>CM057450.1:1269678026-1278905526 GCA_016271365.2 Neoceratodus forsteri | reverse complement strand
ACTCAGGTGCTACTTCCACCTCCACCTCCCTTCATAAAATCAACACCCTATTCAATGCACTGTATAGATTCAACCTGGGCTGCCCTCCTCACTCTCAGTTATGCAGTATGTACAACAAACTACAGTGGTCTTCTCCTCCCATGAGACAAATGATGCATGCTGCCCTCCTGGTTGCCAAGTATTGGTTTGACAAACAGCCTAGATATTTGTCCGACCTCTTCTCCCCCGAAGTGAACCCCTCCTATCTGCTCAGATCTGACACAGGACAATGCCTCCATGTCCCATGTTACAAGCCAAGCCTCCATTAGCTACAGGCTCCCTAATACCTAGAACAACATCCCAGTCAATTTCACTGCCCCATCTCTTACATCCATCAAGGGTCTGATCAAATCCCATTACAAATCCCCAATGTCATGTCCCCAATGCCAAGCCCCACCTCCAAGCCTATCTAACTCATCTAGTTAATGCATATTAACCCAGTGATGTACACTGTGCTAACTGCTGTGATTCTCTGCAGGACAGCCATGGTTCTACCTTTTTTTTTCTTTCCCTGGAGCTACCCTTCATGTTGCTATAATTTACTGCAGGACATGCTGCTTACTGTGTATTTGTTTCATTTGTTTAACATATGTAATGTAGGAACACTATAAGATACCTCACAGTCCTGTTCCTCCCCATCCCCCACGTTTGCAACTGAAAATGAGGCCTACATAGAAACATAGAATTTGACGGTAAATAAGGACTGCCTGGCCTACCTAGTCTGCCCATTACCATACCTATTTAAACTCCAGATCCTAAATGATCAGCAGTTTACCCTCTCTTTCCTACCACTAGGGTTGCCTTCTGTCTATCCCATGCATTCTTGAACTGACTAATCATTTTAGTCTCTACGACATCCGCTGGGAGGCTGTTATATGCATCCACCAACCTTTCTGTGAAAAAATACTTCCTCACATTACTCCTGAGTCTCCCCACCTCTAGTCTTATATTGTGACCCCTTGTTCTTGCACATCTCTTTATTTTAGAAGATGCTGCCCTCCTGAACCTTGTTGATTCCCTTGAGATACTTGAATGTCTCTATCATATTCCCCCTTGCCCTCTTTTCCTCTAGGGTATACATATTGAGGTCTTTCAGTCTTTCCTTATATGTTTTCAGGTGCATTCCCTTCACCATTTTTGTTGCCCTTCTCTGGACTGTCTCCATTCTGTCCATGTCATGGAAACATAGAAACATAGAATCTGCCGGCAGATAAGGACCACACAGCCCACTAGTCTGCCCATTTCCCTACTTGGTTTGGCAATCTCTACTATTATCTGGACTGCCTTTTCCCCGCTCTGCTGTACAGCAGGGTGCCTTTATGCTTATACCATGCACTTTTGAATCCCTGTACTGTTTTCACTTCCAGCACCTCCTCTGGTAGGCTGTTCCATGGATCCACCACCCTCTCTGTGAAAAAAATACTTCCTAGCATTCTCCCCAAGCATCCCTCCTTCCAGCCTCATGTTATGTCCCCTTGTCCTTGTGCACTCTCACCCCTGAAATATACTCACCTCCTGTGCTCTGTTTATTCCTCTAAGGTGTTTGAAAGTCTCTGCCATATCCTCTCTCCCTTCTCTTTTCCAGTGAATATATGTTTAGTTCCTTGAGTCTTTCCTCATAAGGCTTGTGGTGCAGTCTATGTATCATTTTTGTTGCTCTTCTCAGGACTGCTTCCATTCTGTCTATGTCCTTCCTGAGATGCGGTCTCCAGAATTGGACTCAGTATTCCTGATGGGACCTCACCAGTGATCTATACAGTGGCATCACCACTTCACTCTTCCTAATGGTTATGCCCCTTCCTATGCACCCCAACATTTTGTTTTTGCCTTCCCCACTGCTTTTTCACATTGTTTGGCTGACCTCAGGTCATCGGATATGATAACCCCCAGGTCTCTCTCCTGACTTGTTGTGGCTAGAACCTGCCCCCATCCTGTATTTGTCTCTTGTGTTTCTGTATCCCAGGTGCATTATCTTGCACTTCTTAGCATTGAAACCCAACTGCCAAACCCTTGACCATTCCTCAAGTAGTCTTAGGTCGTTTCTCATTTTATCTTGCCCCTCCTGTGTGTCTACTCTGTTACAAATCTTGGTGTCATCTGCAAACTTTCCCCTCCAGTCTCTCTGTAATGTCACTTATGAAGACATGGAATCGAACTGGACCCAGGACCGATCCCTGTGGAACCCCACTGGTCACCTCCTCCTCTTCTGATTTTATAAAATTTACTATCACCCTCTGGGTCCTGCCTTTTAGCCAGTTACCAACCCATTTTACCACTTTAGAGTCCACACCCAGATTCCCCAATTTGTTAAGCAGCCCTCTATGAGGAATGGTGTCAAAGGCCTTACTGAAATACAGGTCGGCTACAGCATTGCCCCTCCCTGATCCACCACCCTGGTCACCCAGTCAAAGAAATCAATAAGATTAGTCTGACAGGACCTACCCTCAGTAAATCCATGCTGCCTTGGGTCTTTTGCACTGCTTGACTCAAGGAACTTCACTACCCTCTCCTTAAGCAAGGACTCCATCAGCTTCCCCACCACTGCAGTCAGGCTTACAGGTCTGTAATTGCCTGCCTCCTCCCTACTTCCAGTCTTGTGCAGGGGGACCACCTCTGCCCTCCGCCAGTCCCCAGGCACCTCCCCCATTTCTACTGATTGGTTGAAGAGGGTTGTCAGTGGACCTGCTAGGACTTCCCTGAGTTCCTTCAACAATCTAGAGTGAATCCCATCTGGCCCCATTGCCTTGTCTGTCTTTACTTTTCATAGTTCCTCCAAGACTCTATCCACCGTAAATGGGCTGGTGTCCACCTGTCCCCCTTGTACATCTTTCCTCGTGAGTCTTTCCGGAGATGCAGTCTCCAGAACTGAACACAGTATTCCAGATATGACCTGTCCAGTTTTGTACAGTGGCATCACCACCTCCTGTTTTCTACTGGTAATGCCCCTCCCTAGGCACCTCAGCATCCCTTCTGGCCCTCCCCACTGCCTTTTCACATTGCTTGTCCACTTTCATGTCATCCATTATATTTACCTCTCAGGTCCCTTTCCAGTTTTGTTGTTGTTAGTACCCCCTCCCCCCATTTTGCATTCCTATACAGGATTCCTGTGGCCCAAGAGCATGACTTTGTACTTTTTTATACTGAATTTAAGTTGCCACTCTTCTTGATCACTCCTCCAATTTGCCTAGGTCTCTTCTCATTTTTTGCACCCCGTCTGGAGTGTCTATCCTATTGCAGATCTTGATGTCACCTGCAAAGAGGCTTCCCTTACAGTCCCTCTGCAATGTCACTAATGAAGACATTGAAGAGGACCGGCCCCAGAACTGAGCCCTGTGGCACCCCGCTGATCACCCCCCTCTCCTGGGACTAAATTCCATTCATCACCACCATCTGTGTCCTGTTGCTCAGCCAATTTCTGACCCAGTTTACCACCTTGGGACCTACTCCCAGGCTGCACACCTTGTTTTCTAGCCTCCTGTGTGGGACGAGGTCAAATGCCTTTCTAAAATCTAGGTAGGCCATGTCCACCACCCCTTCCTGATCCACCACTCTGGTCACCCAGTCAAAGAAATCAATCAGATTTGTTTGACAAGATCTCTCTCTGCTGTGAATCCATGTTGCCTCAGGTTTTGTGCCCCACTGGCCTCCAGGTATGCCACAATCCTTTCCTGGACTTTCCAAGCTTACCTGGCAAAACATGTTTAAAATAAATAAATAAAAAATAAACATTGTCTTTTTCATCTCTCTTTTTATTCTTGGGGTGTCCTCCTCTTCTCTTCCCTGCTTCAAGGTGCCAATCTTTTAGCCCCTGTCAGCAACTCCCCTCTGCTGTTTTCTTCCATTGGTTCTGACACCCTATTACCCTCCCATCTCCCACTCTGAGTGGAACTGCCTGCATAACGTGACCTCATACATTCACAGCAACCCCACCACCCCACAGAGAAGCAAGCTCTCTGGCCTACCACCACGAATGCTGTGGTAGCATAACTCAGCTTCAGCTCTCCCCAGTCTCAGAAGTGCTGCCATGGGCAATGATGCCTCCATGCTCTGTCTGCCAGATACTGTCTCCCTGAACCTGTTTCTGAACTTGGTCACCAACATGGCAGTGTAGCCTGCTGCTGCTCGCCCATCAAATGGCCGTGTGGGGCTGGACTTTTACATTGCTGGCACATTTACAGCTACACTTTTCCTGTCATAGTTGGTTTTCTTTCCATGACAAGCTGTATTAGTGATGTATTTCACTACTTTTAGAACATTTGCAAGACAACTGTCTGACCCATGATCTTTGTTTTCCAAACACATAACTATGGCAATAGACGTCATAACATAATGCCTTTAGTCTCTGCCATATCCTTTTCTCATATACAGTAGCTGTCTGCCCCCAAACTCCTTCATTTGCCTACTATTGGGTCTTGTACCAGCAACAACCCGGCCCCATCAGCCACTTCCATATCACTGGAGTCAGTGGGGATTAACATGGAATGGGGCTCGAAAGTGCCAGTGACTGTCATACCAGCAAGTCAGGGGCATGGAAATTTTTCCATTTTACACTTGTTCCGCAATCCTCACTCCACTTATTAGGCACAAGGTGGAGATGCAGTGAAGTTTTACTTCACTGGAAAAGTCCCAGCAATGTTGCAAAATTTGCCTCCATGAAAAACTTCCCAAATTTCTCACTTCACCTTTTCTCAACTAGTTCTCTTGGGGAAGTGGCACTTTTTCAGGCAAAGTCAGCAAAGTCAAGGCAAAGTTGTAACTTCATTGATGCATTTTCATGGCTTCTCTTGAAAAAGTGCAACTATGACTGCTGAAAACTTTGTGAAGTCAGTACTTTGTGAATTTGACAAACTGTGCAAATTAATATGTGAAGCAAAGTTTCTCACCATTGCACATCTCCTGCACCAGGTCATGCCATAGCAGGCCTCACAAGTACATAGTGGTGTCCCTTTAGAGATAGCAAGCTCTCTGGCCCAAATGACGGGTTACAGCAGCTGCAGAATCTGCCACCAACCCTCTCAAGCAGTTACCACTGCTGTGCAGCAGTGTCACGCCAAACCCCCAGCCACTTGACCCAGTTTCCCAATTCCACTCCTGAACCTGGATCACCAGTATGGGAGCACAGCACCCTACAAATGGGGCCATTGGGTGACACTAGCCATACATTCTCCATAGCAAACAAAAAAAGACATTGTAACACAGCATCTTATAGTCATACTGTTAGTGAACAAAGTTCATGGTTTAAAATAGGATGACAGGAGGCAAACTGCAAGAAAATAAACTTTACCTAACTGGGATACTTTTGCTCATCATAAAGATTCTTTTATTAGCAACTTGAAAGGAATGTTGTGTGTTACTCCTTCATATATCTTGTGATTAGCTTCTGTTTCTAATGCTTTCCATCAACCTGGCAGCTTTTTAATTTAAACCTAAATGGTGAGTCATTAAACAAGCTCGGAAATGTACACACTAAAAAAAGGAATTCAAATAAACTGAAGATTTACAGTTATTGCTGTCCTGCATTTTAAGGAATTAAGAAAGTCAGTCCTTCAAGTGCAGTTGGGTAGGCCATTAATTATATATTGTCCAGTTTGTCTAAGATTTCAGTCTGAAGCATTTAACTTCTGATCCTCCCCCGTTACTTAGAACTCTATAATAAAATGTAAAATATTTTCTTCCTCAGCTAGCAGTAGTCTGTTATACATGCTGTTGTCAATGTCCATCACCGTTGCTGTATTGTAGCTTGCTGTTTACTGACCCTGATCCTTCATAACCTCCCAGGTCATGCCTGAAAATAGGCATTTAATTGTATAGTGAACTTACCTGGTCAACAAAAACGAAATAAATAAATAACTGACTTTCCATGCAACAGTATTTATTTGTAAATAGTTATTAATCAGTGTAGCCAGAGTCTCCTGATTTTCTAATTCTCTGAGAAACAATAACAACAAAATGTAATTATGTGACTGAAATTATAAATTGTATTTCAGAACACTAGCTTACAAGTGTTTATGATTTTTTATTAGTAAAACAGAGAAAGTTCAAGAAAAATTTGGTCCCTGTCACAAAAATCACAGAAGCCTCAACAAACAGGTAAACAATAATAGAATATCATTTTTTAATGGATTTTTAGTTTTTCAAACACTGTTTAACTGTGTCCATATATCTAACAGTTAACAGACCAGTCTAAAAAAAGCACATTTGTCTGTTTTCTGTCTGTATGCAGAGATGTTATGAATTTTTAATTGTACTTCCGGAGCTGATGTGAAGTGGGAGAACTTTTCACTTCTTGAAACTTTGACAAAGTTCCCTGACCTCGCACCAACTTTCCTAGTGTTTGATTCTCTTCTTCTTCTTCTTCTTCTTCTTCTTCTTCTTCTTCTTCTTCTTCTTCTTCTTCTTCATGAATAATACAAAATAAAAACACCCCCACCCTCTGGTTTATTAACATCCACCCCGCCCTACCTTAATATATGATTTGAAATCAAACCTCCCATACACGTCCCATGACTAGGCCCCCACTTTTCTCCTCCCCCTGTACCCTGAAAAGTTATTTTTGTTAAATATGTGTGTGCCAAGCTGGCCTATGGTATATGGTATAGGCAACACGCTGTGTTTCAGGTTCACAGAACAAAATGCACTTTTATTGCTTCAAATGTGAGGTGTTACTCCAGAAAATCATAATCAGTCAGTTCAACTTCCCCAGCCTGGTCTGGTAACATAAAAATTAACATAACATATTTCAGGCTGACTTGACAAAGGAATCTTTGCACCGCTTATGTGGGCCATTAGTTTGTTCAAAATACAGTCTTAAATGAGGCACAAACAGTTTCCCCTTCTAGCCTTGTCTTCAGGAAGTTCTAAGCAGTAGATTCTACTCACTGTTGTTGGCTCAGCTGGCTAAACTAGTCTTTGACTTCAAAATCCTCTGCTCCAGACATGGTCTGGTTCTTAGTAACAGGCTTCAGCTATTTTTCCCCAATGGCTCTCTGCATAACTTAAAACTTTCTCTTTGGTTTCATTTCTGGTTCCTCTCTCACAGGGCAGCAGCTTCCAGCTTCTCTCTCTCTTGCTGAATTCCCCTGCCTTTTTTTAGTCTCTATCTAATTGGCCACACCTGTGGAGGCATCCCCCCCCACTTTGCCTGTTGCAGTCTCTACATTTCCTCAGTTTCATCCTAGGGGTTAACCCCTTGTTCCCCGGTGTGGTGTTTACCCTGTCACAATGTGACATTAATTTGCCTTGCCCATCTGCAAAAGCAAGTCCCCCTCCTTCTCTCTTTCTTTTATTTCACTACAGAATGCTCCCCACACTCTCTCCCTCCTTCCAATGCCCCCAAACCCCTGCTCACATTTCTAAATCCTGTAATACCTGACTGGCTGCCACATCGAGTTGGGCTCTAGGGGTGAGGTTGTCACTAACCCTCTATGAGAGACCAAGTCGGGGACTTAACTACCTTGCAAATGCCACATGCAGAGAGGAGTCAAAGGATGTGTCTATAGTAATGCCTTTGTAACTGGATGAGCAGACAGGGGCAAGGAGGGGCCATTAATACAAGAAACAGAAAGGGAAGATCAACAATTATTTAGCTTATGGGGTGGCCAAAAAGCATGACCTGGATTCTGGTACTGTTCAGGAGTAATTTATTAAGGTTAAGCCAGCGCAGGACAGCATAGAGGTCAGAGGATAGATGCTTCTTGAGATTCTACATATTATTGAAACCAAGGAAAAGAACTAGGTCATCTGCATAGAAAACTGTGCTTGCTGCAAAACAGGGAATGATCTGTGAGGTCAAAAGCTTTGATGAGGTCTACTGACACAACAACAGTAAGACGTTCCCTTTCCATTGCTGTACTGCAGGAATATTATTGGTTAGGGGTAAGAGAGGCAGAGGTAGTGCTATGACCCCATCTAAAGCCATGATGTATAGAGGACATGCAGTAAGACTATGGAGAGAATCATGGTCAGTTACCTGGGTGGCAGCCACATTTTCAAGGGCTTTGTTTAATGGAGGTAGCATGACACTAGGATTATAATTACTGACTTTTTTGTATTAACTTTCTTGAATACTAGAACAATATGGGACAATTTCCTGAGATCATGCACAATCCCAGATATCAATAATAGCTTGATGAGTTTGGCAATCAGAGAAGTGTTCTCATTTGCAGCAATGCAAAGGAGCTTATGTTCAGTCCCATCAGAGCCTGCAGATTTAGGCTTGGGGATCCATTTACATTGCCTACAGACTTCTGAGACTCTAACTTTTTTTAAAATAGAAATGTGGATAATCAGGGATGTCAGAAGAGGATGAGGGAGGGGCAGGTGCAGGTCTAAGCTGAGGTGGTTAGGGGAAGGAGTCAGTGCATGCACAGAGATCAGTTAAATATTTGTTGAAAGCATCAACAATTGTGGAGGGATTATTGCAGTTAATACCATTAATATTTACATCAGATGGAGTCAAATTACCACACTGCCCATAATCTCTTTAACACACCTCCAAAAATAATGTGGGTTTCCAGCCGAAGAGTCAAAAAGCATTTCACAATGGGACCTTTCTACAGTCCACCATGTAGTTTCTTCATTGGTCAGAGTCTGAAATTGATTTGATGGCTTTAAATTGTGTCAAACATTTGTCTCTGGCTTTGATTATAGATAAAAGTGTACTGTGCATCCGCTAAGTAATGAAACCACACATCACTTACTTAAAAGCAGATACAATAGTTATCTTGAAGGGCAGCAAGTGCAGAACTGAAATGGGAGACAGACAAATTAAAAGGAAAGTCACCATGAATATCCTCACATCCAAATGTGGACTTAGTTCTAATTTGCACTTTGTGTGCAAAATACATTTTTTACTTATTGCTTAATGCAGTATAGTGGTTTGCATCAGACTTAATCTGTTGATTCATAGCTGCCATTTTCTGTAATTAAAAATCTCAGAATCCACTACAGCAGAAATCAGAGGAGGGCTGCAGTAGTGGGAGATTCAATAGCCTGTAGTGCATGTTACAATTTTTATAACCTCTGGTCTTTTGTTTCTGCAGGAAGAGATGATAGATGTCAAGGCCATAAACAGTTTCAAACATGTCTGGGACAGAATAAAGGGTTTTTGTTACTGAAGGTAGTGGAGGGTAGCAGGGGGGTGGACCCAGAGGGATAAAACCCTGAATGTACAATAGGTCCCAAGACAGATAATGAACTCCTGGCACACTCGACGTACCTATGGTCTTTTTCTGCCATCATTGTCAATATTTTGATGTTTTCTGGTCCTGCTGTTCTCCCAGGTTTAAGTACAGTCAGAGTACTTGGGTACACAGTATGTGCTTAGTGATTGACAGCAGCTGCCATTCACTGAGTGTGTACTATATACAGTACGTGCTCATTCAGAGCTCAGTCAGCTGCTGGCCATGGTGGTGACTGAGTGGTGGGCTGTGCCAGTCTCTGGCTCCATTACAGGACAGAGGGGAGTTGGGTTGCTGGGCACTGCAGGGTGGTGATCCACTAGACCACCAGGTATATCTGATTGTCACTTAACAGAGGAATGGGGCTTCAGGGGCTAGAATTGATTACCAGGGTATTTTTAATAAACATGATGTGTGATCAGGGCTTTGGGGAAGTGGTATTGACTACCAGGCAATTATTACTACACATAATGGGTGATCGGGGCTTGGGGTGGTGTAATTGACTACGAGACAATCATTACTACACATGACGTGTGATCGGGGCATGTGGGAAGTGCTACAGCACAGAAGTATTGAACATGGATAGTTCTATATCTGGGACATGAGAGATCAGGGAAGGGGTGCACTAGACCACCAATGATGGGAAATTTACTGTATGCTGTTATAAGGCCGACGTCGGGGACTTGGGAGGGGGTACACCAGACCAGCAATGAAGGGGACTTTACAAGTGAATGATATAATGGCCAACATTGGGGAAAGGGATAGACTAGAACACCAATGACAGGGGATTTACTGTATGCTGATATATTGGCCGATATAGGGGATGGGGAGGGGGGACTGCTAGGCCACCAGGTCATGGTTTAATTCCTGTTATACTGTTATGGGCATGTTGTGGGGGGGTAGCACATTTCTGCACACTGGTCAACTCTTCCAGAGGTGATTTTTTTAAGTACACTTAGATCAGCCCTGGCTGGTCTAAGGGTACTTAGAATTTCTCCCTCTGGAACAGTTCTGATAATCCCATTTATGGGGATGAGGCAGCTTGCATCTGCCATATGCCCCCTAGTGCCATTTTGTAGCCCATTTCTTGGTGCACAGGTGATGCAAGCGCTGCTTGGAGCAAGCAGCCTGTGGTTGACACAGGCTGCTTTTGTGGATAGCTCAAGGAGCAGATTTTGACGTAAGGTGTCACTTGTGCTAGTGTATGCACCTTTTGGCAGTCTCAGGACTTTGATAATTGAGCCCCTAATGTTTAAGTAGACATTTTTAAAACTATTCACACCCAGCAAAGGTGGTTTGTTGAGCCATGTGGGCATCAGCCTAGGACCTCAGTTCAACTCAGTATCACAAGCAGAGAATTGTTGGATCAGAGCCAAAAGATTAAAGTACTAGATTTCATATGGTAAGTTTATTTATTGGATTTTGATTACCAGGTTGGCACACTTAGACAAGTCCCTTTCTCAGAGGCAACCATGTAAAGGAATAACTACCTCATCTTAACTTTTTGTGAAACACAGAAGCCTGCAGCAGGACATGAGGAAAGATCGCAGGCTAAACATCCCAACTTCTTTGATTGCAAATGAAAATTTTAGACACTGCCAAGTCATATTGATCAAACACAAGTGAACTCTGTGGGTCTCAGCAGGCGTGGCACCAGGCACTTATAGGAAGCAGGTAAGAATCTAAGCAATAGAAACAATCCCCGACATTAGGTACATAATTGCTGTCACTGTGTAAATAGACCTTGCCTGAGGAGTGTCTCACTCTAAAAGGAGGGCACTGTCTATGACAAATGAGGGGGCATAGACCTCACCCAAGTGAGAAGGACTCTAGAATCGACACTAGGGATGTAGGCCTCACCATGATGGGGAAGAAAACTAGGACCAATAATGGGGATATAGGCCTCACCTAAAGAAACCATGAAATACATATTGTATATTGCTGACTGTAGGTTGGATTTGTTTTCTTTTTGTATCATTTTGGTACTGTGCTCGACATTGAA
Source organism: Neoceratodus forsteri (assembly GCA_016271365.2). Lineage (NCBI taxonomy): Eukaryota > Metazoa > Chordata > Ceratodontiformes > Ceratodontidae > Neoceratodus > Neoceratodus forsteri. Next base: position 1,278,894,306 of record CM057450.1, on the reverse strand, counting down.
AGGATACTGCATTAAAATAAAATTCTATTACTACTACAACTACCACTTCGAACTTCAAATCTCTATTTCTGTGCTTGTATAGTATTGGGGACATATGGAAAATTGGCACGTGATAAAATAAACTATTTGAAAAATGATCTTCTTCCCAGGGAGGGAAGGCTCCTTATAGCTCTTGTAGTCCATTGATGTTCCTGTTCTTGTTTTTTAGTTCTTGTTCCCATTTCCATTTTTTTATTCCTCCCTTATAGTTGGGAACTTTGCCTTAAGGCAGTGTCAAGGCTATATGAAGGTGACTCTCTCTCCTCCCTTGCCCAGTGGCATAGCCATTCATTCATTTTTTATGTCAGATTGTCTCCCCTTCTAGCTCTTTGCACAGGTAGTATTTCTGATATTGCCGCTATGTACTGGCTTTGTGAAATACACCCAGGTGGGAGCTCCCCTACTCTTGGTAATCCACTTTCCTATATAGTATTTGAGGGTGCAGCTCAACAGTGTGGGTACAAAGTGTCAGTTTTGGATTGGCAAAAACCACAACTGAGAATTTGTCCCTTTGTCTGTGTAAGTGACTGGCATCAAATCATACATTCTCTAAACTAATGAATCTGAAAGAAAACCCTGGTACCAAAATTCAAAGTTTAAAATTTAGTTTACTCATTTGTATGTGTCCCTTGTACTTTTTAGCTGTACATAGCAAACAAACTGACAGCTAGAAAATGGATGATATATACATCACAGCAATCCAGATTGTCATAAACACAACCAACATTTTACTGGTTGAAAAAATATTAGCTATTTCAGACAGTTTCATGTATTCCAACACAGTGCCATAAATGTATTTGAACAAAGACTTAAAAGAGACTCTCAGAAGTTAAAAATGTACTCCTTGCTCCTTTGCCGGACAATAAACTGTTTCCTTCCCACATTTTTTTTCTTTCCCTTTGTTTCTATAATGTATCCTCCCTCCATCTGCACCCTCTTCTGTTTTACATTAACATTAGCCTCAAGCTCTCACTCATATCTTTGCAAATGATGTAGGACTTATCATTGTTCCTGTAACTTTAACACATTTATGTTTACCTCTTTCTTTTTAATGATATTGTCTACATAGGACACCAGGCAAAATAATTCTACCCAACAAAAAGGAATTGATACATTTCTGTAATGTTTCTTCCAACTGTAAAGAGAAATTTCCCTTTCTTTTTAAGTTTTCTATATGTCAACTCTCCAAGAATGTGGTCATTGATTAAATGTGTGGAAGTGCAAGGTAAACCATCTAGAGGGGCTGTATGTCACATATACATGCCAAGAGGCATGACAGTGGACAGAACAGTGAGGAAACAAATTTGGGGGTAATTGTGGACAGTAAACTGGAGCCAGGCAATTGATGTGTTGCCATGGTCAAGAGAGAAAATGCAAAGTGGGGATGCATTAGAAGGGGATGGAAACAGGTCAGGTTGGTGATCTTCTCCTGTACATGGCCTTGGTTAGACCACACTTGGAGAATTATATCCAGTTTGGGTCATCCCAGAACACAAAGGTTATTATTAGCTCCATGTGAAGTGTGAAAAATCCATTGCTTAATCTGATACAAAATGATTGCCAGGTAAAAATGAATTAATTAAGGAGGGTGGATCTTGCCCAGCACTGGGTCAGCAAGCTATTTAGTGCCTTACAGGGTAAAGCTGTGAGGAGATACTGCATATGGCAAACTCAAATTATTGAGTCTGGGAAGAAAATGCTGAAAGGGGACTTGATCAAGATCATAGTATTCCAAGTATTAAAGGTGATAGAGTGGAGTACATCTAAACTGATGCTTGAGCTAGTGAATGAAAGCAGAACCTGACAACATGAATTCAAATGGCAAGGGCAAGTATAAGGGAAATACAGAAAACGCTTTTTCACATAGAGGGTGATTAACATTTGGAATACCCTGACCCATAACGTTGCACAAGCAGGCACTGTTAAAGTTTTCAAAGCTGGATTACACAGATGCCTAGTGGAGATTGGAATTAAGGTTATACAATAGAAGAAGGGGTAGTATTCCAACTGGTAAACTTGGGTATTTGACCATGCTTAAATTGGGCATATTAGTCATTGCTTTGCAGAATTGGGGGGGGGGGGTGGTCCCTAAGTCCTTTGCATCACCACACTACTCAATATGTACAGTAACTTGTCATCAAAGTGTTTCTTAATTTTGTTTGTGTTACCTTTCTCATGTTCCAGTTAATACAAATGAAGTTAAACATACTGTACTTATACGACAGGTATCTCAAGTAAACCAATCAGAAGAAAGAAAAACTGTCAAATATTGCTCCACAAACGGCTACAATCACATTTCCCACACCCTCATGGTATGTCATCTGCATGTTAGATATGCCACAGTAAGTTATCGTAAGTTATCCACATTTTAGACACCCCTTCAATGGCTCCCAGAAATAGTTGAAAAAAAATGTCTGGCAGCCATATTAGTACAGCAAAAACAGCTAGCACTCTCTATTTCCTCTAAACCATTAATTTAACATTGGAATATTAAAATAAATACCTATCCCCACTCCATACCTAAGAAACACATAACACCAAGAAATATTAAAAAAAAAAATGATGGACCTGTTTCTATTTTCTAAGTGTTTATTTTTTTTAAAGGTCTGTAATTATTTGTCTGCCAGCAGTTCCCAGACTCTAGCCTAGTGTCCACTTGGCTGGTTGTGAACCCCCCAGTGCAATCTCATCTCACATAGTAAAGCATATAATTACTTACCCCAATTGGCAGAAAGTAGCTTTTCTTTTTAAAATAATCAACTGAAACTGCTGCAAGCTGCAAACAGAGCCATAAAACATGAGTGCTAATCATGACCGCCCATGCAGTTTCAGAGAAGAGTTGGGGTTTCCCCTATCATTCATGCACTTTTCAACTGAAACACCCATAAGCAGCACACATGGCCACAAATCACAACATTTAGTCATGACTACTGAATCATGAGTGGAGCCAGTTAATGTGCTGGTCTTTTATGAATGCTGAGCACAAATCATCACTGATAGGGGAAGAAGGTCATCAATGATGTGGGAGGAGATGAAGAGAACAAGGTCACACCACTGGTGGCGGGTTAGGGAGGAAAACAATACTAAAAAGAAAACATTCAAAATTCAAAGCTCAAAAGTTTAAAAAGTTAGAACTTTCTACTTGTATAATACCAATAACATTCAATACATTTGAGTACACCTGCAATAACTGACTTTTGTGGATTAATCACTTGGGCCTTTAGCCTTGGCATTTTATTGCACACATCAGCCAGTTATTGCTTCATATACACCAACTTACTGAATGTAATCACTTCAATAAATATAATAATTCATGAACAGAATTATTATTCTAAAAGTAATATTTCAGTTAATATCATTGAATGTGAGAGAAACACTCAGTTCATAATCAAACAGTTACATTAATTCCTTATGCAGCTGCATGTATTCCAGTGTAATGTACAGTAATAATATTAGTAAGATTAATTAATGAATGACTACTGGTGACTTTATTTCACAGGGACAAAAAGGGCATAATTTCTGACTCCTCTAAAATGCAAATTTTGTCCCCCCATTCAAATAAAAATCTTTCCAGTTATCAAAAACAACCAAATCACTTTTTTCTCTTACCAAAGCTGTTTATGTTCCTTTCTACTGGCGAGCCACCATAATCTCTGACCCACCCAGCACCAATACTGTAACAGGTAGGAGTATTTTGAAATCAGGTTAACGGAGTTTAGTTCCATTCTTTCTTAAAACATATGATATACAACTACTATGACTAATTCATCTAAACAACTAATTCATCTGAGATGAAAGGAACTCTTTTACTTATCATAATACTGGTGAAATGTTGGGGATTTGTGAACACTTAATAACTGAAGAAAATTTAAATGTCCTGTAAAGTTGATTTTTTCCTTTTTTTCTTATTGAATGTAATTCATTTTCAGTGTCATAGTCTGTTACTCTGTGTACTTGGTAAAAGTGTTTTTTCACTTTATTTCCCCGTATTGAATGTGATTAATCCCAGATCACTCCTGAAAAAGAAAGAGTAGTCTCAGCGAATCAAACTGGTTAACAACATTTAATAAATAAAGTAAACTTGCCTTTTTCCAACATCCTTAAATGAAGGTGTGTTGCCAGAAGTTTGGAAGCAGGCAGTGATTGTCCTTATTTATAAAAAAGGGTCAAAGCAGGAGGTCAGTAACTATAGACCTATAAGTCTGATCTCGATTCTGGGGAAGGTGTTAGAGGGCATTATTAAGGAATACATCATTGAATACCAGTATAAAAAAGATAACATTGACCATACACAACATGATTTCAGGAAGGGAAGGTCATGTCAAACAAACCTCCTGGAATTTTATGGGAAAGTAAACAAAGCCTTGGATGAAGGTGAAGCTGTGGATGTTATCTTCTTGGATTTCACAAAGGCTTTCAATAAAGTTCCACACAATAAATTGATAGATTCCCTAGCTAAGATGGGTATTCATCATAATATTATATGCTGGATTCAGCCATGGTTAACAAATAGACAACAGAGAGTCTGTATAAAGGGTGAATATTCCAACTGGACTAGGGTGACTAGTGGGGTACCACAGGGCTCAGTATTGGGTCCCTGTTTATTTAACATTTAGATTGGATCCATGAGTTCTACACCAGTTATATGGTTATCAAAATGTGCTGACGACACCCATATTGGAAAGGTGGTAAGAGAACAAAGAGATGTGGACTCTTTACAAACTGCCGTAGCAGAATTGGAAGAATGGGCTTATAAGCAAGGGTCATTCTTCAACATCAACAAGTGTAATGTGGTGTATATGGGTAAAAACAACAAACAGTATCAGTATAGACTGGGAAATAAACCCCTTAAGGTGATAACTGAAGAAAGAAACCTTGGTATTAAAGTTAGTAACAATCTAAGTTTTAGACCCCATTGTAGGCAGATTATTAAAAAAGCTAGTGGTATACAATTTTGCATAAATAAACATATTAAATGTACCACTTTGGTATGCCCTCATATGGAATACTGTGCCAGTTCTGGTCACCTGGGTGTAGAGGTGACAACTCCTTAGAGAAAGTTCAGAAAAGAACAACTTGGAGGATTTTAGAGGTACAGGGTATGGACTGATAAGCAGCAGGAAAATCCCAGCCTCCCCCTACAAAACAGGGTACTAAATGAGAAAAAGACCAAGGTAGAAAGGTCAGTGGGGGATGCTGCTACAGAAGGTAAAGCCATCAAAAAATGGAGCGCAATGAGTACCAATGCCTGTTGTCTGGGTAACAAGCTTCCTGAATTAGTGGCCTTGACAGAGGAGGAGGAACATCTGGATATTGTGGAAGTCACAGAAACATGGTACACATAGAACCATGACTGGGATGTAAACATACCAGGATACACTATCTACAGGAGGGACAGGGAGGGTAAAAGAGGAGGAGGAGTAGCTCTCTACAGAAGAGAAGGAATCAAAGCAACAGAACAAAAGGGTAAACAGGGAGGAGAAGAAGCACTGTGGGTCAATTTGGAGGCAGACAATGGCACCACAATTCACACAGGGTTAGACATAGACCCTCTCAGGGGAGGAAATGGACAAGGAAATGATAGAAAAACTTAGAATGGCAGATAAAGGGAGATATTGCTGATGGGTGACCTGAATATGCCAGATGTTAACTGGAGTGCAGTTGCAGCAGCCACTTCTAAGAGTGGGGTTATTCTAGATGCCCTACAGGGGGCATGCCTTAGACAACTAGTATTGGAACCCACTCGAGAGGGAGCGATCTTAGACCTAGTCCTCTCAAATGGAGATGGAGAGAGGATCACAGATGTAGAAGTGGGTAGCCATCTGCGAACTAGCAACCATCGAACAGTATGGTTCACAATAAACACAGCAATAGAGTCAAGCCATACAAAGGCAAAAGTACTGGACTTCAGGAGGTCTGACTTTGCCAAAATGGGAACGTGCCTAAGGAATGAACTAGCAAATGGGCAGGAAGGATGGGTGGAAGAACAATGGGGAATAATAAAAACTGCCATCACAGAGGTAACAAGCCTTTGTGTGAAGCAAATAAAACAAAAAGATGTAAGAAACCACTATGGTTCTCAAAGGAGGTGGCAGTGAAGGTTCAAGAGAAAAAGAAAGCATTCAGAAAGTATAAGGAATCACAGAAGGAGCAGGACAGAGAACTGTATCAGTTAAAGCAAAAGGAAGCTGGGAAGGCAGTCAGAACAGCAAAGGCTTGAATTGAGGAAAAGGTAGCCAACTCAGTTAAGAAGGGGGATAAATTTTTAGGTACATCAGGGAGTGAAGGAAGACTAAGGGAAGGATAGTGAGGCTTAATAAAGGGGAAGGGATGGGCAGAGGGTGACTGTGAAAAGGCAGAGATATTAAACAAATATTTTTGCTCAGTATTTACAAATGAAGAGGGGGAGGTACCTAAAACAAACAATAGAAACATTCTGGATACAGAAGTTGATACCAGCCCATTTACAGAAGAAAGGGTTCTGAAAGAACTTTTAAAACTGAAGGTGGACAAAGCAATGGGGACTGATGGGATTCATCCCAGAATTCTAAAAGAACTAAGGGTAGAACTAGTGACACCACTGACTACCCTCTTTAACAAACCATGGGAGGATCAGGTGGTACCTGAGGACTGGAGGAGGGCAGATGTGATTCCCCTTCACAAAAGTGGGAGCAGGGCAGAAGCAGAAAACTACAGACCTGTTAGTTTAACCTCAGTGATAGGGAAAATGATGGAATCACTTCTGAAGGAAAGAATTGTTGAGTACCTAGAGGCCAGAGGGGCACAGGACCCACTGCAGCATGGATTCACAGTGGGAAGGTCATGCCAGACAAATCTAATAGATTTCTTTGACTGGGTGACCAAAGTAGTAGATCAGGGAAGGGCTGTGGACATGGCCTACCTAGACTTTAGCAAGGTATTTGACTCAGTCCCACACAAAAGATTAATATACAAGTTAGCCAGCCTGGGAGTGAGTCCCAAGATGATAGCCTGGGTAAAGATTTGGCTGGAGAATAGGACACAGAGGGTAATAGTAAATGGAGTCCACTCTGAAGAAAGGGGGGGTTACTAGTGGGGTGCCGCAGGGTTCAGTATTGAGACCGGTCCTCTTCAATGTCTTTGTAAGTGACTTTGCAGAGGGACTGGAAGGAAAAGTATGTCTCTTTGCAGATGACTCAAAGATCTGCAACACAGTTGATGCACAAGGTGGGATGGAATGGATGAGAAGGGACTTGACAAGGTTAGATGAATGGTCAAATGTATGGCAGCTTAGATTTAATGCTAAGAAGTGCAAGGTAATGCACCTGGGAAACAAAAACCCATGGGAAGAGTACATAATGGGGGGGTGAGATACTAACAACAACAAAAATGGAAAGGGACCTGGGGTAGTCATATCAGATGACTTAAAGGTGGGCAAGCAATGTGAGAGGGCAGTAAGGAGGGCTGGGGGAATACTGGGATGCATAGGGAGAGGCATCACCAGTAGAAAACAGGAAGTTGTTATCCCTCTGTACAGACAGCTGGCGAGACCCCATCTGGAGTATGTACAGTTCTGAGACCCAGTCTCCGCAAGGACATAGACAAGATGGAAGCTGTCTAGAAGAGGGTAATTAAATGGCAGGGTCTGCACCGAAGACATATGAAGAGAGACTAAAGGAGCTTAATATGTATAGCCTCGAGGAAAGGAGGGAGAGGGGGACATGATAGAAACTTTCAAGTACCTCAAGGGAATCAACAAAGTCCAAGAGGGTAGCATCTTCAAAAAGAGGTGTGCAAGAACAAGGGGCACAATTTGAAGATAGAGGGGGCGCTCAGAGGTAATGTAAGAAAGTATTTCTTCACAGAGAGGATTGTGGATGCATGGAACGCCTTCTGGAGGAGGTTGTGGAGTCAAAAACAGTGGTTGAATTCAAGCATGCATGGGATAGCCATAAGGCAATTCTAGGGGGTTGGGGTAGAAAGAAGTAGGCTGCTGGTTAACTAGGATCTGCAGCTTATCCATTAGGCAGGGAAACGGGCAGACTGGGTGGACCAAGTGGTCCTTATCTGCCGTCAAATTCTATGTTTCTATGTTTCTATGACTATGATCAGAGGTTACAGTCCCTGGGTATGTACACCCTAGAGTTTTGTAGACTTCGAGGAGACATGTGTATGTTATATAGTGCATGAAATGATCCATCACTGTGGGAACAGTTAAATTTAGCCTTAAAAGAGCAGTCATACAATACTAGAGCTCATCCCCTACAAATAAGACGGGAAATGTATAATACTGCCAAAAGAAAACAGTGGTTGACAGTAAGAGCAGCTAAAATCTGGAACAAACTCCCACTAGAAATTATAGTTAGCAGATCAATGGATGAGTTTAAAACTAAATTAGATCATTATCTGGTACAAAATAAGATCTCAGGTTACACATAAACTACAGGCGAGCATATGGACATTTGGACTTTAAAAAGCTCATATCAACCTATGAAACCTATGAAGTAAATAAACTTTGTTTAGGATTTTTGTAAAAAAAAAAAAAAGAAGCTGAGTGAGCAGTTCCAGCCACTTGTGAGTGGAGGTTAATGTTAAAAACTAGAACTGGTCAAGGGATTGAGTGGATTGAAATTGTCTCAGATCCACTATCTCATTGTAAGAATAATTGTGCCTTGTAAGAATAATTGATAAAATTAATTTTGCTGGCATAAACAAAGCCATAACTAGCTTCTGTGGATGATTAAATGCAGAGGTGAAGCCAAGGTGTCTAATCCCCACAGAAGCCAGCTATTGTGAGTATACACTAACAAAATGAATGTTATTACTGTTATATCACTAGGAGTTACATATATTTTTTATACGTAACTCCTAATGAAAAACGAGTATTGTTACACGTTGAAATCAGGCTTTGCAAAGTAAAGCTGTGACTCTGGGCATGCATATTAGTGCTGGTGGTAATACACATGCCCAGAGTCAAGGATTTATTTTTCAAAGCCCAATTTCATGCTATAACAGTGGTAGTTTGTGGAAACTTTTTTTTTTGTTTGAGACATTTTTGATTAGTGCTCTCTAAAGGCTGTCAGACTAAATTTTTGTTCCAAGAACAAGCCACATCCCAAGAACCTGTTCTTCAACTTCAGAAACAAAGTAAGTAAGACTCCCTGCCTTCCCCAAATTTCACCTTTACAGTTCAACAATTTTTAAGTGGAGTAATAGAAATTACGTGGTTGCTGTTTCCTTGTTGTGACAGTTCTAATGCTCAGTCACACTCAAGTATTTCAACTTGACAGCACACTGATGAGGAGTTCCTTCAGGAAGGGCTGCATGTGTGAAAGTTGGGGAGTTGAATGTAAGCGGCGAGACAGTGTGAACAGCAGGTATCAGAATATGGATAACCTACTGTGGGTATGTCAAAAAGATGGATGATCTACTGTGGGTGTGGTTAAAATGTAGATAACCTACTGTGGGCCTCTAGGTAGTAGTTTGTGGGATAACAACTGCCAGTTTTCCTGTGTTCTGATTGGCTAATACTAGATACCTGTGGTATAATATATAACAGATAATACTACAGTATCAGAGATGGAATCAGACAATATTGTCCATTCAAGTCCATCTCTTTAATTTATGTAAAATACAATTGATGCTGTCCTTCCTGAAGCCACTTATCTAACCTTCTTCTAAAGGTGTTGTGGTTTTTAATATTAACCAGTTCCATTGGTAAAGTATTGCATGGTCCCACAACCCTCTGCATGTAATAGTGTTTTCATATATCAGTCCTAAAGTGCCCAGATGTAATTTGCTTAGTGTGTCTTCTAAGTGTGAACTTCTCCTTCCCTTTCTTTAAGTTTAACTCATCTATTAAATCATTGTGGTCCTGCATATTATCAAGTTGCACAGCATCTCTTTGGATTCTCTTTGTTTCAGTGAGTGCAAACCTACATAGATAATGTTGAAAACAATGTCTTAATAGAGATGTGTTTATGAATATATTATTACAGATTATACTACATAGGGACCGTCTCCTCCAGTCAGAAGGCAGAGCAACAAGCAGTTTGTCCTGAAGAAAACTCAGAACTGTCAATGATAATTGTGACATCATCATCTCATCTTGCATGCTGATTGGTCTGCACTAGCAAAAACAAATAGTAAACAAGATGGACATAACCTTTCAGCCAAAACAACAACATCAAGTCTGACCTCTATAATTGTGTGTGTGTGTGGGGGGGGGAATCTTTTTCACATGAATCATAATAAACCTATGTACAACTTGTCACTTCTCAGTGGTAGAATCTACACCTTTCTTCACCCATATACTGTATCAATCCAGAGATGTTTTGAACTGTTCCATGGTAGTACTATTAGCAATATTCTCCGGCAAACAGTTCCAGATAGTGTCATTGCTGTCTTCAGCAATAATCTGATTGCCATCAGCTGTATATTTCATTCACTTAACAGATTATTACCTTGTATTGTGATTACACTATGATATTATCATTTCATTAAATAACATCTTAGAAACTGTGATATCAGCAATCCTGAGATGTTTTAATGCTGAAATTCTACATTAATGGAAATATTGCAACATAGATCTGGATGATGAAGGGGCTTAGTATATTAATATGCTACTCTTGGAGTCAAAAGTTCAGACTACCTAAGATCAAAATGGAAGTTAACCAAGTTATTTATTTTTGAAATGCCATTCTCTGTGATATGCTGATACACTGAACATGATTTCATAAGGATACCAATGAGCTTACAAACATGCAACACAGTATTTTAAAAATTAGGCAGCAGTGCAGATCCAGGATTGCTTGCAAAAGGTAGGACTCCATCAACTGCTCAATCTGGGTCTGAAAGTTCATGAAAGTTATCTGTAAAGAAAGCAAGCAGATCTCTGTGTTTGTTTGTTTATTGAAATTATTTTGACTGGGTAAGCCCACCGAGGCTAGTGTCCAATTTTCATGGATGACCCAGAGTTAATTCACATACAGTATTGTAACTAAAGGGTATAACACATGATATAAAGCCAGAGAAAACATGAACTGTGAATACTTTATGATTCAGATTTACAGTCACAATATAAACAGATATTAGTAAAGAAAAATGAAAGACACATAAAGAGACAATGGTGGAAAAAATTAAAGACACAGAATGACATTGTGGTGGAAAAAACTAGAAACTGAAAAATATACTTGAGTTATGGGAATGATCGACTATTGGAAGCTGAAAAGCAAGGACAAAAGTGTGCATAACCTTTAACACAAAGACATATAGTATTCAGCTGTTTTTTGTATTAATTGAAAATCCTGTAAAATATAAGTTTAAACAAGTGTAAAAAGGAACAAAACTTGCTAAGAGAACGTAAACACAGAGCTAAAATACTAACAGAAGATATCTGCTGCTGCCACCATCATGAACCTCTTGGTATCAGATCAACTCCTAATGGAAAATGTGTCAAAACATAAAATGACTATGCATAGCATGCACATGACTTGTCAAGTCTTTGAAGGCTGAATGATATACTTGTCCCAGAAATGGGCAGTGGCCTTAAAATTTATGTGCTCCAATGGAGCAGAAAAGGAAAATATGTTCTTTATCTGTCCGCCCTGGAATGATCCATGGTCTTCAGTACTGACAATCCCTTACCTTTCAAGGTCATCAAAATGATCAGAAACCTTAGAGTAAAGATGTTTAAAGTAGATAGTTCAGCAGCTTGTAACTGAAATATTAATGCAGCATAATAAAGTGTCAAGAAAAAACACTGCTCATTGTTCAAAGCCATGCAATATGCATGTCCCTTGCAGGCAAATCTCAAGATTTTTCCACTAACCAAAACAGTCAAGCAGCAGCCAGAAACAGAACAAAAATCTACACTTTCAAGTTCCTAGTATTCTTGCACTTGGGATGTGTGAGTATAAATGAGTCAACATGATGGAAATTGAAACAAGACGTGGAATGTTTCACATTAATAACTGCACCCTAGGATATCTCAATATTTGTGAACACATTTTACTTTATATGTCTTTGAACCAGTCTAAAGGAAAAAAAAAATATTAGCATTAAGGATTTTGCTATTAAGGCAAAATGTTTCTGCAAAGTGCCATTGACTGCCAGTGTGGAACAAAAGAACATAACGCAGCAAATTATATAAATGGCATTTAACATAAAGGGTTACATTTTCACAAGTTTCTCAAACTTTAGGAGGACCCGAGCAATCTGAAAAATTGGCCATATTGCATTTCTAAAGAATCAGACTCAGTGTAGCTGAATGTAAAGTGCTGCACTAGAACAGGATAGACAGAGAAAGGACCTACACACTGTGGGGCTCCTCTTGCTGCAGTACCAGAGGAAAAGGGCCAGGAAGTCAATACAGACAAAGAGCTAAAGCTTGACAAGCATTGTGTGGCCATGGTTAAGAGAGCTGGCTGAATGTAGCAGTGTATCCAAAGGGACATGACCAGCAGGACAAGAGAAGTAAGGTTGCCACTAAAAGGCAGCCTGAATTGTTAGGTGGCCCTCATTATGGAAATATTGAAGGGAGGGAGGGGAGGGGAGGGGGGCTGGAAAGGGAGAAGCCTAATGAGGTCAGAACAGGCAGGCATCAGGTGGTGGTGTCATATGATGCAGTCACAGGGGAGGCCAGATATTGGTCAGAGGAAGTTGCCACATTGGGGTCCTTACTTATTTTTTGTTTATTTATTTATTTGGTTCTAGGATTACAAATACCTTTGAGCCAAGGCTCTTTTACAAAGGTTCCACATCAGTTGAAGTACAATACAGGGGGTACAACAGAAATAACAACATTGCAGGTAAACAGTACATTATACAGTTATTAATTAAGGGAGGAGGCAACACATTAGACAGCTTAGTACATAGAATGGCCCGGAGCAGCATCAACTAGGAGAGGTGTAAAGAACAATGGAGGGGGACCGGGATGGCAAGATGGGAGTAGTAGCAGCCGGAGACATTGTCAGACATCACCGGGAGAAGTGCTGGAGAGAGGGTGTGTATAGGGGAGGTGGTTTATAAAGCAAGGTAAGGCTTCTGCTCTCCCTCGTTTGCTAAGAATTTGGTGACTGCTGATTCTTAGCACTTTTGCTGTTGGCAACCAGTGACTTATACAAACATCTAAGGTGACGGACATTAGGCCAAAGCAGGCATCTGAGCAAAGTGGCTATGGGCAGGCTTTGTGCTGATGGTATGGGAATTTAGTGTAAGGGCTCATGGCATTGGGGTGGGGAAACAACATTTGATGGGCTCTTTTAAAAAAAAAAAAGGAGACGATTTTAATTTGCTTAAACTACTTTGTTGGGAGTAGTGTTTAGAGATCTTATAATAGTAGAGAGGTAAAAGGGAGGGTATAGAATCAGGCCATGGGGTTTGCTTTCTGGGAGCAGTGCCAAATAATGCCATGGGTGGCACAGAGGGGGGTCAGGTTCATTGTTTAAGGTTAGCATTGAGAATGTGGTACAACTGCGGCTCAATTTTTACCAGCTGTGGAAGAGTTGTGGTAATATGGTCTTCACAAGTGGTCAGAAATTAATGGAAGCATGGGTGTGCTGTAATGCCCAGGTTGTTGTAAGGTGGTGGTCTGAAGAAGTGGCAGACAGTGGGAAGGGGCAGCCAGTATCCTCATTGTAAATGGGACTGGCCTGCTGTTCTCCGGAGGGGTCAGGGCTGGTCCGCAGGGAACCACGTGGCAGGGCCTGTGGCTGTTTCCTGGGGAGTGTGGGACCAAATAGAAGATGTGGGCTGCAGACTCAGCTGGGATAATCTGGGTGCAATACAGTGCGCATTAGCATAAAAAAATTATATTTATGTATATATGGTAAAAATAGATTCTTTGGGGAGTTGGGCCACAGCTGGGACCTACTCTATTCAGGTGGTTGGGGGGTCAAATTGTTCGGGATGATCCAAGAGCATGGGTCCCATTGCTCCCCCCAGTTAGGTTGTGGATGGCAGTGCTAATGGCGAAAAATGGAGGTAGTAATTTCAGAGGTAGCCTGTGGTTGCGGCATGGGAGGATCAGCCCGATACAGTTCTATAATGGGACGGGATCCTTTATGGTCACAGGAGAGCTGGCTGCACATTACAATGTGGGTGGCCGGTATGTGGAAATAGAGTGGGGAGGGGAAGTTGTGTCAGGGGAGCATGAGATGTGGGTGAGAAAGTGGGTGTAGGGAGTTGGGAATGGCCTCCACCTGAGCCCCCAGTCAGCTACAAGGGTCATCCAAGTGCAGGACTGAGAACAGAGCTGGGCAGGGTTGCTAGCAAATAGAGGAGCCAGCAGGGAGAGGTCGCATGGTGCCACGATGCAAGATGGTCATTGGTGTCTGGGGGGGGTTTCACAGGAGGGTCAGGCATGGGCAGTGGAGGTACCATACAGGGAGCAGAACGTAGTGATAGCAGCTGCTGCTGGTAGATGGATGGAGATGGTTTTATGGAATCAACACAGGGCAGGAGACTTGATGAGGTTTTCAGTTTAAAAAAAAAGGTAAAATAAATGATAAAATAAAATAAATGAAGACATATATAAAACTCCCGCTGAGGGTAGGATAGTGTGGTACATAAATGAAATGAAAATGGGGTTGAAAAGGAAACAGGAACTGCAGGTTTCCAGCCAGATCAGGTTAAAGGATTATTACAGAGGAGGTCACTAAAAGGTAGCAGGCAGGGAGATTCAGCTTTCTTACACAAAAGAGAATTAGTGGCGGTGCTTTCAAGACAAAGTGAGTTGGATGACTTCCGTTTTTTGAGGGGCTTATTCCTGTCTTGGTGGGGATTTGCAGGTGGCACTACAGTTCTCATGAGATAGCTACTGTTTTTCGGTGGAACAATTTAGGCTCCATGGGGGGCACTGCTTGTGGGTTTTTCTGCTATGGAATTCTTAGATCACTGTTGGCTATACAGAAGTTTTGGGAGGCATTGATTTAGGAGGCACTTTGGCTTAAGGGGGTCCTGTTCGGGTTGAGGATGCCATTTGTTCTCATGTTTGGCATTCCGGGGGGGGGGAGGCGCACTTCTAAGCAGGCTGCTGCTCCATTTCTTCGAGGAAGGAGGGAGGCACACTAGCAGCAAGGAACCAGGGGTGGGGGGGCATGTTGCATGTTACTCACATTGTCCTTTCCTTTCTTCAGAGATGGCACCTAAAAAGATCCTGGTCTTGGCCTCCAGTGCCAAGTGAGAGAGGAGGCAGCAAGCTTATGGATAAAATGACAGACCTCAGCAAGGTGGCACAACTCTGTGAGGAGGAAGAGGAGGCTACTAGCAAGTGGAAGGAACTGGAGGGGAGGACTGGACATGGCAGGGGGGTAAGAGGACCTGGGAGCTGCCCCCAGACCTGACTGTCATTTCCTCTGCACTAACCTGCACCTGCCTAAAAGGAGCCAAGCAAAGGTAGGGGTAAGGGCAAGATGGATTTGTTGGATGAAGGTACTTTAAGTATTTTGAAGGCCTTTTTGGTGGTTTGGGTGAGATGGGATTTGAAAGGATAGAAAAAGTGCAGAAAGCAGGAGATGATGGTGGGGCAGGAGCAGGGGACGATAACAAAAAGGGCACCAAAAAAAAAAATTATATGACGAGCCCCCAGGTTTCCCTCTGGGTGATCATATCCTCACTTTCCTTAAACAAAAAAAAAAAAAAGAAAGAAAGAAGGAAAAAAATGAAAAAAGTTTGGAGAGGGGATTAGGTAGGTATATTTTGGGTTGGTAAATGAGGATACGATGGTTTCCTTATGGATAGTGTGGTGGTTCTCAGTAAGCAGCCAGAACTGGCAATCCCTTTATTAAAAATACATGGCTCTCATTCACGAGGCATATAAAGCCAAGCTGGGGTATGGGCAGCTCAAGTATGATGAGGCATTCTACGAGCAGAGGGGGGAAAAGGGATTTGTCATTGGACCATACCCACTCATGGTTATGGGTTCGGACCTTCTCCGGGCAAGCTGTGGGAAATGATGGGGAAGGGGGACAGGAAGCATATTCCCTTCCCAGTGAGAAAGGCATGTTGGATCTGAAACAAAGCTTCTGGCAAATGGATGAATGGTATGTTCAAGCATATGTGTTCATTGTGCTTGGGACAGCACCCAGTCTCCAGCTGCAGGTCAGGAGGAACAAAGCAGGCAGCAAGGAGAGCAGGAAAAAGAACAGTCCTTTCAGGGTGGTGGGGGGGCAGGGAGCGCATTTACTGGGAGAGGAAAAGAGGCACAACCGGGGGTTACAACTCCAACTACAGTTGGAACTGAGTGCAGAGAAGTGAAGGGACGATGGAGCTTGCATGGGTAGGGATCCCCATTATTAAAGAGTTTAGGGGATGCTTGGATGCAGGTATCCAGTTAAAGGGAAGGGGAAATTATTATGGGCAGTTGAAGGAGGTGCAGGTGAGCAGGGTGGAGGGCCCATTTTATGTGCCCCCTTGTTCCAACTCCAGGATCCGCACCGGGTGTGGTCATCAAGAAGTAGCCAAGGGGAATTTAGGCTCATTCACCACCTGTCCTACCCGGTTGGAGTGTTGGTGAATGATAACATTCTAGAAGACCTATGGATAGTGTTCTACCTGTCCAAGTGGTAGTTCTGATCAGGGCAGTAAAATGGGTCTTGGTTAGTATAAATGGACAACTGACTCTGCTTTCCATCAGTTGCTGGTATGGCCAGCGGTTCAGGACCGGCTCGGGTTTTAGTTATAATGTGATACATTTTTTGATAAAGCCATGCGCATGGGGTTCGGTGGTGTGTACAACTTTTGATGCACTTAGTTCATGGTGCAGGGGCTATTCAGGTGGAGGTATGGGCATAAGTGGGGGCACACTACCTAGATAATTTCTGCTGATTGGTGAGGGATGGCAGAAAATGAATGGGCTGTTGGTAGATGATAAGGAATTGTGGGGACAAGAGGAATACCTCTTGTAGAAGGGACAACTGAGGGGGATGGGGATGGAATGTCTCGGTAGAGAGGTCAACATGAAGCATGAATGTTTTCGGTTACCGAGGGATAAGGTGGCTAGGTTGAGGCTTATTGGAAAGGTAAGGAGTAGATGGAGGGTGCCACTAGTATTAGTGCAACAACTACTGTGGCACCTTTAATTTTGCAGGTAAGGCCATGAGCCCAGGGTGGTTATTTATTAGAAAACTAGCGAGCACCAGGGGAGGGCAACACTACACCATCACTGGGTGAAGCATACAATGGGGTAAAGTTTGGCAGGAGGAGTGGGCATGCAACACTGTCTTGGAGCTATACACAGCTGCCTCTGGGTCACTTGGCATTGGGGCTTATGTCAAGGGCAACTAGATCTTAGAAGCCTGGCTCAGTGCTGGGTCGTAGGCAAGGTTTTGGAAGATATCACTTTCTAAGACATCATCCCATTGGGATAGTGCTGGGGTATGGGGGGACAGGATGTGGGATAAGTGTATCCTGTTCTGGTGTGACAGCAAAGGAGTGGTAGAGGTCATCAACAGGCAAGGGGGATAACGGACATGGTAGGCAGGGTCATGAGACAACTGGTATGGTGGGGCATCAAGATTAATAATCATTCAAGCTAAGCATACGGAGGGAATTAGAGGGAGGTTGAGGATAGTCTCCCCTGCACCCGCTTTTTTTTTCAGTTGGACAGTTCCCGGGCCTTGGCTCCACAAGCAGCCATCCACAGGACCAAGGCGCCAGACTAACTGTGGGAGACTGGGGGAAAAGAGCCTGAATGCTGCACCAGAACTCCCGGGCCACCAACATGCTAAAGGTGTATGATGGCACGTGTGGGGCTTTCCAGTATTTTTCAAAGGCAGAAGAATTTTTGAGGTGAACATGCCAGCAACGGAGGACCAGGTAAGGCAGTACATGGTAAAATGGTGGGAAAGGGGAAGGCTCACTCCACAATGGGCATATAACTAGCAGGGATGGAGTGGGCATGCAGTGACAGGGCATGGCCTCACCCAGCCAAGACCAGGACAGGACAGTGCATGATGAAGGGATGGACATGGACAAAAGGGGAGGACAGACTGGAGGGGACCAGTTACGAAAAACTGTTGAGCCGACTCATGGGGGTATTGCATTATGACAGAGCTGCTCCTCAGGCAAGGAGGCAGTATTATTTCAGGCTATCTTCACCATGACGGCAGATGGGACCTTCAAGATCAGGAGGGTGTGGCTAGCAGGCAAGGTGAGATGGGGGGACTACAAAGGAAGGAGATAGTGGGATGACATGACGTAGTCATGATCCAATTGCTCAGGTCCAAGACGGACCATAAGGGGAAGGGGACAGAGGCAGTCCTCTACAGGAGGGGAGTCGGTGAAACAGGTGTAGTACAGAAAATGTGGGAGTACATCATAAGCTGGGGGAGCAGGGGCAGGACATTGGTTCTCTGCCATGGGAAGCTGTAGTCCAGTGACCACCACCAAGTCAGTGGGTACTCCAGAAAGGCTTGTGGTTGGGGAGAGGATCTGAATAATCTACCTCATCCTTGCTGCACAGATGCACAAGGTGGGGGGGGGTCAGAGGAAGAGATAAAGAGGGTGGGGTGGCAGCCTTCAAACTACTATAAGAGGTATGTCTGGATATGATGTAATGTTTTTTCTCTTACACTCAGCAGAAACAACACAAAGGAATACTTGGATCATGGGGCATTCTGCCATATACAGGGTGGAGAGGTATGCAGTGCTTAGGCCTGGTGGAAAGCAGTTGAGAGTGGGCTGGGGAAAAACGAGGTTGCACTAGAAAGGGGTTTGGGGCAGGAAGTGAGAGCAACTCCTGCCACTATGGGATGAACTGAGACTGGAATGGAGCAGACCAGACATGGTCATAATACAGTTAGAGGGGAATGACTTAAAGGAAACTCCATGGGGGATTTTATTACAGGGCATCAAGGCTGACCGAGTGAGGGTTAAAGGGTGGTGGCCAGGGGTAAAAATAGCATGGTCTGAGGTCACATCCAGGAGAGTATGGTGCAATACAAAGGGTGTCAGATCGATTTGGAAAGGGGAGGATGAGGCTCATTAGGAAGGTAGTGAGGTTTGGGGAGAGATGGGGGGGTGCTTATATGTTAGAAGGGGATAGTTTTTGTTGCCCCAGGAGTATACTGGTCAGATGATGTCCAGCTGTCAGAGATTGGGATGGTTTTGTTTTTCTTAATGCCTTTTGTGGAGCTGGTGGAAGCATGGAAGTGGTGGTGCAGATTCTAGCCCGCAAGGGAGCCCCATCTTCCATCGCTAGCTGGGGATGGGTCAGTGGAAGGGTAAAGGGGGGAGCAAGAGACTGAAAAGGAGGGGCAGTCAGGAGGTGGGAAGAGGGTATGATAACACATGCTGGGATCAGCAGCAACCAGATGTGAAGTAAGGGGGGGAGGAGAAGGGAGTAGTGCTAGGGGTCAGATCACAGTGTCCGGACCTAGGAAAAGTGGAAGTCGGATCAGGTGTCCGGACCCTGAGGAGGAAGAACTGAACAACAGAAGAAGGCGGGTGTTCTGGGTCATGAATATGGACTGTGATAATGTGTGGTTTCGGAATTAATAATATGTAAAAAATTAATTGTATTCAATAAATGTTGCCTTGCAAACATCCAATCTAGAAGTTGTTAGTGTGGTTCATTTCCATGGGGATCAGCAGATAAATGAAGTTGTTATTAAAAGGCAGCCTGAATTATCAGGTGGCCCCCATTATGGAAATATTGGAGGGAGGAGGGGGAGGGGTATGGGTTGTTGCAAAGGGAGGAGCCTAATGAGGTCAGAACAGGCAGGCATCAGGTGGTGGTGTTGCATGATGCAGGCACAAGTGAGGTCAGGTGATTGGTCGGGTGGAGGGGCCAAATTTGGTCCTGATGGGGTCTTAGGGGTTTATAAAGCAAGGTAAGGCTTCTGCTCTCTTTCTTTTGCTATGAATTTGGTCCCACCCACCCACCCACCCTGTTTACAGGCAGGAAGAGAGAGGGAAGGGGAGGGCATGCAAGCAGTGGAGGCTGCAGAAGGCAGCAGTTGGGATTTCAGAGAGGCTGGTGCCATGAAGGATGGCAGCTGCTGGAAGGCGCAAGCATGGGGGCCGAAGAGCCAGGGCGGGCATCAAGTGCCCTGGGAGACTTGGGGAGAAGGGGAGAGAATGGAGGGAAGGGTAGAAGGGTAAAGGGGAGCAAAAGACTGAAAAGGGGGGCAGTCAGGAGGGGAGGAGCAGAATAGCATGCGAGGTCCAGCACCAGATGTGAGTAAGGGGAGGAGAGGAGCTAGGGGTCAGAGCAGAGCGTCCGGACTGAGGAAAAGTGGAAGTTATGGTAACTTGGTGGCTGCCAATGGTGTAGGGGTTGGATCAGGTGCCTGGACCCCGAATGAAGGACTTGAGGAGGAAGACCTAGACAACAGAAGGAGGGCATTTTGGGTCAAGAATATTGACCGTGATAATGTGTGTTTTCTGAATTAATAAAATGTAAAGAATTTATTGTATTCAATAAATGTTGCCTTGCGAGCATCCAATCTAGAAGTTATTGGTGAAGTTCCTTTCCATTGGGGGGGGATCAGCAGACAAGTCATTTTAGCCACTTTGCAAGGCCCTGGTCTGCCCACATCTGAAGTACAGCATGTAGTTCTGGGCTCCTCCATACAAGAGAAACACAGAAGCAGCTAAGAGGGTACAATGGAAGGCCCCCAAAACCAGCAAAGGTGTGAGGGACAGAAGCTAGGAGGAGAGATTGGTGGCCCTTGGCATGCTCACCTTAGAAAAAGGCAGCTTAGAGGGGCAGGTTCTTCATTTTCTGCATCCACAAGGGTACTAACAAGACAGAACAGTCAAAGATGCAAGCAATAGATACATAGACAGTGTCGGCAGATAAGGGTCTATGGCACACCCAGTCTGCCCATTTGAGCTTGTAAGTTCAGTTTATGTTTTCCTAGAAGTCTGTTGCCCCTTACCCCTGACCTCCAGAATTCCTTTATGTCTATCCTATGCATTCTTAAATCCTGTGATTGTTTCAGCCCCCACCATTTCCTCTGGCAGGGTGTTCCACTTGTCCACCACCCATTCTGTGAAGAAATTCTTCCTCATGTTTCCTCTGAATCGCCTCCTCCAACTTCATCCCATGCCCTCTAGTCCTGGAACATCTTTTTCACTTAAAAATAGTGTATTCCTGCACTCTATTCCTCCCTGTAAGATACTTGTATGTCTCTATCATATTCCCTCTCTCCCTTCTCTCCTCCAGGGAGTACATATTCAAGTCCTTCAACCTGTCCTCATAGGACTTGTGATGCAATCCATATACCATCTTTGTTGTCCTCCTCTGAATCTTCTCTACACTGTCTATGTCCTTACATAGGTAAAGTCTCCAGAACTGTACATTGTACTCCAAGTAGGGCCTCACTAGTGTCTTGTATAGTGGATTTATGACCTCCCTTTTCCTGCTGGTGATGCCCCTGCCTATGCATCCCAGCATCTTATTTGCTTTACCTGTTGCCTTGTCACACTGTTTCCTACCTTGAGGTCATCAGAGATGATAAACCAAAATCCCTTCCTGCTGATGCAGATATATCCTCAACCCCAACTGATATATTGTGTCAGGGTTTTGTGCCCCATATGCATTATCTTGCACTTCTTTGCATTGAATTTCAGCTGTCAAACCCCTGACCATTCTTCAAGTTACTGCAGGTCCCTTCTCATTCTGTCTACACCCTCTGGTGTGTCTACTCTGTTACAGAGCTTTGTGTCATCAGCAAACTGGGAAATTCTGCCTGCTAGGTTCTGCACAATGTCACTGATGAAGATGTTGAATAGGACCGGTCCCAGCACTGATTCCTGTGGTACCCCACTGGTCACTCTTCCCTCTGTGGAGTGACAGCCATTTACCACCACCTTCTGTGTCCTGCCGCCCAGCCAGTTACCTACCCACCACACTACTGTCCTTCCCAAACCCATATTCCCCAGTTTTTGTAATAGTCTCGTATGTGGCACAGTGTCAAAGGCCTTGCTGAAGTCCAACTAGGCCATGTCCACTGCTCTCCCCTGATCCACCTCCCTAGTCACCCAGTCGAAAAATTCAGTGAGGTTGGTCTGACATGACCTTTCCCTGGTGAAACCATGCTGCCTTGGGTCCTGTAGTCCATTGACAACCAGATGTTCCACCAAGCTCTCCTTAAGTAGTGCTTCCATGATCTTCCCCACTACTGAGGTGAGGCTGACTGGTCTGTAGTTCCCCGGTTCCTCTTTGTTCCCACTTTTGTATGAGGGGACTACATCTGCTGTCCTCCAGTCTTTGGGTATCTTCCCTATTTCCAGTGATGGGATAAACAGGATTGCCAGAGGTTCAGCCACCACCTCTCTTAGTTCTTTAAGGACCCTTCTGGCCCCATTGCTTTATCAACTCTTATTACTTTCAGTTCCTTCAGGACCCTTTCTCTTCTAAAGGGACTTGTGTCCATTTCTGCACCATTCCGACCCCTTGTACCCCCTTCAGACCCATTACCCTCCTCTTTCTCAGTAAAGACTGAGCAGAAATACCTGTTCAATATGTCAGCTTTACTGTTGTCATCCTCCACGCGGCCCCGTCCTCCCCTTCAGTCTCACTATCCCTCCCTTTGCCTTTCTTTTTTCACTTATGTACTTGTAAAAGGTTTTGTCCCCTCTACCCACTGATTTTGCAATGTGCTCTTCTGTCTGAGCTTTGGTTTCCCTTAATAATCTCCCTGCCTCTCTTTGCTTCTCTTGGTACTTCTCCCTATCCCCTTCTGCCCGTGTCTTTTTGTATTGTCTGAATGCAATCTTTTTGGCTTTCACTTTCTCCGCTACCTCCTTGGAAAACCATAATGGCCTCCTCTTCCTTTTCCCCTTGCTAACCTGCTTAATACATAATTCTGTTGCTCTTGTAATCCCCGTTTTAAATACTGCCCACTGTTCTTCAACCCCTGATTCCTGCCCCATTCCCCTTAATGCCTCTTTCAAGCATCTTCCCATTTTCCCAAAGTGTGCCCCCCCAAAATCCAGGATACATGTTTTCGTGTGGTTTGGTTCTGCTCCTTCTGTGATTTCAAACCACAATGATTGGTGGTCACTGTTCCCCAGGTGCTCCCCTACTGTTACCCCATCACACTGTCCCTGTTGACATGACAAGATGGTCCTTATGCCTAGATAGCTCCCCATCCCCAGGGGCATAGTGAGACCTCACAGCCCCTGGAATGGCAGTTATCTTAGCATTACGACCACCCTAGAGTATTTAGTGCACTTGCAAAATGGAGAAAATGGTCATCTATAAAAAATAAAAATAAAAAAAAAAGGAAAAAGAAACATTGGTAATAGTTAAGAATTAGAGGTGGGCAAAAGTTGCAAATTCCACTTTTGCAGAACTTCCATGAAATTTTGGAAATTTCTCAGAAATTTCAGAACTTTCACCATTGGCAAAACTGGGATTTTCTGTGGATTTTCACAGGGTTCCACAGACTTGTTTGTGAACTGCAGAAAATGCATATAAACTGTGGAATTTATTCTATGCACAGTTTAATGAGCTGTCAGTGAATGAACGCATGCTTGTACAACCATGCAGTCATTCACTGACAGTTCAGTGGGCTACCGGTAGTGGAGGTGAGAGGAGGGCTGTGCTGGTGGCTGACTCAGGGAAGGATGGGGAGTGGGGTGGTGGTGGATGAATGGTTGAGGTGGGGGGAGTGGGGTCCAATAGACACTAGGAATTGGGATTACTTTTTTATAAGGGATCGGGGATGGGGGGGTCCACTAAACACCAGGAAATGCTGGGAATAGATGGGGATGAGTCGGTGGACTGCCGGCTGTTTTTTTGTGGATTAAGGGAATCCAGGATAGGGAGGGGGCTCTGCTAGACACCAGGGAAATAAAATGTTTTTGGGGACCATGATTGGAGGGGGGGCACTAGACACCAGGGAGGGATCAGAGATTTTGTTTCTTCTTTACCAGAACCTATGAGCCATGATCCCTGGGCAGGGGATGGGAACCACTAGACACCATGGATCAGGAATTTTTTTACTTGGGACCCACAATCGGTGCATGGGGGGCCACTAGACACCCAGAGGGTCCAAGGGAGGGATTGGAGGGTTTTATTTATTTATTTACAGGGACCCCTGATCAGCAGGGGTGGATTAATGAATTAAACTGCGGTTAAATAAAGCCTCCGAACTGACCACTGACAGTGATCTGTTCTGCGGATTTTTTTCACCACAGTTTAAAAAATTAACCTGCAGTCTGTATATTTATTCTGCAGTTTTAAGGTGGAATTTCCATGAAAGTTGCGAAAATTATTTCCGAATGTTCGAGGAAGTGAAATTAGCACTTTCGTGGAAATTCTGTCAGCGGAATTTTTTTTCTTCACACACCCCTATTAAGAATGAATTCATTTAAGGTACTTAAAGGGAAAACATTGTCCCAAATGTGGGGGAGGGCAAACAAAAAAGCACAGTTCAACTTATGCTGCACTTTTGCTGGGGCTAGGCAATACAAAAACAAATAAATAACTGCCCAGATTAACTTTTTAAAGTGTTGAAACATTTCTGTTCATTTTTTGTCATTTCACTAGAGATGATGAGCAGTTAGTTCAAGGTTTGTTGCTACAGGCTGAAGGCTGAAAACAGTCACTTTAGGGCTTGCTACTATAATTGATAAAGTATACAGGAGTATTGACTATGGGCTGTATCAGTCTGAACTGCTGCAGGAATGCTATCATTGGTTGTATGTGGCTGTTTCCTTCTTCATGGGTGGTCTGTTCGTGCAGCCTGTTTTAGGCAGGAATCTGTGGCAATTTAACAGAGGCATTACACACTTGCTTGTTATCCTGGCTCATAGATGGCAGCATCACACTATGAGGTGAGGCCCTGGAACAAGAGACCACTGGAGTAGAATACTCTTATTGTTGGGAGCTCTGGAGTGTGGCCTCCATCAACTAGGAATTTGCTATTGATGGGATTTTGTCTAGTTGAGCGGCAGTTACTGTCGGCAGCTTCTACAGCCTGGATGATGTCAACAGCTGCTTCTGGATCTGCTGCTGTACTGTCCAGTGGAAAAAGGCATAGTAGATCAGTTTCTGAAGGGTGAGATTTGCAGGAACGTTGTCCAGTGGAGCAGCAGTTGCTGTTGTCTGCTCCTGATGGCTTGATGATGTCTACTGCTGTTGGTATTGCAGTGCTGTCTGGACCATAAAGGGGATAAAAAGACCAGTTTCTGGTGGGTGAGAATACTGTAGATGCTATTTGCAACAGCAGTCTTACAGCAGGGTTTCAACATATTAACAGAGGCTTCACTGTTTATGCTGGAAAGTGCATTTTCTGAAGGGAATCCTTTGGTTGAACTGAGGTCTGTTTTACCAGCGGTTGACAGAATGTGTCCCCAGCTATGTCTGTCATCTTCTGTGGCTACTCAGAAAGATCTTAGGGATGATTCTGCTTTATGGCCAGTGACAGAAATAAATTCCCTGGCTTCCAAATCAGCATAAGCTAATATCTGTATTGCAGTGGTACGAATCGAGTGATTGTATCTGCATGATAGTTTTCTTCCTACAGACAGCTTTGACATTAATGCTCCCAGAAAATTCTTACTCATAGGCTCATGGCTGTACTATACAACCTGACTGTCAGGGTAAGTTTGCATTAGTTTGCTGGGGTGCAGGCAAAAAGAGATGGTAGCTGCCAGGATTTTACAGGGGTCTTTTTTTAAAACTAAAAACTGGGCACAGGGGATCCTCTTGCTGTGGGTAGATAAAATCATTGCTTTGTTTGCAGTTCACCTCAGAATAGTCCTTGTGGGTTTTTTTAGACTAATTGAATGTCAGTGTGGAATATTCCCTCCATGAGCTGTTAATTTTGATACCAAAAGTGGCTGGATTTAATTATCTGGTACCCATCCATAAACCCCTTCCCCCAGAAAGAAAGGCACAGACACAAATCTTGGAGGAAATGGACGCAGCCATGCATTTATTGATTACAATCCAGATTGAGAGCAGTGCATGTACACAGGAGGATCAATGGTCTGAGGCTGTATGGGCCAAGGCTTCTTGGCCAATCCCCATCAGGCACTGCTATCCTTACAGGATAGCTGTACCTGCTGTAGGCCGACCTCGACCCCTCCCCAGGTCAGGATACTCAGTTTCTGCCTCCACACCAACCAGAGTAGTTGGGGTCACAAGCCCTTCAGAAGAATTTGGCTCATTACCACCTCTACTGACCATTCGATGTCATTGTGATCCTCCCAAGATGCCATCAACATGACTGTGACAAAAAGACATTCACCTATGCCCTGACTATTTGCTCTGACCTATTTGTTTCTCCCGCTTCTAACTCAGTTTTACACCCTTTTGGAGGAGGTGAAAACCCTGGGAAAAACCCTTTTGCAGGGAAAACTGGGAAAAGACACTCCCCAACCCCTACTGTGGTCACCCTTAAGGGGTCAAAGGGGGTCCCTAACTGCCTGGCCCCACTACCCTGCTTTTACGAGGGTGGGTGGGTGGGTGATCCTTCAAAGGTGAAAGAAGGAAGAGGAAGGACTGCTGGCTACAGTCCAAGAAACTCTTTCTCCCCCACAGGATGTGACCCCTTTCCCAAGTGGGAGGCCATGGTTGTCCCTGCGTCCAATCACTGGACTCTTCTCAACTCCCCCTCAGGACCACCTACTGTTCTCTGTCCCCTCCACCTCTTCCTGTATCCAGGGCAGGATGGTCACAGACAAAATATGGCTGCTGCCATACGTTGCAGCCTCTGCATTATCTGGTACCCATCCATAAACCACTTCCCCCAGAAAGAAAGGCACAGACACAAATCCTGGAGGAAATGGCCGCAGCCATGCATTTATTGATTACAATCCGGACTTGAGAGCAGCGTGCGCACATGGAAGGATCGATGGTCCAAGGTTGTAAGGGCCAAGGCTGCTCGGCCGCCGCTCTAGGATAGCTGTACCTGCTGGAGGCGGAACTTGACCCCTCCCCTGGGTCAGGATACTCAGTTCCCGCCTCCACACCAACCAGAGTAAAGGGGTCATGAGCCCTTCCGAAGAATTCAGCTCATTACCTCCCCTACCGACCATTCGATATCATCACGATCCTCCTGAGATGCCACAGGACAGACAGCGTCTGACCCCCCCCAGGCCGACTGTGCCCCTACTTCCTCCAAGACCTAAGCCTGCATCTCTTGACACAGATCCCCCCCCCCTTTGGGTCCAAAGCATGTCTCAGCTACCTTACTTTGATCAAAAGCCTGTATCTGGCTATGTATCACCATGGTCCCCCAAGCTCTCACCTGACTCTGCTCTTCCCCTGGCCTGATCCTGAGGTAAGCCTTCTGTGAGAGGGGCCACACATCTCCCTTCAGCCTGCTAACTACCAGATCAACTCGGACAGGTGAGCAAGGTGTGTGATCGCTACTCTTCTATAGTTCAAACCCCCCTTTCATGCCCCCAACAGCTAGTCCATGGTCTTCTGCCTTCCAGCCACTAGATGTGAACTTTTGGATGACCCATTCAACCAGAGCCAACTCTTTGCCCCGATTGTCCTTGCAGCATGAAGGTCTGGCCACCAATCCAGCTTGAACCATCAACCTACAGGGAACCCTGGAAAACAAAAGGCTGTTACTGCAAATGGGGGCACACATATCTCAAAAACGCTTGTGACTTCCATTGCTCTAGCACCTGAATCTGGCCATCTGCCCATCCCAGATTCCTAGTATATGTGGCTGCCCCAGTTCTTAAGGAGTGTGCTCCATACCCCTTTGGATCCAGCCCTACTTCCTGTACTGCTCTAGCCAGAATAGCTCTAAACTGATATGCTGTAACTGGAGCCCCATCTTCATGCCTAGAAAGGCTCCCCCAATCTTAGGCATGGCCGCCATATAGGCCCACACCCTGTCCTGGACCTTCCCAGACACCCTGGGCAGGGCCTCCACCAGGCACCAGTGGCCTTTCCACTCCTGGTCAGTCTTGCTCTTTCAGATCCTCACCCAGGCTCCCGTTTCATCACCAGCACGTCCCCCTCCTTCAGCCCTATATGCTTGGCTCTCTGGGAAGGCTGGGTAACCTCCGATACCCAGAATGCTCCACAGAAGGTCAACAGAAACATGGTATCAAACAGGAGCGCTTCAAATGGGGTCCAACAGACCTTTGGCACGACCCCGCTAATGTTCTCAAAGGTCGCCAGGGTGATTGGGCACTTCATGTCCTGGTGAGAGGTGACTGACTTCATCCACCATTCCAGGACCTTCCTCTCCTTAAACACCTTTGTGGTGTCCATGACCCCCAGGGCCCTGGAAACCCAGGACAAGCCAGCGAAGTGCCTGGCCACCACCTCCGGTGTCACCCCATTCTGTTTTGACTGCATGATGTACTGGCACAGCTGCTCTACCAGAATGGGCCAATCCTCTGGCCGTGCCATCTGTGACTGCATCCCCATAAAATGTTCCACTCCCTGCTGGTATACTTCCCTTGTCCTCAGTGCAATGGAGTTACCTATGCATTCCCAAGTTGAGATGACACTACACTCTACAAGAAGGGGGGTACAGCCCATGGCTGCTGCTCCACTGCTGGAGCCAGCTCCCAAAACCATTGCCACTGTGAATGTGACAAAGCATCAGCAATCCCATTATCAACCCCTGGTATATGAACGGCCTTAAATGAGATGTTCAAGAGTAAGCATTTTAGGACAAAGATGCGCATCAAGTCCCCTGTCAGGCCCTTTGGCCCCAGCTGACCATTAATAATGTGCACCACCCCCATATTGTCTGACCTGAAAAGGACCTTGCAATCCTTCAGCTGCACCCCCCATAAATACAGGGCAACCACTATGGGAAAGAATTCCAACAGGATGATATTGGCAATCAGACCCGCCGCCTTCCATTCCGGTGGCCATTTACCCACACACCACTCTCCTTGGAAATATGCCCCAAACCCTAATGCCCCTGCTGCATCTGTGAAAAGCTGAAGCTTGTGCTCCTCACTGTCAACCTGCCATAGCACTACTCCATTGAAGTGCTTCAGGAAGACCGTACATGCTCATAGGCCCTATCGGAAACCCTCCGAGACCCACAACCTGTGATGTGGCCTGGTGCACCCTCCTCCCAGCTTAGCCATGTGTCCCAAGAAGGTGCGCCCCATAGGGATGACCTCACAAGCAAAGTTGAGTGCCCTAACAGCTGCTGCAACTGCCTCAAAGTTATTTTCTTGGCCCCCTCCATGGAGTTGACCAGGCGTCTAAGTGCCTCCACTTTCTCCTGAGGCAAGTGGCAGAACCTGTTGACAGTGTCAGTCTCGATCCCCAGACACACCAGGGCCATGGTCTGGGCCTCTGCCTTCCTGGGGGCTAAGAGGGCCCCAAAGTCTTGACAGATGGCCATAAATGTGGCCAATATCTTCTCACAGTCTTTTCCCCCTTCCGCCCCGACAAACAGAAAGTCATCGAGGTAGTGTACCACCGACTTGTTCCCTGCTTCCTTCTCCATTACCCAGTGCAAGAAATGGCTTAATGTCTCAAAGAATGCACATGCTACGGAACACCCCATGGGCATGCAGTTGTCAATTTAGTACTGACCCTCAAACGTCATGCCCAGCAGTTCTCTGACATCTGGATGAATGGGGAGCAACCTGAACGTGGACTCAATGTCTGCCTTCACTAGGAGTGCCTGAGGCCCTGCCTCGGGCACCACCTGGACCACCTTAACAAACGATGCATATTGCACTGCCGTATGCCGCGGGTCGATATGGTCATTCACAGAGTTGCCCTACGGATAAGACAAATGATTTATCATCCTATATTCTCCGGGCATCTTCTTTGGCACTAGTCCAATGGTGATACTCTCAGTGCCAGGCTCGGTGGGGCACCAAGTGGCCCGCTAATCCTCCTCAGCTGCCACTCTTTCTCCGGTTTCTCCCAGACTACCTGTGGGTGGTCCTGTGCACAGTTCAGGTTCTCTGCCTCCTCGCCCCCCCAGGGCCCTCGTATTGGATCCTGAAGCCCACTGTGAAACCCTCCTTGAGCAGGGTGGTGGCCTTCAAGTCCGGGTACTGGGCCAGCCACTGACTAATCCTGTCCACCCTTACCGGGGTAGGCAGGTGTGTCACCTTGCTGCTTCCCCATCTTTTTAGCCATTCCCCTGAATCCCCCTCCTGTGGGCCATGGTGATGCACACTGGATGAAGGGATGCTGCCACCCACAGGCCATGCATATGTGTCAAAAGCAGAATGTGAACTTAGCACACTTCACCTGGTTGTATGCATAGCAAGCCTGTCCACCCCCTGCACCCCCTTTGTGTTTTTGTGATGGCACTGGCCTAAGCGGCAAGCCGCTGTTGGTGTGCACCACTCCACCTTCATGCATGACGTCCACCTACAGGGTCCTGTCGATGGTCCCCCACCACTGTGACCCATCTTCCTGTCTCCACCTTCTAAATTCCTCATCATACTCTAGCCACACCACCCCTCCCTTCCTACGGTGCATGAGAGTGATCATGTTCTGGTATGTGTACAGCCCCAGACCCTGGTCCTTCTCCACCTGTAGGATGGTTCCTGCATAGATGGGGAAAGCTGCTATCCAATTTTCAAAGGTGCGGGGCACCTTCGGAGGTTTTTTATCAGCCTCCTCCCCCTTTTCTTTCTTCTTGTCCTCCTGCTCCACTGGTCTGTTCAATAGGGAGAACATGTCCACATACTCCCTATTCCTGATTTGCTGCCTGACCTTGTTCATGAGATGGGACCCCAGCTGCTTGCTCAGGCCAGCGTATGAGCTAGGAGGTGGGGGAGTGGCCTTTGGAGCCAACAAGGCCACCAAGGCCGCCATCCCCATGGCCGCAACCTTTGCCCCCGCCTTCTCTACCATGCCAACATGAGGTCTAGCAGCTTGTCCAACTTGTCCTCAGCCCCCCTCTCCACTCCGTTGGCCGTAGAGGACCCCCGTCCCCACTGGCAGCACCCTGCCTTCAGGCTGGTGAGACCAGCTCGCCCCCTGTGCTCTTGGGCCTCTCTGACTCTTCCCCTGCATCCCCTAATGCCACCTTAAGCACCTGCTGCACCTCTCCATCGCTCAGTGTCCTTATCTCGGTACATTGCTTACCTCTCGCTGATGTCCTCGGCACCAAAGCTGGAGATGCCACCTTCCCCATTGCTGGCCACTTCTAAGGTGTCACCTCCTGCCTGGCTGACGATGTGGATGGGCCCTCCAGCCACTCCAAGCATGCTTCCAACCACATGACTCCTTTCTTCTTGTACAGCTTTTGCAACTTCTCTTCCAGTTCTTCTGTGGCTTTAGCTGATGGAGTTCTCTGCCACATAGCCATGGCATCTGAAAAACACTGATAACCCACCCCGACTTAAGACAGTTGTTAGAAATGCAATACCAAGTCTGACTGTCAGCTGGGCTATGGTGAGGTCCCCCCAAGGGCGGGCCCCTACCCCTACCCACCTGCACCCCCACCCCCTTGGCAGTAAGGCACCCCCACGACCAGAAGACGGGGGGGGGACCATTGCCACATTGTCCGGAATGCTTTATAGGGGTCTTGGCACATTTATGGGTGAGTGGTGTGATACTCTCAGCATTACTGTTCTACCTGCCCCTTAAATCCTGCATCTGGCAGAACATAGCTTGCCCCTCTCCTCTGGGATATTTCTGTAGTGCTAAGCATGCCGTGGATATGCCTCAAAGGCGCATGTATATCATTAGACTTTTTTTTTTTTTAGAAAGAGGACCATTCCAGGGTGTGGCCAGGAGAAATCCCGGAAGAAACACAGCCCCTGTGCCTTCCCATCCCCCTCTGGTCAACTTCCCCCCGCCCAGGCTGCCAGAATGCACTGCCGTCTGCCTCGGGGGACTCACCAGGAGACCAGAAGAAGCCCAACAAAGTGAATTCTACCCACTCCTCCTCAGTGTGTAATTGTGGCCTGCTGAGGAAGGCCCAGCTGTGGGCGGCCCTAAGGCAGCCCCAGGAAAGATAGCCACCACCGCTCTTGAGGAACACAGTGTGATTTAGTACTGGCCTATGTGGCCAGCCATGAGGCTGGCTGTGAGAAAAGGCCCCAACCAGTATGGCTGCCATGTTCTCGTGAGAACCACGCAAGAGCAATGGAACTTGCTGAACCACCTCCATTGGCAGAAGAAGGAGCCCCCCATGACTTGCGATGAATGGTCTGAGGGCAATGAAAGCTGGCCCCGGATGCAGTGCCTCCCACAGTCAGCGGCCCCAGTAGTGGCCCCCTCCATCACTCTTGGAGGCCTCCTATAGCAGTTCTAGAGTGGCGTCAACCCCCAGGGGCCACTGTGCCTTTCCAGTACTTCCCCGGTGGCCCCCCAGTGACCACCAGGATGTAGCTAAGCCATCCATAGAAATGCAGTGCCGCTGGCAGACTCTCGGCCCACAACCTCCCCTTCCTCACCTCCAAGGAACCACCACATCCCCCAGCTGACCCAGTGGCCAGAGGACAGATGTGCAGACTGGGCCTAGCTAGGCCAGGGAGGGGAAGATCCTGTTCCCGGAGGAGCGAGCGAAGGTAGGAAACAACAGAGAACTCTCTCTTTTTTTAGGGAAATGGCTGTGGTTGCTATGCCGACTGCCGAGAGTAGCGTGAGAGCACTGACGTATTCATGGTGAGTTAGCCATGAGTGGGAGGGTGAACCGACAACTCAGGGATGAAGTCTGCAAGTAGTAGAGACCCACTGTCAGTCTTAGCCCCCTGGGTTATGCAGTACTCCACGGGGGTAACCTTGCGAGTTAAACCAAAACATCTATTGCCTTTTATTTATTTATTTATTTATTTATTTATTTATTTTTCTTTACTGCCAGACTGGCCAGGCCAGAGACAGACCTCTCTCCCCCTCCAGGCCCTGACTCAACTCCGGCCCCTGGGCAGAGTACTCTAGGCCTGCAGGATAACTCCCCTGGCCTACTAGGCCCTTACCTTGAAGTCCTGCCTGGGGTCCTAGATATCTTGATCCTTCAAGGGTGAAAGGAGAAAGATGAAGGACTGCCTGGCTACAGTCCAAGAAATCCTCTTTCTCTTCTCCCCCCACAGAATGTGACCCCCTTTCCCAGGTGGTGGTCCCTGCGTCCAATCACATGACTCTCCCTAACTCCCCTCAGGACCAGCTACTGTTCTCCCCCAACCTCTTCCTGGATCCAGGGAGGACGATCACAGACAAAATACTGCTGCTGCCATATGTTGCAGCCTCTGCAGTCCTGAAGTTCCTCCTAACTGTGCCGGGCCATGTTCAATTGTACATCAAACTACACCTTTCAGATAAGGTGAGGTGCAGTGTTGGGTGAAGTACAACTGTGTATTTTTTTTATTTATTTTTATTAGCTTTCAAATATACCATGTTCATAAGAAAAAACATTCCTGGTTCCAAGTGTAGGATACAAAGAAATACACTTCATACAGAGGATTTCTTTCCCTTTTCTCCCTGCATTAAAACATTCGATCAACTAGTTAATAACATTATAATTTCTCCAGTACATGTTTGAAAATTAGCCCTCACAGCAGTGACCACAAAGGAGGTAACTGGTAAGTTTGTATTGTGTAAAACACACTGCAGATGCCACCTGGTGTGACGGTAGATTCCATGTTGATTTGAAAAGCACAGTTTCAGATTATCCATAAATTGAAGGCAACCTCCATGGGGCTCTGCACAGCAAACAAATGTTCCTTAATAAGGTTGCAGGCACTCTTATGTTAACTCTGTAAATGTAACTGGTTAGCAAAATGAAACAATAACTTGGTGTGCTTTGCAGCCATTTATACAGATTCAATATCCCTCTGGATAAATTAGTTCCATAACCTTGACTGCTCCAAATACATAAATCTTTCAGTTTAAATTCTTTAAAACAGGAATATGACTGTCACTTACAGTTTAACTAGCAAGCTTCAGGTAACAATCTGCATAGTAATTAAAGCTGTTGCTGAAATGAACGCATGCTAAGGAATCTGCTCACTTTGCATATAGCATGAACTTCTATACTATGAAGTAGGAGCCATCTTTAGTTATTCAACACCCCTCTTGGACAAGCAGCTCCATGCGGAGCAAAATCAAATCAATTTTTAATTTGAGAGAAGCAAATCCCTGCATCCATATTAAATGCTATTAAAAATATTTAAGGTAACAAACTGTAACATACCTTAAAGAGCAAAGAACTAATTTATATTCAACATGTAGAGTGCACATTGAGTCACTGTTATTATGTAGTCAGAATTCTAAAGCAAGACTTCAGGCCTCTCCCTAAGGGGCTCCTTCTTGTGCCTGCCTGAAGAAATCTTGTTTAATCAAGTCCAATCTTTTGCCTGCCTCCTAGGGATCGGAATATATGAAAATCTTCCCCTCTTAACTGATGAGCAAATGAGCAGGGAGCTGCATCACAAAGGAGACACCAAGGGTCCACAAGCTAGCCCCAACCATGTTAAAGCTCTTTTTTCTTTGTTGGGTGGCAAAGCTCAGATCTGAGAAATAATGGATCTGTTGTTCCTCAGGTAGAAACATGTGCCACTTTTTACGTTGGCCTCCACGTGAGCAAGCAATATCTTGAGGCAGTAACGCATTTCAGAGGTGTGACAGTGTTGCCGCCGATGCAGGGAACACTTTAGTGGGTGCGTCCCTCAGCCACCAGGACACATCTGAACTCTTCAAAAGCTGACCGCACACTGAAGAAAATCATGGTAAGCTTTATAATGGCATCAGTGGGGGGGGGTCAACTTAGGTGGATATCTCAGCCATTTTGGGGATTTTGGCACCACCATTAAGGAATTTTAGTCTTCTGCCCCATGAACATGTGACTGTCATTTTACTAGTCCCAAAAGGTGATTTTGTGGTCACTGCACAGAATCACCTTTTGTGACTGATTAACAAAATGACAGTGTCACTGTTCATGAGGTGGGGTCCCAAAAAACCCATGTTGCAAATTTGGTAAAAAAAATTCCAAAAAATGACTGCATTATGAGCATGTATTGTGTAGTTTGTATGCACACTTGTAACTTTGCCTATTTTTAATATTTTCACTCCAGATTTTCAACATTGGCATTTTTTTACACTTCTTGTGAACACTACAGCTGTCATTTTTTACATCCTGCCCAAAATGTGTTTTCTCACTTGTGGCACACAATGGCATGGTCGTTGTGGGAAATCAACTTTTGAGACAGATTAACAAAATCACAGTGCCACTGTTCATGAGGGGAGGTCCCAAAATGCCTATGTTGAAGATTTGGCAGAAAAAATCTAAAAAATGCATTACGGGCGTGCACTGCACAGTTTCTATGCACGCTCATGACTTCACCAATTTTTCATATTTTCACTCCCAATTTTAAGCATTGCCATTTTAGTTGTTTTTTCAACTTCTCATGCTTTATTTTATAGGTTCTGCTGTTGAAGTCCATGGAAGCCAAGGATTTGCTTGTTTTGATTTCACTGTACTGAGCTGAATTCCACAGTTAAGATCTGGAATTCTGTGGAAAACTCCAAAATTAATCCACAAGCTGTGTAGTCATACAGGATGTCAGATGGCATCTGGGGGTTCTATCTCTACAGCAACTAGGTCTCTGACAAGTGACAGCAGCTTGTTGCTGCAAGTTTTCTCAGTTCCAAAGTAATTGCTGAAGAAGAAAGATCTGTGTTCCTTTTGCTACACATTTTGTGTCTTTATGACTCAAAACATTTCTGGGTTTTTTTCTGATTAAAAGGGAAAAAGAGCTTATAGAACTTTTAATTTCAGAGCTGAGGCAAACATATTGCTGCAGTTTAGAATTTCTTTTGTAAAGAGTATTGTATAATATCCTTACTGTTCTTTACAGTACTTTCTAAATATGGTTGCTTTTGAAATCTATTATTTTGTCCAGTTGGTTCATACTGTTGCACTGAGTGAAAAAAGTCACACCATGGTGGGCAAGGGCAAGTGAGAAGGAAGTAGAAAATGTGTTGGTGGAGCTAGTGTTGGTGGATCTTCAAAAATGATGCTAGATCAAGGTGCATGGGAAGTTGTTAGCGGGTGTAGCATAGTCACTAACACTCGATGTTCCAGTGGCAGTGCAGTCCCAGCTGTGCCTCATGCTGTATCAGTGTCAGCAGGAGTTGACATCACAGCTGCTAGTTTTTATGGGTTGCAGTGTAATCCCACAACAGGTGGTGTTGCTCAGCATTCGGAAGTGTCATGAAAAACTACCATGGATGTTGCTGCATTAATGTGTCAGTCTCAGAACTCTCAGGAGGAGGAACTGTCAGATGAGTCTCAGGAGCTGTCACAGGAGTCTCAGGAGCTGTAAGGGACTGGGAGTGATAAAGGTGTATGTCCAGTGACAATCAGTAATGACAATGCTAAAGGGGGTCCAGGACCGTTAGTTGTCCTGGAAAAGGATGAGAAGCAGCTGGAACACAATGTGCATGATACAGATCCTGAGGAAGAAGAACAGGCTGAGCCAGCATATCCTTCCACAGTAGAAGTGGAAGAGGTGGAGGGTGAGGTAAATGAGGCACAGGAGGTGGCCAATTATCAGCCTTAGTGTCAGTGCCAGAAAAGTCAAAGTCCAACATCAGTGATGACAGTGATGAAGTAAGTGATGAAGGCTGAGTACTTGACCCTATTTTGCAGCCTCCCCATGCACTTGTAAAAAAAAAAAAAGCACTGACACGAGTAAAGTGAAAGCGATACCTCTTGTGCCTCCCTATGTAAGGAACAGGTAAAATGTGAAAGGAAAGGGGCAGCAAGGTAAACAGTACATCATAATCAGTAGCAGCAACTCCAACAGGAAACAGCTGTCACCACCCCATGCTCCTGCCCCATCACACCACCCAAGAAAACCCGGTGTATGGACAGCAAGTCTCTTGTGTTGGATTTTTTCAGTGGATTAGGGTGACAAAAGTTTGTCTGTCTGCCATATATGCAAGGCAAAGGTCAGCAGGGATAAGGCAGGAACGTACTATGGGACAACTGGGATGCATAGCCATCTACAAACAAATCATTCCATTCACTGGACACAGCACAAGCAGCAGGCATCTATGCCCACTCATGGCTTGGTTCTTGAAGAGTCCGAAACAGAGAGTCATGGGGATGTAACTTTTAACCCTTTTCTGCATTCTGCCCCAGGCATACCGATACTAGTGGCAGTCACTCTGATGAATCTGAGCCCTTCTCCTGCAGTATCAGCATTTTTTACCATGTCATCCCTGTCAAACAGAGAAGCTGAAGCAGCAAGAGCACAACTGCTAAAGCCACTACCATGGCAACCTCTTTCACATTACGCCTGTCTCCCAAGCTTAAGCAACCTGATATTAAATCCACATTAACCAAGCACACCAAATACCACTGTAAACCCCCTGTGGCAAAAGAGCTAAACACTGTTGCTGCACAGTTGTTGTACTTGCTGCCATATTCCTTTTTTGATAAACCTTGATTTCAACATCTCCTGGAAAAAGCTGCTCTCAAATGCAATGTGCCAAGTAGCATTTATTTCTCCACAAAGGCTGTTCCAATGCTGTATAATGACCTAAATTGCATCATGTCACATTTATTGTTTTACTCTGCAGTTCCCAGCATCCACTCAACCACAGATATCTGGATCAGTGACCCATTGTCTGCTATCAGTTTCATGTGAATTACTGCACAATGGGCCCATTTCCCTGCTGTTTATGTTATGCATTCATGCCCATCTTTTATTTGCCCTGTGAGAAGTGCCAGTAATATTGGCGGTACTTGTCATCATGCCAGACTGAGCATGCAGAGCATGCTTGGCTCAGATAATCTGCCAGAATACTGACCCAACTGATTGAAGCCATTACATCCTTGCTGAAGCCACATGGCTTCCATGCTGACTTCATTGCAAGTGTCAATGCTCAGAATGCTCTGAAAGCAAACAGCTATAGCTGTTTTTATCATGTTCCATGTTTTGCACATGCTCTGAACCCAACTGTGAATGATGTTTTTGATCATGAAGCAGTTAGTAGTATGGTAATGATGAATCACAAAATGTGCATTAATTTTAGTTGCTCCTCACTGGCATGATCAGAGTTCAGCAGTCTGCAGCAGGCCAATGGAGTTCCACAACACCAGCTAAAGCCTGGTGTTGTGATACGCTGGAATTCAACACTCTACATTTTTGAGAGGCTTGCTGAGCAGTATAAGCTTATCAGAGTCTATGTGATGTAAGTGCATGATCATGAAACACAGCTAACCATGTAACTGACTCCATCCCACTGGATGTTGACGGATAGTGTCATCCAAATTCTCCAACCATTTGAACATGCTACACAAGTTGTTAGCTCTGAACATGTATGCCTTAGCCAGATTATACCATTGCAGCATGGACTCCAACAAGATCTGTTCAATGTTAGGAAGCAATCAGAATTGTTGGCAGATTCTGTGGTAGTAGAGCTGGTTAACTGGATTATGGAGCAACAACATTCTCTCTGAAACTCTCCTCTTTTTCTCCACTCTTTCAACTGCCATGTCATCCTCATGTAGCAGTGATGCAAACTCTCTCTGGTCCATGCTGCATCATGTTGGTGTTTCTACAGATCAAGCAACTGAGGTGAAGATACAAGTTCAAATGGCTGCTGTCCGTATGGTTCAGTTATAATTGGATGACCCAGAACAGCTGGACACTGATGATGAGCCATTGGAGCACTGGAGACCTAAACTTGATATCCAGTCTTCTCTCCCAGTGTGGATGATTGAGTAATTAACCTGCTCCTGCACCAGTTTCAGCCCAAAAAGGGTATTAGCACTTCTGTGCCATTGTCAGTGATCAGTGAAGTTGCATCTCTGGCAGGAATATATCGTACCCGACATTCATAAAAATGAACAGACATTTCCTCACACCCCAGGACAAGTTATCGTCTTCAACATATCATTAGATTGGTGAAGAAGATGATACAGAGCAGGAATCTTCAGAGGAAGATCAGTGTCTGACATCTGATGCCAAAGACACAAGTGAGTGTTTCAGTTCTACTGAGTACAACACATCAAGTGTTTTCCACCACTGTCACTGCCAATGGCATGTCAATGTTACTGTTATGTACAATTTAGTAGTTATGAGTCTGGAGTTAGCAGACTAAAGAAGCAAGAGTGAGAGATGCACCCTGGACTCCTTGAGTGTACTAGTGGGATAAATGTTTCTGAATAAGTACCCTCAGTTTCCCATGTTGTAATAATGCTAGTGTTGTCCAAAAATAACACTTAATGTAAATTCCTCAGTTGACTGGTGTTTACCCCCCAAAAAATACAAAAAATTGCCAAACATTGTTTATTGTCCTGAATTATTTGCCAGTCTTTCTGCTACTGCCTGGTGTAAAGAAAATGTACTTGCTGTATAGTCTCCATTTGGCTGCTGTTTAGAATCCCCTCCCCAAAAGAAAAAAAAAACAAGGCTTTTGTCAGACATTGTTCATTGTCCTGTATTATGTCTCTATATATTTCTGCTAATATGTTGCATAAAAAATTACCACTTGCTGTTTTTCCCCAGGTGGCTTCTATTTAGATCACCCTCACCAAGACAAAAAAAAAATAGTTTTGTCAGACATTGTTTATTATCTTGTATTATTTATCTATATTTCTCCTATTCTTTTCTGTAAACAAAATAAAGAGAAAAAAAATCAGCACTTGCTGAAAATTACCCAGCTGGCCACTGTTTAGGACCCTCTCCCCAAAAGAAAAAAACCAAAACAAGAAAATGTTGTTGAACATTATTTATTGTTCTTTATTTGTTATCTATCATCCTGCTACTCTCTTGTGTAAGACACAGAGCAGTTGCTGTATATTCCCAAAGTGGCCACTGTTTAGCACCCCCCAAAAAACAATCATTATCTCCCAAAATTTCATAATAATAGGAGTCAGCTCAGTGCTTGGCTTGTGACTGAAACAAGTTATATATGTAGCTATTGCTTGTAACAAGACTGACCAATCGACCATGACAAAAAACAATTACAGACTCACAGAGGTACCAACAGAATCTGCCAATATCACCTCCCAAAATGTCATAATAATTGGAGGCAATACATGGCTTATGACTGAAACCAGTTACGTATGCAATCAACGGCTTGTTACCAGCCTGACCAATCTACTATGGCAAATATCAGCCACAAAGATACCAACAGAATCTGCCAATATCACCTCCCAAAATTTCAAATGTATTTATTTATGTTTTAATTTATTTAAAATTTGGTAACCGGAAAAAGGCACACTGAGCTGAAGTTCATTTCCAGGTGCGACCCGGGGAGAGGGAAAATGGATTTACAAAAGGTCAGAGTTATACATCATTAGGCACTCACAGATACAGTAGAACAATATACAGAAATTGACAACATACGCATAATAGTTACAGTCACAGTGAAGCCAAAATGTACAACATTGAGACTCTCTTGTGTACAGTAGAACAATGTACAGGAAATAGCAATATAAAACAACGAAGTTGCAATTGTAGAGGTAGCGTTTTCAAGTGTATAGTTCAAGATGGCATTTGTAGACAGTGTTAACATTGTGCACAGTTCAAAATCACAGTTTTGACTAAGTATCATTGCACAATGGCAAAGTAAGCAATGACTGGGGGATGAAAGTAAAGCCGAGAAAATACAAGGGAGAAAAAAGAAGAATGGTAAGAGAGTAGAGGAGTTGACAGAGAAGGTGCCGGAGTGAGAGAGGGCAGAGGGTGGCACAGCCAGCCAGGAGGAATAGAAAGGGAAGTAATGGGGGGGAGGAAAGTGTTGAGTGGGGGGTCAAGGAGGTCCAGATGGGGAGTAGCTGCAGGGGGCAGGAGCGAGGAGCTTAAGTTGTTGCTTTAGCGTGGTAAGGGAGGGTGCAATGCGGATAGAGTGGGGGAGATGGTTCCAGATGTCTGGGAGTCTAAAGGTAGGGATTAAATTGAGCTGGAATGCACCAGAGCTGAGTTCTGTCACCTTTGACTACCCTCAGTAATTGGCAGAACACACTGGAAAGCTGCTACCAGACAGTAAACCTTCTGAAAAAAAAAAGTTAAGGAGATGTCTCAGTGACTGAAACAGGTCTTCCACAATACAAAGTGGCTCTTTCTCAATTGGCTTTTGTCTCTCCCCCTCATCCTGATTAACAGGGTATGTTGATAATGAACTAAAGACACAAATCAGTTTAAAGGTATGCAGTTTCTCCCACCCAGGAATGAGATGTAAGCATTAAGCCATGACGAAGGAGGCTTCCACTGTGGAATTAATGCATGGTTGGGGGGGGTTGTGGCATGAGGCCAAGG
This sequence comes from Neoceratodus forsteri, assembly GCA_016271365.2. Classification (NCBI taxonomy): domain Eukaryota; kingdom Metazoa; phylum Chordata; order Ceratodontiformes; family Ceratodontidae; genus Neoceratodus; species Neoceratodus forsteri. Next base: position 1,278,853,149 of record CM057450.1, on the reverse strand, counting down.
GCAGAGTGCCTACAACCACCCAACCATGAATTAATTCCACAGTAGAAGCCTCCTTCATCATGGCTTAATGTGCTTCTAACATTGCAAGTGCTGTTAGGGAGTGATTATTCTAAAGGTTTTTTTAAAATAAAATATAGAAACAAAACATATGTGGTTGAAATCTTTTACTGCTGATAAGTACAGAACATCACAAACAGAGTAATATTTCTTATTATACTTATGCTGCTAAACACATGCAATGATAAATAACATTTGTATCATGGTATAATACATTTCCCTGGTTTTTACAGATTTTGAAATGGCACAATTAATTCTTTATCTCTTGCTATTTGGCAAAAACACACTTGTACACGCTGTTTAGTAACACCATGTTGTATACTGGGATGTATGCACTCACATATTTGCAAGTCTAAACTCCCAAAATAGACTGTAAAAACTAACAACTGCACATTGTTTACACTATACAGATTTCTAATGTGGACTGCTGTTTAACATTTAAACATTTGGTGGAATAAAAATTATTCCTAACAAAGCAACTACATAACCAATGATTTTAAACTTGGATGCTTGGGACATATTTTCACTTTTCTGGCATTGTTTTACATTTCACCACACTGATCTTAGATGATACGTTCAGTGCAATAGCAAGTGGCAATGCAGAGTTGACCATGTTGATTTGGGGAAGGTGTGGCACCCCTTACAACATGCTCCCTTCCACCACCTGTAAATGTTCCTGGGTAGAAGTACCTTATTTAAGGAGCCAGTTAGGCAATGTATTGTAGGCCAATTCAGGCAGCACTCTATATTTGTGAGTAGCCACTGCAGGCATTTCAGAGTTATTAAGCTAGTGTAAGGACTATACTGAACGGGTCCTACCATGGAGTGGTGGTATAGCTTGCTCACTTTGGAATTCCAATCTGAAAACTAAGAGGACCCCCTTTTTTACATGAAGTTTAAAGTAAGTAGAGCCAGTGGCCATGTAATTGTTTAAATATTAAAATGTACCATGTTTGGGGGGGAGGTTGTGCACTGGTATTCTGTTTTTAACTGCTGTTGTTTACACAACCCAGTAGCACCCCCTAGCAGAAATGTGAATTACATCTGTGGGCAATGCAGAGTTGACCATGTTGATTTGGGGAAGGTGTGGCACCCCTTACAGCATGTTCCCTTCCACCACCTGTAAATGTTCCTGGGTGGAAGTACCTTATTTAAGGAGCCAATTAGGCAATGTATTGTCGGCCAATTCAGGCAGCACCCTATGTTTGTGAGTAGCCACTGCAGGCATTTCAGAGCTATTAAGCTAGTGTAGGGACTATACTGAATGGGTCCCACCATGGAGTGGTGGTATAGCTTGCTCACTTTGGAATTCCAATCTGAAAACTAAGAGGATCCCCTTTTTTACATGAAGTTTAAAGTAAGTAGAGCCAGTGGCCATGTAATTGTTTAAATATTAAAATGTACCATGTTTTGGGGGGGGGGTGTTGAGCACTGGTATTCTGCTTTTAACTGCAATAGAAAGTGGCCACTGGGTGGATGGGTGGGAATTCTAGAATTTTACATGGGATATCTGCTGCTCGAAATGCACTGCTGGTTGTCAACTGTACTGCAAGTTGGAGTGGGCATTACTTGGAAATTAATGCCATCTCCAACTTGTGTCATGGTTTAACCAATCAGTTAAGTCCTTTTCTCATTTGTAGATATTGCCATGTTACAAAAAAGAGACTAATGGGCAGTCTCAGATTACTATGCATGTGCCAGACGTACTGCCTTGAATAAAAATTCTAAAGGACCCTTTTAAGGTAAGCTCTGGCTTTTATTTTTTATTTTTTTATATTTTCAGTATCTGAAACAATTTATTGTAGAGATTTACATGTGGTTAAGCAGTTGGACCTCAGTACATGGTTTGCTTGGGGGTTATGATACAGATTCCATTTTTATTTGCTTTGTCCATTGTCCCTGAACAAATGACATAGTTTTGGTTTGCAGTGCTTATATATTTTGTTGTTGTTGCATTGCCTTATATGTTTGTTTGCTTTTTGAGTAGATAAATAGCATGAAATTGTAACACAAAACTTCATTTAAATTCACTGTTGTTTTTGTTTAAATGTTAGACCTCTGCTTCTGAATTTTATTTTTACTAGCACTGCAGCACCATACGTATTTTGTGTGCATCTCCATTTATTTTGCTGGTAATGTGCAATTCTGTAGTGAAGGGTTCTTTTTTTCTCGGTCTGTGCCAGGCGGTAAAATGTTCATGAGCAATTTTGTATTGTGGCTGGAGAAGTGTGACTTGCTAAGATTAAAAGAATTACTGTGCATTTTATCCACTTATTGGTTTGTTTGAAAATATGTGTGGATGGTAAAGAAACTAAGAAAAACATATCAAAATGCACTGTGTTTGTTGTTTCTGAGTTCTTCCCTTAAAATAGTTTAACAGTATTTGTGATTTTGTGGTGGGTTTGAAACTTCACAATAGCAGGGTATATTAGCTGTTGGTCTGTTTCAGACTGAATTTGTCCCTTATATCCTTCTATCTTCTATGATGCCCCACCCCCATTTTGAGTTGCTGTAACAACGTTTTTGTATTTGAAATAATAAAATGAATGAGTAAGCATTAGTGATGGGTGAAGTGGCCCCAATTCGCTCCGCAGAGTGATTCTCAGAGGAAAGCGGTCGGCGGAGTGCTTTCATAGCGAAGAGGAGTCGCATTATTAATGAGTAACGCAAAGTCCATTAAAAAACAATGACTTTGCATTACTCCACCTTCCCAAACCACTACTCCACCAATTCTTAAGGTGAAGTACATTGAAAACAATGTACTTCACCTTACTTCACCTAAATAAAATTGTTTTTAAGTTCCAAAGGCACATTTTGCAGTGTTTCATGGGATTTCAGGTCACATGGGCTCTAGATTATTCTGCACAGCTTCAGTTTGGAGTAGTGTGTGTAGTAAGCTGTAGGAGACAATCTGCTCAGAGCTCTCTGCAATTCAAACCTTCAGAAAGCTTTAAAATCGCCTTTTTGAGTAATTTTATTTGCTGAAACTTTAGTTCATCGATTATAGGAAGCCCTCCTGTGCTCATATCATCGAACGTTTATTGTTTGTGTATGGATTTTGAATCTTAATGTACAACATTCAGTCTGTGTACTGAGAGACAGTGGAAGTGTGCTTTGGGGAAGGGTGTATCTGTGGTGTAGGTAGATTAACCTGGAGAAAAAGACAGTGCTTTCTGTTTTGGTGATATTATTCTTGTATAACTGTGTTAATGTACACACAGTAATATTTTCAATATTTCTTGCCTTTTTTTTGCTGATTGTTGTGGTGCAGCAGTGCATAATTTTAATTTGTTATCCACTGCAGCTGTGTGATTTTTGTACTTCTTTGTGGTATCTTTACTGGTACTAGTACTAGGAACTGTTACCGCAGCAGTGCATTACACTGCCCCCCACCGCGGCCCACCACAGCCGGCAAATGTATTCCTTTCCAGATTTGAATTTCTGATGGTGAGCACTGGTTAGGTGTTGTGCCTTTGTGTCTGCATCTTTTCAGTACACAGTGCAATCTTAATCTGTCTGTGCATTTGCATCTCTTTAGGGCCCAATCTCCATCTGTAACTTAAGTCACAGTTGTTTCTTTGACTTCCATTCAGAGTACTGGACAAGTGTGGTGCTTAATTCTGCATGAACATTGTACTCATTAATATGCGTTTTTAAGTCAGGACCATCATCACGAGTCACTCGTGATACAAATCACGTTCTTCATCATCACAGTTACAAATGCAGTCACAAATCACAATTCACAAACATTCACATTACGAATCACAACATTAATTTTTTTTCTAGTTACATGGATGTGTTGTAAGCCTGTTTTGTAGTATCTCTCCAGGCTTCACCACCCCACCATTATACTCACTGATACGTGTTTTTAAGTCTGGGGGTTTTAAGCTACAGCTCATTGGGGAAGCACAGCCATAGGTGGTAGACATTCACGTTTCTTCCTCATCATGGTCACAAATGCAGTCACAAATCACGATTCACGATCACGTCATAAATCACAACATTAATTTTTTTTTAATAGTTACTTGGATGTATTGTAAGCCTGTTTGGTAGTATCTTTTCATGCTTCACCACCCCACCATTGTACTCATTAATGTTTGTTTTTAAGTCAGGGAGTTGGACAGTGTCTGCAGTACATACACAGACTGGAAAGAAGATTGAATGCACACATGCAGTTTAGTACATTATACTTGCACTCTTCAGAATACAAAGTGTCACGCATACGGAAGACAACAAAAAAGGGCATAATTACATACAAGGGTCAGGGATGGTGGAGGAATACATTTTATAACACAGCAAGGAAGGTGTGGGGGGCACATGGTGTGAGAAAAAAAACAACAACGTGGGATCCCATGGTGATCCAGCAGCAGTTCCAGCATGGACATAATTTGCAACTTGATGTTCCTTTATGTGATCCAGCCACTGCTCCACAGCACTCACCCTCTCGTTGTTATCCTCAACAGCACTCCAGAGAACTGCCAAGTCAGCCTGTGTCACACACAGTTCTCTGGGGTCCACACATTCTACAGGCTGACCTGGTGGTGGTGGTGGTAGGGAGAGTGCTGGTGGAGCAGCAGGTGCTGCTGTGGCCCTCCTCTTCTTACAGATGCCGCAATGCACAGCTGCACCCTCTGCCACAGAATGGTCAGCAGGTGCAGACATGATCCATTCTGTGGCAGCCTGCCACTCCAACTGCTGGTGATTGGGCATATGGGCGCATTGGCCCTCAGTCTCCAGGTGAGTCTCCCAGGGGCCATGGTGCACCTCCACCTCACATAGGCGGCACTTGACCACACTGCTGTCCCCCCCCACACAGTAAAAAAACTGCCAAACAATGGAGGTGCAGGGAGGACCAGGCACAGGCAGGGTATGGCCAGATGAACTGACAGCTGGCTGGTCACAGTGCTGAACAGGGATGGGATCCACACCTGGGCCCGGGCGAATAGGCACATCCTGCTCCAGAGAACCTGGACTTGGTGGTGGTGGTTTAACTGCCTCAGAGTCAGGACAGGAGGCAGTGCTGGTCCTGCTTCTGGGGGGGGGCACTCACAAGTATCGAGCAGTCCAACAGGAATGGATGCCCATGCCCTCCACACATGCACATGGTATGATGCTTACCACTACCACGTTCTCCCAGAGCTGCCCCCACCCGAGACATTCCCTCACCCTGGTCCATCTCTCCTACTGAGCTCTTTCAGTCCGAGCAATTACTACTCACACTGTCACACAACACACACACACAGTCACACAGACAAACTACTAACTACTTATAAAGGTAAGAAAAATAAAATTTACAGAAAAAAACAAATTAAGTAAAAAAAGAGTACAGAAAAGACAAAAAATGCAACTTTTAAAAAAGCTGTTGGGTCTAAATCAAAGTTTAAATCTCCTCCTCGCTCTGATCTCAAAGTATCAGCAGTCACAAAACACACTACTCTCTCTCCGTCTGCACAGGAGAAAGTAAAAGTGTCTGCTTGTATGACTCACTTTCTTCCTGCCTAGTTAAAGAGCATGTGACTTACAGTACTACAAGCCATGTGATGTGTGTGGGGGGGGGCTGCCAAATCTGAAACACCAAGTGGATCACTCAGAATCATAATGAGGAACACAAAGTCGATTAAAAACAATGACTTCACCTTACTTCGCATTGCCATTCCACCTTAACACAAAGTGGTAATGACAAGGCGGAGTGAGCACTTTGCATTGCCCACTCCGCATAGCAGATTGGCAACGTGAAGTGCCCACTTCACGTTCACTTCGCCAGCAGAATTTAAATTCACTGCATCTCTAGTAAACATTAAGCCATGATGAAGGAGGTTCCTATTGTAGAATTAATGCATGGCTTTGGGGGCAGGGTTGTGGCATGAGGCCGAAGGCCGAGTGCCTACAACCACCCAACCAAACATTAATTCCACAGTAGAAGCTTCCTTTGAAGTGGCTTAATGCACTTGTACCATGGCAAGTGCTTTTAGGGAGTGATTATTATAAAGTTTTTTTATTAAAATATAGCAACAAAATGTATGTGGTTGAAATCTTTTAATGCTGATAAGTACAGAACGTCACAAACAGTAACATTTCTTATTATACTAACACTGCTAAACACATGCAAACATAAATAACATTTATTCTGTGATACAATATATTTCTCTGGTTTTTGCAGATTTTGAAGCGGTACATTTAACGCTACATCTCTCACTATTTGGCAAAAACACAGCTGTACACGCTGTTTAGTAATACTGCATTGTATGCTGTGATGTATGCACTCACATATTTGCATATCTAAACTCCCAAAATCGGCTGTAAAAACTTAAAACTGCACATTGTTTACACTACACAGATTTCTAATGTGGACTGCTGTTTAACATTTAAACATTTGGTGGAATAACAATTATTCCTAACAAAGCAACTACTTAGCCAATGATTTTAAACTCAGATGTCTGGAAAGTATTTTCATGTTTCTGGCATTATTTTACATTTCACCACACTACTCTTAGACAATACATTCAGTGTGATAGCAAGTGGTAATTGGGTGGGTGGGAAATTCTAAAACTTTACACAGGATGTCTGCTGCTCAAAATGCACTACTGGCTGTCAACAGCACTACAAGTTTGAGCGAGCATTACTTGTGAATTAATGCCATCTTCAACTTGTGTCATGTGTCTTGGTATAACCAATCAGTTAAGTCCTTTTCTCATTTGTAGAAATTGACATTTATTTATTTAGATTTTGATAACCGGGTAAGCTCACTGAGACCAGAGGTCCCTTTTTCAGGAGCGACCTGGATTAGTTACAGACAATAATTACATATATTGAAAGGAGTACACAGTAATACATATATTGGTAGGAGTACACACTAGCTGGAGCATACATTGAATAGGTATAGAGTACATTACAGAGCATGTCAGTTACATACACATAATAACATAGCAAATTAAATCAGACATATGACATCTTAACCAACAATGCTTTAGGGGAGAGGTGGTAACGGCAATATGCAGGATATATTGCAACCCCGTAGGCTGACTGTCGTGGGACAAAACAAGTTTCAGCCACCAAGACTAAGTTCTGGGCTAGCGGTTTCAGCCACAGAGACTAAGCTCTAGCATGTATACTTTCAGGTCCAACTTAAAACCCTGAATAGTACAACAATTAGCCAAGTCAACAGGGAGAAGGTTCCATAAATGTGGGACAGCGTTCCTAAAGGAGCGCTTGCCATAGTTAGTTCAGACATGAGGGATGTCTAGGGGACAGCCAGTAGAGGATCTCAGGCCCTGGCCCCGGACTTTGGGATTTAGCAGCCCACGCAGGTGAGGAGGAGGGCCAACAGTGGTGAATTTGAAGGTCAGGCTCAAAGAGGAGTAGGCTAGTTTTTGTTGCATGGAAGGCCAGTGGAGATCAGCAAGGACCTCGCAGTGGTGCCTTCTTGGGGGGGAGTTGGTGGTGAAATGAGCCACCCTGTGGTAGAGCGTAATAAGCTTTCTTTGTTCACCCTCCCTTAGGGAATGCAGCAGGGGAGCTCCATAGAGGAGGGAGGGGAGTAGAGTGCAGTTAGATATGGCACAACAAGCCTCAAGAGAAAGAGAGTCACCCAGCCTATAGAGAAGTCCTAACTTTTGGTGAGTGGACTTAACAACAGAGTCAATATGAGGCTGGAAAGTCATTGTCTGATCAAGCAGGACTCCGAGGTACTTGATCTTGTCTGTGACCTCTATTCTCTTTCCTTGGGCAGTATGAAGCTGAAAGATGCCACAACATTCTAAGCCAAGGCATCTGGACCCGAACAGGACTGCCTTCATTTTTTCTTCATTCATTACAAGTGAGTTTGAGGAGAACCAGACTTCCAGTGCAGCTAGACTGGCCTGGAGGTCGGCACTGATTACGCTAGGAAGAAGATCACTGTAGTAGACCACAGTGTCATCTGCATAGAGGATAAGGTTGTTCCTCCCACCAACCCCCTCTATATCATTCATAAAAAGAGTAAATAACAGGGGACCAAGGATCGAGCCCTGGGGTACCCCGGAGATTACTGGTTTAGCACTAGACTGGGTTCCTCTCCATAGGACTTTTTGGGTTCGGTTGAGCAGATAGCTCTTGAACCATGTAGCAGACAGCCCATCCAGTCCAAATAGGTGAAGTTTAGTGAGGGGAAGTTTATGGCTGACCAAGTCAAATGCCTTGGATAAATCAATGAATAGAGCTCCCGTTGGGGAACCTTTGTCCATTGTGTCAAGGATGTCCGATGTGAGCTGGATGAGGGCTGTATCAGTGCCATGGCCTTTCCTAAAGCAGTGTTGAATGTCAGCTAGGATTAGGTGCCTTTCGAGGTAGTCCTATATTTGATTGTAGACCAATCTCTCCTGCACCTTCGCTAGTGGGCAGAGAATGGAGATTGGACTGTAGTTCCCCACATTGTCCCGGGGTCCTTTTTTCTGAATAGGGACAATGGTTGCCACCTTCCATTTATCTGGGACCTGTTGATAAGCAGGTTAACTGGGTGGGAGATAGCCGGAACTGCAGCCTGCAGGAGTCTTGGTTCAAGCAGGTCATGTCCTGGAGAGGAGTCCGGGTTTATACGTTGCAGAAGGGGATGTACCTCAGCGGATTTGACCAGCTTCAAGTGAAACTGGGATTGGGAGTGTTCCTAGGCAGTGCCTCTATTGCTGGGGGCACCAGAGGGCAGGTGGGGTTTGGTTCCTCCAGGATTGGGGAAAGTGGCACTAAATGCCTCTGCAATTAAGGTGGGATCATTGGTTAGGGTATCACCGACCAGGAGCGCACCCTCTTGGGCACTGGGGGCACCCTTTATCAGCAGGTTAATTTGGTCCCAGAATCTCTTGGGATCCCGTAGGTGCCTAGATTGGAGATCTTGTAAGTATTTAGATTTAGCTGACTTGGAGGCTTTCTAGCACTAATTCTTCAGTTCTCTATACCTCTCCCAGTAGGTTTTCCATTACAATCATTTTTAATATGACTGGGACAGTCCAGGTTTTCAACAGTTCTCTGTGTTGTTTTTGAACACTAATTGTTAACATACAATACATTTTCTTATGACTTGAATTAACTTGTATGCATCAGATACTGCTTTTTGAATTTATAGTAACCTAGGTCTATAAAACAGCTGAGAATACTTTTGAAAACTTAGTTCTGCTTGAGCTATATTACAAATGGTGTGCCTTTTCAGTTTCAAAAAAGGATTAGGCAAACACAAAATCTAGAAAGGGGGTGTCACAAGGGGCAATTTAAAATACAATAAAAAGTATAACGTACACTGCTGTTTTAATATTTTAAGATATGCCATAATGAGGCAACTCTTAATCACTGGTATTTTTATGTAATGCTATGATGAAGCAGCTTTTATATTTGCTGTTATTTCCAGTGATGCATGTCACATGTAGTTGATTCAAGTTTTCTTTTTTTGTAAATTGTCAATGTAATGGCTGTAGTGAGCAATATTCAGTGCTGTGTACAGCTCCATTAGCATGGCACATGCAGTATGACTGTTAATAGTGTAACTGTGTACAGTTTGGCCATCACGGTTTCAATGGAAATCAAATCATGTTGATTTTATCATAAAATGCTCAAGTTCTTAATTTGTTGAGACCATACTTTGTTAGCTTGTATTGATTGCTGTTTGGATGTACTTACCTTTTTAGAGTTCATTTTTCCTGTGTATACTTTAGCCTGTATGTAACTATCCCTGCTGGACTATGTTAACATGCTGACTGCTGCTATCCTCCGGGGACTCCCTGGAAAATGACATGCTCTATCTCATGGGGTTATCCTGGTTGGAGTAATTTCAAATACATAAATAAATGAGGAAATGGAGTGGTTGAGAATACCAGAATATACCACGTATGCCATTTTGTATCTTCATTTGAAGTTCTTTGCTTGTATTTTTCACTCATATTGTGAGCCTGCTGCTCTTTGTTATACTGTACATCAAATCATTGTTTACTATGTATTTTGAATATATTTTTTGGGTTGTCTTAACCAGGACCACCTTGTAAATAAGCATCACTCAGTGAAGACTTTTCTGGGTAAAACAAATAAATGCAAGGGAAAAGATTTACTCTCCCTGCCTAAAATCCTGATGCTCGAGTAAAAATAGAAATAGTTTGGTCCAATTGGGCCTCCTAGCACAGGCTCCCAGTGATAATTTTTGTTGGCCACGTAGATGGCAACTAAGAAACAAAGTAGTAGATCTAGCAAGTCAGGCCATACCCATCAGAAGGTGTTTATACTTAGGCTGTATGTGGGTGTTGATGTGCGATATGGCTGCTATTACACATTTGATGTGCGATATGGCTGCTACTACACATTCAGTCACTTCACTACCAGTCTAGCATTTCTTGTAAAGTGCTTTGAAATATACTGTGTATGAAAAGCACTATATAAATGCTGATTCTTCTTCTTTTTCTTATGCCAAGTCTTTATTGGTTGCTCGGTAAGTTGTAGCCAGAGTACTGTGTGCAGTTGTGGAGCCGGATCAGCACAGGTTAGAAACAATACACAGGAAGACAACAAAAATGATTCGAGGTCAGCAGTAAAAGATCCTAGGAAGAGAAACTGGCAAGCCAGTATTTATTCCTAGTGGGCAGTGTGAGTTTTTCTGTCAAATGTTCTATGGTTTCAATACCCAGACAAATTTCAGATTATATAGAGGATAATGGCTGGGGATCGGGTGATAACCACACTGTAATCACCTCGAGTGGTTGCTAGGGCAACATGGTAAACCTCAAGAGCGCAGCTCGAGAGGTTTACTGTAGCCCTAGCAACCACGAGAGGTGATTTCAGCATGGTTGTCACCCGATCACCAGCCATCATCTTTTATAGTGTATGGTCAAAAAAACACTGTTTGCATTCTATGTGTAAGAATTATGGAACTCTGGTGCATTCTTTTTTCTTATGCCACTGTTTGGAAGTTCCGAAGTGTGGCTAACAACTTTTAAAATTCTAAACAGAGCATAACAAAGCTGTGTAACTGCTGATTGTGGTGGTTAATAGGCACTTACCATACATTATAGGGATGTTGTTAAACAGAAAGTTAAAGTGGACTGCTGAAGGTCATCATATACTCTAACTAGTGCTGTGTGAAATGCGGAATTCTGCCAGCAGAATTAGTACAGAATGGCCATTCTGCTGGTGGAATTTCCATTGGAATTTCATTGATTCTTCAGCGGAATTCTGCCTATTGTGATCTGTGGAATATTATTGAATGGAAAAGCAATTTTTCCACAGAAAATTATTCCACAACAATTTCCGATAAAAATATTGAGATCTCTGGAATAATATTATGCAGAACAGCATTTTTTTCACAGAAAATAATTCCGCAACTGTTTTCAACCGCGGAATTTCGCCATTCTGTTTGTGGCGAAATTTGACTGAATTTTGGAGGAATTTTGAAAATTCCATGGAATTTTGTTCTACCGGAAGACGAAAATTCCACACAGCAGTAACTGTAACCATTGCAATAAGTAGTATGTGATGATGGGATTCAAACCAAGCTCTCCAGATTCACATTTCAGTAGCAAACTGAGTAACTGAAGTTGGATTTCTTATGTTCTACAAACTGTGATGATACAGACTCGTCTGAGTGAAGGGTATCTGGATGATTAAAACATTTGTGGTTGATAATTGTTTACTACTGTGATGAAAACATGGTTGCTCAGAAAAGAAAAATAAGTGAATTATTTTTGGCTGGACATCTAAAGATTACCAGGTAAGCACAAATAACTACATATTCATGTGTGTGTGTGTGGGGGGGGGGGTACAAATGATGAATGTCTCCTTTTAAGATGATTATAACTGTTTTACTTCAATGCTCTATTTTACCTGCAGCAGAAGCCACTGTTACTGATTGGCTAAGGGTTCCTTAAAGACCTTGCTTAAGTGGAAATAAATTAACAGCATGAGGATTTATCCTTATTTAAAATACTGCAGAGAAAGCAAACTTTTATGCCACTCCTGTAGCCGCTGTTCATCAATATGGAGAGCAGCAGCTATGGCCCAGTTTCTTTATTTCTCCACTCATCTGGCAGCAGTGACTTTGAATTCCAAATCAAATGATTTTTGTTTAGGCATCTTTCAAAGTATCATATTCAAACCACTCACTCTAACAACTCACTGTGCTGCTCTACTGGTACTCGTTCATTCAATGCTCATTCACCACGTTAAATATGGGTTTCAGGCACAGTTACAGTACCTAAAAACTGGTGTTTTAGATTATAAGCTGCCCTCAATCAATAGCTGCCCTCTAATATAAGCTGCAACAAAAAACAAATTCTGAAATATAAACTGCGGCTTTAAATCGAAAATATATGGTATTTGTCATTTAGTTTTACTTTAGTTTTAAACTATTTTGTCAGTATTTATTTAGAACTGAAGCTACACCATCACATGGCATTCAAGGATTATTTGAAGAAAGAAGATCAACATCAAAAAGCAAATTCAGTGACTATTTTACTAATGGGAGTTCCATGGTATGCAGGTAAACAAATATTTTTTTTTTTACACATACAAGCAAACTTTTTTTCCCATATCTTGTCCTTTAACACAAATGGGGGGAAGGGGACTTACTGTATGTAAGTTTTAACAGTATGCTTGTATTGCAGGTCTAAAGAAGTACAGGAACCAAGGCCTGAAAATTCGACAGAAATGTCTCAGGAGGGAACAACAGACCATGAGCCTCACAGCATCTGTGGCAATGACAATGAAAGCCTGCCATGCTGCTGGACATCGGAACAGTTTACATACTTCAGATCACAACACAACTGGTTGTGTGTCCAAGGTTAAAAGCTTGGTTGTTTGGTCTGCAGTGAAGTGAAGACACTGTCCATCAACAGAGAGATGGGAATGAGATGCCAGCTACCAGTGTAATGGATGACCTGTGCAGTTGGACCATATGGGGATACCAGACAAAAGCAGCAATCATCACTAAAGAAGAACATTCATGATCACAAATAATCAAAGACCCAAAGACTGGAAGCATTAAAAATGCTTAAAAAAAAGAAAGAAGCTTTGAGTGCTAGTGTGCTAAAGGCTAAAGATTACCTTGTTGCAACTAAGAAATGTATTTTTAGAACTGTTTATTTTATTACGAAGAAAACCTGTCTTTTCACAGATCATCATAACCCAGTGGATTTGCAGGCCATGAATGGAATCAGTGTTGGAAGAGTCCTACACCCTAATGTTACCTGTGCAGAAATAGTTAATTTTATTGCTAAGGAAATGTGGATGCAACTTATCAATTTTATTAAGAGCACTCGCCCACCAGTAGGCATACTTCTTTATGAAAGTGCAAATTTGAGCAAAAAATCATGCCTTATTATTTATATAAGCTGTTCATTTGGGGGGGCGTGACTTGGACCCGATGGAGATGGCAGCACAGGACTCATGCTCTGCCCTAGCCTGGCATTTAATTGACTTTAATCTACTGCAATGCTGGACTGAAATACCCTTCCCCATCTCTGCTGCCAACGTTTAAATGAGTTTCCAGGGGCAGCCATGCTCTATCAGTGAATTCTGCAGCACCTAAAATCTCGGGCCCTTATAGTCGGAACAGGCCGTTCTAGCCTCAGCGTGGGGGTACGAGTCTGCATGTGGTATGCTCACCGATAACTTAGCGTGTAATTGCAGCTTCATGGGTCATGATTGCTGGTCAGCCACAGACATTAGGCAGACGGATAGAGTTGTTATCCCACCATTTCTCTGAGGTACCTGCAGTGCTGAGTGGGATTATGGCTGGCCCTAGTGACAACAGGCAAGAGCTCTGCGAGCAAACTCCTCAGCCGCCCCCGACCAGACTCAGTTCGGAGAGGCCCTCTCTAACATCATAAAGATGTTAGAAGCTCTTTTAGTCAGAGTGGATAACATTGGGACCTCACTTGAGGGCAATGTGGCCGATGAACGGAGGCTGGAGGACCAGCAAAACATCTAAGGAGCAACGGACTGAGGAGCTCAAGAGGCAACACATCATGACGCTACAATGCCTCACAGACCATGAAGCCAAACTCTTCAAACTTTGGGACAGAGCTGAAGATCATGAGAACAGGAGCAGGAGGAATAATGTCAGAATCTTGGGGGTACCGGAGGGGGCTGAAGGCCCAAACATGGAACGTTTTCTGAATGAATGGCTACTCCAATTACTGGGGGATAGGTGGAGAGAGCCGGTCGGCATGGATGAGGGCTCACAGGGTTTCTGGCAGACAGGATGGCTCCAATGCCCCCAGAACAATAATTGCGTATCTTCTGAGATAGTCAGTGAAAGAAAAACTGCTTCATGCCACTAGAGAATTGGAAGAGATTATGTGGAGAGGGGCCCACATCTCATTCTATCAGGACTTTTCTCAGGAGGTAGCAGCCAGGAGGAGAGCATATGGCCCTATGAAGAAAGTCCTTATGGCTCGTTCTTTTCAGTATCGATTTAGGAAACTTACCGCCTTCATATCATCAAAGATGGAAAATCTCTTCTTGCAGAATCACCAAGGGAAGCTGAGACATGGATTAATAGCCATTGGCTAGGCCTCCTCTCTCGTACTACATCTTTCAGATGCCTCTGGGTCCCGGGGGATCACATGGGGAAAGGAACAGACAAGAAAGGTACACGCTTTCCAAGGGAAGACAATTCTAGTCGGACTGGTCCTGACATAAAAACACCCCCCATGGCTCACTTCCCAGCCTACCAACATCCCAAGGAACCTGCACACCCCTCTGGTCATTGCCCTGCAGGTAGCTTGCTATCTGTTGCTGGGCACTCAACTGGAGAGACGGAGGCAGCAGTTACATGTGAGCAGTTCAGTTCAAATGCCAATCGACAACGTCAGCCCTCTAGAAGCCCAGGATGCCGAAGCACCGGTAAACCCTCAGCTTCACCCCCTGCCAAGCTCCTCCAGGCAGCATCTAGATCCCCATCTGGCACAGAGGCATGTGACTCTCCAATGGAGGAACCTGGCGAACCCTTGGATAACATCGCCCAGCTGGACTAGGCATCTATGGCGGAAAAGAATGAAAGAATGAGGAAGAACTCACCCTTGCAGCCAGCCTACTCAAGCCAGGACCTAAATCTTTCATAGAAGCACTAGCTCCCCCACCCTACAAACTGGCAGAGCTGTACACATGTGATCAGAAGATCTTGGGAAGACTGGGACAGATGGCTGACTTACTGGACTTCTGTGATATGTGGTTCTTCTCTTTAATATCTAGAAATGTTGCAAGCTGGGTATTACTGTCTGTCACACTAATGGGCGTCTTTTATGCTGATATTGGCTAGCATGGGGAAGTGCTTTCTGTTTTTTCCCTAATGCTACGCCTCTTCCCCCTGCGGTCTCAACTGCCCTTGGAGACAACCAGTAATAGGTTGGGGAATGCTCACTTAGATGGCTAATGCGTATCCCCTTCCCTGATAATATCTGCGCTGGGGAGATGATCAGTAACCGGTTGGGGAGTGCGGATTCAGGGCAATGTCCTTCACCCCTGCACCAGCTGTCCGTTCTTCTTCATAGCGAGCCTCTCTCAGGACTCGGTTTTTGAAAGTGGGGCTAAGGGTGGTTAGCTAGCGTACAATTAGTGCCCGCTGTCTAACCTATCCCACCCCCCCTCTTCTCTGGGCTGGCCTGTTGGCCTCGCTACTAAGTTTATTATCCCATCATTGGCAAGCAGAGTCCCCCCCTTGAAAGTTTTCTCCCTCGGGAAGGCCTGCATGTCCCCCCATTATCATTTCCAGCTGTTTGATATCTCTGTTTTTCAGCCTGTCGGCAAGTTGCTGGTAGACACACCTGGCCTCTCCAGACCTACAGCAAGGTGGCCCTCCTGAGGCCGGGCTGGGACAGTGCACCCATGTTTTTGGTGTGATCTTCCCCACTCTTTTATTGGTGTTTGAAGCAGTGCGGCATGGAACAACTGAGGTTCCTTCGCACGCTCACCTCAACACCATTAACTTTGGTTCTGTGTTTGGACTGTATAGCTGTTCTACTATATTGATAAATTGCAATAACAGATTATCAGGTGTACCAGTGTATTACTCACTGCTAAAATATAGCACTTAACTCCTTCTTTTTCTCCTTTTGACTAGGCCTTTCTCATCTGGTGGCAAGTGTTGCAGCTCCCTTTCTAGATCTTTCTCTCTCCATATGCACTTCTCCTCCACAGATATCAGGCTTGGGGCCTCACATCTGAGCTAATACCCAGGTGACCTTCCTTACCTCTCTGATCTAGGCTATCCTTTCCTTCCTACCGGGTGAGTACTCCCTTTTCATCTTAGTTTCTGGTTTTTCGGATGACAATGGGAAGTAACTCCCCTGCTGCTCCAGGTTGGAGATGTGTCTCCTGGAATGTCAAAGGGCTTAATCATCCAGCTAAACTCACAAAAGTATTGCAATTCCTAAAGTCTAAAGGTACGGACATAGCCCTACTCCAGGAGACACACCTGACCAACAGAACCGTCCAATGGCTTAGGAAATTATGGATGTGTAGTACCATCATTGCCAGCTGTGCTACTACTAAGTCTAGGGGTGTTGCAATCCTGCTCCCTAAGGCCTCCCTGTGGATGGTAGAGAATAAAAGGGTGAACTCTCTGGGAAGGTGGGTGGCAGCTAGACTCACCTACCCAGGGGGTAAGATGCTATTAGCCAATGTACAAGGTCACAATACGGACTCGGGAGAAGTCTACCCTGAATTACTTGGCAGCTTGCAATTCTGAGTGGCTTCTCAAATATTCCCATCCTAATTGGGGGTGACCATAATCTGGTTTTAGATATCTTCCTTTATAAATCTCTTCCTACCCTGCAGACCCACCCTAAGGCCCTAGCAAACTTCAGGGAACTTATGGAGGAATGGGGGTTATGCGACCCCTGGAGGAGGGACAATTCCCAAGGATGTGACTACTCATTCTACTCGGTGGTCCACCACACACACACACAGCAGATTGGATTTCTGGCTGGCCAACTATGCAGCAGCACCTGGGATTCTGGAACCTTCCATTGGCAGTATTATTATATCTGACCATGCCCCCGTCTCGATTCTTTTCTCGCCTCTTGACCAAGGGGCCCCTGCCATGAGATGGAGGTGCAATCCCCTTTTGTTACAGGATAAAACTTTCCAGACCTTTATCAAGGACGAGACTCGCTCCTACTTGTCTCTTAACACCCCGGATGAGGTCTCGGCTTCCACTGTATGGGAAGCCTTCAAAGCTGTCATCAGGGGGAAAATTATTTCTTATACAGCAGCCAAGAATAAAGCACATGCAGAGACTCTATGCCATCTGCAAGATGAGCTCATGGTGTGGGAGAAGCAATTTAAAGCCTCGGCACAGCACCCTCTTAAGTCCCCCTGCTACCCACTATCATGGGCCTCAAATACCAAATAAACACCCTACTAAATAAAAAAGCAGAATGGCAAATTCTACGCTCCAAGCATAAGTCATGGGAGGGCGGAGACAAGGGAGGCAAGCTGCTAACCTACCATTTTCGTAAGTGACAAGCCTCATCCAGAATACTGGCGCTTAAAAATAAGGAGGGGAAAATAATCTCGACACCCAAAGATATTAATGAGACGATGCGGCTCTATTGTCACACGTTATACCAGACTAAATCTAAGCTCACAGGTGACGAACTCCTCTCACGTATGTCAGAATTACTTAAGGGGATCTCCCTTCCTAAACTATCTCATACTGACCATATCGCTCTGGACGCTCCAATTACTGTGGAAGAACTTCAATCGGCACTCTCCCAAATGGCGAAAGGAAAGGCCCCATGGCCTGACAGAATGACGGTAGAACTCTACCAACTTATCAAGACTGAGATCACTACCCCTCTCCTGCACACTTTGCATGAGGCCCAAAGGACGACTATACACCCCCCTACCATGAGGGAAACCCTTATAACATTAATCCTGAAAAATTCTTCAGATGCACTGGAATGTGTCAACTTTCCGCCCATTTCTCTGCTGCCTGTAGACACTAAATTGTTAGCAAAGGTGGTGATGAACAGATTACATCAGGTTTTTCCCACATTGATACACTCCTCACAATCTGGTTTCTGAAAGAGCAAATCAGGGGCAGATAATCTATGCCTTGTCCTTAACCTAAAATAGTCAGTGCTCCACTCCTCAGCACCCATGGCTGCACTGGCAATCAATTTTGCTAAGGCTTTCAACTCTCTAGAGTGGAATTATTTACATAATGTCTTATCCTTCTATGGATTTGGACCTCACTATCGGTACTGGGTCTCCACCCTGTACCACTTACCAATGGCTAGGATTGTCACTAATAGGGATATTTCCTCCCCTTTCCATTACAAATGGGCACCAGGTAGGGATGCCCCCTCTCCCCTCTGCTCTTTATCATAGCTCTTGACTGTCTGGTAAGGAAGCTTCTGGGCACCCTGGGCATTACTGGAATTCCAATTGGAGGTCATTCCTTCCTAGTCAACGCATATGCTGATGACATGCTACTCACATTGTCCAACCCAGATCTCTCTTTACAGATGTTGCTATCCGTGCTGCAGGAATTCGCTGCCCTTTCTGGCCTCCTCATAAATCAGAAGAAAACAATACTATCCCCACTGAATAGAAAATGTAGCCGCAGTTGCCTGGTGGGCACTGATATCACTTGGGTCCCTCAGGGTTTCCTCTATCTTGGGGTCTTTATCTCCTCAGCATGAGGTGACCTTGAAAAGGCTAATTTCTCCCCGCTGCTAGCAACTCTCTCAGCTAAGATGCAGTGACGGTGCAAACTGCAGCTGTCCTTAAGGGTAAAATCGAGGCAGCGCGTATGTTAATATTATCCAGAGTTTCCTACCTCTTAAACAATCTTTCCATCCCTCTTTCTTCCAAGCTATTTTCCTCCCTCGACAAGCTTATTTAATCCTTTTTATGGGAAGGCAAGGCAGCTCGCTGGGGGCACACAAAGTTAAGGGCCTGCTGGTCTAAAGGAGGACTTGGATTTCCTTGGTTCAGAGGCTACCACTTAGCCTTCCATATGGCCCAAGCTACCACCTGGTTTGTCTCCCGCCCCACCTCTCCTCCGCAATGGGTAGTCTTAGAGCCTGCTCTTCCCCTAAGCAATTCCCTTTTCTCCCTACTAACAAACAAACAACCGCCCAAATATCAGCTTACCCCTATTATGGAGGACACATGCAAGCTGTGGCATCATGCTATGGTCCTCTCAGGGTCTCACATACAAACTACCCCCCCCCCATCATCTACGCCCCTCTGTAGAATAATTAGTTGATTATGGTGGACCAAAAATCCCTAAATTGGTCCCAATGGGCCTCTAAAGGCATTCACGTAGTGGGAGACCTTCTCCTTCCAGATAGTAAAACCCTGATGTCCTTTGAACAATTGCAGGCCCGCTTTAGTCCGAGGGTGCAAGACGTTTGGATATATCTCTAGATATGTAGTGCCCTCACCTCTCTTCTGGCCAAATATAATGAGCAGGATTGATGGAGCTGCCTGGCTACGCTACACAAACCCAGCCAGGGCCAAGGTCTCATGGGGATCTTCTACAAGATTCTGAGAAATTCACAGCTGGATACCACCTTTACATGCCAAAGGGCTTGGGAGATGGACCTCCGGTGCCCCTTGCCACCGCAGATGTGGACCGACTGTTTAAAGATGGCACACACAGCATACGAAGATGCTAGGAGCCGATTAATCCAACTAAAAATTCTTCTAAGATGGTATAGGACGCCTGCAGCATTTTATAAACTTAAAGTACTACCTCATGATAAATGCTGGAGGTGTCAATCTTCCCCAGCCCATATACTCCATATCCTTTGGACTTGCCCAACCCTCCAGGTGTTCTGGATGCAAGTACTGAAGGACTGTTCAAAGATTGTGGGCAAGAGCCTCTCCCAGTCACATGACTCCCTACTATTAGGCAATACCTCTACATTAGATCCCATACTGGTCCCACTTAAAATGTGGACCCTCGCTGCAATCATGGAAGCCAAAAGGCTCATTTTTATAAAATGGGGGCAACCTACTATTCCTTCAGTATCTGCAAGGCGAGCGACCCTGTCTAGGCTAGCTATCTTTGAGAGATTTATGGTGGTGGGGAAAGATCAGCTTCCCAGATATCTCAAAAAATGGGATCCATATTTGCATTCCACCTGCCCCTCTGAAAAACCCTCCAACTCAGTGAACATTAACAAAAGAGGCCCCACTTCACTGTATTACTGGGAGCTTCCCTGTAGGATACTTGCCCTTATCTACAGACTCTCTTTTCCTGTTTTCTTTTACATCTTAAAAACCCAAGATACCACTACAAGATGAGTAAAGGGAATGAGTATGGCTAATAATGTTACTTTGGTCTGTTACATTATGTTGGAAACTTGGAGAAAATACAATGCCTTTATTTTTTATAACCTTTGTCTAAATAGATTGTAAATGCAGACTGGACATTGACTACAGCAGCTGCTCCTGATTTTTATGGGATTCATATTTAATCTGCTCTCTCTATGTAATAGCGAGTATTTGCTGCTTTCAGTTGTACTAAATGGCTGCATGTATACGCTATTTTCTTTTCTAACTTGCACCCTGATGTACGAAAAAGAAAAAACTCAATAAAGTGTTTTATGATATAAGATGCTCATTTGGAAAGGACGAACCCACAGCATTTTTTTCTTGATCTGTTACAACTGGATGCTGCAAATGCTGATGGAATCACTACAGCTATGTTACGATGCTTGGAAGGATATGGGATTGATAAAGCTTTTTTTACTGAATACCTAATTAGTCTATATATTGATGGTCTTCAGTAATGATGGGGAGAAAGACTAGTGTTTTTTCAAAACTCAAAGAACTCTTTCCCCAACTTATTGGATGGCATTGCCTCAACCATAGACCAGAACTATCTGTCAATAATGCAGTGAGGACTTGCACTGAAGTAAATAATTTCAAGAATTATATGGATAAAGTGTATAAAATTTACAGCCAGTCTCCAAATGAAATCAGTGAGAGCTAGCAGCAGCAGCTATTGCAGTAGATTCACACCTGAAAAGAATTGTGAGGATTCTTGGAGCGAGGTGGATTGCTTCTAGTTTTAGATCAGCACATGCAGTCTGGGTATCTTTCTCTGCCCTTTACCACCACTTTCAGTTAATAACAGAAGGCATGTCCAGAGACTCAAAAGAAAGAATGTTTGAGGGAATGGCCAAAAAATTGGCTTTTGTTGTTTTCCTTAAGAACCTTGGCCTGATGCTGGATGCACTGGAAGAACTGAAAGAGCTATTAGAGGCATCACAATCATGGAATATAAGCTTTCCAACACCAAACAGACTTATTAAGCAGCAGCTTGATGTATTCATCAGCAGGAATGAAAGTAAAGGTCATTACCTCCTGCTAGCACAAGAAGCAATTTTTAAAGGTGAATTCAGTGGAGTACCTCTACATGACAATAGCCATGCACAAAAGACAATCCATCAATGCTAGTTCTACCAGGCACTAGTAAATTCCATGTCTGCTAGAATGGTAACTCAAGAAGAGAAGCTTTTATGATAAAATGCAATGTATTCTGCCACAAACCTGGCCAGAATACTTACCAATGGAGTTTGGAGAAGGAAATATGAAAACACTTTGTGACCTTTTTCGTATCAGATATTCAGAACTAAAAAATGAGTACAGAGATTTAAAAAAGAGAGAACAAAGCCTATGGGAGACAATCTTTTACACCTTTCACATGCAGTAAATACCACTGCAATCAGTACAGCTGAATGTGAAAGGGGATTCAGTGAAATGAATAACATTTGCACACCCATTAGAACACATGTGAACATTGTTCACATCTCATCACTCATGTTCATCTCCTTGGTTGGTTCACCACTGACACAGTGGGACCCAACGTCTTATGTTCAGAAATGACTGGTGCACTGACACTCTGCTGACCATGTTGCTTGCAAAGCTTATAAAAATAAGAAAAACAAACATACATGCAAATCAATATGGAAAGTTATAAACTTCATCAAAAAACAGAACTAGGCCACTTAGATTTAATTTGTGACCGAATCGGAAACTGAATAAAAAATGCAAAAAACATTGAACCATGTGTGCGTTTGATTAGAACTAAATGTGTGGCGTGTGTGCTGCCTATCTTCTATTAAGTAATTTTTAATAACTTATCAGCAATTTTTCCCATAGGCTGACCAATTTATTGTTTGCCATTATAACCTGCTGGTTATAATGGTGAGCATGCACCAAGTGACTCAAAAAACAGATGCTCCCTGATTGGTTGTTTATCTTCTCCTGGGCGGGCTAATCAGTTTTAGAAACAGGGCTGCTTCTTATCCTGTGTAGTGAGAAGCTGCCAGACCCCAGAGTCCTTGTCACTTTTTCTTTCTCAAAATAGCACTTGCATGTTCAAAATATAAAAAAACAACAAAAAAGTCTATCTGGTTGATCCTGCCGTTCCGAAGCTGCAGTGGACTATTGCTAGAGGGAACGGCTCTGACATGCCTCACTGAGGTAAGCAGATTGCAATCTAAATATAGAAGTCTGGGAAAAACTAAAAGCTAAATGGAATAAAAAACACACAACCAAAAAACGCAGCTCTACAAAAAAAAGACTGAGAAAGACGTAATGTGTGTGTGTGTGTCTCTGTGAGAGACACTCAGTAGCACAATTCAGTTTGGCAAAAAATTGCTGACCAACAATTATCAAAAATAACAGATGGGGAAATGTGTCATACTTGAATTTAATGGTTGCCCGAGGTGTGTGTTGCTTTAATAAACTCCTCAGGCATTGTTAAAGCATCCCACACCTCGGGCGATCATTAAATTCTCATGACACGCACTTTCCCATCCATTATTGTATATGTTACTGCATTGCTGTTTAAGCTAATTGATTTTGTACTTCAGAAAATAAATACATCATATTTAAAAAAACGATTATGGTTCAATGCATCTGTATTGGTTTAGAAAGTTAATAAACAGTTAAACCTTCCCGCCCTCTCCTTAACCTTTCAAACTCCCTTTAAAGTCACATACTGTAGTAACAAGAATACTTAGTGTTTTGCTTTTTTCTCTTCTTATATCTCCTCTAAACTCATCATTGCCCAGAATGAATACAAGGCTGCTCCTGCTGTTTGCATCCACCTTGGCTGGGTTGCTGCTGGCCACTGATTTCTTGGCATCAGTTCTAGCCACAGAACAGAAATACCTTCACCACCACTAGTCACTCACCACCTCATCCTCTTAGCCCACCCATCGTTGTCTCCTACCAGGTCACTCCCCTGGCATCTATAACACTGGCATTTTTATCAAATGGTGAAAAAACACAACTTGGTCATCTGGTTCACTCCGTCACAGTCCAGAAACCACACTGGCTTCCTCAAACCTGCCCGATCTTGTCCCTCCTTCTTGTAGCCCTACTAGCAGCTAACGTAGAAACCAACCCTGGCCCCTTGAACACACATATTGACCACACAAACACCACACGGGCTGGATGCAATGGCATAAAGATTGCTCACCTAAATGTATGCAGTCTCTCATCCAGATTTACCGAGATCGAGGCCTGGATGATCCTATACAAGCCCCATGTGCTGGGTCTCTCTGAGACCTGGCTAAAGCCATACCATGACAGTGCCTCATATCAGCTCCAAGGCTAATCCTTTCTCCATTTGGATAGGCCAGGTAGGAAGAGGGGGGAGGCATTGCGTCTATGTCCAGGACCACATATCAGTTGCCATTGTTGGCTGGTCTACCCCCATCTCCATAAGTGAGTAGATTATCACTGAGCTTACCATCAGCACGTCAACAAAACTCATGTAGGCTGCTGCTACAACCCCATACCAGCTAGCACCCAGGGACTATCTAGCTTTCTTTCCAGTCTAGCTGGCACCACCCAGTCTAGGGATGCTTTCCTACTCAGAGATTTCAACCTCTACTGGGTAGCTAAACCAAATTCTGATTACATCACCTTACTTAAATCATATAACATGGAGCAAGTTATCTCTGCCACTACCAGACACAACCCCCACACATCTAACCACTCAATCCTTGACTGGATTATCACAAACTGATCCGATCTAGTCCTCCAAGTAGGCACCATGGCTGATGCAGTTAGCGACCACACTTCCACTTACATCATCTTGAACAATAAGACAGTCTGGCCCCCCACACAAATTACTTTCCTTCAGAAATTTCAACAGCCAGAGCCATGACCTTGGGCTTAGGGATGCAGTGTCCTTAAACTGGTCCCCCCTCTACCTGCTAGAGACTGCCTCTTCCACTGTCATGCTCTTCACTAGCACCCTTCAGAGGCTCCAAGACCAGCGGTTTCCCATCAAAACCAGAAGGGTTAGAGGTGGCTGTACGCACTGGATACCAAAAGAACTGTTAATGCAAATGAAAGTCAGGACTCCAAATGGAGACCATTCAAAGATTCCCCATCCCCTCAACTATCGAACACTTACAAACAGCTGTACAATGCTTGTAAGCAGTCAGCCAAGTCACTAAAATGGAAGTATTTCACTGACCTCCAAAAAAAACACCTTTGTGAATCCTCATAGTTTTTGGGCATCAATCTGGTCCATACTAAATCCCAAGTCCAATAATCTAATAACACAACTTACATCCCCGTCAGGCACCATTGATGACCCTACTGGCATCACAGACATTTTTAACTCCATGTTTAGCAACCTAACCACATACCTTAGTAAGATCCCTCCCACCCTCCCTCTGGCCTAAACAGTACTGGTAGATGCCCTGCCCCCAAAGCTCTGACACCTCTACCCCTCCTTTCTATTTCAGGGCCATTGGCCCAAACGGCATCATAAAACTTCTGAGAACACTTCCTACCAGAGGTAGTCCTGAAAGTGACGGGCTGTACCCCACTTTTCTGAGGATCATCTCCTCAGCTATTGTCAGGCCATTAACACACATATTAAACCTTGCTCTGTCTACATCTACAGTATCTGACACCTGGAAACTCACTAATATGGTTCCCATCTTCAAAGCGGGAGACTCCCCTAGCTCCAGAAAACTATAGACCCATTTCCCTGCTCCCACACCTAAGTAAGTTACAGGAGAAAGTTGTTAATTCCCAGCTATCCAAACACCTCTATAAGTACAACTTTCTGTGTCCCCTTCAGCATGGTTTCTGTAAACACCATAGCATCTCCTCAGTACTAGCAGTTTTTTCTAACCATGTCCTCAGAAATATGGACGTGGGTAAGGCCACGGGCACAGTTTTTGTAGATTTGTCAAAGGCATTTGACCTTGTCAACCATTACCTTCTCCACGCCACCTTTCTACAATTAACTGCTCCCCTGGACCCGCAGCCTGGTTCCACAGTTACCTCACCAACAGGTCCCAATCCATACTCATAGGCAAAGTTGCCTCAGCTTCCCTTCCCCCTAGCACTGGAGTTCCACAGGGATCAATCCTTGGCCCCCTTCTTTTCTCCATGTTTATGAATGCCCTTCCGGCCAATAGTCTAAACTGCAATGCACTCCTTTATGCAGACTACTTAGTCCTGTATGTGATAAATCCCTGGAATCTATCTCCTCCATTCTCACTGACAACTATGATGCTGTGGAGAGCTGGTTCTTGTCTAGAAAACTCCTTGTTAATGGAAAAAGATGAAGTCCATGCTCTTTAGGTCCAATCCCTTCCTTAACAAGGCCATCAGATCTAACTCCTCCTTCACTGTATGTACACCAGCAGGCCCCCCCAATCGAGCAGGTCTCCTCTTTCAAATATCTAGGCATTACTCTCGACCCCTCCCTTACCATGTTGATCATACCACTTTGACTGTAAGAAAAATTCACCAAAAGCTAGGTGCAGCATACCATGCTAATCACATGCAGCTCACCTGGCCATCGCACAAGGTAACCTTCTCCCACTCCTAGACTACTGCTCCCCCATTTACTCCCTTATGTCCACAAATCAACACTCCCATCTCAACACTATGTATAATGCCATCTGTCACTTTGTTATTAAAGCCCCCTCTTCAACACACCACTGTACACTCTACCAGTCCCTAAGATGGCTCCCTCTCCAGACCTACTTTGACTATGTCACAGGCTGCTTGGTGGACAATGCTCTCAGGAGTAGCCTGCATCCCCCTTATGCTCCTCTACTCATTAATAGGGCTGCTACTAGAGCCCTCAGGGCCTCCTCCGTCCCCCCCAGAGGTCCCTCATGTCACTACAGCTATGGGTAGAAAAACTTTCTCTGTCTCTGCTCCCTCCCTTTGGAACCAACTTCCCCTATCCATTCGTACATCATCATCCCATGGGTCCTTCAAATCTAACCTGAAGGCCTGGCTCCTGGCAGAGTCTACCTGCAACTGCTCAAAATACTGTGCAGGAGCCCACAAGCCACCATAATCTTACCCCAGCTGGTGATTATTTGTGCCCCTGTAAAGCCATTTTTACTCCCTCTTTTTCCCTCCATCCTACCCTGCCCCTTAGCCTCTAGCGCATGCATCTACACATTTGACCCTATGACCCTTTTGCAATCACATAGCCTACCTGTCTGACTTCTCCTACATTCTGGTACCCTATATTAGTCCAAGATCTAGCAAGCACTTTGATACTGCAGGCCACATATCATCCTCACATGTCCGCTGCACAGCAGCCCATGCTTTCCTACTCTGTGTATGGTGGACCACGCTCTGTATACCACAGTGCTGTCTCAGGCTGGCCTGATCCTCTTTACAGCACATGCTTTGTTAACTAGACTAATTGTTTACAATGTGTGATGTTTTAGCTGCTCCATTATTGAGATGTAACAAATGCACACTATCTTCCTTTGTATTACTGACAGTATTTTTCCTATAATGTAATTTTGCCATGCCAGTATACCATATGTAAAATGTGTCTGCTGTTGTCCATTGTAGTTTTGCCATGACAGTTTACCTTCATGTAAGTGTGTCTGTTGATGGTTTGCTGTCTCGCCACATTGTGGCCCAGACTATGACTGAAAATGGTCCTCTGGATCAGTACACTTACCTGTTTACCAAAAAACATAAATAAATCAATCAATCAATAAATAAATAAATAAAACTAAATGACAAAGGTGAAAATGTGATCATCTCCCATCTTGTGCACAAACACGGGTATTGCTTACTAGTTAGTTACATGCTATATTGCTGGTGGCAGTTATGACATCAGAGCTCCAATACCTCTGAAATTCCAATATAACCAATGTCGAAAGGCAAAGGTGGCCTTCCCTGCTTGCAAGTGAGGGCATGGGAGATTGATGGTATGGGAGTCTCGGGTTCTGACAGTGTAGCCAGACAAGCATGCAGTGCCTAGGGGCGTGGTAAGATGGGGGGCTGAAAACCACTACTTGCCAACAAAAGCAGCACAGTGTGTGAGGCGACAGTACATTGGGGGGGAAGGCAAGGGCAAAGTACAGGGAGCAGTGGTAGGTTCTGTAGGGGAGATTTGATGCAAACAAACAGAAAGCATTGAAAAGGGGATCTAATTTGGCAAGGGATGACTAGGGAGATGAAATGTAGACAACATCAGCGTAGTCTGCTACAAGGAGGATTAGTTTAGAGATGAGCTCTTTGCTGATTGGATTGGACAGACAGTCCTTGATATAGAAACATAGAAACATAGACTTTGACGGCAGATAAGGACCGCTTGGCCCATCTAGTCTGCCCATTTCCCTACCTACAGGATAGGCTGCAGATCCTAGTTAACCAACAGCCTATTTCTTCCTACTCCCCTCAAGAATTGCCTTATGTCAGCCGGCCCGCTGGCGCCGTGGTGGGATTTCCACTTGTGACGCCGGCGACCCGGGTTCGGGAACGGACCCGGGTCGTCGGAGGGCCGGCCGGGGGGAGAAGGAGTGAGCGTCCAACGGACTGCTCTCCTTCTCGGAGGGAGGGTTGGACTAGCAACCGAGCGATGGGGCCCCTAACGGAGGCTGGTGGACACCATGCTGCTGCCGAGCTTACTTAAGGGGGTGGGGGAGGGGCGGGACGGACGCTAGTGTCATTGCACGCCTCTGCCTCCTCAGGGTGGGGAACCAGGGAAAAAAAGCGGAGCTGCCCGGCCGCCCATGGATGAAGCCCGCTCACGGCTTCGATGTGCTCAGGCCAAGACCCCGACCTAGACCGTTCGCCCTCGGCATCTGGCCCCATGCCGTGGGCCCCCACCGTGGGGGCAAGCCACGGGGTATTGGGGGTGGCTAATTTGGAAGCAGAAGTTGCCAGCCAGGTCCGAGCTGATTGGGCATGCAGGCAGCTCGGTAAAAATAACAGTGAATTGCAAAAAAAAGAATTGCCTTATGTCTGTCCCATGCATTCTTGAATTCTCCACAGTTTTAGACCCCACAACCTCCTCAGGAAGGCTGTTCCATGCATCCACTACCCTCTCTGTGAAATAATACTTCCTCACATTGCCCCTGAACTGCCCTCCTTCTATCTTTAAATTGTGTCCCTTGTTCTTGCAAGTCTCTTTTCTGAAAGATGCTACCCTCTTGGACTTTGTTGATTCCACTGAGGTACTTAAAAGTTTCTATCATGTCCCCTCCCTTCTTTCCTCAAGGGTATACATATTAAGCTCCTTTAGTCTCTCCTCATACGGCTTCTTTGCAGCCTGCACCATTTTAGTTGCCCTCCTCTGGACTACCTCTATCCTGTCTATGTCCTTGCAGAGATGGGGTCTCCAGAACTGGACACAGTACTCAGATGGGGTCTCACCAACTGTCTGTACGGAGGGATAACAACTTCCAGTTTTCTGCTGCTGATGCCTCTCCCTATACATCCCAGTATACCCCCAGCCCTCCCTATTGCCTTTCACATTGCTTGCTTGCTAACCTTAAGGTCATCTATTATGATTACCCCAGCTCCCTTTCCTTTTTGTTGTTGTTACTACCCCCATTATGTATTCTTCCCTGGGTTCTTGTTTCCCAGGTGCATTATTTTGCACTTCTTGCATTGAATCCTAGCTGCCATACTTGACCATTTCTCCAACCTTGCAAGTCCCTTTTCATCCTTTCCATGCCTCCTTGTGTATCAACCCTGCTGCAGATCTTTGTGTCATCTGCAAAAAAGGCATACTTTTCCTCCCAGTCCCTCTGCAATGTCACTGATGAAGACATTAAAAAGGACTGGACCCAATACTGAACCCTGCGGTACCCCACTAATAACCTATAGATACATAGATACATAGACAGTGTCGGCAGATAAGGGCCTATGGCCCACCCAGTCTGCCCATTTGAGCTTGTAAGTTCAGTTTGTTTTCCTAGAAGTCTGTTGCCCCTTACCCCTGACCTCCAGAATTCCTTTATGTCTATCCCATGCATTCTTAAATCCTGTGATTGTTTCAGCCCCACCACTTCCTCTGGCAGGGTGTTCCACTTGTCCACCACCGTTCTGTGAAGAAATTCTTTTCATGTTTCCTCTGAATCGTCCTCCTCCAACTCATCCCATGCCCTCTAGTCCTGGAACATCTTTTCGCTTAAAATAGTGTTTTCCTGCACCCTGTTCCTCCCTGTAAGATACTTGTATGCCTCTATCATATCCCCTCTCTCCCTCTTCTCCTCCAGGGAGTACATGTTCAGTTCCTTCAACCTGTCTTCATAGGACTTGTGATGCAATCCATGCACCATCTTTGTTGCCCTCCTCTGAACCTTCTCTACCCTGTCTATGTCCTTATGTAGGTATGGTCTCCAGAACTGTACACTGTACTCCAGGTGGGGCCTCACTAGTGTCTTGTATAGCAGAATTATGACCTCCCTTTTTCTGCTGGTGATGCCCCTGCCTATACTTCCCAGCATCCTATTTGCTTTACCTGCTGCCTTGTCACACTGTTTCCCTACCTTGAGGTCATCAGAGATGATAACCCCAAGATCCCTTACCTGCTTGGTGCATGCTATATCCTCACCCCCCAACTGATATATTGTGCCAGGGTTTTTGTGCCCCATATGAATTATCTTGCACTTCTTTGCATTGAATTTCAACTGCCAAACCCTGACCATTCTTCAAGTTTCTGCAGGTCGCTTCTCATTCTGCCTACACCTCTGGTGTGTCTACTCTGTTACAGAGCTTTGTGTCATCAGCGAACAGTGAAATTCTGCCTTCTAGGTCCTGTGCAATGTCACTGATGAAGATGTTGAATAGGACCAGTCCCAGCACTGATCCTCTGGAAATTCCCCACTGGTCACTCTTCCTCTGTGGAGTGACAGCCATTTACCACCACCCTCTGTGTCCTGCCACCCAGCCAGTTACCTACCCACCACACTACTGTCCTGCCCACACCCATATTCCCCAGTTTGTATAATAGTCTTCTATGTGGCACAGTGTCAAAGGCCTTTAAAGTCCAGATAGGCCATGTCCACTGCCCTCCCCTGATCCACCTCCCTAGTCACCCAGTCAAAAATTCAACGAGGTTGGTCTGACATGACCTCCCCTGGTGAAACCATGCTGCTTTGGGTCCTGTAGTCCATTGACAACCAGATGTTCCACCAATCTCCTCCTTCAGTAGTGCTTCCATGATCTTCCCCACTACCAAGGTGAGGCTGACTGGTCTGTAGTTCCCTGCTTCCTCTTTGTTCCCACTTTTGTATAAGGGGACTACATCTGCTGTCCTCCAGTCTTTGGGTACCTCCCCTGTTTCCAGTGATCGGCTAAACAGGATAGCCAGAGGTTCAGCCACCACCTCTCTTAGTTCTTTAAGGACCCTGGGGTGCACCCCATCTGGCCCCTCTTTCTTTAGAGTGGACTCCATTTACAATTACCTTCTGTGTCCTGTTGTGCAGCCAATGTTTTACCCAGGCTACCACCCTGGGACACACTCCCAGGCTGGTTAATTTGACTATTAATCTTTGTGTGGGACTGTGTCAAATGCCTTGCTATAGTCTAGGTAGGCCATGTCCAGCCCTCCCTGGTCTACTACTTTGGTCACCCAGTCAAAGAAATCTATTAGATTCTCTGACATGACCTTTCTCGCTGTGAACCCATGCTGCCTTGGGTCCTGTACTCCACTGGCCTCTAGCTACTCAACTATTCTTTCCTTCAGAGTGACTCCATCACTTTCCCTACCACAGAGGTCAGACTGACAGGTCTGTAGTTTCCTGCCTCTGTCTTGGTCCCACTTTTGTGAAGGTGAATCACATCCGTCCTTCCTCCAGTCCTCGGGTACCACACCATCCTCCCATGATTTATTAAAAAGAGTAGCCAGTGGTTTCACTAGTTCCCCCCTTAATTCTTTTAGAATTCTGTGGTGAATTCCATCAGGACCCATTGCTTTGTCCACCTTCAGTTTTAGGAGTTCTTGCAGAACCCTTTCTTCTGTGAAAGGACTGGGATCAAACCCCTATCAAAGTGCTTTTGTTAATTGGATTAGGCACTTCCCCTCCTCTTTTGTGAATACTGAGCAGAAATATTCATTCAGTACCCTGCTTTTCACTGTCCCCCCTGCCACCCACCGTTCATTCTATTCAGCCTCACTATCCCTCCCTTTGTCTTTCTACGCTTGCTGATGTACCTATAAAAGGTTTTATCCCCCTTTTTAACTGAATAACTTACATATGATGTAAGGCTCCCAGTTTGGGTTAAAGTTTAGTGTGGATGTAATCAAATTGCAGGTACAAATCTAGCTTTGGGTCCAACCAGACCCTCAGGTATTTAAAAGACTGTACAATTTCAATCTTAGCACCGTCCAGGGAAAAGAAGGCTGGAGATGATGGTATCTTGGCCAACCTTTGGGCAATGCTGAAGACCATGGATACTGTTTTTTTGGTGTTACATTTTAGGAGGTTAGCCTTGAACCAGATGAGGGTGTTCATAAAGGCAGCTTGCAGGGATTAGTGGACTATGGTGCGGGAGGGGCTAGAGGCAAATATGACTGTGTCATCAGCATACATGTGTACCGATGTTGGACAGCATGAGGTGGGAAGGTTGTTCATAAAAATGGAGAAAAGAATGGAGCCCAGAACAGAACCCTGGGGGACGTCAGCAAGGATGGGAAGGGAGGAGGATCTGGACTGACCCAACTGCACAAATTGGTGCCTGTCCGAGAGGTAGAATCTAAACCAGTCCATTGAGGAGGGGGAGAGACCAATGGTGAAAGTTTGTTCAGAAGGAGATTGTGGGAGACAGAGGTGAACACCTTTGCAAGATCAATGAAAATCGCCAGGGTGAGGTGACCCTTATCCATGGCGGTATGGATGTAGTTAGTGAGATGGAGCAGGGAGGAAGAGGTGGAGTGGATGCACCTGAAGCTGGAGTAGAAGGGGCTTAATATATTTGAAGTATCTAGGAAGGAGGTTAGCCTGCTAGAGATGAGTATCTCCTGAATTTTTGAGACAGTGGGGAGCAGCGAGATGGGTCTGCAATTTTCCGATGTAGTGGAGTCTCCACCTTTTTGTAGGAGGATGACCTTGGCCAGTTTCCCAGCTTTGAGGGCTGCATATTGAGCAATGGATAGGCTGAGGAGATGGGCGATGGTGTTGGGGGGGGTTGATAGCTGAGGCTGAGATCTTGAGCAATTTAGGATTAAGACTGTCTGGGCTCTGTTTGGTTGGATTTAGGTATTTCAGGGACCAGAATACTTTGGTTAATGTGATAAGGGGGAAGGAAAACCCATTTGAGGGGTTGGTGGTAGAGAAGTGGAGGGTTGGAGATGAAGGCTGGGGTGGGTGGCCCAGGGGGAAGAGCACAGGTAGTGAAAATGTGGTTTATAGAGGAGGCCATGGAGGAAAGGTCTGAGCTGTCTGCTCTGAGGAAGTTAGGGATGGGAGGGGCAGAGGAACCAAGGAGGGGTGTAAAGTTTTCCAGAAATCCACTGGGGAGGTTCTGGAGTGGTTAAGTTTGTTTCTGAAGAAAAGGGCTTTTGCGGAGCACACTACCTGCATGCAGGCATTAAGTAGAGTTCTGTATTTATGCAGGTCAGCTTGGCTGGAGGAGGATTTGAAAGTGCACCATGCTTGATCTCTGGTTTTAAAGAGGGAGATTAATTTTTGGGTGATCCAAAGGAGATGTTTCCAGTTTAATCAAAGCCTCTTTAGGGGGGAGTGTAGATCCCAGGTTCTGAGAAAAGTAGTGGTAAAAGAGGTAAGGGCAGAGTCCACATCTGACACTGTAAAAACACCAGACCAGTCCGATATAGATCAGTCAGAAGGGCTCCGATGTTTAGTTATTTCAGTGGACGGAACTATAAATAGTTGGTGGGGGGTGAGAGGGCACAATTACCTGGAGCAGTCGGTCATGCAGTGGTCATTGAAAGCACCCAGTAGTGTGCCGGCAGATGAGTATTTTAGAGGATAGGATGCTTAGACCCAGTCAGTTAAGGAATGGTTGGTAGAGTGGGGGGTCAATCTGGTTGGCTCAGACAGAAGGGTTGTAATTCTGATTACTTCTTAAAATAAAATAAAAATAAAGAAGTTGGGTAAGGTTTAGGGCCTCAATTTGCTGTGTGGTGGATTTTGCATGTGGGGAGAGCTAGTTTACATGGTAGACACCCAGAAGCAGCAGTTCACCAGACTGGGTGAGAGAGGTGAGGGAAGCTATGGTGGAGACTATGACAGAGGGCAAGACTTTTGGGGAGAAGTAGCAGATCCCTATGAAGAAAGGAAAGGTGGATGAGTAGGACAGCTTAAGGAGCAGCAGCTCATGGGAGGATGGGGAGGCCTGCTTGGGAACAATGGAGATGGGGAGGGAATCATGTACATAGGCAGCTACACCACCACCCTTTTCCCTCTGTCCTAATAATAGGAGTGAGCACATGGCTTGTGACTGAAACCAGTTTACATATGTAGCCATCAGCCTTTTACAAAACTGACCAATCTACCACGGCAAATAACAACCAGAGAGGCACCAACAGAATCTCCCATTATCTCCTGCCAAAAGTTCATAAAATGAGTCAATGCATGGCTTGTGACTGAAACTAGATATAATATGCCTGACTGCATACTTAAGAGTTGACTCCCATTCATGCACTATCCCCCACCACTCCACTACTATTGGCCAATCTGCCTTTTCCTACCGCTGCCCTAAAAATTGGAATGCCCTCCCCTCTGCCGTCCACAATGCACCTTCACTCAGTGCTCTCTCTTCCCTCCTTTGAGTGTATTCATCTCATTCCTGCTCATGCCAATCCTCCTGACCATATCTGAGTTCTGTACCACTTAAAGCTTCTGGTCGTTCTCTATGCCCCCAGTGCCCAATTATCTATGCCCAACTTAGTACTCAATATTATCTCCTATATAACCACTAAGACTATTTCCCTCCACTCTCCAGTTTTAATTGATATTTCGGTACCCAGGCTGCACCTCTTTTTTTTTTTGTAACATATTTCCTTTATCACCTGATTTTGTAACCATGCATCGCAGCTTCTCTGTAACCCCCTCATGTTCTCTTGTTCCTGCTTCTGGTCTCTGTTAATTGTACTCTTTGCAGTTTACAGTTCGTATCTTGTATTATTTGAATTATGTTTTACCAAATTGTTAAAAATAATTCAATTATAATAACTGGCCAGCAAATGTCCCTATGGGCTGAACCAGATGATATTTGCCGTAACAACTGGCTGGTTGTTACTGCATTCACACGCCGTGCCACTCAAGTGGTGCTGCTTCTGCATTGGCTTACACAATAGATGTGGGAGGGCTGAACACTCTTTAACATGGTGGCTCCATCTTTTGCTTTCCGAGAAGGCACTCCATGTCTTCTGTCCCGAGGAGCCACCACAGCAAGAAGACGTGACCATTCTTTTTTTTAATCTTAAAATGTATCTGGTTGATCTGTACCCACTAAATATCTGGTTGATCCTGCCATCTGACTGTTTCAGCACCGGAGCATGCCTGGAGAGTGTCCTAGACTTTATCTCGGCAGAGGCAAGCCATGAGTAATCATCAAACAGAAACCAAACAACAGGTGCCAAAATAAAACAAAAAGAAAAGAATGTAAAAAGAGTCAGTGAGAAGGAAGCACAGAGAGGGAGTCAGAGCCTGTGTGTGTGTGTGTGTGTGTGTGTGTGTGTGTGTGTGTGTGTGTGTGTGAACACTAAAGACAGGCAGGAGAAATATTGCTGCTCAGTATATTATAAAAAATAAAAGATGGGGAAGCGTGTGGCATCTTTGAATTTATTGCACACCCTCGGTGTGGGATGCTTTAATAAACCCCAAGGGCGTTTATGTAGCATCTCACACCTTAGGTGTGCATTAAATTCTCGTAACACATACTTCCCCATCATTTATTCTCTATGTAATTTTGCACTGCTGTACCTGTACCTCCAATTTCCCCTATCCCCCAGGACATATCTGGAAATGAGTAGTGTTTTGTTCTGCATACTTTCCTGGTGAAATGCTTGAATAAATAAATAAAAAGAGTGACTCTGCCATGGCAATAGCTGTTAATCTTTGTTACAAATTGTGGAAATTCACCTGAAATAAAACCTTGCTGGAACAATAACAGAATCACAGACCAACATAACCTGTCAATATGAGATCACAGAATTCCATCATATCAGGGCATGGCTTGTGACTGAATACACAATTTACTATTCATTCCTACAAGAGTGACAAATAAGAAATCTTATGTACCCAAACATATTGCTGCTCGGCCATGTTTGGTTTTGGATTAACTGCAGTACCACTGAAGTCATTCACTGCTTCGGTCATCTGAGTGTAATGATGACCGCTCCAGCATTTTACATCTCCAGCACACAGATCAGTAGAAATGTCATTTTGTATTGCTTTGCAATTGTTTATTAATTTTTTCCTTGATATAATGACACCATACAGTCATTATTACATGAGTGCTTCATGCTGCTGTCTGTTCATGTCACCTGCAATTATGCGCAATGTTTCCGACATCCCATTGGTGCTAGCCTGTGCTTGAACACTGCTGTTACCATACTGGTGACCCCGGTTCAGGAAATCACTATGGTCATTCATTCGAGTGTTCTCCTCTGCATATGACATAATGATTGTCCAAGGACTGGTTTAGCACCTGCCACTGGTTGGGGGGGGGGGCTGGAGGTATAGTTTCCTGTGGTTTGCTGCCACCTAATTTGTGTTGCACTTGTTATCCTATGACAGGCCTAGTCTGGCAGGTCCATAACTTATAAGTGTGTTACGTAAGCTTGCGTTTGTTAAACAATTGTTTGATACGCTTCTTTTTTCAGGTCTGTACTTATTGATGATCCTGCTGCTGCTACAATGTTATCCTCCTTTGTGCATGGCATATGGCATGACCATCTTGTGAAGGTAAGTAATAGTTTGTATACAAATGTTTTTTTCCCCTACAGGAGAGGTTCAGCTACTGTGCTGCTGTAGTTTGCAAGTGGGAGGGTTGAACACTGTTTGCACATTGATTTGCTTGAGGGGGAACAGTTCAGGAGGGAAGTGATGAAGCATTTTTTCACTGAGAGAGTGGTGGATGCCTAAAACAGTCTTCCAGAAGGGGTGGGGAGAAAACAGTGATAGGCTACAAGCATGCCATTAATGGGATAGGTATCTGCAATGGCAGAGTAGTCAGGGAAAAGAGAGGCAGGCTTGGTAGTCCAAGTGGTCTCATCTGCTGACCAGCTCTGTGTTTCTCTTTGTGCATTTAGAAAATAGTTTCTCTTTATGATTTTCATTTCAGGTCTGCCCCCAAATTCTGCTTTGTGCTGATACTTCTGGGATGATCTTCTCCTCTTTATTTGTGCCTCATGGCATGTCCATTACATCTCTGAAGGTAAGTCATACGTTTTATCAGACTCTTTATTAACCTTTTTCAATGGGTGATTTGATGGAGTAGGTTTACAGGAAAAGTGATATCAAGTCAGATGTGGGGGGGGTGGAGGCTGTCAGAGACAGGCAGGGTCTATGGTGGCAGAATAGGCTGGGAACAGAGGGGCAGACCTGATGGTCCAAGTGGTCCCTATCTGCTGACCAATTATAAAACAGCTTCTCTTCATGATTTTAATTTCAAGTCTTTCTTGGAATTTGACATGCTTTTGATGCTTCTGGTATGATGGTCTCCTCTCAATTTGTGCCTTCATTGCATGTTCATCAGAACTTTGAAGGTACAGGAACTGCTGGATGTTGATAGCTGGGCTACATGTTGGATAGAAGCATATAGAGCTTCTCCAGACCCAAACTTACATCTCCTCCAGAAGAATTTATTTATATATTTTTTGTTGACTGGGTAAGTGCACTAGACAAATTCTGCCTGTTTTCAGGCATGACCCGGGGGAGGGGAATGCAGATGAATGCCAACTGACTTTGAACCAGATTAAGCTGTTGGTGGTATTTTAGTGAATGGGGGGGTGGAATTTGGCCAGGGCACTGGGAAAATTCCCCTACTATCCAACAGGGGGAGACTCTGTCCCCAAGGCTGTTTTCCAAGATGGCTGCAAGACAGAATGCAGAGGAGGAAGTGGAGGAAATGGAGCAAGAACTGGATGTTGGAAAACTGTCTACTGAACCAACAGAGAAAGTATTGGAATGAGAGAGAGAATCTGAGAAAAGTCCTAGAGAAGCTGTGCATGAAATATATAAACCCACTAACTGTAAGTCTGCTAAAACTTCTTGTTTTCTTGAATTACCTGAGAATAGCTCTTCAGTCCTAAGTGATAATAATATTATGGTGTTGGATGTTCAGGGGAAGCTGAGAGATTTAAACCCTGCAGAAACAGAAATCATGCAACAAACAGAGGCTGAAGAAAAGAGCTTTTTATTTTAAAAAAAATGCAGCTTTGTAAGAAACTCAGAGAACTTCAAAATGACAAAAGAGCTGGATCTGTCAAATTGACATAGCTGGATGTTAATGACATTGTAGCATCAAAGGATTCTTCCGGAGACTGGGCGGAAGCTGTAGAACAAGTGGAGCACCTACAGCAACAGCTAAACTCAAGTACATCAATAGCGTCGGGAATGGCAACTGCAGGCAGTAAAAGGCCTGGCCTAGGACATGCTGGAACCTCAGAAACAGCCCAGACATCATCCTGGTCGGTGGAAAAGGCTCTGCAGGGGGCCAGATGGGAAAGGAATAATAGTACAGGTCAGTGGGTCTCTGGTAAATCACCTATACAAATGCCAGTACCATCTAATATAACATTGCAGCAAACTCAGGATAAACAAACTACAGACTTGGAGGTACCTCCCGAGTTAGCTCTCACTC
This sequence comes from Neoceratodus forsteri, assembly GCA_016271365.2. Taxonomy (NCBI): domain Eukaryota; kingdom Metazoa; phylum Chordata; order Ceratodontiformes; family Ceratodontidae; genus Neoceratodus; species Neoceratodus forsteri. The sequence continues at coordinate 1,278,815,037 of CM057450.1, read as the reverse complement.
AAAATCCTATTTTACAGCTTCCACAACAGCAGACAGTCCCTGAGAAAGAAGCAGCAAATACTAACACTGGGGGATGCCCCATTGACTCTAGTGCACCACCACAAAGGCCTTTGAATTTTATATATAAACACCTCTCTCTTTTTCTTCTTTATTCAAATTACCAATTTTTCCTGCAAAAATACATAATATGGTTTGTTTATCGTATACAGGAGGTATGCCAGAACCACCAAACAGGCTGTCTGTTGCTAGAAATCTTTTAAAGGAATCGATAAAGTTTTTTTCTAACAAAATATATGCACTCATCCACATTTCTAGTAAGACAACATTTGACATTAGCTTCAAGTCTCTGAATGGTTTGGAACATTTTTGGATAACATATGTGAATGGCCTTGTGGGACCCATTTACATAGAAACATAGAAACTTAGAAACATAGACGTTGACGGCAGATAAGAGCCACAAGTCCCATCCAGTCTACCCATTTCTTTTTCTACCTTATAAATGTGCCATCGGCCTTTTTCTCTGTCAATTATTTATTGCAATTCCACTAACAAAACCTGCCCAAAAAGTGATCATGGTACTTTTTAGAAATGAAGATGTCAGTGTGAACGATCTCACCTACTGGTTAAAGCAGAAATGTACAATTATTGAAGAGCCTACTGCAATTTTAGACTCAGAAAATATCTTGGCTGGGGGATGGAAAGTGAAGGTCCATTTAAAAACCACAGATACTGGTGTATTGCATTTACCTAATTCTTTCTTTTTAGGTAGAGGTCGAGGGATACTCTTCTATGCAGGACAGCCAAAGATGTGCTACAAGTATGGCTCAGTAGTGCATTTGAATAGTATCTGTGATCAGATCAGATGCAATGTTTGTGGAGAACTGGGGTATTTAGGGACTCAATGCACTAATGACTGTAAATGTAACCTTTGTGATGAGCCTGGACATACTTTCCAGAATTGTAAATGGGTGGCTCACAATAGCCCTGAACAGGCAGATGGGGAAGAACGTTTGTTAATTACCCCTACACAGAAGAATAAGTTGGGCTTTAATAAACAGCAAGCACAGAGTAGGAAGGAAAATATGGTGCCCCATCCCCTGTTGAATCCTGCAGTGTTCCACCAGCCTGATACTCCTGTTACTGACATTATTTTAAGAGATCAAGTCCAAGAGAATGCATTGGCCCAAATAAATGTAATACCTGAGATGGACACAGGAACTATGGAGGAGGAGGAGGAGGAGGAGAGACCCTCAACCTCTGGTGTAGAGCAGGTAGGAGCTTTAATGCCACCTCCCCCTTCCCCATCCAGCGATTGATCAAGATGTCACTGTACCTGCAGTTAAGCATAAAACTTGATTCTCTATCTTATACACACCTCAGAACATAAGTTCACTGCCTATATCCAACAAGTTTGATTTATTACAACAGGAAAACACAGAAGAGGACTCTGATGTCTCTTCTATTGCATCTTCTGTACCTGAAGTCACTACAGACACTGAAAAGCCAGAAATGGTAAAAGGTCCCCAAAAAAGAAAAGAAAAGTTAAAAAGGCAGAACACAAGACAGGGAAAATACAAATAATTTAGTGAGCCATGCATATTCCCTTCTCATGTTATACTATTAATGTAAATAGCATAGAGGGGGACAGCAAAAGAAAGATCATTTTTTCTTTTCTCTTGGGTCTCCAGTTTGGCTTTTATTTTTTGCAAGATGTCAGACTGCACACTCTGAAAGAAATAAGGTTAGCTTCAAAAGGTAGGTTTGCTGGTGCCTCCTATTGGTCCATCGGGGAGGAACCCTGTGTTTAGGAATTTTGTTCAAATTACCTGAGCTGCAACTCTTATAAATATTTGATGTTGTCCCAGGCAGAGTACTGATTCTTGATGTGCTTATACAGGGGCTCTGGTTTCGGTTGGTAAATTTGTATGCACCCCAGACAGAAGCTGAATGCTGCAATTTGCTGAATCAGATCTGACCTTTCTTGTATGGAGCACATCACATTGTGTTTTCTAGGGTCTTTAACTGTCACCTACTGGTAAAAACCTCTAAAACATATTGTGATTCTAATCATTTAGCAAAAGTTGTAGAAAAAGCTAAATTAAGAGATTCCTACTTCCATCTTATCAAAGCACATGCTTCAACATTTCAAAAGGGACCTCTAGCCTCCAGAATAGACTATATTTTTATGTCTAAAAATATTAATATCCTATCAGCAACAACATATCCAGTAGAATTCTCTGATCATGCAATTGTGGGTATAAAACTAGGAGCCATGGAGGCTTTAAAGAGAGGTCCAGGATTCTGGAAATTAAACATTTCACTTTTATTAGAGGAATATGTTTTACAAATGCTTTGTCATCTTGTAGAGGCAATGAAATATGTGTTTTTTTTCTATGATAACCCCTGTCAATGGTGGGTAGATACAAAAATGAATGTGCAGAAAATGTTTCAGCACATGAGTAAAGATAGAAATAAAAATATATATATTTTAATTACTTACAGCATAGAAAATTGCTGCAACACCTACTCTCTATAACACAAGAGACGAGACAAGACAAAATCTCATGACACAAATAAACACAGTAAAGCAACAAATGAAGGAGTAACACGCCCAAAAAATGCAGACTCTATACTACCAACAACAGTTTGGAGTAAAAGGGAAAATAAATGAAGTATGTCCTTTGATAATCACAATGCTACTATAAAGGTTAAAGAAATGAATACTTTAAAAGAGGAAGATGGAACAGAGTATAAGACTAAGGAAAAGAGTTTAAATATTGTAAATCAATATACTGCTAAAATGTATGATTATTTAGAGGTAGATCGGGAAGTTTGTATAAAATATCTCACTGACTTGAATATTCCAATTATACCAGCAGATATTTTGAGGAAACAATCTCAACCCATTTAATATCAGAAGTACAGGAAGCTATTGCTATGTTGGCAGAGGGTAAAGCCCCGGGACCTGATGGTCTGCCAAATGAAATTCTGAAAACCATTGGAGGAGAATTAATAACTGAATTAACGGCTATGTTTAATTTCATGTTACAAACTAAAGAAATTCCTTTGACTATGAATATATGTATATTAACATACATTTACAAGAAAGGGTGATAAAGTGTCATTAAAAAACTGGAGGCCGATTAGTTTATTTAATTCAGATTTTAAATTATTAACAAGAATTCTGGCAAAACACCTGCCTTTAGTGACAGATATTGTTCTCTTGGAAGCACAAGCCTATGCTATTCCAGGTAGAAAAGTGCAGGATCACTTACTACTTATCAGAGAACTTGTGGAGTTAGGTAATACTGCAGGTTTGGATGGCTACCTGGTCTCTCTGGACCAGGAAAAAGCATTCGACAGGGTCAGTCATGTATTTTTATGGGAAGTCTTACAGAAATATCAAATGCCGGAAGAAGTAATTGGGTGATTACAAAGTATTTACAAAACTGTCACAGTAACACCAGTGGTACAGGGCTGGAAGGGCGCCTTTGTACATTTAAAAAGAGGCGTAAGGCAGGGTTGCCCATTAAGTTCCACTTTATATATATATATTTTTTTTATCGATCTATTGTTAAGGACTATAGTTAATAATGAGTCAGTACTACCAGTACAAATAAGAGATGTAGTTTTCCCCTAAAATAATAGTGTATGCAGATGATATGACTCTTCTTGTCAATAACACTCAGTCTTTAGTTACAGCCATAGAAATATGTAAGACTTTTGGGAAAATGTCAGGAGCCTCTTTGAACTTCGGGAAATGTCTTGGACAAAGATTGAATTCCACCTTAGCTTTTAGAGAAATGGTTACAGGGATTACTATACAACCTAAACCTATGAAGATCTTAGGGATCTGGTTTCAGCCTGGTGATATGGATGAGTTAAACTGGAAAGAAAAAATAGAAATTGGGAAACAAAAAGTCAACCAGTGGAATAGAGGGAAACTGGGGAAAAAGAAATGGGTATTTCTTATTGAAACTTTGCTGGTACCTATTTTTTTATTTTTAAGTTACTTAGCATTTTTTTTTCAAGCTTGTTGGGGAAGTAGGTTAAATCCTATAAAAATAAATATTCTTTATTTATCATTAAAACAAAGAGAGTTGAATATGTTAAATCCTATTTTATTTTTCAATAGTTTTTTTATACATACAAATATTAAACCTTTACTTGGACAACAAGTTATGGTATGGGGGGAGCTACTCAGGAAATCGTTTTCCCAGTGGCTAAGTCTGTGGGACATAAAAGCATTAAAAGTGTTTAAAAAAAATCAATAGAAAGGCCTGAGTACATTAGATGTACATTTTTGAGACTCAAGCAATGGGAAGTGACTACACAACAGGTTCAGACCTTATCTAGGAAACAATTCTATTTCTGGTTATTGTCAATTATATAATGGGGTCTCTTAACTCAGTAAGTCAATTGGTCAGCAGCAGCCTTTACCCGTGGGTAAATCCCAGCATAACCCACGGGTAAAGTTCCAGTCGTTTTGGGTGACCAGTGCACAACAGAAAAATAAATCACTACCTCTGGTTTGTTCTTTGAGTCGGTTCTGTCCCTACGATCTCTGCAGCTCGCTCCTGCATGCTCCTTTGATGTACAGTACTATCTCACTGCCAATCACTAAACTCCCCCACCCCCCAAAAAAAGTAAGAAGAACACAAAGCGAGAACCTGACCAGCTGGTAAGATATATATCAACCAAAAAAAAAAAATAACTTGCCGAAATCCCCACAGCTGAAACCACCGCAGCCCACCCCACCTAGATGAACTGTAGTCCATAACACACAACAAAGCCTGCTTACAGGCATCGTTAACAAAAAAAAGCACAAGCTGAACATTGCTGGCAGACCCCCACTGCTCACAACATGCTAATTCACGCTGTCAAACAACTACAGCGACGTCTTACTCCCAGACTGTCTGTATAATCGGGGCAAAAATAAAAACTCAAAACTTTCAAGCTCCCTTAAAACTACTTAGCAGTTTACTATTGTATATGTGTGTGTGTGTGTGGGGGGGGCACATTAGAAGCTAGGCAGCACCTCCAGTACACAGTCTACCCAGCAACATAGCACTATTTTTTCTGGTGTAATTTTTATTTACATGTATTGTTATTTAAAATGTAAACAAAATCTTTTCTACTTTTTCTTAACCAAAAAAAATATAGGGACATTTTATAATCACAATAAATCCCTCCAGGGTGTGGGTTATGCTGGGACTTACCCACTTCTGGTGCGGATTTGGTCACTCGGCTGCTCCTCATGACCAAACCATGCCAGGCGTGGGTAAATCCCAGCATAACCTACACCCTGTCATGGTTTATTACTTAAATGTGTCACAAGAAACTAATATTTAGAAAATGCCCAGATGAGCACAGAGAATCTTTATTGCAATTCCTAAATAACTCTAGAGTTCCAGATCATATGTGGGACTTTCACTGGATAGCATGTCACGAGAAAATAATGTCAATGAGAATCAAAAGCACAGGAAAGTAGAAGAAAGATTATGCAGTAGACTAAGCTGTATCCAGCAAGAAGAAACGGGCCATCACTTATTTTTTCTCCTGTTCTTTTATTTCAGGGTTTTGGGGGGTAGCAAAGAAATGGAAAGAGCCTATATTTAGTATTTTAGCACATCAGAATTTAATGCATGGAACATTTGCTGTTGGATGGGAGCATTGGAATAAGAGTACACTGCAGTTAGTAATGATTATCCTGAAATGGAATATATGGCTCATAAGATGTGGATACACACTACAACAAAAAGAGAGAACCAAGAAGAATTATATAATAAAGTGATGTTAGAATTGACTAAATTATATAAGTCAGAGAAACAGACTTTATCCAGGAGTTGGATTATGGAACTTTGGAAATGTTTACCTTGGGTGACAGATAATGATTCACCTATAACTGAAATTTGTTGTCACTTCTGTTCTAAATTTGCTGTAATGGATATATATGGATTAATTTAATAGGGGGTTGGGAGGGTAGGAAGTTCACATTAGTCTAGGGTCTTCTCATTTGGGTTTTATATAAATTCTTCTTTATAGCTATTTAAAAAATGAATGATTGTATTACTTATTAGAGTTAGCCTTATTTTTCTTTATCTTGTGATTTGTGCATTATTTTGGTTGATTTCACACTGTCTGTATTCATTTGCTTGTTTTTGCAATAAAAAATTCCCCTACTCTTTTTGAGAAGTGCCATGGGATCTTTAACATCTACCTGAACTACAATCAGAACAGGCAGATGGGACATTGGTTTAACATCTCATCCAAAAGACAGCACCTCAGGAGTGCAGCACCCCACCCTCATGCTGTACTGTAGTGTCAGTATTGGTATATTAACCCAAGTGTCTGGTGTGGGAATAGAACCCACAGCCTTCTGATCTTCCGGCCTCAGAGGCGAGTGTGCTACCTGCTAAGCCACTGACACTAACAAGAAGATTTTAAGTAGATGGTACAGGTCCCCAAATAAACTGGTTCAGATTGGCCTGTCCACTTTTGATGAACATTGGAGGTATAAGAAAGATATTGGGAAGTTATGTAATTTTTTGTGGGGCTGTCCCTCATTAAGGGTTTGGTGGCAATCTATTATTAACATATTGGAACAAATTTTATGTATCCCTCTGCCCCTCTCCCCCTGTTTTTGGATTTTGGGAGACTCTGACATATTAAAAGCGGAGTGCTTACTATATTATTTAGTGTTGCATACAGTGGCTCTGGAGGCTAAATGATTAATTTTGCTGAAATGAATGACTCCTAGCACCCCTTTAGAACTTCAGCGGAAACAAGCTGTCTCCAGAACAGTGTCCTATTTCAGAGTTCTGTTTTGCTGTAGGGCAGCTCTTCTCACATTTTATAAGATATGGTCACCTTGGTTGACTCGAATGGGGTGATGGGACATGATAATGATTAAGCCCTGGTACATTTCTTGGGCTCTTGAATTTGGGTGGGACCCTTGATCTTCCCTGAAGAGGGTCATTATGTGTAAGGTTTTTTTTTTTTGTCACACGGTATATTTAAAATGAAAACGTAATTTGCTTTGTTACGTCAGGAACTTTAATGATATGTTACTGTGCTTTGGGTTCTCATTACATTTACTGTTTAAAACATTTTGCTATCTTGTTATATAAAGTGTATTTTTTGAAAGTCTAATAAAATGTTCTTATACAAAAAAAAGAACTTTGAAGGCAAATGATATATAAAAGTCTTTCACTAACATTTTCAGTGGGTGATTTCATTAGTTTAGGTATTTGTCTTTGTAGTATTATAGGATTAGTGAAAGTGGAGGGATGGGTGTGCACATTTTATTATGACACCATCTGTGTGTTTGTAAAATAATTCTTTGTAATCCTACTCTCTGCAGGTCCCTGTTTTTGCACGCAGCTCCTGATGTTGATGCAGCACATCCATTTTCCTGTTTCTTTAAGTCCAGCTCCATGGGTTATAGCTGTCCCACCACCAAAAAGCAAAATCATTAAGAACTTGTAGTTAGTCTACTAATGATGTCTCATAGTCCTTTGCTACTGCCTCATCCTCTTCCATGAGGTGTTGCTGCACCAAAGGACCAAACCAGAACAAAATACTGTATAGTGTACCTGGTGTTCACTACAAGAAATTGTATGACCATTTAAACAGTTCTGTTTGCTGGTTTACTTATGACAGATGCATATAATCCCATTTTTGCATTCTTGGCCAGCACCCCTCACAGATCTGTAGATTTCTGTTCCATATACTGTATATGCTGGATATATGAATATCAGGGGCCCAATATTCAAAACGTTGCCGGCAGGCAAATTTTTCCCACAGCCAATAGCACACAATATTCAAATGAACAGCCCAGGGGCAAACAGTGCTGAATACAGCGAGCAAATGAAGGTGGGAAAACATGGCTGTGAGTGCACTGCAAAGACAGCCCAGCACAGAAGACAGATCTGAATATAGTAAGAGGGCAGTGCAAACAGCAGCCCAGTGCACACAAAGGTGGAGTCAGGCAAAGGTGAATTAAGTGACTAATGTGAGCACTAGCAAAGAAGTGATGCATAACAACTGCAAACAACAGTGTAGGCCAAATACTGTAGAACCATGCTAAGGTTCAGACAGGTTTGCCCAGGGCAAACACGTTTTCCCAGTGCAAACACATTTACCCAGGGCAAACACATTTGCCCAGGGCAAAAGTTTGCCATATTCAAAACAGATATGTAAATGAGCCTACTTGGGCACTATGACGGCAAACAATCACATTAACATGTTATTATGGCCTGATTTGCATGTATTTCCATTTGTAGATTGCCCAGGCTATTTCAGGGTGCACACAGCACCACCTGTATGTCAGACTGGAACTACAAGCTGCAGGTTGGGTATGCATACAGCACCACCTGTATGTCAGACTGGAACTAAAAGCCGGTAGCTGCAGGCTGGGTTTGCACACAGCAGCACAGACTATTGTGCCCTAGGGGACAAGCACCACAGGCACCGGTGGTTGTGCTTCATGCCATAGACATATTGTTGTGTCTGCTATGGCATGTATTGTATGCTACATTACCATGGATAGCTGGTATTGTGAGGGACACATCAATGCATACTGTGTGTCAGGTAACATTGAATGCTGCTATTCACACATAGACAGGCCCAGCTGACAGGTGTGTTCTGACAGTGGGCAACACTGTCATACTGTCCTGTGACCCCTATACACTGTGCTACTGGCATGGGATTCTCACAGTAACACACACATGGCCAGTCATGTGTGACATAGTGCATGTATAGGTGTGCAGTATGTGCCGGAGGAGGGGCATACACATACCATCATACAGGCCCGATGATGTTGGGGCATTACTGTCACTGGAACATGTGCACTGTATGAGTGACCCTGGCCCTGTGGCACCACCTACTATGTGGTGTATCTAGGGCACCTGTAGACCCTTCCTTTACCACCATCCCTCCCCTCAATGAAACACGTGTGTTCTGTATTGTGGTGGTGTATCCGTTATAGAGGGATTGGGGGAGTGTGCTGCATATACTCGCTGACAGGGTGTCCATTGGCTACTAGGCCACCCTCAACTGCATGGCAGAGTTGGGACTGATACTAGATGAAGGTATTGTGGGCATTAGAGGGTAGCATGCTAGGACTCAGTGCCAGTATCATCAGTTTGCAGCATATCTCTTTCTTGGCATATGGAGTGGCCCTAGGTGGCCTTCTTCCCTCTCTTCCTGCCCAGTGACTGCAGTCATCACATGCACCGTGGTGCTGTTGTTGCATACAGCTCTGTTGCCTGTCGCTACTGTGTCCATGCCCCCCATTCTTGCTTTACCAAGATTTAAGATTACCCTTTTCTGGGTGGTAACTTTCTACATGAAATGTGTCATGCAAACACACTTCGTGTGGCGCTAACATGCTGAGTATAACATAGTGCCTATATTCACATACAAACACCCTCTCTTTGCCCAGTGCATACATCATCATTTTGCATGGTGCTATTCCAGTTTGCCTACACTAATTGAGCTTTTGAATATAGTACAGGCATGCAAACAGTGCTCAATCCTGTTGCAAATGGTTTGTGCTTAGCACAAAGTTTTGAATATCTGGCCTCAAATCTCTTACTCTCTTTCCATTATGATGTTGGTTAATGCATGAGAGACTGCAGAATTTGAATTTCCAATTATGCATCTGATCTGACTTTGTCACATGGAAGTCAGTCCACCACCACCAAGTAAAACTAGATTTGTGAAAATAGACCATTGCTGGGCATTAATATACTCCCCCTAAAACACCAGTAACAATTTTGCACCTGCTGCTGCTTCCCTCCTGTCGGATCTACTTCTAGAGTATGAACGTCATTGTGTAATCGTGCACACACAGCAGTGACTTCAATTTCCTTTAAAAAAAATCCTGCAAGTCCTGACAACACTGCAAATTCATAGCCACCTCACCAGCACTAATAAACTTTCATCCATAGTCTCCCCCCCCCCAAACTGGATCTCTCTAACTCACCCTTTTAAAACAACACAATGATGTAAGAAATTACATATGTGATGCGACTGTGTAAATCTATTTCCTCTGAGAAGAACTATGTTCCTAATCCTTCACCACCACTGTAAAGTTTGGAACACTTTGGATCGTAAAAAGAAACTGAAGCAGAATCACTGGACATTCAGACACTAACTGTTGATTTGACCTTTTGTCAAACTTCTGACAGACAAGAAAACACGATAAAGGTGAAAGGTTTTGATTTAAAGCTTTTAAAGATTAGCAGAGGCATGGCCTAGTTGGGTTAGGAGACTACAGGTACTGTTTTTTACTGGCTTTCAGATGGGGGGTTTGGGGTGATGGTCAGTAATTGCAACTCTCAATACGGTGGTGGCCTATAAGGCAGGGTCGTGACGCCTCCCCTTCCCGCTCTGCTGTTCGCCTCAACCACAATCATGGTTCCTGGGACTTCAAGGAATACTGCTCGAGCTCTTGTACCTGTGGAGGTAGTAATGTGGGCCCACAGTACTGTTTGCGCCTTGTGAAACATATTTTCAGAATCCAGGAGGTGAAGATTGCTTCCTATAGCAAACTGTTTATCTGAGACTGTTGTCTCCTGTCCAAGGATGTTTCCTTTCTTTTGTTTTACTTTTGCCTCCAGACGCTGTCTACATCTAGGACTTTGGGTCTGTGATGGACCCCTTTAGACAATGTGTTTTGGTGTTAAGTTTTATTAACTTGTTTCTTCAGTACTATCGTTGTGAAAAACTATTGTTTTGTGTGTTAATTAACAGTGGTGTGGGGGGACCTATTGCAATGTAGGTGGTATTTCAACTGGGAATTGTTCTGAGACCTTTCTCTTAAGCTTCAGGTCAAGTTATTTGTGCCCAGCGGTTTACATCTACTGTGTGGGGTGGGGGTGGGGTTGGATGTACGGTGCAGACCGAGCACTCTAATCTGCATGGTTGTGCAATTTATAATTAAACTGAAACACGCCTAGTGAGAAATGTCTGGGTTTGGCCTGGTGGCTCTTTTGTCATCAGGGGCCCCCCAATTTTCTTCTGAGGTCCTTGGTTTCCAGCCTGCTCTTGTCCACCACACCCAGAGTATGTTCAATAAAATGCCCCTCTGCCCATTGTGCAGATTAGAGGAGTTTTTTTGGGGGAGGGATAGGGTTGTCTGGCCCCAGAAGGGGACACAGATAAATGACCCTTTTTTTGAGCTCTAGTTGCTCTTTCTTGTCGGGGCTTATAACCTCCTCCCCTTGCCTAGAGGGAGAGATGTGGCTTATTGATTCTGATGTTTTAGCATAAAATAATTACACCTGGATGGATGGCTCAGCTCAATCCACAAAGAGTAGTGGGCTAAATGTGGGTGTTTAGATTAAAGGGTGTGGGAGGGAGGGTGGCGGAGGGGGGTCTTCAACGGCTGGGTGTTTATTCTTACTTTTCAATGTTTTGTTATGGTTCATTGTTTTTGGGGACCTCTTGAGAGGAGGGCTTACTTTGGGGAAGGTTTCACAATATGGTGATTGTTTGCTGTTTAAGACAAAAAATTTCTAAAATATTTGAATGTGGTTCAGGTTAAGGGGACTATGTGGGAAGGGGAGTGTTGGTTTAACATTAATGCTACAGGTTATTTCTGTTTTTTTAGGGTATTGTTGTTATTGGGGTAGGGATGGGGTTGGGGAATGTTTAAACTACAAAAAAAAGCTAACCAGTGAAAACAGAAATGTTTATTTCTGTACTGTGACTTCTATTGAGGGGCCATCGAATCAGGTAGATAAAAGACATTGGGTGGGATATTCAGACTGCGCTAGGCTGTGGCGCAAGACTGGGTGCAGCACAACTGGGATGTGCCAGGGCACTGACAGGGTGATATTCAACTGTGCTGCGCCATGGCTCAGCACCATTGAATATCGCTCTGTGGTCACCCGCATTGTGCATGGCGCAGTGGCACTGCACCAGCGCAAGTGGCCAGAGAAGGGCAAGGGAATGCGCTAGCATAAGTGCCGTTGTGCTAGGTGCATCAACCATGATATTCAAAGGTGCACATGCAAATTAGGCCATAATGCATGCAAGGTGCAAATGGGGCCATTGCATGTCATTGTAGCCCCATTGCATGCAGGTGCACCATCGGCAACAGGCCTGGCGCCCTGCCGAGCTGCAGCCGTCGGGGACTGGCGCCCCCTGCACAAATGGCAAAGTGCCCCACAGCCCGATCGCAGGCATAAGTATAAAAATAATAAACTCCTATATCCCTGGTGGTCCAGTGGGCCACTCACAGCCCGATTGTGGGCAGGTGTCTAAAAAAAGATTAGATCCCATCCCTGGTGGTCCATCGGTATCCCCCTCCCCACCCTCCTACTGAGCCCCGCCACCCCGCTGCTCCCCATGGTCAGCGGTGGGCGGCAGCTCCCCACCCGCAATCCACCTGCCACCCACTGACTGACTGTGTACAGTACAGTTGTAGGCCCATTGGTCCACAGCATGTGCCAATGGGCATGCAGTCCATACTGTACTGCATAGTCCAGATATGTGAATGAATCTATTCACATATCAGGACTGTGTAGTGCAGCATGGTCTGCATGGTCATTGGCCCACACTGTGGACTAATGGGCGTACAGCTGTACTGTATGTAGTCAGTCGGCGGGTGGCCGGGCGGCTTAGGGTGGGGAGCCCACTGCCGCTGACCTGGGGTGGAGCAGGGTGGCGGGGGTGGCTCAGGAGGTGAGGTTACCGTGGATCTAATCTTTTTTTAGACTTCTGCCTGTGATTGGGCTGTGAGTGGTCCACTGGACCACCAGGGATATAGGAGTTTATTATTTTTATACTTATGCACACGATTAGGCTGTGAGCGGTCCACTGGAGCACCAGGGATATAGGACTGTTTAATTTCCTACTTCTGCCAGTGATCGGACATGGGGGGGCACTACCCGACGGAGGGTGCTGCCGGAGCTCGGGTGGCCACCCATAGCTGGCAACTGCCATGTTGCACCCTGCAATATGGCAGCTCACCTGTGGGTGGTCGACTGTTGCTCCTTTATTTTGTGGAACAACTGTATGCGGTGCATGTAGGGGTTGCACCTGCATGGGCTCTGTACATCCCGGGCTGAATATCGGGATGTGTGGGAGTATGCATGAGCATGCCCCCCCTACTTGCACCGCATACATTACTGATGTGCTCCGGCACATCAGGATTTGTGCCAAGCACTTTCCCCTTTTGAATATCGCACCTGGGTGCATCAGTGGGTTGTGCATGGTGCAACTGTGTTGTGCCATGCGCAACCCTTCTGAATATCCCACCCATAGTGTAAAATGGGACAGATACATTTTTTGACATGTAATGTCAATGTACTCAAAACAGTGGTGCAACAAAAGAGAGTTTGGACTCACATTAGGAAATCAAAGGGTTATGTTATTTTCTTATAAGAACTGCACATGACTCAACAGGAGACAGCTAGGCTTGCCTCCTCTTGGGGAGGCACCTTTTTAGTGGCCCCTTTTACTTCCAGAGCTAGGGGTGGCAATCTGATTTATGTCCTCACTCCAGATAGAGATCCACTCAGTAACAGCTCATCCCCAGGGCAGATACCTTATTGTTGATGTCTCAGTGGAGCAGTCCCGTTGTACCTTAGTGTCCCTCTATGGGCCTAACTTTGATTCCCCAGTTTATTTCCATCATCTCTCGGTGACCCTGGCTCCCTTCTCGGGTACTTTAATAATAGGTGGAGATTTTAATACCTATTGGGACCCCATTCTGGACCATTTGGCTACGCATCACAGGCCTCCCCTAAAGTGTAGCAGCCTTGAACACTATGATGAGGAAAAGTAACCTTATAGAAGTATGGAGATTTAAACATCCACAAGACAGAGAGTATTCCTTCTACTCTCATTCACATAAAATCTACACTAGACTGGGCAATGTTTTTGGCCCACAGGTATCCTGGGGGGTTGTGTGAGGCCAGCTATGGTCCTATATTGATTTCAGATCATGCTCCACTCATGGTGTCCTTGCAGGTTTACTAGGTTTTTTTGTGGACATAAGTAGGCTCTACACCTATTGAGAATGCCCCGCACACATGTGGGATAGTTAGACCAATATGTGTTTATTATAATAGGAGTTATCTAATGCAGTCTTAAATGAGTTCAAGTCCTGAATGCTAACAATATCTACTGGTAATCTATTCCAAATCTTTCGACCCTTATTATATAAAAATGATCTCTTCTATTGGTGTTAACATGAGGTACTAAAAGTTTACTATTGTGAGATCTAGTATAATTGGTAGTGGTTTTATAAACTAGTCTGAAGTTATCCATAAGTTCCCTATTCCGTAATATGTTATATACAGTAGTAGCCACAGACATGGTCAGATATTTCCAGATATTTTGTGAAATTTCTAAAGAGTTTCTTTCTGCTGCCCCTACTGTGGAAATGCAGAAAGCAGGAAATTTCTCTAGAAATATCACAAAAATTTCTCAAAATATCTGACCATGTCTTTGACTGTGACTGTAGAAGCAAAAAGTTGCCTGTTTGGTGTCTAGCATTGAGGGGATGTAACCCAAGATTGGATAACCTTTCAGAATATGACTTATTCCTAAGTCTTGGAATATTCTTAGTAATTGACCTCTGAACTCTATCTACCCTATCTACATCCTTGATCAGGTGTGGCAACCAAATCTGAGATGCACAGTCCAAATTAGGATGTATATTGCTCCTGTATAAGGGTATTATGCCTTGTTCAGTTCTGGTAGTGAAGGAGCGCTTAATTCTGGAGATCAGGCCCATTTCCATTTTAGATACAGATGTACAGTGGGGAGAAAAGTTTAGTTTGTTGTCTATAAGGACGCCTTAGTCTCTTTCTAGGTCTGAGTTCCTTATTAATGTTTGATTTAGAATATATGAGTATTGATGATTTCTGTGACCAAAATGCATAGTAATGCATTTATTGATATTGAAGTTCATATCATTGTGTACTGACCAGGCTTCAATTTTTCCCAAATCCTCTACTAGTGTAAAATGTTGTGAGATAGAACTAACCTGTCCCCCCAAATTTTGCATCATTTTCAAATGTAATGATTTTGTTATGAAGATCATTGCCCATGTTGGAGATAAAAAGGTTAAACAACAGTGGTCCCAAGACTGATCCCTGGGGAAAACCACTGCTAACCTTCCCCTGCCTGGACAATCTATTATTAATATGCACACACTGCTGTCTGTTGTTAAGCCATCCATTAATCCATTTAATTAATCTGCAGTCAATACCCATATCTTTGAGTGTAGTGATTATTATATTATGGGGCACTTTATCAAAGGCCTTCGAAAAATCTAAATAAATCACATCTGATGATATGCCTTTATCGAGATTTTGACTGTTGTTGTAGAAGTTGATCAAGTTCATACAGCATGACCTTCCTTTAGTGAATCCATATTGACTGTGATCAATCAAGTTATTGGTTTGGAGGAACTCCTCCAGCCATTTTTTTATTAGCTTTTCCATAACATTACAAAAATGAGAGGTAAGGCTAACAGGCCTATACTTCTCCAATTGTTCTCTATTACCCTTTTTAAAGATTGGGACCACAATAACAGACCTCTAGTCCTGAGGGATATTACTTCTTTAAGTGATAAGTTATAAATAATGGACAAGGGGTGCGATAAAGCTTGTGCTTTACATTTCAAGAACTCAGAGCTTATATTATCTGATCCTGGGCTTGAGTTGCAATTTAGTTTGCTAACTTCCAAAAAAACTTCCTGTTGTGTTATGGATTCATTATTGTTACCATTATCACTAGTTAATGATACAGTGTCCCCAGTGGGTGAAAAGACAGAGTAGAAGTAATCATTGACACTATCCGCCATTAATTGATCATCAATCATGAGGGTATTATTAATATGTAGTGGTCCTATGGTGCATATTAGAGTCCTCAGGCTAGTGTTAATGTATGAATACAGTAATTTCAGATTTTTGCTATAGGCAATTCAGAATTCTGTATTATATTTAGCTCTTTTGATGAGACTTTTAAGTTTTTTTTAGTGCTTTTTTATAAGCAAGAAGATTGAGGGAAGAATAATTCTGTTTTAATTTTTTAAATGCTTTTTGCTTAAGCCTGCTCAGTTTTTTTATTGTGGCATTAAGCCAGATGGGTAATCTTCCTTTGTCATTATATTTGGTCTTAGTTGGTACATAGTTCAAGTCTAGTTGTTTTTATATTTCTTTAAACCTATTCCATGCTGTGTCTACAGATAGCTCACTAAATTCAGTAGCCCAGTCTATTCTACCTACAGAATTATTGATGGCATCAAAGTCAGCTAGGTTGTAATCTCTAATGATAGTAGATCTTACTGTTTTGTCCCTGACTATAGACAGGTGACACAGAACCATGTTGTGAGTGCTACTACTCAGTGGATTAACTTCATATTTGTAAAATTGTCACCAATATTAGTAAGAACTAAGTCTAATATGTTGTTATTATGGGTGGGCTCTAGTACTAGCTGATCAAGACCACTTCCAACACAGTACTCCACAAATGACTGCTCATACCTAGTGGTTCCTGTATGGACCTGCCAATTAATACCTGGCAGGTTAAAGTCCCCCAAAATAATAGCATCTCCATATTCTGATGCTAATATAAGTTCTTGAATGAGAGCATAATTATATACTTAAGTGGCATTGGGGGACCTATATCAATACCCTACTAGTAATTTTCTAATAATACCTAGTAGTACTAGTAATTATCAGTGTCAGTGGCTCAGTAGGTAGCACACTCACCTCTGAGGCTGGGAGATCAGAGGACTGTGGTTTCAGTTCACACATCTGGCACTTGGGTTAATATCCCGGTACTGACACTGTAGTGCAGCACGAGAGGGGTGCTGCACTTCTGAGGTGCCGTCTTTCGGATGAGACGTTAAACCAAGGTCCCATCTGCCTGGATTGGTGATAGTTTAGGTGGATGTTAAATATCCCATGGCACTTATCTAAAAGAGTAGGGGAATTTTTATTGAGAAGACATACAGACAAAGAAAACATACTGATATTTACATATTTACAGAATTAGTACATGTAGATACATGAAAGGCATTATCATGATTTAAACATTAAAAGGTACATATACAGAGGCCAAGATTCAACAGTCATAGCATCCAAACCTTCAAGGTGGATTAGCCCAATGTTCGCAATTAATCCATAATAGCATACATTTTCCCTCAGCATATCTCTTTGTGCCCAAAGCCTCCAGTTTTTGCAGAGAGATGCCAATATTTCTTCCCATTTCTACATAGGATACCATTTTCTGCTGAGTTGCCCATAAACACCGGAATTGCCATATATAATACCTCATAATTGACAATATTACATACAATGTTTCAGGGTGATACTGCCCCATGTCCCTACCGGTATCACGTCACTTCGTCGCAAACATTTCATCGCAAACACTTAATCGCAAACACTTCATCGTAATAAACTTTATCGCATCCAACAGTTCACTGCATTAAATCTCATCACAAAATAATAATAATAGAAAAAAATACCATTTCTGTTGAAAGTACCTGTGTTGTGTTGAAAGTAGATTGGATCTGGGTGAAATATGCGTGATGTGTCGTGCGTAATGCGTCTGTGTAAAAGGTCAAAGGTCGAGCTGGGGAAAAGAAGTTTGTGGGATCAAACGAATCATTAGAGGCCAAAGGTCGGGCATGGGAAACGGAGTTTGTGGATAGCAAAGGTAAAGGCCATTATCGTGAAGTGCTATATATTGTGTGTCCTCTTGTTTGCTAAGGTGGAAGCATTTGCAAAGTTAAAGACCGTTATCGTGAAGTGCTATATATTGTGTGTCCTCGTGTTTGGTAAAGGCCATTCCCTGAAGGTTAAAGGGTTAACGGGTTAAAACTGAAATCTTTATTGAGGGCAAATAAAAACAAATCTTGTCAGTACCCCATCTAAACCTGGAGTTGGAAGTTATGAGCAATAGCTCTTAAGAAGTCCATCCTGTTTGTATCACAGTATGTTGCAACGACCTTGACAATTCTTTGTGCTGTGTCTTTGTATTTCTTTCTCTGAGCTGGAGGCTCTATACCAGCAAGATATTGCTCCATTCGGTGCTCATTGAGGTTCTGTTCAACCTTTAGGGCATTAATGAACTTCCAAACAGTGGGATGGCATACTCCAAGCAGACTATTAAAACTTCGATGCCACCCCTCTACTGAGTTTATGGTTCTCGGGATCCCAGTATTGACTGCACCACTGCAGTTCCAGAAATCAATTGCAAAATGTGGTCTTCGTCTACCACAGTGACCAACTGGCCTCCCTATCCATGTGTCTTCAAAGTAATCAACAAAAGGAGCCAGTTGGTCGTCGTTTGCAGTATAAAAATCAGTTGCACGCAGTCCCTCAAAGGCTTCCACAACGTCTGCTGGCTCAACATATGCAAGTGCAGGAAGCATTCTTATTTGTAAGGCATAATCAGCATCCACTGTATAATTTTTAAGAATGATTGTGTTTTCCTGCACTTTTCGCCATACAGCTTGGCAGAGGTGGAAAAAGCATCCCCTTGTTCTAGCCCCAGGAAACTCACTTGCAAATGCTTTTACTGCTGCTAGTTCAAAGTCTATCATTACTGATGAAGGGCACAGTTCAGGACAAAGCTATTTTATTTTTTGAAGAACCCTTACATAACTGTCAGTGCAACGGTTTGACATTAATATGAAAACAGATGGGATGACTGCAGATTGGCGGACTCCGTGTATAGTGTAGAGCTGTGTGAAAAGTGTTGGTGCACATTTAAATGTCCCATCTGCATACCAGTGGGGTGTGGAGCACATGTACTGCAGGTTTTTTGATGTTGCAAAAATGATAAAACGCTGGTTATCTTGAGACCCAGAATCATTATGCAGAAATAGATCTCCTCTCTCGGTGTTCCAATACTCTGCTGGAATCAGTAAATCTACAAGACATGTAGGCTGAGTAGGGACTGCAGCGACAGTCTGGTGTGCTCTCTGTGTTGTGCGCTTAAGACATGCAACGGATGGCAACTGAGAACTGACTGCCTGGCTAAGCCCACTAATAGCAACCAGATGCTGGGTGCTGTCCTGTGAGGAACTGGCGTTGTCCTTCAATAAAGATACTGCTTTTATTGCCATTGTGGAACCAACATCAGGAACATGGTTATGTTCCTGTACATATTTTACTATGACATCGTTACTAGTGTGCACTCTAGCAGGGCATTTAAAAGTGTCATATTGACGACACTTCCAGTATTGTTTACCCCCATAAGTACGCTCCAGGCGGTATAAGAATCCAGCATCACACAGCATCGGCTGACCTCTGATGCTTTTTACAAACTCTAATGGCATGGCTGTCAGAACTCAATTTGCACAGTAGGTGGCGGTGCAACAGAACAGCGAATTAATATACGCTGAACTGTTATGAGCTGTAGAGTCTGTGCGATGAAAAGTATCGTGTTGAAATTACCGCGTGGTAATTTACCGCGACTAAAAGTCTTGCGATGAAATGACGTGGAACCCCCCTGCCACATGTCCATAAAGCAGTGCAAAATATGATAACTGGGAAAATAATGGCTCATTCCAAACTTTGGCTAGATATTCCCAAAAATGTGAGGCATATTCACTCTCCAAAAACAAATGTTTTTGCAGTTCCAATTGCTGAACACATGACTGCCTTAGACAGTATCTATCCTGGACCTGTTTATTTTTATTATTATGCACCCCTAATTTCCCACGAAGGCTGAGCCATACTGCATCCCATGCAAAATCTGGTATGCATTTAGAAGTGAGCATAGTCAAATTAAATTACAAAAAAGAATCAGGACATTCCCACAAGGATAGACAGTCCCTATCTTCCACAGCTAGGATATAGGAATATAGGTCTTTTCTACTGTTTACCAGAATCATATCTTTAGTGATATCCCATTTTATTAATATTGTTAACAATTCTATTCCATATTTTGGGAGATCTGAAATTCTGTGTAAAGAAATAGTTTTCTTTTGAGACCATGCTAAAGCACCAAGATTGATAGTGCACAACAATTGCTCTTTCCAAATCTTATATCCAGATTTAAAGGCCCACCTTAGATTGTATGACACAAATATACTATAAAAAAGGCAATAGGATGAATCATGCCTAGACCCCCTCCTGCTATATTTCTATAGGTTATTGCTCTTTTCACAGGATTAAGCCTGCTCCCCCATAAATCCAGAAAAAAATGCTATATATAGTAACCCATCTAGACTGAGGAGGAGGAAAAACATAGCTAACATATAAAAAAATCAGAATTAGCAACATTTTTTATCAGGAGAATTATTTTTTTTCCCTATTGCCTGGCCCTTCCAACTATTCACCAAGTGTTGTGCAATCTGTATTTCTGTGTCCCAGTTCTGACTGGCCATATCTGTGCTCCCAAATACTACCCCTAATATAGGGATAGTACTTTTCTCAATTTTAAATCCAGAAAATGAGTTGTTCTCTGGAACCGGGGTATCACCCAATACTATCCCTAAACTTTTATGGAGGTTTATCTTAGAACCAGAAATATCAGAAAAAGACTGATAATGTTCAATAAGAACATCTTCATTTGTAGCAAGGTCTATACCTAAAACTAAATCATCAGCATATGCTAGTGTTTTTATCCTGGGTAAAGTAGGACTTAATTCTATCCCTTGAATTCTAACATCCTGTTCTATATTCCTAAGAAAAACATCAATAAAAAAGACATATAGCAAGGGGCTCAAGGAGCACCCTTGTCTTACACTCCATTTAACACTAATGCCTTTCCCAATCCACCCGTTTATATTGGGGTCAACATGGCATGTTTATATAGAACGTTCACTCATCCAATACATTTTTCAGGAATCCCATAAGCTCTTAGGACATTAAACATATACTGATGTGATATCTTATCAAAAGCCTTCTCCTGGTCAATTTCTATTATGTAGCCTTTCAATTTATATTTTTCAGCTCTATAAAAAATCTGTCCTAGTGCAATTAAATTATCTGTTTGTTTTCTATTAGGAATTGCACAAGCCTGGGTGGGACTAATTAGTTCATCTGCAACAGATACCAGTCTGTTCATTAAAAGTTTACTTAATATTTTGAAATCCACATTCAGAAGACTAAGAGGTCTCCAGTTTTTCAACTCTTCTCTATCCCCTTTTTTAAAAAGCAGAATTAGTGATGCCTGGTACATGGAACTAGCTAGACAACCTTCCTGTAGCACGATATTATATATTACTGCCAAGGCTGGTATCAAATCTTCACAAAAAATTTTATAAAATTCAGCCCCTATTCCATCTGGCTCAGGGGCTGAGTCACTCTTCAGACTTTTTATAACATTCCTTATCTCTTCTCCCTGTATCGGGGCAATTAAATGACATTTTTCATTTTCCACAAGTGAAGGTACATTCTGGAATATGTTCTTATTATCAGATATGTGTAGTTCAGAACCAAATGTCTCTAAAAAATGTGCATGGACCAAATTCAATATTTCTTTAGGAGAAGCAGTAGATTGTCCAGAATGTAACCTTAGTTTATTTAGGAACCTATGTTCCACTCTATTTTTGAGTCTTTAAAGGGATCTAATGTTCCTTTTTTATTGTTAGTGCCAAATCTTAATTTCTGCTCCAAGGTTTTGGCTCTGTCATACTGCCATGAGCACATTTGTTTTTAATGTCTAGTATTTGGTTATCTAGATTTTGTTTTAATGTTTCTGGGTTTGAAATTAGTGCTTGCAGTTTTGCTCTTAGATGTAAGTATGTCAAATACCTATTGTTTGTACTCTCTCTCGTAAGTGTCTGGAAAAACTGTTTCCAGGATACTTTTATATCTTCCCACCAGAGGGCAGCACTATCATACATTGCAAACACAGATACCCTAGCTTCCCATTCCTGTCTCCAGGCTTTCTGCATTTGTTCATCTGTTAAAATTGAATTGTTCAACCTCCACAAGTTCTTTTTAGTTCTAGGAGTATCTTTCCAAGTTACCTTTATTGTTAAAGACTTGGTTTGCTGGCCAAGGCACCTAGCTTTACCTGAGCTTTTTCCTTCTAAGACTGCTTGAAAGGCAGAGTAGAGAAACTTACCAGAGCAAGGGAGAAGGATTAAGATTTAGTTTGGCTAAGCAGATTTACTGTGTGGTGGTGTTTTTATTTTTTACTCACAGGGATTGCTACTGTTTGTTGCTAACATTTCATTGCTTTATTTTTTCTCTGATTCAAATTGTTGCTGCTGGTATACCTTCTTCTGCATTATTACAAGGTGTGCCTACAGGTGTGTGCTAACAGATTACTCCTGTAATCTTCTGATTCAAATTGTCTTTTGCAAGGTATATCTTCTGTTACTGCTTTATTTTTCTCTGGAGCAAAGTGTTTCTTACAGCGTATATCTTCTCTGAAATTACTGTATTACAGGTGGAGCTTACATTTTTGTGACTTTTTATCATTGGGCTAAGCAAAATTACTGTTTGACACTGTGTTTTATTTTATTCTTGTTTGTTGAAAAGGTTTGTTGTCTCAGAGGTGTTTCAGTCTCCTTCTCACATTGAAGGAGCTAATTGCTTTTCCTCCCACAGCTCTTCCAAAGGATTAGGTGTGTATGTGGGGGTGGAGCTGGCAAACTGTCAGTAATTTCCAACAGAAAGAAGGGTTAAAAAGTCAGGTTAGTTGATATCTTGGAGGTAGAAGACTTGGTTTGCTGGCCAAGGCACCTAGCTTCACCTGAGCTTTTTCCTTCTAAGACTGCTTGAAAGGCAGAGTAGAGAAACTTACCAGAGCAAGGGAGAAGGATTAAGATTTAGTTTGGCTAAGCAGATTTACTGTGTGGTGGTGTTTTTATTTTTTACTCACAGGGATTGCTACTGTTTGTTGCTAACATTTTATTGCTTTTTTTTTCTCTGATTCAAATTGTTGTTGCTGGTATACCTTCTTCTGCATTATTACAAG
This sequence comes from Neoceratodus forsteri, assembly GCA_016271365.2. Lineage (NCBI taxonomy): Eukaryota > Metazoa > Chordata > Ceratodontiformes > Ceratodontidae > Neoceratodus > Neoceratodus forsteri. Next base: position 1,278,792,126 of record CM057450.1, on the reverse strand, counting down.
GTGTGCCTACAGGTGTGTGCTAACAGATTACTCCTGTAATCTTCTGATTCAAATTGTCTTTTGCAAGGTATATCTTCTGTTACTGCTTTATTTTCTCTGGAGCAAAGTGTTTCTTAGCGTATATCTTCTCTGAAATTATTACAGCTGGTGCTTTACAGGTTTTACAGTTTTATCTAACATTAGGATAAGCTTTCAGGGTTACTGCATTTGTTATTGACTGATTGTTTCTGCTCTTACCTCCTTGTTCTTTCGTCCGTGGTTCTTCTTTTAGGCAGGGAAGGGCCCAGCCACCCACCCCCATCCCCAACCACCCCACGCTATACTCCTTTTATAGGGTACCACAGTTGTGACATTTCCTGTGGCAGAGCAGGAAGGGGCAGATCAGTGGAGCCTCCACAAGGTGATCTCATTTACAGGGGCACTAGTAATTTAACTTGTTATAACAAGTTAAACAAAGCACAATTAAACCATTATTTGCATTTTTTTTTTCCCTTTTTTTTTTCCTTCTAATTACTCTGACTAGGTTACAAACCCAGCAACTTATTTGGAATGGATTTCATTAACTGCAGGTACTGTGGAACAATTTTCAGAAGGACAGTCTTACAGGATTTAGGACACTGTCCTACATGCTGGGCCTTTGGAGATCTTAGGGCTCAGCTCCGGGCAGCATGGGCAGAGATTGCACGCCTCAAATTTCATATTGAAGAGGAAATACATTATATGAACCACCTGCCATTTCCTCAGCATCCAACAGAAAAACCTCGACCGCAGAGGGTAGTTGTCCAGGAGGTTGGCAGGTGGTTAGAGGAGCAACAGGTGCCCCATCACCTCTGCTCTCCAACACATTACCTCCAAAACCATATAAACACTACAAACAGGTATCTGCCTCTATCTCTGAAATCAAATAAAGAGGCAGAAGACACTGCAGAGCAGAACACTGCGGCACTGGAGCTAGCACAACAAAACTCACCCAAATCAGGAACCAAAACTAAACAAGCACAAAGGAAATCCAAAAAACTACTGATCATAGGAGACTCCATGATTCGGGGAGTTGATACCCATCTCCAGCCAGGGGTGATGGTCAGATGTCTCCCAGGTACATCAGCATGGAGAGACACTGACCGCATTGCTAAAATTGTTCACAAAGCAGGAGAAAACATTGATGTCCTAGTACACATAGGGACTAATGATCTCACCAGCCGGTCAGTTGTGGAGACCAAGGAACACCTGACTAGGCTGGGTGACAAACTATCATCTATTTTGTCCAGCATCTCCTTCTCTGAGATCCTGCCAGTCTGGGAGAGGGGAGCAGATGGACGGAAGGTCAGAGAAGGGGAGATAGGGGAGCTAAACACGTGGCTCAAGGACTGGTGCCAGGAAAAAGGACACAGATTTGTAGGAACTGGCAACAGTTCTGGGAGCGAAAGTTCTTTAAATTTGATGGACTGCATCTGACTAAAGAGGAGTCAGTGCATTGGGGCAGAAGTTTGATGTCTTTGCAGAATATTTAAACTAGCAAATGGGGAGAGGGGTGCAGCACCCCATATGTCGAATGGGAAGAACAACCCTCCCCCCTCAGCTAGTGGTCAAACAGGAATTCAGCATGTTTGCCGTTCATTTGCATCACCAGGTAAGAAAAAAGGTTTGTCTCCCCATACGATGCACAAGAGTAATGCCAAACTTCACCCAACAACTAACACACCAAAATCTGGCCAATGGAAAATCATGTACACAAATGCTCACAGCCTGGGAAATAAGATCCCAGACCTGCAGGCAATAATGTCAGAGGCTAAACTGGACATAGTAGTAATTAGTGAGATGTGGTTTACCAATAACCACACTTGGGAGACTTCAGTACCTGGCTATGTATTGTTCAGAAGAGACCGAGGTGCAAAAAGGGGGGGGGGTGGCCCTGTATGTTAATGAAAATATCAAAGCTACAGAAATTCAGAATACACATAAGGAGCCAGAAGAACTGTGGGTCACCCTGGAAACAGGAAATGGGATAGCCATAAGAACTGGGGTTGTCTACAGGGCCCAGACCAGGGGGAGGACATAGACACATTACTGTTAGAATACAAAACATGACAGCTAAAGGGAGGTTCTGATAATGGGAGACTTCAACATGCCAGATACAGATTGGTCAATACCAGCAGGAACATCTGCCAGAACTAGACTCATAGTGGATTCCCTGCAGGGAGGGCCTCAAACAACTGGTACAGCAACCCACAAGAGACAGGGCTATCCAAGATCTAGTACTGACTAACAAAGAAGGGATCACAGATCTCCAGGTAGAAGGTCACCTGGGGGCCAGTGACCATCACATGGTATGGTTCAATTTGGCCACTACATCTAAATCATCCCATTCCAAGGCAAAAATATGGGACTTCATAGGAGCTGACTTTGATAAGATGGCCAACAGAGTTAAGCTAGCCCTGGCAAAAAGAAACACAGGTGAGGGGGTACAGGCAAAGTGGGCAAGCATTAAGGATGCAATACTTGAAGCAACATCCCATTGTGTTAGACAGAAAAGGAAGTGCAAAAGAAGAAGGAAACCACTTTGGTTCTCAAATACAGTAGCAGAAAAGGTCAGAGCCAAAAGGCTGGCCTTCAGGAAATATAAGGGAACACAGCGGGATGAAGATAGGGAGGCATACCAAACTGCCCTAAGGGAAGCAGGTAAGGCAGTAAGGCAGGCAAAGTCCCAAACTGAGGAAACACTAGCACGAACAGTAAAAGAAGGTGACAAGACTTTCTATAGATACATTAGTGAAAGGAGAAAGTCCAGAGGGGGTATTGCTAAGCTTAATGGAGAAAAGGGAGCATGTGAGGAGGAGGACCCTGTAAAGGCATCTATCCTAAATAGATACTTTTGCTCAGTATTTACTGAAGAGAAGGTAGGGCAGGGCCCACAGCTCAGTATCATGGACACAGGGGAGGAGGTGAGCACTACTCCTTCACAAAAGAAAGGGTCCTACAAGAGCTTGCTAAGCTCAGGTGGATAAGGCAATGGGACCTGATGGCATACATCCCAGGGTACTTAAGGAGCTAAAGGAGGAACTAGCAGAGCCATTAGCAGAATTGTTTAGTGAGTCTCTGAGCACAGGAGAGGTCCCAGAAGACTGGAGAAGGGCTCATGTGATCCCGCTCCTCAAGAGTGGTAGCAGGGAGGAGGCGGGAACTACAGACCGGTCAGTCTTACCTCAGTAGTGGGCAAGATTATGGAGGCACTCCTTAAGGAAAGGATAGTGCAACACCTGGAATCCATAGGGGCACAGGATCCAAGACAGCATGGGTTTACAAAAGGAAGGTCCTGTCAAACTAATCTCATAGATTTCTTTGACTGGGTAACCAGAGTGGTGGACCAAGGGGGAGCAGTTGATGTCACCTACCTTGACTTCAGCAAAGCTTTGACACTGTTCCACATAGAAGATCGATAAATAAGCTGGGTAGGCTCGGGTGGGTCAGAAGTTGGTCAACTGGGTGGCAAACTGGTTGACGGGCAGAAAACAAAGAGTGGTGGTAAATGGTATATAGTCAGAAGAGATGCAAGTCACAAGTGGGTACCTCAGGATCAGTCCTGGGGCCAGTCCTCTTCAACATCTTCATTAGTGACCTTGCAGATGGACTAGAGGAAGGCTTGTCTGTTTGCAGATGACACCAAGATCTGCAACAGAGTAGATGATCCAGATGGGGTGGGCAGAATGAGAAGAGATCTGGATAAACTAGCAGAATGGTCAGAAGAGTGGCAACTGGGATTTAATGCAAAGAAGTGCAAAATCATGCATATAGGGAAGAGAAACCCTGAAGCCACCTATAGGCTGGGAGGAGAGTTGCTAGCAGTCACAAAGGAAGAAAGAGACTTGGGCATCATCATCACTGATGACCTAAAATCATCCAAACAGACCTCTAAAGCAGTAGGTAAGGCTAGGGGGTGTTAGGGTGTATTAGTAGGGGTATCACGAGTCGTAAGAGGGAGGTAATAATCCCTCTGTACAAGACACTGGTTAGGCCCCATCTGGAGTACTGCGTGCAGTATTGGAGGCCACACCTTCACAAGGACATTAACCAAATTGAGGCAGTCCAGAGAAGGGCAAACAAAATGGTGCAGGGACTGCATCAGAAGACATATGAGGACAGATTAACGGAGCTCAATATGTATACCCTTGAGCAAAGGAGGGAGAGAGGTGATATGATCGAGGCATTCAAACACCTTAAGGGCATAAACAAGGTGAAAGAGTCTAACATGTTTAAATATAAGAAAAATAGCAGGACAAGAGGACACAGCATGAGATTAGAGGGGGGGCCGATTAAGAGGGAATGTGAGGAAATTCTTTTTCACAGAAAGGGTGGTGGATGCATGGAATGGCTTACCACAAGAAGTGGTGGCTATGAATACAGTGCAGGGCTTCAAACAGGCATGGGATAGGCATAAGGGAGCAATACAAATGACTATGAATAGATAGGCCACTGACAGAGCAAAGGCCGATGGCACATTTATAAGGTAGAAAAAGAAATGGGCAGACTGGATGGGCCTTGCGGTCCTTATCTGCCGTCAACTTCTATGTTTCTATGTTTCTATGTTAATGATTTATGATCTGAAAATTCTCCCCCCAAAAGATTAGCATTCAAAATCACTAAGATTTCAGAAACAAAAACAAAATCAATTCTGGTGGATAAATGTCCTTTAAAAAAAAGTGTTTCCACCATTTTGAAACTTTGCCCTCTAGGAATCTATTAATTTTGCATTTAAAATTATTTTAAGGGCTGTAGAATCACAAAACATTTTGTCAGTTTTCCATCCTCTAGCTGTTGTCTTAAGGCCACAATTAAAATCACCAGCCCAAACTAATAATCTAGAGGTATGTAGGTATGGCTGAACTTTTTGAAATAGACAAACTCTAAGAGCTTTAGTCTGTGGTGCATAAGTACTGATTATCTGGAATCTTTCAGAACATAAAGAGATGTCTAGCACTAATGCTCTCCCTGGGTCAATTTCTACTAGTTTAGTTACTTTGATATCAGGATTATTTATTAAAATCCCTACCCCATCACATCTTTCTTAGTCTACTGACCAGAACGAAGGCCCTTTAACCCAAAGTTTTGTAACTGCTTGTAACTCTATGTGTGTCTTAAGTCTGATGTCCTGCAAACAAACAATATCATCATTCTTTTGAGCTAAAGAGTTTAAAACTACAATCATCTTAGCAGTCCCTTTAATGCCACTTACATTTGTAGATGTTAAAGTAAGGGAGTCCATGTGTTAAAGGCTAAAAAAAAAAAGGAAATGATAACCACATCAAGACGTTTTGCTATATCTCAGTCTCCTTGTCCTTTGGGCAATATGTGTATCCCCTCCCTCATCATCCACATCAGAAATAACCTCTGTAGTGCCAATGTTTGTAGAAGAAGTATCTGATAACTCTGCCTCTGAATCTTCTTCTGATTTATCTAGGTCAAGATCCTCATATCTATTTCCTTTTCTCCACGATTTTGTCCCAGAGGCTGTGCCTAGTTTCCCTTCCTTGCTTTTACATTTAAGAGTTTTGATTGACCTATTCCTTTTAGTGGCTGCTTTCCTTTTTGTCTCTTGGTTGGGTGGTGGGGGTTGGGGCGGGGGCATGTTCTCTACTTCAGCAACATCAGCTATTCTGGTCTGTGGTTTGTCAGAGATTTTGCTAGTGCTAGGAGAAGTTTCTGAAAATTCCTCAGCGGGACCTTTACTTGTGTCTGTTTTAGCAGCAACACTAGGGGGAGAGGGGTCCAGAACACTAGGTCCCTGAGTTACTGCAGCAGCAACTTTTCAGGCCTGTAACTGTTGTGCTCTATTTATAAAGCCATCCTGGGGGGGGCAAGCTTCATGATTATGGGAGGCCCAAGGGCACTTCCCATAACCATGTCCTGTGTTCTCACATAAATTGCACTTAAACAGATTTACACATGCTGAGGAATTGTGCCCATAATCTAAACAATGGTTACATCTGGGGGTGTCGCAGGCATTGCTCAAATGAGTGCATGAACCACATTTAAAACATGATTTTGGTTGCCCCATGTAGAATAAAACACCCCTGTCCCATCCCAGATAAAAATGTACTAGGCAGATGCACAGGCCCATTATTTGTGGAAAATAATTTAACCTTTATTTTCCAGCCACCATTCCATATTTGTTCACTATCTAAAATAGGAACAGGCTTATCTAGGATTTCACACCTTTGCCTAAACCAGAATAGGATGTCCTCTACATGGACACCTTCATTACGAAACATGACAGTGATGTATTTAACTGCCAGTTTAGTAAGAGGGATGGCCATGTAGGGAATCCATAAAGGGCTATTTTTCAGAGTCTGAAATTGAGACCAGAACCTATTTAAACTCAAGATAGACTTGAAACTAACATCATAATTTCCGTTACCTAAATGAATCAAAGCAAAAATTTCAGAAGAAAAAAATGCATTGTACCCTTTAACAGTTGTTTAGCAATATAAAGCCTATCTGGAAGATCCTCCAAACCACCCTTAAAAATAAGTCTCACAGCATTTTTCCTCAGGGCTGGTTCCCCCTTATTATGATATAAATCTGCCAGTTTAAACATAGGGTCCAACCAAGCTTTTTTATTTAGATCCCTCAAAATATGTTCTGCAGGCCCCATTCTAGGAGGAAGTTCCTCTTTGTTGACTGGAGCTTGCGATTCTTGTTCTGTAACCATGGCCATGTTACTTTTGTTACTTGCCTCATTGGGGCCCATTTCAGGTTAATAATGACTAGCAGTAGTAGGAAGACAGGGTTTGCACACATTATCCAGCTTTTTAGCATCAAAAACATCTCCAGACAAAGCTTCAGTCCTGTATTTAATAACAGTTTTGTCCTCTGAATCTGCTTCCCAGGTACCCGAAGCATTCTGCAACCAACCCGCACTCTCCAGCGCACGGCAGGGGACTAATTCTGTTGTAAAGCTATCAGTTCAGCATTTGTCTCTGTATGTCTCAATGGGGAATGCACTGTAAGTGCAGGATTTACAGTAGGTGTTTGAATTGGGACTTCCTTCACTGGAGTGGCCTTTGATTGTGGGGCTCCATGAATATTCAAAAGATCCAGTCTGCATCTTACAGGGAGAGGAGACTTTACTGGCTCTTGGCACACAGCTTTCTGCTGCTTACTACTGCCAGCCAAAGAGGTCTCAAGTTCAGGGGAAGTTACAGAACCTGCAGGGAGATCATTCTTTGCCACGTCATCACACAGCTGATTCCCATGTGAGTCACCACACAGAACTATCTGAGAACTTTCAGGCAAATTTAACAGTTCTTTTTGCAGTGCTTCACGTTGTGATTTAAACTGTTCTTCTTTTCTTAGCAGCTCTAAAACTAATTTCTCTTTATCTGACAGTCTTAACATTATCTGCAAGGTGTACGGTACCTGGGTTTTTTCTTCAGCATCCTCCATGATCTGAGACCAATCCATGTTATCTTCAAAGAAACATACCAGCACATCATTCTCCTCCATTGTTGTACTTAAGTCTTTCTCACTTGCTGAAACTGCAGCCTCCAAGACGATAGCTTTCTGACCTTTCTCTCCTGTTTGCAAGTTTGTAGGCCTTGAAATCAGGCCTCCTCCTTGCAGCACATCCTGCTCCCCTGCCACATCAGCACTTCCTCCTCCTCCTGTATCCAGCTGCAAACTGAGCCCCCCCATCCTGTCCACAGGAAGTGACAGCACCCCTGCAGGCAGAGTAGGGGAATTTCCCCAGTGTCCAGGCCAAATTTCCCTCATTCACTAAAAATACCACCAACAGCTTAATCTGATTCAAGGTCAGTTGGCATTCATCTGTATCCCCCTCCCCCGGGTCGTGCCAGATAATAGGCAGGATTTGTCTAGTGCACTTACCCGGTTAACAAAAACTAAAAAAAAAAAAAAAAAATTTGGTCCTACCAGGGAGAGACAGTTTTACGCTTATTGATTCAAGCTCAACTTCAGTGTTGGTGGCAAATGAATGGGACATCTAGGATATGCCACTACTAATATAGAGGCATACCCCTCCACCCATTCTAGAATCTCTATTTTTATAGTAGAGTTGGTAGCCCTGAATATCCCTGGACCATTCAGAATTCTGGTCCCACCATGTATCAGTGATTGCTATTACATCACTCTTATTTAGTTTTCAATAGATTTTTAATTCTGCTAGTTTGAATTTATTTAAGCTTTGAGCGTTAATTAGCAAAATTTTACATTCTGTCAGGGTATTTGCTTTGGTCCTTGTGGTTATGATATTAATGTTACTACCCCCCCCAGATTTAAGTTTAAAGTTTTGTGAATAAAACAGTCAATCCTCTTTCCCAACAGTAAGCTACCTTGTTTGTTTAGATGTAATGCATCCCATGAAAATAGATTTGGATGATCAACTAAGTTTTCCTAGTGTGTAATACAGGGATGACCTTTTTCAAGACACCATATCCTGAGCCAATTGTTTAGCATTTTAATTTTGTGATGGATATTGTGGCTCGTGGGATGGGGAGAATTTCGGAAAAGCAAACCTGGGCATTTCTAGCTATAAGCAATTCCTCTAGTATGATGTACTTCTTTTTTAATATCATCTAGTTTGTTCTTTTCCACATTATTAGTTCCTGCATGAACAATGACAAGGGGGAGTCCCCTTCCTCAGATAAAACAGAGTTTATCATAGTCCAGATATCGGCTATGGTGACACCCCTGAAACTACTACAAGTCCTGTTGGTCTTGTCAGGTGTACAAATAAGGCGGTGAACACAGATGGTCCCCCAGCTCGACAGTGGAGAATGGATCCCACTTTGCTGACTGATACTCAGCTTGTGGCATCAATCTCCTCAATGCTTTCAGAATTTAGCACCCTTAATGACACTGGAGATGTTTCCACCTTCATGGTCTGGGATGCTATGAAAGCATTTATCGGGGGGGAAGTTATCTTATATGCCTCTCATGTATGGAAACAACAGATTCAGGAAGAGTAGGTCCTAGAAAAAGATACTAGAAAGTTAGAAAAGTTGGTTATGGTTCAGGGCACCCCGGACAGCATTAACACCCTAGTGCATCTGAAGGAGATGCTTAATCAAATGTCATCTCAACGGCTAGAAAGAGACCTCCTATTTTCCTAATCCCACTCATATTTTGAGGGAGACAAATCAAGAAAGCTTTTGGCCTGACAAATTAAGAAGAAAAGAATGGAAAGGACCATCCTATAAATAGAAAAAGATGATGGGACTATCATAACTAATCAACAAGAAATTAGTACAGTATTCTGTGCATTTTATCAAGAACATTATACTTCACAAGCCGCAAAAGATTTCTTCCCAGAGGCTTTTTGGATACAATAGACCTTCAGCGCTGTCTCCAGAATGAGTGGAGCTTTTGGACTCCCCTATTTCACTTGAGGAGCTGCAGCAGGTGGTGTGGTCCAGTAAATGTGGTAAAGCTCCAGGGCCAGATGGAATCATTTTTGAATTTTATAAGGTTTTATGAGAAATGCTAGGTCCCCTGATGCACAAGATGGTGAGTGCAGCTTTTGAAGCTGGTGCATTTCCCCAATCCCAACTTTTGGCTACCATCAAGATGCTGCCCAAGCCTGGCAAGGACCCCCAGAAGTGTGGCTCATATAGGCCAATCTCACTGCTCAATGCAGACTACAAAATTATGGCCAAGTTACCAGCTAGGTGGCTGGAACGGGTCCTCCAAGTGCTAGTTTACCCTGATCAGGGAGGTTTCATTGGGGAGAGATAGGCCAAACACAACCTGAGATGTGCCATTAATATTATTCATCATGGGAGGGGAAGGGAGGAAGTGGTTGTCAAGGCCTCCTAGCCCTCGATGCAGAAAAAGCTTTTGACCATGTTGAGTGGCCTCTTATGTTTGTGGTTCTCCAAAAATTTCAATTTGGCCCCAATGTTGGATTCTGGATTGGCTCTTTTTACACCTCATCCATGGCTGAAATATTAATAAATGATACCATATCTACCCCCTTGTCTCTCACCTGAGGAACTAGACAGGGGTGTCCCCATCCCCCTTTTATATATCCTTTCTGTAGAGGCTCTAGCTTTTGTCCTTCAGAACCATGGTGATTTGGAGGGTCTTCTTTGGCAGGGGGAGAGAATCACATAATATCGCTATTTGCTGATGACATCCTTTTATTTCTGGCTAGGCCAGAAAGGGTCCTCTGGGCACTTATGCACTTGTTTTCAGTCTATGGCCCAGTGTCAGGGCATAAAATTAATTGGAGCAAGTGTGAGTGGATGCCCCTGGGAACACGAAAAGATTCAGCAATGGTGGCGGGGCCACAGATTCAAATCTCCCGTCTTTGGTTGCCTCAACTCGAAGAGGGGAAGCTCTCGACCTTTACTGATGGTGAGGGGCATTGGTTATCAGTGGAGGAGATGGTTAGGAAATTTCGCATCCCGACTTCTTCGTACTTCAAAATCTTGCAATTGAGACATTTACTGGTAACCACCCTGGGGAGTACTCCTCCCTCTCAGAGCATCTCCTCTCTGATACCCGAGGTATCCCCACTATCTGGGTCTCCTGGTGTAATCTCTAAACTATATCAGGTTTTGTTTCACAAAAAATTTGGGGGCCCATTTGGGCTATCAAGATTTTGGAGTAACTTTCTCCCTCATCTGCAGCTGGATTGGTATTCTCTCTGGAAGTCATGTCATAAATTTATCTCTCAGGATAGACTGCATCTCATGCAATATCATGTATTGCACAACTTATATTACTCCCTGGTTAAGCTTCATAAGTGGGGCTACTTAGACTCTAATAAGTGCAATAAGTGTTTGCAAGATGAGGGCACACTTTTTCATATGCTTTGGTCTTGTCCAAGTATCTCCACCTTTTGGGTTTCAATCCAAACTTCCTTAGATCCCTTGTTGGGCCTTCTAGAATACTTTATCCCTGAGGTATGTGTGTTGGGGGACCTGTCTTCTATTAGAGTCATGGTGCATAAATTTCACATATCCATGGTCGCCTTGTCGGCTAAGAAAATAATTCTCCATCATTGGAAAGACAGGTCCTCCCCTTCTTTCCAGGAATGGGTAAGAGAAATATTATCCAATTTGCACACAGAAAAAGCAATAGCCAGCCTACATAACAGACTGGCAGTTTATGCTAAAATTTGGGATCCCCTTCACTCACTAATTTCTCTGGCTCCAAACTAAACCTATACTATGCTTGATGCTTCTATACGGTCTTTTGATTAGAGGATCGGCATTTACGGGAACTGAGATGGGTTACTGCAGTAAGGGGAGGTGGGGGGCAGCATCTTTTTACTATGTATCAATGAGTCTTTACCAGTTTCTTTGTATGCTGCCTTTCATGGTGGAAAATGTGCGAATAAACTTTAAATGACCCAAAAAAAAAATCTTTCTCTCTCTCTCTCTCTCTCTCTCTCTCTCTCTCTGGTTTCCATGTGTCCAAACATAGACTTTTGATATTACTGTTCACATTGGACTCCTGTTTACAAACCGCAGATTATTTCTTGGTGAATTACTAATACATCATTAAGTAATCTTCGAAATACATAACTGCAGTTTGCAATAAATTCCACAGTTCACACAGAACCAAGGAACTGCCAGTAAAGTGCAAAATGTTATTCTCTGTAATTACTTTTGGCATTTTGAAACAATACAGTAATTCGCAATTTAGTAATTGTGGAAATTTTGCACTTTACAGGTACCATTCTGCAATTTACAAATTCAAAATAATTTTTCAACACAATATATGATAACTCATTAAACACTAAAAGCAAACAATGTTTTTTAGTAGCTCTATATTTTTACCACTAATAGGGTCACCCATCTGGCTCCTGCACACAGCCTGTCACCAGCTTCTACCAGACTTACAACAGGGTATGATCAATATATGTCCTCACCATGGCTTTTACCACCCACCATTGTGGCGTGGTCAGTAATTCCCCAAACTGCCTGATACAGGATCAGATTCTTTAGGGATGCCCATGTCATTATTATAGAGCCTGTGAAGCGTCTGCCCCTCACTCTCACTGACACAGTGCATAGCTCATCAGGCCTCGACACACACAAATCGACCCTTGTGAGGGAAGGCTCCTCTGACCCACATCAAGGTGTTCACTGTGTCGCAGAACACTGTTCCATCCATTTCCAGGCTGTAAGTGGTGCTGTGGGGCAGTGCTGACACCCCACATTAGGCCATGTAGATGGTTCCCATAATTTGTAGGATTCGAGCTGCTGGTACATGAACACAATAAGAATGCATTACCCACTGGGACAAGGGGCAGCCCTGAACACAATGTTTCTTCATGAATTGGTTGTTTTTGGAGATGCTGACACCAGAGTTTCAACACTTATGGAGAAATACAAATCCTAATATCTTCTGCAAATGTTTGATACATTCTGTAATACGTTCTGGTTGAAAAGCAGAATGATACCCATGAACTGCAGAATGACAGTTCTGTGGTATGCAGTTATGCAGTTATTACAGTAATTCACAATACATGCAATCATTCATCAGTTCTACAGAAAAACTGAGTGATCTGTTCTGTGGAACTCTTATTCTGCAATTCAATACATATATTCACAGTGTATAAAACTTCCACCATTCTAAATTGGAATTTCAGAAAAGTTGTCAAAATATTTTCCAAAATGTTGTGGAAGTGAAATTCTGACTTTGGCAGAAATTCTGCAACTGAAATTTTATTTTTGCACTGCTAGAATTATGTCATTGACATGTGAGCATGTAGTAAGAGTTAATATGGTCTGCTAGTGCTGGTTTGAGTTTGCTGGTCTGTGCCTGGGTGTGATCCTATAGGTTTTGAGAGTACCTCTATTCACTGACAATTCCAGAATATTATTTATTAGATCCTTTAAGAAACTGAGCAAGTTTGGTCCCTGTGAACCCTCTGGATCACCTGAAATTTGAATGTTCGCCATCATTGCAGCATGCTCAAGATGCTCTAACCTAAGCGGCATCATTAATTTTCAGTGATGAGACCCATAACTGCTATTACAGGTTGGTGTGTGGATTGAGTAACATAATTTGCTTCTTCTGAAATGAAGGCAATTTTGTTTTCAAGGACATTATATGTATTGTTCAGGGACGTGACAGTCTTATTAACTTCATTAATTATATTAAGCAATGCAGTGTTTATAGGATCACCTCCCCTTGCATCCTTGTGGCTTACGTCACCTCCATTTTGCACTCTTCTGCTGCTTGCCTGATATACCTTTCCCACTTTCCTGTGGGGAGTTCTGCTGGGGCTTTGTCATTACTAATTTATTTCAAAAGGTAGCAAACAGTCTGGCTTGAGGCCCTCTGTTGATTTCTGCAACATAAACTTAATTAGGCAAGTCTGAAGGTTATTTTATGTAAAATTGCATTTGCTGTGCTGAGCTCTTCAGAGAGTGACTTGCTCTGTCGGCTGCTGGCAACCCCCCCCCCAACTGAGGTCTTAAGGTCTGCTTCAGAGATGGCTGAGCAATGTGCTGCCGTATCTTTGTTTCTTTTTTTTTAAGTTTTAATGACTGAAATAAAGACATTGTTTGCTGGCCTCAGAGCTGGTGCTGTAATCAAACTGATGTTTCTGCACATGGTTGGACTATTCAGAAAGTAACTTAAGCCTGCTTTGAGTGATGTACAGCTGGTAACTGAGCATTCTGCATATTAAAAGACAAGGTCTGCTTCAGATGCTCCTCGGCACCATGCATTTCTGCTTAAAGTTGAACCAGCATAATATTCTGTGGTGATTTGCATATGCAGCCCATGATGCTTTGCATTGTCGGGGCATGTGTGATTTTGTATATTCTGCACTTTTGCTGTTTCGAACTTTCTAAACACAAAAGTCTCAAATTTTAATTTATTTCACTTACTTATGCAGTTTTCCAGTCAAAGCTTATTTTTTTCTGAAAGGCAGTCATTGAAGAAACTCACTGACCAGTTGGTTTACTTCTGAGTGTTTTTTTTTTTTTTTATCCTTTTGTATTTCAATGTTGTCTACCTGAAACAGAGTCAAATTTAAATGTTGTTTACTCACAGTTTTATCTTTCTTGGCTTTGCTTTGTTTCTTTGCTACTTTCTTTCTGGAAGTACACCATGACGTTTGGGTCTTCAGATATTTCAAATGAAACTGGTGGGAAATCAGTCATTTATTCTCTGGCAGCTAGTGCAGAGAACAAAATGGCTGCTGTTTCAAATCTGAATGTATTGAGCCTGGCTTATGGATATCCTTTGCACTGAATGAGGCTGGAGCCTACACTGTATCACCCCAGGACATTAGGCTGAGCTAAATGTATAGGTGCTAGCCTGCCTTAGCCATTCAGAAGCCAGGATTTCCCCTTCTCTTTTTATAAATTTTTGCTAGCGCCTTTCAACAAGATGCGGGAAAATGCCCTGAAGGTGATAAATTCAGAGCTAACATTAGATGGCACTTCTTCTACAAAGGGATGATGAATCTATGGAACAGTGTTTCAGTGGAGGCTGAGAGGGGATATGAACTCAGTCTTCCATGCTCACAAGGGACTCAACAACATCCAACATTGAGAGATGTTTAATCTTGTGTTGTTCAGCAAAATACAGTGACACACCCTGAAGTTCAGACATGGTAAATGAATGGATGTCATTAAGATAGAGGATAATTGGGGGGGAAGGAGGTTGTGGCCGACCAGCAACCAAGATGGAGATGTAGTGCCTTGGCACCAAAGCCCCAGAGCTAAGAACCCGGCTTTATCCCCTTAGCCTCAAGCCCTAACGAGATTTTTCTTCACTATTGGCAGTCAGAAGTCTTCCTCTAAACATAGTTAAGACTTGGCAGACTTCCATGGTCTAAATCCGAAGCTAACTTTCCTTTTGTTCTGGAGGGATCTGGCTCCCAAGGCATCATGGTGCAGTCCGCTAAAGGGGGAGAGGAACCCTCTATCAGAGAAATGTTTGCATTGATCATTACCAGCATAAACGCACTATCACTGGCAGTGAATACTTCAGCAAACTCGATTCAACAACTGGATGCCAGAATTGATAGGGCAGAATAAAAATTGGCAACACAGGATGACATATTACAGGGTCATTGTGCCACAATGTGGAGTCAGGCGGCACAAATCAGACAACTTCAAGACACAATTGATGACCTAGAAAACAGAAGCTGCTGTAATAATATGCGGCTTCTTGGTTTCCCTGAGGGCTCTGAAGGAGGGAAAGTTCTCTCCTTTCTCCAACAGGTGCTCCCCGAAATCCTTAACCTACTGCCGTCCACTAGAATTATGATCGAACAAGCCCACCGATCTCTGCAGCTCAAACCTTCACAAGGGGACAGGCCAAGGCCTATCATCGCACATATTCTGAATTTCACCGAAAAGGAAGCTATCCAAGCCAGGGCTAGGGAATTAGGTCAGCTTTGGTGGAGACAGCACCAGATTATGATTTTTCAGGATTACTCCACTGACTTGGCAAATAAAAGGAAGGCTTTCACTGAGGTCAGATGGAAACTACATGGCTTACGGATCCCTTTCACCCTAAGATACCCTGCTTCTCTCAGGCTCACATTTAATGGCACTCCCCAGCAATTTAATACTCCAGAAGCCACCATGGCATTTATTGAAGAAACCTGGCCACCAGAACATCAACCCGGGCACAAGTTGAACTTTGATAAGGGCTGAGAACACCGATCTCCTGTGAAAGGGGACCACCCTGTAGCATCCTTACCGAAAGGGCAGGATTCACTCAACTCCAAGATTTGGAAGAGGCCCCCGAAATCTCCTCATACCAAATGGAATCACCCACAAGACCGAGATCGGGCTTCTGAAGCAACTATGTACACAAGCCCATACTTTACTAAAAAACATTACTCGCCTCTGTGTGACCAACCCGACACAGATTCCCGAGAAGAGATGGAATCCACTCCCGACCCCCCAACAGCAGCATCCACCGAAGAAATCTACAGTTCCTGGCCTTAGCAATGGAGACTGCCCTGCCTTTACAGGACTTGGACTGGCAAGCCGTGGCTATGGGCTCTCCCACAGGCCACACCCCTGCAGCTATCCGTTCTGAACCAATGGCAGTTCCTCAAGAAGAACACCCGAGATGACTGGTTGCTGAGCTTCAGATAAGTAATCCAGGCTCTATGTCTTGGGGAGTAAGGAGGGGTAAGGAGGGGATCACTGGGAAGAGGGCTGAGGGCCTAAGGTGTATGATTCATAGTAGAGCTCCACCCTCGTACCAGTGCCCTTCAATTATGAACTTAAGATGGACAGATCCTGAAACAGATCTCCCCCCCAAAGGCACTTCGCCTGGAGGTTCACAAACCTAAGGTTAAAACACACTAAAACTGTTATATTTGTTAGTGCTGCTTGTGTTAAGGTTATCCCTTTCATGGCGGAATAATTATTCTTCTGCAGTCTCCCCATGAGGGATTTGATAGGTCTCCCCCACATCTCTTTTCCTCTTTGGGTGAACTCCCTTAAACTGTTTTAACAGTTGAACCTCTTTTCAAGGCCTAAGTTTATTTTGTTCCCTTGACAGCTATCCCAAGTTCACATTGTTGCTGCCTAGGGAGACTTCCTAGGGTATACTCAAAGGGCTTGTAGGCCAAAAGCTCCCCATTTTGCTCTGGGTAAGGGTGTATTTCATTTAATTTCAAACAGTTGTGGTGCTTATTTGCTGTGTTTACACTGCATTACACAGGAGAGTTACAGAATCAGTTTACCTAATCTGGTAAGCTCAGGGCTACAACTTCCCTTCCCCTATTCATGCCCCACTGAAGAGATCGGGCATACCATTGGTTGGAGGTCCAACCAGTTAAAACCTTTCTTAATTCTTAAACTGTTGCTTTGTTCAATAGGTTAGGTTAATTAAGCGTTACTAGGTTAGAATTTACAGGTTTGCATAATTTTCTTCTGCAAAGTGTTGTACTTTTTTATGACTGGAATTATAGGAGGTTAAAGGGCTGCCTGTTCACACATAATAGAATCTGTAATTGTTTGGTACAGTCAGTGCTACAGGAGGGGAGATATTGGTGCAGCCCCCTACCTAGTTAAGACAAACAGCTCACAGTTGGGGCCTTTGCATAATGCTGTAATTTTCTGGGCCTAGACTTCTAGGATGTTAAAGGGCTATATGTCCGAAACTGTTTAGTGAAATCAGTGTGACACGAAGGGAGCTATTAGGGTAACCCCCTGCTTACTGTATTTAAGTCGAGTAATTCACAACTTGGCATAATGTCGGAGAGTGCATTCCACACTTGGAATGTCTGATGGCTAAATTCACCCATGAAGTGCAAGAAGGTACTGGCACACCCGGAGTGCATTCATTCTAAAATCGCCTTCCTACAGGAGACTAAATTGACAGGCGAAGACTTTAAATATATGTTAAAGGACTGGGTAGGCCAATAGGTCCACTCCAATGTCCCCTCCAGGAAACATGGGGTAATCATCCTTCTGCACAAGTCCCTTCCATGGACCCTGATCAAGGCAATTTCAGATTCAGAGGGCAGATGGGTGATAGTGAATTATGATACCCTATCAGGTTTGGTCAGTCTCTGTAATATATATGCCCCCAACGAAGACACCCCGAGATTCTTCGATAATATTGCTGAGGTAGTCCAGGAGTTTCACCCCCCAGCATGCCCCCTTCTTATGGTAGGTGCCTTTAACCTGACGTTAATCCCTTCTCTGGATAGGAATGATGGGGGCAAGGAGTATCACCTCAGAAGTGGAAAGGCACTAAACCAAATGATTATGTATCAGGGTATCACGGATATCTGGAGACTTTTCCATCCCAAAGCGAGGGATTATACCTTCCACTCAATACCTAATGCCTCATATAGTAGGCTAGACTTTTGGCTGGGTTTTCCCACCCTAACATCCAAAACTCTGGACGTTAAAATCCTCCCCTGTATTATATCTGTTCATGCCCCTGTACAACTCCTTGTTTTAAGGGACCTTGTAGCACCCCCAGCAAGACGTTGGAAGTTGGACCCTCTCCTTATGCGAGACCCAGATTTCATCCCCTGGGCTCAAACCAAGTCCTCTCTTTTTCTTGCAGAGAACCCCGTCACTGACACCTCACTGAGCAACACCTGGGAGGCATTCAAGGCAACAATGCAAGGGAATATTATGGGGTTTGCAGTAGCTAAACGCAAGGACCGAGAACACCAGCTACATAAACTTGAACAGGAATTGGCTGTGGACGAAGCTTCCTTCAAGGCCCAGCCCCAACCCTCTGCCCATTCCAACACAGGTAAAACCATGTTGGGTCTCCGCTTTGAAATTAATCAACTGCTTAACAGAAAGGCCGAAGTGGCCATCCTTCACCTTCGGCACACATTCTGGGAGGGGGGAGATAAGGGGGGCAAAGTTCTTGCTTACCAACTCCATAAGCAACAGGCCAGTAGATATATACATGGACTGAAGGATAAGCAAGGGGTACTGGGTACTACCCCAGAGACCATTAACTCCAATATGGCATCCTTCTACAGATCCTTTTATACCTTGTCATATAAGGATTTAAACCTGGAGACCCAACCCTTTCTAAACTCCCTCCAACTACCCTCCCTTACAGACCAGGAGTCCCAATTCTTCGAGCATCCCATTTCTCAGGATGAGGTGAGTTCAGCTATCCAAGATATGAAGCTGGGGAAATCTCCTGGAGCAGATGGCTACACAGTTGATTTCTACCAGTCCTTTTCTCCTATCATCTCTCCCCTTCTAACTGAGGTATTTATGGAGATAGAACTTAAACGTACACTCCTCCCCTCAATGAGGGAAGCTACTATTGTCCTCATCCCTAAAAAAGGTAAAGACACCACAAATCCTGGGAATTATCACCCAATCTCCCTCATCAATCTGGACAGCAAACTGTATGCCAAACTTCTGGTGGCCAGGCTCTCCCCCTTACTCCCCAGAATCATACATCCATCACAAGAGGGCTTTATCCCTGGTAGGCACAGCTCAGATCATTTGAGGACCCTTCTGAATCTCATGCACTCCTCTAGATCCCTTTCCTCTCCAGCCGCTGCTCTTGCAGTGGATTTTGAGAAAACATTTGTCTCTGTCGAATGGGACTACTTATACCTAGTCCTTACACACTTTGGAGTGGGTGAAACATTTTTATCAAGGATACAAACCATTTACAACCTACCCTCAGACAGAGTTAATACAAACCTGGTTCTAACCCTCCCTTTTCCATTGGAACGTGGGACAAGACAGGGCTGTCCTCTCTCCCCTCTTCTGTTTGTCCTAGCCATCGAACCCCTGGCCTGTGCCATCCGAGGCCACCCTGACATAGTTATAGTAGGTAACACCACATATACAAATCTTATGCATGCGGATGACCTCCTCCTCCCTCTAGCAGATACCCAACGTTCTGTACCCGCTTTACTCTGTCTACTGGATTCCTTTTATAGGTATTCTGGTTTAAAACTGAATCAGACCAAGACCAAATTAACGCCCTTCAATAAGTTCTGTACCCAACTGATGGCAGATAAGTCTGGCCTTCTCTAGGCCCCAAAAGGGATTACCTACCTGGGGATAGTGCTGTCTCCCTCTCTCGATACAATCTGGCAAAATAACATCCACCCCCTTCTTTCCTCCATCAAAAAAGAATTTGATAGATGGAAACTCCTCAAACTTACTCTGGCAGGCAAAACTGCAGCCATCATGATGGTCACAGCTCCAAAACGTTTCTGCTTACTTATGCACATCCACATTCCCCTTCCTAAACACTGGTACTTGACCACTGACAGGTTAATAGGAGACTTTCTCTAGGAGGGCACTAAACCCAGATACAGTCGAGCTAAGCTTCGGTCCCACTGGAAACAAGGGGGCTGCAACCTCCCTTGGTCAGAGGATTACCATCAAGTGTTCCTCCTGGCCCAAATGATTAGATGGATGCACCGTCCCTCATCTCTTTCTCCTCAGTGGCTCCAAATAGAGTTAGACATCTTGGGGACATTTCACCCCTTCACTCCTATTCATATGCCCAAACAGCAATTCCAGACCTCTTAACAGACCAAACCGGGACCTTACTTTACCTAAGATAGAGGCCTCTAAATCCAGCTGGTATACTGTTCACCAGAGGCTGAAGATGGACCTTACCCCGATCACCCTCATCCCCCTCTGGTAGAATCCCTCCATCAAGAATGGGGGATACTGGATTTGGTAGAAACATTGGGCCATGAAGGGGACTTCCACTATTGGAGACATAATTGATCCCACTACTTACACACTACATACATTTTAACACCTCCAACAGAAGTGGGGTATCCCTCAATCTGACTTCTGGAGATATCTACAGCTTAGAGAGGCCCTAAGGCACATTCTGGCTCCCCCGCTGACACAATGCACCCCATCTGCTTTGCAGTCCTGGACTAAACACCCGAAGGGTTTGGCAGGATGTATCTACGCCAACCTCAGGGATTCCTTACCCTCCCAGTCTGAGGATGCAAAACACAAGTGGGAAACAATGTCACAACTCCCTATTACATCTGAGACCTGGGATCAGGCTTGGAAGGACACACACAATTGGCTGAGAGATGCTAGATCAAGATTAATACAAAACAAAATATCCCAGTCATGGTACAGAACCCCCTGTGAACCTCCATAAAGTTAAACTCCTGGATTCTGATAATTGTTGGAGATGTCAAGCTCCTGTGGGATATTTGATGCACATATTATGGTCCTGCCCACTAATTCAGCCATTATGGCAGTCAATACGAGATGTGGCTTCTAAACTACTAAAGCTCTAACTCCCTCTTTGCCCTCTTTTTTATCTCCTGGGTATTACCACTGGCCTCCCCAAGCTCTCTTACCTCGAGTACAAATGGCTCACCCTCCTGGCAATGCAGACCAAGAGAGCCCTGCTCTGTAAATGGAGATCTTCATTGGTCCCTACAGTCTTGGAAAGTGCTGGACTCTCTTTCATCCCTGGCTAAACTAGACAGAATTTCCCACCTTCAAATATATCCACTGTCTAGATTCAAACTCTGCTGGGCCCCCTACTTAAGTTATGTTCACCCTCAGACAGGTATAGGATAATTACCCCCTTCACCCTGTCGGATGCAGTTGGGTCAATATCTGGTTAACTAAGCACAGGGTGGCCTAGGTGCTCAAGGCACCTATCCTGCTTACATATTCTCCCTCTATTCTAGTAAGTTCTCCCATTCACCTCCCACAAGCATACTAAATTTTAGCTGGTCCAGATGGCTTAAATTATGCAGCTACTGGTTCTAAAATGTTGTACCCACACTACAATTGTTATTCATGTTATGAACCTGGGTCTTTGGGATTGTTTGTGTTTTTTCTTGTCCATGTTCTAGATAAAAGCCAGAAATTGCAGAACATATACACAATCATAGTTCAACTCCTCTCATGAAGCCGTGAAAGTAATTTGAATGACTTGAATAGACACAGAAGATACAGTATGTCTGGTGTGCCTATGTCCAGCAAATCCTGTCTAGAAACTCAGCTCTCCGGTGAGTACATTTATTCTTAAATACCTGCATACTGCTATAAGACTGGACTGTTACAGGGCTTTCCTATCCTCACTGACCTCCTCAAACTAACCATCCCCCTTTCACCTTTACCCCCCTTTATGTAGCTGCAGGAAGGTTGAACATAGGTTCTATATTCTTCATACTTGGTAATTTTAAATGTATACTGATCTCACCTGGATTCACCTGTATACGTGTAAGAAAGTAACCTGTTGATCCTTTTCCCTTCCCCCTCCCTTCCATTGAAATAATTCTGTTTTCCCTTCCTCCTCCCATTTTTATCCTTTCCCCAAAGGTTAGGTTATGTCTGATGTTTTAAGTATTTGTATAATGCTTCATAGTTACAGGCCCCGGCCTTGTTGAAGTAAGTTTGTTTACTTTCTTTGTTGGAAATCAATAAAACATTACAACACAAGATAGAGGATAATGTACGGGCAATGATGAACAACCACACTATGCTAGCATCAAGTGGTTCACTTGCAAACTAGATAAACTTCGAGAGTGAAGCTCAAGAGGTTTCCCCAAGGGCATGGGGTAATAATGTTGCATGACATTATGCCGCATGCAAAAATCATGCTGCCAATACAGCACAATTTTTTACATGCGTCAGAAGTCTTTTTTTAAAGGGGGGCTCCACCCCACACCCCACTGTTGTGGGACGCCCACCAACCCCCAATAAAGATTCTCAACTTGAGGGGGGGGTTCAGTGAAATCACATTAAAGTGAGAAAAAAAATAAAATGTTCTGGGACCGGGAATCAAATCCGGTCCCAGATGCAGTGCCTGATTTCCCTGCCACAATGGCTCAGTCCATTGAACCACGGCAGCTGCTCAGCTGAACCCTGTCCGAGCAGAGGTCATATCCTTTGCCTAGGATAGTGCAGGGGTGCAATACCACTTACAACAGTACTCGCAGTATTGCACCACTCGCTGTCTTGTACAGCGCTATTCCGGGTTAGCTGTAATGTCATTATGACCCAGTAGGTTTCCCAAGGTTGTCAAGGAAACCATGAGATGTTAGCACAGTGAAGTTGTTCATCAGTGCCCATACATTGTCTTTTATAGTGTATGGGCACAGTGTGAGGCATAGGTACAAACATGAAAGTAAAGAAATGCATGAAACAAGTACTGGGCCTACCTTGCACAGATGATTCTGGAACACTGATTTGGTAAAAAGCACAAACATTAATTGACAAACCAGCCAGCACATATCATTGAAATTACTAGTAAAGATTATTATTTTTATTTAAAACAAGAAATGGTAAATGGTACACTACATTAAAACAAGCATTTGTCAATGCCGAATGTTTGCTTGCTGGCATTGACATTGGTAGTGTAGGAGTTAGAGAGCTGCATAATAGGAATGGCAGTGAAGTATTGAACTGAATTCAACCCTGCCACCACCCTGCAGAGACTGACAGGCAGTGGGGTGTGCCTTTGGGTCGTCAGGCATAGTGGCCACGCCATTTCACCACACGCTACCCTACAGACACCAAGTGTCACAGTGTGCCTTGGGGTCTTTGGCCCTTATGCTCACCCCATTCCATCAGGAAATACAGTGAGATGGGTGCTGTATAGGAGAATGGGGTGAACTTTGGGGCCGAAGAGTCCAAGGCACACCTCGATGCCTCTCACTGGCTGCAGAGTGTGGAATGATATGAGCATTACAGGTGAGAATCCCAAGTCACACCCCTGATGCCTGTAAATCTCTACAGGGTGGGACGTTATGGTCAGAAACCCTAATGTCTCAGTCGTTCATTGGCATATTCACTCCAAATTTTCAACATGTTTTTTTTGTGACCCGCACCTTATGAACAGTGGCAATATCAGTTTGTTAGCCGAAAGCTGATTTTGCACAGCAACTATGCCATTTGGCACCACAGAGCGAAAACACATTTCAAACAGGATGTGAAAAATGACAGCTGTACTGTTCATGGGGAAGTGGAAAAAATGGCAATGTTGAAAATCTGCAGTGAAAATACTTAAAAAAACTGGTAAACTTGTGAGCATGTGTAGAAACTGCGCAACGCACACCCATAATGCAATTAGTTTGGGGATTTTTTACACCAGATTGTCAGCACATGCATTATGGAACCTCTGCTTATGAACAGTGCTGATTTTCTTAATCTGTCCCAAACAGTGATTTCCCACAGTGACCATGCATTTCTGCGCTGGAAGTGCGAAAACACATTTCAGCCATGGTGTGAAAAATGACAGCTATACTGTTCATAAGGAAGTGTGGAAAAATGCCAGTGGTGAAAATCTGGACTGAAAATATTAGAAATCCATGAACTTACAAAGGTGCATGGAAACTGCGCAATGGTCGCTTATAACACAGTCATTTTATGGACTTTTTTCACCAAATTTTTAACATAGCCATTGTAACACCTCTGCTCATGAACAGTGTCACTGTGATTTTCTTAATCTGTCCCGAACATTGATTTCGCACACCGACTGCGCCATTGTGTGCTACATGTGCGGAAACACATTTTGGGCAAAATGCGAAAAATGACAGCTCATAAGGAGGTGTGGTAAAATGGCAATGTTGAAAATCTGGAGTGAAAATATTGAAAATTCACAAACTTATGAGTGTTCATAGGAACAGCGCAACGCATGCTAGTAAAACAGTCATTTTAGGGAATTTTTTCACCAAATTTTCAGCATAGGGTTTTGGGGGGCCTACCTCACGATCTATGACACTGTCATTTCGTAAATCGGTCCCGAAAGGTGGTTCTGCACAGTGACCGTGAAATCACCTTTCAGGGCTGATTGACAAAATGACAGTGACAGAATTCATGAGGTGGGGTCCCAAAACTCCCATGTTGAAAATTTGGTGAAAAAATTTCCCAAAATGCCTGAGATATGCACTAAAGTTGAAAAAAAACAAACATATTTATTACATTATACAGCTTACTGGCATTTCCTCAGTTCACGGTCAGCTTTGAAGAGTGCAAATGTGTTCCTGGTCCACCGAAGATTGTCGCGTCAGACTCCAGAGGTAAGTATGGGGTGAGGGGGGTGTGGGGAGGCAGGGTGCAGGTGGAGGTGAAGGGAGCGGGGCTCAGGACAGTTAGCGAGGGAAGGTTTTCTCTTTCAGGTTTCTTTATTTTCCTTTGGACGATGTGGGACTTTTGCCATGCTGGGGTAGGCTCCCAGCGTGGCAACTGGAAGACTGTTTGGGGTGGGGGGGCAGTGAAGCCAATGGGGGATTGGGCACCCCTGTCGGCCATATGGACTGTTGCCATGCTGGGGTGGGCTCCCAGCGTGGCACCCACTTGTCTGTTGGGGGGAACAGTGGAGCCAACAGGGAACTGAGCACCTCCGTTGGCCATACAGTGTGTGTGGGGGGCGCATCAGCATGCAATATGCGTGTGTGCATGCATGGGGGGATAGCGCAGCTATTTTCTTTCAAGTTGGTGGCAACGTTCGAAACTAGTGTCACCAGCTGTGTCCCCCATTATTGGTGGACATCACACATGCCCCAAAATGCTGTGCCACTATTGGCCACAACAGTGTTGCACCTCCAGAACCTGCTTCGGCACCAAGCTGCTGCAATACGTTTACTGCGCTGCACACAAGCAAACATAAAAATGACGCCCTAGTAAAAAAATAGGCAACAGTCTCAGTGCCAATGGTGGAGTCATTAAACAGGTGACTTTCACTGTCCATTGGGGATTGCCATTGGTCAAAAGTCATGTCATTGATGCTGTGAGACGATGGGAATATTCTGCTTGGTTCTTTGCTGCTGTGTGACTTCTAGCTGATGACCAGTGATGAAAGGGAAGTAAAAACACAAAAAACAAAGCATTAAAGAAAGGCAAGTGATGTGGGCAAATGTTGCAAATGCATTTGCTGTGTTTTTTGTGGTTGGTGACAGTTCAGTGGCATACTTCAAGATGATGTTTGAAGCCCAGGCGTCCTTAGAGACAGTCGCGTGACTGAACTACATGTTGTTATGCCATCGATGTGACATAAGAATGATGGGTTAACAACAATGACATGTCACATCGATGGTATAACAACCTTAGGAAATGATGAATTTCTTAGGTTAGCAACATTCTGCCATACAGTATAAGTACTTTTTCTTTCAGATGGTGGTGATTCTTTGGAACGGCCTACCAGCAGGAGTGGATATGGCAATAATACAGGCCTTCAGTTCTAGACAAATTTCTGCCTGTCAGGGAAATCATAGGGTTCCCGTGGTAGTAGAGTGGATAGGAAAACCATATAAATAAGTACATGTTTGTACTTGTACATAAGGTTTCGTCATCTTTATGGGGCACACATGATGGACCTACAGTCTCTTCTGACTTTAAACAAATATGTCACAGTACTTAGTGTCTGACTGCACAAGCAGCACCTGATTCACAAGCATGTTCTCATGCATCAAAGAAAATGCTCATATTTTTGAAAGAAATATCTGGCTATCAGCAGATATCTACTGTGGATCACCAAGGTGCATACAGTAACCCAGGACTGTGCTGTTATGAATTGTTGCTTTCATACTATAAGCAAAAGGATTTGTCAAAAAAATACTTGTAATGCTTCTACATTTAAATAGCAGGTACTGAATCCATCTACTAAATTAAAATATTTAGTCTGTTATGCTTTGAATGATTCCCTTTGCTGTTTGTGAGTTCTATATTTCTGACCTTGTCCAGTCATTAGTTCTTCAAGTATTTCATATACACAGTTATAAAATGGGTAAAGAAAATCATCCATCATGATTGGCTAGGACATGTGTCCTCATAAGGCAACAGCCTTATGAATGGCACTTTTAATGCCAGGCAGGATGCAGCACAGCCCACATATCTATGCCTGCCAGAAAGTTTTGGAAAAAACCTTCTAGCAGTCATGCTGGTGACTACCACGTCATCACTTATAAAGAAAAAAAATCACAACATTTTTATGACCTCCCTCAACTCACCACATAATACCCAGTGAACACATACTGTTGTAAATTAAACACAATGGTCACTTTTTCAATGCCTCACATTTTTGTTATTCTTTCTGTTATTCTAGGCCACATGCTCACAGCCCTCACTTTGCATGTATCTCAGTAACATGCCCTGCCCATGTTCTCTGTCACCAGCTCACTCTGACACCTGCCTGCCACAAAGCTCAGCCGACCATCCCCTTGCTTAGTACCACAATCACCGACAGAAACCATAGTCGGTAGCTTTCTATAAAAGAAATGGACCCACTCCACCAGCAGCATATGTCTCTGCTTCTCCTGAACATACAATCCTCGCAGGTGATGGTAAAAGGGTACTGCCCATTTGTTTGTTTTCCAGTCATGCTCTTGTGCTGGTAGCCAAAACTCAGTATGACCGGTGCAGCCCTCTGGCTTTTCTCTGCAACAAATACAGTATGTATCCATAATGTTTGCACTGTACTTGTATATCTGTATTACCAACAGTGCCTTTGCTTTTAAATAAAAAAATGTATTTACAAAAGAAAATAATCAAATGGGCTGAGAGGTAATGGGGGGGTTGAGAGTTGTACAATACAATGTCACCATATAAGGCAAGCAAACTAGATTGCTGAACACCCTCTACTGGTGGAAACACCACTATAGTGGAACAACAATTGAACTATTTTGTCACAAAAACAATTGATTCAAAATTATTAGAAGTTTTTACTACTCTATGTTCAATTTTTACATTTAAAATATTTTTTTCAACCCATTTTACAGGTGCAGTAACACACTGTGGGTATGTGGGTTGTAGTTTGATTAGAGATCTTCCAAAGTGCTGAATGTGAAGTGAGCCGAAAAGGTAAGAGGTGGTGTTTGGGTGGATTGTGTGATGTAATGCGCTGCTTGGATGGTAGTAAATGCCAAGTGAAGTGAGCCACAAGCTATGACTATCAGGCTATTCCAATGCACCCACCAAGGTGGTAAGGCAGTTCTTTTCCTATTTGGCTACGTGTTGTAATTCTTCACCAAAATGGAGAGGCAGGAGGCACAAGTGGAGAAAAGGAACTAGTTTATTGGCAACTGATTATCGGGTGGGATCACAAAAGAGGGACAATCATATATATCTTTACAAGCTACTACTTTACTGTAGGCAAGAGGAATAATCAGCTGTAACAGCTACTCTGTAAGAGCGTCTGGTTTCTATTTTTCTACCTCCCTATAAGAGGGAAACTCTACGGCAGAGAATACAAAAATGGATCAATCGACTCTAACAGCTATGCTGTAAGAGCATCTTACTTATCTTCAGATATCTACTTCTAAACCCTGAGGTGCACCTCTCCCTAAAACTTAGGTTTTTAGAATTACAGTCATTCCAATACTACAAGAAGAGTCTATGCAATAGATGATCGTCAGTTGGTGCACGTTACTTTCTCTGTCGGCGAAAGAAATGTGGAAACACTCGACCGGTTTCCCCATGAAATACAGAACCTAGGCAGGAAAACTCAGGATGAAGAGAGGATTTAATAGACCATGGGTCCTCGGCTCCACCCCACCTCTCTAGGGTTGCCAGAAAGGAATAACAGATCCAGCTGCAGTCCACTTCTAGACTGCCCGGAAAGAACAGGCGATGCAAGCCACTTGGCTACAATCCACTTCTGGATTGCCAAGTGAAAGGGATCAAGAAGAAGAATAACCAACCAACAGTCCGCTTCTGGACTGAAGATATACTCTAAGCTGAAGAACACACTGGATCGGGAGAATCGGAACTTCTGGACCACTCTTGGACTCCAGGTAAGCATTCCCTCTGGACTCAGGACACACACAGGCTGATGCTCCCACTGGATCAGGACCTCTGGACCACTCTTGGACTCCAGGCAACCACTCCCTCTGGGCATCGAAGTGCATCGGTCTTCTGAGTTCCAAAGCCAGACAAGCCAAGGCACTCGCCAAAACAATAAAATGTACGTTGAACTGCAACCAACTTGGAGTCCACGGCCAGACAAGCCAGGACACCCTAAAACAATAAACCAAATGTCACTCAGAAAACTGACACTGACAAGTTGAACGGTACTTTGCTGCAGACAGGAAAACAAGAAAAAAGATGGCAGACTTCTGCACTGGGCCAAGCCGTACTGGGACACTGTGAGAGGAAAATAACAACTGGAAGGTGCAACTTTGTGGCGACTGCAGTACAGCTCTTCCCGGGTTGACTGTTGTCTGCTTCTGGATGCACTGGAGAATGATTCTGGAAAAATGGGTGGAGTCTGACAGGGTGGCACCGGGGTGTAGTGATTCTGAAGTCAGTTGAAGACTGATTCTGATGATTCTGATTCTTATCCAGCACCGGAATGGTGGCACACAGCAATGCAAAACAGTTCTCATATTCAATAGTGTTCATGAATGACTAATAACATAGGAAGATACAAACAGAGCCTCAATTCAGCTGTAGTGGTCAATAACTATAAAGTCTCCATGTCTGGACCACAGTAAATATACAGGCAATTTATCATACAAATCTAACTCTAGCTCCAGTGGACCTAACTCTAATGGGGTCCCTTCTAGTTAAATTGAGTTCTCCTGTTACTGTGGAAACACTACAGTGAGGAATTGGCTCTTGGGAAGGAAATACCAAAGATGGGTGACTGGGCCCCTTTAATACAGAAGGGCTTACGTGGCTAGCTAGGCTCCCATTAAATCTGGGGTCACTGCTATCGCTGGGCACCTAACACAGCTGCAAGCCTAAATAACTAGCTATGGGTCCTGGGCCTTGTGGTACCCCTCATTTATACTGTTGGGTCTGGTGCCTTCACTTGGCTGGGCTTTGTGCCCTTAGTACTACTAGGCTGGCTGCCCTAACTAGCTAGGCTAGAGTAGCCCTTTACTACTACTGAGCTGGCTTGCCCTAACTGCCTAGGCCGGGATAGCCCTTTACTACTACTGGGCTGTCTTGCCCTAACTGGCTAGGCTGGGGTAGCCCTTTACTACTACTGGGCTGGCTTGCCCTAACTGGCTAGGTTGGGGTAGCCCTTTACTACTACTAGGCTGGTTTGCCCTAACTTCCTAGGCCTGGCCCCTACTTACTGCTAGGGCCTGGTGCCCTCAGTACCACTGGGCCTGGTGCCCTCTCTAACTATTGGCCTGGTGCCCCTCTTTAACCTGAGCCTGGTGCCCTCTTAACTGGGCCTGGTGCCCTCTCCTGAGTGGGCCTGGTGCTCTTTTAAGTCTGGGCCATGTGCCCTCTTAGCTGAGTCTGGTGCCCCTCTTTAACCTGGGCCTGGCACCCTCTAGATGCTTGGCCTAGTGCCCTTTTAACTGGGCCTGGTACTCTCTCCTAAATGGGCCTGGTGCCCTTTCTAACACTGTGCCCAATACCCTCTCTAAAATGGGCCTGGATTGCCCTCTTTAATTTATTGCTTGCCCAGGAATGGCAGGGCCCCTTTAAATTTATGCAGCTCTCTGAGAGTTGTCACTCATGTGGCAGGTAGCCTCCCCTAATCCTGCCCCGTCATTAATATTTATGGGCCTCCTCAATGGCCCTACTTCCTTGGCCCCTCCCCATGGGCGTCACTAAACCCGCCCCTTCATTAATTTGGGTCCTTCTGGCCCGAATCCTTCTGCGGTGCTCAGCCGCTTCTCTTTACAGCGCAAAGCACAAATAAATTTAAAAAAAAAATTAGTCTTTTGCTTTTTTTAGGTGGGCAGCACAACACAGGTACTGCCGCCAACTCACCACACCAGCAGGGGATGTAGAAAGACTGGATCGGGAGGTATGTAGGCAGTGGGAGGGCATTTGCAGGCAGTGCGGTGAATGTCTGGGGGGCCTGAGATGGCTGACAAGCAGGACGATGATGCGACACTTGCAAGCCACCAATGGGGGACAGGAATTACTTTTAAATTAAGCGGGGAGGGGTAAAAATAAATAAACAGCAGGACACACAGCCCAACGACCGCACCGGATGCACTTTTCATCTTGTGGTGCCACTGACCACGTCGCACTTCTTCTGGGGCAGTCTTCAGGTGCTGGAGGCAGAGCAGGAGCACAGCCAAGTTCCCAGGGATGACTTCAACAACTGGTAAGCCTCTTTCCTTTCCCCTAAACTTGCTGTGTCCTCCCTCCTCAACAGCTACCCAGGAATACACAGGGAAAAACTGTTAAAACTTTTAAAACAGGGCTTATAGTTCCAGAATGGTTAGGGTGGAATGCTGTGCATGAGCTGTTCAGCACAGCATTCCATCCAAGCCATTGTTGCTACAGGCTTGCATAAAATCTCTATCATTTTCTATGTACAGGGTACACAGGGCACCTTACAGTGTATACTGGGGGAAACTGGGAAATACTGGGGACTCTCTGACTTTGGCATATTACAAATGTACTTGGTGCAATCACCTTGCACCTTGTTACATGCCTGGGGCATGCTCTTATCAGAAAACATCCCACACCATTGTGCGTTATTGCTTACATATCAGTTCCACTGTGGGTTTCAAAAACACCACATACATAGCATTTGCACTGCAATTTTGTTGTTTATTGAATTTTTTTTCCATGAGGTATTTATGCCCCCCGACTCCACTTGCCCCCTATTATCTTCTGCTTACCCAGCACCATCTTCGAAACTGGCTCCATTGGTCTCCCACAGATTGTCCCTGGTGGCAGAGCCAGGGGAGAAGAGTCCATCCTCCTCACCTGAACTGTCCTTATCTAGATATGTTGCAGTCAGGGCCCATTTGTTGCTGTGGGCATGTGATGGGCAGGAGTTTCATCCTACCAGTGGACTGTCATTTTCCATTTTACTTCCCTTATCCTGCCCACCTTCCTGACATCAAACTGTGCCCTGTCAGACCTCCACTCATGCTATGCCTGACCAGCCTTCTGGGATGTCCCAGAGGACGCGAGCTTGTGCAAACCCAGTCAGGCCTAGCATGAGTGGGTAGCAAACCTACATGGCACCCTGCTGTTTCTTTGTCTTTTTGCTGTGTAATTCTGCACTAAAACACTTCAGCAAGTAAACTCTTAGTACATGGAGTTCTTGGTGGATGGTGCCTGGTTCCTTGTTGTTTTGGATTACTCTCTTCACTTGTGGCACATCAGTATGTGAAGCAGCCCTCCATGCTTCTTTGTCTAGTGGAACCCTCCACCCTCTGATTGCTGTCCCCAAACTTCATTTACCATTCCCTGGTGTCATGTAGCAGCACCCTCCCTCTGATCACTGTCTACATAATTAAGTTATCTTTCCTTGGTGTCTAGTGGTGCCCTTCCACCCTCCGATCACCATCCCCATTAGTTTTCAGTCTTTCCCAGGTATCTAGTGGAACTCCCCACCCTCTGATTGCCATCCCCATTAGTTTTATGTCTTTCACTGGTGTCTAGTGGCACCCCCACTCTCCAATCACTGTCTCTCTCTCTCTGAAATAAAGAAAACCATCCCTTGATGTTTTTCTTTTAACACCTGCAAAAAAGACAATGTTCCCTCACTGATCTGATCCCCCCAACACCGCCTCCTACTCAGCACCCACAACCCACAATCCCATACACCCGCACACATACTCACTCATTTGAACAGGTCACAGGGTGAAGATCCACTCTTCAATCAAAGACAGGTCTTGCTGCTGGAACCGCTGACTGCGATATGAGAAACTAAGGTAAATGCTGTTCAATATATTTCAGTAGGGGTTTGAACTCTGATGCATCATTTTTTTCATTTTTATATATTTTGACCCTAGATTTTCAACATGGCCTTTTTGGGACCTCACCTTATGACTAAGGATGTAAGTTTGTCATGGATGAGGTTTTAATAACTCATTGGTTGTTCATGAAATCATTAGTAAACTTTGTGGCACTGTCATCATTGCTATGTTTCGATGACAACAGTGAAAGCCATGAAGTCCTGAATAAAGACCAAACATCATGGAATCCATGATGTGTATGACTGCCATGACAAATTTACATCTCTACAGTCATGACCAATGGTGGTGGAATTATAAAAATCAAGCCCAAAAGGTGATTTTGTGCTTACTTGTCAAAACCACAATTTCACCACCCTTGTTCATGAGGTGGGATTATAAGAAGGCTATGTTGAAAATTTGGGGTCAAAACATTTAAAAATGGCAAAGTTATGTGCATATGTTTTGGTAACTTAATACCAGTTAGGGAAAATGAATGCCGCAAATGTAGGGAAATGCTGTCTTATGGTTTCAACCTAACACCCCACTCTCACTTCCAAGCAGCAAAAGGAGAAAACATTAGGGTTTTGGGTCTCTGGACTCTTGACAAATCAGTCATGAGGTCTTCTTTGGGGGTTGTCATGCCTAATGCTACCCCCACGCCATAGTCTCCAATCCAAAGCACAAGGAACTGTTCAGCTCTAAGCCACTGCCTCATAATGATACACTCTTCAAAGGTAGAGAAGTATGTCTCGCCACAGGTTTCCAACACAATTTGGTGTACCCTTCTTCATGTAGAGCCCTCTGCGCCATGCGTGAAGAAAATAGATCATGTGCGACATTGTTTGCTTACAGAATGGGGTGGGCATTAGGGTAGACAAGCTCAAGGAAGGCTCCACCACTGACTCACCAAGACTCTGGAGACCCTAATCCCTAGTGTTTTTTCCATTTGCTGCTGGGGGGGTTGGATGTTAGGTTGGAAACCCTAACGCCACATTTCCCTACTTTTGTGGCATCATGTTTACCCACACTGGTACATTAACAAAGTTTTTTCTGCAAAGGATATACTGCATATATGTATATATAAATAATATGCACAGGAAATGCCCATGTATTGTACCTGAGGCAAGAAAAAGGCAGTTGTTAGTTTAAATTCTGTAATGGATCATGACACTAAGGTTCCTGTCCATTCTATCATTTAATGCACTGAGAAGAAAAATAAGCCTGACCTTATACGCCCACTTTTCTTGTGTATTTCTGAAGTGTCCTTTGAGAACCAGGACAGAGCGATCAGAGATGGAGTGATCAGATTGAGAGAAATGTTATCCACTTGTATTACAATATTTATCATTTTAAAGAACGAGTGGAACCAAATCAGACAGGCATAAAACTGATACAAATGTTAAAAAGTAGGCAGCTGTAACTTTTTATTTCTGAAGTATTTTTCTTTTTCCTTTTGTTCATTAGAATGTTTTCTGTGATAGTATTGTGATGGATGTGTGGAACAGCTCTGAGACTTGCAGATGACATATCTGTCTCTCTTCCTTTCACTAAACCATCTGCATGTGACCTCACTGACTGTGACATCACAGGTGTTCAGGAAAAGCCAGGTCAGTCATCTGTGATGTCACAGTCAGTGAGGTCACAGTGCTGATGATGTAATGTGGGGAACAGAACTGGATATGTCAGCTGCCAGGCAGACAGCTGTTCCACACATCACACCTACTGACATCAGGTAAGAAATCTTCTATTTACCCAAAAGGATTGGAAAAAAATATCTCAGACATAAAAGGTAATGTTTGACTGCTTTCAAAAACTAATATTAGTTTTAGCCAGTACACAAGCTCTTTAATGTTGTGCCTGTGTAAGTTCATTTGGTTTCGAAGTGCTTGTCCAGTTTTCCCCACATAGCCTGTATGTGCACACTTCTTGCACTTGATGTAATATACAACATTCTAGGATATAGATGTATAAATCCCCTGTATCTTGAATTATTTGTTTTGGAGGGTGCTGATAAAGTCTGAAGTGGAAATATACTCACATGTCTTACATTTAGGAATATTGCAGGGTTTAGTGCCTCCTAGTGTTCTGTTGTTCTGGTCAGGTGTAAATTTGCTCCTGACAATCAGGCAGGATAAGTAAGGTGGCTGTTTG
The DNA here is from genome assembly GCA_016271365.2 of Neoceratodus forsteri. Taxonomy (NCBI): domain Eukaryota; kingdom Metazoa; phylum Chordata; order Ceratodontiformes; family Ceratodontidae; genus Neoceratodus; species Neoceratodus forsteri. Next base: position 1,278,757,922 of record CM057450.1, on the reverse strand, counting down.
AAGGACAGTAAAGATAGTTCTTGGAAGATACATTTCAAGGAGTCAACCTCACTGAAATTTGGTTGTAGATCCTTAATAATTTTACATAGGGGCTCCAGATAAGGGTTTTATGTAACAACCAAGGGTATTCTTTCGGTGGTTGTCTTTTCTTTTTATTGTAGTAGTTGTTCTATTGACATAAGCATGGCGCATGACATTCCACAGCTCTGTGAATTTCTTTAGAGGAGTGCATCTGTTCAGTAATTTCTTTTTTCAGTGTGACCATGTGTTAATCTGTATCCTACTCAGTAGAACAGATTCAGTGGTATTGAAGCCCTTGGTTATGCATTATATATTTTTAGTGTGCCCAGAGTGATTACTGTTTTTGTGTAGGTATCTCTAGCTGTCTATTGGTTTCCTGTAGATACAGGTCTGCAAGGTTTCATCTTTGATGGTAACTGTGGTGTCCAGGAAATTAAAGCTGATGCCAGAGTAATCCAAAAAATGTTTAATGGATGGGTGGAAGATGTTAAGTTCCTGATGACATTTTTTAAGTGTGTGAGTACCTTCTGTCCAAATTATAAATAAACCATCAATAGATTGCAAATAAGTGAGTGGTTTGATTGTACATTGTTTCAGGAAATCTTCCACCAAATTTGCCATGAAAAGGTTGGCATATTGTGGAGCCATTGTGGTGCCCATTGCTGTTCCCACAGTTTGAACATAATGTTTATGATTGAAACTGAAGTTGTTGTGGATCAGAATAAATTTAATAAGTCTTGCAATTAATTTTGGGTGGATGTCATGGTGCTGTCCTTTCTCTTTTCAATATTTAAGACTAGAGATGCAGCAAAATTTTAATCCCATAGCGAAGTATGGGTGATGTAGCCCACTCTGCATTCATGTGAGACTATGCGAAGTGCCCATTAAAATGAGCTACTTCGCTTTTAAAGACTTTGCATTACTTCACATTGTGATTAGACAAGGCTAAATTATTAAGAAACAAACAGCCCACTGATCAGTGATCACATAGCTGACGTTCTCTGCAGGTCTACAGGTCACATGATTCAGGGAGGCAGTTAATAGGCACTGGCAGGAAGTCAGTGTTTTACTTTCACTTTCTCTAGTGGAAAGAGTTTGCAGTCCAGGCAGTTCTGCAGTGTGCAGTCTGAATCTGTTCTGTGTGTTTTGGAGCTAAAAAAAAGCTATAGCTCTTTTCTGTGTGTTAAATCTTTGTGTATTTAGTTGTTATAGTCCTTCAGGAAAGTTTTATTTAATTAGAAAGGCTTTTTTTGTTAAAAAAGTATTTTTTGTGTAGTTATTTTTAAGTACTGTACTTTATTTTACTAGTACTTGTACTAGTGTTTTTTTTTTGTTTATTTACTTTCTTGATGGAGCATGGATGTGGTGGGCCAAGTTGTGGCCATCGTGGACTATGAATGCAGGGCAGCCACCCAGTTAGATTAAATCAGCAGGTTTTCGGGACCTCACCTGCAGTCACAGTAAGCCTAGCAGCTGTGGCTATCATCCAGGAGCAGTGGCCAATGCAGGATCAGCAGAAGGAGCTGCAGCAAGAGCAGCAGGAACCACAGCAGGTTGTCGGCCCTCAACCACTGGCAGCACAGCAGCAGGTGTGTCCTGGTGCCTCCCCCCACCAACTGTACTGGGCCTTACCCGCAGCTCCCCTGTTTGGGCCTTTTTTTCCCTCTATCCCTGGATCTATCCATTGTGGTGCATTGTAATCTTTGTAATGTGGTGGTCTGCCAGGGGCCCAAGGGCAGCCACCTGGGCATGAGTGGTCAGCGCACCCATCTAGCTGTTCACCACCATGCCCAGTGGGAAGCAAAGCTGCAGGAGGTAGCAGCCCCTCCTTCAGCTGTGGTGCCACAACCAGCTCATCTGCCTGCGCATCACCGAAGTAGATGGGAAATGGCATCAGCTGAGGTGGTGGCAGGTCCCAGAGCTGCCCATGATGAAGAGAGGTCACATCAGCCAGTGACATAGGGGGACCTTGCTGAGCTGTGTGCTGAGCTACAGGGACTGCAAATGTTGGTGGAGGCAGCAGTGCAGCAGCTGATACGTGTTGAGGGGCAGAATGATGAAATGCTATGATTTCTGCATAGTAACAGTGGTGGTGATGAGCAGCAACAGCCGCCACAGGCCCATTAAGAAAGCTATATTGATTTCCAAATTGACCCCCCACCAAATGTCTCCCTCCTCTTCTTTTAATTTTTTTTTTCTTAATTAATATTTTTCTTTTTCTGTATGAAATTTATGTTCAGGTAGTGTTTTGTTTGTGATTTTTCGCACTTTTTTCTTAATTTACTTTATTTGCAATTGTTCTTTTTGTCACATGAGTGATGGTCGGCATCGGCAAAATGGTGGATTCCACATACTTTCATTCCAGGTGAAACTGTCATGCTGTCATGCACGTTGCAATAAAAGTGTCTTGAAGATAGCTTTTTGGTGGCACAGTTTCAGCTGCAATGAAAGTACACATGGCAACCACATGACTTATTACATAAAATAAAGTAAAGATGATGATGATACAGTAGATGAGACGAGTAACAAGTTAATAACAAAACAATTTGTATTGCAGAATTGTTTAATGGTGTGGTGAGGGAACATTTGGGGGAGGTGGGATGGTGAATCGATTTATCAGTATGAGGGACAAGAAAGATCAAGAAAGCAAGTATTAAAAACATCCCCCCACCAAAAAAAATAATCTCTGCTTTTATTTATTTTCTTAAGCCATGTTTTTTTCTTACTTATAACATTTGTGTTCAGTTAATGTTTTATTAGCAATGTTAATTTTGTTAATCCTGTATTTCTTCAGCCTCATACTGGTAAATCACATTCCTCACCTCCCCCCAATGCTCCCCCACACCATTATGCTTTCAGCAATAGAAACTGTTTTGTTCTTAGTTTCATTTTATGTAATAAGTCATGTTGCTGCCCACTTTGCGGACACTATGTGCTTTCCTTTAATTAAATATTGTGCCTCCAAAATGCTGACTTCAAGACACTTTTATTGCAGAGTGCAAGGTGGCACCAGAGTTTCACCTGTAATGCAAGCATGCAGCATCCACTATTTGGCCAACCATCGGTCATGTAAGAAAAAAGCTAAATTAAGTAATAACAACTATGAAAATACTTGTTAATTTTCTGAACATTTATTTAAGTGTGAAATTATGACTACATTTATCAATAATAAATATAATGGAAATCTGCTTTACAAGCTATTGACTGAACCCATAACACTTTTTTGTTGGCATCATGTTCTGTTATTTGTAGGAGTGTGATCTAGTGGATAGAGCAGAAGTTTGAAGTCCACAAATAGGTTATAAATAATTCTGGCCCTAAAAGTATTACAGGTTCAGTCAAGATAGCATAGGTAAAGCAGATTTACATTGGTAACAACAAGATTGATAAATGTAGTCCTACATGTTACTTTCCATTTAAATCACCAGCACAATTATCACAAACAATACCATTACCACACCTACCATGCCCCCCACAAATGTGCCATCTTTTTTGCTTTTGTCTCGCTGTTTTACTGTCATGAAAAGCCCAGATTAAAAATGAAATGCCAGAAATGCGTAGCAAAGTGTTGTGTCCCCAGAGAAAAAATGCTTCCTTTAAGTCAAATACATTTGCCACAAACACCTGACAAGGCAATGCAAAGCACATGTGAAACTTGCCAGAGAACTGAAAGTTGGGCCTGACACCCAATACCATCACCACCTCCACCACTAGCACTTTGCCAGAAATGTGAAGTTGTGTCCCCAGAGAGAACATGTTTCCTTTAAGTCAAATACCTTTGCCACACAGACCTGACAAGGCAGTGCAAAACACATGTGAAGCTTACCAGAGAATAACATATTTATTGGACTAAGCATTTTTGGGCCTGCCACCCCACTGCTTGCTAAGTGACATCAGCGCCTAAGTTGTTCCACCACCTGCTGCTGCTGCTGCTGTTCTCCTGATGATGTAATTGAATGAAAAGTCCAAATGAAGACTAAAATGCCAGAAATGCATCTCTTTGTCCCAAGTCAGAGCATTGCCTGTGTTGATGTCTACTGCATCACCAATACATGCTGCCCTTTGTGTGTGCCATGCCTTCATGCCACAAGGGTAAGTTATTGTGCATGCCTCTATCATTTTTTTGTACAGAGACAAAGCCATTTAATTTCTATCTATATAACCTTGTTCTGTATTGTGAGCAGTCTGTCATATTGCTCCTTTTCAGGGAATCTTTACACTTTGCTGTGGTGGGCATGATGATGATCAAATCACGTGAACATTCAAACAACACATATGTTAGGACTAGAGCCTGACAAGTAATGTGGTATTGTCAAATTCAAATGTTCTTTTTTTTCAGGGGGGTGCTGTAGTACACTGAAAGACAATCATTTATGGTTTTTTTTTTCAGGTCATCGTAGGCACAGCGTCAGTGGTCCACCACAACAAGTTTTGGATGTCTGCTGATGAGTTTGGCTAAGCAGAAACTGTCAACCCATGAAAGATAAGTATTTTTTTTTGGGGGGGGGCATTATTTCAAAAAAAGTAAAAAAACAGTTCATTAATGTTTTGGTCATCTTTACAGGTCTTCAGCGTATCATCAGAACTGAAAAAAAATGTAACTGCTGTGATTCATGAAGAACGTGATTTGTCTTGTGGTGAGTGACTGGTGTGACATGACTAATGAACTGTACACAAGTACCTAGGGCAGTACTTCCCTGACCTATACCACCCCAAACACCCTGACTTGAAAATACATGAGTACAATGGTCAAGTTGAGATACTATCTACAGGATTAAATAGAGCCTGCTTCTTGTGAGCACAAAGATTCAAGTGGGGCATCCTACAGAATGTGAACACAAACAGAAGCATCGGAGTACACTAAGGATCTTGAGTGGCATGACATGATATAACTGGGTGTCCCCCAGTCATTTTCCTGATTCATGATGAAACCGAAGACTTTAAAATAACAGGGTTATATATAATTTACACCCCAAAAACTTAAAGTTGTGTAATTTTTAAATCGTGATCTTGAAGATGAAGAATGCGATTTATCTCATGATGAGTGACTGGTGTGACATGACTAACGAACTGTACACAGATACCTACAGCTATTGTTCCCTGACCTGTACCACCCCAAACACCCTGACTTGAAAACGTGCATCAATGAGTACAATGGTCAAGTTGAGATACTGTCTACAGGATTAAATAGGGCCGGCTTCTTGTGAGCACAAAGATTCAAGTGGGGCATCCTACAGAATGTGAACACCAACAGAAGCATCAGAGTACACCAAGGATATTGAGTGGTGTGACATGATATAACTGAGTGTTCCCCAGTCATTTTCCTGATTTGTGATGAAACCAAAGACTTTAAAAAAACAAGGTTACATACAACTTAAACCCAAAAAACTTAAAGTTGTGTAATTCGAAAATTGTGAAGGTGAAGGATGTGATTTGTCTTGTGATGAGTGACTGGTGTGACATGACTAATGAACTGTATGCAAATACCTACGGCTGTACTTCACTGGCTTGTACCACCCCAAACACCCTGACTTGAAAACACATATCAATGAGTACAATGGTCAAGCTGAGATACTATCTACAAATATAAATAGGGCTGGCTTCTTGTGAACTTGCAACACAAAAACGTAAAGCTGTATAATTCATGAATCATAATCATGAAGATGAAGAATGTGACTTGTATCGTGAGTGACTCTTGATGATTGCCCTGACTTAAAAATGCACATAAATGAGTATAATGTTCACACCGAGATATGCACCACACTATTACTCTGAAGGGAAGCCAGGCAAATAACAATGACTTAAGTTACAGATGGAGATTGGGCCCTAAAGAGATGCAGAAGCACAGACAGATGGAGACTGCACTTAAGAAATGAGGCCACAAAAGCACAACACTACCTTAGCCAGTGGTCAAAATCAAAAATCCAAACCTAGAACAATAATACCTTTTGTTGGGGGGGGGGCAGCTGCAGTAACAGTCCACTACCAACCGAGATAGAATGAAGCAGTAAAAAGTACCATAAATGGATAAGAGATTCAAATCAGAGTCCTGTGATTATGGTGTGGCACAATAAAATGTGTGTCTTGATGGCATGCACACACACACATGCACACACTACAGGTAATGTGCAGAAAATGTTAATGTTCAGTGCAGTACAACCAAATCATTTAAAAAACTGAAATAATGCACAGCACCACAGAAAACACCAAAAATTTATCAAAACTTATGAAAAGTATTACTGTGTGTACATGAACACAAAAATACTAACACGCTAGCTATCCAAAAACAGTTAGAAAGATTGCCTTTCTTATTGAGTCACTGTGAATCTCCCAGCATCACACCTCTCCCCCAAAGTACACTTCTACAGTGTCTGTCAGTACACAGACTGAATCTTACAAATTAACATTCACAATGCACACAAAATCAAGAAACACTCAATGATATAAGCACAGGAGGGTTTCCTACAATCAATGTACTAAATTATAACCCAACAAATTGGCTCAAAAATGGTTTTTAAAAGGTTTTTCAATGGCTTGATTCTCAGAGCTCTGATCCAGCTTTCTACTACACGCACTACATAGAACTGAGGCTGTGCAAGACAATCTAGAGCCTGTGTGACCTGCCATCCCCCATGATTCAATGCAAACTTTGACTTGAAGTCCAAAAATAAGGTGAAGTCAATACGAAGTCAATTGAAACCAATGGCACTTCGCGTTACTCATTATGGTGAATTACTTCAATTCATATTGTGGAGTACTTCACGTAATTACCTATATACACAAAGTGCTCAGCAGAGCGAAGTGTATGGACTTTGCCCAACACTATTTAAGACAGACTGAAGTACTATCAGTATGTGGGATATTAGTTTACAGGGAATTCACATCCATCATGGCTAATATGCTATGTATCAGAACTGTTAAAGACTTCTTTCTTGATAACATATTCATGTCAAACACGGTTTGCAAAAATCTGATTTTTTTCAGATATTCCCAGTCAAGAGAATTTATTAAAAAAAAAGTTCTACCCAAATAGTCATCTATTGAAACAATATTAATAAATACAAATAAAAAGACAATTTTGTCAGTTTACTCATGCACACAGACAGCAAAATCAACTGCTCTGACTAAATTAAAAAACAAATGGAAGCAACATCTTGGCCTTACTATTACAGATAACATATGGATCAACATTATTCAATTTCCTGTGCTGGAATTCTATTGTTCTAAATTGCAACAGATACAGTTTATCATACTTCACTAGACCTATTTTACACCCACCCGTCTATATAAGACAGATAGCCAAATTAATAAAAACTGCCCAAGATATCATACTACCCCAAGCTCATTAATACATGTTTGTAATTAGAGATGTGCGAAATGGGAAAATTTCACCTAGCAAATTAGTTCGCTTAATTCCCGCATTGCATGCTGTTTTCTGCACAGTATATTGTCTGTTGAGTCAGAGAGCTGTTCAGTGTGGTGCATCATAGCCAACAAACCCTTCAAAAATCTCTTTACATAGAAACATAGAAGTTGATGGCAGATAGGGACCGCAAGGCCCATCCAGTCTGCCCATTTCTTTTTCTACCCTATGAATGTGCCATTGGTTCATAGGATTTATACAAGTTCAGTAGGTATTTCTACCTTTTATGAACTCGCCACCAAATCAAGGGTGGAATCTAAATTTAAAATCGCCCATATAAGAATCTAAGTTAAATTTAAATGATGTCAAAGAAGTACTAAATACCACATTTTCAGGAAGTTTATTCCATATGTTTATCACCCTTTGCGTGTACCAGTTATTTCTTTTGGAAGTGTTATTTTGAGTACCTTTTAGTTTAAGTGAATGGGATCTAGTATTGACAGTTGACACATGTTTTTGTAGTCCTATTGTTTCTAGTATTGCATCACTCTGAATAGCTTTATATGTCAAGCATATACCTCCACATAGCCTTCTATAGTCCATAGAATATAGACCAACATTTTTTAATCTAGTTTCATAGTCAAGTTCTTTAAATGTTAATATTTTTTTTTGCAGTTCTACATTGAATGTTTTCTACTTGTTTCTTATTTTTAATTAGATAAGGAGCAGTTACTGAAGAGCAGTATTCCAAATGAGGTCTAACAAGACCAGTATACAAGGGTATCAGGACTTCAGTGTCTCTACTTTTGATATTCCTTACAATGCAGTTTAAGATTCTATTCGCTTTTTTAACAGCATTAATTGTATGCATATTAAATGTAAAATATTTGGAAATTATTACCTCTAAATCTTTTTTATGTTCTGTAGTTTCCAAACCTATGTTATTCATAGTATATGTAAAGCAAGGATTATTTTTGCCCAAATGCATGACCTTGCATTTTGATTCATTAAACAAAAGTCCTTTTCTTTTAGACCAATCAACAAGGTGGGATAGATTATTCTGCAATTCTGAAGCAGAGTTTGCATTATTGATAATGCTTCCTAGTTTACAATCGTCAGCAAATTTAGCAAGCCAACAAGAATGAGTTAAGGGACTCATAGATGAAATCAATATATTAAAAAGAGTTAGACCCAGCACAGAGCCTTGAGGTACATCGCTAGTTACTGGACCCCATGCTGACAGATGACCTTTCACAGAAACCTGTTGTGTTCGATTAGATAGCCATGCATGTATCCAGTTGATAATAACTGGGTGAATATTTAACTTCTTGAGTTTGGAAATAAGTATTTGATGAGATACAGAATCAGATGCTTTAGAGAAGTCTAGAAAAATTATATCCACCGATAATCCACTGTCCAGTGCTTCACTAACTGGCTCAAGGAAATGTAAAAGATTTGTTTGACATGATCTATTCTTCACAAAACCATGTTGGTAAATGTCAACAAAATGTATATCATCAAAATATTTAGTTATTCTATTTTTTAATATCCTTTCAAGCAGCTTGCAGATTACATCAGTTAAACTTATAGGCCTATAATTTTGCTGAAGGCATTTACTACCACCTTTATGCAGTGGAATACTTGTGGCTTTGTTCCATGATGGGACAGTAAGACCTGTTTTCATTGATAGATTAAATAATAATGTTAAGGGACCCAACAATAATTCCTTTAGATTAATTAAAAATACAGGAGGAATACCATCAGGGCCCAGGGACCCACTGTTCTTTAACACATTTATCACATCTAATACTTCATGTTCAGATATAGGGATGAAAGAGTTTCCACCAGTTTATTGGGTACATAAGCTAAGCTTTTAGGTTTGAAAACATTTATAAAGTAATTATTCAAAATATTTGCAATTTCTGCCTGATCTGTTAGAATACCATCTGAAGAGTGTATGGGTCCTATAAAGGGGCTATTTTGTTTTAATGAACCAATATAATTAAAAAAAATATTTTTTATTATCTTTTACAGTATTAGTTCTTCTTCAAGATTCTTTTTTTGCTTGATTATTAAATTATTGCTTTTATTTGCACTCTTTTTGTAATGATTCCAATTTAGAGGAGTCTTGTTGTTTCTGAATTTCTTATATAACCTTTGTTTCTTAGCCAAAATTTTCTTAATGTTGTAATTCCACCATAAGGGAGATCTTCATTTCTTTTATATTTCTTCCTTATAGGAACCCATGAATTAATACTAGCTTTTAATGTAAGGTCAATTTTATTCCATACTGTAATTAAATCATTTCCTATAAGATCAGAAGTCCAATTCCAATTCCCTAGATATTCTTTTATTTTTGGATAATTGGCATTTTTGAAGTTTCTTATTACAGTACAGTCAGTAGTTTCAGAGAAATATAAAAGGTTCATTGTTATAAGTACCATATTATAATCATTGTTTGCTAATAGATGTTTAATACTAACCTTTAAATTTGTGTTTTCAATATTAGAGAAGACTAGATCAAGTATATTTTTCACTCTAGTAGGGGATTTAACTACTTGTTCCATGTTATTTATGGACATGAGATCTAAAAAAAAAACAGTCAAATGATGAGCTGCCTTTACAATTACCCCAGTTAGTATTAGGGAGATTAAAATCACCCATAAATATACACTCTTTATCAAAAAGGTTATCTTCAATATTAGTCAAAAATAAGTAATTTTCTTCTTTGTTTAAATTTGGAGCTCTGTATCCTAATCCAACTGTGATAGTATGTTCTAAGGTAAGCTTAATTTTGATCCAAATTAATTCACTTGTATTATCGTTATAAGAATTGTTTTTTACTAAAAAACTTTTCAGCTTATTATTTATGTATAGTACAATTCCTCCTCCTCTAGACTTCGAATGATTTTTTTCAAATTTAGTATAACCTAATATTTCAGTTGCTCATTCTTCATTCTTGAACCAAGATTTGGTCACCCCACATATATCAATCTTATTAACTTGTAGAAAATTAGTTAATTTGTCTATTTTATTCAAGAGACTTCTTGCATTTAGAAGTAAGATATTTAATTTATTTTCTACGTGAGTTTTACCATTTATGAAATTAGAATCGTTAACTGACGGACTTCCGGTGACGTCACCAGTCTGAATGGCTGCATAGGAGAGAAGCTCCAGCATATCCCACCAGTTAAATCTCCCTAATCTGGCGTAGACGAATCGAAAGACACCTAAAAGCAAGTAAATACAATGCCTGGGAGTAAAGATGTAATGAAATTGCGCCTGGGGAGGCATAAGGGCAGAGCGGATGCAAGAGGATCTGATAGACGGCCTACCTCTAGCCACAGCATATCCCCTGCAAGCAGCATGGCCGGAGAACAGGACCCTGATACAGACAGAGAGAACAAAAGGCTGTCTAGATCTCATTATGAGATGCTTTTGGTTGAAAAAAGGGTGTTCCATGCAGAGAATAAAAAAGAATTCTCAGCGTTACAGAACAGGCTAACGGAGGTGGAGGAGAGATTGGAATGCTCAGAGGAGGCAGCGGGGGAGATGGCCGAGGAGACCCTATGCCTTCACAAAGCCATCGATTTCTTAGTCGACCAGCATGAAGTATTACAAGATAAGATTGTAGATCTAGAGGCAAGGCCCTGAAGGGATAATCTCCCCATATATGGACTTCCTGAGGACTCTGAAACTGGCAAAATGGAGGATTTCCTGACAGACCCACTTAAAGATGTATTAGATCTCCCCCCCAACATTCCAATTCAAAATCGAGAGAGCACACAGAGCCTTGATACACAAACCTACAGACCAAACAGCTAGGCCATGCTCAATTGTCCTAAAGTTCTCCAGTTTTAGAGACAAAGAAATGATCTTGAGAACAGCGTGGTCCAAGAGAAATGTCTCATAGAACTCATCCAGGTTTCTGTTTGATAATGATTACCCTACAGAAATCATGAAAAAAAGGGTAGCCTAAGCACTGATTTTGAGACTCCTGAAAGAGAAGGACATCCGCTTTCAAACACCTTACCCTGCAAAGTTACGGGTTTGTTGGGACACTGGCAATGAAATGTATACAAGCCCTGAAGAGATCATCCCAGAACTGAAGAAGAGAGGATGGAGTTTCCAACCGACCGGTCCAGCATTACAGGAAAAGCGTCACCCCTACTTGCAATGGCAGAGCCTCACAAACAAGCGAGGAGGCGCAGAAAGGCGGAGAGGATTTTGTTCACTGCAAGAAGTCAGGGAATTCATCAGGAAAGCTCACACCCTCCCCAAAGGAGTACATCTGGAGGACCAAAACCTGAATACCTGAACTGGTCAAATGACTGCCTATCTGCAGGTGACTGGATGTTTTTCTTGTTACCCCAAAGGGATTGGGGTATGTGTGGGGGGCAGAGAGATGCCGTAATACTGATTCTTTGCATATTTTCAATTTGAAGGACAACAGAAGCAGCCCCAGTTTTTACGCAGGTGTTTACTCTGCCCTAGATTACGCTGATGGTTGCAGGCTACTTAGATTTAACTCTTTAGAGTGCTAAAATATTAAGTGGCTCAGGGTCCTCACGGTGCAACCATATTGATACGCAGTGGTGGGTTGTGCTGGGAAAATGTTTTTGTCTAACAACTGTATTCCTTTGCAGCTTTTTCAGCCGCTGCCCATTCTGGGCAACCTTTAGGGAAGATAGTCAAAATATTAAGCCTGATTGTTTCCCTACTTTGGCTGACGTTTCCTTTATTCGACCTTGATGTTCTGAGGGGTCAGGAAGGCCTGACCAAGTCAGAGGTCACAATTCCTCCCTTAGGGTCCCAGCCCGATTTTAGGTCTGGGGTCCCCGTACTCAGAGGGGTAGTTTTTATGCCCTCTCTCTTTGGAAGTGCCAATGTAAATAGGTTTGAGATGTTGAAGTTCATTACAGTTAACCATTATGTTAATTTAGCAAATGTGCACACAATGTTTTTTACTCTTTTACTTAGTTGCCTATGGAAGGTGGATATACAATATAAGACAGACTCAGAGTACAATGAGCCACAGAAACCTAAAGGGTTGAAGAGGGAAAGACTCCCCCGTGTTATGGCATCTATAGAATCAGTCTGGACCCCCTCTATAGAATTTTCATTTACCCTAATTTGGTCAGCCCAGTGTATTAAAATAGTGTCCGATGGCTAAAATCTCCACAGTTAGGGTATGCTCACACAATGTTAACGGGTTAAATAACCCAATAAAGAGATACTGAGTGGTTACCTCTCTTAAAAAATTGAAACCCTCATTCCTCCTTTTACAGGAGATGCATGTAAACAAACAAGAGCATCAAAAACTCTCTAAATTTGGGTTTTCCATAATAGTGGCTTCAGTATATGGAAGGGGGAAGAGAAGAGGAGCGGTGGTTATGGTCCCTTAAAGCATTCCCTTCCACCTAGTGAGTTCCTATGTGGACTCGGAGGGAAGGCTCGCGATTGTGGTGGGTCAGCTGGAGGGGCAGGATATTACCCTGGCCTCTATGTATATTCCCCCTTGGGAAGAGCCTGAAGTAAGAAAGATGCTGTTTCAGAGGATCATGGAAAGGTGTAAGGGAGTATTAATAATAGGTGGAGATCATAACCTAACTACCTCACACCTAGATACCTCTAGCATGAAACCCTTTAAAAAATCTCCAGCACAGTGGGCAGTGCAGGCCTATCTCTCTGGAGCCCACTGGGTGGATGTTTGGAGAAATCTTCACCCTAACAAGAGAGTGTATACACACTTCTCTGCCCCCCATAAAGTGTACACTCGTATAGACTATGTTCACTTATCTAAAGAACATTTATATAAAATGCAAAGCTGTACACAGACACCCACTGTATTATCTGATCACTCAATCCTAACACTCAATATGACCTGGGAAAGGGAAAAAATCAATACCCTATGGAAATTTAACAATTTTTTGTTGAACAGTAAGGACTTTAAGGAAATGATACAGCACAAAATTAAACAGACTGTTGCGGACAATAGGAAGCAGGGGACAGGTGAAGGAACACTATGGGACACCCTTAAAGTAGTCCTTAGGGGCGAGATAATAAAATATGCAGCCTACTACAAAAAGAAGCAACAGTTATGCCTAGATAAGCTCCAGCGACAATTCCAAGATTTGCAGGCTCAGCATGCCGTAGGAGATAGATTTTTTTCCCCTCCTGCAAGCTACCAGAGAACAGATCCAAGCGATCTTGGATATTTGTACGGAGCAAGCACTACAATTCATTAAACAAAATATTATGAAGGGGGCCCAAGGTCTACCCGCTTATTAGCCCATAGACTCAGGCAACACAAGACCCGATCTAATATTACCCAGATAAGAGACCTGGATTCCAGAAGGGTAGTTACTCTCCCTAAGGAGGTAGAACATGCTTTCCAGACGTATTATAGTGCTGTATATAGAACAGAGAGGGGGGGAGGATGCCCAGGGAATTGAGACCTTCCTGGAGGACCTTAAGCTCCCAGGGATATCAGAAGAACAAAAACAACTACTGGAAAAAACAATCTCTCCAGCAGAGTTGGGTCAAGCTGTGTCGGCCCTAAAAACATATAAAAGCCCTGGCCCCGACGGATACACAGGTGACTTCTATAAGACATTTAGAAAAGACCTGTCTCCCATCTTATTGGCAGCTTGTAGAAGTGTTCAAACAGGTGAATCAATCCCAGACTCCTGGCAATATGCTTATATATCTAGCATACCAAAACCGGATAAGGACATTACATCCTGTTCCTCGTACAGACTTATTTCGGTTCTCAATATAGATTACAAAATATTTGCATCTATATTTTCAAAAAGGTTTGAAACTTTTTTGCTGGAGTTAATAGACTTGGATCAAACTGGTTTTGTCCCTGGCCGTCAAACACAGGATAATATAAAAAGAACGTTGCATCTGCTGCAACAGGTGAGGAGTAAGGGGTCTCCGTTTCTTTTGCTTTCTTTGGAAGCAGAAAAGGTGTTTGACCATGTCGAGTGGCCTTTTCTGTGGGCAGTGATGGGGAGAATCGGAATTCCACAATCAGCTATTAAATTAATAAAATCCATGTATACAGACCCCAAAGTTTACATTCAGATAAATGGCTCCTTTTCCAGCCCTATTTCACTGTCTCCTGGTACGAGACAGGGATGCCCCCTGCCCCACTTGTTGTTCATGATAAATCTGGAACCCCTAGCTCAGGCCCTAAGGCAAGAAGTAAGACTAGCTGGGGTGGAGGTTGCCTCAGTCACCCACAAGCTGGCACTATATGCGGACGATCTCCTGATATACATGACTGATCCTGAGGCTTCTCTTCCCCCTCTCTGGGATAAACTAAAAAGATTTGGAGAAATATCAGGATATAAAATTAACCAGGCCAAGATGGAAGTTTTGGCTTTGAATTTTAATTCATCCGTAGGACTGAGAAGTACCTACAGCTTTCGATGGGACCTGAAAAGTATTAAATATCTGGGAGTACAGATTGGCTTATCATATGATGATTTGTTCTCTTTGAATTATACCCCTTTTATGACTAAGACCTGTGCTGAATTAGAAAAATGGAGCACTCTCCCTTTGTCCCTTTACCAGAGAATAGAATCCGTCAGGATGGTGGCCCTTCCCCGCTTTCTTTACTTGGCTCAGACCCTTCCAACACAGATACCAGATATATTTTTTATGAGACTGCAGAGGAAAATATCAGCCTACATTTGGGTGAATCAGAAGCCAAGGATTAACCTTTCAGTTTTACAGCTCCCCAAACAACAGGGAGGTATGTCCCTACCTAATTTTAGGTTATATCATCAAGCTTCCCAGATCAGAATACCTTTATATTGGCTTGATATGAACTACGTAGCTAGATGGAAGTCGGTAGAGAGTCAGGAAAGGGAACTTGTGGATGTTTACCACACTTTGCTCTCCTTCCCCCCAGAAATAAAAATAGAGAAAATAGACAACCCATATACCCAATCCACACTGAAGTGTTGGCAAAAGGTACTAATATCACAGGAATTTTTAAGCTGGAGACTCGCTATGCTCTCTCTGCCTCATACAGGTGCTTTTATTCCAGCCAAGATAGATAAGGGATATCTTAAATGGCAAAGAAGGGGTTTGCATTTAGTATACCATTTTATGCCCCAGGGGACAATTTTGTCACTAACGGACTTAACCCAAAAGTATGCCATCCCGTACTCAGACAGGTGTAGGTACTTCCAGACTAGGGACTACCTCAGTTCCCTTGGGGGGGGTGAAACGGAGGGATTTTCCTCTCCCCAGACTTTTGGTGACTTTAATAGGGGCGACAGATGGGAGACCAGTCCCGTCTCACACAATTTCAGCTCTTTACAAAGGTTTGCATTCCCTGAAAGAGAACCCCTTAGATAAAATCAGGCTAGCATGGGAGAAGGATTTAGGGACAGGAATATCTTTGCCCCAGAGGGAGAGGCATATAAAGACAATGCAGAAGGGCACCAGTTCTGGACATTGGAAGGAGTTCACCAGGAAATTGTCTGTGAGGTATTTCAGGGCCCCTGCGGTGGTTCAGAAGTACAGCACCCTTGGAGGAACAGAATGTTGGAGGCAATGTGGATTTACCCCAGCCACCCTAGGCCACATTTTCTGGTCTTGCAAGGCTCTGCAGCCTTTTCTTGTCCATTTCCATGAGGCTCTCCAACAGATAATATCCCCAAATTTGGCCTTCGACCCTCACTTTTTCTTTTTCAGTGAAGGTCCATTGGAGCATATGGATGCTTCGACTAGGAAATTTTTTTAATTTGTCCTCAATTGCTGCCAAAAAAGCTATTACAAAAAAAATGGTTCTCCCCCTTGCTTCCCATTCTGGATCTATGGCATCAGGTAATGATAGATATTTACAAGATGGAGAGAATTACAGCCATATTAAATAAATCTTAGAATGGTTTTGAGAATATGTGGAGAAAATGGGTACTATATATCGTACCTCTCCGGGCTGACTTTGTACCTTGAGCCGAGCCTGGGGCTCTTCTGTAAGCATGTAATAGGGGAATTGTCCAAATTATTTTTTATGTACTCAAGTATTGTCCTGGGCAACAAATGAAATCAGATGGAATATAGAATATATGTGCACTTTATGTTTAATCCTTTTAATTATTTAAGTTTTTAATTTCTCCCTTCTCCCCCTGTAAATGTATTGTATAAGTTTTGTTTAGGTGTATGTTTATTGTCACAAAAATAAAGAATGAAAGTTAAAAAAAAAGAATCGTTAACTGACACAGGGCTGATGTTATTTAAAGTAGGTGCATTACCTAATATTGTTTTACTAGCATCCAGTCTGTCATTAAGAGAATCCACAAAAGAGGAAATCTCCCCCCTATAACTTAGTTTAAAGAATCTTGAATGTGAGTTAAAATATGTTTCCCCAGCAAGGCATTGCCCCTCCTACTTAAGTGGAGCCCATCTCTTGAAAAAAGTTCTTCTTTTAAAAAGAAGTCTTCCCAGTGAGTTATACATCCTATCTGTTGTTTTACACACCATCTTCTCAACCAGTTATTTAGTGCTTTGATTTTATTTAAATTAAACTCAGAAGCTTTAGGTATGGGTAATACTTCAGAAAAGGTGATTTCACAATTTAATTCAACCAATTTATGAGTCATTGCAACAATGTTCTGTTTAATTTTGATTAAAGGTTCTCTTAAGACATTATTGGCCCCGGAGTGTATAATGACCAATGGATTTTCAGAATTTGTCAGTATATTATCCAGCATCAATGTAATATAATTGGCCTTTGCTCTGTCAATGGTCTATCTATTCATACTCATCTCTATTGCTCCCTTATGCCTATCCCTTGTCTGTTTGAAGTCCTGCACTGTATTCATATCCATCAATTCCTGAGGTAGACCGTTCCATGCATCCACCACCCTTTCTGTGAAAAAGAACTTCCTCACATTATCCCTTAATTGGCCTCCCTCTAATATCATGCTGTGTTCACTTGTCCTGCTATTTTTCTTATATTGAAACATGTTAGACTCTTTCACCTTGTTAATGCCCTTAAGGTGTTTGAATGTTTTGATAATATCACCTATCTCCCTCCTTTGCTCTAGGGTATATATATTGAGCTCCGTTAATCTGTCCTCATATGTTTTCTGATGCAGTCCCTGCACCATTTTGTTTGCCCTTTTCTGGACTGCTTCAATTTGGTTAATGCCCTTGTGAAGGTGTGGCCTCCAGTACTGCACAAAAGTACTCCAGATGGGGCCTAACCAGTGTCTTGTAAAAGGGATTATTACTTCCCCCTTTCGACTTGTGATACCCCTACTAATACACCCCAACATCCCCCTAGCCTTACCTACTGCTTTAGTGGTCTGCTTGGATGATTTTAGGTCATCGGTGATGATGACGCCCAAGTCTCTTTCTTCCCTTGTGACAGCCAGTAACTCCCCTCCCAGTCTATAGGTAGCTTCAGGGTTTCTCTTCCCTAGGTGCATGATCTTGCACTTCTTGGCGTTAAACCTCAGTTGCCACTCTTCTGACCATTTTGCCAGTTTATCCAGATCTCTTCTCATTTTGTCCACCCCATCTGGATCATCTACTCTGTTGCAGATCTTGCTGTCATCAGCAAACAGACAAACCTTACCCTCCAGTCCATCTGCAATGCCACTGATGAAGATACTGAAGAGGACTGGCTCCAGGACTGATCCCTGAGGTACCCCACTTGTGACTTGCATCTCTTCTGACTGTATACCATTTACCACCACTCTCTGTTTTCTGCCTGTCAACCAGTTTGCCACTCAGTTGACCAATGTCTGACCCACCCGAGCCTACCCTGCTTATTAATCAATCTACTATGTGGAACAGTATCGAAAGCTTTGCTGAAGTCAAGGTAGGTGACATCAACTGCTCCTCCTTGGTCCACCACTCTGGTTACCCAGTCAAAGAAATCTATGAGATTAGTTTGACAGGACCTTCCTTTTGTAAACCCATGCTGTATTGGATCCTGCACTCCTGTGGATTCCAGGTGTTGCACTATCCTTTCCTTAAGGAGTGCCTCCATAATCTTGCCCACTACTGAGGTAAGACTGACTGTTCTGTAGTTCCCTGCCTCCTCCCTGCTACCACTCTTGTGGAGTGGGATCACATGAGCCCTTCTCCAGTCTTTTTGGACCTCTCCTGTGCTCAGAGACTCACTAAACAGTTCTAATAATGGCTCTGCTAGTTCCACCCTTAGCTCCTTTTGTACCCTGGGATGTACACCATGAAGTCCCACTGCCTTGTCTACCCTGAGTTTATCAAACTCTTGTAGGACCCTTTCTTTTGTGAAGGGACTAGTGCACACCTCCCACCCCCCTGTGTCCATGGTGCTGAGCTGTGGGCCCTGCCCTACCTTCTCTTCAGTAAATACTGAGCAGAAGTATCTATTTAGAATAGATGCTTTTACATGGTACTCATCCTCACACACACCCTTATCCCCTTTAATCTTAGCAATACCCCTGCCTGACTTTCTCCTTTCACTAATGTATTTATAGAAAGTCTTGTCACCCTCTTTTACTGTTCATGCTAGTGTTTCCTTGGTTTGGGCCTTTGCCTGCCTTACTGCTTTCCCTGTTTCCCTTAGGGAAGTTTGGTATGCCTCCCTATCTTCACTCTTGCTGCATTCCCTTATATTTCCTGAAGGCTAGCCTTTTGGCTCTGACCTTTTCTGCTGTTTTTGAGAACCAAAGTGGTTTCCTTTTTCCTTTGCACTTCCTTTTCTCACTAACACAATGGGATGTTGCTTCAAGTATTGCATCTTTAATGCTTGCCCACTTTGCCTGTACCCCCTCATCTGTATTTCTTTTTGCCAGTGCTAGCTTAACTCTGTTGGCCATCTTATCAAAGTCAGCTCCTCTGAAGTCACATATTTTTGCCTTGGAATGGGATGATTTAGTTCTAGTGGCCAAATTTAACCATACCATGTGATGGTTACTGGCCCCCAGGTGACCTTCTATGTGGAGATCTGTGATCCTTTCCCTGTTAGTCAGTACTAGATCTAGGATAGCCCTGTCTTTTGTGGGTTGTTGTACCAGTTGTTTGAGGCCCTCCCCCTGCAGGGAATCCACCATGTGTCTAGTTCTGGCAGATGTCCCTGCTGGTATTGACCAATCTGTATCTGGCATGTTGAAGTCTTCCATTATCAGAATCTCCCCTTTGGCTGTCATGTTTTGTATATCTTCTAACAGTAATGTGTCTATGTCCTCCCCATGGTCTGGAGGCCTGTACACAACCCCAGTTCGTATGGCTGTCCCATTTCCTGTTTCCAGGGTGAGCCACAGTACATCTGGCTCCTTACGTATATTCTGAATTTCTGTAGCTTTGATATTTTCATTGACATAAAGGACCACTCCACCACCCCCCTGCCTTTTTGCACCTCGGTCTCTTCTTTGTTATTTTTGAGAGTTAATTGCTCCCAAAATCTCAATTTAGTTCCTAGTGCTGCTAGTGAACATTTTTTTTTGTTTTTGTATCTTTGGAGAATACTTAGTTAAACTTAGGTAGTGTTTTCAGTTTTCTCTGTGTCTGTGACTGTGAGGGAGTTGAGTGGGGGAGGGTCGACCATGGTATGTGTGTGTGTGTGAAAGTAGAGCAGGCTAGTTCCTAATATTTGACAGATTTCTCACAAGTTATGAGTGAGTTTCTGTAATTTCTTTAAAATCTTAATATTTTTGTTGGTGTGCTACTTATTTGTTATATTTTTCTCACATATTGACCCTTTTTTGAGTAACTTTATCTGAACAGTTACTACATTCTGACTTAGTATTTCTGTTCCTGTTTCTCTTTGCTTAATCACTTTTGTGATTTATTTTTTTATTGAAAGTATTCATGTACATTGACCACTTGACTTGTCCATATCCAGGTACACTGCATTGTTGAATTGCTCACAGAAATTAATATTGTGATCTAACCTCTGCATTGCAGCGTTCCTGTTTTTCTATTGAATTTGCTTACCATATTAACCCTTTCCTCCCTGTTACACCACTGTTGTTTGCTACCTGACCTACTATATAAAAACAACAGAGTTTTCAAAATAGTGCTGATCCCTACATGGGTTTTGGAGGTGACTTTGTTTGTTTATTTCAAATCTTGTTGTCACTTCCTTCTGATATATCTGTAAGCCCAAACTGTATTTAGTAAGTACTAACACATTGCAGTACTCAACTTATCCAGACCCCACTTATCCGGACCGTAGTTCATATTTTTTTTTTTTTTTTTATTTGCATTTTTTCCACCTCCTCCGAGCTGCCGGCCACCCAATGTTCAGCCCGGTCACGGGCCAGCGGCTTCCACCCCCCCACATCGGCCTCGGGTCCTCCGATACCCCGTGGCTTGCCCCCATGGTGGGGCTGCGGGATGGGGAGAGCGAGGCATCCTGCAGAGACCGTAGTTGGTCAGAGGACTGGCCTGGGGGGGCTAATCAAAGCCGCGGCGGGCTTCATGGAGGGTGGCCGGCAGCCGTCCATTTTCCTCTTTTTCCGGGGAGGTGGGGTCGTGCAATGATGTCCAGCATCCGCCCCGCCTCCTACAACCTTTGTGCGCGGCAGCTTGGGTGCTCCTAGCCTCCGCTAGGAGTCCCCATCGCCCCGGATGCTCCTCCCTCCGGAGAGGAGAGCAGTCCAGACATCAATCCTTCCCCCGGCCGACCCTCCGACGACCAGGTCCGTTCCGGACCTGGTGCCAGCGTCTAGCGGAAATCTAACCGCTGCGCCGACGAGCCGGCCGTAGTTCATATTTTGACTGAGAGGTGTTCTGTGCGTTTGGTTTACAGTTTAGTTTCTGTGAACCGACCAGCAACTACCTGGTTATTATCAAGTTGTGTAATAATCATTCCATTTAAAAACTGACATTTGATTAAGAACTACTTAAGTATTCTTTTCAGAATTACTGCACAGCCTTGTTGTGGTGGTGTTCTCTGTTGGTTTTGTATTGAAAGTCTCTTACTTCTGTCCTCCTGTTATCCCATGTTACTTAACTCTTGTTTTTGTAATTGAAAAAATAAAATAGTGTTTTCACACTCAATTAGGCTACAGTAGCAGTTGTAGGTAATTATGTACACATAGACTACCGTGCAGCTACCCGTTCTGATTTCTGTTTGCCCTTTGTAGATAGCATTGCAGGTGTTAAATCACACTTCTTTAACAGAAATACATAATAATATAGTTTCAGAGGAAGCCAAATGAAACAAGCATATAAATATGCCTGCCAAGAGACATTCAACTTCAGGTAAAGGTGCTAGGTTGGGAGGTGGCTCAAAGAAGTTTGTTAGTAACAGCAAACCTATTTCTGAATCATTGCCCTCTGTGGGCTCCGCTGCTGCTGTGGCAGCTAATTGCAGCAAAATCGAGTTAGAAGAGGCTTCAAGTTTGTGACTAATTTTTTTAACTTCCCAATCTGTAGCTAGTATGCTTGTTGGGGATGATACTGGAAATAAGGGAGACAGTCACACCAGTGGAGGCACAGAGGTCCAGGAGGAGGAAGAAAAAGTTGTCAGTGTGACTGTTGTTCCTGCACAAGGAGGAGCTGATGGTTGTGAGGGTGATAGTGTCCAGCTTCAGTCTGCTTCTCTGGGAGAAGGAGATAAGGAAAGTCAGCCCCCCCCCCACAGTGAGGAGATGCCAGAGAAGGGAAAAGTTTGTCTGGCAGTAAGCAGTGATAGGGATGAGGAGGAGGTTATAATATGTGTTGGTACAGATGATGATGATGTGTTGGATCCCCTGTGGGAGCCAGAAGTGAAAAAGATGAAGCTTGATGATGAAGTCCATTTAGATGACAAGACTGAGAGTGAGGATAATAGCAAGCCTGCAACAAGTAGTCCAGTCACCCCACCTCCCAAACATAGCATGCTGGATATCATGCAAGTGGCACAAAAAACAAAAACTTCCACACCTTTGGCTCCACTGTTCAAGTCTCAGTCCCATGACAAATCTAGAGGTGCAAAGTCCCTAGTTTGGGATTTTTTCATGCTTGATGCAGCTGATGACACCATAGCGATATGTCAGCTGTGTCAAGCATGTGCAAGTCATGGAAAAATGGACAGCCACATAGGCACCAGTGGCCAGCATGACCATTTGTAAAACAAGCACCCACTGCGCTGGCACCAACACTAGAAAGATACCAGAGCTGTTGGTGGGACTTCCCTTGTCAAGCTTAATGTTAGTGACAGCAGTGCAATAGAGCAGGAGGAGGGAGGGCTGAGTGGGTTGGTGGAGGAGGAGTGTGAGGAATAATTTTCTCTCTCGAGCAGTGGGCATAGTAGCACTGGAGCTGCTACTCCCTCAAGTTATAAAAGTACACCACCAGGCACCAAATCCATCAAAATAACCAGTTTCATACATGCTGCATATCCCAGGCCCCAAGAGTCACCTGGTACCCCAGCAAGAACAACACTGGTGGCACAAGTAAAGCATTTTTGTCAACCCACTCCCAAGATGCAGCCCACATTGAAAAGTGTGTTTGAGCTGCTCTCAAAGTACCCCCCAATCATGCTGTTGCACGTGAGCTAAACGCAGCCACAGCTGAAATGCTTGCCATTGACTTGTTGCCCTTCTCCTTTGTGGAAAATCCAGGATTCCACCATTTGATGGTCCGTGCCTGTCCCAAATGGCAGGTGCCATTGTGAATGTAGTTCTCCAAATGTGCCATGCCCGAACTCTACAGCAGAGTTTCACAGTCCTTCCTATATGCCATGAAGCATTCTGCCTCAAAATATATCCACCTTAGCATGGATATGTGGACAAGTGGGCAAACATCAGGCAGCTCATATCTGTGCATACCAGAACACTGGGCACAGGTACCTGGAGTGGTTGTTGATTTGGAGCCTGGAAAAAACTGCATAAAGCAAAATTGTGGTGGTAACAACACACCTGGTATTCATCAGAATGCAACCATAACTATGCAAAGTGTTACAGGGTCTCACACTGGTGAGAAAATGCTGAATGTCCTGCTAAATTGGATTGCTGAGTGGCTAAATGCACACTCACTCACAGCGGGGTTTATTGCCAGTGACAATGGCTCCAATGTGGTTACGTGCATTACTGACACTGTTTTTTTCAGAGTTCCCTGCCGGGCACACTGCCTTAATCTAGTTGTTCAGCAATTTCTGAATCACGATGAAATAGAGGAAACTGTATCTGTCGCCAGACACATCTGTGTGCACTTTGCCAATTTTGCAAAGGCCCGTGACCATCTGTGTGAGCTGCAGCGCACTAACCATCTGCCTCAGCACCATATGAAGCTCGATGTTTTTACCACATGGAACTCCACACTGTACATGCTGGACCGGCTTTATAAGCAGTATAAGGCACTTTCAGATTACCTACTGCTGCACAGCACCTGGGACAGTTCCGGAGTGTCCATCACCCTAACAACAGAGCAGTGGTGACAAATGGTTGGCTTAATATGCATTTGTTGTCCATATGAGCATGCAACACAGGTTGTGAGTGGGGACACTGCCTGTATAAGTCAGTCAATACCCCTTATACATGTGCTGAGGAAGACAATGGTAAATGTCCATCACCAGATGGAGGCAAGTGATGATCACAGTTCTGGTCATGTAATGGGTCACATTCTCTGTATACTGGACAGCAATACACATTATCTGTGGCATTATGCAGTGTAATGAGTTTGCTGTTGCTACCATGCTGGATCCACGGTACAAATGTGGCTTGCCTGCCATGATTGAAGGGGGTCATGTGCGAGTGGAGAAATTGACCAATTACCTTGTCAGACAGGTACATGGCGCACAGATGAAAAATGCAGAGACACAAAGGCCATATATACCAGGTATTGCTACCACCACCACCAGTAAATCATCAGAGGCCTCCACATTGGAGAAAATGTCAAAGTCACAGCACAGCATAGCAGGTAATCCCATCTGGGATGCTCTGTACCAGGTGGGCATGGAAGAAATTGAAGACAAGGAGGAGAAGCATGATGAGGCAGCAAGACTCAGGGCAGCACAATGTATGGTGGATGCTTACATGGGAGATACCAAGAATATTGGCATCACTGATGAACCACTGGTGTACTGGGGCAGCAAAGTGAGTGATTGGCCTGCACTGGCATCTGTTGCTTTTAAATACCTCAGCTGCCCACCATCCAGTGTTAGTGTGGAACGGGTGTTCAGTTCTGCTGGGGCCATTGTGCGAGACCGTAGGACAAATCTATCACCGAAGAATGTTTCCATCCTAACATTTATAAAAATGAATGAGGCTCACATTCCACATAACACAGTTATTTTAATGGTGTTGCCCCAAGAACTGTGTCTCAGAGACGATGATGACAATGAAGACGTCCAAACTGGTAAGGCCTCTAATAGCAGGGAGGCAGATGAAGCAGCAATGATGACAGAATTTCCACCTGGTGATGACTCATCTTGAAGACTGTAAAGGTTGCTTCATGGATGATGTGTCAGTGGAAGAAGGCTAAAGGTGTTCTGCCCCTCTCTAGCCACCACCATCATTCCTCCTCCCATTTCCACTGAATATGCTGTTTTATGTTATTATTACACATTTTAAATTTTATTTTGCTGGTTGTTCTGTGTTACACATCCAGTTAAACCATTTAATTTGATTACCCAACGTAGCAACAATATTTACTTCATTTCATTTTTGAAAATGCATTCGCCCCTGCTATGCTAACTGGAATGAATATGTCATCTCAGCAATACATAATGGCCCCATCAAGCGACAAATACTGAACAACATCCTCCCCATTTCCACATATACCTCCTCCATGAGACCATGAATGGGTGTCTAGCGAGTGTGCCACCACTGCATATTTCGATGTAACAACTTAGTTAGACAGTGCACAGCCAGTACTATGTTAATCAGAAATGCATGCATACTCCATCCCCATGTGTACAATTAACCATCGTGTAATCTGCCTCCTTGTCATCCAGCCTAATGTGTATAACGCAGACTTCTACAGTGTGGCCCATCACTCTCATACTGCCAAGAAATACCGCTGAAAATCTGTGAAGCTGACAGATGCATGCTCCAGCATAAACAGCAGTCTCAGACCAGTACATTACTGCTGCCTCTGAGTCCAGCTAAATTACTCCTCCTCCCCCTCCTCCAGCAGTCTTCCACCAGGAAGAATCACAGCATTGCCAATGCCAGCGCATTTGGGACCAGTACATCAACCCACACAATGCATCACTTTCATCCCAGCATGCACACTTGGTGTTGTTTTCCCTTCTGCCGACCACCCATGATGACAGCATTGCCAGCACATTTTGGGCCAGTATGTCAACCAGCACGATGCAGCAGTTTCATCCCAAGCACAATTGGTGTTGTTTTCCCTCCAGCAAAAGAAATAGCAACTCAGAAAGTAACACATATCATCAAGAAGCAAGAAATATAAATGTTCTTTCTCCATGGCATGTCTTCTGTTCAACTGATTCATGGTAATTAGATTTCAGTTGTTGTAATGTTATTACTTATACTTCCATTGTACTGTTATGCATGCCTTTGTTGCAATATGCATGCAAGGCAGCACACCTTACTGTATAAGTTATATTATGTATTTCCATTTAACTTTATGCGGGGTTTGCCATGATCACGCCAGATAAGGCCCGGACTGCGGAACAAGGATGATACTTTGACATGGCACATTCAGAGCCTAGTCAATACACATTGTAAGCATCATTATGTACAGATCAGTATTGGAATTGTAATGTTTTTCACTTGCAAGATTTTGTGTATTCCATTCCAGGCACTGTATGTTCTGGTATGTTTCACCATAGGCTCGTAAATGAAATCATTTCAGTGGTGGGACATTTTTGGCACATTGCCAACATCGATGGTAAGTATCAGCACAGGTAAGTAGCAATGCTAATTTTTTTTTCTTTTGATATTTTTTCTCCATCTTTTTACAGATGACATTGGTTCAAACAACAACTGTCTTGAATCGAGTGACTGGCAAGTCAAATGAAATTTTCTGTTCAAAACGAATTCATTTTATGTTGTCTTGCACACACGCAAGCAACATATTGGGGTAGCTTGGAATAGCAAGTTTTGGAGGCATGGTCCTGTTGTGGCCAGTGGCACCACTGCTTTTTTGGGCTGGGCTCCAGGGCACAAATTAGATTGCATGCTGTCTATGACAGCAGTGCAAAAGCATGCCACCAACTTGAAACAATTTAGCTGCTGCAATGAGGGAGATCCCCCTCATTGCAGGGCATGCCTTGCCTGGTGTAACATTTCAATAAAAGATGGCAGCAGCTGTCGCCGACAGCCTGACAGTCCCAATCAAACCAACATCAGGGGTGTCCAATCCCCCTGTCAGCATGCCCCCTTCCCAGTTCAGTTTGTCAATGGGGGACCCCAATCCCATCAGCATAATGGCCCCCTCATCATTTAATTTGTGGGCTGAGGGGGTGCCCAATCCCACTCGGCATTATGCACCCCCCCAGACATGTTTCTGTGCTGACAGGAGGCCCAATCACCATCGGCTTCTGTTCCCCTCCTCCAAATTACATGTGGCACACTGGGAGCCCACCCCAGTGTGCCAAAACACACCTGTAAAATAAGAAAACTGAGTTGCATTGTCTTTATGGGTTTTTTTGTTTGTTTTTACCTGAAAAACGAGACAACGGTCCCTCGACATGTCTAGTGCCCCTCCCCCAACCTGCACCCATGCTATGCGTACCTCACTTCCCCACACCCCCCTCATCCCATACTTACTTCTGGAGCCTGGCACGATGATCTTCAGTGGACCGTGAACTGAAGAAATGCCAGTAAGCTGTATAATGGTATAAATGCTTTTTTTTCAAACTTTGGTGCATATCTTAGCCATCTTTGGAAATTTTGGCACTAAATTTTCAACATGGGGTTCTTGAGACCCCACCTCATGAATTCAGTCACTGTCATCTCGTTATTCGGTCCCAAAAGGTGATTTCATGGTCACTGCACAGAATCACTTTTTGGGACTGATTAACAAAAGGACAGTGTCACTGTTCATGAGGTGGGTTCCCAAAAAACCTATGTTGCAAATTTGGTGAAAAAATTCAAAAAAATGACTCTGTTACAAGCTTGCATTGTGCAGTTTCCACACATGCTCGTAATTTCAAGAATTTTTAATACTTTTACTCCAGATTTTCAACATTGCCATTTTTTCACACCTCCTTATGAGCAGTACAATGTGCTTTCATACATCCAGCACACAATGGCACAGTCACTGTAAGAAAACAATGTTCATGACAAATTAAGAACATCACAGTAACATAGTTCATGAACATAGGTCCCAAAATGCCTATGTTGAAAATTTGGTGACAAAATTCCACAAAATGGCTATGTTACGAGCGTACATTTTGCAGTTTCCATGCACAGTCGTAACTTCGAGAATTTTTAATATTTTTACTTCAGATTTTCAACATTGCCATTTTTGCACACCTCCTTATGAATAGTACAGCTGTCATTTTTCACATTCTGCCCAAAATGTGGTTTCACACATCTGGCGCTTAATGGTGCAGTCGCAGTACGAAATCAATGTTCAGGACAAATTAAGAAAATCATAGTGCAACTGTTCATGACCAGAGGTCTCAAAATGCCTATGTTAAAAATTTGGTGAAAGAATTTAAAAAAATGACTGTGTTATGAGCGTACGTTGCACAGTTTTCATGCATGCTCTTAACTTCAAGAATTTTTAATATTTACACTCCAGATTTCCAAAATTGCCATGTCTTCACACCTACTTATGAATGGTGCAGCTGTTATTTTCCACATCCTGCCTAAATTGTGTTTTCACACGTTGCGCAGAATGGTGCAGTCGCTATGGGAAATCAACATTCTGGACAGATCAACAAAATTACAGTGCCACTGTTCATGAACAGAGGTCCCAAATGCTTTCATGAGGTGGGGTCACAAAAAGGCCATGTTGAAAATTTGGAGTGCAAATACCAACAAAAGCATGCGGCGTTAGGGTTTCTAACTGTAATGTCCCACCCTGTACAGACAAACAGGCATCAGGGGAGTGCCTTTGGATTGTCAGTTGTAATGTTCATTCCATTGCACCCCCAACCCCACCCTGCAGCCACTGACAGGCATCAAGGTGTGCCTTGGACTCTTCATCCCCAAAGTTCACTCCATTCTCCAATACTGCACCAATCTCAATGTACTTCCTTATGGAATGGGGTGAGCATAAGGACCAATGACCCTAAGGCACAACATGACACTTATCAGAGTTTGCAGAGTAGAGTGAGGTGAAATGGCGTGAGCATTATGGCTGATGAAACCAAATACACACCTCAATGCCTGTCACTCCCTGCAGGGTGGGGTGGAGTTGATGTCGGTTCCATAGTTCACTGCCATTCCCATTATGCATCTCTCTAACTCCTGCACTACCAATGCCAACACCAGCAAGACAACATTCGGCATTGACAAATGCTTGTTTAATATTGATAACAGTGTTAGTTCAGGTAGCATCATAGTGCAGGTGATAAGTGCTTATGATACCATCTACAGTGTCAGTTGCACATTCATTAATAAAAGTAATATATCCTTTATCATCTTACAGTGGTTCAATCAAGGGACTTATTTAAGCTGCGTATGGGTGACTCCACAGTGTCAATGGCAAAACACATAGGGATACAATCCAAGGTCACAATTTTCAGGTTAGTGCAGCAGTATATATAATATGTTTGTTTTCCTTCACAGGTGTCCGTTTATGATGATGACGTATATATGTTTTTAGTTGTCAGCAGTGGCCCACACCTCACAGGTGCAGCACCTTGATCTAGCTTCCATACACCAGGATGGAAGACTTGTATTTAGTCACCAATACCATACAGAGATGGCATGCATGGGTAAATGTCCACCAGAAAACTAAGCAACCCAACCAATTCAAGTAATTTGTACCTGGCAATAAGAAAAAAAGACTTTCTGAGCATTGTTACAACTAGGTGCTCCCCCTACCACCACCATCATTACATGAAGCAATATTTACATCAGGGAATGGCTGTTAAACCGAAACCGTCAACATGAATAGACTACATCCGATGAGCACAGCCAGCAGCCAGATTGGGAGTTAACAGATGCACCCCAGCAGCGGAATTCCTGAATATTGACAGACCATTATAGAAGATAGTTTCTGTCAAAGTCTGACATGACTGCAATAATCACAAACTTAATACGTAATCATATCCACCAACCCCACACCAACCTGGCCTCAACCACCTCCTCCACCATCCGCCCACCATCACAAATTAAGAAATACTTACCACAAGTTAATGAATTGCACATGTATTGAGCAGCAGCAGTGCACCTGGAGTTAACAGCACCTGAATTCCTGCATGTTGAGAAAAGAAAAAATAATACAATTACAATCCGACTCAGATATCCAAGTTGCAGTCACCTATCCCTCCCAGTAATTAAAAATTCAATACTTACCTTGTCCTTGTGCAATGTGAAATGTGGTGCATTCAAACATCTTGTATCCAAATCCTGGCATGCATGTCATGATGATGTACTCCTCAGCATACTAGATAATATAAAATCAGTACAAACATATAAGAACTCAAGACGTCCCAATAGCAACCTACCATCCCTCTTCTCTTGCACCCAAAAAAATAAATACAGACAGATACTTACAGGTGCAGCAGCAGCAGCATCGATTGACTATGTGAAGAGGATCCTTATAATGCAGACAAAACATTACTTCTCATGGCAACTAGTCAGAGCAGCAGGCAGCAGCTACAGGCAACAGCAGCAGCACACAAAATGTCATTCAAGCCACACTGACTTAAAACCACAGAGCCAACAGAGCTAACCAGGGCATCATCATTGCGAAATGATAATTCCACAGTTCTCAATCAATTGAGAAACCAGCAGCAGGAGGAAGCAAGTGCAATTTTAAGTAGCAGGACCATTTTGCAGGAGGATTTATTTTTGTCATCATGGCAGACTGGCTTATGTTGCATGTCAGGCAGTGGCAGCACCATGGTTAGGCCTGAAAACCATATTAAATGGTGCAAAAAACAGCAGATTTGAGTCCTTTGTGGATGTGAATCATGTAACTGCCTTTCTGATACCAGATTTCACTCTGAATTTATGTAACTGCCTGTCTGACACCAGATTTCAGTCTGAATTTAATGTACAATATTTTAGGAAACATTTCTGGACATGTACTGCCTGTGCTGCACTCGCAGAAACAAGGTGTGGCCTAAAAGCAATTGTAAACAGTTGCCAAACTGCATTTTTATGTCTGGGTGGTGGGGGCATCATAAACATCATGGCTCAGACCAGATTTCTGTCTGAATTTAATGTACCAGTTTTTTGGAAACATTTCTGGACATATGCTGCCTGTGCTACACTTGCAGAAACAAGATGTAGCCTAAAATCAATTGTAAACAGTGGACCAAAGACCATTGTTTGGTCCGAGTGGAGTTTGGGCGTCATGAAACATCATGCCTTAGACCTCATTTCAGTCTGAAGTTACTGTAACATTTTTTTGGAAACATTTCAGGACTTCTGGGCCATGTTACTCATTGGCAACACCAAGGTCAGGCCTTAAACCATTGGTAAACAGTGGGCCAAACCACATGTTTTGGTCCGGGTGGAAGCTGTGCAAAATTTAACAGCATGTCTGACACTTGATTTCTGTTTGAATGTACTCTGCAATTTTTTGGGAAACATTTCTGGACTTGTGTGGCATGTTAGGCAGTGGCAGCACCACGGTTAGGCCTGAAAAGCATTTAAATGGTGCAGAAAACAGCACATTTGTATCATGGTGGATGTGAACCATGTAACTGCATGTCTGACACCTGATTTCTGTCTGAATGTACTGTGCAATTTTTTGGGAAACATTTCTGGACTTCTGGGACATGTTAGGCAGTGGCAGCAAACCACTGGTAAACAGTGCACCGACCAACATGTTTTGGTCTGGGTGGAAGGCTGCAACATTTAATAGCATGTCTGACACCCGATTTCTGTCTGAATGTACTGTGCAATTTCTTGGTAAATATTTCTGTACTTGTTTGTCATGTTAGACAGTGGCAGCACCACGGTTAGGCCTGAAAAGCATTTAAACGGTGCAGAAAACAGCACATCTGGGTCTTCATGATGGATGTGAACCATGTAACTGAATGTTTGACACCTGAATCCCTGCCTGATTCCCATATCCAAGGGTTCTGCCTTCAGTAGGCAGGTGGCTCGGTCTTCATCGGCAACTTATCCTACTAAGACGGTGTTATGTAATGCCAGGTCCATTAAAAACAAAACTGCTATAATAGCTGAACTTGTAGGGTCATCGGACCTGGCATGCATCACCGAGACCTGGCTGGATGATAATGGTGGCCCTATTTTGGCTTCAGCTGTACCAGTTGGGTACTCAGTGATACACCGTCTGAGGTTGGATCGTAGGGGCGGGGGAGTGGCAATCTGTTTTATAATGGAACTGAACCTGATGGAGGTACCAGTGGGAATTACCAAATCCTTTGAATGTATCTTGGGTGAGGGTGTGGGGTATAGGATTCTTCTCATTTACCATCCACCAAGAAATGGGAATGTTTTCTTGTGGGAAGTTGCAGACTTCATTGTCGACATGACATTGGGATCCTCCAGATGGCTGATCCTGGTGGATTTCAATACCTGGGTCAACGATGAGCTCTCACAGTTTGGTCAGGACTTCCTCCAGCTGATGAATTTGCTGGGCTTCACACAGGTTATTTCCTCCTCGACCCATATAGATGGTCATTCATTGGACTTGGTATTCCTCCTGGGGATGGAGATGTCTGATTTGGTGGTGGAGCCAGTCAGATGGTCTGACCATCACACCATTGGGTTCAGTTTCTTGGACCCCCCCGATAGGTCGGTCCTTACGGAAATGGTCTAGTACCGCCCTTTAGGGGGTGTTACTCCGGAGGGCCTGATGGCGGTGCTGGATCTATGAAGTTTGCCGAATGAATGCATGGATTCTGGGGACCTGGTTCTTGCCTATAATGAGGCAGTAGTTGGGGCTCTGGATTCCATTGCTCCTGTTTGTGTTCATCCCCTCACCCTTTGCCCCAAGTCTCCTTGGTTTGATGAGACATTGAGGGAGTTGAGGAGAGTGGGAAGAAGGCTTGAGAGACGTTGGCGGAAGTCGGGTCTGGAGTGTGACAGGCTTAGTTTGATGGACTATTACTGGGTCTATCAATCAGCAATTACCCGTAAGAAGGCAGAATTCCTGTCCAGGGATATTGGTACTGCGCAAAATTGACCAGCCCAGCTCTTTTGGACCATGGCCAGATTGTGCAATCCAATTTTTCTTCAGCCCGAGAGAGCATTTTCACAGGAGCGGTGTGAGGAGTTTGCTCAATTCTTCGCGGATAAGGTTGCCACAATCAGATCTGACCTCCTCCTAACTCTTTCAAACAGGAGTTTTGATGGTCGGCAGGAGATGTCGGACACCCAGTTTGTGTGGTTTGACTTTGACTGGCCCACAATCAATGACATAGTGATGATCGTCCAGTCATTGCAACCGATCAACTGTAGTTTGGGCCCGGGCCCCTCTCGCCTTTTAGTGGGATGTGTGGATAAAATTGGCCCGGTCCTTGCCAAGATAGTCTGGTTGTCATTGGAGAGGGGGGATCTTTCCTGATCCCCTGAAGGAAGATGTGATTCTGCCCCTTCTTAAAAAGCCCTCCTTGGACCTGGACTGTCTGGCTAACCACAGGCCTGTCTCTAACCTGCCTTTTGTAGGTAAGGTTATCGAGAAGGTGGTCGCGTTGCAGCTGGATGACCATTTGACCAGCCACAATGTCTATGATTCTCTCCAGTCCAGATTTAGGAAGAGACACAGTACTGAGACAGCCCTTGTTCGGGTACTAAATGACCTCCTAATAGTGAGAGATCGAAAGACCCATTCCATCTTGGTCCTTCTTGATCTCTCTGTGGCATTTGATACTGTGGACCATGGAGTGCTTTTGGAGCACCTGCAGTTTATCTGTGGACTATCAGGCCTGGTCCTCAGTTGGTTTCAATCATTCCTTGAGGGTAGAACCCAGATGGTGGTGTCTGGGATTTTTTCCTCAGCATCACTCCCCCATCCTCTGGGGTACCGCAGGGCTCCATTTTGGCACCCATGTTGTTTGCGGTGTATATACTGCCATTTGGAGTGATTATTAGGTGGTCGGCTTGAGTTTTCAGTGCTATGCATATGATACTTAGCTGTACTTGTCCTTTGTGCCTGACCAGGGTGATGCTGTCTCAGTCTTTAACAACTGTCTCACCGATATTTAGGACTGGATGACTGTGACCTAGCTGTGGTTAAACCCTGAAAAAACTGAGGTGTTGGTTGTGGACCCAGGTCGTCGGGGGGGGCAGGTTTGCTGCAGGGGTCACCCTCAGGTCTTTGGCTTGGGGGGACCCAGTTAGCTACCTCAGACCAGGTGCGGAACCTGGGCATTATATTTGATGATTGCCTGACCCTTAAACATCAGGTGTCGGCTGTTGTCAAAACCTCTTTTTACCATCTGAGGAATATAGCCCGGGTGAAGCATCTGGTTCCCGCCGACAACCTTCCAACATTAGTCCACGCCTTCGTTACCTCTCATCTGGACTACTTCAATGCCCTGTACCTAGGGCTACTGGGGGGGTGGATATCCACCGCTTGCAGTTAGTGCAGAATGTGGCGGCAAGGCTTTTGACTGGTACATCTAGGACCAGTCATATGATGCTTGTCCTCCGTGGACTGCACTGGCTGCCAATACAGTGGTTGATTACCTTCAAGGTCAGTTTACTGACCTATAAGGCCCTACACGATCAGGGGTCTATCTATCTGCAAGATCTTCTTTGTCCTTACTGTCCCTCTCGCCCACTCCGATCCACCTATGAGGGATTGCTAGAGATTACCAGGGTTTGTTTAAAGACATCTGGGGCCAGATCATTTAGTTTTGTGGCCCCAGCCCTGTGGAATTCTCTACCTCATCGGGTGCAAGATTGCCTGACCGTTCAAAGCTTTAAGTTAGCATTGAAAACGCATTCATTTAGCCTGGCGTATCCGGATTTTTAAGTATATTTTATTAACTGATTTTAGGATGTTGTTTTAATTTTATGTATTTGATTTATTTATTGTTAAAGCACCTTGGCTTTGGAAATGCTCTTTTTAAAAATAAAGTTTTGATTGATTTTGATTGATTGCTTGATTTCTGTCTGAATGTACTGTGCAATTTTTTGGGAAACATTTCTGGACATGTACTGCCTGTGCTGCACTCACAGAAACATGGTGTGGCCTAAAAGCAATTGTAGTAGTAGTAGTAGTAAAATTTTATTTTATTTATATATTTAGTTTTTGTTGACCGGGTAAGTGCACTAGACAAATCTTGCCTATTTTCAGGCATGACCCGGGGGAGGGGTATACAGATGAATACCAACTGACCTTGAACCAGATTAAGCTGTTAGTGGTATTTTTCATGAATGGGGGAAATTTGGCCAGGGCACCGGGGAAATTCTCCTGCTCTTTTTCAAGAAGTGCCATGGGATCTTTAACATCCACCTGAACTACCACCAGAACAGGCAGATGGGACCTCGGTTTAACGTCTCATCCAAAAGACGGCACCTCAGGAGTGCAGCACCCCCCTCATGCTGCACTACACTGTCAGTATAGGGATATTAACCCAAGTGCCTAGTGTGGGGATAGAACCCACAGCCTACTGATCTCCCGGCCTCAGAGGCGAGTGTGCTACCTCCTGAGCCACTGACACTGATCAACTTAAATATGTCATTTCAAATACAAAATACATAAATTAAATTCAAGTAACTTATACAACCATATAAAATTTCTTAGTGCAATATCTAGAGTACCATTGTCCATACAGCATTAATTGTGCAATTATTATGTACATATATATACAGTATTTATCCATATTTTTAGTAAATATATCTACAAATTCCAATTCGATTTAAACTTTAAACCACAGTAGATTTCTCCTGACCCTTAAATCATAAATCAGTCCTCATTTGGAGCTTTTTCTGTTCAATTTTTTAAGAAAGGAGACCACAGCATATAATATTTTAAGATTATGAGATTTTAATAAATAGACTATTGAGGTTTCTGGTTCAAACTCTACCTCACTAAGAATTTCCCCCAATATCCGGTGTCTATATTTTTCATATAGAAGGCATAGTATCAGCAAATGTTTAAGAGTATCTGTGTCCATGTCACATTTACATAATATTTCCCCTCCATTTTCCCCTTTTCTGTAAGCATTTATTTTCCAATTACTTATTATATATTCAAATCTGGATTTGGTTAACAATTTTCTGTAGTCTGGATTGTTCACTGTTTGCAAATAGTATTCTAGTTTATGTGACCTTTTATTTTTTGACATCCATTTATTAGTTTGATATTGCTTGCACAAAGCCAGATCTGATTGAATGTAAATATCTCTAATTCTTTCATTAATTTTTAACTTCATTAGTTTTGCTGGGGATGTCAGACTCTCTAGAATTATCTCCAGCATTCCTAGTGGTTTTATTAACTTTTCAACTATTGCCATACTTAGAAATAAAATATGTTGCTTATGATACTCTATCGCCTCTTCCACACATAGCCTAGGCAGATTTTGGTTGCTCATATTATATATTGCTCATTGCTTTGGTTGCTCATATTATATATAGAGCCAGTAATTCAATTGCCTTTTTTTAATTTCACATTCTAATGGTAGTTGGCCCAATTTGGCCCTCACCATAGCTGAAGCGGTCCCATTAGGGAGACCCAGGATTTTCTTGTAAAATTTATTTAAGATGCTTTCCAGTTTAGATATGTCATGTGGTCCCTACATTTATGCCCCATAAAGCATTTGAGATTTAACTTTTGCATTTAGGACTCTTAGAATTCCCTTTATTGAGTGCCCGCCATGCTTATATGCAAATTTGTTCAAAATCGGCATAAATCTGTTAACCTTGTTCCCTATATCCTTGACATGTTTATTCCATGTTCCATCCTGGGATATAGTTAATCCTAAATAGCAAAAGTTATTAACTACCTCTAATGTGAGGCCATCGATTATATATTGATATTCTTTCTTATTCCCTCCAAAAACCATTACTTTGGTTTTATCATAGTTCAATGTTAAAGGCATGCAAAATTTAACAGCATGTCTGACACTTGATTTCTGTCTGAATGTACTGTGCAATTTTTTGGGAAACATTTCTGGACCTGTATGGCATGTTAGGCAGTAGCAGCACCACAGTTAGGCCTGAAAAGCATTTAAACCATTCAGAAAATAACACATTTGGGTCCTCATGGTCTATGTGAACCATGTAACTGCATGTCTGACACCTGATTTCTGTTTGAATGTACTGTGCAATTTTTTGTGAAACATTTCTGGACATGTACTGCCTGTGCATCACTTGCAGAAACAAGGTGTGACATAAAAACAATTATAAACAGTTGCCAGAACTGCATTTTAATGTCTGGGTGGTGGTGGTGGGGGGGGGGCACCATAAAACATCATGGCTGAGACCAGATTTCTGTCTGAATTTAATGTACCATTTTTTGGGAAACATTTCCGGACATGTACTGCCTGAGCTGCACTCGCAGAAACAAGATGTGGCCTAAAAACAATTGTAAAGAGTGGACCAAAGACCATCGTTTGGTCTGGGTGAGGGGGTTGGGCACCACAAAACATCATGGCTGGGACCAGATTTCTGTCTGAATTTAATGTACCATTTTTCTGGCAACATTTCTGGACATTTGCTGCCTGTGCTGCACTCGCAGAAACAAGATGTAGCCTAAAACCAATTGTAAACAGTGACCAAAACAGCATTTTAATGTCTGGTTGCTGGTGGGGTACCATAAAACATCAGGACTGATAGCAGATTTCAGTCTCAATTTGATGTAACGTTATTCCTGTAACATTTCTGGACTTGTAAGCCCTGTTTGGCACCATCAGCAGTGAGTTCTAGGCAGAAATATTTTGGCAAACAGGCCATAAAACAGCTATTTAATGTCTGGGTGTTGGGAGCGGGGGCACCATAAAACATCATGGCTGAGACCAGATTTCTGTCTGAATTGAATGTTCCATTTTTTTGGAAACATTTCCGGACATGTACTGCCTGAGCTGCACTAGCAGAAACAAGATGTGGCCTAAAAACAATTGTAAACAGTAGACCAAAGACCATCGTTTGGTCCAGGTGGGGGGTTGGATGCCATAAAACATCATGGCTGGGAACATATTTCTGTCTGAATTTAATGTACCATTTTTCCTGCAACATTTCTGGACATTTACTGCCTGTACTGCACTCACAGAAACAAGATGTGGCCTACAACCAATTGTAAACAGTGGCCAAAACAGCATTTTAATGTCTGGGTGCTTGGGGGGGGGCTCACATCTTGTCTGAAACCAGATTTCTGTCTGACTTTAATGTAGCATTTTTTGGGAAGCATTTCATTACCTGAGGGCCCGGTTTTACATGAGCAGAGCCAAGATTCACTCTCACATAGCTTTAGAAAAAATGTTTGTTCATAGTAAAGTTCAAATACTAACATTTGTGGATAGGATGGAAGGAGGAAACATATAAAGAAAAATGGAGTAAGATAAAGGGAGAAAGGTACGCAGTTTATGGGAATGGTACTGCAACAGGGACAGGGAGGCAGGAACTGGGGTCGTGCATGGTCAGGAGACAAAATTATTCATATATGAGAGGGGATGGGAAAGGGAGGGAACATAAACAACTGGAAAAGATAAAAATGAGGATATAGATTGGAAGGCAAAGAGGACAAAAAAATGTTTTTGTTGTTTTTTCAAATTTTTGGGGGTTCTTTTTTAAGAGAGGGGGTGCAAAAGAAGAAGGGTAACAATAACAAAGAAATGAGAAGAAAAAGAAAACAACACTAGTCCACCAATGGCCACAGGCCATTCATTGGGCACTGCCACCTGTGCCACCACCACCATGGAGCTCCACCAGGAGATCCAAGACCTTTTTCTGGTCCTCCATTATTTTTGTAGGTCACCCCTGACCTCCTGGCAGAGCTGGTCAATGTCCTGATGGACACTTTGGACCACAGCGGGCATAGCCTCCAGGTCTGCACTGGTGACCACCACCTGACTTGGGGGGGCTGCAGAATGCTTAGGGTGGGGTAGGTGCTTCCGGGTCTTCTGTCATGCATCACTGCTGGGGTTGGGGGATGCTGTTTCTATCTCCTCCGGCTCCAGGTGCATCCTGCTGCTAGACCTTCTCCTGGTATGGCACCCCTAGACTGGTACCACCGAGCCTCAGTGCTGCCTTCTGCTGCTGTCTCTCACTGTTTGGAGAGACACTCTACAGCATACTGGTGCTGCAGGTGGCTCCTTTGACCAGAAGTCCCAAAGTGGGACTCTGGTTTCCCCTGTTTCACATTTTTACCAGAAAGGCTGCAGAAAACCACACTTATATCATCTGCCTTTGTGGTAAAAAATGCCCAAATTGATGATATTTGTTTGAGGGAGGATGCCAGCTGATGTCCCTGGGGGGGCCTCTCCCTCTATATCATCAGCATGCCCATGCTGGTGTCTGGCGGGAGCCACATGCTCCTCCTTGGGGGGAGGCAATGGGCTCCAAGTCTGAGTGCTGCTGTTGGGTGGCTGTGGCAGGGTCCACATCCTGCTGCTGGGAGGAGGAAGCTGCTCCTGCTGACAGTGCTGCAGACTGGGGGTAGGGGGAACCTGCTGGTTCAGGGCCAATGACCAGTGCCTGCTGCTGCTGTGGGGCAGAGGCTGGTGCCAACTGCTCCTGCTGCCCGGGTGGGGCCTCACTTATAAATACAAACCTGTTAAGGTGAACTTGTCATCCTCCCCTTCCAATCTGTCCATCTCCAGAGTCAGACTCACTCCTTCCATCACTATTTTTAAAAAAAGTTTTATTAAGAAACTACTAAAGAAAACCTGAAAAAAGGGGGAACAAAACACACACACACACACATACACACACTAAGATAAAGAGAGAAAAATAGAACAAAAGAGAAAGATAAACTTTTGTTAAATAAAGAAATAGGAGAGGAACAGAAGTTCAACACACACACACAACACAAACTCTCACTCTCTCACTCACAATTCACAAAATTAGGTGGTTTTTAGTCTGTCTGTCTGTCTCTCTCTCTCACAGTCTGTGCTACTGTCTGTAGCCTACACACTTCAGGAAAAGGATGTAGATTCAGTGGATTCCTGTCTCGAGTACAGGCACACATGTGACCTGCAGTCTGCTAGAGAGAGCAAGTCATGTCACAAGCCTTTCTTTCTAATTTCACCTTACTTTAATGCTAAGGTGAAATTTACCAACGGAAGCGAAATTTACAGGCGAAATTTCACCTCACCATACAGGCAAAATTTCACTAAATATTCCGCAAGGTGAAATTGCTGATTTCACCAGCAAAATTAAATTTAGCTGTCTCTCTATTTGTAATATGCAAAAAAGTTAACAACATTTTATGGAAATGGTTATCAAAACATTAGAACAAATGACAATTCTACAATAACCAAAGAACCAATACATATCTTTTTAGGAGAAGATTCACAGAATAAGGAAAGGACCTTAGAACAGAAACAAAATAATCTCAATGGGATTCCTAGTAGCAAAAAATGTATACTTATACAATGGAAAGATGTTGAATCTCCAAATGAAACCATGTGGATTAATTTAATGACAGACTTGTATAAATTTGAACAAATTCATTGTTTTCAAAGGGGAAATTCAGACATATTTGACAGAATCTGGCACCCATTTAAAACTACTATTACCTGGTTATAATATCCCAGCTTACTTAGCCCTCCCCCAAATGCAAATGGACCCCAGACATGGTAATAAATTAAAAAAAATGATTTTACAACACCTAAAACACTTGCAAGGTCTGTCATATTTCTTTTCTTGGCTTGACATTCTATAGAACTGGACTACCGTTTATTGTTCTATGTATTAAACTTACATATGTTTACTTTCTCATTTCTTATACAACTATATATAGATATATATTTCACTGTCTGTTTTATTGGCTTAGGAAACCTTGTATCGTCCTTGAAATCTGAATGTAAGCAACAGCTTAATTTGCTTGGAACCTTCACACCATGCTTGATGTTTTATCCTCCACATTCAGATTAGATATCTTTCAATGTATTGCTTGTTACCTTTGTACCATAATTTACTATGGGTTGTTTTACCCTCCATATTCATCTGTAATACCTTTCGTTGTATTGCCCATTTCTCTTGTTTTGTACTTCCATGACGTAGAGCCTTTGCAAAGGAGTCTCTAACTCAAAGGTTTGTAATTCCAATCTCTCAATAAATAAAATAAATAAAAAATAAATATGTATCATGAAATTCCTTTTTCCCTTGTGAACGCATGTTTTGTAAGATTGAAGATGCTTAATAAAAAATTTTTAAAAATCATGTCTAAGATGGCATTAAGTGGTAAATCCCATAAAGCAGAAGGTTTACATACAAAGTGTGTATTGTCCTGAAGGTAGCTGTATCATTTTATGACAAGTGTTTTTAAAATGGTTTCTATAAATGCAGAGATCCTTTCTGTCAGTGTACCATTCCCAGATATTATAGATCTCCCTGGATTCACAGGTTTATGGATCTTGGGCAGCATGTAGAAGGTACATGGTCTAGGTTCACAGGGATGAGATCAGTTATTTTGTCTTAGATGTGCTTAGGAAATTATTGTCCCATAGCTCTTTGGCACACTGTGCAGTTGGATCACTAGCCAGTTCCCTTTAGGAGATGTAATCTGGTTATTACCTGTTTGCTTCATTAATATAATCTTCATGGTTTAAGATCACAACAGCAGAGCCTTTGTCAGCATTCTTTAACAATTATAAGATTAGATTTCAGTGACTGTCTTGCTTTCCTTTCTAATGAGGAGAGGTTCACTGACTTATGCAGTCAGTATAGTGTTATGCTTGTGCAACTGTATTAGTTTGGTTTTGGCTGTTCCCACTCTCTATTCCAGAGGAATTACCACCCTGTAGGGGTATGATGGCAAGGAACTCTCAGAGAGGGTTCCACCCCTAGAGGTGCCACGGAACGGTTCCTGTGGCTAAAGTTACCTTAGGAATCCCTCTAAGGAGAGAGTGCTGCCCCTGGAGGAGGAGGGGAGGATGGTCAGGCAAAGAAAAAATGTTTCACAGTGAGGCTTACAGGAACTGCTTATATAGCTCAGGAAGTGGAAGTGGCTGGCTGCTTGGCCACTGAACTCCAGGCGTAGCCTTTCATTTATGGCTGATTTGTTTTTGTTCGATAATGATCTGGCAATTGACTCTCAGACAAAAACTCTGAATATAAATGTCCAGTTTGGTACTGCGTCCACTTGTGGAGGGGGATAAAATGGCTAAATGGACAAAAGCATAAATTTTATGCAGATCTGGCATATTACTGTAGCAGATACCTACACAAAGTGGTGCCTGACTCTAAAATGAGCAGTGGATCAGCTGGTTGTTGGGTCAGGAACAGAGTACCATGGGCATGTGCATGTACTCTTGACTGACATGCACGTTCATGGTACTCTGATTCCAACCTAAAAACCAGCTGATCCACCTCTTGTTTTAGAGCTGGACACCATTCTATTGCTTTGTGTAGGTGTCTGCTACAATAATATGCTGGATTTGGGTAATGTTTATATTTTAGCTCTTTTAACTGTATTATCTGAGTGGGTCTGGCACATAGAAAGTGGCATACATGTTCACTGTTGAGTGAACTGAGAGCATTGGTACACGGTGGTGTTGGCTAAAGCTAGTGGTATTAGCGGGAGTAAACTTTCCTAAATGCTTTTAACAACAATGGAATTGGCTGGCGGAAGACTCAGATAGGCAGCTTTGTGATTTCCTGGGATGTGTGGGGACATCTTAACATTATAGGTGCACACTGTGTGCACTAGTATCAGTCATGGGGTCTAGGGCTTCTCTGAGTTCATGCTCTCACATGTGGTGAGGCATGGATGTCATGAGGAAGGATGAGCCTGTTGATTATGGGACAGCTATAGGCAAAGATGGCGTGTTGCTTGGGGAGTTATAAAATTACAAAAATAAGTATGACGAAGTACTAAGGACTCAAGCCCTTACTCACCTAGGGCAAGATCATCTGGTAAGGGTCTTGCCTATTAAATTATTTGTTCTGGGTACACATTGCCTTTAAGGCCTTCTGCTGTTACATACTATCCATGGAGAGGATTTGATTTTTATCCAACTAGAATTTCAAAGTCTTTTTTTCCGTCTCCACATATATATCCAATTTTCCTCCTTTTTTTTACCAACAGAACTGCCATATCCACGTTTAAAAGTTTTTTGTCGTTGTTGTTTTTTAACCAGATCTATCCTATGTACTTAGAGTAGATTCTCTGTATAGTCTGACAATCTTCTGATGAAAACCTCTGTGTAGCTTAAAAGTTTAAAATTCTGTAACTCTTTTCTTGGTCCAGTAAAAGGTATCAAATTACCCACTCTGGTCATTTTTTTGTGCAGGGACCAATACAGCAACAAACAATTATTTTTAATTCTGGGGAATTCCAAAAAACATTCCTGTGATTGCTGCTCTATAATATTTCTCAGATTAGGTAATCCATGGAATATTATTCAGTGGTTTGCAGAAAATTAATGCACAGTTTGAGACAACCTGCCAGCACAGCAGTAGTAGTACTGCTTGCGACACTGATAACCCGGGTTTGAGAACAAGCTCGGTGCATCAGAGTGCTGGCTGGTTTGAGATCAGATCAGCATCTAAAGAACTGCTCTCCTCCTCCTCTGGGGGACACTGGGCTGTGGCGCTTGGCATCAGGACTCCTTGTGGAGGCTAGGATATCAGTGATCAGGGAACACAAGACTAGGTAGGAGGTATCAGCTTACATCAGAGTGACATGCATGGCAGAGCTGCTGATATCATTGCATAGTCATACCTCCATAGGAGGAAACAAGAAGAGGCACCCACTGGGCAGTGCGGCATGAAACCCAGAATCAGCCCTACCCCTAGCACTCAAATGACACTAAGCCTAAGAATCTGACAGGGCTCCAGGTCAATTTCAGTCTTTCCCTTCGGAGAGCCCCACTGTGAGGGATAAGTTGCAGGTCTCCCAGCTGGGCAGTTTGAGAGATGCTGGGTGGGGGGTGGTACAAGGCTCCTGAGTGGGATGAGATGGGGTACATTCCCATCTACATCAGTGATAAATAATCAGAATTAAAAAAATGCACAATTTGCATAAACTGTGGAATATGATTCCGCATTTAACATTTCACTTTCAAAATTTCAAAATTCTGCTTCCAATGGAATTCTGTAAAATTTGGCATAATTTCTAAAATTCCATGGAATTTGGACATTCCATACAGCTCCAGTATAAATGTTTCAAGTCTCTGATATCTAGTTATCAAAATATGGCCTCACAATCCTGTGTTT
Organism: Neoceratodus forsteri; assembly: GCA_016271365.2. Classification (NCBI taxonomy): domain Eukaryota; kingdom Metazoa; phylum Chordata; order Ceratodontiformes; family Ceratodontidae; genus Neoceratodus; species Neoceratodus forsteri. Next base: position 1,278,714,200 of record CM057450.1, on the reverse strand, counting down.
GCAACATCATAGGCTGTTTTAGAGTAAACTGTTTTCCTTAAAGGAGACATATGGTGGAAATGTAAATTAAAACTTGCCAGTTTGGCAAATATTGGCACTATAGCCTGGAGGTTAGAGTAACAAGCTACAAATGAGCTTGGTACATCTTGCAGAAAGCGTTTGATTACCAGAACTTCCACTTGAATACTAAGTGACTCTGAGCAAATCACCTAACCTTCTCAGTGCTCCTGGCCCACTCCTGAAAACAGATATTGTGCCTAGAGGGCCTTACCTGGTTATCAAAGAATAAAAAAAAATATATTTTTTAAATTTAGGGTACCGTCAGTTAAATATATATATATATATATATTCAAATGATTTGAAAAAGACTAAAACTATGAAACTTCAGGGTTTGATTCTTTTTAAACAGAAATAAACATTTGGTCAGAAGAGCCAAAGTTAGAATTTTCAACCTTTTGAACTAATCAAACTGAGTCAAACAGGACAAGATCTGATTTGGGTTGCACCCAGATCTACCTAATTTCTTCTAAAATTGGTTTTCTATATATTTACACCACACTAGAACCTACTGCAGTTGAGTATTTTAAAGTGCAGTCCAAATGCAATTGTGAACTTTCCGAGATCCTAGTAGCTCAAGGTATGTGATGTGATGTGATGTAATATAAATATACACACCTATGAGGCCTGCAAATCCTCAGTAAATCTTTTTCATAAAATGGGTACAGAATTTGCTGCATCGATTAGACAAGAGAGTTTGGAACTCATTGCCTTATTGGATTGCAACCACCAGGTTGTCAACCCTTCTGGCAATCAGAACACAGAGCACCAAAATATCCATGCCTTCCAGAAATTTTTTGAAAGCATATTTCTGGCAGCCATTTTTGTGAAGTAACAATAAAAAAATAAACCTGCACCCCCACTTGCCAGGACTTCAAAAATAACATAGAAATGATTTTTAGTAATCCCACACTCAAAGCCCCTACCTCACACACAATCAATTCTAAAAATAAAACATTTGAACATCATTTTTATGTTTGCTTGCACGCACGCATGTGCAAGAAACATAGTGCCACCATACGAAAATTCGTAGGTGTGCCTCCCCCACTTCCAATGCCCAGCTGCCTTTTGCTGGTGCGGCTGCACCCCGCCAATGGATGTCGGAGCTGTCTATGACAGCCCTTCAGATGCAGTGGCGTACAGTTGAAGGCAAAAAACCACTGCAATCAGTGGTGGTAACATGTAGGCAATTTACATACTGCCACATCAGCAGTATGCAAAGTGTCTACACGTTGACACTGCGCTGAATTAGCTGTCATAGACAGCTCCATCCCCCATAACAAGTAGCACACTGGGAGCCCACCCCAGTCTGCTCATGCGTCCCCCCACACACACTGTATGGCTGATGGAGTGCCCAGTCCCCCGTCGGCTCCGCTGCCCCCCAACAGAGTTCCAGGTGCCATGCTGGGAGCCCACTGCAGTGTGGCAACAGTTCCATAAGGCTGACAGTGGTGCTCAATCCCCATTGGCTCCACTGTATCCCCCCCAACAGACTTCCAGGAGCCATGCTAGGAGCCCACCCCAGCATGGCAACAGTCCATATGGCCTACGGGGGGTGCCCAATCCCCCATTGGCTCCACTGCCCCCCCAAGCAATCTTCCAGCTTCCATGCTGGGAGCCCACCCCAGCGTGGCAAAAGTCCTGCGTTGTCTTTAAAAAAAACATGCCCTGTAAGAAAAAACGGTCCCTTGCTGACTGTCCTAACCCCCCACCCTCGCCAACCCTCTGCGTGCTCGGCCTCCCCACACCCCCACCTCACCCCATACTTACCTCTGGAGGCACGACGATCTTCAGTGGACTGGGAACATGTCTGCACTCTTCAAAGTCGACCATGAACTGAGGAAATGCCGGTAAGCTGTATAATGGAATAAATAGGGTTTTTTTCAAACTTTGATGCATATCTCAGGCATTGTTTGAAATTTTGGCACCAAATTTTCAACATGGGGTTTTTGGGACCCCTCCTCATGAATTCTGACACTGTCATGGTGTTACTTGGCCCCGAAAGGTGATTTCGCAGTCACTACATAGAACCACCTTTTGGGACCAAGTTACGAAATCACAGTGTCACAGTTCATGAGGTAGGCCCCCATAAACCCTATGTTGAAAATCTGGTGAAAAAATTCTCCAAAATGACTGATGTACGAGCATGCATTGCACAGTTCCTACGCACACTCATAAGTTCATGAATTTTTAAGATTTTCACTCCAGATTTTCAACATTGCCATTTTACCACACCTCCTTATGAGCAGTACAGCTGTCATTTTTCACATCCCACCCAAAATGTGTTTCCGTGCATGTAGTGCACAATGGCGTAGTCGGTGTGCAAAATCAATGTTCAGGACAGATTAAGAAAATCACAGTGACACTGTTCATGAGCAGAGGTCTTAAAATGGTTATGTTAAAAATTTGGTGACAAAAGTCCTTAAAATGACTGTGTTACGAGCGAGCATTGGCAGTTTCCACGCACCCTCATAAGTTCATGAAGTTGTAATATTTTCAGTCCAGATTTTCACCACTGGCATTTTTCCACACTTCTTTATGAACAGTATAGCTGTCATTTTTCACACCATGGCCGAAATGAGTTTTCGCACTTCCAGTGCAGAAATGCGTGGTCACTGTGGAAAATCACTGTTCGGGACAGATTAAGAAAATCACAGTGACACTGTTCATGAGCGGAGGTCCCAAAATGCCTGTGTTGACAATCTGCTGTAAAAATCCTAAACTAATTACATTATGGGTGTGCATTGTGTAGTTTCTATGCACGCCGTGGACTTGAACAGTTTGTTTAATATTTTCACTGCAGATTTTCAACATTGCCATTTATTACACCTCCCCATGAACAGTACAACTGTCATTTTTCACATCCTGTTCAAAACGTGTTTTGTACCTGTGGTGCCAAATGGCGTAGTCACTGTGCAAAATCAGCTTTCAGCTAACGAACTGATATTGCCACTGTTCATAAGGTGGGGGTCACAAAAATCCCATGTTGAAAATTTGGAGTGAAAATACCAACGAACGCCTGAGGCGTAAGGGTTTCCGACCATAGTGCCCCACCCTGCAGATACTGACAGACATCAGGGGTGTGACTTGGGATTGTTGCCTGTAATGTTCATACCATTCCACCCCCACCCACACCCTGCAGCCAGTGAGAGGCATCGAGGTGAGTCTTGGACTCTTCAGCCCCAAGGTTCACCCCATTCTCCTATACTGCACCCATCTCACCATATTTCCTGATGGAATGGGGTGAACATAAGGGCCAAAGACCCCATCGCACACTGTGACACTTGGTGTCTGCAGAGTAGGGTGTAGTGAAATGGCATGGCCATTATGCCTGATGACCCAAAGGCACACCCCAATGCCTGTCAGTCTCTGCAGGGTGGTGGTGGGCTTGACTTCAGTTCAATACTTCACTGCCATTCCTATTATGCAGCTCTGTAACTCCTACCCTACCAATGCCAATGCCAGCAAGCAATCATTCCGCATTGACAAATGCTTGTTAACACTGTTACATGTTTTTTCTTCCTTTCATTAACGCGGTCTGTAATCACAGACCCTGAATTTCTAGCTCTCGGTCTTCTGCTAACTGCAGCTTGCTTCCATTTTCCTCAGTCTCCCACCCCCACATGCTACTCATACCAGTTCTAAAAAAATAAAAAAAAAGCATTTCAAATGTGTATTCCTTCAGACACACACACACACACACACACACATATGCACGCATACGACAACTCACCCACAAAAGCAGAAAGAAAACCATGATATCCCTCTAGTTAGCCTTCTGACTCCCGCAATGAATATCTTGTTCCACCCAAGTGACAAAAATTGCAGCCTCCACACCACAAACTCACACTCTGTGCAACTGCTGTACACTTCCACAAAAACACTTGGGGAGCACTGCTGGTCCAAAGCTGAGACTTCCTGCAGTGTGAGGAAAACAAACATGCAAATTACATTGGAGATTTCCCTGTGCAGACAAAGACTACCCATACTGAGAATGGCTGTCTCTCTTCTTGCTCTCTCACTTACACAGCGGCGTCTTATTTAGCGCTCTGACTCTCTCGGCAGAAATTGGGACACAATCAACAAAGCCAAGGCTCAATGGTAGTAGGGGTACAGAAACAATAAAAGCATAACATCTAGGTTAAGGAAGATAACAATCATACAACTAGAAGCAACTATAAATAACATAGGGTGCACTGCTCACAACAGCACCACATAGTGGGAACATGCTGCAACAGGTACAAATGGAAATGCTGCAAATTGGACTATTTTTTTATTTCAAAAGCATTTTCAAATGCCATTGTATCAGCTTTATATGAATTTTTTCTTTTGTCTTCAATTTAATTTACAGAGGGCTCATTTTATAAGTGCATTAAGACATTATGGGCTGGTTGTTTTGGGTTAATGTACTACCAGGTGTTAAGGGCTCTCCTCACAAGCACTTTGTGTCTCACAATGCATCTGGAGGGTGCATTAACACATGACAACCACCACCCCATTATGTCTTTGTTGCTTACTGGTAATAACGTAGTGACAAAGTAATTTGAGATTAGAAGGGATTCTAGGTCCATCATGTCCCCCCCCCCACAAAGCTTCAAAAGCAGGGGCAGAATAAGTTTTCTGTGCAAGCATATACTAATTATTAAGGATTCCCTGATTCCTTATGCTTCCTGCTACCCAGGGAACCCAGTGATTCTCATGTTTAGGCAAGGCAATTTTATTTGTATGACACCTTACCCGCAAGGCTCAGAGAATTTACCAGAAAAATATGATAACATCCTAAATGCAAAGAAACAGAATAATCAAATTCAAAGCAATCAATAGAAACAGACATTTGCATGGTAAGTAGAAATTTGTCTAGAGTTACTTTAAAGACATGTACTGTCTTCATGCCCATTGTCTCTGCGGGCAGACTTTTTCTTACGTTCACAACCCTTGGAAGAAAATGTGCCTCGTAACATTACTCCTTGGTTTACCATCCCTGGGTTACAGGATGTGATTTCTGTCCTGCTGTAGAATACAAGATTAAACATATCAAACAGTCTGATGTTGTAAGTACCCAAAAGCTTGAGATTATGCCCCCCATCTCCTTTTCTATAGGGCGAACATGATGACTTCCAGTATCTCCTCACAGCTTTGATCCTCCACCATCACTGATCATGTTGGTGGCCTTGTGTTGTACCATCTGGACTGCCTCAATGTCTACGTCATATTGAGGAGACCACAACTTCACTCAGTACTCCAGGTGTGCCTGGCTAGGGCCTTGTAAACTGCCGAAAGTGAAGCCTCCAACTAGGGCTTACCTCTGTTTTCCTCTCCAAGTATTGCACCTTGCATTTGTCTACATTGAATCTGAGGCTCCAACAGTCAGACTAATCAACCAGCTTGTTTAGGTCCTCCTGAAATTTCTCCCCCATCCTGAAGAGAGTTTGGCACCCTGGCTAGCTCAGTATGATTCCCAAAATGAAGTTGCCTGCTGGAGACCCTATCTTTCTATACTGATTTCATAGATAAATAAGTTAAAACCTATTGGGAAGAACAACTAAAATTCCAAAGTACTGTATATTCTCTAGTATGTGTTATAACAGAATAAACGGACCTATGAAAGTATAGTTCTTCTTGATTATTTGTGCTTCAATCATCTGCCACCCTCTTCATCTATCAGGATCTAGCTTTTACCCATGTTCCACTCACCCTCCATGTTAATTCTCTTGACAATCCAGTACTGTCTGTATCTGCCATGTGCCACTTTCAAATCTGAGATGTTATCATTGCTCTCAATGGCATCAAGGGTAGTGGGCTAATGTGACCAAACAGCTTCCCCACAGACATTCAAAACAATTAAAGCAAAATTGGCACTGGACAATCCCACTGAAGACCTATAACTGTTAGTTGTCAAAAACCGCACAGTGAAAGATACACTAAAAATGAATCTGCTCTGTAAGATGTTCTTGTTTTCTGAGTACACGAGACACATACAGTACCCACATGCCTCATTTTATAAAGGAATGAGCATTAAATAATATTAATAAGCAAAACATTCACATACGTAACTAACAACATAGTGATTAAAAATAAAATAATCTTCAGTGGATGAGAAAATAAACTAGTTTCTGAATAATACATAGAAACATAGAAGTTGTCAGAAGTGAAGGACCTCTTGGCCCACCTACAGTAGTCTGCCCTGTTTTCCCTACCTACTGTGCCACCCCAGACCCTACTCAATCTTTCGTCTTTCCCTCTTGCCCTTTCTCTAAGGACTGCTTATGTCTATCCCAAGCATGCTTGAATCTTGTCACCATTTTAGCACCCAACACCTCTTCAGGGAGGCTGCTCTAGGTGTCCACCACCCTTTCTGTGAAGAAGCATTTCCTCAAGTCTCCTCTAAGTCTCCCCCCTTTCCATCTTGTCCTTTATCTTTTTATGTAAAATGCTACCTTCATGTACCTTATTAATACCTGTGAGGTATTTGAACATTTCTATTATGGCCTCCCTTTCCCTCCTTTCCTCTAGAGAGTATATATTTAATTCCTTGAGTCTTTCCTCATAGTGCTTCTGATATAGGCCCTAAATCATTTTGATTGCCCTCTTCTGTACTGCCTCCACCCTATCTATGTCCTTCCAGAGATGGAGCCACCAGAACTTGACACAGTACTGGAGGTGGGGCCTCACCATTGATCTATAAAAGGGTGATGGCAGATAAGGACCACTTCCCTCTTTCTTCTGGTGATGCCCCTCCTTATGCACAGAGCTTCATGCTAGCTTTCTCCACTGCCTTATCATACTACTTTGCTACCTTAAGTTCATCAGAAATGACTACCTCCAGGCATAGGTGGAGGAGTGGTTCAAAAGCAGGGGTGGGGAGGGAGAATGAATGATATCATGATGTGACAGTTTCACGGTCTCAGAGTCATGTTATCAATATTGTGGGAGAATGATGCTACCATCAGAGGTTCATGGTATATCACTGTTTTCTGGTCTTTTAACCAGTTCAGAGGGGTGTTTTTTCATCTGTGCCATCTCTCCCTCAATATAGTAATAAGAAATAGGTGCTCTCCAAAGGGACATCCTAGAGATGGAGGACTGGCTCACAGTGAACAAAATGGTCCTAAATACTAATAGAAACATAGAATGTGATGGCAGATAAGGACCACTTCACCCACCTAGTCTGCCCATTTTTCTACCTAACAGATAAGCTGCAGATCCTAGTTAACCAACAGCTTACTTCATCCTACCCCCCACTAGGACTGCCTTATGTCTGTCCCATGCATTCTTGGATTCCTCCACTGTTCTTGACTCCACGACCTCCTCAGGGAGGCTGTTCCATGCATCCACAACCCTCTCTGTGAAAAAATACTTCCTCACATTACCTCTGAGCCATCCCCCCTCTATCTTCAAATTGTGCCCCCTTGTTCTTGCACATCTCTTTTTCTGAAAGATGCTACCCTCTTGGACTTTGTTGATTCCCTATTATGTCCCCTCTCTCCCTTCTTTCCTCAAGGGTATACATATTAAGCTCCTTTAGTCTTTCTTCGTATGTCTTCTGGTGCAGACCCTGCACCATTTTGGTTGCCCTCCTCTGGACAGCCTCCACTCTGTCTATGTCTTTGCGGAGATGGGGTCTCCAGAACTGCACACAGTGCTCCAGATGGGGTCTCACCAACTGTCTGTACAGAGGGACAACAACTTCCTGTTTTCTACTATTGATGCCTCTACCTATGCATCCCAGTATCCCCAGCCTTCCTTACTGCCTTCTCACATTGCTTGCCCACCTTTAGGTCATCTGATATAGCTACCCCCAGGTCCCTTTCCATTTTTACTGTTGTCAGTATCTTACCCCCCATTGTGTACTCTTCCCTGGGTTTTTGTTTCTCAGGTGCATTACCTTGCACTTCTTTGCATTGAATCTGAGCTGCCATACATCTGACCATTCCTCCAACCTTGCCAAGCCCCTTCTCATCCTTTCCACTTCATCTTGTGTATCAACCCTGTTACAGATCTTTGTGTCGTCTGCAAAGAGACATACTTTTCCTTCCAGTTCCTCTACAATGTCACTTATAAAGACATTAAAAAGGCCCAGTCCTAGTACTGAACCCTGCGGTACCCCACTAGTAACCCTCCTTTCTTCACTGTGGATTCCATTTACTACTACCCCTTGCGTCCTGTTGTCTAGCTAATTTTTTATCCAGGCTATCACCTTGGGACCCACTCCAAGGCTGGTTAACTAGTGTATTAATCTTTTGTGTGGGACTGTATCAAATACCTTGCTAAAATCTAGGTAGGCCATGTCCACAGCCCCTCCCTGGTCTACTACTTTGGTCACCCAGTCAAAGAAATGTATTAGATTCGTCTGACATGACCTTCCCATCATAAATCCATGCTGCCTTGGGTTCTGTGCCCCACTGGCCTCTAGGTACTCAACAATTCTTTCCTTCAGAAGTGATTCCATCATTTTCCCTACCACTGAGGTCAAACTAACTGGTCTGTAGTTTTCTGCCTCTGTCCTGCTCCCATAATACAACGTTTAATAAAACAAAGATGATGCTGTTCGGATCTAGATCCCTGGACCAAGAAAGATCACAGCTCCTTCAACTCGAGTACAGGGTGGACAAAAAACTTGAAGTTGTTGCCTCCACAAAATACCTTGGACTTACCCTGGACCAAGGCTTCACCTTAAAACAACATGTGAACCAAGTCACTAAGGTCATCCATGGTAAACTCAGAACCCTCTACAGACTAAAGGATCAGTTGATCCCAAAAGCCAAGGCAGCCATTGCGTCAAGTGTTCTACTCCCTACACTCACCTATGCAGCCCCTGTACTCCAGGGTGCAGCCAAGCAGGAGCTCAGCAAGCTACAGACCTTGTATAATAAGATAGTCCATTTTGCCTCACTGTCCCACCCTAGCAGTCACCACTGTGAGTCATTATCTAGACTCAGGTGGAAGTCCTTCGAAGCTCGCCTTAGATACCCAACTCTCTGCCTGACTTTTAAGCTACTTGGACCTACACCACCCCCTAGCCTTAGTGGACTCATAACGGTGAAGTGAAGTCTACAGAACCTATGGACCTCAGGCCAAACTCTCCTTGAGGTCCCAAAGGTGGGGACAAAGGCTGGGTCCATGTCCTTCGCTCATGCTGCCTCCTCCCACTGGAACAACCTTCCACTGGAGGTTCGGGAAGCCCTGTCGATAACCTGCTTCTGAACCAGACTCAAGGCTCATTTGCTAGACAGAAGCAAATGCCTATGCTATGGCACCTGATCCTGTTTCCAAACTAGACTCAAGTCAAACTTGCTAGACAGGAGCAAATGCCTATGCTATGGCACCTGATCCACAGAGCACTATTCCGCTAGCCTAAGCACCCACCTCAAGGACATAACAATACGCCTGATGTGGCAGCACTTACGCGTTAGTCTGTCCCCTCCATTGTCCATAGGTGGGTAACCACGTGACCTAGCCAAATTCTACTCGCCCCCAACACTGTGCACACCGCAAATACAATATGAACTCACTAAGCAAGAATGTCTTTTCATTTGTAACAAATGTGATATTCCCGTGTTTGTCGGTCTGCCTACCACAATTTACTGTCATATGCCCATGAGGACTGTTCGCCTACAACAATAACTGTATCTGTATGTACTGCCTCTTTTACCTGTAATAATTGTCACTCCCAGGTCGCCCCTGAAAAAGGGACCTCCGGGCCCAGTGGGCCTACCCAGTCATCAAAATTCAATAAATAAATAAATACATTTTCCAGGCTCATAACTTCTGTGTATGAGCTGAGTGGTTGTAGAGTGCTGCAGCTGCAGCTCCACGCTTAAAATACATCTAATGGTGACACAAACTAGGGAAGAAGTTTGCAGGTGCTTTGTGTAGAAATAGTATTAACATGATTGGTGGGGGTGGGGGCTCTCTAAACTTAGCTGCATTATTTTTGATGACAATTCTACATATATGGGGTCAATTACAGACCCAAACATATAGAACTTTCAGCAAAAGTAATGCAACTACATTTTGAGAGTCCCCCTTCCCATATATCCTGTTAATATCTACATAGAGCAGCTACAGCCTGTTCTTTAGTTTGTGTCCTCATTAAGCTTATTTTAGGAGCAGGGCTGCTGCAGCACTCAGTAGCCTCTTTGCTTGTACATGGAAGCTACAAGTAAGCAACTTAAGGTACATATTTATTTTAAAGCTAGCTCTTTGGGCAGCCAACTCCTTAGTACTAGTTGCCTGCCTGGAATACCTCAACTACTATTGAGATACTGTACACATATGACCCCTTCCCCACCCCCAAAGCAGAATCACAGAACATCTATAGATTATGTTTCTCTGCATTCAGTACTGGACTCTGTGTTTTCACTGATCAGATGAAATCTAAAGTGAAGTTTTAATGAAATCAATGGTCATGTCAGCAATATACAAGGATTCTAAGCAATAAAACAATCGTTCAATTGTCGAATGGTGTTATTTGTTCTACAGTGTATACTCTGCCCCTCATCTTCCTAATAAAGATGGTTAATAAACATAATTGGTGGTCTTTATCCCCACAATCCCCTTCACACACAAAAATATCCGACCTATCCAACCTCCTGGCATAACTGGAGAATGGTGAGTCCAAGAAATAGCTTAGAGTGCGGTGCACATGCTTTTCTGTAAACATAACCACTACCCTATTAAGTAAAAGTTTCCCATTTTGTTTTCTTTATAACCCTAATCCTCACTACTACATTAGTATGCACAGGGCTGCAAAAGCTGTAGAGGTGCTTACTTCCAGACCAATTTGTTCTTCTCAGTAAATCCAGGAGTTAGGAAACCTTACCCCAGTTGTCAATACTTTTCTACTTACCACAATTCACCAGTTATGCTGCACCCAGCATGGTTGCAATGCTATAGCTTTGCTATGTATTAACAAACCTAATATTTTATGTGGGTCAAAATTTAAAACTGTGTGGTACTTGTCCCAGTCCCCCACTCTGAAATGAACACTGCAGCCTTTCTTCTTCATGTTGAGTCTGCTTTAGCATTTCTGCTGCTTTGGGCTACAATTACAGCACTGAGCTGGCAGTATAGCCCAGAGGTTAGAGTAAGGAGCTGTGAACAAGTTTGGTACACTCAGAAGACCTTGGTTTGATTTCCACGGCCTCCACATGCATACTGTGTGATCCTTAGCAATGTAGCACTTGAAAACAGGTCTTGGGCCTAGTAGGCCTTGCCCTTACCCAGTTACCAAAGAATAAAAATTAATAATGAACTAAAAGGAACATCCCATAAGCTTTCATCTGTATTCTCAATATGTTGTTTTTGAACACTCATTAACATCATTTCTGGTGACTAAAATGAACTAACATGCAACAGACAGTGCTCCATGAATTTATAGGACTATAGTTATACTAAAACCAGGACCACCTTGTAAATAAGCATCACTCAATGGAGCCTTTTCCAGGTAAAACACACTCACACATTCACTCTGCTGGTTTCATACTCTCAGAGCATGCACACACACACACACACACACACACACACACACGCACTTTGGTGTGTCCATTTTCAGGGTGGTAATTAAGCACTTGACAGTTTATAGCCCTTGCCACATTCCATTCCTAGAGAAAGGATGATTTATGCACAACTGGGATTTCAGACTTTTTTTTAATTTCTGAATAATATCAGTTCTACCCTATGTATTTAAAGTGAGTTCTTTGCAATGTCTGCCACTATCTGAGGAAGAGCTCTGTATGACTTGAAAGCTTAAATCCTTTAACTCTCTTGTTGGTCCAATAAAATACATGGGAAAAGGCTGGGACAAAAATTGTTTTTGTGTGCCAGTGGGGGAAGGGTGCATAGCAATTAGTCAGTACAATTCAGTGAGCTCATCTGACCTTGGCTCTTGCTGACTTCCGGTGAATGTGTCTGTGTGTGCAGCAGACTTAAGTCAACATGCAGACTTAAGATAACAGGCTAGTAAATCATGTATCAGAAGTGGGGGGCTCAAAATGTGCAGTCCAACCCTTACTTTTGAAAGTGAGGGTTAGCTGATCCCCCTGACTACCTGGGTCCACCATCTATGCCATCAGATCCCATTCATGTATTGTTGTTGCTTATGCTTCCCCACCAAATTGGTACATTTCCCCCAGGTTTCTGTGCTCCTAGTGCATGATTTTACACTATTTGCATTGAAACCCAGTTGCCAAATCCCTGACCAGTTTTCCATCTTTTTCAGATCATCCCTCAATGGTTCCACTACCCCTGGTGTGTCCACTAAAGTTGAAGCAGAAGGAGTGATGGGCCATCTCCAAGGCACTTTGGATTTGTGTTCAGATGCTGAATGATTGCAAACAGCTTTCTCCCTTTTCTGGGATTTTGCATAGAATAACACGAATGCATCAGCATAGGAGATTACTCAGGGACATGATGCGCAGCAACTTGACAATAACCTCATGCTCTGGGTGAAATGTGATGCACTTGGCATAACAGGGGGCCATAAATAACCCAGGAGGTATGGCTTAGTGGCATCACTACACATTTGGGTAACATCTATAAAAGGTGAAGTTTGTTCCATGATACACTTACTGAAAATGCATTTTGTGGAATACATTTTTATACAGAAGTGACCTCTTCATACTGTATTTTTTTCCTGAGATCAGCTGAATCTGACTTCCAAGTTGTTTCACTCCCAGGGGTGAGTTCCTGCAGGTCCCCATCCATTTCCATCAGTGATTTCATGGGAACCTCCCAAAATGTAATGGGTGTGAAGTTTAAACTCATTTCTTATTAATCAAGCTTATCATGTCTGAACAAGTTAATTTTGTTCGTGACCTGTTTTCTAATCCCTTACTGTGCATAATACTCTTTCTTACATTGAAACAATAGATGCCAGGACTTCTAGCTGCTATAATGAAGGCTTTGTCATTTGCAGATAGTATCAACCAGGCCTTATCTTTCTGCACATCAGTCAGAGCCTAAGTCTGCTGCATACTTGAAATACAGCACCTGAGCTCCACTGATTTAGCAGCTGTCAGTCACTGACAGGGGAGCAGGAACTAGGTTACTTTTTCAGAAGAGTTCATTTCAAATGACCAAAATGTCACAACAACAATAAAAAGAATAGAATATGCTACTAAAAATCATGGCAAACCTGTACATTTCACTTGCATCGAATTGGTGTGGTCTACGAAATATCAAATATGGAGAGATAAATAGGGGAATGGGTTGCAGTGGAATAGTATATTTCTCACCACTAGTGAGTGGAATGACCCATAACTCGTGAGTGGTAGAGCCATGACTTAGTTATGAAGGGCTCACCATTCATGTGTGGAGATACAGGTGTTATTCTCCTGTAGACTGTTATGTATTTTATATATTTATTTATTTAGCTAGCTTTTGTTGACTAGGAAATGAGAGATAGACAAAGCTACATATTTTAAGATATGTACTGGGGAGATACAGATGCAAGCCAATGAAACTGAACCAGGTTAAGTTCTTGGTGGTACTGTAGTGAAAAGGGGAAAATTTGGCTAGGTCATTGGGGAAATTACCTTGTTCTTCTCGGTAAGTGCCATTGGTCTTTGATTTCTTCCTGAACAATCACCAGAAATGGCAAACAAGACCTTAGTTTAATAGCTCATCTGAATGATGGTACACCCCAACAGTGCAGCATTCACATAGTACTGCACTCAAATGTCAGCATTTATGGAATGAGTCCAATCGCAATAGTGCTTTACCTTGTAATTAGAAACTGCATTTCCAACCATTGTGAACTTTGTCTGGCCCATTGTTACAGTATCTGTGTTCAACTGTATTCCTAGATTCTAAGTTGAAATAACATGTTCTAAGTGAAATGACAGAGGAGGGCAACTAAAATGGTTCAGGGATTGCATCAAAAACCGAACGAGGAGAATTAGTAGCAGTATTAGGGGAGCGCTGTACTGCTGGGGCATGCTATCCCTTGGATGAGACATTAAACCGAGGTCCCGTCTACCCATCATGGAATAGAGGAGAGTGAGAGACGACATGCTAGAGACCTACAAGTATCTTGTGGTGGTGAACAGGGTGCAGGAGGGTAGTCTGTTTCAAATGAGAAAGAGCACCAGGACGAGAGGGCATGCGATGAAGCTGGAGGGGGGAAGTTTAAGAGGGATGTGAGGAAATACTATATCACTGAAAGAGTGGTAGACACCTGGAAGACAGTACCAGCAGAAGTGGTTGAGGCAAAAAAAGTAAGGGGCTTCAAGCTTGTGTGGGATAGACATAGGGGAATACAGGCAGGGAGGAGGGAGTGAGGGAGGGTTGCTAGAGATCTGTTAGGATCTGTGTTGACAGACTAGGTAGGGACCTTCTGTAAAGAATGGATGAACCAAACAGTCCTTTTCTGCTGACAAATTCTGTTTTTATGTTTCTATGTAACATAAGTTCCAAGTGAAATAATTTGTTCAAGTGAAGGTCTGTATCCCAAGGTAACATTATTTATTTACCCAGTGTATTCATCACCAGTGTGGTATATTACTAGATATACAGTATTGTATGAAACTGGTATAAGTCTCATAAATGTGCAGTGATATTAAAAAAAAATGAGGATATGACTGCTTTCCTATTTTAAACAGATTTGTTCAGCAGTGTAATCTCTAGCAAACTGAAGCTGTCAAATGGTTAACTTTACAAAAATATGTGATCAGTCTCCCAAATGCAAAACTGTCAGACTCGAGTTGATAAAAACAGGGCTTGACAGCTCCATATGGGTAAGTGAGAACAGAAAAAAGAGCTGAAATCTGCCAGCAGCTATGAGATCATTAACTATTGTTTACTTCATTTCATGTTCAGACATGGACTGAGGTGATGGAAGACAGAGGCATCAAGAGACGTTTTAAGATGTTCTCATGAACATGATCAGTGAATCAGGATATTGGAAACATGCCTACAAACTCAGGCCAAGATTTTTTTTCTTAAGAAGAAATGCATTTCAAAGTAGACAGTACTGCATTTCAGTTTCCTGGTTGCTGAAGAAGTTGAGTTAGACTGCCTCAAGCTGAATTACTCTGTATGCATTTGCAGTTCATCTCTGATACTAAAAACTTCCTCTTTTTCCCACCAAGATTCTTCCTATTAAGAAACATTGAAGCAAATGATGACCCACACAGTGATAAACCCCTTCATTAATGTGAGATTCTTACTTTTGAGAAAACATTGAAAAATACATACATTTTTTTTTAGCAATTTGCATTTTACACCCCCCCCCCAGCATGGCATTCCCATTTGTCTATTTCTTCCCAGTACCATCCTTCCACATCTCCACTGCTTACCTCTGTACCCTCAGTGTGGCTCAGTTAGTAGCACATCTGCCTCTGGGCCAGAAGGTCATGGGTTCTCGTCCCACATCAGGATTAGACTCATACCTTAAATGCTAGCATCCAAGTGCAGTATTAGGGGAGCGCTGTACTGCTGGGGCATGCTATCCCTTGGATGAGACATTAAACCAAGGTCCGTCTACCCATCCTGGTGCTGTCCTGGTGGGTGTCCAGGTGGAAGTTAAAGAACCCAGGGCACTCATTGCAAAGAGTAGGGGACATTCCCGGTGTCCTGGCCAACATTCCCCTTCCCATAAACCAGATCATGCAATTGTCCAGGCTGTGTGTGAGTGTTGATGTGCAATATGGCCTCCACTACACATTCAGTCACTTCACTACCAGTCTAGCACTGCTTGAAAAGTGCTTTGGGATACATTGTGTATGAAAAGCACTATATAAATGCTGATTCTTCTTCTTTTAACCCCTGATCCCATGGCTTACACCCATGGTGGTGACTGGCCATAGCCAGGCAATATCTCACAAGATTCTTGCAAACATGGCAGGAGGCACCAATACTGGAGTCAGAATGCTGGTGACAGAGATTGGGGCCCAGATGCATCGGTTATCAAAAAAACAGGAACAGCTGTGATCAAGTGAATGTCTGGGTGGGGGGTGCTGCCAAGAGGGATGACTGAATACCCCTAAGGAGCCCATTGTGGTGAAGCACTGGGGCCTTCCTCTCCTTCTGTTTGTACATTGTTTTGATTTCTGAGCCATTTGTGGCAATAAAGAAGACTTTCACAGCATGCTGGTGTAGAGATTTTAATTCAGATATTGGAGTGCAGCCACTTTTGTCTGCTTTAAATTGGTTATCATGCTGCTTCACTCCAAAGCTTTTCTGGTTGTGCCCTCCCAACTCCCTGACATGCAGACAATGAGCACCTGTGGCACTAACATGTAGGCAGGAGGCTGCAGACACTGTGTTGTCACCCATAGCATGAAGCCAGACCCACTTTCCCACCTACACCTGATGTTCAGCGTGCAGGACATTCAGTATCCTCCCCTGGGGTCAGAGTGTGATGCACCTGCATCATGTCCAAGACTCTACTTGCCCAAGTAAGGGAGATGGGACCAAGAATTGATTGTGGAGGTCCCATATAATGAAGCAGTGTTCCACCCACTGACACCACTGGGTTGGGCCAAAACATAATCTTTTGACACAATTCATCTTACATTTTATATATTGCCTTCATTTATGTTCTTATTGGTCATTATTACCAGATTAATTTGCATGGAAACAGAGGACTCAATTTTTCATATTAAGATTCATGCTAAGATCTAGGAGCTTAAGAGAAGCTTTTTAATTTTTTATTTAGTTTTTGTTGACCGGGTAAGTGTACTAGACAAATCCTGCCTATTTTCAGGGAGGGGGATATAGATGAATGCCAACTGACCTTGAGCCAGATTAAGCTGTTGGTGGTATTTTTTGTAAATGAGGGAAATTTGGCCAGGACACTGGGGAAATCCCCTACTCTGTGTGAGGGGGGCATTGCGACTGGTGCTGTGATGACCAGTCTCCCATTGCAGGAGAAGAGGACGGACATTAGCAGGGCTGAGGAGCTGGTCTCCTCCTCAGTCCATATGCCTATTGAGACTGTTTCAACAATAATGGGAAACATCAAAAATAACGTACTGCTGGAAAGTACTAATACAGGTGGTACTGCAGAATCGATGGATGTGCAGCCTGCCCAGGAATCCATAGGAAGTGATTTATCGGTGGAGGATCTCTGTAAACAGCTTCTTATGGAAGAATTAAATTTCGCCATAGGATGGAACCAATTGCACGCTGAATTGGAGAAGTTGGAACAGCAGAGAGTGAAGGACAAGGAGGTCTGGGTGCAATGTGATGCCAACGGGAACAATGTCAGGCATTGGTTACGGAGCCTGTGAGAACTGTCCCAATGGTGGCTAATAACAGGGATCAGGATCTTACCCGACTCCTCAGGTAAAACCTTCTAAAATATCTGAGAGTCAGATTAATTGTCCACATGCTGATGAAAATGTGATAATGCAAAAAGTGGTTATAGATACTCTAGAAACACCTAAAGTTAAAGAAGGGGTGTTGTCTCTCCCTTTGCGACCAGTAACATTTATTATAGGAGTCTCCCCAGAGGTGTCAGGCCATGATTTAACTCTCACTAAAGACAGCAAGAAGGAGAAAGGTAAACGGGGGTATGGGGTGAGAGGCAAAACGATAGATGATGTTCTAGCAGCTCGAACTGACGGAACTGACCCTGACTGGGTAGCTAAAGCTGTTCAAGGAGCTGGATGGGTGCATAGCCCAGTACATGATGGTTGGGATGCTAACTTGACAGTAGTAAATGACTCTAACCCTCCTATAACGAATATATCAGACAGAGTTTTAGAAGTTCCTTTAACTGGGTCAGATAACATCACACCGGGGCAGGCTACAGGGTTTACTGGAATGAATAATGAAGCCCTGAATATTCCTTCTGATATTATGGATGACATAAGATTACTGGAAGGAGACTCCCATTCACAAGTCTCTGAGCAAAAGGACCCCCCCCTTCTCCCACTAAGGCCAATCTAATAAATGAATCCCCAACACCTATAAATGTAGATGATGAGATAAGTACAAATGTATGGCATTCTAATGCTGCACAACATCTCTTCCCAGAGAACCCAAGAAGCTTAACAGAGTCTGCAGTAAGATGAAATGCTGTTCGTCTCAGATATAGAGGAGACATGTCTGATATTCCCGACAGAATTTTTGTAGGCCGAGCACTTTTAAAGAATAGCATGAAATATTTTGCATATAAGATTTATGCCTTAATCCACATGCCGGGAGACACTATTTTTGGTATCAGTTTTAAGCACCCTGCTGGATTAGACAGATTTTGGAAACAATATCATCTTTTAAAATCTACTCCACTATGGAAGCCTTTTTTGGCTATACCCCTGACAAGGCCCAGTTTCAAAACAATAACCATATTTTTTCGCAATGAAGGGGTGAATGTTGCTGACATCACTTACTGGCTCAAGCAGCATTGTACAGTAAAAGGTTATCCTGAACCTAATTTGGATGAAGAACATCTGTGGACTGGTGGATGGAAGTATAAAATATTGTTACGTCAAGACAATGGAGTTCATCAGCACTTGCCCAACTGTTTTTTCTTGGGTAGAGACAGAGGTGTGTTGTTTTATCAAGGCCAGCCTAGAGCATGCTATAAGTGCAGGGATGTGGGACACATTAGCAATGTCTGTGATAAACAGCATTGTGGGTTATGTGGAGAACTGGAACATGTTGGAGCAAATTGTCGACAACTCCCCGAAATGCAATTTATGTGAAGAGGTAGGCCACGCCTTTTGTATTTGTGTATGGGCCTCACATAGCAGCATAGATCAATCCATAAGAGTTGAACAGGATCTATATGCCACTAACGCACAAAAGGAGAAAGCAAGGATGCAGGATATCCTAAACCCTACTATTCCTACAGTGCTATTAGTCAGAGAGGAAAGTAGACATTGGGAACAAACTAAGGGCTGGGATGCTCAGTGTGCAGTTACAGATAAGTTTCAAGAAGCTCCCATCCCTGAGCCTCAGGATGCAGGCGTAACTACTGCACCACCTGTACAGGGCCATCTAAGACTCAGACGAAGCATTTAATGGGGGCAGGAAATGTTACTTTGCTTTACCAACTACCTCTGTACAGAATTCTTATGATGCTCTGATGGACTTGGATGATGGAGAAGACGATAAGGATTCAGATGTCTCTTGCATAACATCTTCTCAAACTGAAACAGCATGTGATGCACAGGTTAAGGAAGGTGTAAAACAGAAGAAAAGAAAAAACATAAATGATAGTGTTTTTTTTATTTGATTCCTTCATGATTCTTTTTATTTTTCCCCCTTCTTACTCCCTTAATGGATCAGCTGATATTTACCACATCTAATGTGAATAGTATTAATTCACAAGAGAAATGTCAGATCACATTTAGTAGTTTACGGGAGGGGGGTGGTAATATCTAATTTTTACAGGATACCAGACTGCATGATCTCTCTGATATACAACAAGCTCAAAAAGATTGGAGATGGGATCCATCCTTATGGTCCATAGGGGATCTTATGTGTTCAGGGGTTGGGATTTTATTTCAAAATACTGAGATTAAATTCTCTAAAGTATTAGATAGCTATCCTGGGCATGCATTGATCCTTGATGTTCAGATTAATACTATTATGTATAGATGTATTAATATTTATGCACCACAGTCCAAGGCTCTCAGGGCTGAACTATTGAAAAATTGATTTTGTGGGGTGGTGATTTTAATTGTGGTCTTAGCTCCAAAGACTGGGGATGAAAGAATGAAAAACTATATTGTGATACTAATGCCTTGCTATCTATTCTTCATAAGCATTTCTTAAAAGACGCTTATGATATCCTTAAAGCAAATTCATGTCATACATTCTATAAGGGTTCCATTAGTACCAGGATTGATTTCTGGTTTGTATCAGAGAGAATGTCATGTAAGGATATTAGGGCTATACCTTTAGAAACCTCGGATCAACTTGCCTTACGATTGACTGTAGGTTTTTCACATAAAATTACTGTCGGTAGAAGCTACTGGAAGATGAATTCTTCCAAGCTTCAAGATGATATATACAAATTTAAGTTACAGGAATTGTTAACATTACATTTAAATCTTGATTTCCTTTATGACAGCCCAATTGATTGGTGGGAAGACACCAAAAGAGATGTTAAGGAATTAATGATTCTATTGAGCAGTAGGGAAGCAAAACATGGATATATTTCATATTTAAGTTTAAGAGCAAAATATTTAAAACTCCGGACACAGCCTAATGGAATATTAAATGAACGTCTAGCTATCTTGTCTCAATTAAAATATATGATAACTTATATAAAAAAAAGGAATATTCAGACGGGTCTACAACAAAAGTTTTTAACTAAGGGACGGAGTGAACTGGTGAATCCGTATGATACAGATAATATTTGTAAAACACACAAACTATTTACAACATTATTAGCTGCCAATGGAAAAATAGTGGATGACCAAGATACTATACAGCAAGAAATACAACACTATGTTTATACCACTTTTTCACAACAACATGATTGTCACACAGAGCCATTTAAGTTGTGGGACACAGGTGTTCCTGATGTACCGGATGTAAACAAAGACCTTTTACTGCACCCTATATCTGGTGAAGAAATGAGACTGGCAATCCAAGGATTGTCGTCTGGTACTGCTCCAGGTTTGGATGGCATACCTAATGAATTGTATAAAAACTTTTCTTGATGAAGTAATGCCTATACCACAAACAGTATACGAATCTATACAGAAAGAGAATAGACTCAGTCATAGTATGACTGAGGGTATCATGATCTTTTTATATAAGAAAGGGGATGTAAGAAACATTCATAATTGGAGGCCATTGACTTTACCTAATTCCGATTATAAGATCTTGTCTAAAATATTAACAGCAAGACTGACTAAAATAGCACTACAAGTGATTTCTCCAATGCAAACATGTGCACTTTCTGGCTGTACAATTTATCAAAATTTGTTACATGTTCATGAAATCATGGAACAAGGCCTGTCTTCTGCTACTAAAGGATATCTATTGTCTATTGACCAAGAAAAGGTTTTTGATGATATTAATCATAATTATTTATGGACAGTATTACGGGCATATGGTATACCATTGCAATTTGTAGACCTTATAAAACTACTTTATAGTTCAGCTCAAGTACAGCCTTTGATTAATGGGCACTTGGGAATTCCAGTTTTTGTTAGAAAGAGAGTTAGACAGGGTTGTCCCTTAAGCCCTCTATTGTATATTTTTGGCTTGGATCCAATATTGCGATTAATTGAAAACTCAGGAAATATAGCTCCAATGGTTAGCAATTCTGGCATGAAATATAAAAAAGTAGTGGCTTATGCAGATGATTGTGTGTTGACAGTAGCATCAGTGGAGGATGGGAAAAGAGCACTGCAAACTTTTGATGACAAACAATTACATACTGGAATTCGGTTAAATTTGAGTAAAAGCTTGATAATGCCAGTAGGGGAAGTTCCTGTGAAGTTTTCTTGTCCAATTCCTGTAGCTGCAGAATCAATTAAGATATTGGGAATTTGGTTTGGTAAATCCAACACTGGACAACAGAACTGGGATACAGCTTATGATTTGGCTTTTCAGAAAATACAAGCTTGGAAATCCTGGAAAATGACACGTAAGAAACGGGTTTTTCTTTTAAAAATGTACATTGCTCCGATCTTTCTCCATGTATCTCATATTTATCCATTACCGTATAGTATGCACACAAAAATACAAGGTTTGTTCTTTACCTTGTTGTGGAGAAGTAGACTCAATCCAGTTAAGAGAGCTCATACCTACCGTTCAAGGAAAGAGAGAGGTTTAGATATGTTACAACCATTGGTGTTTTTCTTTTCTAATTTTTATTACACTAATGTGAAACCACTGATAATGGGTATTAAATCTATAGGGAAGGATATAACGCAGGAATGGAGTACAGGTTTTTTGACATCTTGGGGAAGGGGAAAATGGCACCCATCTGATAAACTGCTTCCTATGTATGTAAAAATTACTTTGAAATATATTAGAACTTGAAAGATAGAGCTACTATGGTTTTTAAATCAGTCAAGGAAACAATTTTATTATATCCTGGTTGAAAAATGTTATTTTGAGACTCCAGTCTTTGTATTTGATGATGGGGTCAGTTGCAGACAACTTTTAAAATGTATCACTGAACCTAGAACTCCTAGAAAAATGCAGGACGTGGTTTGGTTGTGTGGACATGGAAAACTAAATGTAAAGGGCAATCAAAAACATAAATGTATGGAAGAAAGAAATTGTTCAGAAAACAGTTGTGAAGGTAAGGTAGAAACTATGCAGCATTTGTACTTTGAATGTACTAGAATAAAAGGCTTTTGGTCAGATTTGGCATCCTTCTGGGGTGCAACACCAATTGCCAATATGACTTACGCAGTGTTAACATAAGGACAATTGACTGAGATATGGTCTCATTGGAATAAACATACAGTTTATATACTATTGGCATGTATAAAATGGGTGATTTGGCAAGCTCGCTGACAAAGAGTATTACAGAATAAAGAAGTTAATTTACAGGATATTTTATTTAGCTTACAAATAGAAATAGAAAAGGTGTATACTTTTGAGAAAGCAACTATGGGTGATGTTATTTGTGCATATTTTTGGAAGGGGATTACTTGAGTTGGTTAATAATAAATTCAATGATGAGATTCATTTTTACTGTACTGTATGTTTTTTTTTGGTCTGACAGAGATGTCTGTGTATTATGATTGTTTATTGTGTTTTTTTCTCTCTTTTTGTCAGTATGTTCAATTGAGTTTGTTTTTGAATTTTGCAATAAAAATTTCCCCTACTCTTTTCGATAAGTGCCATGGGATCTTTAACATCCACCTGAACTACCACCAATCCAGGAAGATGGGACCTCGGTTTAACATCTCATCTGAAAGACGGCACCTCAGAAGTGCAGCACCCCCTCTCAAGCTGCACTACAGTGTCAGTACTGGGATAATTAACCAAAGTACCAGATGTGGGAACTGAACCCACAGCCCTCTGATCTCCCAGCCTCAGAGGCAAGTGTGCTACCTACTGAGCCACTGACACTGACACTTTTGGCCCATATATGCTCCTGGGTTATGTACAGTATGTTAGATCCTTTCTGTAAAGCAAATAATAATCTAGTTTACTTTTGAATTGATTCTTGTCTTTGCATAAGACTACTTCCTCGGGACAATTATTCCAAGGGTTAACCAACCATTGTTTATAAAAGGCTCTCCATTTTTTGATATTAAATTTTCTACCTTTTAGTTGTAATTTAAGTCTTTTTGAGCCCATGTTATGAGATTTAAAGCTGAAGTTTAGTTCTGAAAGTAATGCTGGATCTTTCACTAGGTTGTAACATAAGAACAAATCTTCCTTAATCCTTCTAGTGTGAAAGGACATAAGATTCAATCTAAGCAGCCTGTCTTCATAGGATAGGTTTTTGCAGTCATAAAGCATTTTTGTTGTTTGTCTCTGGACTTTTTCTATTATGTCCCTGTTGGTTCCCTTAATTGGTCCCCACAAAGAGCTCCCGTAATCTAAAAGTGGTCTTATATAAGCTCTATATAGGGGCATAATTACATCTGCCTCCCTACTTGAAAAATTTATTTTGATAGTCCAAAGGACCCATTTAGCCTTAACTGCTTGTGTCTGGCAATGTTTTCCATAAGTCAGTTTGTTGGCTATTATTATCCCCAGATCTTTCTCCTCATTGTTTTTTTTTTTTTTAAAGCATGTTGGAGCACCGCAAGGGACTTGCAACAGAGAGTGTGATGCAAGAGGGCGACTTCCATCAAACTTTTCAGCAACTGTGATTTTGCAACAAAGCTTGCTGCAAACCCCCTGCTGCAAGTCCCTTGTACTGAAGGCAGCAAGTTAGATCAGCTCCCCCTGGTCAAACTTTGAGCAGTTGGGGACCCATATTACAGGGCTTGTGCAAAAACTTTGGCGCAAGCTGCCGTAAAGTGTGGGAAATGTCACAACTGTGCCAGCCCTTGTAAAACCGGGCTGTGTTGCATCAAAGGGCTTTGGTACAGCTGCGCTAATGTGGTTGACAGAGGGATTGATGCAAGCCCTGTGTCAACCTTCCAAAATTAGGCCCAGAATCTTTATTTAAAGCATGTCTACTTTATGCTGCTAAGTCCTTTGCTGAAGTCATAGGGGCTGATTCTCAAAAGTCCTGGGAAGCGGCAGACCCTGGTTGCACCAGGGACCCTGTATCTGATTCTACAAAAAATGGAGTCCCTGTGCAAAAGTTCCTGGGTCTGCCTTGCATCTGCTGATGTGCCAAACCATTGGTGCACACGGAGGACTGGACACAGGGATCTGGGCCACCCACCCCACCTGGCGCAACTCTACCAGGGCCAGGATGGGGGGTATATGAAGACACTCCCAACTGAAATACATTAACAATATTTCACAAATCTAAGGGCAGTTGTAGATCTTAGGACATTTAACCACATAGGATATCTGCCATTGAAAAGAGAAATGGGTTGCTTCTACACCAACAATAGAGGATTGGCTCCTGCTAGCACCATCACTGAAGCAGCTAACGACTCATTTTAACCTGTGGGCATTATATTTTCAAACTTGATTTAATTTAACTAAAGCTAATGGCAACCAGAAAAATCTACCAAGAAGCAATCCACCATGGACTTTGAATCAATAAACAAGACTTTGCTGCCTCCAGGGGAGGCTCACACTAGAACCCATGGCATGGCATTGATGGAGGTGAGAAAGGAAAAAGATAAGGACTCTGACGCTGCAAAGTAGTCAGTTATGGGGCTATTACTTAATCTTCAACAAGAAGTGAAAGAGGGCTTCGCAAATCTTATAGCCCAAATTACCCATATATAGTCAGTGGTCACTGAACTGGCAGAAACTCTGTCCTCCCATGGCACAAGAATCACTGAGATGGAAACATGTATCAGTGAACTGGAAGACATGGTGACTGATATATCCTGGGACCATAAAAATCTGATGGCCCAAGTTACCATGTTGAAAGACAGGGCCGAAGATCAAGAGTATAGAGGGAGACAAACAAATATACAAATCATCGGCTTGCCAGGGAATTTTGAGGGCAGAGATGGAGGGCACACTGTGATGAAGTGGTTGTCTGGGAAGCTCAGAATCGAACCAGAGGCCACAGAGTTTGAGATTCAATAAGCCCACTGGACAGGACCATGACCAAAAATGAGGACAAACCCAGGTACTTTTTAATTAAATTTCTCAGATATCTGGACAAGGAGAAAGTGCTTCAGGATGCAAGTTCTCACAGCCCATTGGACATTGATGGCACCAGAGTATCAGTCTTCCAAGACTTCAGTCATGATCTACAAGTGCAAAGACAGAAATTTGCAGGAGTCAAATACACATTACAAATTCTAAGATGGGAATAATCCCTTTTCTACCCAGCAAAATTGAAAATTGTGTGCCTAGGCAAGCTCCCAAATTTTTTGCAAAATCCCAGGATGCTGCGAACTTTGTCTGGACCCAGAAGACTGTCCAGGAGGTACGATCTTCCACTGGAGTGAACCAG
Source organism: Neoceratodus forsteri (assembly GCA_016271365.2). Taxonomy (NCBI): domain Eukaryota; kingdom Metazoa; phylum Chordata; order Ceratodontiformes; family Ceratodontidae; genus Neoceratodus; species Neoceratodus forsteri. Next base: position 1,278,688,672 of record CM057450.1, on the reverse strand, counting down.
CCCTCAAAGTGAAATTAGGCATTTTTCTTTTTTATCTGAAATAAAACCTGCAGGGAGAGAAAGACTTCAAGTGCTGTTATAGACTGTATGCTTGCTTTCTGAATTTGGCACTGGTACTAGGGTGGGCAACTTGTCAAAAGACAGTATCCATTTTGTTTGCTAGGCTGGTATGTTCACAGCTGCAGAGTGCAATCTATATTGATGCTCATGGATCATGAAACCAGGTAAAGGCAACCTCATAATTAATAATGGTGTGGTATTCTTAATGCTCATATCAATACGTGCCCAGCCCTAGAAAATAGGCATAATGGCTTCAGAACAGATCAATGTATATAAAGCCTTAAGTCCCATTTGAGAGGGTGACAGAAGATGGCAGGGTGATCCTGATGTTAGGGAAGGCAGACCCCATAGTGCCATGCCATGAGGCATGGATGGTATTAGCTGAACATGCTGCAGTGGGTCTGCACTTCGCACTGACAGATGTTGCCCTGCTTGATAAGGGGCACCCAGTTCCTGCATGTATGTTTTTCAGATGCAAGATTGGGCACTCTTGTTCTAGAGTAGAGATGTCTGAGTATTTAACTCCCTGTCTAATTCTTTTATACAATAGTGCCATTATATCACGCCAATTGTGGGACCAGTTGAGGCTTATCAATTTCCCTTTTCAAAGTATTGCTCCTCACAGTAGGTAGTTATGCTTACAGGCATGTAGCCTCTTAATATATTTAATTCAATTCAATTTTATTTTTATACAGGAAGGTATGTGAGCAAAAATGCCCATTTTCACAAACGTTCAGTGGTACAAAAATTTGATAATACAGAGAAAAAGGTAAAAACAATATTTGCAGAATTTGACAGCATGTATAATAGGAACATTTTGTATGACATGACCATCTAGAATAGAAAAATAAAATACAGAGCATACAACAACAGAGCCAATATACAGATACTTATAAACCCTAAGGTAACTCAAGGGTTGGTGAACATTCAGGGGGGTTAAATACCGGGGCAGACGCAGGTGGTGGATTAGAGGAGGTGGTCCTTGAGGGAGGTGGTGAATGAGTCAATTGAACTACAGGCCTGAAGTTCTGGGGGCAGTTTATTGAAAAACTTAGGGCCCTTGTATGTGATGGACTTCTACACATGCTTGGTGTGGTAAAAGTGGATGTCAATGATATGACAGGTGGCCCCTCTAGTACTGCGCTTGGGAACCGATAAAGGGAAAAATGGAGTTAACGCTGATCAGCAGCAGGTTACTGTGAACTTTGTATAGGAAAGAGAGCATTTTAAGTTGGAACCTGCCTTCAAGAGTAAGCCAGTTGAGGAAGGCATAGAGGGTACAGTGATGGGTAGTCCAGGGGAGGCCGGTCAGGAAGCATGGAATATTATTGTATGTAGTCCTGAGTTTGGAGAAAAGGGAGGATGTGCTGGGGGGGAGTAGACAATAGAGCCTTAGAAAATGGGCTTTTTATTTCCTGGCATCTGATTGGCTAGTACCCTTGCCAGAGGGGTACATTAACTTTCAATAGATGCCCAGGAAACAAAAAGTACCAGTCTACAATGCCCCTTCACCCAGGATGTCTCCTGGTGCTCACCCTACTTCCTAATTGGCTGCAACACCTCATTAAAAATGTAAAAATGACGCCATTTTCTTCCCTCGCTTAGCGAAAGAGCCAGTTCAGATGGTACAGCTGACTGATGAAAAAAAAAAAAAGGGAAAGATAGCGACCGACTGTCACGCCACAATCACACTAACTGTATGCCACATTTAAGACTCTTGCTCCGGCGTCCACCCTCTCTTACCACACAAGGAAGATAGTTATTATTTTCACAACTGCAGCCTAAACCAAGGTCACGCACCTAACAGCGCGTCTTCTATTTTAAGCCTTCTTACTTGTTTGAAGCTGTGTGTGTCTACGCTGGTGCACGTCTGGGGGCTGTTACTATCACAACCAAACTAGCATGTCTGTGGAACCACACACACCAAGAAACTGTCACTTTTTCAAATGGGTGCAGTTAAATCCAGAATTTACTACCCCATTCAGCAATTGTAATCTACATTTAGGTGAAACGGGCTCCTTTCGGTCACGCAAATCTGGCATAGTAGCCGTTTGTGCTCTCGCGCCCCTCCTCTGCTCCTCATTTCTAATTCATTCAGGCAGCCCTCCTCAGGAACACAGCTCAAAACAATAAAAATAAACAGTAAAGTAATGAAAACGTACCACCGGGCTGTTAAGTACTGGCTACTGTGAAGCAGGAAATGACTCTAACTGCAATCACCGCTCCACTCTCACTTCACAATGGTCCGTCAAATGCAGAAGTCCCACTGTGCGGTGTTGAAGTTCTTCATGGTCGCTGCTACTGATCCTTGCTTGTATTCAGCAGCCAAAGAAATGAAAGAACCAAGGCAAACCTTGCCTGTATTTTAAAAAAAGACCCCAAAGAAATTTTAAACGCGAGCCCTGTATGCCAGTAGCAGGCGAGCAGGGGGAGGGTTGCCATGACAACCAACAACAAAAAAAGCAGGTGGAGGAACTATTTTTTTAACTCTACAAATAAAATACTTAATATATTAAAAGTCTTGTTATGCAAACTTGTTTATTTAAAGCACATAAAATGCAGTGCCCATTTTCTAAGTGCAATAATGCCCTCCAGGGTGGGCGGTATGGGCAATACCGCCCACCCTGTTGGGCATTATTGCTTACATAATCAAGGTGGGGTAGGAGAAGGAGCAGGCGAAGCATAGTCTGGAGATGGAGATAAGGAACTTTCTGATTCGGTATAAGAGACCTAGCCTCATATGGATTTTCTTGATGAGGTTGGTACTATGGATATTGTAGGTCAGGTGAGGGTCTAAGTACAGCACAAGGTATTTGAATTTCTAGACTTGTTCTATGATATTACCAAGATTGTCTGAGAGGGAATGGCCCATTACTGGGGCTTTTCTTGGGTCAGAGAAGATTAAAAATTGGTCTTCTTGGAGCTGAGAACCATGCCTTTGGCAGAGAACCAAGTGTGTAGATTGCTGAAGTCAGCCTGCAAGTTACTGAACATTGTATCAAGGTTAGTTTAGCTGCAGTAGAGGACCACGTCATCAATGTAAAGAACTAGTTGGGTAATTTGGCAGATGGAAGGGAGGTTATTGATGAAGAGTGAGAAAAGGAGCAGGCCTAGGATGGAGTCTTGGGGTACCCCATATTTAATCGGACATTCAGCACAAAAATGACCATTGATACTAGTTTTCTGCGATCTGCCAGAGAGGCAGCTTCCGACCCATTTGAAGATGTTTTCAGATATCTGCAAGCCCTTGAGGGTGTCCAGGAGGAGGCAATGGTTGACCAGGTTGAATGCCTTGGTCAGGTCAGTGAAGATAGAGACTGTGTACTGGCCCTTATTACTTGCCTTGAGGATATCACTGGTGAACCTGACCAGGACAGTTTTGGTGCTATGTCCAGATCTGAAACCATGCTGAGCAACAGAGATCAAGTTATGATGGTCGAGAAAGGCGGTGAGCTGAGTATGAACAACTTTTTCAATGATTTTGGAGAGGGGAGCAAGGAAGGAAAAAGATCTGTAATTCCCTACTTCATTCCTTGACCCTGACTTGAATAATGGTTTGACCTAGGGAACTCTCATAATAATAAAATAGGATCTACTCTGTTTTGCTCATTTTGAACGAGGGAAAACAGCTCCACTAATGCTAATTTACCTTGCAAGTGGCAGGGGACTCCTGCTGATCCTTGTGGTTCCCCCTGCAGTTGTGATTGATGGCGCTGATGGCTCTGATGGCTTAATCTGCATGATGATGTGACTGCTGCCTGCTCTGATCACCTGCCCACCTGTAAGTATCTATTGGATTTACAGTACTGGATACCCCATACAAATCAATATCAGTCCATTGTTCTGATGTGTGGGTGGCACATCGGGGGTGGTGATCATTGCACTGATAGACTGAACTGCTTTTACCTTGTTGAACATGGGTGATGTTCTGAGGGCTCATATCCCACTATTACCTCCCCTCTGACAACTGCCAGGATGAAGTGAATGTTACAGTTTCCTGCATGCCAAAAGGGACTAATTACCATTGAAATTACATTGCTTTATTTAGTAGGTCTGCTGCAGCATATTGCAGAGTGCTTTAAAAGTGGGTTTCATCCCGGGGGGACACCACTGCAGATGTGTTGGCTGTGCAAGGAGTGCAGTTCCAGTCTCACTTTTTTAATAACCCTAGGCTCATAGGTGGGGCTATGGGGTATTGCCAGCCCGGAATATGTTTAACAAGCAACAGGGGCCTAACGCTGCCTGTGGGCCTCCTTATCATCTGTAATGAGGAGATGGTGCTTTACAACCCCCGGCTGGGGGAGGGTGCACTATTCTGCCTTTCTTTAATGCTGCATATACTGAATGTTTTATTAACAAATGTTGTTATTAAAGGTGCACAGCCCAGTTTATGCTCACCCTAGAACAGGTGGGAGACTGCACCATAGGAATGTTAAATGAGGGGGGAGGGATATGCTAGTTGGTGGGGGGGTGTTAACTGTTGTGTTAATAATGTGCTTAGAGGAAAACTATACCATAATATCTTCAAGAATGTTATTAGTTTCTATATCCACAGACAGCTCTTTTTTATGTAGCTGTTCAGGATGCATGCAACTGCTTTAGTCAGTTTTCACTTTCATGTTAGGCCCTGTTACTGTCCTGGGAGGCTCCATTTTGTGACTGTTGAAATCTCATTGTCCCTGACAGCTGCATTAGCATATGAGAAAATGATGCATAATCACTCTTTAAGCTCCCCAGTATACCTGCCTGCTTAATTAGTCTTCAAAGAAGCAAGCTGCAAGAAGGTGTGAAATACCACATTTACATTCAGTGAACTTTGCAAACTAGCTGAGTTATAATGCAGTTTTTTCCCTTTAAACACCATTCAGTTTTAGAATTTCCAGAGAGTTTTTGCAGGATATTTGTTCTTTCAGCATACAGATACATGATATAAATAAATGGTTGATCTGACATCATATCCTCATATGAACATACTAACATATGAAGAAGCCAGCAGAAGAAGGCCATTTGGTCTATCAAGTCTGCTCATATTGCAGGTCCTCAGCTTGAGCTAATGTCACTGTTCTCCCTTCCCACTGCTCCCATCCTCCCTACCCATGATCTTTACCTTCCCCTATGCCTATTCCAGCCTCTCTTAAAACTGCCCACTGTCTTCAATGAGATGATCTCTTCTGGTAGAGCATTCCAAGTGTCCACCACCCTCTCTGTGAAGATGTGCTTCATGACATCCCTCCCAAACCTCCCACCCTCCAGCTTAAGACTATGCCCCCTCCTGTTATGGTTGCCACTCAGCTTAAAGAGGCTCTCCTTATCAACCTTATTTATCCCTTTCAAGTACTTGAAGGTCGCAGTCATGTCCCCACTTTCTCTCCTGTTTTCCAGGGAGTACATGTTCAGTGCCCTCAGCCTCTCCTAGTATGTCTTACCCTGCTGACCCACTAACATCTTTGTAGCCCTCCTCTGGACCCTGTCCAGCAGGTTAATGTCCTTTTTGAGGTGTGGGCACCAGTACTGAATGCCATACTCTAGATGTAGCCTTACCAGTGACCTGTACAAGGGCAGTATAACCTCCTGTCTTCTACTACTGATCCCCCTAGATATGCATCCGAGCATCTTGTTTGCCTTTGCTGCTGCTTTCTTGTACTGCGTGGCATGCTTCATGTCGCTAGTGATCATCACTCCCAGGTTCTCCTCCTCTTTTGATGCAGATACTTGGACTCCACTCAGGTAGTACTCTGTCCTGGGATTCTTGGCTCCAATATGCATAACTTTGTATTTCTTGGTATTGAAGCCAAGCTGCCTGATCCTAGACCACCTCCCCAGCTTTTCCAGATCTTCCTGTAGGGCCTGTATCCCTTCAGCTGTGTACACTCTCCCACAGAGCTTGATGTCATCTGTGAATAGGCATATTTTGCCCTTAATGCCATCCCCAATGTCATTGATGAAGACATTGAACAACAACGGCCCCAGCACCGTGGTACCCCACAGGTTACCTCTCTAGTGCCAGATAACTCTCACTCCACAACCACCCTCTGGGTTCTGTCTCTCAGAAGTTTTACACCCATCGGGCCATCCTTTCCCCAACCCCAAGATCCACCAACTTCCAGATTAACTTTTGTGGTGCACAGAGTTAAAGGCCTTGCTGAAAACAACATAGACAATGTCTACTGCTTGGCCCCTGTCTACTGTCTTAGTGACACAGTCAAAGAAGTTAGTCATGTACATATTTAACATGATCTCCCCCCATGAACCCATGCTGCCTTGCATCCTGGAGACCATGCTCCTCTAGATATCCCACCAACCATTCCTTTAGTATGGTTTTCATGAGCTTGCCCACAATGGTCACAGTGGAGATGTTAATGCAGTTCTCATGGACAATAAGATTTTAACAGCCATGGAGACCCCTAGGGAAATCACAGGGGACTACCATGAGCAGTGAAAACAAACTAAAGCCAACACATGTAGTCCTAACAGTTACAGGAAAAGAGTTGTCTGTTGACATGGAAACAAATAACATTTTAATGACATGAGGGTGTAGTTTTCCTTGAAGGGTCAAAGAGTGGTGAGGGAAGGGGATAGAAGGCTACAGGGCCACTGGGGTAGACTGTTAGACACTGTTAAAAGCTGTTTTTCATGTTCATATTTTGTTTCAAGTTTGGGAGGGATTACGGGAAGGGGGTTTATTCATGAGTTTTATATAAGCCAACTGTTTATGCTACATGCTAAAAAAAGGTACATGTAGATCAATGTCTTTTTTTATAATGTAAACTTTAGGGATTGGATGTTACAAATGATTATTGTTAAGAAAGTCAAAGGATGACAGCACCCTTCATATTAGGTCATGGAGTGTAAATGGTTTGAAGCCTCATGGCAAACACAAGAGGGTACAAATGAAAGTTAGGGCAATGCACACAGACATCCTTTGTCTTCAGGAAACACATATCATAGAATCACAGAAACTTGATGGCAGAAAAAGACCTCTTGGGCCATCTATTGTGCCCCTTTTTCCTCCCACTATTCCTCCCTCCCTCCTCTGCAAGCACCCATCCCACCACCATGTAACCCATGATCCTGTTCTATGCTCTCTTGAACCCCAACGCTGTTTTGGACTCCAACACCTCCTCCGGAAGCCTCTTCCATGCCGCCACCACTTTCCCAGTGACGCACCGTCCTTGCTCATTGCCTCTCCTAGTTTCCCCCCTGCAGTATCAGCCCATGCCCCCTCATTTTGCTGCCTTCCTTCATGTGAAATAAATGTCCTGCACATACGGTTTATCCCTTTGACATATTTAAAGGTTTCTATAATGTTGCCTCTCTCTCTTCTAGTCTCCAATGTATACAGTCCCAGTTCCCAACACTTCTGTTCATATAGTTTGTCCTTCATCCCCTGTATCATTTTTGTCACTCTTCTCTGAACTCTTTCAATAATATCTATGTCTTTGCATAGGTATGGCCTCCAGAATTGGATTCCATACTCGAGGTGTGTATTTGCCATGGCTTGGTACAGAGGCATCAGGACCTCTCTCCTTCTGCTAGTGATTTCCCTGCCTATACATGCCAGCATCCTGTAAGCTGTCCCCACCGGCCTGCTACACTGATTTCCCACCTTGAGGTTACTAGACACTATTATCCCCAAATCCCTCTCCTGCTCCATAACCCTGACTTCCTCCCCCAAAGTGGGTACCCTGCCTCCAGGTTCCTGTGTCCCAGGTGCATGACTGCACACTTTTTGATACTGAACTTAAGTTGCCAAGTCTCTGCCCACACTTCCAGTGCCCTCAGGTCCTGCCTCATGTCCTCAACACCCTCTGCAGAGTCTACCCTATTGCAGATTTTTGTATCATCTGCAAAAAGGGCCACTCTTCCCTTCAGTCCTACCACTATATCATTGATGTAGATATTAAAATGGAGCAGTCCCAATACTGACACCTGAGGGACGACCCAGCTCATCACCCTCCTTGTCCTGGAGTACACCCCATTTACTATCACCCTCTAACTTCTGTCCAGCAACCAGTTTTCTACCCATCTAACTAGTTTGTTCCCCGACCCCCATTCTGCCCAGCTTGTTAACCAGTCTTCTGTGGGATATGGTGTTGAAAGCCTTGCTGAATTCCAGGTAGGCCACATCCACTGCCCCCCTCAGTCAATTACCTGCATTACCCAGTCAAAGAACTCAATCAAATTGGTCTGGCATGATTTCCCTTTTGAGAACCCATGCTGTCTGTCATCCATCAGCCCATTTTCCTCCAGGTAGTCCATCACCGTCTCCCTGATGAGTACCTCCTTGACCTTCCCCACAACTGCGGTGAGACTGACCAGGCAGTAGTTTTCCCTCAACTCTGTACTTCCCTCCTTGTGTATCGGTACCACGGTCACCTTCTTCTAGTCCTCTGGTACCCTTCTGGAATCCAGAGACAGATTGAAGAGCCTCGCCAATGGGGCAGCCTGTTCCCCCTCCCAGTTCCTGGATCACTCTCGAATGCAATTGATCTGGTCTCATGGCCTTGACCACTTCAGCTTGCCAAGTTCCTCCTGTACTCTTTCTGCACTGAAAGGACTCATGTCCACCCCATGCCTCCTCCCCTCCTCCTCAGCTTGGGCCGCCTGCCTCTCCCTCTATCTTAAATTCATAGCAAAAGTACCTATCTAGTTCTTCTGCTTTTTCCCTGTCTTAGCCAATGGCTTCCCACCTTTGCCCCACATCCTTGTGTCCACCTGTCCAATCTTCCTCCTTTCTCCAACATATTGAAAGAATGTTTTGTGCCCTCTCTTGGCCTGTTTCACTAGTCTTTCCTCAGTGTTGGCCTTCACCCTCCTTATTCTCTCTCCTGCTAGCCTCCTCATTTCCCTATAAACCTCTTTGTCCCCTTCCTTTTGTGTTCTTTTGTATTCCCTAATATTCCATTCTCCTGCCCCTGACCACTCTCACGACTTCCCTAGTGAACCAGAGTGGTCTCCTGCATCTTGTACCCTTCCTAACCTTCCTAATACACATATGCAAGACCTCCCTCACCCAGTCCTTAATCGCTCCCCATAACTCTTCCACATCGTTCATCTTTTCCATACCCTTCATCTCCTCCCTTAATATCCTTCTCATCATGTCGAAGTCTGCGGACCTGAAGTCCAGCACCGTTGTGATTGTTTAGTGCACCTCCCTTCCTGCTCTCACCTTGAACCTGACAATCCTGTGGTCACTGTTTCCAAGCTTCTCCCCCCACTACCACCTCCTCCACACTTTCTCCATTTATTAAGACCATGTCCACTACGTTGTTTCCCCTAGTGGGCTCTTTGACCAACTGCTGCAGGAACACCCCCTGTAGTGTCTCCAGAATTCCTCTGCTTCTGTCCAGAGCTGCCTCTGGGATGGACCAGTCTACGTCTGGGAGGTTCAGGTCCCCACCAGAAGCATTTCTCCTTTGAGAGTCACCCTTGTGATTGCCTGTGACATCATCTTGTCCTGGTCTTCCTTTTGTTTCGGTGGTCAGTAGACTACTCCATTCCCAAATATTTCCCAGTCCTTCTGATCAGTGTTACCCAAAGTAGTTTAGTTTCCCCATCCCCCTTCTGCCTCTCTGTAACCTTTATGTCCTCCCCGATGTATAGTGCCACCCTCTTCTTGTCTCTCCTGTCCTTTCTGAACAATCTGTAGCCTGGGATAGCCATCTCCCACGTGTGATACTCTGTCCACCGCGTTTCTGTGATCACAATTATGTCCAGTCCTTCATACACAATGATGGCTACCAGTTCCTCCATCTTATTTGCTATGCTCCTGGGGTTAACCACTAAACCCCTCCACCATAATTTTCCTTCCCTTTTCCTCCCTAAGGGCATGCCATAACCTAACACTTCATCCCTTCCCCCGGGGTGGCTAGATCCCTCCTTCTCAGCCATAGTTAGGTGTGGCTTTACTCCCAGCCCCCCCATTTAGTTTAAGTCATATTTTTTTTCAAATAACTCCCCCAGCCTACATTTTAGTACAGCTGCACCTTCTCTGTTAAGGTGCAGCCTGTCAGGGGCAAAGAAACTCTCATGATAGAAACATAGAAACATAAACTTTGATGGCAGATAAGGATTGCTTGGCCCACCCAGTATGCCATTTCTCTACCTACTGGATAAGCTGCAGAACCTAGTCAACCAACATTGTCCCATGTTGCCCCCCTTTCTCCTTCCAGCTCATACCCCATCTGCTTACACCACCTTACCAACCAGTTATTGAATTTCCTTATCCTTTCTTTTCTCTCTGCACTGGCCCTGGGCACTGGCAACACCTCTGAGAAGGCTAGAGATTGGAAGCAGAGAGCACTGCAAAACCTAGCCAGAGCCCTAAATCTCACCTGCACCTCCACAAGACTGTTTCCATCCAGATTATTTGCCCCAGATGGAACACTAGATATGATTTCTCATCCTGTTCCCTACCCTGTGAGGGAATATGGTGGAAGGAAGGAGCCCATATGACTAAAAACTCGGGAGAAGAATGGTATGGACCCTACTTTACATCCAAGGTAAGGGGGAGGGGTGCAAGTTTGGTTAGGCACAGATTTCCAGGGGTAGTTACTAAATCTTACATAGTCCAAGGGGGCAGATATGTTCTGATTCAGGTACAGTTAAATACTGGACATAAGCACTCTATTGGATCAATCTACGAACCCAATATTAGCTGTCCTGACTTTTTTCATAAATTATCAGTGCAAATGGCAGACTTCAACGGGCCATGATTAATGGGGGGTCTTCAACTGTTTTAATTACACAATTTTGGACAGATCCTCCCAAACATGGTTCCTGTGTTTTACAATGCCAAGGCTTTTCAGTACTTGATGAAGGACCACTCATTGTTGGAAGCTTGGAGATACTCCTATCCTTCATGCAGAGAATACACTCACTATTTCCATTCATTATCTCACTATGTCAGGCTTGATGCAATTCTTATTTCCTATAGTCTTATCATGGTGTCAGCTAAACATGAGGCAATATTTTTTTTACAGATCATTCACCAGTTCTGGTGGGCCTCAAGGAATTGGAGGTAACAAATGCTCCTAGAACCTGGAAATTTGACCCTCTCTTAATTAAAGGATTAGACCTTCTTTCACACATAAAGGAACATATTTTCATATACCTCCAGACTAACCATGGGGGGGAGACATTAATGATCACAAGATGGGAAGCCCTGAAAGCACATTTAAGAGGAGTCATCATTTCCTATTCTAGCCATAGCATACCAGTTAAAAATAAGCAGTTAATTGATTTGGAACAGCAAATAGCTCATACTGAAAAGCAGTAAATGGCAAAAACAGGACCCACTTTGTATCAACAACTACAGAAGTTAAAGTGGGAATATAATAGGCTCAGCAACTCCAAAATAGAGTGATTGTTAATACTTACTCAAGCTAGTAGTGATTTTGAAGGGGACGCCTGTGTGAAGGAGTTGGCATGGCAAGTTAAGCACAGGGAGCGTCTTAGGAGTGTCAACCATGTGCTGAGCCCAGATGGTAAGCCTAATTTCACAGATGATGACATTGGGGAATGTTTTCGTAACTGTTATCTAAACCTATACATGACTGAAGGTAAGCCCACAAGATCAGATATACAGCATTTTCTGAATAAAGTCCCCCTTCCAACCATCATAGATAAGAAAAACACCACACTTGAAAGAAAAATTACCTGGGAGGAGCTTCAGACTGCAATAAAGCATCTAAAAAGGGGGAAGTGCCAGGGCAAGAGGGGTTCCCTATTGATTTTTGTAAGATGTTTATTGCAGATCTAAAGGAACCGTTATTTGATATGATACAGGAAAGCCGAGCTCAAGGTGTACTTCCCCACTCAGCATGGTCTGCCGTAATAACTGTGTTGCCAAAGCCTGGCAAGGACCCAAAACAATGCGGTTCATATTGGCCTATTTCACTACTAACAGAAGACTGCAAGATTATAGCAAGGTTACGCACTCATAGAATAGAAACAATTTTGCCAATCTAGCTCCATCCTGATCAGGCTGGTTTTGTTCAAAGCCATCAGGGAAAGCATAATGTGTGGATGGCACTCGACATAAACTGGCACTGGGTAAATGATGGATGGGGTTGGGAGCAGCAGTGTTGGCACTAGATACTGAAAAGGCCTTCAGTCATGTATAATGGGAGTACATGTTTCAAGTGCTTAAAAAGTTAGGTACGGGGAGTAATATGATCAAGTGGATATCAGCTTTGTATCAAAACCTAATACAACAGCTATCTGTGAATGGCAAACCTTTGAAGACCTTTAGTCTTACAAGGTGTACACAGCAGGGCTGCCCACTCTCCCCACAATTATATGTTCTGCCCCTAGAACCATTGGCGGTGGTGATATGGTCTGATGAGCTTATTAAGTGTTTCCAGTCAGGCATTCATCACTTTAAATTATCCATGTTTGCTGATGATCTTTTAATTTTCCTTGATGACTCAGAACTAGGCCTTCCTAGGGTCTACCATTTATTAATGGAGTTTGGTAAGATATCCAGTCATACAATTAACTGGACAAAGAGTGAACTACTTCCAGTGGAGTCTGGTTTACACACGCACTTAAACGATAATGTCTTGGGTATAAAAGTTGTGGGAACACTAAAGTACTTAGGTATCAGCATTCTAAAACCTGGATCTGCACTCTTTCAAGAGAACTACAATATGGTAAGCTATTGACCTCTATCCGCCAAGACTGCAATAGATGGAGAGGCCTTCTCCTTAGTTTAATAGGGTGCATAAACACTATTAAAATTAATATACTCCCTAAGTGCCTTTACTTATTTCAAAACTTATCCATAAGGGTTCTGGCAAAGTACTTTCAGGCTGTCAGTGCAGTTCTGATGAGGTTCTTATGGGGTGGGAAGAAGATGAGAATATCAAGGGCCATACTGCAGTTACCTGTCAATAAAGGGGGTCTATCACTGCCAAATCTTAAGTTTTATTATTGGGCTGTGCAATTGGCTTCACTGTCAGATGCAGGACAGAAATCTCCCCCCAGCTGGTATAAGCTGGAAGGAGAAAGAGAAATTTTGGGATTGTTGGAGCTTATCTGCTACCAGGAGTAGCTAAACTAAACTACACGGTGAAGGTGAACCTGTTCACTTGCCAGCTTGGCAGGATATGGATTGGCACACATGAATTTATAAATCACCCCAGGGGATTATCTCCAAGGGCAGGGTTGGTTGCCATTTGCAAATCAATGGGTGGATATAATGTACAATTGCACCAAATTTTGTTGAGATGGAGGTCCAAAAGGACTTGAACATATAGGAGACATGTTTGACAGGAGTGTTCTTAAATCATATGCAGCCATTAGAAAGGAGTTCTTGAATCAGGCTGGAGATTTTTTCACTTTTCTGTGAATTAGGCATTATATTTTGGGCTTTCTTACTGCAACAACACCTACAGACTGGAGATTTTGTACAGGCCCCAGCCAGGATCTAAACCAGTGTCAGCCCGGTATAAGTTATTTATTGGAGCAGCCCAGCCCCCAGTAGTGAGACCAAAAGACCAGTGGAACATTGATTTGGATAATACTATGGACTCTGAAACTTGGAATCTGGTCATCCAACATGTATACACTTCCACTAGCTCTAACAGACAACCGTAGAATCCAATATGACTTTTTATATAGAGCATATATTATGCCAATACAAATACACCACTATAAGTCTACACTTAGCCCCTTATGCCATAAATGTCAGGTGGAGGAGGGCAGCTTTGAGCACATGTCTCTGTCCTGCAGTAGAGTTGCTTCATTCTGGGAAGATAAACATAGAACAATGGAAGCAGTAATGCGATGCAAACTACCTAATTCTTCCGCTGAGTACTGCTGGGGGCTGATGTGTCCCACACTCCCCCAGTCTCAGAGAGGATCTAATTTAGGTTATGGGACATAGGAAACTGTTGCACAGAACTGGATGAGCTCCTCCCCTGCCCCCTCCATGACACATTGGCTCAACATGTCTCATTGTATGAAATTGGAAAGCTACCACTATGATGCCAGTGGGCAGGGGGAAACTTTTAAACAAATATGGGACCCATTGATAAGGGCAATATCACAAAATGTTGTTTCAATACAGAAATCTGTGTGATAGCAACCTCGGGCTATCTTTGTCCCTTTTTATGCCTGGATTTTAAACAGGTAGTGTTCATAGACTGTGTTTGCATATTATGGTAAACTAATGTAGGGTTAAGTAGCTCCATGACTTACGTTTACTGCTGATTATTTTTACTGCTGATTATTTTTCTCTCTGACTGAATCATGATTTCCTCACATTGTAAAATTTTTTTCACACCTGTGTTTGATGTGAGCTGTGTGTTATATAATGTGTCTTGACCTGCAGTACCTCAATAAAGTATGTTTACAAAAAAAAAGGGGGGAAACTGGTGCAATGGACGTGATAGTATATCACACAATATGGAGTTGATCGCCAGGAGTAGGCAGGGGCAACATGGAGGGGTGGTAGTGGATGTGTTGTGGGGACAGATGTGCCTGCGGCAGTGGGTACTAGCACTGGCAGTGCGCATATGCAGCACATTGTGACAGTTACATGCCCTATGTACACATACTGTACTGTCGTGACAGTACTGTACAGTACAGTATGTGTACATGGAGGCATATAATTGTCGCAATGTGTTGTACATGCACCCCACTGGGTGCTAGTACCCATTGCTACAGGCACATCCGTCCCCCAAATCACATCCTCTGCCACCACCCCCTGGCTAAAATGCTCCTGGCAGACCCATCCCCATACATTCCCAGTGGTGCAGGCCACTTACACCACCTCTAGGCAGGTCTACATTGTGCCCTGTACAGTACTTTAGTCTTGGCAGGGCTTTGAAAATCCTGAATAAGGGGATGTGGCAGCCACGCCCTGGCACATACCCACCTTGCAACCTGGCACAGCCAGATGTAGATTGCAAGGGTGGTGCAAGTCCCTTTTCATGCAAGCAGCCTGTGTTTGCTGCAGACTGCTTTTGAAATGGCTCTGGGTAAAATAATTACCACAAAGTGCTACTTGTGTCATTCATGTTCGGCTCAAGCATCTTGCACTATGTGTATCTTTTTGAGAATAGCCCCCATAATCCTCTGTTTGTGACATCACAATTCTTGCTATGGGGATGATTATGCTGTCACAGAGGATTGTGACTTCATGAAAGGATTAAACAGCAGGAGCAGATCAACTGTAAAGGCAAGGATCCTGTTTCCATGTAAGTAAACCTAGCAACAAAGCACAAAAGAAACAGAAATACAGAAACTCTGTAAAGTACTGTATGTGATGAATAAATATTACTTTTTAAAGTTTTCTCAGCAAACACACTGGGGCTGGCAGGATATCCTAGAGGGTAGAGTAACGAGCTGTGAATAAGCTTGGTAAATCCAATAGACATGGGTTTGATCTGAGCTTGGTACAGCCAGCAGACATGGGTTTGATTCCCACAACCTCCACATTTGTTTATTTAAACATTTGTTTACTGGGATAGGCACACTGAGCCAAGGCTCATTTCCAGGTGCAACCGGGGGGGTTGGAGTTGGAGTATATTCAGTAATAACAAAATAGAATATCAACAAATTATTTACAAGGTATTTTCAAATGATTTACAAGTTAATAGACTGAGTGCAAATGGATCCAGGAGAAGTAGATACATTTCTGGTCAAGATCGTTCTAGAAAGCATCTGTATACAGCTGCTAGATATGAACCTTAATATAGAAAGCATGGCTATAATAATTCAGAATGTGAGAGGTGAGATGAGGAGGTGAGAAAAGGAGAAGTAGGTTGGTTCAGAGAGGATGGTCTAGTAGGCACCTGGAGTGGTGACAGACTCACCTGGGACAGAGACAAGAGGGAGATGTTAGGAGGTGGAGTTGTTTCTTGCATATGAGGTAAGAGGAGGAGTTTCTAATGCAGTGGGTTAGTTTGTTCCACAAGGTAGGGAGCCTGTAGGAGAAGGCCTCTTTGCCGGAAGATGAGGAAGGGTAAGGCATACTAAAAGATCTTTAATTTCTGTGTCTCAGTAGCCAGGACAGTCATAAGTTATAAATCATATGACTTTAAAATTTTTTTTCTATGTCGTACGGTTCCTGAGATATAACCTATTTAGTATTCCAAGTCCTCATTTTCTGCTCCGATACCCATTATTATGCATATATTCTTTGTACTCACTGTCTTTCTCTATTCAGCTTTTGGGGAAAATCAGCCTGTGCGCTTACATTACTGTTAGGTGTGTAAGGTTGGAGGAATGGTCAGAAGTATGGCAGCTAGGATTCAATGCAAAGAAGTGCAAAATAATGCACCTGGGAAACAAGAATCCAGGGGAAGAATACATAATGGGTGGGGAGGTAGTAACAACAGCAAAAAAGGAAAGGGACCTGGGGGTAATCATATCAGATGACCTTAAGGTTAGCAAGCAATGTGAGAAGGCAGTAGGGAGGGCTGGGGGTATACTGGGATGTATAGGAGAGGCATCATCAGCAGAAAACAGGAAGTTGTTATCCTCTGTACAGACAGTTGGTGAGACCCCATCTGAGTACTGTGTCCAGTTCTGGAGACCCCATCTCCGCAAGGACATAGACAGGATAGAGGCAGTCCAGAGAAGGGCAACTAAAATGGTGCAGGGTCTGCAAGAGAAGCCGTATGAGGAGAGACTAAAGGAGCTTAATATGTATACCCTTGAGGAAAGAAGGGAGAGGGGGGACATGATAGAAACGTTTAAGTACCTCAGTGGAATCAACAAAGTCCAAGAGTATGGGGGAGGACCAAGTCAACACTACCAATGACAGACATCCAGCAGCAGGTGACAGAAATAACAAACAATTGTCTTAATGTACTATGAGACATCCCCACCCACCTGACCAGGTACTGCATGCTCAGTGGAGATCAACAGCAAAACTGAGGCCATGTACACCAAACGTACACATCCCTGATTGCAGCTGCACACAACGCATCACACTTAGTAGTTGCATGGCCTTACTCTACTGATGCCCTCACACCACACCACAACTGGTACCAGCCGTTAGTCAATATAAATGCTGAAGGTGCATGATGATGTAGAAAGGTTTAACACTAGTGAGTATACATTAATTAAGAGAAGTACATAAATTAACTACAAGACACTAGCATGCTCAAGATAAAAGTAGTGTTACATTTAGTATGTGATTTATATAGTAGTACATTTACTGCAACGGTTTACTCAAGATAGAGAGGCTGATGTAAACGATGGAAAAGCATTGCCTGTTCAACGCTAGAAATTGACTGCCAGTATCAGATGCATTCTTACTGATGAAGGTGTACTGCTGATGTACATACATAGACCTTCAGTGTGTTTCAATACTAAAGATGCAGTAAGTATTCTTTGTAAGAAACAGTGTAATTGCATGGATCAGGCCAAGAAACTTATAAATATCATAGCACTACTGAGCCAACAATGATGTACCTGTATCGGAGATGTCTATAGGATAGATTTTCCTGTAGGCACTTACTGAGTATGTTGTACCTGAGAAAGACAATCTCATTGCATCTGTGATGACTAACTTTTTCAAATAGTGATACATTTACTATTGTTGCAATGAGTGATCTATGCCACTTATGGACACAGTGTAATTGTTTTAACAGTTGTTTCATACTCAGGCTGTATGCCTAGTGTTTGGGTTTGCCACAGTTCTGTCACTGATGTTATCAAAGTGATGACTATGTTAATTGTGGTACAACAGGAATCAAGTAGGTATAGTGTAGATATAAACAGAATGTCTTTTAGTATTGATTTAACTCACAATGGGGTAAGTGTACTAGGACAGCAGAGGTTATTCTTTATCACTGACTTTGTCAGTTATAATCACACTAAGATTTCGATGACTGTAATGACCAAGTTACACTGTTCATCTTCATGAGTTCATTTTCACAGCCATTCTCTAGTAACTAGACAGTGTATGGTGTAACTGGGTGGGACACTGTGTTGCAAAGCTGCTGCAGTGCCTAGCAGAGGGAGAGTATCTACTCATAAAGACAATTAAGCAATAAGGCGTGACCAACAGTTATGGTAAATGGTCTGTTAATCACCCTGTAGGGGTTTAATGTTGAATGAGGCATAGCTGAGTGTTTTTTTAAACAACATTAAACCATGTTCATCATATGGTTAGGCTCTACATGTATGTTAATAAAAACTAAACATAAGGCTGTTACAATGTTTACAGTCAATTAGAAAGCTGCATTTCTCAAACCCTTGTTATAATCAGAGATATTATACCTGTACAACTCCTTGGTTTTGCTCAACTCTGTTGCTCAGGTGGTCACCACATGTGGTGTGGTCTGGTGTGGGGCATCGGTAGGTAAGGCCATGCAACTACTAAGTGTGGTACGTTGTGTGCAGCTGCAATCAGGGATGTGTACGATTGGTGTACATGGCCTCAGTTTTGCTGTTGATCTCCACTGAGCATGCAGTACCTGGTCAGGTGGTTGGGGATGTCTTGTAGTACATTTAGACAATTGTTTGTTATTTCTGTCACCTGCTGCTGGATGTCTGTCATTGGTTGTGTTGACTTGGTCCTCCCCCATACTTGCACGTGTGTGTGTGGTGCTGGGGGGGGGTGAATTCGGAGTTAGGGTTTTCAACCCTAACAGCGAATTTCCTCACTTTTGTCACTGTGGAACAACCCTAACTAATGCATTAAATGGAGTTTTTTGCCTCATATATATATATATATATATATGTATGTATGCTGGAGTTTGTGCAGGATGAGGGGAGGTCATTTATGAAGAGGGAGGAGAGGATGGGGCCAAGGACTGATCCCTGTGGGACACCTGCAAGGATGGGGTGGGGTAGACATGTCAGCAATTCTGATAGATTGTGACCCTTTGGAGAGGTAGGAGTTCAACCAAGGTAAGGTGAGAGGAGCAAGGCCTGCCTTTTCAAGTTTTTGAAGGAGGAGTGGATGGGATACAGAACCAAAAGCCTTGGCCAGGTTGACGAAGACCACAGTGGTAAGGAAGCTTCAGTTGGAGGCAGTGTGGATGTGGTTTGTGACACTTAGGAGAGAGGATAGAGTGGAGTGTTGCTTCCTGAAGCCTGACTGATAAGGGGATAGCAGGTTGTTGTTATTGAGATATTCTGAAAGTCTGGAGAGAGCCAAGGATTCTTGAAGTTTTGGAAGAGCAGAGAGGAGGGAGATGGGCCTGTAATTTCTGGGCTGAGAGGAGTCCCCTTCCTTGTGAAGTGGAATGACTGTGGCAGTTTTTCAGGGCTGGGGGACAGTGCCCATGGAAAGTAGAGGTTGAGTATATGAGTAAGAGATTTTGTTATTGTGGGAGCAGAGATCTGCAGGAATTTGTGGTGGATCCCATCTGGACCGATATTTGGTGGTGCTTAGCGAGCGGAGGGCTGTGAGGACTTGATGTTCTGAAATTCATGGGAATTTGTAACTGCTATGACAGAGAGGCAGAATGAAGGCATAGCTATAGATGTGGGGCCATGAGGCACGGCGCAACTGGTGAAAAATTTGTTAAGGGTACTTGCAGTGTTGAAAGGATCTGCGAGGGGCTGGCCATTTTGCTTGAAGACAGGGGAGTTGGGTTGTGATGGAGGATCAAAGAGTGAGTGAATTACATTCCAGAATTTGAATGGATGGGCGTGGGACAGTTGCGATTTGAAAAAGTCCACTTTTGCCTGTCTTATAGTCTTAGTGCATGCATTTTGGAGGGTATTGAAGGCATGTCAGTTTTTAGAGGTAGAAAGGGCTTTGAAAGTGCACCAAGCTTTATCTCTGGTCTTGCATAAGGTGAGGATGGAGGCCGTGATCCATTTAATGTGATGCTTTTTCACCCTGAGCTTTTTCAGGGGGCGTGTGAATCCCAGATGTCTCTGAAGGTGTCCATGAAGCTGGAAAGGGTGGCTTCAACATTTGGGGCAGAGTAAACATGGTGCCAGTCAGTGTGACTAAGGCAGGTTAGCAGGGATTCAATGTCCAACATATTTAGGGAGTGGGAGTTTAATTATCATGGGACAGATTTGGGTGGGTGGGATTTTATGATGCATTAGGTAACACAGTGGTCACTTATTGCATTTGAGAGGATGCCTGATGAGGTTACCCTGTGAGGGTGCATTGTGAGGACCAGTTGATTAGCAAGTGGTTTTGGGAGTGGGGATTGTAGCGGGTGGGTTCTCTTTGCAGTTGGGTCAGACTGAAGGACTCTATCCTGGTGATGTGGGGTATAGAGGAGTGGGTGAGCCAGTCCAGATTGAAATCGCCTAGGAGAATCAGTTCCCCTTTGGAGGTCATGTCAGGAAGGATAGTTAGGGTGGAGATTGGAGATTTACATGCAAGGTGGGGAGAGGCATAGAAGACCCCAATAAAAAGAGTGAGTGAGGTGGGTGAGGATGAGTTGGGCCAGGAGGACTTCATGGGAGCCTGGACATGATTCCATAAATACAGCCGTGCACGCAAGCAGTTGTTTTGTATAGATGGCTACTCCACCACCACGTTTGCCATGATCCTGCCTAAGTAGAGTATAGTTAGGGAGATTAAGGGAGGAGTCAGGGATCCTTGATGACAGCCAGGTTTCAGTAAGGCATAGGATATCCAGAGAGAGCTCAGCAATCCAGCAGGTTAATTGATCAGTTTTTGGCAGTAGGCTTCTGATGTTTACATGGGCAATGGAGAGGCCTTTTCAGGAGCTCAGCAGTTGTGGTCCAGCCTGGGGACTCGTGTTAGGTTTAATATCACCAGATAGGAGGAGGATGAGGAGAAGGAAGGAATAAACAGCAGTGTAGTTGAATCTTCTGGTGTACAGTATAGCAGCTGGGGTATATCTGATTGCCCTGATGAGTGATGCAGTGGTTATCATCTGGGGAGATATGATGATTGGCCAGATAAGGGGGGGTGTACCTAGAAGTAACAGGGTGCCTGCTGGGGAGCAGTTAGGAGGAGCATGATTGAGAGGTGTGCAATTCAGAGAATGTTTGGGAGTCTTTATTTGGATAGAAGACCAGGAGGGCCTGTGTGAGGAGGTAGGAGGCAAGGACAAAGTATATGAAAAGCTTTGGCATAGCCATTTTTGGTTAGTAGTAGAAAAGTTCTAGTGGTCTGATGAGGCTTTGGAGGTACCAGAGTGTAGCAGCAGCTTTGAGGTAAAATTACTTAACTGGAAAAGGACTGGAACCAGATAGTGTTACAGGAAGAGGGGGTATGGGTAATCACAACCCCAAAATTGAGTTAAGCTGCAGTCAAGCAAGAGAGGGCTCGCTGATCTGTTTAGGCTTAGAGGTGGAGGTGAGCTAACCAAAGACTTGAGAACCTGTGTAGAACCACAACAAGACCATCCTTGTGTCACATTTGAGAGAAGTCTGCAGAGGTGTAGTTTGGAGTAGAGAAGGAATGGGAGAGCTAGAGGAGGAGCTTGGGGTGGAAGCGATTGTATATTTAATAGAGGTTGGGGTGGGAGGAGGGTGGGAAAAATACCCTTTACTCAAACTGTTTATTGCTGCTAAAAATCAGTAGATCAGTTTAGAAAAGGCACCTAAAATGAGGGATACATAAGGTAGCCAATGAGGAGTCAAGTCTATGTTTCAGCAGCCAATCGGCTATGTGGCTAGAACATCTGGCTTCCCGGTGGCTGAGCAGTAGTATCTTATTTTGGGTGGGCTGGAGCATGGCTGGCAAGCAGAGAACTGGGGGCTGCTTTGGCAGGAGTGTCCAATCAATGGCTGCATGACCTGGGGAAAAAAATAGAGAGGGAGAGGATTTCAGTACAGGCCACGAAACAGTGGCTCAAGATGAAATCGGGGCAGATCAGTGGACAGACAAAAGAGTAACGAAGGGAGTGATAGACATAGGAGGAAAAAGCTGGTAGCAGGGTGGTTTTAAGTGGGTGGGGCATTGGATTAATGGCGCCAAGCACACAAAACAAACCATAGAAGGAAAAGCTTGAACATGTTTGGAGGAAGGGGAGACAGGGGCTGCAGAAGCCGAAAATGGAAGACTGATAGAATCAGCAGGGTGCGTATGTACACAGACAAGTGCTGCAGTAGTCAAAAATGGAGAAAAGAGGGAATTAGCTGGGGGTGAAAACACACAGACATGTTTCAGAGAGAGAGAGAGAGGGGGGGGAGAGACGGAGAAATAGTAGGAGAGAGAAATTTGCAGGGGGCACTCAGGAGCAGAGAAGAGACAGTCGTACACAGGAAGTACTAACAGATTTAAGCAGCACTACTGTTTAACAGTTACTGCTCTAGACTTTAAGCTCTAGCAGGACACAGAAGGGCAAGGGTAAATATGCACAGAACTCAAGACTACAACAGGCATTTTTAGGATTTAAATGAGCACAGAACATAAGACTACAACAGGCAGTTTTGTGATTTAAGCCCCAAAATACCCCTTGCTTGAACAGTTTACTGCAGCTAAAAATCTTAGTAGATCAGTTTAGAAAAGGCTCCTAAGATGAGGGATACATAAGGCAGCTAATGAGGAGCCAAGTCTATGTTTCTGCAACCAATTGGTTATATGGCTCAAAAATCAGGCTTCCTGGTGACTGAGCAGTCATATCTTATTCTGGGTGGGCAGGCTGGAGTGCAGCTGGCAAGCAAAGAGCTGGGGGGCTGCTTCGGCAGGAGTGACTGCTCAAGGGCTGAGTGACTTTATTCTGGACAGGTGGGCTGGAGCTCAGCCGGCAAGCAGACAACTGGGGGCCGCTTTGACAGGAGTGTCCAATTAAGGACTAAGTGACCTTATTCTGGGCGGGCGGGTTGAAGTGCAGTCAGCAAACAGAGAGCTGGGGGCTGCTTCAGCAGAAGTGCCCGATCAAGGGCTGAGTGACCTGGGATCATTACTGCTCTGCACTTCTCTTGCTGTCTGTCTTGTCAGGAGTGCCTTCCACTGTTCTTGTTTGTGACTCTCTGCTTCATCTCTCTGTTCATGCTACACTACTCAGCACTGCGTGAGACTGCTAGCACTCTTGGGGGGTGGAGAGGAACAGTCAACCAAGAGGGGTACACTGGAACCGAGGTACAGTTACAGCACAATGGGACTCCCAAAGCACAGGGCAAGTGCCTGCTTCTGTGGACTGAGGTAACACACAACTTGCATACTGTAGTACACTTGCATACTGTGTGACTCCGAGCAAGTCACTTAAGCTCCCCAATGGGTCACTCCTGAAAACAGGCACTTGTGCATAGTGGGTCTTTCCTGGTCACCAAAGAATAAAGAACAACAAACACAATCTTAGATTAAAGAACACCTGACACTCTACAGATTTTCTAATTGGCTACAAAGCTTAATATGTGTATTTGTGATTTCAGAAAAATGGGGACTGCTAGTATGTCCTGGTGATCCGAAATCCAATCCATTAGTACAAAAGCAAGGATTCAGCATTCAAACCACCAGAAGTACACAACATGCTGGTGTCTTTTCCAAAACGTCATTTCATTTTAAAATGATGAGTATCAAAAACAACTACAGTGCTTAGACACATGAAAACACAGTGGGACCCACTGGAACCCCAAAGTTTTGATCCTGCTGCTCCCTGGTACTTTGTCAAGGTGTGAGGCCCCTACTGATGACCAAGGACCCTAGAATTCTGCAGCCACAGAATTTTGCACACAACGTGCAACCTACTGCAGAACTTCTGCAGTGCAGCAGAATGTACTGTCCTTGGAGATTCTTTATTACTATTTCTGTTTATCCATAGAAACGGGTTCCCTTCCCCTCTTTTTATATCCAGAACCCTTCTATGCTCAGAATGTGATGTTATCAGTGCTATAATATCATACATTAGCTAATGAAATGGCTGCATTCTGTCACAGAAATGAATAGTCACTTATCTACCACAGCTTCCACTGCCAGGGGCAGTGGCACAGTACATCAGGCATGGTGATATTTGCTCAACTTGCTCTACAGCCTAATACAGTTTTCAGTGTTGCCTTATTATGCAAGGGCCAACTTCAACAAAACCTTGACAATAGCATACACCTATTAAGTCCATACCTTACTTTGTACAAACTTATTTTTGCCTTTAAGGTATAAAGATGCCATCTGAAATGAATAACTGGTAAAATGAATTAACCTGTCATTTTTAAGAAAAATAATTATACCCAGAAAAGTGGAATATAATAATGTGCAGACCTGTTGAAAGAATAGACCTGTTAAATAAATAATTGAGCTGTACACATTTTTGCCAGGGTCATTGATTACATATTGTCATTGTTTGATAGAATCACCTAAAAGTTATTGAGAAATGCTGTGTGTAGGGCCAGCTGTTGGGCCAGAGGGTAGCATGTTGTGTTCCCATGCCGGCAGCTCAGGTTCAGAGAGGTCAATGATATCATGATATCTCACGAGTGGCGAAGCCACGAGTGAGATATTTTGATGTCATTGGCCTCGAGTGAAGATAAATATGATATCTTCACTCAGGCCATGTCATATTCTGTTTATACAAACATATGTTTGGGCTGAATTGTAATGGAACCCCTCCCTGAACACAAATCAAAACACACCCACAACCCAGAACACAAGGGATAATGTCTCAAAAATAAAAATATATGTATGGTATAGCTATAGCAACCAACGCTCGCGAGTCCTCCTGCTTCTATGACGCTGCCGACTCACACTCTGTCTTCTGAACATAGTCGGCAATTTCTCACAAAGTAAAATAGAATTGCACAGCTTTTTTAACTAAATGGGTTGCAGAGCTCTTTATTATTAACTACTGTAATGTCCTAAGGGGTCGATCTTCACACCGCTCGGTCACGCTACTTGGAAGGGGGAAAGTGAAAGTAATATGCTCCGCTGACTATCACAGTGGCAGGATCAACCAGATAAGTGCTTAAATTACATTTTTAGAAAAAAATAATTGGCAGGATCAACCAAATAGAGGTAGGGGTGTGTGTGTGTGGGGACAAGTTTTAAACAGAGGAGACGGGGCAATGTACAGTGACAGACTTTCAGTTTCGATTCAATGATGTATAGGAACGTGGAGATATCACTATGACATATAGGAACATGGAGATATCAATGACATCTTCATGGTCATAGTGATATCTCCATGACCTGCCTCAGATACTACTTTTTATCCATGAATTTATTCCCAAACATATGTTGTATAAATATATATATAAATATAAATATATATATATATATATATATATATATATATACACACACACACAAATACACTATCTCTCATTCACTATATGATACGTAACTGGGACCTGTACAATACATGATTTATTTTCACGAGAGCTGTTTGACCTTGGGTAATCTCATGAGTGGTATAAGCCACAAGTGCTGTGCCCAAGGTCAAACAGCTTGAGTGAAAATAAATCATGTATTCCACAAGGTCTCTGTTATGTACTTAATTTATGCAATAGGGATTCTTTAGGATTGTGTAAGGAGTTTTCTTTTAAATTGTTTATTTAATTTTTCATGTTAACATACATGGACTTTTTGCTGTTTTTAGTAGCTCGGCTTTGCATGATGGTTGCTAAGCAGTTGCTATGGGTGCTCCAAATTTACATTATGGACAGCACATAATGAAAATGTTTGATGCACAGTTCTTTTGTTTTTACATTTTGGGGGGGTGATTTGTCAGAAAAAATGAATAAAAAATAAATTTTCTGCCATTTTTTGCTGATTATAAAAAAATCTAAAAGGCATCTATATATGAAACACCTCTCATTTTGCAGATAATGTTGTGATCAACGTACAAATAATAACTGTGATAGGGTGGGTGACCCTACCCTAGTTGGAAATCTGTTGTACTTTATATTTTGTTGTTTATCTTTGAGCCTTGCTAGCTGGCCACTATCAGGGTAGTCTTCAGTCTAGTTTGTGTTCTGCAATCCCACCACCCCAAAGAATGTGGCATGCTGGTATATAGAGGTCACCATAAGAAGCATTACATGAGGGCTTTGCTTTTAAATAAGAGTAAAAGAAACTGCCCAAGGTGTGTAACCTGCCAGCTAACAAATGAATAAAGCTCTCCTTACTGTAGAAACTCTGAGCATGGTAGTTTGGTTATTTAATGTAGGATGCAACCTCTACCCCACACCCTGCATAAGTGTAACGGATGCTGAGCAGTAAATCTAGGCAAATGTACCTGTGCTAAATAGTTTGCTGTTTGCAGGCTGCTGCTAATTTTAGGAAACAGTTGAGACTATATTTCTGTGAAACAAAACATGATATAAGGAAGCATTTGATAGTTTTAGAAAAAGAGATGCGTATAAACTATTAAAGTACGTGCAGGATAACAGTTAAAGGTTGAGTTCATCTCTAGAAGAATTTATGCTTTTTAAAGGTAGTTTGTACCTGGAAGCTGGCAGTTCAGAAGCTCCTGGGTCTGTGTTTCTGCTGCTGCTATCTCAGCAGCTGCAGCCATTTTAGAAAGATGTTCCCTTAGGGAAGGGCTGGCCCTTAATTGCATTAGTATATAGGGAAGGCTTGGGTCTTGTCCTGCCAAGAAGTGACTAGTTTAGAGTGATGAACTTTCTGAAAAGGATATTTGTTTGTATTTTCTTCTGTTTATACTTTTGTAAGGGGTTTAGCATTGTGTAACAATTGCCCCTATATATGTATCCTGTATATTTCTTTGAAAATAATGCAGTTGTGTGAATTATAAATCTGGTATTCCTCTAATTGTTTAATATAACATGACTGATAAATCATGTGACACCTGAGCTGTATATAAGGGATGCTCAGGTAACCTACAGTTAGATTTACTTTGGGCTGAGGAGCAGAGAGGAACCTCAGGGAGAAGCAGTGTGGAGCCAGAGAAGCAGCCCAACGTGAGATAGACATGCAGTGTTGAAGTACTGAGATCCTGGTTACCCAAAGGTGAAGGTGAGGCAAGCTTAAGGTGGAGCTCAGGTTGAAAGTCCTGTAAAGCCTAAAAGTAAGGAGGAATCACTGTGGCCTGGGATTGGCCCTGCACCTCCAAAGGTCAAGTTTGGGCTACCTGGATACTAGAAGCTGCTCACCTGGAATTTACCAAAGGGAGAGGACTCAGACTGGTGAGAAGCTGCAGAGGCCTGAGTGGGCAGATACTCAGACTGCAGAGGAACTTGCAGAAACCCAGGGGCTATTGGCAGGGTGACCATACCATAGGATGGGTTCAGTTCCTGGTCTCTAGAGGGCATTGTAAGGTCCAGCTGCAGTGCTCTAGTGAGAGGTCTTCTAGCTAAACTCCCAGCCCATACTCTTTATTGTTTTTCTTACAGTAACCTCACAAAAGTTTACATCTGAAAATGCCATCTGTACAAACCTGGCAATAAAATGGCACCTCAGGGTGTTTTACACAATATTTTATGATTCCTGCAGTCTTCCTGAATTGAACCCCATGACAATAACTATGTACATAAATGAGTGATGACATACTTACTATGCATATAAATGGTTTTATTTACACAGTAGTTAGAATACACATTATTTAAGGCATGCATTTATTGTTTACACCTGTTGCATAAATATATATATATATATATATATATATATATATATATATAAACTAATACACACACACACACACACACTTGTATGTATGTTACAGATTGCATATAAATATATGAGTGATGCATAGTGGGGACTTTATGAGTGGTACAGTCAGCATGAGTATAGAAATACCTTATTCATCATGTATGGTCTCTCCTGTGTATTTCATTTATGCACTAGGCTAGGACCTTAAAGGATAGATTTTTTTTTGCCTTTTTAGGCATAAAATTATTTCTATGAGTCTGTTATTTATTGAACTAGTGTTACTTTGCTTTTCCCCATCCTGATTGCTATAACCATTGCCATGGACAGGAAGTCAGGATGACAAGCTGACACTGTGATATGGTAGTTCATTAGTGCTGCAGAACTTCTGCAGAAATTACAAACCACCGCAGCAGAAGTTCTGCGGCAAATGGTAATGTGCCACAAAAAAGTAGGGGCCTTGCTGATGACCAAATATATAGCCAGCTATTTAAAGGCACTATACAAACAAATGAGTGTGCAAATACAAATAAAAATGTTTAATAAAAAAGGAAAAAAAATTTAAAAGTGTCAGGCCGTGGGCCTGTTGGTGCAGTGGTTGGATTTCCACTTGCGATGCCAGCAACCCGGGTTCGGGAATGGACCCAGGGTGCCAGAGGGCCAGCCAAAGGGAGAAGGCTTGAGCATCTGATGACTTCTTGCCTTCTCTCTGGAGGAGGGTGGGGAGATGACCCATCACTTGCTGACTTCTGGCAGAGGTCAGGGGAATGTCAACATGCTGGGTCTACTGATTGGAGGGGCATGGTGAATGTCGGCATATACCTTGATGTTAGTGACACACCACACCCCAAGGGAGAAAATGAGAAACAGTGCTCCACATCTGACTGGATGACAGTTGCCAGCTCCCGCCACCACAGAAGCCCTGTGACAGCCCAGGACCAATTCAGCAGCACCCATGCCAAAAATGAGTGTGCTGGCCGATGTCTACTGGTACCTTTCTCCCTCACAGGAGGGGAACCCATCCAGTGAAGGGTTACTCTGGGTTACTCAGGGGGCTGAGGTGTGGGGTGGTGGTGGTTGGTATCAGGGCAAGGTGCCAGTGAGGCCTAGGTGGTCCGAATGAGTGGCTGACCAGGGCCGGGGAGAAGCAAAAAAAAAAAAATAAGTGTCAGGCCATGACATTCAAAGGTCAACACTGGTGAAAATGTGGTTAGCATCAGTGCTAAACCAATTTGTGCTAGCACACCCGGTGGGACCACATTCAGAGGCCCCCAGAGCACCTTCCAAACCTGGCAGTGCCAAGGAGCCAAAAATATCATTGTGCCTGTGCAAATGAGGGGCCCCTCATGTATACTGATGCAACAGCACATTCAAAGGTTTGTAAGAGTGGCAAACAGCCCTTGAGCAGTGCTGTTTATCACTATTAAAAAACACCTCTTAACGGGACACAAAACAATCACCCCACCCCCCAAAGGCAGAGCACCTGTACTGCAGTCTCATGCCCCTGTGCCAAACTGCCTCCCAAATCACTCAGTATATATTTCATTTTACAAATTCCTGGTAGTCCAGTGGTTCCCCGCCCCCAATAGCCCAGAATATATTCCTGGTACAGGTCCCTGCTGTTCAGTGGTTCCCCTCATAACATATTAATGTAGCAAGTCTGTGGTGGTAAAGTGGTTCCCCCACCCAGCCAATTGCCCTGAATATAATACTGTTACAAGTAGCCAGTGGTTCTCTACACACACACACACACACACACACACACACACACACAACTGTACATGGACCCCCTATCAGCTCACCGGCTGAGGACCCCCTGCCCCACACTCCCTTCACCATGAGTGCTGGTCCCATGAAACAGTGGCCTTCAGAGCCTTCCTCTCACTTCCCTGGCTGGCCACAATCTGACAGTCACAGAGCATGATCAGATATGTGATCGCGCTCCATGACTGCTTGCCTGCAGCTGGCTGAGGAGGTGAGAGGAGGGCTGTGCCAGTCACTGTTTCACAGAACCAGCACTCAGAGTTAGGGGGATGGGGCCGAGGGTCTCAGCAGGTGGGTGGGGGTGCATGTATTTTGGGGGGCTGGGAGGAACCACTGGACCACTGGGGACTTATACCAGGAATATATTCTGGGTGATGGGGGAGCCAGTGGACTGCCAAGGATTTGTAAAAGTAATATATTCTGGGAGACTGGGGATTGGGGGAACCACTGGACTACCAGGGTCTTGTAACTAATATTTTCTGGGCAATCAGGGGGTTGGGGAATGGAACCACAGGACCACTAAGGACATGTAACCGAAGCATGTACTATACTGGGCAATTGATGGGGGGGGGGCATTATGTCGCCAGGGCTTTAGTAAGAGGTACTAAGGGGCTGCTGTGGCTTCTTAGTACCTTCCATGCCTAATGGTCTCATTTACATGCTCAGGTTGAATATAGTCCATAGGAGACCTGGCGCTATCCCATTTCTGACAGTGTTATACCCTGCAGCCATATGCAGCCCTGGTCCATATCGGAGCAGTGCAGATACACTTAGTGCTGTGCCAATATGGACTGATATTCAGTCAGATAGTGCCTCTACATCGGCAAACACTATCTATCTGAATATTGCCAGAGCCAGGCAATTGCAAGTATTAGCACAGATAGCTGCCCTGCGCTTGCACCAAAATATGAATACTGGGCTCGCAGAGTATACGCTAATGCACTGCTATCATATAAAGCAGTCTATGTGAACAGGTATAGGCTAATACATATATATCAGTATACAGTATTAACCTTTTCTTCAAGTACAATTTATCCATTTGTTTAAATTAATTCTTGACAGCAGTGTCTTAGATCAGAGGCATCTGAAAGATAAAAAAGAGCATTAGAAACACACTCACAACAATGTTGCAGTTGCAGTTTTGTCATTAAGACCTGGCCAGGATAGCATCCCAAAAGATAAAGCCAGTAAGTTTCCCTTATGGCCAGGTTTCTATGATATATTGTATAGTTTTCAGATGCATCGCTTGTAAACTGGGCTTAAAAGAATGATACAAGGAAAACAAGAACTGTAGAGAGAGATATACCTAAACTGGATAGGAATATGGTTTGCTGTGCTCAGACCAGTATAAATATGTTCTGTGTAAGAGATAATTGATTCTGTGCATGCAGTTATTAGGAAATGATGCATGCCTTGGGTGGTTCTTAGGCATGAAGCATAGCTGAGTGCTGCAACCAACCAAGATGAGCATAATTCCATTACAAACACACATCCTGGAGTATGTTATTGTGATTATAAAATGTGCACATTGTTTGCAAAAAACATATTTTGGTAAGGTCACATATATGGTAATTAAGGAATAATCAATGGTCACATAACACATTTGACCAATGAGGTAATGGTACTTTTATGACCCATTTTGTAAAGATGTTTCCATGTAGGAACTAAGTGTTGCTCACCACCTGCAACAAAAATAAACTACAGGTCAGAATCTGCTCCAGACAAAGCCTGTCTAATTCTGTACTGTTTCCGGAGATAAAGGATAACTCTCCACTTATATTCTTTAATTTTCACAATTTTTATTTGATAACCATTGGCCACAGTACTGTTAAAGTTGCCTGTCAACTTTTCAGTTGGGAGACAGGGCGCCAGCTTGTCCTACCTGCTTAGGCTGGGAAAGAGCACATAAGGAGATGAGATCTCTCCGAGTATGACAACAAAGGCTGGGAACATTTAACAATAAGAAATTAAGATGAGTTTATGAAAAACTGTTCACTTTACTCAGAAAACAATTTGGCTAGTTGCTGTTGCCCTGAGGAAGAGGGAATTTTCCTCTGAAACATTGGCAGGCAATTTTAAAAGTACTGTACTGTGACCATTTTGTAAAGAACATTGTTACGTATGCAATAAGACACGCCAGGGTGTGTAAATATGCTTTCATAATTGCACGGCTCAAAGGGTCAGGATTTAAAATTTAAATGCTGCTGTTCTCAGTGCTCGGTTTTGGCTTTTATATACCACCACCAATTCAGCAGTTAATAATTCACTGGGCAATCCTATAATTACAAGTACAGAAAAATTGAGCTCGCGACCGCGCTGCCTGATGCGCTGCTCTGAACCTAGCGTAGGCTTCCGGTGGTGGGTACTTTTTGATCGGGACGAGGGAATGTTGACTTTTGTTGAAAATGACCAAAACAGGTACAAAACTGCGTTTTTCATATCGCTACATGTATTTTACAACATGTGTAGAATGGGTTTGTGCCAGAACTTACATTGTATATGTATGCCTCCAAACGAAGGGCACAAGCTGACAGTGCCCCTTTAAATAGTCCCTGTAAATGGAGCTCAACGGAGCCACTACAAGTAAGTAGGGACTTACGGAAGAGTACAACCGAGCCCTTACACTGTGCAACAGAGGCAATAAAAGTGGAAGACAACATCACTAGTGAAGGTACAGTTCTGCACAGTTGTGCTGCTCTTTGGATGATGGAGTTCGTTGTCAGGCGTGATCGCGGCTATTTCTGCAGTGGCGCTCACAGCGGGAGGGTTTGCTAAGTTGATGACTGGAGCTGCTAACTGTGAATAGACGAAGTATTCAGTCATTTCCTATATTTTCTTTCCAGCATTAACAGCTACTGTCAGGTTTGGAAGTAGAGTGCAGCGTATGGATTTTCTGCTGTTGCTTGTGCTTAGGCTTTTGGCTATGAAAGAAGCACCGGAGTGTAATTATGCTTTCATAATTATACTCCTGTACTTCTCTCACAGCCAATCAAATTGCTCAGTTTTTTTTCACTGTGTTATAAACTGTTTCATTTGTCTTTTATTGTTCTTCACTGGAAGTTTATTGTACTAATTGTAAGCAGGCTATGTTCTATTCCCTACTCTTGTGGTAAACTGTGCTTATGCATTATTCTACTAAATATTTACTACATTCCACAAGTGTTTGTTTGTTTGTTTATTGTTCTAGGAATTACTACCTTTGAGCCAGAGGCTCTTTTACAAAGGTTCCACGTCAATTAGGTACAGTACAAAAAAAAAAAAGGTTACATAGATAACACAACAATTTGTGCTGTGTCAAGAGCGAGAAAACATATACAAATACATATCAAAACATTTGTGCAAAAGGACATGAGATATCAATAATCACATTATTATTACAAGAAAGAGGTCATGCCAGATTAGGAGAATCAAATAGGGGGAAAAAAAAAAGTCCAGAACAGACAAGGTAAGTGAAAGGTGTGGGGAGCAGACAATAGCAGGAGAAAAGGTTTCCCAACATGTCTTTGTCAAATAACAGAACAGGGTGGGTAGTGAGAAAATAGGAGGTTTAATCAGGGCAGTCACAGGAGCTGGAGGTGGCAAGGTGAGAGAACAGCCTTGATTTGAAAATACCTAGAGAGGTGGAGGCAGTAATAGGAGTGCTGAGGGCATTTAGCCAGCTGGGGGCATGATAGGCAAATGATCTTTGTCCCTGAGAAGTCCAGCATCGGGGGACTTGGAGAGGCTGGTGTTCTGATCTTCTGGTAAAATGGGTGCTAGCGCTCGGGCATAACAGGTCTTGGATACAAGGTGGAGTGGGGCCCAGAGTGGATTTTTTCACCATCAGGCAGGTAAGGTACTTTATCTGGTTTGAGAGTTGCAACCAACCTGAGTCAGCATAGAGTTCACATGTGTGGGTACGTCGATGTGTACCAGTGAGCAGACGACAGGACTTATTTAGGGATGTTGTAATGCGACTAAGTGCTGTAGTAGTGGCAGATCTGTATATAACTAAGCCATAGTCAACGACTGAGATGATAGAGGATTGGATGGCAATCCTCAGTGCAGAATGGGTAAGGAGCTGTCGGTTCCGATACAGAATCCCAATTCGCTGATTAATAGTTTTTGTTGTATTATCAATGTGAGTCTCAAAGGTTAGGCCTTGATCAAAGTTGACTCCAAGATATTTGAAAATTGGCACTTGTTCAAGGGTATTTCCCAGGTATGTATTAATGGTGAGTGGGACTTGCCATTTCTTGTTTTGTGGGTTAGAGAAGAGCATGGATTTAGTTTTTTGGTGGTTTAGAACCAGCTTATGTTCAAAGAATCACATCTCAACTTTGGAAAAAGCATGCTGAAGGTTGAGGCGTAAGAGGTTCGGATCTTTATGAGTGGCAAGAATCACGGCATCAAGAATCAAGTGTGGATTAATTAGTTATTGGTAAAAATGAATTGGTGTGCATTGAATTATATATTGTGGTGTAACTGACTGTGTTGTTATTTTAAATATCCTTGTGGTATAATACTTTTTGTAATAAAAATGATTTAGTATCACCTTATTTTAACTTGTCAAAAATGCAGTAGTAGATCCTAAAAAGACAGTCAAAAAACATAAAATGTGTGAAACATACTAACATACTAATTGCCAGCAGATTAGGCCTTATGGTGTATCGAGTCTGCTCGAACCTCAGATCCCTAGTTGGGTGCCGAGGCTCTCCCCCCCCTTGTGTTCCAGAAACCCCTATCATCCATCCCCACCCCCCTGGGCCAGGCCATCATCTGATACATCTACTTTCTGTGTCTGTCCCACCCTCTCTTGAAGGCCTCCACTGTGGATCTCCGAACCAGCTCACCAGGCAGTGCATTCCAAGAGTCCACCACCCTCTCAGTGAAAAATCTCCTCCTCTTTTACCCCCTCACCCTTCCACCTTCCAACTTCAAACCATGCCCTCTGGTGATACCTCCCTACTTTAGTCTAAAGATCCCCTCCATGTTTACTGTATTTATTCCCTTGAGGTACTTGAAGACCTCAATCATGTCCCCCCGTCTCTCCTCTCCTCTCCTCCAATGAAAACAGGCAGAGCTCCTCAAGTCTGTCCTCATACGTCAAATCCCCTAGTCCACGTATCATCTTAGTTGCCCTCCTCTGTACCCTCTCCAGGAGCTGTATGTCCCTCTTCAAGTGTGGTCTCCAATACTGTACACAGTACTCAAGGTGTGGTCCAACCGGTCCATTGTACAGCAGCAGAATCACTTCCCTGCTCCTAGAGGTGATCCCCCTTACGATGCATCCCAACATACTGTTTGCCTTGCTAGCCACTCTCCTGCACTGCTCAGAGTTATTCATACATGCATCCACCAAACCACTAGGTCTTTTCCCTATTGAGGCCTCCAGTGCTCCCCTCCCAGGGTGTACCTGTGTTTAGGGTTTCCCTGCCCAAGATGCAACACCTTGCACTTGGTAATATTGAAATTTAATTTCCATGTGTGAGTCCAGTTTTCCAGGGTGTCCAGGTCCCCTTGCAGGGCCAACCTCCCCTCTTCTCCCTCAACTACTGCTCGCATCTTCGAGTCATCAGCAAAGAGACTCATTTCACACCCTATACCCTTTCTGATGTCCGATATGTATGCATTAAACAGGATCGGACCCAGGACCGAGCCCTGCGGTACCCCACTACCAACCTCTCTAGGGTTTGAGAGCTCCCCACAGACCACTACTCTCTGGGTGTGTCCAGCTAGCCAGTTTTCAATCCATCTGACCATCAAAGGGCCTACGCCCAACCCCATCAGTTTTTCCACCAGACCATTGTGGGGGACAGAGTCAAACGCCTTGCTGAAGTCCAAGAATAATACATCCACAGGCTTTCCCCCATCCAGTTCTGATGTTACTCATTCGTAGAACTCCACAAGATTGGTTTGACATGATCTCCACGGGCACAAACCCATGTTGCCGACTATCCAGACCTCCCACCTCTTCCAAGTACACCCCCAATCATTCCTTTAGTATACTCTCCATTAATTTTCCCACCACCGAGGGCAAACTGATGGGTCTATAGTTACCTGGTACTTCCCTCGACCCCCCCCTTTATGGATTGGCACCACATGTGCATCTCACCAATCCCTAGATACCCTCCCTGTCTCAAGCAACCTGTTGAAGAGCTCCGCCAGGAGTGCAGCCAGTATGTCAGCCAATTTCCATAGTACTCTCAGATGAATGCCATCTGGCCCAGGAGATTTGTCTTTCTTTTGGGCCTTGAGGGCTAACCACACCCTTTCGGTTTAGATAGCATCATCCGTCCCCTCCACCTTACTGGCCTTTTTATCCTTATCCTGATGTGACACCCCTGGGGTACCTCTCCCTCCCTCTTGCTCCATTTCTGTTGCTTCCCTGATCCCACTCACTGCCACTTCTATTCCCATTGTGCCTTGCTTTGTAGATATCCCATCCCCCTCCCTAGTGAACACAGAGGCAAAGTACTCGTTTAATACCTCTGCCTGGTCCCTCGCCTCTTCCACCCACCCACCCTCCTTCTGATCTCAATCTGCTGAGACAGCTCTTAGTTTTTCTCTGCTCCCCAATGTACTGGAAGAACCCCTTTTCCCCTCCATGTATCCCTGTGCCAGCCTCCTTTACTGGACTTTGCCCCCCTCACCATCCGGGTGACTTTTCTAGATGCAAGATGGTACATTTCCTTATCCCTATCCCCTCTTGTTGTTTTATATTTTTTGTAGGCCGCCTTCTTTTCTCTGACTGCTACCTGAATCTCACTGGACCACCAGCATGGTTTATGTGACCTTGCTCCCTTACGTTTCACCTTAGCGCAGGTCCTGACTGCCTCATGAAGTTCCCGGTTTATGACCTCCCATCGCTTTTCCACATTTGTCAGTGATGTAATCCCCTTCAAGTGATCCTTAAGAATATTTCCCATGCCCACAAGTCTGCCCCCCTGAAGTCCACTGCCAGTGTCTAGATCTCCCCCTCCCCATGCTTATTTGAAACCAGACAGTATTGTGGTCACTCCCAGTCAGGGGATCCTCTACAACCAGGTCCCTTACCAGATCCCATCTGCCAGAACCATGTCCAGGACATGCCCCTCCCTTGTGGGCTCCATCACATGCAGTGTTAAGAACACATCCTGGAAGTTGTCCAGCAACCTCTGCTCCTTGGACAACTTAGAGGACATGGTTCCCCAGTTTGTACCTGGCATATTAAGGTCCCCCATCAACACTACTCCTTCCCCTTTTGGTCCACACTGGGCAATGATGTTGCCCAGCAAACCATCCTCCAAAACATTACCCATCCCGAGGGGCCTATATACTACACCCAGCTTGACCTTACCTCCTGCTGGGGTTCATAAGATGGCCCATAAGGCCTCCACGTTTCCCTCTGCCTCTTCAACCCTAGCAATTTCTATGTCATCTCTCATGAACATAGCCACTCCACCCCCTCTGCCCTCCTTTCTATACTTCCTACGCATAGTGTACCCCCTCACGTTTAGATCCCAGTCATGGCTATTGTTGGCCCACATTTCTGTGACCGCCGCCACAGCCACCCTCCCCTCGAACAGCATGGCCTGGAGCTCCTGGCATTTGCTAACACCACCGCCTCACCCCTTATCCCTGATCCCCTTTGTCAAACCCCACCCAGGTTCCTTATACTTCCATCCTCCTTCTGCTCCTCCTGAAACCTCCTCACCCAGTCTGTTTCTCCCCTCCCCCCCTTGGGTTTGAAGGCTACTCCCCTCATCTGGAGGAGAGGGCTTCTGGTCAGCCCCTCCCTTATCCCTCCCCCCCACACAAGTTTAAACCTCACCCTTCTTGAATGTAGTCAGCCACTCCCTGTTTAAGGACTTCCTTCCCTAATGGGGCAAGATGAAGCCTGTCCTTGGCATACAGTCCCTTATCCTCCCAAACTCCTTTCTAGTTCCCTAACACCACCAACCCACTCTCTTTACCCCACTTCCTGAGCCAGTCATTAACCTCTGTGACTGGTTCACAGAGTCAAACCATAAAGCTTTACAAAAATATGTGATCAGTTTTCCAAATGCTACTGAAATACAAATATATATATATATATATATATATATATAGACAAGTAAGTATCAAAAGCTTAAGGACTGCGCCCAGTCGGAGAGGACCTTTGCATTAGGGCAGAAGTGCAATACCTTTATAGTTTAGACCATTTAAACTACTAGGGGTGAGCTTAGGTCGCAGAATGTTATGTGCAACACCTCACAAGTAGGAAGCCTGACTGGCACACCCCTAGCTAGTGAAGAAGCTAACAACAAAAGGAGGTAGTTCACACCTTATCTGTTACATAAAAACACAGAAACTGATGGCTGATAAGGGCCACATGGCCTATCCCATCTGCCATTTCTTGTTGCATTGCTTACAAAGTAGACCCCTCCAGATCTATGACACTTTCTCTTCCACCCCTTACCTATCCCTTTTGATTCCCTTGTGCTTATCCCAGGCTTTTTTGAATCCCAATAGCATTTTCTCCCCACTACCACCACTGGAAGGTTGTTCCAGGCATCTACCATTCTTTCTGTGAAGAAGTATTTCCTCACATCTCTCCTGAACCCCCCCCCAGCTTCATATAGTGGCACCTTGTTCTGGAGCATCCTTTCCTCTGGAAAATACCTCCCTTTTTGTACCTTATTCACCCTCGTGAGTTATTTAAATGTCTTGATCATATCCCTGCTCTCCCTCCTCTCCTCCAGGGTGTATATGCTTAGTTCCTTTAGTTCCTCTCCTCATAGGACTTTTGATGTATACCCTGTACCATGCTGGTAGCCCTCCTTTGGACGGCCTCCATCCTCTTTATGTTCTTTCTGAGATGAGGCCTCCAAAACCGGACACAGTACTCTAGGTAGAGTCTTACCAAAGACCAATATAGTGACAATATCACTTCCCTCTTCCTGCTGGTAAAACCCCTACCTGTACACCCCAACATCCAACTAGTTCTCCCAATTGCTTTATTGCATTGTCTAGCCACCTTCAAGTCATTCAGCATGATTTCCCTCTGGTCCCTTTCCTGATTGGTTATTGCTAATATCTCTCCCTCCATTTTGTACTGCACCACCAGGTTTCTTTAACCCAAGTGAATTAATTTTACGCTTTTTTGCATAAACCTTAGCTGCCAAACTTTTGACCACTTCTCCAGTCATTTTAAGTCTCTTTCCATCCCTTGGACCTCACCCTCCGTGTCCACTCAGTTGCATATTTTGGTGTCATCCAGAAAGAGGCAGACCATCCCTTCCAGTTCCTCTGCTATGTCATAAATAAAGACATTACAGAGAACTGGTTCCAGTACTGACTTTTGTGTTACCCCACTGATCATTCTCCCCTCCTCAGAGTGAATTCCATTTACCACCACCCTCTGCCTTCCATCCCCTAACCAGTTTCTTATCCAGGTTACCACCTTGTTGTACAGCACCATGCTAGCCAATCTGTTTACCAGCCTCCTATGTGGAACGGGGTCAAAGGCCTTTACTGAAATCCAAGTAGGCCATGTCCTGTGCCCCTCCTTGATTCAACACTTTGATTACCCAATCAAAAAAAAATCTATCAAATTTGGCATGTCCTCCCCTCAATAAAGCCATGCTGCCTTGGGTTCTACAGTTCACTGGCTTCCAGGTGGTCCATGGTTCTTTCCTTTAATAGTGTTTCTATCAATTTCCCTACTACAGATAACAGGCTGACAGGCCTGTAATTGAATTTACTATGAAAGACTGACAGGTAGTTGCCCAACAGTCATAATCCCGACACCATAAGACCAACTCAGAAAATTCAGACAGAAGTTTTTTTCATATTTCAGGGGCTTCGCCCCTGAGACCCCCTCCCCCTTAATTTTTATAACAAATTCTGCTGAGGGCAAAATTCCACTGACGGGATTTTTGGTGTTGGGCATGCGGCGTTGGGATTTCAAGTGTCAGGCAACCAAGTTTCAGTCTTACAATATACTGTACTCCCCTGTAATTTCCTGCCTCCTCATTGTTACCACTTCTGTGAAGTAGGACTGCAATCACCCCTTTCCAGTTCACCAGGACCACACCAGTCTCCAGTGAACTGTTAAGTCTGTCAGGAGTGCAGCTATCATCTCCCCGAGTTCCTTTACCACTCTTGGATGCACCCCAATGGCTCCATGGCTTTGTCCACCCTCAGGTTAGTGAGTGCCTTCCTGACCCTCTCCTCAGAAAAGGGACTGGTGCCCACTTCCTTCCCCTCCAATCTCTTTGTGCTTATTTGTGGTCCCTCCCCTTTCTTCTCAACTATGAACACTGACCATAAACATTTGTTTACAATGTTTGCTTTTCCTTGGTCCTTCTCAGTATAGTCCCATCCCTGCTTTATTGACCATGCAATCCCTCCCCATGTCTTCTTTTTCTTTCTGATATACCTAAAAAATGTCTTGTCCCCCTTCAATACAGTCTGGGCTATTCTTTCTCTTGCTTTTGCACTCCTTACTGCCTTGCCTGCCTCCCTTCATTTTCCCAGACATAGTTCTCTGTCCTCCTGTTTCTGGGTCTCCTTATACCTTCTGAATGCCACTGTTTATGCCCTTACCTTTTCTGCCACATCCCTCGAGAACCATAATGGTCTCCTCATTCTGCTTTTGCTTATTTGCCTGACATAAAAGTTTGGGAGGGAATAGAGAGGTAGGACTGGTTGGGAAGAACATGGCAGAGGGAAAGGATAGCTGTAGAACATGGGTGAAAAGACGAGGTAGAGGGCAAGCAGGGCAGAGAAAGGCAAATGGGGAACAGTTCCACCATGGCTGTTCATCAGGAATTCTGTCAAATGTCTTTATAGTGATGGCACAATGCCAACACGCGGCATTGTGTCATCAGGGAAAACATGTTGTTTTTTTTTTTGTGGGAGGCTGTGACCCCCCCGCACCCCCTGCATGTTAAAATAATCAACTCCAGGTCAGAGTTGTTTCCGGGAAGGGGCAAGACATGGAGAACCCATTTTGGTGTACTTCATGGCCATTACAGTGAGCTGCCAAATTTGTCACTGTAATGGTCTTTCATGATATTAGTTTCATTGTATGGTGGGGAACAAGGTCAGTAAGAAGATGGATTCAAGACATTTGGTTAGAAGAAACAGTTGTGTAGAGGAAGGCATAGGACAGTGGCTAAACATAGGTCATGGAAAGCAGTCTGTCTGAATGCCAGATGCCTGGGCAAAAAAATGGAGAACTTCAGACAGTAATGGCAAAAGCACAACCAAACTTGCTTGCTGTGACTGAAACCTGGGCATCCAATAATGACTTAAACCTAGTTGCACCAGGCTACACCATTTGCATGAAAGATAGGCAGAAGGGCAACAAGGAGCCCTGTACATTAAAGAATACATAAAGATCACCAAGAATATATCAATGGGTGAGGACAGCAAAGTAGAATTATTCGGGCTCTAACTTGCAATACTAGGAGGGAGGAACATTAGGGTGGGAGTAGTATGTAGTTTACCAAATTGGTGTACATTGCTATGAGTGCAGAATAACTGAGCCTCTCAATTTGACCACTGGTAATTTAGCAACTGTTGCAAAATGCTGATGAATGGTATATAGTGAGTTTGGCAGTGAACTACAATCACTGGAGCAGTATATAGGGGTATGGTTGGCCAAACCCTGCCAAGCTGGCTGTTTGGTGTTAGTGGCTAGAGCCGCTGTTGCTAGAGCTGGTGGACCCAGGTTCAGGTCCGGGACACTGCAGGAATATTTTTTTTGTGTGTGTGTTGCTTATCTCCACTATGTCCATGTCCCCCCAGAGTTGATTATAATAAGTTTGGGGGATGCGGGGTGCATCCCCCCAGATAAAAATGATTATTGGTTTTGTTTACTTGGAGGTATTGAGTGACAGTCGCTGTTTGCAGCAGTCAA
This sequence comes from Neoceratodus forsteri, assembly GCA_016271365.2. Classification (NCBI taxonomy): domain Eukaryota; kingdom Metazoa; phylum Chordata; order Ceratodontiformes; family Ceratodontidae; genus Neoceratodus; species Neoceratodus forsteri. Next base: position 1,278,647,537 of record CM057450.1, on the reverse strand, counting down.
TGTAGTTTTGCTAACCCTTTCGACTTCGAGAGCTAATTTGCTCACTCTTTCTGTTCATCGACATTTAAACATTGTTCTTATCACAGAAAATCACCAAATCAAAATGAGGAAAACAACAGGTGAATGGGGGATGAAATAACAAAACATTAGCAAATTGTAACGTGGTACAAAAACAACACCCTAACCTCTGGAAGTGGGCTAGGAGATCTTGGTGGCCAAAAGCACTTGGAGTCATGCATTTGTAAAGGTGCTACAAGATTGTTTCCTTGTACATGGGATCAAAGAACCTATCAGAGAGGAGGTTATCCATAATATGGTAATCTCCAAGGGAGATGTTAGCAGGAATGTTAGGATGATAGACCCTCTGCAGTCCAGTGACCACAGTTCAGTACAGTTTTAGACCATCACAGAGGTCCACCACTCCAGCTCAAAAACAAGGGTCCAAGACTTTATAAAGGCAAATTTAGGGAAGATTAGGAAATTGCTCAGGGAAAGATTAGCAGAGGAATTGATGACAGAAGGTGGAGATGCCAAATGGAAAATCATTTAGAGGGCAATAACAGACATGATAAATACTTGATGGGAGGCAGGAAGGAAAGAACGGAACATATAGTATAAACGAAATTATGTGGTTATCAAAAAAGGAGGGGAGGTAATTGAAGCAAAATGAGCAACATTATGAAAGTATAAGTGGAATCGGCTTGAGATCAACAGAGAAGGCCATCTAGAAAAGGTATAGTGTACATTTTATTTGTTTGCATGCCAACCATCTCTTCTTTTTCTGCAGCTGTTGGGGTCAGATGTGTTTGTTTCAGTTTAGAAAATGGGCAAAGAAAATTTTGTCTTCTGATTGGCTGAGACACTTATTTAGGTGGGCATCTATCAGACAATAGATGTCCATCAAATAAAAGGCCCCAGTCCAAACCTGCCAGATGCTAAGCCATGTATCTTTGTGCCCAGCCTGCTTCTTCATTGGCTGAAGCACTGGGCACAGAATTTCAAGCTGCCTCCATTTTTTTTTGTTACCTTAGCGAGAGAGCCCAGTGAATCAGCCCCCACACGCAAATCAACTACAATAAAAAAACAGCAGATAAGAAACAATTGTGTGTAATCCTCATTTCTTCCTTGTAAAAAAATAAATCTTTGTTTCAACTTTCAGCACAATCATCCTTGCTCGTCTTTTCAGTCGCCGCAGGTTGGGCTGCTGGTCCACTCCTTTCCCCTCCCACTCAGTACCAATTCAAAACAGCCACTGCCCCACTTCTTAAACAACAGCCCAACAAAACTGTTTTTTTTCTCACAGCAGTACAACAAAACAGTTTCTTTTTCAGTTAGTAGCGCTCGGACATTGCGACTTCATCACTACTGGAAGACCGCTCTTTTGTGAACTCTGACCCATACTCATTCCAGCTCCACTCCAGCTTCATTCCCAATCCACATTTACAGATCACACCAACAGCAAACAGGCATTCCAACTTTTAAAATCGCCACCACTGAAGAAACCAAAGAAAGAAATGTTTTTTTTCCATCGCAAATACAGTAAATCAGCAGCATTGTCTCTGACCCTTCTCACGGCTGCCTCGCGCTATGCCTACCTTTCTGTCGCTGTTTTTTCCTTCTCACAAAGGAAAATAAATGTGGAAAAAAGCATACTAGCTTCACCTTTTAATAAAAAAAGAGATATGTACCTCATTGCTGCCCTTGTCTTGTCATTTCCTTGCAGTGCTATCGGCACTTCACGAAAGTGTGTGTGTGGGGGGGAGAGACGGAGCGCTACTAGAAAAAAAGAAAATGAAAACAAATCACAGCCTGCATGTCTCAATGAGTTGGAGGGTTGGTGAGGACAGTGAACTTTTTCAAACAACGCAACTGTGACACTTGATCTCTGCAGGTGTGTTTATGGAGAGTAACAAAAATCCCTATTTAGGGGAGACACACATCATTGCAATACAGGAGGAGGAACTATTTTATTGTAAAAATTATTTTAAACTATTTTTTTATAAACTTGTTTTATTAAACTATTTTTTTTTTTACAGTTCCCATTTTCTAAGCGCAATAATACCCTCCAGGGTGGGCGGTATGGGCAATATTGGACCTTCCAGGGGCTATAAGGCCCTAACGCCTGTGGCATCAGGCCTCATTACACCCCTGGGTAGTCTGGTATTGCCCAATACTGCCCACCCTGTTGGGTATTATTGCTTGCTTATTTTCACTGTTAATACTAGTCCCCTCAAACTGTCAGGGGGGAGGGTTCTATTTTTGGGTTGTTGAGCTCTTATTGTCCTTGAGAGCTCAGTTAGCATATGAGAACATGATGTGTCTACACCCTTTAGACTCTTTGCGGCATATTTTCAAAGTGGCTAGATTGCCACAACCCCAGGCCCACCAAAGATATGGTGCACCAGTCCTGTAGCAATCTAATGGGATTTTTCTATCCTGGGGGCAATTACCGCAAGTTAGACCATCTTTTTGTGGTCTAGCTTGCATCAGTCCCTGGGATCTTTTATGGTGCTTGCACCACAGATTTGGCACTAGCTGCTGTAAATTGGGGAAACTGTTGAAACTACACAAAAGGTTTGAAAATTGTGCAGAGCTGGGGAAGAAGAGATTAGTGTACTGGAAGATTAGCATGCTGTGCACAAGGCTTGATGCAAACTCTCTACATATGCCTGTCTGTGTACTTAGAGTTCAACAAAACAAACTGTAGCAAGATGTGAGATACCACAGTTACCTTTAATTAGCTTGAAAACAGTTTAGATGGTCTAGTGCAGTCTTTTTTTTTTTTCTTAAATAGCCTTTAATTTGTGTTTTTCTTGAGAGGTTTTCAGGTTATTTGTACTTGCAGCATAGAGATATGTGGTGTAAATGGATGCTGTGCCATCACATTCTCACTGCTAATGAAGCTCTCAAGAACAAATGAGATTTCAACAACCTAAAAAATGGAGTTACCCTGGATAGTCACAGGGGACCACTACTTGTAGTAAAAGTAAACTAAAAGAACAGGTGATAGCCCAAACAGTTACAGGAATGGAAGTCACTGGTGACAAGTAAACAGATGGAATACACAGTGTGATAGTATTTAGTGTTCCTTTAAGGAACACAGGAAAATGAAAGTGGGAATAGGTAGTCTAGGAAGTGGGGGTAATGGATGGAAGAGGACTAATTGAAAGCAGATATTCGGAATGAATATTTTTGTTCATTATTTTAAACAGAGTAAGGTAGGCCACTCTCAGAATGTGATGTTCAGGTCCTAGGTGCAAAGATCAGAGGTGGGGTTGGTAACAGAGGTGACAGTGCTCAAGGGACTCAAGACCCTGGAAGTAAATACATTTATATGTCTACTTAATTTTTCATGAGCCTAACAAAGCTCCTGGCTACTGGAGATGTCATTGATGTCTCAGAAATTACCAATCCAGCTGCCAACTGATGCTGTGCAGCATGCATGGCTTGTGCCACTCTGCTTAAAACCTTAATGAAGTTAAAAATAAATCAGAAAAAAGAACATCGGTATTGCTATTCTACTTATAATCACATTAACAACTGCAAAGCCAGTCATTTCCTTGGATTGATGACTGGCTGGAAGGAGGTGGTCAGTGGCTGTGCCTCAGGCCACCCATTCCTTCAGAAATTACTGGCTTCTCTATTGTTATTGCTTAATACTGGCTCCAAAGATTTGCTTTCTAGTGTGCTGATCAAGGTGAGCCAGACTCTGATTACATCACTGTCTGATACACTGTATTTAATTGCTCCCTAGTAACAGCTGAGGAGCCATCATTCTAGAATGTTGCACGTGTAGTGTCATTTCGCAAAAGTGGAGACAGAGGTGATCCCGATATCTATAGACCTGGCAGTCTAACCTTGATTGTAGGGAACCTACTGGAGGTCACCATAAGGGAGTACCTGGTAAAATTCCCAGAGGCAAACTGGCTACAGAACAAGAAGCAGCTTGGATTTGTTGCGGGCAGATCATGCCAGATTAACTTGACTTTTTTGTTTGGATTACAAAGGTGGTTGACATGGGCCAGCCAGTATATGTGCTGTAACTGGACTTCAGCAAGGCCCTTGACCATCAAGATGGCTAGTTAAAAAGCCATGGGACCTGGGGGTGAGGGTACAAATATATTAGATGGATAGCGAACTGGTTAGAGGTGGTAGTTAATGGCAAATTATAAGGGGTCATGAAAGTCATGAGTGGGGTGTCACAGGATTGGCCCCATATCCTGTGTTATTGAGTATTTTCATCTGTTAGGAGGGTATACTTGCAGATGGCAGCAAAATATTCAGGAGAGTGGTCACTGAGGTGGGAAGAAGGAAAATGAAAAAGGATAAAGAAAAGCTGGAAAGATTGTCCAAGGTATTCAGATTACATGTAATAACAAGAAGTTGTGGGGAAGCTATTTGAGACAATCCTGAAGGAGAGGCTGGTGTTCTTTCTGGAAGACAATGGGCTCCAGGACAGTCACCAACATGGGTTTGTCTTGGGAAGATCCTGTCAGACTAACCTGGTTGAGTATTATGACTGGGTAATGAGGGAATTGGACAAGAGCCATCCTGTGGATGTCATATATTTGGATTTCAGCAAAGCCTTTGATTCAGTGCCACATGGGAGGTTGGAGGGGGAAGCTGACACATGTGGGAATGGAGACTAAGATGGTTAAATGGATCACAAATTGGCTGCAGGGGAGACAGCAGAGGTTCATGGTGAGGGGGGAGCTCTCATCTCCAATGTCTGTGATGAGTGGGGTGCCACAGAGGTTGGTACTGGGGCAGGTGCTGTTTGGGATAGTCATCGTAGACATCTTGCATGGCATCAGGAATAAGATCAGTCTGTTTGCTGATGACACCAAGTTGAGTGCAGTGGTGAACAACATAGTATGGCAGGGGCTGCAGGATGACCTGACCAAACTTGAGGAGTGGTCAGAAGCACGACAGTTGGGGTGCAATGCTAAAACATGTAAAGTACTGCACTTCGGAGCAAAGAACCCAGGGAGGGGTTATCAGCTGGGAGGAGTGCAGCTAGGTAACACAGAGGAGGAAAAGATGTAGGTGTGGTTGTAATGGGGAAAATTAACAATACAGAGCAGTGCAGGAAGGTGGCAGCAAAGGCCAAAATAATGCTGGGATGTATTGAGAGAGTAATCTCCTCCAGGAGCACGGAGGTGATCCTGCCTCTCTACAGGTCACTGGTTAGGCCATAGCTGGAGTACTGCATGCAGTACTGGTGTCCATATCTGAAGAAGGATGTAAGATTACTGGAAGGGGTACAACGCATAGTTTTAAAATCTATTTATTGAAATGTTTCATCAGGAGTGCACACTGAACAACAAGTTGCTCATCTCATGGTCTAACCTGGGGGGAGGGGTTACATAGGGCTGTGAAGGATGATCAGTTACAATACTATGTGGATAGTACAAACAATACAACATTGTAAGATTGTGCAACAGTTGAAACACAAGGTATTGTACAATAAACAGTAGAGGAACATTGGGTAAATTACCATACATGTCCAAAATCATACAAAAGAACATATGAACATACAAAACCTATAGAACCATTTATAGTTCATGAGTGTACCAGAAGCAGGCTTGAGGTAGTACGCAAGTGCCATTGGAGTAAAAAGGATGGGGTTAGGTTGTGCACACTGGTGACCCAGAAGTGCAGGTGGAGAAGAGAGGGGAGGAGAGGCAAGAACTCAATATGAGGGCAAGGGGTAGCCATTTCCTGATTTCCCCCTTCAGGATGTTGAGAACCCTGCTGGGGGCATCATGATAGGAAGGCAGAAACTGGGGACAGGTATTAAGGTGGATTAAAGCAGGAACAGCTGAGGGAAAGGTAATTGTGTAGGGCAGAGGTAAGGGAGTAGTTGGAGGAGGAGTGTCGTATTTCTGGGGGGAGACAGTTCCAGATTTTAGGGAAAAGATGGGTGAAACCAATCTGACCGATGAGGGTGGAGTGGCAAGGGACCATCAAAGTGTTGGAGTCATTTGATCTGAGAGAGTGGGTGGGAGGAGGAGAAGTGGACAGAGAGGATGAGAGGTAGGAGGGGAGCCCCCCGGACCAGAATTTGTAGGTTAGTTTAGCACAGTGAGAGATGCATCTGTGAGATAGTGGAAGGAAGGTTACAGAGTGAAAGAGTTCACAGTGGTGGGAGTGGGAAGGGGAGTCGATAGCAAAGCGGCAGAAGGAGTTAAAGAGAGTGTACAGCTTGGCATGGGAAGATTTGAGAGCAGCACCATAGACTATGTTGCAGTAGTCAAAGATGGGGAGTATCATCTTCTGGACAATTTCGAGCCTCGCAGTCAGTGGGATGCAACTATGATTCCTGTACAGAGCACCAAGCTTGGGGCACAGTTTCTTCAGGATAGCATTGATATGCATAAAGAATTTGAGGTGCTAGTCCAGCCAAACTCCCAGATATCAAAATGAGGAGGCGCCCTCCAAGATGGTCCCATCAAGGGTGTGGAAGATGGGTAGGGCCGGGAGTCTAGACAGTCTCTGCCTGGTGCCAAAGGTCATTGAGACTGTCTTTTTGGCATTTAGGAAAAGCTGGTGAGAAGCAAACCAGAGCTGAACTTGGTTGAAGTCATGCTGTAAGCTGGTTTGCAGGTAGCAGGGTTTTTGCTGGAACTGTACAAAACAGTATCATCAGCATACATGTGGATAGAAGAGGATGAGCAGGCTGTGGGAAGATCATTAAGGAAATTGAGAAGAGTAGGGGACCAAGTACTGAGCTCTGAGGGACACCAATGTTGATGGGGAGTGGAGGGGAGATGGAATCAAGGATTCTCACTGACTGGGTCCTGCCAGTGAGGTAGGATTTAAACCAGTTGGTGGCTAATGGAGCAAGGCCAGCTGAGAAGAGTGAATCAAGAAGCAGGGGATGGGAAATAGTGTCGAAAGCTTTGGCTAGGTCAACAAAGATGGCCGAGATAATCAGGCTAGTTAAAAGATGATCCAAGGATTGGAGGAGAGGCCATACAAGGAGAAGCTGAGTCAGCCGAATATGTACTCCCTGGAGGAGAGAAGGGGGGATATGACTTGAGACCTTTAAGTACCTAAAAAGGATAAACAAGACATGTACTGAAGAGATGTTTAAGCTAAGGAGGGGGAGGGACATGAAAGGCCATGGTCTTAGACTGGAAGGGAAGAGATATAGGAGGAAAATGAGGAGGCACTTTTTCATGGAGAGGGTTGTGGCAGAATGGAACACTCTGCTGGAGGAGGTAGTATCCTGTAGACAGTGGGTAGTTTCAAAAGTGGATGGGACAAGGTGGGAGGGATAATTGTGATGGGGAAGGGGTGCGGCAGCTGCAAGGTAAGGGTGCTAGCTGCACACTCGAGCAGACTTGATAGACCATATGGCCTGTTTCTGCTGGCAAATTCATACATTCGTATGCTCATAAAATTATACTTATTGGCAAAAGAAAACCCTCAAACAGACTGCTGGATGTGGGAATGAGAGTGGGTCAAATCTCTGAGGATAAGTACTTGGGAGTCCATTATCAGGAACAACTTCTATTCTATTGTCCAGTGCGATAAGGCATGTAAGTAGGCATATAGGATGCTGTGGTGTATCGGTAGGGCATTCACTAGCAGAAGAAAATCAGTAATATTGCCGCTGTACAAGTCCTTGGTGAGGCCAAACCTGCAGTTCTTTGTGAACTACTAGAGTGTCCACCTAAAGAAGACAGGGGCCACTTGGAGAGGGTCCAGATGAGAACTAGACTAATCAATAGAGGGGGACACAGGGCTGCAGATTTATATCTTTACTGTTTGGCATGTAGGAGGCAACAGTTCCCAAAATGGTACATCATGGATTTATCTGGGTCCACCAGACCTGAATGTGCAGTTATGGAAAATTGCATAGCAAAAAAGGTTATCATTAAATATATATATATATATATATATATTCACCAGACCAGGAAATAAAATCAGAATAATGGGAAAATGTTAAACACTCTTTTACAGATTGTTCAACTGTGATCTGCTAAAACTTACAGTGGAGTCCACCTGGATGTGAAGCAATGTCACTGTTTCCTGCAGGACAAAAGGAATTAGCTGCCATTAAAATTGCCTTGTTTCCTACAGTAACTGTGCTGCAGAATTCTGCAAAATTGTGTCACATCCTGGTGGGCTCCAGTATGGGAAATGCATTCTCGATGTAAAATATGTTTGCAAATTTCATATGTGGTTCATAAATTGTCCATATATGATTCACATATAGAGTAGTTTATATGTAACAATTTCCAGTGTTTCTTATATTTTAAATATACCCTGAAGGACCCTGATTGACACTGTATATTTAAAATTCAGTTTTGCCATAAAGTACTGTACATGGAACATGCATTAGTTATTCATGTACAAATATATATTTATGCTTTTCTGTATGGGGGACATTAAAAACATTTCATTTATGCAGACTTTCATCAACCATGCACCGATACCATCCAGCTTCTAATGCAATGGCTTGGTACACAGTGCATATTTTAAATGAAACACTTGGAAAACAAATCCTGAACTTCAGCACAGGAAACTCTCATATGCCCCTAAATTATAGCCTGGCAAACAGTTTTGTTTAGATACCAGATTAAACAATATTCAGCTATGTGTTGCTCCCCAGCAGAGCTCTTTTTGAAGTGATTGCCAAGGGTATGCTTTAGTATGCATGAATCAGAACTGTGGAAAACAGTTGAAGCTAAGTAGAAAATAAATAATAACACACAACAGGACATTCATTTCTAGAGAATGTGCCCACCCCAGGTTAAGTGGAAGGGATGAAGACAATGGCCAAGTGACTTTCAATGCACCAGGTGAGTGCATTAATTCTCAAGAAACCCATGCTCTGGCCCCAATGATTTTTTTTTTTTTAACGGGGAAAACTATTTTATATTCCTTTAGTTAGGCTGTTGCTAGGTAGAATATTTGAGTTTGGTAACAAATGCCAAGTGCCTTTGAATTAACCCAGAAAGTGCATTTATTTTGAAGAAACTTATGCCCTTTTGTGGGTTTTTGTGTTTCAAAAGTGGTAATGTTTTATTTTACTGTAATAAGGTTTATTTTCATTTAGTTAGGTTGTTACTAGGTAGATTGGGGTAGATTAGTTATGAACTGTTCATATACCAGAGATTAATGAATGTCAGGTGATCTGTTCAGATCAATGAAATTGTTAGGATTCTGAAGAATTCTGAAGCCCATTTAATAACAACAGATAATTCAGCATTACAAAGTGATTGACTGAATATGGATTATACAAAAAAGGACATCATAGTAGCCTAACCAGTAAAGGTCAGTAACAAAATCAAAGGTGTACTTATTGATCATTCAGTCTTGTCAAGAATGGAAATTCCAATGCCAAAGGCAAAGAGAACCTGTAGTCAAAGTAATTCAGCCAATTTTTTGGGTTCTGAGATCAGACTTAAGGTCTTTGACACCACAGATCAACTTATACAGTACCTTCTGAAGAAACTCTGAAGTCTGGATCGAGACCCAGAGAATATCCAGATCACTGTTCTTTGTGCTTTTCCAACATCTGTATCTTCAAAATAGGGGTACCATCTTTGAAAAGGCAAAACACATATAATCAGTTACACCCAATATTCCACCTCTAGCCCTGCCCCTTTATACACACTAGATGAATACATTGCCCTTCCTCCCATGACATCTGTTATATGAGGGAAGTTGTTCATGGAGCAGTAAAGATAGTGCTTAACAGGAAAGTCCCTCAACCTATTTTTTGTATACCTATGTAGTCTGTAGGTCTGAACAATTATTCTGTGTTTCTTGCATCCCTCAGTCTAATTACATCCAAATTTAATTATAAATGAGGTTCTTTCACTCTGTTTTGCTGTGCTGTGAAAACCTGTTTGTCTCCATTACAAAGGTCATGACCAGTCATGCTAGACACCATGGGAGTTGATGAGTACCTGCACATGCCAGCAGAATTTATACTTTCATTCAGTTCTGTTACTTGTCTTGTGAAGTCCCTGTATTCTCTAAAAATCATTTTTTTTTCAAACTCAGATACATTTTAAACTACAGAAAACAGCAGGGCACTTACTATGCCTTGATACGTTTCATGGCCAACATTAGACAAAAACATAGGGACCGCAGAGAACAGCAACAGCACTGACTAATACAGTATAATAACTGTGGACTTTAGCACTAAAACATCATAAAATTCCATGATGCCTTACATGAATCAGGCCATGACCTTTGAAATAGAGTAAAGCATGTTTTCACACAAGACATAAGTATCTTCATTTACTTTTAAATCCTGATGAAATTATGGGGTGCAGTAGAGGCAATCATTATTCATACCAACAAATTACACACGTAAACACAATAAAAAACTGAGGGCACCTTCCCGTTAAAGGAGAACTATGCTAATCCTCTAAGAAATTTTTTCTGTAGAAGTTACTTTTTCAAAAGCCATTTCCAATTCTATCATTATTACACCTTAACTGATCTTTCAATAAATTCACAAAGTGTTTCTAAGTTACTTTTGGTGAGTACCATATTTGAACCATATTATGCAGTTCTTCGCTAAGTTCTTACTTCATTTTTAGAATGCATGCCAATTGTACTCTTTAAGGATTGAAAACTACATCATACAGTTCTATTTTAAATCATGCCAGTTTTTCATCCAATCAGAACTGTTTATTTCAAAACATTTGAAACATTCTTATAACCATAAAAGGGAGTCTCATACAAAAAGTTCTGAAGTTCTGAAGGCCTATGTTCAGTTGGCATAGTCTGTTTTCCACAAAGGGAATTCTCTAATATTCTGTAAAGCAAAACAATTTGATTTTAAATTCAAATTCCATTTTAAAACAATGGTCTTTACCATGGTTTATAGTATGTGTATACTCTATATAATAGAGTTCCTTTATCTGTTACGGTTATAACTGTTTCTTCTCAAGTCCTTTGCATGCTGGAACTGTTCAGCTTCGCTTCACAGTTCTCTCACCCAAAAAAATTAAACATGTACTTTTATAACCAGAAAAAATGCAGTAACTTTACATATAGTATAAACATATAACATGGTCCTTATCACCAGTGTATAGATTGAAAACGCTCAGTGAGTTAAACAGCTAGTGTACAGCCTGGAATTACCATTAACTTTCAGAAGTAGTCAGCTATCGCTTCTTATATCTGAAGTATTTTTTCAATTCTGTTTTGCTAATTAGAATATTTCCTACTTGACAGTGTTGGGTGTGATGTGTGTAACAGCACACTATCTGGAGGCTGACATAGTTCTATTGCTTTATAGACATTTTATTTATTTAGCTTTTGTTTACTGGGTAAGTGCACTAGGCAAAAAACCTGCCTATTTTCAGATACAACCCAGAAGAGTACATAACAGGTGAACAAGCAAATAAACACTGGTTGAGAAAACAAGCATTTAGGTCAAACAATGGAAGTGCCTGGCATTACAGACTAGCTTTGGCTAAAATACAAGAAAAAATAGTATACAATCAATTAATTGATTACATAGAGAACTTAGGACTTTTGCCACAAAGTCAGTATGGCTTTCCACAAGCGCGGTCCTAGATGGTATGGATAGAGGATGTTTAACTGGACTTGACCAAGACATTCAACCTGGTAGGCCACCAACTTCTAATTGATATATTGGAGTTCTTGGGAGTAGTACATTCTGCATTGTTGTGGTTTGAAGATTATCTAAAGGACAGATTGCAAAGGGTTAAGTTTGGTTGTGCCATTTCTGAATCTACTGTAGTCAAGTGTTGGGTCCCCCAGGGCTCCATATTGCGACCAGTTTTATTTTCTTTATTTTTTGATAAACAGGTAAATGTAGTGAAGAATGCATCTGTTACATTATACACAGATGATGCAGTAATTTACACTCAGAGTTCCTCTATTACTGAACCGAATGATTTATTAACTAGGGAAATGTGTAATTTGCAATGGTCACTTATTTCTACCAGATTGGTCTTGAATAAGACAAAGACAAAAACTATGTTTTTTGGCACTAGGGCACATCTTAAGACTATGGGATATTGTCTACAGGTTAAGTCCGTTGACGGTACCTTGTTTGAACATGTGGATACTTTTTCAGTATTTAGGGGTCTTACTGGACCCAAATTTAAGTTATGAATCTTATTTTGCAAGGGTCACATCAAAGATCCAATCAAAGGTAGGTCTTTTATATAGAATGTGTTCCTTTCTTACTCAGGAATCTTGGATGGTAATTGTTAGACAGTGCCTAGCTGCAATTGCATATTATGCTACCATAATCAAAAATAATACTTCTGCAACAATAATTTCAAAAAAATCTTCTCTATTACAACTAATAGCTAACTTTGCTCTTTCTGCCCCTAAATTATCTCATCTTTGTGACACTTTAAATTCTATGGGTTGACTTCCTCTTCAGTTATATTTTCGTCTGAGTATGGTTAAATTTACAGATAGAGCTATTAATTCTGGTGTCCCACCAAGTCTTAGTGGTCTCCCAAAATTACATGATGAGGGATATTACACTAGACAAAGGGTAGGTAATGGGGTCTTAAAACTTCCATTTATGAGATCTAATAGCGGCCAGAGGTACTTTGCCTATACTGCTTCATCTATTTGGAATGAAATTCCCCTGGATATTAGACAGCTGCAATCTTTTAAAACTTTTTCTTATGCACTGAGGTCATATTTTACTTCACTGGCTGAATGTAACTGTTTCAAATAGGTTTTATCTTGAAATGGATTTTTTTGTCAGAATTTTTATGGATTGTTAATTTATTGTAAATCATATGTACAGTATGTACACTTTGTTTGATGTGGGTTGCATGTGTAAAAGGAACTTGTGTTTTCCAGTGTGTTTACCCATGAAGTGAATAAACAAACAAACAAACAAACAAACAAGTGGTGAGTAAGAGTTATTGAGGTCAAATATCAGAAGTGCCTTAGTTTTCAAACTAGAGGTGGGTACAAATAAGAGTGGAGTCAGGTTACAACCTGGAGCATAACTGTGCTTCAGTAAGGCAGAAGGACATATCTGAGCAGAAACAAGCAGGACAGGGCGGCAGGGGATGAAGAAATCAGAAGCACAAGCATTTGTCTGAAGTACGGAGTTGGTGGAAGAGATCTTTTTTGAACATGCCATGAGAGCTGGAGACCCAGAGGTGTGGAGGTAGGGAATTCCAGAGATTAAGGATGTAGTGGGTGAAAGATTATCCACCCATCTTAGTAGAACATTTGGGGATGGTAATCAGGACCTGTGAAGAAGACCACAAAGAGTATACATAGTCTGCAGGAAAAGATAAGGATGCCAGTGATATAGGTTTGGAAGATCTAATAATGTTGTCAATGAAGCAACCAAAAATATAGGACTGCCTGGAGGGAGGAGCTAGCCAGTTTAAGAATGAATAAAGCTGCCAGTGGTAGGTGACCCTAGGGGAGGAAGAGGAGAACCTATATACATTGTTGTAGGCAATGTCCCATTTGTGATGGCAGCTGTCATTGGCCTGGAAGAAAAATGAAAATGCATAACAGAGTGTAGGGAGTAGAACTCCCTAGGCTATAGAAATGTGCGCAGCTGGGGTAAGGGCATGGTGGAAACAGTAGGCAAGACCAAGCTTTGTATTGACAGATCTACAAATATCATTAATGTTCAGGGAGAAGTCAAGGGCAGAGTCCAGAGTGATCCTGAGATATCTAAAGGAGAGGGTCAAAGAGACAGGGAACCCATCCAGGCATTGAATGGAGAGCTTGGAGGCCAGGGTAGGGGTCTTATGGGGGGGGAGCGAGGAGCATAGCCTGAGTCTTGGGATTGCTGAGGACAAGATGATTGTGGGATATCCAGGTTTGGATAGCATGCAGGTCAAAGGTGAGCTTGGAGTTGATTTCATTTAGGGAGTTGGATCCAGTATAAAGTACAAGGTCGTTGGCATACAGAAGGGTCTTACAATCGGAAGAGGAATTTGGAATGTCATTGACCAAGATTGAAAAGAGTAGTGGACCTAAGATAGAGCCTTGAGGAACACCTATTTTAAGGTTCAGGAGAGGAGAGGGCCTTGTTGAAGGATACAAGCTGATAGTGGTGCAAACGTAGCTCAAGAAAAAATGCAGGGCCAAGCTAGAAACTCCGAGGGACTCCAGCTTAGTTAGTAAGAGGGAGTGGTTAATTAAATTGAAAGCTTTAGTTAAATCAATGAAAATGGTGCCAGTGAGTAGATTTCTATCCATGTTTGATTTGATGTCACTAGTGAATAGAGTTAGGGCAGCAGAGGTACTATGGGCAGATCTAAAACCTTGCTGGTCCAGGGATACTATATTAGAGTTAAGCAGGTAGTCAGAGACTTGGGAGTGGACTAGCTTTACAAGGAAATGCTGAGGGACTGCAGGATAGCAATGGGGCAGTGGTTTGTGATGGAGGTGGGATTACCTTTTTTACACACTGGAACAACCCTGGCAGTCTTCCAGATATAGGCACTGTGAAGGATTAAAGAGATAGGTTAAATAGTCTCATGACCAGGGTGACAAGGACAGGGTCAGCCATTTTAAGTATTTGGGGCTTTATCCCATCAGGGACAGCACTACCATGGGGAGAGATAGCACTGATGAGACAAGAACTTCAGATGGCATAACTGGGCAAAGGTGCAGAAGTAGAGCATTTGAGGGAGGGGTGGGGAGTTGAGGTGTGGAATAAAAGATTCATAGAAGGATAAATCCAAGAAGAGCGAGTTGAAGGCATTGGTAATAGTGGAAGGGTTGTTACAGTTCACGTGGTTAATCAGCAGCTCTTGAACAGTTTGACTTCAGTTTTTCCATAGGAGGCCATTTATTTGGGACCAGAACTTCTTGGGATCATGGAATGTAGCCACAAAGATATTCCTGTAGTACTTTTTGCTGTATGAATTTCATTTTCAGCATTGTGACCTCACTGACTGTGACATGGCTAGTAAACATGATGTCCACTCTCTTGTTACTTGGTTGGAAACTTCTGGCATATGTTACCAATTAGTCAACAGGGCTAGTGAATGAGTGGGTGAATGAGGTCACATGCTGATGATGTAGTGGGAGGAATAGAACTAGGTAAGTCTGTTGCCAGGTAAAGCACTGTCATTCACATCACACCCAATACTGTCAGGTAAATCTCCTAATAAGCATATATAAAAAGAATATTGATTCAGAAATTAATTGTAATAAGGGACTGCTTTTAATAATTACTAATATTTTCTGCCTGCTATTTTATTTTGGCACTACAAGCTCCTCAACTAAAAGTTCTGTTGTGATGGAACAAAAAGGTAACTAGAACTGCTATTTAAAGAACATTTCTTCAGGAAACATATTGAGTACAGATTCAACAATGTTCTCCTTTAAAATGTAGAGGGGGAAAGACAGGGTTAATTTAACCAATGATGGTAACAGCTATTTTTCACCTACCTGATTGACTGTACAAAAACATACACATGTGGGGAACTATGTGGAGCTGAGACAATGAATGATTTCATATCATCTGTTTCAAGTGCAAGTGGCCCCTCCAAGTTGAAAACAAGAGTACCTTTGTGGAAAACTGGAGATGGGACTAAGATCAAAAAACAAATAAGTGGCAACCCTATATTCAAGAATCATTGGTCCAAGAAGCTCCGGATACCAAAACATAACACTCACCAGCTAAAAGATTACCCTCAGGAGAGGAGAACTAAAGTCAATGATAGAAGACTTTGCCTTAGTAGTCCCCATAGTAGTCCCCATATCCCTTACCCTAAAGAAAATACACACACAAAAGGTCTTGGAGAAATTGCCTTAGCAATGTGTTTATTCATCGAAATACTATTGGAGTGGCATGTACAGCTGGGAGCTATCGGCAAACACCTTGGGCCCTAGCACCCGTTCCAGTGAAAGATCAATCCCTTTTGTGGGTTGACAAAATGATGTACCTTCTGGGTTGGTACCTAAGCCCCAGGAGCAGGAAGGTCATGTGGTTGAGTGGTAAGGGGCTGCCCCCATCTGGCTTTATCACACCCACAGGCAAGCCTGATGAGGTTGGACCATAACCACCCTCCCCCCTATAAAAACAGAAGTCCAGGTCCTGCAGTCCTCAAGTTCTTATGCTGACTGAAGGAGATGAGCCTTTCAGAACAATTTGCCTCATCCCCACTTTTCCTCTGTACCATCAGTCTGTGACACTCACTAGCTGTCATATTACATGACTGCGACAGCTGAAGGTTTATGCTGTACTAGCTCTTTTAACCCTTTGGAGGTGAAAAAAAACCTGGAAAATCCTCTGAGGGAACACTCACTCCCTGTCCCCTAATGTTGTCATCCCTACTGGGTCAACAGGTTCCATGTACTGACCTGGCTGACCCTATTCCTGCTTTTACAAGGGGTCATTGGGTGGGTAATCTGAAGAGGGAGGCTGAAATGATGGATAGCTGCTGGTTTCAGCTAATTTTATCCCCTCATTCTCTGCCCCCTCCAGATAACCATATTGCTGCACATGGCCCCAGTCATTCCTCCTCTGTGGGTGGTGTCACGTCTTGTACACAACCCCTGGGGCAGGACCCTACCTGCCTGACTACAGGTTACAGAGGAGTGGACACAGACAAGGGGACATCAGCTGCAATACTTTGGCTGACTTTGTATTGTCTTAGTAGTTCCCTTACCACTTCCCCTGTAGAATACACATGCACACACACACACACACACACTCTCAGAAGGTCTTGGAGAAATGGCCACAGCCATATAGTTATTCACTGAAATTTCAGTATTGGAATGGCTTCCGCAGCTGCAGATCTCGGCAGATGCTTTCCTTCCCAGCACCCCTTCCAGTGAAGAGGCAAATCCCATGTGTGGGCTGAGCAAATAATGTACCTCATGGGTTGGTATCCAAGCCCCAGGAGCTATTGATGCAGATCCATGCCTTGTTCATAGATTTAGAGACAACTGCATGCCACCAGTACTTCCACTAAAGGAAGTAAGACCAAATGATCATGGTTTAAGGCCACCATTTCCTTATGGACTATAGATCCTCCTTCATCTGTGGGATGATAAATGGTTTTCTGGAGCCCCTGCTTATTCTTGCCCAAATGAATCACGAGGATGTCCAGTGTATGCCCTGGCCAGGCCTCTGTTGCCAGCCTAGGGAGACATTCTACCCAGTGCATGCCTCCCTTGCCCATCCAGTGAATCTGCACTTTCTCCAGTGTTATTGATAGGTTCCTCCCCCTAGGCCAATGGGCCACTCTGTCTACCTCCCAGCAAATGAAGGAATGGCCACAGATCCTTATGCACTTGGAGCTCCCAGGGAGACCTGTAACAGAGTAAGGCAAAACTGCTAAACCAAATGTGGACAGATGTAGCATAAAAACAAGTGGGACTTCTAGTGCCCCATGATTTGCATTTTGCTATCTGACAGCCTCTAGGTCCTGGTGGTCATTGCTGCCTCAACAATGAAAGAATAGGTTTTGTACTCCTGGAGATTCAGGCCAGCCTGTCAGACTGACAATTGCAGTATATTCCAGAACTGATAAGCTGTCATGAGCTTGCCATTTGCATGCTGCAAGAAAGCTTTGTCCTCTGCTAGGTGAAAGGTCACAGAAGTGGGCATGAAAGATTTGATGTCCCACACTGAACTGACTGGGGCCTTTTTGGGCACCAGCAGCCAATACCCTTCTGGTCAGTTTTACTTCAGTGTAGGCATATGAAAATTCCTTCTGGGGTCACCATGATGTCTGCATCAGTCAAGCTTGTCCCACCAAAGTTTTGGGCATTCTGCATCAATTCCATTACCCATAATGCCCCACAGAATGTCAGTGTGAACACAGTTTTGAATAGTGTGGGCTGCTATATATTCCAGGAAATCACTGGCAAAGCCACCAACACCTGTTCTAGTATCACCAGCGTGATAGGATGCCAAGTGTCTGACCACCTGGGATCTCTCTTACTTCATCCCTTGAGGCCCTTCCAGATATTGAAGAAGCGGGTGGTGTCCATGAATCCCAAAAATTGGGAAATCCATGACAGGCCTGCCAAGTTTTGCCCAACCACCACTGGCATCAGGCCCCGCTGCCTAGCTTCCGTTATATAGCTGCACAGTTGATTGACTGGACTGGGACAGCTGTTCAACCATTCCACCTCAGTTCAGGTTGTATGATAATGCTCCATACTGTGGCAGTAGGTCACTCAAGTCCGGAGAGCAATAGCTTTATATATGCACTCCCAGGATTCAAGGTAACTGCCTTCCACAAAAATTACAGGACCAGTTATGGATCCTGTTCCACTGTTGGAGACAGTTCCCTGAATTTCTGACACTGTGAATGAGATAAAGCATCAGCAGTACCATTCTCAATGACAGGAACATGCACAGCTTTAAAATGGACATTCAGCTACATGCACTTCAGGAGGGATATTCTCATGAGGCCACCCAATGGGCCTTAGCCCCCAATTGCCCAGTGATGGTGCGGACCATGCCCATATTATCTGATTGAAAGGTGGCCCTCTTGTCCCTCTATCTGGGGCCCCATATGCACAGGGTCACAATGATTGGGAAGAACTTAACAGTGTTATCTGCCTGTGGAGCCCAGCCACTACGCAGGCAGGGGCCATACAGATGCACACCATTCACCCTGAAAGTATGTCTCAGACCCCAGCTTATCTGCCTTGTCTGCATACAGTTTCAGCTTCTGACTGTCCAGCCTCTTGCCACTTACATACACCACTGAAATGGGCAACAATTGTTTGGAATACCTGCCGGTCCTTCCAGAAACTCTCCATCACCTGCATTTTTATAATGGTGCTTGCAAACCCCTGTCCCCAACTTCACCATCCACCACAAGAAGGTCCACCCAATGGGGATGACTTGATAGGCAAAGTTGCAGTGCCACACTATTTGTTGCAAGTTATGCAGAGTTATCTTCTTGGCCACTATGGCCTTGCTCAAGAGAGCTCTCAATGCATCTGTCATGTCATGAGGCAAGCAACAATCCTGCTTTACCTCATTGATCTCTATGCCCAGTAATATCATGACCAAGCTTGATACCTCGACCTATCTGGGAGCAAAGGGCACGCTGAAGAGGTCACACAATTCTTTGATAGTGTCCAGCATTTGCGCGCAGGCCAGAGAGCACTCCAGCCTTACAAACAAGAAGTAATTAAGGTAGTGGTTTTGCTCTAGTTCCCTGATTTCTTGACTGCCACCCAGTAGAGGAAGAAGCTGAAGCTTTCAAACACTGTGCAGGCTACTGAGAAGCCCATAGGCATGTAACTGTCCACGTAGTATTTTCCCTTTAATTCATCCCTAGCAATTCCTGGCCAGTTGGATGTATTGGCAGCAGCTGGAAAGCTGGCTTGATGTCCACCTTTGCCATCATGACATGTGCCCCTCCCACCCTTATAGCCTCAACCATCCTGTCAAACAATGCATACTGAATCACTGTGAAGTGGGAATAAATGTAGTCATTAACCAAGTCTCCTTCAGGGTGTGACAGGTGGTTGATCATGTTGAATTCTTCTAGGACATTTTGGGTGCCACTCCAATCAAGCATACCTTGAGATTTAGCAGGGGATGGGATAAGTAGGGGCAACTCACCATCCCCACCCACATCTCCTTTTTCCAATTTATCCCAGACCATTTGCAGCTGGTATCTTGCAGATTTCAGATTCTCTGCCTCGTACCCCTGGCAGAGGCCAGTCTACAGGATTCTGGACAGCTGTGGAAAATCTTCCATTACTGTAGCATGCAGGCCACCTCACAATCTGGGTACCAATTCAGCCATTGTCTAAGCCTGTCCATTCTTAACAGAGTGGGTAGGCTTTTCTCTAGAGTATTTATTGAACTTTTGGTTAAAAGGGTAGTTTCCTCCTTTCTGGAGCTTTGGGGAAGGGCAATGAACAAGGGGATGATGCTGACCACAGGTGACACATTCATGACAAAGCCTGTAATTGCTTTTGGGGCAGCTTCACTTGTTACAGCTGGAGCACATCTGGGAGTGGGGCCCAGCTGAGTTAGTCCACTGTAGCTGGGGTGTCCTAATGGGCAGTCCATAATCTCTGTGGACTACTCCCTCTTTGTACATCACTTCCACAAGATGAAACATGTCCAAGATGCCCCGATCAAGTGATGTGTGTGCCTGCCTGCATCTGCTGCCTGAATTTCTCATCATATTGTAGTCATGCCACTCCACCTTTGCGCCTGTCCACCAACATAATCCTTTTCAAGCAATTAAATAGATTTAGGCCTTTTTTGTGGACTGTTTGAATTATACTGCTGGCAAAAATAATGAACCCTGCCAATCAATTGTCAAAGGTGCATTCAACCTTCACCTTCTTCTTCCCCACTCCTTTTTATTTTTATTGTCTTCCTGCTGCTCTGGGAAGTTGAGCAAGAGAAACACATCATCATACTCCCAGCTCCAGATCTGCTGCTAGACCTTGTCCATCAAGTAGGAATCCACAGGCTTCACCTGACATAGTGAGCAGGGCTACTTTCAGCCACACCTGGCTTTCACATTTCACTGGCACTGATGGTACTTGTAGCTGACTGGCCAATCCCACCCCCTTGCTGTTGTCTCTGTAATGAAGTGTCAAACACAATCATAATGTTTGTGAGCTTATCTGGCTTCGCATCTGTGGTGGATGGTTTAGCAGCTTCTAGCTGTTTCAAGGGGGGGTTCAGTCATGGGAAGGGAGCCCCCACATCCTCAATGTCTGAACCCAAAGGTTCCAATTTTTTCTGAGCCTTGTCAGATGTGGCTGGTGGAGACACCCTGAGAAGGTCTCCACCAAAAACCCATATAACCATATTCTTAAATTCATTGTCTGTTTACTCTGTGACCCCTGTCTTGGTCTTACCTTCTTGGGGTTTCCTACTTACTTTTGCTGGAGGTTCCACTGGCTCTTTTGCTGACTGTTTACATTTCTCTGATGCCTTGATGCCTTTCAGAGCACTGGTCCAATACAGACCAGCTTCCTGCCAGTCACGCACATTGATCTGGTACATACCTTGTAGCTGCACCTCCAAATCTGCAGTCAATGCTGCCTTGAAGAGTTGGTTCTGTTCCTGCTCAGCATTCTACAGGAGCTGCAATGACTAAAACTGCTTTCCCTCCAAGAGTAAAAAGTGTTAGCACTGCCATCTTGAGACCTAGGCACTTGGGCAGAGGACCTTGCCACAGCCATCCAGCTTACCACCAATGATCCCCCTGCATCTGGTAAACCCACTCTTCATTTATCAATTATAAAATGGCAAGAAAGAATCCTTGTCTGTGATTGGCCAATCTCACAGTATGCCCGTAGCGATATCCTGGCATATCACCACGGGCATAGTGCCAGCCACTGTCAAACCTCACCACAGCCCAAACAAACAGCAGATCACCACGCTACAGCTGACTCGCTGACAGCTCATCTGACAGGATTCAATACAGCAAATGTCAAACCTGCCACTTATAGACTTCACATTGTTCACAATGGAATATGTAGACAACTGCCTGTCACAACAAAAAGAAAATGAGCCATTGAAAACAGTTGGCAAAAAAAAAAAGATGGCGCATCCTGCTGGAAGACCAAGACCTGAACAGCCTTGAATGTGTCAGAAATGAGCCATTGACGAAATAGCAAACTGTGTGGGCCACAAAAGTCCTATGAGATGGGCTGGCAGAAACCTCCTCAGAAATCAATTTTTTAAAACTGTGTTACTGAGCTGAACACTGTACTCCAGAAGTTTTATGACTTGGTCTGCACCTCAGCTGGCGAGCAGTATGGCATCAGTAGTTTTATTGGTTTACATGCTGGCATCATCTGCTACCTAAATGAACCCCCCCCCCAAGCCGGAACATAAATATCCAGACTAGTGCTGCTTTCCACAGTGCCAACAATGTGTTTAGTACCCAAATTAAAAATCTGAGACAAGAGGGATGAGACAAAGCTAAACATCACCCACCCCAGTGACTCAGACCTGGTCCATCTCCGACAATCACCGGCTCTCAGTTCAGACACACCTTATGGCCTGTTATACAGTGTCTGGCTTGAACTTCAAATACATTTTGCCAGACATGGTAGTGAAGGACAGCAGCAATTAAAATAGTCATCTTTTGATTTCAACACCTCCGAAAAAATGTGCTCTCTCCTATGTGTCACTTAGTTTTAATGAAAAAATGAAGAATCACAGTAACCCCCCAGAGAAAGATAGAGATAGATACAGAGGGGCAGTGTTTGAACTGCCAGGCCACCTGCAGTGCCTCATAGCTGCCCTAAGAAAGTATATGGAGAAGCTCCTTCCAAATGCACCCTCCTTCTACATGCACCCTTGTAGAACACCATCAAAACCCTGGGAATCAGAAGACACATGGTACACCATGGAACCAGTTGGTGTAATTATCTGGGCAGCATGCTTCCAAAAATCTGTCATGCAGCAGGACTGGAATGAACATACATGAATCACTCCCTGAGAGCCACAGCCATACAAATCTTCTGTAACACAGGATTAGAGAGCTGCCAAATTATTGCAGTCACTGGGCATAAACAAGAATACTCCCTTAAGAGTTACTAGGGTCCAACACTGCATGAGTCAATGAAGCGCCATTCTATCCAGGTCAGAAGCTGAAGTCACAGGTCAGACTTGAACCAACACAGCACCTCTTAAAGAGATAATGACCTCACAGTTGCCAACAGCCTTTGCAAACTTCTCAGGAAAAGAACACACCTCCCCCCACTCAAACAGAAACCAGAGCAACTCTAAACAGCAGATTTCAGGAGTAGAACATCACTCCATCAAGAAACCAAAACCAAGAAAGCATGAACACATAGTTCATCATCCAAGGAAATACCATGTGTGTTATCAACATTCATAAGCCATAGGCACAAAACGTGGGTCCTAGAATCTCCAAACGAACAGTTAAACAGGTAAAGTATTTGCATTCATTAAAAGTTTTAATAATTGCTTAAGTTATTTCCTGTTGAAAAATATTTAAAATGTTAAACAGTTAATTTAAAAACATTTTTAAACTTATATAGTAAGTTAATTAAAGCTTTACAGTTGCTTTACTTATTAGCTTGTTATAAAAACAAATTTAAACTTATTATCAACTTTTAAACACGTAAACAAAGGAACTACTTTTTCTTGTGGATGGATATTTCTTATTCTTCATTAAAAGCATTTTAAAGCATGAAAACATTTCCTGCTTGTTGTTTTTATACAAGAGCATCATATAATAGAATAATACACTCAGGGTGTGTGTTGTGCTGGATAATATCACGCCTGGGATGCTGGATGCACTCGGCTTGCTGCCTTGTGCCCAACCACCCCAGGCATGGCATTGTCCCAGCTCGACACACACCCTGTTGTGCATTATTCCTTCACTATATTATAGTGGTGCAGCCATGCCACTATAGCTAGTGTGTAGTAGGGTGTTTAATGTTCTACCCCAATTTTTGCACTTTAATAGCATTGCAACCATTCAACAGATTTGCATAAAATGTTGCATGTACTGTTTGTTCCAATCAGTGGTGTGGATTCCAAGATCCAGACAGTGCAAAATGTGTAAAAGTCTAGGAGTTTTGCTGTTTTGTTTTTTTAATTTAGTATGCTTAATTGATTTTTAACCAGCATACATGAGAAAAAGACCTCACAGGAATGGACAATGGCCAAATCACCTCAGCCATTTTTGTTGATCTGGCCAAAGCCTTTGACACAGTCCCCCACTCCCTTCTCCTTGACACCCTATCAAGAGATGGGCTATCCCCCTTAGCCACAGACTGGTTTAAGGCATACCTCACTAGCAGAACCCAATCAGTCAAGACCTGATGTCCCCCAAGGATCAGTGTTAGGCCCAATACTATTCTTAATTTTTCTAAATAATATCCCATCCACCTGCTCTCCCTTCTCCTCCATTCACATGTATGTTGATGATACAGTCTTATATGCATCTGGCTCATGTCCCACCAAGGTTGCATCCAACTTGCAGCACGACTTCGACAAAGTTCAGTGTTGGTTTGCAAACCGCCAACTATCTCTCAACACCAAAAAAAAAAATAGTCTCCATGACCTTTGGCACCAGGCAGAGACTTACCAGGTTTCCCTATCTACCCTCCTTCCACACCCTTAATGGGACTTTGCTCGAGGACACATCCTCCTTCAGGAATTTAGGTATCTGGCTGGACCAACACTTGAACTTCTCTGGTCATATCGACGCCATTCAGAAAAAATTTTGTTCCAAGCTCGGCGCCTTATTCAGAAACTGTGCCTGCAACCCACCCATGGCTAGGTGTGAGATTGTCCCAAAGATGATACTACATATCTATGACCACTGTCACATAGTCTATGGTGCTGCCCCTAAGTCCTCCCTGGCCAGACTAGATACCCTCTTCAACTCCTTTTGCTATTTGGCCCTTGATGCCCCCCTCTGCACTCATTATTGTGATCTCTATCATGCCCTATCCTTCCCTTCCCTGACAAACTGACATCTCTCTCACTGTGCAAAATTCACCTCCAAGCACTGGCTGGGTGAACTTCCCTCCCATATCTCCCATGCCTTTGTAACCCCCTCTTCCCACTCCCTAAGATCTACCGACTCACTAGCCCTGGTGGTCCCAAGCTGCTCCACCCTTATTGGCCAATTGGGTTATTTTTATCGCCTCCCAAAAATCTGGAATTCACTTCCCCCTCAAATTTGCCACTCATCCTCTTGCTACTCCATTAACTCTGCCCTCAAGAACTTCTTTGCCCCTTCCTGTGCCTGCCGTGACCCTCCCTAATCCCCTGCCATCTCCCCTAAGCCCATATTTCCATATGCCTACTCCCATCACTCCTTTTTCCCTCTGATCGTGCTCCTCCTAGTCCCCTACTCTCCCTCCTCCTGAAGTGTTCCTCCTCTTCTTTCTCTACCCCTAATCTATCTCCCTCCTGTGAGTTCAATCATGCCCTTGTGCAGGCAGGATCCATAGCGCGAAGTGGACAACAACTTTATCCCCTTCCCCCATTTCTCCTATTACTGCACCCCCTCAGTCACTGTTAGATATAGTAGTAGTAGTAGTAAAAATGTTTATTTTTAGACAGGATATAAATTTAGGTCCTAAGACCTGTTTTCAAAGTTGTCCTGCACATACAAGCATTCAGGTTACAGAACTGCAGCATGTTCCATACATACATTACAATAATCCTTCACATCACCATACATACAATGGAATCAACAAAATACATCATTAATCATACCCAATATGAGTATAAAAGTTTCAAAAGTTAATAATTTGTACCCTATTTAAATATTAAACAAGTGCATTGTACCACCCCTTACAAAGGGACATCACTACAAACAGGTACATTTCACATTAAAACTTTCCTCTAATCCAGATTTGAATCTGGATAATCTTGTCAGAGTTCTCATTTGGGGATCTCATTCCATATTTTTGCTGCCTGAACCTGTAATGCCATTCTCCCATATCTTGTGTTGACTTTTGGAAAATTTAGACCCCTATGTTTTACCTCCCTTAGGGCATAGTGATGAGTCTCACAACCAAATTTAATGTCCATGTTTCCTTTTATCAGCTCTTTGTTTATCTTAAAAATTAATATTGAATATTGTTTTTTATATCATACCAGTAAACTATCCCATTTTAATTCATTATACATAAGGCAATGATGGGTTTTGAAGTTACAGTTAAGGGAAAATCTTGCCAATCAATTATATGTTTTGACGAGTTTGTCCAGATATTTTTGCTCTGCAAAATTTACACCAAATTACCATATTCGACCACAGGCAATATCAACTGCATAGCAATTGTTTTCCGTGTCTGATAATTTAATATTTGGGAGGATCTACGCAATGTCTCAATTCTATTATTAACTTTCTTTGTAATATTGTCAATATGATCTGAAAATGTTAAAGATCTACTGTATGTATAGTAACTCCTAAGTATTTATATTGTTTTGTAGTTATTAATTTTTTACCCACTCTCGTTAGTATTCCCTTATCTGTTATTGCCTTTTTTGTGGCCTTATTTGATTTTCTATTGAAATAAATAACCTGCGATTTCTTTTCACTTAACACAAGTTTTGAACTAAAAAAAACAATCCTGAAGAATATCAAAATCTAATTGCAAATTTTCCATCATTTCATCATGTGTTTTTGCTGTTGCTAGTAGTATGGCATCATCCGCATAAAACCTTATATGTGTATCATTTATTTTTGTGAGCAATTCATTTACATAGATCAAAAACAACAGTGGCCCCAGGATTGATCCCTGGGGCACACCTCTTGACAAATTACCTATGTCAGATAATTGACTGTCAGTTTCTACTCATTGTTTCCTATCCCCTAAGTAAGATCTGAACCACTGTATTGACCTGAGTGCAATCCCAGTCCTCTCCATCTTCTCATACAGTATATGCCTTGTGTAGGCAGGGTCACCCAGTAAACTGGTGTGGTAATGCCTCCCTCCACTATAGCTAACCTCTGCTACCCCGTCCCGCAACATCCCTTCCCCAACACCCCCCTCTCTTGCTTTACTATATATGAATAACTCTCATCACCTATAACCTGTGTTCTACCAGTAGGGCTGTCCACCACTCTACCCAGATAGGGATAACAGGGCACTGTTGAATTTCAACTCCACCCCTTCCCCCCTTGGATACCCCCACCTACAATACCTCTCTCTCATACCCCTGCCACACTCTGCCTCTCCTCTCCTCTCCTCCTCTCCCCCTTCCTGTTAACATAGCCTAACACTGGCCTATCCCTACACTCAATTAAGCACTTATAACCTACCCCATTCCCCATTTATATGCCCTTTAATACACCCTGTCGTGTCTGTTTGCCTCAAAAATCATGTTCTGCCTGCGTCTCACCGTAAATTTCATTTCCCTTCTTCCATTCTGCCCTCTGCAATTTTTCATTCCTTCCTTCCATTCTTCTGCTCTTTATTTCAACCACTGTAAATCTTGAATATCTATGTTACACTAATGGCTACCAATTACTATTGTGTTACCTTACCATCTAGTGCTACATACTGTTGCCAAGTTATTATATGTGTTCCAGTGTTACCAACTGTCACCAGCTGTTGCCAAATTGCTAAATGTGTCTTCATATCTACTACAGTTAACTGTTGCATTGTTAGCCAATGTGATCCACCTGTAATCCCTCCTGATCTCATTGTATGCAAGTAAGCAAAGTGTATTCCAACATTGTAACATTTCTCTGTATTCTATGCCATTATTCCCTACCCCTCAGGTCACACAGGGAAATGAGCAACTTGTTGCACAGCATACCTTCCTGGTGAAACATTTCAATAAATAAAAATAAAATATGGCCGCCATCTTGCTCATTGGGACCCTATTAAGTGAATTCTGCACTTAACTGTTTTAAAAGGGACCCACAAATAAAGTCGACCCAGTGGCATTGAGGGTTGAGGTGCCTGACACCACACATTGCACCACACCAGCAACCCAGGTTCAGTAATGAGCCCGGGTTAGCGGGGGTCATGGAGGGGCAGGAGATGGACTGAGCAGCCATAAAGCAGCTCTCCCCTCCCAGCTGGGGAGCCGGCCATGCCCGCTGTGGAGCTGCCCTGGGTGGAGGCCCGGGGTAGTGCAATTGGGAGCTACTAGTATAGGGAGGGTACCGCGGGTCACTGCTTGCATGTGTCTCCACACTCATGTGAGCAACTGCGGCAAGGGGCAGGGAGAAAATTGGAGCTGGCAGCCTCTATGAAGGCCTTGTAGCACCTACACTGGTCCCATGGAGTCTAGATGTTGATCTCTGGGGGAGATGGAAAGTCAACACCTTTCGCCCTTGGCCATGCCATGGAGGGGCAACTCACAGAGGAGGGCCGGGAGAGTCAGGCACAGAGGAAGTGGATGTCCAGAAACTGAACCTCTCTGAGGGAGGAGCTGGAGCCACCTTTCAGTTCCACCATGCACCCCCATCACCAAGTAGGTTGGAGATGACGACAGGGGTAAAAGAGCTTAATGAAAACAACAAAAAAAGGACCCCTAATGTTCTTTTTTTTTTTTTTTTACATAATTTTTTGTGACTCTCTTCAGTTTTTTTCATATGGCCATACAGAAAAGGAATTCGGCCATAGAAAATCATACCCCTTCATACAAAAATAGATTTTAGACTTAGTTTTTTTCCTGATTCTTTTTTCATTTGAAGGGATCCTTTTTAGTATGCTTGTTTCATCCATATGAAAAGGGATCCCTTCATACAGAAAAAGATTTTGGACGTTGTTTTTTTTCCATGATTCTTTTTTCTTTTGAAGGGATCTTTTTTGTATGCTTTTTCCTTTCATATGAAAAAGGATCCCTTCATATGGAAAATGATTTTGGAATTAGGTTTTTTCCAATTCTTTTTCCATTTGAAGGAATCCTTTTTCTTATATGTTTTTTCATTTCATACAAAAAAGGATTCCTTCATAAGAAAAAGGATTTAGAACTTCAACAAGCCATACATCCCATAATATTTGGAATTAAGGGACCTTCTATATACCAAACCAAAGGTCTTAAAGAGTACTGCAGAAATAATACATAACCCCCTCCTCCCAAATGTCTAAGAGCTATATAAACAAAACCACAAACTTTAAAAAATGCATATTCCCATAGGATAACATTAGTAGTTTAAGAAACTGTAACTCCCTCAATATTTGAACTTAAGAACAATCTATGGATCAATATAAAGATCTTAATGAGTACTAAAATAGTAACACCCCACAATCATTTAGTGACAATATAGAAATACTTAAAAAGAAAAAAATGCAATTTCCTATAGGGTAACATTGAAGTTTAACAAGTTATGAAATGAAGGAAATAAATTGCTGTTTTTGGACAAATGCAAGCTCAGGGTCATCTGAACCCTGCACATCCACAGCAACATACACATATGCATCTATGGAGAGATGGGTGCACAGGGCCCAGGGGACTCTTTGCTTTCACTGGCAAATGAAGATTTGATTATGCTACCTCAAAAAGTAAGGAAATTCATTGCAAAACATTTTGTTAATGCACCAGTTAGGGTTAAAACCACAAAAAGTAGGGAAATGTGGTGTTAGGGTTTCCAACCCTAACACCCTGCCCCAACCCTGCAGGCAGCAACAGGAGAAACTATTATGGTTTGCCCTCTGCTCCACCTTCACAAATCAGTAGAGGAGTGGGCCTCAGGTTTGTCATCACTAATGATCACCCCATTCTCATGTACTCTACACATCTGAGCTTCATTAATGATGGAGTGGGATGAGCATTAGGGTTGATACCACAGGGCTTTTAAACATGATTAATGTAGAGAGGAGCAAAACTGAATGGCCTCTCCTGTTGCTGCCTCCATGGTGTGGGTGGGATGTTATGGTTGGAAGCCCTAATATCACATTTCCCTACTTTTGTGGCTTTAACCCTAACTGGTGCATTAGCAAAGTGTTTTGCAATGATATATCTGTATCTACTCTATATTTATATATCTATATCTATCTAGTATAGCTAGCTATCTGTCTATCTTTCTATGTATCTGTCTATCTCCGTGTGTGTGTGTGTGTGTGTGTGTGTGTGTGTGTGTGTGTGTGTGTGTGTGTGTGTAGGGAGGGAGATTGATGCTGTGTTTGCCATGCTAGGTGGGTGAACACAGGTAGAGCTGCAGGTCATTGTGCTTTGGTGAGGTGAGTTGCATAATGATATCTTGTGGCAGTACTATATGTGCAATATGAGTGCACATGCTTCTGCATCACTGCTACTGGTGTCTTGATGCAGGAGGACCATGAAAACAGAAAAACTTCAATCTGGCTGGATGACACCACCTGGCCTGCAGCCCCTGCACCACCAGATTGGTTTCTTCCTCCACTGGAATTTAGACCTTAGAAAGTTTTGGGGGACCTGGATGACCCTAACATGTGGGGCCATCTATGAAGGGAGGAAGATTGGGGTATATTCGAGAAATGGTTGGTGGCAGGGCTGGGGCTAAGGCAGAAGGGACCAGGTCATAAATAGCAAGGTGTATAAACAGTAATTAAAACAAAAGATCAGACATAATCCTAAATCTTCATGGGTTCTGTGACATCACTGGAACACTCAAGTTTGGTGCTCTCTCACTTTCCTGATGTCACCGAACCTACGCAGTGTCAAGAATCAGTCTGTTCTTAACACATTTATGTTAATTATTTTATATGTGTGTAGTACAGTATATGGATGAGCATGTATTCTATACTAAATAAAATGCTTTTGTACTACATGTCAAAGGTCATAGAATAATGCTGTACCCTTCTGAGAAACCACAGCTTTTTTATTAGAATCGACATTTGTGCCACCTACCTGTTTTACTCACCTCCCTATCACACACACACACACACACACACACACACACACACACAGAACTAAGATATATCCCTAAAACAAAATCTTATGTTGTTTCATCATCTTGGTAAAACAGAACCACACCACTCATTTGAGTTAATTTTCAGTAGCTGGGTGAGGTTGGGTTTCATTTTTAAAAGTCATATAACATTAAACCAATGATTTCTTGGGGAAAAAAATGCTTTGTTTAATTTTATGTTCAAAACATATACTATACAAAATAACGCATGGTCAACTATTCACAACTTGGCTGTGTTTCCATCTTGGGGTTCTTTTGACATCAAAGACCTTTCAGACTACACTCCCTAGATCCCTATGATGTAATGAGAACCCTTCAATGGAAACCCAGCTTTTATGTGCATGTGAGCCCATATGTTATTATTTATTTTATGAGTGTGAGGAGGTGGGAGAATTAACACTGTCCTAGCAGAATTATGCCAAATTTTAAATTATTGTATTCCATGGTAAACTTGCCATAAGTTGTGTTGTGAGTGAAGATTCTGCCAGCATTGGGAGCTTTTAATTCTTGTAGTCCATTGTAAATAATCATATATCTCTTGAAGGTGGGAAGAGACACAAGAAGAGAAACAGGGCAGAGGAAGGAGAAAATAATGTAATGAAAGGGGGAAGGTTACATGTACTGTAAATGGTCAAAGGCAGACCTAAAGTGCTTAAAAAAGATTCCTGTACATCTGAAAATCTCAGGTATTTGAATCAGGGAAACCTTAATCTGTTCAACAGAAAACTACAACCCCCCCACCACCACCAACTGGACTGGTTTGATAGGTTTGAATAGGGGTTGGTGTTCTTTGGCAGATGGGTGTAAGGGTGGTCAAATGATTTTGAGAGCATTTAAGGATCTTATGCCTTTACTAAGTTTTGGAGTCCACATGTGAGTGTGTGTGGATCCATTACAGCACAGAGAGCTGTACCAGAAAAAATAATTTAAATATTTGAAGATTTTAATTTACCATACCTGTTTATCTGATATTGTTTTATGGGGACAGGCACTGTATTTTGTTGTAGTACTGTATATTTGTTTTTTTTGTATGGCAGGTTGAACCTTCAGAATAGAGTGCTATGCTATATTAAAAAAAAACACTTTTCTTCTCTTCCCTTGCCTTGCCATTGCATTACATGACTGGCTATGCCTAGCGTCTCTATTTGATTAATTAGCCCCTTGTGTGGCACAGCATGCTTTCTTGAATGCCAAGTATATAACATCTACAGGTTTCCACTCATCAAGCTTGTTGGCATTATAAAAAAATACAATAAAATTGGGCTGACATGCTCTCCCCTTGAAGATGCCATATAGAGCTATAATGCCTAAGCTGATTTTTTGAGTGTTCAATAATTCTTTTATGATTGTCTCAAGCAGTTTCCCTGGTATTGACTTTACGCTGGCTGACCCATAGTTCCCAGCTAGCCCTTTTTTAGGGCTGCAGGTGGGCAGAGCCATGCAGTCCTTTTACAATCACAAAAAGGGCTCCTTTCCAAACAAACATTGATGAATTGAGTCACAGCTGCTTCTGCGTCTGTGAAACAATCCACCCATGTTGTCCCTACTGACCGCAGCACTGACCTATTTCACAGTGCCTGTGGTTTTTCTGCATCTCCCTTCCCTTACACTGCTGAAGAACATGCAGACATACCCCTCCTAGAGTGAGTCTTTGATCAGTAGCTGTGTTCATCCCCCCCTTCCAGAGATGAATACAGCTACTGATCAAAGACCTGGCAAGATGACTGCATTGCTGCTCAGTTCCCCGTAGCTTCAGGCTTCCCCCATACTGTTTTTACTGACATTGGGGTGAACAATCCTAGAGTCAGTGTGTATCCCCCAAACCCCACTATTGCGACACACTGGGAGCCCTGTGCAGTGCCTAGATAATTGTTTTAAATGTTGTTTTCCTTTCTCCAACACTGGGATGCCCACTCCCAGTGCTGGATGCACCACCATAACCTACTCTCATTGCCGACAGGAGTGCCCAGTACCCCATTGGGGGTTCATGTGGCACACTGGGAGCCCATCCCACTGTGCCCAAAAGTACTTTTATTTTTTTACCTGTAAATACAGAAAACTGTCCCCCAACATTTTTTTTAACCTGTAAAAAAGAAAACGGTCCCTCATCGTCTTCCCAGCCCCCCTCCCCTCATCCCCACCCTCCCACTGAGCACTCACATCCCTGCACCCTCTCATTACCCCATACTTTCCTCCAGTGGTCAGTGCTGTCATCTTTTCTGGACCAGGACATGTCTGTACTCTTCAAAGCCCAACCTTGAACTGAAGATGTCAAGGTAAGCCATATAATTGGAGTCAAAGGGGGGGGTTTCAACTTACGTTGATATCTCAGCCATTTTTAGGAATTTTGATGCCACATTTTCAACATCGGGTTCTTGGGACCCCACCTCATGAACACTGGCACTGCCATTTTGTTATTTGATACCAAAAGGTGATTTTGCAGTCACTGCACTAAATCACCTTTTGGGACTGATAAACAGAACAACAGTGCCTGTGTTCATGAGGCTGGGTCCCAAGAACCCCATGTTGAAAATTTGGTGAGAAAATTCTGAAATATGCCTGTGTTATGAGCATGCATTGCACAGTTTCTATGCATGATCATAACTTTATAACATTTTCATTCCAGATTTTCAACATTGTCATTTTTTTCACAGCTCCTTATGAACAGTACAGCTGTCATTTTTCACATCCTGCCTGAAATATGTTTTCACACCTGTGACACAGAATGATGCAGTCACTGTGTGAAATCATCTTTTGGGATGATTTAATGAAATGGCAGTGGCACCTTTCATGAGGTGGGGTCCTAAAAATGCCATGTTGAAAATTTAGTGAAACAGCTCCCAAAAATAGTTGAGTTACATGTGGTCATTCAAACTTTTATACGCACACGTGTAGCTTTTCTCATTTTAAATAATTTTACTCCAAATTTTCAGTACAGCCATTTTAATCACACCACCTCGTAAACAGTATGGCTGTCATCTTTCACATCCTGCCCAAAATGTGTTTTCACACCTGTGGTGCAAAATGCCATTTACCCATGGATTCAAAAATTCTCACCTATGGGGTTCATGAGGTAGGGTGATAAGAAGACCATGTTCAACATTTGGGGTCAAAATATGAAAAAATAACATGTTATGCCCATTCCTTTCAAATAACGGGGTTTATACCCTCACTCCCACAACCCCAAACCCATTTGGCGTCACAGTATGAAAAAATTACAAAGTTATGCCCATTCCTTGCAAATGACATAATTTATGCCCTCTTACTCCCCCACCCCCACCCCCCTGCCCAAGACACACACACGCATAACGTTAATGCATTAGCAGCCCTAGTGGCTTTGCCAGAGTTTGTCAATATTAATATCACATGGAACACCATCCAGTCTTCAGGTATGTATGCAGATCTCAAGGACTCATTTAATATTATTAAACGGATGCCAAAAAAATTTCCAGCTCTGATTAGCAGAAACCCACATTCATCCAAGGTGTTTTTTCAGTACATAGTTCCAGCCTTTAAGTAGTTTCTGCCATTAGACTTTAAACTTAAAGTACCTTAAGATTCTCATCTGCCCACACTTTACCCACAAACATGGCTGCCTTGGTATCACCGACAGCAGTGTCGTCAGAAGGCTTTGAGACCTGATTCATCATGGCAGGTTCTCAACAATAAAAGCAAAAGTGTACTTTTCTGTCCCACATATAACTCAGCACAAAAATAATCACTCTTACCAGTAACTCTAATCTTGCCACCCCAACTGTTCAAAATATCCCAATGTACATGCTATTATACTTTTATTCCTGTACTACTCCCTTCCCCTTCCTACCTTCCCTTCCCCTCACACCAGGTCACATTTGTAAATGGAACTGTTGTTCTCTGTATGGCTTCCCTTGTAAAAATAGATACATATTTTAAAATAAATAATAATTACAGCCATCAACCAAGGCTTCACTTCAGAGGCCCAGACAGACATGTTTAAAGCAGCAATGCAAAACAGAGGCAATAATTGTGAACTATACTTTTTTTTATTTTAGTTTAGATTGCCACCCATCTCTTAACTTGCATGATTCCCTTTTTTACACATTTTGAGTATCCTTCTCCACTTTTTTTCAGCTGTAATATTAAAAGGAGTGCTCTTTTTAATGTGGCTCAGACCAGGTTTTCATCAGTATTCTCTGTTTTTGGATATCCACTGTTTAAGATCACTATCTTGTGACTATAATGAACTATTAGCAGCTGACAGTTGCTCTTGACCTAATGGCACAAGTGTACACAAACAGCTAAGAATACTGATAAAACCTGGTTCAAGCCATATTAAAAGGATTGCTCCTTTTATTATTTCAAATGTAAATAAAGTACTAAAGCAGACTCAAAATGGGACAGAAGGGTATCATACAAGTCAGGAGCTAAGGGGCAATCCAATATAGAATAATAAAGTAGAGCTCAAGTTTTTACCTAGCTTAGCATTATTATCTACATCATGCACTACTGCTGTAATATAGTACCTATTTAATCAAACAACACTGGCTGTCACACACCAAATCCATCTCATTTCAGATGCTGATTACCTCCCCCGGTGCTCTCTCACACAAACCCAGTCCACAGTTCTGTCCAGTGTGACTTGAACTGCCATTGCATACTATGGCATGGGTTTCACTGCCCAGAGTGGGCAGCACTATTTCTGACTGCCCCACTCTCCGTCCTGGCAGATACTCTGGTTGCTGCCCAGTGGAGCTTCAAATACTGCTGCAGAGAGTTTCAACTGTGACCCTGTGCCTCCAGCAGTGTAGCTTTAACTTCTGCTCTATGCTGTAGCCTAGATTTCACTGTCCCAGCTGATCAACACTATTCTCAGCTGGCACACTCTGAGCCCAAGCAGAGCTTCTTAAAGTCAACTACTATTCCTGTTTCTACAGTGCCACCTCCTGGCAGTTGTTGAAGCACAGCACCAAGGTAAGAACTATTTTTTTTCGTAATAACTGTACCCCAACACAAAACACTGTCTGTATGAAGTATTTTTTAAAATTGCCTTTTTTGATCAGTAGAAAAAACTGGAGCCATTTAATAATGGCAGTAATACACTCCAATGTGTGCAGTGGGATATTAACCCTTCCCAGGTGGTTTATGGCCCTTGGTCTATGGTCACATGCCTCATAATGCACCTAAGGTGGGGCAAAATCCCATGTCACACATCCTGTTGTGTATTATTGCTTTATAATAACTGGCTGTCAATTTTTTTCTATGGAGAAGGCCAGTTATTATTTGCTGTAATAACTGGCTGGTTATTAAAGCATTAGTGCACGCAGAAATTGTCAAAGCAGACACGAGACACTGCTGTCTGTCTGATCCAACTTTTCAATGAACCACAAAAGCAATAACATTTAAAACAGAGTAGGCTAAATCATCATTTATATCTGAAAGGAACTGAACATTTAAAGAAAATGAATACTTTTACCGCCTCCTTCATGCCACAGTCGCTGTTTTCAGAAAGTTAACAAAATAAAAATGGCAGATCCGGACAGATGGTGATCGTGGGTCTATGTAAATGGGTTCTCTTCTCTTGGCATGAGACTTTTAGTCCTCTCAAGGCAGTTAAAGGTGTGGAACTGGGACTGAGGGTATGGCAACACAAATAGGTTTAAGTATTAGCCTAAGTTTACCATTCCTATAACAAATTAAACCATTTCTTTAGCCTGTTACTGGGATGTTCTGATATGTATGCAACCTATAAGAAACTAAAGCAAGTTCAATCTTACTTTAAATAAGTGTTTTAACATAAGTTTAATAAATATTTTAAAGCAATTTTCTCTCTTTGTTGGGTGGGGGATGGCAGAAACACACAGAACCACACATTTTTTAAAGTCCATTAAAATGATGGAGGGGGGGATTGATGGCCAGTAATTATAAAAAAATAAAGTATGGGGTGGTGTGATTATTCAAATCTAATGCACATCTTTGGTGTGGGATGCTTTTATAATCACCTTGAGCTTTGCTATCGGGGTTTATGTAGCACCTCACACCTCAGGTGTGCATTACATAGAGAATAAAGCATGGGTCGGGGTGTGTAATGAGATTTTACACACACACACTAGTTGTGGGATGCTACATAAACCCCAAGGGTGAAGCCCGAGGAGTTTGTGACAAGCATCCCACAACGAGGGTGTGTATAAAATCGTTCTTTTACACACACCCGATTTATTTTTTTTTATTTTATATAATTGCTGGGTATCGTTTTTTTGCCACAGCAATTATATAAAAATTGTTTCAATGGGGATGAATAGAAGGAACAGTCTTAAGTCGGTATCGTTGCTGGACATGTTATTCAGAATAAATATCAATGGATAACTGTAGCCTGAACTGCTAAAATATAACCTTGAACATTTTGAACGAGAACAAGTAAAGCTTTTGCTAAATAAAAAAAAAAAAAATAAAAGAATTCGTCCCAATGTCCATTGCTAGCTTACAGTAAGAGTTGCCAGGAGGTCATGGTTACTGGAGCAACTGTAGCATGTGACCAGCGGCAGAAATGGGGGAAAAAGAAATGGAGAGGAGAAGCACTTAGGGATTGTGTGTGAAGTCCACTACTTCAGGTGATATGGGCAATATTTTGAAAAAAGATTTAGTGATTTTGTGGTTCTGCTCAGCTGCTGCCGTTTTTGAGATGAGTGTGCAAGAGTGCTTATAGTGTGAGGGCGAGAGACAGCGCGAATGGTCACGAGAGACACTGGTGGCTCATGCCTTTTTTCCAATAGAGAAGTGGTGCGTGTTTGCCGTTATAAACACTCCTTTATAACGGCAAATTATAAATGCCTTTCTCTATGGGGAAAAAACGATACCCAGTTATTATATTCTCATAACACACACCACCCTATACATTATTCTCTACATTATAGCCAGTGGGATGGCTATTTCCTTCAGGATTTGGGGGTAAATTCTATCAAGTCTGATTACCTTGTTGTTATTTACCATCTTTAGCATTTATTTAACTGATTCTCATTTTAGGCATCTTTTCTGCTGTGAATCTTGTTGCTTTCCAGTGAACAACGTTTGTGATATCACGTCACCCCATCTCTATTCTGTGAATACTGATGTAAAATATTCATTTAGGCATTCAGCCATCTGTTCCTACTTGGCCATGTCACCACTTTTCTGATGCTTCATTGGGAACACCATCATTGGTGTTTTCCTTTTCTAAATAACACATCTGTAAAGTATTGTGTTGATAGATTTAACTTCAAGTGTTATACATTATTCTGCCATTTGATTTGTAACCTTGATTTAAAGTTTGCACTCTCAAAGACCGTCTCTGTAGATCTGATTGTTTTTATTGGTGTCTTGCAATATTCTCTTCTTCTATGACCCTTTTTTCACCAGTTATGTTGAGTACCTTATCAACTTTCCACATAGGTTTATGTCTTCTTTTATTGTACACTACTTTCTCTTTTATGGGCTACATTCATACATCTTGGTAGTGTTTGAGGGTGCACATTTGTTGCTGAACACCTCTGCCTAAGAGATTTTCTTTCTCATGGTATTGTACCTGTGCTGTGATGTCACTCATTCTTTTTCAAACTCTGGCTTGTGCAGCTGCCTGGTGTGCATGCCTCCTTTCATTTTTCCATGTTCTTTCTAATTGTGAATCTGCATTTTTTTTTCTTTAGTAACCAGTTACAGCCCACTGGCCTATTTACAGGGCAGTCTGGGAGCAAAGAGAGGTTGAGGGTCTTGCTCAGGGCCACACAGTATACACATGGAAGTTGTTTGGACTCAAACCCAGATCTGCTGGATGTACCAAGCTCATTCAGAACTCATTTTTCTAATGTCTAGGCTATACTGCCAATCTAATAATATTGTGATCATTGTTCCCCAGCATCTCCCCAATTTCTACATCTCTGACTAAATCATAGTTTTAACTGAAAAGCAGGCCACGTTTTGATTCCTTGTGGTTACCATAACACATTGAATCAGATAGCAGCGATCTTTAGTATCAAATTGCCCATTTTGCCTTGTCTAAGCAATTCCTCGCAATCAATGTGTGAGTGATTGAAATCTCTCATGAGCAACAAACAATCTTCCTTTGGCTGTTGACTTTTTGATGCCTCATGAAGTACTGTTTACAATTTTGCTTATTTTTCTGGTCTGGTGGTCTATATCAAAAGTCAGCTGTGACTGTCTCTACTTTAATTTCAGACTCCCAGCCAAATGGTTTCAATCCAATCTGTGCTAAGGTCCTTCATTTAAGTTTCAAGCAGCTCTCCAAAAATGATACAGTGGCGGTAGTGCTAAACTAGCCTTGATAAGCTGTATGTATAAATAACATTTCTGCCATGCTTTTGTGGCTTTCCACAAACAGTTGGTACAGCAATTTAAATTGTGAAACTTTTGCAGTGTCTTTAAATTGCTATTTTCCACCAGATATTTCAAAATGTTATTCATAATTCATCTTTTCTAATCTGGAAACTGCAGAATCCACATTTTTGATGGAAAAATCTTTAGACTCATTATATGCACACCAAACCTGCTAGAGATTTTGTTTGTTTGTTTGTTTGGAAAACATTCTGTTAACTATCTAAATGAAAGGAAGAATGTATAATTCATGATACATTACATTTATTCTTCTGATTATGACATTTGTTTTGGCTCTGCACATAAGCATTTCCTTCACAATTGGCATAGTAGCCAATACTTAGAATTTACAGATAGTTGCCTACTCTGCTGTTAAACGTATTAAATTAGCTCTTGCTTATGAAGATATATTCCCTAGCCTTTAAATAAAGTACTACAACAATTTCAGGTCAGAATGAATTCTAGGTCCATCATGTCTGCACCCTGTTTCGTAAACAGGGACCACACTGGGAAATGAGCCTTAGCTCAGTGTGCCTTTCCCAGTTACTAATCTTCAGTAAATAAATAAATAAATAAATAAATAAAAATTAGTATGCTGTGCAAACACATACTAATTTGTAAGAGATTCCCAACCCACTCTGCGTTCAATGTACCCAGTGATTCACATTGGAAAGGAAACATTTGTCCAGGCCAACCTTAATAGCTGGTGCTGTCTTAATGTACATCACCTATACTGGTAGGCTGTTCCATAAGTTCACTAAAGAAAGGGAGAAAATGCCTCATAACTTTAACCCTGAATTTACCACCCTACATCTCCAGAGCATGTCCCCAGACTCCCCACATCCTGCAGCAGGACACCAGATGCACAACACTAATTTGTCAGCCTTATTAATAACCTTTAGTATGCAAAAGACTGAAATCATGTCACCTCTCAGCCTTCTTTTCTCCAGGGTGTTACATGTTGAGTGCCTCCACCACCTCCTCATAACTTTTCTCCCAGACACCACCAATCATTTTGGTGGCTCTCTGTTGCACCACCTTGGCTGCTTCAATGTCCTTTTTGTATTGAGGACACCAAAACTGCATGCAGTACTCTAGGTGAGTCCTGACCAAGACCTTGTAAAGTGTCAGGATTACTTTCCCTGCTCTGCTGGTCACCCTCTTCCCCATTGATGCATCTCAGAATTATGCTGGCCTTCTTAACAGTAGCTGCACACTGCGTGTCCGGCTTCAGACCTTTGTCTGTTATGACTCCACGGTCATTTTCTTCCTTGGGTGTAGGAAGGTGGGCTCCACACAGTGTGTCTGTCCTACCTTTGTTTGTTTGTTTTTTCATCCCAAGTGAAGCACTTTGCATTGAGCTACATTGAATCTAAGGCTACAAGAGTAAGACCAATTGCCCACGTCCATGTTCCAGTCATTAAGGGAGTCCAAGTACCCTGGCTAGCTTAGTGTCCTCCACAAACTTAAGCAGTCTACTGTAAATGCTAGCTTCCAGATTATTGATGAAGATGCTGAAGAGTAGTGGCTCCAGCACTGATTCCTGAGTAATGGTGGGCGAAGTGGCTGAAATTTGCTCTGTGAAGTGATTCACGGATTAACACGGAATCCACGAAGTACCCGTGACGCAAAGTGGGGTACTTTGAGTTATAATGGAGAATGCAAAGTCCATTGAAAACAATGACTTCTCATTATTCCACCTTCCCCAAATCACTTCTCCACCAATTTTAAGATGAAGTACATTGAAATCAATGTACTTCACCTCACTTTGCCTTGTTTTTGAGCTCCAAAGGTAAATTTTGCAGTGCCTCTTGGGATTACAGGTCACATGGGCTCTAGATTGTTCTGCACAGCCTCAGTTGTGTTGTAGTGTGTGTGTAGTGGAAGATGGAGACTGTTTCCTCTCAGAACTCTGCAATTCAAATCCTCTAAAAGCTGTAAAAAAAGTCTTTTTGAGCTATTTTTTTCTCACAATTTAGTACGTTGATTGTAGGAAACCTTCCTGTGCTCATATCATTGAGTGTTTGTTGTTTGTGTGTGGATTTTGAATGTTAATTTAAAACAGTCAGTCTGCGTACTGTGAAGTGTGCTTTGGGGGAGGGGCGTATCTGTGATGTAGTAGATTAACTGGGGGAGGTAGGGGATAAGGGGGGGAAGGTAGAGGGTGGTGGGTTGTGTTTTATTTTCTTTATCACAACAGTTTTCCTTGTTGTACTACACTGGTTGTTCTATGTGGTATTATTAAAACAATAAAGCTTTTTCAATTTCAAGTAGTAGATTAACTGGGAGAAAATGGCAGTCTTTTTGTTTTGGTTATATTTTCTTGTATAACTGTTAATGTACACACACTAATATTTTTAGTAATGCTTGATTTTTTTTTGTTGATTGCTGTGGTGCAGCAGTGTATAATTTCAGTTTGTTTAAAACATTTGGTTATATTACTAAAGGTTTTAAATTTGCTACACATTATTTGTAGTGTGTGTGTGAGTGTGTGTCATTAAATCAGACACCTTTTATTGTGCCACAGAGTAATTGCAGCAGTGTGAACCTGTTATCCACTGCGCCTGCATGAATTTTTTATACTGCTTTGTGACATCTTTACTGGTAGTGGACTGTTACTGCCATGCACTACCCTGCCCCCAACTGGCAAAAGGTATTCTTTTCCAGATTTGGATTTGTGACTTGTGAGCAGTGGTTAGGTGGTGTTGTGCCTTTGCATCTGCATCTCTTGAGGCTGCAGCACAATTTTAATCTGTCTGTGTTTGCAGTACACCATTAATTCTGGGAGACTTTGCATTTCTTGTTATACTCTCATTTCACTTCATCAGCACTGGGAAATTTACTGGACACAAGACAGTAGCATTTTGGGGATGCACATTAATTCTGTTGACTGTGTGTGACCACTGTGCACATGACTGAGTGCGTTATTAATTCTGTAAGACTTTGCATTTCTTGTTACACTCTAATTTCACTTCGTCAGCACTGGGGAATTTTCTGGACACAAGACAGTAGCATTTTGGGGATGCAAATTAATTCTGATGACTGTGTGTGACCACTGCGTGCATGAGTGAGTGTGCCATTAATTTTGGGAGACTTCACATTTCTTGTTATGCTCTCATTTCACTTCATCAGCACTGGGGAATTTTCTGGACACAAGACAGTAGCATTTTGGGGCTACGCATTAATTCTGGTGACTGTGTGTCTACTGCATGCATGATGTCTGAGTACACCATTAATTCTGGGAGACTTTGCATTTCTTGTACTCTCATTTCACTTCATCACCGTCAGCACTGGGGGGTTTTCTGGACACAAGACATGAGCATTTTGGGGATTCACTTTAATTCTGGTGACTGCGAGTGTGAAGGGCTGCCAGTATTGTTGTCACTTCTCCTTACTTTGCATTGTCAGGGGTTTGGCAGTTGAAATTCAGTGCAAAGAAGTGCAAGATAATGCATATGGGGCACAAAAACCCTGGCACAATATATCAGTTGGGGGGTGAGGATATAGCATGCACCAAGCAGGAATGGGATCTTGCGATTATCATCTCTGATGACCTCAAGGTAGGGAAACAGTGTGACAAGGCAGCAGGTAAAGCAAATAGGATGCTGGGAAGCATAGGCAGGGGCATCACCAGCAGGAAAAGGGAGGTCATAATTCCACTGTACAAGACACTAATGAGGCCCCACCTGGAGTACAGTGCAGTTGTTCTGAGATCTTACCTATGTAAGGACATAGACAGGGTAGAGAAGGTTCAGAGGAAGGCAACAAAGATGGTGCATGGATTGCATCACAAGTCCTATGAGGACAGATTGAAGGAACTGAACATGTACTCCTGGAGGAGAGGAGGGAGAGAGGGGATATGATAGAGACATACAAGTATCTTACAGGGAGGAACAGGGTGCAAGAATACACTATTTTTCAGTGAAAAAGATGTTCCAGGACTAGAGGGCATGGGATGAAGTTGGAGGGAGGACAATTCAGAGGAAACGTGAGGAAGAATTTCTCCACAGAATGGGTGGTGGACAAGTGGAACACCCTGCCAGAGGAAGTGGTGGGGGCTGAAACAATCACGGGATTTAAGAATGCACGGGATAGACATAAAGGAATTCTGGAGGTCAGTGGGAAGAAGCAACAGACTTCTAGGAAAACATAAACTGAACTTACAAGCTCAAATGGGCAGACTGGATGGGCCATAGGCCCTTATCTGCCGACACTGTCTATGTATCTATGTATTAAGATGGAAGGACAATGCAAAGTAATAATTACAAGACAACGTGAGCCTTTTGCATTGGCCACTCCACATAGTGGATTGACAACACGAAGTGCCCACTTTGCAGGCACTTCGCTGGCAAAATTTAAATTCACTGCATCTCTATTCCTGAGGGACACCACTGAGCACTCCTTTCCAATCATGGTGCCTGTCCACTAACTCTGTCTGCTTTCTCCCCCTAAGCCAGTTAACAATCCACCTAGTGTATGCCTCATTCATACCACACTGGTTTACATTCCTCAGAAGCCTGTCATATGTCACAATATAAAAGACCTTGCTGAAATCCCACTAGACTACATTCATCACCCTGCTCCTGTCCAACTCGTCAAGAAGGTGAGCAGGTTGTTTTGAAATTATCTACCCCTCATATAGCTATGCTGAGAGGGGGAAAAAACTTTGCCTCAGCCAAGTACACCATTATTCTCTCTATGATAATGGCCTGAAGGATTTTGCCTAACACTGATGTAAGGCTGACTGACCTACAGCTGCTTGGGTATAACCTTGAAACATGAAACATTGCAGATCAATAGAGCCAGTCCTTAAAGTAGGACTATGGTAAAAATTTCTGGCATCAGTAAATTCAGAATTTGGATCAGCCTCATGTCAAACATGAGATCTCTAAATGATGTTGTTTAAAAGTTACAAGTCATTTTACAACCCTAAGTTCACTGCCTGTTCAAAAAAGCTAGTTTCAGTGAAGAGCTGCTGCTGATGTCATCTACTGAATTCACAGTCTAGTCCTCCCTTTCAGTGAGCTTATAGGATCTGTTTCTTCAAAGTTTAAAGTGATTTATGGAAGTTCCCCAAATGGGTGTTTACTCATCTGGTAAAGGTCATTGTGTTGGGTTGACATCCATGGCACTCCAGACCTTACATTTTGGGTTTTAGTCCACCTGAGAGGCTAGTGATGCACATGACCTAGGATCTCAT
Organism: Neoceratodus forsteri; assembly: GCA_016271365.2. NCBI lineage: Eukaryota > Metazoa > Chordata > Ceratodontiformes > Ceratodontidae > Neoceratodus > Neoceratodus forsteri. The sequence continues at coordinate 1,278,603,695 of CM057450.1, read as the reverse complement.
TTCTAGTCCCCAGGTCCCAGAAGCCCCTGCTCACCAGTTCAAATTTTCCATAGCTGAAAATAAGGTTAGTAATACCACAATATGCTTTTAGCTAAACACACATACTGAGATGCCTTCTGAACATGGCCGGCAGGGCCCCTTTTATTCACCTATTGATACAGTGCTAATACTCGTCCTCCTAAACGGCCAATGAGAGACATCATGGATGCCTTAAATTTGTCTTGCAATGTCCCCCTGCTCCCTTTCTATTGTTAGGGCATACTCCTAGTCACTCTGATCGCTCTGTAGGGCAGGCCGTGGAGTGCTATGGATGTCAACTAACACAATCACCTTTACCAGGTGAGTAAACACCCATTGTGTTGGGTTGCAATCCATGGCATTCCAGACCTTACATCATGGGTTTATAAGCAGCAGTACTGCACCCCAAGTAGGGTGGGACAGAGTGATCTAAGAGTGAGATTAGGAAGAGCTGGCTGCCGAGGGAACCTGTGTGGCAAATGGGGTCTGCAGTTTGTACAAGTAGTCCAACCTATAGTGTCTGGCAAAGGTATGGATGGAAGTCCAAGTAGCTGCCATGCAAATGTCCTCCATAGACACATTAGCCCTCTCTGCCCAGGAGGTGGACACTGCCCTGGTAGAATGAGCCCTAATACCTTCTGGAGGTGTTAGATTCTTTGCCTTGTAGACCTCTTGAATGGTTCTCTTGAGCCAGCTCGCTATCATGGTTTTGGATGCTGCCTTACCCTGTCGTTGGCCCTTTGACACAATGAACAATTTCTCAGTCTTATGTATGGGCTGAGTTCTAGATATTGTGTCCCCATGTCCAGGTGATAGGATATCATCATGTCCCCATCTGTGACCTATCGGGGAAAGTTGGCAACTTGTTGGGCTGCTCCCTATAGAAAGTGGACGTGACTTTGGGCTGAAAGGCTGGAACTGTCTGTAGGTGTACCTCTTGTGGGGTGAATACAGTGTAGGGCTCCCTGCATGATAGAGACCCCAGTTTGCTAATCCTTCAAGTGGAGCATATGGCTACAAGAAAGCAGGTTTTTAGTCCTGTCCAAAATAGGTCCACCTCATGCAACAGCTCAAATGGAGTTGTGCTGATAGAGTCTAGGACTAAGGTCAGATCCCAAGGGGCAATTAAAGTTCTGACCCTGGGGTGTAATACTTCTACTGCTCTGAGGAAGCGTACTGTGTCCGGGTGAGCCCCCAGGCTATGTTGGCCTATGGGGCCAATAACGGCACCAATGGCAGACAGCTGTACTCAGAGAGATGAATGGGATAGGTCTTTATCCACCCCCTGCTGTAAATACAGCAGAATGGTGGACATGTCAGCTTGTTCTGGTTCTTTGCCCTTGTCTCTGCACCATGCCGTAAAGATAGACCACTGCCTGTCATAGGTGGAGGTGGTTGAAGGCCTTCTAGACTGCAGCAATGTGGATATGACTGATTCATGGTATCTGGCTCTCAGCAGTCTCTGCCTCTCAGGAGCCAAGCCATTAGTTTCAGGGTTCCTGGTGCGGGGTGAACTACGGGTCCCTGTGTTAGCATGTCCAGTTAGTATGGGAGTCTGCATTTGTCCAATGCCATGGCTACTACTGCTGAGAACCAGGCTGTCTGTGGCCAGTATGGTGCCACTAGGACAGTGGTCCTCTGAGATTGTTGAATTTTGGATAGGACTTATGGTAGAAAGGGAATGGGAGGGAAGATATACACCCGATCCAGGTGACCAAGTCTGGGACAAAGCTTCAATCCCTTGAGAGTGATGCTTCCTGTATCTTGAAAAGAACCTTTTCACCTGGATGTTCTCTGCTCTTGCCATGAGATCTATGGATATGGGGCCCCATGTCTCCTGTATCAGCTAGAACAAGTCGGTGTGTAGGTGCCACTCTCCTGGGTGCACCTGTTGGTGGTTGAGCCAGTCCGCTCGTACGTTGAGCTAGTCTGCTAGATGGACTGCTCCAATGTGTATGAGGTTGGCCTGATCCCAGTTTAACACCCTCATCACTTCTCTCTGCATAGCTTTGCTTCTGGTGCCCCCTTGTTTTGCAATGAAGGCCACCGTGACCTGATTGTCAGAATGAATTAAGACAGACTGACAGGAAATGGTCATTTGAAAGGATCTGAGGACATGGTAGACTGCCCTCATCTCCAACACATCGATGGACAGTCTGGCCTCTGGAGTTGTCCAGTGACCCTGGGCTGACAAAGGGCTCAAGCATGCTTCCCACCCTAGGAGGCTTGCATCTGTCTCATTGGTGATGTTAGAGGTCACCTCTAGTGGAACCCATCATGTGAGGGAGTGCCTCACAGTCCACCAGGCTAGGGACTACCACACAGTGTCTGGCAACAGTATCCTGACCTTCAGGTTCCGCTCGTTCAGGGATCCCTGGGTCAGCATGTAGTTCTGTAGTGGTCTCATGTGCCACCTGGCCCATGGGACCAGGTCGATGCATGACACCATGCAGTCTAGCATCTGAGCTATTTGCTCAATGGTTGGCAGGTTGTTGGCCTTCAGCTGATGAGCTAAGGCTATCAAGGTTTCCACCCTTTTTTTGGGATGGCTTGGTCCATGCTTGGGATGTGTTTATCTCTGCTCCCAGGTGTTCCAGTAGTTGAATGGGTACCAGGTAGCTTTTTGCTTGGTTCACTACCCAGTCGTGTTCTTTGAGTGCCCATAATGCCATCTGGGTGGCCCTTTGTGACTGTTCTTTGGAATGAGCACGGATCAGCCAGTCATCCAGGTATGGAATAATACCCACTCCCTGCTCTCTGTCTGGCAATGAGAACTATGGACACCTTGGTGAACACCCTTGGTGCTGAGGTAAGACCGAAGGGTAGTACCTGATATTGGAAATGCTGCCCTAGGATGTGGAACCAGAGGTACTGCCTGTGACTTGGCCTGAGTAGGATGTGAAGGTATGCATCCTTCAGCTCTATTGAAGTGAGGTATTTGCCTACCTGGATGCTGTGGATGGTGGATTTCAATGTCTCCATTTTGAATATCTGGGTAACTACATATCTGTTGAGGTGCTTGAGATCTAGGATGGGATGAAGTTCCCCTGTCATTTGGATGCGAGAAAGAAAATGGAGTACACTCCCTGTTCTTGCTCGTGTGGAGGTACCAACTGGATTGTCCTGTTCTGCATCAAGTACTGCAGCATTTGTTGGACCTGATGAGTAGACGCTCTCTTTTTTGAGATGGTGGAGCTTACGAACCTGTGTGGTACTGAAGAGTGGGACAGTTCTATAGAGTACCCCTTGGACACTACCTCTAGCACCCATCTGTCTGAGGTTGTGCTGTGTCACGTGTGTTGGAACAGCATGAGTCTGTTGCCCACAGGTGGGCAAAGGCCCCTCATGGGTGGCATCCTTGGAAGATAGGATCTGCAGTCATTGCTGTTTGTTCCTATTCCCTTTTCTTCTGCCTCCAAACTTGGAGCCACAGCCTCGGAAGTTGGAGGATTGGTAACTGGAGTTGAGTTTCGAAAGGAATTGTTCTGGTAGTAGTTGTCTCTTGTCTCTACGTGCCTGTTGAGACTTGTTTCCCCTTCGAAATCTGTCTTTCTGACGGCAGGTAGGTCGGTCTGTTCCTGTTCTTGAGAAGGTCCTTCCCTTCTTCCTTCTGCTTTAGGAACTCCTGTAGTCCTTCCCTGAAGACATGCTTGCCCCTCATGGGCAGGTTTGGTAACAGTGCCTTGGACTCATTATCTGCCTTCCACAGCTTGAGCCACAATGCACTTCTGGTATGGTTCATTAGGGTCGTGGCCCGGGTGTTTAATTTTAGAGTATCCACTGCCATGTCTGCCAAGTATTTTGCTGCATCCAGCATGCATTCTAACAGTTCAGCCTCTCTGGTCTTGGGATCTGCTTTGTCAAGGAGCTCCTCAAGCCAACGTATTTGGGCACGTGCGGTGTAGATGGCAGTAATGGATGCTTTGGCCACTGTGCCCTCTATTTCAGATAGCTTCTTTAACATGTCCTCCACTTTTTGATCTGTGGGATCCTCCAAAGATATGGTACTGCATGATAGTACTGTCTTTTTGCTGAGTGCTGCCACCTGAGGATCAATCGTGGGGGCTGTGCACCAGGCGCTAGCCTTGTCCTGTTGGACTGGGTACACACGGTCTAGGTTTCTTTTGTCCGACATCCTACCAGGTTCTGAAGACTCCCATTCTTTAATGAAGATGTCATCAATCACCGGGCAGATGGGAAAAGTCTCCTTGGTGGCCTTCATCTGCTGAATCATGAGGTTGAGCTTCAACTCGGGCTGGCCCTCCTCGAGCTCGAACACCATAGTGGTTTTCATTATCCTCATAAGACCTGGGATCAAGTCAAAGGAGCACAGTTTGTATGTGAGAGATGGCACGGACTATGTTTCCATCTCCTCTTCATCAGATGGTATGCCCTCCTCATCATCGGGGAGCTCCTTATCCCCAGTGTCATCCCCTGTGTTGGGTACTGGGGTACTTGGGGTGGTTTGACCATGTCCAAATGGGTCTCCAATGCCCCCTGGGTTCTCTGGTTCTGGTTGTGGCTTTGCGGTTGGTGGTATCTTGGGTTGTGTCATGGCCTCCAACCTCTCCATGATCTTTAACATGAAATTCTGCTGACTCTCCATCATGGCCACTGTTGCTTGCTGATTCTGTAAGAGGATGGCCCCGTGTCAATCCAACTAGCTCTGCTGGGAACTGGAGTGTCAGATTTCATCACTGGAGATTGCTCCAGAGACAAGTCATTCTCATCGTGGAGGCACACAGGTCATTGAGGTCCTGTGTTGTGGGGCATCAGAGTGGCGCTACATGTAGTACACTTCTTTGCTTTCACCATCTGAGGAGAGAAGAGACAAATGAGGGAATGTTAGGGATGGAGTTATGGTGGGCCTCCAGAAAGAAAGACTGGATGACCTAAAATGGCAGGTACATCATCTGCCGACTTATATCCGTACTGTAGACCATATAATGAACTGATAATGTCCACTCAAAAGTGGCTCACAGGCACTGATCTAATACCTCAGGTATGCTGATACAGTGCCCCCTTAATCTACAGGCTCACAGTGAGTTGGTTGTAGGATGAGACCAAGATTCGGGCCCCCCGTGCAACCTGTGGTGTTGGGCAGGAAGGGTATGCTCACTCCTTGCCAAAAATGGTGGCTAATAAGCACAAAATGGTGGATAGTATCAGGCCCTCAGCCAGTTGTGATGAATTCTTCCCTTCCCCTTTCCCCACCAGAGGGCCGCTATGGAGAGATGCCCCTAGATGGAGTGAGAAGGGCGGGAAGATAAATGGGAGTAAAGGGGTCCTACCTGGCCGGCTGCTGAGAGATGGGCCTAGGTCTGATATGTCTCCCCCAGCAAATGATTGCTTCCTTCCCCACCCACAGTGCCTACTGGTCTCTGCTCAGGAGGGGAAACCACTGATACCCCATAGAAACATAGAAACATAGAATCTGATGGCAGATAAGGACCGCTTGGCCCACCTAGTCTGTCCATTTCCCTACCTAACAGATAAGCTGCAGATCCTAGTTAACCAACAGCCTACTTCCTCCTACCCCCCACTAGAATTGCCTTATGTCTGTCCCATGCATTCTTGAATTCCCAACTGTTTTTGACTCTACAACCTCCTCAGGAAGGCTGTTCCATGTATCCACAACCCTCTCTGTGAAGAAATACTTCCTCACATTACCTCTGAGCCATCCCCCCCTCTGTCTTCAAATTGTGCCCTGTTGTTTTTGCACATCTCTTTTTCTAAAAGATGCTACCCTCTTGGACTTCGCTGATTCCCTTGAGGTTACTGAAAGTTTCTATCATGTCCCCCGCCCTCCCTCCTTTCCTCAAGGCTATACATCTTTAGTTCCTTTAGTATTTCTTCATATGTCTTCTGATGCAGACCCTGCATCATTTTGGTTGCCCACCTCTGGACAGCCTCCACCCTGTCTATGTTTTTGCAGAGATGGTGTCTCCAGAACTGTACACAGTACACCAGATGTGGTCTTACCAACTGTCTGTACAGAGGGCCAACAACTTCCTGTTTTCTACTGGTGATGCCTCTCCCTATGCATCCCAGTGTCCTCCCAGCCCTCCTTACTGCCTTCTCACATTGCTGTCCCACCTTTAGGTTGTCTGATATGACTACCCCCAGGTCACTTTCCATTTTTGTTGTTGTTGTCAGTATCTCACCCACCATTGTGTACTCTTTCCCTGAGTTTTTGTTTCCCAGGCTCATTACTTTGCACTTCTTTGCATTGAATCTAAGCTGCCATACATTTGACCATTCCTCCAACCTTGCCAAGTCCCTTTTCATCCTTTCCACCCCACCTTGTGTATCAACCCTGTTGCAGATCTTTGTGTCATCTGCAAAGAGACATACTTTCCCTTCCAGTCCCTCTGCAATGTCACTTATAAAGACATTAAAAAGGACTGGCCCCAGTACTGAACCCTGTGGTACCCCACTAGTATCCCTCCTTTCTTCACTGTGGACTCCATTTACTATTACCTGCTGTGTCCTGTTGTACAACCAGTGTTTTACCCAGGCTACTACCCTAGGACCCACTCCCAGACTAGCTAATTTGTTTATTAATCTTTTGTGTGGGACTGTGTCAAATGCCTTTCTAAAGTCTAGGTAGGCAATGTCCACAGCCCCTCCCTGGTCTACTGCTTTGGTCACCCAGTCAAAGAAATCTATTAGATTTGTCTGACATGACCTTCCCACTGTGAATCCATGCTGCCTTGGGTCCTGTGCCCCACTGGCCTCTAGGTATTCAACAATTCTTTCCTTCAGAAGTGATTCCATCATTTTTCCTACCACTGAGGTCAAACTGACCGGTCTGTAGTTTCCTGCCTCTGTCTTGCTCCCACTTTTGTGAAGGGGAATCACATCTGCCCTCCTCCAGTCCTCAGGTACCACCAGATCCTCCCATGATTTATTAAAAAGGGTAGTCAGTGGTGTTACTAGTTCTTCCCTTAGTTCTTCTAAAATCCTGGGGTGAATTCCATCAGGCCCCATTGCTTTATCCACCTTCAGTTTTAAGAGTTCTTTCAGAACCCTTTCTTCTGTGAAAGAACTAATATCAACCCCCCTATCCAGAGTGCTTCTATTGACCGGATTAGGTATTTCCCCCTGCTTTTCCATTGTGCATACTGAGCAGAAGTATTCGTTCAGTATCCCTGCTTTTTCACTGTCGCTTTATGCCCAACCACCTTCCTCTTTGTTCAGCCTCAGTATCCCTGCCTTAGTGTTTCTTTGCTCCCTAATGTACCTATAAAAGGTTTTATCCCCCTTCTTAACAGAGTTGGCTATCTTTTCCTCGGTTTGGGCCTTTGCTATTCTGACTGCCTTACCTGATTCCTTCTGCTTCAACTGGTACAGTTCTTTGTCCTGCTACTTCTGTGTTTCCTTATGCTTCCTGAATGCAATCTTTTTTCCCCCTTACCTTCCCCACCACTTCTTTTGAGAACAATAGTGTTTTTTTCTTTTGTTTTGATTTGTTTATTTGCTTCACACAAAGACCTGTTGCCTCTGTGATGGTGGTTTTGATGTTTCCCCATTGTTGCTCCACCCCACCTTCTTGCCTGTTTGCTAGTGCTTTTCTGAGGCACTCTCCCATTTTGACAAAATCAGCCCTCCTGAAGTCCAGTACCTTCACTTTGTGTGGCTTGACTCTACAGCTAAGTTCATCGTGAACCACACTGTTTGGTGGTCTCTTGTTCCCAGATGACTACCCACTTCAAGATCAGAGATCCTCTCTCCATTCTCATTTGAGAGTACCAGGTCTAAGATTGCTCTCTCCCCAGTGAGTTCCAAAACTAGCTGTCTGAGGCATGCACCCTGTAGGGCATTGAGAATGGCCCTGCTCTTGTATGTGGCTGCAGCAAAGGTGCTCCAGTCAACATCTGGCATATTCAGGTCCCCCATCAGCAATATCTCCCCTTTCTCTGCCCTCCCAAGGATGCCTTCTATCATTTTCTTGTCCATTTCTTCCCCCTGAGAAGGGGATTTGTATACAACCCCTGTGAGGATTGTGGAGCCATTTCCAGTCTCCAGAGTGACCCACAGTGCCTCCTCTCCTCCCTGTTTACCCTTTAGTTCTGTTGCTTTGATCCCTTCCCTTACATAGAGAGCTACTCCTCCTCCTCTTCTTCCCTCCCTGTCCTTCCTGTAGATTGTGTACCCTGGTATGTTGACATCCCAGTCATGGTTCTCTGTGTACCATGTTTCTGTGACTGCCACAATATCCAGGCATCCCTTTTCCATCAAGGTCACCATTTCAGGGAGCTTTTTACCTAGACTACAGGCATTGGTACTCATTACCCTCCATTTTTTATGGCTTTATTTCTTTTTGCCCCATCCCTGTCCCTACTGCCTTTGTCTTTTTCTCCATTTACCCTGCCCTTCTCCCTATCGACTGCTCTGTTTAATGTTTTCCTCACTAATTACCCTGATTTTTGGGTGTGCTAGGATTTCCCTTCTCCTCTTCAGTGCCTTCCCCCTTGGCTAGTTTAAATGCTTGCCACTGAAGCATTTAAACTTATCACCTAGGATCCTGGTTCCCCTCCAGGATAGATGCAGACCATCACACCTGTATAGGCCTGCATTCCTCCAAGTGGAGCCCCAGTCCCCAATGAAGTCAAATCCCTGAACTCTGCACCAGCTTTTCAACCAGTCATTAAATCCCATGGTGCAGAGTGCCCTAGCCTCATCCATGCCATAGACAGGTAGCACTTCTGAGAAAGTTAGCATGTATGCTACTTTTCTAAGGCCCCTCCCCACCTCCACAAACTCCTGTTGCATTGCTCTGATCCCATTCTCAGCCAGGTCATTCGTCGCTAGGTGGATAATGACATCCAGCTCACTCCCCCCTTGCCGCTGCTCCCATGATCCTAAGGATTAATTTCCTGTCCCTCTAAGCCTTCATGCTGGGCAGGCACCTTGCCTCCCTTTCCCATCCCTCCCCCAGTTCTACCCCCCTAACAACTGAGTCCCCCACCAGGAGTTGTTTCCTTCCCCTGTGGGGTCCTGGGCCACCCTCCTGTTGGTCTCCATTGTGGAAGTTCCCAGCATCCTCCTTGGTCTCCACTGCAGGTGCCTCCTTAGAGGAACCATGCTTCACCAGAATAGTGAATGAATTGTGGAGAGGCACAACTGGAGGGATGTGCCTCTGTTCCACCACCCTCAGCCTCCCTGAGCCCACCATGGTCTAACCACTCCTCTTTCTTGGCAGCCTCTGAGGCAGTAGCAGTGGCCTGGGTGGTCTCTGGGTGGGGGGAGCAGGTTTCCTGAATCCTTACCAGTTCAGCATGGAGATGAACAACCTCCTCCCTCAGACCAGAGAGGTTCCTGCAAAATAGGGCAGCAATGCAGTTTCCAGAATGTCTCCCGGAAGACTGCTGCTCCACAGGCAGTGCATTGCACCACTCCCCACATGTCTGTGTCCCTTCCAGTTACCAATGCTTTTTTGTTTTTTGTTCTTGTTTTAGTGTGTGCAAGCTTGTGTGTGTCTCTACACCCTATTCAGTGTGCTATGCTTTTAAGGATATGAACAGGTGTATGTTGTTAGCAGTTTTGAGGAAGTGATGTCAGAACCCCTGCTATAAAGAAAGTTATGCACTTGGGGTGGGTGGGGTGAGGGAAGGGACAAACATGCTCCCTGAAGAGCAGAATCCTTGTTTTATTTCTGTCCAGTAAGTGTATGCTTCGATGTGGAGCTGGAACCTGTTGTTTTCCCCCCAGCTCTCTCTGCCAAAACCAGGAAGGTTCCAGTAGAACCCCCCAATCCAGGATCCACCCTGGATCTCACAAGTCCAGATGCTGGGACAAAACAGTTTTCCTGGGTGAGCTGAACCCCTCAACTCTCTGTCTCTCAATCCTGTGTTGGGAATTAAGTAGAATCCTGCAGTCACCGCTATAGGCATGCATGCGGCCACTGGAGAGAGAGAGAGAGAGAGGAGGTTGCGGAAGCAAGGCCAATCCCTGTTGGCCACACACTGCGTCCGAGGCCACCAGACAAGTGTGAATGCTTCACACAGCATGCATGGTGTGATGAGGCATCTCACCACCATGCAGGGTGGCAACTCCACAGCAAGGCACTGTGGGAGCTGCTGAATTAGTGTGAAGCCATGGGCCTTGAGGACATGGGGTGGGGGAGATGGGTCACAGTGACCACGCGGTCCTCAGCGTGCTCCGCCGAAACTCTGGTAGCAGTGGGAGGGCTAGTCCTCCTCGCATAAACAAGCTGCACATTCCAAAGGACACTAAACATAACAGACCTACCACAAACATCTTGGTGGTTGAAGGAAGCACATTGCTGCACCCTTGGGACTGCGAGAGAATGGTCATTGGCAGACCTGTGCCCTGCATAGTCCCTTCTTCAATAGATCATTTAAACATTAGAAGAAACAAGCACATTAAAAACTGCAGTAACAGCAAACATCAACAAAGTAGCACAATCTGTTCCACCTTTAACAACCAACAACAAGCAATGCTTGAACAATCCAGGCCCATAAACTGCCACAATACATTTGAAAAACACTGTAGCATCTTAAAATACTCAGAAATTACTGTTAGAGTTACCACCTGTCCCTACTTTCGCAGGACAGTCCTGATTTGGGCAGCAGTGCCCTGTGAAAAAACATGAAAAAGACTAAATGTCCAGACATTATAGTAAAAAAGAATATTTTCAGACTTTCCTCTAAATGTGGCAAAAACTATAGTACCTTAACTAAAATACCTTAAAATGATTGGAAACACTAGGGAACATCTAAAAAACGTGAACACTTAGTCTTAATTCTGATTATTTAGAGAAAACATCTGCTGTGTTGGTTGAGGTTACATATTGTCCTGTGAGAAATCATGTTTCAGTAAGAAATGTCCCACTTTTGGCTTCTTAAAAGGTGGTAACCCTAATTACTGTAGGCAGGCTCAATTTAAACTTTTTTTAAACAAGTAATCAAGTCTTCTGTGGAATCCACAGGCCTACCTTTCATGGCACAATACAAAGACTCCTGGGGTGCTTGTAGCCTGATCAAATACTCGATTTGAACTTGAGAGCAGGGGCTTCTGGGACCTGGAGACCAGAAATTGTATCCTAGGTCATGTGCATCACTAGCCTATCAGGTGGGCTAAAACCCATGATGTAAGGTCTGGAGTGCCATGGATAGCAACCCAACACAATTCCTTTTTCACACAGTATGCCATTGCCAGCCATGTTTCAGATGTTGAAGCTGCAATTTGTTTTGTAAACAAATTTGTCACGGTCAGTTCTGTTGATGTTTTATCCGCACTTTGTTTCTACCTGCCCTCCAGTTTTCTCTGTACATCCACACCCTCAGAATGATGTCATGCAAGACAGATGTCAATGTTTTACATACAGCACCAAAGAATTCTGGGTAAATTATAAAGGTCATTTAAATGTTAGTTACTCAGAGAGTGCAGTCCCTTATTTTGGTGGTGGTGACTGCACCTAATATGTAAATGTACATAACAAGGCATTGTGGGTACAACAAGAAGTTGTTTTCCAGTTCCCTTACTGTGAGGTGCAGTCTCATATCTCTGTAGTGGCTTTAACAATAAAAGCTCTCATATGTTTATTTTCTAAACTAGGCATTGTGCATATAGTATCTAGATGACAAGAGTTCTCTGAGAGATGTAGTCTCCTATGTCGGTAGTGTAGATGTCTGCAATACCAAGACTGACCAACAGAGGACTCTGTTTCAAAACAGTGCTTATAAACTTTGTTTCCCTTACATGATGTCATGATTGGGGGTTGCAGTACTGAGAAAAAAAGGGTGGGTTTTGGAAATGAAGCACAGCACAGAAATGAAAGCATTTATTTCATGGAAAAAAAAACACTTTTTAGCAGTTTGAATGGTAGGAGACTGAATCACAACTCCTACAGGTTAGTACAGCTTACTACTCCCATTTGCTATGGCAAAGCTTGCTAAATCACTTTAAAGACTTTGTTTCCCTTGCAAGATGTAAAGGTTGGGGGTTGCAGCACTAAGAAAAAAGGGGCAAGGCTATGCAAATGAAATGGAGCACTGAAATTAAAGGATTTTTTTCATAGAAATCAGTACTTTCTTGGCAGTTAGGATGGTAGGAGAATGATTCACAACTCCTACAGATTACTATGCCAATTTGCTATGGCAATCTTCTAAAAATCACTTTAAACATTGGTGAAACAGATCCTACTGTATAAGCTTACTGACAGGGAGCACTAGACTGTGAGTTCAGGAGATGACATCATCAGCAGCTCTTCACTGAATTTTTTTTTTTTTTGAACAGGTAGTGATATCAGGGTTACAAAATGGCTCATAACTTTAAAACAAAGTAATGTAGAAAACTTATTGTTGGTATGGGATTTATTGGGGGTATGCTCATTCTAATTCTGCAATGTAGCACTTTTGGCCAGAGTCACTCTTTGACATTTGCATACTGTAGTTGTAGCCACAGCTCAGCCTCAAACAGAACCTGACATAAGGTTTTGCTTGGTACAGCTGATCAATATAACTCATGTAATCCCTAGTTCAGTGAAGAGACAAGCCTGGGGATGACCAAAGAGGTGGATTGGGCCCCTGAAAATGTGAGAACATGGGTGGGGAGTTTTAAAGTTTGATGGGACTAGGGGAATACAATGGCCAAAAGATCAAGACTAGGCCTCCTGAGAAATTGTACTTTGTCTTAATATACTTCAGGTCTTGTCTTTAAGCCAACCAATCCAATGTGCTAAACCAAATCCACACACCTTAAATAAAAAATCCTAAAGCATCCGGTACCTGTATAAATTAATGCAACTACTAATAGAACAGCATCACTTACTGGTTCAACATAAAGAGAGGAACTATTTTGTTTATTTGTAAATTGGTGACTAGTAGAGGCACATTGAGACAAAGCTTGTTTACAAGTGTGACCAGGGAAAGGGTTACTGAGAAAATGGGACACAAAGACAAACAATACAGCAAAAAATTGGTAAAATGGCAAAATGCAACAACTGGTCATAAAATCTGAATACATTGCAAAAAGCTTGAAAGAGCAGGCAAATAAAATTAACTAGCTACAGAAGATATATTGATCACAACAAAATAAAAAAATATAAAATGGCTGTTTTTAATATACAGTGCGTGTATTCTAAAAAAAGTACTGTTGTATATAAAACTGAATGAATAAATTAAAATGCAAATTTCATCTTACATGGTAACATGACATGACATGAAAGATGGCTGACAGTAGAGTCTCAATATGCTCAGAACAGAGGAATAAGGTAGGGAAGGCAGGTGGCAGAGAGCAGAGATTAGGCTAGAAGAGTCAGGAGGAATAGGGGAGGAGTAAAGGGTGCAGAAAGCTCCTAAGAGCATGGGGGTCATGTGATGGGAATCATTTTGGGGATAGGAGGGTGGGAGTGGTAGGCACATTAAGCTGAAGAAGAGAGATGCAGGAGGTTAGGTCTCAATTCATCAGAGTTGTGATTTTTGGCAGGATTGAGGAAGAGAAACAGCAGAACAGAACAGAGAAGACAATGGTTCAAGAGGAGCCTCAGCATGAAAATATGTGAGCAGGGGAAGTAGGAGGGAGGGGTAAGAGTGGACAAGAGCTGAGTTATGAAGGAAAGAGAAGTAGGGAGGAGGAAGAGGGCACAAGCAGTGAAAAGTAATCCAAAAGAGTAGCTACTTCAGTGTGACAGAGGTGTGAGGGTCACCTAATTTAATGACTAGAACAGTTGACTAGGTAAAGGAAGTGAATTATGTTTCACAACTTGCTGCAGAATTAAAGTTGTTCTGATAGCTGGAAGAGAAGTAGTGTGCTTTGGGTTCCCTGATGGTATCTAAGCTGGCATTCTGGACCAGTATCTCAATAAGTCATCAGGAGAGCCTGAAGCCTTGTGGAGATGCCAGGCAGAGTCACTCACTTTAAACTGGTTGATGAGCTCTGCAGTAAGCCAGAGAAGGTGGGACCCTTAGATGCAAGACCTTCTAAGAGAGGGGTGTTTGTCCCAGGTTACAGTTAATTTAGTCTGTAATTGGAAAATGGACACCTCTTTATCAGTAAATATAGTAATGGATGACCAGTCAGTATTTCAAAAATCATTCAGGAGGGAGGGAGGGTAGGTCCTGGGACCTGAACAATATGGCCCTGATGAACCTGAGAAACAGGATTAGGGGTAGCAGATACTACAGACACAGAAGAGCATCTGGTGGTCACTGAGAATGTCTGGGAGGGAGTTAGCAGAAAGACTGCAGTAGGTGTCACAGGAGAGGTCACAGCTGATTATTCAGGAATGGTTAGTGGTATGTAAATGAAGTGGGTGGGCTCTGTACTGAGCTTTATGTGTGAGGTTGAGGGATTCCATTTCTTGGATGGTGAATTTAGCTATTGGAGAAAGCCAACTGATAATAAGTTCCCAAAGAATCAGGAGCTCAGCAGACATGGAAAGGGAGGAGTGGAAAATCAGTGCATCAGAAGGAAAGTAAGGCTTAGCCCAAGGGGAGACCTAGATGCTGCCAAAGAAAATGAGAAGTGAAGAGGATGTTTTTGGGAGGAAGGAACAACAGTCTGAAGAAAGACATCATAGCATAGGCTATAATGCACATAAACAGATACACCACCCCAGTCATCTCACGATCCTGTCTGTGGATCTGGTATTTTGGAATCACAACATCTGCATCACAGTGATGGGCAGAGATCCAAGATTCAGTAATAATCAGGATACCAGGATGGAACTGCCAGACCCACAGCTTAAGCTGGTCATGGTTAGTGATAAGACTCCAAACAATCAGGTAGAAAATGCTGATCCCTCTGGGAAGGGGAAAGTGTGGGATGTAACAGGGTTAAGCTCAACATCTGCTGACATCAGGAACAAAAGGGTAAGGAAGAGGATAAGGGAATGAAATTTGCTGTGGTGTGGTGTAGTGTGGTGTGAGAGGGAGCAACAAGAGGAAGAAGGAGTAAAAGAGATTGTCCATAAGATGTCCTCAAGGTTTAGGAAATGGGGAGAAGACTGGACTAGGATGGAGGGGGCGAGGAGGGAGGAGGAGTTTGTAAAAACAGCTGGTGTTTGAAGAAGAGTAAATCATGGGCAAGGCCCCTGGAATTCTGCCATTCTGCAGTTGCGGAATTTGCCACAGAATTTGCATCATGCCGCAGAATATATATAGTGCCGTAGAATTCATTGTTTTTAGTGAATTTTCATATAAATATACTGTTTTTCCATAGTGTCAGCTTTCTTTCCCACCTCGTTTATCCTGAAGCCCCTCCTCTATGCTCAGCATATGATGTCATCGATGGCATCACATCATAGTTAGCCAATGACAGGACTGCATTCTGCCAGAGAAATGAGTAAATCATGCCGCAGAAATCAGAAAATTCTGCCGCAGAACACCAGGGGCCCTGATCATGGGGGAGGTGTAAATAAGGAGGAGGACAATACTAGCAAGGGAAGGAAACTCACAATAATGGAGAAAAATCTATTTAATCAAAATCAAATATTTTTCTCATTTAAAACTTATTAAAATAGCTTATTTAATTTTAAATGGTTAGTTTGTGGATGTTTACTATAGTACATTACAGCAAGCATTTTATAAGCTTAATAAGCCAATCTAGGGTGTATCTTAAGCTGGCAATTAGCCATGGCAGAGCATGCATTAGTTCAGCATATACCCATATCCTGGAGTAGCTTATTGCACTTAAAAATAGAAATACATTCATAAAAAAAGGAAGGAAGAAAAAATGTTTTAAATTACTTAAAATGTGAAGACATTGGGCTTGATTTTCAAAAGCCCTTTGAATGTCGCACACCCCTGGTGTGCTGAACATACCGTACACAGGGCTTGTGGCATTCTCCAGGCAACAATTGGGATTTTCCTTCCCATGCACCAAATGCTGCAAGTTAGACAGGCTCCCCCATGGTCTAAGTTATAGCATTCCAGGGAACATTTTAACAGGGTTTGCACCAAATATTTGGCACATGGTAAAACTTTGTGTGGCAGCACTACAAGATGGCCCTCAACCTCTGCTGAAAAATGCCACAGCGCATAAGTCTTGGGTGGACCACAGGTGGATCTTGGTTTCTCCTTCAGGAGCCTCACCATAGGAGGTAAGCTGTGGGACCTCCAATCTGGGCAGCCAAGTGGGGTATGCTGGTGACAGGGGCGCGCAAACAGAGTTGGGGTAAGTACCCTGCCTGCAGCCAGAGATCTAAATAGAGATAAAAAAAGTGGAAACTGTTGCAACTGCACTTGATTTATAAAACTCGAGTGCAGATATGTCAAAGGAGTTTGAGGCAGCTGCAACAAAAACATAGGTTTGAGACAGGACTTGACGTAAGCCCCGCATCACCCTTTGACAATTTAGCTCATTGACTAAAGTACATCCACTTGTTGAGGTGCTTCCTAGTGTTAGTACTTTTTACATTTTAAAATCACTCAACTGTTAAATTAATGCTTACCTTATCTGGGTCCTTACTTGATCATGCTATTATTTTTTTCTGCTCCCCATTTTTTATCTGTTCCCAGGTTGTATTTTTTTTCTTTCTAGGTTAGATTCATAGCAGTTCTATTTTTTTTTTTCACTTTCTGTTCTGAGTTGACTGGTTGAAATTGCAGGTTCACAGTGTATCCTGTTTGCTGTTTTTCTAAACCTGTAGATTTCTCAAAGGCCTTGTCCACACTACGTCTCTGTAACATTGTAGAGTGCCCAAACCATTACTGCAATGGTTTGCGTTTACACCTGTAACGTTACAGAAGGCATTTTCATAACCGTTGTTGAAACCTGTTGTGAGGTGGTTTCAACAATGGTTGCTGTAATGGTTAGGACCCTGTAATGGTACCAATGTGCGTCTAAACACTCCATCATGTAACCCCCAGTCCCACACCATACCAGCATGCATTGTGGCACTTTCAGACAGCACCAGACCCTCCAACTGTACCATTTGTGCCATTACAATACCGGCGTTGTAAGACTGGTACCGGATCCTGGCTGGATCATACTGTGTACAGCATTTGTGCCACCTCCATAAACAGTCTATGTATTCCCCCGGCAATCCTAAACTCTATACCCTTGCCGTAGGCCGGCACTGACAGTCCAAGGTGGGGACTCAGCATCTGATGGTCCCTATGGTAACCAGTGCCTCACTGCCTGGCCTTTTGTGGCACCGCCGGCAGAGGGCTCAAGGTGACACTCGCTGAGTGCTGTGCAGCCTTACCCCTTCCCCTGTGACCATACTTGGTGGGATGGTAGCAGTTAGGAAAGAATACTGAAACTCTCCCCAGACTCCAAGTTCCATGAGCCATGGTGGGCCACATGACATCATGACGGTGGGAGGATGGAGCGAGCAGTGTGGTGGTTGGGATGACTCTGGAGGGACTAGTGAGAGTGCCCGCTGGTGCCAGTGTTGTCAGCCTCCCCCGCATCACACAGCTCAGGGTAGCCAGGTGAGGCCATCTGAGACCACTGAGTCAGTACCAGTGTGCAGAGGTAGAAGGTAAGAAGATGGGATGCCCCCCCCCCCAAGCGAGTCATGGTGATGATGGGGACTTGGCTTGTCATAGTTCAGGTCATGCTTGGCAGATGGTTCTCCCTACAAAACGTGCTTAGGAAGTAGGACTAAGGGGGTAATACAGATAACAACAAAGAAAAGGAACATGTGTCATGTTCATAACAAAAATGGGGTCATGACCCAGTGGCAGTGAATGCCGCTGTGCAGACAACCCAGATCATGGAGTGGGCTCCTACTACTGCCTGTACTGTATATCTGGCAATCTCGATCTCTCTATCAGCTCGAGCTATATCATAAACAAAGGCACTCAGGTTGGGGACAGTCCTGAACAATTGTGTGCAATTGTAAGGCTTAATCCTTTTGGGACAGTCCATTGACTCCAACATGGAGGGCACTGCACAGGCAGTTCCACTGTGTGGACCTCCCTGCCCTGTTTGCTGTGCCACACTGGGGCTCCATCCATCCCCCCCCCCCACAGCAACACAGCCATGTACATATTTAGATCTGTAGAATGTTGGAGGGTCTGCGGCACGCTGGGAGTTGGGAGGCTACTGGGAAGTGAACAAGTGGCTGAGTGGAGCGTAGGGGTATTGGTGGAGGATCCCAGACCACCCTGCGCTGCTCTGAACATGCTGTGGGAATATGGCAATGCGGCCAGCAACATGTCACTTCATAAACGTGCATTCACAGGACTGAGCATGTCCTATGCATAGGCCAGCATGGCTAGCAATGTACTGAACAGTGTGCTGGTACTGCACAGTGGGTTGCATATAATGCACTGAACAGCAGTCTGAATAGAGCACATGGGGTGCAGTAGGTAGTGCCAGTTACAAGCAGTGTGCAGTACAGCATGCAATGGCTATCCATTCTACTGTGGTGCACCACACTGAGACCAACTAACAATACACCAATGGCATGGCGGGGGACAGAGCCTCACATTGACATGACTACAGCAGAAGGCCTGTGTTCCACTGTATCACTGATATCGCCCTGGGCATTACATCACAAGGACAGCATGGTCCAATGGCTGTGTCCTGTCACCACTGCTACACATCACTATATACCCCATTATGTCCTTTTGATCTCCATTATGGGTATGGTACTACTGTCATTAGGGGGCTCCACCCCCACACCCCCTCGCTATACGCATTGGAAGAGTGTGAATCAGTGTGCTACGTCCTGTCCAGTGTGGACGGTACTGCTGCGGGTAGTGGTGCATTAGTACTGGATCCCGGACCACATTCCTATATGCTGTTGCACATCAGTACATCATTCCTCAGTCCCTGTCTCGTGTGGTGGACTGTACCTGTGTATAAACATGCCTCATGTCTGTGATTGTTTGATCAGTGTAGGGAGGCACAGTCGCACAACATGGGCATGCATGGCACAGTACTGTACATGCTGAGGTCACGGCGCACTGGCCGTGATCCACCATTATCGCCGAGCGGCAGTATAGTCTGTATTACAGGGCTGCCCGGTGGCGTTACAGGTCCCTGCAGAGCAGTGCCAGTCTGTGGGATCATGGGGACATCATGGATCACTGCTGCAGTGGCTGAATAACTCATGGCACCATTGCATGGTGTGCAGTGGGGAACACTGATGGCAGCCATGCTGCAGCAGCACATGGCAGTTTGTGTTTTCCCGGTGCCCTACTGGGCCGTGATGCCACGTTCTGCTATGCTATCTGTGTACGATGACAGCTGCTTACAGGTGCTGGAGGGTGCCTCTCATCACAGCTGATGTCTCCAAGTGCACTATGGGATGGGATGTGCTCCGCTACTAGGGGGTTGCATCCACACATACCATCTCGCACAATGTGGACTGGCTGTAATGGTTTCCAGCCATTTCCACGTCTGTTCCCTGGCAGTGTGGACATACTGTACTATTTATGGTCTGTAACAGTTTGGAACCATTGCAGCACTTTAAAGTGTAGTGTGGACAGGGCCTTAGGCAAAGCCCCCCCCCACCCCACACACACACACACACACACACACACACGTTGCTGAATGCTGAACACTGTTGGCTTGTAGTTGAAGTAATTAGGATCTGTTGTCAGGGAGACAGACAGCAGGGTGAGACTATAGGCACAGGTTGCAATCAGTGCAGAGTAATTAGGAAGCAGATTGAGCTACTATAGAGATTTCAGTGTTCTGAAATTATGTTTTATAATATACAGTTATATAGTAGTTAGCATGTTTTCTCCATGTAACCAAACAGGGGTTCTCAACGTTTTGAAATGCATTGTTCTCAACACTTTAGAAAGTATAGAACAGCTTTTCTCAGCTGCAGTAATCGGTCTCATACTCACATTCAATCAGTACTCTAGAACAGGGGTATCCAACCTTTTCAGGGTCATGAGCCACATTTAAATTTCTGAGTAAGATGTGAGCCACAACAATGTGTGGCCCTACCATACCCAACATGCAGCTCTTACCATACCCATATTTAGCCATATTTAGGAGTTAAAATAACATAATCATAGTCAATAGTCAATTATCTTATTTTATTAAGTTACAGTATTTTTAAAACATAGTTGTAAATTTAAAATAATTATTCATAGCAGCTCTGGAGCTTTAGATTTGCTTGCGGGCTTAGTAAAAGTAGCTTGCTGAGCACTCAGGGCACTTTTCAGCTCCTGCACTTTTTACTTTTCTCAAATTTACAGAGTGCTCCTTTGGCTACTGCAAAGCCTTTAAAGAAGAAAACAGATTGTCAGCAGCTCTGATTTCAGCCAAGAATCCAGCCCTTGAAACTTTGCCCAGTAGTAGTGTCTCAGCAAGTGTCATGTCTGTGATGTGCACTTGACATGTAATTGACAAACCCTTGGTGAGCCACATCAAACTGCTTCAAGAGCAACATGTGGCTCCTGAGCTACAGGTTGGCTACCCCAGCTGTAGAACACGAGCTGAACTGCAGTCACACACATAAGATGCAAAAATCAGTACTTTACACACCAATTTAAAACTGTTGTTGTTTACTCCTAAAATAAAAAAAACACTTCTGTATTATAGAAACATAGAAGTTGATGGCAGATAAAGACAGCAAGGCCCATCCAGTCTGCCCATTTCTTTTTCTTTTTTTTATCACAGAATAATTTTTATTGTTTACAAAAGCATCACATCCAAACCAGGAAAACCCCTGCTACCATAAGGTATTACAGAATTATTTGCACATGCCAATATTCATCACACATAAAAATATGTTTACGGTTCAGAACTACTCCATATAACTAATAACATCTTCTCCTATCTATCTTAATATAGCATATCTCACCCATATCTCATACTCACACCTAGGTCACGTAGGTGCTGCCTCCTCAGCATTGAATTTTCCGGTTACATACACAGGCCAACTATATAGTTAACATGCCCATTTCTTTTTCTGCCTTATAAATGTGCCATCTGCCTTTGCTCTGTCAATGGCCTATATATTCATACTCATCTGTATTGCTCCTTTATGCCTATCCTAAGCCTATTTGGAGCCCTGCACTGTATTCATATCCACCACTTCCTGAGGTAGGCCACTCCATGTATTCACCACCCTTTCTGTGAAAAAGAACTTCCTCACATTACCCTTAATTGGCCTCCCTCTAATCTCACGCTGTGTCCTCTTGTCCTGCTATTTTTTTTATATTGAAACATGTTGGACTCTTTCACCTTGTTAATGCCCTTAAGGTGTTTGAATGTTTCGATCATATCACCTCTCTCCCTCCTTTGCTCTAGGGTATACATATTGAGCTCCGTTAATCTGTCCTCATATGTTTTCTGATGCAGTCCCTGCACCATTTTGGTTGCCCTTCTCTGGACTGCCTCAATTTTGATAATGTCCCTGTGAAGGTGTGGCCTCCAGTACTGCACACAGTACTCCAGATGGGGCTTAACCAGTGTCTTGTAAAGAGGGATTATTACCTCCCTCTTTCGACTTGTGATACCCCTACTAATACACCCCAACATCCCCCTAGCCTTACCTACTGCTTTAGTGGTCTGCTTGGATGATTTCAGGTCATCAGTGATGATGATGGCCAAGTCTCTTTCTTCCCTTGTGACTGCCAGCAACTCCCCTCCCAGTCTATAGGTGGCTTCAGGTTTTCTCTTCCCTCTCTGCATGATCTTGCACATCTTTGCATTAAACCCCAGTTGCCACTCTTCCGACCATTTTGATAGTTTATCCAGATCTCTTCTCATTCTGCCCACCCCATCTGGGTCATGTACTCTGTTGCAGATCTTGGTGTCATCTGCAAACAGACAAACCTTACCCTCCAGTCCATCTGCAATGTCACTTGTGAAGATATTGAAGAGGACTGGCCCCAGGACTGATCCCTGAGGTACCCCACTTTTGACTTGCATCTCTTCTGACTGTATACTGTTTACCACCACTCTCTGTTTTCTGCACGTCAACCAGTTTGCTACCCAGCTGACCACAAGCAGTGTCAGTGGCTCAGTAGGTAGCACACTCACCTCTGAGGCCGGGAGATCAGAGGGCTGTGGGTTCAGTTCCCACATCTAGCACTTGGGTTAATATCCCAGTACTGACACTGTAATGCAGCATGAGAGGGGTGCTGCATTTCTGAGGTGCCGTCTTTCGGATGAGACGTTAAACCGAGGTCCCATCTGCCTGTATTGGTGGTAGTTCAGGTGGATGTTGAAGATCCCATGGCACTTATCGAAAAGAGTAGGGAATTTCCCGGTGTCTGTCAAATTTCCCTCATTCACTAAAAATACCACCAACAGCTTAATCTGGTTCAAGGTCAGTTGGCATTCATCTGTACCCCCTCCCCGGTCGTGCCTGAAAATAGGCAGGATTTGTCTAGTGCACTTACCCAGTCAGCAAAAGCTAAATAAAAATAAATAAATAAACTTCTGACCCACCCCGAGCCTACCCAGCTTATTAATCAATCTTCTATGTGGAACAGTATCGAAAGCTTTGCTGAAGTCAAGGTAGGCAACATCAACTGGTCCCCCTTGGTCCACCACTCTGGTTACCTAGTCAAAGAAATCTATGTGATTAATTTGACAGGACCTTCCTTTTGTAAACCCATGCTGTTTTGGATCCTGTGCTCCTGTGGATTCCAGGTTTTGCAGTATCCTTTCCTTATGGAGTGCCTCCATAATCTTGCCCACTACTGAGGTAAGACTGACTGGTCTGTAGTTCTCTGCCTCCTCCCTGCTACCACTCTTGTGGAATGCGATCACATGAACCCTTCTCCAGTCTTCTGGGACCTCTCCTGTGCTCAGATACTCACTAAACAGTTCTGATAATGGCTCTGCTAGTTCCACCCTTAGCTTCTTTGTACCCTGGGATGTATGCCATCGGGTCCCATTGCCTTGTCCACCCTGAGCTTATTGAGCTCTTGTAGGACCCTTTCTTTTGTGAAGAGACTAGTGCTCAACTCCCTCCCCCCACCCAAGTCCATGGTGCTGAGCTGTGGGTCCTGTCCTACTTTCTCTTCAGTAAATACTGAGCAGAAGTATCTATTTAGGATAGATGCTTTTACACGGTCCACCTCCTCACATGCCCCCTTATCTCCTTCGATCTTAGCAATAACCCCTCTGGACTTTCTCCTTTCACTAATGTATCTTTAGAAAGTCTTGTCAAATTATTTTACTGTTTGTGCTAGTGTTTCCTCAGTTTGGGCCTTTGCCTGCCTTACTGCCTTCCCTGCATCCCTTAAGGAAGTTTGGTATGCCTCCCTATCTTCATCCCACTTTGTTGCCTTATATTTCCTGAAGGCCAGCCTTTTGGCTTTGACCTTTTCTGCTACTGTTTTTGAGAACCAAAGTGGTTTCCTTCTTCTTCTGTGCTTCCTTTTCTTTATAACACAATGGGATGTTGCTTCAAGTATTGCATCCTTAATGCTTGCCCACTTTTCCTTTACCCCTCACCTGTATTTCTTTTTTCCAGGACTAGCTTAATTCTGTTGGCCATCTTATCAAAGTCAGCTCCTCTGAAGCCCCATATTTTTGCCTTGGAATGGGATGATTTAGTTGTAGTGGCCAAATTGAACCATTCTATGTGATGGTCACTGGCCCCCAGGTGACCTTCTACCTGGAGATCTGTGATCCTTTCCCCATTGGTCAGTACTAGATCTAGGATAGCCCTGTCTCTTGTGGGTTGTTGTACCAGTTGTTTGAGGTCCTCCCCCCTGCAGGGAATCAACCACTTTTCTAGTTCTGGCAGATGTTCCTGCTGGTATTGACCAATCTGTATCTGGCATGTTGAAGTCTCCCATTATCAGGAACTCCCGTTTAGCTGTCATGTTTTGTTTATCTCCTAACAGTAATGCATCTTTGTCCTCCCCTGGTCTGGGGGCCTGTAGACAACCCCAGTTCTTAAGGCTGCCCAATTTCCTGTTTCCAGGGTGACCCACAGTTATTCTGGCTCCTTATGTGTATTCCGAATTTCTGTAGCTTTGATATTTTCATTGACATACAGGCCACTCCACCCCCTCTTTTTGCACCTCGGACTCTTCTGAAATGTACATAGCCAGGTACTGAAGTCTCCCAAGTGTGGCTACTGGTAAACCAAGTCTAGCTAATTGCTACTATGTCCAGTTTAGCCTCTGTCTTTATAGCCTGCAGGTCTGAGATCTTGTTTCCCAGACTGCGAGCATTTGTGCACAAGATTTTCCATTGGCCAGATTTCAGTGTGTTAGTTGTTGGGTGAGGTCTGGCATTTCCCCTGTGTGTCATATGGGGAGCTGACCTTTTTCCTTACCTGGTGATGCAAATGAACTGCAAACATGCTGAACTCCTGTTTGACCACTAGCTGAGGGGGGAAGGGTCTTCTTCCCATTCAATGTATGTTGTGCTGCACCCCTTTCCCCATTTGCTAGTTTAAATATTCTGCAAAGACATCAAACTTCTACCCCAATGCACTGACTCCCTCCTTAGTCAGATGCAGTCCATCAAATTTAAAGAATTTCACTCCCAAACTGTTGCCAGTTCCCTACAAATTTGTGTCCTTTTTCCTGGCACCAGCCCTTGAGCCACATGTTTCACTCCCCTATCTCCCCTTCTCTGACCTTCCGTCCATCTTCCCCCCTGTTCCAGATTGGCAGGATCTCAGAGAAGGAGATGCCAGATGAAATGTATGATAGTTTGCCATCCAGCCTGGTCAGGTGTTCCTTGGTCTCCACAACTGACCTGCTAGCGAGATCATTAGTCCCTATATGTATCAGGACATCAATGTTTAATCCTGCTTCCTGAACAATGTTAGCAATGTAGCTGTTCAGTCAGGAGAACATCTTATGGCATGTGGAATTTGGAAAACATGTAAAGTAAAAAACAGCAAAGTTTTAAAAACTTGAAGGTTGTCACATCAAGTTAGTGTGGTGACGTCATTAAGGCAGCCATGCTTTGCTCTCCTGCCATTGATGTCATCACAGTTACTCTGTGTGTGAACCAGCTTTTCCTTAACACTTAGCACTTAGGTTTCATTCTCTACATACTGTAATTACTAGGAAGCATTATTAAAATCTGGATAACAGGTTCTTAAAATTCTGTAACAACTGCCAGGTTATAATTTTGCATTACAACCAGGTGGTTGTAAACAGTGCTTTTCAATCAGGGTCATGCTGAGATCGGTGTGAGCAACACACAGCTGCTGCCATTAAAAAACCCCACTTGATTAAAAATACTCCACTAGTCATTTTGAAAAACAAGACATGGGTGGGTATGTAAGTCAAAGTTTTACACACACCCTCAGTGTGGGAAGGTTTTATATACCAAGCATCCCACACTTTGGGTGTGTGAAAAGTTCTGGTTACCTACACCCACCCATATATTATTTTCTATGTTATGAGGTCACTGTTAGTTTGAGAATGTAGCTTGGTAACTCAACTGTTGCTTAATATAGAGAACTAATGAATGGTCAGATGATATGTTTGGATAATGAAGTTTGTAGGATTCTGAAACCCACATTATAAAGGAATATAATAACTGGTTAACCTCTATTACAAACTGAAAACAGTATGTGTAATTTCCTATTATACACAACATACCTGACTATAATGGCAAGTGGGAGACATTATACAGCAGCAGCCTTTCAGCATAAAGTCATGCATTGCCCCTCCAATTTGGCACGAATGCCTGATTTTCTGTTTTAACCTCAAAACTACAGCTTAGCTTTTAGTTCCCCTCAACAGTACAAGTTCATATATTAAAAAACCTTATCTGTTTGTTCTTGTTGTTTATTTCTTTTACTGTAGGTAAAAACAAGTTCAGACTTGGTCAAGGCTTTATTTCTGCCAACTGTTAAAGTAAACCAGTGAGCAACTGTGAACCATTTTCACTTGCAGTAAAACAAATAAATAGCAAGACTAACCAGGTCAGTTTGTTATGAAAATGACATGAACTTGTATTATTACAGGGAAATGACAGCTAAGTTGATCTTTCATGCTAAAACAGAACAAGCATTTGTCAATGCCGAATCTTGGCTTGCTGGAACTGGCATTGGTAGTGCGGGAGTTAGAGATATGCACAATAGGATTGGCAGTGAAGTAATGAACTGATGCTGACCCCAGCCCCACAATGCAGAGAATGACAGGCATTGGGGTGTGCCTTTGGGTCGTTGGCCATAACACTCATGCCATTTCACCTCACCCTACCCTGCAGAGACCGACAAGTGCCGCAGTGTGCCTTGGGGTCTTCGGGTCTTACACTCACCCCATTCCATAAGGAAATATACTGACATGGGTGCAGTGTAGGAGAATGAGGTGAACACTGGTGCCAAAGAGTCCAAGGCATACCTCGATGACTGTCATTGCCTGCAGGGTGGGTGGTGGAATGGCATGAGCATTACAGCCAACAATGCCAAGTCACACCCCTGAAGCCTGTTAGTCTGTATAGGGTGGGGCATTGTGGTTGGAAAACCCAAATGCCCAGGGCATTTGTTGATATTTTCACTCCAAATTTTCAACATAGGCCATTTGTGACCCCCACCTCATGAACAGTGGCACTATGAGCTTGTTTGCCAAAAGGTGATTTTGTACAGCGACTGTGCATTTTGGCACCACAGGTGCAAAATCGCATTTTGGGCAGGATGTGATAAATGACAGCTGCGTTGTTCATGAGGAGGTGTAACCAAATGGCATTGTTGAAAATCTGGAGTGAAAATTTGAAAAATTGGTGACATCATGAATGTATGTAAAAACTGCACAACACAAGCCCATAATACAATTATTTTGGGGATTTGTTTAACCAAATTTTCAACATAGGCATTTTAGGAACTCAGGTCATGAACAGTGTCACTGTGATTTTGTTAATCTGGCCCGAACATTGATTTCCCACAGCGACTGCACCATTGTGTGACATGTGCAAAAACACATTTCAGGCAGGATGTGAAAAATAACAGTTGTATTGTTCATAACGAGGTGCACAAAAGTGACAATGGTGAAAATCTAGAGTGAAAATATGAACAATTTGTGAAATCATGAGTGCGTATAGAAACTGCGCAATGCATGCCCATAACACAATTATTTGGGGTATTTGTTTTACCAGATTTTCAACATAGGCATTTTAGGACCTCCACTCATGAACAGTGTCACTGTGATTTTGTTAATGTGTCCTGAACATTGATTTCACACAGCAATCATGCCATTGTGTGCCACATGCGCAAAAACACATTTTGGGAAGGATGTGAAAAATGACAGCTGTACTGTTCATAAGGAGGTTTGAAGAAAGGGCAATGCTGAAAATCTGGAGTGAAAATATTAAAAATTGTCAATGTTACATGCATGTGTTGAAACTGCGCATCGCACGCTCATAACACGGTCATTTTTTGGAATTTGTCCACCAAATTTGTAGGGTTCTTGGGACCCCACCTCATGAACAGTGGCATTATCATTTCATTAATGAGTTCCAAAAGGTGATTTTGTGTGGTGACCGTGAAATGACCTTTCAGGGCCAAGTAATGAGGTGACAGTGCATGTGTTCATGAGGTGGGGTCGCAAGCACCCCAAATTGAAAATTTGAAGGCAAAATGACAACAAATGACTTAGATATGCACCGAAGTTGAAAAAAAACATTTATACCATTATACAGCTTACCGGCATTTCTTCAGCTTGCAGTCGGCTTTGAAGAGTCCAGAAGTGTTCCCGGTCCACCGAAGATCATAGCGCCAGGCTCCGGAGGTAAGTATGGGGTTGGGGGGTGGGGAGGTGGGGTGCACAGAGGGTGGCTGTGGGTTGGGGGAAGGGACCCCACAGTGAGGGACTGTTTTCTTTCTTTCAGGTAATTAAAAAAAAATGAATACCACGGACAGTTTTCTTTTTTTACAGGTGTATGTAAAACTGTTCTGCACACTAGGGTGGGCTCCCAGTGTGCCCCATGATTTGGGAGGTGATGTTTGCCACACTGGGGTGGGCTCCCAGTGTAGCACAGAATGGGGGCAGGGCGGAACATGCCAATGACAGTCTGCTTTGATTATGGGGAGACACACTGGGGTGGGCTCCCAGTGTGCCACACTATCCTGGGGGAGTTATTTAGCATACTGACAGGGGGATTGGGCCCCTGAAGTTGGCTTTGTAGGCATTGAGTGGCAGGTGGCAGCAGCAGCCACTGCAGCCATGTTTATTGAAATGCTTCACCAGGAAAGGCACGTCAGGAGGCATGTGATTGTGCCGCTGCACGACAAGCTTGTCTCTCATTGCAGTGGCATTTTCTTTACAAGTTTTGACCACTTTGATATTTCATCTGCAAGCGCCTGCATTCTGGCTTATTGGGGAATGAGGGACGCTCCTACTAAAGCGTGCCCTGCATTCGCCCACACTGATGCACCTCCTAAATCTGCTATTACCACAAGATGTTGGCTTGCATGCAGGCACAAGCCAACATAAAAATGGACATTTGTACAGTTATGAAAAGTGAGGGTTTCTGACATTTCAAAACAGCAATTGTAAAAAATAAAACATAGGAAGTGATTTCTAACTCACTTTTCTGCACACCTTTACTGTGGAATGCCTTAGTAGAAGCATAGGAATTTAGAAAATGTTGTCAGAAAAAGACCATTAATCCATCTAGTCTGCCCTCTTTTACCCTATCCTAACCCAGGGTCTATTGTCTAGTTGGGGTTATTGCCCTCACCCTCTCCTTGCCCCTGCCCTACTTCTTCCCCCATGCAACTATTAAGCCTTTTACTCAGTCCAGCTGTGTTTGAAACAATTAAAGGTTCTTGAACCCACCAAATCTGCTGGTAGACTATTCCAAGGTTCAGCTATTCTCTTGGTGAAATAAGGCTCTCACATCCCACTTGAATCTCTCTCTCGTCAGCTTCCACTCATGTCCTCATGTTCTTGAGTAAGAATTCCGGTTGAATATTTCCTACCAATCTGCCTTGTTCATTCCGTTTGGGAACTTGAAGGTCCTTGTCATATTGCTCCTCTTGCTTTTGGTCTGTAATGAGTACATATTCAGAGCCTTAAGCGGATCCCCATAGGATCTGCCCTGCTGGCCCTAAATCATTTTGGTTTGCTTTCTTGTTTTATATGACATCCCATTTCCTTGAGTGTACTTTGTGTAATCTGAATTGCCTTACAAATTTTTGTTTATGGTTGACACATATCGCATATAGTATTTTGTCTCTTTAAGAAATGTATTGAAATGGTGGAGGTTATTGGCATCTGCCATGCTCCTGACAAAGACCAGAATGGTCCAAGTATCAAGGCAGGAAGTCAGCATGTTTAGATCACAATAAATGCTGTTATTGATTTTATTTATATTATTGTGGTGTCCAGTTCTTTGAGAGCCCCATCTTTTTCTTTGTTTTAATTTGGGTTGGCTACTGCTGATGGCGCTGGCTTGCCATTTCACACGTGCTATTTCCTGGGCACACTGTTTGTGTCTGAAGTTATTCCTGTTTTGCCTTTTCAGCAGCTGCCAGAATGCCAAATTGGTGTTTGGTAGAGTAAGAGAACTATTTGATAGAACTTGCATAATGAGGAATTAGCATTTATTTGCTGGAGCAGCATATGTTTTTTTTTTCCTGACTCCTTCCCTCAGATTATAAGAAACTGATTTACAGGAATGAGCACATAGACTAAAGTAGAAAATGGAGTGGAGCAAACAGAATGTTACTGCATAGAAAATATTGAGTCTGTGGAAAAATGTACAGCTAAAGTAAGGCAAGCTCTCTTGCTCAGTGAACAAGTGTCACTTTCATAATAACAAAACTGACTGTTTAGAAAGACCAAATTAAATGGATTTTCTAGAACAAAATATCATGGCAGAAGCAATGCATGAATGATCTCGAAATGCTGAGTTAATGAGAACTGTTGGAAATTAAATTAGCTCTGTGGGACCCTACAGTGAATGAGACATGGGGACTTTAAACAACATTGGTGAAGGAGAGAATCTACATGAGGAATTGCTTGAAGTGGGTCTAGAAATGGGAGAGTGGACTAACTGGGGAGTAGCAACAGACCTCATAGATCAGCTCGACATTAATGAACCCCTTTGTATGAATAATGAGGAACATTTGGACACCTTACCTATGGGAATTTTTAGAACTACTAATTGTAAGTCAAAATGTGTTTTTAATCCCGTACTTAATGTGAATACTGCAATTTCCATGCATGAAACACTATTAAATCAAGAAGTGGACAACCTTCTGCTAGGTAAGACACAACATTTGAGCTACAGTCTCACCCCTTCAGAACAAAAAGCACTAAAAGAAGTACAAGCACTTAAGGGCATAGTTATAAAAGCTTCAGACAAATGGGGGAACATAGTTTTAATGAGAGAAATGGATTACAAAGGCAAGGTGATGGATCTATTAAATACAATAGCTATCATGAAACAATGAAGGGGGATACCACCAGTTCACAAGAAAGTAAATATGTATAGTCTGATAAGAAGCCCTGCATCAACATTTCGAAATTGAGCCCCAGGTTTCCAAAGATGGATCATTCAACAACACCAACATTTCACATTCTCCCAAAGATCCATAAAAATAAACGGAATCCACTTGAATGTCCAATAATACTGGGTGTGGGACCCCTCACCCAGAAACTATCAGTCTATTTAAACTGTTTTTTTTTTTTTGCAACCACATGTTTTGTGTTTGAGATTCCACATCCCAGATACAGTGGATCCACATAACAAATTGATGAATTTTGCTTGCCAATCAGACTATTTGTGGCTTATTACTGATGTGTCAAGTCTTTACACAAGTATTCTACTCATGCAAGTTGTTGAGGCTGTGAGAAATTACTTGACACACAATGATATTAAACTTAAAGGTATTGTCCAATTTTTACTTCAGGCCCTTGAATATGTATTAAATAGGAATTAATTCATAAACTGTTTCCAAAGTTGTGGGACAGCAATCAAAATAGCCTTTGCCCCCTTGTACACCAACATTTACATGGGTTACTGGAAGAACCAGTATATATACTTCCCAGAGGACTGCAGAAGGGCAGATATAGTTCCACTTCACAAAAGTGGAAGCAGGGAAAAGGCAGGCAATTATAGGCCTGTCAGCCTGACATTGTCTGTGGGTAAGTTAATGGAAACACTACTAGAGGAAAGGATTAGGGAATATCTTGAATCAAGCAGGTTACAGGGTCCAAGGCAGCATGGATTCATGGGGAAGGTCATGCCAAACAAATCTGATAGATTTCTTTGACTGGCAGCCAAGGAGTTAGATCAGGGTAGAGTGGTAGATGTGACCTATCTTGATTTCAGCAAGGCTTTCAACACCATTCCAGATAGAAGATGGTAAGCAAGGTGGGTATCTTGGAGGTGGGTAAGAAGGCGGTAACCTGGGTATATTTCAGAAATAATTATGCTTTAGAACAGGGGGACATTGGGGTGTGTGGATTCAGGAGAGATGTGAGGAAGTATTTTGTCACAGAAAGAGTGGTGGATTCTTGGTGTAGCCTTTCAGCCAAGGTCATGGGGTGGAAACATTGATGGGGTTCAAAAATGGCTGGTATAGGCAAAAAGTTATCATGGGGTAAGGGGGAGGAGAGACAGTGCCATAGATTAAGTTTGTCTGCAGCAAAAATGAAGGTAGAAAAAAGCTAGAAAGACTGGATGAGTCAAGTGGGCATTTTCTGTGTCATTCTCTGTGTTTCTAGGTTTCTAGATATAATGTTGATCAAAACATTTTCTGTAAGAAATTGATGCTTTGGTACCCTTTTATAGATGACATTGTATGTGTCTGGTATGGCACAGAAGAGGAAGTATCCAAATTATGAATTACAGAGATTGTAACAACACTAATTTCAAATTTACTAATGATTTCAAAGGTCAGTGTGACCTTCTTGGATGTAACCTGAAGTGCCACACCAACATAGGCATCTCATCTGCAGGCTTCAGAAAAATAAGTGAAACAAACATATTACTTCATTATGAAATTGACCATCCTAGAAAATAGGTAAACTGTATTCCATGTTCCAAACTCCTCCAAATGAGAAGGAGTTTCTCAGAAGACAGAGTTCACCAAACAAGCAGAGAAGCTAATACAGCTCTTCAAGATCAGATGCTACAAACAGTTCTTACTAACTGATGCATACAACAGAATATGCATGATACCCAGCAGGGAAGAGTCTGTTAATACACAAATCAAGGCCAGAAAAGAGCCCACAACCTGTTACATTTGCTAGATTTCAGTTCTGTATCAGGGCAGGTTGGAAATTTGGTCCATTAATGTTGGCCAGTTCTACATACAACAATATCTTGGGGGAAGTGTTGGCCCAAAACCATGTGTAACTTTCAGGAAAGAAAGAAATATTGGGAACATAGTCATGTCCAGTCACTTTGTGGGTAGTAATGTGGGTAGACCATGTTGGCTCCCTCAAAAATCCCAAAGCTTCTACAAATGTGGTATAATATGGTTTCTGTAGTGTGTGTAAGATGACCAAGGAAGGTAGGGAATACATACACCTTACAGGAAATAAAAATAACAACAAAAACATTGCAGTAAATCAGTTTATCACCTGCACTCAGTTTATCACCTACAGAACCTCATTTGTTGTGTACATTTCATGTTGAGCTTCAATATGTAAGTAGGACGATAAAGGCACCTAAGGTCTGGATTCAGGAACACGTCCATGCCATTGTAAATCACAATGAAAAGAATACCCTGAAATATCAGTACAAACTGGTCCACAATTCCAATTCAGCTTCTCTTCACTTTGTGGCCTTGGAACATGTGCCACCTCCATCAAGAGGAGGAGACAGATAACAATTTTGCTTAAGAAAGAAACATGCTGGACTGTGACTCTCATACACTGTGGTCAAATGTGTTGAATGAGGAGGCAGATTATCTGCCCATCTTATAATAAGGATTGTGGGTGTACAATAGAAATGATTGTTACTAGAGCATAGTAGGGTGTGTTCATAATTTGAAACCAAGGTTTCAAAGAAATGATCATCATTGAAATGTTTTACATATGTGATATATGTATACTATTTATTTATTTGCTTTTGGTAACTGGATAAGTGCACCAGGAATAGTAATGCCTATTTTCAGTCACGACCCAGGAGGGTACAAGGATTACAGATGACAGCAAAACAGTTTGTAGAGTACAACAATGGATGGAAAACTGGGTACAGGGCAATAAAATTGTCAACAAAACGTGCAGTGTATACAAATCAACAAAAGGTAAGAAGTAAAACATAAAAGTAATGAGGTAGCAAGTGTACGTTCACCCATATTAGGAATACAAACTGGGAGAGAGATAGTTATCGAGGTACAAAGTGCTGTCCAACTTGAAGATGAGTTAGAAACACAAACGATGAGCTTGAGCAAAAACCAAAGAACTAGAGGTCCAAGGAGGGTAGTGGAGTGACAGTTCAGGGGGAAAACCAGACAGAGGACAGGGGAGTAAGTACTATGCTTTAGGACAGAGAAGGAAGAGCAAAGGAGAAAAGGGGACCTATGAGAGAGAAAAGGAGGGAGGGTGGAAAGGTGAGAGAGTGGAAGGGGTGATGGAAGACAGGGGTCAGGTAGAAAAGAGAGGTGGGGAGAGAAAGTGGTAGAAGGTGGAGATGAGGCAGCCGGGGGGGGGGAGGAGGAGGATAGGAGGGTCTCTGAAGGTTGAAAACAGGCACAGGGGTTGAGACAAGAAAATGATCATTGTGTATCCTCTTGAAAGCAAGCGTGGGTTAGCTAGACAAATTGCTTGGTGAAGAGAGTTCCAGTATTTTGGTGCTGCACGTGAGAAAGCCTGTGTGCATCTAGGGATGTGGATAGGCACTTGGTCAGTGGATCGAAGCTCATAGGAGACAGCTTGTACATCCAATATAGAAGCTAGGGATTGGGGAAGACCTGATCTGGCAATGCTGTCAGTGAGAGATCCAAGGGACTGGAGCCAATAGGCCGTGGGGGAGGGCCATTTTAGGTCGCTATAGAGCTGGCAGTGGTGCTTATAGTGAGGGGATGCAGAAGCATATCTGCAGATATTATTATAGGTGGTGTCCCACTTGTAAAGAGAAGTTTTTGAAGCACCAAGGTAGGTGACAGAGCCATAGGTTAGTGCCGGAAGCAAAATGTCTTACGCAATAGTGAGCCAGGCTTCATTTGTTTAATTTATGTATTCATTTGTTGTCTTTTATCTAACCCTCATCTCTTTCTCTTCTTCTTCACTACATTCAGGATACTCCACAAGCTATGTGAACACACAGCTGGAAGCATGTGCCTAGCACTGTCCCTCTGAAGACATCCAAACCTAGTCTACGACCCAACCCTTCTTTCCCTCCTTCCCCCATACCCCCTTCTGATACAAACACCAACACAGCACTCTCTTGCTATTCCACCTTATTCAATCCAGGCCCTTCACCATCCTCCCTCTTACCTCTCCTGTTCACCACCCGTCTTACCCCTTCCACCTTCCCCTTTCCTCTCTGCTATCTTCAGCGGTTTGGTTTTATTAGACATATTTTCTCTCCAGCAGCTATAATTGGTTCAGTTTCCTTGGGAAACCCACTTGGATTTCCATTAATTTATTCCAGTTTCTTACCTTTCAATATTTTGTAATACTTATTCTACAATAATTTTTCAGGCAACTCGGGTAGTTATTGCCATAGGTTCTAAAATACATTTTCAGGTAAGTTATTGCCATGGTTTTTACACTTCACATTTGTTCCTTCCAGGGATCAATAGTTTCAATTTTAATGAGGGTCTCTTTTTCGATAGACTTTTCTTTTGATACATGATTGTGATTAATCAATTTGAATGGATTTTTAATCCCTCAAGAGTTTGTAAATACATGCACTTAAAACTTCCTAAGGTCAATATTAGGAAGGATTAGCTCTATCAGTAAATGTAGAAAATAAAAAAGTCAAATAGCTAAGTGCACATTCCAAACTTCTGTTTATATAGGACACATGTTGCATTAGGTGCTGTGTCTGTTTTAAGGAATGTATTGAAAAGCTGGAGGTTTCTGGTGTTTGACATGCTCACTGATGAAGACCAGATTGGTTGAAACACTGGGGCTGTCAATTAGCATCTCTAGAGAACAATAAATGCCATTTTAGGCTTGATTTATTTTATTGTGATTTCCCGTTCATTGAGTCCACCATCTTTTGCTTCATTCCTGTGTAAAAAAAAATCTTTAGACACCACTCCCCATACAGTCTTCTATATTTGATACACTTCATAGGGTCATAACAACACTCAGCATTCAATCCTGTGCCTCACATCCTTGGGGTGTGCTTCAAAATCCTTTAATGCACACACGGTCAAGGCTTACTGATAACTTAACTCTAGGTAATGGTGCATAGATGTGCAGGTAACCCAGCAGAGAAATGATTTGCTATCCTTACATCAATAGAACAACTAGCTACATTGAGCTGATTCATAGCCTTTTAAAAACAAACCTGTCTATGGACCAGGAGCAGAGACCAGCAGGGAGAATCCCAGAGCTCATCACCGGTGGGGGGGGAGGACTGTGATGTCACTACTCTGATATCTCTTATTGGTGATTTGGCAGTAACATTCTTGGTGGCTGAATGTCTCCCCAGACCATCATCTTGCTTGCTCTCCTATTTAAAAGTGGTGATAGGAGGCCAAAAAATGGATAAGGGTCTGCCACAATTAGGCAGATGACAGCTTCTGGCAGCAATCCTCCCATATCACACAGCCTTGTGGCTCACCAGCCCAATAGCTTATCCATGAGGTGCAGGATTGAATACTTGATTCTTCTCATCTCAAATGGCAAGCCCCCAGCAGGGTGGTACCAGACTTTGGGGGAGGAGCTGAGCATCTCTGGGGGGACTAGGGCTGAACTGTGAGCCTGTCAGGCAAAAAAGAACAGCAGTCTTGAAAGTGGCCAGAAGGACAGTAGCACCAGTGACACAGGTGAATAAATAGAACAGTAAGGAAAAAAGCTGTCCATGGAACTGCACCAAAGCACTAGTAAGACCAATGGAACTGCACCAAAGCGCTAGTAAGACCAGTGAGTATTGCTATAATTTTCTTACAATGCTGCAGGCAAAGGCTGTGAAAGCAAGGAATCTGTAGGATCTCTGAACATTACAGTAACTGAATAATTTTGCAGTTATTATAATGCAATTGAAGTACTTTGCAAATGGATTAGGGTTATAAAAATTAGCTGAATATTACTTTAGAGGTCTGAATATCAACCAAAAATCAGTAGAAAAATATTGTTAAACAGTTTAATAAAAACATCTTTATCATCGTAGTTTAAAATATATTGGTGGGTGTGCCTTTTATGTGCGCGACTTACTGCTTTGCCAAGCCCTACTTGTTCCTATGCTGGACCATGGGACCCTAGCTGTCTCAATAAAACTCACCCTGGACCCTAACAGAGCACCACTAATTCTCATGGTTGCCTATATCCCTCCTAGAAATCAATCAGCTGCTACTCAATCACTCTCAGACTACCTCACTAGCCTCCCCCACAAGGTGAAACAGATACTAGTCAGGGACCTCAATATAAACTGGCTAGCTAGCTCAGCAGCCCCTACCAAGGACACCTTTGTGGCCCTAGACCTGTACCAACTGGAATCCCAACTCACAAGGAGAAACCCTCTAATGGAACCCATGCACTGTTAGACATCCGGCTTACAAACCATCCTCACCGAATCACTGATTTAGTGGTACTCCCTAACTCCCTGAGTGACCACTCCTCAATCCTTTTCTTCTGGTCCTGTCAGCTGCCCAAACTTCCACCCAACATCACCTCCCATTGCTGTTTACGGCCTGGCAGTCTCACCAAGCTGAAACAGCACCTGTCAAACTGTGACTGGTCCCCTATTATGCAAGCCCTGAACATAGATGATGCCCTGAACTATTTCACCTACACCTTCAACAAAGCCTGTGATGCTTTTGCCCCTTTCACCAAAACAACCTCCAAGAAGCGTAAAGCACCTTGGATCTCCCCCGCGCTGCTGCAACATCTCAAGCTAAGAGATAATCTCTGGCACCGAGCCACTGCCTCTAGCTTTCAGGTGAACAGGCAGGCATACAATGCTGCCTACAACAAGTGCACCTGGGCAATATGACACCTTGCTGTATTCAACTGTCCTAATCTGTTGTTATTGTTCTTACTCTGTACCTAATGAGGAGCCTTTGGAAAAGAGTCTATGACTCAAAGGGTTGTAATTCCTATAGTCTTAAATAAATAAATAAATATTTAAAATGGAGCAATATACTTTTGGACTGTTCCAATGTTCTTTGAAACTGTACTCTTATATTTTAAGAGTGTATCAGTATTATCTTGATATATATATCAATACATGAGAACTATAAAAATAGATCTTTTTTGTGCTAGCCTCACTCCATGCTAACATATTCCCATTATGAATCACAATTGTATTATGCTTGTCATTCAGCTGTGTATGTGTACCCCATTCCCCCAGGATGCATCTGGATTCGAGCAGTAGCCTGCTCAGCATGCCTTCCTGGTTAAACACTTAAATAAATTAATTAATTAATTAAAAACTTAGGTTTCTATCACTAACAATTTGAAAGCTAATTCTTTTAAAGAGATTATGTTTTGAAAAGCCAACCTTGAAACTGGTGATGCTGGAGATGTAACTTTTTTTGAATGAAAGCTTGGTGTCAGGTCACCATAGATATTTTCCCCAATACACTTTTAATTTATCAACATAATGTATTGCTAATCATGTCAATACTGGGAAATGTGACAGTTCCCTTAATTGCTGGTATCAAATATGCATAAGATGTTAGTGGCACTGTATTTTATCAAAGAGAACTATAGTACAAACTTTTTCTGATATTTGCATATAGAACTGTGCAGAATGTTCAAATCTAGCTTTCATCAGAATTATGTAAAGTTTTGGAAATTCTACCTACTTCTGTGGAATTTTATTGAAAAGGAATTTTGAAATTCTGAAAGTGAAATGTTAACTACTGAACTGAATTCTGTAGTTTTATGTAAACTGCCAAGTCATTTTCCACAACCTGCAGAATATTATTCTGCAGATTACATGATCCATCGAACAGTATAAATAAAATCGCTGTTCGGAAGTCTGCAGAATTAAAAAAGAAACTCCAAAACAGTGAGACAACAGAAAGTTAAAAAAAATTTTAAACTTTGATATACAAAATTTACAACAAAACAAAAATTGCCATATGAATAGCACAGCAATAGTTTAATGATTTTCTGTACTGGCCCCTGTGTTCAGAAATGAGTGTGGGCTGTCAGGAGCTGGCCAATGAAGAAGGACTGAACATCCCAGGGACTGTTGTCCTTCTCGGGGAGGTGGGGAACACTGTTCTTGCTGCATAACTGCTGACTGATGGAGACCACTTGACAGCACAGTAAGGAGCACCAGAAGGGGAGGAGTTGCTGCTGGGCACCTATCATGCATCCATGATGCTGCACACATGCATTATGCAATAATGCACCTTGGCACCCTGGGGGGATAAGGAGGAAGGAAGAAATTGCTAGTCATCCAAGCCAGTACCTCCTGGAGGCTGGTCACCCATCATGTTGTGATCCTGCGTAAGTCATTGGTAACTGGCAGGGGTACCACCTAGAGCTGTGCAAAAGTCACCATTTCTGCCTTAGCGGAAGTTTCACAAAATGTGGCCATTTTTGCAGAAGTTTCTGAGCTTCCACCTGTGGCAGATTTTAAAACGTTCAAATCTTTGGGGTGAAATTTCACTGTTATGCCCCACCTGATGTGATACCCCCCCAAGGGGCTAGCAGTCCCTCGCCCCACCCGATCACCCACCCATCTGATGCGTATATAAAAAAAAATCTCTGGTGGCTAGTGGTCCCTCCTCCAACCCTTCCATGTCCAGTATTTTTTTTTTAAATCATTCCATGGTGGTCTAGCGCCCCCACCCTGGCAGGTAGTGTCCCACCCCACTGCACCATTCTGAAACAGAGAGGGCAACCAGAACAGCCCTCCACTCTCCTTCATGGCTGGCAGCCCACTGAGATGTCAATGAATGAGTGCATGCTTGTAAGGCACATGCTTATTCATTGACATCTCAGTGGGCTGCCAGCCATGGAGCAGAGTGGAGGGCTGTGCCAGTTACCTATTCTGTTTCGGGATGATGGGCATGGGGTCTAACACTAACTACTGGGGTGGGGGTCGGGGTGCTACTAGACCACCAGGGAATGAGTAAAAAGGAAACTACATACTGAGGATAGGGGATAAGGAGGGAGGGGGTTCACTGGCCCACCTGGGGAAAATATTTTTAATATATGGGGATAGGGATGGGGGTGTTACATTTCTGACTACTACTATTGGACACCGGTGGGTGATTGGGTGGGGGAGGGACTGCTAGCCACCAGGGTGATTGGGTGGAGGGATTAACCTCTAGCCCACAGGGCTGTTTTTTTTTAAATACACATCGAGCAGATGGTTGATCGGGTGGAGGTTGGGACCACTATCCACCAGGAATTAATTTAGCAATCAGACAGTGATCAATAACCGGGTGGGGCACTCAACACCTAAAGTAGGGTGCAGGGCTGGCATAATTTCTGTGAATGTTCAGGAATGGATTTCCAAACTTTCACAGAAGCGAAAGTCAGATTTTTGCTTAAATTCCGCCTGTGGGAGGCTTTTTCACACATCTTTAGTAACACTGGATGAGAAACAGCTTGGTATAACATAATACAAAACAGCCAAAATTATTCCTATCTATAAAGCAGGCTAAAGTTGTGAGATTGCCAATTATTTTATTTATATATTTAAAATGTTTTACCAGGAAAGGCATACTGAACAAAAGCTCATTTGCAGATCCATCCTGGGGGAGGGGGGAAGGGATAAAGGGAAGTGATACAAACAGATATAATCATCATATGCAGTATAAACTTACACATGTAGTAAGTAACATTTTACAGATAATATAAAGTTTGATATGCAATGTACATTAGAAGACAAGGAGATACTGAGTCAGCTACAGGCAAAGTTATAAACAGTAGAAAACTTATAGAACCCAGCAACAAAACAAACATAATCACTCCAACAGATTACAAGGGAAAAATAGATTTAACTTTTAACATTTATAAGTGCTAACAGTTTATGTACAACCCACACATATGCCTCCTTCCCCTGGTGTAAAATATTCTGAATGGACTGGTATCAGCCCATATCATTGTATGTCTGGTTTAAAATGATTTGTTAAAGAAATTGTAGTCTGGATTTATTTAAGTTTTCAATAACTTACAAATGGCAGTAGATACAAACTTATATACAGGCACAATATACTGACTACTGATCCATTCAAAGCTTTTGAAACTGTGGACCATGGGCTACTGATCTAGAAAGCTGGTGATTATGGCTTTACCTCTCTTCCCTAAAATGGGTGGAACTCTACTTGTCCCTGTAAAAAGAAAAACTGTCCAGCAATGTTTTTTTTTTTTTTTATTACTGCTGTAAACAAGAAAGCGGTCCCTTGTTGAGTCTGGCAGCCCCTCCCCCAACCCGCACCCATCCTCTGTGCACCCTGCCTCCCCACACCCCCCACACCCCATACTTACCTCCGGAGTATGGTGCAATGATCTTCGGCGGACCAGGAACACGTCTGCACTCTTCAAAGCCGACCACAAACGGAGGAAATGCCGATATGTGTATAATGGCATAAATAGGGTTTTCCAACTTTGGTGCATATCTCAGGCATTTTTGGGGAATTTTGGCACCAAATTTTCAACATGGGGCTTTTGGGCCCTTCCTCATGAATGCAGCCACTGTCATGGCGTTATTTGGTTCCGAAAGGTGATTTCGCAGTCACTGCGTGGAATCACCTTTCAGGACCGATTAACAAAATGACAGTACCAGCGTTTATGAGGTGGGATCTCAAAAAGCCTATGTTGCAAATTTGGTGGAAAAAATCAAAAAAATTACTGTTTTACAAGCGTGCGTTGCGCAGTTGCTACACAGGCTTGTAACTTCATGAATTTGCAATATTTACACTCCAGATTTTCAACATTGGTATTTTTTCACACCTCCTTATGAACAGTAACTGTCATTTTTCATATCCTGGCCGAAATGTGTTTATAGCACTTCTGCCGCAGAATAGCGTGGTCGCTGTGGGAAATCAGTGTTCAGGACACATTAAGAAAATCACTGTGACACTGTTCATGAGCAGAGGTGATAAAATGCCTATGTTGAAAATTTTGTGATGACAGTCCACAAAATGACTGTGTTACAACCGTGTGTTGAGCAGTCTGCACGCATGCTCGTAACTTCGCAAATTTATATTATTTTCACTCCAGATTTTCAACATTGCCATTTTTCCACACCTACTCATGAACAGTACAGCTGTCATTTAATGCAACCTGGCCAAATCATGTTTTTGCACTTTCTGCGCCAAATAGCGTGGTCGCTGGGGGAAATCAGTTTTTGGGATAGACAGAAAATGACAGTGACACTGTTCAGGAGCAGAGGTCCTAAAATGCCTACTGTATGTTGAAAATGTGGTGATGAAAGTCCATAAAATGAGTGTGCTGCAATTGTGCAATCCGCAGTTTCCACACACCATTGCAACTTTGCAAATTTGTAATATTTTCATGCCAGATTTTCAACATTGGCATTTTTTCACACCTCCTTAAGAACAGTACAGCTGTCATTTTTCACATACTGGCAGAAATTTGTTTTTGCACCTCTGGTGCAGAATAGCACAGTCACATTGGGAAATCAGTGTTTGGGACAGATTAAGATCAAGCAAGTGAGAGAAGAGGAGTGACAGAGCTCAACTTAGCTCAGTTGGGACTGCTGTGGATTTCTTTGTGGGCAGAAAAAGGTGCCAATGCAGGTAGAAGCCCAGTACAAAAGAGCAGTCTGCAGCACCGGGAGAAACAGAATGAATGAATGAGAGAGTGGGAATAAGCGAACTCAACAAAGCTGTGTCGGGACTGCTGCAGAATTCTTTGCAGCTCTGGGAGAAACAGAATGAGCAAGTGAGAGAGGGGTAGGGAGCAAGCTTAACTGAGCTCTGTC
This sequence comes from Neoceratodus forsteri, assembly GCA_016271365.2. Lineage (NCBI taxonomy): Eukaryota > Metazoa > Chordata > Ceratodontiformes > Ceratodontidae > Neoceratodus > Neoceratodus forsteri. The sequence continues at coordinate 1,278,561,824 of CM057450.1, read as the reverse complement.
GGGACTGCTACAGATTTCTTTGTGGGCAGAAAAAGGTGCCAACGTAGGCAGGAGCCCAGTACAAAAGGGCAGCCTGCAGCGGGGAGTGAGCGAGCTCAACGAGGCTGTGTCTGAACTGCTGCAGATTTCTTTGTGGGCAGAAAAAGGCAACAATGCAAGCAAGAGCCCAGTACAAAAGGGCAGCCTGCAGCGTCGGGAGACATAGAATGAGAGAGTGAGAGAGGGGGAGTGAGCCAGCTCAATGGAGCTCTGCTGGGACTTTACAGTTGCCCACCCTCCCACCCAGGGTCCTCTGTCATCCTATATTACAGCAGGGTCTCTGGAGTGGAGCCAAAGCAATGATTGGATACTTTAGGATTGCTGTAATAATACAGATTTAGTTGTTCTGTTTATTTCTCTGAGCTGAGTAATACTTGGAGTGCAATAGGATTTCTAACTGGGTTAAGTGAAACTACATGAGCGCTGAGAACAAAAATTATGGTAGATGAGGGGTGAAAAATGGACAAGGAGGCTTTAGGATTGCTACAGTAATACAGTATCTAATGGATGAGATTTGAGACTGAATTAACCAGGTCAGCAAGGGTTAGTAGGGGGACTAGTGGGAGAGGGGACAGAAATTTGAGTAAACAGGGTCCTAACAGTTGTAGTAGGGTACAGAACCTTGGAGTAAGTGCCCGTAACATAAAATGGGGGCCAAAATGGGGCAGGTGCCACATGTCAATAGGGCGCGCATCTTTGGAAGGGTGGAGGAGTGTATAGGGTGTGGGTCTGCCATGATCCTGGACTGGGCTTGGAGGATGGGGGGTGCATAGCCTGTAGATGCCTAGCTAGTTTGAGAGAGGAACTGTAGAGATTAAGGAGGAGTGTAAGTGGCAGGTCAGATGAGTATGGTAGGCATCCTGAGGGGGCATACGGGATGGCAAAGGGGGATAGAGGAAGAATAACTAGGGACTGAAACCAACCCCAGTATCAGAGACACTAGTAGAAAAGAGAGAAGAAGGGGGGGTGCCCGAGGCAAGGGTTGGGGACCTCCTGATGGGGGAGGAAGAGACCACGAGGAGTATCAGGGGAGAGAGCAGATGGCTGCGGGTAGGAAGGGACCAGGGGTGTCACGGAGGGGAACAAGTAGGAGGGGGGAACTGATAGGGGGAAGAGATGTAGGACAGGTATCGACAACAAATAGACTTGAACCTCTGGTATGGGACAGAAAGTGGGAGCAGGAACATACTGAAGGGGGAAGGATAAGTGGGTCATGAGTAAGTAGTAGTAGTAGTAGTAATAATTTTTATTCATAAAATGTATATGAAAAGGATAAGTGGTACATGCTCTGTTGAGCCGAGGCTTATTTCCAAGGAGGTCCAATTTTTGCATACATAGTATTACACATATAAATTACAGTAGGTACAATACATACAAAATCGACCTCACAAATTTAGAACTCATTACAAATACATCATATGTACATCCTACAAAACAAGGTCACATGAGCAAATTCTGCTGATTTGGAGTAAAAAAAAATATGTGTCTCTTTATACACTGTACTATTCCCCACAGCAATGCAATGACATTGCTGATTTCTCATAACACCATCTTTTTATTGGCACCATATTTATATTGCAATTTACAATGCGTAGAGAAACAGGCATGGAATTCCACAATATTGATCCCCTATACCAAACCGCTGACCTACCAATATTTAGACCAGACTTTGTAATTATGTATTCCAAACCATAAGCAGACCTTAAGCTTTCTTTTATTTTCCTAACCCTGAAGTGTTCCTGAATATAAGAAGGCACTTTTCCTTTCTGCACTTTGAACATAAATGTTTGGAGGTGCCACTCTCTCCTGTCCTTTAATCTCATCCAGTTTAATGATTTGTACAGTTCACAATGGTGAGTTTTTCTGGGGGCACAGAGGATGAAACAAGCCAACCTGTTATACATTGTATCCAGTTTGGCTAGTTCCACCCCCAAGGCCCCCGCATAAAGCATATCTCCATAGCCCAGTACTGGGAGCACCATAGTATCTATTACCCTCCGCTTTGTATCCTTGTTTTTTTTTGTTTGTTTTTTTAGTAGTAGAGGGATGGTAACAGGTAGGGGAAGAGATAGCAAGGACAAAAGGGTATAAGGGGGCAAGTCTGGAAGGAGAGGGTGGTGACTGAAGGAGAGAAGGCTGCAGGAAGGGGGAAGGATGGTAGGGGAATCACTATTGGGGTTGAAGGGAATGGGGGCTCTAAAGCGATGACAGCAGGGATAGGAGAGAGGTTGAAAATCAGTGAGGAGGAGGGGAGGTCAACATAAGAAGCCCAGTAGGAAGTAATCAGGCTGGGAAGGGATTCAAAGGGGATCAGAGGAATAAGGCAGAGAAAAGGGGTGAGGCAGAAGCAGGGGGTACAGATACAGAAGTCACAGAGGGTGCAGTTGGTGGGGGTAAGGGACAGGGAAGAACAAATACTGGGGTGGTGGAAGGGGCATTAGAAGGGAAAGGGGTGGGGGGTACTAATCCTAGGGGATTCTATGCTGAAATGGGTGAGATGGGGCAGAAAGGGAGAAAGGCACAGCCATATTTGGGTTGAAGCTGTCCCCAGGTTGACTGCAGGAGGGGCAGGGCAGGCACTGCTCAAGCATGCAGCGAGGGGGAGGAAGAAACCTTATTTACTGTTGCATGTGGGTACAAACAACTTGGCAGGGGACACTGTGGAAGTAGTGAGGGGGAGGTTTGAGTACTTCGGCAGGCAGTGTGAGGGGGTTGGGAAGTCAGTGGCATTCTTGGAGGTACTGCCGGTACCATGTGCAAGCATGGCGAGGAAGGGTAGGCTTGAGGAGTTCGAGTGGCTGAAGGATTAGTGCCACATGAAACATTATGGGTTAGTGACTAACTGCAGTAGAGTCTGGGGGGAATAGTGACTTGTACAGGGGGACAGGGTACACTGGAACAGGAAGGGGAGAGGAGTATTAAAGGGAGCATTGCTGGTGGCCCATTGGCACTGAGGGTTGAAGTGCTGGACGGCACACCTTGTGCCATGCTGGCAACCCAGGTTTGGACGCAAGTCCAGGCTGCCAGGGGTTGGCAAGGGAGGGATAGGATTGAGCATCCAGAGGACTGCTCTCCTATCCCGGGGCGGGATCCAGGGACCCACTGCTCTGTAGCAGCCCCTGGTGATGATCGCAGGTGCTGCTACAGTGGTGTAGTAAAGGGTGGCGGAGTTTGGCAGATGTTGGCATGCTGTGACTAAGCATCATTGCACGCCCACACTCTGCAAAGGGGAGAAAAATGGAAAATGGGATATGGTCAGGCAGCATGAGTTTCCAACCCTGCCGCCCACCCGAATGGCTCCTCAACTGGATCCTGCTCTGGTGGGTCGACCTCGGAAGCTCCTCACCACCCCACCATGGGGGTACTCCGTGGAGGTAAGCAGGTCAGCCTGATGTCGGGGGCAGGGCTGGGGGGGCAGTTGGGATGACCAAGCTGACCGTAGTCCAGTGAGAAAATATTTAAAAAAAGGAAAAAGGCAGGATTAGAGGGGTATATCTCTACTAAGGTGGATTTAAACAAATGGGGTGGGGGTGGCCAAAAGACTGAGGTTGGTAGAAAGATCCGGACAGGGGAACCTGATGAGGTCACAGCCCTAGATATAGGTAAAGGTGGAGGTGTAGTAATCCTGGAAGGGGGCAGGCAGAGTGGTCTGGTTGTAATACAGAAGGCACCACCGCCGGGTAAGAATAAGGAGGAGAAAGGGTGCGGACTACTGGGAGGAGGGACACAGGCCAATAAGGAGAAGAGTGAGGAGAAGGAGGGGTATGGGTGGAAGGTGGTCTGACTAATTGGCTAGAGAACTGGTTACAGGGGAGGGTGCAGAGGGTGGTGGTGGTGGGGTAGCTCTTGGCACCCAGAGCAGTGACAAGCGGGGGGCCGTAGAGCTCAATGCTTGGCCCAATGCTATTTGGGCTCTTTATCTGCAATATAGCACACAGAGTGGGGAGCAGGGTTAGTCTGTTCACACATTATACCAAATCAAAAACAAATAGTTATAGTAGCAGATCCCCCCTCCCCCCCCACTCACACACTCCCTGAAAAGCTGCTTAAAAGCCTGCAATTCATTCAAATCAATTCCGGTTCAATGCCAACAAGTGTAAAATCATGTACCTAGGGCATAGGAACCCCAATGCTGGGTATAGGATGGGGAGAGGTACTGATACTCAGCAGACATGAACGGGACCTTGATGTTATTATATCAGAGGACCTCAAGATGGCAGTATAGTGTGTCAAGGCTATGGGCAGGGCAAATTGGATTCTGGGGTGTTTAAGGAGTGGCATCTCCAGTAGGAGGAGGTGGAATGTTGCGCTGCCATTGTATCACTCCCTGGTATATCCCAGCTGGAGCACTGTGTCCAGTTTTAGAGTCCACACTTCAGAAAGGACATAGGGTGGAGGTTTTCCAGAGGATGGCAACTAAAATGGTTCAGAATTTTCACAGAAATCCCAACAAGGAAAGGCTGAAGAATCTCAACATGTCCACTCTGGAAGAGAGGAGGGCGAGAGGTGACATGGTCAAGACCTACAAAGTACCTCACAGGGATAAAGAGGGCACAATTTGGGGAGTTTCCTTCAAATAAGGATGAGCACCCAAACCAAGGGAAATACAATGAAGCTGGGGGGGGGGGATTCAGGATAGATGTGAAGAAATATTTCTTTACTGAAAGGGTGGTAGGTGCCTTGAACAGACTGCCAGGAGAAGTGGTGGAAGCTAAAATGGTAGGGGGCATGAAGCATGCATGGGATAAATATAGGGGCATATTAGAAAAAGGGGAAGGAGGGTCAACGGAGATCCATAGGGCTATGGAAGTGGAGTATGTTCAAGTTCATTGCAGGAAAAATCCATTAAGCAACCTCATTCACAAGGAGGTCCTGATGGACGCAGGCAGAATAGGACATGCAGTAACATATACAGGCAGGAGTTACAAGTAGGTAGAGAACACTTGGACAGACTGGGTGGGCTGAGCGGTCCTTTTCTGCTGACAAATTCTATGTTTCTATGGCACCATGTGTTAATTCAGGTGCAGTGTTTATTTAAAGTTGGGCCTACCATACATCCAGATGTAAGGTACAGTAAATTACTGAATTAGATGCAGCCCACTTACAGTACAATAAACAGAACCCCAGTGCTTTGAGAAGCCTTTACTCTTCATAAGGCTGCTTGTAAGAGCTGGGGTTCTATTTGCAATGTCCACACCAGTATGCTGATCTTAAAATCGATGCTGCATCTGAATGAGTACTTAATTCTTGCTCACTCCATTTCTTCCCCACTTTGAAACCTGCTTGTCCTGAGTTAGTTTTGAGTTTGAGCTGGCGGTGCCTCGCCTGTGTTGGAAGATGACCAATAAGTGGCACTGAAAGATGTCAGACTTCACGGACTGTGAAGGCAGTTGCTCACGGACAGACATAAGGCAATTCTACTGGGGGGTAGGAGGAAGTAAGCTGTTGATTAACTGGAATCTGCAGCTTATCCATCAGGTAGGGAAATGGGCAGACTAGGTGGGCCAAGTGGTCCTTACCTGTCATCAAATTCTATGTTTCTATGTTTCTCACCCACCATCTTGGCAAGAAGAAGGCTGCAGCTGTTGCCACTGATGACTGTTGGGGTGTAGGGATGTGGGGACCAAAGGGGACAGACATGAGATAAAATCATAATAAAAATTGTGAGACCTTCACCAGCTTTCCAAAATGCTTACCAGTAAAAGAACACTCATTAAGTTTTTCAAATGGCAACACAATCTAGTGAGCCCTCTGTCTGCCATTTGACACCAGGCATCAATCAGCATAAAACTGCCTAAAGAAGGCAGTGTGGTCATGTGGTTACTGAAATACTGGAGATTCCAGATTTATAAGAGCAAAAGAATATCACACAGAAGCTGGCACATGTGCCTATAGCAGCTGTCTCCTGCTTCTCAGTAGTTATATTTATACCCTTGAGGTACTTGAATGTTTCTATCATATCCCCTCTTTCCCTCCTCTCTTCCAAAGAGTACATATTGAGGTCCCTTAATTTCTCCTCATAAGTCTTGTGTTGCAAGCTCTGAGCCATCTCATTCGCCCTTCTGTGGACCATCACCAGTCTGTTAATATCCTTATGAAGGTGCTACCTCCAGAACTGCACACAGTACTCCATGTGAAGCCTGAGCATGGTTTTATGTAATGGCATCACTACCTCTGTCCTTATGCTGGTGATACCCCCTGCCTATGCACCCCAGCATGTCACTGACCCTCCCAGCTGCCTCACCACTTTGACATTTTCAGGTCAATTGAAATAAGAACCCCCAGGTCCCTTTCCTTCTTTGTGACTGTCAGCAACTCCCTCCCCCCTCCCACATCTTGTACCTTTCCCCAGGGTTTCTGTGTCCCAGGTGCATAATTTTGCACTTTTTTGAATTAAACTTCAGTCGCCAGTCCTCAGATCATTTCTCAAGCTTCCCCAGGTCCCTCCTCATTTTCTCCACCCCCTCTGAGGTACTCACTGTGTTACACATCTTGGTGTCATCTGCAAACAGGCAGACCTTTCCCTTCAGCCCTTCTGCAATGTCACTGTTGAAGACATTGAACAGGACTGGCCCCAGCGCCACTCCCTGCTGTACCCCACTGGTCACCCCCTCTCCCCAGACTGTGCCCAATTTACCACCACTCTCTGCCTCCTGTCTGTTACCCAGTTTCTATCCCAGTTTATTACCCATTCCCCCCATGCCCAGCCTACTCAGCTCGTTTATCAGCCTCCTATATGGGATGGTGTCTAGGGCTTTGCTTAAATCAAGGTAAATGCTGTCCACTGCCCCACCCTGATTTACTTCCTTTGTCACCCAGTCAAAGAGATCAACCAGATTTGTCTGACATGACCTCCTCACTGTGAATCCATGTTCCCTATGGTCCTGGGCCCTGATGGCTTCTAGATGCCCTGCTATCCTTTCTTTAACTAATATCTCCATGATCTTCTCCACTACTGAAGTGTGACTGACCAGCCTATAGTTCCCCGTCTCCTTCCTACTGCTGGATTTGTATAGAGAGACCCCATGTGCCCTCCTCCAATTCTCTGGTAGCACCCCTGTGTTGAATGACTCAGTGAAAATGGCTGCCAGAGGTACTGCTACTTCCCTTCACAGTTCTTTTAATATCCTTGGGTGTATGCCATCTGGTCCCATCACTTTGTCCATCTTCAATTTACTCACCTCCTGCAGGATTCTTCTGCCTGTGCATGGACTATTGCCCACCTTTTCACACCTTTGCAACTGCTGTACTGCTGTGGCCCTTGCCCATCCCCCTCTTCTGTGCATACTGATCAGAAAGACACAGTGGATGTCTTGGGGGGGTGGGGTCATGACAGTTCTTAGGCATAGTACTTTCACTTCCAAATACCTAAACAGCACATATAAGCAATCAACATTCGCCATTGACAAATGCTTGTTTATTTTGATTTTATCTGCCTATCTTACCTGTATGGTGCCCTAAGCCCCTGGGGAAGGGCAACCCATAAATACATTTTCTACTACTACAGTACATATAAAACCCTCCTGAGAAAGATAGTCACCATATACCATAGCCTTGTCCACTTCATTCTAAATGCTCCACAGGAAACCCACTGTTGTCATCTGCTGAATAGGCTGGGATGGCTCTAACTGGAGAATACAGTAGGTGTAAGGCCCACATGATTGATTTTATGTACAAATGATCTGCCAACAAAGTTCCAGCTTACTCTATAATATTGAACTTCTGCATAGCCATAGCATAGGGTTTGGACTTAGGGCTGCAAGCAGCCTTGATTTTGAGCTCCCCAGAATCAACAGCAGACAAGGCCAACACCCTTGTGCCTATGTTAGTCAACATATATAGAACTCTGTACCAGCCTAGTCAAGGCCCTGCCTGGGTCCTACAGTATACCAGCTAGATCTTCTGTAGAAAAATGGTTCATACAATACAATGGTTCATACAATGGTGTGAGGAGCGAAAAAAGGCAGTAAGCCCATAAATGTTCCTATCCCATCACCCATAATAAGTTAGTATTTTTCCATCATTAATATACAGTATGTGTGTAGCCTGTTTTTGAACTGTTTATTTTCACTAATAATAATAGTATTTAATGAGAGCTTGTTTCAGGGATGTATCACTCTCTGACTGTAAAAGCCTCTTCTCCTAGTAGAGTTAAAACCCTGTGGCCTGAGCTGTAGGGGGTGGCGTCTAGTATCCAGTCTATCATTTTAAATTTTGAGCCCATCTCACTTAATAGATGTTCACCCTGCATAATGCCAAAACATAATAGCAGGTTTCCTTGAATCCTTGTATCAAGTGACATTAATCCCAAATGTTTTGGATGCTCCTGGTATGAGAGATGCTTTATAGAACATACCAGTTTGGTTGTTTTGACCTTCTCTAGTTTGTTTATCATCCCTTTATTTATAGGACCCCAGACTGGTCTACCATAGTCCAATAACAGTCTGATATAATTCCTATATAGCAGCATCATTACCTAACTACTCTTACTCTTGAAGTTTTTCTTAATTGTATACAGCATCCTGTTTACCCTTACAATCTGGCTTTCACAATGCAAGTTTGAGGTTAGCTTATTATTAAATATCATTCCAAGGTCCCTTTCCTGTTCTGATGCTCTCAATGTTACTCCATCTAGTAGATATGTGTCTATATTTGACCGATTGCCCAAATGTAACATGCAACATTTTTCTTTATTAAAAGATCCCTTGTATATTTGCCCATTTTAGAATGTTGTTCAGGTCATTTTGTAAGTCAGCCTGACCTTTTGCTGTTTGTACAATTCCTGCCAATTTTAAGTCATCTGCATATTTTGCAACCCAGTTTATAACCTGTTTTTCCATGTTTGAGATGAATATCTAATATAAAGTCGGCCCAATGACAGACCCCTGAGGTACTCCACTTGTCACCGGTCTCTGTTCAGAATAGTAACCATTGATGCACACCCGTTGAGTCCTATTGTTTAAGCAGGATTGAATCCGTTTAGTCACCCTATAATCTAGCTTGATTTCTACCAGTTTTTGAATAATTACTGCTTGTGGAATGGTATTGAATGCCTTGAGAAGTCAAGATATATGCAGCCTACAGGTAATCCATTGTCTAATGCTTTGAAGATTTTCTCATAGAAGCATAAAAGATTAGTAGCGCACAATCATTCTGTTTTGAAGCCATACTGGTTGCTATCTGCTACGCCCTGTTGTTTTAAATGATCAATTATAAAATCATTTAAGATTGATTCAAATATTTTACCTGGAACAGGTGTTAAGCTTATGGGTCTATAATTGTTACATGCTGTCCTGCTTCCCTTTTTATGTATTGGTATGACTGAGGCACATAACTAAGCATATGTTATATTATTAATATTGAAATAATATGTAAATAGGAATTTTAATGGTTTTGCTATGTAAGGTGTTAGGAGTTTTAAAAGTCTTAGAGAAACGTTGTCCGGTCCTGTTGAGTAAGTATTTTTTAACTGTGTAATTTTTTTTATAGTTAGTTCTTCTATGATATTAATATTAGCCATTGACTTTGTGTTTAAAGTCCTGTCATAATTAATTTTTTGAGTATATATGGAAGTGGAATATTCTTTAAACACATTATCCATTTTTATGGGTTCATCTATAGATTCACTATTTGTGATGATCATGTTAACTGAACTGTTAGAATTACGCAGCAAATTGACATAACCATAAAATTCTCTCTTATTGTCTTTATTACTGTTACTGGTTATATTCTGTTCCATTTTTTGCTTATTTCTCCTAATCATGTTTTTGCATTTTTTTTCTGAATCTCCTTATATCTTTGCCAATTGGAATCCTTCCTATCTTTCTGATATAGATTATAGATATTTTTTTTCTTTCTAATTAATTTCTTTAAACTCTTCATGAGCCATTTTAGTTTGATGTCTTGCCAATTGTATTTATTTTATATGTTTATTACATATGTTGAAAATATGTAAGTTAATGATTTTCCCTATTTTCTCTGTGGTTTTATTTTTGAGTTCTGTTTACCAGTCAGTTGTACTTAATTCTGCATGAATTGGGTTATGGTTTGCTGTATTATAATTATATGCTTCTCTGCATTCTTGTACAGTACAATAGAGCAGCATTCATGAGTTGAGAACAGAATACCATTATGGTCACTTCACCCAGAGGAGAATGTATGATGTAATCAGTGAGTGTTAACTCTTCTGTGGTTAATATGATGTCAAGAATTTTATCTACTGTATGCAGGTCGGGGATTTCACATGTTGTGTTAGTCCTAGGTGTTCTTTAGTATTTAGAAATTCTTTACACTGAAGTTTGGTTCCTGTTAGGGAATCACAGCAACTATCACTGTAGTTTAGGTCTCCCATGAAAATGACCTGACCTAATTCACAGGCTTGTTCTAATTCCTGGATTATTTCCTTGTTGATGCCATTATCTGTATTAGGTGGCCTATAACATAAACCATTGATAATATGTTTCCCTTTGTTGCCCTCAACCCTGATCCATATTGATTCCAGCCTACTGTTGACTTTCCTAATATTTTCTGAAATATGTAAGGATTTGATTATGTTATGAATGAAGGCTGCCACACCTCTATCTTTTTTTCCATGGCTATCATGTCTGTACAACTGGTAACCGGGGACTGATGTTCCTCAGTCATCCTCAGAATGCCACCATGTTTCTGTAGAAAAGGCCATTTTGATGTCACCATTAAGCAACACCATGGTTTCTAACGCCTCTTTCTTATTTGTAAGACTCCTAACATTGCTTAAGTAGCATTTTACCATTTCATTTCTATTTATTTTAACTGGTTTTCATTTTTTTAGAGTTACTTCTCTGGGTAACTACAGTGCAAGTTTAAAGGACTAGCTGATAATCTTTTGTGTATAATGTTTGCTAGCATATTTGTGCCTTAGAACTTAAATGGAGCCTATCCTTTGCATACACATTCCTTTGTTGGAAGAAAGCTTCCCAAGAGTTTATAAAGGTGACATTTACATTTTGACATCTGTTTTCCAGCCTGACATTTATATGCTGTATCATTTTATTTATTTCTGTATTACCATTCAGCACAGGTAATATTCCAGATACCATTGCCATTCCTCCCCCATTACTTAGTTGTATTAGATCGATAAGGTCCTACATTGTTAGTGCCAACATGAGGTACTACTATTTGACCTTCTTTACTGTGATCCATAACCTTTGTGAGATATTTTTTTATATCTTGAATCTTAGCTCCGGTTAGGCAGTTAACCTCTCAACTGACTTTATCGTTACCACAAATTATTGTGTCAGTTCTTCACAAGATTGAGTCTCCTATCACTAGAACTCTTATCAGTAATTTCACCCCTGGTATTGTCTTCTGGATCATCTATTTCTACTCCTTTCACTTCCTGAGTGCCTAGTGGAGCATATCATTTCTGAGTAATAGCTCCTCCTGCCCCATATCCCTTCTTCTTTTGTTACTTGATGTCCCCTCCATGGCACTATGAGCTATCTCCTCATCCACACTTGAATCGTAGTCAGGACCATTTTTATCAGCAATAACCCATTTTCGTTTCTCCTTTAGTTTTGACTTAATTTCATGTAGGATATGTGCTTTGTGCTGCTCATGTAAACTTTTATTTTCACTTAGTAGCTGTCCTATTTCATTACATTTTGGGCAGATGTAAATACCTGCCTGATTTTCATCAGCATTAGCTGCATACATAAAGCAGTTACCACATTTAAAGATAGTTACATCACTGCGCATGTTTGCTAACAGATCATCTGATGGATTGTAAACCTCCATATTTCTTACTTCCTAGCAGATGCGATAGTGAGATTTATGTTTTTGATTGTTTACCTTACGACTCCTAGTGCTTAGGTGGTTAGCTTTCTGCCCTTGTCCCTCCATCCATGCTGGACACGCAAGACACACACCAATGCACATGTCTCTGTGCACATCACTGCACACAATAAATGCATGCTTATCTGCTTGAGATTGTTTCTCTTACTCTACAGCCTGCTTTTATGGTTCATGACCCAGAAGTATAGCCCCGAGGTGATGTGACCAATGTCTAAAAACTAAGGTAAAAAAACACAGCATAAAGTATATACAGCTATATATATATATATATATATATATATATATATATATATATATATGCCCACAGTTCTTGGTTTTGGCCCTAGTTTGTATTTCTAAGCAAAAACAAGCATTTTGAGAAGCTCCAGTAGTCCGTTGTGGTAAAGAGGGACTACAGCTACCAACTCACTTCCTGTAGCCTTTCCCAGTTACTGGGCAACACCTAGCTCCCCCACAACTTGCTCTATAGCACAATAGTAGATAGAAATCAAGTTTTAAATGCTCAAATGTTCTGTCTCACAGTGCAAGGCTGTCCCACAGTTTTGTTAGAGCATGTCTGTGGTACATCTCTGAGTTTATCAAACATGCATGGTATCTTAGCCAATGGAATGCAATTCTTGCTAAGATAATACCACCTCATAAACATCAGCACATACCTGCTTAACATGATTACTGGATGATATTTACTGCCACTGTTAAGATGTAATGATGGAACTTGAATTGTATTGGAATAATATTCTTGCATTATGTTACATATTATAGGTATTGTGTAACATTTGTATGTCTTTCATAAGTATTGTGTAGCCTTTTGTGCCTAAATAGCTGAACTCTCATGAAGGACACCAATGAAAATGGGCATCAGCTCAATAGTTTGTAACATCATTCCTTGTTCATGAGGATGAAGATGGCGACAATTTTGCAATAGGTGTACTTATCATTTAAAGGCAATGTGTGGGACTGTCTTGCTTCAGGAGATGCAGGTGGTTTTCTATTAAAAAGAAACACTGATTTATATCTATTGTTGTTTTTATTACTTCATGAGGACTAGTTGGAACATAATTTTTCAAGTGTCATTGTTAGATGACACAATCAACATAATAGCATAAAATTGTATACTCTTTGAGATCACACATTTGTGAACTGTTTATCCCTACACATATGAGCTTAATTGGGTTTGACTGAACTTTTTAGTGGGAATGATTTGTAAATGAAAACTTACATTTTCAGGTTCACTTTCATAGTATACAGCCTAAAATTGTACCCGTCTGCTCTACATATGTCCTTAAAGTAGATAGCATTCCTAGTATCTGCCTACTTCACTTATATATTTTTAAGTAGCAGTGCAATAAAATTGGGCAAAACAAAAGGACCTACCTTTCTCACTATAAAATATTCCATGCATCCTCTGGTTGTATTTGGTGGTAAACTATTCTAATTCCACTAACGTTTGAGTACGTTATAAATCTTTCTATTAAGTTTTTTTTTTTTGTCATAAAAAAGATAGCTGCCACATCTTGCTTAGAAATAGCACTTTAGATTTAACAATGGTTAGGATTGAGAAAATAAAAAAACTCATGATGCACAGCATAGAAAGGTAGATTTGACAGGTATGCTAATATTTTTTATTAATTGTAGCAGAAACTAGTTTTTTTAAGAAAAAAATGTTCTGTTTTGCTGCTGCTTTGATTTCACTTTTTTTTAGTTAAATGTTTAATTGGCTTTCCAAAACACTAGAAAGAAAGACACACAGTTACAAATGGAAAACAAAGCACAATACATACACGTGTGCATAGCTGGCAAAGAAATACTCTTAGTAAATCTGACGGTAGGAATCTGACGGTAGGATTCTATAATTAACATTTATCAATCACAAGTCATGTTCCAAGAAAAAGAAGGAAACATCCAGATTGGTCTGGTGTGGGATACCTACCTAATCATGTATGGTGAGCAACCACAAGCAAATAGGAGGTGCTGCTGTGGATTCATGACAAGGCTTAAAGTATTCAGAAAGACATACCTTCCAGTGGTCAATCTCAGTGCATTGTCTGGGGAAAAAAAGTAATCACAGAGTAAACACAGTCTGGTAATCAGAAGTATTGAAGCCAAGAGGATCACAAAAGGTTGAGCTACATCCAGCACAGAGACATCCTACAGCAAAACTATACTGTATACATAGCATATATATATAAAAAAACACACAACTGCTGCTTATTATTATATTACAATGAAAAGTCACTGTCCAAGCAATAAGTCACTGATTATATTTATCCATAAGTGAGACATAAGTAAACTCAGCCTGTACCAGCCCTGGAAGCCAGATATGCCATGTATGGAGCCCAACATTCTTGGCATTTCCCCTACCTGTCTAAGTATTAAGTGGGAGCATCTGTCTAGTTAATGCAGTGCTGCAAGGGCTGAAAAGATTTCTGTAATGGTGGGTGTAGTAGGGCTTCTCTAGTTCCTGAGAATTATGCTCTTCACCTGCATGCCAAGGAGCATGAGCCATCTAAACTCTTGAGAGGTAAGGTGTGGTGCTTCTGATCTCATGCAGAGCAACATAAGAGGGGCTGAGGGTGGTATAGAGAGGTGAAGACTGTTACTGGCTTCTAGTGAAGCTTTTAGCCATATATGGAAGATTAAGGGGCATTTCCAAAGAATATGTAATAAGTCACCTCCAGGTTGTTGACATATCTAGCAGTTGTCTTGGGTCAGCATCTTAGCCCTTTTAAGCACTGAGGGCATACTATACCAAGAGTGCAATATTTTGTTAAGTATCAGCCTGCTCCAAGCATCTCTGCATGTTGTGTGTCTGGCAAGTCAACATTGATCCCACTGGGAATCTGAGATCTGAATATTTAGGGCATTTTCCAACTTGTTTTTTGATGAGTTCCTGACTGCAGTGAATATTACCCCTGCTGTCCCCTTCAAGAGTCAGAGCCAACTATTCAGTTTAGCTGAGGGTCCATCTGTTTTTTTTTTGTCAGGGAGAAGGAGGGGTTTAACAACATCTCTCAGCTGTAAATACCTCTAAAAGTCATATTTAGGTAGGGACCTTCAACCTTGTAAGTTTTAAAAGGTGTTTATCACCTGATAGTCGGGGGCCAGAAGGTCACTAAGAAAGTAAATGCCCTTATCCTGCCAACTTGGCCAGAACACCGGATATCCACTTATCTCAATATTAGAGTTTCACCATAGTGGGGTATACAAAAGGGGTTGTTGGGGGGGGTCCCTATTTTTTTTGCATAACAACTTCCAGTATCGAATTGTAGGCCCAGGGTTGGATGAGATTGAAACATGCAGAGTATATCAGTCCATAATAAAGAGGCCAGCAGTGGGATGTCTCCAATTGTCTGTTCTATATGTATCCACTGAGGGGAGCTACTAAAGCTGGGCTGGAACCATTTCAGAGTTTGAGCACATTGGTATGCCAGCTTATACCCTTCCATTGAAAGTAGCCCCCAACCACCCTGCTTCCAGTGTGCCCTGAGCGAGTTTCAGATGGATTGTGGCCTGTTAGCACCCCATGGGAAGGAACAAACCATCCCATCCAATTTCCAGTACCAATGTGAAGGCAAGTGTAAGGGAATATGCAAGATAATGTGAAAAAATGTGGGTGCCATGGACATTTTGAAGGAGGCTATCTTAACAATCATAGTGAGATGCAATCAGTTCCATTGGTCCAGTTCTCCCTTGCACTGAAGCATCAGGGCTCCTAGATTGTTATCCCACCATTTATTGATATTAGCCCCCACTTTGATATCTAAATAAGTAATGGTATCCTGTGACCACTTGAATCCGACTTGAGGGATACTCTGGGGATGGAATTTTGAATTAAAGAGAAGAATCTCTGTTCTACTTTGGTTAACTTTAAGGCCTCAAATATGTGTAAATTGTGTTAGGAGGGCAAGAAGGGGCCGGATTTATCTGTGAATCCTCCAAGGGGACCAACAGGTCATCTGCATACATCAGAGTGGAGTAGTGGGATTTCCCTACATGTATCCCTCTAATGTTTGGGTTCTGCCAGATTGCGGTTGCCAGGGGTTTGACTGCCAGTACAAAGTACAAAGAGAAGGGGAGAGAGGGGGTATCCCTGCCTGGTTCCCCTATGTAGTTAGAAGGGGTTGGACAATACGAAATTGGTTAATGCACGGGCTTGGGGGAAGTATATAGAGCTGTGATGGCAGCACAAAAGAGGAGGTCAAAACCTAGATGGTCAAGAACAGTATGGAGATAGCCCATTCAACACAATTGAATGCCTTCTTGAAATCTGTTGCTAGAGCAGCAGCAGGGGTATCCACCAGCTTAACTAGATGAATAAGATTGAGAAGCATGCGTATATGGTCTTCACTGTATCTCCCTTTTATGAAACCATTTTCAGATGGGTGAATCAGGGAGGGCAAGAGAGGGTTTAATCTGCTGGCCAGCTCCCTTGCAAATACTTTACTGTCAGTGCTGATAAGGGATATGGGATGGTAACTGGCTGCATTGGTGGGCCCTTGTTTCCTGACTCAGTGAAGACCTGGCATAGTAATGGGGAGATCAATGGAGCCATGGTCTGAAAGAAGTCAGCTGAGAACTCATCCGCACCAGGTGCTTTCCCTTTTTTAAGGGACATCAGGGCCATATGGATCTCTTCCGTATTCAGCGGTGTCTCAAGGGCAGCACTCTGGAGAGGTGATAGCTTGGGCAGGGATAAGGTGTTAAGGAACTCTTGAGTTTCAGACCTTTTTTTCAGTCTGGGATGAGGCATAAAGCTGCAAGTAAAATGCAGACATGATGTTATTTACCTCTAGTGGTTTGGCTCTTACCTTCCCACATGAGGGGTCCTTAAGCCCATTAATGTACCTATTCGCCTGTTGTTTGCGGAGCTGGCATGTCAGTATTTTCCCACTTTTGTCCCCACCTTCCCAATAAGTATGGCATACCCTTAATAGAGCTAGATTGGCCTTTCGGGACAGGAGCTCATTCATTTTCATTTGCAAGGTAAGGACCTGCCGGCCATTGGAAGAATGGGGGAGTGGGGTGGGGCATGCCCTTAAATGCCTTTTCAGCAGTGGCAAGCTCTCCTTCCAGCCTAGTCAGCTCTTGCTCTCTATCTTTCCTCCTATGTGCGGCATACCCCATAATCTTCACCTTCATGTTAGCTTTATAAGCCTCCCATGTAGTTTGAGCAGTAGTATCAGAGATAGGATTCTCCTGCAGGAACAGATTAGTTTGGGATTTAACCCAAACAACAAACTTGGGATCATGCATAAGGAGACGGTCAAGCCTCCATGTGGGGGAATGAGGTAAAGAAGAACCACCAGATAATGGCAATTGAACAGGGGCATGATCTGAGATAACCATGGAGAGAATGCTGGAGTCAAGGACATGTTGAGTAACCATTTGGGAGATCAGCCAAAAGTCCATTCTGCTGAATGTGCCATGTACTCCAGACTCGAAAGTGTAGTCACATTCCTTGGAATGAAAGAGGCGTCATATGTCTACCAAATGAAATTTTGAGCTCAGCCTCAGGGTGGCCTGCACCCCCCTGGTGTGTGTCTCCTTACCCCGGTCGCTCCTATCTAGAACAGGCATTAGGGTGAGGTTGAAGTCCCCTCCTTCTATGATGGGTGTATCCGGCTCACCCATGGCTTCTATCTTGGCTGTTAGATCAAGAAAAAAGGTGGTGTCATCCTCATTCAGAGCATAAATATTTATCAAAAGGATGTGCCCACTAGGGGTGTCGAGCAATGCCAGTACCCACCTGCCCTGAGTGTCTGATTTACTATTCAGGATAGATCAAGGTAGAGATTTGTGTAGCAGAATGGCTACTCCTCTTTTCCTCATGGGATCACTGGGATGAAGTTCTTTACCTATCTAGTCTCTCAACAGGTAGGCATGGCCCTGTCTGGTCAATTTTGTTTCTTGCAAAAAGGTGGCCTGAGCCCTCATTCTGTTCAGTGGCATCAGTATCTTTTTCCATTTTATCAGAGTGTCAAGTCCCCTGACATTCCAGGTAACAAGGAAGATTTCATCCATATTCAAGGGTACAATAGAAAATGTTTAAGAATAAAGTTCGAAGAGCTGGCAAGAATGAGGGGCCCATCTAAGATAACCAAGATGGGAGTAATGCATGCCTTGTGAGGAAGTGTGGCCCAGGTGGTAGGACTGAGGTACAACATGCAGTGAGAGATAGTAGCTTAAATAATAACCAACAAACAAGCATTGTATAACAGTATGTAATCAGCAATGACAGTAAAACAATACAACTACTGGTACTATTTACAAGTAGAGTGCAAAACTGTGCATTGGCAGAGGTCAGTTTAACAGGCTGAGGAAGTAAAATCATGTCAGGTCTAACCCACCTTTCCATTGAGGGAGCTATTCAGAGTGGAACTCCCCATATTTTCAGAAATCCCAGTCCTGTGGGTACACTAGTTAGACAGCAGTACATGCTAAGCTGGCCTAGCCGAGGATCCACCAGCCCTGTGTACTATACTGTTGTAATAAGTGCGCCACCAGATGGAAGCATTTAAGCCATAGGGTACCAGGAGTTTCAGCAGTATGTTGGCATTGGAAGTGTATCAGGTAGTGATACTATGGGTCCATAACTTCGAGTCCAACCTTTTTGCCTGCATTCACTAACACTATTCCTGTGCCCACCTGTTTCATCCCCACTGAAGGAGTGGGGAGGGGGGCACTTTTTTTTTCCTTATTAATTCAGCTAGGTTTAAGTGCTGATCTGCGATGGCATAACATTAGCTAACTTGGGCAGGCAGGACATCATAATTCAAGCTGAAGGGCGAAGCATAGTTTCATATGTGAACAGCTTCATTTAACCCAAATTAATTCTGACTGTGGTGTTAGCCCCTTAACTTTTGGTATTCTATCCACTTGTACTGTTGCCCCTCCCCCATTCAGCTCCCCCAAGAGACATTGTTAAAACAAAAACAACAAGTGCAGCTAAGCTAGATAATCAGTTCATGACAGTACATTATATACATTGTCCCATGAGCATTTTCCTCTCTGGCAGGGCAAAGATATTAGGCCTATGGACCATAAGAGGGTAATAGAAATGGGTGGGGTCAGTAAACAACCTTTGTGACAGCCACCGACTGTTGCTAGTTGAAATGGTAGTTAGCCCACAGGATACCATCCCCTATGGCCCTTACCCATGCCCTGGCTACAAGAAAAAAAGACAGAAAGGACACTTATCTAGGTCTAGTCCTGCATCATCATCACCTGGAGGTCTTCTACGCTGGCTGAGGGAAGTGCCCTCTTGTCTGCGCCTGAATCCACAGGTTGCAGTAGGTGACATTGCTGAGGGGCGGCTGCACTAGAAAGCTCCTCCACAGACCATTGTTGGAGTTCAGCTTAAGTAGCAGAGGCCTCCAGCACCATCTCCTCCTCTGAGTAGTCAGGAAACTCACCAGGCTTGGCCAGTTCTGTCAGGGTAAGTGCAGCATATCAGTTTGGAGTGGAAAACTTGCTGATGCTAGTATCGGCAGTCACCAGTGCCTCTTCATGTCAATGTCCCTGATTTGTTTCGGGGTCCTGTGGGTGAGTCTGTCTGGCATGCTTGCCAGATTGCTGATGTTTGCGAGATCTTGCAAGGAGACCCAAAGCCACTCTCTTGAAGTTGTATCCGCTCGGCATCTTTCCTTCTGTGTTAATTGTGGCAGCCACCTGATTGATGGCCCCATTACGATCAAGGTGGTTGTTTTGGTGGGTCGGAGAGTCCAGACTGGTATGAGGTGGCCAGTTGCCCTGAAGATATTCCATGAGAACCTCTGGGGTTGAGAAGGAGACAGGGGCCCCACTGACCTCTAAACATAAGGTTGCGGGATAGTGTAGTGAAAACCGAATGCCCAAAGAATGCATCAGATGACAGGCTTCCATGTATTCTTTTCATTTGGCTACAAGCTTTCAGGAGTAGTCCTGAAAGAAGAGTATTTTATGGCCTTCCCATGAAAGGGCACCGAGCTCTCGTGCTCTAGTTGTGATCCATTCTTTATCGGTGAAATTCAGGATTCTGGCCATGAGAGGCCTAGGCATCTTCTCTGGTTTGGAAGGAGGGTTTAGAGTTCTGGGAGCATGTTCTATCACCAAGCCAGGGGACAACTCATGTCACAGAACTTCGGGAATAACATCATATAGGAAGTCCAGTGGATTCCCCTGTTCTGCCCCCTCAGGGAAACCCTGGAGTCTTAAGTTGTTACATCAACTCCTATTCTCCATGTCATCCATTGTTGTTTGAAGCAGATTAATTTTTTTTCTTGATCGCAGACAGTGGAGACAAGCGAGTCAATGGTGTCCGTATTAAGGCTTACTTCAGATTCAGTTCTGGAGACTCTAGCATCCATCTGCTGGATGGCCAAAGTAGTATTGTTTGAGGACAGGGTGACCACTGACATTCGTTGCATGAGGGCCACAAACACGTTATTAATTTATTGTGTACTTAGGCCAGAGGGAGCATCTGAGCCTCTGCTGTGCACCAAGCTGAGTGACGAGAAAACTATGCTCTGATGGAGTTTATAGACAAAAATTAAGAGGTAAAAAACAGACTTTCTTAAACTTGGGTGTTCCCAGCCTGGATATTTCTGCTACACCTGCTGAATGGAAGGCTTTAGGTGCTGTAAATTGCAAGATTAAATCCCAGGGTCAGTGGTGCGCTCAGATTAGGCAGCCATGATGATTGGAGCTAAGCCACACCCCCCTTGATTTCACTTTAATTAGCTTTTAACAATCAGAAAGTAACATAATGCCCCAGAAATTGCATAGGTGGGATATAATAATGCAATTTTGTACCTCACAACTTGGTAACAGAATATATATTGCATCTCTGAGTTTATCAAGCATGCATTAAGAGAAATCATTTTGTTTAGGTGTACAGATCAGGATTAAATAAAATATCTTCTCCTGATAATTTCATATTAAAATTAACAGCTGCTTCACTTCAAAAAATACTTTTGCATCATACTACTGTAAAAGAAGCAATTTGCTTATAGAAAAAAATATTTCATGACAGTAGAGGTTAATTTAGCAAAATTGTTTGACATTCTCAATGATGAAAGGGCTGATTTCATTTCCCTTCTATAAACTCAAGATGGAAAAACCTGTGCCATGACAGGCTTGGGTTGCAGAAGTTCTTTGTGTATTCATGAAAAATTTGCAACACAAGATGATATTACACTGATAAGGACAAACACTTAATGTCATGGTAAAAATTTGTCATAGGCATATAGTTGTGGCTACATCAGATGTGGAAACAGTATCAGAGGGATAATTTATGGATAATTTGGTGGCAGTATAGTCTATTGGTTAAATAATCCACTTGGGAACCAAAATATCACTGGTTTAAACATTGCTAGGGCCAACACTGTGACCTTGGGTAAGTCTTGTAACTTCTCAGTGCTCCAGTCAACCCAACTTCAGAAATGGGTGCAAGCAGAATACCGCTGGAAACAAGATTTCACATCTAAGCCGGGATATTCTGGGTAAATGGCTTGTAAAAGAAAAAAATAAATGACCATGTCTAGACAACTCCGTTTAATTCATTAACTGGAATATTGATATTTCTTAAAAAGGAAGGGGGTACATTTGTTTTGCAATGAACTGTAATTTTTCTCAAAGAAAGTGAAAAAAAAAACAGAAATCCATAGGCGGACGCCATGCATGTCCCTCTCTCCGGTGGTCTAATTTCCAGTCCAAATGCCACGTCAGTATTGGTTCTACTTGTGCTAAGATTTTTCATTTCTACTGCCTTTGGAATGGTGCATATTCTGAAGAAATGGGCTATACTTATTGCTTTATTATTAACTGTATTATATAATGTACTGTGTATAGTCATACATGTTGTAGGGTTACAGGTATTAAAATTACACAGACTTACATTTTACATTAATGCACATCAGAAAATCCATGCTTTGTTCAAATTAAAATCAATCAAAATTTGTGTGTTGTCAGTTGTCTCTGGAAAGAATAAAGTAGTTTCAAGTTTTGCTCTGAAGAGTGAGTGTGTATTACATCCATATTGCACTGACAATGAATTGTATTCTGCAGAGTCAGCATCAATGGCTAAGAAGATTGCATTGTTCATCTTTGCAGATGAAAAATCAAAGGATGTGGGTTTTAAACCCCGCACTAGATACTTAAGGTAATGCCCATAGCTGACACTGCAGTGCAATGGGGGGGGGGGGGTTGCTGCACTTCGGAGGTGCCATACACTATTTTGTATGAGGCATCAAACTGAAGTTCTTCCTATTCATCTCTGGTCCTTTTCCAAGTGGAAGCTGAAGTTCCCATAGTTTTTTTTTTTTTTTAAGAAAAGTGGGTATCTTTTCCTTGTGTCATGGCCAGCCTTATCCCTGTCAATAAAACAGGTCCATATAACACCCCCTCATCCCAATGCACCTGGAAACAATCTGTCATGGCTCAGTACACCTTCCCCTGGTCATAATCTACAAACAAATACATTTATAATGCCATAGACTCAAAATGAGTTTGACTTATAACATTTAAGAATTAACTACTGCAAATGGGGTATCTCGCTAACATGAAACAAAGAGGTATGCACAAATCTTCAAGCACTGGGTTACGTTTGCTCTTGCAAAAACAAGTCAGTAGTACTACTGTGTGAAGCATGCAGCTGCGCAGTCTCTGCTGTTTGGATGCAGGGCTGTTATGACCAGTATACAAGTATAATGTTCTTTCTGGGGTTGGACTGAAATAGTTGATGTTATGGTTTGTGTTTGAGAGCTGATGTTTTATGACAGCGTGTTAATACTCACACTATGGAAATTGCCATTACTGTGTAGTTTTCTGAATCACCACAGAGCAACTACAGTACACACTGACCATGAGATAAAGCACTTATGGAATAAGCAATTAAAATCCATGACAAATTAGGACAGCCTCTCATGTTCATGGTGTCAAGAGTTGTGTTGGGGAGTTGATCGGGAAGGCTAGACAAAGCAATGAACTTTTACATAGGAAAAGACAGCTTAACTTTTGAAAGGCTGTAAGTAAACAATAAGGCATGAAGAGGTCTGTGCAAACCATATTTTACAGCACAGCTAGGGGTGTAGTAAGGCACGAGGCCAAAGGCTGAGTGACTTCAGCTACTGGCCGTGCTGTAAAATATGGTTTACACACACCCCTGAATGCCTTATTGTGCATATAAAATTGGCTCCTTTTTTTTTTCCCTTTTGACTATTGGGAAAAGCATGTTTATATGTAGAAAAAATAGATTTACTTGTGTGCATTTGTGATAAAATAGTCCTTCCACCCACTGCAAGTGATGTAATTGATGATGTCATTGTATTATTGCCTACTTTCTTCTTCCTGTTTTTTTTTTCTCTGTTGTTCTCCACATTCAAAATATGTCATGTTTACCAAGGGATACATGGATTCAAAATGCTGCTCAGTTCCACTGGCAGAATGTTTCTCTCCCAACACACTGTACACACAGACAACATAGAGGATTGTCTATGGGGAGTCATTCACAACAAGGATATTCTTGATTGAGAGATATCCTTGGCAACATTAGATGGTCGTCCGTTGCCAAGGAGACCTCGATCAGAGAAGATCCTTGTTTGTGAATGATTCCCCATAGACAATCTTTCATAGTGTATGGGGAGTCTATTCATGACAAAACAGCGAATGGATGCAAATTTTTTTTAAATCAAGCCTTACTTGGCTTCGATGTTGTGGCTCGCTCCAGTGCTACTCACTCCCTCACCGACGTGGCTTCTAAATCGCGCATGCGCAAATACGTTCAATCTTGTTGTGCTGCACCGGTGATGTACCCAGTGCAGCACAACAAGATCGTGACACGCTGAGGCAAGCACAACAAAGCTGTTGGGAGCATGGATTTCTATGCTCAACAGCATACACTACCATACCATACACTATAAAGGCCTTTGTTACAGTCAGAGACTCAGTTATCTCACTATCAGGGCAAGAAGAGAGTTCCCTGATAAGCAGGTAAAGACAGAAGGGGGATTTTCACTGTCAGCAAAGAAACAGTTGTAGTGAAAACTATAAACAGTACTTAGTAGTATTTCTAATTTGTTTATATATGTAAAGAGAGTGTGATTATCAGAGAAACAGCATTTAATTTATTTGTTTTATTTTTTATTTAAGGTAGTTTTATTTTTAGGGCCCAGTTGAAGATTCTTTTACAGTGTAAAGGTAGCAGCCATATTTGTGGTGGAAGATCAGTTCTGAAAGTAGGGGGCTAATTGAAATGCCTGTGTTCCTAATGCCCATTGATCTGTGTAGCAGACTCTTCACTGCTGAGCAGTCCTTTTTTTTTTTTAACCATGTGTAAACCATATTTTACACATAAATAAGAGCCAATCAGATTATTGGGTTTTACCATGTCATTTTATAAAGTATTTCAAGGCGCTGTAGAAAACCTCAGAATATGGATAATTAATAAGAGATAGAGGTATATAATGAGAATGTAGGGAGGTGGTACACAGATCTTATTAAATGGGGAAGGCACACTTGGACTGAATGTTTTTTTTTATTTTCTTACATTCTTATGTTCTAGATAAAAACCCAAGAAAACAAAAATATAAGACCAGTCTTTTATGCAATCCCATACCAGACTGACCACATTTTCCCTTAAGGTTATAAACTGTGACATTTTGCTTTAAATATTTTTTAACTGAAAATCATGAAACAGGCTATGAAATTTCTGATTAAACTTAGATGACTATCAAAACTAACTGTGACAAAAACCTCTCTGAACCTCTTGGAGGTTTTCCAACCATACAAGAAGAATTCAAAATCTACACACTGCAGATTCTGGAACTGGGAAATCTGTAACAGGATATGCACCTTGCTGCCATTCTGCTAATGACAGATTTATAATCCCTTGGAGTGACTCGTAGTTTCCTGTTTTGTGTTTTGTAAGGTTATACCACTGTATGTTTTCATAAACATTTCATATTTTAAGAAGATAGCATCTTTAAGTCTAAATCAGACCAGTGGTCTTTCCAGTTTGCCACTTGACCACAAGGCAGTTGCAGTCATGCTAATTCCAAATTTAACTAAGAACTATGCCCTACACTTAATTGTACACACTTTGCATATGGTGATATTTGGTTGTGACAACATTTTATCTGGCTTAACTTTAAAAGTACCAACACCACTTGCATCTATACCTTCCTCTGTCAGACTATGTCACAGACTTGCCACCCTTTGATTGAAAATGTTTCTAGATGTTCCCCTGTCCAGCCCTTTGCAGTCTGTTTCTTCCCCCAAATTCCACTGGTTCATATTAGTTGAAAATGCTGCAACTAGTTCAGTCTATCAATCCCTTTCACTGTTTTAAATATTATCTTATACCCTTTATGCTTCTCTTCTTCAGTGTGACTGCACTGCAAAGGCTGAGAAATAATTGTTTCAATCTCTCCTCATGGTTCAGACCCTCTACCACTCTAGTCATTTGAGCAGGTTTACACTGTACTCCCCTGCTTCTGCATATCTTTTAGGTACAAAACAATGAACAGAACTGTATACACTGTAGTATTCTAAATGTGACATCGGTGTTGCCCTGGTTGGTAGAAATATTACTTCCCATGTTCTACAGTACTTGCCATTCCTCTTTTTATGCAGTGTACAGTACACTTAACAATGCCTCCTACAGTCACGCATTTCTGGGAATACTTCAGTTTCACATCTGTAAACACCTCATGTCTTTTTCCTGGTCAGTTACTGCTAGCTCCTTTCCTTTGAAATTGTATTTCTAACTCTTGTTTTCTGTTAATAGCTGGCTGCAATACATTGCATGTTTGAATAGTAAGCTTCACCTTGTAAGAAAGCAATCTAAAAGACAAAGAACCTTGGTGCAAAAGTGCTGAGGCAAGGGTTGCTGTCAAGGTGACCCTCGCCTCCATGCTTTTGTGCTGATGTTCTTTGTCTTTCAGATTTCTTTCCTATGGTGTTCTGTCTGTGACCAGAATAAGTAAAACTATCATACAGCTAGTTCCTCCTTCCTCTAGGCTGGGATACTCTGTACATGAGGCAAAGTAACAGTCCTGAGCAGTACAAATAATGAGTCTTCTGTTCTCAGCCTTTGCAGATCATGTGAAAGGCTATTTGGTACAGTACCATACACTCTTGCTTGGAGGTAGTATAGCACAGTGGTTTAAGGCTCTGAGCTGCAAATCTGGAGGCTTGAATTTGAATCCCACAGCCCCCACTTGCATACTGTGTGACACTGAGCAAGTCACTTGACTTCCTTTTGCCCCCAGAGTGCACCTGTCAACAAGCTTTCAGCTAAGTGTGTCTTTCCTGGTAAAAGCAAAAGGTAAAAAACCAGCATTTGTTAATGCCGAATATTGCAGGAGTTAGATATGCATAATAGGAATGACAGTGAAGTATTGAACTGACGCCAACCCCTTCCCCACCCTGCAGAGACCGACAGGCATTGGGGTGTGCCTTTGGGGCATCAGCTATAATACTCATGTCATTTTACCTCACCCTACCCTGTAGACACTGACAAGTGTCGTGGTGTGCTTTGGGGTCTTTGGGCCTTATACTCACCATAAGGAAATATACTTACCATTCCATAAGGAAATATGCTGAGATGGGTGCAGTATAGGAGAACTGGGTAAACTTTAGGGCTGAACACTCCAAGGCACACCTAGATGCCTGTCACTGGCTGTAGGGTGGGGGTTGGGGTGGAATGGCATGAGCATTACAGTCAATGATCCCAAGTCACACCCCTGATGCCTGGCAGTCTCTACAGGGTGGGGTGTTACAGTTGGAAACCCTAACATCATAGGCATTTGTTAGTATTGTCACTCCAAATTTTCAACAAAGGCTTTTAGTGACCCCAGCTCATAAAGAGCAGCACAATCAATTTGTTAGCTGAAAGGTGGTGTTGCACAGCTGCTATGCCATTTGGTGACACAGGGATGAAAACATATTTTGGGCAGGATGTGAAAAATGACAACTGTATTGTTCATGTGGAGGTGTAAAAAATGGCAATGTTGAAAATCTGGAGTGAAAATATGAAAAATTGGTGAAGTCATGAGCATGCATAGAAACAGTGCAACACACGTCCGTAACCCAATAATTTTTGGGATTGTTTTGCCACATTTTCAACATAGGCATTTTGGGACCTCCCCTCATGAACAGTGACACTGTGATTTTGTTAATCTGTCCCAAAAGTTGATTTCCCACAGTGACCACAACATTGTGTGCCACAGGTGCGGAAACGCATTTAGGGCAGGCTGTGAAAAATGTCAGCTGTACTGTTCATAAGGAGGTGTGAAAAATTGGCAGTGTTGAAAATCTGGTATGAAAATATTGTAAATTTGTGAAGTTACAAGAGTGCATGGAAATTGCACAATGCATGCTTGTAACACTGTCATTTTATGGTTGTTTGCCACCAAATTTTCAACATTGGCATTTTAGGACCTCTGTTCATGAACAGTGTCACTGTCATTTTCTCAAACTGTCCTGAAAATGGATTTCGCACAACGACCGCACTATTCTGCGATGGACGTTTGAAAACACATTTCGGCCAGGATATGTAAAATGACAGCTATACTATTCATAAGGAGGTGTGGAAAAATGGCAATTTTGAAAATCTGGAGTGAAAATATTTCAAATTCATGAAGTTACTAGTGTGCATGGAAACTGCACAACGTATGCTAGTAAAACAGCCATTTTATGGATTTTTTTCACCAGATTTGCAACACAGGCTTTTAGAGAGCCCCCCCCATGAACAGTGGCACTTCATTTCATTAATCAGTCACAAAACATGATGCCGCGCAGTGACTGTGAAATCACCTTTCAGGACCGAATAACATCATGACAGTGACCGAATTCATAAGGATGGGTCCCAATAACCCCATGTTGAAACTTTGGCACCAAAATTCCTCAAAATGTCTGAGATATGCACCAAAGTTGAAAAAACCCTATTCATGCCATTACACAGCTTACTGGCATTTCTTCAATTCGCGGTCGTCTTTGAAGAGTGCAGACGTGTTCCTGGTCCACCGAAGATCATCGTGCCATGTTCTGGAGGTAAGTATGTGGTGAGGGGTGTGTGGGGAGGCAGGGTGCACAGTGGGGGGGACGCGGGTTTGGGAGGGCCAGCGGAGTCGATGAGGGACTGTTTTCTGCTTTGCAGGTTTAAAAAAAAATTGCAGGATGTTTTTTCCTTTACAAGTTCATTTGGCACACTGGGGTGGGCTCCCAGCATGCCAACTGAGTGTTGTGTTTTGGGGGTTCTGTAGCTGATGGGGATTTGGTACCCTGTTGGCACACAACAAATGTGGTGGCATTATGCCGATGGGGAGTGGTTCCCCCATCAGAAAATGAAGCTGGGAAGGGGGGACATGATGCCCAGGGGGATTGGGCACCCCCTTGGCACACACTTTAATGGGGGGGTTGCATTATGCCAATGGGGAGTGGGTGACCCCATTGGCAAATGACATGGGTTGGGGCATGCCGATAGGGGGATTGGGCACCCCTGAAGTCATCTCTTTGCATGGCGGCAGTCAGCGCCACCATGTTAATGGAGGGGCCTTACCAGAAAAAGCACGTAGGGAGGGCATGTTTTGGTGCCGTTGCATGACTAGCTTGGCTGTCATTGCAGTGGACCTTTCCTTAGATGTGCTAGCCACATTATGTATTCCTGGTGTGGCGCCTGCATGCTGGCTTTTTGGGAAATGAGGGACGCACCTACTGATGCATGCCCTGCATTCGCCCAACAGTGATCACACCTCCAGATCTGCTACTAGTGCAATATGTTGGTTGCGCAAGCGTGAGCCAACATAAAAAGCAGAATCAGTTTATATTCATTCTTGGTTATTTGCCCATACTTCCCCAAGATGCTTTACATTATTGGATGTGTAATGTAATTCTTTGTTCACTTTATGGGTTTGCATTATGGAGGTGTTTTCTATAATTATTTGTGACATCCAAAGATTGGGATTGGAATGCTGTTATGGTTCTGTAATTACAATATTCATCTAAATATGAACAGCCGGGTCTACATCCTCAAGTAATTTTAAAGAAATAGCACTGATCTATTTATGTGAAACTTAATTTCATGTTAATTTTTTACTTCATTTATTTGATTATGAGTTAATAAATCATAGGATTCTCTTTGTCTTGGTCTTGTAGTCAAAAAAGAAAAGAAATGTGGATTTGCAGTATTAGTACTGCTCAGTTTGTGACAGTCTTTGGTTCTGTAATGTACTATATGACACAACTGACATATAAACACATTTTCATGTTCTGTATGTCAGCAGCTCAAACTAATACTAACTGCTTTGTATTTACTCATACCAACAAATAATCGTACGTAAACGAATCCATGTTGACCCATCCCAGAGTAGTTCAATCCAAGGAAATATGTTTCAGAAAAAAGTAGTGTTTGGAATCTTTACCTATACTCACCTCATTAAAGGATGTTCATGGTAGGGCTTTTAGCAACATTTTAAAGGAGTAGTACACCCTCATAGCTTGTAAATTTTATTTATTTTCTTGTCAACAGATAATTCTTTTCATGTATATGGGCAGACTAGGTGGGCCTAGCAGTCCTTATCTGCCATTAACTATTATGTTACTGTGTAGCTGTTGGGGGTATATGTGTTTGCTTTAGTTGTTTTCATTGGTCATACTAGCCCCTGTAACTAGCCTAGGCATCTCCAATTTTTGTTGTTGAAATCTCATTTTCCCTGAGGGTTGCATTAGCATATGAGAACAGGATGCCTCAGCACCCATTTACATTGTGTATCTGCTGAAAGTACATATAACCTGGAAAACTCCCTAGAAACACACAGATTGAATGTAATTTAAAGGGGAAAAAT
Organism: Neoceratodus forsteri; assembly: GCA_016271365.2. NCBI lineage: Eukaryota > Metazoa > Chordata > Ceratodontiformes > Ceratodontidae > Neoceratodus > Neoceratodus forsteri. The sequence continues at coordinate 1,278,532,131 of CM057450.1, read as the reverse complement.
GACTGTATTACATCTAAGACAGTCTGTAAAGCTGGTAAATGTTATATTTCACATATTCTTCCATATTGTTTTGTTGAACTGTAATCATGCAGACAGGCATACTGTGGAGTCTAAAGGGTGCTTACACACACATCATGTTCTCATGTGCTAATGCAGCTGTCAGGCACAATGAGATTTAAACAACCACAGGTGAGCTGCCGTCTTGCAGGATGCAACACGGCAGCTGCCACCTTTTGGTGGCCACCTGAGCTCCGGCTGCACCTTCGTGGTGGCGTCCCCCCATGCCCGATCATGGGCATATGTTGTAAAAGGAAAGTCCAATATCCCTGGTGGTCCAGTGGACCACTCACAGCCCAGTCACGGGCATATGTTGTAATAAATGGAGTCCAATATCCCTGGCAGTCCAGTGGACCGCTCGCAGCCCAATCACGGGTGTCAGTAAAAAACAATGCCACACCAACCCAACCCTGGTGCTCTAGCGGTACCCCCCTCCCCACCTGCCCACTGAGCTCCACTGCCCTGCTCCCCCAGGTCAGTGGCAGGCGGCAGCTCCCCACACACTTGTCGCCTCGCCGCCCACTGACTGACGCCATACAGTAGGGCTATATGCCCATTGGTTCAGAGCGTGAGTCAATGGGTGTGCAGCCCATACTGTACTACACAGTCCAGATATGTGAATGGATGGTGGGGCTCAGTGGGCAGGTGGGGAGGTGGGTACCTCTAGACCATCAGGGTTGGGTAGGTGTGGCATTGTTTTTTACTGACGCCCACGATTGGGCTGCGAGCGGTCCACTGGACCACCAGGGATATTGAACTTTTACATTACCACATATGCCCACGATTGGGCTGCAAACAGTCCACTGGACCACCAGGGATATTGGACTTTTAAATGACAACATATGCCCACGATCGGGCTGCAATTGGTCCACTGGACCACCAGGGATACGGGACGTTTACATAGTTTTCATATGCCCGTGATCGGGCATTGGTGCATGTTGCCACTTGTGCATGGGGTGTCAGTCCCCGATGGCTGCAGCCTGGCAGGGTGCCAGGCGCAAGTCGCCGGGGATCACCGCACCTGCATGCAAATGGGGCTATAATGACATGCTAATGGCTCCATTTGCACCTTATGGACATTATGGCCCCATTTGCATGTGCACTTTTGAATATCGCAGTTGTTGCGCCTAGCACAATGGAACTTGTGCTAGCGCATCCCCCTGCTCCACTCTGGCCACTTGCGCTGGTGCAGTGCCACTGTGCCATGCGCTCTGCGGGTGGCCAAGGTGTGATATTCAATGATGCTGTGCCATGACGCAGCTCCGTTAAATATCACCCTGTCAACGCCCCTGAGCAGTCAAGTTGTGCTGCACCCAGGCTTGTGCCACAGCCTGGTGCAGTCTGAATATCGGGGCCTATATGTTTTTACTTCTTTGATACTAACCTTTTGTCAGTTTTACAATGCTGTTTCTAGGCTTAATGAAGCAGACATTTATTTTTCCTGAAAAAAAAAAGGGGGTAATACAAAGCATTTATGAAATACCTAAAGTCTGGAAGAAATTGAAAGTTTTACCAACAATTAAAGTGGAAGGTATCTGGAACAAAGGTAAGGTGATATAATATACCGAGTGCATGGTAGCCCACTACTCTAGTCACAAGTGCTGCAGGCTAGATATTACATTACACTAAACTTGTGCATGGAATTGTTCTGCTGTGCTCAGATATTCAGTGATTGGATGCTAGAGTCAGTGCTCAACAGTAGGGAAACTGATTAGTCTGTAATTGCCACACATCCGTGAAGCCAGTCTATAGGCACTCAGATGTCAATGGAAACAAACCATTTGCTATTAATTGCAAATACTGCCTAGAAAAATAAAAACCTTTGTTTTTGCTGTGCCCTTTGTCATCTCTATCTCTGTAGCTATTTCTAATGGTGTAATTTGAAGACAAGGTTTGACTAACTTTATATCAGTTATTCTAACATTATAATCATAGAGTTCAAGGTTGCTGTAGAGATCATACAATCAATCAATCAATTTTTATTTTACCAGGAATAACACCATTGAGCAGGCTCATTTACAAGGTGGTCCTGGATGGACACAAATGAGGAAAGGGCATTTCAGTACATACATAGACTGAGTGAGTGCAAAAGCAGTAAACATTACTAACAGGGAAGATTTAAAATACACGGCAAAATAAAATAACAGCACCGTAAGGTATATGCAGTAACAATCAATCGGATGCACAAAACATAATACATAACATACTACAACATACTGGGTGCAGATCGTCAAGTGCTATAAGACGATACAACGCCAGACCATAGATTGTACAGGAAGAAGTGGAGTATGTTAAGAATAACAATTGCAAGTCTCCTGCAAGGAGCAGTCCAACAGTGATTTAAAGGTCTGCAGACTGATAACTCTGGTTAGTTTCAAAGATCCTTTAAGGGTATACCATAGTGTTGATAGGGCATGGCTGACTGCTGACTCACCATAATGGAATCTTATCCTAGGTGTGTCTAGCCATATGTAGGAATAGTTCCTACATGAGTAGGTGCCTGGTGTACTCTTACAGAGCTCTGTGACATACGGAGAAAGTTTGTTTGTGATGGCTCTGTATGCAACATTTTTTAATCCCCTAGTGTGGAGCTAGGTCCAGCCAAATTGGGCATAAAGAAAACAATGGTGAGTTCTAAAAAGGGTGTTAGTGATACATTTTAACTCTCTATGGTATAGTGTGTCCAATTTAAAAAAGGCTGCTTTGGGACAGTGACTGTAAAGAAAGTCGATGTAGTCAACAAGGGCAAGGAAAGTGGTCTGGACCAGCCTTATTTTTGCTTCTTGGTTAAGTAAATGCTTAATTCTAAAAAAATAAGGTACTAGTTTCTGTGTCAGTTTTTTAGACAGTTCCTCAATATGGGCTACAAAGGATAATCAGTGATCAAGCCAGAACCCCAGATACTTAGATTTGTCCACTACCTCTAACAGATCACCGGTTAGGGTTATTATCTGATATTTGTGACTGGGGATAATCATGTTTTCAACTTGGGCATGGGGGACAGAAGTATGACCTTAGTTTTTCTCACATTAAGCAATAATTTCAGGTGGAAGAGATTATGTTGGAGCAAGTTAAAATCCTGTTGCAGGTTTATGCAGGCAAGCTCAAGGGAAGGCCTAGTGACATATAATACTGTGTCGTTGCTAAGCGATGGATGTTTGCTGTCCTGATATTCGAGTCGATATTATTGATATAGATTACAAACAGTAAGGGCCCCGATATGGATTCCTGTGGTACTCCTCTTGGCAGGGTTTTAAGGGGGAGAGAAGTCACTGTGTGCTTTTACTTGTTGTTGTCTGCCTGTGAGGTAGCATGAAAACCATTGCACGGCAGTGGCATCAAGACCGATGCTTTCTAATTTGTATAATAATATTGTATGATTCAGTGTCAAGCCACTTACTCAGGTCCAAGAAGACTGTGCTGATATGAATTTTACTGTCAAGTGCAGTTTGCCAGTCATTGGTCACCTTGGCCAAAGCAGATACCATGTTGCATTTTGACCTAAAACCTGATTGTAATGGATTGAGAAAGTTATAGGTATCCAAATGCTGTCTTAGCTACACATTAACTAACTTTTTAAGTAGTTTAGATAGAGTGCGTAGCAATGAAATGGGCCAGTAGTTATTTAGGTCACAGGGATCACCCGATTTAAAAAGAGGGATTATGTGTGCTACTTTCCAGGAGGAGGGAAGGACCCCTTGCGTGAGAGACAGGTTGAATAGATGAGTGATGATTGCAGTTAGGAAGTAGTGTCCCAGTTTAGGGAACAGGGGTTCAAGCCGGTCAGCACTGGCATGATTTTTGGTGGCCAATGAAATTAAAAGGTTCTCAACCTGTTTGAATGAGATAGAGCTGAAGCTAAATTTTGGGTGTTGACCGGTACCCAGGAGGGTGGCTTGGGAGGGGTTGAATGGGAAGCCTGCTCTCAGGAGATGTGTCAAAGGCAAGACCTGAATTGGTGAAGTGGTTATTTAGCTATTCTAAAATGTCGTGTTTGTTTGTAAAAGTGTCTTCACGAGAGACAGTCTTGGTGGGCAGTGATGGAGATGAACTATGCCATTCAATTTCTTTTAAAATTTGCCAGACTTTGGCAACATTATTTTTGGAGGAATCCAGTGCCATTTGAAAATACTCCACTTTAGCTGATCTTATGAGTTTTGTACATTGAATCCTGGCTGCCTTAAAGGCAGACCAGTGGATGCTAACTTAGTTTTACATGCCTTTTTCCACAGCACATCTTTGGACTGTAATGATGATCTTAATGTACTAGTGAACCCGGGGGGGGGGGTCCTTTTCTGTGTTCTAACTTTTACTAGTGTTGCATGTTTGTTGATCACATTCAAAATGAAATTCTGGAAGAGGGTACAGGCCTCTGTAACTGAGGGGGCCAGGTAAAATTCTTGCCATCTGATTTGTCTCAGCCCGTACAGGAATTCAGTGCAATTAAAGTTGCGGAGGTTCCTTTTAGATAAGAAGCTAGACATTGATGTGAGCTTTGGTAAAGCCCTCACACATGCTGAGACCCAATGGTCATGGATATCACTGTGAAACACCCTGATATGAGATATTTTGAGGGGTTTGTTTGCTAGAATTAAGTCAAGGAGGGTAATGTTTGCCAGAGTTTTACTACTAGGACATGTGTGCTCGAGGACAAGCTGTGTAAGGCCACAGGCATCACGCATTTTTTATAGGTTTAAAGCTTGGGGAGTAACAGTCAGGGTTAAATTCAGCCAGAATTATAGTTTCTATGCTATGGGCAACCAACAATGTACAGAGGTGGGTTAACAGTTTGAGTCCCCCTGATGGTGGTCAGTAGCACCCTATAATGAGTATGGACTCATCTGGGGATACAGACACCTTCAGTGTAATGCATTCAAACTCTCTCGCTCCCTGGTAGGCATATCAGACCTGAATATGTTGTATGAATGGATGTTTATTTCATGGTTACAAGTAGAACTTTTTAACCATGTTTCTGAGATTACTAGAACATCTGGTTCTGTGTGGCAGGCCCAAGCCTGTATTAAGTCAAGTTTTTTGAGTAGACTACATACATTGATGTATAGGATTCTCAGGCCTTTTAGTTGCAATTGATTGGAGGGGGCTTTGATGTAAGAAGGGGGCCCAGGGTTTAACTCTACATTCCCAGAACAAAAGAGTAGTGACAATAAAAATGTGTACATGTTAGTGCCTCAGTATGTGCAGAAACCATATCTGCATAATTTTCAGTGCCTTTAGCTACTAAGAGCCAGAAGCATTTGCTATCCTGTTTTATGATTGCTCTTATGACCTGCAGATTATTATGGGGCTGCTAGTGACATTTGTGAACTGTGTTCTGCATCAACATTTATGACAGAGTTGTTGATCCAGCTCCCTGCTCCAATTGCAGGTATCTGCTGTTCTCATCGCTGCTGCAGGCTGAATATTAAACCTTGAAGAGGAACAACTCTGTCAGGTTGCTGAAGGGACTTTGATGACACCATGTGTATATACCTGCCTTTGCTTATTTATTAGGAAGTGCAACTGTGCATGTGACATGTTTAACGTGCTCCATCATGTTTAATTGATTTTAAGATTCCTTTGCATTGCATATCTGAAACACCAGGTTAGGTGAATTTCTGTTAATGAAGGCTTTGTTCAGCAGAATGTTGTGGTGTGCAGGCCATCTGAAATTTATAGCATGTTTCAAGCTTGCAGTATGGCTTTCTATGCAGAACTCAAGTAAACTGAACAATGTGTTTTTTTGTCAGCCTGCAAAAAAAAAAAAGTCCAATAGGACACTTGTCTTCACTATATGTTACCTGAACACACGTGGACAACCCTGAAAATTTAATTCCCTGGCTGTGGGGTGTTGCATAACAGTGCCACCCCCCCAAATCCATTCAGCTGGGTCACTGAGCTTGCCCTTGAATTCAGTGGACCAGCACGGGATCACAAAGCATATCAGCTGGGGTGAAGACTGGCACTACACCGAAGGTTTCTTAATTATATATCTGCATCTATATCCTTATCTATGTCTATGTCTACATCTACAACTATGTTTACATCTACATCTACAGCTACATCAATTTCTGTGTCCATGTCTATGTCTACTGTATAGCTATATATGGGATATACAATGGAGAGCTGTCAGATAAATGATTTATCTACACAAGTGCTGTTTGACCTCGGGTAACCTCACGAGTGGCGTATGCCACAAGTGAGGTGTCTGAGGTCAAACAGCACAAGTGTAGATGAATCATTTATCTGACAGCTCACCATTGTATATTTCATTTACGCAATACGGAGCTTTCAGTCAGTGCAGGGACATTTGCTTTTGATTGCTTATCTTGTTTTTGCATATGTTTGTCAAAAAAGTGTACAAAAAATTGCATTTTCTGCTCTTTCTTGCTAATTATAAAAAAATCTATAAGGTATCTATAAATGAAACACCACTCACTTTGTAGATAATTTTGTGCTGAACAACTTTCATGCTCGCAGTACCATGCTATCTTTTTTTGTTTCAAAGTTATTTACATTTGAATATGGGTAGTACTGCTACTGAGGCCGAACATTCTAAATGAGTTCCAGAGTGATTGTGACATAGCTACTATATGGACAAATTTTATTTATTCAACAGCTGTGAAGATAAATGGATTTATTCAATGGCTTCTGAGTCCACGCATATTGCATAAATATATATATATATATACTGTATATCTAGATCAATAATATCTATCCATCTATCTATCTATATTTTTTATGACTCCCCTTATAAACATGGCATGTAGCATTTATAGTATGTTAGCCAAAATGTCATTTTGCACCAGAAGTGTGAAAACACGTCTCATCCACAATTTAAAAAAATGACATCTGTCATATATGTGATGTGGTGTGGAAAATGGCTATGTTGAATGTTTGGAGTCAAAATACTGAAAAGTAGTGAAGTTGTGAGTGAATGTTGAAGTAGTGCAACATTCATGCATAACCTGAGCATTTTACCATATTTGTACACAAAATTTTCAGCATAACCTTCTTCTTATCCCACCTCATATACCCTGTAAGTGAAAATTTTCAAAGCCTCACCAAAATGTCATTCCATGCCACCAAACGTCATTCCACACCACAGGTGTAAAAACAAATTTTAGCCCGGATTCGAAAAATGACAGCTGTCATGTTCATGAGGCGGTGTAAAAAAATGGCTGTGTTGAAAATTTTGGGTGAAAATATTTAGAATTATTGAAGTTAGGAGCGAGCATAGAAAAATTTCAATGTGCACTCACAATTTTGTCATTGTTCCATTTTTTGACCCCAAATTTTCAACATAGCCTCCTTATGACCCCACCTCATGAACAAGGACAGTGACAATTCTGAAATCCCACCAAAAAGGATACTTTGCAAAGCAACCACAAAAATTACCTTTTGTGATAGATTTGCATACTTCCACCACCATTGGTAGTGAGGTGATGTCCCAAAAGACCAGGTTGAAAATCTGGGGTCAAAATATGCAAAAATGCAGTTATGCATCAAAGCTGTAATCCCTACTGAAATACATTGAGCTGCACTTGCCTTACTTTCTCATATTGCAGTCTGATTCCAGCAGCAAGACATGTCTTTGATGAGAGAGTGGATCTTTGCCATGGGACATGTTCAGGTGAGTGACAGTGTGTGGTGGGTGTGGGATTGTGGCTGCTGAGTGGGAGGTCAGAATGTGGAATCAGACTGGTAAGGGACCGCTTTTTTTTTTTTTTTTTTTTGCAGGTAACAAAAAAGAGAGGGATGGCTTGCTTTTTCCTCAGGGATAGTGACATGCATTCTAATGCTAGGGATTGGACACCCCAGTGTCAGGCTACTGTTCAGCAGCACTGGGGGTGGGAATCCGTGTGCTGCTATGTATGTATTGGGAAGTTGAGGATGACCTGGAGGGGTGGAGTCACAAGAAGTGGTACTGGGGTGGGCACTCTGGTCTGCTTTTATATTATAATAAAAATATAAACATTGGGAACTGTGGACAGGTGACCTGGAGGGAAGAGGGAGAAAGAAGTCACACAGGGAGTGGGCACCCCAGTCTGCTTCATAGACAGATAGATAGATAGATAGATAGATAGATAGATAGATAGATAGATAGATAGTCAGACAGATAAACAGACAGAGAATGAGAAAGACAAACACAGGCAGACAGAACAGGGGATTGGTGGCTCACTGCTGTCACTGCCGCCCACAGTAGGATTCCAGCAGCAGCTGCAGAATTCAAAAAAGTTCCCTTGTTCTCATAAAGAGAATGCGGGTGTCAGGCTTCTCTCACTAAGCTGGGCAACTTGGATTTTGGGGTGCCCAGAAAATATATTTCTGGCCATTATTTTAAAAAATGAACATCAGAATCTTGATAAACAGGTTCCATTTAGCTAGGTTCAGGTGTTTTTTTTTTAAAGTTACACCAATGTATGTATTTTCCATGTTTTTTATTTCAAGGAGAAAAGAAACAAAATGGCATCTCTCATGGCTCAAAAACATGTTTTGTGCTATGAGAAGCAAATGGTGAGAAACTAAAAATGTTCCAGTGACTCGGAATTTTTGGTGTTGTATCAGAACGTTATTCCAAAATCCTACTGAGCATGCTCAGAACAGAAAAAAAACACAATTTTAAATCCTTATAACTCTGAAACCATTTAATATTTTTCCATGAAGCCTTTCAAAAGCACTACATTGGCACAGCACACTTCTACCCTGAAAGATTTGGAAAAAAATTATGTTCCATGTAGGCTATAGGTGAGAACCAACCCAAATCCCATGTTAAGTATAGGAAAGCAAAAAAAATAGATGTGTACTGAAAAAGGACATACCTTTATCTCAGAAACTACACAATCTGCCTTCACGAAACTTTCCACAAATTTAGACCTTGCATTCTAGACAAAACCTACAAAATTTTAGCTAATTTCACCAATCCTTGTTAAAGCTATTAAGGTGCAAATTTAGGAATTTAACATTGAATGGCCTACTCAACCATAACTATAGGGGTGCCCCTATAATTTATTTATAATGTGCCAGTTAGGGTAACATAATGCCACAAAAGTAGGAAAATGTGGCATTAAGGTTTCCAACCCTAACTTCCCACCTCCACTCCCTCAAGCAACAAAAGGAAAAAACATTAGGGTTTTGGGTCTCCTGAGTCTTGGTGAATCAGTGATGGAGTCTTCCTTGGGGTTGTAAACCCTAATACCCACTCTGTTCCCTGTACAAACAATGTCACACATGATCTCCTTTCTTCATGCAGGGCCCTGCATGAAGAAAGCTACAATAAACTATGTTGGCAACATGTGGCGAAACATACTTCTCCACCTTTGTAGAGTGTATCATTATGAAGCAGTGGCTTGGACCTGTACCTTGTGCTTCTGAATGGAGGCTATGGGCTGAGGGGAAGGGTGAGCATTAGGGTTGACAATCCCAAGGAAGATCCCACCACTGATTTGCCAGGACTCTGGAGACCCAAAACCCTAATGTATTTTACTTTTGCTGCTTGGGGGGGTTGGAGTGGGGAGTAAGGGTTGGAAACCCTAATGCCACATTTCTTTACTTTTGTGGCATTAAATCACCATAACTGGTGCATTAATTTTTTCTTGCAAAGAATCTCACTTCTTTTTGAGATAGTGGAATCGTATCTTCATTCATGCAGATCTTTTTGGGACCTGCATGAGATGTAGACACATAGGCCATCTGGGCCATGCACCAATGGAACACTCCATACACCTATGGAATTGCAGGGCACTGCTGACCCTCAGGGCTGGCCTTAGGTGGAGCAGCCAGGGCAGTTGCCCCAGGCCCTGCACATGCAGGGGGCCCTGCATGCACTTGTCTTGAATGACTTTATGACTTCTCTAACTCTCTAAGTTCTGCAGCTTGCACCAACAAATAGCCTACACATAGACACAGCGTGCAGCAGGCAGCAACAGTCACTGCATATTCTGTTCTCACTTGGCTGAGTCAATTCCACCCTCTTTCTCAAGTTCCAGTTCTGTCTTGCTTGCCGCCCTCTCACACCACACCTCCCCCCATGCATTGCTGAGGGACAACCCCCCCATCATTGTTAAACCGCTGATTGGAAACCAATCCTATTGTTTCTGTTTGCAATATACAGAGTGGCACAGCAGTGTACCACCCCATGTGGAACACAACCCCCCCCAAAAGAAGACATGCACACACGCTGCCAACTACATCCTCCTCCCATGACCGAGGCATACATCCAGAACCTGGGAGTCAGACCACCTCTGTTCTAGGCAGTAGCAGAATAGAAACAAGGCCAATCAAACAGCAGCAAGAGCTCTGCATGGAAACAATCCAAAGGAGAAAGGGTTTCACTTATGTGAGGAGAAGGAGAGGAGGTGTTTACAGCCAGTGAGTGTCTAGGATTCAGTAAGCAATCAGCAAACGGCTTGCTTGCCTAATCAGCTTGGAGTCAGCAATGCTGCCATCATCAGAAAGGAAATTTAAAGGAAGATAGAGGATGCTGAAATTTATTCCCTTTTCTGTGGCCACAACATTCTTTCTGCATTTGATTGCCATTGCATGAATGGACCCGCTGAAGAACACCGCACTGGACCTGCTGAGCCTGAACCCACCAGAACTGGGCTGCTGAACTTGCCAGATCTCTTGAGCCTGCCTCATGACTGGAGTGGATTGTCACTCGGACTGCCTCTGCAAACTTGTGACCCATCCTTGACTACCACAGATCAAAATCATGCCAGCGACAGTATTTCCATGCTGACCCAGACTGCAGGACCATTTCTTCCGATCTAACCAGCCAACCTCTCCTGGCAGGGTAAGGAATAGGATGGGCACTCTTTCATAGTCTATTTGTCTGGGGGAGGTGGGAGGAGGCTTGAAATTGAAATGCTGCTTGTTTGGAGGTGGGAGTTTAAAATTTAGATTCTGTGTCTTGTGTAGTCTGGCCATCTGGGGCAAGTTTGAGAGGAGAGAGAAGAACAGCTTTAAAACAGCCTTTTTTTCTGTGATTGATGGGGGAGACTGGAGCCATGGGCCTCAGGAGGGGGGCTTTGTAGTGAAGGGTGTACTTGTATGGCTGGGGGGCTCATACTATTTGTCTCTGGGGAAGCCAGGAGGGGGTTTGAATAGAAATGCTGCTTGTTTGGGGATGGGAGTTTAAAAATTATCTTCTGTGTGTGGTGAGGTCTGGGGGAAGGTTGAGAGGACACAGCTTTAAATGCAGCTTTTTTTTTGTGATTGATTGGGTGGGGCAGGAGCCATGGGCCTCCAGGGGTAGTTTTGCTGTGAAGGGCCTGCTGGTGTGGCTTGGGGGCTCATACTATTTGTCTGGGAGAGCTGGGAGGGGTTTTGAATAGAAATGGTGCTTGATTGGGGGTGGGAGTTTAAAAATGATCTTCTGTGTGTGGTGTGGTCTGGCCATCTGGGGGAAGGTTGAGAGACAGGGGACACAGCTTTAAATGCAGCATTTATTTTTGTTATTGAAGGGGGGACTGGAGTAATGGGCTTCTGGAGGGGAGGAGGGAGCTTTGCAGTAAAGGGCCTGCTAGTGTGGCTGGGGGACTCATACTATTTGTCTCTGGGGGAGCCGGGAGGGGGATTGAATTCAAATGCTGTTTGTTTGGGGGTTGGAGTTTAAAAAGGATCTTCATGTGTGGTGTGGTCTGTGGGAAGGTTGAGAGGACACAGCTTTAAATGCAGCTTTCTTTTTTTGTGATTGATGTGGGGACAGGAGTAGCGGGCCTCCAGGGGGAGCTTTGCAGTGAAGGGCCTGCTGGTGTGGCTTGGGGGGGGGATTGGATTGACAAGACTGCATATCTGGCTTGGGGAGTATTCAAATCCCCAGCCCACAAGGCCCTTTGATTCAAGAGCTTGCCCTGCCTTGGAGATCAGGCATGTTAGTGTGCTTTTTGGGGTGTGGGATGTGAAGTGATGGGCCTCCTGGTCCATCTTGGGGGTGACAGTCACAAAAAAATATTATCAGTAGGGGGTTCTATTTCCAGAGTGAATAAAGATGATATTTTGATTCATTTCCTTCTTAAAAGTTTATTTAATGAGGCCATACACTCAACGTCCTGGTCCATCTTGGGGGTGGCAGGGGATGAGGGGCTTGCTGGTGTGTCTTTGGGAAGGGTTTGAGGCAAAGGGTCTGCTGGTCTGGCTTCAAGAGTGCCCAAGCCAGACCAGTTGGCCATTGGCTTCAAGACTCCATCCCATTCAGCCTGTTGGTGTGTCATTTGGGGGGGGGGGCAGAGGATTTGAAGCGATGTGCCACCTGGTCTGTCTTGAGGGGGAGCGAAGGGCCTTCTGTTGTGGCTTTGGTGATGGGGATTTGAAGCAGTGGCCCTCCTTATCTGGCTTGAGGGAGGCATGGGGGTATGATTCTGCTGGTGTGGCTTGGGAAGTAATAGATCTGCTGATGTGGCTTGGGAAGCGATGGTTTTACTGGTGTGACTTTGGAAGTGATGGGTCTGGTGGTGATACTTTGAGTATGTGAGGCAAAGGGATTTCTTTCAGAAGGGAGCACAGAGTCAAACCTGGAGACAACAGCGTAAATGCAGACAATCCAAGCTGGTGGCTGCTTTGCTGTATTTTAAACATTTAATAAATGTTTTTTTTTATCATTTCCAAAGATTTGGATTTTCGTGTCCTTAATGTGAGCCCATTTGTTTGAATTTTGGAATGTGAAGCAAAGAGTCTGCTGATCTGGCTTGAGGAGCACTCATGTCAGACCAGCAGGCCCTTTGCTCCACTCAACATCCCACCCATTTCCCATGATAAGGCCGTTTTCATGGGAAGTCACTGTATGGATTGGTTGGAGGGACACCGGGCCTCATAGGGATATATCTGCAAACATGGAGATACACACTCTGCATACTGTTGAAACCTTTGATTTACTGTCATATGTATTCGTGCTTTGAAGTTTGAATATGCAGCACATTCTCTGGGTGAGTAGCACCTTTTCAATAAAAGATGGATGAGGGAAAGCAGAGCAATTTTTAGAGGTAAAATGTGGAACATCCCTCTTGGTCAAGGACAGCTGAGAGGTAAGGGGCAGTTATTTTTCAGGAGACGAGGCTCAGTAGTTTGGACTGTGGTGATGAGCAAGTGCGTTTGTGTATGTCTGTGTGTGTGCATGTGTGTGTGTGTGTGTGTGTGTGTGTGTGTGTGTGTGTGTGCGCGTGTGTATTAGTTTGTGAGCCTATTGCCTATGTTTGGGAACCACACACAATCTGGTCATAAACTGCACACACACACACACGCACACACACCTACTCAGTCACTTTACCTGGCTAATCACCACCCTGCAACCCTCAAAAAAAAACATACTCAGTCACTTGCTGACAAATCACCCCAAAAAATCAGTATTACTCCAATCTTCTTTAAGGCCTTTTATGTTCCATGTAACACCAAGATTTGGGGACTCAGAACAGTAAGAATATCTTGCTGGTGGACTACCAGAGCTATGTTTTTTGGGTGGGTGATAGTGGGTTCTGGAATTTTGTGATGTGACAGGTGCTGTGTGTGTTTTGCAATCCAGTGCACAGGCTGCTGAGAGTTTCCAGTTTGAGGTCAGAGAAGTAGCATGAGGTCAGGGAAGGAGCATGAAATGATATGTGGGGTGCAGGTGAAATTGAAAGGTTTTATGTGTGGGGGTGGTACTAGGGCTGATTGGATTGGAGAAGTGATTGTTTTGGGGCAGGGGTTGGAGAGCTGTTTCTTGCTGGGACAAAAAAGGCCTTAATGCAGAGTGGAGTAAGAATGTTTTTTTTGTTTTTTTTTGGGATGGGGTCTGGATTGTGGTGATGGGACATGTCAGACACTGAGAGTGTGCGTGTGTGTGTGTGTGTGTGTGTGTGTGTGTGTGTGTGTGTGTGTGTGGCACCAGAAACTGTTCTGTTTTTCTGTATGCATTTGAGCATGCATCGTTGTCAACTTGTGGGACCTACGTGTGGAGCATAGGAGGAAAAAGCAAGTGGCTGCACTGTCAACCCCATTCAGTGCTGCGCTGCATTCATTGTATAATTTAACTTAGTGCTTGCCGTCGGGCAGCAATGAGTGTGACATGCTGAAGTTAACGGTTGTCGAACCCCTCTACCCTACCATGAAAATGAAGTCTCTGTCATGTTGCCTATCAGAGGGAGAGAGCCACTGGAGGAGGAGGAGAGGAGACCTGGCCTGCCGCCTGCTGCTATGCTGCTGTCTGTATATCATGTGTTTTATTGTACTGTCTTGTGACAACCTCATTCCATTTCACTGTTCCAGTCACCGGGATACTTGTTAGTGACACATTGTACCCCGGTACCTAACTCAAAAAGAAACAAGCTACATGTAAAAGCGATATTTGCGAGGGCTGGAGAGCAGCAATTATAGCTGTTTGTTGCAGCTGAGTTGTGAATCTGATGAGAGATCGGAGAATGTCAGGCTCTGTAGAGGCATGGATGGAGTACAGATTACAGTGCTAGGGTAGGAGTGAATGTGCTGCTCATGTTAGAACTGCAGCCACCCCACTGCTAAAATTAAAAACACACCCAAGCCCCGTACCAAGTATGCTTCTGGAGGTGTGCAACCGGGTGTACAGTACTATTACTGTTATAGGCCTTCCTATATTGTTTGAGGCTTTCGGGCAAGCAACTTTCAAAAGAACCCAATATTTTATTGGGGGGGGGTGACAGTGCTAGTGCACATCTCATTAGCTTCAACCAGATGGTCATGGAGAAAAGGAGGAAGGGGGGGTGGAACAGGTAGGCACTGTATGTACTGTGCAATAAGAATGGTTATTCAAGTATGTATCCTTCAATTTTTTGAATCTCGGTGTCCTGTTGTCAGAAAACCTACCTCCAATGCTAGCACATCACCAATTTGTAATGCTGGTGTTAAGTCCAGGATCTATTCCCCCGAATCACACATTACCTCCCTAGTGTGTCTGACAGACAGTGTCTCACTGCTTGAAAGCTGAATCCATTCTGAGACTACTACTGGGCATGATCATCTCTCTAGTTTCATATTGTTGAGCAGATCATGTGGTTAAGGGGGCCAATGAGTGACACAGATTTGTTTGCCCTCTGAGAGAATGGGGAAAGGTGTTGGAGAGAACTTCAAATGAAAGTTTATTCGGGTTTTGTCACTGTAATGACAATAATTACTATTAAATTTGTCAATTATAAATTTTGTTTCCAGATTGCCTGCAGTCTAAGTCCCAGTCACCCTCAAAAAAGTCCCAATGCTAATACTGTTGAGAGGTCTTATCTAAAAAGCAGACAGTACACAACTGGGGGATGCCAGTGACTGTGAAAAGCAATCCTCTTATTGGATATGTGCTGTGAGAAAAACACTGGTATCACCTCTGATAACAAGAAGGGTAGCAGTGACGTGTTGCAGCAACCCTCCTGGTACCTGGGACTAGAAACAAACAGCGTAGCACCAGCAGTGGCTCTAATTGTGTAACTGAATGGGGAATTGGAGGAATGGGATGGGATGGCGATGCAGACTGTGTCTGCTGCAACTTTACTGCACTTCACATTAATATTGTTGTTAGACTGCTGCGATCAACAGCACACACAGCTCAGCTGGTAGAACAAGGAAATAGTTTTCCACAGATTGTCTGGCTGGGCTGGGGTTCAATTCTCAGTTGGGTCATAGCATGCCACATACCTACTGCAGTTGGTCCATTTTTTTTCTGACATTGGGGTTTTGTTGGTGGTGGGATTTGCTGGACAAATATTATGGGTTTCTGATTATTTTATTTATGTATCTTTACATATAGTTTTTGCTCTGGAAGATGAAGTGGGAGTAATAGTTTTTAATGCATTTATTATTGGAAAGCGTTTCCTGTTCTTTATAGAGAGCACCCTATTTTGATGCCTACCTTCATTGTGTATGCACAAAGGAGACCTTTTTCTGAGATGGCCAGCAGAGACAGAGAAGCAAATAGGAAACATTTTGTAACTAAGTTAAGTTATAACTATAAGTTATAACTCTGCTCTCTGAGCTATTGTTTTTATGACCTGTTAACTGTGCTGTCTTTGTCTTAGTCTCGAGCAGGTGCCTTTGTTGTAAATGAGACCCTGACTTAAAGGTTTGTAAATTCAGTATTTTAAATAAATAAATAGATATCTTTCAGGATCAGCAAAGAGGAAGAAAAAAATGCTACAGCAACAGTTCTTATAATCACAGCAAGGTGGTGCTTGATCAGTTCTGGGTCATTCTGTGGAGAAACCAAGGTTTAAACAATGAAGGTGCCGGAAATACATCAGATACAAACACAAGAGCAGCAACAGGAGTGGATATGGATATCAACACTAATGCTGTTGAATTTGATAGTGATTGTCTCTTCTGTCATTTGGAAAGTAGCCAGATTTCAACAGGAGTATAACTGGGCTCAGTCTCAGTTGCATCAGATGATTGCATTGACCTTCCAAGTATCAACGATCAACCAGAGTGTGATACTGATCCTGCCTTCCATACACCAGCAGTAGAACATACATTTTTGTGTGAGAATTTGTCCCAGGACTTTATAGAGCTGTTTCTCGGCCTAGAAAACCTTCAGTCACAAGACAGGGAAGATATCATTCACAGAGGTCCGTAGTAAATATCAGAGTACAATTTTCCAACTTTGCTGACAGCTGGCGGTGACAGATATGAATGTTGCTTCTCTCCTGAATATTACATTCAAATCTTGTCTAATGGCAATCAGGTGAAAAGGTGTTATCTTGTGCACTCAAAGGTGAAAGATGCTGTCTTTTTCTTGGCATGTAAGTGTTCCCTGATGCTGCAAAAAGCAGTCTGGTGAAAAGTGGACTCAGTTACTGGAAACACTTAACAGAGAGACTGAATCTTGTCTTAAGTGATATTGCCATCTGTTCTTCAGAGAGCTGTTTTTCTGGTGTTTTGCAATGGCTTTACACCATCTTTTCTGCATCAACTGCATGGTGGGAAATTTTGAGGAAACATGACTCTGATCTGTCCACAAAACCTTTATCTGAGACAAGATGGGAGTGCAGACTAGAAAGTGTAAAAGCTGTTATGTACCAGTCCAGTGGTATATGCGATACCTTGAATGAAGTGGCAGAGACCACAAACAGTCCAAAAATCTGCAGCGAAGCCAAATTGTTGTCTGTACATGAGCTCAATTATTTCGAATTCATTCTCAGTCTAGTAATTTGGTATGACCTACTAAATGTTGTCAATTGTGTAAGTAAAACTCTACAAAGCTCAACAATGCAAATCAATGTCGCTGTGATGCATGTGAATTCTAAACTCATTTTTTCCAGAAATACCATGAAAACAGCTTTATGGATGCCAAAGTGACTGCCAAAGAAACAATGAATGCTGAACCTGTGTTTCAAGAATGCTGCCCCTCAAAGAATATGAAGGAGAGGACATTCCAGTAACAAGTGAGGAAAAAGCCTTTCATGTTGAACACTTGCTTGTAATACTTGATTGTGCGGTGCAGTCATTTGAGAAACGCTTTGAGCTCTACAAAGCTCACTTGGACAATTTTGGCTTCCTCTATTAACCTAGAAAACTGATGAAAATGGCTTCCAGTGAACTATTGAAATACTGCCAAGATCTTCATGTGGCTCTTCAGGATGGAGAGCCAGATGACATTGATGGTGACAACCTTCACTGCGAGCTCATGCTGCTTATAAATTGCATTGAAGACAGCTTAACACTGCTGAAGCTTTTGCAGTACTTGGTTTCAAACAAGCTATCCAGCACTCATCCAAACATATTTGTGGCAATCAGAATCCTTCTGAAAACACTGGTGATGGATGCAAATGCTGAATGAAGCTTTTCAAAGCTGAAACTGATAAAACAATTACCTTAGGTCAAATATACGCCAAAAACAGTTCAATGGCTTAAGTCGTCTCTTGACTGAATATAAGATCTCACAATCTCTGTATGTTTACTTACTAACTGATGATTTTGTTGCAAAAAAAATATAAAAAATGTGTTGTTTAAAAGTTATGTCTGTGGCCATAAGTGATTTTTTCACTAAAACAAAACTTGCATATATTATGGGCTTTTTTGCAGCAAAATCAAAGTAGCTTACATTATTTTGTTTGAGTAGGCAACACTATCCTTTTACCCCTGTTGTACAAGATGCGAAGCTATTAAACTAATACAACAGTAAGCAATTTTTTTTCAATTAAACTTGCATATATTGTGGACCTTTTTTGCAGCAAAATCTAAGCAGCTTAATTTACTTTGTTTGATTAGGCAACACTAGCCTTTTAATCCTGTTGTACATGATCTTATGCAGTATGTGAAGCTGTTAAAGTAATACGATACGACAGCAAGTGAACACCAGACTGCAGACTGCTGGTTATAGGGGCCCTGTGTTTTACCTCAGTCCCAGGCCCCACAAAAAGTAAGGCTGAACCTGCCATTCTGTGCAGCGTCGGATGTCAAAAGTTATTAAACTTATGAACATGCACAGAAAAATGTCAACGTAGCAAGGCAAGGCAACTTTTATTTAAAGGACACCCAATTCCAGAGGCTTTGGGCACCGTACAAAATAAATAAACAAATAAGAAACACAGCAAAATCAAAATAAATAGCAATAAACATTAAATTCCATAAATTATAAAATAAGATTTCCTAAGAAAATTTAAAAACACAGGTGGCTGGGAACTGATATCAAGACCTTTGCATACATATCTCACTTATAAATCTAAGTCAGGGAAAGCCTGGGTGAACAGGAGGGCCTTGAGGCGGGCCTTGAATACCTTCAAAGATGGGGCCTCCCTGACCCCAAAGGGTAATGAATTCCACAGGACGGGGCTGGCAACACTAAAAGCCCTGTCACTGGACATTTTTAATCTTGTCCTGGGAATCACCAGGAGGCCCCTACTGGAGGAGTAGAGGGGATGGACTGAGACAGCAGGTGTGAGAAGGTCCATCAGGTAACCAGGGCACTGGACGTGTAGGGCCTTATACTGTAGGTGAGAAGATCCACCTTAAAGAGGATCCTCCACCTGACTGGCAGTCAGTGCATCTCATGCAATACTGTGTCTTCATAACTGTGTTGTTTTTTCAATATTTTGACCCCAAATGTTCAACATAGCCTTGTTACAAACCCACCTCATAAAGTCAGTATATGAAAATTTTCAAATCTCAGCTGAAACGTCATTCTGCCGTAAAGATGTGAAAGCCCATTTTGGCCAAGTTTTGAGAAATGATAGTTGTTATGTTCATGAGGTTATGTGACAAAATGGCAAAGCTGAAAATCTGGAGTCAAAATATTTAAACTTACCAAAGTTATGAGCATGCATTGCAAAATTTCAACGTACTCTCATAATTTTGTTGTTCTGTAATACTTGTTCCCCAAATTTTCAACATAGCCTTCTTAGGACTCCACCTCATTGTAAAAGGTATAGAAAATGTTCAAAACCTGCCCAGAAGTTGATTTCATGCATTAACAATGTCATTCTATCGCACAGGTGTGAAAACACATTTTGGCCAGGATTTGAAAAATGACAATTGTCAAGGTATGATATGAAGAAAGGGTTATGATGAAATTTGTGGTCAAAATATTTTAAAATTACCCAAGTTGTGAGTATGTTTTGCAAAATTTCACTGTATGCTCATGCCATTGCCATTTTTGTATATATGGACCCCAAATTTTCAACACAGCCTTCTTATTACCCCACCTCATAAACAAAGTCAGTAACAATGTCCAAATCCCACCCAAAAGGTAATTTCGACAAGCGACTGTGAAATTACCTTTTGGGCCTTATTTTCATAATTCTGCCATCATTTGTTATTAGGTCTAGTCCTAAAAAGGACATGTAGAAAATATTGGGTCAAAATATGCATACATTACAAAGTTATGCATCAAAATTCAACACCCCATTGAAATACATTGAACTGCACTTACCTTAGTTTCTCATATTGCAGTCACCAGTTCAAGCAGCAAGATGTGTCTTCATTCAGAAAGTGGATCTATGACCTGGAGCATGTTCAGGTGAGTGAGGGTGTGTGTAGGGTAGGGGGAGGGTGGGGGGTCAGACAATAGAAGGACCATTTTCTTTTTTACAGGATTAAAAAAAACATTGAGGGACTGTTTTCTTTTCTACAGGGGATATTCTGGCACTGGGGATTGGGCACCTCGTGTGTGTTGATTGTTCAGTTGAAATAGGGTTTGACACCCTGGTGATGCTACCTACAAAATGGGATTGAGGTAGGCAACCTGGAGATGAGGGGGGGAGGACAAGTAGCACCAGGGGTGGGCATGAAGAAAACTTTGGAAAAGCCAGGCAGGCAGACAACCTGGAAGTGAGGGGGGGAGAAAGAAGTGGTACTGGGGTGGGCAACCCAGTCTGCTTGATAAATAACAAAGTAGGTAGATAGATAGCTAGATAGATAGATAGATAGATAGATAGATAGATAGACAGGCAGACAGAGAAAGAGACAGGCAGAACAGGGGATTGGCGATGCCAGTCTGCTGGTACAGTGGTTGGATTTCTGCTTGTGAAGCCGACAACCTGGGTTCAGGAACAGATCTGGGGAGTCAGAGGGTCAGCTGGGGGAGAAGGATTGAGCATCCCATGGACTGCTCTCCTTCTCTGGGGGGTAGGGTATCTTCTACCTGATGGACCCCTGATGCAGGCTGGGGGAACCACAGGCAAACAGGCAACTGCTGCCAGCACGCTAAGGGGGTGGGGTGGAAGCTGGACAACATTGCACTTCCCCACCTCCCAGGGGCAGCTCAGGAAAAAGATTGCAGGTCACCATGGATGAAGCCCACCCAACACTTAGCCTCTATAGCTCTCTGCCTCCCTGCTGACCTATTACAGCCCCACGGCACCACTAAGCCCTGAACCCCACCTTGGAGAGGAAGCCAGAGAGGCAATGAGGTTAGCTGACACGTTCTCCTATCATAGACGGGCTTGTTCGGTGCCGTGGCCCCACCCTGGAGGGTAAACCAGGGGGTATCTGCAGGGGTATGGTGATCGGGGAGCGAGGCAGGTGCTATGGGACTGGCATGGATGATGAGTGGCGGGCAACAAAAAGTATATTAAATTTAAAAAAAAAATGAACTTGCCCCATTGGTAATAGTGACCATAATGGAATATTGTTTAATCTTAGGACCACAAAAAATAAAACCAACACAGTAACTTTACAAAAAAATTATTACAAAGCAAATTTTGTTCAAATAAACCATGTATTGAACCAAATAAATTGGACTAAGAAGTCTATGAATCTAAATGTTTTTGAAGCATGGGATATATTTAAACATACTATACACCAACTGGAACAATCGTATGTACCCATGAAAAACAAATATAATAAAAAAAGGAAAAATTCCTCTTTGGTTTAATAAAAGTATTTCTAGACAAATTAAAACAAAAGAACGTCTTTTCAAAAAATTAAAAACTAATGGTTCTCCTGATATAAGGGTTAAATACAAAAGATCACTAGCCTTATTAAAAAAATTAATTAAACAAGCAAAAACCAAACTAGAATTTACCTTGGCTCACTCAAAAACCAACAAAAAGTCACTTTACTCATATATAAATAGTAAAAAAGGTGACCCAAGAAAAATAGGAACAATTACGCATGATGGGCTCTCTGTTACCGATGATCAAAGTATTGCTAATATATTTAATGATTATTTTTCTTTACAATTCTTTAATAAAGATAATTATTATCCAAGATGTAAGTTAACCCACACATCCCCAATTATAAAAGAGCAGGAAGTAAGAAATGTGCTGACCTTACTAAATAATTCCACCAGCCCAGGACCAGACAATATTAATGCTAGGTTTCTGAAAGAAACCATTAAATCAGTTACCTACGTTAACTTTGATTATTAACAAATCTTTAAAAGAAGGTAATGTACCAAAGGACTGATGTTTGCAACAGTTATTCCAATCTTAAAAAGGGAATAAATCTAGGGTTCAAAATTATAGGCCAATTAGTCTTACTTCACTTGTGGGAAAGGCTATGGAAAAAATAGTCAGGCATATATACTCTGAAATGCATTCGTTGGATACAGGACTTGACTCAGCATGGCTTCAAAGCTGGATCATCCTGCACTACTAACTAGATCTCTTTTTATGATAATGCCAGTAGGTTATTAGATAATCATATTCCTTCTGACGTTATCCTTTTGGACTATAGTAAAGCCTTTGACAAAGTACCCCACTCATTGTTAATTGAGAAAATGTGTAAACTTGGTTTTGCAGATTACCTGATTGATTGGGTTTCACAATGGTTATATGACAGAACTCAGGTTGTTAGAGTAAACAATTCAACGTCTACACCTTGTACAGTTGCTAGTGGTGTCCCCAGGGTCAGTTTTGGGTCCCAACTTGTTAATTTATTTATTGGGACCTACTTATAACTTCTAGCAATTTCTTAATTAAGTTTGCTGATGACACCAAACTGGGAGGAAGGGTAGATACAGTCTTAAATAGTCACACTCTCCAGAACGATTTGCAAACAATAGAAACATGGGCAAAAAATAATTTTATGGATTTTAATACAGATTAATGTGTGGTACTACACTTTGGAAATAATAATCCAAAAAATATTTATCGGTTAAATAACAAGCAAATTAAAAGTTCTGAATGTGAAAGAGACTTGGGGATTATTATCAATACCAAGTTAACAGCTAATTTACACTGTAACAGAGCAGCAAATATAGCTAATAATATGCTGAGGCAAATAAATAAAACTTTTGTAAATAAATCTGAGCAATGCTTGGTTACTTTGTACAGATCATATGTCAGACCCCATCTTGACTATGCCTCTCCATTCTGGAGCCCTTATCTTAGGAAGGACATCTTCAGAGAGGAGCAGGTCCAAAGGAGATTGACTAGGATGATACCTAGATTAAAAAATGCTTCTTATGAAACTAGATTAACTAAACGGGCTCCGCTTTGGAAAAAGAAGATTGAGAGGTGATCTTCTACTACTATTTAACATTTTAAAATGCCCAACTCAGATGAAGTTATGTGGATTGTCATTTGCAAAGAAACGTATTGTGGGTAGACTACATAATAAACAATTGTCTATTGAAAGAGTTAATACAAATTTAAGAAACAACTTTTTCAGTGTCAGGGCACCGCAAATCTGGAATCGACTTCCTGAATATTTGATCACTTCTAAAACTTCTGACATTTTTTAAAAAAATCTAGATGTATGGTTGACAAACACATGAAGTTAATTGCCTACTTTTGTGGTGGACAATCTCAATGGGCCGATAAGGCCTTCTTTTGTCCAGTGTATCCAGTAAATCCAGTAAATCCAGGGGATTGGTGGCTTGCTCCTCTCACTGCAGCCCACAGCATGACTTCCAGCTGCAGCTGTAGAACTCAAAGTTCTACTGTTCTCATACAGAGAACATGGGTGAACAGCTCCTCTCACTATGCTGGGAACCCTGGATTTTGGGGGTGCCAGAAAAACTATTTCTGGCATATTTTCTAAACAAACAAACAGCAGCATCTAGCAAAATGGGTCCCGTTTAGTTAGGTTCTAGTGTTTTTTAGAGATCATTTATATGTATTTTCAATGTTTCTGAGTTTCAAAAATGGCAGCAATCATGACAGGTATTTTTTTAGCACAAGAGGTAAATCATGAAAATAAGCACTTATGAAGGTTTTTTTATACCAGTTGAACTTGAACATTAACTAAAAAATTGCTGTAGCTCTAAAATGTCATGTTTTTTCACCAAACCTTTGAAAAGCACTCCCTTGACACAAGCCCCTTCAAACCTCAAAATTTCATGAAAAACGTCAACACCATCTAGGCTGTAGGTGAGAGCAAAAAATATGCAATGTTAAGTATTGGCTTTTTTGTGTGTGTGTTTTATTTTTTGTGCACCATATTTATAAAACTGTACAATATTTATTTATTTAGTTTTGTTTACCGGGTAAATGCACTAGACAAAGACTTTGCATATTTTCAGGCATGACCCAGGACAGTTACATACAGAGGAAACATCAATTTCAGGATACAGTACATTAGAAGTATTAGAGTGAGGATTAGTAAAACTAGATCAGGATTAACAAAACTTCATCAGCTATATCAGTCATTTCAGCAGTGCAAGACCTCAGAAATGAGTAATCACATCATAGAGATTATACACCATCTCAGCCATCTTTGTTGACCTTGCAAAGGCCTTCGACACTGTCCCACACTCTCCTATTATCCAAGCTCTCCATTGCCAGACTCTCAGGAGCTTCCACCAGCTGGTTCCACTCCTACCTGACAGGCAGGTCACAATCAGTCAGAACTGACTCTTACACTTTGGTCCCCCTCCATGTCACCACAGGGGTTCCCCAAGGCTCAGTCCTTGGCCTGATACTGTTTTCCATCTTCGTAAATGACCTGCCCTCGGCCTGCCCACATACATCCATTCACTTGTACGCAGATGATCCAGTATTGTATGCATCAGGTCCCTCCTCCTCTGAAGTGGTTTCCAGACTCCAGCAGGACTTCAGTAATGTCCAGCTCTGGTTTTGCTCAAATCAACTTTTTCTTAATCCCAAGAAAACGGTCTCCCTAACCTTCAGCATGAGGCAGAGACTCTCCCGACTCCCCTCCATCTTTGCCTTCCACACCATTGATGGGACTCCCCTGGAGGCTTGCACCTCCTTCAGGTACCTTGGGGTCTGTCTCGACTAGCACCTCAACTTTTCTGCATGTATCGACACGATCCACAAGAAACTGCACCCCAAGCTGGGCACCTTATATCACAACAGGGGCTGCATCCCTCTGCCAACCCGCAAGGCAAGTGTATAGAAAATGATCTTCCCAATATTCAATTATGGGGACGTAGTCTACAGTGCTGCTCCTAAGTCCTCCCTAGCCAGACTGGATCCTCTCTTCCACTCCTTTTGTCACTTTGCCCTGGACTGCCCCCCATCAACCTATCACTGAGTCCTCTACAGGTCCTTGGACCTCCCATCACTACAGCACCAGAGACAGGTCTACTGTGCTAGGATTACAGTGAAATTCTTGGCCCAGTCCCTTCCCCCTTACCTCATGGCAGCCCTAACAACTCAACCTCCACCTGCATACTAACTCAGGA
The DNA here is from genome assembly GCA_016271365.2 of Neoceratodus forsteri. Classification (NCBI taxonomy): domain Eukaryota; kingdom Metazoa; phylum Chordata; order Ceratodontiformes; family Ceratodontidae; genus Neoceratodus; species Neoceratodus forsteri. The sequence continues at coordinate 1,278,507,056 of CM057450.1, read as the reverse complement.
ACACAGATTCCTGGCTTCTCTATGTCCCACATATGTCCACCACTACAGGCCAGGCTGCCTTGAAATACCACATGCCTAAACTAAGGAACTCCTTGCCAGTAGACATTCGACACACCACCAACAATCAGCACCTCAGCTCTCTCCTCAAGGCACATTTCACCTCCACCTGCACATGTACCTAGCACCACTGGGGGCTAAGTGTCTTGCACTTCTCCAGAATTCTGACCACTTAATTGAGTTGCACACTGGCTTCATACTAAGCGTTCACTGACCTCTACCCTTGGCTGATTAAAGTGTATGTAAATGTCCTCTGCTGGCTGCTCATAGCTACTGTACCTGTATGTATTCTCTGTATGCATTTCTATTGTATATTTCTACTCTACCCCCTTCCCCAGGATGCATCTGGAATCGAGCGTTATCCCACTCAGTATGCCTTCCTGGTAAAACTTTTAAATGAATAAGTAAATAATACAACCATTACTGTAGGACATGCCCGATAAATGTAAAGTGCGTAAGATTTTGGGGGTGACATGTTAAGAGGGTGCGCCAGGTTTCAGATTACATGTGCAACTGTCAGAGCCCAAGAGGGATGCCATCACAATTCGAGTGTTGAGACTCTGGCACCCTGACCACACAAGCCAAGTTTTGGGCTATTTCATCAAATGATGCCAAAGTTACTAAGATGTAAAAATTGGGGTTTAAGATTGAACAACTGATTCAACCCTAACTATAGGGGCACTGCCATGCCCTATAATAAATATACAGTATATATACACACACATACAGTAGTGTCAGCCAGGATGCAATGCAGTAATGTTGCAATATATCACAAAATACTGCAGTACAGTGCACAGAACAGTGTAATTTAATGGCAGATAAGCCCCTTTGTCATCCAATATTTTGTGACATGTCACCTCCTGCAATTTACTGTGTTGCATTGTGGCTGGCTTCACTGTAATATACTGGTGTAGTTGAATAAGAAGTTTAATGTTAAACCCCAATTTTTTACCTTAATGACTTTGGCATGTGCACTCTGGCAGGCAGGTTCTCAAGATGTGAAAAGCTTCTTGAAAGTATCTTGTGTGGTTTCTGAGATGTGGAATTTCAATTTTTATCGACATGTGCTGGGGTTTTCTTGCTATAAATAATACATATTTTTATTTTCTCTCACATACAGCCTAAACAGTATGGATTTTTAGTTTTCAAAACTTTTACAGTGGTAGTATCCTGTGCCAATGTAATATCTTTCAAAGGTTTCGTGAAAAAGTATTAATCAGTTACAGAGTTATTAAGATATAAAGGATTTTTTCCTGAGCATCCTCACTAGAGATTTGGGTTAACCCTCTGATATGAATCGAAAATGTTTGGGCAAAAGATCATTTTTGGTTTGCATCATTTCACTGTCATGACCTGAAACATATTTATGTTCATGACGGCCACCATCTTGTTTTGTTTTTTTTTAACTAAAAGTACAGAAAATTCCTAAAAATATGTATTTTTAAACCACAAGCACCTGAATCTGGCTAAATGAGACCCATTTAGCTAGATTCTGGTGTTCTTTTTTTTTTTTTTTTTTGTTAATTAGTGAGAGAAATACTTTTTATGGGCACACCAAAATCCTGGGTGCCTAGCTTAGCAAGAGGTACCATTTTTCAGTTCACATCTAAATAACTCATGTAAATCTCACCCTGATGCCTCTAAAGCCCAAGGCCACCCTCTGTTTATCGATGCCCCCTTCCACTGTCTCTATGCTACTGGATTAGCACCCCCACCTCTCCCGTTCATCCCTTTCTCCTCTGCCACTCCCACCTCCACCTCCCCTCTTGCAACCATAGACCTGTCTCACCTCCACCATCACACCCCACCCCACTATCTGGCATCTTCCTGTCACCTCCCCCATCCCATCACCTCTTCCTTCCTTCTCTCATTATCCATTCAACAATGCAATTTTTGATCCTCCCTCCTTTCATTCTCCCCCCTTGCACTGCCCGTGCATTCCTTGTCCTGTCCTCTTCCTCATCCCCCTTCCACTTCTTGTCCTAATCTGCCAGATCCCCCCATAACCCCCATCTCTCTCACTAGCTCTCAAACAACAAGGCCAAAGTAAAATGTTAACTTTAAAAGTTCAGATTTGGTTAAAACAGCTATGTTTTGCTGGCTTAAGGGTATAGTGCAGAAGTTTGTGTGTGTATGTCTTACACCTGTGGCTGAAGAGACACAGGCTCCTCAGTGATCTGTGCTTCTGCAAACAAAAGTATTTTTGCAGTTTCATATCATGAATTTCATGGTGCCTGCACTTTTGTAGTCAGAGGTCAGTGTGCATGTCTTGAACCAGTGACTGTAGAAGTCTGCATGTGTGTGTGTCTTACAGTGCGAATCAGTACCTGTGGCTATAGAAGGGCAAGCCCCATAGGGGCCTGTGCTTCTGCAGACAGCAGAACTGCTGCAGTTTTGGTATTTTGAATTTGAATCTGTGGTTGCAGGGGCCTGTGCTTCTGCAGACAGACATAGTGTTGTGATTTGAGTATCTGGAATTTCTTTCTGCAGCCAGAAGTGAGTGTGCATGTTTTGTAATGTAAATGCTATGGGTACGAATAAACAAAAGTAGCATATCAGTGACTCTGCATTTGTGTCACCTGGAATAGGTATATATTGTTTGTCTTACCTGATGATGGCTGTCTGTGGTTGCTTGTGTGATCTTGTTCTTCTGCTGCTTGGGGGTGTTGGGAGTTGGGGTTGAACTGTAACTGGTGCATTAACACAGTTTATTGCAATACATTTCCTTTCTTTTTGAGATACTAGAATTGTATCCTAGTTCATGCAGGTCCCTTTTGGACCTGCGTGAACATATGTAGCTACATAGGGCCCTCTGGTCCCTGCATCAAGGGAAGATTCTGTGCAGGTTACAGATGAAAAGAATTTGAGGGGCTGTCTGGTGAGCTGTGGAAGTACAGGACATTTTGGGCTCTATGCCAAGAAAAGATTTCTCTTCACTACATGGTTACTTGTTGCCTGTGCAGCAAAACTGCACCATCCCTCTGCTGGCTGGATGTGGTACTGCATGGCAGCACTGTCCCCCAGTCTTTGCCCATCCAGCTGGCTCACTAAGCTTACTCCCAAACTCAGCTAACCAGCATGAAATCACAGAGCACTAGCCACTGGGGCAAAGGCCAGCACTGCACACATAACAATTTTCAAATACTTTTACTCAAAACTTGACTTTTTTGTAATATTCTATGATTGGGGGGTACAACTAATGCCAGTAGGGCATGATAGAACACAGTTGTTAGTGGTAATAGGGCAGACTACTGTAGGTGGGCCAAAAGCCCTTTCTGCCAACAAGTTCTGTGTTTCTATGTTTACTCACAAATCTGAATATTTTGTTTACATGAGCATACAGTATCTAATGAACAAGTATCATGGGAATATTAAAATACAGGTTGAAAGGTGATTTTTGCAGTCACTTTGCAAAGCCACCTTTTGGGCAGGATTTAACACATTCTAGTGACCTAGTTCATGATACGGGGTCATAATGTCAGAAAAAAAGTTACGTATTAGTTTGCCCTAAGGTGTCATATCTGCATCCACATATAAGTTTGTAGTATATACACCTCCTAGGACTCTAACGGGACATTTTCTGTTAGTTGTGTATAGTAAAGCTGAATGCTTTTGACATCTTGTTGTTGTATGCAAAGAATCTTGCTACAGTTGTATTTCCAAGGGGTTATACCCTGGCTAGGTACAGTAAATGTTTACTGAAATGTGCCTTTCTTCAAAAGTTGTTCTTCTTTTACCAATAAACTCTGAATTAAAAAAAAAAAAACTGTGCTATGTGTCATTATGCCAATGACACTGTTCTTTTTTCTACTCATAAATCTTTGCCTACCTTACCCAAAATATTACAAGACTCTTGATTCTGAGTAGTAAAAAGACTTAAACTACTCTATGTTTGGTTCATAATAATCTTCAGATACTCTTGCTTGCTCTCTTAACATAACTATAAACAACTCATCTTTGGAAAAGGTAATTGCTTCCAAGTATCTAGGTTTCTATTTTGACCCATCTTTAACTTTCAAAACACACATTGAAAAAAAAAATCTAAAATGTATTCTTGCTTAGGTCATATGAAACATGCCAGACATTGTCTATCTGTAAAGGAAAGAAAGCACATAGTGGCACAAGTAATCCTTTAAATTTTGGACTATAGGGACGCCATTTATCACCATGCTTCAGAGTTTTCTTTAGCTCCCATGAATGTTGTTTACAATTAATTGCTACATTTTCATCTTAGAAGAGAAATAGGATGCTCATCATTGTTCACTTCTTGAGAAATTAAACTGATCATCGCCTTCCTCCGAGAGCGAGCTGCATTGGCTCTCTCTTTGGTTTACAGAGCCATGAAGAAACAAACTGTTCTGTATCAACCTGATCAGTTGGTATACCCAATCCTAGATTTTTTACAAGATGTTCAGCATCACTGCTATCAGTTACCTAAATCTGCATCTGCTTATGGCAGAGCAAATCTTTCTTTTGGAGTCCCTTTTTCCTGGAACAGTTTAGACCCCACGGTTTAGAAATTGTACTGGCATTAAGACTTTTAAAAATGCTAGAAAATTTGTCATGTTAAATACTCAACTTTGTTATAATTATTTATTTTCTTGACTCATGTTTTGATAATTCATCTTGTGTAGTATGCTGTTTCCACTGTACTCTGACATGCAGCTTTCTGTAAATGAGACTTGTATCTCAAAGAACTCAGACAAAGGCCAAAATAGACCTGCACTCCACTGTGAGTTCACAGTATACAGAAAATAGGCTCCCACAATCAAATGGATATGCTGAGAATGAATGGGACACCACCATTATACCAGGTGCCCCCAGTGCTTCACCAAGTAGAGCTTCATCAGGGGGCTCCAGACAAAGTTCCACTGAGTAAAGAATTAGGGCACATGGTATCATGGTGGTGGTGTCTCATCCATTTTAAGCATATCCATTTGGTTGTGTATTCAAATGGTCAGCTTTCAAGCATTTGGAGGCTGTGAATAAAATCTGTCTGACAACCAGCCCTAGTGTGGGATCCTACTTTGTCTTTTGTTTGTGTTATTTTGGGAGAGCTACCCCCGAGACCTGCACCTGGATCTTGCTCTGAGGAGTATCTACTAACCTGTGCATTTCTTATTTCATAGAACTTATCCTGTAATTCTAGACTTTTATATAAAAAAATTAATAAAATCATTGGTAGGTGCACAACACCTGCAGCTTGTATTCCCCATGTTACCTGCCCAGTCTTGAAACAAGCCAGAAGTAGATGCCAAACATTGTCACCGGTATCCCCCCACCTGCTCCAACTTGAAATGAACCAGTAATGGGTGTCCAACCCCACTACCAATACCCCCTTCCCACTCACCTGATCTTAAAAAAAAAAAAAAACAGCAGTGGTTGCTTAGCCCAGATGCTGGTACCACCCTCACCTTCTCAATGCAGAAACAAACCAATGACCAGTACCCAATCCCACCATCAGTTTCCCTCCTCCTGACTGCTCAGTGTTGAAAGGAGCTGGCATCCCGAAGCCCACCTCTCCACCAATATCCACCCTCATCCATGATCTTGAAATGAACCAGCAGCAGGTGCTTAAAACCTACCAATGGTATTTCCATCCCAGTAACCTGATTTTGAACTTAACCAGCACAGTGTATCAGACCCCATCACCAGTATCCCTCCTCTCACCTACCCGATCTTGACAAACACATGTGGTAGCTGTCCAACCCCACTGCTGGTACCCTTGCTCCCTCCCACTGACCTAATCTTGAAGAGAGCTAGTTGAGGGTGCCCAACCCCATGGCTGTCATCCCCTGCTGGTCCAGCCAATGTTGAGAAGAATTGATGGAGGGTGCTCAACCCCACTGCTAGTATCCCCTGTCCCACCTGATGTTGAAACAAACTGACACTAGGTGCCTAAACCATCACCAGTATCCCCCCACCCTCTTAATTATAAAAAGTACCAGCAGTGGGTTCCAAACTCCATCACTGGTACCACCCTCTTACCCACCCATTCAGAACTGAGTCTGTATCATTTATTGTGCACACAGCAAACACACAAGGATAGGACACTGATTAAAGAGCTAGTGTACTGCTTTGAATTAATAGTAAATTTCAGATGCAGTCAGCTATCACTTCTTATATCTCAAGTATTTTTTTATTTTCTGTTTGTTAATTAGAAGATTTTCCACCTGGCAGTACTGGAGTGATGTGTGGAGCAGCACTCTGTCTGGAGAAAAAAAAAAAGTCAGTTCTGTTCCTCCCACTACATTGTCAGAAATGAGACCAAACACCTTGAGGCACCACAATCCTTGCAGCCTGAGCAGTGACTCTCAAAAGCTACCAATCAAAGTATGTAGAAAACTGTGACATCACTAGTAACCAGGGAGAGCCAGTCCCTGCTGCTTCATGTGAAAGTGAAACCTGGCAGTGAGAAATGGCTCTCATTGGTTACTAGTGAGGTCACAGTCTGTTTAGTCTCAGTGTTGCTGTAGTGGGAGGAACAGAGCTGACTTTTTTTTCCTTCAGATAGAGTGCTGCTCCACACATCACCCCAGTACTGTCTGGTGGAAAATCTTCTAATTAGTAAACAGAAAAGGAAAAAGTACTTGAGATATAAGAAGTGATAGCTGACTACATTTGAAAGTTAAAATTAATTGCAGGCGCTTTCCAGGCAGTACACTAGCTCTTTAATTCCTCAAGCTTCAGGTTTGTCCCATTATGAAGGTGATTTTAGATATCTCTTTCATTATAAAAGTTTTTTTATTTTCCTTAATATATCATCATACAAACAGTATGGAATGGTACAGTACATAACTTGTCGCAAAATGGGGGGAAGGAAGGTAAGGAAGGGTGGGGAGGTAGGGGAACTCAGGGAGGGGAGTAAGAGGAGATCAGTGAGAGACAGCAAGCACATACATACATGTATACAAGGTGGAGGTCAAAGTATTGCAGTGGTGGTAAACCATATCTACAAACTTAGCTAACCTATCACATAGCGTTGGTACTGTCATTATTAGTGACCTTGCTATAATCCTCATTATGGGGCCCCAACCCTTCAGGGGGACCCATAAGTATGACAGATGGTGTCTGACATGGAGCTACATTGAGATACACAAACAAAGGTTACTCACCCTTCAGGGGTCATATGGAGACAGTGGCAAGGGATCAGAAATCCAGGCACTCCTTTACCTCTATCATGGTTCAAGATCTGTATCTCATCCCAGGAGCCAAAACATGAGATTTCAGTCTATTATCCAGGGACTGCAACCTCTAAAACAGAAAGTGGAGCACACAAAGAATCTATGTGCCAGTACTCTCTGTGAGCCTATTGAGCCTAGTCACACATTCGGGTAGGTATCCTAGACACTGCAACAGATTAGTTAAAATGTATTCCTAACATATAACATATGATACACGGAACAAAACCCTCCAGAACGGAGCACCCTGGATGACTCTGAGACTCTATTTCCTGATACCATGGGTCAAGGCCTATGGGGATCATATGTGTATTCATCAACTTTGGGCCAAACATATTCCTAAGCATACAAGGGGAAGAAAACACAGCTGGATCCAGCCGACCAGGTGACTGTTTGGCCCACCCCTGCTGGTGGGTTCGCATATCTCAGGTATGGCGCCCAGCACAGCTGAAATTTAATCATCTGGTTGGAGTGCAGGTGTAACAACCTGTCAAGTTTTGCTAGAGCGGACAGCAAGGCCTCAACCTCGTGGAGAGTGGGGGTGGTGTTTGTATGCCATTTAAACACCAGGGCTCTCTTGGTTTGGAAGGCCAGCAAGGCTAGCCCTCTGCATTCCTGCTGAGTCAATTGTGGGAGGTCTGCTCAGATCCCTAAAAGAAAAAACAGGGGCACCTGGGGAATGTGTTTGTGTAGGACTTATGCAGCCAGTGTACAGATCTCCCTCCAGAGTTTTTGTATCCTAGGACAGGACCAAAGTATGTGAGCTAGGTCTCCTTCCCTGGTCTGGCAGTACCAGCAATGGTCAGATTCAAGAAGTTTGGCTTTGCAAAGGACAGCCGGGGTTTTGTACTAGGAATGGGAAATTTTGCTCTGAGTCAGTCGTGACCATGCATCCTGGTACCATTTATGAGTGTCTTTCCATGTTCGACTCCATAAATTGTTGGGGATGGTACATTGAAGCATTTGTTCCCATTTCAGCTTAGATTCACCTGACTGGGAGGGTAGGGTGTTCCTGAGCAGAGCGTAGATTCTACCTGCTAAGCCCTTTGGATGATGTATCCAGGTTTGTAGGACTGGGGTGGTAGTGTACAGTTTGTGGCTACTCAGAAGGAGTTTGAGCACTGTTCGGATCTGGAGGTACCTTCAGAAGTCCCTACCAGGGAGGTCCCATTTCTCCTGAAGAGTCTGGAAAGTGGCAATCCTGTCTAGACCTGGATCACAGATGTCCTCCAGTTTTTGAATCCCCTTCTCATACCATGCCTTCCAAAACACTCTCTTCCGGTCAATAGTGATAGATGGGTTCTGCCAAAGAGGTATCAGGAACAGGGGAAGGGGGTCCAGGGATAGTCTAGCATGCACATAGTGCCAGGTTTTCCTTGACATCTCTATTGCTGGTGAAGGTGCAGCCTTAGGAGAGAGTGAAGCATGTGAGGAGCTAGGCTATTTAGGGGGTAGAGCAGGGAAGAAGGGCAGGTGATTTTGGTCATGGCCTGTTCAACACACTGACCCACTGTGGCCTGTGTGAGAATTCGATCCTAAACCATTGGATGGTTTGGGCCACCTGGAAAGCCCATTTGTACCCCTCCAGCCATGGGAGGTTCCACCCATCCTGTGTCCAATGTGCTTGAAGTTTGGATCAGTTGAAGCAGGGCTTGGAACCTTCCCAGAGGAAGTCTCCTATCAGTTTGCCTATGGGCTTGAACCATTGTTTGGGGAGTGAGATGGGTATGTGGGCCAGTAAGTATAGAAGCCTAGGAGCAGATATCATCTTTATGGCAGCTATCTTACTTGCGAGGGTTAGGTTTTACATCTTCCACCTATTGAATTCAGTCTTAGTAGCAGTCAGCAAGGGGTGTACGTTGGCAGTCCATAAATTCTCCAGTCTGGGGGTAATCTTGATGCCCAAGTAAGTGATTCCCGAGGGAGCCCATAGAAGACTGTGGGTCATTGCTATATGCTGGGAGTAGTGTTCATTAAGTGGAAGCAGTTCAGTTTTGTTTTGATTGAGCTTCAGGCCAGAGTAGCTTGCAAATATGTCAAGCAGTGCCAGTACATGCAGGACTGAGAATTGGGCATCTGTCAGGGAGAGGAGTATGTCGTCGGCGTACATAAGAGTGGGGTAGTCTATAGTTTCTGCCCTGATCCCTTGGATGTTAGGGTGCTGCCTTATGGTAACTGCCAGTGGTTCACCTGCCAGGATGAAAAGGAAATGGGATAGGGGGCATCCCGGCCTGGCGCCACATTCAAGTGGGAAGTGTGGGGAAACTACGGCATTGGTGGCAACTCATGCCGTCGGGTTGTGGTAGATAGCCTGCATTCTAGTTTTAAACCCTTCTCCCACCCCCCAGGTGGGCTAGAACCAGGCAAACGTAGTCCCAATCGAGAGAGTCAAAAGCTTTCTGGAAATCCACTGCCATGGCAGCTGCTGGGGTATCCAGCTGCCGAGCTGAATGCATAAGATTGATTAGTGTTTTAAGATGGTCAGTACTTTGATGTCTGGGAACAAATCCCACCTGGGAGGGGTGAATAAGGTGGGTTAGCAGGGGGCTCAACCTAAAGGCAAGGGTCTTTGCATTTATCTTACTGTCAAGATTAATTAGTGAGATCGGGCGGTAGTTACCAGGATTGGTGGGGTCCTTTCCCTTCTTTGGAATGACCACAATGGTAGCCTCTCTAAGGGGGGGGGGAGGGACCATAGGACTGCAGCTTCCTAAAATACCTCTGTGAGGAGCAGGGTGATTACTGGAGCTAGGGCCTGGTAGAAGTCTGCAGTGTATCCATCACTCCTTGGGGATTTGCCCAAGTGGAGACCTTCGATAGCAGTATCCCCCTTTTCCATGGTGAAGGGATCATCTAGTGCAAGGGACTGTTGTGGGGGAAAGCGTAAGGAGGTTCAGACTTTGGAGGAAAAGCTGAGTTCCTGAAGTAGGAGTCTGGTGTGTGGAGATGTATAATTTCTCATAAAAGGCTGCCATTATCTGAGTTATGCCTTGTGGGCTGGTGTCGACACTTCCAAGGGGATTCCTGAGACACAGAATGAGCCTGCTAGCCTGTTGTCGCCTGAGCTGGTAGGCCAGCACCTTCCCTCCTTTATCTCCCCCATCCCAAAAGGTATGGCACAGCCAAAGAATAGCCACCTCTGCTTTCCTGTTAAGGAACTGATTGATCTCGAGGTGTAAGCCGAAAATTGACCTGCTGAGTGGGGAGGAAGGGAAGGGGGGGGAGGGGAGTGCCTTGAAGACAGCCTCTGCAGAGGCCAGCTGCTGTTCCAGGTCCAGGAGATGCTGCTGTCACTCTCGGTGCTTGGCTGCAGCATATCACATAATGCTACTCCTCATGGTGGCCTTAAAGGCCTCCCAGGTGTTCCCTGCTGAAGTGTCGGAGGATGGGTTATGGGCCAGGAAGAGCGACGTCTCACTCTTGGCCCATGGAATAAAGTCCGGGTCTCTCATAAGGAGGGGATCAAGCCTACAGTGGTGGGTGGGGGGGGCAGGGCCCCACTGGAGTAGCAGCTGGACAGGGGCATGGTCTGAAAGTATCCATGGAAGGATGGCAATGTCGAGGGAATTGTGTAGGAGAGGTGGGGACATAAGCCAATAGTCCAGCCTGCTATAGGAGGCATTAGGTTCGGAGTGGAAAGTGTAGTCTCTGGTTCTGGGGTGGATTACCTGCTATATGTCAATAAGGGCTTGGTCAATCATCTGTTGTTGTAGGGCCCACTTCCCTCTCACATGACTCTCCTTACCGTTGTCGTTTCTGTCCAGGGTGGGTACCAGCATTAGGTTAAAATCACCACCTATAATTAATGGACAGTTGGGGGGCAGGGAGGTGTTGATGGAGTCAGCCAAACTATGGAAGAATTTAGGGTCATCACTGTTAGGAGCGTATACATTGCACAGTGCAATGCTGCCTGTTGGGGTACTGTATGTAGCCAGCACCCACCTGCCGTCAGCATCTGTGGTGGCATTGTTAAGGATCCATTGAAGTGATTTGTGTATAAGTATAATCACTCCGTGCTTTCTTGTGGGGGTATTTGAGTGAGCCACCTGGCCCACCTAGTCCTTCAGCAGCATAACATGATCACTATTATCAGTTTGGTCTCTTGCAGAAAGGCCACTTTGGTTTTCAGTTGCTTAAGGTGTGTGAGGACCTTTTTCCTTTTGATGGGCGAGTTGAGCCCCTGCACATTCCACGTGTGGAGAGGCAACTCGGCCATACTGGGGGGGGGGGCAGTATCTTTGTCTGTCTCTCTCTCCTGTGCCTTATAAGGGGAAGGTGGAGGGCAGGGTCCAGATCAGAATTCCGACTACAAGCCGTGCCAGGGACCCCTACTTGACCAAACTGAATGGAGGGTAGGAGTGAGGTCTTCCTGGCCACCCTGGGTACCAGACTTGGAGCCAGGGTCGGAAAGGTAGCTATGTGCTAGTCAGGGGATTCCTTATTGTCTTCTACCACATATATACAGTATATACAGTATTGTAAACAGCATAACAGTAAAGGTACAACAACTTAATATACTCTATGTACCTTGCTAAACAAAACCACAACAGAAAAACCCTTAATGTGGACTGAGGTTGCACTTAGCCGGCTGGGTCCCCAGCCAATGGCATGTGCGGCCTCACCTGTGGGGAAGTGGCTATCTAGGCAGCCAGTCAGGCTAATCTGTAAAAGCTGGTTGCCTAACTACCAGAACCAAACTAGGAAAACAGGCTGTGGTATTGTTGGCCGGTGCAAGGAATATCAGATCCTATCACTGTGGTTGCCTACCAGAGCGAAAGGGGTACTGTTTCCCTAAGAGCTTCAGGGGAGGAAGCGAAGCTCTAGGTGGGAAGACGTAATAGATTTATTACCAGTTACTTCCCACTTTGTATGGCGGGTGGGGTAGAGCAACTACCGTAGTCCCAGTGAGGGGGTTATCTTAAGTGGAAAGAGTGATAGAAAGTGGAGAGGGTGGGTTAAATCTTATATCGGCATCTAGCCGGAAGGGTAGGAGGCCATTCTACAGAAGAGCACTACAAAGGGTGCACCAGGGGGCCCTTAAAACAATCAGTAGGAGGATTATATTACTGTTCCCTGGTCCCATCCCCTTGCCCCCCCCCACTTCCCCATCTTCCATATTCCTCATTTATATGTACAGATTCAGCTACCGGCAACCCCCCCAAACCCCCACCCTTCATATAGCAGTAATCAACATAGCAGATAAAGCTTAGGGTACAATGTCAAAAGCTTAGGGTACAATGTCCCAAGAGGAAAAGTGTCTGCCGGGAGGGGGGGGGCAGGTAGAGTTACACTGCCCATCTTAATAGCCCCTAGTACTAGAGTCCAAGAGAAAATTCCATAGCGATCCTTTCTAACCCCTCCCTTCTATCCAGCCCTCCTTTTACTCCCCATTGACACTAAACCTTATAGGCACCTAGCTTTAGTATTGCTCAGACAGGGAGCACATTGCATGGTGTCCGCTCATTGGAATCTTCTGCTTTGCACTGCGCCACTCCTGAGATTGGGCCCATGTCCTGAGGTGAAATTACCACAGGTGCCAGCAACAGTGCAATGTCCATGGTGGCAGCCCAGGAGTTCTGAACCTCATCGGCCTTGAGGTCATCTGGGTCCAGTGCAGAAAGTTCCATTTCAGTATGGAGCTCAGCCTAAGGGCTCTGATCCTGCATGTCTAATAGAGCGAAACAATTCCAGGAGAAGTAGGGGCTTGTATACACTGGCTCTGAAAATTCCACCCATTGGGTTGGTGATTCAGTTGGCACCGTGACTCCTCCAGTCTTGACTCTGTCCTGTGGATGGTCCCGTTTAGCATGGGAGACAGAGGGAAGTCACTTGCTGCCCTTGGGGTGGTGAGGTCCCAGCTCTCTCTGGGGTCCAGTGGATCACTCAGCTCTCTCTGTGGTGGGGTGTTGGTCCATTTTCAAGGGGGATTGGCAGTCAAGGTAGGAGGCTCGTGGGACTTCTGAAGTGTTCATCTGTGGGCTATGGCTCCAGTTGTTAGATGGAGGCCAGGTTGCATTGACAAATTCTGTTGCAGACTCAGGAGTAAGGAACTGATGAGAGGCTCTGTTATGTGTGATTTTCAGGGTCGCTGGGCATCGAAGAGAAAACGGGACTTGCAGGTCGTGGAGGTGACGTCGCACCTCGGTGCAGGCCTTCCTCCTAATGGCCAGGTCACACGAGTAGTCCTGGAAAATCATTATTCGGTACCCCCTCCATGTCAGGGTGCCGAGTTCCTGGGCTCTTGCTTGAATAGCCTCTTTCTCCACAAAGTTGAGGATACGGGCTAGAATGGGCCTGGGTTTGTCCCCAGCAGCCGGCTTCTGTTGCAGGGATCTGTGAGCACGCTCGATTACTATTCGGGTGGTGGGTGGCAGTCACAGGAGCTCTGGAAGGGCCTGTTGGAGGAAATTTATAGCTCTACCTCCTCGCAACCCTCCAGAAAGCCCAGGAGCCTGAGATTATTATGGTGGCTCCTATTTTCAAGATCATCCATTTTGTCTTGTAACTGTTTAATTTGGACCGCCTGCTCCCGCATTGCGGCGCAGTGCCCTTGCAAGGCCATGTCGTGCCCTTCCACCATGTGCTCAGTGCTTCCCAGTCTGACATTCAATTGCTGAATTGTGCCCTTAGCATTGTTGGTGGCCAATGTTAAGGCGTCCATCCGCTGCAATATTGAGGCAAATATGCCTCTGATGGAAGTCTCTCCACCTTCTTTTAATGAGTGTGCCATGCGGTCTCGGGTCCGTCAGTCCCTGTCTCAGGGAATTGCCAATGAGTTTGATCATTATTTGTTCCAGGAGGAAGAAATCAGAATAAGTAAGTTTTCCCACAACTTCCTATCTGATGTTCAGCAATTAGCTCTTCCTTAGGATGGAGAATAGTCGAGTTTTAAGCTCTGTACTAGTCGCATGAAATGATTAAGACTCTATTTTGCTTGCTGGCTAAGCCAAGCCCCATTTAGATATCTCTTTCAAAAGTAAGGAAATTAAATGCAAAGCTCTATATTTATGCATATATTAGGGCTGAAATGCAAAGTGTACTAAGTAAAGAAATTAAGAAATTAGGATTCAAAGTCTTATGAAGCTTAGAAGAAAAGATACTGCTTCGTTCCATGTGATTTCAACAAACAGGCGATGTAGGGTTGACATTACTCTAATGTCAGCATGGCCGTCAATGTCACAGCAATGCTTGCATAGAAAGTGCCAATACTGGAGTAACGCCAAGCCTGTGTCACATTATTATTCCTATCTCGAGGAACACACACCACCAATTAGCAAAAGCATATGAGAGTTTGAAATCTAATTTTTCATTTCCTTACTTTCTACACTAATAGATGCAGTAACATAGTTTTTACTGCAATAATGATATGTGTATATAAATATACACTGTGTATATATAGCTATATATATATATATATTTTGTGATAAATACAAAGTTGAAACAAATACCTGAAGAATTACTTGCGAGTTCTCCCACAGTGCTGTTTTTCTCATGTTTTCCTGCTTTGTGCAGCCAAAATTTCCACTAAGACACATACAAACTCACATGCACACAGGGGGCATGGCTTGACCACCCAGCTGAATGGATATTTGAGCTCTCAGCTCCCACCTCCCCTGATCAAATCCTTCACAACCCATGACAGCAACTACTTCTAAATGGCCATGAAAGCACCTACAGCACCCGACTACTACTCCTGTTTGTTAAATTGTGGTTTTGAAAGTCCAGTGATCATTTTTACCCTGCATAAATGACTCAGAAACTGTGACTGACTTCTTGAGCACTGCTGTAAGTAGGCCACAAAAATGACCATGTTATTGGAAGGGACACAGATGCCCAACTTGAATAAAATACAGCATATATTCTCCCAAATTATGTTACAGATGAAGGCTATGACCAACACAGCTGTCCAGATTCAGAGGGATGTTACTGACCTGGGAGTACAAGCAGGAGAGATCGAGAGGAAAATCACCTGCACAGATAAGAATCAGGCCGCCCACAGAGCACAAACAAGGGCAATTCAACTTCTGTAGACCCACATTTAGAGATGCAGTGAAATTAAATTTCACCAGTGAAATTCCAGTGAAATTGCAAATTTTGCAAAATTCACGGATTTTGCTGACGTATTTTGCGGGTGCAAAATGGGAAATTCTGCTGGCGAAATCATGCATTTTGCCTGTGAAATGTGGAATTTCACCTGCAAGTGGAGGAATTTCACCTGATAGTGGTGAAATTCCACTGCTCATGGCCGAAATTTGAGACTTTGCTGGTGGAATTTCACATTTCGCACCCGCAAAATATTTTCATGAAACGTGCGAATTCCGAGAAATATATCACTTAACGAAATTCACAGATCTTACACATCTCTGCCCATGTTGAGGACCTCAAGAACCAAAGCCACAGGAACAACCTCCATTTCATTGGGTTTTCTGAGCAGGTCAAAGAGACACAGACTTTTACCTTTCTCCAACGAGTCATCACCATCCTCCTTAAAATATCCAGGGAACAGCCAGTGGAGATAAACAGAGCCAACCACTCCCTGGTCCCAATGCCAAAACCAGGAGAAAAGCCACAGCCAATCCTGTCCAGCCTTCTCCATTTTTGAGATACAGAAGCCTTCCTATGTCTGGCAAGGTGGCAGAGGCTACTGATGTGGTAAGATCACTGGATTGCCATCTTTCTCGAATACTCAAATGAACTGTCCAGAACAAGAAGGGCCTTCACAGGAACAAAGAAAGTCTTGCTCAGTCTAGGCTTTTCCTCATCTCTTAGATACTCTGTCAAATTGAGGGAGTCAGTCAATGGAACCACCAGGACTTTTAAGACTCCTGAATCAGCTCATGTCTTCCTGATCAAAACCTGATCTAATGGAGGACTCAGAAATTTGTGGGCACTCACTAAATAAGGATGAAGTTTATTTATTTGTTTTTGTTAACCAGGTAGGCATACTAGACAACAAATGCCTATTTTCAGGTGCGACCTGGGAGGTTACAAAACAGAAAAACATGGTACAGAGTCACGGTAGCATACAAGCACAATGCAGAGAACATGGTACATAGTCATGGTTACAAACCGCCCATAGTACAGGTGGGCCGGAGAAATATCAAAACAGAGAGCTAGGAACATAGTCAGGGAGGCTTGCGGACCCACATACAGGGGGTGCAAAAGCCCTGCAGTATAGGCAAGAAAGCAAACACATAAACCACCACAGCAAGAGATGGAGAATGTTGAGAGAGTGTTGCATCTAATGCAACTAGTCAATACACCTGGAGAGGTGGTAGTCCTTGGGTGAGGAGCAAGGGGAGCTAAACAGGAAGCCTGGGGGGGGTGGGCAGGGGACCGTCCAGGAGAGGAACAGGTAAGTAGGCAATGGGGAGAGAAGGCAGGGAAGTAGGCCAGCATGGAGTTAGAGGGTGCAGAGAGGGGTAGGAAGGGACATGGGGACCACCACGACAGGCCTGGCTAGGCCTGCAGACTGAGAGTGGTCCTATAGTTGCGAGCCCCAGAAAGCGGGGCAAGAAAGATGGGGGTACGGCAAGTGCTGCAAGGGAGGGGGCAAAGGGCGATAGGGGAGAGGGGGTGCCCTGCAGAGGAGGGTGGGTAGACTAAGTGCTACAGGAGAGAGCTAAGGATAAATCAGTATGTGGGAGAGGTGTGGGGGGAGGGGGGAGTCTCCCAACAATTAGGTGGAACAAAGACAGGTGGAGGCAGCCTTGAGGAAGTTCCACAGGGACGTTTTGAAGCTGGGGTGGGAGGGGGCAGCCTGGACTTGGACGGGAAGGGAGTTCCAAAGTCTCGGGGCGAAGGCGGAGAAGGCCCGATCACCGGTAAGAGACCGGGTCCATGGGATCAAACAGACATGGGTCGAGCTGGACCTAAGTTGATAGGCGGGTGCAGTGTTTGAAGGGAAGGGTGAGGGCAGAAGGGCAGGCAGTCCGGACAATATTATCAACCATGTTGCCAAGGACAAAGGCATGGTGTTTTTCAGGGGGAAGCCACCCCAATTGGGCATAGAGGTCACACCGATGCAGAAGGTGAGGCGCGGAGAGGGCGAAGCGACAAATGTTGTTAATGATATTGTGACCACCCTATTGGCATCTTAGGCCCACCCATCTGATATAGAGGAGGACAGGGACCTGCAAACAGATGACCCATTTCTACCATTGAGAAGAATCCACAAGCACCAGTGCCAGAATAATTGGAGCTATATGGACACAGAGCTACCTAGCACAAGATCTTGCAGCTGAAACAGAAGCAGTAAGTCCTCGTCTGGATCTCCAGTCAATCTCAAATTCCACCACTCCACCAACCAATTTGCCCCTCTGGCCAAGAAATCCCTGACTGGAGCATGCAGTGACACCAGGAAGCTCCCACAAAATCCTCCAACACCATCACTGACAAACCAGAAATTATGTGTGGCAGTCAGAGCCAGTACAACCCTCCCTATCAGTGACTCATTGGGCCCGATGAATCCCAAGATCTGGCCTCCATCCCTACTGGCAAAACAGCACAGTCTACTTGACTGAACTTTTGTGAGCAAATGTTTGCTTTGCTCTGTCTTTTAATTAGGAGCAGAAACTCAGCCACGGTCTTGGGGGGGGGGGATTGTGAGCCGGGGTTAAAACAGCAGGTTCAGATCATCGTGGTGGCTTTGTTTTAGCTCAAACTGTTAATGGACATGCTACTTCAACATGGTCCCTTTTTTTCTAACAAGCTGCCTCCATCATGTAGCCTACCATTTCCCATCAAAGGACTGGTGTTGCAATCTCGTACATTCATGAGGGAGACTGCTGCTCAAACAATCAAGGAGCAGCATACAACACACCGAGACCTTCCTCTAGCACGAAAACATTAGCTTTATGAACTTCTGTACTGAAAGAGGCCATTTTGTTCCTTGTTTTGTACATTTTACTTAGTTGTAACATCATTAATTTGGGGGAAGGGTTGTACTGTGTATCAATTTTTCATGTACCCTCACCTTTTTTACCACTTGCACAGCAGGCAATGAAGAGGCCAAGCATAATTTCTGTGAGAGGACTCACTCACCTGCAGAGCATGCCAACACACACCACACTCCCCCTATCATTACTGTTTCTGTATGCTTTGATTCTACAGCTACTGAAGGCATATGGTTTTCAGAGAAGGATCCTCATTAGTTAGGGACAAGCTGTCAAATCCCCCTGTTTTGCACTGCCAGCAGGTGGTGTATATATTTTTTTGTTTGTTTGTTTCTGTTAAATTTATGGCTAATAACACTCTACTGTTTATACTGGTACATGGAATACTGCAATGCCCATGCTCCAGGAGAGCCTCCTGTTTTTACTCCTGAAATGTTTACTTATGGAGAAGCAATTTCCATGTCTAGGCATAGGCTTGAATGCAAGCCATCCACTATCCATATCCACATTAAGGCCCTGATTACTGGCAATACCTGCATCAGCTGGAGTGTTTGTGGGCTTAACTCCCCAGTTAAGAAAAAGCAGGTTTTATGCTTCCTGAGAAAGAAGCACACCCTCATTGCCTTCCTGAAAAAGACCACACTAGTCACTGAGGAAGCACAAAACCTGAAAAGAGGATGGATTGGGCATAACTCATGTTGTTAAAAAAAAAAAAAAAAGCAGGGATATTGATATTTCTGCATGAATCCCTCCCATGGCAACTGCAAGCTTCTTTGTAGGGTGGGAAAGGGAGATGAGTCCTAGCCCACCTCAAGATACAATACCGCAGGATGATACTTGGGAGCATATGTGCCCCTAATGAGGACTGACCAGGATTTTTCCAAATGCTTAATGAGACACTAGATCAGTTTAACCCTGACTCCACCCTGCTACTGCTAGGTGGAGACTTCAACCTTACCCTTGAACCTGACCTGGATCACAGCTCAAGTAAGGCTGAGACATGCCCCAGAGCTGCAGAAGCCCTGAGAGCCCTAACAAAGGATCAAGCCTCTGATCCGTGGCATCTGCAGCACCCATCAGTCTGGGATTAAACATGTCACTCGGCTGTGCATGACTCATTTAGTCACCTGGACTTCTGGCTGGGTTCACCTGCCTGTTTCAACAGAATTGTAGCCACAGACATTACAAACTGGCACTTATCCAATCACACCTCTCTGTCCCTCCTTTGGGCACCTAAATGCATGGCATGGACTCCTTCTGCTGGCAGATTAGTCTTTTCACACCTGAGTGAACAAGATCTCAGCAGACTACTTCAAGTTAAATGTTACAGGGACACACTGGCAGCAACGCTCTAGGGACCCTACAGGGTTTACATAGGAGGCTAGATAATAGCCTATGCTGCATGCAGTTTCAGAAACAGAGAGAAAGAATACGCAAGCCTTATAGTGTGGCTGAAGAAGCTAGATGTTATGGTCAAAACTCCCCCTCATGGAGGTGATCTCAAGACTATAAAAGATGACCTCCTATGAACCCGAGTCAAGATCAATGAACTGCAGACCCATGAGGTGGAGTTATCCATCACATGCCTGCGGCATAGATACTGTGAAGGGGAGATGGTAGGTAGGAAACTGGCCTATTGCCTCTAAAGGGCACATTACTCTTTGCAAACCAGCACAGGGTAGGTAATCAGCAAGCCTGAGGGAATTAATAAAGTAATGCACGCTTTCTATGGATCCCTATATGCCTCCTCCACCCCATCCATGAACCCAGAGGTTAATATTTTCTGAGACAGCACCCCACTACCTAAACTTACTAAGGAGGCAGCTGATGCACTAGACACCACTCTTACAGTAAAGAGCTAGAAACTGCCCTATCACAGCTTAACCAGAGTAAAGCTCCAGGAGGGGGTGGACTGCCTGCGGACTTATTTCCTATCATCTCTGCACAAATTTGCCCTATTCTCTGCAAGGTATACTAGAGGCGAGGCAATTATCCACCCTCACCCAAACCCTGAAGGAGGCAGTGATAGTTGTCTTCCCCAAGAAGGACAAGGATTCAAGCAATTCAGCCTGTTATTGTTCCATCTCACTTATAAATGCAAGAACCAGGGTGTGAGCCAAAACACTGGCTAAATGGCTTGAATCCCACCTGCCAAACCCACTTCATTCCTCGCAGATAGGATTTATAAATGGCAGACTGTGTTCAGACCATCTACAGCCACAATGATTTCTATAAACTTTGAAAATGCCTTTGACTCAGTGAAGTGGGGCTACCTCCTCCAGGTGCTATGACACATGGGCTTTGGAGACATCTTCATATCCTGAATATGAGCCTTTTACCACTCTCCCTCAGCAAAAGTCCTCTTCTTCCAGATATCTGACCCATTCCTCCTTCAGAAAGGTACCCAGCAGGGTGTCCTCTCTCACTCCTTCTTTTTGTCCCTGCCATAGAACTTCTGGCTGTAGCTCTGAGACAGCACAGAGACATACCAGGACTTCATATGGGGAGCCAGGAGTATAAAGCCATGCTCTATATGTATGACCTTCTGGGTCTGACCCCAAATGCCCCTATAGCCATCACCCCCCGAGAACTCCTTGCAATGGTTCTACAAGTCTCAGAATTAAAGATGAACCTTGACAAGACTGAAATGCTGCCCCTACATCATACCTGCCCAAGTGCCCTTTCACCACCAATGATGCTTGGGTATTTGTACTCTACCTGACACCTCAAAATGGGCCACAGTCATCCTCACACACCACTAATGGACAAATTGAAACTTGAACTGGATAGATGGAAGCTCATGAATCTCATTAAACTCTCTATGGCAGGCAAAATAACCTCCTTCAAGTTGATTTTGGTGCTCATACTCAGGCACTGTATATCCCACATCCTCTTTTCAATCCACAGAGTCTGGTTCTCTAAAACGGACAAACTTTTTATGGTTAGACAAATGCCCCAGATACAGCTGAATCAAACTGTGGACACACCGGAGCGTCGAGGGGTGGGGTTGTCATGGTTCCTGGTTATCACTTAGCCTACTTGCGGGCCCAAACAATACCCTGGTTTGCAGCTCCATCTCATAAAGCCCACCAGTGGATCTGGTTGGAAATGGTTATCACAGGGGGTACCTCGCTGGGCGTCCTATTGTACAATAAAAATCACAGCAATCTAAATCACCCTCCCATGTCAAAGGGATCTTTACATTCATGGCAAGCTCTGAGCAACTGTTCAATGCACATTTAACCATGCCCACCCTATGCCTCCTATGGAACAATCCTTTAAGTCAAGTAGACCACAAAACTTGTTGTACTGATCATTATGGCACAAGGCAAGCATATGGACAGTACAGGACCTGATCATAGTAGGCAGAAACCAGATAGACACCTTCCAAAACCTGAAAGCCAAATTCCAGTTACCACAAAGGGACTTCTGGAAGTATTTGCAAATTAGAAGCGCTATCAACCACCTCCTTAACGGTCCCACAGGAAGTAACAACCCTTAACTCCTCCCCTTTGCCCAGCTGGCTTCACCTTAAGAAAGGGAAAGTGTGGGTGCTCCATAAAAGTACAGTATCCTGAAGGAAATTTCTAGCCAATTGCAGAATGTCAGGTGCAAATGGGAACCCCAGTTGTTGATGCAAATCACTCAGGAGCAATGGGCTGAGTGCTGAGTGTTGAAAAGTAGTCCATGAGGTCTGCACAGACAGCTGGGTGCTCCTTATATGGAATATAGTTATGCACCTGTGGTATATAACACACACACATCCCTAAGGTGCTAAATGCTTATTGTAATGATTGTGAGGCAGTCTGCAAGGGACTGGGCTGGCTAGTGTCCTATAAAATTAATTATACAATGGGGTACTAAAATGTCGCTATCTGGTTAGTTGGTACCTCTTGCCCGTTGTAAATCCTCCACAGTACCAATGAGAAGAGGTGCCAGCTAGCCTCCATGTACTGCCCAGTGAGTATCACTCTGACCCCTCCCACATAAAAACTACTCACCACTATCTTCAATGTGACCACCGAAACTAAACTTCTGAAAAACCTTATTTCATCTCTCTCAAAGTGACAAGCACCAGAAAAACACCAACATAAATAAAAACACCTGCACACTAATAAAATGCATATGAAGCAGAAAACACTGCTTCTTAAATTATTTTCACCTGCCCGCTTCCTCCCGACTCACCGCTCAACAATTTGTCACGTTTGGCTCTGTTCCATTCCTCAAAGCATTACAACTCAACTCCACGCACCACAGTTATTCACCATAAAGTTCCCAATGTCCTCATTACCGAATGAAAGAAAAAACAAAAAAACACTACATTTCCACTCAAAATAATAAAAAAAAATACCACCTCAACAGGCAGTCACCAGCAAGCAGACCGTCATATACCATATCCTTTGAGTCCTTCTAACAGCGCTCTGTCGGCCAACTGCGGTCGCTCCAAAAATGAAAAAAACAAACAAACTCAGGTCCCACTTCAACAACACAGTACTTTGCTCATTCCTCTTGCCATACAGGGTAAGTCTGCCACTTGCTACTCTCTGCTACCATCCCGCCCGTGTTATCTGCTGACAAATTTATCAAAGACAGATAAAAAGTCAAAAAACACTGCTCTGCTAAGCACTGGCAAACTACGTGTGTGTCTCTCGGGTGTCTCTATGTCTCTATTTCCACCTAGCAACCCGGTACTATTTTATATACAGAGGAAGTATATCATACACAAAATTATTGAAAAAATCTATTTCTTTTGATGAAAAAAATACATTAATGTGGAAAAAAAATCTGTACTTGCTAGCCATTGTATAATAGCAATTTACCACGACAAGGGTGAGGGTTACCCTAGTATTTACAATGCCTGGAGTGTTTGGCTGACTTGGCCTACCTGCCTTGTGGCCAAACAACACACTAGGCATTGTAAATCCTAGGGTAACCCTCACCCTTGTCATGGTAAATTGCTTAAACATCCCCAGAGCTCCAACACTCCTCGATGAAGCTTGAGAAGAGCAAACCACCGGGGCATATTGGAGGCAGCAGTTTGCTAGCCGTAACATGTTGGCTCATAAAGCCCACATTAATTTGAACTGTTTGGTTTGCATCTTGCTATTTTTGTATGTTAAATGCACCTTATTTACATATTGTATATCTCACTGTATGGACAATACCTGAAACCATGATGTTTAGTTCTTTCTGCTGTAGTAGATATCTCTTTACATGCAATAACTATCAAAGATTCATTAAGGAAAAGGATAAATGGGACTCATTTATTCAAATTTTTTTTTCTGCAATAACATATTTATGTCAAGGTGCTCTCTTCTGCACTAATGTTAACTGTTACCAGGAATATGAGTGTGGGTACACTTTCTTCAGAGCTTATGATATTGAATTCTAGCAACTCCAAGGCCATGATGGTTATTCCACATGACCAGTGTTGGAGGTGTGGACAGCAAGGGGGTACCTCACACACACATTATGGGCCTGTGCCTCTATAGAATCATAAGGAAGAAGGTCATCACTTCCTGTGCCAAAACTCTCCACCATCTATTGCCAAAAATCTCCTCCTTCTGGGTGCTGGGCATCTCTCTGGCAGGATTTAACCTTACCAAGCACCATATCAACTCGCTGATGGCAGCATCAGTGGAGGCAAAAAGGCTGATGTTGCAAAAATGGAGATCAATAGAAATCCAATCCATACAGCAATGGAGAGCCTCCATGGGGAAACTATCTTCAAACATAATGCATGTCTCACTTCATGAGAGGTACCAGGAAGAAGTATGACATGATCTGAAGCCCTTTTTTTATCCTCCCTCTGGTATAGATTCCTGGTAACTGGGATATTGGACAACTCGCAGCACTCCACATCACCCCAATTCAGATTTATGGTCAACCCCATCCCCATGATAACATGTCCTTTAATTCACCCCTACTCAAGGCTGTAACAACTGATTTCAGGCTTTCCCTAGATACAGTACTAGTATGGTTCCCACAGTGTCTGGGATATTCAGTAGCATAGAAAAATGGCAGTAGTGCTCTTCTTTTAAGGCAGGGGAGACAACAGGTTCCGCTCCATAACTGGTGCAGTGAATTATGTGACAAGGTGCTAGCCACTTAGAATTAACTGCTATATTGTTTGTTGTATTTGTTCAGATATAAATTTGGACATGAAGTATCATCTCCATGCTGACATGTACTGATGTACTGTATGTATATATGTATGTTGAAATTCAATAAAAACAATAAAGTGAAAAAAAAACACACACATGCACAGACATTAATATGTGGCTTTTCAAGTCCCAGCTCAAAATATACCTTCTCACCCTTGTCCATGATGACTCTTAACATCTCTCAAGTCCCCCTCCATTTCCTTTGCCAGAACTCAGTTACTGACTCATGGCCTAGATAGTTGGTCGGTGACATAACTACAACTTAGGCAATCAAGTCAATTGTCCCAATCAAAGTCTCAAATTGTAGCTAATTACCTCATCCCATCAATTTGGAACTGAACCTAAGATGACTGATATTCAACTGCATCAGGCCACAAGATCCTGCTTTCCACCACATACTATGTCACACTGTTTTTTCTATCAGTACACACATTATTGGCAAGCCGTCCTGTAGAACAGAGAGCACAATGATACTGATGGTAATAGTTAAAGGTTTTGAACAGCAAGGCCATTGAAAAGCATCCAATAAAAAGCATGATCTGAGCCATCTTCTTGACGCTGAGCCGTAAAGGGCTGCTTTGGCATGCTGGTGAGCCTGATTCGTGCCCCATGCTCAGGACAGCACAGCAGAGGCCATTAGGGAAGGCAAGGCGTACCCAGACAGAGGCTAACCTTCTGGGGTGGAAGGAAGAAGCATGCCATTATTGCATTACCGCCCTAGTACAGGAGTGATAGTAAAACCCTGGCAGCATGTGTGACCGTGCAACACAAGAAACTCCCTAGATTGACCATTCACATGCAGGCATACACAGATAAAGAAGGCCTTTGTCTGGACATAAATCCATCTCTTGGTCATAGGATGACACCAAGTCAACTGCAGGCCACACCCAAAGGATTTTCTGAAGAGGCAGGCCCTTGCCTGAGTCACGCAGCTGGAATCTAGAACTCTCTTCCCTGACTATGACCAGGCCAGTCAGAATAGAGAGGGTTCCCTCCCTAGTGGGCAACATATCAATAAAGTAATATAAGCTTAGAAAGGACACTAGGTCCATCACATCCTCTCCTCCTGCTTCAAAATCACTGATGAAAAAGTATGCTGTTTAAGGTAATGGTGTGGATCAGCTTAATGTAGTCCTGCACTTATTGGAGGAGGTCACAGACTGGGAAACAGTGAGCAGCAGTGGAAACAGAATGATGTACAATGAGAGGTATGAAAATAGAATAATGAAAAAGAAAGGAAGCATGCTTTGTCCTTGTCCCACCTCTACAGCCTGAAACTATTACTAATGGGAGTGCTCTGCTCTCTATCCAGATAACTTGCCTTTGACAATGCTATGTACGCCCATAGAAATAGACTGCATGTCCATAGATTTTCAAATGAGATTAATTCAAGACCCAACTTGGCTATATCAGAGTTTGGAAGGCAAGCTACAGTTTTTTGTGATTTTTGTGAAACTAGGTGGGGGATGTTCTGGTCTCAGCTCCTACGGTAATTACTGGGGTGGGGAAAGAAGAGAGCATTCAGCAGGAAAAATAAGGAGAGAGAGTAATGAATGAAACTGAAAAGGGGGTAACTGGAACTGAACGGAGAGTAGAGCATGAAATAGGGTGGGGCAGAACTAGGAAGGGGGATGTAGTAGTAGGAAGAAAGTTGGGAACAAAGCAAGAAAGGGTCTACAAATTGAAATAAGGCAGTGGCAGAGCTTTAAATGGGATTATAGTGCAAGAAACAAGGGGAAAGCTGAACTAAACAAGAATTTGTCAATGCTGAATGTTGCTTGCTTGTATGTGCTGTTTAGGTATTTGGAAGTGATAATTCCATGCCTTCCTCCCAAGACATCCACTGTGTCTTTCCGATCAGTATTCAGAGAAGAGTGGGAGGGGCAAGGGCCACAGCAGTACAGCAGTTTCCAAAGAGGTGAAGAGGTGGACAATAGTCCACTCAAAGGCAAAAGAGTCCTGCAGGAGCTCACTAAATTGAAGGTGGACAAAGCGATGGAACCAGATGGCATACGTCCAAGGATATTAACAGAACTGCGAAGGGAGATAGCAGTACCTCTGGCAGCCATGTTCACTGAGTCATTCAACATAAGTGAATTGGAGGAGGGCACATGTGGTCCCTCTACACAAGTCCGGCAGCAGGGAGGAGGCAGGGAACAATAGGCTGTTCAGCCTCACCTCAGTAGTGGGGAAGATCATGGAGACATTGCTTACAGAAAGGATAGTGGGGCATCTAGATGTCATCGGAGTCCAGGACCATAGACAACATGGATTCACAGTGGGGACATCATGTCAGATAAATCTGGTTGTTTTCTTTGACTGGGTGACAAAGGAAGTGAATCAGAGTGGGGCAGTGGTCAATGCTTACCTTGATTTCAGCAAAGCTTTTGACACCATCCCATATAGGAGGCTGATAAACTAGCTGGGTAGGCTGGGCATGGGGGAAAGGGTGGTAAACTGGGTTAGAAACTGGCTAACAGACAGGAGGCAGTGAGTGGTGGTAAATGGTGTGCAGTCTAGGGAGAGGGGGCGACCAGTGGGGTGTGCAAGGATTGGTCCTGGGGCCAGTTCTGTTCAATTCTTCATTAGTAATATTGCAGAGCGTCTGAAGGGAATTTTTTCACCATAGCCATTTTAAGATCTCTGCTCATGAACAGTGTCACTGTGATTTTCTTAATCTGTCCCAAACATTGATTGCACACACCGAATGCACCATTGTGCATTACATGCACAGAAACACATTTTGGGCGATGTGAAAAATGACAGCTGTACTGCTCATAAGGAGGTGTGGTAAAATGGCAATGTTGAAAATCTGGAGTGCAAATTAAAATTTGCAAACTTACGGCGTGTGCAGAACTAGCAACACACGCTCATAAAACAGTCATTTTTAGGAATGTTTTCACCAAATTTTCAACATAGCCATTTTAAGACCTCTGCTCATGAACAGTGTCACTGTGATTTTCTTAATGTGTCCCATACATTGATTTTGCACACCGACTCTGCCATTGTGCGCTACATGGGTGGAAACACGTTTTGGGTGAGATGTGAAAAATGACAGCTGTACTGCTCAAAAGGAGGGGTGGTAAAATGGTAATTTTGAAAATCTGGAGTGAAAATATTGAAAATTTGCGAACTTATGAGCGTGCGTAGGAACTGCGCAATGCACACTCGTAAAACAGTCATTTTTAAGAATTTTTTCACCAAATTTTCAACATAGACTTTTTGAGAGCCCACCTAATGAACACTGGCAGTGTTGTTTCATTAATCAGTCCCGGAAGGTGATTTCATGCAGTGACCACAAAATCACCCTTCGGGCCTGATTAATGCCATGACAGTGAAATAATTCATGAGGAGGGGTCCCAAAAAACCCATGTTGAAAATCTGGGCCCAAAACTCCCAAAAATGCCTTAGATATGCAACAAAGTTGAAAAAACCCTATCTATCCCATTATACAGCTTACTGGTATTTCCTCAGTTCTACAGTCGGCTTTGAAGAGTGCAGACTTGTTCCCGGTCCACGAAGATCGTCACGCTGGGCTCCAGAGATAAGTATGGGGTGAGGGGGTGGGGAGCAGGAGTCGCATGAGGTGGGTGCAGGTTGTGGGAGGGGCAGGAGAAGCGCCGAGGACAGTTTTTGTATTTACAGTTTTTTTTTAAATAAGACAACAGGAGCTTACCACTGGGGTGGGCTCCCAGCATAGCAGCTGGAAGGCTGTTGGGGGCTGGAGCCGATGGGAGATTGGGCATCCCGTGGCCATAACATCATTTGCCATGCTGGGGTGGGCTCAGCATGGCACCTGGATGCTTTGGGGCGTTCAGCCGACGGGAGTTGGGCACCCCCGCCGCCACAGTGTGGGGAGGGGAAGGTGGAGCACGGCGTGCGTGCATGCGCATGTGTGTGTGGAGGGGCAGCTCTGCTCACTGAAGCAGAGCTCTCCCTTTCAACTGTATGACCACTGCATTTTCAACTGCTGTCATAGACAGCTGCAGCAGTGATTGGGGAACTGGGGCCACGCCTGTAAACACACTGACTGCATTGGAAGATGGGTGCCACACCTCCGGAAACTTGGATGATGGCACTATGTTTCTTGCACATGCATGCAAGCAACATAAAAAAGGAGGCATAGAGCATAAAACAAGGTGGGGTGGAGCTAGAATGGGGCGTATAAAGCTGGAAACAAAGTGAGCCAGTAATAAAATATGAAGTTCAGAGCTGGAAGCAAGATGGGGCAGAACTGAATGGTGGGAAATACAGCTTGAATTAATGAGGGCTGAAATTAGGTGACAAAGGAGAATAGGGACTAGAAAGGTGTCGGCATCCTTAACCCTTATCCTTTGTCATTTAGGGAAGGGGGCCAGTAGGAGATAAATCCAGGCTAGCTCAGTGTACCCCTCCCCCCTTTTACAGCACATCTGCCCATTAAGTGTCTATAGTTCAAAAGGAGTGGGCAGATGTGAGAGCAGGAAAGACTGGTTAAGGCTATTGAATCATATATGATGCTACACAGACTGACCATAAGTATGCCCAGTGACACTAATGACCAATTTGCACTGCTTCCTCCAATCGCATACTTACTCACTCCATTTAGACTGTAGCCTTTTATACGGCAGGTACAATGTGGGAAAAGGGTCCTTTAAGAGCACAGATTTGTCTCCTACTGACCCCCTCAAATCAGGGGTTATGGTTTAGGAGGGGGACACCTAGTAAACAACAGCAGCTTATGTTTGGCTTTGAGTTGGGATCCACAAATTTGATTTTACAACAGTAGTTCAACCACACTACTTCTGCTCCAATGCAGTAACTTGCAGGGAATAAAGCAAACTACTAATGGGGGGGGGAACACTGATAATTATTCTCTGTAGCTTACTTGTGGCAGGTAATATCTGCATGCCCCTGCTGTGGAGGTGATGTGTTTATGGTACTGTAATAGTGTCTTCCCCACAAAGGACCCTGAGCCTATGTTATGCTATAGTAATTGTTAACATTATTTGCTGAGCTCAGCGCTTTATACTCCTAGAGTCTGTTTTAGCTCCATGCCAATTATTATATGCTCCCAGGCCACACTGAGTTTTAAGATACATAATAATCTTCCTCCACAAAAAGACAAAATAAATTAGACATTACAAAATATAAAACAAATAAAAGGAAGGAAAAGACATAGCATTTAGGACATTACATTGCTCATCACAATATTTTACCATCTATGGATGGAAATGTTTCTGGGTTTTTTTTGTGCATTTTTTTAAAACATTTTTATATTACTTATACTTTGAACACAGCAACTTCCCACTGGCAGCCAGTCTTATAGTGGTCAACTGCTTACATAAGGTTAGACTGGAAAGCACAGCATTCCTGCATATGGCCTTTCACTCATTCTGTCTCTGTCCTATTCGTGGTGGGTGTAATGATGGGTCTTATTTAAGTGATACCAACTCAGTGTGAGTTGTACACCTGATCAAATTGAGCTTGTTGGTTATGGCAATGTGAACATTGTCCTACTGTCATCAGAAGGGGGACTTGCCATGCAACTGCTGGGAATAGTGGTGACCCAGGCTGTGATTCCAGTGCCAGTGGGAGTCCAGGGAGACTTAACACCAGGAGGTTTAACTGGAAACAATAGTAAGTGTCACTTGAAAAGTATGTGACTAATCGAATTACTGTAATAGTTAAAGTACATCCTTAGTAAACTGCATTTGAGAAAGGCTACAGCTTCAATATTCTCTGTGTTAAGCTTTGAGTAATGTGGCAAGGCATATCCTCATCTGTACTAAAACATCTTCCCATAGCAACCGATGATGGTGGGCATCCTAGAGAATAAAAAAACCATGTTAGCCAGTGGAGATCACAAGACTTGCCTGTTTTGCCAGAATTTAATTGAATCCCTATTTCTGCAATACAGTGGCTTTGCTAGATAAACGTGCCTTATGTACTTTAGTAAGACGTCTGTGACTTCTTCCAAATTGCTTGAGCCATGCTGGCATTCACTATTTAAATCTTTCAAATGTCCATGATTGTCTCTGAATCATTACTATCAATATCTACTTCTGTCATGTTGACACCTGGCACTGGCACTATGTGAAGTCAACAGAAGAGGACCAGCACACTTAAGAGGTTGTGTATTCACATTCTTGATTTTTTTCAAGTTGTTTTTGTTGCCTCATTTGATGTATACAATACAGCTTCTGCTTGACATAGTCTGTGCATCCTGTGGCATCTTTATAGCTGGAATCTGCTGGTGTTGCCATGACACATAGCAGTTCTCATCTAATATTATCAAACCTGTCTACAAGTTGTGTCAGAATCATCTCTGCCACCTCTTTAATGAGTATTTCATCCTGCTGCTGCTTCTAATGCTGATGCTGCTGAGATGGCTCAGATGAGCAAGTGGCACTAGTGTCACCACCTTTGGCTCTACCACCATCATCACTGTCATTTGTACCATCATCACCAGTTCCACTATGGGTACCTGTTTCACAATGACCAGCCTTGCTTTGTTGGGTTATTGAAGAATATCATAAGTAACAGTGTGTCTGATGCTCAAGAAGAGCCATGATGAAAAGCAGCATGTTAATGGTTGCTGACTCTGAAATGACATCTTTGGAGGCCTGTTCATATGGTCGCAGAAGGGGAAGAAGCATTTGCAGAACAGACCACAGCACCCAGAAGAGATATCCCTTATAGGACCATCATCAAATTCCATAGCCTGGAACACAGATTTTTGGTCCACGGGTCTCACCATCATATAAAAGATGGAGTTCCACCATTTGGAAGTATCTCTAAGTAATGTTGGGGAACATTGTGCTTCTTCTGGTACTGGTAGTGGTGTTCAGTGCATATGGAGATATGATGGAAATATCTAGTGATGTTTCATACAGTGTCAAGTGTTTCTTTCAACTATGCATGTTTGTTAAGCACATGACACCAACAGATTTAGTGTATGGGCAAAACAAAGTGCATGGGTGAAATCCTCATTGTCCATCACCTTCAGCATGTTACTGCCACTCTCCATCATGAAGATGCCCACCTTCAGATTGTGAGGATATAGCTAGATGTCTAGCAGTGATAGCATAAAGCTCAGAATGTTTTCCTCATTATGCTTCCTTTCCATGAGTGACACATTGCATAAGGCACATCTTCTACCCAGAAACAGAGTAAAGCATTTCCTCTGTTGCTCTGCCTCTGGGAGGCCGTGTGCTTCAGTAGAGCTCCTGAAGAGAGTGGTACTTTGGAGGGGGATAATGAAGCTAATGGAGCTTGATTTGAACACAACCTGATGTGGAGTGGGACTCAGGAAGCTTTGCTTTGCACTACTGTTCCAGATATTGCTAGTGCAATGCACATAACCTCCTCTGACTGTTTCAAAAGTGTCATCATCATGCTGAGCTTCTTCAACCTGCAAGAGAATCATGAGAGATAGGAACATACTGTCCCATCCCCTTCTTGCATCACCAATCACTCTTTCTCTGATGACCAGACTGGGAGGTCACGGTCATGTGACCCCACCAACCAATCAGGCAGATTGTAGCAGGTGTTTAAGTGCGCCCTCTTTCAAAGGGTCACCAACAAAAGATTAAGCCAGCTGAGGCACAGCTGGTGTCATTTCACTCACAGTAGCTTCTTCAAGCTGCAAGGGGGTCATGAGGGGTCGGAGCTTGTCATTTCTCCCTTCCCCTATCACCTATCACTCTCTGCCTCTTGTGACTGGATTATGTGGTCCCATTTCTGTGACCATCACTCATAAATCAGGTAGTGGGAGAGGATACTCAGATGGGACCTCAGTCAATAATTAAAAAGATTAAATTGTCTAGCAGTCCTTCAAGTAGTAGACTGGAGCATAAGGGTAGGAGCATACAGGTGCCACACCTGGGGGTGTCAGACTGGTGTGAAAATCATCAGGAGATGATGTCCCTCAAGTGTGAACCTGAATACATCTCCTGTCCTGTTGTGTCTTATGAAGCATTGAGTCATCCTGCTCAATCTGTTAGTACTGATAAATCGATAAATATCTTGTCCTGTTGCATCTTACAATGTATTGATTCATCCTACACATTCTGCTAATACTGATACCTAAAGTTTGTCTCATGAATGCATTTAGTTCACAAGGGCTCCATGAGGCACCATGGAGAGAATCACCCGAGCAACCAATCGGGTCTGAATCTTACACTATTTAGGTTACAAAACATTATTTTCTGTTACACTAAATTTTTTTCTGTTACCATACAGTACATTGGTGGTTTTGTTTAAGACAGTGGAATTACTATGATTCTCCCATTTGCACATTTGTCCCATTACTGTGGTACTCGTTGTTTATCCCCTGCCTTTCCAGTCATGTTGAAAACCAATCCTTGCTCAAGACATCTTCCAGTGGGCCCCATATTGATTCATATTTAGATTTATGTGCCATGTTTAACACTATATTGTACTTTCTCAAACTTCATGCTGTCAAGGAGGGTTTTACTCCATTGGGCTATTGTGGGTGTGTGTGTGTGGGGGGGCTTCTCATCCATCCAATTCTGGGTAAGGAGCTTCTTTCCTATTGTGACTCCAAGGCACCAGAGTGGGTTATCATACACTTTCTGGCCATGCCCCATTTCTCCTGCCCCCCATCAAGATTTTATCTGCCCCTAGAGTGTAATGGTACCCCCATATTTTAGATAAAAGGGTAGGACTGTATTATGGGGCATTTCTCTGGTCTGGTGGAGTCTGCCTTATGTGTTAGGTATGAGGTGCAGTATATCTTATAAATATACTTAAAATGAATGTGATGGAATCTATTATTTGTCGAACATTTCTGCAACAACTGCTGCCCTGTGCTAGCCCTCCCCCCTCGTATCTGTCCCTGCCAGAGCGGTGTTCCATTTGTCTTATGTATGCTGCATATTATTACTTCAGCTACTTGATAACAGAGAGTAAAATAAGCTTTATAGGCCGCTGAGTCTAAGGATGGTTTTCTTTATTCGAGGGCATTGGGGGCATTATTGGTGTCCTGCCCTAGAGATATCAGTCCCTGGCAGGCTTGCAGGTATGCAAAAAAGTCTTTCATGGAGAGCTGGCCAGTTGGATGGCACAGAGCCCCCACATTTATATAACTCTATCTTGACTAGTTCTCTGTTCCTCCACCAGTGTAGAGCTGTGGAAATGGGGCCTACCTATTCATTCAGAGTCCAGTGGCCCTACTCATTGGAGGATTATGGGGAAATCTTTTTCTCATGTTTATTAACACCATGCACTGTCAAGCATGCCCTGGCTGTTGATTGGTGAATGGATTGGGGATATGCTTTATAACCCTATGGGCCAGTGCCAGGGACAAAAGCATGGCCGGTGCCACCCCTGGGAGCTAACTCTCCTTCATGGCAACCCATACTGGAGTCTCTTCTGATGGATCCTGAGCATCTTTTAAAAATGTGA
Source organism: Neoceratodus forsteri (assembly GCA_016271365.2). Lineage (NCBI taxonomy): Eukaryota > Metazoa > Chordata > Ceratodontiformes > Ceratodontidae > Neoceratodus > Neoceratodus forsteri. Next base: position 1,278,473,351 of record CM057450.1, on the reverse strand, counting down.
GTTGGGCAGCTAGATAACAATAATGAAAGTTGTGAGGACCTAGTCCCCCAATTTTTGATAGCTTTTGCAATAAGTCTTGTTTAACCCTGGTTCTTTTCCCTGCCCATAGGAGGGAAGTAAAGCACCCTTTTAATGCTGTGAAGAAATTTCTGTAGCATATGACAAGAAGGTCCTAAAACGGATACAAATATTGGGGAAAAGGCACATTTTCACCAAGTTCATATGCCCCGTAAGTGACAGTGGCAGTGTTTTCTATCTCTCACAGTCTTCTTTCACTGCCTGCAATAGGGGCTGGTTGATGATTTGACATATAGGGCTAGATATTCAAAGGGGTTCACCTGGCACAACTGAGTTGCAGAAGCACAATCCCAGAACTGTGCCCCAGGACAATATTCAAAAGTGGGAATTGCGCAGTGCATTTCCCTGTGCGCTGGGGTGTAAAGATATTGTATGCAGCACATCTCCAGGGGGCATGCCCATGCATATGCGGCACATCCCGATATTCAGCCCTGGATGTGTGATGCATTTGCTGGCACAACCCAGAGATGTGCCGCATACCTGGGCTCAAAGTTGAGCCAGTATAAAATGTCTCAAGTGCCAGCCACCCACAGGCATGCTGCTGTATTGCAATGCACAACACAGCAGCCGCCAGCTGTGGGTGCCCCCCTCAGAACACCATGCACAAGCACCCACATATGTCCCTGGTAGTCTAGTGGTTCCACCCTCCCGTACCTCCAATTGCCATAAATTCATACATAAAATAGTCCTGGTGGTCCAGTGGTTCCCCCTCCCTGCCCATACCTCAGATTGCTGTAAATGCATACATAAAATAGCCCTGGTGGTCCATTGGTCCCCTCCCCCCCAACTGTACCTACGATCACTCGAAAATCAGATTCATATTTCCATGGTCGTATTGTGGTACCTCCCACCCCACGGTAACACGATTGCCATCATCAAAAACAATTCCTGGTGGTCCAGTGGTACCACCCCACCCACAGGACCCTATTCACCCCAGCCCCCGTTATCAGTGGGCAGCAAACCCACCCGCATACCTCTGGCTGCCCACAAATGACAGCTACAGTAGCAGCTCATTGACCACACTGTGGATCATCGGTTGCAGCATACTGTAATATCCATTCACAAATATGAAGTCATTCATTCTCATATTTTTAAATGAGTATTACAGTATGCACTGCAAGGCCATGGTCCACAGTGTGATCAAATCGGCAACTTCTACTGTAAACTGGCATCGTCGGCAGCTGGGAGGTATGTGGGTGGATTTTCTGCCCACCAATGATGGGGGGGAGCTGGGCGGACTGGGGGTCCTGTGTGGGTAGGGGGGTGCCATAGGAGAATTGTTTTTGATGACATTATGGGCAATCACAGTTACTGGTGGGATTGGGGGTACCACTAGACTACCAGGGAAATATGAATCTGATCTAAGAGCGATTGGAGGAATGGGTAGAGTGGGGGGAACCATTGAACCACCAGGGCTATTTTATTTATGGATTTATGGCAGTCGGAGGTACAGACAGGGAGGGGGGAACCACTGGACCACCCAGGCTATTTTATGTATGGATTTACGGTGATCAGAGGTACAGGCAGGGAGGGGGGAACCACTGGACCACCAGGACCATCTTTGTATGTCACACCGGCCGATAGGTGATACAGGATGGGGAGGCATACTACTGCAGTCCCTGGTACAGGGACCACATGCTGTGCAGGGCACCAGGCGCATTTCACTGGCCAGCCCTGCACAACACATGCCAATGGGGTCATAATGACATGCAAATGGCCCCTTTTGTGCCTAGCATGAATTATGGCCCCATTTTCATATTGGTGTCTGAATATCAAGAATTTGTGCATGGCATATCTCTGATGCACTGGCACATGTCCCATTCCTGGTATTTGGACCTATCTGGGGGTATGCACCAGCACATTGTATTTGCACCATGTGCATTATTTGCTATATTCAGAAGAGATGCGCCAATGCACATCTCTTTTGAATATATATCCCTTTGTTGCTCCAGTGCAACTCAGTCGTGCTGTGCAACCACTTGCTCTATTGACAGGTGCACTTTTGAATATCGGGCCCATAGTGGACAGATTGTTGGTGAGGAGAAGCCCAAGATACTTTAATTGTGGTTTGGGGATAGAGATTGTACCACTATTTGTAGACTTTAGGGTGGTCCCTTTCCCATGGGGGCCAGTCACATTTCAGCCAATTTATTTTGTGCCCTGACAGTGGTCCATATATGTTGAAGATGACTGTAGAGGCCCGGAGGGCCTTCCATGGGTTAACTAAGTACAGTAGGACATCATTTGCAAATAGAGATATATTTTGTGCTGTTGCTCCCACAGTCTCTGCACCTCTGTATCCTATCGCTGTATCACAACTATGGCCAAAGTTTCTATTGTTAGAATATATAGTAAGATGGAGGAATGCACCCTTGCCTAGTACCTCAGCCCGGGGTAAAGGTTGAAGATAGTTTTCCATTTGTGTGCACCGGTGCTTGTAACTTCTTGTACAGTACTTCGATCCAGGGTCAAAACTGTCGACCCAGACCAGATCTTTTAACTGTCTCAAATACAAAGGACCTCTTAACCCGGTCATGGTCTTCTCTGTATCTAGGGCCAGAAGACTGGGCCAAGTGCCCACAGATCACTTCCACATCAGATTTACAGTTCTCTCTGAGATTTCTTTAGCTTGCCTCTCCTACACAAATCCCCCTTAGGCAGGCTGAACTACCCAAGGCAGGACTCCCACCATCCTGGCTGCAAATATCTTCACCACCACCTAGTAATTGGCATTCAGAAATGAAATGTGGCAGTATGAACCACACTGACTGGGTCCTTACCCAACTTTGGAAACACAATGATGATAGCCAGATATTGCAAAGGTGGCAGTGCTCCAGCCTCCAGTGCTGCATTAATCATATCCTCCACGAGGGGGTGCAGTATATCCCAGAACTTCTTATTGACTTCTATTGGGATTTGAACTGCTATGTGAATTTCTTTCTCTGTAATGTCTTCTTCCAGGGATTATTTTTGCTGACTGGGGACTCAGGACAGTGTCAGGTAGTTAAATAATTCTCCTGGTTTGGGAGTACTTTTCCTCTGGTGTATAAAGGGTACCACAAAACCTTCAAAAGGCTTCTCCTATGGGCTTTCCTAGGCAGTCCATCTCACCATACCTTTGAGCATTTTGTATCATTAGTATCACTACCTGCAATCCATCCCATATCTGAATTTCTGTGTTAACCTAAGTATGGCTGATTTACAATTTACCACATGTGTAGGGTTCCTCACTCTGGGTCTCTTCCATTTGGCTTACTCTATTTCTTTAAAAGATAAATGGGGGCACCAGAGAGCAATCTTCCAGGTTGGATGCACTCCTGCAGTCTCTCCCACCTGAAGAGGCAATTTTATTAAAAATATAACTTTACTGGTACTCTTAGTTAAAAAGAATAGCAGCTCTGTGTGCAGTATGCTTTTTGGAATCAGACAATGCCAAACTTGATATGGTCCGAGGAATAGACAAACTGCACCGTCCGAAGAAAGACCTGATGGTGCATTTCACTGGGAATGCAGGTCCCACTTGCAACAATGGGCCCAAGAAGAAAATGGCCCTGTCGGAGGCACCATGGCAGGATATCCTGGAGTTCATGCAGGCCATGGGCTCCAAACTTCAGAATACGCTGGAGAGACTGGAGAGTCAAGAAGCCGAGGGTCACATTGCTGACTCAAGCGACTTGCTGGGAAGTCACTCGGAGGCCATCGCAAGTGTCAAAGGTCAGATGGTCACACAAGTGTTCACCCACCAGCAGTGCCCTGCTGCTACAGGGACTGAGGACTTTGGAGCTCACGAGGGAGCTGTGACAGTCACCGGAACATTGTATTTTCTGGAGTTCGGTGGCGTGAATGCTGTCCGAAGTTCCGACTGCTTTTGTTGGCTCCTTGTTGCTAGGATGGATTCCACAGAGGTGCAGCAGTGACTTTAGAACCTTGCAACTTCCTACTATGCACCACAATTATTCAGGCTCCCAGTGGCTAATGGCAAGTCCAATGCTTGGTGGGCCTACTCTATGCAGCTGTGGTTTGATGCAACAGGCACATGAACTGTGAGTTGTGTAAACCAGAGGACTAGATTGGGACACTGAAACTTAAAAATTAATAGTTTATCTTGTTCATAGACTTCTACTGTTTAAAATGTTTTGGTTTTGGACTATTTGGGGAGGTGCTACGATTGCCCTCCAATATGTCTATTAATTACTGTGGTCAGCACGATGAAGGGGAATGAGCACTATATGTATATTTTTAGGTAGATGGCATTATTGCCACAAGGTGGTTTTTCCACCATCAGTTTTTATCCCCTTATCAAGTGCTACATGCCAGAATGTTTTGGGCTAACACAATAATGTAAGTTGAGGACTTACAGCTGTTTCAGTTCCATTTCCAATTTTCATGTATTAGTACCATTGTAGAGTTTTATTCATGTGGGGGGTTGACTACATATGGAGTCTTTACTACTCTACTCCCTAGTCATGCAACCCATTTAAATAGCAATCTTATGATTGTGTCAGTTTTCCTACTTTAATTCTCCCTATTGGACCTACCTTTACCACTGAAGAGGCTGGCAATTACTGAGAGACTTTTTGGAATTTTATATTACAGGACTTTTGTCCAGAATTATCCTCTATTTCTATTGTACATAATTACATAGGTAGAGTTATGTGTATCTCAGCTAAATGTGAATGTGAATCTATGTCTCCTGTGCCCTGTATGAGATTATGTGGATGTTAATTGTCTGCTTACACAGAAAATGAATAAACATAAATTTAAAAAAAAAGATAAATGGAGCCTTGAAATTTAGTGCGTAGCAGACTCTTTTAAGTCTCATGTATTGCTGACAAAAAAAATAAAAGGCTAAACCTTACTTGGTTACTTTATTGTACTAATATATACCATTTTTGTATAGCCTCTCTCTCACTCCATCCTTTTATCATGGGATTCTAAGGAAAATCCTGGCCTGACTGCCCCCTTTCTATCTCAGTTTATGACACCCAAAGGGCACAATATGAAGGGTCTCAAAATTGCACACGTTAATATACTGTACATAGTTTCCTGGCTAATAAGATTGTGGAGGAATTTTGGGTTACCTTTTATAGCCTTGATATATGAAGGTTCAAGGAGTCCTGGTTAGAACCATCAATCTCAGACTCAGTGTGGTCCTTGTCTGGAACTTCATCATAAGGTACTACTGCTTCTCCCCCTAAAAACATGGTGAGACTGTAATCAATTACAAGTATCTCCTAAACCTAAAGGAAGTAAGGTATTCCATATCTCCTGGCCCTTAATTAGAATGGTGTCACACTGTGTTTTTGCTGGGAAATGTAAAAAGGTGACATCCGGTTTTCACTTACAACCCCACATTGGCTGGCTTGGAGGTAAAATGAAGAGCTACGAGTCACTACTACTGTAAGTAAGATCAACCTAACACAAATAATAACCCAGCTCCTAGGTTGTCTAATGAAGGAAACTGGTTCACCTTAATTGATTGATTAATAACTAATAGAAAGGATATACAGTAATAAGTCATATGGGTACTCTCACAGATACAATCAGGGATAAGTCTCCCATCTATTGTGTATATAGAACACAGTCTCTCTTTAAGGGCTCCTCCAAGAATCACACAGTTCAGGGATTAATTAAAGTTTATACCAAGTGCCTTTCTGAATGACTTAACCCAAACAGACTGGCCATTTATTTGTAATGCAACTGATTTAAATGCAGCCCTGTCTTACTTCACTGTCAAGTCCATGGAACTTCAGAACACATATTTATTTATCTTCATAAGGACAGTCAGAGCTACTACACCTAAATGGATAAATAGAGAATTACTATCCATATTCAAAATGAGGAGTAGATGCTGGATACATTTCAAGGCTTCTGCCTTGTTATCTCACTGGGAAGAATACATAAAATAAAGGAATATACTATACGTAAAAAATCCAAGCATTCTCTGAAAAAAGCATACTTTATGAATCTACTGTCCTCTGCTGGTGACCCAATGAACCTCTGGAAATGCACAAAGGAATTTATGGGTTTGAATCACTACGGCTCTATTCATGACACATAATTAAATTATATAAATTGTACTATAAAATGGGTAAAGAAAATGCCTTAATTTGATTGGCTGAAAGGACATTTGAGCCATGTCCTTTTTAGCCCATATGTATGCCAACCAGCACTTTTCTTCCCTGAGCGATCTCACAGCAGGTAAATATCAATAACTTTTCATAGCTTCAAAGTGCTTTTACAGGCTAGAAAAACACTGTGCAGGACCTGTACTGGCCTGGGTGACCTGCAGCCCCCCCTGCTCTAGAACCGTACCAAAGTGAACCCAAGTAAAACATTAAAAAGACAAAGTCAGACCTATATTTCCTGAGGTTCAAAAAAACAGCCACTCACAATCCCCACTTCAGCATGAGCCACCCGCATTCCACCAAGCATCCTCGTGTGCTCAAAAGAAATTACTTTTAAATTAAAACCGAGACGCACACCTCAACCAGTCTTGCTGCCATAAGTATTCCAGGAATTTATTTATTTAACTGCAAATAGCAAACACAGTTGGACACAACTCTGATTGCCGAGTCTTTTAGAAAACCATGCTATGAGCAAGACCGCTCTCTATGGCAGCCGCTAAGGGACATGCTTACTCCCGATCCAACAGACGGCAAGTAAATACTGTAAACACACAAAAAGCAATGTATAATTTCACCGACTGCTAAAAAAAATAGAAGAGAAACTCAGCAGAAAAAAATACAACTAAATGTGTGTGTGTCTGTGTGTGGTGGGGTAGCGGGGTACTGGAATGCAAGATCATAGGCAGATGCCCTCTCCCTCACTGCCAGTCATACCAGCCACTCCACGGCTACTGGTGGCTGCCAGGCAAAATAATAAGATATAAAACAAATAAATAAAATAAAGCTAGAAACAAAATGTAAAAAAAATGATGTGGGGGGCATAAAACACAAAGTGTGTGTGTGTGTGTGTGTGTGTGTGTGTGTAGGGGCAATCTTACATATGTTCTGTATTACAAATGCAAGGACTATTTTTTCCACTTTTCTTAATTAACCTAATTTAACAGTTATAATTATGAGAATTCTTTTAATTGTTAACTTAATTTTCAGGATACAGTTTTTTTGGGGGGACCCATTTTATAAGTGCAATAGCACACTCCAAGGTGTGGGTTATCTCCTGATAAGAGTACCCCAGGTGAATAAGGCACTCAGTGCAAGCATCACATGCCTTATAACACACCTCGGCATGCTCTTATCAGGAGATAACCCACACCTTGTTGTGTGTTCTTGCTTGCATAACCCTAACACTATCGCTAATGGCTTAATATTTACTTCTCTGAACTGTCTGCTTAGATGATCTCCCCAACTTCCCTTCAATCATAATGACTATGAGCCCCTCTTCAACTTGGTTGGCCCTGCATGGCGGTTCTATCTTTTTTATATCGCCCCATTCTAACTGAGGGTAGTGTGTGCATTGGAGATCTGTAACACACCAAAATATATACAGTACTATATCTGCAAATAAATGTGCAGTATCTGAAATTATTGAGCTTAGGTTCCTAAACCTGCTGTCTACAGCTTATCTGCCCTTGTAATACAACTCTTCAATCTGTCAATTGCTACAGATTTAATCCCTGATTTATGCAAACTACTGTAACTCATTTGGTCCCTGTCTATTAAAAGTACATTCCAAAAGATATTGATAATGGCATATCGTCATATTGCCAGTGTTAAATAAATTGTTGAAGAAAACTGCATCTGACCAACTCATCAATTACCTACACAAACATAATTCCTATCTTCAGCATGAGCTGGGTAAAAGCAAACTGACTGGGGCCATATTTGTAGACTTGCCTAAGGCATTCAACCATGCAGACCACCCTTTAACAGCATACCACTTAAGATTTCCTCTTTTACTCCCCTTCCGTATGCAGATGAGCTTGCTTCCTGTATAGCTTGAGTCATACTGATGACCTTAATAGACATTAATCTGGATTTTACCCCACTTTAAGAGTGTTTCTTTTAAAAAATAAACTGGCTTTAAAGAGCACCTTTCATGATGATCCAAACATTTACATGCAGTACTGGACCTGAAAGGGTGTGTGCATTTGTTATTTTTGGCTAAGGTTTACTCTGCCATCCATATTTTGCATTTGTTTTTGGGCCCTGCTTTAGCCCTGCTGCACATGCCTTTGCTGTTCTGCTGCTGGCTCTCACTGACATCACTATATGGCAGAGGAGTGACACACTGTGCAATACAGTGCAGTTGCAGCAGTTTTGCAAGGGAAAACTACCAGTACTAGGTGTACATACTGTGCCCCCCTTCCCCAAGACACCCTGTTAGCAATGCATATGCCAAAATCTAAATGCCTTGTCAGTATGTTTCTTTTTTGTGAAACTGACTTACTTCTGCCTCTGTAACAAAGCATGGGAAGTGAGAGAAGACTGAGTTGCTGTCAGAACCTTTCCCAGTCCTTTTGACTTTCATGCATAAATTATCCCTTCTTGCACTGATTCCAGAATTGCATTTTGTTGATGTCATCTGCAGTTAGTTTTTGCATTCTGAGCTGCTAAACACTGCAGGGTGTACCAGAGCTTCTGTAGCAAGCCTGGTGTTGTTGCAAACCCAGGCCTGTACTGCTGACATCATTATATGACAGAGGAGTGACTCATACTGCAGAAAAGTGAAGTTGCAGCAGTTTTGCAAGGGAAAACTACATTACTAGGTGTACATACTGTGGTCCCTCTTCACCAAGACACCCTGTTAGCAATGCATTATGCAAAAATCCAAATGCCTTGTCAGTATGTTTTTTTTTTGCAAAACTAGCTTCTGCATCTGTAACAAAGCATGAGGAGTGACAGAAGATTGAGTTGCTGTCAGCCTAGATAGCTGTCAGTTTATGCATCAGTGTGATTAGTGTCTATACCTTAATCATTTGAAAGCAGTAATTCCTCCTTACCCATGCCATATTAGTGCCTTCCATGTCTTTCTGTAGTAAAGCACCTGGCAGTTACTCTGATAGAAAATCTCTTACTGCTCCTCTAACCCATACCTCCTTGACATCAGCGTGGTACTGCGGATTGCCAAATATAAATTTTGGAACCATATAATACCACTCGTCTGTGCATGCTCGTAATTCCAGTTTCACTTTTCAAACAAGAATTTCTCTGGAAATAGCCCTCAGTTTTTAAAACCATCTCTACAGTGTATATAGCACATATATCTAAACATCTAAACACATTGTTTGTATTATATGATACCAAAATTAGTCTTCGACATTCCACGGTGCCTTGCTGATGTCGGGGAGGCACGGGACAAAGGAGTAGTAAGGGATTTCCGACTGAGGTGACTTCCAGGTGCTTTACTATAGAGAGACATGGAAAGCACCAATATGGCATGGATACAGAGGCATTACTGCTTTCAAATGATGAGGGTATAGACACTATTCACACTGATGCATAATCTGACAGCTGTCTCGGCTGACAGCTATTTGATCTCTTCTCACTCCCCATGTTTTGTCAAAGAGGCAGAAGTTAGTTTTACAAAAAAGCATACTAACAAGGCATTTGGATTTTGGCTTAATGCATTGCTAACAGGGTGTCTGTGAAGAGGGACCACAGTATGTACACCTAGTAATGTAGTTTTCCCTTGCAAAACTGCTGCAACTTCACTATACTGCAGTATAAGTCACTCCTCTTTCATATAGTGATGTCAGCAGTACTGCCTGGGGTTCACAGCAACACCAAACTTGCAATTTTTAGCAGCTCAGAATGCAAAAACTAGCTGCAGAGGCCAGTAACGAAATACAATTCCAGAATTAATGCAAGAAGGGGTAATTTATGCATGAAAGTCAAAAGGACTGGGTTGCCTTTAATATAAGCAAAACTCAGGCCATGTTATTCAGAGCTACAGAAAATACTACATGCTGGATCAAATAGACTACAAATAACATATCTTCACAGGCAACTGGATCGATTGTTGGTCCTTTTACTGTCATCAGCATCTATGTTTCTACTGTCATCAGCATCTATGTTTCTGTTTTGATGGCTCCTTGCTTCAGACGGTCATCTCTTTTAAATATTTGGGCATTACTTTCGATAATATACATATATTCTCATTACATACTTTATAAAAGAAGTCTGTAAGTCTGTAAACATATGAACATATGAAGAAGCCAGCAGAAGAAGGCCATTTGATCTATCTAGTTTGCTAGTATTGCAGAGCACACAGCTTGAGCTACTGTCCCTGCCCTCCCTCCCCACACCTCTCATCCTCCCTACCCATGATCCTTACCTTCCTCCTATGACTATCCCATCCTTTCTTAAATCTGCCTCTGTCTTCAATGAGATCACCTCTTCTGGCAGTGCATTCCAAGTGTCCACACCCTCTCTGTGAAGAAGTGCTTCCTGACCTCCCTCCTAAACCTCCCAGCCTCCAGCTTAAGACTATGCCCCTCATGTTATGGTTACCAATCAGCTTAAAGAGACTCTCCTTATCCACCTTATTTATCCCTTTCAAGTACTTGAAGGTCCCAATCATGTCCCTGTCTCTCTCTCTCTCCCTCTCTCTCTCTCTTTCTCTCTCTCTCCTGTCTTCCAGGGAGTACATGTTTTGTGCCCTCAACCTCTCCTCATATGCCTTACCCTGCTGACTTACTATCATCTTTGTAGCCCTCCTCTGGACCTGCTCCAGCAGGTTAATGTCCTTTTTGAGGTGTGGCACCAGTACTGAACCCCATACTCTAGATGAAATCTCTAAGTTGGAGCTTGCATACACAGTTAAACAAACCCATGGAGGTTGTGGGGGCAAAACCAGTAGGGGAATTCAAGAATGCATGGGATAGGCATAAGAGAACCTTAGCAATAGAAAAGAGAGGGTAAGCCACAGATCAATTAGGATCTGTGGTATATGAAATAGGCAGGGAAAATGGACAGACTGGGTGGGCCAAGCGGTCCTTATCTGCCATCAAATGCTATGTTTCTATGTTAAACTTTAACCCCTAAAGGTCAGATGGCACTAGTGCAAGGCATTCTACTGCTTAAATTAAGATACAGTGTCCTATCTAATTTCAACACTTTCAAATCCAATTTGAGAAGGTGGGAAATAACCTACAACAGTATCTACCATTTTCCCTTGGCTATCGCTTATTAAACACATCATTATTTACTTTATTCCTCACTGGGTTGCTTTTCCCCCTGCTACTACAGTATATGAACATTTTACCTTGGCTGTCACAACGTTGACACCAAACCTCTTCTCCTTAGCTATATTTCTTGTGAAACTGGCCTGTATCTATATCATGAGTGTTCTAGATATGATATTATTGTCAAGTCACAAAATGCCACACAAAAATGGGCAAGGTCACATCTTCTTATTAGGATCCCAAATTCTGGAACTCCCTCCCTGTCATAATTTGTTGTGCCCTAACTCAAAAATTGCTTTAACCCAAGTTAAGGAAATATTTATTACTAGAAAACTACTGTCTAGGTAACTAACACACATCTATGACTTGGCCTCTATAAGTCAGGCAATTTGTTCGCTTGATTTCTATACCCTGTATATTTAGTATATTTATAATTTGTATTGTTGATTAATTTGTGACTATATACATATCAGCACTGAATTAGTCTTCTTATGCAGGTAGTGTTGCTATGTATCTCTGCTTTCTACTGGCATGGGGTCATAATGTCACAGGTCAGTAGTGTGCAGCAATGTACTGCACTGTGAATATAGTGAAAACATTGTTGCTTTACAACCTGCCAAAAAGCATTTTAGCAAAAAAAGGGTGTGTTTTTTTACTACATCTTTGGGGGGCTCAGCCTCACGCACTCTGAACCTCCCATTAATATAATCAACTCTGGGGGTTCAACTAGGACATGGAGAAACTCCATGGTGGAGAAAAAAGAAACCACACAAAGTGGTTTCCAAAAGTCTGGGACTGAGATTCAAGCCCAGGTTCACAGATGCACAGCAAGCTTCTGAACTTGCCTATGGCTCATCCCAGTCAGCCACGGTGGCAGCTCAGCAGCCCAGCTCCCAAACGGAGGTCTACACCTCCACTTAACTGCTCCTCCCCACCATGCAAGATAGGGTACATAACCACGCATACAACATATCTGTCTTGTGGGATTATGCACCCTATCGCGCTAGTGCACTGCGCGATATGTGCCACGCAGTATTACATGCTTGGTATACTGTGTGACATATCGATCCAGTAGGTTTCAGCTCACTTGTTCACATTGTAAATTGTCCATCTAGTGTTTGCTAAAATTGTAACGTCCCAAGCAGTACCTAGAAATAAACATTGTTCTTGACTAGTGTATTTACTTGGTTAACAAAACAAAATAGATATATCTGCATACATGATGCTTCAAACATAGTGGGGAGAACTTGCCTAGAAAATGTAAAGTGTGATGAAATGTTGTATTTGAGCTTCACTTTATTCAAGATTCTTCCAAAGGCAGTATCTACCACCATTCAGAACAAGTGAAGATGAAGAACCATCCCCCAATAAGCTGGGTGATTTAGAAATAAACTAGGTGAACAAGTGTCAGTTTAGTCTGGGCATGGAATTACTTGGGCAGTGTTGTTTGTTTTGTTGTTACAAATTCAAGAATAGTGCTTGTGGGGCTTACCCTAGGCATGGCTATGTCTGGTAGTGGTCGGAGCTGTGGTTTAGAAGCAATGCAGTATCTGTGGATTCATCAGTTGGCTGCTGTGGCATCCATGGTGGCTACATTACTTGAACAAATTGCCTTATCCCACAACTTTCCATACCCAACTGTCACTACTGCAGCTGACCTGTCTGACCTGAGAAGGTCTTGGGAATGCATATGGTTGTTAGGAGGAGTCATATAAAAATTACAAAGGATCAGCCAGAACTCTGGTTCCTAATGTTTAAGAAGGCTAGCCCATCTGATCTTTCTATACCACACAGATTGCAATATGCTTTCAGTGGATCTGTAATGGCATCTGTAAAATACTCCCACACTGTAGAAGATCTCTGTTTTTCGTTCTTGTTTGTTTTGTTTGTTTGTTTCTCTGTTTACATGAGTTGACTGCTGGAAAGGGTACTTTGGAAGAAATAGCTGGCGACAGTAAGATTATTTCTTTTGTTCTGCCACAGTGGAATGTTGTGACTGTGTACTGGCTGGCAAGGCATCAGCAGTAGCAACAGGTGGTAGAGTTGTATGGGTCTGATAATGCTATGGGGGCTGGTATTGGGCTTTTATTTAGATTATCATACCTGAGAACTTGCTTTCTTGAGTTTCTGTTATTTTTTTTCCTGTTATCCTTGCAAATTATGCAAACATATTGGTATTAGTCTTAACTGTGAGAGAGCTGGCCAGGTGGCACTAAGGGTTGAGGCGCTGGATGCCACACCTTGCACCACACTGGTGACCTGGGCTTAGGAACGGACATGGGCCACCAGGGGTCGGCAGGGGAGGGAGAGGATTGAGCATCTGGAGGACTGCTCTCCTGTCCTGGGGTGGGTTGCGTGGGGTTCCTGATGCTATGGCAACCTCTGGTGGAGACCAGAGGTGGCACAACTGAATGGGATGCAGAAAAGGGGGTGGGATGGCAGCAGACTCAAGTGGCAAGAGGCACAGGGGAATAGTTGCACAGGAGCCATTGCACACCGGATCCCAAGGGGGCACCAGTAAGGCAAGATACCCTCAAGGTGGACTCATGAAGCCACTAATGGTCAACCAGCCCCCAAGCCAAACAAAGCCCAACATAAGTCAGGGTAGATTCTTGGGTGATGTGGTCTCTCCTCCTGGTCTGCCTCCAGCCAGGGGGGTCCCCTCCATAGTGGGTAAGCTATGGTCCTCCCCCATCCCCATGGTCGTGACAGAAGCTGGCTCAATGGGGGGCTTGTTACGCGACTGTGTATATGGCCGACAAGGGGTAAGCCCCCCCTACCACCCATGAGAGTAAAACTATAATTGAAAAAAACTGTGAGAGGGCTCTTGGGGGCAAGCCCCCTCATCCATCTATCACAGCTAAGGAATACTGAATCTCTCAGTTATTTCACCCACTTTCCACCTTGCTTCCCTTTCCCCTTTGAAGTCCTTGCTCAGTTACAAGACTGAAAAATGCAAGGTAGAGGGTTTTGTTGGTGTCAGCATAGCACAATTGGTAGCACATCTGCCTCTGGACCAGAAGGTCATGGGTTCTTGTCCCACACCTGGATTGAACTTGCACCTAAAATGCTGGCATCCAAGTGCAGTATTAGGGGGGTGCTGTGCTGCTGGGGTGTGCCATCCTTCAGATGAGATGTTAAACTGAGGTCCCTTCTACACATCCTCGTGTTGTCCTGGTGGGTGTCCCAGGTGGAAGTAAAAGAACCCAGTGGGGAGCTTGTTAAATGACTTTGCAAAGAGTAGGGGACATTCCCAGTGTCCTGGCCAACATTCCCCTTCCCAAAAACCAGTTCATGCAATTGTCCAGGCTGTGTGTGGGTGTTGATGTGCAATATGCCGCCACTACACATTCAGTCACTTCACCACCAGTCTAGCATTGCTTGAAAGCGCTTTGTGATACACTGTGTATGAAAAGTGCTATATAAATGCTGATTCTTCTTCTTCTTCTGCAACTCCTTATTCCTGCTTGAAATCTTACCTCTACATTTCATTCCATATATTCTATTGTTTACTACTGTCATAAGAGGTGTTCTTTAGAAGTTTGGTTCTTTTTTTAAAAACTCTTTATTTCAGAGTACAAACAAACAATACAAATGGTTCATTATGATGTACTTCATCATATCCATTGAGCAGATAATTATATCTTAAGTGTTAACATGTAGCATTAAGAACTTAAGGTTATTATGTATACTTAATCATCACATAATGAGCTATATTATAGATTTGACAATTTTTACACATATTGTGAGAATTAAATATATTTTTAGATTATAACAACTTTAAAGGGGGTCCAGATTTTTTCTCAGACTTCCAGCTTTTTATAGTATGCATAATGGATTTTTTCTTTTCTTACTAAATCAGCCATTATGTTGAGCAATTGTTTATAATTTGGCGGTAAATGGTCTTTCCATTTTAATAGGATGCATTTGTTGGCAATGGTGATGTCCAATTGTACTAATGTTTGAGAGAGTATTGATAATATGATGTTTTTATAGTAACCTTTCAGGGTGGCCTGTAGATGAGACCCTATAGCTTTGATAATGTTCGAAACATTTTCCACCAAAATTGCATCAATTCTGAGCAGTCTGAGAGCATATGTTCCAAGTTTGCTCCACCTGAGTTACATCTAGGGCATTTACTGTATCTAGAATATTAGGATGTATCCTATGTAATTTGCTTGATGTATAATATGTTCTGTGTAAAATGTTATATTTAATTTGTCTCCTTTTCATTGAGATAATACCCTGGTGTGGGGCTAACCAAATATTTTGTCATACTATATCAGAAATTTTTTCTTTCATATTTCTCACCTATTTTGCCTGTAAGTTGTTCAGATTTGTGTTATCATAAGACATACATGACCAATAAATTCAGGAAACTACTTTTTTCTGTGCAGATCCAGGTAACATAAGATTATGAACTGGTAAATAAGATAAGGATAACAATGAACCCATTTTCTTACCGATAAAGTCCCTAAGTTGAAAATATCTAAAAAAGTGACTGTTTGGAAGGTCATATCCTGCCTGAAGTTGGTCAAAAGTTTTAAAATCCTGATTCATAAAACACTGGCATATGTTGATAAGTTCCAGTGAAAAACACCATTTATATTCTGGGGCCCATAAAGAAGATTTAAATGTATAATGTTGTATCAAAGGTGTATGCGAACCCAAAGCCAGTGTCCAGTTTTTTCTCTGGTATAATTTATGCCAGATCATATATGTTGCAGCTATAGGGGTCAATAATTCCTTATATTTTGCCTTTGGCAATCCAGTAAATAGTAACTCAAACAATGACTTATGAGGTATTTTATCTCTTTCCAATATACAATTGGCTGTTTCAGAGATTCTGAACCAGTGTTGTATAAGATTGAACTGCCCAGCATAGTAATAAAGCTGAAAACTTGGGAGGTCCAAGGCCCCCTTTACTTTGTGGTAACATCAGTTTTTTAAGGGTATTCTGGGCCTCTTATTTTTACAAATGTATTTGGTCAGCTCCTTATTAAGGGCATTAAAAAAGTTATTTGGACAAAAACCAGTACAAACTGAAATAAAAATAATAGTTTTGGTAGTATGACAATTTTAATAACATTAATTCTTCCCCTAAGGGTCCAGGGAAGTGAGGCCCATTTTTCAATATTTATTTATTTCTTTATTCATTCATTCATTTATTATACACAAGATCCTTTAGGCAGATCCTATTTTCAAACAGTCTAGTGTCATATACAACAGAAAAGCAAAGTTAGTTATTTTACATATTTACAGCACTGAGGGATGAGTTAAGGACAAGGATTATAATACATATTTACAGTGATAATTTACAAGACAAGTCACAGCTGAGTAACACAGCATGATATACACAGTAAGTGAAAGCTGAGTAAGCTATATGGTGAAAAGGGTATAGCATGGCATAGGAACAAGGATTGTGCATTTTACAGCAGTGACTAGATACTGATACAGTGCTGTGATTTCCAGGGAGAATAAATATTTACATTTTGGGGAGTATTGCCTTGTAGTGGTTAGAAGGCTGCTGAATTATACAGCAAGGGAACACAAGGTAAGAGTATGCAATTCGAGAGCTCAGAGTGTGGGAGGAAGATGGCAGGGAGGTCAAAGAGGAGTAGGGGGACTTGGTAGATGGGCTAGGAATAGCAGTCACAAGGCTTATGGGGGGGTGAGTGAGGATAATAGCTGGGTCTTAAAGTTGGCTGGTGAACCAGAGGTTCTGAGTGATGGGGTGAGGGAATTCCATACTTTGGGTAAATTAAAGGAGAAACAAGACTGACCTAAGGAGACTTTCTTTCTTGGGAGCATCAAGGAGTTGTGCTGTGCCCCCCCAGTTGTGTACTTGGAAACCATGGGACTGAGAAGGGAAAGGACACCTGTGGACAATTGTCCAAGCAAGGCTTTTTTGCTTGTGATGAGTGTAATATAACGTAAATGGGAATCCAGATTTAGCCACCCTAGGTCATAATACAGGGTGCATTTATGAGTATCCCATTTCTGGTTAAGAGCAAAATGGCAGGCCCTATTCATTAAACTTTGGACCCTGTTGAGCACTTTGCTTCAAGCAGCACCACAGATTACCAGTCCATAGTCTACAAGGCTGAGGATGTGGCATCTGATGAGTTACTGCTTGATTTCGGAGAGGAATGCATTTTTGTGCCTATAGAGCATGCTGGGTCTAGAGTTAGCAGCCCTAATGAGTGGGTTCAAATGTTCAGAGTAGGTCAAGCCCAAGTCAAGAGTAATCCCCAAGTATTTGAAACTGGTTACTTGTTCAATTGGGGCTCCTTAATCAGAGGTGAAGATTACGGGGGGGAGGCAGTGTTTTGCATCTAGCATTGAAAAGCATGGATTTAGTTTTTTTAGAGTTCAAGATTTTCTGCCAGCTGTTGCAATCTATGTCAGTCATCCCACCTCCAACTTGAACATCCTAACATAACTACCAGGATGAGCCAAAGAGCTTTTTCTGTGGTATATGAATATATTACAGACCCATAATCCACGATAGATAGTAATAAATTATGTGTGAGCAATAATTTAACATCTACAGTTAGAGTATCCCTAATTCGATAAAGAAACCCCAACCTTTTATGTACCTTACTAATTAACTCTGTTACATGAGAATCAAATGCTAAATGACAATCAATTAGTACTCTCAAATATTCCTTCCTATTGTTGAATGATGCAGCTACATTACCCTGTTTACATAACATTTTTGCCTTAGTATGCTCAAATGTTCTACGTATTATGTACTATTTACCTGTATCACACCTACACTGTTTGTTTGCCCGACTTACACTGGATTTCCCATTATGATCCTTGTATGATTCCTGCTATATTCTGACTGTATTTTGCCATTATTTTGTGCCAGTTTCTGGCCCAGACTATGCCTGAAAAAAGTTTTCAGATCAGTGCACCAACACGGTTATGAATGAGCGAATAAATAAATAAATAAATAAGATGAGGAGGATGTTAGCAAACCAACTACAGATGTCAGTGAAGTTGGTTTGGAGGCTGTATTGGATGACGGGTAGGCTGCAGTGTGAGGCCGTAATAACCGTATCATCTGCATATAGGAGTATTTTAGTGGAAGAGCAGGCTTTGAAGAGTTCATTAACAAAGAGACTGAGCAGAAGGGGACCAAGGAAGATCTTTGGGGGACTCCCACTGTCAGAGACCTGATTTCTGATATGGTCACTCAGCTTTTGACTGCTTGGGATTGGTCTGTCAGGTAGTTTTTTAGCCAGCAGGTGAAGAAGCTCCATTGGCTGAAGTGTTGGGGTGGTATATCATGGCTTCACCACTGCCTTAATTTGTGCATTTGCAGTTACTACTGTCTCTTAAATAATTGCTATTCTAGTTATGGAATTAGCTCTTTTGTGCCTCATTGGATCAGCAGTTTACAGCTAATTCTCTGGTGTGTGGTTATTTTTGCCCTGGTACAGATGGTCAGTGTATTCTATTAGAGCAGTTAACGTACTGTGGTTTTTCTGGAAGCCATGCTGTTCAGGTGAAAGTAAGTTGTATTAACTCAGGTATTGGGAGAGCTGTTCAATAACTATTTTTTCAGCGGTTTTGGAGAGGGGTGATAGAATTGAAATGGGATGGTAGTTAGTGGGTTGTTCTGAGGAACCCTTTTTGGTGCTGTTTTCCAGATTTGTGAAGCCCACCCAGTTGAGAGAGACAAGTTTAAGATGAGCTAGAGGAATCAAGTGACCTCACACACAGCATGTTTTAGAAGTTTCATTTCGATTTCATCTGTCCCCATTTGAGTAGATATTTTTAAGTGGGCTAGATATTTGCAAGTTTATGCCAAGGCTAATCTCCTAGGATAACACTTGAAGTGTGAATCAGTCATGGGGTGGTGTACTCCTTCACTACTTGAATAGGTTGTGCTGGGATGTAGGAGTTGAGGTCACTTAACGTGCTATTAAAAGTATTGGCTATGTTTATGTCACCTTCAGTATGGGACCCATTCAGTTTTCAAGATCTTTAGAAATATCCTGAAGTAGAGATGTATAATTCAACTTATAGAGATCCTGTAGTGAATTTGACAATTTAACTTCTAAGTATTTAATTATGGGGATTCAGATGGGGCTTGCGTAGTCAGTCTAGATGTTTGGATATGAGATGTTCCAAGGCGTAATGGCTCTGATTTATTCCAGTTCACCTTATACCTTGAGGTTAGTTCAAACAGGTCCCCTACCGACAATAAATGACAAAAAGATGATTCTGTAATGGATAATAAAATGTCATCTACATATAAATTTATCTTATATTCCTGTTCATTCACATTAATTTCCTTTATCCTTGAATCTGATCTAAAGCAATAGCCATGGGTTCTTTTGCAGCTGCAAAGAGGAATGGGGACAGGGAGCATCCCTGACAGGTGCCACGTGCCATTAAGATTTTTTCCAAAATGGTCTGATTAGTTCTAACTTGTGCCTTTAATTTTAAGTATAACAATTTAACCTATGTAATTAATTGAGGTCCAAAGCCCATTTTTTCTAGGACAGCAAATATATAGTCCCATTCTATTCAGTCAATGCCTTTTCTGCATCCAACATTAATAATATAATGTTTGCATAGTCTGTGATATTAATAGTTCTGTGGATATTTGAGCCTAGCTGTCTTTTTTTTCACCAGGACAGACACACTAAGCTGAAAGCATGTTGAGAGGTGTAACCTGGGAGCACAAGGAATTTAAATGACTTGCTCAGGGTCACACAGTATGCAAGTGGGGGCTTTGGGATTCAAAAGCAGGTTTCCAAGTTTGCAGCTCAGAGCCTTAAACCACTGCACTATACTTTCTTTCTTTAACAAATCCTGTCTGGTCTGGATGTATTATGGAATGAATAAACATTTCTAGTCTATTGGCCAAAGTTTTAGCAAAAATCTTTTAGTCTGAGTTCAGTAATGATATGGTTCTGTATGAAGAGCATTGTTTTGGGTCTTTATCTTTTTTGATAAATTTGCAGATGGTTGCATCATAAAATTAATTAGGTAAAGTGCCCGTCTTAATAGCATTATTGAAAAGGTGTAACAGTAGAAGTTTGTTTCTAAGGGAATGGCAGAGATGTTGCTCAACCAATCCCATTTGCATTTTCATGATGCAGTTCTTGCAACTCATGGAATCAATGTATTCCTATACAGTACCTGGTAAAAAGCAAGTAAAACAGATGTTGTAACATGTACCTCTACTCACTGATCATTTTAGGAAAGGAGCTCTGTTACATGGCTTACCAATGTTTTGAACACAAATGTTGAAGTATTTTGATCATTATGTATGCAGTAATGCACCACAGGGCATGTGATTATGGGTCAATAATCACACTCTTCATGAGGGTGTTATTAGATACGAGGATTTGTGACAAGTGCCTTTAAACACCTGCAAGAGAAGTATGGTTATGGACCACAATCACATATCCCTGGAGTTTTTTATTGCAAGAAAAATCCTATGTAGAAATTGTAATACAAATATGCATACACTTAAGATTTTAAATAACATTGTATTTGTTTTAGTGAGAATGTCTGCAGAAAAAAAATAGTTCTTCTTTTTGGTTGCTTCACATTCACCCACATGCAGCAAACAGTACAGCATTTACTTCATTTGATCCCTTCATCTATCTGATTTGATTTAACAGTTTCATAGGATTCATAGGATAAAAACCGGTCATTCAGGGTTAGCCACTATAGACCTGCACCATTCTATATATTAAACTGGTAACATCTAGTCTGAAATACTCATCCAAAGTATTCTTAAATTAATCCATAAAATTGCATGATGCCATAAATGGTGGTAGGTTCCTATTTTATTGTTTTATTTTTTTATTCCAGTTGCACAGGTGAGGAGATGGAGTGAGACAGTGAGACCCATGTTTGAAGCATCAGACCACAGGACACTGAGATTGAGCATTGTGAGACAGGAAATGAGTGAGCTGTTGGTCCAGTGTACCTAATTGCTAGCCCAGTCAAGTGGTTGCAGTTTGGTCACATGGCTGTGACAGCAAGCCTTACTTTACCAGTAAGCCTTACTTCAATTTTTTAATTGGACTGATTCAGTACGAAGAATGAAGAGATGTGTCAGCAGTATAAAGATAAAAAACAGACATGCTGGCATGGGGTTTGAAAGTCAGTCACAATATAATGAATCAGACACTGTAAGAGCTTGCAAGACTGTAAAATCTGGTCTGCCTCTTTACAAATGACACCAAAATCTGCAATATAGTGGCCATTCCAGAGGGGGTGGAAAAAATATGTAGAGAACTGGGAAAGCTTGGGAAGTGCTCAAAGACATGGCAGCTGGGCTCCAGTGCAAAACAACTGCATAATCATGCACTTGGGGTACAGAAACCCAGAGGTGGGATGTGAAATGGGAGAAGAATTCTATGATATGGTCAATAAACAGGAAAGGCACCTGGTAGTAATGATATCTGATGACCTGAAGGTGGTGAAGCAGTGCAACAAGGAAGTGGGTAAAGCCAGTTGGATGTTGGGGTGCATAGGGATGGGTACCACCTTCAAAAGGATGGATGTGGTGTTGCCAGTGTATAGACTACTGATGAGATCCCACCTGGAGCACTGTGTCCAGTTCTGGAGACCACATCTAAGGAAGGACATAGACAGAGTGGAGGCAGTCCAGAGGAAAGAAACTATATAATAGTGCAGGGGCTACATCAGAAGCCCTATGAGGAGAGACCGAAGGACCTCAGTATTTACACTTTGGAAGAGAGAAGGGAGAGAGAAGATATGATACAGACTTATAAAAACCTCACAGGATTAAATAAGGTACAGGAGGGGAGCATTTTTCCAGATGAAAAGATGCACAAGAACAAAGGTACAGTACATGCAATGAAGCTGGAAAGGGGTAAATTCAAGAGAGATGTGAGGAAGTACTTCTTCGCAGAAACAGAGGTGGACTGCTGGAACAGTTTTCCAGCAGAGGTGGTTGAGGCAAACACAGTGGTGGGCTTCTAGAATTTATGGGATGGGCACCAGGAAATCTTTGTAGAAGGCAAGTGGGAGAGAGCTAGAGACCAAGCAGTGTCGTTTGAGACAGTATAGGAAAGGAAAAAAATGGGTAGACTGGGTAGGCCAAATGGCCCTTTTCTGCTGTGCAAATGCTATGATTCTATCACTAGAGAGAAAAGGTTTGCAATACATTTCTATATGTTGGGGAGACTGTTTTTACTCATCTAAGTGGTTTGGGTTTCTGTTGTTGAAACCATGGTTGGTGTGTGTGTGTGTGAGTGCATGCATGCGTGCGTGTGGCAGATTCATATTTGCATGTGGTGTGGCTGGGAACTGCAACCTGTGTAATTATGGTGGAATAATTAAATTTGTGAAATGGTTCTCAGCCTATCACAATTCCAGATTTTGATTAAATATTTCATAAAATATTAATAAACAAGGCTCAAAATATGCACTGTAGGAATCAAGTGAATACGTTGCTTGTAAAGCATGTAAGTAAATAGATATCAATCTGACCTGAGAAGTGGCTGTTGGGGGCATGCCCCTTTTCACCTATCACAGCATCAGAATACTGAATTTCCTCCCTAATTCTGACCACTTTCTGCCTTTCTCCTCCTTTTTACTTTGAAGTCCTTGCCCAATCACAAGGCAAATAAGTCACAGTCAAAGAAAACAACACTACGGGCTCGATTTTCCAATGTGTTGCTGCCGCCACAATGGACTTGTGGCTGAGAGTTTGCCACAAGTGGTGACTTATGGCAAACTGTGCAGCAAGTGCAATATTCAAAAATGCATGCTGCAACCCCTGCTGCAAGTCCCTTGCAGCGATGCAGCACTGTTAGGCCACCTACCCCCAGGGTACCTTATCGTCTGTGGGGGAGACATGATAGGGGGCTTGCACCACAGTTTGGGCACAAGGTGCCATAAAATGTGGGCACTTGCATCCAAGGTTATAAAATTAGGTGCAAGTTGTGGCACACCCTTGGCCTGCCAGGTGCAATTTGTGGGATGCAGAGCTTGGCAACAAGCCCTGCTTCCCCATTTGACAATTGGGCCCTATGTATGTACCTCTTTATTTCCCAATCATGACAATTTCACTATTATAAGTCATGTTTTAAATTTGTTAATTTTAAATGCTTCCCTATCTGTGCCCAACAACTACACGGTAAATACAAGCAAACAAAAATTTGGCATTGTTGTTTTTAAATTTTCCATCTACTCCCATGATGGCCTACAATCCTCAGTATTATTGTCATCACCATACATCTAGGTTAAATCACAGCACACTTTGATGCTCCTCATTCTTCATCTTCTTCTTCATCAACTGCTTCCTCGTGCCCCTCCTCCTTTCCTACTTCTTTACCTGTTCCTTCCCCCTCTTACTTTTTCTTTCCCCTGTCCCTTCTTCTCCTTTTTCATGAACTACTGAATGTGCTTTGCCTGCCCTTTTGCCTCCTCTTCCACATGTGCTTCCCCCTCCTCCACCTCCTCACTCTCATGCCCCTTTTCTAACTCTATGTCTTCCTCGCTCACATTCTCAGCTAAAAGCTGCTTTGGTGGTGGTGCTTCAGGCTTACTTCTATAGAACTGCAGGGTCAGAATACCTTACCCTGACTCTATTCCTCCCACAAACAACTGTACTTTTTTCTTCTGGTGGCAAGATAACAGTAATGTCTATGCCAGACTCAGACTCAGGGTCACCTTCCTCATACAATGACTGAGTAGCCATACTGGTTTGGATTCTGCAGCTGATATATGATTTTGGGGCATCATATAGTGTCTCAAGACAGATTGGTATTTATATATGCACAGAAGGCAGTGGTGGCAGCTGCTGTCATGATATTCATAGGAGATGAACAGGAGCAGGGCTTGCCTTTACAAATGTGTATCGATCTGTTCTATCCTGGGTATGATAAAAGGAACTGGAAGTACTTGGAGGAGGAAGAGGGAGAGACCAATGTACTTTGCATTTGCTCAGGGCAGGTTCATCACCAGATGCACTGGATGACAAGCTGGAAAAGCTGCTTTTAGTGAGAGTAGAACCAGTGGACTTTTGTGGAGTAAAGAACCATGGTTTCATGGACTATACTGTCACACTTGTAGCCCTAGCCCTGCTCTCAGCCCCACCGCTATGACTCCTAGTCTTTATCCTACCACCAGCACCATCTCCAGGTCCTTCTTCATCACCACCACCTGCAGAACTAGTATTTGGTGGAACTGGCATTGTGAACATTTCTCTGATCCTTTTCTCATGCTGCATCCTTTTCACTTACTTTTCATTTCCTCAAATTTTCTGCATGCTTTTAATGACACATGCATGTCTGATACTGACATGAGTCACATCACAGTCACTCTCAAATGCTGATAATGATGACTCAGAATAGGTAGTCATTTACCGTTTTTGGATGTCGACATTACTGTATGTACACGCTTTTGCACACCCACACTCTTCCATGATGCAGGATGACACTTTAGATGAGCAAGACTGATACCACACGCTTGCTCAGATGCCCACACATGACCACTGGCACACCCTCCTCACCCCCAACTTAGACACCTAGGCCCAGATATCCAAAACAAAGCACAGCACATAAACCAGTAGCACAGGAATAGCGCTGTGTTTGCATGGGGCCGCAATATTCAAAGGTGCGGTTAGCATGATCTAACAGCAATAGCGCAGGGCAAACCCATAATATATGCAAGGGACAAAGTGAGGGGGTGGGACGTGCATACATGTGCAATGGGATATTCAGAGCAACAGCACCACGCAAGGCTGCATTGCGCTTCACATAGTGCAGCATTAGTTACAAGCTATAAAAGGCAGGTCTTAACCCAGGGCAAACCACAGAGGGGGAGGGACCAGAACAGGAAGTCATTATGGCAGTAGTGTGTAATGCAGTGTTGCTGCACATAATGGCAGCAGTAGTGGAGGAGTAAGAAAGGAAGCAGGCCCAACATGGCCCACAATGCAGACCACGGAGAAGATATGCTGCACACAGGTGGTACCGACCCAGAGTCTCCTTTGAGACCCTGCCAGATGAGCACATTACTGGCTGGTACAGGCAGGGGAATGTTGAGGCAGCTATGTGAACTCTTGCATGAACAGCTGCAGCCCAACACCAGATGCAGCCATGCCATATCACTGGAGGAGAAGGTAATGGCAGCAATGTGCTTTCTAGCCACAGGAATGTTCCAACAACCAACGGGGGACACCATAGGGGTATCGCTGTCTGCCACCTCAGACCTCCTGACCCAGTTCCTAAATGCTTTCTGCCACATGCTGGTGAATTCATAGTATTCCCCAGCACAGCAGTAGAGCACAGAGAAACCATGCAGCAATTCCATCAAGTTGTGCACCTACCAGCGGTACTTAGTGCCATTGACTGTACCCATGTCCCCATCCATGCACCACCTGGCAATAGCAGTGAAGTGTATGTGAACAGAAAGGGGTACTAGTCCATCAATTGTCGGGTGGTGTGTGATGCGACAGGGCACATCAACAATGTCTTTGCGCAGTACCCTGGCAGTGCCCACAATGCTTTCATCTGGCACCAGTCCTGGCTGTGCCAGGCCTCTGAGGAAGGCAGGATAACCAGTGGGCACTTAGTTAAAGAGTAGCAGCACACAAGGCATGCACACACCACAGTGTGGGTGGGGACAGGCAGAGGCATGCAAGGAAGGGAGATGGGACAGCAACACAGGTGGAGCACCATGGGAAGAAGTAGACAGCAGAACAGTAACACTAACAGGTGCACATTCTCAACAGGGGACAGAGGCCTATCCTCTGCAACCCTGGCTGCTGACACCTGTACCCTGGCCGGCCACAGTGGATGAGGAGAGGTACAATGAGGCACACGTTGCCACTAGGAACATCATACAGAGGGTCTTTGGCATGCTAAAGATGTGCTTCCACTGTCTAGACACATCAGGTGGTGCCCTACAGTATAGGCCTCAGAAGGTATGCCGTACCATCCTAGCCTGTTGTATGCTCCACAACATGGCAATGAACCGTGGGATATAGGCACCTGAATCTGAGGAACAGGCCGACAGTGACCCAGAGCCAGAGGTCAGGGGGACAGTGGAGCAACTCTAGAGGAGGGATCCTCGAATGGCAAGCAGGGCCCTGTAGTACAGGAATGACATCATCAGGACACTGTCACAGGCAGGATGGTGAGTACACACAACACAGCAACTGGAACAGTACAATGACAAATACTTTAATATGTGCAGACAACCACAATAGTGAAGACAACCATCAAAGCATGTGTACAACACAGTGTAAGTGAAAGTATGTGAGATGGACATGTGTGCTGTGTGCAGTGCAGGACACGCATGTGACAAAGGTTGACCACCACGGCATGGTGAAGTGGTGTGTCACTGGAGGCACCTGGGTTGAGGTAACAGGGAGGGAGGGGTACCATGGTGGTGCAAGTGTGACTGTGCCGTTGTGTGTGTGTGTGTGTGTGTGTGTGTGCATGTGTGGGTGTCGTGTGTGTCAGTGTGCATGGCATCTGTGCCTATCTGAGGTGACTACCAGCATGCACATGATGCACACCATGTGCGCGGGACACAGAGCAAGGGGTGCTCTGTGTGGATGAGCAGTCTGGGGAGGAGCGTGGTGAAGCTGGAAGGGTGGAGCACCTGCAACCCCATTGACCTGCAGACCCAGACAGGGATGGTAGCCAGCCACAATGCCGTGGGGTGCGGGCCGATGCCCGCCATGCAGTGGTGCTGGAGCCCGTGCCCACTCTGTGACCACTAGATGCCTGCCAGCGGGCATGCGGAAAGCAGCCATGCTGACCCACACATGTGTCCCACTGACCACCATGCACCACATGCAGCACTGTGGCAAGACTGGCCACAGCAGCTGTGAGTCCCGCAAAGCCACGGTCGAGCGTGGCTACCATGCCCTCCATCCTGTCCTCCGCCCGCTGCTCTGCACGAGCAAAGCACATGCCCACAGTCTCCCTCAGCTGAGAGAGTTCATGCCACATCTCCCAACGAAAGTCATGCAGATCCAGTTGGGCCTCCTGCTGGGATGCAGGGCAGCCTGGAGCAGAGGCCAGGATCCCCGACCATCCGGCACTATGGGTACAGCAATGACAATGCCTGCTGGGGGTTGTGCCTGCTGTTGGTCACTGTGGGGATGCTGTGCAGGTGGTGGCTGCTGTTGCCATTCCTGGGGCTGCACAGTTCCTGTGTTGTGTTGTGCTCCCTGCTGGCCCAGTTCCCTACCCCATGGATGGCACCGCATGCCCAGTGGTGCACACACATTGCCCATCTGGCCCTTGACCTGCTCACCCAGAACACCACGGGTGGCTTGGCCCTCCACCCCCATGGCACCCCAGCAGGCCCCACCCCTATCCCACCACACACAATCCCCTCCACAGGCAAGTAGAACTCCTAGTCCCAGCCATCTGAACCATTGTCACTAGTGGCCGTCAGGATCACCACCTGGCTACCACTTACATCCTCCATCTGGGCATCCTGTAGGATGTCACTGACCTCCATGACCCAGCATCCTGTGTGTAGGAGACATCCTCCCCCACAGGTGTTGGCCATGGCCTGTGCCCTGCTACCCATGGATTGCTGCTGACGTTCCACACAGGGAACCCTGTCCAGATGTTGAAGGCACAGTGGTGTCTCCTTCCCCTCCTGCAGCACAGCTGCCATCCCAGCCACCTGCTGGCCCACTGCATGCTGTGCAACCATCACTGTGAAACAAGAAAGGACAGAGTCAGTAGCTGGTAACACGCACAGTAGGCCAGAACCACCACCACTACATGCACACCTAAGGCTGTGTGACACACACCACAGCCATGCAACCCACACCATGCAGACCCTGTCGATGCAGAACATGGCCCCATGCATGCACCCCCTACCATGGTGCACATGCATCTGCATGAATGCAGCAGTGAATACCCTGCACAGGCACTGGCAGCACACCATAGTGCATCATGTGTACAGTGTGCACATTGTACCACCACCATGCATGCATAGTGCTGTCCACATATCAGTATTACAATGGGCAACCGGCACTAGTGCAGGCATGCCCTGTAGGGTGTACACAGGTGGCTACACACCTGTCCTAAGTGGTGAGAGTGGCATCTCATACCCACCAACAATAACACCGCCAACTGCCACTGGCCGCAGTGTTGATGCGACAATGGCCATGAGTGGGTCCCCCAGACGGTGTTGCATGGCCTGTGGTCCCCCTCCAGTCTGTAGTCATTCACAGAGCCATATAGCCTCCACCTCCTTGGCCCATCACAGCAGATCATTCCACCTCTTCTGCACTACCTCCGTGGGGCATCCCTGGCCTCTCATAGCATTCACCTGTGCCGTAACGTCCTCCCATTTCTGTCACACCACAGAGTCTGTTGCCTTGTGACCTCATAATACCTGTTCACACTCCTTCACCCTGTGCACCAATGCCTTCAGCTCATCCTCCAAGAATTTGAAGGCACAGACACGTTCTTGTCATGTAGCCACACCTATGAGGAACATGAAGAGAGACAGAGGTCACATGCTGTGGCGTGTGTGCAGTGCATGGCACAAGCAGAGCACACTGTGCATGTTGACATACATGCCTACCATGCATGTCCCATAGCAGAACAATGTGGTCCCTGGGCATGCCACATGCATCACAGCACAATAGGACACTGCACACAATGCAACCGTGCAACATGGTGACTCCTGTCTGCATGTTGCAGGCATTGCCTTTGTCCCCTTACTGTGGCTGTGATCCCCCTGTGCCATCTGCAAGGGCCATGCTGGACACTGCAGCCATAACGCAGTCACCAAACCTCACAGGGCCATGGCACAAGGAGTGTTGCATACAGCCAGGGGTGAGTGTAGGCCCCTATGGGACATCATGCCCCCATCCCCCCCCACCCCGGTGCATAGACACACACTGTGCATTGTGTGCAGAGGCCGACACAGGCATCTCACTCAGCATGTTCTGTCCAGCTGGCAGACAGGCACATTGCCTGTGGCTGGCTCATTGTGAGTGACAGGCACAGTGCCCATGTACACCACTGCCCTGGCTGTTGTTTATTCATGTACCTAGGACTTGTTTATGGAGTAGGTGCACTAGCCAAAACATGACTATATACAGGCATGACCCAGGAGAGTACAAGGAAATGCATTAACATTACATCACGCAACAGTAAACAACAGCTAGAGGGAGACATGACAATGATGTAACATGCGCAAACAGATACCATTGGAAAGTGGGTTTACAAGCCAGTGTAGTAAGCTCCACTAGAGTGTAACATACTATGATATTATACAGACCTGCTTGTTGCTGCTCTTGCTCCTGGGACATTCTCCTGTCTATAAGGCCCTTCCAACACTAACAGCTGCTGACTATTGCAATCCCTATAGACAGCACAAGTGGAGCACTGTTTGCCCTTTTATAACATTGCTGGGCAATCATGCCTGTTAGGCATGCAACTGATACTCGAATGATATGCTAATCACAGGTTTTGCACTATGCATACCCAAGTAGCCTCAATTACATAGGCCGGTTGAATATGTGCCCTGTTAGCACTGGGCAATGCGCATAGCGCTGGGCAAACCACAAGCACTGGGCTATGTGAGCTTCCTGTGCAGCGCTAGCAATGTAGCACTAAATGTGAGGCCATGCCAGGGTCATGGTGAGGTTGGGGAAGGTGACCTACCACATCGGCAGGTGTGGGCCTCCATTGCCCGCCGCCTGTCCGACTTGACTGGCATACCGCGGGATGCTGAGAAGTGCAGGCATCAGTACACAGATCTGTAGCACAGGCAATACCAGCTGCTGGACAGATGTAAAGGATGGTGCGGAAGGAACAATACCAGTGCTAGGTAGGTGTTGTTCCATCATGCCATAATACGTAGCATGCATAAAATGTCTGGCGGTGTGTGTGTGTGTTGACTGTGTGTGGTTGTGTGCCTGTGTGTGTCACTGTGTGTGTGTGTGTGTGTATGTGTGTGTGTGTGTGTGTGTGTGTGTGCCTGTGTGTTGGGTGGTATGCCTGGGCAGGGCACAGCCACCCCTGACACATGGCTACCCATGTGACTCAGTGTGGCAGTGTGCTACAGGATGTCTGGGGGGGCAGCACGTGGCCAGACATCATACACGGTGCTCACAGTGCTGTTCACAGTGTGGCACCCGCTGCTGTGTCCATGCAGTCATGCTGTGTGCAACTGCAATGCATGTCCGCAGCACTGACCGCAGGTCTAGGGACTGCTGGCAGGGTGACATGCCACTGGACTTTCCATCAGCTGATGCCAGTGTAGTGCAGGGGGGCTGTTTCCTAGGCACATGGCCTGACACCACAGCAGCATGTGTATCATGTCACTGTGCACCTGAGTGTGGCGAAGGTCCACCACAGTATCACCATGCCTATACACCCTGTGTGACTGGCGCACATGTGGTGTGCCATGGTGGCCTCACACGATCATGGTACAGCATGCTAGGTGGGGACACTATGTGGCTGCATCCTGTGTTTGCACACTGTACTATGGCTGTGCTGTGTCAAGTGTGTGTCTGGTGTGGGATTGCGGGCTACTCTGACTACCATGGGCACAGCTGTGTCGTGTGCTAATGGTACTGTTACCTCTTTCCATTGCAGAGTGCATCATGCAGCACAGCCCAGGGGGAATGGCCCAGGTGGGGTTCTGGCTGCCTGCCTGGGGCAGCCCTAGGGTGCCAGCCATGCCACAGTGGGAGGTGGAAAGCAGCCCTGAGACCATTGGAGTATTGCATGAGTGCACATTTGGTTTACTTAGTGCTGTGCTTCTGGATTGTGTGGTCACTTCAATGGTCTGCCATTACCTGTACTGCTGGGTGCACGGCCATGTGCATAGTACCATAGCGGGTGCACCATTGTACTGTGTTGTCCACCTGTGTGGCAAAGTGCTTTCGGTGTCTGGGTGGGTGGTTGCTGTACACTGTTTCGGGGGGGGGCTGTGCAGGTCCACTGTGCTGTGCGGGCCCATGGAATGCACATGCAGCATCGCCGTTAACTATCATTGGCAGTTGTCCCTGTTCTGCCATTCACATGGCATGTGCCTGTACCATGTACAGGCCACTGTAGTGCGCACAGTGCGGTACAAGGGTTGTGTGTGGTGGCATCTGGTCAGCCTACCCCTGCCAATGTGGGTGCCTTGCAGTATAGCCGCTGCTATGGCATGGGGGTCCTTGGGAGGGACTGGCCAGTGGTCAGACACTGTGCCTGCATTGGGGTGGTGTGGTGCACTAGTGTGGTCCCGGCATATGTTGCTCCACCCAGCATGTCTGCCTATTGCATACAGCAGTGGAGGGGATACACTGTTCAACACCTGGATGCCAATCCAATGTCCCTGCTGTGCCTGGTGTCTACACACCTGTCATGCTTTGGGTGTGCGTGGGATGGTGGACTGTGGTGGCATGGTGTGCCTTAGTAGAAGAAGAAGAAGAATCAGTATTTATATAGCGCCTTTCATACATCCAAAGCACTTTACAAGCAATGCTAGACTGGTAGTGAAGTGACTGAATGTGTGGTGGCGGCCATATCGCACATCATCACCCACACACAGCCTGGATAATTGCATGAACCAGTTTATGGGAAGGGGAATGTTGGCCAGGACACCGGGAATGTTCCCTTCTCTTTGCGAAGAGTGCCCTGGGTTCTTTTACTTCCACCTGGACACCCACCAGGACAACACCAGGATGGGTAGAAGGGACCTCGGTTTAACATCTCATCTGAAGGATGGCACACCCCAGCAGTACAGCACCCCCCAATACTGCACTCAGATGCCAGCGATTTTTAGGTGCAAGTCCAATCCCGGTGTGGGACGAGAACCCATGACCTTCTGGTCCAGAGGCGGATGTGCTACCAACTGAGCCACGCTGACACTTAGTACCACTCCTGCACCTGTTGTGCCCACCAGTGGGGTGTGTGGCACCTGCCGTACCATAGCCACCTGTGTGGCCCTGTACTGGGTATGTGTTTGGACCACTGCTGTCCTGCCACCAGTGGACTGTGGGCTGTGATCATGTGCACCATGGGTGTTGCATGCATGCCAGCAATGTGCATGCTGATGTAGTGTGTGTTGGCAGCACCGCATGCCTTTCTGTGCTGTTGTATGGGCTGCATGCCATCATACCATATTGTTGCTGTGCCCGTTTCAGTTGTGGTTGTGATCTGCATTGTGGTACATTGTTCCATTCCTATGGGCAGCATGTCCCAACGTGTGTCAGTCCATGTGCATGTCGTGGCATTGCCATCTATTGTCATTGTCTTGGGGCCTAGCTGTCTGGCGGCACTGTCACAGGCTGTGCAATGCTGAGTTGGGTGGTGTCCACTACTCCATGTTGTTTTTGGCAGCCTTCCACACACATCTGTGTTTGTCCGACTGGTGGTTGTTGCCTGTGCTTGGTGGTCCTGTCCTGCAGACACCTGTTGAGTGTGCATTCCATCGTGTTCCACATCACCACATGGGAAGGGCTGTTGGGACATGCTGTCCATCCCTGGGTTGCCACCTGGGGTGTGCAATATGCCACCTTGTCAGTGTCCCATCCTGACCTTGTCCCCCTTCCTTGTGTAGGTCCGCGTCATAGTTCACTGTGTGACACATGCCCAAAGGAGGAAGAGAGGGGAGACGACCTGCTCTGCCACATTGTCAGACAGCAGCACGCCATCATAGAACAGCAGGCCATCCTAATATCTGAAACACGGCGTGTGACTGCAGTCCTGGAAGAATGTCTGCCTGTCCAGTCCAGCAGCCAGCCATAGGCCTCGCCCCTTTTATGTTGGCTGTTCCCCACCTTACCTGACTGTTGATTGCTTCTGTCCCCTATTGCTTCCTCCCTGTTTGTGTCCACATCCCACTGCCCTCCTGATCCATTGCCATCCTGTAAATATTGTATATTTATACAGTATATGGGATTTGCAAGTTACTGAATTGTGGGTCCTTGTTCTTATACTTGTAGTTCTTGGTTGTGTTGTGTGTTGAGGTTCATTGGGGGAAGGCTTAACATTTCTGTTATTGGCGTTTGTACATATTCCCTTATTTCATTTAGTGGTTGTTCCAGTAGTGGCAGTTGTTGTTGCATTAATGTTCCACATATTGCTATTGGTTGTTGCTTTCCTGTTGTTTACTTTACTGTTAAGTGTAATGTTCACATCACTGTTCTGTTCCTGTTGCTTTGGCATTTATTTGTTAATACATTCCACTTTATCCAGTTTACTGTGTCCTGTGTCATTTTTAGCTGCTGGTGTTTTCACATGGTGTACTGTTCCTTGGTTCTCATATATGGGTCCTGGTTATTGCTTCCCATTCACCTGCCTGTGTGTGTCATATCCTGGGTTCTGCACTGTGGCCAGCACTTGGGTTCTAATTCTGGCCTGTGTTTCTTTGCATGGGCCCCAGGGCCAGGCTGTCCGACCGCTGCACTGTGTTACACTGGGTGTTTGCACTGCCTGCCTGGGTGCTGTATTCAGTGGTGTCTTGTTTGCTATATTCAGCACTGTCATATTCCCGGGCTGTTTTTGCCCTGCACTCCCAGCCCAGTTTGCCCGGCTTCCTTAGCATGCTATATTCAGCAGACTATTCCTTTTGAATATGGCAGGCTATTTGGTCCAGGCAATTTTTGCATGATGGGTAGTGCTAATTAGCCCAGTGGCAAAGTTTTGAATATCCGGGCCCAAGTGTCTCACTGCAGGAGCCTGTTTCACTTAGTTTTCACTCAGTCACAGGCAAAAAATAATGAAGGATTTATTTGTGTACTAGCACCACCAGCAGTTAGTAAAAACAAGTAAAAAATCCTTCAAATTTCTCTTACACCTTTCACATTTAGATAACTTCATTCATGCTCCTCCTGCAGGACCTGCAGCTGCCAGTAAAGGCCCACATAGCACTCTCCTCTCCTCTGCAGCAGCCCATGATTTCACTGCTCAACTTGCCTGAAAAAACAGTTAAATGTTATGAATTAGCTAACTAAGAAACTGTTAGATTTCAGCATGTTCACCAAATGCAAATTAGGAATTGGCTGACACTTACTGTCAGGTAGGAGTTGACATTTTAATTTTAACCTCAAAAAACTCCTGAAGGAATGAAGTAGTGGGGAGAAGGACTGAAAGTGACTGTGGTATGGAAGAGGTAGCTAAATGAGCAGTCCTGGCAACCTAGGAAGGCGTAGTGTTTTCAAATTGGTCAGAGTGCCAAACTGCCAGAGGGGAGGCTGGAATCTCTGGACTGGCTTTTCCTGTGTCAAAAGTGTTGAATAACAGCATGTTAACAGAATTCCTTTTTTGGAATCAGGATATCCATATGTGCAACATGGTGTAGCACTAGTCTCATTATTGCTTGTTCATGTTGCATCCCTGTTGCTAATGGATGTGTCCTTCCTTCCCTTGCCTTGATTCCTACAACATATTGCCTGATGGCACAACTCACTGACAGCCCAGTGAACCCTTCATCTGCACTGTTGCTCTATTGAAATTCTTAGCATTGAGTGGCACCACTACATTCTTAGCTTTAGTTGATGACTGAGCTACTCTTCTATGTCATCCCCAGACTGGTTCCTTTGCTTGGCTGTTAACTATAATCCCTAGGACTGTGACCCCCTTCCCCCAATTATTTATGTATGTATGTATTTCAAAGGTTTTACCAGGAGAAACATAGTGCGCTAATAACGGCTCATTTCCAGATGCATCCTGGAGGGAAGGGAAGGAAGATAGTGCAAGAGGAAAAAAATAAATAGCAATTAACAGAGTCAAGTACATGTTTATTGATCAGCAACGCCATTACAATATGCTACAAAAGTAAAATAATGCTAAAATCATTAATATTAAAAATACCCTCTATTACATTTAAATAAATTTGATTTCAGACATACAATTGAGATTTCCCCAAATCAGCATAATATCAGTCAATAAGAGGATTAATTTCTTACTGTATTTTGAGAAATGAAGACTGAGATTCAGGTAAAAAAATGAGAAGTTACCCAAGTACAGTTTTTATATATTCTTTCATTAGAAGTAAATTTATTCCATCCTATAGATGTGTGGTTATCAGAAATTTAGCTATGATTTCTTGTATGTACTTTTCTCGTGTAGTGAAGAGATACACAATCATCTTTCCAGAAGGGAAACGGAGACTCCCAAGCAACTCACCCAACCACTTTCTTCTGTTTGTCTCATAAAGAGGACATGATAAGACAACATGTTTTAAATCATCACAGTTGTCTTAGCCCCACATTTGCAGCATGGAGAGGTAGTACTATTTTGATTTTGCCTATACTGAATAAACTGCACATTATAGGTTTCTGTTCTGAATCTAGTGCATATTCTTCTCAGTTTAGGGCAAGTTAAATATGTGAGATAGGGTTCAAGCCCCCAAAGATTCTTGAAGTGTTTATAATAATCATGAAGTTTTGGTGAAGCTAACTGAATGAATACATGGCTACTGTCCCATCCCTAAGCCTCATTTTGACATTGTAGCTAATTTTCTCCCATGATCTAGTATATATAGTGTGCAGCAAATGGCCCAAGCCAGATGGCATTAATGTTTTTTGATTAGCTGAATGAATGAATGAATGAATGGATGTACATACCCCATTATAGATAGCTTAATCCCTTCCTCCAGGCACATTCTAGGATATCACTGTTCTGAGAGTAAAAAGGTTTTAAATAGGAACATGATTTGTCTTTCTTTAATTAATAAAGATAGTGATTGTTGTCCCAATTCTAGTTTGAGAATACAGTTAAGAGCTCCCTGTAGTAACATCAAGATATATCTATAGAGTTTGTTAAGTATTATTTCTATGACACTTATGTTAGTAAAGCCCCAAACTTCTGTTGCATTTATTATGCAAACTCTAATTTTAGCATTGATGACCCTCAGGATGCCCCCAACTGAGGATTCATCCATTTTGGCACTGAATATTTTGAGAGCATTGACTGACGAAGACATCTTGTTTTGTATCAGTTCCATGTGTTTTTTCCAAGATAAATTGTACATAAATCTTACCCCGAGGTAGTCATAACTATTTGCTACCTAAATGGTGTTTCCATCAATCTTAAACCTAGGTATATTCCTAGCTTTATTTCCAAAAATCACTATATTCATTATGTTTTGATTGATCTTCAATTTCCTTTGTTTGCATAGTATCTCAAAAAGGCCTATTTTCCTTTTGAGACCTAAAGCAGAAGTGGCAAGAAGCACCAAATCATCTGCATAGGCCAAACTATCTATTCTATGTTCTTTGGTGCATGGAAAGCGGGATCTGTAATTTGTTGCAAAATGGTGTTAATGTAAATGTTGAAGAGAGCAGGGGTCAGAATACATCCCTGTCTGACCCCTACATTGGTTTGAAGAATATCAGTAACATGCTCATATTGATTACTAAGTTTACTAAGTGGAATAAGATATGAGGGAGCCAGAAGGCCCATCGAGAATGTCTCCCACAAGGGTGGGGAATTCAAACCATTATTTGTTGAGAGTAATACAGTTCATCTAACTTATTTTTGAAAGAATCAGAATTTGATATGTCAACCAAGTGCTGGGGTTATTTATTCCAAGCCAAGATAGTACAGAGAGTATGACAATTATTTCTCTTGTTGGTCTTGAGCTTTGGGAAATTTGAGCTTCTTATTATGAGATCTAAGATTGTTTCATGAGTTACTAAATTGTATTCCACATTCTTCCATAAGCTCACGAGATCTAAGTACTTTAAAAAGAAACAAAAGATCTCTACTCTGTCTGCAAGGAGTGAAGTCTAATACAGTGTAATCTGTTTTAATATGTTTTTCCCCTTAGGCTAGGTATCATTCTGGCAGCAGCTCTCTCTGCACTCTCTCAATTTTTCTTATATCTTATTGATTTGCTGGTGAACAAACTTGTGATCTGTAATCCAAAACTGGACGTATGTGGCTTTTGTAGGTAGAAACAACTATATGCTCTGATTTACTAGTATTTTTTTTTTTGCAAAAAATAATTGTATTATTTAGACAAATCAAGGTTACATCAGATCATTACTTAACAGTCAATGATCTTGTTCCATTTACATTATTACAGACAGTGGAGTCAACAATATCTAAAGCCATCAAACAATTTTATATAGGTGAGGTAAAAAAAGAGAAAAAGAGACACAAGATTGCATTAGTTCTAAATGAACTTCAGAACCATAAATCTTACATTGAATTGCCCCAAAAATCCAAACCCTGCTACAGTCTAAGATTTCATTTTTCAAAGTCTTCTTTCGACCATTCTTGGCAGTTCTTTTTATATAAGGCCCATAATGGAGCATAGTCTAGTACAAACTCATTTTCATATAATGAACTTAGGAACAACTGCCTCCATTCAGAAGCTGGAAAACTGGGATTTGAATCTGTCGAATTGCAATATTTCAAAATAAATCTTTTAATAGATATTATATTGGCCTTTATAATGGATTTTGGACGATTTAAATTCATATTGCTAAGGGGATCTATTCCTAAAAGGCAATTTAAATATAAATCCCAGTTGTTCATTTGGAAGCCAGCCCCTCTCAAAACAGAGAACGACTGATCCCACCATGTTTTGCTTTGTATACAGTATATAAACATGTGCAATGAATCAGCATCTGGGTGATCACATACCCAGCAGTTACTAGAAGTTTTTATTTTCATCCTGTAAAACCTGAATGGTGTATAATATGTCCTCATCATAATTTTGTATTGAATTGATTTGTCCCTTGTTAATTTGTATGAGTGAGTTTGTACCAAGACCTTTAACCAATATTGATCTGATATTGATTGTTTGAGCTCTTTTTCTCATTGTAATTTGGTATTTCTAAATATTTTAAAGGGATTGGGGAGGAGCTTGGAGCTAATCCAAGAAAATAGTTTAATATCTTTCCCTTTGGGAAATAGGACATGATTTAGTTCTTGCTCTAAAGAACAGTTATTAGAGATGCATTCCCACCTCTGGTAATCTTTTTTTGTAAATAGAGCTTATTTGGTTAAAGAATAAAAAATCCAAATCAGACAGATGGAATTTAGCTTTGAATAGATTCCAAGAAAGTTTAGAGCCATGCGAGTATAAATCTCTCCATCTAATAATACCATTTTAATCCGATTTGAATTATATAGAACTTTACCATACAGAAGATATTTGGGATTATTCCAAATAATATTCAAAGGTGAGTTAGTAACCGACCATTTAGTTTTAAGTAGACATTTTTGGATAATCGTACTATGGTTTTTAGTCAAAAGGGACTTGGATTTTGTCCCTTTCGATACAGAGAATAATATATTCTTATTATCTATCTGTTCTTTGTAATATGTCAAAAGAATCTGATTTTTCCAAACCAAATCAGTATCTTTAAATGCCCAGTTTAGTACAGCTTGGACCATGTAAGAATGATAACAAACCAGGAAGTCAGGACAGGCCAGACCACCTTTTTCTTTTGACACACATAGTTTTGACCATGAAATATGGGATATTTTATTATTCTATATAAAGTTCTCTAACAAATTATTGATCTTTTTAAACCAGCTTAGTGGTATTGGGTTAATTATAGATTGAAATTTATATGATAACATTGGTATTACAGCCATTTTTATTAATTGGATTTTCCCCCAAATAGAAAGATGAAATTTGCTCTACATATTTTATTGAACCTTACTTTCACTGTACATAGGTCCAAAGTTTTTTCCATGCCAATCTTGGGATTTTTTTTGTAATAATTATACCTGAATAAGATAGTCCTTCAGCTTGTATCATAGCCTGTATTATGTTTTTAAAATCTGCTGTATGGGGAATATTGAAAATGAGTATCTCAGACTTAAATTAATTTATTGTACAGCCTGATATTTTAGAAAATCTTTTTCAATTTCATTAGCTCTGTTAGACTTTGCTCAGGCTCCTGAACCATGACCAACAAGTCATCCGAATATGCATTGTATTTAAGTTCTAAATAAGCTATTCTAATTCCAATGATCTGTTGAGTGACCTGTATTTCTTTTAATAATAGTTCTAAACCAATAATAAATAATGAAGGGGAAAATGGACAGCCTTGTCTTACATCACGGTGCAGGCGAAAGGACTGTGTCAACTGGCCATTAATTTTCAAATGAGCCCTAGGATTTTTGTAAATTGTCTGAATGTATTCTATGAACTGTAAAGGAAAATTAAAACTTTGTGAATGCTCCAATTTACTAGTAAAGGACTTTCTTATCCTATTCATCAAGTTCATAGCCTTCTCTGATATAGCTAGACTGTGGTCTCTAGGTGTTAATTTATTATTTATAATTACACATAGATCACGTTCCCTAGATTTATTATTTATAATTACACCTAGATCATGCTCCCTATACTGTATTCTTGTCCAGGTGTGTTCATGTAGCCTGAGTAAGGTGTCCAAAAGTGTCCTCTCCAAGTTCAAGTCCTCAAGTGTAGACCAGACGATCTTCCTGCTGATGCTATCAAAAGCTGCAGAAAAATCGACAAAGCAGCAATACAGTCTGCCTTTCTGAATCTTGATATACTTCCAGACTAAGTGTTGAAGCACATAGCAGTGCTGTACTGTAGATCTATTCCTCCTGAAGCCATTCTGTGCCCCGTTAAGGACAGACTGCTCCTCAACCCAATCCACAAGTCTGCCTAGAATAATTTTGGAGAAGAGTTTTTGTGACACATCAACCAGACTAATGGGCCTGTACATTTTCAGATCATTGGGGTTTTCATTTTTGTAGAATGGAAATATAATATTGGCCGACCAACTAGAGGGAAATTCTAAGCGTTGAAAAAACAATTAAATATCTTGACAAGAAATGAAATCCACCAATCTTGAAATGATTTAAACACATCACCAATGATTCTATCTGGGCCTGAAGCTTTAATGGGTTTGAAGGAATTAAGAGCAATGTAGATTTCATCCTCTGTGATCATGATAGGCCTTGGGTAAATATCCCCATTCATGTGATCAATTTTATAATCTATTTATTCTTCTTCCAAGGAGTAATATAGATTTGAAAAATAAGAAATCCACATTTATGGGATAATTTATGACTCTACCCTTGTTTGATATTTATTGTATTCTTGTGCTATTATTTTTCAGAAGAGCTGCCATCCATACTAAGGACCGCTTATCTTAATTTTTCCCACTGGCGATAGGAATATTTAATCCGTTCATCCTCCAACACTTTTTTATATTTTCCTCTTTCTTTTTTCAGGATCATGTGGTCCATTTGATTTTTCTTCCTTTTCCATCTGTATTGTATAAGACTCTTGCTAAAAGATGCTTTAGCATTTCTACATTTTTGAATAAACCATTATTTCAAACAAGTGCATTGTCTATTATTTACTATTTTGCTGATTTTACAGAATATTTCTGGGATTGTAAAAATATTCTCCCAACTATCATGAATTTTAGGAACTTGACTTTTGTCAAGAATTTGATTGTGGATGCTATATACTTCTCCAGAATACAACATTTCCTTAAGCTATGCTTGATATACAGGGCTCCATTTAACCCTTCTTTCATTAATGATTTCTAGCTCTTCCACCATATGTACCTCAGTTTGTGGAAGGCTGGAAAATATATTTTCTAGATTTAATATTATTGGAAGATGTGTGGATTCTATGTGATCACCTATTTGTAATTTCTGACTCAGTTTAATAGCCCCCAAGTTGGCCCACATCAGGTCCAATGTGGAGGCACCAGAGGCACCAATAAATGTTAGTTTCCCAGGTCTGTCTCCATTTGTTCTCCCATTTAGTATACAAAAATTCCTTTTAGCAAGACATATAAGCAATTTCTTCCCTCTAGAATTAGTCTTTAAATCCAGTGCTTCCCTTCTGGATACCACTGCAGGATTTATAGTGGGTAAGAAGAAGACAAGACTGGAGTATATCTCTTCAGATATTTTGGAAGATATCCTTGTATTAAAGTCTCCCAAAATAAATATAGTGGCATTTGCTTCATTTTTAGCTAATTTGTCTAATGCCTGCTTCAAATGAGAAAGATAGGGGTCATTAGAACCCAGAGTCTTAGTTCTTGGAGGGTAATAGATGTTACACAAAATAATTTTTTTGTGGCCCATCCATTAGTGTGAAAATAAGTGCATTATCAGCTTTAGGTAGATGTTCCAAGACTCTAAGGTTTAAGTTGGTTCTGATGTATACAGATAGACCACCTTTAAATCTGTTGTGTTTCCCATCTCTAGTGGTGGAGAATACATAGGCTGTGTACCCAAATATTCTGGGGGTAGTGATTTCAGTACTCCAGGTTTCCTGGAGACCTATTATATCAAAGATCTCCAGGAATTCTGTAACCTCTTGATAAGATCATTTAAGATGGAGTCCCTCAATATTCCAAGAGAGAACTGTGAGTCTATTGAGCTGATTCTCTTTATTCTTTTTTAGTGTGAGTTGCTCAGAATGTCATTCTGGATCCAAATTTATAAGAGGTGAAAACTTATTTTATCAACCAGTCTCTTTAGATCTATGAGGGGAATATCTTCTTCAGAATTGGGTCTAATCGAACCCCATCTATTCTTCTGTAGCCTGACTTGCTTTCTCCTAGGATGAACAATGTGTATTCCTATGTTATCCAAATTACCTGTCACAGAGAGCAGGGAATTAGCCAATATTGGGCTCTTAAAAGTAACATCTATTTGAGGGGAAAATGGTACCTCCCTGTAGGTTTTAATGTGATCCACCATATTTCTTGTTATTTTAAGTCCAGACGATCTTGTAAGGAAGGAAAGAAGTTCATCAGCCTCCCAACCCCATCTCACATATTAAATCCTCCACTAAAAGGGGTGAAGCAATTAAATTAAAATTAAAGCTATAATTTTTTTAATTTTTTATTTTAGTCTTTGGTAAATGGATAAGGCCCACTAGGCACAAATGTCTGTTTTCAGGGGTGACCTGGGAGCACTGGGCAGTTAAGTGGCTTGCTCAGAGTCACACAGTATTCAAGTGGAGGTTGTGAGAATCAGACTCAGGTCTGGTCTGCTGGATGTATCAAGCTTGTTCACACCTTGTTCTTCTAACCTCTAGGCTATACTGCCAGCCCTAATGGACTGTTTTTTAGGGATCTAAATGATATTCTGTAAATATCACATTGCATAACTGTTTTTGGCTGGGCATAAATTTTTGTGAGAAAAAGAAAAGGACAGAGGGATAAGAAAAGTGCATGATAATCTTGGATTTAAGAAAATATTAGTAACATTTTAATTATAGTATAGCTTAAACAGATAGAGAGTATAAATGTCTTTTTAGCTACAGTATTTATTGTACTGGTGAAACATTAACAAATCTAGAAAAGTATGAAGGGAGAATGCATGGAGGTGATGGGCTGCCCTCTGTGAGGGTAGGGGGACACTGGTGGGCAAATAGAGAGATGGGTAGGGTGGTAGACTGTAACAACTGTGGAGTGCCAATCATTCTTAGAATTTTGTGGAGAGCAGGGGGTTGTTTGGTGTGCAAGCAAATACTGAAGCTTAAAAATGAGATCAGAGGTCTACATGTGGAGCATGAGCAATTGCATATACAGGTCAACACAGGTATTTACAAGGCAATACAGATGATACTCTTTACAGTGAGGAAGAAAAAGAAGTTCATATGTACATAGAATTATACAGATATTGTACAGATTACAGGGTATTTACATACATAGAAGTGTCTATAGGAAGATAAAGCAGGTTATCTAAGGTTGCAGGAGGAAGTAATGGAAGAAAAATAAAATAAAATATACACCAGGTAGAGGCAAAGGTGGGGGAAGGGAGGGAGGGTAGGGGAGAAAAGACTAGGAGGGCACGGTACACAGAGAGGAGTTGGTAAAACGGGATGTAGAGAAGGTGGATGGAGAAAAGAAGTATGAGTGAGTTGATGGAACAGTTTAATGTGACTTGTACTGTATCTGCATCAAGATACTTCTTGATGCATTCCAGGATCACTTCCTAATACAAATTATCAGTGAGCCAACTAGGTTAGGGAACACCCTAGACCTCATGCTGGCAAATGGGGAGTTTGTGAGGGAGCTGGGGGTGAAAGAACAACTGGCCGGGAGTGGCCACCACCACTCAGTGTGGTTGACATTGAAAATGGGTAAGGAGGGAGTAGAAACAGATACAGTACAAGTCACATTAAACTGTTCCATCAACTCACT
Organism: Neoceratodus forsteri; assembly: GCA_016271365.2. NCBI lineage: Eukaryota > Metazoa > Chordata > Ceratodontiformes > Ceratodontidae > Neoceratodus > Neoceratodus forsteri. Next base: position 1,278,430,020 of record CM057450.1, on the reverse strand, counting down.
GGTGTAGCATTTTTTTTGTGATGCTACTGCATTGGCAGCTCAAACTGTTGAAGCTTTTAACTGTTTTTCAGCTATCCTTCACTGCCTATTCAGCTCACTTGTACCTGTTCAGTGAAATGGCAGTAGCTGTTTTGCAGAGTTTATGCAATGCATTTTCATGTCATTGTTTATAAATATAACTGTGTTCTTTAAGAGCATTGTTTATAAATATCACAGCATTCCTTAAGAGTTGTTTAGTCTGCCTTCTGAAATGAAACCGTAAGCACTCAGCTGAAAATAAAGCTTATAATGCATAACAGCTAGTTGCAAACCAATACTAACCTAGTACTAATTCATTGAATTAAACACTGAACAGATTAGGAAACTCATTGAACAATGCTACACCAGTGGGTTGAGGGAACAGTTTAATGTGACTTGTACTGTACAGGAGTGTTGGACTTCAGGAAGGCCAACTTCGGGAGGATGGGGGAGGTAGTTAAAGGGTATCTAGCCAGAATCTAAACTAATATGGACACTAACCAGAGGTGGGAGGTTATAAAACTGGGGATTGAGGGAGGCAACCAAAACCTGCATCAGGATCCAGAGTAAGAGAGCTAGGGCCAAGAAACTCAGCTGTTTGAGCAAGGGGGTTATGAAGAAAGTAAGAAATAAAAGAGTCACCTTTAGGAGGGTCAACAAAATAGGGAGAGGGGAGGACAGAGAGGATTACATGAAGGAATTGAAGGAGGTGACAAAGGCAGTAAGGGCAGCCAAGACATCTAAGAAGCTCAGGCTGGCAGAAGGCATCAAGAAGGGGGAGAACTTCCATAAAGCCAATTATGAGGCTATTAAAAATCATCTTACTGAATGGAATTGGAAATCTGATTTCAAAAATTAAAACAGTGAGCAAATATGGTTAGCCATAAAACATAAAATCGATCATTGTATACACACTTGGGTACCTGAGAATAAAAAATATAACCATAAGAATAACAGAATGCCTCCTTCGTTAAATGGGAAAATTAAGATTAATTAGAAAAAAGAAAAAAGCACATAATAAATACAAAAAAGACTCTTCAGATGAAAAAATATATAAATTTACAAAGATATCTAATCAATGCAAAAAAACTATCAGGACAGTTAAGAAAGACTTGGAACTAAAATTAGCGACAGTGACCAAAGACAGTAGGAAACAATTTTATAATTACATTTGATCAATAAGAGGAAAAGTACCTACCATTAGTCCACTAATTAAAGGTAATGTGCCTTTAACTAATGAGTCTGAAATGGCTAAAGAATTTAATGACTATTTCCTGAGTGTCTTTAAAACTAAGGATGTTGCAAGTCCAGAAAATGTTGCTCCTAATGAACATTATCCAGTCGTTACCCCTGAGGAAGTTAAAATAGCTATACAGGCAACTAAAGCCAACTCCTCAGCTGGTCCTGATAATATTCCTGCAAAACTTATTATAGAATTAGTTAATGAATTAGTGGATCTACTTACTCTACTATTCAATGTATCTCTGTTTGAAGGTTATGCTATAAGAGAATGGACCTTAGCCACCATAGTCCCTATACATAAAGGTGGAAATAAACATGTCACTAATAATTATAGACCAATAAGCCTCACCTCTTACATAGGTAAAATATGGAAAGAATTCTAAAGCAAAAAATGTTAGATCACTTACATAACATAAACTTTCAGGATATTAGCCAATATGGCTTTGTACAGGGTAGATCATGCCAACTTAACCTTATAAATTTCTTTGAACCAGCAAGTATGACATTAGACCAAGGTTTGTCTGTGGATGTAATTTCCCTGGACTTTGAAAAGCTTTTGATTCCATCCCCCACAGAATCTTAATTAAGGAATTGATAGGTTATGGTTTTAATCCAAATATTGTTACATGGATTAACTCATGGCTTAATAACAAGAAACAACTGGTCAGCATTAAAGGGTTTCTGTCTGAATGGGGTGGAGTAAATAGTGGCGTTCCACAGGGCTCTGTCTTGGGCACCTTACTATTCAATTTATTAATTGCTAGTATGCAAACCACAAATGATGTGTGGCTACATAAATATGCTGATGACAGCAAATTAGGCTGCAGCGTTAACAACTTAGACTCAGTCAGGCCTTTACAATCAAACCTTGATAATTTATTTAGTTGGTCTGTAAAAAACAAAATGACCTTTAACCCTGTCAAGTGTAAAGTGATGCACTTGGGAAAACGTAATATGCAAGCATCCTATTATATAAATAATCATAAATTGCAATCTATTACACACAAAAGGATTTAGGAATAACCATTTCAAATTATCTAAAGTTTATTGTACATAATAACAACATTATAAAAAAATGTCATAGTATAATTTCATGTATTCTTAAACACATTAACAGCAGAGAGCCAGAAGTATTGATTCCACTATATTCAAGCCTAGTAAGATCACAAATCAATTATTGTGCTTCCTTTTGTGCTCCAACTTCAATGGGAGGAACAGCCTCCATTGAAAAGGTCCAAAGATGACTTACTATAAAAATCAAGGGGTTTTCTAACCTAGAATATAATATCAGACTCAAACTCTAGGTTTGTTCTCCCTAGAATATATAACTTATAGGGGTGATCTTTGCATAGCATACCAATCAGTACATGACTCTGCTTTATGTGAGGCTCTTTGTCTCCAAAAAACTGAAATAGGTTATAAAACTAGAACACATAATCTAAAATGTAAAACTGATTTTAATAATACCTCAAAAAGAAATACATTTTTCACACAGAGGTTACCTCCTATCTGGAATTCATTGCCTTCAGAAGTTGTCTGTAGTAGTAATATGACCCAGTTTAAGCTTGAACTAGATAAGTATATGGGAGATGAGAAATTTGAATATCACCACTGGGCAACGAGTTCAAATTGGACATGCCCCCTGAACTCGTATCACATCTGTGAACCTATGAACCTATGAATCAGGGAGAAAAGGAGGTGTAGGGACAAAATAGTAAGGATTAAGAGAGATGGGGTGGGTGGAAACAGGAGCAGAGCAGAGCAGGCAGAAGCACTTAATGAATACTTCTGCTCTGTGTTTACTAAGGAGAAAGGAGGGGTGCTACCAAGGGAGGGGTGGGAGGACAGGCTTGGCAGGAAGTGGCAGATGGCAAAGTCACAGAGGGCAGGGTACCAGAGGGCCTGACAGCACTAAGGGTGGACAAGGTGCCAGGGCCAGATGGCATTCACCTCAGGGTACTGAGAAAGCTTGCAGAAATCCTAGCAGAGCCCTTGGCAGACCTGTTCAATGCCTCCCTGGTCTCAAGAAGTGTACCTCAGGAATGGAGAATGGCTCACATGGTACATCTACATAAGAGCAATCCCAACAATGAACCGGGAAACTACAAGCCGGTAAGCCTCACATCCATTGTGGAAAAACTGATGGAGACAAGCCTGAAGGAGAGGCTGGTGTCCCTTCTGGAGACCAATTGGCTGCAGGATGTTATGCAGCACGGGTTTGTCATGGGAAGATCCTGTCAGACCAACCTGGTGGACTACTATGACTGGGTAACTAGACAGTTGGACAAGGGCCATGCAGTGGTTGTCGTGTTTCTGGACTTCAGTAAGGCATTCGACTCAGTGCCATATGGGAGGTTTGGTAGTAAGCTGGCAGGTACAGGTGCAGGGGAAAAATGGTGGGATGGGTAGAAAACTGGTTACAGGGAAGGCAGCAGAGGGTGGTGGTGGGAGGGGAGCTCTCATCACTGAGGACAGTGACAAGTAGAATACAGAAGGGCTCACTGGTGGGACAGGTGTTGTTCATATCAGACATCTCAATAGGCATCAAGAGCAAGATCAGTTTGTTTGCAGATGACACCAAGATGGAAGTAGTAGTAGATGATCTAGGAAGGTGGCATGGGTTGCAGGATGATCTGTCAAAACTGGAGACCTGGTCAGACACCTGGCAGTTGGGGTTCAATGCCAAAAAGTGCAAGGTGCTGCATTTTGGGACAAAAAACCCAAGAAGGAGTTACCAGCTTGGGGGGGGGGGTTCAGCTAGCTGTGACAGATGAGAAGGATCTGGGGTTAATTATAACGGGCTCAATGAACAATTCAGCACAATGCAGGAAGGCAGCTGCAAAGGCCAACAAAATGCTGGGTTGTATTGCCAGGTGTATATCTTCGAGGAGAGGGGAGGTGATCCTACCATTGTATAGGTCACTGGTTAGGCCACACCTGGAGTACTGCATGCAATACTAGCACCCATACCTGAAGAGGAACATTAAGTTACTGGAGGGGGTGCCATGCAGGGCAACAAAGATGATCCGGGGACTAGGGGACATACCCTACATGAGCAGGCTGAAGGATTTGAACATGTACTCACTGGAGGAGAGGAGATACAGGGGGGATATGACTGAAACCTTCAAGTACATGAAGGGAATAAACAAGACAGGCATGGAGGGACTATTCAAGTTAAAGGGGTAGGGACACTCGTGATCACAATCTCAGATTGGAGGGGGGAAGGTACAGGAGGGAAATGAGGAGACACTTTTTTACAGAGACAGTGGGGTCTGGGTGGAACGTGTTGCCTGTGGAAGTGGTATCCTGTAGAATAGTGGACTGCTTCAAAAGGGGATGGGGTAGGTTAAGAGGAAGGGTCAGGGGAAGGGAGAGAGGGCCAGCTGCAGTATAAGGGTTGCTAGCTGCACACTCGAGCAGACTCGATAGACCATAAGGCCTTTATCTGCTGGCAGCTTCATATGTTCATATGTTTGTATCTCTTATACTCCTAACTGTATGTTGTTTAGTCATTTCCCACCCAAAAACTGAGAAAGTTCTGCATAGCCAGCCCTTGAATTGTCTGTGATCATGTGTGTTAATAGCTTTCATAATTTTAGTTTTTTCTTCTTCCTGTTTCCTTACTTGGATTTTGTTTAAGAGGAGAAGGGAGCTTAGTCTCAGCTGTATTAATTAACAGAGTTAGAAATATATAAGTCCATGCAAGCAATACAGTACATCAAAAGGAACATAATCTTAAATATTGCAAGGCAAAACATTGTGAGGTACTGTACATGCTGTAGATAGACCTTAAATTGGGAGAGGCAACAGGGAAATTACCCCTTATTAGTAAGGGAAGGCAAGACGGGAGGGTGAGCTGGATGTAATTATCCACCTGGGTACTAATGACCTGGCAAATGGGGAGCCAAAGGAAGTTCAGGAAGAGTTTAGGAAATTGGGGAGGGGTCTCAAGCAAGTAGCTACTTCTGTCACTTTCTCAGAAGTACTACCTGCGAGAGGTAAGGGAAGGCATAGGGGTGCATGCACCAGGAACATTAACTCATGGTTGAAGAACTGGTGCTGTGAGGAAGGGTTTGGATTCATTGGTGACTGGGGATCCACCTGGAGGGATGGAGGTTTGTTCAAGCCTGATGGCCTGCATCCATCCTGGAGGGGAATCCAACCAGTCAATGATAAGTTTAAATGCTACACTGACAAGCATTTAAACTAGCAAAGGGGGGTGGCAGGCCAGCAAGGAGGGTACCTACTTGCTCACCCCCCAGCTAGCAGTGGAACCAGTAAACCAGAGGATGGCTATCTCTACAAAGCAGTGTGCAAAGATGGAGATTAGTGCCCAAGAGGTGGATAGGCTGAAAGGGCAAAATTCAGCAGAAGAGCAGACAGCAAGGAGAACCAGGGATAAAGGACAACCAAGGAAGGGGCTGGAGTAGAACAGTGAAACAGTCTAGGAGGTCAAATCATGGAAAGCCATGTGCAAATGCCAGGAGCCTTAGCAACAAGATGGAAGATCTGGAGGCTGTCATGATGCAGTCAGACCTGAACATTGTAACCATCACTGAAACCTGGTGTAATGATAATCACAACTGGGAGATGGCCATACCTGGCTACAACATATTCAGAAGAGACAGGGCAGGCAGAAAGGGAGGAGGAGGAGTGGCACTGTATGTGAAAAATGACATAAGGGCCACAGAGATCCAGGAGGAACAAAATGAGGGAGAGATACTGTGGGTTAAGCTGGAAAGGAAAATGGGGCCAGCCATCCTCACAGGTGTGATCTATAGACCACCAGCCCAGGAGGAAGAAACAGATAGGGAGCTGATGCTAGCCATCCAAAGGATGGCAGACAAGGGTGAGGTAGTAATGGTTGGAGACTTCAGTATTCCAGATGTGGACTGAGGCATCCCAGCAGCAGCATCAACTGGGAGCAGATTTATCCTGGACTACCTTCAGGGTGCCTTCCTCAAGTAACTGGTCATGGAACCAACCCAGCAGAAGGCAATACTGGACCCTGTGCGCACAAACAGGGACAGTGTGATGGGAGTAACAGTGGGGGAGCACCTGGGGAACAGTGACCAATAGTCATTGTGGTTTGAAATCACAGAAAGAGCAGAACCAAACCACACAAAAACACGTATCCTGGATTTTAGGGGGGCAGACTTTGGGAAAATGGGGAGATACTTGAAAGAGGCATTAAGGTGAATGGGGCAGGAATCATGGGTTGAGGAACAGTGGGCAGTATTTAAAATGGGGATTACAAGAGCAACCGAATTATGCATTAAGCAGGTTAGCAAGAGGAAAGGAAGAGGAGACCATTATGGTTTTCCAAAAGAGGTAGCAAAAGAAAGAAAAGGCAAAAGATTGCATTCAGGCAATACAAAAAGACACAGGTAGAAGGGGATAGGGAGAAGTACCAGGAGAAGCAAAGGGAGGCAGGGAGGTCAGTAAGGGAAGCCAAAGCTCAGACAGAAGAACACATTGCAAAATCAGTGGGTAGAGGGGACAAAACGTTTTACAGGTACATAAGTGAAAAAAGAAAGGCAAAGGGAGGGATAGTGAGACTGAAGGGGGAGGATGGGGGCTGCATGGAGGATGACAACAATAAAGTTGACATATTGAACAGGTATTTCTGCTCAGTCTTTACTGAGGAAGAGGAGGGTAATGGGTCTGAAGGGAGTACAAGGGGTGAGAATGGTGCAGAAATGGACACAAGTCCTTTACGAGAAAGGGTCCTGAAGGAACTGGAAGTAATAAGAGTTGATAAAGCAATGGGGCCAGATGGGGTGCACTCCAGGGTCCTTAAAGAACTAAGAGAGGTGGTGGCTGAACCTCTGGCTATCCTGTTTAGCTGATCACTGGAAACAGGGGTACCCAAAGACTGGAGGACAGCAGATGTAGTCCCTTATACAAAAGTGGGAACAAGAGGCGAGGGAACTACAGACCAGTCAGCCTCACCTCGGTAGTGGGAAGATCATGGAAGCACTACTGAAGGAGATTGGTGGAACATCTGGTTGTCAATGGACTACAGGACCCAAGGCAGCATAGTTTCACCAGGGAGGTCATGTCAGACCAACCTCATTGAATGTTTTGACTGGGTGACTAGGGAGGTGGATCAGGGGAGGGCAGTGGACATGGCCTATCTGGACTTCAGCAAGGCCTTTGACACCATGCCACATAGAAGACTATTACACAAACTGGGGAATATGGGTGTGGGCAGGACAGTAGTGTGGTGGGTAGGTAACTGGCTGGGTGGCAGGACACAGAAGGTGGTGGTAAATGGCTGTCACTCCACAGAGGGAAGAGTGACCAGTGGGGTACCACAGGGATCAGTGTTGGGACTGGTCCTGTTCAACAACTTCATCAGTGACATTGCGCAGGACCTAGAAGGCAGAATTTCACTGTTTGCTGATGACACAAAGCTCTGTAACAGAGTAGACACACCAGAGGGTGTAGACAGAATGAGAAGGGACCTGCAGAAACTTGAAGAATGGTCAGGGGTTTGGCAGTTGAAATTCAATGCAAAGAAGTGCCAGATAATGCATATGGGGCACAAAAACCCTGGCACAATATATCACTTGGGGGGTGAGGATATAGCATGCACCAAGCAGGAAAGGGATCTGGGGTTATCATCTCTGATGACCTCAAGGTAGGAAACAGTGTGACAAGGCAGCAGGTAAAGCAAATAGGATGCTGGGATGCATAGTCAGGGGCATCACCAGCAGGAAAAGGGAGGTCATAATTCCACTATACAAGACACTAGTGAGGCCCCACCTGGAGTACAGTGTACAGTTCTGGAGACCTTACCTACGTAAGGACATAGACAGGGTAGAGAAGGTTCAGAGGAGGGCAACAAAGATGGTGCATGGATTGCATCACAAGTCCTATGAGGACAGGTTGAAGGAACTGAACATGTACTCCTTGGAGGAGAAGAGGGAGAGAGGAGATATGACAGAGACATACAAGTATCTTACAGGGAGGAACAGGGTGCAGGAATACACTATTTTTAAGCGAAAAAGATATTCCAGGACTAGATGGCATGGGATGAAGTTGGAGGAAGGACGATTCAGAGGAAACGTGAGAAAGAATTTCTCCACAGAACAGGTGGTGGACAAGTGGAACACCCTGCCAGAGGAAGTGGTGGGGGCTGAAACAATCACGGGATTTAAGAATGCATTGGATAGACATAAAGGAATTCTGGAGGTCAGGGGTAAGGGGCAACAGACTTCTAGGAAAACATAAACTGAACTTACAAGCTCAAATGGGCAAACTGGATGGGCCATAGGTCCTTATCTTCTGACACTGTCTATATATCTATGTATCTATGACATCAAATAAGGTAAGGGGTCAAGGACAGTTGCAGACTGGAGGAGAAAAGTCATGAAGAAAAGTCTTAAGGGATAAGGGACAACTGGCAGAGCAGATTGAAACGGGGACCAGAGTTTAAGGTAAGTAACATGAGATGGCAGCTTGACCAACAGTAGATTTACTAGCTGGAACTGAAAGAGAATGGGAACACTGCTGCAGAGAGGGTAGAATGAAGGAAGGGGGAGGATATTAAATAGGAAGAGTAGGAGGGAAGGGAGGGAATTTGGATATAAAGGAGAGGCACAGTGAGAAAGGTGCTTGGTATCAAGACAGTTTAAAAAGTGGTTTAATGCAAAAAAAGGTTAGAAATGAATTAGACTGGATGTTTCCACAAAAATGTAGGCATTGCATCTTTAATATTCATGAAACCTCTGAAGCCAAACTATAATAGAGTTATTTCTGAAACTATTAAGTGTCTTCATGAGAGTCACTACTTAAATAAAATACAGTGTAAGAAGGATGTAACAGTGCTGTAGTTACTAATGAATGTGCTGCTTCTGTGGCATTGTTTCCACAGTTAATGACTAACATGTATTTGCAAAGTAAGAACACAGAAACTGACAATTAAAATACAGCAAAAAAAGAAGGGTGTAACTATTATACACTTACATTGAATGTCAATGCTGTAGTTCTGATGTATATTTTCATTCAGAAATCATTCCCTAATGCACTTACTGGTTAATAAACATGCAATCTAATATTGTTGATTTGCTATACTACATTGTTTACTTATGCAATACAAATCATTTACATAATTATTTATTGGCGTGCAATAATGCTGTAGTTACTAAGAAATGTGCTGCTTCTGTGACACTGACCAACACCTCTTCTGCTCCCATACTCCTAGCCTGCTACTGCCCAGGTGGGTGGCTACTGGTGGGGCATGACTACATGCCATTCTTTATCACTGGTCTGCTGTGTGGAGTGGTGGTGGGTGGTGCCAGATACACAGGCAGAGAACCTTCCTTAGCCATTATATGCCCTTCCCACTGGCTGAATGGTGTGGCAGCCATAGCATCATTCTTCACATCGAGCTATCCCAGCCCTCTGACTATACCATGAGGGCTGAGGGGAAGGTGATAAACATAGGCAGACCAGAAGGTCCCTTACTGGAAAACAGCAATAATGGGAAGACCACCCATAACCCATGATTCCCCTATCCACACAGACTGCAGGATCCAGTCTGCTGCTGGTCAGTCCATCTGATTGGATGGCTGCTATTGATCACCAGACCTGGGAATGCACAGTTGGCACATTCCCTACTGCCTATATGAATAGGGTCTAATATTAAATTGCATGCTTAGTAAGCAGTAAGTTCATGAGGGACTGATTTCTGAATGAGAACTTACATCACAGCTACAGTACTGACATATGGTAAATGTAAGTGTCTGCAACTGCAAATACATGTTACAGAGGCATTAACTGTAAAAACAGTACCATTATTTCTTAGCCACAATATTGTTATACTGCCAATTAGTAATTATGCAAATTAAATATGTTTGCGTACCATTATATATCAATTCACAATATTAGACTGCTTGTTTATTAACTTGTAAGTTCATGAAAAACTGGAATACAGACATGAAACATCATCTAAAGAGTTGTGAGTCAATGCATTTAACTGTAGCAGACTGAAGTTGCACTGTATTCATATTTTAGCTACCATTCTAAATTACATTTTAACATTTTCCTGTGTGATTACATTTTAAATAAATGTCAGATAGACATAGACGTTGAAACAGTGCACATGACCTGCATTTATATGTAGTTACATTTGTAAGAACAGTTTTAATAATGCCAAAAGTAGTACCATGGTAGTTACACAACAGATTTGCTGCTACAATTTGCAATAGCTATTACATGTGTAGTTGCCCTTATACGAACAAATAACACAATGCCAGAAGAGATAGAGTGGTAGTTGCATGTTGGATCGTCTGTTTCACTTTGTAACAGCTGTTACATGTGTAGTTACTCTTGTCAGAAGGAAATGATTTGTGCTGAAAGGGAGACAGTAGTAGTTACACATGTATGTAAGTTGTGTAACTCCAAACTTCTTTCTTTTTCTTCTCCTCCTCCTTCTCTTCCTCTTCTTCTTATTCACACTTTGCTGCTCAATTATATCTGTTCTCACATGATATTATGGTAGCACGGTAGTGCTACCATAGTTAGGGTTGAGGAGCCATTTCTATGTTAAACCCCAAAACTTTGCACCTTAATAACTTTGCAACTGTTTGATGGATTTGCCTGAAATTTGGAATTTATGATCAAGAACCATAGGCCTTGGGATCTGCCAAGTTTCATACTGGTCGGATATATGGCTGCGGAGTTATTAAGTGTGATCTGTGTGCACGTTTACACTTTTTCTGGAATTCAATGGTTGCACCTACAGGTCGTACGGTTTGCGCGACTGGCCTGAAATCTTCAGGGAATGTGCGGCCAGGGTCCCCAATGTGCCTTTTGAAGATTTGGTGAAAAAATATTAAACGGTTCAAAAGTTATTCAAAAAACAGTTTCCCATTATAAGTCAATGGGAAAAGTTAACAGAAAGTTCAACACTTTCACAAATGCATTTTTACTTTCTCAAATGGGCCTGTTACTTTCGCAAATTGGCCATTTTGTTTTCAGTTGGTGATCAGAAAAATGGTTGGCATTTAAATTTGAGACCCTCTAGCAACCTAATTCTTTTTGTATTCACCTAGTCGGGCCCTGAGGATGCTTGCCATGTCTTTATTTTGTGGTAAAACACCCCAGAAATATGTTTTCAAATTTCTGGAAAAGTACTTCATAAATTACTTTCATGCTCATGAGGTGTCGAACTTTTTGTGAAAGCTTTAGCAGAATTCAAACGGTAGTTTTCCATCTCTGGGACAGTGACAGCGATTTTTGGCACTGCGCTGCAAAAGAACGTTAGTAGTTTTGGGCTGAAATTTGGAGGAGAGCGGGCCGACATCTAACAGATGTGCCTTTCAGTGTTGTATTAAAAAATGTTACATAGCGGCAAAGTTACAGCACTCAAAGTTGGCAGGTTTTCCCATAGGATAACATTACGGTAGCCAGCATAACAGAAATCTTTTGGATCCTGCTGCAAAATAACGGTTTGGTCTTTTTCCTGAAATTTGGAGGAAGACAGCCAACAGCCCACAAATGTGCCTTTCAGTGGTTTGGTGAAAAAACATTACAGGGAGGCAAAGTTATGGTGCTCCGAACTTTTCTTTTTTTCCCATAGGATAACATTATGGCGTTCGCCGCGCCTTTCAGGGCCTGTATCTCGGAAACGGTGCAAGATACGGACTTTTTGTCAGAAAACTTCTTAGCCCCCTAATGGGGCTAAGATTTGAATTAGCCAGGACAGTTGTAAATAACACGACTTTTAAATTTTTTTTCTACGTCATACGGTTCCTGAGATATAATGTATTTAGTATTCCAAGATCTCATTTTCTGCGCCGATACTCATTATTATGCATACATTATTTGTACTCACTGTCTTTCTCAATGCAGGTTTTGGGGAAAACCAGCCTGTGCGCTTACATTACTGTTACTGTTGCCCTTTCCACTTGCGGTTCCGTACCCGTTTCACTTACCATTGACGTCTAAGCCACCATGTCGTTATCGCTGCGTTTTCATTTGTGCTTGCATTTCTGTTATTTTTGCCATTTCTGTCTACAGTACTGTTTATCTTTCTGTTTCACTTTACATCACCATACCCATTGACGTTTCTGTTTGCAGGCACCATGTTACTATGTGACAACACATCCGTGGCAGACCATTCCGTCTCGCCACCATATCGTTACCCTTTCTGTTCTCATTAGTGCTTGTGTTACCATAGCCACTGTTAGCATTTCTGTTTGCGTTGCTTGTCCCTTTTAATATGCCACAAGACATCATGTGGCGACCAACTCCGCCACTGCATTATCACGGTGAGCCAAGCAGAGGGACCACACCGCTGCACTACATTCACTATTTCTTGTTATCATTCTCAAAAGAAGGAAATTAGAGGCAAAAACTCAGTTTAATGCATTAGTTAGGGTTGTTCCACAGCGACAAAGAGAAATTCGCTGTTAGGGTTGAAAACCCCTTGCTCCCACCACCTCCCCAACCGGCATTGGGGTGTGCATTGGGATCATGGGTCCTAACTCTCACCATTCTCCTATACTTCTGCTGCTTTACACATGTCATGGGGTGAGTTGGGGCTGATGATCCCAATGCACCAATCGTCTCCGCCTCGTCATCCTTTGCGTTTTCATTTGCGCTTGCGTTTCTGTTACTTTTTTGCCATTTGTGTGTACCGTACTGTTTCTCTTTCTGTTTCACTTTGCGTCACCATGCCCATTGACATTTCCATTTAGGCACCATGTTACTATGTGACAAGACATCACGTGGCGCACCGTTCCGTCTATGCCACCGTGTGCGTTACCCTTTCTGTTCTCATTCACGCTTGTGTTACCATGTGTGCCACTGTTAGCATTTCTGTTTGCATTGCTGCTCCTGTTACTATGCCACAAGACATCATGTGGCGGGAGCACGGGGCCCTTTGGGCCCCTCCTCACAACACATTACATTCACTATTTCTCAATATCATTCTCAAAGAAGGGAAATTAGAGGCAAAAACTCCATTTAATGCATTAGTTAGGGTTGTTCCACAGCGACAAAAGTGAGGAAATTCGCTGTTAGGGTTGAAAACCCTAACTCCAAATCACCCCAGCACCACACACACACAGACACACACACACATTCAAGTATGGGGAGGACCAAGTCAACACAACCAATGACAGACATACAGCAGCAGGTGACAGAAATAACAAACAATTGTCTAAATGTACTACGAGACATCCCCACCACCTGACCAGGTACTGCATGCTCAGTGAGATCAACAGCAAAACTGAGGCTATGTACCAAGCGTACACATCCTGATTGCAGCTGCACACAGCGTACCACACTTAGTAGTTGCATGGCCTTACCTACCGATGCCCACCACACCACAACTGGTACTGTGCCATTATTCAATATAAATGCTGAAGGTGCATGATGACAGTCGTGAAAGGTTTAACACTACTGAGTATACATTAATTAAAGAAGCACATAAATTAACTACAAGACACTATACGCTCAAGATAAAAGTAGTAATACATTTAGTAGGTGATTTACATAGTAGTACATTTACTGCAATGGTTTACTCAACATAGAGAGGCTGATGTAAACATATGGAAAAGCATTGCCTATTCAACACTGTGAAATTGGTACTGCCAGTATCACATGCATTCTTACTGATGAAGGTGTACTGCTGATGTACATACATAGACCTTCAGTGTGTTTCAATATTAAAGATGCAGTAAGTATTCTTTGTAAGAAAGATTGTAATTGCATGGATAGGGCCAAGCAACTTCTAAATATCATAGCACTACTGAGCCAACAATGATGTACCTGTATCGGACATGTATATAGGATAGATTTTCCTGTAGGAGCTACTGAGTATTTGTACCTGATAAAGACAATCTCATTGCATCTGTGATGACTAACTTATTCAAATAGTAATACATTTGCTATTGTTGCAATGAGTGATCTATGCCACTTATGGACATAGTGTGATTTTTTTAACAGTTGTTTCATACTCAGCTGTATGCCTACTGTTTGGGTTTGCCACACTTCTGTCACCGATGCTATCAAAGTGATAACTATGTTAATTCTGCTACAACATGAATCTAGTAGGTATGGTGTAGATATAAACAGAATGTCTTTTAGTATTGATTTAACTCATAATGGGGTAAGTGTACTAGGACAGCAGGGGTTATCCTCTATCACTGAGTCTGTCAGTTATAATCACACTAGGGTTTAGATGACTGTAATGATCAAGTTACACTGTTCGTCTTAATGAGTTCATATTCACAGCCATTCTCCAGTAACTAGACAGTGTATGGTGTAACTGGGTGGGACACTGTGTTGCAAAGCTGCTGCAGTGCCTAGCAGAGGGAGAGTATCTACTCATAAAGACAATTAAGCAATAAGGCATGACCAAAGTTATGTTAAATGGTCTGTTAATCACCCTGTAGGGGTTTAATGTTGAATGAGGCATAGCCAGGTGCCACATGTCGCTAGACAGTGATAAACTGACCATTAACATAATACCTGGGAGTAGCTTATTGCTATCATAATAAAACTGTTTTTAAACAACATTAAACCATGTTCATCATATGGTTAGGCTCTACATGTATGTTAATAAAAACTAAACATAAAGCTGTTACAATGTTTACAGTCAATTAGAAAGCTGCATTTCTCAAACCCTTGTTATAATCAGAGATATTATACCTGTACAACTCCTTGGTTTTGCTTAACTATTGCTCAGGTGGCCCACCACAAGTGGTGTGGTCTGGTGTGGGGCATCGGTAGGTAAGGCCATGCAACTACTAAGTGTGGTACATTGTGTGCAGCTGCAATCAGGGATGTGTACGTTTGGTGTACATGGCCTCAGTTTTGCTGTTGATCTCCACTGAGCATGCAGTACCTGGTCAGGTGGGTGGTGATGTCTCGTAGTACATTTAGACAATTGTTTGTTATTTCTGTCACCTGCTGCTGGATGTCTGTCATTGGTTGTGTTGACTTGGTCCTCCCCGATACTTGAATGTGTGTGTGTGTGTGTGTGTATGTCTGTGTGTGTGTGGTGCTGGGGGGGTGAATTCAGAGTTAGGGTTTTCAACCCTAACAGCGAATTTCCTCACTTTTGTCGCTGTGGAACAACCCTAACTAATGCATTAAACGGAGTTTTTTGCCTCTAATAACTATATGTGCAAAAAGAGTTTCAGTGAAAATTTTGGTTTTAATTCACCATATTTGTTTCTATGGTTATTAATATTCAAATATATTTATAGATTCTAAAGTAATTAAAGATGATTAGTTATTATATTAATGTATTTTGTAAGTAGAATTTTTATTTTCCTTTTGAAATCTTTATATATAAAATGGATGTGTATGTTATGTTAATGCATATATTAAATAAAAATTGACTGAGAAAGAAAAACATCAAGACAGAGAGGGATAGGGCAGAGTACAGTGAGCAGTGATGGGTTTATTACCTGCCTGTCCACAGTCTATGGTGGGGAATCACAGGACCTTGCCCCCTAATGAAGTGGTAGTGAACCTTGCTTCATAGGGGAGTTGCTGCTGGACCTGGGTTAATTTGGTTCTAACAGGCTGGTCAGATATCAGTACAAGCTATATGCCATTCTTACATTTTTTGAATGCCACTTCACATGATTAGGAGTAATTTATGTTACTGTCAAAAGCTCATGGAGCTAACTTTTATACTTTCTGACCATAGTAATCATATTGGCACTTTAACAGTACAATTAGTTTTCAAATGAAAGTATTTAAAAAGTTATATATCATATGAAAATCCATGTGTGTTTCATCTTTTTTGATTAATTCCATTTTTTTTTCAATTCAAACTTTGTTAATTTTCCAGTACAAAGAGCGAATCATGGCAATGGATAAAATGTCCATATTCAGCAGGTATGAAGTATGAAGTGATTCGCTCTCCTCCCACCCTCCCATCCACCCTACCCCACTCCCACCCCGAACAACCCAGCACCATTTTACATCTCTAGCACTATCCCTATGAATGTAACCTATTAATGCTTAACCTTGAAGTGCACAGAGAGCCTGTAGTGGTCCCCAGATTTTATCGAACTTCTTAAGTTTGTTAGATAAACTGGCAATAGTCCTTTCAGTTCTGAGATTTGCAAATTTGGGGCTCCTGAAGCCATTCAACATATGTTGGCACCTCTGTATCCCTCCAATGACTTAAAACCACCTTTTTAACTAACATCGACATCAGGGCTATATAATACTTCCTGTTCACCACCGAGATGGAGGAAAAATCTCCAAGGAGACAAATTTCGGGGGTGAAGAGGTCTGAGAGACCCAACAGAGGGTCAACACACTGTTTGATCGCAGTCCAGAGTGGAGAAATTTTAGAACAACTCCAGAAAATATGAAGAAGATCTCCTTCTTGAGATTGACATCTTGTACAAAGGGGGGAGGACACAAGACCAAGCCTAGCAAGTTTCTACGGTGAGTAGTAGATATTATGCAGAATCTTAAACTGCATTAGCCTAAGTCTGTCCTGCTTAAAGAATTTATGGCAGTTCTGCCACAGGAGAGACCAATCCAAATCTTTACCCTGAAAGAGAGAGGCCCAAAAGGAAACAGGATCATAATTATCAGGGTAGGCCCAGGTGAAGAGAACACTATATATTTTGGAAACGGCATGAGGCAGACCTGCCAACTCCATTAAGGTGCTCTGAAAGTTGAAATTAGGAGGTGGGGGGGGGGTTGGGCCCATTACCTTAAGCAAAAGGTGACGAAACTGGAAAATTTTAAAGATATTCGCACGAGGTATCGAGAACTTACACGTAATATCAGCTGAAGAATACCATTGACTATTAGGTGACACAAACTCCTCTAAACAGCAATTTCATATCTGAGAAAGCCATGTGGCTGGGAGGGGCTTACCCTCTAATAACAAATTGGGACTGCCTATTACAGGTTGTGATAAATCCTTGAGATTCATATATCTTAGAAATGCACACAATTGAGTATGAACCCTGATAGAGGCAGCTATAGGGGAACTATGTAGAGACTTTGGTAGAGAACCAATTTTGGTATATAACAACGCAGCGGGGGAAAGACCGTGTTTTTAATGGAAGCAGATTCGACAGCTAACCAAGCCGGGATATATGTAGCAACCGTGGAGAGCTGGTCTACAGTCTGCCATCTGAGATATTTATTGGCCTGGCTGGCCCAATAGTATAGCCTGATATGGGGACGTCTTAAACCTCCTTTGGCCTTCAGGGCCCCTAACTTATGAAATGTCATTCTGGCCTTCTTATCCCCCCATATAAAAGCGGAAATCATACCATGTACCTTTTTGACCCAGGACAAGGGAAGCCATACGTTCAGCATGTTGAGGGGGTAGAACAGACAAGGAAAAACATTCATTTTTATTAAATTTATTCTGCCCCTTAGAGAGAGAAGGAGTAGAGCCCACTTACGAAGGTCAAGATCTACTTTATGTACTAACGCATCAATATTTAACTGTCTGAGCCACGTAGTGCTCCTTGCTAAGAGAAGCCCAAGGTATTTAATATAATCAGACTTCCAGGTGAGTCCAAACACAGTAATATCCTGCTTACAGACCCTATGATTAAAAGGAAAAACTACTGTCTTTCCTACATTAAGTTTATAATTTGAAACCTTACTGAAATTATCTATAAGCTTTAGGATAGCAGAAATAGATGTGAGTGGATGTGATATCTGTAACAATAAGTCATCTGCATAGGCCGCCACTTTAACCATCTGTTCCCCGAGAGAAATACCCAATATACCCTGGGCTCCTGATAACCTTCTGATAAGCGGCTCTAAATAAATATTAAAGAGAAGAGGAGATAGAGGACACCCCTGCCTAGTCCCAACATATAGTCTAAAAGGGTTAGAGATAACCCCGTTACATGAGATTCTGGCAGAGGGGAACTTATATAGAGAACTCACCCAATTTTGGAATTCCCTAGGGAAACCAAAGGCTTCCATCGTAATAAATAGGTACTCCCAATGGACTCTGTCAAATGCCTTCTTGGCATCCAATGAGATCAAGACCATTGGATGAGGAGCATCCTTGGATGCCAAGAAGACATGGGACAGGGTCCTCAGATGGTCAACCGATGATCTCCCTTTCATAAAACCAACCTGTTCAGTCCCGATAAGAGAATGAAGTACTGCCTCCACACGGTCGGCTAGTAATTTTGCCAGGATTTTAATATCTTGGTTAAGTAGGGATATCGGCCTGTAGCTTGCCACCTGTTCTGGCGGTCTGTCCGGCTTGGGCAACAGAACTATTAAGGCCTCAAAAAGAGAGGTATCAGACACTTTACCAGAGAGAATAGCCTGGAAAAGTGGCAGCAGGATGGGAATAAGCTGCTTTGAGAAAGCTTTATAGAAATTGGAAGTAAACCCGTCAGGGCCTGGAGATTTGTCGGATGGAAGAGATTTAGTTACTCTTTTGATTTCACCCTCAGAGATGGGAGACTCCAGAATTATTTGCTGGGATTGTGTAAGGGTTGGCAACTGTAAATCACTCAGATATTCATAAAGTCTTTCCTTAGCTGGGGAATTAAACATAGGACCATATAAATCCCGGAAGTACTTTGTAAACTCCTCCGCTATCTCCGGGGGCGAGACCTTAAGAGAATTATCACTAAAAGAGTGGATAGCCAGAATGAGTCTGGCAGATTCTTGTTATGTCCGTAATGCTAGCATTTTACCCACCTTCCCGCCCTGATTGGTATATACAGCATTTGTTTTCAAAATTGCATATTCGGCTTGTTCCGTTAACATTGCTAAGTAGGCTTCTCTCAGTTTTGTTAAATCTTGTTTGAATGCCTCAGAGGAAGAAGGAGAAAGAACAATCTCCATACTCCTAATTTGGGAGAGAAGGTTAGAAATCCGAGATGCCCTCTCCTTCTTCCTTTTTGACATTAAACCAATTATAATCCCCCTTAGATATGCCTTACAGGCACCCCATATCATGTCCTGCTTCCCCATAGAGTTAGAATTAGAAGCAATAAACTGCTCTATTTGGGATGCTTGGTATTGAACCGTCTTTGGCTCTTTCAGGATTTGGTTATTCATCTTCCATCTGCCCCCTTTATTTGGCAACGAGGCCAAGGTTATTAGGCAGGTGACCACAGAGTGATCCGAGGGGGGTCCTGAAACGATGCTAGAACATATAACCCCTGATAACAGGCTTTGAGAGATGAGGATATAATTAATCCTAGAGGAGGTTGCGTGCACCGGAGAAACAAAAGTGTATTCCCTTACATTAGGATGCAATACGCGCCAGATATCGCAAAGACCAATGGAGTCCATCAGGTCCCTAAAGGCTCTTTGTGCTGGGGCAAGACCTTGATGGGATTGACCCGACCTGTCAAGGGCCTGATCAAAAACAAGATTGAAATCACCCCCTATGACCATGGGAGTGTCCAAAAAAGGAGTTAGGACTTTAATTATCTGGGCAAAAAAGCTAGGGGAATCTACACTGGGGCCGTAAATAGCACCCAGGAGAATGTTCAAGGTATGCAATCTACCTTTTACAAACAAGAACCTGCCTGAAGGGTCAGATATAACCTAAAGAGGTCTGAATGGAACTGACCTATGTAGGAGGATCATGACCCCTCTACTACGGGTCATTCCTTCTGCTGCAAACATCTGCCCAATTTGTTGCCGTCTCATCTTTTCAGCCTCCCCCATGAGCAAATGCGTTTCTTGCAAAAACACAATTTCTACCTTTAAATGGCTTATGTGCTTCAGTAATTTATACTGCTTGGTCTTGTGCCTCAACCCCTTAACATTCCAACTAATAACTTGAATGTTTCTAGCCATCATTCATGTTGCCAGGTATGGATCCTCCAAAACACACATACATATGCATACTCCATCTATAGTGCTCCAAACATAGTACGCACTGGGTTGTTCTACCCTCCCCCCAATTCTGCCCCCATTAAATCCATTCCCCCAGCCACTCCCCACGATCCCCCACCCAAAACACCCGTGAGCCCTAACCCCCTCCTCCCACCCTCCATATTTTACATGGTACATGATGTCCAGCAGACTGAAAGTTCCTCTTCCCCAACCACCCTGCCCTCACAAAGCAGAAATCAGGAACAAAATTGCCTCTCGATACTCAGAACATTCCAGTAGAATAACTTATTCTCAGCATTAATATCCTGGCAATACTCCTAGATGATCCCAGGGGGTTAGCTATACCAGCCCTTTAGAAAAAACAATTCTCCCTATAGGGATCCCACGAGCCATAGAACCACACGGCCCGAAGAGTGTGAGGGCTAAAACCCAAAGGTATTATATGTGAGGATTAATCTCAGACACCCTCTTGCGGTGTAGCCTCATAATATCAGTGCTTAAAGACTGAGGACAGACAGTCTATGGCTACCTGCCGTGAAATAGGGGAGAACTGAAAGGCCCAAAGTCGCTGTCCAGAGCATATATTAAATCAGAACCAGTGGCCATCACAATGAGAAAGAGAAATGTTTAAAAAAAAAAAAAAAGGAGAAAACGGGAGTCCTCCAGAGACAGTACTTAGACAGGGTTATAAAGAGGGAGCAAACCAAAGCCCAGTGAGAGCGAGCAAAACCCTAACATTTTCATCTATCCTTAAATGCAAGATCTCCCTTAATATACAAATTATCCTTGTTCATTGCTCATTAATAGCAGGGAGCATGAGAAGGGGTGAAATCTGAGAACAATAAAAAAGGAATAGGCCATATTAACAAGGCCCGGGAGAGACCACAAATGCCAGAAAGGTCTCATAATAAAATCTGAAAAAGAAAAGCATTGCCCCCCCCCCATTGCCATGAAATTGGGTCAACACTCCTGACAAACAGAGGTACCAGGACTAGCAAAATGGGATTTAGCATAAGAACCATGGCCCCGTTCATATACTCATTACATGAAACCAAGAAAACACAAATGAGCCTGCTAACACCTAGCTCGTGAATCACAATTGAGACAGAAATAAACCGAAGTGAGAAATAAGTGTCCACAATGTATCAAAAAGTCCTGAAGATGAAAACCATATTGGGAATAGAATGTCCATGTTGCATCAGAAGGAGGACCCACTCGAGAACTGTAATGGAGACATAAATAACCAGGTATACAGTATATCTGTGGCCTAGCCCCAAAAGTATTGCAGTCAAATATGATTTACTGCAGATAGGCAGCTCCACCAGATGGAAATTCAGCGTGTCTTTCTACACCAGATCCTCTCTCATATAGGCTTGAATAGATCAGGGAATGCTTCTTCGAGCCCAGTAGATTCCGTCTCCACCTCCTTATAGGTCGCCCATGAGCCAGTTATACAAACTTGAACCCTTGCAGGAAAATCCATGTGGAACTTAATTCCCGCGGTGATCAGCTTGAGGACCACTTTATGAAATGTAGCTCTTTTCTGGCGTGCAGATAAGGGCAGATCTTGTGCCACCCTCAGCTTTTTACCTTCCCATTGTAAATCTTGCACCTCTTTAACCTTGTATAGGAAGTGTTGTCGCTCCTGAAAATTCAGAAAACGAAATATAAATGCCCTAGGAGAGGCTCCAACCGAAGGAGGGGGCATAGTGCCCGGTGAGCCCTTTCTATGATGTAGCTAGCACCTAAAGGAGAAGGGCCTGCCACCTTTTCCACAAACTTTTTGGTAAACTTGACGGGATCTGAGCCCTCTTCACCCTCTGGCAAGCCGATTATTACTGCATTGTTACGACGACTACGCCCCTTCAAATCTTCAACCTTATTCTCCATTTTCACTAGCCTTTGCCTCAGGGCCACCAACTCCAGATCAGCTTTATCTTGCTTCTTTTCAACAGATCGTATACATACTTCGTTGTCAGCAGTTTTCTTAGAAAGCTTCTCCAGGGTATTAGAAATGCTTTTAATTTCCCCTGCCATATTCTGCATTTTGGCCTTAAAAGGCTGAAACTCCTCTAGAAACCTAGAGAGGGTAAGAAGGTCACTATCAGGACACTCAATGGTAACAGGCAGCGAGGGTTGCGAAGGGGAGACCCTGGCTTTCTTAGAGGCATTCTTGGGTGTAGTAGGAGGTGTGTGCTTTGGAGCGATTTTCAGCATCTCCTCATCCATCGACACCCTGCAAACAGAACTGGAGCACTCAGAAAGGCTGTAGATTAATAGTCTTCTGTAACAATTACTGAAAAGCAGGATTTTGAAGGGCAAATAACAGGCAGTAGGTCAAAGCGGGTAGAGAGGCGTCTTACCCAGCGCACTGCATCATGTGACTCCCCTTTTTTGATTAATTTTAAAAGGGGAAACACAGGAGACAGTGCATGGGCCCCCATTTATGTGTGTATGGCCCTGCAGTCCATACAGTACCAAGGCAGCCCTTTTCCCCTCTATACACACACTTTTTTGGTTCATGCAATAAGAATTCACAGTCATGTTGCGGTCACAAAGTAAAGCTTTCTGCCAGGTGGTTAAGTGGTCACAATTATCACTAGTGCTACTTTTGTCATTTAAATGCCAGGCCTTAATTCTCTTCATCTGTATTTATTTTGCCTTAATCAAATTTTCTATGTGCCGTAAGTATTCCTCTCTTGTTGGTCCTTATATTATCATTTCACCCTTGTTGCAGTTATGTGCTATTATACATTATATCCTGAAAGGATTGTTATGATCTAAAGCATATAAAATAAACTGCAAAAACTTGTATTTAATTGCATAAAAACTGTAAGCATGCCAACCAAACAGTGAGAGAGGGGAGGGGAGAAAGAGAGAGCAAACGAGAGAGAGAGAAAAAGACAGAGAGAGAAAGTTGGTAGACAGAGAGAAAGGCAGAGAGAGAGAGAGAGACAAAGAGAGGCTAATTCATCATTAATATATGCAGATGACTGAAGGGGTGGGTGAGATTCTTTAACACATTTACACACTTGTAGGGGCTGTCTGGGATGACAGGCCCATGACAGGAAAACCCCAAATGCTTAATAAAGAATAATCATTATACTTTTGTAATGGAATTTTCATTATATAGAGCACAGAGCCACAGACACATCTAAGGCTATGCACATAGGCAGCATACTATAATCCTCCAACATATAGACATCGAATAACAAAGGTTACAAAACAAACCTGGACAGAGAGACAAAAAGAGCTGGTAAGTACTTTAGAGACTCATCTGGACAAGTACAGTAGAATGCAAAGGTTTATAGTTAACAGAACATAGCCAAGTTTCAAAGACAATAGGGCTGCAAGGCTGGGACACAAACTGAACAAGTACACATTTTTTTTTCTAATATCATTATAAAATACTCCACAATATTTATCCATTATGGCAACAAAGAATTGTTTTAAAGCAGTGTTTCACGTAGAAAATATATACCCCATTATGAGGTCCCTTTCAACTCTTGATGTTGACCCCTGCTGTGCTGTCTTCTAAATCAATTTATATGGTGCCACGTTGCATTTTATGTTTACATTAGGGTTGAAGTTTTCTGGCCTCAAGTTAGTTCTGATTTCTCCAGTGTACTATAAGGTCACAGAGCTGTTTCAGTTGACTGCTAACTCATCTTAGTTATAAGAAAAGTGATGCTAAAGAATTTCTGTTTAAGATTACTGTGAATATTGATGAATACCTTATGACAGTTGTATTTAATGATGCTTGCTGTTATTCCATATCTAACAAATTCCTAAAGCAAACTGAACAAGCATTTGTCAATGCCGAACATTGGCTGCTTGTTAAACAATTTGTTTTTTGCAATTCTGGCTCCAAATTTTAAAGATACTTGCTTTAGGAGTCACCTTATACACATGACATGTGGCATTTAAAGTATATTGGCCAACATGTCATTTTGCACCAGAGTTGCTTAAACACATCTCATCCAGGATTTTAAAACTGAGACATGTCACATTTATGAGGTGTTGTATGAATTTATTGCTCTCAAGTCAATAGCAATACAGTCACCTTCCCAAAGTAGCTGCATCATATCCAGCATTGATAGGATAAAGTGAATTTGAACTACAGGAGAAACCTAGGAGACACCCACCTAGATGCCTGCACTGATAAATATGCCAGAATAAGGAGGTTTGCATCCTAGTCACGCATTACTAACTGGAGAGAGAGAGAGTGTGAGTGTGTGGCTTGCATCCTAGTCACACACATGTTACAGTACTACCAGCTGAGAGAGTGACTGTGTGAGTGTGTGTGTGTGTATGTGTGAAGGCTGGTGTGTGAGATGAATGTAGAAGAAAAATCTCAATGAGTCCAAGGTCTTCTCATACAAAGTTATAAAACAGGACTGTTGGTCATTTCATGAGCCTTTATTTAGCCCCATGTAGTTTAAAGACATACATTCTATAGATAGACACAACACGATAAGGCTGCTGACTGCTTATTCCAGATTTTCTGTCATGTGCCACAAAAATGAGTATTACCCCCCCCCCCCATTTCAGCCAAGTTGAGAATGGCTGGAACTGTCAACAGAAAGGTAGTGGTTGGTGGAAAAATCAATTAGCTGCTGGAGGCAGGTGATTAATGAGGTGCACAGGATACAGTTTACTAGGCCCTACCAGAGACTGATGGCTCAGTGATCATACAAGAAATTCATCACTAATCCTGTAAATGAGAAGGTTAAAAATGAGTCAATGAATTGTGAAGCCTGCATGGATTAGTCATTACACAGCAGCTGCAGGTTAAAAGGGAGGCAAGCGACCCTACTGGTACATTCAGGTGATAGGTAAAGTCTATCATTCATCCTAGGCTTTGACCTTATTACTAGTTAAACATCACTGGTGGAAAATAATGAACCATTCCTGACTGCTCACTGAAACTCTTTAATACCTGCTCAGAGCCTGTATTACCCCATTTTGATACAAGAGAGGTTCCTCTCACTTTTCTTCCTGGATTGACTACACCACCACCTGAATATAGTGAAATAAAATATGAGATGGGTAGTCTGCTCAACAGTATGGTGGCAAGAGGTGCTGCCTGTCAAGCTGATAGTGAGATTCCCATCCAATGCCTGGGACGCCACTGCAGGATGGAGGGAAAAAGATTATAGTAACCCAGCATGCTATCTCCACCAGGAGAGGTGGATGGGCACTACCATTCTTTCATTTATTTATTTAAAAGTTGATAACCAGGAATAGCACCAATGAACTGAGACTCATTTCCAAGTGTGACCCAGGGAAAGGCAACACAGGAAAATAGTACATTCACATATGACAAAAAAACACATCATTAACAAGAAACAAGGGTCACGGTTACAAGACCCATACAGTAGGTAACATCAAGGTATAGGAGGACAACATTAAAGCAAAAAAAAAAAAACAGTTCATCCACAGATAGCACCACAGTCCAGCTGCAGGACAGGCTATTGCACCAAATAATAAATAATGGGTCAGGGCAAAAAGGAATACAGAGAGCAAGGCACAAACTACAACAAAGGGGTTCCTATTCTCCAGTGTCCACTGGCAGTTCAAGGAGGTGGTAGCAGCTAGTACAAATGTGTATTGAAGGACTGACTTGCCTAACTCAGGTTATACCCCTTAGTGACTCCCCTTTCTGACATTGCTTCCAGATAGGCAAGTGATCATGGAAGAGTATGGGATAGAAGGTGAGGTTCAGCAGATGACACACCCTCACCAAACCTCCCCAAAGATCAGGGCCCCTACATATCATCTTCCCTCATTAACCCAATTTAAGATGAAAATCTATGTTGGCACTGAAATGGATGTGTCACCAGTGAGGGGTACAGGTACAAACTTTGAAGGACACTTTGGTGGAAGCTAAGCACTGCAAGGTGTCTTTTCCAGAGGCCAATCCTTCAGTTAGAGAGATATGTGGCACTGGAGACATTCAATGAAGTGATCCTCTTAATTAACAGCACCTGTGACCTTCCTCCTTCTAAGGGCTGTTTCAGTTTCATGGAGTTCTCATGAGAGACTGAGGACTGCTACGCACTCTCTGTCTTGAGAAGGAAGTCAGAGAAGCAGGGAAACATTGCAAGTTTTATTATTATAACAGGTACGTGATCATTGCTTGACAGTTTGTTTTCTTACCAGACCATCTTACTGCATTTCTCAAGTAGGTTTAGCTGTGCCCTGTGTGTTTTTGTTTTTGCTACAGGAAGAAGGCCCACACTCAGTGGAGCCTAGTGGTTCCCCCGAGAGTGGAGAAGGACAGCAGCATCAACGGAAGGGCTGCTTGGGATGGCTGAAGCATGGAAGCACTGAAGTGGTAAACCCCCAGATGTCAAATTATCCACTCACTCCTGGAATCTTGGCACTGTATTTTTGAACCTATTGAATGCTTTTATTGCTATCCTATTATTCCTAAAAGTGGAATGGAGAGTATTTTAAATAATTTTTAAACCAAAGTTTTAGAAAGAGTAATTGCTACTTCTCCTATTATAACTTTTATCTTTCTGCGTAATTTTATTATTGTTGGCTGTGCTTTACATGCTTTCTGGAAATGTCTCACTGTTCTAGACTGTTAACTGTTATAGAGCTTATAAGTGGTTATAGTGATTATCCTGATCATAAATGAAAATCTTTTTAAGTTTTTTTTGTTTTAACTCTGCAAATATACAAATACACTGGTGTGTATGCAAATTAACGCATGCTGAATAGGATACCTGGTGACCTTTAAATTGCACATGCATGGCATTCTCTGACCAATTCGTCTAACAAGCTAAATAGAGAGGATGCCAGAGCAGATGATCGTGAACTTTATTTCAAAAAGATACCACATGATTTGCTTTAAGTAAACCAAAATAAGTACTCTGTTAGCCGCCAGAATATTTTTTGACTGGGTGGTGAGTTACATTAGTGAATGTGATAATGAGTACGAGAACTCCCTAATAATCTAGCACTCTTGGTGACGCAAGGCATATTTTCTAGGCCTGGTGGTAATTAAAGGAGGGCAAAGACTTAGTCTTTGTTTGTTCCTGTTCTTACATAGCCAGACCATGGTACATCCTCACATAGTAATCCGTGGGTTGCAGGACTGAGATTTTTGTTCAGCATTCCTCTTGGCATTGGCAACCAGAGTTTCTGTTGAGAAACTCCTGCTCAATGCATGCTGATGCTTATCTCACCTAGATTTTCTTGGGACACTACTTTTTTTAAAAAAGTGAGTAAGTTCAATTATTCATAAAGCTTTCAAAGCCTTGAAAGTTTTGAAAATCTCAAGTCACAGGCAGTGTCATTTGCACAAACCTTTATTAATGAGATTACATTCTAAATTTAATTAATATATTGGGAACCCTGTTTTATAAGTTCATAAGTATTTGTAAGTCTATAAGCTTTTGTATTATTGGTAGCTGTATTTTGTGTTTTTTTTTTTTTTGGTATCATTAACAGTTTTAATAGTTTCAAAAGAACCAAGTGTATTAGATATAGATACACCTGACCACAGACATTAGAAATCTGACATAAAGCTACCAGTTAGTCTTGTTAAATTGCAGGATGCCGTTAGAACTTATTTGATAGTATTGCCCTGATAAGAAACTACTTGAGTATTTATTTAACATTATTAGTGGAAGATGCTCTCAACATATGTGTGGTAATCAGCATGGTGAATGTTCTGTTAAATGGGACTATTGTTACAAGCCAACATAGAAACCATCACTTCCAAGAACGGTTAAAGAAATTTGTGATTAGATAAGTATAACTGGGTCAAGAGCTGATTACTATTTGAATAACATCTTACAGCCTTGGGATGATGCTTATGCACATAAGTGCACGAACATACACACTGTTTCTTGTTTATTGGACTGCCTGGACTGATCACAGCAATACTGAAACCACAGAACTCTGTAACGCTGGACTTGTGTTTTTATTCAGCCCTTGCTTTTTAAATAAGGAACTGCTCTGATACACAGAATGGCAGGATACAAGAGATTGTTTTATATGTTTTATTGATATACTATTGGTATTTATTTACCTATTTAAATAGCAAATTTGCATATTTAATGTTATATTTTGTACACTGTCTAGTACAATTTAGTGCTTAATATAATTGGGTTAATTGATAAAGCATAGCCACTGTAGTTTGAGGTATTGCCAAACACGGCCTTATAGACATTTAAAAAGAGATAAATTTGGCTGATTTTCAATCTCAAGATGGCTAACACCAGGAGTGGCTTGAAAAAAAACTCCATCCCTTTATATTGACAAAAACAACGTTGAAACAACAAGCTACTATGATTATTTGGGGCTCAGACTTCATATAACCTTTCATGGAATCCACAATTGAAATTAATGACCCAAAAGTTAAAAACATCATTTAATACTTTTAAAAGGTTCAATTCGAAAATGGGCCATAGTTTGATCAAAGATTTGTTAAAAGTAATAAATATGAAAATAAATATCAAAATAAAAACAAATAAATTGTATGGTACAGAAATCTGGACCCCTACAAATATAAAGCCATTAGAAACAGAAATAAACAACATGTATTGCTACATATGAAAAGTGCAACAGTCAGTACCGGCAGAAATATTGAGAAAAGAATTGGAACAATTCTCACTTGCAACAATGGCTCTAGAGAGAAGAATAATTTTTATACTGAATTTGTTTCTTCTACAGAACAACAGATTACCCAGGATGTGTCTTGAGGAACAAATAAGTTATCATCAATCAACTTTTACATCAAGCACTATCACAACCGTTAAAGAAAACATCCTTTCATGGGGTTAGGGGACTTTACTTCACAAAATTTATGTTACTCCTTTTGTTGAAATAGCTGAGTAGGTTAAAAGAAGGGTTAGAGACCTATCAATATCACAGGATGTTGGAAAAAAATAAAGAATTACTTTGGCACACTGGGGTGGGCTCCCAGTGTACCACAATAGTGGGGGGGGGGCATGCCAACATGAGAACTGGGCACCCCGTTGTTGGCAAAAGATATGTTCAGGCTTTGGGGGAAAATACCAACATGGGGATTGGGCACCAGTGTTGTTGGCAAAAGATATGCTAGGGCTTGGGGGGGAGTCATCCAACACTGGAGTGGGCATCCCGGTGTCGGAAATATAATTAGCTTGTCACACCAGGGTGTCATTACCTGTGCCTCACCTCCACCTTAATTGATTCCAATTGTTGGGGCACTATTGAGTTTGCTGATGGAGAGTTACACCTCATTCCACTGTGTGTAACATTTTGGGCTGGATTCATAAATCTTTCAGAAGGTGCAAAACCTTCCCTAAGTCCCCAAAACTGCTTCAGCTACAGAAAAAAAGGGGAGATTGCTCTAAGTGCTAGTCACAAAAACCTTCTGCAACTGCAGAAAAAAACCACTACGGACTGTGGAAAAAAGTGCAGCTGTGGAAGTCCCTGAAGAAAAAAGGTGTGAGATAAATAAGGCACAGACCCTGAAAGGCTATTCTCAGCCAGGTTTTTTCCGCAGTTGCGGAATTTCCCAAAGTTGCAGTAGTTCCTTCGAGAATATCACGCAACTGTGTTTCCGCAGTGCTGCAGGCTTTTTTCCTGCAGCTGTGGGATCTTGGGCCTTCTTTGTGAATCCTGCCCTTTTTCTGCAACTGCAGAAAAAACCTGCCTATGAATAGCCCTTCAGGGGATCTGCCTTACTTTTCTCACACCTTTTTTCCTCAGGGACTTTCGCAGCTGCACTTTTTTCCACAGTCCGTAGTGTTTTTTTCTGCAGTTGCGGAGGTTTTTTCCCATAATGGTTTTACAGCTTATTCACTGAGCTATAATTAGAGCTCTGGGTGTAATCTCAGACATTATCTCCGGCATTGCCAGTTTTTGTGGATGTATTACTCTCTATTTGGACCCAGCCTATTGGTTTGGACCTACTAGGACATTTGGATTTTGGATCTCCAGGATTCTTCTGGCAGCAGTTGTTTTATCGGAGGTGTGACGAGGTCTGCAGCTTTCTCTGACCAGTGACTGCCAACTATTGCAGCTGAGGTCATGAGTAACTGTGCCAAGACTTTGTTGGGGGTATGTTAGGGGATGGTTGGGGGTTTGCTTTGCGGTTCCCAGGGTCTCCTGGTCCCTACCCTGGGCTCCTGTTGGACAATTGGGATCAGGTGATGAGGGGCGCAGACTGCCTGGTGGTCGGCGGACAGCACAGCCGTCTGTGTTGGCTGGGGCACTCTGGGGGCTGCATGACTTATCCCCCTCCTCTTTCCTTCCTGGACTTTGAAGAAGCTAGTTTTATTGAGCCTGTTATAACCTGTGCTGTATCAGCTGACTCCCCCCCTCCCCCGTCTGGATCTTGAAATTTCAAAATCTGCCTGTTTGGATATTCCTGGTTTTGGGAAAAATTAACGTTGACTTGACTTGTTGCTTGAGGCCCCTTCTTTTCTTTGAAGGGGGCTGTGTGAAAGTTCCTCTACTGACTAATTTTGTTTCACTTGAAGAGGGAGGTTGTGAGATAGCCTCCTAAACTCTGATTCTTTATTTGTATTTACTTGCTTTGAGGATTTGCCTGGACATATTTTATTATCGACTGGGAGTGAGAGTCCTAGTCTTCTCAATTTTTCTGCTTCTGTGAGGAGGGAGGCTGTGAGAGAACTTCCCTAACACCGATCGTTGACTTTTTATTTGGACCTGGTGTAACAGTGATTTGTGATATTATTATTTTATCATTTTTTCATTTTATAAATGCTTTCATTGTTTGTTATTACTCTTAGTACTGTGGGTTCCAAGAATTCATTTTAGTTTATTTTTGTGGGTATTTGATTTCTGGAGCTAATTAGGGTTGTATTCCTGATCAGGATGTATTTGATGATAGCTCTCCCTGTCAGGCACTAC
This sequence comes from Neoceratodus forsteri, assembly GCA_016271365.2. Lineage (NCBI taxonomy): Eukaryota > Metazoa > Chordata > Ceratodontiformes > Ceratodontidae > Neoceratodus > Neoceratodus forsteri. Next base: position 1,278,399,054 of record CM057450.1, on the reverse strand, counting down.
TCCCCCTCAGAGCTTCGGGACCTCTGCCCTTTTACCTGCCCCCTCTATCTTCGGCAATTTATAGCCACTGTAGGACTGTTGGAATAGTGGGGAGGAGGAGAAGGGGTGGGGGACTGTGAAGGGGGGAGCTGAGTGGCACGATTGGGGTTGTGGGGACCAGAAGACGCCTTGGGGTGAAATGGTGCACTGAACGAGGGTCACCTTGTTTAGTGCCCATACCCAAGGGCTCCATATTTAATGGGTTGGTACCTCAAACTGCCCCAGTTTCTCACCCAACCCACACGGTGTTGTGCAATGCCAGGTCTATCAGAAACAAGTCACCTATTATAGCTGACCTTGTTGGGTCATCCAATCTGGCATGCATCACCGAGACCTGGCTGGATAAAAATGCTGGTCCCATTTTGGAGTCAGCAATTCCAGCCAGTTTCTCGGTGATACACTATGCAAGATTGGGTCACAGGGGTGGGGGTGTAGCAATTTGTTTTAAATTAGAGTTGGGTCTTGTTGATGTGCCAGTTGAGGACACCAGATCCTTTGAGTGCACCGTAGCCGCAGATGAGGTATGCAAAATTGTTCTCATCTACCGTCCACCAGGTGGCGAGAATCAGTTTTTGCTGGAAGTCACAGACTTCATCGTCGACATGGTGTTGGACTCCCTCAGACTGGTGATACTGGGGGATTTCAATGCCTGGGTCGATGATGAACTCTCGCAGTTTGGACAAGACTTCCTCTGACTTATGAGTTCTTTGGGCTTCATACAGGTAGTTTCCTCTGCGACTCATAAATACGGCCACTCATTGGTCCTGGTCTTCCTCCTGGGGTTGGAGGCCTCTGATTTGGTGGTGAAACCTGTCAGATGGTCCAACCATCACATAATCAAGTTCAACTTCTTAGCCCCCCCGTAGGCTGGCCTCTGTAGAGATGGTCCAACACCACCCTTTACAGGGTTTGACCACGATGGCCTTATGGTGGCGTTGGACCTATCGAGAATTCTGGAGACAAACGAGGGTCCAGAGAACCTACTCCAGGCTTTTAATCGAGCAATGAAGGAAGCTCTGGATGTTTTTTTTTATTATTTATTTGTACAATCGGATTTGCAACCTTTGAGCCAGAGGCTCGTTTAAAAAGGTACCTCGTCACAGAGAGGACAACAGTGTTACAATATTACAGTAGGTTGAGGTACAGATTTACATAGATTTTACACAGTAGTATACAGACATTGTTACATATATTTTGTACATTTCATAAAACAGTAGTTACATAAATACAGATATCTGACAGGGGTGAATGAAGGAAACCAGATGGGGGGAGGGGCAGAGGAGGCAGTCCAGAGGACTTTGTTGAAGTGCATTCAATGATATGCGAGCAGCCTGCTAGTGACAGGAACAGCAGCGGGTGTTAAACAGGTGGTTCCAAAGAGCAGTTTTGAAGGAGGCAATTTTGGGAGTGTTAGTGATGGTTACTGGGAGAGTGTTAAACCAGGAAGGGACCCTGTAGCAAAAGGATCTCTGAGCTAGGGAGGTCCTAGTTCTGGGTACCTGTAGAGTGGCCTTGTCTGAGCTGCGGGTGGAGACTGTGGGGGAGGTATGTTGGAGGGAGGCAGATACCCCGGGGGGGGAGAGCCAGAGCATAATTTTCTTGGCTAGGAGGCAGGTTTGATAGTGGAGACATTCTTCCAGGTTGAGGAGATTAGCAGTAGAATAGAGAAGATAGATATGGGTGAGCCTGAGAGCACTGGTCAGTAGTCTACAGGCCTTGTTCAGAGTGAGTCAGATCTTATTGAGTGTCATGTAATCAGTGGCTTCATATACTGGTAGCCTATAATCCACTAGGGACAGTACTGAGGATGTGATGGCAAGTCAGAGATCATCGGGTGGAAGGCAGTCCCTATGGTGGTATAAGAGGCCAAACTGGGTGTTGGTGGCAGACACAAGGGCATTAGTGGGGCGTGAAAAGTGAGGGCAGTGTCGAAAGTAATCCCAAGATATTTGTAGGTGTGCACTTGCTCGAGTGGGTGTTGAGTGCTCTTGAGGATAAGGAAGGGGTTATTTCTTGCTTTGTTTTGAAGATGGGAGAAGAGCATTGACTTGGTCTTTTTGAGATTAATGACAAGTCTGTGCTCCTTGAACCAGCTTTCTGCTTGGTTGAAGGTGTGTTGGAGAGAGTCCTGGAGGGAGGCAGAATTTCGGTGAGAGGCATAAAGAATGGCATCATCTGCGTACAGAAGAATTTTGCCACAGCAGGTACTGGGCAGGGTGTTTAGGTAGAGACTAAAAAGGAGGGGGCCCAGGATGGAGCCCTGGGGGATCTTGGAGTGGACAGGGTGGGTCTCTGAGAGTGTCCCATTGATTTTGATGCACTGGGAATGGGCTGATAGGTAGGTAGATAGAGCACCAGGCGAGGGGACCAGTAGAGAAACCGATATGGTAGAGGGTGTTGGATAGGAGGGGATGGCAGACAGTGTTAAAGACCTTTGAGAGGTCAATGAACACTGTTCCAGCAAGGTTGCCAGAGTCAAGAGAGGAGTGCAGAAAGTTGGAGAATTTCAGTAAGGCTGTACCAGTGCTATGGCCTGCATGGAAACCATGCTGCTCTGGGCACAGAACAGCATATTTAGTCAGATACTCGGTGAGCTGTGTAGCCACCACTTTTTCTATGGCTTTGGAGAGTGGGGGAAGGATGGAAATTGGCCAATAGTTGCTGGGGTGGACCTGTCCCCACCTTTATGAATAGGTGTGACAACAGTCATTTTCCAAACACTGGGAAATTGACCCAAGCAGAGGGATCGGTTTAGTAGGCTCATAAGTGTCATCCAGGACCAGTCGTAGTATTTTGGGATGCAAGGAGTCATTGCTTGGGCTGTTGCTGCCTAATGCTTTTAGAAGGAACGGTCTGGCTTCATGGGTAAATATTTTACGCAAGTAGAACCGGGGATGTTGAAGGACAGGGGGCTGTGAATCAGGAGCTGGGTCAAAGAAATTACTGGGAAGGACAGAATTAAGGTCTGTGAAGGAGGTGTTAAGGCAGTTAGCTATGTTAAGGGGGTCAGCGGTAATAGAACCATCAGTAGTAAGCTGGGATGGGGAAGGGAGTGAAATTTCCTATTCAGTTCTTTAATATTGTCCCAAAAGGTCTGGGCAGACCCCCATGAGGAGGTGAGGGTGGCCTGGTAGTGAGCAGCCTTGGCCTTACGGATGGCCCACATGCACCTGTTCTGTGCAGCATTGTAGGCTTGTCTATCTGCCGTCCTGCTGGTCTCAGTGGCTAGTTGCCAGAGGTTATCCCTTTCTCTGAGTTTTTGAAGTAGGGCCGGGGTGACCTATGATGCATTTGGCTTTTTGGTGCAGAGTCTGGTAAGCGATGTGTAAAGATCACAGACCTTGTTAAAAGCCTGTGTGAAAAGGTTGAGGGCAGAGTCAATGCTGGGTGCCTGGTTGATGGGGGACCAGTCGATCTGGGCGAGGAATTGCTTGAGTTTATTCAGGCCATCCAGGCAGAGGCACCTGCGGAGGGTGGTTTGAGCTACTGGTTTGGGGGTGGAGGTGGACCAGAGGAATAGGATGGGGAGTGGTCACTTAAAGAGTCAGGGAGGATTTGTATGTCCTGGATTTTGCAGGGGTCATTGGTGACTATGAAATCCAGGAGGGTGCTGGTTCCAATAGAGGGATTGAGTCTAGTGGGCTGGGAGACTAGTTGGGTCAGGGTCAAGGGCAGCAAAGGTGTCCCTTGTTTGGGATGTGTAGAGACTAAGCCAATTGACATTGAAGTCCCCAACAAGGACTTGTTCTGCTTTGTGGGGGAGGGTGGTGAGATAATCTGTAACAGACGAGATTGCCAGGTTCTGGTTCCTTGGGGGAACATAGGAGACTGTGAGGTACAGCGGTCCCCTAGAGGGATAAAGAATGAGTTTGAGGGTGAGGGCCTGGGCACCATTATCGAGCTTGGGGACAGGGAGCGCATGACCAGTAATAGTGTCACATATGAAGACAGCACAGCCACCCCTGCGTTTGCCTACTCAATCCTTCCGGTAGAGGGTGTACCCAGGGAGTGAGACAAAGGAGTCAGGGCTGGATTTGGAAAGCCAGGTCTCCACAAGGGCAATGATGTCAGGCTGGTGTAGAATTTCCCAGCACTGGAGTGCAGCAGATTTTTTCTGCAAGCTGCAGATATTCAGGGAGGCAATGTGGAATTCTGAGGACAATGTCTTGGGTGGGCTGGTGGGAGTAGGGCCCGGGTTGGGCTGGACAATACCAGAGAGTAGCAGTAACAGAGCAATAATTCTAACCAGGGGGCATTAGCCATAGGCATTCTTGGCTGGACATCAAGATAAGGGTGAGGCTGCATGGGTACAGGGAATGGGTAGGGCACAAATGGTAGGAATCGCAGTGAGGAGGTGGGTCCAGGGAAGGCCCAGGTAGGCAGAGGGGAAGGAAGGGCTGTCAGGAGGTGGGTGCCGGGGCCTAGGGCATGAGGCAAGAGTGTGGGGGGGGAGAGATAAGATAGGGTTGTCTAAGGGTGATGCCCTCTGAGGGCTGGGATTGTGATCTGGCTGGAGAAAGGCGAGCACCAGGATGGCTAAAATAGTGAAGCGCTGTAGAAAAGGATGTGTATGCATGATGCCTAGATTTATAATAGTGGTGGATTGTATAAGGGTCTCAGCTGTGCTTCTAAGAGGGTGACTGCCACTTTGGAGTAGTGGTATAGCTGCAGACTTTGGTGCACAGGGTACCAGGTTCAAGACCCCTGTGGGGGGCGAGTGTCCTTGGGCCAGGATAAAATTGAAATCCAGGTGTTTTGGGAGGGCTGGAGTAGGCTAGGTCTGAAGCTGGGTGGAGGGGTGAAATAGCAACTCCTAGTGGTCACAGGTGGAATGGAAAGTTGGGCTGAGAGGTGGACAGCAGGGGCCAAGGTGTATAGTAGCAGCGTAGTAGCCCAGGTTAAGGATAGGGGTATGGAGCAGTGATAGGGATTAAGCAGGGATGAGACTGAAGGAGTGGAGCAGAAGGGGTGGATAGAAGGGCTCAAGGGTTAGGAGAGAAAGTGGGAATTCGAAGTGAATAGGAAGCAAGCAGGAAAATTCCCTCTAGTTGCTGGTGAGTATAACCTGCTAATGGAGACGTGGAGACTTAGAAAAATTGGTAGCAGGAAGTGATGTCAAAGGGAAGGGACAATAAATTGAGGGTGGCTGGGGCGGGCAGGGCAGTCGATGCGAAGCATCGATGGGCTAACACCCCTCACAGAGTTCAGCTGCAGGAGGAGAGGAGAGTAGTTACCTTTAAGGGGCTCTGGTGGACCTCACTACCCCCTTCTGTGTGCAGGCTTCCCTGGCTGTGTGTGCTGATGTGCTCACTCCTTTCCGTGTTCATCCACTTACTCTCTGCCCTCAGTCTTCATGGTTTGATGGGACCTTGAGGGAGATGAGGCAAGTAGGATGAAGGCTAGGGCGTGCTTGGTGTAGATCTGGCTTTGATGCCGACAAGCTTAGATTGATGGAACATTAGACTCTATCAGTCATCAATTTCCCATAAGAAGGCAGAATGCCTGTCCAGGGAGATTGCTTCAGCACAGAACCGACCAGTTCAGCTATTCTAAACTGTGGACAGACTGTGCAATCCAGCCTGTCTACATGTTTGGAAAGCCTTGTCGCAAGTGGAGTGCGACGATTTTGCTCGTTTCTTTGCTGATAAGGTTGCTGACATCAGGTTAGAGATTCACTTATCTTGCTCTATGGGGGTTACTGGTGGTCAGAGCGAGGCCATGGCTCCACCATTTTGTTGGGCTGATTTTGACTGACTGTCGATCGAGAATATCATGCGGCTTCTTCAGAGTATGCGTCCAACTTGCTGTAGTTTAGACCCAGGCCATACTCGCCTTTTAATAGGGTGCGTAGATGTGATTAGCCCAGTCCTAGTGGATTTAATCTGGTGTTCATTGGAGTCAGGGGAGTTTCCCAGATCTCTGAAGGAGGCTGTGGTTATCTCCTTCTCAAGAAACCATGTCTTGACCCAGATTTTCCTGCAAATTACAGACCTATCTCTAACTTTCCCTTTATAGGGAAGGTTATTGAGAAAGTTGTCGCACAACAGTTGGAGAACCATCTTACCATCCATGCTATCTATGATCCTCTCCAGTCTGGTTTCCATAAGAGACACAGTACTGAGACTGCTCTTGTTCGGGTACTCAATGATCTCCTGATGGCTAGATACCAGGAAGTGCTGTTCCATCTTGGTCCTTCTTGATCTCTCCTCAGCTTTTGACACCGTGGATCATGGGGTACTTCTTGATTGCCTGTGGTTCATTTGAGGCCTGTCGGGTACAGTCCTCAGATGGTTCCATTCCTTCCTCACTGGCAGGTTGCAGAGGGTAGTATCAGGGCTTTTTTTCCTCTGATGCCTACTCCCTGCCTTGTGGGGTCCCACAGGGTTAAATGTTGTCCCCCATGTTGTTCGCGGTGTATATACTTCCATTGGGAGACATTGTAAGATATTATGGACTGAGTTTTCACTGCTATGCAGATGATACACAGCTGTACCTGTCTTTTGTGCCCGACCAGGATAGTGCGCTTTAAGTTTTTTCTAACTGCCTCGTTGAAATCCAAGACTGGATGAATTCCAGTTGGCTGAAATTGAATCCCAACAAGACGGAGGTGTTAGTAGTGGACCCGGGCCACCAGATGGAGGGGTCGGTTGCTGGGCAGCCATCCAGACTTTGGCTTGGGTGCTCCCAGCTTCTGACCTCTGAATGGGTGCGGAATCTGGGGGTGATATTTGGTGATGGGCTGACACTTCGCTCTCAGGTGTCGGCTGTGGTCAAATCCTCTTTTTATCATCTGAGGAACATCGCCCGGATTAAACACCTTGTTCCTTTTGATGACCTTCCAACTTTGGTCCACGCTTTTGTGACCTCACACCTTGACTACTGTAACTCCCTATACCTAGGGCTTCCAGGGGTTGATATCCACCACTTGCAGCTAGGGCAGAATGCTGCAGCCAGGTTATTGTCTGGGTCAAGTTGATCCAGTCATATTTCACCTGTGCCACGCACTCTGCACTGGCTGCCTGTTCAGTGGTGGATCACCTTTCAAGTTGGCTTACTGACTATTAGAGCCCTACACGGTCTGGGTCCAAGTTACCTGCAAGTGCTTCTGAGTCCCTACTGCCCCCTCAGACTGCTCCGCTCAACCAAGGAGGGATTGCTAGAGATTCCCTGGGTGCGTTTGAAGACCTCGGGGGCTTGGGCTTTTGCATTTGATGCACCCTCCCTGTAGAATGCTCTACATCATCGGGTACAAGAGTGCCAGACAGTGGAGAGCTTCAAAACTTTGTTAAAAACATATTTATTTGACTGTGCTTTTGCTGATTTTTAATAGTTATAACTGTATATTTTAATTATTTTAACTGTCTCATTTATTTGTGGATGTTTGTTTTTTAAATTGTACAGCTTTTTGATAGTTTCTGATATTACGCTATATAAATAAATTTATTATTATTATTGTGAATCCAGCCCAAGTGTCTAGCAGAAACTGAACACAAGCTCTTAACTTTACATTACTCAACGTGCCATTTCAATGGATCTTTTGAAATGTCAAAAGTTGTGAATTAAATGAGTGGTAAAATTAGTCCATATACGGTAAAAATGATGACTTTTATCAAACGCAGTCAGTGCAGTGCTATTACATATTTTCTCCCATTTTCCATGTCTTGTAAGTAACTTGTCTAGTCCTTATCTCTTTATCTGTTTTTTTATGTTGCACCCACTTACATTTGTGTTTTAATTCTTGAAAAACAAACAGCACAAAATAAAGATAAACAACCCCTATGTAAAGAATTTTACCATTCTTAGCTGCAGACCTTACAACACTATGCAGTGTCTTTTGGGCTCGGAATCCACTGTATCTCTGTCTCTCAGACACCACCACCACCACCATCAACACAACCACCACCACCATCCCGCTCCTGCATTACATCTCATTTTACCACCCCATCACCTCCTTTTAATTATTGAATCACGCTCATCCTTCCAATCACAGCCAAAGGTTGACATTTCTTTCTCACTCTGCCTACAGAAGTGTAAACATTTCCGTGAACCAGGAGCATATTCTTCCTTTACTACAACTTGTGCCATGTATCTGTTTGGTTAATGTTTTACAGCCATACACAGAAAAAGAACCAGCACTGAGCAAGGAGCTTAGAAAAATCACCTTAACACTTTAGTTTTGAACAAAGGTAAAAACCCTGGTAAAAACACACTTACAGGTGAATATGCTGTTCACCCAGGCAGTTCATTGCAATAATTGATAGGGAGTGCTAGGAGGGTGTGTAAAATGGGATACAATGCCGGAGCAGGATGGTGGTGGTGGTGGTGGTGGTGGTGGTGTGGGGTCTGGGAGGCAGAGATACAGTGGATTCTGAGCCTGAAAGAGACTGGACAGTGTTGCAGGGTCTGCAGCTAAGGACGGTAAACTGCTTGTTACATAGGGATTGCTTTAGTGGAGACCGGCGGCTTACACTAACACTATCAACTATTGCAGTGCACTGCCATGGTGAACAGCATATTAGCCTGTAAGTGTGTTTTTAGTGGAGTTTTTGCCTTTGTTCAAAACTAAAGTGTCAGGGAATGTTTTTAAGCCCCTTGCTCAGTGCCAGTTCTTTTTCTGTTTAGGACAGTTACAGTGTTTCCAGGCACTGGCAGTTCCAAGTGGAGCCGTGGCTGTGGTTGGTGAATTGATGTTTTACAGCCTACATATCGTGTTATTCTATTTCAATTTTTGTTTTATCGCACTGTTTTGTTTTATTCAATAATACTTAATAATGTAAGAATTCCCCTTCTCTTTCTCTGTTCTCTTTGATCCACTCACTACTTATCGTTTGACTGCTTCTGGGTTAAAAGAGAGTATTGTGGCACAGGAATTCCTCACTGCTGCTGCAGTTCAAGTCAGAGAGTTCAGCTAACAACTATTACTGCTCTGGGAGAGAGGCTCCTGAGGTTTGATGGAGCAGGTGATGACACTGGGAGATTGAGCACCCCCAGTGTCAGTGTTAAATTTATGGGGGGTGGGTGCTGAGAGGAAGGGTCGGGTGTGTGGGGCAGTTATGGGATGCCTGGAACAGACATCAATGGATGGTTTTCTTTTTTTCAGTCAAATCTAAATAAATAAAACTACAAAGGACAGCACTAGCAGATTGGGCATCTCCAGTGTCAGTGTTACATTTGGGGGGTGTGGGGTGGTGGGTGCTGAGAGGGAGGGTCAGGTGGGGGGACAGTTATGGGGGGCCAGCAACAGACACTGATGGACAGTTTTCTTATTTACAGACTGACAGGCTGCTGGGGTTGAAAGATTCTCAGCTGTTTGCTTACCTGCTTCATGCAAATCAAAAAGTCGAAGCCCTCGCTGACTGGAGCGACTTTGGCACTTTGAAGTACACGACGTTTCAGACCGCCAGGCAGAGAATGATGTCAGAACCACAGTGTGTGGTCACTGGTGTAGACTGCTGAGCCCATTCTTTTGTGAACTGCAATGAGCTTGGCAGTGACACACCACCAAATCCACTATTCTTGTTACAAAATGTTGGGTGCAGAAGCACAGCCATCATAAAAATAAAAATGGGACATCTTATGAGACAGGACAAAAAGAGTGCTCTTAAAAGTGATTAAAATGTACATGTACAAATTTTTGATGTTTTATATATATATATATATATATATATATATATATATATATACTGTATATATCTATATATTACAGTAGGTCACTATGGTCACAAAAAATTTGACTCTCTGATTGAATGAACCAGGTCATCTGCCAAGCCTATTGTCACAATACCCACCAGGATGCCCTAGTCAGTCATTGTGAACTGACTTGCTTGCTCAGTCATGCCGCCACCAATCTGGTCATGACTCACTCTGAGCTGTTTCCTTCAAGTCCTAGCATTGGTTTCTGCTCACAGAGATCAAGGCTTCTTGGACATAGGAACACCTCTTGTCATTCCAGGTATACCTTACCCCAGCTCTGTATCAGATGCAAGATACTTTTAACTTGGTAGCAATTCTCAAAGGACAGATCATAGAATTGCCCAGAATATAGATTACCTGGACTTAGAATGCTGGAATCACAGATCTATTAAATATCAAATAATTAATATTAACATAATTTTTACAAGATATACAATAGCAAAATAATGGAGGAAACACATACATATACTAGGACATTAAAAATCAACAGATGCAAACACAAAAGTACATATTAGAAAACCTCTAACTAAACTAACTAAAACTCTACAGTAGGATCTTAGAAGTACCAACAGCCCAGCAGAAGAACCACAGACTTATGTACTTGTGACCTGGGTTTGGGGGCAGGTTCAGGGAGCCAGGTCAGGTGGCTGGGGGACTGGGGTTGTGCTGCCATGTGAAAGTGCTCTTAGCCAGGGGAGGTGCTCCAGTTCCAGCACAGTAGCAACTCCTGTGGTGGGCAAGAGGGAGCATGTCCCCCACAGGGCATTGCTATGTGCATTCAAGGGGTGAGTGTGTGGACACAATCTGTGCCTGGGAGGTGGAACATGGAAGAAAATGCAGACAATAATTGATGTGCAGCAGTCATTGTATATGATGGTGCTGGTTCCTTTGGGTCCACCCCATGTGAATCCCTGCTGGTCAGATGGAGGGGGGAATGGTAGATGGGACTGGCAGACGAGAAATTGCTTGAACAGATGTAGTGGTGATCAGGGGGACAAAAAACTCTATCACCAAAAAAAAAGTATATGAATACAGTAAACAATTTACACAGATCAATCCATTTCTCTCCTATGCCACACAGATAGTCCCACTCTTGTGTCTTGGTAATGTGATGAAAAAGAACAAGCATGCATCAATGCCAAACATTGGCTGCTTGTTAAACACTTTGTGTTTTGCAATTCTGACCCAACATTTTGAAGATACTTGTTTTAGGATTTTCCTTATAGACATAACAAGTGCCATTTATTGTATATTGGCCAAAATGTCATTTCTCACCAGAGGTGAGAAATCACATCTCATCCAGGATTTTAAAAATAACACATTTCATATTTATGAGTTGGTGTAGAAAAATGGCTATGTTGAAAGGTTGGAGTCAAAATATTGAAAATGAGTAAAGTTATGAGTGAACGTTGAAATAATGTAACGTTCAGTCATAAGCTAGGCATTTTACCATATTTGTAAACCACGGGCTATATGTTCAAAAGTGCACCCAGAATATGCGCAATGGGATGCGCAGCATAATCCAGTTGTGCCATAGCAAAATAATGCAATATTCAGCAGATGCGCCACAGAAATGCGTCAGTGCAAACTACTCTGAAAATAACACAAATGCACCATGGTGCAAACATATTTGTATCGGATCAACCTGAACTGCCCAAGAGCAATAGTGCATGCTGAATATAGCAAGTGAAGCAAATCACACCATGCGCAAGGGAGCACAGGCACGGCTGTGCAAAGGCACAGGATCATGGCAGTGGAGGCAGGATAGAACCACAATAGAAAAAAGGTACAGAAGGCACAAAATAAGCACAGAGCCCAATGCCCATGGACAAGGCACAGAGCCCCACACAGACCCAGAGAACCAATGTGACAGGGCACGGAATGGCCATGGCACAGACAGCTGCAGGGAATGAGCACCCCAGGACCACAGTCCCAACAGCCAATACAGAATAGCTAAGCACTGTAGCCACCATGTGAAGGCACCATGCAGGCACAGTGAGCCACAGCCACACTGGCAGACAGGCACATGGCGGTATGCAGCACACACCAAACAGCCACACACAGACACAGGTTACTGTACTGCATAGTCCAACAGCACAGGGAAGGGAAACACAGCAGGGGGGACACCATACTGGACATGTGGACATGGGCACTTGACACTGTGGTATGCACAGAGGTGGGCCACACCCAAAAACCATGTAACAGTGACACACAGGGATGTGACAGCCAAGGCACTGGGCACCTACCAGTGCCACACTGCAGGGACACCACTGGCCATGACATGTAACATCCAGACCCCATCAATGTAAAACACCAGCACACAGCAGCAACAGGCATGCGATGGAGACACAGAAACACACAAGCAAATGGTAGTAAACAGTTTAATAAAAATGGACGGATAAAGCAGAACAGCAACACAGGCATAAACAGCCAAAGGGACGGATACAGGAAAGATGAAAAACCCAAAATGTAAATCAGGGCACAGTCAAACAGTGAACATAATGATATGGGAATGGGAGTGTGCAGGGAGAGAAAGGGGAGACGAAACAACAGTTCATGTGGGATGGGGTGTATTGGAGGAAATCATGGGGCTATACACAGAACAGTCCAATGTTCAACGCCACAGCTGGTGGATGTCTGCCCTTAGTCACCACACCTTAGCCATCAGCACCCTTGTTGCCGCCAGATGCCTCCTGAAAAGGCAGATGTGGACTGCCATATGTGAAATCATACACAGAGTCAAGTGCTGTAGCTGTAGCACACCACCTCCCAGGACACCCACACTGCATCGACCTCTCCCTGGCCCTGAATGACCTATGCAAGGGAAACACAGAACAGCTGCAGAGTGACAGGTCCCACACAGCAAATGGCCACCACCACCCACCCAGGTCTGTGTGTGTAGGGGTCTGGGGCTGGGCAGACCCATGGATGAGGCCACCAACAACACGTGCACAGTGGACACCTACAGCAGCCCAGGACACCGTGCCACACATGGAATGTGCAGATTGCCAGGGAGTACCTAGCACTGTCACTAGTGCACAAACACTCCACGGTGAGGGACCGACGCCACCAGGTGCAACACTCAAGCTGGCCTAGCAGCAGCTACATGTGTGCACTGTGGGTCACACACAGCCACCACTAGTGACAGCAACAGAGTACCCCCCCACAGTAGCCACATGAACTATGGGACTACCACATGCTGCTGACCAACACCAGCAACAGTGACAGAGAACCATCACATGCCCAAGCACTATATGCAGGCATTGCCCTGCTATGTGTACTGGCCCCCCTCAACACCCGTCCCCAACTGCTGATGTGAACTGCATATTGCACACACTCACATGCTGCCTGTCCTACTGGCCCAGTCACTGCACCATTGGCTGTTTGTCTTCTCTGTCTATCGGCCCTGGCCCACCTGCATGCCTCCGGTCCTGAGAAGGAAACACATAGAAAAAGGACTATGAGAAGCATGCTAACAACATACACCCAGCCCCCTTCCCAAGCAGGCCTGACACAGCACACCACTATGCACAGTGCCATGCTGTGATCTGATCCCACAAGACGGGCACGCTGTTGAGGGCCACTGGCATGGTGCAACGTAGGGTCACAAAGAGTGCAGCATGGCTGCACTGCAGTACCCATACACCCAAACAAGGCTGGCCAGCCCTGTGTGCAGGAGCACATGCACTTTCTGCACACCCCAATGCACCAGGCCCGGTCATACTTAGCATGCACCATGCACGAACACACGTACCTGGCTTTTGGACCACACCACGGCGGACATGGTCATGTGGTCTCTGCACCCACTCTGGATCACGGTGATGGAACTGTTCCCCCATTCTGGGCACACTAGTGTGCCTCTCTAGGCCCTCAGCCACATGGGCCCACACCTGGAACCATGCCTCCTGCAGGTCACCTTCCCTGAATAATTGGTCCTCCAGTGGGGCAACCACTGCCACCAGATTTGCCATCTCGGCCTCACTCCAGTTCCTGGCCTGACATCCGACACTCCCAGCATGTGCCATTATGTCTGCACAGTACACAGGCCTTGATTGTGCAATGCAGCACCTAACCATGACCCTAGTAGCACTGCTGCACATGTTGTGAGACAGGAACGCACAGCACACTGTCACGCAGCATGTAAATACATGATAGACAAGCACCATTGGGTCCGATCACGCAGTCACACACAAGCGCAATTCCAGAAGTGCAGGTGGGAGACTGGGGTCATGTCCATGACTCATGTACAAACAAGGGTGATTATATGCCATCTTGTGAAGGTCATGCATTGCCACACATACTGCACACCAATGGCACAATGACCGCACATGCGCGACAAGTGCCAATGGCTCGGCAGAGCCAGATGCACTCGTCCTGTCAGCAGAGGAGGAGCTGCTGGCAGCCACCATCAGCCGAGTAGCTGTTGACAGTGTCCTGGGGGGTGGATATCAGACAGGAGGCAGCCTGTCACAGCACTGTGAGTATGCCAGCGGGGGGGGGGGCAGCATGTGCAGGCCACCAGTGTACCATGTACACAGCAGGAGTGCCAGTATTCTGTACCTGTTTTGTCATGGTGTAGTGCACCACCTGTACAGCCACACTGTGGACCGACATGGTCCCCTCTCTGATGTGTGTCAGCAGCATGAGATATGTAATGGTTGGGAAGTGCAGGATGCACATGGTGCACATCACCTGGCACACCTGTCAGATGTGTGTGCGCTGCAGGATGTGCTGGCATGTGCACATCCACAGTGGACACCATCAGTGGCATGTCACACTGCACAGGGCATGCACGTGTGTGCTGTTTGGGGGGGCATGCCTGTCATTTGTGTGCATGTGCCTCACAATGTTGAGTGTTCACACAGATGCGAACCCATGTCCTGAGCATCACATGTGTCTTGACAGGCATGGGCTGTAGTGCTGCCACACCACATGCAGGACAGGTCTGGCACAGCTGTGGCACACAAGCAGACATTGAACAGTACACCTGACTACCTGCACTGCATCTACAACACACTTAACACTCACCATTCTGTCTTTTAGCTCCATCATGCCTCAGGGGAGCTGTGCAGGATTAGACTGGCAAAATGGCATAGGATGATGCCATGCCATCCACGTTGACTGGCATTGTGACCACCGCAAGGGGGAGCCATGATAGTTTGGGATTGGTGGATCTCCTTGGACTGGGAGAGGAGGATCTACTGGCTGACCTCCTTCTCCAAGATAGCCTACCTGTGCTTTTGCCAGCAACACAGAATGATGATGAGTATGACAGTGATGATGACGTCATCCTGATCTTGGGTTGCACCAGTATCATCATCCCTCCTCGAGTTCAGGTATTGACACAGGCAGTAGCAGGCAGCTCTGGTGGTCCAGGGAACATGCAGACCCTCCCCTTGCCCAATTAGTGGTATGTGGCACTGCTGCCGGTGTTGTCCAGGGATGGGGCACAGGTGTGGTCACTAGTGTCACTGAACAGGTCCAACAAGCTGCTGTCATGATGCAACGGCCTATGGGGAACACTGTGCAGCAATCCCCAGGGGCTGCCGTCAGCACCCAAACTCAGTTCCCGCCCCATCCCTGGTCTTCTGTGTGGCATTCCCAGTCAAGGGATGTTGCATGGCAGGCCACCACCCCTCCAGCCTGTCAGTATCAGGACCATGATATGCCCGGTGCAGACAGGCTGGATGACCATACCAGGCTGCTGCAGGATTCCATGGGCAACCAGGCAATGCTAGGGGCAGAGATACATGTGCTACAAGTTGAGGTGTGTCAACTGGCTGAATGTGGGGCCATGGGACAAGCTCAGCTGATTGGAGAGATCTAGCAAGTGCAGAAGGCCATGACAGTGTTGCTGGACCATATTGCAGAGACCATAGCTGTGGGCTTTGCAGCACTGGCATCCACTGGCACCACATAGTGCAATGTCTACACCACGGCCTCAGCATCTGATGACCCCATTGAGGCCGATGCCACCCACTGCCATGCCCATCCCTGACACACCCAGCAGTAGTCTGTTTGCTGGTCTGTACACACCCGTGAGAACCCGGTCACATTCTCAGGCCTCTACTCTCATTAATGTCATGGTGACACCACCTGTGGCTGTTTAGCAGTCTGTGGCTGACATACAGTCAGGGTGTGGCTGCCCATGTGGCCATGGCAGTTGTGGTTCTGCATGGTAGTCCTGATAGGTGCACTTCCCAGTCCCATCTCCTGCTGTTGTTGCCAGCTGCATGTATGTGTGGCTGTGGCCAGGTTCACATGCTGTGGCACATGTGTGACCTGAGTCATGTCCAGCATGTGTGTGGGCAGAGTTGCTGGACCATGTGGCATGGGCGTGATGAGTGTAGCACTGTTTTGGCATTGCCTGTGAGCTGGTGCTTAACCTCTGATCCATGCCACAACCTGCAGTACTGCTGTGTGTGTGTGTGTCCCTGTAAATGGCTGCACTGTTGTGTGTGTCCTGCCTGGTGCTGTGTGCCCTGCTGTGCACCCTGTGGTGGTACGGCTGCATCTGCCTACCTGTGATTGTCAACATGGGTATACAGCACACAGCACCTGGGTGGTTGGGTCTGTATCTTTTGTTTCAATGGGGTGTGGGTGTGTGTGTGCATGTGTGTGTGTCCACCTTTGTGAGTGGTGTGTGTTCATGTGTCCCTGCATGTATCTCTGTGTGTCCGTGTGTGTGTATGTGCATGTGTGTGGTACTGTGCATGCCCTGCTTCTCTGTGTGGTACTCATCTGTGGTTCCCATGGTGCTCCTCAACAATAGTGTCCCTGTGCCTCCTGGCACATGCGGCCAGCCTGGGGTCCCTCCTCTCCATGGCTGGCTGCACACCCCCATCTGGCTGGTCCTCCTCATCATCATCTGTACTGTTGCCCTCATCCACCTGGACAGGTATCCCATGGTCAATGGCCATGTTCTGCAGCATAGAACAGGCCAGGAATATGCCACAGGCTTTCACAGGGCTGTACTGTAAGGCACCACCAGATTTGTCTAGGCAATGGAAATGCACTTTGACCATGCCAAATACATGCTCTATGATGTTGCTTGTTGCAATGTGTGCCTCATTGTACTGCTCCTCAGCACCATTGCTGGTTTGCCGTATGGGGTTGAGCAGCCAGGATTGGAGGGGATACACACTGTCACCTGTGGGGAAGACACATGGGTTAGGTGACTGTCTTTGCCTGTTAACACTCCCCCCTTCCAGACCACACTGCCACCTCCTCACCCTGTGTGCCCTGGCCAATGTTCCTCATGCATGACTACTGTGCCACCATTCCTGGCTTGGCATGTGTGTCCTACATGCCTGGGCCCCTATGTCCATGCTTCCCTGCACTGTTTTCATCCTCCATTTCAAGTCCTGTCTCCTCGCCTAGCACTGTCCTTATTCTCCACCTCCCCATCCTGCTGCTGTGTGGTGTGCTGCATGGCTGCTGGTTTCCCCTTTTCCCAGTCCCTACTCACCAACTAGATGCCCTGTGGGGATCACCCCACTCACAAATCTCTGGCATAGGATGGAGTGATGCCATATAAACATGTCATGTGTACTCCCAGGGTGCATGACACACACATTGATGATGTGCCCTGTGGCATTGCACACCACTTGGCAGCTGATGGAGTGGTATCCCTTCCTGTTCATGCATACAGTGCCTTCTGGGCTAGGAGGTGCTCGTATGGCCACATGGGTGCAGTCAATGGCCCCTATTTATGCCCAGCATGCGTGCCACCCTGTGGAATTCCTGCATGTTTTCTGTATGCTCTGCCTGTGTGCTTGGGAATTTTATGTACTACGAAGCATGTGGCAGCAGAGCATTGAGGACCTGGGTGAGGAGGCAGGATGTGGCCAACTGTGATATGTCAGCAGTGGCACCCACTGGTTTCTGGAAGGTGTCTGTGGTGAGCAGGCATGTTACCACTGTCATCTTGGTCTCCACCAACATAGCATGACTCCTTCTGGTGGATGTCTGCAGCTCATCATGGCACAGCTCACCGAGCTGCCTCTGAATTGCCCTGTTGAGATGGTACTGGGCCATAATCTCTGTATCACTATAGTTCTGAAATGTGAGCCAGGCACCATACCATCTCTGTTGCACATACTGCCGAAGGGCCCTTCCTCGGCCATGCTGTTGTTCCTCCCTCCTCCTCACCCCCTCATTACCTGCTTCATCAGGAATGGTGCTGCGTCCATAGTACTGGCTCTCCTGTTTTGAGTCTGTGCTGTGTGTGCAGTTGAGCCTATTTCTTTTATGCTCAACTTTGTGTGGAGCAATCTGTGAGTTGCTCTTCAGTTGCACTGTGTGTTTTGGTGGAATATGCCATTGCACCGTATAGTCATGGTCACACACCCATGTGCAACTCCTTTGAATATCTTGGTCCAAAAGTTCAGCATGGCCTTCGTTTTAGCCCACCTAATGAACGCAGTAGGTGAAAATGCCCAAATCCCCAACAAAGCATAATTTCATGCCACAGGTACAAAAACACATTTTGTCCATGATGTGAATAAAGACAGCTATCACATTCATGAGGTGGTGTGAAGAAATGGCTATGTTGAACATTTGGGCTAAAAATATTGAAACTTTCCAAAGTTACAAGACTGCATTCGAAAACTTCAATGTTGGCTCATAACTTTGTTGTTTTTTAATATTTTTATGCCAAATTTTCAACATAGCCTTGTTGTGAACCCACCTCTTGAACAATAGTGGGGGAAATTTTCAACTCCTACCCAAAAGGGGATTTCACACAGTGATTGCAAAATTACCTTTAGGGATGCGGAACACATTTTGGCCAGGATTTGAAAATGACAGCGGTCACATTCATGAGGTGGTGTGAAGAAATGGCTATGTTGAAAGTGTTGGGTCAAAATATTGAAAATGACCAAGGTTATGAGCCTGCATTCATAAATTCCAACATAGGCTCATAATTGTATTGTTTTTTAACATTTTTGCCCTAGTTGTTCAATATAGCCTTCCTGTGATCCCACCTCATGAACAATAGTGGAGAACATTTTCAGCTCCTGCCCAAAAGGTGATTCTGCACAGCAAATGCAAAATTTACCTTGTGGGATACAAAAACACATTTTGGCCAGGATTTGAAAAATAACAGCTATCACATTTATGAGTTGATGAGGAGAAATAGCTATTTTGAAAGTTTGGGGGCAAAATATCAAAACTTACCAACATTACTAGTCTGCATTTCAAACTTCAACATAGGCTCATAACTTTGTCATTTTTTAACGTTTGTATGCCAGATTTTTAACATAGCCTTCTTACGATGCCACCTCATGAAAAACGGTGGAGAAAATGTTCAGCTCCTGCCCAAAATGTGATTTCACACAGCAACCACAAAACCACCTTTTTGGAACAGTTTTACCTAACGTCACTTGCATTGTTCATGAGGTGGTGTCCCAAAGAAGGTATGTTGAAAATCTGGGGCAAAATTTTGAAAATTGCCAAAATTATGCTACTAAGTTTAAAACCCCATTGATATACATTGAACTGCATACCTGATTTCCTCAGTTCACGGTCTGCTGTTGTGTTGAAGTGTGAAGATGTGTCTGTGGTCCAGAAAAGATTACACTGTTGGACCTCTGGTGGGTAAGTAAGGGCTTGTGGGGGTGTGGATGGTGGGTGCTGAGTGGGAGGGTCAGGTGTGGTGTAATAACGGTGCAACAGATAATGATGGATGGTTTTCTGTTTTACAGGTTTAAAAAACAGTAACAAAATGATGAGGGTTGGTTTTCTATATTTCAGGCAATGACACTGGGGAGCTGGGCACCCCCAGTGCCCATGTTATGTTTATGGGGGTGTAGGATGATAGTTACTGGGAGGGTCAGGTGGGAGGGAACAGTTAAAGAAATAGGAGGGACAACACTGGAGGACTGAGCACAACTAGTGTCAGTGTTATGTTTGTTGGGAGGCTCAGAGGGAGGGACATGTGGGGGGGATCAGTTACAGGGGCCCAACTACAGACATCTGGGGGTGGTTTTCTTTGTTACAGGCAATCGATAAAGAAAATAAAATAAAAAACTATGAGATGGTGACACTGGAGGAATTGGGCACCCCCAGTGTCAGTGTTATGTTTGAGGTGTGTGGGGTGGTGGTTACTGAGAGGGAGGGTTACATGGGGTATGGTTACAGGGGAACAGAAACAGACATCAACGGACATTATTTTTGTTGCTGCTTTTTTTAACAAGACTAAAGATGACAGGCTCCTTTGAAAGCCACTCAGCTGTTTGCTGATGGCTTCATGCAAATCAAAGGACCAAAGTCCTCTCTGATTTGAGTGGCTTTGGTCCTTTGAAATACACAATGTTTCAGCCCACCAAGGAGAGAGTGATTGGTGTAGACTACCAAGCCCTTGCTTCTGTGAACTGTAATTGTCTTGTTAGTTTCACACCCCCGAAATCCCTATCATTGCCACTAAACATTGGGTGCGCTAGTGCAGCCAACGTAAAAAGAGAGACTGAATTCTTCTTGATCACTGTTTTTAAGGACATATTCCCCAAGCTCCCAGGATGCACCCACCCCCCCACTGAGAAGAACATTCTCTGGAAAGCCAGCCCCCTAGGTTCAGGCTAAAACTAGTTTTCAGAGAAGCTGTGCTTAGTCTGAATTGAACAATTGCTGCAGTCCATTACTTTAATTATCCTCTTTTGTAAGGGTAGCTCCAGCCACAGTAAGAAGCCTTTTTGTTCTCCTTGGAGTGCCAAGACTTCACATCATCATTTCTTAACTATCAAACAATACCTACGGTAAATACCATTTCTTTAAGCTGAAATAAAGATTTACCACAATTTCTGTAAACAGTGTTCCTGCATTCTGCAGCAGTTCTAAAGGTTGCCACAATCTCTGCAAACATGATATCCCCACACATTGATTCCAGTAAAAGAAATCAGAGACTCAAGAAAAAAAAATCCAAATCATGATAGTCTGCTTTGTAGCTGTCATGCCTAAAATGTAACCCCTAACTATAAGGAACCTCGTTATAGCGACTTCTGGGCTGTAGTGAACGGTCTCTTTGGTTCCCAACTTTTAGTCAGCTGTTAGGCTATTAGTCATAAGTAGTCATCTCACCTCCCCAGCATCATCCTGGTAGCCAGTTCCCTGTTGCTCCATGGCAGCCAGGTCCTTTTTATGTACAGACACCCACAACAGCCAATGTTTCATCCCCTTTCTTTTTCATGACCCTGACAACAGCCTTTGTTTCCCCCTCTTCCAGCCAGTTTCAGTAGATCGCCAGGCTTGAGCTGCATTGAGAAATAAAAACAGAAACATATGTGCACTGGGACGATATCTCCTCCCAGTGCACAGCCTACATCACAGCTCAAGCTGGGGGTTCGAGAATGGAATCATGATCCCAGATTCAAAGAGAGAATGGACGGTGGCTATTAGAAAAAGGCAGGTGTGCTGAGTAGCAGTGCAGGAAAAGAAGGGGACATTAAGCAATGGCAGATCAGGCTTACCTGGTGGTTAAAGTGGTCACGTCAGTGCCATAGTATCCCTTCTCTGTAGTAGCCTCCTTCAAGCCACAGCAGTGAGTTAGTCAGTCCAGCAAGCAGCCAAGAGTTCCACAATACTGTGTTACCTTCCCTTAACAGCTCTGCAAACCTCTGCCTGCACCGATATTTCAAACACTCTATATCAGGAAATTCACCCCCATACACAGTTAAACAGTCCGACCATAAAGATCAAGCACAGACCTTAGCTGGAACAGCATCCCTCACTCTAACAAATGACTTGCTATAACAAACATTTTCTATGGCTCCAAAGCCGTTCGTTATAGTGAGGGGCTAATATATATATATTGAGAGCAAACAGTGCTTAATTTTCTGTGCCACAAGGTTTAATACTAAGCCATTTTATAAGCACAATTATGCAATCCAGGCTGAGGAGTTAGCCAGGAGATATAGGCAATTCTTCATTGTGGGTGTTGAGGATCACTCAGCACAGAGCCTCATGCCTCCACAGAAACCTTGTGAGTACCTACAGTACTGTATATCTTCCAAGTAATGTATATGCTGTCGTGGTGTGGCCCACATACAGCATTTTTAATTTTTTATGACTTCCAAAATACAAAGACTTAACAATGAAAAAAAGGTCAGTTGTAGCCTGCTTGTTGATACATTGGTAAAGCACTGCTCTCAGCACCTGCAACCAGGTTCAGGAATGAGACGGTGGCACCAGTGTGCTGTCAAGAGGAGGATAACATAGCATCCAAATGGATGCCCTCCTCTCAGAAGGAAGAATGACAGTTGTTGTCATGTGAGTACCACCTTGGTGACCACTGGTGGAGCAACAGGCAGTGCTGCTAGAAGGAGGGAGGATGTGAAATAGTGCTTTGTGCTAGCATGCTTGCATGTCTGTCCACATGTACCCTCACAGATCAAATTCCTGTAGTAATGGGGTAATATGAAAAACACCTAACCAGCACAGGATGAAGCTGGTCTCCTGCAAACTGCACAACTGTGACCTAGACACACCCTTTACTGGATCAAGTTTCCAAAGGGTTCAAATTGGAAGATCTGGTGGCTCCACTGTGGGTGGGTATGGCATAGGGGAC
This sequence comes from Neoceratodus forsteri, assembly GCA_016271365.2. NCBI lineage: Eukaryota > Metazoa > Chordata > Ceratodontiformes > Ceratodontidae > Neoceratodus > Neoceratodus forsteri. The sequence goes on along the minus strand of CM057450.1, from coordinate 1,278,376,760 downwards.
AAAGGCAGGGACAAGTCCAGAACAAACTGGATGAGGAGGCCAAGGGGCCTGCAAAAGGGGAAAAGTCAGTGATAGGGGGCAGAAAAGTCAATCATTAGGGTTATCAGCAATATATAAGTCAAAAGCTTTTGGAGAAAAATTACATCAATGTGAATATTTATAGTTTGCAGAGCAAAGCAAGGATTAGTGATCAACCAAGAAAGGATCAGGATTGATCAAGGATCAGGGGGAGGGAGGGAGAGCTAAATGTCATTGTCCACATATGGAAAAAGGCCATGGCTTCCTGGGGGAAGGCCAGATGCAGTTCAGGAAAAGTTCAGGAAACTGGCAAAGGGTCTTAGGCAAGTAGCACAATCTGTTACTTTCTCAGAGGTGCTACCTGTCCATGATGTGGGGGATGACAAGAGGTTCTGCACCAGGGACTTCAATGTATGGTTGAGGAAGTGGTGCAGAGAAGCAGGATTCAGATTCATTGGCGAATGGGGCTCCACCTGGAGGGAAAGAGGCCTGGGGCGATGGCCTATGTCCATCCAGGAAAGAAACCAAGATCCTTAATGAACAGTTGAAATGCTACATTAGTAGTCATTTAAACCAGATGAGGTGAAATAAGGCAGGAAGACATAGTATGTCCACTCCCACATGCTTATGGGGTCAGCAAAGGGAATCCCAAGGGTGTTAAGTGGGTTGAGAAGAAAAGGAAAAAAGAGGGCTTTTAAGCAGTACAAGGAAACAAAGAGTGACACGGACAGGGAGGAATATAGGAACAGACTCTGGGAGGCAGGAAAAGCAATTTGGATAGCCAAAGCCCAAACAGAGGAAAGAATAGCACAAGGGTTTAGGAAGGGAGATACAACTTTCTATAGATAAATAAGAGAAAAAAGAAAAAGTAATTGGGGAATAGTCCATCTAGCAACCAAGGGAGGGCCAGCTGTTAGAGAAAGATGAAGACAAAGGAGAGTTGTTAAAAAAATTATTCGCTCAGCCTTCACAATAGAAGATAGTGGCAAAGAACTTCCACTAAGTAAGACAGAACAAGATAGGGGAGTGGCCGACATAAGCCCCTTCACAAACGAGAGGATCTTAGTAGAGCTAAGCAAACTTAAGGTGGATAAACCATGGGGCTGAATGATATCCACCCTGGAATACTAAAAGAGCTTCGTGAAGAGATAGCTGCACCACCAGCAGAGCTATTCAATCAATCACTGGAAAGTGGCAAAGTACCTCAAGACTGGAAAAGGGCAGCAGTTGTGCCCTTGCACAAAAAATGGAAGCAAGAAAGAGGCAGAAAACTACTGCGTAGTCAGCCTTGACCTCTACAGTGGGAAAAATTATGAATCATTACTAAAGGAGAGAATAGTGAACTACCTAAAGGAAACAGGGTAAACCCCCCAAACAGCATGGTTTCACAGCAGGGCACTTGTACCAAACAAATATGATCAATTTCTTCGATTGGGTTACCAGAACAGTAGACCAGGGTGGAGTGGTGGACTGGTGTACCTAGACTTCAACAAAGCCTTTGATACCGTTCCACACGGGAGACTTGCTAACAAACTTGAGCACACAGGGGAGACAAAAGATAGTAAACCAGATTAGAAAATGGCTACAAAATAGGACCTAGAGAGTTTTGGTCAATGGGTCATTTTCAGAGGAGGGAAGTGTGACCAGTGGCATTCCACAAGGGTTGGTGCTGGGTCAGTTCTCTTCAACATATTCATCAGCAACATCACTGATGAACTGGAAGGGAAGGTTTGCCTGCTGGCAGATGATACAAAGCTCTGCAACAGGGTAGACACACAAGAGGGGGCATTAGGTATGGAAATTGACCTAAGAAGAATAAAAGAATGGCCCAGAAATTGGCAATTAAGGTTTAACATTAAGATGTGTTAGGTACTGTACCTGGGAAAGTGGAACCTAAGAAAAAAGTACGTACTACAGGGCATCAATTAGAGGAGACAAAGATGGAACAGGATCTAGGCATGATCATTACCGATGACATAAAGGTAGAAAAATAATGTGAAAAAGCAGCATGGAAGACAAGTGTTATCCTCAGATGCATAGGAAGGGGTGTTACAAGAAGAAAGCAGGAAGTCATCATGCCACTCTACAGATCCTTGGTGAGGCCACACCTGGAGTACTGTGTCCAGTTTTGGAGGTCTCACCTAAAAAGGACATTGGCCATCTGGAGATGGTGCAGAGAAGGGTTACAAAGATGGTGCAGGGGCTGCACCATGAGCCGTATGAGACAAGACTCAAAGAGTTGAATTTATTCTCTCTGGAACAGGGAAGGAACAGAGGAAACATGGTAAAAAGATTTAAATACGTCAAAGGACTTAACACAACTCAGAAGGAAAACCTCTTCCTGGAAAACAGGGCAGCATATACAAGAGGGCACAATTTGCATCTGGTGGGAGGCAAGTTTAAAAGCAACTCTAGAAAGTACTTTTTCACAGAGACAGTGATAGACCCATGGAACAGCCTACTACCAGACGTGGTGGCATCAAAGACAGTAAGAGAATTAAAACTTGCGTGGGACAGGCAATGTGGGCAACTTAGGAAAAAACTATAAGGTGGGTAGCCACCTTAGGCAGACTAGATGGACCACATGGTCGCCATCTGCCAACACTTTTCTTATGTTTTTATGGCCCACAGGGTACAAACACAAATAGGAAACCAGGAGCAAAATGGTAGGGGAAAGAGGAAAGATAATAGTGGAGGAAAAGGGGGGGGCCAAAGGGCAAGAAAGGAATCCATTGGTGCCCAGGATCAGAGGCAGCACAGATTCACATCAGGAAGGTCTTCTCAAATAAATCTGATAGATTTTTTTTTATTGGGTGACTAGAGAAGTGAATCAGCGAGGGGCCATAGATATCACCTACCCAGATTTCAGCAAAGCCATTGAAATGTCCCACACAGAAGGTTGGTTAACAAGATGAGTAGTCTGGGCATGGGGCATAAGGTGATACATTGGGTTAGAAACTGGCTGACAGACAGAAGACACAGGGCGGTGGTAAATGGGATCCAATCCGAGGAGAGAGGGGTGACAAGCAGAGTGCCACAAGGATCAGTACCAGGACCAGTCCTGTTCAATGTCTTTATTAGTGACATTTCAGAGGGGCTAGAAGGAAAGGTCTGCCTATTTGCAGATGACACCAAGATCTGCAAGAGGGTGGATACTCCAGAAGGGGTACAGAAAATGAAGAGAGACCTGGAAAAGCTTGAAAGATGGTCAGAAGTGTGGCAACCGAGGTTCAATGCCAAAAAGTGCAAGATAATGTACCTGGGTGGGGGGAAACTGGTGAGAGCTACAGGATAGGGGTGTGCTGACTGTCACCAAAGAGTAAAGGGATCTAGGGGTTATCATAGCTGATGACCTTAAGGTATCAAAGCAGTGTGCAAAGGCTTCAGGAAAGGCCAGTGGCATGCTGGGGTGCATAGGCAGAGGTATTACTAATAGGACGTGAGAAGTGGCGATGCCATTGTATAAAACATTGGTAAGGTCTCACCTGGAGTACTGCATGCAGTACTGGAGACCACACATGCGTAAGGACATAAACAATGTGGGGGCTATCCAGAGAAGGGCGACAAAGATGGTGCATGGTTTGCACCACAACACATATGAGGAGAAACTAAAGGCACTTTTACACACAGGTTTTTAAAACGGAATCAGCGTTCCCTGTGTGGCGCCGTTGTACTTCTGTTGCTTCAGGTTCCTTTTCTACACACTGCGTAGTATTCCGCAATCCCTGTCTCCATTTGTTTCGGCTCCCCAGAGTTTGCTGCTCTACAAATGTTGTTTTCTGCCTTTGTGCAGATAGCTGTATTTTACACAACCTGACAAAAGCGGTACTAGCAACGTTGCAGACCGCAATAAGCAGAGATTGCGGTTTGGACGAATGTTCGCCTAGGGACCGAAACAGATGCAATTTACACACAAGGGATGTAACGGAATACTGTTTCTGTAACAGTTATTCCATTACGTAAACCTGTGTGTAAAAGCGCCTTAAGAGACCTCAATGTGTACTCACTGGAGGAGAGGAGAGAAAGGGGTGACATGATAGAAACTTTTAAGTACCTCAAGGGCATAAACAAGGTGCAGGTGGGGGATCTTTTCCAATGTAGAAAAGATACCAGAATGAAGGGGCACACTATGAAATTGGATGGGGGGTAGATTAAGAGGTAATGTGAGGATTTCTTTCTACACAGAGAGGGTGGTAAATGCTTGGCATAGTCTGCCACAAAAGGTGGTAGGGGCAAGCTTCATGGAGGGGTTTAAACATGCCTGGGACAAGCACAAGGGAAACTTGGGCGGGAAGGGAGTGATAAAAAGCCATTGACTACTTTGGGTGAGTGGGTGCATACATGTATAGGGCCTACAGACAGACTGGATGGGCCTAGCAGTCCTTATCTGCCAACAATTTTGATGCTTTTATCTATGTTTCTAGGGGAGATGGTAGCATAAAATGGAGAACCATGTGTGCAAATGCTCGAAGTCTGGGTAACAAAATGGTAGACCTAGCAGTCACCATGACAGCAAGAGAACTAGACATAGTAGCAATTACAGAGACCTGGTGCAATGAAAACCAGGACTGGAAGGTTGACATACCAGGGTATGTGCTATTCAGGAGGGTCAGGGTAGAAAAAAAGGGAGAGGGATGGCTCTTTACATGAGAGAGAACATAAAGGCCACAGACATATAATAGGGACAGAGTAAAGCAGAGGTACTGTGGGTAACTCTGGAGACAAGGAGGGGGTCACTCTTGAGATAGGTGTGATCTACAGACCTCCAGCACAGGGAGAGGAAGCAGATAAGGATATGATAGATGAGATACAAGGGATGGCCAATAAGGGTGAGGTACTGCTAGTGAGGGACTTCAATCTGCCAGATGTGGATTGGAGCCTACCTGCTGCTGCATCAGTTACAAGTAAGGAAATCATAGTCTTCCTGGAGGGGGTATTCCTCAGGCAACTAGTTAAAGAACCCACTCATGAGGGGGCATTACTGGACCTGGTACTGTCAAAGAGGGACAGTGTTGCTGATGACACAGTGAAAAGTCACCCAGGACCAGTGATCATTGTACAGCGTGCTTCAGTATAAGGACAGGACCAGAACCGAGCCACACTAAAATGAGGGTCCAAGACTTCAGGAGGGTTGATTTCAAGAAAATGGGAGAGTGCCTCAAAGAAGACCTAGCAGGAATAGGAAATAAGGGTGGGGTAGAGGAAAAGTGGGCAAGAATAAAGCAGGCCATTGAGAAGACAACAAATGTCTGTGTCAAGCAGGTTACTTAGAGCAATAGAAGAAATAGACCACTATGGTTCTCCATGGAAAAAGCAGAGAAGGTAAAGAAAAAGAAGAAGACATTCAAAAGGTACTAGATGACACAGAAGGAAGAGGATAGGGAGGATTGCCCGGAGAAACAAAGGGAGGCAGTGAAGGCAGTTAGGAGAGTTGAAGAACAAACTGAGGAAACAATGCCTAATCAGCAAAATTGGGGGGGAAACTTTCTATAGGTATACAAGTGAAAAAAAAAAGAAAAGCAAGGCAGGGATAGTAAGACTTAAGGGGGGGGGGAGTGTGGAAGAGGACCAGAATAAAGCTGACATACTGAATAAGTACTTTTGTTCAGTATTTACAAAGGAAGAGGTAGGTGATGGGCCACAGATAGTGGAGAAGGGCATTAAGGGAAGGGAGGTGGACACTAGCCATTTTACGGAGGACAGAGTCCTCAGGGAACTAACAAAACTAAAAGTAGACAAGGCTATGCAGCCAGATGGGATTTCTTCACCCTAAGATACTGAAGGAACTGAAGGAGGAACTGTCTGCACCTCTGACGGCCCTGTTCACTCTATCACTGGATAAGGGGGAAGTTCTGGGGGACTGTAGGAGGGTGTATGTGGTCCCACTACACAAAAGTGGGAATAGGGAGGAAGCAGAAAACTACCGATCTGTAAGCCTGACTTTGGTGGTGGGCAAGGTTATGGAAACTCTACTTACAGAAAGGACTGGGGGAATACCTTAACACCAGTGGATTGCAGGATTTGAGGCAGCATGTGTTCACAGGGGGTAGATCTTGCCAAACAAACCTGATACAGTTTTTTTGACTGGGATACCAGGGAGGTGGATAAGGGAGGAGAGGAGGATGTGTCCTACCTGGATTTCAGTAAGGCCTTCGACACCTTTCCACACAGAAGACTGGTAAACAAGCTAAGCAGCATGGGAGTGGATCCAAAGATAGTAAAATGGATACAAAATTGGCTAAGTAACAGAACTCAGAGGGTGGCGGTAAATGGAGTCCACTCAGTGGAAGGCAGTGTAACCAGTGGGGTGCCATAGAGCTCAGTACTTGGACCAGTCCTCTTCAATGTTTCTATTAGAGACATTGCAAAGCATCTGGAAGGAAAGGTATGCCTGTTTGTGGATGACAAAAAAATCTGCAACATAGTGGACTCACCGGTGGGGGGATGAAGGAAGATCTAAAAAAACTGGAAGACTGGTCTGAGGGTTTGGCAACTGGGCTTCAACACCAAAAAATGTAAACTTATGCACATGGGGCACAGAAACCCAAGAATCCAACGTGTTAACAACAACAAGGCAGGGAAGGGATCTGAGGGTCATCATATCTGATGATCTGAAGGTAGTAACATAGTGTGAGAAGGCAGTAGGAAAGGCTAGTAGGACGTTGGGGTGCATAGGTAGGAGTATCATCAGTAGAAAGAGGGAGGTAGTGTTACCCCTATGTAGATCAATGGTGAGGCCACACCTGAGGTACTGTGTCCAGTTCTGAAAGCCCCACCCCAGGAAGGACCTACACCAGATGGAGGTGGTATACAGAAGGGTAAACAAAATTGTGCATTGCCTGCACCAGAAGCCCTGCAATTAAAGACTCATGGAATTAAATATGTACTCACTGGAGGAAAGGAGAGAAAGCAGAGACATGAAAGAAACATTAAAATACCTCAAGAGTATCAATAAGATACAGGAGGGTGGCATATTGCATGAAAAGAGATGCTCAAGGACAAGGAGACATGATATGATGCTAGAAAGGGGAGATTTAGAGGGAATGTGAGTAAATATTTCTTCATGGAAATAGTGGTGGATGCCTGAAACAGCCTCTCAACAGAGGTGGTGGTATCAAAATGGTAACAGGTTTCACACATGCATGGGATAGACAGGGGGCCTTAGTAACAGGGCTGGGGGAGGCCAGAGATCAATTAGGGTCTAGGGTAGCACAATAGTTAGGGACTTTAGGTCAGACTAGGTGGGCCTTGTTTTTGTTTCTATGCAGTTGAAAGAGAATGGGGGGGGTCCATTAAAATGGTAACATGAAAACTATAGACAATCTGACAATGGGAGGGACAGCAGTGGGGCACCAGAGGACAAGAATGGAAGGCAGTTGTACTAAGGCAGACCACTGGTGGCTGTCATTGTCTATTTTATAAGAAACTACTTACAGTTATTGAAAGCAAAAACAGCATTCCCTGGTTAAAGTGGAAACCTGGCTAGCCCAACTTAATTTGTATCATAAGCCCCTATGCTTTGTGTCCTAGATTTTTATGGTTAGTCAATTAAAGCAGATTACTAATAAATTCTAGTCTTTTAACAAGGTTACAAGTTACAGCTGGTCCAATTTCATATGTTAAACTGATTGTTTACAGCCAGTCTTGACAGACTCTAGCTGATTGTTTGGTACTGCATGAGGAGATGTGTAATTTATTTTTAATGCTTTTCATATTTCTAACCCCTCCTCCTCCTCCCGAGGATGTATTTCTCTAATTAGTTGATAATGTTCTATTAAAGCAGCACAGTGGGGGCCTGTTACACATGCCTAAATTTAAAACATTCCCAGGGCAGCAATGAACAAAGCAGTCCTTCCTTTCAGGGAAATCCTGGACCTGCATTCCCTTGGTCCCTCAGCAGTATAGAACTTACAAGAAAAACAGGAAACACATGTGAAAACCAGATAGAACTGACACAGCTTAACGACTCAGTCAGTCAATAGCTTTTTAAAGAGCTATCATGTGTATTAATGTTGTGTTCCACTGAAGGATAACCTCTATGAAATATTTTCTTTTTTAATGTAAATATTTTAAGTAGTTAGCTTTGTGGTGAAGCTGATTCTACATAAGCAGAGGTATATGAAACCAATGGGTTTGTCTGAGAACTTGGATCTAGGGAGTAAATCTTAACTGAGCCAACTGCTGATTTGAAAGCAGAATGGGCTATTAGGGAACTGGAGGAGTTTATATGTTCTCAGTAGGAGAGTCACCAACATTCCTAGACGTGAAACTGCTTTTAACAATTTAAGTAATAGTGACAGATAATTTTTGAATAATATTTTTTTCATGACCAGCAAATTTTGCTTAACAGAAAGAGAGAAATGTTGTCATAACAAATGTTCAGATTAGGATCTGGAGATTGCCAAGTGTGGTCCTCTTTTGCGTTTGTCTTGCACCTTGAGCCATGCAGTTTATTTTATCTATTTTTTTTTTATTTTTACCATTATAGTCCAGCTGATATACATAATACCTTGTTTTCCCTTAGGTACTGTATCTACTCAATTTTACAGCTACAGCTAGAATGACAAAAGAACTGAAATGTCTAGGGACATGGTCAAAGTCAAACAGTAGGTCAGTGGATGTGGCCGGATTTTAACCTGGTATTTTCTGGCCTACAGATCTATTCTGTAATGACTATGTGATCGAAGTGGAATCTCTGCTGTAGCTATATCATTTAGTAGTGGCTCCTGAAACCCTCTACCCAATACAGAGCCAAATAATACAGCTCAGCTTAACAGAATGTTTTAGGAAGACACAAATTTATTAACAAATGGTATAGTAAATAGGGGAGGAAAAGCAATACAAACAGTAGTAGTGTTTGGCAAGCCGAGGTACCCCACAGGTAGGTTCAGTTATACAGTGATCAACACAAACAGCTGACCTGGTTGTGCTGACTGAGGGGCTGGACACCACATCTCGCATCATGACATTGACCCAGGTTTGAGTGCAAACTCGGATTGCTGGGTGTTGGCCAGGGAGGGAGAGGACTGAGCATCTGGAGGACTCCTCTCCCAGGGAGGGAGGGATTCAGTGATGTGCACTTGCCTGGCCCCTAGTGGTAGCCTGGGATGAGGCAGACTGGGGCTCTCGGCATTGGGGGATGGAATGGTAGCTGCCAGTGCTCTACATACAGAAGCAGGCATGGTGATGCCTGGGAGGCATTGCTTGCTGCCGTGTGGTGATATCTGGGAGGCATGCTTGCTGCCTGTATGGGGAGAAAAGTAGGAAAAATGGAGGTCTGAGCTGCCCCTAACCTTGACCACCCAGTAGCCTTGCACCCTGTCAAGGACCCTGGCCATGCTGTACTTAACGTGAAGGTAAGTCACGGAGGAAAATGAGGGAGCGAGATTGGGGCTCCTGGCATTGAGAGAGAAGCTTGGCCTCTGCAGAAATACCACTAAGTGCAAAAGAATGATCAACACAAAATGCAAATGACAATAGTTCAATCAGAAGAATCTCAACAGTCCAAGAAATATCCCTTAAGGATAATCAAATCTTCAGTAGGAGGTTGGACTGAGTTCAGAGTCCCAAATATTGACTCCACTCTTCTGACAATGCTGGCAGGACACAGGCCCAGCAGCTGTAACAAGAAGGTCTGCAACAGTCTTGTGTACTTTCAGAGAAGTGACCCTCAAGCATCTCCAATGAGGCACAGTACCTGGTGTCCAGCATGGGTGTGGGCTGGTTTGCCACTGCACCACCACATCATGACACCACTTCTCTCCATTGTCTAGATTAGGCTGCCATTTCACTGATGTCAATCATGAGAGCTCCGGTGCTACTCCATAGGTCTCTGGAGTCTGCACACTTCCTATATTGGGCCACTCCTAAATAGGTACGAATGATGGAAGCCCTCTCTGCAGGCCAGGGTGATTTCTCTTTACTTGATCCACTGTTTGGCTTGCAATGAGATGTGCCAACCCACCTTGACTACTATTAGACCTTACATCTACTTGAGTATTAATGGCTCTTTGGTTAGGCAATAAAAGAAAGGGGACATAAGACCAAACCAGCAAGGGGAGAGCAGTCCACCATCCACTGCAGCACACTCCAGAGGCCCCCAAGTACCACAGACACAAACAGGCCCTTACTATTGCACCAAGAGACCTGCTGCAAGGGGAGGTTCTCAGACAAGGGTCTCTCTAGCATGCCTTGGCACTCCCCCTGGTGGGCTGCCTCCTGGTAGGCTAGTGACTCCCTGCAGTCATTCTCCTGCTATCCATCCCACTTAGGACCACCTTCCCACTGCTGACTAGACTCCTCTTGCAGATTACCTTTGCTGCTGTTTGCCTTCATGACCTCACTCCTGGATTGTAAGGGACGTTGTTGTCTAGTCTGTGCCTTCACTCAGCTGACAGTGCAGCCACTACCGCTCATGTGTTACAGCACATCAGTGGTGACCAGCATAATACCTACAGTTACAGCTCTCCTGTACCACTTCAAAGGAGCTACCTGAACTGCCAAATTGCTGCTGCTCTGCAACAGTGCTTTAAAGGGCCTGCCACCACTGGCCCGTGCTGCAGCTATCCCTCACTGAATGCCAGAGGAGAAAGAGAGATGAGGGTAGGGGGACACTTTACAAATGCACCCCAGCTATAAATTGGCCTTCACTGGCCTTGAACTAGCTATCCAGATAATGGCCCCTTGGGGAGACCACTGGAGGGCTGCAATGTGGCATCCCAGCCAGGATAACGGAGATTTCAAAGACAGTGGGGGCTGGAATGACCAGAGGATGTAACTCTGCCTCCATTTATGCAGAGAAGCATAAACAGGCAGATACTGTACTGTACATAGAGGTCCCCAAACAACTAACTTTACTAGCTCTACCTCCAAGAAACAATATCAGCTCACTACTGCAAAGTAGAAGTGCTTGACTTGCAAGATTCTCTCCAAACAAATGTATGGAGGAAAACACATCTGACTGCATTTTTTTAACTTGTTAATTTTTATTTTAAACTGATATGATTGAGCATCATTGTCTAAAATGTCAATGGAATTCTGTGGATTCTTGTCCATAGGGAAACATAAAATATTGGGACTCCCATTCCATTTTTTTTAGTTTGTTTAGTTTTTTTTTTCTTTAGTTAAAAACAGTAATTACCCATGGTATTAACGAGGTTCAAAGTTTGCTCTCCAGGTTTAAAACCCTTGCTCTAACTAATAGGCTGTGCAGCATGCAGGAAAATTATCCTTTCACTTCCTCTTTCTATTCCAGTGTTTTCATTTCTAAGTGCAACTTTTCTGCAGTTTTCAAAAAATGCAAGTGTTTTTTAGATTCCATGGTTTCCTTGGAATGTTCATAGCCAGTGACAATGGAACTTTATGGAAAGTAATTAATAGCATGGAAGACTATGAAATGTAATAACTTCTACAGAATTATCCCTTTCTGTCTCAGCAATTTGCTGACCCCATGAAATACCTACTGAAACAAGCATTTATCAATGCTGAATGTTGATTGCCTTGGTGTGTTGAGCTTGCTCACTGCCCCTCTGTCACTCGTTCAGTCTGTGTCTCCCCGTGCTGCAGGCTGCTGTTTTGTACTGGGCTCCTGCCTGCTTTGGCACCTTGTTCTGCCCACTAAGAAATCCTCAACTGTCCCAACAGAGCTCCGTTGAGGTGGCTCACTCCCCCTCTCTCACTCGCTCATGCTGGTTCTCCTGGCACTGCAGGCTGCCCTTTTGTACTGGACTCCTGCCACTGTTGGTGGCTTTTTCTGCCCACAAAGAAATCTGCAGCAGTCCCGACACAGGTCTGTTGAGCCTGCTAACTCCCCCTCTCTCACTCGCTCATTCCGTTTCTGCCGGCTCTGCAGGCTGCCCTTTTCTATTGGGCTCCGGCCTACGTTGCCACCTTCGTCTGCCACAAAGAAATTTGCAGCAGTTACAATAGAGCTCCGTTGAGCTCGCTCACTCCCTCTCTCTCACTCGCTCGTTCTGGTTTTCCCGCCACTGTAGGCTGCCCTTTTGTACTGGGCCCCTGTGTGCATTGCTGTCTTTTTCTGCCCACAAACAAAGCTGTAGCAGTCCCAACAGAGTTCCATTGAGCTCACTCACTCCTCCTCCTTCACTCACTCATTCTGTGTCTCCTGCCGCTGAAGGCTGCCCTTTTGTACTGAGCTCCTGCCTGCATTGGCAGCTTGGTCTGGCCAGAAAGAAATCTGAAGCTGTCCCGACACAACTCCATTGAGCTCGCTCACTCCCCCTCTCTCACTCACTCATTCCGTTTCTGCCGGTGCTGCAAGCTGGCCTTCTGTACTGGGCTCCTGCCTGTGTTGCCACATTTTCTGCCCACAAAGAAATCTGCAGTAGTCACAATACAGCTCTGTTGAGCTCACTCACTATCACACTGTCACTCACTCATTCTGTTTCTCTTGGTGCTGCAGGCTGCGCTTGTGTACTGGGCTCCTGGCTGCGTTGGCACCTTTGTCTGTCCACAAAGAAATCCACAGCTGTCCTGACAGAGCTCCTTTGAGGTCGCTCAATCTCCCTCTGTCACACGCTCATTCTGTTTGTCCTGGCACTGCAAGCGGTCCTTTTGTACGGGGCTCCTGCCTGCATTGGTGCCTTTTTCTGCCCTCAAAGAAATCCGCAGCAGTCCTGATAGAGCTTCATTGAGCTCACTCAGTCCCCCTGTCTCACTCACTTGTACTGTTTCTCCCACCGCTGCAGGCTGGCCTTTTCTACTGGGCCCCTGACTGCTTTGATGCCTTTTCCTGCCCACAAAGAAATCCACAGCAGTTCTGACAGCTCTCCAGTGAGTTCGCTCACTCCCCCTCCTTCACTCGCTCTCTCTCTTTCTGTTTCTCCCAGTGCTGCAGGCTGCCCTTTTGTACTGGGCTCTTGCGCTGGGGCCTTTTTCTGCCCACAAACAAATCTGCAGCAGTCCTGACAGAGCTCAGTTTAGCTCGGTCACTCCCCCCTCTCACTCGTTTGATCTTAGTCTGTCCCAAACACTGATTTCCCACAGCAACCGTGCTATTCTCCGGCAGGAGCGCAAAAACTTATTTTAGCCAGTATGTGAAAAATGACAGCTGTACTGTTCATAAGGAGGTGTAAAAAAGTGCCACTGTTGAAAATGTGGTGTGAAAATATTACAAATGTGTGAAGGTACAAGGGTGCATGGAAACAGTTCAATGCACGCTTGTAACACAGTCATGTTATGGAGTTTCATCACCAAATTTTCAACATAGGGCTTTTAGGACCTCTACTCATGAACAGTGCCACTGTCATTTTCTTAATCTGTCCCAAACACTGATTTCCCACAGTAACCACATTATTCTGTGCCCTAACTGTGAAACCACATTTCAGTCAGGATGTGAAAAATGACAGCTTTACTGCTCGTAAGGAGGTGTGAAAAATGCCACTGTTGAAAATCTAGCATGACAATATTACAAATCTGCAAAGTTACAAGGGTGTGTGGAAAGTGTGCAATGCACACTTGTAACACAGTCATCTGATGGGCTATCATCACCAGATTATCAACATAGACATTTTAGGATCTCTGCTCATGAACAGTATCACTGTCATTTTCTTAATCTGTCCCGGACAGCGATTTCCCATAGCGACCGCTCTATTCTGTGCCGAAAGTGCGAAAACACATTTCGGCCAGGGTGGGAAAAATGACAGCTGCACTGTTCATAAGTAGGTGTGGGAAAATGGCAATGTTGAAAATCTGGAGTGTAAATCTTATAAATTTGCCAAGTTACGAGCGTGTGTGCAAACTGCGCAACGCACGCTCGTAACACAGTCATTTTATGGAGTATCATTACCAAATTTTCAACACAGCCATTTCAGAACCTCTACTCATGAACAGTGTCACTGTCATTTTCTTAATCTGTCCCAAACACCGATTTCCCACAGCGACCGTGCTATTCTGTGCCGGAAGTGCGAAAACACATTAAAGCCAGGATGTGAACAATAACAGCTGTACTGTTCACAAGGAGGTGTGAAAAAATGCCAATGTTGAAAATCCGGCATGAAAATACTGCAGATTCACGAAGTTACAAGCGTGTGTAGCAACTGCGCTGCACAAGCTCGTAAAACAGTAATTTTTTTTAATTTTTTCCACCAAATTTGCAACATAGGCTTTTTGAGAGCCCACCTCATGAACACTGGCACTGTCATTTCATTCATCATCCCTGAAAGGTGATTCCACGCAGTGACCGTGAAATCACCTTTCAGGGCTGATTAACGCCATGACAGTTCAAGAATTCATGAGGAGGGGTCCCAAAAACCCCATGTTGAAAATTTGGTGAAAAAAGTCCCAAAAATGCCCGCGATATGTACTAAAGTTGAAAAACCCCTATTTATTACTTTATACAGCTTACTGGTATTTCCTCGGTTCGCGGTCGGCTTTGAAGAGTGCAAACGTGTTCCTGGTCCACCAAAGATCGTTGCACTGAGCTCCGGAGGGAAGTATGAGATGAAGGGTGTGTGGAGAGGCAGGGTGCGCAGTGGGTGGGTGCAAGTTGCGGGTGGGGGCCAGGGACACTACGAGGGACCATTTCCTTTTTGCAGGTAAAAAAAAAAAGATTTTGGGACCATTTTCCCTTTACAGGGGCATGTGGCATGCTGGGGTGGGCTCCCCAGTGTGCCACCAACAGCTCTTTTGAGGGGCAGCAGTAGCTGACAGAGATAGCACCCTGTTGTACACAAAGGGATTCATTATGCCGATGGGGATTGGGCTCCCCATTGGCAGGAATAAAAGTGGGGTGTTACAGAATGCCGATGGGGAGTGGGCTTCCCATGTCGGCACCAGAAACAATGGGGCACTGAGGCCGACGGGGTTGTTGGGGCCCCGTTGGCACATAAACATGGTGGGGGGGTTATATTGTTTGTGAACACGGCGGATACCTGCCACCGTGTTCACAAACAATATCATGGTTTTTACATCCCGCCCTGCAATGACGGGTCACTCCATCATTGCAGCGGATGGCTGACGCTGCAATGACGAGGTGGCCCCTGATTGCAGTGGCGAAATTTTCAGTAGTTGGTGCGAACATTCCAAACTACTGTCACCAGCAGCCTGCAACGGCATTGGGGGAAGAGGGACAAGCCTTTGCAGACTGTGTGGGCATTGGCCACAACAGTGTCACACCTCCACAGCCTGCTACTGAGAAAGCTGCCGCAATATGTTGTTTGTGCTGCGTGTAATCAACATAAAAAGAGTCTTAGAATCCAGGGACATGGTGCTACTGGATGTCCAGCATTCAAGGCTGAAATCTGTGGGGCACAGGGCATTTTAGTAGTGACCACCACATTTTGGAACACCCTTCATTTGATCCAGACACCGCTTATTTATTTATTTATTTGTTTGTTTGTTTATTTATATATTTGTTTATGTATATATGTATGCATGTATTTATTTATTATTGATTTAAAATTTGGTGCCCTAATAATAAAATGTTTATGTACTAAAAAAAATGGTGTCCTGGATAGGCATGCACTGAGCTAGAAATCATTTCCAAGTGCAAGCTGGAGAGGGACTACAGCAGGGAGTGAAAAAGTACTGACAGTAAAGTGGCCACAGCAAGTGCAAGTATGTGAACAATAAAAGGTAAGAAACATGGAATTTGCCAGCAGATAAGGACTGTTTGGTCTACCTAGTCTGTCCATTTCTCCCTGCATATAGTATTACCACAGATCCTACTTGATCTCTGGTCCATTCACCCATCCCCCTTCCCATAAAATTCCCATATGACTATCCCATGCATTCTTGAACTGTTTTTGCTCCCACCATCTTGGCTGGAAGACTGTTCCAGGAATGCACCACTCCTTTTATGAAAAAGTACTTCTTCACATCTCTCCTGAATCTACCCCATCCAGTTTCTTATCATGCCCCTTGTCCAGGAACACCTTTTATTTAAAAAAAAATTCCGTTCTGTACCTTATGTACCCACGTGAGGTATTTAATGGTCTCTATCATATCCCACCTCCCTCCTCTCTTCTAGGGTGTACATACCTGGGTCCTTAAGTGTCTTCTCATAGTGCTTCTGATGCAGACTTTTGGTTGCCCTTCTTTGGACTGCCTCCACTCTGTCTATGTCCTTCTGGAGATGTGGTCTCCAGACTTTGACAGAGTACTCTAGGTGGGGTCTTACTAGCTATCTAAGCAGAGGCAATATCATCTCTCTTTTTCTGCTGGTGATACCCCTTCCTATGCATAGCAGTATCCCCCTAACCCTCCCAACTGCCTTGTCATACTGCCTGGTCACCTTTAGGTCATCCAATATGATTACCCCAGGTCTCTATCATGCTTCGGGGTCATCAGTACCACACCTCCCATTTGGTACTCAATCCCTGGGTTTCTATGCCCTAAGTGCAATAGTTTGCACATTTTCACATTGAAACCCAGCTGCCATACCCTTGACCACTCCTTGAGATTTATCAGGTCTCTGCTCACCCCCTCCCCCCCCCCGAGTGTCCACACTACTGCAGATGTTGGTGCAACAAGCAATAAATTCCAGAAATGAAAAAAAAATAATGTAAAATATGTACAAGGCCGGGTTACTTCCAGATCTGAATCCATTTTTGAATTTGGTTGCTTCAGGCATTGAAATGGATTATGAATCAGATATTCCTAAATTGTAAATAGCCCAATCTGATCAGAATTAGCCAGTCCCAAGAATTCCTAGGACAAAGTTCAGCAGTTATGGGTTTTGCCAAGATGAGATATAGGGCATGTGTTGCCAATGCCAACTTATAGTAAGATATTTGTAACAGAATCATGGTGGTATAAAATTCATATTACAGAGTTTTAAGCTATGCAGTAGAATAAGAGACAAAACAGATAAATATTGGGGACTGGCTAACACATGGGTTGTTTTAATGTGGAAAGACTATATGTATGAATATTCAATAAAATTTGAATTTTGCTTTTGTTGGAGTAGCACTCAGTTGCTTTCCCATTTTGTTTTAAAGAGGAAGAAGACTAGCTGAAGGTGCATGCATCTGAGAAGTGTGCCAGTGTGAGTGGATTGACAGATTTTTTTAGGTGAAATATATTTCTGACATCCTTAGATTTCTCCTTTTCTCGTTTATTTTTAAAATAGTTTTATAGCTAATTTTGTAATTAATCACTCATGCCATTAAAGCTGACCACTACTCATACATTCACTAAAATACCACCAACAGCTTAATCTGGTTCTGTATGTCAGTCTACATCTGTACACAAATTCCCTTCCCTTGCCCCCGGGTTGCACCCGGAAACAAGCCAGGGCTTAGTATGCCTCTCCCTGTCACAAACTTTCAAATAAATAAGTAAATCTCTTTATTTGAGGTTACCAGTTGAATGCGCATATTGGATTCATACTATAGGTGTATTATGATGATGCTGTCACATTTCTGATGGTAAGCAACCCAGCACTGTAGCAAGATATTTAATGGTAAGCATGGCGCAGCACAAACTTTTAAAAACGTCAAAATCCCATATCTTGTTTCAGGAATGAAAGAAAATGAAAAGAAGAATGGGTGTCTTGATATTTTTGCCAGAAAAACAGTACTGCTTAAAAAAACTATATGGTAGCTAACAAATACTGCAATTTTACAATTTGAAGTCTCGACTATTCACATCAATGAGTAGGCCTAAGTATATTGCAGCTGCCCTGTATTGTTTGAATTGGTTACTTGTAAGAATGCAGATTAAGTTCATGATTTTAATACTGATTTATAAGCCACCTAGAGTGTAACTCATCAGGACCTGGAACTTTGTTCAACTTCAGGGTTTTAAGGCCTATGGGCACCCTTTCTTCCATATAAGCCCCATAAATGACTGGGCCTGCAATCTCAGAGACCTGCTAACAACCCGCTGTGATGTATGGTCCCCAAATCAAGGCTGAAATCTGTGAAGGACCAAACATTTTGTGGTAGTGCTCCCAGGTTGTGGAATCCCCACTAAGTGGATAGTCACATGGCCCCAACTGTCTCATTTCAAAGGAAATTGATGACTTGGCAATTTTCCTTCCTGAGGTCTTGCTTGTTTGTCTTTTAAGTAATCTTAGCTGTTCATCTGATATTTCAGAAGTCAGAATATGTAATATTGGAGGGTATAAATGTTAGTTGGAGTTATTTATATTTATGTTAATTGTTTGTGATAGAATGTTTGTTTTGTAAATGTGGATTCTTGAATTATATGTTCCATTAGCTTTTTGATAGGTTATCTATCTATCTATCTATCTATCTATCTATCTATCTATCTATTTGCTTTTTCTGTCTCTCTAATATCTATCTATCAACATTTTAATGTAAACTGAATTCAAGATCAATGCTGGTACTATAGCAAAGTTTTTAAAATGCTTATGTATCTGAAGCCATTTGAGATATTTCCTCTCTGTCTTATTACAACTTCAACTTTATTGAATAACAAATTGAGATAAAATTATCTATTTTCCAATTGTATCCAACAATCAACATAACAGGGATAAAATACAATACTTACATACGTCTACAAACATCATAAATTACAATATAAAAATACAGTAATCAATTGCAGAGCGTCAGTACAATACAATTACACAATTTATTCATAGCAATTACAATGATTATTATATAAGCTAGCCAAAGATGATCTAAAACGTTCAAAAGGCAACAATACAGACAAATTTAGTTGTTTGGATATTCAATCACATGTTCTGGGAACTGAAATCGATAATGTTCTGTCCCCAAAACTAGTTTTGCATCTTGGTACATATAAGGATGTACGAGATGAAGATCTTAAACAATACTCCTGCACTGGTTTGGTTTTTATTAACTTCAATAAAAATTTTGGTAAAGACTGTATTATGAATTTGTAAACAAAGAAGTTCCAATGTATAGCCGTCCTGTCAGACAATGAAGAAAGGCCAGATTCTTCAAACAATACACAGCAATGGGTCCTGTAAGGCAGGCTGGTTATGGATCTTAAAGCACTATTAAATAAAACATCCAGTGAGCTCAGTAGTGATTTCCTTATATTTTTATAAACAATGTCATCGTAGTCCAAAACTGGCAAAAGCATGGAAGTGACCAATAATTTCCTGACCTTTAGATTAAATAGAGTTTTATTCCTATAGAAAAATCCCAGTAATCTCTACAGTTTATTAGATATATTGATTATGTGCAAATCAAAAGTCAAATGTTCAGCAAGCATTACCCCCTGGATATTTATAAGATGCCAAGAAATGTAGAGCAACTCCAGACAATGATCTGATTACAACATATTTACAGTGAAGATAAATGACAGGCTATGCCTCTACTTTCGGACAGTGGTTAATATGCCCCCCCCCCCCATGACAATCATAAAATATGACTGGAAAGTAGAGTCCAATTGGTAGCAGAATGTTTTGTGTACTACACTCTTTCCATCCTCCTTCATCAGCAATCTTTTTCAAAGGAGTGGCAATCCTTTGCATATCCTTTATTTCCCCTAGTGGCTGAGTTCTTCTGATACCTTACCACAAGGGGGAAGTTTTGGTTGTAAAACTTGATGAGATTATGGATAAAGTATTCAAGTTTGTAGTAGCATTTAAATACAAGCATTCGGCTTGCCAGTCTATTAAACTGCTTGATGATGTTTCTTAGTGAGGAGGCACTGTGTAACATGGTCAGTTTGATTCCCAATATGTAAAAAAATATCTACAGTATATATAGTATTTGACTTGATCTAAAACCAGGATGCATAGACAATATCTTCTAAATCCACATAAGCAACCAGTGCAATATGTAAGAATATTCAATAAAATTTGAATTTTGCTTCTGCTGGAGTGGCACTCAGTTGCTTTCCCATTTTGTTTTAAATGTTTAAAATTCCATGAACTATATACATTATCCAAGCCTTCAGTTTTTTTGCTACTTTTGTAATCGTGTTTGGGGGCATCTCATCAAATTGTGAATTTATTACCAGGGTCGTGAAGAATATGCAAAATCTGATGGAATGGAATCCTGTGGAGTTTGAAAAAATTCCACAGAATTCCATCTGTGAAAGAATTCTGGCATTTCACATGCAAAATGTGCTTTGCAGATTATTAATTCACAGTTTGCATAAACTGAAGATTTTGTTTCTGTCATTATACTGTACCTTATGTGAGCTGAGGAACATTATTCTGCAGTTTACATAGAAGTACTTTCCAGAATTCAGAGGAATTTAAAAACAAATTCTGAAAAGCATTTCAGAAATGGAATTGCCATTCTGCACAAATTCCACCTGTGTCGTTCTGCATTCCACACAGCCATATTATTATAGGAATATGAAGAAGTCTTCAGAGTTAAGGTTAACCATGATAAGCAGTGTGAAAATAACAGAACTGTCATGTATAGTACCTCACAGGTGGGCAAACTAAGCATGTGATACCTGGGTATTCATATTCCAGCAAAATACATGATCAATATATAAGTAAGTCTCTGTGGGAATGGAAAACAAGGAAAAGATGGAATGTTTTAAATAAGCAATATGACAAGATAGGGTGTGAGTTAGGCTGAGATAGTCACATTCCCAGCAGCATAGTGAGACCAGACTCCACAGGTAGATGATCTTACAGATTTTGGAACTGTGGTTATCTGTAACTCACAGCTTGCAATATCTTGGCATGTCTTATTGTACTAAAACTTTTTTTTGCAAAAATGTTTTCTGCCTGGGTACTCTCAAAGCAACACAGTCCAGCCCTGGGCTTCAATGTCAGCCCCAAATCCCTATTAGACCTGTGTGGACCTCCAAATGTTTAACCACATGAACTTCAAATTTCAAACCGTGCGTAATTCACCATGATTAGAACAGGTTTCGATTCCTTATAGTCACAAAACAAAACAAAAAATGTTGCATGGCTCCAAGTACTGAGCTTGGAGCTGACACCATCTTTTAAAACAACACCTCTCTCAATCCTGACCCCTCAGACCCACAAACACCATAATTTAAGAGACCCCACTGTGATGGGGTATGATCCTATCTGACCTGGAAGGACCCTGCACTGTCTTCTCTTTTCCAAAGACTGTTGCAACAACACTAAAATTTCTGTCCTTTAACTATCCTATTTTTTCATCTTAGCTCTGTCAGGATGGCCACCTGTAGACCCTCCCCCAGTCTTGCTATCTATTGCCCACTGTGTTTTCTTCTTTCCCTTCTACATCCCTCCAGGAGGTAAAGTCTGAAAGACATAAAGCTATAAAGTGCCAGTGCCAATAAAAATTCATTGTTGCTTAAAAACACTATTTATACAATTCATACAGTTAAATAGTGAGGTTTAAAATACATTGCAAATAGCAAAACAGCCATGTTGGTAGGACGGCTACAGAAATCTTGTTAAAAACTGATAAAAGTGTGGCATTCTGGCATTATTATTCTCATGTCATGTGCCATATAGCCTGTAGCTCTATTTGGAGCTATTTACGAGAATGGTCACTATGCTGCGCGTCTATTCTCTGTGATAAAAATGGCTCAATACTGTCCTATTTTTTCTAATTAAAGAAAAACCCCTTTGTGTCAGTTTATGAATAAAAGTCCAATTTAAAATACTGGACAGAGTAAAACATTTACTTGTTTTTTCTCAGAGCACCGTTACAAATGCTCTTTTCATGCCACATGACTCCCAGAGTGGTTTTCCTTGCAGCATGCCTCTAAGAGCTCTCGGAGCATACTGTGAAAGAGGCTGCTGCTCCGTAAGCTCCAGAAAACAAAGTGTTTTGTTTTAATATAAAAAATCCTTTTTATGCAGCCCAGAATTTCCCCAAGTATGCCAGAAATCAAAGGAAGTAAATGTAGGGCATAGTGTCATGCTCAAAGGGACCGGGGAAAATAGCTGTGAGAGAACTGAGAAGCCATGCTTCTGACAAGCAGTCTCGCCCGCTCTCTCTCTCTCCCTCACTGCAGTGAGCAGCATTCTGTGACGCAGTTCAGAAATTGTGTTATTGGCATAGAAAAGACACAGAGTACTGCCTAAGAATATGAAAAAAATACTCTGTTTAAAGCCATTAATATTAAGGAAAGTTGTGCATCTTGTAAAGTTAAAAGCACACAGTCCTTTATCTCATATAAAGTTTAAAATGCATTGTACCAAATACACCAAAGCCAGTGTTAATAAATAAATTGCCTGCTTATAAAAAGAAAGCAACAAAAATACATAGTGGCACATTTTATATGTAATAGATAAACCACTCTGTTGTGTGTGGTCGCACTCTGATATACGCACGCCTTGGTGTGCGTTGTTACACTGAGGCCGCAGGCCGAGTGCATCAACCACCCTAGCGTGCGTATATCAGAGCGCGACCGCACACCTCAGAGTGGTTTATCTATCTTATAAAATATCAAAATTGTTTTGGAGGGGGGTTAAAGTGCAGGGGTGTGATCGCGCTCTGATATACACATGGTTATGTGGTGGTACTCATCCAATAAAAGAGCAGCAATTTCCCTACCCATTTTATACATATTGTTTTATTTTATGTGGTGTGCTATTTATATCAGATACACAATTAAAAAGAAAGTACCTGTAATCCTATCTTCATTAGGAGCCAGTGGGACCCAATGGCAGTGTTATTATGCTGTAAAGAAGGCTATGATATCACTAAATGGGAGGAGTCAAGCCTGAGTTGGAATTTATTATTTCTTTTTGAAACAGAGGCACATTTATAAACATTAAAATATGTATAAGTCATTGTTTTTCTTTTTCTGTTTATACTTTAGTGTTGTATAATAAAAATGCTGCCATAATAAATACATTTGTTCCAGAAAGGGAGACGGATTACATGGTCTCTTTGGGGAGGGTACATAATCCTTGTACCTGGGGTGCAGTTAAGATTGAAGAAGGATACTGACCTGTACAGAGGGAAGACATGTGAGCCTTCATGCCTTTTGAATAAAACTAATTGCTTTGACTATGGAAATCTTGGAAATTTGTGAGTTTCCCTGGTATACTGCTGTTCTTCAGCTTTATTTTTTGTAGTTGTTATTTTTTTGAAACGCCTTTATTTTTTGTTTTCTTGTAAATAAATATCACACAGTTTGCATATAAAATGGAATCTCCTGTGTGTTGTTCACCCCTCAATAGACCCCAATCCATGATTTTTTGGGGGTAATCACTGCACAATCAGGCTGACCCACCTTTCTGACCTTTCCATTCATGAAACAAATCTATAAATAAATTTATTAATTTATACAATAAATTAAAAAAAAATCTTGACAGCTCTCTGATACCAAGTCAAGAGTGGTTAGCATCTTGAATTGCAATCCCCCACTACAACATGCACATGGGCCACAAAACACCCTGAATAATTGTTGGGCCCACATCCTGAGCCCTGATCCAGGGCTGGAAGGGGTATTGAAAGTTTCAGATACTAACTGAATTGCCTCACCTCCCACAGCATACCCACTACTACATTCTGTAGTGACTCACTAGATAGACTTGGGGGGCAGAGCAGTTGCCCTCTGACAAAGAAGTATATCACCTTGATACATAGGGGAGATAGTGGTTAGATGTAGCAGTTGGTCCATGCCTGGAGATGACTAGCATCTACTGCACAGCAATTTCCAATCTTTCCGGTAAGAGATTAATAGATATTTTTGAGTAACCCTCAGTC
Source organism: Neoceratodus forsteri (assembly GCA_016271365.2). Taxonomy (NCBI): domain Eukaryota; kingdom Metazoa; phylum Chordata; order Ceratodontiformes; family Ceratodontidae; genus Neoceratodus; species Neoceratodus forsteri. The sequence goes on along the minus strand of CM057450.1, from coordinate 1,278,353,163 downwards.
CTTTGTGTGAACTATTATTCTCTCACACTTGTCTAAAATGGTGCCCACAGGACAGAAGTAGCAGCATCTTCAGGCATAGTATTCCTGATGTTTTGTTACCTGGCATCACTGATGAAGTTGGGTGGTTTAACCAATCAGTCTGCCTGTCATCATCAATGATACAACTGCTTCACACCCTCCCTCCCAGTCATGCACTTGCTTGCTGTGGTCTATTTAATGCTTTACTATGGCAGGAGAACACTCTGGGGGGATGGCAGAGTTAACTGGGAATTGGAACTCTCACCCCACCCCACACCAAATTATGGTTCAGGGGTCTGGGTGGGCCTAAATGATTATACAAGGTACTCTGGGTGTCTTGGTAGGGATTTAGGGAGGGAGGTTGTGATTCAAGTGCTAGACAATCTATATAAAATGTGGCACACACACTCCTGAAAAAACATGCAGAATCACTGTTAGTACATGAGTTCAAATGAGCATATTTATTAATGGATATGAAAAACAGTAAAAACATTAACTGAAAAAGGACACAGTGTGACTCCCCAATAATTTCACATTATTAGTTATGATTCATTGGGAGATCAAATCACCAGCTCTTTGATCAGTTCCAGGAGCCAGAAATATCTTTTTAATATGTGTGTGTGTGTGTGTGTGTGTGTGTGTGTGTGTGTGTGTGTGTGTGTGTGTGTGTGTGTCTACATGCATGTGAGGATGACATAGAATATGGTGATGTGGTTTGACGTTATCACTTTGAATGGTTCTACTGGTTTGCATCAGTCAAACAAAAAATGTAGATTCATCTCATAATGTTTGCTAGAAGAGAATCTACCACTTAAATTTTTAGGTGTTTGATTCTTGGATAGAACCAAACTCGTAACTCTAATCTCTATGCACTTAGCTAACCACATACAGCAATGTTTGAGGGGCTAGGCAGTCTACAGTAGATTTACTCATGGTTAGCAGACCAAACAGATACTGGAAGGCATTGAATGTGGAATATTGCTCTCTCTCTCTCTCTCTCTCTCTCTCTCTCTCTCTCTCTCTCTGTGGTGTGCATCAGTTTATGTTTAGATGCTGTCCTTCTGTAGGGTCACAACAGTGATGAAAGTCACAGCAGCATGAGGGGCTTGCAGGAATGAAATCTTGTTAAGTAATGCCAACCTTGCTGGTCTTCACCCCTTGGTGTGGACTATGGCTGCTACACTTCTGCTGAAATGGTGATATCCCCAAAGAAATATGATGGCTGGGGTCAGTTGCTTACACATGGTCTCCCTCCCTGGCTACACTACTAGGGCTGTAACATACTAGTTGTAGGTACTAGCCTCTGTCAGATTCAGTATTTGGCTGCTTGGAAACAGTGGCCCATGTGGGGAAAGTCTTTAGAGCCAACTTGCCCAACTCAAAACAATTTAGATTGTTTCCCCTATGCCAAGTCCTGAATGGAGCTGCTTTCTCCAATGGTCTCTGCCCTACAAACTCCAAGTGGGAGAAGCATAGATAGCACATCTGATTCTCCACAGATTAGAGGAGCAATAGCCCAGCATCTCAGCTCCACAGGCTTTTATAGCCTCAGAATGCTGGTTCCTGATTGACTGAAATGTGCTGGATTTCCTGCCTATGTAGGGTGCATGTAGCATGTCTGCCCTGCTGTAGAGATGTCCTGAGCTTTTACATTGTGGATTCAGTATCTTCTGACCTAATTTCCCAAAGTCCTGCTGGTCAGAGGGCATGGTACATGACCTTCACCATGTTTGTTTATATATTTTGTTATTCCACCTTATCAGTGGTCCCATGTGATTTGCCAGTGCTCCCAGAGATGATGTTGCAATTCCTAGGCCTTGAGGCAGTATGGTGCAGTGGTTAAGGGCACTGAGCTGCAAACCTGGAGACCTGGGTTTGAATTTCATCAGCCTCCACTGGCATACTGTGTGACCCTGAGCAAGTCATTGAACTTCTTTGTGCTCCCAGGTCACACCTGGAAACAAGTTCTGTTTTACTGTGCCTATCCTGGTTAAATAATTCCCACCTTCCATTGGGCCAGGAACAAGTCCCGCATTGAGGGCTGCCTGTCTGATCATGTTCGTTGTCTGTGCCGCTGAGCTGGGATGTATCAAACATTTTCCAGTGCAGTGATGAAAGGCATTTCCAGCAGCATGAAGATGTCAACACATCTCCTCTCTCACTGCTGCTGATGCTGGGTCCCAGAAGCTGTAGTCCGAGGGGACTGGGTGAAGAGGATAAAAGTTAGTGGTGGTGGCACAGGCATGATGCTGTTATGGGCTCAAACTGGCCCACAGGTAATCCCTAAGATTTCAGTGGGGTACATAAATATTCTTTTGTCGCATTTTTTCATGAGGCATAAGTATAGGCATAGGAGGCAGTATAGCGCAGTGGTTTAAGACTCTGAGCTGCAAACTTGGAGACCTGAGTTTGAATCTCACAGCTCCCACTTGCATACTCTGTGATGCTGAGCAAGTCACTTAACTTCCTTGTGCTCCCAGGTCACACCTGTAAACCAGCTTCAGTTTAGTGTGTCTCTCCTGGTTAAAGAGAAAAAAAAGAAAGAAAGAAATAAGTTGCCTTTTAACCATCCTATCTGGAAGAACACTGTAAATAAAAAAAGCCTACTGCATACTGCCAGCTAGCCCCAACCTCCTCCCACATTTCCCATAACTATCCCATCCCCCATCCCCCATAACTATCCCATCTCCATAAGTCTTAAAAAACAGCTAACCCCTATGGTTGTATTGTATTGGATGTTCCTCCGGAAGGCCATCCCTCCTCCCAAAATTAGCACAAATATAACCCATCAGTACTAAACAAATTTTGCTTGGCTGAGTGTTGCTGCTTTGCCATTCCCACTGCCTCTGTTTTGTCCTCTTGAAATGAAGAGTGTGATGGAAGTGACATATTACTAAAGAGCGTTCTTGGGTTCCATAGAGGTGAGAGCATGGACATCAGAAGAAATGTCCTGCGATAGAATCAGGACTACTGTGAGAGGACTACTACTGTCTGAGTCAGGGGGCTATGAGGAAGACAGGTTACTAATTGAATGTATTCACTGTAAGCACATATAGGAGATCACATGGGGGAGGCCATGGTGTTTAACTGTAAGGGGGTAGAATTTGGGGGTTAGAAGGGAGGAGAGATGAGAGATGTTAGTTTTGTTGTTTGGCGTTGGAAGAGAGGGAGGTCTATCTGATAGCATACTGTAAGGCATTTTAACTTCTGTATACTCCCAGATAGGATAGATATGTTTTCTGGATAGCAATAACCCCTTAATGAAAAGAGATCCATATCAAACGTGATTCAGGGTTTCCATTAGCCTTATTAACAACTCCAGCAGAAAACTGTGAAACTCTGGGGTATTCTGAAAGCCCCATGATTACCCAGTTACTCAGAGTAGGATGGGCACCTTGCAGTACCAGGCTATTCACTCTACATAATTGTCACCCGGTCTCCATGGATGTTACTGTACAGTTACTACCCGTGTCTTGTGGACTCAAACAAAGTTGAGGGGCCTGGTTTCTGATTTTCCTGATTGGGAGGTTCCAATCCAAACTTTTAAGTTTAGCAAGATGCCTCCACCCAGAGTAAAATTTACATGGGCTTGGTGTCCAGAATGGTACAACTCCTTGAGATGCAATGCCTCCACACCTCCCCACTGTGTCCCCCTACACATGAAAAATATGCTGGATGTGGACTGTAGACTCCTGGCAGTCAGTAGTGCAAGAAGTCAGTTGTTAGGTGATGTGAGGTAAACTACTCTCTTGTGCAGTCAGTCAGCTCAAGAGGAGGCTACCTTGATCTGGTTCAGTCAAATGGTGTAACAGTCAAAGAAGTAGAGGTCAAGGAATTATTGGGGTCCAGTGACCACAATACAGCATGGTTCAACATAACCACAGAACTCCAGTTCAAAACTTGTGGTCCTGGACTTCAGCAGGGTAGTCTTTAGCAAGATGGAGGAAATGCTGAAAGATAAACTGGTAGGGATAGAGGGAGTGGAAGGGGCAGAAGTCAAATGGGATGTCATAAAGAGAGGTGTAACAGAGGTGACAGCATCATGCATGAGACAGGTTGTAAAAAACAAAAAGCACACAGTGCTGATTAGATTTTCCAGTGGGCAGAAAGAAGTGGCAAGGGGAAAAAGGATTGCATTCTAGAAATGCAAGGGGGAACAGTACAAGTCGAACAGGGAGGATTCTCTGATAAAGCTGGAAGAAGGCAGAATAATGGTAAGCAAAATATAAAGCAGAGATGAAACTGAGACGAGCTGAGGCAGTCAAGAGACAAAGAAACCTTTATGTACTGTACATTAAGGAAAACAGGAAAACTAAGTAGGGCATTATCAGATTAAAGAAGGAAGGCACATGGGTGGAAGAGGAGAATGGGAAAAAGGTTGAGCTATTGAATAATTGCTTTTGTTCAGCATTAACTACGGAGCGGGGCTCAACAGAAGTACGTAATGCAGGTCACAGACAAAGGGGGGGGGATGAGAGGACAGTGGAGTTAGAACTAGTCTTGGAAGAAAGGGTGCCCATAGGTCTCAAAACCCTGAAGTTGAACAAAGCTCCTGGTCTTGATGGGTTACACTCTAAGGTGTTGAAAGAGGTGGAGGCAGACACTGGCAGTGCTGTTCACAAATAGGTTTAATTGTCCCTGCAGATGGGTGTGGTTCCAGCAGAATTTACAGTAGCTAATATGGTGCAGCCTCACAAGAGCAGGGACAGGGATGTGCTTAGAAATTACAGAGCAGTTAGTCAAACCTCAGTTATAGACAAGTTGCTGGAAACCATAATAATAAAGGAACATATTGTAGAATTCTTGTAATGCAAATGAATTATGGGACCTGAGGCAGCATGGATTTGTAGCACGGAGTTCTTGACAAACTAATGTGATTGATTTCTTTGTTTGGGTTACAAATGTAGTGGACAGTTGCCAAGTAGTGGGTGCATTGTACCTCGACTTTAGCAATACTTTTGATTCCATTCCACACAAAGGTCTTGTGATGTATTTACATGAACAACAGCACTGTGTTTGTTAAAATGGCTGATAGGAATTGTATCATGTAAATGTACTTGATTGTGTAAGTTGTATGTTATTTATACTTTAGTATGTATTACATGTTTGTATTTTGTAAACCACCTCTTGTTGCCTGTGAAAATGGGCATTTTACTCATCAGGCCTACAAGAATAATAAATAAATAAATAAATGAAATGAAATGGGAAGGTTAATAAAATAACTAGATGACCTAGGAACAGGGGACAAATTTATCAAGTGGCTAGGCAAGTGGCAAGGAGGCAGGACATAGAAGGTTGTTGTCATGAGGGTGTACTCTGTGCCACGGAGAGTTACGAGTGGATTACCACAAGATTTGGTTCTGGGAAGAACCATGCAGAATCTTTAGATTCTGCACTGGCAAGAATTCTGTTAGAAGTGGAATTCCAGAATTGTGAAAGGGGAATATTCGAAACATCTTCATAGTGGAATGTGCACCAGGAGGAGATTGGGTGCTGGTAAAAGATCAATGCCACATCAAAAAAAAGGCAAGTACTGCAGTGGTTCTGTATTAGATTTTATTTGTAGTGCATGTTATTGTTGTTATCCAAATTGACCCAAGGACAGACAATCAGGCCCTTGGTACTGGAATATTAACTGCAGAATGGTATAGTGCAGTTTATGTAAACTGCAGACTCCTTTTCTGGAAACAGACAAATAATATTCCATGGATTATCTGATCTTTAGCGTATTGTTCAATAGTTTGCATAGAAATGCTTTTTGGAATTCCATTAAAATTACATTTCAAAAAGCATTTAGAAAGTGGATTTGTCATTCCACATTCCTCAACGTTCTAGTTCTGGGACTGCTGTTCTTCAATATCTTCACTTGTTTTTTGGGAGAGGGAATACAGAATAAGGTGTACCTCTTTGCTGATGACAGTAAGATGTGCGGCAGAGTGGACACTAAAGATGGACTTAGAAAAATGAAAAGAGACAAGGAATAGAGATGTGGCAAAGTTTTAATTCACCAGTGAAGTTGCAGCAAAGTAGCCAAAATTTGCATTCATGGAGTATCACAAAGTTTGCCCTGTACTTAGCAACTTTGACTATGCCTGATTCACAAAGTTTTCACTGTGAAGTGCAGAATTCACCTCTGGATGACAGAATTTTACTCACAAAGTGCAGAACTTATCCAAAAATGGCAGAATTTTGCTCACAAATGGTGAAATTCTGCAGTTCGTGAGTGAAATTCTACACTAAGCGATGAAAACTTTGCACTTCGCAGATCGCTCCACACTCCATGAATTGCTCTAAATTTGTGAATTAATCTGAAGAGCAAATTTTACCAACTTTGCTCTTCTCTAACCTGGAAACATTGTAAAAGTGGTTCTGATTATGGCAAATAAAGTTAAATGTAAAAAAGTGCAAACTAATGCCCATTGGTAGAAAGAACCCTAAAATGGACTATCGGATGAGGGGACTTAGGGTGGTACAGACAACTGAGGGGAGAGACCTGAGGTCATCATGAGTGATATCCTTAAGTCCACTTCACAGGGCAGGATGCTGGAATATATAAGAAGAGGATGCAATAGTAGGAGGAAGGAGGGGATAGTGCCCCTGTACTGGAGTCTTGTAAAGCCCCACCTCAAGTATTGTACACAGTTCTGGATTCCAAACTTCAAGAAAGATGGATACTGCATAGAGACCATTCAAAGGAGGGTCTTGAAGATGATCCAGGGGCAGCAGGGGAGGTTATACGAGAAAAGGTTGGCAGACCTTAGCATATATGATATGCACTTGAGGCCAGGGGAGAAATGGGAGATATGATTGAGGCATACAAGTTCTTGATAGGTGTCAACAGGTTGAATTGTAAGAACCTGTGCATAAGGAGTCAGGGCACAGTAACTAAAGAACATGGGAGGAGGCGGGGGTTTCCGGAGGGATGCGAGAAATTTCTTCATGACATGAGTGGTGGGTGAATGGAATAAACTGCTCAGAGAGGTGGTTGAAGCCAAGACAGTGTTTAAACTCTGCAAATATTAGGGAACAGCAGAACCCACATGGAATGAGATGACAACCAGACACTAGGGCTTTCAGATCCATAAATCCAATCTGGCATTATACTGAGCATGGAGCTAGGCAGGGAAATGGGCAGACTGAGTGGACCTCTGGGTCTTTGCTGACACAAGCTATGTCTCTATCTTTATTGCTGTTACATGGGCCTCAACAGCTAAATCATCTCCTGCCATGTCAAGTTTTTATAGTGTGTTTAAAACAAAATTCCTTGTACATTTTTATTTTATTTTCTGTTACTTATCTATGCTGAAGCAGACAGAAACTGATATGTTTATATTAACTTGAACTTGTCAGCTATAAAAAGGCAAGAAATACAGCTGCATTGCAACCTTTATCCGAAAGTGAACTTTTATAAACTCAAGTCATTAGACTTCACCAATGGATAGCTCTGGGGACATCATGATGGGAAAAGCAAAGTGAAGTACTTGTGTTGGGAGTAGACCATATTAACTGGATCGCTGTCTCAGCAGCTGGCTTGCAGCCAATTGCAAACCAAAAGTTATTCCAAGAACTGTATAAATAAACAGACCTTGGGAATTTTTATAAATCCAGCAGAAAGTGCTTGCCAGGTCCACAACATTATCCATATGTATCCTTTGCATCTGGACCACTTCATGCAGAGGATGGGCAAACATTTAAGGTTCAGGTTTGAACTGGAATGAAAGCAAACCAAAAACATTTATATTTCTCCCTATGCAGTTTCTCCTCAAGACAAGCTGAATTCTATTGTATTCCCTGTTTTTGTTTCCTTTATGTCCCATTTCTCCAGAGATGATGGGGTTGCCAGGTCTGCATCCTTCCAGTCCTGAATTTTGCATGATTGACTGGCAGAAGATGTGAAAATAATGTCTCTCAAAGATAGGTGCTTTACCTCTGCAATCTGTTTTGGTCCCAGCCTCCCCCCCTCCACCCATGTGTGTGTGATTCTGGTGGTCATTTAACAACCCCATATCTGCCACTTAGCATAGCAATGGGCTTCTACTGTTGCATCACTGGGTTGGCTCATTCAAACCTATTTCAGTGTCTTTTCTATGATGGCTTATTAACATTTGGTTGCACAAGCAGAAGCATACACAAAACTATACATTGACTGAACTGAGTTTACTGCCAGGCTTAGAGTGGTCATCCAAATATGGTGAGCAGATGTGTTTACCACTATGTTAATGAGCCAGTACATGACATTGCCTCTGACTTCATATTCTCTCACTTCTATTTCAGTAGTAATAAAACTCACATGGTTAGACTAGAGAGTAGAGTTTGGGTATGTTTACTTGGAAGAGGAACAGGGTGAGCGGTGACTTGATTACAATGTATAGGTTATGAAAAGATCCAGAAATAGTAGAGCTTTAGATTGGAGCTAAAAGGAGGTGATATCTTAATAATTAACTACTGTCATGCTGGTATATCACTGTCATTTTTATGTTAGTACTGCTATATTTTTCTTACTTATACCTCTTCCCCCAGTATACCTCTGGAAACTAGCTATGATTGCTCAGTAGGACTTTAATGGTAAAACATTTCAACAAATAAATAAACTAGAGGGCAAGGGCTACACATTCCAGGAGAGCAGTTCAGGGGGACTGCAGAAAATACTTTGAAATACAGAAAGACATGAGAATTTTGATGACGTGGCCAAAGCCTATGGCATATGCTTGCATGAATTTAAGGCTGGCCTGCACAGGTACATGAGGGAGGTAGCTCTAAATAAGTACTTTTTAGTGAGAAGAATACTGTACTACGGTCTTGATGGGCCCACATGCCAACTTCTGTCTGTTACTCTTGTGTTCTAGTACTTTTTCACTTATTAGATAACTACATAATTTGTTTTTGATGATACTGCAACCTTCTTCAAGGTAAAGTGCTTTGTGGTACATTGATATAAAAGGTGGTAAACAATTGCATGGTACTGTGATTTCTGATTTTATGAAACTTAAACGGACACTGTCAACCCCCTTAGGCCTCAAAGTGCCTTTAGTTTAAAACAGTTGATAATGTACGGGCATCAGTGAACAACACTGCTGTGTTCATTTTGAGTGGTTGTCATGACAACCTAGTAAACCTCGAGAGTGCAGCTTGAGAGGTTTACTGTTGTCATGACAACCACAAGAAGAGAACACAGCATTATTTGTTCACTGATGCCCATACATTGTCTTTTATAGCATATGAGCAACAGTGTCTGACTCTGAGATTACATCTTCCTAATAAAAAGCGTTACATTTAAAATGCACCTCTAAGTTACCATGGCAGTCACAATCTTACCTTGTGCTTCATGAACTCAGTCGTGTTGTGACAGAAGGAAACACATGTTTATTTTACAATAAAAAATAACAATTCTTAAACATTTAAAACTTTTTAGACATTTTTAAACTGTGCAATTAAAAAAAAAGATTGTTTGAAGAGCGCATGACAGGAACGGGTTTCCCAACCTAACGTCACTACGTTGTGAGCTGGAAGTTTGCTCAGTGACACAATCAAACAGCAGCTATGGAGGGTAATGCATTCTGGAAGGCTCCTGTGTTGGAAAAAAAAGTAAAAAACAGAGTTTCTTTGAATTTTTTACTGGTGCAGGTTAGGAGGTTGGGTGGGTGATTGGAAGTAACTTACTTGTTAGTCTTCATCATCTGATGAGGAGTCTGTAATGACAGCAACTCTTCTCTTCCCCTGAGGGGCAAAGTAGTTGTCAATGTTGAGTGTGACTCCCTATTGACATATGCAGTTCTCACCAAACAGACTGAAGTTTCTTGAATCAGAAAGTAGAAGTTTTTTGGGAGGATCTTGAGCTGTAGGTGCCTGAGTCACTGACACAGCTGCAGATGACTTTGACGTGGCAGAGTGCTGGATGCTGATACTTCTCTGGCCTCCAAGTATTAGTGAATTATGTTTTTGTTTGGCCATGGATAAACAACTGTAATTATTGATAGACAGCAAACATCTGTGACCCGATAGCTGTTGCACTTCTGTGTGTCTGTGTGTGTGTGGGGGGGGTGCTTCGCTGTCCACCATGCACTGAATCGATGTGTTTCTGTTTGAATGATTAGTAATGCATTTTTCTGTTGATAATCCTGCTGATGCTTTTATGGACTGCATCATATTTTGTATCTTATTCTGTCTGAGTGTCAAGCTCCTAAACCATAACAACACTCCCAGCTTGAAATTGATATTCGGTGCCAAGTAAAAAGGAGAAGCTGGTGATTACATTGTGGGTGTTCTCTGGGATGCATATGTTTTGTAGGCCTGTACTGGATCATGATCAGGTCTTGCTGGGTTGGCATATATCCTAGGCTTTTCTGCCCTTACATTGTGTGGATTTTCTCCAGTCCTGCTTTTTGTTTGTCTTTCTGGGAAATCTAAGTATTCATGTCCCTCTGTGTAACATAACAAGGCTATATCTCCCCATCTGAGATTATATTGTTTAGTGTTCTAATTGCAAAGTAAAGTCCATTATTAAACAAACTCTGGTCAGAGCCGACACAGCTGCTCAGAGCAATGGTTGTGATGTTGTGCGGGGAGAGCGAGTAAAAGCATTGTCAGAGCTCTTGCAGCACCAGAGCCTGCTGTGCCATGCCCTCCGATGGACCTGCACATGTGCAGTACTTGTGCCTGCATAGTTTGAGTTGGAGCCACCTGCCATGTGCAAGATGGCAGCTCCAACAGACCTGCACATGTGCAATACTAGCACATGTGCAGTTACACTCCGAGCATCACTTCCGCAGTTGCAGAAAGTAGTGCTCTGGGGGTGGGGCAAGCACTTGAAGGAGAGCTCCATCCACGGAGGTGATGGGAAGAGAAGACACCACAGACAAACAGTGACTTCAGCACTGTGGACAGCAGACCACATCACTGCATGAGAAGAGAGTGATCAGTTCTGCTTTTCATCTACAGTGATGTGATTCCAAAATGACTGCAGGGCTCTGCCCACACAGCTGTAAAAATAAGATGTTTAACAATGATACTGGGCTGTGCAATCCCAGGGTTCCAATAGAGTACAACTTATCTATGTCTGTCGGTGAAAAATCATCTGCTCTGCTAGATTTACTACCTTTTCCTAGTTTTTTTTAAAATACTTCTGCTTTGCACTTAGCTCATAATCCATCCCAACCATCCTTTTACTTTTGTAGATGAAATCTGCTATGAGGTTGTCCAGCTTGGTGACAAGGATGTCACCTATTGATTGTGTTTCACCCATGTTGGCCAGGTAAGATTTTAACAATATAATGTCAGTCTCTGCCTTTTTTTTAATGTCCTTTTTTTGTGGTTCTTCAGTGAATTATTTTCAGTCTGTGAGTGCCAGCTTAGAAAACACTGATGTAGCCATCATGATCGCTCATGTCAATGGATCTTAACTGTCATTGTAGAGGGATGATTTATAAAAAAAGAAATGAGTGATCAGCGGTGCTGCTGGAGAAACTGGATTGCATGAGCATTCTTTTTGTCGCACCATTGCGGTGATGTGGTCATGATTGTATAACAACATTCTGACATCACTGAGATGGTACAACAATGCTGTAAAATGTTAAGAGTCTATGTATAATAGGGCGTGGCCACGCACTGTAAACATATTCAGTGACTGGTCATATTTAGTAGAGATTGCTAAAGTAGCTGGTAGTTTGATTTTGATTCCTTTTTCTTTGGAAAAGCAAAAATCGGACTGCCAACCATACTGGTGTTATCACACAAAAACATGTTTGTTTACATGTTTTAATCAATACTCACTGCATCTTCATGAATTTTGGAACACCCCAACAGAGTCTAGATGCTTATGATGCACTGGGAGGAGAAGATAAAATTGTACCATGAGTGGCTGCACTGTTTTGGGGTATTCCTAATGTCCAGTAAGTATGTAAGAAGAGTAAATCAAAAATTTTAAACAAAACAAGGCTGGGTATAATTACACTGTTACCATGTATTTCAGTTCTGCTTAGAAAGGAAGCAGATAAAATAACATGCATCATCAATGCATTTTAGAGAAGGTATGCAATCATAAAATGTTGATTTTCAACTAGAAATAATAAGATACAAAAATGGTTGACAGTATCTCTTTAAGAATAGAGCAGAACTTTGAAAATTAGTTTTAGGAAATTTTTGTGTCCGTCCAATATAAGGAAGTATCATCAGAAGCATATCTGGCATGTTTTGTTTCCCATATCTTTGACAAGACTAATACAGCTACTGTGTCACATTGAAATTTTTTGAACATGATTATTTCTTTAGAACAATTGCATAATAAGAATAGTATGAAAAACTTTGAATTACTGTATACAGTCTATCAGGAGACGATGCACTGCTTCTGCATTGTATACTAATGCAAATCAGATCAATGTGTTATTGAAAAAAAAGGTTTTAATAAAGTGCCAAGCACAGCTAGGTGTTCAAAACAGACTGTAGTGAGAAAGAAATAGTGTGATCAAATGAACTGTAGGCAAGCACAGTTAGCTGTTCAAAACAGACTGAAGTGAGAAAGAAATAATGTGATCTAATGAAGTGTAGAACCCCAGAATACCAGCTTTAACAGCTGTGCTATCAAGTCCACTATTTAGCCTCAGTGAAGAATATTTTAGGCAAGAGGAAGTTCTCTGTACTGTATTAGTTACCACTGTAAATTCATAATGTAAACTGAAGTGAAAATGAAATACCTGGAGCTAGTTAGGCACTCTGCTGATGCACACCACATATCATCCTAGTTCTGTGTCATTTAAGCAATGATGCTACATGGATAACCTGAGTGTGGTCTTGTGGTGAGAACACTGGCTTGGAACCCAGTAGATTACAGGTTGAAACCATACTAGATCGAAGTGATCCTAGCTTAACCCTGAGAAAGTCATTGAACCTCTCAGTGCTCCAGTTCACCTAACTGAAAAAATTAGCAGAATCATAACCAAAATGTTGCAGCTGAGCTGGGCTATCCCAAGTAAAAAATAAAAATAACGTTTTTATATTGCAAAACCTGCAGTAACACATATTTAGATAGACATAAGATTTGCACAGTATTAACCTTGAATAGACACTACTCTACATTTTCAGGTGCTGTGCAATATGTTTCTTTGAACATATGACTATAATTTCATGCAGTTGGGATGAGGGGACTGTGAAGCAAGGCTGAGCATCTCTGCCTACCCAGGCTGTTAAAGAAGATGCTCTTATTCCAGAAGGGACAGGCCACAGAGCACCTATAACCTTACTATAAATCACAAGATTTGGCAAGGGTGATTTATAATAAGTTTTATGTTCTAGTTGCTTAATTTATGTTCTATTTGTTTTAATTTAAAAAAAGTCAAAGAAGCATTCCTCTTTATTTCTCTGAAGCAGAATGACACCACTTTTAATATTGTCACCTGAGACAACTCCACAGACATTCCACACAGAATGAGTGCAGATATAATTTTGAGCTCTGATAGACTCAAATCCTGTAAGTGATGTATAATTAAAATAGTGCTATAGTATACCTCAGTTTTCCCCAGAGGCATCATAGAGTCCAAAAGAGCACAAACACTAATACTCTTGGACAACTATTGTAAACTAGTATATGTTTCTTTAAAACACATACCATACTAGCAAGCTATTACTATTTTTTTATGGTATAATTTATTTTAAAATGTTTGTTCACTGGGACATTTGTCAGGGTATAATTACAGAAGAAACAATTTATACCCAGGTACACTTCAATGAGCAGTGTAGTTGTACACATTTTACATCTGCATTTATTTCATTTCCATGCCGCTAGTGTAGTATTCCATGATTTTATTTATAAACATAAAACAAGTAACTCATTTTTGCACCTGAATATTTTTCAACCACATCACTAGCACAAAATCATTTCAGTTCTTCTCCTTCCTTGTTTTATGGCCACATAAAAAATGTTATTAGGACTTTCAATTGTCCTTCAGCTGCAGATGCCCATGGATGTGTGGTGGGGAAAGAACACAATCTTGGCACCATCAATCAGGCCTGTACTGCTTGAACCTTGATTTGTAATGAAGGGCACTGTTGGAAGGAATCTTGTAGCACTGATGATACTAATGGGTAATAAAATGGAACTATATCGATAAAGTTCACCAAGAGTAGAACTAGGTTATCTATTTTTTAAAATTTTTGTTATGCGTTTTAGCTCCTTCATGCTCTTGGAAACTCATTCTTACAGCCCGAATCCTAACACCCATCTGGATACTCTACTGACTCCTAATTACAGTACTTTCTCCTGATACCACCAATGAACCACCAACCTAGGCTCCAGATCTCTTCCATCACAGGCATAGCTTCATCAGCACTAATGTTAAGTTAAGTGCAAAAACCGAGAATCTGTGTCTCTTCTTCCCCACTCTAGCTTCTCCAGGAAAATATTAAAAATATTAAGTTTTTCTCTTCTCCACCCTAAGGGTAAGCTGATACTGAATTTGCATTTGGTGTACACGCAGAAATACAATGGTTTGGACACCAGTGAAGCCGATCGGAAGGAATCTGGTTTCCCCTTTGGCATTTCAGCACTTCAGTGTCATGGCATAGCACTTTTTACAGGGAGCACGCATTGTGCCTGTCCAAGTTGTTAACAAGTCACATGACCTGCAGCAGCCAATCAGAACTCTGGAGACTAATATCTCTGTGTGCTGTGCACATCTGGGTGCCATTTCTATTTCCCTCTTATGGGGAGAGACTTGTGACAGAGAAGAACTCTTTTTATGTGAAAAAATGTGACTTTTGATCAGAAAACTTCAGAAATCATCAGAAAAAATCACACATTACCTTTTCAGATGGCTAAATGTCACTATATACAACTGTACTTTCAGAAAGGCAAGCTAGTGAAACCATGCTGAAGACAAGGTAGATCTGCTCAACCCCTAGTTGTTTTATCACACAACCTAAGCAAATCATCATGGCAATTTTTTTTTTAATAAGCTCAACATTTTCTAAGAAATTACTACTCCTTCCACACATTTTATAATTTGTAATTTACCTGTTTTTATTATTTAATGGAATTGCTACTTACTTTCTTAAGCAGGAAGGCCTGACTGCTATTTATATAATTGGAATCTACCCCTCTTTTAAAATGTGGTGACTTTAAATGTTAATCCTTTTGGGTGCTCAAAATAGTTAATTTACTTATAGAACATATATGTTCCACTCCTTAACAAAGTTCTAGTTTTGTGAGACTTTATAACTATTAAAGTGGGAAACTGTACATCTTGTATATAAATGAGTTTTCTTGGTTCATCATGGTCCTTTAAAGGTTTATCAACATCATGAAATTGATGTTGATAAACATTCTATGAATGTTGTTCTTGAACTGAGTTGAAGAACAGTTGGCAAACCTTGATGGATGTTCATCAACCACTCATGAATGTTCATCACCCTTCATGAGTTGTTGGATTTCATTTAGCCTAAATTATTTCAGAAATAATTTTATTTTTCTAACTACTAGTGGTGCAGCAAGTCACATAAATCCATATTTTTATTTGATGCCTGTGTATGTGAGCCTGCGAGTCAGTCAACAAATGAAATATAAGGTAGACTGCTCTCTGAGACCCAATGTCACAAGACCTCTCAGTGTGGTGTTGTGCAGTCTGTCAGTGTGTGTGTTGGGGGGAGGGGGGCTGGTGTTGTCACTCTATTCTATTGCCTTGTGTGTCATAAAGTAATGTGTCTTGCTCATATGCCAGTCATGTATGTTATGTGGGAATCTAAGAAATATCTGTGACTACTTTGAATCATCATTGTTAGCATCCAGCAGTGTCCGCATTTTGAAATTATCTGTTGTGCATTTGTTGTCAATGTACGCAGAAAACTTGCAGAGAAGAATAGAAGGGCAGTGTGGGTGATGGGGAGAAAGGAGCAGATAGATGTTAAAATAGAAAACATAGGATCTACAGACAGGAGGAAGCAGTATGTCGATCAAGCCTCTCTGCCATTGTCCTGGATTCCCCCCTTTTCCCTCACAAAAAAGACAGGGACTATTGTTTGTTGTTGTGCTCAGATCGGCAATTTATTTATATATCTTAATTCCATTTTCCATTTCATCATCTTTTATTCTTATATCTCTCACAATTTCATTTATTTTCATCCATATGTCAATCTCTGATCATCCCTCTTTCTTCCTCTTTTTTTTCCCCCCGGGTGAAAACCTGGTTGCCTTCTTCTTCTCCTTTTCTGTTAGGTAACGATGAAAACTGAGACTGCTTTTCTCCTTCAGCTTCTTCCTCTTTTTGTCTTATTCCTTTTCTTTCCCCCTCCCTCCTCCCCCTTTTCTGCCATCCACCTTTGGCAGTCCAATAACCATATTATTTTCTGCCCTCCACCTTTTGCAGTCCAATAACCATCCTACTGGACACATCTGTCATCCACCTTTGACAGGCCACCATATAGTCCTTTTTGACTGTCTTCCCTCTTGCTCTATATTGTAGGGTGGGTGGGAGGGATCAAAACTCCAGCAAAGTGGCTGAACCACCTCTGTGCTGTCCATTATGTACCTCCACTTGCCCCTCCCCTTCCTGTTACTTTCCATTGTTCTATCCCCTGGCCTCTCCCCTTCCTTCCCCCCTCCCCTTCCGAGCACACCACCTTTATGGAAAGGGAAGGGGTGCACCAGGACAACCTGGTCTGCCCCTTAAAGGGGCAAACTCCATTGTCCCAGATTCCCCCCTTTTCCCTCACAAAAAGACAGAGACCATTGTTTGTTGTTGTGCTCAGATCGGCCATTAATTTATTTATATATCTTAATTCCATGTTCCATTTCATCATCTTTTATTCTTATACCTCTCACAATTTCATTTATTTTCATCCATATATCAATCTCTGATCATCCCTCTTTCTTCCTCTTTCTGCTCCAGGTGAAAACCTGGTTGCCTTCTTCTTCTCCTTTTCTGCTAGGTAACGGTGAAAACCAAGACTGCTTTTCTCCTTCAGCTTCTTCCTCTTTTTGTCTTATTCCTTTTTCTTCCCCCCTTCCCTCCTTCCCCTCCTTTTTTCCCAGTAGCCAGTCTCCAGCTTGTGTTGGACAACTGACTTTCCCCTCACTTAGGGTACTGTTCTCCCATACCTCAGGGAAACCTCCTTCCCAGTCCTTTTTTTTAATCTTCTGTTTTTTGCATGCCTCTTCCATGCTTCTATAAAACCTATAATTTCTGTATTAAACATGTCTATGGCTAGATCTGACAGGTGCACACCATCTGACCTGTAGAAATCTTCTACCCACTTTTCCACACCCCACAGTATTACTTGTCCTCCCATCTTTCTTACCAGTGTCCCTACCCTTCTGTTCATCTTTCTCCTGGCCTTAGCCAGAGCTCTATGGCTGTGCTCATGTCTCCAAACCCTCCTTGGTATCATATCCTACCAGGCAAGGCTTACCCTAGGCCACCACTGCTGTATTGTCTCTAGGTCCCTTTTTATCTGCATGTATGTGTCCACCCATGGCTTGCCCCAAGTTCATTACCCCCTAAATGTATAATAATTAAGTCTGGAATGGGTTGCCACTCCTTCAGCTCTTTCAAGGTGGGGAGCAGTTGTGCCCATCTCATCCCCTGGATGCCACGCCAAACCAATCTACATTGTTTCACATCTTGGTAAAGCTGCTTTCTCCCAGCCTTTTTCTCAGCTCACCTTTCTGCCCAATAAATATGAGTGGCCACAGATCCAGACTTCCATGCTCCTCCCTCTTTCTATAGGGTTTAAACAAAATAAATATCTTTATATATGGTCTTAGTTTCTTACCATGATATCACATCTCCCTGCCCCCCCACGTGGCTCCATTTCTGTAACAGAAGACATACAGTAGGTGATACGTTAGTCTCCACACTGCAGTGTTCGAATGTATCTCTTATAACTGGCAGACTGCCAGTGCCCCTTTTCCAAAATATTATTCACAGTCTCACCTGCTGCTGCCCACTGTGAGGCAGCCCCTATCCGTAGGGAGTGGGAGGAATAATTAATCAGATCCTCCCCCAGGAAGTGCATGCCTTTTTTATTTAAGCAATGCTGTGACTTGATAACTTGTGACCCTACTTCCGTTACCATGTAGAAATAATCTCCCTGTCCTATCCCCATGCTTTGCTGCGAAAGCCCACAAAGCCTGTACTGGGCACACTGTGCTCTCTACATGTTTCTTTAGTGTTACCATGCAACTCTGTCCCCTTTGATCCATCTTTGACCTCTTAATCCTGATCTGTATCTCCTTTAACCCCTAGCTTATATCTTCCCATTCTAATCCCCCCCTTCCTTGTCTTGCCTGCCATGGCCTACCACCTCACTCACTCTCATAACCTCTGCAAACATTACAACATAAATCATGTGAAATAGCTGGGCCTCGGCCTTTAATCTGCATATTGCCGGTAACACACCCTTTAGTTTTGCCAGCTACTGTTCCCCTATTGGTCTTCTATTATCCACTGTCCCTTGTTTTAACCTACCCCATCCCTGCATCATTCTTCTAATGAAAATTGATTTTGTCAGGTCCTTCCATACTTTTAGACAGCAAATAACACCAATCCCTGCTAAGTAGACCCCCATTGTGGTGTGGGCTGTGCCTTTTTGCCATCGCTCTATGGTGAACTCTCCAAATTGCTCTTCTGTGAGCGGCCTACTTACCTCCATATGGTGTGTTGCCCTGAATGTTTGAAACACTCGCCAAGCCCCGTTGTAGGCCCTCAGAGTCCGTGGTGCCCATGAACTGCAGAACAACAGTTCTGCTCCTTCTTGCCAACATCCCATATGTTCATTGGTATGGGCGTTTTATGCTCGTTCGCTGTTGGTGCCAGCCTCCGGAAATGATCCAGCTGCAGACGGGAAAGGCTGTCAGCCAGGGTATTGTGTACACCTTCTATGTGTTTCACTCTGAATGACATGTTCAACTGCAATGCCCTTAGCACCAGAAGTCGCAAAACTTGCATGACCGTTTCTGACCTGGCTCCCCTGTTGTTTAGGACCTCTACCACTGCTCTATTGTCACACCAAAATGTCACTTTCGGATCCCATAATTCTTCCCCGCAAACCAGAATGCATGTCCAGGTGGGCATGATCTCTAGCAATGTTATATCTTTTACCTTACCATCCCTCACCCAGTCTGTTGGCCACAGTTCTGTGAACCATCTGCCCCTCAGATAGCCCCTCATGCCTAGGCCCCCGACTGCGTCTGTGTAAAGATCAAGGTCTGTGTTATACACCCATTCCTACTGCCAGAAGGAGCAGCCATTATATTCCTTCAGGAATTCCTCCCATACTTTAAAATCCTCTTTAACTCCCTTTGTCATGTCTACCTAATGGTGTGGTCTGGTCACTCTGGCTGTAACCCTTGCTAACCTTTTGGTGAAAGCCCTCCCTGGTCCAATAGCCCTGCACACAAAGTTTAGATGTCCCAATGCTTGTTGTACCTGTTTTAGCTGTACTCTTCTTCTACTGGTATGTATCTGAATCAGTTCGTTCAGTTTTTCCACTTTTTTGTCTGGCAGCCAAAATATTTCTCCCGGAGCATCTATCTCAATACACAGAAATTCTAAAACCTTACTGGGCTCTTCTGTTTTTTTCAGGTGCCAATGGAACCCCTTGTTCTTTACACAGCTCCAGGAAGCTGGATAACATTTTTTCTGTCTCTCTTCTCCCACTGCCTATAAAAAGGAAATCATCCAAATAGTGAATCACTGCTTTATAACCATTTTTTTTCCTGAAATATCCACTGCAAACATGTGCTGAATGCTTCGAATGTCGCACATGCTATAGAACAACCCATGGGCATGGCTTTGTCAAAATAGTACTGTCCCCCAATTTTAAAACCCAACAGGTCCCAGTCCTCTTTCCTAACTGGAAGTAATCTGAAAGCGGACTTTTATGTCCGTCTTTGTTATCTATGCATCCGCAGTTGCCCGGATGATCCGTACTGCATCTTTCAAAGTGGAATATGTCACTTTTCTATATTCCTCGCTGATAAAATCATTCACAGAATCGCCTTCCGGAAAGGATAGGTGATGAATCACCCTGTACTCCCCTTCCTGTTTTTTGGGAACCAAACCCAATGGAGAAATCCTCATATTCTGCAATGGAGGGTTATCATATGGTCCCTCTATTCTTCCTGCTGCCTTTTCCTTCTCTATTTTTTGCCTTAACATTTCTTCCCTCCCTATTACTGAAAGCAGATTGTTCACCTCTCTTGCTTGTCTTGGGCCCTCACACTGCAATGAAAAACCTGTGCCAAAACCTTTTTTAATCATCTTTGCTGTTTTTCTATTTGGGTATCTGTCTAACCATTCTCTCCATGCCTCTATCTGATGGTGGTTCTAGCTTCTTTAAATTGCTCCCTTGTCTTCTTTCCTTTTTCTCCACCCAGGTCTCCCCCTCTGATTGATGTCTGACCTTGCTGATCAGTGATTCTGAAACCCTCTACTTGCATGTCCCCTACCCCTCCCCCCTCTATTCCATGTCTGCCCTTTATATCCCTGCCCTTCATGAAAAAGCTGTTGACCTGACCCTTGACTCCCAGGTCCTTGGGCTCCCTGGACCCATGTCATCCTGCATCTGCTTGCTGGATATGATCCCCCACATTTTGAACATGCATGCCAGAAACAGCATTGTGGCCAGGACTAAGGCTGAGAATGTGGCAAAACCTACAAACCACCCTTCCCAAGTCTTCCCTTTAGTGAATTTGTCCTCCTCCTTCTTGCCTAACAAAACTACAGCTGCTGCCATTTCACTCTTACCTATATTCTCTGTTTCCTCATAGTTTGCTGCCGCTTCCCGGCTTACTAAAGTGAAAATATCCACATACTGTCCCTTCCATATTTTTTCTTTTGTGGCCAACGGGACATGTTCCCCCCACTCTCATCCCAGGAGCTCCTATCTCCCTTGTTCCTTTTCCGTCTTTTTCTACTCTCCATTCTTCTCCTTTCGGCACCTCTTTTCCTACCCTGATCTCAGCCAGTGCTGACTCCATTTGCCCCAAACTCCCTGTCCTGAGTGCCGAAATGATTTGGCTTATATACTCTTTAATGCTGTCACCCACAGAGCCGGGTGAGTTACCTGTGGTCTTATCTGTTCCTTCCTTCCTGCTGTTCTCCTGGTTTCCATGCATGGTCCCCACTGGTTGAAGGGGTGGTTGCCCTAAATGTGACTGTGGAGGAACTACTGTGCACTGGGGATCCAGTCTGGGCTCCACTATGGGAACCACAACCTGGTCCTGGGGAGGTACTGATGGTACTGGGTCAATGGGCTGCAGAGATACTGGGCTAGCCGACCTGGTAGGTCCCACTATCAGTGTCTGCACCCTGGTTGGGCTGTGTGGCTCAGCCACCCATTTTCCTCTGCCCCCTTTTCCCTTCCCCGCTTTCCTTTTCTCCCTGGATCTTCCAGGTTCCTCTCCTTCCACTAGCTCCTACATTCTATTGGCTTTCTCCACCAGCTTCACTATTGCCCTGTAGGTGTCCTCTTTCGAAGGCCTGCTCTTCTTTGGTGCCATGTTCCTTGCTTCTTGCTCCTGTAAAATATAACTGAAGAAAAGGTCAAGAAAATTCCTTTATTAAAAGTTCTGCCTGTAATAGTCTGTCACAGGACCAAGCCTGCTTCCCAAAGCCTGACGACTAATAGTCAAAACGTGCCTTTTCTGCACTAAAACTGCACTCCCGGCCCTCAAATTGTTTATCTTCCACCATTTAATACTGTCAGCCCAAAATTATGCCCTGGTTTATACCTCCCCATCCCTGGCAAGTACGGCCAAATCTATCTTCGTGTGCCCCCCCGGCCTCTGTTCATGGCTGCTAAGTGCCTCATGGGCCACCTCCTGTGACCTTCCAGGCCTAGACATATCCTCCCCACATACACCATTTCTGGGGCGTGCCACATGGCCTCCCAACCTAAGTGCTTGCCCCCATCCCCATGAGGAGCCCCAAACATTGCTATTATGCCCCTGAGGCCTCCACTGCCATGTTCCTGGCCTGTTGGGCCTAGTCTCTCTTCCTGCACCCCCCAGCCGGCCTCCAATCACTTATGGCCAGGCTGCCCCTTGCGCCTCATCATGCGGCCTCCTTGTGTGTAAATGCCCTCCCCATGTGCTCTCACATGCCTCTGGCTGCAGGCCTTCTAAGCTGTTCTGTCCTCACTCCCTCCATCCACTCCCACATGCCTCATTGATCCCACGCAGTCACTAGGCCTCCCCCCCACCCCTTCTCCTGAGGGGCCTCAAGTATCACTGCTTTTATGTGTTTCTGCTGTCCCTCCCCATGTAATGGATCTACAGCCTAGCAATGCTGTCCCTCGCTGGTTGCACCCACGGCGTCTGATGTCACACCACGTGGTCGCTGCTCATGGGAGCTCTCTTGCCATGCTCTTCTGCCTCCTTGCCCTACATCTTAATCAGCCTGCTATTTCCTTTAAAACAACTGAAATCCCCACCGAAGGGAAACCAACTGCTGGGCCATACACTTAGAGAAGCACTATCTCTGGCCAAAATGTGCCCCATGGCGTCTAACATCACGTGGTTGCCACTCACAGAAGCTCTCCTGGCATGCTTCTCTGCCTCTATGCCCTACCCATAATTCCGACTGTGATTCTTTTTTTAAAACAAATTAAAAACAATTTAAATTGCCCAGACGGGCACCAACTACTGCACCATGCACTTTAGAGAAGTGCTACTTCTCACTGCAATGCACCCGCGGTGTCTGACGTCACACCACGTGGTCGTCGCTCGTGGGTGCTTCTACCTGCTTACCCCTCTGCCTCCTCACCCCACATCTCACCCTCCCTGCTCTACTTCTCCATGCGATTTTACTTGTAAACCCCCCAATCATTACAAATGGGGGGTTGCATTTCCAGGGCAAGCTGCCCTCGGGACAATACTATGCTCACCATTGCTAGGGTAACCTTCCCTCTGCCATCACGCAAGGCCCACTTCCCCCACCATAACATCCAAGGCTTGTCCCATGCTGTACAGACATGCTTCCACTTTCCCCCATGACTTGGTTGACTACCACAAGTGATACCCTCTCCAGGCAACAAACTCTAGAACCTACCTGTGCAAAGTTTATAAACTAGCCATTCTGGACAAGAACTCTTAGCAACCAAATGTTGGTCATCACAATTCTTTCTCTAAATGTATCCCAATACAGTACTATTTTCCTAGAGTATCACATTATTATATATGTTTACATATATATATATATATATATATATATATATATATATATTCTATACTCTTTTTCTTCTCTCTTTTCTCCTTTTTTTAGCCATTTGTTTCTTGCCTTACCTTCTTGTCTGTAGTGCACAAACCTGAATTCCAAAATAAGATCCTAGTTTGCCAATCTGAAGTGCTGCAGTTCCGAAGTAGATCAAAACTCCAGCAAAAGTGGCTGAACCACCTCTGTGCTGTCTGTTATGTACCTCCACTTGCCCCTCCCCTTCCTGTTGCTTGCCAGTGTTCTTTCCCTTGGCCCTTCCCTTTCCTCCCCCCTCCCCTTCCAAGCACACCATCTTGATGGAAAGGGAAGGGGTGCATTAGGATGACCTGGTCTGCCCCTTAAAGGGGCAAACTCCACTGTCTCAGTGGTACAATCCACCAAACCCTCCCCTTTTAAAGTAATGGTCCAACCTGTATTTAAAGATTTTAAAATTTTCACTAGTCACCACAGCTTCAGGTAAACTGTTCCAAAAATGAACCACCCTTTGTGTGAATCAATGTCCTCTCTTTATAGTTCCTAAAGTGTTTGGCCTGCAGTTGAATTTTATGCCTTCTTGTTCTCCTATTTAAGGTCCTAATCTCCAAGTACATACAGATTCCTATATTTCCATGTGCCAACAATCTGTATACTGCAATAAAATCCATCAGGCTTCTCTTTTCCAATAAATACAGTCCCAGACTGCTTAACCTTTTTTCATATAAGTGGTTCTCCAAACACTTAATTAGTTTAGTGGATTTTCTCTGTACTCTGTCTAGTTTATGAGTATCCATCAAAGTTTGTGGTGACCAGAAGTGGCCACAATATATTTCAAATGGGGCTTCACCAATGTTGTATACATGGGGAGTTTAACCTCTCTACTCATGCACATGATGCTCTTCCTAATGCATCCCAGTATCCTATTGCACTATGAGACTGCCTCATCACATTGCTCATTAAATTTAATGCTGTTGTTCATAGTAATTCCCATTTTCATTCAGAGACTTTAAGGACTAAATCTCCTAGTCTGTAGTTAGCTTTGATGTTCCTGGGGCTGAGGTGTATTACTACAAATTTCTTCATGTTAAACCCCATTTTATACTTGAGCGACCATTCCTGATGCTCATCCATTTCAGTTTAAAGTGACTCAACCTGTTCCACCGTATCCACGATATGACCTAATTTGGTGTCATCTGCGAACCTGGAAGCAGCCACACTTTTGTAATTTCCCTACTGGATACATAAGTGTTGAACAGAGTTGATCCCAAAACTGACACCTGCAGGATTTCACTAGTCACCTGTATCTTGCCAGAATCTTGCCTGTTCACCCTCACTCTCTATGACCTATTACTCAGCCATGATCTGTTCCACACTACAAATTTGCTATTTCTCCTGATTTTTTGTAGGGAATTTATTAGTTCGGCATATAGCACAGTGTCACATGCCTTTTCAAAATCCAGCTAGACCTCATCCACTGACTACCATCATCCAACACAAGACTCACCCTCTAAAAAAAGTCAATCAGATTGGAAAGACAAGACCGTCCCTTTCTGAACTCATGCTGTGTTTTGTCCTACAGGTTGTTAGTGCTTAGCTGTTTCTTGTAAAACTTCTTATAATAGTTTCAATGGTTTCCAAAGCACAGACATAAGGCTAGCTGGCCTATAACTGCCCTTATCAGCACTGTTTCCCTTCTTATATATGAGCAAAACAAAAGCTGATCTCAAAGCCTCTGGTGTTATAACTGTTTCCATGAACTTATTAAACAATCAATTAACTGGTCTCTTTAAAGTGTATGCTAACTCCTGCAATAGTCTTGGGTGCAACCCATCTGGTCCCAGAATTTTATTGCTATTATGTTGGTTCAATGCCTCATTTACCACCCCTTCAGAAATCAATGGCACGGTGCCCTGATCCTTGACTTCAAACATATTTAATTCCAAGGTTTGATATACTGACCCAAAACATTTAACTCATTTTCTGTCTGTTATTACTTTCCCAATCATTTGTTTCAAACAATGGCACCCCAGTCTTGCTTCCTACTTTCTTTGCTTTAACCCAGGCCCATAATGATCTAGGATTACTTTAGGAATTTCCAGCAATGCCATCCTCTTTCTCCATTCTTGCCATTTTATTAAACTCTTACACTCCTTGGCTAATGCTAACTAGCTCATGTTTCTCCCATGTCCTTGGCTATATCTGAACAGCCTCCTTTTATGCATAATTTTTCCATAACATTCCTATTTAAAAGGACTGGAATTTTCCCATTTGTTCCATGAAGAAAAAGTTTAGCAAGCAGTGGTGGTGGAGAATTGGAGTTAGTGATGGTAGAACAGGAAGCAGGAGACATGGTCATGGGAAGGGCTGGGCACATGATAGAACAGTCAAAGAAACCTTGGTTCATTAGTCCCCAGAAATCAACTGGTTCCACTCTCACTTCAGTGTAAGAAACCTTCAATCCAATGCACCTAATTATTAAACTATCTTGAGCAACCAGCAGCACACCAGTTTCACCTTTCATTGCCCCAGAGTGCCACCATCTGAATGATTAAGTGTGCACACAGTTAAAGAAAAAATAGGTGCATTATGATAATCATGTGGTCCTATTCATTCAGATAGAGTCTGGTTGAGCTGGTAAGATATAAGTTATGTGCATAAGTGGTGAGTGTCAGTTCTGTGTAGATCGCTGTCCCTCTTCAGTATCTTTTCATGTTGAGAATTTGGCCTGTCAAGCTGTCATGTGGGTGGGGTGTAGATGGGTGCTGCAGTGAGTGGGTGGGTGTGGGAGGAAGAATTCTTAATTTTTACATGGTGACTGGGTGGGGGGAGAAGCTTGGGAAAGAAATAGGTTTGACTTTTCAATTGGGTGGGGAAAAGGTTCTTTCTGCAACAGTGGTGGGAGGTGTTTGGATGCTGCTGCAGTGGGCAGCAGGAAAGGGGATTATTGTTATTTAAAATCAGGAAGGGAGGATGGTAGTGTGTTTCAAGCAGGTGGGGGGAGGTAATAATTTTTGAAAAAGAAAAATGGAAGAAAGACGTTCACTAAGTGGTCCTTTGCATAGTGTCACTTCACAGAGTATTCACCTGACAAAATGTTACCAACATGGCTCTGTGTGGGTAAAGTGCCACTTCATGTAGTCTTCACGTGACAGAGTTGACACTTCACTACATGGAGAGCTCTGAGAACAGCTGCTCGACATGGCAGCACTTTTTGTGTGGTGCTCCCCGTAGTGAAGTTAATATACTTTACACAGACCTACATTTGAAGACTCTTTCATGCAGAACTAAATGGTAAATACAACATTGCATCACACTTTACATTGTCTAGGCATATAAGGCACAGACAATGTACAGCATGCAGTGGTGCATGTTGCAAAATCTTATGTCACTTCTGCAACTATATGAACAGCCAATAAAGTGCACAAGAAGCAACCCTTACAATGAACTTTCCCATGGTGGGTGCACCTGAATGCCACACTGCCTTTGGGAAGCATACTATTATACTATCATACAACTATAAAATATTAAAATATAAAAATAAAAATATTTGTGTATAAAAATAATAATAAAGCAAGATTAAAATTAAAAACACAGAAATCAACAAGTTCTTCTAAATGCAAAACATTCAGCCTCATAAAACATATTATCTAGCCATATAACCAAAATATATATTGCATAAAAATTAATAGAAACACATTTATTACATTACTATCCTCATATAACTATTAGTTAGCTAATACATAAAACATGGTACAATAAAAATAATAGATGTGATAATATAAAATCATAATACAGTATGCAAATGTCATTGTAAAATCTATAGTGCTGTAAGGAGGAATATGATAACAGGCATGAGGTAAAGTAGAGAGCCGGAGACTACAAGGGGATACAGTATACACCTTGAGGTCGGCAGTGAATAATAACCATTATTGCAGCTCTTATTGGGTCAAGACAGTCTTAGTGGGATTTGCATACTCAGTCACAACATCACAAAAAGTAATCCACGGCAGAAGCATGGCAAGTAACTACAGTAATTAAGCAATAGGATCTGCAGTTTATCCATTAGGTAGGGAAAAGGGCAGATTAGGTGGGCCAAGCGGTCCTTATCTGCCATCAAATTTTACATTTCTATGTTTCAGTAATGCACAACAGGGTGTATATCATTCTATGATAATGTCACACCTCAAGTTGTTGATGACTGACGGTAGCAGGCCGAAGAACATACAGTTCAACACCAGAGAAGTGACATTATCTCAGATGACACACATCTGTAGAGTGCATTATTGCTATTATACAGTGGCTCATTCGTAACAAAAAAAAATGTTTTGATTTAGATTTTCAGCTATGTGTCTATGTCTGCTTCTCTGAGGGATTCTCTGACTCCCACCCCTATCTCTCTCTTTTACTGTCTCCCAATTCACTGACATATGCCCCCTCTCCTTTGTCCCCATCTCCTGGATAAGTCTGTTTTGGCAGTAAGATGAGTGCTGCTGAGGCATGAATGTTAGGGCTGAGTGGGGTCTCTGGTAAGGCTTTTGGTTTCCATTTTGGATGTTTGGGAGGGCTGCAGACTTCCCAATGGTTCACAATGGTTCTCAGAAAGGGTAAGACACCAGAATACATTTGGAAGGCACTCACAGAGGCATTTGTTAAAAAGACATGTGCCACCTTGCCCTGGGATTGAGAAAACAATGGAATAAGAAAAGCAGTGAGCAGTTGAGTGTGTGGTGACTGTGTGCATGCTCAATGGTTTGTGAAGCCACTCAAAGCAAATTTGAAAAAAAAATTTTGGTTTGGCTTTTTGATGCTTTTGACCTGCTGTGTAATCAGGCATTGCAATTTTGTGGGTCAGTTTTGTATGGAAATGACAAGGGCAAATGGGAAGAGGGAAACAGTGCATTTTATTTTAATAAATTTTTGGTGTGGTCAAGTGTGCCAGACCTTCACACAGTGATGGTATGCTCAGATAACATCACTTGAGAAGGTGGGCACCGACCAATCAGAGAGCAACATATGTTCTTGACATTGTATAATTAGCATTCATTGCTGACTTCATGGCATTTTTGCCCATCCCCCTAGCTCTAGTCTGCTTTACCCCATGCTAATTACTGCATTTGGAGCTGATGTGGTTGTAATGAATTCTTACACTTTGTCTTTCCCTTCTCTCAACCTTTCTTCCCGTCATCCAGTATTTCATTTGTAAAGGGATCATCTTTAGTCTTGGTTTTACTCTTTTACCTCTCTTTGCCATATCCTAAGCTGTAGAGAAAATGGTCATCTCATTCAGCTCCTTGACCCAACCCAAGTATCTCAAGAAAAGAAGTATTGTCTCTAAACCAAAGTGTCTCACAAAAGAAAGAGAAAACTTTCATCTCCAAATCTCTTCCCCAGTATCTCAAACAGAAAGCAAAATCATCATGTATTTAATCTTCTTCCTGTTTTGCACCCCAGTATATCAAGAAAAAAAGGAGTCTCTTGATCATCTTTTTCCCACATGGTCATCTCAAGGAGAAAAGGGATTTAGAAAAAGGTGATAAGCTCTTTTTTTCAAGAAGTACTACTTTAGCTAGATTTAGCACATTAAAATAGGTCAAGATTATTCTGCTGCAAGCACTCTTGATAAACGTAGGACATACGTGAAAAAAACAGTGATTATAAAAACGAACTGGGGTAAAATTCTGATGTCACTTACAAAGACTGACCATTAAATGGCACACTGGATGTTAGATATGAGTTGCATGATGTTCCTTTAATAAAAACACAACTTGAAACTGTTTCTTAGCATGCTAGGTCAGCAATAGTGCAGAGTATAAGTTAATAGGGAGGGATGTCTGTTATGGTATGAGAAACTCTGAGCCTGAGGTTTGGGCAAGAGCACTGCAAAGTGAAGCTGAACAATTCTATCTGCCCAAATCTCAGGAGTGGAGTCTCTTTTACCATAAGAGACATCCTTTGGAGGCCCTATTAACTTATTATAAATCACTTGATTAGTTCTAATGATTTATAATAAAATCTTTTCTTTGTTCAGTTTTATTGTACTATCCTCTCCCCAGCATGGAAGTGGAGCCGTCCCTCCTATCGTTCCTGCATGAGAGCACAGTGTACTTCAGATAAGTGGTACAATACTGTAGCTCTGCATGCTGATTGACTGACATCATGTTAGTGATTTATAATGATTGAACCATGATGGTGAGCTGAAAATCTTGCTGTCAGAAACAGAAGTAAAAGTTCTTCAATTTATAGACTCTGTATTATCCTGCAATCCTCACCAGAGCAAACACCAGTAGGCTTAATATTTAAGGTACTGTTAAAAATGAACAAATTGTGTTTGAGGCTAGATTACATGCCTTTTCAGAAACATGAATTCTAATTTCTATCCATTCCCACAGTCTTCTTGGGTAAGCAGCTGATGTTATCTTTGTGGAGATCTATTTTCAGCAAGCCCTGCTTATTTCAAAGTGATTTAACATGCATCTGCTTGTGTAAATATTTAGAGATGTGATAAACAGAACTCAGCTGCTGCTGTTCCCCTTGCTATACTCAAAACGAAGCTTTGCCAACTGATACATTTTATTTTATAATGAAGGCATTGTACTCTAATGCCCCAAACACTTATAAACTATGCACTTGGGTTTGGAAAAAAAATATACGTGCTAACAGTCATTTCGTATATTTGAAGCTGAGGTCATCATTCAACAATCACATCATCACATCTGAGGTTAAAAGGCTGTTGAATCAACAAATCTGATGGATTAGCAAATTCTTTGGTGTGGAGACACCAGTGCAGTATAATAACACGGTACAGAGTGTGACAGAGGGCAAGTATTGGTACATAAAACACAGCTGTCTTGATTGGTAACTCAGACCTCTGTAATCAAAGGGCCTAGGTTAAGCACCCCCCATAGTCCAGTCTATTTCCCAGTTATATATATATATATATATATATATTGCAGTTAGAAGTTGTTGATCCCACAGCTGTATGAAGTTAATCCCTCCCGCTTCCAAAAAAAGAGTCTGTCTCATCATAAATAGAAGGAAAGCTGACCTCAAGCTCCACAGGGCAAAAACCCAGAGGACACATCTGATTTGAATCACTGTCATAAATAAGTTACCCCTCCTAGCCTGCTACAAAGTTAGAGATTTAAAAAGATTGTTAGCATGGTTTGAACAAAAAGACAAGAACAGGGAAGGCAAATTCCAAAGAATGGTTAAGAGGTACCGATTATCGCCTGTGAGCTAAAAATGAAATCTATTCAAGAATAATTGCTTATAAAATGTGTTACTTTTTAGCAATTGATTTTTTGGATTCTTTGGCTAGAAAAATACCTATGCTTTATCAAAGAAACTTTACATATTTTCCACTGGGTGACCAGTTGCAACTTATTAATGGTCTGAGGGGATTAGCAAAGAGTATTAAAATATTCACCACAGCTGTTTTTACTTATGGTAGCTGTAACTTTACAGAACTAATATTCTTAACTAATCAAGATTTATTCTTAAATACAGAATACATTTTGTCAGCATTATTTTGTATTTAAACAAAAAAGGGACACTGTCAACCCCCTAAATCCTTAAAGTGTCCCTAGTTTAGAAAAGGCATTATGATTGTTCAAAGTCTGTAGACACTGTTGATGTAGCTGGTTGTTTGATTCTCATTTTTTTTCTTTTAAAAAGTGAAAAACAGACTGCCCTCCCTATTGGTGTTACCACACAAAAAATATGTTTGTTTATGTTACTTGATCAGCTCCTACTCCTACGGTATCTTTCCAGGGCTTAGGAACACCCTCAATACAGTACAGATACGTGTGATGCAGCAGGAATACAGGACACTATTGCATCATGAGTGGCTGCATGGCTTGGGGGTGTTTCTAATGTTCTGTAGTATGCAATAAGAATAGATGAAGGACCTGAAACAAAACAAGATCGGTTATAGCTATATATTAGCATGCATTTCAGTTTTATTACACAAGATAGCAAATAAAACAACCAGCAACATCAATGAATATTAGATAAGGTAAGCAATCATAAAATGCCTATTTTTAAGTAGAAAATATATGATGCAAAAAAGGTTGACAGTGTCCCTTTAAAGGGACAATGTAAGCCTTTTTTTACATCATATTGTTTCTAGTAAAAAATCCACATTTTCTGATTACAAACCTTGTCTAAAATTCATTGATGTTGCTGGTTGTTTTATTTGCCTCCTTGCTTAATAGAACTGAAATAAATGCTAATATATAGCTATAACCAACCTTGTTTTATTTCAGTTCCTTAATCTATTCTTATTGCATAATTAGGACTGCTAGAAACATCCCCTAACAGTACAGCCACTCATGATGCAATAGTCACCTTTATTCCTGCTACATCATGTGTGGCTATACTCTGTTGAGAGTGTTCATAAGTCCTGGAGAGATGCAGTAGGAGATGATCAAGGAATGCAAACAACCATGTTTTTGTGTGGTGACACCAGTATGGTAGGCAGACTGTTTTTCACTGTTTAAAAGAAAAAATTATCAGAATCAAACATCCAACTACATCAGCAGTCTCTACAGAATGTGAACAATAATAACCTGTGTTTGTTGTTTTTAAACTAATGACACTTTGAGGCTTCTAGGAAGACTATATCAATAATAACAGCCCAGGCAGTAAAGAAAGGGGACAATACATTTTTCAGGTACAGATCCAGAAGCAAATGGTTTGATACCTTTTATTGGACCAACATAGATGTTAAAAAAAGAACAAAGTGCTTAAGCTTTTGAACTAAGTCCTTCCTCGGAAGCTTAAGCTTTATAAGCTTCCAAGGAAGGACTTCATTAGTCCAAAAGCTTAAGAGATTTGTTCTTTTTGTAACATCTATGTTGGTCTAATAAAAGGTATCAAACCACTTGCGTCTGGATCTGTTCTTATAAAGACCAATACATCAAAAACTAAATCTGTTTTTCAGGTATGTTAGCGAAAAGAGGAAGACCAAGGGAGGGACTGTAAGGCTAAGGAGGGTGAGGGAGGAGTGTGTGGAGGGGGAACAGGAAAAACAGACATCTGGAACAAATACTTTTGTTCATTGTGTTCACAGAGGAAGGGGAAGGTGATTGACCACAGATAAGTTACAGGAGCACTGAAGGAAGGGAGGTGGACACTAGTCCATTGACAGAGTAAAGAATCCTGAAGGAATTCATGACTCTGAAAGTGGACAAGGCAATGGGGCCAGATAGGTACATCCAATGATGGTGAGGGAGCTCAGAGAGGTGCTGGCCACACCTCTGACAGTCCTTTTCAGCCACTCACTGGAAACAGGTGAGGTTCCAGAGACCTGGAAGAGGGCAGATGTAGTTCCATTTCACAAAAGTAGTAGCAGGGAGGAGGCTGGCAACTACAGACCAGTCAGCCTGACCTCAGTGGTGGGGAAATTAATGGAATCACTACTGAAGGAAAGGATTGTGAAATATCTTAAATTCAGTGGCTTACAAGATCCAAGGCAGCATGGATTCATTAGGAAGGAGGCACTGTCAAACAAATCTGATGGGGTTCTTTGACTGGGTGACCAGGGAATTAGATCAGGGTGGAGTGGTGGATGTGGCCTACCTAGATTTCAGCAAGGCCTTCAACACTGTTTCACATAGGAGACTCATAAACAAGCTAGGCAGCTAGGAGTGGGTCCAAAAGTGGTAAACTGGGTAAGGAATTGGTTGAGAGATAGGTGACAGAGGGTGGTGGCAACTGGAGTTCATTCCAAGTAAGGGAGGGTGACCAGCGGGGGCGCCACAAGGATTAGTCCTCTTTAATAGCTTTATTAGTGACATTTCAGAAGGACTAGAAGGGAAGGCATGCTTTTTTGAAGATGACACTAAGATCTGTAATAGGGTGGGTGCTCCGGGGTAGGTGGAAATAATGAATAGAGATCTAAGAAAACTTAAGGGGTGTTCAAGAGTGTGTGTCAACTGAGTTCCAATGTGAAGAAGTGCAAAATCATGCACTTGGGATACAGAAACCCATGGTCAGAGTATAGTACAAAATAGGAGGAGTGGTACCGATGACCACAATACAGGAAAGAGACCTGGGGTAATCATATTTAATGACATAAAGGTGGCCATACAATGTGACAAGGCAGTGGGGAGAGCTAGTGGAATGCTAGGGTGCATAGGGAGGAGTATCACCAGCAGAAAGAGGGAGGTGGTGATACCACAGTATAAATCACTGAAGAGACCTCACCTAGAGTATTGTGTCCAGTTCTGGAAACCGCATTTCCAAAAGGCCACAAACAGAGTAGAGGTAATCCAGAGGAAGGCAAATAAAATGGTGCTGTATCTGCAGCAAAAGCCCTAAGAGGAGAGACTAAAGGACCTCAATATGTATACCCTGGAGTGAGAGAGGGGGGATATGATAAAGACTTTCAAATACCGTATGGGTATAAATAAGGTTTAAGAGGGAAGCATTTTTCTGAAAAAGAAAATGCTCAAGGACAGGGGGTCATGCTATGAAGTTGGAGGGGGTAGACTCAAGGGAGATGTGAGGAAGTACTTCTTCACAGAAAGAGTGGTGGATGCCTGGAACAGCCTCCTAGCTGTAGCAATTGGGGCAAAAACTGTAACAGGATTCAAGAATGGATGGGATAGGCATAAGGGAATATTAGTGGTAAGGAAAGGGGGGAATAGCCAGAGATCAAGTTGGGACTTCGGTGTTACAGTAGGTAAGAAAAGTGGGCAGACTGAGTGGGCCAAATGGTCTTTATCTGCCATCAAATTTTATGTTTCTGTAGTTGTTAATTTTGGAGTGGGAATCCTTGGGGTTTTTAGCACCCTCCTAAGATCCTGTCAATAGTCACATGGATCTCCTGTTACACATATCTGCTTTTTTAGCTAGCTGTAAGTTGTCCGTAACATTAATATATTTTAATA
This sequence comes from Neoceratodus forsteri, assembly GCA_016271365.2. NCBI lineage: Eukaryota > Metazoa > Chordata > Ceratodontiformes > Ceratodontidae > Neoceratodus > Neoceratodus forsteri. The sequence goes on along the minus strand of CM057450.1, from coordinate 1,278,319,076 downwards.
ACAACCATAAAGGAAAATTAACTCAACCCCCCTTCCCCAATGGGTGAGAGAAGTTGTCCACTGGCAAATTCAGTATGGCTTTGATCTGTACCCGTGAATACAGTTTGGATTTGAGAATTCAGCCAAACCTCTTTGGGTCCCATCGCAATAATTGTCATGGAGTAAGGTAGACTACAAATAGGGGTAATAAGAGCCTTCTGGTTGGCATGTAATGACCGGTTATTACTGCAGATTACTTCTGGCATGTGGTATTGGCATGCCACTACAGTGGATTACTGTGCTTGCAGTGATGTGATGGAGTCTGCATCCACTTAAGCCATAGTGGTACAGCCCACTGAGCTAGAACAAAAATTCATTGCCAATCTCAAGGCTTATACCACCTGTAGTCTCTGCTTTACTTCTCTGCCAAATATTATATTCTCTCTGGTACAATAGATTTTAGTAATAGAAAATAATACCCCTCTCTCCAAAAAAGTAATGTATCACAGAACATAGAAAACAAATTAAATTTAGAGCATTCTATTGGATTTTACAATATTTTACTACCCATTAATGGCAGTTTTATTTTTGTTGTTAAATATTGAAAAGAACAACATTAATGCATCTATTAGGGTTGAAACACAAAGTGTATAAAGTATGGAGATGAAAAATTAGAGTTCAGAATCTCTGGAACCTTGACAAATCTGTGCAGTGGTGTTTCTCAGGGTTTCAACAATCATGTAACACAATGCTGGTGTTACCCTAATATAGGCACTTTCTATGCAAGCATTGATGTGTCATGTTACTGTATCTTGTGTTGCAAGACCATGGTGATATTTGGGTAATAACAGCCCTGTATTGCATGACTGTTAAACCCCAAGGAACACCAAAGCATAGATTTGCCAAGGTTTTAGAAACTTTCAAACCTTATTTTTTCATTTCCTTACTTAGTATACTTGGTGTTTCAACCACAATAAATGCATTAACATGTTTTTTTGCAATTATTCTGATTACTTCTTAAGAATGATATCTAAAAGCATACTCATAGTGGTGTTCCCTGTCCAAGAACTGGGAATTGCTTCCCATTCATTAAACAGCAGCATAGTGACATGGAGTGCACCAGACATGTAGCTTTCTTCAAGTGTGGCACTGTGGACCACTCACAAAGCAGCAGCTTAGTGATATGCACTGTGCCAGGTGCTCACTACACTAGACCTGCAGCTTGCTTCACAAGAGGCCTTGTGGGCCACTCCTTATGTTGCTGTGTAGTGACACTCACTGCACCAGATTTGTAACTTAACTACTGTACATGCATGCCACTCATGAAACAGCAGCATAGTGATGCTCACTGCATCTCGCCTGTTGCTTTCTGTGTGAGTGGCCTTGTATAATGACACTTACTGGATCAGCCCCATAGCTTGCTACACAAGTGCCCCTGTGGGCTACTCAACAAGCAGCTACATAATGGCATTGAGAAAAGCAGACCTGAATCTTACTATGTGCAGGGCTCTGCTGGCTATATGGAAAGCAGAAGTCCCATCGGATTGGGGGCCAGAACTATAGATTGCTTTTTGCAGGGCTTTGCAAGCCCTATGCAAATCAACCCACCCATCAGGCAGACATGAAACTCATCAACTGAGTGTTAAGGAGGAGGAGGAGTACTAAGTGCCCCATACCTACAGGACATTAGTTTCAATTGTCCAGCAGTAAAAAACAAAAGCAAAGTAAACATCCAGTCTCAGCACAGGCAGGGAACATCCAATCAGGGGGCCCTCATCGATGAGCTCAATGCTATAGGTCCACAGCAAAGCAAGTCGACAGTGTTGCTCCATCAAACTACACCTTCTCCACTGCAGGGTAGGCAAAGAAAAACTCAGTGCCCTTTTCCTGCAGCATATTCATCATAGGATTAAATTGTTGCCACTTTTTTTTGCAACCGCACAAAGTCTTGATGTAGTGTTAGTTTGCTGCCCTCATAGCGCAAATCCTTAACAGCTCCACTGGCTATGTTTTCATTTTTTAACACAACTTCACGTGTGACTTTTTATCCTGCTGCACCAACTGTGAGGGGCCTTTTGGACCATAAGACCAGTTTCCTTCTTTTCCTTTGCCTCAGGCCCCAGACATTAAAGATACTTGACCTGTGTGTGATTGCTAAGGCAGGGGTAGGTCTTACATTGCTTATTTCTATACTGCATGTTCAGTCATTTATTGCATTGCTGGATTAATTATGGTTGTATGTAAACTGAGACTGAGGCTTGGGGGGACAGGGTGCATTCATAGGGGATATTTATAAATCATTGATTCTACTATTCATTATGATGCCTCTGAAAATTGTTGAGAGAAGTGTATGGATGGGGCACTTTATGTGGCTGGACAAGCCTTTGCTTCTAGGACTGCAGCACTACTTGTTGAAAGGCTACCCCCCCCCCCTTACAACTTCACAGCTTCCTCCTAATGGGGCCTCTGTCCCATTTTAGCTGTATTTAGCTAGAATACCGAGTGCTCCAACTAGTACTGACAGTTTTCCTTTTTCTGATTCCTTAGCCACTTCCTGATTTGTCTCTCGAGTATATCTCTTACCAAGTAAGGGAGAGGAGAGAGCCAACGACTGGCTATGCACTGGTTGTCAGGATGTCTGTAACCCCTCTCTTTGTGCTGGGACTTGTATGGTCCCTGCTCTCCCCTTTCCCTAGGGGGGCAGCTCGTTTCTCTTGGAGGCACAGGATTTTTGGATACCTGTTACATCTTCCAGCTCAACTGCCACCTTTCCACTAGTTTGTAAGCACTTGCAGCATACAGGGTGGGTGTGTTCTCCCATCTCAACCCCTTGGAAGCCACACTGTATATAGTGTTTTGCTTTCCCCTGATACTGGGAGTTGTGTTTGCCAACTCCCAAAAAACGGACCACAAAATACGATGCAGGGCTGGTGCAGGTAGAAACAGGCTGACAGTTCCATTGTAGAGAAAAATAATACCACAGTCACAGAGAAGACCAGCAACACTTTGAATGCATATGCAGAAATGAAAAGCTTTATTTACATTTAAAATGAAATGAGGGTACAAACAAGGCTGATAACCACAACTGCACCAGACAAACATGTTTTCATTCCCTGGTGTCTAGTGGCACCCACCACCTATCGATCACTGTCCCCATTAATTGCTTTATTTTTTATTCCCTAGTGTCTAGTGGCACCCCTTCCCCCATCTGCTGATAGCCATATCCATATTTTTTTTTTTATTCCCTGGTGTCTAGTGTCACCTCCTGAATGCCATCTTCATTAATTCTTTATTTATTCCCTGGTGTCTAGTGGCACCACATACACACACCAATCACTGTATCTGGTATTTTTTTTTTATTCCCCAGTGTCTAGTGGTAACCCCCATCCACCCGTTGCAGACATAACCCCTGAAATAAAATATAAAATCGTCCCTCAATTATTTTTTTTTCAAAACCTGTAAAAAAAGGAAACAGTACCTCACTGATCAGCCCCTCACCCCTACACACCTTCAATCACCTGAACAGATCCCAGGTTTGAGATCCGCTCTCCAATCAAAGACATGTCTTGCTGCTGGAACCAGCGACTGCAATATGAGAAACTACGGTAAATGCAGTTCAATGTATTTCAATAAGGGTTTCAACTTTTATTCATATCTCAGCCATTATTTGGGATTTTGACCCCAAATTTTCAACATGGCTTTTTGGAGAACCATACTCATGAACAATGCGACTGTCATTTAACACCTCCTACCTGAAAGGTGATTTCATGGTTGTTTTGTGAATTCACCTTCTGTGCAGGATTTGGAAGTTTTCTCTGCCCTTGTTCATGAGGTGGGGTCTGAAGAAGGCTATGTTGAAAATGTGGGGTCACAATTTGAAAAAATTCCAGAGTTATGACCATTTGATGCAATTTCACTATGCACACTTGTAACTTTGGAAATGTTCAAAATTTTGACCCCAGATTTTCAAAATAGCCTTTTTATTACCCCACCTAATATATGTCACAGCTGTCATTTTTCAAATCCTGGTCAAAATGTGTTTTTGCACCTGTAGCATGAAATGGGTTTACAATTGCACAGAATTATGCTTTGGTGGGGATTCAAAAATGTTCTGTACTATGTACATGAAGTGGGGTATAACATGGCTATGCTGACAATTTGGTGTCCTTCCACAGTTACATACATATACACATCTATGGAGGGATAGGCTCCCACATTAAAATAAGGGTACTATTATACTATCACAAAAAGTAAGGACATAAGTTGCAAAAAATGTTGTTAATGCCCCAGTGAAGGTCAAAGTGAGAAAAGTTGGGAAATGAGGCTTTAGGGTTTCAAACCCTAACACTCCACCCTCCTAAACCAGGCAGCAGAGCAGGTGTGGGGTGTGCCTTGGGCTTCTCAAGCCTAACACTCAAGCCATTCTCATAAAGACTACACATCGAACCTTATGTACAGGAATGGGGTGAGTGTTAGACTTCAGAAGACCAAGGCACACAATACACCTGCTCTGTAGCCTGGTTTGGGAAGCTGGGGTGTTAGAGTTGGAAACCCTAATGCCTCATTTCCCAACTTTTCTCACTTGGCCCCTCACTGGGACATTAACAAAGTTTTTTGCAGTATATATATATATATATATATTAGAGAGAGAGAAAGAGAGAGCGAGCGAGCGAGAGAGAGAGAGAGAGAGAGAGAGATAATGGGCTATTGTACAGTACTGGAGAGACTTACACCATGTGCACTTTGACACCCTGTAACTTAAAAAAAGGAAATAAATATATTTCTTTCATGCCTTTTCTGTAGCTATACAATAAAATATTTAATATACATAGCATAATCATTTTTGGTCTGTGTGTACTTGTTTGGTGGTCCTTTAAGTGCATTCTGACCCTCCTAAACTGGGCTTCATTTTGTGACATGAAAGTTAGTGTAGCAGAGCACTTGAAATATTGTAACCCCACTAAGCAGTCCATCAGCTACAGCAGTGCTATTGGCTCTTAAAGATTATTAAATACACCCTCTGACAAATAGGTTTTATTAAGAATCATTTATATTTGGTAATATTACCGTTTTATTATGCCCCTTATGTTCCCTACCCATGGTGTCCCTTTCTGCATTGCTTAAATACAGTTCTTTCTCCTGTTTGTGTAGCGCTCAAAGTTCAAAGCAGCCCCCGTATGGATACTCTACCTAGTATCTTTTATGTGTCACCCCAAAGTTTATTTCCTTTTTTTCCTACTGCATACTTTTTGATTTATTTAGCACCACCTCCCTCGCATCTGAATTCATGAACGTAAGGATCAGTTCTGCCAGCAGTCTATAATCCCAAGAAATGGAAGTCTAGTCGAGTACACTCTTCTGTCATTATCAGAGGGTATAAAGTTGTAGGGCTCATGGTTCATAGACCCTTTCTTTTACCTAGGTTCCAGTCTGAAGCTGTATCGTCTCGAGTATTCCCTGGTCTTGAACATAATCAGCATATGCTCCATCTCATGCCCGACTGTGAGCCAGCTGCTGTTGCAACGATTGTCCAGCATCTAAAAAAAGGTATTTACAAAAATCTGTGATGCCGGGCATAAAGGTAGGGGTGGTGTACTACTGGATCTGTATATTCTCAAATCCCTCCTTTTTTGGGGGGGCCGGGAGTTTAACTTTATACATATTGTGATGCTCCTGACCTTGAAATAAAGCCACATCCTGTTTGAGGTTGAATCACAGGTCGCCTCGCATCGCTGGATTAAGCTCTTCAGTTTTTCCAATATTTTGAAGTTATTTCTAATTTAATGAAAGAAATCCACTTTTTTTTGTTGTTGGACAGGTCTGGGGTCAGTAAGGAAGAGTGCAGTTATAGCTCCTTGTAACGAGCAGTGTTTTTCTTTAAAGGTCTCTGTTAATGAGCAGCATTCTTTCAGTTTGCTTCTTGTCCGCTTGGCATTTATGAAGTAAGTTAAATTTACTGCTGCTTGGAGATTTACCTGAATTTAAAAAATGGACTTCAGCGTTAAGTAAAAATGGAGTCAATATATTGTGAGCACCATACTGAGGTTTGAGCTGCTTTTTTATAGAAGTACTGATTAAATTCTGCTGTGGCCCGTTTAAATTCTGTGAGACTAAAGGAGCGTTAGATGGTTAGAGGTTTTTAAATTTTTTTGTAAACTACTTGCTGCTGTGAGAAATTTTAAATATGGGTCAGAAAGTTGATTGGAGAAGCTTTATTATTAACTTGAACTTGAACATCTTGTTTGAAAGAAGCAGATTGCATTTTCAAGGACTGTCCAACATCGGGAGTTTTTTGTAAGCATACAATAATATTAAATGGAAAACTGATGTGGCTATAATGTGGGCAGTACTGGAGGATAAAAGGTACAAAGCCTCCTTTTTTTAACTAAAGGGGCCCATGGTGTAAAGTCACAAAGCCAATTCCAGTACAACAATTGCAGCCTGCAGTTCTTAATAAGATTACAGTCTTAAATCCTCAAGTCATGGTTTGTTATTATTCTTTGTTTTAATTAGTGAACAATGTTTTGGAAAAAGCCCAGCAAAATAAGCAAAAGGTAAAAGCAGCTACTTATTTAAATGGGGGTATTTCAACAAATGTGTTATTGAAGTGGAGAGGGAATGGGTGCAAGGAAAATGAGGAACCTGCAGTATGTTTACCCATGTGGGTGTGATTTGTGGTGGTAAGGTTTTTAAAAAAAGCATGCAAGAAAGGGATTTTAAACAACTGACGTGAGAGTAAAGCATCTGTAACCTAATTCTAAGATGGAGTTTCTACATCTTGGGGGGCTGGATTCTGGCAGGAAAATCAATTAAGGATAATGTACAGTAGTAGAGAGATTATGGTGCAGACAAGGAAATACAAAATAATATTTTTTTTGTATGTCTGATCATTTCTGTGGAAAAAATGTAAAATAAATGTCTGCTGCTTTTGAGTAACTATTTGGTGCACCATGTGTTCAGGCATGTAAGGCCCTGCATGACATTCCATGTTGAAAAGAGATGTAAAATAAAGTTTTGTAACTGGCATCGACTTTAGCCTGTATCTGGCCCATGGATAACTTAAATGCTAGTGTTTTTTCACATTTCCTCGGCTTTCTTGTAACATTTGAGCTGTTTGGTTGTCTCACTTGATGTTCAGTACAGGGGAAACTAAAATGGCTGTTTCCTTTGTTCTGAACATAAGCTTGGGCCATCTCACAGCTTTAAATGCTGAATTTACATCTCTTTCACCAGATGCCTGCAGAGGTCTTACAAGTTTGTCTGTATGCTCTTTTTTTGCAGCATGTGATTTTTTTAATACATTTAGGAGCAAATTCATGTGATTTTGAGTAATTGTTTGGTATACTATGTGTTTAAAGTAAGGTCCTGTATGGCATTTTCTAGTGAAAAGAGATGTAAAAGAAAGCTGTTTATCTGGCCTGTTAAGTGGCCCATGGTTACCTTTGATGCTAGTGTTTTTTCCACATTTTTCTGGCTTTTTTGTAACATTTGGACTGTATGGTTGTGTCAGTCAATGTTCAGTACAGGGGAAACTAAAAGGGTTGGTTCCTTTGTTCTGAATGTAAACTTGGGCCATCTCATTGCTTTAAATGCTGAATTTACATCTCTTTTCCCCAGATGCCTGCAGAGTTCTTACCAGTTTGCCTGTAAGCACCTTTTCATTGCAAAGTTTGATTGTTTTAATGCATTTTGGAGCATATTCTGGTACTTTTGAGTAATTGTTTGGTGTACCATTTGCTGAAAGTGAGGTCCTGCATGGCATTTTCTGGCGAAAAAAGATGTAATATAAGGTTTTGTAACAGGGCCCAGCTCTGGTCTATAACTGACCCATGGTTACCTTTGATGCTAGTGTTCTTTCCACATTTTTCTGACTTTTTTGCAACATTTGGGCTGTTTGGTTGTTTCAGTTGATGTTCAGAACAGGGGAAACTGAAATGGCTGTTTCCTTTGTTCTGAACATAAGCTTGGGCCAATCTCATAGCTTTAATTGCAACATTTACATCCCTTTTCCCCAGATGCCTGCAGAGGTCATACAAGTTTGCCTGCGAGCACCTTTTTCTTGGAAAATGTGACTTTTTTAATGCATTTTGGAGCTAATTCTGGCACTTTTGAGTAATTCTTTGGTGTACAATGTACTGAAAGTAAGGCCCTGCATGGCATTTTCTGGTGAAAAGAGATGTCAAAATAAGGTTTTGCTGCAGGGGCCAGTTCTGGCCTGTAACTGGCCCATGGTTACCTTTGATGCTAGTGTTTTTTCCACATTTTTCTGACTTTTTTGTAACATTTGGACTGCATGGTTGCTTCAGTTGATGTTCAGTACAGGGGAAACTAAAATGGCTGATTCCTTTCTTTTGAATGTAAACTTGGGCCATCTCACTGCTTTAAATGCTGAATTTACATCTCTTTTCCCCAGATGCCCACAGAGTTCTTATAGGTTCCTCTCTAAGCACCTTTTTATTTTTAAAGTTATATTTTTTTCTTAATTTCAAAACAAAGGATGATGCTTCTCAGTAATGTGTTGTGTACCATGTGCTGCACGTAAGTCCTGGCATAGCTTTCTGTTGGGAATAGGCTGGCAGTATAGCCTTGAAGTTTGAGTAACAAGCTATGAATGAGCTTGGTACATCCAGCTGACCAAACATGGGTTTGAGTCTCACAACCTCCACTTGCATACGGTGTTACTCTGAGCAAGTCACTTAACTGGCCAGTGCACCTAGTTCACCCCTGAAAACAGTCACATGTGCCTAGTGGACCTTACTCTGTTACCAAAGAAATAAATAAATTATAAAATAATTGTTTGGAACCTGACCCAAGACTGTCTTTTTATGCATGCATGAAAGTGTGCCAGACCATCAAGAAATGTATACATAGATACATAGATACATAGACAGTGTTGGCAGATAAGGGCCTATGGCCCACCTAGTCTGCCCATTTGAGCTTGTAAGTTCAGTTTGTTTTCCTAGAAGTCTATTTCCCCTTACCCCTGACCTCTAGAATTCCTTTATGTCTATCCCATGCATTCTTAAATCCCATGATTGTTTCAGCCCCCACCACTTCCTCTGGCAGGGTGTTCCACTTGTCCACCACCCGTTCTGTGAAGAAATTCTTTCTCATGTTTCCTCCGAATCGTCCTCCCTCCAACTTCATCCCATGCCCTCTAGTCCTGAAACATCTTTTTCACTTAAAAATAGTGTTCTCCTGCACCTTGTTCCTCCCTGTAAGATACTTGTATGTCTCTATCATATCCCCTCTCTCCCTTCTCTCCTCCAGGGAGTACATGTTCAGTTCCTTCAACCTGTCTTCATAGGACTTGTGATGCAACCCATGCACCATCTTTGTTGCCCTCCTCTGAACCTTCTCTACCCTGTCCTGTACGTAGGTATGGTCTCCAGAACTGTACACTGTACTCAGGTGGGGCCTCACTAGTGTCTTGTATAGCGGAATTATGACCTCCCTTTTCCTGCTGGTGATGCCTCCTGCCATCCAGCGATCCTATTTGCTTTACCTGATGCCTTGTCACACTGTTTCCCTACGTTGAGGTCATCAGAGATGACAACCCAAGATCCCTTTCCTGCTTGGTGCATGCTATATCCTCACCCTCCAACTGATATATTGTGCCAGGGTTTTGTGCCCCATATGCATTATCTTGCACTTCTTTGCATTGAATTTCAACTGCCAAACCCTTGACCATTCTTCAAGTTTCTGCAGGTCCTTCTCATTCTGTCTACACCCTCTGGTGTGTCTACTCTGTTACAGAGCTTTGTGTCATCAGCGAACAGTGAAATTCTGCCTTCTATATCCTGTGCAATGTCACTGATGAAGATGTTGAATAGGACCGGTCCCAGCACTGATCCCTGTGGTACCCTACTGGTCACTCTTCCCTCTGTGGAGTGACAGCCATTTACCACCACCCTCTGTGTCCTGCCACCCAGCCAGTTACCTACCCACCACACTACTGTCCTGCCCACACCCATATTCCCAGTTTGTGTAATAGTCTTCTATGTGGCACAGTGTCAAAGGCCTTGCTGAAGTCCAGATAGGCCATGTCCACTGCCTCCCTGATCCACCTCCTAGTCACCCAGTCAAAAATTCAATGAGGTTGGTCTGACATGACCTCCCCTGGTGAAACCATGCTGCCTTGGGTCCTGTAGTCCATTGACAACCAGATGTTCCACCAATCTCTCCTTCAGTAGTGCTTCCATGATCTTTCCCACTACCGAGGTGAGGCTGACTGGTCTGTAGTTCCTGCTTCCTCTTTGTTCCCACTTTTGTATAAAGGGACTACATCTGCTGTCCTCCAGTCTTTGGGTACCTCCCTGTTTCCAGTGATTGGCTGAACAGGATAGCCAGAGGTTCAGCCACCACCTCTCTTAGTTCTTTAAGGACCCTGGGGTGCACCCCATCTGGCCCCATTGCTTTATCAGCTCTTATTACTTCCAGTTCCTTCAGGACCCTTTCTCGTGTAAAGGGACTTGTGTCCATTTCTGCACCATTCTCACCCCTTGTACTCCCTTCAGACCCATTACCCCCCTCTTCCTTAGTAAAGACTGAGCAGAAATACCTATTCAATATGTCACCAATATGGTGACAGTATCACAGTCACCAACACCCCCAATGCACATTTTCATGAATACCTCTCAGCTGCTATGAATTCTGCATAGCGTTATGATTTTCGCAGTCACATTTACTCTTGCTCATCACATGTTTACTGATGTTCCTCATGATGTTAGAGCTGTTTCTGGACACACAAACTATGAATCATTGAACCAGGTTCATAGAAACATTCCTTATCACTATTTGGGGCTCACTACCTGTAGAAGTAGTATTCTTTAAAATAAGACTGTGCTACAAATTCTGGCCCTGTGCTATGATTTTTGAAGTCCAGTACTATGATTTTTAACGCTGAGAGGTTGAGAGATATGTTTTCATGTGTATTTTGAAGAGTCATCCAAACTCATCCAACCTTTGAATCAAATTCCATAAATTTTTTGCTTTGGTAACTGGATAAAGCCCACTAGGCACAACTGCGTGTTTTCATGTGTGACCTGGGAGCATTGGGACAGTTAAGTGACTTGCTCACAGTCACAAAGCAATGCAAGTAGAGGCTATGGGAATAAAACACAGGTCTGCTGGATGTAGCAAGCTCATTCACAGCTCATTACTCTAAACTCTATGCAATATTTCCAGCCTCATTCAGACTGAAAGTATTTCTTGACAGAAACTTGGTGTGTTATTGAAAAGCATGCTTTGCAGTTAATTGTCCATTTAGCTAAATGGTGCAAGTCACACCTTTTCTCACACCTATTGTTTCAGGCTCAGGGCAGAAAAAAATGTTTCTGATAGTCTGCCCAGCACAGATTAAGTACTTAAAACAGCAGTAACTCTTAACATTAATTTAAATAATTTTTTGAGCAGTTAAGAGAAGCCAAAACATCAAGATACATGACTTTCTTTTTGCTTTATTTCACTCTTAAGGCAAGAAAAATGATTTTTAAGTTCTTAAAAGTTGATGATCTTTTGCCATGTCAACAATCATGGATCTAAGCAAATCAAGGTGGTGTGCTGCTAGTCCGCAGAAACATGTGCAGGCAACACTGTAACATATTTGCATTTTAAATGGGAGCACAATGAAATTAAGTGACTTGCTCATGGTCACACAGAATGCAAGCATGGACTGATGAGATTCAAACCAAGGTCTCCAGGTTTAAAAACATAGACACTGATCACAGATAAGGCCCATCAGGCCCATCCAGTCTGCCTGTATACCCTATACTTAATTAGCTGCCACTGACTCTTTTGGTATACTACTGCTGCTGCTTCTCCTTCCCCACTCTTGGGATTCCTCATATCGATCCATGCCTGTTTATATCCCCCAATTGTGTTTGCCCCTAGCACTTCCTGGGGCAGGATCCCACAGTTCATCTGGCTCTTTATGTGTATTCTGAATCTCTGTAGTTTTAATATTTTCATTGACATAAAGGGCCACTCCACCCCCCTCTTGCACCTTCTGAACAGTAATGTACATAGCCAGGTACAGAAGTCTCTGAAGTGTGGCTACTGGTAAACCAAGCACCTCAGTCTCTTCTGAACAGTACATAGCCAGGTACAGAAGTCTCTGAAGTGTGGCTACTGGTAAACCATGTCTCACTAATGGCTACTATGTCCAGTTTAGGCTCTGTCATTATTGCCTGCTGATCTGGGATCTTGTTTCCCTGACTGCAAGAATTTGCGAACATGATTTTCCACGGGCCAGATTTAAGTGCGTCAGTTGTTGGGTGAGGTCTGGCATTTCCCTTGTGCATCGTATGGGGAGCCTGATCTTTTTCCTTACCTGGTGATGCAAATTAACTATAAACATGCTGAACTCCTGTTTGACCACTAGCTGAGTGGGGGGAAGGGTGTTCTTCCTATTCGATGTATGGGGTGCTGCACCCCTCTCCCCATTTGCTAGTTTAAATATTCTGCAAAGACGTCAAATTTCTGCCCCAATGCACTGACTCCCTGCTGTCCTTAGCATGAACAATACTGTATTATGGTCTCTTGTGCCTAGTTAGGGATCACACCATGAAGAGTATGATCCCTAATATGGCGCTCACCAAATTAGCCATGGTTGGTGTTGTTCGTGAAGGTGGCCACTGGGGAACAGTCACCATAACACAGTTTTGTGAGAAATGGTCACTTCATCCCTATTCCTTAGTTATCCAGTCTGCAGGTAGCCAGATTTATTACCACCATTGTGTAGTCTAATACCACCTGGAACCGCACTAGTCAACATGATTAGCTGTCTTTTGTGGTCATTGAGTGGGACTGTTTACACAGGCCCTCTACCTTAGCAGTTGTCTCTTGTGTCCCTGCTAGTGTCTTGTGGTCACAGAAAGGTCTGGATAAATAGTACAGCTTGTCTGGTACTATTTGTCATTGTTGATATAGGACATTATGTTTAATGGATATAGCCATTTTTTTTTTTGCTGCCAGTATCATCCAACTTTTCCAAGTACAGAGTTTCATGGAACATACCCTCGTACAGGGTGCTTGCTAGACTGAACCTAGAATCCAGTGTACAGTTGGAAAGCAAGTATCTAGAAAAATATGGTGGCCTACAACTGCTCCTGGACATTATGTCAAGCTTTTTTTCTGCTGGCAGAGCTGGACTGATTATGCATGCCGTCTACTTTGGCAATTGTCTCTTGCTGCCCTGATACTGTCTTGTGGTCACAGAAAGGTCTATGGATTAATAGAACTGCTTGCAACTTGAGTACCATGCACAGGTTGGAAGCCCATAAATGAAAAAAGACAGAGAAACACTGAAATCTTTATGGAGGTTGGAAACACAAGTAAATGTTTAAATTCATGATGAGTATTAGAGTGGGAAAATTATAATTTTTTACAGCTGTAGTCTGGACTCTAGATCAAGCCAGGCATTTAGCCAACTAGATGGGCCTGGCGTCTTGTTCTTTCCATTACATTTTTTCATTTAGTGCTCCATTGATTATGTCTACATACTTGACATGTTGGAGAATTCTGTTTCCAAAAAAAGTACATCCTGTAAATCCTTCTGGATCTTGTGTTTCTGCAAATTGTAGATGGAATTCCTAAAAAACAACCTGAGACAGCGTCAACCACGGCATGATGTTGTTGCATCCACATCTTGCTGTGGCGGTGGTGGTGAGACTGCTTGTTTGAATTCAGTGAATACAACATGTAGTCGAAAGACATGACCAAGATTGCATAAAGAGTACATGAGAGAGTACCGTGCAAGAATGAATAATTATCCTGAAAAATACAAAGCTTATAGTGAGAAAGAAACGGAGAGGGTAAAACAGTATAAAATGTCAATGCCTGAAGAGACCAAAGTACAGTACAGGGAAAAAGATAGGCTCCGGACACAAAGGTATAGAGAAAACAAAAAGGCAAGTCAAGTACCTGATGGCACAGAAAAGAAGAAACGTACAAGAGCGGAAGCAGAGAAGATGAGAGCTTTATGGCGGGAAAATAAAAAGAATCAGAGAGCAAAAATGACAGCTCAAAAAAGAAGGTGGATTAATGAATGCAGACAGTTTCTGTATGCTCAGAAGAAATGTGCCAGACTGCAAACTATCACCGTGGAATCAAATACACACAACTTGCAGCTGAAATGCAGTATAACATCATGGTCTCAGATGCTTCCCCTTTGGCTAATCCACAAATAGACAGTCCACAATCAAGAATACCACAGACTCTATTTAACAGTGTTGCTGCGAAAAGAAAAGCCATCTCACGATCACTTAAAGCAATGCCAAAAAGCCCAAATAAATTTGCTGAAGTTTTCTCTGCAATGCTACTTAAGTCAACACCATGAAAGTGCAAAGCTATTGAGGTGAAATCTATATTAACGCCATCCAAAAAAAAACTGTTGGATTTTCTTGAGGAAACAAGCTTGAAAGTGACATTGGAAACAATTAAACACTCAAGACAAAAAGATTATATTCGAATCCGTCGACTGCTGCAAAAGTCACTGTTGGTGAAGAAAAAGTTCAGAAAATTAGACTTACACAGAGAACTGGGATTTAGCTGGAAATTTTTTTGTGTGTACTCTGCATATAGCAATGACTACATTGAGAGGCGTAAGAAGAGGAACGATGCTTTGCCAGAATTAATAATTCAGAAGATACAGGACTTCTACCAACATGGTGATATCTCTTGTGAACTTCCCATTGTGAAAATAATTGGGAAAAAAACAACTTTTACTATAGAAGGTACTGGAATCATCGGTCCTAACTACATATGAACAGTTCAAGGAAGAAAACCCATATGTACAAATCAGTTATAGTAAATTTGTAAAACTTCGCTCTAAAAATGTTTGTGTCATGTCCAGATATAAGCTTTTGCAGTGTCTATGCGAGTACTGCCTGAACATAGACCTTAAACAACAGCATTGCTTTGCAATGTGCACAGTTAAAAATACCAGACAGTGCCATAAAGCACAAGTATGAGGCTTCGACCCTTACAATGTGCTGCAGAGTTGGTGAATTTCACAATAAATGATGCATCAACAGGAAATGCTTGCAGTGTGGCACCAAAGGCATAGAGACAAAACTGATGCCACTTTTAAATGAACACGTGACCTCTCCAGTCACCTGAAGAAAATGGCAAAATAAGGATGTCACCATGAGAAAGGAGGGGAAAGTGACACATTCAAAGCAAATGAGAATGCGAAATAAGACTGGAGTCATCGGAGACCTAATACAAGAACTGCAAGAAGAGCTGAAGCCACATGCTAAGCACTTAGCAAATGCAAAGTGGCAGTCACAACAATTTGATGCTTAAAAATGTACCAAATAACTGGGTAGTTTTCTGTCTGGACTTTGGAGAAAACTATAATTGCCACTACCAAGATGAAGCTCAGAGTGCACACTGGGCATATAACCAAGCTACAATTCACCCAGTTGTGGCCTATTATAGATGCCCTAAACTAAACTGTGGCATAAACATGCACAGCGCACTTATTTTTATTACTGATGACCGAAAGCATGACTTCCATGCTGTTCACCACTTCACATATATGGCAACGAAATATCTTAAAGAACAGGGGGTTGATATGGTAAAGCAAATTCATTTTTCTGATGGGGCACCAACACAGTACAAGAGCAAGGGCAACTTTGCTGATGCATCATTTGGTGTGGTGGATTGTGGTGTCTCCATTGAAAAACACTTCTTTGGCAGTCGGCATGGCAAAGGACCGTATGATGGAGAAGTGGGCATCTTGAAAAATAGTGCATTACTGGCAGTAAAATCACAAAAAGCCATCATTGACAGTGCCTTTGCATTATACCAATATGGGAAAAACTACCTTACATGTCCCAAAAATGAGGAGGATCATGTGCTCGTGACATGCAGTTTCTTTTTCATCAAGGAGGGTAAAATAAACAGGTGAAGACTTACTAGAACAAATGTGAAAACATTGCTAAACACATGACTGGTACACTGTGTAAAAGGAATAGATCCACATATCGTATCTGTTAAAGAGAGAAGCAGCTTCTGCCGACCATGTGTTATAAATGAAGGACAGTGCCCTAATGTATTATTCACAGGAGATTGGAGAACCTTTTCTTTGAAATATGGGACAGAGGTGACTCCATCACCTTTGACACAGTCTCCAACGACACCAACAGCAGCACTACAGTTAAGGTTGCCATCAATGACAACGTGGTCTCCAGCACCACCACAGTCAAGGTTTCCATCTCCACCACCACCATCATCACCAGCTTCAATGCATGAAAGGTCTCCTTCTACACCACTACCAGCATCAGTGCAGGACAGGTCTCATTCTCCACCACCAGCATCAGTGCAGGAAAGGTCTCCTTTTACACCACCAGGAACACCGCAGGAATGGTCTACTTCTCCACCACAACCAGATTCACTGCAAGAAAGGTCTACTTTTCCACCACCTCCAGCAGCATCAACAGAGGCAAGGTCTCCAACTCCACCACCACCCGAATCATCACCTCAGGCAATGTCTCCATCTCCACCACCACCACCACCAGTGCTGCAGGCAAGGTCTCCATCTCCACCACCACCCAAATCATCACCTCAGGCAATGTCTCCATCTCCACCACCACCAGTGCAGCAGGCAAGGTCTCCATCTCCACCACCACCTGAATCATCACCTCAGGCAATGTCTCCATCTCCACCACCACCACCACCACCACCAGTGCTGCAGGCAAGGTCTCCATCTCCACCACCACCCAAATCATCACCTCAGACAATGTCTCCATCTCCACCACCACCACCACCAGTGCTGCAGGCAAGGTCTCCATCTCAGCCACCATCATTTCCATAAGCAAGTTCTCAACCATCAAAGAACACATCACCCTCAGTGTAAGTACCCATGTGATTAACATTTTGTTGAAGCCACCTACTGGCCTCATCACCTTATCCATACAGTTTCTGGTGTGCAAGACAGCACACAATGCTAAAGTAATAATGTGACTTACTGGAGGAGATGGGTGTTTTAATCCCTGGATACATGTTCATGCATGCATTCATGTGTGTGCTACTGCATGTACACAATGAGAATAAAACCTCCTCCATGCCAAATACCTGAACATATCACCCATATCCACTACAGTGGCATTTAATTTGAAAGTCACAAGCCATTTGAATGTCCTTATGTCTTTCCATTGGATGAATTATGGCTATTTAGATTATGGAATAGGGTATACCATTCCCCATTATTTGCCCTCCCAAAGATTTCAGGTGTCTTGACAATCAAGATGCTCAAGTGGATGATTTATTCATTTTATACTTTTTGCAGTGCTCTCCAGGAAAGTGATTTTGTGGCTGTCCTGTTCCAGACTGGGCGAAAGAATATGGCCTACATATACTTGGCAGAGGTTGTTTCATCCACAGATGAGGAAGTAACTGTAAAATATCTGGTCAGGAACAGAAACTGTATTTACCAGTGTCCAGATGAAGACATGGCTGAAAACTCTACCCAGCCAATCACAGACATTGTTTTCAAATTTACTGAACCTTCTCAAAGTACAGAAAATAATTGCACTTTGCTCAAGATGGATTTGACAAAATATGAAATGCCTTTTTTGGCCTTCAAGTACTTTTTAAATGATTTTCCCCAAACCCTTAGCTGTGACTTGTGCCTAAAACCTGACAGTCATATTCTCATGATTATGGTTATTCATTTAGTACATTGGATTCCATCACTCTTTTTATGTTGATTGCGCGCATGCGCAAGAAACATGTTGCGTCAGCTTTCTCCACAAGCAGGTTGTGGAGGCATGGCACTGTTGTGCCCAATGCCCCCATAGCCTGCAAAGGCTTGTCCCCATCCCCCAATGCTGTGGCATGCAGCTGCTGACACTAGTTCAGCCAGCGTGCCACAACTTTCTAAAACATCAGCCGCTGCAATCAGGAGCCGCCTTGTCATTGCAGCTTCAGCCATCTGCTGCAATGAGGGAGCAACCCGTCATTGCAGAGCGGGATGTGAAACCCCTGATATTGTTTGTGAACATGGTGGTGGGTTGCCACCATTTTGTTGCTGCCGATGGGGTGCCCAATCCCCGTCAGCATAATGATACCCCTCCTTCTGTTTCTATAGCTGAGGGGGTGCCCAATCCCCCTTGGCTCCTGCAGCTCCCCTCCCCCTTTCCTTGTTTACTGACGGGGGTCCCAAATCCCCCATCTGCTAATGCACCCACCCACCCACACAGGTGTCATGCTGGGAGCCCATCCCAGCATGCCAAAGCACCTGTTAAAGAGGAAAACAGTCCCCTGATGTCTTTTATTTTTTCCACCCTTTTAAGAAAAAAAATGGTCCCTCGGAGCTCTCCCAGGCCCCCCACAACCCGCACCACCCTGCGCACCTGCCTCCCACACCCCCTCACCCCATACCTACCTGGAGTCTGGCAAGATGATCTTCGGTGGACCGGGAACACGTCTGCACTCTTCAAAGCCAACCTCGAACTGAGGAAATGCCGGTAAGCCGTATAATGTAATAAATAGGATTTTTTCAACTTTAGTGCATATCTCGGGCATTTTTGGGACTTTTTTCACCAAATTTTCAACATGGGGTTTTTGGGACCCCTCCTCATGAATTCTTGAACTGTCATGGTGTTCATCGGCCCCGGAAGGTGGTTTTGCGGTCACTGTGCAGAATCACCTTTCGGGGCTGATTAACGAAATGACAGTGCCAGTGTTCAGTAGGTGGGCTCTCAAAAAGCCTATGTTGCAAATTTGGTGGGAAAAATCCAAAAAATGACTGTTTTACGAGCGTGTGTTGCGCAGTTGCTACGTACGCTCGTAACTTCGTGAATTTACAATATTTTCATGCCAGATTTTCAACATTGGCATTTTCTCACACTTCCTTGTGAGCAGTACAGCTGTCATTGTTCACATCCTGGCCAAAATATGTTTTCACAGTTCTGGCACAGAATAGTGCAGTTGCTGTGGGAAATAAGTGTTCAGGACAGATTAAGAAAATGACAGTGACACTGTTCATGAGAAGAGGTCCTAAAATGCCTTTGTTGAAAATTTGGTAATGATACTCCATAAAATGACTATGTTACGAGCGTGCATTGCACAGTTGGCATGCATGCTCGTAACTTCACGAATTTATAATATTTTCACTCCAGATTTTTAACATTGCCATTTTCCCAGACCTACTTATGAACAGAGTAGCTTTCATTTTTCCCATCCTGGCTGAAACGTGTTTTCGCACTTCTGGCACAGAATAGAATGGTCGCTGTGGGAAATCACTGTCCGGGACAGATTAAGAAAATGACAATGATACTGTTCATGAGCAGAGGTCCTAAAATGCCTATGCTGAAAATTTGGTGGTTATAGCCCATCAGTTGACTGTGTTACAAGTGTGTGTTGTGCACTTTCCATGCTTCCTTGTGACTTTGCAGATTTGTAATATTGTCACACCAGATTTTCAACAGAGCCATTTTTTCACACCTCCTTATAAGCAGTACAGCTGTCATTTTTCACATCATGACTGAAATGTGTTTTCACAGTTCTGGTGCAGAATAACATGGTCACTGTGGGAAGTCAGTGTTTGGGACAGATTAAAAAAATGACAGTGGCACTGTTCATAAGCAGAGGTCCTAAAATCCCTATGTTGAAAATTTGATGATGAAACTCCATAACATGACTGTGTTACAAGCGTGCGTTGAACTGTTTCCACGCACCCTTGTAACTTCGCAAATTTGTAATACTGTCACGCCACATTTTCAACAGTGGCATTTTTTCACAACTCCTTATGAACACTACAGCTGTCATTTTTCACATCCTGGCTAAAATATGTTTTTGCACTCCTGCCGGACAATAGCATGGTCACTCTGGGAAACCAGTGTTTGGGACAGATTAAGATTGACCGAGTGAGAAAGGGGAGTGACCAAGCTCAACTGAGCTCTGTAGGGATTGCTGCAGATTTGTTTGTGGGCAGACAAAGGTCCCAACACAAGAGCCCACTACAAAAGGGCAGCCTGCAGCACTGGGAGAAACAGAACGAGAGAGCAAGTGAGGGAGGGGGAGTGAGCGAACTCACCGAAGCACTGTCAGGACTGCTGCGGATTTCTTTGTGGGCAGAAAAAGGCATTAATACAGGCAGGGGCCCAGTACAAAAGGCCAGCCTGCAGCGGTGGGAGAAACAGTACGAGCAAGTGAGACAAGGGGACTTAGTGAGCTCAACGGAGCTCTATCAGGACTGCTGGTATTTCTTTGTGGGCAGAAAAAGGCACCAATGCAGGCAGGAGCCCCGTACAAAAGGGCAGCTTGCAGCACCTGGACAAACAGAATGAACGATGAGAGAGGGAGACTGAGCGACCTCAATGGAGCTCTGTCGGGACAGCTGTGGATTTCTTTGTGGACAGACAAAGGTGCCAACTCAGCCAGGAGCTCCATACAAAAGCGCAGTCTGCGGCGCCAAGAGAAACAGAATAAGCGAGTGACAGAGCAGTACTGAGAAAGCTCAGCGGAGCTCTAGTGTGACTGCTGCAGATTTCTTTGTGGGCAGAAAATGCGGCAACGCAGACAGGAGCCCAGCACAAAAGGCCAGCTTGCAGCACCGGCAGAAACAGAATGTGAGAGTGACAGAGGGGGAGTGAGCGAGCTCAGTGGAGCTGTGTTGGGACTGCTTCAGATTTATTTCTGGCCAGAAAAAGCCGCCAATGCAGGCTGGAGCCCAGTACAAAAGGGCAGCCTGCAGCGCCAGGAGACACGAGTGAGGGAAGGGGAGTCAGTGAGCTCAACGGAGCTCTGTTGGGACTGCTGCAGATTTGTTTGTGGGCAGAAAAAGGCAGCAATGCATGCAGGGGCACAATACAAAAGGGCAGCCTGCAGTGGCAGGAAAACCAGAATGAGTGAGTGAGCTCAACAGAGCTGTGTTGTAACTGCTGCAAATTTCTTTATAGGCATAAGAAGGCAGCAATGCAGGCAGGAGCCCAGTAGAAAAGGGCAGCCTGCAGCGCCAGGAGAACCAGAATGAGTGAGTGAGACAGGGGGAGTGAGTGACCTCAGTGGAGCTCTGTCAGGACAGCTGTGGATTTCTTTGTGGGTAGAAAAAGTCACCAACTCAGGCAGGAGCCCAGTAGAAAAGGGCAGCCTGCAGCGCCGGCAGAACAGAATGAGCAAGTAAGAGAAGGGGACTGTGTGAGCTCAATGCAGCTTTGTCGGGACTACTGCAGATTTCTCTGTGGGCAGAAAAAGGTGCCAACAGAGGCAGGAGCCCAGTACAAAAGGGCAGCCTGCAGCACCAGGAGAACCAGACTGACTGAGTGAGACAGGGGGAGTGTGCAACCTCAACGGAGCTCTGTCGGGACATCTGTGGATTTTTTTGTGGGTAGAAAAAGCCACCAACACAGGCAGGAGCCCAGTACAAAAGGGCAGCCTGCAGCACCAGGAGAAACAGAATAAGTGAGTGAGAGAGGGGGAGTGAGCCACCTCAATGGAGCTCTTTCGGGACAACTGCAGATTTCTTCCTCAGCAGAACAAGGTGCTAATGCAGGCAGCAGCCCAGTACAAAACAGCAGCCTGCAGCACTGGGACAAACAGACTGAGCCAGTGACAGGGCCACTGGACAAGCACAACAGACCAACGCAGTCAACATTTGGCATTGACAAATGCTTGTTCTGGGTTTGGGACCAGCTGGTATGAGAGCAGATGAGACATACCAGGCCTGATTAAATACCTTGTACATAGTGTAATCAAGTGTAAATAATTTTTTTATAAGTAGTTTAATTGTCTGTGTGTGTCAGTATGACATTGTTTTATGAAGAAGTACTAGTTAGCAGTAATGTGTATGGTGAGACAGTATCACTGTAACATACGTTAACTCTGAAAAAAAAAACTGCTAAAAATAAAATTTATTTTTTTAACCACGAGATGCAGAGTTGGCTGGCTTAAATACTAACATGTAGAAAACTGCATAGCATGGTTGCTCAAGGCTATTAGAAATATTCAAGTCACAACTAAACTGTTACATTACGAAGTTTAGCATACAATGGTGTCCTATGATAGATGGTTGTGTAAGACCACTCCTGGAATGAATAACAAAGAAACAATGAGAGATCCATACTACAGCCCATAAATAGATGCAGAAGTCATGGTATTATAAAAAAATTATTTTACTTATGTAACCATAAATTAAACAAGTAGGACACCATGTTATGGATGTAAGAGTTTTCATATTCAAACTTTAAATACATTTTTCCATAACTTACACTTCATGAACTATCTTTATATTTGGGATGGCAACAGTAGTATATGTATGTATCGTAACAGAGACATAGTCATGAGAACCAAACAGACTTTTTTTTTGCCTAGATAGTCACACTAGGTCTCTCCAGTAGCAGATTTGTGCTATATGTATATATAAAATAGTTAGGGTTGATTTGGGAACTTTAATGTTAAAGTCAAAATGTTGTATTTTAATAACGTTGCAACTGTTCAACAGATTTACCTGAAATTTAGCATGTGCGGTTTGGTAACATAGAACTCTGGATATGGAAAGTTTAGTTCTGGCCAGATTTGCTGTTGTGGACCTATGGAGTGTGAAAAAGTGTGAAAATCCTTAGTTTTTGGCAAATTCTTTGCTCATCTCTACAGCTTGAATGGTTTATCTGTCTGGTCTGAAATTTTCAGGGTGTAAGGTGAATTGGTGAAAAAATATCAGTCTGTTCAGAAGTTATTAAAGTTTACATTTTCCCATTATAGTCTATGAGAAAAAGTAAATGTTGCCCTGAAAAGCACTTTTTGCTTTTGCAAAAACACTTTTTACAGCCGCAGATGGGTTTAGTACTTTTGTGCTGCTGCCATCTTGTTTTTAGGTAGTGAGGAGGAAAAAACTATGTAGCTCAAAAAATAATGTCCCTTGTAAACACCAACAGCTGGGGTTACCTAATTTGGGCCCAAGGAACATCAACCCTGGAATCAGTTTTTCTATACAATGCCTGGAAATATGTTTTATAAAATTTTATAAAATTTTCTGCCATATTAGGCACAGAATTTTCTTGAAAGTATTGCATATTTTTGCAAAGGTTTCTGCCTTCTACCAGAAGATCAGAAACCCAGCTTCTCCAGATCCCCCACTGTCGGACCACACATGGTCAACGATCATTTGCCTATCGTGACCCCAACTGGCTAAACACTCTCAGCACCTCTATTACCTCCTCTAACTCATTAGGTGCCTTTAAATCTAGACTATTCTCTCACCTAGCCACCTCAAACTCCTGTGACTGCCTTGATTAAATCCTAATCTATTCTCACTTCTCCTCCCTTGCCCTCTCACTTGAAAAAGGCCTACTAGTGGATCCTCGTCTCCTACAATGGTCTACTCCTCCTCCCACCCCTCTTTCCTCTTTTTCTCACTTACACTACCTAACTTACCTCCCTTACCTATCTTCCCTCTCCACTTGTTTTCTAAATAGTGAAAGTGCTTAAGTGATTTATCTGATGTTCATAAATGTCATTAGATTAGCTATTTTTTGTCTCTGTCTATTTCCACAATGTTACCTAAATGTGCAACCCTGTACCTCTATTGTTTGTAACTGATTTTTAACGCGGAACCTTTGTAAAAGAGCCTTGGCTCAAAGGTATTAATTCCTAGATTTTACAATAAACAATAAACAAAAAGGTTCCATGGGTACTTTCGTGAAAGTCTCACTTCTAAAATGTTGGGACTTTCACAAACGTCCTGGAGAATTTTCAAGAAAGCTCCCCCAGCTAAACCAATGGTACCTTCACAAAATTCCATGGAACATTCATGAAAGTTCTACAGTTCAACAGTCCCAAAATACAGCTCCTTTACCACTCATAGGAAGAAAATGGTTAGGACTTTTGGATTGAAATTTGCAGGGTGGCAAGCCCTTGCCCCACAGATGTGCCTTTTGCTGGTTTGGTGAAGAAATTAACACCAGTTTCATAGTTACAGCAGTCCAAAGTTGCAAATTTCCTCATAGGATAACATCGTGGTGTCTGTGGTGCCTTTCAGCACCTGCATCTTGAAAACTGTTCAAGATATGGATTTTTTGCTTGGTGTGCTAAGCATGTGTGGAGGTGGCCAAGTCATGAATATAACTGCAGTGGAATTCTTTCCACATTTCCTATGGCTACTGAGATATTGCAACTTTTGCAGCACAAGGGTTACTTGGAATGACTGTATGCCTGCGCTATGTCTCTATAATTATGGGTACATGGGCTGTGCGCTCTCTCATATGGATCCCATTATGCAATAATTGTACTCCCACATGGCGAGGCAATATCATTAAAATATCTGTACAGTTACGTATAGATGGGAGTACAAGGCCCAGAGGATATGTGTTCTCACATGAATATCAGAGACAATTGCAAAATGTATGCATGATGGGAGTGCAGGGCCTGGAGGCCCCTGCACTCCCATAACCACATACAAGTAACATTACACTTTCTCAAAAAGAAGGAAAATTAATTGCAAAAGCTTCTGTTAATGCATCAGGTACAGTTTTTATTATAACAACAAAAGTCAGGAAATTCAATGTTAGGGTTACTAACCCTATGACCCCACCCTCCCACCTTTCACACACCAACAGGCATTGGGGTGTTCCTTGGGGTCATTGGGCCTAACTCTTACCTCGTTCTTCGAAACTGTACCATATCAGCTTGTTTACACTTGGAAAGGGGAGAGAGTTAAAGCCAAGTATGCCAAGCGACCCCAAGGCACACCCCAATGCCTGTTGGTGTGTGGAGGGTGGGAGTTTGGGGGTTGGGTTGTATGGTTGGTAACCCTAGCACCAAATTTCCTGACTTTTGTTGCTGTAAGAGAAACCCTAACTGATGCATTAACTGAGTTTTTTGCATGAATATATATATATATATATATATATATATATATATATATATATGTATAATAGGGGCATGGTCGTGCCCCTATAGTTAGGGTTGAGATGTCACGTCTATGTTAAAGTCAAAGTTTTGCATGTTTTGGATATTGTCTGTGGTGCTGAGCAGCTGTTGTGTGGTGTGCCACTCTGTGACATGGCTCGTTTGAAAGAGCTTCACTGGCCGAACATGCCGCTTTTCATTTGGTGAAAAAATATTGAGGCATTCAAAAGTTATAGCACTTTTAAGTTCCCATTATAAGTCAATGGGAAAATGTGTATGTTTATTTTGCAAACAAAGAATGGGGTTTTGGCCATCTGGTCCCTTCTCACAATCAAAGAATTTGCAGGCTCACAATCAAACATTTAGGCCTCACAACCCCCAATGACACACCCCGTCAGCTGTCAATTTTGGGATGATGGGTGGCTCCACGGGGGGGGGCAACCCTAAAGGTCTCATTTCCTAACTTTTTGTGTTTTAACCCTAAACGATGCATTAACAAAGTTTTTTGCTTAGGGTTACCAATCCTACCCCCCTAGACACCACCCACCCTCCACAGACCAACAGGTGCTGGGGTGTGCCTTGGAGTCTTTGGCCCTAACTCTCACTCCATTCCATGTGTAAACAAGCTGAGATGGTACAGTATAGGAGAATGGGGTGAGAGTTAGGTCTGATGACCCCAAGGCACACCCCATTGCATTTGGTCTGTGCAGGGTGGGATTGCATGTGGGGGGTAGGGTTGGTAATCTTAACATTGAATTTCCAGACTTTGTTGGTGTGGAATCAACCCTAACTGATGCATTAATGGAGCCTTTTGAAATGAATTTCCCCATCTTTTTGAGAAAGTGAAATGTTACTCATATGGTATTCATAGGTGGGAGCAAGGGACCTCTGGGCCCTGCATTCCCACACACCCATAAGTGCACAGGGATAGTGCAGGAGGGCCCTGTGCTCCCAGTTTTGCATAACAGGATGCATGTTTGGGAGCACAGGCCCTCTTGGCCCTGCACTCCCACCAACCTATAAGTATAGGTGGGAGTGCAGGCCCAGACCCTCTGAGACTTGCACTCCCACCAGCCTGTAAGTATAGAGACATAGTGAAGGAGAGTTCTGTGCTTTTAGTTTTGCATAATCGTATCCTTAGGTGGGAGTGTGGGCCCAGGGTCTGCATTCCCACCCACCCATGAGAGTACAGGCATAGCATTGGAGGGCCCAGTGCTCCCACTTTAGCATAAATGGTATGCATAGGTGGGAGCATGGGCCCTCAGGGCCCTGCACTCCCACCTACCCATAAGTACAGACACATAGTGCAGGCCTAGAGACATTCCAAGTAACCCTTGTACTGCAAATGTGGCAATATCTCAATAATCATAGCAACTTTGGAAAAATTCCTTTGCAGTTTGTATTCATGACCCAGCCACGTCCATGTATGCTTAAGGTGTACTAAGCTGCGCATAGCAAACAATATGTATCTCGAACCATTTTTGAGATATAGGCACTAAAAGGCATCGCGTCCACCACAATGTTATCCTATGGCAAAATTTGCAACTTCAGACTGCTGTAACTCTGGAACCAGTATAGCATTTTTCACCAGATCAGCACAAGGCACATCTGTGGAGCAAGAACTTGCCACCCTGCAAATTTCAGCCCAAAAATCCTAACCTTGTCTTGCTATGAAGTGGCAAAGAAGTGACAAAGAAAGTGGTGTTTTGGAGCTGTTGAACTGTGGAACTTTTTCAAATGTTCTGTGGAATTTCATGAAAGTCCCATTGGTTTACATGGGGGAGCTTCTGTGAAAGTACTGAGGAACTTTCACGAAAGTCCTGCCATTGTAGATGAGGGACTTTCACAAAAGTACCCATGGAACTTTCGCTGAAGTCCTAGAACGTTCATGAAATTTCCACAGCTAAGATGGTGGAAAAACATTAAAAACATATTTCTGTGCATCTTGGCAAAAAACTAATGCCAGGATTGTATTCCTAGGGCATCGATTAGGTAAACGCAAGTGTTGGTGTTTACCTAGGGCCAGTATTTTTTGACCTACAATGTGTTTTCCACCGTGCTAACTGAAAACAAGATGACAGCAGCAGGAAAGCACCAAACCCATTTGCAAAAGTAAAAAGTGCTTTCGAGAAAGCAAAATGTGCTTTCCAGGGGAACATGTATTTTTCCCCATAGGTCAAAATGGGAAACTTTAAACTTTAATAACTTTTGAATGGATTAACATTTTTCCACCAAACTTTCAAAAGAAACTTCCCAGACCCAGTCCTCATATACCCTGAAATATTTGGACCAGACAGACAAACTGTTCGGGCTGTAGAGATGAGCAAAGAATTTGCAAAAAATAGTCAAAAAAAGTGTTTTGCACTTTTGTGGCACTCTACAGCTCCACAGTTGTACATCCAACCAGAACATCACTTGCCAGATTCAGTGATCTATGGTAGCAGACAGCGCATGCAAAATTT
The DNA here is from genome assembly GCA_016271365.2 of Neoceratodus forsteri. Classification (NCBI taxonomy): domain Eukaryota; kingdom Metazoa; phylum Chordata; order Ceratodontiformes; family Ceratodontidae; genus Neoceratodus; species Neoceratodus forsteri. Next base: position 1,278,291,780 of record CM057450.1, on the reverse strand, counting down.
CAGACAAATCAGACGAACAGTTGCAAAGTTATTAAGTGCAAAATTTGAGGCTTTAACACTAAAGGTGCCTACTCAACCCTAACTAATCCTGTAGTACTGTGCAGGTATATCTATATATCTATCTATAAACATATATATATATATATTTACATACACAGTATATATGACTGTGAAACTTGGGTCTCTTTGTTTGCAAATGTATATAATTATACTGTTGAAATGAATGCATTAAACTATTTAGATTTCTTTTAAAAATGACAATCTGTAACACAAGGGCTTCACCTAGTGCTATATTATGACCTCCACAAGCTTGTTTGCAAAATTACTAACAGGAAACTATCTCTAGGATAGGATTTCTTAATTGGCTGCACCTGTTAAGAAAACTAATGTACTCTTTAGGCTGGTTACAGGAAGGTCAATGAAAAAAGTCCTGTTGCATTTTGTGAGAAACAGGAGATGACACATACAAGAAGAGGATATAGAGGATAAACTGCCAGGCAAAGACATCTTATAAAAAGAGAGCAGTGTTTTCTTTATGTTGGGGGGGGGAGAGAAAGAGAGACTGGGATTTAAATTGACAAAAGACTCTCAGAGGAAGGACTTTTTTGGTGGAGCGGGATGAAAGGGTAAGGAAAGGGCAAACAGCCAAGAAGCCCTGAGGAGCAAGGCCAACCCCAAGCCAGCAGCAGTTCCATGGCCAGAGCCAGAGCCAGATAACTGAAGCCTGGATGGGGTAAGGATGTGGAGGATATCACCAAAGATGGCAACCTCAAGGAGTACTTGGAGGGGCTGCTGGAGGACATGGGGGAGGCAGAGATAGACAAAATGGAGAAAACATTCCAAGACATATGAAGAAAGAAGGGGCGGGGGTACATGGGGCACATGCTGGGGGCCAGAAATATGACAGACCCCCAGAACTCACATTGGGTGACCATGTGTCAGTCTCACTGAAGGAGCGGATATGGAAAGGGGGAGTTTGTGGACATATTCAGATTGGTGGACAAGAAGAATGAGCAGAAGGAGTTGGTGAGGAAGGTCTGAGATGGCCGTGGCACTCGCAGTGGTGGGCCACAAGGCAGAGGAGACAAAATGGAAAGGGAAGGGAAAACCTTTGATAATTGGCAAGCAGGGTTCATGGTATATAGTGTCATAGTCCTGGAAAAGAGGTTGGAACTGGCCAGCCCACTACTGACCTACATGGTGACCATAAGGGATGCATACAAGGTCAAGTTAGGTTTCAGATGGCTCAAATATGATGAGGTCTTCTGGAGGTGCATGGCAGCAAGGGGAGACTTGAGGTGGGACAGTACCCATTCCAAGTTGTGGGTGAAGACCATGTCCATGTCAGGCAAGGGGACTCCAACTGGGGGGGCACACCAGGAGGTGGACCACACTGGCCACAGGTGCAAACACCTGTTGGGGTTCAACAAGGTTTCCTGCAACTGGGCACACTGTAAATTCAAGCACATTTGCTCCAGATGTGGGGGAGCGTACCCTTTGACAACCTGCAGGCAAGGGGGAGAGAAGGGAGGACAAGGGAGTGGCCATCAACAGGACCTCCCCTTTCAAGGGAGCAGGGGGGGATGCTCCAACAGAGGTAAGGGGCATAACAGGGGAGGTCTCAGGGACACTTACAGTTATTAGACAGGAGCAGGAAAGGGGGAGAGGGTACTCGCTGGCCTGCACCCCCATTGTATGGAGGTGGTGGAGACATGGACCTGGGATTACCCAGACAGAGAGGTGGATGACAGCCTCTGAGCAGGTTTCAAGATAGGTTTCCCACTGGGTTTCCATGGGCCACAAAAACAGATGTGGGCCAAGAACCTGGGGTCGGTGAGAGGAAAGGAAGGGGTGGTTAGGGAAAAGATAGCAAAAGAGATAAGAGTGGGGTGGGTGGAAGGGCCGCAAATGGCATCACTGTGCCCTGAATTCAGGGTATCCCCTTTGGGGCTGGTTCCCAAGAAGCAGGCTGGTGAGTTCAGGCTGATTCACCACTTGTTGTACCCTGAAGGGCAATCAGTGAATGATGGCATTCCAGACCACCTGCGAGCAGTATCCTGCACTTGGTTAGATCAGGCAGGAGAGCTGGTCAGGGCAATAAATGAGGTCTGGTTGGTGAAAATGGACATAGAGTCCGTGTTCCAGCTGTTGCCAGTCAGTCCGGCCAACTGGGACCTGTTGGGGTTCCAGTTTGAGGGGGACTTATACATTGACAGGGCTATGCCCATGGGCTGCTTGGTGGCCTACTCAACTTTTGAGGCTTTCAGCTCATGGGTCCAGTGGGTGTTCAGGCAGAAATACAGCCACAAAAGGGTAGTGCACTACCTGGATGACTTTCTGATCATTGGGGGGAGCCACACAGAGATGCAAGCATGTTGAGGGACTTAATGGTGATGTGCAAATGGATTGGTATCCCATTGGCACAGAGGAAGACTGAGGGGCCTACGCATAAGTGGGAGTTCCTGGGGTTGAGGTGGACACAGAACAAGGTTGTTTCCGGCTGCCACCTGAAAAAATAGCCAGGGTGCAGGAGCTACTGTCACAAGTAATAGGGAGGTGGAGGGTGCCACTGGTACAGGTACAGAAGCTGCTGGGGCACCTTAATTTTGCATGCAAGGCAATCAGCCAAGGGAGGGCATTTACAAGAAGGCTCGGGAGGGTGACTGGGAAGTCTAAGAAGCCACACCACTGGGTGAAAATCTCAAAGGGTGTTTGAGAGGACCTCAAGGTTTGGAAGGAATTCCTAGACCTACATAATGGGGTAACATTCTGGCAGGTGGAATGGGAGTGCAACACGGACCTAGAGCTATACACCGATGCCTCAATGGCACTCAGGATGGGAGCATATTTTAAAGGGGAATGAATGGCAGAGGCCTGGCCAAGACAATGGGGGAGAATGGCCTCTTGAGAGACATCACTTTTTGGGAAATATTCCCGATTTGGGAGGCTATGGAGGTTTGGGGAGAGCAGATGAGGGGAAAATGCATCATGCTGTGGTGCGACAATAAATGGGTGGTGGAGATCATCAACAGGCAGGGCAGGAATGCAGAGACAGTGGGCCAAATAATGAGGAGGTGGTATTGTTGGGGCTGAAACTGAATGTGTAATTCAAAGTGCAGCATATTCCAGGGATCAAGAATGAATTGGCTAATAGTCTTTCCTGCTTACAGCTCAACAGGTTCTGGAGTCTGGCGCCACAAGCAGCGGCACACTAGACCAGGATCCCAGACCAGATGTGGGAGATTGAAGGTCCACTGCAAGGGCACTGTGCAGGGGCTCCTGGGCAACCAGGACCCTGAGGGTGTAACAAAGGGGCTTGGGCCAGTTTCCTGGAGTTCAGAGCTAGACAGGGGTGGGACAAAACCAAACTGGTCCGGGATGAGCAGGTCAAGAGGTTTGTGGTAGAAAAATGGGAATCAGGGATGGTGCACACCATGATAGTGGTTCAATTAATGGGAGTGAGCTGGGTATGCCTGGACAGAGGGTGACCAGATGCCACACCAGACAGGATGGTCAAGAGGATGCTCGCTGTATGGCGGAGGGGACAGGGGAGCAGGAAGGATGGAAGGTGCCCAGTCAGGAGCCAGCTGTTGGACAAGGTGTTGGGGCCACATGGAGTGTGTGCAGCAAGGCCCAGGAGGCCCACCTTTTCAGGGTGGTCTTCACAGTAATGGCAGCTGGGGAATTCAGAGTTGGGCAGATAACAATGCATATTTTTACTATTTGAAAACAGTGACACCAAGTGATGCCAAGTTTTACAATTAGTTGCAACTTAGACCATTGCGACACAAGTGTCTGGATATCTTTAGTCATGATGAAGCATGACGTTGGACAGGAGTGTTGGAGGGGTATTGCAGGGCCATGAGGATAATGCACATAAGGTGATTCAGTGACAATATGTGATTTGTGAAAGTTAGATTCTATAAGTATTATTCTAATGGCATTACCTATTTTGTGTCCATGAATTTCTGTGCGCATTTTGCAAATTAGTAATTTCTAAAGTATCAACAATACGTTTTAACCTACAAACCACATTTATACAGCTTAATTAGATTCAAGGACATATTTACTTTGGTATGCATGCCAAATCTTGAGTGTATAACTGCAATAGCTATGGAGCTATAAACATCCATATATTTTGAATATGTTCACACAATTTAACAATGAAATAGTGATATTTTAAATGCCTGTAACTTACAATCTGCATAACCAATTACCTGTCTATTTAGCAGTTTCTATGACTCTTCCAAGAAAGTATACATAAAAATGTTCAATTATTTAGCTCTAAAGGTGGCTAAGTTGGGTTTCCATGGGCTGGCAGTATAGCCAAGTGGTTAGAATAATGAGCTGTGAATGAGCTTGGTACATCCAGCAGACCTGAATCTGTTTCCCACAACCTCCACTTGCATACTATATGACTCTGAACAAGTCACCTAACCACCCCAGTGTACCTAGGTCACCCCTGAAGACAGGCACTTGTGGCTAGTGACCCTTAAAGAAAAAAAAGGAAAAAGTTGTAAGCAAAGAAATATTTTCCAAAAGTTTCACATTCATAATAGATTGCCAGATTATGAACCCCTATAACATCCCCTTCCCTCATGCAAATGTCGTTAAACTTGACATCCTTTTAGGGCCTTGTCAAAAGGATATGCACGGCAAACTTCAGGTTTCTAGTCAAAATGTGGACTGAATCATGATCAATTCAATAATTCTGAAAAATTACAAAAGAAATTATGAAGTGTCACTGAATGTCATGAAAATTTAGCGGCATTAGAATCTGCCAATTTCTTCCAGCCCTACCCCCACCTCAAGTTCCACATTTAGCCATTTAAACAACGATAAATAACATTTTATGGTTGGTCATAATTGTGATGTTCTGCAAAATACTCACTATCCATTCTGTCATTGTTTGAACCTTTGATGTTCCTGACATGATCTTGTATCCTTTGCTTGGGGAGCCTAACGGTTCCCAAATGTACATAAAGGTATTAGGACAATTGCACCGTATGGTGTATACCACAGTGTTTGTGCTACACATGATAAATTCTATTATTTTAACATCCCACTCACAGCAATCTAAACTGAACATGTTAGAATGTTTGCAGTACTGACAAATGTTACAATGCCATATTTGTGCAGACCTTTAGATCTAGTAGGTAAACATGTATAAAATGGCTGTGCTGTACATTTTGGTGTTTTTAGAACTAACTTTTAATTAGTTTATCTTTAAGTTGTTTATACCCTGCTGAAAGGTATATGTGGTGAAGCCCCTAATTCTACTGCTAGAGTAGATTCCCCTGAAGGATATGTGACAACTGGTGCACAATGCTGCCAGTGTGCATTGCCATTGTATTAAACTCATTGCTAAAATTCACTGGTTCAGTAAAAATGTTTGGTCTGCATTTAGGTTGTAGTATGTCTTTCCATTCTTGCTTTGTTAAGTGTTTTCTTAACAGCATCAGAACTGTACCCCCTTTTCCAGGAACCTATCTGACACTTTTACAGTCTCTTCTTCAAAATCACTGTTCCTAGAAGAATTGTGTCTAATAAATATAAACTGTTCATATGGTATAGATTCATTGAAACATTTGGGGTGGGTGCTTTTCAGCCCTCAGAAAATTGTTGCAGGCAGTGCATTTCCTAAATTTTCTTAAAAGAATAACATTGCCTTCTCTAACCTCCACTGTTGTGTCCGAAAAATGTAGACAACTTATTGCCAATCACACGTGAACCTCAGATTTAGAGGATTTGTATATAGCCACTAAACAAAACTGAGAGAGCTTATTCCTTAGTCCCTTTGAACATGCAGGCTGCTATATCATCAATAGGTCTGTATCATTGTATGAAATGGTCAATGTGTGGATTAGTGGCAGTGTAGAGACCACATTTATTTGAAATGTCCCCAAAACAGGATATGCGGGGGCCAAGACTGCACTCTTAGCAGTGACACAAAGTTGTAGACAGAACTCTACGTTAAATTCAAAGTAATTAGGGTTATAAAAATATCAGTGCTTCCAGAATGAATTGAATTGATAACAATTCAGCCATTTTGTCATTCCTCCAAAATAGTTTACATCCTCATGTTTGATGGAAGTGTACAGGGATTCTTCATCAACACCAATCCACAGAAAATCCTACTGCCATACAAAATCATTTAATTATTCCAGTACATGCTTGGTGTCTCTGAGGTAGGATACCAAAAGACTAACATTCCTTTGCAAGAAAAAATACAAGACATTTACACAAATTGTCTGCAAGGGATCCAACCTCAGAGACAATTGGATGACTGGGAGGATTTGTCAGTTCCTTGTGGATCTTGGGCAAAATGTGGAATGTAGAGATCATTGAGGAATCATTTCAGAGGTGTCTAAGTTCATTTCCACTAATTAGATTAAGGGCCCTGGCATTACCAAGCAAACTGAGTAATTCCCTTTTGAAAATGGGGGTGGGTCAGCAGATTGTTTTCTATAATTGCCAACAGTGCCAAGTAAATCTAATGGGTAAAAGCTTTTTCTCATTTAGGATACTATACCCACTCTTGTCCACTTGTTTTACTACTATGTCAGGGTTATTTCTAAGTTCATAAAGCGACCTTAATTTATCAGGTTTCAAATTTCTAAATAAACTTTGAGTGCTTTCAGAACAAATCTGGTTAACCTATAACACAACAACGTTCTTATAAGAGTTAATCACAGGATTTAAACTTGGAGAGCAAAACACAGACTTCGGTTTAAGCAATGACTCTTATGTCTGTAAGTTTATAAAGAAAATTATATGATCTTGGCCTAGATAACAATTCATTTTGGATCATAAGTAAACTATATTCCTAAAACTGGTGTCAGGTTTGTTAAGACAAGACTGGGAATTTAACAGGGACGAAAAAAATAAATACAGGTGTAACACAGGAGTGTGTTCTGACCTCAGTCCCTTTAAATGTTTGCATTAATGAGTTGTTCAGGCATTGGATAATATATAATTTAGCCATCCCATGTTTGGCTCCCAGTCATGTCCAGTTTTTACATATGCTGCTGACCTTGTCCTCTCATCTGTTACCCATTTAGGCCTACATCAACAGCTCAGTATGATGGTAACAAGATCTGGGAGGGAGAAGGATAGAAAGGAGTACCTGTAGAATTCAAAAGAGGTGACTAGAGCAGTCAGGGTTGCCAAGGCTTCCAGAGAGCTTAGGCTGGCACAGGGCATCAATGATGGAGAAAAAGACTTCTTCATGTACATAAGGGAGAGAAGAATCTGCAAAGATCAAGTAGTGTGGATCAGGAAGGGTGGGGGTAAGCAGAGAAAGGGGCAGGTCAGGCAGAAGCACTAAATGAATACTTCGGTTCTGTATTTACTACGGAGAAGAGTAGGACACTACCACAAGGGGTGGGGAGGGTAGGCATGGGGAGGGGTAACAGATGGGGAAATCACAGCGGGTAGGGTACTAGAAGGTTTAAGGGCACTGAAGGTGGATAAGGCACCAGAACTAGACGGCATACACCCCAGGGTACTGAAAGAATTGGTGGAGGTCCTTGCAGAGCCATTGGCAAACCTGTCCAATACCTCCCTGGACACAGGGAGCATACCACAGGACTGGAGGATGGTGCACATGGTGCCCCTCTGCAAAAATGGTCCCAAGGATGAACCGGGCAACTATAGACCAGTAAGCCTCACATCCATTGTGGGAAAGTTAATGGAGACAATCCTTAAGGAGAAGTTAGTAACCTTTTTGGAAGATAATGGACTCCAGGATGGAAAGCAACATGGATTTGTCTCTGGTAAATCCTGCTAGACCAGCCTGGTTGAATATTGTGACTGGGTGATTAGAGAACTGGACAGGAGCCATGAAGTGGATGTCCTGTATCTGGACTTCAGCAAGGCATTTTTTTTTCAGTGCCACATGGGAGGCTGATTAGTAAGTCGAAATACGTTGGGGCAGGGACAAAGATGGTGAACTGGATCGAGAACTGGCTGCAGGGGAGGCAACAGATGGTAGTGGTGGGAGGGGAACTGTCAACTCCAAGGACTGTGACAAGCGGGGTACCGCAGGGCTCTGTACTGGGCCTGGTGTTGTTTGGTATCTTCATAGCAGATATCTCCCATGGCATTAAGAACAAGATCAGTCTGTTTGCAGATCACACCAAGATTGAAGTGGTGGTGGGTGACTCAGTAGGGTGGCAGGGGTTTCAGAAAGATCTGGATAAACTGGAGGACTTGTCAGACACTTGGCAGTTGGGGTTCAATGTTAAGAAGTTCAAAGTTATGCACTTCAAAGCAAGGAACCCCAGGAGGTGCTATCAATTTTTTTTGGGGGGTTACATTTAGCCACTATTGAGGAGGAGAAGGTTCTTTGGATGATAATAGGGCAAATGAACAACGAAGTGCAGTGTAGAAAGGCAGCTACTAAAGTCAACAGGATGCTGGGGTGTATTGCTAGAGGAATCACATCCAGGTGAGGGGAGGTGATCCTGTCTCTTTACAGGTTGTTGATGAGGCCACATCTGGAATACTGCATGCAGTACTGGCATCCATACTTGGGCTGTCTTAATTTTACATGCACTATCTCTTTATCCCTAAGACCTAATCCTCTGTCTCAGTATACCACTAGCCTTCCTACCCAAGTCAAATAGTAACACTATGACGAAGTATAGTCTGCTGTGGGCACTCTTGTCATTTGTCCTTTTACTCAGCCTGGACATTGCCACATGGGCTCTCCCATGTAACCAAATGGCAAAAGACTCCTCAGAGGTTTACTGCAACTATATTTTCTCTAACTTGATTGCAGGGACAAAGCCTGATCTGCAACCTAACCCTATCCTCCTTGTTAGAGGCAGCATCTACTACCCTCTACATGCCAGGAGGAAGCTGCCATGGAGATGTGCTTTCACTCTAACCTACCACTGTGCAAGGCTTTGGTTCCTAGCCATGATCATTATTCTGCTATCTGGGGACGTCAAACTAAATCCAGGTCCACATACCTGTTTCTTTTCCCCAAATGAGTTATCTGGCATGTCCAAGAAAGGATTATTAATTGCCCATATCAATATCAGAAGTCTTACCTGTCACCATGCAGAACTCGAGGCCTGGGTGAAACTCTACAGTCCTGATGTACTCTGTCTCACAGAAACTTGGCTAAAACTCGGAATACCTGATGAAGTATGCTCCTTGCCTAACTACTCCCTGTGCCGGCGGGATAGATCTTCATCCAAGCGTGGAGGTGGAGTTGCTCTATTCTTCAAAAACCACCTCAACATCTCTATTGTCCTGGCATCTGCCTCTCCCACAGTGTGCGAATTCATATAGGCAACTTTTGTATTGGGGGAAAAGAAGCTTCATATTATCTGTGCCTATAATCCCCCTGCTGGGGGAATAGTAGGTCTTCAAGAACTTCTTGACATCACCTCCCAGACTGTAAATCATAATGAGGCTGTCATCCTAGGTGATCTTAACCTCAATTGGTTAGGATCAGCTCAAATATCCTTGCAATCATTCACGCTTAGTTATAATTTTCACCAGTTGATCTCTGAAGCAACTAGAGCCACGTCATCCCATCAAACGGGTACACTCCTAGACTGGGTGATGGTTAACCGTATGGAACATGTGTCAAAAGCAGGAATCCTTGCAGATGCACTAACAGACCACTCACCCACTTTTTGTATCCTATCTATGGTTGTGCCTCATCTCCTCCATCAAGACTAATCACATTTACAAATATAGCTCATATTGACCAGGATGCATTTCTCTATGATGTCTCCAATATCGACTGGGCAGGTATCTATCAAACAAAGGATGTGGAGGTTGCTCTACAGATATTCATAAATGAATTTCTTACCATTCAATATAAACATGCCCCCAAGACTACTAGGAGGGTCAGAGGAAAACAGATGAGGTGGCTGCATAAAGACCTCCTTGCTAAACTGCGCCAGAGGGACAAGCTTTGGATTCACTACAAACAAACTGGTCTACAGTCAGATCTTATTGTCTATCGTGAACTAAGGAACAGATGTAAGAGACAAGTTAGAGTTGCTAAAAGAAAATACTGCAAGGATCTTCTACAAAGCTCAGCCTGCGACCCGAGGAAATTTTGGGCCCATGTCAAAACATTCTCGGTACCCATAATCGGTCCTCCTGATGAAATGATCATAAATGGGGCACATTGTAATGACCCTAGGACCATCTCAAACAGTTTTAAAAATCTTTTCTCTGATCTTTCATACTATACCTTGGCTTTACAACCTAGTGGATCGCACTCCAATCTACCTACCACACTACCATCAGACAACCACACTGCCCTATCGTATGATGCTCCTCCAGCGCCACCATTCTATTTCAATGCTATATCAAGAGCGGAAGTTCTGAAATTACTGAGATCCAAATCTGCCAATACCAGCTCTGGTTCTGACTCACTGGAACCTCATCTTCATAAGCTGGCTGCTCCACTCATTGCCTCTCCGATTGCCAGTATCTACACTTTATCCCTTATCCATAGCACTGTGCCAGACCTATGGAAATCTGCAAGAGTAAAGCCTGTCTTTAAAAAAGGTGACCCAAAGGACATGGCCAGTTATAGACCTATAGCAATTCTCTCTATCCTTAACAAAATCCTAGAGAAAATAGTTGCATCACAGACCATTGACTACCTTACACGCTACAATCTCCTCTCGGACACTCAACATGGTTTCAGAAAGGTCATGCACCACCACGGCTCTTCTTCAACTAACTACTGATATTCTGTCCAACATGGACTCTGGAAAACTCACAGGTGCCATCTTCATTGACCTCACTAAGGCTTTCGACCTTGTTGACCGTCCCCTGCTTCTCTCCACTCTCCATAAATTCCATTTCTCTACCCCTGTTGTGGACTGGTTCTGTAGCTACCTGTCAAACAGGTCGCAAGCTGTCAAATTTAACTCCTCCCTGTCCAACACATCTACTATCAACCTTGGGGTCCCCCAGGGCTCTATCCTTGGGCCTCTTCTGTTCTCAATGTTTATCAACAATGCGGCTGAGGTCCTGGATTCCTGTTCAGCTATTTTCTACGCTGATGACCTGATCATCTACACTAGTTCTTCTAGTATTGCCTGCATAAACACATCATCTACTTCAGACTTCAGTAAGGTCTTAGACTGGCTACTAGACCGTAAGCTTGTACTAAATGAAAAGAAAAAGAAAGCCATGCTCCTAGGTTCTGCACCGAAGATTAAGACCTGTTCTAGTTTGCTGGAGGTTCTTCACCCAGGAGGATTTCCACTTGAAAATGTACTTCCTTCAAGTACCTTGGGATCCTCCTGGACAGTCCTAGTTTTAATCTTCACATTCAGTCCTCATGCAAAGCTGTAAACTCGAAACTAGGGTAGCTTACAAAACGAGCTACATGCTTACACCGGCCAAATTAGCAATTGCCTGAGGTATTCTGCTCCCCAACCCTACTTATGGTGCCTCTATTCTACCTCTGCCCATAAAACCTCCCTACTAAAATGGGACGTAACTTATAACAATATATGCTGATTTGCCTCTTCGTCGCCTCGACTCAAACATCACTGCCTTCTTTATAAGGATCTGAATTGGCTCTCACCCTCTGCCAGTAGACAATACTACCTTGGATCACAAATGGACTCAATCATCCGGGAAAAAAAACCATCCCAGCTGGTGGCGTTGCTGGTCCCTCAACCATCCTCCCATGGCCTGTTATCAGCTGACAGATCCTTGCTCTATGTTCCGAGATGTCGGATGACTAAAGGCACAGAGGCCTTCCAGTTCTCTGCTCCTATGCTATGGAATTCTCTTCCACTCAACCTCCATCTGTCTTAGTCTCACTTTGGATTTAAAAGTGAATATCATCGTTATCTATCCTTAGCTGATGCTTGTACATGCTTTGACCCAACCTGAAGCTCCTGAGACTTACCAGCAATGTCACCCCTGCTCTAATCCAGCTCCAAGGCTGTCTCCTCTTCCCCTCCCCATATTTTTCCTTCTCTTTGTAAATAACTTCTTGACTACTAGCTCTCTTCCTTCTTGAACCTTGTTGCTGACCATCCACTGTTGTTTTGCCAGTTACCACCCCTGACCTCCCTTCTGTCAGTCTTTCTTGTTGTGTTTGAACATTCCTCACATTTCTTTCTATATAACCTTACTATCTTATTAACCCTTTCACTCCACAGGTCTGGTCCATGGTTTCTGCACTTATTATGTATCTTACTGCCATTATCTGTATAATGCTTGCCATTATTTTTTGTTGTTTCTACCCATTGTATTTTTGTAGCACTGCTGTACTGTTTCTCTATTTGTATTATTGTACCCATGTTGCTGTTGTTCAACTGTTGTCCTTTTGTTGTACTCTCCCGGGTCGTGCGTGAAAATATTCATTTTATGGCTAGTGCACCTACCCGGTTAACAAAACTAAATAAATAAAGAAGGATGTCAGTTTACTGGAGGGGATAAAGCACAGTGCAACAAAGATGATCCAGGGATTGGAAGACAAACCTTACGAGGGAAGGCTAAGGGAGCTTAACATGTACTCCCTGGAGGAAAGGAGGGATTGTGGTGATATGATTGAGACCTTTAAATACATGAAGGGTATAAACCAGACTGGTATGGAGGGGATATTTAAGTTGAGGGGTAGGAGAGACATGAGGAGGCATGGTCTGCGATTGAAGGGTGGAAGATTCAGGAGAGAAATGAGGAGGCACTTTTTCACTGAAAGGGTGATGTCTCAGTGGAACACTCCCTGAGGAAGTGATATCCTGTAAGACAGTGGGAAGATTTAAAAAGGAGATGGGACAAGGTGAAGGGGAGGGTCACTGTGAGGGAGGGTAGGGAGGGGCAGCTGCAGTGTAAGGGATGCTAGATGTGCATTCGAGCAGACTTGATAGACCATATGGCTTGTATCTGCTATTGGATTCGTATGTTCATGTGTAACAAAATGTGAAGACTTAGATCTTAAAATTAGCATGCATAAAAGTCACATTTTGGTTGCAACACAAAAGGGAAGACAAGTTACAACCAGAGTTTGGTATATTGGAGCTGCTAAAATGAAAATAGTAAAACAATAAACATATCTTGTAGCAGTCTTTAATCATATTTTCACCTCAAAGGATCAAGTATCACATATTCATAATAAGGCCAATCAAACAGGAAATGCAATATTATGGTTTAATAACAGATTTGGGGGCAATGTAACATTGAAACCACTCTGAAGGTCAATAGCGTCAAAATAGTTTCATTATTTTATGTGGTACCAAAATTTGGGGCTAGAACATGAAGGAACAATTAGAATCCAATTGATGGCTTCTATAAAAATTGTTGTGATTACCAGGAACTTTATGAGGATATAGCGTTAGGTCAGAGTTAGGCCTGTCATGTGTGGGAGCTTTAGCCATAAGGAGGCTGCCAAAATATTGGATTGCTATAAAATATAAAAATACCATAGTTGTATAATGTTTAAGGAAAACAATGGAGCTCCTGGTAAAAGAATGTAAAACTCTTGGCTAACGTTTGTCCAAAATATACTCAAAAAAATAGGCATTGGCAATCTTCAGACATGGTTTACTGTGGGCATTATTATTTCTCTGAGTTATAGTGCCATGCTAAAAAAAGTAGATTACTTCATAATAATCAGTAAGCTTTGATGGCCAGATGGTCTGACAATAGATTTAGCCCTGTTTTAGCCATTCTTAAAACTGAAGCTCATTTAGAGCCTTATCTTAATGTTGTAGATCCAGATCTGTGGACTACTGTAACGTAATGTTGATTTGAGAATTTCCTGTTGAAAGTTTTGGAAAAAATGTATAGTAAAGACAAAACTTCTAGAATATTATCTGGCCCACTGTATCTGCTCAATGGGACACAAAAATAATCTTTGTAATGTTTTCCTACATTGTCCAATTTATAAAAATTCTATAGATTAGTGGCAGGGAAATAGTATGGGAAATCTTCATTAGAATAGTGAGCAATTATTAATGCTTCTTATTCTATTCATCTAGATATAATTTTAAAACTAGGATTAAAAAACTGTAATTGCAAAGACTCATGAATATTGGCAATTGCTAATTATTCTCCATCAATATAGAATCTATTATCCTTGTATTGTCAGCTTAGTCAACTTGAGAAAAGTGTTGAATAACACTATCTTATGTCTCCATATTGTCTTGTAAATTATTATGTACCGTGTTCATTTATGCATCTATCCCTGATTATCTCTGGCAACCAAAACAAATGTTTTCACTATTTATTAATAACCTAAAGCATCTTCTGCTGAAGCCCAGCTTCCTTCTGTGATCAATGATGGTTTGGTCCAAGAGTGTAGTTCAGCATATTAGTTAACGCTTTTGTTCTGCTTCGTTCTTATGAATTTGAGATTTTGGGAGTCTCATGATTAATGAATGTAGGTATCCAGGCCTGAACCTTTTGTGGGATATTCCTGATTACATGGTGCTTAATTGTTTATTTTTTTATTGAGTATTTGTTTTATTTGCTGCTATTAATTGTACTTCTTGGATATCAGTAATAATGTTTTGGGATGCTTTAATATCATTATTTATTCTGAATGTCTGCATATATAATATGTATCTCTTTAAAAAAAATTGCCTATATTCATGATGACAAACAAGTTAAATGGAACCCTAATGGTCACCAAATACCTGTCTGAAAAAATATGCCTTCAACCCCCTTTTAAAGGTCTCATTTTTACGTCTGCAGTGGGTGGAGCCTGCAGACGTTTTGCATCGGAAAAGGACCTATGTCATGTTTTCCATCCGTGGAACTGTTTTTCCTCCACCTGATCCTCCCCCAAGAAGCAATCTGCCCATGTTGTCCCTACGGACTGCAGCACTGCACTATATCACAGTGGGCATTTTTTTGTTTTTATGGGTGTTTTTTTTTTTTTACATTTCTGTATCCCTTCATAGCTACCAATACACATCTGGCACACCATGGCATGCAGCACACTAGCGCAGAGGGGAGCAGCCCATAACTCAACTGAATCTTTGTGCCTGGTCTCTGGCAGTAATGGCTTCTGAAACGAGTGCCATCCACCCCCGCTGAAGCAAGGAAGCATCACCATAAGCCAAGTGATAACCTGCAGGCTCCTCTCCCGGCTGAAAATTCAAGTCCTGTCCCCTACCGGTGCTAGGCCCTTGTTCAGGAGCTTGGTCTCCAGCAGCAGTGGCTTCTGAATGAGCATCACCTGCCCCTACTAAAGCAAGGAAGTGTGACCCTCTCCCCTACCGGTGCCAGGCCCTTGATCGGGTGCTTGGTCTCTTGCAGCAGCGACTTCTGAAACGAGCACCACGTGCCCCCATTGAAGCAAGGAAGTGTGACCACAAGCCAAGTAGTAACTTGCAGGCTCCTCTCCCATCTGGAAGTTCCAGTCCTTGCTGCTTCCAGTGCCAGGCCTTTGATCTGGTGCTTGGTCTCCGGCAGCAGCAGCTTCTGAAACGAGTGCCGCCTGCCCCTGCCAAAGCAAGGAAGCGTGACTGCAAGCCAAGCAGTAACCTGCACTTCTCTCCCAGCTGGGAATTCAAGTCCTCTCCTCTACCAGTGCCAGGCCCTTGATCGGGCACTTGGTCTCTAGCGGCAGTGGCTTCTGAAATGAGCACCTCCAACCCTGCCGAAACAAAGAAGTGTGACCGCAAGCCAAGCGGTAACCTGCAGGCTCCTTTCTCAGCTGGGAGTTCAAGTCCACTTCACTACCAGTGCCAGGCCCTTGATTGGAAGCTTGGTCTCCAGTGGCAGCAGCTTCTGAAACAAGTGCCGCCCACCCCCACCAAAGTGAGGAAGCGTGACCATAAGCCAAGCAGTAATCTACAGGCTCCTCTCCTGACTGGGAGTCCTCTCTGCTACCGGGTACAGCAGCTCTTGTGCTAGGTTCAACTTAAAAAGGGTGCCAGCGCTGACTTCTCAGGATTGGCTTGCCTTCCTCACCAGGCGCTGCTGATTGGCTGGCACTCAAACCCAATCCTGGACCTTAGCTCTTTTCTGCCTTTCTGTAGGGACAACATGGACGGATGCAAAACGTCTGCAGTGGGCGGAGCCTGCTGACATTTTGCATCGGAAAAGGACCTACTACGTCTACAGTGGGCGGAGCCTGCAGATGTTTTGCATTGAAAAAGGACCTACATCATGTTTTCCATCCATGGAACTGTTTTTCCTCTGCCTGACCCTCCCCAAGAAGCAATCCGCCCATGTTGTCCCTACAGACTGCAGCACTGCACTATATCACAGTGGCATTTTTTTGGTTTTACGGGAGTGTTTTTTTTTTTTTACATTTCTGCATCCCTGCATAGATACCAATACAAGTTTAGCATGCCATGGCATGCAGCACACCAGCATGTGGGGGTGTAGCAGCTCATAACTCAACTGAATCTTTTCTGCAGTTCCCCCTCCTCTCCAGCGACCCCTTGAGACAGACAGGCCAAAAGGGAGTCTGACCACCGCCTTGCGCCCCCCATCTCAATACAGTGAGGATGAGCCATACAAAATGTACTCATATTTGGTGTCTGTGTCCATCCATCGCCTTTTACCGCACTCTGAACTTCTCTGGTGTCTCATGCAGAATGAGGCTAGGTTGTTTCCAAGGAGACAGCAGACAACACCCGTCGTCTCAGTGGGAACGGCAGCCTTGTGGCATAAAAACAGTGGTCCTGTGTACTCTGGACTGAAAAGGAGTCTTTGCTGCCAGCACTAGCGTAGAAACCAACATGTTGGCTATGATGGGCAAAGTAGGCATCTTACCTGCCCCACCGCACAAAGCCCGTAGTTGTGCTTTAATAAGAGCCGCTCCATTTCTAGTACAAATGTCTGTATTTAAACAAGTTAAACTCAAGGATAACACTGGTAACAGTTTGTATTTATTTTGTTATATTTTCATTATAGAATAAACAGAGGTGCTAACCCTTGCTTACCAGTAGCAGCGTGTTTGTCTTACAGCTGCTGACAGGAACCGATTATTGATTGATTGATCTGTACCACTACTATCTCATGTCAGCCTGTCAGCATCAGCTAGCATTTAATAGGGCAGGGATCCTTGCAGTGTGATGTGAAAACAGTGCATACTAATGCCTCCAATCCACGGCACTTTTATCCACTTAATAGCAGGTGCTGCTGATTGAGAACAGCTGATCCTCTGTCAAATGCAGGAACGAGCACCCTGGCGCTATCTTGCTTCCTATTTTTGTTTTTGTGTAAAGTCTGAACCAATAACCCAAGTTTGCCTCTGTAAATATATAATACTCAGTTTCATTACTTTAAATCTTTCGAAATCACATCAGAAGCACCCAGTTAGTGAGACCATACACAATGTCTATTTACAAATATGCAGCGTTCCGACTGGCAGCAGTCATCCACTACCAACAGAAAATACCAGGGTAAACCGCAAAGAATAACAGAGATATTCATACAGATGGGACAAGTGAATGTATGTTTTCTGCAGTGTACAGTAGCACAAGTCATTTTAGTTGGGGGGAAAAAACATATACTGCACGGTGACTGGCATGTTGGATTTTCTATTATAATGTACACATCCCTAGCTGACAACCACAACTCTGCATAGTTTTTGCTTATGGTCTCACTTGTTGGGTGCTTCTGATTTGATTGTTAAAGTTTTAAAGTATTAGAAACGAGTCCCACATACAGTAGTTTCAGAATCACTGCTGAGCTTGTGTTCACACTTTGCAACAAAAATTAAACATGTGATGCATGGTCGCGCCAGTTTTGTTTCAGGGGGTTCTGAGACATGATCATTCAAAGCTGAGATTGTTTTTCCCCACAGTCTACTTGGTCCCACTCAGAAGTCTGCTAAATATTGGATTGTTCAACATTTAGCAGAGGCATGACCCAGAACCACTTCATGCAAGGGCTGGCATGATCTCCCACATCGCTATTTCTTGCCAAGTCTGAAATGCAGCGTAACACTGAAGCTATACATTTTTGGTACTCTGATCAAATAATTTAAATATTTAAAAATCACAACAGAAGCACCCAATATGTGAGATCATACACAATGACTGTATGCAACTGTTGATGTGGAACCTTTGTAAAAGAGCCTTGGCTCAAAGGTACTTGTAATCCTAGATTCAAATAAATAAATAAATAAAACTACGCAGCATTGCCACTGACAGCAGGCATTCAGTTCTGTTGGAACATATTGGGGAAAAGCACAAAGAATGGCAGAGTTATTCACACAGATGGGACAAGGAAATGTATGCTTTCTGCAGGGCACAGTCACACGTCAGTTTCGTAGGATGATAAAATGTTTGATATTGGACAGTGATTGGTATATTGAATTTTCTTGTAGAATGCTTACATCCACTGCTTACTGTCACAATGCTGCATATCTACATATAGTCTTCGTGTATCATAATCAGGAGTGTGGTTGTTTACAGATCAGATTTTCATTTAGAAGTAAAACATCCACTACTGCCATTTGCAACACTGCATGTTTGTATATAGTCATTATGTATGCTGTCACTTATTTGGTGCTTTTGTACTGATTTTTGAATTTGAAAAATTTTGGAAATGAGTCCCATATAGTCAGATATAGTCAGAGTTCTGCTCTGGTTCAGTCGTCGCTAAAAAGAATAATGTGATGAATGGTCCTGACAGCTTTTTTTTTTTTCGCAATTGTTTAACAGGAGTGGCACACTAATCTGAAAGCTGGCTTACTGGTGTGACCTGGAAGTACAAGGAATTTAAGTGACTTGCTCATGGTCATACAGTATGCAAGTGGGGGCTGTGGGATTCAAACCCAGGTCTCCAGACCTGCAGCTCAGAGCCTTAAATCACTGCATTATACTGCCTGTGTTGAATGAGGCTCTGGTATATGACTTTCAAAGATGTATAGATTCATAGAAGTGTAACAGCAGAAAAGGACCGAACAAGGCCCACCAAGTCTACCCATTTGTCCAGCTATCTGCTTGGACCTGTGCCCCCTTAACCCTCCCCTGTGGTTGTCCCATGCCCTTTTGAATCCCTCCACTGTTTCCTCTCCAACGACTGCCTCTGGGAGTCTGTTCCACTTTTCCACCACTCTCTTTGTGAAATAGTATTTGCTAATGTTACCCTGAACTGCCCCCCTCCACCTGCAGGTCATGCCCCCTCGTCCTCTGATTTCCCTTCATCTGGAAGATGCTCCCCACTGGCACCCTGTTCATACCCTTAAGGTACTTGAGGGTCTTGATCATGTCCCCCCCCCCTCTGTTCCAGAGAGTACATGTTCAGATCTCTTAACCTTTCTTCATAGGATAGGTGGCTTAACCCTTTTACCATCTTTGTCACTCTCTTCTGAACTCACTCTAGCCTCCCCACATCCTTCCTGAGGTATGGCCCCCAGAACTGGACTCCGTACTCCAAGTGCGGTCTAACTAGATGGGTATACAAGGGTACTATGACCTCCTATTTCTACTGGTGATCCCTTCCGATGCATCCCAGTATTCTGCTCCCCTAGCCACTGCCCTTTAAAGCTGAGATTTTTATCTCCACACTATAATTGGGTCAGCACAAAAGTCTGCTAAATATTGTGTTGTTCATCATATACTGTAGCTGTGGCATGACCCAGGGCCCCTGGTTACATGGACTGGCCTGACACTGCATATCACCATTTCTTGCAAAGTCTGGACTGCAGCACAACACTGAATCTGTAAATATATGGTACTCAGTTGTAACAATTTAAATATTTAAAAAATAGAACAAAAGCACCTAATACGTGAGAGCATACATACGGACTATGCACACAAGTATGCTAAATATTTGGTTGTTCAGCATATAGCAGTGGCATGACACAGAGCCCCAAGAGGCAAGGACTGGCACACCTTGCTTCTGATTTTGTTTTTTATAAAGTCTGAACCTGAACATAAGTTTGACTCTGCGAATATATGCTACTCAGTTCCTTTACTTTAACTGTTTTAAAATCACATCAGAGGCACCCAATTAGTGACACCATACACGGTGGCTATTTAAGCAATAATGCCCGACAGGGTGTGTGTTGTGCTGGGATAACGTCATGCCTAAGGTGGTTGGGCACGAGGCCGCAGGCCGAGTGCATCCAACAACTGAGGCATGACGTTATCCCAAACGACACACACCCTTGAGGGCATTATTGCTATTATACAATGGCTCGTTGTTATACATAATAAAAAAAATAATTTTAAAGATGTTTTTGTGTGGAAAAATATGTTTGTTTTTTAAGAGAAAATGAAACAATCAAGCAAATGGTCAAGCATATCTAGCTCATCATATAGCTCATCTACAGGTTCACAGTGAGGCTGAGACTAGACCCATGATGTTGTACTGGGATAACATCACGGGTCCAGCCCAAGACTGACCAATCAGAGTCCAGGATTTTTTCTTGCCATTGTATAATTACAAATATGCAGCATTGCAACTGGCAGAAGCCATTCACAATCAACAAGGAAACCACAAAGAATAACAAAGATATTCACACAGAAAGAACAAGTAAATGTTATGCTTTCTGCAGCACACAGTCACATTTGTCATTTCAGTTGAAGGAAAAAATGTATGATACTGCACAGTGATTGGCATGCTGGATTTGATATTTGGAAGTATTCCAAATGTATAAGCAGAAACAAAAACAGAAGTTGTTCAATGATAGCATTGGTTCAGTGGGTCAAATCAATTGTTTCTGGCTCCCTGTCTTGACAGCAGAAAAGTGAATGCAGCTATTACCGCAAAAGATTAGTTGACACTGAATCACTGAATTTCCTGTAAGACAGGATTACTATTCTAACACTCATATATGTGGATTCTAAGATTCCCTATTCAAAAAATCTCAGTAGTATTGGTGGTTTAGGATGGCGGGAAAAAAACACAAGGGATATTTCCCTGTTGTCTAGTGCCCCCTCCCCATCTGTCCGGTAATATTTTTCCCATTCCCTGGTGTCTAGCGGCACCTCCTCCCCCAGGCTCATGCTTGCAAATTATGCTTGTTATACAGTCAAGCAGCATGGTTGGTGACCTATTCAACTGCCATATTCAGATCCTGAACCAACTGTCAAATGCTTTAGTGAGGTCCACTGTGTCCTGGTCTGATAGCTCGGGAGAATGCAGAACAGAGGAATTCAGTGCCTTATCAGTGTTCCATAACATAGCATACCAACAAAGCATACCCAACTGAGAGAAAGGTGCACATCTTTAATGTTATACTTCCCCATTTTGCCATGTCATGCATGTGCAAGTGGCTAACAGCAGAAATGCTTGCTGTGCCCAAGATGGACACTGTATCTTACAGCACATGTGTAAACTCCACTGACAATCTTGGACACAACAGACATTTACACCGTGAACTCCATAACAGGGAGACTGTTTCCACCATCACTTCTATGCACTCCCAATAGCTTCATGCAGATGTGTAGGCTCTGACCAGAGTTTGTTGTAAACTTGTAATGGCATTCCCAAACAACTGAAGATTTATTTTACTGCATGTTCACATTTGAGCTGCTACAGCTCTGCATAGGAAATCCCTGAATCAGTGATATCAACCTGTTACACCGAGGAGAGAAAACAAATCAGCCAGTTGTCAACACAAATAAAGGGAATATGCTGCTAGCTAACAATGCAATCAGTTTAATTTGAACTTTAATGTTTAATAACATTCTCAGGGCAAGGGATGGGGTGAATGGTCAATTCTTACTCTCCTCGATCTCTCTCTTCAGCCTTTGAACTTTTGGAACATGGGTTGTTGTTGGATCATCTGAGGGAGTATGGAGGACATGGATTTAAGAATCTGCATAGCTAATAAGGTAAAATGGGGTCTGTTTAGTGTAGTGAGGTCTGTGGAGCAGTCCTCCCATGTCAGGACCATTTTATTTCTGGGCCCCACACTCCCATTTTCTCTTATTGATGGAACGTATCATGTATATGATCACAGGGCAAGCCACCGCCCCTGCTGTGTATGATGATAAGTGAACCTAGAGGAAAGGAAGAAGTATTGTTGCTGGGGAGGGTTATAACATATTTTCATTGCAGACCCTTGTGTACAGTTATGCCCACCTCTCCTCATTCACAAGTAGAGTAAATGTAATCAGCATTGCAAGTAGTACAGATAGCTCCTAAGTACTAAGGTATAACAAATTAGGCAGTGTGAACCAGGAGCAGCGAGGACATCAGGCACCAAAAAAGAAAATTGCAAGGGAAGGATCATATCTTGCCCTGCTAGCTGGTACTATTGGTCCCAAAATGGTGAGTACCTGCTGCCTACTCTTTACCTTGCTATGCATTTTGAGGGGAGGCATCCATATCAGGGTTAAAAATGAGGTCTCACCTTCCTACAAAATAAACCTTTGATGTAGCCCTTTATTGGGGCCAGGAAGAAGCTGTTTGGAAGGCATATCATACATGAAGAGGGGCTCAAGCCCATCCCCAAACACATTTCTTAGCATGCTAACATGGCCATCATAATAAATGTGGGCTGACATGTGCACCCTGTCCAATATACTGTGAATGGCAGAATACAATCCAAATTGAAAACACAGAGCATTAAACAGGCTACAACAATTGTCCACAGAACAGCTTAAAGTGTCTTTCACCTGTATAGGAGAGAAACACAGATCAGTAAACACTCTAACCAAATGGATATGGGCTGTCTGCCACTTTGAGGGAGACAACACCTTAACTGCTTGACAGTCCAAATGGAGTTCAGACTTTCCGGGGTTGGTACTGCCAATTAAGGGGGTATAAAGATGCCCCTTAACAGATAGCCACCTGCAGTCACACTTTCAAGATAGTTCATGAGATAAGAGTATTAGGCTGGGCCTGTGTTCTGGTTTCAATGGCAGTACAGTGTTCCTCTGTCCTCAGTGACTCACTGGATGAAAGACTCATCACCTCAACCCAGGATTTAGGCCACATCACTTCATCTAAATTCTTGGACAATTGCAGCTGCCAAGGAGGAGGAACCAATAAGTCCCCATATGGCTCAGCCTGCAGTGAGGGGGTGACTCTCTTCATTTCTAGCACAGGGAGTGGGTTTCGAATGAAGCTGGAGTACTTCTGTTGCCACTGGTGCTGGAGTGGTATCCATGGTTTGGGCCTGATTACCCCATTATCTGCCTTAAGGCTTGAATCTGCTCCAATCTGTTTGTGGCCAAGATTTAGAAATGAAGGCCTCAGCTGCCTGCAGGACAGCAAATTCCTGTAAGATGCAGTTTTATTTATTTATTTATTTGTTTACCGGGAAGGCACACGGGTCCAATGGACCTTTTTCAGGCATGACCCAAGTCATACAGATGGCACATATGATAAGACAGTCAAACATTACAATTTCAGTAAGATAGGACAGGTACAATAGGGTACAGGTTTAAATACAGTTACAGTTACAGATAATGATGAGGCAGATTTACATAATGAATTGTTTCAATTAGGCAGTGATTGAGCAGTAATACAAGAAGCAACAGTCATACTGATAGAGTCACCCCGGGGGCAAGAGCATGTTGCTGCTGCCTCTAAGGAGGCTTTATAGTGAGTATAGAAAGACATGTGTGAGTCGAGGAAGCAGAGGGAGAGAGGGAGGTCATTCCATAAGTTGGGTGCAACAACGGAGAAGACTCTTCCTACTTGATTTGTTGATATTCTGGGGACTTCTAGTGGAGGGATGCTAGAGCTTCTTAGGGGGCAGGGGCAGTGTCTCTTGTTAAGGAGGAAGGAGTATGGGATATGTCACCATCTCTGATGGCTTTATTTATAATACGTCCTAGCGAGTAGTTACAGCGTGCCTGAAGGGGAGCCATCCCAGTGCCTGATAAAGGGAACAGTGATGGGTGGTATAGGGAGCCATTTGGACAAATCTGCAGATACTGTTGTAGGTTGTGGTAAGTCTGGTAAGTAGTTTAGAAGAAGCATGGGAGTAAATGGGGGCACAGTAGTCAAGGAGAAGGAGGAGGTTTCCTTGAGCTATGGCAAGTCTTGCTTCTGGAGTCCAGTGATGATGAAGGCAGTAGCCCATTGCCAATTTCTGATTTACTCATTGAATAGTGGAGTTAATGTGTACCAAGTATGTCAGGAATAGATCCTGGGTGACACCCAGGTATTTGAAACAAGGCATGTTTTTGAGTGGCATGCCTTCAGGGGTTAGGATATTTAGAGGAAATAAGCTGTTTGCCAGGATGGTTAGCTTCGGTTTTGATCCCAGGAGCATTGTTTTGGTTTTACAGGTATTTACCAGTAGCCTGTTTTCTAGGAACCAGTTGTGCACTGCTTGATTGTTTGGTGTTAGCTGGGAAGAGAGGTTTACTAGGGACTTGGCACTATGAAATAAAATCAGATCATCAGCGTAGAGGATGACCCTGCATGTAAGACTTTCCTTGGGTAGTGGGTTTATAAATAGGGAGAAGGGCAATGGACCCAGTATGGATCCCTGGGGTATGTCTGTGCTCACAGCCTTTGCTACAGAGATTACATCATTTACTATGACCATCTGGTGGCAATTCTGGAGATAATTTGAGAACCAGGTTGCCATCCCCTCTGAACACCCAAGGCCCACTAATATGTTGTGTAGCAGTTGATGGGTGACAAGGTCGAAAGCCATAGTGAGATCTACCAAGATGGCAGCCATGAGATTTCCTGCATCTCTGTTTTTGGTAACATGGTCGGTTAGATGGGCCAGGGCCGATGCTGTACTATGTTGTTTGCTGAAACCATGCTGCTTATGGCAAAGGAGGTTATACTTGTTTACGTGATCTAAGAGTTGGCGATGGATGATTTTTTCCAGCAGCTTGTTCAGATGTGGTAAGATCGAGATGGGTCTATAATTATCTGGGAAAAGGGGATGTCTGGCTTTAAAAATAGGTACTACTCTAGCCAATTTCCATATTGATGGCACCAATGTAGTGGTTAAAGCTAGGTTAAATATTGTGGTTAGTGGTTTGGCAATGTGAGAGGATATGAGCTTCAGAAAATGGGGTCAGAGCCTATCAGTGCCTGGGCTATCTTTATTTAGAAGGCTTTTCTGCAGCATTAGGGTGTCTTTGTAAGAGATGACCTTGAAGTGGAAGGATGATGTGGTTGAACCCGACTTAGGTGTTTGAGTATCAGGGTGGGATTTAGTTGAAGCTATGGAAGAGGGTTGTTTGCTTAAGAGGGCTGATAGGTCAGTGAATTTGTCATTCAGGGCATTTGCTACTTCAGCGGGGTCAGTAAGGAGACCTGCTGTGGTTTGGAGATAAAGGATAGGATGATGAGGTTTGGGCGACACCATGGAGCTAAATGTTGACCAGAATCTATGAGGGTTACCGAGTTCCTAGTTATTCACAGAGTCACCAGGAACCTGAGGCTATATTGGATGCTGAGTTCCATAAGGGCTTTCTGGGCAGGCATGTAGGCCATTCTGTGGGCTGGGAGTTACTAAGAGAAGTCCAAGAAAATTTTGATCGAGTGCCCCCTCCAAGTAAGGCTATGGTTTTGCATTGCCCAATCCACAATCTCTTCTTTGTCCATGAACCTCAGAAAATGGGCTAGTGATGGTCTGAGTCATTGCAGGGGTCTTGGGGGGGTAAGGGATCAGTGAGAATGGTCAGTCTTTATGTTGTCTTGGCATTGGCTATCCAAGAGTTCAGAGAGCACTTTTTGTAGAAAATGGTTGGTGTTTTCCCCTTACAGCCTTTAGGAAAGCGGACAAAGCAAAGAGTATTGCATTGACCTTTGTTCTCAAGGTCCTCAACATTCCCCCACAACATCCAAATAGTGCGGTCTTGATCCCAGATGTGAGTGGTAAGCCTTTCAGTCTGGTCTTCTGTGTCAGATACTCTCTGTTCAGCAAAGCTGGCTATCCGAACAATTTGCACATTGTCTGCATGTGTCCGTTGCGCTGATACTTCCAGCTTACGCATTTGAACAATTAGTTGCTGAAACATGTTCTTGATTCCGGACAAGATTAATGGATCAGAGCTGCCATTGTTAAGAGCCATCTCAGGAGTCATGGCCTATGCACTAAAGGAAGCTCTGAGGTGACTTTGCCTCTGATGGTAACTTCACTACCCCTGGGTCAGTCTGGACCAGATCTGCTTTAAATTGTTCCTCTAGTTCTGTTCTGACTCTAACATGAAGAAAGGTCAATGCAGTAATTGAGATGGATTATTTAGGATGGTGTTAGTAGGCATACAGAGCTGAGGAATTAGGTGACCATTGTTTTGGCTGCCAAGCCCCTACTTGTACTTAATGAATGTTGAATAGGGAGGTGCTGTAGTAGTGGAAAACACTACAGAGGAAAAGGCCTTGTGAGTAATCATTTAAGAAGGTCTTAAGGCATCAGGACAGTGTAATAGTGTGGTGGGTAGGGCAAATATAAAGTTGGGGTGCCTATGAAAGGGGATCACCATCAGGAAAAGAGATGCTGCTACTACTGTATCAGCCACTAGTTTGTCCTGTCCTGAACTACAATGTACATTTTTGGAGAATGCAACTAAAAGACAGGGACAGAGTGGAGACAGTGCTAAGGAGGTTCAGGGATAAGTCAGGTCCAGGATAATTCAGGGACAGCAGTAAGGGATGTATGAGAAGAGATTAGCAGATCTGAACATATACATACTTAAGGAGAGAAGGCAGTGAATGGACATGATTGCAACATGCAAAAATCTTCATGGGATAAAAACAAGTGGATGGGGAGAAGTGTTTGAACTGAGTGTGAATATAAACCCCTAGAGTAACTCTATGAAGCTGGTGGGAACACATTAAAGAGTGATACTAGAAAGTACCCTGTCATGGACAGGGTGGTGGAGTGTGGAGCGGTGCTGAAGGCTGCTGTTGGAGAAGGTCTTTGTGAAGTGGGAAGGAATTAAAAAAGGTGACAGATACAAGGGCTCATTTATATATATATAAAAAAAGAAAAACCAGAAAAGGAGAAAGGGAATGGAGAGTGAACAGCATCCAGGGATCTTTCATTCAACATTAGTTCAATGGGCCTATGCAACCAGAGTAGTGTTATGCTTGTGCAACTGTGATAACTGTTTTGGTTGCTCACACTCTCTATTTTACAGGGAATTACCATCCTGTAAGTGTACCAAAGGCAAGGAACCCTCAAAGAGGGTTCCACCCCCCCAACCCAGACATGTTGCAGAAAATATTCTCTTGGCTAAAGGTACCTTAGGAAGGAGCCCTGAGGAGATATGCATGCCACTGGAGGAGGGGAGGATGGTGAGGCAAAGAAAAAGTGCTTCAGAAGGCAACCAGAAGGAACCGCTTATATAGGTCAGGAAGGGGGTATGGCTGGTCGCTTACCCTATTGAACAACAGGCATAGCTTTCCAATTACATAGGACTGGGCAAACATGATGAGCCAATGGACCTTTTTCTGCCAACAGATTATTCTGTGTTTCTGTGTCTCTTAGGACTTCTTTCCAATCAATTCTACGAAAGGGCTCCAGTTAATTTTTGGTTGCTGAAGAAAGAAAGCACGTAACTAATTGATTATGATAAATCTGTAGTGTAAAGTTTAGCTTTCAAGTTGGGTTTATCCAAGCATTTCAATCAGAATGTTCTATTGCACTTGTAAATGAGTAAAGAATGTAATATGAAAAAGAATGTAATACTGTCATTTACAATCTACATCTCAGTGTAGAACAACTATGAGCTTGATTCCTAAAATGTGTTGCCAGTAACAATTTTTAGAAAACCTAAGTGTCCCCCTCGAACAAAATGTGCTCTGGAAGACTCATCCAAGAGGAAAACACTGGACACCAGTTCTGGCATTTTTCAAGAGTTGTTTCCCTTCAGATAAAAATGATAACTAGATGGAAAATGTGGCAAAAGAAATCATAGCTCTACTATCCATTTGGAGACAGGAAATTTCAAGTAAATAGGCAATTTGAACCTCACTGTAAGTACCCTTATATTAGAGACCTTACCCTGTATTTTGAAAGGTTTTGCAGTCTTTTGAATATATATTTTAGCTGCAACCTGCGGTTTGGGACTAAGGATGCTTATCATACATTGTTTGTCTGCTGTGGGCTGCAGATGTATTTTACAGTCAGAACAATTTATTGTCAATACCATTTTGGCTACAAAGTAGTCTATTTGTGGACCACAAAAGGTAAATGTGGTTCACCCATGCCTAACTTTGGCCCTCCTTAAAAATACAGATTTAGTATGTAAAACATTTTAACCCCCTCAACTCTGCTTCCCTTTTCATAGGCAGTCAGGAGTTTCTACCTATTTTAGTTTTCAATGCTGCAATATTTCAAACTTCTTTAATAGTAAAATCTGGCAGCCATGATAGCAGGGGCTGTTGATGTTCATTGTGTGGGCAGTAAATGCTTAGTGTGTGTTAAATGATACATTTCTGTATTAAAAGCAGTTGTTCATGTTAAATATTTAGTTCATGATGCACTCTTCGTAACAATGATGATCCATGTTGCTCAGTTTTCTTTCTAAATCAATTTATATATTGCCACATTTTATTACAGGTTCACTGTATTACAACTCAAGTTTTGTGGTCTGGAATAGCTCTGTTATCCTCAGCGTGTTATAAGGTCTAAAAACAGTGTATGTTACATGCTAATTCATCTTCATCACAAGAAAAGTTATGTTAAACTATGGGAAGTACTGCTTAGAATAAGGACAGAAACCATGTGGCAGCCATATTTAATGATGCTTATTGGGGCTGGATCAGGGCCATGAGCTCTTAGGGGTGGGGACCTCCTCATCCCTCCTTTAACATTCCTTTTTTTTAATTACAGTATTTTTTTTTTTCTAATCAACATTTTATACCCCATTTTTCTGGAGCTGGCAAGTGAATGGCTCCTACCCCTCCCTGTGGGGGGGGGGGCCCACTTCTGGTCTTGGTCAGTGTCCCCATCACCAGCAGCACTACCAGTACCTTCATGGAGTTTGCCAGCTCCATTTTCTCCCACACATGCCATGGCTGTGCGTATGCACGTGGAGGCACGTGCATGCAGCAGTTCTGGAGTGCCTTCCCTATTCATACTGCCCACCCACCTGCATTACCATCAGGCCTCCACCTGGGGGCGGTTGTGCTGTGGGGGTGACAGAGTCCCTCCACGGGAAAGAAGAGCTGCCTGGCAGCTGCTCAGTCCCACTCCCCCCCCCCACGGCCAACCCCCGATGACTCAGGCTTGCTCCCAAACCCGGGTCACCAGCATAGTGTAAGGTGTGGTGACCAGTGCCTCAACCCTCAGCACCACTGAGCTGGTCTTTAATTTTTTTTTCCCACTCTGTGCCCAACTGGGCCAGCCATTCATGCCAGGATGTGATGCCACCAACTCACTCGGTGCATGTGACTGACAAGAAAAGAGATGCACAGTTTTTCTAGCTTCATTGCTGGGGAGCTGATTGTGTGTAGGCTGCCATTGGTGGTAGCAAAGGCATGTTCAGGTGTGGATCATGCCATGCAGAAGGTCGAAGTTGGACAGCATGCAAGAAGGGATGTCAGGGGTCACTACAGAGGTGGATCATTCACTGTAAAGTCAAGCCCACTAGACTAGCCAAAGTGAGAGAGGAGCATGTTGATGCAGCCAAGTGGCAGACTGAAGAAGGATTTTTAAAGCATGGCACAGGGCTTGTGTTCTGCCCTGCACCACGACACCTAGGTTCTGGTTGTGCACCAAACCCTTCACAACAACTGCATTCAATTTTATATTCTTGGGTGCAGTTGCAACAGTTTCCATGAATTATGGTAGCTTGCACCACATATTTGGTGTAAGCTCTGTAAAAATGGATCCAGGACTGCAGCAGGTTAGACCAGAAAAAGTTGGTCTAACTTGCGGCAATTGCTGCATTGGCTAGAAAATCCTGTTAGATATTTGCAATCCATACGCTGAATTGCCAGAGCACTGGGGCTTGCAGCAATCTAAGACTTTTGAAAATCTGTCATATGGTGGTGTCCTATCATGCAGCATATCAGTGTGGAGTGGGTACTAGAGCAGGATGGATGACCAACAGCAAAAGGCAGTGCAAGTCTCTGTGGCACTACATGATCTCCGAGAGGAAGAGACTGATCCAGCCACTACAATGAGTTCTAGGGGCTATATTCACAAAGAAAGCAGAAAGTGGCTTGCAAAACTGTAGAAACACAAGTGCAGCATATTCACAGTCAAAAATTCCGCAGGTACAGACTATCACAAAAAAGATGAATTGAGAATTCTGCAGGTGCGGAATTTGTGCAAGTGCTGATCCATAGCTGTGGAAATAATATAAAAGGCCCAGCAGATAGAACAACAGATGATCCATCTTAACTGGAGCAGGAGACTTCGACAGTTTTGCAAAAGATGCAGCAGAACCAGCGCACCCCGTGAGGCCAGCAGCCAGTCCCACAGCAGCACCACCTGTAACAGCAGGACCTTGCACCACAGCAGTGGCCCGGTCTGCCTGTCCCTGCACAACAACAAAATATGCAACAATATGCACTGTTGGGCAACTTCAAACAGCCAAGAGAAGCACACATGTGGCAGCTTTTGGTGCTCCTTGGTGTTGTCTGCGCCCTGCACTCAGCATGTAGCAGGCCCATGCACACAGTGGCATTTTGTAACTGTAGTCTGTGTCTCTCGCTGGGGTTTTTATGTTGCCTGTCTCTGTAGCACATACTTCTGGCTGTTACCACCTCTGCCTCTACCCCCTGAGCGGCTTCTTTATGGGCTGCACTGGGTCATGTGGTTGTGGTTTGTTGCATTTCAATTGAACTATGTACTATTTGTGGTCTAACATCTGACACTACTGTAACCCATAGGTAGTGCTATCCCAAGGGCTACTACCCCTGCTTGCTTGGCTAGTAGCAGGTTAAGGGGCCTGAGTTCTGAAACGCACTAACTTACAGGTATGGGGTTGGGGGAGGGGGATTGTCAGTGCCTCTTGTTGGTGGGGGGTCCTATGTCCACCACTGATACTGTGAGTGCACCGGCAATGGGGCTGCCATGTGTTGGGGTGGGGTGGTGGATTACAGAACCGAGGTTGGGGCTGCCAAATGTTGGGGTGGTGGATAACAGAATCAGGGTCAGGTCTGCCATGTGTTGGAGCGGGGGGTGCTTAGAGTCATTAGGGGATGAGGCTGCAATGTGATGGGGTGGGGGTGCTTGCAAACATTCGGGAACAGGGCAGACGTGTGATGGGAGGTGGTTCAGCTGTGCGATGGGGGCCATGATGCCAGTATGCTCGGGCAAGGGAACTGTGGCCAGTGGGTCATGGCTGCATGAGTCCGGGTGACTGCTGGTTCTATTCACACATCTGAACCTGTGCCGTACCATACAAGTGATCCACTCATAGACCCAGGATGGGGATTCGATTGGATGCCTGGCTGCGTCAGCTACCACATCCCTGACTGCCCTGTGGAGTCCTGTGTGGGGGCGGGGCCATGGACACGTGGCAGCCATTTCTGAATACCAGCCTGTGTGCACCTGTCTGCTTGTGCAGAGCTATGCGGGCAGGGTATGCACCTTTGGCATGTACTTTCCACCCATTCGTGGATAGCCCCCCATGTTGGTAGAAAACAGCATATCATGTTGGCTAGAGAAATGAACTGTGAATTGAAACATCACAGGTTAGAATCACACCACAGCCAAAGGCTCATTCTGAGTCCTAAGAAATCTGATAAATTCTCTGTACTTCAGGGTAGAAGTAGGAGGGCTCCTCTAAGAAAGAGATGGTGGGGGGGGGGGTGCTGCGAGGCTCCATCAAGACAGATGCCAAGGCTCAGTGCACTGAGTCTTATTTGGTTTTAAACTGCTGTAGAGAAAACTTCACCTTGAAGAAAATAAATATCGTAGATTGTGTAGGAATACAAAGGGAACACAATGTGTAAACCCCAGAAAGATAAACCCCTGCCTGACGGAGCTAAGAGAAAGAATGCTCTGGGAGCTCCCAGCATGAGGCCAGCCCAGGGACATACTGTGCTCCCACCTGAGGAATCTACAGAGGAGACCTTACAGATATTGGAGGTGAAAATCACCCATTTGATACAGATAGTGGCAGGCTTAGCAGACAAGTTTGATAGACTTACAAATTGGGTGGTTTGTCTCAAAACTGCTATGGATGCTATAAAGAATGCCACTGCAGATGCTACAAAGCACCCCAATGCTGCAATGGGGAAGGCAGCAACTCTCATAAAAGAAAACATGCACCTCTGGGCTCATATTGAGAGGCTGGAAACTCAGGCCTAAGCAGCTAATCCTCATCTGATTTGCATGCTCCAGGGTAGTGAGAGGGATCACTTACCCCTCTTTCTATCAGACTGGTTTAAGCAACAACTGGGAGATTCAGGATCCATCAAGCTGATCCCTGCACAGAAAGTCTATATAGGCACACCTAATGGCAGGTCAAATGCCACAGATGCACTGTGCACTATTATTGTTGTCCTGAGTGGCATTGGTACCAGCAATTATGTCTTGGCATTAGCGAGGAAAAACAGAACACTACTACTGGATGGGCAGGTAGTTTGGCTCTACACCAGTCTTAGTTATACCATCCACCAGAAAAAAAAGCACTCTGATGGGGTAAGAGCTGTGCTCAGGGAGGCTGAGATTTCACACGACATCCTCTTTCTGGCCAGGCTAATTATTCTGTAGTATTCTACATCATGGGAAGATTTTCATTTTCACTGATACAGCAGATGCCCTTAAATGGGCGATGAAGAATTCCCCATCAAGATGGTCCAGACAAGAGCATGAAGATGCTGAGCTGGAAGAGGGGTCTCTTGAAGGGATTACTTTTGTATTTGTTGAGCTTGTTGCTTTAAAATCTTTTTATTTAGTGTCTGGCCGCATGGTGGGTATTTGGTCCTAGCCCAGGTAAATGCAACCTATTTGCCATTTTTGGATTCTGTTAATTGCAAGTTCTGGGGAGACTGTTTACCATGCTCACACAGTCACTGAGGTTGGCATATTCAGCCAATGTTTAAATTTCTCTGTTTGTTTAAAGAATGTTTAGTTTTATATTATGGTAGCTTGATTTCTGCACAGTACAATGTAGTTGTAATCTGGTAGTTCTGGGTTGGGGTGTCCTTTAGCAGATTATACAGTCATTGTGCTATAGGGTTTAATGATTTCTTGGTAGCTCTGTCTATTTGGATTAGTTACCCTAGTAAAAAACTTGGGGATAGCATGATGTAATTATCCTACCCCTCCATGGGGGGGGAGCATTTATGGAAACTGTTCTAGATCATACATTGGATCATATACATGCTGCTCATGGACTCTAATTTGCAGCAAAATCGGATCTATTAACTCTGTTTTGTAATCTTACATTCTCCCCAAAGGCATATCATTATAGTATAGATAGACTAATGTGATGTATTAAGAGGAGTGGCACTCTAATTGCTAAGACAATGTTGTGTATCTTATACTTGAAATTTCAACTGTATATTTGTTATGTTAAACAATAAACATAAAGTTTAAAAAAAAGAAAGACATGGTGGAACAAGTGTGTTGTTCTGGGGGGAATAGACTGAAGGAGGCATCAAAACCCTACCACCTAAAGTTTACTGATATTAAGCACAATTAACAGCATGTGCAACAGGGGCCATGGAATAAATCCAACACAGGAGTAAGTATTTTAAAAGCCCTTCATTCCACATGCATTGAACAAGATTTTCAGATGCATCTAAAAGTGCAGCAAGTGCTAGATGGTTTAGTCCTTGACTGGAATGTGCATCAAGGAAATGTTATATCTGAATTTCAAAGCAAATTACCGTACATAGTTCCATGCCATCACAAAGAGATGCTGGACAGGATTTTCCAAAGTTTTAATGCAAGTGTGATTCCTGATTTTGGGATGCACCCGGGCCAAAATAAATGCACCAAAATGTTTGATTACAATAATCAAATGTTTTGAAGCTTTTGCTACCACTTCCCTGCTTTACAGTAAAAGAATGACACATACATCATTATTTTTTTTTATCAATGAAATTTTATTGAAGTAAAATTCATTACAGTTCACACAATACAAAAACACAATATTTACTCGGGTCAACTATTCTTTTCCTTGACCATCTCAAAGTACAGTCTATGTACACAAAAATCAGGTTGTTCAAATCCATCCTAAAGTCTCTTACAATTCTGTTTCATAAAATGCCATGTTATAATTTTATAGCATATTCATAACACATTCTACCTACCATTATTTATCTATATTTACAAAAAAAGTCACAAAGTATAGAATTTCTTATTCAATTATGCGTTTTCCCTTTATTTCTAAATTTAATTAACATAAACATTTTTTAACACTAGAATTCTTAGCAAACCTTAAAGTCTGCTGAACCATTCATTTTAAAGAAAATTGTATCCCGAGACAGGAGCAATGAATAAGGATGAGATGAAACAAGAAGGGAAAGAAGAGACATTTATTGTTCTACAGTCAATTTAGGAAAAGGAAGAAGACGATACTATCTGGATAATAATGGATAGCGAAAGAGAAAAGACTCAGTGCGGTATATGAAGCCACATTGTACTCTGACTACCTTGTTACCTTTTGCAGCTTATCCCTGTGTTGCAACCTCAACAGTCTCTTTATCTCTATTAGTAAAGAGATCATAAATGGTGCCAAATATGTTCTCAAATTTATGGTTAAGACCTCTCATATGTAATGCTAACCATTCTATTCTAAGGGCAGGATATTCAGAAATGCGCCAAAGGCATGTGCAGCCCTGGCACAGTGCAAGTCAACTGTGCAATGGCTTAGTGACTTTGATATTCAACGGTTGTGCACCGCAACATGTGCCAGTGCAAAATAGCTGCATATCGCAGGCACTGCACCATAGTACAGTGAGAGGTGTGCCCGGGAACAAGAAATGTGCCATAGCACAACCAGGGATGCATAAGGGACAGAGGAAGATGTGCTAAGGCACAGCAGAAACAGCCAGAGGCACAGCAGGGAGAGAGGCAAAGGGGAAAGGGGGCTGGAACAGTGCGGGAAGGTGGGAGCACCAGGCCAGGAACACTGGCAGGGACACAGCCAGCACACAGGTCACCACTGTGCATGGAGTGCAAGCATGGTCAGTGGCCCCCATTAAGGACACAGGGCACAGGCAGCACTGACGTACAGGGGTGGGCACCCTAGTCCACCACACACCAGAGGGCACGTGGCCGCCTGGCCAATGACAAGCCACACCCCAACACATGGCACCCACCACACACACACATGCCGCATATCCTGAACTGCCATCCCAGGGCTGCGCCAAGGCACAGCCACTGACACGGGGCATGCCAACACCATGCATGCACCACCCAATGACACAGGCACCCCACGTGGCCACCCACCACATGACTGCAGCATGAACCTACTTGCCAGCTGCAAAGCAGACATGAACACAGAAGGGTAAACAGGTAACAAATATAATGGCAGAAAGCAACACAGTTGAACAGAATACAATAAACAAAGAGGAAGGTAGGCATAGGTGAGAAGGGGTCAGGGGACAGGGTCTGTACAGGTGGATGTGGGAAGGCAGAGGTAGGAAGGACAGAGGCGGGTTGGGGCTGGTGTCCATCATGGCTGGCCTTGGCCTGCCAGCACCTGGCACCTCCCCCAGCACCAGTCCCAGAGCAGGATCCACCTAGTCTGGTCGGCAATTTCCATAGTATGTGACATGATCAGTATTATTTGTCACAGCAAATGGAAGTAGAGTGGGAGCCTGGAACCCCTCTGGACAAATATGGCAGAGGAAGAGACAGGTGATCAGTGCATGTCCAATGCACTCAAGCCCCTCCCCGTGCACAGCAGACAGTGGGAGCACAAGCCCCTGGAGTGGCACCCTGGCCACCCACAGTGGGCGGGCCTACACCTACCACCAACCCGGCAAGCTACAGCAGTACATAGTGCTGGAATCCACTGCCCAAGGGCCACCCAATGGCACAGCGGCAGACAGGTGGCATGGTGCTGCAGTGGAACCGCAGCAGCACAAGTGGTGGCTGGACGTACACCAAGCCCACCAACAGCTGCCTCACATGTGCAATGGCCACTCCGCAGTGCCACGCACACTGCACCATGTGCCGACCACAGCTGCCATGGCACATAGCACAGGAGACCAAGGCCATACCCCCAACTCCCGCTGCCCACCCTGCACAACATTGTGGGACTGCACAGTGCCTACCTGCTCCCTGTGGCACTCCACACACTGGTCCCGGTACTGCATGCCCCACCAGGCATCCTTCAGTTGCTGATGGGCCCTCAGCAGCCTGCTGTGGACCGCCAGGTGCCCCAGCTGCCCTGGCTCTCCTCCGGTCCTCAGGTCCTAGGATGGGAACACAGACAAGCACACATCAGAACACAACCACAGCATGGGCCCACTGCCCCCACGACCCATGCACAGAGTGCACCCTGGTCTGTCAGGGCCACTGGGCAGTTGTGCAGCACACACAGTGACTGGCAATGCCATGCCACAGGACACGCTGCAACAACCCCCCACATGGTGTGCAGCCTAGCAAGCCCCATGGAACAGTGGACTTGCACAGACGCAGTTGGGGTCCACTTACCTGACCGTGGCACAGCCCCCCTCCAGATGCGCACCTGCAGTGCCCTCAGCCTCTCCAGGTTCCTCTGTACCAGGTCTCCGTACCAGTGGAGACACTGCTCCCTGGTGCGCAGCACACTGGAGGCCTGGACAAGCCCATCGGCAATGTCCTGCCACACCTCTGTCCTGGGTCTAGTGAGGAGCTGCTGGCCAAACAGGCCTGCAGCATGGGGCTCCACCTGGGCCACCAGGTTCACCAGCTTGACCTGGATCCAATTGCAGGCATGGGGCACTGTGCAATGTGGCATGGTGAGGCAGCACTGTAGAAGGTCAAAATTGAGCCCAGTAGTAGACATGCACAATGTGCACAGGATGCACACCTCGCATGGAGATGCACTGTCACACATCTCTGGGGATGCATGGCATGGGTGTGGCCACACCAGCATATGGAGCAGAGGTCTCTGGGGGGCATAGAGCATGGTGGGGGTCAGCATGTGCAATGTGTGCCATGAAGACAGCACACTCTATGGGTCCAATAGTGCCCAAGCACCATAGGCCCAATGGCGCCCAAGCACCATAGACCCAATGGCACATGAGCACTATAGGCTCTATGACGCTCGAGCACCATAGGGCCAATGGCGCATGGGTGTGATGGCCCCTATAGTGCACCTAGCACATGCTGTGCAATAAGCGGCAGCATATGCCGCTGCACATGCATGTTGGTGAGTCCACACTGTGCATGTCATGGCATTGTGCAATGGCATGCACCAGGGCAAGTCCATTGCACAATGCACAACAGTGCAATATTCAGCTGACATATGCAGATTAGCTCATCAGCCTATCTGCGGCAGAATGAGGACATTTGCATGTCATTATAGTTGTGCATCGGCTCATTTGCATGTGATGTGCAATAAAGGCACAGCACAACATCACAGGCCTTGGACCGGTATTGCAACCATCAGAGGTAGGATGCACCTGCCATGGGGAGGGACAGCACAGGGTGCTTGATGGCCAGGGTGGACCGCTGCAGCCACTAACCAAATGTCCATGTCCACAGGTAGCAACATGTCCGAGTACGAGGAGGGTGAGGAGCGTGGGCCTGTCGGGAAGCGCAGGCCCAACTTTACAAGAGCAGAGACAGATGCCCTGTTTGAGGTATACCTCGACAGGGAGCCATTGCTGAGTGGGGCAACTGGCACACCCCAGACCAGGGCCACAGCCTGGGAGGAGATGGCAGAGGCCATGAATCAGCAGGGCAGCCACCAGCGGTCTGCACAGGAGTGCAAGAAAAAGGTGGGCACCGACAAGTGTCGGATAAAGGAGAAAGTGGTGGCCATCCGGGCTGCCAGTTCAGCCACAGGTGGGGGCCAGGCCGCCGTGACACAACTCATGCTGCAGAAGGAAATGGTGGCAGCCACCATGCAGCATAGTGCAGTGGAGGGTGTGCTGGGTTGTGGCTTCCAGACTGGAGGGAGCCCATCACTGTATGGTAGGTCTGGCAGGCAGAGGGAGGGGGGGCCCTGTTGGATCAGTAGCTCTAATGCATCTGTGTTCCCTTACAGCATGGCTCACCAGCATGCAGTGGCTGGGGCACCTGCAGCTGTCATGGTAGCCTGCCCAGCCCCGGAGGACTGTCCATCCACCTCCACAGGCATCCGGGGGCCTAGTAGGCAGCGGACTGACACCGCCATCCAGCCAGATGTCATGGGCATGGTGGCGGATGAGGCCCTGGCTGTGTTCCAGTGAGACGCCAGCCACAGCGTGCTCTGTGTGGAGACACAGATCGGAGCTGGATCCAACACTGATGACGATCAGACCATTGTCCTGGAGAGTGGGGGGCTTGTCTCAGGGGAGTCCCCCATACTAAACACCAGCACTGGCTGCACAGCTGGTGGCCTGTTGGCAGCAGAACAGCTGCACACCACTGACCCTGGTACTGCTGTGTGTGCAGGCACAGTGGCACAGGGTGGTGGGGCACCCGCACAGGTGCTGGCCAGTGCACAGGGGCCAGAGAGGCAGCAGCAGCAGATGGCTGGAGAAGTTTGGGGACCAGAAGCCACGTCCGGGGCACCTGAAATTGCCCATCCTCATGAGGGCCATGCTGCATGGCTCCCACCTGAGTGGGGGACTATGCAGCATGGTAGTTCGACCCCAGTGGGTCGGCGCCATACCCATGCACCCCAGGGCACTGATCCCTTGGCCCAGCACACCCAATTGCTGCAGGCCTCCTTGGAGCAACAGGTGCTGCTCATGGCTGTGGTGCAAGCACTCCATGCAGATGTGCACCAGGCAGCAGAGCAGCATGAGAGGGGCACCGCACAGGTCATGGAGGCCATTCAATGCCTGCAGGAGGACATAACTGCAGCCCTGGACTGCATTTCCAATGCAATCTGGGTCGACTTTGCCCCACCGGCTGCCACAGGGTGTGGTCAACTACCACAGACACCGCGGAGTGCAATGTCCAACCCACGGCCCCGGCACTGGGTGACCCCATCTGTGTCAATGCCGGGCTCTGCTGTGGGCATCCCAGGCATGCCTGGTGCAGGCCTGTTTTGGAGCCTGCAGACCCCTGTGAGGACCCAGTCATGGTCTCACAGTCCCACCCTTGGGGGGCGGTCACAGGACCCACTGTGGCTGTTGCACAGCCTGCGACTGCTGGGCAGCCATGGCGTGGCCATCCCATGTCCATGGCGGCTGCGTATCTGTGCAGCGGACCTGATGTGCATGCCCCCCGTCAGCTGTCTGCAGCCACCACCTTGTGCGCACATGGGCGTGTGCGTGTGCATGTGTGTGTGTGCATGGCATGGTCATGGCATCCATGTGGTGCACCACACACTGCCCGTGTGCGCACTTGCCTGGCCGCTGGCTGATGTGGCTTGTGCGTGATGATGCCTTCTCATCACTGGTTGTGCATGTGCACCAGTGCCCTGCATCTGATCCATGCCATGTGTTGCCACCCGGTCCCATGCATGCGGGTGCCACTGTGTAGATGTGTGTGTGTGTGTGTGTGTTTGCGTGCGTGTGCGATGCTGTGCAGTGCTGTGTGGTGTGGTGTTGCATGTGGCTGTGTGGCACTGCTCTGCCACTGCACCGCGCCTGTGTGTGCATGGCCCTGGCCATGCCCAAACATGGCTGTGTGCCCTGCCACTGTGTCAGTTCTGTGCACATGTGTTTGTCCACCTACCTGTATGTACTGTAGTGCTCCTGCACTATTGTGTCTCGCCAGTGGCATGCCAACTGCATGAGCCAGGGATCCTTCCACCCGGGGGGGGCTGCCCACCACCTCCGAGCCCAAAGCCCACGTTGTCCCCACTGCTGTTACCCTCATCAGCCTCAACAGCTATTCCACGGTCAATGACCATGTTGTGCAGCATGCAGCAGGCCAGGAATAGGCTGCAGACCTTCTAGGGGCTGTATTGTAGGGCACCACCAGACCTGTCCAGATAACGGAACCATGCCTTCAGCATCCCAAACACACACTCAATGATGTTCCACATGCTGGTGTGTGCCTCATTGTACTATTCTTCTGCTGGGGATGATGGGCACCGGTACGGTGTGGGCAGCCAGGGCCTGAGTGGGTAGCCACTGTTGTCTGTGTGAGGGAAGAGAAACAGAGAGAGAGGGTCAGACTGGTGACCCCTGTCACTGTGCCCCAAGCCCTTCCCACATGCACACGGCGGTTCTCCTGTGTTTGCCACCCCACTTCCATGCCCTGCTGTGCCCAGCTGCCCATGGTCTCATCATACTCACCTACTAGGTGACCTGTGGGGATGTCCCTACTCTTGGACCTGTGGCACAGTGCTGAGCTGTGCCAGATTAAGGCATCATGTGCTCCCCCAGGGTGTGTGGCACAGCCCTTGGTTATGTGCCCCCTGGCATCGCACACAACCTGGCAGTTGATACTGGGGTAGCCCTTTCTGTTGATATAGGCTACCCCCTCCACACCAGGTGGCATGCGGACGTCCACATGGGTGCAGTCAATGGTCCCTAGCACACCAGGCATATGTGCTTCCCTGTGGAACTCCTGCATGGTTGCTGTATGCTCTGCCTGTGTGCTGGGGAAGTGGATGTATTCCACAGCATGTGGCAGCAGGGCGTCGAGGAATTGTGTGAGGAGCCATGATGTTACCGACTGGGTTATGCCTGTGGTGTCCCCTGTTGGTCTCTGGAAGGTGCCCGTGGCGAGCAGGAACATGGCAGCTGTCAGCTTTGTCTCCACTGTCAGGGCGTGGCTTCATCTGGTGGGTGCCTGCATCTGCTCACTGCACAACTCACAGAGCTGTCTCAGAATCACCCAGTTCAGGTAATACCAGCCCACGATCTCTGTGTCAGTGTGGGTCTCAAAGCTGATGAGGGGCCAGTACCACCTGTTCCGGGCGTACCACCGACGGACCTCTCCATGGCCACGTTGCTCTGCCTCCTGCCTCCTGCATCCTCACACCCCTCATTATGGCCTCCATCTGGAATGCCGCACTGGCCATGGCCCCTGTTGTCCTGTCACTCCCTGGGTGTCCAGCTCCACTGGCCCACCCAGCTCTGTGGGGCAGTGCCTGTCGCTTGGCTGGGCCCCCTCCTGTGTACCCTGCCCCTGGCTGGCTATTGCCTGCAGGCTCTGTCAACCACCCCTGTGGGTGCCTGTGTCATTCCCCTTGGGTCTGGTGGCTCTGTATGGCACCCACTCCCTCTCACTGCCTCCGTCGGCCATCCTGTCTGTCTCACTCTCTCCCTCTCTCTCTCTCTCTCTCTCTCTCACTCTCTCTCTCTTTCTCTTTCCCAAGTCTCCTTCTTCCTCTCTCAGGTGGCCTGTCTGTTTCCCTCTGTCCTGCTCCTCTCTGGCGCAAGTGCCCTGCTCCTACTTGCTCCCTGTTTTAATAGGCTTAAGTCTGGTCCGCGAAACTGGCAGTTGCTCCTCACTTGCACCATTTGTCAGGGGTTGAATATCGCACTGTGCCGCATATTCATGGGTATGCCCCCTGCCCTTGCACATGCATACATTACTATTGCGCATTGGTGCACTGCTACTTGAGCTGCGCAGTTGCTCCCACTGAATATTGCTCTATGCTGCATCTACGCAGTTGAGTATGCGCAACCCTGTTGCACCATGCGCAACTACTTTAAATATTCAGGCCTAAGTATCTCCTCAAACTGGGCCTTCCATTCTGATAATGAAGTGACAATCTGCTCTAACCAGCATTTCAGTCTGCAGTTCTGAACTGATACCCCTATTAGAAGTAAAGAATATTTTTCTTCACTAGATCAAATTTGATTTTCCTGAAAGTGACCCAATACACAGGTCACTATATTAATTTTATTATATATAAAGGGTATAGTGCAGAACTGCTCCTGGACCTTCTTTCACAAGTCTTGAATGTTAGAACAATCCCAGAATGTGTGTGACAAAGTGCCCACCCCCATGCTGCATTTATTACAATTTGGTTTATTCATAAGGCCCATTTTGTGCATTTTGAGATGGAGTAAAAAAAATAGGTTACGTAGCATTTTGAAATGTACTAGTCTCAAGTTTACTGAAAGAAATGTTTGAGAGGAAAGAGTCCAAATATTTTTCCAATTCAATCAAGTGTACTTACCCCTAGATCTGCTGACCACCTTCTCATGGGTTCAGAAGCCAATCCTCAGATGCTGTCTAGTAGCAAATTGTAAATGATTGAAAGAGAAGGTGAGAAATGCCTGCAACCCCCCAAAAAAT
The DNA here is from genome assembly GCA_016271365.2 of Neoceratodus forsteri. Taxonomy (NCBI): domain Eukaryota; kingdom Metazoa; phylum Chordata; order Ceratodontiformes; family Ceratodontidae; genus Neoceratodus; species Neoceratodus forsteri. The sequence continues at coordinate 1,278,249,683 of CM057450.1, read as the reverse complement.
GGATGTGTTGGAATTTGGCACACTATGTACAGTATTTATAATGCTGTTTTTATTACATTTAAATGTGACATAATGTTCTCCTTCTGTATCATAAATTTTATACTAATGTTTTTATTCATTAAACAAAGTGAATCCACCCGCCTTAAATACGTCCTGGACTCTGATTATGCCTGTTTGTGCCCATACGTTATTGTGCAATGTGTTGTCATTTTCCATAAACTTTTTATTCCCCCAGATTGGTTGTGTCTTGGAGTTTGGCAAATCCAGATTTAGAAGGGATTTTGCATACTAAAGGACTCTAATTGAATCAGATAGCACGTTGGTTCCAGGTATATTTAGGTTCTTTTAGTAAATCAAAGTACAGTACAAGTCACATTAAACTGTTCCTCCAATGAGTTGTTCTAGCATTTCAAACTGAGTTGCATAAGTGTTGATGGATCCAACACAAAGCTCTGCACAATCTGTTCCTTAAGAGATAAAATACAGTTTTGCATTGCATTGTGGCTGTACTGCAGATGCATTCCAAATGAGTTTTAAAAGCATTTTACAAATATTGCTCGTGAGCTGGTTAAGCATTGAAAAACAATGCAATTTGAGTTGCCAGTGCATTGCCAACTGTAAAAAGCAATGCTTAACCAACTCATTGGTGGAACAGTTTAATGTGACTTGTATTGTACTTAGTAGTCCTCCTTGTGCCTCCATGTATTTTTGTTTAACTTGGACCCACTCTGGAATATATCCATCCATACCTCCATCTGGTATCCTTTTTTTTAGTTTGGGATATTCTTACTGCCAAGTAATGTAGAAACAGATCTGGTGCTTTTAGCCCTCCATTATCTTTGCTTCTTGTTAGTTTTCGATAGGCCAGCCTTATTTTTTGTAACCCTAGGTGAAACTGGATATACCCAAGTTGAGACCTTCCACCCATTTTTGGGTTGTTGACATGGGATCATAATACAAATATAAAGGATTCTGGATAAAATGTTTATTTTGACTGCATCAAGCCTACCCCAAAGTCACAGTGGAAGGTTATTCCACTTAGATAATGAGTCTGAAATTTTATTTTTTATTTGCGCTGTTTGTTGTAACTGTCCATGCTATACGCATATACATTTTAATCTCTAAGTATTCTATGGAGTCTTGAGCCCATGATAAACCACTGTTTAGGATATCCTCCCTGTTGCATAGCCTACTTAAAGCTAAAGAAAATAAGTTTTTTCTATGTTGAGTTTGTAGCTGGAAAATTTGCCAAAGCTATGCAGTATTTATTTATTTTTATTTAGTTGTTTAACCAGGTATAGCACACTAAGCTGGAAGCTTTTTTACAGGAGCAACCTGGGAGCACAAGGAGGTTAAGTGACTAGCTCAGAGTCACACAGTATGCAAGTGGAAGCTGTGGGATTCAAACCCAGGTCTGGTTTGCTGGATGTCACCAGATTTGCAGCTCAGAGCCTTAGACCACTGCACTATACTGCCTCCTTGTGTGCCTCCCTATTTATTGATTTATTTATTTATTATCATCGGTTTACAGACCTTTGAGCCAAAGACTCATTTACAAAGGCACCTCATCAATAGATCAATACATCACAGCAAACAAAACAGTACAGTACATAATGCTTAGATTAAAAAATCAATCAGTGTTGCAGGAATTCACTGGTGGTACAAGCTTGGTAATAGGTAGATCACAGTAGTCATAATATAGGTCCACGAGTACCACATCAGGTAGCAACCAGAGATATTTTATTACATTAGTCTGCAGATGTTGCCTGAGACCCCAGGCATATACAGCAAAAGTAGACTCTACTACCTGTGGGATATTGGCTCAGATAGTGTGATTAATAAATCATCTGCATACACAAAAGTGTGCATGTTTATGTCCTTTACTGTGTTGTCTGTATTTATTTTCCTTATAAGTGGGTCTATGGTCAAATTAAATAACAATGGTGCGAGTGGGCATCCCTATTTGGTTCCTCTTTTAGTTTTGAAAAATGGAGAAGTTATACCATTAGTAATAACAGCTGAAGAGGGTTTTTTATGCAAAATTTCAATCCATTTGATGAAAATTTCTACAAAATGGTACAATTCCAGTATTAAATATATGTGTCCAAAGAATTCTGTCAAAAGCCTTCTCTACTAGCTAGAACATTAGCAAAAATTTTAATATCAGTATTTATTAGAGAAATGGGGTGGTAGCTACTGCAGTGTTCAAAAGTTTCAATATATATGTCTTGAAAACATATCCTCCAATATAAATTCAAAGATTCAAAAATCTATTTCATAGGCAGGGGGAACTAACTTGAAATACAAATATAGAAGTAACAATCCATAAAAGGAATTAAATGTATGTTTGAAATGTATTTTAAAGCCATTTGAGAAGAAAAAAATACAACAAATACCAAGAACTGCATCCATCAAGATAAAACTGAATTAATGAAACAAGGAAAATAAAAATAAATATTTTTAAAGAGTTCTTTTTGGGGTTGAGTTGAAAAATGTTTTGAATTTGAGTCCCTATTCCATCTTTTCTTCTCCCCTATCAATAACTAAGATTTTGTCCTCCACTTTCTTTAATAATTGAAAGGGGAACTTTGGGAGACACTTTTTTGTGATTTTTTTTTTAGCTACTGCAATGTAACAGATCCTTCCCAGCTTTATGAATTAATGTAATCAGTACTCTAGTTTGGTCTTCAGAGAGATTTCCTCTGTCTAGAGCTTCATTAAACATTTATTTCATAATAGGGGCTAACTGTTCAGCAAAGGTGTAGTAAAAGAGGAATATATGGGAGGTCCCAGAGTTTAGTTTTTTTTTCATGGATTTTATTGCAGCGATTATTTCATTAACTGTAATTTTAGCTTCAAGTAAGGCTTTGTCCTGTAACTTTACTTTAGGAATGTGCAAACCTTCACAGAATTGTCGTACTGTGCATCCAAGATCTAATTGATCCAAGCTATATATTTCCTTGTAAAATTTATTATTTTAGCACAAATTGCAGCACTTGTTTGTTTGTTTTAGATGATCAAGCATTTTTCCCAATTAATGTAATTGCACTAACATTTATGGTGCGATTCATCAGTATGTTTCAAGGGTCCTTTAAAAATCATGTATGCATTTTTTTTAAATAGGGCAGGAGACCTATAAGACAGGTTTAGGCAGATGTAGATGCATGCCAATCATCTGTCCCAGAACTACATTATCTACTTGTATAAAGCAACAGAATCCCTCTGGGACAGGGCTATGGAACTGCACCTGTGATACAGTGCCGAGAATAGGGCTGGACAAACTTAGCAAATTCTGATTTCACAGCATTTTCACAAAATTCCATGAAATTCCACCAATATTTGTTTTAAATGTTGCAAAATGTTCTGAAATTCTTCAATTAATCATAACTCAGTCAGCATTATAACTAGAGATCTGCAATTTTGCATAAATATTGCATAGCTGAGTCCCTAAAAGGATAGCAACGTTCATGACATTTGGATAAGGGGTAGGGAAGTTACAGGGACTCCAAATCTGACAATTTATTATTCATGTGAAAGTTTCAAAAAATATTTCTGTTCTTACAACTTAGCTACTTTTAGTGCTAGATAATTGCGAATTTGTATGCATGATTTCTTGGAAGAGTCATAGAAACTACTAAATAGAGAGGTAATTGGTTGTGTAAATCATAAGTTACGGGAGTTCAAAATTTCACTATTTAATTGTGTATTAAATTGTGTGAACATTTCAAAATATATTTGTTTATTTATTTATTTGTTTATTTTATTTAGTGATTCGGAAAAGACCTTTGAGTGCAACCTGTTTTACAAAGTTTCCACGTCATAGATTGCAAAACAAAGTACAACAGGAGAAAGCCAAGGTACTTTACAATGAATGATACAGCTTGGATTCAAAACTTACAGAATACCTCAAAATATAGGTACAGGTTAAATAACAAGAAAAACACTTTATAAGGGTGGGGGGGGGATAAGCAGCCACAAAGTGCCTTGCCAGTAGTTCAGAGGGATGGGGATAGCTGGCAATCGGGTGAAGAAAGGAGGTACGAGAGAGAGGTATGTAATGCAGTGGAGGTAAAGGGTTGGGGAAGAAGGGCAATAAGGTATAGGGAGAAATGTTGGGGTGAGGGGAGGCTGAGTGGAGAGGACATGCTAGAGTAAAATGATGGGATGTGAGGGGGCATGGTCAACCAGCCTGCATTAGTAGTGACTGTTAGGGAAACTCATGGGACTGTGAGTTGGGGGGGAAGGGGTGGCGGGTGCCAAAGGAGCATGACGCAAACTGATTGCTGGGGCAAGTCATGAGAAGGGACAGAGGGAGGGGGTACCTGAGGCCTGCCTAGTGCTTGCTGGGGAGCAGAGAGAGCAAGTGTGGCTGGACTCAGGGGCAGGTGCACTTAGAGAGTGCTATTAGGTGCTGTTTGAGGTCAGTTTTGAATTGTGTCAGACAATTTATGGCCAAGAGGTGCCCAGGGAGTTCATTCATCCATAGGGGGGCCCAGTAGGCAAATGCACATTGCCCAAGTGAGGTGCAATGGAAGGGAATAGTCAAGGCCCCTCTAGTCCTCCCCCTGGTGACCTGTATAATGAGTTGGCCACCATGATCAGATTGCCTAGACAAGGTTGTGTTTTACTCAATAGAGCCTTCTTCCCTAGGATGCTAGTCTGGAATTTGACCCTGTTTCTTAATGACAGCCAGTTTGCATGTTCATACAGAGTACAGGTGTGAGTGCCACGGTCAGCATCCAGGGTTAGTCTGCAGGCTTTGTTGAGCACAGTCTGAACCCTCTTGAACACTGTATCCATTGCCGCAACATAGACCACTAGTCCATAGCCAATAGTAGATATAATTGAACTGTGGACTGAGAGGTGGAGGGCCCCTGGAGAGAGGTATTGCCTGTGCCTGTACAGGACACCAATCTTGGTATTGACTGTCATGACCAGAGTCAATATAGTGCACAAATGTAAGGGTATCATCTATTATGACCCCCAGATACTTGAACAAGTAAACTTGTTCCAGCAGCTCACTGAATGAGTAGGAGATGATGAGGGGGTGGTGCTTATTTTTGTAGTGGGTGCTGGACGTAAGCATGGCCTTGGTCTTCTTGTAGTTTAGTAGCAACTTATGACTACAGAACCAGTCCTCAAGTTTGGAGAAGGAGTTTTACAGCTCAGATTGTAGGGCAGTCTGAGATGTGCTGCTGCTCAAGAGCACAGCATCATCTGCATACAGTATGAGTTTGGTGTTGCAGGCTGTGGGAAGGTCATTTAAGAAGAGGCTGAAGAGTAGGGGCCCCAGTATTGATCCCTGGGGTACCCCTCATGATACCTCTCTTGTGCTGGATACTGTTTGCCCAGTTTTGACACATTGATTTCTCCGTATCAGGTTGTCTTGGAACCAGCAAAGGGAACTGGGCTCCACACCCATGTTTCGCAGTTGGGTCAGTAACAGGGGGTGGATGACTGTATCGAAGGCTTTGGTGAGGTCAATAAAGACAGACCCCACTAGTTTGCCTTCATCCAGGGCCTTATGTGCATAGTTCATGTAGTCCAGCAGGGCAGTGGTGGTACTGTGATTTTGTCTGAAGCCATGTTGGTTGGGGCATAGTAGATTATACTTATTTAGGTAGTCGATGAGTTGACCTGCCACACTCTTTTCCAGTGCCTTGGATGGGGGGGGTCGAGATGAGTCTGTAGTTGGCTACCAGAGACATGTTGCCTCCTTTATGCACTGGCGTAACTATGGCTGCTTCCAAACTGCTGGGAATTGGGCCAGGGAATTATTGTACAGTGTGGTAATGGGCACTATAAGAACATCCAGAGTGAGAGATAGAAGTTTTATGTCTATCCCATCACTGCCCAGTCTGGTCTTACCTGGTATTTTCTTTACCATAGTAAGGGCCTCCTTCATCGTCAACCTTTTAAAACAGGAGGTCAGGTGAGAAACACTCGGTAGATATGTTGTTGGAGTGGTTCAAACCAGGTTAAAAATAGGCATGTGGTAGCACTGGTGTAAGATTGGTGAAGGCCTTATTGAAGGCTTCTGCAATAGCTAGAGGGTCTGTAGTGGGGGAGTTACTGATACTGAGCAGCTGAGGGTGCTTCTTGTCCTCCTTTCCAAGGATGCTTTTGATGTTATCCCAGAATCTTTTTCCATCGCCCCAAGAATTACAAAGCTGGGCCTTATGATAGTTGGCTTTGGCGAGCTGGATTAGCTTGGTGCAGTGGTTCCTGGCTGTTTTGTAGCACAGGTAATCATGCTTGCTACCTGTGTTTCTGGCCTTCTCCCAGAGTATGTCCCTTTCTTTCAGGTGGGAGAGGAGCTCCCCATCAATCCAGCCATTTGCCTACCCCAAAATTTTTCTTTTCATGAGCGGGGCATAGATGTCACAGATGGAGCTAAAGCCTTTAATGAAGTAACTGAGGGCCTGATCAAGGGTAGGAGCCAGGTCGATAGGAGTCCAGTCATGCAGGGCAAAGGCTGATTTGAGGGATCCAAGTTTACCCTTCCTCAAGACCCTGCTTTCAACGAGGATGGGTGGATGAATATGTGGATGTTTATAACTCAATTGCTATTGCAGGTATGCACTCAAGCTTTGGAATGCATACCAAAGTACATATGTCCTGAAATCTAATTAAACTGGATACATACAGTTTATTAGGTTAAAATGTATTGTGAATACTTTAGAAATTAGTAATTGGCAAAACATTCTCAAAAATTCATGGATGGATATGTTAACGCAACTAGAAGTCCACTTGTGGAATTTAAGTTTCAAAAAGTACATTCACCACTGAATCTCATCTGCACTAACATCGTGGCCCTGTAGTGCCCCACCAACACTCCTGCAACAGTGATGCCCAGCACCATGCTTCATCATGACTAACAATATCCAGATACATCTGTCACAGTGGCCTGAGTCAGTTGTAAGACTTGGCATCACTTGATACCACTGTTTTCAAATAATAAAATATACATTGCTGTCTACAGGGTTGCAAAAGAGTCAGCAGGTAGCATTGTACAGAAACAGTGCTGCACGTGCATGTGCTTCCACAAGTCGTTAAGTCAGTGAGTTCTAGTGGTCATCTGGAATATTGCAAGAATTCAGATAACTGCATTGTGATGTCCATGACTATTCTGCATGGTCTGTCACTCAAGATAGTGATCTGATACTTAGTACAACTCTAATTTTACCATGGAGCATCATAGGAATGCTAACTTATTGCTACTTCTATACAGTACCATCCTCTGCAATGGCAACTGAAGTATATGACTGGGCAAAATGTATGGGCATGGTCATGACAAATGTTTCACAACATTCCACAATTTCACAAAAGTTCATGAAATCCAGCCTTAATTATTGATGTTATTTTGGCATCTTTGTCTGTTTATAACTTGGCCAGCCTTTGAGCAAGAGAATAAAGAGTTGACACACACAGCCTTTTTCACATATTGTTTTTTTCTTCTGGCCAGCAGCTCATCTCTCAGGAGTATACCCTGTTCAGACTGAACCCAGCCATCCTTCAGTTGGCTACTGGGTTTTTCTTCAACAGTTTTTTTTTTCACTCCAATCTCCCCTTGTGGGCACAGTTCCTCTGTCAGCCTCATAAATGTATAGCTTTCCCTGGCAGGAGCAAGTTCCCTGGCCCAGCTGCAGGGATTGCTCTGTCAGTGAAACCCACAACCAACCCTTCCCAACTGAGATGCACTGCCAAGCAAAAGCTCTCTCAGCCATTGCCTGCCTCTCAATGTGACTTCCCAGGCTGGCTTCCAAAGCTGGGTCATCAGCATGGCAGAGTGATGCTCAGCTGCTGGGCCGGGAGGGTGGCCTCAAATCGTAATATTTAGAGTCAATGAACATAACCAAATTGTTCCTATTCCATTCTCAAGTTTTAAAACTATACGGGCATAAAATTCTGCAGTTTACATAGATGCAAAATGGAATTTGAAAATGTCCAAAATATTGGACACTTCTACCTCAATCCAAACACAAACTAGTTCTGGGAAGGTTCCCTACCTCTTGGTTTAAATGTACTGTGTGTATGCTTTATGGACTGAATATGTGAAATCCACAAAGAAAACAGTATTTAAACCAGCTTAGTACACAAGTAATATATCCAGTAATGTATTCAATATACATTCATTAAGAAGAGATCCCGCAAGCCATGCCCCATCATCCTAATGTTTTCATATGCTGATGACATCATCAGGGAGAGGATCTGCATTAGAACATTTAAAAATGTAGCAAAATGAATATCACAAAAGATTACAGGGATAAGTTAATGCTCTTCAGTCAACCGTTTGATACTTGCGTGGACTACACTAAGTTCTCCACTATCTTTGAAAGAATAAAAATTGAAATAAAAAATAGAAAGAAAGAATAATAATTATCAATCAATAATATATAAAAAAAAAGTATTGCTAAGTGTAATAGGCAAACCAAAACTGTTGTTTGAGTCATATAATTTCAATACACATTCTCATAGAAAAACGATTATAGCTCCCCATTAATATCTTAACTGACAAACTTTGATTTTTTAATTATAGTAATAACATTTTGAATTCATCATCATCTGCACTGCAGTGTACATAGGACCACTTACAGCAGTCTGCGACAAATTTCTCCGAACATATCATGCCAGTTAGCATCATAATGAAAAGTGTTTCATTCTGATTAGGAAAGCTCAGAGTAAATAGATTTCCATCCAACCATCCATATTGCAACCTGCTGCATATTTAAAATTGTTATATAATTAATGGGGCTTTGTTTTTCCCATAGGGAAATCATGGCATAATTTGCTGCTATAAAGGAGTGTTTATAATGACAAACACATGCCCGGTTTCCCTCGCTCTATGCATGCACTCACCGCAGCTCTTCTTTTCCCACCGCTAGCCTCATTGTCTTCCCTGAAGATGGGACCACAACTTGGACTCAGTGATAAGTGACTGCCAAAAACAAAATCAAGTACCCCAACATAAAAAACTAAAATTTTGGCTGCCAACAGAAATAAATTAATAAAAAACGTTTAAGCAAATAAAAGCTACTGCGGACCGTGCGCTCACTTCTAAGTGGACCGTGAATACATAGGAATTTTTTTTTTTATTTTATATAATTGCTGTGGCAAAAAATGGAAAACCCAGAAATGATATAAAATAAAATATGGGGTGATGTTTAAACTTGAAGTTTACACACACACAAGGTGTTAGATGCTATATAAACCCTGTGAGCAAAGCTAACCAAAGCATCTAACCCTCAGTGTGCATAAAATCCTCAATATACACACTTCCTCGTGCATTATTCTATATATAATTATTCCCGAGTAATGTAAATCTCTTATAATTATGATCTTATACCATTTCACCATAATTTGTAGTGCTAGTAACAGAGAAATATTCCAGTGCTATTCACCTCTGCTCTAGTGTTTGTCTTTCATCTATTTTCATAAATCTAAAAAGAATTTCAGACAAAGTTTACTGGTAATACCTTACAAAAATCAATTTAGAGAGGTGCAATTAGGAGTTGAATAATATGTAAGTGTTGTTTATATTTCATAACATTTAATTCCATTACTTCAACATTCCATTACATAATTGCATTTTCAATGTCTGTGCACTTGTTGAAGTAAATGCACTAAAACAAATACTATCAAGGAAAACCTATTAAATGTATGTCCAGTAGTAAGAAAGTTGCAATCTTGCTAACACAAAGTGCTACCACAGTCTCCAGTGCACTCATCTTGCAGTAAGAATGTGTCTCTGGCAGGAAGACATTAGGATGATGGTGCATGGGGTAGCCTGTGAGGAGGGGCGCATGGGGAAGTGCGCCATCCGTAACGGTGACTGCTTCACGGTGAAATCCCTCACAGCAATGGTAGGGTAGGGTGACCAGATGGGGGCGACAGGATGTCCTTATATGTACACATGTGGGGGGGGCCAAGCCCGGCGAGCATGGGCTGAAAGGGGGCAGAGGAGCTGTAGGTGGTGGCACTGTGGTTGGTTGCCAAGCTGCGTCGTGATGTCGAGGGTTGGTCTGTGGTTGGGGTGGGTGAGGTACCGGGTTTGGGTCCAGGCGCTGGTGCGATTGTATTGCCCCGGGTCCAAAACTTTATTTTTACATGCTTTCACCCCCCCCCCGACATGACCTCCCCTGGAGTTGAGAATCCTTTAGTAGTGGGGTGTGGGGGGCATTGACAGTTATGTCCCCAGCACCATTGTCCTGTGCACTGGGGTGTCAGTAGTGCCGAAAATGTTTTCGGCACTCTGACTGCGCGATAACGACGATCACCATTAGGCTTTTGCCATTATCACATAGAACCGTGCATGGTTTGGGGCATCTTTGCTTAATGGACGTATATTGAATAAACTTCTGGAAATATTAATTGTGGACTGAATGGCTGGTTTAGATACTGTAGCCTTATATCTCTGACATTTTTTAAAGACAGATATCTGTATCTTGGTACAGATCTTTATGGATCTTGTGTATATCATCGTGTCAAATGCAGTGCAGTTCAGACAAACATTGCGTAAATTAGATAAAAACAACTGAAATCAGAATTTTGGCAACATTTTGTGACATTTTAGTGGACATTTTGCAAAATTTCATGCAAGTGAAATAAGAATTTCTCCAGAATTGCTCTGGCGAAAGATACATTTCACCCAGTCCGAGCAAAGAAGCATTTGCTTCATCTGCCTCTTTTTGATGTAACTTTTGTATGAATAAAGAGGGGGGGCTGCAGTTTACAGTCTCAGTTTATTACATTTTGATTTACTTATGGAAATTTTGGATTACAACCTTTGAGCTGGAAGCTTGTTTACAAAGGTTCCACGTCATGACAAATTAGGGATACAGTAGTTAAATTATACAAGTCATAACACTGTTAAAGAAAACAAACAGGCAATTCAGATACAGCCTTTAACATGTAGGATTATACAAGTACAGATATGCAGCAACAAAATCACATGTAACATAAGTGCACTAATAATGCAAGGTAGGAGAAGGGGGGAGAGGACCATGGATGAGAAGGGACTGGTAGCAGGGGGGTGAGGGGAGGAGAGGGATAGTGAAGGAAGGACTAAGAGAGAAAATGAGTGGAGGACTGGAGCAGCCAACTAGGCCTTGTCAAAACTTAGCAGATGAGGGGAGTAGATAGAGGGGGAGAGAGGCGGGATGGGGAGGGGGCATGTAGATCTGGATGGGGAGGTGGGGGGAGATGGAGGGACATGGCTGAGGAAACTGAGGGAAGCATTAAGAGAAATATGAAGGCAGGGGATGTGGGAGGGGGAAAGTGGAGGTATTAATAGGGGCTTGTGCAGGTTAAAGGCAGCAGTCACAATAGCTTCAGGTTGCAAGATAGTCACGAAGCTTAGGTTTGAATCGGCCAAGTTTAGTATTGGATAGCATGTCCCTCGCTGAGAGAGTTCAGCCAGAGAAGAGCATTATATAAGAAGAGGCAGTGGTCCTGGGTGGTGTTGCAGAAAGAGACTTTTAAGGTCAGGATATTGGACCCCTAGTGGTGCAGGTATTGTCGGTGTGGGAGAGAAGGCTTTGAACACCAGGAGATGCAAGCCTTAGCATAGACTTTTTAGCTAGAAGGCATACCTGGTACTGAATTCTACAGTCCAAGTTTAGCCACCCTGACTGGGAATAGATGTCACAGGTATGTGTTAGGCTGGGAGCATCAAGAAGAAGCAGGCAGGCTTTGTTGACGCCCACTTTGACCCTCTTGAGGGTTGTATCAGCCGCAGCACTGTACACTACTAGTCCGTAATCAATCACAGATAGGACATAACTGGTAATGACTCGGTTTATGGCTCCATCTGTTAGGCAGTGCTTGTGACTAAATAGTTGGCCAATCCTAGCATTGGCTGCTTTAGCTACTAGGTCAATGTGATGAGTGAAAGAAAGGGAACTACCCAAGATGACCCGAGGTATTTGAAACTCTGAACCATCTCTGGGGCGCATTTTGAGAGTTCACTATGTGCAATTGATAGGATTTGTGCCGGTTATGGAGGGAAGCAAACGGCATAGTTTTTTTTTTTTTTGTAGTTTAATAGGAGCTTTGAGTTGATGAACCAGGACTTGGCAGCAGCAAAATTAAGTTGCATCTGTTTTTCCAGCATTACTGAGTCTGAATGGCTGGAAAAAAGCACTGCATAGTCAGCATAGAGGAGGACCTTATCCAGACATGCTTGAGGGAGGTGGTTCAAGAACAGGCTAAAAGGCAGGGGGCCCAGAATTGACCCCTTGGGTACCCCAGTAATTACAGCCTGGCTTTTGGAGAGGACATCATCGATTTTCACTTGTGTTCTCTTGGAGAATGCCCTCATCCTTTCAGATGGCCTACATTTACATCAGATATTTCAGAGGAAAAATACAGCAAATGTGTAATATAAGTACAAAAAAGATGATGTGATTGCTGCAGGGACATCATCGTTACAACATACAGATGCCCATATTGAAATTGTTTGGGCTGTGAAAACCGGGTTTGCGCTAGAACAAACAGTCTATTGCACACAAATGCATTGGAGAAGGATCCCTCAACTACAGAAACAATGGCACATATTTTGTACTTGATAGAGACTGTACTGGAGAATGAGGAGAAGAAAATGCCACCCTCTGGACCAAACTGTAGGCTCCAGAGGTGCTATGCTGCAAACAGACAGTCCTATCGACAAGTCACATTCGAAGTCCTCAGTTATGAGCAAATTGTGAGTTTGTTCAGGTTTAATAGGCCCATGCTTATGCAACTGTGGGAGAACAGCACTGGAGAAACAGCCACCAGAGCCATGCAGCATCCTTTGAACTAAGGTGACAGCAGCACTGTTCTTCCTGGCCACCAGAACATTTAAGGTGCAAGTGGGTGACACCACTGGTATCATGCAGTCTGCTGCCTCGCTCATGTTAGGCCAGCTAATTCTTTCTTGACGGTTCCTAGATGCCCTGCTTGCCCATGCTGGGGAGTTCATCCTATTCACCACTATACCAGCAGAGTGAACAATAGCCATGCAGCATTTCTATTGGGTTGCACACCTACTGGCTATACTGGGTGCCAGTTACAGCACTCATGTTGCCATCCATGTGTCCTCAGGGAATGGAGTGGAGGCCTATGTGAATCAAAATGGTTTCCACTCTATCATTTATCAGGTTATGTGTGATGCAGCCGGGTGCATCACCAATGTCCTGGTATGGTACCCCCACATTGCAGACAATGCCTGTATCTGGCACAGTTCCATCCTGTGCTAGAAATAGGAAGGTGTGAACATATCCAGTTGCAGAGAACAGGTACAATGCAGCACACATTGCAACATGCAGTGTCATTTAGCATGGGTTTGGCATGCTCATGATGGAGTTCAGATGTCTTGACTGTATTGGTGGTGCCCTACAATACTGCCTATAGAAGGGATGTGCCATATTTCTTGCCTGCTTCATACTGCACAACATGGATCTGAACCATGGAATATGCCTGCTGGTCCCAGAGGGCAGTACTGCAGTGAATGCAGAACCAATGGACCAGGGGATGCAGGAGCAGGTCAATAGTCGTAACCCCAGGATGGCCAGGAATTGCAGAGACTATATGGACCACCTCACTGCAGACATCTACAGACCTCGATGGTGAGTACAGAGCACTCTGGAGACAGCAATGGATAAACAGAATGTATTACACAAATGTACAAAAAAATGTCAAAGCAATACAGTAGGGAAAAATAAATAGGAATGCATAAAAAAAGGGGATTGAAGCAAAACTATAACCATCCAGATGGGGGAGGGTAAGTCAACTAAAACAAGAGCCATTCAGGGAGGGGCTATAAAAAGCAGGATTACAAAAAACATAGCCATCCAGGCATGGAGGGAGGAGGATTTAAAGAAAACCATAGGATCCAGGCAGGAGAGGTGGGAGAATGGGAATCCATTTATGTCAAGGAAGGGCATGAGGCGGCAACCATATGGTGGGGCACAGGTGTGACAAGCATTTCTATATGCAGCCCGTACCCCCACCATGGACATGGAGCTGGAGAGTGCAATCTGTCCTGGTGAGCAGTAGGAGGGATTTTATCCGCATAAATCGAGACAAGTGTGAGGGTGGCATGAGATGATCATGGCCCTGTGGGGCACTGACACTGCCGAGGAGCAGGTTGTGTGCAGAGGTACACAGCATCTGGTTCCCATTGGTCGATGTGTGGGGTACTCTGGGGTTCCGGGCATACATGTGCCTCCACTGCTTGGGTGAGGAGACACTGAGGTGTCTGTCATGGGATGACACTCCTCCCACTGGGACAGCCAGCAGTGTGGGTGGCCACATCTTCCCAGAGACTGCGGCTGTGGCCTCCTGCACAGTGGGGGCCACAGCATAAAAGCTGGCAAGCATGGACTGCTTCATTCTGGAGAAACCAGCCTCCAAGACCATGTGCTCCACATCGTGAACCTCTATGTGCTTGTCATGGGCCGCCTGCAGCATGGCCCTCATGTGGCCCATCTCAGCCTGCACGCCCTCCTGTGCCCCCACAGCTCTTTGTAGCAGCTGTCTGTTAGCTGCTGCCTGCTGTCAGTGTGGGCTGTCCTGAATCACGGGGTCATCCACACCCTAGCCCATTGTGTGGGCAGTCAGTGCTGCACATGGAAAAGTAGGCCAGGGTGGCACATCAGTGGCTAGGCTGGGGGGACTGAAACAAAAGACCCAGTGCACACACACTCCTCCCTAAAACTGGCAAGTCCATAAATTGTTACAATATGTTTGCTGCCTCAAACAGCTACTCACTTATTACATCCCAAAGGGGAGCCCGGGCGGGTCTGTTAGTTTTTCTTTTCAAAGCTCTGGTGTGAAAGTAAGCTCAACCACCAGTCAACAAGGTGGACCTCCCATCAGCTGAGATCCTATTCGAAAATGCCACTGCCAGAGTTTCTCCCTTTTAAAATATGGTGTACTGCCTTATTGATCCACTTTAAAAAAGTTGCAATCCCTACCCAATATACTGGTAATTGGTGGACAGCCAGCTAAGGGAAACAGCCACATATCTCTCAAACATAAACAAATCCAAAATTATCAGCTTAGCTCAATCACTTTCATAATGTCTAAATTGCTTTTCTCATTGGGGTGCTACTGGTTATAGCATACGTAAGTTAAAACAAAAGACCCACTACATACATCCCCGCCCCAAAATTGGTAAGTCAATGAATTGTTACAATATGCTTTTTGCCTCAAATGGCTACTCACTTATTACATCTGAAAGGGATGGTCTGGATTGGCCTGGGGTGGCACAGTGGTGTCTGGGCTCAGGGAATGGGACTGGGATGGTACAATGGTGGCTGGGCGGGAGGGGGCATGGTCCTGGAGTGACACAATGGTAGCTGGGCCAAGGATATGTGTCTGGAGTGGCACAGCACTAACTGGTCCAGGGAGTGGAGTGGCTAGGCACTGTTGGTAGGGGGACCAGCAGGGACAGTTATGATTGGAAACACTAGTGTACAGACCCTGCTGCCATCCTGCCCCCTGGTGGGGTCTGAGCTGGATGGGGATTCATCTTGCCACCTCCAGTCCTCCACAAATGTCTCCCTGTTGCAATCTATGCCTTTGTCCTCCTGTGCCCAGCAGCGGTTGGCTGTAGGGGTGGGCAAAATTAGCAAATTCAGATTTTGTGGAATTTTTATGAAATTCCATGAAATTTTCCAAAATTCAATAACTGGTCATAACTTGGTCAGTATTATAGTTAGAGATGCGGTAGTTCAAATGCACGTTGTTTGGAAGCAGCTCTTGAGGAATCCAGGTCTCATGACATTTGGATTAGGGGTAGGGAAGTTACAGGGTCTCAGAGTCTTGCAATGTATTATTCATGTGAACATTTCTGAAAATATTTCCATACTTATAACTTAGCCACCTTTGGAGGTAGATAATTGTAAAATTATATGCATACTTTCTTGGAAGAGTCATAAAAATTACTAAATAGAGAAGTAAATAAGTTACAGGAGTTCAAAGTTTCACAATTTAATTATTTGTTAAAATGTGTGGTCATTTTCTAAGTATTTGGATGTTTATAGCTCCACTGCTGTTGCAGGTACTGTATACAATCAGGATTTTGCATACATGCCAAAGTACATATGTCCTGGAATCTAATTAAGCTGGATAAATGTCATTTAGTAGTCTAAAATTTATTGTGGAAACTTCAGAATTTGCTAATTGGCAAAATGCACTAAAAAATTCATGGACACATAGTGCGTAATTCTACTAAAATTACACCTGTGGTATTTAACTTTCACACATACAGTAATTATCACCACTGAATCACCTTAGCTGCAATTGCATCAAGGCCCTGCAATACCTGTCCAACACCCCTGTGCCTGTGATGCCCAGCATCATGTTCCATCATTACTAATGCTATCCAGTTACTTCTGTCACAGTGGCTTAAGGGGGACAAGAAATGGTAGAAATTAATGTTCCTAGTGAGTTAAAGGAAAGACTTGCCTCTAAATGAGCAATATTTAACTGAATCTTAATAAACACTACTGTGAAAAATTGTGTTTTCAACTGTTTTCTTTTTATGGACAACATTCTGCACAGTTCTCTTCATAAAACCAGTAATTTGGAGTTTTTACTATGTCACGGTTTGTGTGCAGAATGCTAAACATGAGCTATTGTCCTATCAGAATGATTCTTAGAGTTCTTTACTCAAACTGTGACACAGTTAAAACTCCAGGTCACTGGTTCCATGAAGAGAACTGTAAAAGAATTCTGCCCATAAAAACAGAACAATGCAAAATGTTGTTTTTCATGCTTTTTATTTAGGTACATTTCCATATGAATCATTTAGGCTTATGGATATCATTTCTGTAAATGGCATCATTATAAAGAGCTGCCAATTAGAAATAATGTCCTGTCCTCTTTAAGTTGCAACTAGTTGTAAGACTTAGCATCACTTTAGTTGGTACCACTGTTTTCAAATAGTAAAAAATATACATTGTTATCTGTAGGGCTGTTACAGAGACAGCAGGTGGCATTGCACAGAAACAATGCTGCACATGCATGTGCTTCCAAAAGTCATTATGTCAGTGAACTCTATTAGTTATCTGGTCTATTGCAAGAATTCAGGGTAGTGCACAGTGATGTCCATGACTATTCTTCATGGTTCATCACTCAAGATAGTGACCTGACACTTGGCACCACTATACGTTCACTATGGAGCCTCCTATGAATGCTACCTTACTGCCACTTTAAGTAGCCTTTAAATAGCACCTTTCATAGTCCTTTTGACTTTCATGCATAAATTACCCCTTCTTGAATTGATTCTGGAATTGTATTTCATTACTGTCTGCTGCAGTTAGTTTTTGCATTCTGAGCTGCTAAAAACTGCAGGGTGTACCAGAGCATCTATAGGAAGCCTGGTGTTGCTGTGGGCCCAGGGTTGTACTGCTGACATCATTATAGGGCAAAGTCAATGTAACAAACAAACAAAAAAAACATACTGACAAGGCATTTGGATTTTGGCAAAATGCATTGCTAACAGGGTGTCTTGGGGAAGGGGGGAACACAGTATGTACACTAAGTACTGGTAGTTTTCCAATGCAACAATGTTGCAACTACACAGTACTGCACATCATGAGTCACTTCTCTGCCCTATAGTGATGTCAACAGGAGCCAGCAGCGCAGCAGCTGAACAGCAAAGGCAAGTGCAGCAGAGCTCCAAAACAAATCCGATTTACAGAAGGCAGAGTAAACCTTGGCCAAAAATAACAAATGCATACACCCTTTCAGGTCTAGTACCGCATATAATGACTACAAGCTGTAACTTTTTGGACCATCATGAAAGGTGCTCTTTAACTTCCTCTACAATGGCAACTGAAGTGTGTGACTATAAATTTATGGACATGGCCTCAACAAAAGTATCACAACATTCCAAAGTTTCACAAAACCTTGTGAAATTCAACTTTAAATTACTGATGTTATTTTGGAATCTTTGACTGCTTATTACTAGGCAAGCCTTTGAGCAAGAAACTAGAGAGATGACACACACACAGCCTCTTTTTTCTCCCATGCTCTTTTTTCTCCCAGCTAGCAGCTCATCTCTTAGCAATATACCCTGTTCTCCGGGATATACCCTGATCAGGCTTAACTCAGCCATCATTCAGTTGGCTGCTGGGTTATTCTGCAGCATTTTTATCCCCTTCCCAACTCTTCTGATGGTGCCTTTGTCAGCCTCACACAGCCACAGCTTCCCCTGCAGCGGGAGCAAGCTCCCTGACCTAGCCACAGGTGTGGAACCTGCTGCCAATTCTCCCTGACCATGATGAACTGCTGAACAGCAGCTGTCTCAGCCATGGCCTGCCTCTGGACTTGTCTTCCTGGGCTCACTTCTCAACATAAGTGGTCAGGATGGTAATGTGACACCCTGCTGCTGAGCCATAGGGGCAGTATTAGAGTTTAATAATTAGGGTCTATGAACCTAAACAAATTGTGATAATATGTTCTCTAGTTTTAAAGTTATAGGATCTTAAAATTCTACTGTATACATTATTGCAAAATCTAATTTTTAAATTTCTGAATGTGTGGAGGCTTTAAAGGTAGACAGATCTGAAACTTGACACACTCATTTTACTTCTTATATGTTTCTTGCTGAACTTACCTTGCTTTATTTATGGCAGACCAACTCAGCTGGTTCTGTATCTTCCTTTTTTCTTGACCTTGAGAGATTTAACACTTGATTGTATTTAATATCTATTTTCTAGGAATTTCATCCAGTCTGTGGGGAGGGAGGGTGAGGGTGGGATGGAAGGGGTTTTATAGGGGGAGGATTGTTGTCTGGTGTTATATTGTTCATAGTGAATTGTGTTGCACAGTGTTGTAGTTTGTCTTGTTTAAATAATTAAGTATACTAAATTAAAAGTATATGCATACATTGTCCTTAATAAGGCATGTGATACAGTCAACCACTCATTGTTAATTTATCAACTACGTGAACATGGGCTCTCAAAAGAAGCCACAAGATGGTTCAACAGCTGCCTCTGTGATCATTCTCAGCAAATGAAAATTGGTAACGTTCTCTCATCCAAGCAACCAGTCAGATCAGGTGTCCCGCAGGGATCAATCTTGGGCTCCCTCCTTTTCAGCATTTTCTTAAACAATCTACCAGCAACCTGCCATGACCAGATCCTTTTATATGCTGATGACGCAGTAATATTTACCAGTAGCCCTGATCATCGACTCCTGAAAACTCAACTTCAATGCAACTTTACAAACGTTCAGACCTTGTTTTAAAACATGGAAACTCATCTTAAACTATAAAAAAACAAAGGTAATGCTATTCCACAGTACGCATAGTAAGCACAATACTCAAAAACTAATAATCAGGAACTGTTCGGGTGTCACCCTTGAGCAGACCACCCTTTTCAAATACCTTGGAGTGACCTTACACAGCACTCTATCCTACACCAACCATACAGATAGTGTTGCTAAGGCTGTTAGTGTCCACCTTGGGCTTTTGTTTAAACACAAGCACTGTCTTACTACTGATGCCCTTAGACTGGCTATCTTAAGCTCAGTAGTCTCAGTCATTGATTATGGCTTGGTGGTATATGGGTCAGCCACTGACACTGCCCTTCATTGTATCACCACTGCCCTTAACAAGGCCTGCCATTTCCTTACTGGGTCTTCTCGTCTCACCCACACCTGCAACATCTATGAGCAGGTGGACTGGCTCCAATTTAAGGATAGAATTACCTATCAAAAGTGCCTACTAGCTAAGAAAGTCTCTCTTGGTCTTGTGCCCCCTGGGGTTCAGTTGATCTTTAGTGGTTACTGCAGCTCCTGGAATATCAGAAACTCTGAAAGCCTAACCTTCCAGGTGCCACATTGTCATACTTCCCTTGGTCAGTGATCTCTAGCATTTAGGGCACCCAAGTGGTTCAATTCTCTTCCTGGGGATATTGCCAACTCTGCCACTGTCGACCTCTTCAAATGAAAACTCAGGCAACATCTGGTGTCAAGTGCCTCCTGTGATTGCTTCAGTTAAATCACTGTGGGTCAACACCACTATCAACTGTACTTCACTCCTCCCCTTCTCCACCTCTCCTGCTCACCCCTTGATACCTTAATTGCTTCACCTTTCTCCTCCTCACCCTCCCTACTTCTCCTGCCCCATACCCATTCTCCTCTCCTCTTCCTAACCTCTCATATTCTCTTCCTGTCACCTCTATGCCCCTCCTTTTTTTCCTCCTCAATGCCTACTGTTACTACCTCCCCTTCCCCCTTCCCCTACCTCCTGCTCCCAACCCCACCTTTTCAACCTAGCTGCAGAATCCTCTGCCTCCTACATGTATGCAACAACCTCACCCAACTACCCCCTTCTTCCCCCTGTCTCTAGCCCCTCCCCCATCCATTTCTATTGACAAAGCCCTTGGCTGCTTCCCCCCTCTTGTACCCCCTCCTTCCCTTGCCTCTACTTCTTCACCCTCACCTCTCCATCTATTTTGACAAAGCCTCCGAGCAGCTTATTCTCCCCCAGTTTTTGTAATACATAATGGTTAACTCTAGGAATTATGTTTATCTAAAGGACTGCTACTGCATTGTCTATCCATTGTAAACCTCATGTATGACTACCCTGTATGCATGAATTGTTTGCTTGTGTATTTTTTATCTACCTATGTACCTGACGTGGAACCTATGTAAATGAACTCCTAGCTCATAGGTGTTAATCCAAAACTGAATAAATAAATAAAATAAATAAAAAAGGAAAAATTGGTACATTTCTGTGTGGAGTTTGAGAAAGTGATCATACCACATTTGGTGCTATTTAAACAAATACTTTTTAAATTAGATGGAAATGACTGACATCATAATTTGGGGCAAATTTCATACATTTTTTGCAGAAATTTTGTGAAATTTCTCAGAAGCCCAATTGAAATTTCATCAGAATTTCACTGGAGGAAGATGAATTTTACCCAGCCTTAGTTGGCTGCAGGGGCAGAATCAGTCTTGATGCACTGATTGCATTCTCATCCACAGTGTCCAACACAGTTGCCTGGGCTGTTGAGAGAAGAGAGAGACATTTAAGCAATAAGGCACAACAGATGGTGTGTTGTTGTGAGATTTACACATGCTTTGGGTCTGGTGTGGCACAAGGCTGAAGACCAAGTGCTGTAAACCACCCAGGACATGTGTAAATCTTGCAACACCACACCACCCTAGAGTAAATTATTGTGATTATAAAAACAACATTTTTGTGCTACAGAACAAATTTATTACTACTTTCAATAAATCTAAGGTTTTGTTCTACCACCTATGATAAAATAGTCCCATTTAGGTAGAAGGATATTTTGTTTATGATTTTAATACGGGCTTGCATGTAAGTTTCAAATCCCACCCCATTTACAGAGTGCTGAGGGGAAACCGTGCCATACATTTTACATGCCAACCCATTTACAGAGTGCTGAAGGGAGACCATGCCTGAGGGTGGAGTTGGCCATTGCAGAGTGCTGAAGGGAGAACTCACCTGAGGGTGGGGTTGGCCACGTGTCACACAACTGTGGCCAGTCAGATTGGGAGAAGTGGGAGCTTCCTAATGAATGGCATCTGAAACTGCTTGCATACTGCTGAAAGATAAGTGTGTTTCTTCAAAACCAGTAATGTTTATTACTGGGAATATTTTGCTGTTGTACCACAAGCCCACATGGTCTTTCTAATGGCAGTGCAGAATTACTGTTGGTGATTGTGTGGTTACTTTACGATCATCATGTCACACAGTACTGTTCAGCAGGGACAGCAGAATTGTGAAAGTAGGTGTGGGACATGTTACAACTGATGTCTTATAAACTATGCATTTCTGCTCCTTTAGTCAGTTTATCCACGATCGCAGTTCGCTTACTGGAGATTTTGAATATGGTGACTGACACAAATTTAACTTTCTGTCACTTGATCAATGTATAGGGAAACATGATCATGTCAGAACAGGTGAGCTGGGACTTTATTCATGTGTTTGTTGTGAGATTTACACACGGCTAAAGCCCCAGTCTCACTAATCAGCTTACAGCATTTTTCTTGTTCATGTTATAATGCTGAGTAATGCACATACCAGTGGCTGGACAATGCCAGCATTCAGACCCAGTATACTGAGTATAGACATACACATGCAACAGGACACTCATGTGTGCATTATATTTTGTGTTTGCCCTGTTTTGTTGGCCAGTTGTGGCCCACATCACCATGGCATGTAACCCCCTACCAAGCATGCAATCATCCACAGCACTGTTGCATGTGCCCACTGCACCTCAAAGTGCTAGGACTACTGCAGTCACTCACATAGATGTGCTGGTCCCTTCTGGTTTTCAGAGTCACTTCTGCAGACTCCTGTGACCTGTCATGAGCTGCAGCATACACATCAGCACCTCTGCAGAGGCTAGGGGCTCCATGGTTTGGGGCCAACCTTCTTTGGTCAGGATGTCGAACTGTGCCCTGGTCATGATGTCCTCTGTGTGACCCCTCAGGTCTCCTGCCTGCTTCCTCACCTCTTTTGCTATCTGGCCTCAGCCTCCTATGGCATTCACAAATGTTGTAACTTTCTGCCAATCCTTGACAATGTCATTCTTCGTCCCCCTGGGGTGATCCACCAGTTTCTCCCTGGCTGTGTTCGTATGGGCCAGGGCCATGGCCTCCTCCTCAGAAAACCTCCTTTTATGCAGTCTTTCCTTCTCTATTGTGATGCCTGTTGGAAAGTGGAGGACAGACAGCATTAAACATTGTATAAACACAGCAGAACACAGGGCACAGGTACAGTGGTGTGTAGGCTCCCTAACCCCCTGGCCAGGACGAGTATGTTTCCCTGAAGGGCAGGGTCAAATACAGAGCAAGTTGCCTGCCTGTCACATACCTGAGGATAAGTACAGATACAGCTATAGGCAGTTCTGGATACAGCATAATCATGCTGCTATTAACACCCCTGTCCGTGTTGTAGGACATTTCTAACTTACCTCTAGCCACCTTCAGTACCTCTGTCGAAGCTGTGTGGGGCTGGCTGCTCATTGTATTTACTTCAGGTGTAATTAGGCATGCAAATGATTGAATACTCTCCAGTAGTGACATGCAAATGTAGATTTAGGGCATGGGCTGTGCTAATTAGGTCATTTGCATATACTGTTTCTGTATTGCATTTCTGCGCCTAGTGTCATTACAGCAGCACAGCACTAGTGGAATATGCATTTTGGCAATGGGCATGACATTGCATGTCTGATGATGTCATAGTGCTATGTGGGCATACATGCTATGATGCTGCACTATGCCAGTGCACATGTGCAGTATGGTGTGCAAGCGCATCACGTACCCGGGAAACACATTGCCATCCATATGCGGTCACAGATCCCAAACCCGGAACCACACTTAGCACTGTGCAAATTGACATTGGTGTTGTGAAAGCATCAAACATACAACACTAATGCCTAGCCTACTCAGTAGAGCCAGGTCAGTCAGGGAGCAGTTTTGGAAGTGACAGGGCATTTCCAAGACTGTAATAAGAGGATCTGACAGCTGCTCGAGGACAGGAATTTCCAGGGCAGGAGACAAGTGCTGCCAGAGTTTCAGTGACCTGAGATGGAGAGAGCCATGGTGACTCCAACAGCTACAGGCCATGGACAACAGTGCCACTATGCCAAGGCCAGGTTAACACAGTCAGCTATATATACGGTTACTGTGGTGTCTGGTGTGCAGTAGGGTGTTCATGCTACAAGACTGCTTTGCTACTGTCTCTGAAGAAATGGCAAAGCAAGACAAACTGTGAGTATAAATTGCCATTTTTAATTTTAAAGGGCAATGTACCCATGAGTACCTGTTGATTACACCTTGTCCTATGGCAACTGTTTTGCTGTTTTGGCCTGTATAAATAACAGTTTTATCAGACCACTGCCCTGTGGATGCCTCCATTCCCCTGTACAATACTGGAATCCCTGTGGATCTGGCAGTCATATTGACTGCCATTCCACCAGGGGTATGTGATCCCACATAGGCATGTGATCACTGTATACTGTATTAGTAGGTGCTGTGACAGGTTGGACGAAGATGTCCTGTACCTTGGTGTGTCTGTCTAGCCAGGGTGGTACAGTAGGTGTACAAAGCAGCATGTTGCCCCTCCGAGTGTCTGTTCCATGTACACTGTCGGTGGTATGTAGCATGGGTGCAGGTACTGTACAAATACACCATGTAACACATGAGTTTCAATTGTATTGAAGAGGTTGAGATAATCTAGGACCTGCCATTGTGTTTGGTTTCTCCTATGGTATGATATCCACCACTATTGTTGTGAATTGTGATGGTATGATTATTGTGCTCATTTTGTGTAAGACATCATACTATATGCATCCAACTAAGTAATATGGGGTGTTTATGGTATTTGGTTGACATGTATGGGCATGTTGCAAAGGGGTCGAGAGAACTGCAGCACAGGGGCACCAAACAGGTGTTGCATACACAGTGCTAGGTCATAGTAACAGCACTGGCCTGTAGTGCTGATTCAGTGCCCCATTCCTGATCTCACCTGTTGATGTGCCAAGACATTGCTGTGCATAACTGTTTGACTGGTCCATGCACAGTCTTGTCCATCTCTTCCATGCAAATGTAGCTGCAGTGGCACAGTACTGGTGTACACACATGTGGAGTGCGGATGTTACATGGTAATGTACCATGTGTTCCACTGCCTGCTATGGATAACATGTCACTTTTGTCCACATCATCAGACAACAGGACCCAGTCAGGGCTGTACCATGTCAGATGGGCTGAACAGGGGCAGCAGGGCACCAAACAAGTGGTGTGGGAGGCCGGCCACAATGGTTGAAGGTGGCTATCAGAGGAGAGCAAATAATCCTCCGACACACACATCCACATAAGTACCTTGCATTGTGTGGTTCATGATCTGCATTGCATGTCAATACTTTGCCGTATATTTGTGCTGGGGGAAGAGAGGGGGATGTTCATGTGTTTGTCTTGGCAGGTTAGATGCATGCCTGTGAGAGCAGCACCTCAGTGGTTGTGAAGCTGGTCCCTTAATTGACCCTTGACACACTGCACAACCACTGACACTATGTTGTAGCAGGGGCTGTGCCATCTACTCGATGGATCATCTTGGTGACAGCCATGCTGCCCTGTGTGGGCAATGTGCCTTGGCATGCATTACACTGTGCAGTGATCTTTCCCCTGTGTCGCAGTCTTGGTGCACCAGGGCAGTAACAGTAATGCTCACTACCCCATGTGGTGTCCCTGTCATTGTTTGTCAAATCTGCTGTGCCACATGGTCTGGACTAGACGTGCATATCTGTCTGGCAGTTGGAAGGCACTGGCAACTGTTGTACTAGCACATCCCTGTGACATGCCATGTGTGTTATGCAACACTTGTGGCAGCCTGCCTACATCATTGCCATTGTAAGTGCCATCTGCACTTGGTGCCATGCCATTGTATCTCAGCAGAGCTAGCCTTAAGTGGCATGCAGTCCACAGCAGAAATAATTATTGATGGACCTTGAATGTACCTTAGCATGTATTCATTTTGCATTATGATGCAGTCAGGAGTGTCTGCCCAATATAATGATGTCCATTATGTGATCATACAACAGTAAACAGGGAGTGACATGCATATAACACAACATGCATGGACCTGTCACAGCCTCTGCATGTGGGAACCCTTATCTGTAGGGCAGGCTTGACAACTTCTGGGATGGATGGTGCCTAAAGGTGGCTCTGCTTCTTGCACCGGTTTTGTGATGAATGCAGTATGGTGTGTCTGGCAATCACTCACCTACCTCACCACAGCACTCACATTTTACCATGCCTGCAGCACCCAGTGCTGCATGATGGTACCATCTGTATACAGCTGTGATCTGTGTGTATCACTGGTATGTGAGACTGGGCCCCACCCCTGCTGCTGCTGCTGGCCAGATTGGCTCCTGCATCTTTGGTGCCCTACACAGCTGTGTGGGCCTGTGTGCTGCATGTCTGGACTACAGGGCTGGGTATGTGGTTGCAAGTCATAGCCATGGAGGCCAATATACTGTCTATTGCACTCTGCTGTGGCATGTACTGTGCTTTCACATCTGGTGTATCTGCCAGAGTCCTGCATCCTTTGCACAGCTGAGTCCACCTGTTTTGCAGCACAACATACTTATTCTTATGTGCAGTCCTCTAAGGCACTATGTCAAGACCGTGACATCAAAATACATGCAGTTAAAAACAGCGATGCATGGTTAGTACAAAACTGTGCAGTACCAAACCACGTCAATTATAGATACCAACTCCAAAACTGCTCATCGCTGTAATGACAGCATGTTTTTTGACCGCGTGTATGTGAGTTCATGGTCTTGACTGGACACCGTCCTCTAATGTTCAGGAACACAGGCCTGTCTCAGGTACCCCACACACACTCCATTGCAGCATCATGATATTGTCCACTTGTATGAGGCATGTTGGCTAGCGTGTCATCTAGTAGTATGTTTAGTATGCATGTTATACCGTTCTCGTATCCCTAATCCTGTGTGCACTGCTTGCTGAGTCCAGTGTCTTTCTTTCCACCAGTACACAGAATGCTGCAGGGAAGCACTATGATGTTATGGAGCTTGAGGGTAGGGACACGTCACTGTGCACCAGGTCTGCCTGCTCAGGATGTTTGTACAGAGGATGGAGGACAATATGATGGTCATCTGGGTCCTGGCAATGGACCATTCAGCAGCAGCAGTTACCACTACCACCACCACCTGCAAGCCTATAAATTGACTGGGCACTGGACTTTCATTTCAGTCTACAAGTGGTTACCCTTTTTTTGTGTGTGTGTTTACTGGCCATTGCTTTTGTTTTTGTTGTTGTTATGTTTCTGTTAGTAATGTTTTTTGATACCTTTGTTGTTGTGTTGTGTGTCTTTAATTGGTGCAAGTCTCTCCTCCCCAACCCCAACCCCACTTCTATAACTGTTCTCTGCACTACTTGCACTCTGCCTGTGTTCAGTGCTGCACTCAGTGCTATATTCAGTGTTGCACTCATGTTGTAGTGCTGTGCTGTGCTGTACTGTAAGTGTGCACTGTGCTGTTGTCCAAGATTCAGCCGTGTCAGTGTAGGTGCCCTAATTCTGACTACATACAGTATGTTGGCATGTACCAGTACTAGCACTAAGACAGCCCTAGCACAAGCGCAGTACAAGTATAGTTGACTGAATATGGAGCCCATAGTATACAGGAGTCTGCCAGTAATGGAAGTTTGCACTGTTTTTTTCCGTAAAATAAACCATGTTAAAGATAGGGTTTGTAGAGAGGACTTACATGCTTAGTTTCTATTCATTTAATTCCCATAGCAAATTAGCAATATTAAGTTTTTTTTTTGATAAAGTAAAAAAAAAACTGAAAATTCACAGTTAGGGCTTAAAGAATTGTTTCAATTTTTGAAAGGGTGTGGCAGTCCAGCAGGATCAACCAGACGCCTTTGTTTCACTGTAAGCATCAATTTACAACCCACAGTTATACTGTCAGAAAGATCAGCAATGTTTTGTTGATCCTTTCAGCACTATAAATGTCAGTGATAACTTTTAAAAATTAAAAAACCCTAACTACATATCTACAAAACAGACCATAGTGGTCTGCCCACGCTGAAATGACAAAGTACAGTTATGTGAGAACTGAATGTCAGATTTTTTTTAGTTATCTGCAGCCAAAACCCATCTCAGTTTACATGACTATAAATTTGTCAACAAGTTAGAAAACATCTATTGTGCTTGAGTTCTTAGGACACTATTGTGTTTTCCCTAGTTTGAACTATTGAGCACGTGCCAGCTGTAAACACTAAGGACAGGACATTAGAACCAAATCTATCCTGCCATATTTTTAAAGCAGACTTCTGTCCACACTGTTAGACCATCTGTTAGACGGCCTAGACATGCGTATGCAAAATGTGCAGCTTACATGAAAGAAAAAGACACGTTGCCATTTTGTTGATGCAGACACCATTATTTTGTGTGTGCATCATTTTGTAGTGCAAAACAAATCAAGGAAATTTTCACAAAAACATGGGAACCTGTAGTCTTGGCACAATCCAGCTGATGCCAATGCAGGCTTAATATGCATTTGCATCTGCTTCTGTCAATTCCCAAACTCCCAATAATCTAAACTAGGAACTAACATACAAGGAACCAAATTTTTGACCAAACATGAACAAACTGGAAAATGTCAACATTTAATGCCTTGTGTTTTTTTTTTGGTTGTTTGTTTTTCTTTTGTTAAGAAAATATCAGCTTATCTTTATTGGCAAAGCAGGAAGAAAAAGATGTTTTCATCCCTCAAAATTTCAAAACCTTCTCGGCCATTTTATATCTGATTTGTAATATTGTCAGACAGTATGGTTCAGTACTGGGTAGCACTCTTGCTCTGAAACCCGAAGATCAGAAGGTCCTGGGTTCTAGCTCCACAGCAGGTTCACACTGAGATTGTAGTGCAATACAACAGGGTACTGCATTGTTGCAATGCCATTCTTCATGCGAGATGCTAAATTGAGGTCCCTTCTACCCATCTCTGGTCACTGTCTGGGTGGATGTAAAAGATCCTATAGTAGTTGTTGATAAAAGGTTGGGACATTTTTATTAAAAGAAACAATAAAAGAAAAACTAGGAAACAAATTCACATACACTCAGTACAATATACAAAAGAGAATCAATATTTATCTGTCCAATCAAACAAGGGGGTATAAAAGGGTAAATCAGGAAAGACTGTAATAAGTATTCTGTTTACTACCTGCTCTATATCAGGGGCTCCAATATACATTTTTCCACAAATCTGTCAATGCTCTAAGACAGACCAAAAGTAAATCTTTCTTGTGAACTTCACTGCTTTCCTCATTATTTTTTTCTTTTTAATCCTGACAATGATGCTACTTGCTGTTGCAATACATATTGGCAACAAACCTACCTGACACACCATTTCAAATAGGGGAAAAAATAATTCTTAAAGTTCCTGCATGATACTGCCCCCATTCTCCCAGAATATCTCCATAGACCAATATATTACAAGACACACTTTTAAATAAAGCTTGATTCAATTGTTTTGCTGGTTCTGCCCATAAACCAGTAACATATTCATACGTAAAAAGAGTTACTCCATAGTCTCCAATTGAAAACAACAGCTTTCAGTTATACAATATCTTTCCTCTAAACTTTGATATTGGTGTTATTCCAGATATTTAAATGATCATGGCAAACAAAACCACACTATGTCCCACATGATGAAAAGTAAGGGAATGTTTATATTAACATTAAAATTCAAACACAGAGTACACTTTTATTACAATATCAATCACAAAGGAGACATCAGACATAAACCATAACAAACTGAAAGAATTTAATAAATTCAGAAATCAGAAAAAGTACATTAGATTTACCCCATTAATAATGATACATTTGTTGAAAGAAGCCATGGGGGGCATTTCCACAGATCGTGGCAATATTTGGTATTTTGTGGTATAAATTGTCAGTATTTCCTTATTAATTTTTCCAATAAGAATTGAAACTGGGATATTTTTTGTTGTTGTTGAAATATCAGCTGACACCTGTTTTGTCACGTGTGCCATTTAACAACCTTCAATACCAACCTTAAAGCCCCTAGGTGAAATTACTCACTCTCCCCTGAAGTCTCCATAGATTAAGACATCATGAGCCAGATTCACGAAAGGGCTGAGAATGCCACAAGTTCTGGCTGCACCAGACATATGGTGTATGGGGCTTGAGGCCCCCCGGGCTGGCAATCAGAATTCTCAATCCTGTGCCCCAATTGCTGCAAGTTAGACCAGCTTTTCCTGGTCTAGCTTGCGGCAATCTCGGGTGCCCATTTTATGGGGCATGTGCAAAATATTTGGTGCAAGCTGTCCAAGTGCTGTAAATGTGTCCAGTCTTCTTGAATCTGGCACTAGCTGCAGCAAAGTTTTCAGCACAGCTGCTCTGATCACTGAGTTTGATACAGAGCTTGCTGCAAGTCTTTTACCACCTTCATTAATCTGGCCCTATAAGTCATATAACTAAAAACAGCACAATTCCACACATATGTCATCGCCTTCCAAAACTGAGCAATCTAAGAACATTCAAAAAACAAATGTCCCATGGTTTCTAAAATCATGTTGCATTCAGGCCTCAAACGATAACGTTGATCACAGCTTTATGGTGGTGATTGTTCCTAATCTTTAGTTTCCCATGACAACATATCCATAACATACCTCACATCTTCTGGGGGATTATGGGTAGGCATGGGCAGGTACTAAAACACCTGACCATCAAGACTACCAATGGGTACCTCTAAAGTACCCTGAAAATACCCAGATGAAAATTGAGTAGTTGGGTCGAGTAGTTACTACCCGTCCTGTTCTACTACCCGATTACTCGACCTTGACTATAGCAAAAATCATGTGAAAGACATGTTGTTTTTTTTTACAATTATGCTGTTTGTTAGGTGCCCCGAGCTGTTATATCCATGGGGGCATTGCTGAGGCAGGTACGAAATGCACAGCTGCTCTTAGTGAGCCTGCCACTGTTTTCTAACATTATACCCATGGCAGGCATTGCTCACATAGGTACGAGAGGCACAACTGATCTTAACAAGTCTACTGCTGTTTCCAGAACTGATACCCATGGTGGGCATTGCTCAAGCAGGTACAAGAGGCACAGCTTCTGTGAATGAGCCTGCAGCTGTTTCAAAAAATTATACCCATGGCGGTCATTGCTCAGGTAGGTATGAGAGGTGCAGTTGTTCTGAGTAAGACTGCTGCAGTTTTCCAAAATTATACCCTTGGTAGGCATCAAAGTTACATAATATAAAACTGGTGATTGACAAAAGAAAGCTAAGAACAGTGTGGCACAAGTAGCTGGCATGGTGGCAGTGGTAATGTTTTTATTCATTTTGTGAACCAGCTGGTCATCACATTCTGTATCACTGTTTGCAAGCTGTTGTTCATGTTCAGGGTTAGAATCACATAATTCAGTGTTTGGGACAATTGGGAAACTGTCAGGATTCATTTTGAGAAAGTTAAGTCATTCCACATTTTCAGGACTTAGCAGTGTTCTTTGGTCAGTGATTATTCCTCCAGCTGCACTAAATATGTACTCTGAATATACGCGTTAAGGTGGACAACTGAGGTACATCATTGCAAGATATGCTAGATCCGGCCATATTCTTCTTTTTTGTCTTCAATAGAGTAATGAATCTTCCTTGAGACCAGTCACAGTATGATATGTAAAATACTCCAGGATCATTGTGTTGCGTGAGGTGGTTGCCAGTCTGGTAGATGAACCATCTGCACTTTATTTACAGGATATTAGTCCATGCTGTTGCAGGTGACTGAAGTGATTTGCTTTTCTGACCAGGAACATAGGATGGCTGAGAAGTAGCTGAAGATGTTCTTTCCCACAATGATGACACTGGTGATGATGAAGAATTGATAGATGTGCTATTGTCTATGCCAGAGGTGCACTCTGAAAGTTTGGCAGGGTTTGACTGCTGTACATCGGTTAATGATGTTGGTGGAGCAATGTCACATTTGGTTAGCAGAAGATCTCTCCGATACTCAATGGGCAGGATTCAAAAAAAAGAGGTTGTGCCAGACGCAAGTGAGATGTGCAAGTGCAAACAGGATGTGCCCACCAACTGCTGGGCAATCTACAAAGGGATGCACCATGGGATGCTCCATACGCAACCCCACTGTGAATGGTGCGAAAAGGACATGGCGCATGTGGTGATGTGCCAGCACATCTTGGATGCACACAATCACACAAGGAAGCAAAACAGTGAATAGGGAGCAATCCAGCAAGGTAAAATAGAGCAACATGGGACAATGCAGTGGACAGAGGAGGGAGGCACACACAAGACCGATGGGACAACCCAGAGAGGTCATGGGCACAACAGTGACACAAAGAGGCACAGCAAAGACACAGGACAACTAGAACAACACTTAGAGACCCAAGCCACAACCCAAACAGGCCCATGTTAGGCATACAGGACAGGTACACTGTAGCCAGCATGGCACTACATGACAGCATGCAGATGCAGGGAGCAAGGTGGTGGTCACTGGACAGTGCCAACACCACCGATGGCCAGGACTGTGTCCATGTGTGGGGGCACACAAGACAACAACATGCCAAACAGGGGGCAGCCCACCATGTCACCATAGTGCCACACAGCCATGCCAGATCACCACCCACAGGACAAAGCACATAGGGCCACAGAACAATAGTGCAGCCATGCAATGAATGCAGGATACAGGTGGCACACACAGATGGT
This sequence comes from Neoceratodus forsteri, assembly GCA_016271365.2. Classification (NCBI taxonomy): domain Eukaryota; kingdom Metazoa; phylum Chordata; order Ceratodontiformes; family Ceratodontidae; genus Neoceratodus; species Neoceratodus forsteri. Next base: position 1,278,217,431 of record CM057450.1, on the reverse strand, counting down.
GGGCAGAAAGATGTGCAGCAGGACATGTGGCCCATGCACACACTACAGGCAACAGTGGGGCCACACGGAGGAGGGGGGTGCAGGGTGGGAAACAGACCACACAAAGCTAGGGGCACACAGGGCCAGGGCAGCATGGAGACAGTGAGTAGCCCATGACAGTACACATTCCCAGGTCCAGGGAACAGTGAATGACCACAGACACCATGTTAGAGTAGAAAATATTTTATTTTATTTATTTATTTATTTGCTTTTGGTAACCGGGTGGGTACACTAGGCATGAAAATGCCTATTTTCAGGCACGACCCGGGAGAGAAACAGTTTGAAAAAATACATAGGGGTGCATGTGACGGAGCACATGCGGTAATAGGGCACAAACAAAGTACACAAGTTTACAGGTAAAGCAGCAACCATACATTATGTACTGGTGAATGCAATTCAAAACACTTTGAGAAATACAGGCAGTGCAAAGTGATGGCATACATAAAACAAAACAATAAAAGCAATCAAACAGTAAAACAATTTAAGTGCCAGATTGTGGTTGGTGAAAGCACGAGGAGAAGCAGGAAGAGTGGTGGGAAGCATGGAGAAAAAGGGTCTGAAAACAAGAGGGAGAAAAGAGGACAATGAAGGGGGGGGGTGTAGGAATAGGTGGAAAGGAGGTGTCAGAGGAGTGGATTAACTTGGTGGAGGACCAAGAAAGGATGGTATAAGGTGGATTAAAGCAGGTACAGTGGCTGGTTACCCGCGGATGCTCACAGTGCAGCTTCTAGAAACTGGCATGGGAGGTTGCTTGTCAAATTGAGTGGGGTAGGGAGTTCCAGTATTTTGGAGCCATGTAAGAGAAAGCTTGTGCACCCATGTTTGTTCTCCATCTAGGGATGTGAAGAGGAGCTTCGTCTGTAGATCGCAGTCCATAGGAGAGAGGTTGTGAGTGTAGCAGGGAGGCAAGGGATAGGGAAAGACCTGATCTGGCGATGCAGTCAATTAGGGTGCCAAAAGACTGGAGTCGGTGGGTAGAGGGACCAGGCCATTTAAGGTTACATAGAGCTGGCAATGGTGTTTGTAACGTGGGGATGCAGAGGCCTAGCGGCAGATGCTATTATAGGTGGTGTCCCATTTATGGAGGGAGGATTTTGAGGCAGATTGGAAGGTGACTGAGCCATAGGACAGGGCTGGGAGCAGAAAACCTTGTGCCACTGCTAGTCTGGCCGAGGGGGTAAGGGCATAGCTAGTTCTGTAGGCACTACCTAGCTTGGCATTCACAGACTTGCAGACAGTTGTTATGTGCAGGTCAAAGTCAAGAGATTCATCCAGTGTAACTCCTAGATATTTGAAGGATCTGGTGTTGACCTGAGGGGAGCCGTCTGCACTCTGGATATTTAGGGCATGGTGGTTCATCTTAAGCCTGGCAGGTGAGCCAAAGAGCATGTAGTATGTCTTGGTAGAGTTGAGAACAAGTTCAGGGTTTTATTTAACTCCAAAAATTGATTATCATTTTGCTCATAAAAGTGCTAAAACATTGTGAAAATTTATAGCACTTGCTTCACCGTGTTTAACAAACATAACACTTCTAGAAAACCTATATAAATACTTTCTGTACAGTTAGCATTGTCCTAAGAAAAAAAAAATGCTAATCAATTATTTAAAACCCTGAAGTTTGTTCATTTTTAGCCAGGATAGGATATTTGCGAAGTCCGAAGCAAGAGGGTGGGTTATGTCATCGGCATTTCTAGCACTGTGGTAAATAACTAGGTCATCAGCGTAGAGCAGAGACGAGCAGTTTGGTGCAAGAACCGGTAAGTTATTAATGAAAGTTGAGAAAAGCAAGGGGCCAAGTATGGAGCCTTGGGGTACTCCAACATGTATAGGGGAGAGATCTGATATGGCTGAGTTGAAAACTACAGCCTGTTTCCCGTCAGATAAGTAGCTTTTGAACCAGGCTACTACGTCAGAGGAGAAGCCTAGGGAGATTAGTTTATCAAGAAGAAGGGTATGGTTTACCAGGTCAAACGCCTTGGTTAGATCAATGAAAATGGCACCTGTCAGGAGGCCTGAGTCCATAGAGGCACAGATGTCATTTGTGAGTTTCAGAATGGCAGTGGAGGTGCTGTGGCCTTTGAGGAAACCATGCTGTGAGCAAGATAGAAGGTTGTACTTCTGAAGATATTCTATTGATTGGGTGGCCACTAGCTTTTCCAGAAATTTACTGAGCATGGAGAGAATAGCAATAGGATGGTAGTTCTTGATTTCTTTGGGATCGCCTAAGAAGGAAAATACGTGCAGACAGTAACAAATACAAAAACAAACCAAAACAGCAGCTATGTACAAAGTACAGCAACTATATACAGTAATAAGTATAAAATGGGTGAGGAGTGATGGACTATGTACAGGGATATGGGATGGAAGGGGGCCGGTCTGTAACAACATGGCGGGGGGTGTAGCACAGTTCTGTATACAATGGGCCCAATTCCAGAAGGCATTACGCCTGGCGCAAGGAGATTTATGCTGAACCAGATGGCGCAAATTGCACCTTGTGCCAGGCATAACGCAAGTCACGATTCCAAGTTGTGGCTTGCGCCATGCCATATGCAGTTTGCGCCAAAGGTGAGCTACACCACGCACTACACCCACAACCCACAGTGGCATGGCGCAAGGGTGGGTTACGGCAGCAACTGCGCCCTATTCTGGAAGGGCAGCTGCCGTAACCCACGTACACTATTCCAGTAGATGCAATGGCATAGCAGGGTTAGACCAGCTAGGAGGTGGTCTAAGGGGCATCCATCCTGGCACAGTGATGAATGCCCCCGCAGTGCTGCAGAAAACACATTTGTGTGCCCTCTGTGCACCCCCCTGCACTGTCATGCCCCCCATTCCCCCGAACATCGGGAACCTTCGGGTCCGAATTCTGTTGTGCCCCCCCAGATTGCTAGTGCCAACCGGCCAGCCCCCCCATGCCCCCAGGTGTGTTCCGGTGCATTATGGGGTGAGGGGACTCTGGTGGGGCAGTAGATTGCATGCTGCAACTTGCGGAACCCAGGTTCAGTGCACTATTCCTCTGGATCTAGCCTGCAGCCACCACAAGTCACGGTCGTAAGTGCCAGGGACCCTGTCTATCTTAGAATAGGGTGAAGGGTCCCTGGCATAGCGCCACATGGCGCAACTCACATACAACTGTGAGTTGCGCCATGCATTTTGGAATCAGGCCCAATATGTACAAGCATGCATGGGAGCATTTCTAGTGGTGTGGCCATGCACCTCTGCACCTCATCTTCCCTGCAGCCATGTGCACAAAGGAGGTGGACCATGGCTCCCAGCTGTCACAGCAGTCATCCCTGAAGCAGAATGATAGGTCTCAGGGACCGCTGTACTGCTCTCCTGATCTCCTGGTGAAACATCCCCCTCCTCTGCACTGCTGCCACATCTTCGGCCACTGCATGATGAGCCCTGGGACCTAAAGCAACAAAAATGAGAACACAGTCTAAGTCCCATGGCAGACACACACCCCCACCGAGCAATATCCTACCCCAGCATATGGACAATGCACACACAAGCATGCCAGCTACCTGCTCCTGAAGCTCCAGCATGTGCAGACACATCCACTGCCACATGACCCCAGACCTCAGTTGCAGCTGTGGCCCACCGCCTGGCCTCCAGCCCTGCAATACACAACAGACAGAGACCACCATGAGTGGACACATTGGTGCACCAACCACACCTCAACACCAGTGTGATCATGCACTGCATGTGTATCCAGCCAGTGCAACACAGGTGACAGCCCATGCAGGGTACAGCCACGCAATGTGGTCATGCCTGACCCTCCCAAAGTGGCCAGCCATGGCCATGCACTTCACACAGTGGCAATTCCCCATGCACAGCACAGTGTACCCAGTGCCACACACACACACACCACTGCATAGAGGGCATGACCATGTGACAGTCATTGCAGAGCCCCACAGGGCAGGTGCAGTCACACCCACATGCGCATGTGTGGGACTGTCCATGTGCATGATCAGATGTGCTCTGCCCCATCCCCACCTTGCAAGTGCCTGTGACGCACACATCTGTGAGATACCTACCTGGCATTGACAGTGCACCCCTGCATGCATGCTCCCACAGCCTGACCAATCTGGCATGGTTCCTCTGCCCAAGGCCCCGTACCTATGGCTGCACTGTTCCCCGGTGTGTGGCACACTGGTGAGGTGCACAAGGCACCTGGTGATGGATGCCCAAACCGTGGCCCTAGAAACCCGTAATTCCTCCTGGCCTAACAATTGTCCCTCCACCCTGAGGACAAGTGCAACCAGGTGGAAAAGCTCCACCTCGCTCCAGCTGAGTGCCCTCTGTCCTTCCCACCCTGGGCATTGTAAATGCAGTGCAAACAAAAGGTGCTGCAGGCCCAGTACATGTAGGATTGCAAATGGCGCCACATGCATGCCCCCTGTGCACAGTGATGTGCTGCATGATTGGTTAGTCAAGCCCCACAGATGCATGCAAGATGTGCAATCCAATAGTGAGAATGCAGGGACAAGGGACATGACCTGCTCACGCACGCACAATTAGGTGCTTTCTACCATGTTGCGTGTGGCACGCACTATCGTGCATGGCACTGGAGATGTGCTATAGCACACTGTAGTGCAAGAGCACGTAATGCACTGTCCAACAATGGACAACAGTTGCACTGGACAGGAGGACATGCATGTGTGGACAGACCACACTGCGTGGAGTGCACTATATGCATGTCACCAATGCGAGTACAGGACTAATAGTGCAACTGCATAGATGTGTCACGGGTCCCACACATGGCACATGTGCGAGGAATGTGCCGAACAACTTGAGCCCAACTCAGAGACATGCACTGAATACACCGTCATGTGCGGGATATGCGCCATGTTGAGATGCACCCAACACAGCTGATGCACCGTGTTGATTGAGATGAGCTGAGGGCAATTATGCAATTCATAGACAATGTGCCCAAATCAGCCTATTAATTTATTCAGGGGCATCTCAGCTGCTTAGGATCTCATTATCACTGCCCCAGACCTCATTTGCATGCCCTGAGCCATAAATGCTCCCAACTCAGAACACACACTGAGAACAGGTGACTGACAGGTAGACCGGCCTTGAAGGTGAGTACTATCCATTTGTACATGTCTGTTTACATGTTTTGTGGACTGTTTTGGTGCACTGGGCGAACACTGCATGGAGTCAGGCATGTCCTAGGGGAGGTTGTGGAAATTACAGCCACTAGACTGTCACACAGACCCAGCTGTATATATGAATGTCCATGATTACCGTTTCCAAGGCCCATGTTCACATGGCTGGTGGACAACCTGTTCCTGCTGTAACATGTGCAGGGACACCTGCAGCAAAACATACTGTGCTGCACACTGTTCCACAGGCTGACATGGGAGGGGCACTGTCAGCAATAGTGCCTGCACATACAGTGCAGCGTGCATAGTGGTAGTGATGTGCGGCTGTCTGCATGTGCACATGGAGCCTTCATCTCCCCTCCTCGGAATGTATCACTATCCTAGGTGGCTATAGACCCCCGTCTGGTGGTGATGAAGTCCTTAATCTTTTGAAATCCATGATCATAGATGCAAAAACTGAAACAGTATTTCTAGGAGATCTAAATATGGACTGGCTGTCACCTAAATCACACAGCCTCAAATCCCTTTGTGACGAGCTAGGTCTTGGGCAATTAACCAGTGAACCCACTAGGAACAACACTCTAAATACTGCCAACAGTTCAATTCTAGATGTGGTACTAACCACCCATCCACACAAAATATCTCATTCGGCAGTGTTTCACAACAACATGAGCGATCATGGAATTGTTGCTTGCATAAGATCTCAAATTAAGGCCCGGCCGCAACCCATCTTTATAACAAAAAGATCCTTTCATAAATTCAGTGCAGTAAACTTCCTATCTGACCTGAGCATGATCAGATGGCAAGATCTCTACCTAGCCAAAGATGTCAACAAGGCAGCTTACATCCTTAATGACAAACTCACTACAATAATAAATAAGCATGCTCCTTTCATCAAAGTAAGGGTACGGAACAATTCCAACCCCTGGTTCACCTCGGATCTCAAGGCAGCCCTTCTAGCTCGAGATAAGCTCTGGGCTAAAGCTAGACATTCCAAAGAATCTTCGGATTGGCAGGCCTTTAGAATAGCCAGGAATAACTGTGTGAAAAAACTTCGCTCTGCTAAAGCTAACTATTATATTTCTACTCTCGAACAAGCTAAAGGTAACCCTCATAAAACATGGAAGACTATCAAAGCTATAGAAGGACGGCCCATGGCCCCCTCTGTCCCAACAAAGATAGTTGCAAGTGGCAAGATTGTGGAAAACAAGTCCCTAATCCTGGAGGAACTTAACTCCCACTTTGCCACAGCTGGATTAGCTTTTGACTAGTCACCTTATGCTGGTGCTGCGGTGAGCCAGCATACCCCTCCCGCCACATCTAGTCCTGTACTCAGTCCCTTCCAACTGCGCGAGATAACTTATAAAGAAGTAGAAGATTCTCTTCTTAACTTAGACACCAAAAAAAGCGCAGGGGACGATGGCTTGGAACCCTTTTTCCTAAGGTCAGGCTACGCCCATCTTACTGCCCCAATTCTCCACATCTTCAATCTTTCCATTACATCTGCTACTGTGCCGTCCTGCTGGAAATCAGCACATATCCTCCCTCTATTTAAATCTGGTGACCCATGCGATGTAAACAACTATAGGCCTATCTCCATATTGCCTATCCTTCCTAAAGTTCTCGAAAAACTGAACCATATTCAGTTAAAATCTCATGGAAACCTTCTCTCATTAACCCAGCTCAATCTGGCTTCCGGGCTAATCATAGCACAAACACTGCACTAGCAAAAGTAACCAATGATTGGATCTCTGCTATAGATGCTAAGAAGGTAACTGGTGCAGTCTTTTTGGACCTCAGCAACGCTTTTGATACTGCTGATCACAAACTATTAGTCAATTGCCTTGCAATGTTGGGTGCCACATACCATACCACCCAGTGGTTCTCTAGCTACCTAACTGGAAGATTCCAAAAAGTAAAGGCGGAAGGCTTTTTTTCTGCTGCCTTGTCAGTTGCAAGAGGAGTCCCCCAAGGATCCATCTTAGGCCCTATCTTGTTTTCTTTGTACATTAATGACTTAGATGCTAACATATCTACGCCCAATCTGCACTTTTTTGCAGATGATACTGTGTTGTATACTTCTGGCTCATCGTTATCTGAAGTTAAGGGTGCTTCAAGCGGACTTCGCACAACTTGAGCATAATCTAATAAAGGCAAAGCTTCTGCTCAATGCTAAGAAGACTAAAGCGATGATATTCTCCGGCAGTGCTGTCACAGGCCCCCCCAATACCCTTGCCCAAGACTTCATTGTCACCACGCTAAAAGAGCCTCTGGAAGTTGTAACCAAATTTAAATATCTGGGTATCTGGATCGACAATAAATTATCTTTCAATGGCCACGTCGAAAATGTCTCTAGAAGGTTAAAAGCAAGGTTAGGTTTCTTCTACAGAAATAGGCCCTTTTCCCCTGAAACTCGAAACAAGCTTGCAGGCACTTTTTCTCCCCTACTCGACTATGGCGATGTAATCTATTCCTCCACCACTCTTGCAAATCTAAGTAAACTGGACATCCTTTATCACCGTGCGTTACGGTTCATTACCAACTCCCCTTACCGTTCGCACCACTGTGACTTATATGCAGCTGTTGGTTGGTCATCCCTTACTACTAGACGCCTGCTCCATGCTGGGCTATGGACTCTTAAAATGCTCCTGCAGAAATTGCCAAGCTATCTCTCTTCCCTTATTAGTATCTCACATAGTGCATACTCGTTAAGAAAATCTGACTTTATTATGCTTGACATACCAAGGATGCAGACTTCCTTTGGTAAACGTGCTATTGCATATGCCCTTCCCTCCATTTAGAACCAATTACAAACCATACTGAAACTAACTAGCGCAGTTTCAATAAACTTCTACAAATCGCTAAGTTCAGCCAAAATTAAAGATCTATGCTTACGCTCCACTGCTACTCTATCAAATCACTCCTCCCCCCATATCAGTTGTAGTCTGTTGTTTGTTCTAGCTGCCAAAATATATGTATTGCACACACCAGTTATCATGTTTCATTTATCAGTATGCAACCTGTAAGTCGCTTCCCTGTCTCATATCAATGTTTACCAACTGTGGTCACCCTATGTGGTACCCTTGTATGTATATCCAGCCTGTATCATGTAACATGCATTTCATGTATATACTGTTATTACCTATCTGTGTTTGTACTTTAAGTGTTTATGTCACGGGACCTCCTTGTGAATGAGCTTGCTCAATGGAGTTTTCCTGCAATAAACTTGAACTTGAACTTGAACTTGGTCATGCATCACAGATGGCAGGTCCATGGTCATGCCACTGGACATGGTGTGTCCATCACACATGCTGGATGCAGCACAGACAGCCACGACACACTGTGCACCGCCACACAGGCCCTGTCTGCCAGGTACTGGTGTGCTCACCTGCATCCACTGTTTGTCATCATGGACACATGGGGATTGACATATGCAAAACTAATGTCTGTCTGTACACTCCCACAGATACCACAATGTCCGGAGGAGACAGTGCCGCCAGCAGGCTGAGGCCAAACTTCACCAAGGACAAGGAGTAGGCCCTCATCGAGGCATACAACAATAGGTGGGACATGCTGGCAGGCAGAGGCAGCAGCCGTGCGGCATGGGGGGAGGGCTGGGAGGTGGTAGCCCAGCACGTGAACACCATTGGCAAGTTTAACAGAACCTCCTTGGATTGCTGAAAACATTTGAACAATGGGAAGCACAGGGCAAAAGAAAAGGTGGCCCACATTGAGGCATCCCTGTGGTGGACTGGGGCAGGGCCACAGGATGATGCCTGCCTGAGCCCCAACGAACAGCTACTGGTGGCCACCATATCCCGAGCCGCTGTGCAAGGTGTCCCTGATGGGAGGGGGGGTTCCAGACAGGTGGCAGGCCATCACAGCACTTTGAGTATACATGCACAGGATGCATGTCTGGCCATGTGTGTGCCTTGGCCACCATGACTGTCCCAGTGTGTTGTGCCTTGGGACTATGGTAACAGGGGATGTACCATGAGTGACGGCTGCTCATGCATTGAGCCTGCCATGCCATGCATTGCCTGACATTCCATGCATGTGGGTGCACATGTGGTGGGCCAGTGCCAGTCAGGCTGCTGGGACACACACATTGTCGGATGGGTTTGCTGTACCAGTGCCACACGGAGTCCAGGAGACAATGGCCTGTCACCACACAGTACCAGTCACAGCATGCACATGGATGGCATTGCACAATGTATCATCCTGTGCACGAGCCTTGTTCTCCCTCTTCTGTTCACAGCTCCTTCATGCCTCACAGGTGCAGCCATGGGCATGGCTGATCAGGATGCCCTCGCGGGTGATCATGCATGCCCATCACACAGTGCTGTGGGCACTGCAGAGGATGATGCTGTCCCTGGTCCGTCCACTGCACCAGCACCACCTGCCCCAGCCCCAGTGCTGGCGGGCCCGTCAGGCCTTTCTGCCACTGCCACCAATGTGGCCGGCAATGCCATCACATGGCTGGATGGTCTGCAGGGTCTATCTGATGATGATCCTGCAGACGCCGTGGACATCGCTGATGCCCTCATTGTGCTGGCATCTGGCACGCAGGGGGAGTACAGTGATGTCCTCAAGGATGATGACACCACCCAATAGAGGGGGACACAGCAGACAGTGGGGGACACAGCATGCAGGTGCATGTGGGGCATATGTGGGGAATGCACAGCTGCCTATGGTGGTGAGTGTTGTGCCCCCTGCATCCAGTACAGGTGCGTTGGCAGGGCCATCACAGGTGTCCCGGTCAGGTGCTATGGGACATACGCAGGCACCATTAGAACGTGACAACACCAGCCGAGGATGTGATGGGGCTGAGCATGGCCAAGGCCCTCCCATTCTGCAGCCTGCCGTGGCACAACCACCACCTGTGGATGCCCCGCTGGGTCCCCCCCGCATGTCGTTGACACCACCGTGAGCACTCAAATGACGACATTGAGGCCTATGTCCACCTCCTGTGTGACACCATAGAGGGGACTGCAGCCCAACATGTGGAGTTCAGGAGCCTACGGATGGCAATAGTCCTGGAGCATGAGTCCTTGGCTGCCTGGCATGCATAGATATTGGCAGAGGCATGCCTTATGTGGGTGGGCATGACTGCAGCATTGGAGCAGATTGCAGCAGCTGCGGAGGCAGCATGTGACTCCGGTACATGCCGAGGCCATCGGGCATCCAGCCGGACACCCAGGAGTGCCTTCTGTACACCCAGACAGTGGCATGAGGTGGACCCACTGCTGCTGATGCCGTCACCTCACATTGCACTGGCCTGCATCCCCGGCATAGACATGGCTTGTGGGGCATCAACACCAATGAGCACCCATTCATGATCTCACTACAGTACCCCTACAGGGGTGTTGGGTACATCCCCATGGCTGGTGGTGCTGCACCCACTTCAACCAGTCATGGCAAGGGCCACCCATATGTCCATGGCAGCTGTGGTGCCAATCAGTGAAGTCCCAGTCCCTGTTCCAACATCGGCTACACATTCCACCACTGTGACCCACACACCTGGCCAACATTGCCTGGGGTGGCATGTGTAGCAGACACCTACCCCAGTGCACTGCCATCAGGGGCTCCCTGTGCAGTGCCCCCTGGAAGTCTGTGTGTACCACTGTTGTGCCATGTGGCATGGGCATAATGAATGCGATACAGTGTCTGTTGCGCCTGTGTTCTGGCAGCAGTGCACACTGATCCATGTCACCCCTGGCACTGTCATAGTGGCACATGTGTGTTGTGCGTGGTGTGTGTGTGTGTGTGTGTGTGTGTGCCACTGTTGGGCTGTTTGTGTGCTGTGCTGTGTCCACCATACAATGCATGGCTATGTGTCCACCTGTTGTCACCATTGTGCACCACCCCTATACATACCTGTGATATTCACCTTTGGTTCCCAAAATGCTCCTCCACCAGCATGTATCTGTACTCCCTGGACCTAGCAGCCAGCCGTTGGTCCCTCCAACCTATGGGCAGACCTGTGGTGTGGCCCTGTGGCACAGCTTCGTCCTCCCCTCTCTCCTCTCCCTCCCTGGAACTGTTGCCCTCACTGGCCTCGACAGCTATTCCATGGTCTATGGCCATGTTGTGTAGCATACAACAGGCCAGGAATGTGCCACAGACCTTCTCAGGGCTGTACTGTAAGGCACCACCTGAACTATCTAGGCACCGAAAGTGCATCTTCAACATACCGAAGACGCACTTGACGATGGTGCACATAGTGCTGTATGCCTCATTGTAATGCTCCGCCACCTCTGTTCTGGGTCAGCGGATGGGGGTGAGGAGCCAGGGCCTCAGTGGATATGCTGCATCACCTGTGGGGAGGGGGAAGGTGGCTGTTAGTACACTGGTCACATATGCAGCATGGTGTGGCCCTTCCCACTCCATGCTGCACTGCTGTGTGTGCTGTGCATCCACCACTGCCTGTGCCTGGCCCTACCCTGCCATCCTGACCCCACCAACTTCCTTTTTTTCTGACTGTGCCTGCTGCTGTGGTTGGCCCCAGGCCACCTATGCCAATGGTGTCACACATGCCACACACACCATTGTCCTTCCCAGTGTGCAGTGCAGCACTGTTCATTGTCTACATGTGTTGTGCCTGTCCCTGCCACCCATGCCCCCATGGCACTGTTCCTCACCATCCAATTAGTTCCCATGTGCCGCCCTGTTACAGATGGTGTCTGACTGTGTCTCCATACACCCCTCCACTGTCCTACATCTGCTGTACCCTCTGCAGTTTGTGCACTGTTCTTTCTGCCCTCCCTGCCCACCCTCCTATCATATGCCATTGTGTCTTGTTGTCCGGTTAGCTGCCATAGTCCATGCACCTTGTAAATGGTCACTCAGTATGTCCCCTGCCTCAAACCTGTGGCAGAGGGCTGACTGGTGCCAAATGAAGGCATCATGTGTGTTCCCAGGGTGTGTGGCGCAGACATTGCTGATGTGCCCTGTGGCATTGCATACCACCTGGCAGTTGACAAAGTGGTATCCTTTTCTGTTGACATAGATGATGACGTCATTGCCAGGTGGCACTCGGATGGCCACATGGGTGCAGTCAATGGCCGCTATGATGCCTGGCATGCATGCCACCCTGTGGAACTCCTGCATGGCTTCTGTCCACTCTGCCTGTGTGCTGGGGAATTGGATAAGTTCTGCAGCATATGGTAGCAGTGGTGTGTGAGGAACTGTGTGAGGAGACGGGAAGTGGAGGCCTGCAAAATACCAGTGGTGTCCCCGCTAGGCCTCTGGAAGGTTCCCATGGTGAGCAAGCATATTACTGTTGTCACCTTGGTCTCCACAAATATGGGATGACCACGTCCAGTGGGTGCCTACATTTCATCATGGCACGTCTCACAGAGCTGTCTCAGAATGGCCCTGTTCAGGTGATACCAGCCTACTGTCTCCACATCTGTGAGCTGCTCAAAAGACAGCCTGGCACGGTACCACTGTGGGACCGGCCACCTACGGTGCCTTCCACCTCACTGTCTACCTCATCCTCATTATCATTCCAGCCATGATGAGTGGTGCTGCTCCCATGCTGCTGCTGCTGTCTGTGCTCTTCTACTCTGTAATGTGGTGTGGGTGATGCTGTACTGCTGCTGTCCTGCAGGTGGCTTGCATTTAAGTCTGGTTCTTTTATGCTTATCTTTTTCATGGCGCATTTGGTACTTGCACCAGATGTGCTCTGTCTTTGCGCCTCCATTTTGCACTGTGAATCGCTTTGCGCTGTATATGCATGTATATGCCACCTCTATATGTGCTGCATAGCATTATAATGCATCTATGATGCATCCCATTCAGCGCAATGCATCTGAGATACACTGATGCATCTGCCCTGTCTGTGAATTATTACATGGCACATTCTGGAGATGTGCCAGCGCATCTCACTTGTGCCTGGCACATTTCTTTTGTGAATTATGCCCCATGTCTTCCCCTGCAAGAAGGATGACTTCAATGCCCACTTAAATCGGGGGATCGAGCAAAGTAGCCAACACTTAGGTGTCATTCTTAAACATGCCATTTATTCTCTGATCAGAGAACAGTCTGAGACTCAAGTCATCTGCCAGCATAAAAGCAGTGTTGTCTTAAGTGAAAGTCTTTCTTTATGTCATCATGGAAAATGTGAAAAAATCTTATTTGAGAATGAATTTGGCTCAGAGCTGCACTATCCACACTGACGTCATGTGTGGCAGCTTCAAATGGCTCCAATAAGGTGACCAAAGATTCAGGAAAAGCCCAGCTGCTGGAACTGAGCATGATGTCTTCTTTACCTATTTGATTCTGCATGGTGTAGTCATATACAGCTTGTTTCCATTCATGAAGCCTTTCCAACATGTAAAATGTCAAATTCCAGCAGGTTGGAACTTCCTGCTTTAATGTATGCAGTGGTAAGTTGTTTGACCTCTGCAGCCCCTTCAGGACTTTTTGAGCTTTCACAGAGTGGCTGAAATACCCACATATTTTCCTAGCAAGACCTAACAAGTTTTCAACATTTCTGTTTCCATTTAAGAAACAACAGATGAGAAGATTTAAACAATGTGCAAAAACAAGGTATGTGTTGGTAGTTGCCATCTCCAACAGTTTTGACTGTGTTGGCACCATTATCTGACACTATGGACCCTGGAGATGAGGAATACGGAGTAAACCATTTCTTGAGTTGTTGTTCCAGCTCCTGCAAAATATTCATAGCAGTGTAGTTTTCATCAAAAGTGGTGACACGTAATACAGCCTTCTTCCTACTGCTTATGGTAGAGTGGGGATTATTACTTTCTGACTGAAAACTTGTCCAATGAGCTGTAACATTCATGTAGTCAATTGTTTGGTTGCTGGTCCAGATATCTGTGGTTATGTGAACCTGCTTCACCTCAGAGAGTTTCAGCTGTTTAAGAACTGCAGTACACACCAAGTCATACAATTGTGGAACAGTCTTTTCAAGAAATATGTTTAACAGGGAATGGTGTACTGTGGTTCAGTCCAGTTCATGAACTTGAGGAAACCTTTCTGAGCAACAAAAGCAAAAAGGAGTTGACAATCGGCCAACAGCTCTGCAATGACTCTAATTAACAGCTGGCATGTTGGATGCTTGCAGGTAAATTATGATGTCCTTGCAACACTTTCTTTTTCTGTTAGTGGACAAGAATGATGAGATATTTTAAATTTTGGGGGGAATGTATTTTTCATGCCTCTTTCACGTGGAGTACTACTTTGGGACTTTGCAGTACTTGATGGTGTCAGAAGAAAACAATCTATGTTTGTCTGGGAAGACTGTAAGGACACATTAAGGGATTTTATGTCAGTTCCTGCTTCCAGTTCATTGTCACTATGAACACTGCCACCACCACCACCTCCAATACCCTCCCATATGAACCATACTCCTTACCCTGCCCCACTCAATGGAGTGTTTTGCCTTTGCGTGTTGTATCATTACTGATGTTCAAAAATTTCCCACTTGGCCCCCCCACCAACTGATGCTCTTTTTGCATAGATTGCATACAGCTTGAGAGTTGTCTGCAGGGTCAGTGTAAATTAAATTGCCACTAAAGATTTACCTTTTGTGCTTTGTACCATGGTGCTGGGCATTATTTCTTGTACAGTCAAGGGACCTGGAGGAAACCCTACACTGTTATTTCCTTGGTAAGATGAATTGTTGTCATTTACAGTCATCTTCTTATTCTTATGTTTAACATGTGATTTTTTTTCTGCACTTGCCTCTCATGTCTTACAGCATCATCCTCTCCGACCCCCTTAACGAAACTGACAGACCTCATCACCACAAGATTTAAAAGAGCTGGAAATGCTGTCCTCATCATGTGGGACAAAGCTAGGGAATATCCCATTCCCAGTCCCCACTATCACCACCATCTCTATCAGCATTCGCTGCCTCAGCATCTGAGCTTACATTTGAGGAGGATGCCTCCTTGCATGCTGCTTCAGCAGCTGGAATATCCTGCTACATGTGCCAAAATGTTTAGTACCTCTATGAGTAATTCCAATCAGTTATTTCTGAAACTCTACTATCATTTCATTGCTAACATGCTTTTTTTGGTTCAGGAGAACATTTAATGCCAGTCCTGGTGACATTATTATTGTCGCTATGTTCTTCATTTAGTGGTATGATTCATATTGTCGATATTGGGATCAGTACTATATCCCAGCTCTCAAAAGCCTGACAGTTATTTGCCTGACTCCAGCTGTCCAAAGCATTCATAATACCGCTGCTTAGAATCACGACAATTGAAATCCCAATTGTGAAAATACCGACTCTACTGAGTGATCACAAGTTACTGAGTGATCGCAAGTTGTTAGAAGCAGTCAGTATTATAACTTGTGGTCTCCCTCACTCTGGTCTAAGGAACACACCTAAAGAGTCAAGTTATGTTGCGATTGCAAGTTGTTAGATTTGTTAAAAGCAGCCAGTATTATAACAACTTGTAATCTCATTCTATTTTACTTTACACCACACTGCTTCCTCACTCATATTCAGTCTCCCCACATAGTGAATGGAATTAGAAACTTGATGGCATGGTTCTAGCAGCTGGGCTTCAGTTAGTGAGCCTTCCATCCACAGTGCACTGTAGTATAGCTGTGCTTAGTATGAATAGGATGTAACAGCTGCAAGCACATCTTGGGGAGGGGGGGAGGTTGAAGAAACTCAGGAGTGATTCTTACAAAAAGAGCAAGAGAAGAAACTGAGGGAAACATTACAATGAGACATTCAATACAGTGGAGGAAGTCAGGAAGTCAGGAACATGCCGAGGGAAAAAAACACTTTTCTGTAATCAATGCACAATTTAGAGCATATATGGGCTAAATATGCAAAAATGAATGTAATCTAACAACTTGCGATAAAAATTGGGGTTATGGTAAAAATCCTCTGAGCAACAGTAAGTTCTGACCCTGGCACTTGCAGTCGGTGTTTTCATCAACGGGATTGCAATTGTCAGGATTTCAGGCAGTGGTATTCTGAACACGTTGGCCAATCAGAGTCAGGCACGCAAGTGTCGGGAATATGAGAGTCGGGATTAAGTACCAGACCTGTCCATATCATTAACAGTTGCATGTATAGCAGCACTATGCTTCCTTTTATTAGACTTAGACTGGGAAATATAAGACATACTAGATACAGCAGTGAAAGGAATGAATATTGTTTCATAAATGTCAGGGCTCGGGGCACCTAACAAACTGTGTAATACAGCCTAAATGTATTTCACTGTGCTGCTGAGACACACAGTGTAGCTATGTCACAGAAATAAATGACAGGGCTCAGGGCACCTAATAGACAGTGTAATACAGCTTAAATGACTTTCACTTATGCTGCAGAGACACAAACCAACTGCCAGTGCCTTGCCTTCTGTGTTTTTTGTCCCCCCTTGCTCCTTCTATCCCCAGCACCACATCATCATCTACCTCCTCAACTGAGAAGATGATTCTCCAATTCCCCCTCCCTCCTGAGATCATTTCAGTCCCCAAACCCAACCCCCACTGTTTTTGCTCCTTCATGGAAGTTTTTATTTTTTATTACTTTCTTTTCTGATAAGTTTTCACCGCAATTTAGCAGTACTCTGTAGAGCAAGTGCCTGATTCCTTCCACTTCCTCCAGAATCCAGCTGCCATCTGTGAAACGGGCTCACAGCAGATGGAGCACAGACACCACTGACCAATCAGTTTGTCAGCCCAGTGTCACATGCTCTTAATTTTGCTTTGAGGTTGGGATGGACCCCATAGGCTGCCCTTTCATGCCTGTTTGCAGCCTGGGAAGTCCTAGTAGGCATCCAAGACTCCACAGGCTGCCTGTTTAAAAAAATTATCCATTACCCATTACCTGTGTCAAAACTACCCAACCCATGAAGTACACTGTTATGTCAGGTAGGGGAGTAAATTACCTGAACTACCCTACCCAGCCAAAAATTGCCAGTATCTGACCTACCTGATCCAGCTGCCCAATGGGTAACCCAAGCCTAATTCTGGCATTCACCAGCAGAGCAAGTATCCCTTGTTCCTGGATCCCTGGGGGACACAAAAAGGTAGGGCTTTGGGTAATATGTTCATCCAAGATCAAAGTATGCAGTTGTTTTCTCATATGGGACTGGACATCAACCACACACAGCTTTCAGATTTTAATATTTTTAAAAATTTCTGCAGATACTGTGAAGTGTTTATGGGCATATTGCAAAAAACTTCAGTTACACCTGTGTGTCATTTACCTTAAAAATAATCACACCTCACTTAAAAAAACAGAAACAATAAATATTTTCAACAAATAAATCCACTTTTTGAGGGTCATAGGCCAAGATTCCCATTTATCAGTCTTGAACTCTGGAATTTATAGTTTCTTTTGCCGGTTTTGTTTGCCAGATTTGGGATCCCAAAAGTAACCCCAATGATTTTTACTTTTCCTTGCTGAATCCATATCCCTCATCTCTATTTGTGAGGGAGAATCTATGGTCCGACCTGTGCTACTACATAATTTATTAATATTAATTTTGGAACCAGATACCAGGACAAATTTATGCAGTATGTCTATGGCTATTTCACTAGAGTGTGTATCCTGGACTAAAATGCACAAGTCATCTACATAAGCAAACGTACAGGGGAAACAACCCCCATTAGGGCCTTCAATGCCTTTATTTCTATTGTTTTGTTTTAACTGTCTTAATATCAGGTCCATACAAAAAAATACAATATAGGACTCAAAGGGCATCCTGCCATACCCCTTGTCTTATTCTTACATGAGAAAGAGAACCTGTACACCTGTTCATAATGGGTAAAATACATGCAGACATATACAATAGTTTCATCCAGTGTACAAAGAGGTCTGGAATGCCATAGGCTGCTAGGACCAAGAAGAGGTATTTGGTGCAGCACAGAATCAAAAACTTTCTTCTGCTCCAAAGATAGGAGATATCCTCATGCTGATTTAGCATTCCCACATTCAAACAATTCCTGCAACAGAGGGAAGTTATCTTGAATGGAATGACCTAGCACTATGCAGGTTTGTGAGGATGAGATCAAAGTTTTTGCAATGGTGGCCAATTCTTTTCACTAAAATTCTTGCCAATATCTTCCAGTCCATCTTTACTAAACTGATAAGTCTCCAGTTCCAGAGATCATGTTCATCCCCTTTTTTGTACAGGTATATTAGGCTACCCTTAGAAACCTCATGAGGCAGATCTTTCTGTCCAAGTATATAATGATGCATTTCTACTAGTTTATCCTCAAGTTCTAACATCAGTATCTTATTTACTTCACTGCGTAGTCCATCAGGGCCTGGAGCAACCCCTTTGTGTAGTGCTTTAAGAGTTTCCTGGACTTCTCATTTGGATATTGGTGCCAAATATTCTTGTCAGTCAACTGGAGAAGGATTTGAAATCTGAATATGTTTCAAAAAAGAGGTAGGGTCCTTGAGACCAGGGGGCTGATTACCAAACATATTGTTTGCATATTGCATTACTATAGCCTGCAGGTGGTTCTACACACCCTGATCCTGTAGGGGGATTTAAAGTGCCACTGCCAGGCACAAAACTCACCAATTTATAAACTAATGTCTCAAAAGGAACTGTATATGTTTACTGCAGGGCAGTCAATGTGAAATGAAAAGGTAATTTATCCTGGTGGATAGAGATCCCTTAGAAAAAGTATGGTTAAGCTCACTGACATCTGCCAAAAAATCCTGCAGACCTGCAGTCTTATATATTTTATTCAGACAATTGGAGTCACTAAAAAGTTGTTTTGTTCGTTAGATTTTGTCTGACAATCATAGAACACAGTTAGTCTCCCCCATAAACTACTCCCCTAGCCATACACAAGTAAGACTGTATTGCCTTTATCATCTCTATCTAGCTGGTTTTGTCTGAGACATGTAAAAATGTATTAACCATAGGTCATAATAATTAATGGTAACATCCACTATCAAAACTCTCCTATGGACCAAATCAACCAGCATAGATAGCTTAACTCCTATTGAGGGGAAAAATATTCCCTTCCCTGAATACTGGTCTTTTCATATGGACCACATGAATG
The DNA here is from genome assembly GCA_016271365.2 of Neoceratodus forsteri. NCBI lineage: Eukaryota > Metazoa > Chordata > Ceratodontiformes > Ceratodontidae > Neoceratodus > Neoceratodus forsteri. The sequence goes on along the minus strand of CM057450.1, from coordinate 1,278,198,259 downwards.
GTCCAGAGATCCATTCTTTTGAGCCCTGGAAATATCTGTATTCGTATGCAATGAGTTTCCTGTAAAATGGTAGTCATATTGCAAATCCTTTACAATGGAAATGGTTGCCACCCTCCTGTTTACACTTTTAGTACTGTTAACATTAATAGTACCAATCTGCAGTGTCCAACCAGCCATGCAAAAAAAAAGTAAACCACAGAAACCAAGACATACACTAATCTATTTTTAACCCCCCATGCTCTCCTTCTTCTGGATGGACTTGAATCAGAAGAATCTTCCTCATTATCAGTAGAATGTCCTGTTGTGAGGAAGCCATAGAAGACACATCTGACTTCTCTCTCTTTGTCCTTCCAGGATTTGTAATGTGAATTTATTTTCCAAAGGTATTTTTTTTTTTATCAACTACACTTTGCTTTAGATTGGCTTCTGGTGCTGCATCTCTGAGTGACCATTTGCAGTTGCTCTGTAGCAGGGGTCAAGAGGGGAGGCATTTCAGTGTGGAAAGGATGGTTAAAAACCTTCACATCCTCCTGTGGTGTTAAGACTAGAGATGCAGCGAATTTAAAATCCGCCAGTGAAGTGGACGCAAAGTGGCCACTTTGCGTCATCATTAAGCTACGTGAACTGAGCACTGCAAAGTGCTCACTTTGCCTTCCCATTCTGACTTCACGTTGTCATTCTGCCTTAACACTAAGTAAGGTGAAGCGACAACAGTATAGGCAGCCCCCCAACACATCGCATGGCTTACAGTACTGTAAGTCACATGCTTAGCCAGGCAGGAAGTGAGTCAGAAAAGCAGTTAGTTTCACTTTCTCCTTTGCAGTGGTAGAAGGAGAAAGCCTTTCGTGTGTAGAGAGAGGGGAGTTTGTTACTTGGTAGTTGGTATCTTGCAATTTGACAAAAAAAACAGCTTTTTTAAAAGCTAAATCTTTAGTTTTTTTTTTGTAGTGTGTCTTCTCAGTTCTTTTTTGATACTTTTTTTTATACGTTTTGTTTTCTGTGCATGTGTGTGACACTGTGAGTGTGTGTGAAGGAGTATTGTGAGGCGTTGGTCACATTCTGAGGGACTTGTGAGCAATAGACCCGGGAGGAGAGTCTGTGGCCCACGGGCGTGGGCAGAGGGGAGGAGTGTGCACACATTGGGGTGGTCTGGTGTCATTGGACCACTTCCAACTGTTTGGTGTTGCATCTCCCCCTCTGGAAGCAGCAGCAGCACTAGTGGTGGCACATCCACCGAGTCTTCCACTACCACCACCACCAGTAACAGCTGCAGGGGCTCCAGCAGCACCCCCTCCACCACCTCCACAGCCACAGGTAGAGCCCCAGGTGAATGAAGGTGCTCCTGGCAGTACATCTGGTCCCCCCACAGCTCCCCAGTGTGGCAGTTTGTTAACTGTGTGGGGGGATAGCACCATTGTGGTTTGCCATTTGTGTGGTGTGCAGGTGCATTGTGGCCCCCAGGGGACACATTTAGGGACTAGTGGCCAGTGCACACACATGGCAAACCACCACAAGGTGGAGTGGCAGGCTGCCACTGAAGGGGCCAGGCATCCACCTGCTGGCCCTTCTGTGGCAATGGTAGAAGGTGCTGGGGGTGTTGTGCCTCGCTGCTGCAGCAGGAGGAGGGCAATAGCAGCAGATGCTCCACCACCACCACCACTACCACCACGGCCACTAGCACCATCCTCACCACCACCACCACCACTACCTGGCTTTCCTGCTGCAGTGGACCCCACCACAGTGCCTGCAATGAAGGCAGACATTGCACTGGTGTGGGCGGCCCTTGGGGAAAGAAACAAGAGGGTGGGTACTGTGCAGCAGCAGGTGGATCAGATCCAACAACAGCAGCTGCAGATACTGTCAATGCTCCACATGCTGCTGGAACACCGTGAAATTCCCCATTAAGGGATATTTTTGGGACACTCCCCCCCACTGCTGTGCTGTAGTGTTTTGTGATTTTTTTTTTAATAATATACATTTGCCCTTTTGTTATAATGCAGTGCCTCATTAATGTTGACTTTCTGTTGTGAAGTGCTTGTGGAAAAGCTGGTGTGAGCAGTGCAAGTATGATGTTTTTACATAAATTGCATGTGTGCAGTCAGTGTTGTTTCGCGTGTATGTGTGTGTGTGACAGACACTGCGCAGCTTCTTGCAAACATATATTGCTGACTTGTTGCACTGTTTATGGTATAAAGAATAATGAGCAGAATAACATTTATTTTATTGTCACCATCATCGTCAGTGGATGAAGTGATACGATACTTTTTCAGAGGTGTCTGGTCAGAGTGCACCTTAGTTACATACTGCACACATAACTTTTAGGAGAACATGTGTTTTTTGTGCTATGATCTCCACAAAGTCATGTGTGTACTGTGAGTGACTGAGGTGCACAGTGACCCGATACCTCTGAAAAAATATCATATCACTTACTCTGCTGGTGCTGATGGTACCAATAAAATATACATCATGTATTCTTTGTTATCTTTATTCTTGAGATACTGCAACAAGTCACACCATATATATGTTTGCATGAAGCAGGACAACGTATGCACACACAGGAAAAAACACTGACCGCACACATGCAGTTTAGCACAACATACTTGCACTGCTCAGCCATGCTTTTAGCGAAACACTTCAAATCCGATTCATGAGTCCCGACACAAAGTAAACATTACAGAGGCTCCATAAATATTTAGTTTGTGAAATAGTCATTAAAGAGATTCACCAACTTACAGCATTGCACCCGATATATGGGCACTTTACTTCCAAGGGAATCTTTCTTGCTCCACATGTCCTTACATAGTGCAATACACTTCAGTCAAAAATGCCCATAAATTCATTAAAGTGTGTCACTTCATGGAGGAATTCCCATTCTAAAAAGCTGCCCAAATCCTGCCCCCCACTCTCAGCAACTTTAGGACATAATGTCAGGGAGAGTGCGGGTGCATGCTCCAATATAGTGAATGTCTGGCTGCTTTCAGAATGTTTCTTTATGTTATAAAGGCAAGTTTATGGTGAAACGTTTGGGCACGTTTCCAATAATAAGAGCCTTGTTGGTGGAAACGTACCCACGTTTCACCACAAACTGACAATTATAACATAAAGAGACATTCGGAAAGCTGCTGGACATTCACTATACTGGAGCACGCCCCTGTGCTCTCCCTGGCATCATGTCCTAATGTTGCTGACAGTGAGGAGCAGAATTTGGGTGGCTTTTCAGAATGGGAATTCCTCTGTGACATAACACACTTTAATGAAATTACAGGTGTTTTTGATAGAAATGTATTGCACTATGTAAGGACATGTGGAGCAAGAAAGATTCCCCTGGAGGTAAGGCAACCATATATTGGGTACAACATCACTATGTATCTTGGTGAATCTCTGTAAAGCAGCACTGCAACAATGTGTTGAAATTTCTTTTTTTAATTTTATCTTTTTATCGCCCTGGGCCGCCTGCTGCCTGTCACTTCTGCTCGGTCACGGACCACGGGGTTTCCACTCCCCACAACAGCCGTAACCCTCTGATACCCCCCCCAGATTTCCCCACGGGGTGGGGCTGTGGCACCCCAGCTTAGCCCCGCAGATGTCGGGGTTGGTCAGAAGGCCAGCCTGGGTGGCTAATTGAAGCCCATGGCGAGTGTCATCTAAGGTGGCTGGCAGTTCCTTCATTTTTCTTGGTTTTCTGGAGGGTGGGGATGTGTAATGACATCTTGTATCCACCCTGCCCCTTGGAGTACTGCTATGTGCCAGTAGCTGTAGTACCCCCAGCCTCTGCCAGGGGTCTGTCAAGCACCGGACGGAGTCCCAACCCTCTCCCCAGAGAAGGAGAGCAGTCCACGGGATGCTCCATCCTTCTCTCCCATGGCTGGCCTTCCAGTGACCAAAGCCCATTCCCGAACCCGGGTCACCGGCGATGCAAGTGGAAATCCCACCACTGAACGGATGGGCTGGCCTTACCTGTTGAAAAATTTTGACCTATACTTTTCAATGCCATTTTACATTGTCACTTTACTTATTTGTATGATACTATAATTTCCAGTATTTGAGTCAGTTTTACTACTTTTTTCATGTCTGAAATAATAAAAGGAGCACTACTTTTAATGCGGTGAGGACCAGGTCTTTGTCAATATTTTGAGCTGCTTTTCTCCATCTGTTGTGATATATCACTTCTGTTGTAAAATTTATAGTTATGCAGCAGCCAGTGTTTTATGACCTTACAGAACAATATTTCATGAAAAACAGCTGCAAATAGTGCTAAATACCGGGTCAGAACAATATTGAAAGGTGTGCTCCTTTTTTTTTTCAGTCATGAGAAAAAGTAGTAAAGCAGACAGAAATTGTGAAAAGAAGGGTATCATTCAAGTCATGACTCGGAAGTAACTAGTGGCTGGCAATGTAAAATAGCACAAAAAAGTACAGGTCAAAATTGTCACCACATTCTTGCAATGCTGTTTTAATTTATAATTTAAGTATGACATCATGTGCTAACAATCACAACACACAAAATGCATCTGTCTTGTGTGCAGATAATTGACAAGTGGTAACAAAGTGAAATGGGAGCGTTACCCCACATGCAAAGTCTCCCAGAATTAATGGCACATTCAGTCATGCATGCAGTACTCACACAGAGTCCTCAGATTTTTTCTGCATGTCCAAAATGCATCTGTCTTGTGTGCAGAAAATTGACAAGTGGCAACGAAGTGAAATGGGGGCATTACACCACATGCAAAGTCCCCTCAGAAATGATGACCATGAGTGAACTGTTGCTGCTGCAATGTGTGTTGCTATTCCTGCAAATGCAATGTGAGCATCTCAACTGGATGGAAGGATGCCCTTTGTCTGTACACTAATAGTAGCCTTGGTGAGTTGAGATATATCTATCTATCTATATTTTTATATATATTGTCTATATATTTTTTTTTTGTATTTTGTATTTTGTAGGTGGGGGGTTGACATATATAGACATGTACTCATTGTATTGTTTTGTATCACAGGTCACAGATACTGTTGGTGTGCGCATTCCAGTGCTTGATGAGAACTTTTTGTGTAGAAATTTGAAATGGATACCTCTCAAGCCAATGAAGGTAATTATTTTTTTTTGGGGGGGAGCACATATGCAGGTTTGTCTCATTAATGGTTTCTAGTTTGGTTACTTCTTCACAGAGTTCATCTGCATCCTTCTCAAGTCTGGTTGTTAATGATTCTCATGGTCTTTGATTGAAATGACTTCTGCATGTTGAATGTCTGCCCCAGCCCGGGGGGGGGGGGGTCCTGATGTTGAAGAACTTCTTTGGATAAGGCAACTATGATACAACAAAGCATCTGGAAGTTTCCTAAAAAATAAATGAATGACTTCTTAAAACTTGATTGTCCTTGGTTCTCAATCTCAAATCAAGTTACATTTCAAAACCACTTCTTATCAAGTAACACAACCTGTATGCAACTTTTTCAACACTGTCATGGCTGCACAGCTGCAAGTTCAGAATACAGTGCATGATATCTTGCAGAAATAGTTTTGGCGACGTACACGTCACCTAGTTTATGAATCATACTCGTTGCATTTGCTGCAGTCTTTTAAAAAAAATTGAACAGATGAAATAAAATCTTGATACGTACCAGTATGGATTTGAAATGGATATTCCATAGGTTCCTGTATATGGTACAGCTGCAGTACCATTCATACCGACTTTCAGCGAAGGAGCTTTTTTGTTAACCTGTAAACAAACTAAATAAGTTTACCATATGTGTTTGACCACTGCAGCTCAGAAAAGCTACAGAAAAAACATACAGCTAAAGGAAGTTAAACAGCATAAAAAACATTAATACACATACTCACTTTATAGTTTTAATATTAAGAAGCTTTGTGCCTGTGGCTGATGGATGTGGTCTCCTGTTCGAATCCCTCTGCCTTGGCATGGTCAATGTAATGGGAAAACATTGTCTGAATGACACTGGTGGTGGGTGCTATTGGTGATAGCTGCGGCACATGATGACATTCCCTGTGAAATCTTCCTGCATCTGGTGGTGGTGGCAGTGGCTAACATCAGTTCCAGTGGTGGTGGCCCGGTGAGGGTGGACAAACTCATTCTCTGTGGTGGCAGTGGCTAACATCAATCCCAGTGGTGGTAGTTCAGGGAGGCAGACAAACTCATTCTCTATGATGGCAGTGGCTAACAACAGTCCTGGTGGTAGTAGTCTGGGGGGGGATGGACAAACTCATTCTCTGGGGTGGCAGTGGCTAACATCAGTCCCAGTGGTGGTGGTCAGTGGGGCAGATAAACTCATTCTCTGTGGTGACAGTGGCTAACATCAGTCCCAGTGGTGGTGGTCTGGGGGGGCGGACAAACTCATTCTCTGTGGTGGTAGTGGCTAACATCGGTCCTGGTGGTGGTGGTCTGATTCCAAGGGGGCACACCACCTTTAACAACTTCAGTTAAAACCTGCCAACATTAACCACATCATCATCCTCATAAAGAAAGCTACCTTCACAGTCATCTATGTTTGAATTCTGACCACTGGGAAATTCTTTCCCCATTGTGTCGTCATCTACGTCAGTGGTGGGCCATTTCATGCTGCCACTGCCAATTACACCAGGATGGTCCATTTCTACATCACCAAAACCACCATGACTAGGATGGGGTACGAATACCAAAGTTGCAGTCTGTGCTGGTAAGTGCCTCTCATTCATTTTTATGAATGTTAGCAAACTAACATTTGCAGGAGAGAGGTTTGTCCGATGATCCCTGACTATTGCACCTGCTGAGCTGAATACCCTCTCGACACTTACACTGGAGGGTGGGCATGTGAGCTACTTCAGTGCCACTGCAGTCAGCAATAGCCATTTACTGACCTTTCCACTCCAGTACAAAAGAGGATCATCAGTTATTGACAGATGCCTGTTTTCAGACAAATATGACTCAACCATTCTTTGTGCCGCACTAAGTCCAGTGGTTGATGCATCATCCTGTTCTCTGGAATCATTTATTTCACAAATCCCCACTTAGGACAAAGCCTCCCAAAGCGGGTTGACACCAACCACTTTGGATGACAGACCAACTGGAACTGCAGTCCCCTTCCTCTTACAGGATATGCTTGTTGGGCCTCCAGGTACATCTTCAGCTGGATTATGCTGCTGAGGGTTGCTGAACTTGGCACGTGACTTCTGTGCCCCATGAACCAAGTGCACCAGTTGCTCACTGACATTTTTTACCTGTTCAGGCCCTCCCTCCAGTACTGAGGCAATTCGATGTTTGTATCATGGGTCCAGCATTGTTGCTATGGCAAAGTTGTCACTACAATGAATGCTCAAAATGTGACGATTCTGGTCGAATACTGTCAGCATGTGTTTCAGCAACATACTGTTAGCACTGTCTCCAGCAACATCAAGGCCATGCTGTACATTTATTTATTTATTTAAGAGTTTAACCAGGAAAGCATACTGAGCAGGGAGCCACTCAATTCCAGATGCATCCTGGGGGGACAGGTCCCAACAAATTACATTTTCATTACAAAACAATGCGAAACAGTCATAGGCATTTAATACAGAGAGACAAATGTAATACAGTGCACAGGGGATAATACAAACAGTTCCAAACAGGCAATATTTGCCTCAGTACCCTCAGCAGTGGAATTGATTGGCTAATGGAGGCAAACTCACCACTCACTGCCTGTGTGGCATGTTCAAAAGGCTGCAAAATTGTTATTACGGAGTCCATGAGGTGCCACTGTTCAGTCATCAGAGACATGGAGGCCCCGGATCTGTCACGGCTAGTGTGCGTCACAAGATATTCTGAAATGGCTTTGTATTGTTCATACAACCTCTCTGCCATGCATAAAGTGGAGTTCCACTGGGTGACAACTTCCAGCTTCAAGCGGTGCTGAGGGAGGCTGTTTCACATCTGCAACTGCTGAAGTTTGTCACGGGCCTTTGCAGATCATGAAAAGTGAGATCAGATATGGCATGCAGCTGTCAGCATTTTGTTTATATCAGATGCTGCAGAAACTCCTGCAACACAAGATTTTAACAATGGGCCACGCATGGAACACGATAAAAGCCACCATTTGTGATGCATTTCACCACATTTTACCCATTGTCACTTGCTATGAACCCAGCTCTCAGGGACAGGGGGTTCAGCCACTTGTCAATTTCAGTCAGTACCATGTCCAACATGTTTTCACCAGTGTGTGAACAGGTCACATTGCGCATAGCAATCGTTGCATGCTGTGAAATTCTTGGAAGATTGCTACCACGACACTCCACCTTACTGCACTGATTATTCACACTACCAACATCACAAACAACCCCCAGCACCTGTGCCCAGTGTGTAGTTATACACAAATATAAACTCCCTGCTGTTTTGCCACTTGTCCGCATATCTATACTTAAATGGATGAATGGAGAGGAGGAATGTTGAAAGGCATGTCTTATTGAGTTGGACACAGTACGGAACAACTCGGGGACAGCACAGGTCGAAAAGTATGTCCTGGATGGGACTTTCCATTTTGGTCAGTGGGGTACAGGACCCAAGGCAGCATGGATTCATGATGGGAAGGTCATGTCAGACGAATCTAGTAGATTTCTTTGACTGGGTGACCAAAGTAGTAGACCAGGGAGGGGCTGTGGACATGGTCTACCTAGATTTTAGCAAGGCATTTGATACAGTCCCACATAAAAGATTAATACACAAGTTAGCCAGCCTTGGAGTGGGTCCCAAGGTGGTAGTGTGGATAAAAAATTGGCTAAGCAACAGGACACAAATGGTAGTAGTAAACAGAGTACACAGTGAAGAAAGGAGGGTTACTAGCAGGGTACCACAGGGTTCAGTACTGGGACCGATCCTTTTTAATGTCTTTATAAGTGACATTGCAGAGGAACTGGAAGGAAAAGTATGTCTCTTTGCAGATGACACAAAGATCTGCAACAGGGTTGATACACAAGATGGAGTGGAAAGGATGAGAGGGGACTTGGCAAGGTTGGAGGAATGGTCAAATGTATGGCAGCTCAGATTCAATGCAAAGAAGTGCATGGTAATGCACCTGGGAAACAAAAACCCAGGGGAAGAGTACACAATGGGGGGTGAGATACTGACAGCAGTAAAACTGGAAAGGGACCAGGGGGTAATTATATCAGATGACCTAAAGGTGGCCAAGCAATGTGAGAAGGCAGTAAGAGAGGCTGGGGGGATACTGGGATGCATAGGGGGAGGCATCAATACTAGAAAACAGGAAGTTGTTATCCCTCTGTACAGACAGTTGGTGAGACCCCATCAGGAGTACTGCATGCAGTTCTGGAGACCCCATCTCCGCAAAGACATAGACAGAGTGGAGGCTGTCCAGAGGAGGGCAACCAAAATGGTGCAGGGTCTGCACCAGAAGACATACGAAGAAAGACTAAAGGAGCTTAATATATAAACCCTTGAGGAAAGAAGGGAGAAAGGTGACATGATAGAAACTTTCAAGTACCTCAAGGGAATCAACAAAGTCCAAGAGGGTAGCATCTTTCAGAAAAAGAGATGTGCAAGAACAAGGGGGCACAATTTGAAGATAGAGGGGGACTGCTCAGAGGTAATGTGAGGAAGTATTTTTTCATGGAGAGGGTTGTGGATGCATGGAACATCCTCCCTAAGAAGGTCGTGTAGTCAAGTACAGTGGGGGAATTCAAGAATGCATGGGACAGACATAAGGCAGTCCTAGTGGGGGCTAGGAAGAAGTAAGCAGTTGGTTAACTAGGATCTGCAGCTTATCTGTTAGGTAGGAAAATGGGCAGACTAGGTGGGCCAGGCGGTCCTTATCTGCAATCAAATTCTGTGTTTCTATGTTTTTATGATTTTGGCTGACCAGCATAGAAAATAAAGCTTCTGTCCCGGCCCAGGAGAAAAGCAGCTTGGAACATGTTCAGTCCTGCTTCCATCAGTGGAAGGCATGCCTTCTTTTTCCAGCCTCCTGTCAATATGCCTTCAGAGTCCAGGATCAGGTCAGGCATCCCCAAAATCATACATCTGGTCTTGAGCCAATATAAAATGTCTTTCATTGAAACTCCCCCTCATTTTCAAACAACACAGTAAGGGGTTTGAACGCTGGTTTTGTCAACAGAATGATGAAAACAAGGGACCACAAGGGAAAAAATTTCACATCCTGGTATCTTATCCTGAATTTTTCTAGGTTATTGGCAGTCTTAAAACTCACATAAAAAATGGAGCCCCTTTACGTGTGAATTAGAGTGTAGATTTCCATGGCCTGAAAACTTAGGCATTCTTTTAGCAAGTTCCAAGTCACAAGCACCCTGTCCGGGTATTCATCCATCCAACCCTTATATTTAATGGGGATTGCAATTCATCTTTTAGCAGGCTCATCAGCTGTGTGAAACAGGACTGTATATATCATCCCTTGTTGACTCTCACCCCTATGGACATACTGAGGGAGAGCATCCTGCACATCCCTGGCCAGCTCCAGGGCTTCACTTTAACTCATGGTACTAGGTCTTGGGGCACCTTCCAAAATTTAACACTCAGGAAGCTGCTGGGGGCGGGGGGGGGGTTACTGTGCCTCATCTGTCAGGTGGATGATAGGTTCAGGTTCGGGTAGCTCCACAGTATGTGGCTCATCAGAGAGTGGACGCTTTTGTCCCTTGTAGGAGTTTGCATATTCAAGGTATTTTGTATAACTTTCCCCTTCCTGGTGGACTGCATTATGCTGGTCCATCCCAGGAGTACTGGTAGGAAGGATTCCACATCAGTTACTGTCACAGAACTCCATCATAATTTTGGGATTAGTGAACTTTCCTAAGTAGATGGTAAAGCAACAGAAACAGTACTTGCCTTAGTGAGTGGCTGTACACGTGGAATAAGGGCTTCCCTAGGAACCTTCATGGCCTCCTGTCATCTGATGAGCTAGCTGCAGCTGCCACAGTTTGTGCTTTCCCCAGGTCAGCTGACTGTACCAGACCTGGAGAACAGCATCTTTTCCCATCTGCAGAGCATCTCCACCCTGCATTACTCAAAGCCTCCTCTACTGCTAGTCCTGATGTAAACACCGAACTGTTCATTGCAGCTTGTTTCAAATGCTAGTGTGGCAGTTTGATTCCTCATTTGCCAGGGGAACGGCACAGCGGTGTCAGTGCTTTGTTTGCTTCTCTTGTCACTGCTATTTCCTTTTCCAGACTTTGACCATTGATTTGTTGTTTTGTGCTGATAGCAAGAATCAGACTTTCTTTCCTACCTGCAGTCCCAGTCAATTTATGAACCAGTATTGTCACAGAGATGTCAACCATGGGAGCGGCTAGTCCTGCTGATGTAGCAGGTCTCTCAGGCTCTAGTGTTCTAGGCTCTAGCAGGGAGGACCACCCAGTATACAGGAGTATCTCTTCTTCAGAGGACCAGGCAGCCCAGGGTGGAGGAATGGCAAGTGATAAGGGGAAGGGGTGGGAATGTGAGGGTAGCATTAGGGTGGGAACTTCTGAAGGGGTGGCTTTATTGAATAGATTTGCACCACTGTCTGGAAGGAGGGAGAGGGCAGCAGTAGGTGAGGTAGGAGGTCGGGTTGAACCAGGGCTGAGAGTAGGAGTACAGGAGAGGGGGCGAGGAAACTAGACAGGGTGGGCAGGGAAGAGGAGGCAGGCAAAACAGAGCAGAGAATGGGACAGAGAGAAAATGAAAGAAAGCGGGGAGGGAAACATGGAAGCAGATTGAGACAAAATGGAAGGGCAGAGTGGGAGATGGAAAAACAATTAGGGGAATAAATAGTGGATGTTGAGATACGTTCACTAGGGTGTAGAGGAAGCAGTTAGGCAGGGGTGCAGCTAGTGCCAAAGGCAAGAAAGGAAGGACGGGGAGCACAGGTGCAGGGGATGGAAGGGTGGCAATCATAGGGCACTCTATAATTAAGGGCATTCACTGGGGAATGAAAGATTACCCAAATGCAAGCAGGTGGGTGGTTTGCATGCCAGGAATGACAGCAGGAAAGGTGCGCTCAAGAATAAGAGAAATAGTAGGGGTGGTTGGAGGAAAATCTAATTTATTTATACACATGGGAACCAATGACCTAGCTGAGGAGGAGGTTGAGGTAGTGCAAAGTAGGTTCAGGGAGTTAGGGAAGATCTGCAGGGAGAAAGCAAGTTTGCTTGCCTTCTCAGAGGTAATACCAGTACCAAGGGCCAGCACAGCCAGGAAAAGAAGAATAGAGGATTTTAATGACTGGCTGAGGAACTGGTGTAAGGAGGAGATGTTCATCTGTATTGGGGACTAAGAGGAGACCTGGTCAAACAAAGCACTCTTTTCACCAGACAGGCTACACCTCAGTATGTAGGGTTCTAGGGTACTCGGGGCAAACTGGGGGAATACATAACCACTATACTTAATTTAAACTACTAAGGGAGGGCAGCGAGCATGCAGGCCCAAAGACTCCGAGAGGAGGAGGTCAATGAACCTCCCCCCCTACAGTGAAGGTAGCAGTCTGGAGGGAGGAGGTGGAAGGGGTGAGAAAACAGCAAAGTATGGAGGGGGTGAGGAACACAAAACAAGGGTAGGTGGGGGATGCACACAGAGGGGAGAAATGTGAAAAGAATAAAGGGAAGGGAAGGAAGGTCAGATTCTAGGTGGAAGGTGGTGTCTCTGAACACACAGAGTCTTGGAAACAAGATGGATGACCTGCAGGTGCTATTAGCAGACAGGAGGGTGGACATAGCAGCTGTAACTGAGACTTGGGCAACTCCACACCATGACTGGGACCATGTGATCCCTGGATATAAACTATTCAGGAAGGACAGGGTAGTCAGGAAGGGGGGAAGGGTGGCAGTTTACATCAGGGAGGGAATGACTTGCATGAGGAAGAAGTAGGAGGAAGGGAAGGTGGAGGCATTATGGGTTCAGTTACAGTTCAATAGAGGGAGACAGGTGAGGTTGGAGGTGGTTTACAGACCACCCAACCAGGATGAAGAGAGGGACAGGGAACTGAGCTCACAAATATTGAAAGTTGCATGGAAAGGAGAGTCGGTAATTGTGAGGGACTTCAACCTGCCCAAGGAGGACTGGAGTGTACCATCCACAACATGTGCTAGGAGTTAGGTGATCCTGGAAGGACTGCAAAATGGGTTCCTGACTCAAGGACTCACAGAACCAACAAAAGCAGAGGCAATTCTTGATCTGGTGCTCACAAATGGGGAGCATGAACATGAAATAATTGTCAGGAACCCCTGGGTGGGAGTGACCATTGCACAGTGTGGTTCCAGTAGGATATGGGCAGGGAAAGCATCCCAACTAGGATCAAAATCTTGGATTTCAGGAAGGCAGACCTCAGGAAGATGGGTGAAGTGCTAAGGAGCCACCTGACAGGCATCAGAGCAGATATGGGGTGGATCAAAGGTGGTTCATCATTAAAGAAGGAATACTGATTGCCACAGTGGAGTGCTTTAGGCACAGGGGAAACAACACAAGGGCCAAAGCGCCAATCTGGTTCAGTTCTGGGGTCACCCAGGCAGTAAGAGAAAAGAGGTTACCCTATAGAAAATTAAAGACCAGTAGAGAGGTGGATAGGGAAAATTACCTAAGGTTGGCTAGTGAGGCAAGTAAGGAAGTACGGTGAACTAAGGCACAGACTGAGCTGCAGATAGTTGAAGGAATTAAGAAGAGGGAGAAGGCCTTCTTTCACTATATAAGTGAGAAAAGGGACAAGAAGGACAGGATTGTAAGGCTTAAAAAAGGGGAGGAGTCGGTGGATGATAACGGGGGAAAAGCAGCGATACTAAATGAATACATCTGTTCCATCTTCACCTGGGAGAAGGATGGATCAGTGCCTTCAGGAGGGAGAAGAGAAGCAAGGGGGAGGGGAACACAGATGTAGTAATAGAGGAGGACAGCATGAGGGAGGGACTGCTAGCATTAAAGGTGGACAAATCACCAGATCTGTCCTGTGTATATCCAAGGGTACTAAGGGAACTGGCTGAGGAACTGGCAGGACCACTGGCAGACCTATGTAATAGTTCACTAGAGTCAGGCATGGTACTGCAGGACTGAAGAACAGCACATGTGCTGCCTCTCCACAAAAGTGGTCCCAAGGATGACCCAGGGAATTACAGACCAGTCAGTCTGACCTCAATTGTGTGCAAGCTCTTGGAGACCATACTTTAGGAAAGGCTGGTAGACTATCTAGAGGAGTATGGTTTCCATGATGTAAGGCAGCACAGGTTCGGGGGAAGGGGATTGTGTCAAATGAATCTGACTTGACTTCTTTGACAGGCTCACTAAAACAGTAGACAGGGTCCAAGCGGTAGACATCCTCTGTCTGGATTTCAGCAAAGCCTTTGACTCTGTGCCCAACAAAAAGTTGATCAGGAAGTTGGCGGAGCTCAGGATTGGGCATAAGATGTCCAGATGGGTGGAAAACTGGCTGATGGACAGAACTCAGAGGGAAGTTGTGGGGGAGAGTTATCTGGCACCAGAGGGGTCACCAGTGGGATTCCGCAGGGCTCGGTACTGGGGCTAGTGTTGTTCAATGTCTTCATTAATGACATTGAGGATGGCATTAAGGGCAAAATGTGCCTATTCACACACAACACCAAGCTCTGAGGGAGAGTTGACACAGCTGAAGCAATACAGGACCTACATGATGATCTGGAAAAGTTGGGGAGGTGGTCCAGGATCTGTCAGCTTGGCTTCAGTGCCAAGAAATGCAAAGTTATTCACATTGGAGCCAAGAATCCCAGGATGGAGTACTACCTGGGTGGAGTACAGGTATCTGCTTCAGAGGAGGAGAAGGACCTGGCAGTGATGATCACTAGTGACCTGAAGCACTCCACGCAGTGCAAAAAAGCAGCAGCAAGGGCAAACAAGTTGCTGGGATGCATAGCTAAGGGGATCAGTAGTAGGAGAGAGGAGGTTATACTACCCTTGTACAGGTCACTGGTGAGGCCACATCTAGAGTATGGAGTTCAGAACTGGTGCCCATACTCAGAAAGGATATTAACCTGTTGGAGAAGGTCCAGAGGAGGGCTACAAAGATGACAGCGGGTCAGCACAGTAAAGCATATGAGGAGAGGTTGAGAGCACTGAACATGTACTCCCTGGAGGAAAGGAGAGAGTAGGGACATGATTGGGACCTTTAAGGTGGATAAGGAGGGTCTCTTTAAGCTGAGTGGCAACCATACCATGAGGGGGCACAGTCTTAAGCTGGAGGGGGGCAGGTTAAGGAAGGAGGTCAGGAAGCACTTCTTCATGGAGAGGGTGGTGAACACTTGGAATACACTTCCAGAAGAGGTGGTCTCATTGAAGACAGTGGGCAACTTCAAGACAGGCTGGGATAGGCATAGGGGGAAATTAAGGATCATGGATAGGGAGGATGGGAGGAGTGGGGAAGGGGGGGCAGGGACAGTAGTTTAAGCTGTGGACCCTGCAATATGAGCAGACTAGATAGATCAAATGGCATTCTTCTGCTAGCGTCTTCATATGTATGTTTGTAAGTTCAGGCTGCAGATACATTCACATCTGTCCTTGCTACCAAAGCATCCTCAGTACTCTGGGTAAGGAAGGAAGCAGCCTCCTCTACTCAGGCAGCCATGTCTGCATTCAACTCAAACAACACTCTGCCCAACAGGAAATATGTAGCACCCCCTGTTGAAAAAAGTAAGGAAATTTTCTCAGTGTCATGGCCAACATTCCCCCATAAAAAAAAAACATGTCCCTGTAACCCACTCCCCAGGATGCACCTGGAAACAAGCTATCACAGCTAAGTGTGCCTTTCTTTTTTTTTTTCCACTTCTTTTTCCCTCCGATCATGGCCCTCCGATCACGGCCTGCAGAGCCTCTCTTAGACATCCTGCCTTTTTCTGCCCGCCTGAGGTTCCCTCGGCGTGAAGCCTCCTCTCTCCCCCACCCTCCATCTACAGCCAGTACCCCAGCTTAACCCCTCTGGAGTGGGGTCACCCCTCCTCTTGGGCGCACTTCAAGTCAGACTCCAGCTGTAGTGGAGGGGCCCGGGTGGAGGAACTGAGAGGCTGGACGAGCGGAATCCGGCAGTGCACATGGGAGTAAGGTGCCATCGCCTACCCTGCAGAGCTGGTATTTTCCTTGTTCTCCCTTGTTGCTTCTCCCCGCTGCCCCCTTTGCATGGGCACCTCTGACATCAAGAGCATGGCAACCCTGCCGACGTCAGCCATGCCAATTTGTGCTGTCTGCATACTGCAGCGCCCTCGATCTCCACCGGGAGTCACTGGTATGCCGGACAATCCCTAGCCCTCCCCTTAGGAGAGGAGAGCTGTCCATCGGATGCTGAATCCTCTCCCTCCCCTGCTGAACCCTAGCGGTCTGGGCTTGTTCCTGAACCTGGGTCACTGGCGTGGCTGGAGGTGTGGCGTCCAGGGCCTCAATCCTCAGCGCCACCGGGCCAGCCAGTGTGCCTTCTCTGATCCAAAAATTCCAAATAAACCTTGAAAATATCAAGGGCTTGATTTTCAAAATGGTTTAGAATCATATAAACATACAAAGGCACAAAGAAACATACATACAGAAGACATAATTTAATATGGTTTCTTCAGTTCTATGCCAATGATAAAAAGGATTTGAACATATGGACCAAAGCCCCCACTCTTATAGACTGCTGAGATATAAGCATGACATAAAATTAATATTTAATGAAAATGACCCATCAAACCCAGACTCTGATATTGCTAGTGTGGTCTAATAACTCATTTATGCAAGGATTCACCCATGAGCCAAATGTCTTCTTTCCAGTTTAGTACTATTAAAGCTATCCCATTGGTGTACTGATAGGGCTACCACTTGCATTGTCCATGACATGGGTTCAGACATGAGCTTGGATTGTTGGGGGCTGGCAGGGAGAAGAGAATGACACATTACATAGGACATTCTCCTCCTGCTCCTAAAGGAGGGTTCATCCATTCCCCACTGCAATGGTTCCACCTATGGGAGCCTAGGTGTAATAGGTTAGCTGGGGGACAGCAGTGGGAGGGTAGATGCAAGGGGCCTTGTGGTGTACATGCCCATTTTGTGCACTGTTGCATATTTATAGCCTAACATCTCAGGGAAGGGAACAAAAGAAGAGGAAAACCTCTCTGGATCAACATACTGTAGGATAATACTGCTACACTCAGGTCTTGGGCTGTCCACCCACCCACCCAACATGAAGAAACCCTTCTGCCACTAAATCTGTCTCAATACAATTGGTAGATTATCCCCCCTACACACTTACACTACAGCGAGAGGGTCTCTCCCCACAGTGCAGGTACGTGGGGAATTTCAGGGGTCCAGGAGAGGTGATGGGACTGGGCAGTTCATTGATCAATGGCCACTGGGCTGTAGATGGAAAAACAGTCATTAATAAAAATGAAGTGGTTCCATTAAAACAGCCACGAACATAAGCCATACAATAAGTTACATTTTATAATCCGAATTTTCACTTTGTGGGCTGGGCACAAACTCACCATGTAAGGAAAGGAAAGCATTTGCTTATTACCTGACTAGAGATCTGAAAAAGCTGGAGGAATGGTCAATGGTATGGCAGCTGGGTTTCAATGCAAAGAAGTGACAAATCTTGCACCTTGGGCACAGACACACAGATATATAGAACGAGGTGGGGGAGGTATTGATGGTTTTTAAACAGAAAAGGAGCCTGAAGTAATCAGAACAGATGATCATAAGGTGGTAAGGTAATTGGAGAAAGCAGTAGGGAAAGCCAGTGGAATGCTGGGGTGTATAGGGAGGGGTATCATAGGCAGAAGGGGGGGAGGTGATGTTACCATGGTATCATTCATTGGTGAGACCACACCTGGAGTACTGTATCCAGTTTTGGAGACAGCACCTCAGAAAGGACATAGATAAGGTAGAGGCCATCCAAAGAAGGGCACACAAATGGTGCAAGGGCTGGACCAAATGTCCTGTGAGGAGAGACAGAGGGATCTAAACATGTACATTCTGGAAGAGAGGAAGGAGAGGAGACATGCTAGAGACCTTTAAATACCTCACGGGGTGAATAAGATACAGGAAGGGAGCATTTTTCAGAAAAGAAGATGTACAAGAACTGGGGAGCATGTAATGAATCTGGAGAGGGAGATTTTGGAAGGATATGAGGGAATATCTCTTCACTAAGAAGGTGGTGGCTGCATGGAAAAATCTTCCAGTGGGTGTGGTGGGGCTGAAAACAATGGTGGGCTTCAAGCATGCATGAGATAAATATAAAAAAAGTGTTATCAAAACAGCAGTGGGAGGAGGTGGCTGGAGACCAGGTAAAGTCTGCAGTGGCAGAATATGCAAGGAAAAGAGGGACAGATGAGATGGGCCAAGTGGTCCTTTTCTGCCAACAAATTCTATTTTTCTGTCTCTTTGGAATG
This sequence comes from Neoceratodus forsteri, assembly GCA_016271365.2. Taxonomy (NCBI): domain Eukaryota; kingdom Metazoa; phylum Chordata; order Ceratodontiformes; family Ceratodontidae; genus Neoceratodus; species Neoceratodus forsteri. The sequence continues at coordinate 1,278,179,922 of CM057450.1, read as the reverse complement.
GTGATTCTTATTTGAAACTGCATTTGTGCTGCGAGGTTTGAATGGGTAATTTAAACTGCATTTTAGTTTAACAAGGTAAGATATAAGACTTTTACTCTTTTGGGTACTTTACTGGGGCATTGGCCACTGATTGACTAGTTCACTAGCCCTCTCTGTTTTCTTTGCTCTACTTTACTCAAGTGTTACAGTTCTTTTGGACTTTGTATACTGTTAAACTTCATTTTATGGGTACAAAAAACTGTTTAGTAATTGCTGTTTAAACCGAAAGTGTGTTGCTAAAATTCTCTTTCTACCTCTGCCTTCTGCAAGCTGCTATCCCACCCCCCATTCCCACCTATTCTACCTAATTGTACATTTGATTGCCCTCCTCTGCTAACCCACCCCCACCTGTGTTTTTTTTTTTTTCTTCTCTAGTTTTCCATTGGTAGATTATAAGCATCTCCCACTATAGGGCCTCATTATTTTTCACTGTAATCCCTGCCTCACTTCCCTTGCTAACATCACTTTCAAACACTGTGGGATTGTGATGTCTCACAACCCTATTATGCTACAAAAAGCAATGGATTTTCTTCACACCACACTAGAAATATTTCTCTTAATTGCTATGTTCAGCCAAGGTACACCTCAACAACCTATGCAACAACAATAGCAAGGAATTACCTTCCTACACAACATTCACTATGACCTCGGCATTGTAACCAGTAATCTGTTATACACTTCCAAAGACTTGTGGACTCTTCCTGGTGCACCTGCAATCCATCAGGGAATTTGGTCCCTGTTCACCACTGCTATTACCACTTAGCCTTACTGTGATGCACATAAAAAGAAGGAAGAGCTCAAACTCATGTCAGTCTCACAAGTTGAATTTCAAACTAGTGAAAGGTTTCATGCTTAGACTCGTACTAATGTTGTTGTGACTGTCTGGAAACGTGCACCCTAACCCTGACCCAGCAAGATCTGCTTTACCTAGCAACACAAACAAGACTAGGTCAATTGCATTGGCGCCTATCAATATCTGCAGCCTGTTATGTAAGATAGATAGACTCCAAGCTTGGGTGATGGAGCAAAACCCTGATATCCTGTCCATAGTGGAAACATGGCTTTCCCCGAAGATCCCTGACTCAGCTGTTGCTATACCTGGTGATGCCATCTTTAGACATGATAGACTCACAAAACAAGGGGGTGGCTGTGTTATATTTTTTATTTATTTATTTATTTAAGAGTTTCACCAGGAGGGCATACTGAGCCGAGTACTGCTCGATTTCAGATGTGTCCTGAGGGGTGAAGGGGGAGGGATGTATACGGTAACAAATGGATCGGAATAACTACCGTACATTACAACAACATCACAGGAATTATACAGGAACAAGATTACACACAAGTACAATAACATCCATGAGGTGGAGCAGTTTGTAACCAGAGTGCAGTGGTAAGATAACTATCTAGCAAGACTAGTGTGCAGAAAAACAGCAATGTGGTATAAGTGCCAAATGTGAAACTTGATAGTTGCAGCTTTAGAAACAGAAGAATTAGAATTGCACAGTGGTGAGAGCAGACCTTCTATACCAGGGGTACACAGGGTCTGGGAGGGCACTTAGTGTATCAAGTGTGAGAAGTGGGGTATAGGTAACACAGTGTCATTGTTGGCAGGAGCAGATGGGGGGGAAATGCGCCTTGAGGAGCATGTTTCGATGCTGTCCATTGTCTGTGTGCCTGATGACTGCCGGTAGGGAGTTCCATAGTTTAGGCATGCGATAATCGAAGGTGCCCTGCACTTTGGCTGTAGTCATGTGTGGGACATGTAGGAGCTGAGAGTCAGTGTTCCTGAGGGAGTAGACTGAGGGGGGTTGGGCTTGGAGAGTGGACTCAAGATGGGGGGAAGGACTGTGCCCAGAATTTTGCAGTTAGCTTCGTGCCATGGAGCTGTCTCTGATCTAGGAGCGAGGGCAGGTTGAGAGCCTGGTAGAGGTCACAGTGGTGCATAGTGGGAGGGCAGTCTAGGGCAAACCATCAGAAGGAATGGAAAAGAGGGTCGAGTCTAGCTAGATAGGATTTGGGGGCGGCGCTGTAAACTACGTCACCACAATCCAATATCAGTAGGATCATTTTCTGAAGGATAGCCTTGCCAAATGGATGCAGCTCCTGTTTCGATATAAGGCACCAAGCATGAGGTACAGTTTCTTGTGGATTGAGTCGATGTGTCCTGAGAAGTCAAGGTGCTGGTCGAGCCAGACCCCAAGGTACCGGAAGGAGGAGCAGACCTCTAAAGCTGACCCATCTAAGGTGTGGAAAGAGGGGGTGTCGGTGAGGTGGGCAAGTCTCTGCCTAGTTCCGAAGGTTAGGGAGATGTTTTTTGGGGGGATTTAGGAAGAGCTGGTTTGTGCAAAACCATTGCTGGACAGCAGCAAACTTGTCTTGAAGTCGGGAGGCCACTTCAGTGTGGGAGGGACCTGACACATATACAGTGCCATGTTGTCTGTGTACATGTGTATGGATGAGTGTTTGCATACCGAGGGCAGTTCGTTCAAGAATATGGAGAACAGGAGCTGTCCAAGGACCGAGCCATGGGGGATGCCTGTAATAACCGGGAGTAAGGAAGAAATATGTTGACCAACTTTCACAGCTTGGGACCTACCAGCTAGGTAGGATTGGCACCAATTGGACTTGGTTACAGAGAGGCCTGCATGTGTGAGTTTGGATAGTAAGAGGGTGTGGGAGACAGTGTTGAACACCTTGGCATGGTAGATAAAGATGGCTGAGGTGATGTGCCCATGATTCATTCCCATGAGGACGGTGTCTGTGAGTCATAGCAGAGAGGTGCTGGTGGAGTGCGACTTCCTAAAGCCAGATTGATAAGGTGTGAAGTATGAGGAGGAGGAGTCGAGAAAGAGGGAGAGTTGGGCTAGCACAAGGCACTTCTGAATTTTGGCTAGAATAGGGAGTAGTGAAATATAGCAGAAATTACCCGGTGAGGAGGGATCACCCCCTTTCGGTAGGGGAATGACTGTGGCATACTTCCAATCGGCTGGGACTGAGGCAAGTGTGAATGAGAGATTGTAAAGTGCAGCCAGAGGGGTGGCTATGGCTGGAGCAGACAGGTAAAGCCTTTTGGAGTCCATATACATCAAGGATACACTCATGGGACATACGTTATCTATGGACAGCCTAGGCAATGCCACCCAGGCGTTAGCCATCAATGTTCTACTTGATTCCCACAATAAAGCTCTAACAATTGTGTCCATCTACATACCACCTAAGGACCAATTCACAGGCTTGCATAGCTTGATGGACTATGTTACTAACCTGCCCCATAATGCTGAGACAATAATTATGAGTGACTTCAATGTCAACTGGCATTCCCCTGAAGTAGGTTACTTTAAGGATGCAATATCCATTCTCAACTTTACCCAGCTTTTTCCTTCACCTACTAGGGCTAATTATAAGACAGGTACAAGTACTCTTCTTAACTGGATACTGTCCAATCATTCAGATTGTATCACACACGTGAATGTTCTCCCTGATGCATTAAGCGACCACTCCCCTATTACCTGTAACTGGTCAAATAAATTCAATAAACCTCCCCCGAAACAATTTTCAGCAGGGTGCTAAAGTAGGGATACCTGGAACCCCTGAAACAACGCCTCCATAGCATTGATTGGTCATTACTTGATGCCACAAATGATATATATATATATATATATATATATAGCTGTAGGCCACTCCATCAAGCACTTTAACGAAGCTTGCGATATCCATGCCCCCTTGAAAAGGATGAAAATCTGAGGCACCATCAATCCCTGATTTCCTCCAACCTCATTAGTCAGATGAACCACAGAGATCACCTCTGGTGTCATGCAAAGGCTACTGGCAAGCATGCAGATGTACAAGAATATAAAACTCCCAGGAAAAAGTGCACTCGGACTATTCGCATCAAAAAAAGCAAGTACCATAGGGAACAGCTTGCTAACACTTGGGGTGATAGTAAAAACTTTTGGAACAATATAAAAGATGTAACAGGTAAAGATGCTAAGGTTGCACCCACCATGCTAAATATTAATAGAGCCCCCACCCTTGACCCACTGACCATAGCCAATGCTTTTAATAATGCATTCACTGACTTGTGCAGTGTCCTCCCACCAGACTTTTTCAGGGACATCACTGAAGACACTGAACAGCAAGCAGATGATTCGCTTCCTGTACCACCTCCTTTCAACTTCAAAGATGTCCCACTGTATATGATCAGGAAATACCTAGTAAAAATACTAGGGAAGTCAAGGCATAGCGGTGATTCCTTAGACCTCAAATTAGTTGCCCTTACCATTGAAGAAATACTGGTGCCCATTGCAAAGATTCTAAACCTCTCACTGAGACTGGCACAATTTCCCCAAAAGTCACCCCTCATTACCCCTGTTCACAAAACTGAAGACCAGATTGTACACACAAACTATAGACCTATCTCTATACTTCTACCTCTGTCTAAGGCACTTGAGTGCATAGTTGTAGATCAGTTGGTGGAGTATATGGAAAAATACTCAATCCCTTGTCCCCAGCAGCATGGATTCAGAAAGTGACATAGCACTACCACAGCACTACTAGAATTCACTGGTTTCATTCAGCAATCTCTGGATCAAGGTAGATTGGTGGGTGCAGCCTTCATAGACCTCACAAAGGCCTTTGATACAGTGAACCACTCTCTACTTCTCAAGCAACTGTCCTCAATTGGTCTCTTGGCAGATATTGTGTCCTGGTTCAAAAGCTATCTTGTTGGCTGCTCCCAACGGGTGAAGATAGCTAATGTCACCTCTGCCCATCAACATGTCCGTGCTGGAGTACCACAGGGTTACATACTGGGTCCACTTCTCTTTAGCATCTTTCTTAACAATCTCCCTCACTCCTGTCACCAGAAGATCCTCCTCTGTGTTGATGATGCAGTCATATACACTAGCCACACTGACTCTGAACCACTGGAACACCAACTTCAACCCAGCTTTAAAGAAGTGGAGGACTGGTTCAGGAAACACAAGCTGATTCTGAACTACAAAGAAACGAAAGTCATGTTGTTCAGTGGTGCTGGCAGCAAACACAGATACAGTTCCCTAACCATGTGGAATTCCTCTGGCATCCTGCTTGAACAAATTCAACATTTCAAGTATCTAGGGGTAACCATGGATAGCTCACTATCATATACCCAGCATGTTGGGAATGTTGCCAGGTCTGGCAGTATCAAGATAGGGTTACTCCATAGACATAAACACAATCTAATGCCTGAAGCCCTTAGACTAGCTATCTATATCTCTATAGTATCCATAGTTGACTATGGTCTGGTTATCTACGGCTCAGCTTCCACCACTACCCTCTGCAGAATATCTGTGGCTCTCAATAAAGCATGCCAACTTCTTACTGGAACAGCACACCTTACCCACATATGTGAACTGTATGCACAAACAAGTTGGCTTCAGCTAAATGGGAGGATTCACTATCAAACCTGCTTGCTAACTAAAAAGGCACTTATTGAGCTACTGCCTTCCGACGTTAGAAATGTACTCAACCCCTCTTACAGCTCCCAGCACATGCATAGCTCAGTCAACCAACTCTTCTCTGTCCCAAGATGCTGGACTACACAAGGGTAATGATCATTTGCATATAGAGCACCACTATGGTTTAACGTACTACCCAGAGATATCTCTTCCTTACCGAAACTGGGACAATTTAAAGGCACTCTTCATCAGCATCTTACAGCTAACAGTTCCTGTGATTGTTTCAACTAACATGGCACTACCTTAGCAGTATTGACACATTCTTGTGTACCTGCTTCTCCCCTTTTCTCTGTGAATGACCACTTTCACCCTAACCGCTCTGCCCTATTTCCTGCCTTCTTCCCCGATTCTTCTTTCACCTCACCCCTCTCACCCTCCACCTTCTTTCCACTGTTTATCTTCACTTAGCTGAACTTTTGTTCACCCAAATCTACCTAAACCTATTTGACAAAGCACCTTGGGCTACCTCCTTTTATTAGGTTATTTTTGATTTCTTTCCAATTCATAGTTTTAATTTTAGTTGCAATGTTAATGTCATTTTAAATACTTTCTTGTCAAAATTTTATGTAATACCATCCGTTGTATGTCTGTCACCCTTCCCACTGACATGGAACCTTTGTAAAAGAGCTATTATGTGTACAAAGGTATTGTAATCCGAGAATGAATGAATAAATAAATAAAGTGTGCCCTCCTTGCTAAACAATGGGAAGCACTGGAAGGCTATGAAACATTAAAGCATTTTGATTGCTTTTTATACTCTGTGGTCATGCTATTAGAATATATTTGTTACCAGTAGTTTGTGCTTTTCTGTTAATTTTTTATGACTTTTGTCAGTCCCCTCTAGTTGGCCTGTGTGTCGGCATTTGTTGCATTCATCCACTTTACAAAACAACCTGTATGCAGTGAAGTATTAAATAAAAGGAAACCTATGAGGATCAGAGTTCAAAGTAATGAACTACAATTCATCATAGTGATTTCAAGCTGGAATGCCAAGAGAAAACATAATAACCTAGTATATCTACGGCTTTAGACTTGAACTTAAGCATGAACTATTTCAGGAATGTTTTTTATAGCCTCTTTCTCTAACTACAATGAAAATATTATTTTGATTTCATGGCCTTGGGGCAAGCCTGCTGTTTTTCACATTTTAGCATATTGGAACCAGGTTGCTGAAGTCGAGCTATTTAATGTACTCTTTAGGAAATGGTACTAGGCTGTTAGAACCCACTGCATATTTGACTGAGATGGGTATATATGTTTATCAGTATTGACCCTTGTTCATTGGGGAATGCTTCTATCCAGAGGAAAAAAAAGGTATCATTTCTCCTGTAAAGCTGCATGCTTCCTGAACCCTAGGCTGTTGCCAAAGCTGGACTGTTTTATGATGAAAAAACAAACCAATAACCTAATTATTTGTTCAGTAGACAAGTGGCTCCTTCTGCGTCTAAAAGTTGCTTTAAAATGCTTCATGGCATTTACGCATGGCATATCATGCCTTTTTAAAGAAGAAAAAAGATCTTCTTTGGAGAAAAGGACAAAGTACAGCAAAGGAAAGCAACTTATTTCTACTATGCCCTTTCCAAATGGCTCAGGGCAACTGCAGGGAGAAGAAGAATATAATAATAAACAGTATAAAACCATAAATAACAGAATTAAGGGCAGTAGGCCAGTACTGCCAGTGAAAGATGTTATAAAGAGCTGTGGATCAAAACTGAAAGCTGAACATTCACCATCACATACTATACATGCATACTGTAGGTACATGCTGTAAGTGATAAAAATGTGTAGTCCAACAACTCTGCCTCCTTGTTATACTATGAGGAATAACCTGAAATGCCATTCCTTTGAAATAGCTCAAGCTAGTCAGCCTGGTGATGTGGAAGGCTGAGGCATCTGTGCCTGACCTCCTGCCACGCTGGTGACCCATGATCGCGGTGTGAGCTGGCCACTAGGTGTCTGCTGGGGAGGGAGAGGATTGAGTGTCTGGAGGACTGCTCTCCTCTCCCATGGAGGGAGGACTGATGCTCTTGCAGAATGACTGCCTCTGGGTGGAGGCCCGCGGGTAGTGTAGGTCCATAGAGCACCAGGAAGGAGAGGATGCTGTGGGACTTCCACGGACATGCGCAAGCCTCCATGTATGCACGTCTGGTTGTGGGGATGGGAAGTGGGAGAAAAATGGTGATGGACAACCCTCCGCAGGCTCTGCACCTGGCAACTGAGCGTAAAGAGAGAGGTAAGTCCCAGTGATACCGGGGTGACAGGGCTGGGGGAGTTCAGTCTGAAGGGGGCAGCTACCCCTAAGGCAGTGTGCCTGGGATATATTGTGGTGAACCCATTAAAATAAGAAATAAAAAACTATTTAAAAGACAAAGAACCTCTGTGCGTAAACACTGAGGTAAGGGTTACCCCAAAGGGGTAGCTGGTCCATTCCACTGGGGTGTCAAACAGACGAGGCATACTGATGAGTCCTGGTAGGACGAAACACGTGTCTATGTCTTCTGTTAGCACCCTTTGCAAACTGTGTGAGAGGCCTTTTGGCACCATGCAATTCTGCTTAAAGTTGGACCAGCATAAAATTCTGTGGTGATTTGCATATGCAGCCCATGATGCTTTGCATTGTGGGGCATGTGTGATTTTGTATCTTCTGAATATCCTTTCCAGCTCGCTCCTCCCTCTGGAGCAAGTTCAAACATATAAGTACCTGGGTGTCACCTTTGACATCACCCTCTTGTTCCATGAGCACATCAAAGTATTCTCTTCAGCCACAAATACCCGAATTGGTCTCCTATACAGGCACAAAGACTGCCTACCGCCTGAAGTGCTTCACCTGGCAGTAACATCCTCAGTCCTGTCACTCGTGGACTATGGACTCATGATCAATGCCGCATCAGACCCAACTGCAGTCCACCAAATCCAACTAGCAATCAACAAGACATACCGACTCATCTCAGGTGCAGACAAGGAAAATGCACACCTGCACCCTCTATGCAGTCACCAATGTACTCACGCTAGAGGAAAGGCTGCAGTTTCAAACCTGTCTCCTCACTAAGAAAATCCACCTAGGCTTAACCCCAGCAGGTGTCATGGCCTCCCTTCAATCGGCCACCCTCTCTGTGGCCACTTGCACAGCCACCAAAACTATCTGGAAGGTTCCTATGGTCAAGACCAGTCTAGCCCAAAGATCCTTCCCTTTCAGAGCTCCATCATGGTATAATGTCCTCCCCCCTGCTATCACCGCCATCTCCAAACTAGGTTCTTTTAAGGCAGCTCTGAAAACACATATTGTATCATTATGTAACTGCCAGTATGTCCACTAACCACACCCTAGGCCATGTTACATCAATCTAGACCATCCCAAGCCTTTGACAATGTCCCGATCAAGGCAGCTCGCATTCCACCGCCTCTGAGGCTCATGTGCCCTAGGCCTAACTTAGCTAACTCTTTGTTCACTCCTGTGATAGGAACTTGACAATGCCTCCCTGGAAGCAACACCCTGCAAAGCATCCCAGGAGGCAGCAAACTGCAATCTTACTGTAACCTGTACTGCTGAGTTCTGTTAGCTACCTCTTGTATAGGCAGTCACCTTAGATATGTGCATTGCACAGTTTGTAATATCTGTTTGCATGTTAATCAGCCTCTGTTTAACTACCAACTGTATAGGCAATTATCCTATATTTAGCGGCCACCTGTACAGGCAACTACCCTATGTATATTTAATTCACATTCTTCATTATCCTATGTTTAGCGGCCACTTGTACAGGCAATTACCCTATGTGTGTTTAACTCACATTCTACTCCTACTTGCACATCCACACTTATATGACTTTGCACCTTTGTTAAACTGGATCGTTGTTGTCTGTATCATCATACTGTATTTGATGTGGAGCCTTTGGAAACAAGTCTACGACTTAATTCCTATGTTATAAATAAATAAATAAATAATTCAGTCATACTGTGTCACTGCTCAGCCTCCATTTTCCAAGGAGGACAACACCAACTCGTTCCAGGATTTTCCCATTTTAGCCAAACCAGACATTCTGTTGGCTTTACTGGCCACACCTGAGCTCGCTTGAGAAAGCTTTAAAGGGGACAGGGAATTTGAATCAATTTGTGGGGTCTTGTAATGCTCCTATTTTTAGAAATAATATTCATAAGCCAATTTGGTCCATATTTAACTGTATCTGAATAGGAGTTAAAACTGTGAACTGTTTTCACAATTTTCTTTTGATGGACAGCATGTTGTACAGTTCTCTTGATAAAACCAGGTTTATGGAGTTTTTGACTACAGTATGTCACTGCATTGATTCAGGCCTCTAACCACAAGCAGTTGGCCCATCAGATGAGTGCTCAGAATTCTGACTCCATTCAGTGTCATACATTAGGTTACTCTCCAAGTTCTTGGTTTCATGAGAACTGTACACGTTGTTATTCAGAAAAGGAAAATAATGCCACATTTGGTTTTTCACATTAACATTTGTTCGGGTACAGTTACATATGGATCATTTGTGGGCTGGCAGTAGAATTTATGAAAATATGAACCTTACAAACAGCTACATGTTAGAATGAATTTCATGTCATAGCTAAGGTCACATTGACCTGCTCTGTTGCATCCAGTACCTTACCATTTAGATTGTAAGCCCTTTTTATTTTTTGCAGAATGCAAGTAAAATGTGCTGGTATGGTGTATGGACTACATAGGTGGGTCAGGGAGTTAGCTAGTAAGAACTGAAAAAAAAAACACCACCAGTTGTTAGCCAGGTGTCCCGTGGCACTCTTGGTTCAATCAGTACTAATATTTCATACACATCACCAGCCACTGACATTTTCCTGTTGCAAATCATAGCTACTTTGATGTGATTTGTGAGTCAATGTGTCAATCTGCCTGAAAGCTTGTAATTCATTGGTTGAGGTGTCATGTCAATCTGCCTAGGAATTCAATATATTTGCGCAGTGGGATATGGAGTGCCATGCCGCTCATTATTTCCAGTCCCTTAATACCAGTGGCTTTGTTGAGTTGTACCATATGTGGGCTTTGTCCAGCACCAGTAGATGCAGCTCTATTAGGTGCTTCTAAGGAGTGGGGACTCTGACCTAGATTCCTGCTGCGTGGTGCGGCAATCCCAGGGACTCCAGGGAACTCAGACCTCAACTCCGGCCTAGCATGTTCATTTCCCAACAAAGTACAGGGTTTCATCTGGGTCAGTTCCCCAGTAAATTTCAGTTGTTACCTAAGCTGTTTCTCCAGTATACAGTAGCTCAGTGTATCATGAAACAAAGACAAGTGGTGCAGTTAACCATAAACATTTTCAGAGGCAAAAATAAGAGAACTAAAAATGTTTTATTTAACACATGGCAGAAAATTGCAAAAGGCTTCAGGAAATCCATATTCTATTTGATGCTCTGGAACTTCATTTTTTTCTGAGGCTTCATTTGGTAAAGCACTGGGGTATCAAGTAGATCATGATTTCCTGTGCCCTATGCAAATTGTTTCCGTTAATTATATTATTGTAAAACATTTTTAGCACTCTCATTTTCATCCCTGTCAGCATTTCAGGTTTACTGTGCTGCTCCTTTTTGGTTTACAGTAGCTTCCCCCAATGGTCAGGTAGCAGTTTTCCACATGGACAGTGTGTGTTTGTAAAACAGAACCTATGTGTGCAAATCTCAGTTTATCAGCTGGTTAATTTCCCTGGTAAATTTCAAAATTTCACTCAGTGCAATTCCCAGCAATCACTCGGTTCACTTCCTAAATAACTTTTCAGTGGACCACCAAGTTCAATTCCCTTTTAAATCTCAGTGCTTCAGTAGATTCAGAATAACACTGTACATATTTATGTTTGAATTATGCAACTTTGTATATCACAAATGAGTAACTTGAACAATTGGCAAAATAAAAAGATTTTCAAAAGTGGTTTCGCTAGCTACCATCTTTTCTTTTTTGTTCTGTATTTGATGTAAAATAATTCCACTTTTCATGAGTTTGTAGACACCAGCAACTGATGTTTCATCTCATGGTAATAAAACTTTATGTTAGATAGGTGGCTAAGCTGTCAGATATTCATAAAAAAATGCTTAACTTTATAGTAGATTATAAATTTAGCCCATCCTGGCCAGCAGTTACATAGGAATCAGAGATCTGCTAACTTCTAGCACCTACAATAGTCTTAATTCTGGTCTAAATATAACACTAAACATACAAAGCCTGATCCAATACTGTGAATAGAGAGGGACACAAGAAAACTTAATCTTCAGTGTTGACAGCTCATCTGGAACAAGTGATGACTTCCAAACTTCTGTTTAACAACATCTCAGGGGCAATTAGTAACTGGATTATTAGGATTTCCCTGAAGCCCTTGACTGAGCTCATATGCTGTCTCCTACTTTGAATTTTGAAAGGACCCTATAGTTGGTTTGCTTGTTGGAGTTCACAGCACCAGTTGCCAGTGCTGTTCTTTACTCATTCAGAGACTCACTTTCATAATGTTGCAATGATGGTGATAATCATGAGTTTGTAGAAAGCAAATTGTTTGTCATTGCCACGTGTCACTCACCCTGTCAAACAAATCCCTCAGAAAGCATCCACGCTGAAGTTGTGGTGGGAATACTGTACTTCACTGCCACCAGTCGGTAGCTTCTGTAGGAGCTGATTTAAGCAATAATCCATGACAGGCTGTGGATTGGGGTGTGATTTAATCATGCCTAATGTGGTTCAGTCATGAGGCTACAGGTCGAGTGACTAAACCACACCAGAAGTGGGTAAATCCCACCACAGCCCACACTCTGAAGTGAATTATTGCTATTATACAATTGGTAGTTATTAAAAATTATGAAAAAGATTTTATTTAACAAAACTTCTTTATTATTATTTTTGTGTAGCATCCTTCCTCTTTGTGGTGAATAGTACCCTGTTACTGGGTATAATAGTGTTTTAGATGATGGCTTTCCCCAACCCCCATTTTCTGACTTGAAAGTGCTAGGAGAGGTATTTTTGGTGTGTGATTGAGCAGCTTTTAATATAAAATTTGAAGGTTGCAGTGAAAGATTGGTCCTGGGTCTGGTTTACTAAGTGCCATGGAAGTTCCTGAGTCTGCATTACCGAGTACCAGAGAGGGAGAGAGAAAGATAGCGTGTGGTAGTACAGATGGACAGGTCTGGGAATAGGGAATAGGGGGAGGGATTAATTAGTGGGATATAGGAGGTCCTGGCATCAGAACAATTGCTGATCCATTTTTTTGATTGACAGTTAGCAGGAAGCAAATATGGTGGCTGTTTTTTTTTTTATTTCTGACATCAGAGCATGAGTACTGATTTAGTTTTATTTTTTGGGGAGGTTAATGTGGCTAACTTCACCCTTTGTGGTGGTTATGGTTGGATTTACTACAGCTAGAAAGTGCCAGTCAGCCAATCGCAGTGGCCCATTTTCAGACCCCATTGTATAATCTTATATTGGTCACTGACCACTGTCCATGTCTCCAATTACAGCCAGAACTGGAAGCAGAATTTAAATCAATTGCTCCCACAATCTGTATCAGATTGCAATTGCTGTGGATTACTTGTCAGCTTCAAACAACCACCAGTTAACTGATTTAAAAAGGGAATGCCAATTCTATTACTCAAACAGCATCACGTTTCATGCAAGCATATTGGATTTCACCCTTAAAGCATTGACGATAATAAGAAAGAAAACACTGCCAATATAAAGCAATTTGCAATTATAATATTATTTAGTTATTGCTATTTTTTTTGGTCTATTCATGTACAAAATTGAATAGCCAGTTGGTGAGCTTAAACGTCCACTGTTTCCTGAACCTGAAAAAAGAGGGATGTTTACCTGTACAATAAAGGGCAACAGGGTCCCTGATACTGTATGTGGCTCAGTCACCTACAAGCTTGCTGCATGTTGCAGTGCCCCAGTTTTTATCAGAACCCCCCCCAATAGTAATCAGGAACTATTTCATTTGCTGCTCTGCCAAAGGTAAGTCTCCTGTGTCCTTGCTGATATGCTGCAGTGACCCTGTTCATATCATAGAACACATTGCTCAGGCCCCATTGTTTAACATGTGGCTTTGCCACCGGTATACCAAGTGTCCTTGCCATGCACCCAAAACCCTCTTGTAAATCAACAGCTGTGCAGCAGGTATATTCTGCACCTGACACAGCCAACCTGGAATGAAAACGTCCAGTCTCCTTTTAGTAATTAGTTGAAAAATCTCATTTAATGCAATCACCCACTGTGCCCCACTGCACCCAGCACCATCCTGGTAAATCAGCAGCACTGTTGGTTATGTCATGGCACACCTGGGATCCGGCTGACCTTTAGGGCTGCTAGCCACTCTTCTATGTTTATTTTATTTATTTAGCTTTTGTTAACCAGGTATGTACACTAGACAAAGACATATGCCTATTTTCAGGTACGACCCGGGAGAGTACAGAAGAATAAAAGAACATACAGGCCCCGATATTCAAAAGGGCTGCACCATGCACAACAGAGATGCGGCAGGGCAAGTCTGAAAATGCGCCATATTGCAATATTCAGTGGGAGGCAGCTGTGCCCCCCAAATCGCAATATGCAAGAGCGCAATGGTAATGAATGCATGTGCAACTGAAGGGGGAGGAAACATGAATAAATGGCACAGTGTGATATTCAACAACATGCGCCATACGCAATAGGAGCGCAAGCAGAAGTTGCGCGAAAGCAGAAATGATCCAAAATAAAAAGGAACAAGACAGAGGTGCAAGAACGCTATAGGGAAGCCAGAGGTGGGAGAAAGGTGACAGCCACAGAAGACAGGGAAGCAGTGAGTGGGACTGGAAAAGAGCAGGACAGGGCACACCTGGGAACATAGGACAACAGGACAGGAGTAGGGAGCCTATGCCACAGTGGGCAGGACAGCCAAAGCTTGGAGGTGTTCCCGGTGCATGGGGAGTAGCATAAAGGACAGTGGGGGGAGCGAGATTAAAGCTGCCGGGGGGGGGACACAAGCCAGGGACATGGCCAGTGCCACCATTCAGATCGAGGCAGTAATAAGGGATATGAGAAGGCAGGCAGCAGAGGAGCATGGCCATGGAAGGGCCCATCAGTGGTATGCCCCCAACAGGTGGTACCAGAGCCCGCACCAGCTTTGAGCACTACAGTGACACCAAGATTGTGGGCCCGGTACCTCCTGAACCGGGCGATCCTGAGGCGGCTCTGTGAGCTGTGCAGTAATGAGATGCAAGCACCCACATGACGGAGCCATGCTCTATCAGTGGAGACAAAGGTAACAGCTGTCATGTGCCTGCTCACCATGGGCACCTTCCAGAGACCAACAGGGGACACAACAGGCATAACCCAGTCGGCCGCGTCATGCCTACTCACACAATTCCTCAGCGCACTGCTGCCACATGCTGCAGAGTACATCCATTTCCCCAGCACACCGGCGGAGCACACAGCACACATACAAGAGTTCCACAGGGTAGCATGTATGCCTGGCGTGCTTGGGGCCATTGACTGCACCCATGTGGCCATCCTCATGCCACTCGGCCCGGACGGTGCTGCATACATCAACTGGAAGAGCTATGCCTGCATCAATTGCCAGGTGGTATGCAATGCTAGGGGGTGCATAACCAATGTCTGTGCCACACACCCTTGGGGAGCACATGATGCCTTCATCTGGCACCAGTCTGCATTGTGCCACAGGTTTGAGAGTGGGGACATCCCCACTGGCCACCTAGTGGGTGAGTATGCAAATCACGCAGAAAGACATGGATCTTGGGAGGGGCATAGTCAGAGGTGACATGGATACTGGCCTAGATGGCCCATGGTAGGGCGACGCTGATCACCAAACTAATGTCTACCCTCTACACACAGGTGACAGTGGCTATCCACTCCATCCCTGACTGCTCACACCATACCGGTGGCCCGTGATCCCATTGCAGCAACGGTACAATGAGGCACATGCCACCACATGCGATGTCATAGAGCGGGTGTTCAGGATGCTGAAGGCACATTTCTGTTGCTTGGACACGACTGGCGGTGTCCTACTGTACAGTCCCTCAAAGGCCTGCGGGCTACTCCTGGCCTGTTGCATCCTGCACAACATGGCCAACGAACATGGGATAGCTGTAGAGGTCGAAGAGAGAGACAGCGATGGGGACGATGAGGACGCTGATGCAGATGGTGATGAGCAGCCCCCCCTTGGTCGAAGGGACCCCGACTGATCCGGATGTCGCAGCTGCACCAGGACACCATCGCAGAGGAGCACTTCAACCAACCCAGGTAAGTCATGGGGCCACGTGCAACCACCAATGGCAAGGGCACAACCCACAAACATGCATGGAAAAACCCCAGGGGCGCATGGTGTAAAGGGATTTGGCTGAGCATGGAACCGCATACGCCATCAGGGATGGGCAAGGCCTAACACGGCACATGGTCATGCACGCACGCACACACACACACACACACACACACACACACACACACACCCTACAAGACATGCACAAAGGGTAGGAGGCACGCCGACCCCAACCGCCACCACTAGCCACACACATGTCCACAGACCACCACGCCCAGTGCCCGTCATTGTGCGTGTCTCAGATGCTGGGCACCATTGCACAGTGGCGGACAGCACAATGCAGGCATCATCATGCACATGCCACAGCAGCCAGCAGGTGGGAGGGTGTGCACATGGACCATGTGTGTGTGCGTGCAGGGCCAGGTACCCCACCCGTGTATTGCATGTTGAACAACACACTGCACACAGGGCAGCATCAGACAGTAGCCATGGTGGGAGACAGGTCAGTCATGCGGCACAGTACCACAGCCTTCACAGATGTGTGGGTGGCCCCGCCAGCCATGACAGGCTGACCATTGGCCTCATGGGGTGGCACCGACAGTCCCCCAAGGGTGCCATTGCGGGAATGCAACCGTTCTCGAGTAGGGGTCTGCAGCTCACCGAACGTGCCTGTGCCAGGCATGCTTACGATGCCCACAGCTGAACCCTGTGTCGACATGGAGGGTGTCACATGATGCCGGGAATGGGAGGTGGACATGGCACTGTGCGGTGTCTGCGGCGCATGGGCAAATAACTGTGTGCCCATTGTGGCCATGACAGCTGTGAATGCCTGTGTCTGCCTGTCAATGGCAGCGGTAACATCCTCCCACAGTCGGTCCATCCCTGCCAGGAGCAGACCGGTGTCCCTGCTGTGCTGCTCCTCTGCCTGGTGCAGGACCGCACTGAATGCATTCACCGCCGTCACAAGCTGCAACTGCTGATCCACTGATTAATGGAGTATGTGGGTGTGCTCATCTAAGAGGTCATCCGCCTGATCGGCATGCTGTCCCTCATGGTGTTTGCGGCCCTGCTGGGCAGCACCCCTTGAGGTTGGGCGCTGCACACCAGGGCCATGCCTGGGCATGTCCACAAGTGGTGCACTGATGCTGCCCCCCAACACTGTCCCCCTGTTGCCATTGGCTGACTGCTGACACTGCCCCTCCGGCCGCCGCTCACCAAGGCTCAACGGTGCTGCCACAGTGGCCACAACAGCCCCACTGTCCTGGACACACACCAGTGCTGCACCACTGGTGCAGACAGGCACATGCTGGGACTGTGATGTCATGCAGACCTCCACGGTGGCACCACCCATGGCTATGCCCGTGCTGTTATCTGCTGTGCGGCCATCCTGCTGCCCACACGTATCACTGTCCATGATGTGAGCTCCATCATCTTCGGTGACAGATCCAGCACCAGTCAGAGTCTCAGCATGCTGGCATCCATGGATGCTGTCACACTGGGACATGGGCAGGGCCTCCTCTGCACCAGCTCCACCAACCTCAGTCTGGACAGCCAGAAGGGCCCACTGTCGTCCTGACCCTCGGACACCTGTGGAGGTGGATGGGTGCTCCTCTGTGTCCAGAGTATCACCCTCAGTGGACAAGCCCACCACCACTGACCCATGTAGACGCTCAGGAGCTGTAAGGGAACACAGTAGCATTAATGTATCTGTCCTACCCTGTAGCATTCACCCCACCCCCCACACAGTGACAGATCAGGACCTACCATGCAGTGACGGGCTACCACCCATCTAGAAGCCACCACCTGGAACACCCTCGAGGGCACAATGTTGCATGCTGCCATCAACCCGCTCTTCCTGTGGCATTAGGCGTGGGCCGGCCAGCTGTCCACCACCAGTCGCAGTCCTTGCTGCCCTGATGGCAGCCACCTTATCTTTAATCCTCCTCCTGTCCGTGCCCACCTTCTTCTTGCACTCCTGCACGGACCGCTGGTGGCTGCCATGCTGGTTGACGGCACGTGCCACCTCACCCCATGCCACAGCACGGGCCTGTGGTGTTCCCCACTGTCCACTGAGCAGCGGTTCCTGGTCAAGGTAGGCCTCAAACAGGGCATCTGATTTTGCCTTGGTGAAGTTGGGCCTCCTCTGTCTCCCATGTCTCTGTTCCTCCTCCTCCTCCTCCTCACGTTCGGTCATCATTGATCCTGTGGGAATGACAGGTGTTACCTATGAATGTGCAGTCCCATGCATCTCCCACACACCACAGTCCACACTGGCAAACAGCATGCAACTCACCACAATAGACTGCAATACCAGACTATGGCCTCTGCAGCCCCATGTCGCATTTATATAGTGCAACCCATGCAAATGAGGCAAGGCTCAATTTTTAAGTGGATACTAATGCAGTAGCTGCGCCATTGAATTGCTGATGAGCTGATTTGCATATGCCGGCTGAATATCGCACTGTTGCACCTTGCGCAATTGTGTTGAACGTGCTCAGAAAATGGCGCAGCTCTGTGATGTGCGCAGTAGACACTGAACGGTGCATGCCCGGGGTGCTGCCGCAGACGCCTGCCACTCTGCTGAAGTGCTGAGCGCGGGAGGCAGTGCAGGGCACGTCCACCACTGTGTCAGTGGTGCTAGTGTGCAGTTCACATGTTTAGCATTCTTGCACTGGGGTGCCGTAGGCGCCGTGGTGCCACAGCGCGGTAGGCCACTACAGGAAGTGCCACATAGGTGCCCTAACTCACTACACATGGTGAGTACCAATCGGCACTGTGGCGGTCCATGCGCAAGGAACCCCGACCCTGTACCGACCATTGCCCCCTAGGCACCATGCAACCACATGGGTGCACTTCTGTCGTGCTGTTCGGTGACAGAGCGATGGGGAATGGCAGTGCAGTACCGAGCAGCATCCACACATGGTGGATGTGCGCTACGGAGCACCATTTTGATACTCAATGGTGGAAAGATGGCACGGAGATGGGCACCAATCTGGAGCCAGGTTGAACAGGCTAACCTCATGTCCCTGGTTGAGCCCCATGCTGGTTCTCTCTTTGGGGAGGCACCCCTGTACAGGGCCAGGAGTGCCATGTGGGAGGAGGTGGTGGTGGCCCTGGAGGAGGCGACAGGGATCCAGTGCACAGTGGAGCAGTGTAGGTACCGGTATGGGGACCTCCAATGGAGGGACCCAGACAGGCTTGCCCACCTGCGGGCATGCACCAGGAGAGGTGTGGTTCCACAGCCAGATAAGTGCCCCATCCATACACTGGTTACGTCCATACGGGTATCGCGGTGGGCATGTGTCCAGCACACGGGGGGGTGGTCCATCCAGTGTGGGCTGTAGTAGTGGTGGTGGTGGTATAGGGGTGGGGGGCAGATGGGTTTGGCTGTGTGGGATCACACACACCCGGGGGCAGGGGGCCTTTGCTACCGGATTTTACTGATGTTCCTCTCTCCATATTTGCACCCTAGGCCCTGAGGAGCACCAGCGTGCCAGGGAGGGGCGGCTGCAGCATGAGGCACGTCCAGATGCCAGAGGACCCATACCAGCCCAGCACCAGGACCAGCCTGATGATGGTGAGTGCCTTACATCCAGGATTTTCTGTGCATGCTGTGTAGCAGGGCGGGCAGCGGGGCATGTCCACCATCCATTGACACCACTGCCATGCACACAACATAGTACAGTCAGCACTGTCCAGTGGCACTGCATGTCTGAGAGTGCATCACTGGTGGTCCATGCGTGCATGGGGTACATGGCTGTGCCACTGCCTTCGCACTGTAAAGCCATGTCACTGTACAGCCACGGTGGTGCTGTTCGGGACTTGGGCGGTGGGTATGTGCAGCAGTCCACATGGCTGTGTGCACCTGGGTGGGCAGGACTTGTGGACATGATCACTGTGGATGGTCGCACACCATCACAGGGGTGTGTCCCATGGCTGTATGCCATGCACAATGGGTGTGCTGCAGGGGGCTGTGCATTCATGCCTATTGACTCTGCTCCCTTGTCCTAGGTGGGCGGAGGATGGTCCTTATGGAGCGGGCACTGCAGGAGCTGCTACAGGTGGCCAGGGCCTCTCTGGCCATCCTCGAAAGGATGGATCACCACGGTGTGAGGCATCGACATGGCAGGAGGTGCCATAGAAGTGGGGAGCGGGGCTCCCGCTGAAGATGAACCACAATTACAGCTGGGGAAAGCACCATGGACCCACCCTCACACCCCTCCTTCCCTCTCCCATTTGTTCACCCCTGCCCCTTACCTACCTCCATCCTGTTTGTGGCCCTCACCCCTTTCAAATGTATATATTTGTACATAGTTTTGATACAACTTTTGTAATATATTTGCTTAGTTATGCCTATTGTTGTGGTCTCTGATTTGCAGCGGGCTAATGGTGCTCAGCTGCAGTGGTGTGCATGGTGTCGGGGATGGTGCTATCATGGGGGGGTGTGTGTGTGTGTGTGTGTGTGTGTGTCCGTAGGGGAGGCAAGTGTGGTGTGGGTGTAGCTCTCAGTCACTGTCTGTGGTTTGTGTGTTGCTCCCTGTGCAATGGATGACTGTGAGCAGTGGTACACAGTGCATGCGCTGTGTCCATGGCGCACCTGTCAGACTGTCCATGGCATGTGCAGCTGTCACCCTTGCATGTCTGTGACCTGCACAGTCCACTGGCATGTCAGTGGTGGCTGCCCATGCTGGACTGCCACTGTACACAGCACAATGCCGGGTTGCCTCCTGTCACTGGTGTGGTGCATGTCTGCCTCGGGTAGCACTGTTGCTGCCGCTGTTGTTGCCCCACCTCGATGTTGTCACCTGTGCCTGTTGCAGGGGATGTGCTCCACTGTCTGTCATTTGTGCTCCAGCTGCATGCTGGTGGCGTACAGTGTCGTGGTGCCTGCATAGGGTGGCTGGCACACCTGTGCCATGGAGGGGTTCTGGCCGTGTGTACACAGCTGCTGTGGTCGCACACCGAGGGCTTGGTTGACCCGCTACTGTGTCCCTGTGTTGGTGTGCCCTTGGGTATGGGTGGTTGTTTGTGCACTGTGTTGCATCCTGTGTGGCGCATGCTTCCATGCAACACTGTGGGTGTCTGCACTGGCTGTTGTGGCCAGTGCTGGGATGGGGTGTGTCCTTGGGAGGGTGTGCAGGGTGCTGTGACACTGGTGGTGGGTTCTGGGGCATGCCCTGTCACGTGTGTGGTACCTCGTGTGCCGAGGCATGGTCAGCCTCACAGCTTTACCTGGGGGGGGTACATGCGTGGCGGCACTATGTCTGCAGCTATTGCTTCACTGTCTGCTGCTGCTTCCCACTGTTGGGTGCTCGTGGTGGGGCTGCCTTGCATGGTTCTGTGGTGCACAGGGTTGTATTGTCACAGTGGGGGTGGTGGCATGCTTGGGGTGTCCTGCACTGTTGGGTGCTACTCCTGGGCAGGGTATATGGGGATCATGGTGCAGGGTGTTCTCTGCATTGGTGGGTTGGTGTGGCACGGGGTGGAAGGGCATCCATGTGTGACAGTCCCAGCTTGCAAGGGGGTGTGCTGGTGCACCATGCCATGGCAATGGGTTTCTTGCTGGTGTTCCTGGGCCATTGGTTCTTCCTGCTCTCCTCCAGTTGTGTGGTGCATGGGGTGTGGGGGGCGATGTCTGTTCTGCTGAGTGCTCCTCTGCCCATCCCTACCATGGGTGGTGGGCCCCTGCATCCTGTCCCTGCGCATCCCTGGTTGTGCTGTTGCGCTGCTGCCCTGCTCCACTAGGCATCCCTGGTTGTGTTATTGCGCATCTGACCTGCGCCACTGCACATCCCTGGTTGTGCTATGGCGCAGTTGCATAAATATTCAGTCATATGCATGAGCACATCTTGACCTCTTGATGTTTGAATATCAAGTGTGTTGTGCATAAGGGCGCAGTGGACTTGTGCTTGCTCCTGCTGTTGCACACTTTTGTGGCGCAGTTTGAATATCTGGGCCACAGAGTACAAATTGATGCAAATAAGGTACAGACATATGCCCAAGTCAGGAAACTTAACATACATAGTGGGATAGCTCAGATTACAGCAGTGGACACCATAAAATGTGAACATATAACAGTACAATTTCAATATCAATATACCTAACAAGAATATACAGAATATATACAATATGCATCTTTTGTAGGCATACAGGAGCTAAAAAATAGGTATGCCCTAATTATTTCTTGTTAAACTACTATCATATCACATTTTACCTCATTTGGGGAAAAGTAAAGCATTCTTTCTTGTGCTGCTTGGAGCAGATCCATAAATGAGCTACAGTAAATGAATGGGTACTATACTGGCCAAATATACTGCAGATAGTTATACAGTATGCACCAAGAAAATCATTAAATGATGTATAGGTATCTTCATATGTGGGGAACCAACTGATTGGTGTATATTGACCAATACAAAAGTTCCTACTTTTGACTATTCATTTGATAAAAGCTTTTTTGGTCTACCGCTCAATTATATCCCTCAGGTTCAGTTTTTAAATATGCAAAGAAATGAACCTTAATAAAGCAGTGATTGGTTAAAAATTGCCTTGGTGAGCAGTGATGGTTAAAAAAGCATCTGCAGTTTTTGGGAGCTTTCTTTAGAAGTGTGTTTCTCATTTTGAGTTATTCTTTAACACGTGATTGACATCTGTTTTTTTGTGGGTTTTGATTTATACCAAAATATTTTTTTCATCTTTGTATCAGTTGAACACTAAGCAGAAATGTTTTATTTTACTTTGGAGTCCATGAGCTGTAAACAGCATTCATATTGATGGCAAAGACCAATGAAATGATTACCATACATGAATATTCATAACTCTTTAAGGCCCTCAATCAGGTCCACCCTTTAGTAAGTGATGTAGGCAATACTGATCATCCCCACAAGGTCTAAGTATAGATACAGCATGGTAATAAGGAAATTTGAAAAAAAGCAGTGAATGGTTGGATGGAATGGCAGTAGATATAGTGCAATTTGTTCATGATTTAAACTCTTTTTGTATGAAATATAGAATAATAGATTTTTATGAACAGTAGAATTGAATATGTAAGGTTGGTGCTTTTGCCCAGCAGAGGCAATGTGTGATTAGGCAATAATTTGACCTGCACCGATTAGGAAATAATGTAAAGACTTCTTGTAACCCCACAAATAGTGGGGCTTACAGGACTTTTCCTTTTTGACTCACGAAAGCCTGCCTGCACCTCTGTTTGCTCCCAGGAGGACTGCAAGTACCTACAGTGAAGACTCATACCAAGGTATTATGGGTTAAGGTCCAAGCACCATTAAGCATGTGAAATAAGAGATGTTTAGGTCTTGTAAGCCTAGACTGAAGTCTTTATGAGTTACGTCAAGCTTCATTAGCTAACACCAAGGTCAGAGATCAAACTGGGCCTGAGAAAACACAGAGGAGTTTACAGTCTTAAAGGAATGAATTCCACGTGGGTGTTTGTAATTAAATAGAAATGTTTTTGGTACTTTTTTTGTTAGGAATCTAACATCATGCTCTTCGGTCCCATACTTTTCTGTTCTAGTGTGAGGGTCAATAATATGCAATAAAGATAAGCTCCTAAGACAGCATAGGGTGAGAAAAGAGTAAGCTCTCACCGAGTGAGAACTGCTTGTGCTGCTGGCTTCAGCTGCTCCAGGGAGCCACTGACATGGGCTTCCACAGCCAGTCATTCAGGAAGATTCCTAAAAGTTTCTACAGTCTGTGTGCTACAGAGATAGAACTGGGTGTCTACTGAAGTGTCAAGATGACATTTTACTGTGAAAGAGACTGTGATCTACCTTGAGATAAAAGGAGGCAGACCCATGCCACAGCAACCAGCCTCTGGGCACCAGTGAGAGACTGAGTACAATTGTAAGAGGAAAGCCTGCATCAGTCCTGCAGACAAGTGGGAGAAGGCTGGCTAGTGCTATTGCCAGGTACTAGCAATCACTCTGTACTATGGTTCTGAAGCCTGGATGTGGGTGTGAGGTGTGTGGCCCCTGCCTCTTGGACTGGTCTGTCTTGCAGAGGAGGAAGAGCGAAGAACCAGAGAAGTCCGGATGATTGCGGAAGCAGAGCCTGAACTACATCCAGAGGCACCTGAGACCTGCATCTTCTAGCTGTTCCCCAACAGCACCTGAACCCTCAGCCTGCAAAGAACTCCACCTGAAGAGAGGAGGAGGAAGAGGAGCCCAAGCTGATAGGGAAGCTGATACACCAGTACCATGAGTACATTCAGGGCTTGCTCTGTAACTGGCAAAGTTTGTACAAAGTTCTGCCACCAAATACTGTATATAGATTTGGCCAATGGGCCAGGAGCTACAAATACCTGATTTGAAAGTTTTGCATTTAAGCAATTGCGTGACCTGTGGGGTTTTGGAAGTTACTTGTTCTGCTTGTTTTATTAATTTATTTAATTTATTGCTGCTTACAGGTCACATGACATACCACGTGACCTCTCCTTCCAATTACTAAGTGTCCACTTTGCCATTTTGCAGCTTATACTCGCTGACCACTAGGGATTGCTGCTATGCACCCCCAGGCACCACTCTATCTCTCTCTCCTCATCTCCACTCCTTACCTACAGCTACTATTGGCACTGGCCACTAGGAGTCACTATAGCACCCCTCCTAACTACTACTTCCTCCTCACCTACACCACTCTGCACCCTCCTAATCTCTACTCCCACCTTATCTACTTCTGCCCTTGTGAGTTTCAAACCCTCTACCACTAAGCCAATGAGTCAGGCTATTGACTCCCTCTGATCCATAACTCTTATACCTTTTGGCCCAATACTCAGCTTAAAAAAATGCCTTCTGCTGCGGGTCTCAAAACCTATACACGTGACACCTGAGTCAGCAGCTCTACCACTAGACTAGCAAATTGGCACAAACTACTCTGGTTCCCTAAAGCTCTTGTAGCTCCTCGGCACCATAATTCACCTAGAAAAAATTCTCTCTGCTGTCCCATTGTAGTTCTCAAGCCCTGCTCACCTAGCCCCAAAGTCAGTAGCACTGCCCTTAAGCCACCAAGCCAAGATATAATTCTTTTGAATCTGGAAACTATTAAAGCTTCTGCTCCTTAAATATACCAAAATACTATATTGGCCTACCACAGGTTTCAAACCCAGTACCTTTGGGACTGAAGTCTACAGCTCTACTACCAGGTCATCAAGCTAAGACATAATTTTGTTAAAGCTCTAAAAGCTTTTGCTCCTTAACCTAAAAAAAAATAAATAAATAAGGGCACTCCATTGTCCTTCTCCAGATCTCAAACGCAGCACCTTTGAAAGCAAAGTCTGCAGCACCATTCACCAAGCCAAGCCAATTTTGGCTTGATTTCTACAGCTCTTAAAGCTTTGGCTCCCTCCTCCCAGCCACTGTGCCCTAACGCCAAGGCTACCTGGCATCATGACATGAGTACTAAATTCCTGGAACCAACCTCCCACCAGCCAGACCTCAGCCCTTGCCCATGGTCTTTGATGCCCACATACCTAACCACTGTAGCCCACCCACACACCACCATGTCAATGTACCCCAGACCCCTGCATCCACCCCCATGCTGCCCCCCCAACCCCACCTCTGACTCTGGCTCCCCCTGGCTCCACCACCTCTGCATCTTCCAGACCTTCCAAACCCTGACCATTCCCTGTTCAGCCACTGCCTGCCCAGCCCCTCAACGTACCCACAAGAAACTAACAAACTGCCACCCTAGGGCTAGAGCCTTAGTCATACTACTATTCCTCTCTGGTAATATCCACCCAAACCCAGGCCCTGCCCCCAACAATCCACCAACTAAGTCCAACGGACTTCGGATTGTCTCCATGAACGTATATAGCCTGCTTAAAAAATTTGCTGACGTTCAGTGCTGGGTTATATCATACCAACCAGACATCTTAGCTCTAGTAGAAGCCTGGCTAATAAAGTCCACCCCAGACTCCTTTGTCTCCCTCCTAGGCTACACCCTATTTCGCTAGGATTGAGTAGGTAAACATGGAGGCAGTTGTGCATTCTATGCTTTTGACACCATTGTGGGCCACGCTCTCCCAGCCCCCAAGCTTGTAGATGGTGCCCAGGCCCTCACCCTCAAACTCACCCCAGACCCATCCAAGCGGCCCCTCTATCTTACAGCCTCCTATATCCCCCCAAGGAACCAGACCCCCACAATATCATTTCTCACCGAATATCTCTCCTCCCTCCCCCATAAGGCTCAACAAGTCCTGTAGGGAGACCTCAATGTAAGCTAGCTCAGTCCCACTGCCTTACCGAAAGAGACCATTTTGCTGCATTGGACCTTACCCAACTTGTCACACAACCCACCAGATAAAACCAAAGGAAGGGACAAGCACCTCCTAGACATCATTGTCTCAAACCGACCCCAAAAGGTTCAAGATATTGAAGTCCTCCCAGATTTCTTAAGTGACCACTCCCCTCTCCTATTCCTCTGGTCTACTCCCACCCCCAAACCCATAGCCCAAACCACTCACCGCAGGCATCTTTGCCCAGGAAGACTGCAAAAACTCAGGCAGTTCTTCGCTCACATTGACTGGTTTCCCATCCGCCAGGCAACGAGCATTGACACTGCCCTCAACCTATTCTCACAGGCTTTTACCAAAGCCTGTGATCTTTTTGCATCCTTCACCATGATCCGCTCCAAAAAATAAAAAGCAACCTGGGTCACCCCTGCCCTACTCCAACTACTCAAGGACAGGGATAACCTTTGGCATATTGCCACCGAGACTGGTCGGGCTGCCGACAGACAGGCATATAACGCTATCCCGAACATGTGCACATGGGTCATCCGTAAAGCCATGGCAAACCACTAGTAGGCCACCCTCATCTCCTCATGGGGCTGTGCCCAGAACTTCTGGGACAATATAAAAGAAATAACTGGGAAATCACACCCCACCCCCAGCACACCTTACAGTCAATGGCACCACCATCACTGACCCCACCGACATTGTTAACTGCCTTAACTCCTCCATTACTGATCTTAGACCTGTCCTCCTGAGTAACTTTTTTGACCCTATTTACACCCCACCACCTTCAGATCCACAACACCCCCAGTTCTACCTACCCAAGGTATCCATTCGGGAAGTCAAACCACTCCTGCTTAAAGCACTAAAAGGCACCAGTCCTAGCAGCGACCCCCTGGACCCAAAATGACTCCGGCTGGTCCTGGATGACATCCTGGTCCCACTTACAGAACTACTGAACCGATCCCTCTGTCTGGGGCAATTCCCCACAGCATGGAAAACTGCGACAATCACACCTATCCACAAAGGTGGTGACCGATCCGCCCCCAGCAACTATCGTCCAATTTCCATTCTCCCCCCCTCTCCAAAGCCTTAGAAAAAGTGGTGGCCACCCAACTCATGGAATACCTTGCAAAATATAACATCCTGTGTCCAGAACAGCATGGCTTCTGTGCTGGTCACAGTACAGGCACAGCTTTAATGGAGTTCTCCAACTTCCTACACACCTCCCTGGACCACGGCTCACTAGTTGGGGCAGTATACATTGACCTCTCTAAGGCCTTTAACACTGTCTCCCAACCACTCCTACTAAATGCCCTCAACCATACAGGTTTCTCCGCTGGCCCCCTCTCCTGGTGTGCGAGCTACCTATCAGCCCACTCCCAGCGTGTCAAAATCAATGGGGTGCTCTCAGAAACCTGTCCTATCTGCTCAGGGATTCCACAGGGCTCTATCCTGGGCCCACTACTCTTTAGCCTGTACCTAAACGCCCTGCCTAGCGCCTGTTCTGGCTATATTCTGCTATATGCTGATGACGCCGTGATTTATGCAGCTCACAAAAATCTCACCTTCCTCCAGCACTCTTTCAATGATGCTGAGAATTGGTTTAAGAAGAGCAGACTAGTAATTAATCTCAAAAAAACTAAGGCAATGCTTTTTGCCGACCCCCAAAACAAAGCCAGCAAAAGTCCCCTCCAAGTCTTCCTGAGCACTTGTCAACCACTCGAACAAGTTTACTCGTACAAATACCTTGGAATCACACTTGATTTGGCCCTCACCTTTCATGCCCACATTATTGCCGTTGCTTCCGCTGCAAACGCGCACCTTGGCATCCTCTACCGGCAAAAGGACTGCCTCCCTCCTGATGCCCTCAGGCTCGCCACCACGTCCGCAGTAATGTCTCTAATTGATTACAGCCTCCCAGTATATGGTGCTGCTGACTCCACTGCCCTCAGCAAGATTAGACTCATGCTAAATAAGGCTTGCAGGCTACTGAACAGTGCCCCCAGACTCACCCACACCTGTCAACTCTATGACATGGCCAAACTCCTGAACCTCGACGAATGCATCCACTACCAAACCGGCCTGCTAACCAAGAAGATCCTACTTGGGCTCTCCCCCACCCCTGGAGTGTCTGCCTCCATCCAATTTACACATCCCAGAGCTTCCACCCGAACTTTGAACAAGGTCACTCTATTAGTGCCCAGAACTAGGACCTCATGGGCTCAGAGGTCATTCAGCTACAGAGCCCCTACCTGGTTCAACTCACTCCCCACAGCCATTTCCAACACCGCCAAAATTGCCCCCTTCAAAGCTGCCTTACGAGACCTGCTGTTCAACACCCGCTGCTGCACCTGTCACTAAAGATACTCTGCTGTTTCCTCTGGCACTCTTTGACATGGCCCACTGGGCTGAACACCCACCACCCCAACCCCTAATCACCCCAGGCCCTCTCTCCTCTGCCAGTACCTGCTGGTACTACTTAAAATGTTTATTTAGCTACACATGTTCAAGCAATTGTATGTAATAATATGTATCTCTGTTCATGCAACCTATGTAATACTATGTTGATTCTGTATGTCTGTATTCTATAAACATGTAAAAATCTGTTACTCTGTCTTGACTGTACTCTGTAAACTATGTTAACCATGTGTGTCCTCTCTGTGATGAGGTACCTTTGTAAACGAGCTGCTGGCTCAAAGGTTGTAAATCCGATTATACAATAAATAAATAAAATAAAGTGTACAGTACCACTGCTAGCCAGCTAGCTGCAATGTCACCAGGCTTGCACCATTCCTACAGCTGAGTACTCAGTGAAGCACTGGGAGCTCCTTTTAATGTTTAATGGTTAAACTGGTGCCAGTTGGTAGTGTCTCCAGTACAGGAGGGCTTGTGATATGTTATGCTGACCAATAGGATGGAATTTAATGTCCTATTGGTCAGCATAATAGACAACTGTTCACTCTATGCATATTTTGGTACTGCGTCCTGAACATGGTAAAAAAGGAAATTTTTTTAAAGTAATGGGCAACAAATTCACTGGTACCATGTGTGGCTTGGCCTTCAGCAAGCCTACAGTGTCCTGTGCTTTAGAAGTTATGTTGCAATACCCTGGTTTTATTGGACAACCCTCAATATCACTTGGGATCCTCTGTTTAATGTGCAGCTCTACCACTGGTAGGTTCCCCTTTGTCCCAAATGTGCACCTACGATGACTGCTCACTATTCTGTATTGCACATTGAGGCACCATGTCCTGAACCCAGAGAAGAGAAAAGTTTACAGCAATGGGCATCAATGTCCCTGCTATGTGACCCAGCCATTGACAAGCCTCCTCTGCCTCACATCCAATAACTGATGTGCTGAATTGCCCAAGTTGTTATCAGAGAACCCCAGCATAGTTCAGGACCTTCTGTTTAACATGTGGTTCTGCCAGCACTAAGCCCCTATGTCCTGACTGATACACTGCAGTGCCCTGTGTTTCATTAGAGAACCCCCAGTATTCCTAGAGTCCCTCTGTTTAATGTGCAGTTATTTTGCTAGTAAGTCCCTGAGTCCTGTCTGATATGCTGCAGTGTCCCAATTTTTCATTGGTGAACCCATGATATTGCACTGAGCTGTTTAACATGTGAGTCTGCTGCCAGTAAACTTCATATACTACAGCTGTGCAATCAGGGTCTTCTTCTAAATCAGCACCTCAGTGTACCCTGAATCCTAAAGCCATTTCAGACTGCTGCACCACTCGTGAGGGAGGCTATGCTGCAATACCTTGCTACACCATGCACTGGCTGATGTCAACCTGGAAGCCTATACTATATTTACAGTAATATATTTAAAAAAAAAATCTTATTCTATACAAGCATCCATGCTATCTTGTAAATCATCATCCCTGCTGGTTGTGTCATGGCGCACGTGGTATCCTGTCATGCTTGTACCCAGTGGAAGCAATGTGAAAGGGCAGTACTTAAAACCTGCATACATTTAGAAAATTAAAAACTAATTTATCCATTGTCACAAACTAAGCAGAACAATTTCACTAATAAAACTATGAAAGCAAGCAATACTGCATCAGCCAATGCTTGTTCTGTTGCTGGCTGCCAAGTACATTAACTTGCACTTCAAAGTTGAACTGCATCTACCAGCTCTCTAACCAACCTACGTTTGTTTGGGCCATGCCATAATTTCATAGTTTTCCTCATTGCTGACCATGCATGCAACCTCTGTTTCATCTGTCAACTTCACTGACTGGCATAGGAACCAATTCTTTAAGGAAAAATGCTGCAGTTATATTTTCCACCAACAATTATATTTTAAAAACTGTGGCTTTTTTTATACGATAGACACTTTTTTCAATATCAACTATCTACACTACCTGAGTTCCTTTGCAAAAAATATTCTCACCAAAAGTTGTAAAGTGGCTTAATCAATCATCATTTAGAGCATTCTATTCAAATTACCTATGTGTAAGGAAATAATTTGCATATTGAACTGCCCACACGTTTTCCCACCAGCTAGAGCATGCAGGACTCTTGGGTGCAATATCAGTTTGGCTCAGTTGACCAATTTTACCTCTGAGAATTCATTAAAACTGGTGGGCAGGGGGCGTGGCCAACCTGTAGTCAAAATGGCGACTTAATCTCTCATTGCCATAAACCTGGAGCCAAGAACCCGAAAAAAATCCTCCTATAAGTTGATCCCCTTCTGGGTACTTCAGAAAATAACCAACCAGAATGCTAGAGCAATCATCGAGCCGAAACAGAACTGAATTAGACGCATGATTCGCATAGCTATCGCCTTTTCTTCTTTTGGGGAAAATGTTCCGAAGGCCGAATGGCGCACTCAAGGAAGGAAAATGAGGAACTCTCAATCAGGGAAATGTTCACCTCTATAATTACTAGTATTGACGCTCTAACATTAGCTTCTAACACCACGGCGGTCTTAATTCAACAGATCGACTCCAGAATTGAACGGGTGGAACAAAAAGCATTGGCACAAGACGACATTGTGCAAGGGCACTGCGCTACTTTAAGAAACCAAGCTGCACAAATAATTGCCCTGCAAGATAAGCTAGATGACCTCAAAAACAGGCTGCAGCAACAACTTGCGGTTCCTGGGCTTCCCTGAGAGTTGTGAAGCAGGCAAACTTATTCATTTTTTACAAACAGCCCTGCCTGAACTACTGAACCTTCCTCCTGCAACTAGAATAACAATAGAGAGGGCGCACCATTCACTTCAGCCTAAACCCACTTAGGGAGAAAAACCAAGGCCTATCATAGCCAAGCTTCTAAATTTCGCCTGAAAAAGCAGCGATACAGGGGCAAGCTAGGGAGCTTGGGTCTCTCCAATTGAAAGGTCTTCGCATTATGATCTTTCAAGATTACTCAAAGAAACTTGCAAACAAAAGACGAGCCTACACCGAAATACAACATAAGCTTCATGACCTACAGATACCTTTCACTTTCTGCTACCCGGCTATATTGAAAATTTTTGTAAATGGTACCTCTCATCAATTTTCTACTCCTGAGCGGCATTCGTATACATTTCAGTGACCTGGCCTACTTCTGGATCGTCGACAACCCGGGATGAGGGGCTGATCTGTCCTGCTGGACAGTCCCCGAGGAGCTCTTCACAAAATCCCTATTCTCTGAGTGCCCCAGAACCTAGGATCTCCCAGTCAGCTATTAATGGGTTGGGGCCCAGAAACCCCAAGGTACGGAAAAGACCCCCACAATCCCCGCATTCTAAGTGAGACCATCCGCAGGAGTGTAGACGAGGAGATGCTGGCATAGATCAAGGTGCATCCAGGGCTGATCATGAGAAAACCGTTTACACCAGCCCTTACTTTACAAAAAACAGATTTGCTCCGCTAGACCTTCACCAGGAAGAGGACTTAGGGAACAATATGGAACTTTCGGCTACGGAATGTCCAGGATCGGATTCGGAAGAGGCTGGGACCTCATGGGCCATAGACGTGGAGGCTACCTTTCCATTGCAGGTCTCTGAACTAATATCTGCGGTTTCCTCCGTGCCACTAGGCCTTGACTCTGCACCTCAAGTGCAAGAGGATGGAAGCTCAACCTGATAAGAATGGCTGATTGATTATCTTAGTGGCTTCAGACAAGTACCCAAGGTTTTGTGTCTGGGGGAATCGGGGTAGTTATAGGTGTCCCATGGGAGGAATTAAATGGGGCTACTCTGATGCTTAGGTTACTGCGTAGTTCACCCATGAATGGGTTCTCTTCCCTCACACTTTGTTTGACCTAGTCAGACAGGGATGCCTTAAGGGTCTCCCCGATAGACATTTCACCTCAGATGGACACCACTTGTATGTGTAATTGCCACTTGGCTTTTGTGTTAAGACATGTGTGATGTATAAGAATATGTTTCGTAGTCTGGCTTTTCCAGATGCATTGGGTTTTT
Organism: Neoceratodus forsteri; assembly: GCA_016271365.2. Taxonomy (NCBI): domain Eukaryota; kingdom Metazoa; phylum Chordata; order Ceratodontiformes; family Ceratodontidae; genus Neoceratodus; species Neoceratodus forsteri. Next base: position 1,278,147,453 of record CM057450.1, on the reverse strand, counting down.
TGGCCTGGTTGGTATGGGTCCCTCATTCTGAACCCGCTCCTTTTGGGGGCAGAGGTTGAACTTCTGAACAATCAGTTAGTTACATGCCCCCTACTCAGTTAATAATGGTTCCCCTCCCCTTTTATGAGCCTTTTAACAGCTAATTATCTGAAGGCAGTACCTTTCCGGTTGGAGGGCACAGACTCCTGAGATAATCTGTGTTAGGCTCCGGGTTCTGGCTGTTAGTTTTTGTGCATTAGTCTTTTTTTTTTTTTGTCTCTCTAATCTTGAATAAGATTTACTGCTAGCTAATTTAGCACTTACAGGTAACAGCCAGGAGCTGTTGTTGTTTTTCCTTTTCTCTCATTTTTTGCCTAGCCCCACAGACATGAGTGGGTTTTCCATTGGCTGGTTTCAACTGGATAAGCCCCTCACCATTCTCATAAACGTTTAGTTTTGGATTCTATGTGTATTTTACTGTTTTCTATGAAGTAATTAGAAGTTTAAGGATTTATATTTGTGGCATACAGTGTGTTAGGATTTATAGCTTCTGATACAAGAGAGGTTATCTCCTGTTGTATTCTGAACCCTTTATTTCCCCACCCCCATAAAGCTTTGGCTTAGTCCAGGAAGTCCATTGTTTGCAAGTACCTCCGTGAAGTAAGATCTTCCCCTGACAATTTCTTCCTCCACACCGTGACCCATCCCTTTCTCTGTACACCTATGTAGGCTCATTATGTCAGACCTGCTTCTGCATACCTGGAATATATGGGGCTTAAACTCCCCTATGAAACGTAAAAAAGTTTTAGCCCCTTTGAAACATCTTAAATCTCAGGTGGCATTTCTCCAAGAAACAAAACTTTCAGGAGATGACCATGCCCACATGAATAAGGATTGAGTGGGTCCACAAGTTTATTCTCACGCCACCACTAGGAAGCATGGGGCAACCACCCTAATTCATAAATCTCTACCCTGGACCCTGTCCAAGATGCTGTCTAGTTCAGATGGTCAATGGGTATTACATACCTATGACACTCCCACAGGGTCTATCACCCTCAGCAACATTTATGCCCCGAATGATGATACACCACAGTTCTTTTATAATTTAACACAGTCTATTTTGGAATTTACTCCTGCTGCCTGCCCTCTTCTTATTGGGGGAGACTTTAACCTCACCCTTATTCCATCTATGGACAGAAATGATGGAGGTACAGAGTCACACAATAGATGTATTAATGCGCTCCAACAAACGATCCTGGATCTTGGTTTATCAGATATTTGGAGACTTTTCCACCCCAGAACTAGAGACTACATCTACCACTCAGAGACTAATGCCTCCTATAGCAGATTGGATTTCTAGTTGGGGTCTTTGACAATTACTGAGAAATCTCTGGATGCCATTATTCTTCCTAGGGTTATCTCAGACCATGCCCCAGTTCAACTTCTCCTTCAGTGGGACCTCACCCCCCCACCCCATAACTGGAGGGTAGACCCTCTTCTAATGAGGGATCCTGAATTTATCCCATGGGCTCAGAATGAAGCTGCCCTTTTCCTGTCCCACAACCCCATAACAGATACATCTGCGGCTAACACATGGGAAGCGTTTAAAGCCACCATGCGGGGCAGCATAATGGACTTTGCTGCAGCAAAAAGACGAGAGCGGGAACTGCATCTTGCATCCCTAGAACAGAAATTGAAGGAGGCTGAATGCTTTTTTAAGGCCCTACCCTCTCCCTCCCCTCACTCTCCAATAGGTAAAACTGTTTTAAATCTGTGCTTTGAAATTAATCAGCTCCTTAACAGAAAAGCCGAAATAGCCATTCTACGCCTGCAGCACTCCTTCTGGGAAGGTGGAGATAAAGCTGGCAAGGTACTTGCATATCAGCTTCGCAAACAGCAAGCTAGCAGATTTATTGCTGGCCTTAGAGACAAGTACGGATCTCTGGCTACTGCCCCTAAGGCAATAAAAGATATTATGGCCTCTTTTTACAGGTCTTTGTACACCTCCACTCACTCTCACCTGAACAGTGAGATACCGCCCTTTCTTCATTCCTGCCAGCTCCCTAAACTTACTAATCTGCAAGCCAAGCTTCTTGAGTCCCCCATAACTTCACAGGAGGTTAGTACTGCAATTAAACTTCTCAAATTAGATAAATCTCCCAGGAATGACAGATATTCAGCAGATTTTTATCAGGCATTCGCCCCCACTATTACTCCTCTTCTAACGGCAGTATTTCAAGATGTCGAGCTTAAAGGTGTTCTTCCCCCCTCACTAAGAGAGGCAAATATTGTACTTATCCCTTAAAAAGGTAAAGATCCCTCCAACCCGGGCAATTACCGGCCGATCTTTTTCATTAATATTGACAGTAAACTTTGCGCTAAAATTCTGGCATCCAGGTTAAGTCCCCTGTTGACAGGACTCATACACCCCTCTCAAGTGGGTTTTATTCCTGGGCAACACAGTTCTGACCACTTAAGGACACTAATGAATCTCATGCATATAGCAAGATCTCTTTCCACCCTGGCTGCAGCAGTTGCAGTGGATTTTGAAAAAGCTTTCGATTCCATTGAGTGGGATTACTTGTACCTTGCTTTGGCGGCATTTGGAATTGGTTCAAAATTTCTCTCCAGAATCCAACCTATTTACTCATCCCTCTCTGCCAGAGTTAATACGAATGCTACACTCTCTGCCCCATTCCAACTCGAGCAAGGGACATGACAAGGCTGCCCACTTTCCCGACTCCTTTTTATTCTGGCAGTGGAGCTGTTGGCCCTTGCACTCCGTGGCCACCCAGATATTATTGGTATTAAGGTGGGGACCACAGAATATACATCCCTTATGTATGCCGATGACTTGATTCTCCCTCTAGTGGACTTAGAAAGATTTGCCCTCCCTCTAATGGAATTACTGGAATTATTTTCCCAATACTCAGGGCTGAAACTGAACCAATCCAAGACAGAGATACTTCCCCTGAACGCGATTTGCTCCCACAAGATCGCACAGTCCACAGGTCTAATCTGGGCTCCAACTGGGATCACATATATGGGCATCATTATCACACCCTCTTTAGATAGTCTCTGGGAGACAAATGTCAAACCCCTTCTCTGATCTCTAAAAACAGAGTTTGATAGGTGGAAACCTCTCCAATTGACCCTTGCAGGCAAAATAGCCCCAATTAAAATGATCTCTGCACTCAAGATCTTTTACCTGCTTATGCATATCCCCATCCCCCTACCTAAACATTGGTATTTAGCCCAAGATAGGCTTATTGGAGATTTCTTGTGGGAAGCTGCTAAACCAAGATTTAGCCATGCCCAACTGAGAGCACATTGGAATAAGGGGGGTTGGAACCTTCCATGGCTAGAAGGATACCGGCAAGCATTCCTGTTGGCTCAAACGGTAAAGGGGTTGCACTATCTTACATCTCTTTTCCCTCAATGGTTCCACATAGAACTTGCTATCACTGATACAACCCATTTTTCCTCTTTACTGACACCCCATAAGGCCCATAGACCCTGTCCCCCTGGTTGCTCTATGTCCCCATCTATTTCTCTGACAGTTAAGGCTGCCAGATCTAATTGGTTGGCTACCCATAAAAGATTGAACCAGATTCCTCTACCTCTGCCCTATACCCCTTTATGGCACAACCCTGCTATTACTATTGATACACATTGGGTTTTTTGGAAATCCTGGGCAGACAGAGGCATTCTCATACTAAAGGACCTGTTAGATCCCATCTTCAAAACTCTTCATACATTTCAATCCCTCCAACGTATCTGGAATCTTCCCCACTCAGAGTTTTGGAAATACCTCCAGCTTAGGGCAGCACTCAGAGATGTGCTGCACCCACCGGCATCCCAGGGATGCACCTCACAGCTCCATATCTGGATACAGCAGTCGATGGGTCTAGCAGGTCGTATCTATGCTAAACTGAGAGACACTCTTCCCCAGTACTCTGAGAGGGCAAGGCTTAAATGGGAAAAGATGCTTCAGACTCCTATTCCTTCCACAGTCTGGGAACAATCTTGGAGGGATACCCATAGCTGACTGACCGACACTAGATCCAGACTAATACAAAACAAAATAGCCAACTCCTGGTATAAATCCCCATCTGTGCTTTTTACAGCCAAACTTCTGGATTCTGACTCTTGTTGGAGATGTCAGGGGCCAAGAGCAGATATTTTGCATATACTGTAGTCCTGTCCTCAAATACATTCCTTGTGGCAAGGTATCCTAGACACTGCTTGCAAAGTACTGGAGAAGCAGATCCCTTTTAGTCCGCTTTTTTATATTTTGGGCATCCGTACCGAGCTCCCCCAAATGACCCCCTCTGAGACTAGATGGCTGCCACTGCTGTCTCTCCAAACCAAGAGAGCTTTGCTATGCAAATGGAAGTCCCCTCTGATGCCTACACTGGACGAGGTGTTAGTGTCTCTCTCTTCCCTGGCCAAACTGGACAGGATCTCACATCTGCAAAAATATAAACGACCAAATTCAAACTCTGTTGGACTCCCTACCTAAATTTTCTGAAATTGCAGACCCTGAACGATCCTCAGGTGGGCATTGGTTGATCCTCCCTTTCAATGCTTTAAATGCTAGGTAAAGGTTTATGTCTGTTTCTAGTGCTATGCCTCAGCCTTGGGTTTCCTTTCCTTCAGTGTTACCAACTCCCCCCTCCCTTCCCTATGTTCTGTGCTCATCCTGTTTCACTCTAGAAAAAAATACTTCCCTACATTCCTACTGGTCTCTACTATAAGACTTGAGGTGTATTTGTGGGCCTAACCTACACTTGATTCTTTGGGGTATTCTTGCTTCTGTTTTACTGCAGGTTGGTCATTGACTGTGGAAAGATCTGTTTAAAATACCCAGATATCTCCCTGAGGCCTTGAAGAGAGATATGCGGGCTATCACACCTTGTTAAACTGTTTCCACCTCTGTGTTACCCTTTAAGGGGCTACTCCTTTTGGTGAGTATGACAGTTAGTTATGTATATAGTCACTAATGCAATCATTGTGTACTGCCACTGATTTCTTTAGATTGATTAATGTAACCCGTATAGTAGTCTGCCTAATGTGAACTTTGTAAGGATAATCCAATTGCCTGTATATGGACAGTCCTGACACTGTCACAACCTATACTACCCCATGTTCCCCATCCTTTCTTCCTATTTGTCCCTTTCTTTGTCTCTCCCCCCTTCCCCCCCCCCTTTTTTCTTTTTTTCCCTTCTTCTTGTTTTGATTATGTAGTGTACAATACTGTTATGCCGAATGGGCTCTGGCCCTGCTGTTTTTTGTATCTTTGTACGTATATGAAAAGATAAAAAATGTTTTATCAAAAAACTGGTGGGCAGCGAGGACTTCTCTTGCATGGCATTGGTAGTTCACTATTAACTCACACTTGTGTTAAGGTGGTCTACAGGGGGTTTGGACAGATATTCCATTGTCTGACCCTCTGCACTATCCTAGTTAAAATCCCGATAAACTTTTAAGGTGGGATGGGATAATCAGTTCAGGTAAATTCAGAATGTCCCAGAACCTCTGCCATATTTCTGTACAAGAGTCGTATCAGAATCTATATTTGTGTTATGAATAATTTTTCAAACATTGGTTTTAGAGTTTAATGTACTCACCCAACAGGTCTTTACCCAGAAAGAAGGCTGCGGGTGAGGATAAGACTCAACAAGAAGGTTAGGGTTGAGAAAGGGCCCGGTGAACTAGGTCAGTATTAAGTGGTCATGACCACAGTGATGTTGCAGAAAGCCACAAACCACTTAATATATTTAATACAACCCTAACATGCATTTACTGTGCTATCATTTCCACTTCAATGACAAGGCTTTTGAGTGGAAATTAAGTTAAAATGCTTTTTGTGCATTATAGCAATAAAAAAACTAAAAAGAATCTGAAAGTTCTTATAAGACTTAGATAACTATCCAAACTTCTCACAGCTTATTAGAACCTTCCAGAACCACAGAGCAATTTATTGGCCTCCCATTCCTACTTTTATCATCTAAATTGTGTCTCTCTGCCCTTCTCTTTTTATAATACCACTCCTCTATTCTCTGTCCCTCCATTTCCACATCTTACTCCATCAGCTTTTCTAACTACCATTGCTTTTCATTTGCCTATTTCCAATCATCAGCTGGGCAACCCTCCTTTTCCTATTCTGTAGGTTTCCTTTTATTTGTAATAATCTTCCTTCTGCTAGCCACTATTGTTCCTTGCTTTTCATCCTAAAATCCCTTGTGACAGTCATGCTCACTCTTAAGAGAGAACATGCACAAAACCACAGAAGGAAATGCTCACTAGAATGGCAGCAGAAGGAGGCCTCCATACCTGAAGCAGTAGCGCGGCAGCAAGACAGACAACATGCTGGAGAGTAATGCAGAGCAGCCAAGCGGTGATGCAGGATGCCATATGAAGTCACCAATGGAAGCATGCATGACATCAGATGTGGGGAGCATGTCCATGGGTGGGATCAACAGCATGTACAGTATCAGCACCATAGATACAGTAGGGTGCAGGCTAATGAGCAGTGACAGTGGAGGAAAGGCCTGTATCATCAAGAGGTGTGAAACAACAGGGCAAGTGGCACAGCAGTAAGCACTATGCTGCTGAATGTGACAGCACATAAACAGCACACCCACTGAGTCTGAGGCAGAGTCTGTCCGCAGGCAGGGGACACGGGACAGCACAACACTGACCGTCGACAAGGCCATGAACAGAGGACTGGCAAAGGGCATTTGAGCAACAAGTGTAACAAAACACACAGAGCAGGAGAGGGCAGTGCTGCAGTGCTGTAGGAAAGGGCTACAGGGAGTACATTCACAGTGTGAGATAGGGCAGCAGGCTACAAAGAGTACAGAGCAGTGCCTGAAGCCACCCAATAACACCATAATGGTATACTGATGTGGTGGGATGTAAAAATGACACACGACTGCCAGAGTGCATCATATTTTCTCAAAGGGCCCTGAGGCACATAGAAAGTGGCAGGTAGCAATCAAGCATGCAAACCTGCCAAATGTGCACAGCCGAAACACTGTTGTGTGCTCCGCATACTTCACATGTGATGGCTACAAAAGGGACAGTCAGGTATAATGCAGCATGGTTATACTATGCTGGAGGGGATAGCTGGGTGTACCATGCCAGGAAGAGGGCTGGGTGTACCATTCCATTGGTGGCCACAGGGATGGCTGGGTGTACCATGCCAGAAAGAGAGTTGGGTGTATGATGTCAGGGGTTTGGGGGGGTGGCTGGATTTACCATGTCCAGGGGTCTGGGAGGTTGGTTGAGTGTACCATGCTGGGAGGACTGGTTTTACGATGCTGGGGGGTTGGGGTGCTGAGTGTACCATGCCTGGGAAAGAGCTGGGTATACCATGCTGAGTGGCTGTGTGTACCATGCTGGAGGGGGGCTAGGGGATGGCTGAGTGCACCATACCATTGGTGGGGGTGAGGTTGCTTGTTACTATGTCAGAGTAGCTGGGGGTGTCCAGGTGTACCATGCCAGGAGGAGTGGGGTGGTTTGGTGTACCATGCCAGGGGACCGGGGGTTGTTAGGTGTACCATGCTGGGGAAGGGCTGGGTATACAATGATGGGGGTAGCTGGGTGTACCATGCCATGGAAAGGGATGGGTGTACCACGATGGGGGAAGTGAGGGTTGGGTATACCATGCCAGGGAAAGGGGTAGATTTACCATGCTGGGACTCCAGTGGAGGAGGGGTGTACCATGCCAAGGACTGTGCTAGTTGTACCATGTCCAGTGGGGCTGGGGGAGTGGGTGGGTGTACCATGCTGGGGAGAAGGCTGGGTGTACCATGTCAGGGGGGTGTCTGTGAGCACCATACCAGGAAGAGGGCTGGGTGTTCTATGCCGGGGGTGGTATGCAGTACACTGGGCTCTATGTAGCATGGGAATGATGGCTCATGTGGTGCAGCACCTAACATGGAGAACAATGTGCCCCTGTATTCAGCTGCACAGTACCATCATGCTACTGTAGAACAGAGCTGTACACTCACATGCAATGCACAAAAGTGAAAAAACTCTACATGGCAATGGTGTGTTTTTCACCTGGTCCTGGTGGGATGTGTCACTGAGAGGCTGGGCCACAAAAACAAGGGCTAGACACACTGACAGTGTACGCTGAGCAGATGAACCAACACCATGTGGCAGCTGAATACTGCAGCATGTGCTGGCCACAGGGCAGCCCCATTGCTGGACAGTCCACCTCATACACCAAGGAAGTGCACTGCACAGACACTGTGTCATACATAGTTAGATGGGTAAAATGCAACCTGTGTGCTGTATTGGGTTGTGACGGACAATGTGTACATAAAAGCTCTAGAGTATGTAACGTGCTAACTGTGGTCAGTCACTGCATTATGGCTGCCCAAATAATCAAAATAATATGAGCCACAGGGTAGCAGGTACACACCCATGCAGGTCACTGAACCGGCCTACACGAATTGCAGAGATGTGGATGCAGTGGTGTAGCCACAGGTAGCAAACTCCAGTAGACTGGCATGTCATACATCAAGTAGGTGCAGCAGGTGTGTTGTTCAGGTATGTTGTGCACCTGCTGTGAGCAATACCTGAGGACAAGGCTGTTATCATGCAAATACATAGAAACATAGAAGTTATAAGGACCACAAGGCCCATCCATTCTGCCCATTTTTTCTACCTTATGAATGTGCCATTGGTCTTTACTCTGTCAATGGCCTATCTATTCATAGTCATCTGTATTGCTCCCTTATGCGTATCCCATGCCTGTTTGAAGCCCTGAACTGTATTCATATCTACCACTTCCTGAGGTAGGTTGTTCCATGCATCCACCACCTCTTATGTGAAAAATAACTTCCTGATATTACCCCTTAATCGGCCTCCCTTTAATCTCATGCTGTGTCCTCTTGTCCTGCTATTTTTGTTACATCGAAACATGTTAGACTCTTTCACCTTGTTAATGCCCTTAAGGTGTTTGAATGTTTCAATCATATCACCTCTCTCCCTCCTTTGCTCCAGGATATACATATTGAGCTCCGTTAATCTGTCCTCATATGTTTTCTGATGTAGTCCCTGCACCATTTTGGTTGCCCTTCTCTGGACTGCCTCCATTTTGTTAATGTCCTTAAGCTTTGTATCTCATGTCCAGGTGATATGTGTGCAGCCGAATACCCTCCCCTGCTTGAGTACACACTAGATGACCTCATCTGCCAACTTGCCTGCCCACAAGCAGTGTAGCACCATTGTGGTGCATGGAATACCTGCTGCCAAGCTGTCTAAGAGCTGATAGCTTGCACTTTCCCTTTTCTTGCCCGAAGCACTTCAGCCTTGTATTTGTAATTAACTGCTAATTCTGATTTTGTTTTCTGCTGCTAGAAATGCTTGATTTTTGATGCTATTGTATTGTTTGGAACCACTGGTTGCTGTTTACTTCTAATGCTAGGAACTTAGAGTGTAGTCTTATTAGAGTTATAAGCTGATTTCTTCTTCTAAACTGAAATCCCCTTTGTCTCCTCTATCCTAATGCTTTCCCCCTAGCTAACCCTCTCACTACTCTCCATGCTATCGGATTAATATTTCCCTCCTTCCGTCTCCCCCGACATGGCCACCTGGTGCCCTGGTCCCCCCGTTTGAATCTGCTTTTTAAATTTTTCTTGGTTCCTAAGCACAGCCTCCTGGTTTTAATCCGGTCTACTTAACTGCATTTGTAATTAAACTTGGTGCCTAAACGCAGCAACTCCCAGCGGCAGCACCCCAGACAACCCCTACTGACTCTTAACTACTCTACAGTGTATGGTAGAACGTTGTTAACCTTAGGAAATCATAATTTCCTAAGGTTGTTATACTATCGTTGTGACGTAGGACTGTTGTTAACCTACCGATGCTACATCACATCAATAGGTTAACAACAGGGATCACTTTGCACATGTGTACTACACGACCTGACGGCCTTTCAGAAACAGCCGCGGCAGTGAAAACATGACCTGGAATGGCTGCGGCGGTGACTAAAATGTAAAAAGTAAGGATCCTGATTATTGTTTCCACTAGAAATGCATGACCATACACTATAAAATATAATGTATGGTCATACATCGGCAACCAGTTTGAATAACCAGCTCGAGGTTGTCATGGCGACATAAACCTCTCGAGCATCGCTCTTGAGGTTTACATGGTCACCATGGCAACCTCTCACTGGTTAACAAACTGGTTACTGATGCATGCCCATACATTATCCTCTATTTTGTCTGTGACTAAGACCTCCCATCCAACCCTGAGAAAGCCCCTGTTAGCCCCAGTCCCCTTTATTTGTGCCTCCTAAATCCCACCCCCGATTTAGTCCTCAGTGCTCCCCTGTCCTTATTGTTAGCCCCAACCTGCCTTCCTTTCTTTTCTCAGGATTGCGCACTTCCAGGCACTCCTGGAGCACCAGTGCTTCATCTCAGCTGGTCGGCTAGCCTCCTGCGGCCACCACCCATGCCTCCCTGCCCAGCTCCAGCCACAAAAGGTACACCACTCTCCAATCTTCCTCCCGATTGGGCAATTGTGGTCTTCAAGCTCTGCAGTTGGTCAGCATGTGTAGGGTTGCCACTGTCATTGGATACCTGCCGCCAAGCTGTATAAGAGCCGATAGCTTGCGCTCTCCTTTCTCTTGCCCAAAGGCACTTCAGCCTTATATTTTCTCCTGCCTCTCCCCGGTGCTAATTAAATACACCTCCACACCCACAAGACCACCTCTTCCTTTCCTAAAACCTACCCCTTAAAGGGACTTCGTCATATCAATCAATCAATAAATCAATTTTATTTATAAAAAGGCGCCTTTCTAAAACCATGGCACCTGTACAATAACATACATAAAATAAATTATTATAAACAACATATAAATTCCAACAAAAAACAATATAAAAACCACATAACGAATAACCACATCAATCAATAAAAGCCAGGTTAAAAAGATAAGTTTTTAAAGCAATTTTAAAACTCTGAATGGTTAGGCAATCTCATACCCGATGAGGTAGAGAGTTCCACAGGGACGGAGCAACAAAGCTAAATGCCCTTGCTCCTGATGTCTGCAAACATACCCTGGGAACCTCTAGCAATCCCTCATCAGTGGATCGGAGAGGATGGGAGGGACAGCAGGGACAAAGGAGATCTTACAGGTAACTCGGTCCCTGGTCATGTAGGGCCTTATAGGTTAACAAAGCAACCTTAAAGGTGATCCGCCACTTAATCGGCAGCCAGTGCAGACCGCGGATCACAGGCATTATATGGCTGGCTCTTGAAACACCAGTCAATAGCCTGACAGCCACATTCTGCACCAGCTGCAAGCGGCAGATATCAACCCCCGACAGCCCTAGGTAAAGGGCATTGCAGTAGTCAAGGTGGGAGGTAACGAAGGCGTGAACCAATTTTGGAAGATCATCGGGAGGAACCAGATGTTTCACCCAGGCGATATTTCTCAGTTGGTAAAAAGAAGTTTTAACAACTGCTGACACCTGTAATTTTAAGGTCAAACAGTCATCAAACATAACGCCCAGGTTCCGTACCCAGTCTGAGGTGGCTAGCTGGACACCTCCAAGCCACAAGCCCGAAGGTGAACCTGCCAGCACTCCCACCTCACGACGACTTGGGTTCACAACCAACACCTCAGTTTTATCAGGGTTCAACCTCAGCCAGCTCATATTCATCCAGGCTTGGTATAGCTGAGTTTCATCTGCATAGCAGTGAAAACTCAAGCCATGCCATCTAATAATTACTCCTAACGGCAGCATACACACTGCAAACAACATGGGTGCCAAAATGGATCCCTGCGGAACCCCACAGGGCAGGGAGAATGGAGCTGAGGTACAAACCCCAGACACCACTCTCTGAGTCCTACCCATGAGGTAAGATTGAAACCATCTGAGGACAGTCCCCAACAGTCCACAGATAAGCCGCAGGCAATCCAAAAGCACACCATGGTCCACAGTATCAAATGCTGCAGAGAGATCAAGAAGGACCAAGATGGAACAGGTCCTTCGATCTCTCGCTATCAGGAGGTCATTTAGTACCCGAACAAGAGACGTCTCTGTACTATGTCTCTTCCTGAAACCAGACTGGAGAGAATCATAGATATTGTGGCTGATCAAATGGTCCTCCAGCTGTAAATCTTAGGAACTAGGCTCCTGCTGACAATTCACTCCCCCTTTTAGAGCACCTGGAAAGATACTATGATGGGCTTCTCACTCTTAGGTGGTATACTGATCCTCCTAACTCTGTTCTTACAAGTGGAGGTCTGTGAAGATTCAAATGGGGGTACACCACAAATGAGGTACTACCTTATCTTTGGAGCATTCACCCAATCAGAACTGGCACTATGGTCTACGAGGCTGCACATGCACCAAACACAGATTTCTGCTGCCACCTCTCTGGCTGGAAGCAGCAGTCACAAATAACTACTGATCTTGTCATGACTCTAATGGGTACCTATCCCTGCACCAAAGGCCATACAAAACATGGCAATGCCAGCCGACGGTGCACCCATGCCATCAGAGCATGGTGGAGGTGCCATGTACTAAGGATAATCTTCATCCTACTGCTTCTGTCTGGGAACATCCATCCTATGCCAGGCCCTGTCTCCTCCCCCAAATCATCATCCCATGGGTTTACTAAAATTGCCTCTATGAGCATTGTCAGCCTTCTACCTAAGTTACCCAAATTCCAGGCCTGGGTTTTGCAGCACAAGCCAGACATTATCTCAATAACAGAATCTTGGCTCTCTCCCAAAGTCCCAGATACAGTTGTTTCCCCTTGAGGGATGGACCATCATCTGCCTGGACAGACTGGCCAAATGAGGGGGAGGAAGCCTTGTCTATCTGAGCAAAAACATTAAAGGTCAGGTTATGCCCTATAATACCAACACAAAAGAAGCACCAATTTTAACACTAAAACTCTCTGTTGGGCAGCAACACAAAACGCTGCTATTAACAACAGTGTACATTCCCCCTGGTAAGCAAGGAGTAGGGCTAGACCTATTCTATGATCACATCAGCAAAGCTAAACAGGATTTGAAACAGGTAATACTTGAGGACTTCAACTCAAACTGATTAGTGCATGATACGGTAGATGTAAGAGACAAAATACACAGTCTATACCTCATGTTGATGGTCAAACAGACAACCAGAAAGAACTACCTCTCAGGAACTAGTACCCTAATAGACTGACTCCTAGTAACGTCCCCTGAACATATTAAAGACATCTTGGCCATCCCTGATATCTTGAGTGACCACTCATCAATAGTCTGCTCAGGACTAACAAGTGCCCTAAAGACCCCCCACAAGTCATCAAAAAGCGATCCCTGAGGAAAGGGCAACTGCACCTATTCAGATGGTACCTAAAGGAAGCTGACTGGTCCCCTCTAGATGATTGCACTGACACCAACTATACCCTCGACTACTTCTCCTCAGTCTTTAACAGAGTTTGTGACCGATTTGCTCCTGTAAAAACATCCAAAATTAAAGGAACTATCAACCCATGGTTCAACGGCCACTTGATTGATCAAATGAAATCAAGGGACAACCTATGGCACATTGCGAGAATTACAGGTACGCAGACCAACTTGACTCCCTACAAGTCAGCAAGGAATTAATGTACCAGGCTAATTAGGAATGCCAAGGCTATGTTCTACAGAGAGAAATTAAGACAGTGCTGGGGAAAAGGGAGAGATTTCTGGGAGGCCATTAAAACACTCACAGGAAGGGAAGCGAGAGCACCACCCGATCTAATAGTTACCCCCTTGGGCCCTGTTCAACATCCTAAAGACCTTGCAAATGCATTTAATCTAGCTTTAAGTGACCTAAATTAAGTGCTACCCCCCAGACTACCTAGACCACAATCCTAACAGGACGCCCCCTAGTCCTCACCCCTATCCTACTGCTAACCCCTTACAACCCCTCTTCTACTTCAAGCAGGTCTCAAGGTCCAAAAATATCAACTATGTTAGAAGGGTCTTAGGCAAAACTATAATGGACAGTGACTCTATTGACATGAAGCTGCTTGCCCTCGCATTGGAAGAATTAGCCTATCACCGTACTAAATTTTTCAACATTTTCCTCAGGACTGGCATATTCCCAAATTCATGGAAAACTGCCCTAGTCACACTGGTTTTCAAAAACGAAGACAGAACTACCTTGGATAATTATTTCCCAATCTCCATTTTACCACCCCTTTCCAAGGCCCTCAAGAGATTGGTATCCGACCAGCTTACTGAATACTTGAACAAATACAAACTACTCTGCCCTCAGCAGCATGGGTTCTGTAAAGACCATAGTACCATCACAGCACTCACAGACTTCACTACCCATCTATATGACACCCTAGACTCTGGTATGATGGTGGGAGTCTATTTATTTAGACCTGACCAAAGCCTTTGACACTGTCAATCACCAGATCTTGCTCACTAACCTCTCGTCCCATGGCCTATATTCTGACACTGTCTCATGGTTCTCTAGCTACCTCTCCCACAGGAATTAGCGTGTTAGGATAAACAGAGTCACATCTGAACCATGGAGCGTAACATGAGGGGTTCCTCAGGGGTCAGTCCTTGGGCCATTACTCTTCAGCCTTTTTATGAACTTGCTTCCCAGTGCCTGCCCTGCCAAACTGCTGCTCTATGCAGATGCGGTGATCTCAGTCCCTGGTCACTGCTTGCTAGACATAAATGCTGCCTTTCAAGACAGCTTCTCAAAACTTGAGGCCTGGTTCTCTCACAAGAGGCTCCGATTAAATTACAAAAAAACCAAGTCCATGCACTTCTCAATTCAGCGGTCCAAAAAGGACGCCTACCCCCTGATCATCCTTAGTCATAAAGGTGACATCGTAGAACAGGTCTCCACCTTCAAATATCTGGGTAATCATATTGATGACGCCCTCTCTTTTACTACCCATATTGACCACATCATAAAATCTGCAAATGTCCGACTTGGGATCCTATACCGGCACAGAAAAGCTATGATCCCAGAGGCCCTCAATCTTGTTACACAGAGTTTCATATTGTCAGTTATTGACTATGGCCTAGTCATATACAGTGCAGCCTCTGAGACCTCGCTTAAACGAGTAAAGCTTCTCCTTAATAAAGCTTGCCATCTCGTATTGGGAGCTGATCATTACACTCATACCTGCGGCCTATATTCCTCGACAGAGTGGCTTCCCCTCTCCCAAAGGGCCAAATACCAAGCCTTTCTACTTAGGGAAAAAAGCACTACTAGGACAAACACCTAAATCATCATCAACACTTTTCCAACACAACCCTACCAATAAAAATACGAGAAGCTCAGTGAAGGGCCTCCTACATGTTCCGTTTAAAAGAACCTCCATGGCCCAGTGTTCCCTTTCTTATCGCAGGCTTCAGTGGTTTAATGACCTACCGTCTACTGTCCTGCAGCAAGAAAACATTGGCCTGTTCAAGAAAACCCTACATCTCCACCTGGCTGGTTCCCAAAACTGCGATTGCTATGCTTAGCGACTGACCACTGGCCTCTCCTCATGCCTGGTTATCCCTACCCCCTCACACCCCCTACCCATTCTAAACCATCCCCTTAGCTCAGACTCTTGGCTTCTGACCTATTGGTCTTCACACTGCTACCCTTCCCTCGATTGTTATTCTTGACCCCCCTGGCCTCTCCTCAAGCCTTTTTCCCCATTTCATCCCTACCCCTTCCACCTCCCTACCCACTCTAAGCCACCTCCTTAGCTCAGGCTCTTGGCGTCTGACCCCTTGGTCCCCACTCGACTACCCTTCACTCGATCCTTCACCCGCTCCCAAACCTCTCAGCCTTATCTGGCAGCCACTCCGTCATATTCCTCCTCACCACCCCTCTTTTTCTTCCTCTCTCCCCTCATATCCCCTCGGAATCAGGCATGACAAAACCACTTCTGGCTGCTATTCTCTATTTATTTTTTGCGTTGCTTTCACGCATGTGCAAGAAACACTTTGCATCAGGTTTTCTTCACAAGCAGGTTGTGGAAGTGTGGCAGTGTTGTGCCGAATGGCAGCAGCCCATTCAGGGGCTGGTCTCTGCCTCAGCCAATAGATGAGCATGCTGTCAATCACTGGTAGTTAATGAGCAGGCCACTACAGTACATTAAAGTAATTGAGCCGCTGCAATCAGGGAGTGCCCCATCACTACGCAATCAGCTGTTTGTACGGTGGGGCCTCGCTGACTGCAGCAGCCAATTACGCAGCTCCATTGTGCGGTGTTGCCATGGTGACGGCTTCTCCGTCAGCCTCTCTCAGTCCCCACAAAGCCAACAGAAAACCACCGCCCAGCCTTCAGTGTGCCTTCATGGTTAAACATTTAAATAAATTAAAAAAAAGAAAGCCAACTGGGGGTGCCCAATTCCCCTTGGCTCTTGCCACGCCCCGCACTTATATCTGCCGACAGGGGTGCTCAATCCCCCTGTCGGCATGCCCACTGTCTGGTAATTTTGCGACGTGGGGAGACCACTCCCAGTCTGCGTAATGCTCCCAATTTCTTGTGTGCGGTACCCAATCCCCTCGGCTCTTATTCCCCAGCACTTTCGGTATGTAGCCGGGGGGTGCCCAATCGTCCGTCGCTACAGCACCCCCCCAAACACTCAAGTGGCATGCTGGGAGCCCACCCCCGCATGCCAAAATTAAATCTCACTGCAAAAAAGAACACCTTCCTGCAAAGTTTTTTGTAAAAAAAAAAAAGAACTGTAAACTAGAAAACGGTCCCTCGTTGATTCTGGTGGTCCTTCCCCCAACCCGTGCCCACCATCTGCATACCCCACCTCCCAACACCCCTCCCTCACCCCATACTTACCTCTGGAGCTCGGCACAATGATCTTCAGTGGACTGGGAACACGTCTGCATTCTTCAAAGCAGACTGCGAACTGAAGAAATGCCGGTAAGCTGTATAATAGCATAAATGTTTCTTTTTTCAACTTTGGTGCATATCTCAGCCATTTTGGGGAATTATTTCACCAAATTTTCAACATGGGCTTCTTGGGACCCCACCCTCATTAACTCAGTCACTATCATTTTGTTATTTGGTCCCAAAAGGTGATTTCGCGGTCACTGCACGGAACCACCTTTCAGGACTGATTAATGAAATGACAGTGTCACAGTTCATGAGGTAAGCCCCCAAAAACCCTATGTTGAAAATTTGGTGAAAAAATTCCCAAAAATGACTGTTTTACGAGTATGCATTGTGCAGTTCCTATGCACATTCATAACTTCGAGCACTTCTAATATTTTCACTCCAGATTTTCAACATTACCATTTTACCACACCTTCTTATGAACAGCATAGCTTTAATTTTTTACATCTCGCCTGAAATGTGTTTTCACACGTGTAACGCACAATGGTGCAGTCAGTGTGTGAAATAAATGTTCGGGACAGATTAAGAATATCACATTTACACTGTTCATGAGGTAGGCCCCAAAAACCCTAAGTTGAAAATTTGGTGAAAAAATTCCCCAAAATCACTGTTTTACTAGTGCGCGTTGCGCAGTTCCTACACATGCTCGTAACGTCGAGCATTTTTTTATATTTTCACTCCAGATTTTCAGCATTGCCATTTTACCACACCTCCTTATGAACAGTACAACTGTTATTTTTCACATATCACCCGAAATGTGTTTTCGCACATGTAGCACACAGTGGCGTGGTTGGTGTGCGAAATCAATGTTCGGGACAGATTAAGAAAATCACAGTGACACTGTTCATGAGCAGAGGTCTTAAACTGGCTATGTTGAAAATTTGGTGACAGAAGTCCATAAAATGACTGTGTTATGAGCATGCATTGTGCAATTTCCATGCACCCTCATAAGTTCACAAATTTGTAATCTTTTCAGTCCAGATTTTCAACATCAGCATTTTTCCACACCTCCTTATGAATAGTACAGCTGTCATTTTTCACACCCTGGCCAAAATGTGTTTTCGCACTTCCGGCGCAGAATAGCACAGTCGCTGTGGGAAATCAGTGTTCGGGACAGATTAAGAAAATCACAGTGACGTGGTTCATGAGAGGAGGTCCAAAAATGCCTATGTTGAAAATCTGCTGCAAAAAATTCAAAAACTAATTACATTACGAGTGTGCATTGCGCAGTTTCTACGCACACTCATGACTTCACCAGTTTTTTTATATTTTCATTCCAGATTTTCAACATTGCCATTTTTTACACCTCCTCAGGAACAGTACAGCTGTCATTTTTCACAACCTGTTCAAGATGTGTTTTCACATCTGTGGCGCTAAATGGCACAATTGCTGTGCAAAATCACTTTCGTTTAACAAACTGATAGTGTCACTGTTCATGCGGTGGGATCACAAAAAGCCCATGTTGAAAACTTGGAGTAAAAATACCAAGAAACGGCCAGGGTGTTAGGGTTTTCAACCATAACGCCCTACCCTGTAAGGACTGACAGGTGTCAGGGACATGACTTGGGATTGTCGACAGTAATGCTCATGCCATTCCACCCTCACCCGCACCCTGCAGCCAGTGACTGGCATTGAGGTGCGCCTTGGACTCTTTGGACCCAAAGTTCATCCCATTCTCCTATACTGCACCCATTTCAGTATATTTCCTTATGGAATGAGGTGAGTAAAGCCCGAACACCAAGGCACCTCGACACTTGTCCAGTGTCTGCAGGGCAGGGTGAGGTGAAATGTTGTGACCCGTTGTGGCGACGGCCCAAAGGAACTTCTCAATGCCTGTCCATCTCTACGGGGTTGGGGTGGGGTTGGCATCAGTTCAATACTTCACTGCCATTCCTATACTGCATGGGCCAGATTCTAATAGAGGCCTGCATCTGGTGCAAGCTGTGGCAAACAGCAGCTTGCGCCAATACCGGGTGCACCAGGGAGCCTGCACCTGATTCAGGTACAGGAGGGGTCCCAGCGGCTAAGTCCCCATGTTTGCGCTGACTGGAACCCTGCAGAAAACCCCTGTCACACCGCACAAGTCCACCACAGGCCACCAGAGACTAACACAGGACCCCTGTCCCACTAGGTAATGGGCATGTAGAAACAATCTGGTAGGCCGGTGTCTCCCCACCATGTCCGGTGCAATTGGTGCCTGGCCACGAAGGTGAGTGGTGGGATGTGCCAGGCACCAGGGAGCAGTTGGAACTGGTGTATGGGGGGTTTGGGGCACCACCTGCTGGGGCATGGGTGGGCACTGCACCACCATAAGTTGGTGTTGTGGTAGCACCGATGGGGTGGGCATTGGGGATTGGGGGAGCCGCTGCCAGTATGGGCAGCATCAGGATGGGGGTACCAACGTGGTACATAGTTGGCACCGGAGAGCTGTGAGGGGTGCCATTGGACCACTAGGATGGAGGCCACACATACAGGGCTACACTCGGGGGTGTATGGTGGGTGGACCATCACCCATGGTGTGCCACACACAGGCATGTCACCCGGGGAGAATGTCTAAGTCCCCTTACGGCTGCCCTGGCTGGTCTCAGGGCTCTTAGAATTTCTCCTGCTGAGTGATGTCTGTGAAGTGCAGGATGCAGCTTGCATCGGACGCAGTTCCCCTACCATAGTGCAGCAGTGCATTGCAGGGCAAAAGGCAGGTGCAAGCCTTGTTTGGGGCAGGTGGACTGCGGTCAATGCAGGCCACCTTTGTGAATCGTACGGAGGGCGGTCATGGACGCAAGGTGCACCTTGCACCATATCTGTTTGGAGTAGGCACCTTGCATCCGATGCAGGGCTTTGAGAATTGGGCCCCATCTGTCTAACTCCAGTGCTTCCACTGCTAATGCCAGCAAGCAACCATTCTGCATTGACAAATGCTTGTGTAGTAAGTTCTGGCCTATAAGAGGCTCACAGGTGACCAGTGGAAAGCTCATTAATTAGGAACAGGCTGCATTTCTCCTGTCTGCAAGCTCAGCCCATGCTAATGTACAAAGACATTATCACATTTCTTATGAGTCTTTCTTAAATGTGTTTTATCTGTTTACAGGAGTGCACTTGATTTGAGGCCAAAATCAAATGCAAATAGTTATAGTAGCAGAGCCCTCCCCACCACACACACACACACACACATATACACACTCCCCGAAAAGCTGCTTAAAAGCCTGCAATTCATCAAAATCAATTCCATTTTCTTACTTAGTTGGGGTTCAATGCCAACAAGTGTAAAATCATGTACGTAGGGCATAGGAACCCCGATGCCGAGTACAGGACGGGGAGAGGCACTGATACTCACTAGACATGAAAGGGTCCTTGAGGTTATTATATCAGAGGACCTCAAGGTGGCAGTACAGTGTGACAAGGCTATGGGCAGGGCAAATTGGATTCTGGGGTACATAAGGAGTGGCATCTCCAGTAGGAGGAGGAGGAGGAGGGATGTTGTGCTACCATTCTGTCACTCCCTGGTATACCCCCAGCTACAGTACTGTGTCCAGTTTTAGAGTCCACACTTCAGAAAGGACATAAGGTGATGGTTTTCCAGAGGAGAGCAACTAAAATGGTTTAGGATTTTCACATGAATCCCTACAAGGAAAGGTTGAAGAATCTCAACATGTACACTCTGGAAGAGAGGAGGGCGAGAGGTGACATGATCAAGACCTACAAAGTACCTCACAGGGGTAAACAGGGTACAGTTCGGGAGTTTCCTTCAAATGAGGATGAGCACACAAATCAAGGGGCATATAATGAAGCTGGGGGGGAATTCAGGATAGATGTGAAGAAATATTTCTTTACTGAAAGGGTGGTAGACGCCGTGAACAGACTGCAAGGAGAAGTGGTGGAGGCTAAAATGATAGGGGGCATGAAGCACACATGGGATAAACATAGGGGTATATTAGAAAAAGGGGAAGGAGGGGGTCAACAGAGATCAATAGAGCTATGGAGGTGGAGTAGCTTCAAGTTCATTGCAGGAAAAATCCATTGAGAAAGCTCATTCACAAGGAGGTCCTGATGGATGCAGGCAGAATAAGACATACAGTAACGTATACAGGCAGGACTTACAAGTAGGTAGAGAACACTTGGGCAGACTGGGTGGGCTGAGCTGTCCTTTTCTGCTGATAAATTCTATGTTTCTATGGCATCATGTGTTCATTCAGGTGCTGTGTTTATTTAAAGTTGGGCCTACCATACATCCAGATGTAAGGTACAGTAAATTAACGAATTAGATGCAGCCCACTTACAGTACAATAAACAGAACTCCAGTGCTTCGAGAACCCTTTACTCTTCATAAGGCTGCTTAAAGAGCTGGGGTTCTATTTGCAGTGTCCACACTGGTAAGCTGATCTTAAAATCGATGGCGCATCTGAATGAGTACTTGATTCTTGCTCACTCCATTTCTTCCCCACTTTGAAAGCTGCTTGTCCTGAGTTAGTTTTGGGCTGGCAGTGCCTCGTGTGTGTTGGAAGATGACCAATAAGCGGCACTGAAAGACATCAGACTTCACAGACTGTGAAGGCAGCTGCTCACCCACCATCTTGGCAAGGAGAAGGCTGCATCTGTGGCCACCAATGACTGTTGGGGTGTGGGGATGGGGGACCAAAGGAGACAGACATAAGGAAGTAAAATCATAATAAAAATTGTGAGACCTTCACCAGCTTTCCAAAATGCTTACCAGTAAAAGAACAATCTATGAAGTTTTACAAATGGCAACACAATCTGGTGAGCCCTCTGTCTGCCGTCTGATACCAGGCATCAACCAGCATAAAATTGCCTAAAGAAGGCAGTGTGGTCATGTGGTTACTGAAATACTGGAGATTACAGATTTATAAGAACAAAAGAATATCACACAGAAGCTGGCACATGTGCCTATAGCAGCTGTCTCCTGCTTCTCAGTAGTTATATTTATACCCTTGAGGTACTTGAATGTTTCTATCCTATCCCCCCTTTCCCTCCTCTCTTCCAGTGAGTACATATTGAGGTTCCTTAATTTCTCCTCATAAGTCTTGTGTTGCAAGTTCTGTACTGTGTCATTCGCCCTTCTCGGGACCATCTCCAGCCTGTTAATATCCTTATGAAGGTGTGACCTCCAGAACTGCACAAAGTACTCCATGTGAGGCCTGACCATGGTTTTATATAATTGTATCACTACCTCCCTCCATATGCTGCTAATACCCCTGCCTATGCACCCCAGCATGTCACTGGCCCTCTCAGCTGCCTTACCACTTTGACATTTTCAGGTCATCTGAAAAAAGAACCCCAGATCCCTTTCCTTCTTTGTGACTGTCAGCAACTCCCTCCCCCATTCTGTAGCTTTCCCCATGGTTTCTGTGTCCCAGGTGCATAGTTTTGCACTTTTTTGAATTAAACTTCAGTTGCCAGTCCTCAGACCATTTTTTCAAGCTTCCCCAGGTCCCTCCTCATTTTCTCCACCCCCTCTGGGGTATCCACTGTGTTACAGATCTTGGTGTCATCTACAAACAGGTAGACCTTTCCCTTCAGCTCTTCTGCAATGTCACCAGTGAAGACATTGAACAGGACTGGCCCCAGGACCAATCCCTGCATCACCCCACTGGTCACCCCTCTCCCCAGACTGCACCCCATTTACCACCACTCTCTGCCTCCTGTCTGTCAGTCAGTTTCTAACCCAGTTTACCACCCTTTCCCCCATGCCCAGCCTACCCAGCTAGTTTATCAGCCTCCTATGTGGGATGGTGTCAAAGACTTTGCTGAAATCAAGGTAAGTGTTGTCCACTGCCCCACCCTGATTTTCTTCCTTTGTCACCCAGTCAAAGTGATCAACCAGATTTGTCTGACATGACATCCCCACTGTGAATTCATGTTGCCTATGGTCCTGGGCTCCGATGGTTTCTAGATGCCCCACTATCCTTTCTTTAAGCAATGTCTCCGTGATCTTCCCCACTACTGAGGTGAGGCTGACTGGCCTATAGTTCCCTGCCTTCTCCCTACTGCTGGATTTGTGTAGAGGGACCACATGTGCCCTCCTCCAGTTCTCTGGTGCCACCCCTGTGTTGAGTCACTCAGTGAACATGGCTGCCAGAGGTACTGCTGTCTCCCGTCACAGTTCTCTTAATATCCTTGGGTGTATGCCATCTGGTCCCATTGCTATGTCCACCTTCAATTTAGTCACCTCCTGCAGGATTCTTTTGCTTGTGAATGGACTATTGTCCACCTCTTCATGCCTTTCCAACTGCTGTACTGCTGTGGCCATTGCCCCTCCCCCTCTTTGGTGAATACTGAACAGAAAGACACAGTGGATGTCTTGGTGGAGGTCACATGACAGTTCTTAGGCATGGTACCATCACTTCCAAATACCTAAACAGCACATATATGACAAATGCTTGTTCTTTCCTCCCTTTGCACTTAGCAACTTTCTACTCAGCACTTAGCAACTTGGTTTTTTATATACCCTGCTTGTGTACATGTTTCCTGTTTTCCATTTTATTCCCTTGGTATAATCCTAACTTACTACCCTGATTGTTATTGCCACTGCAAGTCCTTCTGTTATGTATTGACTATTATTGCCACTGCTAGTCCTTCGTTAAGAATTATTGTTTTATCCATGACATGGAGTCTTTGTAAAAGAGCATCTTGGTTCAAAGGTTGTAATTCCGAAACTGAAATAAATAAATAAAATAGCTGTCAACAGCAACATATATGCAGGTGCACACCTACAATGCACAGACCAATACACTGGTCCCAAACAGCACACCAAGAGGCATAATGTACATGTGATCACGTGTCCCGTAGGTGGAGCTACTCAGTACAAAATATCACTGAAGTCTGAGGCCAGATGCCATGCCACCCATATTCCCACGTATAAGTGGTGTAGAACTGAGGGGGAGAATGTTGAGACAGGAATGCATTGAAGCAACATGCCATGCCAAGATGAGTCACTGGCACACTGCAAGAGATGTGATACAGGAGAATCTAGACGTACCCATCAGTATGTGCTAAGGAAGCCCACCATCGCTACTAAATGTATGGTATGCATACTTCACACAGATGATGGACGCATACAGAAGAGGTATGGAACAGCCAAGGAGAGCTGCTCAGCACAGGTGCAAACCACAGATGGAAGGCCTGCAGAGACTGCTGATTTTCCAGTTGTGGTGACTAGTGAGGATGGCAATGCACACAATGTGCACCACAGTG
Source organism: Neoceratodus forsteri (assembly GCA_016271365.2). Lineage (NCBI taxonomy): Eukaryota > Metazoa > Chordata > Ceratodontiformes > Ceratodontidae > Neoceratodus > Neoceratodus forsteri. The sequence continues at coordinate 1,278,123,388 of CM057450.1, read as the reverse complement.
ACACCGGCACAGTGGCTGTAAGCATGAGTAGCATATGCACATACAGTATACAGTGATTCTGTCTGTGCATCTGTATGCAGCCCATTTACCATACTGTAGTAGGGCATATTTCCATGGCTACCACATCAAATGAGTGGGCAGCATACGGTATAGATCCACAACACATGTGCAGTTGTAATACATGGGTCTACAGACACAGTGGGTAGATAGGCAGCATATAGCAGCATAGACAATGTATCCAAGGGTTAGAGTTTCATGTGGTTCATCAGATAAGTTGCAATGTGCTGTGCACAGTACATAGTGTGCACCCAATACTGATTTCAAGCAGTACGGTGGGCATGGATCCCTATGGATGAAGACGGTTCCTGTCTTCACACTATATTAGCCCTGTGTACCATGAACATGCTGCACAACAGCCCTCCATAGACTAGGATGTTGGTATCCACTATGTCAAGCACAATAGATCTGTATGGTAGATCACATTATATTGATTAGTGGACATTGCTGCTGCATCCTTTCTGTTTCCAGTATCAGTACTATACAGTTTGGGGAGTTTTGGGACTCTGGAAATGTAAGTATGGGCATCTGACATCCTGGTGGCCCCAATGGTAGACACTCTACCAGTGCAGCACCTCAGGCTGGTATTCCATGGTTGAGTGTACTGGTACATGCCGCACAATGCTCACCATACTGTGGTAGTACAGCAATGAGTGCTTAGCGATGTCCACTGTCAAGACTGGTCATAGTACTGTGAAATCCCTAGCACTGCATAATGGCTTCCTCAAGCATACTGTTAAGCACTGCTGGCACTGATGAATATTGCTGGTTGGGAGGCCATGATTCCTGACTGTTGGGTTGGAGGGTGCCAGACCAATAGTACTGCACACACCAATAGTAGTCTCACAATACATGTTTCAAACAACATGAAGTCTTGCTGTATTCTGACAATTGCAGTGATTCCCAACCTTTGAACTGCCCCAGAGAACAAAGAGTTAACTTTCTATGCAGGGCATAGAATGCTGAGCTCGAGCACGGTTGAAGTCTCTGTCTGGAGTGATTCAAACCTAAACCGTCAGATTCTTTACTCCGCCTCACTGAACGGTCGCTCCAGAGATTTCTCCTTCAGCTCGGTTGGAAAGTCGGTTAAAGTATCAGTTTTTCGTCGGTTTTTAAATCGAAAAATTTTCCGCATAGTCGGTTCAGTCTCTGTCTGTGGTGCCGTGAGTACTAGATAGGAATTGTTCTGTTTTTTCTGTGTGGAACTTGTAAAAGTGTGGCTCGGTTCGGCTGAACCGGCCATTTGATAGTGAAATTTGTGTGTTTTACTTAGTGTGTGGTTACTGGTTCTTATCGGTTCTAAAAAAAAACGTGTTTTAAATGTTTTTTTACAACACCCGAGACACGGTTAGGAACTGATAAGGGAGACTTGCCTGATGGTTGCCAAAAAAAGGGTAAGTTTGGTTAGGTTGGCCATGTCTGAGAAACCCAAGAAAAAAAACGGGCCCACTGGGTTTCAACACTGCAGTGAGTGTGGGGAGGTCTTTGTTAAGGCCGATCCCCACACTACCTGTGTTTATTGTCTGGGGTTTGACCACATCGATTCAGACTGCCAAATATGTAAAAACTTTCCCAAATCTACCCTTGAGAAGAGATTAGGTAGACTGAGGGAAAAGGCCGAGAAGTCCGCTGACCCGGATGGCCAGCCGGTTCGGTTTCGACCGAACCAGAAGGAGTGCCCTCTGACCAGGGCGATACTTCTTCAGGCAAAAGGAGAGCCGATTCCGAGGGATCGGTTCTGACAAAAAGAAAATACAAAGATAAATCGACCGGTTTGGATCCAGAGGTTCATGTTCCGACCACCGATGAGATAGCCAGAGCGATTCAGATTGTGGAATCGCTCCATCCGGTTCCAATCGATCCAGCTCCTTCTGGCAGGGGTTCCGTTCACTTGGTTCCTCCAGTTCAAGATTATGCCCTTGAAGATTTTTATGAACTGGAATTTGAAGAGGAAGGGGAATTTGAGGATGATGATGTAAATGAAGGTCTGGATGTGCCTGTGGAACCGGACATCTCCCCAGACAGACCTTCAGGTGTTTCCCCCCCTAGGCTTTCTAAGTCCCCTTCTCACTTTATGTTTTACAGAAAGGTGGCTGAAACCCTCCAGCTTCCTATGGAGGAGGCTGTGGAAGATCAAGAGGAGCCTGATTATGTAGAGATGATGGACATCCCAGAGTCCAGGAGACTGTCTATTCCCCTCCATAAATCTTTTGGGAAACAGACACAAAAAATCTTAAAGTCTCCTAACACTATACTTCCTGTGGATAGAAGAATGGACAAGAGGTGTACACTTTCAGGCTCAGACACGGAGTTCTTATATCAGCAATGCAGCCATTTTGGGGTAGTGCAGGCTGCTGCCTGTGACAAGGCAAATATTCCCTTGGCTTCACATCCCCCTGACAAGGACTCCAGGAAGATTGATGCCATAGCAAAGAAATAGTACATGGCATCTACTTTGGGACTCAGGCAGGTGAATTACATGGCCTATACAGCCATGTACCAGAAGTCCAGGTGGGACACTGTACTGGCACTGGCTAAACAGGCCACCCCACAGCTAGCCAAGGAGCTGGAGGTAGTGGCTGCAGATAGGATTGAGGCATCTAAGGTTCAGTTTCATGTTGCTGTGGACTCTAATGATGTGTCATCAAGAGTCATGGCTACATCTGTGGCTCTTCGGAGGATGGCTTGGCTCAGATGTACTAGCCTCTCGCAGGGCACCCAGGCTAAGGCCATGGATTTTCCTGTAGTGGGTAATTCTCTGTTTGGGGAGCAGACAGAGAATTGCATGAAGAAAATGGATGAGTACAGGACCACTTACAGGAGTGCTCAGGCCAAGGAAAGGCAGGCAACTCCTCAAAGGCAGCAGTCTAGGGGCAGGGGCAGGCCTTTTCAAAGGCTTTTTTACCAAGCACAGGCCTCTTCTTCCTTTTCTCAGAGGGGGTTCTTCAGAGGGAGAGGCAGAAGGGGGATGAGCAGGGCTGCATCCACTCCTCAGCCTAAAGCCCCATCCTAAGCAGACACCCTGATGGGTCTGCCCGGGTCGTCTCTCCTATTCCAGTAGAGGGCAGGCTGGCTTACTTTGTCCAGGACTGGATGTCTATTACATTAGACAAGTGGTCCTGGAAGTAGTAAGCCAGGGACTGGTTCTCAGCTTCAAAAAATTTCCAAAGATGAGAGCCAGATCTTTTCCACCTGCAAATCTCTTGGAAACCCTTGCCCTAGGGGCGGAGGTTTCTTCTCTCCTAGCTTTAAGAGCCATTGAGAGAGTACCTACGCTACAAAGGGGCAAAGGACTGTACTCCAGGTACTTCCTGACCACCAAAAAGACAGGGGAGTGGCGACCCATCCTAGACCTAAGATATCTAAACAAACATCTTTTAAAACCAAAGTTCAAGATGATAACTCTGGGAATAATCCTTCCCTCTCTAAGGTCAGGGGACTGGCTAGCCTCCCTGGACCTCAAAGATGCCTACTTTCACATTCCCATCAGATGCTCCCACAGAAAGTACCTCAGGTTGGAGTTGCCCTCAGGCCATTATCAGTTCAGAGCAATGCCCTTTGGCATAACCTCAGCCCCAAGGGTTTTCACAAAGTGTCTGGCAGTAGTAGTTGCCTTTCTAAGAAGGCAAAAAATTTCCATTTTTCCATATCTGGATGATTGGCTAATAGTGGGTCAGTCTCCAGACCAAGTCAAGTCTCACCTGCAAGTGACCCAGCAAGTGCTCACTTCTCTAGGATTTCTTCTCAACCTTCACAAGTCAGTTCTTGAACCAGTACAGCTTCTTACCTTTATAGGGGCAGAACTGGACACACTCAGAGCAAGAGCCTTTCTTCCTCTAGAAAAGGCAAGGGTTCTTATGGAACTAGCTTCTTCCTTCAGCCTTCGGGTATCTCGACCAGCAAGGCATTTCCTCCACCTCTTGGGCCACATGGCAGCTTTAACAGCAGTGGCCCAAGGGGCAAGATTCCAGATGAGGGATATTCAGTTCCACCTGAGAGCTTTCTGGTCTCAGAGGAGGGATTCCCTTACCAAACTAATCCCAGTGACTCTGACCTTGATCCAAGCCCCACAATGGTGGCAGGATCAGGACAATTTAAAACAAGGTGTTCTTTTTGTTACTCAACCGTGTTCAGTGGTCCTTACCATGGATGCTTCTCTCCTAGGCTGGGGAGCCCATCTGGGGTCCCTTACTGCCCAAGGGCTGTTGTCCCCCCAAGAATCCCTTCTCCACATCAATCTTCTAGAGCTCAGAGTAGTTTTTCTGGCTCTAAAAGCTTTCTCACAGTCAGTACAGAACAAGATGGTTCAAGTCAGAACAGACAACACCACCACCACTATGTGGTACATCAACAAGCAGGGAGGCACTCGGCCCATGGCCTTGTGCACAGAAGCCATGAAGTTGTGGTCCCTGGCTTATTCCCTGCAAACATCTCTTGTAGCAGTTCATCTTCCAGGCAAGGACAATGTGCTAGCAGATGCACTGAGCAGGATTTGTCAGGGCCATCACGAATGGTCCCTGGACCCCCAGGTGTTGAAAGTGATTTTTTCAAGGTGGGGCACTCCAGAGATAGATCTCTTTGCAGCCCCAGACAATCACCAACTCCCTCTCTTTTGTTGCAGACCTCCAGACTTGGGTTCAGTCCCTCTGGATGCCCTGATCCTGAATTGGGAAGGGAAGTTTCTGTATGCCTTTCCCCCCTTCCCACTCCTGTTCAAAGTTCTGGTAAAAATAAGATCTCAACCTTGCAAGGTGATTCTGATAGCTCCAGGTTGGGCCAGACAGCCCTGGTACCCCCTGTTGCTGTCCCTAGCAGTCCATCTTCCCCTGTCTCTTCCCAGGATTTACAACCTGTTAACATCCTCTCAGGAAGGATTTGGTATCTCAATCTTCAGTCTCTCAATCTCAAAGCATGGCTCTTGAAGAGTTAGAGTTTGCAGATCTGCATCTTTCCCAAGGGGTTCTGGATATCCTCAAGGCTTCTCGAAAGCCCTCCACCAGAAAGACTTACATCTCCAAAAGGAAAAGATTCAGCATTTGGTGTTCTAAGAAGCATATTTCTCCAGACACTGCAGGATTGCCTACGGTTCTGGATTATATGGTCCATCTTAATGGCCTAGGCCTCAGACCAGCTACTCTCAAAGTACACTTGTCAGCAGTTTCTACATTTTTGTCTGTGGGGAAGTCTTCTTCACTATCTTTCCATCCTGTGTTCTGTAAATTTTTTTAAAGGATTGCTTCACACCAGTCCTCCTTTTAGAGACCCTGCTCCTGCCTGGGATTTGAATATTTGCATTGCTCAACTTATGCAATCCCCCTTTGAGCCTATGTTTTCAGCAGAGCTTAAGTACTTGACTTGGAAAACTGTGTTCCTGGTAGCCATTACCTCTGCCAGGCATATCAGTGAATTGCAAGCCTTGTCAGTGGAACCTGATTTTATCTCATTTCACAGGGATAAAGTGGTCCTTAGAACCAATAGAAGGTTGTTGCCCAAAGTGGTTTCAGACTTCCATCTAAACCAGTCTATGTCTCTCCCAGTTTTCTTCACTGATCATTCTTCCTCAGGAGAGAGGAGGCTACACAGTTTAGATGTCAAAAGAGCCCTTAGTTACTACATAGAGCATACCAAGGGTCACAGGTTTGACTCCCTCCAGTTGTTCCTCACTTATGGAGAAGTGGGAAAGGGCAAACCTGCCACCAAAAGACCTATTGCCAGGTGGATTGTGTCTTGTATACAATTCTGCTATGAAAAACTGGGAAAAACTCCACCCTCAGGCCTGAGGGCTTATTCCACAAGAGGTACAGCTGCTTCCCTGGCTGCTGCCAGGGATATCCCTCTTTTAGAAATTTGTCAAGCAGCCACCTGGAAAACAGTCCATACCTTTAACAAGCATTACTCTCTGGATATCCAGGCTAGGAGTGATGCTTGGTTTGCCACAGCAGTACTTCAGAGCCAATTCCCAAAGTAGGTTCTGTCCCTCCTCCTTGGAGGTACTGCTTGGTAAGTCTGCAATTATCAGAATGCAGCAAGACTTCATGTTGTTTGAAGAAAAAATTACTCACCTTAGTAATTATGTTTCTTCTAATGGAGTCTTGCTGTATTCTGACCTCCCTCCCTGCCTCCCCTCTCAGAACCTGTTTTTGGGAAGTGGGTGGGCAGGTGCAGTGCACCCAGGGGTATTTTTGTTTACCCTCCTCCTTTTTGTTTGGGTGCTGATTTATTAGTATTTATAGTAGACTGCTTTTTGGTTTTTGGGTTTCCTGACTTGAGTCTTCCTTGGGAATCCAAAACTTTTTTCAGCCACTTGGCTAGTAAGAATTTTTACAATTTCCACATAGAATTTTTAGTTTAGTTGGGCTCGTAAGAATCTGATGGTTTAGGTTTGAATCACTCCAGACAGAGACTTCAACTGAGCTCGAGCTCAGCATTCTATGCCCTGCATAAAAAGTTAACTCTTTGTTCTACAGGGCAGTTCAAAGGTTGGGAATCACTGCAATTGTCAGAATACAGCAAGACTCCATTAGAAGAAACATAATTACTAAGGTGAGTAATTTTTTTTTACTGTCTATGTTGCCTAGCTGTGCAACCTACACACTCCTCATCTCTGTTAGCAATCACCGTAACCATTTTGCCACGGGTAGCACATGATGCCTTGGTGATCACACATTGTATCCACACTCATGACAGGTAAACTTGCACGTGGTGTGCTGCAATGTTACTACTGCCTTGACTGACACAGATGCCTGGCATACACATGTCCCTGTATTGTTCACACATTGTACTCTCATAACACAGGCCATGCCTAATTGGGCTACAGTGTTCATTGCATACAATGCAGTTACTCAATAGCACCTGATGGCTATAGACATGTGTCTGGTATGCCATGTCCACTGTCACCTGTCATCGAGGCACTGGTCAGGAAGCACAGGAAAACCAGGACCAGTTATCAAATTTTCAAGTAGCATTTTATTATTTTCAATAACAATAAAATAAAAAATTAAAATAATTGATCAGGATAGCTATTTACAAAGGCAATGCAAACAGATAAAATCCTTCATCTGAGGATCTCTCTAATTCTAAATTTTAGTCTCTCTCTCTAATAAAAGATTGCTCTCTTTATATCAGAATTCTTTGCCTGGCAATTAAAGTCTGCATCCTGAGTTTATTAAGAGACCTCCTCTTTCTCACAAAATGTATCAGAACTAGTTTAGTTTATTTCCTTGCATGTGCAACAAAATAGAACATGGTGTCCCAGAACTAATCTCTTGTTGACAGCTCTGCAAAAGAGTTTGTGGAGGTCAATCTGCAAGTCAACCCCTGAATTCCAAATAGTTTTTGCAGTCATTTCAACAATATAACTATATAAATTTTCAAAATCCAGTTTCACATAAATATCCACATACATTCCTATAATTACAAAACAAGGGGGAAGAAAAGATAGACACAGCAAGAAACAGCAAGGGAAGGCAAAGAGATGGGGGGGGCACAAGACCGCCAGAGTTATCAGTTCCTAGGTCTCAAGTAAATTTGAGTGCTCAGACAAGAGTCAGAAAAGGAAAGAATAGAACAGATTATTGCTTTTAACTTTTTCTGCATAACAAATGGGACAGGGTCTTATCCAACTCCGTCACATATCCCACTCTTTAAGATGGAACCTGTTTTTAATTTTCTTCTAAAATTAGCTAATAACCTTTACAGTTTTGGCCATATGCAGTATTCCCTTTTCCATAACAAGCAGTACAACAAACAGTTAAGTTTAAACCCACACATTTCTTTCAGCCTTCAGAATTCTCAATTCCTGATCCACATCATGACAGCAAATCAGCACTGACATGCTCTTTCTCAGATTTGTGCATCATTTTGAATTTAAATGGCTACAGTGCCAGGTACCACCTTGGGATTCTGGAATTGTTATCCTTCATTCGATTAAGACATTCTGTTATAAGTACAAAGCCAGCTCCTAGCAAATAAAACTTAAGATCTACCATGGCCCACTTTGCCGTAAGGCATTCCTTTTCAATGCTGGAGTACCTTTTCTCTCTGTTGTGTAATTTTCTACTGATATATAGAACGGGATGTTCCTTCCCATCTATATTTTGACTCAAGACTGCACCTAGGCCTACCTCTGATACATCTGTCTGTAACAAAAATTATTTCTTAAAGTCTGGGCTTTGCAAAACAATGAGCTGAACATAATAGGTTCATATGTTCTAATACAAGTATAGAAAGTCTGAACCAATTAACAACTTACCACTGCTCAGTCGTAGAGTCTACACCTTTCTTCACCCATATGCCCATCCAAGGTTGTTTTAAATTGTTTCATATTAACACTACTAACCACAGTCTTTGGCAGTTGGTTCCAAATCTCAACAATCCTATGTGTAAACCATTTTTACCTTTTTGTTGTTTTACTATTCTCCTTTCTTAATGTTAAGTGGTGGGATCTATTATTTTTATTATTCAATTGTCTAATAAGACCTATAGTTTCCTATGTATATTGATTTTTGGAGGCACTATATACTAAACATAGGTCCTCCCTCTCTCTTCTATATTTTAGAGAATATAACCCTAATTGCTGTAGTCTTTCCCCATACTCTAGATGTTTCATATGTCTTATTTTCCGTGTTACCCTTTTCTGAACTCTTTCAATGAGTTTACTACCACTTTTAGTCTGGGGAGCACAAAATGGGGCATAATATTCCAAGTAGGGGAGAACCAATGATGAATAAAGTGGCATTATCACATCCCTTTCCCTACGTTTTATATATTTAAATATATTTCCCAAGATTTTATTACATTTCTTCACTGTTACCTTAGTATGAGCGTCGAAGGAGATGTTATTGTTGATCGTTATCCCTAAATCACACTCATTTATTGTTTCCTGTATAGTGATATTATTTAGTTTAGACATAAAGTGCTGATTTCTGTATCCCAAGTGCATGACTTTGCACTTGTCCTCATTAACTTTTAGCTTATTGGTTTCTGCCCAGATTTCCAATTTGGTTAGTTCTTCTTGTAGCACTGTTGCTGCAGCTGCATTATTAACAACTGCCCCCATTTTACTGTCATCTGCATACTTGCTCAGCCATACACCCCTAGACATCTGCATTGATACCATAAGTATATTAAACAATGAAGGGACCAGGACCGAGCCCTGTGGCACATCTCTGGTCACTTCTCGCCAGTCTGAATAGAACCCCGTAACATCCACCCTCTGGCACCTTCTATCCAGCCATGAGTTTATCCAACTAATCACTTTTGGGTGGATCTGTATAACATATAACTGGTCGATAAGAACCTCATGCGAGACAGAATCAAAAGCCTTGAAATAGTCAAGGTAAATAATATCCACTGGGAGTCCCTTATCCATTACTGCTGATACAGGTTCAAAAAAATATAATAAGTTCATCAGCCAAGACCTGCCCGATATGAAGCCATGCTGTGTTAGGTCAGTCAGTCCTTTGTTTCTGACATGTTCCACAATATACTCATTTATAAGCTTCTCCATCACTTTACCGAGGATTGAAGTAAGGTTTATAGGCCTGTAGTTGAAGTATTTTTCTTATCACCTTTTTTAAAAATAGGTGTAATAGTAGCCTCTTTCCATTCCCTGAGGATCTCCCCCTCTTTTATTAATGCATTAAATAGCTTTGTCACAGGCAATAACAGCTAATGCAAAAAGAGCTAATGCAAAACAGCTAATACCAAAAAAGCTAACAGTCAGAACAGTGCAAGTGGGCCCAAACAGTGGAACCAAAATGAAAGAGGCTGGACAACAGACATGTGAGCAAAATGTGTTTACTTGTGTAGAGCACACAAATACATAGTGCAAAGGTGACAACAGCACACAGCTACCCCCCAGCAACCCCCACAACAACCCCCATCCCACAGCAGTCCTAGCAACCCCATATCACCCCAAAGCACTCCCCTAGCAACCCCTCAACACCCCCACAGCACCCCAAGCAACCCCCTACAACCCCTCAACACCCCACAGCACCAAGCAACCTCAATAGCAACCCCACATCACCCCACGGCATCCCCAAGCAACCCCATAGCAACCCCCACAAAACCCAAAGCAAACCCCTAGCAACCCCAAACACCCCACAGCACCCCCAAGCAACCCCCATAGCAACTTCCACAACACCCCACAGCACTCCCTAAGCAACCCCACTAGCAACCCCCACAACATCCCCTACTCAACAGCACCCCCACAGCATCCCCAGACAACCACCCTCCGGACAGTCAACCCCAATGAGTCACATTAGACTTGTAGGGACAAGTTGAATGCAATGCCCCTCACGTAGTCCACTTTGGTACTCCCACAGGCCTTCCCACTCAGGTATCCTCAGAATAGTCCATTAGCTCAGCAAGCATATCTCCATCGATCTTGACATAGTCCAGGTCATGTAGTAGTAGTAAAAGTTTTATTTTTATTCAGCAAAGTTCTTACTTCACATCTTAGGCCGAAGCCCTTTTTCAAGATGGTCCTGACAGTAGGACTTTAAAATAACATGCAATACAAACACAATACAATATCACATTCAATCTCTAGAACCTTTTAAACATCTAAATAAATATACTCATATTCCAACATATTTTATACAACTCATTTCACTACAAAAATACAATATAAAATCTGAGAACATCTTCTTCAACCATTGCACGTGCATCTAACTTTCAATTCCTCTTTCAGGAGTTTAGTAATCAAAGAGGGTTTATAACCTAACTTATTTTTTATCACATTCAACAATTTACTATTTATAGCATATTTGGCTCTAAATGTCATTTCAGTGAAACTATTTTTTTGTTGGCTTGCCACGCCTGTGCAAGACAACATATTACGGTAGTGCAGATTTGGAGGCACGGTCGCTGTTGAGCGAATGCAGGGCACACATCAGTAGTTGCGTCCCTCATTCCCCAATCAGCCTGCATGCCGGCACCACACCATGCATACTAATGTGGTGAGCACATCTAAGGAAAGGTCCACTGCAATCTGAGCAAAGCTCGCCAGATGCAGCGGTCCTTTTCTTGCCATGCTCACCGCCATTATGTGCATGGTGGGACTGTACCGTAGAGTGCCGACTTTGGGGTGCCTAACTCTGTTGGCTGCCCCTGCCTCCTGTCAATATGCCGGCTGGGGGAGCCCACCCCCATCGGCATAAAGTGCCCCCAGCTGTGTAATGCCAAGGTTGCCCAATCCCCTCGGCTGTTACCCGCCCCTTTCCTTGTGTGCCGATGGGGCCACTACTCATTGGCAGAAATAACCCCAATTTTTAATGCCAAGGGTGCCCAGTCCCCCTCAGCTCTGCTTCCCCTCCCTTCATTGTGTGCAAAGGGGTGCCTCAATCCCCATTGGCATAAATTCCCCCCTGTGTTGTTTGCCAACGAGGGTACCCAATCCCCATCGGCTACAGACCCCCAAAACAGTTAGGTGGCACACTGGGAGCCCACCCAGCGTAGCCAAAATCCCCTGGAAAAAAAACAAATTCATGATGTTTTCTTTTCTTTTACTACCTGTAAAAGGAAACGGTCCCTCAGTAGTCTCCTGCCCCCTGCCCCCACCCACACCCACCCACTGCGCACCCTGCCTTCCCACACACCCCATACCCCATACTTACCTCCGGAGCTCGGCGCAACGATCATCAGAGGACCGGGAACATGTCTGCACTCTTCAAAGCCGACCGCAAACTGAGGAAATTCCGGTAAGCTGTATAATGGGATAGATAGGGTTTTTTCAACTTTAGTACATATCTCAGGCATTTTTGTGAATTTTGGCCCCAAATTTTCAACATGGGGTTTTTGGGACCCCTTCTCATGAATTCTTGCACTATCATGGCATTATTCGGTTGCGAAAGGTGATTCCGCAGTCATTGCATGGAATCACCTTTCAGGACCGCGTAAGGAGATGACAGTTCCACTGTTCATGAGGGGGCCCTCAAAAACTCTATGTTGAAAATTTAGTGAACATCAACGACTGTTCTGACGTCGTGCAACTGCACAACGCCGCTTTCGTAAGTTAGCAGTCGCAATATTTTTCGTGCCAGATTTCAACACTGGCATTTTACCACATCTTCTTGTGAACCGTGCAGCTGTCATTTTTCACATCCTGGCCAAAATGTGTTTTCGCACTTCCGGTGCAGAATAGAGCAGTTGTGGTGCGAAATCAGTGTTCAGGACACATTGCGAAAATGACAGTGACACTGTTCATGAGCAGAGATCCTAAAATGCCTATGTTGACAATACTCCATAAAGTGACTGTTTTATAAGCGTGCGCAGCAACTGTGCAATGCACGCTCGTACATTGGTGCATTTGCACTATTTGCATGACAGATTCTCAACATTTGCATTTTACCACACCTTCTTGTGAACTGTGCAGCTGTCATTTTTCACATCCTGGCCGAAATGTGTTTACGCACTTCCGGTGCAGAATGGCGCGGTTGCTGTGCAAAATCAGTGTTCGGGACACAATACAAAAATGACATTGATACTGTTCATGAACAGAGGTCCTAAAATGCCTGTGTTGAAAATTTGGTGACAATGCTCCATAAAATGACTGTTTTACGAGGTGCATAGCAACTGTGCAACGCACGCTCATAACAACATGTCGCAATAATCAGTGTGGGATGCTTTTACTAAACCCCTCAGGCTTTGCCCTTGGGGTTTATGTAGCATCCCACACCTCAAGTATGTAAAATTCTCATTACACATGCCACCCCATGCATTATTCTATATGTAATATGCTTTGAAATAAGGGCATGCTCCACACAATGCTTGCAGCTGCTCCACTCTTGCAAAGGGGGTGGACAGCTGCAGAGGCACCCCATGCACAGGATGTGCACCTTTGGGGCACCCCACAGCATCCAGAGCCATTGTTGTATGCTTACTCCATGCCCAAATCATGGTCACAGGACCCATCTCTGTAGCAGCTGGGGGCAGGCAAGGGGACAGACAACTGCATGATCCTGCACATTGCCAGGAAAGCAAGTGCAGCTGGCACAGAGGGCATCTACTTTGGGGCTGTTGTACCACCTATGTGCCCCTCTCTGACTGGTTGTCAAGTTTCATACCGTGGCAAGTACAGCCCATTCTCCACTGGCCCCCAGTCCTGGGTGAAGAGGTATGGGCTGGGAGTGTCACTGGCACTGGTCTGATATTATGGCACATTTCTGGCTTGTTTTGAAGGGGGAATGGCAGCCTCTGGTGGACTGGCATGGGCTGCCATATCCTGCGGACCTCCACCCCTGGTGTCACCCACTAGTCCTGCACAGTAAGGTCAGAAGACCCCAAGGCACACCACAACAGTTGTCGGTGTCTGCAGGGTAGGGTGAGGTGAAATGGCGTGAGCACTATGGCCGACGATCCAAAGGCGCATCCCAGTGCCTGTCAGTCTCTGCAGGGTGGGGGTGGGGTTGGCATCAGTCCAATATTTCACTGCCATTCCTATTATGTATCTCTCTAACCTCTGCGCTACTAATGCCAATACCAGCAAGACAACATTCGGCATTGACAAATGCTTGTTTACTTTAGGCATATAAGGGGTTATCCTGTTGTCTCTTAACTTATAATTATGTTTAACATTTTTCTCCTCTATTTTATCCCCAAGATATTTTGGTTCTCCTGTCATTTGTAATTTATGTGTTTGTAAGGCCCTTATCAGTTTTCTCTTATTTTCTAATGTTAACCAATCCAATGCCAAATACAAATCACAGTGATGAGTCCTGTAATCGCACTGTAAAATAAACCTTGCTAAATTATTATTGGTGACTTCAAGCTTTCTTAAAAGAAAGCCTGAAACCTTCCCATTTATGTGACTGCTGTAATCAATTGTAGGAATTAACAACTGATTTACAATTGATTTCCTCATTTTAATATCAGTACAAAACCTGTTTCTTCGAAAAGGCCCTAATTGTTTTTTTACTTTGCCTACTAGTTCTTCTATATGTATATCAAATTTCAGTCACTAGTCCACCCAAACCCCTAAATGTTTATAATAAAAAACCTGCTGTAATATTTCCTGTTTCAATGTTTTAATATTCAGTTCCTGTTTACAATTTATTTTACCCTTCTGAGTTGTAAAAAGAAGGGTTTTTTTTTTACTATTCAGTACTAATTTTGAGTCAGCTAGTCAATTTTCCAACCTTGTGAAGTCTTCCTGGAGTCCCTTTTCAACCTTTTTAATATTCATATCATACACTAACAAAACTGTATCATCAGCATATAATTTTATTCTAGTAAAGGTAACAACTTTTACTAATTCATTAACGTAAACCAAAAAAAGGCTTGGGCCCAAAATTGACCCTCTAACAATTTTAAACTGTTTTGAGGTTACATCTCCAATTGAACCAATTGTGATCTTTCAAATAAATAAGAGGAAAACCATCTCAAGGTTTCACAATCTAGGCCCAGCCCTTCTAGTCTCTGCAACAAAACCCTGTGGTCCACGGTGTCAAAGGCTTTAGACAAATCCATGAACACCGTATCCACCTCCCCCTCCTCTCAAGTTGAGAGGAGACAAGATTTATTAGGTCGGTGAGCGCGGTGTCCATGGAATGTCCTTTACGGAATCCTGATTGTGAATCCGAAAGTAGATTGTATTTCTCCAAATAATTTCTTAACTGGTTATTAACTTGTTTTTCCATTACCTTCGACACCGTGGACAACAGGGCTATTGGCCTATAATTTGAAGGGTCTGTTGGATCTTCCCCTTTAAAGACTGGGACTACCTTTGTTATTTTCCAACTGGAGGGAAATCTGCCTTCCATTAAACTCCAGTTGAATATCTTAGTTAATATGGGGTCCAAAAAATCAACAGCATCCTTTAAAAACCTATTTTCTATTTTGTCTAACCCATATGCTTTATTAACTTTTAATTGTTTTAATTCTTTCTGGACCTCATTACAACTAATTTTCTTAAATCTAAACCTTGGGATTTTCAGAGCAACATTAGATGGAAAATGTGAAAATGGTTGATTTTCAGTCTCTGGAATATCTATTCCAGGTAATTCTGTAAAATATGTATTCAAAATATCTGCAGAATTTACTTTACCCTGAAGTACACCATTTGGCTGGATTTGAACGGAGGTTTACTTTTAACTGGTTTCTCCAAAGATTGAATTAGAAACCAATATTTCTGAGGGCCAACTGAATCACCAATTTTTGTTTTATAGTAATGTCTTTTTGTATTTTTTACTTTAGTACCCAATCTATTACAATGTGTCTTATATACTTCCCAGTCAACTTTACTCAAGGATTTATTTGCCCTCTTCCATAATCAACGTTTTATTATTAATTCCTTTTTTAGTTTTTCTGTCATCCATGGGGGCTGATTTTTCCTAGCTATAGATGTTTTATAAGGGGCAACCCTATTGCAAGCCTCTAAAAACATTCTAGTAAATTCTTTCACAGCTAAATCCAGATCAGGAATAAGAAAAATCCTATACCACTCTAATTTTGCCAATGTATGTAAAAATAATTTTTTACTATAGATTTTAAAGGACCACTTTCTTATTTGTATAGGGGCTTTTAATTTTATTCCTTGACCTTCAGTTTTTAATTCACAATTACATACAATAGAGCAATAATCACCCAATATTGTTTGATTTACCTGTGCCTCTTGAACTTTTATACGCTCTATTACAAAACACAAATCTAATATGTTTCCATTACTGTCTGTTTTTCTAGTGAGAGTCAGCACAACCTGGGTCAGGCCAAGGGGACTCAGACTCTGTAACAATGCATTGCCCCTCAGTCCGTCCCAGGCTGTGTTGAACTCCCCCAACAAAAGCAGGTCGTGCCCCTTTGTAAATTTCTGTATGCATTGTGCCAGTTGCCCAAATTCCACCATTTTCACTTTTGGGAGTGAGTAAAGCACTTCAATAACAAGGTTATATTTCAGCAATTGAACCAGCAAAATATCCATTTGATTTTTTGTCCCTGAAAAAACAACCCTAAAACTTCCCGGTTTCCAATTTGTATACAACAGAACCCCCCCCACCCCACACACACACACACACATACCTCTCCTTACCTCTCTGTCTGCCCTATGAAGAAAAAAACCCTCTATTTCAATTTAATTTAAATGAACCTGTGAGGTTAACCATGACTGTGCTATAGCTATGATGTCTGGGAGTTCGTCTGCAACCCATAATTTTAAAGTATCCATTTTTGGTTTCAAACTTCTCGCATTATCAAAAATAACTTTCAATTTATCTGTCTGGCTAGGACCCAGTTTTAATTCTACATCACCGTGCATCAAAAGCAATGGTCACATCAGCCGGTGGGATGAAGGCAAGCGCCGCCAACATCCTTGCATGAAGGGCAAACTCTGGATCCTTTGTGTAGCGTGTCATGAATTCCTCGATTCACTGGCACCAGTGCCAGACTGCCTCGGCCAGGTGGAAGAAGCACCCCTGCAGCTGGCACCCAGGAAAGACTATGCCAAAGGCCCTCATGTCAGCATGTTCATAGTCCATGAGAATCATTGCAGGTGCAAGGCCCGGGCACAGGGACACCATCTTCTGTAATGCTGCCATGTATGCAGCCGTGGTGCGGGTGCTCATGTGTAGGTACATGGCTGGAAATGTAGTACCCTCCAGCAGCCCATGGACTGTATACAGTTGATGGAAGAGCAGTGGTGTGACACAGATTGTCCCATCAGCCAGGATAGTGGAACAGTCCTCAAAACATGTAAGCGTTGACTGAGTGGTGAATACAAGAAGCCTGTGTTCCCCAGGGCCACTTTCATACTGGAGGAAGGTGTCCCCCAACTCCAGGGTGGTGTATTTGGGTGGTATCCAGAGGTCCTTTGAAGATGTAGATTGTGTAGGTGGCCTATGAGCCATCATCCTGGCCCTGGCACATGCACGCTTCATGAGGAGCATGGCAGTGTCCCCATAATGGATGATGGCATGCCAGACGTGCAGGCTGCCACCAGTGCATTGCACATTTTGTTGGTACATCTGGCATGGTCCTTCACCGTCACTAGCACCTCTCGGGCTGCAATATCAGTGACATCAGGCACATGGTTATAGTTGGTGGTGTCATGTACCACATCCTTTCCTCATGTATGCACCCGTGCTGGGCATCGCACCTTGTCATACTTGACACACATCAAATATGTGCGGTCAATGTGCACACGCTCCTGATGGTAGAGGTACCCAGCGTAGTGCAGCAGGGGTGCACCCTTCTGAGACTGGACATATACCAGTGGCATGTTCACAGCCAAGACAGTTCACAAATACTGGATGCTTGCCCCGCAGTGTGGCCTGCCTTAAATGGGGACTGGGCTGGGGCAGACTGGCTGCACCTGTGGCCAGTTGTACCCCCCCGGCTGGGATGTGTGGTGTCGATATATGTGTGCACTGTGGCATTAGAATGAGCAGGCAGGCCACAATGAGGAGCAGCTGCATACACTCAGCTTAGCTCGTTGCATGCTGATTGTGTGGGTGGTACCTGCACAACAAGGCAACAGGTGTTGCAGTGCACTACTAAAGGGGCCGTAGAGGCCCCATTCCCCCCTTCACACAGTGTACAGTACACAGATGTCCTCTATTCCAGCTACACAGGATTCCACAGGTACAATCTCCAGCCTGTGTGTCTGTCTTCCCATCCATATGTGTGTGTACATGCTCCCCAGGACCTTCACATACATGGGTTTCTGGGGGTGTACTCTGGGTGAGGCATCAGGGCTCGGCAGGCAAGGGACTGCAGAGACCTTCATGTGGCATACCGACCTCTGGCAGCACCAACACAGCATGCATAGTCCACTGTGTCAAGCCAGCTGTGGCCCTGGAGACGCATGCTACTGGGAGGCATAGCTCTCAACCTGCAGCCTCAGAGACAGTGCATACACACATCAGGGAAGTCAAACACATAGTTACAGCACAACCACTAACAGCCTCACACACTGTAGTATACACAGCCCTTTCCTGTTGAGGACCACACTGTGCTTATCCTGGCTGCCATGCATACTCATGGAACATCCCTATGCCTCAGCCACACGACTGACAGATGTAACAGGGGCAGTAATCATATCCTGGGGAACACAGGGATGACCCCCCTGGAACTCAGGGACAGTGGAGAGGTATGCCGCACGGTTCAGGTGCCCTGTCTGCTACAGGGTGCAATGCCCTGTGTCTGTACAGGCTTTGGCCTGATGTGTGGCCTGTCCCAGTTCACATCACCCTTGTCCATTCAAGGGGGAAAAGAATGCCGGGGCTTGCATGTTGCCTATCCCCCCCATCCCTTCCCTTCCTCCTGTGCTCAGCTGTTCCTGGCCCTGTTGCACTGGGCCCTCTATCCTCCACATGTACACATCAGTGTGTCCATCTGTCTCTGTGTCCATGTGGACCAGTTTAGTACTGTTGCCCTCTGGTCACGCTCTTTGGACTTCACAGGGATTGTAAAAGTAAATGTGGCTTACCTAACAGGCCCTCCCTTGGGCTGGGGGCTGTGGCGGAGTGGTACTGTCTTCAGCCAGTGGTGGGCATCCGTGGCCCTGCAGATGGTGGCAGCAGGGTAGCGGGGCTTTCATCCTGTGGCTGGTGCGTGTGCTCGGTCCTATGCTTTACTGTGGCATTTTTGGTGGCGATGTGTTTGTGCGGGAGCGGGTCCTGAACTCCTGGCTGACGGCGGTTACTGGTGTTTGGCAGTGCGTGCACACCCACTATGCTACAGGTGCTGCTGGGCAGTGCATGGCCTCCTTTCCTTCCGGACGTTGATGGTGATGTGCGCGCGCACACAGCGCGTGAGCGGGAACCCCCCCAGAAGGATGATACTGGGGATGAGAACTGTTTCAGTTTGAGTTGTTTAGCTCTGCTCCCTCTTGCCATTCACTGTATGGCCGTGAGCTCATTTGCACCCATCCACACTGTTCTGGTATATGCCATTATGCCTCACCTCCCTGCGCTGTTCCTGCATGCGATGAGCTGCACCATGCACTATTGCTGCCATGCGCTAAGTGTCTCAGCTGTTTTACATGCGCTCTCGTGAGTTAGCTGATGTAACCCGGTAGGGTTATTATGTAATGTCTGTGCAATAAATTTATTTTCCACCGTGTCTGATCTTTCCAGATTAGTCCGATTAATAAGTGGGAAATTAAAATCTCCTAACAACACATAGTCACCATCAACATCCATACTCCTCAGGGTTTCAATAAAGGTAAGATTGTGTTCTACATTCAAGTTCAGTGCTGTATAGCCCAGACCTAATATTAGTGCTTGATGTCCTAAAAAGCAGTTCACCCATGCCACAGTGACATACATTTTGTTGACACCGATTACGGCACAGGCAAAATGCCACCTGGTATTACAGTGCCAGTCATTTCTTCTCCCGGGATTTACAGCACCAAAACACCCTCTGGGGAAATGGTCATTTTTGGGGGGGCTTTGCCCCCAGCACCCCCCAATGTGTGTGGGGGGGCTTTGTCCACTGCACCTCCCAAACCAAATATAACCTCCTCCAGGGTGGGCATGCCCTGGAGGGGGTAGTAATTTTGTGGGTGCAAAGGTGTCATGAGTGAGGGGTGATCTAAAATTAATATCGCCCCTTTCACTGTCGCCCTTGTTGCAGCACTATAATTGCCACAACCAAAATGAACTGGCAACTTGACAGACTATGCCAAAAAGCTTCATCACACTCTGGGGACTATTTCACATTATTCAGGAACTGTTTCTTTATGAGTTCTGTGAGGGGAGAGGTAGCTAACTGGGCAAAGTTAGAAGCAAATCTCTGATTGTAACCAGCAAGTACTAAAACTTACCTGACATGTTTCTTTGTTTTAGGGACAGGACTTTTAGCTACAGCTTCTATCTTAGAAATCTCTGGGTTTACTTCTCCATTTCCAAAAACGTAACCCAGATATCTGGTTTCCTGCATGCCCAGTGCACATTTGGTAGGATTAATGGTCAGACCTGCCTGTTTTACATATTGGATAACTGCTTGTAGGTGTTCCAGGTGACTTTTCGAGTCTGGACTGTATGGCACAAAATCACCTAGGTAAGCAGCACAATAATGAATGTGAGTAGCTAAAACTGCATCCATGCACTACTGGAATGTATTAAGTGTGCCACGTAAACCAAATGGCATGGTAGTGAATCGATAGAATCTAATATGAGTGGCAAATGCAGTTTTGTACCTGAATTTTTTAGTTAAGGGAATTTGCCAGTAACCCTTAGCAAAATCAAAGGTGCTGATATACTTGGCACTTCCCAGTCTGTCCACTGAATCATCTATCCTGGGCATAAGATAACTGTAAAATTCAGACACTTGATTAAGTTTCCTGAAATCAAGGCAAATTCTTACACCCCCTTCTTTTACATTTACAATCACCATTGGTGATGACCAAGCACTTCTTGACTCTTCTATGATACCCAGCTGTTTCATTTTTTATATTTCCTTAACCACGTCTGCTCTTAATCGCTCTGGTAATCTGTGTCTTTTGTCTGATAGAGTGAGCATTTCCTGTCACTATTACATACTCAACCCTTTTCCTCAGTCTGGCCCTGTGGTGAAAGTACTGTTAAATGTCTTTATCATGTTATGAATTTTTGTGGTTTGTTCAGAGGTTAAAAAACATTCACCTTTACAGCATCAGCAGTTACAGTTTGTTCTATTCTGTCATAAGCTATATCAATATCTTCTGTAGAAGTGTCTGGTAAACTAACAAAGCAGCCTTTTTTTTAACCCATTTCTTCAGGAGGTTAGCATGGTATATCTCGGAAGGATTTTTCCTATCAGGGGTCTCAGTCTCATAATTAACTGTGCCAGTACGTCTAAGCACGTATAAGGCCCTTGCCACTTCATTGACAGTTTATTGTCTGTAGTGGGTAACAGTAGCAAGACCTTTTCACCTGGCTCAAAAACATTTTCTTTTACCCCGTGATCATAGTGCATCTTCTGCTGGTTTTGGACCTCATCCCGATTTCTATGAGCAATTTCAACATAATTTTCCAGTATCTTTCTCATAATAGATTTTTTGAGTGGGGTTATCTTCCCATGTTTCTTTTATTACATCTAGTGGCCCTCTAGGTAGTCTACCATACCGCATTTCAAATGATAAAAAAACTGTTGAGACTTGTGGCACGTCTCTGTAAACAAAATGTAGGTAAGGTAAGTATTTGTTCCAATCTTTTCCTTCCCCTTTAACAAACCTTTTTAACATGCATTTTAGGATTTGATTAAAACGCTCAACAGGACCATCTGTATGAGGGTGATAAGGGGAGGTTCTTATGGCAGTAATACCTAGTAGTCAGTACAGCTCCTTCACTAATGCAGCATCAAAATTACTATCCTGATCGGTAATAATCTCCTTAGGTATGCCCACCCTGCTGAAAATTTTGGCAAGCTCTGCTGACACTTTTGGAGATGTAACAGTACGCATTGGAGCTGCCTCTGGGTGTTGAGTAGCATAGTCACATACTACCAGGATAAATTTATTACACTTTTTACTTTTGTCTAAGGGGCCAAGCACATCCATTTCCATTTTCTCAAAAGGCACATCTAACAAGGTTAGGGGCACCAGGGACATCTTGTCTTTTTTAGTCACTGTGGCTACTTTCTTACATTCAGCACAAGAACTGCAATACTGCCCTGTTTGTAGGCACCTCTTTGGTCTGAGGGAGGAGGTTGCCTGTCTCCAGGCTGACCTGGCAAGGATTCATGAAACCTCTTCCCTCACCCAGGGACCACCAGGGCCACCACTGCTACCTCAGAGGTTGCCAAGAAAGAGGAGCAGTTGGACCAAGGTGGGCTCAGGGAGGGAGAAGGTGGTGGAACAGAGGTGCATCCCTCCAGATGTACCTCTCCACAATTCACATGATGTTCTGGTGAAGAGAGGTTATTCTATGGAGGCACCTGCAGTGGAGACCAAGGAGGATGCTGGGAACCTCCACAAAGGCGACCCACAGGAGGGTGGCACGAGACCCCACAGGGGAAGGAAAGAACTCCTGGTGGGGGACTCGATCATTGGGGGGTAGAAGTGGGGGAGGAAGGGGATAGGGAGGTAAGGTGCCTGTCTGGTGCCACGGCTCAGAGGGACAGGAAGAGAATCCTCAGGATCGTGGGACCAGCTGCATGAGGGAGGGAGCTGGATGTCATTGTCCACCTAGGGACAAATGACCTGGATGTGAATGGGATCAGAGCAATACAAGAGGAGTTTGTAGAGTTGGGGAGGGGTCTTATACAGGTAGCATGTACAGTAACCTTCTCGGAGGTGCTGCCTGTCTATGGTAAGGATGATGCTAGGGTATTCCGTACCATGGGATTCAATGAATGGTTGAAAAACTGGTGTGGAGCTCAGGGTTTTGGCTTCACTGAGGACTGGAGAGCCACCTGGAGGGATGAAGACCTATACTGGTGCTATGGTCTGCATCTGTCCAGTGGGGAACCAGTATCCTAGGTGATAGGTTTAAATGCTTCATTGGCAAACATTTTAACTAGCCAAGGGGGGAGGCACTGAAAAGGAGCAGGGAAATCCCAGCCTCCCCCCACAAAATACATTAGTTAGTGAGGTAAACACCAAGGTAGAGAAGTTAGTAGGGAGCAGGACAGGGGTAAATGCAGAAAAAGGCAGTAAGGACAGGGCTGGGGCTAAAAGGGGTAAGGCCATAAAAAATAATTGGAAGATGATGAGTACCAATGCCTGCAGTCTGTGTAACAAGCTCCCTGAACTAGTGGCCTTGATGAAAGAGGGATGCCTGGATATTGTGGCAGTCACTGAAATATGGTACACAGAGAACCATGACTAGGATGTCAACATACCAGGATACACAATCTACAGGAGGGGCAGGGTGAGTAAAAGAGGAGGAGTAGCTGTCTATATAAGGGAAGGGATTAAAGCAACAGAACTAAAGAGTAAACATGAAGTTGATGAGTCACTGTGGGTCACCCTGGAGACAGGAAATGGCACCACCATCCGCATGGGGGTTTTGTACAGACCCCCATCTCAGGGGGAGGAAATGGACAAGGAAATGATAGAAGGCATCCTTAAAATGGCAGAAAAAGGGGAGATATTGTTGCTGGGGAACCTGAATATGCCAGATGTTAACTGGAGTACCTTTGCTGCAGGCACATCCAAGAGCATGGTCATTCTTGATGCCCTACAGGGGGCATGCCTCAGACAGCTAGTGTTGGAACCCACTCGGGAGGGAGCAATCTTAGACCTGGTACTCTCAAACGGGGAAGGAGAAAGGATCTCAGATTTAGAAGTGGGTAGCCATCTGGGAACAAGTGACCACCAAACAGTGTGGTTCACAGTAAACACAGCCATAGAATCAAGACATACAAAAACTAGAGTATTGGACTTTAGGAAGGCTGACTTTGGGAAAATGAGAGATTGCCTCAGAAAAGCACTAGCAAATGGGAAAGAAGGAGGGGTGGAATAACAATGGGGAATAATCAAAACAACCATTGCAGAGGCAATAGGCCTTTGTGTGAAGCAAATCAACAAAACAAAATGAAGGAAAAAAACACTATGGTTCTCAAAAGAGGTGGAAGGTAAGGTTAAGGAGAAAAGGATAGAATTCAGGAAATACAAGGAAGCATGGAAGGAGCAGGACAGAGAACTTTATCAGTTAAAGCAGAAGGAGACTGGGAAGGCAGTCAGAATAGCAAAGGCACAAACTGAAGAAAAGATAGCTGACTCTGTTAAGAAGGGGGATTAAACCTTTTACTGTATAGGTACATTAGGGAGCGAAGAAAGACCAAGGGAGGGATATAGAGACTTAATAAAGGGGAGGGAATGTGGACAGAGGGCGACAGTGAAAAAGCAGGAATACTGAATGAATATTTCTGCTCAATATTCAAAATGGAAGAGGAGGGGGAGGTACCTAAACCAAACAAGAGAAACACTCTGAATGGGGGGTTGATACCAGTCCATTCACAGAAGAAAGGGTTTTGGAAGAACTCTTGAAACTGAGGGTGGACAAAACAATGGGGCCTGATGGGATTCACCCAAGAATTCTAAAAGAACTAAGGGTAGAACTAGTAATGCCACTGACTGCTCTCTTTAACAAATCATGGGAGGATGAGGTGATACCTGAGGACTGGAGGAAGGCAAATGTGATTCCACTTCACAAAAGTGGGAGCAGGGCAGAGGCAGGAAACTACAGACCAGTTAGTTTGACCTCAGTGGTAGGGAAAATGATGGAATCACTTCTTAAGGAAAGAATTGTTGAGTACCTAGAGGCCAGTGGGGCACAGGACCCAAGGCAGCATGGTTTCACAGCAGGAAGGATATGTCAGATGAACCTAATAGATTTCTTTGACTGGGTGACCAAAGTAGTAGACCAGGGAGGGGCTGTGGATATGACCTACCTAGATTTTAGCAAGGCATTTGACACAATCTCACACAAAAGATTAATATACAAGTCAGCCAGCCTTGGAGTGGGTCCCAAGGTGGTAGCCTGGATAAAAAACTGGCTGGACAACAGGACGCAAGGAGTAATAGTAAACGGAGTCCACAGTGAAGAAAGGAGGGTAACTAACTATAGGTGACATTGGAGAGCACCTGGAAGGAAAAGTATGTCTCTTTGCAGATGACACACAGATCTGTAGCAGGGTTGATATGTAAGGTCAGGTGAAAAGGATGAAAAGGGACTTGGCAAGGTTGGAGGAATGGTCAAATATATGACAGCTCAGATTCAATACAAAGAAATGCAAGGTAATGCATCTGGGAAACAAAAACCCAGGGGACGAGTACACAATGGGGGGTGAGTCAATAACAACAACAAAAATTGAAAGAGGCCTAGGAGTAATTATATCAGATGACCTAAAGGTGGGCAAGCAATGTGAAAAGGCAGTAAGGAGGGCTGGGGGGATACTGGGATGCATAGGGAGAGGCATCAACAGTAGAAAACAGGAAGTTGTTATCACTCTGTACAGACGGTTGGTAAGACCCCATCTGGAGTACTGCATGCAATTCTGGAGACCCCATCTCCACAAAGACATAGACAGAGTGGAAGCTGTTCAGAGGAGGGCAACCAAAATGGTGTAGGGTCTGCACCAGAAGACATACAAGGAGATACTAAAGCAGCTTGATATGTATAATCTTGAGGAAAAGGAGGGAGAGGGGGGACATGATAGAAACTTTCAAGTACTGTGTCTCAAGGGAATTAACAAAGTACAAGAGAGTAGCATCTTACAGAAGAAGAGATGTGCAAGAACAAGGGGGCACAATTTGAAGATGGGGGGATGGCTCAGAGGTAATGTTAGAAAGTATTTTTTCACAGAGAGGGTTGTGGATGCATGGAACAGCCTTCCTGAGGAGGTTGTGGAGTCAGGAACAGTGGGAGAATTCAAGAATGCGTTGGACAGACATAAGGCAGTTCTAGTTGGGGGTAGAAGGAAGTAAACTGTTGATTAACTAGAATCTGCAGCTTATCCATCAGGTTCCTGCAAGGGCCCCTTTGTGTTAACAAGAAGGTCAGGGGGAGCCTTAGTGGCCTTGCCCATCAGGGATTTCAAGGCCCCCAAAAAGACTCTGCCAGAGCCCTGTGTTTTGTTAAGTAGCTCCTTGTAGTAGGAAGCTTTGGTCTGTCGAATGAGTTTGGTGCAAGCATTTCTGGCTGCCTTGTGGGTGTTTATTGCAACAGGTGTTCCAGCTGCCTTTGCTATATGCCAAAGATTGTCTCTGTTCCATAAGAAGTAAGGGCTTTAAGTAGCTAAAATTAAGAGCTTTAGGGAGTAAGTAGGTAGGAGAAGGAGGATAGGAGGAAAAGGAAAGGTGGCGAGGATGAGGGGCAAAAATTAGGCTTAGGCGTTAGTAATAGTTGCAGAGGGAGGGGAGAGAGGGGTAGTAAAGGACTAGATGGGCTACATAGAAGATGACTGAAGTAGGAGAGTGGAGTATGATAGGAACTGGTTTAGTAGTCAGGCTACATAAGTTATACTGACCAGCTTGTTGAACATTTAAGGGTGGCAGTTACATGTTTTGTTAAGCACACTGTGTAGCAGAAATTTAAAGATGGAAACTCCAGGTATTTGGGTAAGTCTAAGTGACTTCTGGAGAGTGTTCCATAAAAAGGAGAGGGCAAAGATGACAGATGAGGCATCATAACGTGTTCTTTTTTTTTTCCAATTCAAACTTTATACACAAGGTTTTTCACAATACAGGAGGCAGTAATGCAAACATGAACAGCCAGTTTGTAATACAATCCAACACTGCCCCCCAACCCCACTACCCCCCCCAGGCACAGCAGTTCCTTCATATGTTGTAGTAACAAACTCTACATAATAACCGAATACATAATAAGATAACTGATAACCTACTGCACTTTAAACCCTAGCAGTGATGATTAAGGTGTGAAGGGGATCCCATATACGCTTATTCCTTTGTAACCTGTTATGGAGGCTTGCTATAGCCTTCTCTGTGCGGAGATTTGCAAGGATTTCATGTATCCATTCCTGATATGTTGGACAAATCCCATTTTTCCAATGCCTGAGAATAATTTTTTTAACTGAGAGTGCGATCATAGATATATGAACTCTCCGAGTTTTGACCTTAATGGAAGACAAATCTCCCAGGAGGCAAATATCCGGTGTGAAGCAATCCTGCAATCCCAATAAGGGATCCAGATTGATTTTAATTAAATCCCATAACGGAGCTATCCTGGGGCATGACCAGAATATGTGAAAAAGCATCCCAGCTCCCTGGGAACACCTAGTGCACCTATCCGTTTTGAGAAGGCCCCATTTCACCAATTTGACTGGAGTATAGTACATATTGTGAAAAATGTGAAATTGCATAAGACGTAGTCTATCTTGGGACACGTATTTATGACAAAACATCCAGGGAGCTGGCCAGTTGAAGGTAGATTGAGGAAAAAATAAGTTCCAAAAATTAGTAGGGCCGTTACCACTCCCAAACCGCCAATGGTACAGTACTTGATATATCTTAGAGATGGCACCTGAGTATTCAAGAAGAGAGGAAAGTTCAGGTACTAATGCAAAAGCCATTGGGCGGGGAGGGACGTTACCAAAAACCATAGTTAACAGGTGCTTTAATTGAAAAACCCTAAATTACTGGGAATCTGGTATATCGAACTTTCGGATAATTTCGGTGACCGGGAGCCAGGCTCCCGCATCGTCCAGAAATGAGGCTACTATCCCCTCTTCTAGCTGGGGCAACCATGTACGAGAAACCTTCTGCTTATTTATGGTAAAGGCCGGAGAATTCCAGATAGACTGAGACAGGTCTGTACTCGGGTTGTATCTCAGAAAAGAACACAACTGTGGATGCACTTTTAATGAAGTCATGAGAGTGGGACATTTACTAGCATCCCGTAAAAGGGACACTTTGACATAGAACATGGTCGAGGGGTCCATGTGCATAACCTGGATATAGTCTAGTTCGATGTTGAGCCAGACCAGTCTCAAATTTTCCGGACCCGGCCTTACCCATTTCAGGTACTTAGCCAGATGGCTAGCCCAGTAATAAATTGCCAAATGAGGAATCCGCAGCCCTCCCTCATTTTTACAGGCGACTAACTTGTGGTATGCCAACCTGGAATGTTTATTGGACCAGATAAAATTAGAGAAGATTTTATGCAGGATAGAGGGACAAATGAGCTAAGATGTGACATTATGTTAATATGGCCCCATAATGAAATCGGAAGCTTATCCCATCTCTTTCTAGGTCTTGCACAATCATCTGAGAAAGAGGCTCTAAATTTTCTTTAAACCATAGGAAAATATTGCGTGTTAACTTAATACCTAAGTATTTAAGGACACGGGGTGACCAACATAACCTTAAAGGGACAATATCTGTTTTGAAAACCTTATGGTTAAGAGGAAAAAAGGACGTCTTGTTTGCATTCAGTTTATAGTTCGAAAAAAGGCTAAATTTGGCAATCTCTCCTAACATAATCGGAATTGATGTTACCGGGTGGGCCAGATGGAGGAGGAGATCATCGGCATAAGTTGTTATCTTCACCACATTGTTCCTAATTGGAATACCTTGTATTCCCATGTTGTTAAGAATATTTTGAATAAGGGGCTCCAAATAAACATTAAATAATAGAGGGGAAAGGGGACAGCCCTGTCTCGTACCTGAATGTAAAAGGAAAGGTTTAGAAAATGCCCCATTGCCTGAGATCCTCTCAGAGGGAGACCGATATAGCGCCCTGATCCAGTCTATAAATGAGGAGGAAAACTCAAATGCTCTGAGGACTTGGAATAAAAAATTCCAGTTTACCCAGTCAAATGCCTTCTCAGCATCCAGGGAGACCAGCCCCGCAGGAAAGGTGGCATCCCTGGACTCCGAGAAGACATGCGAAAGGGTACGCAAATGATTTGAGGATGAGCATCCCCTCATAAACCCAACTTGAGACATGCCAATCAGATCCGGGAGGACCAGAGTTAGCCTATCCGTCAATATCTTCGAAAGAATTTTGACATCCTGATTCAAAAGGGATATTGGCCTGTAGCTCTGAACCGATTCAGAATCCCTATCCGGTTTAGGTAATAGGACTATCAGGGCTTCAAACAAATGGGCGTCTACTACTACCCCGGAGAAAATATGGAGGTAGAGCCGGTGAAGCACAGGCAATAGCTGTTCTCTAAAAACTTTATAAAATAAAGTGGAAAACCAATCCAGCCCCGGAACTTTATCCGGGGGCAAGGCCTTTATAACGGCCAAAATTTCCTCCTGAGATATAGGAGAGGATAAGAAATTCTTTTGGGAATTTGACAGGGAAGGAAGGCAAGAATCCCTGAGGTACGCATCCATCTCCTCTAAGGAAGGAGGGTTATCCATGTCCCTATATAGCTGCTCATCATATATATAGCAAATTCCTCCATTATCTCTGAGGGGGATACCCTCAGGGACCCATCCGCCTGTGCCCTGATTGGAGGTATAAATCTTGCAGACTCTTGCTGCTTTAAACGTAGAGCAAGCAAACGCCCTGCTTTTTCTCCTTGATCCGTAAAACTTGCTTTGGTACGGATGATGGCTAACTCTGCCTTTTCCCTTAACAATTCTAAATATCTATCCTTAACTACTAAAAGTTTCTGCCGCTCCTCCTTAGGGGTGTCGTTTGATAGGATAGATTCTAGTACCCGCATTTGAGACAGTAATAATAATAACTCTGCCTCCCGAGCCCTCTTCCTCTTTGTAGCTAAACTAATGAGAATACCTCCCATGTAGGCCTTAAAAGCGCCCCACAAAATATCCGGTGCAGTGCTTTCTATTGGGTTAGTAGAAAAAAAGACATAAATTTGGTCCTTCACCAGGCCACAGTACTTCTCATCTTTTAATAACTGTTCATTTAATTTCCATCGGGTCTCTTTCTTGGGAATATTAAGGAAAGTCAGCTTGCATAACATCAGAGAATGATCAGATACGGGACCAGGCTGAATTAAGGCGGACAGCACACCCAGAAAGAGCACCTGAGAGATTAATAAGTAGTCAATGCGAGACTGTGAGCCGTGTACTGGTGAACTATAAGTATATTCCCTGGAGTTGGGATGCAAGACTCGCCATACGTCACACAGTCCGCATTGACCCAGCAAATCCCTAAAGGCCCTTTGCCCAGGAGATCCATCGACGGACCTATCTATGTTAGGGTCCGAGACCAAATTAAAGTCTCCCCCCATAATAATGGGAATAGGAAGTATAGGAAGTATTGTGGTAATCAGCTTCATAAAAAAGGTGGGATCATCCACGTTTAGCCTGTAGATGCTACCAAGCAATAATGGCATGGCCCAAAGAGTACCCTGAACTAGGACATACCTGCCCTCTGGATCTTTAAAAACATGAGTGGGGATAAATGGGACATCCCTATTAACAAGCAACATGACCCCACAGCTGTTAGTAGATCCTGAGGCATTAAAGACCTGTCCCACCTGTTACCTCCTGAGCTGCAATGCCTCAGTATCTAACAGATGAGATTCTTGCAAAAATGTTATCTGAGCACACAGCAAGCTCAGGTATTTAAGCACTTGATATTGCTTAGATTTTTTCCTAACCTCCTTCACATTCCACGTAGCTAGATTAATATTGCTAGCCATCTATATCGACAAAAGTAAGCCCAGAATTGACCTTTGGCAATTACTACAACTGTGATCCGGACACCCCTGTAGCACTAAAACTGCTGTGCACTTCTACCGCCCCCAAACCCTCCCAACCCTACCCAAACTATCCCACTCCCCAGGTATAACACCCAACCACAGCATAACGAATGAACTGAAAATGTGCCTTTAGCCCCGCCTCCCTATCACCCCAACTATCGCCAATGACATTCAACAATATACCGCTTCCTTTCTCCTCCTCCCAGCCCCCCAACATTATGCCCCTAAACCCGAGGAAAATCTATAAGCCCCCTGTATGGAAACAAGAAGGTGAAAAATAATCTGAGATACATTTGTTTCAATATAAAGACGCCTGCTGATCGACTCCTGATAACCAGTGGGAGTAACACAGTATTAATAAGGCATAGGTACTGGGAGTATCCAAAATAGCCAAACCAGCATGCCTTGCCTACTGAGAGGAACACAGCTCCATGGATGCTATTAGATCCAGGCCAAAGGCGATGTATTCAGTCCACCATGGGGGCCACTCCCACAACAGGACCCATTTGCCCCAAGGATGCAGATCACGCCACTCCCCATCCAGCTGTAAAACAATTGTGCCAAGAAAACCCCCCATCTCGGGTCGTTAAGACCACTGGTCCCTAATACTTGAGACTCAAGCTCCCTCTGGTGATGCAAGAGCGAAAGTGCGACACGGCGCACTATTGTGAAAAAACTTCATCACACCCCCTAAACAACCAACCACATGGTAGGTATTGAAACTCTGCAGGGTTCAGACTTTGGACCTTAACAAAACCATTCCCCCTCACATACCTGCTAGGTGGTACTAGACAGAACCCTTACAAAAATTGCTCTCCCCAAAACCAATACAAATTGAAATTGAACAGTCTGTTTAAAGTAAGCATCAGTCCCAAACAAGTTCAGGGCATAGGCAGCCATGCAGAGTCCGGTTACTTTTAAAGAATTGTGTTTCTTCAGCCCTCTAATCAGGCTTACACAGGAATCCAACAATTATTTATGCTTATCTCCGAGGTATCTTTCAAATAACAGCCACCTCACTTCGAACCAGAACTCTCCCGTCTAGATAGCGAAGGGCCTCTCATGTATCCCTGAAGAAATCCGGCAGGGACAGCTTTAAGTCAGCGAGCGCAGCATCAGGATCCTTGTAAGAGACCCAGGTACCAACCACTTGCACCTGTAACCTGGCCGGGTACCCCATGTGAAACTTAAGCCCAGCAGCAATAATCTTGGAGACTACTGGGTGAAATGCTGTACATTTCAAGCAGACAGAGCCCAGTAGGTCTTGCGCTATCCTGAGCTTGACTTGTTCCCATCTGACTTCCTGGAGTTCTCTGACTTTATACAAAAAGTGCTGCCGCTCTGGAAAATTTAAGAAATGGCAAATTATAGGACGAGGTGTTGCTCCTGGGGGGGGGCTTCAGCCTTAGGGATCTGTGGGCTCTCTCAATTATGTAATTAGCCCCAAAGGGAGAGGGGCCATCGATCTTCTCCACCAACTTCTGGACGAATGCTATGGCATTCTGGCCCTCTTCTCCCTCCGGCAGTCCAAGGATCACAATGTTATTCCTACGGCTGCTACCCTCGAGGTCCTCAAGTTTTGCTTCGAAATGTGCCAGCTTCTGCCACATAGCAGCCAGCCAGGGATCGAACCTTTCTACTCATTTCTCCAAGGAGGAAATTCGGGCTATGTTGTCCGTAGTCGAGACTGAAACCTTCTCAAGCTTCCTGGTTAGAGATTTAATCTCCGATGCCATTTCTTTGATTTCTTCACGAAAGGGCTTAAACTCCTTTAGGAATCTGCTCAGCGTAAGCGGTTCCTGATCCGTGCCCTGATTCACAACCTCTGGCTTTTCAACTCCACTCGAGGTTCATGATTTCTTTGGGGCCTTCTCAGGAGTGACCGGCAGGATGTGTTTTTGCGGCGTCTTCTTCATGTACACCTCCATTGCTTCTCTAATTCGCCCAACAAGAGCACCCAATGATAGGAAGGCAATATACCATAAAATTGTAGGGTTTTAGGCAGGTTAAATGCTCCAAAAAACACTTTTGATGAGTCAGGAGGCTGGAGCTGTGCAGAGGAGCTTCTTCCCGGTACCTTGCATCACGTGGTCGCCCACCATAATGTGTTCTAACCTTAGGGATGTCAAATGTGAACAGGGAGTAGCGCCTCAGACAGTAGGACACTGTGCCTGTTGGTAGAGCTTGGTTATATATAAGGGCAGTTTATTTGAAATGGCTCTGTGAATCCAAAGAGAAGCATTCCTCAGCCTCCTGGCATGGAGGGAGGACCAGCCTAACACTGTGTACAACAAGCAGTGATGGGTGTTAAAAGGAGCATAAGTAATAAAACACAGTGCATGGTGATACAATGTGTCAAGTTCGGTTAGTGTAGCTTTTTGGCAATGACTATAGAGAATGTCCCCATAGTCTATTAATGGAAGAAAGGTAGTTAGAACCAGTTTTGTTTTAGCCTCATGATTGAGAAGGTGTTTGATATAATAGAATATGCCCAATCTCTGTCATAATTCTTTGGCTAACTCATCAATGTGGTGTAAGAAGCTGAGCTTACTGTCAATTCAAAAACCCAAGTATTTGAACTTATCTACCATTTCCAGTGTCTCGACGAGGAGGGTTTGAATCTTCAAATCATGATTACTTGGAACAGATATTTTTTGAAAGTGTAGAAGTGGAAATGAACATCGCTTTGGTCTTTTTTGCATTCAAGAGTAGTTTCAATTGTAGAAGGTTGTGCTGAAGGACATCAAATTCTCTCTGTAGCTCTTTACATAAGGGAAGGAATCAAAGCAACAGAACAAAAGGGTAAACTGGGAGGAGAAGAAGCACTGTGGGTACATTTGGAGACAGGCAATGGCACCACAATCTGCACAGGGGTTGTATGCAGACCCCCTTCTCAGGGGGAGGAAATGGACAAGGAAATGATAGAAAGTATACTTAGAATGGCAGAAATAGGGGAGATATTGCTGATGGGTGATCTGAATATGCCAGATGTTAACTGGAGTGCAGCTGCAGCAGCCACTTCAAAGAGTGGGGTTATTCTAGATGCCCTACAGTGGGCATGCCTTAGACAACTAGTATTGGATCCCACTCGAGAGGGAGCAATCTTAGACCTGGTTCTCTCAAATGGAGATGGAGAGAGGATCACAGATGTAGAAGTGGGTAGCCATTTGGGAACTAGCGACCATCAAACAGTATGGTTCACAATAAACACAGCAATAGAGTCAAGCTTGCTACAAAGGCAAAAGTACTGGAATTTAGGAGGGCTGACTTTGCTAAAATGGGTGAGTGCCCAAGGAATGCACTAGCAAAATGGGCAGGAAGGAGGTGTGGAAGAACAATGGGGAATAATAAAACTGCCATCACAGAGGTAACAAGCCTTTGTGTGAAGCAAATAAACAAACGAAACGATGTAAGAAACCACTATGGTTCTCAAAGGAAGTGGCAGTGAAGGTTCAAGAGAAAAAGAAAGCATTCAGGAAGTACAAGGAATCACAGAAGGAGCAGGACAGAGAACTGTATCAGTTAAAGCAAAAGGAAGCTGGGAAGGCAGTCAGAACAGCAAAGGCCCAGGAAAAGATAGCCAACTCAGTTAAGAAGGGGGATAAAACCTTTTATAGGTACATCAGGGAGCGAAGGAAGACCAAGGAGGGATAGTGAGGCTTAATAAAGGGAGGGAGGTGGGCAGAGGGTGACCGTGAAAAGGCAGAGATACTAAACAAATATTTTTGCTCAGTATTTACAAATGAAGAGGGGGAGGTACCTAAAACAAACAGTAGAAACACTCTGGATACAGAAGTTGATACCAGCCCATTTACAGAAGAAAGGGTTCTGAAAGAACTCTTATAACTGAAGGTGGACAAAGCAATGGGGCCTGATGGAATTCATCCCAGAATTCTAAAAGAACTAAGGGTAGTACTAGTGACACCACTGACTACCCTCTTTAACAAATCATGGGAGGATGGGGTGGTACCCGAGGACTGGAGGAAGGCAGATGTGATTCCCCTTCACAAAAGTGGGAGCAAGGCAGAATCAGAAAACTACAGACCTGTTAGTTTAACCTCAGTGATAGGGAAAATGATGGAATCACTTCTGAAGGAAAGAATTAACAAGTATCTAGAGGCCAGAGGGGCACAGGACCCAAGGCAGCATGGATTCACAGCGGGAAGGTCATGCCAGATGAATCTGATAGATTTCTTTGACTGGGTGACCAAAGTAGTAGATCAGGGAGGGGCTGTGGACATGGCCTACCTAGACATTTTATAAAGGCATTTGACACAGTCCCACACAAAAGATTAATATACTAGTTAGCCAGCCTGGGAGTGGGTCCCAAGGTGACAGCCTGGGTAAAGAATTGGCTGGAGAATAGGACACAGAGTAATAGTAAATGGAGTCCACTCTGAAGAAAGGGGGGTTACTAGTGGGGTACTGCAGGGTTCAGTATTAGATCGTCCTCAATGTCTTTTATGTTTACATTGCAGAGGGACTGAAGGAAAGCATGTCTCTTTGCAGATGACACAAAGATCTGCAACAGAGTTGATGCACAAGGTGGGGTGGAAAGGATGAGAAGGACTTGGCAAGGTTAGAGGAATGGTCAAATGTATGGCAGCTTAGATTCAGTGCTAAGAAGTGCAAGGTAATGCACTTTGGAAACAAAACCCAGGGAAGAGTACACAATGGGGGGTGAGATACTAACAACAACAACAGAAATGGAAAGGGACCGGGGGTAGTCACATCAGATGACCTAAAGGTGGGCAAGCAATGTGAGAGGGCAGCAAGGAGGGCTGGGGGATACTGGGATGCATAGGGAGAGGCATCACCAGTAGAAAACAGGAAGTTATTATCCCTCTGTAGAGAGACAGCTGGTCAGACCCCATCTGGAGTTCTAGCGACAGTTCTGGAGACCCAATCTCCGCAAAGACATAGACAGGATGGAAGCTGACCAGAGGAGGGCAACTAAAATGGTGCAGGGTCTGCACCGTAGATGTATGAAGAGAGACTTAAGGAGCTTAATATGCATAGCCTCGAGGAAAGGAGGGAGAGGGGGACATGATAGAAACTTTCAAGTACCTCAAGGAATCAACAAAGTCCAAGAGGGTAGCATCTTTCAAAAAAGAGGTGTGCAAGAACAAGGGGCACAATTTGAAGATGGAGCAGTTCAGAGGTAATTTAGGAAGTATTTTTTTTCACAGAGAGGGTTGTGGATGCATGAATGGCCTTCCGGAGGAGGTTGTGGAGTCAAAAACAGTGGTGGAATTCAAGCACGCATGGGACAGTCATAAGGCAATTCTAGGGGGTGGCGGTAGGAAGAAGTAGGCTGCTGGTTAACTAGGATCTGCAGCTTATCCATTAGGTAGGGAAATGGGCAGACTGGATGGGCCAAGTGGTCCTTATCTGCTGTCAAATTCTATGTTTCTATGTTTTTATGTTTCTGTAACTCTGCCCAAGCAAGATCAGGGGTGGGCTTAGCTGTATAGTGTACCATGTCATCTGCGAAAAAGATGCACATTTGCCGTAGTGATTTTTGCATCTATCTTATTTATGTAAATTGCAAAGAGAAAGGATCCCAAAATAGACCCTTGTGGCACTCTTCTATAAAGAATTTTGAGTGGAGAGAGGTCCCCTAGTGCCTTAACTTGCTGTTTCCTGCCAATAAGGTAGGACATAAGGTTGGATTTAAGCCACTTCATGGCAGTGTCATCTAGGTCAAGCCAGCACAGAGTGGTTGACAGTATCAAAGGCCTTGCTTAGGTCTAGAAATAGTGCACAGATGTGTTTTTTTGAGTCAAGTGCAATTTGTCAATCATTAGTTAGTTTAGCGAGGACAGAGACCGTACTGTGCTTAGGTCTAAAACTGATCTGAGTTGGATTTATCAGGTTATTTGATTCCAAGTATTCCCTCAGTTGGTAGCTGACTAGTTTTTCCAATCGTTTAGATAGTATGGGTAACAAGAAAATGCGTCAATAATTTTTGAGGTCACAAGTGTCGCCGGATTTGAAGAGCGGTATGATATGTTCAATTTTCCAGCATGCTGGAAGATCACCTGGGGATAAGGAGAGATTAAAGAGCTGCGTAATGGGGGCGGTCAAGTAGGGATAGCCTACTTTTAGGAAAAGAGGCTCCATGAGATCAGGGCCAGTGCTTTTCTTGATGTCCAAAGTAATGCTTGTAGGATATAGGGCTAAAACTGAAAGAGGTACGATGTGAGTTTTGGTTAGTATTGGGGATAGGGATCCTCACTACAGTGCTGGATGAGGAGCTACTTGCTGGAGAGACATCGAATACTAGCCCTGCCATAGTGAAATGGTTGTTCAGTAGGTCCAGAAGGTCAGCATCTTCAATGAAAATATTGTTTCCGGAGATAATTTTGGAGGACAGCTGAGATGAAGGCATATGGCCTTGAATTTCCCTAAGGATGTTCCAAGACTTGGTGGCATTGTTTTGGGATGATTCGACAGATGACTGGAAATATTTAGATTTTTCAGCCCTTTTAAGTTTGCTATAAAGGTTTCTAGCAGTCCTCAAAGCTGTCCAGTCCAAGTCGGATTTTGTTTTTCTTGTCCATTTCCATAGCCTGTCCTTATTTTTTAGTGCCCCTTTTAGTGCTGGTGTGAACCAAGGGCATGACCTTTTTCTAGTCTAGGCATTTTTCCACACCTCCTTATGAACAGTACAGCTGCCAGTTTACACATCCTGGCCGAAATGTGTTTTCCCACTTCCAGCACAGAATAGCACAGTTGCAGTGGGAAATCAGTTTTAGGGACAGATTAAGAAAATGACAGTGACACTGTTCTTGAGCAGAGGCCCTAAAATGCCTATGTTGAAAATTTGGTGACGAAAGTCCATAAAATGACTGTGTTACAAGCATGCATTGTTCAGTTTCCACGCACCCTTGTAACTTCACAATTTTGCACTGTTTTCACACCAGATTTTCAACACTGGCATTTTTTCACACCTCCTTATGAACAGTACAGATGTAATTTTTCACATCCTGGCAGAAATGTGTTTTTGCACTTCTGACGCAGAACAGTGCGGCTGAAGCGGGAAATCAGTGTTTGGGACAGATTAACAACAAGCAAGTGAGAGAGGAGGAGTGAGCGAGCTCAATGGAGCTCTGTCGGGACTGCTGCAGATTTCTTTATGGGCAGAAAAAGATGCTAATGCAGGCAGGAGCCCAGTACAAAAGGGCAGTTTGCAGCACCGGGAGAAACAGAATGAGCGAGTGAGAGAGGGGGAGTGAGCGAGCTCAGTGGAGCTCTGTTGGAGCTGCTGTAGATTTCTTTGTGGGCAGAAAAAGATGCCAACATAGGCAGGAGCCCAGCAGTAGCGTAGCAAATTCCCAGAGGGCCTGAGTGCAAGACGATGTTACAGGGTCCCTCCCCAGTTTTGAATAAACATCAAAATTATGATTTGGGCCCCTCAAACCTCATGGGCCCGGGTGCCACTGTACCCCCTGCACCCTTGTAGCTACACCCCTGGAGCCCAGTACAAAAGGGAAGCCTGCAGCACCGGGAGAAACAGAATGAGTGAGTGAGAGAGGGGAAGTGAGTGAGTTCAATGGAGCTCTGTCGGGACTTTATAGTTGCCCACCCACCTTCCCAGGGTCCTGTGTGGTCTTATATTACAGCAGGGTCTCTGGGGTGGAGGCAAAGCAATGACTGGATACTTTTACGATTGCTGTAATGTTACAGATTTAGTTGTTCTGTTTATTTCTCTAATTGAGCTAAGTACTGAGCTATACTGTTAGGATTGTTGTAATAATACATATTTATTTGTTCTGTTTATTTTTCTAACTGAGTTGAGTAATACTTTGTGTGCAATATGATTTCTAACTGGGCTAAGTGAAACTATGAGGGCTGAGAACAAAAAGCATGGTAGCTGAGGGGTGAAAAATGGACAAGAAGGCTTTAGGATTACTACAGTAATACAGTATCTAATGGATGAGATTTGAGACTGAATTAACCCAGTTGGCAAGGGGGCAATAGGGGAACTAGTGTGGGGGGAAACAGGAAGTTGAGGTAATAGGGCCCTAACAGTTGTAGTAGGGTAGAGAAACCGTGAGTAAGAGCCATAACATAAGATGGGGGCCAAAATGGGGCAGGTGCCACATGTCAATAGGGCGGGCATCTCTGGAAGGGTGGTGGGGTGTACAGGGTGTGGGTCTGCCATGATTCTGGACTGGGCTTGGAGGATAGGGAGGGTGTATGCTCTGTAGACAATTGGCTAGTTTGAGGGAGGAACTGTGGAGGTTAGGGAGGAGTCTAAGTAGCAGGACAGATGATTATTGTAGGCATCCTGGCTGTGGGGGAATAGGGGATGGCAAGGGGGAACAGAGGAAGAACAACTAGGGACTGAAACTGACCCCAGTATCAGAGACACTAGCAGAAAGAGAGGACAAGGGAGGGGGTGCCCGAGGTGAGGGAGGGAGCCTCCTGATGGGGGAGGAAGAGACCACGAGGAGTACCAGGGGAGAGAGCAGATGGCTGCGGGTAGGGAGGGACCAGTGGTGGGACCAGGGGGAACACAGAGGGGAACAAGTAGGAGGGGGAAACTAATGGGGGGAAGAGATATAGAGGGTATCGACTAGAACAGATTTGAGCTCTGGTATAGGAGAAAGGGGGAACAGGAACATACTGAAGTGGGAGGACAAGCAGGGCATGAGAGGGATTGCAACAGGTAGGGGAAAAGATGGCGTGGACAAAAGGGTAGAAGGGGGGGCTAGTAAGGAAGGAGGGGGTGACTGGAGGAGAGAAGGCTATGGGAAGGGGAAGGATGGGAGGGACATTACTAACAGGGTTGAAGGAAATGGGGGCTCCAAACTGACAACAACAGTGATAGGAGAGGGGTTGGAAATTAGCAGGGGAGGAGGGGAGATCAACATGGGAAGCCCAGTAGGAAGTAGTCAGGCTGGGAAGGGGTTCAAGGGGGATGGGAGGAATAAGGCAGGGAAAAGGGGTGAGGCAGAAGTAGGGGGTGCAGATACAGAAGTCACAGCCGGTACAGCTGGCGGGGGTAAGGGGCAGGAAGAACGAATACTGGGGTGGTGAAAGGGCATTAGAAGGAAAGGGAGTAAGGGACGGGGGTATTTGTCCTGGGGATTCTATACTGAAAGGGTGAGATGAGGAAGAAGGGGGGGGGAAGGCACAGCCGTATTTGGGTTGAAGCTATCTCTGGGTTGACTGCAGGAGGGGCAGACATTGCTAAAATGTGCAGCGAGGGGGAGGAAGAAACCTCACTTACTGTTGCATGTGGGTACAAATGACTTGGTGGGGGAGACTGTGGAAGTAGTGAGGGGGAGATTCTAGGAATTGGGAAGGGAGTGTGAGAGCATGGGGAGTCGGTGGCATTCACAGAGGTACTCCCTGTACCATGTGCAAGCATGGGGAGGAAGGGTAGGATTCAATGAGTGGCTGAGCGATTGGTGCCACATCAAAAATTATGGGTTAGTGACTAACTGGTGTAGGGTCTGGGGGAATAGTGACTTGTACACGGCGGACAGGCTACACTTGAGTAGGGAGGGGAAGGGAGTATTAAAGGCAGGACTAGAGGGGTATATCTCTACTAAGGTGGATTTAAACTAGTGGGGGGGTGGCCAAAAGACTGAGATTGGTAGAAAGGTCTGGACAGGGGAGCCTAATGAGCTCATCCCCCTAGATATAGATAAAAGCAGAGGCGTAGTAACCATGGGAGGGGGTGGGCAGAGTCGTCTGAGTGTAACACAGAAGGCACCACCACCCGATAAGAATAACAAGGAGAAAGGGTGCGGACTACCAGGAGAAGGGACACAGGCCAAGGAGAAGAGTGAGGAGAAGGAGGGGTACAGGTGGAAGGTGGTCTCTCTCAATGCAAGAAGCCTGGGGAACAAAATTCCAGAGCTTCAGGCGCTCCTTTCAGAGGGGAAGGTGGACAGTGCTGCAGTGACAGAGACTTGGGCCACACAGTACCATGATTGGGACTCAGCAATCCCAGGATACAGGATATACAGCAGGGACCAGGAGGTTGGAAAGGGGGGGTGCACTCTATGTGAGGGAGGGAATCAAATGCATAACAGATGAGGGAGAAGAGAAGAGGAGAGGACAGAGGTGCTTTGGGTGCAACTCCTGGACTCCAAGGGCAGAAAGCTGAGGCTGGGAGTGGTGTACAGACCACCAGCCCAATCCGGGGAACTGGATGGGGAGTTGGCAGAGCAGATAAGGAGGGTCTGTAGAAGGGGGAGTGTGGTGATAGTACGGGATTTTAACCTACCAAGTGTTGACTGGAGCACCCTGGCCACTAGCAGTACCAGGGAGCAGGTGCTCGTTGATGCATTCCAGGATGGCCTTCTGATGCAATTGGTAAGTGGACCTACAAGGCTTGGTAGCACTCTAGACCTAGTACTGGCAAATGGGGAGGCGGTGAGGGAGGGAGGTAAGGGTGGAGGACCCACTAGTAGGTAGCGACCACCAAACAGTGTGGCTCATTCTTGCACTGGGCAGGGAGACAGGAGGCACAGGCACTAAGGTGGTGGACTTTAGTAGGGTGGACTTTGGGATGATGGGAGTAATACTGTGAGGGGAACTCCAGGATATAAGGCATGGATGCAGAACAAAAGTGGGGAATCATAAAGACTGGGCTAACAGAGGCCACAGTAGCCTGCACCAGGGCCAGGAGCAAGAACAGCAGAGCCAAGAAACCATGCTGGCTGAACAAGGAAGTGCTGCAAGGGGTGAGGGTATAGAAAGCTGCATACTGGAAGTACAGGAGAACAGGGAAGGGAGAGGATAAGTAGGCTTATGGGAGTTGGTCAAGAGAGGTGGCCAGGAGGGTGAAAAAAGCTAAGGCCTCCAGGGAATTAAGGTTAGCACAGGGCATAAAGGGAAGGGAAAAGGCTTTTTAAGGTATGTCAGAAAAGAGGAAGCGCATGAATATATTGTGAGGAAAAGTGGGGAGCGGATTGGGTGGAAAAGGGGAGGAGCAAGCGAAATTTAAATGAGTACTTCTGTCTGCTTACACTAAGGAGAGGGACATCCACTACCAGCATGGGCTGGGGGGGGTGGGGAAGGTGGGGAGGAGGTGATGGACAAAGTGATCACAGGGACTAGGGTGCTAAAGGGGCTGAGGGCAGTAAGGGTAGATAAGGCACAAGGTCCCGATGGCATCCAACCCAGGGTGCTGAGGGAAATGGTGGAGCTGTTGGCTGAGCCACTGGCAGATCTGTTCAACATCTCCCTGGAAATGGGGTGTGTACCCCAGGACTGGAGGATGACCCGTATGGTGCCCACACATAAAAGTGGAACTAGGGAGGAGCTAGGAAATTATTAGATGGCCAGTCTCAAGTCCATAGTGGGTAAGCTAAAGGAGGCAATACTGAAGCAGAGGCTGGTGGCATTCCTAGAGAGTAATGGCCTCCAAGATGGGCGGCAACATGGGTTCATCTCAGGCAGGTCTTGTCAAACCAGCCTAATAGAGTATTATGACTGGGTGACAAGGGAGTTGGACAGAGGCCAAGCGGCACATGTCCTGTACTTGGACTTCAGTAAGGTCTTTGATACAGTACCTCATGGGAGGCTGGGGGGAGATGACAGCAGTGGGGGTGGGAAAAAAGCTGACTAAATGGATAGAGACCTGGTTACAGGGGAAGGTGAAGAGGGTGGTGGAGGTGGGGGGGGCTCTTGGCACCTAGAGCAGTGACAAGCGGGGTGCTGCAGGGGTCAGTGCTGGGCCCGGTGCTATTTGGGCTCTTTATCTCTGATATATCACATGGAGTGGGGAGCAGGGTTAGTCTGGTCGCAGATGATACCAAATTGGGGGCAGTGGTGGACAAAGAGGATGGATGGGAAAAACTGCAGGGGGACCTAACCAAACTAAAGACATGGTCGATGGAGTGGCAGCTAGGATTCAATGCAAACAAGTGTAAGGTGATGCACTTCAGGCCTAAGAACTAGAAGAGGGACTATTGGTTGGGAGAGTGAGGTTGGGGATCACAAAGGAGGAGAAGGACCTAAGGGTATTGGTAACTGGGAGCATGAACAACTCAGCCCAGTGTAGGAGAGCAGAAGCAAAAGCAAACAGAATGCTGGGGTACATCACAAGGGGGTTCTCATCTAGACACAGGGATGTGATCCTGCCTCTCTACAGATCATTGGTCAAACCGCACCTGGAGTACTGTGTGCAATACTGGAGGCCATACCTGAGGAGAGATATAAAGTTACTGGAGGGCGCGTGCAAAGGAGGGCAACAAAAATGTTAAAGGGGATGGAAGGAAAGGAATATGAAGTTAGGCTGAATGAGATGAACATGTAAACACTGGAGGAGAGGAGGGATGGGGGGATAAGATTCAAGCGTTTAAATACCTGAGGGAGTAAATAAACCTAGCACTGAGGGGGTGTTTAAACTGAGGGGTGGAAGACAGACGAGGGGGCATGGACTAAGGTTGAAAGGGGGACATTTCAAGAGGAAAATGAGGAGGCACTACTTCACTGAGAGGGTGGTGTCTGGTTGGAATGCACTGCCAGAGCTGGTGGTAACATTTAGGACAGTCAACAGCTTTAAGAAGGACTTGGATAATTCAAGAGGAAGAGTCAGGGGGCAGGGGCTGGGACAAGCGGGGGAGGAACTGAGGGGGAGGAGGCTGGGGCAGCTGCAATCTAGGGTACTAGCTGCACATTCTGGCAGATTTAGATAGACCGATTGGTCTGTTCTGCTGGCAGATTCTTATGTTCGTATGTATGTTCATATGTAAAATCAGTGACTCTGTTCATGAGCAGAGGTCCTAAAATGCCTACGTTGAAAATTTGGTGACTAACGTCCATAAAATAAATGTGTTACAAGCGTGCGTTCTGCAGTTTCCATGCACCCTCGTAACTTCACAAATTTGTAGTACTTTCACTCCAGATTTCAAACATTGCCATTTTTTCGGATCTCCTTATTAACTGTATAGCTGTCATTTTTACATCCTGCCCGAAATATGCGTTTACACATCTGGTGCAGAATAGCGAGGTTGCTGTGGAAAATCAATGTTCAGGACAGATTAAGAAAATCATACTGACAGTGTTCATGAGCAGAGGTCACAAAATGCCTATGTTGAAAATTTGGTGAAATAATTCCACTAAATGATTGTGTTACGCACATGTGTTACACAGTTTCCATGTACACTCTGAAGTTCTAGCATTTTTAATATTTTCACTACCGATTT
The DNA here is from genome assembly GCA_016271365.2 of Neoceratodus forsteri. Lineage (NCBI taxonomy): Eukaryota > Metazoa > Chordata > Ceratodontiformes > Ceratodontidae > Neoceratodus > Neoceratodus forsteri. The sequence goes on along the minus strand of CM057450.1, from coordinate 1,278,080,096 downwards.
TCAACATTGCCATCTCTTCACACTTCCCTATGAATAGTGCAGCTGTCATTCTTCACATTCTGCCCGATCTGTGTTTTCGTACATCTGGCACACAATGGCACGGTCACTGTGGGAACTCAAAGTTCAGGACACATTGAGAAACTCACAGTATCACTGATCATGAGAAGAGGTCCGAAATGCTTTCATGAGGTGGGGATCACAAAAAGGCCATGTTGAAAATGTTTAGTACAAATACCAACAAACACCTGGGGCATTAGGGTTTCTAACCATAACGTCCCACCCTGTACAGACTGACAGGCATCATGGGTATGCCTTTGGATTGCCGACTGTAATGCTCATACCATTCCACCCCCACTCACTCCCCAGCCAGTGACAGCATCGAGGTGTGCCCTGGACTCTTTGGCCCCAGAGTTCACCCCATTCTCCTCTATTGCACCCATTTCAGCATATATCCTTATGGAGTGGGGTGACTGTAAAGTCGAACACCCCAAGGCACACCTCATCACTTGTCAGTGTCTGCAGGATAGGGTGAGGTGAAATGGCATGAATGTTATGGGCGACAACCGAAACACATACCCCAATGCCTGTCCATCTCTGCAGGCTGGAGATGGGGTTGGCGTGAAGTTCAATACTTCACTGCCATTCCTACTCTGCATCTGTCTAACTCCTGCATTTCTAGTGCTAATAACAGCAAGCAAACATTCGGCATTGACAAACGCTTGTTTATATTGGGACTGGTAATGTCAGTGGTAATTTGAGACAGGCCACACTTATTATAAAAATCTTTCAGGTGTTTGGAGCTATCAGAGTTCCAGTCAAAGTTGAAATTCCCCATAACAATACATTCAGAATTGGAGTTCTGCAATATGTCATGGAGATGTGGAAGTATCTCAAGGCCCCTGACTGTGACCTGTAACAAACAGTTATTGAAATAGCCTACTCAGAAGTTACAGACATCTTTAGGGTAAGGCTTTCAAACTGTAGAGGAGTCCATGACTGTTACAGAAAATTTGTCCCTTGTAAAGATAGCGACCCCCCGCCCCCCCCCTCTTGGGTCTATTGGTTCTGAATACATTATATGAGGGGAGGTTGATACTGTAGTCAGGGGTAGAACCTCTAAGCCAAGTTTTGGAGATCATGAACACATCAGGTCTGGTATGGAGTACCCACACTTGAATCGTATCTTGTTTTTTTTTTAGAAGGCTGCACACATTTAAATGCAGAAAACTAATACCTTTTAATTGAGGTAATTCTGAAGGGGTATCTATAGGAGTTGATGGCCCAGGGTTTAATTCTACATTCCCAGAGCATAGCAATAGCAGAAGAATAAGTTGTCTAAGTCCCTTTATAAGTCCTTTGGTAATAAAGGTTTGGCTACTTTTTATGAATAATAATTTGGGTGATGGTGGGCAGGGCGTAGGATATTATTTATAGATTGCCAATGTGTGTACTGCTGTTTTGACTGAGATGATAAGTGGTGCATGTTGGTAGAAGGTTTGCTTTAGGTAAGGAGTTGGTGTGATAGTTCCCTGGGAATCAGTACCGGTGGAGCATTGCAGGGACATTAGAGTAAAAAGGCTTGGAAGGATATCTGATTGATCTTTGGCACTGCCATTATATGCAGGGATATAAAAATTAACAAATAGAAGAAAGCAACTGAGTAATGCATGACTTGGTATGTGTAACATCATGGTCCCTATGTTAAGATTAGGTTGGCAAGATATAAGGGTTTAATAGTGAGAGCAGAGTGAGGGTGGCTAGTGATGTTTTAGAGCAAAGGTCACGAAAGAAAGAAATCAGTTGGTAGGTCTTATTATTTCAGTTACTTATTAGAGCAGAGGGGTATAGTTTTAAAACAACAACCAGATTGCTAAGCAAATTATCAAAAACCTAATCTAAGCATGCATCCAACACAGTGGCGGAGCTAGAGGGGGAGCTGGGTGGGGTGGTTGCCCCTCCTGGCAGCCCCAGTGTGAGTAGTGGTGCCCCTCCACCATCTTTATTCACTGTTTAGTGCCCATTGTGGAGCCCATGATTGATTTGAATGGCCCCTGCCCCAAATGCTCCCAAACCTGGCTCCGCCACTGATCCAACATCTAACCCTGGGGAGAGTGAGGGTGGGAGAGGTGGGGTGGCAGGGATGACAAAAGGGAGGGGGGTTGGGCAACTGCAAACTAGGGGTGTTGGCTGCATACTCGAGCAGACTTAGATAGACCAGGTGGTCTGTTTCTGCTGGCACATTCGTATGTTCATATGTTCATATCTACACAATAAATACATATGAAACAACATACCTATTTATTTATTTATTTTGATTGGGATTAATACCTACATATAATACATATCACACTCATGTACTACCTAAACTGCCACACCACCCCAAAAAAACAATTCAAATTAACTATGGAGAATCCTATTGTTCTTTTTAAGTCCAGAGGGCTTCTAAAAGGTAATTTTATAACCAGGTGAATGACAACAAGTCCAGAACCAAAAGGATCACCTGGTCCAGATCCCAGCAATGCTCTCACCACTGCTGAATGGAAAGTGCAAGCCAAATTCAGGAAGTGCTCTCACCACTAACTTTAATTGGCAAACAATTGCAAAGATTGCAGCACTGAGTGTTTTATGAGTGGTGTTCCCACCACCACTCATTAAGATGAAAATCTACAGTACTTACAGAAGATCCAAAAGGGTGGGGTAGGGGGTGGGTGGGAGGTTACACTAGAGTGTAGCTGAATCACCAGCTACAATGCTTTAAATCTCCACTCCAAATCTCCACTCATTGGAACAGTTCTTCCAGGGTAGTCCACAGGCTGATCCAGACAACACCAGCACAAAGTGATAATTGCCCCGGGACCAACACCTCTCAGCCGACTACACTCCAAAACCACAGCCTGGCCCCAAAACTCCACAGCCAGGCTTGCATCCTGCATGGCTACCAGGTCAGTCTACACGAAGTTACTCCACCTGTAGTCAGGTAGACTAGAATGGTAGATTTAAGGACAGTACATCTTGTGGCCTACTTGCAGCGGCATGCCACATGAACTCATTTTATTAATTTAATAATTGATCCACTTGCTGATTCAACAGTGTGGTTACAGAAGTATTTTTTAGACTGAAGAGAGTGCTGACCTGAATTACTGACACTGGGTAGTTCTGTGTTTCCAAATGGATACCATTTTGTATTGCACTGTACATGGCATATTTAATACCTGATCTGCACTATGCTCTACAATCCTGTGCTGGTATTGTGGTGCAGTGATGGTACCATAGTTCTTTGTGAGTCCACAGCAGTTGCTATCCCCATATTTGACTGGACTTTGTCAAGCTTTTGTTAAACCAGCCCTTTCACCCTGCCATCCCCAGGATCTGTCATCCCTTTTCTGGTCACACTTGACCTACCCCTTGTGGCAGGGCCAGCCCCCCAACACATGCTAGCCACTGGGAGAGATGTCTAGTAGGTGGGTGCATGGCCTGTGGTGGACCTGGCCATTAGCCTGCTGGGTCAGGCATAGTCTGCTCTCATTCCCAGATGCCCATACTAAATGGATGATGGTGGGTGCATGACAAGGCATGCACCATGCATCGGGTGGCAGACCCCCATCATTTCCTCTCCTATTGCACTGCCACCATGCCTGCACTCAGTGATAAGGCAAGGCAACTTTCATTTTTCAGGTACCCAATCCCAGAGATTCTGGGCACCATACAATAAAAACATCAGAATTTAAATTATAAATTATCAACATTCAATTAAAATGTCACATCACATCATGAAAAAGGTCTAGACTGTTGGCAGAATTCAATACTAGTAAATAGATAACCCATACATCAACTACAGAACAGTGTCTGGGAATGCTCAGTTAAACAGGAAAGCTTTGACGTGGGTCTTGAACACCTCCACTGAAGGGGCCTCCCTTACTATGAAGGAAGCGAATTCCACAGGACGGGGCTGGCAACACTTAAAGCTCTGTCACCAGCAGATCTTAACCTCATCCTGGGAATCGCCAGGAGGCCCCTAGAGGAGGATCGGAGGGAGTGGACTGGGGCAGCAGGTGTAAGAAGGTTCAACAGGTAGCCAGGGCCCAGTCCATGTAAGGCCTTAAAGGTAAGCAAGCCAACCTTAAAGAGAACCCTCCATCAAACCAGCAGCCAGTGCAAATCACTCACCACCGGAGTGACATGACAGTATCTAGACTGTCTAGTCAACAACCTGGCAGCTGCATTCTGCACCAGCTGCAGTCGACGGAGGGTACTGTACCTCCCGAGACCCCAAGGTAGAGCGCAATACAGTAAGTTGGGGAGGTTCAGAGGCAGAACCAGGTGCTTGATCATTGTGATATTCCTCAGATGGAAAAAGCTGGTCTGGACAAAGGACAACACATGAGATTCAAATGTCAATCTGCTGTCAAGAATAACACAGGGGTCACACACCTAAGAGGAGGCCTTCAATGGCACAGATCCCAGGAACAATCTAGACTCTATGCCAGAGGACAACCTATCACACCTCCTGTTCAACTCCACCACCAGTATCTCCATCTTATCAGGGTTCAGTCGCAACCAGCTGGAGGCCATCCAGCAGGAATCGACAAATTTGAAATTTATGTGGTAGTCCAGGACAACTGGCCTATCCAAAAATGGTAGTCCCACTGTCATGAGTGATAGTCCAATAGTCAGAAGACAGTATTTTAAGGAAAACTTATAAAAATGTATGTAGCAACAAAGTAATTGTTGTGTTCTGTATTATTAATAGTAGTATGTGATAGAAAACAGTATAAATGAAGATTTTTTTAAAAAATATTCTGTTAATACAGTTTAAGTTTGGTGATTTGAAGAATAGGTGCCATACTCTGAATGTCCTGTCCAGTTCCACAAATGCCAGAATGAAGCAGAGAATAATTAGCACAGCATAATTAGAAGAACTCAGATTCAGAACTGTCAACAACATCAAGTGATGATGGAGCAGCAGCAGTACTAGTATGAGATACAGAAGCTTCAGATTCAGTAGTACCAGTAGTAGCAGCATGCCCATAAACAAGTCGAATGCCTGGACCAGACAGCAGCCAGTGGTTTATTGCTGGATCTGGATCGAAGTCACATAGATCTGGACCCTCTACTGCTATCTGAAGAAGTGACTGTAGTGCGTCATCTGCCAGACGTGTTCTAATTTTTGTCTTTATCAGGTTTTGAATGGAGAACACTCGTTTGCACTTTGCAGTTGACAAACTCATTGCCGGGTAGTATTTCCACTAACTCTAGAATGTGAGCAATCTGGGGCATTTTTTCTTTCTGCAATCTTGTATACACCTGCAGATAGGGTTTGTGAACTGCAGATTTCAGCATGGCCTTAAATGCAGCATATTCTGATCTAATATTTTCCTGCTGCTCATCATTGAAAGAATTAAAGTATGCTGCCAAATTGGCCACTTCATTGGTCCCGAAGTCCGCAAGTTGTTCTCTTGATAGATCAAACTGTTTAAAATCCAGACATTTAAACCATTTCAGAGGCACCTCTGAGAAATTTTGAAATCTTACATCAATATAATCTATTGCTGCATCAACTAAAGTCTGCAGTTGTGTATCAGTCCCAAAATTTATTTCAGGACAGTTGCCTTTGAATGTGAAGGGCACGGTCTTCTCAACTCCCTTCTGTGAAATGACATAGTCCATGCATCTGTTTTGAGGTTTGTAATGAGCTAGAAAAGCTGTCATGTATTTCCCCCCTGCTTTGATTTCAGTTCCATCAGCTGGAGAAGGCAGGTCTCGATGAGATTTGGTACTTCAAGAATTATTAAATCATCTCTTTGAAACTGCAATGAAAGATTTCTAAGTATGGGCAAAAAATCTTGGAGGATATAAAGAGATTTGACAAAGTGAACAGACTGTACCTCTCTTAACAGCACCTTTGCTTTTGAACCATCAGCAGAAGATGCACTTTGTTGCAAGTGCTGAGCAACTGTAGGTAGATTCACCCGAAAAGTGCATGAACTGACCGTGATATGCTGGCAAGCCAGCACACCTGTTTAATTGCACTGAAGTGTGCCAGATCACTGTCTATTACTTGTACAATTTCTTGTAGCTCTCTCATCTTTTTTGGACTATAGTGGTAGAATTTAAATATACCCTTTAGAGTATTTTCAAGCTTTGATATGAAGGGGTTTGTTTTCATTACATCGAGAACTGCCAACTCCAGCTTATGGGCAACACAGTGCATGGCAATGATGCAAGGACAGTGCTCCCGTAACATTGTGATGGTTCCACTCCTTTCACCCATCATTACACTTGCACCATCAAAATTGGCAGAAATCAAAACAGGCCCCGGACTGTTCACATTTGATAAGTCAGTGAGAGGAAGACACAGTGAATCTAATGCAGTTCTTATTGCATTAAAAACACCTTCCGCATGTGCGAATTCCAAAGGCACAGCTGGGATCAGATATGTACATACATCTTTTGTGTTAGGATCTACAAAACGCAGAAAGACATTTTCGCATTCAACTAGAGCCATATCCGTGCTGCCATCAGCAAGAGTTGTCACGTATTTTGTGTTTTTAAGAGTCTGTATCTGGGTTTTGGACAGAACAACAGATATAGCTCTGCAAAAATCCCTGGCTCGCTTATCATTTGTGTAGTTGGTACCAAGCTTAACACCATTTTTCTCTTGCAATTCACATAGCCAATCCATGTCGGAAAAAGGAAGCAGATTTTTTGCAATGGAGTACGCTGGTTGAACAGACGCCTCACTTTCCTTTTGGCCTCTTCCAACACTGCAAAGGCTTGATAAAGTGGTGACCTGTAATATCACACTGAACTGCACGCTGGCCCCTTTCCAGAATATGTTGGTTCTGGCACAGCACATGCGGATTAGATTTTTCATGTGCACATAGTGACTCAATTCTAAAATTGTTAGAGCCTATGGCAAACACATTGTTTTTTTTTTAAAAGGCTGGTATTGCAAAAGAGGGATACTTTTCGTAAACTGTGTAATACATCAGTCCCCTTTTTTCATCATATCACAGCCATTTATAATTGTTCAACCAGTGAGATTGAAACATGCTGGCCCTTTTTTCCTGATCATATTTTTTGTCTTTAGAGATTATGTCTTCTTGTTGTTGCTGATCCAGCAAAGTTCATTTCTTACTAGGACAGGAAGAGGAAACAGATGCTTCCGCTTCACGGTTTAATTCAATTGACTGATGAACATCAGCATCAGCTGCTGTTATATCCATTACCACAGCAGTGTCTCTTTTATCTTGAGAAGACTGTATTTGTGTTTAGCTACTAGGCCCAGTGGCTGCTGCTGCTGACCACATAGAAAAAAGAGTCTTGTGTTTTTTATTCTTTTGCATAGCCATATTTTTGTTTGTTGTGTTTATTAACTTTTTGCTTACTCTGCAGCAAATAAACTATATTCTACAATATCTGTGTGTGAGAGGCCGTTCTTGACTGGGTGGAAGGGGATGGGGGTAGTTAAGTGTACTAGACGTGCTTGGGTGCCTGGGTAAAAATAGAAATTGGAAACACTATAGCGTAGTCACACACTACTTCACTGCTATACTTTCTTATATTTTATATTTTTCTGTGTACTGGTTCAATGTAAATAAACCACAACACAACACCCCACCACCACACTTGTTCCCTTTTCAGTTTCAATTTATGCCCCTCTGTCCCCCCTTCTGTGTCCCTCTCTCTCCCCTCCCCTCCTTTCCCTCAGCAAAACACTGAAACAGTGTCTCACACAGATATAGTGCTGCAGCTAAATTAGAGTTTCTTTCTTTTTAGTATCTCAAACGACTGCAACACTTTTTTCTTTTTATTTTAATATCTTTTTCTTTTTGTACACCCACACAATCTCCTTTCTCCCAAAAAGCTGCCCAAGGCTCCTCTTATCTTTTCTTTGTTAAACTCTTTCTTTATTAGCTGTTTTTTATTATGTTTTTTTATAATGTTTTCCTTAGGCAGTTATTCAGACTTGCTACTTATGGGCAACAACACAAAGAATCCTCGTGTAAAACCTCTTTCCTTTGCTTTCTTTCTTACTTTTTTAACACTCCACAGTAGTCCCACTCCCTTCCCCACAGCTGACATAAATGAGAGATCAAATGAGGTACCCTTAGGCTTCTTCAGCTTTATTACTCTGATTTAGGCTGATCTTTGAGGGTGTTTTAATGTTTATGGCTTTTCTTTCCTCCTCCTGAGTCTGATTTGTCTTTAGGGAGCACAACTCAACTGCCTGGCTTCTTAAAATTTAGTGCTTCACTTCTGCCAGACTGCCACACACTGACAGACACACTCCCCTTTTAATAATCAGTATTTGTCACTGTCAAAATGAATTATACTTTGGACTTTCAGCAGTAGCAACTGGCAGGGAGATTGTTTCTTCCCCTCCCCCCACCGCTTGGTCACACACAACACCAACACTCCCTATGCCTATGCCTTTGCCTTTATATTTATTTTTAACAGGGAGTTAAACAGAGAGGCACTGGGCAAAGTGGGCAGCCAGCAGCAACTTCTGTCAGCACAGTAAACACCGCGACTGTGCTCACGATTCTCGGCACCTCTATTCCCCTCTCAACACACACACCACGTTGCTGCTGCAGCCGCTTCTCGCTGTCACCTGGCCTGCTCTCACATCCGATCTCACACTTAATCACACACTACAGTCCTATTGATACTGAAGATTCCCTCCCCTCCCAGCTCGCTGCTCATTGAAATCAAAACTATGCTCCACAGTAGGATGCATGTCCTTTCTCTTGCTCAGCTATAGAGAAAGTGAGCAAGCATTGCTGCAATCGTCCCCCATGTCCCGCCAAGTCACCACTGCCACCAATGCATGTGTCTTACCATAGGGTGTTGCATACGATGATTCGCTGCTTTGCATGCCAGTCCTGACTGGCTCCTCCTGATAGCTGATGAGTCGCTGCTCGCTCCCGCTATGCTCGCGCCTTTCTCAGCATCACATGAGTGACACTCCTGTGGGTCAGATGACCATGGGAAGTAGCTGGACTCAGATGCAAAGAGGCACCCTGCTGGAAAAGGCTGGTATAGCAGGTAATTTTTATTTAAAGGCATACTTGCCCGTGGACAAGCAGTGCTTGTCCAAATACTTGTCCTTGACTGAAAACTTGTAGCCTGGGACGTCAGGCTATATGATTTGTCAACCCCTTCCATCCAGGCATTAATCTCAGCCAGGGAGTGTTAAGTACGTCCACCGCATTGGATGTCCCGGGGCAAAAGTTAGATACAGCTGGGAATCATTGGCATAACAATGAAACCCCAAACTGTACTTCCTAATGATACCCCTTGGGGCAGCATAAACATGGCAAACAGCATTCGTGACTAGACCAAACCCTGAGGTACTCCACATGATAGAAGGCTCAGGGAGGAGGAGAAATTCCCCATCACAACCCTTTGCCTCCTATTTATGAGATATGACTCGAACTAGCAGATGACCATGCCAGTGAGTCCACAAAATTCCCTCAGGCGGTTGAGTAACACTCAATGGTCTACCATGTCAAAAGCTGAAGAGAGATCAAGGAGAATGAGAATTTTCCCCTCACCTCGATCCCTCGCCCTGAGGAGATCATTAGGCACCCAAACGAATGCAGTTTCTGTACAATGCTTAGCACAAAACCAAGACTGGAGCATCTCATAGATGTCAAAGGCCTCAAGGTGTTCCCCAAGCTGCTGCACCACAATCTTCTCTGCAACCGTACCTAGAAATGGCAGGTTGGAGACAGGACAGTAATTCTCCTTGACATCAGGTTCTAAAGATGGCTTCTTCAGAAGGGGTTTCACCAGTGCATCCTTCAAGGCATCTGGGAAGACCCCCTCCAACAAAGAGCACTGGACAATCAAGGTGAACACCGGGCCAACAGCGTCAACACATCCCATTAAGAAATGTGTTGGCACTGGGTCCAGTTCACAATATGTGTGCTTCAGCCTCAAGACAACCTCAATGACCTCGGCCACCTCCACTGGTTTAAACTCCCCCAAACCAGGTGGAGTGTACCATGGACAATCCAGGTGACCACTGTTGGCCACACTGGGGCTTACAGGTGGGATCCTCTGCCTGATGGCGGACACTCTGTTCAAGAAAACCGAGCAAACTCAGTGCATAACACACCTTAGAAAACAAATTTTTGGGCTGTAGACAGGTTGGATGTAATTGCCTGTCCACAGTCCAAAAAAGCATAGCTGGTCAGTTCATCCCAGCAGCAGTCTCCCCGGACAGGAACACTGCCTTCTTACAGGGGATTGCCCCCTGGTGCACTAAATAGTGTGCAAGCAGGGCCAGCCTGTCTGTCTCCAGACCAGTCTTCCTCCAGCAGTGCTTTAACCTCCGATCCTTGATCTTCATCTCCTTGAGGTCCCCATCAAACCAAGGGGACCTCAAGTGAGAGGATCTGGGTCATACAAGGACCAGTGGAAGGGAATTGAGTGCCCAAAATATCACCTCATTATAGGCAGTGACTGCTTTACCCACACCCCCCATGCATGCACTGCCCACACTAGGTAGATCAGCTACCACCAGAAAACTCTCCGGAGTTAAACCCCTCAAAGGGTGGTAGCTTATCATCTCTGCAGAGGAAGGACTCATGGGGGGGCTCTGAGCAGGAACTCCACAGTGCAATGATCAGACTAACTGACCTGATCAGTCTTGAGATTATCAATCTCAAGCCCCAGTGAGAAAACCAAGTCCAACATGTGGCCACCCTGGTGAGTCATGGTTGAAATCTCTTGTGACAGGCCCAGAGATGTCATCATCTGGAGTAAGTGATAACCCAATCCAGACGATTCATCATCGGCCCAAACATTGAAGTCCTCCAGGACTAAACACCGGAGGGGGGGGGGCCTCCAATGTTTCACCTGTAACGAAATCGGCTACTTCCTGCAGAAATTCTTCTGTCGCACGGCGGGGGGGGGGAATCAGAAGAATCCTGCAACCTGTGCCCAGACCACTACAGATGGCCACACATTCAAATGAACTCAGTTTTCATACTGGTTGCACAGTAAAGCCCAGCTCAGATCTAAAACAGTTGGCCACACCCCCACTCCTGTGTTCCACTCTGGGGCAGTGCACAACGGAGTACCTGGGGTGGGATGGCAGCCTCTAGAACCAGGCCAGCATTGTCCCCAATCCAGGTCTCCATAATGCATAGAAACATAGAAACATAGAAGTTGACAGCAGATAAGGACCGCAAGGCCCATCCAGTCTGCCCATTTCTTTTTCTACCTTATAAGTGTGCCATCGGCCTTTGCTCTGTCAGTGGCCTATTTATTCATAGTCATTTGTATTGCCCCCTTATGCCTATCCCATGCCTGTTTGAAGCCCTGCACTGTATTCATAGCCACCACTTCTTGTGGTAAGCCATTCCATGCATCCACCACCCTTTCTGTGAAAAGAATTTCCTCACATTCCCCTTAATCGCCCTCTAATCTCATGCTGTGTCCTCTTGTCCGCTATTTTTCTTATATTTAAACATGTTAGACTCTTTCACCTTGTTTATGCCCTCTAAGGTGTTTGAATGCCTCGATCATATCACCTCTCTCCCTCCTTTGCTCAAGGGTATACATATTGAGCTCTGCTAATCTGTCCTCATATGTCTTCTGATGCAGTCCCTGCACCATTTGGTTGCCTTCTCTGACTGCCTCAATTTGGTTAATGTCCTTGTGAAGGTGTGGCCTCCAATGCTGCACGCAGTACTCCAGATGTGGCCTAACCAGTGTCTTGTACAGAGGGATTATTACCTCCCTCTACGACTTGTGATACCCTACTACTACACCCTAACACCCCCTAGCCTTACCTACTGCTTTAGAGGTCTGCTTGACGATTTTAGTCATCAGTGATGATGATGCCCAAGTCTCTTTCTTCCTTTGTGACTGCTAGCAACTCCTCCCAGCCTATAGGTGGCTTCAGGGTTTCTCTCCTATGTGCATGATTTTGCACTTCTTTGCATTAAATCCAGTTGCCACTCTTCTGACCATTCTGCTAGTTTATCCAGATCTCTTCTCATTCTGCCCACCCCATCTGGATCATCTACTCTGTTGCAGATCTTGGTGTCATCTGCAAACAGACAAGCCTTACCTCTAGTCCATCTGCAAGGTCACTAATGAAGATGTTGAAGAGGACTGGCCCCAGGACTGATCCATAGAGGTACCCCACTTGTGACTTGCATCTCTTCTGACTGTATACCATTTACCACCACTCTCTGTTTTCTGCCCGTCAACCAGTTTGCCACCCAGTTGACCAACTTCTGCCCCACCCCGAGCCTACCCAGCTTATTTATCAATCTTCTATGTGGAACAGTGTCAAAAGCTTTGCTGAAGTCAAGGTAGGCGACATCAACTGCTCCCCCTTGGTCCACCACTCTGGTTACCCAGTCAAAGAAATCTATGAGATTAGTTTGACAGGACCTTCCTTTTGTAAACCCATGCTGTCTTGGATCCTGTGCCCCTATGGATTCCAGGTGTTGCACTATCCTTTCCTTAAGGAGTGCCTCCATAATCTTGCCCACTACTGAGGTAAGACTGACCGGTCTGTAGTTCCCGCCTCCCTGCTACCACTCTTGTGGAGCGGGATCACATGAGCCCTTCTCCAGTCTTCTGGGACCTCTCCTGTGCTCAGAGACTCACTAAACAATTCTGCTAATGGCTCTGCTAGTTCCTCCTTTAGCTCCTTAAGTACCCTGGGATGTATGCCATCAGGTCCCATTGCCTTATCCACCCTGAGCTTAGCAAGCTCTTGTAGGACCTTTTTTGTGAAGGGAGTAGTGCTCACCTCCTCCTCCCCGTGTCCATGATGTTGAGCTGTGGGCCCTGCCCTACCTTCTCTTCAGTAAACACTGAGCAAAAGTATCTATTTAGGATAGATGCCTTTACAGGGTCCTCCTCCTCACATGCTCCATTTTCTCCATTAAGCTTAGCAATACCCCCTCTGGACTTTCTCCTTTCACTAATGTATCTATAGAAAGTCTTGTCACCTTCTTTTACTGTTCGTGCTAGTGTTTCCTCAGTTTGGGACTTTGCCTGCCTTACTGCCTTACCTGCTTCCCTTAGGGCAGTTTGGTATGCCTCCCTATCTTTATCCCGCTGTGTTCTTGCCAGATCAACTGATGAAACCAGATCCACAATTATTGCAGTCTTATTTCTGATCGACCTGGCATTGCACAGCACCACCCTCAGGGGATCGGTGGACAGTGCAGCCCCTTTGGCTGTCTGCCCACTCAATCTAGTGGAACCCCTGGGGACAGGAACCAAACACATCTGGCCTCTGTCTAGTTTCCGTTGAACCACAGGGCGCCTTCTGCACCTCACCACCTCTATTCTACCCCCATTCAATGTGCATGAGGCGCCCCACCAACTCCGACCAATGTGGCCCCTTCTAATCCTGACCTCTAAACAGCGGTGTGCTGTGTTGTTAGAGACAGGGAGGTCAGTGAAAGGCCGCAGGCCATGGAGTTGGGATGTCCCATACACAATTCTTGCCCGCCCCTGCTCCCCGGGCACCCCCAGGAACATGCCAGCAATCTAGGCCCTCAACCCAACCAGACTTAACTAAATAAATAAATAACCCACACACAAACCAATCATACACTAATACAATCAAGCCCTAAATCACACACACCACATACACATCACAAACTACCCCCCCACCCAATCCCCCTAACAAACAAAAAGTTAAAATAACTACAATATGAGGGGAATCACAAGTAAGTAGTGTGCTACAGCAATAAATAGAACAGAAATATAAAATGTCCCAACAGAAGGAAGCAGAACTGTCCAGTCTGAGAATCCAGACAACAGGCTCGCAGCAGCTTTAGAGCTAAGTTGAGCAACGGTGCTCTCACCACCAAAGTTCCCAGATCTGAATAATTTGCACCTCTGATAACAAACAAGTTATGTCCCAGGAACCTCTCACAGTGTCTCTCGAAACCGCTTTCTTCTCATCAGAGCGGCTGCAAATATCAAGCTTATTTAAAAATAGTCACTCACCGCATGGCAGGAAAGTCAACAGGTGAAATTCTCCCAGTCTTCTACCCCCAACTGGGCTCTTCCCTCTGCCCAGTACAACCCAAAGCATTAAGCAAAATGATCCACTGTCTTCCAGAAAAAGGCCCCAAAACCACTCAAAACCCCCAATCAAGATGACATACAAAGAAGGAGGGGGGGCGCCTCACTCAGGCCCAGGATCTGCAACATACATTACTCTCGAGCAGCAGGAGACAGGTGGGGTCTCCCAAAAGGCACAGAGCTCTCACCTCCTGCCTCTCCAGTTACCCCTGCCGCTCAACCACTGCCCAGCACCATAGGTCCCCAAAGCCCCTGAGGCAGTCACCAGCAGCAGTAAACAGCTCCACCGATGCAGAAAGGGGGGGTTCTACTGGAGATCCTGCACGCCAGTTACCAAAAATCCATGCAGTTGATGGTCCAGTCCTCCAACGGCAGCCAGCAATACCCTCTTCTCATCTCCTGCCGTGGGTGAGTAACAAAGGCTCCAATACTCCGATACTCTGCTTCCGAACAGTAAAGCCGCCAGCAAAAACAGAAGCTGTAGCACACTTTTACTCAGCGCTATTTCCCTAACTAAAAATAAAAACCTAAAACCACCTAGTCTGCCTCACTATACAGTCCCTGCCTATACTAATTACTCCACTCTAATCCTAACTAAAATTCCTTAATGAGGCCAAATATCAGACCTCTTCCCCATGTTTAGCTGTTCTCCAGCTACAATCACAAAGGCTAGCAGAGAGAAACCCCAAACAGTGTTTTCCTCTCAGTTTTCAGGCTCAAGCAATAGAGCCCAAACAGACAGCATCCCAGCATGGCCGCCATCCTGATCATGCAATTTAGGCTCTTAGGTAGCCTGTGACCTGCCCAGTCTGGCCCTCCCTGTGTAAGGAGTGAAGGATCCATGATGTTTGCTACCCAGATGTCACACATGACACTTTTGGCTACTGGTGGGTCCAGGTCATAGGCATGCCAGTCATTATCACTTTTACCGACCCACCAGTTCAGCCAGAACATTAGCCCCTGCCGGTATTTATATGTAGAAGGGTGCTGTGTGCATATATCTGTGTGGCCCCACAGGTTTGCTCTCTGTATACATGATGTAGTGGTACTGAACCCATGCATGTATGTATGTATCTGTGCAGCACCATGGTTTGCACTGGTGACCGGAGGCAAAGGGTGTTGGTAAATGGTAGCCACTCAGGAGACAGGAAAGTGACTAGTGGTGTGCCACAAGGTTCAGTGCTATGACTGGTTCACTTCAATGTCTTCATAAGCTACATTGCAGAGGAGCCTTAGGGTAAGGTATGTCTGTTTGTGGACGATACAAAAATCTGCAACAGGATTGACATTCAGGAAGGGGTGGAGAGAATGTAGAGATCTGAGGAAACTAAATCAATAGTAAGTAAGTAAAATTGTATTTAGAAAAAGAACCCTTCCAGTGTTCAGGGCACCCTTACAAAATAATCAAAGAAAACATGCAATAAAATATTTAAAAATTACAACCATAATACAATTAAACAACACAGAATCCTAAAATATCATGTCCCTAAAAATGCTTTTTCAAAAAGATATGTTTTTAGAGTTTTTAAACCCTTCCACAGTCAGGCTCTTATGTATCTGACGAGGTAGAGAGTACCACAGAGTAGGGGCCATAAAGACAAAGGATCTTCAATCAAATGTCTTCAGACATACTCTAGGAATCTCTAGCAATCCCTTATCAGTGGATCGGAGTGAGCAGGAGGGACGGTAGGGAGATAAGTGGTCTTGTAGGTATTGGGGTCCCTGCCCATGTAAGGCTTTATAGGTCAGCAATGTGACCATGAAAGTGATTCACCATTGTATGGGCAGCAAGTGTAGTTCGCGCAGCATAGGTGTTATATGACTGGATCTAGGGGTTCCAGGTAACAACCTGGCCGTCGTGTTCTGCACTAGCTGCAATCGGTGAATATCCACTCCCGATAGCCCTAGGTAAAGGGCATTCAAGTAGTCAAGTTGAGTGGTGACAAAGGCATGGACCAGTGTAGAAAGATCCTCAGATGGAACCAGATGCTTCACCCTAGCATATATTTCTGAGATGGTAGAAGGCAGATTTGACTACGCCTGACACCTGAGCCTTCAGGGTCAAACCTTCATCAAATACCACCCCTAGGATACGCACCCAGTTCGAGGCATTGAGCAGGCTTCCTCCAAGTTTTAGCCCAGAAGGTTTTCCTGCCCATGACCCGACCATCCTCAGATCAGGATCCACAACCAACACCTCCGTTTTCTCCGGGTTTAGCCTCAGCCAACTGGCACTCATCTAGTTCTGTATCTCCAGTAGGCAGTTGTTAAACACTGAGACTGTAAAAAATTCCTGGCTGGGTGCAAAGGACATGTACAGTTGAGAATCATCTGTGTGGCAGTGAAAACTCAACCCGTACCACATAATAATGACCCCCAGTGGTAGCATATACACTGCGAACAACAGGGAAGAAAGCACAGAACCCTGTGGTCCCCCACAGGGCAGATTTCGAGGTGACGAGGAATAAATTCCTGATATCACCCCCTGTGATCTGCCCTCTAGGAATGATCAAAACCACTTAAGGACAGTTCCACCTAGTCCACAAAAGAACTGCAGTCATTCCAGCAGTACCCCATGGTCCACAGTGTCAAATGCTGTTGAGAGATCAAGGAGAACCAAGATGGAACGGGATCTCTGATCTCTCGCCACTAGAAGGTCATTAAGCACAAGAACCAGGGCAGTCTCAGTGCTATGCCTTTTTCTGAAGCCAGACTGGAGAGGATCATAGATATTATGGTTAGATAAATGATCTTCCAGCTGCAGCAACCACCTTCTCAATAACCTTTTCAATAAAAGATAGGTTAGAGACTGGTCTGTAGCTGGCAGGGCAGTCTGGGTCCAAGGAGGGCTTTTTCAGCAGTGGCCTGACCACTGCCTTCTTCAAGGGGTAGGAAAAGATCCCTCTCTCCAAGAAAACCCAGATTATCTGAGCTAGGACTGGGCCAATTACCTCAACACACCCTACAAGAAGGTGTGTTGGGCCCGGGTGCAAACTACAGCAGATTGGCCACAGAGTCTGCATGATCCTTACTTTATGCATGACTACCAGCTGGCTGAAAGTAGACCAGGTCACTTGGGTGATAGTACAACTCGACAGGACACCACAAAAGCCCATGGGGAGGCATTGGCTGATCTCTGTCCCGATGGTGGACACCTTATCAATGAAAAACTGAACAAACTCCTCTCACTTTACTTGTGGCAATGCTCTTCCAGCCTATAGACAGACTGGACTGCACAGTCTATCCATGGTCCAGAAGAGCTGGGCTGGTCTGTTCCACACTGCAGCAATTTCCATGGACAGGAATTGTGCCTTCTTATGGGAACTTGCTGATTGGTAGGCCTCATAGTGATCTAACAACCTAAGTCTGTCCACTTCCAGGTGAGTTTTCCGCCAATGACTCTCCAATCTTCGCTCCTGCTTCTTCAATTCCCTTAGTGGCCCATCAAACCATAGGGCACCAGGGCGAGAGGTCAGGGGATGAACACGAACTGGAGCAATGATATCCAGGGCCTCAGCCACTGCCCTATTATAAGCCAGTACCAGAGACCCTGGGTCAGTGCTATCTAATGGAATACCCGAGAGGTCCAATACCATCATAAGGCCTTCAGGTGTTACCTATCTTAAAGGACGGTACTATACCATCTCCCTAGGAGCAGGTCCATTACAGGGGGGTCACAAAACTAAACCTCAGGGAATGATGGTCTGACTATCCGATAGGATCCACCTCCATATCAGTGATCTCCATCCCCAGGTGGAACACCAAGTCCAGCGAGTTGCGGTGGTAAGAACCCGTGTCAGGCCCAATGTATCCATTAAGTGGAGGAGGTCCTGTCCAAAGTGTGAGAGTTTGTCGTAGAGCCAGGTGTTGAAGTCCCCCAGAATTAACCATCTGGGGGACTCCAACACCATCTCGGTGACAAAGTCCACTATCTCCTTCAGGAATAGTCTAGGGGTGTCAGCTGGGTTTCAATGTGCAAAAGTGCAAGGTTATGCACTTTAGGCTGTGGAACCCAGGGGCTATGTATAAGATGGGGGGAGTGGACCTTGCAGTCACTAAGCAAGAAAGAGACCTAGTGGGTCATCATATCTGATGACCTCAAGGTACCTGGGCAGTGTGACAAAGTAGTGGGAAAGGTTAGCAAGATGCTGTGGTGGATTGGGAGAGGGATTTCTAGCAGGAAGACAGAGGTGGTGCTGTCGTTGTATCACTCACTGGTGAGGCCCCACCTGGAGCACTGGGTCCAGTACTGGAGGCCACACATCCACAAGGATATTGAAAGGGTGGAGGTGGTACAGAGCAGGCAGCCAACATGGTGAGGGGGTTGCACAAGAAACCATATGAGGAAATGCTGCAGGAACTCGACATGTACTCCCTGGAAGAGAGGCAGGTGGGATGGGACATGATTGAAACTTACAAGTACCTTACAAGAATGAACAAGTTGCAAGTGGAGGGTCTCCTTCAGAGAAAGGAATGCAATAGAACAATGATGCATGCAATGAAGCTAAGAGGGGTGATGTTTAGGAGAGATGTGTGGAAATACATCTTCACAGAAAGGGTGGTGGATGACTGGAACAGCCTGCCAGAGAAGGTAGTGGGGGCAAAAACTGTGGGGAGCTTCAAGCATATGTGTGTGAGATACACAGTGGTATAGTAGGCAGAGGAACAGGAGGGAGGGAGTGACATCTGTGACCAAGTAGGGTCAGTGGTGGCAGAATAGATATGGACAAGGGACAGACTGGATGGGCCTAAAGGTCCTTTTCTGCCAACAAAATCTATGCTTCTATATTATCATTTGACTATGTGTTCTGTGAGTGGGTTAGCAAGATTATTTCATCAACTTTTTCTCCCAGTGTCCAAGAAACAAGTTTGCAAAAGAGGGGGCCATAGCTGCCCTGATTGCTGTGCAACAACACTGGAGATAAAATTTGTTACTAAATTCAAAATACTTGTGTGTAAGCACAAAGTGCTGTGCTTCCAGGATGAAGTCATCTGGGGTAGTTGCACAATCAGGGTCATTCTGCAAGAAGTATTCACTTGTTTTATGGCTGCACAGTTGTGGTCTTTCTGCAAGAGGTATTCACATGCCTTAATACCAATCAGCATGTAAGATGGATGTGTACAAGGACTTGACGTCAATACCAAGCCATAAAAACTCTGATTCCCATTTGAAATTTTCAGATCTTTCCAGTACATGCATAGTGTGCCCTAAGGTGGGAGTCTAACATTATGACATACTTCTGAATTAAAAAATCTAGGAATTTACAAAGATTGCCTGTGATAGACTCTACACTGGACACTATGAGATGCCCTTGGGGTGGTTTTTCGTGCTCTTATGAATTTGGGGGGAGTATGCTGAATGTGGGAATGAGAGGAGCCTCAGGCCAGAGGAATTTAAATTGCTGCTCAGTAATAACGCAAGCTTTCCTGGCTCTGGTTAGCAGATCAAACAAACTTTTCTTGAATAATGGAGTAGGGTCTGATAGGAGTTTACGATAATTATTCTTCTCATTTACAAATTCCAAAGCCTTGTTTTTGTAAAACTCTGTTGTCATAAGAACTGTGTTGCCCACTTTATCAGCCAGTTTTATAACCACATGTGATAAATTTTTTAAGGTTATCTAATACTTTGCCTTTTTCTGGTGTCAAGATTTATTTCTAACTTGTAAGTTATACTGAAATAATTTCTAAATTTAATGAAGAACCATTTTTATGTTTGCTTGTGCACATGCGCAAGAAACATTATGTGACAGCTTAGGAGAGAAGCGGGGCTTTGGAGGTACAGCACTGTGGTGGCCAATGCCCCCACTGCATTTTGAGACTTGGCAATCTTTCCCCAATGCAATGGCATGCTGCTGCTGACACTAGTTCAGCAAGCATGCCACCAACTTGACATGAATTCTCTGCTGCAATGAGGGAGTGACCCGTCATTGCAGGGCAGTGCCTTGCCTGGTTTAACATTGCAATTAACATGGCAGCGGTGGTCACCATCTGCATCAGAGTCCTCATGAAAGCCAATGGGGGTGCCCAATCCCCCTGTCAACATGCCTCCTCCCCAGATCATTTGCCGATGGGGAAGCTCACTCCCTGTCGGCATAATGTCCCCCACACATTTTGTTTGCTGAGGGGGTGCCCAGTCCCCTTCGACATCATGTCCCCCCAAACACAGATCCTTTTTTCTTTGACAGCTGGGGGGCCCAATCCCCATCGGCTCCAGTACCCCCCAAAACACAGACGTGTCATGCTGGGAGCTCACCCCAGTGTACCAAATCTACCTGCAACAAAAGAAAAACCTCATCACAATGGTTTTTATTTATTTTGTTTTACCTGAAAAGTAGAAAACAGTCCCTTGTTGTGTCTGGTGCCCTCTCCCCCAAGCTGCACCCACCCTCTGTGCACCCCTCATCCTGGCAACCCCCCACCCCATACTTACATCCGGAGCCTGGTGTGACGATCTTCGGTGGACCAGGAACACGTCTGCACTCTTCAAAAGCCAACTGCGAACTGAAGAAATGCCGTAAAGCTGTATAATGGCATAAACATGTTTTTTTTTCAGCTTAGGTGGATATCTCAGCCATTTTCGTGAATTTTTGCATCACATTTTCAACTTGCAGTTCTTGCGACCCTACCTCATGAATTCAGTCACTGCCATGTCATTATTTGGTTCCGAAAGATGATTTCACTGTCACTGCATGTAATCACCTTTTGGGACTGAGCAATGAAACAACAGTGTTACTGTTCTTGAGGCTGGCTCCCAAAAAGCCTATGTTGCAAATTTGGTGAAAAAATTCCATAAAATAACTGTGTTACGAGCGTGTGTTGTACAGTTTCTACGCACGCTCACATTCAGAATTTTAATATTTCTACCCTAGATTTTCAGCATTGCCATTTTTCTCACACCTCCTTATGAACAGTATAGCTGTCATTTTACATCCTGCCCAAATGTGGTTTCGCACATGTGGCGCACAATGGCACAGTCGCTGTGAGAAATCAGCGTTCAGGGCAGATTAACAAAATCACAATGACACTGTTCATGAGTAGAGGTACCAAATGCTTTCATGAGGTGGGGGTTACAAAAAGGCCACGTTGAAAATCTGTAATGCAAATACCAAGAAACACCTGGGGCGTTACGGTTTCTAACCATAACATCCCACCCTGTACAAGCTGACAGATGTCAGGGATGTGCCTTTGGATTGCTGACTGTAATGTTCATGCCATTCCATCCCCATCCTGCAGCCAGTGACAGGCATTGAGGTGTGCCTTGGACTCTTCTGCCCCAGAGTTCACCCCATTCTCCTATACTGCACCCATTTCAGTGTATGTCCTTATGGAATGGGGTGACTGTAAAGCCAAACATCCCAAGGCACACCTCAAAACTTGTCGGCATCTGCAGGATAGGGTGAGGTGAAATGGCATGAGCGCTATGCGTAATGACCAAAAGGCATACCCCAATGCCTGTCCATCTCTGCCGGGTGGAGGTGGGGTTCGCGTGAAGTTCATGCAGGACATGTTGCACAGCACTGCAGATCTCTAAATACTAGTAATATGGAGATAGCACACTCACCACCAGAAAAAGAACACACTTGGAAGTATAAATGGAAGAAAAAGACTTCTTTCTTTATTCCAATTCCTTCTTCAGCAGCAGAATCAGAACAAACAGATACAGAGTGCTGCAAGCACTTGGCTTATCTTTCACCCTCTACAAGGGCTTCATCAGAGCTAATTAGCAACCTAACACAATATCTTATATGTCCTTACAACAAGTCACATGTGAAAAGAACCCCAATCCAAAGTGTGGATGGCTTTTTCAAATATTTAAAGTGCACCATCATTTTATTACATATAGTGGAAATGTGCAGAAAATAATTTAATAACATTTGAATTAATTCATTTAGGGAGTCCAACACCCAAAGTGAAAAACATGTTAAATTATCCTTCCAGATACTTCCAAATGTATTCTCTTGGGATTCTCCATCAGACATATAATGCTAAAAAAGAATTCACTGCTAACCTGCCCTTTTACATTATGTCTCTCAAGAACAAAATACCTTTGTCCTTCTAGGAGGGCAAGGAGAGAGTTTTGTTATCTACTGTAATCTCTGGGTTGCCCCAGAAAGGAGTGAATGCTGTGGGTTGAGAGTTGGTACCTAATCATTTGTGCATTTTAAGCCAGCACTCTGTAAGGGCCGAACAGTGGGGTGATTCTTTAGCTTTTTGGTGGAGAGACAGAATAGGAAGGATGTTCAAGAGAGTCCTGGATTAGGCTGGCTTCCATATCCCCCCACTGTAGAGTCTAGAGTGGGGGTGGCAGACCCATTGCATTGTTTGTGTGGTTTGAAATGCCCACGGGCAGCCTGTGAACCAGGGGAAACTCCATCTGCTAGATGAACAATGTTCCTGTCATTTATTGCATCTGTATCTACGCCAGGTCCATCCCAAATAAAAGTCCCTATTCTCTTGTCTCATGCTGATAGTCATTTTGGAGATGTGACAGAATGTAAAAGATTTCAGAGGCTGCAGCCATTTTTTAAAGTCCATATTTTCCAAGCAACAGTGAGCTATAAAATCTTCTATCTGTCTCATTCACTTCTAATTTCAGTAAGCAATAGGGAGAGGTTAGCCTCACACATTTTGGAAATATTTGAAGTGACCTTGAGATCTACATATGTGATAGCCTCGGGTGCCCATTTGAGGCTCAGAGGGTTGAATGAGGGGGCTGTGCAAAGTTGATTAAGGGGTAGTACTTCAGTTTTTGACTGATTTACTTTAAGCCCTGACATGGGTGCGAAACAAGATAGAAGGGTCAGCCAAGGTGGGATGGAAGTTATGTCTTCTAGAAGAATTAGCAGGTGATCTGAGTGTAACATTGTGGTGTATGAGGTGGACCAACTGTAATACCCTTGATATCGTTGCATTGTCTGATAGTAAAAGCAAAGGGATCTATTGACAGTACAAGTAGGAGTGGAGATTATGCACATCCCTGCCTTGTGTCCTTAGCCAGAGGGAAGGGGTTTATTGAAGTTTCACAAAAACAACAAAACATGGTCAGATGCATTAACATGGCATACAGATGTAGCAGGAAAAAAACATTTCTGAGTTCATGGGTACATGCATATTAATGGTGTACAAATAAAGTACCTGGACACAAAACTATTTCATCCATACATCCAGTCTCTGGCAGACTATGCAATGTATACAAATTCATAATTTGACAGTGCTAGACTTTGCAAGAGTCCCTGGGCTCATTTGTGATAGCTTATTTTAGAAAAGCCAATGAAGGGTTCACCAGATCTACTGTTCTTCACATGGGGAACAGCCATCTTCAATTGTCTTCTCTAATTTTTCATACATTACTGCAAATTTTAGGTGTTACCTCAGAGTGATCGATTGTGCCATTGCAATTCTCAAGCATATTTGGAGAGTATTTACTGCTGAATTGATGGAGGGGCCTCTGACAACCAACATTGAGCTATGGTTTCGAAGGCACTAATGCACACAAGGGACAATAGTGGAAGATCTTGCTCATGCCCATGTCTCATGGGATCTGCTCCCAGAATAAATTCCAAGGAGGGGGGGGTTGGCAGTCTGCAGCCCAGCACTCCTGCCATTGCTCTATGTATCTCTGACCAAAAAGCTAAAATCTTTAGACACATTAGGACCATGTGGATATGACTGCCAGTCTTAGTCTTGCACTTGGGCCATTCCCTCGGTTTATTCCCAGTAACAGTATTCAATTTCTCAGGGGAAATATATGCTCTGTACATGTAATTTAACTGAATGTTCTGCAATGTATTGCTCTTGGAGCAAAGTGTTTTATGGACTTGCCCCATATTTCCAGAGTAATTTCTATTCCCAGGTCCTCCCCCCACCTTAAGAGTATTGTCTGCTATTGGGACATCCCTTTTCCTGGAAGCATTTTGTAATAAACAAGGCAAGGAATAGAATTCATAATTTGACATTTTGGGGTTTTAACTGCATTTTGCTGAAACTACATTTACTTGTGGGTCTCAGTTGAAATCTGGGGCTTTAAACTGCATTGGATTTTGAGTTTGCAGAGAGGCAGAGGTTGAATTATGAATTTCGATAAAACACCATCTCTGTGGGCTGATAGTTTCGCTCAGAAGCAGTAGGAAGCTCCCGCCCCACCCCAGCTACTCCACTTTTATAGGCAGGCATTCAGGGCAGAGTTTACTACTTCCTTAGTTGGCCCGGGCAGGAGGGGCTACAACCACAGAACAGAAACTCATATGTGAGGCAGTGGGACAATACTCCGACATAGCAATGGAACACAGGAGAGACTTGTTGTAAGCACCAGGGAAGAAGTGATGTAAAGACTAGGACAAACAGTGAAGATGCAACAAGTGGTGCAGTGTAGAGGGTGCAGGGCCACAGTGTTCAGGAGAACATTCTGAATCATGAGGTGCTACCCCATCTGCAGGTACCTCTCTGGGTTGAGGGAGGAGGTTACCTGTCTCCGAGCAGAACTGGACAGGATTCAGGGGACCTTCACCCCCACCCAGAGACCAATATATCCACCACCACTATGACAAAGGATGCCCAGTAGGAAGAGTGGTTGGGTCACAGTGGGCTCAAGGAGGTTACGGGAGGGAGATCTGAAGCACATCCCACAACCAGTCCAGCTAAGTAACTCCTTCCCTGTCTTGGTGGAGCAGGGAAGCCCCAAAAGGGCACCCCCAGCCGTGACCAAGGAGTATGGGTGGATCTTCCATGATGGAGCCCCAGGGATGGGGAGTAGAGGACCCCAAAGGAAGCTACTTCTGGTGGAGGACTCAATTGTCTGGGGAGTGGCGATAGGAGCACTTAGCAGTGGGGACAGGGAGGTCAAGTGCATTCCATGGAGCACTGCATGGAGGGATGAGAAGTGGATCCACAGAACTGCAAAGGCAAAAGTAAGGAGGAAGGAACTAGATGGCATTGTCCATCTGGGGACAAATGATCTGGCAAGGGACAAAGAAGAGCTAGATAGATAGAATTCAGGAGGATTTCAGGAAGTTGGGGGGAGCCTAAAGCAGATAGCACAGTCTGTATCCTTCTTGAAGGTGCTACCTGTCCATGGCATGGGGGAGGCTAGGTTACTTCACATCCATAAATTCAACTCCTGGTTGGAGGAATGGTGTGGAATGGAGGGTTTCAGCTTCATGGGGGACTGGGACCTCACCTGGAGGGATGCGAGCTGTACATAGAGGACGGCCTGCATCCATCTGGTAAAGGGACCTTAGTCTTGAGAGAAAGGTTTGAATGCTTCTATAGTAAGCATTTAAACTAGCCAAGGGGGGTGGAAGCCAGGACTGTCAGGTGGCTTATTATCCCCCCCAGAGGTTAGACAGACAGAGAGCAGAGTTTTTCACAAGGGTACAAAACTGGGAGGAGCAGTGAAAAAAATCATACAAGAAAGGAGGGGATTAGAGCAACAAAACAAAGGAGGGAAGTCACATCCTGGAAAGCCATGTGTGCCAATGCCTGGAGCCTCAGTAATAAGAAGGAGGACCTGGAGGCAGCCATGGCACATTCAGACCTGGACATTGTGGCCATCACAGAGACCTGGTGCAATCATAACCATGACTGGAAGATGGCCATACCAGGCTACAGCCTGTTCAGGAGGGACAGGAGAGGTAGGAAAGGGGGGGGGAGTGGCACATATAGACCACAGAGATTCAAGGGGATCAGGGAGGGGGGGAGATACTGTGGGTTAAGCTTGATAGGAAATAGGGGTCAGCCATCCACTTAGGGGTAATCTATAGACCACCAGCCCAGGTGGAGGAGGCAGGGAGATAATGCTGGCTATCCAAAAAATGGCAAACAGGGGGAGGTGCTGCTGGTTGGGAACTTCAATATTCTATATGCGGACTGGAGAATCCCAGCGGCAGCATCAGCCAGGAGCAAATTTATACTGGACTCCCTTCAGGAAGCCTTCCTTAAACTGCTGGTCATGGAACCCACACAGCAGGAAGCTTTCCTGGACCTGGTGCTCACAAATGGGAACAGTGTGATGGGGGTCGCAGTGGGAGAGCACTTGGGGAACAGTGACCAAAGGTCACTGTGGTGTAACATAATGGAGGGGGCTGAACACAGCTACACAAAATTGCATATCCTATACTTCAGGAGGGCAGATTTTGGGAAAATGGGGAAATGCTTGGAAGAGGCACTAACAGAAATAGGGAGGAAAGCAGGGGTGGAGAAACAGTGGGCAGTATTCAGAGCAGGGATAACAAGGGCAACACAATTATGCATGAAACAGGTAAGCAAGGGGAAAAGGAAGAGGAGACTATTATGGTATTGAAAGGAGGTAGCGGGAGAAATTGAAGGCCCAAAAAATAATATTCATACAATACAAACTTACAGAGGCAGAAGAGGACAGGAAGAGGTACCAAGAGAAGCAAAGGGAGGCAGGGCAGGCAGTGAGGGAAGCCAAAGCACAAACAGAGGAGCACATTGTGCAAGCAGTGGTTAGAGGGGACAAAATCTTTTATAGGTGTGAAGTGAAAAAAAGGAAGGCAAAGGGAGGGATAGTGAGGCTGAAGGGGGAGGGAGTACAGTGGAGGATGACAACAGTAAAGCAGACATACTGAACAGATATTTCTGCTCTGTCTTTACAGAGGAGGAATCTGGAAATAGGCCAGAAGGTAGTAGGGAGGGTAGGAGCGGCAAGGAAATGGATATAAGTCCTAAAGGAATTGGAAGGAATAAGAGTCGACAAAGCTATGAGGCCAAATGGAGTTCACCCCGTGGTGCTGAGGGAACTGAGAAAGGTGAAGGTGGAGCCTCTGACAACCCTGTTTAGCCAGTCTCTGAAAACAGGAGAGGTACCCAAAGAATGGAGGACAACTGATGTAGTCCCCTAGTACAAAAGCAGGAACAGAGAGGAAGTGGGAAACTACAGACCAGTCAGCATGACCGCAGTAGTGGGGAAGATCATGGAATCACTACTGAAGGAAAGAATAGTGGAGAACATGGTGGCCAATGGGCTACAAGGCCCAAGGCAGTATGGTTTTACTGGGGTAGGTCATGCCATAGAAACCTCATTGAGTTTTCTGACTGGGTGACAAGGGAGGTTGATCGTGGTGGGGGTGCAGTGGATGTGGCCTACCTGGACATCAACAAGGCCTTTCACACTGTGCCACATAGGAGGCTACTAAACAAGCTAGGGAACATGGGAGTGGGTAACACAGTAGTGCGGTGGGTGGGGAACTGGCTGGATGGTAGGACACAGAGAGTGGTGGTAAGTGGCTGTCAATCCACAGAGGGAAGGGTGACCAGTTGAGTACCACAGGGATCAGTGCTAGGTCCAGTCCTCCTCAATATCTTTATCAGTGACATTACAGAAGACCTAGAAGGGAGAATTTGTCTGTTCACTGATGACACAAAGCTCTACAACAGAGTGGACATGCCAGACGGGGTGGATAGAATGAGGAGAGATCTGCAGAAGCTTGAGGATTGGTCAAGGGAGTGGCAACTGAGATTTAATGCAAAGAAATGCAAAATAATGCACATGGGAAACAAAAACCCTGGAACAACATATCAGTTTGGGGGAGAGCATATAGAATGCTCCAAGCAGGGGTTATCATCTCTGATGACCTAAATGTAGGGAATCAGTGCGACAAGACGACAGGTAAAGCAAACAGGATGCTTTGATGCGTACTGTAGGCAGGGTTATCACTAGCAGGAAAAGGGAGGTCATAATTCCACTATACAAGATGTTAGTAAGGCCTCACCAGGAATACAGTGTCCACTTCTGGAGGCCCTACCTACGCAAGGACATAGGGTGGAGGCAGTATAGAGGAGGGCAACCAAGATGGTGCAAGGTTTACATCACAAAACCTATGAGGACAGGCTGAAGGACTTAAATATGTACTCCCTGTAGGAGAGGAGGGAGAGGGGGGATATGACTGAGACATATAAGTACCTCATGGGGGGAACAAGGTGAAGGAAAACAATTTTTCTTCAAAAAAAGGGATCAAGGACTAAGGGACATGGGATGAAACTGGATGGAGGGAGGAAGGTTCAGAGGGAATGTGAGGAAGTATTTCTTTATGGAGAGGGTGGTGGACAAATGGAATTCCCTGTTGGAGGAGGCAGTAGGGGCCGGAATCATTACATGATTTAAGAATGCAAGGGATAAGCATAGGGGGATCCTAGTAGTTGATGATGGGAGACAACCAAGTATTAGGAAAACTTGAAGAAGCAAAGCTAAGTGCTACAAATGGTCAGACTGGGTGGGCTGAAGGCCCTTATCTGCCATCACTATCTATGTATCTATGTAAACCAAGAGTATTTTGAGCAGGGTTGGGGTCTGTATAATTCTTCTTTGAGAGGAGATGAATCTGAACCACCTGTAGAGGCTATTTTTCAGCCCAGTCACTCACTGCCTCACCTGTAAGCAGGGCTTCAGTTAACTCCATTTTGGGAGTATTTGACTTCCAAAAAAAGGCAAAATCTTCCAAAATAAAGGGAGAGAAGGTTATTGACTTCCAGAAGTAAAAAACAAAATTGGATGACTTCCAAAATTGAAGGCATAGAAGCCAAGAAATTATGGCCTTTTCCAAAAGAAATTGTATTTTACCACTAATGCTTATATTAACATCCATAAATTGATCCTTCTTAGAATACTGGCTTCCAAATTGTGGGATCTGGGAAGTATTTGGGCTTCCTAAATTTTGGAATGTCTTCCAGATTTTTGAGTCATGAAAGTATTAGACTTCTACTAAAAATAAATTAAATGAACCCCTGCATGTAAGTACATGAACAGATCTTCTGGGTGTAGGGACCAGACACCCTTGAGTTCCTCAAAGGATTGGAGCCTTCTCTTTCATGCAATTGTGCCATAAGTCTAAGGCCCTTTCTGTGCCATCTCAGCAGCTCTATGTAAGAACATTGAGTATTTAGGGGTGACTTTCAGGGCTGTTCTTATATTTGTGTACACTGAGATTCTCTGTCGAACTTTCAGAGACAGTACATGTGCATTGCCACCCATACTCTCATCAAAGTTCATGTAAATGGATATTTGCATTCCCTATACTGGGTGAAGGTCAATGAGGTAGATAGAAGGGCTGTCCTCAGGTCTTCCCCACCTGCTCTGCTTCCTGGACCATTCAAGCATGGGAAATAGGGTCTTCTCCTTTAGGGAGGAAAGACAGCTGTGCAGCCCAACAGTATAGTCTGATATTTGGGAGACCTCCTCCACCCTGGCCCAGGGAAATCTGTACAATTGCCCTTCAGATGTGGGCTTTATTGCCCCTCCAGGGGAACCAGTGCAGTATAGAATCTATCTGCTTATATATTTTTTTCGGGCACATGTATGGGTAGGGATTGAAATAAGTATAAACACTTGGGGAGTAATGTCATTTTTACCACATTTATCCTTCCTAGAAGTGTAAGCAGAAGATCCTTCCACCAGTTTCAGTCTCCTGCAGTGTTAGTGTGTAGGGTCCCTTAGGTCTTAGATATCAGCTAGGTCAATCTATCGGGAATCTGAACCCCCAAGTATTTAATCATATCTGCCACCTGAAGGCCCAAGGGATTGTGAGATAGAGCCTCTCTATGTAGTCTCCCCCACCAGTAGAATATCACTTTTTGTCTATTACATTTTAGGACCAGACAGAGTGCCATATTCAGCTAAAAGGGATTGGACTATTAAGATATCCGTGGACAAGCTGCGCAGGAGGAAAAAATGCTAATCTTCAAAACTGCAATTTTGTGTTTCCCCTCCTCCCTTGTATCCTTCAATGCCCAGGTAATTCTAGATTGTTCAATCAATCAATCAAAAGCTTTATTTATTCAGGCGAACAGCATTGAGCATAGCTCATTTACAAGATGGACCTGAGTGGTCATAACAATATAAGGTTACAAATTTTACACAAAAGCATGGTACTGAATGAACACAAATACAAAGATTTAAGAATGAGACAGGTGTACAAATATTTACATATATACAAGGCAAAATGACATTGGACCTAGATCATATTAAAGGAGAGAAACAAACAGTATTGTAGGGATAAAGCTAGGGTAATGGGACTTGGGGGCATTTTTATTGAAGTAGGTTGGAGAACAAGCTAGAAGAACAATAAAGAAATAGGGGTAGTATAAAAGGGGTAGGGGAGGAGGGGTGAGAGAGGACTGGGCCTTATGGAAGCAATTGCATGATTCTGGGAATAGACTAGTGTACAGTTTTTTGAAGGATGTTAAAGGAATGAGGGTATCCAATTTCAAGGTCTTTTGAAGAGCATTCCAGATAAGTGCTAGGTAGTAGCTGAATGCAGCCCTTCCATACCGGGTGCAGGTGATAGGAATCTTCAGCATGATGAGTTTATTGATCCTTAGGGTGTAAGGCCTGGATGTGATCCGGTTGAAACAATCTGAGATGTAGGGAGGGAGTTTGTTTGTCAGAGCTTTGTAGATCCAGACAGCAGCATTTTTGTTTCTTCTATGTTGTAGGGATGTCCAACTGACTGCATTGTAGAGAGAGCAATGATTGGTGCTGGAGGGAAGATCTGTAATGAATCTAATAGCTCTATGATACAAGGTGTCTAATCTATTTAAATGGGAGAGGGAACAGTGACCATAAAGGAAGTCAGCGTAGTCAATGAGGGATAGGAATGATGCCAGGATTAGCCTTTTTTTGGAATCTCTGGTCATGTAGTGTTTGATCCTATAAAATAGGCCAAGTCTTTGTCTAACGTTTTTCAGGAGCTCTTCAATGTGGCTAGTATAGTCAAGTTTATTGTCAATCCAGACTCTAAGATATTTGAATTTGTCCACATATTCCAGATTTTCACCAAGGATGGTAGATAATTGTGGAGGGGTGAATGATGGGACAGTGGAAGAGCAGCTCTTGGTGGCAAAGAACATAGCTTTCATTTTCTTGGCATTTAGTAGTAATTTCTTTTCTAGTAAGTTGTGCTGTAGGAGGGAGAACTCAGACTGTAAAAGCTCACAGGCTTTGATGGTGAGGATTGCTGACATATAGTACAGTATCATCTGCAAAGAGGTGAATATTAGATTGTGAGAGATTGGAGTCAATATTGTTGATGTAAATGGCAAAGAGGATGGGGCCCAGGATGGAACCTTATGTACACCTCTTAGGAGTGGTTTAGAGGTAGATAGGTCACCTTCATTTTTACCAGTTGTATTCTTCCGGAGAGATAGCATCTGAACCATTTAAGAGAGAGTGAGTCAAGGCCTATGGAGTTCAGAGAGGAGATTAGTAGTTCATGGTCCACAGTGTCAAAGGCTTTGCTTAGATCCAGGAACACAGCACAGGTGTTATTCTTTTGTCTAAGGCAGTCTGCCAGTCATTTGTAACTTTGCTAAGGCAGAGATGGTGCTGTACATAGATGTAAAGCCAGATTGAGCTGGATTAAGGAGATTATTGGTATCAAGGTAGGCACTTAACTGAAAGTTCACTAACTTTTCAAGCATTTTGAACAGTACTGGTAAGATGGAAATGGGCCTATAGTTGTTGAGGTCCATGGGATCACCTGCTTTAAGTAGTGGAAACACTTGAGCTGTCTTCCATATTGAGGGATAGAACCAGTGGCTAGGGACAGATTGAAAAGGTGAGTGAGGGGGCAGCTAAGGCGCAATGCTACTTTTTTAGAAAGTAGGATCCAGGAGTCTGCACCTGCGCTTTTAGTTGTATCTAGTTGGAATAGTAGGTCTTCTACTTTTTAAGAGTATTGATTTGAAGGAGAATGGAAGCAGCCTTTGTCCCTCGGTAGATTGTAAGTTTAGTGATGACCTCAATAGGTTTGCAGGTGAGGAATCGAAAGCTAGGCCAGCTGTAGTGAAATGATCGTTGAAGGCATTTAAGATTTCTTGCTTGTCAGTGATTTCAACACTATTTAGGTGCACTTTGGGTGGTAAGACAGGGTAGAAGCTTGACCTAGGATCCCCTTTATGGTACCCCAGAACCTGGAAGGGTTGTGATAGGAGGCATCCAATTCAGCTGTGTAGAAGGCAGCCTTGGCATTTCTCACTTGTTTTGTGCAGGAGTTTCTGGCTTTTCTGAATAGAAGCCAGTCATTTGGATCCTTGGTCTTTCTTGCCCTTTTCCAGAGTTTATCTCTGGCAAGCAGCGCGGATTTAAGGTCAGCAGAGAACCAGCGACAAGATTTGAGTTTGGTTCTGGCACTGGTGAGGGGTGCATGTATATTGAGGGCACTTGTGATAATATCACTTAAGACCTGAAGAGCTGTCTCTATTGAAGCTGTGAGATAGAATTCTTGCCAACGTGTGGTGTGGCACAAATCATGGAGATATCCTGAAATATTAAAGTTCTTTTTTGACCTTCTTGGGAGAAATTTTGCAGGGTTGGGTGGCTTGATTGTTGATCTTATGCCAGCTATGGGACAGTGATCACTTATGTCACTGAATAGCACACCAGCATGAGAATACAGATGAGGCTGATTTACCAACATGATGTCAGGAGTGTGCTGTTGAGATTATTCTTTGGATTAATCCTTGTTGGTTCTTTGATTAATTGAGTGAATCCATAAGTGTCACAGAAGGTTACCAGGTGCAGATGCATTGGCTAGCCAATTTAAATTCAGGTCACCTAAAATGATGGTGTCTTCAGGGCCTAGATTAAGTATAGATCCTAGGTGGGATAGGAGTTTGAGGCCTGCAGAGGGGGCCTGTAGCAGCCAATCAGTTGAAAAGATGATATGTTGGGAAGGGTTATTTTAATTGATAAGCATTCAATTCCTTTGGCTGTGATGTAATATTGAGGCAGGATGCAGAGATGTTTGCTTTGATATAGATGGCTACCCCACCGCCCTGGATGGATGGTCAGATCTGAAGAGCTGGTAGTTGGGAAGATTTATTTCACTGTCTTTTGTTGCAGATTTGAGCCATGTTTCAGAGATAACCAGAAAGTCAGGTAAGGTGTGTGCAACCCAGGCCTGTATTAATGAGAACTTTTTAGGAGGCTGCAGGCGTTGATATGAAGAAACTCCGCCATTTATGGAGGCTAAGTCAGCTGGGGAGATAGAGCTTTGTGGGTCCAGGGTTGATTTCAACAGTGCCAACACAGATCAGCAGAAAGAAGATTAGTTTGATGAGGGCACCAAGTGATAGGAATAGGGAGTAGTCAGAGGACTTTCTCTTCTTGCTTGGGATCCAATATATAGTGGGCGATGATCTTGCTGTGTGGTTATAGATTTTGTCATAAAGTACCAACTTAATGGACAGGTATAGGGGGTCATTATAGTGCCAATAATGGAGCAGGGGGCTTATGGAGTACCGAACTGGTTGTTGCCACAAGGGATTCCAAGGTCATAACAGATAATGGGGAAGAGCAGGCAGGCAGGCAGGTCTGGTCTTCCTACCAAGTGTAGAGGAAGGAGTCAATGACCTGTTTACAGAGATCTGTACAGTAGGCGGTGAGTATAATTCTCTGATCCATCCAATGAGCTGGGACCCGATACCAAACTCCTTCAAAGTGACAAACATATGCCTCCACTACATATGGTCAAAAGCCTTCTCTGCATCCAAGGTAAGGACTGTCACCCCATGGGACTTAGAGTTCTTAACCCAATTGTAAATTAAATTAGGATTTCTATGGATATTATATTATGCTTTCCCTGCCTGTCGTGCAAAAAGACTGCTTATCTTGATGTATGCATTGGGATAAAAGAGTTTCAAATCAGGCTGCAACTGATCTTGTCAGTACCTTATAGTCTGCCATCAGCAGTGAAATAGAACAATATGAGGCATGGGGTCCTTGCCTGGTGTGGGTAGCAACGTGATTATTGCTGACCATGTGGAGGGGGCCAGTTCACCTCACCCCAGACTTTCCATAATCATATCTTTGAGAGGCTCTATCAGTAGCATGACTAAGGTCTTCAAGAAATCTATACGGAGCCCATTTGGGCACAATGCCTTGCCTCCTCGGAGAATTCTGAAATCCTGATTCAGTGCCTGAGCTTTTTCTCTGAGGATGGGAAAGATCCCTGCTTTTTGAAAGAATGACTGCATCTGGTCATCAGATGGGATCACCTCAGAAGTATACAATTTTTGACAGAAGGAGCTGAAAGCCTTTCCAATTCCCTGCCTGTTCACTACTAGTTGCCTTTCATCACTTCTCACTGTTAGAATCACTTTTCCCCTTTTTCGCTTCAGTTGCCATGCCAGAGGTTTGCCCCCTCTGTCCCCATCAAAGCAGGATCTCACCTGCCCCAGTAGGATGGTTCTTTCCAGACATACACTACTGAGTATATTAAGCATCCATTTAAGGTTTTTCACCACATAATAGAGTGCTGGAGTGGACCATAACATATGAGCCTATCCACAGGCTTCACCTTGGCCTCCAGATGCACTCATTCAGTCTTCTCTACCTTCTGCTTATGAGTTGCATAGGTTGTGTCTGTCCCCTAATGAAGGCCTTAAGAGCCTCCCCTGGAGTGAAAACTGTCTGACCTGTTATTGTGGTCTAGAAATTCCTTTATGGCAGATGATATGTGTTCCTTATATGCCTCTTTTTTTAGTAAGGTGGGTTCTAGATACCAAGATCACAATGGTGGGGGGTCAGCACCTAGTACCAAGCCCAGAGAGAGGGGGGGGAATGGTCTGAAACCAGAACTGACATATAGTCAATCCTTTGGACATGTAGGGTCAGGGAGGAGGTGACCAGTAGTCTGTCAAGAAGGGCAAAAGTTAAATGGAAGAGTGAAAAAAAGCTGCACTCTCTTCCTGTGAGGATATTGTGCCACCAAATGTCTAGGAGGGAGTATGTAGCCTCCACTTCTTGCAGGGCCTTTGTTTTATGAGAAAGAGGGACAGGGGCCATGTTAGACCTGTCTAATACCCTATCCTCTACACAGTTGAAGTCCCCACCAAGGTTCCAGGGCCCCTGAAACCGAGCAATATCCAATGATACCTTCAGGTGGAAACACAGGTCCTCAATGTTGGGACCATAACCTGAGTCAAGAGATACTGTATCTCCACTACGGAGCTCAAAATGTGCCAAAGCTTACCCCCTTTCTCCTGAGTCTGACATGGATTTTACCAGCTTATCTTAAAACTCTTGCAAAAGCCAAACTGCAGCTCCCCTGGCCTTTCTACTGAAACAGACCATAAACCATGTTCTTCCCCAGAAGTTTCTGCTTCTTTCAATCTCTTTCATCCCCATCCGCATTTCCAGTTTTAGTGCAATGTTGGTTTTGAGCTTACACATTCTGCACTGCATCTTCTTTTTCTTAATAACATTCTCTAAGCAATTAATGTTCCAGACTGCAATAATCTATTCACCCATGATTTGTATAGATTGGGATTTGACACCCTACCCACACAGGCCCCCAGCCTACTGGCCAGGGGCCATCTCCTACAATCTGCATGCTCAATCCAGTTGCATCTAACCTTAACAGTGAAACTTCCTGTTTTACTCTCTTTGTTCCCTACCCCTGCCACTACCTCTGCCCTCCCACCCCCAAAAACCAAAACATTTTAAATGCCCCAAACACCAGGACAACTTTTCAGCAAATGGAAACCCATGCAGGTGTCCCTGCAGATATAATCCCTCCAATGATACAACGCATACTGATAACCCAGCTAACTAATAGCCTTGCCTCCCATATGGCTGCACCTACCCTCTGATGGCTTTGCACCCCTCATTGTACAATAGCTAGGAATGGTACAGTAGTGATGTGGCAGGCAATATTTTACCATTTTTTTATCTGTGGCTGTAAAACAGCAATTGGACACAATACCTGGGAGAAAGTGGAGGAGCACTCCCCAACCTTTTGAACAAACAACAGACTATAACATCAAATAAAAATAGTTTTGAACTCATGTACAGTGAAGCCTTCTAGGATGAAGCCCAACTCTGCAGAATTCTGCAGTAGAGTTACTGCAGCAAACAATGCAATTTCAATGGGAGTTAACACATTGCCTCCAGAAAATGCCTGTATTTAGCAGCCAAATCAATCAGTCAGTCAATCAAAATCTTTGTTTAACCAGGCAGGCACCATTGAGCAAAGCTAATTTTTGCGGTGAACCTGGGGTTTACTGTACAAAAGGAAAAGTTCACACAACGATCAGCAACAGATGCAATGCAGGGACATAACAGCAGAAGGCATATGTAAATACAGGTGCAAATATAAGTGCAGGATACAATACAAAAGAACATTATACAGTCTGTCAAAATGTACAACACAAGAGCATTGGAGAACTGTACAACAGACAATGTTGCCGGCAGAGGCCAGGCTAGGTAAAATCCAATCAATGTTTCCAACAAAAAAAAACAAAAGAGCAACTGAGGTGCATATATTTTTTACTGCTGTCCTTCCTGCACATGACGTTGGGCTGTCTTTGCCCTGTGCTGTAATATGTGACCAGTTCTTTTTACCCACTACTGCAATATTCTGGTCTGTCTGATGTGTTGTTGTCCTACACCTATACTTGTAATTTTGTACTGTGATTGTGGATGAGGAGCTTTTGCAAAAGAGTCCATGGACTCAAAGGGTGTAATTCCAAATTCTCAATAAATAAAATAAATATATATAGACAAGTAACAGTATTGCCGGTAAGGACCAGGCTCAGATAGATTCACCCAGGTCCCACAAGGGGATATAACAGGAAGATGAAGTAAAATACGAAGGGAAAGAGGAAGGGGGGGAGTGAATAAAAAGGAGCAGGGGATGAGAATGGGAAGTGGTCAGGACCGGGAGTAGGTGAAAGCCTGAGAGAAGCCAAGTCCATATTTCAGTTAATTAAAAAGGAAGGACACTGGAATACTATGGGGAGGGTGGAGGAAGGGGGTCAGGCAGCGGATAGGGATGGGCACGAAGAAACAGAGGAAACAGATATTCAGAAAAAGGTATAAGGGACCCTCATGTAAAGGCTAACAAATGCAAGATTCCTTGTTGTGGCTCAAGTATAGCATTTTGAAGGCTTGAAGGCTTGAAGGCTAATGGGATGACTTATTTCCATGTTTTTTGCAGCTTATTCCACAATTGAGGAAGCACATAGCTAATGGAGGCCTGGCCAAAGCAGGATCTGACCTTGAGTAGCTTCAGTGAAATGTAAGAAGCACTTCGCAGTGCATAACTACTTAGTAGGCATAATGGTAAGCAGTCCAAGATATAGTCAGGCAGTTTGTTGAGGAGGACTTTGTAGGTCCAGGTTGCAGCGTTCATCTGTCATCGGAAGCTGAGAGATGGCCAACATACTGCAGAGTACAATGAGCAATGGTGGATATTGTAGGGAATGTCCGTTATAAATCTTAGGGCTCTATGATAGAGCATATCAAGTTTCATTAGCGCACCAGCAGGACCCTGGCTATAGAGGAAGTCAACATAGTCTACTAGAGGAAGAAAGGTAGTTTGCATTAACCTCATCTTGGCGTCCCTAGTGAGCAGGTTTTTATCCTGAAGAAGAGACCAAGTCTCTGTCTAAGTTTCTTTGAAAGTTCTTCTAAATGTCCTAAGAAGGAGAGTTTATTATCAAGCCATACCCCCAGATACTTGAATTTAGGTACGTACTCCAACTGTTCGCCGAGTATGGTGGTAATCAGGAGAAGAGTCCCAGATGTGGCCGGATTTAGTAAATTAGGAAAGGGTGAAAAAAAGAACATTGCTTTAGTTTTCTTAGCATTCAGGAGCAACTTCTGGTTTAGCAGCTGAAGCTGAAGTAGATTTAATTCATCCTGAAGATCTGTACATGCCGCATCGGGGAGGGTCTTCCAATGTAGAGCACTTTATCATCCACGAATAGATGAATATGGGCCTTTCTCAGGGTGGCATCAATTCTATTGATATAAATTGGGAATAACAGAAGACCCAAAATAGAGCCTTGGGGTACGCCCCTCAGAAGGGGTTTTAGCAGTGAGACATTCCCATCAGCTTTTACTTGCTGTGAGCAGCCTGTAACATAGTTATTGAACCTTCTGAGAGATATGGCATCTAAGCCAATATTCTAGAGGGATGAGACAAGCAGGCTATGATCGACAGTGTCAAAGGCCTTGCTTAGGTCCAAAAAAAACTGCACACACAGAGTTCTTATTACCCAGTTCACCCTGCCAGTCATTGGTTACCTTAGCTAGAGCCAAAATTGTGTTATGTTGCACTCTAAAGCCAGATTGCAATGGGTTGATAAAGTCTGCTGAGTTCAGGTATTTCCTAAGCTGAGAAATCATGATTTTTTCTAGCATCTTGGACAGGATTGGGAGAAGGAAAATTGGCCTGTAGTTCTTAACATTATTGGGATCCCCAGATTTAAACAGGGGGATAACTTGGGCTGTTTTCCAGATGGAAGGAAGGTTACTGTGAGAAAGGGATAAGTTAAACAAGTGTTTAATAGGCACCGCTAGAACACAGTAGGCCACCTTTAAAAAGTAAGGGTCAATGAGGTCAGCGCCTGCACTTTTCCTAACATCCAGCTTCAGTAAGAGTTCTTCAACTTCCTTCAGAGAAGTAGGTTGAAGAGAGAAGGTCAAGGTGGAGAAGGTGGTTCCTTGGTTATTAATTCCAAGTTGCACATGGAGAGTATTGGCTGGAGAGGTATCGAATGCTAGCCCTGTGGTGGAAAAGTGATTGTTG
The DNA here is from genome assembly GCA_016271365.2 of Neoceratodus forsteri. NCBI lineage: Eukaryota > Metazoa > Chordata > Ceratodontiformes > Ceratodontidae > Neoceratodus > Neoceratodus forsteri. The sequence continues at coordinate 1,278,041,475 of CM057450.1, read as the reverse complement.
AATGACTCAAGAATAGTTGGTTTATCGACAGTAGTGGTAGTGCCAATTGAAATTTTGGTAGGCAGGTAACTACCAGAGGCATGACCTTCTCTGTCTTTAATTATTCTCCAGAATTTGGAAGAACACTTAGACAAGAGATCACTATGGGACTGGTAATAACTAGCCTTTGCTTCTCTGACCTTCTTGGAGCAGAGGTTCCTCGCCATCCTGAAAAGGTTCCCGTCATTTGGGAGTTTAGTCTTCCAGGCAGTTCTCCAGAGTGCATCCCTGTGCCGCAAGGCATACTTAAGTTAATTTGTGAACCACTTGCAGGATTTATTTCTGACACAGACTTTTACTATTGGTGCATGTTTATTAAGAGCACCAATCAGGATGTCATGAAAAATGTTGTATGCATTAGCCACGGAATTTGCTAGATGGAAGTTCTGCCACAGCAAGGAAGAGCCTAACTCGGTAATAAATGCCTGGGGATCAAAATTGCGCCGGCACCTTTTGGTAGAGATTTTGGGTACAGATGAGGGAATGTGTAGTAGTAGTAGTAGTAAATAATTTTTTATTCAAATGCGAATAATTGGATACATTCACTTGAGCATAGCTCATTTTCAAAGAAGTTCCAAGTTTGATTAAGAAATTCCACATAAATAGACAGTACCACAGGATTAATACAAGACAACAAATAATACAAAAAACCAACAATTCCAAAAAGACATATAATAATTAGACTTCAGAGTGTTAAACAATTATTACATAATGTACTCTTGTTTAGTGCAAACATATACCATTTCCTTAGTTCATTAGTGTTATGCTTGGTTTTATTACTTCTTAGGACCGGAGGGGATCTATTCCATAGACTAATACCTCTGGCAAGTACAGAAGATCTACCTATCTTTAGATTACATTTAAGCGGGACAAATTGAGTTCCAGTTGAGGCCCTTAGGCTTTCCTTATTCTTTCTAACCTCAGATAAATCAGTGATATAATAAGGTACTTTCTTAAGCCAAACTTTAATCATAAATTGAAGCAGATGTAAATCTCTTCTCACTGTAGGACTAACCCAGTCCAATTCCTTAAAGAGTAGACACCTATGTGTTCTATAGGGGACATCTAAAACAAAAAGAGCCAATCTGCGGAAGACTAAGTCTACGCTACTTGTATACTTTTCTAAGGCTCCTGCATAGAGTAAATCACCGTAATCCAACACTGGGAGTATCAAAGAATTAACTACAGTCAGGCGGACATCTCTGGACATAAACGTTTTATATCTATACAATGCACCCAGTTTTCTATTAATGTTCTTTATAAGGGAATTTATGTAGATATCCCACCCTAAACTAGGGTCTAACCAGACCCCAAGATATTTATATGAATTCACCTGCTTGATGGCAATGCCATCCACAGTATGAATTTCCAAATGCAAATCTTTTTTATTGTTATTATTATTTTTAAACAACAATGATTGTGTTGTATTGGTATTTAGAATAAGGAAATTCATCTTAAAAAATTCCTGAATTTCATCAAAGGCCAATTGCAGCCTCTCATTTATAGATTCTACAGTATCTACCTCAACATATGATTTGACCTTATACAGGTAATGAAGCTGTGTTCACTAATATCTGAAAAAAGACACCAGCATGGGTAAATAAATGAGGTTTACTAACTAGGATGATGTCCAACAGGGTGCTGTTAGTAGGGTTGAATTTGTTTGGGCATGTAGGTTCATTGATGAGCTGTGACAGCCCAAGAGAGTCACAAAACATTTTTAGAGGACTGGAGACACTGGAAAGCCAGTCTAAGTTGAGAACACCCAGAAGTATAGCCTCTGAGTACCTGTGGCCTAAGATATTATTTAGATGATTCAGCAGCTGCAGTCCTGCAGACGGGGGCCTGTAACAGCCAGTTATACAAAAAGAGATGCTGGATGAGATCTTGACCTGAAGAGAGAGGCTTTTGAATTCATTGGGGATGGATACTGAGCCAATGATAGAGACAGAGAATTTGTCCTTGACATAAATAGCCACCCCCACCCCTGGTTTGTCTGTCAACTCAGAACAGAGAGTAGGAGAGGAGGTTCACTTCATGGCTGCTAGTTTGCGGACAGAGCCACGATTCTGTAACAACCAGGATATCAGGGGTAGTGTGACATATCCAAGCCTGGATAGAAGTTATTTTTTGTAACAAATTACATACTGTACATTAATGTGCATACATTTTTGGTCCTTTAAAGTTAGGTATGTCAGTAGGGGAACCAATGACAGTTGGGGGCCAGGGTTAAGCTCTACACTGCATGAGCACAGTAGTAGAAGAAGCAAGAGCTTCCTAGTGACACCTATAATGAGCTTTAGGAGTTTGGTCCGTTTGCGCTTGAGGGGAACCTGATATTGACGGGGGGGACCCTGAGGCTAATGCCTAACTGTGTTAAAGCTACGTAAAGCAATATCTTGTCAGTGAATGACAAGGGAACGTGGACAAAATGATGGGAAAGATATAAGTCTTCTGATGTAAGCTCTGCTAGAGTGCCAGAATGCGAGGTTGAGAGAGAGTCCAAATACAAGGAAGGGGAAATGCAGATGCTTAGGAGGTACACAATAGAGCTCAAGACATCATTACAGCCCATAAAGCTGGAAAGACCCCGCATGCTACAAGGAGAGTTCCATGAAGACGAGTTTATGCATAAGGAGCATAATACCATCAGTGAGGAGCAAAGGAACCAATATGGCATTCCCATAATTATGCCTATGTCTGTAGTGCACTGAAGCACTAGCCAATGTAACTCGCTGCCTGTTGTATGGGGAAATTAATTGTCCAGAGATCTCACACTTGTATTGCATTCATTTGGGGGTGAAGAAGGGAAGATGGGATTAAGAGATTGAGCCAATGATAGGAGGCTAGAGGAAGTGGGTGGGGTTATAGAGCATTTAATGGGGACCTCAGGAGGGGGTAGGGGAGGGTGAAAATATTCAGCAGACTGTCCAGACCCAGACAGAGCTGAGGCACCCTCCTGGTTTGAATCCCGACTGCAGCAATGGTCAAAGCCCAAGGGGCTTGAAGTGTGCCTGCTGGAAAAGGATGGAGACTGGTTAGATAAGTCTCTGGGCTGGAGGGTGTACTCAGTGAGAACAAAAGACACACAAAAGAGCTGTGGCATTTGATTGTGTTCAAAATCAGGGGGAGGTTTCAGACTGCAGCTAGGTGCCGGCTGTGTCTGAGAGGTTACAGAGAGCACAAAGGATCAAAGGGAGGGGTGGGCAGGGACAGCAAGACCTTGAATAAGTACAGCCAATTAAAGAAATTGGGACGTATGTCTTGGCAGGAAACACTTTTTCTTTTTTTTTAATTCCCTTGCACAATTTTACTCTAACAACCCCAAGAACACTAGCAACAGAGCTGTATGGGAACTGCCCTATCCCGACAGCCTAAAGATACTCAGTCAGAGGTGACTGCAGCCACCACAGTGCAGTGAGTTCCAGCACCAACCAGAAATGTGCACTGACTCTGGCTAGGAGCGGGGAAAGGACAGTTGCTCCTGTAGTAGTCTACAAGTCACTACACATTACATTCAGTAATAGGCATTACATAGAGATCAAGCAGCAAACACATTTAAATATTTCAAAATACTGGGAAAAAAGGCGGACCAATCGGGGAGCACTACTTGGCAAAGCAGCCAATGAGCACACGTCCCCAAGCAGCGCTGAAATTTAGGTCTCAATGAAAAAATTCAGCAGACTGTCCAGACCCAGACAGAGCCTTGCGTACCTTCTCAGCTGGTGAATCAGGTGGGTGGCAGACTCCGAGCACCATGGGGCGCTCCTGGTTCGAATCCCTTCCACAGCAGTGGTCACAGCCAAAGGGGCTTGGAGTGCACCTGATTCTCAGCTGGTGAGTCGGGCGGGTGGCAGGCTCCGAGCTCTGGGGGGGCTCTCCTGGTTTGAATCCCGACCGCAGCAGCGGTCACAGCCCAAGGGGCTTGGAGTGCTTCTGCTTCTCAGCTGGTGAATCGGGTGGGTGGCAGGCTCTGAGCATCGTGGGGTGCTCCTGGTTTGAATGTCAACCGCAGCAGTGGTCACAGCCCAAGGCACTTGGAGTGTGCCGTTTGTCTCTCACAGTGATGTTAGTAGGCAGCTAAGGACTTCCTGTTTGCCCTGGACACTTCTCAGGTTGTCAGCATTATTTCTCTGTGTTACTTATGAACCAAATTGATTAGAATTGACTGTATAGCACCGTTAGAAAGGTAATTTTGTGTTGAACAACGTTGCTGTTGATACTTTGTGTGTATCACATATATTTTAGAAGTTATTCACTTTTGTTTAAGGTATGGTGTGCATGGCTGACATTTGTCCCTCAAGCCTCACCTAGGCACCTTGAATAAAATGAGAAAATTACATGTTTTATATTAGAAAAATTGCTTTTTACTACAAAATTACTTCTGTTTCTACATCTAATATATGGATGTTTAATTTGGTGTTGATATGTTACATATTTTCCTAATAAAAATGGTTTACGTTGCCTTTTTTATTGCAAAAAAAACACTTTTTTTGCTATTTCAACTAGTAAAGGAACAAAAAGAAATTGCTTATAATTAATTGTATAGCACCGTTGGAAAGATAATTTTGTGCTGAACAACTTTGCCACTCATACTTTGTGTGTGGCACTTATGGTTCATGAGGTATTCACATTTGTTTGTGGCATGCTGATCATGGCTTGATTTTGTTTAGAAAGGCCAGAATGCAGTGTTAAGAGTATACAGGACACAACATATCCCTGACATTCTGTCAGTGATGGAAATGTGGCTTTCCTCAAAGGTTCTTGACTCTGCAGTTGCTCTGTCTGGGTATACCCTATACTGGCTGGATAGGCTCACCAAGCGAGGTTGTGGCTGTGCCAGCTACCTGAAAGAGATACTTAAAGGATACACCTTGTCTGCAGCCAATCTGCGCTGCATGGCCCAGGCGCTAACCATTAAAGTACTGCTTGGGGCCCAAAATAAAGCTTTGACAGTAAACTCTGCCTAAGTTCCTCCAAAAGACAATAGGACAGGCTTCCACAGCTTAATGGACTATATCCGTAGCCTCAACCACAAATCTGAAACTTTAGTACTGGGTGACCTAAATGTCAGCTGGTTATCTGCTAGTGCTTCTCCATATAAAGATGCTATCTCATCGCTCCATCTTGCCCAATTTGTTACATCTCCAACAAGGACTAACTGTAAGATGGGAACAAGTACCCTTCTGGACCTGATACTCTCCAGCCAGCCACAACAAATCTCCAACATGGCAGTACATCCAGATTCTGAGTGACCACTCCCCTGTTTCCTGCAGTTGGTCCAATAAATTCTGCTAGCCCCCATCTCTGACTATCTACAGTAGATTGTTAAAATGTGGACATCTGGAACATCTAAAAAAATGACCTCAGCAACATTGACTGGTCCCCTCTCGATGCCTTTGATCACGTCACCAGGCACTGGATTATTTCATAAAAACAATTCAACAATGCCTGTGATACCCGTGCTTCCATTAAGAAAATGAAAGTTTGTGGCACTGTAAACCCTTGGATTACACCAGAACTCATTGCTATGATGAAGAACAGAGATCACCTCTGGCACTATGCCAGGGCATCAGGCAAACAAGCAGATTTTCAGGAATATAAGAAGGCAAGGAATGCCTGTACATGTGAAATCCATACCATGAAATCCAAACATCATAGGAAAATGCTCACCAATACTGGGGAAACAGCAAAAACCTCTGGAGCAACATAAAAGATGCCACCAGGAAAGACTCTAAGGTCTCGCCCTCCATGCTCAATACTGATGGAATTCCAACCCTGGACCCGCTAACCATGGCAAACACATTCAACAATGCATTCAAGGACCTATTAAGTGTCCGCCCTTCAGACTGCTTCATGGATAATGACTCACCCAGTACCTACTGTCCTGCTATAAACACCCTGGAACCACCTCCTTCATGCTTCAAAATGGTCTGAGCATGAATGGCCAGGAAATACTTTACCAAAGTGTTAGGTAAATCACAGCACAGCAGTGACTCACTGTATCTTAAGCTCATAGCTCTCACTCTTGAGGAAGTGCTGATGCCCCTCACTAAGATCATCAATCTATCGCTACAACTCTTGCAATTTCCTCAAGTTCGGAAATCAGCACTAGTCACCCTGCTGCACAAGAGGGGAGATAGGACCCATCAGGCAAATTACAGACCCATATCTATCCTCCCACCAATATCCAAGGCACTTGAGTGCATTGTTGCTGACCAACTTGTGGGCTACCTTGAAAGATACTCTATCCAATGCCCGCAGCAACACGGTTCTGTAAGGGGCACAGCATCACCTCAGCCCTGATGGAATTCACTGGCTTTATTCATCAATCTCTGGATCAGGGCACCTTAGTAGGAGCTGTCTTCATAGATCTCACTAAGGCATTTGATACTATCCATCACTCACTACTCCTCCAACAGCTTACCTCCACTGGCCTCTCCTCTGACACAACACTTTGGTTCAAAAGCTATCTTGAAGACCGCTCTCAACGGGTGAAAATGGCAAACATCGTATCTGATCGCCAGCCTGTCCACTCTGGCGTGCCACAGGGCTCAATCCTAGGGCACTCCTATTCAGCATCTTCCTTAATAACCTTCCTCATTTCTGCCACCAAAGGATCCTCCTTTATGCAGATGATGCGGTCATCTACTCCAGCAGCCACGACCCCAAACAACTGGAACTTCACCTTCAGAGTGGGTTTGCGGAAGTGGAGGACTGGTTCTCTAAACATAAACTGATCCTCAACTACAAGAAAACCAAAGTAATGATGTTCAGCAGCACCCAAAACAAGCACAAATCCCATGCACTTAACATCAGAAACTGTCTTGGAATCCCTCTTGAATAAACACCACATTTCAAAAACCTGGGGGTCACCTTAGATAGCTGTCTATCTTATGCTAGACATATAGATAATGTAGCCAGGGCTGTCAATGTCAAGACTGGTCTCCTACATAGACATAAATTCTGCCTTACTCCAGAAGCCCTCCGATTTGCTATATATAGTTTCGGCATATCCATTGTAGACTATGATCTTGTAATCTATGGAGCAGCCCCCATGCCTTCATTGTGCAGGATATCCATTGCTCTGAACAAGGCATGCAGACTACTCACAGTGTCCACACATTTCACCCACACCTGTGATCTTTACGCTGAAACTGGTTGGCTACAGCTCTTCGGGAAGATCCAATACCAAACCTGTCTTTTAGCCAAAAAAACACTTCTCAGCCTCCTGCCACCAGGCATCACAAACCTGTTAAGCCCCCATTGTGCTGTAGTTCACAGCATACATGAAGCTCGAACAGCCATCATCTCCATGTTCCTAGATGCTGGGCCGCCCAGGGGCAATGCTCATTTGCCTACAGAGCACCTCACTGGTTTAATATGCTTCATAGTGATATAACTACCCTACCTAAATTGAGACCACTTAAACTGAATTTATGCCAACATCTCATGGCCAGCAGTTCTTGTGACTGCTTCACCTGAGACTCCCATCTACTAGCATTCAATCTTCTCCTCACAATTGGATAACCCTGTATCTCTGCTGTTACCTCCGAATTCTGAGGCTACCCCCATCGCGCTTGTTGACAAGAATCACTGGCTACCCCAGTCCCACCTCACCCCCCTGCCCCTACCCTCCCACACCAGCTTGACAAGGCCTATATTGCCACTTTGTACCTTTCTTTTCTTTTCTTTCTTTCTTTCTTTCTTTCCTTCTTTCTTTCTTTCTTTCTTTATTCTTCCCCCTCTCATCTACGCTTTCCTCCTATTAGAATGATTAAACTGCATACAGATACATATATTTGCTCACTTTATTTTACTGTTTTGGAAACCTTTGTATGTTTTGTCTCCCCCTTCCCACTGATGTGGAACCTTTGTAAATGAGCTGTCTGTGCTCAGAGGTATTGTAATCCAAGAATGAATAAATAAAATAAATAAATAAAATAAGTGGGGGAACTCTCAAAGCGCTCCTGTGGAGTGGATGAGTTAATCCCTTTTGTCATGCAGGTAGTTAGACAAATGATTATTATTGCAGAACCCTGAACAGGGGTACAAGCATTCGCATTAATGTCACCAAAGATAGAGCAGTTCATATACCGGCCTTAGACCTCTTGAGTAACAAGCAGAGTAGTGAAGGACATGAAAACCTGTCTATTTTACAAATATTATTAGAATTTAAAGTCCCACAGGTTCCTGTGTATTACAGAGTAGTAGTAAGTTTTATTTCTGTTCAGGAAAAAAAGTCATAGAATTTTACACCATTAGGGCATTAAACATACACTATTGACAAGGTGATTCTGTTCAGATCTTACATTCAACTGGTTTTGTTACACTACAAGGACTAAAAATGTATATTAAAAACAAAGACCACATACAACAATCACAATATATAATTAAGCTGTACATTCATGCTTTTAGGATTACTGTTCACTTGCAGCATTCACATCTGTGACTTAATTCATGTTGCACTCCAGTACTAATCAAAGAAGAAGCGAGTCTGAGCGAAAGTTACTTCCCAATGCCATTGCCCTGTGCACAATCCACAAAACAAACATTGGTCAGCTAGTCAATTGCTAGTGTACAAGTTGCTGTGACCTGAGTCTGCAGTTACCACCCACTGAGACCCGCACTCCCTTGATGCAGTCGAGGGTATGATCACTGGCACTAGTGCCTTGCCTCCAGGATTCAAGGAGGTCTGGTGTATATTACAATTGATCCCCCTATGGCTACATGTCAACTGCCAGTGGAACTTCGACTCTCCTTCTTGCAAGCTTGCAGTGATGGCATAGATGGCTTGCACATTTGTGGAGGAGACCTGCAAGCAGGCTCCAACCGTCCTGCTTGGAGATGCAGCCTGTCATCACGAAGAAGAGCAACTGACACTAGAATGTAATAAACCCTTTCCACAGTGAAGTCACAGCTGCCATTTCCTTCCCTTTGAGTAAAATGCTTATTAGCAGTTTTGCTATGGGCTAAGTTGTTCTGGACCTCCAACTTTACACCTCATTTAAGGAACCAACTTGCATGTACACAAATGCAGCAAAGTAATTGCACCATTTAAGGCCATTTGAATTTATTTTACAGAGTTTATGTTTCATGGCCCCATGTGACTTGGTCATTTCTCCTCTCATTATCACGGGATCAATGGGAGAACAGGCATTAAGGTAAGCCCCCATATTTGGGGAGGGATTATAATAAAAAGGGAGACAATCTGACTGCTGCTGGCATATGGAGCTCTATACTAGACTTACACCTGTCAAGAGTAGGGTCTGGTATGAGGTTGAAATCACCTCCTATTAAGATTGGGATGGAGTTATCAGTCAGCCTTCTCTCTTTTTGCACTACATCATGCAAGAAGTGGGGGTTCATCATCATTAGGGGCATACAGGTTACCTAGAAGAATAGGGCCGGCAGGTGAATCCATCCATGTCATGAACCAGCGACCCTTCGGATTTTGTTCTATTGAAGTGAGTGACCATTTCAGGGACTTGTTATCAATATGATCACATACACCCTTTTTACAAGTGGGGCAGAGGCAGAGGCAGAGGCAGAAATCACTTGTCCAGTCCAGTCATGATAAAGGCAGGGATGATCTACTGCAAGCAATTTAGTGTCTTGCAAAAAGGTGAGATTCGTTCTGAGTTTTTTCAAAGGAGACAAAACCTATTTTCTCATAATTGGGGAATTTAAATCTCACACATTCCACGTACTGTATGTCAGGTTATGTCACCCATTGGGTATAACAGTGATATGGGCAATGCCCAATGTGTGGCATACCGTTCAATGTGTCCTACAAAAAGCATGTATGGGTTTCAGAATTAGAGAAAACAAGAGCTCCACAGAGAATCAAGCCATGTTAGTGTAGGGCAGCCAGAGGAGTGTGTGAGGACCATATCAGAGAAACTTTTGGTTAGCAATACAGTCATTCTGTTCACCTCTATAAAAAACAAGGGACAGCTGAACAATAAGTAAACAACAATATAATAAACACCTTGGAAATAGTTTAGGAAAGAAGAGGAAATGGGGCCAGCCAACCGGAGTAAAATAAAGGCCTCCTCGGTCTTTCTGAAGACTTGCCACAAAAGTGTATTACATCAGTACATAGCACAGTAATAAATCAGTGAGAGAAAACACTGAGCTTGTATTTCTATACATATAGCAACCCTCCCCAACCCCCAATCCCCAGTCTGGGATGTAAAAATTGAAACACACTGGAGGATTGATACCAATCTCAGTCCTATAGGATTAAGGAGGGATGGACTCCAATGCATGTTGAACAGCATTTGTGTTTCATCAGGCTAACCAGCTACTCAGTCTGCCTATGTGCTACTGATTTATTTATTTAAAAGTTGGTAACCGGGAAAGGCACATAGAGCCAAGGCTTGATTCCAGGTGCAATCTGGGGCAAGGGGCAAGGACACAGTTTACAATACATTGCAAGGAAAATCACATAAATTACATTGGTACAAGGTAAAAATCACAAAAGGCAATAATAAAAAGAAAAATATAAAATATGGTAAACAATACAGCAGGAGTAGGAACAGTAGTACAGAGGACTTGGAAGCATAGCATAGTACATAAAGAAATCTAAGTAAAGCTTCGGGAGACCAATTAGTTAAAGAATAAATCACGGTAATCTGTACAGAACACAAAAATAAGAGCAAGAGTTGGCCCGAGAACAAGAATGATTTGTTTGGGGAATGTGGAAGAAGAGTGGGTAAAAGGCAGGGAGAAGTCAGGCGGGGGGACTTATGATTGGGGGGTGTTGCAGAGACTGCGGGAGAGAAGGAGGCACCTGAAGTACCTTTTGATGGACACCACGGTTGACAGACTATGTACAGTGAGGGGTAATGTGTTCTACAGGGCAGGGAGCCGGTAGGCAAAAGCTTGTAGCCCAGCAAGTAAGTGTGGAGTGGCTATGGTGAAGGAGCACTGGTCATGGGAATGCAATGCATAGCCAGTGCAAGGGCTGGGGCTAAAAAGGAGGAGAGGTAGGATGGAAGGGTAGTGAACCAGAACTTGGTGACAAAGGATGCACAGTGTGCAAGGTGATGATTAGCAAGTGGTGGAAGAGAAACAGTGTGGTGAAGGAAGCAATGATGTGTACGATATGGGAGATTAGTGGCGAAATGATGCAAGGCGTTAAATACTGGGTCAAGCTTAATGAGGGAGGATTGAGGTACTGAACTGTATACAACATTGGCATAGTCGAAGAAGGGGAGGAAAAGCTTGGTGACTATTTTATTCCTGATGGGGAAGGAGAGACTTTCCTTGTGCCTATGCACCATGCTGAGTTTTGGACGTAGCTTATTGTGAATGGAGTCAAGGTGTAGGGAAAAGTCAAGTTTGAGATTGAGCCATACTCTCGGGTATTGGCAGAGATCAACTGTTAAGATTTTGGAGCCATCTAGGGTGAAGAAGGAGGAAGGGGAGGACAGTTTGGCCAGCTTCTGGGTGGAACTGAAAGCCATAGTGACCATTTTTGTGGTGTTGCATTTGAGTGAATTGGCGTCAAGCCACAGCAACATGTTCTTGAAATCGGTTTGGAGGATGGGTATGATATCGGCTAGGGAGGGACAGGACATGAAGATCACCGTGTCGTCAGCATACATTTGAACATGGTATGCGGAGTAGACTAAAGACAGTCTGTTTACGAAAATGGAGAAAAGGGTGGGACCAAGGATCGACCCCTGAAGAACATGGGCTAGAATGGGGAGGGGGGATTTAGTGTCACCCATCTGCAAGAACTGGAACCTGTCAAAGAGATAGGCCTTGAACCATTCAGTGGTGGAGGGCAAGAAGCCTATTGTTGAGAGGTCATCTATAAGAATTTTGTGGGCAGCGGAATCAAGGACTTTAGCTGTCTACAAACATAGCCAGTGACAGGTGTCCCTTATCCATAGCTGAGTGGATATGGTTGTGGTTGGTGAGGTGGAGAAGGGATGAGGAGGTGGAGCATAGTTGCCGGAAGCCGGATTGATGTGGAATCAGGATGTCATTAGAGGATAGCAAGGAGATTAGTCTTTTAGATATGAGAGATTCCAGAATCTTAGAGAGGGAGGGGAAGAGAGAGATTGGCGTGTAGTTGCTGTGGTTGGATGGGTCACCCCCCCCCCCTTGTGAAGGGTTATGACCTTTGTAAATTTCCAGGCCTTAGGTATGGATCTGGAAAAGAGAGAGAGAGAGAGAGCCAGAGAGGTTGAAAAGATGGGTGATAGGTGACACTATGGCCGGGGCAGAGATTTTCAAAAGGCTGGGGTTAATTCTTTCTGTGCTCTGTTTGGTGGAGCTTAGAGATTTGAGGGCATGGGTTGCTTCTAATGTGGTTATGGGGGGGAAGTGTGGCTTAATGGGGGGAAGGGGTGAATGTGCATGGTGAGGTGAGGGAAGGAAGGAGGGATGCATGGGTGTGTGGTTAGATGCAGGGGGAGGAGGGTTCCCAGCAGGTAAGGCACAGGTAGTGAAGAAGTGATTTATGGAAGAGGCAGAAACTCTGATGCTGTTGGAAGACTGAGAGCAAGGTGGGGGGATTCTGAGGGGGAACCTAGCAGGGAGTGGAGGGTCTTCCGGAAAGCTGCCAGAGTGGGGCGGCAGTCTTCGAGCTGGGATTTTAAAGAAATTAGCTTTGGCAGTTTGCACAACCTTGGTGCTGGCTTTCCTTAGCATTCTGTATTTTTGGAGGTCAGAGGCATCGGAGGATGCTTTGTTTACTTTCCATGCTTGGTCTATAAATTTGAATAGCTTCACTAGGTGAGGAGAGATCCAAGGAAGGTGCCTGCACTGGAGACTCAGCCTTTTGAGGGGGGCGTGGGAGTTCCAGATATTCAGGAAAATAGAGCTAAAGGCAACCAGAGTGGAGTCTATGTCAGGAGCAGAGAAAACTCTGGACCAGTTGGCCAGGTATAGATTGACTAGCAATGACTGCTGGTTCAAAGACCTTAGGGGCCCGATCCACAAGTACTTGAGTGGGGAGGGTGGGGAATGAGACTTCCTATGGCAGTGGATGATACAGTGATCACTGAAGGCATCTGGGGGAGTACCAGCCAAGGAGAATTTGTGATGGTGGGTTGTTAGAATCCAATCAATCAGTGAATGATTGTTAGAGTGGGGGTTAAACCTTGTGGGGTCTGAGATCAGTTACATGAAGCTGAGGGTCACAATCTCTTGCGTGATTGCTCTGGCTTTTAGGGCCAGCCAGTTCAGGTTGAAGTCACTCAGGATGAGGAGTTCACCTGAGGCAGCTGAGGAGATAAGGGTAGCGAGTTTAGAGACTATAGATGTGGGAGTTGAATTGGGGGAGAAATAAGTTGCGACAAAGAGGGGTGAGGAGGAGGGGAGTACCAGCTTGATGAGGGGAAGCTTGTGAGATTTGGGGGCAGCCTCTTGGAGGACAAAGGAGGCCTGAAGTGACTCATGGACGTACTGTAGGTGGCAACACCGCCACCGCATTTGCCCCTGTCCTGGCGGAAAATGGAGTACCCACCCAGGGATAGCTACTAAATAATGTGGGACTTTAGTGGATAGCCATGTCTCCGTGATGCAGAGGATATCAGGAAAGCATTGAGATATCCAGGCCTTGATGTGGTCTAGTTTGGGCAGGAGGCTTCATGCATTTACATGGTAGAAACCCAGGTCATTTGATGGGGAGGGCAGGAGGCTGTGGAGTCAGGCCCAGCATCTGGTTCAACATCACCGGAGAGAAGGAGAACAAAGTGATATGCAGGGGATGAGGAATTTTGGGAGGGATCTTTTTTGTAGAGTGCCTGAGGGGTGGGACCTAGTTTTTAGGGTCCAGAGAGGAGGAAAGTGGCTGAGAGGGAAAGGGACTGGAAGGGGTGTAGGAGCAGGTTGCTGTTGGGGGGAGGAAGGGGTCGAAGAAGAGTATGGGTCAGAATTACCTGCGAGGGAGTGGGGTTGGGAGAGGGGCTGGGAGAGGGGACAGTGAGGGATGTACATGTTTTGAGGGGGAGTGGAGGAAGAATAAGGCTAAGAAAGTGACATAAAGGGCCAGAGAGAACTTCAGGATGGGAGAATGCATTTTAGCCAGTGACCGATGGTAGGGGAATGGAGTTGGGAAGGGTATAGGAGTTGGAGTAAGGTGAATGGTATCACTTAAGGATATATGTGCGAGTTTGGTTAAGGTTAACCAAAGTCGGAGTGAAGGTAGCCAGATTCAATGGCTTAGTGTTTAAGGATGTTGCCTTTGGAGAAGAAGGTAAAAGGTTCAGATCCCTAGGTTGGCTAGTGGAGAAAGATGAGGAAGAGGTAGTAATAAGGGTTAAATGAGACAAAAGCATCCAGCCATAGGGGGAAATTGAGGTTGCAGCAGTGACACCTAGTGTTCGTGCAGTATAAAGTTCCAATGGAAAAGTGGGCAGATACTTTCTGGCCAAGCAATCATGTGACTGATCACATGATACCCTTCAAGTATAAGTTTGTGGGTGGACTGCCAACTGCTAGTTTCTGATTTTTCTGTTTAGGCTCGTAAGCTTGTCTGCTATTGTCCCCCATCCCTGACTTCTGTGTTGAGGCCTGGGTTCTGTTTCACCACCAGCGGGCAGCTTGTATTGCTCCCACTGGTGATCATGTGGCACTACTTCTGCCCTGCCTCTCAAGTGATATGTCAGTGACCCCTAATGTCCTCCCCTCCCGTACTGGGCTGGATGATTTCAGAGGACCTCACTCACTGTATTTCCAGCAGGGCAGTTCAATTCCCCTTGTAGGCCAGCTAGAGCATGGTTCTTGGAGGACGTGTTTCTGCTTATAGACAGATATCAGTGCTGACAGGTGGGATTGGGTGGCAGAAGCATAAAGTTTGTGGCATAGCTGGGGATGGGATGGACCTGCTCTTAACCTCTGTTTCCTGGCCCTTTCCTTCTTCACAGGATCCCCCCTACCCAGGGGATAGTAACAGAAGTGATGGCCAGTTACTGGATGGCCCCCCCTCCTAAGTATTTCTACTTGACCCCCTGCCCAATGTTAACACCAAACCTGTTGCTGCAGCTGGGCAAATATGCTGATCCTTCTCAAGTCCTACTAGGATGCACCCCCTGTCTTCCCTGTGTGGACTCTCTAGCTATACCCAGGGCCCCTACTTTTCTGTGACACAGTGGGACCAAGTTCTGCGGCAAGACTACCATTTGCCGCAGAACTTCTGCGGCTGTGGTTTGTAATTTCTGCGGAAGTTCTGCGGCACTAACAAACTACCACATCACAGTGACAGCTTGTCATTCTGACTTCACTTTCATGGCAGTTATTATAGCAATCAGGATGGTGGAAAGCACAGTAACACTAGTTCAAAAAGTAACAGACTTATAAAAATAATTTTAGGCCTAAAAAAGCAAAACAAATGTCTCTCCCTTAAGGTCCTAGCCTGTTGCATAAATGACATATGCAGTGGGGATCTTATGTGATAAATAAGGTATTTCTATATGCATGCTATCTATTCCACTAATGAGGTTTCCACTGTCTATCACTTATATATTTGTATGTGCTTTCCACACCACTCATGAGGTTCCCACTGTGTATCACTTACATATTTATATGCAATCTGTAACATACATACAAATGTGTGTGTGTGTGTGGTGAGATAGACATAGATACTGTATATGTGTGTGAGTGTGTGTGCGTGTGTGTGTGTGTGTATATTATATATGTATACATATATATTTTTTTTTATTTCCATGAATTTGCATCCTCATTCATACAGGTCCCATTAGAAATGGAATAAAGGAGTTGTTGCAAAACTCATTTTTGATGTCAACCTGCTTTCCGTGACACACTGCGTAACACCATCAGGCCATGACATGCATGTGAACCGATTGTGAGATAGAGCTCTCCGGACCAGCACAATGTGTCCACCATGTGACAGAACACTGCACCATACCTTCCCAGGCTCCGAAGCAATGATGTGTTCCACCAATCCTTGTGCTGCCCAGCCAGCTCCCAGAGCTAATCTCTGAACCTGAGTTGCCGGCAGGGAAACACAGCATGCTACCCTCTGGCCCAACAGCTGTCCCTGCACACAACATTTCTCCATAACTTTTAGGTGATTCTATCAACCAATGACAATATGTAATCAATAACCCTGGCAAAAATGCGTATAGTGCAATTATTTATTTAACAGGTCTGTTCTTTCAACAGGTCTACACATTATTATATTCCACTTTTTTTGGCATAATTACTTTATTTTTCTTAAAAATGACAGTTAAATTCATTTTACCAGTTATTCATTTCAGATGGCATCTCTATACCTTAAAGGCACAAATAGGTTTGTACAAAGTGAGGTATGGACTTAACAGGTCTGTGCTATTGACAAGGTTTTGTTTAAGTTGGCCCTACTGCAATAATGTAAGACTGAAAATTGTATTAGGCTGTAGTGCAGGTTGAGCAAATATCACCATGCCTGATGTACTGTGCCACCATCTCTGGCAGTGGGAGCTGTGGTAGATAAGTGACTATTTCTGTTGCAGATTGCAGCCATTTCATTAGCTAATGTATGATGTTATAGCAAAGATGACATCACATTCTGAGCACATAGGGAATTTAGGATATAAAAAAAGGGGAAGGGAACCAGATTCTATGGAAAAACAGAAATATTAATAAAAAATCAACAAGAAGAGTGATTCTGCGGCACCGCAGAAGTTCTGCGGTAGATTGCAAGTTCTGGGCAAAATTCTGCAGCTGCAGAATTCTAGGGGCCTTGGCTATACCCTCCCACACTTTTTGCTTTCTGTCCCCTCTGTGTTGCTCCCCTGAGTTACGGTTATCTGTCACCCAACAGGCTACCCGGGGCACATTGCCCCCTCTTGTATCTTCTACTCCCCTTCTGCAGTGGGCTAATGTCCACTCATGTTCAGGGGACAGGCTGCCTCCCCAAGTACATAGATACATAGATACATAGACAGTGTCAGCAGATAAGGGCCTATGGCCCACCCAGTCTGCCCATTTGAGCTTGTAAGTTCAGTTTATGTTTTCCCTAGAAGTCTGTTACCTCTTACTCCTGACCTCCAGAATTCCTTTATGTCTTTTCCATGCATTCTTAAATCCCGTGATTGTTTCAGCCCCCACCACTTCCTCTGGCAGGGTGTTCCACTTGTCCACCACCCGTTCTGTGAAGAAATTCTTCCTCATGTTTCCTCTGAATCATCCTCCCTCCAACTTCATCCCATGCCCTCTAGTCCTGGAACATCTTTTCGCTTAAAAATAGTGTATTCCTACACCCTGTTCCTCCCTGTAAGATACTTGTATGTCTCTATCATATCCCCTCTCTCCCTCCTCTCCTCCAGGGAGTACATGTTCAGTTCCTTCAACCTGTCCTCATAGGACTTGTGATGCAATCCATGCACCATCTTTGTTGCCCTCCTCTGAACCTTCTCTACTCTGTCTATGTCCTTACGTAGGTAAGGTCTCCAGAACTGTACACTGTACTCCAGGTGGGGCCTCACTAGTGTCTTGTATAGTGGAATTATGACCTCCCTTTTCCTGCTGGTGATGCCCCTGCCTATGCATCCCAGCATCCTATTTGCTTTACCTGCTGCCTTGTCACACTGTTTCCCCTACCTTGAGGTCATCAGAGATGATAACCCCAAGATCCCTTTCCTGCTTGGTGCATGCTATATCCTCACCCCCCAACTGATATATTGTGCCAGGGTTTTTGTGCCCCATATGCATTATCTTGCACTTCTTTGCATTGAATTTCAACTGCCAAACCCCTGACCATTCTTCAAGTTTCTGCAGGTCTCTTCTCATTCTGTCTACACCCTCTGGTGTGTCTACTCTGTTACAGAGCTTTGTGTCATCAGCGAACAGTGAAATTCTGCCTTCTAGGTCCTGCGCAATGTCACTGATGAAGAAGTTGAATAGGACCGGTCCCAGCACTGATCCCTGTGGAGTGACAGCCATTTACCACCGCCCTCTGAGTCCTGCCGCCAAGCCAGTTACCTACCCACCACACTACTGTTCTGCCAACACCCATATTCCCCAGTTTGTGTAATAGTCTTCTATGTGGCACAATGTCAAAGGCCTTGCTGAAGTCCAGATAGGCCATGTCCACTGCCCTCCCTGATCCACTTCCTAGTCACCCAGTCAAAAATTCAATGAGGTTGGTCTGACATGACCTCCCCGGTGAAACCATGCTGTCAGGTCCTGTAGTCCATTGACAAACCAGATGTTCCACCAATCTCTCCTTCAGTGGTGCTTCCATGATCTTCCCCACTACGAGGTGAGGCTGACTGGTCTGTAGTTCCTCGCTTCCTCTTTGTTTCCACTTTTGTATAAGGGGACTACATCTGCTATCCTCCAGTCTTTGGGTACCTCCCCTGTTTCCAGTGATCGGCTAAACAGGATAGCCAGAGGTTCAGCCACCACCTCTCTTAGTTCTTTAAGGACCCTGAGGTGCACCCCATCTGGCCCCATTGCTTTATCAACTCTTTATCAACTCTTATTACTTCCAGTTCCTTCAGGACCCTTTCTCGTGTAAAGGGACTTGTGTCCATTTCTGCACCATTCTCACTCCTTGTACTCCCTTCAGACCCATTACCCTCCTCTTCCTCAGTAAAGACTGAGCAGAAATACCTGTTTAATATGTCAGCTTTACTGTTGTCATCCTCCATCGGCCCCCATCCTCCCCCTTCAGTCTCACTATCCCTCCCTTTGCCTTTCTTTTTTCACTTATGTACCTGTAAGGTTTTGTCCTCTACCCACTGATTTTGCAATGTGTTCTGTCTGAGCTTTGGCTTCCCTTACTGACCTCCCTGCCTCCCTTTGCTTCTCCTGGTACTTCTCCCTATCCCCTTCTGCCTGTGTCTTTTTGTATTGCCTGAATGCAATCTTTTTGGCTTTCACTTTCTTTGCTACCTCTTTGGAAAACCATAATGGTCTCCTCTTCCTTTTCCTCTTGCTAACCTGCTTAATGCATAATTCTGTTGCTCTTGTAATCCCCATTTTAAATACTGCCCACTGTTCCTCAACCCCTGATTCCTGCCCCATTCCCCTTAATGCCTCTATTAAGTATCTTCCCATTTTCCCAAAGTCTGCCCCCCTAAAATCCAGGATACGTGTTTTGTGATGGTTGTTCTGCTTTCCATGATTTCAAACCACAATGACTGGTGGTCACTGTTCCTCAGGTGCTCCCCCACAGTTACTCCCCATCACACTGTCCCTATTTAGAGCAAGGTCCAGTATTGCCTTCTGCCGAGTTGGTTCCATGACCAGTTGCTTGAGGAAGGCACCCTGAAGGAGTCCAGGATAAATCTGCTCCTAGTTGATGCTGCTGCTGGGATGCTCCAGTCCACGTCTGGAATATTGAAGTCTCCAACCAGTACTACCTCACCCTTGTCTGCCATCCTTTGGATGGCTAGCATCAGCTCCCTATCTGTTTCTTCCTCCTGGGCTGGTGGTCTATAGACCACACCTGTGTGGATGGCTGGCCCAATTTTCCTTTCCAGCTTAACCCACAGTATCTCTCCCCCATTTTGTTCCTGCAGGATCTCTGTGGCCTTTATGTCATTTTTCACATACAGTGCCACTCCTCCTCCCTTCCTGCCTGCCCTGTCTCTTCTGAATATGTTGTAGCCAGGTATGGCCATCTCCCAGTCGTGGTTATCATTACACCAGGTTTCAGTGATGACCACAATGCCCAGGTCTGACTGCACCATGACAGCCTCCAGATCTTCCCTCTTGTTGCTAAGGCTCCTGGCATTTGCACACATGGCTTTCCATGATTTGACCTCCCTAGACTGTTTTGCTGTTCTACTCCAGCCCCTTCCTTGGTTGTCCTTTATCCCTGGTTCTCCTTGCTGTCTGCCCTTCTGCTGAATTTTTCCCCTTTTCTGCCTATCCACCTCTTGGGCGCTAATCTCCATCTTTTGCACACTGCTTTGTAGAAATAGCCACTCCTCTGGTTCACTGGTTCCACTGCTAGCTGTGGGGGGTGGGCAAGTAGGTTATCATAAGCCTTCCAGATGACAGCCTTTATGTCTAGACTATTGGCGTTGACCACCAGTATACTCCCTTATGTGCGGAGGTATTTTCAAAGACCACCTCCCTGGGCTGTTCTGGCCCGCATGTTTGGTATCATGTCATTGCTAATTTACTTGTGACTTAGACACTTAACTAGCAATGTACCCCCAGCCTGGGCTTAGTCATTGAACCCTTTCCTGGCTTTAAACCAAGGGCCCTGGGCAGAGTGCCTCAGTTTCCCCATGAGGATATTTACAGGCAATAACAGATTATTTCCATCAAATGTCATAAGTTGTCTCATAGACTTGTTCTTACTGTTTATAATTGTATTGTTGTTCTACACCAATACTTCTTATATTACTTGTGACCCTTCCTGTGCTATGGGTATGGCTAGAACCCCTTGCTCCCCTCTTCCTGCTCTTCTGCTTCTCCAATATAAGGCTAATTTCTCTTCACATCTGCTATAAGACGGCTACCATGAAGTGGATTTCATGGAATGTGAGCAAGCTCAACTCTCCTGTTAAGAGGAAGAAAATTCTCATGAGGTTGAAAGCCATGCAGACTAAGATGGCATTATTGTAGTAAACAAATTGTTCCCTGCAGAAGCAGTCATATTAGACATGGAATAGTTAGAGGCACATGCACACAACTGTGCTTCTTTTTGAGTCAAAGTGTCCATTCTGATTCGCAAATATCTCCTGCAGACTGTAGGGGCTACCAAAGAAGATTTATAGGGTCAGTGGGTCTTGGCCAAACTCCATACCCTGGAAGGTCCCTGTTATTCATGAATGTTTATGAGACCAACCAGGATGCTCTGGACCTATTCCATACACATAGTAGTGCATTGTTGGACCATGTTGGCCCTGCCACTCTGATCTTCCTGGGAGACGACTTTAATTTCACCCTCATGGCAAGTATGAACAGGAATTTGGGCAAATCAAAACCTCATACTAGGGCAATGGTAGGGCTGCATGAACCGATGGCTGTGATTGCACACCAGGATGTCTAGTGCTTGCAGCATTCCACCTCCCTAGATTTCTCCTTCTCAGCCCCAGTTCACAATATGTCCAGTTGGTTAGATTGTTGGCTTACTTCCCCTCCAGCTTCACAAATGGTGCTTGCCTCAGGCATAGAGCCCTTGTACCTGCCCAACCACACTACCGTGGAAGTTTCAGTTATATAGGGCCCCCTATTCCCTGTTCTCCCTCTTGCAGATTGAACCCTTCTCTCCTCCATGATAAAGATTTTCTTCCCTGGGTGCGGCAAAAGGCCACATTTTATTTTGAGACCAATGATGATGAGTCCACCTCTAAATCTACCCTATTGGATTCCTGATGGGCCAGATTATGGGGTATGTGGCTACTTATAGGCAGAAATGGGAAGCCGAACAACAGCAGCTGTAGACAGGTCTTGCCTCCAAAGAGAAGCAGATTAAAGAACTACCTATGACACAGATGAACCTCCCCCCCCACAACCCCACTGAGAGCCATTTGGTTCCAACTGATGCAGCTTCACCTCCTCTTGACTAGGAAGGCTGACCTGGTAGTGTACCATTTAAAGCACAGATACAGGGATGGGGGAAAAGTGGGGAAGATCCTCTCATATAGACTATGCAAGCAACAGGCCAACAGGTTCATACAAGGGTTGTGGGACTTGAATGGCACCCTGCACTCCTTGCCCCCTAAAGTGACTTGTATCTTGCGTTCTGTCTACAAGAACCTTTATGCATCAAGGGATCCCCTAAATCCTGCCAAACTGGAGACTTTTCTGGAGGGCCTGCCTACTCTATCCCTCTCCTATGTTGACAGAGAAGCACTGGATGCCCCTCTTACTATCCAGGAGGTGCAGGTAGTGGCACTGGCTCTGTCACCCCAAAAGGCTCCTGACAGTGGCAATATTTCAACTGATCTTCACCAGGGGATGCCTGACATGGTGGCTCACATTTTACAATCTATGTTCCAAGAATCCCAGAGCCAGTCCACCCTTCCTTCTCCATGTGTAAGGCAATCATCACTGTCCTCCCTAAAGACGGGAAGGATACTTCCTCCCATGGAAGCAATATACCCATCTTGCTTATCAATCCAGATGTGAAAGTCCTTGCCAAGGCACTAGCCATTAGGGTTAAATGCTTACATCCTCTTTTGATACACCCTTCCCAGGTGGGGTTTGTGAAGGGTCTTCTGAACTCGGACAACCACAGATCCTTCTTTTCCCTCATGGCCATGGTCAGCACTGCCCCCACTCCAGCAGTAGCAATAGCTATCGATTTTGAAGAGGCACTTAACTTGGTGGAGTGGGGGTTACTTTCATGCCATATTGGACAAAATGGGTTTTGTGATGCATTTGGGGGAATGTATCAAGGCACTGTATGAATCCTCCATGGCACAGGTTCTGACAAACTCTATCTTATCCAGTCTCCTCTCCCTCAGGCAGGGTACTCACCAAGTGTGGCTCCATTCCCCTATACTTTTTCTACTGGCAATAGAGCCACTAGTGATAACTCTGTGTCACCACTCTGACCATAAAGGGCTAAGGTCGGTACAACAGAACTTCATTCGCCACATTATATGGATGACTGCCTGGTGTTTTGGAGGACACACCTTCTAGTATACCAACTCTTTCCAGAGTGTTGCTGGCCTTCCAAGAGGTTTCAGGGCTTAAAACCAACCTGTTCAAGACAGAAGTCCTTCCCCTCTCTCTAGCCAGTACCCAACTTTCATTGCAAGGCTTAGGCCTACAATGGTCTTCAAGTAGTATTAAGTATTTGGGTATTTGTATTCAACCAGACCTAGCAAAGTGGTGTTGGACAACCTCTCCTTCCTCCTTCAGAAACTCAAAGAAGAGTGTGATAGATGGAAAGCTTTCCATCTCTCCCTTGCTGGGAAGATAGCAGTGCTCAAGATGACCATGGCTTTTAGAAATATTCACTATCTTGCCCACTTGATGATAGATGTACCTGCACAATGGTTTGTTAAAATGGATGCCATGGTCATCAACTTCCTATGGGATGGTAAACCTCTGCATTACAATAAGGCCACACTGTAGGCACAATGGTAATTGGATTTTCACCTGGTTCCATGCTAACTATGTTGCTTTTGCTGTGTCAAACTCTGTGGTGGTACATCCCCTCTCCCAGGTCTGACCTCTCTCTCTATGGGTCTCATTGGACTACAATCTTTTCCCTGGCTCAAGCTCACTCACCGAGCTATGCTCCAAGCTCAAAGTGACTGGAAAAAAAAGCCTGACGGTAGTCACTACCATTCACTCCTGGAAGACCTTGGAATGCTGAGTTCAGACTTCTCTTTTCACCTCATCTCATCTCTTCTCTCTTCTTCTTCTTCTTCTTCTTCTCTTCTCTTCTCTTCTCTTCTCTTCTCTTCTCTACCATGCTCATACACCCCTGTGAGGGAACAACCTCATCCAGACTGGTAGATGTAAAGTTGTCTGCACCTTATGGGAGAACCAGGGTATATCTCTGCTGTGTAACTTGTGGCAACCTGTGCACAACCTCCTGAACACCTTTGAGAATTTACACAGCCAATTTCACTTCTACCGGTGAGGATTTCTGGAGGTATTTTTAACTTTGTAGTGTGCTCACTGACTACCAGAAGATGCTACCCATGAGGTTCCCTGTCTGAGTACCCTAGGTACTTCACTCATAGCTTGTCACTCCTCATGGCACAGTTAGCCTCATTTACAAGGCTATCCTGCAGGAGGCTCCTGAACCCTTAGATAAGGCAATGATCTGGTGGGCTCAGGCCTTGAGGAAAAACATGTCTACTGATCAGTGGCCCCAGCTCTGGGTTCTAGTATGCAAGGCGTATCCAGACTCCAAGAGCCTTCTGATACAGAATAAGCCGCTGCACCCATGGTACTTTACTCCGGCCAAACTCAAATCACTTGGATTCCTTACCCACGATGCCTGCTGGAGATGCTGCTCATCTGAAGCAGACCTTCTATACATTCTGTGGGCTTTCCCCCAAATTGTCCCTTTCTGGTCCACAATCCAAGTATCTTGCTCCCAGATTCTGGGTTCACAAGTTCATCTAACACCACACCATTTACTGCTAGGCCTAGCTCCTCCTACCCCTACCCCTACCCTACCCCACTGTCTCTCCACTGACTTCTTATGGTCAGTGTGGAGGCCAAATGGCTGTTTCTCCAACAATGGAGAATGGGCAAAGTTCCATCCCAGAAGCAGTGGCTCTCTACAGTATGAATGTTGTAAGGAAAAACTCCCATGTGTATCATTCCTTGTGGGCCCCTTTCTGTTGCCACTCCCTTCATTGTGACTTCTGTTGTTATACCACCCCCTACTTTTCTCTGTACCTTTGAACTTGGATTTCTTTCTATGTGCATCTTTGTTTGAGAATTCGATCTGTTCATGTTGCACGTCTTAAGGATACTTGGTGCTAACTGTACATATTGTTGTGCTCTGTTTGTGTTAATGAGCAGTACTTCTAGAGTGTTGCTGAATGTTTTTCTTTTATCTGAAAATTCAGTAGATATTCAACTGCAAAAAAAAAGTAATCTTTCAACTAGATTTTTCTGAAAAATCTAAAGACATCCACTTGTATCTGAAATGTGTTTCTGCCTGTGGCAGGAACAAAGCCAAGTCCTATGGTTGAAAGGTCAAATTGTGCTGGTGTCATGTCATAAAATGTTAGGTTAATTACTGTCTGTTTCTATTCCTTCCCAACTTGTGTATGCCTTGTTGTGCATCTGTGTGTTCTCTGTCCTCTCCTCCTTTTGTGCTTGTGTTGCCTTTTCTTGTTTGTTTGTTGTTTTTCAGTTTGTGTCCCTTCTTTCGTTCTTGTTCTGAAAAACGAACAGATCCATTATCATCCTGGGCAGATAATTCCACTGCACTGCTCTCATCAGATGTTGATCTTTTGTGCTGCATTGTATAATAAGCATGTTTGCCAACACTGTTTCTACCCTTACAGTTTCTGAATCTAATGTAACTAATATGAATTCACCAGTTTGCAATTTTGCTTTTAAGAATTATTATGTGATGTTTGTTTTTATATAGCTTTGAATGTCAAACTTTTTCACACTGATGTTATGTGTTCAGTTCCCCCCTGCCTCTTACTGCAGCACCAATGCTCTGTAAAGCAACCATCAGTCTGACTGGAGGCTCGTGCATTAGGAGGGTATGAATGGGGTGTGATGTTTCCAGGTATCTGCCCCCTGACAAAGCTCCACCTGAGCGAAGTGTCAAAGCACCTGGTGTATAGATGGTATTTGTTCACAAGTGTATCAGTGATCCTTTCTGCCTTACAAGGAAAATAAACCTGCATTTGGGACTTAATTTCTGTGCATTTCTGATTTTTCATTTGTCTATTGAATGACTATGCATAACCCATTAATGGAGGGCTGAGCATTTCTGTGAGTGCTTCCAGATGGTATTTCACTATATACACTGAAGGAACTGGCAGACATCATCTCTGTCCCCCAAGCACATATTTTAATAAATCATTAAATCTGGGGAATGTACTGGCTGATTGAAAGTGCACTGAAGTGGTACTGATCATTAACAAAGGAAGCCCATGAAGGCCCCCAAAATTATAAACATTAGCATAACATCTTTTGTTGGCAAAATCATGAAATCCGTACTAAAATATATTATAAATTCAGATTGTCAAAAGTTGGAAATAACAGATAACCTCTAGCATGGATTTTGAAAAGAGAGATTGTGAACAGAAACTAATCTAATCAGTTCTTATGAACTGGTCAGCAGTGTCCAAGGCAGGGGGAGTTTGATTAGTATAGTTTTTCTAGATTTTAGTAAAACTTTTGATCTTGTGCCCCATGGCAGCCTTACTGAGAAAATTAGACAACAGTTCTCAGGAATTTCTACTGTAGGTATTAGAGGGGTGGATAACCAGCTGAAAAGATAATTATTTTATAATGATGTATCTATCATGAATGATCATTAGCAGTTATGTTCAAACATCATGTTTAAGCTTCAAAAAAATTACTGTGATCATAATTAACAATAATTAAACATTAACGCTAAATGTCCACCAATCAAAAACCATGAAGTTATGATAATGTAAACTGTGATTAATGATGATCTCATAGCATCATGATTTTTCATGATTGCCCATAGTCAAGATTGCAGTAATAGATTTAAAAATATCAATTTTTCTTTTCTCTGTACTTTGGGAATGTATTTTTTATTTAGATATCTTTAGTGGAATAGATAATTACTGTATTATACCTCTTTTCTAGAGGCCCACTGCTTTACATTATGCTTACTCTGATACCTCACATTTCACCGGAACTAAATAGTCTCATATCAGTTTATATAGCTCCATTAAGTGGTTCCTTTTATGGTTGTGGTGAGTTCCTAAAAGTACCTGGTTTGTGCTTAAAACCATTCCTAATAATCTGCAGAACTAATACTGTGAAAGCAAAATTAATTTAAACATAAAAATGACCATTGCTTTTGTCCATAAACTGTTTTTGAAATATGCAAATTAGGTATGTAAATATATACACCATACCAGACATTGCATGCACTCTTCCTGACAGGATTAAAACTTGACATCACATGATTTACATTATAATTGATAATTAATTTGTCTTTGCTGATATGTGACATTCATATTTTCATAATTGTAACAAATAAAACTTTAAGTATTACTTCTGTGACTTGCACTCTTCAAAAATCAATCAATCAAAATCTTTATTTATCCAGGCGGGCACCATTGAGCAAGGCTCATTTGCAAGGTGGGCCTGGCCATGAATACATCAAAGTACAGTACAGAAGTAGGTATACAAAAACCAATAATATACAAGGAAGAAAAAGTATATACAGTGTATACAGCACAGTACAAGGTTGAAATAAATAAAAAAAACAGCATTATTTTACAAGAAGTCAGCAGATGTACAATCAACCATAGGCATACAGGGGTTATAAGCAGAGATCTTTTGAGTGAGGCAGCCGGCAACTACACATATAGGGGAAAGAGGCCATGTATGGGGTGGCGGGTTAGAGAGGTAAAGAAGAAGAGGGATATATTACCGACGACTGGGGGAAAAATTGGGCTAAAACCACAGAAAGTGACGATGGCTGTTGTGTACTTGTTTATTATGATAATGACGGAGGAGGGGTAGATAACTGGAACACTACTATGGATGGGGTGGGACTTTAGCCAGGCTGGAGTGGACAGGGAAAGGTGGGTGCAGCAGGAAGAGTTAATAGGGAAAGAGTGAGAACCAGGGGTAGAAACATGGCGAGCATCAGGATGGAAAGGGGGAGTTGCGGAATTAGTGGGCTAGCGGTGAGGAAAACATTTGCAAGGTGCTTTCATGTAGTGATCGTAGAGCACCTTGAAGATATTCAGGCTAACAGGGCAGCTCAGCTTCAAGTTCCTTTGTAAACCGTTCCACAATGTGGGTAAAGAGGAGCTTAGAGCAGCTTTGCCGAAATGAGTTTTGACCCTTGGAACTTGGAAGGCAATTAGGGGATAGCTCCTTAGAGTGTAGGTGCCTAACACACTCCAGGGAATACAATCTGAGACATATGAGGGGAGCTTGTTGGTCACCACTCTGAAGGCCCATAGGGCAGCATTTCTATTCCTTCTGTAGTGAAGGGAAATCCAGCCTAACGATGAGTACAGGGAGCAGTGGTGTGTGGAAAGTGGAAGGCCAGGAATGAACCTGATAGATCTGTGGTAGATGGTGTCCAACTTAGCCAGTGCAGAGGCAGTGCAGTGGCTGTGGAGCAGGTCCACGTAATCTATTAAAGATAGGAAGGTAGCTTGAGCCAGTTGAATCTTGGCCTCCGTTGTGTGCAGGTGGTTAATTCTGTAGAATAGCCCTAATCTTTGCCTTAGTTTCTTCTGTAGTTCTTCGAGATGATCGGTGAAGGAAAGTTTATGATCAAGCCAAACTCCTAGATATTTGAATTTAGCTACATACTGTAGTGTTTCTCCAAGAACAGTGGTAATTTGTAGGATAGCCCCCCCCCAAGCAGGAATTGCCGCATGCAAGGAGGGGGAGAAGAGCATGGCTTTTGCCTTTTTCGCATTGAGCAAAAGCTTTTTGTTTATGAGCTGGTATTGTAGAAGGTTAAATTCAGCTTGGAGGTCTTCACAGGCTGCTTCCGGCATGGGACAACTCAAGTACAGTACAGTGTCATCCGCAAATAAGTGGATGTTGGCTTTTTTGATGGGGTCATTGATGTTGTTAATGTAGGCTGAAAAAAGGAGGGGACCAAGGATAGAGCCCTGGGGCACGCCCCTCAGCATAGGTTTTAATGGAGGAAGATCACCTTCAGCTTCAACCTGCTGTTTCTGTTCTCCGAGGTAGTCTGCAAACCAGCACATAGATTTATGGTCCAGGCCTAAGGTGCTTAGGGAGGAAAGAAGCAGGCTGTGATCAACTGTGTTGAATGCCTTACTAAGATCCAAGAAAACGGCACAGACATGCTTCTTGTTGTCAAGGTCTAGGAGCCAATCATTGGTCACCTTAGCTAGGGCTGTTATGGTGCTGTGCTTTGCTCTGAATCCAGACTGAACTAGGTTTAATAGGCTTCTGGACTATAAGTATACCCCTAGCTGGCCACACACTATTTTTTCAAGTAATTTAGACAGGAAGGGGAGGAGGGAGATCGATCTGTAATTATTTAGATCCCAGGGGTCAGCTGCTTTTAATAGAGGGATGACATGGGCTATTTTCCATTGAGGGCGGAGGCTACCCTGGGAGAGTGACATGATGAATAGGTGGGTGATTGGCACCGCAAGTACATGGTAGGCACATTTCAGATAGTATGGCTCTATGAAGTCGGAGCCTGCTCCCTTCCTAGTGTCCAGTTGCAGCAGTAGGCCTTCCACCTCTTTTAGAGAGACAGGCAGGATGGAGAAGGCCTCCTCGGTAGAGGGGGACTCATGGGTTGGTGGGTCCTGAGCTGTGTGGAGGTCATTGGCAGGGGAAGTATCAAATGCTAGCCCTGCCGTTGCAAAATGGTTATTGAGGGCTTCCAATATCTCTGATCGGTTAGAGATAATGCTGCCACCTGACTTAATTTTTGCTGGAATTAAATTACCTGGTGTGTGTCCAGACATGTCTTTTAATGTTTTCCAGAGGTTTGAAGGATTTATTGGGGCAGAGTCTAGCTCCGAACGATAGTAGGTGGCCTTTGCTGCTCTGGCCACCTAATGCACTTGTTATGTTGTTCTCTTAAAAAGACACCAATCCAAGTTGTTCTTGCTTCTTCGGGCTTTTTTCCATAAAGTATCCCTTTCTAACAGGGAAGCTTTGAGCTCAGGCGAGAACCAACAGCAGGTGCTGCTCCTGACCCGCACCTTAACCAAGGGTGCATGCTTATTTAAAGCCTCACTTAAACTATTATAAAAAATTGTATATGCCCTGTTAACCATTTTGGCTAGGAAGAATTCCTGCCATCGTGTTGAATGTTTCAAGTCATGGACGTATGCAAAGAAATCAAAGTTGCGTTTGCACCTCTTGATAGAGAACTTTGCCACAAACTATGGGTTGTGCACGGATCTAATGGTGGTGATTATACAATGATTGCTAATGTCTGAAAAAAATGTTCGGACATGAGAGAACAGGTGTGGCTTGCTAACCAAAATTACATCTAAGAGGGAGCTGTTGTTAAGGTTCTTTTTGTTTGGGCGAGTAGGCTCGCCAATGAGTTGCACCAGCCCTAGAGTGTCACAAAAAGGATTTAAAGGGAGCTGATGCACTTGATAGCTAATCGTAGTTCAGGTCACCAAGAATAATGGTTTCCAAGGAACTGAGCCCCAGTACAGAACTGAGGTGATACAGGAAATGAGGCTCAGCAGAAGGAGGCCTGTAGCAGCCTATTACACAGAGTGCACTGGAAGGAGAAAGTTCAGTCTTTAGGGTCAAGCACTCGAATTCTTTGGGGAGGATGATGCATCTATGCATGTGGCTGAGTATTTGTCCCTTACATAAATTGCCACCCCACCTCCTCTTGATTGCCTATCTGCTTGGAAGGGTAAATAATTTGGGATATTGATTTCATTGTCTGGGGTGGCTGGCTTAAGCCAGGTCTCAGTGATCACTAGGATGTCAGGTAGGGTGTGGCTCACCCAAGTCTGGATAAGGGTGAACTTTTTCAGCAAACTACAGGCATTAAGATGCATAAAAGACATTCCTTTGATACCTGCCAGGAGTAATGGAGAAACAAGGGTGTCTAATGGTCCTGGGTTGAGTTCGACATTGCCTGAGCACAATAGTAAAAGAAGCAGGATTCTTTTCAAGGCAGCGAACAGTAATATGTAAACACTATTTTTTGGGCGATAGGGGAGGCAGTGTTGATGGGTAGGCCTGTACCCACTCCTGGTGTTACACTGGTCTAGTGTTCCAGCCACTAGTGTCCTGGCAAGAATTTGCCATGAGTAGGAAGTTTCGAGTCTGGATGGGGGAGTAATCTGCAGAGACAGCTCAGGAGATGTCCCACTCCCCAGCAGAGACAGCTGAGAAGCCCATTAGTCCAGAATGGCTACTTGAAAGAGCTGTTAGATGCAGGACAGGGAGAAGTGCAAGGGTCATTCCACTTTAGGGAGGGATAAGGGTTCTGAAGAACTGAGCTGAGCGCTAGTAAAGCTAGTGACACACTGAGGAACCAGCTGTAACTTCCCATGGTAGATCTAAATGCCACAACAGCCGGCAGTAAAAGTCACTAGAAGCCTAGACCAATGGGCAATCAGGTGTCATAAGTTCAAAATCCTTTTGTTGGCTGAGAGGCAGTTTTGGTGCTGAATGTACCTGTGGAGCAACTCTTTGCAGCTGAGCCAGTGAGGTGGTTCAAGGCTGCAATCTGGTATGGCACGATTGGTCTGTAGCTTTCATTTCTTTTTCTGGCCCTGCTCCACCAGTACAGAATGGGAGTGGGGGAAGGCATTCAAGTCTTGCATCCTTAGTGGATGAGCATGGTTTGGCCTGAGAAACAGGCAGGAAAAACCCCGGGGATGGTCCTCAGAAAGAGAGGTATCCCAGGTCCACTAGAGCAGAAGAGGATGTAGAAAATATAATGTGTTTCCTCTTTAACAGAAAAGACAGCTGTTGTAGCCCTCTAGTGGTTATGTAGTATAATTTGCAAAGGAGAAAGTAGACACAAAAAAAAAAAAATGAAATTCTTGCTTTACAAAAAAGGATAGTCCCAGGGTCAGCAGCGCTGATAAACGTCTCTAATGAAGCAAGGTAAAATGGAGACCAGTAGGAAGAAGTCAGTGAGGCTGAGATCCTCCAATCAGAGTGTTGGTGCTGAAAATTCAGAAAGTTCAAAGGTGCCAAATACCAACATACGTAAGTGGGTATACGGCTTTTGGCTGTTTCTGTAGAATTCTGGGCCCTGCAACAAATCGGAGTTTGGAGGATCCCGGGTGGCAGTTTCAACAGGGGAAGAAAGCCTCAGGGTCTGCTAATTTGCAGTAGCAGAATCGTGGGTTGCTTCTCAGGACAGGCTTGTAGCTTTTCCTCTGGTGGTGAGGTGTGAGCCCGAGGTGGGCATGGCACACCTGAGGGGGAGAGGAAAGGAGATGGATTAAGTAGGGGCAGGCAGGGGAGGTGTGGTTAACTCAAGCAAAGAAACAGGGTGGTCACTATTATTTGGAAGGAGGCTAAACTACAAAGTGGGTAATAGAAACAGGGAGGAGACGTAAGTGGGTTAGAGGGCAGACAGGTGGCAAAGTGAGAGGCAAGGATTGGGCTTTAAATTTAGAATGCTAGGCCGTACACTGAAAAGTCTGGTCAATTTAAAACTACAGCTTTACACAGAAGTTAATTCTAAAGAGGATTCAGCTGTTCGCTTAGAATAATAGACAGTGCAGTACAGGTCTAATAATCTTAAGACTCTACAGTTTTACACTCAGAATTAATAATAAAAAGGATTAGGCTGTAGTTTTAGGATATTAAGGAGTGCATTAAAAGGTCAACTTAAAACTCTTCAGCCTTTCGCAGAGAATTAATTCTAAAGAGGGATGTAATCACAGTGCATTCAGAGCAGGTAAATCACTTTAAACAATGGCAGTGTAAGACTGAATGCCCTAAACTGGGTTGATAGATGAGAAGAGAAACAGTGGGGGTGGGGGCCTTTCATGCCATTCTAGCTTTACAAAAAAGAACAATTTCTTTAAAAAAAAAAAATGAAATTCTTGCTTTACAAAAAAGGATAGTCCCAGGGTCAGCAGTGCTGATAAACATCTCTAATGAAGCAAGGTAAAATGGAAACCAGCAGAAAGAAGTCAGTGAGGCTGAGATCCTCCAATCAGAGTGTTGGTGCTGAAAATTCAGAATGTCCAAAGGTGCCAAATACCAATGTACCTGAGGGGGTATACGGCTTTTGGCTATTTCTGTAGATTTCTGGGCCCTGCAATGAACCGGAGTTCGGAGGATCCTGGGTGGCAGTTTCAACAGGGGAAGAAAGCCTCAGGCTCTGCTAGTTTGAAGTAGCAGGATCATGAGTTGCTTCCAATGACAGGCTTGTAGCTTTTCCTCTGGCGGTGAGGTGCGAGCCCCAGGAGGGCATGGCACATCTGAGGGGGGGGAGGAAAGGAGATGGATTAAGTAGGGGCAGGCAGGGGGAGGTGTGGTTAACTCAAACAAAGAAACAGGGTGGTCATTATTATTCGGAAGGAGGAGGCTAAACTACAAAGTGGGTAATAGAAACAGGGAGGAGACGTAAGTGGGTTAGAGGGCAGACAGGTGGCAAAGCGAGTGGCAAGGACTGGGCTTTAAATTTAGAATGCTAGGCAGTACACTGAAAAGTCTGGTCAATTTTGCTGAACTAATATAATCAGCAATAATCATCATTTGATCACCCATGGATCATCAACAATCATCATGCTGATTTAAGCTTACAAAATAATCAGTAATCATCAGTTGGTGATTTGAAAGTTCATGTTCGATGATTAAATCATGATCCAGATGATGATCTTAGATCATGATCTTCTTTGGTGATCCTGTGGTAACATTTGATGATTAACGATGATCATTCATGACTGACCTTCAAAAACCATGATTGATGATTTACTGATTCACCTGGTAGTCTGGCTTACTAACAGAATCCAAAAAATAAGACTAAATTAGTATTTGTCTAAGAAAGATAATGTTACCAGTAGTCCCACAAGGATCAATCTTCAGTTCTGTACAGTTTGGTTTATATGTCTCTGATCTTGAAGTACTGTCACCAATTGGTGTAATAAGTTTTTGGATGACACCAAACTGGGAGGTAATACCGATGAAGATCATAGCACTCTTCAGAAAGCTATTATTGTCATGGTTGAGTGGGCAGAAAGGTGGGGCATGACCTACCATAGGGAAAGATGTAATGTATAACACCTAGGTAAAAGTACAGTTATTACCTCAAGGGTACCAGGCTTAGTACAACTACCACAGAAAGGGACCGTAGGATTCAAATCTGTCCGGATATGAGGCACAAAGGACACGTTAGCCGTATTTCTGCTAAGGCAAATGTTTTCCTTAATACCAGAAGGCACTTTAGCTACAAATGAAAAGAGGTCCTACTTCCAATATAGAAAACCTACCTTAGGCCTATTACTGATTATGGCTCCCACTTTTGAGGTGGTGTGAATGAGGGAAACAAAAACAAAATTGAAAAAATTCATCATACGTCAATCAAAATGATGAAGGGAATAGAGAACCTTACATATAAGGAAAGGATGAAAAAACTAATATTGCATAGTTTGCACAGGAGACAAATTAGTGGGACCTGCTCCTATTCTACAACATTCACAAGAACAACCAGCAAGTAGAAAACTTGAAAATACAATATAAAATTGAAAAGCATAACACAAGAAGCCTTAATTGACAGATCAGACCTACAGATTTCAGAAAAAAATCTTCAAAAAATATTGTGTACAAAAGTGATCATACGTATTTGGAATTCTCCCCCAGAAAGTCTGGTCAGCAGTGGCAATGTAGACATCTTTAAAGGTGAAATGCTAAATAATGTGTGTTTTGGTGTCTTAGGTTTAGTTAAGGCAGCTGTGTATAGTTCAGAAGCACTCATAATGAATATTTAATTAAATAATTAGGAAGAGTTTCATAATTTCTACAATTTACAACATCACTTCAAGGAGCTGCATATTCAGTTTTTGCCACTGAACGCTATTCAGCACATGACAATGAAGACACATCTATGTCTGTGACAGCTAGGAAATGAAACACACCACACTGCAGACTGTGAGCCTTTGCAGACTGAAGAAATCCTCTCTAAAGTGCAATCAGCTTTACTGTGCCCAATTTACATTATGGTGATGTGACTTGTGTATCTTTAATACATTAACGTGCTCTATATTATTGCTAAAAACTGTCAGTTTTATAAAAAAAGGACAAGAATGGTGCTTTCAGCTTGTTTCCCACCTAATACACCATGACCTGGCTCACAGTTAATACAGTACAAGATAAATAATTTCTGTGTTAGCAGTACACTGCATTTTTTGCACAATGATCACATTTGGGTCATAAAGTATATATTTTATCTTAATAGCTGCAATGTCAAATTTAGGCACTTGTTTGAAATTGTAGGTTACTGTAATCTATCGCATTTTAAAACCTTTTGCAAGATTGTGGTGTCTGCATTGTGTCTGCCACGTAGCGTAAAAAGAATGGTTCTGCTAACTCTCACAAAATAATTTGATTCTTTTGATACTGAATAATGTTGCTCAGAATCTTGCTAAAATGTATAAATCTTAATGCAATCAATGTATTTTTTACTTGAGTTGCAGATTTTTTTATAAAAAGATGTTTACATTTTTGTTTATGTAGTTTGAAATGTACACGTGATGAATACAGACATTGTATTTGCCATTTTTGATCTGATAATACTGACAGCAAGCCAGAGTCATTGCTAAGTGAACCAGTTATTGATATTATGGAAAACAAAACCAGCACGTAAAACACAGTGTTACTATTTCACGCATTTGCCGACAATATATTACTGTAAATTACAGCTTTATACATTTCTGTTATTCAAACAGCTACCTGTCCTTTCTTTGTTTTCTTTGTTTCTGCTTAGCAATACAATATACACATTCTGAATGCAGTCAATAGTGCTGACTGCTGTCTCTGCTATTCATGATCTGAAAATACTGACAGCAAGCTAGAGTCATCTGTAAGGTAATTTGGGATTAATATGATTGAAAATAAAATAATTTGGTATGTAAATGCAGTGTAAAGCTTGCAAATACTTGCTGTCAGTAAATAACGTCAAGTGAGTCATGGGAGATGTGAACAGGGTAGGAGGAACTCGGGGACGCTGAGAGTGGTTTAGGCAAATTAAGGTGGAGATATGGGTGGACTCTATTAATTACTTCAGGTTTAGTTTTGCACATCATGGCTCTGTTGTCACCCTCGTTTGCCTCAGCTTCATGTAGATGTAGTCGACCCTCAAGTAGACACCTTTCATTTATCCTGTGATTAAACATAAGATATTCGAGCTGGGCAGGGGATGGCATTGGAGCAGCATTAGATGTTTCACTTTTTAACAAGCTGTCTAAAGAGCAAGAGTGCTTGGAGCACAATTCAACCTCGATCAATGATTACACGGTGGAGTCAGAAACCAGCTCCTAAGAGTAGTGCCCTGATTCAGTTTAGCTTTGAGTGGCAGGAAGGGGGAAACTGATGAACCAGTTTGACAAAATTGTATACATTTGTTGGGGGGGGTGAGGTTTTGATCCCCTTTCATGCCAGCCCAGCTACCATCAACATCACTACTATGTCCCTGAGCCCATAACAATGGCTGTGCTTGAGCACGGACACTAATTAATATACTATTGCAAGTGTCGGGAGCATGAGAGGGGTGATGGGTGCTGAAATCTTTTCTATATGGTATGGTACTGTGGCAGGACGGTTCAGCTGTGAGATGCTATTATTCACACAGCAGTCTGCCTGTCAGAGCAAGCATAAACAAAAAGAAAAAAAAACTAGCAATAGTCAGGAGTCTGTCTGCTTCAGTGAGTCCATAGTGCCATTTTGTCAGAAGCAGTTATCAGTGATGGCACTACAAGGGCTGACAGAGGAGCGAATTTGAAATGCTAATGAAACAGTGAGCTACAGAAAATTGCCCCCTGAAAAGACACTAGCCTCAGGTTCTGAAGCATATGCCCCTAGTTTAAAAAAATAAATGCAGATGAGTCCTAGTATTATTTCTTTTATTTGGAGCTTGCTATTTTTGCCTTTCACTTTATCTGGTGCACACAGCCTTCAATGTGAGTACCAGGCACTTTGGACTTGTTCATCACCTTGTATTACACTGTGTTATGAATAGTGCCCTCGACTGAACAAAACCCTGCTTATCACAACATTTTATGTCCCCTCCAAAAGAGTTGGATAAACATGGTTTTACTGTATTTGTTTCCATTACTACATGCTTAAATAAATAGTGAGTCTGTGAGAATGTCACAGCTGAGACAAGCTGTCAAAGTTCAAGTCACTGACAGAATTAGACCTGGCACTGCTAACAGAGGGAGTGACGAAGAAGTCGCATAACCAAGCCTTAGCACTTCTCTGTTACAATCTCTCACTGGTCACAACTGAGGGTTAGAAATACTAAGGCATTAACTGACATGAAACAGCACCTGCAGATTACTTTTTTATTGAAAAATGGAAAAACATCATAAACACAGTGTCATACAACAGTCTGTTACACTATATGACTATTGAAAGATACATCATTATTTAACATTGCACCTTTAAGTGCAGATTACATTTTTACATAGATGGGGTCTATCTAAAAGACTATTATTTATAAACTTAGAAAACAATGTCAAATGGGCACAAGCATCCTCTATTGTCTTTATTACTCCAAGTATGACTCCAAGTAAAAAAAAAAACACAGAAGCTACAACTAAAAGAATAGGTTCCAAAGAATGTTACAGGGATATAGGGAACTTGGGCAGACTGGATGAACCTCTGGGGCACGATATTGAAATCTGGGCAAAGCAGAGGGCAAAACTTTGCACTACCCACTGGAGTTGCCCAGGTGTCCAAAATTGATATAGTCAGTGGAATAGAGAATCAGAGCTATTCTACTGTATATAGGGCAATGAGACTGGATGATAAGCAATCTAGCATCGGGCAGACATAGCCCCCACAAGAGGGCAACACAATGGCTTACACCCGGGTACAAATCTCCATACTCAAAGGACCTATGCAAATGAGCCCATTGGGCATGCACAGGACTAAAGGACCATTTTCATATCCATTAAGGTCTATTTGAATAGGGAGTGAGGCTGTACTACATGGCACCGCCCTGAATGCCTGCTTCCCTAGATCTATCCTGGATGCTAGTGGTGCACCCCCCTTGATCACCATCCCATTAATAAAAAAGTAGATCTCCCTGGTAGTCCAGTGGTCCCTCCCCCCTTCCCGATTCCCATCCCCATAAAAAAAAAAGTCTATTGGTCCCATCCTCCTTCCCAATCACCATTCCTATTAAGAAAAATACATTCCCTGGCAGTACAGTGGTCCCTTCCTGTTTCCGATTGCTGTCCTGTGAATTACTAATGAACATATCCGGATGGTCTAGTTGTCAATCCACCCCCCCATCCTGACAGATAGTGCCCCACCACCCTGCTTCCCTATCCCAAAATTGAACCAACGACTGGCACAGCCCTTCTATCACCACCATGGCCAGCCACCGACTAAGCTGTCCTGGATCACATACTGTATACACTGATTGACTGATTTACAGGGATAGCGATCGATGATCAGGGTGGACCACTAGACTACCAAGGAGCTGTATTATTTTATTAATGGGACAGCAATTGGCAAGGGGAAGGGGACCACTGGATCACTAGGGACTGCTGTGTTGGGGGGGGTCAGAGGGGGCTGCAGCACTTCTTCCGCCAACCACTAGGGTTGCATGGGAGTACATCAGGGTTTCAATTGGTGATATGTGCACTGCTCAAGGGGACCATGAAAAATGGCATTTTACAGTGCACATTCTCTGAATATTGTACTGTGCCAATATTCAGATCCCTGCCCTACATTGCACCCCCCCCCCGTCCTTTGCCTGGGCGCAAACCGATTTTGCCCATGCTTACCGGGCTTTTCAATATTATGCTTCTGTGCAAAGCCTGGTTTGCATGGGCAAAGTCAGTTTTGCACCTGTCAGTGTTTTGAATATCAGGCCCCTGGTCTTTTTCTGCTGTCATTGTCAATGTTTCTGTGTTTCTAACTGTATTACACACAACTTGGCCCACTATAAGTTGGTGGTGTCACTCACAAAAGTATTCTCCCAATAAAACATTTAGAGAAACACCCACTAACTACAACTGTACAGCATGCCACTCATACTCATGTATTTTTACAGTGCAAAATCACAAAATGATTCAGTTCCAGTTTCCCAAAAAGGCATTGTGCTGTACCATTCCCCTCTCAGTCTGCTTTAGAGTCATGGTGCCACTCACAAAATGATTCACTCTGTATAATTTTTAAGAAAAGTTACCACAGCTACTGCTGTACTGTGTGCTAATCAACTCCATATGTTGGTGGTGTAACTCACAAAATCATTCACACTAAAGCATTTCTGAAAACAGGGACCACTGTTGCAGTAACACTGTATGCTACTCAGCTCAGAGCATGCTGGTGGTGCTACTCAAAAAATGCTTCACACTGTACGATTTTCAAGATAACTGAAGCACAGGAGCTGCAGCCATAGTTCATGCCACTCAGCCCACCATATTTTAACAGAAACATTTTCAGGAAAAGGCATCACATTTGCAGTTGTAAATCCGACTTTCAAAAAAAAAAAGGTATATATACTACCCAAGTCTCTACATGCTGGCGGTGCAACTTACAAAATGATTCATTAAGGATGAGAGATGAGGACCAGAGCCATTCTCAATTCAGTTTCCATTTGGGGCATGAAAAATCTGTTTTATTTATTTATTTTTATTGAATTTTGTTGACCAGGTAAGCCCATTGGGCCTAGAAGTCCCTTTTTCAGGGGAGACTGGGGAAGGGGGAATACAGATGGTAAGCAACTGAAATTGAACCAGATTAAGCTGTTGGTGGTATTTTCAGTGAATGGGAGAAATTTGGCCAGGACACCGGGGAAATTCCCTTACTCTTTTTCTATAAGTGCCATGGGATCTTTAGCATCCACCTGAACTGCCACCAATCCAGGCAGATGGGACCTCGGTTTAACATCTCATTCGAAAGACGGAACTTTGCAAATTTGACCAAACCACTTTGGCTGCCTATGCAGTAAGAAGCATAGGGTAAAACAGACTATGTATGGGAGGAAGCCTTGAGATCAGAGATTAAAATGAACTACTATAGCTTTCTTGGGGCTAATGCTGTTGGCATGTGTTTCCTGTGAATTACTGCTTGTGATTTGTGACAGAGTCTGCAAAACCCATTAAGACAGCCATAGCCCAATGTGAGCGACAGTAATAGTTACTATTGATTGCTGACCACAAAGAATTCAGTATACCTCCCTGTAGCCTCTGCTTTGCCTCCATTTTAAATATTATACCCTCTTGCTCCACTGATTTTCAAATTATATAATAATACCCAGACCAGCTCCAAAGAAAAACAAGTTTTACATCACAAACCACAACAAAAAAAGAAAAAAAAAGAAAGAGCATTTAATGTAGGGTATCAATTTGCTGCAGTACTTGACCCACCACCGGTGCCACCATGGCTACCACTACCACCAGGCTTACTTTGTTGGGTTGCTGTAGAAGATTGCAAATAATGGCATATATGGGGTGGGATATTCAAAAGGGTTTGCCGTGCGCAACAGGGTTGCGCATGTGCAAGTCCAAAAGTGCGCCATTTTGCGATATTCAGCAGGAGGCAGTTGCGCCACCGAAAACATGCTGAGCAACAGCGCAATGCAAATGAAGGCATGCGCAACCGAATGGGGTGGATCCATGCATAAAGAGTGCAATGCGATATTCAAAGACTTGAGCAATGCACAACAGCGGAACAGCCGGAAATTGCGCACTAGCAGAAATGAGCCAAAATAAAAAGGCTCAAGGAAGCAGCTCAAGAACGCTACAAGGATGCCAAGTGGGGTAGAGAGAGAGAGAGAGGGAGAGACAGACAGTGACAGGCTAGGGCAGGCAAGGCAAGCATGGGCCATAGGCTGTAGAGGCCAGCGGGGGGTGCCCGGTGCAGTGGAAGTAGCAGTGAGGACAGCGGGGGTAACACAGCAACACCAGCCAGGGGGGGTCAGAAGCCAGGGAGATGGACAGTGCCAGCTTCCACATGGAAGCTGTAATGGGGAGTGAGAATGCAAGCTGCAGGAGGGGACGCCGTGGAAGGGCCCGTCGGCGATACGCCCCCAACAGGCAGTACCGTGCCCGCATCAGCTATGAGCTGTACACAGATGTAGAGATCGTGGGCCGGTACCGCCTGAACAGGGCAATACTGAGGAGGCTCTGTGAGCTGTGCAGTGATGTGATGCAGGCACCCTCACGACGGAGTCACGCTCTGTCAGTGGAGACCAAGGTGACAACCTGCATGTGCCTGCTCGCCATGGGCACCTTCCAGAGGCCGACAGGGGACACCACAGGCATCACACAGTCGGCCACATCACGCATCCTCACCCAATTCCTCAACACACTGCTGCCACATGCTGCGGAGTACATCCATTTCCCCAGCACCGCGGTAGAGCGTGCAGCAAACATGCAGGAGTTCCACAGGGTAACACGTATGCCTGGCGTGCTAGGGGCCATAGACTGCACCCATGTGGCCATTCGCACGCCACCTGGCCCCGATGAGGCTGCATATAGGAACAGAAAGGGCTTCTCCAGTGTCAACTGCCAGGTGGTGTGTGATGCCACTGGGTGCATAATCAATGTCTGTGTCACACACCCTGGTGGAGCACATGATGCCTTCATATGGCATCAGTCCGCACTGTGCCATCGATTCCAGAGTGGGGACATCCCCACAGGCCATCTAGTGGGTGAGTACGCATGTATGGAATGCAAACTCGGGGCAAGGGTGGGAATGCCACAGGTGCCATGGTACTGGCACACAGGGATATGGGCAATATGGACCTGAACATGATACTGATCTCCACTATCTCCACACAGATGACAGCGGATACCCACTCCATCCCTGGCTGCTCACACCGTACCAGCGCCCCATGACCCCATCGCAGCAATGCTATAATGAGGCACATGCTTCCACACGCAACATCATAGAGCGGGTGTTTGGGATGCTCAAGGCATGCTTCTGATGCCTAGACACCTCCGGCGGTGCCCTGCAGTACAGCCCCAAAGGCCTGTGGGATATTCCTGGCCTGTTGCATCCTGCACAACATGGCCAAAGACTGTGGGATAGCCCTACAGGTTGAAGAGGGACAGCAATGGGGACGCCAGTGGCGCCGTGTTGATGGTGATGAGCAGCCCCCAGGATGGTGGGACCCCGACTGATCCGCAGGCCCAGCTGCACCGGGACACCATCACAGAGGAGCACTATGCACAACACAGGTAAGTCAAGGGACATGTGCAACCAACACTGTCCATGCGCAAACCACAGGCACACAGGGTATCACACCAGGGGTGCATGGCCGAGGGAGTGGAAGGGTCCAGGCATACAAACATACCATCAGGGAGGGTGAACACTCATATGGACACACACACACCAGGCACAGAGCGTACATGGGCAGATGCACAGCACAGCAGAACCGACATTGCTAACACACAGAACCACCGACCACCCCACCACCTGTACTGTCCAAATCGTGTGTCAGATGCTGGGCACCCTTGCACCTTGGTGTACAGTACAATGCAGGCATCATCATGCACACGCACCTGGGGACAGCAGTTGGGAGGGTGTGCAGGTGGTCCGTGTGTCAGCGTGTTGAGCAGAGCACCCAGCAGTGCACTGCCCATCATGACACACATTGCACACAGGGCAGCACCAGACAGGGCCCGCACTGGGAGACAGGTCAGTCATGTAGCACTGTCCCACGGCCACCGCGGATGCGTGGGCGGCCCCGCTGTGACCCAACAGCCCTGGCAGGCTGAGCAGGGGCCACATGGGGTGGCACTGTTGGACCACAAGGGGTCCCACTGCGTGAACGTGACCTTGCCCGCACAGGGGTCTGCAGCATGCCGAACAAACCTGCACCAGGGTGCTCGGGATGCCCACAGCAGAACCCGGCGTCGACAGGCCTGGTGTCGCACGACGCCGGGAATGGGGAGTGGAGAGTGAACTGTGTGGGGTGTGCAGTACAGGGGCACCTGACTGTGTGCCCAATGCATCCACGACAGAGACCACTGCCTGGGTCAGCCTGTCAATGGTGGCGGTCACATCCGTCCGCCTACTGAACCAGCTCTGCACGGTCCAGAGCACACTCCCTGCTGTGCCGCTCCACAGCCACAGACAGACTGCTCCACAGACATTGCAACCGCCTCTGCTGCTGTACTGATTCCTGCCAGGCGGGTGTACTCATCAATGGGTACTGTGCTCCAACGGCATCCTGTCCCCAGGGTGTGGAAGTTCCTGATGCACAACACCCCTTGAGGGTGGGCGCTGTTCGCCAGGACCAGGAATGGGCAGATCAAAGGGCGGCAGACATGTGCCACCGCTTGACACTGTACCCCCAGACCTGGTGGGTGACTGCTGCTGCTGCCCCTCCAACCGCTGTGCCCCAGGGTCCACTCGTTCCACCGCTGTGGCCACAACAGTGCCAGACACCTGCACAGCCACCGGTGCTGCCCCACCGGTGCTGACAGGCACAGCCTGGGACTGTGCCAACATGCTGGTACACAAGTTGGAACCAGAAAGGCCCAGGGACACGTGCTGGCCTGCTGTGTGTCCATCATGGGACACACACATATCACTGCCCATTGCAGTCCTTGCATCATCAATGGTGCGGAGTCGTTGCTACAGCCACAGTCACAGGCGTGCTGGCATGCTTGTATGCCAGACTGCTGAGACACAGGCTGTGCACCCCCCGCACCCGAATCACCGACACCAGAGTTGGCAGCCCAGCGTGCATGCTGCTGCAGTGCATGCTGGCTGGTGACAGAGGTGTATGGACCGTACTCCATGTCCAGCAGGTCATCATCACTGCCTGGACCCACCACCACCATCTCCTGAAGACGAACAGGATCTGTAACAGAAAGAGAGTACATGTGAGTGCATGTGAACAACCTTCCCCCCCCACAACACCACCACCATGTCATACCGTGCAGTGATGGGCTTCCACCTGTTTGGAATCCACCTCCTGGTATGCCCTCAATAACGCTTCGCTGCATTGATGCAGCCAGTCTCTCCTCAGCCGGGGTCAGCTCCAGCACCGCTGGCTGGCCCCCGCCAGTGCCAGCACATGCCGCCCTGAAGGCTGCCACCTTCTCCTTCAACCTCCTGCGGTCTGTCCCCATCTTCTTCTTGCATTCCTGCACGGAGGCGCTGGTGGCTTCCGTGCAGGTTCACGGCCCAAGCTACCCACTCTCATGCAGCCGTACGGGACTGAGGGGTGCCCCGCCGTCCACTCAGTAGTGGCTCCTCCTCCAGGTAGGCCTGGAAGAGGGCCTCTGTCTCTGCTGGGGTAAAGTTGGGCCTCCTCCTATGCCCACCATCCTCACCCTCAGCTTGTCTCTGCTCGGTCATGGCGATCTGTATGGGGGGAAGTGGACACCTGTCACTGTACAGTCTACAACATTTTCCCATGACCATTGTCCAGAACATCACACAGCATGCAACTCACCTCTCACCTGCAGTACCCGAATCTGGCCAGCGCAGCCCAATGTTGCAGATTTATAGTGCAATGCATGCAAATTAGGAGTGGAGCAACTATAATGAGATGCAAATCGTGCCACTGCGCCTTTGAATGGCTGATCAGATGATTTGCATGTGTTGGCTGAATATCGCGCGAGTGCGCTTTGCGCAATACGGTTGAGTCGGCTGAGCCAATGGCGCAGATCTGTGACTGTGTGGTACACTGCATTGCGCATGCTCAGATAGCTTACGCAGGCGCCTGCTGCACTGCTGACGTGCTGTGCGCGATCGGCAATTCAGGCCATGGCCACCATTGTGCCAGTGGCGCTACAGCACTGGGCACTATATGGCGCTGTGGCACTACTGCGCAATAGTCCACTGTGGCACTGGTACACAGCTAGTCAGTCGCGCAGG
Source organism: Neoceratodus forsteri (assembly GCA_016271365.2). NCBI lineage: Eukaryota > Metazoa > Chordata > Ceratodontiformes > Ceratodontidae > Neoceratodus > Neoceratodus forsteri. The sequence goes on along the minus strand of CM057450.1, from coordinate 1,277,997,354 downwards.
ATGCGTATACGTCAGATGGCGCTGTGCATGGCCTTGCGTCATTGCCTATGACCTGGTTTCCGACCTTTGCCCCCAGGTGCTGTTCGGCTGCCATGTGTACGGCCCTATTGCGCTGTCTGGTGACAGCGCTATGTGAACTGATGGCGCTGTTCGAACAGCGCAATTGGAACCTATGGTGGTCTATTGCGCAACATCTCCACGTGGGGTTACGGCGCAGCGGGGCGCCATATTGCCTGCTGTAAAGTTGGTAGCATGGCACGCAGGAGGGCAGTGCAATGGAGCCCCGTGGAAGTGGCCAACTTGGTGGCCCTGGTGAAGCCCCACTATGGGGCACTGTATGGTGAGGTGCCCCTCACCATTGCTTGGACCCAGGTCTGGCAGCAAGTGGCCAGTGACCTGGTGGAGGTCACTGGGTGGTGCTGGTCAGCTGAGCAGTGCCGGCACCGGTACAGTGACCTCCGCAGGAGGGATCCTCAGCTTCTTGAGTGGCTACGGTCACGTGCCAGGAGGGGAGTGGTGCCTAGGCCAGGTGGGTGTACCATCTATGCACCTGTATTCTCTGTAGGGGTGTGAGTGTGTTTTGGTGGCTGTGCATAGATGATGGCTCTGCCATGGTTGGCTGTGTCAGTGTGTGCAGGTGTGAGATGCATGGGTCTGGCTGTGTGGGCAGGCACTCTCACTGGGGCAGGGGGCAGTCTGCTTTGGAGACACACTGATGTTTTTCTCAACATTTGTCTCCCACAGGATGGGCAGAGAGGATGCAGGCACAGGGTGAGGAGGGCCATGCCAGGGCCCCGGTGCCGGGCGGTGGTGCTGTGGGTGGTGCACCCCAGCAGCAGCAGCAGCAGCCACAGCTGCTTGAGGAGTGTGAGTATCATTACTTCATGGATGCTATTGCATGCTGGGTGGGGTGCATGACCACCAGCCATGCACAACACAACCATGCACGACACAGGCGACATTCATCACTGTCCAGTGTCACAGCACGTCTGTGTATGCGTCACTGGTGGTCCATGCATGCACTGGGCACATGGCTGTGGGACTGGCATCGCACCACGTTGCCACGTCACTTGACAGCCTTGTTTGTGCTGTGATGTCATGGCCAGTGTGTGTGTGTGCAGTGGTGCACATAGCTGGTGCTGCCTGGTTGGGCGTGTCATGTGTATGGTCATGGTGGGTGGGTGCATACTATCACAGGTGCGGGGCACTAGGCTTTATGCCTTGCAGGATGGGTGGTGTTCAGGGTTTTGAACAGTCACAGCCATTGACTGTGTTCCCTTTTCCTAGGTCTCAGCATCCTAAGAAGGATGGAGCGTGCCCTTCATCGGATCACACGTGTCTCCATTGCAACGCAGGGGATCCTGAATGACATGTACCGCCATGGGATCCGGAGACGGCGGAGGGGACAGCGATGGTGGCAGGCAGCAGCAGACCAGCCTGCCAGGCCATGATTGTGCTTCCCCTTCCCACTTCAACAATCCATCCCACCCTGCCTTCCCTCTCCCAGTTGTTCACCCCTACCCCTTACCCACCCCTACCTTGTACCCCACCCCCCCTTGTCTTGTACATAACTGTATATAGTTGTTCTTGTTCTTGTTTTTGTATTTTATTGTTTCTACGAATATATATATTTTGTTATGAATACTGTGGTGGTCTCTGATTTGCAGCTGGCTATGGTTGCTCAGTTGCAGTGGTGTTCATGCCATCTGGGGTGGTACGGTCCTGGGTGTGTGTGTGTGTGTGTGTGTGTGTGTGTGTGCGTGTGTGCTTGGGGAGGTGTCTCCAGTGTGGCAGTGTCTTTCTGTTGGTCTTGCCATCTGCTGCCGCCCACTGCTGGGTGCACAGGGTGGGTCTGGCTTGTATGCTTCTCTGCTACACTGGGTTGACGTGTGCCAGGCGGGATGCATGGTGTTTCCTGCAGTGCCAGTCACTGCACATGGCTGGTGTCTTGGGGTCACGGTGCAGGGTGTGCTGTGCGTACGGTGGGGCTGATGTGCACTGTGGTTGTCATCCCCCTGTGTGTGGCAGTCTCAGCCTGCCAGTGGTTGTGCTGGGGCGTCATGGCCCTGCTGTGCTTTGTTGGCTTGTCCCCAGGGGCCAGTGGATCATCCGTCCCACCCCCAGTGATGCTGTGCTTGGGGTGTGCTGGTGTCTTGTTGGTTCTGCAGTGTGTTCCTGTGCCCATGTGTGGCATGGCTGCGGTGGGCCCCAGCCTGCCTCCCTGGATGTGCAGTTCCATTGCTGTGCGGGGGGGGGGCTCTGCTTGCGCTATGGTACCTCTGGACTGCTCAGCTGGGCTGCCCTGGTTGTGCTATAGCGCAACCTTTCTGCTCAGCTTCTCCTTCCTGGTTGCGCTATGGCACAGTTTATGTGATATTCAGACATTGGCTGCTTGCACAATTTGTTCTGCTCCATGTTTGAATATCGCGTCTGTTGCGCATATGCGCAATTGATTTGTGCTTGCTCCTGCTGTTGCGCACATTTTGGGCACAGTTTGAATATCTGGGCCATGGTGTTCAAGTAGACTCACCATGGGAATGACCATGCTAACTGACAGCACTGAAATATGCATTCCCCCTGCCTTCTTAAGAAGTGGTATCATCTGCATGCATACTGCTTCTTACTGTACATGGTGGGAAGAACATGTTGAGAAAATGTGATTCCAGAATACATTATGTGAGAAAACATGATTCGAGAAAATTTGACAGATCTTGACTTTGTCTTTCTCATCTCATTTCATATGATGGGTTGGTACTGGTCTTGACTTTTCCTGTCTCACCTCCTATTACATGAAGTGGCTATATTAGATTAGAGAAAATGTGATTCCAGGAAACACGATTCAAGAAAAAGTGATTTGAGAAAATGTGACTTGACATGATTTCCCCTTTCTCGCCATGTTTTAAATTACATGGCTCATCTTGACTCTGTCTTTCTCATCTCATTTTACATGAAGTGACTGTACTGGATTCAAGAAAATGTGAAACGAGAAAACACCATTTGAGAAAATGTAATTCAAGAAAACAACTTGAGAAAAATGTGACTCACTGTTGCTTTTCTCTGCTCATTTAATGACATGTGTGCTATTAACTTTGCCTTTCTCACCCTCTAGTATCCTTGGAAATGTTACTTTGCAGGTAGTAGTATGGTTAAATAGTGTTACTTTTTTACTCTGTAGATATTAAGAGACATAAGCCCTTTTACTCAGGATTTCATGACAAGTTGAATTCCTTTGGGGAACAACTGCAGTGACTGAAGTTACTACAGGTTCACTAGGAGAGAGAGTGTGTGTGTGTGTGTGTCTCTGGGAGAGAGAGAGAGAGAAAAGGAGGGGGGAGAGAGAGAGAGAGAGAGAGAGAGAGAGAGACAACATCTCCTTTAAGCTATGTATCTCCCCCACCCACATTTTTGTGATGTGGGGTGGGTTAGGATGTATTGTTTGTATGAAGAGGAGGAGATAAATTACTTTTTTATCTCTTTTTCAGATTCCTTAGACACTTGTGGTACATCAAGTTGCTACATTCTAAGTATATATTGACATCAGTACATATCAGGTTACATGGTCTTAATTCCTTGAGGTTCCTCGACTAGAGTTTTTTGTTTGACGCTAATATTATCAATTTATATTTAAATTATCATTTATATAGTCCTGGGGTTTTGAAATTTCTTGGGCCTTTTATCTAGCTTTAGAATACAGCTGGGTGACATGTCCAGCTAGTTTTTACATCACACAGTGTACACTGATGTTTTAAGACAACTTTACTGGTAAATTCTTGTCTATAATGCTAACATTGATTTTTCATGAGCCCTATAACAATCTTAGTTTGTCTTTAATCTGGGTGGGGGTTGCCTTTTAGTAATCACATCCTTATACTAACTGTGACACTCATAGCTTGATTTAGGAGTTATCTGCTTCAGCAGTGTTATCTCATGTCAATTAAATTTATATGCAGTAGGATTCTTTGTATGTGTGCCCACCAAGCACATCTAGAACAAGGTTCTGTCTGGCTGAAGGCAGTATTGTACTGTTAAACTTCCTGACATCATCTTCTGTTTTTTTTTTTTAATGAGTATTTTAAACCAATGGGATTTTTCTGTTTTTTCTCTGCATTATCTAGCTGTTATAAGTATTGTATTTTCTAAACAACTGCCATGGGCTTCTGAAGAAGGACTGGTTGGTCCGAAAGCTAGAGCACTTTGTTCTTGTTGTTACATCTATGTTGGTCCATTAAAAGGTATCAAATCATTTGCTTCTGGATCTATTCTTGCAAGGACCAATACGGCAACTACTAAATCCTCTTTTTAAAAGACATGAGTGTTTCTAACTTTTCCTTTCTGACCTCATGTTAAATGATATGACTGGTCTTGCCTGCCTTTCTCACCTCATTTCACATTAACTGGTGATAGAAGTCAGTAAGGACTAGACATGTTACTTACACTTTGGGCTCTTGTAGTAGGAGGAGGGAGAGATTACTGTGCTTCTGGATTACTTAGGGTGGTTTCATCATGAGATGCACTGAATGACTTGCTGGGAAAGCTCCTTGCAGTTAGAATGGAACTAGTGGACTTCTTGGGACTAATGAACTATGGTGTCTTTGGTCATACTACCACATGTGCAGCCCTAGTTCTTTTCTTCAGTTTAGCCCCTGCCTCACCACTATGACCACCACTTCTATTCAGCTTTCTTCTGCATAGAATTCTATCACTTTCAAAATGCTGTTGTACCACAGTTCAAAGGTCATGGAATGTGATTGTACCCTTCTATGGCACAACAGCATTCTAAAACCTCTAAAGGCTGCACAAGTCAGTTTCATTCAGAAAGTGAAAGAACCACAGAGTGAACATTTCATAGAATAGTATACCCTATCAAAAATACAGGATGAGCAACTTTATGCACAACCAGTGTGTTCTGCTACCTCTGGGTTCCAGTTCTCATGAACCACTAGAGTGTCACTCTCAAGATCAAAGGGAATCAGAATCCGTGAACCCCTCTGTGGCAGAACACTCTGCTTGTCCATAATTGCCCATCCTGTGTGCTCTATATTACCTTCAGAACTGATACTTAGTGGATGTGACATGGTGGAACGTTTTCCTGCTCCTTTCCTCTCCTTTGTATCCATTTTTCTGCCAGTTCTTTTCATCATGGTTTCTAAATGACATGGTGGCAGATGCCCCACACATGCAATCCCATTGTATCACCCAAACACTGACACTCCCTGCTCCATACTGCACAGGGGGCTTGCAACATCCTCTCAATGCTGATCAGGATTTTCGTCCCTGTACACCAAATACATAAGTTAGACCAACTCCCCCCTGGTCTAACTTGTGCCATTTGGGGAACCCTTTATATGGAGCTTGTGCCAGATCTTTGGCACAAGCTGCTGTAAAGTGGGGAAACTGTTGCAGCTGCACCCATGGTACAAAAATTGGGCCCATTGTGTCAAAAGAATTTGACAGTTGTGCCAAACAATGGAAATGATGAAGGCCTTGATGCAAGCTATGTACCAACCTTTGAAAATCGGGCCCATTGTGTCTCACTGCAGCTGCCTACTTAACTTATTTGTCATTCAAAGGAAAAAAAAAATTCCAAACAGAAAGCTGCTCAATGCCACCAACAGTCAAATTATTTGGCAACACATTCCTTAAAACTCTGCTCTGCACCTTTCCCTGTCTGCTAAATTCATACTGCCCTGTTTCTGCTGGGCAGACTAGGTGGGTGAAGTGGCCCTTATCTGCCATCAGATTCTATGTTTCTATATTTCAGGGGTCAAAAATAATAAAATAAAGAAAAACTAAATATGGATTAATATGCTCTTTACACCACCAGCGCTCTATAAAAAAAGAGAGACACCCCCCCCCCCCACACCTTTCCCAGTCTAAAACATTAACTCTGCCCTACTTCTGCTGCTGCTGCTGCAGGGACTGCAACTGCCACTGCAGGCTCACACTGTGCACTCTCTTACCCCATCTACAGCATGATTTCACTAGCCAACCTGCCTGCAACTATAGTTAAATGTTTTGATAAATAGCTAACAGAAAAATCAATGCACAATTCTGAGGTAATTGTGAAAGTTTTCAGAGCAAATATCACTGTGTTTCATATAAATTGAGCACCTTCAGTAGCCATGCTGCAAACAAACTCTGGTCAGAGCCAAAAAGGTTGCTAATACACCATCCCGATAAGGGATATATAGTATGATTATCAGTATAGTTATGTGTGCTTTATACTGTTTCACAAGTGTCTCTCATGGTGGTTGGGTAAGAGGACCACAAAGTAAAGCTGAGTGATTCTGTCTGCCCAACCAGTATGAGCGGCACTTGTGAAATAGTAAGAAACTCACATTACTATTTCCACAATATAGAGAATACTAGATGGGCAACTATGCACAATCAGTGTGTTCTACCACAAAGGGGTTCTGATTTCCTCTGACCTCAAGAGTGGAGCTCAAAAGGTCTGTTGGGATCAGAACCCCGAGGTGGCAGAACACACTGGCTATGCATAAAGTTGCTCAGACTGTATGTTTTATTTTTATTTTTTGCAATTCAAAGTTTATTAGGCATTTTTAAAGCACAGAGACTAGATCCATTGTATACATGGGATTAGCATCATACACAATATGAAGGTCTGGGATCCACCCCCACTCCCCTCCCCTCCCCTCCTCCCCCACCCTCCACCCTCCACCCTGGTCCTCCAGCACAGAGTATAGATCAATATAACATTAGCCTGAGGTTGAGGTACCATCACCAGTTGGTTGAAGGGAATACAGGGCTTGCAAGGGGCCCCACACCCTATTAAACCTACCAAGTCTATTGTGTAGGCTGGCTATGACCTTTTCTGTTCTAAGATTTGCCAGGAGTTCCTGAAGTCATTCAAGGTATGTAAGTTCTATGCTGTCTTTCCAATGCTTCAGTACTGTTTTCTTTACAGACATCTATATTAAAGCTATTTGGTATTTCCGGTTTAAAACCAGAATAGTAGAGAAGTCTCCTAACAGGCAAATCTCCTGTTTTGTAAGAACCATAAAGGAGCCACCTTAGGGCATGACCAGAAGACATGGAGTAGGTTACCTTCATCCTGCATGCATCGAGTACAAGTGGGGGAAGACACAATTCCAAGCCTAGCAATCTTTTGAGGGGAATAATAAAGATTATGTAAGATTTGAAATTGCATAAGCCACAGCCTATCTTGAGTGACAAACTTGTGGCAACTTTGCCATAAGGTATGCCAGTTAATGTTCTGGTCAGGGAAGAAAGAAGAGAGAAGAAAAATAGGACATCGGGCCAAAACTGTCTGGGAAAATCCAATTATATAAAACACTGTATATTTTGGAGACTGCCTGTGGAAAGCCCACAAAGGGACTTAATTTGTTTTGAAAGGTAACTTTGAAGGCAGTGGTGGAGTAACCCCAAACATTTTTATTAGGAGATGATGAGGTTGAAACACCTTGAAGATGTTAACTTTCGGGATGCTGGCTTTGTCCAGAATTTCCTGAGAGGAATGCCAAGTCCCATCCCCCTTAACAAAATAAGAGAGAGGACAATCTCCTAGCTGAGGGAGCCATCCTAACAGAAGAGGTTTACATTCTATTTTAATGTTAGGGTTACCTCTCAGAGTTTGAGCCATATCTGAGATGTGGTTGTGTTTTAAAAAGGAGCAAAGCTGGGAATGGACTCTGATGGAAACCACTCATCCTGTAAGTTTTATAGTATATAATATTATGTGAAATGTGTGCATTGTGTTTTTTTCTCTTTCACAATGAAACTGACTTGTGCAATCTTTAAAGGTTCTAGAATGCTGTTCTACCACAGAAGGGTAAAATCACATTCCATGACCTTTGAACTGGGGTACAACAGCATTTTGAAAAGGATGGCTTTCTATAAAGAACAATGTTCTACTATACACTATTATATTATATGGCAATGGATTGCCATATAATATGATTATGGGTTGCGTTAAAATTGTTTTTTAACGAGTATTTTAAGTAAATCAATTTCCGTGATCCCCCTCTGTGTTCTAGTGGTTTTGCCAAGTCAAACACTCTTTAACATCAGCCATTGTGGATGTGCATGGTCCTGAGGTATCTCTCACAGCTTGGCATGGGGATGCGGAGGCTGTAGGATTATTGGTGTAGGGTGGTACTTGGCAGTAGGAAAGTTATTAAAACTTGCAATTTTTGGAGTTTTTTGGGAGTGGCTACATGATTTTGTTTTTGTTTTCAGTTTTTGCTCACTAATGTTGACACTGGTGTGGAGGCTGTAAGATTTTTAAACCACAAAGCTGTGGATGTGCACATCAGATATGCAGCGCTAGGATGCAGCTGCATGCAGAATAATAGGTACAGCTATTCTCCTTGCTGATTGGTCAATGACGATCCACTGCCATATAACATTAAATTAATAAGTGGCTTGGATTATTATCTACTTTTTGTGTTATTGTGATGTAATAAGACTCCACTTACATTCAAATAACAGCACCATAAAACAAAACCTTTCACATCAAGCTATGCAGAAGCAGCAGTTGACAGCTTAAAGACACCAGCATACAGATATATAGTATTGGCTCATTTTACTGCAGTTTCTGTCTCACCCAGTAGTTAACTTTCCTGCCCTTGAGCTTTTTAAGTGACTTTCTTTAATAATAATGAAAGGTACTGAAGCCCATTGTTTATCCACGTGACATGCACAGCATGGGAGATCACAGTGCAAGCCTTCTTGCACTGCCCCACCAAAGTGTCTCAGCATTGTTGTTTAAGGGTCTAAACTACCTTTACAACTGTGACAACTGTTGAAACAGGGAACACCAACCTGGCAGCAGAGCACTAGTGTTTGCTCACATTATGCCAGTGTTCTGGGTTTGTGAATAGACTCAGAACACTTGTTGTGGGCTAGCAGGGGGAGGGAGGATTGAGCATCCTAAGGACAGCTCTCCTCCCAGGGCAGGAGGATGTGTCCCGCTTGTCTTCTACTACGTAGTGTAGGCCAGACAGAAGTGTGGCTGGTGCACTTTCAAAGGGAAAGGACAGTCACAAGATGCCTACATGCACATGCTACATTATGCACATGTGTCAGAGTCTTTGTATGCCAGCACCTAAGGGGAGAAAACATGGTGAGAAAAGCCCTGGTTCACTGAGTAGATGCTGCCAGCCACCCACAGGTCCAGACATGATCAACGTGGCAGGCCACCCACCACCGTTGTGGTCCTGGCTAAGAGGTGGTTGACTGGTAAGTCCATGAGAATGTCAGTGAGAGAGCTGGGGGTGCTGTCAAGAAGAGGGTAAAATGGGCTGAGTCACAGAAAAAAGCAAGATGAAAAAAGTGAAATAATCTCCCACACACATATGACCAAAGCATTCCCATTGTGGGCAGATCCTTCATCATATCCTTTTTGAAAGTCACACAGAAGAAGTGGAGAACTCATGTGAACTATTCCCTAACACATTTAAACAGCAGTGCAACAACTGTCTTTAGTTAGGTATCTGTCCCCCTACTAGTGTTTCCTCTGTTAAACAGTCTGCCTGCATCCCACAGGGACTGCAACTGATTGCACAATGTTAATATCCTCAAACTGATATTGTTCTACACTTTTGTAGACCCTCAACCCCATTTGTTTTGTATCTTTCACCATAAATATGTATACTAACTATATAGCATGTATTTTTATTGTATTGGCTTGTACACTACTCAGCTGCTCTATATTGTGTTCCCAAGTTACCATCCCTCCACATCCCCCCGGTTGCATCTATAAACTAGATTATTGTCATATATCTATATGTTTGCCTGGTGAAATGATTTAATTGAATGAATGAATGAACACATTTTGCTTTGAAGCTCCAATTGAGAAGCCTAACAACCATCAATTTAACTGCAGGCAGTGATTCCAGCACACAATGTGCCCAGTACCCACAAACATTTTCCTCACTGCCTTCTAATTCATGTTCATGTTGCTGCTGCACAGAGCCATGTGAAACACAAGAGTGCTGACTGCTGCTGTCTAGTAGAGGCCACCATGTGTATGGCACTCTACCATGACCAAGGTGTCCACCAATCAATGTCTGTTCTGCACAGATATGTTTATAGGAAACCAGGACAGTCTCTTACCACTGTAAGAGTCACCTCATGTGTTCTTCTGGCCACAGAGTAGTTTTGGCACCCTAAGTACACAAAGGGTGACACTGTTAGAGACATAGTGGAGAGTCACAGTACCTTATAAGGATATTATAAATCATCAAACTATGTTTGTGGAAAGTATAACACTTTTTAAAAAGTATATCAGGCAACCCCACTCTCTTTTCAAAAGTGATATGTTCCTGTTTTTCATAGGCTGGAATTAATGCCATCGTATGGTGAAAAGAAGCCGTCACATGCAAATAAATGGTCTGTGTTCGTTGTCTGAATTAGTGTTGATGATCAATTATGTCTAAAATTAAATAGAGAGTTTTGTTGACCATTGTCAGTTTGGCCCCAGGATATTTCTGTCGCCCATTTCTCATTCGAGGCAACATTTTTTATTCTTTATTTCAGAGTCCCCTCCATGTCCTCTTCAGGCAATGAGCAGCCACATTACATGAACTGATTTAAAAGCAGACACTGATGCTTCATTATTAGTATGTCATAGATAATGCACTTATCTGGCTCATGGCACTGTCATTTTAAAAGTCTTAGCACTTCCCTTTTTTTGGTAAAAATGTTTTATTGAGCGAAACAACTATAAAAGTGTACATTGATACAACTCCCATTTCATTACTTGAAAACAAAGTAGAACATCTTGAAGGGTAACCACATCAGAGACACTGATCATACTATAAATATAAATAGGCCAATCTTTAACTGTAAAGACAGCACAACTTCGACTGGGGAACGACCATCTGTATACAAGTTATCAGTACGATGGCATCAAATATTAAATGGGGAAACTCTGGTAGACCATGTTTGTAGATATCTGTACCTACTGGGTACATACTTGGCAGGTTGTTCCTCCACCTAGCGCAGGCTTTATGACATCCAGGATAGATTTGCCCCCATCCAGGGCAGACTGTCTTTTAACTGGTACCACTCTAAGGCCATGGAGAGCAATTCACAGACCCTCAAGTAACAAATAGTTGCTGCTCATGTTTAGGCCATGATGCAGAGGTAGACAGGTTTTCACCTGTGCAAGACACCCCCTCTTCTAAATAGGTAGAGCCCAGCACTGCCCCTTCTTTGCTATGTTAGTTAAGCCTGCCTTTCATTCTACAGTTTCACAAAGACAGACAATGTTTTGGTTATTACTGTTCTAATGTAAATGCAGTGTTAACATTTTCCATTTTCCTTTCCAGGATTTAGAACCAGTCTTGATGGGTTATGCAAGAAGTCTGGACAAAGTATTTGACTGACCACAACTAACCTCACTGTGATGTTATTTATACTGCTCACCATGGCAACAGATTGTCATGTTACAAGCAGCAATTTTAAGGTCAGTTGGGGACAGTCAGATGCTTTTAGAAGTACTAGAGAATACGTGCAACATTATCTGAATTTATTGGAATATCAGCAACAGTGAAAATGTAAACAATGATAGCACATATTAAAGTTAAATATGAAGTATTTTAAATATAATTTAAAACTCTTTTCATTTTAGACTATATTGTAAGACATCTTGTAAAAGGTAAATCAAGAGCTGAAGAGTAATGCAGGGCTGGTGCACATCAGCTTTTAGTATTACTGCAAGCCTGATGGAGAACAGCAGACTTGGCACTGGGGGGCAATATATTGTGTACCACCAGCACTAAAGAGATCTAAGTCAGTGTAAAAACTTACATCCCTCTTCAATTATTGCTGCCTGTCATATTTGGTCACCAGTTCCAAAAATACACATAAAATGTCTTTCTTAAAAAAAATATTATACGTACTAATAGTGTGAATTTATATGTCTGTGACAGGTCCATTCATTCATTAAGTTCTTACCCAAGGTCAGACAAAGATTTTGGATAGCATAATCTACACATGGCACAAAGTGTAAGGGGGGAGAGACACAACCCAATAAAGAAGTGTGTCATGTCAAATCTCATGTAAATCTCCACCAAGTCTACAAACTCAAATGGTAAGATATTATTCTTAAAAGGCCCCACAGGCCCCACCCAAAGGCATAGGCTGGTGATGCACTGTTTTGCCATGTGGAATACCTGGGTTCGAGTCTCAGTCTCAACTTCCTGTTCTAGGATGGTGTGATTGCCGAAGGGGAAAAAGAGCTAGTTTGCCTGCTGCAAAAATACATTCTATGGTGGGAGCATTGGTGGCATAGACAGTGCTAGTGACCACACAGTGCTGACCTCCCCTATCCATAGAATGATGCCCACAGGTGATCAGAGCCAATGACTGTGTGAAAGAAGGGGATAAGGGGGGAAAATGTCCACTCCACATCTTATGATGGCACTGTCTCCTATCCAGCTTAGGTCAGCCCCACTTTGATGCTCATCCTCCATACTGCCTCTACTGACTTTGAAGGTTCCCTCATGGCCGGCAGAGCAAGGCTGTGCCAACTGGAACCCCACTATGAGAGATAAAGACACAGAGTAATGTAACAGCAGTGAAGATCTGGAACAGTGATGCTTACAGACAATTAGTGAACCCCATCTGGAGTATTGCGTGCAATTTACAGACAGTTAATGAGACCCCATCTGGAGTACTGCATGCAGTTCTGGAGACACCATCTCCACAAAGACATAGACAGAGTGGAGGCTGTTCAGAGGAGGGCAACCAAAATGGTGCAGGGTCGGCACCAGAAGACATACGAGGAGAGACTAAAGCAGCTTAATATGTATACCCTTGAGGAAAGGAGGGAGAGGGGTACATGATAGAAACTTTCAAGTATCTCAAGGGAATTAACAAAGTACAAGAGGGTAGCATCTTTCAGAAAAAGAGATGTGCAAGAACAAGGGGGCACAATTTGAAGATAGAGGGGGGACGGCTCAGAGGTAATGTTAGAAAGTATTTTTTCACAAAGAGGGTTGTGGATGCATGGAACAGCCTTCCTGAGGAGGTTGTTGAGTCAAGAACAGTGGGAGAATTCAAGAATGCATGGGACAGGCATAAGGCAATTCTAGTGGGGTGTAGGAGGAAATAAGCTGTTGATTAACTAGAATCTGCAGCTTATCCATCAGGTAGGGAAATGAGCAGACTGGGTGGGCCAAGTGGTCCTCATCTGCTATTAAATTCTATGTTTCTAAGTTAGTGGGTGTGTGAAAGGAGGAAGTCAGTGTGAGGTTCTGCCAGAAAGGATAAGTGAGTAGAGGCTGGCACTACAATGGTTGGGGGGTAAATTGTAAAGCAACACAAGTATAGTAACCTTATAGTTAGGAGCAGGCTGGGGCAGTTAGTTGCAATGTCCATTTAACATAGCTGCAAGTCAAACATATATGCACTGAGGCGTCAGAGGAAAGTTATGAATGTTATTAACCAAAACTGAAAAAGATCTAAACAAAAAACTACCCATTTAACTGTTAATTCAAGGAACTTCCTTTACTTCAACTGACAAAAATAGAAACTGAATTCACTGCATTTCCAGTAAGAGTAATAATCAGATGTAAAAAAAATATGTACTAGCCAGCCATAAGTGTGCTTCATGTTTCATCTTCCAAAATTACGTAGCTACACTGCTCAGATGTAACTGTTGCCGATTTTTGAGTTTGATTGGCATAAAACCTGGCAGAAAATGGAATTAGTACAGAGCAAGGTACTGCCTTTTTGTTTTACATTTCTTTAGTACTTTCTTTAGCTCTAGACTTGGCAGAGAAAACACATGCCCCGCCAGTCTGGGGGGACTGGGATGGTCTGCAGTGGTGGTGAGTGTTGCATGTCTTCACTGGCACCAGGATGGGATACCTTTACAGTGGGTGTTCCATGTAACTGCTGTGAAGAGACACAGACTCATCCAGTCAAGGAGTTGGTAGAGAGGGGGCAAAGTGACTGGCTGAAGGGCAGGTACAGATGAAGGAGGCAGCTGGTATGCTCAAACATTGACCCCAACCCACTAATGAAGAAAGCAGTGCTCAGCCAATCCAACTGCTGCGCTGTTCCTGCCAAGATTTATGTTTTCCTCTATATCCACAGGCTGGATGTAGTAGCATTCCATGCCCTTCTGAATTAAGTGTTCTGGCTAAACTGTGTTCCTCCACCCCTTCTCATCTTATTTGGAAATATAGCAACCACCCCATATTAGCCTCCACCCACCCAGTTCCTAGAGTCCTCCCTTGAGTCATTTGGTACCAGAAAATGGGTGCCTTCAATAGTCCAATGCAATGCAAAGATCCTCACCCTGTTTACATCAGCACTGTTGAGCTGGGGTTACCAGAATTCAAGCTTAAGCTGCCAGTCATACAAAAAGGATGAGGGTCTACAAACTGCTCTGAATGTTAAAATAATTAATTCTGCTGCACTTGGTGGCCAATAGAGCCTCTAACGACTGGATGGGGGGAGTGGTGGTACTGGAGTGGAAGGGTTTTACTGTGATATGAATGAGGGGAGATGGTAATGTTGGTGAGGTATAGAGCGTGGCATACTTACAAATACTGTATATGTACAGTGGTTTTTGGTGACTTAGGCTGACACAGCAAATTATGAGAACTGAACCATTTATGTGTGCCATAGCACAGGAGTTTGTACTCAGTCCAGCCCCGATTGATAAATTTATACATGGCTTGAAGGTGGGCAGCACTAGCCAGGTTGCTAAAGTTTGCTGATGACACCAGTATGACAAGAATAGCTGCTATGGAAGTAAAAGTACAGTAAATTGGGGCAGGGAGATGGCATTTAAGCCTCAGTATAGAGAAATGCAAAGCCATGTACTTTGTACAGAACAATTCAAAGGGAAAAGTTGTAGCCAAACATATGGTCAGATATTGCCAGACGTTTTGCAATATTTGTGGGATTCTCTCTGTTGGCTCTACTGTGGAACTGCAGGCAGGCAGGCAGGCAGGCAGGAAGTTTCTCTAGAGATATTACAGCGATTTCAAGAAATATCTGACCATATTTTTGGTTGCAGCTATTCTACTTAAATAGTTTGGGGACTGACAAAAGTCAGCTAGAAAAATGCCTGTGTGTAGTGATCAGTAGCACATTAAACTGTGACCAACAATGTAGAGTGGCAACTTGCAGAGTAAAACCATGACATGCATTAACAGAAACTTCATAAGCAGAAGTACTATAATGTCATACATTTATTCAGGTAAAATCAACATTGCCACATACACACAAGGACCCCCATAGTGTCTGACATGTTTTGGATCAGACTGACCCTTTTTGAAGGCCCTTTGTGTATTTACTTTCAGGTTTTAAGTTAATGTGGCTGCTTTAAATTATCAGTAATGAGTTCCCAATTATTTTTGTTAAAGTTATATATATGTAACCCCCCCTACAAATGGGGCTTCCTAAAAGCCTCCCCAGAGCTCGTTTAAATGCTCCATGCCTGGCTGGTGTTCGACGTTCAGGCCGTTTAAATGGGTAGCCAGTGAGCGCCTTTAAGGCCTCCGTATACTGTCTCGTTAAGGGCTGCCTGTTGCAGTCATAATTAGTTGAAATGGGGGGAGGTTTGACTGTTGCTATGCTCGAGTCCTGCCTGGGCTGCAGAGTAAGCGCTCCATTCTGCCATCACTACTTGTGTAGAGGGAGCCCTCAGGACAGCTGGTAACTGGTCTTTAATAATAACGTGGAGTACTAATGATAAAGTAGTTGTTATAACCTGCTTTCTTTGCAGCGAAGACTGTTTCGATTATCTCCTCCATTTTGGTCCAGAACTACTGAACTGGACCAATCAGTACCTCGGGACTCTACAGAGTTGGCTGGCCAATAGAGAAACTGCTTGTAATTTGGGAAAGGCATTATGGGTTATGGTGCTTTTTCGCACCACTGAGAGCAGGAGAAATTGATTGCCAGGTGCCGCTAGCCAATGGGATCAGGTAGCGCCTGAACTGTAGGAAGCGCCCCATGCTGCTAGGGGCAGATGCGTTGTGGCTGAGGAGAAGAAAGGAGCTCTGTGCTTCTGCGCTGGTGGAGTGTTCACGCAGGAAGCACGTGAAAGGCCTGAGGTGGCCATTTGCCTGTTCGAGTCTTTGGACTAAATCCGCCGGCGTGTGGTCAGAGGAGGCTGGTGCCAGTCCCAGCTACCTACCAGGCTTCACCTGAGAGGACTGGAGAATCTGCTGAATTGCACTCGGTCCACCCATGATGTTGAAGCTGCCATGTACTGCCCGAGTCTGCTGAGGGTGTGCGTGTGTCCTGAGAACAGCTGCCTGGTATGGTACCCCTCTGTAGTTTTGCCATATAAATGTGTGAGGAGGCTGGTGATATTCAGGCTTAGCCCTGCCCGTGGTGAAGAAAGCGTTACTTGCTGGAGTCGTGAGGACTGAATCAGGGTACCGCTCTGCTAAGTTTGCGATCAGTGGCCTCAAGTTGCTTCATGATACTGCTGACTGTTTTAATTGAACTTTCTTCTCAGGACTGCAAAGGCTATTTGTGTCAGGGCCCCAACCAGCTGCCACGATGGACTAGCTATTAGGGCTTGGGTACCCAGAGACAGCAAATCTTAGGTTTAGGCCTGTGCACAGAGCCCTAGGTAGATAGGTATAGTGATAAGCCAATTACCTTGATTTCCCCCTGCCCCTGTTGTTTGTCTCCCTTGAATAAATCTGATTGTTCTTTCTGCAACTGCACCCTGGCTACTGTGTACATTACTGGTGAACTGCTGCATAGGGACTGTGATATAACTGTACCTTACTTTACAGGGGGTCCCCAGAGTGAGTTGAGAGATACTGGCCAGGGGGCAAGTGTACTGGGGAAAAGTATTGTTGGTACGCAGGGTGAGCCACTAGCGGGACAAAAGGGGGGTTGCAGTAATCCAGAGGGCTGTGACCAAGGTAATCTCGACAGTACTAACCCTGACCTCTGGGTGTAGGCACCCGTCAATGAATCTAGGCCCCTCACCCTGTCTCAGTGGAGGCCGGCAGGGCTAGTAGCCTTAAGGATAGCGCCCCCTGGGGGTTACATATATAACTATATATATATATATACATATATATATATATATATATATATATATATATACATATATTTAGTTTATGTTTACCGAGTGGGTGAGCTAGCCATAGAGATGACTGTTTTCAGGCATGACCCAGGAGGTTACGGGGCAGACACTGCAGGTATAACAAACAGCAGATTACATTGAGAAACATAAACAAGGTCTTGTGAAACACTAAACAATAGGCTAAGCAGTACAGGTAGTATACAGGGTATTTTGAAAAACATTTAACAATAAGCTAAGCATTACTGGTAGTACACAGGGTGATCCTGGTAGGATCATAGAGATTTTTACAGCTATAGCATGATGAAAAACATACAGTAGCAAGAGTATTGCAGTAGTAGTCCTGAAAATGTGATTTAGAAAGTACAACAAACATAGATAAATTAAAATGTGGTCAAATACTGACAAGTGCAGGGGATAATGGGCAGAGGAATGGCAAGATTGTGAACAGTAGGGATGATAGCAGCTCAGGATAAGGACAGATAAGGTATAGGATAGGAGCTGGCAAAGAGAGAAAGGGATGGCTGCAGGGGGCTAATGTCAGGAGAAAGAGCTGGGATTGGCTGTACCACAAGGGGAGTATTGTGGAGAAAAGGTTAGAGCTTCAGGATAGGCAGAATATCCAGAGAACTAAGGAGGTTTGAAACAGAAGAATTGGTTGGTGGAGCTGAGATGCTGGCGGAGTGTTTTTTTTTAAAGCATTGTGTGTAGGAGCTAGCCGGATGTCCAGAGGGAGTGAGTTCTATAATTGAGGTGTATGGTGGGCAAAGGCTCAAGAGCCTTTTGGTGGTACTGCATTTGAGGATGCATAGTAGGGATTTGTCAGCTGAGTGTAGGCTGTAGTTTGGAGGTCTGGTAGGTGAGTAGCTCAGCTAGAGTTGTTGGGTATGAGATCTCATGATGCTCTCGACAGTGGAGCCGAAGAAGTAAAGTCTAGTATCGTTGGGGGACAACCAATTTAGATCTGAGTATAGTAGACAATGGTGTTTTAGTCTGTGTGAGACTGAGGCAAACCTGCAGATGTTGTTATAGGTGACATCCCAT
The DNA here is from genome assembly GCA_016271365.2 of Neoceratodus forsteri. NCBI lineage: Eukaryota > Metazoa > Chordata > Ceratodontiformes > Ceratodontidae > Neoceratodus > Neoceratodus forsteri. The sequence goes on along the minus strand of CM057450.1, from coordinate 1,277,979,260 downwards.
CTTTGAAGATCTGATTTTGGTAAAGGAGCATTAGTTGCCACTCCATAGGTCAGAGTAGCTAGGTGTATGCCCCGAGCTATAGCCACTCTAGCAGTAGGGGCTAGAATGTGGCTGGTCCGGTATGACATGCCTAGTTTGGAATTTACTGATTTGCACGCATTGATGATGTGGAGTTCAAAATTTAGAGATTGGTCAAGGGTGACCCCAAGGTATTTAAATGACATTACAGGAGTTGTGAGTGAGCCATCTAAGCAGAAGACCCTGACCTTATCTTGGAATGTCTTGAGTTTAGGGAGGGCCCTGAATAGCATGGACTGTGTTTTTGCCTCATTTAGAAAAAGTTTGTGTTCCCATAGCCAGGCTTGTGTGCACTGGAAATCGGAGGCGAGACTTAGGTTGATATCAGATGCATCTTTTGCACTGGCATACATGACTATGTCATCCACATAGAGTAGAGATGAGGTGTTAAGGAGATTAGTGGTGATGCTTTTGATAAAAATTGAGAAGAGAAGTGGCCCAAGGATTGAGCCTTGTGGAACACCAATGTTCACCGTCTTTAGGTCCGAGCATGTAGAATTGAATTTAATGGTTTGGGCTCTATTTGACAGGTAACTGTTAAACCAACTGACAACACTAGGAGCAAAGCCCATAGACTAGAGTGTGTCAAGGAGAAGTGGGTGGTCTACCAAGTCAAAGGCTTTTGACATATCAATGAAAACCACTCCTGTGAGAAGCCCTGAGTCCATGGCAGTGAGGGTGTCTGAAGTAAATTTGAGTAGGGCGGTTGTGGTGCAGTGACCTTTTTGAAAGCTGTGTTGTGCAGCAGTTAGGAGGTCATTGTTTTGGAGGAATTCAATGGTTTGCATGGCAACTAGCTTTTCCAATATTTTGCTTAGAACTGACAGGATGGCTATGGGCCTGTAGTTAGAAGGGCCTTTAGGGTCTCCTTTTTTGAAGACAGGGGTGACTCTCGCTGTTTTCCAAATGTCCAGGACACTGCTATGACATAAGTGGAGTGTAAGAATTCTAGCCAGGGGTCCAGCAATAAGAGGTGTGGCAATTTTTAGCAGCCTGGTCTCTATACCATTTGATCCAGTGGCAGTGCTGTCCGAGATCTTTCTGAGGAGTCTTGTGACCTCCCTACAAGTAACGGCCTTAAAGCAAAAGGAGGGAATTTTTGATACTTGGTGGGAGGGAGTTGAAGGACCCAGTTGATTTGAGGCAGGAAAGCAGATGTGTATTTGGTCAATTCTGTAAATTGGTCACTAAAGAAATTAGCGATGGTCTGAGGGTTGTTGCAGTGAGCACCATTTAGTACCATGTCATTCGGGGGTAGGGGAAAGGTTAGATCCCAGGAACGTTTTTATGTGGGACCAGAATTTTTTTAGGATCCCCTGATGCACTGGTTAATACACTTTTGCAATAGGAGTTTTTAGCTGCAACGATCACCTTTTTGCATGTATTTGTAAGTGTCCTGTAGGTGTTTTGGTCTTCCTGTAGGCCAGAGGACTTGAAACAGCTCCAACTTTTGTCATGCTGTTTTATTTTGTTTAGCAGATCTTTTTTTAGCCATCGGGTAGGCTTCCCTTTAACTCAGCATGTTATCCGAGGGGCGTGAGTGTCCTGAATGGATGAGAAATCTGCAGTGAAGATGCTGAGAGTAGACTGCCACATCAGAGGTCAGATAGAGACTGGACCAGACTATGCTGGCTACAGTATGAAGAGCTTTCAGTATTCAGGTTAGCATAGTTTTGGATGGTGATGAAATGCAGTTTTTGTGGGGTGATAGAGCCAGCCCCCAGGAGCAAAAGATTGGATGATGGTCTGTGATGGTGTCTGCAAGAGTGCTGGCAGAGAGGATATGCTCAGTACAGTTTACTAGCACCCAGTCGATTAAGGTACTGGAGCTGCAGCTGGACACAGTGCTTGTGCTAATGGACCACTAGGGTTCCGCGTCAAAAGTAGGGAAATGACATCTTAGGGTTCCCAACTCTAAGACCCCACCCCCACCCTCAGTTTCCAACCCTAACACCCCACCCCCACCCTGCATGCAGGAACAGGTGTGAGGAGTGTGCCTTGGGGTTGCGCACCCTTATGCTCACCCCATTCCAAGAGTAAGTAAGCTAAGATGGGTATAGAATAAGAGAATGGGGTGAGCTATTAGGTGACAAAGAAACAGCTATATAAAATTTATTTTTTTCACAACTGCAATCAAGAAACCTGTTTCATGATTAAGAATTCTGTTTCACAATCAAGAAGCCTGTTTTTTCAATGAAAGAGTCCTGTTAAGAGCCTCACGTCTAAATTTTCCTCATAAGAAATACATTTAATAAGTTTGGAATGGATTAATAGTTTTTCACCAAAAATTCAATAGGCACCACTATATACCCTTAAAATTTCAGACCAAAATTCCACACTGTTTTTGCGCAATGCAGTGACAAAGAATTTTGACAAACATACTAATTTACACATTTTTTGAGACTCCATATCTCCGCACCAATACATCCAACTGGAATGAAACTTGTCACAACAAGAACTCTTTGGTTCCTGATGGTGCATGTCACATTTTATGCAAATCGCTTGAAAGGTTATGAAGTTTATAGGTTCATAGGGATGTAGAAGTCATAATCTGGAGGCAATGTGACTCGCCAAACTCTAATCATGGTAGAGAAATTTCCTTCCCTCGTGTAGTTATCCACTGATCTCTTAAACCCTTCCATTGTGGTACATTTTACTATATCCTCAGGCAGATTTTTCCATGTCTTCGCCACCCTTTGAGTGAACCAATTCCCTCTAATTTCAGTTTTATACCTTGCTCCCTTAAGTTGTAACTCACGCCCTCTCTTGTCTCTTTCTGAAGTTCTTAGTTCCAGACTGATACATTATAGCACTTCCCTGTGTTCCATCGCCCTCTAGACCATACATAGATCTCCCTTAGTTCTCCTGCACTCTAAAGAATACAGGCCCAGCTCTGTCAGCCTTTCTCCATAGGGTTTTGTGGAGCAGTTTTTAAATTTCTAGGTGGCTCTGCTTTGAGTCCTCTCCAGCAGTTTAATATTTTTGATAGTTCTGGGAGCCCAAGATTGCACACAGTGCTCATGGTGTGGTCATGCCAGTGACCTGTAGAGGGGGCACAACACCTCCTTGTCTCTACTTACTATATTCTGGAGAATACATCCCAAAATGTTATTACTTTTACTGACCACATCCCTACACTGTTCATCCTGTGACAGCATATTTGAGATTATGATCCCAAGGTCTTTCTCACTCATTGTTACCTTGAACTCTTCTCCATACATATATTACACCACCTTTTTATTTCTGCAACCCATGTACATTATCTTGCACTTCTTATTGAACCTGAGTTTGTGAGATCTCCCCCATTCCTCAATACTGTCAATGTCATTTTATAATAACTTAGCTGACTCTAGGTTATCCACCACTGCCCCTACCTTAACATCATCTGCAAATTTTGCATGCCAGCAGTTAGTTGATGTTTGCAGAGAGGATATGAATAACCCAAACAGTGTAGGTCCCAGAATGGACCCCTTCGGCACTCCACTCATGACCTCCACCCATGATGAAATATGTCCAGCAATGTATACCTTTGTCTTCTATCCAGTAGCCATGAATGAATCCACTTAGTTATAGTAAATGATATCCCCATTTCCTGCAATTCTTTTATTAGGATATCATGTGGCATACTGTCAAATGCCTTAGAGAAGTCTAAGAATAACACATCTACTTGGAGTCTGACATCCAATGCATCACTAACAGGTTCAAAGAATTTGTAAGATATTAGTGAGACAGGATCTTCCTGCTATAAACCCAAGTTATTAAAGTGCAAATTGAGATCACGAATCCTGTTTCATGATTAAGAATCCTGTTTCAAGCCTCATATCTAACTTTTCTCATATGAAATAATGGAAAACTTTAAAATGTAATAACTTTGGAATGGATTAATATTTTTTTCACCAAACCTTTAAAAGGCACCGCTGTGACCCAAGATCTATATACCCCATAGAGAACACTGGATGGCAACTATGCACAACCAGTGTGTTCTGACACAGAGGGGTTCTGAGTCCCTCTGACCTAGAGAGTGAAGCTTGAAAGGTCCATGGGAATCAGAACCCTGAGGTGGTAAAACACACTGATTATGTATAAAGTTTCTCATCCTGTATTTTTTATAGTGTATAGTATTATGTGAAATGTGTGCATTTTGGGTAGAGATGCTGATAATTTAAATTTTGCTGGTGAAGTGCCCACAAAGTGGGCACTTCGCATTGTCACTTCACTATGTGAAGTGGCCAATGCAAACTGCTACCTTTGCCTTGTGAGTATTACTTTGTGTTGCCATTCTGCCTTAACGCAAAGTAAAGTGAAGTAACAACACTATTGGCAGCCCTTCACACACACAATCATCAGAATTAATGTGCATCCCCAAGATGCTCATACCTTGTGTCCAGAAAATTCCCCAGTGCTGACAAAGTGAAATGAGAGGGTAACAAAAAATGCAAAGTCTCCCAAAATTAATCGTTCACTCCATCACGTGCTCAGTGGTCACACACAGTCACCAGAACTAACGTTCATTGCCAAAATGCTACTGTCTTGTGTCCAAAAAATTCCCCAGTGCTGACGAAGTGAAATGAGAGCATAACAAGAAATGCAAAGTCTCCCAGAATTAATGGCACACTCTGTCATATGCGCAGTGGTCACACACAGTCACCAGAATTAATTTGCATCTCAAAAATGCTACTGTCTTGTGTCCAGAAAATTCTCCAGTGCTGATGAAGTGAAATGAGAGGGTAACAAAAACTGCAAAGTCTCCCAGAATTAATGGTGTACTACAAATGCACAGATTAAGATTGTGCTGCGCACTCAAGAGGTGCAGACGCAAAGGCACAACAACACCTAACCAATGCTCACAAGTCACAAATCTAAATGTGGAAAAGAATACCTTTTGCTGGTTGGGGGGGGGGGTTAGTGCATGGCAGTAATAGTGCACTACCAGTAAACATACCACAAAGCAGTATAAAAAATTCATGCAGGTTGACACTGCTGCAATTACTCTGTGGCACAAGAAAAGGTGTCTGATTTAATGGCACGCATCGCACACACACTCACACACAAGACAAGTAATGAGTAGCAACTTGAAAACCTTTAGTAATGTAACCAAATGTTTTAAACAAACTGAAATTATACACTGCTGCACCACAACAATCAGCTAAAAAAGTCAACAATTACTAAAAATATTACTGTGTGTACATTAACCCAGTTATACAAGAAAAATGTAACCAAAACAGAAACACTGCCTTTTTCTCCCAGTTAATCTACCTACACCACAGATATGCCCCTTCCCCAAAGCACACTTCACAGTACACAGACTGACTGTTCTAAATTAACATTCAAAATCCACACACAAACAATAAACACTCAATGATATGAGCACAGGAGGGTTTCCTACAGTCGATGTACTAAATTTTGAGCAAATAAAAATAGCTCAAAAAGGCTTTTTTAACAGCTTTTAGAGGATTTGAATCACAGAGCTCTGAGAGGAAACTGTCTCCATCTTCCACTACACACACACTACACAGAACTGAGGCTATGCAGAACAATCTAGAGCCCATGTGACCTGAAATACCATGAAGCACTACAAAATGTGCCTTTGGAGCTCAAAAACAAGGCGAAGTGAGGTGAAGTACATTGATTTCAATGTACTTCGCCTTAAAACTGGTGGAGAAGTGGTTTGGGGAAGGCGGAATAACGCAAAGTCATGGTTTTCAATGGACTTCGCATTCCCCTTTACAACGCAAAGTACTTCATTTCACATTGCGGAGTACTCCACGGATTCCGCGATACTTCTGAATCACTTCATGGAGCGAATTTCGGCCACTTCACCCACCACTAATTTTTCTTTTTTCTGTTTCACCATGAAACTGGCTTGTGCAGACTCTAGAGGTTCTAGAATGCTGTTCACCACCACAGAAGGGTGCAATCACATTCTATGACCTTTGAACTGTGGTACAACAGCTTTTTGAAAAGGATGAATTTCTGTATAGACCAATGCTCTGCTATACACTATAAGCATTTGAAACCAAAATTCCACACCATTTTTGTGCAACACAGTGACAATGAATTTGACAAAAATGGTAATTAACAAATGTTTTGAGACCCCATATCTCCACATGTGCACATCCACCTGGACCAAAACTTGCCAAATCAAGAGACCTTAGGTCTCTGATGAGGCTTGCCAAATTTCATACAATTTGCTTGAGCAAAGTTATTAAAGCACAAAATGTTCAGTTTATCATAGAAGTGAAGAAAGCATTTGACAAAAAAAAAAAAAACAGTGATTCACATGTAACCCCCTTGTTACCCGGGGTTACTAGAATCCCAGTAAGACCTAGTGGTAGGCAGGGAAGGCAGCTTGAGAAACTCCAGTTAAATGGGTTTCACACTGTCTCACTCTGTTCTCAGTCTCAGCTGAGACTGAGGGATGACATCACCAATAGAACTATCGCAGCTGCATGAGCCACATTGGAATCTGCAGCAAGGGAGTTGGTATAGAACGTTGGGAGGTTCTGAAGTCAGTGTGAGTCAGTTCGGTGTGGAGTTGGTGTTCGAGCTTGCTGAGAAAGCAGCTCAGCAGCTCTGAGTAGGCTCTAGGAGTCTCAGCCCTGACAAAGGGCTACTTTTAAGTAAAAAGGGTGTGTGTCTCCACTAAAAGAGAGACACAGAAGATAACTGAAGCAGTGGAGACTGCTGTTTTCGGGTCTCAGTGCCTCCTCCCTCCAGGGGGGGCAGGAAAGGGTTCCCTGCAGATTCCTGGGGCAACCCCCTAGTTCTGCTTCTAAAAGAAAAGCTGCCTATGTGTTCCAGAGTTTATTTGGGAGAACAAGAAGATTTGTGAGTCACCTGTGGGGCACCTGCAACGTGAGGGTGAGTGTCTGCTCTTGCTAAAAGGGCCTATGTTTTTCACCCTGGGACTTGTGTGACAATGTGGGGATTGAACTACTAAAATAGTGGAAGCCTAGAGTAATGGGCTAAGCAAATTAAAAGTAGGTTCAAGTCCAGAGCTTGCTGGGATGCAAATGATATGTAGAGGAGATGTGACAGACGTCTACCCAGAATCTACATTTGAAAGTTCAGTAAAGGAATTGTTCAGTTTCCAGAGAAATGACCGGGTATGGGCTGTGGGAGCTGGAGGTGGGTGGCCCCCCATCTTTAGTGACCAGGTCCACCTCTACGGATTTCTTCTGTGGATTTCTACTTTACCTCAGGCACTTGGCCAGTGATGAGGGAAGTACACAGGACGTGGGATTGTAAGGAAAATTCTCTCTAGGAGTCAAAGGCTCTAGTGTGGTTTGAGGAGCCACGACAGGATAATTGGTTCATTCTTCAAATGGACCCATGAGGATCAAATGTGCTTGTGAGGCAGACAGTGGGGAAAAGCCAAGAAGTAGTGTACAAGTAGGGTTGTACCTGGTGGGTTTTAGAGAGCCTGAGGGCTGGAAATAGTTAAAAAGTGTTCTGTTGTCTCTAATCTGCATTACCAGGAAATGTAGCCCCATGAGGGTCCGTCCACATGCTTTGTTTGTTCAGCTTGGATGTGAATAAAAGCCACACTGAAGAATCCCATTCCTGGTTCTGGACATTACAGTTATTGCTTCCTGTGTTCGGATTTACTTGGGTGCCCCTGTGCAGACTAGCCAAACCTAAGTCCCCCGTGCCGAGTAACCTCGTCCTCCCCGAACCCAGTCCCTACCAGGTACTGCTGTCAGCTTCAACAGCATGCCACCTGTCGTCTTGCTAAAAAGGCAGGGGTGAGGGGTTACACACACATTTTGGGATTCCATATCTCCGCACCCACACATCCAACAAGAACCAAACTTGCAAAATCAAGAGATATTTGGCCCTTGATGCCATATGCCAAATTTCATGCAAATAACCTGGGCCTGGATATTCAGAAATGCACCATTCCCCAGCGTAAGACTGGTGCAGCACAAGTTAAGTGAGCCATGGCACACCCAGATCCATATTCAGAAGATGCGCCTCCCGAAAATCCCAAGCACAAGTCAGCTGAATATGGCAAAGATGCACCATGGTGCAACCAAGGATGTGCCAGCACAACCAGGGATGCACGGAGCAGACCTGAGCACAACACCAGTGAGCAGGGCAGGAGCAACAGTCAGACAGAACACAGAACCAAGGCAGCACAGGGAAGGGGCACAGAAGACCCATGCAGCACACACCCCAGACACAGTAACCCCCAGCCCCCTGGCACAATAACACCCATGACCCCACCCCCCCACACCAGTGCCGAACCACCCCTGCACAATGCCACAGGTAGGCCTCCCCCATGCAGAACAGTATATATATATATTTATACAAAAGGGGTGAAGGAATAACACTATGAATAAATGTTATTTTCACAGCCATTGAATAACAGGTTGGTGACATAGACAGTGTAGTATATGGAGACAAATATATCTACACTCTCTATGTCAGCAGATGTTATTCCAACACTCATTATGTCACTGAATCACAGCACACCATTCAAAGCACATCAGAACTTCTTCCAAAATAGTTAAGTGATACATCATTCAGTTCACCTGTTTAATACCTTCAGTCAGCACAAAACCTCCCATGATACCTCTGCCGTTTCAGACACCGCAACTCGCAATGCAAAACTACTTCCGAAAAACAGCATCTAGAAAGTTGCCGACTTCCGAAAATAACTTCACTCACTTTGATACAACACAGCCCTTTCTCCCAAACAGAACTCTGCCAGCCAAACAGTAAAAATGCCTCCTCAATAACAGGATACAGTACTTCAAAAATATTTCTTTCATGGTACTTACTTTTAGACCTTAGTTCCTGTAGACATAACGCTGAAAAGGCAGAAGTAAAACTACATAAAACACACACTCCAGCAAAGAGCACTGGAGTGCGTAAAGTAAATCCATACAACATTTACTCCTCTGAACTCTAAACTCCCAGATACCACAGCCACCAATGCAAACTGATGAACCAATAGCGATGCACGACCCAAAACAGGCAAACACAACTAATAGAAACACAGAAAACACCACATGCACAAACTATTAAATGCACAATGCAAACAAATTTGCTAATACCAAACAACAGGCGGAGATACACCTAACAAAACAATAACACCTATAACGGCACAAGATACAAAACCTACATAACAAAAGTAAACTGCACATAAAAACAAGGGTCCTATTGTATAAATTGCACACATGATGTGCGACATGAGGAATATGGAACATATTAGCACTCGTGCAGAGTGAACTGAGATAATATCACTCATGGCTTCACCACTCGTGATATTATCACACTTCACTCTGCACTAGTGCTAATATTTTTCATATTCCACAGTCGCCCATCATATATCCCCTATATATATATATATATATATGTACATATATGTGTGTGTGCGTATTATACAGGCATGGCACTGCCTGTATATTAGGGTTGATGAGAATGTTTAATGTTATTAAAGGGCAATTTTTAGACCTTAATAACTTGTAATGGTTGACGTGATTGCTATGAAATTTGGCATGCATAATCGTCCTGGGAAGGTGTTTGTATGTGGTAAATTTTCAATAGCTTTAGCCATTTCTGAGCTAGAGAGTGTTAAAAATAAAGAAGGTTTTGGGCACTTTTTTTGTCTGCCTGTATCTCGGAAATGGCTTCAGCTTCTGGGCTGAAATTCTCAAGATAGAAAACCTTGGCCTCAGAGATGTGCCTTTTGAAGGTTTAGTAAAAAAATATGAATTCATTCCAAAGTTATTAAATCTTGAATTTCCAATTATTTCCAATGGGAATTATTTCCTATGGGAAAAAATAAATGTATAGCACAAAACAGGATTCTGTGCCACATTTCTGCACAGAACAAGGATTCTGTGTTGCATTTCTGCACCAGACAAGGATTCTGTGTTGCAGTTTTTGAGGTTAATAACTTTGGGAGGGTTCAGTGGATTTGCATGACATTTCACATGCATCAGCATAAGGCACGTGTCTCTTGATTTGGCGGATTTGGTATGATTCCCTTGTGTGGTTTCCAAGATAAAGAGTGTTGAAAAAAAAAACAGGTTTTTGAGGTTTTTGCTCTTTTTTTTTTTTTGTCAACCTGTATTTTAGAAACTGCTTCAACTTCTCAACTGAAATTTTAAGGGTAGAAAGCATTGGCCTCACAGATGTGCCATTTGAAGGTTTGGTGAAAAATATTAATCCATTCCAAAGTTATTCAGATTTGCATTTCCCAATATTTCCAAGGGGGAAAAAAATAGATGTTTAGCATGATGAAGGATCCCATGTCAAAAGAGAAGTTGCGTTGAGAGATTATAGGTCAAACATAATGTGCTGCCAGCCATGTTGTTTCTCCACTTAGTGAGAGAAACGCATGCGGTATACTTTTTACAAAGGGTATAATTATTGACCGTCCACTGCTGTGGCACACTGGGGAGCCCACACCCAGTGCTCTGAAAGCATTAACTTTTTTAAATGTTGTTTACCCCCTGTGTTGGATGCCCCCCAGCCCATTCTTATATTAATTGTGTTTGCCAACATCGAGGTGCCCAGTCCTCATGTCAGCATTTCAAAGTCTCCCCTAAGCACTGTGGTACACTGGGGAGCACACTCTCAGTGTTCTCAAACATATGTTTTATATATTTGCTGACAGGGGAGTGCCCAATCCACCTGTCAGCACTAGAAACCCCCGCACCCCATCCCCCAGCCAGTGTAGGGACTCTGAGGAGCCCACTCCCAATGTTCCAATATATCTCCCCCTGTAAGCCACACCTCCCCCACCAGTACCAGTGTAGAGACACTGGGGAGCCCACTCCCAGTGTCAACAAAACTCATTTAATAATACCCTGTTAAGAAGAAAACCGTCCCCTGACATCTTTTTGTTTTTTTTATACCTGGAAAAAAGAAAATGGTCCACCGTCATCCCCATAGTCTTCCTCCACTGTCCCCACCCTCCCACTGAGCACCCACCTCCCACACACCCCTTGCCATATACTTACCCCCGGAGGTTGGTGCTGTCATCTTCTGTGAACCGGGACACGTCTGCTCTATTCAAAGCTGAAACACAAACTGAAGAATCAAGATAAGCTCCGTATAATGGCAGTCAATGGTGTTTTGAGCTTATGTTGATATCTAGGATATTTTTTAGGTATTTTGGCACCAAATTTTCAACATGGGTTTTTTGGGACCCCACCTCATGAACACTGGCACTGTCATTTTGTTACTTAGCCCCAAAAGGTGGTTTTGCAGTTGCTGCACAGAATCAACTTTTGGGACTGAGTGATGAAATGACAGTGCCAATGTTTTTGAGGTGGGGTCCCAATAAGCCGATCTTGAAAATTTGGTGAAACAATGCCTAAAAGTGGCTGCGTGACAAGCATGCATTGCACAGTTTCTATGCAGGTGCATAACTTTGGTAATTTACAATATTTTGACTCCAAATATTCAATATTGCCATTTTTTCACACCACCTCATGAAAAGTACAGCTATCATTCTTTACATCCTTCCCAAAACATAATTTTGCACCTGTGGTACACAATGGTGTGGTCACTGTGCGAAATCACCTTTCAGGAAAAATGAACAAAATGACAGTGGTAGTGTTAATGAGGTAGGATCCCAAAAAGGCCATGTTGAAAGTTTGGTGAAAAAACTCCTAACAATGCGTGAGTTATGAGCGGTCATTGAAACTTTTGTACGAGCACACGTAACTTTGACTATTTTCCATATTATCCATACTATCACTTCAGTTATCACCAGGTGTACCTTGGCATTTTGAACACTAATGCTCACTCCATTCCAAGACTACGTAAGATAACATGGATACAGAATAAGAGAATGGGGTGAGCTTTAGGGTTTGAAACACCAAGGTACAACCGTCTCACCTGTTCCTGCATGCAGGGTGGGGGTGGGGTCTTATGATTGGAAGCTGAGGATGTGGGTGGGATGTTGGGGTTGGGAAGCCTAAGTTCCCCTCATGCCTGTTCCTGCATGTGCAGTAGGAGTGGGGCCTTATGCTTGGGAACCCTAAGTTTGCATTACCCTACTTTTAACTATTCAACCCTAATAGTGCATTAAACACAGTTTTTTCCATGAATATATATACATATATATAATATATAGATACAGTGGTGTGAAAAAGTATTTGCCCCCTTCCTGATTTTCTCTATTATTGCATATTTGTCACACTGGATGTTTTCAGGTCTTTAGAGAAAATGTAATATTAGATAAAGGGAACCTGAGTGAACAAATAACACTTGTTTTTTAATTTTTTATTTCACCTATTTAATGAAAAAAGTTAACCAACACCAACTGGCACTGTGTGAAAAAGTAATTGCCCCTTACACTTAATAACTGGTTACGCACATTTAGCTGCAATGACTGCAACCAAACACTTCCTATAATTCAATATCAGTCTTTCACATCGCTGTGGAGGAATTTTAACTCACTCTTCCTTGCAGAACTGCTTTAATTCAGTAACATTTGATAGGTTTTCAAGCATGAACTGCTCGTTTCAGGTCCTGCCACAAGCATCTCTATTGGGTTTAAGTCTGGACTTTGACTAGGCCACTCCAAAACTTTAATTTTACTTCTTTTTAGCCATTCTGATGTGGACTTGCTTTTGTGTTTTGTATCATTGTCTTGCTGCATAACCCAACTACGCTTCAGCTTCAGCTGACGGAAGGATGACGGACATTCTCCTTAAGAATTTTCTGGTACAGAGCAGAATTCATGGTTCCTTTAATTTTGGCAAGTCATCCAGGTCCTTAGGCAGCAAAGCATCCCCACACCATCACACTACCACCACCATGTTTGACTGTTGGTATGGTGTTCTTACTGTGGAATGCTGTGTTTGCTTTCTGAGACATTATAGGATCCATGTCGTCAAAAGTTCCACTTTGGACTCATCTGTCCATAGAACATTTTCCCAAAAGGCTTGTGGATCATCCAGGTGCTTCTTGGCAAATGAGAGCGAACATTTATGTTCTTCTTGGTTAGCAGTGGTTTCTGCCTTGCTACTCTCACATGAAGCCAATTTTGCCCAGTCTCTTTCTGATTGTGGAGTCATGGACACTGACCTTAGCTGAGGCAAGAGAAGCCTGCAGTTCTTTGGATGTTGTTTTAGGATCCTTTGAGACTTCCTGGATGATTTCAGCTGTGCCCTTGGAGTAATTTTGGCAGGCCGCCTCCTGGGAAGATTCACTACTGTTCCAAGTGTTCTCCATTTGGAGATTATGGCTCTCACTGTGGTTCGATGGAGTCCCAGAGCCTTAGGAATAGCTTTGTAACCCTTTCCAGACTGAAAGGGGCAACAAATTTTTTCTGATCTTTTCAGGAACTTCTTTGATCATGGCATAATGTGCTGGTTGAATCTTTGTTGCTGGCAACGTGACTCTGATGGTAAGGGCCAAAATAAGTGAGGTTTATATTGAGCAGGGCTGGCTGTAATCAAGCCTGGCTGTGTTCAATCAGCTGACTCTAATTATCCTTTTAATTGGGTTGATTTAACTAGGGGGCAATTACTTTTTACACAGTGCCAGTTGGTGTTGGTTAACTTTTTCATTAAATAAATGAAATAAGTAAAAAAAAAAAGTGTTATTTGTTCACTCAGGTTCCCTTTATCTAATATTATATTTTGTCTAAAGACCTGAAAACATCCAGTGTGACAAATATGCAATAATAGAGAAAATCAGGAAGGGGGCAAATACTTTTTCACGCCACTGTAGATAGATAGATAGATAGATAGATAGATAGATAGATAGATAGATAGATAGATAGATAGATAGATTATAGTGTCATAGTGGCACAATAGTTAGAGTTGAGTAAGCATTTTAATGTTAAATCTCAAATTTTGCACCTTAATAACTTTGCCACTGTATGACAGATGTGCCTGAAGTTTTGCATGCACAGTCTGGTACCATAGATCTCTGGATCTGGCAAGTTGCATTATGGTCAGATGTACGGTTGAGGAGCTACAGAACATAACAAAAACCTGCAAAACAAACTGACTTTTTGCACATGTCTTTGCTCACACCCATAGCCTGCATGATTTGTCCATTTGGTCTGAAAACTTCAGGGAAGATGCAGTCTGTGTCATTGATGGGCCTTTTGAAGATTTGGTGTAAAAATATTAAACCATTTAAAAGTTATTCAAAAAAAAATTCCCATTATAGTCATTGGGGAAAAAAGAAATGTGTCTCATGAAAGTGTCACAAGTACAATTTTCCTTTCTCAAGTGTCCTTTTTACTTTCATGCTGCCACCATCTTGTTTTCAGTTAGTGAGATAGAGAAAAATGCCTGGCTTTTAAATTTAGGACCCTCTAGATAAACACTGACTGTTGAGTTTACCTAGTTGGGTCCTGGGGATGCTAGCCCTATATTTTTTGGGGGGTAAAACCCCCCAGAAATGCCATTTTAAAACTCAGCGCCCCAGTACTTTTGCATATTGCAAAAGAAACAGCCGTGACACTTTCACAATTGCAAAACTTTTGTGCTGTTTATGCGAAACTTTCGTAATCTGCGAAAGTATTTTGTTAAAAAACAGCAAATCTTTGCCATCACCCTGCAACAAAGCAGTTGGGTCTTTAGGGCTGTAATTTGTAGGGTGGCAAACACTGGTCCCACAGATGTGCCTTTTGGTAGTTTGGTGCCAAAACATTGAAAAGGCCCAAAGTTACAGCATTCCAAAGTTGAGAAATTTCCCATAGGATAACATTGAGGCGCCCATGACGCCTTTCGGTGCCCGTATCTCGAAAACAAAGAAAGGATTTTTTGCTACCTACAGCTTAACTCACCTTGAGGTGAGCTAAGCTGCAGAAACAAGTTTGGAAATCATAGAATGCACCAACAGTTCAATTTTTTTCCTACTTTCTACAGTTACGGAGATCTAAGTACATTAGTATCACAAGGGTTCCAAGGGTGCCTTTTCAGTGTATTTTGGTGCTCATATCTTGTAAATGATGAAAAATATAGATTTGGCTCATGTATCTTGCATGAAGTACTCGCTGTCATGATTACAATGGCACTGGAATTTTTTTGCTAGCTGCTACGGTTGCTGAGATATTAGCAAATTAGTGTTACAAGTGTTCCTTACCCTGTAGGGCTGCTGTATGGCTAAGAAGTTATGTGTAAGTGGGAGCACAGGGTCCAGAGAGACCACGCTTCTGAATAAACATATCATTATGCAAAATATGGTCAATATGAAGGGAGCACAGGGCCCGGAAGGCCCACACTTCCACTAACACATATCATTTATCAGTTACAGTACACTTTCTCAAAAGTAAGGGAAATTCATGGCAAAAAACTCAATTAATGCATAAGTTAGGGTTCATACCACAGCAACAAAAACATGGAAATGTGGTGTTAGGGTTACCACCCCTACCACCCCACTGTCACCCCCCACCCTCCACACACCAACAGGCATCTGGGTGTGGGTTGGGTTTGTTGTGCCTAACTCTCACCCCATTCTCCTATACTGAGCCACCTCTCAGCTTCTTTAAGCATGGAATGGGGTGAGATGGCCAACAACCCCAACGCACACTGATGACTGCTGTGTGTGGAGGGTGGGGAGTTGGCGGTGGTTATCCTAACACCACATTTCCATGCTTTTGTCACTGTGGTATGCATTAACAGAGTTTTTTTGCCATGAATATATATATATATATAGAGAGAGAGATAGATAGATAGATAGATAGATATAGATATATCTATCTCTGTATCTTTCTGTCTCCTCTCTCTCTCTATATATATATATATATATATATATATATATATTCTATGCAAAAAACTTTGTTATTGCATCATTTAGGGTTTTTCTACAGTGACAAAAGTGAGGAAATTCAAAACTATGGTTCCCACCCCTTGCACCCCATCCCCACCCTGCCCCCACCAACAGGCATCGGGTTGTGCGTTGTGGTCATCAGTCCTAACTCTCACCCCATTCCATGTGTAAACAAGCTGAGGTGGTGCAGTGAAGGAGAAAAGTGCTTTTTTTCATTACTAAATACACTGTTTTTTTTCGCTCTCACCTACTGCTAGAGATGGGAGTGGCCCCAATTGCTCCGTGAAGTGAGAACAGGAGTGAAAGCTAATTCATGAGTGTTCAGAATGCGAAGCGGAGTACTCACGTTATTAATGAGTAACCCAAAGTCCATTGAAAACAATGACTTCAGATTACTCTGCCTCCCCAACCCACTACTCCACTAATCCTTAAGGTGAAGTACATTGAAAACAATGTACTTCGCCTTATTTCACCTTGTTTTTATTTATTTTTTTTTTATTTTTACAATTATAATTTTTATTGACATTTTTAACTTAACAGTCACAGTTCATTTTGATATAAAGTGGCTTTGATACATTGCTTAAGCTGAGGCTGATAACAGGAGTTGATCAAGAGTTAATAATGACACAGAGATATTATAGCATCTTTCACATATCTGCAATATACGTCAAACCAACAGTTTCCTTATTTTAAAGCCTTTTCCCCTCTTTCTCCTCCCTTTCCTTCTTTACCTTTCATCTTCCCCTCTTTTTAAAAAAAAGAAAGGGACAACTGCTCCCAAGACTCTGTGTCCGCCTCTCCCATCCGCCTCTCCCAGTTATTACATCCCCCTCCTCGCCTTTTTCATTCCTGACTGAATAACTTCAAGGCTCTGGGGGAGAGCACAACATAACTGAGCCAAGCAGCCCGGCAATTCTCATGGGGTATTAAGGTACAAAGGTTAGATCCTTGGCCATTATGTACATAATCCATCTTCTCCATTTCAAAGAGCCCAATTCCGCCTTTTCATTTAAATTGTAAGTGATACTCTCAGACCTGTATATAGTATTAACTATCTGTCTCCGTTCCCAGGAGGGTGGGGACCGTCACTGAGCGCCAGTGTTTGGTAATTGCTTTCTTCGCTGCTAGTAGCAGGATATTTAACAAATACTGTGTGTGAGGGTCCCCTGCACCCTGGGGGAGGAAGTGCAATACAAATAAGTCCCCGTTAAAGGGTAGCCTGAGCCCAAAGAGAACCTCTAATTCCTCGAAAAGGTCCTGCAGAAAGGGCTGCAACTTTGGGCAAGACCACAGAACATGGGAGTGGTGGGCAGATACTTCCCCGCATAAACACCAGCAGGCAGCTGTGTTAGCGGCAGAATAATGTGAGGTTATTACTGGGAGTTTGGAAAAATCTTATTAATAATTGCCATGAAAATAATCTCCACATATGGGAGTAAGTGATTTTTGATGTCATGCGGCATATAATTTCCCATTGTTGGGGTGTTATTTGGGTATTTAATTCTATGTTCCATTTTTCCCTAAACCTCAGAGTGTCCCCGCCTACATCTTGCATCAGTGATTTATATATACTGGAAATAGCATGTGGTAGCCCATATGACCTGATTGCCTGCCAGAGCAGTTGAATCAGTTGGGGGTGTTCATTAGATGTCCGGACATTGAAAGGGAGAGAGTCAAAATAATGTCTAAGTTGTAAGTATCAAAAAAAATCTGAATGGCGAAGGTGGAACATTTGCCTAATCTCAGTGAATTCCCTTAAAAGGGAGCCCCTCAGAAATTGCGGGAGCCTTAGGAGGTGGGCATGACCCCAGTTACGGAACGTATGATCCATAAGAGCTGGGGCAAAATCCTCTAGTAGATCTATTGGGCAGAGCATGGTCAAATAGGGGATAATCTTCAAGGCTGTATGGATCGAATACCACACTTGCATTTGATATATAACCCAGGGGCTCCAGGATGACTGATCAGTAGGTGGGGGGTTTCTATAGAGGAATACTCTTTGACATTCCCGAGTGGGAAGGAAACTTTCCTCAATTTCACTCCATCTGGCTGAGGTCATACCGGCCAGCCTTTGTGTAATCAAGGCCAAGTGTGCTGCCCAGTAATACAGCTTTAAATTAGGGACCGCCAGACCGCCCTGAGCCCTGGGGAGGCATAGAGTGTCAATCTTTATTCTGGGTCATTTACCTGCCCAGATAAACTTAGAGATAGCCTTGTTCCAAATTCTGAAGAGGCTATCCGGTAAATTTAGAGGGACATTCTGGAAGAGATAAAGAGCTCTAGGCAAGACCACCATCCTTACTATCTCAATACGTTGCATCATATTCAGTGGTAATATACCCCATCTCCCAAGATCCTGTTTCATCTGGGACGTAAAGAGGTGGTAATTGTTCTTTAAAGTATTGTTAGCTTGATGGGATAAATATATCCCTAAGTACTTTAACTTGGAAAGACCCCAACGGAAGGGGTACCCCTTCGCCAATGATTCAGGAGGAGTGAAGTGGAATGTGAGGGTGTCTGTTTTTCCAGTGTTCAACCTGTATCCCGAACAGGCACCAAATTCCTCCAGGAGCTGAAAAACTTCAGGAATGGATTGTTCAGGTTTAGTAAGGAATAGCAGGACGTCATCTGCATAAAGGGCTATGCGGTGTTCTGTTCCATCAACATTCACCCCTGAGATCCCCGGAGGGGGTTCTAATTGCCTGGGCCAGGGGTTCAATAAAAATGGCAAACAGACCAGGGGACATCGGACAACCCTGTTATGTGCCCCGGAGAAGGGGGAAAAATTTGGAGTGATGGCCAGAGACCTTAATGCAAGCCTTTGGTGAAGAATACATTTTCCGCATAATAGATATAAAGGGAAGTGGGAAGTGCATCTCCACCAGTGTGGCGAAGAGAAAGGGCCATGAGACCCGATCAAAAGCCTTCTCAGCATCGAGGCTGAGAAGGACTGACGGGCCCCCCCGAGACTGCATAGCATGCACCAAATGCAGTGCTCTCCGAGTATTGTCCATGGTTGATCTTGAACTCACAAAGCCGGTCTGGTCAAGACCTATCAAGCTTGGCAGGATAGCATCCAGTATCCGAGCCATGATGGACATAAAGTATTTATAGTCCGAGTTAAGGACTGATATCTGTCTGTATGACCCACATTGTAGGGGGTCCTTACCTGACTTGGGTATAACTGAAATTGTTGCATACTCCCAACTGGGGGGGGGCCTTACCAGTGAGAACCACATTGAAGACTTCCAGAAGGAGCTTGTTAATCAACTGAGTTAAGGCTTTATAAAACTCAGCACCATAACCATCGGGTCCAGGGGCCTTCTGAGACTTAGATTTGGAGATGGCCAACGCTAATTCCTCCGGGGAGATCGGCCTCACCAAACTGTTTGCCTTGTTTTTAAGCTCCAAAGGCAAATTTTGCAGTGATTCATGGGATTTCAGGTCACATGGGCTCTAGATTGTTCCGCATAGCCTCAGTTTTTGGTAGTGTGTGTAGGAAGCTGAAGAAGACAATCTGCTTTGAGAGCTCTCTATGATTCAAACCTTCTAAAAGCTGTTAAAAAAGCCTTTTTGGGTCATTTTTTTTGCTGAAACTTTAGTTCATCGATTATAGGAAGCCCTCCTGAGCTCATATCATCGAGTATTTATTGTTTGTGTGTGTATTTTGAATGTTAATGTACAACATTCCGTCTGTGTACTAAGAGGAAGTGGAAGTGTGCTTTGGGGGAGGGGCGTATCTGTGGTGTAGGTAGATTAACTTGGAGAAAAAGACAGTGCTTTCTGTTTTGGTGATATTTTTCTTGTATAGCTGTGTTAATGTACACACAGTAATATTTTCAATAATTCTTGCCATTATTTTGCTGATTGTTGTGGTGCAGCAGTGCATAATTTTAGTTTGTTTAAAATATGTGGTTATATTACTGAAGTTTTAAATTTGCTACGCATTACTTAGTGTGTGTGTGAGTATGTGTGTGACGCGTGTCATCAAATCAGACACCTTTTATTGTGCCACATAATTTCAGCAATGTGAACCTGCTATCCACTACAGCTGTGTAATTTTTGTACTTCTGTGGTATCTTTACTGGTACTCTTACTAGTGACTCTTACTGCAGCAATGCAGTACACTGCACCCACGGCCCACCCCAACCGGCAAAGATATTCTTTTCAGATTTGAATTTCTGATGGTGAGCACTAGTTAGGTGTTATGCCTTTGCATCTGCATCTCTTCAGTGCACAGCGCAATCTTAATCTCTCTGTACATTTGCATCTCTTTAGCGCCCAATTTCCATCTCTAACTTAACTCACAGTTGTTTCTTTGGCTTCCCTTCAGAGTACTGGACAGGTGTGGTGCATAATTCAGTATGAACATTGTACTCATTAATATACGTTTTTAAGTCAGGACCATCATCAGGAGTCACTCGTGATACAAATCACATTCTTCATCATCACGGTCACAAATGCAGTCACAAATTACGATTTACGATCACGTCACGAATCACAACAGTAATTTTTTTTACTAGTTACTTGATGTATTGTAAGCCTGTTTTGTAGTATCTCTCCATGCTTCACTACCCCAAAATTGTACTCATTAATTAGTGTTTTTAATTCGGGGAGTTTTGTGTCACACCTCATCAGAGCCCGGGGAAGTACAACCATAGGCAGTTGCATTTCTTTATCATCACGGTCACAAATGCAGTCACAAATCACGATTTACAATTACGTCACGAATCACAACATTAATATTTTTGCTAGTTACTTGGATGTATTATAAGCCTGTTTTGTAGTATCTCTCCAGGCTTCACCACTCCGCCATTGTACTTATTAATAAGTGTTTTTAAGTCAGAGACTTGGACAGTGTCTGCAGTACATACACAGACTGGAAAGAAAACTGCACCCATGCAGTTTAGCACAGTATACTTCCACTGCTCATAATACATATGGAAGACAACAAAAAAAGGGCATAATTACATACAAGGGTCGGGGATGTTGGAGGAATACATTTTATAACACAGCAAGGAAGGTGTGGGGGGGCACATGGTTTGAGGAAAAAAAAACTAATGTGGGATCCCATGGTGATCCAGCAGCAGTTCCAGCATGGACATAATTTGCAGCTGATGTCCCTCTATGTAAGAAAAATAAAATTTACAGAAAGAACAAATTAACTAAAAAAGAGTACGGACAGAAAAGACAAAAAAATGTAACTTTTAAAAAAGCTGTTGGGTCTAAATCAAAGTTTAAATCTCCTCATTGTTCTGATCTGAAAGTATCAGCAGTCACAAAACACACTCCTCTCTCTCTCCGTCTGCGTAGGAAAAAGTAAAAGTGTCTGCTTGTATGATTCACTTTCTTCCTGCCTAGTTAAAGAGCATGTGACTTACAGTACTACAAGCCATGTGATGTGTGGGGGGGCTGCCAAATCTGAAATACCAAGTGGATCACTTAGAATCATAATGAGAACGCAAAGTCCATTAAAAACAATGACTTTGCCTTACCGCATTGCCATTCTGCCTTAATGCGACGTGGTAGAATGACAGCCACTAATGCTCACTTAGCCGGCGGAATTTAAATTCGCTGCATCTCTACCTACTGCTTTGATGGTATAGAATTTTTTCACAAAACTTTCAGGGTACAGACAGCCTGTGCTGAAGTAGTGTCTTTCAAAGGTTTTGTGAAAAAAAATATTAAAGGGTTCCACAGTTGTAAGGATTTTAAGGGTTTGTTTCTAGCTGTTCTGAGCTTGTTCAGTATGGTTTTTGGGTAATCCTCTGATACAAAGTGAAAACATTTCAGTTTGTGAGAGCATTTTTGGTTCACATCAGTCAATCAATCAATCACTTTATTTAACCAGGCATAAACATCATTGAGAAAGCTCAATTTCAAGGTGGTCCTGGGCATAAATCCAATACAGTACACTTCATAAGATTACAATTACAGTAGACAATGGTGCAAAAAAAAAAAAAAAATTAAAAACATTGTGAAGGTGCCAGTCAGTATGGGCCTATACATACCGGTCAACATAATTAACATGCAAAGATACATAATGATAAGCTTTACTGAAATGGGAAGAGACAACAATCCCATATAGTCTCCGCTGAGTAAGAGCTCATACCTAAGTGATAAAAAATAAGGAGGTATTAAGGAATAGGGTAGAAACTGGGGTGAAAGCGTAGGCAGCCAAAAGGGGGGGCCAGAATAGGTAAAAGATAAAGAATAGGCAGGGTCATCTTGGATTAAGGGAACTAGGCTTGTAGGTCCTGGGTTTCTGTTGTTAGGAATGTGGGGTGGATGAGATACTTAGGTGTAGGATTTGAGAGTGGCATCTGAGGCTTAGGGGTCATCAGCATCTGAAACAGTTGCATGATTCCTTCAGATAATCTGTTAATAGAGCTTTGAATGTGAAAATGCTTGGAAGTGAGGATAATTTTAATGAGTCTTGCATAGTGTTCCAAAGTGATGGAAGTGAGAAGTGGATTGCTGCTGAGCCAAGGGTAGTTTTTCACTCCAGGAATCTGGAAACAGATTAAGGAGAAGTGTCTCATGCCATAGGAACCTTTAGCCCATTTGAAGATGTTTGATTTGTATGCAGGGAGGTTATCAGATAATGCTCTAAAAAACCAGAGAAGAGCATTCCTTTTTCTTCTAGTTGAGAGTGAGGTCCATCCCGAAACCTGGTATAGACGACAGTGATGTGTACTACGGGGCAGATTTAAGATAAATCTTAAAGCCCGGTGGTAAAGGGTGTCCAGTTTGTTTAGCATCGTTGATGGGCAATGACTGTAAAGGAAGTCAACGTAGTCCCGTATAGGTAGGAATGTAGTTTTGTACTAGTCTCATTCTGGCTTCTAACGTGAGCAGGTGTTTAATGCGATAGAATAAACCTAATCGCTGTCTTAGTTTCTTCAAGGTTTCATTTAAGTGGCACAGAAAGTTGAGCTTGTTATCCAGCCAGAACCCTAGGTATTTAAAAGTATCAACTACTTCAAGGGGTTCATCTAAGAGTGTTCGGATCTGTGTGATATGTGGACATCCGGAAGTAGACTTTGGTGGCAGAATCATTGCTTTAGTCTTTTTAGCATTGAGGAGGAGCTTATGAGTGAGAAGGTTGTATTGGAGGGTGACAAAGTCTTTCTGTAAGTTCTCATGGGCCAGATCCAAGGATGAATTTGTGGTATAGAGGACAGTATCATCTGCGAATAAGTGCACATTTGCTGTGCCCAGCTGCGAGTCCAGATTATTGATGTATATTGCAAAGAGGATAGGGCCCAGGATGGAGCCTTCACATCATTAAGTTGAGACAAACCAAAAAAATGCTCATGAACTGATTTTTTTGGGTTCATGAGAACCACCATCTTGTTTTTGTTTTCCAACTGAAAAACATGGAAAATACCTTTTTTTTTTTTTAATCAGACTCCTGAGCCTAACTAAATGGAACCTATTTAGTTACATTCTGGTATTTGTCTTTTTAAATTATGGCCAGAAATAGCTATTCTGGGCACCCCAAAAACCAGGGTGTCTGACTTAGTGAGAGGAGCGGTTCACCCATGTTCTCTGTATGAGAACAGTGTGACTTTCTTGATTCCTGCAGCTGCAGATGGAATGATGCTGCTGCTGGACTGAGTTGCAGCACTGAGCTGGAGATTACTGAATCTCTGTTTCTCTTTGACTCTGTCTCTATCTATCTATCTATCTATCTATCTATCTATCTATCTATCTATCTATCTATCTATCTTTCTATCTATCTATCCAGTCTCTCTCTCTCTCTCTCTCTCTCTCTCTCTCTCTCTCTCTCTCTATTTCTCTGTCTCTCTGTATCTGTCCACTCATCCAAGTGGAGTTTCATGCAACCTTTCTGGAAATCCCCTTCATCAGCATCCTAGAGCAGGGGGGCAAACCCTTGGAAAAACAGTTAGGGAGCCTCAACACTCATTTTGCATTCTGGTGCAAAATGCATTTAAAGGGGACAGGAACATTTTTACAAGTAGTATTTTGTATTATGAGCATATACAAGTGTTATTAAACATTTATTAAAATGAAATTGTTGTCCTGTATTCATTTAGGAAATCTCATATTTGTATTTTGTGCACTGTATAGTACAATAATCCTTAACATTCTAAAGCTGTTTGTGCTTGATAGTGGAGCACATGCTTTCTCTGATGAGCTGACCATTTGTGCATTCCATGCTGTTGCAGTTTGTAATTCAGTCAGCTTGCTATCTATGCTTCGTCTAGTTCCCAGCATGTATTATTGAATTATCTTTTTTATTTTTCTGAAATTTGCACACTTTTAGCTGTCTTCATATCTACAAGTTTTGTGCATTTGTTTATTTTCTCTAACTACTGTAAACTGCATACTACATAGCCGTTGCTGGTGATTGTTTTTAATAAGAATAGTAGGCTACTCGTAGTGAGTGCATGTCCTGATATTGAATAGCAACAATGCTTATAAAGAGATTAATGTAAGTCACAGGGTTCCTGATTTTTATGCCTGAAATAATTCACTGAAAATTGTGATGCTTTCAATTTCATATGATGTTTAACATCTGCTCCCTCAGCTCTAAATGAACTGATAAGCTGACCGATCAGCTATACATTTTTGAGACCTTGTAAAGTGACTTTTATTTCAGTTTTTTCTGCTACATTGAATAATTCCTATTACATTATTTTGTGTTTCATTTTTTTTAAATCATCTCTCCCCCACCACACATAATCCAGGAAAGCAGACACACACACACACACACACACACACACACACACACACACACACACACACTCTCACAGAAAACATGCCAAGACATGCTTTTACTAATTGTGCTCTATAAAATACACAGGGCCAGATATTCAAAGCTTTGCCCCGGGACAAAATTAACACTGCCCGGTGTGCAGACATTGCCCAGGCCAAATAGCCTGCCATATCCAAAAGGAATAGCCCAGTGCTAATCCTGCTGAATATAGTAATGCTAAGGAAGCCAGGCAAACAGGGCTGATAGTGCAGGGCAAAAACAGCCCGGGAACAAGACAGCACTGAATATAGCAAATAAGACAGCAATGAATATAGCACCCAGGCAGGCAGTGCAAACACCCAAAGGAACATAGTGTAGAGGTGAGCCTGCAATGCCCTGGAAGACATGTAATAAAGCACAGCTGAAAAACAAACAATTGTCAATGCTGAATGTTGATTGCTTTGCTCTGTTGAGCTCTCTCACTCCTCCTCTCTCACTCGCTCATTCTGTTTCTCCTGGCACTGCAGGCTGCCCTTTTGTACTGGGCTCCTGCCTGTGTTGGCACCTTTTTCTGCCCACAAAGAAATCCGCAGTTGTCCCGACAGAGCTTTGTTGAGGTCGCTCACTCCCCCTCTCTGATGCGCTCATTCTGTTTCTCCTGGCACTGCAGGCTGCCCTTTTGTACTGGGCTCCTGCCTCTGTTGGCACCTTTTTCTGCCCACAAAGAAATCTGCAGTAGTCCTGACAATGCTCCGTTGAGCTCACTCACTCCCCTTCTCTCACTCGCTCACTCTGTTTCTGCCGGCGCTGCAGGCTGCCCTTTTGTACTGGGCTCCTGCTGCATTGCTGCCTTTTTCTGCCCACAAAGAAATCTGCAGCAGTCCCAACAGAGCTCTGTTGAGCTCACTCAGTCTCCCTCCCTCACCTGCTCATTCTGTTTCTCCTGGCACTGCAGGCTGCTCTTTTGGACTGGGCCCCTGCCTGCATTGCTGCCTTTTTCTACCCACAAAGAAATCCACAGCAGTCCCAACAGAGCTCTATTGAGCTCACTCAGTCCCCCTCCCTCACCCGTTCATTCTGTTTCTCCTGGCGCTGCAGGCTGCCCTTTTGGACTGGGCTCCTGCCTGTGTTGGCACTTTTTTCTGCCCACAAAGAATTCCGCAGCAGTCCTGACAAAGCTCAGTTGAGCTCGGTCACTCCCCCTCTCTCACTCGCTCTATCCTAATCTGTCCCAAACACTGATTTCTGAAAGCGACTGCAGTATTCTGTGCCAAAAATGTGAAAACACATTTTGGCCAGGATGTGAAAAAATTACAGCTGTACTGTTCATAAGAAGGTGTGAAAAAATGCCAGTGTTAAAACCCTTGCATGAAAAATATTACTAATTTGCAAAGTTACAAGGGTGTGTGGAAACTGCACAATGCACGCTCATAACGCAGTCATCTTATGGAGTTTCATCACAAAATTTTCAACATATGCATTTTAGGACCTCTGCTCCTGAACAGTGTCACTGTGATTTTCATAATGCATCCTGAACACTGATTACCCACAGTGCCTCTTCTATTCTGGGCCTGAAGTGCGAAAACACATTTTGGCCAGGATGTGAAAAATGACAGCTTTACTGTTCATAAGGAGGTGCAGAAAAATGGCAATGTTGAAAATCTGGAGTGAAAATATTGCAAAGTTGCAAAGTTACCAGCGTGCATGGAACCTGCACAACCCACGCTCATAACACACTCATTTTATGTACTTTCGTCAAAAAATTTTCAACATAGGCATTTTAGGACCTATGGTCGTGAACAATGTCACTGTGATTTTCTTAGTGTGTCCTGAACACTGATTTCCCACAGCGACTGCAGTATTCAGCGCCAGAACTGTGAAAACACATTTCAGCCAGGATGTGAAAAATGACAGCTGTACTGTTCATAAGGAGGTGCATAAAAATAGCAATGTTGAAAATCTGGAGTGAAAATAATGCAAACTGGTGAAGTTACGACGTGCGTAGAAACTACGCAAAGCACGCTCATAAAACAGTCATTTTTTGGATTTTCCCCACCAAATTTGCAACATAGACTTTTTGAGAGCCCACCTCATGAACACTGGCACTGTCATTTCATTAATCTGTCCCAAAAGGTGATTCCACTCAGTGATCACAAAATCATCTTTTGGGACCGATTAACGCCATGACAGTGGCTGAATTCATGAGGAAGGGGCCCAATAACCCCATGTTGAAAATTTGGTGCCAAACTTCCAGAAAATGCCTGAGATATGCAAAAAAGTTGAAAAAGCCCTATTTATGCCATTATACAGCTTACTGGCATTTCCTCAGTTCGTGGTTGGCTTTGAAGACTACAGACGTGTTCCTGGTCCACCGAAGATCGTCTCACCAGACTCTGCAGGTAAGAATGGGGTGAGGGGGGTATGGGAGGCAGAGTACGCTGAGGGTGGGTGCGCATTGTGGGAGGGGGCAGGGAGATGGCGAGGGACCGTTTTCTTTTTTACAGGTTTAAAAAAAAAAAACATTGTGGGACTTTTTTTTTTACAGGGCCATTTAGTACGCTGGGGTGGGCTCCCAGGATGCCAACAGAGCATTTTTGGGGGGGCAGCTGTAGCTGATGGGGGAATGGGCACCCCCATTAGCACAAACGGTGGGGCGCAAGAGCCGAGGGGGATTGGGCACCCCCTCGGCACAACTGTACTGCGTGTTTTGGGGGGGGATTATGCTGACAGCGAGTGGGCTCCCCTGTCAGCAAGTAAAACTGGGAGGGGTGACATAATGCTGACGGAGAGTGGGCTCCCCATCAGCAACATGAACATCACAGGCACTGAAGCCGATGGGGATTGGGGCACCCGTCAGCAAACAAACACTGTGGTGGGGGGGCACATGCTGCCAAGGGGGATTGGGCAGCCCCTCGGCAGTGGGGGTGCTTAATATTGTTTGTGAACATGGCGGCAAGCAAACAATATCACAGTAGCAAGGTTCCTCCCAGCAATGACAGGTCGCTCCCTCATTGCAGGGAAATGGCTTACCTTGCAATGATGAGGCAGCCCCTGATTGCAGTGGCTGAAACCTTTCAAGGTTGTGGCATGCTGGCTGAACTAGTGTCAGCAGCAGCATGCCACCCCATTGGGAAAAGTGGGCCAAGCCTCTAAAGGCTGTGGGGGCATTGGCCACAACAGTGCCACGCCTCCATAACCTGCTTTTGCAGCAAGCTGCCACAGTCTGTTTCTTGCGCATGTGTGCAATCAACATAAAAAGGAAACCAGGAGCAGACAGCAGTGCAGAACCCACAACATGACACACAAGCACCAAAGAATGACACAGGACACAGTAAAATTAGGAAAGTGCAATGTAAAATGTAAAAATGACAAACAAAACAACAGATGAGCATGAACAACAATATGTACAACAGAAAGCAATCATAGGAACACATAATCAAAAAAGCAATGCTACAACTACTACTACTATTACTACAACTACAACGGCTAACACTACAATAACAACTACTATTACTACTACTACAACTAACATGACTACCACTACAACTATTACTACCAGTACTAAGACTAAACCAACTACTACTACTACGAGTAAAACTACTACTTCTACTATGACTACTAATACAACTACTACAAACACAAAAACTAACAACTACAACTACTAATACAAAGACTAAAAGCAATGGCAATGGCAAAGGATGGAACAGGCATAAAAGGCAGCAGAAAGTACAGCAGTCCGGGGGGGGGAGGCAAACACACAAGGGAACAGTCCTATGACTGGCTGCTTGGTGGTTCCGGCAGTTGTGCTTTGAGGACAGTGGCCACCCTTCTGGTCTCTGTGATGAGTACCGCCTGCTGCTTGATCAAAGTCCTCTGTTGCCGCACAGTGTGATGAAGGAGTTCTTCACTGCCCTCCAAATCCTCAGGCCTGGTCACCCACAAGGAAGAATGCCGTGGACCTACAGGAGTAAGGGGGAGCATGTGAGGATGGGAAACCAGCAAGGAGGCACAATACAGCCCCAGGTGTCAACCCAGGGATGGACAGCATATCCTGACAGCCATGCCCATGTTG
This sequence comes from Neoceratodus forsteri, assembly GCA_016271365.2. Lineage (NCBI taxonomy): Eukaryota > Metazoa > Chordata > Ceratodontiformes > Ceratodontidae > Neoceratodus > Neoceratodus forsteri. Next base: position 1,277,950,635 of record CM057450.1, on the reverse strand, counting down.
CACTGAGGAACGCAATGGGAGGCTCAATGGACAGGCACCCACAGGGTGAGCCTGGATGACACAGGCAACAACCAAAAACTCAGTGAACATGGAGATGCATGTCAGACCCTGATAACACCATGGCATGGTCGACACCACCCAACCCAGCACTGTGCACAGTGAGACAGTACAGCCAGACAGCTGTACCTGAGATGGTGGTGGAAGTGGGCCACAATACAACATGCACATGAGAGGGCACACATTGGGACAAGCTGCCTATAGTCATGTAACAATGTAGCACAAAGGATGGGCACAACAACAACTGATATGGGCGCAAAAGCAGCAGAATGCAGGCACAGCATTTGGCCACTGTACCGCCCATGCCATGGCCAAACCATCCCACAGCACTAGCAAAACCATAGGGCACACTCACCAGTAGGGGTAGGCTTCCAGATGCCACCACGCAATAACCCTTTACTGTAATGCACTCACAACAGTGAACTGCACTTAGAAACATGCCATGTGAATGGCAGAACATGGACAACGGCCATGGACAATGAATGGCACTGCCCTCTGTACATGCTGACATCGGCCCATACAGCACAACCACCCCCCACCCTACAACACTGTACAGCAATCACCCACCCATATACGGGCAGCACTCTGCCACACAGGTGGGCAACACAGTACAATGGTGCACCCACCCTGGTACCATGCACATGGCCGTGCACCCGGCAACACTGTTGATGGCAGACCATTGAAGTGACCACACAATCCAGAAGCACAGCACTAAGTAACACAGAAATGTACTCACGCAATAGGCCCCTGGCCTCAGGGCTGCTCTCTTCTGCCCACTGTGGCATGGTCTGCACCCTAGGGCTACCCTAGGTGGGCGTCTGGGACCCCTCCTAGCCCTCTCTCCCTGGGCTGTGCTGCACAATTCACTCTGCAGTGGAAAAAGGTAACAGCAGCATTAGCACAAGACACAGCAGTGACCATGTTAGCCAAAGCAAGATGCACCCCCCACCCCAAAACAAAGATAACACAGCACAACCTAGGGAAGGTGTCTGAACACATGATGCAGCCACATGGTGCCCTCCCACAGGCATGCCATACCATGGCCATGTGTAGCAACCATGGCCCACTCAACGCGCGCTGGTCGCACAGGGCATGTAGGCACAGTAACAATGCAGTGCACCTTGCCACGAGCAGGCGCACAGTGACATGATGCCATGATGCACACACTGCTGTAATGTCAGACCAATTACCCAGGAAACAGACCCCTCCCCACACAACACTAGTGTTAGCTGCCAGACGGTCCCCCCTGCCTGCATGCCCCAGACCTGCAGTGTTCGCCTTGGTCATGCGTTGCTGTTGCGCACAGCATGACTGCACTGCAACCACCATGGACACAGCAACAAGTACTACACAGTGTGAAGCACTGTGACAGCCATGGATGATGCCTTGCTACCCTGCCACCCCCCAGACACCCTGTATAACTGTGCCACCCAAGGAGCCCACATCAGCAGCCCCACTACCTGGGCAACATGGGTCAAGTATGCCCTGCCCAGGCATATCTCCCAACACACCAGAACACCTGGTAGCACACACACACACACACACACACACACATATACACAGACACATACACACACTCCAGCATACAGATGAGCACATAACGCATGTGTGCGCTGTGTGATGACACCTATCTGGCACTGACACCGTTCCATCATGCACCATCCTCCAATATGACTCCAGCTGCTGCCGTTGCCTGTGACGCAGATCGGCATTGCGGTGCCTACACTTCTGAGCATCACATGGGATGCCTGTTCGTTCTGACAGGTGTCGTGCAACAGATGCCCACACCTGGCATCATGGGACATCACCCTCCCTGACCTCTCCAAACAGGCATCGGTGCATCTGCTGAACCAGCTGCACGAGGTTCGCTGTCTCAACATTCTCCCAAGTGCCTATCCCTGCAGACCACTGTGTGATGTTTACACCTCCCCAACATGGTAATCCACTGGTGATAATATCCCCAATGAACTGCACACAGGAGGAACACACAGGAATGCAGAGTACTGCCCTAGTCTGTGACACACCCTGGGCCCACTGTCAACCTGAGCTATAGCCAAGGCCTTTAGAATTCTGCAGCCACAGAATTTTGCGCAGAAATTACAACCTACTGCAGAACTTTGGCAGTGCTGCAGACGTCACACTACCAGGAAGTAGGTGCAGTGTGCATGCATGACCCCGCCATGACCCCAGCATGGCCATTGCATGCATGCACAGTGCTCCATGCAATATGCTGTAGCACGATGCTATTCCATGCTACACTGTTGCTAACGTGGAACACTGACCATGTGCAGTTGTCACGCTATGTCACATTGTGTAGCACTACAGCACCAGTGCTTCACTGGAAGCCCACATAGCCTGGCATTAGCAGTTTGCCCCGTGCTAACAGGGCACATATTCAACCAGTCTATGTAAATGAGGCTACTTGGTTATGCACAGTGTAAAACCTGTGATTAGCATATCATTCCAGTCTCGTTTGCATGCCTAACAGGCATGATTGCCCAGCAGTGCTATAAAAGGGCAAACAGTGCTCCACCTGTGCTGTCTATAGGGATTGCAATAGTCAGCAGCTGTTAGTGTTGGAAGGGTCTTACAGACAGGGGAATGTCCCAGGAGCAAGAGCAGCAACAGGCAGGTCTGTATAATAGTACAGTGTGTTACGCTCTAGTGGAGCTTACTGTGGCATCTTGTAAACTCGCTTTCCAATGTTATCTGATTGCACATGTTACATCATTGTATTGTCTCTCTCTAGCAATTGTTTACTGTTGACTGATGTAATACATTCATGCTTTTCCTTGTTGTACTCTCCCAGGTCATGCCTGTATATAGTCATGTTTTGGCTAGTGCATCAACTCGGTAAACATCCTAAGTAAATGAATAAGCAATGGCCAGGGCAGTGGTGCCACAGTACAGGGCTGTATGTGGGCCCTGCCCTGCACTGTACACACATGTGTATGGCCACTGGACATGCATGGGACAGAGCACACGACAACAGGCCCCCACTGTCAGTGCTGTACATGGGAACTGTGCCTGTCACACACAGTGTGCCTGTCAGCCTGCTAGATGGCACATCCTGGGTATGATGCCTGTATCAGCATCTGCACACAATGCACAATGTGTGTGTCTATGCACTGGGGGGGGATGGGGGCATGGGGACACACAGGGGCCTACACTTGCCCCGGCCATGTGTGGCAATGCATGTGCCATGGTCCTGTGAGGGTAAGTGACTATGTAATGGCTGCAGTGTCCATTATGGCTCGTGCACATGGCACGGGGGATCACGGCCAGAGTAAGGAGACAAAGGCAATGCCTGCAATGTGCACATGGGAGTGACCATGTTGCATGGTTGCATTGTGTGCAGTGCCCTATCATGCCATGATGCTTGTGGTGTGACCAGGGACCACATTGTTCTGCTGTGGGACATGCATGGTAGGTGTATGGGTCAACATGCACAGTGTGCTCTGCATGTGCCGTGCATTGCATGTACACCACAACATGTGACCTCTGTCTCTCTTCATGTCCCTCATAGGTGCCACTGCATGACAGGAACGTGTCCGTGCCTTCAAATTCTCAGAGGATGAGCTGACCGCATTGGTGCATGGGGTGAAGGAGCATGAACAGGTGCTATGTGGCCACAGGACAATGGACTTTGTAGTGCGACAGACATTGGAGAATGTTATGGCAGAGGTGAATGCTGTGGGAGGCCGGGAACATACCACGGAGGCAATTCGGAAGAAGTGGAACAATCTGCTGTAATGGGCCCAGGAGATGGAGGGTATACAGCTCTGTGAACAACTATGGACCAGAGGTGGCCCACAGACAATGCAACACCATGTGGGGGACCCACTCATGGATGTTGTTGCATCTACACTGCTGCCAGTGGCAGTTGGCAGTGTTACTGGTGGTGAGTGTGAAACGCCACTCACACCACCTAGGACAGGTGTGTTTTCTGCCTGTGTACACCTTACAGGGCATGCCTGCACTGGTGCCTCTTGACCATTATAATACTGAGTTGTGGACAGCACTATGCATGCATGGTGGTGGTACATTGTGCACACTGTACACATGATGCACTGTGGTGTATTGCCAATGCCTGTGCAGGGCATTCACCACTACATTCATGCAGATGTGTGTGCACTGTAGTAGGGGGTGTGTACATGGGGCCATATTCTGCATCGACAGGGACTGCATGGTGTTGGTTGCATGGCCGTGGTGTGTGTCACACAGCCTAGGGTGTGAATGTATTGGTGGTGGTACTGGCCTACTGTGCATGTTACCTGCCACTGACTCTGTCCTTTTTGGTTTCACAGTGGCAGGTGCACAGCATGCAGTGGGAAAGCAGGTGGCTGGGATGGAAGCCATGGTGCAGGAGGGGGAGGATAACACCAATGTGCCTTCAACATCAGGACTGGGAGCCTTGTGTTCAAGTTCAAGTTTATTGCAGGAAAACTCCATTGAGCAAGCTCATTCACAAGGAGGTCCTGAAGGTCATACACATACAATGACACACTATATAATATGTAATATTGGTAAACAAATATACAGAGTGAACACAACGGACTAGTTAGGTAATTCATGTCGAAATACAAGGTTACATTTATGTGTACAAGTACTGGACAGACAAGATCAGGTGAGGTTAAGCACTTTGTCGTTGCATGATGCATTAGATAAACAAAAAGAGGTGAAGAACTAGGAGAGGGAAACAATAATAAGGGTGGGCAGGGTAGGGGGAAGGAGTAGGTTAGCAAGGGATACAGTAGACTGAGGGATAAAGGACTCAGTACGGCAAGGGCCATCAGAAACAATAGAAAGGAACAGACATATGGAAAAAGGGGGCTTAGTGGCAGTTACAAATATCTTTTATTTTAGATGCAATTAGCACTGAAGAAGTTGACAGAGACAGTGCTAGTTAATTTAGGTATTAATTGTAGTTGATTCCACATAGAAGGGAGAGCATAAGAAATAGCATGTTTGCCAAAGGAGGTAGGAGTCCTATGTAAGTTGAGCAAGACAAAGTCAGTTTTCATAAGGGAGTATGGAGTGCAGGAAATGCTGATTAGCGATGTTAGGTAGCATGGTAATATCTTCAAGAGCAACTTAAGGGTCCAAAGACCAGCATGGAGCAGATATCTAGTGGTGAGTGATGTCCAGCCAACAGCTGCATACAAGTCACAATGGTGAGTACGGTAAGGGCAGTTGGTAATGAATCATAACGCATGATGATAAAGGATGTCCAGCTTGCTTAGGCTTGAAGTAGAAGCTGTAGTGTTTATTATGTCACTGAAATCGAGTAGGGGAAGGAAAGTGGCCTGTATAAGCCTACAGCGTATCTCGAGGGGGAATAGAGACTTATTTCTAAAACAGAATCCTAATCTTACTTTAAGACTCCTGGATAGTTCTTCAATGTGGTCATTAAATGAGAGCTTATTAACTTACAAGATGCCCAAGTATTTGAATTTAGAAACGACTTCCAAAGATTCCCCTAGTGCAGTAACTATAAAATCATTTGGTTGGTCGGGAGGGGGGGATCAAGGGAAGTACAACGATTGAAGATCATTGCTTTTGTTTTTTTAGCATTAAGAAGCAGCTTGGCTTTTATCAGATTATTCTCAAGCTGAGCAAAATCAGCTTGTAATACATCCCTCACCTGCGATACCGTGGACCCTGAAGTATACAGAACAGTATAGTCTGCAAAGAAGTGCAGTTTGGAGCTCGTTATATGGAAGTCAAGGTTGTTTACGTACAAAGAAAACAGGATCGGGCTTAGAATGGAGCCTTGGGGGACTCCTCTAACAACAGGCAGGGGCCAGAGAATAGGCCATCCACTTTGACTTTCTGTGTCCTCCCTGATAGCTATTGAACTACTCAGTGGTGGATGGAGTAGCACATAAGTTGGACAGGCAAGAGGCTAGAAAGTTGTGATCAACAGTATCAAATGCTTTGCTAAGGTCCAAAAAAACTGCACCAGTAACCAGCTTAGCATCGTCAGCGGTGAACCAATCATTTGTTACTTTCACCAAAGTTGCGATAGTGCTATGATTTGCGCAGAAGCCTGATTGGACTGGATTAAACAGTGAAAAGGTTTCAATATGAAATTTTAATTGATTATAGACCAATTTTTCGAAGATTTTAGAGAATATGGGCAAGATGGAAATGGGTCTGTAATTGTTAAGGTCGCATGGGTCCCCTGATTTAAAAAGGGGAAGAATGTAGGCAGATTTCTAACAGCTCAGGACTAAGGCAGTAGTGATAGAGAGGTTGAAGATATGAAGAATTGGGGCTGTGAGGTAGGCATAGCCTAGTCTTAGAAAAAAGGGTTCAAGACCGTCATCCCCTGTGCTTTTACGGATATCAAGTTAAACAAGTGAGTCTTCAACTTCTTTGTAGTTACACAAACGCAATTGAAAGGGGCATGATGAGGTGCCAGCGGATGGGGTGAAGCTAGGTTGAGTCATATGATAGCTGGCATAGGGTGAGGAATCAAATGCTAGTCTGGCTGTAACAAAATGGGAACTGAGTTCTTCTAGAATTTGAGAATTACTTTCCACAATCCTGCCATTTGCACATATCTTGGTAGGAGTGGAGGGGGAAGTGGGTCGCCCTTCAATGGATTTGAATGTTCTCCAAATTTTGCGGGAATCCCCATTTGCCCATTGAAGGGAAAAGATGTAGTAGTGGGCTTTGGCAGTGCAAACACTTTTCACACAGGCATTTCTAGCAGCTCTAAAGGCCTGCCAGTCTGCAGGGCTCTTGGTTTGCCAAGCTTGAGCCAAGAGCTTGTCTCGTTTAGTAAGAGCTTCCTTAAGTACTGGGGTGAACCAGGGGTGAGAAGTTTTATGCACCCTGACTTTGAATAGGGGGGCATGCTTATTTATCAGTGTGGCAAGGTTATCACTGAGGACAGAGACAGCCTCATCAACATTTTTGGCAAGGTACAGATCCTGCCATCTAGTCCCACCTAGATCTGAGAGGAAATTTGCTGTTTAGAATTTTCGAAAGGAACGTTTAGTTATAAATGTGGGTTGCTGGTGGACCTTAGTTTGAGCTCTTATGCAAACTACAATCCCATGGTCGCTCATGTCATTGTGGAAGACTGCTGTGTGGGAAATTTTATGGGGATGAGTGGATAAAACAACGTCCAGAAGGGAGCTTTTGTCAGAGTTAATGGTATTAGTCCTTGTAGATTCACTAACTAGTTGCACAAGGCCAAGCACATCACAGAGAGATTTGAGGCAGTGAGATTTTGATGTAAACCAGTCCATATTGAGATCTCCTAAGAATATTGTTTCTGCATTATTAGTGGAGAGTAATGATCTGAGTGTATCTAAGATTTCTAAACCAACCAGACGGAGGCCTATAGCCCCAATAATATTGATGCATTCAGAAGAGGGAAGGTGGAGCTTCAAGGAAACTAACTCAAATTCCTTTGATAACGATTTGCAGCTGATATCTGAGACTGTGTACTTAAGTTTTGAATAAATTACTACACCCCCATCCCGGGATTCCCTATCAGCTCTGAATAGTTTATAGCCAGGAAGATTAATTTGTTGCTCAGAGTTAGCCTTTTTAAGCCATGATTTGGTAATAGTAATAATAATAATAAGATCTGGATTAGTATGCACAGCTCAAGCTTGTAATTGGAAACATTTTTTGGTCAACCTCAGGATGTTGACTAGCATCATTTTAAGACCTGGGGCAACTGCAAACTCTGTTGGGGAGGATAGTTGCAGAGGCGGGCCAGGATTTAGTTCAACATTTGCTGAACAGAGGAGGAGCAGCAGTAGCATTTTCTTTAAGGACCTGATTAAAAGAGAGACTGCTTTTTTCCTCTGGGACCTCCCATAAATCCTTACCAAAGGTGTATTTTTAGAGCTGGAGTCGGAAATGCTGAATTGTCGATTTAACATGATGAGGGCGAGTATTCTCACAGACAGTGGTGATGAGAGCAGGAGGGGGAAGGGTGGAGTGAAAGGACTGGTCGCAATGGGGGGGGTAACGAGAAGTGGGAGGTACATTGAGCAGGGGTATGATTAGACATAATTTGAGGGGCCAGGACTAGATGAGCTTGAGGAACATCATATTGTAGTGAAGGATAGGGTATATTATGTTCGAGGATCACAAGCATAATAATGTAGAATGTCGTGCTTCCAGGAGAAGGGGGGCAAGGTTTTATTAGGGAATAGATGTTTTTTTTCCCAAGTGTGAAACCGAGACACAAGCAGACCCTCAGGAATAATAAAAGCTGTTTGTGGGGGGCACAGAAAAAATTACAGGCTTGAACAATGTGATGCTAACCCGCATAACACTAGCTATTTTTCTCGGCTCCCCTATCCTTGGCTGTGTCAGTATTTACCAATAAGAAGGCAGGAGAATAAAGGTGGGCAGAGCAGAGCTGTATTTAATGATGGCCTTGGAGGGGGTTGGGGGCAGGAGAAAAATTTTCAAGTAGATCAGTGCCACTAAGGCACTAAGGGTTGCTGTTTAAGTCTACGTGTGCAGGCGCAGCAATCGCTGGTCAGTAGGGAAGCAGGCAAATCAATCGGTAAAGGCCTGCTAATGCGCCGTGCCAATCAGGGATCAGCCGTCCGTGCTGGTTCCACAGAGAAAATCAGCAGTCATACCTTTGAATGTGATCCGGGTTAGGCACTGAGTATTCCGATGTGAGCTGTGGTGTGGGGTCGGGCGGTGGCCATGGAGTCGTCTGAAGCTGGCCACCTTGCTGCTAGAGCACCGCTCAGGCGCAGGACTCTAAGGGAGGGAGGAGAGAGCAGGATAAATATACTGTCAAGGGGAAGGTTAAGGGTGGGAAGCTGGCAGCAGATCATCAGTGGGGGGTGGAGGTGCTTTTAACCAGAACAAAAGAGACAAATTAAGTAGACTGGGTGGGGGGTGTCCAATGGATAGAGTGCAAAGTGAGAGAGAGAGACACACAGATTAGCAATTTGCAGGGGTGAGGGGCTGCCTCAGTAAAAAGATGAGAGGTAAGCCAGCTTGGGGGGGGGTTCCTGTAGTAAATGGTAAGAGAGGAGAGAAAATAGAAAACAGGGCTTAAAAACAGGCGGGGGGACACATAAGTATTTCAATAAAAAATGCATTCAAGGGTCAAACACTATTTAAGCAGTATCACACTATCTGACAGCAGGTTTCATAGGAAATATAATAATAAAAAAAAAGAATTTTTAACACAGGAGTATACAGTATAGTTTTAGTATAGGGCAACTCCTAGTAAAGAACAATTGACATAGAAGTTACAGCAAATTCAGGAGCTGAGAGAAAGATAAAAAATATTGAGTAAATCAGTGCCACTAAGGCACTAAGAGTTGCTGTTTAAGTCTATGTGTGCAGGGGTACCAATCGCTGGTCAGCAGGGAAGCAGGCGAACCAATCGGTAAAGGCCTGCTAATGCATCGGGCCGATCAGGGATCAGCTGTCAGTGCTGGTTCCACAGAGAAAATCAGTGGTCATACCTTTGAATGAGATCCGGGTTAGGCGCTGAGTATTCCGGCATGAGCTGTGGTGTGGGGTCAGGCGGCGACTGTGGAGTCAGCTGAAGCTGGCCGCCTTGCTGCTGGAGCGCCGCTCAGGTGCAGGACTCTTTGAACGGGATCCGGGTTAGGCGCTGAGTATTCCGGCATGAGCTGTGGTATGGGGTTGGGCAGCGTCCGTGGAGTTGGCTGAAGCTGGCTGCCTTGCTGCTGGAGCACCACTCAGGTGCAGGACCCTTTGAATGGGATCCTGGTTAGGCGCTGAATATTCCATCATGAGCTGTGGTGTGGGGTCGGGCGGCGGCCGTGGAGTCGGCTAAAACTGGCCGCCTTGCTGCTGGAGCACCGCTCAGGCACAAGACCCACTGTGTGGAACATCAGCAGCAGCTCACAGGTGGCAGGGTGCAGGTCATGGCCTACACCTGCCTGTGGGGGAAGATGACTCATCGACACCAGATGCCGGGGACATGGAGGCCAGTGACATCCTACAGGATGCCCAGTTGGAGGATCTGAGTGGTGGCCAAGTGGTGATCCTGACTGTCACTAGTGACCATGGTTCGGATGGCTCAGACCAGGAGTTCTACCTGCCTGTGGAGGGGACTGTGTGTGGTGGAATGGGGTGGGGCCTGCTGGGGTTGTGCACATGGGTGCCATGGGGGTCGAGGGCCAAGCCACCAGTGACATTCTGGGAGAGCAGGTCATGGGCCAGGTGGATGATGTGTGTGCGCTGCTGGACATGTGGTGCCGTCCACAGGGTGGGGTACTGGGCCTGCAGGATGCACAACACATCACAGGGACTGTACAGCCCCAGGAACAAGAACAGCAGCTGCCACCCACACAGTGTCCCCACAGTGACCAACAGCAGGCACAACCCCCGGCAGGCATTGTCATTGCTGCACCCGTGGTGCTGGATGGTTAGGAATCCCGGCCTCTGCTCCAGGCTGCCCTGTCGTCCCAGCTTTTTGGCAGGAGAAGTAGCATGAACTCTCACAGCTGCAGCAGACTGTGGGCATGTGCTTTGCCCATGCAGAGCAGTGGGCAGAGGACAGGATGAAGTGCATGGTAGCCATGCTCGAATGTGGCCTTGCGGGGCTCACCGCTGCTGTGGCCAATCTTGCCACAGTGCTGCATAGGGTGCATGGTGGTCAGCAGGATGTGCATGTGGGTCAGCGTAGCCATGTTCTGCATGCCCACAGTCAGGCCTCTAGTGGTTGCAGGGTGGGCACGGGCTCTAGCACCATTGCATCACGGGCATTGGCCAGCACCCCACGGTGTCATGGCTGGCCATCATCTCTGTCTGGGTCTGCAGGTCAGCAGGGGTGCAGGTGGTCCACCCTCCCAGCTTCACCGTGCTCCTTCCCAGATTGATCATCCACACAGAGCACCCCTGGCTCTGTATCCCATGCACATCATTTGCGTGGTGGTAGTCACCTCAGATATTCACGGCTGCCATGCACACTGACACACACAACACCCGCACATGCACACTCTTGCACACACACTCACACTCACACAAACACACACACACACACCAGCACAGTCACACATGCACTGCCATGGTACCCTTCCCACCCTTTCACCTCATCCCAGGCACCTCCAGTGACACACCATGCCACCATACCATGGCAGTCTACCTTTGGCACATGCATGTCCTGCACTGCACACAGCACACATGTCCATCTCACATACATTCACTTACACTGTGTTGTACACATTTTGTTGGTTGTATTCACTATTGTAGTTGTATGCACACATTAAAGTATAAGTCATTGTACTGTTCCGGTTGCTGTGTTGTGTGTACTCACAGTCCTGCCTGTGGCAGTGTCCTGATGATGCCAGTCCTGTACTCCAGGGCTCTGCATTCCATTCAAGGATCCCTCCTCTCGAGTTGCTCCACTATCCCCCTGACCTCTGTCTCTGGGTCACTGGTGGCCTGTTCCTCAGGTTCAGGTGCCTGTATCCCATGGTTCATTGCCATGTTGTGGAGCATACAACAGGCTAGGATGATATGGCATTCCATCTGAGGCCTATACTGTAGGGCACCACCTGACATGTCTAGGCAGTGGAAGCACATCTTTAGTATGCCAAAGACCTTCTTTATGATGTTTCTAGTGGTGGCATGTGCCTCACTGTACCTCTCCTTGGCCACTGTGGCTGGCCAGGGTACAGGTGTCAGCAGTCAGGGTCACAGGGGATAGGCACTGTCCCTTGTTGAGAAATGTGCACCTGTTAGTGTTGCTGTTCTGTTGTCTACTCCTTGCCATGGTGCGCCACCTCTGTTGCTGTCCCATCCCCCTTCCTTGCATGCCCCTGCTTGTCCCCACCCACACTGTGGTGTATGCATGCCTTGCATGCTGCTACTCACCGACTAGTTGCCCACTGGGTATTCTGCCCTCCTCAAAGGCCTGGCACAGCTGGGACTGGTGCCAGATGAAGGCGTCATGGGCACTGCCAGGGCACTGTGCAAAGACATTGCTGATGTGCCCTGTCGCATCATATACCACCTGGCAATTGATGGAGTGGTACCCCTTTTTGTTCACATACACTTCACTGCCATCACCAAGTGGTGCACAAATGGGAACATGGATGCAGTCAATGGCACCAAGTACCACTGGTAGGTGCACAACTCGATAGAATTGCTGCATGGTTTCTCTGAGCTCTGCTGCTGTGTTGGGGAATACTATGAATTCACCAGCATGTGGCAGGAAAGCATCTAGGAACTGGGTCAGGAGGTGTGAGGTGGCAGACTGCTATACCCCTATAGTGTCCCCCACTGGTCATTGGAACGTCCCTATGGCTAGGAAGCACATCACTGCTGTCACCTTCTCCTCAACTGTCATGGCATGACTGTGTCTGGTGTTGGGCTGCAGCTGCTCATGCAGGAGTTCACATAGCTGCCTCAACATTCCCCTGCCTGTACCAACCAGTGATGTGCTCATCTGGCAGGGTCACAAAGGATACTCTGGGCTGGTACCACCTGTGTGCAGCATAGTGTCTCCTTGGCCTGTATTGTGGGCCATGTTGGCCCTGCTCCCTTTCTTCCTCCTCCACTACTGCTGGCATTAGGCGCAGCACCACTGCGTTATGCACTACTGCCATAATGACTTCCTGTTCTGGTCCCTCCCCCTCTTTGGTTTGCCCTGGGTAAAGACCTGCCTTTTATAGGCAGTAACTAGAGCCGCACTATGTGTCACGCAATGTGGCCTTGCATGGCGCTGTTGCTCTGAATATCCCATTGCGCATGTATGCACGTTTCTGCCCCCTCTCTTTGTCCCTTGAACACATTATGGATTTGCCCCGTACTATCCGCGCCTTTGAATATTGCTGCCCCATGAAAACACAGTGCTATTCCCATGCTAATGGTTTGCACGCTGCGCTGTGTTTTGAATATCTGTGCCACAGTGCTGTTTTACATTTTCTTCTATTTTTACAGTTTGGATTAGTTTATTTGCAGAATCTTTTGCAACAGTTTCATTTCCTTATTTGAGTGGTTATGAAGAGGATACCAAGCAGTGATCCAAACCATAAGTATGTAAAAGTCCTGTTCATGTAATTAGCCCAATTAAAACCCCCTCCACCCAATAGTGATGGCCCTGAACTAAACATTAGCCCAGTCACTGTAACAACTGTCAGAGATGTCACAAGGGAGAATCAGGAGTCAGAGCTTCCTGTCAAGAGGAGGTATCTAGTAGTGGTAGATAACAGAGGAAAACATGTTTGTGAGGTTACCACTCTCTCCATTAGTAGGAGGCTATAGCCTGATCAAGTATATAAAACAAATTATAAAATGGCAAGAAAAAATCGAGAAATCTCAATGGCCAAGAGACATCAGGTGACTGTATGTTAAAGCTCTATATATGCACAGTCATCCTGGTCCTAAACCACATCACACAATGAGCAAATCAGTCCTCATACAACCAGAACTATTTTTCATCAGTCTCTCTTGAACCAGAACTGATCTTAAGTTGAGGATGCCCTTCACGTGTTCCTCACCAAGTTCACAGAAGCACAGACTAAACATGTCCCGAAAGTACAAAGAAGGGTCAGGGGACAACAGACGAGGTGGATCCACAAAGACCTACTCAGCCAACTCAGAACCAGGGACAAACTGTGGAGGAAGTATAAAAGCACTGGCCAACCTAGGGATTACACCATCTATAAGCAGCATAGAAACTCTTGCAAAAAGCAAATAAGGCTAGCAAAAAGCAAATACTGCCAGAACCTACTTGCCAGCTCAGCCAGAGATCCACGCAAGTTCTGGAGCCACATAAAAACCTTTCTGGGTACACCTCAATCCATAACCCCCTCGGAAATGATTCTAGATGGTGTCCACTGTAAGGACTCCCTTACCATTGCAAATGCTTTTAATAAGATGTTCTCTGATCTGTCCCAGTATACTTCCACACTTCAACCTCCAACTGTGGTTTCCCAGCCCTCATCAACCGGTGCACCAGCAGATACCCCTCTCAAGAAACATGTACTGGATATTTACAAGCCCTTGTATTTCAAAGCTGTGTCTGCATTGCAAGTCTTCAAACTGTTAAACTCAATATCAGACACCACCAGCCCCGGGTCCGACTCACTGGAACCTCGCCTACTAAAGGCAGCCACCCAGCTCATCTCCTATCCTCTAGCCAAGGTATTCATCCTCTCCCTCTCCAACAGTACCTTCCCTGACATCTGGAAATCCACAAGAATCACCCCCATCTTCAAAAAGGGCAACAAAAGTGAGATCTCAAACTACAGACCCATAGCTATTCTGTCAGTCCTCAGCAAAACACTTAAAAAACTAGTAGCCACTCAGACCATTGATTTTCTTGAAACATCAAATCTGCTATGTACAGCACAACATGGTTTCCGGAAAAACCACAGCACCACAACGGCGCTAGCCAAATTCCCACTGGATACTCTCACAAGCATGGACAAAATTCAGCTTACTGGTGCTATCTTTATCGACCTCACCAAGTTTTCGACCTCGTGGACCACCCCCTACTCCTATCCACCCTTCATAAATTTGGCTTTTCACCCCCTGTCATAAGCTGGTTCAGGAGTTACTTAACCAACAGGACCCAAGCAGTCAAACTTAACTCATCAACCTCCGACTGTACTAACATTGGAGTGCCACAAGGATCAATACTGAGTCCCCTCCTATTCTCATTATTCATAAATGACCTGCCATATAGCATTGCATCCTGTGACTTTCTACTCTACGCAGATGACCTGGTTATCTATGCTAGCTCTAATAATGTAGACCAACTTAACGTGGCACTGACATCTGCTTTCCACGCTGTCCAACTCTGGCTAAACACCCACCGCCTTATACTGAACTCCAGCAAAACCAAACTGATGCTTCTGGGCACTTCCCACAAGATAAGGTCCTGCCACTCTCCTTTAAAAGTCCTTGACCTGGATGGGACTCCCCTTGAGGTGGTTACCTCCTTCCGTTATCTGGGCATCCTGCTAGACTAGTCTCTGGACCTAAACCTGCACATCCAAGAAACATGTAAATCTGTGAGCTGCAAACTGGGTGCTGCCTACAGATCCAGCTACATGCTCACACCTGCAGCCAAACTAGCCATCGCCAGGGGTCTCCTCCTACCCGCTCTGACCTACTGTGCTCCCATCCTACCCTACATGGCGCATAAATCCACACTACAAAAATGGGATGTCACTTTCAACAATATATGCAGGTATGCCTCAAAAGCCCCCAGACTTAAACATCACTGCCAACTGTATAAAGACCTCAGCTGGCTCTCCCCCTCTGCCACCAGACTATACTACCTGGGCTGCCTTTGCGACTCCATCATTAGACTCAACAGACCAGCATCCCTAACTGAACTGCTTCAGCCAGCCCTCCCTCCACGTGAGCTGAGATCCTCGGACAAATCCCTACTAAAAATCCCCCGCTGCCCTTTGCTCCAAAGGGTCTGGAGCATTCGGTGCCACAACCCCTCAAGTGGAGGAACCTTCTGCCACTCGACCTTAGACTGACATCTTCCCACGATCTCTTTAAGTGCAAGCTATGTGAACATCTGCTTTCCACGGACCAGTGTGCCTGTTATGACCCTACCTGAGCTTGTCCTGCCAACCTCTCTCTCTTGCCCCACCACTCCCTCCTTCCTACTCCTTACCCTATTTTACTTACAACATTAACACTGTGATATATGTCTCTGCCCATATGCACTTCATTTCGAGTTCAAAACTCCGACCTCGAAGCCTTCTTGCACTTGTCTAAAGTATGTAATTTTGTTGTAAGTCACTGCACCTTGACTACTGCATTGTTTACCTGTTTTTGCTGTTTGCACTGTTGTACCTGTTACTGCTGCTTACTGAAATGTTTGTACCGATGATCTATGGGTACCAGGTACTGGCATAGCCAATGCCTAAGCGCCCCCCCAACGGACCTGTTTCAGGGTACTTCTCTCTACTTGCACTTGTCTAGAGTGTGTAATTTTGTTGTACATTACTGCGCCTTGACTACTGCATTGTTAACCTGTTATTGCTGTCTGCACTGCTCTATGTGTTACTGCTGCTTACTGGAATGTTTGTACTGATGATCTAGGGGTACCAGGTACTGGCACAGCCTATGCACAAGCGCCCCCCAATGGACCCGTTCCTCTACTCCTATTGCCCCTGGACCTCCACAGCCCCCCCAGCCCACCTGAACACCATTTCTCCTGCCCATTTCTCCTGCCCAGATACAGTTCCACAACCCCAGACATTAGCTGCACCATCAGCCGCTGAAACCGCTCTCCTACCGTACCTTACCCTGAACCCCCGCTATCTTTAGCCTCCCCCATTGGCCTATGGCTCCACGATCCTGGGCTCTTCTAGTAGGCTCCAGCCGCTAAAACCACTCACCCGCCGCTTTCACCCCCGTATTCTCACACTCATCGATCTGGCCAGCCTGCGTACGGTTTCCATGGACACGGTCTCATCCCTCAGCCCCCTGCCGCAATTCCCGCCATATCCTCCTAACACTGACTTTTCGCTTCTACACCCCCAGTTAGACCCGTTTGCTCTTAACCTCCGCAGCCCCCCCGACTACCCCAACTGAGGACCGACTGCCCTGCCCGGGAACAGTACCACAACCCCGGGTACTTGCCACACTTTCAAGCCGCTGATGCCACTTCCCCGCCATACCTCACCCCGAACCCTGCCATCCTAACTCTCCCTGCTGACTTCAGTTCCATGAACCTGGGCTCTTCTTGAGTGGTTCTGCTGTTAAAGCTGCCCCGTGGCCGTCTTCACCTCCGATCCCCTCCCCTTCAGCTCTCTCTAGCCGCCGCACAGTTCCTTGGACTCAGTCTCTTCCCGTAGCCTTCTACCGCTTATGCCACCATATCCCCCTCATCCAGACTTATACCGTAAGCTCCCTGCCCCATCCAAATGTTCCACCGCTTCACTCCTCTTCTGGCCGCCAATGCCTATCATGTCCTTTCCTGCCCTGTTTTCGCACCACCTTTTCCCCTCTATAGCCCGACTGCAGGTGGTGTCTCCCCTGCCTCCAGCTCTGCCTGAAGTATCTCTCTCCCCCCACCTCGACCATGTACCACCACCATCCATTCACCGCCCCACACCCAGACCCCCTCATCCTGCCTCCTTCATCCCTGTTGCCACCTTAACCACTTAGCCACAAGGTTGCCTTCCTGCATCCCCCCTTTTACCTGCTCACCCAGTTCCCCCTGCCCCATTCTCTCCCCCTCCCCGATCCACCTGTCCTTTGGATCTGCCCTGTATCCCTTTACCCACTCACTAAATGCTACCTGTACACTGTAAATCTGTTGTTTTTCTCTTGACCTGTTGATTGTCTCTGAAGCTGTACTCCTTTATTGCCTTTTACTGAAAACTGTTCTCTGTATTGTTACTGCTTCCATGTATTATGTAATTGAACTCTGTATTGTTACTGTACCTCCCGGGTCGTGCCTGAAAATAGTCACCTGTTTGGCTAGCGCACCTACCCGGTAAGCAAAAACTAAATAAAAAATAAATCTTCCATTATAAACATGGCTGCTGCCTTTACACTGTAAGAAAACCTTCACCTGGGCCCTAAAAATAAAACTACCTTAAATTAAAAATAAAATAAATTAATTAAATGTTGTTTCCCTGATCATCACACTCTCCTTACACACATAAACAAATTAGAAACATTAAGTATTGTTTATAGTTTTCATTGCAACTGTTTGTTTACTAACAGTGAAAAATCTCCCTTCTGTCTTTTATCTGCTCTTATGATATGGACATCAGAATTCAGCCATCCTGATTGGTGCTTACCTGTGTGATATTCCTTCTAACGCACAGGAAAAAGTACCAGCAGTGCCCTGTGGGCACCGATCCTAGTAAACATGCTAATTAGAATGTTGGCAAATCTGAAATCAGCCATCTTGTTTAACCAGCTGAAATGGGCATTACCAGTCTATACAATGGCATCTCCTCGCTCTTCAATGTAAAAAACAGAACAGCTGTGCTCTCTTTCTCCCCACCTGCTCGCTCTTAAATATTTTAATTTTCATTAAATCTACCTATCTCCTCATTCGATTGCAGCATTTACTAAACGAAAAAAAAAAAAAAGCGAATAACGCGCTCTCTCTCCCAACCCACACTTTCGCTCTTCAATGTAAAAAACAGAACAGCTGTGCTCTCTTTCTCCCATCTGCTCGCTTCTAAATGTTTAAATTTTCATAACATCTACCTATCTCCTCATTGGTGCAGCATTTACTAAACAGAAAAAAAAAAAAAAAAAAGCAATAGTCATGATCTCTGTCTCTCAGCTTGCCCCTTGTTCAGAATAAACTTCTTCGGGGAAAAAATAAACGAACAGCCGCGATCTGTCTCCCAGCCACCCACTCATTTAGAATCCACCCAGTCGCTCAGAATCAACTTCTTTACAAATAATAAAAAAAAAAGACATTTTAATCTTCGTTGTCTCCACACCATGGAGGTGACTACTGCCATGACAACCAGACCTAAACTACAGAAGCTTTTGTAGGACAAAATCCCTTCACTCAAAGAAAAAAAAACACACAACACACTTAGGCGGAGGAACTATTTTATTAAAAGTGACACAATCATTTATGTTTTTTCCTACTTAAAATTGGGAATTTTACCTACAAAATGCAGTTGCATTACAGATGACCATTTCATAAGCACAATAAGCCACTCCAGTGTGTGCGTTAGACACTTTAACACACGGCTAGGAGGCTGGACGCACGCCGGTGGCCTCGTGCCTCACTACGCCTCCTAGCCGTGTGTTAAAGTGTCTAACGCACACCCTGTTGTGGCTTATTGCTTACTTATGAAATGGGCATCATAAAATAGGAGTTGTGATTGGCTAGTAGGGATGTGATATTCATTCTGATGCACAGGAAAAAGGACCAGCAGTACCATGTGGGCATTGATCTAGGTGATGCTGCCCACTCAGAACCTTAGGAAAACAAAACTCAGCCATCTTGTTTATGCCAGAAGTGGTACCAGCCTAACTGTTAAAAAAAAATAAAGTAAGTACCTCTGACCTCCTGTTCACTTCACCTCAATCTTTCAAAAATGTCTGTGTTTTAATGTCTCCTCGTGAACGTATAATGTATGAAATGAAAAAAAAAAAATGAACAGCCGCGATCTTTCTCTCCCAGCCCACCCACTCGCTCTTAAATGTTTCTGTTTAATTCCAACTGCCTATCTCCTCATGGGTTCAGCATGTAATAAACCGGGAAAAAGATAAATGAACAGCCGCAATCTCTGAGAATGCACTTCTTACAAAAAATAAAATTAACGAACAGCCACAATGTCTCCCAGCCTGCCCGCTCATTCCAAATCTGAATCCACTTGTTTGCGAGGTCCCAGCCCACCCACTGGTTCAAAATAAACTTATTTGAGACAGCAACAGAATACAAAAAAATAAAAAAATGTTCATCTTAGTTGTCTCCACAAAGCATTGTGTGTGTGTGTGTGGGGGGAGGGGTGAATACTGCCATGACAACCGGAGCTAAACTACTGATTCCTTTGTAGGACAAAATTCCTTCAGTCAAAAAAAAAATACACAACACATTTAGGCGGAGGAACTATTTTATTAAAACTGACACAAACACACATGTTTTTTCCTACTTAAAATTGGGAATTTTACCTACCAAATGCAGTTGCACTACAGATGGCCATTTCATAAGCACAATAAACCACTCCAGGGTGTGCGTTAGACACTTTAACACATGGCTAGGAGGCTGGATGCACTCGGCCAATGGCCTCGTGCCTCACTGCGCCTCCTAGCCGTGTGTTAAAGTGCCTAATGCACACCCTGTCATGGCTTATTGCTTACATCAGGGAAATCTCTTATGCTTGCCTTGACAGTGATATAATTGAGCCTCTGGCTCTAAAACAGGCCTTTGTTGTCTGTGTGTACAGAATGTCAGGACAGTAATATTCTACAAGTGGAATAAAGCAGAATTTTGAATCCCTGTATTCCATAGTAAACATTCCATGATAAACATTCTATGTCTTGAGTGTCTGGAAAAACAGAAAACAAAAAACAGGATGAAGAAAGTAGGCAATACAGTAATACTTTATAAACAAAAAGAAAAGGTAGGAAAACACAGTTAAATAAGCAGAGTCAGACCCAATACAGACCCAGATACATTGCTAATGTTAATAAAAGCACGTACATTTGAATCTTACATAGCGGAGTTTTCAGGTGAAATCTACCCTCCTTGTCCACCAAAAAAAGGCAACCTGGCAGGTTTAAAGTTTTTTTTTTCCTTACTAACCTTTCACCTCAATCCTACAGCAGTCTTCCTTTTATGTACTAGACCACAGTACATAAGTAAAAAACAAAAAAAAAAGGTTGCCTTCAATGAGACTATGCAACTACAGTACAGTGTAATGAAAATTAAGTTTTAAACACAGTTTATGTCTTACAAATTTACAAATTTTACAGTATATTTATATGATAAAATTTACATGCGACAGAGAAATTATTTATTTTCAACCAATTCTACTAATAAATACTTTTACTGCAAAGTACTGTACTAGTTAACCTATTGCTGACATATCCTATTTTATGCATTAATAGGTACTCCTTTTTGAGTTTTTAGATGTTTTAGAGGTGTAATGTATGTAAGCAATAATACCCGACAGGGTGGGCGGTATTGTGCTATACCGGACTGCCCAGAGGCATAATGAGGCCCGACGCCGTAGGCGGAGGGCCTTATAGTCCCTGGAAGGTCCGGTATAGCACAATACCACCCACCCTGAAGGGTATTATTGTGCTTAGAAAATGGGCCATTTTGAAAGAATAAATGTACATGCTAAAATGTTAAAACTATTAAGTGTTATATTTATTTTGTAAAAAAATAGTTCCTCCGCCAATATTATAATGATATGTTTCTTTTTGATTTCTGATGTTTGTCCTAGTACAGCCTTCGTAACACCTACCATTTAAAAAAACAGAGTGATGAGTGGGTGTGTCAGAAGGATTCAAGGCACTCTGAGGGGTTTAAATCAACAACAAAAAATGTTTGACACGGTGCTGGAAGTGCAAGGGAGTAGTTTGGCTAAATGTATTGGGGATCAGCATGGTGACTGGACAGCATGACAGGAGTCGGAGAGAAAAGGTAGTTTTATTTTCCGGCAAACATGTCCCATTTATGGGATTTAAGATGTGGGGCGAGGCGAAAGTATGTGCAGTACAGCGGAAAGAAGGGGAGCCGGACAGCTAATGGCATGGTATGTAGAGTTTTATGCCGAGGCTTAGGGACTCTATGATCCACTGCTTTCCGGCACCGCCGATAGCGATCGCGCTTGTGGAGACGTTTTAATACAATTACCACCTGCTTTCAGGCAGTTGTCTCCCCAAGTTTCTGACAGTTTTTCCGGTCAGTGGCTTGTATCGGGTAGGAACGTACAGAAGGTCGGGTGATAAGGCAGCTAAAAAGAAAAGTAAACCTGTAAAAACAGGTAGATTATTTTGTTTTCTCCTGCGGTTGCTGTTCAGTTTGGAGCGGGGTACTCAGCCGGACAATAATGTTACAAATGAAGGGATCGGGGAATTGGGCCAAGGGCTGGTGGTGGCAGTTCCGTAAGTTTGTTTACCTATAAATTGAGACAGTAAGCGAGAGGCAGAAAGTAGGCGGCGGGAATGACATCAGGGACTGCTACAGGAGGCCTGAAACTGTTTATATTAATAACAGCTTACCATTTACTTAAAAATAAAATATTGTGCATTTAGTTTGCTGTTTGGTGTCTAGTTTATTCATTTATTTAAATTATAGTAAGATGAACTCACTTTGGGGCTCACATTACGCTACACTCGCTAAACGAAAATACAACATGGCGGTGCTTGCCTTTTCAACGTTCTACTAGCCCACTAATATTTAGAACTATATGAGGCAACTGAGACTGGGGCTAGTTATTTCCCAGTCTCTGTTGTCTCATACCGGACCGGCAAATTGGCTCTTGCAGCCAATCAGGAACATGAATACACTTTGCCCATTTTCTAATATAAAATGATCAAGAAAAATCATGTCTCCTGACTGGTTGACAGGGCTTGGAATCCAGTGGTATAAGAAATAACAACCACCGGGAACATTTTCCAGCCAGCTGTGCAAAGGCCACCCTGAAATAAATGCTTTCCCCACATTCTGTAATGGAACGCCCGACCTCCATGTTAGTAAAGAATCCGACTGGCAAGTGAAATCATCAAAATTAAAAAAATACCATGATCCCATAACACAAACGAGAACAAAATCTCACACAATAAATCAAGTAAACATTAGTGGCCATTGCTAGCTGCATCACTGTCCCTCTCCTAAACTGAACTGCAGCGTTTTGCTGCGTAGGCCACACATCCCGCTGTTCGCAGTAGATGAACAACCTGCGCATCCAATCTTAGCTTCGGGAAACTCTCCTAACAGCTGAGTGCATGCTTGTTCACCCTTCTCTCCCAAAGCACTGACAAATAATTGAAACCACTTCTCTACCACATTCGCTGAGTACTTCCCCCTCAGCATACACATGATAAAATGTAGGAATCGTAGTGCAATCCAGCCCTAGTTCCATCCCTGTCATACCACACGCCAGTCCCCACTGTGACACACAGCTCACATTTGTAGTCAAGGTGTATAGGTGAATCGCCGCAGCAACAGCAGTAAAAAAAAGAAACTGATACTTATCATGGTACTGATGTAACTCACAATCCATAGAGGTAATTGGCTGGTGACACAGGCTATCAGTTAACTCAAATGTACAATGCAACACGAGTTTAGAGAGGCATTGAAAAAAAAAGCTGATTGCTTCCCGAGATGGAAGTGTGCGGTGCATGATGGTAGGCACCAAAAAGTTAAAGAAGTCCACTCCAGCATGGCAAAAACTTCCTTAGCTGATGGGGGTGCCCAATCCCCTGTTGGCTTCACTGTCCCCCCCCAAGCTGCCTGGTGCCACGTTGGGAGCCCACCCCAGCATGGCAAAAGCTTCATTTGCTGACAGGGGTGCCCAATCCCCCGTCGGTTTCATTACCCCACCAAAAATGTTCGTATGTCACACTGGGAGTCCACCCCAGCATGGTAAAACACTTCCTTAGCAGGAGGGGTTGCCCAATCCCCCGTCGGCTTCACTGTCCCCTTCCAAGCCATGCTGGGAGCCCACCCCAGTGTGGCAAAAGTCCCTTGTGTGCAAATAAATTAAAAAAAAAACCTGAAACAAAAAAAACTTCCCTCGTTGATTCTTTTGCCCCTTCCCCAACCCACATCCATCCTCTGCATACGCACCTCCCCATACCCCACCTCACCCCCACTTCAACCCATACTTACCTCCAGAGCCTGGCGCGATGATCTTCGGTGGACCGGGAACACATCTGCACTCTTCAAAGCTGACAGCAAACTGAAGAAATACCGGTAAGCTGTATAATGGCATAAATGGATTTTTTTCAACTTTAGTGCATATATCAGTCATTTCTGGGAATATATTCACCAAATTTTCAACATGGGGTTTTTGGGGCCCCACCTCATGAACTGTGACACTGTTATTTTGTTAATCGGTCCTGAAAGGTGGTTCCGCAGTCACTGTGCGGAACCACCTTTCCAGAATGACTAATGAAATGACAGTGTTACCGTTCATGAGGAAAGCTCCTAAAAACCCTATGTTGAAAATCTGGTGAAAATATTCCCCAAAACGACTGTTTTACAACGTGCTTTGCGCAGTTCCTACGCACGCTCGTAACTTCAAGCATTTTTAATATTTTCACTCCAGATTTTCAGTATTGCCATTTTAACACACCTCCTTCTGAACAGTACAACTGTAATATTTCACAGCTCACCTGAAATGTGTTTTCGCCCCGTAGCGCACAATGGGTCGGTCGGTGTGCAAAATCAATGTTCCAGACAGATTAATAAAATCACAGTGACACTGTTCATGAACAGTGGTCTTAAACTGGCTATATTGAACATTTGGGGAAAATATTCCCCAAAACGACTGTTTTATGAGCGTGTGTTGCGCAGTTCTGATGCCTGCTCATAACTTTGAGCATTTTTAATATTTTCACTCCAGATTTTCAGTATTGCCATTTTACCACACTTCCTTATGAACAGTACAACTGTCATTTTTCACATCTCACCCAAAATGTGTTTTTGCACATGTAGTGCATAATGGCGCGGTCGGTGTGCAAAATCAATGTTCGGGACAGATTAAGAAAATCACAGTGAAGTAAAGTGCAATTCATAAACTACAACAAGTAGACTGTTGTTTGCTAATGTTGTTGGTAGTTGCTATTTTTTACCATACAAAAAAGTTTACCAAGGGACTATTATATCTCAATGTTTCAATTAATTCTCTATTCTGTATTTAAATAAATGTTACAAAGTTTTCAAAATATAAACACCTTGTCAATGTCCTTTTTTCCATAGTTATTTCCCATTTTATAAGCGCAATAAGACACTCCAGGGTGGTGGTTGTTATGTGATAACCGCACACCTAGGTGCGGAAGGACACTCGGCCTTCGACCTCATCCCTCACCATGCACCTAGGTGTGCGGTTATCACATAACAACCACCACCCTGTCATATCTTATTGCTTACGTAATATAGCAGTCACCATGGTTCCCACCCTGGTCTATTCGGAAAAAAATGGTACCTTTCCAGGGTGGTCAGCACTGTTAGCGTAGCATTATAATAGACTTATTAGTTTGTTTGAGGGAGCATTTACTTTGTGGTGGCCAAGAGGGTTAGCCTGGCAAGAGTACAGTTCAAGCTGTGTGAAGAAGAGGAGTTGTTAGTGTTCTACCTTTTAGGTGACCATACAAATGGACTTTTGTTCCCAATTGTGCGGCACTTACAGCCAAGGTCCTGTCATGTGTCCAGGCAGAGCACATCAATCTGGAACATCAAAAACACAAACAGTACTCCATTCTGGGACCCTATTGAGTAGACAATACTGAGGAGCAACACATTTCAGGCTGCTTGTTTGATTCCTGCTGTAGGCTTAACTCTGGATCCATGCTCCTGTCACATTGCATGCCAGTTTACTCTCAAGCTGCAAGGCCAGTACCACTCTTTAAAATCTGGTACAGCTCATCTCTGCAATGTATTTATGGTCACTGCTGATGAGCTGACAATTAAAACTGGCATGCCCAGCCAAACAAGTGTGTGCTAACTAATACAAATTAACCTCCCCAGTACACCAACCTTAATCCCTTCATAACATAAGTAAAAAGGTTTGAGGTGTACTAGCTCTGACATACAATCATATTCTTATTTTTTTACACTTATCTAATTACATTCAGCATATTCGGCATAATTGTTTTAGTCAGTCTCTTGACTCCTCTCACTGCTCAATCACTCTGTTGTTTATTATAGTGGTATGGTAGCATCACTGTAGTTAGGGCTGAGCAGGGGATTCCATGTTAAACATTAAACTTTGCACTTTAATATCTTCACAACTGTTTAACAGATTTGCACGAACTTTTGCATGCTTGGTCTCAGTAGAAAAGATCTCTTGACATGTTGAGTTTTGTTCTGGTCAGATGTGTGGATTCCGAGATCTTGATAGTGAAAAAAGTTAAGAAATAGATGTTTTTTGCAGAAAAAATGCGTGCATCACTTGCCAACTCAAATCTTACCCAACTCCTCCAAGATCCTACGCGTATTAACCCCAAATCTGGGAAACACACCCTATTTGATTGTATGATTACCAATTGCCCACAGAAGATCAAATCAGTGGGTATACTTCCTGACTTTATAAATGATCATTCTCCCACCTTTTGTGTGTGGAGAAACAACCATCCCAACCCACCTCCTAAAATCTCACTTATTCGGGACGTGTCCAGGTTTGACACAGACAGCTTTATCTCCTCTCTTAATAACACTGACTGGCGCTCCATCAGCATGCTCCCTGATATAAATCAGGCCCTAGACTTCCTAATTGACACCTTTTCACAGCTAATAAACCAACATGCCCCCTTGAAAAAATGCAGATCCAAGGGCGTCAAGGCCCCATGGATTACAAAGGAGATCAGGATACAAATGTCCCTTCATGACAAAGCCTGGTACACATACAAAAATAGTGGAACTGTCCCTAACTGGCAAACTTACAGACAACTCCGTAACAGTTGCAAAAATGCACTCCAGAAAGCTTGGAGCCTCCATTTCAAATCTCTTCAAGTAGAACACCTTAGTAGTCCCAAGGAATTCTGGAGGCAAATTAATTCGTTAGTAAAAGGTAAAACCGTGGTAATCCCTAGTAATATCACTGTCAATGGTTCTACCCTTGAGGACTCTGCATCCATTGCTGCCAGCTTTAATCAATTCTTTACCGACCTTCAAAAATACACCACTCTCTTTCATAACTCCACCTCCCAAACTCCTGCTCCCCCAACTACCATAGGGAAATGTCCTGAGTTCTATCTGAAATTAGCCACACTCAAAGAGATGCAACAGTTTCTCTCCAACTTGAAAACGGATATCTCTCCAGGACATGACACACTAGAACCAAAATTTCTCAAATTGGGTGCCTCAGCCCTCATCCGCCCCATTTGTGACCTCTTTAATTGGTCCTTCCTCTCTAACTCCGTTCCTGATAAATGGAAGGTGGTGGTAGTTGTCCCAGTGCATAAGGGAGGTTCCAACTCCATTGCAGACAACTATCGTCCTATCTCTATCTTGTACTTACTATTTACAAAGTCCAAGGCACATAGTCTATAACCATCTCCAGGACTAGCTTGACTTTCACAACATTCTCTCCCCTTATCAGCATGGCTTTAGAAGGAAACATAGTACTCTTACCGCCCTGTTAAAGGTTACGTCCAACATATTTCATGCCATGGACGAAAGCCTCAACACAGGTGCCATCTTTGTTGATCTTACTAAGGCATTTGATCTAGTGAATCATGATCTCCTTCTCCACCAGCTTCTTCTTATTGGTATGGACAACAGTGCCCTCCACTGGGCCAATAGTTATCTGACTGGGCATTCCCAGACAGTGAAGTGGGATGGCTTCCTCTCCAACCTCCCCCCAGTTACCCATGGGGTACCACAAGGATCCATCCTGGACCTCATACTATTCTCACTCTTCATTAATGAACTTCCCCAGTTTTGTGGTGGTGCCTCTGTACATCTTTATGCAGATGACACAATACTATACCGTTCCTCCCATCACACTGACATTATTAACCGTGACCTTTGCCACTGACTTTGCTTTCCTAGAAAGCTGGTTCCTTCAGAATCGTCTTGTTCCTAATGCTAATAAAACTAGGTGCATGCTCTTCTCACATTGTCCTAGTCCTAATCTTCATCCCCCACCCCTTCACATCTCAACCCTTAAGGGTGAGACCTTGGAGGTAGTTCACCCATTTAAATATCTGGAATTCACTCTGGATCCCATGCTCTCCTTCAGCTCCCATGCCTCAATCATTGCCAAATCTCTTAATCAGTAACTAGGCCTCCTCTACCGTATTCGTCCGCTTCTCACGTCTGCCTCCTGCCAGAAAATTGCCTCCTCCTCCCTTCTACCTCTCTTAGCCTACTGTGCTCCCTTGCTCTTCTCTACCAACTCTACCTCTATGTCCCTCCCCTCTCAGGCATACCACAGGATTGGAAGGTTTGCCTTGGGGGTAAAAGCCCACTTGCATCACTGTGATGTCCTCTTCTCACTAGGCTGGTTTACTTATATTGCTAAATTAAGGTACTCCTCCTTGAGACTCATATTCTAGCTCATCCATGACTTTACACCTCCTTGCCTTGATGAACTTGTGCGCCTCCGGCATGCACTGCACACCCTTCACTCCGCCTCACTTCCCCTTCCTGACCTACCGAAACTACGTTTGACCACTTCCAGGAGATTCTTCTCGTTTGCTGCTCTCATGGATTGGAACTCTCTTTCTCTGACAATCTTGTCTTGTTCCTCTCTCAATTTGTTCCAATCTAAGTTATCTGCCTTGTTATCCCCCTCTTCACCCTGTTCTTGCTTCACCTGAATAGTTCCCCCCATCCCCCCTCCATTCCTAATATACCCTGATGTGCACTTCACTGCTTAATGCTTTGATGAAGTTATTATCATGTGCCAATGCCTAACCCTGTTTTTTACTTATCTCTTACCCTGACGAACCTTGCTTAAGTATTTTGTCATCGCTTTGTTTTATTGTTCTTCTGTATGTCAGATGTTTTACCACTCTGTTAATTTGCACTATTACTGTATGTCCAATATATTACCACTCTGTTAATTTGTACTGTTATTGTATGTAATCCATATCCGGGTCACCCCTGAAAAAGGGACTGTATTTTCTCAGTGGACTTACCCGGTCACCAAAACTTAAATAAATAAAATAAAATAAATATTACACATTGGATATTGTCATGGCTGACTAGTACAATGAAAAGGGGGGTGCATTCAAGCAGTCTATTTAGGATGGGTAGATGTTAGCAGCGGAGTGCCCCGGGGATTAGTCCTGGGACCTTGCCTATTTAATTTATATATTTCCTCTATGAGAAGTAATGAAGGCATATGGCTAACCAAATTTGCTGAAGATTCAAGGATAGGCAAAGTGGTAGAAAATATAGAAGACTCATTAAAACTACAGAGAACGTTGGCAGAGTTTGAAAAATGATCCAATGAACATAAGTTGCTATTTAATTCTGAAATGTGCTCCGTAATGCATATGGGGAAAAATAATAAAAGGGAAAACTATAAATTGTGCAATCAGACATTAAAGGAAGTCACAGAGGAGAGGGATCTTAGCATAATAATATCTAATGACATGACCTTTAAAAGCCACTGCCACACTGTTACTAAGAGAGCCGATGGGATTTTGAACTTCATCATAAGACAAATAGCTAGCAGGAGAAGGGAGGTGATCATTTCTCTTTATGCTTCCTTGGAGTCTGCATCTGGAGTATTGTGCACAGGTTTGGGCACCCAGTAATAAAACAGAGCTTACAATCTTGGAGAGGGTGCAGAAAATGGCAACCAGGGTAATTGGTGATCATAGAGGATGTGAAAATAGTACTAGATTAGAGGAACTGGGATTGTTCTCAGTCAAGTACAGAAGGCTCAGGGGAGACATGTGCATGTTGTTTCATGCTCTAACAAGCTAGGACTTGTGGGAAAGCCTAGATTTGGAAATGAGGGATCTAACATATGGTATGAGATCACACACCTTACAATTAAGGGGAGGCACTTGTCACACAAACAGGAGAGCTAAATGGTACAATCAGAGGGTGGTTACATTGTGGAACTCTCATCCTGAGGAGGTGGTAGGCGGTAATAATATGACAGAGTTCAAGAGGAGGCTAGATGTGTACTGCACTGAGAAGAACATCAAAGGATATGGGGCATAGATTCAGGTGATCTAAATGGACTTGCATCTATATTGCTCTGTATAAATCTATGAAACCTATGAAAGGACTTTGTATTGGTTGGTCTTCTAAGTACAATTTATTATTCTAGTCTCCTTGTAGAAGGGGTGTGGGATTTCAAATCATAGGAAGACACTTTCTAAGTTCAGAGGCTCCTAATTTTTAAAGAGCACGTTACCTAGTTATTTTCCTTTACTGGGGGGGGGGAGGGGGTTAAACCTAAGACAAGGGTCACCCTGTCACACTCCTAAGTACAATTTATTATTCTCCCTCACAGGACTTATACACTGTTTCCTGAACTCTCACATGGGGAATTGCTGGTAGCTTGTTAAATGGGGTGATGATTGTTGACTCTAATTAGAAGCAACCGGGATCTTTACTGCAACTGGTTATTTTAATATGTCTCCACTAGTAAGTATAGTTGTAAATAACTACTCCTTTTTTTTAATCATTTAACAAGTTTTACCTGTATCCAGCCACCGCTCCTCCTTACCACCACTGACCCCGAAGCTCGACATGCCCAGTTGGCATACGCAACTACACCTGCAAAAGAAGCCCCCCCTTTGCACCTGCGCCCGGCGAGGATCCATTACCGGCACATGCCTTTCAGGCATCGTCAGTCGGTGAAACTGTGGCCATCAAGCTGCCACGGACTTGTGCTGCCATTTTCTCCCACTTATCTCCCTGATGGAAGCACAGGCATGCAATGACATCTGCGCACTGACTTGCAGATGTCTGCCATGCTTCCCCCCAACTAAGCACCCGCGCAACTGCAGTACCTTGGGGCATCCCCAGGGACAAGCAGAGCACGGCGTGCATCCACCCCTTTTTCCCAGGACTAGGAGAGCTGTCATCAGACACTCAATCCTAGTCCTCCCCTGCTGACCCCCCCATGACCCGAGCACATGGGTCGCCGGCGTGGAGTGAGGTGTGGCATCCAGTGCCTTAACCCTCAGCGCCACCAGGCCGGTCATGCTTATTTTTTTTTTTTGTATAATAAAGTTTGTTCTTTTTCCAGCAAAGATATTAGCATGACATGTTTAAAAGTAGTACATCATTTTTACACAAGAGTCCCATATTGGTTGGACTTCCTAAGGCATCATTTCATAAGAGAGTAATCTAGACATTTTGTACATTTTGATGTCAATCTTTTCAATACACCTTTTACCTATCAATAATAACAATAGTACGAATCAAGTCCAGCCCTATCAAACATTGCTTGTATTTATCCTATATTACTGTCAATTCATACTGCTGTAGAGACAAACTAGAAACTATCTGCTTAGAACTAGAATAAAAAACTGAAACTAAAAACCACATAATCTGAGTCTATTATTTTACTGTAATCAAACCTCATAATGTTGCTACGATCTGGAATTAATTTCTCTTCTGAGTAGCTACCTCATCTCAGGGTTCAGAATTATACTTTGTCCTATTTTAACATTATATATGCGATGTTCATACCGCTCCCCCCTCTCGGAGAAGTGTGGTCTTTCCTGGAGACAAGGAGTTCAGAAAGTTGTTCCATACCCCCAGGAACCTATCTTCCTTTCCCTTCAGGATATAGATCAGTCTGTCTACTGCCAAGACTTTAATAACTAGTCTTTTCCATTGTTCTACTGTTGGCACAGCACCAGTAGTCCACATGTTCTGTATACCCTGTCTCGCCACCACCAGTAGTACCCGAAGCCACCTGGGATACAGGACCCAATTTCCATTGCCTTCAACCTCCACCCCAATAGCATGGACCTCAGGGAAATTTCTATTGATTGCCCCCACATACCTGAAATTTCACTCACCACCCCCTTCCAATAACTTTACAAATTTGGGCACTCCCAGTAATAGTGTATGAAAGTGCTCTGTATTATTCCACATTTACCACAAAGTGGTGAGACCTCTGGTCAAAACCTGTGGACCATGCTAGGAGGGTAGTACAGTTGGTGCAGGAATTTGTACTGTGACTCTTTGTATTTGTTACACAGGAGGAGGAGGCCCATATGTGACTTTAGCACTAGTTCCCAATTGGGGTCTAGAATCTCCACCCCTAAGTCCTACTCTCACCATCTCTTTACTCTATTTGATTCTCCCTGAAAGACCCATCTATCTAATCTTGCTGCCTTACCCATCAATCCTTTCTTATTTCTAGCTGCTCCAAGTACTTCCTTTTCGACTTCTGAGATTCAGAAGTTCTCCTCTTGGGTCCTTCTTAGTCGTTTAGAGTAATCTTTGATATGGAAATACCTGTAAAGGTGTGTGGCAGGTATACCTATCTCCTTTTGTATATCCTGAAATGTGTGTATCCCTGTTTTTGCAAGGAGGTCCCCCCACACATCTTATTCCTTTCTCTTGCCATATTTTAAAACCCTCATCCTTTAGTCCTGGTAGAAAGTCAGGGTTCTCTGCCACTGGTACAAGAATAGTATTCTCAAGTGCTGCCCTCTGCTTCTCTTAATAACCCTTCATGCTTCTAAACTTGCAGTCACCATGGGGTTGGGATTTTTTAATTGTTTATGTGCCTGTAGGCCTTCACTTCCCAAATAGGCTGAACCCCTCCCTTGTGCCTCTTCCTCCTCCAAATCAAGCCAACTGGCTGCTTTTCCACTATTAATCCAACTCTGCAAATATCTATATTGGGTCACCAGATAATAAACCTTAATGTCTAGGAAGTTTATTCCACCCTATTCTCCTGAAGCTTTGAGTCATTGGAGGCTCATTCTCAGCTTCTTACCTTGTCATATAAATTCTGTGAAGCCCTTTCTCCATTTTTTTATATCCCCATTTGTGGGGCTGAAGGGAAGCATCTACATACTGTATCGTATTCTGGGCGGGACGTTCATTTTAAGAAGATTAATTCTTCCTATCCATGTGATTGGTAATGCCTTCCATTTACTGAGGTCCCTTCAGAGAGTTTTGAAGAGGGGGTGTATAATTAGGGTTGTACAGACTGCCTAGGTCCTTTCCCATCTTTATCCCTAGATATCTGAAGGTCTTGTGTACAATGTTTAACCCCCATGCATCTCCCCCCCCCCATTTCTCCCTAGAAACATTATTTCAGATTTATTTAAATTTAATTTATATCCAGAGACCTTGGCAAATTGTTCCACTATATGGAGCATAGCTGGAACTGACTGTTCTAGATTCCTGAGGAACAACAAAATGTCATCTGCATACAGTGTCATGGTGTGCCAGTCCCCTTTCAATCCTTTGACCCCCGATATCAGGGTTTCATTACGTATCTTGATAGCTAGAGGATCTATTGCTATAGCAAATAGTAGGGGAGAGAGGGGGGCACCCCTGCCTGGTTCCCCTCCTCAGCCTAAACTCTGCTAATAGGATTCCATTCATCATAACTTTTGCTGTTGAGGCCCTGTAAAAAGCCCCTACCAGTTACAGGAACTCTGTCCACTGACCGAATCTTTCAAGGACTTTCATCAGATAATTTCACTCTGTTCTATCGAACACTTTTTTGACATCCATGAACAGGACACAGGCACTGCCAGGATGCCAAGAACCCCACCATATTACATTCAGTAGCCTTCTCATATTATGGTAAGACTGCCTATCCTGCACAAAGCCCATCTGGTCTGAGTGGACTATCAGAGGGAGTAGCTGTTGTAGT
This sequence comes from Neoceratodus forsteri, assembly GCA_016271365.2. NCBI lineage: Eukaryota > Metazoa > Chordata > Ceratodontiformes > Ceratodontidae > Neoceratodus > Neoceratodus forsteri. The sequence goes on along the minus strand of CM057450.1, from coordinate 1,277,917,651 downwards.
CACATAGCCAGAACTTTTGCCATAATCTTACAATCATAGTTCAGAAGAGATATTGGTCTGTAGGATATGTACTGTACTGGATCTTTGTCTGGCTTGGGGATCACTGTAATAAGAGGTTCACAACAGGTCCTAGGTAGCCCCCTCTCTCCCCTTGCCTCCTCCACTATATGTCTAAGAGGTTCGGCCAGTTTCCCCCATAATTCCTTATTATATTCTGAACCAAACCCATCAGGGCCTGCTGCTTTTCCCTCTTCAGGTGGCCTATGGCTAGGTTTATCTCTCCTACTGCTATTTTTGCTCCCAGTGTTTTTTTCTGTTCCAGACTAAGCTCAGGAATAGGCAGTCCATCCAGGAACTTGTCCATTAATTGTTCCAAGCCCTGACATTCTGCTTGATATAGTTTGTCATAAAATTCTCTAAAACATTCCCTAATGGCAGCCTCCTCTCTCAGTAGGTTTTCCTTTCTATCCTTAATATGTACTATTCTTCTGTTAGATTTCCCTTCCTTTATAAGGTGTACTGGTAAGGGTCCAGGTTTATTTCCCCACTCATATATTTTTTGTCTAACATAAAACAACCTGTTCTTGACTTCTTCTGTTAAGCTCAAATTCAACGCTTCCCTGGCTACTTGGAGTTCCGGCATTTTCTCCTCCCCTCACATTTGAATTACTTCTCTCTCTAGGTCAAAGATCTTCTGTTCCAGTTCCCTTTGTTTTTGCCATTTCTCTCTCTCTCTCTTCAGTTTGGCAGTATAACCAATAATAACCCCTCTCATATACTGTAAGCCTTGCCTGCCTCCAAGTACACCCCCTTTGACTCTATTGTACCCTTATTAGTCTCCTCATAGAATTGCCATTGTTCTTTCAGGAATTCTCGGAATTCCTTTTTTACTAAAGGATAAGTGGTAAACTGCCACCCTTCCCTCCTTTCACTTCCATGAACTATGTGGAGCTGCATCTGTTCCTTGGTATGGTCTGACAAAAAATTAGGGCTATGCTCCACTCTCTGTATCTTAGGGTAGCGATCCCTCTGAATGTAAATATAGTCTAATCTTGACAATGAACCATGGGAGGTTGAAAAAAAAGTATATTCCCTGGCCCCTGGGTTAGCCACTCTCCACGCATCTAGCATATTGAGGTCTGTGAGCCCTAGCTGCCACTAGTGGACCACCGCAACACCCCTGGGCCTGGACCCAGAGTAATCTAATTTGGGGTATGCCACACAGTTGAAGTCTTCTCCCAATACCAGATTAGGGAACCGTTCCCATATAATTTTATCCAAAATCTTCTGGTAGAAGGTAGGATCCATTACTGAGGGTGCATATATGTTGCCAAGAGTTATTGTTTGCCCCTGAACCTCTCCCACTACAAAAATATAGTGGCCTTCTATGGGGTCTCTTACTGTGCGATGGGCCATGAAAGGGAATTTTTTATTCGGCAGAATAGCAACTCCTCTTTATGAGAGTTATAAGATGATGTGTGACAGGCCCCAGGCCACCCTCCCACTAGTTTGTCATGTTCTTTAGGTGTCAGGTGGGTTTCTTGGATCATGGCCATATCTGCACCCTTCCTACGGAGTGCAGCCAGGACCTTAGCCCTCTTGGCTGGGGATGTGAACTCCTTCACATTCCATAAAATGATTTTACTAGCCTTATTTTGCATTAGACTATGCATATTTCTAGATAGACTTCCCTTTGTAGCCTCAGATTCAGAGCAACATTAGCCATGAGGTTAAGTATAACAAACTTAAGAACTATAATCTCTAACTGACAACTTGAAATAGTAAACTTGACCCCCCTCCCTCCCCTGCTTTTAACACCCATTTTGCCCTTTTCTCCCTCATTGTTATCTTTGTTAGACTCTTCATGCGTAAACCTTTGAAACAGTAGTATTTATCAATTAGGTGACTCCCTCTCTCTCTACTATGCCCCCCTCCTCCTGCACTCTTCTTTATTCTCTTTTATTCTTCTGTATTTCACTTATGATACAGTTCTCTGTATTTCGGTGCCTGGAACCTTTTTCCCATTGCAAGGTGTTCAGGATCCAGTAGCCTTCCCCCTTCCCCCAGCGCACCCTCCGTTCAACAAGCCGTATTACTTTTACAACATCCCATATCAGCCTCGATGGGAGCCAAGCGCTAAAATATGCTCTTCCATAAATTCTATCTATTCCACCTCCACTCCTTCTTGTTTTTCTCCCTCCTCCATTATACATCCCCTCTTATTCCATGTCCTTCTTCCCCTTTCACCAGTTCAATGCATTCATTTTCAAAACTGTATTATTAATTTTATTATTAACTTCCCAAATATGCATATTCAGACACATTTTGGTGTAGGCAACTTGTTTTAAAACAGGGTCTGCAGCGGGAGAGGTGAGGGAACCGAGCCCATTCTTGCATGTAGTCCCTCCCACCCCACAAACCCATCACTCCTCCATAAGGCCCTTTCATTTATTCAGCCTTCCAGCTGCCAGCATAAATATCTTCTATTCATCGCCTTGTAGTCATTTGCTGAAACTTATGTAAAGGAGTGGGTCTCATTAGACAGTTCTGTCTCTAGTTCTAAGGGGGGAGTGGAGCTAGATCGTAATCTCAGCAATCTTCCCTCGAGGCCCCATCCATGTAACTCAGTTCCAAAACCGAAGGCACGGCAAAAATCGGGGGCATGGGTAAAGAGACAACATGCCAAGTAGCAGTGCCAACTTGCAGTCTAAATCTTCATGTCTTCTTGTTTTTTGTCCCATTTATCCAGAAACACTTGTAATTTGTCAGACTCCCAGAAAGAATAAGTAGCCCCCTCTGAGCGCACTTTCACCATAGCTGGATATACCATGAGGAAGTCGAGGCCTCTGTCCCTGAAACGATCCATTTTTAAGTTAAATTGCTCACATTTCCTCTGGATTCTAGCAGACATGTCTCGATGCATTGTAAGCTTAGGTCCCTCATATATTAATTATTTTCTATGTCTGTAGGCTACCATGAGGGCCTGCCTGTCTGGAAAATGGTGCAGCCGGAAGATGACCGGAGTGAGATGGCTGATAGTTTTAGGGGTTGTGGTGCAAGGGCCATATGCCAATGTTCAATTTTCAGTGTGCCCTGCTTAAACTCAAGCCCCAGTAGCTTCAGGAGGGTTTCGGCGCAAAACTCCATCAAGTTACCTCTCTCAGCCCTTTCTGGTAAGCCTCATATGCGGAAGTTATTTCATCTGCTGTAATTCTCTTGGTAGTCCAAGGCTTCTTTTAAATCTTCCACTTCTTTCTCTAATTTTGCCAACTTTTCTGGTGTCGCCCTTGTGGCGTCTTCTAAGTCTGACACTTTATGCTCAACTTTGTTGATCTTTTGTGTGTGCTGTTTAATTTCTCTTGTTATAACCAAGAATGTCTGTTCAAAATGCTCCCATCTGGGTTTCAGATCTGCAAGAACCTGCTCGGACACCACTCTGCTGATATCAGCTATCTCTGCTGCAAACAGCAATATTGGGCCTGGACCTCTCACACCCACACCTCCTTGGGCAGCCATTTTTTGGTTTTTTTATTTGCCTGGTGGGCCGATTTCCCGGTATTCAAGAATTCGTCCATTCTTTTCTTCACAGATGGCTCGAAATATAGCTAAAGTTTGTAATTTTAAGCAGAAGAACTACTTTAAAAAGCTTTGTAGTGCGGAGCTCTGGAGAGGTACGTCTGCTTCCTTCAGCTGCTCATTAGCACCCCCACTGTGTTCCTTTTTAGTAAGGTTATTTTTATGTTTGCCTGCGCCCATGCACAAGAAACATTTTGTGACAACTTAGGAGAGAAGTGGGGTTTTGGAGGTGTGGCATGGTGGCCAATGCCCCACTGCCTTTTGAGGCTTGGCCCACTTTCCCCAATGTGGTGGTGAGCTGCTGCTGACAGTAGTTCAGCCAGTGTGCCACAACTTGAAATGAATTTGCTGCTGCAATGAGGGAGCAACCTGTCATTACAGGGTGTAACATTTCAAGTAACATGGCAGCGGCTCTCCCCTCCACCTCAGAGTCCCCATGTAAGCCGACTTGGGTGTTCCAGTCCCCCTGTCAGCTTGCTCCCCTCCACAGTTCATTTGCCAATGAGGTAACCCAATCCCCGTCAGCATGATGCCCCCCCGTTTGTTTTGTGTGGAGGGGGTGCCCAGTCCCCCTCGGCTCATGCACTCCCTCTCCCCTCCAGCACACTGTATGGCCAAAAGAGGTGCCCAGTCCCCATCAGCTCCAGTCCCCCCCCAACAAACACCCAGGTGACATGCTGGGGGCCCACCCCAGTATGCTAAAAGTGTCCTGCGTAGTCTTCTTTTTTTTTAATCCTGTAAAAAAAGGAAACAGTCCCTCATTGAGTCCCATGCTCCCTCCCCCAATCTGCACTCACCCTCTGCCCACCCCACCTCCCCACACACCCCCATCCCATACTTACTTCCGGAGTCTGGCGTGATGATCTTCAGTGGACCGGGAACATGTCTGCACTCTTCAAAGCCGACCGATAACTAAAGAAGTGCCGGAAAGCTGTATAATGGCATAAATGGGTTTTTCAACTTTGGTGCATATCTCGGCTATTTTTGTGAATTTTGGCACCAAATTTTCAACATGGGGTTCTTGGGATGCCACCTCATGAATTCAGTCACTGTCATCTTATTATTCGGTCCCGAAAGGTGATTTTTGTGGCCACTGCGTGGAATGAACTTTCAGGACTGATTCACAAAATGACAGTGTCATTGTTCATGAGGTGGGCTCTCAAAAAGCCTATGTTGAAGATTTGGTGAAAAAATTCCAAAAAATGACTGAGTTATGAGCGTGCACTGTACAGTTTCTATGCATGCTCATAACTTCACGAATTTGTAATATTTTCATTCCAGATTTTCAACATTGACATTTTTCCACACCTCCTTATGAACAGTGCAGCTGTTAGTTTTCAAATCCTGGCCGAAATGTGTTTCACACTTCCAGTGCAGAAAAGCGCGGTTGCCGTGGGAAATCAGTGTTTGGAACAAAGTAAGAAAATTACAGTAATGCTGTTCATGAGTGAAGGCCCTAAAATGCCTATGTTGAAAATTTGGTGACAAACGTCCATAAAATGACTGTGTTACAAGCGTGCATTGTGCAGTTTCCATGCACCCTTGTAACTTCACAAATTTGTAATATTTTCACTCCAGATTTTCAACATTGTCAGTTTTTCACACCTCCTTATGAACAGTACAGCTGTCATTTTTCATATCCTGCCCAAAATATGTGTTTGTACATCTGGCGCACACTGGCGCGGTCGCTGTGGGAAATCAATGTTTGTCACAGATTAAGAAAATCATAGTGGCAGTGTTCATGAGCAGAGGTCACAAAATGCCTATGTTGAACATCTGGTGAAATAATTCCACTAAATGACTGCGGTATGAGAATGTGTTGTGCAGTTTCCATGTATGCTCGGAACTTCGAGCATTTTTAATATTTTCTTTACAGATTTTCAACATTGCGATCTCTTCACACTTCCCTATGAATGATACAGTTGTCATTTTTCACATCCTGCCCAATCTGTGTTATCGCACATCTGGTGTAGAATGGCACTGTCACTGTGGGAACTCAAAGTTCAGGACACATTAACAAAATCACACTGCCACTGTTCATGAGAAGAGGTCCCAAATGCTTTCATGAGGTGGGTGTCACAAAAAGGCCATGTTGAAAATTTGTAGTGCAAAAACCAAGAAATGCCCGGGGCATTAGGGTTCTAACCATAACATCCCACCATGTACAGACTGAGAGGCGTCGGGGTGTGCTTTTGGATCGCCAACTGTGTTCATGCCATTCTACCCCCACTCCCCACCCTGAACCCAGTGACAGGCATCGAGGTGTGCCTTGGACTCTTCGGCCCCAGACTTCAGCCCATTCTCCTATAATGCACCCAGTTCAGCGTATGTCCTTATGAAATGGGGTGACTGTGAAGCCGAACACCCCAAGGCACACCTCAGCACTTGTCAGTGTCTACAGGATAGGATGAGGTGAAATGCTGTGAGCATTATGGGCAATGACCCAGCGGCACACCCCAATGCCTGTCCATCTCTGCAGGGTGGGGTTGCTGTGAGTTCAGTACTTCACTGCCACTCCTATTCTGCATGTCTAACTCCTGCATGTCTAATGCTAATATCAGCAAGCAAACATTCGGAATTGACAAATGCTTGTTATACCTGGTGCCCAAGGTATAAACCTTTATTCTGAGCTCTTATAACTGTAATAGTGGTATAATGGTTACAACTAGAAACCAGCAGAGCAAAAAAGAAAGTTAAAGGGATTCCAGAATTGTCTGATAGTAGCCAGAGTAAGCAGGCAACTAGTAAAGGTGGCAGCAAGAAAAGGAAGAATAAAGGCAAGGAAGACATGCCTGTTAAAAATCAACCAAAGATCTCCTCCTTTTTGAATCAGCTGCCTTCTAAAAATTAAAGTAAGATGGGCTATGTAATAACAGGAGGTTTATGTGAGTCTAATTCTGTTACACAGTTTAAGACATTTACCCCTAAACTCCAGGGCCAAGATTCACAAAGGGAACACAAATAGGGCACAAATGTTTGAGCTGCACTTCCCAACTGTGCTGGCGGGCAATGGAGCAATTCACAGTCAGATAGCCCAGTGGGCTATCTGACTATGAATAGGGGTTGGTGGGAGCAGCGCTAACCCAGGTAAAGCAGTGGAATACCAGTAGTGCTTTTCCCATAGCCAGTCAGGAAAATGGCCCCACAGCAAATAGCACTCATGTGCTGAAGTGATATTCAGGAACATAGTCATGCAAATGAACTCATTGGGCATACAAGGCACTAGTGGCCATTATCATGTCCATTATGGGCTAATTTGCATGCCATGCCTGTGGTGGTGTGTGGTCCCACCCACCAGCCAAAGCCCCATGTAGCCACATTCCCTCATAGTCCAGTGTTGCCCCCCCTTATCACCAACCCAACAGTAAAAAGAAATATTATTCCATAGTGTAGGATCCCTCCCCAGTCCCCAAAGTCATTATCTCCCACCCATTTTTAATAAAAATAAAGTTTCATAGTGTAAGGTCCCAGCCCGATCCCTGATCACATGAATTTCCACCCGTTAATGACAATAATTAATTTCCATAGTGTAGCAGCCCCATCCTGGTCCCTGATCACCCGATTACCCACCCATTAATTAAAGGATTTAGTTTCCATAGTGTAGTAGTCCTACCCTGGTCCCCGATCACCCAATTACACACCTGTTAATTAAATAATTTAGTTTCTATAGTGTAGTGGTCCCACCTTGGTCCATGATTGCCTGATTACCCACCCATTTATTTAAGAATGTATTTTCCATAGTGTAGAGTCTCACCACAGTCCCTGATCACCCACCTGAGAATATAAAAATACATTACCATAGTGTAGGGTCCCTCCCCGGTCCCCAATCCCCTGATCCCCCACCCGTTCAGAAGAATGATATTTTCCATAGTGTAGGGTCCCACCCCATTGCCCAGTCACCCACCCAGTATGAAAATTAGTAGTTTTCTATAATATAGTGATCCCCCTAACCCCCCACCCACTCCAGTAATCACACACCACCCTGTTCCCCTCTCCCCAGCACGTCCACCGATCAGCGAGCAGCACAGCCCTCCTCACATCTCCATGGCTTCCTACCGACTGAACTGTCAATGACAGCTTACAGTATACACTACAATTATATTGGTTGATTGTCACTCTAAGGAGTGAGTGAGAACCTGATCGATACTAATCCCACCAGCCAAGAGAAGGGGATAGTTGGTAAAAAATTACAGACAGAGAAGAAGGCATTAGCTGAACATAACATTAGTGCTGGGACAGATAAGGATAATATGTTAATAACTTTAGCCTCTATCAATAGTAGTAAGGAAAAGAACATTTCTGAGACCAGGAAAGATAGGTGCCCCTCCGACAGTGACGCCAACACAGCAACCTACCAACCCATCGATAAAATCGACAGGTTGCTGACAGGTCACTGTGTTGGTGTGCCCAACACAGGAGAACACTGTCTCATGGTCCTGCACCCCCTCCTGAATCAACTCCGATTGGAGTTGAGAATCTAAAATACAGGGGGTGTGGGAGGCAGCCCCCCCCGCATTGGGGATTCGAGATGCAAAGCCCCCAGATGGAAAAATGGACCAGGAGATGCACTGGAACTATGTCGACCGCAACTTGCAGTCAACATAATTCCTGTCAATGAGATGCCAGTCAACAAAACTGTTGTCAAACCGGCATCGTAGATCTGGAAAGATAGATGCACAGACAATCAGCCCTGTCTCAGGACCTTTGGTTTAAAAAGGGAAGACAATGAGACATCGTCAGCCTTGAAAGAAGAGATTGTGAACCTTTATAGAGCTGATATGGGTCTAACAGTAAAGGATGATGACATTCAGAAGGGGTGAGAAATGGTAACTTGGTGGGAAGCATACTATATATGCTGAATGTTTGGATATTTTCTGCTTGCACCCAAGGATATTAAATTACTCATGGATAAATAGCCACCATCTTGATAGGCTAAACCTAAGGGCTGATCTGATAAACTGTGAAAAATTGTCCCTGAGTTTGAAAAGGAAGAGTGAGGGCTCTAAGCCAGTGACTCTTAGTTTGTTTGGTTTCCAAAAACTGTTTAGAGAGACTGACTTGAAACTTAGGCACACTTTATGTAATTTGTTTAAGTCAGGTGTGTGTTTTTGTTCTTTAATCCTTCCCCTCTCCCCAAGAGCTGCTCTGCACAAACGTGTAAATAAAAGGTGTCCCACTAGGGTTTTACATGCTCTGAGCAAGGTTCCCAAATTCTGCCCCCAGCTCCCTCTGTGTGCAGGTCAATTACATTACTGAATGCCCTCCCTGGGCTGAGACCTGCTCCAAGAGGACAAGATAGTCATTTGTCTGACTCTGTTTTGAAATGGGGACCAAGTGGAGGCTTGCACCTGCACTGAAGTTAGAGACAATAGCCACTGCAGGTTTGAATGGAGCTGTCAAAGTTATCTCTGTGTAAGTTCAACAGGCAAGATCTTCATTATGCCAGTACTATCTTTTTAAAACATAACTGTAGTATTCAATCTGTGAAACTCACACTATTTTATGGTATTATTCCCACAGAATCAATTCAACTTCATGAAGACTAAGATTTAATGTGACAGTGTCGGGCAAGGTAAACAGTAGTTTCCCTCGCATCTATATGAATATTTTTTCTGTTGTGAGCTTTGCAGTAGTAGAGTGTGCTGTCAATGTTACACAATGGCAGTTTTAAAAAAAGGAAAATAATAGCATTATGTGGGTGCTGTTTATTTTGATTGTTTAGGTTACTGTATTTTTTTTGGGGGGGGTGAACCATAATGACAAGAATCACTTTATGTTGTGTAGGAACAGTCTGGAACACACACACACACACACACACACACACACACACACCCCCACACATTATAGTGGCATGGTGGTGCCACTATAGTTAGGGTTGAGCAGGGGTTTCTGTGTTAAACCTCAAATTTTGCATTTTAATATCTTCACAATCATTCAGTGGATTTGCACAACATTTTGCATACACAGCCATCAGCCATGCAGGGCAGATCTCTTGATGTGCTAAGTTTTGTTCTGGACATTTATGTGGATTCTGAGATCTGGATAGCGAAAAATAAGTTACAAAAATTGCTGCTTTTTTTGGAGGGGGTTGTCATCGCCTTGCGCCCAGACTGTTTGGAATTTTGGTCTGAAATTTTCATGGAAGAAAGTACTTGGCTCACAGCTGTACAATACAAGTTGCATTAAACTGTCCATCCAATGAGTTGGCAACTGATAGCACATTGTTTTGCAGTGCATAACCAGCTCAAGAGCAATGTTTGTGCAATGTTTTTGCAACTCAGTTGGTATGCAGCTGAAGTCCCATGACAGGGCAATCCAAAACTACTTTTTAACTCTTAAGAAACAGTTTTTGCAGGTCTTTGTGCTGGGTCCAAAAACACTTATGCAACTCAGTCAAAAAAGCTAAAACAACTCATTGAAGGAAACATTTAATGAGACTTGTACTGTACCTTTGGGTGGTTTGGTGAAAAAATATTAATTCATTTCAAAGTTATTGTATTTTAAAATTTTGGGTTCTGAGCATGCTCAGTAAGTACTTCAAATAGCTGTATGAAGTGATCATATTGGGCCAGTCTTTGTTCATGAGGGAAAAATCCTTTTTCATCTGCTGCCATCTTGATTTCCATTTTTTTCAAATAAATTTTTTTTTTAGAAAACCACAAAAGTGGCATGGTAGAGAGAGACCAACATATGTATGTTGATCAATGGGACCCCGTTAGGTGGGTTCTGAACATAACAGTTTAAAAAATAATGCTCAAAGGCGTTTTTTCTTTGTTTTTACATTCTTTTTCATGACTTGCTTCCGCTTTTTTCGTATTCGTTAATACAGAAATTCTCAGATACTGTTGCTGGGTTTTGCAGTTTTTTTGTCATCACCTTGTGGCCAGATAGTTTGAAATTTTGGTCTGAAATTTTCAGGGCAGAAAGGGCTTGGCTTACAGATGTGCCTCTGGCTGTTTTAGTGAAAAAATATTAATCCATTCCAAATTTATTAACATTTGAAAATTTGGCTTCTGAGCATACTCAGTAACCACTTCAAAATAGCTAGATGGAAACACCGGCCCAGTGGCGTGGAGGGCTGAGGCATCATGCCTTACCTTCTGCCACACTGGTGACCCATGTTTGTGGTGCGAGTGAGTCACCAGGGGTCAGCCAGGGTGGGAGAGGATCAAGCATCCTCCAGCCAGCTCTCCTCTCCCGGGGAGGGGGGGACATGGAGGCTTGCACATCTCTGACACCTAGTGGTGGCTGTGTGTTGGAGCACCTGGGAGCCATACGTAGGGTTGGGGGTGGAGTAGTCGGCTGGCATGCAGTGGGTGGTAGCACGCACAGCTTGGTCATTGCCGGTGCCAACATTGCTCCACCTTTGAGGGGGTGGGAAGGAGACAAGCCAGGAGGAGAAAATGTCCTGGGTGTGGCTGGATGAATGTCAACCCTGAAGGCACCACTCCAGCGAATGGCAGGCACCTTCTGAACCGGATCTGTGTTTGGTGGGTTATGGGATCCCCACTGCCCTGCCACTGGGGGCTAAGCTGTGGAGGAAGAAAGGAGGTGCTCCACAAGTGGGGGATGGGGCTGGGGGGCCAGTGAGATGGAGGGCTGCCCAGGAATGGAGGATAAAAGAAAGTAGAAAAAAATAGCTGGATAAAGTGATTGTATGGAGCCAATCCTTTTTTGAGATGGAAAAATAGTTTTTCTTATGTCACACTGGTATCCACTGGCATGCTCCACCCTCCAATTGCAGTCCCCATAATTCTTATAGATATCCCTAGTATCTAGTGGCACCCCTCACACTCTGATCACCATCCCCCTAATTATTAAATATTTCCCTGGTGCCTAGTGGTACCCCCACCCTCTGATCATTGTTCCTGTAATCATTATTTCCCTGGTGTCTAGTGACACCCCCCACTCTCTGATCATAATCTCTGTAATTACCCAAGTTTTCCCCGATGTCTCTTGGGTCCCCCACCCTCTGATCACCATCCCCATAATTACTGAATGTTTTCCGTGGTGTCTAGTGGCATCCTCCCACCCTCTGATCACTGTCCTGTCTGTAACTAAGGAAATGGTCCCTCAATGTCTTTTTTTTTGAAAACCTGTAAAAAAGAAAAATGTCCCTTGCCTATTTCACCCCTCACCCCAATCTCCCACTCAGCACCCACCACCTCTCATTCCCCCAACCCTCCCCACACACCCTCACTCAACCTTAACAGGTCCCAGGGTGAAGGTGCACTCTCCCATGGAAGACATGTCTTGCTGCTGGAAACATTGACTTCTATATGAGAAAGTAAGATAAGAGCACTTCAATGTATTTCAATGGGATTTTCAACTTTGATACATGATTTTGACATTTTTGTATTATTGTACACCAAATTTTTAACATGGTCTTTTTGTGACCCCCCACCACATAAACAATGGTAGTGGAATTTCACAAATCCAGCCTGGAAGGTGATTTCACAATTGCTTGGTGAAATCACCTTTTCAGCAGAATTTGAAAATGTACTCCCCCGTTCATAAGGTGGGGTCATAAGAAGGATACAGTATGTTTAAAATTTGGGGTCAAAATATGTAAAAATACCAACATTATTTGCATCCATTGAAATTTCACAATGCTTGTCCATAACTCTGATAATTTTAAATCTGTTGACCCAAAATTTTCAACAAAGCCATATTTTTACACCACTTCAGGAATGTGACAGCTGTCACTTTTAAAATTCTAGCCAAACTGTCTTTTTACACCTGTAGAATAGAATGATGTTGGGGAGGTGCAGAATCATGTTTTGGCTGGGATTTTGAAATTTTCAGTACTGGATTCATGAGGTGGGGTAATAAGAAGGCTACGGTGACAATTTGGTTGTGGTTTTGCTAAAATTGGAAGTGCAGGGCCCTCTGAGCCCTACAGTTGCACAGCAATACACATATACACATCTATGGAGGGATGGGATCACAGGGCCCAGAAGGCCCTTCACTCCCACAGGCAACTGAGGATAGGATCATGTGTAGTGTGACACCAGTCCTGCACTGGCTGCCAGTGAGATGGAGAATCACTTTCAAGGCGGGATTGCTCACCTATAAAGCCCTATCTGGATCAGGCCCTGGCTGCCTAAGTGACCTCTTGATTCCTGTCTTCCCTGTGCACTCGATCTGTTCCCCCACAAAAGGCCTTCTGGTGGTTCCCAGGGCCTGTTGAAGACCTCTGGAGATCAATCATTTGACATGGCAGGCCCTGACATATGGAATTCACTTCCAAGATCACTGAGAGAGACCACATTGGTTGAGGTGTTTAAAATGAGGTCTGAACATGCATCTTTTTAGAGAGGTGTTTGCTAACTGCTTGTAAGTTTTAGGAATAGTAGACTGCTGAACTGTGTTATTTTGAACAGGGATTTTCCTTTTGTATCAGTGTTTTTTCACCGTTGTTGTTATCGATTTATGTTTTTATATTTGATTTATTTTATGTATTTCTATCTCCTGCCTGCCTGTAAAGCATCCAGATCCTCTGTGATGGGGTGCTAGATAAAGACATTTTCCTAGATAAATAATCTTTACTATCTCAAAAAGTAGGGAACTTCATTTCAAAAAAAATTTCATTAATGCACTAGTTACAGTTAAACGGAGAAATGCAGAGAAATGTGGCATTAGTTTTTCCAGTCCAAACACCACACCCCAACCCTGCAGGCAGCAACAGGAGAAACCATTACAGTTTAACCTCTCCTGTATCTTTACAAATCCTGCATAGGGTGTGCCTTTGAGTTGTCATCCCTAATGCTCACCCCATTCTCATATACTGTAGTGTACACATCTCAGCTTCTTTAACGATGGAATGGGGTGAGTGTTAAGGCTGACAACCCAAATGCCCACACTATTCCCTGAGCAGACATCTATTATGTGTGTATGCCTGACTGTGTGTTGTATTGTTATTGTAAACGATATATGTGAATATCATATAAACAATATGCAACTAACATATTTTTTTCTATGCTAGAAATTAAGAATGAGACATTTCACATCATCATCTGTGTATACTATAACTTGAGTTGAACAAGAAAAAAGTGTAACACACATAATGAAACAGGATTTGAAAAAATACCCAACATTGAGTTCACACAGTTTTACATGTGCTGTATGTAGAACAAAACAAGAAATTATTGTGTATGTTATAGTGACAGTCTGCAGCCAGTATGTACAGTTTCCTTGTATTGTTTAATTTCTAAATCAGTCCAGCCTAGTCATTCTGGATGACATAGCCACCCTCCCCATCTTCCAGTGAAGAGTTGTCTCCAGGTGAAAATTCTTTCTCCATGTCTGAATCATACACCACTCAACCAAATCTTCCCTCTGATTCATCACCCTCTATTGTCTGAAAAATTGCAGCTGATCTATTTTGTAATGAGGTAAGAATTTATTTTAATGAAGGTAAGTATACCATTGTTCTGTGGTGATAGGTTGGTCTGCTAGTCAGTAATGATTGTCCCTGCTGCATTGAACACCATCTCCAAGCTAACAATGTAGTAGGAAGGGCAGGTCTGGTACTTAATGGTGACAGATACCAGTGCTGTACCATCCAAAACCCTTGAGCTCCAGCATAGCAGGAACTCATCATTAAATAAAATGGTGTTTGTTATCTGAAAGGTACTGAATGCATCAACCATACTTTCCACATCACACAACTGAACATCTTCCTCAGCTTCCCCCTTCTCAGCATATTCCAATCCCACCTGCAGAAATATTGAATGTGCTTGAGATGTAGGTTTCTCAGACCATGATGTTGACACTTTAGGTGACCTGCCACCACTGCCAATACCAGCAACTGGTAGAGGTGGAACATGTTTAGAAAGGTGACATTCACGCACTGTAATTGTGCCAATGTACTCTTCGAACAAGGAGACCAGTCAAGTTATTAACTTGGTCGTAATGATAATGGATGACAACTCATTTTTGTATCTGAGGTCGAGGATAGAAGGGATCATACATTCTAATGACTGCAGGATGCCAGAAATATGGTTATTACAAGTGAGCACCCGCCACATATGCTCCAGGAGGGCACAACTAATGGATTTGCCAGTTGCTTCAGGCTGTTGCAGTACATTTCGTAGGGCCTGCTTCATCACCCAAAGGGGATCACCTGACTTATGCAAGCACTGTGTTCACCCACCATCTGTGCTGCATGTTCAAACTGCTTTAGAATCATACTCAGGTCATCCATCAGTCACCACTGCTTGTAGTATGAGACTCTGATACTCCACCACTGTCTGACTACTGTGTACTATGATATTTGTCATGTCAGTCTAATATTTTAGGCAATGTGGACTGCACTTGTTTTGGTGAACTGGTGAGCCTTTAAACTGTTTCAGTACAACTTCATATTTTGTATCCTCACTGTACCATCATGTAGTCCATCAGTATTGTATTCCTGTTGTGTACTTGAATAACAAAAAAAACCCAAAACAAAAAAAAGCCATAGTGTTAAAAATTAATGAATAATAGATTCAGTGCCCAAAAAATTAGCGAAGCTGAGTCACATTACAAGTGATGAACAGAAATGTTGTGATGTCAGTAAATGAAAAACAATAAAACCGGATATTCACACCAACAGTGCTGGGTGAAGGTGAGGTTTTGTGAGTATTGCAGAGCTGTTGTTCATCAAAGTAAGGTATTATTTTATTTATTTATTTAAAATATGGTAACCGGAAAAGGCACACTTAACTGAGACATGTTTTCAGATGTGATCCGGGGAAAAAGGGAAGAGACAAAATCATACATAGTAACAAGAAGGCAGAATGCAAAATGACAGTAAATAAATGCAAAGTTACAATAATGAGCAGCATTCAACATAGATTGTATGAGCCGGGAGGTTGTTTACAGAACCACAGGGAGACTAGGTAGGTTGAGGCAGGAAGGCAAGGGAGGTAGAGGGCAGGAGAAAGGGGGTACAGGAGTGAGTTGGAGCAGGCACTTGAAGACAGGGAGCGAGGTGGAAAGACGAATGTCAGAGGAGAGCAGATTCCAGAGGAAAGAGAAGCAATAGGAAAAAGCAGACTGTCCAGAAGACGGGGAAGATTAGTAAATTATGTATTTAAATTTGCTGGCAAATAAAAGAAACCATGTAAATAATACACCTGACTTAAATCAAGACCTATTCCCCTGCAAAAATATGTTTTTTTCCATTTAGGTGTTGTATCTGAGTAGCACATTAGTGGTAGGAGTTTGGCAGACCAGCCAATGGTTGATTTTATCAATATTTCAGTGTTTCATTTACCTAAGAATTGTTGTATGGTTAATAAAAATAACTGTCTGGTTCAGAAATGTAGTTGGCTTTTGTCATCTAGCCTTATATTCAATGTGGTGATTGAGTGATACATTGCTTCAGCACGTACTATGAATTACGACATGTGCACCATTCACTTTTCTTTAAATATTTTGATGTGTTATGAATTTCCCTTTGTAATACATGGAAAAGCCATATAATAACCATCAAAATCCATACAAAAAGTTTCCCGTAATACCACACTTCAGGCGCCATAATACCACACCTGGATTCTAGTAATACTGTCATTCAGAGCTCATAATACTATCATTCTGAGCTTTGAATGACAGTATTATGAGATGTATCAAAGTCTGCACTTGTGCTTACTGTGAGCCGGCATTTAAACACACACACAATTATTATTTAACTGCCACTTCTGAAGCATTGTGCCTGCCATGCTGCAACATAAGGACCCCAGCTTAGAAATTGCTCTGTTTTCTGTATTTTGTTTATTTAAACCTGTTTCTTAAATCCTCTTCCCAGTCTGTCACTTGAGGCTACCTGTTCTAAATGACTAAGCAGTAACCACCATCTCCTCTTCACTCCAGCTTCTGGCTGATGAATGACTCAACAGCTCACTCTCTTGCTAAGGCACCCACAGGGATGCAATAGATATTTACTTCTCAAACCCCAACAAAATGGAATAAAATGTTTCTTTTTCTTTGTAAGAACTTCATTAAAAAAAACTAAGTCAAACCACAGATGCACAGAGCTCCTTCTTAACCCCTCACATAGACATGCTGGCATTTTCCCTAGGCAATTATTCAAACAACACGCTAAAAAACAATGGAAACAGATGCCAAGAGCTTCAGAGGCATGTGGATGTTGCAGTGTCAATAGCAACTGTCTGGCAACCAGGAAAAAGAAAGGGCTCCACTAGCAGACACATTTCAGCATTACAGCACATTTTGCATAATATTTGCAGCTCCTTGTTTTCATATATTATAAACAATAAAGGATAGGGGACTTGTATTACTTAGCTATAATACAATCTTGATGTTCTGGGGACATGTTGGAACCTCTGGAGCTCCTCTCTCAAGGTTCACATGTCCCCAGAACCTCTCAATAGTATTACAGCCTCATAATACACAGTCCCCTATCTATTATTCTATTTGTAATATATATCTTCTGCATTTCAAAGAGTAGTTTCATTTGCCCTTTCAGTGCATTAGTAACCCCTCCCTACACAATATGGATGGAGTCATGTGCTGAATGTGATTGAGCAGAGAGTTCAGTACAGTTGATATGAACTGTTTAACATGGTTTGCGAGCTTGTTTTGCGTCATATTGTTTTTTCAGTAATGTTGCAATTTTCTTGAGTGCTAGCAATTTGACCAAATAGTATATTTATTTGTGTGTTTCATTATTCTCTGAATGATGTTTTCTTCCAGTCTATGCTTTATCTATGTTATTGAGTTTCAAGTGTTTCTGAAAGTCCTCTTTTGCCATCAGATGATGTTGTAATATCTTTTGTCCTCAATTTTATTTCCAATTGCGTGTGTGTACGTGTGTGTGTCTGTGTATGTGTGTGTGTGTGTGTGTCTGCCTGTCTATGTGTGTCTCTCTTTTCACTCTCTCACCTTTTTCTGTTTTCTATGTATCCTTGTTATTGTATTATTGTTTTTATTTGTATTTATTTGCTGTCATTTTGTTTGTCATTGCAAGTTACAACTGGCCCCCACCCAACCCAATAAAGTCACCCTCTACAATTTGCAATTTGGTGTTATTTTCTAGTTCTGTTTCTTACTATACATGATAGTGACTGAATGTTTGATCATCTTGTCCTGCATATCGTGCTGCCCTTACATATTAATAATTTTCTAGCACAGATTTTTCTGCTATTTGTACAGTATTTTTTTTAGTTTGATGTTTTTTCTCCCTTCTGGAATGCTTACCATCATGTCTTTCCCCCCGTCCTGTCACCACGGCCTCCATTGGGACTTATGAGACCTTGCTTCTGTGGCTTACCTCTCTCTCTACAGGGTGGCAGGTAGCATGCTTGGCCTGCAAGGGGCAGTGATCATCCTGCCAGCAAGGATGTTTTCCCCATTCCCTCATGTCCCCCTCCTCCCCTTTGTGGCATATACAATTTGTGCCAGTTTCTTCTCTCTATTGATGTGATGCTTCCTGTTGCATTTTTTAACTATGGCCCATTGTTCACTGGGTATTCTGTCTAGTGTCACCAATTGCAATCCTGGTGCTGTGCACACTAAACATTTTTTAATTATAATTGCACTCCCTGTTGTGTTGAGGTGTGAAGGACAGGTTTGTCCATTCCTTTGCACCCTATGTATGGTCGAATGCCATACTGAGAATTTTTTTCCCTATTTTCTTTGTGTGTGTTAAATCCATATCCTTTAAGTTGTCCGCCATTGTTCATGGCAAATATATGATCTGCTATATGTGAAACCACCTCCTTCCTCCCAAAACCAATGATCATGGGTGAATACTATGCCAGATTTACATTCTCTTTTAAGCATTATGAAATGGGTAGAAAGAATGCAGGCTCAAGACTGACCAAGGAGGAATACTTCTAGCTGGGCCACTATCCCAGAAAAAGATATCAAATTTACTGAAAAGGACCCAATTCTTAATCACAGTTAGAGATGCAGCGAATTTAAAATTTGCCGGCAAAGTGAATACAAAGTGGCCATTGAAAAGTGCTCACTTCATCTTGTTATTATGACTTCGCATTGTTATTCCACCTTAACATGAAGTAAGGTGGAATGACTACACTATAGGCACTTTAGGCAGCCCCCCCACACACACACATCACATGGCTTACAGTACTGTAAGTCACATGCTTTAGCCAGGCAGGAAGGGAGTCATACAAGCAGATACTTTCACTTTCTCCTTTACAGAGGTAGAAGAAGGAAGCATTTTGTGTAGGAGAGGAGAGTTCGTTATTAATTTCTTTCTTGAGCAAATGTCAGGAAACCCAAAAGATTTTTTAAAAGCTAATTCTTTAGTTTTTTTTGTACTGTTTTGTCAGTTCTTTTTGGTGACTGATTTCTTTGCTTTATAAGTTTGGTTTTGTGTGTGTGACTGTGAGTGTGTGTGAGACTGTGAGTGTGTGTGAAGTCACTTGTCACGTGATGCATCGGAGAGGGAAGGAGTGTTTTGTGAGATGGACCAGGAACAGTCTGTGGCCCATGGCCAGAGGGGAGTGCGCATGCATGGGGGTCATAGCCGGGTGTCGTTGGACCACTCCATACTCTTTGGTCCTGCCTCCCCCATCCAGAAGCAGCAGCACCACCAGTGCCACCGTCACATCCACTAAGTCTGCCACCACCAGTAGCAGCTGCAGGAGCTCCAGCAGCACCACCTCCACAGCAGCAGGTGGAGCCCCAGGTGCATGACAGTGCTGCCGGCATGAAAATCTGCCCATCCTGTGCCTGGTCCCCCCTGCAGCTCCACAGCTTGGCAGTTTTTCAACTGTGTGGAGGGGGGACAGCAGCATTGTGGTGTGTCTGGTTTGTGGTGTGCAGGTGCACCATGGCCCCGGGGGACACATCTGGGGACTGGGGGCCAATGCACACATATGCTGAACCACCACAAGGTGGAGGGCAGGCTGCCACCAAACCGGCTAGGCCTCCACCTGCTGGCCCTTCTGTGGCAGTGGCAGAGGGTGCTGCTGTTGTGCATCACCACAGCAGGAGGAGGAGGAGGAGGGCCACAGCAGCAGCTACTCCACCACTACCTCCACCACTGCCACCAGAACCACCCTCATCACCACCACCACTACCTGGTTCTCCTCCCCGCACCAGTGGACCCCATAACAATGCCTGCAATGCAGGCAGACATAGCACTTTTGTGGGCTGCACTGGAGGAAAGTAACGATGGGGTGGGTGCTGTCCAGCAGCAGGTGGAGCAGATCGAGCAACACCAGCTACAGATTGTGTCGATGCTCCATCTGCTGCTGGAACACCATGGAATCCCCCATTCACTTTTTTTTTTCAGCACACCCCCCCACTGCTATAGTGTTTTGTCTTTTGTTTATGTTTAATAACAGACAGAGGGAAGGCCATACAGTATTAGTTTAATGGGAAGCAGTCAGCAACAGGAGGTCCTGCCCCCTGCAAGGCTTACCCTCCGGTTAAGCCTTTTAAGTATGTTCTTTGACATTTTCTCACGCCCGACATACTTTATTTCTAATAAAGAAAAGTCAACTACCCAGAAGTATGGTGGATGCTATAGGGGACTCCATTATGTGTAAAGGTGCAGCAGCGATGCACCATTCGGCTTCAATACAAAGTATTGAGGCACATGGATGCATCTCCGTGCACCTTTCCGATACATAATTGGAGCCCCCATAGTCTCCGCCATCATAGGGTCACTGACTTTTCTTTATTAAAATAAAGTATGTTGTGGCACAAAAAATTGCTGCAACATATAAAAGGCTTAACAGCGGTAGCCTTGCAGGGGCAGGAGCTCCTGTTGCTGACTGCTCCACTAAATATATACACATACAGTCATACATGCTCCTTATTGCCCTGTTATTATAATCCAGTGCCTCAGTAATGTTTACTTTCTGTTGTGGAGTGGTTGTGGAAAAGCTGGTGTGAGCAGTGCAAATATGATGCGCTAAATTGCATGTGTGCAGTCAGTGTTGTTTCCTCTGTGTGTGTGTGTATGTGTGTGTGTGTGTGTGTGTGTGTGTGTGTGTGTGTGTGTGTGTGTGTGTGACATCAGACATTGTGCAGCCACTTGCAAACATATATTGCTGACTTGTTGCCGTGTTTATGGTATAAAGAATAGCGAGCAGAATAATGTATATTTTATTGTCACTGTCACCATCAGAGGACTAAGAGATACGTTACTTTTTCAGAGGTGTCTGGCCAGAGTGCACCTTAGTCACTTGCTGCACACATGTGGCCCGATTCTAAAAGAGATATGCCTGGTGTAACAGTACTTGCACCAAAAGGAATGGCGCAAGTAGCAAGTTACAGCAGCAGTTGCGACATGTGGTATTCTACAATGTGGACTGTGACATGCCGCAGACCACTTGCACCAAAGAGCTGTCATGCCAGCAGTTGCACCATAAACTCCCTGCAACATGGTGCTAGGGTGTTTATGGCAGCAGCTGCACCCTATTCTAGTAGAGCAACAAAGTCCCCAATGTCGGGATTCTACAAGAACCCCCGGAGGAGAACCATCAACATAAGTTACACCAGCATTTAGCTGGCGTAACTGTACATACGTTCTCTGGGGGTACTGTAGACCCACTGCACCCACTACTGGATGTGCCCCCCATGCAGAGAACACCCTGTCAGTGCCCCACAGGCAGCCCACAACCCCCAGCCCCGATCCCCCATAGCAGAGGTGCCCAGCTGTGCATCTCACACCCCCCCATAACCCCTAAACCATAAATGCCCTGCAGGGTAGCCCACACACATCATGTCCCCAAACACCACACCACTAGCAGCCCGGCAGGGCAGCTGTGTCCCTCCCATCCATTCCCCAACCCGAATTTCTGCTGCAAATATTTAACAATTAAAACCCCCAAGATCCCTGGTAGTCTAGTAGCCCCCCACCCAGCAGTGCCAGTCCTCTCCCACCCATCCCCAGGCAGCAACTAGCACAGCCCACCTCTCACCTCCATGGCCAGCTGCCGACTGAGCTCCACATGAGCGCTTCCTGTATAGACGTGCCCAGAAATGAATGAGTATTCTTTCATTTCTGAGTGCATCTATACAGTAATCGCTGTTCGACTCAGTCGGCAACCTGGGAAAAGTGAAATGAGCATACTGTCTCAAGCTGGGGATAAGGTGAAAATTTCGCCGTGCTGGTGGAATCGGCGACCACTAGACTACCAGGGATCTACGAAGACACAATTTTTAAACATTGCAGTGAAATCCTGGTCAAGGAATGGATGGGTGCTACTAAGCTGCCCTGCGGGGCTTTGGTGGGGGCACTTACATTTGCTGGGGTGACATGCTCCTCAGGTACACCCTTAGGTTGGCGTACTTGTCTGCATGTTGCAAGTCACGGGACTTAGCCGTGGAGACCCTGCTCCTTCTAGAGTAGGGCGCAGAGTCCAAGTCGCAACGGCGTTTGATGCAACTCTCCTTTGGCGGCAACTTGTGCCAAGCTTCTAGAATCGGGCCCATGACTTTTAGGAGAGCATGTGTTTTTTGTGTACACTGTGAGTGACTGAGGTGCACAGTGACCTGATACCTCTGAAAAAATATCATACCACTTACTCCTCTGGTATAATGGTACAGATAAAATATACATCATATATTCTTTCTTCTATTTATTCTTGAGATACTGCAACAAGTCACACCATATATATGTTTGCACGAAGCTGGACAATGTCTGCACACACAGGAAAGAACACTGATGGCACACATGCAGTTTAGCACAACATACTTGCACTGCTTAGTCATGTTTTTTGCTAAGCACTTCAAATCATGAGTCCTGACACAAAGTAAACATTACTGAGGCTCCAGAAATATTTCTTTTTTGAAATAGACATTAAAGAGATTCAGCAAGTTACAGTATTGCACCCGATATATGGGTGCTTACCTTCCGGGGAATCTTTCTTGCTCCACATGTCCTTACACAGTGCAATACTTTTCTGGCAAAAATGTTCATAATTTCAGTACACTGGGTCCCAGAGGACTTCCTGTTCTAAAGAGCCTACCAAGTTCCGCCCCTGCACTCAGCAACATTATGACATGATGCCAGGGAGAGTGCTGGGGCACGCTCCATTATAGTGAATGGCTGGCAGCTTTCTGAATGCTTCTGTATGTTATAATGGTCAGTTTGTGGTGAAACGGGGGCACGTTTCCACTAACAAGGCTCTTGTTAGTCGAAATGTGCCCATGTTTCACCACAAACGGACCATTATAACATAAAAAGAAATTCAGAAAGCTGCCTGCCATTCACTATAATGGAGTGCACCCCTGTGCTCTCCCTGGCATCATGTCATAACATTGCAGAGCATGGGGGTGGAACTTGGGTGGCTCTTCAGACCGGAAGTCCTCCAGGACCCACTATACCAAAAATATGAACGTTTTTGCCAGAAAAGTATTGCACTATGTAAGGACTTGTGGAGCAACAAAGATTCCCCTGGAGGTTAGGCACCCATATATCGGGTGCAATACCATAACTATGTAACTTGGTAAATCTCTTTAAAGCAGCAGTGCAACAATCTGTTGAAAATTTTGACCTATACTTTTTTATGCTATTTTACATTGCCACTTTACTTACATCCTGACTTGTATGATACTATTCTTTCCGGTATTTGAGTCTGCTTTAGTACTTTTTTTCATGTCTGAAATAATAAAAGGAGCACTCCTTTTAATATGGTATGGACCAGGTCTTCATTAGTATTTTCCACTGTTTTTCTCCATTAGTTGTTATCTATTACTTCTGTTGTAAAATTAATAATTATGTAGCAGGCAGTGTTTTATGACCTCACAGAACAATATTTATTCAAAAACTGCTACAAATAGTGATGAAAACCTCTTCCGAAGCATATTAAAAGGCGTGCTCCCTTTTTTTCAGACATGAGAAAAAGTAGTAAAGCAGACACAGTTTGTGAAAAGAAGGGTATCATACAAGTCAGGAGGTAACTAGTGGCTGGCAATGTAAAATAGCATAAAAAAGTATAGGACAAAATGTTCACCACATTGTTGTACTGCTGCTTTAATTTATAATTTAAGTATGACATTATGTGCTCATAATCACAACAGACATAATGCATCTGTCTTGTGTCCAGAAAATTGCCAAGTGCTGAGGAAGTGAAATGGGAGTGTTACACCACATGCAAAGTCCCCCAGAATTTATTGAGCAGTCACTCATGTGTGCATTCGTCACACAGAGTTCCCAGAATTCTTCTGCATCCCCAAAATGCATCTGTCTTGTGTCCAGAACATTGCCAAGTGTTGTGAAAGTGAAATAGGATCATGACACCAAATGCAAAGTCCCCTAGAATTTATTGCACAGTTACTAATGTGCGCAGTGGTCACACAGAGTCCCCAGAATAAACATTTTTTGCATCCCCAAAATGCATCTGTCTTGTGTCCAGAAAGTTTACCTACTCTGTGATGATGATGTACTCTTGATGCACAGTGTCTTGCCAAAGAAGGCCCCAGATTGAAGTTGCTCAATCAGTTGTTGTAAACGGAGACAGTAGATTGTAGTGGCAAAGTAGACAAGCAGCAATTGCTCCTGCCCACGGCCTTTAAAGATTTGGTACTGTGGTCCCTCCACAATCACGTGGGGCACCTTGGTATTGACAGAACACTTGACCTGGTATGATCTTGCTTCTACTGGACCAAAAATGGGGGCAAAATGGGGGCCAATGTTGAGACTTGTAGTTGTTGCCTGCAAAGAAAAGCCCTGTCTCAGAGGGCTGCCCCTCTTGTTAATATTACTACCAGCCCCCATGGAACTAGTCTGTATAGACTTCTTGTGTTTAGAACCTGATCAGCAGAACATTGGCAATGTGTTAGTGGTTATGGATCATTTCACATGGTATGCACAAGCTTTTCCCACCTAAGATCAAAAGGCATCTACTGTGGCCAAGGTGCTAGTGGAAAATTTCTTCGTCCACTATGGTGCCCCCCAGTGGATCCACTCTGACCAGGGCAGACACTTTGAGAGTTGACTAATCAAAGAAATGCTCTCTCTATGGGAGGGGGTGAAAGTCAAGAACCACCCCTATCACCCACAGGGAGACCCTCAACCAGAACATTTTAACTGCACCCTTCTAGACATGCTGGGCACCCTCTACCCAAAAGACAAGCATAAATGGAGCCAGCAGTTTAGCAGCTTGGTACACGCATACAATTGCACAAAAAATGATGCTACCGGGTTCTCCCCCTACTACATCATGTTCGGGAGAGAGGCCCAGCTGCCAGTTGACGTCTGTTTTGGGGTCTCTCGAGATGGGGTCCTAGCCAAAAACTACTTACAATATGTACAAAAACTGAAAGCTCAATTGAGCCATACCCATCAACTGGCCCAGACAATAGCCGCCAAGAGAAATCTAACCAACAAACAGAGGCATGATAAAAAAGTAAAGGCTCAAGAGCTTTGACCTGGAGACGGTGTGTTGTTACGTAATTTGGGACTGCATGGTAAACACAAAATTGCTGATCGGTGACACCATCTTCCCCATGTAGTAGTTGGAAAGTTGAATGATTTACCTATATACAAGGTGCACCCAGAGAACAACTCCAAAGCTGTCAAGACCATCCACCGTAACCACTTGCTACCTATCGGCCAAGTCATGATTGAGGCTGAACCTCCAGAAACTGAGACCCCTGCGCTGGTGACTTGTGCTGCTGCAAGAAAGAGACAGAGTCAACCTACCCCAGTGGTCATAGATTTAAGGTTTCCTCCACAGCAGGCCCAGAATGATAGTGACTGTCAGTCCACTTCTGAGGAAAGTGAATACAACCATGCCTATTACCCCTCTTATGAACTGAGACAGCTGTTTTGAGGTAACCACCTGATAAATTGTGGGGATGAAGCTGGGCCTTTTGGACTGCCTTACCCCCCAGCTTCATCCTTGGAGCTGATGATACCAGAAAATGAAGTGCAAAGTATCACATCTGAAGATGTTGAGTCTCTGTGTATTGTGAAACTGTATGATTTGCCTGAAGAAGGGGCTGAGGGTTTGAGTCTTTCTGGTGACATACCAGAACTTGAAGAATACTATGTGAGTGCTGACCCCCCCTTCAGTGCCTCAAAGCTTGATTGTGTCTGAGCCTTTGCAAAATGAGTCAAGTGTTGTAGAAACAGAACCTGCAGAACAAGGAGCCGACAGTGCCCCAAGTTTGGACATTCCCACCCGGACAGAAGCACCCCTCACAAGTGATGAGAGACCCCAGACCAGTGCTGAGAGTACAGAGACTGTAGTTATCCCCCTCAGAAAGACTGGCTGAGCTGTCAAGCCAGTAGTACACCTCAGTTATGATTCTCCCAGGAGGCCAGTGGATTTGACTCTCAGTGTGGTGCACAAAGGTGTTTATGTCTCACCAAGCTAACTGCACAAATTGAGCTTGACAGCCAATTTCAGGTTACTTGTCTTTCCCTCTCACCATGGTGCCCCTGCCCCCTCTAGCCCCAAGTTAGCTGATAGAGAACTGCCCCCCGATTGCATTGTTTAAGGTACAAGAAGTTATTACCTGATTCAGTATAGTAATGTTCAATTTACCTGTGTGAAATATGCACAATGTGTTGTCAGAATGGATATAGTATCATGAAGTGTAGTGAATATGTATAGTAAAGTAATAAGTTTATGTTAACTGATGCATGATGGTACAGACTTGACACTGACACAAAGTTTTCTCCAGGCAGGGAAGGGTGTAAGCCCCCTACAAATGGGGGTTCCTGAAAAGTCTTCCTCGAGCTTACCTAAATGCTCACTGCCAGGTTGGTGTCCTGTGTTTTAGCAGTTTAAATGTGATTGCCAGAGAGTGCCTGTATAGTCTCTGTGTACTGCCTCTTGAAGAGCTGCCTGGATTGCAGTTATAAGTAATCTGAGAGGGAGCTCTGTTGAAAGATGTAACTATTTGCTGAAAATCATTTAGAGTGATAATGATAATGTAGTTTGTCTAACCTGCCTTCTTTACAGCAAGGACTGTTTTGTTTATCTCCACTATCTTGGTCCTGGACTGCAAATTGGACCAATCAGTTCTGGTAGGACCTAGAATGGAGCTGTACTACAGGAGCTGCCTGTAGTCAAAATCTGTAGGAATTGTAGTTTGGGGCTTTTGGCGCCTTTTTGCACCTGAAGGGGGAGCTCCTGTTGTGACTGACAGATGAATCAGCCAACTGAACCTTTTGGATCTTGGGGAAATTCCCAGGCTTGTTGCAGCTTGAATCAGATCTAAATTGGGAACTGAAAAGGCAACATGCTTGAGACAGTCATGCAGCCGTCTGAGTAGTTTCACGCAGGAGAACTGTGGAAAGGCCTGAGTTGTGGCCTGCATGTCTGCCTGCTGCCCCTGAGAGGGAGAGAAGAAAATTATTTCAGACTAAATCCAAGTTTGTGAGAACAAAGTAATCCACTGATTTTTTACCAGGCTCATACTTGAAGAAGACCAAAGATTTTGCTGAATGCGATTGGCCTGTCAGGATTTCCAGCTGCTTTTGAATCCCCGGTTTGTGTAGAGACTTTGCGATCATGACCGGAGAGCTGTTTGCCTGGTACAGTAGAATTTCCTTACATGTAAATGTGCTTTGTATTGAAAGGGGGTCATGATTTGGTTCCCCACTGTGTGAACTGTGTTCTGCTTGCTGGTACCACAGAATGCTTTACATGTAAATGTGCTGTGTATAGAAAGTGGGTCATGTGTTGGTTCCCCACTGGGTGAACTGTGTTCTGCTTGCTGGAAGCTTTATCCAGCCTAATCAGACTGAATTCATGTTCATCTCCATCTGGCCTGGGCCATGCCATGCTGACTCTGCCAGACTACCCCACTGCACAGAGAAAGCCACCGACAAGAGACCTGCCTGGGGATCAGCCCCCTGCTCCACGCTTGAACAGGAACAACACCTCAGCAAATTGTGTGGGCCCTGCTTCTCCTGGCACTCCAGATTAACCACCTGCTGTTTTGATTTTCATCCAGCCTGTGTCCAGTCTTGGGTATCATGAGTAATCATCAGGGTAGCTCCCCTGCAACAACAGCCTAATCTAAAAGTGTGTCATCTGATTGTCTTGTTGTGTTCTTTTCACGAACTGAGCCCTCTGGCTCCAGATTACAAATAGTGTGTGTTGTGCATGTTGTTTTCTTCCAACACAGGGCCCCAACCAGCTGCAACGTTCCTGCTAGCCCACCATTTTCCATTTGGGTACCCAGAGAGTGTGACAGCTTATGGACCCTGAAGTGCATGCATAACTGTTTAACTGATAGAGCCTTTAAGCAAATTAACCTGATTACACCCCTCCCTTGTTCAAGTCCCTTAAATAAATCAGATCTAACTCTGTTTTGCATTTACCCTGACTGTGGTTCCAGTTTGTGCAAGAGTACTGTACTGCTGTTATTTGCTGTGTATGACCTTGTTTTACAGGGGTTCCTCAGGGCCGAGCCAGAGGAAAGTCCTGGTGGTAAGTGCAAACAGTGTGGGTACTTGTGTGGTGTATCAGGGGTATTGTGAAAGTGATTATTGTGTATTGTTCTGGCCACTAGTAAGGAAAGAGTGTCCTGGAGGGCTGTGCCCAGGTTAGCTTGACCACTACCAAACCTTACCGCAAGGTGAAGGCACCCGTTTCAGAACTCAGGCCCCTTAACCTGCTACTAGCCAAGCAGGCAGGGGTAGTAGCCCTTGGGATCGCACCACCTAGGGGTTACACTTACCTAATGGGAGAAGTGGGTCCTCCTGCCATGAAGAGGATTTAGGTATGGGGAGACCTGATGAAAGAGTTAGGGTTATTGGGGTGTGGTCAGAAATTGTGGTTGGATGAATCTGGAAATCCATCATCTGCTGAGTGACCAATGACTTGGTCAACCAGAAATTAATCCTACTGAAAGAGTGGTGTACCTGTGAAAAGTAGGAATATGCTTTGGTTGTTGGATAAAGGCAACACCATGAATCAGGGAAAGTGTGCTCATGGATTAGGTCTTTGAAACCATACACAATTATAACTTCCCATGCACTCTATTAACATAAGGCTGATAGAATGCTTACAGACTATTACATAACTCTATTTCTCATACACTTTTTATTAGGGCTGTGTGAACCTCCCAAAATATGACTACCTAAACTTTGATTGTCAAACCAAACTTATTTTAATGGTGAACTAACTATACCTGGTTTGTCCATTAAAAAGCATTGGGTAAGAACTGCAAAGGATTAGGAGGGTAAACTAATCTAAAGGAATCATCTGTCACACCCACCCCCCTCTACAGCTGTGCTTTATTGAACTTACCATACTGAATGCCCAGGAGGAGGAGGAGTCAGGACTCCATTGCCTGGATTGCACTACTCGCAGCATCGAGAGACAGTGAAGGTGGGTAGCTGGTGCAAACTAGGGTGCCCTACTAGCCTGATTGTGGTCCACAGGCCAGCGTATTAGAAATCATAGTGTAGCATGAGGTCACTGGTGGTAATGGTGTGTGTAGCAAGCAGTCATGGCAGGCAGCAAACTTAAGCATAAGGCAGGAGGATTTCTTTTAACAGCAGACTTGAGGCCCTAAGTTTCTCTCTTGATCTGATGTTCATACCAGCATGAGCATTCATTAATGAGATGTTGATTGGATTTGGTGGCAACTCAGCAACTAAACCAACTCCTTCCTAACTCACCTCACTGGTGATGGACTGCCTATCAGTGTGTGGTGCATACACTTGAGTGTCTCTCATGCAGCATGGGATTGGTGCAGAGCCAGGCCACCCACATCCTACCAATGATATATATGCAACTTTCTGAGCATGTGGGTTCTGCAGGTGCCAATTGAATAAGGCAGCTAATTGGGGTGAAACTAAAACGTGTGCCCTAGGTGCAAATTGTGGTTCATAGTTTGACTGGTCTGCCCCATTTGGACCAGTCTGAACCAGTCGAACCAAAAGTCTGCCATCTTTCCGCTCAACATTCACCACATTCCAAAAGAATTGAACACCCAAAGTTGGAGGTGCTCGATTCTTTTGGAGAACCAAACTCGCAGCCTTACTTGTTATAGCCAACATAGACTTCTCATGAAGTGACTGTTATTTTGTCACTTGCTGATGTTAGGTCATATACGGTTTCTCTTATCCCTGACACTCCCCTTTTGTTTTAGTATTTGTTCCAGTGTTTCTGCTTGTGGTGATTTTTAATATTTAATGTTTTTAATATAGTGTTTCTTGTCATTTTTCATGAATTTTAATTTTATTTTCTTATATATCTTAGTTAAATAATTATGTATAATTATATTACACAAAAATGGATAGAAGGAGTAGGATGGTAACTATAGGCCAGTCAGCCTGACCTCTGTGGTATGCAAGGTAACGGAAAAGCTATTGAAGGAAAGGATAGTGGAATACCTGGCAACCAGTGGTGTGCAAGACCCAAGACAGCATGATTTCACAGAGGGGAAGTCATGCCAGAGGAACCTCATAGAGTTCTTCAACTGGGTAACCAGGGAAGTGGATCGGGGGGAGCAGTGGATGTGGCATTCCTAGATATTAGCAAGGTCTTCATCATGGTTCCACATATAAGGCAGAAAAACAAACTGGGGAACCTAGGAGTAGGTTCAAAATAGTGAGATGGGTGGAGAGTTGGCTGGAAAATAGGACCAAGAGGGTGGTGGTAAACTACACATGCTCTGGAGTGAGCAGAGTGACCAGTGGGGTACCCCAGGGATCAGTGCTTGGCCTGGTCCTCTTCAATGTCTTTATCAGTAACATTTCAGAGGGGCTAGAAGGGAAAGAATGCCTGTTCACCAATGACACAAAGCTCTGCAACAGGGTGGATGCTCCAAGGGGGTTGGATAGAATGACAAGAGACCTAGAAAGGTTGAAGGACTGGTCGAGGGATTGGCAGCTGGGTTTCAATGCAAAAAAGTGTAAAATAATGGATATGGGGCACAGAAACCTGGGGGAAATTTATCACCTGGGAGGGGAGGCAATAGCAGGCTGAAAACAGGAAAGGGACCTGTGGATAGTCATCTCTGGTGATCTGAAGATGTCAAAGCAGTGCGACAAGGCAGCAGGGAAAGCTAGCAGGATGCTGGAATGCATGGGTAGGGGAATCACCAGCAGAAGGCAGGAGGTAATAATCCCACTGTATAGATCATTGGTGAGGCCTCACTTTGAGTACTACAACCAGTTTTGGAGACCCTGTCTTCAGAAAGCCATAAACAGGGTGGAGGCGGTATACAGAAGAGCAACAAAAGTGGTGAGGGCCTGCATCATAAACTCTATGAGGAAAGGCTGAGGGAGTTAAATATGCACTCCCTGGAGGACAAGAGGGAAAGGGGGGACATGATTTAAACATTCAGATACCTCATGTGGAAAAACAAACTACTCGCGGGTACCATCTTCTAAAGAAAAAGATGCTCAAGGATGAGGTGGCACAACATGAAGCTGGAGTGGGGATCAGAGGTAATATGAGGAAGTACTTTTTCACAGAGAAGGTGATGGACAAACGGAACAACCTGCCAGTGGAAATGGTGGAGACAGAAACTGCTACGAGTTTCAAGAATGCATGGGACAGACACAAAGGGATATTGAAAAAGTAAGGGGAAGGGACTGAAGGCTGATTAATGCCTGCTGACTCACTATAGGCAGGGTAACAGGGCAGACAAGGTGGGCCTAGATGCCGTTATCTGCTGTCCTCCATGTGTCTGTGTTTTATCAACAAAATAAAGAAAAATGTCCTCCTAGGGTGGTGATGATGATTCCTTTAGTGAGAATGAAAGTCAATATAGCAGTGAGATCACTGACTTTTAGTTTAGTACTGTTACATGGTGCTGGTGTGAATGTAAGTGCTGGTACCTTCCAGTACAGAAGGTAGCCCCCAGGCCCAGACTGGCCAGCCGTAGTTGGTCTCTCTCCATCATCGGGGCCAAAATTAATAGCAGACTATGTGGAGCATGGCTGTAATGATGTAGGTTGAGTGGCATGTTTGCACACCAAGCAAGAACTCCTGCATCAGTAGAGGCACCCAGGAAAACACCAATGGCTCTGTACCACATCAGCGAGCATCAGAGTCTAATGATGACACCTGCAATGGCCACTGTGGTGCTTACACTGTCTGAACTTCACCAACGCATCTCATATGCACCTCTTGCAATTGTGCAGATCAGGCAATGTAAATGGGCCTAGTAATTCAGTGTTAGTATTAGTTCTAACAGTACATATTATCATGAGCTATACATTAAGTAACACAGTACAACATGAGCAATTAAAAGTCATTATAACCTTTTCAGTCCTGTCTTACAAGTTATATGTGTTTTAATAATCCATGCCTGTTGTGCATCTGCTTTTTTTTTACTTTATTGTAAGTTAAGGACATAATCACAAGATATTACCACGTGCAGGTGTATAACCAGTTGGATATCACATAACAACCATAAGACCCCCGACCCCCTCCCCCACAAACATACCCATATCTTACAGAACTAACACCAAAATTACACAGAGGAGTAAGAATGAGTAAGGATTATAAAGCAAAGTATCCGTAATAGTAAGGCTACAGAGCCAAAGTAAATAATCAATTTTCTAAAAGGCCCCACTTATGTACATAGTTTGAAAGAGTATTTCTCATAGACACCAACATTTTTTCCATTCTTAAAACTTGAAGAATTTACCTAGACCACTCCAAAATGGAGGGAATGGTTTATTTTATGTATTTAAAAGTTTTACGAGGAAAGGCATACTGAGCAGATTACCTCTCGATTCCAGATGCGTCCTGGGAGGATGTAGGGGATAGGAGGATACATTACAAATACAAAGTACAGACATTTCACAGATATGTACAAATTAGCTATATACAGTGATATGCACAGAATAAATACAGAATGCATCACAGCAAGCAACCAGAAAATCTGGGTAGACACAGCAGCTAAATTGGTATAAGGTGCAAATGATCATGTAATATGACCTTTTTAACTACCATGGTAATTAACATAAAATAGTAATGACTATTTCCCATTAAGACATGATTATCAAGACCCAAAATACAGTTAGTGTTATAGAAAAATTCCATGATTCCCATATTTGGATCAAGTAAGGCCATAATATTCTTCCATAAAGGTTGTGCCTTAGGGTGATCCCCCAAAATATGTGGAAGTGTACCAAGCTCTTGATTACATCTAATACAAGATGGAGACTCTAATCATCTCTATTTATGTAATTTATAGGGTGTGTTATCAATGGCATGTACAATGCTGTATTAGGTAAAATGGTAACCATCAAATTTTATAAGTCTGTGAATGTTTGACCAAATGGATTGCCAATACTGCTCTGAGTCAGCTTTACAATTACGTTACATACTGCATTGTTAAACTGCCTGGGCCGCAAGTACATCTAAATAAACAGTACTGGTAGATCATTGTGATACTGAAACATTTGCAAGTACCAACCTGTAGATTACTGCTTATATAACTAAGTATGTGGTCATTGGTAAAGTACGGAATAATCCATGGTTGGGTGTGTGGCAATATTGTAATTAGCAAATGACCTTGGTGGGTTGTTATTTTTGATGTGTGAATGTGAGATTTTGCAATTTGTTCTGCATGATTTTCTGCTGAAGAGATGCACCTATCTCTGCAACTTCAGTTTCTTTGTTGTTTTTGGCATGTGAGTGCTGATTGTTCTTTTTTATTTGCACACTCTCTGTGTGATGGGCACATAAACCTCTCGAGCCTCACTCTCGAGGTTTACAGAACATTACACATCTTAAGTGTGTAAAACAAATTCATAACACACAGTCACCAATGCATTATTCTCTGTTATTCATGGGAAATATCAGAGAGCAGACTTCACTCAATCACTGATTCTAAGGACTGCACTGAACACAGGCACCGTGAATATATTTACTTTCATTTCACTGTACCATGTGACCAGACTAGGGATGAATCATGTGGTCAGCTGTCAGTCTCAATTCAGTGCTTGTTTCTGACAAACTTCACAATGAACATTGCTAGCAAACTTCCGCATTGCCCATTTTGTGAAGCTGAAGCCAATATATGATGTAATACCTTGCAATGAGCAAGGCCCAATTTTTCTGTGGCACTTTGGAACAAAGTTCTGTGACAGGGTTTCCATTTGCCACAGAACTTCTGCGGCGCTAGATGCCTATTTCTGCGGCAATTCTGCAACACACTTTTACCATTATTTTTATACTTTTTTGTTTGTTTTTCAACATATTATTTATGTTTTTTGTATTTTTTTTATTCACCCATTAAATGTGTAGCCAGACCATGGAGATTATTTTCTTTATATTTTTTATTAAAAAAAAAAGGTTTTGCCCAGCAACTGGATATAGCCTCAGGCAGTGTGTAAGATTTCTGTCTATCAATGTTTATATATTTTTTTTCACTTTATCTTTTTATTGAAATTGAACTATATGTTTTTTTAAAGGAATGCTTTGCCATCCTGTGGAGCCAGGCTGCAGGTAAGTACCTGAGCCCCTCCCTGGCTTAATTAATTAAGTAATGTATGTATTTAATACATAATATTCTTAGTGCTAGGGATGGAACTTGGGATTCATTGAGAGCCTATAACTAAGACCCTCCATGGCTCCATGGATTATTTTTATTTTCCTTTTTCACCTACTGGTGCTCCTGTCATGGTTGTCTTGGGGCACATTACTATTGTAAAAGTAATAATTAAAATAACTTTTATAAGGAAGTACAGTGCTGAAGCATTTTAATAAATTAATGACTTGCCGTGGTCCCAGATAGGAGAGGAGGTGATGGATTAAAAAAAACATTGTCCATTTCAATAATCAGAGGACAATTTTATATTTATTAATTACTTAATTTATTTTATTGTCTGCTTAGTGCTCCAGATAGAAATTGCCTCTTAAATGCTGTAAACCCAAGGACTGTGCTCTCTGGGGCTCGGGGCTGTGAACCACTATTGGTGGGAAAAAAAAGTTGTTTGAATTTGAACAGAAGCCCCCATTGCTCCTGGGGGGCTACAACTTGGGACTCAGTGAAAAAATTAATAAGGGCTCACCAGGAGGGAACAGTATATTTTATGTAGCTCAAGGGACAGTGTGGCTGCTAAACAGTGCAGAGAGTGCAAGAGTGCACTGCTTTACAGCCACAATTAACTGCAAGTGTGCTTTTGTACAAATTGTGAAGAAAATAATCTCATATCACACCACCCATTGATCTGTGCCAGTTTTGGCTCTATGCAGCCAGGTTTAGGCACAGGCACTCCAAACTGAGTGGGGCTCCCTGTTGCAGACTGTGCTGAGAATAAAATAGTACATATGAGGCTGCAGAAAAATATAAATTAATCCAAAAGAGTAATTTTGTTCAGTATTTGGAAATTCCCAGACTAGTAATACAGAACAATTGAAAATTGCACCACAGTTTGGGTGTTATAAACTCATTGAAGGGACTAGTCGAAAATAAAGCAGTAGTACCTGATGACTTGAAAGAGAATAATCTGCACCACAAGTCTATTCAGTAAGTTTATATGAGAAAACTAGCAGAAATGTCATATTCCATCTCAGTGAGGTTTGAGCACAAG
Source organism: Neoceratodus forsteri (assembly GCA_016271365.2). NCBI lineage: Eukaryota > Metazoa > Chordata > Ceratodontiformes > Ceratodontidae > Neoceratodus > Neoceratodus forsteri. The sequence continues at coordinate 1,277,882,625 of CM057450.1, read as the reverse complement.
ACAAATGTCATACTCTTCTACGAATGGTGATAGTGCTATGTATGGATTTATGGGGGGGAGGCTACAGGGGCTGTATCCCCCCTCATTGATTAGCACCCACGTAGGAAAAAAAATCAAGAATTGCCAATCAGCACACAAGGGGTTAAAATGAACTACAGGTCGCGATCTTCTGCAGCCAAGTTCACATCCTGAAGACTGACCTCTAGTACTTTCACATCTGCTGTACTTGGAGTGTACTGTGGCAGTGCAATCATGGGTAGCAAGATCGCTAAAAAAGTAAGTGTTCTCCTCTATTTGACGTATGCTGGAAGCTGGCAATTGGTACTTTTCTGAGAGCTGACTCCTCATCTGCCAGCCACCTTCAAACCCCAAAGCTGTTTCTGACTTTTTTTCTGACTATTTTAGACTACCACCAGTTTCATTCCTTTCCTGTCTGTTGACACTCAGACATCTTATGCTGACAGCCGCAGCCCAGACCCCAGGCACCCCGAGATACAGCAATTTGGGTGACAGAGATAGAGAGCAACCATGGACATGGGACTTATGTACAATTTTTGTAATGCTTTGCAGTTGTGCTCAGTGGCACTCCAATGGTGGGTCAGAGAAGGTCTTCTTTTTTAAAACAGCACCGGCTGTTTTATTGTGTGTTATATGTTATTAATTGCAGCAGGACGTTTGTAATAAATTTTACCCTGGAAGAGCACATTAACTAAATCCAAAGCTGACCAGCCATTTTTTTACCAGGAAAGGGGAAATTGTTTAACCAGGAGTAGCACACTAAGCTGAAGCTTGTTTCCAGGTGTGACCTGGGAGCACAAGGAAGTTAAGTGCCTTGCTCAGGGTCACACAGTATGCAAGTGGGGGCGGTGGGATTCAAACCCAGGTCATCAGGCTTGCAGCTCAGAGCCCTAAACCTCTGCGTTATGCTGCCTCCAGAGAGCTACAAGCAGGAATTATTTAACTGATTGTACTTTAAATATGTAATTCTGTGCCCAGGTGTAACTAATAAAGAACTGTTCTTGCCATCCATCATTGTCTCCTGTGATTTTTTTATTATTCTATATATGGTTATTAGTTAGTGACGTGTTAATCACTGAAAAAGCTGGCCGGTTTTCCAGTCACCAGCAGGGTGCTGTTTGGTGAGATGACTTGAGACTGTAATTGGTATATTTATTTGATATATATTTATTTTCCCAGGAAAAAAGAAGCAATCACATTCTAAGCTTGCCATCTTCTACCGTGTATTCTTTCTCTATTTTTCTGAAGCTATATAATAAATTTTCTGAACTAATATAATAAATCAATCTACAAAACACAGTTTTACAACTCAGGTGTCTGCCAGTGCCACGGATCTGCGGTGAAGCGAAATGCAGCATTTGAAACACACAGCTCCCAACTAGTTTTTAGTACTGTCATGTACTGTCATGTTGTGGTTAGCTTATGTAGTAAAGCGATCATGGTAAACACTGTGGATTTCAACTTGTTGAGTGAAATACTCATTTGTGAGGCTTGAAGCTCCTTACATAGTGAACCACAGCACTGAGCACAATAGCTGACTTTCAAACAGTTATTTTTTTTTCGTGAATAGTTTTGCACTACTGCAGTTAATATTCTATTCAAACCTGGTGTCATCTAGATGTTCTGACTGCTATTCCATGCCTTTTTTTTTTTGAAATTATTAATTTTGTAGCTGCCCTATTCTAGGTGTGATTCCTGACCTCTGCACCATAATAAAAATTGTACCAACTAGTTTGTCCATTTTTTAGTAATTTCAGTTGGCACCCAGGGGTGTATTCTGGTAAGACTTCAGGGTTTTTAGTTGAAATGATGTCCAAGCAGAAGTAGTATATTTGAATCTCTGTTTTTGCATAAATGAACTTTGTGTATGACATGTCACTGCAGTTTTCACTTGAAAAGTTTGTAATTGGAGCATTGTTCATAAATTCAGCAAACATGATTACCTGACTTTATGCATGGTTCCATGTCAGAACATTTGTCACCGGACCTGAGAACAGGATTCAGTGGCACATGTTAAATGGTGTGTGACAAAGTTTCATAACTTTACTCAATTCCTTTTGTTGGTTTTACTGTTATTTATCACTTTGCACAGGTGGGTGCTTCAAGCCATGATCGTGGATCACCTGGAGGTAAACTTACTAGCTTAGGGTCAAACTTTTTTTTTTTTTTTAAATCAGAATGACTGGCTACAGCTCTTACTTCATCATTGTTTCTTCAATTAAATTAAATGCCTGAATTGAAACTGGCACAGGAAGATGGGATGCAGAAAGACATCTAATTCATTGAATGATGCCTTTATTCTGCTACTCGATGGGATGGTGTATTAAAGGGATAATTTCCTATACAGTAAATTTACTTAAGACACCAGACTGGGAATGATGTTTTAAAACAGTTAAAGGACAACAAGTTCTGTGATCACAGCAGTAACTTCCACGGTGGTCGGTCACGAATTCTGCAGGTGGCAGCACATTCTGTGGCTAATTCTGCGGTTGGTCGTGGTCACGGAATCACGGAAAATTTGGGGCCTTAGTAATGAGCTTTCATCCACTTCGCCAAATTGTTACCACTATGTGAAGTATTGCTTTGCAATGTAAACTAACTTTTCAAAGTTACCTTTTTACTTTGTAAATTAATTTGTAAAGCAAATTTTGTGAACTTTGCACATCTCTACTGCCAACCACATACATGCGCACAGTTTGAGAGATTGTCATTAAGGAGCTGAAGTACTTGGCACCGAATCTCTGTCACCCTTTATCAATCTCTTATCTGAAGATGAATCAGATGTCTTCTCAAGAGATTTTTAATCAGAAAAATTAGGATTCATCTTTAGAGTTCCCTTGATGATCATTGAGATAACCATTAATTCATTTTTACTCTGGGGAATCCAAAGACTCAGGAATTGACCCCAGTATGTATGTGTACGTAACCAGCCTCTCTCTTCTTCCAGTTCTGAGGCAAGTTACAAGGGAGTGCACGGAGGGTGAAGCTTGACCATGAGAGTGAATTCCTACTAAGTCTCAGATAGGAGACAGGGCGTTTGGATATTTGGGCTCTGCACTTCCTGATTTAGTCAGCTAGGAGCCCAGACATGAATATTCATAGACCTGCCCACTCCTTTACTGTATAAAGAATGGAGGCTAGTTAAGAGATCAGGGAGAGCAGGAGGTTAGTGGGTGCCTAGGTTCCAGAGGAAGACCAACAAAAAGACAAGCAGAGGAGACAGATACAGGTTAGCAAGGGGAAGAGGAAGTGGAGACCATTATGGTTTTAAAAGGAGGTAGCTGGGAAAGTTAAAGCCAAAACAAAATTGTATTGAAGCAGTACAAGGGCTCCAAGGACTGTGACGAGTGGGGTGCCACAGAGATCAGTACTGGGGCCAGTGCTGTTTAGAATCTTCATAGCGGACATCTCGTATGGCATCAGGAATAAGATCAGTCTATTCACTGATGATACCAAATTGGGAGTGAGGCTGGATGATATAGCAGGTTGGGAGGGGCTGCAGGATGACCTGACCAAACTGGTGGAGTGGTCGGAAGCATGATAGTTGTGGTTCAAGGCAAAAAAGTGCAAAGTCCTGCACTTTGGAGCAAAGAACCCTGGGAGGGGTTACCAGCTGGGAGGGGTGCAGCTAGGTTCCACCGAACAGGAGAAGGACCTTGGGGTGGTTGTAACAGGGAAGATGAACAATTCAAAGCAGGGTAGGGTGGCAGCAGTGAAAGTCAACAGGATGCTGGGTTGTATCGCGTTAGGGATCTTCTCCAGGAGCAGGGAGGTGATCCTGCCTCTCTGCAGGGCACTAGTCAGGCCACACCTGGAGTACTGTGAGCAGTTCTGGTGCCCATATCTGAAGATGGATGTGAAATTAATGGAGGGGGTACAACACAGGGCTGCAAAGATGATCCAGGGATTGGAGGATGGACCATATGAGTAGAGGCTGAGAGAGTTGAACATGTACTCCTTGGAGGAGAGAAGGGACCAGGGGATATGACTGAAACCTTTAAGTATGTTAAGGGGATAAACAAAGCAGTCACTGAAGGGGTACTCAGGTTGAGGAGGAGGAGGAGGGACACGAGAGGGCACGGCCTTAGATTGGAGGGGGGAAGATGTGGGATGGAAATGAGGAGACACTTTTTCACAGAGAGGGTCATGGCAGAATGGAATGCTCTACCAGAGGAGGTGGTAGCCTGTAAGACAGTGGGTAGTTTCAAAAGCAGATGGGACAAGGTGAGATGGGGGGTACTTGGGAAGGGGCAGGGCAGCTGCAAGGTGAGGGTGCTAGGTGCATACTCGAGCAGACTTGGTAGACAAGGTGGCTTATTTCTGCTGGCAAATTCACATGGTCATATGTACAAAAAGAAGACACAGGAGGAAGGTAACAGGAGAAGCAAAAAGAGGCAGAGAGGGCAGTAAGGGAATCCAAGGCACAAACAGAGGAATTCCTTGTGAAATCAGTGGTGAGGGGGGACAAAAACTTTTACAGGTACATCAGGGGAACAAAGAAAGGCAAAGGGAGGGATAGTGAGGCTGAAAGGGAAGGACAGGTGTTGCATAGAGGATGACAACCTCAAGGCAGACATCCTGAACAAATACTTCTGCTCAGTCTTTACATAGGAGGGGCAGGATATGGTCCAGAAATGAGAAGAAAGGATAGGAAGGGCATGGAAATGGATATGTCCTTTTCCAAAGAAAAGGATCCTAAGGGTATTGGAAGCAATAAGAGTCGATAAGGCTATGGGACCAGATAGGGTACACCCCAGGGTACTGAGGGAGCTAAGAGAAGTGGTGCAGAGCCTCTGGCAACCCTGTTCAGCCTGTCACTGGATACAGGTGAGGCACCCAAAAACTGGAGGAGAGCTGATGTAGTCCCTCTATACAAAAGTGGAAACAAGGAGGAAGCGGGGAACTTCAGACCAGTAAGCCTGACCTCAGTAATGGGAATGATCATGAAAATAATACTGAAGGAAAGAATAGTGGAAACACCTGGTTGCCAATGGTCTATAGGACCCAAGGTAAAATGGTTTTACTGAAGGGAGGTCATGTCAGACTAACCTCATTGAGTTCTTTGACTGGGTGACCAGGGAGGTGGTTGGGGGGGAGCAGTTGATGTGGCCTACCTAGACTTCAGCAAGGCCTGTGACACCGTGCCACATAGAAGGCTGTTAAACAAGCTGGAGAATATAGGAATGGGTAAGATGGTGGTAAAGTGGGTTGAGAATTGGCTGGATAACAGGACTCAGAGGGTGGTGGTAAATGGAAGTCTCTCTACAGAAGGAAAAGTGGCCAGCGGGGTACCACAGAGATCAGTTCTTGGTCCAGTCCTCTTTAGTGTCTTTATCAGTGACATTGCAGAGGACCTATAAGGGAAAATGTGCCTGGTTGCTGATGTGACAAAGCTCTGTAACAGGGTGGACATGCCAGAGGGTGTGGATAGAATGAGAAGAGATCTGCAGAAGCTTGAGAACTGGTCAAGAGATTGGCAGTTGTGATTTACTGCTAAAAAGTGTAAGATAATGCACATGGGGCACAAAAAACAAGGAACAACATATCAGCTGTGGGGGGGGGGGATAGAATGCTCCAAGCAGGAAAGGGACCTAGGGGTTATCATCTCTGATGACCTCAAAGTAGGAAGTCAGTGCAGCAAGGCAGCAGGAAAAACAAACAGGATTTGGGGATGCATAGGTAGGGAATCACCAGCAGGAAAAGGGAGGTCATAATTCCACTACACAGGACATTAGTGATGCCACTTCTCGAGTACAGTGCCTAGTTCTAGAGGCCTTACCTATGTAAGGACATAGATAGGGTGGAGGAGGTTCACAGAAGGGCAACCAAGATTGTGCAGGGATTATATCACAAACCCTATGGGGATAGGCTGAAGGACCTAAATATGTGCTTCCTGGAGGGGGGTATGTTGAGACTTTTAAGTACCTCATAGGGAAGAATAAGGTGCAGTAAAATGCAATTTTTCAAAGAAAAAAATACTCCAGGACAAGGGGACATAGGATGAAACTGGAGGGAGGGAGGTTCAGAGGGAACATGAGGAAGTACTTCTTTGCAGAGAGGGTGGTGGACAAATGGAACAGCCTGGCAAAATAGGTGGTGGGGGCAGAAACGATTACAGGTTTTAAGAACACATGGGATAGGCAATGGGGGATCCTGGTAGTCAGATAAAGTGTACAACCAAGTCCCAGTAAAGTTTGAAGAAGCACAGTTACTAGCGTTCATGGGCAGACTAGGTGGGCTGAAGGCCCTTATCTGCCAACAACATCATGTATGTATCTATGTATCTAGAGGAAGCCCTGTCTCTATTTCCTCTGTACTGTGGCAGGGAGGGGTTCTCTTAAGAACAGTGACAGAAGGGGAAACCTGTGTAACCTTGACCCAAGGAGGCAGAAGATCCATCAACCCAATAGGCACCAGGGAGTTGTGATGGGCCTCCTCTCAAAGGAGGTCATTGGGGGTGCTTATGGATCTACTACCAGTAGAGAAAGTAAAGAGGAGAGCAACATATGAGTATGCCTTCATCAACAGATTTAAGAAGACAGGGAGAACCTAAGTAACTAAACCCTAGGCAAAATGTCTGTATTGTATTTTGTTATTGTAATGGTGATCTCCAGGATAAGAGGCCTGGTGAGAGTCAGTGTCAGCAAGTCCCACTTAAGCTGGGCACATCAAAGGAGCCTGTTGCATTTCAAGTCATTAAGACCTCTCAGTGTGATGCTGGTGTAGGTCTACATGACTGAGCAAACTAGGTGCCAACATTTAAAATCACACCATAATTTGGTCGCTGGAAAGAACAGGGATGCCATCATATGGCATGTACCGTATGCCTAGCATAGAAACATATATCCCTGCAGGATAGGGTCTTGCCCTCCCTGGGGAGAGTGCCACGGCATGCCCTTCTTGTGGGAACCGCATGCACAGGACCCCGTAATTGGAGCTGGACCATTAATAAATTATGACCATCTGTGTAGAAGTGCACATCCTATGCATAGGACATTAGCAGTAGTAACAGCAGCACAGTATAGTTAACCCACATGAGTTTTTAGAGGGGGTGAATAGTGAAGGGAATGTCCTTTTATGCCTGTATACAATCAGTGGTGAAATATACATGGAACCTGCTTGATCCCAGCTCCACGTATAGACCTTAGTCTGGTGATTTTTCTCTTGTTAATGGTGCCCTTGTATGGTTAGAAGACCCTGGTCTCCATTTGCACAGACCCACAGGACATGTATATTTTAGAGGTACCAGTTTTCTGGCATAAGGTGGGCACTATCTGAGAAATGCCACCACATACCCCCAGATACAGATGATACCCAATCCTTTATGTGTAGATTAACTACAGAACCCTGAAGGTTTTGTTTATTTTTGGAGGTCATCAGGTGTATGTAATACTCTACAAAGCACAAACATACTCCTGTTGAGAATAAACATTTAAAGGCATTGCCCCAGCCTTCATGGGGATGGGGGCAAGACCCACACAAACTAAAATTACAAGGGTGTAAGAGCCCTCTATATTGAGATCCTTGCATTGCCTGTGCTGTGCCCCCTCCACATACTCAGCTTTTTGATAGTTGCAACCCTGTTCTGTAGTAACAAGATATTAGGCAGAAAGTAAAAAAAAAAATCACACGTATCCTTATAATCAGATAGCACAACTTCCCAAACTATCGAAAAGGGGTATCCATCTATTCTCCCAGAGCTATTCAACAAATGTGATTCCTCTTAACTTTTGTAAAGGTGGCCAATCTATTTTCTGTCTAATAGTATACATTCATTGTTAACTACTATAACTCTGTATCAACCTTAATCAGGGTTCAGAATTAATGATTACTAAGCTCCCAGCAGGCTTCCATGGTAAGCTTTTTACGTTAGTTTGATGCTGTGCATCTATTATTGCTATAACCAGAAATAAACTTAAATCTAGAATGCTCAGAATTAATAATAAATCAGAGAACCCAATGTGCTTAAGCAGAGACCACTGAAATAGACCGCCTTTATGTTAAAGTTTGTTAGATTAAAGGTAGCAGTACAAGGGGAGGGAGATGAAATGTCAAGTGGTTGCAGATGGCATTTTAATGATGCTTTGCTTATTACTGGAATGCTATTGGTAGAAAAACTATATATATATTGTTGTAAAATGTTTTTGCCCCTTGGAGTTTTGGTCTCCTCTGTGCTTACGCCATACTCATTCTCTAACCAATAAATCCTCTTTATTGCTTTGCAGGAGACTTTTAAACTAGGCCTATTTATTTTTAAACTACACTAATAATATTTATCAAAAATATTTGCTCTGTCCCAGGCGAGCAGAAAGGCACATAATAAGATGTTTCACTGCCATATTCTGACATCAGGAGGTAAAATTAATGACCATGCCTGAGAAACAGTCAAAGAGTGGTATGTGCACGTTGGGGGGAAGTGTGAAAGCTCAAGTTATTTATAACAAGATTCTTAAGTAAAACAGTAACATTGTATCAAGGGTAAAGATCTAAATGAACTAGTCCATTCTCTAAAAATCCCATCATCGTTATTAAAAGTACCCAACTGCTGTGTTTTTTTTTTTCAATCTGACACTTTTCTTCTTCGTTTTGCCTATTGGAAGATTTTCCACCTGACAGTATTAGCTGTGATGTGTAGAACAGTACTCTACCTTAACTTACATGCAGACATACATACATACATACATACATACATACAGTAGTTGCCAGCAGATTAAGCTTAACGGTCTATCGCGTCTGCCAGAACAAAGTTCACTGGTAAGGTACAGTAGCTGCTCTGCCTCCTGTTTTTTAACCCTTCACTCCCCTCCTCTTCCTGCATACCCCTGCTGTTCTCCTTTTTTCCGACCTGTACCATGCCCCTGTATCTGTCCCACCCCATCCTGAAACCTCCTACTGTTTCCATTTTTATCAGCTCAACTGGAAGCAAGTTTCAGGGTGCCACCACCCTCTCCATGAAATAATGTCACCTCACCTCCCTTTTTTACCACCCCTCCCCCACCAGTTTTAGACTATGGCCTCTCATATTCCCATCCCCCTTCAAGTTGATCAGTCCCTCCATATTTACCCCATTGATTGTCTTCAGATATTTAAAGACCCCTATTATATCACCCCTATCCCTTCTGTCCTCCAGGGAGTACATGTTCAGCTCTATAAGTATTCTCTCATAAGACATTTCCCCCAGCCCACTAATCATCTTTGTTGCTCTTCTCTGGACTCCCTCTAGCAGTGTGATGTCCTTCTTGAAGTGGAGATGTCAGAACTGCACACAGTATTTTAGGTTCGGCCTCATCACAAATTGTACAGGGGAAGTACAAAACTCCCTGCTCTCGGATGTTATACCCCTAGTTATACATCAAAGCATTTTATTCACTTTAGCAGCTGCTCTCCTGCACTGCTCTGAGTTGTTCAATTTAGCATTAATCATCACCCCCAGATCCTTTTCCATTGTGGATACAGCCAGCCGTATTCCCCCCAAATGGTACCTATACCCTGAAGTCCTAACACCCAGATGCAGAATACTACACTTACAGTACGCACATTAAACCATAACTGCCACCTGTGTGCCTAGTTTTCCAGTCTCTCTAAGTCTTCCTGGAGCACCTCCTTTACTCCTCACTGTCCACCTCAGCCCCCCAGTTTTGAATCAGCAGTGAATAGGCTCATTCTACTTCTAACTCCATCCCCGATGTCCGCAATGAACACATTGAAAAGGATAGGGCCCAACACTGACCCTTGTGGGACCCCACTGATTGCCCTTCTGTGAGTCGAGGCCTCACCCTTCCCAGCCACCATCCTCTGCTGTCTATTGTTAAGCCAGTTTGCAACCCACCCCACCAATTCATCTCCCACCCCCAGGTTACTCAATTTCCAAATCAGCCTTCCATGTGGGATCGAATCAAAAGCATTGCTGATGTCCAGGTACAGAACATCAACAGGCTTTCCCCTGTCCAGGGATTTTGTTACCCAGTCAAAGAATTCGACTAGGTTGGTTTGACATGCTCACCCCCTGACAAACTTGTTTTGATTTTCATCTTAAAAAACTATTTGCCACCAGGAACTCCACCATCCTTTCTTTTATGATGGCCTCCATCATTTTCCTCACTATAGGTATCAGGCTGACCGGTCTGTAGTTCCCCAGATCATCCGCGGTCCAATCTTGTGGAGAGGTATGACGTGTGCCATCCTCCAGTTCAGAGGAACACATCCTGATTAGAGGGAGAAAGTGAATAGATCTGTCATTGGAACTGCTAGAATCTCCACCAGTTCCTTCAGAACCCTGGGGTGGATGCCATCTGGGCCTGAGTCTAGTAAGTTTCCTGAATACCACAAATAAAGGGATATTCATTACTCATATTCTGAATTATGAATATTAGGCTGATTTGGGATACTCATTACTTAGAATACAAACAAAAAGTGAATAAAAATAAAACAAATAAAGCTTCCCCTCTCCTCCAGGTGGCAAGAGCTTGTCCCACGCCATTCCCTCCTCAATGATGCCCCATCATCTGAATCCAAGGCTGGAATCCTGCCAGCAGCCCAACACTATCACTTATTAGCCCCCCTCAACCAGACCAACAGTACCCTTATTAAACTGGACAAATGACCACATCATTATACTATATCACCCCTATCCCAATCCATTGTTAGGGACTCACGTGGTGTGGTACAAACCTAAATATGTAGTATGGGCATATTCTATTGACCTTCCTGCCATTTCCCCACCCATAACTATCTCCCCCAGTCCAGTACCTAGTGGGTCCAAGTCCCAAATCATGACTTCTTCAGCCCCTTGACTTCTGATCCAAGATGGGGGTGAGAATGATAGTTATTATAATCCAATATGGGTCCCAACCACAGTGCAGAAACTCACAACAACGCTCTTCTGCACTTTGGTACATTCTCTATTCAAACTTACAGGATTGGGGTAGAGCTACAGTGAAGTAAAATTCCGCCCTCGAAGTGGTCACAAAGTGGCCACTTTGCGTTAGTTTTCCGCTACACGGAGTGCCCATTTTAAACCCTCACTTCACCACTTCATGTTGTAATTATGACTTCATGTTGTGCATGCCGCCTTATTCCACTTTAAGGTAGAGTGAGAATTCACAGGCAGCCCACACACATCACATGGCTTACACAGTGTAGGTCACATGCTTCAGGCAGGCAGGAGATTATGGGCAAAAACACTCTCCAACATGGACTGACTTACATGTTTTGCATGGGGTGTGACAAATGGCTCGGCTATGTGAATGGCCGAGGGTGGGGTGTGGACATGTGATGAAGAGGGGTGTACAGGTGAGAAGTCCACAAATGAAGTTATTTTCCCTGTTTTATGTATGGGGTTGATGTACCACGTGCACTAGACATGCTGCATTGACCACCACCACCACCACTGCTACTCTAGCCACCACTTGACAAGATTTATAAATCATAATCCTCCCCCTCATCATGCCTGTAGTAAACCTCTGGTGTTATTTCATCACTACTGCAGACATTCCTACTTGGTCTTATGCTCATGGAAGGGGATAACATGTTCAGTAAGGTTAATGACGAAGGTGAATGCCCCACTATGGCATTAGCTGCCATCTGGTGCCAGGTCCACAGTGCCATGTGCCTGTTCTTAAGATGTGTATGCTGGCCCCCCATGCCCAGATGACTCCCCTTTTTACCTTGACTCACATACACACGGCAAAGCTGGCAGATTGCAACTGACTCATCATTTGCATCGTAGACAATAAAATCCCAAACAAGGGATTGTGATCCCCTACTTTTAACATGTCCCTGATACTGCTTGTTGGAGTCCATTTTTTAACCCCTGAAATGGGGGGTGTGCTGCATGATTTTTCAGGCTGGGCACACTTGGACTCCAACTGACCACCATGACTACCTATGATTATTACTGGGTCATCATCATTATCATCAACAGGAACTGCTAAATTACTAATTTTTTGAGGAGGGAGGATCTAACGCCAACAGACCCAGACATAGCCACCTTGACTTTCTTCTTCTCTGTTTCTCAACAGGGGTCACTGACATCATTATCATATTCATCAACATCATCCACATCCACATTTTCTGCTTGGATGCTGGCATGTGGAGAACATGTTCCAACCACATCATCATCATCATCATCATCACCCAATATGTTTGCACCACACTTTGAATCATTGGATGGCAAAGGCATGACCTCAACAGCACTGGAAGAAATGTGACATTGTGAGTTATCATTGCCAGGATCAGAATCATGTTCAACTACCATGGGGATGTTAATGGGGAGTATGACATCATCTACACTGTCAGTCACAGCTTTAGACTCAACTATATTTTTTGAAACGGTTAACTGGTCAGAAGTGGAACTTGAGGCAGCAATACTCATGCCAGCAGAAACTACACTAAAACCACCAGCTGGGACAACATCATCTCCTCCAACTATGATGGGAGCTACAGATTACACTGTAAAAAACATTGATGGAGAAATCCCTTTACTGACATCAGCTATGCACTTCTGCGTACTACCATGCCTATGGACAATTTTGTCACTGGCAGCAGTGCCATGGCAAGAAATAGCTTTGCTTGCACGTCTCTTTGCAGGCATTTGGGGGGAATCATTAAGAAAATTCTAAACAAATTTAGATTTCTGAACTTTCAGTATGGGCTGGTGGATGTGAAGTCAAAAAAAACAACAACTGTGGCTTGCAGATGGAGATTGGGCACTAATCAGATGCAAAAGCACACACAGATTAAAATTGCACTGCACAATCTAGAAGAGATGCAGATGCAAAGTCACAACAACACCTTAACCAATACTCACAAGTCACAATCCAATCTGGAAAAGAATACCTTTTGCCAGTCGGGGGCAGAGCACTGCAGTAAAAATCCAAACTCAGGATACCACAAAGCACTACAAAATCACGCAGGTGTGGTGGATAGCAGGTTCACACCGCTGCAATTACTTGTGGCACAATAAAATGTGTCTAATTTGATGGCATGCGTCACACACACAGTCACACACACACACACACACACACACACATACACACACACTACAAGTAATGCGTAGCAAATTGAAAACTTCAGTAATATAACCAAATCTTTTAAACAAACTGAAATTATGCACAGCTGCACCACAACAATCAGCAAAAAAAAGTCAAGAATTACTGAAAATATTACTGTGTACATTAACACATACAAGGAAAATATAACCAAAACAGAAAGACTGCCTTTTTCCTCCCAGTTTTAACCTACCTCCACCACAGATACGCCCCTTCCCAAAGCACACTGTAAGTGTCTGTCAGTACACAGACTGAATGTTCTAAATTAACATTCAAAATCCATACACAAACAATAAACACATGATGATACGAATACAGGAGGGTTTCCTACAATCGATGTACAAAATTGTGAGCAAAAAAAAAAGGCTCAAAAAGGCTTTTTTAACAGCTTTTAGAGGATCTGAAGCACAGAGCTCCGAGAGGAAACAGTCTCCATCTACCACTACACACACACTATACAGAACTGAGATTGTGCAGAACAATCTAGAGCCCATATGACCTGCAATCCCATGAATCACTGCAAAATTCACCTTGGAGCTCAATAACAAGGCAAAGTGATGCAAAGTACGTTGATTTCTATGTACTTCGCATTAAAATTGGTGCAGAAATGGTTGGGGAAGTCAGAGTGATGTGAAGTCATTGTTATCGATGGACTTCATGCTCTTCATTATGATGCGAAGTACTCCACTTCACGTTGTGGATTACTTCACTGATACTGCATTACTCCGCGAATTGCTTTGTGGAACAAATTTTAGCCACTTCGTCCACCTCTAATCAGAGGCCCATATTCAAAAGTTTGTGTAGTTTCTCACTGGTGTTTGCCTGCACAGCTGGGTTTTACGTTGGAGTCCAACATTCCAAACGCTCAGTTGCACCAGCAAACATAGTTAGCACCCACGAAATCCAAAAATGGGAGGGGTGGTTGGGAGGACAGGAATATCGGTGCAAGTCAATATTCAGCAGATTTGTGCAGTACTAAAAGGTTTAGTGCGATCATTTTGTGTGATGCAAATACCTTCAAACAAAACCTTCTCTTATTCGGCACAGCCCTAGTGGCTGCTGGAGGTAATGCAGCCAACTAGCCCCAGTTGGATGCTGGGTGAGCACGCTCGCTCCTGTAGTCCATGACACCCCCCATTGCCAGCCCATAATTTGCAAAAAAAAACTCCCAGGTGCTAGTGGTGCCCCCCTCCCTCCAATTGCAGCCCACAATGCTATAAATAAATCCTTGGGGTTAGTGGTCCCTCACCTTCCCTCTGGTCACCAGCCCATATCTAAAGAAACATGTCCCTGGTGCTAGTGGACCCCCCAATTGCCAGCCTGTAATACCACTTACAACCCTCTCTGGTGACCAGTGGTTTCTCTCCCAACACTCATCCATGGTACTGCCACTCACAGTTTCCAGATCCCTGGCATCTAGCGGCCTCCACACCATGGCACCAAGCAACCCACCCCCCAGTCATCTTAACCAGTATCCTTGGTGCCACGGGTGCATACGGTGACCAGAACAGCCTTCTTCACACCTCCTTGGCTGGCCACCTTATGTCAAGGCATGGAGGACATCCCTTTATAGGGCAGGGTGATATGGCCTGTCCTCTAAATAAGGGGTGCACTCCTTGCACAGGCATATGGCAGCTGGCTGAGGAGGTGTATGGAGGGCTGCACTGGTTGTTGTATGTTCCCACAGCACTGAGGATACTGGTAAGGTGATAGGGGGTGCTTGGTGCCACGGTGCGGGGGACACTAGACACCAAGGATTTGGAAATTGTGAGTGGCGGTACCATGGATCAATGCTGGCTGCCAGAGATGGCTGTAAGTGGTACTATTCACTGGTGATTGGGGAAGGGCCCTAGCACCAAGAAAATGTTTCTTTAGATATGAGCTGGCTATCAGAGGGAATGGGTCATCTAGCACCAGAGATATTTTTAATAACAGTTTGGGTTGGCGAGCAGATGCGGGGGACCAATAGCACCACAGATTTAGTTATAACATTAAGGGCTGGTGATTGAAGGGGGGACCACTAGCAACAGGGATTTATTTATAAAATGATGGGCTGCCAATCATGGGGGGAGGACCACTAGCACCAGGGATTTAATTATAATATTATGGGCTGGCAGTCAGAGGGAGAGGGAACCACTAGCACCAGGGATTTATCTTTAACATTGCTTGCCAGTGATTGGGGGGGACCATTAGCACCAGGGATTATTTATAAGATTATGGGATGGTGATTAGCAGGGACAACTAGCACCAGGGATTTATGTTTAACATTATTTTTATTTCTATTTATTTATTTATTTATTTATTTTAGTCTTTGGTAACCGGGTAAGGCCCACTAGGTACAAGTGCCTGTTTTCGGGGGCAACCTGGGAGCACTGGGCGGTTAAGTGACTTGCTCAGAGTCACACAGTATGCAAGTGAACATTGTGAGAATCAAACTCAGGTCTGGTCTGCTGGATGTATCAAGCTCATTCACACCTCATTCCTCTAACCTCTAGGCTATACTGCATTATGGGGTGGCAGTTTGAGGGAGGAGGGACCAGTAGCACCAGGGATAGCAACAGTCTTTAACTGAGTAAAGGGGAGGCAGCGCCATGCTACTTGCCTCTGCTACCCATACAAATGGGCCCATAATTGGCATGCAAATGGCCCATTGGCACCTTGAATGCCTAATGGGATCATCTGCATGAGCCCTTTGAATATTGCAGATAGTGCTCCTGTGCCATCCACTCTTGTGGCCCACTTTGGGAGCCATGTCCATGCAGCACTAGTTGACTTAGCGCTTTGCTAACATGACCCTATATTCGGTCAGATAGTGCCAATTCCCTATCTGGCTGACTACAGCATCCTCAAATCCCTGGGTAATTGCCAAGCAAAGTGTAAACCTTTGTGCTCTGCTTTACGCTTTACTGAGTATCATGCGCCAACGCTCCAAGAAGGGTTGGATGTAGGTCTGCCTATTGCACAGTAATTCAGTGTTGTTGAGGCAGACTGCAATAGGGGACCACATTGGAGTTCATATACTGTATGTACAGGCAAGGCAAGTAAAATTGCATCACGTCCTATCCCTTGGGCTCAGAGCACTTCACAGTAAAAGTACAGTGACAAGAATAATACCATGTAAATCACAAGTAATACAGTTACAATAATGAATAAATGTCAAACATTCAACAAAACCAAAGTAATAAACTCTCCTCAAAATAATAATCAGCCAACCAAACACTGAAGAAACAAAAAAAAAAGACCTGAGCTCTCAGGTGAAAAATTCCTCAGGCTCAACTAATATCGTACGACTGAGTAAACATATAAGCCTTCAGACCCTCCTCCAAGGGCACACTCCAAAGATGACTTAGCAGAAACTTCCTAACAATAGATGTCATCACTGAAAAGGCCCTAAATCGGATTGTCTAAGGCAAGATCTTGGTAAGGTGAACAAATTCTCCTTGACGGAGTTGAGATGGTGACTTTGTTCAATAAAGGGTTCCATGTCATAAGGGTGAACAAATAATGGTGACCCATTAGAAGGGCACCAGACCCCCAGGGCGACAACTTTTAGGATGTTGTTTTCATTCAGGGAGCTTTGCCTCCTACACCCCCCTTGTGGGTCCCCCCCTCCACATGCCCCTTACTATAGATTCCTACTCCAGGGGGGGAACACAACTTGGGGATGGGGCAAACCCGGGTTGCCCAAATGTGTCAGCACAGTTGTTCTGTTGCTCTTTTGATGTGTTACCCAATGCAACGAAGGCCAAGAGATATTTTACATACCTTTGGTCCACTTCATGTAGGGCTCTGTAAGTTGACAAAGCAATATTGACAGTGGTGTGTCATTTAATTGGAAGCCAGTGCAGCCTGTGCAGCATAGACTAGATGTGATCTGACACTGGTACCCCTGTAATCAGCCTAGTCACAGCATTCTGTACAGCCCTTCAGGTAAAACACCAAATTCCCAAACAGCCCCTGGTACATGGTGTTATACTAGTCATGTCTGGAGGTAACAGAGACATGTACCAGCATTCATAGGTCATCAAGTGCTAGATAAGGTTTAATCCGGGACATATTTTTTAATTGGAAAAACCTACTGTTGACCACCAGTGCCACATGGTATTCAAAGTACAACAAATGTGGATAGTTCTGACATCTTCTATTAAGCCAGTACGTATTGGATGAATACAGGACTGTATTGCATTTTGTGCACAGTCAAAGCCCAACCAATATTCAACAATTTTGGTATTTCATCATTTTTGGCAAAAGGAAATACCATTGAAAATGTTCAACACAATTGGCTAATGAGTGACTATGGAGTCTTTAACTAGTGAAACAGTAATAGTGACTGAGGGCCTGATTTTAGAAGGTGGACACAGGGCTTGCATGAAGCCTTGCATCCAAAGCAAAGTTTGGTGCAGCTGCACCAAAGCCCTCTGATACAATGCAGTCCAGTTCCAGAAGGGCTGGCGCAGTTGTGACACTTTTCTCACGCTACAGCAGTTTGCACCAAAGGTGAGGTGCAAGCTTCGTAAAAAGAGGTACCCCCATGGACACAAAGTTAGACCAGTGAGGCTGGTCCTGACTCCTAACATCCTGGCAACAGGGACTTGCAGCAGTACTCTGCTGCAAGTTACTCCAAAAATTCTGCTTGCCACAATGTTTGACGTAAGTCGCTACTTGCATCAGGGTTCGGCCGCAAGTCCCTTGTGGCAATCACAACCCTTTCTAAAATTGGGCCCAGAATGTTACATCATTAACTAGTGTCATTAGCTGAGTGTGACATCATTACCTTGTGATATCTTTTATGGGTGACATCATTAACAAGTGATATCTTGATTGTGTGATCATTAACAAGTGCTATCTCGAGGGCGTGGCTTACCGGCAAGCATGGTGGATGCTTGCTAATGTAGCTCCCTGGGTGGCGGCTTTTAAAAGTTACTTTGAGGTTAAAAAACAATTTTGGGCTAACTTTCTGGTGATATACTGGTTCTCTAGGTGGATGACTTCTATAAAATCTAAAAATTGCCAAGCTAAACTTCAATTTGGAGCCAGAGCATCGAGGGCTAGAAGTGAACCCTGCACCCGTGGATCTGGGCCTTCTTCTCTGCATGCTGGCAGTGATGGTGCACAGATTGATCGCAGCAATATGGACCTTACTAAAACACTGGCAGGTGTTCCTGAAACACTCATGCAGATGCAGAGGGATATTAAAGCAGAATTCCACAATCTGAACACATAATTTACGCATCTTCAGACTGTGGTTATCACCTTGACTGAAACTACAGCCACCCATACATCGCAAATATGTGCGCTAGAACAGAGAGTCAGTGATATGGAGGACACATGTGCAGGAGCCTCAGCTGAGAGAAACGGGTTGCTATCTACAATTACTGAGCTCCGAGAGTGATTAGATGATCAGGAGAACCACTCTCGAATTATTGGTCTAGCAGAGGGCCTTGAGGGTCGAAACCCCAATGTGGGCTCATGCGTGGCTAATAAAGCAACTAGGCCTACCAGAGGAAGCCGTGGGGTATGAGACTGAACGTGCCCATCGAGTGGACCCTCCTCCTAAACCCAGAGAATGTCCTCGACATTGCCTCATTAAATATCTGAGGTTCAGGGATAAGGAGACAATATTACAGAAGGCCAGGGAGATGGGTCCTTTGAAGGCTGACAGTCCATCAGTATATGTGTACCAGGATTACAGCCGTGAGTTACAAGTGCAGAGACAGAAATTCAACCCAGTAAAAAACAAATTGTACAGAATGGGCTGGAAATTTTCACTGGCATACTCTGCTCGCTTACGGGTGGACAGGCCCGGACAGAATGCACATTTTTTCACCTGTCACCGACCCGCAGAAAATTGGCTAGAGGAAGAGGAGATCAGGAGAGATTGGAGAGGTCCTAATGACCAATGAGCTAAGTAGTATTACATTTTGTATATGTGCTCGGATACAGTTGTTGTCACTAAAACTATGGCTGGCTTAGTGGCGTTATAACTCCTGGGGCTCTTATTTCTACTTTGGCCTAAGGGACCAGGGTTTATCTGGCTGTTTATGGCCCTGTTGCTATGGGACACAATTTAGAAAGATGAGGCCTCCAGAATGGTAGCCCCAACTGGGTCTTGGGACTCGGGTATCAACCTTCTATTTGTGTTCTATTATATGGCACCTGAAGTTGTTGATAAGATGAATAAGCTGGTACTTACTGGGCAGCGGGTCCGACTGAAGGATGCTGTGGGCCACTTGAGCACTGGAACCTGGAGCAGTGGTATGGAAGGTTCGGGGAGTTTGTGCAGTGGAACATTAGATACCGTACCGGGGAGTACGTTCTCCTGTTATGAAGTCTGCAACCCAGTTTTGGAAGGATCAGTTGTTTTCGCATTTTCCTGGCCTGACCATGCCTGGGAGTATGGGTAGCAGTGGGATCGGGGTGATTAACAATTGGAACTCTAATTACACCTTGCCCAATTGGATTTTATTCCATCCTGTGTAACTAATTTTTCTAGGTCCCAGGGGCCAGTGGGAGAACTGATGAGGGCCAGCCATAAGCCTTAGTCACGGGCTGCTGTGTTTTCTCCATGTTCACTGGAGACAAATTTCTGATTGGGTCTTCAGTTTATAATTTAAAGTTGATCTTTTGGTTAAAGCATTTAGCTGCGTATGTTGTTTAGTCAGGATATTCACCACCACCCATCCTTTCATTCCATCTCTATGGCTAATGGTAAGGGCAGGATTGGCTTTACCTGACTAATGTTTGTAATGGGAATGCCAGCGGGTTTTTCTTTCCCACAAGGGGGGGGCCTCAGTCCTTTCTGGGCTGAAGCTGGGACTGCTTTGTGAAGCATGGGTTGGGGCAGGGGCTGTTTGGGGGGTGGTTGGGGGAAATTGGGGTAACAAGGGGCCGGAGTTGATTGCCCTTTTTACTTGCGAGAGAAGGGGAGGCAGCATGTTGGAAGCATCAAATAATGCTGCTACTGGTGCATGCTGATTTGAAGCCTTCTTTAAGGGCTCTTTACATGGCTCAAATAATTTGGTGTTTGTTGAGGGATACATTTGAGGGGTATATGGGGTGATCTTTGGGTGGAGGGAGGGGGTTGGAAATGTTGGGAAAAAGAGTGTGGGGGCTTTCTTGTTACATACCAGCAAGTTGCATTGTATCAGACTGATGTTTAATGATGGGGGATGATATTAATTATATTTCTTGGAATGTTAATGGTCTTAAGTCTATAGTGAAGCATTAGAGAGTCATTACAGAAATTCATAGGCGTAAGGGGCAATTGGTTTTGCTTCAGGAAACTCACTTTTCACCCTCAGAGGCTCAGAAAACTGCTGAATTCACGGGAGGCACATGGGTATCCTCGATTTTTTCAGCTAAAGCTCGTGGGGCCTCTATATGGCTACCTAGGGGCTCCCCTATTCAAATTTTGGAACAAATGGTAGACCCTATGGGCAGATATGCCTTGGCAAAGGTAGAAATCCTGGATGGAAGTTTGCCTTTGGTTGGCTCTGTATATGCCCCAAATGTGGACAATCCCGGCTTTTTCCAAAAAATTGCCTTAGACATGTCAAGGTGGGAAAGTCCCTGGATACTGGCTGGAGATTATAATTGCCTACTTGACACGATTCTGTATAGATCTAACACTTATCCTGTTCTAAAGTCCCATAATGCAAAAGCTCTGGAAGTTTTACAAAGTGATTTTAACCTTTTAGATGCTTGGAGACATGTGTATCCGTTGGGGCCGGAATATACTTTCTATTCCCATGCCCATCAGTCTTATGCCTGTATTGATAGACTGTTAATTACTAGTAGCCTGACAATTGGGGAGGGGGAGGTAGGGTATACACCTATTCTAGTCTCTGATCATGCACTCCATTATTTGACAATTAAGGGCATGAGGCTCAATGTGGGAACCAAGTCCTGGAAATTGGATCCACTACTGTTAAGAAATCAAGTATATGTGAAGTATATGGGTGCTGCAATACAGGAATTCCTGACATTCAGTCGGAAAGCGGACACCTCACACTCCACATGCTGGGAGGCCCTGAAGGCCTACATAAGAGGTCAGACTATTGCTTTTGCAGCATGAGTAAAACATGCTGCTGCAAAGGAATTGGACTTCCTCATAAGTAAGATTGAGATAGGTGAGAGGGCCCACATGTTTAACCCCACTACCACCTTGTATAATTCTGTTCAAAAGCTGAAATGGGAATTTAATTCCCTATCTAGTGCTCAGATTGAGCGTAATATTTTTTTAATGAATGCAGGGCAATATTTTGATGGGGATAGGGATGGGGAATATCTGGCCTGGCAGCTTGAAAGGAAGGAAGCAATTAAAATGATCACTGAAATTCAGAATCATCAGGGAGTCATGGTGAAAGAGGCTGGAGATATTGGAGATACCTTTGGTTCTTATTATAAAAAGCTATACACCTCTGAGTGCACTCCTAATTGGGAGGACTATGACCTGTTTTTTGCAGGCGCCCCCCTAGATAGGTTTAAATAGAATGATGCTAGGCAGCTAGATGCTCCCCTAACTGTACAAGAAATTAAAGTTGCTCTCAGAACATTGAGGAGTGGTAAAGCCCCTGGACCAGATGGTTTGTAGATTGATTTTTATAAACTCTTTGAGGGGTATATCTAAGAACTGATGTTTGATGCCCTGGAGGAGGGTTTAAAAAGGGGAGAACTACTCCCCTCCACATGGTCCGGCATAATAACAGTGTTGCCCAAAGTGGGTAAGGACCCCGCCCTGTGCCCTTCGTATAGACCCATCTCACTGCTTACAGCAGATTATAAAATCTTAGCAAAAGCTATGGCCTCCAGATTGGAACAACATCTGCCATCTGTAAACCACTCGGACCAGTCTGGGTTTGTTAAAGGCCGCATGGGTAAACATAATATTCGAGGCACACTTAATATCAAATTAAAATGGGCACACACTATGAGAACACATGGGGTAGCAGTAGTGGCCCTCAATGCCGAGAAGGCTTTCAACCGTGTGGAGTGGGGGTACTTATTTTATACTCTAGATCAACTTGGAGTGGGACCAAAGTTTAGTTCGTGGGTGCAGGCACTATATCAGGGACCAGTAGCTCAGGTAAATGCTGGAGGGGTATTGTCTAGTCTCTTTCAGTTCGGTAGAGGCACAAGGCAGGGATGCCCGCTGTCCCGCTTACTATATGTGCTTTCTTTGGAACCCCTGGGGGTGGCTTTGAGAGCCCACACAGGAATTAGGGGAATGGAGGGGTAGAGAGCACAAAATAGCAATGTATGCTGACGATCAATTACTGTACCTACAGAACCCCAAGGAAGACCTTCCGGCCCTGCATGATCTTATGCGCCATTTTGGGACCATTTCAGGCCACAAGGTTAATTGGTTAAAAGTGAACTTATGTCAATAGGTACCCAGTACTGAGCACAATCGTTTTAACCACCTGGGCGGGCATCAGCTGGTGTCAGCTTTGACGTATCTTGGAGTAAGACTTTCTGCCACTATGGGGAACTTATATAAATTGAATTTAAAACTACTTTTGAATACTATAGCTGAGGACTGTCTGAGGTGGACGGCCTTGCCCATCTCATTACTGGGCATAGTGGGGGTCATCAAGATGTCAATATTGCCCAGATTATTATATTTTTACCAAATCCTGCCTGTTAAGATTCCTAAAATCCACTTTAGACAATTAGACTCCATTATACATTAATTTCTGTGGAGACAATGTTGAACAAAAATTCAGAGGACTCTGTAATACAAGAAGGGGGGAGTGGGGCTTCCAAATTTTATATTTTACTGTTGGCTGCTCAGCTAGCATTTATTCCCACTGGTGAATTGATTTCTGAATGTTCTTGGATAGGACTGGAGGAGGATATGTTAAATGGCAATTATAGGAATGACTTGTTAGCTGGGAGTCTAAGTGGGATGGGAGAAATATGCTCCAGTAACCCTTTCACTGCCACTATCATGGCAAGCTGGACCTTGGCACATAGGAGAATAGGCTTTGCAGGGGGCCACTCCCCTAACATTGGTATACTTAGTTTTATGAGACAAGGGGATTGTTACTCTCTTGAGATGTTGCAGAGATTATGGGCAGGGCGAAGGAAAGGGCTTGTGGTGATTAACCAATTGTATGAAGGAGGAGTATTTAAGAGTTTTGCTCAGATTTGTTCTCAATGGAATATCCTGAAAGGGGACTTTTTTCTATATCTACAGGTTAGGCACAGGTGTGGAGATAGCTCTACAACTGGAAATAAATGGTCTGATCCCTCCCACTTTGAGGAAGAGGTGTTCAACCCGCAACCAGCGGGGAAACTATTATATATATACTATCGGTTACTTACTAGCTCGGACCCCCAACAACTTAACCTTAGCATGGAGAAATGGAGTGCAGACTTGTCCCTCCCTATGAATCACAAAACATAGGCACTAGCTTGTTCACATTATATCCATTGTTCTAGCAGCAATAAACTGTGACAGATCCAACTTTTTTTTTCAACATAGGGCGTATGTAACCCCTAAATGGCTGAATAAGATAGATGAGTCCAGATCACCCACGTGCTCTAAATGCCTGGTAGAAGAAGCTGATTTTCTCCAC
This sequence comes from Neoceratodus forsteri, assembly GCA_016271365.2. Taxonomy (NCBI): domain Eukaryota; kingdom Metazoa; phylum Chordata; order Ceratodontiformes; family Ceratodontidae; genus Neoceratodus; species Neoceratodus forsteri. The sequence continues at coordinate 1,277,858,978 of CM057450.1, read as the reverse complement.
TTGGCACTTACTTGTTCTAGAGTAGCTCCTTTCTGGCACCAGGTCCACAACATCATGTCCCAGGTGTTGGGATACTCTCCATCTAAATCCCCGATGGAACTGATGTTGGGAGCAAACCCCACCCACCCGAATCACAAATCATCTAACCCCCTTTGGTCCATTGCTCTAATCAATACCTGAAGAACAATTACACAAAACTTGGATGTCAAACAGGGGTCCTTCAAATGTAAAATGGGTATTAAATGTAAAATCGTGCATGCTGTTGGAGAGAGCTCAAATGAGTGCCCAAGGTAGGAAAGTGCACTTTGATAGCATTTGGGAACCCAGGATTGCAGCAGTAGAAGTTGGAATTATCCCAGATTAACCAGAAAGAAGGTCTATGATGTCAGATTACTTTATCATTCTAACAATGATAATATCAATGTCTGCAGTGGTCTTGAAGTACATAGGATGAAATAAGCTCATAATGTCCTTTACCCTCTAGTGGGATGGTAATAGATTAAACAAATTGGTTGCTGTATACGCTTATTAATTGTCTTAATTATAATGTATGTAAGACTATATATATATACATATATATATATGTATATATGTATATATATATATATATTTATGCAATAGGTGTGGAGATAAACAGAGTGTGATAAATCCATTTATCTGAGTCACTGTGTGTATAAATTTATTTATACACACAGTTACTCATTTATACCCACAGTTTCTATGTCACAAATCTGTTCGGAATTCATTTAAAATGTTCAGCCTCAGAAACAGTACTAACCATATTCAAATGGGAATAACTTTAAAACGAAAAAAGATAGCATGGTACTGTGAGCACGAAAATTGTTCAGCACAAACTTATATACAAAATGAGTTGAGTGTCAGTAATAGATACCTTATAGATTTTTTATAATTAGCAAAAAAAAAAGAAGAAAATTACATTTTTTGCTCACTTTTTTGACAAACAAATGTGAATAACTTTAAAATTAAAAAGGTAGCATGGTACTGTGAGCATGACATTTGTTCAGCAAGAAGTTTTCTACAAAGTGAGTGGAGTTTCATTTAATAGCAACCACTATGCTAGTCGGACATACTCTGGGAATGTTAACCAAAACTCCCAGAAATTATCATTTAAAATAAAGATAAACAGTCAAAACCAAATGTTCCTGCACTGATAGAAAGCATCACTATTGTATAATGAAATATACATGGTGAGCTGTCAGATAAATGATTTATTCAGCTAGTTGATTGATTTGACATTCTCACCCGTGGCTTACGCCACTCGTGAGGTTACCCAAGGTCAAACAGCACTTGTGTAGATAAATCATTTATCTGACAGCGCACCATTGTATATCCCATATATATATGTATTGCTACTATCATCACTGTCATTACTATAATGTAACTGTATAACAACCTGGATGTATTGAAAACTATACCATACTCACAATAAAAAGATTTAACAAAAAAAAGTGTTATCTCAGTATCATTTTCATTAAGTAAAAATATGTTATCTGTGTTATTTTCAATCTACTCTAGTGTTGTATACATCTGTTTATAAAATGGGAAGAATAAATCTCAAAACTTCACTGGCAGAAAGACTTCATCTGACAGTACATAAAATTTCTAGCAATGCTCTGTTACTGTAGGTGCTGATCTAATTTTCCTTCCCCAAGAAACCCCATTTCTGAAACTAACAGTGACATACTGGTACATACCAAATGAAATTAGAAAAAAAAACAGCAGATGCCATATTTAAATTCTTTTGTTTTACTACTGCAAAATTGAAACTAACTTTTTCTAAATTCCTAACATTCTTGAGTGAATTACATGTTATTCAAGGCTCTCACTACCGTTGTCATTCATCCACATAAGTTAATTAACATTGTTTAGCCCCCAGATCTTGTTTTCTTCTGTGGCTTATAAAAACCCACCAATCCAAAACTGTATTACATTGCACGTCTATTGAATTACGAACTCAGTCACTTTCCATGTCTAGCTACATTATGAGACATACTGCTTCCCACAAGATGTCTTTCAAACACAGCTCCTACAGCAAAGTTATGCTAGGCCCAATTTATAAAGGTCAGCTCAAGCTGTGCCGAAGGCAGCTTGGGCCAACCACCAGTGCAACAGGGACCCTGCACCCAATTCACTATCAGGTAGGATCCCGGTGTCAAAGTCTCATGGCTTGCATTAACCCTGGCCCTGCTCCAAACAGTGCATTGAGAAGGTGTGCCACAAGCCACAGGGTGGCGTGATGTGGCAATAGCATCATGGCAGCAGTCCCTGGTGGGTATCATGCCCCCCAGCCCTGATCCCCATTAATTCATAAAAATCCTTTGTGATCTAGCAGACCCCCAATCAGCCCTCTGACCCCATTTATTAAGTACAAGAAACATCCCTGGTGATCCAGTGGTCTCCCCCAAGCCCTGATCCCCGTTTCCTATTCACATCCAACCTGGTGGTCTAGTGGACTCCTCACCCTCCCACCCTGCAGACAGTACCCTATCACCCCACTCCCCCCCATACCATTCCAGAGCCAGCACTTGGCACATCCCTCCACTCTCCACCATGGTCAGGTGCTGACTGAGCTGTCAGTTAATGGACTGTATACAGTATGCATGTGTACTGTATACAGTACACTAATTGACAGCTCCAATAGTGCCTGGCTGTAATGTAGAGGGGAAGGCTGTGCTGAGCTCCAGCTCTGGAATGGGATGAGGGGAGCAAGGTGGTAGGGCACTGCCTGCGGGGTGGGGTCTGTGGGGTTCTCTAGACAACCAGGTTGGATGTGTATAGGAAATGCAGATCAGGGCTTGGGGGGGTCAACTGGACCACCAGGGATGTTTTTTCTTTAATTTAAGAAATGGGAACCAGGCTGAGCAGGTATCAGCTAGACCACTAGGAGTTTTATGTATTAACGGGGATTGGTGCTGGGGTGAGGGGACCGTGGCACATTGCCGCAAATGTCAAAACCCTCCCAGAGGGCACATCTAAGTACCCTTAGACCAGCCCTGGCTGGTCTAAGGGTAGTTAGAATGCTGCCTCCTGGGAGGGTTTTGTGAATACTGAAGTGGGAGATATGGCAGCCTGCATCTTCTGCAAGCCCCCTAGCGCCATGCCACAGCCCATTTTGTGGTGCAAGGCTGGCACAAGTCCCCCCTTGGTTCATGCAGCCTGAGTTTGATGCAGACTGTCTTTCTGAATAGCTCCTGGGGCATCTTTTGGTGCAAAGTGCCATTTGTGTCATTTATCTTTGATGCAGGCACCTTGCGTCATTCTAGGGGCTTTGTGAATTGGGTCCACTGATTTTACCAATTCCATTTGAACAGCTTCCAAATAGTCAATCTTTTGACAACACTCCTGCTACAATTTGTCTGATACAAAACATAGCCAGCCAAACTAACAAATTAAGCACTCTTAATTAAAAAAAATGCTTCCATCAGCAACACCTTACTGGTCTACCTGAGGGAGGCACAATCTCAGTGGTCATTTAAATGTTTGTACAAACAGTGCCTTCTTGACTTTTGCAAATGTAACTAATTTACTTGAACTGGAATGTAGAGAAATAGTTCACTCGCTGATCCCTATTTTTACCAGTGTCTTGTCCTTTGCAATGTCCTGGTCATCCCTGTAAATGGACTTTGCCCCAGTGGACTTTACGCAGCTACCAACCCCCCCCAAAAAACTAAATAAACATAATACACTAACAGAACTGCACCACCTGCTGCATTAAAACAAGCACTGTTTATTCCTAATGCTGTGAGTCTCCCATTTTAAATACATTTGGACATTTTAATTCACATTAAAAGGTTTGTTTTGAAAACACCTGCACCAGATCACATAACAAGATGGCCCGAACCAGGAAACCTTGCTGGTGGACAAGGGAAGTCCAGCAGCTTGTGAGAAATAAGAGGTTGGCCTTTAGAAGATACAAATTTTTCACAGTGGGGCAGACCTTGAGGAGTATCATAGGATTTCCAGAGAGGTTAGCAGAAGGGTTAGAAAGTCCAAGGCAGATAAGGAGCTTAGGTTAGCAAGAGGGATCAGGGATGGGGAGAAGGAATTCTTTAGATATTTTAGGGAGTGGAGGAAGGGGGAAGGGCAGATAAGAAAGCTGAGGAAGGGGGGATGGGTAGGGGGATGAAGCAGACTGAAGTGTTAGACAATAATTTCAGCTGGGTCTTCACTAGGGAAAGGGATAGGCCATTGCCTCAGGGAGGGAGCAGGGGAGAGGGGACCGGGGAAGGGGCTTTCACAGATGTGGAGATCCAGGTAGGGAGGGTGAGGGAGGCTCTCAAGTCCTTGAGGACAGATAAAGCTATAGGGCCAGACAGTATCCACTGAAGGGTTCTGAAGGAACTGATGGATGTCCAGGCAGCTCCAATGATGGAACTACTTAATTCCTCTCTCCAATCAAGATGGGTCCCTCTAGACTCTAGGTTGAACCATGATGTGCCCCTCCACAAGAGTGGACCTCGGGATGATCTGGGGAACTACAGATCAGTCAGTCTGACATCCATAGTGGGGAAAATGATGGAGGCCATCTTGAAAGAATGGATGGTGGAGTTTCTGCAGGTAAATGGTTTCCAGGATGAAAACCAACATGGGTTTGTCTGGTGGAAATTGTGTCAAACAAACCTGGTCAAATTTTTTGACTGGTTGACGTGGTTCCTGTATGGTGGAAAGACAGCTGATGTCCTGCACCTGGACTTCAGCAAAGCTTGTGATTCAGTCCCACATGGTAGACTAATTTGGAAATTGAGGGAACTGGGGGAGGGAGATAAGTTAGTGAGGTGGGTAGCAAATTGGCTTAGGAATAGACAGCAGAGGGTGGTGGTAGGGGGCGAAGTCTTGACACCCAGAGAGGTCATCAGTGGGGTCCCACAAGGTTCAGTTTTGGGACCTATCCTTCTTAATGTGTTCATTGAGGACATTGAGGATGGGGTTGGTAGTAAAATTAGTTTATTCACTGATGATACTAAATTGGGGGTGGTGGTGGATAGCGAGGAGGGAAGGAGGGCACTACAGGATGACTTGAAGAGGGTGGAAAACTGGGCCCACACATGTCAATTGCAGTTTAACACACACAAATGTAGCATTCTGCACCTTGTTGTTAGGAACCCTGGGTATACCTACCACTTGGGGGGATACAGCTGACTGTTGTGACGATGGCAAAGGATCTGGGGGTGATGACTGATGCTAAAGGGAACTACTCAGAGCAGTGCAGGAGAGCAGCTGCTAAGGCAAACAAAATGCTTGGGTGTATTATCAGGGGGATAACATCAAGAAGAAGGAAGGTTATTCTTCCCCTGTACACCTCACTGGTGAGGCTGCATCTGGAATACTGTGGGCAGTTCTGGCACCCCCACCTGAAAAAAGACATCACACTGCTGGAGAGAGTCCAAAGAAGGGTGACAAGGATGATTAGTGGTCTGGAGGGGTTGTCATACAAGGACAGACTTAGAGAACTGGACGTGTACTCTCTGGAGGACAGAAGGGATGGGGGGATATGATCGAGACCTACAAAATACCTGAAGGGCTTCAATAGAGGGAACACGGAGGGCCTGCTCAAAGTTGAAGGAGAAGGAGACTACGAGAGGCCATAGTCTAAAGTTAGCAGGGGGGTGATACAGAGAGGAGGTGAGGAGGCATTATTTCATGGAGATGGTGGTGATGCCCTGGACTGCACTGCCAGATAATCTGGTAAAATTGGGAACTCTGGGAGGTTTCAAGAATGGTTGGGACAGGCACAGGGGCACAGTATGGGGAGGGGTTATGGTGATCACCAGAGGAGCAGAGGATGTGAAAGTGGGTAGGAGGGGTGAACTAATGGGGGAGGTGGAGCAGCTACTGTGCATCACCAGTGAGCTGCATTGGGCAGACAAGACAGACCATTAGGCCTAATCTGTTGCCAACTATGTATTTACAAACAACAATATATCACACTCACCACTGCAAAATTACAACGGCCTTATTGAAAAATTTAAAAGTGCCAACCCACTCCAAAGCAAAGCACAGTGCTGACAAAACAACCCCAATCAGTTCCGTGCCTGCTAGCACATCATCAGGGGGAGATACAAACAACCATCTCCTGGTTCCTTAAATGGAGCAATCTGTTAAAGTTACAGTACATTAATGTGCCATTATGTACAACGAGCATTAAAGTGCTCAATAATACAATATAATAATAAATACAAACAGTGTGCAATCATATCTAAATGCTCCTAAATCTAAAAACTTATTTGTACAATAATTAATCCTATTGTTACCGCTAGTGTGGGGATAATTCTTATAGCATATCATTCCTGTAGTTCCGTTAATTCATGCTGAGGCAGCCTGCGGCCTTACCTCTAATACCTAAAAGGAACAACAACAATGAAATATATTAATTTCAGTGCTCTATAAGGAATAAATACCTAACAGACCTGTACATCCTACAAGAACAAGCATTAATCACATAGTGACGCATCATATTCAAACAAGTATTTATATCATATACAAAGTTGCTATTTCATGCAGACTGGCCACGGTATCATAACAGAATAAATACTTTTTGTAGATGTTCAGTGTCTTCTTTTACAACAGGCATCAAATCAATCTTATCATTTAGGCCTGGTGAATAGAGGGCCCCCAGGGTAAAAATCCAAAAGGATTCCCTATCGGACAGTTTGGCCTCGATATCACCACCCCAATACCCATCTATATCCATTCTATTCCACAGAATTTGAAGGGATGTACACCATCATGTCTACTAACTGCATGATGTTTGGAGAGAGCAATTCTGTCGTCCTGATTCTGTATAGAACGAATGTGTTCCCCTAGCCTAACTTTAAGTGTCCTTGTGGATTTGCCAACATAAAATGTTCCACATTGACACGTAGCAAGGTAAACAGTGTCCTTCATAGTACAGTTTATGAAATCCCTGATCTCACAATTATATACTATAAGAATTATCCCCCACTAATGGTAACAATAGGATTAAGTATTGTGCAAATAATATATTTTTAGACTTAGGAGCATTTAGATATAATTACACTATATTTGTATTTATTGTTATATTGTATTATTGAGCACTTTAATATTCATTGCACATAATGGCACATTAATGTACTATAACTTTAAGAGATTGCTCCATTTAATGAACCAGGAGATGGTTGTTTGTACCTTCCCCTGATGACATGCTAATAGGCACGAAACCGGGCACGGTAGTTTTGTCAGCACTGTGCTTTGCTTTATAGTTTGGTGGCACTTTTAAATTTTTCACTAAAGCCATTGTAATTTTGCAGTGGTGAGTGTGATATATTGTTTTTTGTACTGACTAATTTCTATTTCACACATCCGTACCATTGGAGCTGTTTTTGTAGTTTAGATATTCAGTTTGGTTGACCTGCACACTGGACTTCATTTTAACAGCAAAAAAAGTGGCCTCTTACTAAGCACTGACAAACCTGTGGGAAGTCCTTCTCCGCCATGTGAGGGTTTTCAGTATAGAAGTTTATAGGAAGATTTCCTAACGGCCTACATTTTTTGACTAATCCGAGTGTAAGAAGGAGAAGAAGAGTGACTCGTGGCATTATCCACACAATCATCTTACTTCTCAGAAGAGTGGAATGGAAAACATCACTCTGAGTGACAGTACAGATTCATATGCTGACTATCCGTGCAAGTCACCTCTGCGCTCTTTAAGCCCTCACCTGCCCCTCCCTGTAAGCCTCAGTGGACAAGGCCATTAAACAAACTAATGATCTCCATACTACTACTACTGTCCAGAAACGTGGAACCACATCCTGGACCTTCCTCCCCCCTTGATTCATCCTCCGCCCAGCCCTCTCAACTTCCGACAGGTCTGAAACTGGTGCACCTGAACATCTGCAGCCTCCTGCTCAAACTACCACTGCTGCAACCAACAGTACTCTCTCTATGTTGACATACTGATTATTTCAGAGTCCTGGCTAAAGAAGCATGTTAAAAACTCTGAAATTACCATCCCAGGCTACACTGTTTTCCGTCATGATCGGTCAGGTAACAAAAGATGTGGACGAGTTGCCATGTATATAGCACCCATGTTACAGTTCACCAATATCTCCCTATCTCACCACTCTCAATCCATCGACACACTGTTAATAAAACTAGCCCTTCTTCACACTGCACCTGTATTTGTTGCAGGCTCTTACTGCGAGCCTGACACTCCGACACAAGCCATTATGAACCATCTCGGGGACCTGAAAATACTGGCCTCAGGAAGTGAGCTCCACATACTTGGGGATTTCAACCAAAATTGGCTTTCCCATGTAAATTCCAAACTCCTAAACAAAGTTGGTGCACTAAACATTTCCCAAATGATCACTGAGCCCACTTGTCTGAACCACAAATTGCTAAATCACACCATTCTTGATTGGTCCCTCACCACCTGCCCGCACTGGATACTAGCCATGAGCCTGCTGCCAGACTCCTTTAGTGACCACTATATGATTTATATGGTCAGAAAAATCTTCCAGCCCAAGTCACCACAACCCCACATCCTGCTGACCAGGTCATATAAATCCCTTGATTTCACTTCATTTTACACGATCTGACCACTACAGACTGGTCCCTCATCCACAAAGCCAACTCCACTGAAGCAGCTCTGGAGGATTCCAAAAAAAGGTTCCTTGCTGTCTAGAACCATTATGACCCCCTCAGATGGGTCAGGATGCAGGGTGCCCACCTCCTCTGGATCACAGCTGACATCATAGCAAGCCTCAAAACACGAGACCTGGCATGGAAAGCATTCAAGGAATCCGGCCTCACCCAGCTCATCAGAAGTACTGAACAGTGCATGCACTAGGCTAATCCACAAGGCAAAAGCCAAGTACTTCAGTGCTTTCTTTCTCACAAACATAAATCACCCAGCTAAATTCTGGAAGGTCTTAAAATCTCTGTCCCCCCATTCCAGCCTCCTATGCCTACCCTAAATATAGGTGGATCTTTGGTCACTGACCCTCCAGCCTTAGCATCAGCTTTTAACTTCTTCTTCATGACCTCCACAGCCTCTTTACTATCTTCTCTCCCAGCACCCCCAACCACTCCCTTCCCTCATGCCTGCCAAAGGCCCACCTCCCACAAACTCCTTTTCCTTCAGCCCCATTACACCAATAGACGTGTACAATACCCTACTTGCTCTAAATCCAACCAAGGGCAGATGCCCCTCCAGCCTTGATGCAAAAATGATAAACCTATCTCCTCCTGCCATTGCCACCCCCTGGCTGCTTGTTCAATCTACCCTTCTCACTAGCCTCTGTTCTCACTGGATGGAAGCACACTGCAGTCATCCTTTTCCCAAAGGTGGAGACATCTCTGCACCCACTGACTGGTTCCACTCCTACCTAGTTGGCCGGATGCAATCTGTTAGAATTGGCAACCCCACCTCTGACCCCCTTCCTGTTTCATCGGGAGTGCTGCAGGGGTCTGTCCTGGGGCATCTCCTATTCTCAGTCTTCCTAAACGACCTGCCCTTTGCCTGCCCACACACCTCCATTCATCTGTATGCAGATGACATGGTGCTGTTTACATCTGGCCCCTCTGCCGCTGAAGTGGTGATCAGACTGCAGCAGGACTTCAACAGTGTCCAGCTCTGGTTTCATTCAAATCAGCTCCACCTCAACACCATGAAGACAGTCTCCATGACCTTTGGCACTAGGCAGAGGCTCTCACAGCTCCCCCCCCCACCTTCCACACCCAGGATGGGACATCTCTGGAGGCCTGCCCCTCCTTTAGAAACCTCAGAGTCTGGCTCAACCAGCACCTTGATTTTTCTGCACACATTGACGACATTTACAAAAAACTCCACCCCAGACTGGGCGCCCTCTACTGTAATCGGGGTTGTATCCCATTGCTGGTCCTGTGAGCCATTGTACAGAAAATGATTCCACCAATTATTTGCTACAGATATGTTGTCTTCAGTGCCTCCCCCAAGTCTGCCCTGACCAGACTGGACCCCAATTTCCATTCCTTCTGTCACTTCACCCTTGACTGTCCCTACTTCACCAGTCACTACACCCTCTGCCAGTCTCTAGACTTACTCTCCCTTCAGGACTGGAGAACATCTCACTGTGCATGCTTCACTGCCAAGCTCTGGTCCCTGTCCTTGCCCCCCTACCTCTCGTTGGTCCTGTCCGCCCATTCCTCCCCAGTTTATGAGCTCAGAAAAAATGATACTCGACTCCTACAAATTCCCCACAGAACCGCTTCTTCCAGACAGGCAGGCAGCTTTCAGCTACCACATGGCCAAGCTCTGGAACTCCCTCCCTCCAAGCATCCGATGCACCTCTCCCTCCCTGCACCTCAATGATCTCCTCTCAGTGCACTTCATCCCCACCTGCTTATGTGGCTAACCCATCCACAGCTCCTGGGCTAGTTTACCCCATCCTGGGTTTGCCCTTGGCCACTATCTGCATCATTTCTTACTGAAGCATTTGCCCCAAGCCTCAACAGTCCTCTATTAATGTGTATTCATAACTGTGTCTGCCCTGTTCCATTACTACCCGCTATTAACCTTAATTTGTTTTAAACTAGAAGTGGTGACTGCACTAGTACACTGACTAGTCACTACTTGCTTAATCCCATCCTGTAGCTGTTCTAATTTGACCTGCTCCACTTGATATACTTGTTTTACTGTTGTCTGTTTTACTGCTGCTGTTTTATTATTGTCCCCTGAATCCCCTCAGGAATGATGGACACTACAACAGTTTAACTTATTGGTTGCTTGTTGGCAAATTTATTTATGATACAAGGAATATATTTAAACTCATAGATTTCATAACTTCAATTCCACACAAAATTTCTTTAACAGCTTCCTGGTTCTGGCCTCCATCCTTTTTCTGGTCCTTCTTCCAATTCTTGACTTTCAGGGCCCAGACACTGTGAATCCGGCCCTTTCTCCTCCTCCTCCATACCAGAACCAGGCCAGTTCCACTTACCTGGGCCTTCACCCTCCAGGTCCGGACACTTCTGAATCTGGCACCTGGACCTCTCCTCCTCCCCGCTTTACCAGCACGTCTGGGTTCCTTGCCCCCTGCCCATTTATCCTACCCCTTCCCTCTTCCTTCCCCCCGCTCCCCCCTTTTTCTTTCTTCCACTGCTACTCCTCCAGCTTGCTACAGATAGAGGGGCTCCCCCCTTGATTCATCCCCCGCCCAACCCTCTCAACTTCCGACAGGTCTGAAACTGGTGCACCTGAACATCTGCAGCCTCCTGCTCAAACTACCACTGCTGCAACCAACAGTACTCTCTCTATGTTGACATACTGATTATTTCAGAGTCCTGGCTAAAGAAGCATGTTAAAAACTCTGAAATTACCATCCCAGGCTACACTGTTTTCCGTCATGATCGGCCAGGTAGCAAAAGATGTGGCCGAGTTGCCATGTATATAGCACCCATGCTACAGTTCACCAATATCTCCCTATCTCACCACTCTCAAGCCATCGACACACTGTTAATAAAACTAGCCCTTCTTCACACTGAACCTGTATTCGTTGCAGGCTCTTACTGTGTGCCTGACACTCCGACACAAGCCATTATGAACCATCTCGGGGACCTGAAAATACTGGCCTCAGGAGGTGAGCTCCACATACTTGAGGATTTCAACCAAAATTGGCTTTCCCATGTAAATTCCAATCTCCTAAACAAAGTTGGTGTACTAAACCTTTCCCAAACGATCACTGAGCCCACTTGCCTGAACCACAAATCGATAAATCGCACCCATCTTTATTGGTCCCTCACCACCCACCCGTACCGGATACTAGCCGTGGGCCTGCTACCAGAGTTCTTTAGTGACCATCATATGATTTACATGGTCAGAAAAATCTTCCAGCCCTAGTCACCACAATCCCACATCCTGCTGATTGGGTCATATAAATCCCTGGGATCTCACCTCATTTTTACACAATCTGACCACTACAGACTGGTCTCTCATCCACAAAGCCAACTTCACTGAAGCAGCTCTGGAGGATTCCAAAAAAAGGTTCCTTGCTGTCTGGAACCATTATGCCCCCCCACAGACGGGTCAGGATGAAAGGTGCCCACCTTTCCTAGATCACAGCTGACATCATAGCAAGCATCAAAACATGAGACCTGTCATGGAAAGCATTCAAGGAATCAGGCCTCCCCCTAGCTCATCAAAAGTACTGAACAGTGCATGCACTAGGCTAATCCACAAGGCAAAAGCCAAGTACTTCAATGCTTCCTTTCTCACAAATATAAATCATCCACTAAATTCTGAAGGGTCTCAAAATCTCTGTTCTCCCCCCACCCAATTCCAGCCTCCTATGTCTACCCTAAATATAGGCCGATCTTTGGTCACTGACCCTCCAGCCGTAGCATCAGCTTTTAACTCCTTCTTCATGACCTGCACAGCCTCTTTACTATCTTCTCTCCCAGCACCCCCAACCACTCCCTCCCCCCATGCCTGCCAAAGACCCACCTCCCACAAACTCCTTTTCCTTCAGCCCCATTACACCAATAGACGTGTACAATGCCCTCCTTGCTCTAAATCCAACCAAGGGCTGATGCCCCTCCAGCCTTGATGCAAAAATGTTAAACCTATCTGCTCCTGCCATTGCCACCCCCTGGCTGCGTTGTTCAATCTATCCTTCTCACTAGCCTCTGTTCTCACTGGATGGAAGCACACTGCAGTTATCCTTTTCCCAAAGGTGGGGACATCTCTGCACCTGGTAACTACCGCCACATCTTCCTCCTTACTATACTGGCTAAATTTAAAAAAAAACTTGTCCTCTCTCAACCATTCTCCTTCCTCGACTCCCATTCTTTCTACACCCCTTACCAGTCTGGTTTCAGGAGGTCCCATTCCACCACAGCCTCCCTGCTGAGACTCATGGACTCCATCCTCTCAGCCATGGATAAAGGACACATCACCTCGGCCATCTTTGTCAACCTAGCAAAGGGATTCAACACTGTATCCCACCCCCTCCTCCTGTCCAAGCTCACCAGAGATGGGCTCTCTATAACAGTCAGTGACTGGGTCCACTCCTACCTAGTTGGCCAGATGCAATATGTTAGAATTTGGCAACTCCACCTCTGACCCCTCCCTGTTACCTCAGGAGTGCCGCAAGGGTCTGTCCTGGGGCATCTCCTGTTCTCAGTCTTCCTAAACGACCTGCCCTTTGCCTGCCCACACACCACCACTCATCTGTATGCAGATGACATTGTGCTGTTTACATCTGGCCCCTCCGCCGCTGAAGTGGTGATCAGACCGCAGCAGGACTTCAACAGTGTCCAGCTCTGGTTTCATTCAAATCAGCTCCACCTCAACACCATGAAGACAGTCTCCATGACCTTTGGCACTAGGCAAAGGCTCTCACAGCTTCCCTCCCCCACCTTTCCACACCCTGGATGGAATGTCTCTGGAGGTCTGCCCTCCTTTAGATACCTCAGAGTCTGGCTCAACCAGCACCTTGATTTTTCTGTACACATTGACGACATCTACCAAAAACTCCACCCCAGACTGGGCACCCTCTACTGTAATCGGGATTGTATCCCATTGCTGGTCCTATGAGCCATTGTACAGAAAATTATTCTACCAATTATTTACTACAGATATGTTGTCTTCAGTGCCTCCCCCAAGTCCTCCCTGACCAGACTGGACCCCAATTTCCATTCCTTCTGTCACTTCACCCTTAACTGTCCCTGCTTCACCCGTCACTACACCCTCTACCAGTCCCTAGACTTACTCTCCCTTCAGGACTGGAGAATATCTTACTGTGCATGCTTCACTGCCAAGCTCTCGTCAGTCCTGTCCGCCCATTCCTCCCCAGTTTATGATCTCAGAAAAAATGATACTCGACTCCTACAAATTCCCCACAGGACCACTTCTTCCAGACAGACAGCTATCAGCTACCACATGCCCAAGCTCTGGAACTCCCTTCCTCCGAGCATCTGATGCACCTCTCCCTTCCTGCACCTCAATGATCTCCTCTCAGTGCACTTCATCCCCACCTGCTTATGTGGCTAACCTATCCACAGCTCCTGGGCTAGTTTACCCCAACCTGGGTTTGCCCTGGGCCACTATCTGCATCATTTCTTATTGAAGCATTTCTCCCAAGCCTCAACAGTCCTCTATTAATGTGTATTCATAACTGTGTCTACCCTGTTCCATTACTATCTGCTATTAACCACGATTTGTTTTAAACTAGAAGTGGTAACTGCACTAGTACACTGACTAGTCACTACTTGCTTAATCCCATCCTGTAGCTGTTCTAATTTGACCTGCTCCACTTGATTTACTTGTTTTACTGTTGTCTGTTTTACCGCTGCTGTTTTATTATTGTCCCCTGAATCCCCTCAGGAATGATGGACGCTACAACAGTTTAACTTATTGGTTGCTTGCTGGCAAATTTCTTTATGGCACAAGGAATATATTTAAACTCATAGATTTCATAACTTCAATTCCACACAAAATTTCTTTAACAGCTTCCTGGTTCTGGCCTCCATCCTTTTTCTGGTCCTTCTTCCAATTCTTGACCTTCAAGGCCCCGACACTGTGAATCCGGCCCCCCCTCCTCCTCCATACCAGAACCAGGCCAATTCTACTTACCCGGGCCTTCACCCTCCAGGTCCGGACACTTCTGAATCCAGCACCTGGACCTCTCCTCCTCCCTGCTTTACCACCACGTCTGGGTTTCTTGCCCCCAGCCCATGTATCCTACCCCCTTCCCTCTTCCTTCCCCACTCCCCCCTTTTTCTTTCTTCCCACTCCCCATGGGCACCCTTGCCCCTCCATGCCAAGATACTCTGACCTAGCCACCTGGCCTGATACAGCCTCCCCACAGAAGAACACCGGCCCTATGCCCAGGGCCCCCAGGCACTTCCTTGCTCTCCATTCCTTTCTATTGTGCCTACCAAGATTCCCATCGCCTTCCTTAATGAGGGTGGGAGGGTGAGAACAAATTCCCAGCAAAAGAGGGGGTTCTGCCTGAGTCCTGCCCTAATATACCCCTACAGGCCTCTGGCCAGGACACCCTTTGGGCTCCGCCCCCCCCAGCCAATCCCTGGGGCTCTGGCATGCCCTTGTCATATTACCTTCTCTTGTCCTGCTGATGTCACCAGCTCCGCCCCTTCTATCCTCTCTGCTCTTCTTCCCCCCTCCTCCTGGGCCTCTTCCTATCAGGGATTATTAGACAACCTGTCTTGCCTTTTAGTGGCAATCCCCACTGTCCCCTGAATCCCCTCTGGAATGATGGATGCTACAACAGTTTAACTTGTTGGTTGCTCGTTGGCAAATTTATTTATGATACAGAGGAATATATTTACACTCATAGATTTCATAACTTTAATAATTCAATTCCACACAAAATTTCTTTAACAGTTTCCTGGTTCTGGCCTCCATCCTTCTTCTGGTCCTTCTTCCAATTCTTGACTTTCAGGTCACAGACACTGTGAATCCGGCCCCCCTCCTCCACACCAGTTTGGCAGTGTCAGTGGCTCAGTAGGTAACACACTCGCCTCTGAGGCCGGGAGATCAGAGGGCTGTGGGTTCAGTTCCCACATCTGGCACTTGAGTTAATATCCCAGTACTGACACTGTAATGCAGCATGAGAGGGGTGCTGCATTTCTGAGGTGCCGCTCTTCGATGAGATGTTAAACCGAGGTCCCATCTGCCTGGATTGGTGGTAGTTCAGGTGGATGTTAAAGATCCCATGACACTTATCGAAAGAGTAGGGAATTTCCTCGTGTCCTGGCCAAATTTCCCTCATTCACTAAAAATATACTACCAACAGCTTAATCTGGTTCAAGGTCAGTTGGCATTCATCTGTATCCCTCCCCGGTCGTGCCTGAAAATAGGCAGGATTTGTCTAGTGCACTTACCTGGTCAACAAAAGCTAAATAAATAAATAAAATAAATAAAACACCAAGAACCAGGCAGTTTCACTTTCCTGGGCTTTTGCCCTCAGGCCTAGACACTTCTGAATCCGCGCCTGGACCTATCCCTCCCGACGACACCACATCTGGGTTCCTTTGCCCCAGCCCATGTATCCCACCCCTTCCTCCCCCACCCCCTTTTTCTTTTCTTCCACTGCTACTCCTCCAGCTTGTGACAGATAGAGGGGCTCCGCTCTGGGTCTAGTATCTAGGACCTCTTCTGGCTATCTGGTTCATAGCTCCCCAATCGGCCTTAGGAATAGGCACATGCTGAACTCCGACAGGTGGGCCCTGTCCGACCTGTACACCGCAGACTGGTCAAAGGATATGTCCTTGTACTGCAGGTGCACACCCCTTCCCATTTCTATCACTACCCTGGCCACCCTTCCATTCAAAAGCTTCCTGACTTTCTCAATCAACTGGACATCCTACACCCCCCTCCAAACCCTCTGGGAGGTGATATCGGACCAGCCGATTGTCACCCTCGGCCATCACCCTCTCAATGTTTCTAAATCTCCAATGATGCTCTGCCCCAATGCCCCCCATGGCAGGCCCCCCAAATCTTTGCCCCCCAGGTATTTAATAATGCAATCTGGTGTGCCCCATTACAATTTTAATTCTTCCATCAGAGGCATGAGCTGTGCGCACCTCATCCCCCTAATGCCTTTCCACAGCACCCTGGTGTGCTCGGTGTTATATCTCAACTCTGCTCCTCTGGAGGTGGTGACTGCAAACCTTTCAGCCCAGTATATGAAGGAATGCCCCACTATCCAGATTTTCCTCTTGGAACCTGCCATGGAAGACAAAAATAGACAGTGTGAGTTGCTGCTGTCAATATCTCACATACCTCCTATAGCAGCTGGACTTCCAGCACCCCGCCTTCTGTACCTCCACCACTGCAGCCCCTTTTTCTGCTGCCTATGTGGCTGCCCCAATCCAAAACGAATGTGGGACAAATCTACTTGGATCTTCTCCAAGGAACATCAGAGCCCTCTTGAGTACTGCTCCTACCTGAAACCCCATGACCGGTGAGCCATCCCTGTGTGGGAACAGAACTCCTCCAGCCTGCCCCCGGGCACTCCCGTATGCCTCCAGTGCACTCACTGCACAGCTGGAGGACTGCAGTTGCCTCACTAGAGACACCTGGGTCCCCCTTCCCCCCGGTCCGTCTTAGACCTGGCCAGTGTAATGACCACCCTGTCATGTCCCCATAGAATGCCCTCATGCTGTAAAGTCTTTCCAGCAACTGCCTTTCATGAGGCCACCACCTCCCCACCCAGAATGCCCCTGCTGCCATAACCGCAAATACAGTCCAGAATAGCACCCCTTCTTGGGCCGGTTTGCATACCTTCCGGGTCACCCCTAAAACCCTTTCCAGCAATTCCCCCTTTATGGGCTGCCTCCTGTCCACCTTGGCCATTTGACCCTTCTGCCACCCTAACATCATGCGTTTTGTGATACTGCTGGCCCCTAAATCTAGCCAACCCCTGTCCTGGTATACCCAACTGATGCCAGTTAAGTGCATGCCCATTGTGGCGTGGGCCAGCCCTTCTTCCCACATCTCCACCATGAACCTCCTGACCTGCTCATCCTGGGCTGGTTCAGCCCTATCCCACCTGTACTTCCTTCTGAAGTCCTGAACCCTCACCCATCCTGTCTTGTATGCCTTCATGTGTTAGCTGCCTGAGATCCCCGGTAGAGTGCTCTGGCTGTGTCCCTCCAGCCTCCCACATCCGTTTCGGGATCCTGGTCCTGTGTGGTGCTGCCTGAGGCCTCAGCTCCCGAAACCTGCCAAGCTGTAAACGGGAAAGACAGTCAGCCACTTCATTCTTCAGCCCATCAATGTGCTGCACTTTGAAAGATATATTCAACTGCAGCACTAACAAAACTAGTAACCTGAGTAGCCAGCCCACCGTCTCTGTCCACCCCCTTGCCTGTTAATGACTTCAAACACCCATATGTTATCGCACCAAAACAAGATGTGCCTTCCCTGCATCCTACAGCCTCAAACCTCCAGAGCCACCCATATCAGGAAGATCTCCAAGAATGTGATATCCTTCAATATCCCCCCATTGCCAATGGTATACCCACCCGTAGGCACATTGCCTTGAAATCCCGCAACATGCCCTGTGCCTCCACCCTGGATTCCCCGATGAGGAGAAAATCATCCAGGTAGTGCACCACCCTCCTGTGCCCATACCAGACCCTGAATACCCACTGCACCCAGGTGCTGAATGCTTCAAAAGTGGAACAAGCCACCGAGCAGCCCATGGGCATGGCCTTGTCGAAATACATGCCCCCTTGGAACTGAAAACCCAACAGGTCCCATTCCTCATGCAGGACAGGTAAAAGCTGAAATGCTGATTCTATGTCCGTCTTCACAAGCCATGCCCCCTAGAGAGTCTTGATTAGCACTATTGCCTGCTTCAGAGACTCCTACCACACCGCCCTAAGGTGATCGGGTATGCCCTCATTTACTGATGAGCCCACGGGGTAGGATAAGTGATGGATCAAGCGGAATTCTTCTGCCGCTTTCTTGGGGACAATACCCAATGGGGACACTCTGAAATGTTCACAAGGGGGGGCCTCCAACGGTCCCTCGACCCTACCTGCTCTGACTTCCTTCTCTATCTTGGCCACTACTCTCTCCTCCTTCCCGTTCACTGACCCCATATTCTTGGCCCGCATCCTTGCCCTTCCCCTTGAGACCCCAGTGGAAAACCCACCCGAAACCTGCCCTGAGCAGCTGCACTGCCTCCCTATCTGGGTAGTCTGAGGTCCATTCCTCCACCACCGTAAGGGAGATAGGGTGCGTGCCAGCGTGTAACTCCACCACCTCACCATGTATCTTGTTAATGCCATCCCCAGGAGGTAAGCTGCCCCTGTGCCCACCCCCCAGCCCCTTCCCTGTCCCCCGGCCCCACAAAGGACTGTTCCTGATACTGCCCCTCAAGCTGCCCCCCACTGTCTGCCCCCGTCTGCAGTTGGAGACCGGATGCGACCCTCCGCACTTGGAGCAAACGTGCCGGAACTTACAGTTGCCCCATGTACATGTGGCCCTGTTATAACCCCAACATGTCCTGGCCACTGCGGTACATGTGGACTTCTTTACCTGCTCCCTGGCCGCACCCACTTCCCCAGATAGGGTCCTCACCTACAAATTCGAGTGGGTACAGTCCCACCTCAGTTCGCCTTTGGCAGCCATCCTCTTCTGGAATGCTTCATCATACTTGAGCCAGTTATACCCAACTTTGGGCTTGTACATGTCCCTGATAATGGACATGTATGTCAATAGGAGGATGGCGAGCTCCGGCTGCTTCTCAAGCACCAATGCGCTGTATATGATGAAACCCCTTTGCCAGTTTTCAATGGTCTTGCCTTTGCACTTTGTTTCCTCCATCTTGTAGCCCGCTACAGCCAATGCCACCACCATTTCCGACTTCCCTACCGACTCCTTCTGTTCATACTTTGTGGCCGTGTCCTCGTCCACCAGCCTGAATATATCCATGTACTCCCCTTCCCAGATTTTCTCCTTGATCAAAACTGGGACGTGGTCCCAACTGGACAGCCTGGAGACCCATCATATAATTTTTTGGCTGCCATCTTGGCTCCCCCACCCTTTTCGGCTCCAGCCCCTGTACCTTTCAATGCCTGAATGGCCCATTCCATCTTTTCAATACCTGCGTCATCCATGTCCCCCAGAAGTCCCTCTAAGTACTCTTTTAAGCCAGCTTCATCTGAGAGATCCAGGTCATTCTTACCACCATCTGGGCTCCCATCATCCAGCTCCGGTGCGGGCAGGGGCACCGGGATGGGTGCGAGGTGCAGCGCATCCCGTCTGGGTCTCTTGCCCCCTCTTCTCTTGCTCTGGTGCTCCTCTCACTCCTTCCGCTTTCTCACTGCCTCCTCTTCTGCCTCCCTTTGCTTTGCTGCTGCCACCAGTTCCGACATCTGGCCCATCAACTTGGATGCTTCCTGCATCAGCTTCTCTCTGGACAGCTGGGCTCGCTTGGGTGCCATGTTGTCCCTATGTCACTACAATCAGAAAGGCAAATAACAAACATTCAGCTATGCATACCAATAACAAGGCCACTGTTGCTTGAGTGCCGTGGCCCCCTGAGGCTGCCCCTGTCCAAGAGTCCCCCATGGGCTGACCTCCAGCCCTCTTGGGGTTGGGCCTATGAATCTGTCCTGCTTCTTGGTGCCCATTACCTTGCTGGCCTCCCCAATCTCTTTCTGTGTTATCTGCACCCCGTCCCTTGGAAAATTTGGCCGAAGCCCCCCATTGTGCCCTACCCACTGACGCCAACTTGCGGTCCTTTCAGGGCACCCACCACTGCCTGCTATATGCCCTTTACCCCAGCCTAGCTGTGCTCTGTCTGTGGTTCCCCTCTCCCTTCCACACCTGGTGCCATGTGGGTGGCCTGACCTCATCGACCCCATGTGGCGAGTGCCACCAGGCCCATGTTCTAGGCTGTTGCCCTGGTCTCGCTGCCCTGCTTGGTCATCTGGCACCTGCTCCTTGTTGAACGCTATGCAGTATGGACATAATTGATGTAGACTCCTTGTTGTGCTACTGCTTGACCTAGCAGCAAGCGGCCAGAGTTGGCACCCGCTGTGCCCCCTTTATGCGGGCACGCCATGCAGCCGCATCCACCAAACCCTAGCCCCATCAGAGGCCACCAGCCCTGCTGTCTCACAAAAAGCACTTGCCTCATAGCAGGCCATGGGCTGTGTCCCTGTATCCCATCCCCTTCCCTGGTCAGTGTACTACATCCTGCGCCCGCCCTTGCTATAGTTCGTCCCCCCCGAGGCCCCACAACCAGGTTCCTTTCTCTCCTTGGGCTTGCCCAGATCTGCTCACAAGCTCACACACCCCCAACAGAGCCTGAAGCACCGCAATGCCACTAAACACCCACACAAACCCCCCCACTTGCTGCCAAGATGGCCAAAGGCTCCCTGCCTTGTATTCTTGCATCTTGCTTTAACCCCCAATCCCCCAGAAACAACGCATTGGCCAGATCCACCCAAATCACATGCCACCCACTGTGCCTTGCACCCAATAGGCCGCATGCCCCACCTGCTGACCCACCCTGTAGCCCGGGCTTTGCCCACATCTAGCAGGCCTAGGGAAACAGCTCCTCCCAGCTCCCCACGTGGCGCCGTAAATTCTTCCAGCAACCCCGCCATCCCTAAAGACACCACGCGGGCTGCAGCACCCTTCGTAGAAAAAGAAATTTCTTTTACCTTCATTTTTTCTATTTTTTAAGGTGCCCCAGCAAGAAAAAATGCCCGCCTCCATAACTGTGCATCTGGCTCCACCCCTGGCCTACCGTAACAGGCCCCCAAGGTGCCTGGGTACTGCCTGTGTGCTCACACCACAAACCAGTGCACAATCCTGTCCCCAGACATCTCCTGGGCTTCCTCATCTCACCAGGCACGCTAGCCTTTCTGGGTATTCTTTTTTTTTTTTTTATTTCCCCACCTTGTAACCAGAGTTGTAAAAGTAACAAAACAGCCCTCCACTGGGCCAGGCCACAAGCATACTGCCTACGTGGCCTCCCACTCCCCGCAACTGCCGAGCCGGCAGACAGGGCCCTCACTCATGTTAACCTCCATCCTGCATGCGTTTCATTCAGCAATCCAATGAATCAAAGACAAAAACAGCGCATGCATCCCAGAGCCTGGTTTCAGTCTCTCTCCCTCTTAGACTCCCTGGAAAGCACCATTCCCCCTGCACTCTGCATTCAACCACACCTTCCAGCTTCAGAGATAGATAACTCCCTCAAACAACCAAAAGCATGCAGGCCCCCAACTTTCTTGCCATTTGCTGCTTGGAACCCCACAAAAACATCCACGGTGAGCTCTGCCTAAACAACCACCTTCAGAATGAACTAGCAAGCATTCCCAGTGAAATAATTACAAAAACAGCAGCTTATTAAATTACACCAAGAGCCTGCAAAGTGAAACATGTCCTTTTAAGACCAGGCTTTCTCTACTGTATAAATTAAACTCAATGCAATAACAGTTAAACAAAATAAGCACTTGAGCTAAACACACTGGACCACTGGCCTAGCAGGCCTAGTCACCCCCACGTGCCTTACCAGTTGATTTTCCAAATGATGTGCTGAGTTCTTAGCCTTGAAAAAAATTCCCAGCAAAAGAGGGGGTCCTGCCTGAGTCCTGGCCTAATATACCCCTACAGGCACCTGGCCAGGACCCCCATTGGGCTCCACCCACCAGTCAATCCCTGGGGCTTTGGCATGCCCTTGTCATATTACCCTCTCTTGTCCTGGTGATGTCACCAGCTCCACCCCTTCTGTCCCCTCTGACCTTCCCCCCCCTGGGCCTCTTTCTAACAGGGTTCATTGTACAACCTGGCTTGTCTTTTAGTGGCAATCCCCATTGTCTTAATGTTGATTCTTTAGTGTTACCGTTATGTCCCTAGGACACATCTGGAATCAAGTGGTACTCTGCTCAGTATGCTCTCCTGGTAAAACTATTAAATAAATAAATAAATAAATGTATGTGTTTACAACGGCTGGGGAGCAAAACCTGTTTTATGAGAGGGATGTCTAGCTTTGTGAATGTTTCTGCAGATGGCACTAGCATAGCGGTGGATTCTGATACTCCAGTTGACAGCAACATTTCTTCTGCTGGAATGAGCAATCCTAATGGGAAGAAGACACTTTTGGGGTTAAACTATGCTAGAGGCCTACTTAAGTGTCAGACACTCACCAAGGCGGCTCCAAGTCATTAGAAGCCCTGGATATGGTTGAGAGAGAGAAGTCTTTATGTGTGACTGGAAGAATTCCTTACAATTGGGGACTGATGCATTAATTTATTTATTTAGTTAGTTTTTGTTAACCGGGTGAGTACATTAGCCAAACAATGACTATTTTCAGGCACGACCCATGAGAGTACAAACAAAGTGGTAAGGCAAGTACATTACATCAGTGCAGGAACATTATGTACAGTAGTTACATGTATTGCTGAACAGTAAAAGTAAATACAAAATGGTAAACGTAGCATGCACTCAGATAGAACATTGTGCACTCACACTGGAATAAACAGCAGTTAACAAGGTGACAGATATAATGGGAAACATAACATAGTGCAACAATAAATATAGGTAAGGCAGCAGACAATAGAAAGTGATGCAGATTGCAGTTATAGCTAAAATAGGAAAAAAGAGGGAGAAAAGAAACATAATTAGGAAGGAACTTGTCAAAGATTATGAGGCACAACAGGAGGGTGTGTTAACTGATATTAAAAATAAGAAACTAGCAGTGGCAACCTATAAGGGGCATCCAGAGATTTCTGATTATGAGAAAAAAACTAAAGGATAATATACAGAAAGCAGAAAGGAAAATCAAGAATACCAAGTTAGAGAAGTGGGAGTGTGATCGCCAGGACTATCTATTAGATAGAGTTTTTACATGGAACTAAAAGCAGAACAGGGGACTAATAAATAGGAGACGTGGAGGATTTAAAGGGAATAATATTAATACTGCAGTAACCCCATGTCCCATTCTTAAAAATAAGAGCAACTCCCCCTGTTATACCTCAAACAGTGAATCTGAGACAGAGGGAGACAATCCTTTTTAGAGAGGGTACAGGGCCCACAGGACATATGCTGGACAATATTAGTCCATTTCGAGGAATCCTTACAACAACCAGCACACACCTCAAGGTTACTGATGGGCCAGCAATGGGAACTATCCAACCAGGGGAACAATGGAGGAAGACAAGACGTGGCGGGCACAAAAACCGGAAAGGACAGAGGCAGACATGGGAAACCTTAATGCATGAGAACATTTTCATTAATATTCCACATATTGAACTGACTCAGGTACAACAGTGGATTCTACAAAAAGGATTATCATTTATCCTGACAGAGGTCAGTCAACCCTTCAATGTCTACATAGATCAACATCGCTTCACCAGTATTTAAACTTAACTTTTTTTGCGAAAATGGGGAGGAGTAATAACATGGGACAGGACTATCATGAGAATATTGGAGGGGACACTGATGTTGGGTTACATGGTGAGGTAAGCCCTTTTAAAATGCCATCAACCTTTATGCCACGTTACAGTGACAATGTAAGTGTTTTTGAGCGAGCATGTGAACAACAGCTTAAGCAACGTTTCCAGTTGGATATTAGACCCTCTTTTGTTAACATCACCAGGGAGGAGGCAGAAGCATTAAAAGAACTGCAAAGTAACACGGAAGTGACTATTAAGCAGGCAGACAAAGGTGGCTCAGTAGTTGTTATGTCCACCTATAAATGCATCCTTGAAGTAGAGAAACAACTGAGGTGTAGGGAATACTATTGTCCCCTGCTTTTGGTCCCCACAATGGGCTTTAAAATGGAAATAGACATGTTTGATGCAGAATGTGAGGGTACTATACATGATAATGAGTTGCTATATTTAACTGTAACACATCCAGTAAGACTATGCATTTATGTCCTCCCCAAAATACATAAGAATCTGCGGGACCCACCAGGTTGACCAATTGTAGCAGGAATAGGGTCCCTGTTGGACCCATTGTCACAATTTATAGACCACCACATAAAACAATATGAGGTGGCACTATGTTTATATGTTCATGACGCCATGCAGATTCTGGAGATAGTGGAGGACATGCTGCTTGAAAGCTCATGGCTCTTGGTGTCGATGGACATCACTTCACTGTATACCAATATTCCCCATGAGGGAGATTTGGAGGCTATGGGTTGTTGGCTAGATCAAAATGTGCTGAACATGTCCTCAAAAAAAATTGGTTTCCCTTCCAGAATAAGTGGTATTTGCAATGTGAAGGAATGGCAATGGGTGTTACTTTTGTACCTAACTATGCCAACCTCTATCTGAGAGATTGGGAAACAAGAATAGTCTATGACAGCCAGAACAATCCATTTTTTTGATCTAATTGATTGCTGGCGTCATTTTATAGATGACGTATTTATGGTGCAGCGTGGCACAAGCGAGGAGTTACATGCATTTGTGAATTACTTGGAGAACAGTAATGACAATTTGAGATTCACGGTAGAGATTGGCCCCTGCTCTGTCTCCTTCCTAGACTTGCAGAATATCAAACATCTGGATGGTACATTGCAAATTAGTTTGTTTAGGAAGGAGACAGACAGGAATTCCCTGTTACTAACTTCTAGTTGCCACCCACATCATATGATTGAAAATATCCCAAAAGCCCCCAAGTCCACTGAAACTGTAGTAAGGAAAGAGATTTTGAGGAATGTGACAAGGAGATGTGTGATAGGTTTTTAGCACATGGATACAATCAGCAGAGTGTAGATGATGCGTACAGAGTGGCCAGGGATATGGACAGGGCTCACCTCCTTACTAAAAGGGACCCCCTAGGTAAATAAGGAAGGTGAAAAATGTCTGAATTTTGTTGCTACTTTTTTAAGTAGTCCAAAGATATACAGTACAAATGATTCTAGAAAATAATTAGAACATTCTGGAATCAGATCCTAACCTTTCAGATTTTGTAAGGGCAAAGCCCATGATGGTATTCAAAAGGGGTACCAACCTGAGGGATAGCGTAACACATAGTTGCCAACTCAAACTGGAGTTGGAAAGAGCACTAAGTGATCAGAGGAAACCATCACATAAGGGAATGTTCCACTGTGGGAATTGCACATTGTGCTGCCACATGATTAAGTGTAAATATTTTACAACATGTAAAAGTAATAGAACTTATGAGATCATGGATTTCATAAACTGTACTATGGAGAACACTATTTATCTTGCTATGTGTCAATGTGGAGCATTTTATGCTGGCAAATCCACAAGGCCCTTTAAAGGTAGGCTAGGGGAACACATTCGTTCTATACAGAATCCAGATGACAGAAGTGCTCTTTCCAAACATCACAAAGTTAGGCATGATGGAGTACATGCCTTCAAATTCTGTGGTATAGAACCGATACAGATGGGTATTATTGGTGGTGATATGGAGGCCAACTGTCCGAGAGGGAATTCTTTTGGATTTTTACCCTGGGGACCCTCTATTCACCAGGCCTAAATGATAAGATTGATTTGATTTCCTGTATTAAAAGAAAACACTGAACATCTACAAAAAATATTTATTCTGTTATGATACCATGGCCAGTCTTTGCATGAAATAGCAACTTTGTATATGATATAAATACTTGCTGGAATATGATGCATCATTATGTGATTAATACTTGTTCGTGTAGGAGTTACAGGTGTGTTAGGTATTTATTCCTTATAGAGCACTGAAATTAATACATTTCATTGTTTTGTTCCTTTTAGGTATTAGAGGAAAGGCCCCAGGCTGCCTCAGCATGAATTAATGGAACTACAAGAATTGTATATTATAAGAATTATCCCCACACTAGTGTTAACAATAGGATTAATTATTGTACAAATAATAAGTTTTAGATTTAGGAGCATTTAGATATATATGCACAATATTTGTACTTATTGTTATATTGTATTATTGAGCACTTTAATGTTTTTTGTACATAATGGCACATTAATGTACTGTAACTTTAACAGATTGCTTCATTTAAGGAACCAGGAGATGGTTGTTTGTATCTCCCCTGATGATGTGCTAGTAGGCACAGAATTGACCGGGGTTGCTTTGTCAGCACTGTGCTTTGCTTTGGAGTGAGGCGGCACTTTTAAATTTTTCAGTAAGGCCGTTGTAATTTTGCAGTGGTGAGTGTGATATATTGTTTTTTGTAAATACTCATTACACATAATGGCACATTAATGTACTGTAAGAGATTGCTCCATTTAAGGAACTACGAGATGGTTGTTTGTACCTCCCCCTGATGACATGCTAGTAGGCACAAAACTGATCGGGGTTGTTTTGTCAGCACTGTGCTTTGCTTTGGAATTGGGTGGCACTTTTACTTTTTTCAATAAAGCCTTTCTTTTTTTTTAACCTTCTTTATTAAAGTTTTATTATTTGCAACAATATAACATACACACATACATCCCAGGATACATACCCAGGCCCACATCCCTAAACTGGATATGAATACTATATACAACCCCCCAAACTATTCACAATCACAGTTATATTTTATCCTCACCAAACCTTTTGGCCCATTCTTATCGCAGTAACCTTCAAGTCAGTTCTTTCAAATTCAGTATTAGTCTAGCCTTTTATTTAGCCCAGGTTGCTATATAGGATTATCCCTCCTTAACCATAATTGTACCTGTTCCAGACTAACCTTTAATAACTGTGTCTCTGGGAAAGAGAGAGAATCCATCCTGCCCCACCAGGTATAAGCATACCCTCTGACCTAGGCAAACATCTTTATGAGAGAGTTGTGACTATACATGTAAAAAACATATCTAATAAAAGTCATATAGTTCTGTTCAATCTCAGACCTTTCAACCTTTCTCATAAGAAAACTTTACCGGCTAATCTTCTCCAGACAGACAGATCTGAACCCGAGGACCTTCAACTGCATTGAGTACACTGTCTCCAAAGCCCCCCACCTTCTATCATATAGTTTCTTTTTTCCTTCTATTAACATATGCCTTTTAAGTCTATCCAAGACCTGTAGGAGGTCCCTAACCCATTGATCATAACCATAAGTGGTATCCTCCTTCCAGTGTCTTAAAACAAATGCTTTAACTACGGCTGACATGAGGGACACATGGTATTTAGCTGAGACCCTCCTACACCCCCTCATGTCTCTAATATACATATCTCTGGGCTAATGTACTCAGAGTAGTCTAGTACCGGATCCATTTCTTTTCCAAGTTGAACCCATAATGGCTGGATTCGAGAACAGGTCCACAATACATGTAGTAGGTCTCCTGGTTCTGTTCCGCCTCTAAAACACCGATCTGTCTGTCTGAGTTCTCTAGAACATAGCTTAGCTGGGATGTAGTAGATATTTGAACAAATAAAAAATTGCATAGTGTTATACTTAGGAATAGGCAAAGCTTTCATATGCTTCCAAACTTCTTTCCATTCAGGTCTTAGGGGGGATAGTGCTTTTTCCCAATACGCTGGCTGAGCTTCGGGTTCTGTGCTGACATAGTCTATCAGCACCTTATATACTTTTGAGAGGGGATGCTGTAAGAGGTCAATCTGCCTTAGATGGTCCCATGTAAGTAAAGTTTGTCCCCCATCTTTATTATCTCGCATAAACTTCTGTACCAGTTTCGTAATCTGGATCTTTTTAAAAAAATCCCAATCTCTAGTCTGTGTTGGTAAGTGTACCTTGTCTGCCAGTGTGAAGTCTGCCAGATTGAGTTCTGACAGCTGAGATGCCCATTGACGGGTAAGTGTTCCGTTCCCCAGGCGAAAGTTAGGGTTTCCTACTATCGGCTGATCCCTTGCCCCCCTTTGTGCTCTCCTCTGCATTGGATTTAACAAATCCCACCATGCTTTAACTGATTTATAGATTGGAGAGTGCTTTCCTATGCCAGGCAGAGCCTCCGGATCTGTAAATAATAATGCAGTTGGGGAAAATTTTGTGTCTTTTAAGATAAGTTGTTCAATTCGAAGCCATGTTGGAATATATCCCTCATCTCCCCCATACCTTTCCCATCGCCCCATGAGCCCTAATTGCCCTGCTACATAATATAGTGCTAAATCCGGAAGGTTTATGCCTCCCTTAAGATGGGGGAGGCATAAAACGGCATGTTTCCTCCTTGGGGGCTTAGAATCCCATAGAAATTCTGAGATTATCCTTTGAATACTGATAAATCTTCCCTTCGGAATAATATAGGGTGAGAGACATATCGGATATAACATTCTGGGCAGAAGGTTCATTTTAATTAATCCCAGTCTCACAGTGAAATTCAGAGGGAGTTTCTTCCACCGTACAATGTCATTTTTAATTGTGGCCACTATGCTACCCACATTTTCCTCCACCCCATCTGCTGACCTAGCTAAAATCCAAATTCCCAGGTATTTAATTTTTTCCGAGGCCCAATTAAGTTGTAGATGCTCAAAGTCAGCTCTAGTGGTGTACACCGTAAGCGGAAGAACTTGAGTTTTAGTTAGATTTAACTTATAATTGGACACCCTCGAAAATTTCCCAATAATTTCCAAGGCATTTTGAAAGCTGTCAGATGGATTACTTAAGTGCAGTAAGATATCATCGGCAAATACCGAAAATTTAAGCTCTGTCCCCAGAATCTCAATCCCGTGAACCCTGGGCTCCATAGCAAGAGATCTTAA
The DNA here is from genome assembly GCA_016271365.2 of Neoceratodus forsteri. Lineage (NCBI taxonomy): Eukaryota > Metazoa > Chordata > Ceratodontiformes > Ceratodontidae > Neoceratodus > Neoceratodus forsteri. The sequence goes on along the minus strand of CM057450.1, from coordinate 1,277,829,865 downwards.
CAAAGGTTCCAAATAAATATTAAATAATATTGGTGACAAGGGACAGCCCTGCCTAGTTCCGTTTTGGAGGAGGATCTCTTTAGAGAGATATCCATTACATAGGACTCTAGCTGTGGGAGCTTTATACAGATTTCTAAGGCCTCCAAGAAACCCCCTTGGAAACCCCATTTTCTCCATTGTGAGAAATAAAAATTGGTGGGAACCCGATCAACACCTTCTCGCATCAAGTGCTATTAGAGCCATAGCAGATTTTGAAGTGGAAGCCCTATATAAGATATGGTGTAGTTTCCTTCATGCGCCCTCCCCTGGCATAAACCCAACTTGATCTTGACTAATTAATAGGGGAGCAACTTTCAAGACCCTATTGGCTAAAATCTTTGTGAGTAGCTTAATATCTTGGTTTATTAAAGCTATGGGCCTATAATTACCTGGTAGATCTCTGGATTTATCCGGTTTTGGAATCAACGTAATATAGACCTGATATAGAGGAGGGTGGGGAACCCCTCCATTCATAATAGTCGAGAAGAGTTCTTTCAATAAAGGTGTTATAGTCACTGCATGTACCTTATAAAATTTGGCCGACAGACCATCAGGTCCTGGTGCCTTCCCATTAGGCAGGTCTTTAATTACCTCCATAATCTCCAACGCTGATATGGGGCAGCCAGAGCCTGGGCCTGCTCTAGATCTAATCTGGGCAATGGTATTTTATCCAGGAACCCCTTTATTTCTGTCTCTGAGCTAGGGCCCCCTTCCTGATACATTGCAGCATAGTATTCCGCAAAGGCATCAGCCATTCTTTGAGGTTCCGAGATGAACTCTCCTCCAAAATTCACTGCCACAATCGTTCTTTCCGCCTCCGTGCCTTAATCCTATGGGCCAATAACCTCTGGTATATACCCTGTAGCAAGTATTTGGCATTCAATCTTTCCAGCCACCGATCAGCCCTACAGTTCAATATACCTCTACATTCTTCTTTTAGCTCCCTTAACTCCCTATCCATCTCTATAGAGGAACCTTCTAGAGGTGATAATGACTTAATGGCCCCAATTATGAACTCCTCCCGTGCCCTATTTAGTTTATTCTGCCTAGCGGTATATTCCTGTGCCCTTCCTGCATACAGCACCTTACAGACGGGCCAAGCTAATTTCTTATCCTCAAGAGTCGGAATTTGATTTTGGATAATTTCCTTAAGTGTATCCTCCAATTTAGTTACCACATTGTTCACCGTTAAAATCCCTTCATCCAGTCGCCATCGGTATGGCTTAGGGGAAATGTTGTCTATCTCCCATAGCAACTGGATTGAGAGAATGGTCCGACAGTATCCTATCGAAAGTGTGCATACCTATAATACCCCTTATGACTTCCTGTTGACCAAAAAAATCGATCCTCGATATGTCTTATGGACCCCTGAATAGAAAGTCATCTCCGTGTCCCTTTCCTATAGATCCTGTATGGATCTACTAGTGCTGTCACTTCCAAAAATCTATATAGTGCTACTTGAGAGAGCTTGGTACTTCATTAGAAGAAGGACTCCTGTCAGCCTATTGTCAAAACAGATATTCCAGTCTCCTGCCAAAATAAGTGAGCCCTGAGGGAGCACGACAATATCAGACTCCAATGAGGCAAAAAATTCTGATTTAGCTGGAGTGTGACCATAAATTGAAGCACACAGTAATGGGTGTCCCAGGACTGAGCCCATCACATATATCCCTCTACCATCCTCTCTTAATTGAATACGATCAATTATGTATGGACAGTCTTTCTTAATTAATATCGCTACCCCACCCGAGGCTTTCGCACTTCCAGTTCCGACTGTCTTGCACACCCATCCCTTCCTAAGTAGATGCAATTCATCGTTCAATAAATGGGTTTCCTGAAGTGCAGCAATATGTACCCCCAACTGGTTTATGTATCGTAGGATAACCAATCTTTTCTTCCTCCCCCGAGACCTTTCACATTCCATGAAAGAATTCTAAGTGATACCATCTACTACAGCCTCACCCCTGACCTTCACTCTCATACATTCTGCTTTCCTTCTGCCATATGTCTTGGATTCTCTGCCCCCCAACTCCCTTCTTACCACCCCGATCCTGCGATCGCCCTCCTTAAACTTCTCGAGATGTGTATGAGTCAGCTCTCAAGATGTCTCCAATTGACCCCCGAGTCCCAGTATGGTACACTGATAGCCCCCTTCCTGCTCGCCTACCCCAACTGCAGGTTCAAACTAACCCATCACCCTTTTTATCTTTAAATTATTGAAGGGGAAGTGAAAAAAAAAAAAGGGGGGGGATTTTAGTGGTCCAGCTTCACCTGGGTTATAACCCCTCTCCCTACCTAAATACCACCATTGCCGCTGAAGCCTAATATCTGCATAATAGCCATTCTCCCCTGGTCAAGTTCCCCTGAGCATAAGGTAAGGTATCACACAGTCCCACAGAATGTTAGTCCTTTCTCGCTTTTCTATGAAGCCTCTCATTCCCTACATAAGACCCATTCCTTCAATCTAATTCCTGTGCCCCTTAGCTTGAATGCAGCAGGGCCCCCTAGTTACTAACTTCTTAGTCGTATCCCAGTCCTAAGCCCCACTAGCTCATCGTATTCTCAATATTTTGAGCCACCCTCTTCATACAATAGCCTGATGTATACCCTGAAAAACAGGAGTAACCACAGAATCAAGTAAAAAGAATTTGTTGAAGGACTTCATTTCACCACATCCTAAAGCCTCAGTACTAATCTCCCCACTCATGGAGAGAACAAACAAAAAAAAAAAAAGGGGGTCCAGTCAAAGTCCAGGTGGACGACAAAAGTTCTGTCCTCTAATGCAGCTTTTCCCCAGCACTGTTAGTCCACATTTTCCACTGCAGTTCTTGCACTTTCGCCAGTCCTTTTTCCCTCAAGTCACCGACTTGAACAATCAGTAACTCCACTCTGAGGCTTTCCAAGGCTTCATCTGCTGTGAGGTATCTTTTGTCCCCTTTTGGCAATTTAACAACCAGTGTGGCTGGATATTGTAATCTAAATTTCAACCCCGCCATATATAACTTCTTCTTTATATCCGTGTACTCTTTCTGCTTTTCTCTCACCGAAGGCACTAAATCCTGAAACAGCCAGAGAGAAGCCCCATTCCACTGTGAGTTCCTGTTAGCTTCAGCTTTGTTTAAAACGTGGGTTTTCTCCTTATAATTCAGGAACCGCATTATAATGACTCGAGGATGAGCTCCAGGTGGGGGGTTCTCTCTCAGTGAACGGTGAGCCCTCTCGATGTTGTAAGGGTCGCCAAATGGTGTAGGCCCAAACAGCTTCAGTAAAAGATCCTGTATGAAGGCTGCGCAGACTGAGCCTTCCGCTTTCTCAGGTAGTCCTGCCATTATTAGATTATTCCTCCGGCTCCGTGCTTCTTGGTCCTCCAAGTGATTTTCTAGCTTTTTCACCTGCCTTTTCAGACTAATCATCTCCTGTTCCATAGTTCCCGTCTTTCTCTCCTGCGATGCAACTCTGGCCTCTACATCCCCCACTCTCTGCGTAAGAGCATGCAGAGCAGGTTTCAATATTGTAAAATCCTCAACCAGCCCTTGTAGGAGGTGCTTAATTTCAGTAATGTCCTCCGAGGTTGAGTGCCCCCCCCAACCTTCCGCTATCTGATCCTCAGGCTCCTCGGAGGTCGGCGAGTGGGGCTTTGAGCGCTTAATCACCGGCGTTCTTACTACCAGAGGCTCGGGGGTTCCTTGCTCCATCTCGGCCATTTTACTATCCGCACTCATTGGTGTTTCAGTGTTGTATTGTCCCACGATACACAACTTAGAATTGCCCTCCACAACGTCGCAACCTCTCAGCGATCGTATCTCCACACTGTATCAGTACTGCGGGGTCCCAAAGCGTCAAAACTATAGATTTTATTCGTTGGGACTCGGGAGCCTTCTCGGAGACGTCTACTCCCTGCTAGCTCATCACGTGATCCCAATAAAGCCTTTCTAGTTTCATGAACATATGAACATACGAACATATGAATGTGTCAGCAGAAACAGACCACCCAGTCTATCTAAGTCTACTCGAGTGTGCAGCCAACACCCCTAGTTTGCAGCTGCCCCACCCCCTTCCCTTTGTCATTCCACTGCCACCCCCAACTCTCCCACCCTCACTCTCTCCTGTTCCCTGTCCCATGCCCTTTTGAAGCTGTTCACAGATTTACATGATACCACCCATTCTGGTAGGGCATTCCATTTTACTACCACCCTCTCTTTGAAATAGTGTCTCCTTATTTCCTTCCTAAATCTTCCCCCCTCTATTCTTAGCCTGTGCCCCCTGGAGACCCTCCCCACCCTTAACTTAAAGACCCCATCTTCCCTATCCTTATTGATTCCCCTCAGATACTTGAATGTCTCTATCATGTCTGCCCTGTCCCTTCTATCCTCTAAGGTGTACATATTCGGGTTTCCCAGCCTGCTGTCATAGTCTCTCCCCTCCATTCCACATATCATCTTTGTTGCCCTCCTCTGCACCCCCTCCAGTAATCTGATATCATGCTTTAGGTATGGCCTCAAAAACTGCACACAATACTCTAAGTGCAGCCTTACCAGCAACCTGTAGAGGGGCAAGATCACCTCTCTTCACCTGGACAAAAAAAACCTCGCTATGCACCCCAGCATTTTGTTTGCTTTTGCAGCCACTCTTCTGCACTGGGCAGTGTTGTTCATGGTCCCTGTTATCATTCCCCCTAGGTCCTTCTCCTCCTCAGTGATCCCCAGCTTACCCCCCCCAGCCAGTATTCTCTCCTTGGGTTCTTCAACCCAAAGTGCATAACCTTACACTTCTTTGCATTGAACCTCAGCTGCCACCTCTCTCAACACTCCTCTTACTTGCATAGGTCCCCCTGCAGCTGCTTCCATACATCCTCTCCATCCACTACTGCTCCCATTTTGGTGTCGTCAGTGAACAGACTTACCTTGCTCACTACCCCGTGTGCAATGTCTGATATGAAGAGCCCACATTTTACAGTGGTGAGTGCAATATATTGTTTTTTGTATTGACTCATTTTTATTCCACCCCTCCATACCAGTGGAGCTGTTTTTGCAGTTTAGATGACAACTATGTATGTATGTACTACTAAAAACACTGAACAACATTAGTGGCAAAGACAAACCATCAGGATTGATGTCACTGTGGAAAACTAAACTTATTACTGGAGGTCAAAATGTGATAGCAGATCCTGGCTGGGGGGAAATCAGGGATTAATAACTTCAAGGAGCTATTTGATCCTGACTCGAGGGTACTCTTGTCCTTCGATTCTGTAAGATTCAAATATAAGGTTTCTAAGACTCCAATTTAATTTTTATCTACAACTTAGAGAATTGCTTAGATTATACATCCATCCTTCAGCCTGATATGTCCTTGCCAAAAGGTACAGAATGAGAAGAACTTTTAAAAATTGCTGGCATAAGGAAGGGAGTCAGGGTGATTTACAGATTTATATTTGGCAACAAATTCTCCCCAACAGACAATGTAAAGGAAAGCTGGAGAAAGGACATAGAACTTAATTTCACAGACAATCAGTAAGGTGAGGTTTGGCCTAATGCAACTAAATGCAGTAGGAAGGTACAGGGCATGCTAATTCCGTTTAAGATATTACTGTACATAGATTTTATCTCATGTCTACAAAATTGGGAGGAATGAGCCTCTTGCCAGGAGGCAAGTGTTGGAGATGGGGAGAGAACATGCTTATTTAGTCCCTATCCTTTGCAACTGTTCTAGTATCTCTGTTTTAAGGGACAATTTTTTGGAAATTTGGGGAAAAAATGTATGACATGGTAATTCCAAGTGCAGCTTCTTTTTTTTTTTTTTGCATTGGGGAATCTCCCTTGATCATTGCTGTCCCTTTTTGGCAAAACTTGTATCTGTTTGTTGTCTCCCTAGGAATTTAAAGATTGCTTTTAAGAAATTGGCAATCTAATTTTGTTTCCTCTAGAGATGAGTATTTCTTTTGCATGAGTGCAGCTACAAAAAAGAGAATCATTTATCAGTTACTGGATAAGATAGACCTCTTCCAGAAAATCTGGGTGCCTTTCTCAGATTATATCAATATGTGAAATGAATTTATAGGTTTAAGTTTCAAAGGGGGGCATAGGGTTTGTGTCAAGACCTGTATCACACCTGTTTCTTGGAACAGGTGCCCCAAACTCCTGTGACACAACTGCACCCAATTTTAGTATGTAGATGCAGTTCTGACATGTTCCTCATTTTATGTCAACTTGTGCCAATGATTTGGCACAAGTCCTGCAAAAAGGGTCCCCAATGGTGTAAGTTAGACCAGACAAAAGCTGATCTAACTTGTGGCATTTGATGCTCGGGATGTAAAATCCCAATCTCCAACCAGGAGAATGCTACAAGAACCATGTGCCAAACAATTGGCGCACCAGGGACTTGTAGCATATATGGGCTTTGAAAATCAAGCCCTATATGTTCATTTTATACTGCCTCAGATTCTGTATGAAATCTTTGGGGTGTTATATACTTACTGTTAATTGTTATTCAGCTACAGGTGTTATTACTATCTTAATGGAATAATTATTTGTTTCTCTTTCTTTTTCTGTATTTGTGATATAATTTATTAACATTCTCTCTATAATCGAATAAAAATTTAAATGGAAAAAATGACACATCAAAAAGAATAAGTACTATAACATGATGTATTTAACTGTGGGATTATCCCTATAATGTAAGAAAATAAAATGATGTGCAAGGTGACAATTCGATCTCATGGTATATGGAAAATAACAATCCATTCAGGTTTTGGCCTCATGGATTGTAATGTTCTATAAACCACTCAACTGAATTACCACCATGTAAGCCACAGTTGTCCATTGTTTATGATATATATATATATATATATATATATATATAGAGAGAGAGAGAGAGAGAGAGAGAGAGAATAATGGATGGGAAGGGTTTGATATGAGAATTTAATGCACACCGAGTTGTGGGATGCTACATAAACCCGGAGGCGAAGCCCGAGGGGTTTATCAAAGCATCCTACAATGAGGGTGTGCATTAAATTCTCATATGAAACACCCTCCCCATCTTTTATTTTTTATAATAACAGACCAGCAATTTTTCTCCAGCAGTTTGTGAGACTGTTTGGCCCCTCCCACATACAGAAAGTTGGCCAATGAGGCAGCAGCATAGTTTGACTGGCATGGCTCATGAATGTCATAACAACCAGCCGGTTGTTATGGAAAATATCAACCTGGTCAGTACATTGAGAGAAATTGCTGACCAGTTATTTTATATATATATATATATATATATATATCTCAAGATCTATAAGAACATACAGTATTTTTGACTATTACTGTAACTGGCAGACATAGAGAAGCAACAAGCATTGAAAGATGTGAGTTTAAACTTTATATTAAAAACTAAAATACATTTATTCAGAATAACCCAACTGAAAGCACTCATCTCTTATACTATTTACTGTATAGTGGGACCCTGCTAGTATTCAGTTTTACAGCTGAGGGGGATGGAGTACAGAGAGGGCAATACAATCTTTCTTACTAATTTGAGGAACTCTCTAGATTCCTAAAACTCAAGTCTGATGCCTTGCTAAAAATTGCTGTTTTTCTTCTACTGCTCTGTTCTTCTTATTGCTGAATGTTGCATATTAAAATTCTAATTTCTCACAAAATATGACGATTTTACTACTGACATAAGACAATAAAAGTACATGCAAAGAACAGCATGTTTTCTTAGATTTTATTTACAGTATTAGCATTTTAGTGTAATATATATATATATAATAATTGTATATTGTGTACATTGAATCAGGAACTGAAAATATATTACTATAAAAGGGTATACAACTAACTCTACCTATTCAATGGTCAAAACATGGGACTTCAAGAAAATTGCATAATCACTACTGTAACATGCAATTATAGGATCACAATTTGTGAGTGTCAAAGGTCAATATGCAAATCCAACAGAACCATACAACTATTCGAGGTCAAAAGTTCATAATACAAAATAACCACCCACATAACAAAACTCACAATACAATCCACCCCTCCCAACACACAAAATGACTTCAGAATCATACATTGCAAACTCATGTATCAAGAAATAGTACTAAAAGAAAAAAGGTAATCATTAATTAAGAAATGCTGAACTCCCACTTCCCATCTTAACTGACAATATAGTTATTAACTAGGCTAAGCACATCTAAATAATTCAATTGTGCTTGTAAATAAAACAAAACTGGTAATAATTTGGCCACCCAAAGTGTGAGCTTCAGAATGCATGGAAAAATCATGTAACCACCACTTGTGCATTATTTGCAAGGCCAGTTTAGTTTGTTATTTGTAGCTTGTACAGAATATTTTCTGGAGCTGAAGAACACTGAATTTGTATTCATAGATGGGCGGGCATTGAAGAGCTGTACATGCTTCTCCCATCCCAGATACTTTGACAATTAAGATATCAGAAATTTATATAAATGTTCATTTGATCTAACATAGTCCATTTACTCATTAAATAATTAATTTATGTGTTTTTTGGTAACCAGGTAATCTACTTGAAACGAACTCTGTTTTCAAGAGAGGACCTGGAAGAGACAATAAGCATGTATTATACACATTTCAGTCATAGCATACATGTACAACAACAGAGAAACATTCCACAGAAGAGCAGTTCACATATACAATTCATTTCCAGAACTGACCTGGAATGTGGCATTGTACTTACAGGTTTGCCCAAATTTCAGGTGATCCATTTTCCTATGTTTTACTTATACACATAATGTGTAAGGGCTGTTTTGAAGATACTCAGGGTTTGATTTGCCCTTATATAATGTGGAAGGGAATTCCACAGTAGTGGGGCTGCAAATCACAAGAAGTAATGGTCAATATCAGTTATCATGTCTGGGACATGGAAGGAGCACTTAACTCCCAACCTTAGCCCATATTATGGATATGGCAAAGCTAAGTGAGCAGATAGATTAGCTGATGTACCAGTACTGGGGAGCTAGAACACAATGGAGTAGAGTGAGTATTGGAGTCTAGCCCCTAGTGGTAACCATACCAACTTCAGTACTGTTCTGCAGTAATGGTCACATTTGTGGGTGCTGAGGGTGAAAAACCATATCCTGTTTTATAATGCTGTCATCTACCTTTTCATTAACTTACTCGGGCAGAACTATCACCAAGTAGAGCAGCTACAGCTGCAGTCTTGGATATTCCTTCTTCTCTTTACAAGAATTAATTTATTAGTTGTCAAGAGTTCTGCTGCATGATGTGTTGGATTGGATGGCATCAGTAGCTTTCTGGATCAAATTAAATGATCTGCCTCCTTTTGGAAACTTTTTGTTCTTTCAAACTTTAAATTCAATAGTGGGATACAGCAGGGTGTTTGTGGTGTGAATGGGGAAGATGGCAGATTAGCTGCATCTTGAAGAAGATTGCTGAACTGTGTAGCTGGCATGGACCCCAACTCTGCAACATTTTCTGGCATTTATAATCTTAGAATTGGTAAGCCATCTTTGTCATGCTCCTCCCAGGTTCTTTTTATATTTTGATGCCTGCAGCTGCTGGATGGCTGCCTTGGATTCTCTTTTTTTTTCTAGACCCTCATTTGAAGTTCAGATTCTGGAGCAACCCTTTGGAATGCAGGTGTAGTGCGCCAGCTCTTTGACCCAGAGAAGTGTCGAGGTTGTGGAGTGGTGGAAGCCTGGCTGACAAGATGGAGATAGGAGCCTCAGTTGAGTAAGATAGTGAAGACTGCAAATAGACAGGAAAGTGGAGGATTGAATGAGTAAGAATTGAAGCAGAAGTGTGAGAGAGCACAACAGAGAGAGGAAAATACAGAGAGGATTAAATTAAATAATTTAATTACACCAAAGTTGGAAATGGAAGTTCTGAAAGAAATACAAGGACAAAAGGATAAGAAAAAGAACAAAAGTTAAAGTGATGAAGAATGACTATAAAAACAATATAAAAGGACTATGACAAGGCCATAGAGTGTATATAGGTGCTGTGCATATATTAGTGCTTGTTGTGATTATTGTGATTATATTGTGATTATATGCCTGGTCAAGATGGTATTTAATGCAAGCTATGGCCCTGAGCATTTAATATTCCCTTATCCCTATCTGCACTTCTGAGATTTAGCATTCCCCAAATCCTATCTGTACTTATTTGCATTGATGTTATTTCCATTTATTTGCATTTGTTTACATTTTTCAGCACATGCCACCTTTACTCAGTAACACTAATTTACTAACTCCATTTTCAATCTAGGATCACGCCACTTGATTGTTCAGATTGTTAGCTTTCTTTACATAACTGCTAGGAACATTGAGCATACCCCACTTGATCTGGCTGACCAATAAATATCCATTTTTCTGATGTGCTCCCGGGAAACTAGTTGGGGGCTGCAGTGGTCAAGTTAAGATGTAGCTAGCTGTTGAATGTTTAGCTATAATGACTACAACACAATGATTTTTCATTAATATCCAGCCAACCAGGGCAGTAAAGGGTAACAGTATAGATTACATTAAAGCAGAGATACATGCTTATTTTTAAACATTTTTTCAATCTGCTCCCTGCTGACAGCAAAATTTAAGATTTTCAATGCAGCTTGAGCTTCTCTGTGGAAAAATTATTTTGTCCCTCGAGGCTTAAAGAATTTTACAAGGGGAAACACCTGAAGTTGGTGCAATTTTTTTTCCATTTGTTTAGAAATGGTGATGTATGTAAAAAATCCTTTCAACATAAGCCTCATCAATACAGTTAGTTTTACATGTATAGCTTTGCTCCATTTATAATAACCCTTAAGGGAATTAGTTCGTTTTATAGACTGACCAGCAACCAAATGAATTTTGACTATTGGCTACAGAACAACAATTACAATGTTATTGGGGGTTGATCAGTTCAAGATTTTTATTTTATTTTTTAAAAAACCTATGTTACTTTAAAGGGCAATTCAAAGGTTATTATACTGTCCAAGCAATTATTACTCAGTTTGGTTTTTATGTTGATGGTGCACAGTGCAAGAAACATATTGTGACAGCTTGCTGAGAAGCAGGCTGTGGAGGCAGGGCACTGTTGTGGCCAATGCCCCCACAGCCTGCAAAGGCTTGTCCCACTTCCCCCAATCCCGTGGCAGGCTGCTGGTGACACAAGTCTGGAACGTTTGCACCAACTTGTGACAATTTAACCACTGCAATCAGGGGCTGCCTCATCACTGCAGCGTAAGCCATCTGCTGCAATGAGGGAGTGACCTGCATTGCAGTGCAGGATGTAAAAACCCTGATATTGTTTGTGAACATGGCAGTGGGTTGCCACCATGTTCACAAACATTATTAATCCCCCTCCACCATGTTTTTATGCTGACGGAGGACCCCACTCCCTGTTGGCATAAAGTATCCCTCCCCCTGTTGAGCTGTCTGCCAATGGGGTGCCTAATCCCATCGGCAAAAAGGAATCTCCCCCTTTTATTGTTTGCCAATGGGGGTGCCCAGTCCCAGTCGGCACAAAGGAACCCCCCCATGTTTAACTGTCTGCCAACAGGTTGCCCAATCCCCATCGGCAAAAAGGAACCACCCCTTTTGATGTTTGCCAATGGGGGTGCCCAATCCCCATCAGCTACAGCTGACCCCCCAAAAAGAAAGCCATTGGCGGCATGCTGGGAGCCCACCCCAGCATGCCACATGGCCCTGTAAAGGAAAAAACAGTCCCGCAACGTCTTTAGTTTTTTTTTTTGTACCTGAAAAAAGGAAACTGTCCCATGTAGTCTCTCGCCCTTCCACCTGCAACTTGCGGTGATCTTTGGTGGACCAGGAACACATCTGCACTCTTCAAAGCTGACTGCTAACTGAGGAAATGCCGGTAAGCTGTATAATGCAATAAATAGGGTTTTTCCAACTTTGCTGCATTTCTCTGGCATTTGTTGGAATTTTGACACCACATTTTCAACATGGGGGTTTTGGGACCCCTCCTCATGAATACTGTCACTGTTGTGGTGTTAATTGGGCCCGAAGGGTGATTTCGCGGTCACTGTGTGGAATCACCTTTGGGGGCCGATTAACAAAATGACAGTGTCAGTGTTCATGAGTTGAATTCTCAAAAGCCTATGTTCAAATTTGATGGGAAAAACCTACAAAATAACTGTTTTACGAGAGTGCGCTGCGCAGTTGCTACACATGCTCGTAACTTTGTGAATTTGCAATATTTTCATGCCAGATTTTCAACATTAACATTTTGTCACACCTCCTTCTGAACAGTATAGCTGTCATTGTTCATATCCTAGCAGAAATGTGTTTTTGCACTTCCAGCGCAGCCTAGCGCAGTTGCTGCTGGAAATCAGTGTTTGGGACAGATTAAGGAAATGACAGTGACACTGTTCATGAGTAGAGGTCCTGAAATGGCTATGTTGAAAATTTGGTAACGATACTCCATAAAATGACTGTGTCACAAGCGTGCATTTTGCAGTTTGCATGCACGCTCGTAACTTCGCAAACTTATAATATTTTCCCTCCAGATTTTCAATATTGCCATTTTCCACATCTACATATGAACAGTGCAGCTGTCATTTTTGCCATCCTGGCCAAAATGTGTTTTTGCAGTTCTGGCGCAGAACAGAGCGGTCACTGTGGGAAATCACTGTCCAGGACAGATTAATAAAATGACAGTGATACTGTTCATGAGCAGAGATCCTAAAATGCCTATGTTGAAAATTTGGTGATGATAGCCCATCAAATGAGTGTGTTACAAGTGTGCATTGCACACTTTCCACACACCTTTGTAACTTTGCAGATTTGTAATATTGTCATGCCACATTTTCAACAATGGCATTTTTTCACACCTCCTTATGAGCGGTACAGCTGTCATTTTTCACATCCTGACTGAAATGTGGTTTCACAATTGTGGCACAGAATAACGCGTTCACTGTGGGAAATCAGTGTTCGGGACAGATTAAGAAAATGACAGTGGCACTGTTCATGAGCAGAGGTCCTAAAATTCCTATGTTGAAAATTTGGTGACAATACTCCATAACATGACTGTGTTACAAGCGAGCATTCAACTGTTTCCACGCACTCTTGTAACTTCGCAAATTTGTAATATTTTTACGCCACATTTTTAACAGCGGCATTCTTTCACATCTCCTTATGAACAGTACAGCTGTCATTTTTCACATCCTGGCTAAAATATGTTTCTGCACTCCTGACGGAGAATAGCACGGTCGCTGTGGGACATCAGTGTTTGGGACAGATTAAGATGGAATGAGTGAGAGGGGGGAGTGACCAAGTTCAACTGAGCTCTGTCGGGACTGCTCCGGATTTGTTTGTGGGCAGAAAAAGGCTCAATGCAAAAGGTCAGTACAAAAGGGCAGCCTGCAGCACTGGGAGAAACAGAACAAGAGAGCAAGTGAGGGAGGGGAAGTGAGCGAACTCACCGGAGCACTGTCAGGACTGCTGTGGATTACTTTGTGGGCAGGAAAAGGCATCAATGCAAGCAGGGGCCCAGTAGAAAAGGCCAGCCTGCAGCACCATGAGAAACAGTATGAATGAGTGAGACAGGGGGACTGAGTCAGGACTGCTGCGGATTTCTTTGTTGGCAGAAAAAGGTGCCAATGCAGACAGGAGCCCAGTACAAAAGGGCTGCTTGCAGTGCCAGGACAAACAGAATGAACACATGACAGAGGGAGCCTGAGCGACCTCAATGGAGCTTTGTCGGTACAGCTGCAAATTTCTTTGTGGACAGACAAAGGTGCCAATGCAGCCAGGAGCCCCATACACAAGAGCTGCCTGCAGCGCCAAGAGAAACAGAATGAGTGAGTGACAGAACGGTCATGAGCGAGCTCAACGGAGCTGTATTGTGACTGCTGTGGATTTCTTTGTGGGCAGAAAATGCAGCAACGCAGGCAGAAGCCCAGTACAAAAGGCCAGCTTGCAGCGCAGGCAGAATCGGAATGAGTGAGTGAGAGAGGGGGAGTGAGCGAGCTCAATGGAACTGTGTCGGGACTGCTTTAGATTTCTTTCTGGCCAAAACAAGCCACCAATGCAGGCAGGAGCCCAGTACAAAAGGGCAGCCTGCAGTGGTAGGAGACACAGAATGAGCAAGTGAGGGAGGGGGAGTGAGTGAGTTCAACGGAGATCTGTTGGGACTGCTGTAGATTTGTTTGTGGGCAGAAAAAGGCAGCAATGCATGCAGGGGCCCAGTGCAAAATGGCAGCCTGCAGTGGCGGGTAAACCAGAATAAGTGAGTGAGAGAGGGGGAGTGAGCAGCTCAATGGAGCTGTATTGTAACTGCTGCAAATGGTGGCAATGCAGGCAGGAGCCCAATACAAAAGGGCAGCTGCAACGTGGGCAGAAATAGAATGAGCGAGTGAGAGAAGGGGAGTGAGCGAGCTCAACGGAGCATTGTCAAGACTACTGCAGATATCTTTGTGGGCAGAAAAAAGGTGCCAATAGAGGCAGCAGCCCAGTACAAAAGGGCAGGCTGCAGAGCCAGGAGAAACAGAATGAGTGAGTGACACAGAGGGAGTGAGCGACCTCAACAGAGCTCTGTCATGACAGTTGTAGATTCTTTTGTGGGTAGAAAAAGGTGCAAATGCAGGCAAGAGCCCAGTACAAAAGGGCAGCCTGCAGCGCCGGGAGAAACACAACAAGCGAGTGACAGAAAGGGAGTGAGCGAGTTCAATGGAGCTCTATCATGACTGCTGCAGATTTGTTTGTAGGCAGAAAAAGGTGGCAACACAGGCAGGAGCCCAGTACAAAAGGCCGGCCTGCAACCCTGGCAGAAACTGAATGAGTGAGTGGCAGACAGGGAGTCAGCAGGCTCAACAGACCTAAGTCAGAACTCCTGCAGATTTCTTGGTGTCCAGAAAAGGCCACCAACAGAGGCAGGAGCCCAGTACAAAAGGGCAGCCTGCAGCGCCAGGAGAAACAGAATGAGTGAGTGAGAGAGGGGGAGTGAGCCACAGCAACACAGTTCTGTCAGGACAGCTGCAGATTTCTTAGTGGGCAGAACAAGGTGCCAATGCAGACAGGAGCCCAGTACAAAAGAGTAGCCTGCAGCACCAGGAGAAACAGAGTGAGCAAATGACAGAGGGGCAGTGAGCGAGCTCAACACACCAATGCAATCAACATTCGGCATTGACAAATGCTTGTTTTTTATTACTTTTTAGTGAACTTAATGACAAATTTACTAAATCTTTTAACTGTCCACCCAAGAATAATGTGAAGGAAAAGTTACAGAGTAAAACTTGTCAACTAAAGGACCTATCATTCCTTAACTAGTACTTTGCTGTCGAATGAGGCCTCACTGAAAATAAAGCAACGTGACAAAATCAGAGCCATAAAGATACCTTTGGTTGACATAAACTTGTCAGGAACCTTTTTACGTTACTCTGAAAACCCCTCTTTAGGAAGCCATGCTGCACAAACATCTTATAGACTTTTTATCAGAACTATGCATTAGATTTGCATAAGGTTTTCTATATAGTTGTCTCTGTCCATTTTTACTTATGTGTACCTTAATTAAATTTTATGTATTTGTGGCAAATGTGTATTTGCACCAATCTAAGTCCAGCAGTGAGTTTTTATTGTAAAGTACAGGATACCTAAGACGTATATCACCAATGATAAAACTATATTTTATCTCAGAAATAAAATTTTACAGTATCTCTGCAAAATAAGAGAGTGAACATGAGAATTGCATAACAATAGTACGATCACTTTCCACTGAAACAGAAAATCTAAGTAAGAAAAAAAAACTGTGAAAAAATTGTGTTTTCTCTGGCAATATCAATAGCATACCATTGAAAATAACTCAAGGCACATAAATTCCCTAAACAGCTATCAAACAGTGAAACTCTGCTCGCTATTTTTCAGACAGAGACTAACCAACATAATGATAATATTCATATTTTAGAAACATGTGAGAAACAGAAAATGCAATGAGTACACGGAATGAAGGGGAAAAAAATGCTCCCACAGATGAAAACAAACAAACAAAAACAAAAAAGGAAAAGAAAGGAGAAAAATTGGGTCTCTGTTAATAACAAAATTAATGAAAATGAAGGGATCATAAATTTCATTCCACCAATTAAATATGAAAAGCTTTGTCAAACCGAGACAAAAGATTAGGCTTTTACCCAGGACAGTAAAATGGGCACAGGGATACAAACTCTGCATCATGTGCAGTTAATGCTAAAGAATGAAGACATAGATACATAGATACACAGACAGTGTTGACAGATAAGGGCCTGTGGCCCACCCAGTCTGCCCATTTGAGCTTGTAAGTTCAGTTTTTGTTTTCCTAGAAGTCTGTTGTCCCTTACCCCTGACCTCCAGAATTCCTTTATGTCTATCCCATGCATTCTTAAATCCCATGATTGTTTCAGCCCCCACCACTTCCTCTGGCAGGGTGTTCCACTTGTCCACCAACTGTTCTATGAAGAAATTCTTCCTCATGTTTCCTCTGAATCGTCTTCCTCCCAACTTCATCCCATGCCCTCTAGTCCTGGAACATCTTTTTTGCTTAAAAATAGTGTATTCCTGCACCCTGTTCCTCCCTGTAAGATACTTGCATATCTATCATATCCCCTCTCTCCCTCCTCTCCTCCAGGGAGTACATATTCAGTTCCTTCAACCTGTCTTCATAGGACTTGTGATGCAATCCATGCACCATCTTTGTTGCCCTCCTCTGAACCTTCTCTACCCTGTCTATGTCCTTACGTAGGTAAGGCCTCCAGAACTGCACTGTACTCCAGGTGGGGCCTTACTAGTGTCTTGTATAGTGGAATTATGACCTCCCTTTTCCTGCTGGTGGTGCCCTGCCTATTCATCCCAGCATCCTATTTGCTTTACCTGCTGCCTTGTCACACTGTTTCTACCTTGAGGTTATCAGAGATGATAACCTCCAAGATCCCTTTCCTGCTTGGTGCATGCTATATCCTCACCCCCAACTGATATACTGTGCCAGGGTTTTTGTGCCCCATATGTATTATCTTGCACTTTGCATTGAATTTCAGCTGCCAAACCCTGACCATTCTTTAAGTTTCTGCAAGTCCCTTCTCATTCTGTCTACACCTTCTGGTGTGTCTACTCTGTTACAGAGCTTCGTGTCATCAGCGAACAGTGAAATTCTGACTTCTAGGTCCTGCGCAATGTCACTGATGAAGATATTGAATAGGACCAGTCCCAGCACTGATCCCTGTGGTACCCCACTGGTCACTCTTCCCTCTGTGGAGTGACAGCCATTTACCACCACCCTCTGTGCTCTGCCGCCCAGCCAGTTACCTACCCACCACACTACTGTCCTGCCCACACCCATATTCCCCAGTTTGTGTAATAGTCTTCCATGTGGCACAGTGTCAAAGGCCTTGCTGAAGTCCAGATAGGCCATGTCCACTGCCCTCCCCTGATCCACCTCCCTAGTCATCCAGTCAAAAAATTCAACGAGGTTGGTCTGACATGACCTCCCCCTGGTGAAACCATGCTGCCTTGGGTCCTGTAGTCCACTGACAACCAGAAGTTCCACCAATCTCTCCTTCAGTAGTGCTTTCATGATCTTCCCCACTACTGAGGTGAGGCTGACTGGTCTGTAGTTCCCCGCTTCCTCTTTGTTCCCACTTTTGTATAAGGGGACTATATCTGCTGTCCTCCAGTCTTTGGGTACCTCTCCTGTTTCCAGTGATCAGCTAAACAGGATAGCCAGAGGTTCAGCCACCACCTCTCTTAGTTCTTTAAGGACTCCTGGGGTGCACCCCATCTGGGCCCATTGCTTTATCAACTCTTATTACTTCCAGTTCCTTCAGGACCCTTTCTCGAGTAAAGGGACTTGTGTCCATTTCTGCACCATTCTCACTCCTTGTACTCCCTTCAGAACCATTACCCTCCTCTTCCTCAGTAAAGACTGAGCAGAAATACCTGTTCAATATGTCAACTTTACTGTTGTCATCCTCCACGGCCCCATCCTCCCCTTCAGTCTCACTATCTCCCTTTGCCTTTCTTTTTCACTTATGTACCTGTAAAAGTTTTGTCCCCTCTACCCACTGATTTTGCAATGTGTTCTTCTGTCTGAGCTTTGGCTTCTCTTATTGACCTCCCTGCCTCCCTTTGCTTCTCCTGGTACTTCTCCCATCCCTTCTGCCTGTGTCTTTTGTATTGCCTGAATGCAATCTTTCTGGCTTTCACTTTCTTTGCTACCGCTTTGAAAACCATAATGGTATCCTCTTCCTTTTCCTTTTGCTAACCTGCTTAATGCATAATTCTGTTGCTCTTGTAATCCCCATTTTAAATACTGCCCACTGTTCCTCAACCCCTGATTCCTGCCCCATTCCAGCTAATGCCTCTTTCAAGTATCTCCCCATTTTCCCAAGGTCTGCCCCTAAAATCCAGGATACGTGTTTTTGTGTGTTTGGTTCTGCTCTTTCTGTGATTTCAAACCACAATGACTGGTAGTCACTGTTCCCCAGGTGCTCCCCCACTGTTACCCCCATCACACTGTCCCTGTTTGTGAGCACAAGGTCCAGTATTGCCTTCTGCTGAGTTGGGTCCATGACCAGTTGCTTAAGGAAGGCACCCTGAAGGGAGTCCAGGATAAATCTGCTCCTAGTTGATGCTTCTTCTGGAATGCTCCAGTCCACGTCTGGAATATTGAAGTCTCCAACCAGTACTACCTCACCCTTGTCTGCCATCCTTTGGATGGCTAGCATCAACTCCTATCTATTTCTTCCTCCTGGGCTGGTGGTCTATAGACCACACCTGTGCGGATGGCTGGCCCCATTTTCCTTTCCAGCTAACCCACAGTATCTCTCCTCCATTTTGTTCCTCCTGGATCTCTGTGGCCCTTATGTCATTTTTCACATACAGTGCCACTCCTCCTCCCTTCCTACCTGCTCTGTCTCTTCTGAATGTGTTGTAGCCAGGTATGGCCATCTCCCAGCCGTGGTTATCATTACACCAGGTTTCAGTGATGGCCACAATGTCCAGGTCTGACTGCACCATGACAGCCTCCAGATCTTCCATCTTGTTGCTAAGGCTCCTGGCATTGCCACACATGGCTTTCCATGATTTGACCTCCCTAGACTGTTTTATTGTTCTACTTCAGCCCCTTCCTTGGTTGTCCTTTATCCCTGGTTCACCATGCTGTCTGCCCTTCTGCTGAATTTTGCCCCTTTTCTGCCAATCCACCTCTTGGGTGCTAATCTCCATCTTTTGCACACTGCTTTGTAGAGATATCCACTCCTCCGGTTCACTGGTTCCACTGCTAGCTGTGTGGAGTGAGCAAGTAGGTACCCTCCTTGCTGGCCTGCCACCCCCCTTTGCTAGTTTAAATGCTTGTCAATGTAGCATTTAAACTTATCGATGAGCTTGATTCCCTCCAGGATGGATGCAGGCCATCAGGCTTGGAACAAACCTCCATCCCTCCAGGTGGGTCCCCAGTCACCAATGAATCCAAATCCTTCCTCATAGCACCAGTTCTTCAACCATGAGTTAAAGTTCCTGGTGCATGCACCTCTATGCTTTCCTCGGCTCGCAGGTAGTACTTCTGAGAAAGTGACAGAAGTAGCTACTTGCTTGAGACCCCTCCCCAATTTCCTAAACTCTTCCTGAACTTCCTTTGGCTCCCCATTTGCCAGGTCATTAGTACCTAGGGGGATAATGACATCCATCTCACCCTCCCATCTTGCCTTCCCAGTGATCCCCAGGATCTTTCTTCCATCCTTCCATGCCGTGGCACCTGGTACGCACCTCACCTCCCTGTCCTCCCCCTCCTGTGTTCCTAGCTGGACCCCTCTTATGATGGAGTCCCCCACCAAGGTTCACTTCCTCCTCCTCTGTGGTCCACTGCTCTCCCCACAGAGGTCACCTCCTTGGCTAACCTCCACATCCTTTCCTTCCACTTCTCTGGGTACCTCTATTTGGTTGTCCCCATTTGCCAGTGTGGCATATGAGTTCTTGAGTGGAATAGGATCTGGGATGTGCTTCTGCCTGACCACTCTAACCCACCTTGAGCCCACTGTCATCCAAGTGATCCTCGTTCTCGGTATCCTTTGAGGCAGTTGCATTGGACTGAGTGGTCTCTGGATAGGGGTGATGGTACTCCTGACCCAGTTTACTTCTGCTCTGAGTCTGGCTACCTCATCCCACAATCCAGAGAGATGCATGCAGATAGGGCAGCACCTCAGTGTCCAGAAGGTCTGCCTGAATATGGCTGCCCCACAGCCACTGCATTGCACCACTCCCCACATTATACTGCTATTCCACTACTTGTCTATTACTGAAGCTCTCCTAGTTCCCTTTTTATTAATTTACTGTCCTAAAAATCCTGCCACTGATCCTCAGATACTTTTCTTTTTAAAAAAAGAAAATAAACCAATAAATAAATAAATGAGTCAAAACACTTGTCGTGCTGAGGGTGGGCTTCTTCTCCCTTATGCCCCTCCTACTCCACACACCTTACTAACCCCTGTGTTTAGCTCCTGTCAATCAGATTTAACAGGGCATATAATTAAAGGGAAACATCCACATACAGTCGGGCCCCACCTCCATGTGAAGTGGGGCCCGATTAGCAGATGCAATAGAAAGAAATTAAAATAAACTTACTCGCTTCACATTTATTTGAAAGTATATCTGGTTGTTCCTGCGCCCCCATTGCCCTGGCATTTTAGGATGCAGAACCCTCCCCGTCACGCCCACAAGCACCCGTGGCTGTCCCCGTGATGACGTTTCAGGCGGGGAGCAGCCGGGGGCATCTATATACTTGATATGAGACTCCTTTTTAAAATAGCTCTGCTTTGGAGCCTGGACATTCATGGCATGTTTCTTATAAGCAGATGATGACCAGTACCCTGCCAGTTGATACGTGGTCTCGGTGTAGCCCGGAGACGCATACATTCTAAACCGGAGCTATTTGAATATTTGGCAATACAGATACACATAGTCCCTTCTACAACCACCACCACAAACACCATCAACTATCCTTGCTATCCATGCTCAGCCAGAATATCTTACATGCCCCGCTCGACCAATCAATAACTCAATCAGTTTATTGGTAAGCAAATTGAGGAGAAAACCCATCTTTTAAAAATTGCTACCAATGTCAGTATAAAACACTGAATGTTACATAAAGGCACGTATACATTAAATACAATTCCATTCATGGTAGTCACAGTGGCAATACAGCAATTGAAAAACATAGATTTTAAAGGAGACAGAGTTGGTAGAATTCTGAATTTTGCAAAATTTTGTATTTGTAACCAAGTATAGGGAATAAAGTATGTTAAAGACAAGGTACCTGTCTTTGTTCTAATTTTAATAAGAGAAAATGAAAATAACTCATTGCTACAAAGCTTTTGATAAATACATCTTTCCACCAATAATTCAGACAGGTAAGTTCAGACTAGACCATGTAAGATTTTTAAAAACAAAAATGTAACAAAGCAAAAGTGTTCTCGAGCCCAAAGAGAGCTGACCAGCTGTAGCATATAGCACACAATGGGGTGTTTGCCACAGTAGACCAGTTACAAAATGTAACACACTATGATACAAAGTAAGGGGAAGTAGCGATAGCCACAAGGAAGTTGTCTAACCCCTCAACATCCACATGGCAAATAGATTTGCAACACTAGGGGAGGTACAGGTAGCTGACTCTACTTGGAGGATTTGAAAGGCAGTTGTTATGAAAGGGCAGGACAGTGTGATGGCACCCAAGGGGAGTAAGTATACCAGTAGAATTTTAGTTGTAGGGGACTCAATGATCAGGGGGGTAGAAAGAAAGGTGGAGGTGGGGTTGGAAGGGGGGGATGGTCTGGTGTCCTTTTGGGGCATCTGCCATCTGGGATTTAGACAGGAGAGAGAGGATATTGGAGAGGGAGCAGGGAGAGCTGGGGGATGCTTGTACACCAGGGTACCAATCATCTGGCAAACCAGTCAGTGGAGATGGTGAAGTGGAACTTTTGTAGACTGGGGGACAGATTAACAGCATACTCAGCCTCCTTGGCCTTTTCTGAAGTCTTCTCCATGTGGGCAGGGAGGGGAAGCAGGCTAGGATAATGGGGGAAGGTAATTCAGTAGTTTAATGGATGGCTTAAGGGATGGTGTAAGGATAAGGGGTACCACTTTGTGGAAGACTGGGGAAACGTTTGAGACAGAAAGCTCTTCAAGCATAACAGACTTCACCTGACATGGGGGAGGGGTGTGTGCTGCGGTAGAAGTTTGACATCTACCTCAGTCATTTAAACTAACTGTGGGGTAGACTGGATCTAGGGGAATGTCAATGGCAGAGGAGAGGAAGAGGATACTATCTAGTACTCCCCCACATCTGTGGGCTTATAACAACACAGCAGGTACAAGGGAAACTGTGGGTCTTACTGGACTTTGTAAAGGGACACTGGTGAGGAGGAACACAAAGGGAACAAGCATGAGGAAAACAAGGGGATGACAGCACATGAGAAATGCAAGGGTAGTAGCAAAGTACAATCAGGGGTCAGATGAAAGGGGGTATACAGTACATTTTTGCCAGGTGCCTAGGAAACAAAATTATTGAGTTCCAGGCACTGACTGCAGACACTGAGGTGGACATTGTGGCCATAACAGAAACATGGGCTTTGTAAAATAATGACTGAAACTGATAGTTCCCAGGTACTCAATGTTCAGGAGGGATAGAGGAACAGGTAGAGGGGGAAGAGTAGCCCTTTATGTCAAGGAGGGCACAGAGGTGGTGGAAGATGGGGGCATAAGGGTAGTAAAAGGGAGACTGAGTCAGTGTGGGTACAACTCACTGCTGCCAGGAGAAGATCTATAGACTACAGGAGAAAGGGGAGGAAAGTGATAAAGAGCTCACAGAACACCTGCAAAGAAGATAGCTAAGGGGAAAGTAGTGGCAGTTGGTGATCCGAACCTGCCGGATATTGATTGTGATGTTCCTGTGGACAGGAGCACCAGAAGTCAGGCTGTGCTGGATGATGCCAGGACTGTCTGTTGGTATAACTAGTTAAGGAGACCACCAGGCAGGCCACAATTCTCGATGTGGTGTGGGGTGGGGGGTGGGGATCCACTAGGGAACAGCGACCATAACTTCATTTGGTTTGAACTAGCCTTTGGGTCTGGTAAATCACAGCTGAGAGCTGAAGTCCTTGATTTTAGAAGGGCAGACTTCAGTAGGCTTATGGAACTGGTCAGGGACAAGTTAAATAGGTATGGACAACATAATTGGGGTAGAAGAGGGTAGAAGTGAGATGGGAGGCAATTAAGGGGACCATCCGTGGGGCATTTAAGCTTTGCTTGAGAATAATAACCATGAAGAACATGTTCCAGAGACACTATGGTTCTCAGCCAGGGTCAAGAAAGTGGTGAGGGCCTAGAAAAAAGGCCATCTACAAATTTTAAGAAAAGCAGGAGGAGGAAGAATGCTGAGAATATTTGCTGAAAAATAGGGAGGCAATAATGGCAGTTAGGGAGGCAAAAGCAGACACAGAACTGCACATTTTGGAGGGGGTCAAGAGTGGAGAAAAACAGTTCTTCAGGTATATTAACAAAAAAAGGCAGAAAAGGAGAGGTATTGTAAAGGTAACCAAGTGGGGTAGGGTGATTGAGGAGGGCAGACGAAAAGGTCACCATCCTAAATGATTACTTTTGCTCCATTTTCACTTGGGAGTACAGTGGGACCTTGCCAGAGAGTGGCATCAAAGCAGCCGCCAAAGGGGTCCTGGAGATGAGGCAGTCAATATTCACTAGTCAAAAGGTTCTGAAAGGACTAGCAGCCCTTAAGTGTGCTAATTCCACACAACCAGATGGGTTGTATCTGAGGATACTCAGGGAATTGGCAGTTGAACCGACTGATCCCCTGGTAGGTCTGTTCAACAGCTTTCTAAGAACAGGGGTAGCTCTGAAGGATTGGAGGGTGGTGGATGTAGTTCTACTCCACAAGGGCAGGGACAAGGAACAAGCTGGGAACTACAGACCTGTCAGTCTTACCTGTATTGTATGCAAACTGATGGAGTCACTAATCAAAGAGGACCTCATGGACTACCTGGAGAGTAACGGTCTCCTGGATAGTAAACAGCACATATTCATAGAAGGGAGGGTTTTATCAGACCAACCTGATAGTTTTCTTTGACTAGTTGATTAAGGAAATGGATAGGGGGCCATGCTGTGAATTTCCTCTACTTCGATTTCAGCAAAGCTCTCAACTCAGTGCTTCACAGACACTTGCTAAAGAAAATGGAGGAATATGGAGGTGGTGAAGGTCATAGTAAACTGGGTGGGACACAGGCTAAAAGGGAGGCAGCAGAGGGTAGTGGTCAATGGGGTTAGATCAAAAGAAAGGGAGGTCGCAACTGGAGTTCCACAGGGATCTGTCCTAGGGCCA
Organism: Neoceratodus forsteri; assembly: GCA_016271365.2. Lineage (NCBI taxonomy): Eukaryota > Metazoa > Chordata > Ceratodontiformes > Ceratodontidae > Neoceratodus > Neoceratodus forsteri. The sequence goes on along the minus strand of CM057450.1, from coordinate 1,277,805,494 downwards.
GGCCAGTTGTCTTCAATATGTTCATCAGTGACATTGGCGAGGAGATCCAGGCCAGGATGTGTCTCTTTGCAGACAACACTAAGCTTTGTGGGAGGGTGGATAGTGATGAAGGAATAAAGGAAATGCAGAGGGACTTGCTAAAGCTAGAGATGTGGTCAAGGGTTTAGCAGTTGAAATTCAATGCCAAAAAGTGCAAGGTGATACACCTAGGGAACAGGAACCCCAGGATATAGTACTGAATGGGAGAGGTGAGACTCAGTACCATGACTGTAGAATAAGACCTTGGAGTTATCATAAAGTGACTCCCAAAGCAATGAAGTCAGTGCAACAAGACATATAGCAAAGCAAATAGGATGCTTGGATGTATCAGAAGAAGTACTGATAGTAGAAAAAAAGAGGTAATACTCACTTTGATTAGGTTCTTGGTGAGGCCACACCTGGAGTGCCATACCCAGTTTTGCAGCCTTTGCCTGAGGAAGGATAGGGATACACTGGAGCTGGGGTAACACTGGGTAATAAAAATAATATAGGGCCAGCAGGTCCTGCGAGGAGCACCTCAAGGTGCTGAAAATGTACTCTCTGGAAACCAGAAGGGAGAGAGGAGATGTGATAGAGACCTTCAAATTCCTTAAAAGAATTAACAGGGTGAACTATAGGGAACTATTTAATTTGAACTCTGGTTTACGGTTATGTAATCATGAATAGAAGCAGATGTGAGGGAAGTTCAGGAGGGACATGAGGAAGTATTATTTTACAGAAAGGGTGGTGGAGGTATGGAACAGGCTGCATGCCAAGGTGGTGGGTGTGAAACCCATTAGTGGTTTTAAGCACAGATGGGACAGAAGAAAGGGTATTGTTGTTGCTTGAGGCATCAGAAATGAGGAGGAGAATGGGGGTAAGGGTGGTAGGGCCAAGGCCCTGGAGGATAACTAGGTCCCATGGATAAATAAGGAACTCAGGCAGATAGGATAGACCGTCGGTCTTTTTCTGCCATCATTCGCTATTTTCAATATATCCAGTGATTTCAGAGTGGTAGTAAATGTGTTATGGTATATGGTATCTCCGTAGTCCAAATGTGATTTAAACAAAGCGATTACCATCTGTTTCCTAACAAAGGTGATAAAAAGCACTGTATTATAATAAAAAAGTGCCCAAATCCTATTTAATTTACCAGCTAAGTAAACAATGTAGCTATTAAAGGGCACCATAAATCATTTTTGCATCGTAATATTTCCATTTGAAAACCAACATTTTACAATTGCATACCTACCGTAAAATTTGTTGGTGCTAAAATTTGTTGGTGCTGCTGGTTGTTTAATCTGCATCCTTTCACAGTATAACTGGAATGCATGGTTATGTTGTAAGTATACCCAACTATGTTTTGTTTCAAATCCTTGATCTACTTTGTTGCATACATCCTGAACATGAGGAACACCCCCAAATAGAGCAGGTCCTAATAATACATTAGACTCCTCTCCTCCCATTACATCCTAAGTGGCTAGACTATGTTTGGAGTGTTCCCAAGAGCAGGAACGATGCGATGGGAGTTGATCAAGAAGGTAAACAGACATTTTGGTGTTTTGACACTAGTATGGTGGGCAGTCTGTTTTTTGCTTTTAAAAATGAAAAGGAGATCAGAATCAAACTACCAATGATACCAACACATTCTTCAGAAATGTGTATTTTAAACAGGGGAAAGTTTGAGGCCTAAAGGAGGTTGACAGTGTCCCTTTAAATGAAAGGGTACTAGCTAAATAAATACCCAAACACTTGTATGTATCAACTAATATAAGTGCTGAATCATTCTTAGCAGCAATGCTCAAATTTACAAAATTACTTAGGATGATTTTATTGAAAAGCATCCATTTGTGTGTGTGCATATTAAGGAGGAACCGCAGGTTAAACAGAGCCTCATGAACTCTATCAGAACTGTCGTGAACAATTTTTACAGCCCTCTCTGGAATATACAGGAAGAATACAACACAGTAGTGTCTGCATGAAGATAAAACTTAGTGTCAGATGTATAACATATCAGTAAATCATTAATGTACAGTAGAAAGAACAATGGGCTCAGCACTAATTCCTGAGGCACTCTCCTTTTGGTTATAGCAAAGTCTGAATACAATCCATCTGCTTGACTGCATTGCCTTCTGTTATGAAGTTAGGCCACAGACGAAAGCAGTGAATTGTTACTCACACCTAGGAACACAATCTACTGAGTAAAATATTGTGGTCCTTGGTGCCAAATGATTTTGATAAATCCAGAAAAATGGTGGGGGTAACACTTCCGGAATCAAATGCTGAATAGATATCACTAACCACCCGAGACACAATTTGAGTGGTATCGTGACCTGTCTTGAATGGGATTGAAAAGAAGAAATCAGATTGTATTTTGATAAATAGAAAGACAATTGCTAATGAATAAGTTTTTCCAAAACTTTTGTAAATACTGATTAAATTGATATTGGCCAATAAGAATTATGTACAACATTATTACCACCACCCTTAAATATTGGACTAATACATGCAGAATTCCAGTCCTGGGAAAGATCAAGTGTTTGCAAAGACAGATTTAATAAAAAACAATGTACTTAGTCAAAACTAGAATCCTGATTTTTAAGAAGACTGGCTCTATTTTATCAACTCCAGCACCGTTTCAACAATAAAGATGAAGTAATTCATTAAACACATTGTTGTCATTAATCTCTTTAAAGCACAAATGTTTATGAGAAAAAAGATGTAGAATGGTTCAAGTTCAGAGTAGTAGGAGATAGATCAGAATGCTCTTTGTCAAAAACAAGGCTTGCCTTTGAAAAATGGTTATTAAAGACAGCAATCTGATTTAAGCGATTCATAACAATTATAGAATCTACTTGTAACATGGAAGGTAAAGTATGGTTACCACCTGCACCTTGCAATTTCTATAAACTGAACCATATTTTCCCTGGATTAGTTGATGCATTACCAAACTGATCAGAGAAATAATCACTTTTTGCCTTCCTAATAAGTGCAGTACATTTATTTCTCAACATTATAAAATGCTGTAAGTCGATCAAATTCTTAATCATTCTTGCTGTTTTCCAAGCAGCAATTTTATCTTTGATTGCAAGTCATATTGATTTGGTAAACCACGGAATAATTATTTTCCAGGCTCTTTTTTAGTGAATGGGGTATTATGATTTATTACTTGAAAGACAGAGGATTAAAAGAATTCCCAAGCTGTGCTCACATTTTGACAAGCATAAGTAAGTGATCAGTTAACCTTAGCTAAATCCCTCAAAAAGGCCTAATCTTGTGCCAGCCCAGTGGTGCAGAGGGCTGAGGTGCTATGCTCCTTACTTCTCATCATGCCGGTGACCAGGGTTTGGGAATGAGCTTGGCGCACAGGGGGTTGGCTGGGGAGAGAGACTCTGGAGGACAGCTCTCCTCTCTGGGGGGGGGCCCTTGCTGACTCGACCCTTGGCTGACCCTGGGTGGAGGCCTGAAGGTATTGTCAGTAGCTCAAGCTACATGAAGGGAGGGGCTGCAGTCATAGCATGTGTATGCCTCCATGTACATACGCTTATGCCATGACAGGGACAGTGGGGAGAAAACAAGACAATGATGGGCACATGCTTCATGAAGCCTTGCCTGCACTTGCCCTGCACCACCACCAGTTCACCGATCCATGAATCTGGATGCTGGATCTCTGGGTGGGGGAGGGACAGCCCTCCCCTTCCAAGCTCCGTCACTGGGGGCAGTCTGTGGGGATTATGGAGCTTGATGGACCAGGGAGGTGGTTGCTGGGGGGCACAGGAACAGGGCTGGGAGCTGCCTGTGTCATGCCCAGAGGGATAAAAACATTGATAAAAAAGGCATAGTCTTGAAAATTCTTAAACTTTTGAGATTCAATGAACCGTGAGTAGATAATTTTGTGTTTTGATGAATACAAGCAACATAACAATGGTCCTTAATATCACTACTGAAAACTGAAGAAAGGTATTTATGCAGTGAAGTAGCAAGGATCACATCATGTAAAGTATCTAGTTCCTTTTAAATAAGGTGTCATAGGAATATTTACAATTTGAATTAAATGTAAAGCACTGATTTCCTGTAATAATATAGCTGGAGCATAGAGCTGGGCAGAAGTTGCAAATTCCACTTTCATGGAACTTTTACAAAATTTCATAAATTTCATGAAACTTTCCTAACTTCAGCCTTTGACAAAATCAGAATCTTCTGAATGTATCTAGTGAATTTTTGCTCTGTTCCACAAAATTGTCTGGCTGAATTGTGGAATAATACACATGAACTGTGGATGACAGTTCTGAGGAATTTCATTCTGCAGTTTAATACATTAGTCCACAATATATGCACTTATTCCACATTTCAGTGATCAGTTCATGCATCTCATTAGAGTATTGAAAAAATGTAAGAGCAAGCAGTAAGGACCAACTATGACTGTTAACAGATCAGTAAAAAAAAGAAAATATGCATTTGGCAAGAAAGCAGAGTCATCATTTTGTATTGCTGGCTGAAATTAAAGATAATTAGTCCTTTGAAAACAATCATGACAGGGGCTAAATCGATAGCTACTGAAGAACTAAAAATTAAACTATTACAAGGCATTAAAAATAATATTTTGCTAAGATTAATGAATGACTAAAACCAAAAATAAAACAAAAACAAATCAAATAAGTTAAAAGACTCCCCTAGCCTCCCCACTCTAGTCTTCCCATGAGTGACTCCCGCCACTCCAGCAGAAGTCACTCATGTGGAAAGCTACTCTGCAGAGAACTGCTAGAGTGACTCTCCTTTAAACCTGGCTGCCTGCCCTCTTACTGAGGTCACTCCCGCCATGATTTGCACCCAGATCTGACATTTGCCATGAGTCAGAATGGGTCCATGGAATGGACCACAGAGTGGCAAGTCAAGTTCTGAGGTAGGGGGTTTGGCTGAAGGATGGTGTTTCAGCAGCAGTCTTTGAAATGCAGAGCTCTGTTTATCACAGCAGTTGGTGAAAGGAGTGATTCTCTTTCTAACCTGGCCACCCACCCTCTTGCTGATCTCACTTCCACCATGAGTGGCACCCAGTTCTGACCTTTCCCATTGGTCAGAATAGGTCTGTGGAATGGAGCAGAGCAATAAGGCAAGTCTGAAGGTATAGGGATTAACTGAATGATGTTGTTTCATCAGCAGTCCTTGAAATGCAGGTTAGAGTAATGAGCTGTGAATGAGCTTGGTACATGCAGAAGAGAGACCAGGGTTTGATTCCCACAAGTTCAAGTAGCATACTGTGTGACTCTGAACAAGTCACTTAATCACCGGAGTGCTTGGGGTTCACCCCTGAAAACAGGCGCCTGTGCCTACTGGGCCTTACCCACTTACCAATGAATAAAATTAAAAAAAAATGTTTTTTAAATGTAGAGTTCTATGTGTGGCATTGGTTTGTAAATGAGTGGCTCTCTCCTTTTAAACTGGCAGCCCACCCCTTTGCTAAGGTCACTCCCACCATGAGCAGCACACAGATCTGGCCTCTGCCACTGCTTAGAATGGGTCCATGGAATGAAGCGTAAGCTGTAAGGTAAGGCCCGATGTCGGGGGAGGGGGGACTGAAGAATGCTGTTTCAGCAGCAGTCTTTGTAATGCATAGTTATGTGTGTTGCACCTACATCTAAAATATACTTCCTTATTCCTTACTTGACTACTTTGGTGTTCCACTCTTGGGCCCAGTCTCCATTCTCCTAAGTCCTGCTTCCTCTGTCAAGTCAAGTTCATTCCTGACAGTCCTGCTTCATGCTTCAGGGCCCATACCCTCCCCACTCAATGTATATAAAACAAATCACTCTGTTTTTTACAATTATTTTGCTCAGGATAGCCCAGATGAGATGCACCCTATCATTTTCAGTGGGGCCCTGCCACTATCCTTTTCAGCAGCATGGTGGACTGAAGCAGTGGGAGTTTATATGTCTAGCCCCAGGTCACACAGTGAGTATTTGGCTGTAGTGGAGCTTGAGCCTGTGATCTCCTGCTTCCCCAGTCAGTTCTCTAACCACTAAATCACACTGCCTCCCGTCCTCTTCCTCTTACCAAACCCAGTTAAATAAATGACCCATGCCCCACTGCCCTCAGGCAGCCATCATCTTCCTCCCTCAACTCACCCCCCCCAAAAAAAAAAGGATAGCTGGGCAGGCAGTGGCCACAGCCTTCCCTCCACATAGAAACATAGAATTTGATGGCGGATAAGGCCCATCTAGTCTGCCCATTTCCCTACCTAATGGATAAGCTGCAGATCCTAGTTAACCAACAGCCTACTTCCTCCTATCCCCACTAAAATTGCCACCTTATGTTTGTCCCATGCATTCTTTGAATTCCCCCACTGGTTTTGACTCCACTATCTCCTCAGGAAGGCTGTTCCATGTATCCACAACCCTCTCCATGAAAAAATACTTCCTCACATTATCTCTGAGCCATCCCCCCCCTCTATCTTCAAATTGTACCCCCTTGTTCTTTCACATTTCTTTTTCTGAAAGATGCTACCCTCTTGGACTTCGTTGATTCCCTTGAGGTACTTGAAAGTTGGCTGGCCAACATCTAATAAATGAAACTTAATACCAGTTTCATTCATTAGATGGCAACCAGCCTAAGTGGAGGAAGGGCTGTGCAGGTGACCTACCAAGGGATGTGTAGTACACTTTTTTGAGTGGCTAGAGGGCAGTAATAGCCTGAGGTTTTTTGGGTCTTTTTTGTTTTTACTGTGGCAGGAACCAGGAAGGGAGACATGGCACTACCAGCATCAGGGATGGGCTCCCGCGACTGCTAGTAATTGTTTATCTCTGCAGCAGAGCACTTTTGTGGGGCAGGGCAAGAATTGAAGTGGGGGTAATACTGCCAGTGGAAGGCTTAGTCTCTTAACTGCTACTTTTTATAATAAGAACCAGACAGTTGAATACCTTTGTGGAAGAAACAGACCAGCACTGGTGGGTGAGATAGGCTCATGGCCTCTGGTCAAGTGAGGGGCAGCAAACAATGGCAGCTTCACTGTTAGCTCCATAGCCTGATAAGGGAATTCATGTGACTCTAACTCTTCTGTCCATGTCAGAGGCAATGGCATGTGAACATTATATTTGAAAAAGATGGCCTTTTTAATATTTTTTCCACTTCATAGCAAAACAAACAAAAAATACTTACCCAAATTTCACCAAAATTGGATGATCAAAAGATCCTATGTCAGAATAAAGATTTTTGAACATTTTGTGAAAATCTGTCAAGACATTGCTAAGATATAAGTGGCTGAAAATAGCAATTTACTACTAGTAATCAATGCTATGTTTTCCTAGGCACCAAAAACAATTTGATGAAAGTAATCTGTTGACACTGAAGCAATATTTATTACCTCTGAATTGCTTCATGGTATTATGAGGTTAGATGTAATGTAATTATATTTACAAATTCAAAAACCATATATTAAAATGTTTTAAACAAATGAGAAACAGAACATGCTTTTAAAAATACTTTTAAATTCATATCTGCCAAAATTGCAGCTTTACATATCATCTTTCTCCCCCTTACATTTGAGGTTTGCTATAATTTTAGCTTCATAGTGCTGTTTCAGATTCCTGTGAGCCTGTTATGTGGAACAGGCCTAAGCCATTTATCATCTTTCAGTATACACTGCCTAATGGGCCAGAGCTAAATGGAAAAACCTGGCAAAGAAAATGAAGAACCTGTCCAGTTTGATATGATTCATAACATTTAGGGTTGAAGGCTTTCAAGGGAGTGTGAGGCAGAAATAAAAAAAAAAATAAGACACTTGCTCTAAACCTGAATCATTGAAATGTTGTTTCACTGGGTGAGTGAGTGACATAGTATGGGTAGACAGAATGGTACTTGTGAAACAGAGTATGCTATTCTGTTTGATGCTGGTAACTGAATATGTTTGTATGACATGAATTTATTTGACTGAATGTGTAATGTAGCTGTGGCTGTTTGTGCTCTCTGGCCCAGACTGGGAATACCACCCTTATGGGGTACTAGAAATGCACAGGAATAGTCTTTAGGAGAAGGGAAGGAGCCCAAATGATCAAAGCTGAAGACAAAATTGAAACATTCATTGACTGAGACATGACTTCCTGTAAGAAGAGAGGGAATTGCTGTTGATGATGAGTAGAGATGATAAATGAACAGTATGTGGAAGCCACCATCCAACCCTAACTTATGTTGGAATTTCTCTTATTGTAAACTATTTATATGAATATTTATGTTTTGAACATCAGCATGGAGGAAAGGAAAACATAAACTTGTTGAACAAACCTCTGATGTCAAAAGGCCTAGGGTTACCATCTCTCCTGGTATAAGTTTAATTACATCGTTACCAAAAAATGCTACGTCTTCAACTAGAAAGTGCTAATGATTTTGTTAAACCTAACCTTGCTGTTGAACTTGCCAGACACTTTTGAACTACTAGGCTGAATTACAGATGCAGAGAAATTTTATTTCGCTGGCGAAATTCAGGTGAAATCACCAATTTCGCCCCACAAAATATTTCCCGTAGCAATGGCCTTTCGACGAAATTTCACCGCAATTTTAGCGCTGCGCTTTTACAAAGCAAAGTTGGGTGAAATTGGGCTTTTCTCTCTGCTGGTGGTCACATGGTTGAATCTAAACAGGCAGGAAGTAAGTGATTAATTTCCTGTGCTACATGTCTCTAGAAGAAGCAGGCAGCATCTAGGTTTAGAGTCAGAGCCCACCTCACGAACCTCAAAATGAAGCTTTTGCCACCGTTTACCAAGGATTACAGGCCTAATCTAATCTTGGTGTTGCCACTGCCGAACATGCCCCAGAAGTCCAGAAATGTTTAAATCTGGTGTCAGTCATTCTGTTATATGGTTCATATCCACCACCAGGACCAAAATCTGCTGTATTCTGCACCGTTTACAATGGTTTTCAGGCCTAATCTTGGTGCTGCCACTGCCGAACATGTCCCAGAAGTCCAGAAATATTTCCCCAAAAATGTTCAAGTAAATTGAGACAGAAATCTGGTGTCAGTCATGCTGTTTTATGGTTCACATCCACCACCAGGATCGAAATTTGCTTTTTTCTGCATGTTTACAATGGGTTGCATGCCTAATCTTGGTGCTGCCACTGCTGAACATGCTCCAGAAGTCCAGAAATGTTTTCTAAAAAAATCTTCAAGTAAATTAAGACAGCAATCTGGTGTCAGTCATGCTGTTATATGGTTCACATCTACCACCAGGACCAAAATCTGCTGTTTTCTGTACCATTCACAATGGTTTTCTGGCCTAATCTTGGTGCTGCCACTTCTGAACATGCCCCAGAAGTCCAGAAATGTTTCCCAAAAAATTTTCGAGTAAATTTAGACAGAGATCTGGTGTCAGTTATGCTGTTATATAGTGGTCCCCCACCTCATGGACCTCAACTCGAGGGAGTGGCAGCTCCACTGCTACTATCCCCACTGTTCGAGAGAGAAAAGGATCGCTCATGCTACTCTTCCACCAACCCACTCAGCCATCCCTCTTCCTGCTCTATTGTATTGCTGTCACTAACATTAAGCTTAACAAGGGAAGTCCCACCAACAGCTCTGGTATCTTTCTGGTGTTGGTGACAGCACAATGGGTGCTTGCTTTTCAACTGGGCTTGCTGGCTACCGGTGCCTATGTGGCTGCCCTTTTTTCCATGACTTACACATGCTTGACACAGCTGACATATCGCTATGGTCTCATCAGCTGCGTCAAGCATGAAAATATCCCAAACTAGGGACTTTGCATCTCTACATTTGACATGGTACTGGGACTTGGACAGCAGAGCCAAAGGTGTGCACATTTTTGCTTTTTGGACCACTTGCATGACTTCCACCATGCTAGGTTTGGGAGGGGGGTTACAGGACTGCTTGTTGTAGACTTGCTGATAGCCTCACCCCCAGGTTTGGCATCTAAATGGGCTACATCATCATCCTTCAGCTTTTACACTTCTTGCTCCAACAGGAGATCCAACACCCCATCATCATCTGTACCAAAACATATTGGGCTGGATATTCAAACTGCGCCATTCTGTGGCGCAAGCCCTTGCACTGCTCAAAATAGTTGCACTGGGGTGTGGCCGAGGCGATATTCAACGGAGTTACGCTATTGAGCAACTCCTTTGAATATCACCCCCCAGCCACTGTGCATGGCGCAGTGGAACTTGCGCCACCGCAAGTGGTCAGAGTGGAGCATTCAAGATGCGGTGGCGCAAGTTCCATTGCGCCATGCACAAATTTCCGATATTCAAAAGGTGACATGCAAATGAGGCCATAATTCATGCAAGAAGGCGCGGGAGCCATTTGCATCTACACTTGGCCCCATTGCATGCACCGATGTATGCAGGTCGCCGATCCCCGGCGACTTGCGCCTGGCGTCCTGCCAGGCAGCAGCTATGGGGACCAACACCCCTGCAGCCCGATCATGGGCATAACTGTAGAAATTCCCCACCTCGACTGGCCCGATCGTGGCATAACTGTAGTAACCCCTCCCCACTCAGCCCGATCATGGGCATAACTGTAGAAATTCCCCACCCCCGACTGGCCCAATCACGGGCAAAACCGGAGTAACCCCACTCCGCCACTAGCCTGATCGCGGCAGAACAGAGTTCAACCCACCCAAGAACAATATCCCTGGTGGTCCGTGGACCACGGCCCAATCACGGGCATTAGAGTCCACCCCAAGGTCCAAGTAGCCTGGTGATCTAGTGGCCCCACCACCCCACCGGATCCCCACCACCCCTTCCCCGTCAGCTGGCGGGCGGCAGCACCCACCTGCCTGCCGCCCGCGCCACCGACCTGACTGCTCAGTAGGGCTGCCGCCCATTGGTTCAGAGCAAGCCAATGGGCGCAGCCCATACCGAGATAAGGCAGTCCAGATATGTGAATGAACGAATGAATTCACATATCTGACCGTATAGGCTGCATACCACGCTTGTGGACCAATGGGCGTACAGCCCTACCCGATGGTGTCAGTCGGCGGGCGGGCGGGCGGCAGGCGGGTGGTGCTGCCGCCGCCACTGATGGGGGAGCAGGCGGTGGGGACTGTGGGTGGGTGAGGGGGTCCGCTGGAGCACTAGGATATAGGGAATCATTATTATTTTACTTAAGCCCGTGATCAGGCTGACAGTGGTCCACTGGACCACCAGGGAAAAAGGAATCTTCATTATTTTACTTAAGCCCATGATCAGGCTGACAGCAGTCCACTGGACCACCAGGGAAAAGGAATCTTTATTATTTTACATAAGCCTGCGATTGCGCTGACAGCGGTCCACTGGACCACCACAGATATAGGATTCTATTTTTTCATACCAATGCCTGCAATCGGGCATGGGGGGGCGCCACCATGGAGGTGCAGCCAGAGCTCGGATGGCCATCATGGTAGCTGCCGTGTTGCGCCCTGCAATACGGCAGCTCACCTGTGGATGGCTGGCCATTGCTCCTTTTTTTTTGGATCAACTTTGTGCGGCGCAAGTAGGGGTTGCACATGCATGGCTCAGCACATCCTGGGCTGAATATTGGGATGTGCAGAGTACGCAAGGTCACGCTCCCCCCTACATGCGCCTGCATGCATCACTGATACCCTCCAGTGCATCGGGATTTGTGCCAGGTGCAATTCCCGTTTGAATATCACGCCAGGGCGCAACCCTTTTGAATATCTGGGCCTTGGGGTATACTACCTGTTGTTTAATATTTTGTGTTTTGTAAATTTGTAGCAGTCTGAGAGCATAGTCAGTTTGTTATTTTTCCAGATTCTGGTCCAGTCTAGGTTCAAGTCCTCGGTATCCCGTTGTTTACACCACAACTATGTTTCACATTGGGATCTCCATTCAATAAATATAACAACTGCTTACATATTCAATAAATGAAATGAAGTTCATTCCCTTGAGAGATTGAAATACTCTGATATTTTTGTACCACTGCAACCAAAATGACACCAATATCAGTGTTAGTTGTTCAGTTATATCACTTTTACTGGTAGTCCTGGATGATAAAATGGTCAGGGGTCCAAGACTCATATTATTGCCACTTGTGCTAATACCCCAAACTCACTGCAGAGCTATACTAGGGGGTGCTGTATTATTTTAGGTCCCATTCTTTGTATAAAATGTTCTACTTACTGTAGGTCCCTTCTATCTATCTTTAGTAGCTATGTGCATTGAAATTAAGATCACATGGCACTTTTTGAAAGAACAGAGGAGTTATCCCCAATGTCCTGGTGAATATTCCTTTTGTAATAGGACTACAAGCACCTAATTCATTGCTTTGAAAAGCATTTGGAAATACCATGTATATGGATGGTGATATAAAAACAAATTCTATGTCATTCTGTCAAGAAAGAGAGTTCAAGGACCAGGTGTGCTTTTATATTTGCATCCATTGCACTGGAGTAATTCTCTTTCCATACATCTTAGAGAAGCAGGTTCATTTCTTAGTTTTGAAAGCTACTGAAGAAATATGTCTTCTAACAAGCATTTGTCAATGCCGAATGTTTGCTTGTTGGCATTGGCATTGGGTAGCGTAGAAGTTACAGAGCTGCATAATAGGAATGGCAGCGAAGTGTTGAACTGAAGCCAACCCCACCACCACCCTGCAGAGAGTGACAGGCATTGGGGTGTGCCTTTGGGTTGTCAGGCATAAAAGGCCACGCCATTTCACCACACCTTACTCTGCAGACACTGACAAGTGTCACGATGTGCCTTGGGGTCTTTGGCCCTTATGTGTACCCCATTCCATCAGGAAATACGGTGAGATGGGTGCGGTCTAGGAGAATGGGGTGAACTTTGGGTCCGAAGAATCCAAGGCATGCCTCGATGCCTGTCACTGGCTGCAGGGTGTGAAATGGTATGAGCATTACAGGCAAGAATCCCAAGTCACATCCCTGATGCCTGTCATTCTCTACAGGGTTGGGCGTTATGGTTGGAAACCCTAATACCTCAGGTATTCGTTGGTATTTTCACTCCAAATTTTCAACATGGTTTTTTTGTGACCCCACCTCATGAACAGTGGCAATATCAGTTTGTTACCCAAAAGCTGCTTATGCACAGCGACTATGGCATTTAGCACCACAGGTGCAAAAGCATTCCAAACAGGATGTAAAAAATGACAGCTGTACTGTTCATGGGGAGGTGTAAAAAATGGCAATGTTGCAAATGTGCAGTTAAAATATTTAAAAAAATGGTGAAGTCACGAGCGTGCATAGAAACTGTGCAACGCACACCTGTAATGTAATTAGTTTGGGGATTTTTTTACAGCAGATTGTCAACACAGGCATTTTGAGACCTCCGATCATGAGCAGTGTCACTGTGAATTTCTTTATCTGTCCCGAACAATGATTTCCCACGCATCTCTGCCCTGAAAGTGTGAAAACACATTTCGGCCATGTTGTGAAAAATGACAGCTGTACTGTTCATAAGGAAGTGTGGAAAAATGCCACTGGAAAATCTGGACTGAAAATATTACAAATTCATGAACTTACGAGGGTGCGTGGAAACTGCGCAATGCTCACTCGTATCACAGTCAGTTTATGGACTTTTGTCACCAAATTTTCAACATAGCCATTTTATGACCTCTGCTCATGAACAGTGTAACTGTGATTTTCTTAATCGGTCCCAAACATTGCTTTCGCACACCGACTGCACCATTGTGCGCTACATGTGCAAAAACACATTTTTGGGGCAAGATGTGACAAATGACAGCTGTACTGCTCATAAGGAAGTGTAATAAAATGGCAATGTTGAAAATCTGGTTTGAAAATATTGAAAATTCGCAAACTTACGAGCGAGCATAGGAACTGCGCAACACACGCTCGTGAAACAGTCATTTTTAGGGATTGTTTCACCAAATTTTCAACATAGCCATTTTAAGACCTCTGCTCATGAGCAGTGTCACTGGGATTTTCTTTATGTGTCCCATACATTGATTTCGCACAGCGACTGCGCCATTGTGTGCTACATGGGCAGAAACACATTCTGGGCAAGATGTGAAAAATGAAAGCTGTACAGCTCATAAGGAGGTGTGGTAAAATGCCAATGTTGAAAATCTGGAGTGAAAATATTGAAAATTCGCGAACTTACGAGCGTGCGTAGGAACTGCGCAATGCATGCTCGTAAAACAGTCATTTTTAGGAATGTTTTCACCAAAGTTTCAACATAGCCATTTTAAGACCTCTGCTCATGAACAGTGTCACTGTGATTTTTTTAATGTGTCCCATACATTGATTTCGCACACCGACTGCGCCATTGTGCGCTACATGGGTGGAAACACATTTTGGGCAAGATGTGAAAAATGACAGCTGTACAGCTCATAAGGAGGTGTGCAAAAATAGCAACATTAAAAATCTGGAGTGAAAATATTGAAAATTCGTGAACTTACGAGAGTGCGTAGGAACTGCGCAACGCATGCTCGTAAAACAGTCATTTTTAGGAATTTTTTCACTAAATTTTCAACATAGCCATTTTAAGACCTCTGCTCATGAACAGTGTCACTGTGTTTTGTTAATTTGTCCAGTACATTGATTTTGCACACCGACTGTGCCATTGTGCGCTACATGGGCGGAAACACATTTTAGGCAATGTGTGAAAAATGACAGCTGTACACCTCATAAGGAGGTGTGGTAAAATGGCAATGTTGAAAATCTGGAGTGAAAATATTGAAACTTCGCGAACTTATGAGCGTGCCTAGGAACTGCGCAACGCACGCTTGTAAAACAGTAATTTTAGGAATTTTTTCACCAAATTTTCAACATAGCAATTTTAAGACCTCTGCTCATGAACAGTGTTACTGTGATTTTCTTAATTTGTCCCGTACATTGATTTAATACACTCACTCGCGCCATTGTGCGCCATATGGGCGGAAACACATTTTGGGTGAGATGTGAAAATGACAGCTATACTACCTAAGAAGGTGTGGTAAAATGGCAATGTTGAAAATCTGGAGTGAAATATTGAAAATTCACGAACTTATGAGCCTGCGTAGGAACTGCGCAATGCACGTTCTAAAACAGTCATTTTTTGGGATTTTTCCACCAAATTTTCAAAATACGCTTCTTGAGAGCCCACCTTATGAACACTGGCAGTGTCATTTCATTAATCAGTCCCGAAGGTGATTTCATGCAGTGACTGCGAAATCACCCTTCGGGCCCGAATAACGCCATGACAGTGACAGCATTCATGAGAAGGGGTCCCAAAAACCCCATGTTGAAAATTTGGTGCAAAAATTCCAAAAAATGCCTGAGATATGCAATAAAGTTGAAAACCCCTATCTAGCCCATTATACAGCTTACCGGCATTTCCTCAGTTCGCGGTCGGCTTTGAAGAGTGCAGATGTGTTCCCGGTCTACTGAAGATCGGCCATGCCGAGGTCCGGAGGTAAGTATGGGGTGAGGGGGGTGGGGAGGCAGGGTGCACAGTGGGTGGGTGCGGGTTGTGGGGGTAGGGAGAAGCGCCGTGGGACCGCTTTTAATTTTCAGGTTTTCTTTTACATGACGACACGGGACGCTTGCCCAGCGTGGCACAAGGATGGTTGGGGGAAGGCCGTGGAGCCAATGGGGATTGGGCACCCCGTCGGCCAAAACATCTATTGCCATGCTGGGGTGGGCTCCCAGCGTGGCACCCTGAACTGGGGAGGACAGTGGAGCCGACGGGGATTGGTCACCCTGTCGGCTATATTATGAGTTGCCGCACTGGGGTGGGCACCCAGCATGGCTTTTGGAAGGCTTTGGGGTGGGGAGGCAGCACAGCCGACGTGGGGATTGGGTGCCCTTGTCAAGAGCAGTGCGTGCAGGCGGGGCACGCATGTGCGCTGCTGCTGCGGTGTGTGTGTGTGTGTAGAGGGAGCTGTGCATGAGCAGGCGATATCTTATCACTGCTCACTCAAGCGTAGCTCCCCCTTTCAACTGTATGCCACTGCATTTTGGAGCATGCATTGGTGGAGAAGGGCCGCGCCTGCCAACACACTGACTGAATTGGAAGAGGAGGTGACACACCTCCTAAAACTCTGATGATGACACTATGTTTCTTGCACATGCATGCAAGCAAACATAAAAATTAGAGATGCTTATATAGTACATTATATAATGGGGAGAGAAAATCCTGCTTCTGACTGATTGTTACCTGTGCATCAAATCTGTTCAATGCACAGGTAAAAACAAGTTCTATAAACAATGACTGCACTGGTAAACTAGAAATAAGTGTGCCATTAGAATAATAAGGTTTAAAATACTGCCATTTTGTTTTGTCAGTATCGACCAAAACATTAACCCAAACTGTCAGCCATAACTGTTGATTTCAACAAAGTAGCTCCTGTAGTCAAATGTAAATAAGTTACATACAAACAAAATAATATAAATTTTCTTGTTGTCTCACCTAATGGTAACTCTTTCTGCTGTGTCACTTCGCAACTGCGGTAGCAGTCCAGTAGCATATAGGTTCCTGCTGTATCTTGTGTCCCTTATTAGTAGCGCTCCTGTCCCCAAAGTTTTTTTTTATCAGTTTCTGTATGTTTAACAAAAAAAAATCTGTTTCTGTATGTTTAACAAAAGAAAAATCCGTTTCTGTAAGTTTAACAAAAAAAAACAGTTTCTGCATGTTTAACAAAAAAAATTAGTTTCTGTATGTTTGACAAAAAAATCAGTTTGTATGCTTAACAAAAAATATCAGTCTGTATGTTTAACAAAAAAAATTCAGTTTCTGTATGTTTAACAAAAAAAATCATTTTCTGTGTGTTTAACATAAAATAAAAGTCAGTTTCTGTATGTTTTTTATTTCCTATATAGCTTTTTTCTCCCATGGGGTCTGGCAGGCAAGGCTTTGTCTCTCTCTCTCTCTCTCTCTCTCTCTCTCTGAGGGCTCTGATCCACCCAGTCAGGGCATTATGGAGTCTGCTAGTGTTCTCGTTTTCCATTTTCTACCGTTCCTGTTGCTGGGGTGCACATATCAGCATGTGCACGTAAAGGCATGCACATGCTGCAGAAGTTCCACAGCACCCTCCCTTCTTTGGCACCATCAGTCCCATACTACCCATGGGCCTCCACCTGGGGGCAGTCATTCAGTGGAAATGGCAAGTTTCCCTTCCGAAGAGAGGAGAACAGTACTCTGGGTGCTCAATCCTCTCCTTCTTCGGCCAACCCCCAGCAACCTGCATTCACCACTGAACATGGGTTACCAGCATGGCAGAAAGTAAGGCACTAATGCCTCAGCCCTCCATGCCACTTGGCGTATCAGATATATATTTTTTATGTTCACATAGCAAATGTCACTATTGAATGGCAAGGCACCAGTGGGACACGAGCACTTCTTCTTCTTCTGCTCATTTAACAATAGTGCTCACTCCATTATGGGGAATGAGAAGGGCCACTTTCTCTTGCAGTTGTGCTGAACACATGCTGTAAAAATAGACACAAAAACCATAGTTATGCTCTCCACCACCCTCAACAGCTACTGTTACACCCACAATCACAAAAAAATGCTGTTTTCTCAATGTTGTTTCTCCTTAATCCTGATAACAGATGGCTGGGAGGCACTCCTGGCTGCCTGCAACATGATGTCATTGTCTACCTTGCAGAAGGACTATTTTATCAAAAATACTAACTAAAATACAGTTTTTGTAGATAGATAGATAGATAGACAGACAGACACTGTAGATAAATATAATTGCTTTTTGTATAAGTAAAAAGTAGCGCATTTTATAAGCGCAACAAAACAATCTGAGGTGTGCACTGAACAGATATTAATGCATGCCCAGGAGTGGAAGGTACTTGGCCTGTGGTCTCATGCCTCACTATGTACCTGGGTGTGCAGTAATATCTGTTCAGTGCATGCCCCATTTTGTCTTATTGCTTACTTGTCCACCAAATAGGCAATATGATAAAAATACACTCTCTGTTTAAGGGTAGGATCCACGTACTAAATGTCATACATGGAAGCACTGTGCATTCAGTGGTTTTATTTACTGGTTTTATTTACTCTTATATATTCCATTCATCCCAGATAATCATTATTTAAGCCAGTGGTTCTCAAGGTGCAAATACTGGTGATCTCAAGATGTGGCCACCAGAATTTTCTGATGGCATCACTCTTTATGTTTTCACTGAAACACCCTAATAGCTCTGTAGTCATACAGTCTGCCTATACTAGAATATGTTGTGAATGCCTACACACTTCAAATGTCTCAGCTACATATTTTAAGATTAGAAATTGCCAGATAACTCACATTTTTAGTTAATGCTGCAAAAAGCTCTGTGATCACCACGGTGACCGCCTTTGAAAAACACCAGTATTCTCAGAGATGACTAGCTGGTGCAGTCATCTACTCTGTACCCTCTCAATTTAGCCTAGATAATCAAAAGTGGGGTAGGCACAATTTGGAAGTTATCCAGATGATTTCACCATTAGTGGTGGGCAAAGTGAGTGAAATTCACTTCACGGAGTAATCTGTGAAATTCTGCCCATTTCGAGGAGCGAAATTCAAAATTTTGCTTGACGGAGTGGGGAAATTTCACCCGACGGAACGGTGTAATTTCAGCTTCCCTGGTTAAATTTCATCTTCTGTGGTGAAATTTCACCTTCCATGTCAAAATTCCACCCATGAAAGATGAAATTTCACCCGCAGAAGGCAAAGTTTTGCCACAGAAAGCGAAATTCCACCTTAGGTGGAAAAATTTTGCTAATTACTCCACCAGACAAATTTGACCACTTCATGGACACTTTACCTGTGGAATTTAAATTCACTGCATCCCTAATCACCATAAGGGTGTACTGTTATTCTGTTGTGCAAGCAACCGTGCCCTATCTCAACCAGCTTACTAGTTCCACATGAACACATCAATGTGCTAGATCAAACTGAGAAAGTATATTGCACATCTTCAGAATCCCTTAATAATGCACATTTATTATATGGTGTTATTATTTTAACATTTATTTAGCATATTATTACTTTCCAGTGTACATTTAAGTAATAATACCAAATAACAATAGGGGATGGTTAAAAAAAATTCTATATTAACAACAAAAAAACAAATTTAAACTATGCATATGGAAAAAATATAGCAAGTAACTAATGAAAATGAAAATATATAGCATGCGGATCAAGAAAGAGGAATGATAAAGAATATGGGGATGTCAGATCGATATAGTTCTTGGTTAGTGATTTTATGGCAGGAAGCCAGATATTATATTATTGAACCCCAGAATATTTACCACATGTGAATAACATTTTTGTAATATATGGACATGGTCAAATAATACCATTCTGTCCCATACAAAAAAAAACCCTGTAATACAACACTGTCCAAAGTGATAATACCCTTGTTTCTTCCTGATAATACTACCATTCAGAGCTGATAATACTACAGTTTCAGCTCTCACCGATAGTATTATCACTAGAATCACAGAGCGCATGTCCAGATCTTCCTGCCAACAAACCCAGTTGCCATGGTCACACGTCCCTTCCTGCACAACCGTACTGACGGCGTCCATCTCCATTGGTGGCTTTTCTTTAGTAGGCGGGCATAACAGCGTGAAAAACATGGCATCTTTTTCCTCTCGCTTAGCGAGAGGAATCTGTTCAATTTGTAATTTCATTTTTTTGGAAAAATAATGGACTATGTCACTCATCCTGCATTTCCCGAATGACAAAAAAGCTGAAAAGTAGGACTGCCTACTAAATTAACGGAAACAAAATTTTTTTTGAAATGAGCGATGGGACACTCGTTAGTGCTGTGGGCAGTTCAGAGACAACCCATACTGAGTGTGGCGGCCGGCCAGCCCGTTTAACAAAAAGCACATGAGAAAAAGGAATCTCCGCAAAGGGGTCCATATATTACAAAAAATAACAAATAAAGGACTATGTATTATAAGGCAGTCAGACCATCTCGAGGTTTTGGGGACTTTAGGAACCTCTCGAGCTTCGCTCTCGAGGTTCCAAGTCCCCAAAACCTCTCGATGGTCTCACTGCCTTACAATACATAGTCCTCTATCTATTATTCTATTTTTAACTGATTTGTCTAAACTAAAACTATTCCATTCATCCAGTGCAAGGGGGATCTTGACTGCCATTTAGAGAGAACTGATCTTGCAATTTAAAGGATGAATAAAATTAACATTAAAAAAAACTTCTTAAGGCCATCCAGTTACCCACCGGCAGTGTGCTGTGCTGCTGTGCAGGTGAGTGAAGTTCTGGAGAGGTCTTGGTTCACTGCACTGGGAGGCAAGCCAGGTCGCAGTAGCTGCCATGCCACACTGAGCCTTAGCTGGGGAGGGTTGACAATAGATTCCATTATCTCAGTGACCCCTGTAGCTGTGCCTAGGAGCCATCACCTGCTGGAGGGACATGATGTGCATCCATGTCAGGGGAACAGGGAAGAGCTATACAGGGAGAAAAAAAACATAGATACATACATACATAGATACATAGACAGTGTCGGCAGATAAGGGCCTATGGCCAGTACAGTAACAGTTGCCATCTATATGACAGTTGGCAAACATGAGCCCACTCAGTGGAAACTGACCTCCTTTACTAGATTGGAACTCATTGAGAGGAGGATGGCCCTCCATCTGGACCCCTGCCATGAAAGGAAGAACCATGGAGGGCAACAGAACAACCAGGTTACTGTTGATGAGGCTGGGTTGTAGCCACTGATGGCCTGAGCACTTTTATCCCCTTAAGTCTGCGGGTTACTTGACTGGGGTGTAAAGATCTTTAAGGAAAAAAAGTTAACATTTGACACATTTTAAGTATTTAGTATTCCCCCTAAGCACCCAAAAAAAGTGACAATTGGGTAATCCAGACATCAACTATGCATAATATACAGTAGTTAAAAAGAGGTGCACTGAAAAGTACTAGGTAAGTATTTTTATTGACAGTTTTGCTAATACATTGCATATTAAAACATGATTAAAAATACATCAAAAAATCATACACGTGTCATACAATTTTTATGTTATATCAATATTCTTTAAAAGAAAAATACATCATTACATTACTTTGCCTTACATTTAGTGAGAGTATGGGATAAGAAATGTAAAAATGTTACTTTGTGTCATCCTCAACCTTAATGGGAGACTGTCAACCATTTTTGCATGGAATTCTTTGTAGTTAAAAATCCACATTTTATGATTGCTTGCCATCTCTAAATTTATTTGATGTTTCTGGTTGTTTGATATGCTTCCTTTCTTAGCAGAACTGAAATGCATGCTAATAGGGTAGTTATACTCAGACATGTTTGTTTCAAATACTTGATCTACTCATCTTGCATACTGCATGTAGAGAAAAATCCAACACTCACCACCTACTCTCAAGGACTGCTCAGACACAAAATATGTCCAAAAGTGCAAAAATTGATTCAGCTGCTCTGTGCCAGTAAAATACAGAGTCCCCTGATGCATTTTGGAAGTTATTCCTTTTTCACAGGATCTGTACAAAATAAAACAGGCACATCATTATTTCTCCATCATGCCTGATTATGTCACCAATCCACGACAACCATTAAGAATGAACAATGTTTAAAATTTAAAGTGACAGAGCCATAAACAATAAAGACCACACACCCAAGACTATACACATGATACAAAAAAGATATATGGTGTATGCAAGAGGAAAATTAAATTCAAAACCATTGCATCTTATTAAGTCCCATGAAAAATCACACGGGAGAGAAAAACTGTCCAAAGAAGTTTTCCAACAGAACAGCCACATTGGGGAGACAGATCCTTACTCATATAATTTGTAAAAGTCCATTCTGGAAATTAAGACATAAAATATGTCAGTTTATAATTCATTTTCAAACTGCTTAGTTATTTATCTATAAACATCATTTAAAAATCTCCTTATGACGTTATTTCATTGCCTGTGTTTTAAGTAAGGTGTCAAATAAAAACAATCATTCAGGCCTGGGACCTTATATGCCCCCAAATAAAAAATCCCAAAGCCCTCAAATTCTAAAATCCAATTATCATAGTCCCCCCCCCCCCCGGTTTCTGGAAAACACTCTCAATCCCTCTAAAAGATAAGGAATTTAGGTTCCTGTTTCCAGCATGGTGAATAGCATGTACATGCTCACACACACATATCTTCAGTTGTCTCTTTGTCTTCCCTATGTAAAAAGACCCACAAGTACAAGAGGCCATGTAAATTACACCACTTGTATCACACGTGAGCAAATCCTTAATAGCGTATGTCCTAACAGAATGTGGGTCTTTAAATTCCTTGCCTGGGGAGATAGATGTACAATATGTACATTTAGAGCATCTAAAGCAACCCTCTGCTTTCTTCTGCAGCCAGGTTTGTGATTTTGGGCTCTCTAGTCTACTATGGACCAAGGAGTCCTTAAGAGTTGAGGCCCTCCTATATGACATGCGATGGGGTTTATCATGCTATGGTTGCAAATTCACATCCCCCTTCAAAATATTCCAATTTTGTTTTATTCCTTCTGCTACCTTCCCCACATGAATAGACTATGTAGTCACAAAATTCAAAGTATCAAAGTTTCCCACCTCATTCCGTCCTTGTGTAAGGGTATCACTTCTGTCAAGGTCTCTAGCATCCCTAGAGGCCTTTTGTACCTTAGTGTGACCATATCCTCTCTCATGAAACCTTTGTTGTAAATCTGCTGCTGCTATATCATATTTCATTAAATCACTGCAGTTTCTCCTAAGCCATAGAAACTGGCCCTTTGGGATGTTTGCTGCCACATGGCTGGGGTGGCAGATAGAGGCCAAAAGGAGATTGTTTCTTTCACATTCCTTCCTATACATTTCTGCTTCAGTATGTCCTTATTCTGTTTTTAGAATGGCTATATCCAGAAACTTAAAATCATTTTTACTTGCTACATATGAGAAGCGTACATGTTCCTTGCTCTCATGTAAATACATAATACAATTTTCCAATTCATTGAGATCCCCTTTCCAAATCAACAGAATGTCATCCAAAAATCTACAGGAATGCTCAATGCAGTGAAAATACAGATTGATATCTGAATCTCTGACATAATGGTTCTCCCACTTTCCAATGTACAAGTTAGCTATACTGGGGGCAAAAATTGCCCCCATAACTTTGCCCTTTGTATGCAAATACTTATCCCCCAAAAAAGTAGTTGAATTTTAAAACAAACTTTGATAGCTGCAACAAAAATTCAGTAGGGGGCTTCACTTTCCCACCAATTGTATTCAAAAAAGATGCCAGACAATTCAATGCCTCTTCTTGCGGAATATTTGTATACAGGGACTCCACATCCATGGTGACCAGGATGGAGTCCCTACCTACCACAATGTTATCCAAAATATTTAGAATGTCCCCTGTATCTTTCAAAAATGAACCCAATTGTGTAACAAAAGGTCTTATATGCAAATATACATATTGTGATAGAAGTTCTGTCAAGGAACCAATACCACTAACAATAGGTCTACACAGGGGGTGGGGGCATCAAAGGGTTTGTGTACTTTTGGAAGGGTAAATAATGTTGCCCTAATGGGATGTGTCACTGTAAAAAAAATTTCACTTGATTATCAGTCCATCCCTGCTGGTAAGCAAAATCCAGGTATTCATCAATCCTGTACCTAAAGTCAGGTGTAGAATCGTTTTCAAGTTTGTGATAAAAGGTGGTATTTAGAGAGTTGCTTTTTTATTTCTTTTCTGTAGTCATCCATATTCTGGATGACTACTGCCTCACCTTTATCAGCCTGCTTGATCACAATGCTAGCATCCTCCCTAAGACTTTTAAGCGCATCCCTTTCCTTGTTTGATATATTATTGTATTTAACTTCAGGTAAGTGACTAAATAAAATGTCCATCTCCCTCTCACAAACCTCCTGGAATGTGAATATAGCAGCAAAAGGGGGTGGGTAGAAAGTAGAGGTGACTCTGAATTTCCAATATGCATTTTTATCACATATTACATCAGTAACAGTAAGATCCCCTCCTCCTGTGGATACCAGGTCCACAGATCATCCCTAGATTCTATCCTTCTTAGCAAAAAAGATTTCAAGATCAAGTTCCTGCAAAATTTCTGAAAATCAACATAGGTATCAAATTTGTTCAAAACAGCTGTAGGTGCAAAAGATAGGCCCTTATTCAATCATTCTATTTCTGAGGCTGAAAGCATTCTATCAGATAGGTTAATCACATTCTGCGGCCCTGCTGTTGATTCTGGTGACATGGAGGTTGCTGTTGTTTCCCATAGTAGGTCGGGGCATTCTGTTGCTGCTGTCGGAACTGCCGATTGTGCGCTTCCTGAACCCGGGTGGATGGGGGGCACCACACCTTGTGGTGCCGGCTGGTAATGGTTCTGTTGACGGTAATGTCCCACATCTTCTATTTCTTCCCCTCTGCCCCTTCTTTGAAAAAGGAATAATTTCCGAAATGCGTCACCAATCAATTGAGGAACAAGTAAATTCAGCACATTCCTCACCAGAACAACCAGTGCCAAGACGCAGTAACAGAACAAATAAATGTCAGGGTTTTTCACATGCCACAACAGAGGGGACCTGGCAGTGGCATTAATAGGGGAGGTCGGCAGTGGAACAGAGGAAGAGGAAGAGGAGGACAAGATATAGCCACTCTGAAAACAGAATTGGAACATACTGAAGCAGATATGTATAGGAAGGAATGTGAAAGAAACAATCTCCTTTTGGCCTCTATCTGGCACCCCAGTCATGTGGCAGCAAACATCCCAAAGGGCCAGTTTCTATGGCTTAGGACAAACTGCAGTGATTTAATGAAATATGATATAGCAGCAGCAGATTTATAGCAAAGGTTTCATGAGAGAGGATATGGTCACACTAAGGTACAAAAGGCCTTTAGGGATCCTAGAGACCTTGATAGAAGTGATATCCTTACACAAGGACGGAATGAGGAGGGAAACTCGGATACTTTGAATTTTGTGACTGCATACTCTATTCATGCTGGGAAGGTAGCTGAAGTAATAAAACAAAATTGGAATATTTTGAAGGGGAATGTGGATTTACAACAATACCAAGATGACCCCCCCTCTCTCATGTCATATAGGAGGGCTCCAACTTTTAAGGACTCCTTGGTCCATAGTAGAACCGAGATCCCAAAATCATAAACCTGGCTGCAGAAGAAATCAGTGGATTGCTTTAGATGCTCTAAATGTACATATTGTACATCCATCTCCCCAGGCAAGGAATTTAAAGACCCACATTCTGTTTAGGACATACACTATTAAGGATTTGCTCACATGTGATACAAGTGGTGTCATTTACATGGCCACTTACCTTCGGGAGTGCATTACTTTGGGGGGGTTAAACAGGTGCTGAAAACCTATTTATGGGGCCATGCCTTTGGTGGCACCAGTTAAACCTGGATCCTCTGATTTTCTATTGCTTTTTACAGTTTTGTTATGTCTTTTTATGTTTTGTAAAGCACCTTGATGGTTGAAAGGCGTTTGTGAGAAATAAAATGTATTATTATTATTATTACTTATACTTGTGAGTCTTTTTATATAGGGAAGACAGAGACAACTGAAGGTACATATGAGTGAGCATGTACATGCTATTAAAAACAATTATCTAACATATGCTACAGCACTGCATGTACACCATGCTGGAAACAGGAACCTATATTCCTTCTCTTTTAGAAGGATTGAGAGAGTTTTCCAGAAACCAAAGGGGGGTGACTATGATAATTGGATTTTGGAATGGGAGGGCTTTGGGATTTTATATTTGGGGGCATGTATGGCCACAGGTCTGAATGACCATTTTGATTTGACACCTTACTTACAACACAGGCAATGAAATAATGGCATAAGGAGATTTTAAATGATGTTTATAGATAAATAACTAAGAAATTTGAAAATGAATTATAAATTGACATTTTTGTCTTCATTTCCAGAATGGACTTTTATAAATTATTTGAGTAAGGATCTGTCTCCCCAATCTGACTCTTCCATTGGAAAACTTCTTTGGATAGTATTTTCTCTCCCTTATGATTTTTCATGGGGCTTAATAAGATGTAGTGATTCTGAATTTAATTTTCTTCTTGCATACACCATTTAGCTTTTTGTATCATGTGAATAGTCTTGGGTGTGTGGTCTTTATTGTTTATGGCACTGTCACTTTAAATTTTAAACATTGTTCATTCTTAACAGTTGTTGTGGATTAGTGACATCATCAGGCATGATGTAGAAATAATAATGTGCCTGTTTTATTTTGTACAGACCCTTTGAAAAAGGAATAATTTCTGAAACGCATCAGGGGACACTGTATTTTACTGGCACAGAGGAGCTGAATAAATGTTTGCACTTTTGGACATATTTTGTCTCCGAGCAGTCCTTTAGAGTGGATGGTGAGTGCCGGATTTTTCTCTACATGCTGTCTACTTGCATCTGGGCAGCAGACCCCAGTGT
The DNA here is from genome assembly GCA_016271365.2 of Neoceratodus forsteri. Lineage (NCBI taxonomy): Eukaryota > Metazoa > Chordata > Ceratodontiformes > Ceratodontidae > Neoceratodus > Neoceratodus forsteri. The sequence continues at coordinate 1,277,779,116 of CM057450.1, read as the reverse complement.
GGCTTCTTTTCTGTGGAACTTTCATCTTGCATACTTCCTGAACGTTAGGAACACCCCTAAACAGTACAACCACTTATTTTTCAATAGTCTCCTCTACTTCCACTGCATCATAAATGGCTAAACACTGCTGGGGATCTTCTCAAGTACAGGAAAGTTGCAATGGATATCAGTGGCATAAGCAGGATTTTTTTGGAGGAGGGGTGTTTGGATATGGTATTTGTGAAGTGGGACACATGGTTTTATGTGATAAAGGTGAGTCAGAAAGACCGCCTATCACATAGAGCGAGCAAACTTGAGCCCATAGTCAAAAGGGTGACAGATATTGTACAGACTGTTGCAAATAGTGACGGTCGATACAATACTTAACTAACCACACAGAAATCTTCTTTTTATGCAGGGGGCTGCACCCCCCACACCCTCCAAACTTTAATAACCAACTCTGAGGGGGGTGTGGACCACAGGGCAAGTTACTGGATTTTCGCTACATAGGATACAGTGAGGTATTGCACCACTTGCTGTCTTGTAGAGCACTATTATTGAGTCGTTCTAAAGTACAGTGCTCAATAATCAGCACTCTACATGGGTGCTACCGGGACACATGATAGCAGAGGGTTTGGGGCCTGTTAAGCCCTGAGAAGCTCAGGTGGGGGGTTACATGTTCTGTAGTGAGTTTTGGGCTTTTCTTGAGCACAAAACACACTTTTGTTACATGTTCTCTACCCATGATTTAAGGGGGATTTTTTTCCTGTGGAATCAGGGGTCTGGGAGACTCTAGCTGACATTAGAGTCTGCTGCAGCTGCAATTGTTGTGGACTACTGCCAAACCAACAGTGCCATCAATCACCTACCCCATACCCAGTTTTATAATATGCCATGAAAGATTTTTATATAAAGGCTGGGATCTGGGGGTCACTAGGCTCCCAGAAGCTGTAGGAGGGTTACATGCTCTGTGGTGAGTTTTGGGGCTTTTATTGAACCCAAAACACATTTGTGTTGCATGTTCCCTCCCTACCCCTGATTTCAGGGGAATTTTGTTTTCTCATGGACTTAGGGGTGTGGGAGGCTGTGACTAGCATTAGAGTCTGCAGCTGTAATTGTTGCCAGCCACTAGGTACACCACCCCATCCATTTTTGTAAAACCGTACTGCAGACCTGAAGGAAAGCAATATCAGTGCTATGACCAACTTGGAAGTCAGACAGACATTCAACAAGTAAGTACAAAATGCACTTGCTGATGGTTCACTGGTGCTGTCTGCAAAATGAAAAAGTAAGAAATTGGTCTGTACTGGCTAGATCATGAGGTGGCAAGAAAGCCTTCACCAGAACTGCAGCTGCAGAAACATTTTTAAGTTACTGTGGATACTCTTCACAGGCCAAAAAGGTGTTTTCAGTCCCGGCAACTACTGAGATTAAAAAGGCAAGGCATTCCCCTAACAGTCAAGCTGGCCAAGGGTTGTCAGTACAAGGGGTAGGCAGGCCGCAGCTGTAAGCCTTCCAGTGAGATATTGGCTATGGACATCAGCCTGACACACATCCAGAGTGTGCATTAGCTGCTGGCTGGAGGGGTAGTGAAACACGGAATGGAAGAGGGCAGTATTGGGGCATCTAAGCACATAGGCTGGATTGTGCCTACAGGGTAAGCTAAACGTGGTTCACAGACTCTAAAAGTAATTGCCAAGTGCTACTGAGAGTTGTTTCCCCCTCATGATTGACTGAAGATTTCTACTCATCATTAATTACAAATACTTGAAAATAAATCACTTAAAATTCTTAAATATTACTAGCATGCCCATAGTAAAGTCATTTTTTCCCTTGGAAAGTGTTTTTAAAAATAAGTTGTAGTGTATGTTTGGAAACTGAAGTTTGAGTAATTTCTTCAAAGGGAAGAGCATCTATTTTCTATAAGTGAGGATGACAGACAGGTTTTCCAGTTTGGGGTATTACTTCCACACTAAAGATTCTATTAAATATACATTTGTATTTGAGAATATTGTCATAAATGGATCTTTTTAAGGCAGGGTTCCCTGACAATGTGATTTATTCAGCATAAGTGATTTTGTTGCAGTCTGAGCCATTTGTTCCATTTCCTACCTCATAGTTATTAAAGACAAATTTTGTTTTTCAAACTTGGCAGCAGCAACAGCACCCAGTCTGAGCAGTAGCAATACAACAGGAGGAGAACTGACCCCAAACACAGTAACGCTTTTTTGGGAGCTCCAACTGGGGCTTGAGGTGAGCAGGTAAAGTACTTTTCCCTTGCTCATTGATGACTTGTCGTGTGGTGGTAACTGGTTTCAGCGCAGAGATGTAATCTGTCCCAATTCCTGCACTGGAGTGCCCCCATGACTTCTGTCTCTGAGTGCCCACTTGCCCAGCCAGTAAAAAAACACCAACTGAGCCGTGGCTTGAACAAAAATTTTGAGGGTAATTTCAGGTGCTGTTTGAACACCTTGAACGGGGGTGTTCAAGGTGTTCAACATATACATAACAAAAAAGGAATCGGAATCAAACCACACTTAAATCAGCAATCGCAACAGAATGTGACCAGTCATTAAAAGTGTTTTTTTTTCTTCCAAACTAAAGACACTTTGGATCCTAAGGGGGTTGGCAGTGTCCCTTTAAAGCATGTGGTTACAATGTTTAGTCTTTCTGGTGGCTCATTCTTGATTTATGTTGAAAAAGTGCATTGTTAAACTACTTTTCACCAATATACTGTGGGTAAATATATTTAGGACTGTTTGTTCTACTGATATATACCAGTCCATTATAACTGGTATAATCCGTTTGTTTCTTATTTCTGAAACAAGCAGCCAAAATCATTGACTATAGTATTACCAAAAATATACATTCTATGTTATCTTTGCATGCCCTCCAAAAATCTTTAGATGTGGCATTCTATTGAGAAGTCCTTTACACATGTACAAAATCCAGTAGAGCTGTGCAGAATTTTCAAATTCTGCCTCAAACAGAATTCTAAGGAATTTCAGAAATTTCTCCTAATTCCACGAGATTCCATGGCATTCTATTGGAAGCAAAATTCTACAATTTTGAAACTGGTATATTAACCATGGAATTGTATTCTGCAGTTCATGTAAACTGCAGATTCATTTTCTGCAAACTGGAGAATAATATTCCAGAGATCACGTAACCCACAGAACATTACTCCATGATTTACATAGAAATGCATGTCAGAAAGTGGCAAAATTTCAAAAGACATTACAAAAAGCATTTGGGAAGTGGAAATGCCATTCTGCCCAAATTCTGCTGATGGAGTTCCATATTCCACACAGCTCTAATACCAAGCCGTTTACATAAATAGCTGTTTTCAATAAACACACATTGTTGTGCTACTGTTTCAAACAAAGACTTTCATATTTAGGAAAAACTTCAAACCATCTGAAGGAGGTGGTATGAAGATGGTCTCTCTTGCCCGTCCCTCTGCACTTAAATATACAAGCAGTTAAAAATGAACATTCTCCCTTGTTATCTTTACTTGTTTCAATGTGCTCCAGTAAAATTGATTAGGAAGTCACTAGCTACAGCACAAAAGCAGATATTTAAATGTATTTGGGCCAGTAATAGACCATAAGTCCATAGCACCTCTTAGTACTGAAGATGGAATGGGACAGGTGGGCATTCCGCCTCCCTAGAGGAGTAAGCTGGTGTTACTTTGGGGTAACTGTAAATATGATTCCCAAAGGAAGCAGATGCAGAAAGACTTCTCTGAGGATATCCCACTGATCAAATTGTATTTGACAATAATACCAGGGGAGCTAGAGGTCCCACAAATTCTAATGCACTAGAAGTTACATTTGCAACCAAGACTGCTTCCTTAAAACCAAAAGCAAAAAAGTACCTTTGGCACAAAGTCTTTCTCCCCGGCTCACTTAATCCTTGTTACAGAGGGCAGGCAAAGTAAGTCTTTAAATACCTGGACCAAATTGTAAAGGAGAATGTGATCAAATTATCTGAAGAATGTAAAATTGAGTCTGAGTGGAGAACTAGTGACAGATTTTGGTACTTTTAGATTCAAAACTACATCACCCAACAAATGAGCACATGAAGATAAAAACTTGAATGGAAATCCCCTCCCCAGTCTGATACTACTTTAGAGCAGAAGGGGCCATTTCTAAACTTCTGATACAAAATAAGGCCACTGTGACTTCTTATCTAGCCATTAATGGCAGGAGGAAGCCCAAATTTAGTTGTTCAGCAATGAGTGGGACATAATGTAGGCAGGATCCTTTTGCACATCATCCTCTCCCAGGTGGCATGAGTTCACGTGGATAGTTAAAACCAGGTAGTGTATTACCCTACAGATTAAGGCTAAATGGGATTTGGTGTCCTCTTTGACGTGCTGTAGGAACTGTGATGAAACATAGGCCACACACAGTCACATTTTGTGGAACTGTGGGTTACTTGAGTTATATTGGAGTGAGGTACAAAGGAGGATCAGGGAGATTTTTACACACTCAGGTCAATTGCAATTTGTCTATCTACTCCTAGGACTTAAGCCAACGTCAGTGAAAGGGAAAGATGTTCTATATTAATGTATATATGTATAATAGCAGCTGAGAAGGCGACCACAATGAAATAGCTGCAGAGGGAACCCTCTACAATGAAAGATTGGGAGAAAGTGATGGAAGAATTAATAGAAATTGAGAGACTGACCTATTGAATGCAGGACACAACTAAGGTGCATATCTCATGCTGGACCAAGTGGATAATGATTTAGGGGGGATTCATTAGGGGAAGAGGAAGGGGCCCTCAGGGGCTCAAAGAATCAATCAAGTAGGATAGCTAAGTCTTGACCTCCAGAAGGGTAATGGGGTATAGTGACACTGTCTCTTGAGAGAAACATGCCGGCCTGAGTGAGGTAAGAGAGGGCTGAATGATCAGCAACCCCTACTTGATGGCCAGAGTCCTTGGAATACCCTCAGTGGTTTGCTATATAATAGACTATGACTTCCTTTGAATTGTTTGTGTTCTTGTTTTATCATTTTAATAAATTAAAAACTGAAAAATGAGGTAAAATACTATGTAACATTATATTTTAATATGCTCAGCAATTTCTGACTCCTACCTGCATAATACTAGTGTACATTTGCTTGCCATTAGTATTTCATAACAAAGAATGTGTAAAACAGAAAAACATCAAACAAATAAATAATAAAACCAAAACTCATTCCCTTGTCATGGTATTTCCTACTTAGAATTGCTAACCATTGAAATACTATTGCTTAACCATGAACTATCTTCTTCTACTGAACATGTGAATCTTTACCAGCAGTATTTAGTGAACTTGATCCTGTATTTGTGAAATTAGATTATGTTACTATATACATTATTGTGATGCCGCATGTGGCAGGAGTTCTGTAGGTAGGATGCGAGGAAAGAAAACTCTTATTTAAAGGATACTGAAACCATCTTTTTTACACATTTTGTTTGTTACAAAATGACTCCATAGTCTTGTCAAGGAGAGGCTGTTGTTTTCATTTATACTGAAAGTGCATTTATTAAATCAGGATAAATGCAATTTCATGGCATTTGAAAATTGTAACCACGGCCTCTCCTGATTCAAAAATCCTGCTCTAAGAATCCTAAAATGGCTGCCTTGATGTTGATATAATTGAAGAGAGAGATGCCCAGCTTTGCAGATGTATTCTAGCTGTGCTAACTGTATTCAAATGTGAATAACTTTAAAATGAAAAACGATAGCATGGTACTATGAGCACAAAAGTTGTTCAGCACAAAAATATCTACAAAATGATTAGTGTTTTATTTATAGATGCCATTTAGTTTTTTTAAGAATTAATAAAAACAAAAGCAGCAGAAAATTAAGCAATTTTTCACTTTTTCAACAAATGCAAATAATATTAAAACAAAAAATGATAGCATGGTACTGTGAGCGCAACATTTGTTCAGCAGAAAAATATCTGCAAAATGAGTAGTGTTTCATTGATATGTGCCTTTTAGCTTTTTTTATAATTAGCAAAAAACAGCAGAAAGTTCAGCTATTTTTCACTTTTTGAAGCAAACAAATGCCTATGGAGTCATTTAAAAAAAAAAAAAAAATGTGTAAAAAAAAAAAGTTCGGGTATACTTTAACCACAGACTATACCCTTGCCCTCACCCTTTTTTGATATATAGAGAATAAAGGATGGGAAAAGGTGTGATATGAGAATTTAATGCACACCCGAGTTATAAAATCATCCCACAACAAGGGTGTGCATTAAATTCTCATATGCACACCCTCTCTGTCTTTTATTTTTTATAATAATGGGCCAGCAAGTTTTCCCCAGCCCAGTTTCTGTAACCCTCAGGACACACACACACACACACACACACACACACACACAAAAAACACACACATGCACAGTTCCTCTCATTATTTATTTAACCCTTTGGTTCTTTGTTTTCTTACTTTTTTCCACTTACATTTGGAGAGATCTGTCCTGATCAGGCTGGCACTGTGTTTGATGGCACTTTGCCGTTCTGAAGCGGTCAAAGGGCGGGATCAACCAGATAGAGTTTAACATGGAAAAACAATTGGCAGGATCAACCAGGTAGTGTAAAATAAGTAAAATAAATTAAAAATAATGTGAGTGTGAAGTCATTGTTGTGGCAACTCCATAAGCGAGAGATGGAGCCGCCATGTTTGTGAGACTGTTTGGCCTGCCCACACGTGGAACGTTGGCCAATGAGGCAGTAGCATAGTTTGAATGGCATGGCTCATGAATGTCATAACAACCAGCTGGTTGTTATGGAAAATATCAACCTGGTCAGTACATTGAGAAAAAATTGCTGACCAGTTATTAGATATCAATAAGCTATTGAAAGCACTAGAAGTCCCTGACACATATTCTCCATAAATTGGTTTGATAACTTGCCATGCATTGGCTTATGCAGATGATTTAGTTCACTTTTCACTTTCCTGCAGTGGATTACAAAAAAAAAACTTAATATTTTAAACAAGGAATCTATGATTCTGTCACTTAAGATAAACATACCTAAGAGTAAGATTATTGCACTCAGTGCCTATAGTAATAAATATCACTGGAAGCTGGATTCTATGACAATTTATATTGTTAAATGATATTCTTATTTAGGTATAACTTATTCCAGTAATCTTTCTTTGAAAAGTCATTTTGATTGCATTCTTTCTAAAGCAAAATTGTCCATTACTGGTCTAAAAAGATTCAACTGTTTATACAGAGGACACTCAATTCAGCCCTTCGTAAAGGCTACTCAATCAAAACATCAAAATGGCTATACAAATATCATGTGCACTGAGTTTTAATAAATGTACCCCAAGTTACTTTCACAGGGTTGAGGTGGGATTAGATAGTATTCAAGCGATAGTGGATAGTAAAATACAGAGGGTAATGTATGGTTCCTTATCTGCAACAAGCTTGTGTAGCCATCGAGAGGTTGCCATGGCAACCATTTAAACCTCGAGAGGTTTCGGTCAATATGGACACATCGAGGGGGCTACACAAGCCTGTTGCAGATAAGGAACCATACATTGTCTTATATAGAGTATGGTGTGCTTTATGGTTATTGAATGTAGACCATTTGCAGTATCGGCTTGGCATGGCATTCTCTCCCCCCCCGACACACACAGCTCAAGAGAAATAAACTTCAGTACTCACTGTGGAATGAGTTTTTTTTACTGTGGGAATCTGGCAATGTGTACAGGAACAGCAGTTGTTTTAACTAGCTAAATCAATTGAATCACTACCGTGGCCATTCTTAACGCATCGCCAGTCAACCGATCGCTGATGCGCACCCAGCTTCCACGCATGCGTACCCACCTTCTAGGAGTTATGCTGCACTAGCTATGTAGCTAGTACAGCACAACAGCTATGATGACGTAGCTAGTGCAGCATAACAACACTGTTGGAAACATGGATTTCCATGCTCAACAATGTTCTACTATACACTATAATTAATTATGGGCTTAAAATAAATAGGCTACCAGAAGATAGACTTGTTAAAAAATGTTTACAAGAAAAAGATTACAAGAAATTCCTTGGGTTATAAGACTTCTTACTGGGTGGGCATGTCAACAAACTTCTACATTCTTATGCTATTGAGGCTCTAGTGAGTTATGCCTCCTGCACAACAAAACTTCTACAGCGACATACATTGATGCAAGTCTGCCCAGGACCCAGTAACACTTTCCCCATCCTGCAACCCCTCATCGAACCAACTCCTACTCGGAGCTGGAATCCATTAGTATGGGGAGTGTGGGGGGAAGAGGTCCCCATGTGGGGGGTTCAGGGGCAAGGCTCCCCTGTAGAAAGAACAGCATCTGACTTGCACAGCTGCATGCAGACTGCAAATCACAGTCAACATGAAGTGTGTCACTTGGATGCTGGTCGACAACATAGTTGCTGAACCGGCATCATAGATCCCTCTAGCAAGATATGTCAATAAGAATATCACAGAGACAACAAGCCTTTGTGTGAAGCAAATAAACAAATCAAAATGAAAGAAAAAGCCACTATGGTTCTCAAAAGAGGTGGCAGGGAAGGGTAAGGAGAAAAATACAGCATTTAGGAAACATAAGGAAACACAGAAGGAGCAGGACAGATAACTGTATCAGTTATGGCAGAAGGAAGCAGGGGAGAGAAGTCAGAATAGCAAAGGCCCAAACTGAGGAAAAGATAGCCAACTCAGTTAAGAAGGGGGATAAAGCTTTTTATAGGTACATCTCGGAGTATAGAAAGACAAAGGGAGGGATAGTGAGGCTTGATAGAATGGATGGTAGGTGGGCAGAGAGGGACAGTGAAAAAGCAGGGATACTAAACAAATACTTCTGCTCAGTATTTACAAAAGAGGAGGAGGGGGAGGTGCCAAATCCAATTAAGAGAAGCACTCTGGATAGGGGTTCAATCGCAGTCCTTTCACAGAAGAAAGGGTTCTGAAAGAACTCCTAAAACTGAAGGTTAACAAAGTAATGGGGCCTGACAGAATTCACCCCAGAATTCTAAAGGAATTAAGGGGAGAACTAGTGACACCACTGACTACCCTTTTTTTAACAAATCATGGGAGGATGGCATGGTACCTGAGGACTGGAGGAAGGTGGATGTGATTCCCATTCACAAAAGTGTGAGCAAGACAGAGGCAGGAAATTACAGACCTGTCAGTTTGACCTCTGTGGCAGGAAAAGTGATGGAATCACTTCTGAAGGAAAGAATTGTTGAGTACCTAGAGGCCAGTGGGGCACAGGACCCAAGGCAGCATGGGTTCATGGTGGAAAGGTCATGTCAGATGAATCTAATTGATTTCTTTGACTGGGTGACCAAAGTAGTAGACCAGGGAAATGCTGTGGACATGGCCTACCCAGACTCTAGCAAGGCATTTGTCACAGTCCCACACAAAATATTATTAATCAAATTAGCCAGCCTGGGAGTGGGTCCCAGGGTGGTAGCCTGGGTAAAACATTGGCTGGACAACAGAACACAGAAGGTAATTGTAAATGGAGTCCACTCTGAAGAAAGAGGGGTTACTAGTGGGGTACCACAGGGTTTAGTACTGGGTCCAGTCCTTTTTAATGTGTTTATAAGTGACATTGCAGAGGGACTGAAAGGAAAATATGCCTCTTTGCAGATGACACAAAGATCTGCAACATGGTTGATACACAAGGAGGTGTGGAAAGGACGAGAAGGGACTTGGCAAGGTAAGAGGAATGGTCAGAAGTATGGCAGCTTGGATTCAATGCAAAGACATGCAAAATAATGCACCTGGGGAAAAAAAACAGGGAAGATTACACAATGGGGGGGTAGAAACAACAACAAAAGTGGAAAGGGACCAGGGGGTAATCAAATCAGATGACCTTAAGCTTAGCAAGCAATGTGAGAAGGCAGTAGGGAGGGCTGGGGGATACTGGGATGTTTAGGGAGAGGCATCAGCAGCAGAAAGGAGGAAGTTGTTATCCCTTTGTTCAATCAGTTGGTGAGACCCCATCTGGAGTACTTTGACCAGTTCTGGAGACCCCATCTCCGCAAGGACATAGAAAGGATAGAGGCAGTCCAGAGGAGGGCAACTAAAATGGTGCAGGGTCAGCAAGAGAAGCCATTTGAGGAGAGACTAAAGGAGCTTAATATGTATACCCTTGAGGACAGGAGTTGAGAGGGGGGACATGACAGAAACTTTTAAGTACCTCAATGGAATCGACAAAGTCCAAGAGGGTAAGATCTTTCAGAAAAAGAGATGTGCAAGAACAAGGGGACACAATTTGAAAATAGAGGGGGGACTGCTCAGGGGCATGTGAGGAAGTATTTTTTCACAGAGAGGGTGGTGGACACATGGAATAGCCTTTCTGATGAGATTATGGGGTCTAAAACTGTGGGAGAATTCAAGAATGCATAGGACAAACATAAGGCAATTCTTGTGAGGGGTAGGAAGAAATAGGCTGTTGGTTAGCTAGGATCTGCAGCTTATCCTGTAGGTAGGGAAATGGGCAGACTAGGTGGGCCAAGTGGTCATTATCTGCCTTCAAAGTCTATGTTTCTATGTTTCTATGTTAATCTAAGTTGTAAATATAAGCCATATATCTTTAAGAAAATCACAGAACGTATTATCTAGTGAGTCAGATGGCAAAATACCGTCACTGGTTAACTCCCTCAACTCCTGATGTAGAACCCTCATATACTCCTCTCTGGCTCCAGACAGAACGTTATATAACTGTGGGTTCAGGTATCTATCCATCTAGCGTCCTCTTTCTTGATCCCAAAAGGGTGTCTCAAGTTCTCCAGAATAATTTGATACATATGTCCATCAAAGTTCACTCTCAACTGTGTAAAGCTCTCAGATATGACAACTTGAGAGACAGCTCTCAACTGCTGTATTCTAACCCCAACTTCAAGATTGGGGGGGGCGAATGTTAACTGTCAAAGAACCATCACTTAACGTAGACCTTAGGATCTCCAACCTGGTTACCCAGAGGAAGATCAGAACTACCCTAGAGCTCTTAACTCAGTTCCAACTTCCAATCAATAAGATCTTCCAAATTTACCAGATTTGGCACCTGCTGATTAGTTGGTTTTGTCTGGGTCCTTGGACTATTAACCAAGGTGACCTTTTCAACAAGCTTCATAGCATTGCTTGGCAACCATACCCAATTTTCCAATTTGACTCCATTCTCTTTTCCCTAATCTACCCTGAAATACAAGGACATTCCACATATTGGCCCTCCCATTTCCCTACTAGGGAATTTAAGTGGGACAAAATATGGCAGGACATCTATATTTACTTCTCTAATGACAGATCTTGCCTAATGCAACTTCACATCCTGCACAACATCTACTTCACCCTTGCTAAATTAGTAGGGATGGGGAAGATAGCAGACCCAAGTTGTAATAGGTGTGGGCAAGCACCAGGGACCCTTATGCATGTCTTTTGGGAATGCCTCAAAATTACTCCTCTTTGGGATGATATCTAAACCAAAATAGACCCTCTCCTGGGTTTGGAGGCCCTGTTCACTCTAGAGATTTGCTTAGTTGGGGATTACTCACAGATTAATGTGAAGGAACGGAGATATCATGTCTCTTATTCCCCTTTCTGTCAAAAGAGTAGCCTTACATCATTGGAAAGACCAATCAATTATATCATATCCAGAATGGCTGAACGAATTGCTGGCCAACCTTCACCTGGCTGGCCTGTCTGCCCAGCCAGCTTCAAGACACCACCACAGCCCCTGAGAAGCTACCCAGCCTCACTGCCACACCACAGACAAGAAATTTGTCCCACCCATCCTCCCTGGCCCCTAGCTTTATTAAATACACAGTAACTCTGCCTACTAGACCCAGCACCACCCACCGACTAGCCCAAGGCATAGTTCTTTAAGGAACACCAATACACGGAGCCACTACACCCCCTGGAGGAAGCCTCCCTCCCCTGCAGGCTCACTACTCATCCTAAACAATGTGAGCTACACTACTCTCCTACTCATTGCTATCACATTTGGGTCAGTGGGCCCATGTGCCCTTCAGGTCACCTGTCCTTTTCAGTCTGCCAAGAACACGTCCTCAGAATGGGCCACTGTCTAACAGTACCAGGAGCAACTTCCACAGAGGGGGCATACCAGCAGTGCTACTACCATGGGACCACAACAGTGGAGAATGCACCTGACACACACCTTGGCTCCGCCAGGCTACCACCTCTCATACACCCCCACAGAAAGTGGAGAAGCCTTCCAAGGAAAATAAGGTAACACAAGTCATGAATCTCTATAACCCTCTGCATCACAGTGAGGAAACTTATCCTAATGCTTCTCCTCCTCTTATCTGGGAATGTGCACCCAAATCCTGGCCATCCAATGCTACCTGGATCAGTTGGTAACAAGACAAAGGGCCTGACAATAACTGCAATGAATATTTGCAGCCTTACAGCAAAGTTTACACAACTACTGGTCTGGATGCCCCAGCACAAACAGGACATAGCATACCTAACTGAAACTTGCCTGACAGGCAATATAAAAAACAACAAAATAGTGCTTCCAGGATACCAGGTATTCAGGAGTGACAGGTAAGGCAAGAAGGGTGGGGATTGTCTTATCTACACAAAAGACTCCCTTCATGGATCCATTATCCCTATCTCTAGGATGGCCGCAGACCAAGAGCTTCTTGTCGTGAAAATACAAGTCGGGGAGCTGGATAAGACACTGACCATTGCATCAGCCTACCTGCCCCCCCAAAAAATCACGGAACAGTTTAGAAACATAGAAACATAGAGTTTGATGGCAGATAAGATTGGCCCACCTAGTCTGCCCATTTCCCTACCTGATGGATAAGCTGCAGATTCTAGTATACCAACAGCTCACCTCTTCCTACCCTCCACTAGAATTACTTTATGTCTGTCCCATGCATTCTTGAATTCTCCCACTGTTCTTGACTCCACAACCTCCTCAGCAAGGCTGTTCTATGCATCCACAACCCTCTCTGTGGAAAAAAGACTTTCTAACATTAGCTCTGAGCCATCCCTCCTCTATCTTCAAATTGTGCCCCCTTGTTCTTGCATATCTCTTTTTCTGAAAGATGCTACCCTCTTGGACTTTGTTAATTCCCTTGAGGAACTTGAAGGTTTCTATCATGTCCCCTCTCTCCCTCCTTCCCTTGAGAGTATACATATTAAGCTGCTTTAGTCTGTCTTCATATGTCTTCTGGTTTGCCCAAGATCCTGGATGCCATGGCCTCCCTATCCAAGGACAGTGATTTACTTACCACAGGGGATTTCAATATAAACTGGGAAAGTGACAACTCCACTCCACTCAAGTATATTGTGGCAAGTGCATACCTGACACAACTAGTCATTGAACCAACCAGAAGGAACCACAAGATAGCCATTAGCTCGCTCACTGACTGGATCCTCACAAACTCCCCATCATGAATATCTGAGGTCAGGGTGCTACCAGATATGCTGAGCGACCACTCCTCTGTCACCCTCAGATGGTCAAATAGGTTCAAAAACAGCCCTCCCATCACTATACAGAGAAGGATCCTGAAAAGAGGTCAGTTAGGATTGCTTAAAAATGCCCTATCTTGCCATGGCTGGTCACCCATTGACATACTGCCAGACCTGGACCAGGCCCTGAAGTATTTCACAGAGGGTGTCAACAATATTTGCCACCAGTATGTGCCGTTAAAAAGGAGAAAAGTGCAGGGGACCACTAATGGGTGGATTACGGGTAAGCTCCTAGCCATGATGAAGGAGAGGGACAATCTCTGGTTAAAAGCTAGGGCCTCAGGTAAAGACCATGACCACCAGCTGTACTGGGCTACCAGAAACTGCTGCACACACCTAATATGGAGGGTCAAAGCTGATCACCACAAGGAAGTGCTCGATAAAAGTTGGGTTAACAACAAAAGATTCTGGGGAAACATAAACTATCTCTTGAGGGAAGAAGAAAAGAGAAACCCAGAGCTGCTCCACATTAACAGCTCTCCTACCTCGGACCCACACCTCATCCCGGAGTCCTTCAACTCTGCCTTTATAGATCTAAGCACAATATTCCCTCCTGACTACCTACACTCCATCAAGGTTCCCTCAGATGACAAAGCACCCAGTACCTCTCACCCTACCGTCTACCTCAAGAAATTTACTATAAAGGAGGCTGCATTCTACATAAAAAAAGTGCTCGGGAAGATCAGAATGGGTAGCGATGGAGTAGACATGAAGCTGGTATCTCAAACTCTTGATGTGCTCATCATGCTTATTACAAAACTATTCAACAAATCCCTTACCCTGACACAATTCCTGGCCACCTGGAAGCAAGCCCTGATCTCTCCTGTCCACAAAAGCAGGTACAGGCCAATGTGTCCAATTACAGCCCAATCTCAATCCTCTCCCCCCATCCAAGGCCCTTGAGAAGATTCTGGCAGACCAACTAACAGACTTCATCAGCAAGTATCAACTGCAATGCCCCAACCAGCACAGGTTCAGGCAGGGGCATAATACCATGATTGCCCCTGTAAAGTTCACTGAATACGCTCACAAAGCTATGGACGAAGGCAAACTAGTAGGGTCAGTGTTCATAGACTTAACAAAAGCCTTCAGTACTGTCAACCATACCCTCTTACCGGTCCAGCTACAAAGCCTGGGGGTGGTCACCAATGTAAGACTCTGGTTCCAAGACTACCTGTCCCTTAGATCACAGTGGGTAAAAATAGGACAAACAGTGTCTGACCCCAGGGAAGTCACACTGGGGGTCTCCCAGGGATCCATCTTGGGACAACTGCTCTTAAGCCTGTTCCTAAATAATCTCCCTCGAGCCTGTGATGTCAAGATAATCCTATATGCAGATGACTCTGTCATCCTCAACAGCAACTCTTGAATTGAGCCACTCCAAGCAGCACTTCAGCAGTCTTTCAGTAAAACAGAAGACTGGTTCTGTGAGCACAAACTTATGCTCAATTACAAAAAAAAAAAAAAAAACAAGGTCATGCTCCTATCTGGCCCCCAGCTCAAAGAAAGGTTCCCCACAATAAACATCACCAGCAATGTCCTTGCCCCCTTGGAACAGGTACATTCCTTCAAATACCTTGGAGTCACCCTGGATGACACCTTATCCTATTCTCAACATGTCGACCTGGTGGTCAAGACAGTCAATACTAAGCTTTGTGTGTTATACAGGCACAGAAAACAGCTTACCCTGGCAGCCATCCGCCTATCAGTCACAAGCTCCATCCTCTCCACCATTGACTATGGCCTGGTTGTCTACAGCGTAGCATCAGATTCTGTGCTCAGGAGGGTGCACATAGCTCTCAACAAGGCCTGCAGGCTCATCCTGAACAGCGATCAAATGACCCACACCTACTCTCCCCATGAACAGACATACCTGCTGTCTCTTGTGTACAGGACTAAATTCCTCACATGCCTCCTAGGCAAAAAAGCATTACTGAGGAAAGCCCCCCCCCCCAAGAATAGCTGGCATCTTCTCCCTCCCAGGCACAGAATATAAAATTAGAAGCAGAATGCAGGGGGCCTCTTGTGGTGCCATTGCAAAGCACAGTTCTCGGACAATGCGCCTTCTCCTACAGAGCCCCTCTTTGGCTTAACAAGGTGCTCGAGTCCACTCAGAACTACACTAGCCTGTGTGGCTTCAAATCAGACCTTAAGCATTATCTGACCTCTAGCTGTGTATGCACCTGCTTCCCCAATGGCTGATTAAGACTCTGGATGTCTAGGCCTGGCTCTGCTAACAGTAACTATTCTCAGCACAAGACAGAAGCCATCATCCCACATGTGCCTTGACAATGCCTCTGAATCACTCTAAGGGGCTGCTCCTGTTCCTGCTCACCCCCTCTCCCACCCTCACCCCCATCTCCATGCTAGGATGGGTCTCTGTCTCCCCAGCCTCAGCCCCTGCCTCCTTGACCGCTTTTACTAGAGGACCTCTCCCTCCTCCCCTACCAAAATCCTGTCCTTACTGACCCTCTGCCCAACCTAACCTAACTTCTAGTGCCTCTGCACCTTACCTGTACTTACAACAGCTAAAGATGATGTCCATGTGCTGTATAGTGTTTTAAATGTCTAAGAAACTCTGTAACTTATTCCTGATTGTTGTGCTGTACAGTGTCTCAAATGTCCTAAAACTCTGTAACCTTCTTGACTGAATGTCTATACTCAGTTCACATGGAACCTTTGTAAAAGAGCCTTGGCTAAAAGGTTATTTCCAAATACCAAATAAATAAAAATAAAAAAAATAAGGAAAGAATGACAGCCAGACTAAAAGGCAAAATGCTCACCTATAATAAGAAGTGGGGGAAACTCCACACTCTATACTCCATCCCTCTGTAATAGGATTCAGGCACTCATCTTGTCTTTTGACCTGTTCTTATCCAGGGTTTCGCTCAACATGAACATAGTGAATAGAACAGGTGTACAACTAATGGATATTAATTGAGGTATTTATATGCCAAGGGAGCTTGGCATCCTATCATAAGAATCGAAAGCACATTATACTTCTCTTCCCTGTAGACCAGGTTCAGAATCAGGATGCGGGGGGCAGAGGGGGGGCCAGGGATAGGTTGTGAGGGAGGATGAGGGGTGTTAGTGTTGATATTGTCTGATGTTACCTAAGGAGGGCTCTATTGATCCTGTATTTGAGGTTTCTTGTTATCCCTCCATTTGTGACTATGTACTGGTTATGGAAACTTTAATAAAGCATATTGAATTAAAAAAAAAATCACAGAATGTTATAGGATTCTGCATTCCTTGCATTCTTTGCAACCGTCAGGAATGCCATCAAGCAGTCTAAACTTGCTAGATAGTATAGTGATAACATTTGCAGACATAGCTACAGATATTATTTGGAAATATTCGAGGATCCTGTTTAAAGGATAACCTTTGCAATGCATAGAATTGATATGTCTGACTCTAATCCTTGCCAGAGTTAATAAATCTTCCAAAAATGGTGATGAGCTTTACAAATGTAATAATAAATGTAGTGAAGATTTGCTGCACTTAATGTTGCATTGTCAGTGGTACAATAATGCTAGGAAATACTGGATAGCCCCAATACTTGACTCATTGCAATACATGGATGAAAATGTTATTTGAGGATGAATATGTTATTAACAGAGTCGCATATTACTTAGGGACAATACAAGCAAACTCTGGTCAAAGCTGACAGGGCTGCAGGCGAAGAATGTGGTATACAAATATTGAAAATTACCTAAGTTAGGAGTCTTCATTAGCAAAATGTAATGTAGCATCCTAAACTTGTTTTGTAATATTTGTATACCATTTTTTTTTAACATAGCCTTATTATGATCCTGCCATAGGAAGAAGGGTAGAGCAAGTGTTCAACTCCTGGCCTAAAGTTGAATTCAAGCAGGGAATACAAAATCAACTTTCAGGACTCAAAAACACATTGTGGGCAGGAGTCGAAAAATGACAGCTGTCACATTCATGAGGTACTATAAATATATGGCTATGCTGTGAATTTGGGGTAAAAATATTGAAAATTACCAATGTTACATGCCTGCATTTGTAAACTTCAACATGGGCTCATAACTTGTAATATTTTTACACCAAATTGTCCACATAGTAATCTTATGACCTAACCTCATGAACAATAGTGGAGCAAATTTTCAGCTCCTGCTCAAAAGGTGATTTTGCACAGTGACCATTAAATCACCTTTTAGGATGTAAGAAAGAAACATTTTGGCCAGGATTTGGAAAATAACAGCTGTCACATTCATAAGCTGCTATAAAGATTTGGCTATTTTGCAAATTTGGGTAAAAATATTGAAAATGACCAAAGGTATGAGCCTGCATTCACATAATTCAATGTAGGCTCATAACTTTGCTGTTTTTTTTAATATTTGTACACCAAATTTTCAACATAGCAACATAGCCATCTTATGACCATATGTCATGAACAATGGTGGAGAAAATTTTCAACTCCTGCTCTAAAGGTGATTTAATGCAGCTACCACAAAATCACCTTTTGGGACAGATTTACCTAACGTAGCTTGTGTTGTTCATGAGGTGGTGTCCTAAGAAAGGTACATTGAAAATTTGGGCCAAAAATATTAAAAAGTGGCCAAGTTATGTTACTAAGTTCAAAACCTTATTGAAATACATTGAATGCATTACTGATTTCCTTAGTTCGCAGTCTGGTGTTGAGGAATGAAGACATATCTGTGGTCCAGAGATGGTTATGGCATTGGACCCCCCATGAGTATGTAAGGGCTTGGGGGGTGCGGGGTGGCGGGTGCTGAGAGGGAGGGTTGGTTGGGGGTAAGAAATGGCTGCAAAATACATTGATGGATGTTTTCTGTTTGTTACAGGTGGGGAAAAAAAAACAGGATGAAGGATTCCCGAACATGACATAAGGAATTGGACCCCCAGTGTCACTGCTATGCTTTTTGGGGGGTTGTGGGGTGGTGGGTGTAAGAGGGAGGGTTGGGTGTGGAGATAAATAAATATATATAAGCCAGTCCACTGGCACAGAGGGACAATCTCTACCTGTGGTGCCAATGACCCGGGTTTGGGAACGGATCCAGGAGTCGGAGGGCCAGCTGGGGGGAGTAGGAATGAGCATCCGGTGGACTGCTCTCCTACTCTGGGGGAAGGTGGGTCAAGTGTTCGATGCATAACATACCCCTGTCCGAAGCCAGGAGTTCTGCAGCAGCCGGTGCCTGCACGTTCAGGGCAGGCAGGGCAGACGTGGGTCATCATTGCACATCCCCATCCCCATAGGGTTTACAGCTCAAAACAAATGCCAGCAACGCTAATGAGCAGGCTCCATTGCTGTCCCCCCTGGCCACCAGAGTTCGCCTAGCGGTGGCCCCACTTGAGGGGTAAGTAAGCCCAAGTATGAGAGGGTGGCTGTCAGAGCCTGGCAAGCCTGCCCAGTGGCTTGGGGAGCCAGCTCAAAAAAAACCTGTTACATATATATATATATATATATATATATGTATCTGAAAAATAACTGACACAGGGGGATTGGGCATCCCCAGTGTCACTGTTAGGTTAGGATCGTGACCGAGTCGTGAAATGGGGGATTGGACAACCCCAGTGTCATTGTTATGCTTCTGGGTGGGGGGGGTGCCAAGAGGGAGACTGGAGAAGGGGGGGAAATGCATAATCCCCCAGTGTCCCAATCAGAGCGATCCAATTTTTTTGCAAGTTAAAAATAGTGCAGTGTGACCGGAGTGCTCCACAGATGTGTAGGTGACTGTGTTGACACTCCAATATGTTGTTTGGTCACAAAGAATTTAAGGAATGCAGAGTTCTTTTTTGAAAGCAATAGGTTTGCTGAGCTCCACCCATTTCAGCCCTAAAAATTTTAATGTGAACGGTAAAGAATGAGAATGCTCAGTTCAGATCTGTGTCTAATTTGGAGATGGGCAAAGTCATCAAAATTCACTCTGAATTAATCTGTGAATTTTGTGCTATTCGTGGCATGCGGAGTGATCCACGATGTGTGAAGTTTCACCATGAAGTGCAGAATTTCATCTGCAAAGTGCAGAATATTTCTTGCAAAATTCCACATCTCGCAGCAAAAACTTTGCACTTAACTGTGAAAATGTCATGATTCGGGTGAAGTTGAAATTGTTGAGGTCTGATGAAAACTTTGCAAAGCTCTGTAAAAGCAAATGTTTGTCAGTTTGCAACAACTTCACCAGCAAATTAAAACATTGCCACATCTCTAGTCTAATTTTAATGAAATGTGATGTCTTATTTATGTATACTCTAGTATTTATACTTATTGATGTATTTTAAATGTAATTTAAATGTACATGTTTATTATACGATCTGTAACTGCTTGAAATGATCTTTACATATGATCAAGCAATAAAGCTATACCTTCCTACCATCTTTTGTCCTACACCCCTCCTGCCACTGGCCGCTGCTCTCCTTTGTACTCTGAGAATATCTCGCTCCTGACTGGGAGCTGAAGTTGCCACCCGAGGCGTAGCTTGGCTTCTGCCAGTGGCTGCACTCCCCATCAGCTTCTGGACTGATTCCACTCCTCCTCCTCACTGGTGGCTTGGTTGGATTCTCCTGCCACTGACTACCACTCTCTTTTGGACTCTGAGGACCTCTCACCCATGATCGGGTGCTGCAGCTGCCGCCCAAGGCATGGCTTGACTTTGGCCAGTGGCTGCACTCCCCGCCAGCTTCTGGACTGATTCTGTTCCTCCTCACCTACAGCTCAGTTGGATTCTCCTGCCAGAGGCTGCCGCTCTCCTTTGGATTCTGATGATCTCTCATCCCTGACCAGGCACTGCAGCTGCCACCCGAGGCATGGCTTGGCTTCAATCATTGGCCGCACTTTCTGCCAGCTTCTGGACTGATCCCACTCCTCCTCTTCTTCAGCTTGGCTGGATTCTACTGCCACTGGCCACCACTCTCCTTTGGACTCTGAGGTACGGCAGGCTTGAATGCTGCTACTCTGATTGGCCGCTGCTGCTCAGGCTCTGCTCCTGATTGTCAGGTCTTTCTCTCTGCTTTCCTTTCATTCACTCTCTCTAACAACCCTGCTTGTATTTCTTATTTTGTCTGTATTTAATGTAATTTATAATGTTCAAAATGCCTGCTTGATTTTGCAAAGTGAATGCTCTTTTGAGCTGCATCTGTATTTTTGTTTTAAATACTGATGTTGCAAGTTTTATTAGCCTGCTATCCTTGCCTAGTGCTGGGTCTGCCATTGCCTCTGTCTCCCCTGCACTCTGCCTGTCTGCCTGACCACTTCCTCTGACCCTTCCCTCATTTGCTCTCCCCATCTCTCTTTTGTTCACTCTCTCTCTCTCTCTCTCTCTCTCTCTCTCTCTCTTCTCCCAGGATCTCTCACCCCTGACCGGGCACTGTGAGCTGCCCCCCCTAGGTGGGACTTGGCTTCGGCCACTGGCCGTACTCCCCACTGGCTTCTGGACTGATCCCACTCCTTCTCACCTGTGGCTAGACTGGATTCTCCTGCCACTGGCTACCACTCTCCTTTGGACTCTGAGGCATGGCAGGCTTGAATGCCACCACTCTGATTGAATGCTGCTGCTCAAGCTCTACACCTGATTGGCTACTTTATTTCTCTGCTCCCCTCTCATTCACGCTCTCTAACAACCCTGCTTGTATTTCTTATTTTTTCTGCATTTGATGTAATTTTTCACACCCACCTGCCCCAACCACAACCTCTATTAAATACACCTAAACACCCCTTTCTTTCTCACTCCCTCCCATTGGCTGTATGATTGACAGCGTCTAGTGCTTCAAGATCACACTCAAATTCTGTCCTCACTTAGATGCTCTACCACTTGCTACCACTGTTTAGCATTGTTTTTGTGACTTGCGTCTTGCACAATCACTTATTTCTGCCTCTGCAGCTCAAACACTCGCTTACCCCTAGAGTCTACTGGACTTACTCTACAGTTGTGTAAACTTTCCTTATTGCCCTAATCTGCTTTGCCACTCCCTCTGACCTTCTTGATTGCTGTTCTCCTCTACTCTACAGTACTTTCCTGTATTTTAGAAATGTCACCCTCCTGTCATGTGCCCTCCATTCTCTTAATACTTACTCGGCTACCTCCCTAGGGGTGGTTGATGAATACTACGCAACCCACACCGCTTAACTCCTTGATAACTGTCATCTAAATATCTACGGTATGGTTACTTTGGGCCTGACCCTTACCAGCTCTGCTGAAAAATCCATTAGAATACTTCATAGCTGTTTGTCACAGAGTATCCCCACCCTTCTCTGCCTGCCACTTCTACTTCCAGACTTCACATATGTGCAGCATATAGACAATAAATAACCTACACTAAGGAGAGAGTGTATGTTTACTAGGAAATACTACCGGGAACGACTGAAATGGATGACACTGTTACTACTGCTAATCTCTGACAACATGCATCCCAACCCAGACCATTTTTGTTCTGGTCACAATTCCCCAAGTAAATCCAGGCTTCTCTCCTTAGCAAGCATCATCGTCTGCAGCCTGCCTTCCAAATGTGATGCCTTTACTGCTTGGGTTGCACAACACAACCCATATATCCTGTCAGTGGTTGAGACCTGGTTATCACCAAAGATCCCTGACATCGCCATCACAATACCAGGATACACTATATTCAGGCAAGATAGGGTATCCAAAAAAGGTGGTGGTTGTGTGCTCCACCTGAAGGATACCATATCAGGGCATGTTCTGTCTCTACCTGGACCCAGAACTGACATCCAGGTCCTTGACGTTAGATTATTTCTTGGTGCACATACCAAGGCATTAACCATAGCATCAATTTATATACCACCCAAGCTGACAGACCCTGGCCTAAACACTCATCTTGACTTCTTCCACCACCTAGGTCACAACTCTGAATTCATCATGTTAGAGGATTTCAATGTTAATTGGCTTTCTGCCAAAGCCAGTACAGTAGCTGTAAGGATGCTGTGGCTGCTGCTAACATCTCACAGCTAGATCAGTCCCCCACCAGGACAAATTACAGAACAGGGATTGCTATGCTTTTAGACTGGGTGCTCACTAACTGCCCAGACCATATCACAGACACCAAAGTGCTCTATGATTCTATTAGCGACCATTCTCCCATCCTGTGCTTTTTGTCAAATAAGTACATCAAACCTCCGCCTAGAACAGTTAACAGTAGGGTGCTAATCCGTGGACACCTGGTGTATCTAAAGCCACTACTTCAGCAACAGGATTGGTCATCAGTTGACTCAGCTGCTGACATGGACATGGCACTTAATTATTTTGTCTTAAGTTTCAATGCGGTCCATGCCTCCTACAAAAAATGGAAGACCAGTGGACTAAATAACCCCTGGATTACATCTGAACTAACTGAACTAATGAAATCCCATTATCTCCTTTGGCATCACACTGGGGCCATGGGTAGGCAAGTTGACATCCAGGCCTTCAAACAGACAAGAAATGTCTGTACCAAAACTATCCACTCAACAAAAGCCAAGTATTATAGGAAAGCACTGATTAACTCTTGAAGAGACGGGAGAAAACTTTGGAGCAATCTCTCAGAAGTAACTGGGAAGGACCCTAAAGGGGCACCCTCAATGCTCAATATCAGTTGCTCAGTTAACCTTTACCCTTAACCATTGCTGAGACCATCAACACTGCTTTCACTGACCTCAGCCACGTTCTTCCACCAAATTTCTTTGATGACCTCCCTATCACTGAACACAATGCAAATCTGATAAAGAATCTAGAACACCCACCCTTCTACTTCAAATCGGTGACTGAAGCTGAAGCTAAAAAATATCTACTCAAGGTGCTTGGTAAAGCTAGAGCAAGTGGCGACATGCTTGATCTTAAACTCATTGCCCTCACTCTGGATGAAGTCCTTACCTCTCTGACAAAGGTCATTAGCCATTCCCACATGCCTTCACAATTCCCCCCTAAGTGGAAATCAGTTCTGGTGACCCCAGTCCATAAAAGTGGGGACAGGGCCCAACATGGAAATTTTAGGTCAATCTCCATTCTTCCTCCTCTCTACAAGGCTCTCAAATGTATAGTGGTGGACCAACTGGTGGACTACCTAGAGAAAGACAATCTGCAATGCCCCCAGCAACATGGTTTTAGTAAAGGGCACAGTAGCACCACTGCCCTACTTGAATCTGTCAACTTCATCCACAGTGCCTTGGACAATGGTCAACTGGTAGGTGCTATGTTTATTGAGCTCACCAAGGCTTTTGACAGAGTCAACCATCCCCTACCTATTAAACAACTGGTTACCCTTGGGCTATCTAAGGATACCACAAGCTGGTTCACCAGCTCCTCCCATGGCTATTCACAACAAGAGAAGATAGGTGATGTTATCTCTACCTAGCTACCCGGCCATTCGAGTGTTCCCCAAGGGTCAATCCTGAGTTCCCTGCTCTTCAGTGTTTTCATAAACAAACTCCTAGCCTGCTGTCAAGGTCAGATCCTCTTATACGCAGCCTGGATCCACTACTTTTAGAGACCAAACTACAGAACAGCTTTACAAAAGCTGAAACATGGTTTGACTCACAGAAACTCATGTTAAACTACAAAAAAAAAGAAAGGTAATGCTGTTCCACAGCTCGCATAGTAAGCACAAGACCCATCAATTAACTATTAAGAACTGCTCGGGTCCTGCCCTTGACAGACTCAGCTGTCCAAATACCTGGGGGTAACGCTAGATAGTACTCTATCCTACGCCTGTCACATTGAATGTGTTTCCAAAGCTGTCAACACCCACATCGGACTCTTATTCAAACAGAACCACTGCCTTATCACCGAAGCCCTCAACCTAGCAATTCAAAGCTCAGTGGTCTCCCCTCATATACTATTGGCTGGTGGCCACATTTTGCCACAGACTCTGCCCTATGTTGCCTAGCCATTGCCCTCAACAAGGCCTGCCGACTCATTACTGTGGCAGCAAGACTCACATACCTGTTACAACTATGTGCAGGCTAATTGGCTACAGCTTAATGGTAGAATCTCTACCAAAACTGTCTACTGGCAAAGAAAGTCTCTCTGGGACTTATGCCTCCAGGGGTCCAGAAGAATACTAAGCCCTTACAACAGCTCCCATTGTACCAAAAGCTCTGAAAGCCTGACCTTCCATGTGCCTCGCTGTCTTACCTCCCAGGGACAAAGGACATTTTTAGTCTGAGCCCCAAATGGTTCAACTTGCTTCCTTGTGGCATCACCGACTCTACCATGCTTGGTCCTTTCAAACACAAATTAAGGCAACACCTTGTTGTGAGTGGCACTTGCGATTGTTTCACCTAACCCTTTCCTTCACCTACTAAACATTGGCATTCAGTGCTGTGTTCCCTAACTTCCCTCCCTCCCTCCTTCCCCACCCTCGCACCCTTCCCCTCCCATCTTGCTGCCCACCTTCCCATCTGACTCCCCATCCTCTGCACCATTCACCATCTTCCATTCCCCCTTCCTTGTCCCCTCCCTACTCTACTTCTCACCTTGTTTTCTCTTTCAATCTGATCTCCTTCCATTCCTCACCTTCCACTGCTCTCCTCCTACCCCTCCCCTCCCCTACCCCTCCACGTCCCTTACCCACTCTCTCATTACCCTTCACTCTCTTTCCCAGTCTTGAAAAAGCCTCTGGGCTGCTTATCTTCATTATTTTCTTTGAATTGTGGGCACTCTTAATATTTTGTTCTTTATCCTGGAACTAGTGCAAGCTTCTCTTTTTATTCAGGCATACATTGTACAATGCCTTCATTTGTGATGCATCCTTAACCAATGTTTGTACTCAGTGTATTCTAATTCCTCATTATTCACTCTACTATGGTAGTTTTAACATGTTTGTATTGCTCATATACTTTGGACCCCGATGTGGAACCTATGTAAAAGACCTTTTAGCTCATAGGTGTTAGTTCCAAAAGCTAAATAAATAAATAAAAAAATGAACCCCTTCCTAACTTGTAATTCTTCACTGCATGCCCACTCTTAGGCCTTTATTTAGCTTTCCTAGAAAGGCACCTATTTTCTTTACCCCTCTGTCTCAAACTTTGCACTTATGCTGTTACACTCCTCCAAATGTAAACAAATCCTTATGTACCATTCCCAAAATATGTACTTTAGAGCCACACCTCTCTAAAAATTATGTCTTTCCCCCCGAAATCCTCCCAAATGTTCACCTTTTGCAGCTCTCTCAAGATTTGCACTTGTGCCCTTACACATCTCCTGAAATTGAGAGGTACCAATTTGTGAGTAGGGCAGGGGAGGTACAGTACACATTTTGGGAGTCTTGTGGTGTAGAGTAAGGCATTTTTGGAGAGGTGATAGAGAAGAGGTGCACTTGTTAGGAATGGTGCAAGGGCACTGGGTAGAAATATTTTGGAGGGTATGGTGGCTGGACTATAAATTTGTGGTGTGTGAAAACGAAGGAATCAAACTCCTGTGTGACAGCAGGTAAAAGTGTTCAAATTTTGTCAAATGTTTAGGGTTAAAGGTACAAATTTTGTAAGGTGTATGGGGATGAGGGTACAAATATGGAAGTAGTACAGATTTGGGGAGTAGTGTAGGAAAGGTCATTTTAAAACTAATACAGGCAAAGGGTACTGAGTTGTGGAAAAGTGCAGTGGAATGTGTAAAATGTGTCTGCAGGTGCACATGAAGGGGTACACATTTTTGAAATCTTGCAAATTATGCTATTGGATACAGCATGCGGTAAAAGTTTGGGAAAGTGTATGAATTGTGATATGAATTTTGAGACAGGCACAGTAGAAGTGGTTCAGATCTTGGGGAGAATACAATAGAGGTAAATTATGTACAGATTGTTGGGGTAGGGTTAACATATCAGAAGGTTGTAGGGCAGGGGTGAAAAGTTTGATGGGGAGTGATGTAAGAGTTACATATTTTGTGACCAGTGGCATTACAAATTTGTAGAAGATTGTTGTAAGTGCAAAGGAGGTACAGATTTTGGGAGCCATGTTTGGTAAACACAGAAACAGAGAATCATAGACAGTCAGCAGGAAAGGCTTGGTAGGCCCAACTAGTCTGCCCCTCAGGCAGAGTACAAATGTTTGGAGTGGTCTGGTAAAATTTGGGATGTATGCAGATGTACATAAATCTTGAGGGGGAAGGGGGTACAAATATTTCAGAGGCAGCATAGGAGTACATATTGTGTGAGGGGTGCAGGGCAGGAGTGTGAATACTGAAAGGGTTTCAAGGGTGAGAAAAAGGATTTAGGGAGGCGTGCAGATTTTTTTTTTGAGGGACAGAGCCTGAGGTACACATTTTAGAAGGGGTGTAGTGGTAAGTATAAATTTCTGAATTTCGGGAATCAAGATACAGATTTTGAGAGGGGAACAAGCATGAGTTAAAAACTTGGGTGAGATATGTGGGCATTTTTTTAAATTGTTGCAAGGAATGGGCAGGGTAGAGGTGTTCATTTTTGTGGGACCGTTCATTTGGGAAGAGATACAGGGGAAATAGTGCACATTTTTAAGTGCTGTGGAACCTCAGAAGTGGGGGGGAATTTGAACAGAACAAATAAGGAAGGAGTTGTGTGGGCTGCATTCAGGGCTGGAAGGGAATAAAGGAAGCCAAAATCTACATTTGAAAAGCCTGACTGATTTGTTGTTTTGAGTAAAAGGCTTAATGCTATGCTCAAATTGTTGGTGAGCAGCCTAGGGAACTTGACATTTACCCATGTTGTTTTACTGGCATTGTTCCATTAATAAAAACCTCCATTAGAATATTGGCCGCAGAGGCTGATTTGTGCCTTTTTACACGACAATGTACTGTCTGCACTGAGCTGACAGGACTCTGAGGAAAATGATATCATTCTTGTAAAAAGATATCAGTACTTATTTATTTATTTATTAAATTTTGGTAACCGGGTAAGCCCAATGGGCCCCGAAGGTCCCTTTTTCAGGGGCAACACGGAGTTAGATACATAGAGCTGTACAAGTACAAATCATACAGAGTAGGACATGGTGTACAGGAATACGACAGTGTACAGTATTCATAAAAGAAGGTGGTGACATACAGCACAACAACAGTGGCAGCTGTTAGACTTAGGGCATCAGTTTTGAAGTATAAACAAGCAGTACAATAAGATATACAAGTGATACATTATAGGACATAGGGTACAGGGTTACATTGCCAATGACTGGTTTTCATAGGAGAGGGAAGCTATTTACAGTGCATATACACAAATTCAACAGTGTCAGCTTGATGCCATTTAGGGCAATTAGACTTTCTGTAGCTAGGCTACAAGGGGCATGATTAGCTAGCCTTCAGGACAGATGCAGGAGCTATGGTTTAGGTGGTGGGCATGTAGTCCCATCTGAAAAGTCGCTAGGGAGGGGGCTTCCTGGAGTTGACAGGGGAGCTTGTTCCACAGCATAGGGGCTATATGGGCAAAGGATTTACTACCAGCTGCAGATCTGGTCCAGGGCAGTTCTAGTAGTGTTTTGCCCGAAGTGTGGAGAGGCCTGCTGGACCACTTTGGTGCAAACAGCCCGATTAGCCCTTCGGGAGGATCGTCAGTGAGGAGCTTATATGTCCAGCTTAATAGGGAATACCTGAGCCTAAGGTTCAGGGTGGGCCATTTGAGTGAGACAAGGGCTTCACAGTGGTGGGTCCTCAGATGGGCTTTTGTGGCGAATCGCACAATTTTTTGGTACAGAGTCTGCAGTCTACCATGGTCAAGTTTTGCAATGCCAAGTAGGATTGGGGCAGCATAGGTAACAGTAGGTAGGAGGACATTGAGCAATTGCCAGTCTTGTCTCAGGTATCATGTTAGCGCTTAGATGGTAGAGCAGCCCAAGTTTTTTGTGAATGTTTTTTGTCACCAGAACCATGTGAGGCTTTAGAGTGAGTCTCTCGTCTAGTGTAAGACCCAGGTATCTGAATTATCCAATATTATGCCAGTTGGTCTGAAAATGTCTGAGGGATTTTCCATGAAAACATCAAATAAGAGAGGAAAAAAAACAGCATTTATATTTAAGAAATAGCAATTCCTGTACTTTATTTTGTAATAAATAAGGCTGGCTTGTCCTCATGGTAGGCAAATAGTACTTTTAAAAGAATTGCAATTTATCTTTAAAATATTATAATGTGTCAATGGCTTTCTTAATATGATTGTTTCTTTTTATGAAACCTGAAATCAGCTACAATGGTTCTCAGAATTCAATCTTTGTATAGTACACTGTATGACGACGTGGTAACAGATCTCTTTGTGGAGCCACTTTACTTTGCACTAGCATGGTATTCATTAACATAAGCTCTCCTTAAAGAGGTTTCCCCCCGTAGGCCTGACTGTGCAGCCTACCTAATGAAATAAAATACAAGCTTAAGGGCATCCGCGAGGTGGCATGTCTGTCAAAATGCAGGCTGGTTGTAATGATGTATTATGCTCTCTGTCAGCACCAGAGTAGCTGATCCAGTGAACAATAACAAAACATTTTTCATACTCTAAGTGAACCACACACACAAATGCCAGTCCTTTCAAGACAGTTCAAAACCTCTCTATAACCAGGCCCATAGTTCACTGTATTATCATTAATCTTTTTACATGCATGAACACAGTACAGGAATCTCAAGACTGTCATTAAACTTGGTCATTATGAAACATGTACACTTTTAAAGGAAAGGATGTTGCCTGCTATGTTCTGCCTCACCTTAGGGCAATGAAAGATGAATTTATAGAAGTGTTCATGTGTGAGGAAGTGAACCAAAAAATAATTTTTCACCGCCCCAACTTCAGAAAGGCAGATAGTGATTTCACCTAAGGCATATGACATGGATCTTATCTAGTTCTGAATCTTTGACACAAAACATCTGAAATGGACTCTGTGCCTGGGAGAGATACTTTACGTGTCAGTGATATGCAGTGACAGTAGACTGCTCACCTTTCCCTCTAGGGCTAACCAAAAGAAATAACAAATATTGGACAAAGGTGCTGAGTGTCTTTCTTTCCTTCACAATTTGTTTGAAACTCTTGCTAGCTTACAGCAGTCAGGAAAAGCACATCGATGAAATATTTATTAATGATCTTTTAAATGTAGTTCTGTAAAATTCCTAACTTGTAGCTTGACTCCAATATAGTATACACTGAATAACTATAAATAACCAGAAATAAAGGAGAAGTTAAATTGTATAAAAATGTCTGTACACTTTCACAGACAGTGGACAAAACTTTTAATTGAGGGGATTGAGATAAATAGCATCCTTAGTTCAACATTAACACAAATGTTATAATGCAGGTATGCACAATTTAGAAAGGTTGAATTTAAATTTGAATTAGGTGCCACAGCATGTTGGTGTGCATTATATCTCCTTTGTGTTTTAGCTCCAGTCTAGTCCAGTTTCTAGATCAATTTTCATGACAACTTTGCCTTCCAACACCCCCACCACCACCACCACCACCAACACCATCACCACCACCAATGACTGGAGTGATCGTTGCATTTCATTTTTGTTCTTAGGATCCATTGGGATTCATCAATTAAATATGAATGAAAATGAAATAAAATAAATGTATACAGCTCACCAGATAGGTTTGTGGAGTTGTTGGAAGTGTAACTCACATTAAACACTTTATACTATTCAAAATATGGTCACTGGCTAATGGATTCATAATGGATCAGACAATTGTAAGTTTTTAAAGACAGTATTTTCATTTGTTTATGTATAAATGAACTCTCTTTAACAATGAACAATTACATACACAAACACAAACTAGGAAATGAGGGTGCATTCATTTAAAGTGAAAAGAAATTGTTTTGCTTCTGCGTGCCACTTTAAATGAAGCACTTTGCACTAAGGAATGTTAAAACAATGTAATATAGACTAGTAAGTGGTCAGTTTCGAACGGGACACCAATGAAGCTTAAACTAATGAGTGCCATGTAGGGGTGTTTTGGCATTCTTGGCTATGTGTTCTTAAAATAAATAAATAAGTACTAAACTATGTTGTGTGCACTCTTTTTCATTATTTTGTTTGTCTTGATGTTCCCTGCCAAATCTGTCTCTGCAAACACAGCTGTTCTTTGGTGACCCTCCCTCCTCCCTGGGTATTTACTGATATACCCATATGTCTACCCAATGCGTGCTTGAAGACCCACACTGTCTTTGCCTCCACTACTTTCCCTGGTAGTCTGTTCCAGACATCTACCACCCTTTCAGTGAAGTAGTACTTCCTAACATCCCTATTAACCCCCCCCCCAGCTATATCACATGCCC
Source organism: Neoceratodus forsteri (assembly GCA_016271365.2). Lineage (NCBI taxonomy): Eukaryota > Metazoa > Chordata > Ceratodontiformes > Ceratodontidae > Neoceratodus > Neoceratodus forsteri. The sequence continues at coordinate 1,277,748,458 of CM057450.1, read as the reverse complement.
CTGGTCCTGCTGCTCTTTCTTATTTGGAAGAAACTCCATTCTGCACACTGTGCACCCCTGTTAGGTACTTGTAGGTCTCCATTATGTATCTTCTTGCTCTCCTCTTTTCCAGGGTGTACATTTTGGGATCCTTCAGTCTCTCCTCATAGGGTTTTTTGTGCAACTCCTGCGCCATTTTAGTTGCCCTTCTCTGAACTGCGTCCAACCTGTCATTGTCCTTTCAGAGGTGAAGCCTCCAGAACTGGACACAATACTCCAACTGAGGTCTCACCAGTAAGACAACAGTGGCAACACCAAATCCCTTCCTCTGCTGGAGATACTCCTTCCTATGCACCCAACATCCCACTAGTCCAACACACCACTTTCTTACATTGCCCTCCAATTTTGAGGTCATAGTTTTAACCCTAAGGTGCTTTACTTGCTCAGTAATTGTAAGCACTCCCCATCCTATGCTCGGCTCCTGGGTTCTTATGCCCTAGATGCATTAATTTGCACTTTTTGGCATTAAACCCCAAACTGCCATTCTGCTGACCACTCCTTCAGTTCCCCAAGGTCCCTGTGCATTCCATCCACCCCTTCTGAGTGTCTACCCTACTGCCAGGGCCAGCTTTAGGGTTTGGGGGGCCCCCAGCAGAATTAGTGAAGTCATGGGACCTCTCTACGTGGCCCAACTTTAGCCCATGTGTTTTACTGTAGCCCATAGGTGCAAGATTTTATTTGTGGTGACACTATAGGCAGGGAAAAATGGGCAGACTTGGTAGGCCAAGCAGTAGTTATCTGTCGGCAAATTTTATATTTCTTTCTTTCTATGTATAGCTTTAGTATAGCTAGTAGTATTTTAAAAACATTGTAGGAGGACACAGTGGTGTCATTTCTTGAGGCTGTTCTTCCCATCCCATCCATTGCTGCCTATCCACCTCATGTTAACTGGATCATAGCTTGTTGAGGTATTTCATGACATAACCAGAAGGATCTGCATATTCCTTCACTAATGTTTTGAAAATATATTAAGATAAAATGTTTAAAATGAATAAGGTAAACTTCTCTGCTTGGGGGCCCCCATGAGCAGGGGCTCCCAGCAACCGCAGGGTTTGCTGGTGCCTAAAACCAGCTATGCCTACTGCAGATTTTGGTATCATCTGTTAAATGCCATGCTTTCCCTTCCAGTTCTTCTGCAATGTTACTGATGAAGACATTGAAGAGAATCAGTCCCAGTACTGAGCCCTGCAGCACCTCACTGATCAGTCTCTCATCATTAGGGTGAGTGCCATTAACCACCACCCTCTGATGGCTACCCATTAACCAACTTCTAACCCAGTTCAGCACTTCAGATCTCACCCTTAGGCTATTCAATATCTTAATTGGTCTCTTGTGTAGCTTAGTGTTGCAGGTCTTGTTAAAGTCAAGGTACTTTAGGCCATGTCCACTGCCCTTCACTGATCTATTTCCCCTTTTCATGCAGTAGAAAAAAATTCATCGAGCATGCCCCCCCCCCAGTGAATCATAGAAAATATAGAATTTGATGGCAGATAAGGACTGCATGGCCCACACAGTCTGCTCATTTCCCTACCTAATGGATACGCTGCAGATCCTACTTAGCCAACAGCCTACTTCTTCCTATCCCACCCCCAGAATTGCCTTATGACTGTCTCATGCATTCTTGAAATCCACCACTGTTTTTGACTCCACAACCTCCTCAGGAACATAAAGCCAAGGAAATGAGCACTCAGGAATGAGGTAAAATAAATGCAAGTGTTTTAATCCATGAAAAATTCCAGGACCCCGTGCTTCGGCTCAACACCTTCAAGGGGTATAACAAACTATTCAAACAACAGTGTGTATATATACGCTCCTAGTGATGGCATCATAATTAAGGGATGATTAGTTAATACTAAACGTAATTCTATCTACTTACATTTTCACCTAGTGTGCAGCCCCATATTGTAACTCTAACTAATTAACACAATTATGGATATATAAACTCTATATATGTATAGACATTTATATAATTTGAGGTTTGCACCTCATGTTGTGAGCACCCACTCAAGACATTGCGCTGTCTAACTCTTGAATTTTTCTAAACCTCCTCAGGAAGGCTGTTCCATGCATCCACAACCCTTTCTGTGAAAAAAATACTTCCTCACATTACCTTTGAGCTGTCCCACCTCAATCTTCAAATTGTGCCCCCTTGTTCTTGCACACCTCTTTTTCTGAAAGATGCTACCCTGTTGGACTTTGTTGATTCCCTGGAAGTACTTGAAAGTTTCTATCATGTCTCCCCTCTCCCTCCTTTCCTCGAGGCTATACATATTAAACTTCTTAAGTCTCTCTTCATACGTCTTCTGGTGCTGACCCAGCAGCAGTTTAGTTGCCCTCATCTGGACTGCCTCCATCCTGTCTATGTCTTTGCAGAGACTGGGTCTCCAGAACTGGACACAGTACTCCAGATGGGGTCTCACCAGCTGTCTGTACAGAGGGATAACAATGTCCTGTTTTCTACTAGTGATGCTTCTCCCTATGCATCCCAGAATCCCCCCAGCTCTACTTACTGGCCTCTCACATTGCTTGCTCACCTTTAGGTCATCTGATATGACTACCCCCTGGTCCCTTTCCATTTTTGTTGCTGTTAGTATCTCACCCCTATTGTGTACTCTTACACTGGGTTTTTATTTCCCAGGTGCATTACTTTACACTTCTTAGCATTGAATCCAAGCTGCCATACATTTGACCATTTCTCCAGCCTTGCCAAATCCCTTCTCGTCCTTTCCACCCCACCTTGTGTATCAACTCTGTTGTAGATCTTTGTGTCATCTGCAAAGATACATACTTTTCCTTTCAATCTCTCTGCAATGTTGCTTATAAAGACATTGAAGAGGACAGGTTCTAGTACTGAACCCTGAGGTACCCCACTAGTAACCCCCCTTTCTTCAGAGTGGACTCAGTTTACTATTACCCTCTGTGTCCTTTTCTACAGCCAATTCTTTACCCAGACTACCATCTTGGGACTCACTCCCAGGCTGGCCAGCTTGTATCTTAATCTTTTGTGTGGGACTGTGTCAAATGCCTTGCTAATGTCTAGGTAGGCCATGTCCACAGCTCCTCCTTGATCTATTACTTTGGTCACCCAGTCAAAGAAATCTATTAGATTCGTCTGACATGACCTTCTCACTGTGAATCCATGCTGCCTTGGGTCCTGTGCACCTGTGGCCTCTAGGTACTCAACAATTCTTTCCTTCAGAAGTGATTCCATCATTTTCCGATCACTGAGGTTAAACCAACAGGCCTGTAGTTTCCTGCTTCTGCACTGCTCCCTTGTTTGTCAAGTGGAAAAACATCTGTACTCCTCCAGTCCTCAGGTACCACCCCATCGTCCCATGATTTGTTAAAGAGGGTAGTCAGTGGTGTCACCAGTTCTACCCTTAGTTGTTTTGGAATTCTGGGATGAATCACATCAGGCCCCATTGCTTTGTCCACCTTCAATTTTAGGAGTTACTTCAGAACCCTTTCTTCTGTGAATGGCTGGTATCAATCCCCAAATCTACAGTGTTTCTATTGTTTGGTTTCGGTACTTCCACCTCTTCATTTGTGAATACTGAGCAAAAATATTTTTTTAGTATCTCTGCCTTTTCACAGTCACCCGCTGTTCACCCCACCCCCTTTATTAAGCCTCGGTATCTGTCCCTTGATCTTCCTTGGCTCCCTGATGTACCTATAAAAGGTTTTATCCCCCTTCTAAACTGAGCTGGCAATCTTTTCCTCGGTTTGGGCCTTTGCTGTTCTGACTGCCTTCCCTGCTTCCTTTTGCTTTAATTGATACAATTCTCTGTCCTGCTCCTTCTGTGATTCCCTGTACTTCCTGAATGCTTTCTTTTTCTCTCTAACCTTCCCTGCCACCTCCTTTGAGAACCATAGTGGTTTCTTACATCGTATTGTTTTGTTTATTTGCTTCACACAAAGGCTTGTTGCCTCTATGATGGCAGTTTTGATTATTCCCCATTATTCTTCCACCCCTCCTTCCTGCCCATTTGCTAGTGCATTCCTTAGGCACTCACTCATTCTAGCAAAGCAAGCCCTCCTGAAGTGCAGTACCTTTGCCTTTGTATGGCCTGACTCTACTGTTGTGTTAATCATGAACCATATTGTTCGATGGTCACTAGTTCCCAGATGGCTACCCACTTCTAAATCTGTGATCTTCTCGGCATCTCCGTTTGAGAGTACCCGGTCTAAGATTGCTCCCTCTCAAGTGGGTTCAATATTGAATCCATGCTGCTTTTGTTCATTCAGCCCAATGGATTGTAGATACTCTACTAGCCCTTCCTTTATCCATCAATCTCCCCACCACAGAAGTGAGACTGACTCAGCTATGGTTGCTAGCCTCCTCCCTTCTGCCACTCTTATGTGGAGGGGCCACGTCTAGTCTCTTTCAGTCCTCTGGAACTATACCTGTTTCCAGTGAACTGTTGAATAAGGCCATCAGTGGGGCAGTTAGCATCTCCCTGAGTTACTTTAGTACCCTTGGGTATATCTTGTCTGGTCCCATAGCCTTGTCCGCCTTCAGAGCTGCGAGTTCCTTAAGGACTTTTTTCCTCTGAATATGGAATGCATCCACTCCACCTTGTTCCTGCTTATCTCTGGTGGTCCAACCTCCCCTCCACACACACCATAAAAACTGAACAGAAGTACCTGTTCAGGATGGCAACCTTTTTTTGGTCTTTTTCTGCATAGCCTCCCCCGCCATCTTCCATATCCTTGTTATCCCTCTCCTTGTATTCCTCTTCTCACTTAGGTACCTGAAGAAAGTATTTTCTCCTTTAGCTACCCCTTTGGCTATCCTGTCTTCTGTCTGTGGCTTTTTTCCCTTCACTACCTTTCCCACTTCTCGATTTTACTTGGTACATCTCACTGTCCTCCTTCCTCTGTGTTTCCTTATGCCTCCCTAATGCCACCCTTTTTTCATTCACCACCTTGACCACTTCCCCAGAGAACCATAATGGTTCTTTTTCATTCTGGTTTTACTAACTTCCTTCACACAGTGGCTGGTTGCCTTAATTATTCCCTCCCATATTTTGCCCACTGTGCCTCTACCCCTCCCTATAAAAATTTCAAGGCACTACACAAAACCTTGAGACAAAATAATCAAGTAATATTAAAAGCTAGTTCATATAAATGATTTTTCAGTTTTTACTTTTAAATAGCAAAGGATCAATGCAGGCCTGATCAGAGAAGATAATAAGCTCCTCATATCCCCTGCCTGCAAATGCGACACGAGGAAGGAGTGGGAACAGTTTAAAACAAGTCAGCTGGTGCTGTCATTCTCCTTAAATGGTCAACTGATCTCCAGTTCTTAACAGTATCAATTAAGGTGAACCATTTTAGGCAGCTCTACTTGATCATTTGCAAGGAGGATGTGATTTAATATTCTCTCATGAAAATTCTTGCTGATGTTCTGGGGTCGAAACCCATGTTGGAAAGACTGATAGATGTCAATTCCAATTGGTGGGTGTGCAAAGCTGAAAAACTTTGCTTTGCAAAAAATTATGCAAAATTCCGCAACTTCATGTAGTGTCACTTTGTGTAGCTCTTTGCCTGGTGAAGTGGGCACTTTGACAGGCAACAACTTCACCAGACTTCACGAAGAAGCACTTTGTTGGTGAAAAAGGCACTTCACTGGCAATGAGGCACTTTTTGGATGATGTGTCAGTTTGTGAAGTTTTTTTGATTACAGTTTTTCAAACAAAATAAAATTAAGAATTGCCTCCCCTCCCTGGCCACATATCACTTTTACACTCCCTCCTCCCCCCAGCCCAATAATTTCAAACTATTCCCTATCTCCCTACCCTTATTGGGCCCAGTCCTTCCTCCTTACCTTGATCCCAGCAAAGTTAGGTAGTAGTAGGAATAGGCACAACAGTATATTGTTTAACTTGCAGTAATGCAGCACATATACCATTCCCTCTACCCCCACAGTAATCCCAATCCCCATCTTCTTTCCCAGCCCTTATCCATTAAATTCAGGTAAACTCCCATCCCCTATCCATGAGATGCCCAATCCCACCCACCCACTAATGTCACCCTTATAAAGGATGCTCCATAGAACTTGATGTCCAACCAGCAGTGGCACACAGGCCCTCTCACCACCTCTGTAGCTGCCATCTCAGTGAATGAAAGCACATATGCTCATACAGTACTGTAGTATCAGTTGATTACAAGAGCATGCATACTTTTGTACTGGTATATTGAGACAAAACACTTTGACAGCAAAGTATGAGGTGGGATGGGAAACTACAGTAAGTTTCACATGCCTAGAGCAAATTGATTCAATTCACAACAGCTTCACCGGTGAAGTTTTGCCTCACTGCATCTCTAGTCCTTACCCTCCAGACATTCTAGCAGTCACATTGCAACTACTGTACCTTCATTACAAGCTGTGGCCTTAAGTAAAAAAGGTAGGTTAGAGTTACTGTAGGTCTATAATTTATGAACTTGGCATGATCTAAATGTAGTTTCATCAGAAGGGGTCTCGTCACAACCTTGTTCAAGGCAAATGAGAGTTATTCCTCCATCAAAGCAGCAGTGATAAGCTCAAAAATCAGAATCTCACACTAAGCTTTTACCAGATGTGATAGGGTTGGGTCAAGAACAAAGGTTCTGGGATGAAACCAGGCAAATCACCTCACAGACAGTTAGGTGAAAACTGGACCATGACATAACATATAAAGTGATGGACAGAAAAAATATCTAAGCTGCTGATTTAGTGTCCCATGATTCCATACTCAGGGATGATCTAGTTTCCATCCTCCCTTTCAGTATCCCCTTCCCCTCTCTTATCTTTCGTCCCACTTCCACTACTGCCTTAGCCTATACTGTCTTCTAGAAATTTCTGTTACACCAATCCCCCACCCATTCCCTGAAGAAGTTCTTCCTAATGACATTTTTAACCCCCTCCCCCATCCTATTTGAGTTTATGCCCCTGGAGGATGCATTGTTTCTTATTTTGATCAGACTTGATGTGTCCACCTATTGAACCCTTTGTTGAACCTGAAAGCCTCTATCATTTCTGCCTAGTCCTTCTGTCCTCCAGTGAAGACATACCGAAATATTGAATCTCTTATCATATGCCTTATCCTGCTGGCCATGTATCTTCATTTTGGCACCCTTTGTCACTGTTACAAATTCATCCCTGTCCTTTCTTAAAGATGGGCCCCAAAACTGAACACAGTATTCAAAATGTGGTATTACTGTTATCTACTGTATACAGTGGACATATCATCTCCCTCCTTCTAGTATTCCCTCTCCCTATAGACCACACAGCATTCTGTTAGTCCCCTCCCTATATATCCTGTTGCACTAAACAACCTCCTTCAGGCCATTACTGATCACCACTTCCAAGACTCTCTCCTCTTCTTGCTCTACCAACATTCCATCAATATTGTGTACTGCTCCATCACGTTTCCCTTCTGTGTGCATCGCCTTGCACTTTTGGGCCTTAAGTTTCAACTGCAAAACACTGGATCACTTTTCCAGTCTCTTCCAGATCTTGTCTCATACTCATAACCCACTTTTTCCTGTTTAACCTCTGCAGCACATGGTAACATCTGCAAACAGACTCACGTTGCCTGGATACCCTCTCTTATGTCACAGGTATATAGTGCTGCTAACCAGGATCAAGCACTGTCTGCGAGATATCACAGTTTACTGTATGACAAATAAATGTTATTGCCTATATATTGCATTGATCCTATATATGCTCTAGGATATCACAGCAGAAACTGTGATGAGTGTTTGACCCTGGAAGGTGGCATTATACATATTAAATAGGAGTGGGCGTAGGACTTACCTCTGTGGTAATTCTGTGGTACCTCACTAATCACTACCCTCATCTCAGAGAATTTGCCATCTAGGATTACCAGCTATGCTCTATCCTTCAGCCTGTTTCTGATCCAAACTGTTATTTATTCACCTAGCTCCAGATCACTCACCTTTCTAACCAATCTCCTATGTGATTCTGAGTCAAAGGCTTTGCTAAAATCCAGGTATAGAATGTACAGTATTCCTGCCTGGCCCCTATCTGTTGTCTGTGTCACTATATTAAACACATCTATTAAGAAAGTTTGGCATCACTCACCAGTGGTGAATCCATGCTAGTTCTCATCTATTGCACCCTTTTCCACTATGAATACAATCATCCATTCCTTATTAATTTTCTTCAGAAGTTTTCCCACTGTCAGCGTCAGACTCAATGGCCTGTAGTTTCCCAAATTTTCTTTTTTTTTTATTCTTTTCTCCTCCCCAATTGGCCCCGTCTGCCGAGTGCCCCAGTACCATCACCCTGATATCTGCCAGGATTTACTGCAGCCGTGTTATTCTATGGCATGCCCCTCCCCCCAGCTAGGTCAGCGTAGTTCCCCAACCCCCCATGTAATGGATGTGCTTGGCACCATCCTGCCACTAGCTTTTTCTCCTGTACTGTCACTTGGGAGGCATGGCCTGCAACAGCATCATAACTCATGTTCCACTCTCCCACATCACTTACTGTACAGTCGACATCTGCCACACCTCCCCTTGCATGCTGGCCTGGGATGCCTTACTCCAGCTTCCACTAAGAGCCAATAAAGCACCAGGCTCTGTGTGCCCCCTCCTAGAGGAGGAGAGCGGTCCTATGTATGCTTGATCCTCCTCCAACCGGCTGGCTCTCCAATGTCCTGAATTTGCTTCCAGTCCTGGGTCTTCAGTACTACAAGCAGTAGTGCTACAACTGTACCGGCGGGGGAGCCAGAGTTTCCCAGATGTTCCCTATCACCACTTTATGTTTTTTCATTTTTTAGTCAGAGATAATCAGAAAGCCCTTGATTCAAGTTCATTTAGAAAGGCGTCTAAAGCAAGTACATGTACAATGTTACATGTATACAACAGATACAGCAAGAATGATTTATGTAAGGAAACCACGTTTGCCACCCACCAGTCCTCAGGCACTAAACCTGTTGCTACTGATTATTCACAGAGAACTACTAACAGCTCCAATAGCACCTGCCCTGTTTCGCTCAGATCCTCTGTGGGAATTCCATCTTGCTATGGTGCTTTATTAGTTTTTAAGTTATCTAATCCATTCCATACCTGTTCCCTAGTATTCCTGCACATCTCAGATCTGACTGTGCATTACCCTTGAAATGTCACCTATTGTCAGGTGGGACCAACTAGGCTCCACAGTGGTCCTGTTCTGATCCATGTGCCCTGTTGCAGCCCTTTCTCTTATGCAGACAGATAATTAGATAGATATGTATTTCAGTACACCTTTCTGAGTCCAGGGTGCTGTACATAACCCAAGATTACAAAATGGGCCTAAGAAATGCAGAATGCTGATTGGCTAAAACCTAGTTTTAGCCATGTCCTTATCAGCATGTATTGTGCCAACTGGCACTAATTCTCCCAAGCTGACCACACCACAAAAAAATATCACTGTCTCCAACACTGTCCTCTCTGAAAAAATGACCTGCAGCTCCATGCCACACTAACCAGACGTCCAGCCACTGTACAAAGTCCGCCCCAACCTACAAACCACTCCCTCGTGTTGCACTGTTCCCCTAACCCAAGGCACTTCCAACAGAATCCCACACATTATTTTTTTTTACTTGAAAACTCAGTCTGACCTTTTATTTCTTCCTTCCCAAGCTTCCTTCATTGCTGACCAAACCTACTAGCGAAGCTCACTAAAATGGCAGCATGGCAGTCGCGTCAGCACAACAATAAATTACAGACTGCCATTCAGGTCCATCTTCAAATCAAAACGGCACTTGTGGCAGCACAACCCCTAAACATGTAATTCTCTTCAAAACTTACTTTCTTTTACTGAATAGCCGTTCCTTCTCTCCAGCTGTAGTTAAAACCAGTAAATCCGTACTGTGCGTGCACTCAAGACGAGGCTTTCCAAATCAAACCCCATGCCCATACTCGTTCCTCCACAACTAAACCCATCCATATCTGCTGTGTTTGGTTTCCTGCCATTTACAAATGATTACTTTTCAATCTTCCCACTTTGAATTTTAATATCCCCGATTCGCAAACCCGGAAACAAAACTCTGTGGTGGCCACTGAGGGACACATTCAGTCCCAGGGAAGCCAACCGCAAAATAAAACGTAAAAGCCAAAACGGTTGTAAGAACAAAAATAAAATGACACAAACTAAATCCTACCTTTGGGGAGGGGGGACACAACACTAAAGGACACCTGTATCTTCTACTATATTAATAAAAAATCTGCATTGCAAACCATTAAGAGGGACTATTTTTTCATTTTTTCAAATCATAATCATATTTCTTCATTACTATTTTTTTATGAACATATATCCATTTTTTTTATCAACTTCTTTATCAGTGGCCCTTTTATAAGCACAATAACTTTCCAAGGTGTGGAGTTACGTCTTGGATGAAACTGCCTTGGGTGCCTAAGGCACTTTGCAAGTGCCTCGGCCTTAGTTCACCCCTGGGCATGCTTTTATCAGCACGTAACCCACACCTCATCGTGTGTTATTGCTTGCATATCACACAAAAATAATAAAACCTATACATACACAAAAATAAATAATAAAAACGTTCTAAAGAAAAATTAAGTGAAGGCAATGAATAAATAATCATGCTAACCAGAAATATGATGTTCAAAACATTATCACATGCATAAATCAGGTACTAAGACAGGCTACCACATTTTAAATTTATTTTTATAGTTGAGACTGAGGGGATAGTCCAAATGTCTAAAGGAAGGCTGTTCCAGTGTTGTGGAGAAGTAACAAAGTTCTGCCACCTGCAGATTTTAAATGAGATTTTGGGACAGGAACCTCTAGATCTTAAAACATGGATATCAGAATGGGATGCAAGAAGCTCATAAAGGTAGTGTGGTCTTTGTCCATAGAGAGCCTTGTAGGTCACTAACAAGATCTTAAAATTGATCTGCCATCTAACTGGTAACCAGTGCCAAAAAAGAGTAGTCCAGGAGTAATATGCTCACATGATCTTCTTCAAGCCAGTCTCTTGCAGCAGGTCATAACACATGGGATATCAGATGCAGGAGTCACTTCCTATGGATGACTTCACAGCATTCAACCCTGAGACCTCACCCTAACATTACCATGTGGTGTCAGTATGGCACATATAAAAGGGGGAGGTCCCAGCTACTCTTCAGTTCTTTTCAAACATGACCTGCATGCAACAAGTCCTCCTTCCAAGCTCTGCTTACGTAAGCAATAAGACATGACAAGGTGTGCATGGAACATATTTTACCACATAGCCAAGCACATAATAAGGCATGAGGCCCCTGGCCGAGTGCCTTTAGCCGCTGGTGTGCAGTAAAATATGTGCCATGCACACCCTGGGGTGTCTTATTGTGCTTATAAAATGGGCTGCTTTTTTTAAAAACCTTTTTACAGTTAGAAAATTCATTTTCATATGTGGTAAATAGCATTTACTTATGCTTTTTTAAGATAATATAGTCCTTCTGCCTATCACATAATGCCGTCATCGTGAAGTCATGTCTGTACTGAACAAAGTTAGTAATTAGGAGAACTTGTAGAGAAACAAAAAACTGGGGGGGAGCACTCCATTTAATTCAGGGTAACTTCCTGCTCACAAAATGCATTTTTTTTTGCACTTAATGTGGAACACTCACAATCGCCGCTGAGCTACTGCTCTCTTTGCCTGCTGAGGCTCTGCAATCACTTCTGTGTCAGGTCCGGGGTGCTGTCAGGGCTGGTGCTGCTGCTATGGTTGCAGAAGAGCACAGATTATTATTAAATTTAATCGAATCTGCTGCCAAGACAGCAATTATTTGTTATTTTTATTCCAGGCATTCGCACAGGCTGCTGCTTGCGACACTTGCCTCAGCCCCACGATGGGAGTTCTAAACACGCCTGACACTTCAGACATGGGCCGGGATTACCGGTAAACAGGTTGTGCCTTAACTGTAAAGAGGTATGATTGCTAAATGTTAAACTGACTTTCGAGGTGCTCAGTGCTATTACGGAAATGTACATGAGTTTATCTGTTGCTAGTTTTTGCACAGGCTGCTGCTCGCGCTGTTCACCTCAGCCTGACAATGGTGATTCTGAACAGGCCTCATGGCCCAGACCTATGCTGGGATTACCGGTAAACAGAGACTTGGGGGTCTGGAGGTGAATGGAGGCTGTGATAATTCATTATGCGTGTTTCTGGGGCGGGACTCACCTCAGCATTGTTCTTGGTAACAGCAGCTTGTGTGATTGTCTTTATTTTACCCCCACACTGGAGTGGGTCAAGAAAAGATGGCTGCCAGTAAAACTTCCAACATTTTATTGCATAAGAATCTTGGCCTTTTTAACTGCCAGCTCTTTTTTTTACCCATGCATAGAACAGATTTGATGCATGCTGAGGAACGTTTCTGATTGGCTGGAATAGCCCACCCATTTTATAACAATTATTGACAAAGAGTTCTACCAACCAAACATTCATTCTAAATGGGTTCATCTACTGATGTCTTGGATCCCTTATTCCAGAAGTGCACCTGTGGTCACAGAATCACTACAGAGGATCTCCACGATGTCTGTGCCAGGTGCCTTGGTCCTGAATATGACACCAGGGTTTGTATCCTCTGTAACTGGTTCAATAAGCCCACAAAACGTCAAAGGCTTCAGCAGCTTCATGAGTTCCTCATGGAGCAAAAGATTGCCCTTCTGGAGCAGCAGCAATGCTCCAGACTCAGTGAGTCTTCAACGTCCTCCTCAGGGTCTCACCACTCTGCAGGTGTGCCCTTCTCATCGACAGGACAGGTTCCCGATAAGAAATATGCCAGCAAAATGAAGCGTGTTTCAGCCATGCCCTCATCATTGATGATGAGTACCCCGATCACTACAAAAAAGGTAAGTACTGATAAGAGTGCCACTATGACATTGTCTTCTACACTGTAAATGATTGTGGGCTCCTCTCTTCCCTCATCAATGGCTCCTCTGTCGATGGCATGTTTTGGGGTGAATTTACAGCTACCATCGCTGCCTCTACCCTCTATGGTTTCTAGCCATTGACCATCGATGATGGCTTCTGGCCTGTCGACCATTCTCTCATTGATGACTGGCCTTAACTCACAGAGCTCTATGTTAGCGCCGTTGTCAACCATCCTGGGGTCTTATGCACATCCCATGTTGATGGCTACTCACTTGGTTCCACTGCCATCTTTAATCCCATTAGTAGTTCCTATTCATTCAGACCATTCTACCCCAGCTACTTCCACTGTGCAGATGGCCATGATTGATGTCCAAGCCTTAGTAAATATTATCCTGGACCTTATGAAGACCTCTCACCCCCCTTAATGAAGGGTTGTCTTAGGTCTCTGCTCCCTCTTTGCCTGCTTTGACAGAGAGGATGGTCAGCTCTTCCTCTGTCTCACCAGAATTCCCTACTTCAGATGTGGACATGGCTGACCTTTCCTGCAGGACTGGGATTTGGCTGACCTGGATGTGGATGAAGGAATGGACCTAGAGGAGTCCCCACAGTCCTCCTCAGCCACCTCGTCAGTGCAGGAATAACCTACTCCTGAACTACCATGTTCTCCACCTGATGATCCCTCATTTTCAGACATTATGTTTCATCTCCAGAAAATGTTTGGGTTCCAGGATACTGAGCAAGATGCTTTGAGAAAGAAGTTGGCTCAGTATTTGGGTGTACTGGAATGCCTCATTCTGGTTGTCCCCCCTTTGGTGGATGATTTTGAAGAGGCTATTTGGGCTGCTTGGAAACAACCCTTTAAAATTCCTTCCAATCCTCATAAAACTGCTAGGCTTTGTCAAGCCACGGTTGACCACCACTACTTTATGTCTCTGCCTCAGGCAGATTCTGTGTTGATCAATGCTGCTAACAATAGGTACTCTAGATCTCAACACATGAGTGCTCAGCCTCAGGATAAGAAATCCAAAAAACTGGATATAATGGGAAAACGAGTTTATGCCTCGGCTACTATGTCACTCGGTACACTTAATTACATGGGTCACCACCTGAAATATCAGGAGGAAATCCTAAAAGCCTCCCAGGCAATGGTCCATTCCTTCCCTGTGGGTTCTACCCAGGAGGATTTGATGGCCAGGATGTCTACTGCTGCAGCTGTTTGCCACTACCTGCACAGGGCCACCTATGATGCCATTGACACTGCAGCCTATACGTCCTCTGCAGGAGTATGTTTGAGATGTCACACCAGGTTAAGAGTGTCAGAATTTTCACAGGTCATGCAGCAATCTGACCTTGATTCTCCTTTTAAGGGTGATCAGCTTTTTGGTCCACAGACCCAAGAAATGTTGAAGGATTTACAGGACTCAGATCATACCCTTCAATCAGTCCATACCCTCTACCGTCCAAAGGCAAAACCAGCCCACGGGGGTCCACTAGGGGTCCCCCCCTACAGGTTGTGTCCCAACACTCAAAGACCACCTGCCAATAGATGTAAGCCTCAGTTGACATTACCTTGTCCTCAAAATGCTCCAAAAACATCCTGTTATGTCCCTGCTTCTCCCCAGCAGGGCCAGCCTTTGGCCTTAAGGTCTTTTTCCAGTCATGGGACTGGAGACTGTTCCCACAGCCATTGGGGCAGGCTTTCCTTGCACCTACAAGGGTGATAAGCCATCTCCTCTGACCTGTGGCTCCAGCAACTGATCGAATCAGGACACACACTGAAGTTTACAGAGATCCCCCCTGCTCTGCAACCATGGGTCTCTCATTACCCCCCCAGACCAAGCATTGGTCTTACAGAATGAAATCAATGCTTTGCTCACAAAACATGCCATTGAATCAGTTTCCCTTTCACAGTGGGGTGTAGGATTTTACTCCCATTTTTCACTGGTTTCCAAATGGATGGGGGACTTACACCTGATTTTGGATCAGAGATGTCTCAACCTCTATATCAAATACAAAAAGTTCAGGATGGTGTCTCTCCTGACACTATGCCCCTTGTTGAACACAGGAGACTGTCTCAGCTCTCTTGATATGTAGGATGCATACCTCCATATCCAGATGCACCTTGCTTATGGACAGTTTTTCCATTTCTTGTTACAGGGTTATCATTACCAGTTCAGAACCCTCCCATTCAGTCTTTCCTCGGCCCTGAGAGTGTTCACAAAATGCCTAGTGGTGGTCACAGCAGCCCTCTGCAGGGAATACCTGTATGTCTTTCCTTACCTGGATGACTGACTTCTGGAAGTGTCTTCCTGCCAGTGGCTGCTGTTCACACTTTCTCAAATCTTTCAGTTGTTCACCAGGGTGGGGATGGCTATAAACTATTCAAAATCCAAGATGAACCCCTTGCAATGCTTCCTTTACATCAGAGTCATGTTAGACACCTCCATGGGGATGGCATTTTTACCCCAGGCTTGGGTGGATGCCCTGATTGCTTTGATGAACAGACTAGAGTCCAGCAGACTGGTTTCAGCACTAGACAACCTGCACCTCCTGGGTCATTTGGCAGCCACGATTCTGATGGTCCCTCTTGCCAGGCTGCATATGAGGTTCCTTCAGTGGTCCCTGAGAGTCAAAGGGGATTAGCAGGAAGACAATTTTGATGCCCAGGTCTTTATGTCTTCCCTGGCTCTTCAAACCCTACAAGGGTGGAAATCCATGGACAACTTATTGCCAGGCATACCATTTCATTCCCCTGTCCCATGTCTCATTTTGACTACAGATACCTTTCTGACAGGGTGGGGAGCTCATCTCCTACACATCCAATCCAAAAGATCTTGAACAGCAGTGGATTTCCATCTCCACATCATTGTCTTGGAGGCAGCCTTCTATGCCTTACAGGCATTCAAGACTTTCCTTCCCCTGGGTTGCCTTCAGATGCATTCAGACAATTCTGTGGTAGTTCACTACCTAAACAAGCAAGGAGGCACCCATTCATACCTTCTCTGCACAGAATGGATGAGAGTCTGGTATTGGGTGATCTAGAGGAGTATCCATCTCCTGGCAGTCCACATCCCAGGAGTGTCCAACACCCTGGTGGATGCCCTGAGCAGATCCACCTCCCTGGCCCATGAGTGGGAAATTCCACCGGAAGTCCTAAACTACATCTTTGACCAATGGGTCTGACCAGAGTTGGACCTATTTGCCTCTCCACAAAATGCAAAACTGCCTCTTTACTGCTCTCTTGAATGAGGTCCTGGAATTATGTGAGAGGATACATTCTCTTTCCTGGACAAGAAGATTTCTTTACACCTTCCCACCCTTTCCTCTCATTCACAGTACTACTCAAATTGATCCAGCACAGGGCATTTATGATTTTCATAGCACCATTCTGGCCAAGACAGATTTGGTTCCCTCTACTAATACAGCTCTCAGACCCAGATCCCAAACCTCTGCCAATTTGCTGGGCTTTGTTGTCCCAGGCACAAGGCGCCCTGCTACACCTGAACCTTCACTCCCTCCATTTGCATGCTTGGCTCCTGAAGACATAGTCTTCTCGCACTTCAGGGTGTCCCTAAAGATGGCCGAAGTCCTCCAGGCTGCCAGGAAACTGTCTACATGGTCATCCTGTTCAATGAACTGGAAACGCTTCTCCATTTGGGCATCTGCACAAGACTTAGTCCCTTATGAGTGTTTCGTTCAAAGCATCTTAGACTATTTGCTCTCCTTGTCAGAGGATGGACTACAATATTCCTCTGTAGAAGTCCACTTTTTGGTCATTGCCACATTTCCTTTACTTGTGGACAACAAACTATTGTCCCAGTTGCCTTTGATTCACACCTTTTTAAAAGGTATTCTGCGCCTTCATTCCTGCTATCCAGGATCCAGTCCCTGTGTGGCATTTTAATTTTGTGTTTGAAAAAATGACTATGAGTCCTTTTGGGCCCACTGAATACAGCAAACTCCGTTATCTTTCATTTTTGGAAACTCTGTTTTTAGTTGCCATTATGTCAGAAAGAAGTATTTCGGAGTAACAGGCACTAATGTGCAAGCCTCCCTACCTGCAATTTCATAACAATAGGGTATCTTTACACACCAACCCATTTTTTTTGCCAAAGGTTGTTTCTGAATTTACTTTGAATCAGGCTATCCACTTACCAGTGTATTATGCAGAGCCTATGAATCCAGGAGAATCCCTGCTTCATACTCTCGATGTGCACAGAATATTCAATATATCTTCGCTGCACTTCACAGTTGCGAAAAACTGAGCACATTTTTGTCTCTTTCACCCCTTGAAACCAGGGCATTTGAATTTCTAAGCAGTGCTTGTCCACATGGTTGGCCAATGCATTGTGTTTATCTATACAAAAATACAACAAACCTCTCACAGGGGTTGTGAACCCCTATTCTAACAGAGGCATGGCTGCCTCTGTGTCATGTTTTTGGGGCGTCTCCTCCTTAGAAATTTGTGAAGCTGCCATGTGGTCTACTGTATATACATTCACAAAACACTACCGTCTAGACATCCTTTCCAAGAAGTGGGCCTCTTTTGGACAGGCTGTTCTACAAGACTTCCTGTCATAAGTCATAATGGTTCACTTCCTCCTCCGCTTGGCATAATAACTGCTTGGGAATCTTCCCATGTGTTATCACCTGCTGCAAGAGATTGGATCAAAGAAGACAGTACAGTTGCATAAGAACTTACCATAACAATAGTTCTTTGAGAGTATCTCGTGCAGCAGGTCATGCTGCACAGCCCCCCCCTCCCCCTTGCTGTTACTTCAGAAAGGTGTCTTGCTCCTGTCTTTCTACAACTCCATGAGCTGCTGCCTTATTTCCCTCCTTGGTTCCCATTGGAGGCTTGTGAAACAGTTTCTTATTCAGTCACTAGGATGGAAAAGAACTAAGGAGTAGCTGGGACCTCCCCCTTGTGTACGTGCCGCACTGACACTATGTGGTATCGTCGGGGAGAGGTCACAGACCTGCTGCAAGAGATAATCTTGAAGATCTACTGTTACGGTAAGTTCTTAACACAACCATACTTTCTAGCGGAGGTGACAAGCCTAGCAGCAGCATTCTGCACTAGTTGGAGACAATGGATCAGACAAGCTGGCAGGGCATGATAGAGTGCATTGCAGTAGTCAAGGCAGGAGATGTTGAACACTTATACTAGTGTAACTGGATCATCTCAGTTAATGTAGGACTGCAATCCAGCAATGTTTCTGACCTCCACTGTGGAAAACTAATGGGGACCATTATGAAGGAAAGACTAATTGAGTTAACTGAAGTCATTGGGCAACAGGACAGGTGGTAATATGAGTTCACATCAGGGAGGTCCTGTCAAACCAACCTGATCAACTTCTTCAACTGGGTAATGAAGGCAGTGGACAAGGGTCAGACGGTTGACATTCTATATTTGGATTTCAACAAGGCCTTCGGCTCGGTGCCCCACAAGAGGTTAATCAGGAAATTGGAGGATCTTAGGTCAGGGAGCAAACTAATCAGGCAGGTGGCAAATTGTCCCAGTGGCAGGACCCAGTGGGTAGGGGTTGGGACTCTTAGGTACAGGGGATGTTAAAAGTGGTGTTCGCAGGGGCCAGTGCTTAGCCCACTACTGTTTAATCTGTTCATTAATGACACTTTGGATGGTGTTAATGAAAAGGGCTACCACTTTGTGGATAATGCCAAGCTCTGACAGTAGACACAGACAAAGGGATGCAGGACCTAAAGGAGGTCCTGGCAAAGCTGAAGAGGTGGTAGGAATCTGACAGCTGGGGTTTACTTCCAACAAGTGCAAGACCATGCACATAGGAAGAACCTGAGGGCTGAGTACAGTTTGGGGGTCAAATTCACTGAATCAGAAGAGGAAAAGGACATGGAGATAACCATCACCAGTGATCTTAATCAGGTTATTATGCAGTGTAGGAAGAAGAGGCCAAGCCTGTCAGGACTGTATTGCTAGAAGTTTTATAAGCAGAAGGGAGGAGGTAATACTGCTACTGTACAAATTCTTGGTGCAATCTCACCTGGAGTACAGCATGCAATAGATAGATATTTTATTTATAAAGCGCCCAATTCCATAGACTCTGAGTGCTGTACAGTTCAAAATCATCAACAATAATACATACTGTATAAGCAGCAATTCATCATAAACAAACTTAAAATTCTATCCATCCCATTAAAGCCAGTGAATCAATCAGTGAAAGCCTACTGGAACAGGTAAGTCTTCAATCCCTTTTTAAAGGCCTCCCTTAGATAACCAGGATTATACAATGGCAAAACAATTCTTGGGCTCTGATTCGTCAGTCTGGGACTGGACCCATGGTGTTATCCCAGTACAACATCACGGATCTAGTCCCAGCACAGAAAAGACCGCATCAAATGTTAAAAAAAAAAAAGCAATCACTCCACGACGCGATTCCCTGCCCCACTACCCTCCTCGCTGACAGGATGATCAGTCCGTCAACACAGGAGACATGAGTGAAACCCCTCTCAGTTTAAGTTCCTCCTGGCACAACGTTGCACCCCCACCCCACACCCCGTATTCCCCCACAAAAACATATTTTACTGAGAAAAAAGCTGTTATGTAAAAATGGCATTTTCATCGGATTCGGAGGTCGCGCGAGCACTTTGAAACAGCCGCTCATCGCTCAGTGTGCAGACCGACCAGTTCCTCAAAGAAACAGTCACACTGCTGGGGAAAATTAAAACAATTCAAACTAAGCTAATTTGAAATAGCGCGCAATACACGAAGTAAGATCGTGGTTCAAAACTTTGCGGCTTTCACATAAGTAATTAAACAAATATTATACACGGTCACCTTCAGCCAGTCCACGAAGTACAGCAGGACCAGGACCAACTCAAAGAAACACAACTAAGTACTTACCTTGTTTTTTTTTGTTTTTTTGCAGGCGGGGGTTCTCAATAAACAAATCCAGAGAATCACAGCAGAAGGACTCACTGAAAATTGAATACACACAGCTATATAACTGCAGCTCCACCTGCTGGACAACACAGATACTAAGGATTTTTTTGCCAATAGGTATACCTCCACTAGCAAAAAAACTAAGAAAAAAAGTATTTTAAACATAGTTTTCACATTTTCATATTCTTAAAAACACAATGAGCCATTGTATAATTGCAATAATGCACTCCAGGGTGTGTGTTGTGCTGGGATAATGTCACTTCTGGGGTGATTAGTCGCAGTCGGCCTGCGGCCTCATGCCTAATCACCCCAGGCATGACGTTATCCCAGCACAACACACACCCTGTCGTGCATTATTGCTTAAATACTGGATCCCCTACCTGAAAAAAGAATATCAACCAGCCTGAGGCAGTTCTGAAGAGGGCAACAAGGATGGTTCAGAGACAGCAAGACGATACATAAGAGAACAGGCTGAGAAAACTCAACAAGTACTCACTTGAGGAAAGGAGAGTGAGAGGGAACATGACTGAAACCTTCAAGTACCTGAAAGGTACTGTTTCAACAAGGTGGATGTTAGGGAACTTTTCTATCTCAGTGAAAACAAGACCTCATCTGTTATGAACTGGTAGGGGGAAGGTTCAAAAAGGAGGTCAGGGGACACTTCTTTACAGAGATGATGGTGTCAGGGTAGAATTAACTCCCATCTGAGGTCATCACTCAGTAGATGGTGGGGGGGTCAAAAAAGGGTAGGACAGAGTGAATGAGAGGGTCAGGCTTGGTGGGGAGGCAGGTGGGGTTAACTGTTATCTCTGAATCAGGGACATTGCATTCCAGCAGACTTGATAGATCATAATGCATTCTTCTGCCAGCTATTTCATATGTTTGAATGTATGTAGATGATAAAGGCTACTCCACACACCTGTGTAGCCACTGAAAACTCTGAACCAAGGATGACTCCTAGGTTGCAGACACCGTGACTAGCCTCAGGTCCCACACCATCAACTGTGGAAAGGCTATCCAATGTATTATCTCAGAGGATCATACACCACCAGAAACTATTTGCTTTTCCCAGGATTCAGCTTCAAACCACTGTGATCCATCCAAAAACTGACTGAGAAATAACATTCTCAAGCACTGCATCTGGGGAGCCCTGTTTAGGTATAATTGAAAGTTATGGCATGGATCATCAAAATCCTCAAATCTGATTGGCTGGATCCACATCAGGATATCTCAGTACATAATATCAGTCTGAAAGTGATCATGCCATCAATGGATCCATTTAATCACAGCAATATACTCCAAGGTGTGTGATATTGTGGGATATCATCCCTTGATATACTGTCATTACAATGACACTGGCACACCCAAGCCCCCACTGTAAAACCCCTACCGCAACAATATTGGCAGTGATGGGAGTTTCACTTCGATCAACTTTTCGATGATGGAGGGGTAAACATCTAACTCCACTGTCTGTGTGACATGGAGTTAGTTATCTTTAGTAGGGGAGCATGGGGGCACAGCCCCCTGCATGGGGGTTGCAGCGGGGCCTAGCCCCCCCGCATTGATCATCACTGTGTTGCCGGCAGTTCTGGGGATGCATTGGGGTCAGGGGTGTCAATGGATTCCTGGTACGGTCAAGGCCATTGATGTATTTGTCATCACGCCGGCATCATAGATCCTCATCCTTTCACAAGTGGTTGAAGTCACTCATCCTTTAGCCTCATGCCTCTCAACACACTTGAGATGGAATGATATACCATGAAACTGCACACCTTGCTGTTCATTATTGCTTAAATATACAATAACTGGGTATCATTGGCACACCAATAAAAACCCAAGCCATATTTCTGGATTGACCTCCTGACAGAGTTAGCACAGCTCAAAGCACCATTTTATTTGCTCTGTGTCACCCTGGGGATTGTACTCCTACAGTGGTCAGTGAAACCTGGATGGTGATCTTGGCACAGACAAAGGATAACAATGAAAGGATAAAATGACCAGAACTAATACAAGAAGTGAGAGAAGGTCAATGAGGAAGAGGAATAAAAACACAGGCATGAACTGTACAGAACCAAGATCTTTGACCTCAGACAAAGACTAGGATACTGGAAGTTATGAAGAGAAAAAAGTGGATATTATACAACAGGACAAGACAGTAATACAATAAGAGAAAAAGACAAAACAATTGTGAAACTACTCAAGATCATAGAAGCATATCAAAACAGAACACTATGAGAGGAAAACTCAATCAAGAAGTGATACTACTATATTACTACTTGGAATGAGTTGAGAAAACTGAGTAATGGATGGCTCTATGAAGAAAGTAATATGTTACTTTTTAAAGAAAGTACAGTACTAGGCAACTATCTGGGAAACAAGGCATACAGTAGGTCTATAGAAACAAAGGACGTAATAATATGGGACAAATTGATATGGAGATACAGAATCAACAGTTAACAGAGACCATTTTAAAGAAGACAAGGGAACCTGACAATTTAAGTACATCAATATTGCCAGATGATTAATGTGGGCATTGGACATCAGCAATCATCCCAGTCTAATAAGAGTGACAAATGTGGCAATAAATACCTGTGAAAAGAGGGAGCAGTATAGTCAGCAAATGGGAGAATCTTGGCCTCATAATGAGCATCAGAGTCATGGGCAGAGGTGGGCATCCCATGCTTTACACACATCGGCACTACCTGATCCTGGAAGACAAGCTTTCCCCTGCCATTATTCCTCACTCTGTCACCAGACAGGGAGTCCTACATGGATGGCTTGAACCAGATGTGGCCATTTTTACATTTGATTATGGACAAGGAGCCAGATTACTAAAGGCTTGGAGAGAAGGCTTCAAGGTGAAGTTGGAACAGGATTATTTTATTATGGAGCTTTATGCTTTGGCAAATGATTTAATAAATATTTCCACAATGTACTATGACTTTGCTTATCAGGTTGAGGGTAAGCTGAGGATGTGGTGTGAAAAAGTAAGGTACAGCCTAAATCTGAAAACAAATATTTGGCATATGGATATTTTAAATGCTGATATGAGTTTCAAGTTGACAACTCCATAAAGAACTCTATAAGCCTCCCTTAAAGGGTACCATGAGGAAAACGTGTGTTTGGGTGGCATACCACAAGCTGTTTCAGAGCTGCTTTATTTGTAAGACCTAATGGTACCATTATGAGAGGACGCTATATTCTGCATGCTGTATGTGCACTTTTTGAAAATAATTTTTATGTTATATAGTGGAGCCAACTGCGATGTAAAGCATTAACTTATAGTAAGTCACATGTCACAAAATATTACATGACAAAGTGACTAAATTGGCATTAAATTACAATTTAATATATGGATACCCCCTAATAATTGTAGTGAAATGCATGCAAAAGATTTTTGGTAATACCATCATTCCCAAAGAGGTAATACCACAGTTCACAAGTGATTATACTATTGCTCAGGTGCCATAATACTATCATTTGGGATCTGAATGATAGTATTATTAGCAAAAGTCAACAGCTCAAGCACAAGTCTGTCTCCCAACATCTTCCAAAACAAGTCTTCTGATTGGCCACTTTTCCTGTGTGGGTGGGCAAAACAACTTTAGAAACATGGTGGTTCTCTCTCTTGCTTATTGAGAGAAATGTCCTCGGAGCTAGGAGCAGCATTTTTTTAATTTTTTTATTTTACCATTATCTTAGCTATCTGGTTGATCTTGCTTTCACTCATCTCGCTACTGAAGTTATCTCGCCACTGAAGGTAAGACTCAGAATGAGTGACTCATCAGTGCAGTGCAGTGCTCGTGTCTCCAGTAAGGAGTGTGCAGAGTAGATGTCGGGCACCCATAGCAAGTGTTAAGTGAAATAGTCGGGCACCCATTTTTGATCCAATGAAATTTTCAAATTGGATCCATGTATTAAAAAGTATAATGGATAGTTTAGTGTGCACTACAAGGTAGTACTACCATCTCAATATTCTGGGGACACTGGAACCTCCTGAGCTTCACTATCTAGGTTCCAATGTCCCCAGAGCCTCTCAATGGTAATACTACATTGTAATGCACACCTATCCGTTATTCTGTTACCTGCAGTATATTGCAACATTTTGTGATATGCTGCACTATTTACTCTGTTGCATTTTGGCAGGCACTGCAGTATGTTGTTCACTATATATTTTAAATACAACAGTAGATGTCTTATGTCATCAGTAATCAAATGTTATGGTATATCATAACAGTACAATGCTACCAATAGCCAGAAATATAAGGAGCAATGGGAGGCACTTTTAAAGGCTAATAAGCTCATCGCATATTATAGTCAGTCTTCTGTATTCTATAAGGTGTACATAGACAATACTTTGCCCCAGTCAAGCATTGCAGTTTTGCAGTTTTGGGTTGGTATGGTGAGGGTCCACGTAAGTGGCTGTGTGCAGCAGGTTCAAGAAGGACCTTAGGAATAGTCTTATGGAGCATAATGCAGCTTGGTTGTTATGATACTTCTAAAAGTGGACATCTGTATAGTGATAGTTTCATTGGAGCCTTCCTTCTGACTAGGGCTACGTTAAAGATATAGTTAATTTTGCTTTTTTATTTGACTTAATGCACAATGTGTTTCTTCTGTTCTTGTTTAGTCTTTGTATCTTTTCTTTAGAAAAAAAAGAGGCTATAATGCTTTTTAGTATGTAGTTAATGTTCTAAATATTATATTATGTTTTTTTAAACTGATCAAACAAAATAAATTACAAAAAAAACACTTCTCAATCACATTTCCAGGTAGTAACAAAAAGACACGCAAAAGCACAGAGACGAGATTGAGCCCTGAGGGACAAAAAATAATTGCTCCAAACCACTGACTGCTAGCAACTGCTGAAAAAATATTGGCACTAGTGCCTAGTTCTGGAGTCTTCATCTCAATAAGATAGAGACAGACTGGAGACCATGCAATGCAAAGTGATGAAAATGATTAATGGTCAGCTCCTCCTGATGAAGAGTGCCACAAGACACTGAAGATGTACTCACTGGAGACCAGAAAGAAAAAGGGATATATGATAAAAACACTCAAGTTCCTGAATAAAATTAACAAAGAGAACTGCAGGGGACTACTTAGTGTAAATACTAACCCACAGTCATGTGAATGTGAGTGGAATCTAACAGGAGGGAGATTCAGGTGGGACATGAGGAAGTATTATTTTATAGAAATGATGATAGAGCCGTGGAACAGTCTACCAGATGAAGTAATAGGTGGAAAAACTATTGGTGGTTTCAAGTATGGTTAGAACAGAATGAATGGTATAGTGCTCACTCAGGGTGTCAGAAACTGGGAGCAAAATGAGAGGGATGCAGGGAAGGGCTAGGATCCTGAAGAGACAGTAGGTCCAAGGGATAAATAGGGAACTTGAGCAGGCTGGATGGACCATGGGTTTCTTTCTGCCATCATTGTCCATGTTTCTGTGTGTACAAGGTGCAAAAGATTTGCAAAGTTAATCTGCCTTGTGGAAAGTTAATTTACAGAACATAGTCATCTTCACAAAGCTGGGAACTGAGAACTTGGACGATTAATTTAGCTACCAGGCGAAGTTCTCTGGAAGGAAGCATTGCAGTCACATAGTATCGAAAAGTGTATGCCATGAAGAGGCTGAGTTCACTGCAGTCTTATGAAGAGAGAGTAGGAGACAAGTATGTCCTTCACTTGTCCACGCAAAAAAAAGCTTCTACATTCTTTAAAAACAGACCTTTTTGACTCAAATCATTCACAACTTGTTCTTGTGTGCCATATGCATTTAAATTGTGTTATTTGGTTCTCTTTTTGAAGATTATTCAGTTTGAAATAGTGGTTTCTGTTTTGTCTACAGAGAAGCACTGCTGTGGTAGAGGGCAAGGGAGGTGTAGGCCACCAGGCAGCCCTAAAACTTTTGCCATTTTTGACTGAACAGAAGATTTGTCTTTTGTTTTGTTTCTTGTTTCGTTGTTGTTTGTTTTTAGCCTTTCTACTTCATTACTTTTTGTTTATAGTCTGCAGTTTCTCATTTTATTGATGGACTTAGATTTTGTTTGTTTACATGAAGTATTTTGTCAGTTTCTTTCTATATTACTGTAGTTTTAGTTGTTTATTTTGTTTTTTATTTGTTAATTTTATTTAGAAACATATAAACTGTTGGCAGAAAAGAACCACCTGACACACCCAGTCGCCCAGATGATCACTACCTAGTCTGCCTCCACAAACACTAACTGGTCTCCAGCAACCCTCCCTTCTCCCTGCCTACTTACCAATATTTCCCTGTGTCTGTCTCATGAATGCTTGAAGCCCCCTACTGTTTTTGCTTTGTCACTTCTGATGGCCATCTGTTTCTTGCACCTACCACTCTTTCAGTGATGTAGTACTTCCTCAAAAGCCTCTTAAACATCCCCTTATCCATCTTCATTGCATGCCCCTAGTCTTGGCGTTCTTCCTTATTTGAAAGAGACTTCCCTCCTACACTCTGTTCATCCTTTGAGGTACTTATAAATCTCTGTCATGTCCACTCTTGTTCTCCTGTCTTCAAGGGTGTAGATGTTGAGAGGATTCAGTCTCTCCTCATAGGGCTTTTGATGCAACCCCTGTACCATTTCAGTTACCCTGCTCTGGACTGCCTCCACTCTATGTCCTTCCTGACATGTGACATCCAGAACAGGACACAATACTCCAGGTGGGGCCTCACATGTGAAGAATACAGTGGCAACACCACCTTCCTCCTTCTGCTGGAGATACCTCTCCTTAAGAATCCCAGCATCCCACTGGCCCTACCCAATGCTTTGTATCATTGCCCTACCACTCTGACGTCATCTGATATGATAACCACAAGGTCTTTTTCCTGGTTAGTGACTGCCAGTTTAAATCCATAAAAACCAGCACCAACCACTCTCTGGAGTTTGGAGAGTGGTGGTTACTGTTTTTTATGGATTTAATGTGTATAAGATATTACCTTGCATGAGTGGCAATGGAGCTGCTGTGTATGGACACTTTTGTAACTGTCAGTATCTCACCCCCCCCCCCATCCTATACTTAGCGCCTGTGTTCCTATGCCCCAGGTACAATATTTTGTCCTTTTGGCATCAAACCCCAACTGCCATGCTCTTGACCATTCCTCAGTTTTCCCATGGTCTCCACACTTTCATGGGCATAGCTACTGATACTCCAAGTAAGTCATGGCATACCAAGTTTAGTAGCAGGGAGTATCAAACAAGCTGGCCAGCATTGCTCTGCCCTCTCTAGTCCTTCATGTTTAAATTCTTTTGTTTGGCTTTGCAGACTTTTTCTTTTCTCTTTCAGCTTTGTTTTGGGGGGTGGCAGAGTGGACCATAGATGTTAAAAGCTGAAGGTCTTAATTAGGTCCACACAGTCCACCTGCATAATGATTGGCTGTAGCACCTGGAAGGGGGTGTGGCAAGTCTGAGGCAGTAAGTTTAAATGCCCCAGCAAGGTTAGAAGCCTTACTATTAGTTCAATTGTACTGAGAGTGCGAGAAGCGGATGAAAACTGAGGAGCAGCAGACGGAAGAACAGACTCAGAGCCAGCTAAAAGAAAAAAGACTTCATGTGAAGGGCAAGTGGAGTGAATCTGCCTACCTGCGGGGGAGAAAAAAGACATTTCTGCTATGGTCTTAGACTCGTGGTGCAGTCAGTGGTGTCTACCAGTGGGCAGCAAGCACCACACTAGCAGTGCAGACAGACAGCAGGTCTGGTGTGGGAATCGTCTGATTGGAGCCAGGAACCTGGGACTCGAGTCGTAGGGGGGCAGGAATGAACAACAGTAGGGGAGGGGGTAGCAGTGTGTCAGGTTGGTGTACAAATTTGAAATGCCTGGCTACACCCCTGCACACATTCTCACCACCCTCTTCTGAGTGTCCACCCTATTACAGATTTTTGTGGCATGCTTTCCTTTCCAGTGCTTCTACAATGTAACTTATAAAGACATTGAAGAGGACCATTCCCAGTAGTAAGCCATTGGGTATCCCACTGGTCACTCTAGCCACATTAGAGTGCCATAAGACACCACCTTCTGTTACCTATCCATTAACAAGTTGCTTACCCAATCCCAACCCTAGGCTGTTATTTTCTTTATCAGTCTTCTGTGTGGCAAGCTGTTGAAGACCTTGCTAAAGAACAGATAGGCTATGCCTAATGCCCTCCCATGATCTATTTCCCTGGTCACCCTGTCAAAGAAATAAATCAGGTTCATCTGGCATGACCTTCCCCCAATGAATCCATGCTGCCTTTGGTCTTGTAGCCTGCTGGATTCAAGATACTCTACCAAATTTTCCTTTAACAGAGTTTCCACTAATTGCCCCACCACTGATGTGAGACTGACCAGCCAATAGTTGCAAGCCTCCTCCCTGCGGCTGGTCTTATGGAGAGAGAGACCAAGTCTGCTATCTTACATAACTCCAGAATCACACCTTTTTCCCATGAGCTGTTGAAATAAGACTGTCAGTCGGGAAGCTAGAACCTTCTTGATTTAATATGGTATCCTTGGGTGTATTCCATCTGGTCCCATAGCCATGTCCATTTTCACAACTACAAGTCCCTTCTGGACTCTTTCTTCTGCAAACTGTCTTCTTAAACCAGCAACATAATGACAGTTTCTGGCACTGTAACCTGAAATCAGGGTTTCCATAACAACATTTGACTTGTACAGTAGTGCTATTTTGCTAGAAACACTTCAATAGACGTAACTGAATCTACTAGTGTCTAAAGAGATAGACATGTCTTCATGCAGTTATCCTTCAGATTGAGGATCTTCATTCTGCCATTTCATATTTGCCAGTGCCTGAGTTCCTGTACTTTTTGTCTACCACTTGCACCACTGCTTGGAAGTGTGCCCTCTGGGAGGTGTTTGAGAATCCTGATGTTGGGGATATGGCAACCTGCATCTGCTGCAAGCCCCCTAACACCCTGGCCCACCCAGCAGTGTGGTGCGGACCTGTCACAGTGTTGATCTGGCAAACTAGTTCACAGTTTGGCATAGGGGGCATTTGAGAATTATGAAATCTGCATGTTGTGATGCAAGGTGCCCCTTGCATCACAGCTGTGTGACGTATGCACCTTGCATCACATTCGGACTTTTGAGAATTGGGCCCTTTGTGTTTATGCTCCCACTTGCTCCCGACAGTTCACTCTGCTCCAAAGTCAGTCACTGCAGTCCCACTCCACTCCTGATGCTCAAAGATTCATGATGGCAGTGATTAAAAAAAAAATAACAAATTAATACAGTTTGGAAATATGGAGCTGACTATATCTGTCTGTGTCCAAACCGTCTCAAAGAACCACACATTTAAATGGCACTGCCAATTTACCCTAAATTCATTTTGTGCAGAGCAATGTTTCTTCCAATCAGATGGCAGATCACAGGGGAAAAGTTGTTGCATTATCATTGTGATTGTTCCAGGACTAGAGGGCATGGGATGAAGTTGGAGGGAGGATGATTCAGAGGAAATGTGAGGAAGAATTTCTTCATAGAATGGGTGGTGGACAAGTGGAACACCCTGCCAGAGGAAGTGGTTGGGGCTGAAACAATCACATGATTTAAGAATGTATGGGATAGACATAAAGGAATTCTGGAGGTCAGGGGTAAGGGGCAACAGACTTCTTGGAAAACATAAACTGAACTTACAAGCTCAAATGGGCAGACTGGGTGGGCCATAGGCCCTTATCTGCTGACACTGTCTATGTATCTATGTATCTATTTCAGAACCTTACTAGAACAACTTTCAGTAATCTTCAAACTGTACTACAACAAGTTTTTGAGAGTCACTGATTTCTATACACAATAAGCCCTAACCATACACTATAAATTCATGAATTGGACAGGTGGGCAGACATGTATGCCCCTGATATATTAGCTATATCTGAGACCAGGTTAAAGCCATGTGTGCTCTCCCATGAGACTGAGTTCACAGGGTTCTTCATCCTCCACAAGGATAGGCCTGGTAGGATCAGTGGCAGATTACCTCTTTACAGAAAGTCCTCTCTTAACACCACTCAAGTATCTATCCCAGAGTTAGAAGACTTAGCATGTGAAACAATGCTTGCTAAAATAATCTTTGGTGGCAGTAACCCCCCTCTATATGAATTGTCTTTACAACCCCCCACATGTAGCATCTTCAGCATTAGTCTTCCTTCTGAAGGCTCTTGCAGGCCATCCACTTGGAGAGCTAATACTCCTGGGTAACTTTAATTTAAACTGGACCCCTGTCATAAAGGGGGAGGTGGGTGAGGGATGCTTTCCTGGAGGCACAGTTCACTCAAGTCATCTGTGAACCCACCAGGCTAAACAACAAATTGGGTAAACATGTCTTGCTTGACTGGATCCTAGTTTCCAACCCAGACAGGATAAAAGCTGTGGGCATACTTGCAGACTCTCTAAGTGACCACTCCCTACATTCTGTATTTGGAAGAATAGTGCTTCCAAGCATACCTCTAGGATCTTTCTTACTATAGATTTCTCAAAATGTGATGAAGCTGTCTTTCAGACAACCTTGTACAGTGTACAATTGGCAATAATCAAATCTCTTCCTGATAATAATGCTACCCTTGATTTACCAACAACTTCCTATCTGTTGTTAACTTCCATGCCCCTTATAAATAAATTAGGGTAAAATGTTAAAGGTCCAAATTGCTTGATGCTGATCTTAGAAAGCTACTGAGAGGGAGAGACTAGACATGAAGAGTATTCAAAAATATTAGTCTCAATTCAAATTGGGATAAGTAGAGGGAGTACAGGAATATCAGTAAATCCAGTCTTAAAGCTGCCCAGAGAAAATATATTAGGAAACTGTGGGGCAATAACCTGTCCAACCCCAAAATGTTTTGGACCCATATAAACACCCTTCTAAAGGGTCGACCTACCCACTCTGGACCAGACATCCTGGCCAAGAGTAAACTACTTAATGACCACCTTGAAACTACCAATGTCTTTAATAGATTCTTCACAGACCTAGACAGGTATAAAATTCCTTTCTCAGGAACCACTCCAAACACCCCAGGTCTACAAGAAACTGAGATGCCTAAGCCTAAATTGCATTTTAGGTAAATAACAAAAAAATGCCTTTTAACTCTATTAAAAAGACTAAAAGCAGAGGCCTCTGAGGGTTTTGATAATCTGGAGCCGAAGCCACTAAAGGTAGCTGCTCCTGCAATTACCCCTCTTGTTGCTACACTATTCAGCAAGTCTCTCATGGAAAGAAGAATCCCTGATAGCTGGAAGGTGGTTGTTGTAATACCTGCTCACAAGGGTGGACTTAAAGAGCCTATGGAAAATTACCACCCCATCTCTCGACTTAGCTCCCTTGCTAAAATTCAGGAAAGGCTTATCTATCACCACCTTCAAGAATATTTTGAGCAGTATCACCTCTTGACTGATTGGAAACATAGTTTCAGAAAAATCCCTGGCACCGACACTGCTCTGGTTAAGCTGACCACAGATATTTTAGGTAGCATGGACAGGGGGTGTATGACTTAGGCAAACTACATAGATCTAATAAAGGCATTCAACCTAATTAATCATGGTATCCTAAGAGAAAAACTCAGGAGGTTTGGTCTAGATGACTTATCCTGCAGGTGGTTCCTTTATTACTTGACTGGCAAGGCTCAGAATGTGAAATGGAAAGATATGCAATCTGAATTATGAACCATAATTGATGGAATCCCTCAAGGGTCCATCTTGGGCCCAGTGCTATTTTCCTTATTTGGAAATTAGCTATCTGGTCATTGAGGAGGGGTGTGTCTTCAGCTCTATGCTGATGCTGCAGTACTTCATAGGAGCTCCAGTGATGTCACCCTCATCAACTGATTTCTTGGTGAGGATTTGTTGATACTAGGAAGGTGGTTCTCATCAAATAAACTGATTCTTAATGCCAAAAAGACTAAAGCCATCCTGTTTTACCTCAGGCATCTAGGTGTCACCAAGCAGCACCTGCTAAACCTGTCCACATCTAAGGGTAACCAGACAGAGGTGGTAGAGGTTATTAAATACCTAGGGGTATTCGTTGATCAAGATACATCTGTCAGAGCACACATTGATTATCTCTCTAAACCCCTACACCAAAAAAATTGGTTTGCTATACCACCTAGGTAATCACCTCACCAAGGAATCTTGAACAGTTATTGCCAGGAGCATGTTGCTCCCTCCCTTACAGTATTCTGTGACAAATGCAGAGCTCAACAAACTTGAAGTATTTTATAACAAAATTGGTCAATTTGCCCCGTGTGCCCCTCCTAGGATGCATCGGTATGTCTTCCTCTCTCTTAATGGGCCATCTATAGAGGAAAGGCTAGAGTACCTCCTCTTCTGTCTCACTTATAAAATCCTAAAGGGTCCCACTCCAACCTGCCTCCAAGGTATCCTGTCTCCTAAGCCAGAACAGAGAGTGCTCAGGTCCATCCAGTGCATTCTATTAGAAATACCCAGGGTTAGGTCGAATGTGGGTGAGAGATCCTTTGATAGCTCAGCTCCATCTCTGTGGAACATGCTTCTTACCTACCTCCAAAATTGCTCCACACTTGGAGGATTTAAAGAGCCCCTGACACCATTGTGGCATCTTTGAAAAAATGTAATATTTAGACACCATTTAATTTATGTTTAATCATTCTTTCTGTAATTCTCACCCTTACTTCTTTATTACTAAGGACATTTGCATGCAACAGGATCACTGTCCTATCTGTTGTGGCTGCTTGCATAGACCTAATGTTGCAGTTCTGTTTATGACATCAGAGTCTGTTGCTGTAGAGATAATAACAATGATGCCATAAGCAGGAGATGATGATGCCAGGTGTAGAAAAACAGATAGAGCAGATAAAGTATAAGGGACAGTAGTCCTCCTTCAATCAATCAATCAATCAATCAATCACTTTATTTAACCAGGCATAAACACCACTGAGAAAGCTAATTTTCAAAGTGGTCCTGGACATATAAGAATACAATACATACAATACAATAAGTATATGGTCACAAATATCGGAATGCAAGAAATATTTTACAGGTGAAGCACAAATGGTCAACATCTACTGACCTGCCAGATTTACAATAAAATGTAGTTCATAAACAGTAATTTTATAGGAATGGGAGGAGAGTCATCAGTCCTAGACTACCTCCTACTGTTGGCGGTAATTAGAAAGAGGGAAGGCAGGAGAAAGACAAGGTAAAGGGAAAGAAGGAGAAGGGATGAGGAGGGCCAGGATAAAAGAGAGTAAGCCATGGGTGCTGGAGGTCCCCTATGGGGAAGGGCCTTAGAAAAGGTTCTAATTGCAGAACTAGTGAAAAGGGTCAGATGCTAGTAGATCATCTTTGTCTGAAGCAGTTGCAAGATTCCCTCAAAAAAGCGGTAAGCATCTTTTTGAATGTGGATAGGCCTGAAAGTGAGGACAATTTTACTGTGCTCTGCATGGAGTTCCATAGAGATGGAAGTGTAAAGTTGATTGCGGCCAAGCCACAGGTTGTATTTACTCTAGGAATCCGAAAGCAGAGTATAGAGAAATGTCTCAGTCCGTAAGAACCCTTAGCACACATGAATAAGCTAGAGATGTATGTAGGAAGATTATTAGAATGTGCTCTATGAAACCAGAGAACAGAGCATTTCTTTTTCTCCTACTTGACAGTGAAGGCCACCCCAATTCCAAGTATAGTAGGCAATGGTGGGTATGTAAGGGTAGGTTGAAGATAAATCTTAGGGCCCGGTGGTATAGAGTGTCAAATTTGCTGAGCATCATTAAGGGACAATGTGTGTAGATTAAGTCAGCATAATCCAGTATGGGTAAGAATGTAGATTGTACTAGTCTCTTTCTAGCATCTAAGGTAAGCAGATGTTTAATACGATAGGATAAGCCTAACCGCTGCCTTAATTTCTTTGAAATTTCATTCAGATGGCATAGGAAGTTCAGCTTGTTGTCCAACCAGAATCCTAGATATTTAAAGGTTTCAACTATTTCAAGGGGTTCATCAAGAAGCATTAAAAATCAAGGGAGTCTGTGGTGGTCCGAGGCCAGCTTTTAGTGAAAGGAACATGGCTTTTGTCTTTTTGGCATTGAGGAGGAGCTTGTGTTTAATGAGATTATGTTGGAGCTTAGCGAAGTCTTGCTGTAAATTCTCATGTGCCACATCCAAGGAGGAGTTTATGGTATATAGTACAGTATCATCTGCGAATATATGAATATTAGCTGAACGTAGATGAGTGTCCAGGTTATTGATGTAAATTGCAAATAGGATTGGGCCTAATATGGAGCCTTGGGGAACACCTCATAGAATTTTTTTTGTGATGACAGGTCACCTGCAGCTTTGACTTGTTGTAACCTGTTGGAGAAGTAGTTGGAAAACCATTTGATTGCAGGGCTGTCAAATCCAATGCTGCTTAGAGCTGTGAGCAAGATATTGTGGTCCACAGTTTCGAAGGCTTTGCTAAGATCCAGGAAAAGGGCAAATACATGTTTCTTAGTATCCAGTGCAATCTGCCAATCTGTGGTTACTTTCACAAGTGCTGATACCATGCTATGTTTGGCTTTAAAGTGAGATTGTGCAGGATTTAGTAAGTCATGCATATCCAAATGTTCTTTTATTTGGGCATTAACAATTTTTTTTGAGTAGTTTTGACATATGCAATCTTAATGCAACCATCCTCAGTAATAAAGAAAAGAGTGAAAGAATAATAGAAAATACATGAAATAAAAACTGAATTGTGTTTAAATCTGTTTTTTTTTGTAAGTTTTTCTAATGGTGTTAGGAGCTCTTTAAAAAAGGTCTCAAGGCATATCTGCTCAAGCGCAACTTGTGGCCCTGCAACCACTGACCTGGAGCTCCTGCCATCCCACCTTGCCTCTGGTTTTGCATTTGATAGCACTAGTCCTCCCCATTATAATAATGTGTTTATGCCTTGGCATGTAATATGATCCTGCCTATGAACTAATCTCCTGTACTCTTGTGTATACCGTTTCCTTGTGCATGCATGTATGACTCGGCACACCTAGGTTATGAACCAATGTTTTGTTTGACTCTGTATAATTCATATTGTTTTGTATTAACTCTGGGTCACCCATGAAAAAGAGTCTTTTTGTTCCAGTGGGCCAACCTGGTTAACAAAATTCAATAAATAAATATGTACTGTAAACGTACATTAAAAAATGACTGGGAAGTGATGTTCTGATAAAGGGAGAGGTGCCAAGGAGGCAATAAAGATGTCAGAAAGTTTAGTGTGGTTTAAGGGTTTTACTGCACCTGCTGCAGCTAAAAAAAGTATGTCTGCAGCAGCCTACTCTGTGGCTTCAGGTAGTAGTAGTTGATGCAGTTGTAGCATTAGTGAAGCCATATTAATTTTTCCCTGCTGCATCTGCGGCATCCATGCTGATTGAGATTGGGGAGGCAGTGGTGACAAGAGGAGCAGTAAAACACAAGGTGGCAAAACCTCAGACTCAGACACTGTGGGCAAGAAGGAGGTTGCTGTGAGTGTCCTCGTGACTGCTGGTGGTGCTACTGCCGACCCTGCTGCTGATTAGTGTGCCCCACTCCATAATGAAAGTGTGCAGCTGGAACATGAATCAGAGAAGAGAGATCTTTAGCAGTCAGAATTTACAAACTGTTGGTGAGGAGAGAGAGAGAGAACCTAATGAATGAGATATTGATGACACAACTCAGAAGGAGCATATTAGCGGCTGTGGGGAGGATGATGATGGTATGGATCCCTTATGGGAGCCCCTCCAAAAAATGAAGAAAGGTGGTGCTGATGAGTGGGTTGATAACATTCCTAGATCTGTATTTTCAAATCCAGATATCAAAGCTCCCCCCCCCCAATCCTATACCTGTTTTTCCTCCTGATGGTGAGCCCATTACAACCAGAGGCACAAAAGCCCATGCTGAAGTTTGCAAAGTATCACACAAACTACAGCTGCTCTAACCACTATCACCCCCTTCCCTGCCCTGTTACATGTCAAATCAAGGGGCTCCAAATCCCTAGTTTGGGATTTCTATCTATTTGATCCTGATGATGAATCTGTCACTACTGTATGTGTCAGCTTCTTTAAACTCATGTTGGCAGGGGGAAAAAGGACAGCCCCAATGGCACCAGTGAGCAACACGCAGACCAAAATATACATAGTTATTACACTGGATTCAACACCAGAAGCAAGCAGGTGCATGTCCAGGGGGAGCCTCATCATCATTATTAGCCAAGGTAGTCAGAAATGGCAAGAAAATATCGAAGGTGAAGAGAGTGGTGGGTGAGGAGAAATACAGAGAGGAGAAGGAGTCTGTCAGACTAGTAGTGGGAAGAGCAGCAGCAGATTGAGAAGTAGTAGTACAATCCCCAGGCACTGAACAATAACACCAGCAAAGCAGACCCCCCCCTCCCCAAATCACTGGTTTTATAAAAATATCAAATATGCATCCCCAGGAGGAGTCAAATATTACCCCACCAACAATGTCCCACAATGAGCCCAGCTGTTTGGTAGCCCCACCACAAGGAAGGTCCAGCCTACTGTATGGCACAAAGCATGTTTGAGCATTATTCAAAATACCCACTAAATCATACCATTTTAAAATAACTAAATACAGCATCAGCTGAAATGCTGGCCGTTGATCTGTGGGTCTGAGAAAGTTGATGCCTGTGCCTTACACAAATGACAAATTCCATTCCATGCAAACTTCTCAGTCAGTGTCATTGCTGAACTGTATGGGACTGTATGCTCTGTAGCATCCAGTATCACCATATACACCTTAGTATGGATAAGTGGACCAGTGACCAAACAGCTTGTGCTTTCTATCTGTGCAATACTGAACACTGGGCGCAGGTGTCTGGGGTAGCATTTGACTTGGGATGAAGGAGAAACTGCAATAAGCCAAACTGCACATTCTGTATCATAACGGCGAAAGCCTAAAGGTGATCACCTTTATGCAGAAGTCAAGAGTGCTAAAAATTTATTTTGGCACTCTGACACCCTGGCACACAGCAAAAGGGCACCAGGGACTTAGTTTTTTAATGTTTTCTGCAGGTGGCTGTACCCCCCCACTACAGGATT
This sequence comes from Neoceratodus forsteri, assembly GCA_016271365.2. Lineage (NCBI taxonomy): Eukaryota > Metazoa > Chordata > Ceratodontiformes > Ceratodontidae > Neoceratodus > Neoceratodus forsteri. The sequence continues at coordinate 1,277,711,595 of CM057450.1, read as the reverse complement.
CTCAACTCCAGGGGGTGCATGTCAGGGGTGTGTGAAAACATTTAAAAAAAAAGGTTCAGGCCGGGCGCAACAAAAATGCACCAGCGCCTGGACCTGAACCCAGTACCCTGCCGACCAATGCCAGCAACCCACCCATCACGCCACAGAATCGACTTAGCAACCTACCATGGCAGCACCCCTCACATCCCTTGTTGTGCTTGCCCACTCCCACCCCCCTGCATGCTTACACATAGCAACATCCTTTATTGGGGGAAAAGGTGGAGCACTTATTGTTCTGTTCCAAGGTGAAATATTTCAGTCAGGGGAAAGGGCTGGGAAGCACTTAGCCCTCAGGTTGTGTTCTCAGATGGCAGATAGGATTGTTTCCTCTATTCGCTCTGCTTCTGGCCAGCTCCTCACCTCACGGTGGGATATTGTTGATACATTCAATGCCTTTTATCAGCGGTTATATGCTCCACTCTCTTCCCCTTTCCCTCCTGATGTTTTCAACACTTTCCTCCAAGACATACCCCTTCCAAGACTGCCAGATTCATCTATTGCTATCCTGCAAGCTCCCCTGACCATAACTGAAATCTCGCAATCCATAGATTCCTTAGCTTCAGACACATCTTCTGGCCCAGATGGGTATATTAATTTCTACAAGGTGTTTAAAACCCAATTGACCCCTATACTATTAGATACTTACAATTATACTTTCACAGCTGGATTATTAGACACCTCATTAACTGAGGCAACCATAGTGGTACTTCCCAAACCTGGCCATGACCCCCTGCTGGTTACCAATTACAGGCCAATATCTTTAATCAATGTGTACTTTAAGATACTAGCTAAGATTCTGGCAAGTAGATTAGGTTGTGTGTGGAACCCCCTTTTGAGGTAGGGAATAGGTTGGGTTTGGTAAAGGCAGACTATCGGCGGGTCATCTCCGAAAGCTATCATATCTTATTTCCACATCAAGGGACTCTCTCACCCCTGCGGCTCTGGTGTTCCTGGATGCAGAAAAAGCATTCGATAGAGTCTCATGGGACTATTTGTTTACTCTCCTCCCTAAGTATCGTATTCCCCAGGAATTTATAAAATGGATCAGGATACTTTATTTCTTCCTGTTTTTTGAATACTATGTAATGGCATCGTCTCAGCCCCATTTGCTCTCCAGCAAGGCACCAGGCAGGGATGCCCTCTTTCTCCCTATCTTTTCAATCTTTTCCTGGAACCCTTGATATCATAAGCTTAATTGCTCCCCAAAGGTCCAAGGCATTGCAATAGGTTCCCTCGAATTTAAACTTTTGGTGTACACCAATGACATACTGTTGCACATCTCCTCCCCTGCTACATCCTTGCCTGCTGTCCTGCATACTGTTTCTCAACTCAGAATTATTTCCAATTATAAATTAAATTTAACTAAAACTGAGGTAATGCCACTTACTGTAACTCATTTGCTCCCAGTGGCCATTTTGAGTCCATTCCAGCAATGGATGGTTCTGACATCATAGGGCATCTATGGGAATGAGTGAATTAATGGTTTTACCTTAAAAGCAGATGTTGAACACCTTGGGTTAGTTTGGGTCAGGGATAAACTAAAGTACCTGGGGATCTTCCTTAGTACTTCACCCAATAATATGAAGAAGTTTAACCTTGACTCCATCCTTACTTGTATTAAAACAGACTTGGACCATTGGACCCTGCTACCTACAGTATTTCTTTGTGGGGTTGATTAAATATCCAAAAATGAATATACTACCCCAGTTACTTTACCCCTTGCAGATGTGCAATTTTGCACTACCTCAGTTGTGGTTCAACCAGATTCACAAGCATTGTACCTCTTTTTTGTGGCAGGGTACAATGGCTCGTTGGGCTCTGTCCAAACTAATGCATGCTAAGGGAGACAGGGGCTTACAGGTTCCCAACCACCTTTGGTATTATCTGGCATTGCTTTGCACCAGATTTCCTTGCTGGCTTAGATCTTCTGAAAAGGATCGCACAGAGCCCTATGTTCCATTCTGGGCAGATATAGAGCATTCTTTATGTTCTAATACTGCTCTGGATATTAGATCACTCTTATATCTTCCCTGGAAGAAGTTCCCTCAATCAGTGTCAGTGGCTCAGCAGGTAGCACACTCGCCTCTGCGGCTGGGAGATCAGAGGGCTGTAGGTTCAGTTCCCACATCTGGCACTTGGGTTAATATCCCAGTACTGACACTGTAGTGCAGCATGAGAGGGGTGCTGAACTTCTAAGGTGCCATCTTTCGGATGAGAAGTTAAACTGAGATCCTATCTTCCTGGATTGGTGGTAGTTCAGGTGGATGTTAAAGATCCCATGGCACTTATCGAAAAGAGTAGGGGAAGTTTATTGAAAAGAATCACAACATCACAAAAGAAACAATAATGCAACAGGATTATGCAGTTATACAAAAAAATAAATCCATAAGTAAAAAAACAGTCAACATAACATATTTAAAAAGAAAAAATGCTTCCATAAAGAATCTACTTTAGCTTTAGAGAACTTAAACACCCAAAATTTTATGAGGGGAAGAAACCACCGGAATTCCAAAAGTTTCTAAAGAAACTAGGTAGGTAGAGTCTAAAGAAAAAATAAAACTTTTATCCATATTAATCTGAGCTCCAGACAAAGCTCCAAAATGGGAAAAAATCTGTAAAGCTTTTGCTGAGGAGGGGACATCCTGAACTAACAAAGTAACATTATCTGCATATGCAGTAATTTTATCATGAGGCAAAAAAGGAGAAGGAGCCACACCTAAAATAGCATTATCCCAAATTATTTGTTGTATCACTGGGCCTGAAACAAAAGAGTATAAGACAGGACTTAAGGGACAACCTTGCCTCACCCCAATAGTGAGAGGAATATCAGTGCCAAATAGTCAATTAACCATAGGTATAATAGTTGCTCCAGTATAAAGGGAAGAAATCCAAAACACTAAGGGCTTCGGAATACCATAATTAAGTAAAAGGGAAAAAAGATAATCATGTCGTACTTTATCAAAGGCTTTAGCCTGCTCTAAAGCTACTATGAACCCAGAGAGATGTTGTGTATGGTTAACTTCAAATAAAGCCCGTCAAAGGTATAAATTAGGTTGTATATGTCTCTTGGGGATGGCACAAGTCTGAGCAGGATGAATAAGGAGATCAGCAACCATTAATAATCTATTATTAAGAACTTTAGCTAAAATCTTGTAATCACTATTTAATAAACTCAACGGCCTCCAATTAGCTAACAGGGCTTTATTCCCTGATTTAAGTAAAAAAAATATAGCAGAGAGGTGTTAAACCCAAAATAAGAAGAGGAGGAAGTCAACATAGAGTTGAAAACCAAAGGCAAAAAATAAGTCATATGAGGCAAGAACGTTTTATAAAAGTCATTGGGAATGCCGTCCAACCCGGGAGAACTACCCATATTTAATTGGGATATGGCAACCTCAACTTCTTTGGATGATATAGGTTGTACTAGTGATTTTACCATGGTCATAGGGACCTGATGCAATGGTGCAATAAACCCGGACAATACAGGAGAACTATCAGGAGTGGGATGAAATGTGGCACTAACAAACTGTTGCACTACTGCTAGCATTTCTAAATCTGTGTTTACTACAGTGCCAGTAGTAGAGGTAATATGAGTCATGAGAGTATTATCTAACCTCTGTTTGCATGCTGCATATGGGTCTGATGCAGATGTCTTCTGTGTGCTAAATTTAAATTCCATCTCTAAGGATTTGGCCCTGTCATATTGATAGGCCTTCATCTGCTTCTTGAGTTCAAAAATTTGAGAAGTAAAACCTTTCTTATCATGTGGGGGAAAAATACATTAATTTATATAATTGATTTCATAAAAGAAGATACTTTAATTAGTTGGAGTTAGCCTGATGCCTACTGAAGAAGAGCATAAGCTTTTTAAGCTCCATTTTGGTATCCAGCCACCAATTCAGTAGAGAATCATAGGAGCACATAACTGAGTCCCTACTTGCAAAAAAAACTTCAATATGACAGAAAAGGTGAGGTGAGTCTAAAAGGGACATATTAAACCACCAACAATTATGTGGGGAAAAAATTTTAGAAGGAATAGCAGTTAAACTTAAAGTGCAAGATAGAATATTATGGTCTGAAAACTCTGAGGGCTGAGATGTACACAAAATAGGAATAAAATATTTAGAAATAAAAAACATATCAATACGGGTAGCATATATGTGTCTATGATAAGTAGTTCCAGTACCAGTGGTATGTAAATTGCGAAAAGCATCCCGCATACTGGCCCCAGAAATAATATGTGTTAAGGCGTTGGAATCACAATATCTTCTTCTGGGTGACCCCTGTAAGCTTAGTGTCCAAGGTACAGTTAAAATCTCCTCCCCAAATAATATGTTTCTTAGAAAATAAGAAAGGCTTAATGTCCTTGAATAGTTCAGTTCTGGCTGTTTTAAGCTGGGGGCGTATATGTTAATAAAATGAAAACAAAAATCCCCAAGGGAGCCATCAAGCACCAAGGCCCTCCCTGGCTTAACATCAACAAGCTGAGTAATTTGAAATTGAGTAGATTTAAAGAGAATGCCAATCCCGTTGCAGCTTCTAAACTAAAAGTCCAAAAAGAAGGCCCCCAATGCCATAGTTTTTTAAGTAGTTCTATCTCAGTAAGTGAGGAAAGACGTGTTTCTTGAACAAAGATAACATCAACATTAAGGGAATCAAAAAAGGAAAAAAGGGATATCTGTTTCTCATAGGTTTTTAAGCTGCAGACATTGAAAGACATCAGCTTCAGAGTAGCCGTCTATTACATAAAGTTTTGTCAAGGCTTTCCCTTTAAACTGCTGCTGGCTTTTCTTTTTTTCCCTTTTTTCCCTTTTTTTCCTTAGAAAGCTCAGTGGATCTGCTCTCTTCATCTTCAGTAGCCAACTCAGATCTATGTGAGGTGTCTGACTCCAAATCAGAGTCCCCCAGATCCTCCTGAAGGGGGGGAAAAGATGTTTGTTGTAGAAATAGGACAGGGAGTGGGAATTTTGAGACAGGACCTGGTAAATCTTCGTCCCTTAACAGTTTCAAATAAGGGGGGAGGCATGGTAGTCTCATTGGGTACAATAGGTTTATTAACAGCAGAATCAGGGCTAAGGTTTGAGGTAGGAGCAGGGACCTGCTCGGATGACATAGAAGGCCTAGCTGTAGCAAGGGGAGAGGCAGAAGTGGGTACCAAAAGAGGACCTCTAGAAGGGGTGGACTCAGAATGAGAATTAGAGGGATCTGCAGGTGGAAAACCCTGGTATTTTTCTTGAGCCTGAAAAACTAAACTGTCATGATCCCAACCTTCAGTCCTATTTCTTTAGGCCCAAGGGCACTGATGAATAGCATGCCCTTTCTCATCACATAAGTTACACTGGAAAATATTTTCACAGAGATACATAGAATGTCCATATCTCCCACACAAAGAGCATTTTAACATATCACAAGAGCTACTGATATGTGTTCATGAGCCACATTTATAGCAGGCCCTGGGTTGTCCGCTATAGAAGCAAACACCTCTGTCTTTACCCCCCCAAAAAAAACTGTTGGGTAAATGAATAATATCAGAGTTGACCTGAAATAGCTTTATTTTAAATTTCCATCCCCCAGTCCAAATACCTTCTAAATCCAAAAGAGCCTCAGGAGGTTCTTTAACCAGTGGTAGATATCACTGACATTCACCCCTTCATTTCGGAACATGATAGTAACATACCGAATCTGAGGTCTAGTAGGGGGAATGGCAAAAAAGGGAGTCCATAAAGGTGTATTTTTAAGGGTAGAGTATTTTTCCCCAAATTTTTATAGATTACTGTTAAGTTGAAAACTCACATCAAAAGAGTCTTCCCCAGATACATAAATTAAAGCATATAGGTCAGAGGTAAGAAAATGCATAGAGCCTCTAAGCAAATGATTGGCAACATAATACCTGTCAGGATGAGTAGTAAGCCCACTCTTATTACGTAATCTCACAGCATTCCTCCTAGGAGCTTGTTCTAATTTACTTTTAAATAAATCTGCCTTAGGAATGCTTTTGCTGCTGTCTGAAACTCCTGGTTTTGTAGATTTTTGCCCAGACTTTGGACCACAACCTTCCCCCCCCCGAGGATGTACTTGGGCCAGAAATGGCCTCAGACTCCCCTTGAATAAGGTGCGCACCATTTTCAACCCACATAGAAACTGAAGGATGTGCAGAATCTGTACCTGAGCTCAGTGTGTTGGCATGCATAGTGGTAGATGATGTAGGCCTGTTGTCCACCCAGTCAGGGTCAGGTATCCAAGTTCCTGAATTCGTACGAAGACATCCTGACTGTGAAAGTGATGCCTCAACTGACCAGTCCCCAAGAATAGCAGAAGTGGAAGTAGTAAGTCCGAATTTCCACCGAACAACTCGGGAGATAAAAGAAGCTGTTTTAGGTGTTAAAAGTCCAATCGGCCCTTCGGTGCACTCAGCCCCCATACCTGGAAGTTCCGACACAGAAAACGGGTCTGTGATAACAACCGGACCCGACTCAGAAGAGGTTCTCAGTTTACATAGCAGAGGTGCAGAAACAAGAGAGCGAACTGAAGAAGCACCTGTAGGTATTTTCTCCCAAACTGGTGTCCTGCCAGCATCTTCCGTGTCATACCCAGATAAGTTGCACTCAGGCATCCCACTCATAGGGACAATGATCCTTTCCACTTGCGATAATGCTACATCTCTGACAGCGGGAGCCTCCATGCAAATGTCCTGCTCCAAACACAACTGCATTTCATTTGCCATCCTGCAGACCTAGCACAGCCCTCTACTGGTCACAGAGCACCAGCAGAGTAGGGGAATTTCCCCGGTGTGCTGGCCAAATTTCCCTCATTCAGTAAAAATACCACCAACAGCTTAATCTGGTTCAAGGTCAGTTGGTATTCATCTCTATCCTCCTCCCCCGGGTCATACCTGAAAATAGGCAGGATTTGTCTAGTGCACTTACCTGGTCAACAAAAACTAAATAAATAAAATTGAAGTTTACTCTTCTGGAATCTTCCCTTCCAAGCTCATTTACAGCTTTGCTTTGTATTAAAAATCCAACTATATTAGGACATCTCCCAACCCTTATTTGGGAATCCTAACCTTCAGATAGCTGGGCACCTGCTTTTAGAATGGTTCTGGTCTAATATGGGGGTGGACACTGTTGTAGACTTGGTTCACACCAAAAGCCTCTCTCCTTCCAAGAGGCTAGAACATTATATCATTGGCCATCATCATGCTACTTTCAATATTTTCAGGTTTCACATATGTTTACCAGTTCTTCAGCTCTGGTCCCTGACATAGCCCTTTTGGGAATTTGTTTTTTCTTCTGATTAAAACTGCTCCAATTTCCCATTATACATCATACAACTATCTAAAAGACAAAGAACCTCTGTGCGTAAACACTGAGGCAAGGGTTACCCCAAAGGGCATTTGGCTGGGAAGCCAAGTTTCAAGAAAATACAAAATCACACATGCCCCCACAATGCAAAGCATCATGGGCTGCATATGTGATTTGCATATGCAGCCCATGATGCTTTGCATTGTGGGGGCATGTATGATTTTGTATATACTACTATCGATTCCTAAGGGACTGTTTAGTTCAGGAAGATTGCCCTAGATTCTATTATTGGGACCAAGCACTCCCGACTAAAAATCTGGTCCAGAATGGTCAGAGTTATGGTCACATTTATACAAATACATCAAATAGGACAGATACAGGTTTATGCAATTTCAGATTTTGCACAATCTGTATTATACTCCAATCAAATTACTTAGAATGGGTAGGTTACCCACTGACACGTGTTCCAGATGTGGTAAGGAATTAGGGTCCTGTTACATATCCTCTGGTCTTGTGAAACTGTGGCCCCTTCTGCAGGTCAATCCAAGCATGTTTAAACCCATTGCTTGGTTTACCAGATGTGTTTTGTCCCAAAATATGTCTTTTGGGGGAATATAAGGACTGCTTGGTGAGTACCCAAAGACCACATATAGCCTTGATTTTGGCCCGTGCGAAGAAGGTTATTCTTCAGCACTGGCTGGATCAGAGCTCCCCTCAGTTCCTTGAATGGTATAGGGGAGTGCTGTTTGCCTGACAAGCAGAACATCTCATAGCCAATATGATGAGCAAGAGTCATAACTATAAACATATCTGGGGAACCCTTGTATGTTTTATTAACTGAATATGTAACCCTGCCTTGGACAGGGTTCCAGAGTATGACCAGGTAAATTAACATGCCTGGGTTCTCTTCCTTGAACACTTTGTTTATACAGCTTATGTTTAGTCTGGTGACATGGGTGGGAATTAATGGGGGTGCTGGAGAGGTTGAGAAGGGGGACAGGTTTATATACAAAATGTTCTGTCTACTTTTGTGCTTCCCTTTTGTATTTGGACTTTCACATGTGTAAACATTATGCAACTTGTTGCTTCAGTTTCTTGTTAATAAAGCTTATTCAATTTGAAAAAAAGAAGGGGAAGAGTGCAAGTGGAACAAGGCCTCTGGACATCTCACCCTGTGGTGGAGTCTTTAGTGGTGGAAAAGAGCCTCCTCACAGAGAGAGAGAAATCCAGTAAAACACGTGGGAGCTTATCGGCCTTGTATCCCAACACTCGAGCCTAATCTGCTGCCTATTTGGCAAAGAACTGTGAAGAACTGAGTGATATTCACACAGAATGTATTATTATTGAATTTAGAAGTTCACCTCTAGGACTCTTACTGGATTTGTTTGGGATAGTTCAGAGAACTGATTTATACATACTGTCATTGTGACTGCATATGCATTTTTAGAAAACATATCATAATTTACATGTTTTATGGGTTCAGCTATTCCACTGTAGATTTTATATTGGTAGGTGTAGATGTACACTTCAATGCTCAGAGATTTTATTTATTTTAAAAAAGTGTTTGGGTCTTGTGTATCAGTACTGAAATATCCAGAAGTAAAAAACTCCTCCCTTGCTAAGTCAAATGCTGCCTTGCTGCACAGAAGAGTAAGATAGATTTAGTAAATTTATGACTTATTCTTTCTGTTTTAAACTTCATAAAGTAAAAAAGAAGTAGATTTACAGGAAGCAATACTGACTTACCCCATTGGTCCTCCTAGTTACATGCTACAAGACATTTAATGTGCAGGCTTTGGCATTTGGGAAAGCAGTTCTTCACGCTGAAGCGAGCACCCATGAAGGGCAAAGTGTGAGCAAGCCTTGAGTAAACTGCCATAACTTTAGCTGCTTCCAGGCATCAGATCTGGGATTATTTTTTTCTCTACTGGTTTGCCTCATCTTTTGCCATAGAGTACCAGTCTTCAAGGTACAGGTGATAGTTCAACTACGGTTAAAGTAGCAGCATAACCTATCCAGTCTTAAGGAGAATGAACGGAGCAGTGCATGTTCTCAGTCCCACAGTCGTGCTTCATAATTGCGTTAGTGAGAGGTCAGCATACAGCATAGAGCAAAAGCCTGTCTCTTGTTATTTGCTGCATTCCAAGGCTACTTAAAATGGCAGCCCTATGGCTCTGCAACTTCGAGTAGAAGAAGTAAGTTATCTGTTGACATATGAAACATCTTTCAAGTAAAAATTATTGTTTTAATATAAACATATCACTAAATTAGTCAGACGAGCTAAGTTAAATTAGCTAATTAAGTATCAAGTAATTGGGGCATCATTAACTTTTGTGCAACAAATTTGATCAGAGGGTGTTTTAACTATTTTAACAAAACCTTGATGAGATATATACACCCCTATTAGCTCTGTATATTTTTATATTTGCTTATGGTGAAGTGTGAATTAGTTTTAAAAAGGACCAAGAGGAGAGAAAGGTGTGTGGAGGGAAATTGGGAGCGAACCTTAAAGAACCAGAGAGAAGACCACATATACACCTCGAGAACTTTGAACTATAAATTTAAAGCCAAACACCAGTTGAAGCCATTGAAGAAAATAGATTCTTGGCAGCAGCTGTGGTACAAAATCATTGGAAAGAACCAAAGGACTAAAGGACGTAACATATTTTAATTTTTTTTCCTACAAAACCAGCAGTCTACCTACCAAGGAGCATTTTTGAGGACTTGGGTACCATAAACTACACAAAGCTGTTTTTAAGAACACAAGGAGTATTCTCTGTGAAAATTACTCAATAGACTTTATTTTGTCTATAAAAATACTTTATAATTATTCTACACTAGTTTTAGTGTGAGTTGTAGTAGTGGTATTGTTTGCAATATTTGTACTGCTTGTATTGTAACTAATAGATATTAGACATTTTAATTATCTGCAGTATTCCTGCAGTATTCCTACCATATTATCTGGCCAACTGCCACTGGTAACTAGTTTTCAAATTAATAGTTTCATCTGTATAAAGGTGCTTAGTGTCATTAACAATGCTATTATAAACCAGAAGCAGGAAACCCTCATCTGAGAGCAAGGATTTAACTAAATGTAACTAAGTAAAAATGAAAAACCTGAGTTTTTTTAAAAAGGTCAATAAGCGGCTGAAGAAGAACAAAGGAACAATTAGCCCAGTTACTGAACTAATAATTAAAGCTGAAACTCTTAAAGGGAAGCTGTAGATAATGAGACAGCGAGGTCGCAAGAATTAACAGCCTCTCCCTCTGAGATCCGAGGAGGGAAAATGAATTCTATAACAGACTGCCAGAGCGTGAACAAACTGAATGCTAAACCAAAAATGATCCAACCCCGTTAGCGAAGGTCGGTGGATCAAGGCTTGCAGGGACCGGGAGGCCAGGAGAGACAGCCAGGAAGGTACAGGAAAGCCGCGGCCAATCGGAAGGTGAGCGCTATCTGAGCCTTGCTTCTGATTGGTCCTCCTGCTCCATAGACTGCTGTTTTACTTGGTACTGCTGAAGTTGGTTGGGGTTTGTGTGTTTTTTAAACTAAATTGCCTAGAAAGAGCTGTTTTCCTGTTACTGCTAAATTTCTAAGGTTTCTGCTGTAATTTTAAAATGTTTATGTGATTACAGTCTTTTGGTGGGACTTCTAGTGGGCCAGACGCTAAGGCGCCGAACCCCCCCAGCCTTTTGTTGTGCAAAGTAACTTCACACTAATTGCAGAATCACTTGATTGCTGCTATTTTATTTAGGTGACTGTGCTTTCCTCTGTCTCCCTCCACTCTAGCCATCCTTGCCCTCAAGCACCCAGTGAGTGCAGGCTACGCTCCATGTGCAGGCGGTCGGCGCCATAAGGCCACCCAGGGACCAGGAGGCCGGAGAGACAGCCAGGAAGGTACGGGAAAGCTGCAAAATTTTTGCCCACCCCCCTCCCCCCTCTTGGGTGTTTCTTTTATACGCATCTTCCAGCCGAATTTCTTACCTCCGCCCACAGCAAAATTCTGTCCAATAATCTGTCAGCGGCCCTGCAGTGTCACCTGCTCAGCAGTCCTCCCCTTGTCCTCATTGTAGTTAACCCCTAGTTACTGCATCATAATGGGGAAGCTCCTCTTACTGTTTCTCTCTCTCTCAACTATGGTGTTCTTTGAGGATGATGCCATACCGACCCATGCCTTACTGAATAATGTGGCTCACCAGCCTAGCTTCCCTGTGACACCTCCAGTGGGTGCCGATTGGTTCCTCACATATGCCCTACCGTTGCTTCACCATAATCAGTGGGGTAACCCCCAAAAAGGGTCACAACCTGTCATGTACTTTTTACGCTCGATGCTCCACTATTGGATCTACAGTGCCCCCTTATACCTGTCCACCAAATTAGCACTCTGTGACAGGTTATTAAGCCACAATCCAGAGTGGATCATCTCAAAGCATTGGCCACCGAGCAAGAAGAGAAGGCCCATTGACTGTCCCATCCTCCTGTCCTTCGAAGCCCTCACAAAACTCTTATTCTTTCTGCTGATCTGTATTGGTAATGTTGAAATCAATCCAGGACCTCCAGAGGGCATCACCTCCCCAGCAGATCTAGCATCCATCAAAGGATTAAGCTTCCTTCATATCAATGCATGCAGCCTCCTGAAAAAGCTTTCATTAATACAAGCCTGGGTTGCCCACACCATGCCAGACTTTCTGGTAATATCCGAGACATGGCTCAAACCTGCAACAACAGATAGGGAGGTAAATCTACCCAACTACCAAATATTCAGAGCAGACCGCCTGTCAAGGGGCGGAGTAGCTATTTATATAAAATCGAATATATCTGCATCTTGCCTTAGTGCAACATCATTGCCCAAAGAATTTGAATGTTTATCCCTTAAAATAGCTCTCCCCAACATGGCAGCTTTTCAACTAGTTGGCTGCTATAGGCCTCCCTCTGCTGATCATAAGCTCTTAACCCACCTGGGAACATAATCAAACTGGGCCCTGAAGATATCATTATCGTAGGTGATCTGAATTTAAACTGGCTCTCCAAGACAGCTGCACCCTTAGTATCTTTTTGTGATACATATGGGTTTACTCAACTAATGAATGAACCGACAAGAATCAATTTAAAGAACAGAAGTAGTAGTACCCTACTTGACATCATGCTGGTAAACAAACCCCACCTGTTCTCACACGCTGGAGTACTATTCAGTGACATAAGTGATCACTGTCTTATTGCAGGAATAAGATCATCAGGCAAACCAGCTAACCCAGCAAAATTCCTCCCGAGAAGATCTACAAAAAACCTTAATATCGAGGGATATCTCCACGACCTATGCCACTCTGCACGCTGGCAGGAGTTCTACCTTACATACTCTGTGGAAATAGCACTTCAGGTGTTAAACAGCATAATCATAGGTGCCCTCAATACTCATGCACCAATCACTAGTGTTAGAATGAAAAGCAAATCTTACCGCTGGTTTTCAGCCGACCTTAAATCTGCACTGCTTGAGAGACATAAGCTATGGAAAATGGCAAGGAAGACTAAGGAACCAAATGACTGGCTGCTGTTCAGAAAAGCCAGAAATAGCTGCACCAAAAAAGTAAGGGATGCTAAGGCTGCTTTCTATATGGCTGAACTTGATGCCTCTTATCACAACCCTGCTAGACTCTGGGGCACCATCAAGGGGATCTTAGGGCAGGACTCTAGCACTTCTCTGCCATCTCAAGTGCACCTTAATAAGGTTGCTATCTCCGACAAACGGGAAGTATTGGATGCATTCAACAATCACTTCACAACGGCTGGCCTTGCTTTTGACTCCTCTCAAGCTAATCTACTGCGGGCACAACTTTTAAATCCCAGTCTACTGAGGCTCAGAGGGCTGATTCTTCATTCTCATTCAAACCAATTTTACTGAAACAAGTAGAGGATCTATTGTTGCATTTGGACACTAAAAAAAGCGCAGATGCAGACTCTCTTGACCTCTATTTTCTAAAACTTGCAATACATGTGCTTGCAGTTCCCTTAACACATCTTTTTAATCTATCTTTAGCCTCTGGGTCTATTCCTTCACTGTGGAAGACAGCACAAGTGTTTCCCCGCCTAAAATCAGGGGACCCCATGGACCTCAACAATTACAGGCCCATATCCATCCTGCCAGTGCTTTCCAAAATGCTAGAAAAATTAGTGAGCATCCAATTAAGAGACTACATTGATGTTAATAATCTCTTAAACCCCTCTCAATCTGGGTTTAGGACTAGGCATAGCACCATTTCTGCACTGGCAAAAGTCACAATTGACTGGCAAACTGAGCTAGACAAAAAGAACAGCGTCTGTGCTGTATTTCTTGATCTAAGCAAAGCCTTCGACACAGTGGATCATGAGCTGCTACTCTCTTCACTACACTCCATAGGCCTAGATTCACCCTCTCTTAAGTGGTTCAGATGTTATCTCACTGATAGAACGCAGCAGGTGAAAAATGAAGGCGACCTATCCTCATCAAAACCACTCCTAAGAGGAGTACCTCAAGGATCTATCCTGGGCCCTATCCTTTTTGCCATTTACATTAACAACATTGACTCTAATCTCACCAAAGCCAATATTCACCTCTTTGCAGATGACACTGTCTTATATGTCAGTAACCCATCACCTTCAAAGGCCTGTGAAATACTACAATCAGAATTCTCCTTTTGCAATACCAACTACTTGAAAAAACTCCTCCTAAATGCAAAGAAGACAAAAGCTATGTTCTTCTCCACTAATTACTATACTAACACCTTTTCACCAAGCAATTCTTCCCCAACTATCCACCATCCTTGGAGAAAGCCTTGACTATGTTGACAAATTCAAATATTTAGGGTATGGATTGACAACAGGCTTGATTATACTCAGCATATTGAAGAACTTCTGAAAAACTTTGCCAGAGGCTTGGCCTTTTCTTCAAATTAAACATTATTTAACCAGAGATTCAAGACAGAGACTAATCCAGGCCTCATTTCTATCACTTATTGACTATGCAGATTTCTCTATGGCCACTGTTCTATTTCCTATTTAAGTAAACTGGATACCTTGTACCATAGAGCTCTCAGGTTCATCACAGATCTTCCATTCAACACTCATCATTGCTCTCTCTATGCTGCAGTTGGCTGGACATCCTTACACCCTCAGAAGGAACAAAAATGCTGCATTATGGATATAAAAACCCTGTCTAACAAACTTCCATCCTATATTTTAGATTGCTTTACACTGGCCACAGCTAGGTTATATGCCCTAAGAAGCAACAACCTCATCACTTGAAGCTACCCAAAGCCAGCACCCAGCATGGGAGATCTGCAATCAGTTACTCTCTAGCAATGGCATGGAATCTCTGCAGAAGACCCTAAAGTTGACCACCTATACCTCTAACATCCTTTAAAAAGCTCTACACAAGTCTCTTCCCAGAGATATGCAATTGCTTTCACAAGGCTTAGTCCAATCATATTCATTACCCCCTCCTTTTTTCCACTGCAGCTTTGCTAGCCCTTACCAAGACCTCCACAGCTACCCCTGTCACTTACTTCTACCCCATTCACTCACTACTAGTAGACTTAGTCCCTATCCAAAACTCCCACCAGCCCCTCTATGTCATTTTTCAGAGGCTGTTTTCAACATTTTAGTAGTCATCAATCATAACTGTCTGGTTTAGCTTGCCTTGGAGCCTGTAATCTCCGGCTACCCTGTTTGTATATATGTTTATATTATTGTATCTGTTTATATAGATGTGTTTTGTATATGTCTGCTTTTGTACCTTCAAGTTGTTCCTCGACCTATCAAGTCCATCTTGTAAATGAGCTTTGCTCAATGATGTCCGCCTGAATAAATAAAGATTTTGATTGATTGATTGATTGATTGATTAGGAACTTGTTGGATAAAAGAAAAAGAGAGCAGTATGAAGAACAGGGAGACATTAATTTGTCCTTGGGCACTGGGCATAGCACTCCTGCGCCTGTAGTAGAATTAAAAGAGAATAAGTCAGTCTTGCAAGATACAGGCTTACTTGACCAGGTGCATAGAGAAGTAAGTAGACCAGTAGAAAGAATAAAAGAAACAATTCAAACCAACAACAGAATTGAACAAAAAATGAAAGAACTTAAACCGGGTCTGAATGGTTCTTATTTTACTTTTGAAGCACATCATGGTCAAGAGGAGAAGCAAAAGCTATGTAAAAAACAGAGGAGCAATTAACAGAGATCACATAGTCTGCAGGGGATAGTACTCAGTTTATGAGCCCTATAGAATTAGCAACCCCTCTGCTGGAAATGACAATGAGGGATTGTACTAATACACTTAGGGATCCCCTAATGGCCAATGCAATGATGTATGAGCAACTGTTAATGATTGAGCAGGACCTCTCATTTGTTAAAGGAATATGTATTGAAAACAAGAACAAAATTGATTTCATTTCTTGCAGATTATATCAGAATGGTGAAGAACAGATGAAGCAGGAAAAGGTGGTGAGTCATAAGAGAGATGACTCAGCCATAATAGTTATAAATGAGGCAGAGACATAATTGAGGTCGATGAGGCCTCAACATTCATGACTGATATACCCCAATCATTAGAAAAGGGGTTAGAAACAAGTACAGAAACAGATTTAGAACTGGTGACGTTGCCCAAGGGACATGAAATTCAAAATATTGTAATGAAGGAATTAAGATCTAAAAATCCCAAGATTTTGGAGAAAGGGATAAAACAGGAATGAAGTGTAGTGGAAAAGAAAACTGGGAAAAGGGAAGTCCCTAAGAAAACAAAGGAGTGAAACGTTCAAAAAAAGACCAACAAAACACACTTTCCTCAAACAGAAAGTGAGAAGGTTAACAGAGGAGATGAAACAGAGATGAGAACTTGATTTGGTTGAAAAGTAACAGATGTTGTTAGAGGTACGTAAGGACTCCAAAGATGATGATAATAATAGCAGTAATAGGATGGCAAAAGCTGATAGGCAAGTACAGTAAACCATGAATCAGTAGATAAGACAATAAATAGACACAAAAAAGGGCAAGAGGGTGTCTAAAAATAATAAGTACCCCCAAAACCCAAGGACTGGAATAAATAAAGATAAACTTATAAAAGGGAACAAAAAAAAAAACAAGAAACCAGGACAAGAAAAAGTCTAGGATAGCCAAAAACATCAATAGGCAGAAACAAAATTGTGAAGAAGATATAAATATGGTATTAAAAAAATCTGAAGAAAATAAAAGCAATGGGATAGTACAGTCAGCTGAGAGTATGAAGGAAGACAAGGAACAGGTTTATAATCTTAGAGAAATATTAAAAAGGACGCTAGGAACATATTCTGTGCTCCCCTTTATATAAAGTCCCTATTATCCCGGATGAATCTGAAGTGAAATTAAATTTACATTTAAAACAGTTCCTAGGGTCAATCCTCCAAGGAAACAAAAATATGATAAAATGTTAAATAAGTTAAGTGTTCTAAGACCCATGGAGAATGTAGAGCTGGTCCTATTGCTGTCAGATCAGTACTATGTTCTCAAAGCAATTGAGAATCAAAAAGACAAGATGAGAGATTTAGGCTTTGAGATGAAGAGTACAATGAATATTAAAACCCTATTTCCAAATATTATGAAGGCATAAAATTCCAACAAAAGGAAGAATATGAATTCCCGATCTCAATATATGGGATTAGCAACTTCCTAAATGAAACTAAGAATAATCTATGAATGAAATTGGTGAACTTATTCAATAAATCAATCAATAATGATTTATTTCTATTGCACTTTTCCAAATTCCAAATGGCAGCACATAAAAACATACATCAACAATAAATAACATTCAAATATTAACACAATTAAAAAACAGCAGAAAAGGGGGCTAATCAAAGTCTGAAGTAAACAAAATGCTCTTCAAAGAAGCCTTGAAGGATTCTGCAGATGGGCACTCTCTAATCCGACAAGGTAGAGAATTCCACAGGGTTGGAGCCACAAATGAAAAGGCTCTGGCCCCAGAGGATTGAAGATGAACCCTGGGAATCTCTAGCAATTCCTCATCGGTGGAATGGAGTGGGCAGAGAGGGCAATAAGGCTGCAGGAGATCTTGCAAGTAGCTCGGTCCCTGTCCATGTAGGGTCTTATAAATCAGCAATGTGACCTTGAAGGTAATCCTCCAATGTACCAGCAGCAAGTGCAGTTCGCACAGAACAGGTGTGAGGTGGCAAGTTCTAGGTAGCCCAGTCAACAACCTGGCTGTAGCATTCTGCACCAGCTGCAGGTGGCGGAGGTCTACACCCAGCAACCCTTAGATATGGAGCATTGCAGCAATCTAGATGCGAGGAAACAAAGGCATGAGCCAGTACCGAAAGGTCATCGTACGGAACAATCTGCACCTGCTCAGATGGTGTCAACTGGTTACTCCCTAACACAAGGCCAGAGGGAAATTCAGGAGTCAACTTCTCTGCACGATGACCAGGGTCCACCACCAGCACCTCAGTCTTGTCCGGATTTAACCGAGGTAGTTGTTAAAGACCATAAGGGCGTCATTCTGTTTTGGTACAAAGGACATGTAGAGCTGAGTGTCATCTGCATAGCAGTGAAAACTCAGCCCATAATGCCTTATAACATGGGAGAGAGCACAGAACCCTGCGGCACCCCACAGGGCAGCACAAAGGAAGCAGAGGAAAAAATTCCTACTACTACCCTCTGAAATCTGCCTGTGAGGAAGGAGTAAAACCATTTAAGGACTGTCCCTGGCAGTCCGCAGATCAGCCGCAGGCATTCCAACAATATCCCATGGTCCACGGTGTCAAATGCGACAGAGAGATCAAGGAGAACCAAGATTGAACTGCTCCTCTGATCTCTCACAGTTAGGAGATCATTAAGTACCCAAACTAATGTCATCTCAGTACTATGCCTCTTTCTGAAACCAGACTGGAGAGAATCTTAGATACCATGGGTGGTAAGAAAGACATCAAGCTGCAGTGCGACTACATTCTGCAAAATTTGTTAAAAGACGAGGAGTTAGACAGAATGACTAAAAAAGTTAAAAGATGAGAGGCTGATGGTCATATGACAATCTGGATTAGGAATGAAACTGACTACCATTATATCTTATCAAAAGCTGTAATACTGGAAAAGGTAGACATTCACATACATGGAGAGGTAGAAATTAACACTAGAAGACAAAAATACCTAAACAACATTCAATGGCTGAATTTAATACAAACATCAAAAAGATGCCAAATTCTGCAAGAAAAAAATGATAACTGACAAATAATGAATAATTGTTTAAGTTCTGAAAAACTAATAGGTGCACAGGAGTACAATATGTTTGCTTGGAATGTGGCTGGAATAAGAGAGATACTGGCAGATCCATCTTTTATGGATTACTTAATATACTTCAATTGTATCTGTATACAAGAAACATGGATTAACAATAAAATTAATATAGATGGATACAAAATGTTTTATAAGTAGGCCAGAAGTACAAAACAATATGGCAGACTGTCGGGCTGACTCACAACTTGGTGTAGAATTGTACATCAAGTAACACAAAATGAGATACAAACCAATTCTGAACACATTTTAGCAGTTAGGATTTCCTCTAGAGGACAGATATTCATTATTATTAATGTATGTTTCCCCCTTTGGGGTCCAAATATGTAGATAAGGGTGACCAGAAGAAGTTTGTGAGATTAGTAGTGAGCTGTATACAAAAGGAATCTGAACGTGGAATTATTGCTGTAGGCCATTTTAATGCCAGGGTGGGGCACAGCCTGGAGCACCCATGTGAGATAAAGAATGCATGTGCAGCTCAAGGACTGCACTGTCTCAAAATGGAGCATAAGTCCAAGGATATAAAAGAATGCAAAAGAGGGAAGCAATTATTAAGAGATTTGGAAGATAACAACTTCCTTCTCATTACTCAGAGAACAAAGGGAGATTCACAAGGGCTCCATACCTACATGGAAAGCAGGAGAGCATCAGTAATTGACCTCTTTGGGATCAAGGTAAATATCACCCTCTTGATATCAGATCTACGAATAAGGGATAGAGCCAAAGGTGAGCATAGCCCATTGGGGATCCAAATAGACATTTGGCAAACCACAAACAACACAAATAAAAATAAACAAGAAAAACAATCATTAGGGTCAAAAAAATGAGGGAAATGGGATTTATTAGATAATTATAAATCAATCCAGCTTTTAAATGATTGTTGTGCCAGGGATGATATCATCTCCATTGCACACAATAAAGACTCAGACCAGTGCATCCAGGCCTTTGAAGGAGTCATGAGAAATATTGCATTGATAATTCTTAAAGTTTCACTTAGCAAAGTGAAAAAGGGGAATAAGTGGTGTGACCATGAGTATAAGATGCTCAAAAAGGAGATTAATAAATGCACCAGAAACACATGAAAGTCATCCACTGGGGTTAACAAAACAAGGCTTAACAAGCTGAGGAAAACTTACAAAAAATTACCGAGATCCAAAAAAGAAACATATAGACAGTCAATGTGGGCAGAATTGGAAAAGGCAGTATGGGCACAAGAAAATACAAAATATTGGTGCATGGTAGGTAATGGCTGGGAGAACTTCCCTGAAACAATAGATAATTTTATTGACCCCAGCACTTCGGAGTCTTACTATAGAGATCTTTTCTTTGACCCTTGGGTAAAAGAGGAAAATCATTCTGATTCTGAATGGATACCAATTAAGGAAATAATTACAGAGGAGTAGATAAATACAGCCATAATATTGGCAAAAAGACATAAGGCCCAAAAAAATGATGGAATCCCCCTGGACATATTATATGATTTAGAGATGTGGACTCCAGCCCTGAAGTGTGTGTATAATCATATAATTCAGTCAGGAAGATTACCCTCAACTTGGAAAGAAAAAATTATATCTCTTTTTAAGAGAGATGACAAGGCACAGCCCAATAATTACAGACCGATAAGTTTACTGGATACATCTCAGAAATTATTCACAAAAATCTTACATAAAAGAATAATGTCCTGCATAAACAGGCTGAATATATTGGATGAGGCACAAGCAGGCTTTATGCTGGAGCACTCAACCTTTGATCAGTGTTTTGTATTGGCTCACCTTATACACAAATATATCCATTTAAAAAAAACATAAAAGCTGTTTTGTGTGTTTATAGATTTGAAAGCAGTGTTTGATAGGGTCAAAAGGGAAAAAAACTTGGGGAAGTTCTGAAAGAGTATGAGTTGGACCAGGCATTACTTAATATGTTGAAGGTGTTATACAGAAGTAACTATACCTCAGTGGGATACAACAAAGAAGGAGATAATACCCCAAACATTTCATCCAATATTGGCCTAAGACAGGGCTGCATTCTTTCTCTGATATTGTTCAGTCTGTTTTTGAACAAAGTACTGAGTGAGTTGTATGACCCTGAGCTGCATATGCCTAGGTTGGGCTCCAGGCAGTGCTCCTACCTGGCATACGATGATGATGTTGTTTTGATTTCACCCAACTATCTAGGGATTAAGAGAAGTTTAAGTAAATTTTATGAAGGCTGTGAGAGGGCCTCTCTAGAGGTAAATTTTGAGAAAACAAAATATATGATCTGCAATAGCCACCTGGTAAAACAGGGGAAAATATGTACACTGATTTGTAATAAACATAAAATAGAAAATGTAAAAAAGTTCTGTTATCTGGAAATTAGTATTTCCATATAACCTAAAGTGACATGAACATATAAAATCCATGGCACAAAAGGTTAGAAGATTTACCCCCTTGATAGAGAGGTTCACACATACATATGGAGAACTCTCAGTAAAATGATCACGTAGAGCCCTAAATACTAAAATCAAGAGCCAGATCCTCTACGGGGCAAAATATGGGGACAGGACAGAACTGACCTTTTGGAAACCAATATGAATAGATTTTATAAAAGGTTATTGAGGTTACCTCTTGAAGCATCCTCCACTTTAACTAGGTTGGAACTTGGGCAACTGCTGATTAGATGTAACATTGAACAGAGACTTTCCTTATATTGGCTTAAAGTATACCATATGCATAATGATAGACTGCCTAAAGTATGCTTGGAGGAAACTTTGACCTATAATCAATCTGGATTTTTTTGCCCCAGCATAGATACACTCAAGAAAATAATGAGGCCATACTGACTTTTAAATTGTCTAACCAAAAGTTGTAGGACACCTTTAAAACTAATAGAAGAGCAGACTGTACTTAACGTATGGGATATACACATCCAAAGAGAAATGAGTTTGGCCAGAAATTTTAAAATAAGTCATTGGTTGGCTAAGAATATGAAAAGAGAACCTAGAATTGAATTATACCTTAATAAAATAAAATAAAACAAAAAAACAAAATCCATCACCAAATTTAGATTTTGGTATGTAGATAGCCAAATGTTAAGAAAATTTTGTGGAATGACCAGCTCAAACTTATATGCCTGCAAGTTGGAGGGGGGGAGGAGAGAATTTAATACATCTACTTATACTATGTCCCCTATACAACTATGAGAGGAAATTATTCTTGGGTGATATCGTAGCAACTCTGGATATAGAACCGAGATATCAGGTTAACTATTTGTTAAAAGCTAAGAATACAGGTCTGGCCCAGTGGCACCGGGGGTTGAGGTAGCTATCAATTTATTCACGATGGGGGACCGTTCTCTACTCCTTTGCCGAACTACCTGGGGAAGGTCTTGAAAAACTCTTCTTTTCTTGCCAACCCAGACTAAAGAATTGGAGATTTCAGCTCTAAATGTGCACTCTGTCCAGGTCATTTAAGAATTTAATGATGAATGGTCTCAGGGATTCCCCTTTGGATGGCATTGGGCATAGAGCTCTATGCGCTATTTCAATAACATAGTGTACACCATTCAGAGAAGAGCCAGCAATATTTTTGCACAGCACTTGTGCTAAATGCATAGGATCATTTCCCTCTGATGCTTCCAACAGACTGCTCTGCTGACTCCCTATTCAACCGCTGTGTCAACGGGTCAATCTGCTTTCAACATTTCTGGTAGGCAAAAGTAAACTTTTTTTTTTAACTATTTAGATATGTGGCACCTTCCCTAGCAAAATACAATGTTGCCAGACAGGACACAACAAGAAACAAGTTTGATTTCACACGCATTCTAGTACATGTGAAGACAGGAGATTTTTAATGTCTGCTATTGTGGGCTTATTTGCAATACCATGGGAGTTCCACGGCCATCCGTGACTTCCACAGGTGAGGTGCAATTCCATGGGTGAGGCACAATTCTGTGATTTTCCATGAATAGTTCCACGGCCACAGAATTGTGGCAAATACATGGCCTCAACCATACAGTCTTAATAAACTTACTCATATGTTTACAGGTCTCCTCTCCTGTTGCCTCAACAAATGTATAGTGTATGGTTAGCTCCTATTGTGTATGGATTTCCATACACATAATATTCTTGTTATGGTTGAGTTCAAAGGTCAGAAAAGTTGTTATGGTATCATTCTGATGTCACAATGATATCATAGCAACTTTTCAGCTTTAACATTAAACCTGATTGGAGGAAAACACCCTGACAATAAAAAAACTCAGAGAAAAACGGCTGTGCTGCTTAACGAGCAGTTCACAAAGTCAGTTTTGGCATGGACACCTCTTTGTTTTCAAACATTATTAATTTCTCATTTTTTTAAATAATAAACAGTGTGGCTATGGATTGAACATTTCCCCATGGAAGGAGGGTTGGGAGTGACAGACAGATCATCAGCAAACTAGCTGTGACACGGTGGCAGACTGAGGCACGGAAGCAAGCGGTAGCATAAACTCAAGGTTGGAAGCATTGCATAAATAAAAGAACTTTCACATTCTGGAGAAATCATACACTATATAAAACAGTGGATGGATGACCATCCACAACTAAGGCTTTGTTTCCATCAAGGGGAAGTGATGACATCATAGAGACTTCTTCAGCTTCACTCTTGAATTCTCTGTGATGTTATTAATTCCTGCAATGGAAGCACCACCTTGTTATGGATAGTCACCCATCCACTATTCTGTATGTGCTTGAAGAAGATACCCAGATCATTCTTATATAGGTCCCAGGTAAACAAAATAGGTCAAAGACATCACAGGAGCTTACTGCACTCGCTCTGTCAGTGCTCCACTTACAGTAACTAAAACTGACAAAGTGGAACAAAAAAGCAAGTATGGGATTAGAAGAAAAAAGCAGAAATCTATGCAAGCTTCAATCACTACACTGCTAAGTAAAGTGTGGAACTCCCAACAACTAGAATGACAAATGCATTAAAGAGTTAACTATTGCTGCTTTTTACCCAAAGGGAGGTAATAATTTCATCATGTACAGCGTATAAACTAATATTTATGTATCTTACTGTAGGTGTATAGTTACAAAGTCTGAAGGGAATACTATCAACAATATTTAAAATGTAAGATAATCTAATCAACTTTACCCTTGGACAGCGTTCCGAAAGATAAATGTTCAAATGCATATAATGGTCACTGTGTGGCCAACGAATATAAATAAATTAGTGGTTATCATAAATTCTGCCATGTTCACCATGTCCAACATTTGAGTCTTTTATAACATACATAAAATATTGATGGGGTTATAGGGCACTCAGTCTATACAAATGCATTCCCTGTATGCAGTTAAAAATGTTTTCCTAGCCCTACAATTTATTATTTCATTCAGGACAATTTTATCTGGTCACTAACGTATGTTGTTGATGTAAAACATTTTATTTGGAAATTTCAGCTTTGTTTGCTCATGCAGAATACAGTAAACATCACATTTGTATGTAATTTGCAGTGATCCCTTCACAAAATCCCCTTTTTTAGTAACACTTTTTACTGGCATGTCTAATTAGATAGATTATTTATGCACACTGATTTTCATTTAATCCACATTTATTGTATGCATGCAGTTTGTGATGATTCCTTAATAAAATGTTTTTAACTAAACTAGACAGTGGTGTTAACCCTAAGTGGATGGGTGTGTGGGGGGGGAGGGGGGATTTGACATTTAATCATATTATCGCAGCTGTTCTCCTGTCCAGGAACCATTACTGCCATTGTTTTGCAAACCACAGCCCTAAATCCTCCATTCTTTCACTCAAAAGCCCTTCCAGCCCTGCATAACATCAGCAAAGCTGACATGTCAGTTCTGAGAAAAGAAATGCTTGAAAACTAGAAAAGGTGTGGAGAGCCTCAAAGGCATTCACTTGCTTGAGGTGATAAACTTCTTTGTGATGACAGTAATTTTCAAACTACCTGGGAAAACATCCAAGTTTTATTTTTCATAAATGTTAAGCAAAGCACTTAATTACTACATGTCACATAGATCATTCAGAGAAAACACCCACAGCTGTATGCTGCAATGCCACGTAAATAAAAGTATGATGATCAGCTAAATGTGAGGTGCTAAATATGTACATGAAAGATGGAACTATATGGCTCAGCCTGCCAGTATCTTTTCAAATCTTTATTGGAACTCCCTGGCAAGCATGGAAAGTTACATTAATTACTGCAGTTTTAACTCACAAAGTATAGTTATACAGTATTAGTGTGGCTTCACTGGATTCTGGACAAGAAAGTTATTGATTCAGGTCTCACACTTGAGGCTTGGGGCCACATGTTTGGAAAAACTGGATGCATGCCATGTGCTAGCATCCAGCAGCACCTGCTGTGTCCAGCATCTTCTTGGATACAGCGGGTGTTATTATAGAACCTGCATCCAATTTGTGACTTTGACATCATTTCTTGCAGCATGCATTCCACTGTAGACTGGGATTGAGTTCACCTAGTCACCCCCCCAAAGCAAAATGGTCGATCTGACAAAGCCTCTGACCTCCTGCATCCAGAACAAAGCTCTGGGCCTTCTACACCAACTGCATCCAGGGACAATGGGCTGACACTGCACCTTTGACAATTTCCCGGGGTGTATTCTGGGCTCTTGGGCTTGGGAAATCAAGCATTTTGGCTCATATTAAAAAGTAATATTACACTGCATGGCTGGGAAATATTGACCTGCTTGAAGTGTCACCATTTGGATGATGAAAAGCTTACCAGAGATCATTTCTGCATATTTCAGCAGTATTTTTAACAGGATGTATAACATCTCATGACATACAGTATCTTTTAACTGTGGGGAATCACTCCAGTATCCTAGCTAACATTTTCCTATAGTTTTGCTCTACAGGACCACTAGTGAGGCCACACTTGGAGTTCTTTGTGTAGTTTCAATACCTTTATCTAAACAAAGATCAACAAAGGTAGAAATTATCCAGCAGTGGGCAACATAAATGGTCCAAAAGTATCAAGGTAGAGCCTATCAGGAAAGATCAGAGAGCCTAAATATGTGCTCTGTGGAGTACAGTTGAGAGGGGAGGGATGTGATAGAAGCTTACAAATAGATGCAGGGATGCAACATGGTGGGGTCATCCATGTATTGAAAATAAGGAGTAACATAACAACCAGGGACCACAAACTCAAACTAGTTGGGGGGGGGGGGACTTCACGAAATACTTATTTACTGAAAGGGTGGTGGATTTGTGGAACATTCTACCCATTATTGTGATTAATGCTGGAATAATCTCAAAAGGTGGTAATTAAAAAACAAAAGTGGGGGGGTCTGGAAACTCAGAAAGGTTTGAGGAATTATAGGTAAAGAACAAAAGGGTAGATGTCATATGATAAACGTGTTGTCTGTTTCTGTCCTATACCTTGTATATATTCATAAATCAGATTGTAATGGGATTGCTATCTTCTGATCTTTCATGGGCATAGACTAAAGATAAGGGTTTGGGAGAGTAAGTAATGAGATGTGGGGCATACTTCTAGAGGTATCAGATTTAGATCAAAATATTTAGAAATATTGTAGATCACTATTAAATATGCTGTAGTAGAATGAACAAAATTAGAAAAACCTTCAAAAATATTTTATTAAATTCTTTCTATTTCTATAAAAAATGTGATTTACACATAACAATTTTATATGCCCTTAAAATACAGTATATCAATATATAATAAATGTATTTACAAGATTTACAGTAGTCATGTCAACATTACCCCTTGTTTTCATTAGAAGAAAATTAAGCTCCTATATCTAACTGTTGCAAAGGTACTCCATTTTAATGATAATTTCTTTAGAAAGAACTACATTTGCAACCATTAGGGCTAGGTACTTACCATTTTTTTTTTCAAAAGAAGATCAGAGCCATGTCAACATGCTGCAGGTGTGTCCCTTCAGTACAGTTTCCATGCATTGATATTTTATAAACATATTGGTGTGCGTGTGATGGTAGTCCTCACTTTAAAGACTTTTGCTCACTGTTCTAGTACTCCCTCCTGGGACTGGACCAAGAGAACAGCATAATGGACATTCCTCTCTGGCCTGTTACCTACATTATATCTTATTTGCACACCATCAGGGGGTACTGTGTGCCTCAGCTATTCTATGTTAAGGTTTCCTGATGCTATCACATGGCTTCTATTCTCTGAAAGTACCAGGCTGTTTTCGGTAGACATGTTTTCAGAGTGTCATTATTATGCCCTGAAAATGGAATGTAATCCACATAAACAAGATATCATAGGAAGAATGTTTTCTTGACTGTTTACAGAAGTTGTTCCCGTACATGCATGATACCTGCAAAAGAATGCACTGCACTGCTAAGATGGTTAAAAGCACAAGGGTCTGATTTTTAGAAACTTTCCAGACTAAGTCCTTCTGTGAATGTACTTCTCTCCATTCTCTAACTCGAAAAATATATGTGCCTGTTCTGTCCCAGATATAGTGTGACCCTCAGCCACAGACATTTAGTATTGTAAACATCCTTTTTCTGGAATTCTGGTATGGGATCCCTCTAGCTGATCAGTAATCCTGAGTGTTGCTACTAACATCTCTAGTCTGGAAACCAAAAAAGATAAATGTCTTCTTATCTCTTGACCCACATCTGTTTGAAAAAAGTCTTGTCAGAGCCACTGTGGCTGCTAATGTATTAAGTTGATAAGGGGTAAAAAATTAATGTATGGGTTGGGATTGGGGAGACAGAGAAGGGCAGCTAGAAAAACAGTTTACCATGATGTCTTCTTTCCCTGCTCCACTCAACAGAGAAACCACTCCTCCAGTCATTGATGGCATTGTTAACTGTAATAAGAGTGTTGGGCTGGGAAAGGAGATTCTCTGTTCCTTAGTGGTACGGAAAATCACCCACCATGCCTCCTTAAGTTCTACATCATATAAATAACACACAATGTATGTAGACCCAAACATCTCATCCCTAGTAAACCACACCATTTGATGTCCACCAACGATGGAGTGCCCTTGATAATATTGAAGTGCCGCTGATCCTGGACAGAAATGAAATTCCCATTGGAGCAGCCATGCCATCTGGATGAGGGACAGCAGCCTCACACTGCTCTTTGTTTTCTAACTGCCTGCCTAAGTGCAGCATCCTGGATCCTCTGAGACGAACTTTACATGCTCAGATTCACAGCTGTAAACCTCAGGCTTGGTTGCCAATCTGCTACAGAAGGCAGTTACATCTTGATTATGCGACAAGTGCCAGAGAAAAACATGCTCATGATGATGACAATGCACTTTAATATATAACCCCCCACACACACACACACACACACACACACACACTCACATACAACTAATGAGATGCCACCATCATCATCATCATCACATTGCCTTGTGGACAGTGTAACAAGCTGAACTAGACTCTGAATTCTGAAGTTTGAATGTTCCTTAAAACCATCCAGAAGCATCTCTGACAGCCAGAGGTTGACATTAATTGTCTCATTGCTATGCTGCTGCTTTTGAGCAGCTTTCAGAAGTCCCCAAAGTCTGAGTGCAGTCACTAACCTGGAACTGCACAGCAGTGCAATATGTTCATAAGGGTAAGGGTGCTGAAAGACATGAGAACACTAGCACTGTGGATAATTTCAGGCCCACAATGGCAGCCCTCAGAATTGGAACACTCCTTCAGTCCATACTTCAGATGTGAAGGTGACTCTGTTCACCCATTCAGGTCCACTTTCGGCACCCACATTGCTTTTTATCATTGCTGTCTGCCAACACACACTTCCTTCCTCCTTCTCCCTGCCTCATCCATTCCACTGATGAAACTGATTCACTCCCCTCCAGCACCAGACACTGATTCAACCCAACATAACAGGGATATTGTTGTGCACTTATTAACTGTTCCATTAAAAGCTTAACTTATAAACAAGAGCAGATTGCTTATCAGTGGATGTTCTTCTAACCCATCAAAACCCACAAAGAGTGATTCAGTTACAGCAATGTATTAGAGGATAAATTATTTTGAAGTTCAAATGCTGTGGTGCCCTTGCTGTTTATGACATCACAGCCCTTCCTGTCACAATGGTCTCACTAACACAAGGGACTGTTGACAAGCAGTGGAAACATAGAAAACAGTGACATTCAACACAGGTCTTATGGACTTCCAGTTTTATTTTATTTCTTTTTTCTAGTTTAACTAGTATAACTGGTTTTCCCTTAACTCATTGCCTCTTTTTGTTACAAGCTTAGTGTTACTTTTGGGGCTCATGTTTCAGAGACTGGATGACGTAGAAAGACATTCTATATATTGTTAGGAACCTTATGTTTTCAGCTTTCCAGCAATATATATTGTGGCATGTTATCCTAGGTCATACCTTCTTTGTGATATAAGCCCCCAAATTATCGCTATGTTTGTAAACAAAAGCGGCTTTTATTTTATCATATGTAGTTTAGCAGGGCCATGTAATAAAGTTCTCTGACCTGCAGAGTCAAAGATTCTGAGTCAGCAGGCTGACTATACATGCACTGTGGCCATTATTACCTTTATTAAAAACGTCTTGTCTAGTTTTCAGTCCAAACAAACAGGGACTGCTCCTAGGTATACCACAGCTCACAGTAAACATGCTATAGGGCAAAACCACAAGCCAGGCTCAACAGAAAAAATAAATAAATTGTCTATACTGTCTTTTACATGAAGGTCTCAATCCTGCAGAAAAATCATGTGACCACATCACCCAAGCAGTAGGCCAAATGTTGTGACTGGTCCTCGCTCATCCGAGTCATCTGTCTTGTGCACACTGATTGGAGGGTCAGGCAGGGGAACGTGAAATTGATG
Source organism: Neoceratodus forsteri (assembly GCA_016271365.2). Lineage (NCBI taxonomy): Eukaryota > Metazoa > Chordata > Ceratodontiformes > Ceratodontidae > Neoceratodus > Neoceratodus forsteri. Next base: position 1,277,682,137 of record CM057450.1, on the reverse strand, counting down.
GTGGCTGGCTAATAAGGTAGAACGCCACTCTGGACTTCTCGGCCTTAATTTAACCCTTGCTGCAATGGTGTAAATTCCGAGAGGGGCAGATCCCCTACCAAATCTTCCCAGGGGGGCTTCAGCCCCTCAGACCTTCTGTAGTCAGCTCCTATGTTTATGAGTTTACTTCCAAAACTGCTCAATGAAAAGTAACAAAACAAAAAAAAAAGGCAAGAGGATGGGATAGACATTTTGTAAAAAAAAAAGTTGAAGATTCCTAAATAAGTAAAAAGTGCCCTGCAGTTGCATTAAACCCGACCCACTCCACCCACATCAGACTCTTTGAAGTGTGCTGATGATTGCCATGGTGATAATTGAGATATATATTATATATATATATAATCTCAGTTTGGTTATTTTAGTACAATGAATGAGATCAATGCAGGATTACAATAGCCTGCATAGGTTTAAAGCAGCATTGCAGTTCTTGAAGTACTTACTTGGGGCTCTTCTGAAAAATATTCTGCCCTTTTAGCATGACTTTTTATCTATTTTGAAAATAATTGGTTAATATGTGCATCAGTTGTGTCCAATGTATTACAATAAGTTTGGAAGGGGTTGGCGCACTGTAAAATGTTTTAGGTCGAGAGCAATATTTGCATAAAAAGTAAGGTAAATTTAGTGAATTCTGCAACTTTATTGGTCAGCAGTAACCATGGGCTACTCGGTAAAAAAGGGTCCAGATGTCAGCCTCTGCTTAAAGTTTATTCCCTAAACTATCCACCTAAGAAAAAAGTAACTGGCTAAACTGTCATTTAAAAGGCATTGAATATGATTTCTTAGTGCTGAATTTGCTTTTCAATCCCTGTCCAGGGACTCGTCTTCAGATAAAACAATACTTCAAGTAAACAAGGACCATTGACTGAACAAGTTAAACCTGGGGATGTCTTTCAGAAATCAAGAGATATCACACAGATATTTTGAAGAAAGGGCAGAACTTCCTTATTATAAGGGGCTTTTCTACAAATCACTCAGCTCCATTTCCCATGGCACCATTCTGCAATTTCTCAGGTGTGCCCTGGAAATTCATCATAACATATCACATTTGTTCCAAACTGCAAAATAAACTTGCCCCCATCCAAACTATGATGTACTGTGTTAATAATCCCCCTTGGCATTATGGCTATGTGTCTGCTGTAGCTGTCAGAGTGTTAGCAAGGGACTTCCTGATTTATATGACAAAGTGCCTGTGCCAAATGTTGTAATAGATCTGGACAGATAGATTCATATCAGGGTTATATTTATTTACTTAGGGTTTATTCTTGCAACAGATCTCTTGAGAGTGACCTCAGTAACCCTTATTGACGATGTCATAAAACAAATAGTTGCTGTTATTCAGGCTGGGCTTGCTTCAGCAATGACCAAAGCACTATTTTAGGTACTTTATTTTCTCGAATGATACCAGAAGTCTGTGTGTGTGTGTCTGTGTGTGTGTGTGTGCGTGTGTGTCCATCAAAACCACAAAGAATGATTCAGTTGCAACAATGTATTGGGGATACATTATTTTGAAGTTCAAATGCTGTGGTGCCCTTGCTGTTTATGACATCACAGTCCTTTCCTGTCACAGTGGTCTCACTAACACACGGGATGGCTACTTGACAAGCAGTGGAAACATAGAAAACAGTGACATGTAGTATAACACTATTGTTGTGGCCCTCCAGTTTTATTTAAATTTTTTTTTGTTATCTATATAGTATATAAGAAAAAATTACTCACCTTAGTAATGTTGTTTCTTCTAATGGAGTCTTGCTATATTATGACATATGCAGTGAGTCCCAACCTTCGAACTGCTCCGGAGGTGAAAGAGTTAACTTTCCATGCCAGGCATGGAACGCTGAGCTCGAGCTCGGTTGAAACTCTGTTGTTCTTCAAACTCAAACCGTCAGATCTTTATGAGCTAAACTCACTGAGGTCCCGTGTGGAAGCTGTAAACCTACACTAGCCAAATGGCTACTAAACACAAGAACACATTTTTTGGTCCCAAAACAAAGACTCAAGTCAGGAGACCCAAAAATCTAATGAAAAACACAACACCAAGTCACCCCAAAAAAGGAGGGGTGAAAACAACAAGGTGGGCATCTACTAAGTGCCAACACTGCACTGCCCACCCACATCCCAAAAACAGAGGTTCTGAGAGGGGCAGGCAGGGAGGGAGGTCAAAATATAGCAAGACTCCATTAGAAGAAACAACATTACTAAGGTGAGTAATTTTTTCTTCAAACAACATGAAGTCTTGCTATATTATGACATATGCAGACTTCACAGCAGTACCTCCATGGAGGAGGGACAGAACCTACTTAAGAAATAGGCTCTGAAGCACAGCTGTGCCAAACCGAGCGTTACTCCTAGCCTGGATGTCCAGGGAGTAATGCTTGGTAAAAGTGTGAACTGTTTTCCAGGTAGCTGATTGACATATCTCTAGAATAGGGATGTCCCTGGCAGCAGCCAGGGAAGCAGCTGTACCTCTGGTTGAGTGAGCCCTCAGGCCTGAGGGAGGAATCTCACCCAGCTTTTCATAACAGAATTGGATACAAGAGACAATCCACCTGGCAATGGATCTTCTAGTGGCAGGTTTCCCTTTACCAACCTCACCATAAGTGAGGAACAGTTGGAGGGAGTCAAATCTGTGACCCTTGGTACGCTCTATGTAGTAACTAAGGGCTCTCTTCACATCTAAGCTGTGCAGCCTCCTCTCGCCAGAGGAGGAATGGTCAGTGAAGTACGCTGGAAGAGATATAGATTGATTAAGGTGGAAATCTGAAACCACCTTAGGCAAGAACTTCCTGTTAGTCCTGATGACCACCTTATCTCTATGAAAGGAGATAAAATCAAGCTCCACTCAACAAAAGCTTGCTAATTCACTTATCGTCTGGCAAGTAATGACTACCAGAAACACAGTCTTCCAAGTTAAGTACTTAAGCTCTGCTGAAGACAAGGGCTCAAAGGGAGGTTGCATAAGCTAAGCAATGCAAACATTAAGATCCCAGGCAGGGGCAGGGTCCCTGAATGGAGGGTTGGTGTGAAGCAATCGCTAAAAACTTGGAGAATACAGGATGAGCTGAAAGAGAAGAGGGTTTACCTGCTGAAATAAAAGCAGACACAGCTGCCAAATGTACTTTTAGGGTAGCTGGTCTCAGCCCCAAGGTATTTAAATGGACCATATAATCCAGGACTGTGGGTAAATCAGCAGATTCTGGGGAAATATGCTTCCCAGAGCACCATATGGAAAACCTCTTCCATTTGGAATTATAGGCAGCCCTGGTGGAAGGTTTCCTAGAAGCCTTCAATATATCCATTACACCTTGGGAGAGGTGTAGATCAGCAACTCTAACTCTTCAAGAGCCAGGCCTTGAGATTGAGAGATTTGAGGTTTGGGTACCAAACCCTCCCCTGAGCACAGGTTAACAGGTTGTGATTCCTGGGAAGACACAGGGGAAGATGGACTGCTAAGGACAGTAGGAGTGGATACCAGGGTTGTCTGGCCCAATCTGGAGCAATCAGGATCATCTTGCAGGATTGAGATCTGATTTTGACTAACACTTTGAACAGGAGAGGGAAGGGGGAAAAGCATAGAGAAACTTCCCTTCCCAATTGAGAACTAAGGCATCCAGAGGGACTGGGCCCAACACTGGGGCCTGCGCAGCAAAAGGGAAGTTGGTGATTGTCTGGGGCTGCAAAAAGATCTATCTGTGGGGTGCCCCATCTGGCAAATATTACCTCCAGGACCAGGGGATCCAATGACCATTCGTGATGGCCCTGGGAAATCCTGCTGAGAGCATCTGCCAGGACATTGTCCTTGCCTGGGAGATGAACTGCCATAAGGGAGGTGTTCAGGGAGTAAGCCAGAGATCACAACTTCATTGCTTCGGTGCACAAGGCCGTAGACCGAGTGCCTCCTTGCTTGTTGATGTACCACATTGTGGTGGTGTTGTCTGTTCTGACCTGTACAACTTTGTTCTGAACAGATTTGGAAAAAGCTTGAAGTGCTAGAAAAACTGCTCTGAGTTCCAACAGATTGATGTGGAGCAGAGATTCCTGAGGGGACCACAATCCCTGGGTAGTGAGGTCACCCATGTGAGCTCCCCACCCCAAGAGGGATGCATCTGTAGTAAGGATTAAGGAGTGAGACTGAGTGACAAAGGAACCCTTGTCTCAGATTGCTCTGATCCTGCCACCATTGTAGGGCTTGGATCAGGGTTCGAGTTACTGGGATCAATTTGGTTAGAGGGTCTTTCTTTGAGACCAAAAGGCTCTCAAATGGAACTGGATGTCCCTCATTTGAAATCTTGCTCCTGCACTACTGCTGTAGAAGCAGCCATGTGCCCCAGGAGCTGTAGAAAATGCCTTGCTGGTTGAGACCTGCAGGGTGAATGAGGAGAGCCAGAGAGACCAGGGTCCTTGCCCTGTCCAAAGGAAGGAAGGCTCTGGCTTTCTCTGTGTTCAGCTCTGTGCCTATGAAGGTGAGGAGCTGGACAGGCTCTAGAACTGACTTTGAAAGATTCAGAAGGAAACCTAGAGAAGTGAGCAGTTGCTGAGTTATCTGTAGATGTAACTTGACTTGGTCTGGAGACTGGCCTACTATGAGCCAGTCATCCAGGTAAGGGAAGATGGCAATTTTTTGCCTTCTTAGGGAAGCAACTGCTACTGCCAGGCATTTTGTGAATACCCTTGGAGCAGAGGTGAGGCCAAAGGGCATTGCTCTGAACTGGTAATGGCATGAGGGCAGCTCTAACCTGAGGTACTTTCGATGGGAGCTTCTGATGAGAATATGGAAGTAGGCATCCTTGAGGTCCAGGGACGCTAGCCAGTCCCCTGGCCTTAGAGAGGGTAGAATAATTACCAGAGTCACCATTTTGAATTTTGGTTTTAAAAGGTGCTTGTTTAAATATCTGAGATCCAGGATGGGCCGCCATTCTCCTGTCTTTTTGGGGTAAGGAAGTACCTGGAGTACAATCCTTTGCCCTGGTGTAGGGGTGGATCCCTTTCCACAGCTCTGAGAGCCAAAAGGGAAGAGACCTCTGCCTCTAGGGCAAGTGCTTCTGGTGGATTTGCAGGTGGAAAGGATCTGGTTCTCATCTTTGGAAATTTTTTGAAGCTGAGAACCAGTCCCTGGCTTACTACTTCCAGGACCCACTTGTCTGATGTCAGAGAATTCCAGTCCTGGACAAAGTAAGCCAGCCTTCCCCCTACAGGTAGCTGAGAATCGGCTCTGGCAACCCCATCAGGGTGCCTGCTTGGCAGGGGCTTTGGGCTGAGGGGTGGAAGCAGGCCTGCTTGTACCCCATCTGCCTCTCCCTCTAAAGAACCCCCTCCAGGCGTAAGCAGAAGAGGAGGCCTGGGCTTGGTAAAAAGGCCTATGAAAAGGCCTGCCCCTGCCCCTGGAAAGCTGCCTTTGAGGAGTGGCCTGCCTTTCCTTGGCCTGTGCACTCTTATAGGTGGTCCTATACTCATCCATTTTCTTCATGTAATTCTCTGTCTGCTCCCCAAACAGAGAATTACCCACAACAGGAAAATCCATGGCCTTAGTCTGGGTATCCTGTGACAGGCTAGTACATCTGAGCCAAGCCATTCTGCGAAGTGCCACAGATGTAGCCATGACTCTTGATGACACATCATTAGAGTCCACTGCAGCATGAATTTCACCTTGGATGCCTCAATACCATCAGCAGCCACCTGCTCCAGCTCCTTGGCAAGCTGGCCAGGGACCTGTTTTGCTAGAGCCATAACAGTATCCCATCTGGTTTCTGATATCTAGCAACATAAACCATATAATTTGCCTGTCTGAGTCCCAAGGATGCTGCCATGTACTGTTTCTTTGCCATGGCATCAATCCTCCTGGAGTCCTTGTCAGGGGGGTGTGAAGCCAAGGGAATATTTGCCTTGTCACAGGCTGCAGCCTGCACTACCCCAACATGGCTGCATTGTTGTGTAAGGAACTCCGTATCAGAGCCTGACAATGTGTACCTCTTGTCCATTCTCTTATCCACAGGAGATATAGTGTGAGGAGTTTTTAGAATTTTTACTGTCTGTTTCCCAAAAAGATTTATGCAAAGGAATAGACAGTCTCCTAGACTCTGGGATATCCATCATTTCCACATAGTCAGGCTCCTCTTGATCATCCACAGCTTCCTCCATAGGGAGCTGGAGGGTTTCAGCCACTTTTTTATAAAACATAAAATAAGAAGGGGACTCAGAAAGCCTAGGAGGAGACACTCCTGAAGGTCTGTCAGGGGAGATGTCCGGGTCAGTGGGCATATCCAGACTTTCAAATCCACATTCACTCTCCTCATACTCCTCTTCCCCCTCCTCCGGTTCATAATATTCCTCTAAATCCTACTCTTGAACCGGTGGAACCGGCCGAACCGTATGCTTACCTGATGGTGCCGGTTCAGTCAGAACCGGTGAAAGCGACTGGACAATTTTAATTGCTTTGGCTATTTCTTCAGCGGTTGGAGAGGAAAGTTTTGGCTCCACGCCAGCTGATTTCCTAGTCCTTTTTGCTGGAACTGACTCCTCAGAGTTGGATCTCCTTTTGCCCGAGAAAGTCTCGCCCTGGTCAGAGGGCACTCCCTCCGGTTCGGTTGGAACCGAACCGGGCTGGCCATCCGGTTCAGTGGACTTTTTGGCCTCCCTTTCCCCTGAGCCTACCAACTCTCTTTTCCAGGGTAGCTGCAGGAAAATTTTTACAAATCTGGCAGTCTGCATTGAGGTGGTCAAACCCCAGACAATAAACACAGGTGGTGTGGGGGTCAGCCTTGGCAAAGACTTCCCCACAGACACTGCAGTGTTGAAACCCAGTGGGCCGGTTTTCTTTTGGGTTTCTCAGACATAATGCCAGCCTAACCAAACTTACCTGTTTATGGCAATCCGCCAGGTAAGACCCTCTTATCGGTTCCCAACCGTGTCACGGGTCGTGGAAAAAAACGTAATAAAATCTGTTTTTTAGAACCGATAAGAACCGGTAACCACACTCTAAATGACAGATTAATATATTTTAAACAACCTGATCGGTTCAAACCGAACCGATAAACCGTTTACAAGTTCCACACAGAATAGAAATCAATGTAAAACCTATCTAGTACTCACAAATACCACAGACAGAGTCTGAACCGACCGGTTGCGGTTTAATTTTGGTCAAAAACCGAGAAAAACAATACTTTAACCAACAAAATAAACCGAGCAGAAGGAGAAATCTCCAGGGCGACTGTTCAGTGAGGCGGAGTAAAGAATCTGACGGTTTGAGTTTGAAGAACAACAGACAGAGTTTCAACCGAGCTCGAGCTCAGCGTTCCATGCCTGGCATGGAAAGTTAACTCTTTCACCTCCAGAGCAGTTCGAAGGTTGGGACTCACTGCATATGTCATAATATAGCAAGACTTCATGTTGTTTGAACTGGTTTTCCCTTAACTCATTGCCACTTTTTGTTTCAAGCTTAGTGTTATTTTCAGGGCTCATATATCATAGTCTTGAAGACTTGATAATCTAGTAAGACATTTTATATATTGTTGGAAAGCTAAAGGTCCCAGCTTTCCAGTTATATATAGCATGTTATCCTAGGCCATACCTTTTTGAGATATAAGTCCTGAACATAGTGCTATTTTTGTAACCAGAAGTGGCTTTTTTATCATATGTAGTTTAGCCGACCTGCAGAGTCAAAGTTTTAGAGTCAGCAGGCTGACTATACATGCACTGTGGCTATTATTACCTTTATCAAGATGTCTTGTCTATTTTTCATTCCAAACAAACAGGGGCCGCTCTTAGCTATCCTGTGGCACACAGTAAACATACAGCAGGGCAAAAAAACAATCCAGGCTCAACAGAAAAAAGGAAAAAACATTTTTATGCTGTCTTTTAATTTTGAAAAATATACATTTGCTTTTAACTTTTTTTGACTCAGGGGGGTGTTGAATTTGCACATTTAAGTGAAGAGTTAAACATTGTGAGCACTGTAGCCATAGTTTCTAAGGAAGGATTCCAGTCAAATTAACAATGTGTTGTCAGATACATGAGGAGGTGTCGGACAGTTTTACTTTATAAGTGTTAACTGTGCCTATTGATTGCAATATGTTATCCTCCCAGTGTCTAATTTGTGAGTTTACTTGCAAAGCTGCACAATAAAAAGTAAAAAAAAGAGGCATGAGAATGTGATAGCCCTTATGTAAACAAGATAATAGTGCCATGAGTAGAGGGGTGAGGGGGAGAAGAAGGAAACACAGTTTAGTGAATACAGAAAACACAGACAGATTTTTTGACTCCACTCCTTTGGAACAATACAGCTGTGCTGCTTTAGGACTTTTGGTCAGATCCCTTCTACAAATAGCAATACATCAGCATAGCTGTGATGTTAGGAGAAAATAAAGCAGTGAGAAGAGGGGTGAGGAGGGATAGGGTGAGGGGGGAGAAGAAGGAAACACAGTTTAGTGAATGCAGAAAATATGGACAGATTGTTGACTCTACTCCCTTGGAACAACACAGCTAGGCTACATTAGAAATTCTGGTCAGACCCCTTCTACAGCTAGTGATACATCAGCATAGTTCTGATGCTATGCAGCCAAATAAAAATAACAGAGAGGAAAAAATCCTACACTGCAAACTTAAGTTACATGCACAGAAAGCATGTATGCCTATCTCTCTGCACATGACAACCTGTTAAGGTATGCTAAAATGTATTGATATGATTTTACACATTTTTATACAAGGAAACTGTATCAAGATGATATGTACATGCTGATCTGACTCCAAGCTATCATTAAAAAAATAACTAAATTAGCTCCTTGCCCTAATGGTTCTAAAATTAGCCATTCTGAAAGATAATTTCTTTGAAAAAGGCAAACTTAACCATTAGTACTAGGAACTTATATCAACAGAGATAAGTCCAGTTGATGCAGTCAACATAAAACAAATTGACAAACAAAAGCTGAACTGCACTAACTGGGCAAGAGATAATTAAGCAATAAGGCATATCAGGCTATGTGTTAGTGTGTAATAACATCACAGCTTGGGCGAAACACAGAACACAGAAACATAGACTTTGACAGCAGATAAGGACTGCTTGGCCCACCTAGTCTGCCCATTTCCCTTCCTATTGGATATGCTGCAGATCCTACAGTAGTTAACCAACAGTCTATTTCCTCCTACCCCCTTCTAGAATTGCCTAATGTCTGTCCCATGCATTCTTGAATTCCCCTACTGTTTTTGACTCCACAACCCCTTCAGGAAGGCTGTTCCATGAGTCCATCACCCTGTCCATGAAAAAATACTTCCTCACATTGCCCCTGAGCCATCCCCCCTCTATCTTCAAATTGTGCCCCCTTGCTATTGCACATCTCTTTTTCTGAAAGATGGGGAGTTGAAGCACTGGGCCCCAGGCTGAGTGCGTTTAACACCTAAGAAGTGATGTTATTACACAAAAACACACAACCTGGAGTACCTTATTGCTATTGTCACTTAATGTATGAAGGAGCTAAAAAGGCCGAAGTGCAAATACAGCTCCTTTAGTTCAAATTATAATAGCACATATTACCACCTTCATCTATATACAGTATCTATCTAAATTTCTTTTTAATATTTCTTTATATTTACTTGTTATAATATATCCTGGAAGTTTGTTCCATAGGTTTTCTGCACTCTGTGTATAGAAATGTTTCCTTTTGTTTGTTCTGAAATAATTAACTGTGACTTGTAATGGATGTCCCATAGTGGCTGTGATAATATATTTATATTCAGTATTTAGTTCATTTTTTAAGTTTGGGTCATTCATGATGTCATAATAGAAAATAATATTTCCATGTTTCCTTCTAGTTTCTAAACTGTGTAATCCTAGGTGCTTTAGTCTGCTTGAGCATGGTGCAGTTTTCAGAATTCTAATAGATTTTGTAAATCTGTGTTGTTCCCTTTCCAATCTGTACACCTCCTTCCTTGTATATGGACACCAGATCTGACTACAGTAGTCCAGCTGTGGCCTAACATAAGACAAATACAGTGGCATCATCACTTCTGTTGTTCTGCTTTTTATATTTGTTTTAATTGACCCAAGTGTTATATTTGCCTTTGCAACTACCGTAGCATGGTGATCTTTAAGATCCAGTTTGTTGCCAATCAATATAGCCAGGTCTTTTTCAGTATTTTTTGATTCTATAACACAGTTGTTTAAGAGATATGTATTTAATGGATTATTTCTTCCCATGTGTATCACACATTTATCAGAGTTTAGGGACATTCCCCACTTACACACCCAAGTTGCTATAGTATCCAGATTGTCCTGTATGAGGTTTCCTTGGTCCATTGTTTTGCAAGGGCCACCTAATTTCACATCATCTGCACATTTAACAATGTGATTATGAATGTTCTCCTCCAAATCAGCTATGAATAGTTGAAATATGGCCGGACCCAGCACTGACCCCTGAGGCATCCTACTGATCACTTTACTCTCTGCTGAAAGGTGACCCTTAACTGTTACCTTTTGTGTCTATCATCCAACCAATTTATTATCCATGCCACTAGATGTCTATCAATGCCATATCTTATCAGTTTTTTAACCGCTGTATTATACAATGGCTCGTTTCTTCATAGAAGAGAAACAATATTTATTTTTTGCATTTTTAATTTCTGTTTGGGTGTGTGGAGGTATCTGTTTAAAAAAGTCCAGAATATTTTCCACCAGTAGGTAGAGCTGTCTTCTGCATGATGTGCCTCCCCAAGGCCCTAAGGTTTTTCATTGTTTCACTGCTGTGTGTTGGTGCAGTGATCTTTGCCATCTATCCCCCCTTCCTGGCTGTTGGTCCACGTTTCATTATTTCTTTCTTTTTGTTTACATTAGTTGTGTTTCTTTATGTGGTCACCAAGCTGCTCAGTGACCACAGGATATGTGATTTGAGAGTTGAAGAGGAGATGAGAAGACATTTTGCGTCATGGCTTCAGTTTCTTAGCTTTTCCCGGGGAGCAGTGGAGGAGCAGGGTGGAGATAATGTGTGCCAGAGCTTAATTTGACCATAGAAAATACATTTAATTTTTATATCAGCTTTTCTTACCAAAACTAAGCAGCTTCAGTGAAGTGTGCAACCACCACTTACAGTATACGAGGTTCACTGAAGCTGCTTGGTTTGGAAAAAAACTGCCATATGGTATTTTCCCTGAGAGGTAGAGTTAGAGATGGAATTGCTGTTGTTGTTTGGGGTGTGTGTGTGGGGGAAAGTTCAACATAGTTATGTGGTTGTATGTGTACCCTTTTTAGATGATGGAGATGTCCATTTGTGAATTTTTCTGGCAGGCAGAGGAATATAAAGCAGTGCTGGCTTCAGGGTAGTTGAGCAGAGATGGATGTGTTTCACTGTACTGTGGTCACCTTTGTGCCTGAACAAGATACAGTGATGATAATTGTCAGAAAACATCATTGTCTCCAGGGTTCAGTAGCCAACCTGCTTCCTAGAATTTTTCTTACCATTGTATAATATAAGATAAAAAAGAAAGCAGATTCCAAATGTGCTTTTCCCCCTGATGAATCTCTAATGAGAAAAGCGCTGGGACACCTGGTACGGTGGTATAATTTTGTGTCTCACGAGTGCCTACAAACTGTTATCTCTGGACCTTCTATTTTTAGGCAACAGTACATTTGGAATCTGCTCTCTTTTTTATATGACATAATCCCTGGCTCGGCAAGTGCAGTTCAGCTTTTATTTGCTGGTATTCAAGTCATTGGGATCAGGAACCCCATCGACCTGCACTGAGCTTTGCACCAGTGAATATGGACCACCCCTTCCGTCTACACAAACATAAAAAAAATGTTTCTCTTCAACTCTTTCTGTTACTATGCTCTCAACTGTCCCCCTCACACTCATCAATGCTGTATATATCAATCTCTCTCTTTTTCCTGTCTTGTGAACAGATGCCATGCCCACTGCACCAGCTTCTTTGGCAAATTCTGGTTCAGTTCCAATACCCTACTATCTCTCTGCCTCCCTCTCCTTCCCCCCCACTCCTATACTCTCAGAAGCTCAAATGCTCCTGCCCTATTAGTCCAGCTGATCTCCATGGCCATGGTCAAAGCCGCATTCAGCCACAGCTTTCCAAAAAACTGAAACTTACTCCCCCCTGCCATTCGCCAATCCTCCTCCCCCTGGGCCCTCTCAAACCATCTAAGAAGCCACATCTCTCCCTCCTGCAATTGCTTCTAATATCCTCCTGCCCCCACCGACTTTTCCTAGTGGGTAACCACTGTGTTCAGGCACTTATATTTTGTCTTAGTTACCATGCACTTTACCTGCATCTCTCAAATGTCTAATAACTGGGCACTCACAAATGCTCTGTAAATAATTGCCGACTTATAATTGTTTATTAATTCTTAGTGATTTATTTGTCTATGCTATACATGGACTGCCAGCTGTTTCCCTGATTGTATGGTGCTATTCTAAATTATGTTTTTATCTTTATATTTAAGTCCTACTCTAATCTGCTCTGTAATAGGTATGCAACATGTATATGTTGTGCTATCATGCCAAAATCCCTCTTGTACAACTTCCCCTTCCCCAGGATGCATCTGTAAATAAGCTCCCAGCTCAATATGCCTTTCCTGGTGGAACTTTTTAAATAAATAAATAAATGTTGACACAGTAAGAAGGCATCAACATACTGTATACAGTATATAACTCAGCAGTATTTTTAGTTACCATATAATTTGTTTCAGCATTAATGTTTTTTCTGACAAAACTTTCAAGCTGTCCATTTTTCTTTTTGTTTTCCTTCATTCCTGAACCAAGATATGGGATTCTAAAGTTTTAAAAGTTCACACACCCATGCCATGTCCACCATGTAAAAATTAAATATCTTGGTGCAGTGCTGTGCTGCTTACTACCAAAACATTTGCTGCACCATCCTAATACACCCACTGTATGAATCTAGCACGTATTATCAACAGGTAACCTTAGCAGAAGAGATATTTTAAAACTGCGAGTGTTAGCCATCTTAAATGGTGTGAGTAACTTATAAGAAAATAAGCTATAAAAGCTGCTTTAAAAATATCTGAAAAAAATAAAAATACATTGAGGATGAATATAAGGATATCAGAAATACATTTTGGCTAAACAAAATATGGGCCCTATGTACTACCGGGTGGGTATTATGCACTGGTGGTGTGTATCCCATTCACATAGCTTTGCACCTGTGAACAGGTGCACACTGGCCGTATTCATCAATGTCCACTGCTTGTTCATGGCTCCACCACCCACCCTCGGTGTGCAGGACTCCACTGGCTGGCCGGGGGTGGAGTCGTGGACCCAGGCAGGCATCCTATCAGTTGCCCCCATGGGTCTCAAAGTGGATCCCCAGCACAAGATGGCATGGGTCCAGGTGTGTGAATAGCACCAGCGGACACGACCCACACAGCAATGCCCCACCAGGCAGCAAACCCCTGGCAGAGCCCCTGGGATACTGCAGCCACCTGCCGCACTGCTGCACCCCCCCCAACACAAAGTACCACCAGCACTCATGCAGCATGCCACCCCTGAACATGACTGCCCTTGTCCCCGCGGAGCACCAGCAGCACCCCCACCCCAATATTTGGCTGCCCTTTCCCCTACTGCACTGCATGACAGCCCTCCCCCCTTCAATCACTGCTGACCTTCACTGGTGACTAACAGGAGCCCCCTGCCCAAAATGCACACATGTTCCCAGGTCCCACACACCGGTTCCCTGGTACCAGTACCCCAGTCCCAGCATTGGTGGTTAGTGGTTCCCCCCACCCCCATGGCATTTACCACCCCTCTCCCATACCAGTATAGTTGGTGCCATGACCTGGACGACCAGCAGCACAGCCCTTCACACACCTCCACGGCTGCCAGCAGTCCAAGTTTTTTTTTTCTTTATTTTATACTTGTAAGCATGATGAGCATAGATGCCCATTTTTATTACTTACTTGGTATTACTTGGTAGGAAAGAACAAAAGAAGGCCAATGCCCATCGAGACTGTTCCCCACACAATGCAGAACATTATTTATTTGTTTTCCCTAATCCAAACATCTAATTTGTTTTTGAAAATAGTGATACTAGGAGCCTCAACCAATTCCTGTGGCAAGGTATTCTATATAGTAGAAGCCCTTATTGAAAAAAGTTTCCCCTCTTGCTGGTTCTATAACTTTTGACCTCAAGCTGTCTGTTGTGCAGTCTTGGAACATGTCACCTTTTGAAGAATGTTAGACCACATTTTTCCATGAGATCAAGTGAATTTATTAAATTAAAAACCATAAGCATATCTCCTCTTAGTCTTCTAGTTTGAAGACAGGAGACCAGTAGCTTTTAATCTAGTCTGATAATCCAAATTTGTTAATCTGGGAATCATTCTGGTTACTCTCCTTTGAACTTGTTCAAGAATGGCAATATCTTTTTTTTTATTTGGATTCCAAAAAGGGGAGCTATAGTCCAGACACGGTCTAATATATGCCCTATACAATGGGACAAGGCATTGTTCAGTGTGGTTAATAAAAGTATGTTTTATTTTCCTCAAAAGTCTATTGGTCATACAAGCAGTTCTAACACAGTGATCATTTGACGTGAGTTTATTGTTGATATATATACCTAAGTCTTTCTCACAGTTTGATGAGTGAAGTGGAAGTCCATTTATATGATATATCGTATTGGGATTATTTGCACCAAAATATGCTACTAAACATTTGTCCTGATTAAACTGCATATGATTATCATTTGCCAAAGTATTAATTTTCCCAAATCCTCCTTTAATGAGGAAATATTTTCTTGATTATTAACCTTACCCCCCAATTTACTATTGTCTGCGAATTTAATCATGAAATTATTAGGTCCTGTTTGTAAATCACTAATATAGAGATTCATTCATATGCGACAAGTTTACAAAATACAAAAGTAAAAACATTTACGTACAAATTACTAACACAGAGTAAACATAAATAACAATTACACAGATACAAGCAGCATCATAAAAGGCCAAGAACAATCTTATTGATGAAAACAATTGCATTTATCATTGTTCAAAAGCCAATTCTGTAACATCTTTTAAAAAAAACTGTAAAGTGATGACAGATTTGTTAAATGGGGGAGGGGAGTAAATTGAAGCAAATGGGGGCAGTATACAAAAGCAATCTTTGGCCCACAGATTTTTTTAAAAGGGGAATTAAAATTTTTAATTTATTTTGGGACTAAATCCCAAAATAATTTAACACTCTAGGGAAAAAAGCCATTACAGAGGGTGGTGAAAGATTCAGAACCTGCTTATGTAAAAATAAGGAGGATTTAAAAAATATCCTCTTAGATAATGAGAGACAGATAGAATTCTTGTATGAATCATGTGAATGAGTATTAAAAGGTGATCCTGTGAGAAATCTTAAAATGTCATTATACATAACTCAGTTTGTTAAGTAAAGTGTTTGTAGTAGCCGTATAAAATATTAATCCCATAATCCATCACACTAAGTAATAAACTATAGGTAAGTAACTTTCTAGAATCCTTTGTCAAGAACAAACATATCCTATATAGCATCACTAATCGCTGATGTAAAATTTTATGGAGATAATTTATGTGAAATTCCAAAGATAAATGTGAATCCAAATAAACACAGAGGAATTTAAATGTATTAACCCTCTCTATTTTATAACCTTTAAGATCTGATATTGTTAGCAAAAGCGGGGAAGAAAGGGGGTCCGTCCTGGGCCCTATGAAAACAAAAAAGCTGTTATTTACAGTGACGCATTTCCAGCATCACTTGGATGGCCGGTGGCCATGAGGGTGTGCAGAGGGCTGTGCCAGTAGTTGTCCGGGCTGTGACACCGACTATACAAGTATGGGGGGAGGGGTGGTTGGTGCCAAGGGGATGGGGGGACACACTGAACATCACTGTGGGTTGGGGGGATGGGATCGGGGGATGGGGGAATACAGGGATGGCTGCTCTGTGCCCACCGTGTGTGGCCTGTGGTTAGATGGATAGTAGCAGGGGTGTCTATAGTTGCCCTCAGTGAATGTGGTGAGTAGCTGGTTTGTTGGGGGCTTGCCACAAGAGGTGCCTCAAACCTGTTGGGGAGAGTGTGTGGACATGTACAGGGTCAGGGCATAGGGATCTGTGTGTTTGTGTGTGGGGGGTCTGCTATATTCATAGGAGCAGTGCCCTCTTGTGCATGGGGGCTGCTGTGTCAGGGATAGCCACGGATGTGTGCTGGGTTGGGTGGGTGGGCATGGGGCTGGATGCTGGGGCACAGTGTGTGGTGATCTGGGACAGTTCCCCCCCAAGACTGGACGGGGCCGTGTGCGCAGCCATGCATACAGCAGTTATGGCAGGATCCCCACCCACCATACCCTGCAGACTGTTCCATCTCTCATGCAGATGGCACTATGTGCCTTTGTGCATGTTGCGTAGTGCTGGCTCAACCTCCCACCTGCCCCTGGAGCATTGTAGTTCATGCGGCCAGGGAATCGGGTGCATAGGGGCTGTGCACACCATGTCGAGCATCCCGCATGGGGAGTGCAATGGGTGCAGAGTGGCTATATGCCATGGATCTGCAGTGCATAGCCACTCAGCACATATGTGCATAGGCCACTATATGATTTTTATTTTTTTTTACCTCCTCTGTTTGGGGGTGGTCCTATGGTGCCACTCATCAGGCTTCTGTTTCTTGGCTGCTGCCTCGGACCCAGTAAGAGCTTGAACCCTTTTCACCCTGCCATCCCAGGTCACTTCACAGCGGGGATTTATCCTGCACACTGTGGGGACCTGGAGGCAATGGGATGAAGGGGAGCTGACTTGAGTGGGTCTGCAGTGGCACTGATGATGTCCGCCATGACTCGCACTGGAGGATTTTAGCATTTTGTCCCTTAGTGCCCCCCATGGCACGAGCGTGCAATGGCATCAAGGGTGCTCCTGCGCACATGCCCACCTGCATTTCACCCAATGCCTGCTCATGCCAGCCCACACATTGATTCTGAGCCTTCACAAGCCTTCAGCCACTGCCAGGAGCCAGTGGCCGAGTGATTGTCCCCACCCTCCCTCCCCGAAGGAGGAGAGCTATCCATGGGATGCTCAATCCTCCTCCCCTCTGGCCAACCCCCCCAAGACCTGAGGTTGCTCCTGACCCCAGGTCATCGGTGAGGGAAGAGGTAAGGCATCAGTGCCTCTGCCCTCTATGCCACCGGGTTGGCAGGCCATTATATGATTAATGTTTTTGCCAAATAATAAATACTGCTTCTTTAATGTTGTAAAAACACTACAAAGCAAGTCAGAAATAGTAAAAGCGTATCAATTCAAGTGGGAAAAAGCAACCGGAAGATACTAGTGCTAGTTAGCATAGGAGAACCCTACCCCTTTTAAGTTCAAGTCTGCATGTAGATGGCAAGAGCTTAAGAGTAGCCATAGGGTTAACTGTGATTTAACAAGCAGAGGTTTCTGAACACCGGTGAGGGAATGAACAACAGCAGCAAATGAAGCAAAGATCCCGATTTTATACAAATGACCTCAATAATATATAATGTAGAAGAGAAACACAGATGTAGTGTGACGAATAAGTTGAACTGTGCCTAAATATTATGTTTTTAAGTTCTCTTGGAGGCACTGAATGCTCTATATGGCTAGAAATCACCAAGGTCCATCTACTCTGAGTTTCTGCTCTCCTGGCAGTTGCTCCAAAGCACAGTACTTGACCAATTTTACTTTGAGGATATCTAAGCTGCTGGTTTCAAGTATCCCGTCCCCCATGGTACAGTAAACTGCTTCACAAATTAACTACCATCTCACAAAAATTATATTTTACTGCATCCTTATGAATCTTCCTCCTCTCTAAAGCCACCTAGTTCTGTTGTACTGTGCCAGGACAACTAGCCCAGAATGATTCTCCTTATCTCTGAGCTTCACTGTTTTGAATACTGTACTGTACCTTGTTCACATTCTACCACTGTCTTTACTTTTCCACTGAGAAGAAACACATTTCCGTAGCTTGTATAGGTCCTCCTCCGATGGTAGCTGGAGATACACACCAGGAAATGTGTAGATAGTATACATCTAGGTATACAGCATATTACAGGAAATCTCAATAAAATAAACAGAACTTTTCTGTGCTATTTGATATCCTGGAACTTTTCTCTGGCTACCACTTCATAGCATCTCATGATCTTCCTTTGCTTTAACTGTGCCTAGTAGTTTGGTTTTGTCAATAAATTTTGAGATGTAGCTATCCATCCCATCTCCAGTGTCATTTATGAACATGTTGAAGACTAGTAGTCCCAGAACTAAACCCTGTTGTACTTCATTTATTTCACCTCAGAAAGCAGAATTTTTACCATTTACACAGACTTCTGCCTCCATTCACCAAGGCAATTCCCATTCCATCCTAAAGTTCAGTCCAGACACAGGCTGACATACATGTGATTCATGCATTACTAGCCCACACCACCATCCCCTACGATACCTAGTCAAGAAACTGGATCGCAGGCATCATCCACATTCCCCAGCCACCCCACCACCACAGAGCTCCTATGAGGAATGGGGCAGGGCTGGACCAGACATCGAGTTGAGCACGTGCAAGAGAGATTCCAACACTTGGATCCAAATATTAAATACTGGATTTCCAAAGATACATTTTGTGGTGTTTATTACAGAAGAATTAACACAACAAACGGAGATCAGTGCAACAGCACAGTGAGCCCACAGAAGCCCCAAAGTGTTATGCCTCTACTCCCTGAGTAAATAACCTAACACGTGCAAAGGTATTCTACACAGTGATAGAAAACATAGTTAAAAACATCACATATGCTACCAGTCTTCTTAGTCCAATAAAACAATTTAGGCATGTGTGTATGCTTTTTATGTTTGCTTGAGTCCATTCGCAAGAAACATTATGTGGCAGCTTAGGAGAGAAGCGAGTTGTGGAGGTGTGGCACTGTAACAGCCAACGGAGGTACTGCCTTTGGGGCTTTGCACTAGTGGACCAATGGCAGCATAGTGTCCTGATAACACTGGTCTCCAAAAGTGCATTCAAGTAGAAACATTTTTGCCACAGCAATCTGGGGTCGCTTTGTCATTGCAGCATCATCCAATCTTCTGCAATGAGGGGGTGACACGTCATTGCTGGGCGAATGTTGCTGACTGTAATATTGTTTGTGAACATGGCGGTGGCTTGCCACCGTGTTCAAGAAAAATATTAATCAGCCCCCACTGCCAAGGGGGTGCGCAATCCCCCTCAGCATCATGTGCCCCCAAGAAATTAGTTTTGCCAATGGGGGTCCAATACTCATCGGCTTCATTCACATCCCCTCCATGTAATTTGCCAATGGGGGAGCCCACTCCCTGTTGGCCTAATGGTTCCCCCCACCAAAACATTTGTTTTATGCTGAGGGAGTGCCCAATCCCCCTCGGTTCTTGTTCCCTCCCTGCACTCCCTATGTGCTGACGGGAGTACCCAATCCCCTGTCATCTACAGCCCCCCCAAACATTCAGGTGGCATGCTGGGTGCACGCCCCAGTGTGCCCAATGCTCCTGTAAAGAAAAAACTGGCCAGTGATTTTTTTTTTAAACCTGTAAAAAAGAAAATGGTCCCTCGCGGTCACCCTGCCCCCTCCCACAACCTGCAGCCACCCACTATGCATGCTGCCTCCCCACACCCCCCTTACCCCATACTTACCTCTAGAGTCTGGTGTGATGATCTTCAGTGGACCAGGAACACATCTGCACTCTTCAAAGCCAACCGTGAACTGAGGAAATGCCGGTTAGCTGTATCGTGGCATAAATATGTTTTTTTCAACGTTTTTGCATATCGCAGGCATTTTTTGGAATTTTGGCACCAAATTTTCAACATGGGGTTATTGGGCCCCCTCCTTATGAATTCAGCCACTGTCATGGTGTTAATCTGTCACAAAAGGTGATTTTGCGCTCACTGTGCAGAATCACCTTTCCGGACTGATTAACAAAACAACAGTGCCAGTGTTCATGAAGTGGGATCTCAAAAAGTTTATGTTGCAAATTTGGTGGGAAAACTCCAAAAAATGACTGTTTTATGACAGTGCATTGTGCAGTTGCTACACACGCTCGTAACTTCACCAATTTGCAATATTTTCACTCCAGATTTTCAACATTGCCATTTTTCCACACCTCCTTATGAACAGTACAGCTGTCATTTTTCACATCCTGGTTGAAATGTGTTTTCACACTTCTGGCGCAGAATAGCACGGTTGCTGTGGGAAATCAGTGTTCGGGATGCAGTGAGAAAATCACAGTGACGCTGCTCATGAGCAGAGGTCCTAAAATGTCTGTGTTTAAAATTTGGTGATGAAAGTCCATAAAATGACTGTGTTATACACATGCATTGTGCAGTTTCCACATATGCTCAGAAGTGCGAGCATTTTTACTATTCCCAATGCAGATTTTCAACATTGCCATCTCTTCACACCTCCCTATGGATGGTACAGCTGTCATTCTTCATATCCTGCCTGATCTGTGTTTTCGTACACGTGGCGCAAAATGTCGTGGTCGCTATTGGAAGTCAAAGTTCAAAACACATTGACAAAATCACACTGCCACTCTTCATGAGAAGAGGTCCCACATGCTTTCATGAGGTGGGTTCACAAAAAGGCCATGTTGAAAATTTTTAGTGCAAATACTAACAAATGCCTGGAGCGTTAGTGTTTCTAACCATAACGTCACACCCTGTACAGACTGACAGGCATCGGGGTGTGCCTTTGGATTGCCGACTGTACTGCTCATGCCATCTCACCCCAGCCCCCCAATACAGTTCCATATTGGTTATCTCACACCATCGACACCGAATCACGTTTTTCATCATCACGGTAACAAATGTAGTCACAAATCACGATTCACGATCACGTCATGAATCACAACATTAATTTTTTTACTAGCTACTTGGATGTATTGTAAGCATGTTTTGTAGTATCTCTTCAGGCTTCACCACTCCACCATTGTACTCATTAATAAGCATTTTTAAGTCAGAGAGTTTTGTGCTACAGTTCATCAGGGAAGTACAGTCATAGGCATTCGCGTTCCTTCCCATACAGCATGTGAGTTACAGTACTGTAAGTAGTGGTGGGTGAAGTGGCCCCAATTTGCTCCATGAAGTAATTCACTGAGTAACACTGAATCCGCGGAGAACTCCACAATGTGAAGCGGAGTACTTCACTTCATAATGAGGAACGCGAAGTCCATTGAAACCAATGACTTTGCGTTATTCCACCTTCCCCAAACCACTTGTCTACCAATTTTAAGGTGAAGTACATTGAAATCAATGTAATTCACCTCACTTCACCCTGTAATTGAGCTCCAAATGAAATTCTGCAGTTATTCCTGGGATTGCAGGTCACATGGGCTCTAGATTGTTCAGCATAGCCTCAGTTCTGGCCTGGGTAGTGTGTGTGTGTGTGCAGTGGTAGCTGGAGACAGTTTGCTCTCAGAGCTCTGCAATTCAAAACCTCTAAAAGCTGTTTAAAATGCCTTTTTGAGTAATATTTTTTGCTCCAAATTTAGTACATCGATTGTAGGAAACCCTTCTGTGCTCATATCATCGAGTGTTTAATTGTTGTGTATGGATTTTGAATGTTATAGTCAGTCTGTGTACTGTGAGGTGTGCTTTGGGGCAGGGGCGTATTTGTGGTGTAGGTAGATTAACTGGGAGAAAAAGACAGTCTTTTTGGTTTGGTTATATTTTTCTTGTATAACTGTGTTAATGTACACACAGTAATATTTTCAGTAATTCTTGACTTTTTTGCAGATTGTTGTGGTGCAGCAGTGTAAAATTTGTCTGTTTAAAACATTTGGTTATATTACTAAAGGTTTTCAATTTGCTACGCATTACTTGAGTGTGTGTCTGAGTGTGTGTGCGATGCATGCCATTAAATCAGACACCTTTTATTGTGTTACAGAGTAATTGCAGCAGTGTGAACTTGCTATTCACCGCACCTGCATGGATTTTTTATACTGCTTTGTGGTATCTTTACTGGTAGTGGATTGTTACTGCTGTGCACTAATCCCCCTACTGGCAAAATGTATTACTTTCCAGATTTGGATTTGTGACTTGTGAGCACTGGTTAGGTGTTGTTGTGCCTTTTCGTATGCATCCCTTGAGTGTGCAGTACAATCTTAATCTGTCTGTGTGTTTCATTGCACCATTAATTCAGGGAGACTGCATTTCTTGTTACACTCTCATTTCACTTCATCAGCACCGGGGGAATTTTCTGGACACAAGACAGTAGCATTTTGGGGATGTACATTAATTCTGGTGGCTCTGTGTGTGACCTGACCACTGCTCGTATGACTGACTGTGCCATTAATTCTGGGTGACTTTGCATTTCTTATTACACTCTCATTTCACTTCATCAGCACTGGGGAGTTTCCTGAACACAAGAAAGTAGCACTTTGGAGATGCACATTCATTCTGGTGACTGTGTGGGTGGAATGCCGCCAATATTGTTGCCACTCCACCTGCGCGTTTAAGGCAGAATGACAATATAAAGTAATACTAACAAGGCAAAGTGAGCCTTTCCTATGGGGCACTCCGCGTAGTGAAGCGCCAACGCGAAGTGGCCACTTCGCGTTCAATTCACCAGTGAATTTTAAATTCGCTGAATCTCTAACCTCCACACAGTTAAAAAACTGCCACATTGGGGAGCTGTGGGGGGGACCAGGCACAGGAGGGGCAGATGTACTGCCAGCAGCACCTTCATTCACCTGGAGCTCCATCTGCTGCTGAGGAGGTGGTGGAGGGGGTGCTGCTGGATCCCCCTGCAGCTGCTACTGGTGGTGGTGGTGGTGGTGGTGGCGGACTTGGTGGATGTGCCACTGCTGGTGGCACTGGTGCTGCTGCTGCTGCTGCTTCCAGAGGGGGAGATGCAACAGCAAACAGTCGGGAGTGGTCCAATGACACCTGACCGCCCCCCACATGTGTGCACTCCTCCCCTCTGTTTTTTTTTGTCAAGTTGCAAGATACCAACAAACTCTCCTCTCTATACCCAAAATGCTTCCTCCTTCTACCACTTCAAAGAAGAAGGAGAAACTAATTGCTTTTCTGACTCATTTCCTTACTGCCAGGCTAAAGCATGTGACTTACAGCACTGTAAGCCATATGATGTGTGGGGGACTGCCTATATTGTTGTCTCTTCACATTACTTCGCGTTAAGGCAGAATGAAAACGTGAAGTCAGAATGGAAAGGTGAAGTGGGTACTTTGCAATGCTCACTTCGCATAACGTTATGATGATGCTAAGTGGCCACTTCACGTCCACTTCGCCAGCAGATTTTAAATTCGCTGCATCTCTAACCATCATGTAGATTAAGAAAATGCGTTGTATTGTCAGTCACATTGCAGTATTTATAGTGCCTGCAATTTTTTTACAAGCTAAGGGCAATGCGGGCAACCATATATTTTTTTTTCTTTAGGTACTGTTTGGACACAGTGTATGAGCTTGTCACCCAGATTTCTGGCTCTGCTATACACAATTTGCCAGCAGTACCTGTGTATATTATCTTAATCTAGGTTCTACACTCAGCATTTCCCAGCATTTACAGTACATACAATTGTATGCAATTTATTTCAGTCACACAAATATATGATAACAGTGGGGGAATTCAAGAATGCATGGGACAGACATAAGGCAATTCTAGTGGGGGGTTGGAGGAAGTAGGCTTTTGGTTAACTAGGATCTGCAGCTTATCCGTTAGGTAGGGAAATGGGCAGACTAGGTGGGCCAAGTGGTCCTTATCTGCCATCAAATTCTATGTTTCTATAACAAATGTATTCTGTCTGGCTCCCCCATCATTTTTTGTGGTGTTCCTTGGTACCAGTAAAGTGTTTCTGTCCAAAACATCCATTTCTCTTCTGGCTATTCTTATTGCGTGTTCCCCATATCCCTGTTCTCTCAAATGCCACCCCAATAGAACTGCATGTTCCCCATATGTTTGCCAATGGCTGCAATTGTACCTTGATCTGTGGAACTGGCCCTTCAGAAATTAACAATCATATGGAAAGGATAGCAGCTAACAGCTGCCAACAGGGTGTAGTGGTCAGTGCATTTTCTATCTAATGAGGTGGTCACTTCTCTTTGTTGGTCAACCAAAATTCTGAAATGCAACAAGTTGACTTTGTTATAGTTCTACCTGATTGTAGACTTAAATATAACAAGTTCCTTATAATTCCACATGATTGCTTTCAATAGGAAGCCCAGGTCAACTGGTGACTGGATTATTTGCTTCATGTGAGCAGTGGATTTTGGGAGTCAGAAGTCTGCCTAGACTGACGTATTCACTTTATAGGAGAATTCAAATTATTTCAAAAGAAAATAAATCAACACCTTTGCAACCACCAGACCTGCATGCTGATTCAGAGGGCTGGGGATAAGAATGGGGAAGGGGGGTCTGTTTGAGGCCCTGATGGATACAGACAGCCATAGAAGTATGTGTGGATCAGTTACAAAAAAAACCCTCTGCTCACGTGCCATCTGCATCCTCTCTTTGCCCAGAGTCAGGCACATCAGATTTTAGGGATGTTGCAGAATTTCAGTCTGCACCCCGCTCCACCCATCAGCTAGCATTGTGGGTATTGGGCACTGAAAACCACTCTGCAGTTGTGAAGTGTAGGTTACAGAGATCAGATGACTGCTTCTTCTCATGTACAACACTTTGAGAGACATGACAAATGAAAGAAGTTATAGAACACCACACTGTATATTCTATTCTTATGGTTATTTAATTTGTTAGTATAAAGAAAAGGATTCCAGGGATTCTAGTTTTTTTGTGATTTTTTCCATATACAGTATAATCCAAAGCATATTTTTAAATGCAAGTAGGAATGTATACATTATGTGCAGTTTCCTTTTCATGTAGAGCAAAGCCTATTTCTGCTAGTGAAAAATGTTTACTGAATCATCTATGCATCCAGACTATTCACTTTGTTTAATGGCTTTAACTGAAACAACAATATTTTATTTTTTTGCTCAGATTTTTTTTGACAATTTATTTAAATGTCACAGCTTTTTAAAATGTACTGCATTTAACCAGGATAGCACAGTTGAGATGGAGCATCTAATTTCCAGTGAGGTCCTGCTTTTAAGCAAAAGGGCAAGACCAAGGCAATGTTACTGTTCTGATAAGAACCCTCTAGGGGTGTATAATTAGGTGCTACATGCCCCTGTAACAGTGATACTTGGTCCAGACTGGCTCAGGGGCCACATGAGCAGTCAGCATTATCCAAAGAGCCACACCATATACCTTCTAGTAAAGGCCAATGGATTAGCTTCACAATGTTGAATTGTATTTTTGCCTCCCTGATCCATCCAGTTGCAAAGTCCCCCCACCAACAACAGCTCCATCCCAGTTTATGTTGCCAGCTGCCACAACTACAATAAGTGTCTCAGCAACTGATCTGACCTGCCTGTCATGTACAAGCCCTTTGCTGCAGCCAGGGGCCCCTCAGCATTTAATTTTCATGTTTATGTTTGCCGTATATGCACAGGGAACACCTTGATATAAGAGAGCACTTCTGAGGGGTGTGTCACTGCCAAACCCATTGCAGTTCAAAATAGCAGGGGCTCGGCAGTGTAGACCAATGAGCATGGGTATGTTGACCATATGTCAACACCGTGACCTCGAAGACCAGCACAGTGACAGATTTTGCCTGAAATTGTTGTGTCACTGTGTGGGTCCCTGCAGACACTGGCAGTGCATTTCCTGGTGTTGCGCCCCCTTCCCGAGACCACTCTGACTCAGAGTTGTATAGTAAGAGACCAGGGAATGTGGGGGGCAGAGCCCCTGACATGGGAGGTTCAGGGGTGCAACCCACTTATGAAAACATGCAGACATCCCTGACAGTACAATGCTGAAACTCGGCATTGTGTCTGTCACTGTTAAGGGAAGTCAGCATCAGCGCTGTCGCAGCGATATTGTAAAACCATGAACATGCACTGTGTTTCTAATGCAACTGTCTGTTTGGTGGGTTGAAACTTTGAGTATTTCCAAGGACCAAAGCCGCTCCAATCAGAGAGGGCTGTGGTCCTTTGATCTGCGTGAAGCCGCATCAGCAAACAGCATTCTTTTTCAATACACCCTGTAAAAAAGAAAGTCATCAATCAATGTCTGTTACGCTGTTAGTTACTCACCCCACCCAACCCTCCCATGCAGCACCCACCACCCCACCCCAAGCCCTTACTTACCGGGATCTGATGCTGTAATCTTCTCTGAACCACAGAAATTTCTTCACTCTTCAAAGCTGAATTGCAAACTGAGGAAATCAGGTATATGGTTCAATGTATTTCAATAAGGGTTTGAACTGAGTGGCATAACTTGGCCGTTTTTGGATATTTTTTCCCCAAGTTTTCAAAATGCCTTTTTAAGAACTCCACCTCATGAACAATCTAAGAGAAATTAGGCAAATCTGACAGGTGATTTCATGGTCACTGTGTGAAATCACATTTTGGGCAGGAGTTGAAAATGTTCTCTACTCTTGTTCATGAGGTGGGGTCATAAGAAGGCTATGTTAAAAATGCAGCATAAAATATTAAAAAAGCAATGACGTTATGAGCCTGTGTTGAACTTTGTAAATGCAGGCTCGGAACTTTGGTGATTTTCAATAGTTGGACCCTAAATTTTTAACATAGGCATGTCTTCATAGCACCTCATGAATGTGATAGCTGTCATTTTTCAAATCCTGGCCAAAATGTGTTTTCGCATCCCAAAAGGTGATTTTGCAGTCGTGAAATCACCTTTTGGGCAGGAGTTGAACATTTTCACTGCACTTGTTCATGAGGTGGGCTCATAAGATGGCGATGTTGAAAATTTGGAGCAAAAATTTTAACAAACAACAAAGTTATGGGCCTGCACTTAATTTTGTGAATCCAGGCTCATAACTTTGGTAATTTTCAATATACAGCATTAACCGCAGATTTTCAACATAGCCATTTTTTTCACAGCACCTCATGAATGTGAGAGCTGTCATTTTTCAAATCCTGGCCAAAATGTGTTTTTGTATTTGTGGCACAAAATCACCTTTTGGGCAGGATTTGAAAATGTTCTCCACTCTTGTTCATGAGGTGGTCTCATAAGAAAGTTACGTGCGGTCATGAGAAGGCTAGGTTGAAAATTTGGAGTAAAAATATGAAAAAAGGAATAACAACGTTATGAGTCTACAATGTAGTTTTTCAATGCACGCTCATACCTGTGTTAATTTTCAATATTTTGACTCCAACTTTTCAACATAGCCATTTTTTTGACATCACCTCATGAATTTGACAGCTGTCATTTCACAAATCCTACCCAAAATGTGTTTTAACACTTCTGGTGCACAATGACATTTCAGTCATTGTTTTACAAATGACACCTGTCATGCTCATAAGGAGTGCTTATAAAAACATTATGTTGAAAATTTGGGGTAAAAATCTGAAAAACCAGTACAAAAAGCAAAGCCTTACCAGTGGTGACCATTCACATCGACAAATGCTTGTTTTACCAGTCACCATTCTTTTGCATTCATCCACTTCACAGTCCTTCAACAGTGCATCTGGACTGGTAAACATGAAACTTGAAGAGCTGCAGGTGATAAGGAGATGATAAGGTGGTAAGGAGCCACAGGTGATCAGTTGAAGTCACTTGTGGCCCGGAAGCCGAGGTCTGAGTATCAGTGCCCTAGAGGGTGATTAACTGAACATTAACATAACCCCTAGGAGTGCCTTATTGTTATTTTAACAAGCATTTGTCAATGCCGAATGTTGTCTTGCTGACACTGACATCAGTAGCGCAGGAATTGAACAGATGCATAATAGGAATGGCAGTGAAGTATGAAAGTGACGTCAACCCCACATCACCCTACAGAGACTGACAGACACTGAGGTGTGCCTTTGAGCATCGGCCATAATGTTCATAGCATTTAAGCTCACCCTACCCTGCAGAGCGACAAATATCACACTGTGCCTTGGGGTCCTTGGGCCTTACGCTCACCCCATTCAGCCATAATGCTCATGGCATTTCACCTCACCCTACCCTGCAGACACTGACAAGTGCTGAGGTGTGCCTTGGGGAGTTCGGCTTTACAGTCACCCCATTTCATAAGGAAATATGCTGAGATGGGTGCAGCATAGGAGAATGGAGTGAACTGTGGGGCCGAGGGGTCCAAGGCACACCTCGATGCATGTCAGTGGCTTGAGGGTGGGGGGGATGGTATGGCTTGAGCATGACAGCTGGCAATGCAAAGGCACACCCCCTGACACCTGTCAGTCTGTACAGGGTGGGACATTATGGTTAGAAACCCTAATGCCCCGGCTGTTTGTTGGTATTTGCACTACAAATTTGCAATGCAGCATTTTTGTGACGCCCACCTCATGAAAGTGTTTGGGACCTCTGCTCATGAATAGTGGCACTGTGATTTTGTTAATCTGTCTCGAACGTTGATTTCTCAAGTGACCACGCCATTCTGCACCAGATGTGGGAAAACACCATTCGGGTAGGATGTGAAAAATGACAGCTGTACCATTCATAGGTAGGTGTGAAGAGATGGCAGTGTTGAAAATCGTGAGTGAAAATATTAAAAATGCTTGAATTTATGAGCATACATACAAAGTGTGCAATGTACACTCATAACACAGTCATTTAGTGGAATTATTTCACCAAATTTTCAACATAGGCATTTTGGGACCTTTGCTCATGAACACTGTCACTATAATTTCTTCATGTGTCCTGATCGTTGATTTCCCACAGCGACCGCGCCATTGTGTGCCAGTTGTGCGAAAACATATTTCGGGCAGGATGTGAAAAATTACTACTGTACTGTTCATAAGGTGGTGTGCAAAACTGACAATGCTGAAAATGATGACTGAAAATATTACAAAATCTCGAAGTTACAAGTGCACGTGGAAACTGTGTAATGCACGCTTGTAACATTCTCATTTTGTGGACTTTTGTCACCAAATTTTCAACATAGGCATTTTAGGACCTCTACTCGTGAACACTATCACTGTGATTTTCTTAATCTGTCCTGAACACTGATTTCCCACAGCGACTGCGCTATTCTGCGCCGGTAGTGTGAAAGCACATTTCGGAGAGGATGTGTAAAATGACAGCTGTACTGTTCATAAGGAGGTGTGGAAAAATGCCAATGTTGAATATCTGGAGTGAAAATATTACAGATTTGCGAAGTTAACAGTATTTTTTTTTATTTTTTCACCAAATTTTCAATATAGGCATTTTGAGAGCCCACCTCATGAACAGTGGCACTGTCATTTTGTTAATCGGTCCCGAAAGGTGATTCTGCGCAGTGACCATGAAATCACCTTTCAGGACTGAATAATGCCATGACAGTGACTGAATTCATGAGGTGGGGTCCCAATAACCCCATGTTGAAAATTTGGTGCTAAAATTCCCAAAAATGCCCGAGATATGCACTAAAGTTGAAAAAAACCCTATTTATGCCATTATACAGCTTACCACCATTTCTTCAGTTCGTGGTTGGCTTTGAAGAGTGCAGACATGTTCCCAGTCCACCGAAGATTGTTGTGCCATGCTCCAGATGTAAGTATGGGGTGAGGGGTGTGTGGGGAGGTGGGGCATGCAGTGGGTGGATGCGGGTTGGGGGAGGGGGCTGCAGACAGCGAGGGACCATTTTCTTCTTTACAGGATTAAAAAAAAAGCACCGACATGGTGGGACAGTTTTTCCATTTCACAGGTACTTTTGGCACTCTGGGGTGGGCTCCCAGTGTGCCACCTGTGTGTTTTGGGGTGGGGAACTGTCACCGATGGGGATTGGGCACCCCTGTCAGCACATACTGGGGGGTCCACATGAGTCGAGGGGGATTGGGCACCCCTTGGCACACAAGACATGGGGGGGAACATGCCGATGGGGATTTGGCACCCCCATCATCAAATTAAGTTAGAATGGGGCATGCCGACAGGGGGATTGGGCACCCCCATTGGCTTTATGAAAGATTGTGTGAGGCGCTGGCTGTTCCTTGACTTCCCCGTTGCTATCACCACCATGTTGCTTACAGGGGTCACCAGCAGTAATTGATTGCTGCAATCAGGGACTGCTTTGTGGTACTCCCTGATTGCAGCAGCTAAATTCTTTCAAGGTGGTGGCACATTTTTCTCAACTGCTGTCATAGACAGCGTGCTATGCTATTGGTGCCACAGAGCCCGGCCACAAAAAACAGTGGCGCCATTGGCTGCAGCAGGACCGCACCTCCAAAACCCACTTCTCAACTGAAGCAACCACAATATGTTGTCTGTGCTGCATGCACAAGACAACATAAAAATGGTTATTTTAAAATAGAGTTCTACTCTGTTTAAGATTTCATTAGACTCTACATACAGTGTGTGATTATCTACAGTTAATTAAGTGTGATATAATGCTTACGTCTAATCAGGATGCTCTATTTCACTTATCCTTTTTTATAATACACAGTTCCACAGCTGGTTGGAATGGTGCACTGAGATGTTAAGTGACTTGCTCCACTTTGCACAGTGAGTATTTGGCTCTAGTGGGACATGAACCTGTGATTTCCTGGTTTGCAGATCAGTACTGTAACCACTAGACCACACTGTCTCTCATAATTTCATAATTAATACCACCAGGACAGAATGTACAATTTGTTTGTGGTCATATTACTACTATGCCCAAGACTTTCACAACAAGGTGGATTGTTATTCTGCAGAGAACTTACATTACTTCTTGAGCGCTGGTGTTTCAACACAGAAAAAAGCAACAATATGTTCAGGTAGATCTTACAGACAAATGATGGTAGAATCAACTAGTCATCTGGCAGGAAAATTAATGAGGAACGATGCAAAAAACGAAAGTGATTACAGGTTCGACAACCACTGTTCAACAGAATAGTAAACACTTCTAAAAATTGCTGGCTTCCAAGAATCTCGTTGATAATGTTTCTCAAGTAGAAATCAGAACTTTGGATTCAGCAGTGATTTTTCCAGATGCTGGTGCACTACCACTCCAAAGAAGACTAACTCCTTGTTCAGCAGGTGCCCAAAGGAATAAGAGGGGTGGAAATATGGTTGTCCAAATATTTTACATATATCCTCAGCACTTAAGCAGTCAGCTAAAACATAAAGAGTGCACTAAGGTATACATATGTAAAACAGTCCCGACTACTGGTGTGTCTGTAACATTATTTTAATGCATTTCACTGCACAGTGAAGATGGGAAGCATTCGGTGACTGGGAAATTGTGGGGGTTGGGGTAATGAAGTGAAAATAGATTAAAAAGAATAGGAAAAATCCTGAAAAAATTATTTTTTTAAATAATTCAAGAGATGTTTACACAATTCATTTAAAGCTTATCATCACACACTGAAGCCTGGCAGAGAGCTCCTTGACCTCTTTACAGTATACAATGGTGGCATGTAGGAAATCATAACCAAATGTGCTACACTAAGAAGCAACTCTCCCAAAACCCTCCCCCGTATCAGGCACCTGGAGGGAGTTCAGAGAAGGGCCAACAAAAGAATTACCAGACTGAAACACCTGACATATGGGCAAGACTCCTGGAACTAGGATTGTACACACTTGGATATCGCAGACCAAGGAGTGATATCTGCCTTTTCTTTGCAGCATATAGAAATAGGGATATATGGGAATGTTTGGATCTGGAAGAAATGATACCAACCAAAACAACAAGAACACAAATATACCAGCTTAAGGGAGAACTCTACAAAACAAACAGGAGAGGGTCTTGATTTAATCAAAGGGTGGTGGCACCCTGGAATGGGCTCCCAAAAGAAATAGTGGAAAGAAACACAATAACAACATTCAAAAATAAAATGGATGTACATTTAGATACTAGCTCTGTCCATTGAAAAACTGCAAGTCCACTTGGTGCAAGCTATAGACCTGAAACTAAACCTAAGAAATCTATGAAAGTCTACAATTTTGGATAGCTTTTGCAAGTTTTGAATGGTGGTGTATTTTTGTGATGCAGATGAATTCCTAGTCCGAGCTGTGCTGACAACACTTATTCAAGTGTTTTGGTTTCCTGGTCTGCTCCAACAAGATCCAGAGATGAAGGCCAGTGTCTTGACTAATGATACCTCTGCTATGCTACCCCATTCTATGTAAAATTTGGGGTGGCAGTATAGTGCAGTGGTTTAAGACTCTGAACTATAAATCTGGTGATATCCAGCACACTAGACCTGGGTTTGAATCCCACCGCTTCCACTTGAAGACTGTGTGACTCTAAACAAATCATTTAACTTTCCTGTGCTCCCAGGTCACACCTGTAAAAAAGCTTTCAGCTTAGTGTGCTAATCCTGGTTAAACAACTAAAAAATATGAACACTTTATTTTCAATATAGCAATACATACCAGAATACTATAAGTCTGGGGATAACTAAAGTCTAATAATTATCTATAAATATCTGATGCCATGCAAAAAAAGGCCATTTCTGGACACCTACTGTACTGTAATGACAACTTCCACAAAATAGGGTAAGCTGCATAGGTAGTGTGCTGTTAGGCACAACTTGAAATGGCTCAGAAATGACCAAAAGTCAAGGTGAAGAGACAATAGCAACCAAAAGGAAAGAATAAATTTACATTTTCAGATGACCTCTACATGTCATCTTGGATGAAAAGCTTGTCTCAAACCATCTTTTTTTTTCTATTTGGCGATCTTCCAGCTTAATCTTGGATTACCCTGAGTGACTGATAATAGTATTTTACAGTTTGTACAATATGGATTTCTGATTGCATCATAGCCCTTTAAGGCAAGTTTCCCATTTGTATGTATTGCTTAACCCATAGTATTAACCATTACTTAAACAGACAAGGGCGTCTCTGTCTAACACTAGGGATGACAAGGTTGTGCAGTAACTCATTACATGCATTCTTTAAAATGACAGTAGAAATACCTAGTTGTTTTCCTTCTCAGATATCTCAATTAGAGACTATTTACTTTTTTGTTAAGATTTAAATACATTTATTGATTGATTGATTGATTGACTGATTAATTTAATGACAGTGTATGTCAGCTTTGGTAGGACAGTGCATCTGTAATCCCCCTTCTGTAGCCACTGAATGTCAAAGCTATCACAGGCACACCTTATCCTCAGGAAGGGCAGTGTTATACAGTAGGCTAAATACTGTACTGATACTTGTTTGTGTTTAGCCCACTGGTAGTGCTGAAGTTCTGGGTGACCCACATACTCCTCTGGATATGAGGCCCCCGCCCCCACCTCCACAAGGTGGTTTGCTATATCTGGTTCTGAGACAGAAACTCAGGGTGTAATGCCCCTCATATGGGGGCTTACCTTACTGTCCATTTTCTCATTTGCTCCTATTCCTGGAATGCCTCCTGACTGCTTAGCCTGTTCCCCAATTTGTTCCCCAGTCTCACTGCCACAGCCAGGTCCATCCTTAGTGCAGCTCCAATAATTCATTTTAGCTCAGTTCCGGCTTTGGGGGAGCTTGTCTTGTGAGCCACTGTGGTTTAAAATGCACTTCAGTGCTAGTGGCGCTCATGCATACACAAGATGCACCTTTGGTCTTCCAACAACTGGTTTTGCGGTCAAATGGACGGTGTTTCTGTGGTCCTGACCACTGTGCTGACCTAATTGGGGGTCAGTGACCAAAGCAAAACCCTGAAGAGCTTCCTACATTTTTTTTGTAAATAGTAAGTGCTAATCGCTCTGTTTATCTAAAGTTCATGAATATTAATGAGGGGGAATTAATATTCATGATCTGTCCTGGTGCTATGGGCCTTTAAAAAACTGTTAGTTCAAGGCAGGTAAAGGATTGTGCATAAATGTAAATAAATAAAAGTGTGTAGGAAAGCAGTAAGGGGGCTATTAAATAATAAATAATAGTGGCTGAGCCAATAATTAAAATTAAAGGTTCTACCTGGCTGCACCAGAACTTAATTTGTGGGATTGTCATAAATTGCATGGGGACAGGGTACACTAGTAGCCATTTTTGCAGAGCAGCAGCCAATTGAAAAGTCAGGATTTCAGTGCAAGGACTATTGGACTTATGGGTCTTTGCAAGAGACTCTTGGAGAAAAAGCAGGGATCTAATTCAGGTGCCAAACCAGGGAGCCTATCAAACATTGAGGGAGGTTTATGAATATTCGTGTTCAGGACTGACAAGTGGGTTTAGCCAATCGTTTTGAGAGTGACAAGAGATTCCAGCCAATTGGGAGCCCCAGAACAACCCCATAAAGCCTGGAGATGTTCAGGCTGAGCTCAGTTTGAGCGGGAGCCCTCTGCAGGGAAGAGGCTTAAGCCCCCAGCTAAACAAAATGGGCCTAGTGTGCTTAGTGAAAGCCCCTCCACAGAGGAGGGGGGCTTCTACCTCTGCCAGAGAGAAAGAGTGGCTGCCAGCAACAGAAGTCATTAGCCTGGAGGTTGCTAGAAATTGTTCTTCGGTGCTAGCAGTTCCTTCCACATTAGGAAAATGTGGAAAAAAAGCCAATGTCTGCCTACAGTTGTAAGACAGCTGCAAGAAATGCTTCTGCCTCAGCAGTGAGAGTGCTGAAGAAATCCTGTAACTTCCAGAAAAGGGAAGCTTCTAAATCCTTCTGAGTGAGTAAACGTCTACTTACTAGTACAAGTGATTGAGAGATTTGAGTGGAGAAAAGAAGCCCAGCAAGCCTAGAGATGTGGCTGTTTGTCTGCACCCTGCATCTGATCAGCATCTGGATAGGGTGGACACCTACTGATTAAGTGACTGTGGATGGTCCAGTCTGTGAAATGCTGAATGTGACTGTTAATTGCATCTACAGGACTGAAAGGGAGGTTCCCTAACCATGCGAAACTAACCTGACAGTGCCAGGGAGGTCAGTGAAAGTTTTGAGAGTCCATGTTGGAGCTGTTAACACCAGCAAAGCCACAAGGGACTGTGATGTTATGTCTAAGCTAGAGAGAAGCTACAGTGACCAGCTGTATTGTCAAATAAACCTGTTAACTGGTGGGGAGCCATGCCTCAAGCTCCGTCTGTCTTAAAGTTCCTTAAGGAAAAGGATATGTCTTGCATGGACTGTGAGAGTCTGAGTCACCCTAGCCTTAGGGGAAAAAAGTATCCATCAGTAAAGATAGTTTCTACAAGCTAAAGGACCATGTTGGCCTTGCTGGCACATGCCTGAAGTAACTGTAACCATTGCAAGCTATTGAATTTCCTAGATATCAATGTGCTGATTATATCACCATCATCAAACTTTGTTTGTAAAAAAAGCACAATTCCAAAATTGTTTAAAGCACTTGTACAACTTAACCAAAAAAAAAATGTTAAAATATTATCAATTTACAAACAATAGCATAAGATCTCAAAAGTTTCTAAACTATTTTAAAAAATGTTCATAACTACGCAACTAGTACAATTTTAAAATCATCTCAGAAAATCCAGAAGCAATCAGGATAGGCCAAACTAAATGAAGGTGTTTAAGAGCAGTCTTAAAACTCTGGACAGTCAGGCACTCCCTTTATAAATGTGCTGAATGCAATGTGACTATTTCAGATTGGCCTGGGAGACAGCCTGGTAGTGAGCTACCACCTAGGATACTGCCATATGTGCTTCCCCCTGAGAGGTATAGCCAGACATGGGGGTCTGAAGCATGCCGGCCCTGATCCTGGCCCAATCTGTTCCAAATGTGTTTTCAAAGCCAGAGAGGTATCCAGAAAAAACTGCAAGCTTCTAGCCTGTTGTCCAGGGGTCGTCCTCAGCTCCAGCCTTGATCTTCAGCAATGCTTCTCAATTCCAGATTATGACTTCAAACCATGATTAGGCAGACTCACCCTCTGCCATGACTGGGGAACTGTACATAGTTTAAATTGTTTCCAGGTTCACTATCTAAAGCCCAAGCTAGCACAGCAAGGGAGGTAATGGTCTTTTGCAAATCTTAAAGCTAAAAGTGCAAGGCAAAGAAATAAAGCATGCCAACCTGATTTTCTCTTAAGGGCCCCATCTCAGCTGCTTTAATGCCAGCCACCACAGTTGCAATGGTAACAGGCCTGCAACATGTAAGAACTTTAGTACTGAGTACCCCGAATAGGTGTTGGAATTACAGGGTCCCGATACATTCTGGGGCTGGTAATTGTGTGGGCATCTACTACACATGTTGCCATCTATGTAGCTAGTCAGATCGAAAAAAAGCATCTGAATACATCAGACGGTTTGTGGGAGGCTAAATAGTGTAAAGAGGTTTAAATTTAAAAATGAGGTGATTGTTTAATTTAATGCCTTTAAATGAAGAAATGATTATTTAGATTTTAATTGATATATCAATGTAATCCAAATACCAATCCAACTCCAAATCAACTGTAAATAGATAACCTCTGCTTCCAACTTCTCTTTTGTAACTTTCACCCCATGTAAATAAATTGTTTTTGCTGTTTTTGCATAACTTTGGTGTGTGAGCATATTATTAGAGAGCGTCAATAATTGTACAACATTGAAATGTGGGGTTTTGATTATTGGATCATGTTTGGAATGGCACTATGGTATTGTGGATGAGTAAAGCATAACATAACAGAGGGCTGTACCAAGTATTATTTTAACACACTTGAAAGTATACACTGGGTGGAGACACTGTACATTTTATGTTATCTTTGGAAAAGAACCAGTTTTAAAGTAAAGTTCAAAAACAGGCCCTCAACCATGTTTCAGCCGGCAAGGAAGGGGTAGTGTAGCCCTTAGAAACCAGGCCTCAGGGTTACACTGAGACAAGATCAAAACCCAGGTCTTCTGTTTGAGAGCGAGTGTACAGAAGAATTAATTATTAATGTACTCTGTCAGTAAATGAGGAAGACTTTCAGAAATAGACATGATAGAAATTGTGTTGTTGATACTTTGGTAAGCCTGAACATGAAGGCAGTGAAATAAAATTTATAGTAGATGTGAACAGACAGCCACAGCAGTATGCAAGTGTAGTTTCAGCTCACGTACTGTTTATTATTGTTTATTATTGTTTGTTATTGTTTATTTATTTGAAATTGGTTTGTGCTCCTCATAATGAGGTCCCTTGAGATGATGATGATGAAGATGATAATATAAGATTTCTGATTTCTTTTAATTCAGGTAAATACACATTAGAACCTGCTGTAAGTTCTGTTTTTAAGAGTAAATCTGTAGCTAGACATATGTTTTAAATACATGGTTTATTAAACAAATATTAATAATACATCAGCAACAAATCCATTAAAACATGCATGCTGTACAAATAGTGATAAATACAGACATGAAACGCAGTACTGTATATCTAGTTCATATGAGAGTTTTTTTTTGGGGGTAGCAGTACATTAGATGACTATTTTAGACAGGTGTGGCACCTAGATGCAAGAACAAGGGTTTTTAATACAGATGAAAAGATAAGGAACTAGCAGTATTAAATACAGAGTATGACTTGAAGGTGATGACCAGTGGAAAGGTGAAGTATTCCCAGTAACATGTGGTTACAGTAAGTGGTGATAACCATGTATGCTTGACTGCATAGCACAAGGCATAGACAAGGGAAGTATGACCACTTTATAGGTCCTCGATACTGACTATGTAAGCAATAATCCATGACAGGGTATGGAGTTATTGGGGATAAATCAACACCCAGAGTGCATTGTGAGGCATGAGGCTGTAGGCCGAGTGTTCCCACAGCACCCAGGGTGTTGATTAATCCCCAATAACCCGACACCCTGGAGTGGGTTATTGCACTTATATCATGGGTTATGTTTCAACAAGGGAAAAACCAGAGAAAGGGTTCTTTTACCCTGTTTAAAGAGCAAGAAAGGTACTGTATCCTGCCACCTTGCGAAATAGTCCCCAACAAATAATGCAAATCTGAGCGCTGTTATGCACATAGACATGTCAGAGATACAGTACTGAGATGATCTCTAACATGTCTAGTGCATACTATCGACTCCTAAACATCCTACAATCTTCACTTTGCACTGCCCCCCCTTACATACACACAGAGAGACACATGCAGCTGGGACCGTTGATGTCCTGCTACCACTCTCTGCAACACAGGGAGATTTCATGTATTGCATGGAATTACAAATATCAGAAGTGAGTAACAACATTTCTGACATTTAATTTCCATAACTTAGTGCAACAGTTCTGTAAACATTTACAAGCCCCCCCCTTCCCCGACGATCTGTACTGTCTAGCACTGTGGCTGTCTTCTCTCTCTCTCTCTCTCTCTCTCCCATTACTTCTCAACTATAACATTCCTTTTTCAAACTGCTGCTGTACATAGTACAACAACTGTTCCCCCACTGCACTCTAGTGTGTGTTTTCACTTACAGCAAGTGTCCTGATGACTTTGGCTGTGCTATGCTCTCACTCTCACTATCTGCTCACTTTCTGTCTGTCTTTCTCTCCCATGTGCCCCACTCATTTTCTTTCAATGACATGATTGTCTTGTGGGATGGTGTTATCAGCTTGGGGAGATCACTGTCTCGACACAGCAGACAGAAAGGCACACTCCACCACACACAGGCAATAGTGGCCAGCCACACAGAGAGAAAGAGAGAGAGAGGACATACCACACATTCTGACTGCAATTTTGTCATTCACTCTTTCTGTCCCAGTCACTTCTGTATCACTTGTCTCTCTCTCTCTCTCTCTGTTTCTCTCTTTCTCTCCCATTACTTCTCAACTATAACACATTCAATTTTCAACCTCCTGTACATAGTACAACTGTTCCCCGACTGCAGTCTAGTGTGTGTTTTCACTTACAGCAACAGTATCCTGATGGCTTTGGCTGTGCTGTGCTCTCACTCTCGCTATCTGCCCACTTTCCATCTGTCTCTCTCTTCCATGTGCCCCAGTCATTTTATTTCAATGACATGATTGTCTTGTGGGATGGTGTTATCAGCTTGGGGAGACACTGTCTTGACACGGCAGACAGAAAGGCACACCCCACCACACACAGGCAATAGTGGCTAGCCACAAAGAGAGAAAGAGAGAGAGAGGACACACCACACATTCTGACTGCAACTTTGTCATTCACTCTTTCTGTCCCAGTCACTTCTGTAGCACTTGTCTCTTTCTCTCTCTCTCTCTCTCTCTCTCTCTCTCTCACTCACTCACTCTCTCACTCTCATGCTCTCTCACACTCTCTCTCTCCTGTGACCTGTCCCTCTGTGTCCCCATTTATAGAAAAAAAGTACACCTCCCACTCCTTCCCTCTGTGTGCTGTTCCACCCCACCATCTGTTCGGTGTCCTTGTAAACCATCAAGTGTCAACCAGTGGAGATCAGCTGTGGAAGGCAAATTGTTCCACCATCTGCAACAGCTCAATGAAAAGAGTCGTTACCCCTGAACTTGGCAAAATTAACTGACAGTGGGTTGCAGCACTGTCCCCAGTTGCTCTTCACACTCCAGACACAGAGAAGCCATGTGATATTGAACAGTCGCTGTGTCTCTCTTTCTCACTGTGTCTCCTTGCTGGCACTGTCGGGGAGGGGGTGGTTCACAGATGGACTACTCACTGACTTTCCATAACACTGTGATTTCAGAGAGAGAGAAAGAAAGAGGAGAGAGTAGACATTCTCACTGACAGCCTGCCATTGAATTTCACAGCCAGTCTCTGCTACAGCAACCTGCTCGCATGCTGCCTCTCTCACTCTCACTTTCTCTCCTCTCTCTGTATCTGTCTCTCTCTCTCTCTCTCTCTCTCTCTCTCTGTGCAGCGTGTATGTAGAGACTCCACCAATTGCATTGATCATTTCTCCAACCCATGTTATAAGATTCCATATTTTTAGTGTTACATGCAGTCTGGGTCACCAAAGTGCAAACAAGATATTGCAGAGTTAGATGGTACAGCATAGAACCTACTGTACAACATAGCATATAGCATGCACACATGGTAAGAGGTTTAAGAGCAGAAATATGAGAGACATTAACATTTAGAGTCACAGTGGTGAAGAGTGGGGCATGGTAGCATTATATAAAATTCTGGAGGGGAGTGACAGAATGGATCAGAGATTTTTTTTCAGCTAGTGTGGGAGAGTAAAACAAGAGGGCACAAATTTAGGCTGCAAAGGGGAAGCATATGGAAATACTGTCTTCACTAAAAGATTGGTATCATGAGCCTATGAAACAGGCAACCATAAAATTCTGAATAAGTGGGAAAAGGAAGTACTTTTTAGATTTGTTTCTCTTGAAGCAGAAAATAACAGGATATATTGTGTGAGTTAAACAATCAAGGGGAGGGCACAGTTCTCAGTCAGATTTTGAAATACCATGGTTGCAATTACCATGAGGGCACGTGATGAACTTATGAGTCACTGCTCTGATTTCATTCTCCATATCCTGTGTTCCTATATAGGCAGCTTAGATTGATGTTTCAGACGGGATACATCCACACTGTGTAGCAGTCAGTTAAGTGTTATCACAATAGGGGCTTTCACTCTCACAGTGTGATGTAAAACTTGTTAGTAACAAAAAAAAGGCAAATTAGTATCATGCTGTCTGATCAAAGGATCAGGTTGGCAGTGTTTTTCTGGCTAGTGGACATGGTTGGTCACCTCACACGGTGCATTGTCAGACCCATGAAAACCTTTTTAGAATTTTATAAATAAATATTTGATACACAGAGCTCAGTGTTAATTATGTGCTACGGTGTGTTGAGGATAAATATGTGTGTTCTGTAGCACAGCTTGTGATTACTCAAAAGAAGATGTATGAAACAGACAAAATGAGGTGCTATACAGTTATAAAGCACTTACTGATTACTACAGTACAGTTGTGGGGTTGTAAGAGGAACATGTGAGTGCTGCACTGTGCTTGCTAGGATACAAAAGCTGAGTAAATGAATACTGTGTTCTTCAGGGGTTTGATAATAAGTAGTGTGTCAGCAGACTTTACAGACAAGGGAAGGTAGCTCTCCTGTCTGGTATTGTTCTAAAAGCAAAGTCCTGATTGCCCTAATGAGTTATTACTTTTGAGTTCAATATACTATAGCCTGCTAAAATTGGGCTGCAGTGGTTTACTGCTTGAGTGAAATAGTATTGCAGGTAATGTATCAATTCTTGCATTAAGTCAAGGCATCATACTAAAAACAGCTATAATCTTTTATTACAATAGAAAAATCATATTTCTTTAGTTCTTAATCTCAGCAGCCCCTGATTGTGGAATACCTCTCCTTTTGCATCTATCTGATTTCCTCCCTAGCACATTTTAAGAGGAAAACCAGCTCCCGTAACTAGCCTGGCTAAAATGTTCAACAACAACTGCAGGCAATGCACCATTTTTTAGTCAAGTATGTCTCATCTTTTTATAATTATACATTTATTAGTCATATTAGTATGCTTATATACTTAGTTATATAATTTAATTAGTTTCCTATATCACTTCTTTTCTCTAATTTACTCTTCTTGCTGCTTTCTGTATTTTGTGGGACTATGCTGAAAATACATTCCTGGGAGGCTAGTGGCATTGATGAACAAGGTCCAAAAGCAAGCAAGCACCATGGCACACAAGAAGCAAGAGTGGAGGTAAAAGGACTTTATTGATGTGCACAATTACCACATACTGTAACTATTAGAAAGGCAATTGGAAACTCAGCTGTACCAAGCCAGTGTTTTGCATTAAAGCAGAACTTTATCAACTTTGATAAAACATTTATTGTATGCAAAATGTTAGGTTGGCCAGCTGATCCTCCACTGCCCAGAGGTAATGTGAGGAAGTATTTTTTCACAGAGAGGGTTGTGGATGCATGGAACAGCCTCCCTGAGGAGGTTGTGGAGTCAAGAACAGTGGAGGAATTCAAGAATGCATGGGACAGACATAAGGCAGTCCTAGTGGGGTGTAGGAGGAAGTAAGCTGTTGGTTAACTAAGATCCGCAGCTTATCTGTTAGGTAGGAAAATGAGCAGACTAGGTGGGCCAAGCGGTCCTTATCTGCTGTCAAATTCTATGTTTCTATGCCCTTTCTGATAGCTATGTGGCACATTTTGCCCATTAATTAAGTCACATCTTGACATTTTCTGCCCTTAGTGCCTTTTATCTCCAGTTTTGGTTGCTGTGTGCCAGGTTTGCTGTTTTCTTTTTTTTTCTCCATGTTGAGGATTGTGTATATTGGTCACTTGTGAGGTTCCTCTTTGTGATCTGCTTCTGTTTATCCCCCTGTGCTTTTATTAATATTTCTTAGGGTTGTGCTGAATGGAGAATTGTGCTGGCAGAATGTCAATTTATCTTCCAATATGCTTTTTAAATTTCTTTTTAAATACCACAGAATTCTGAAGAGTAATTCTGTGTAAACCATGAAATAATTTTCTGCAGAAAAATAATCTCTAGTTTATGTTAATTGTGAATGTATAATCGGCAAAAAACATTTTCCTGCAAAATGACAGAATTCCACTACTGACAGAATTCCATGCAATGTTCCAAAATAGTGTGGATTCCATTCCATTGTAATCGCAACTTTGCACACAGCCCTAATATTTATATATGTTACAATGTTCTGAGCCTTGGAAGATGCTTTATGAATATAATACTCTTACTAGGCCAAGCAAATTTATTTATATAGTAACTGATCCCAGGGGCTCGGGGTGTTTTGCAAGAAAACAATACATCACAGGGAAACATAGATATAAGTGGCACAGGTAAGATTTTGTTATGTAACCATAATGACAGTAATAAATAATTTACCATTTAAAACAGTTAAATATCAGGCTTCCAATAAAACCAAAATAATCAAGAGTTCAGGTTCACTATGCACAAAAAGCCTGCATAAACACAAACTTAAGACCCTTTTAAACACCTCCACTGAAGGTGAACTCCTGTTATGATTTGGCAGAGTTCCAAATCATGGGGGCCACCATCAGAAAAGATCTGTTGCCACCCTACAACAGGACTTGCAGCGGTGGTCTACATTAACTATATTTTTATGGGGAAGTATAAACATTGTTAAGATAAATATTTTACCCCATGTATTGTACCTGCTGGGAATGCTAAATATCTACCTTCCAAAGAAGTGGATTCTTCATTTACACTCTATAATTTCTAGCTTCCTTTGGAAGACGGAATCAGTTTGTCATTCCTATTTCAAATTGACTACCCTGGAATTGGAGTGGGGACCTGCAATTGCCTAACTTTTTCTTATAATACTGTGTGTTCCATGGTAGTAAGTCCTTGTTGTGGGCTGCCCCCACATATGCTTTCCACGACCAGTCATATACTTCTTTATGGCTGGAATTGGAACAGTCTCTTTGTTGCACTGCTGATATTTGGCTTAAAAGTCTATTATACACAGCACTGTCTCAGCTTCCCCATTTTCCCTGTTCCATTCCTCTGCATTGGTCTATGAAGGCTCATCAGCAGATGGGAATGTACTTTGGGTTCCACCAGACAGGGGCCATGGCTAAACAATTGGCTGGTAATCCAAACGTTCATATTGGTGGCCAGCTGATCTATTTTTCTTTCTGTCCTCAACTCAAATTGATTTTTTACTAGAAGGGGACCAGTTTATATCATTTAGTCTATTGCAAGCAAAGTTTAACCTCCCTAATTCAGCCAGTTTTAAATATCTTCAACTCAGACATGTAATATCAACTATTTTGGCCCAGAGACCATGGTCTTGGTGGGATGCTACTGGGGTTGAACCAGTACTGGATGCGGCACTTCACCCACATACTGTATCTAAAATATACAAGTTTCTCCAAAGTTTGGCTCCGAAAGCACCTGGGGCATATGTTATTATTGGTCCCAGGCACTAGGCCTTCCAGAAAATGTTGAGTCATGGCACTCTGTCTGGCAGGGCCCGTATAGATACATTAAGCAAGACATATTTAGGTTTATACAGTTCTGTATATTACATAACATGTATTATACCCCACTTAAGTGATATAAAATGAAGAACTCGTCCTCTCTGTCATATTTAAGATGTGGCCTTGGGGGTGGTTCTTTGCTGCGTGTACTTTGGGATTGTCCACAGATATCCCCATTTTGGAAAACCATAAAAGACTCTTTAGAGCCCCTTTTTGGATTAGAAGAACTAATTACACCTGAGGTGTGTCGGTTGGGTTTTTCCCACCAGGCTTACCTGTTATACATAAGGCACATATACTATTGGTATCCCTAACAGTGAAGTTAGTTATCTTGAGACACTGGCTGGACAGTACTCCACCATCATTTAGATAACGGAATCAGGAGATTCATTTTGCCTTGATGGTCGAGAAACATATCGCTTCCAT
The DNA here is from genome assembly GCA_016271365.2 of Neoceratodus forsteri. NCBI lineage: Eukaryota > Metazoa > Chordata > Ceratodontiformes > Ceratodontidae > Neoceratodus > Neoceratodus forsteri. Next base: position 1,277,637,975 of record CM057450.1, on the reverse strand, counting down.
TAGGAAGTGTTCGGATCAGTACCAGAAAAGAAGGGAGCTGCTATACACACTGCTTTCACTTCTATCCACAGGACCACATCTTCTTTAATTTTGTTGTGATAGGCCTGACGTGATATGAGTTTTTTATGGATCATTTTGGTTTATGACCACCTCTTGCTTTTTTCTAGCGGTCACTGTTGAGCTCTGGGGGTGGGGGTGGGTGAGGGTTGGATATTGGGGCTGTTGTGTTGTGTTGTCTTTTGTATAAGCTTCTTATAATTGTTTTCTTGTTGTATTTTTCTATATGTTTGAATTGTTGTTGTTGTATGTTGAAAATTAATAAAGCATATTTAATTATAAAAAAAAGATCTGTTGCTAGATTGCTTAAGCTGAGACCATAGAATTGCCAACCAATACTCTTTGGTGGAGCTGAGTGGGAGACATGAGACATAAAAGGCCATGTAATCCTTATGATAGACTGGGCCCAGCTCATGCAGGCTTCTGTAAGTTAACAAAGCAATCTTAAAGAATGTTGTGACACCTAATTGGTAGCTAGTGCAAGCAGCACAGTGCACAGCACAGCTGAAACATGGTCTGAGCATTCAACTCCTGTAACTAACCTGGCTGAAATGTTCTACACCAACTGCAGGCAACACACCAGCTTTCCAGACAGCCCTAGGTATAAACCGTTACAGTAGGCAAGTCCTAAGGTAACAATGGCACGAACAAGAGTCATCATGTTCCAGATAGGGTTTTATATGGGGTGTCATTTTGCAACTTGAAAAACCAACTGCAGGCTACTTCTGGCACATGGTGATACATCATCAGCTGGTCCACAGTGACCACCAGATTCTTTACTACATCCATGGCTGTCAAGGTAGAGGCTTAAAATATGGCAACTTATCAACTTATTATTCATGTGAAAATTTCTAAAAATGTATTTCTGTGCTTACAACTTAGCCACATTTGGAGCTAGATAATTGAAACTGTACATACATACTTTCTTGGAAGAGTCTTAACTGCTAAATAGAGAGGTACAGTAGCTGGTTACATAAATTTTAAGTTACAGTATTTCAAGAATTTCACAATTTAATACTTTGTTAAATTGCATGAAATGTTTCAAAATATGCTGTATGGATGTTTATGACTCTATTATTATTATAGATATTCACTCAAGATCTGCCACGCATACCAAAGTAAATATGTTGTGGAATCTAATTACACTGGATACTGTAAATGTGGTTTGGCAGGTTAACATTTATTGGATACTACAGAAATTACCAATTGGCACAATTAGCTGAAACAAATTCATGAATGCATAATACAGTAGGTAATGCCACTAGAATTACACTTGTGGAATTTAGCTTTCTCAAAGCACATATCACCACTGAATTACTGTACCTTACCTTTACTAACATCATGGCCCTGCAATGCCCCTCTAACATGCTTGCAGCCGTGATCCCCAGCATCATGCTTCAACATAACTAAAGATATCCAGATACTTCTGTCATAATGGCCTAACTTGTAACTAGCTGTAAGACTTTTATTTTATTTATTTTATTTATTGGAACTTCAGTTTAACAACCTTTGAGCCAGAGGCTCATTTACAAAGGTACCTCATCACAGAGAGGAAAAAAACAGTGCAAACAACATATTTACAAAAAAAAAATAGAGTACTGTTAAGAGACAAGGCGAGTTGGCAAAGCATAAGTCAGACCAAGGTATTCCATACCATTACAGATGAGCATTACAGGATTGACAGTAAATAGTTGATACATGCCGAGTAGTACAGTAGGCTGACATAGGCTGGGCTAGGCGGAAGAAGTCAATGTAGAGGAGTGTGGGGAAGAGAGTAGCAATATAGGTAGAGATAGACAGAAGGTCTGTGAGCCGCTCCGGGAGCTTTGTCTGGACAAGAATTGGAAAATGACTTAGAGGCAGCCACAGCTGCGTGTAGTGAGCAGGAGTTTTCTAAGGATGGTTTTGAAGTGAGAGATCGTGGAGGCATCAGTGATACTGGTGGGGGAGAGTGTTATACCAAGAAGGGGCTCTGTAGGGGTATGCCGTTTGACCTTGCGAGGTTCTTGCCCCTCGGTACTACCAGTGCAGTGTTGCAGGAGATTCTGGTATGTACTGGAGAGTTTGCTTGGTGGATAAAGGCAATCAGACCTGGTGGGAATAGACCAAGGAGCGACTTTGGTCACTTGGTGCCACTGTTTTCAAATGGTAAAAATATATATTGTTATCTACAGGGTTGTTAAAGAATCGGCAGGTGGCATTGTACAGAAGCAATGCTGCACATACATGTGCTTCCACAAGTCATTAAATCAGTGAACACTAGCTGGCATATTACAAAAAGACAGTAAGTACCTAAGTAAATAAGTAAATATTTATTTACATAGCACCTTTCCAAAACCAAGGTGCTTCACATTTAAATACAATATACACACATAGAAGTCTCTTTAAAACAATAAATATAACAATGAAATAAAATTGTGGGAAGGCTACGTTAAAAAATATGTTTTCATCTCCATTTTGAATCTATCGATGGTCAGGCATTCTCTTAACTGAAGAGGTACAGAATTCCACAGGGTAGGTGCAGCAAAAGAAAAAGCAGAAGCACCAGATGTTTTCAAATGAACCCTGGGAACCACTAGAAATCCCTCATCAGTGGATCAGAGAGGATGGAGGGGGCAATAGGGAGTCAGGAGATCTTGCACGTAGCAGGGTCCTGTTCATGTAGGGTTTTAAAGGTTAGCAAGCCAACCTTAATGGTGATCTGCCACTGAACAGGTAGCCAATGCAGTCCGTGCAGCACAGGTGTAATATGACTGGCCCGTGATGTACCAGTCAAAAGTCTGGCTGCAGCATTCTGCACTAGCTGGTGGATATCAACCCCAGGAAGCCCTAGGTAGAGGGCATTGCAGTAGTCAAGGTGGGTGGTGATGACGGCATGGACCAATGTTGGAAGATTACCTAGATGAACCAGGTGTTCCACCCAGGTGATATTCCTCAGATGTAAAATGAGGATTTAACCACAGGCTAGTGCACCATAATGTCCATGACAATTCTTAATGGTTCATCACTCAAGATGGTGATCTGACACTTTGTACCACTATACCTTTACTATGGATCCTCCTATGACTGCTACCTTATGCCACTTTATCCATCCTTTACCTTCATCTAGAATGGCCACTCAAGTATATGGCTGGACAAAATGTATAGACATGACTTTGACAAAAGTATCACAATGCTCTGCAATTTCACAAAAGCTCAAACAATTCAACTTTAATTACTGATGTTATTTTGAAATCTTTGGTTGCTTATAACATGGCTAGCCTTTGAGCAAGAGATCAGAGAGTTGACACACTTAGCCTATTTTTCCCTATTGTTTTTTCTCCCACCTGACAGCTTGTCTGTCAGGGATATACCCTGTTTACAGAGATATACCCTTATCAGGCTGAACCTAGCTACCATTTAGTTGGCTATTGGGTTTTGCTCCCACCCCCCCCACACACACACCTCACCTGGTAGGGGCAGTCTTCCACAGCCACAGCTTCTCTTGTGGCAGGAGCACGCTCCTTCTCCCAGCTGCAGTGGTCACTGAGCTGGTGGACTCTGCTGCCAACCATCCCTGTCCAAGATGCACTGCTGAGCTACAGCTGTCTCGGCCATGGCCTGCCTCCTACTGTGACTTCTCAGGTTTACTTCCGAACCCAGGTCATCTGCAGGGCAGCATACTCACTGCTGCTGATCCGTAGGGGTGGTCTCAAAGCCTAGTACTTAGGGTCAAAGAACCTAACAAAATTGTTGATATTCTGTTCTCTAATTTTAAAGTTACAGGGGCTTAAAATTCGGTAGTGTACATAGTTGTAAAAATGTAATTTAAAATTTATGAATGTTTGGAGGATTATACAGCAGTCACTGTTAACAACAGAGATTTTAAATGTAATACACATCTGTACAGACCTTGGCTGAGTCATCATACCAAATGTGGTGTAATTTGGAACAAACACTTTTCAAATTACATGGAAATAACTGAAATCATACTTTTAGCAAAATTGTCCAAAATATTTGTGGAAATTTCACAAACTTTCATGGAAGGAAGTCATGGAAGCAAAATCATAATTTCACTAGAATTTTGCCATTTGAAAATACATTTTGCCAAGCCTTAGCTGGAATGAGTGGCGTGCCAGGTTAATTACTACTGTTTATGTCACATTTTGAAAACCAGTATTCTCCCAGATATCTCCACAACTGTACTGCACTTCAGCACTAGTCCTGTTGGGTAGTACTAGGTACAGTAACTGATGCAAATTCTCTCCCAATTTCAAAATGTGTCAGTTGCACCTAAACGTCTATTCTTCATGGATAAAAACACCCAACTGAATGGATGTAATGCTGCCCTAATCCACAATACCCCCTTTCATTTAATCAGTTACTGCAATTCCTTATTTGCTAAAAAACTGGGGATTGAATTCCCTTACAACTGTATCAACTTTCCTGTCTGGCTCAATTAATTATTGCTTTAATGGTTTCATATTTTCTATATAGTACATACATGATGTTGTTGATTATTCAATATCTGGTGGACCATCTAACTTGTTGCTTTGCCGCCTGGGACCCCAACATACATGAGATGCTACATCTAGAATGAAAGTATCCTGGGGAATGAAACCTTAATAAACAAATAATTTTTAATGTCACTAACAAATGAAACTCTGGCTGTAACTAGTTAAAATATAATACGACTCCATAAAGGTTATCCCTAGAAGCATCTGCTAAGAACTGTAGGAGCTTCTGGTGCATCATTAAACATACAGTCAGTGTCCCTCCTGCCCCCAGGTCTCCGACATGCAAATTGGTGGAGCAAGCTGTAACAATGCCCTGACCATAGCCAATGCTTTTAATGTCCTGATCACCGACCTGTCTGACTATACCCCTACGTCTTCAGCATCCAGTGAGCCAGATCGCACTGATGGCACTGTGCCCCATCCCCCCTTTCCCTTCTACTTTAAGTCTGTCTCCTGCAAAGAGACATGGAAGCTCCTAGCAGACTCTCCCCTCACACTAGAGCAGGGCTTGATATCTTGAACCCAGATTACTCTGCTTGGGGGCCCCCTACTTGGCAAGGCCTATCTCACACATTCTTAACTCCTCGTTCATGTCCGGAACTATCCCAGCTACATGGAAGGTGGCTTGCGTGACCCCAGTACTCAAGCGTGGTGACCCCAAAATACTGGAAAACTACTGCCCCATAGCAATTCTCTCCACGGTGAACAAACTCGTTGAAAAAGTGGTAGCCTCCCAGCTTGCTCTCTTCCTCCAAACCCATGGCCTCCTCTCCCCCGAGCAGCATGGGTTCTGAAAAGGGCACAGCACCTCCACTGCCATTGCACAGGTCACCTCCGTAATCCGAACAGCGACTGACCAAGGCAAACTTACGGGGGCCCTCTTCATTGACCTCTCAAAGGCCTTTGAGCTGGTTGATCACACCCTTCTGGGTTCTACCCTCTGGTCCTTCGGCCTTCCCCCCCATACTAGCTTGGTTTGCGAACTATCTTTCAGGAAGGCAACAGCACACGAGGTTCCAAAAAGCCCGATCTGGGCTCGCACCGGTAACCTGTGGGGTGCCCCAGGGGTCCATCCTTGGCCACTTGCTGTTCTCCCTCTTTATCAACCAACTGCCCTTGAGCCCTGCCTCTGGGCATGTCACCTTATATGCAGATGACCTTGTGCTTCTTGCTAGCTCCCAGGATATCAGAGACGTTAACACCAGACTTAACACTGATTTTGGTCATATTCAATCCTGGCTCAAAGCAAACAAACTTGTCATCAACCTTCACAAGACACAGGCCATGTTATTCAGCTCACCTGCCAAGATTAGAATGTGCCCGGCACACCTCAAAGTAGTTGGTGCTGATGGCGCCCCTGTGACATTGGTCGACTCATTCACGTACCTGGGGTAACCCTCGACCCTCAGCTGGACCTTTTCTTACACATACAGAACTCCTGTAAGGCCACTAACTGTAAGCTGGGACTGGCGTACAGGGCAAAAAGCTGCTCACCCCAGCTGCCCGACTTGCCCTTGCAAAAGGGGTTCTACTTCCCATGCTCTGCTATGGGCTCACCTCCTTTGTGAATGCCCCAAAAACCTGGCTCACAAAATGGGACTCTACGTACAACAATGTATGTCACTTTGCCCTATCTGTTCCCCGTCTCACCCATCACTGTCAGCTCTACACCAGGCTGGGGTAGCTCTCCCCTAGTAACCACCGATCCTTTGTCATGAGCAACTTCACTGACAACATCATATGATCTTCCATGCCCCCAGCACTTGCCAATCTGCTCAAGCCTGCCCCTTCTGGCTAACAGCTGAGGTCTAGTGACTGCCAGGCTCTCATGGTTCCTAAAACTCACTCACACACTGGGACCATGCCTTTGCGACCCTCGCCCCAGGAGCCTGGACTACTCCTGGCCTTTGTTAGGGCTGCCCCCTCCCACAGGTGCTTCAGGTCCTCCCTCTGGGACTACCTAAAACAAGCTTCTGCCTGTCTTTGCTCTTAGCTGACCTGCTCTCCTTGGCATGCCATAGCCCCTTCTGGTTTGCCAGCGCACAGAGCTCTGTACAGCACCTCTCAACAATGTCCTGTTGTTACCAGCCAGCTTTCTTGACCGCCTCCTCAGCCGACATGCCCTAACACTGCACTGCCTTTAGTTAGCTGTCTGATTGTACCTGGCTCTCTGCCCATCTTGGCAAGACCTTGTGTGATAGCCGTTTACCTTGTCTCTGAATCTGTTATTGCTTGAGATCTACTGTCTGTAGCTGCATGTACCCTGTAAATTACTGTTACCTGTCTGTATAATGCTATTGCTTGTACCTTGCCTCTGTAATGTTATTGCCTGTACCTTTGTAATTCTCCCGGGTCGCACCTGAAAATAGGCACCTGACTGTCTAGCGTGCTTACCCGGTAAACAAAAGCTAAATAAATAAATAAAAAATTTAGGCTAGGGAGAGGATAACATACTATAGGCACAAAATATTTATTTATTTTGAGATTTCTGCTATAGTTTACTGTTTTATAATTACTGGTGAACCCGTTTATTGACTGGACTGATAACACCTTCAAACTCCATAATAAGCAGGTTCCACTCTATAACACCTGACCGGTCATTACGGTGTTGGTGTCAGCTCATCTGTATCATAAAGGAAAGCAGCTTTTAACAGTTTACATCCAAATTCATTCACTGAATCAAGCTGCATCATATCTAAAATGATTCCTTTGTGGCAGCCAGCAGGAAGGAAACAATAAAATCTCAAGAAGGCTATTTTTTTAAAAAATGCTTTCATTTTGAAATCATTCCTGATGCAATTGCAACAGTTTAGCATCATACATCCATGTTGACCATACAGCCCCCCATGCACACACACTAAGTATTGTAACACATTCCATGAAATAAAACAAAGCAAAGCAAATACCACCCTTTCAAATCCCCTTTGACATTGTATGTCAACAAGAATGTATTTCTTTTCATTTATATTTACAAGTGCAAAATCCGGGTGAACGTGAACCCCATATAGTAGCCATTGGTCTCCTGACACTCATTAAATGCTATCTCATTAAATGCCAGCACACATTTATTCACCGAGATTTATTTAAATGAACCTATTGGAAAGTAAATTCATTTGAAAGCAGAACCTGTTAAATATAATACTGAAGTGGGTTGACAGCAAGAAGACATTCTGAGTGAAAGCTGTGAGCTCCATGGCGCTGGTCAAATCTCATTTGAAAATGTAATCAGTTTTACCCTAGCAATTGTATAAAATAAAAAAAGGAGTGTTAGATTATTCATTTTTTTACAGACCCTTGCACTCGTGGTTTATGCGTTATTACGCACCTTGGATATGTAAAAAAACACTCATAATGTGTAACATTCCATTCATTATTCTCTATATGTACTACTCTAATGTTCCCATTTTACTACTTATGGCATCTTTATTTTGCTTCACTGTAAAGCACTGAAACCCTTCTTGAATTGCCACTATATTCAATAAAATTTGCCTTGCCATTTTTTTTTATTTAACCAGGTATAGCACACTAAGCTGAAAGCTTTTTTGCAGAAGTGACCTAGGATCACAAGGAGGTTAAGTGATTTGCTTAGGGTCACACAGTATGCAAGTAGAAGCTGTGGGATTCAAACCCAGGTCTGGTCTGCTGGATGTCACCAGATTTGCAGCTTAGAGCCTTAGACCCCTGCACTATACTGCCTCCCTAAATTAACACCCTGTTTTTAAAAAGATGCAGGGTTTTGACTTAAATTTTGGGAGGCTACCTTCTTTGCTAGATGAAGCAAAATATCACTTCAAAGGGCAGTCTGGATAGATCAAAAGGATTTTTTTTTTCAAATTGAATAAACTTTATTGAAAGAGAAGCACCAGTAAAAGTAACAATATTCCAGTAGGGTTCAACTTGCAAATACTTGCAAATACAGTGTCAAAATGTGAATAAAACATGACAAAAACCAGGAAGTATACAAGTTATAATATATCACAACCCCACCCCTTCCTCTCCTTCCCTCCTTCCCCACAGCCCCCCTTCTCTCCACCACCCCCTATCACCAGAGGGTACCAGGAGAGCTCCATTAAAGGCCAGATAACTCAAGAAACTGGAAATGTATCGCACGGCTAAGAAAAATAGGTTCAAATTGTTAATAATACCTATAATGGTTCTCAAATATGGTGGTATTTGGACAGGTGGCCAGTCAGACTGGCAATATAAGGCACTCAGCTTGCAGGGCAAATAATATCTCCTTATGCCACTCAAGATATTGAGGTATACCTTGATCAAGCCAATGCTGCAGAATAATCTTCTTTGCACATGCAGAGATCAAGGCCATGTGTGGTCTCTGGTTCCCAACCAAATCAGGATTGTAATCCCCCAGAAGGCAAATCTCAGGGGAGAAGGCATCAGACATCCCCAATAAAGGATCCAGATGGGTACAAATGGAGGTTCAACATGGGGCCACCTTCTCACAGGACCACAACATTTGAAGTAAAGTGCCAAGCTCTTTATCACACCTGGAGCAGGGGTCGTCAGGGAGTCTACCCATTCTGTGCAAGTGAACTGGGGTCTATTGTGGTAGAGGTTATGAATAATTTTAAACTGCATAAAGTGGTATCTATCCCACTTTATGAATTTATAAAGATGATTCCAGATAGTGGTCCAGTTTCTAGCAGTACTAGAGGCCGGGAGGGATTGATCCCAACCATAAAACCATGAACCTTCATTAGTGGCCAGAAAGGTTTGCAGGTTGAAGAGAGCTGCAGGTGGACCTGGAGGAATGCTTCCCCGGGGGATGTCTCTTAAGGCTGGGGTGAGTCTCTTTCTGGAAAGGTAAGGGAGAGAATGGATATCCATCCCATTTTCCTGGCACAGTGAATGCTCTATGTCCACCCACTGTGGGGACATAACTACTGGACGGGTTACCAACGAGTACTCCAAACCAATGAGGAAGCCTAGAAAGCTGTAAGGCCAAATAGTATAAAAAAAGATTAGGTGCTTGCAGGCCCCCATCTAATTTGGTACACATCAATTTGACTAGAGCTCTATGAGCTGCCTTGCCCTGCCACAAAAAGGAGGAGAACAGTCTGTGTACCTGATTAAACCATGATTGGGGGAGGACTAAGTTATGCATTTGCACAGCGTACAGTAATCTGGTCAATGCGTTCATTTTGATAATATTCAGATGACCCCATTGTGTAAGAGGCAGCAATGACCAACGGTCAAAATCTACCTCTAGACAGGTCACCAGTGAATCAAGTTTAAATTGCCACATGTTGGAAGGGGAAGTACTGAAATAAATCCGCAAGTATTTCAGTTTGTCAGGTTTCCAGGCAAGGCCAAGATATACAATTTCATCTTTAAAGGTGATGCTGTTGAAAGGCATAACCTCAGTTTTGGCGAGATTTAATTTATAATTGGAAAAGGCTCCAAACTGAAAGACAATCTGTAGGGCAGTAGGCAGGGAAGTATTGGGGGAAGAAATGTGCAGCAAAATGTTATCCCCATAAACTGATACCTTGTATTCCATGCAACCAATAGAGATGACCGAAACCTGAGGGGAGAAGGTAAACTTACGAATAACGGGTTTCAGGAAGAGATTAAGTAAAAAGGGGGAAGCAGACATCCCTACCTGGTGCCCTGGTAGAGGGGAAAAGAAGGGGATAACACCCCATTGCAAAGAATTTGGGTCAATGGAGAGGAATAGAGTACCCGAGTCCATAGAACAAAAACATGAGGGATGTGGTATTTAGGTAAAAGGTTAAACAAATAGTCCCAGGAGACCCGATCAAAAGCCTTCTCCACGTCCACAGACACCAAAACTGTGGGGGTGGAGGAAGCCCTGGCCGCCAAGAAGAGGTAAGATATTTTCCTGAGGTGATCAGCTGATACTCTATCCTGTACAAAGCCTACCTGCTCCCTGCTGATTAAAGAGTCCGACACTTGTCCCAACCTGCAAGCCATTATCTTGGCCAGAATCTTCATATCCACATTTATAAGGGATATTGGCCTGTAGCTGGAGACCAGCAGGGGGTCCCTGTCCAGTTTAGGGAGGACCACAATGGTGGCTGCATTGAGAGAGGAATCAGAAAGGCCAGCTTTAAAAATTTCATTATAAGTGTCGAGAAGGATGGGAGCCAGGTGGTCCCAACAAGTCTTGTAAAAGTTGGTGGTATAACCATCCGGGCCGGGCACTTTATGTGAAGCAAGGGTGTCAATTGCTCAGGAAATTTCAAGTATGGTTAATGGTGCCTGTGAAATGTTGATCTGGGAATCTGTCAGTTGGGGGAGAGGCACATCTCACAGAAAGGGGTCCATTTGAGAAGGGCAGAAGGGAGAAGAGAGAGGGGGGCGTACAGGCTGTGGTAAAAGGTCTTAAAGGTATCCACAATATCTCAAGGTGAGGTAAGGAGGGAGGCAGTATCAGTGTGAATAGATCATAAGTATTTTGTCTGCTGGCAGTTTTTGATCTTTCTTTGTAAATGGCTAGTTACATGAAATAACCACGATCAATTAATTTATCTGAATGGTTTCCATCATTGCAGCCAAACACAAAGGGAAAATCAACAGCAAGGTAAGATCTGCAAGGCCTTGGAATAATAAAATTGTTTATGATAAGTTGTACAAGTAATTGTCTATTTTTTTAAGTAATATACTGACTAATTAATCTAACTGTGAAGAACAGAGTTGTTACGAAACAGGTTTGTGCAAAACCACAGAACCATGAAATACACACTGAAATGTTCTCTGAAGACACAAGAACACAGATGTGTCCTTGTACCCCTGTTCTTCACAACTATAGGTTGTTATGGCTTATAATAGATTATCCCATTTTGCAACACCAACAAATATTTTGCCTTCCCCTCTGCCTGCCAGTCCCTGTTTCCTGGGAGATTATCCTGGAGATGTTTCTCCTCGTCTGATTAATGGATATGGTATACAGTGTCATCACTAAAACCACCTTGGCCAGGCTAAACCCTCTTGTTAATGCTTTCAGCCACTTTACCCTTAACCAACCTCCTAGCATTCATCATTGTTCCCTGTACAACCTCTCCTTCCCCTCTTTTGAATCCCAATGGCTTTCCAACTGTGACTCCTTCCAAATGCTAGCTCACCTACCTCTCCTGATACCTCGTCTCCTCTTCTCCATTCTCTCCTTCCTTCCACTCTTACTCTCTTCACTTCTCTTCTCTAACTCACTACTCATTCTCTACCCCCATCTAAAACCTCTGTTTGGCAGTCTGCCTTTGCCTTCCACCTCATTTGGAACAACCAACCTTCCTCGCTGTCTATACCTCCTCTTCTATCATTACTTAATGCTCTCATCTGTGGCCTCTCTAATCACATCTGCTCTTACAAATATCCCTCTATCTCCACAACACCCCTCCATCAGTTTCTTGGTCTTTCTCCTTCCCTCACACTCACGCCTTTTTTTCCTCTCACCTTCTTTACTTAATGTTTCTAATGTAGCTTTATAATCCATATATATTATATGTTATGTGAATTGTATTGTTATTTTGTATGTTTGTGTTATTTTGCCACAATTGTAGTGGCCCTGGTCATTCCTGAAAACGGGCCTTTGGCACAGTGTACTTAACCTGGTTAACAATGTAAATAACTAACTAAATAAATAAATAACCCTTTGACATCTGCTGGTATCCCCCTTCCCCAGGACCTGCTATTTCTCATTACAGTAATGTGAGCATAATCATCTTATTTCATTTAGTTGATGTCTCTGCATATAATTAAACCTTTTGTCTTGCACCTTCTTTAAAAGTTGTGCTTTATCTGCACCTTGTGCACCATATTCAGAGTTGGCTGGATGTGCGCGCATAACAGTGTACCACACAAATAAGTTGGGCCGGCCGGCTCTGGCATGATATTAATACAGAATGCATGATTGGGACAGACCACACAATTTGTTTGAATATCAGACCCTAAATGCACCAAGCACAGCAGGGGGTGCCAAGTTCCACGCAGCGCATCCAGGGTGCAGGGTTGACAACTGCTCAAAGGGGAATGTGTGGCATCATGACAACCAATGATCACGTACTATTTATTGTACATGCTCTGGTACAGATCAGTCAGTGGCTGGCTGTGGAAGGTTGAGGAGGAATGTGCCAGTCACCATCATGGGTTGGGATAGGGAGTGCTGGGTGGTGGGTTACAGTCTACTGGGTTGGGGGTGGGGGGACCACTAGCCACCAGGGAATGGGGGATCAGGATTGTTGTACTTTTGATCAGGGCTGAGGAGGGTGGGTGGCTGCTATGCTATGGAAAAGGGATTGAGACACTTCCTTTATTATTTACACAGATTGGGGCTGTGGGCACCATATACCTATCCCTAGACTGTACGCGGGGCACCACCTGACCACGCGCATAGTTCAAGTAGGGATTTGAAAGTGCAACTATGCACCAGCACAGCTGGCCATAGTTACACTTATGGGGTTTCAATATTGTGTTTCATGGCATATGCATGAGGGACCCCTAATTTGCATAGACGCATCACAATATTGAGCACAGTGGCACAGTCAGGTGTGCGTGGCCCATCCATGGCCTTTGAATATGGCCACATCCCCTGCGCATCTCATCTGAATATATGGGCCCTTATTTTTATCTTTGTTTTTTTCAATATAAAATGTTTGATTTGGTTTTTAACAGGAAAACATACAACAGTACAGAACAAAAATCAAAAAACAACAAGGTACAAATCTAGTTGTACATTCAAATTACAGGTATTGACTTCTTTTCATATCAACATTCAGGGGATGAATGCTATAAGGCATATTTGCAAGTAAAGTGTGATGGTTATACACTGATATGCCCTGGCCACTTAGACCCGATGCATAACAATGAAATTTGGGCTCAGTTCATAGGTTTTGAAGGTGATCACTGAAGGTGACCCCAAGGGCTCAACATTAGGGCATCTAGCAAGCCCCATCTGTTTTGATATAGGTTTGGAGTATTCCTCAGAGAACGTATCATTTTTCTCCAGTCTGAAGGTTTCTAATATTGCATTATGCCACTCCTGAAATCAGGGCAGGGCCTCATCCATCCAGTGTTTGAATATAAGTTTTTTAATCATGGCTGCAATTAGGGTGATGTGGTATTTCCTTTGACCAAAGATTGTGCCCATGTTCAAACCAATTAAACTTATTTGTGGAATGAATGCACGTTCTAATCATAAGTTGCATTCTATTCCATTTTTGACCTCTGTCCAAAGAGGTTGTGCTTTTGGACAGTCCCATAATATATGTCTAAGCGTGCCTTTATAGGACTTGCATCTGATACAGGTGTCTGATTCCAATTTGCCCATTTTGCTTAATTTCACAGGGGTGTAATACAGATTAAGATTGTTCTTATATTGCATTAATTTGAGACCATCGAATATGAGAAGTCTGTGATTTCAGGAGGTCCATGCAGCCATAATCCCAGGCTCTGTTAACTCTGGAAACTCTGACTGCCTACATGCACAAGTAGCGCTGTCCTCTGGGGTGGAAAGCATTAAAAGCTTTTTGTACAGTAGGGACGTGGCATGTTATTGGGCAGCTAGCATCATTAGGTCATCCTATTTTGAAAATTGTTCAAGTTCCCAGGGGTTGGTGCCCAATGCACTGGCTATAACATGCTGCAACTGGAGGAATGGAAAGGTTGGTACCTTAAGGGGAGACCCCATTTGTTGCAACTGGTTACAAGTAATGAGTATATTCCCTTCCATATAGTCTTCCAAAGTGTCCAACTGTACCAGACCCATATGATTAGCCGGTATTAACTTTTGTTGAATTTTAAAGTTAGGATTTTCTATGACTGGCTGAGCAGAATCTAGAGTGGGCCAGTTCCCAATACTCTATGTAACTGTTTGCTCACTTGAATAGAAGTGCCTATTGGAGTGGGCTTCATAGTGGATGGTACTTTTTTGAAGGGTATGCCAAGCAATGCATTTAGTCTAATTTTAGCCTTAGCACACAGACCTAGCTCCATAGTGTTCCACAGAGGGTGGCATAGGGCTGAGGCCTCCTGGTTTGCATGGTTTTTCCACCATAGAAATTGGCTGGCTCTTGTGGCTAGATAGTAAAACCAGAAATCTGGTAATTTCAGCCCTCCCTGGTCTTTAGAATGGGTAAGTTTTTTGTAGGATTGGTGTGGGGCTTTGCCACACCATAGGAAGGAGGAGATGGTGGTCCTAAGTTGGGTGAACCAGATCTGCAGCAGTACACAGGATAGCATAGAGATGGGGCATAACAATCTGTGGAGAATATCCATTTGGATTATTTTAATTCTGGCCCATAGGGTGACGGGAAGGGCCTGCCAACGTTGCAGATCTTGCTTGATTTTGAGTACTGAAGTGTCAATGTTCTGCTTACACATCCACCCATGGCTCTGAGCAACAGGAATGTCCAGGAACGTAACTGAGGTGGGGTTCCAAGAACCTCCCCCATTGTAACACCTGTGCCTTTGTAGTGTGGCAGTTGAGGAGCATTATATAGGTTATAGCTAAATTAAGTTTGTACCCCAACAGTTGGCCAAAGGTTTGAATCAGCCGGAATACTTCTCTGCCAGAGTGCTGTGGGTTTGAGAGATGGAGGAGGACATCATCTGCATAGGTGGAAAGTTTATCTTCTTTCTCTCCCACTTCTATGCTAATGATATTCTGGTTGGCTAATATACAGTACTTCTTGTCAAGGGCTCCAGGTACAGGTTGAATAGAAAGGGTGATTGTGGGCAGCCTTGTCTGGTTCCTGTTTCCAATTTGAAGGGTGTAGACAGGGTACTTTTACACCACACTTTGGCTGTAGGATGGGAGCAGAGCAGTTTAACCGAGTCTATAGAGGAAGCGAGGAAGCCAAAACTGGTCAAAGTTTCATACAGAATGGGCCTGGATACTCTGTCAAAGGCTTTCTCTGCATCTGAGGAAAGGACAGCTGGTTCTTGTGAGTCCCTGGATGCAGAGATAAAGTGTGCCAGCTTTCTGAGGTGATCAGTTACTGCTCTGCCCTACATAAAGCCTACCTGAAGTGGGTCTATCAGATTCAGCCATGCCTTATTAACTTTTGCAGCTAAGATTTTAGCTAGAATTTTAGCACCCACATTTAGAAGGGCTATTGATCTGTAACATCCCAGCAAGGTGAAGTCTTTATCTGGTTAGGGCTTCCTGCAAGTCTAGGAGAAAGTAGCTGTCCTGTTTCACCTCTTAAAACAGGTTAGTGAGGGGTTCAGAGAGTTCTGAGCTAAAAGCTTTGTAAAAGTTAGGGGAGAAGCCATCTGGCCCTGGCGGTTTGTCTTGAGTGAGGAAAGTTATGGCTTCTAGGACTTTATGTGCTGCAATGTTAGCACTGAGCATTTTTATTTGATCTTGAGTAATCTGTGGTAGGTTTGCAGTTTTCAGGAATTGCTGGATCTCAGACTGGGGAACAGGTGTTTCTGCTGTATGCAGTTCAGAGAGAAAATCCCAGAAAGCTTTAGTGATATCTATTGAATTAGATAGTATTTTCCCTGATTTCTCTCTCACTATTTTCATTGGTCTTTTAGATTCTTGCTGTTTCAGTCTGAGTGTCACCAGTCTCCCGGGTCTCTCACCATGGTCCACATAGTGTGATTTGGATTTAAATATGGCATATTCTGCCTTTTTCCTTAATGATGTGTTATATTTAGCCCTTGCAGTGTTCAACTGTATGTTTAGGTTGCTAGACATATCTCCAGACACTCTTTTCTCAAGGTCCTGGATGGTCTGAAGTTGCTGTCTCCCTTCAGTCTCTCTTTTCCTTTTTGTGGTGGAGGACAATCTTAATAGTTCCCCCCCAACCATACACTTTAAGGCACCCCACAAGTTCCTCTGATTAGAGGTTGAAGGGGTATTTATTTCAAAGAATTGTAAGACACAGTTTTTCACCTTTTCCTTGCTTTTGGGGTCTTTAAGTAAATAGTTATTGAGTCACCATATTAGGTCTCTCAGTATTTTGGGTGGATAAAAATGAAAGAATGACTGGTGCATGGTCAGACACCACTTTGATACCAACTTCACAAGCAGTAGTGACTCTGAGTATCTCTGGACCATTAAGGAAATAGTCCAGTATGGAATAGGGATCATGTGCCACAGACCAAAATGCATATTTTCAGCCTGTGGGGTGCAGCACCCTCCAGATATCCATAAGATCCATGGAGTCCTGAATCTCCCTTAAAGATTTTTTTGCTGGTGAGAAGTCTGAGGGTCTGATCCTGGATCTATCCGGTATATTATGTATAACTTGGTTCCAGTTCCCTCCTAGTAATATAGGGTTCCGCTGAGTAGTCAAGAGTTTAGAAGGAAGGTTAGTGTAGAATTGTGGGTCCTCTGTATTTGGGCCATATATTGATGCCATGCCTATACCAGTAGTACTTAAGCATTCATTCACCATTACATATCTCCCACTGGGGTCTTCAGTTCATTTGGCTAGCTGAAAGGGGATGCTCCTATGTATCAAGATAGCTACCCCAGCTCTCTTATTAACTGTTGCCAGCTGCAAAGACCTGCCCAACCCATTCCCTCCTCCACAGTGTGTTCTGTGCAGGGTGTGTGTCTCCTGCAAGAAGGCAATCTGCCTGCCCAGGGCTTTGAGGTGTTTTATAATCTGGTATCTTAGTTTCTTTTGTTTGGGACCCTTTTATGTTCCACGTTACACATTTATAGGAGACCACGGACATTATGGAAATAGACAATGCAATTCCCTGGTGTTAAGTGGTGTGTGCAGGATATAATAAACCTGTGTGCCTTGTGGAGTATTAGGCTACATCTAGTTTTAAACATACTATATACAGTACATGTTTAGCAATTTTGTTATGATCTGTTTCTTAACCAGTTTGTTCCCTAAATTCAGTCATGCAAAGCATCCATCAGCACGTAATCTGAGTATTATGATCTGAGTTAATACCATATCATAAACAGAAACCCTGTACAAAACATTAGCAATAATGAATAAACTATTTGCCACTACCTGGACAACAACCTGTGCCAGTAGTGCAATTAAATTGTAAGTAAAAGGTATAACTGTGTAATACAGTAAAGCGGTGACTCTAACCAACTCATCTCCTCCAAGGTGTACAGTTGGCCACGGGAACCCAACTAATCAAAAGGTCTGAAGTGAGCCTGAGTAAACAGCTATTCCTCGCTCCCACAACTGTGAGGAGTATCTAGCTATATTAAATCTGAACAGAATATTTTTTTGTTAAGAAAAAACATGGGCAGAGGTACTTGCCCTGCCATAGCCTGCTGTTCCCTTTAATCTCTGTTAGGTGTGGTTTACTTTGGTAACAGAGACCTATTCCCCCTTTCCCCCTGCCATTCCCTTGATTGGCAAGGTTTACAGTGGTTGGCCTATTCTTGCTTCGGCATCCCGAACCATTGTGTAAGGTCTTCAACCACTGGTTTCATGGTCCGAAGGTCACCTTTCATCTGCAACATGGCAATTTTTATGGTGGCCAGTTCTACAAAACATTTTCCATTTTTTTGGAAGGGCCCTCCCTGGCATCAGCCTCCGGTGATGAGTCCAATGTAGGTTCGAGCTTCTGCTGCTTGGTGGGCATCGACCGCAGTTGGACTGGTGGTGTTGAGAAGGTCTCCATCGGGTGCTGCAAAATCTCTGCCATGCTTATGAGAGGTATCAGTCTGATTCTGAGTTATTTCTCTTTATAACTATAATCCAATTTTCACCAATAAGCAACAAAATTTGGACTTTTGCCATGATTTAAGAGCCATGGTTTTGGAGCATCGGTAGAGACTGCCACTTACTCTGAGCACATCATGTGACTCATATTTAACTTTGCACATTGATTGTACCTGTTTACAGTATCTTGTTATTCTATACTCCTTTGCAACCCCCCAACCCCATCCAAGGTCTCACCTCAAAATGAGTTCTGGCTTAGTGTGCATTTCACAGGCAGCAACTTGTAAAGAAATAAACAAACATTTGTCAATGCCGAATGTTGGCTTGCTGGCATTGGCATTGGTAGTGGAGGAGTTAAACAGATGCATCATAGAAATGGCAGTGAAGTATTGAACTGATGCCAACCCACCCCCACCCTGCAGAGAGTGACAAGCATTAGGGTGTCCCTTTGGGTGTTTGATAGTGCAGTGCGGGAAAACATGTCGGGCAGGATGTGAGAAATGACAGCTGCACAGTTCATAAGGAGGTGTAAAAAAATGCCAGTGTTGAAAATGTGGCATGTAAATATACCAAATTCGCGAAGCTACTAGGATGTAACAGGAAATATGCAATGCGCTTGTAACACTGCCATTTATGATGTTGGGCACCAAATTTTCAACATAGGCATTTAGCACCTCTGCTCATGTACAGTGTCACTGTTATTTCCTAAGTGTCCCAAGAAGTGATTTCGCACAGCGACCCCGCTATTCTGCGCCGGAAGTGCGAAAACACATTTTGGGCATTATATGTCAAATGATGGCTGTACTGTTCATCAAGAGGTGTGGAAAATGGCAATGGTGAAAATCCAGACTGAAAATATCACAAATGCACGACGGTACGAGCGTGGGTGCAATCTGTCAACACATGCTCGTAACACAGTTATTTTATGGAGTATCATCACCAAATTTTCAACATAGGCATTTTAGGTCCTCTGCTCATGAACTGTGTCACTGTCATTTTCATAATCTGGCCCAAACACTGATTTCCCACAGCGACTGCGCTATTGTGCACCGGAAGTGCAGAAACACATTTCGGGCAGGATGTAGAAAATGACAGCTGTACTGTTCACAAGGAGGTGTACAAAAATGACAATGCTGAAAATCCGCAGTAAAATATTGTGAATGCGCTGGTTACGAGCCCGCGTAGCAACTGCACAACGCACGCCATAAAACAGGAATTTGTTGGATTTTTCCACCAAATTTGGAACTTAAGCTTTTAAGGGCACCTGAAACACTGCCACTGTCATTTCATATTGGCCCGAAGGTGATTTTTGCGCAGTGACTGCGAAATCACCTTTCGAGGCCGATAAACACCATGACAGTGACAGAATTCATGAGGAGGGGCCCCAAAACCCCATGTTGAAAATTTGGTGTAAAATTCCAAAAAATGCCTGAGATATGCAACAAAGTTGAAAAAACCTATCTACCAGTATACAGCTTACCGGCATTTCCTCAGTTCAGCGGTCAGCTTTGAAGAGTACAGGCGTGTTCCCGGTCCACGAAGATCGTCGCGCCAGACTCCAGAGGTAAGTATTGGGTGAGGGGTGGGAGGCAGGTGCGCAGTGGGTGGGTGCGGGTTGTGGGGGCAGGGAGAAGCCGTTGGACCGTTTTAATTTGCAGGTTTTAAAAATAAAAGACGCAGCGCTGGACGCTTGCCACGCTGGGGTGGGCTCCCAGTGTGGCAGAAGGATGTATGGGGCATGGAGTCGATGGGGGATTGGGCACCCCATCGGCCATGGCACAGTTGCCACGCTGGGGTGGGCTCCCAGCGTGGCACCCTGTACGCGGTGGGGCGGACAGTGGAGCCGACATGGGATTGGGCACCCCCGTCGGCCATGGCATCAGTTGCCACACTGGGGTGGGCTCCCAGCGTGGCACCCTGTACTGGGAGGGGGGACCGCACATAGTAAAGTGGACATAACTTCTAAATAAAGTGACGCTGCATGACGAGCTTGTCTCTGATTGCAGCGGCACTTTGTTTAGAAGTTTTGTCCACTTTACATAATGTTGGTGTCAGCGCTAGCATGCTGGCTTATTGGGGAATGAGGGACGCACCTACTGATGCGTGCCCTGCATTTGCCCAATAGCAGCCGCGCCCCCAAAGCTACACTCTCCCAATATGTTGACTGCCGCTCAAGTGCGGCAAGCCAACATAAAAAGCTAACTTCTAAAGTTTTAAACTGTACCCCAGGAAGACCTTTGCTCCCTAACTGACCCAAGAATGTATTTATTTTAAAATACATGAGGCTATTACTGCAGTATGATTTAAGCAAAAATAGCAATCATTGTACAGGCACTTCTATGGTCTCTGTGGAAACCCATTCTGCATATTCAAAGACGACAATTTTGTGAAAGTTGTTTTCCACAATTTTATATACAGGACAACATTCTAAAATTGCCAGCAACACATGATACTCCTCAATAATATTTTAAGATTTTTCAACCCAAAGTCTGAGAAATTCTTTAGGACAATTGTGTTGGTTAGGAACTAGCAGCTAGAGTGTTGCAGCACTAGAGGTGCGTGACGTTAGAAAACTTTGCTTCATTGAGAAATTTGTTAATTTTTCTGAATTTGAGAAGTTCTACTTTGTTCTAAAGGAGAACTTTGTGAATGGTGAAATTGTGAATTTCTCTTGCGAATTTTGGCTTTAAGGTGAAGTTTGCAAGGAACCATGGGATTGAAGGTCACATGTTGCTGCAATGAGCTGTACTGCCATGCAAAGACTGAATTCAGTGCAGTGGGAAGAAGAGACAGTTGGTGTTAAGTGTGGTCCGTATCTTTGTACCTAAAAGCCTTTGGAAAGCATTTAAAACACAGAGGGCCCAATTTCAGGATGACTTACATATGCACAAGGCAATTTATGCTGAATCCCATGGCAATAATTGCAACTTGCACCATGCAATATGCAGGTCGCGATTCCAAGTCACGACCTGCACCATGTCATATACGGGTTGCGCCACAGGTGAGTTATGCCACCCACTACACCTGCTACCCACAATGACATGGTGCAAGGGTGGGTTATGGCAGCAACTATGCCCTATTCCAACAGGGCAGCTGCTGTAACCCACATACGCCATTACAGAAGCCACATTGGTACAGTGGCGATAAACCACCTTGGAGATGGTCTAAGGGACATCCGTCCATGCCAATTGATGGATGCCCACTCTGCTGCACTGTAGCAATGATATAGCTGTGCTCCCCATGCCCCTCCAGCACATATATGTCCCCCAACCCCCAATGTCGGGGACCCCAGGGGTCCATTTTATGAAATGCCCCCCCAAACACTAGTGCCACCTGTCCAGCCCCCCATGCCCCCTGGTGCCTGCACTGGTGTTCCAGGACAGGGGGGCTCTGGGAGGGCAGTTGTCAGAGGGCTGCAACTTGCGGTATGCAGGGACCTTGCACCATGCCTGTGGCACTAGCCTGCATCTGCCACAAGTCGCAGGACATCACTGCCGGGGACCCTGACTGTCTCAGAATATGGCACAGGGTCCCTGGCATAGCACTGCATGGTGCAGCTCACATATGCCCATGAGTTGCGCCATGCATCTCAGAATCGGGCCCACAGATTTTTTCCAACAAATCACTCCATCAAGTGTCTACTGTGCCTTGTGCCTCTAGATCACCAATTATTTATGGTATGTTTTGTGATTTAGTTAATTTAAGGTTTGTGGTTTGTTTTCTGTATTGCATAGTGAGGCAGTGCTGGGGGGAGCTTACCTGCAGCAATTTCCAACAAGAACAACACAGGTTAGGTAGCCTTTCCTGTCTCAGCATTAATAGTGAAATGGGTACTAGAGAGGGATCCTCCCTGTCTAATCCCCATACCCAAGGGCTCCACTCCAGATAGTGGGCAGGTGGTTACTGGTCCAGCAGTTCCCACTCATCCGACCCGGGCTGTGTTGTGCAATGCCAGGTCAATGAGGAACAAGACTGCTATTATAGCAGACTTGGTTTCCTCGGTAGACCTGGCATGCATCATGGAGACCTGGCTGGATGAAAATGCGGCCCCCATTTTGGAGGCAGTGGTTCCGGCCAGGTACTTTGTGATACACACTCCAAAGAAAGATCACAGAGGTAGGGAAATGGCCTTTTGTCTTAAAGCCAGCCTGAGCCTCACAGTGTTACCAGTGGGTTCTACCAAGTCATTTGAGAGTGTTGCCATGCTGGGGGGGGGGCCTGGTGCAGGCTACAGGATCATTCCAATTTACTGACTACCAGTCAGTAAAAAGGAATTCCTGCAGGAGGTCAGGGACTTTGTTGCTGGCCTGGTGTTGGAATCCCCCAGATGGTTAATTCTGGGGGATTTCAATGCCTGGATCAATGATGGACTCTCGTTGTTTCGTCATGACCTCCAGCAGAGTATGGAAGCTCTGGGCCTGTCACAGGTTGTTACTTCAGCAACCCACTCATGCAGCCACACACTGGACCTTGTGTTCACACTGGGTCTCAGGGTGGATGACCTCATGATTTATCTGGTCATATGGTGGGATCATAGCACTGTGAGGTTCATGTTTGGGGCCCCCCATGAAGGTCCATCCTCTTTGGAGATGGTCCAGTACTGCCCTTTGTGGGGATTGTCCCCAACAGTACTACAGATGGTGCTGGACCTGTCCAGTGTGGAAACTGCATGTGCAAAGGGTGCAGAGGAGGCAGTGTCAGCCTATAATAGGACCGTCACTGCAGCCTTCGACTCTATCGCACCCATTCATGCCCAGCCCTTATCTACTCATTGTAGGCCCCCTTGGTTTGATGGGAAACTCAAGGACTTAAAGATTAAGGCCCAGAGGTTGTAGCGACACTGGAGGAGGTCTGGCCTGATGGAGGACAAATTGGCTTTAAGGTCACATTATGGTGACTATCAAAAGGGCAATCTCCCAAAAGAAGGACGATTTTTTGTCAAGGGAGATTGCAGCAGCAATGAGCAGACCAGCTCAGCTCTTCTGTACTGTGGCCAGGCTGTTACATCCAACCTGTCTTCATACTGGGGGAACAAGTTCTAGCATGAGGTGCGAGGAGTTTTCTCTGTTCTTTGCCGACAAACTGTCCAGTATCAGGGCTGAGTTCTCCTTCAGTGCTGCTCAAAGAGCTTGCAGGATCAGACCTGGGACATGCCAGTGCACCCCTCTTATGTGGGGTGAGTTTGATCCAGTTGGAGTGGATGAGGTAGTTGAGATAGTCTCGAGGCTGTGACCAACCTATTACAGCCTAGACACAGGTTCATCCCAAAGTTTGGTGGATTCATTGGTCTGATTGGACCTGTGGGGACTGAGATTTTCTGGTATTCCTTGGGGAGTGAGGTTTTTCTTATGGCCTTGAAATAAGCGTTGGTCAAACCCCTTTTGAAGAAATGCTCCATGGATGCCGAGTGTCTCAGCAACTACAGACTGGTCTCAAACCTCCCATTTTTAGGGAAGGTTTTAGAAAAAGTGGTGGCCGTCCAACTCAAGACTCATCCCACTTCCTCTGCCACCTTTGAGCACTTCCAGTCTGGATTTAGATGGGCATAGCACAAAGACTGCCCTGGTGAAGGTGCTGAATGATCCTATGATAGCAAGAGATAGGGGAGAGCGTACCATCCTTGTTCTCCTGGATCTCTCTGTGACGTTTGACACTGCAGACTATAAGGTGTTACCGGACCGACTCTGGAACTGGTGTGGACTAACTGGCAATGCCATCAGCTGGTTTAGGTCCTACCTCATGGGTACAGTGCAAATAGTGATGATGGGATTATCCTCATGTAACTCAATGCCCCTATGTTGTGGAGTTCTGCAAGGGTCAGTCTTGTCGCCTCTATTGTTCACAGTGTACATGCTACCTTTAAGAGATGTTATCAGGTGGTATGGGCTGGGTTTTCATTGTTATGCTGATGATACCCAGCTATACCTTTCCTGTGCAGCTGGAAACCAAATGTCCACCTCTGTGTTTAACACCTGTCTAGATGACATCCAGAACTGGATGGCTCAAAACTGGCTATGACTCAACCCGAACAAGACAGAGGGTACTGGTAGTGGATCCTGGTTGTTGACAATATGGGGGAGGGTTGAGGAATAATCCTGGTCTCTGATACTGGGAGGTGTCTCCTTGACCCCCTCTACTCGGGTCAGAGATCTGGGCGTGGTCCTGGATGATGGCCTGACACATAATGCTGAGGTGTCAGCCGTCATCCAAAGTACTTTTCACCATCTTAGGATCATTGCCCAGATCCAGGCCCTGATACCAGCTGAAGACCATGCCACTTTAGTGCATGCCTTCATCATGTCTAGGTTGGATTACTGCAATGATCTGTACCTTGGGCTATCTGGAGGCAATCTCCACTGTCTGCAGCTGGTACAGAATGCAGCATCCAAGCTGTTGACTGGGATCTTGAGATTTGACCATGTCATGCAAGTTCTCTGTGGACTGCACTGGTAGCTGATAAGGTGGAGGATTGCCTTCAAGGCCAGATTACTGACCTGTAAAGCCCTGCATGGCTGGAGACCAGACTATCTGCAAGACCTGCTGGTTCCTCACCGCCCAGCTCGTGCTCTTCATTCCTCTGAGGGTTGTCTACTGGTGGTTCTCAGGGCTAGGTTGCAGCAATCTGGAGATCATGCTGTCTTTGATGCCACACCAGTCCTGTGGAATTCACTACCAGTCTACCTAAGGGAGGCACCCTCAGTGGAAACCTTTAAAACAGGGTTAAAAATGTTTTTATTTAATCTTGCTTATGAATTAAAATATTGACTGTCATGTTTTATGCCATATGTGATGGATAGATAGATTTTAAATACTGTTAATTACTCTGCAGGATGTTGTTTTAAAGTTTGTTTTAAATTATTAAAGATGTGTTTTAAATATGTGTACAGTGCTCCAAGCCTCCGGGGAGAGGCGTGTTATAAATAAAGTTTCTATGTATCTATCTATCAATCAATCAATCTATCTATCTGTCTATCTATCTATCTATCTAGTGCTGTTGTAATTAATGTTTTTTGTGATTTTTTTTCCCTTTTTTCTTTGGTTTGTAATTTTAGTTTTTTTTTTTTTATTTACTACTTCTTGTGTGCCCCTCCAGCCAGCAGTGTCTGTCCTGGTCACGGACCCCCTCTCCTCCACCTCCACCTATTGCCTGCACTCCCCAGTCACCGATGGCTTGCCCCCCAGAGGGTGGGGGTCATGGCACTGTGACCCTTTCAGCGCCGCAACGCTAGTAACTGGTCGGGAGCCGGAGGCAGAGGCTAATCGAGGCCTGGGGGCAGATCTTCATGTAGATGGCCGGGGACACGGTGGTTTTTTTCCCCCTTTAGGCAGGGGCAGGGACATGCAATGACAGCCAGCGTCTGCCTCTCCCCTGATTTGAGTGGGCATCAGTGCATGTGGCGAACCCAGCCTCCGCTGGGTGTAGCTACTGTGCTGACCACATGTACCCTCCCTCCCCCGGAGAAGGAGAGCAGTCAAGGGACACTCAGTACTTCTCCCCCGGCTGGCCCTCTGGCAATCTGGGTCCATTCCTGAACCTGGGTCACTGGCGTCACAAGCGGAAATCCAACCGCTGCACCAACAGGCTGTAATTTTAGTTCTGTAGAACAGTTAGGTATGTTTTAATGAATTATTTTTGTCACTGTAGTTTGACTATATTGATTTTATTTTTGTGTATTGATTGAGGTTACTGTATCTTTTTTTGTGTACACAGTAATGTCATTATAAATACCTGAGTTGTGTCTTGCGTGTGTCCCCTTAGCCCTTAAATCCCTGTTGTGTATTGTTTGTGCAAAAAAAAAAAAAACACATGGCAGTGTAGGTGCTGCTGGTGATACTGGTTCAGGAGGCCCCCAAACTCCAAAAGAGGGTGCTACCACTTCCACAAGATGTGCTCACCATCCCACTGTGACACTGGAATTTCCCTTGCACCCTCCATGAAGTGCTGCTGGCACAGATAGGCTGCCACCTCCACTACCCACATTCACCACTTCCCTCTGATTTTTCTTCCACTTGGCATGGTAATTTCCCATGAGATGGGTCCTCTGGCTCCCAGTGCCCATGTGGGTCCCCTGTTAGCCCCAGGGGACACATTTATTGCATAGGTTGCATGTGACCACACTAACCCTAGCTCTAACCATAATGTCCCATAGGATAACATTGCAACCTTAACAAGTCATAACTCTTCCAGTCTTTGAAGTTAAGGAACACTCTATGTATCCAAGCAAAAGTCTCAATGAGTATTACAATTGTGATACATAATACCACTGGAAAAATTAATGAGGTATGCACAGCACCCCACAATTACCTCCCAAATTCACCATGGTGCCAAATCCACAATTTAAGTCTGATAACCACCAAAATGCACCAAATATACAGCTCCTCTTGGACTACAATCTTACAAAGTTTCAGACACATTCAACAAAAATTGACAAAGTTATGCCTAAAAACCCCCAAAAGAATAGTTGATGGCAGTGGGGTGGTGGTGTTCATGTTGCCAAATTATTCTCTGCCACATCTGTGGCATCCATGCAAGTGGGTGCTGGGGAGGCAGCAAAAAGAAGATCAGTCTTAGAGGTAGCAAAATCTCTAGATCAGGAACAGTAGTTAAGGGGGAGGTTGCTGGTGTCCCCTTGACTGCTTGTGGTATGGTGGCACTCAGCCAATAATAGGTCCCCAGCATGGATATATGGACCAGTGACCAAACAGCTTTTAGCTCCTTTCTGTGCATTACAGCACATTGGGCACTGGTACTTATATTTTACTCTTGCCAGGGGAAAAAAATTTACTAAGCCCAATTGCAGTGGTATCAACACTCTAGATATTTGCCAGCATGTCATGCGGGCAGTGAAGAGTGTAACTGGATCAGACACAGGTCAGAAAAAGGATTGTTCCTGATTGAGACTGATGTGTGGATGCAGCCTGTGGTGGTGGTACCATGGGGGGGGCACAAGGGCTTCAGGCTATGGAGTGGGGGGGGTAGGGGACTACTGACCTTGAGGCTTATGTGTATCAGTAGCTTCATTTTAAGCTAACTTCACCTTGGTGTGCCCCAAGAAGAAGTTACAGGTAAAGTTGCAAGACAAATTGACCCAACTTCACCTTGGTGTTCCCAAAGGAGAAGTTACAGGCAAAGTTGCAAGGCAAAGTTACCAATGGTAAATTTCCTATTAAATAGAAACACTTTGTTAAGGGGGACCACGTGATGCAGCACGCCGAGTAGCAGCTCACTAGTTTAGCTCCCGTCGCCTGGCATGTTAAAAAGCCCTTTTTGAAACATCCATTTCTTCTTAAGGCCGTTATCTGGGGGCTAACTACTTGATCAAGGACAGGAGAAGAGTCCGGTCAACGAAAATGGAGGCGGAGATGTGTTTGGCACCCCCTAAACACACCCCGCTGGTATCCCCTGAGAAACAGAGCAAACGGCCTAAGGCCCAGCAAAGTCATGCCTGCAAGGTAGTAGGTAACAGCGCCACTCCAGGGAGAGAACTTGGGGAAATCCCTCTAATGCTGGAATGGTTTCTTGCCGAGTTCACCCCGTTCAGGGAGGAAGTTAAGTCCCTTACAACAGAGGTTAAACAGATGACCGCGGTACTGGAGGACCTAACCACAAGAATCACTGACAATGAAGCCCGTACTGTCTCATTGGAGAAAAAAGCAGACAGCATAAGGGAGGAGGTAGTAGAAAGCTGTCACAGGATCAAAAAACTGGAGGCCAAACTGGAGGATTTGGAAGGAAGGAGCTGCAGAAACAACGCGGTCTATCTTGGTATCCCAGAAAAAGAAGAAGGTCCAAATGCTATTAGCTTCATTCAAAAACTGGTGGAAAAACTAGCTGGCCCTTCTCCATTTGGTAAAGTCTACATGATGGAGCGCGCACACAGAGCTCTCCAACCCATGCCACCACCTGGAGCCTTGCCCCATCCGATAATATGCAGGTTCCTTAATTACCAAGAGAGGCAATATTTACTGGGAAAGATAAAGGAGCTGCAAGAAATTTGATGGGAGGGTGTAAAAATCAGAATAACGCAAGACCTCCCTGCTTCCATTAGGCAACGTCGCACACAATTCCATCCAATTGTCTTAAAACTAATCGCTTCTGGTATAAAGTTCAAAATGGGATACCCCGCCAGGCTGCAAGTATTGCTGGACGGCTCCTGGGTTGCAAGAGGTGGAGGTGGAGGTGGCTAAAGCGGCCCTTCAGAAGTCCCTGCCTGACCTGTTTAGCAATCGCTGAGAGTAATTAAATGAGACTCTGGTTGCTGTGTCCTCCAATACTAGAAAGCTGAAATTTAAGTAGTTGATCATGAAATCCCGATAATCGTCGTATGGAAGATCACAATAAGGCCATACAAACTGGCCAAGTAGTCACAACTAAGTGCAGTTATTCATTTTTAGGCCATATTGTAGTCACCCCCCTGATTAGGTACTGTTACACTAGCAAACCTATAACCAAGTTTGCAGTTTATAATTAGTGTGGTTCACTTTTAATTGAAGGGACTAGTCGGTGTTGTTATCATGTTGGGGATTATCCCATCAAAAGTGTATGGGGGTTTCCCCCTGAAGTAAATATTTTGAGCCTTCTAAAAGTTTTTGTATAGTTGTATAGTGACTCTTCTTGGAGTCAGGCAATGGGGCAGAACAACTGGGAGAGTAGTGAAAAGTGGTTCTGCACAAAGTGGGAATAATAGAAGGGGGGGCAATTTGGGTCATCGATTTGGCAAAGATAGTATTCGCTATATGGTCTGGGGGGATGGGTTTAGGGGAGAAAATAAAGGGAATGGGTAAGGGGCTGTTTGTAAGGGAGGTGGGGAGGGCACAGCACAGCTCATACAGATTCCACCGCACTACTTCCGGGGGATTCCTTTTTGCATTTACACTACTATCGAATTGTATAGTTAAAGGTCAATGACTAAACCATTGCATGTTATAACATGGAACGTTAAAGGGGTTAGATCTAAAACTAAACAATATTCGATCTTAAAGCATTTAAACTTGGTTGCTGCAGAAATCATGTTTCTACAGGAAATGCATCTACTAGATGTTGAGGCCATTAAGTTGCGGAGGCTACAGGTGGGACAGGTCTTTCAGCCGAAAGTGCTCCACAAATAGTGGTAGTACCATGATCTTGGTCCATAGAAACTCCCTTTACTCTACACAAATAATAAAAGACCCTCAAGGGTAGATTTATTTCGCTATAGGTAACCTATATGTGAAGAAATACTTTGGGAGTATTTATGACCAAACCAGGATTCCCTAGTTTTTATACACAAATTATTACCACTTTACTTCCTTTCCTCTCAATTCGCATGATACTTGGTGGGACTTTAACTTGGTGTATGACCTGATGGTAGATAAAACCAGGC
Source organism: Neoceratodus forsteri (assembly GCA_016271365.2). Taxonomy (NCBI): domain Eukaryota; kingdom Metazoa; phylum Chordata; order Ceratodontiformes; family Ceratodontidae; genus Neoceratodus; species Neoceratodus forsteri. The sequence continues at coordinate 1,277,608,431 of CM057450.1, read as the reverse complement.
ACTCAAGGAGGGGATTATCTCTGGCCCAACGTGTGTTTAGAGATTTACTAGACCAGGTTGGACTGTGTGATATTTGGAGGGTTTTACACTCCGGTGATAGGGAATATACCTTTATCTCCCCAGTCCATAAAACCTCATCCAGAATAGATTACTTGCTTATCTCAAGGGCTTACATCCCACAAGTTATTGATTCCTCGATACAGCCGGGACCCCCGTCAGATCATTCCCTCGAAAGCTGTCAACTGACTATAGAACCTCCGCGAAAAGGTGGAGGAAGATGGAAACTTAATGATCAACTCATTAAAGACCCTAATTTGGCTCGTACAGTACAGGACCATATAGATCAGTTTATTCAGTTTAATCAGGGCACAACCCGAAGGCCGGACATCCTCTGGTTTGCCTTTAAGGCTTACCTAAGGGGAGTATTTATTGAGTTAGCTTCTAATAGGAAGAAAACAAAGGAGCAGGAGATGTCCCAGCTGCTGCTTCAAATAAGGGCCATAGAAAAGGACCTGTCTCCTGCCACACCAGAACCCACATTTCAAAAGCTCATTAAATTAAGGGCGGCCTATCTCGAGATTCTCCGAGAAAAAGCGGAATACGCTATCTTAAAAACACAGGCATCATTTACTGACCAGGGGGAGAAAGCAGGACGCCTCTTGGCTCGTAGAATTAAACAAATAGAAACCTCTAGGTATATTGCTTCTATCCTATCTCAAACGGACGGACTTCTGAAGACTGCCCTGAATTACATAGTATTGGAATTCCTTAACTATTACACTGATCTATATGGCCATATGCCAGACCCCCCAACCCAGATTCAGCTAGAAAGCTATCTTAGGGAGACCCCCTTGCCGAGTCTTACTGAAGACCAGCAGAGGGCATTAATTTCACCTATTACAAGCAACGAGATATTAAAAGTAATAAGTACTTTACCCTTAAACAAAACCCCAGGGATAGATGGTTTCTCAGCTTACTTTTATCAAAGGTTTAAGACCTCTGTCATCCCTTTGTTGCCTCCTTTATTCCAGTATATGCTTTCTGGAGCTGAAGTAGACACTTCTCTTTTTGAAGCACTAATTGTGCTTATTCCTAAGCCATGCAAGGCACCTGAACTATTCACAGATTACCAACTGATTTCCCTTCTGAACCAGGATGTTAAGATACTGGCCAAACTAATAGCTTGCCATCTTAACCTGATTCTCCCTTCCATTATTGGCCCCGAACAAGTGGGATTCATGAAAGGCAGATTTTCCTCGGACCACCTCCGCACCCTGGCTCATGTCTTCTTGGCGTCCAGAGATGCCCCATATCCTGTGGCTCTAATCTCTCTGGACGCCGAGAAGGCATTTGACAGGGTTAACTGGCAATACTTATTCCAGACGCTGGAAGCCTTTAAATTTCCTAATGCCTTTCAGACCTGGATCAAATCCCTTTATCATTTTCCCACTGCAAGAATATCGGGCAACGGAGTTATTTTGGATCCATTTACCCTTTACTCTGGAACTAGGCAAGGTTGTCCTCTCTCCCCTTTATTATTCAACATATATTTAGAGCCACTAATCCGTAGACTGCAGGCCTGTCCAGAGATACAAGGAATTCCGATTTACCCATGTGACGTCAAGGTCTCCGCTTACGCAGATGACCTTCTCCTTCAAGTTGCCAACCCCGTTTCTTCCATCCCCCCAATGTTAAAGATTATTAAATCCTTTAGTTCAGTCTCTAATTACAAACTAAATGTAAACAAAACAACTGTTTTCCCCCTTAACCACAAGCTCCACAAGGCGGATATCCTAGAAATGGGACTAGCCTGGAAACAGGACTCCCTCCGATATTTAGGTATTGAATTATCCAGATTTAGGGGAAACACTATAAAACTGAATTTGGATTCCCTGCTACATGCGATCAAACAGGAGCTCAGCAGATGGGCCTCCCTCCCAATTTCTATTTGGGGAAGAGTTAACCTGCTCAAAATGAATGTATTTCCACACCTTTTCTATCCCCTGTCAATGCTTAATATTTGGCTCCCAGTATCGTGGTTCAAGAAGGTAAATAGTCTGTTTTTAGAGTTTGTCTGGGCATACAAGACTCCTAGGATCACATTCCATAAATTAAGTGCACCTAAGTTGAGAGGTGGTTTGCGCTTGCCTCACCTAGGGCTCTATTTCTGGGCGAGCCACATTAATAAATACCTGAGATGGACACTACCTGTATCAACTAGTTACACCCCGCCATGGCTCAAAATAGAGCGGACCCAGATTAACGTATGTGGTTTAGCACCAGAAGCCCTACTGCATATCAAAGAGAATCTCCTTCCCAGCAGTTTAAAAAATACCCCCATAGCATTATCACTTAGAGTTCACTCTCAGCTGTGTCGTTTTCTTAAATATGATAATAAAAGAGACACAAATCAACCCCTGTTCGGAAACCCCAATTTTAAGATCAGTGATAAATGTATCCCCTCTAACTGGTTACCTCAACTGAAGGATACCCCACTGAATTCCTTAATAGGGGATGATGACGCCTGGTTATCAGGCCAATGTATAATGCAAAAGTTTAAGATCCCTACTAAACATTTTTTTAGAGTCATCCAACTCAGACACCTGTTAATTAAAGTGTTTGGGCAAAAGCTATGCCCATGTACAGACCCTCCCTTAGTGCCGGATTTGGCTCAATTGTCGGGCCAGCAGAAAGCGGTCTCCAAGATTTACGGTATTTTGTTTGATAGATCGTATCCAGACTGCTATGGTCCAACTCGTTACTGGTCTTCTCACTTCCCTGGCTACGACATTAATTGGGCAGATCTTTGGTTTAATTGTCATAAATTCATAACGCAAGACAGATTAAGGATGATGCAAATGTTTATTTTACACAATGTATATTTTTCCCCTGAGAAAATGTTTAAGTACAGTTTAACATCCTCTTCTCATTGTGTGAGATGCTTTAAACACGAGGACTCCTTACTTCATATTTTTTGGACTTGTCCCAAAATAATGCCTCTCTGGACCACCATTCGAAATAAGATTGATCTCATTTTGGGAACAGAGGATTTATTTAATCCCGAAATATGCATCTTAGGTGATTTTTCAGGTATTAGTTTCCCTAATAAAAAATATTATATGGCCTTGATATCCCTGTCACTTAAGAAAGTAGTTCTAAGATACTGGAAAGACCAATCTAAAATCAAGTATGGGAAATGGCTATCTGAGCTCCTTGCAAATCTCAGAATGGAAAAGGCTATTGCAAGTTTAAATAATAGGTTGGATAGGTTCAAGAAAATATGGGACCCCTTATACACGTTACTCTCGATTTATAGCTTCTCAGAGTGAGGACTTTACTATCTGAGGTACTTTATTATCATTGTGTTGTTTGTGCTGTGGGAATGGTAGGGAACAGGTTTTAATTCAAGACTGTACTAGTGGGGTGGGGAATGGGGATGTGGGTAGGGGGAGGAGGGGAAGCGGGGGGTGGACAGATCTAGACTAATGTACATTGTCTATGTGAATTGTATCTGTACTGGAAGATCTGTCATGTATGGTAAAACTATTAACAAACTTTAAATAGAAAAAAAAAAGAAACACTTTGTTAAACTTTCCATAGAGGTGAATCTGGCAACTTCACCTTAACTTCACTTGTGAATTGTGCCCAATCAAAATCCAGAGGGCCCATTTTCAGTCACAAGGGCAAATGCTACAAGTTCCATGTGACAACTTAGTGGCAGCACAGATATTGTGACACCATCAAGGTATGCTCAACAATGTGGTCACACCACCTTCTAAAGTGTTTTCAAAAAACATTGTGAAGGATAGTAGGCCACCATGCAAAGAGCCCACAGGGCCATTCACAGAGGCAAGATATCCCTCACAGCTCCATCTGCAGTCATTTTAGCCTCCACCTGGTTATCCGTTAAAATCATGTGATAATGGGTGGGGGAGGGGTGCATTGTGACCAGAAGAACAAACTCAGCAGTAAGGATGGGTTTGAAGAGAGGACTACTAGGTCAACAGGAACATGGGAATGCTAGAGTTAAGGAGAGGAATGACCAAGGCTTTGCAAGTCAAGGAGAGGAGGTTAGGGGTCCATTGGCTAACAAAGTGACTGACTACTGGGCCATGGATTGGCAGGGACCAACTATGCCTATAAATCCAAGAACGGTTTGGTGGGACTTCCAGGCAAAATGCCCACTTGCCTAACAATATGACTAGGTCACAGCATGGGACTGCATCATGTACCTGGAACAAAGTAGGGGTATATAAGTAATTAATAGTGTTTACAGAACACCACAAATAATGTATTGCTCATTATTTTGGACCAAATAGTAAATAGAGCCCACTATTCATAAGTATTCATATTCAAAATTGATTAAATAAAAAAAAGTTGGAAATCTCTTTCCCCTCTCCCAGGTGGCCAGTACTAGTCACATGGCCACTCCCAATGTCTCTCAGTCAGCTCCCATCCCCACCCCACTCCTGGTTCTATAGTCCACCCAAAAATTACCCTCCACCCATCTGACATTCCATAATCCCCCATTGCCTGACACCATCTTTTAAGTCATACCCCCTCCCTAACTCAAAACCCCAGCTGGCCCTCATAGATAAATTAAAGAGCAGTGAGAGTAGTACTCCCTAACTGCCTCACCCATGGTGGGGAGATGCAATCTAGACAATCCCTGGTTCTCGGTTGTGTGCTCTGTCACACTGGCCAACAGCATCTTTATAGTGATTCCCATTCATAGAAACATAGAAATTGACAGCACATAATGACTGCTAGGCCCATCTAGTCTGCCCGTAGAACCCTACCTTTATTTGCAGCCACTGACCCTACTTGGTCATTGGCTTTAGCCTCTCTTTCCCAAATCCCACTTGCAGGGTTCCCACATGCCTGTACCATGCATGTTTAAATCCCCCCACTGTACTTGCTCTCACCACCTCCTGTGGTAGTCTATTCCATGTATCCACCACCCTTTCTGTGAAGAAAATCTTTCTCACATTTCCCCTTACCTGCCCCCCTCCAATCTTATAACATGCCCTCTCATTCTTGTATCGCTCCTGTATTGAAAGATGTCACCCCCTTGTACCTTCTTTATGCCCTTCAGAAAGGGAAAGGGGAAATTGTTTAACCAGGAAAGGCATACTAAGCCAAAACTTGTTTCCAGGTGTGACCTAGGAGGACGAGGAAGTTAAGTGACTTGCTCTGGATCACACAGTATGCAAGTGGGAGCTGTGGGATTCAAACCCAGGTCTCCAGGTTGGCAGCTCAGAGCCCTAAACCACTACACGTACTGCCTCCTTGAAGATACTTGAAGGTATCTATCATGTCTTCCCGCTCCCTCCCAAACACAAACCTTTAGCTGGCTTATTATGGGAAAATTAACAAGTAGTGCTTAGGGGTGTAGAAATATCTTAGTTTGAATATTGGGCTGAGAACTGATAGTCTGGACACAAAAATCTGGTAATTAATTAGCTGTACTAACACTAGGTAGAAAAGGCCTTTGAAAAACTTCCCACCCTCACATAAAGGCCTGGGAAGATCTCATGGCCACCACCCTTGCTCCCCGCCCCACCCACCCTTTCTCCCATACAGTACAATGATTTAATGTAAGATCATGAGGAGCTGACACATTGCCAGATCCTGATAGCATCTTTTAAAGATGTCTCCCGTCTCTAGTCCACCTTGTCCCTGGTTCCAAAATTCCAGTTTTCTGGAGACTACCGTATTTGTTACTTGGTTCCCCCTCCTGACCCCACCACCACTGATTAGGGTGAATGATGAATCCCTGCTGTTCTGGTTAGTCAGAAGACCCACCCTCCCAACACTGGCACTCACTCTGCTCAGTCTAAAGGTGTCCACTGACAGAAGGTTTCAGTGTACCAGGGGCAGCAGAGTGATCTGCATGGCTGCATCTTTCAGTAAAACTAACCAGACTGAATGGTAAGCCTCTAATGCTACTAAATGACACAGTCATGCAGACCACTTTACTGAAACGCCTGGAAAACTGGGGACTGCTGTCAACTTTTGGCATAGCAAGAGAGTTTTCTGGGATTGGCATTGGGGTTCATTGACTAGCCAGGACTTTAGAATTTACTGCTGCTTCTCCCAATCATAGCTCAAAGGTCTGGACACAAATGTGATTTTGGGACCCATTTCATAAACAAAAAGTACCAATTTTACCTGTTCGCAGCTGAACAGTAAATATGGATACATGCTAAAGGTCCAGTCCACAGAGGTGACTGCATAGCCCTGCAGCCACAAAGTGCCACACAATTGACTGCATTTACAACCATTCCATACATGCACAGAAAGTCATGTGGAGGGACTAGGGATGTGAAAGGAAGACAGGGCAGGGCCGTGCAGCTGGAATCAGAGTGGATGCCCATGCAAGAGTACATCCATTGCTCCACGCAAAGCAGGCAACTATGGGATTCAGCACTCATACAAGGACTGTGGTATCCCTTAAAGGGAAACAAATACATTTTAAAACAAATATTCTGCAGAGTGCCAGCTGAGAAAGTTGAAAGAAACTGGACATAGAAATTATCTGGATCCAGAAATATTTGGGAAATGCCAGGGTAACCTACATGGAAGGCAAATGGAAATAACTGTAGAGACTGCCCTTATGTAGAGATGCTACCCACGGCACCCTGTCCCTGATGGAAACAGTGGTGGGATTCAAAACTGCCTGGGACAGGCACAAGGGAGTCATAGGGAAAGGAGGAGGGGAGAGTCTATGCTTTAGATCAAGTAGGATCTGCAGCAAAAACTGAAGGTTAACAAAAATGGTCAGACTGTATGGGCCCAGTGGCCCATTCCTTCCTTCACATTCTATGATGCAAAAAATCATATGTGACTTACACAGGTAGGTATTTCACCGCTGTGCTGCCCCCAACTTGGTTGCACTCATACTGATATGAGTCCGGTCAGGACAGGCCTCCGCATGAGGTGCACTGGTGACTGTGGTTATATGGAGTTCTCCACATGTGCAGAGCCTGACCTCTGCACACCTGCAGTTATACTATATTAACCTGCTGTATGTGGTTGCTTAAGACCCCCCCCCCCCATGGCCTTATGTGGATTGTGCCCTAAGCACTAACACTACAAAAATACTGCATCACCCACCCACCCACCAAAGCAAATCTCAGAGCCATTTCAGGAGCCTCTGGTCTCATGGATTCAAATTAAAATCTGTGTCTAGGCTCAGCACCCCATCAAGGTGTCTTTTCCTCAGTGATAAAACTCCTGTATTCATAAGATATCCGTATTTACATTACTGATTAGGAGATAAGGACTGAATCAATTTTATGTTGAACCCTTTTCCTGAAGACTTCCCCTTAACTGATGTCTGGGTTATTTTCATGTGGTTATTTTTAGTCATGTTACATAAAAGAAATACTTTTCTCATTTCAGACTGGCTAGACATACTCCTTTGTTTCTTAGTCACCATTCTAGAAGCTGTCATGGAGTGTTATTACCTTGGAGGAGTGTAGGGGAAGTCCTGTGTGGGGAGACGATGTTCAAAACAAAGCATCTGTAGTATAGACTGGGAGTGCAAACTTTTCAGAAGTGTTGGATTCAGATGCAGCTACTGCTCCATCTGTATCCGTGTTCAAATTTGCCTCCACATTTACATACACAATCACACCCTAAGCAGCAAAACGATGAAACTTTCATCTGTGTCTGATTTTCAGTGCAAATCCAGCAAGACAGATTGATATTTTAGGCCACCTAGATGCAAGTCTGCAGTTAAATATAGAAGGCCCATCCTGGATAGATCCTTTAAAAAAACAATTTACAGGAGAATTTAGTTCTCAGCTGTTGCAGCTGCATTGTTTTGTTGCTGAGCTGAGCCATTTGATTTAATTTGAATCAGTTACATTGGTGATCCCAAGTTCGAAAGCAGCCTTGGGAATCCCAACACGGGTGACCAGGCTTGGAAATATGCTGCCAATAGCGACACCTCCCAGCCCCGGGCATTGTGCATACCCATCACAGTGACCCATGTAGCCAGGGAACTGAAATGACTGAGTTTTATTGAAGTAGTAGAGAGTAAATAGCATATTTAGATCTACTGATTATGATTAAAAATGGAAAATTTGAAACAACCTTATATCGAAAAAAGACTGATCGAAAATCTTTACTGCATAGTAGAAGTTACCATGAACCAAGATTGAAAAAAAGTATCCCCTATTCACAATCAGTGAGGGTGAAAAGAAACTGTAGCCAAGAAAGGAGTTCACAACGAACAAAAAAAAAATGTTAAATAGATTTCGAGAAAGGGGATATGATAGGAATAGACTTAGACAGGCAAACCTTAGACTAGAAAACCAGGAAAGGGAAACATTACTTGATACACAAGAGAAAGAGAGAAAACTCGAGAGAGTGGTGTTGGCACTCAGATATAACCACACAATGACAGAGATTAGGAGGATAATAAAAAAAAAAAAACTAGCATCTAGTTACCATAGACAACCCCCAGGGTCAGGTGCTGCAACATAAGCCTGTAGTGGCAGCTAAGAGAGTTTCAAATATGAAAGATAGGCTGGTTAAGACACAGTTTAAAACCCAAGAGAAAGCAGGGCAACTACTGCTGGGCCCATTGCAACCAGGAATGACACCCTGTGGTCGATGCTTAGTATGTGGGCATACAAGCAAAAAAGCACATTCAACCACCCACATACAAATCAGAAATTTGACATCAAGGAACACATAGATTGCTCAACAAAAGGGGTAGTGTATGTTATCCAATGCCCGTGTGACCAACTACAGTATATGCAGGGCAAACCAAGAGAGCTCTCAAGGTTAGAATACAAGAACACAAGGGGGACATTAAAAGAAATGATGAACGCTTCCCAGTAGCACAACATTTCAATCAAGAAGGGCATAAAGGGAACGTTGGGAGTTGGAAGTGCTCCCCCCACTGGAGAGAGGGGGTGATTATAAAGGAAAACTAGAGCGTATAGGAATGAAGTGTATTTTTTATCTAAAAACATTATAACAGGGTATAGGAATGAATATAGAAAGTGACTGGCAGTTGTGTACCTGAGGGAAACTAGGGCCATACATCTTATGATGATAACTGGTCCAGTGGCTCTGAGGGGAACAGAACCAGCAAGCCAAGAAACTAGGAAAAAGGGCAGGTCAGAATAATGACAACTGGGCCAGGGGTTTGAGGGGAGCAGAACCAACAAACTAAGAAAAAGGGTAGGTTAAAACAATATAACAGAGTATACTTAAGGTTATAACAGTAACCAGCACTCAGAAGAAGAAAATGAAAAATGGACACTAATAATTACGAAATAGATGGTCAAAAATTGTTGTGTACGTTTCCATGCCCGCCCCCAACTATGCCTCATACACAGTCCATAGCCAGCTTGAACTCCTGTTACTACAAATAAAAGATGTAAATGCAATGTGAGTACTGCTAAGACCGTAAGGTGCCCCTTGCTTTGGGCATTGGAGATGTTTAGCTGAAAAGAAAAGTAAAATGAATGACTAACACAATAGCTTCACGAACACTGGCAAGAAATAGTCCGTTCATGAAACCCATTCTCCAGGTAACACTGGAGGTGTACTGTTGCTAAGCAATATCCTGTTCACATTGGAGTACAAGGGAGTGACGCATCACTCCAATGGGATTTCATGAATGGAGCAAGAGGAAGGCAACACCTCAGCTTTCAAATACACACCATTTTGAAACTCCTGGGAAGCCACATGCAGTTTGCAACATGAGCAGAAGGTAATCTATTGCATGAAAACATTTGTAGTAGGATTCAATGCATCAGGTTATACTGAAATAAGCTTTTAGTAGCAGAAAATAATTACATGAAACAAATGACATATATCGTCACAGAGTAGAATGGAAGTAAAAGATGTTTTGTAAGTAAATATGAGCAAAACAGAAAGCTCATAAGGTAATATGCCCACAGGAATGGGGTGTCAGGTTATTTATACAGAAGAAACATAAAAGCATGCAGAGTGCTGTTAAATGGTGAAGGTTCACACATTTGAATCAAAATAAAAAACAAGCATTTGTCAATGCCGAATATTGTCTCACTGGCATTGGCATTAATAGTGCCAGAGTTAGAGACGCATAATAGGAATGGCAGTGAAGTATTGAAGTGACAACAACCCCACCCACCCCCACCCTATAGAGACCAACAGACATTGGGGTATGCCTTTGGTCTTCAGCTCTAACTCTCATGCCATTGTACCTCACCCTACCCTGTAGACACTGACAAGTGTCGTGGCATGCTTTAGGGTTTTTGGGTGTTATACTTACCCCATTCCATAAGGAAATACACTGAGGTGGGTGCAGTATAGGAGAATGGGGTGAACTTTGTGGCTGATCACTGCAAGGCACACCACGATGCCTGTCACTGGCTGCAGGGTGGGGCTGGGAGTGGAATGGCATGAGCATTACAGCCGATGATTCCAAGTCACACCCCTGACGCCTGTAAGTCTGTACAGGGTGGGGTGCTACAGTTGGAAACCCTAACACCGTAGGCATGTGGTGGTATTTTCACTCCAAATTTTCAACATGGGCCGTGTGTGAGCCCACCTCATGAAAAGCAGCACTATCAGTTTGTTAGCTGAAAGGTGGTTTGGCACAGCGGCTATGTCATTTGGCGACACAGGAACGAAAACACATTTTGGACAGTGTGGAAAATGACAATTGTATTGTTCATGAGGAGATGTAAAAAAATGGCAACATTGAAAATCTGGAGTGAAAATATGAACAATTGGTGAAGTTATGAGCATGCATAGAAACTGTGCAACACACGTCCGTAACCCAATTATTTGGGGGATTTTTTTTAACCACATGTTTAGCATAGGCATTTTGGGACCTTCCCTCATGAACAGTGGCACTGTGATTTTGTTAATTTGTCTGAAACGTTGATTTTGCACAGTGACCATGCCATTGTGCGCCACAGGTGTGAAAACACATTCAGGGCAGGCTGTGAAAAATGATAGCTGTACTGATCATAAAGAGGTGTGGAAAAATGCCAGTGTTGAAAATCTGGCATGAAAATATTGCAAATTTGCGAAGTTACAAGGATGCGTGGAAACTGCGCAATGCACACTTGTAACACAATCATTTTATGGAATTTCATCCCCAGATTTTTAACATAGGCATTTTAGGACTTCTACTCATGAACAGTGTCACTGTCATTTCTTCAAACTGTCCCAAAAACTGATTTCGCACAGCAACCACGCTATTCTGTACCAGACATGCGAAAACACATTTCAGCCAGGATATGTAAAATGACAGCTGTACTATTTGTAGGGAAGTGTGGCAAAATACCAATGTTGAAAATCTGGAGTGAAAATATTACAAATTCACAAAGTTATGAGCGTGCGTGGAAACTGCGCAATGCACACTCGTAAAACAGCCATTTTTTGGATTTTTCCCACTAAATTTAGGAACATAGGCTTTTGAGAGCCCCCCTCATAACAGTGGCACTGTCATTTCATTAATCGGTCCTGAAAGGTGATTCCACGCAGTGACCGTGAAATCACCTTTTGGAGCCGATTAAGGCCATGACAGTGCCAGAATTCATGAGGAGGGGTCCCAAAAACCCCATGTTGAAAATCTGGTGCGAAAATATCCCCCAAATCTCTGAGATATGCATCAAAGTTAAAAAACCCTATTTATTCCATTATATAGCTTACCGGCATTTCCTCAGTTCGCGGTCGGTTTGAAGAGTGCAGACGTGTTCCCAGTCCACCGAAGATCGTCACGCCGGACTCCGCAGGTAAGTATGGGGTAAATGGGGGTGTTGGGAGGCAGGGTGCACAGAGGGTGGGTGCGGGTTGTGGGAGGGAGACTACGAGGGACCGTTTTTGTGTTACAGGGGGACATTTTTTTTTCCTTAGGGGATTTGGCACGCTGGAGTGGGCTCCCAGCATGCCACCTAACTGTTTGAGGGGGTGCTGCAGCTGACAGGGGACTGGGCACCTTCGTCGGCACACCACAAAAGGGGGGGTTAATTTATGCCGGTGGGGATTAGGCACCCCCATTGGCACACAAGAGAAGTGGGGGAGCAAGAGCCGAGGGGGATTGGGCACCCCCCTCGGCATATAACGAATGGGGGGATGCTTCATGCCAACGGGGAGTGGGCTCCCTCATTGGCACATGCATTGTGGCCACAGAAAGCCAGCAGGGGGATTGGGTACCCCCGAAGTCAGCAGTTGGGTGGCCGCCATGCATAGAATGTGGTTGAGCATGTCGGGACTGGTCTAAAAAGATGATTTCGCAGTCACTGCATGGAATCACCTTTTGGGAGTAAGGAACAAAATGACAGTGCCAGTGTTCATGAGGGGGGCTCTCAAAAAGCCTATGTTGCACATTTGGTGGGAAAAATCCAAAAAATGACTGTTTTACGAGCGTGCATTGCGCAGTTGCTACGCATGCTTTTAACTTAGCAAATTTGTAATATTTTCATGCCACATGTTCAGCATTGGCAGTTTTCCACACCTTCTTGTGAACCGTACAGCTGTCATTTTTCACATCCTTCCCAAAATGTGTTTTCGCACTTCCGGTGCAGAATAGCGCGGTCGATGTGGGAAATCAGTGTTCGGGACAAATTAGAAAAATGACAGTTATATTGTTCATGAGCAGATGTCCTAAAATGCCTACACTGAAAATTTGGTGATGATACTCAATAACATGACTGTGTTACGAGGGTGCATTGCGCAGTTTGCATGCACACTCGTAAGTTCGCGAATTATAATATTTTCACTCTAGATTTTCAACATTGCCATTGTTCTGCACCTCCTCATGAGCAGTACAGCTGTCATTTTCCACATCCTGACCAAAATGTGTTTTCACAGTTCCGGCGCAGAATAGCACTGTTGCTGTGGAAAGTCCATGTTCGAGACACATTATGAAAATGACAGTGACACTGTTCATTAGCAGAGATCCTAAAATGCCTATATTGAAAATTTGGGTCCGAAAGTCCATAAAATTAGTGTTTTACGAGGATGCATTGTGCAGTTTGCATGCATGCTCATGACTTCGTGTATTTGTAATATTTTCACTCCAGATGTTCAAAATTGGCATTTTTCTACACCTCCTTATGAACAGTACAGCTATCATTTTACATATCCTGGCTGAAATGTGTTTTTGCATGTCCATCGCAGAATTGCACGGTCGCTGTGCGAAACCAGTTTTCAGGACAGTTTGAGGAAATGACGATGACACTGCTCATGAGCAGAGGTCCTAAAATGTCTATGTTGAAAATCTGGTGCCGAAAGTCCATAAAATGACTGTGCTGCAAGCGTGTGTTGCGCAGTTCCCACGCAGCCTTGTAACTTCATAAATTTGCAATATTTCCATGCCAGATTTTCGCCACTGGCATTTGTGCACATCTCCTTATCAACAGTACAGCTGCCATTTTTCACAGCCTGCCCAAAATGCGTTTCTGTAACTGTGTTGCACAATGGCATGCTCGCTGTGGGAAATCACCTTTTGGGACACATTAACAAAATCACAGCACCACTGTTCATGAAGGGAGGTCCCAAAATGTCTATGTTGAAAATGTGCCTAAAAAACTCCCACAAATAATTGGGTTGCGGATGTCTATTGCGCAGTTTGTATGCATGTTCATTGCTTCACCAATATTTCATATTGCCACTCCAGATTTTCAACATTGCCATTTTGTTACTCCTCCTCATGAACAATACAGTTGTCATTCTATACATCCTGACCAAAACTGTGTTTTCGTCCCTCTGTTGCTAAATGGCACAGCCACTGTGCAAAACCACATTTCAGTTAACAAAGTGATTGTGCCACTTTTCAAGAGGTGGCCTAACAAGCAGCCCATGTTGAAAATGTGGAGTGAAACTACCACTACATGCCTACAGTGTTAGGGTTTCCAACTGTAGCACCCCACCCGGTACGGACTGACAGGCATCAGCGCTGTGACTTGGGATCATCGGATGTAATGCTCATGCCATTCCACCCCCCATGCCCACCCTGCAGCCACTGACAGGCATCGTGGTGTGTCTTCTACTGTTCGGCCACAAACTTCACCCCACACTCCTATACTGCACCCACGTCAGTGTATTTCCTTATGGAATGGGGTAAGTAAAATGCCCAAAGACCCCAACACACACCACAACACTTGTCAGTATCTACAGGGTAGGGTGAGTTACAATGGTATGAGCATTATAGCTGACCACCCAAAGGCACACCACAATGCCTGTCGTTCTCTACAGGGTGGGGGTTGGGTTGGCGTCACTTCAATACTTCACTGCCATTCCTCTTATGCATCTCTACCTCCGCCACTGCCAATGCCAGCGTGACAACATTCGGCATTGACAAATGCTTGTTACATCTTACTACAACATTTCGTTTAATACAACTTAGTACCTTACTTGCCTTTGTTACTGATTCACTGCACTGTCTTTGATGCTTTAAACTATTAGTAATGAATGATGATGCCAAGGTCCTTTTCTTCTGCTATCTTCCTGAGAATGCTATTGTTCAGTGCATAGTCATTTCATCTATTATTTTACTCCATATGCATAACTGAGCACTTCTCCTCACTGAATTTCATACCCCATCATACTGCCCAGACCACGATCAAGTCAAAATCCCTCTGTACACCATCCTTCTGTGCCACTGTTTCCACTCTTCCTCATAGTTTTGTGTCATCTGCACACTTTGCCACCCAGCTAGAAACTCCTTTTTGACTATCTGCTATATAACTTGTGAAGAATGTCCATCTCAGCACCGATCCCCTGCAGCACCCACTCGTCCACCAAGCCTATCAAGACCTAAAGCCATTTATCATTTACTATTTTCTGTCTGCAATGTGAGGCAGATATTATGGTTATAAACTCAATCAGTCTGTCACCCCTCTAGTTATATCATATGGTACATCCAAGTCTCCCAGTTTCTGAACCAGCTTGTTATATGAAACTGTGTTAAAGGCCTTTCTGAAATCTAAAGACATCACTTCCACCAGTGTAGTAACATGTAAGGAACTACTTACTGGCTCATAGAAGGTCAGCAGATTTGTTGTGCATTATCTGTGTTTTTATAACTCCATGTTGGGTTAGACCTTGCAACCCAGCTCCTTCTATACATCCTATCACCATATCCTAATGAGGGCCTTCATAACATTACCCAGCAAACATGTCAAGCTGATAGGTCTTCAGTTTCCCATTACTACTCTGCTTCATTTCTCACGGATTAGCACAACAATCATCTTTATTCTGTCCTCTGGTAGCTTTCCACTGTTAAAGGATTTTTTAAAAAGGTACTGTATTTTACTGGTCCTGCAGGACTGTCAGTTCTTTAATCATTCTTGTTTCAATCCTGCCTAGTCTGTCAAGTTCCTTAATCATTCTTGTTTCAGTCCTGTCCAGTACAGCGGCTTTGCTAATGTTCGGCTTTCTTATCCTTTGCTTAGTATCCTCCAGTGTAAAAGTTCCTTTTCTAGCTTATACAGTTTGATGTATCTTTAAGCCTTACATTTTCTATCAGCTGTCCCTCCTTGCCATATACAGAGCAGCAGTACATATTTAATATTCCTGCAATGTCTTTTACTTTGGTCGGACTTACACCATCCACCTCAATTAGGCCCACAGTTTTGTCAGTTTTCTTAATTGAATACACAGCCATAAAATTCTTTTATATTGCCTTTTTACCTGCTAACTTGCATTACAACTGTCTCTTCTGTTTTCTATTCTTTACACTTTCTGGATATCTCCTTTAGATTAACTCATGTGGCTATTACACCTTCCCTCTTATACTTAACGTATTCTCTCCTCTTGGCTGATATTAATTTACTTGTTTACTTTGTTAGCCACACTGTCTTGCTGTTTTTCTTATTATGTGTATATTTGTTGACCTGCGGAATGCATGCATCCCATAAGACACTATGGACAATCTAGTTCTAGGGAAGCATGAAGAAGCACAGTAGGTGCACAAATGGGCAGACTAGGTGGGCCGTATGCCCTTATCTGCCGTCAACATCTATGTATCTATGTCCAATATTGATATCTCCCTGGTGGCAGATGTGACATGTGTTAAACTGCACTCCTTCATGACCTCAGTAAAATTGCTCCCTAAATCAATCAATCAATCAGCTTTATTTTACCAGGTGAAACACCATTGAGACAGACCCATTTGCAAGGTGGACCTGAGTAGGACATAACAAAAAAACACATAAGCTAAATGTTGCTATAATACAATGAGACAATAATCTACGTAGAGCAAATACAAGCTAGGCATAAATAACGTGCACACAATGTGGCAAACAGTATAGTAGACCTCAAAAACTCAAATACAACATTGATAGGGCAAGAGCATAAAGTATTTACAAAATAATACAAATGAGTATTTACAATATAAACAATACCTGCCCTGTCGCAGCAAGATGTGTGGGATAGATGGGGGGGCTTGGTGTCAGATGAGAGGAAACCAAGAGAGGAGGTATAAAGGGTAGGGCAAGGTGAGGGCAAAGATGTCAGAGATGAGGGAAGTCAAGGGGGGAGGTAGTAAAGGGAGGACAATTGGGTGTTTAAGAAGAGGACGGAATTGGGTTGGCAAGGGGGTGGACAAAGGAAGACTAGCAGGGTGTAACTACACTGAATTGAATTATTACTTTTTGGACCTATGAAAGTAACTAGTATTGATTCTGTTCTTGGGGTTGACTTTTCTTAGTTGTAACTTTAATTTGCCAGGGAAGAATTGTAGCTGGGAGATATTTGCAGTCATTTGTGACTAGACCTGTTACTTAACCTCTGTGAAATAGGTGTCTGAAAGGAAGGAAGGCACTCCCCAGGGTGGAGGGTCAGAGTTGTAGTTGATTGTTTCTGGATGGCATAGGTTTATACATACAACATACACCTGTTCATATCCTTAAAGGCAGAGCACACTGAATAGGAGGTAGAGACACTCACAAGCTTGCACACACTAAAACAAGAACAAAAAAAAGTATCTGTAACAGGAAGGAACACAGACATGTGGGGAGTGGTGCAATGCACTGGCTGTGGAGCAGCAGTCTTCTGGGAGACATTCTGGAGACTGCATTGCTGCCCTTTTTGCAGGCACCTCTCTGGTCTGAGGGAGGAGGTTCTTCGTTTCCATGCTGACCTGGCAGAGATTTTGGAAACCTGCTCCCCCACCCAGGGGCCACTCAGGCCACTGCCACTACGTCAAAGGTTGCCAAGAAAGAGGAGTGGTTGGACCATGGTGGGCTCAGGGAGGGTGAGGGTGGTGGAACAGAGGTGCATCCCTCCAGATGTGCCTCTCCACAATTCAATTGCCACTCTGGCAGAGCATGATTCCTCTATGGAGGCACCTGCAGTGGAGACCAAGGAGGATGCTGGGAACCTCCACAATGGTAACCCACAGAAGGGTGGCACAGGACCCCGCAGGGGAAGGAAACAATTCCTGGTGGGGGACTCAATTGTTAGGGGGGTAGAACTGAGGGAAGGAGGGAAGGAAAAGGGATGTAAGGTGCCTGCATGGCACCATGGCTTGGAGGGATAGGAAATGAATCCTCAGGATCATGGAAGCAGCTGCAAGGGGGAGTGAGTTGGATGTCATTATCCACCTAAGGACAAATGACGTGGCTGAGAATGGGATAAGAGCAGTGGAACAGAAGCTTGTGGAGTTGGGGAGGGGCCTTAGACAAGTAGCACACATGGTAACTTTCTCGGAAGTGCTACCTGTCTATAGCTTGGATGAGGACAGGGTACTCCACACCATGGAATTCAATGACTGGTTGAAAAACTGGTGCAGAGCTCAGGGATTTGGCTTCATTGAGGACTGGGGCTCCACCTGGAGGGATGAAGGCCTATACAGGTGTGATGGTCTGCATCTATCCAGGAGGGGAACCAGGATCCAAGGGATAGGCTTAAATGCTTCATTGGCAAGCATTTAAACTAGCCAAGGGGGGAGGCACTGAAAAGTAGAAGGGAAATCCTAGCCCTTCCCCAAAAATCAGGGTAGTTAGTGAGGTAAACACCAAGACAGAGCAGTCGATAGGGAGAAGGGCAGAGGTAAATGGAGAAAAAGACAAAGGCAGTAAGGACAGGGATGGGGAAAAAATTGCCATAAAAAATGGAGGGTAATGAGTACCAATGCTCGTAGTCTAGGTAAAAAGCTTGCTGAAATGGTGGCCTTCATGGAAGAGGGATGCCTGGATATTGTGGCAGTCCCAGAAACATGGTACACAGAGAACCATGACTGGGATGTCAACATACCACTGTGCACAATCTACAGGAGGGACAGGGAGGGAAGAAGAGGAGGAGGAGTAGTTCTCTATGTAAGGGAAAGGATCAAAGCAACAGAATTAAAGGGTAAACAGGGAGGAGAGGAGGCACTGTGGGTCACCCTAGAGACAGGAAATGGCTCCACAAGCCGCACAGGGGGTTGTATACAGACCCCCATCTCAGGGGGAGGAAATGGACAAGGAAATGATAGAAGGCATCCTTGGGATGGCAGAGAAAGGGGAGACATTGCTGATGGGGGGCCTGAATATGCCAGATGTTAACTGAAGCACCTTTGCTGCAGCCACATTCAAGAGCAGGGCTATTCTCGATGCCCTACAGGGGGCATGCCTCAGAAAGCTAGTTTTGGAACCAACTCGGGAGGGAGCAATCTTAGACCTGTTGCTCTCAAATGGGGACAGAAAGAGGATCTCCGATCTTGAAGTGGGTAGCCATCTGGGAACAAGTGACCACCAAACAGTGTGGTTCATGATAAACTTAGCTGTAGAGTTAAGCCATACAAAGGTAAAGGTACTGGACTTCAGGAGGGGCTGATTTTGTCAAAAATGGGATAGTGCCTCAGAAAAGCACTAGCAAATAGGCAAGAAGGTTAAGAGGAGCAACAATGGGGAAACATCAAAACCACCATCACAGAGGCAACAAGCCTTTGTGTGATGCAAATAAACAAATCAAAATGAAAGAAAAAAACACTACGGTTCTCAAAAGAAGTGCTGGGGAAGGTAAGGGAGAAAAAGATAGCATTCAGGAAGTATAAGGAAACACAGAAGGAGCAGGACAGAGAACTGTACCAGTTGAAGCAGAAGGAGGCGGGGAAGGCAGTCAGAATAGCAAAGGCCCAAACTGAGGAAAAGATAGCCAACTCGGTTAAGAAGGGGGATAAAACCTTTTATAGGTACATTGGGGAGCAAAGAAAGATTGAGGCAGGGATACTGAGACTGAATAAACAGGAAGGCGCTTGGGCAGAGAGCGACAGTGAAAAAGCAGGGATACTGAAAGAATACTTCTGCTCAGTATTCACAAAGGAAAAGCAGGGGGAGATACCTAATCCAGTCAATAGAAGCACTCTGGATAGGGGGGTTGATATTAGTCCTTTCACAGGAGAATGGTTATTAAAGAACTCTTAAAACTGAAGGTGGATAAAGCAATGGGGCCTGATGGGATTCACCCCAGAATTCTAAAAGAACTAAGGGAAGAACTAGTAACACCACTGGCTACCCTGTTTAATAAATTATGGGAGGATGGTGTGGTACCTGAGGACTGGAGGAGGGTGGATGTGATTCCCCTTCACAAAAGTAGGAACAAGACAAAGGCAGGAAACTACAGACCTGTCAGTTTGACTTCAGCAGTAGGGAAAATGATGGAATCACTTCTGAAGGAAAGAATTGTTGAGTACCTAGAGGCCAGTGAGGCACAGGACCCAAGGCAGCATGGATTCACAGCAGGAAAGTCACGTCAGACAAATCTAATTGATTTCTTTGATTGGGTGACCAAAGTAGTAGACCAGGGAGGGGCTGTGGACATGGCCTACCTAGACTTATCAAGGCATTTGACACAGTTCCGCACAAATGATTAATAAACAAATTAGCCAGCCTGGGAGTGTGTCCCAGGGTAGTAGTCTGGGTAAAACACTGGCTGGACAACAGGACACAGCGGGTAATATTAAATGGAGTCCACAGTGAAGAAAGGGGGGTTACTAGTGGAGCACCACAGGGTTCAGTACTGGGGCCAATCCCTTTTAATGTCTTTATAAAGGACATTGCAGAGGGACTGGAAGGGAAAGTATGTCTCTTTGCAGATGACACAAAGATCTGCAACAGGGTTGATACACAAGGTGGGGTGGAAAGGATGAAAAGGGACTTGGCAAGGTTGGAGGAATGGTCAAATGTATGGCAGCTTAGATTCAATGCAAAGAAGTGCAAAGCAATGCACCTGGGAAACAAAAACCCAGGGGAAGAGTACACAATGGGGGGAGAGATACTGATAACAACAAAAATGGAAAGGGACCTGGGGGTAGTCATATCAGACAACCTAAAGGTGGGCCAGCAATGTGAGAAGGCAGTAAGGAGGGCTGGGGGGATACTGGGATGCATAGGGAGAGGCATCATCAGTAGAAAACAGGAAGTTGTTGGCCCTCTGTACAGACAGTTGGTAAGACCACATCTGGAGTACTGTGTACAGTTCTGGAGACCCCATCTCCGCAAAGACATAGACAGGGTGGAAGCTGTCCAGAGGAGGGCAACCAAAATGGTGCAGGGTCTGCACCAGAAGCCATATGAAGAAAGACTAAAGTAGCTTAAGATGTATAGCCTTGAAGAAAGGCAGGAGAGGGGGAACATGATAGAAACTTTCAAATACCTCAATGAATCAACAAAGTCCAAGAGGGTAGCATCTTTCAGAAAAAGAGATATGCAAGAACAAGGGGGCACAATTTGAAGATAGAGGGGGGATGGCTCAGAGGTAATGTGAGGAAGTATTTCTTCACAGAGAGGGTTGTAGATGCATGGAATGGCCTTCCTGAGGAGGTCGTAGAGTCAAAAACAGTGGGGAAATTCAAGAATGCATGGGACAGACATAAGGCAATTCTAGTGGGGGGTAGGAGGAAGTAGGCTGTTGGTTAACTAGGATCTGCAGCTTATCCTTTAGGTAGGGAAATGGGCAGACTAGGTGGGCCAAGCTGTCCTTATCAGCCGTCAAATTCTGTTTCTGTGTTTCTATGTTAAGGATGTACAAGGGTCTAAAACAAGTCCTAAAACAGTGCTCACTCTGCCACATGGCCAGACCACCTCTGGAATGTTGAAATCTCTCATCAAACTATCTGACTCCTGATTGAAGCTCTTTAGTTTCTAACATAATTCAGGATTATTCACATGTTCACTGTCAGGTGACCAGTAACAAACTGCAATGGCTAATCCACTAGTTGGTGTGGTGTGGTGTGTATTCCAACCCATACAGTAGGTGCTCGGTTTGTTCTGTTCTTGGTTGTATTTAAGGAAAGAGTTGTCATCAGTAATAGGGAAGCCAACTGGCAATTTTTAAGTCATGTAGGACTTTTTAAAACATTAAATCATCACCAAAGTTTTTTTTTTGTCTCAGCATATATAATCAACCAGAGTCTTTGCCCAAGGTATTTGGAATACCATATTAGGAAAACTCTGAAAGATGCTTGCAACAAGAATGCTAATGAGCAGGTTGTGGCTAACACCTGAAGGAAAAAAAGATATCATTGGAACATATAAGAGCATGAATCACAGCCCAACTAATAATTATGTCTCTGACAGATCACAACACCTAATAATAAATCAAGTGGTAAGATGTACAATTTTGTCAGATATATGACATTAAGACAACTTGCCCTTAAGTCAACTGATCTTAGCCTCTTGTTTAATTTGTATGTTTGCTTGCATGCACAGAATGAAGAAAACATCTTCTTATGATAACAGTATTTCAGAGGTGTGTCACTGTCGGGTCCAGTGCAGCTCAGACTGCAATGGACTCGACAGTGACAGCCCAGTGATCAGCCAGGCTGGTCTTCCTCCGGTCTTGTTTTGCTAGGCAGAAATTTTGTGTAGTTGAAAGGAAAGAGTCACTCTAATCCAGAGCAGCTATGTCCTTTCATTGCTGCCCAGCAGCCAGCTGAGTGGGTATCAGAATCAGTCTGCTGATCATCATAGCATCCCCCCACTCCCACAGAGCCACAGCCTGCTGTGGATCCTCCAGCAACCGGCTAAACACAGCTGATATCAGCAGCAACTCCTCTAGGGACCAGCGCCACCCTCCAGCAAACCCCAATGCCACCAAACACAGCTGCGATCACACCAGCTTCAGCGTGGGAACCCAACAGCTAGGATCAAAGTAACAAGAAGGCTATTTTTAGAACTATATTAATTATCTATTATTGCAAATGCTGAACATAAAAAATAACATATACTGTATACATACAGAAAAAAAATTACGAGAACCTAGCAAAATTGTGTACTGAATTGGAATAGCCCACATGCAAGCATATTATTAGTTATAGATATATTTGGCCATCATTACTGTATGTATTTTCCTATATGTGTTTCCACACTAGATGAGTAAAAAGCTAAAATAAACATTGTTATCATCTGCATCAATTAATTATTGTAATCTTGTTTTTAATTAAACAAAGACCACAGTCTTGGCATAGAATCTCTTGCAGTCAATTAATTGTTTCCCTAGTTGATATCTCTCGGCCCTTGATTGGGCAAACATCTGAGCGGCTGGGGCTACCCGGGCCAGCTGCCCATACCATTACTGCTCGTTGCCAAGGAACCCTCCTCTTGCTAATCTCTCCGCCCCTGATCAGGCAAACACCTGAGTGGCTGGGGCTACCTGGGCCATCTGCCCATGCCACCACTGCTCGCCACCAAGGAACCCTCCTTTTGCTGGTAAGCTCCCAGGCCAAACCGGGAAGCACTGAAAGGCTCCCATTGGCTGCCGCCTGTTGCTTCCATCTCCTATTGGACTGTTGTGCTCTGCACTGCCACTGATTGGCCCTGTAACCTTGGCTGATTCAAACTGTTCTGCTGGACTCTGCACCCATAGACTTCAGTGGATTTCAGAAGAAAATTTCAACTAAATTGCTAGACTGCTTGCTTATTTTTTTGTTAAAACCTCAATTAATGTGTAGACCTGCCTTGATGTTTTTAGCACTCGACTTCTAAAAACTCTGGGTCTCGGCCAAAAACCTGGGCTAAATTGCTAGACTGCTTGCTATTTTTTTGTCAAAGTTAAAATTAATTTTGTAGACCTACCTAAATGTTTTAACACTGAACTCTAAAGTGCAGTTAGGAAACTATTGTAATTTAGAGCTGTGAAGTGATTCCTGCCCCTCTGCGTTCACTCTTTCTCTCCATCCTCCCCCCTGCTGCTAAACCCAGCATCTCTCTTCTTCTGCCCCTGTGAATTTCATTTTCTACTAAAGCGCCCCTCTGTCCTTCCTCTGGCACCAGTTCAAGCTTAATTCTCTTGTCTGTGGCTGCCCCACCCCCACCTAAATCCCCTCTGTCTCTCCACTGCCCACACTCCTGATTTTCTCTCCAGTGTCACCCTTTGTTATTATTGTGACTCCCAATCTGTTGCTCTGTTCCTTCTCTTAGATGTCTCAGCCCCTGATCGGGCAAACATCTGAGTGGCTGGGGCTACCTGGGCCTGCTGCCCAAGTCACCACTGCTTGCCACCAAGGAACCCTCCTCTTGCTGGAAAGCTCCCAGGCCAAACCGGGAAGCGCTGAAAGGCTCCCATTAACTGCCGCCTGTTGCTTCCATCTCCTATTGGACTGTTGTGCTCCGCACGGCCACTGATTAGCCTTGCAATCTTGACTGATTCAAACTGTTCTGCTGTGCTCTACGCCCGTAGACTTCAGTGGGTTTCAGAAGAAAATTTTCACTCGCTCCCCCTTCCCCACCTCCAGCCTTAATTATATAGGCCTTAGCTCTGCCCACTTCTGCCTAGGCACCCGCCCTTTCATTTTCTATTGGATATTCTCTCTCCTGTACCTCCTCTATTTACCACCCACTCTCCCTCCTCCTTGATCCTCCATCCCATCTACTAATCAACTCCATCCCCTCACTGCACCTGCCTCCTTTCTGTGTCTGACACCCTCCTCATATCTCCTACTGCACCCATCTCATCCCCCCTCCCCTGTTTCACCTCCATTTTTTGACTGGCTATCTCTTACCCTTCCTCAGACCTTTCTCGGCCTCTACTACCCTCACCTCTCTATCCACTATGGCCCTTCCCTCTCTGCCCCTCTGTCTGGTTATTGTCTCCTCCCTGTTTCCCATGGCATTCCTGCCTGGAGCCTGTCATCCCAATCACCCACTGTGCTTCCAGCTGGACAACATCTACCAGCACTTGGGGATCATACCCACTGGGCTACGCCCTCCATATCTAACTTCCACCAGGACAGGCTTGCACCACTCCTGGAATCAAGATGGGGTGATTTACGTTCACCTGTTCCCACTCTAACTTCTGTCCTACATCACCACCTACTGCGATCATAGTTTACAGAGTAGCTTTCTCTCCAATAAGAAACAGTCGAATATAATATCTCTCAAACAGCTACTCTGGTGCACCCTGAAACTCTTATTTCTACTACTACTTCTGTCTGGCAATATCCACCCTAACCGTGGCCCCACAATCCCAAGCTCCAACCTCCGGCAGAGTCACTCTGGAGGATGCATCTTTGCAATGCTTAACATCTGTAGTCTTCTACCCAAACTTGATGCCCTGCAATTATCTGCACACCAACACAACCCTGATGTTCTTGTGATTGTCAAAACCTGGCTCACTCCAAAAATACCCAACAGTGCAATTACCCTACCAGGATATAACATACTCAGAATTGACAGGACCACTAAAAAAGGTGGTGGATGTGCTGTTTACCTCAAAGACTCTCTCCTGTGGCACCGTGTTCAACCCCCCCCCACCTTAGTCTCTACCACCCAGATACTACCCATCAGAACTCTACTCACAACAAGGCACTGTCTATTGCTGCTGTCTACCTCCCTCCCTCCCAAGGATCAAGGTAAAGGTCTCAACTCCCTCTTTGACCTTGTCCGTTCTCAACCATCCGGCACCGAGATAATCCTAATGGGCAATTTTAACATAAATTGGCTTGGATCAGATACGGGGGGCTACAAGGATGCCATCTCAGCTGCCAACCTTGCCCAGCTGTCGTCTCCCCCACTAGACTCAACTATAAGACTTGGACAAGCACCCTCCTAGACTGGATACTGACCAGCGACCCATCCCACATCTCAAAAGTCTCCATTCTCCAGATACGCTAAGTGACCACTCCCCCGTCACCTGTGAATGGTCTAACAAATTCAGCCTGCCACCACACAAACTAATAAAGAGCAGAATCCTTCCATGTGGTCAATTGAAGCACCTCAAATCACACCTTAGACAACAAGACTGGTCACCTATCTTCCATGCATCAGATGTCAACTCTGTGCTTGACTTCTTCATCAGCTCCTTCACTGCTGCCTGTGACATCTACACCCCCTTCAAAAAGAGGAAAGTAAAAGGCCTTAGCAATCCATGGCTTACTGCTGATCTCCTAATATTGCTGAAAGCTAGTGACCACCTCTGGTTTCAGGCTCGGGCCACTGGTAGGCAAGAAGATATTCAAAACTACAAATGTGCCAGAAATGGCTGCACCAAAGAAATATGCTTGAAGAAAAGTAACTATTACAAAGATGCCCTCACAAACACCTGGGGAAAGGGGAAGTCCTTCTGGAATAATCTCAAGGAAGTTACAGGGAAACTGTCCAAAACATCACCTTCAATGTTGGATGTGGATGGGACTATAATGCTTGACCCTGCCACTATAGCTAACATGTTCAATAATGCATTCTCAGTAGTGTTTTTCCTCCAGACTTCTTTGATTAAGACCTCCCTCCTGTACCCTCCTCCACCGCTCCATCCCCTTTATAAAATCACCCCCCTTTTTACTTCAGAGCAGTCAGGACACATGAAGTCCATAGATACGTCAGTAAAGCAATTGCTGGATCTAGAATAAGTGATAACTCACTCAACCTCAAACTGCTGTCCCTTACTCTTGATGAAGTGCTATCTCCTGTAACTTGGATTTTCAACCTCTCCCTCACCCTAGGCCAGTTCTCCGACAGATGGAAATCTGCCACTGTGGCACCAGTCCACAAGATTGGGGACAAGGCTCTTCATGGAAACTATTGGCCTGTATCCATACTACCCCCCCCCCCACAAGGCCATTGAAAGTCTGGTATCTGACCAGCTAATGGAATATCTGGACAAGTATGACATCCTTTGTAAACAACAGCATGACTTCAGAAAAGGCCACAGCACCACATCTTCCCTCCTTGAATTCACAGGAGCAATTCACAACTCCCTGGACAATAATTACCTCACTGGTTTGGTCTTCATAGACCTGACCAAGGCTTTTGACACCATCAGTCATCGAATACTCCTCACAGAACTGCTAAAAGCTGGGCTCTCCCCTGAGTCTACAACTTGGTTTAAGAGCTACCTGGAAAACCGTTCCCAAAGAGTGAAAATTGCAGATGTCCTCTCAGATGCTAGACCCATATGCTCAGGAGTCTCCCAGGGATCCATTCTCAGGCCACTCCTCTTCAGCCAGTTTTTGAACAATCTTCCAAAATCCTGTCCAGAACAAATCCTACCCTATGCTGATGATGCTGTCATTCTCACCATCCAACAGGACCCCCACCTACTCCAAAACAAACTTCAGAAGGGTTTCACCTCCATTGAAACATGGTTTAGTACTCAAAAGCTGGTTCTCAACTATAAGAAAACCAAGTCAATGCTTTTCTGTGGCTCCCACAACAAACATAGGCTTCACCCCCATAATATTACAAACTGCCTTGGTGCTGTCCTCGAAGAGGTTCACTCCTTTAAATATCTGGGAATCACCGTAGACAGCAACCTATCCTATGGCATCCACATAGACAGCATTGCCAAAGCTGCAAACACAAGCATTGGTCTCCTCTACATGCACAGGCAATGTCTTGCCTAAGATGCCTTAAGGATAGCAGTTCAGAGCTTGGTGGTATCGCTAATCGACTGTAGTCTTATTATTTACAGCTCTGCAACTGACACAGCCCTCAAGCCCTTATTCTTGGCCCGAAACAAAGCCTGCCGACTCATCACAGGATCCCACCATCTCACCCATACGTGTGACCTCTATTGCCATACAGGGTGGCTCCAGTTATCAAACCGTATCAAGTACCAAACTTGTCTAATGGCTAAGAAAATTATTCTACATCTTGCTCACCCAGAGCCCAAATTCTTCTCCATACAGCATTCAACACCCGCCTCACCAGGGCTTCAGAAAATCAAATACTGCACATTCCTTGGTGCTGCACCACACAGAGCCAAAGATCCTTTGTGCACCAAGCTCCTAGCTGGATTAATGGACTCAACAAAGGTATCTCCTCTCTGCAAAAGCTAGGCCCTTTCAAAGCCAACCTTCACCTTCACCTAGTTGCCTCGAGCTCCTGCGACTGTCTCTCATAATCTGATCTCCCTCCTAGCACTTCTACTCCTAACCCCTCTCTCCCTCATCCTACAGCCTACCCTCCAGTTTTTTGGCCCCTACCCCACAAAGCACTTTTCTGAGGCCTGACAAATGGCCATGGCTGCACAGCTCTTCTTGTGTTCATTCCAAGCCTCAGTTACCTCTGTCTACCTTGCCCCCTCTGGTACCACTTTCCCTAAATGTGATGTTTTTCAGCTGCTTAAAAATGTCTGTACACCACTTCTGCACTGTTACTGAACTCTATGTAATGTTTGTATTATACCTCAATTAACATGGAACCTTTGTAAAAGAGCTTTGGCTCAAAGGTACTTGTAATCCTAGACTCTAAATAAATAAATATAAAATATATTTACACAGAAAATGCAATGTAGATCATGGAGCTTTATGCATTAGGAGACTAGAAAAAACTGTAGGCCCAACAGAATCGGTAAGCATTTTGTTCCTTAAATATTATGTAAGTTCCATTTTTTAATTATTCACAGTTCAAAGCACACACATTCATTTATCCTTGCATCACATTCATGCCACTATGTCGTGTTCTTTACAAATATTACTTATGAGACCAGGGCACCAGCTAGCACTGTGGCACTCATACACCTACAGGTAGATTTAATTCAAGTCTCATAATAAATTCCTTGGTGTACAACCCATATACAAGAAGCACCATGCACTATAGGCTATCAGATAAAGTCAATGCTATGTAATCTCAAATGAATAACTTCAAAGAGATCTCACTTTGCTTTTAAAGCCATGGAGCTATGATGACCTTCTAATATAAACTCATGTGCTGAGAAGTCTGAAAAGTGGGTGGGGTTCCTCCAAGAGTGAGGAGGATGGCCCATATGAAGTAAACTCTTGGCTTTTGAAAGTAAGACAGCTTTGTATATTTGACACAAAAGGCCTTTTTACACACAGTGGTCTGTATTGGAATGACCAGTACAGACACACTGTAATGTTACCTGTCTCTGTGTGTACAGTCAACCCATGCCGCAACATAGTGAGCGCTTGCTTAAAATTGGTTCCCTGTTTTTCCTTGGTTTGCGGGCTTCTGTGGCATTGTAACCTGGCATGTAATCATGCCATGTCTGTCATTTTGGCACACTGCTCTTTTTTTATCACACACATCCCATTTGTTGTTTGTGTGCCAATATGCACTGGGAGGGAGATGGCAATGAAAGATGAACTGTGTGTAAACGGGAATGAAGAATGCTATACTTGTAGCGGAATGACTGCATGCCAGAATAAAATTTAAAATCAGGTGCTGCGTAAAAGTGGCTAAAGTGACTTATTAAGTGCTTTGTTGTGAAGAATTGGTTTATTGGTATTTAGCATTTACATGTTGAAAATGCATTACAACTGTGCTCACTGTTAAAGGAAAGCAGGTTAAATCAGTAAAAGTATTAAGATAATCTCACTTGGCAAATGCTTCACAGTTATTGGAGGTTAGTTGGCAAGTAAAAAATAATAATGCAACATGTACCACAGGAACAATTTCAGTTGGGGGCTTAGAAAGGACTTGTACCATTAAGAACAAGCATTTGTCAATGCCGAACGTTCGCTTGCAGGTATTTGCAGTGGTGTTTGGCACATATGGTGCTTTACCCTAATGCCCTGTGCGATTGCTGGTATTTGCACAATAAATTTTCAGCATGACCTTTTTGTTACCCCCATTGTGCGCTACATAGGTGGAAACACGTTTTGGGCAGGATGTGAAAAATGACAGCTGTACTGCTCATAAGGAAGTGCGGTAAAATGGCAATGTTGAAAATCTGGGTGGAAATATTGAAAATTTGCAAACCTACGACGTGCGTGGGAACTATCCAGCATGCGCTCGTAAAACAGCCATTGTTAGAATTTTTTCACCAAATTTTCAACATTGGCATTTTAAAACCTCTGCTAATGAACAGTGTCACTGTGATTGTCTTACTGTGTCCACACATTGATTTTGCACACCGACTGCGCCACTGTGCACTACATGGGCGGAAACACGTTTTGGGCAGGATGTGAAAAATGACAGCTGCACTAGCTCATAAGGAGGTGTGGTAAAATGGCAATGTTGAAAATCTGGAGTGAAAATATTGAAAATTCGCAAACTTATGAGCGTGCATCGGAACTGCGCAATGAACACTCGGAAAACAGTCATTTTTAGGAATTTTGTCATCAAATTTTCAACACAGCCATTTTAAGACCTCTGCTCATGATCAGTGTCACTGTGATTTTCTTAATGTGTCCCATACACTGAGTTCGCACACCGACTGTGCCATTGTGCGCTACATGGGCGAAAACATGTTTTGGGCAGGATGTGAAAAATGACAGCTGTACTGCTCATAAGGAGGTGTGGTAAAATGGCAATGTTGAAAATCTGGAGTGAAAATATTGAAAATTCGCAAACTTATAAGCGTGCGTAGGAACTGCGCAACGCAGACTCGTAAAACAGTCATTTTTAGGAATTTTTTCACCAAATTTTCAACACAGCCATTTTAAGACCTCTGCTCATGATCAGTGTCACTGTGATTTTCTTAATGTGTCCCATACATTTATTTCGCACACCGACTGTACCATTGTGCGCTACATGGGCGGAAACATGTTTTGGGCAGGATGTGAAAAATGACAGCTGTACTGCTCATGAGGAGGTGTGGTAAAATGCCAGTGTTGAAAATCTGGAGTGGAAATATTGAAAATTCGCAAATCTATGAGCGTGCGTGGGAACTGTGCAACACACGCTTGTAAAACAGTCATTTTTAAGAATTTTTTCACCAAATTTTCAACATTGCCATTTTAAAAAATCTGCTAATGAACAGTGTCACTGTGATTTTCTTACTGTGTCCCATACATTGATTTCACACACCGGCTGCGCCATTGTGCACTACATGGGTGGAAACACGTTTTGGGCAGGATGTGAAAAATGACAGCTGTACTGCTCATAAGGAGGTGTGGTAAAATGGCAATGTTGAAAATCTGGAGTGAAAATATTTAAAATTCGAAAACTTACGAGCATGCGTAGGAACTGCACAATGCACGCTCGTAAAACAGTTATTTGTAGGAATTTTTTCACCAAATTTTCAACATAGCCATTTTAAGATCTCTGCTCATGAACAGTGTCACTATGATTTTCTTAATGTGTCCCATACATTGAGTTCACACACCGACTGCGCCATTGTGCGCTACATGGGCGGAAACATGTTTTGGGCAGGATGTGAAAAATGACAGCTGTACTGCTCATGAGGAGGTGTGGTAAAATGGCAATGTTGAAAATCTGGAGTGAAAATATTGCAAATTCGCAAACTTACGAGCATGCGTAGGAACTGCGCAACACAGACTCGTAAAACAGTCATTTTTAAGAATTTTTTCACCAAATTTTCAACACAGCCATTTTAGGACCTCTGCTCATGAACAGTGTCACTGTGATTTTCTTAATGTGTCCCATACATTGATTTCGCACACTGACTGAGCCATTGTGCGCTACATGGGCGGAAACACATTTTCGGTGAGATGTGAAAAATGACAGCTGTACTACTATAAAATGGCAATGTTGAAAATCTGGAGTGGAAATATTGAAAATTCGCAAACCTACAAGCGTGCGTAGGAACTGCGCAATGCGGCAATAAAACAGTCATTTTTGGAATTTTGCTCCAAATTTTCAACATGGGTTTTGGGACCCTTCTCATGAATGATGTCACTGTTATGGCGTTATTCAGGCCGAAGGGTGATTTCACGCGGTGACTGCGCGTGACTGCGAAATCACCCTCGAGCCTAAGCTATGCTCATGTTATGTATCATTCTGAAAGATAAACTGGGTAGACTAAGCCAAAAATACCTGAATATGCAATAAAGTTGAAAAACCCTATCTAGCCCATTATACAGCTTACCAGCATTTCCTCAGTTCGCGTTCGGCTTTGAAGAGTGCAGACTTGTTCCCGGTCCACCGAAGATCGTCGCGCCGAGCTCCGGTGGTAAGTATGGGGTGAGGTGTGGGTGTGGGGAGGCTGGGTGCACAGTGGGTGGATGCGGGTTGTGGGGGGGGGACTGGGAGAAGCGCCGTGGGACCATTTTTGCTTTACAGGTGAAAAAAAAAAACAACGAGACTACATGGGAAGTTTGCCATGCTGGGGTGGGCTCCCAGCGTGGCAGAAGGATGGCTGGGGGGGGCCGAGGAGCCGATGGGGGATTGGGTACCCCATCGGCAAACAACGCAGGACGTTTGCCACGTTGGGGTGGGCTCTCAGCATGGCACCAAAGCTTTGGGGGGGCAGCGTGACGTGGTGCTCTGTATGACAGCGGTGGTTTTCTTTGAAGCGAAGACCACAGCTGTCATACACAGCTCTCACACCCATTGGTGCAGGACCACCATGCCTGCTCAACGGAGCAGTGGATTGAAAGGGAGAGGCACACCTCCAAAGTGTGCTACTCTCCCAAAACGTTCCTTGTGCAAGCAAACGTAAAAATGCATCATAACGTCACTGTCTCTTTTTTTAGCCTTTTCAGCATATGGGTTTATATTATAAGCCATCATATTGTACCTGAATTGTGCAGAGTGTTTACAAGTGGGGGGGGATCTCTTTGAAGTTGTTTATTTGAGGTTATACAACATTGATGTTATCTGATAGCTTAGGAAATGGGCTTCAGAAATCCTGAATCATGACTGTACCAGAGGTGTCTGTGAACAATGCCCACCACATAACAAGTACCAATGGCAATAGCCACTTCACCAGCCTGTATCACTGTGCCTTCCGAATCTGAAAATGTCAAACGGCCACACAAACCACGTGTCAGGCAAATCCAATGGCCCATTTATGTGAAAGTCAAATTGCAACCCAAACTGACCCATTAAGTACAGTAAGTCAGTAAGAAATGAAGAGAAACTTTTTTTTGGTTCAGCTAAACCACCAACACACTGAATAAACAATTTTTTTGTCTTTTACATAATCCACTACCATATTTGTGATTCCTCATGGCTGCACTCTCATGTCATTCCCCAATTTGCCCTTGTGAGTATATTCCATGCATGTAAACAAGAAAAAAAAAGTGGTTCAACATTGTTAAAAAAAGAACTGACCTGCTACTTCTCTAAGTTCTGTTCCCGGCCAGACAACGACACCCTTCACAATCCCACTATAGTCCTTCACAGTTGACAGAATGCAAGTAAATAAGTTGGGGTAGGGATGGCAGTAATGGACCTCCATCAGTACAGTGAAAAATTGGACCACAGCCCATGTCTGTGTGTGTGTGTGTGGGGGGGGGGTGGTGGTGGTTGCAGGAATGTCAGTGTGAGGAAGCACTACCTCTCTGTGTCTGTGTAGGGGGGTTGGGAGGAACCTCTGTATAGGCAAGGAACCATGAATGACAGCAGTGCCCTCTTCTGGCAAATATACCAGTGGAGGGACTATCTTACACAAAAAAAAATCTCTTTTCAATTATTTGTATAATTTTGTCTGCATTTTCTTAACATTTTTTTCTAACATAAAAATGCCACATGTAGCCCATTTTCTAAATGCAATAATACCCTCCAGGGTGGGTGGTATTGGGATATACCTGACCATCCAGGGGCTCTAAGGCCCTCTACATGCAGAGTTGGGCCTCATATCCCAATATCATCCACCCTGGAGGGTAGTATTGCTTACGTACAGCAAGTAGCACTTTAGACAGTATAGTGAGTTGCAAAACATTGTCCCAAAACAGTATTTCCTGTATCAAAGTAAAGCAGCAACTAACAAAAACTGTCTGTAATGGTTATGATTGCAGCGCATTTTTGGGTGACAATGTAAATGTATGTATCAACATGCAGCATACCTCTAGGTCACACGTTTGTTCCCTTCTCTCATTTTTATGTTTGCCTGCACTCACACCACAAACTGAACATCTTGTTACAATAATGACATTTCGGAGGTGTGTCACTGTCAAGTCCAATGCAGCTCAGGCGGAAATGGGCTCAACAGTGACAGCATACAACCCACCACACCAGACAGCCCGGATCTGTGGTAGTTCCCTCAGCAACCCCCCCAACCTGCCATGATCATCATCAGCAGTGTCTTTAGCCGCTGGCCCACCAACGTGCCCTGCCTGCCAGGGCTGGATTTACTCTTATGCAAAATACGCCTGAGTGTAGGGCCCTTTTGAACCTTTTTCTGGGCACTGCTTAGACACTTTAATTTTTCCCTTCCCTTCTAAGCATGTTGTCATATCTCCAACTGTGTAGGCAGGGTGGGGAGCAGGGTCAACCTATGTCACCCAAGTTATGTTGACCGTTAGCACTGCAACCCACCCACAGTGCCCTTTCAATCATTTAGTGTGAGTTCGTCACAACAGTTTGATGCTATTTGTCTATAATAACTGGTAACCCCCGTTATCAACCCGTTTTCGCGAGCTGAAAAAACTCATATCAACCCTCGGGTTGATACAACCTTTACAGTATCGGGCTAAGAAGCCTTATTTGAGGTACCTTTCAAACAAGCAGTGTTCACCAAATACACTAAAAAAGAAGTGGTTTCTATGGAAAAAAAATCTAACCTGTTAGTGCAGAGCTCATTTGTTTTCAGTTTCAAAAGACAAAATCCGTTGAGTATAGACCGACGACAGCGAGTTACTCGTCAGCTTCAGTAGGCTAGATTCAAGAGTGAACGAGTGTTGCTATAGCAACACTCATTCACTCTTGACTCTCACCTTCTGAAGCTGCCAAGTAACATGCACCAGTTATTATAAAAAATAAAACATTTGTGGGGGATTGATAAGTAGTTTTTTATACACACCCTCGGTGTGTGATACTAGTGAAACCTCAAGAGCCTAATATCACACATCTTGGGTGTGTAAAAAACTGCATATCAACCCCCTACATATGCATTATTCTCAATGTATCATGCAGACAGCCACTGAGGCTGACTATCCATCACTTGTGTCAGCTTGAGGAGAAGGCAGTCTGGAGCTGGAACAGGAGTGGAGCCACCCACTGGAGCAGTAAGGTCAAGTAGGAAGCGTCCAGGGAAGAGTCATGTCCTGAAATGATCAGGATCATCATGAGAATGAACAGAGGCCAGCCCAGGCCAGCTCAGCAGCATCACACCAGTGCACTAGGAGCCTCTGAGGAGGTCCTGGTCCTGGCGACCTTTCCTCAACACAGCAAAGCAAGGCAAGTAGCAAGTGTGGCTTAGTAAATGGGTCAGCAGCTGTGGCCAGCATTCTGGGCTGGATGAGGCAGTGAGGCATTTAGTTGTGGGTGAAGGTACAGTATTAGCAGCTAGCATCCCATTGTGAGTGAGGCAGGTAGGTCTCCTTCTCTTGTCTCCTCTGTTGTCTGCTGGTTGTCACTCCAGACTCATTTGGTCAGAGGTAAAGAATAGGTGTTTGCAATCCTGTGGAATGGATGGTGGGCATCAACCTGCGCAGGACCTTTCAGATTTGAGGAGGTGGAGGAGGAGGAGGGTGTGGACTGCAACATCATTTCAGCAAGCCCTGTAAAGCATCTATGCTTGCAGAAAGCAAAAGATATGGATCAAGAAATGCTCCCATTTATGCGTTCTTATTATGATTTGTCCTGATTTTTTATTTAAAAGATGCTCCTCCTTTTTATTTATGTTTGTATTCAGAGCATGTAGCATGATCCTGCAGTACAGTAGTATAGTACACTACTGGCCTGTACTTGCTGTGGAATAAATTCTAACTAGAGCTAGAAATAACTCATACTGCTCAGCCCTTTAGCACTAAAATGTGTGGAACACTCAGAATGTGGAACATGGAATGTGGAACATGTGAGCACTAGCTCTCAGAATGTGGGATACATTATTAAAAATCGAGATACAAGCTCAGAACACTGTGGAAATAAGTGCTTTTTTAATGTGCACAAAGTTCTGCATCCTAGAATGTTATGGATTTCTACTTTAAAGAGCTGGTGACATGTTCAGGACAACTTTAACAAAACCTAATATTTAGATACAGTCTAGCTTGTATTTCCCATTAGTGTTGTATTCTTCCTCCCAATTATTTATTACTGAGGTCATCTATATGAAAACAGGATCTTTGCTCCTGAAGAGTTTGTCTGTTTCTGCTGCTTTCTCCTTACCTGAAGTCACAGAGCACTGCTTGTGACATCACAGTTAGTCCCATGGCAACAGATTGTGATGTCACAACAGAGGATTATGACTTGAAGTAGGGAGTAAGCTATAGAGACAGATGGACTCTAAAGAAGGATAAAGGTCATATATTGGTGCCAGTTTCCATAGTAATAAATAATGGGGAGCAGAAATATATAAAATATAAATGAGTGCAGGTAGAATTGTACCTAATTATTATGCTTTTTAAAGTTTTCTTTGAGGCGTCAGTAGATTTTTAAGGTCTGAGTTGATAGTACACTCCATGTGAGCAGCACCTTTTCAATGTGGAACGGATGAGGAACAGGGCACTTTCAAGAGTTTAAATGAGAGATGTCCTTCTTGATGTGAGACAGATGAGAGGTCAGTGCTGGAGGCACTAGGACCCTGCAGAAGAACAGCGCAATCTTTAAGGATGGATGTGAAGGGGCTCATGGTCACTGCTGTGCACAGAGCCCATGACAAGGTAAATCCAAGCCTACATAAAAATTTCTGTCTGATTTTCTTCAACTTTCTTACGCTGTTCAACAGAAGGGACTGAGAGTCAATGGCTCAGAGCAACCTGGGTTGCAGTAGTGTAGGGCACCATGAGTGGTGTGGGGTGGGGTGGGGGGTATCATAGACATCAAGACAAAAGAGCATGGGGGAGGTTGAGGAATTATCAGTCACGTCACAGAAGATTCAAGGTAAAAGTTGAGCCATGAGTGTAGCGTCAGTCGGTGCTTCAGAAATTGGGGGAGGGTGTAGAGAGCATTGCATAGTAGGGACTGGGAGCTGCAGTTATGTGTTTCTTTAGGCAACTCTCAGTAAAGGCAGTAAAAATAAAATTAGCTAGTGGGAGGTTCAAAATGCCATCCCATCTCATACTGCAGCACAGGTGTCTTTATTCTTTATGACTCAGGAGCCAGCGACGGAGAATGGAAGAAATCCTGAGGGAGTGACAAATATATAGCAGTGGTGACAGCAGATGGGTGGACATTGACAGTCACTAGCAGATGTAGCAATCCCCCTTCCCACCATATAGCCATGATCAGCAGTGGCTCCACCTGCAAACCACTGAACACAGCTGCTATCAGTGGCAACTCTTCTATGGAATACCCTCCAGCAAACTCCCACTTCCACCACCAGCACCAAACACAGCTGTGATCAGACCTGACTTCTTCATGTGATCCTCACACTAAACAACCAGGATCAGTGACAGCTCGTTTGATACCCCCACCCCCACCCCAGACTGCCTTGATCAACAGCAGGGACTTTAGCCTATGGCCTGCCAACACACCCAGCCTGTAGAGAATCTTCTATTTTTTTTCTTTAACTTCTTTATGCTGTGCAGCAGGAGGAACTTGGAATCATGGGCTCAGAATAACCTGGCCATCATAGCAGGGTAGGTGCTATGGGTGATGTGGCGTGTGTGCAGGGGGTCATAGACACCAGGACAAAAGAGCATGAGGGGGTTGGGGAATCGTTGAGCTATGACTGTAGGGTTAGTCAGTGCTTCAGAGATTCCGGGAAGGTCTTGAGAGCATTGCATAGTAGGGACTGAGAGCTGCTGTTGTGTGTCTCTGAAGGCAACTCTCAGAGAAGGCAGTAAAAATAAAACTTTTGCTAGATGCATAATCAGTCGCTAAACTGACAGCATCCTGCTAATACCAAAAGGAGGAGACAGGGAAGCTACAAGATAAAAGCCAGTCAGGGCCTCATGAGAGCAGGGAGGTGAGAGTATAGGGACAGGTTGCTGTAAGGGAGGGGGTCTCTCTAATAGTAACTCTCAAAGACAGGGACATTAGTAGCAGTAAGATGAAAGTTTAAATACTATACAAAATCAGCCACTGGCAGCCCGTAAGCTGCTAACAGCATTAAAAGCAGAGAGCATGCTCACCCACATACCAAACCTTTATTTGCACTTACATACTAAACTTGTCCTCTGAGAACCTGACTGCACAGCTGTATTCTAATGTGGCCTTCTCCTCCCCCATCCCATTATACTCCAGAACTAGGCAAGGTTGCCCTTTATCACCACTGCTGTTTAACATTTATTTAGAACCCCTACTTACTAAACTTAAAGACAGTCCCACAGTACTGGGCATTAAAATTGGATCCCAAGAACTTAAGCTTTCAGCCTATGCAGACAATGTACTTTTACACCTTATCCTCCCATGGTCTCCTATACAGACTGAAATAGAAACAATCACGAAATACAGCTTACTTTCTAATTATAAAATTAATCTGGGGAAAACCCTAGTCTTCCCCTTAAACTCGAGAACTCTAAAAAGCAACATGGGTGAAGCTGGCCTAAAATGGAACTCCCATAGCATCAAATATCTAGGCATCAGTCTGGCCAGGAGCAACTCTAAAATGCAGCAACTTAATTTAGAAGCCATTATCCAAGCAGTTCAGCAAGATCTAACCCGCTGAAAAACTCTCCCACTATCTCTCTTTGGGGTTGTATCAGCCTGGTGAAAATGAACATTTTGCAGAGAGTATTATATTCACTAAATCTGCTTAATATATTGCTTCCACTCAAATGGTTCAAAAAAGTACAGTCCATCATTAGTGATTATATATGGATGGGCAAATCCCCAAGAAGGGCCTATCATAAAATGACCACTCCCAAAGATAGAGGAGGACTTAGATTGCTACATTTTGAGATGTATTATTGGGCCAGTCAGGCGAGCAAATATTTGAGCTGGTTAACCCCGTCGGAAGAATTGAGA
This sequence comes from Neoceratodus forsteri, assembly GCA_016271365.2. Taxonomy (NCBI): domain Eukaryota; kingdom Metazoa; phylum Chordata; order Ceratodontiformes; family Ceratodontidae; genus Neoceratodus; species Neoceratodus forsteri. Next base: position 1,277,570,332 of record CM057450.1, on the reverse strand, counting down.
TCACTCCTGTATGCGCCTAGCTGGCTCAAAATAGAAAAAGAGCTCATCAGCTTGAAAGGGGTATACACATCAGCCCTTTTACATGTCCAGCCTAAAGATCTTCCCCTTGACCTCCATAAAACACCAATCGCAGTGTCGGTTAAGGTCCACTCCCAGCTCTGCTCCTTCTTGGGATAAAAAAATAAAAGAGACTCAATCCAACCAATCATGGGAAACCCCAACTTTAAAATAGGGGGAAAGACAATTCAACCTCACTGGATCCTACAGTTAAGTGAGTCCTGGGTCAGAGATCTTTTTAAAGATGGTACCTGCCTCACATCTGGTGACATCCTAAAGGCATACAAGATTGAGAATACCCAGGTATTTAAAGTATACCAAATCCAACATCTCCTGGTCTCCAACCTAGAGCCCTTTTCAGAGGAGGATGGCTCTGGGGAATTCTTTCACTCTGTTAGTCATTTGGCTAGGCAATTCCATGCAGTATCAAAGCTATACTTGGGATTATTTGTCAGGGTTCTTCCCTCTCTGGACAGGACCACCAAATTCTGGAAGTTACAAATCCCTCAACTAGACATCGACCAGGTGAAGATCTGGAAGGATACTCATATTTATATCACACAAGACAGACTGAGGTTAATGCAGTTTCAGTTTCTCAATAACAAGTACCTAACACCGGCTAAACTACACAAATTTGGGTGGGCTCCATCCTCACAATGCATAAGATGTCAACAGGTCGAAGGCACTCTCTTTCATATATTTTGGGATTGTCCCACAGTACAATCACTCTGGGTTAGTATTAGATAAAGTGCAGATCCTCTCTTAGGTATTGATGACCTTATTGTACCAGAAGTGTGCTTGTTAGGAGACTATTCCAGAGTGGCAGTTCGGCAAAGAAGATATTCCTGAAAAAATTAGCACTGTGTCATTGGTAAGACTCATGTAGTATCCCATATACAGAATGGTGACAGGAATTGCTGTCTAACTTGCACACTGAACATATGATAGCTAGCTTACATGGCGGCTGTCCAGTTATAAGAAGAACTGGTAGTTAATGCACACTCTTTACCTATTGCAATCTTACCCTTAGACTGGAGTTGATCACTTTGTACTTTCTCTTCTCTATTAATCTATGCCTGATGCCATGGCAGAGGAGAGGGAGAGGAGGGAAAGGTCTTTGTGATGGGTGGGGGGAGGAACGTTTGTGTGTTTGTTTGTTTGTTTGTCCTTCCTGTATTTTATTTGTATAGCTACTATGACTTCGATGTTTGTAGCATTAAAACTTAATAAAGTTAATTAAATTTAAAAAAGTGTCCTCAAGCTCTGAAGCCCATTCAAAACTTTTATTTCCGCAGCAGTCTATTTTATTTACAACATTATACCAGTGCTCCCGGTCTAGGAAGGGAACCTTTTTTAGCAAAAAGAATGTTATAATGTTGTATATTGTGATGAAGTGGAAATAAAAGCTCATGAATGTGCTCACTACTTTTCTTTCAGTTTGGTGGCTGATTTTGCATTTACTTGACTCCTCAAGTGTGAGCACCCATTGCATCAACATTAAGCAGGATGCTAGCTGCAATGAGCTGCAGTATCTCATTTCCATGAGTGTCCTTAAGTATAACCATTAAACGTAACCACCAGTGCAAATTCTAAAAATCTCTTCCTTTGAGCTTACCAATTCCATGTATGTGCTAGATTCATAGTCTAGATGTAGCAGCAATACATTTATCACATATTTCTAATGGTAAATACCACAGCACTGTACCAAAATATTTCGTTTTTTATACAGCACCCATGGCATGAGACTGGGAATTTTTAAAACCTTCACAATTCTATATCTTGCTTCAGAAATTAAAAAAAAATAAATAAAACATTGCTACTCAGTGACTGCATTGCAAACTCTGTCTTACTACAAGACTACCCTGCCTACATCATTCTCTACAAAACAACCAAAACCTACCTGACACAACATGCAAGCAAACATTTGACATCGATTAAATGATTGTTTGTCATGTGGTACAACCAGTGGTTGAAATTCCTAGTTGCCCAAGGTTACTTAAGAAATGCCAAAGCACTGGAAGAAATTGCATTCCAAAGGCACTCCAGGGAAATGATATTTGCATAGCTTTTGCTAGAAAAAATTATTTTCTTTAATCACACACTTTTCTGTAAAGAACATGTTTGAATAGGTTCCACAGTAAATGTAGCAGAATATTAGATTAGGTGTGACTTTACAGATAGTGTTTTGTCATTGTGTATCATACAGCTAAAGTTGGGGTTAACATCATTAAATCTGCCCAGTTTGTAGCTCAGCTGCTTCCAGAAGAAGCAGTAGTTTATTAATTTACCTGCTGGAATAGATGCCATTCTACTAAAACATTAACTGCAAATCTAGTAACAAAGAAGCCAAACCAAAATGATTTACCTGACCTGACATTTGTCTTGACTGGCATGTACACCCCAGGGTTAATTCTGTGCACACTGCTACAAGAGTAACTTCAATGTGCATGCTGATCTTCCCTCCCTAAAGTCAGAAAAGGATCTAAAACATCATTTTAATTTAAAAGGATGAATACATTTTCAACAAAAAGTCACAATTTCTGCCAGAAACAGACACAAACTCAAATTGCATCTGATTTTCATGCAGATTTATCTGGGTAGATGGAAATGATAGGTCATTTCATAAGTTAATGGGGCCTACACTGGGTTTCTCTCATGGTATAAAAAACTGAGTGTGAGGTTCAGAAGAGAAAATTGCAAAGTGAAGCTGAGCAGTTCTGTCTACCTAAACCTCATAAAAGGACTGTTTTATACCATAAGAAACATCCAAATGAGACCCTAGTATTTATTTATTTCAGTCTCGGATTAATACCTTTGAGCTACAGTATGTAGCTCGTTTGCAAAGGTTCCAAGTCAGGGATCATAACGGACAAGACACTGGATACTAACATAAAGCAAAAAAGAAATCAAAACAGAGTTAAATAAAATTGAACAAATGTTGCATATGCTAATTACAATTGTGCATGATCAATGAACAATAACCATTGGTTGAAGGGGGACTAGAGCATGCAGAGGAAACAAGAGAGGGGGTGAGGTGAGCTAGGGATGGGTAGTATAGGGGTAGGGATACGGGTAACACATTAGGGTTGTAGAAGTGCATTTCAAGAGAGGTGGATAGCAGCCTGATAAGGCTTTGTTGAGGTGGGAGGGGGGAATTTGATGTTAGGGAGTTGGATGGGGGTAACTGCCAGGAAGATACTAGGTGGATGATAATAAGCCCGAACATGTCTAAGAGGGGCATCTACAGAGAATGCTCTGAGCCAGCAATTGGTGAAGCTCTCTTGTGAAGGGGCCAATTTTCATGCATTCAGTGAGGGAAGCCAGCAGGTCATTGAAGTACTGAGGTCATCGATAGGACAGAGCATGCTGGGCAAGTGAGGTTCACCGAAATGTGATGAGTAGTGCACCTTTAGTAGCTCTCCTTGTTGATGTGGTGGGTTGGGTGCATTGAAATAATCCTAGCAATGATGCAGGGATCAGGCCAAGCAGGGCCTTTTTACCAAGCAGGCAGGCCTGGTGTTTTAGCCTAAGATGTAGCTGGAGCCACCCTGTCCCGGCGTATAAGCTGCAGGAGTGTGTCAAGTGATCTGCCCCCAGTACCAGACTACAGGCCTTGTTTAGGAGTGTTTTTATCATTTTCAGAGCTGTGTCAGTTCTGGCAGCCTGTAGTCAGTAATGGATAATGTCGAGCTCCTGGTAACATGGTTCAAAGCCTCAGGAGACAGTGCCTGCCTATGGCAGTAAAGGACTCCAAGTTTGACATTTGCCATTTTCACTACATTGTTGATGTGGGTGAAGAAGGACAGGGTGTCATCAAGGTAGTATCCTAGACATTTGAAGGAGCTGACCAGCTCAAGCATGTCTCCTTTTAGGCTGTGGATGGTCAGAGGGCCTGTCTTTTTCTTACTATGTGGCATGGAGAAGAGCATTACTTTAGTCTTTTTATAGTTGAGGAAGAGTTTATTTTGAGTGAACCAATCCTCAGGCTCATGGAAGCTATCCTGAAGAGCATTGTTTATTTTGGAGATTTGTTTTTCCTGTATAGAGATTACAGCATCACCTGTGTAGAGTAACATTTTGGCAGGGCTTGTGGTTGGAAGAGAGTTAATGAATAAGCTGAGGAGTAGTGGACCAAGTATTGACCCTTGTGGAAACACCAAGGACACTTTTCTAGGGTTGCAGACAGTGCCGCTTATGCGTACACACTGGGTTCTATTAGTCAAGTAGCTACGAAACCAGGGTATAGTTTCGTGAGATAGGCCAAGGGTCCGCAGGTTGATGAGAAGGATCTGATGATTCACTGTGTCAAATGCTTTTATGAGGTATATAAAAATGGACCCCACTGCCAATCCATTGTTGAGTGCATCATGCAGGTGCATGGTGAAATTGTTGAGCACAGTCATGGTACTATGTTGTTTATGAAAACCAAGTTGCTGTACACAAAGAAGGTTATATTTATTCAGATATTCAGTCAGCTGATTGAACCCAATCCGCTCGAGTGCTTTTGATAGTGGGGGTAGTATCAAAATGGGTCTGTAGTTGTCTAATGAGGTTCTGTTGCCACTTTTGAAGATGAGCGTGACAAGAGCTGTCTTCCACCTATTCGGGAAGACTCCTGTTCTGAAGGATAGGTTGAATATTTTGTTGAGCGGCTCAGCAAGACCGTCTTGAGTTAGTGCAAAGAGCTTCATGTCAATCATGTCTGCTCCAGACCTTGTTTTGCCTAGGAACTTCTTGATGTATTTTACCGATTGTATCTTAGTGATTTGTTTGAAGTAGAAGGGGTGTAATCTGGGATTTTGAGCAGGAGAGGAGTTCACAGTAGGGGGGATCCTGGGAACATTGTGCAGTGAGGTAATATGGCAGAAGAACATTACTCAAGTCAGTGAAGGCAAGATTGAAAGCATTTGCCACCTCCATGGGTTCCTGCAGTGTGCCAGTTGTGGTTGCAATCAGGTCAGGGGTGCTTTGGAGTCCTTGCCAGTGAGAAATTTGAAGGTGTTCCAGAAGTCTCTTCCCCTTCCCCAGTTGATGGTTAACAAATCTTTGTCATAATTGGCTTTTGCATTCCTAATCAACCTAGATCCAGAAACAAATGATTTGATACCTTTTATTGGACCAACATGGATGTTACAGAAAAAAACAAAGTGCTTTAGCTTTCGAACCAACCAGGTCCTTCTTCAGAAGCTTTGTGGCAGTTTTTTTCAAATATCCCATACTATTAACACCAGATTATATAGAAAAAGCAGAAATAATTCTCATTGGTTTAACATATACATTTAAAACATAATAGAAGATTACGTCAGAGAAGCTAATTAACACCAGTATGCCTTTAACTGAGGCACTTTTCTAAGGCACTGTAATCAACCTAGTGCACTTGTTTCTGGCCATCTTATATGCAGAGAAATCAGACTGTTTGCCAGTTGCTCTTGCCTTATGCCACAGATTGTCACAGATGTTCATTTGCTCCAGCAGGAATTCTGTGAGCCAGGGTTTGCTTGATCCTTTGACCTTCAAGGTTTTGAATGGGAGCAACTATGTTGCAGGCAGTGCTGAAGGTCGAGGCGAAGTAGTTAAAGGCCTGGTTGACATCATGTAGGCTGACAAGCATGCTCCAGTCAGCCCTAAAAAGGACTGTTTGAACTGTTCAAGCTGCCCTTTTCTTAGTGACCAGTTTCTGGTGAATTGGGGGGAAGGGGTGGATTTGATACACTTGTTAGACCAGTAACGCAGCACTGAAGAGTGATCACTCAAGGAGTCGGTATTAACTTATTGTATCATACTGTAAATCACTTTCATTAACTACTGTGATGTATAATGTTTCAAGTCTTTTTTTCTTTTCAAAAGTTAAATAAAGCCTGTTCACTCCCAGTTCTGAAGTGGAATGGGCTACTCCTAACATTCCTGTATGGAAGATCACTGTAAGCAAGATAACCAGTACAGTGGCTCAGTGCACTGACTGGATGCACCTACATGTTTGAGGATTTATGACTGATACAGATGTCCCCCCACCCCATAAGTTTTGGGCCTCTTCTCTCCCTCCATGATTGCTCCATTGGTGTCCCTCTTCAGTCTCCCTGGTGATTCAGTGAGTTCCTCAGTTCACAGATTTAAACATAATCATTCCTGGTAGTTTAGTGGATCCCTCTTGCCCCACATGCCTGAATGGGTCCCATGATGATCCAGTCTCATGATAAACATGTCCCCCAACATGTCATGCACTCATGGCATGACACCAATGATCCCCATATGCCATTTTCCATGCAGTATTTGGGGTCATCACTAAAATTCTACGGTGGGTACACTGGTGGTAGTTGGAAACGTGAATGGCACTACATGTCATTTACTGAGCAAGCCACCTCCACTTTTTTAGCGCACCAACTCACTATGATTACACTGGTGCAGAAGGGCCCCCAGCTCCCTGTGAGGATAGCTTGAGGGGATAACAAACAACAGACTGCTGTAAAATCTCCTTGCACTAATTTTATGATCATCTCTTGCAGCTGACAATTGGGCAATTAAGTGACTTGCTCTGCTCAAACATTTAAAGTGGCCCTGGTTATATTTGAACCTGGGTCTCTTTTGCCTTCTGATCCCCAAGCATACGCTCTAACCACTAGACCATGCTGCTTCTTAAAACAGTAAAAATGATATACAATAACTGATTACATCCATGTTTTGATAGTCCCTTACCCCCTTCACCTAAACAGAAGAGACACACACAGTGTTTTGGAATAAATGGCCACAGCATTGTCTTGATTTATAAACTACAACATATGGTGTGATATGTGCAGCTTGGTAATGTCAGCAAGCCTCTTATTATGCAGTCCACCCATTCCTCCAGGATGTAACTGCTGGCTCTGAAGGCAATCTCTCTGGAGGGACTCTGGCTTCCAAGGCATAAGGGGTGACTCCTGAACTCTGTGCCCCTCCCCATCAGAGGATGCTACACACGCAGGCCAAAACCCAAGGCAGCTGTCCCCTGACTGTCCTGTAGTGCTCATCATCAGCGGGGACATGCCTCCTGCCGACTTCAAGAGGAATCCATCTGTGACAAAGGCAGGTTCCCTCCATTATCCCCCTTCATACTCTACCATGCTCCCGCACCTCCATGACCGCGACTTTCTACTCTTGACCTACTATCATCCTGTTAGGGAAGGCAATAAGAAAACAGGAAAAGCCTCATGAGAAATCCTGGAAAATTGCTCTTTAACTCCTAGGGCTATTCCCCCTTACTGCAATAGTATGTTCCCTATGTATCCCCAAGCCTTTGTCCCCTGCTGCAGCATGGGAGGTTGGGCATCAAAGGAGGTAGAAGAAACCAAGAGGCTGGGCTCAAATGTGTGGCCCTTATTTAACCTCCTCTCCCTGGCCAGCTCCTGCTTCTACTGACTGCCCCTTCTCTCTGCTTCTCACCTTATTGCCCTGCTCCCTAGCCTCCCCTCCCTGGTATCTTTTGCCAGCAGTTCAGGGAGAGGTCCTCAGAAAAAGGCCTACAGGCTTCGGTGGGGAGGGAGCTTTCGCATGATATCTACTGTTACATCAGCAAGCAATTATTAAAAAGAAATACCTATTAGGGTATAGACTGAGTTATATAAATAATGTTAAACAACTTGTATGGGCAACTGTGGAAGTCAATATAATGTAGGGGATAGAGCACTGATCTCCAAAACAAGAAATCATAGGTTTGAAGTCCACCACACCCACAGACCCCACTAGAGTCTGACACTTTGGGGAAACTTTGAAATTCATACTATTTAGGCACAATTTAGCTTATAGTGTATGCATTGTCTGCATATGCCCCCGTTCTGTATTTTATGGTTGGTTTTCATGGAAAAAATTATTTCATAGTTTGAGATGCAGAGAATTTTTAAATTCAGCTCCTGACAGAATTACACCGAATTTCAGAAATTCTGCCTAATTCCATGGAATTCTGTCAGAAGTAGAATTTTGAAATTCCAAAAGCAGTATTTAGGCAGTTTATTATTAATTTGTGGCTTAAACAAATCATGGATCAGAGTTCTGTGGTTTATATAAATTACAGATTAGGTTTCCACAAACTCCGGAAAACTACACAGTGGTTTACATAAACTGCAGAAAACTGATCTGCACTTTACATTAAAAGTATTTAGGAATTCCACAGAATTTTGTAAAAAATTCTGAAATACAATTTGGAAGCAGAATTACAATTTGGTCTGAATTTCACCAGTGGAAGTCTTCATTCTGCACAGCTTTATTCACAGTTTATTACTGGGGTAGTAGGAATGACATTAATGGTACTGTGACTTCAGAAAGTGAGAACATACTGTAGCTCTGAAACTGTGGTTCTTTGGAACGGTAGCAGATCCCTTCAACAGTGGGCATTTCAAGAACCTGATTTTAGAAAACAAGCAGAAAACCAACACAGATTGCAGTGCACACAAAAAATTCAAACTGCAAAAATATATTTATTAAATAGTCTTTGGAGTTAAAACATACAAAGCTATATATACTGGCTCAAGTGACAAACCTCCAGTGCTTCAAAACTCACTGCTCCTTCTTCAGAGAGGGACCCACTACAGTCCCAAAGCACTGACGTTTTAGAGCTGCATTCTTACTTTTTGTCTTGATCACTCAATAAACCTTAAGTTACATTTAGAAATGTTTGCATTACTGTGATTTTTTCCTGACTGAGTGCTTACATGGTGTTTCTCTGTTGATGTTTTTAGTTTACTGGCTGACATTTTTCCTGAGCATGTGGAGACCTCTGTGTTTGTATTGTGACTTCACCACAGATTAAACAGCAGGAATATATGAAATGAAGTGTACAAGGATCCTTTTTCAAAGTAAATGCACCTAGCAATAAAGAAGTGAATTTGTGTCTACATATTGGCCTGGATATTCAAAGCAGTTGTGCATGCGCAACTGCGGAGATGCGCCATAGAGCGATATTCAGCAGGAGCAACTGTGCAGCACAAGTAGCAGTGCACCAATGCACAATAGTAATGTATGAATGCACAAGGGCAGGGGGCATAACCATGAATATGCGGCACAGTGTGCTATTCAACCCCTGACCAATGGCGCAAGTGAGGAGCAACTGCAAGTTGCGCAGAGCAGACTTGAGCCTATAAATACAGGGAGCAAGTAGGAGGAGGGCACTTGCACCAGAGGGGAGCAGAACAGAGGGAGACAGACAGGCAATCTGAGAGAGGAGAAAGGAGACAGGAAGAGAGGAAGAGAAAGAGACAGAGAGTGTGTGTGAGAGAGAGAGAGAGAGAGAGAGTGTGAGAGACCAGAAGAGAGAGGGAGAGTGTGTGTGAGAGAAAGAGAGACAGAGAGAGATAGAGAGAATGAGAGAGAGTGAGACAGACTGGAAAGCCAACCGAGGGGGTGAGAGGGAGTGGGTGCCACACAGAGCCACCAGACCCAAGGGGAGTGACACAGGTACCCAAGGGGTTGTCAAAAGAGCCTGCAGGCAATAGCCAGCTAGGGGCAGGGTACACAGGAAGGGGTCCAGCCAAGCAGCAGGCACTGCCCCACAGAGCCGGGGAGGCCAGTCGAGCCAGACACCCAGGAGGTGACAGGACAACAGGGGCCATGGCCAGTGTGGCATTCCAGATGGAGGCCATAATGAGGGGTGTGAGGAGGCAGGAGGCACAGCAACATGGTCAAGGAAGGCCCACATCGGTGGTATGCCCAGAACAGGCGGTACCGGCCCTGCATCAGCTTCGAGACCCACGCTAACACAGAGATCATGAGCCATTATCGCCTGATCTGGGTGATTCTGAGGCAGCTCTGTGAGCTGTGCAGTGATGAGATGCAGGCACCCACTAGACAGAGTCATGCCCTGACAGTGGAGACGAAGGTAACAGCTGTATTGTGCCTGCTCACCACGGGCACCTTCCAGAGACCAACAGGGGACACCACAGGCATAACCCAGTCAGCCACGTCATGGCTCCTCACACAATTCCTCAACACCCTGCAGCCACATGCTGCAAAACACATTCACTTCCCCAGCACACAGGCGAAGTGTACAGCAACCATGCAGGAGATCCACAGGGTAGTACGTATGCCTGGCATGCTAGGTGCCATCGACTGCACCCAAGTGGGCATCCGCATGCCACATGGTGCAGAGGGGGTAGCCAACATCAACAGGAAGGGCTACCCCAGCATCAACTACCAGGTGGTGTGCGATGCGAGGGGGCACATAACCAATGTCTGTGCCACACACCCTGAGGGAGCACATGACGCCTACATCTGGCACAGCTCAGCACTGTGCCACAGGTTTCAGAGTGGGGACATCCCCACAGGACATCTAGTGGGTGAGTATGGTGAGACAATGGGCAACAGGGTAGAGCCGGGCATGGAAGGGGGGTGGACAGGCAGGGACAACCCCTGTGTGCGATTGGGAGGGGCATGGGGCACAGTGACAGGGGTCACCAGGCTAACTGTCCCCCTCTCTCTGTCCCCACACACAGGTGACAGTGGCTACCCACTCAGGCCCTGACTGCTCACACCCTACCGGCGCCCGTCGTCCCCAGCAGAACAGCAGTACAATGAGGCACACATCACTGAGTGTGTGTTTGGAATGCTGAAGGCATGGTTGCATTGCCTGGATAGATCTGGTGGTGCCCTACAATACAGCCTCTCGATGGCCGGCGGCCTATTCCTGGCCTGCTGCATGCTGCACAACATGGCCATTGACCATGGAATAGCTGTCGAGGCCGATGAGGGGCACTGCAGTGGGGACGATGCATGCATTGGGCTGGGAGGTGGAGGGCAGCACTCCCCCTGGGTGGAGGGATCCCTGGCTCATGCGGCTGGCATGCCACCAGCGAGACATGATAGCGCAGGAGCACTATGGTGCACGCAGGTAGGTGGACACACATATATGCACAGAACCAACACAGTGGCAGGGCACACAGTCATGTGTGGGCATGGGAGGGAGTGTTTTTTTCAGGCCTTAAAAGGGGGGGTAGGAGCCCAGCACGGACACAGACCCAGGTGCGGGTGGTCTTTCTGTTGGGGATGTTTTCCCTTGGGGGTGCACCCAGCAGCAGGGATGATGGGGCCCTTGGGAACCTGGCAGGAGGGCACTTTAGGGCTAGGCAGGGTAGAGGCCTGGCGGCAGACCACGCTCGGGGCCCAAAAATCAGCGGTGTGCCTGGCAGGCTGCTGGGGGGGGAGTATTTTCTGGGTCAACAGCACCAGAAGCCAGGAGGGGAACCAGAAAAGAGCTCCCAGGGGAGAGGAGAGGAGGAAAATTGAGACCCCGATAGGGAGACGAGTGGGCCGTGGGAACACAAGGACCGGGGGGGGCAGAGCAAGAGGGACTACAGACAGCAGAAACACAGGGATGGGGCAGATGGGGGGGCAGTCATAATCGGTAGTGGATAACCCCCAGTGTGAGGCAAGCCTGACTATGGCCAGAGGCTAGCGCCAGGGTGAGATGGTAGAGAGAGGGCTGGTATGACCGTTGTTTTGACATATTCTCTTATTTCTGCCCATAGTAATTTTACAGAGATGGCACCCAAGAAAAAACAGATGACCAGCAAGAGGATGTTGGAGGAGGCCATGAAACTGATGGGACAGATGTCAAGAGCTCATGGTGGCAGCCAAACGGAAAGAGGAGGAGATGCAGTGGAAACAGAAGGATTGGGACGAATGGGCGGGGAAAGGGCAACCTGCAAAGAAGCTCCAAGGAGCGAGGGCCAACCCCGAGCCAGTGGTGGTTCCACGGCCAGAGCTGGAGCCAGATAACGGAAGCCCGGACGGGGGTAAGGACGTGGTGGATAGCACCAAAGATGGTAACCTCAAGGAGTACTTGGAGGGGCTGCTGGGTGACATGGGGGAGGCAGGGATAGACAAAATGGAAAAAGCACTACAGGACGTATGAGGAAAGAAGGGGCGGGGCACAGGTGATGGGCCAGAAATATGATGGGCCCCTGGGACTCACGTTGAATGACCACGTGCCAGCTTCATCTAAGGAGCGGATATGGAAAGAGGAGTTTGTGATCATATTCGGATTGGTGAACGAGGACACCACCAAGAAGTACAAGCAGAAGGAGTCATGGGGAAATTGTAGATGGTCGAGGCACTCACAGTGGTGGGCCACAAGGCAGAGAAGGCCAAATGGAAAGGGAAAATCTTTGATAACTGGCTCGCTGGGTTCATGGTCTATAGCACCATAGTCTTGGAAAACAGGTTGGAGCTAGCCATTCCAATGCTGTCCTACATGGCAACCATCAGGGACACATACAAGGCCAAGTTGGGCTTCGGATGGCTCAAGTACAATGAGGCCTTCCGGAGGCTCATGGCAGCAAGGGAAGACATGAGGTGGGACAGTACGCATGCTGAGTTGTGGATGAAGACCATGTCCATGTCAGGCCAGGTGACTGCAACTGGAGGGGGATGCTGGGAGATGGACCACACCGACTGCAGGTGCCAAAACCTGTTGAGGGTTTAACAAGGCATCCTGCAACTGGGCACACTGTAAATTCAAGCACGTGTGCTCAAAATGTGGGGAAGCACAACCGCTGACAACCTGCTGGCCGGGGGAGGAGGGGAGGACAGGAAAGTGGCCACCAACAGGACCTCTGCTTTCAAAGGGGCAGTGGGGCTTTAACAGGGGAAGGAACATAACACGGGAGGCCTCAAGGCCACCTATGGTTATTAGAAAGGAGCATGTAAAGGGGAGGTGGGGATACTCGCTGGCCCACACCCCCGTCATACAGGAGGTGGTTGAAGTGTGGACCCAGGGGTACATGGACAGGGAGGTGAGCGACAGCCTCCAAGCAGGTTTCAGGGAAGGTTTCCAGCTGGGTTTCCATGGGACGTGAAAAGGGATGAGGGCCAAGAACCTGGGGTTGGAGAGAGGACAGAAAGGGGTGGTCAGGGAAAAGATAGCAAAAGAGATAAGTGTGGGGCAGGTGGAGGGGCTGCTACTATGCCCCGAATTTCAGATATCCCCCTTGTGAGTGGTCCCCAATAAGCAAGTAGGCGACTACAGGCTGATTCACCATTTGTAATTCCCAGAGGGGCAACTGGTGAATGACGGCAATCCAGACCACCTACGATTAGTATCCTACGCCTCATTAGATCAAGTGGTAGAGCTGGTCAGGGCAATAAAGGAGGCCTGGTTGGTGAAAACAGACATAGAGTCCATGTTTCGACTGCTGCCAGTCAGCCTGGCCAATTGGGACCTGCTGGGTTTCCAGTTGGAGGGGGGGGTTATATGTCTACAAGGCTATGCCCATGGGCTGCTTGGTGGCCTGCTCGACTTTTAAGGCTTTCAGCTCGTGGGTCCAGTGGGTGTTCAGGGAGAAATATGGCCACAAGAGGGTTGTGCACTACCTGGATGATTTTCTGATCATTGGGGGGAGCCGCACGGAGACGCAAGGTATGTTGTGGGACTTCACAGCGATGTGCAATGGATTGGTATCTCATTGGCACAGAGGAAGACTGAGGGCCCAGCATATAAGCTGGAGTTCCTGGGGATAGAGGTGGACATGGAACAAGGTTGTTTCCAACTACCAGGAGACAAAGTAGCCAGGTTACTGGGCCTACTGGCACAGGTAATAGGGATGCAGAGGGTGCCACTGGTACAGGTATAGCAGCTGCTGGGACACCTAATTTTGAATGCAAGGCAATCAGCCCGGGGAGGGCATTTATGAGAAGGCTTGGGAGGGTGACCAAGAAGGCGAAAAAAATGCACCACTGGGTGGACATCTCAAAGGGCGTACGAGAGGACCTCAAGGTCTGGGAGGAATTCCTAGACCACTATAATGAGGTAATGTTTCGGCAGGCAGAATGGGAATGCAACACGGACCTAGAGCTATACACTGATGCCTCAGGGGCACTCGTGATGGGAGCATATTTTAAAGGGGGAATGGATGGTGGAGGCCTGACCTAGCCAATGGGGGGAGAGGGCCTTTAGAGAGACATCATCTTTTTGGAAATATTCCCAATTTGGGTGGCTATGGAGGTCTGGGTAGAGCAGATGAGGGGAAAATGCATCATGCTGTGGTGCGACAACAACGGGGTGGTGGAGGTCATCAACAGGTAGGGTGGGAACATGGAGCCAGTGGACTGAGTAATGAGGAGGTTGGTACTATTGGGGCTGAAGCCGAATGTGTCATTCAAAGCACAGCATATTCCAGGGATCAAGAACGAATTGGCTGACAGTCTTTCCCTCTTACAGCTCGACAGGTTCCAGAGTCTGGCACTGCAAGTAGCAATACACAGGACCAGGATCCCGGACCGAATGTGGGAGATTGGAGGTCCACTGCAAGGGCGCTGTACCAGGGCTCCTGGGCAGCCAGGACCCTGAGGGCGTATGAAGGGGGATGGGCTAGCTTCCAGTAATTTAGAGCTAGACAAGGGTGGGACAGGACAAAACCAGTCCGGGACGAACAGGTCAAGATGTTTGTGGTAGAAAAATGGGAATCAGGGATGGCTCATGCCACGATAATGGTTCAACTAGTGGGATTGAGCTGGGTATGGCTGGACAGAGGGTGGCCAGATGTCACAGCAGACAGAACAGTCAAGAGGGTTCTTGCCGGATGGCGGAGGGGGCAGGGGAACAGGAAGGATGGCAGGTGCCCAATCGAGGGGCCAGCTCTTGGACAAGGTGTTGGGAGCCACATGGAATGTGTGCAACTCAGCCAAGGAGGCCCGCCTCTTCAGGGCGGTCTTCGTGGTAGTGGCAGTGGGGGCATTCCGGGTAGGGGAGGTGGTGGCCTCCCTGGAAAGGGGCACCCGAACTCACATTACAACATGAGGGAGTGCGGGTCAAGGGGAACTCCATCTCTATCAGGTTAGCCAGGTCAAAAACTGACCAGGCAGGGCAGGGGACCACAATGACCCTGTACCGGACACCTGGGGTGCCAAGTTGTGCTGTGACTGCATAGGTGGAGTATGAGAACCACAGGGGTAGCACGAGGGGGGGGCAATGTTCCAGCATGGGGATAGAACACCAGTCACAGCATTCCAGGTGGGGTCAGTAATGAGGAAGGTGCTAACATTCATAGGAGAAGAGCTGGGTGAATTCGGCCCACACTCCTTCAGGATTGGTGCAGCCTCAAAGGCAGCAAAAAGGGGGGACACAGTGGAAAAACTGAATGGAATTGGCAGCTGGAGGTCAGACAGTTACAAATGGTATGTTAGGTGCTAACAATGATGACTCATGCTATTTTCTTTTCTTCCCATGGCAGGTACCAGATGGAAGGTGTGGATTGTGGGACATTTGTTTGTGTTCTGGGCAGAGCGATTTGTAGCCACCACAGGCAGAGGGACCCAACTGCACCCAGAGTCTAATTGCACCACAATACAATGGAAGGGCATCAGGGGTATGAACTGGGCCCAGCTATTGCCTTTCTTGCAGGAATTGAAGGGGCAATGGGGCAGGCCAGAATGTATAGTGGTACATTTAGGGGGCAATGACCTGGGAGGGACATCCTGGGGGGACTTAGGACAGACAATGGTGGGAGATTCTGAAACCATTTGAGGGTGGTGGCCAGGCGTGACCATCAGCTGGTCCGAGATCACATCCAGGAGGGTATGGAGGGGAGCCAAGGATGTCAAACTCATAGAAAATTAAATGAATACATTTTGTTTCAAAAAATATTGCAGCAATTAATGTATAAGGGGGCTAGTAGGATAATGAATGTTATTTAAGATGACATTTGGAATATAATTTGTATAGTGATGGTGTGTATATGTATATAAAATGATATTAATTATGAACATATATGATTATGTCATTGCAGAAGTGGCTTTTTAAAGAGGGTTATTTACCTGCTTTCTAAAATTGTGATGTACAGAAAAGTAAGAGGCTGAACAAGGTAAAAATAGTATGAGTTTTGTTTTATAAAAGAATTATCTGTGTTTTGTGTAATAAAATTGTATGAGACAATCCGATATAATAAAGATAGTATACTGTGAATATTTAAAGAGATAGCATAACATTTAAGTATTGAATAGTTGTATTAATGTTATATTTGTTTTCACTTTAGAAACAACATTGATTGGAACATGTTTAAGTGAACAAAATTGAGTCATATGTATGGATAGAAGTGAGTGACCTATTAACAAACTGGACTTTATTTGTATATAAGATGAGTGATGTAGATAGATAATTTAAATATATTTATGTTTTTTAAAAGGTATGATTAAAAGGCACCTCCTGAGGAAGCCAATGATTAATTGGTGAAACATAGAGGATATGGGCCTACATTTACAATAAAGGAAACAGATATTTATACCCAAGAGGATCTGTCTACGTGTAAATTCTTCTGGTTTGCGCCCTTCTTCTCCTTTTCCCCTAGAGTTGTGTGGGAATCACAGATAGTAGATTAAAGAACACATCGCAAGAGGCAGCAGCACTAAGAACTTTAGGTTTTGAATAATTGTAATAACATTTCCCGTGGTTTCTTTCCAGGATGTTTTTCTGGAATATGTTTTAATATTATGATATTTGGGTATAAATGATGAGTTTGGGATGTGCCTTTTCCTGAGGCTGATGGAGGAGCTAGTGGGGAGGATAGCCCAAAGAGGCCTGAGGTTGTAACCCACAAGGAAGGAGTCCCGCCATCCAGGCATAGCGGAGGTGGGGCAGTGGAAGAAATAAAAGGGGGGCTAGAAGTGAGGGGAGGGGGTAGGACCATGGGCTGGGGGCAAGAAGCACAGGTGTGGATTACAAGGGAGAGGGGGAATAGGTCTGGGTTCCGGATACAGAGTGTCCAGGCTTGGCAGGAGAGGCCGGGTTCAACAGGGAACCGGCTTGGTTCTGGTGATGGAGGAGGGGGCCGGATTTAGTGTCCAGACCTGGAAGAATGGAAGGAAGATAACAACCAGGAGGAAGATGAGGCCAGAAGGACAATGTTTGAAGACTAAAATTGTGTTATGATAAAATGTATATGATTGGACATGACAGCTGAACTGTAAGGGGCAGATTGTGGCAATATTAACAAATAAACATGTTTGCCAATGAGCATCCAAAGATTCCAAAAATGGTGTGTTGTGGTTCATTTTCTGGGGAGGTTCAAGGGACAATTAAGCTTGCCAATTAAAGGGCAAACCAGGTTGTCAGGCCTCAGAAATCAAATGAGAAGCCTGGGGCTGGGGGGAGCAAGGACATCATCAGATGGGAGGCGGAGACAGGGAAGGTGTCATATGACAAGGAGATCAGGACCTGGAGGATTGGCCAGGGGAGAGGCCAACAGGGATCCTGATTGGGGTCCTAAAGGGTTATTTAAAGGCAGCTCACAGGCAGCTAGCCCACTTTTGCTGGGATTTTTCCTACCCACCACCCTGTAAGAAGGGGGCATAGGAGGGCAGGTTTGGCACATAGTTTGAGCGGGCAGGTATGGTATCATGCCCTAGTGGCCCTGGGTCATGGGGGCCATACATATGGAGCGGTGAAGAGGCAGCTGAGGGCAGGGTTGCTAGGTGGAGCCCCACCAGGGTGGGGGCACGGTGTGCCCAAAAACAAAAGGGATAACATGGAGCACATGAGAAGGGTGCTGGGGGAGGAGAAGAGATAAAAGGGGTAGAAGAAATAAAAAAGGGAAGGGGCCTAGAGGTGGGGGGAGGGGGGTAGGACCATGGGCTGGGGGCAAGGATCCCAGGCATGGATTAAAAGGGGGAGGGTGAATAGGTATGGGTGCTGGATGCAGAGTGTCTGGGCTTGGAAGGGGAGGCCTGGGTTCAACAGGGAACCGGCCTGGTTCTGGTGATGGAGGAGGGGGGCCAGATTCAGTGCCCAGACCCGGAAGAACAGAAGAAAGATAACATCCAAGAGGAAGATGAGGCCAGAAGTAGAAGAATGTTTGAAGACTAAAATTATGTTATGATAAAATGTATATGATTGGACATGACAATTGAACTGTAAGGGAGGGATTATGCCAATATTAACAAATAAACATGTCTGCCAATGAGAATCAAAAGATTCCAATAATGGTGTGGTGTGGTTCATTTCTGGGGGCAATGGACAATAAGTAACAAAGTGATCAGGGAGGAAAGTTATTTCTGTGATTGAAAAGACGCTGAGCAAGCTTTAGCAAGCAGGCCTTCAGGGCAAACTTAAATGAGGCAAGGGAGGAACAGTCTTGAGTCTCTTGTGGGAACCTGTTCCAGTGGGATGGGTCTGAGACAACAAATTACCTCAAACCTGAGCCTGTCGTGTTCCATGGAACAACATATTTAGGGTTGGTTCTGTACTACAGGATTAAACAGTTGTCACTTATCTGGAAGGTGACATTGTGGCCTGACTTTACTGGGTCTTGGCACTTGACTCACCTTTCTGTTGTTCAATAATACCTTCCTTGATTACCTGTATGCTTTGGTTTCATATTTAGTCTATTACTTCATGCCACAGAAATTTCCATTGCCATGTATTTATTGTCAGACTCTTTCATTGTCTTCTTTTCAGGACATGAAAGTCTTGCCACATCACCTGTAATGTTCAATAACAAAAAGCACATATAATCTGAAGTTCCTGCAGACATTACTTTAATGTGTGTCATTATGTAAGTGACTGTTACCATGGCATCAAGTGTTGTTATTTTGACTGTTTATTTCCTTATGTCATCAGACATATGTGGCATGTTCTTCATCTGTGCTACTCTCCCCAGTTTAAACACACTTTCCTGTGTCTACCTTTAATTCTGCTATGTCAGTCCTTTACTATTGAACAAGCAATGCTTCCATCTGTAGGCACTGTGATATCACTACTTACAAATCCGTGGGTATAAGAAGTTGAACATGTTTTAAAGTTTATGATTTATTGTAGTGTTAAAATGTTTACTCTTTTAAATCTCCCAATATGCAGTTGAGAAGACACATATACATTTCTGCAACTGATTATCTTACTAATGCATTTAGTCAGATCATATATAATTTTAAATTCAGATTATTTTGGAAAAAAAATAATGGAACAGTAGCTTCTGCATTGCATTTCAGCATATAGTAGTTTTAAATATAGTGGTTAAATTGGAAATGTTTAGGTGGGGAACTCTCACCTCTAGATCTGCAGGTAGGGGTTAGGTGTTGAATTTTCCTTACTGAGAATTTCTAAGATTCATAGAAGAGCTTTTTTAATGCCACAGCCCATTACCTAATATTGATAAACGTCCATTGAGCTATAAAGTGAACATTTTCTAGTGGTCTACTTCAGGATGAAAGGGATCATAAATTGGCCAGATCAACCAGCCAGCTAAGCCCTTCCACTTCCGGGTCTGCTGGCGCCACCACATGCTCAGACATTGTATGACATTTATCTAAGTACAGCATAAGGGTGTGCCCCATTGAAGTCTATGGGACACATTTTCAAACCCATTTTATATGTGTTACATCAGCTTTTGATATAAATGAAAGCTTCTGCTTATTCTAATAGGTGACCCTAGTTGTTTCTGAACCCAGGTTGCTGACGTGGCAATAAATTAGATGTCTAGTGCTTCAGTCCTCCATGCCACCGGTTCAAGTCCACTCAATAACTTTTAACAAGTACTTTGTTAACATACATGTCATTTTTCTTCAGTAGTAACACAAAACATTCAGCACATACTGTCCTACCCCCATATCATGTAAAGTGTCTTAAACATCGCTTACACATACAGCCCTTCTACCTAATACAAAGATGGGTGATTTCCAATGTTATTCCAGTGTTATTTATTTGACACGTTTGACAAGGTTGTTAACACTAAGCTATTGCAGTTTGTTTCCAGATGCATCATGGGAGTGGGTTACATGGACCTGCTTTAGTGACAGGGTAGAATGTTGGCCATAACAACATGGAAACTCCCTTACTCTTGCTTTAAAGTAATCACAACCACAAAAGACTACCTAAAGCTTAAGTCTGTCGCATATGCAGACTGCATCTATCTGATTTTAAAAGATGCTCAGGCTGGAACCTGTGCTCTGCAGGGGTTCCAAGCTTTTGCCAGATTGTCTGGCTCATTGCTGAACCTTAGGAAAAGAAGAGATTTGCTTGGTTGTCAGGCTTCCTCTACCACAGTGGATGTGACTGGCATTAAACTGCCAGAGACCTTCTTTCCCATTCTTGGTGTACTGTTTGGATGGGGGACCTAGATACACTGAACTGGGATTCTAAATTGACAATGGCAGAGAAACAGCTTGAGAGGAGGACATGGCAAATGTCCAAGAAGAAAAGAATATGCAAGCAATAATACCTGACAGGGTGTGTGGTATTAGGCATTACAGGACCACTGCAGGCACAGAGCCTTATAGCTCCTGGAAGGTCTGATATTGTCCATACCACCCACTCTGGAGGGTATTATTGCACTTAGAGAATGGGCCACTGCATTTTATATGATTAAAATAAATACATTTTGTGTTTACATGTTAAAACATATTTATTTTGTAATAAAATACTTCCTCCACCTGCATTAGACTGTTTTTTTTTGAAGCTAGAGACTTTTAGGCTGGAGAATCTTCCGTACTTGTGACCTGCAGCTGGTTGTCATGGTTATGAGCCCCCAACCACCCACTCACTGCAGGCAGAGATTTTTTTATTTTAATTTTTTCCTCATTAGTACATTTCTCTCTCTCAACCCCACCCACAGTATGTTTTTTGTATTCGCCCTCCTTCCCAGAATTATATTTGTGCAGGAGTGAGCTTCACTGGAGTCCATCACTGTGGTTTGTCAGCAAGTTGGTTTGTGGCTGTAGTGAAGGCACGTTGGTCAGCATAGTTCTGGATCTAAATAAAAGAAAAAAAAGAAGATGAAGTGTAGAGACTGTAATTAAGTAGAAAGGAGGTGCACAGGTAAATTTTACAACTATCCGAGAAGGGGTAGTGTGAGAGCATGACTGTGTGGCTGTAGAGGTCTTACAGCAGCTGTATTTGTGTGGATTTTTCTCCCATAGAGGGAGACACTTTATTGGATTAAGAGATTGAATTTAGTGAGCAGCCAGAGGCACGGGGGGATGAGCTGCTGAGTAGGATGTAAGGCTGCTGATGTACTTGTTTATTATGGGTGAGAAAATGGGTTTGGACAGAATGTTTTGCCATGGGGGAAAAAAGAAGGGAGATCTGCCTGTCCGCTAGTTTATGGTTCCATTTATGAGTGGTAAAAAAATGATGGCTATTCACTTTGAAAATTTGGGGTGACCAATGATACCCTAAGTAACGTGGCACCCCAAACTGACACTTGTTTTCCATTGGGCATCTCTCGAAAGTTAATGTACCCTCCGCTGTGGTTGTCAGCCAATTAGAGAGCTCCTATTATCTAGCCCATTTTCTAAATATGATTAAAACCTTTTTGTTATCTATCTTTTTATACATCGGTTTTATTTATATATATATATATATATATATATATATATATATACAGTATATATATATATATATATATACTCCTGTATCCTTGCAGATGAAAGTGTTAGAGTTTTCTTTACAGCACTTGAGGAAGACACCTCAGCCCTGTGAAGAGGTACTATACCTATTGGCCTGGGAAAGATGGTGGCTTAGGGATAGAGGTGTGAAAAAAACACTTCCACCGACGGAAGTTCTGTGAAACTGTGAAAATCAAATTAGCAACTTTTGTGGAAATTCCAACTTAGAACGGCAGAATAAATCTATAAAATGTGGATTATTCTATTAAACTGTGGAGAAAAAAGTCCACAGAACTGATTACTGAACTGCAGAATAATTACATGAAATTATAGAATAATTCATCAAATTGCAGAAAAAAAAATTCCTTAGAACTGTTATTCTGCAGTTCATCTGTATTTTTCTGCAGTTCATCCCAAACTTTCCGAGGAACATGGCGAAAATCCATCAAATACATTCAGAAGACTCTGATCTCGCCAATGGTGGAAATTCAGAAAATTTCATGAAATTTCCATATTTTTTGTGGAAATTCCACAAAAGCGGAATTTGCAATTTTCACCCACCCCTACTTAGGAATGGTAAACTCTATTGTTTTGTATTTTAGTACATTTTTCTATTTCAGTGTAAAAGCCCTGACTACTGACAATTTAATGCTTTGGGTTCTCCTATTGGATATATGTGGACTCCCTATGGAAAAAAAGGAACTTCAGCAACAAAGGTGAAAAAATACTGAGGCCTATTTAAGGCATCCAGCTGACTTCTGCTCTGTTTAGAGCGAGTCGCGCTCACCCTTCATCCTCCCTGGCACCTCCTCCTTCTGCGGCACTCTTATCCCAACAGGGGGCTTTCATAATTCTAAACCAAGCTTCCTTCCTACAGGTGGGATACAGAGAAAGGCCAAAACCATCAAATGACTCATTTCGAGCATTCAAGTACCTAAGCACAAACATTCTATACTACTGCCTATGAACATCGTCCTCTTAATGCTGGCCTCTGTATCCAACAACCATATTCATCCTTTACTATGTTACTATGTTATATAAGCACTGAGCTACAAACCACACATAATAAAGAAACCACTGAACCTAATCTACCTATCTTTTATTCTTTGCCCTTTAGTTTTATCCTTTTACATTGCAGTCCTCTTAAACGCATACCATTATGACCAGAAAAAAGTACTCATTTAAGAGGACTATGCTTTAATCAGTTCTTGTATTCTTTTAATGGCAAGTAAAATTTACAGTATGTGCCAGGGGGGTGGGCAGGGAAAAAATGCCAGTAGCACTTAATTGCTTCTTTGGTTGGGATAAAATGATTTGTAATATGTTGTGGCATTCTTTGGTCTGATTCCTGTGTGAGGGAGGGTGCTTCTGGGATTCATGTAAAGTGCTTCTGTGACATTCCTTTGGGTTCTTTGCTTTGATTTCAGTGTGATGGAGGGTGCTTCTCTGACTTGGGTTTGATAGATAAAAGGCTGAAGCAGGTGATTAACACCTCATTTTAAATAGAGCAGTCCATTAACAGACAATTAATTGCTAGTTAGCAAGGCAGCTACAGGCAGTGTCAGTAAAACTGGGTCAGTCAGTTCACAACTGAGCAGCAAAATAGAGGGAAAAAATATGCATTTAAAAGTGATCCTTTATGCATTTAACAGGTCTATTTTACATAGGAAGTATAGGGGAAAAATTGTGACTTGGAAATTCTATGCGTTTTTGAGGGCCATGTGTTTAAGTCAGATGCACTGTATCTAGTTTCTAAGATGCCCACTCAGAAACAACCAGTGTTGGAATTACACTTTATGAGCTTTGGGAGCTGGGTGGGCCCATAAGGGCCCTATCTTCGAATTGAGCCCCCCTTCCCATCTGTAAGTCAGTGGCAGTGATGCATGAGCTACCAGGGCTCACTTCAGAGTTAGGGAGGCTGGCCAAGTCCTGGCAAGCTTCCCTGTACTTTCAGCCCTGGAAACAGCCTCCCTTTCTTTGGTGTTTTTCTTCTGACATCCCTTTCCCTTGCCTTTTGCCATTCTAGCCTCACACGTTTCCTTTCCATGAAAAGGAATGTTGATTTGGGCTCAAGTTGAACCTATATGAGCAAGCAGAGTTGAAGGAATAAATCCCCTTTCTGGTACTTCTGTCTTTCTCTAGCTAAAGCATATGCCTTGCTGTGGGCAGCTCAAGAAAACAAGTACTGTCAGGAATATTTTATGTCTGCTCAAATAAAACATTTCAAATACCACTGGTACAGAATAAATGGAAGTGCTAGTAAAGCAGTTGAACACGAACACTATCTCTAAGATACTACCACCCAAAGGAATACAACTCTAAAAACCTGTTAAACAAATAAAACCTGCTATGATACGGATTCATTCTATGCCTAGTAATCCACTCCAGACAGATGGTGCAGCAGAGTTATATTGGTTGCAGTCTGTTAACTTTTGACAATTGCGTTGCATTTTACAGTAGATACAGGCTACTCATATAGAAGGGCCTGCTGCTGGATTCTCTTCTACTTTCCTGATGCAGTTCCATAGAGGTCTGGCTGGCCCTTACCTGCTCATCTTATCCCAAAGCAGGCAAACTGGGTGATGTTATGCAAATGAGCAGATGGATCCCATAGCAGAATCCCACCCCCCATTAGGTATTTTTCTATTAGTAGTAGTAGTAAAAAGCATTTATTTTTATACAGGGTACAAAAATGACTCCATTTTTACGCCATTAGGATAAAATCCTATTTACAAGGTGTTCCTGTTTTAGATGTTATAAATCACTTGGACATAAAAATCAGTTATTATAAGTCTGTTTTTCGGCACATTATATTCCGTAACAATATTCCTGATAGATACATCCATAGTGATGTTCATGACTATGTGGAATGCATTCTGATTCATTACATCATGCCAGTATTATTAATGTTGATGATTGTGAGGGGGAGGATCACCTGATCACACAGACACAGTATAAACAGTCTGTGTGGCTGAAGGGTAATGAGTCTGAGCTAAGAGATGAAGGAGGAAGGACATGTCCTTCTAGCGAGCATAGACTTGAGGAAGCAGAATGCTGCAAACTGCTGTTGTGTGAGTAAACTGAGCCTCTGTTTGCTTACCTGAGATACCAGCTTTACCTAAATTGGCTGAGTTCTGAGACCGGTGATCATGTGAACTGCCCTATCTGATCCAGTACACAAATACCTAATTGTCAATGTCTTGTGTAACTTTTAATAAAGCAACAGTGATCCAGCACCTTAGTTTTGTTTCCTAGTTCCTCTGATTACCCACCAACCTCCCACACATAAAAGTAATCAGCTCTGTGTGCTTAGGGAGTGGGATTTCAAGAGCTTGTCCAAGAATGTTTTCTCTGCTCGGTGGAAAACGTTACTTGGCTTTAATCAGAAAGGGGCGTAGTTTCAGTCTGTAGCACAGATTTGGGCATTACTGCTCTGGCTCTTATTTAGTTTTGATTTGTTGATATTTCTCTTTTATTTTCCTGACAGTTCTTTAATTTTCCTCCCTTTCTCCTTCCTTATTCTCAGTTATTGAGCAGTTTCTTTATTTTGAGTGATTCTTTTTTTCTTTACTTTGCTTATAAATTGTTGTATAAGATACTGATACCTCAAGCATCAGTTAAAACTCTAGTCCTTCCCCAGCTGTTCCTGTTATCCTTCCTCTTGATACCTCCACAGCTGAGCCTCAACCATCCTGGTAAGCAGCTGGCTGTGTCCCCACTCTGCCTTTGGTTATCTTCCACACCACTATAGTTCCCTCCTTCCATTACAGGATTGAGCAATAGCTCACTCTCAGGTCAATCACCTGTTGTCAATATTGCTCTTCTTCTACAAATATTGCTGCCACTTCTGAATATGTACTTGCTAGGTGTTCTTATCGAGTTGTTCCACACTTTATTCACTGCACACACAACTTTTTTGTATTTATTCTAATTTGTACTAATTTTTATCAAATTTTGTTTAAATGTTTTGCTACTATGTTTTGTGCTGCTGTTCTCCCACTGTTCCCCTCCCTGGGTCACACCTTGAAATTAACCATAGCTCAAAATGTCTCTTCTGGCAACCAATTTTCAAATAAATTATTAACAAAGGTTTTCTTCTAATTTTTTTTTATTTTTGTTCTTAATAAAAATTCCCCAACTCTTGCTGGAGGTGCTGCTGTCCCTCTGCAAATGGCCAGTCTGGAGAGGAGGTGGCTGCTGTGGCCAGGGTGGAGCAGTGAGCCACCCCCACCCCACACTCAAATAGTCGAGGAGGCTACTGCTGATTCAGTACAGAATGAGGGAGAATGTGTGGAAGGCTTGGCTGTTAATATGGTGGACAATTAGAGTCAGATGACATACTGTAGACAGAGAAACTGCTAGAAGTTGCATTTGCAGGAAATGAA
Source organism: Neoceratodus forsteri (assembly GCA_016271365.2). NCBI lineage: Eukaryota > Metazoa > Chordata > Ceratodontiformes > Ceratodontidae > Neoceratodus > Neoceratodus forsteri. The sequence goes on along the minus strand of CM057450.1, from coordinate 1,277,544,557 downwards.
AACACACTTACAGGACTTAACTGATGATGAAGAGGCAATGTTTTAGCATGAGAAGCAGCAACTGTAATCTGTACACCAGAACCCACATGAAATGCTATCAGCAGCTCCAGCTGATAGCATCACAGGAAAACTGACAGGTCAGCTCAGTTGCAACAATCGGCTTAGTTTAGAAGCTGGGACTGTGCTGAAGAAATGGCTATGGGAAGGATGACAGGTGGACATTGCTCAGCAAGTAGTGCTTAGTGCAAAAACCTCTAACCTAAGTATGGAAGAGCCACTGTTAAAATCTGTCTGTAAACAAATTGTTGGATGGATCTGAATGGCTGTCCAATTTTGAGCCTGGACTCCTTGAGGAGAGAAAAGTTGGAGAAAGTTCACAGGATGGAACTGTGCAAAAAAGCAAGATACATATTTTATTGTAGAAGTCCCTTCCTCATTTGAGTTTGCTGAAGAAACAGTATTGTTCAAAAATCTGTGAAAACAGACACAACGTCTGGCTTCAAAAGCCTGAAAATTAACAGGATACAGCTACTGAAATTTTGTTAGACCAAAACCCAGCCACAACATAAACCACAAAGGCTGCTGAGACAACATAACTGGCAGAGATCACTGACATAGGGCAAGAACAGCTACAAGATAATCAACCAGGGCCAAATGTTGAAGCAGTCATAGAGGAAAATGAACCTAAAGGCATTTTAACACACACAATCTCCATCTCAGTCCTCCAGATAGCAGGGCCCAGGGGCAAGAGCAGTCTTGACTAACCCATGTAGTACATTTCAGGTTTATTTCAGTCTTGGAATGAACCAGCAAAGCATAGAAAGGCTCTGTGATTTAAATGTAAGGAGGTTTTGAAGGAAATTCCATACAGAATTTATGTAGGGTATACTCTGTTGGAAGATTCAATGAAATTCCAAGCCAGAGAGATTAATGCACTCATTCATGTGGTTGGAGATATTGTTTAGGATGCGAGCTTCAAGATGGCCAGGGCTCTTGCTGGGTATTCACATAAATACCACCTGATGAAAAACTCTCTTTTATGGTCTTTACTTGTGGTGATTCCATTATCAACTTCAGTTCTCCTCCCTAGTCACCATTCTCCCACCTCCTGCAAGCTCAAGAATCTACTACTCACTTAGATCTCAGGATGCTATCCGGCTTACCACACTCAAACATGCAACAAAAATGGGGAACAGGCCTTTTCCTTTTTTGCAACACATCTCTGGAACACTATCCCAGAGGTCAGCCACTGTTTCTCCACCACTCTGTCCTTCAAATCTGCCTACAGAGCCCACCTCCTCCAATTCACCTCCTGCAGATGTTTCCAACCCCTTTGAAGTGTATGCACTAATCCCTTTACTGCTACTACAATTATTAAGCCCTAACCATTTCCGATGCTACTCCCCCCCTGCTCTTTGTCTTTTTGCATTATGTATTTGCACCTGCAAATACCGCTGTTAAACCTTCTACACTCCGCAGTAAGGATCAATAATTTCCTATGGCTCATCTTACATGGCTTGCTGGTATTCATGTAGGCTGGTATGGACTTTCTCTTATATATTACTTTGTGTTAATATCCAATGAAACTCTGGACTGTTAATGTACTGTACTGCTTAAATGTCAAATGTCCTGCAACTGTGTCCCCCAAACCATATCTACTGTGTTATTATGTACTGAACTGTTTAACTGACAAATGGTTCCACTGCAAATGTATCCCCCAACCTACTTTGAAATGTTTTTTATAACCCCATTTTGTTTTGTAATCTCCCAGGTTGTACCTGAAAATGGGCATTTTTGGTGTCCAGTATACCTACCCGGTAAACAAAAACTAAACAAAATTAATAAAACTGAAAACACTTTTAAATGCATTACAGTATTAGTCAAAATCAAATGGGTTAATGCAGCTGACATTGTCATTTGACTCAGACAAAATTGTGAGATAATAGGGAATATGAACCCCATAATGGATTTAGAGAATATGTGGAGTTGGGCTGGAGAATTCATGTGAAACTTCACCAGAATGAGAAAGAGCTTGAAACCTGCCTAACAGTTTCTAGTCAGTATGTGACTTGGGAGTTATTTGCTATACTGGTCAACCTAGAGACTGCTACAGATGTGGTTCAAAGCATAATTTAAGCAGTGCGTGTCACCAGCTATGGTGTAATCTCAGTATGGAATTTGTTCATTTAGGTCTTCATTGCACTAACATAATGTATTGCTGCAATCTTTGCAAACCAAATGGTCATTAATTGTGATTCTTGCCACTGGGTCTCACAAAATTGAGATTACCAATTTATCCAATGGAAAGTACACAAAACAGGCCCAAAAAGAACAAGGACACTGTATCATCAATTTTTGAGACCCCGGAGGAATCTGAGGCCACTCTACCATGACAGTTTTTAACCAACAGAGAGTTTCATAATGACATAAAAGTTAGTCCAGTGGATGAAACAGAAGAAACCTCAGCCAGTGTTGTGTTAGTGCTCCAGAAAAGGAGGGTGGGGCATTACAGAAAAAACTGGAAAGGAATACTCCCCACCTAAGGAGTACACATGGGGAGAAACTGTGGAATACATACAAGAGGACAAATGAACAGAAATGCCTCCCTTCCCACTTCTGAAGGCATGTAAAAGGCAACCAGAAGAAGAAGAAGATGAAAAAGGGGTCACCCAAAGAGAAACGTTCCCAAAATTGAATCCCTTCCTTTGAAGAACAAATATGAGCTTTTGAGAAATGCAATTCAGTGGGGGGTCACAGGGTGAAGAATATTCCAATACATGAGTAGTGGCATTCTCACAAAAGTACCCCTCTTCAGAAACTGATGAGTCTAGAGCAGATGCACTCACTTTAAAAAAATGGAAGGAGATAACTACCTCAGAGACCCTGCATTACTCAAGTTTATTGTGATTGAACATATAAAACCCCTTGCTAGAAAAGGTGATAGAGTGCTTACCCTTTTACAGAAAGAGTCTAAGTGGATCTTCACCTTGGATTCACTATTTCCAGGAGGTCTTAACAAAGAATTGAATTTAAGTATCTATTTATGGTGTGTTTGTTATGAATAATTCTCCATTACCATATGGGAATATATTTATATGTATAGAGATGTTTTATTTATGGTAATTTGATGAACTTTTGTTTTCCACCTTCATCCTTGCTCCTCTTAGGTTTAGTTTTTCGTTCCTCTTGAAAACTTTCCACCCTCCTTCCCTCTTTTCTCAAATAATACAACTTTAGGATATTTTTTTTGTTTTGGGTGTTACAGAGCTCTCTCATTCTGGCAATTAAAGAACATTTTTAGCAACACACATTGGTTGTCGTTCCATGCTAATATTAATTTGTCCTCAGAGAGATTAGTGTGATTATGTGATCACTTTGGCAGATCCATAAATATCTAGCTAGATATGCACTTAAAGTTGTGATTTTGTGGTTTTGCAGCCACTATTTCATTGTTATTGGTCCCCCTTTTTTGTTTTGTCCCCCCTTTCTTTGTTTTCCCCTCCTTTGCCTTCACCCTTCACCTCTGGCCCCTCACCTTCTTTTATTTGGGTAGTGCTTGTTACAAAGTAATATAATTTGACATTTGTATATGATTATTTGCATTTATACAAGTGTGTTGCTAGTAAGTTATATATATTTGGATTTTGGTATGATTTTATATATTTGTTTCTATGTATTGTATGTAGTGACATAGTTATAGGCTCATTGATTGGCTATTTGATATCATGACTGTAACAAAATGTAATTCACATTACGTCATGCACTTATTGTATTTAAATATGTTGTTTGTGTCTGAACTGCCTCTATCCTATGTCCATATGGAAACACAGTCTCCAGAACTGGACACAGTGCTCCAGATGAAGTCTCACTAGTGATTTGTACAAAGGCATCACTACCTCCTTTTTTCTGCTGGTGATACCTCTCCCTATGTACCCCTGTATCCCACTGGCTTTCCCCACAGACTTGGTACATTGTTTGGCCACCTTTAGGTCATCTGATATGATTACCCCAGATCATTTTCCTGTTTAGTGGCAATAAAATATCTCTTGCCCCATCATGTAATCCTCCCCGTGTACTTGTGCCCCAAATAGATGATTTTAAACTTTTTCACATTGAATCTTGGCTGCCACACTCTTGATCATTCCTCTAGTTATCTAGGTCCCTCCTAATTTTTCCACCGCTCCAGGATTGTCTACCCTGTTGCAGATCTGAGTGTTATCTGCAAAGAGGCATACCTTTCCTTCCAGCTCTTCCACAGTGTCACTTATGAAGACATTGAAAAGGACTGGCCACAGAACTGATCTGATATGTTTTATTACTTTTTTTGATATTGTCTTATTTTTTATAATGTAATTTGTATTCTTTGATCACGATTAAATACACTTCTTTTTCTTGATTCCCTGAGACAGCAACAATCTCAGGTAAAACTAACTATGAGTGCTTTTTAAGAATGCAAAATCATAGAAATTGAGGGAAACTTATCGTGGACACCGTGGCAAGTCGTTGCACAGTATGCAAAAAAAATCAACTTATATTTAGGTGCATTAGTGCAAGAAGGAGAGAAATGCCATGCACTAGCATTAGACACACACCAAATGTTTTACATGACATTGGAAATTACAATTGATCATTGTGTTTTGGGGGACATCTCTGCTACTATAAGGTAGGTGTTCTGAATACACCAGACTTGCCTCTAAGTCTCTGTTAGTAAATGATTTGATTCAACATTTTTCCTTGAACTTTTTATCTATTACAGAAACTTGGCAACTGGATAAGGACTGCACTGCTTTGACTGAGACTTGTCATTCAGGGTTCACATTTCAAAATAAAGCTATGATAAATACAAAAGAGAAGGTGTTGCCAATATTGCAAGCAATGACCTAGATTCTTAAGATATAACACATTTAACACTTTGTCTTTTGAGCTTATCCTCCTTATTCTGACAAACTAGGTTAAAATGGTTCTTCTCTCTAGCCCTCCCACATAAAATGCAGAAAGCTTTTCTCTCTGGTACTGAAGAATCCTTGATCATGGCTGATTTTAATTTTCATATACAGAACACATTTCATAAATGTACTAAGGAACTAATTTCTCTTTTTGATTCATACAGATTTATGCACTTGGTTAATTCACCTACACATTCAGTTAGTCATACACTGCATTTTTTTCAAAAGGTTTATCCCCAAGTCAGTGTAGTATCAATGAAATGGCCATTTTGACCATTCTCTTATTGTATTTACATTAGAACGTACAATGGCAGGCATAAAAAAAATTTTCTCTAAGAACTCAAAATCTGTCTATATGGCCACATTTTCAGGGCAATTTCTAATTCCTTAAATATGGTTTCAGATATTATAGTGGATTATTTTAATTTGGTACATTCTCAGCAGCTAGATGCCTCCTCACCACTGAGAGTTTGTAACTTTAGAAGATGCTCTCAGTTTCCTTGGTTTACTACATAATTGCATAAGTTTAAACAAGAGAATATGAGATAGGAAACAATTTGGAGAAAAAGCAAACTAGAGATCCATAAAGAAATGTTAAGGACCCACCAAGTGCAATAAAACTTAACTACGTAGGCTGTTGAGTTTTTGTGGTTACTCGAAGTTGTTTCAGCAAAATGCTGGAAATTCCAAGTTCTTGTTTCAAATAATTGAGAAGCTTATTACCACTGATTCCTCTAATAAAGTTATTCAACTATCAAGGGAAAAATGGTCAATTATTTTATTAATAAGATGGTTACAATCAGAAATGAAATCATAGCTTCAATTGTTTCTCCTTCCAGTTATTGTGAGACTGATTTCAGTTTTTCCTTAAATAATGTTACACTTACTGAAGCCTCCCTTTCTATGGTTCAAAGTGTTTTGGCATCAGTAAAAAGGTTACATGTTCCCTAGACCCGTCTTGTTATTGTTTGAATGCCTCATGATATTTGTCCACTATATTGGTTCTTCTTGTGAATTTCTTAATTAGGAATAGTACAGTTAATCAGGATTTGAGAATCTCAGTTATTAAACCAATTTAAAAGAAACATATTTAGGACCCGGTTAATCCACAAAATGTTTCTCTAGTATCACACTTTTGTATTCCAGTTAAAATTCTGAATAAGGTTGTAGCTGAACACTTAATGGAATGCCTTCAATTCCATAATTTGTGTGAGAACTTTCAGTTGGGTTTTAGGCAGTGGTGCTCAGATAGCAAATGGCAATGTCAGATACTGGCAGATACCACAGTTTTTCCAGATATTAATGGCATCTGGCCATGGATCTGATCTCCTCGGATCCCAAGAATGGATCTGATCAGAGCCATATGATCAGATTAGATCCAAGGAATCTGATGGTTGGATCAAGGATCAAAAAGTCAGATCACAACTATTTGAGGTTCAGAGACAAAGGTCCACCCCACAGGTCCAGACATCTGACCTCATCTGACCTGGGATATGAAATACAGACTTGGTCAGGTTGGATCCAGAGGAGAGTTAGTGTGGCTATTGGTTAGAAGGTGATTGAAACCCTCTGTATGCTGTCTGAACACCACTAGTTTTAGGCTACACCATAGCACAGAAACAGCCCTAGTTAAGATAACAAACAAGATTTTGATCAATAGTGATCAAGGGTTCTGTACAGTTTTGGTTCCTTGGGCTCTTTCAGTAGCTTTCAAGACTATTGATCATCATCATCATCATGGTAGATATGCTCAAATTGTTGGGCATGAGTGATTCTGCACGAGCTTGGTTTTCTTCTCACGTTTCACTGTCATTATGTGAGTGTGCATACTGCAGAAACAGCTGTTTCAGCAGCTTAAGAGTAAGGGAGTTTCCCTGGTTTAGGGGCAACATTCCCCTATCAATAAAAAAAGAGCCATGTAACCCATCCCCAGGACACACTTGGAAGCAAACTATCAAAGCTTAGTGTACCCTGCCTGGTCCACAATTTTAAAGTAAATAAAAATGCTGGTCACATCTTTTGGCAGTGTCCTTGTGGCCATCACGTGCATCATACTTCAAGCCTTGTGGTTATGTACAGCTCACATTTGCTGGTCTATGATGAATTTGCAAAGTGTGCAAGAGAAGTAGTCTGGACAATAGGACTCACTCACCAATCATGGAATATGCCGCTATCCTGTTTAACCATCTCTGTTCAGCAAGGTAAGGGCAGATGGTATGAGCACACTTATCCCTTTAAATGCAAAGATAAACCTCAAAATGGCAGGCATCTGAATTAGCATACAAAGGATGTTTAATAAAATGCTAGAGGACATGGGAGACATACATAATAAAAATTGCAGAGTAAATCAGGGTTCAGGAGGAAAAGCCTTCCATATATTGTAATATAATAAGAACAATTTTGCACCATGATGAAGTGACCTGAGGGTCACGACACATTGATGAGTGGTTGTTTTTGCTGGCTTATTACTGGGCAAACATTAAAATGTACTGTTGTTATAACACAAAATGTGGTAAGTAGGTTCTACTATCCAGACTACTGTTCTTGCATAAAAAAAAAATCTGAAATAATGGAGACATACTCAGAAACTCTAATGATCCTTAAATAATTTTATTTTACACCACCAGTCCTGTGCAGTAGCAACACTAGCAACAGGCATATAATATGCAAGAGACCCCGAAATGCTCCAACACTTTGACTTTGCTCATGAACATTTTTTCCAGGGGGCAGGCTTTCAGAGCTTTGGCCTGCCTTAAATACCTAAAAGATGCAGGGTATACATAGAAACATAGAAACATAGAAACATAGACTTTGACGGCAGATAAGGACCGCTAGGCCCATCTAGTCTGCCCATTTCCCTACCTACAGGATAGGCCGCAGATCCTAGTTAACCAACAGCCTTTATCTTCCTGCCCCCCACAAGAATTGCCTTATGTCTGTCCCATGCATTCTTGAATTCTCCCACAGTTTTAGACCCCACAACTTCCTCAGGAAGGCTGTTCCATGCATACACTACCCTCTCTGTGAAATAATACTTCCTCACATTGCCCCTGAACCGCCCTCCTTCTATCTTTAAATTGTGTCCCCTTGTTCTTGCAAGTCTCTTTTTCTGAAAGATGCTAATCTCTTGGACTTTGTTGATTCCCTTGAGGTACTTGAAAGTTTCTATCATGTCCCCCCTCTCCCTTCTTTCCTCAAGGGTATACATATTAAGCTCCTTTAGTCTCTCCTCATATGGCTTCTCTTGCAGACCCTGCACCATTTTAGTTGCCCTCCTCTGGACTGCCTCTATCCTGTCTATGTCCTCATGGGAGATGGGGTCTCCAGAACTGGACACAGTATTCCAGATGGGGTCTCACCAACTGTCTGTCACAGAGGGATAACAACTTCCTGTTTTCTGCTGCTGATGCCTCTCTATACATCCCAGTATACCCCGCCCTCCCACTGCCTTCTCACATTGCTTGTTAACCTTAAGGTCATCTGATATGATCACCCCAGGTCCCTTTCCTTTTTTGTTGTTGTTACTACCTCCCCACCCATTGTGTATTCTTCCCCTGGGTTCTTGTTTCCCAGGTGCATTATTTTGCACTTTTTTGCATTGAATCCTAGCTGCCATACGTCTGACCATTCCTCCAACCTTGCCAAGTCCCTTTTCATCCTTTCCACGCCTCCTTGTGTATCAACCCTGTTGCAGATCTTTGTGTCATCTGCAAAAAGACATACTTTTCCTTCCAGTCCCTCTGCAATGTCACTGATGAAGACATTAAAAAGGACTGGACCCAATACTGAACCCTGCGGTACCCCACTAGTAACCGCCCTTTCTTCAGAGTGGACTCCATTTACAATTACCTTCTGTGTCCTGTTGTCCAGCCAATGTTTTACCCAGGCTACCACCCTGGGACCCACTCCCAGGCTGGTTAATTTGACTATTAATCTTTTGTGTGGGACTGTGTCAAATGCCTTGCTAAAGTCTAGGTAGGCCATGTCCACAGCCCCTCCCTGGTCTACTACTTTGGTCACCCAGTCAAAGAAATCTATTAGATTTGTCTGACATGACCTTCCGCTGTGAACCCATGCTGCCTTGGATCCTGTGCTCCACTGACCCTCTGGGTACTCAACTATTCTTTCCTTCAGAATGACTCCATCAGTTTCCTACCACAGAGGTCAGACTGAAAGGTCTGTAGTTTCCTGCCTCTGTCTTGGTCCCACTTTTGTGAAGGGGAATCACATCCACCTTCCTCCAGTCCTCGGGTACCACACCATCCTCCCATGATTTATTAAAAAGAGTAGCCAGTGGTTTCACTAGTTCCTTCCTTAATTATTTTAGAATTCTGGGGTGAATTCCATCAGGACCCATTGCTTTGTCCACCTTCTGTTTTAGGAGTTCTTGCAGAACCCTTTCTTCTGTGAAAGGACTGGGATCGACCCCCCTATCAAGAGTGCTTCTGTTAATTGGATTAGGCACTTCACCCTCCTCTTTTGTGAATACTGAGCAGAAATATTAGTTCAGTATTCCTGCTTCTTCACTGTCCCCCTCTGCCCACCCACCGTTCATTCTATTCAGCCTCACTATCCCTCCCTTTGTCTTTCTACGCTCGCTGATGTACCTATAAAAGGTTTTATCCCCCTTCTTAACTGAGTTGGCTATCTTTTCCTCAGTTTGGGCCTTTGCTATTCTGACTTCCCTTCCTGCTTCTTTCTGCCTTAACTGGTACAGCTCTTTGTCCTGCTCCTTCTGTGTTTCCTTATACTTCCGGAATGCTATCTTTTTCTTCCTGACTTTCACAGCCACCTCTTTTGAGAACCATAGTGGCTTTTTCTTTCATTTTGATTTGTTTATTTGCTTCACACAAAGGCTTGTTGCGTCTGTGATGGCAGTTTTGATAATTCCCATTGTTGCTCCACACCTCCTTCTAGCCTGTTTGCTAGTGCTTTTCTGAGGCACTTCATCTTGCCAAAGTCAGCCTCTAAAGTCCAGTACCCTCACTTTTGTATGGCTTGACTCTGTAGCTGAGTTTAACATGAACCACACTGTTTGATGGTCACTTGTCCCCAGATGGCAACCTACTTCTAGATCTGAGATCCTCTCACTGCCCCAGTTTGAGAGTATGAGGTCTAAGATTGCTCCCTCGTGAGTGGGTTCCAAACTTAGCTGTCTCAATGCCTGCCACCTGTAGGCATCAAGAATGGCCCTGCTTTTGGATGTGGCTGCAGCAAATGTGCTCCAGTTAACATCTGGCATATTCAGGTCTCCCATCAACAGTATTCTCCCTTTCTCTGCCATTCTAAGAATGCCTTCCATCATATCCTTGTCCATTCCTTCTCCTGACATGGGGTCTGTACACAACCTCTGTGCAGATTGTGGTGCCTTTCCAGTCTCCAAGGTGACCCACAGTGCCTCCTGTCCTCCTGTTTACTCTTTTGTTCAGTTGCTTTTATCCCTTCTTTTACATAGAGCTACTCCTCCCCTCTTCTCCCCTGCCTGTCTCTCCCTGTAGGTTATGTACCCTGATAGTGTTAACATCCCAGTCATGGTTCTCTGTGTACCATGTTTCTGTGATCTAGCAATGATCCAGGCATCCCTCTTCCATTAAGGCCACCAGCTCAGGGAGCTTGTTGCCCAGACTACGGGCATTGGTACTCATACCCTCCATTTCCTGATGGCCTTACCCCTTTTGCCCCATCCCTGTCCTTCTTGCCTTTGTCACTTTCTCCATTTACCCCTGCCCTTCTCCCTATCGACACCTCCATGTTACAGTGTTTGGCTACACTTACTACCATGACTGCTTGGGGGGCTAGGATTTTCTGCTCCTTCCAGTGCCTCCCCTGGCTAGTTTAAAAGATTGCCAATGAAGCATTTAAACCTATCACCTAGGATCCTGGTTCCTCCCGACAGATGCGCCATCATGCCAGTATAGGCTTGCATCACTCCAGGTGGACCCCCAGTCCCCAATGAAGCCAAATCCCTGAGCTCCACACCAGTTTTTCAACCACTGATTGAATCCCATGGTACTGAACACCCTAGCCTCTCCTATGCCATAGATGGGTAGCACCTCCGAGAAGGTTAGCGTGTGTGCTACTTGACTAAGGCCCCTCCCCAACTCCACAAACTCTTCCTGCACTTCTTTAATCCCTTTCTTAGCCAGGTCATTTGTCCCTAGGTGGACAATGACATCCAGCTCCCTCCCCTGTGCAGCTGCTCCGGCAATCCTGAGGATTCGCTCCCTGTCCCTCCAAGCCATGGTGCCAGGCAGGCACCTTACCTCCCTCTCCCCTGCCTTGCCCAGTTCTACCTTCCTAACAATGGAGTCCCCCACCAGGAGTTGTTTCCTTCCCCTGGGGTCCCCTGCCACCCTCCTGTGGGTCTCCTTTGTGGAGGTTCCCAGCATCCTCCTTGGTCTCCACTGTAGGTGCCTCCATAGAGGAACCACACTTTGCCAGAATGGCATAGGAATTTTGGAGAGGTACAAACTGGAGGGATGTGCCTCCGTTCCACCACCCTCACCCTCCCTGAGCCCACTGTGGTCCAACCGCTCCTCTTTCTTGGCAACCTCTGAGGCAACGGCAGTGGCACTGGTGGTCCCTGGATGGAAGAGGAGGTCCCACAAATCCTGGCCAACTCAGCCTGGAGATAAGCAACCTCCTCCCTCAGCCCAGAGAGGTGCCTGCAGATGGGACAACACCGCATCCTCCAGAATATCTCCTGGAAGACTGCTGCTCCACAGCCACTGCACTGCACCACTCCAATCATGTCTTATTTCTGACCCCTTAACTGTTTACTCTTTCATCTGTTTTTTTTCTCTCTCTCTCCTTACTTTCTGCCTGTGTGCCCTTTAAGCTCCTGATTGTCCTGTTCTGAGACAAGAATATCATATATTTCTCAGTAGACCACTTGCTTGTTCAGAGGCAGACCTCCAGCAGCTAGAGGGGGCCGGAGAGCTACTCTTGCCCTTCTAGGATGGTGGGTCCTTTACAATATGGTTACCATAACGTTTATAGTATAAGTGCATCTACAATGACAATTGATACCACAAATACACATCTGACCAACAATTTTGAAAGGAAAAATTACAGCATGGATGTTTTAAATTAATATATGGAAAATAGCCAAAGTTCAACATGTATCAAAGTTTTCTCTGGCACATACTGAGGAAATGGCAAAATACTATGAGGTTAAAGAAAAATTACAGATAAACCTCTGAACAGAGCCATACAATCACCTCTGCAGTTTCCATGCACAAAAATGTTTTATATAAAGCATTTTATATAGAATTGTAGGTAGAAATGGGGCGGTCATATACATGCTACAATCCACCCTTTTTAAAGGACAGCACCAAATACCTTCTAGTCGGGGATCTACATAAGAATGTTGACATTAGACTGTTACAGTTATAGAAAAGAAAAAGACACCTAGAAAGTCTGAAAGAAGGCAGGGAAAAAAACTCATCAGTAAGAAAAAACAAACTTACCTTATAATCACACTGTGTAATAACCATTTGATATATACTGTATTTGAACATACACCAGCTCAGCTATAATTTCTTCCAGAGTCTGTGAAATGAAAAATTACAAGAAGGGTCTGGAATCTGGTATGTCATTAAGTCCCCATGGTTTTAAGGTGTTCAATCTGTATATCCAGAATCTTTTCTGCTGCAGAAGCATTTTAATCTTTCACCCCCTCCCCCCCTGGGTGGTCTGACTGCTTCTATTCCCATAAACTGTTGTTCTTTTGGGTTTGAGAAATGGGCATCAAATAAATGCCTGCCAATCAGAATATCCAGTTTTGCACTGACTATTTAGTGCATATGCTCTTGAATCCTTGTTTTTAAGCTTCATACTGTACATCCAGCATATGCTAAATCACATGTGCACCATAAAAGGTACACAACACATGAGGCATCACATGTAATAAAGTTTTTCACCTCTCCTTTTGTGCCATCAGTGCCTTTGAATTCTTTCTCCATATGTGCAGACTGGAAAACATTGCATTTACAAAATGTTTTGGGGAAAAGCCTTTGGCTTTGGAGAAAACTAGTTTGGGGTGCACGTTATATTTTTTGTGTAACCTGACTATGAACCGTAATGTCTTTACGGCTCCTTGCTTTTCTAAAAGAGACCTTAGGTTTATTTTAGATTGCTCTGGCTACTGTGGAATCCACCCCAAAAATGGCCCAATTTCTGTAAATTATATTTCCCATATGTCCTGTCCATTCATTATATTCAGTTGAGAAGGTCACTGGACCTAAATCAGTTTTATTTTGAACTCTAATTTTTTTAATTTTTTTTTTAGAATTTCACATCTGTTAGGAATCCTAAATCTGGACACTGCCTTCCCAAACATCTCATTATAGTAACCAGTTTCCAGAAAGCAACCATTTAGTTTCACAGCTGGATCCTTGAAATCTTCTGGTCTGGAACAACTTTCTCCTAATGCGGAGTAATGCTAAGGAATTGACTGTATGTTATAGAACCCTACGTGATATAGGGTGCGCACTGTCCACTCTGAGAAGAGAACTGGTTTCTGTTTTTTCACAGTGATCTTTCATAACAACCTTCTGAAATTTATCAGCAGTCAGAGTGAGGTCAAGGAAAGTCTTTGAACTTGTACAGTACTTGCACTTGCAGTTTGCACTATGTGAAACATAGATTTAGTTGACTGTTATTCAAACATCTGAAAATTCTTCAGCCTCCTCTGATGTGCTTGTCCAAACACAGATGACATCATCAATAAAGCAATGCAGATGCTTTATTTTGGCTTCATATATGTTTGGCGATGGGATTAAATACTGTGTTTTTCTTCCAGAGCTCTAGCAATAGGTTGGCATGAGATGGGGCCATTAAGGCTCCCAGGTCTGCAGACAATGTTGCCCTATAACCTCAAATGAGTTGTGTGTCAGAATAAATGTTAGCAATAACAAGGATTCAGTTGGTATTAAATTCTTATGTTCACTTTTTCTAAAAGGTACTCACTTGCTCTCCAACCATCCCCACGTTGAACGGAGGTGTATAGGGCCTCCATATCAATACTGAGCCAGTTGCAATCCTTCTCCCATTAGAGATGTTCAGATTTCCTCAAGATACCACCAGTATCCTTGAGGTATGATGAGAGTCCCTGGACACATTCCTGTAGAACAAAATTGACAAATTTGTCCACCTTATCATAGAGTGAGCTATCCCTGATATAATGGGATGCACGGTGGGGGGGGGGCTAGATTCTTGTGAATCTTGGGTAGAACATAATAGGTTGGGACTACAGGGTTCTCATTCCACAAATGATCAGATTTATCACTCCTGATGTCACCATTCCAGACTGGATTTTGAAATATCTGCAGCAACTGTTTCCCAAAAACATTAGTTGGCTGCTATAAATTGTTTTGTTGTTATCCCTGCTACTCAGCAGTTCTAATACCATTTTTCTATATTGGGATTATAAAGGCCCACAGTGTTACCCTATTGTCTGTTTGCTTTATTATTGTATCTTTCCTAATGGAAAGTTCCTTAAGACCAACATTTTCTTGGGGAGTGAGACTGTGGTGCCTAACCTTGTCTCTGTTCTGAAGTAGCTCAGTAATTTGCCTGGTGACCACTTTTTTATACATAAAAATACTCTCATCAACAGTGGGGCAAAATTCTAATTTGCTTTTAGATAACATTTGTCTCATGTCCCCAAAGTCTTTATCAGTGAAATTTTCCCTACTTTGTGCTAAGGTTAAAATGTCTAATCATGCATGAGGTCATTCGATATGTCCAAATTAACAAGGTGGACTAAGGTGGTATTTAAATCAAGGTTAATGTCCTCTGAGCCCCATCAGAGAAAATCCCTGGTTTGATTTTACTTGCAGTCCTATTTGCATTCATTCCAGTTATTGCTAAACTTTCCAAGGGGTTAAGTACTTTTATATTCGGCTGTCTTTCAGTGTTACCAATCTCGTTTATTAAGTAATCCAGTGGTTCTTCTCATGGGTGATCTACCAGCTTCAAATGCCCCATGGCTGAGTGACGGATGATGGCACTACCTTTCTGTACAAAGTGTAGTTTATTTGTTTGAATGAATTTGACAGTGTCAGTTGGCACTTGAAAATCATCTGATATGGGGGTTTGCACAAATGTGAGACCTTTTAGTAAAACTTTTTTTGTATTGGTGTCAATTGTACGCTGGAGAGGTTCACAGTTTGTAATTTGGAGCTCTCTTTTTCTCTCAGAGAGTGACAAGGTTCTGTTTGATTTGCCCTGCCCCTCCCCGCTCCCTTCTCTGTGTTTTTCTTTTCCTTTTTCTTCTTGGTTTTGTTTCTTTCTCATAGAAACATAGACAATGATGACAGAAAAAAGACCAGAGGTCCATACAGTCTGCCCAAACTCCCTGGAACCCTCCCTAGAACCTACTGTTCTCCCTCCTCTTAAAAAGACACTCGCTATTATCACACTTCTCGGGGCTTGTTGAGGTGGACTCTTTCTCAGATTCAGTATCGGTGTTATTTTCTTTAGGTGTTTTGTCTTGCTTTTCCTGGCATGCTTTTCCGCTTTACCTTTCCCTTGACCTTCCTCTGCTTACTGATTGTTTTGATTTTCACCAGCTGAAAATCCTGTTTAAATCATAATACTCCCAATCAGGGTTCAGTTTAGATCGTTTTCTTAAAATTTGTTATTTTTGTGCTTGTCAAGTATTTATTGAAGTTCTTTATCAAAAGCCCCAAAGTCTTTGTGCTCTTTGTAGCTTAGGAGTTCGTTCCTAGTTTCCTTAATTTCTTCTGACAATATTGTGAATTTCTCTGTGTCTTTTATTTATAATTAAGTTTACAGAACTTTGGGAACAGTCCTGAGCTGCTTTGCTCCATTCATCTTTATTTCTAAAGGACTCTCAGCCAGAGTTTTGAGTTTTTATTACCGAGATTTGATGATGTCATATGTGATGTTATGATCAGCTAAAAGGAGCTTTTCTACTTTTAAGAAACAGCTTTTAATATTACCTGATCCTGTATCTTGTGTCTCCAGTGTTTCTCCTATGAGTCACTCTCACTTTCTGCCACTGTGCTTCTAATATCCCTTCACACATGAAACAAAAGTGAGCACTTCCTGTTGCAGTGGTTTCACCATCTGCTGTGTCTGAGCTACTCAGCCTCTGTTTGCAATGGCCCCCTGAATTCAGTTGGTATGGAGCCTGTTCCTAAATACAGTTACTGCTACCATTTGGGCTGAACCCCTCCTAGTTTATTTCATGTTGCAGTGTCCCAGGAGCATAGTGAAATGTATGATGAATTTGTAAAGAGCACAGCAGTCCTCAGACCAAAGCAACAATTCCTATGGTGGCACAGAGTCTTGATATTATAATTCCTCTGGGTGCCTTTTTATTCCCCCTGGCTCAGTGTCATGGCTCAGGTATTACTTGCAAAATGGAGATATGAATCTCTAAGCTGCAAAGCAACAGTAGACACAGTCAGTTGGGGCAGTGAATGTCTGGTGTGGCAAAACCACAACTGCTGCTCTCCAAGGTCTGCTATTATGCTATTTGTTTTTGTAAAGAACTCTGGTTCAGTTAGCAAAATATGAATTACCTTAAGTCTCTTACACATCAAGAACAGGATTTCACTTCATCACTCCTCTTCTGCACAGGTTTTACACATACTGTATGTTGATTCTGCAAAAGTCAGTTTAAACAATCCAACATTTTTTTGATGCATGACAAATTTTGTTTCTGGGCTAAAGTTCATAGCTGAGCATTTGTCACTAAGTACACAGGTCAAAACAATTTGGGGGGGCAGACAATGATCTCTTTCACTTTAAACTCTGATGAAGATGCATTTATGTGCTGAAAGCTTAGTGTTTTAGCAGCCATGGTGGGACAATTAAGTTGTGAGCATAGTACAGTCCTTCTCTGCAGTATGTTCCAATCTACAGCCATTGCAGCTCTCCCATTGCTTGAGCTCCCCTTTTGCTTTCTCTGCAGAAACTTCAGCACCAGCATGCATGTACAGCAGCACAGGTCAGTATTTATTTAAGCCACTGAGCCACATTATTTTCAGCTGAGTTGAGACAAATAGCTAAGCCAGCATGAGCATGTGTACTTATGAGCTGCTTGATTGTTTGACTACTGAACATTGCAGCATGAAGGACTGCTTTGAAGTGACATTTCAAACTCTTTTCTGGCTAGCCATTAGCCTGTCTAAACATTTTGTACATACTGAAGTTTGCTCTATAAGTTGTCTTCATTTCCAACTTAACAACAGTAGCTGGCGTTGGAATTCTGGAGCCATATTTTAAAGCAAAGGCAGGATTCTTGAATTACTGGCCCATGGTTATCTATGCTGTAGGTACTAGTGTGATATTTATCTTGAGCAAGTGCAATTACAAGAAAAGATAGACTTTATGTAATATAATCATGAGCAAGTGCAACTGAACATTTATAGCAGTTTCTATAACACAGTATACAGTATGTTCAAGAACTTGTGTGCAACAGAGTAATGTAATACACCATCTGCCCTTGTAATTCAAGGCACTCTGCTAAGGAGGCAGTATAGTGCAGTGGTCTAAGGCTCGGAGCTGCACATTTGGGGACATCCAGCAGACCTGACCTGGGTTTGAATCCCACAGCTTCCACTTGCATGTGTGACCCTGAGCAAGTCACTTAACCTCCTTGTGCTCCCAGGTTGCTCTTGTAAAAAAAAAGCTTTCAGCTTAGTGTGCTATACCTGGTTAAACAACTAAATTAAAAAAATAAATAATTCACAGATAGCCCAAATATCAACTTCCAAACTACTGTCTGTTAAGACATGATAGGCCAAAAAAAACATTGAGGGAGGGGGTGGTCTAATCTATTACATGTCTTGTTACTCAGTGGTGGCAGATACTTTTCCTAGTAAGCACTCATCCTGTGATTTTCTTCTTATTGTGCTGTGATTGGGGGCCGGGGAGTGCTAAGCACCTATCGTTAGCTAATTTTTTGCATTCCCCTGGGTTGTTCTGAGCAATGACTTACTTTATCAACTGAGTTAAAGCAATTCAAACACAACAAGAGAGAATCCTTCTCCTAGAGGTTGACAATATTAATTGTATGTGGTTCAGAGTGCAATACTTATATTACATACTGTAGCTGAATAATGTAGGTTGTGCTTGGATACAGAGGCCAGATCAGTAAGTAGGACAACGCTAGTCAGGTATTAGCAGTTTGAATTGATCAGTGCTTAGGTACTTTGAACATAGTTGTGCAGTCAGTGATTATAGTACAAGTGAGCTGGATAGTCTATGCAAGGTGCTTAGATGCTTGAACTGATGAATAATGTGTTATGACTTGAGAGTGGTTTGGCTTAACTCTGTATCCTACCATAAAAAAGGATGCTTAGTCCAGTAGTATGAGCCCCCCCCCCCGTGGTGGGATAAGAGCGCTGGAGAAGGAGGACGTGTCAGGGGAGGATGGAGGGTGAGTGGAACTCACTCTAAGCAGAGCTGTAGTTAGCATATGGTTTTACGTAGGATATGGGAGAGGAGCTCTTCCTCCATACAACCACAGGCATGCGCCTTTCAATTGGAATAATAAGGGAAATGTAAAGACTACCTTGAGAGCTGGAACCTTAAACAAGTGATCTCCTCAGCTACCAGACTAAACTACAAGGCTGCTTCTGAGTCTTTAATAGACTGGATTGTCACTCAAGACCTGTTCATATTTGTGAAGCCTATCCTTTGCCTGATAGCTTAAGTGACCATTCTCCAGTTTTTTGCTGTCAGAGTGTTTGCAAGCCTTGGTCTCCTCCTAAGTTGAATATTAGTGAATTCAAAAATACATTTTATTTTATTTAGTTTTTGTTAATCAGGTAGGCACACTAGGCAGAAACTGCATGTTCTCAGAGTTACAAGGATGATGCAACACCAGACAGTTTCAACAATGGTGATGCAACACTAGATCAATTTACAGTATACAGTGGTAAACAACATATTCACAGAAAAAGGTAAACAGCAGACAGGATGCAAACAATTAAGGACAAGGTAAGTAAGAGTGGTATACACTCTGTATCACAACTACTAGGTAAAGCACTAAATTCAATAGGGAAAGAGTTACATGGCAACAAACATCATTCTCTAGACACACTGCATAAATCAGAGTCATCATCAGGGCCACTGGGAAATTGTAGAATTTTTTAGCAGATTTTGCAGGGAATTTGTGGAACTTTTTTCACCCAAATTTTGTGGGGATTTTGTGGGACTTTGCATGTATTTTGTGGTGATTTTGCTGGCTGCTGGGCACACATTTTCCTTTGTGAGGTTCAAGTCTGGGGTTTTCAATTTCAGTTGCTTTGTGATGCATATCAAAGTCAGCCATCAGAAAGGTTTAGGTTTTTGTAAAAAAATAAACAAAAAAACACACACACAAACGTTACAAGTTTTTATTGAAACACCAACAACTGATCAAAAAACAATATACATTATAATAGTAGCATCATTGTCAAAGCAGTACCACCATCACCACCTCTAATAATTCAAACAATAAACATTAGTATTCTACAGTAAAACTATAGGACCACTACCACCACCACACCAGATCGTCAAGAAAGGATTGTTACATTATAGAATGAGCAGCACCAATAGTTATCCAACAAAGATCTTTAAAATTTCTTATTGTACTTCAACATAAGAAGTAGTCTAGTGTTGTTATCTGTCAAACTTCACCGATTGTCTTTTAAAAGGTCTGTGTACAGCGAGAAAGTCCGTTCAACGTCTGCTGTGCTTACGGGAAGCCAAATATATCTTTTTGCTACAGCAGCAAGATGTGGAAGTGTATCCCTTTGTGCTTCCCACCACTCAGCAATATTAAAATCATCACTGGGTACTGACTGGGCAAAAGTTCTGCACCCATGCCATTCAAAGTTTGAAACACCAGCCAGAGATGGTAGCTCCTGGGTGTGTTTTACTTTTTCCTTGTCCAGTGTTGGCAGCTGTTTTGGGTCAAAGATTTGGGCAGCTTTGAATGTGCCGACTGAGGGATGAGATTTTAAAATTTTGTCCAGTTTCTCACTGCTGTCCAACATAACCTTCTGAAAAAGGTTCACACAGTTTTGATTTTCAGGTAACTGACAACAGGACAACATTTCTACTGTATTTGGTCTGTATTCAGTTTCTCTGTGGCACAGACGCCAAAACATATGCACATTTTGCACCCTTCCAAATATGGAGGTCCCTGTGGCTGGCTGCTTGACTGCAATTGTAGAATAAGGTTAACAAGTTCAGACGAGTGTTCCACAACAAAAGTGGCTTGTGTTACCAGCTCTGCTGCTTTGCCTTTCAATAAGCACTTCAGGCGCGCTTCAAGGTTGCTGCATCAGATTGTAGCGTTTCAACAAATTCTGTTAACACAGGCAAATAGTCTGCCAAATACTGAACAGCATTAACCCAGGAGCACCATCGAGTTACCACTGCATACACTGGCATCTTGGGTACAGTGCCCTGCTTGGATTCCAAGAAGGCAAAGTACTGATGCCTACGCATTGGGCTCTGGCAAAATATTTTTTTGACAAGGGAAACAGCAGTGTTTAAGTCATCCAGTGTGTCCGTCCAGACTTCCAAGACCAAATTGAGGAGGTGGACAATGCAAGTGACATGCATTGCATTTGGTAGGACACAGGACAGCACAGTTTCAAAAGCCTTGTGCATATAACTTGCACTGTCCGTGACAATGGCAAAGACTTTATTGAAGTTCACCCCATTGGTGTTTAGCACTTTTAGTAGAGCTTGGGATACTGTGGTGTTGTTCACATGATGCAAAAACTCAACACCAATTAGGAGTGGCTGCTCCCCAACATTAAGCAATGGTTGGGCCAAAATAGCCAACACGCTACGCCCACAGGCATCTGTTGTCTCATCCAGAAAAATGAGGACATCTTGATCCTCTGCCGCCTCTTTCAAGGACTGTTCATGATCAGGCCAAAGTTCTTGGAGGTACGTGCTCCGGAGCTGTGCTGGTCCCAGAAAACTACCTCCTTGTTTTGTGTGCTTCTTTAAGAACTCTTGAAAGCCAGAAGCCTTCTCCAGTGGTATGTCTGCACGGGTCAAACAGCGGACGAAGTCCAGAACAAATTCCTTCCGTTCAATGGAAGATTCCGTTGCTCGACTGAAACACGAAGTCAGAGACTGTTGTCGTAGAGGTGTGCCTAAAAAAAAAAAAAAAGATATAATATGTTACAGGGAAAAATAAACTGTGCCTGGAAACAAAACAAAAGCAAACAAGATTTAATATTTTACAGGGCAAAACAAACTGTAGGTCAGCCCAGTGTCATAGAGGGCTGAGGAGCTGTGAGCTTTACCTCCTGCCAAACTGGCAACCTGTTTGAGAACAACATCAGATCAGCAGGGAGGGGAGAGGATCGAGTGTCCAATTGGCTGCTTTCCTCTCCCGAGTGGGGTTGGGAATCTGCTGTCTTGCTCTTAGAGGCTAGGTGATAGTTTTGAACTCTAGCAGCAAGGAAGGGGGATGCAGGAACAAGGCACATGTGCACGGGGGGGGGGAATTGGGTTCCACGGTGCCAAAGAGAGATGAGATGGACTCGGGAGGCAGGGACAGAGCAGATACCAGTCACCCAAGGGGAAAAACAAACCGATTATGTAAAAAATAAAATAACTGCAAACATCTGTGCGACTAGTACTTACTTTGCATGTTTTTCTTTGCAGCTTCTTTTCTTTCTAGATGTTTCTGTGACTTCATGTGCATGTCAACGGTATGCTTCTGCACAAAGTCGAGTGTGTGGGTACAAGCATGACAAAACAGCAATCCTCCATCCTCATAAAGATCCTCCGGATATAACTTAACCCAATCCTGGGCGCGCAAAAGATACGAGACATGACGGTCTTTGGCCTCTTCGCGAGAAAGACGGAAGCACTTTGGTGGTGGTGTAGACATGGTGTAATTTAACTAAACCAAAATTAAGCCAAAAAAAAAAATTAAGACTTCAATGAGAGCATCGGTGCATAGAGTGCTTTCCTTGGGTTGTTTGATCCTCCAGTATCACACCACTGGTTTGGAAAAAAATTGTTCCATGCCAATCTGGTCGCCCGCCCCCACCCTGCACCCTCACCAGAGGCCAGAACAATTTTTTTCACCATGACTGCCAGTCTGCCAGGCTCACCCCTTCCCTCCAACTCCAAGGAACCACAGCAGTGAGTCAAGGACACACCACAGGAGCGAGCGATGGACGCTGGTGACTGCCAGACATGATGGAAAAAAATTGTTCCGTGCCACTCTGGTCGCCCGCCCCACCCTGCACCCTCACCAGAGGCCAGAACAATTTTTCTCACCATGACTGCCAGTCTGACAAGCTTTTTTTTACAGCCCCATACATATAAATAAAAAAACAAATTGCCATAGCTGGCCCCTGCTAGACTCCCTCCCTGCCTTCCAACATGCCACCCTCAAATCATCAAAGAAACATTTGCATAAAAACTTAACTGTTTGGCATATTCTGACTACTGCAAAACCAAGAGTGGGAATAATCCTCATCCTCACTAAGTAACATTTAATAACACTAAGCCACCATAAACATGTAAAAATGCCCACACCAACCCCTTCCCATGACATGAGGCCACACATTTTGGTCCCTATAGGATCAAGGACAGAGGTCCTCCTGACCTTCTCCCAGAAAAAACAAGCATTCAGATTCACTTGGGACAATTATGCAAATGGCATAAAAACTTACCTGGTTGGCACAAAAGAAAGAGTGATTCAACTCTTTTTGGGCTAAATTGATTGTTGCAGCAGTGATCCTCTGCTTCTTGTCCTTGTCCTCTGCAGCACTCTGACTCTCACCGCGATGGTCGCTCTTCTTTAGCTCATCTTCGGCAGCTCCCAGTGATGCACTGATGTGATGCCTTCAGATCCTACTCTTGCTCTGTAGTCCCCCTCACCTGTCCATGCATATTTACCTCAGTTTGGCGGACCTGAGGGGGGCCTGAGCTAAAAGAAAAGACTGGGGACTTTTAAAAAAATAACAGTCTGGCATGATTGGTCCCCAGCTAGTGTGACGCGCTGCGATGTCACTAGCACGTCACACGCCAGGACAACAAAGCAGATGAAGAGATCGGGCTGGAGAGGAGTCAAGATGAAGCGAGATTCAGCTGGGGAGTCTGTGAAAGCAGGCAAAGAGATTGGGCCAGAGAAGAGTCAAGACTGAGCGAGATTCAGCTGGGGAGTCTGGGGAGTCTGTGGGGAGTCGGGGACACAACATCACATCAGGAGGGATACCATGGACAGCAGCTACTGGCAAGTAAATGAGGTTTTTTTGTGGGGAGTGGGAGCTCACATTGGGCTGTTGTGCACAGTTTGTGGGGAAGCAGAGAACTGAACGGCTCAGACTTTGTTAAAATGTGCGGAAAGCGCAATTTTTTTGTGTGGGGGGTCCGAAAATCGCACTTTCCGCCAAATAATCATGGCCACGATTTTCCAGTGGCCCTAGTCATCATCCATGGGCAAAACAGCAAAATACCAATACCTTAGTGGCAAGCAGAATCAAGAATAGGTTAGGGCCCCAGTAACCCGTTCACCTCTTGGGGGAACATTTACATATAGATGTACCTTGGAGGTGCTTACGAAGGGATTTTTTGAAACTCCCTGCAGTGGCACAAGCCTGAATCTCAGCTGGGAAGTTGTTCCATAATTTGGGAGCAAAGTACTGGAATGCTGCTGACCCAAGGTTAGTTTTCAACTTCAGTATCACAAGCAGGTCACAATCTGAGGATCTAAGTAAGTACGGACTGTGGTGTGGCAGAAGCCATTCTGCAAGCTGTTGCGGTTGCTGTTTTCTTAACATATTGAAGAGAATGCTTCCTAGTGCATGGTCTCTCAAGGCTTCAGGGGTGCAACCATCTTAATTTCTCATATAATGTACAGCGGTGGACAGATCTGCTGTTGGGATACACAAAACAACATATTCTATTGTGCATGACATCCCACCTCCTCAGCCCGAGCTTAGATGCTGAGGGTGCATACACTGCAACACTATGCATGAGCTTTGTGAGGAGTATACTAGGTGCAACTGATAGGCAGACATGGTGGGTTAGGTTGTGTCTAATTCTGTAGGACAGGCCCAATCTCGAGTTCACAGCTTTACAGGTTTTTTGATATGTGAAGGTTAAAATCAAGTGTGGGATCCAAGGGAACCCCAAGATAGTTGAAAGACTGCACAACCTCCAACAAGGTACTGTCTAGACAGGCAATCTGGAGGGGGAGTTGGCAATTCCTTATTTTAGGGGGAGAGAGACGAACAGCATTTCTTGCGTCTTAGCCACATTTATGATCAACCTATTCTGTTACAGCCAGGCTTGTATCTCCTGAAGATCGTGAGATAACATCATGTTTAAGTTGCTTATATTCTTGGAGCTGACACTTAGTGCAAGGTCATCCACATACAGTATAGGCATACAGTATTTCAGACACTCATGCAGCCTATTTCTATATATTGAGAACAGAAGGAGTCCCAATACATAGCCATGAGGGACCCAACACCAGAGGACACAGGCTCAGAGCACGTAGTTCTTAGTTTCACTAAGTGCTGTCTATGGTGGCAATAGCTGGCAAACCGGCTAAAGGAAAGGGGTGCCAGTCAGAGATCTGTTAGCTTGTGGGTGATCATAGTGTGGTACACAAGGTTGAAAGCCTTGGTTAGGTCAATGAACACAGTGCCTGTATATTCCCCTCTCTCCGTGGCAGAGGAAATATGATTGGTAATTGTTAGTGAGGCAGTAGAGGTACTTTTGACCACTCCTAAATTCATGCTGGTGGGGTCATACAGTAGGTTGTATTTGGTCAAGTACTCAGTTACTTGGGTAGTTACCACTTTTTCCAGTATTTTGTTAAAGACCAGCTGATGCCTTCAAGAAAACTTTACCAAAACATAATATTTAGATGCAGTCCGGCTTTTATTTCATATTAGTTCTATATCCCTCCTCCCTATTGTTTATTACTGAGGTCATTTGCATGAAAACAGGATCTTTGCTCTTAAAGAGTTCATCTATTTCTGTTGCTGTGTCCCTACCTGAGGTCATAATGTACTGTGTGTGACATCACAGTTATTCCCATGGCAACAAACTATGATGTCACAACAGAGGATTATGACATGAAGTAGGGAGTCAGCTGTAGAGGTAGATGAACCCTGAGGGATAAAGATCATGTATTCATGCAAATGTTCCTAGTAATAAATACTGGGGAGGAGAAATATTTAGAATTTACTGTATAGCAGGTTATATTGGGGTCCGACATATTTAGCAGATTTAGACCTCTGCTACATTTTTTATATGTTAGCGGCTGATAAATTTAGCAGTTTGCTGTACCTGAAGTTCTGGTCTGGTACACTACTGTAATTAGCCTCGCATTGACACTAAGCAGCTGCTGATTTGAATCTACTGTTTTACTTAATGCCTCTCTCCTCCGACCGTGCACCTACAGTATTTCCCCTGTCTGAAAGGTACTGTACTTACAGGAGGATGTCGCTCTTCAAGCGGATGCAATCATCCCAGTCCTCACAAGTTAAATGTAAATACCCTATGGACGCCAGTACTGCCTCAGGGTCGGAGATTGCTGAGTGCTCTGGAGTGGAGCACACTGTGACAGAGTTTGTTGCTTGTGAATTAACTGGAACATCAGCTGGAACCTCAGCTGCACAATTTACAAACCGGAGATCCGGTACAAGTTCGGTAAATATGCCGTGGAGAATGGCGTTATGGTGTTATGGCAGCTCTACGACATTATAATGCCACAACAGGTTGCACGATAAGTGAGAGCTCCATCAGGAACTTAAAGCAGACTACTTGGCACAGCTAAGAAAAACACCAGACCCTAATTCCATGTCTCCTGTCCTCCCTACAAAACCCAGAGGGTGTCCAACTCACCTGGAAAGTGAGCTGGAAGAACAGCTAAAGTCTGTAGTTAAAAGTTTACGACTAGAAGGTGCAGTTGTAAATGCTGGGGTTATTCTTGCAATAGCTATCTGAATAGTGAAGGCTGACAGTCCACAGCTACTGACCGAATATGGTGGTCATCTAACACTTAGTAGCAAATGGGCCTGGGGGTTTCTAAACCGCATTGGTTACAGCAAAAGAAAAGGTACCAAAGCAGGGCGAAAGAAGCCGATAGATTTTGAAAACCTAAAGGCAGCTTTTCTTTCACTTATAGCCACTGCTTGTGCCCAAGAGCTGATCCCACCACAGTTGGTCATAAATTTGGATGAAACAGGGGTCAATATGATTCCTGTTTCTGAATGGACGATGGAGGCTACAGGGTCAAAACAGGTACAGGTAACTGGATTAGGGGATAAGAGACAAATTTCAGTTGTCCTCGCCTGTTGCCTTGATGGTGATTTACTCCCTCCGCAACTCATCTATAAGGGCAAGACTGCTGTGTCACACCCAAAGCATACATTTCCCAATGAGTGGAGTATACCTCATTCTGACAATCACTGGGCCAATGAAGTCACGACCATTGCTTTCATTGATACTGTGTTAGTACCCTATATCAAGCGCATCACTGCACAGCTGTCATTGCCCACAGAGCAGAAGTCCTTACTTGTTTTAGACGTATATCGAGCACATACTACTGAAAATGTGCTCCTGCACTTGGAAGAGTTAAACATTATACCAATCTCCATCCCTGCATCTTGCACTGACTCACTACAGCCGTTGGATGTCAGTGTAAATAAAATTTTCAAGGACCTACTCAAGAAAGAATTCACCAACTGGTATGCATGCATTGTGTCGGAGAGGTTGGTAGCAGGAGACACTGACAGTTTAACATCTGATCTCCGACTGCTAAATCTAAAAGAACACCATGCTCGGTGGATGGAGACTGCGATCACCTCCTTGCAAGGAAGACAAGCAGACATCATATGAAGATTTCATGAGGCTGGGATACTTGACACCCACCACGACTGCCTGAGTGAGTACAGTATTTTTAAATTATTGTGTTCAGATGATGGTGGCAGGTATCGAATTGAGCAAACGCTAAGTCAGCTTTCTGCTTCTTTCAGATATAGTACCACAAGGTGAAGCAGGAGCCGAAAGAAGCAGAAGCCGAAAATAGGACATCCCGCACTAGTAACACAAGTGCACTGCATCTGCATCTAAACGGACATTTGGCTTTTTTTTTTTCTTTGATGTTTTTGTTTTTTTAATCACATTTAATTAAATTGAATAAAATAAATACACGCATTACGCATTACTGAATTAACGTGCTTTGTAGTTCATTTAGCTGAGTGAAGTAGTGGATCGTTATGACTAGAATATTAGCGGTCTGTTAAATTTAGTGCATGTTAATGGTTCTGTTAATAGCGCTAAATTTATCTGACTGCTAATATAACCTACTATACAGTATGTTACAATCATATTGTGAAACCAGTCATTTCGTGAAATGACAAAAATTTTCAGTGATTTCGAAAAATTACTTTTTCACTCAGTCATTTCATGAAATACCTAAAGGTTTCAGGCATTTCATGAAATTTACACAGAGTACACAGAAATGTGATGACAGAGAAAGGCCCATGGCCCATCT
Source organism: Neoceratodus forsteri (assembly GCA_016271365.2). NCBI lineage: Eukaryota > Metazoa > Chordata > Ceratodontiformes > Ceratodontidae > Neoceratodus > Neoceratodus forsteri. The sequence goes on along the minus strand of CM057450.1, from coordinate 1,277,517,095 downwards.
AGTCTGCCCAATACCCTACCTATGACTGGCATTATGGGCATTCTATTACACTATTTGACTGTGCCTGTTTCACTTGGTCATTACATGAAATGCCTCAAAGTTTCAGGCATTTCATGAAATGACTGGTGTTATTATTACACTGCTAGTGGTGCTGCCATTGGTTCCACCCTGGTGGAAACTGCCCGACTGTCCAAAGTTTTAAAGGAGCTTTGAAAACCTATCTTTTTAGTAAAGCTTATAATGATTTTTGAATATTTTTAATGTTGTTTTTTTTTTTGTTTCAACTTTTTATTAAGTTTTTCCAACTACAATCAATTACAAACATAAAATTTATCACAGACAGACTATAACGTACCTTGTAAGTCCATTATATCACCTATGTCACACCTCTTATATTGTGATATACAGTCACATAAATCCTCTGTGGTCTACAAGGCTAGACACAAAAAGGTAAGAGAAAGAAAAAGAAAGAGAAGAGAAGAGAAGAGAAAAGAGCAAAAAAAGAAAAAATCCCCCCAACCCCTCCACCACTCCTCCCCAACAATTTTAGAACTATGTACATGTGTCCAAAACATTTCATTCTTCTCAAGATATTGCATTCTCCTAAACTTTATTCTTGTCATTTGATATCCTCCTGTAGTATCCATAGTGTCCTTTTCCACATACCACACATCCCCTTTACCTTGTCAGTTCTGAGATCGGGAGGCCTACTGCCTCTATACTCTTACTAGGTCCCTTTCTGAAAAATCATAGCCTCCTCCATGGACAGAGCTGATAGGACTGGTGTCCATGTAGACAAGAAGGCATCCAGTCTCCCCTTTGCCAGAAATATCTTTTTTCCATTACCAAGGCTCCAACAACCAAGGTCCGCCACTGCTGTACTGAGGGGTCCCTCGCCGATACCCACGTATTTAAGATGGACTGTCTGGCCTGTGCAAGAACAGTCCTAATCCATCTCTTACATGGGGTCCAATCCTCCCCCTCCCTGGTTTCTATGCCAAATAGCAAATCTATCGGGTGCATCGGGATCTCTGTCCCCATTGTATCTTTCATGTTTTGCACCACCTGTTTCCAAAACCTCTGTAGATGGGGGCAGGCCCAGAAACAGTGGAGATATGTACCTTTTTGCTCATGGAATCTATTCCATTTGTCCGCATTCTCTTCTCTATATCTATGCATTACCGCTGGTGGATAGAATAGTCTATGTATAAATTTGTAGGCAGCTTCTTTATAACTATTAGAAGAAAAGAGGCCCACGTGCATTTCCAGCATAATCCCCCAATTGTAGCCACTAATTGGGAGGCCTATGTCTCTTTCCCATATCTGCTTTGTGTTCTTTATCAGCCCCTGAAAGCTCTCCCTGAGTATGTAAACTGCCCTCCCCATCATACCCTTGGGGTTCCCCCTGGCTCTAAGCACCAGTGTCTCAACTTGCTGCCAGGCAGGAGGTCGAGGGCCCCGTCCCTTCAGATTCATGCAATAATCTCTGGCTTGGAAAAATCGAAACATGTGGCTACTAGGAATTCCCTCTTTCTCCCTCAGCTCTTGAAAGGATCTAACTTTTGTTCCTCCTACAAGATCCCCCACACTCTGTATTCCTTCGTTATTCTATTCCTCAAAGCTCTTATCCCCTATTCCCGGATAGAAAAATGGATTATTGTTCAGGGGTAGCAACAACGTCTCCACCTCCCCAGCCCCTACCATCTTCTTAACCTGCTCCCAGCTCTGCAGTGTCATGAGCACTAGTGGGATTATTCACCCCTGGGCTGTGTATGCTTTCTTCCCTCCCTTAGCTAAATAAGCCAACAACCTGCCCTGCCCTTCTATCTCCTCCAAATCAAACCAACTGGCCACCTCGGGTCTCGCTACCCAGTCCTTCACTACTCTCAGTTGCGCAGCCAGGTAATAGCTCTTTATATCAGGGAAATTTAGTTCCCCCTCCTTTATACTCATCTTCAGCTTCCTTAGGCTGATCCTTGCCCGTTTCCCTCGCCAAAGGAAATCAGAGAAGGCCCTCTCCAGTTTCTTACTGTCCCTCTTACTGAGCCCCATAGGGAGCATTTGCAATAGGTATACAATTCTTGGGAGAGCATTCATTTTTAGCAGATTCATACGTCCTAATCACAATATTGGCAGCGGTTTCCATCTTCTCAATTCAGCCAAGATCTTATTTACTAGTGGTCCAAAATTCAGTCTATATAAATCCGAGATGTTCCTGCCAATATTCACCCCCAGATACTTGAAACTTACTTTAACTTCCCTTAATCCCCATGTCCTACTTCTCATCGAGTTCCTTTTCCCCAAAAGCATGATTTCTGATTTCTATAAGTTTATCTTATACCCTGATAATCTTGAAAAATTCTCTATCATGTCCAGTAACAATGGGATAGATCTTTCTGGATTTCCCAGATACAGAATCATGTCGTCTGCATATAACGACACCTTATGATGTTGTCCTCTCTTTCCCGCTACTCCCTATATGTTTCATTCTGTCTTATAGCCGCAGCCAGCGGTTCTACTGCTAAGTCGAACAACAGCGGGGAAAGAGGGCAGCCTTGTCTCGCTCCCCTCGATAGGCCAAAGCTCTGCGAAAGGATCCCATTAACCAAGACTGATGCCTGAGGAGAGGCATATAACGCCTTCACCATGTTAATAAATTCACTTCCCAGGCCAAATTCTTTCAAAGCCTCAAAGAGGAATCCCCACTCTATTCGGTCGAAGGCCTTCTCAGCGTCCAGGGCCAAAATAGCCCTCGGCCCCGGGCGCCAAGAAGAGCCATGCACCATATTCAAAACCCTTCGTACGTTATGATATGAGTGTCTCCATCTGACAAAGCCAGTCTGGTCCGCATGTACCAGTTGAAGGAGGAGCCCATCTAACCATTCAGCTAGAACCTTGGCGTATATTTTAGCATCTACATTTAACAGGAATATGGGCCGGTACGCCGCACACTCCAGGGGGTCTTTGCCCTGTTTTGGTATAACACAGATCGTTGCCATCACCATAGAGGGGAGGAAGCAGATTCCCATCTCTCGGTTCTTGGAAAATCTCCCAAAGGAGATCAATCACCCCCGGTCCCACTGTCCTATAAAATTCCACTGGGAGTCCATCCGGCCCCGCTGCCTTCCCGGCCTTCAGAGCCTGTATGGCTCTCCTTATCTCCTCTTTGGAGATTTCTTTATCCAACTCCTTCCTTTGTTCTTCCATAATCTTCTGAAGCTTGAGCCCCTCCAAGAAGGCCCTCGTAGGCTCTACCTTGTTCTCTCCCCCCCCTTATTATATAATTCCTGGTAAAATTTCCTGAACCTTTCTCCGATAGTCTGCGGGTCTCTCAATAGCTCTCCCTCCTCTGCTCGAATCTCCTGTATCCGTGTCCTTAATCTCCTCCCCTTAACCAAATTCACCAGCATGGGTCCCTGCTTATTGCCCCATTCGTAAAACCTTTGCTTCATGAACCAGAGTTGGGATCTTGCCAGCTCAGCCAACATGTTGTTTAATGACTCTCTAGCCATCATCAAAATCTGTGTAGACCCCTCATCACCACTAACCACCCTGCACTCAAGGTCCTTAATTTGCTGTAGTAAATCATTATATTTTTTGGCCTGTTCTTACTTGTTCCCTGCCACATATCCAATAATAGCTCCCCTCAGATAGGCCTTCCCTGCATCCCAATACACCTGTTTAGAAGGGGCTGTATCTCTATTAAATGTCACATATCTCTCCAGCTGCTCCATCAGGAATTTCCGGAATTCCTCCTTCCCCATCAAATATAGAGGGAATCTTCATGTGCCAGACTTCACCCGATTCACCTCTAGGCCCACCGTCATCGTCACCATGGCGTGGTCCGACACATGAATCGGTTCGTGTCTCACATCTGTCACCTTATGATACCACCCTCCCTCAATATACATATGATCTATTCTTGTCCAAGTTTTATGAGGGTGTGAGTGAAATGTAAATTCCTTACTCTTCGGGGTTGGCAGTGCGCCACACGTCTATAACATCAAGATCCACTAGGCCTTCCCACCAATGCTTCATACATCTCCCTCCCCTTCCTTTCCCACCCGAGTGGTCCAATATAGGGTCTGGAGTGCAATTAAAATCCCCACCCATTATCAGTCCTTGAAATTGTTCTTTTATTAATATCTCAAGAATTTCCCTATAAACGCTGGTTCAAACACTGCTGGGGCATATATACTTCCCAGCATTATCCGAGTACCATACAGAGTTCCCTCTACAAACACATAACTCCCTTCTTTCTTGTCCTGCACCACTCTGGATACTTTCAATGGGAGATGTTTGTGTATTAAAATCGCCACCCCCCTCTTATGGGATGTAAAGGAGGCCGTGACACGTCCCCACCCAGTTTCTAACCAGTTTCTGGTGTTCTAAGGGAGTTAGGTGTGTCTCTTGTAGTAAAGCTACCTGGGCATTCGCTCTCTTAAGGGCTGTGATTATAGAAGCTCGTTTAATCGGTGAGGAGACCCCCCTTACATTCCAGGAAATTATCTTTATCTTTTCCTTTGGATCCATTTTATTGCCAACGACCCCTCTGCGTCTCTCAGAATCCAATGTACCTTCTTTACTCTCTGGATGTGTGGTATTTCTCTGCTTTCTCTGTCTACTTCTTCTGCTGTTGTGGATTTAAACAGTAGTATATATATAACAAACATGTTAAAACATTTGAACTCCCCCCCCCAACCTATTAACAGTGTATCTTCCCCTCCTCCTTAGCTCAACATACAGCATTTTAATATCAAGTATGTTCCCCTCTCTATACTCAACTACAGGGTTTGATTCGCAAACAACTGTTACGAACAACCTTATCTCCCCCCCCCCAGGCCATGAACATCCAATGTCCATCAGTGCTCCATTTGAATTTTGACCCGCACAGACTCTAACAAACACCCCTTTTTCGAGATCATCGAGGTGTAATTCCCTGTGCTGACCCGCCTCCCCCCCTTTGGGTCAGTTATGATTTCCCCACATTTTTGACTCTGCCCACCAGTCAACTCAGGGAGGAATCAAAAAGTCTTCTCCCTAACTCACATCATCCCGTTCTCGTCCCATGTTTACGTTAGGCCTCGCATCCTCCATCTAATGGGATAGTCTCCCTCCTCGACCCCTGCTTCACTAGTGAACAGGGAGAAGCAAGGTCAAGCACTCCTCCCATCCACCCCTCCCCCAGCCCCATCTCCTCCATCTGTAGTTCCCCGGCCTCCAATCCACCCCGGGCATCAGGCCATGTTGAGCCATGCCAAATTCCTTAAATCTCCTTCACTTCTATCTGGCTGCACAAGTAGGTTGCACGAATCAAATACAACGTGCCAACTCCTCCCGTCCAGCACTCCACAGCCACTACCAGTCTCCTCCTCGGGAAGCAGTGCTCACTGAATCCTCCGCCAGTCCCATGGCTGAGCGCCTGGGACCCGGAAGGAAGAGACAGACAGCAGCAGAGCCTTCTCCAAGTCCCGCACTGTCTCTGCAGTTTCCCTGCTCAGTCTTCTCCCCCTCCAGATCCAGCAGACAGTTCAATTTCAGGGGGAGAGGCAGTAAAATCAGTCCTCAACACCACTCTCCAGGGATTTGAACACAGGTCACCTCTCAGGCCACCACTAGAATCCTTATTACTCCACCAACGTCTGCGCACAGTCAATATTTCCCAAACTATTTACAAATTCAGCACAGCAAACCTTTTAATGCAGGTCGCTTCATTCTCTCCAGTAGCAAAGCAGGGATTCATCCAATCTTTCTCTGCAGCTCCATTACAAACTTTTGTGCCTTCTCTGGTTCCCAAAAACTATACGTTGCCCCTTCGTGTTTTATTTTAATAGTTGCTGGGAAGATCATGTACCATTCAACTTTCAGCTTCTGGCATAGGGTGATCACCTCATTAAACTCTCTTCTCCTCCTGCCCACTCTTAGAGAGTGATCCGTGGCCATATACAGGCACACCCCCTCGTATCTCAGCTCCTTCATCACTCTGTAGTCCTTCCAAACTGCTTGCCTATCTTGAAAATTGTGAAACCTGAAAATCACTTGCCTCAGAGGCTGGCCATTCTGAGGTCATGGTTGAACCGCGCGGCGGTGTGCCCTTTCCAGTTTATAGCCCCCTCCTTTCTGTTTCAGGCCCAGTGACATCGGCAGAGTTTTAGAACAGAAGCCTAGGATGTCCGCACCTTCCAAGCCTTCAGGTAGGCCACGAAGCCGCAGGTTAGATCTTCTGTGGTAGTTTTCTTGATAGTCCAACAGCTCTCTCAATTTCATTAATTGCATCTCTAGTTCCCCTACTTTCTTTTCGAGGGGATGTAGTGTGTCTTCCACAGCAGAGACTCGAGCCTCCAACTCCTCCGCTCTCTCGTGATGCCTTTCAACCTGCGCTTCGAGAGCCATGAGTCTCCCCTTGATTTTATTCTTCAGCCTCTCAAATTGTGTTGTGAGTGCTTCCATAAACTGATATTTTAATTCTCTGCCGATCAACCGTCATCTCTGCTGCTGAAATCGAGATTGGGCCTATGCCACATGTCTGCCCTGAGGCCGTGGGTTTCTTGTTGCTTTTAGCCCCCACGCGTTGCGACTTACTCGCCGCTGAAACTATATATTCGTCCATCCCGGCTTCACCCAGACGAGATTTTGCTTTTGGTGCTGAATTTATCTCAAATTCTGATGGATTTCCACTTACTAGTAGCCCGGGGCTCGGAGCTTGACCAAGGCACGTCTTATGCCATTAAAGCTGTCACGTGACCCCCTTTAATGTTGTTTTAATTATTTATTGTTTTATGTTATATTGTACAGGCGCCTTGGTTTAAGAAAGGTGCCTTATATAAATAAAGAATGATTTGATTTGATTTGATTACAGTCATATTGTGAAACCTGGCATTATGGGCATTCTATTACACTATTTGACCGATCACTTTAACAATATATCATAATATAAGATAATTGTCAGGAAATGCAGATAGGATATATATCTTTTTTGGTTTCTTAACAATACTAGTCAGATTTTGACTGACTCAGGCATGTTATCTAATTTTCAGAAGAATGACACATTACCAGAAAGAAAACAATTAAGAGTTGATAACTTGAGATAAGGAGTTGTGATCTTTCTTCGTGAGGGCTCCTGCAGTTCGCAGCACTGGTAGGGCTAAGCCACCAGGGGCTAGGACCACACAAAAACTTTAGCTAGCAATGTCCAGCGGGGGAACCACTCACCCAATGTCACATGACTGATGTCGGCCTACAGTATATAGTGGACAGTCCTCCCACGCCCCCTCAGTTTTTTCCCGCTCTTGTCTTGTGCTCGTCGAACCTAGCAGAATGTTGCTTCAGTCAACTGCCACTTTTAAGTATAACTTTTATTATTTTTTCGATCTGTATGATAGTTTTCATCATTTTCGACAATCACTTGCATGTCATCACTGACTCCTTTTATGGAATCCCACAAATCTAAGCATGCCTGCAGCAAACAGATTTCAGAAAAGGATGCCCATACCACATGTGTCCTTTGCCTAGGCCCAGACCATGACACCAAGAGCTTCCAGGCCTGCCAGAAATGTAATCAGGCCAAGAGGTGTTTCCATATAAAAGGAGGTTACTGGATAAGGTTTCTTTACTTGCTAAGTAATGCTGAAGATGGTTCAGGATTTTGAAATTGAAGTCAGACAGAAACTTTACAAAGTGAGAAGTCCCCAAAGTATATGGTACCAAATAAGGCATGGTCCTGATGGTAGAGACCATTTTGGATCACACTGTAAGGCAAAATCTATTGTCATTAATGCTGCCCATGACAGAACCAAGAAACCTAAACACATGAGCGCCTTTCCTCTGGACAATGAATCCAGGCAGCTGGACCACTTCAGGCCATCTGCCTTCTTTGGCATAGGGGGTATCGATGCTAGTTGTTGCCATATGGTGGATGATATATCATCATGGGGTGGAACCAATGGCAACACCACTAGCAGTGTAAGCTCAGGGGGTGCAGGTGCTCTGCCAGGGGGGGCCACTGGGTGTCCTGCTCCTCCATTTCCCAGCCTTGAGCTGTTTGGATGAGCCACATCACTTCTAAGAAACAAGAGTCCTCCAGCAGTGGTTTTTGAGGTTCCTTGGCCTGGGGCTCCTCTACTAAGGAACAGGACTGGGATTCTGATGACTCTGATGATTCTGATTTGTCGTCCTCTGAGAGTTCAGAATCAGGCATCGAGTGTCTGATCAGGCAAGCGTCAGAGGTGGTATCAGCCTTGCAACCTGCCCTTCTCTCTTAAGGAGGAGACCTAGGATCAGATCAGACCTGGGCCAGCATCAGAGGTGGGTCCAACATTGGTGCTCCCGGGGTTGGTATCAGACACTGTTGCATGAAAGGCACCCAGGAGTTAAACAGGGCATTATAGTTCACCAGTGCCAGGTGGGGATATTCCAGTGGACAAGAGTTGCCTGAAGTCTGACAGCCCAGCATTGGGTAACCCAGTGTTGGGTAGGTCAGTGTTGGAAAGCCTGGATAGGGGACCAACAGTGGACCTGACTGGGATGGTGATGTCCAGTAAGATGTTGGATAACTGGGTGTCGAGTCTGATGTTCCCCATTCAGGGCCCAAAGGGTAATCCGGTGTCGGACCCAAAGGATAACCAGGAGTCGGATCCAACAGTAGCTGGGGGCCATGCACTGGCCCCAAGGAAACTGGTAAGTTCAGGGGTGGGCAGAAGGTGGTGTCCGAAACTCTGTCCCCTGATATGGTAATGGAAGGGCCTGGGTTGCCCCGGAGGGATCCAGAATAAGTAGGTCCAGCATTGGGTGTGAGAGAGGCCTGACAGGTGATGGCCTTGCCTGTGCCAAGTGGGTGGATCCCAGGGGAGGGCCCACCTGCGGCGGCTGGAATACTGCAGGTGCCTGAGTGTGGGACCCCTTGGGCATAGGCTGTGGTTCAACCGCAAAAGGCAACAGCGAGTGCAGGTCAAGAAATCTGGTGCCAGATACCAAAGAAAGATCTGGCGAAGTCACTGGGGCTGGGTGGGGGTCAGTAGAGCCAACTTCTGACATATCAGCCAAGCCACCTGGCTGAGGACCCTGTATGGCGAAGAGCCTGAGCAACAGGGGTGGTGGGGTAAAGGAGACATGGTTGGCATACTCTTCTTGGATCTTTCCAAAGATTTTGATCTGTTGCTCACCAAGCTATTGGCCCTCGGTTGATCCACATCTGCCATGCTGTGGTTCCAGAATCACCTGACTGGCAAGTATTAATCAGGCTCACTGGATCCCATTTCCTTTGCACTCATCAAATTTATACCACAGTACCCCAGGGATCAATCCAGGTGCCTATACTTTCAGGGTATTTTTGAGCAATCTAGGTGATATATTGCAGAGCTCTGAATCCCATATTATCATATAGATTGATGATATTGCTTTATAAATAAGGGCATCCAATGTCAGAGATGTGACCTGATATTTCCAGCCTGACTTTGATCTGGTACGAAAACATTTTTTAAAAATTGCCTACTATCGAACGTTTGTAAAACCAAGTACATAAGCTTTGAAACTAAATACAAACTAAAGACTTTACCCACCTTTAACTTAAAGATTTAAATGGCACATATGTGGAGAGAGTAGAAAATTTCAAGTACCTCAGTTTTATTATTATTATTATTATACTATATTTATTAACAGTGTCAGTGGCTCAGCAGTTGCACACTAGCCTCTGAGGTCAGAAGATCGAAAGGTTGTGGGTTCTAGCCCCACACCAGGCACTTGGAGTGAATCCCAATACTGACACTTTAGTACATCATGAGAGGGATGCTGCACTCCTGAGGGGCTGTCTTTCAGATGAGTCATTAAACTGAGGTCTTGTCTGCCTGTTAAGGTGGTTGTTAAGGTGGATATTAAAGATCCCATGGCACTTCTTGAAAAGAGTAGAAGAATTTTCCTGGTGTCCTGGTCAGATTTCCCCCATTCATTAAAAATACCACTAATAGCTTAATCTGGTTCAAGGTCAGTGCTGCCATCTGTATCCCCCTGGCACCCCTGAAAAAGGGACTTCTAGTCTCAGTGGGCCTACCTGGTCAACAAAATTCAATAAATAAATTATAGACCAGACCTTCTCCCTCAAAGAACATACGATCAGTTTTCAAACTGCGGCTGGCCACAACACTTAGATTCTGTAATGTGCTGAACCCCTTTGCCACAAGTGCAGCTGATTCTCGAACCTTGGGTGCGGGTGCGGGTGCAGTTGTGACAGTTTCCACATTTTACTGTAGCTTGCACCAAACAACCAGTGTAAGCTCCACAAACACAGCTCCTGGGAATGCCGCAAACTAGAGGCGAAAAAGTTGGTCTAACTTGAGGCACCCGGTGCATGGGTTGAAACTTCCAATTGCTGGCCAGGTGATTGCCACAAGCCCTGTGAGCCATATCTTTGAGGCACCTGGTGTTTGTGGCAATCCGGGGATTTGAAAATCAAGCTCCATATCTCCACACTAATTAAATCAGTTCCCACTAGCCTTGGTCTGCTTTATAAGCTAAACATTTGTATGGCCACGCACTCTAAAAAAAGTCTGAGCTCAGTTGGTTCTCCTGTCCTTAATGAACTTTGGACATCCAGGGCCGGATATTCAAACTGCGCCCAAAAAGTGCGCAACAACAGGAGCAAGCACAAGTCAATTGTGCACATGCGCAATAGATGTGATATTCAAACATGGAGCAAGCCAAATTACTCAACCAGCCAACGTCTGAATATCGCACAACCTGCGCTATAGCACAACCAGGAAGGGGAAGCTGAGCAGAGAAGATACGCCATAGCGCAACAAAGGCAGCCCAGCTGAGCAGTCCAGAGGTGCCATAGTGCAAGCAGAGAGACCCCCAGCAGCAAAGCAATGGAACTGCACAACCAGGAAGGTAGGCAGGGGCCCACCACCCATGCCACAGATGGGCACAGGGACACACTGCAGAACCAACAATGTACCCCCACACCCCAAGCACAGCATAACTGGGGGAGGGACGGAATAGCCACCGGACCATGGGGACAAGCAAACAAAGCACATCCCAGCCATGTTACCGCAGCACACCCACTGGCAAGCTGAGACTGCCACACAAAGGGAGCGGACCACCCCAGTGTACAGCAGCCCCCCCTTGTGCACAGCACACCCTGCACTGTGACCCCAAGACACCACCCATGAGCAGTGACCAGCACTGCAGGAATCCCCACGCCCCCCCGGCACACTGCAACCTTGTGAACCACAGAACTATACAAGCCAAACCCACCATGAGCACCCAGCAGTGGGTGGAAGCCCACGGCAATACTGAATGAAAGCCACACCCACACCAGAGACACCACCCCACACACACGCACACACATACCCATGACCATACCACCCCAGATGCCATGCACACCACTGCAACTGAGCACCTATAGCCAGCTGCAAATCAGAGACCACCACAGTATTCATATCAAAATATATAAATGTAATAAACAAGAATAAGAAGAACAACAAAACAACTATGTACACATATATACAAAGCAGGGGTGGGGGTATGGGTATAAGGTAGGGGTGGGTAAGGGGTAGGGGTGAACAACCGGGAGAGGGAAGGTGGGGTGAGGTGATGGGCAGCTACTGCCTGCCAGCCTGCCCTCCTGCCACCTGGTGCTGGGCCCAGGGCCTCCTCCTGCACCGCACTCCATGCCGCTGAAGGTCCAAGAGGATGGTGAGAGAGTCAATGGCCACCTGTGTCAGCCGTTGCAGTGTGCGCTCCATTCGTCGCAGGATCTGGATACCTAGGACAAGGAATCAGAGTTCAATGGCTGTGACTGTCCACATCCCTGAATCCCACCCATCATGCATGGCATACAGCCAAGTGCCCCGCTCCTGTGATGGACTGCACCCACCACAGTGACCGTGCACAAGACATGCCCAACCAGGCAGCAACAGCCAGGTGTACCACTGCACACACACACCGCCCATGTCCATCACAGCACAACCAAGGCTGTCCAGTGACGTGGCTATGTGGTGGGATGCTAGTGCCATAGCCATGTGCCCAGTGCATGCATGGACCACCAGTGATGCACACACAGACATGCAGTGCCACTGGACAGTGATGACTGTCACATGTTGTGTGCATGGTAGTGTTGTCCATGGACGGTGGCCGTGCCCCCCCCAGCATGCAATAGCATCCATGATGTAATGACACTCACCCTCATCAAGCCGCTGCTGCTGCTGCTGCGGCTGCAGCTGCTGCTGCTGCTGCTGCTGTGGCCCACCACCTATGCCACCTCTGTCAGCCACCCCGGCACCGCCATTCCGTGCCTCAGCCCGGGCCCGCCTCCGCTCCTCCACGCCTGTGGGAGACAAATGAAGAGAAACACATCAGTGAGATCCCACAGCAGACAGCCCCTTGCCCCATTGAGTGTGCCTGCCCACACAACCAGACCCATACAGCACACACCTGCAAACACCTTCACAGCAAACCACAGCCCAACCCACCCCCATGCGCAGGTCACATTACACAGTGTCACCCATGCGGACAATACAGGTGCATACACAGAACACCCACCTGACCTAGGCATAATGCCTCTCCTGGCACGTGACCTGAGGCACTCCAGCAGGTCCTGCTCCCTCCTGCGGGGGTCACCATACCAGTGCCTGCACTGCTCTGGAGTCCTCCGCTGCCCAGTGGCCTGCTCCAGAGTTGTCACCACCTGCTGCCACACATGGGTGCGGGCCATGTGCAGGGGTGCTCCCCCAAACAGTGACCTATGGTGTGGCTCCACCACAGCCACCAGGTTTGCCAACTCCACCGCACTCCACTGTGGAGCTCTCCTGCGTGCCATCACTGCAGTTGTATAGTAGGCAATATGGCGCTCCGCAGTGCGGTAATCCCACGTGGAAATGTTGTGCAATACAACTCCATCAGTCCCTATCATGCTGTTCTTATAGCGCCGTTGGTCCACATCGCGCTGTTACCGAACAGCGCGACAGAGCCATAGACATGCCAGACATACAGTGCCAGAGGGCAAAGGTCGTGCACAAGGTCATGGGTCTGTGGCACAAGGCCACGCACAGCGCCATCAGACGTCTACACGTCCAGCACGATTGGTCACCTGCGTGCCAGTGCCACAGTGTACTATTGCGCAGGTGTACCACAGCGCTATGTGGTGCCCAGCACTGTAGCACCACTGGCACAATAGTGGCCGTGTCCTGTATTGCTGATCGTGCACAGCACGTCATCAGCGCGGCAGATGCCTGCGTCAGCTACCTGGGCATGCCCAATGCGGTGTACTACACAGTCACAGAACTGCGCCATTGGCTCAGCCGGCACAACCGTATTGCGCAAAGCGCAACAGCACGATATTCAGCTGACATATGCAAATCAGCTGATCAGCCATTCAAAGGCGCATTGGCGCGATTTGCATCTCATTCAAGTTGCTCCACTACTAATTTGTATGCATTGCGCTATAAATATGCGACAGTGATCTGCGGTGGCCAGAGTCGGTTACTGCAGGTGAGAGGTGAGTTGCATGCTGTGTGATGTGCTGGGCAATGGTCATGGGATAATGCTGTATACTGCACAGTGACAGGTGTCCACTTCCACCCATTCAGACCGACATGGCCGAGCAAGGACTGGGTGAGGAGGAAGATGGTGGGCGAAGGAGGAGGCCCAACTTCACGAAGTCCGAGACAGAGGCACTCTTCCAGGCCTACCTGGATGAGGAGCCACTACTTAGTGGATGGCGGGGCACCCCTCAGGCCCGTGCTGCTGCATGGGAGGGGATAGCTCACACCGTAAACCTGCATGGAAGCCACCAGCTCCATGCAGGAATGTAAGAAAAGATTGGGACCGACAGGAGATGGGTGAAAGAGAAGGTGGCAGCCCTCAGGGCAGCACGCTGCCACAGGCAGGGCCAGCCAGAGGTGGCAGCTGACCCCGTGGAGGACCATCTGGCTGCATCCATGCAGCGCAGTGCAATCGAGGGCATTCCAGGAGGTGGCTTCCAGACAGGTGGAAGCCCATCACTGCACGGTATGACATGGTGGTGGTGGGGGGGGGAGGTTGATCCCATGCACTAACATGTTCTCACTTTCTGTTACAGATCCTGTGGGTCTGCAGGGGACAGTGATGGTGGGACCATGCAGTGTGGACTTCCAGCAAGAGTTGGAGGAGGGTCCATCCACCTCTGCTGCCAGCCGGCATGCATTGCACCAGTGTGCACACCTGGCTGCCATCTCCGATGTCGGTGAGTCAGGTGTGGGGGGTGCCCATCCTGTGTCACAGCAGTCTGGCATGCAAGCATGCCAGCATGCTGTGACTGTGGCTGTTGCATGAACCTGCACCATTGATGATGCAAGGACCACAATGGGCAGTATCACGTGTGTGCCTCATTGCGGACACACAGCAGGACAGCACGTGCCCCTGGACCTAGCTGGTTCCAACGTGTGTGCCAGCACGTCAGCACAGTCCCAGGCAGTGCCTGACGGCACTGGTGGGGCAGCACCAGTGGATGTGCAGGTCTCTGGCACTGTTGCGGACACAGCTGTGGAATGACTGGTCCCTGGGGCACAGCAGTTGGAGGGGCAGCAGCATCAGTCACCCACCGGGTCTGGGGGTACAGGGTTCAGTGGTGGCACATGCACACCACCTGTTGACTTGCCCATACCTGGTCCTGGTGAACAGCGCCTACCCTCAAGGGGTGTTGAGCATCAGGCCCTTCCATACCCTGGGGGACAGGTTGCTGAAGTGGCAGACTACCCGTTAGACGAGCACACCCACCTGCTGCGGGCATCAGTCCAGCAGCAGATGCGGGTTGCAACATCCGTGGAGGCACTGTGTGTGGCTGTGGAGTGGCACAGCAGGGACACTGCAATGATCCATGCAGAGATGGTCCAGATGCGGATGGATGTGACCGCCGCCATTGACAGGCAGACCCAGGCATTGGTCGCTGTCGTGGCCGCATTGGGCACACAGTCAGGTGCCCCTGTACCACGCATCCCACACAGTATGCTCTCCACTCCCCATTCCCGGCGTCATGCAACACCCAGCCTGTTGACACCGGGTTCCGCTGTGGGCATCCTGAGCACCCCTGGTGCAGGTATGTTCGGCATGCTGCAGACCCCTGTGTGGACAAGGTCGCGTTCGCGAAGTGGGACCCCTGGTGGTACATTGGTGCCACCCCATGTGGCCCTTGCTCAGCCTGCCAGTGCTGCTGGGTCACGGCAGGGCTGCCCATGCATCCGAGGTGGCCGTGGCACAGTGCCACCTGACTGACCTGTCTCCCAGTGTGGGCCCTGTCTGGTGCTGCCCTGTGTGCAATGTGTGTCGTGGTGGGCAGTGCACTGGTGGCTGCCCTGCCCAACACGCCGACACACGGACTACCTGCACACCCACCCGACTGCTGTCCACAGGTGCGTCTGCATGATGATGCCTGCATTGTACTGTACACCAAGGTGCAAGGGTGCCCAGCATCTGACACACGTAATTGGACAGTCCAGGTGGTGGGGGTGGTCCATGGATCTGTGTGTTTACATGTCTGTTCCTACTCTGCTGTGCACCTGCCCATGTACGATTGTGCCTGGTGTGTGTGTGTGTGTGTCCATATAGCATGTAACTATTCACCCTCCCTGATGGTGTGTTTGTGCGCCTGGACCCTTCCACTCCCTTGCCGTCATGCACCTGGTGTGTTACCCTGTGTGCCTGTGGGTTGCGCCTAGACAGTGTTGGTTGCACATGGCCCCATGACTTACCTGTGTCGTCAGAAATGCTCCTCAGTGATGGTGTCCCAGTGCAGCTGGGCCTGCCGGATCAGTCGGGGATCCCGCCGTCCACGGGGGGGGGGCTGCTCATCCCCATCATCACTGGCGTCCCCATCGCTGTCGCCCTCCTCGACCTGTACAGCTATCCCACAATCTTTGGCCATATTGTGCAGGATACAACAGGCCAGGAATATCCCACAGGCCTTTGAGGGGCTGTACTGTAGGGCACCGCCGGAGGTGTCTAGGCATCGGAAGCATGCCTTAAGCATCCCAAACACCCGCTCGATGATGTTGCATGTGGCGGCATGTGCCTCATTATAGCGTTGCTGCGATGGGGTCATGGGGCGCCGGTAGGGTGTGAGCAGCCAGGGACGGAGGGTATCCGCTGTCACCTGTGTGAGATAGTGTAGTTAAGTATCATTTCCAGGTCCATATTGCCCATAGCCCTGTGTGCCACTACCATGGCACCTGTGGCTTTCCCACCCTTGCCCCAACTTTGCAACCCCCACATGCATACTCACCCACTAGATGTCCTGTGGGATGTCCCCACTCAAATCGATGGCACAGTGCAGATTGGTACCATATGAAGGCATCATGTGCTCCACCAGGGTGTGTGGCACAGACATTGATGATGCGCCACTCGGTATCACACACCACCTGGCAGTTGACACTGGTGAACCCCTTCCGTTTCGTATGCGGCCCCATCGGGCCAGGTGGTGCGAATAGCCACATGGGTGCAGTCTATCGCCCCTAGCATGCCAGGCATACGTGCTACCCTGTGGAACTCCTGCATGTTTGTTGTACGCTCTGCCACGTTGTTGGGGAAATGGATGTACTCCGTGAGCATGTGGCAGCAGTGCGCTGAGGAATTGGGTGAGGATGCATGACATGGCCGACTGTGTGATGCCTGTGGTGTCCCCTGTTGGCATCTGGAAGGTACCGGTGGCGAGCAGGCACATGCAGGCTGTTACCTTTGTCTCCACTGACAGAGTGTGACTCTGTCGTGAGGGTGCCTGCATCACATCACTGCACAGCTCACAGAGCCGCCTCAGTATTGCCCTGTTCAGGCGGTACCAGCCCACAATCTCAACATCCATGTACAGCTCAAAGCTGATGCGGGCACAGTACTGCCTGTTGGGGGCGTACCACCGACAGGCCCTTCCACGGCCATGTCCCCCTGCAGCATGCCTTCTCACCCCCCTCATTACAGCTTCCATGTGGAAGCTGGCACTGTCCATGTCCCTGGCTTGAGTTCCCCCCCTGGCTGTTGCTGCTGTGTTACCCCCGCTGTCCTGACTGCTACCTCCACTGCACCGGGTACACCTACTGGCCTCTGCAGTCTGTGGCTCCACACACCTTCCCTTGCACCTATTTTGTCCTGGGATCTCCCTGGCCTGCCCTCTTTGTCCCTCTTGCCTTGTCTCTCTCCCTGCCTCATGTGGCTTCCCTGTCGCGTTCTTGCGCCTCTTCCTTGAGCCTTTTTATTTTGGCTCATTTCCGCCATGGCACACCTTCCGGCTCATCCGCTGTTGTGCATTGCGCAAGCCTTTCAATATTGCATTGCGCTCTTTATGCATGGTTCCAGCCCCTTCGGTTGCACATGCCTTCATTTGCATTGCGCTGTTGCTCAGCATGTTTTCGTGGCGCAATGCCTCCCGCTGAATATCGCAGAATGGCGCATTTTCGGACTTGCGCTGACGCAAGCCTTTTGAATATCTGACCCCCAGTCTACATCACTGCTAGTGTCACAGATCTGCAAAGAAGTCCATTTTCAGATTTGCTGCTTCAAGACCCAGATTTTCTAATTACTGCACTTTTGACAAAGACATTGGCTGGCCTTCTTTTGATCTACACATTGCTTTATTTCACCTTCAACAATTTCAGACATTTCCTAAATGGTCCCATTAGATTCTTATTCCTGGCTGATGCTAGCCCTAACACTGATTCCCGAATTACTAGACATGCTTACACTCAGACCCCCACTCTTCCATTCCTTCCTGGGCCAAACATTTTTTATATATAGGGCCATTACATGTGGAATAGTTTACCTGTTTCACTACATTTTACCAGTTGCAGAATATGTTTAAAATGATGATAAAAATACTGTATGGAGTTGTCAATATTGTACTGTCAGTGTGCAAATGTATTGCTTCCTGATTACTGTGTACTCTGATGTATTGCGTATATATCCTGCAATGTTACTCTTGTTTGCATCTTCGGGTCACCCTTGAAAATGGGCATCTAATGCACTTGGGTCCTACCCAGTCAGCAAATTAAAAACAAATAAAAAAGCCTATACACGCTTTTGTTGTAATTGCCTGTTGTGACATCAGAAATCATGTTATTCATAATTCTATTTATTTATGTATTTATCTATTTAGTTATCTATTTTTATTTTATTTACTGGGTGGTTACACAAAGCCAATGCCCTTTTTTTCAGGTGCATCCCAAGGGCATACAAAGACAGCCAACAGATGTTAACAATATATATTACAATATTACAGCGTAAACAGACATCAAACAATATGCAGGTTCAAAACCACATAGTCGCACCCATCAAAGCATACATTAATAACAAACACAGTGGGATTTATTAATTGAACAATTCTTTAGGTAATTTTAAAAGTGTTATGACTATCAACAAATGAAACAAAGGAAGATTGTTCCAAATGTTGGCCGTTTGTACTGAGAAAGCTTGTTTTGCCAAAACTAGAACTGATGAAACAGGTGGGATCTTATGCATGTGCTTTACATATGACCTGAGAGTTCTTGGGCACACTTTTTTTTTTAACTTGAAACAATTTATTGAATTTTAACCAATGTACAACAACAACAAAACAAACAATAAGGAACCAGGGTTGAAACATCTGATGAAAACAAAACAGAACACTATATACATAGAACAAGTAAAATTAACATAAAATCTACAAACCAATGCATATATATATATATATATATATATATATATCATACATACATACACACCTGTGGGAATATTAAAAAATATGGTCAGTATAAAAAAGATATAGGAAACTGAATATCCAACAGACTGAATCCACAAGATACTAATACATCAGAGTAACAGCACAATGTTTCATACTGTACATTAAAGGAGCGTACACTGACTTCCTCACAAAACCAAATCCAAGGACATATTAGTTGTCAGTTGGCAAAGGGATATTCCTGAAACAGGGTGGGGGAACTAAACATAAGCGTGAGTTAAAAAAGTGGGCCCACTTAGTATTAAAGATGGCGTGCTAGCCTGACCAAACGAAGGGCAACCTTTCGTAAATTGTCACATGGGAGAGCACAGAGTACCAGGAGGTTAGCGGTTGGGGAAAATGAGCTTTCCAGTGCTGGAGAAGTAACTGTTTTGCCTCCAATAAGGCCATAACCAAACAGTCCATGTGAGTGGAAGGAAGATGAGTTAATCGAGAAGGAAGGCATACATGAGCAAGTTCAGGATGAGGTGTAATAAGAGTGTGTAAAATCTTAGAACAATCAGAAAAAATAGCCTTCCACCAAGCTATAATATGTGGGCAGTACCATAGTAAATGTAATGACCCAGCCTCTAACTGTGAATATCGCCAACAGTAAGTATCTGCGGTGAGTGCCATGGCACATAAAGCTTGAGGGGGTTCTGTACCAGTGGTGTATGATCTTGACTGAAGCAGGTGGCTCGTAACATCACAACTGGATTTGTGCTCCACAGCGAAGGCTGAATGCCAATCAGTGATAGACGTGCTAAGGTCCAGTTCCCATTTCATTTTGCACTGTAGAGTAGCTGAATGCAAGGCCTTAGAGAGAGTACAATAAACTCTGCCTGCCCACCATTTGCTGCTGGTGGTCTTATCATATTGAAAAAACAAATACCAAATGGAGGTAGAGGCCAGCTTCTTTTCATAGTTTTTAACAGCCACCCAGAGTTACAAGTAGCACCAAAAATAAAATTTTAGTAAAGCAAATTTGTCTTGTAACTGCTGAAAAGAAAGGAGCTCATCCATGTGAGGGAGAGAATTATCCACTGTTTTACTAATATTGTGCTGCATCCAAGAAACCAGTTTGCCACCAGTAAGAATCTGCAGATTGTTCCAGATATGTGTAAGAGCTCTTGGAGGCAGTCTGGCATCCCTAGAGGTCCTGGTAAGTGACATGCAGGACTCCCAGGCTTGAATAGTAGCTTAAATGATAGGGTAGGAAAGAGACTATTGGACCAGATGTTGACCCAGGAGTGCACTAAGGCAGGGAACCTGCACCATATTCACTTCTAGAGTGACCCTGGTCTGGGAGTCTGGGGATGGTGGTTTAAACCACCAAAAGACTTGGGGCAGCAGATATGCTAAGGTGTAACCCTCAAACCAGGGGATGCCAAGACCCCCCCCCCGGGCCAAGAAGCTTGAAACTTAACCGTACTGATAAGGTGGGGTCTTACTTTCCCAAAGGAAGCAATTAACCAAATAGATAAAGTAACAAAAAAACGGAAGAAGGGATAGTAAGTGGGAGATTATGAAATAGATAAGACAGTTTGAGGAACACAAAGATACAAAGGGATGCAATTTTGCCCATCAGGGAGAGTCTAAGCTTGAGCCAGCACTAAGTATCATGTTTGAGTGTGGTTGTAGTTCACTGGGATTAGATCTTCCCTCCATGCACTAACAGGAATCCCTAAATATTAAAGAACATCACCTGACCATTTAATATGAAATACAGGCCCAATGGCGCTGAGGGTTGAATCGCTGGATGCCACAACTCACACCACACCAGTGACCTGCATTCAGGAATGGACTCGGCCGCCGCCGGCTGGCACGGGAGAGGAAGGATAGAGCACCCCATGACTGCTCTCCTTCCTCGGGGGTGAGTGGGGATGGCACATCGCACTGCAGAGATGACTGGCAGAGGCCAGCCACACTGCAGTGGCATGCCTAGAAAGGAAAGGGAGAGTGGCGGGTGTCAGCATGGTTGTGCCTAGATGCCATTGCATGTCTGACTCCCTGGGTACCAGAAAAGCAGAAAATGGTGGGGCAACCTCAGTGGCTGACGGCCATGCCCTGCTCCCCCAGACACGAGAGGCACCTTCATCAGGGTGTGGCTGACCCTGTGCGATGGAACGATTCACACACCAGACCAGGTCCAGGGGTGCGAGTGCTGGCAGCTGGAGGTCATGGGGCCTGCCACGCTAGGGAGAAAGCATTCAAATGAAAAAATAAATAAATATGGAATACAGTACAGAGGGAATTGTCATAAAGGGAGTTATGGAGAGTGAGAATAGTCTTAGACCTGTTAACTGTCAACCTGGAGAGAGATGCAAAATAGTCAAGAATTTCAAAAACTGGTGGTAGCGAGGATGAGGGGGATTCCAAGGTAAGGAGCAGGTTGTCCGCTTATGAATGCATTATATAAGAGATATTACCCACACAAACACCACAAAATGAAGGGGTAGAGAGAAATTTACATGTAAGAGGATCCAATGCTATAAGGAACAAAAGTGGAGAGAGGGGGCATCCCTGGCGGGTACCCCTTTGTAATTCAAAGGGGATGGAAATAGTGTAGTTATTAAGAAGCACTGCCAGTGAGTGAGAATATAATATTTGAACCCAAGTTCAGAAGTTGGAACCAAACCTATAAAGTTCCAACACCTTGTGCATATAGCTCCACTGAACAAAATCAAAAGTCTTTGGAAATTCAGTTGCAAGGGCAGCCATGGGGAGTGAAGTGGTTTTAGTATAAAGCTTCAGATTGAGGAGTGCACAGATAATCCATGCCTGACTTCCCTTTTTGAAATTCTTCCACAAGTTCAAGAACTACCTGGTTACCAACAAGAACCAATGGATGTTTAAATGTGCAAGATGCAATATTTGCAAATATTGCATCACAGGTAAAAAGTTTCAACACCCAAAACCTCAAGACATTCAGGTTGATATCAGGCAACTTATCACATGTGACACTAGTTACATGGTTTATGCCTTATGGTGTAGTTGTAACCTGTTGTATGTTGGTAAAACCGTAC
This sequence comes from Neoceratodus forsteri, assembly GCA_016271365.2. Lineage (NCBI taxonomy): Eukaryota > Metazoa > Chordata > Ceratodontiformes > Ceratodontidae > Neoceratodus > Neoceratodus forsteri. The sequence continues at coordinate 1,277,495,360 of CM057450.1, read as the reverse complement.
GACCCTTAAAACAAAGGATTCAAGAGCATGTCCGCTCTATTTTGAATAACAGGCAAGATACACCTGTGGGAATTCACTTAAACCTAGTACATGATTCAAAACCTGACTGCATGAAGTTTATGGGGGTCGAACAGATACCACCATTACAATTTGGTGGAGATAGACCTAACCTGCTGCTAGAAAAAGAAAGTCAATTTATCTATAAACTAACATGTGTTAAACCCTGTGCACTTAATGATAAGTGGGACCATAAACCTTTGGGATCCTCTGTTCTCTGGATCCAGGCTGCCATGCTGGAAATTAAATATGATATTGGACAAAAACATGGTATTTAAATTTGCCATTATTTTAGCAAGGAAAATTCTTATTCCTTTCCAGAGACTGAGCCCCCTTTAAAGTAGATCTTAGTCCTGTTTCCATGATGTAACTCTAAAAATTACCTTTAGAGATTTTTTATATTTAGTGCTTTTAGCAGGTTTTGCAGCTATTGGAACAGTTTTAGGCTTAAAGAATGTTTACCTGTATATGTGATTGAGTATTAATTTGTGAGACACTGTAACTGGAACTTTTTTTTATATATATGTATGTCAATTTTGAATTTGGCATGTACATCACATGTTTCTTTAAATTAAGGCTTGGATGTTGTGACAGCAATACTTCAGTGAGTTTCACTGTGTATTTAAATAGGTTTCCCATCTTCTGACCACACCCCTGAGGAAGACTCATGAGGAGTCGAAGCGCTGTGTGGTCAGTTGACGTGCTTGAGAGTGCCTCTGAGCAAAATAAACTGATTCATTTGGAATTATCCTGCTTTGTGAGTCCGGTCTGTGTGCCAGAATAGTTTGTTTTTCTGCCTATCGATCCGGGCTGGCTGCCTTTCTGTGAGCACCTGGCTGTTTAAATGTTTGATTGTGGCATTCCTCTTTGTAATCTGTTTTAAGTACACTATCCTTATTTTGAACAAAAAGGCATATGTCATCTGCATATGAAATAATGCGTACCTCATCACTGGGTTATAAGCTGCTAAGACCCTGGATTGACTTTTGTGATGTAATATGCTAAATCAAATGATCTAAAAAAAATATGTGTAGCATGGGGCTCTAAGGGCACCCCTGCCAGACACCTGTTATGTTCAGTTCAGTGCCTATAGTTCCTAAAACAACTGGACATAGTGTGCCTGAGGAGTACAATAACTGTAGCCATACAATAAAAGGTTTAGGAACCCCATAGTGAGCTAAAGTGTGGAACATAAAAATGTGATTAACCCTTTCAAAAGCTTTACTTAAATCCAATGATATGAGAAAACCTGGGTGACTGTGCTTATTATGAAATTCTATTATATTTTTGAGTAATAATAAAGCTTGTTATATCTTTTTGCCTGGCAGGCCTCTAAACTGAGTTGGGTATAAAACTTTAGTTGCATATTATCGCAAGTGTAAATTTAAAATGTTGAATAATATTTTAAAATCTGTATTTAACAGGCTGATAGGCCTCTAGTTTTTGATCAGGGTCCTATCTCCAGATTTAAACAAGAAAATTAAGAAAATTGGCAGGCCTTTCGAAAAAAATTCAGGAATCTTTTTACATTGTAAGAGATAGTTAAAAACTTTCTCCAAACAGTGTGCAAATTCTTCCAAAAAGGTTTTGTATAATTCATATGAAAAACCATGCACGCCTGGTAATGAACCGGATCTTGTTTGTTTTATAGCATTTGTTATTTCCTTCACTGATATGGGTTTTATGAGTTCTTTTGCTACATTTACATCCTTTGTTATGTGTACAGACAACAGATATTGTGCTATCATACATGTATTCTCTTTACCTGTATTGTGAAAGGATTTTAAATGTGTTGCCACTATTTCCTGCATTTTTTGGGGGTCTGAAGTAAGGTCACCATGTTCATCCTTTAGCTCAAAAAAAGTAGTAGCTAATCTTTTATTTTTGCACATTTCAAGAGGGTTTCCGGGGTGGTGGTGGGGGTTGAGTCCCATACAAAAGGTTGGATTTAGCTTTTGTGCTCTGTCACACTGTTGAGTTTGTAGTTTTTTTAATTGTTAATTTGTTCTGTTAGGTTGCTCTTAGTGGTATATGCTGTTGTCATAAGGTGCTGCAACTGTGCCATTAGTTTTAAATATTTAAAGAAATGCCCTTTTACCTTTTGTTTTCCAAACTGTTGAAAAATTCTGCCAGATAATGTTTTGTATCTGCCCACGAATCCTCTTTGTTGGTACATAAATCAAAAACAGAGGCTCTAGCCTCCATTAACCTTCTTATGGAGGTTTGGACTGATGTCTCAGTCAGTACTGAAGAGTTCAGTTTCCACCTGTTATTTCTACTCTGAGTGAAGAGTGAATAAAAAAAAGATCCATTCAAAAGAATATGGCTAGAAACTTCTATTGGTATAATGTTAAATGTTATTTTTCTATGATGATTACTAGTAAAGAGGTAATCTGGGATGAAAGTTAGTTTCCCTCTCTGATAAGTAAAAGCAGGACCAGATTCCTGGTAATCTGCACAGTTTAATGTTTCTGTATTTGTAACACATCTCTGTAGCATTTGAGAATCACAGTAGATTTTCTTTGATAAGTTCTTCTGTTTTTTGGGGTTAGTGAGACCACAATTAAAGTCCCCCCAAGTATAAAATGTTGGTTATTTATTTATTTATTTATTGAAGATATTGGATTTACAACCTTTGAGTCATAGACTCATTTACAAAGGCTCCACGTCAGGAACAATAATGACATAGGCAATACAGTATTCTACAACACATTGAATAATACAGACAAGTTAGGAGACAGTGGCCTATACAGATAGGTAGCTAATTCAGGTCCAGTTAAGGAGCCTATCATTGTCAAAGGTGCAAGCAGTCAGAACCAACATTGTCATTGATACAGTCAAATATGCAGAAGTAAAGTTTACATTTTGTGAGAAGTTTACATATAGAGGAATATTCACGGTTTCACAGTTGGTAAGGTGTCTTGGGAGAGTACATGGACAGTTGGTAGTAACACTTTATCACACTCACTCTCACCATAGTACTGGTTGTGCAAAACATTAATTACATTAACTGGGATATCCACTAATGCATCACCCCATGGGCAGGACCAGGAAGGCACAGGACCTGGTAGTCGTGGAGGGTGGGGGCTAACCATGGGACATGCTAGCCATTGTACTGGCAGCTACAGGTGGAGAGTAGGTGGTCTTTTAGGGCTTTTTTGAAGGGGCCTAGTCTGGAATCTGAGGAAATGGCATGGGGGAGATCATTGTACCATAGTGTCACCCGGTAGGAGAAAGACTGTTGGGCTAGAGAGGTCCTGACTCTGCAACCAGGAAGGGTTGTGTTGCCTTGATTAATTTCACCCTTTCAGCTTTAAACTGTGGGGTTTAAACATTTATAAACCTGCTTGGTTGAGAATGCCATAACCCATGTAATATAAGTACCCTCCCAGCTATTAAATCTATTAATTTTGTTAAAGAACAAGAGAAACCCTTTAAAAAGAATCCTTACCCCATCTAACCTATCTAGAGCAAAGGATCAAAATGATGGTCCCCAATACCATCCTGCTTTATAAAGTTTAATCTGGGTATCTGACCACATTCAGGTTTCCTGTAAAAATATTATGTCAAAATAATAATCATGCATGATTTGAAAAACAGTTTGATGTTTCTTATGGTTTAGCAAGCTACACACATTAATAAATGACAAAAAGTGCATCTTAAGTTAGTTGTTGATTAGGGAGTCCATTTTTTTTCCTTTTCTTTTTTTTCCTGTATACTTGTAGTTATCTGTTTTGGTAGGTTCTGAGGATATTGAAATATTATTCGGCTCTTCCTCTTCCATCTCAACTTCTCCCCATGATGAAGTCATGAGAACAGCAACAGGGTTGTCTGCAACAATATTAGCCTGTCCTGAGATAGTAGCCATGTTTGTGGATTTGCTCCTTGTACTGGGAATGGTCCAAGGCTGTGGGGGTTGCATAGCAGAGGGTTCTGTAGATGATTTTGAATAGAATACTAGTGTCAACATGGCTGAAGACATTGGTTCTTGTTTTACTGCCACCTGGTGGTATGCTGTTAAAGGAATTGTCTCCTCAGAAGGTGGAGCAGGAGGTCAGTGTACGTCCTCTTGCCGAATGTCAGGCTCCTCTGATGATGTAGTGGGTTGATCTTCTTCTTGGTGTTCTTCTTCCTGTGGGGTGGGTTTGTTTGCTGCTTGCTGTGCCTTCTGTATAAGGTCATTGGGATTAATTTTATCTGCTCTGTTCTTCAATGCCCATGGACATTCATGGAAAAGATGACTGGTTTCATCACAAAGTGTGCATTTTGTATGATTTTTGCATTGCATGCTAATATGTCCCACTTCTCCACAGATCCCACACTGAGATTTGTCACAAACATATGAAAGATGGATTCCAGAGCTGCATTATTACCAGTCTTTGGTTGGCCTGAGCAGAAACACATCCCTTGAGCTCATCCTAGGTAAAAGCAATTTGGGATGTGGGTGATGCCATCCTCAGTTTGGTACAGCTTGACTTTATATTTCCACCCCCCCATCCAGAATTTTTCTGTGTCTAGAATAGCTTCTGGAGTACTTAACATAGTGCACCACTGCTGCAGCCACCTAGTAATGTCCTCCACATGTTCCCTTTAATTTCTGAACGTTGTGGTGACAAATTTTATCAGAGGCTTTGTGAGGAGTATTTAACAAAAAGGAAGTCCAGAGGGGTGAAAACTTAACTTGATTATATTGCATCCAGAAAAGTTCTAGCAGAATGAGGTGAGCAGAAACTGACATCATAATTATCTTCCCCAGAAAAGTTTATACATGCTAAATCATGAGAAGGCGTACGTTTAAAGATTACTTTAGGAAGTGCTTCCCAACATACTACCTATTAGGGTGGGGTTCTAAACCCCCTTTGTAATGCAGTCATAGTGCTTTTCTTCTCCTGGTGTCTTTGGTTTTGTTGAAAAAATCTGAATATTTTTGTTATTTTTCTTGTGAGCCTGTGTCTTTGTTACTTCCCTGTTGTTCATTTGTTCCTTTTCTTTTTTTTTCATTCGGTTTTTCCTCTGGCCCAGTATCACCTAATTGGTTTCCATTTTGCATAAAGGCCTCTTTTTGTGTTGTTATATTACTTTGTAAACTTCCTGCTTTCTCCCTAGGGGATTTAGATGGGTCCAGTTTCATGTCTTCATTGTTTTACGGGTTCAGGCTGAGGATGTCACTGTGATCTGTCTTGCGATAATGGTGGTGGATCCCAGTCAGGGCCTGGCTACCACTGACCTCTTGTATCTTGTTTCCAATCAGCCTGTTCTATGGCAGTGCCAGCAGACCATGGTATAGCAGAAATACTGTCAGCAGTGCCAGAAACTGTTTCCTCTGTTTTAAAGGAAATATTTTCCTTTGATTTGGGGGAGCTAGTTTTGGGGTTTCCAAAAATACTTTTTTATTCCTGCTTTTGTATTTTGTGCATCAATTTGCCTTATTATTTCCATATGACTATCCCTCTTTGACTTTTTCTTTCTTTTTCTGTTGTACATCATCATCCTTTAATAATTTCAACAATGCCATTTGCCTATTTCTAGCTCTTTTCCTAGGAGCGTGTCATCATTTTCCTTTAGCCCCTGAGGAAAATTAAATGGATTACCTTGAAGTGTATTACTTTTGTTTGCAGTTCCAGTAATGTTTTTTTTTAATTGAGCTGTTTTGACTGAAAGTGGTTCCAAAGTGCAGTGAACCTGATTGCTATGGCTCATGATACCTGGCTGTAACAGAGGCCATGCTGCCGTGACTGAGAATGGGTGTCAGACATCTGCTTTTTGGCCGCTTTGTGCTGAAAAGGTTAAAACAGTAGCATTATATAGATCATTTCTGGGTGTTTGAAAGATAATATTACCTGCCACCTTTGGGCATTCTGGTTTCTCTATGGGCTGTGCTGCTGGGAGCCTCTGGGGCTGGGATTATTGAGGCTCTGTCCACAATGCAGCGGCTGTCAGAATATCTGTGTGAAAATGTTGTATTGCGGCTTCCAGCTCCTTCCACTTTTGCCAAAATTTCTGCTCTTCCACTTCCAGGAGTGCACGCAAGGTTGTTTCTTCCAATGTGAGTGCCGTTTCCACTTTTGGGTCATCTGGGTTATTTCCAACAGTACCCACAGTTAAATCTGAGGGTTCATCCATGCTTCTTTGTACCTCCATACTACTATCCTCTTCTCTGCCAGAATTGAAACTTCCACTGTCATCATGATATTCTTCAGCTTCTGTAAAATTAAAGGCAGGGAAGGAGGCCCACTCCCCAGCCCCTTCCATGCCCATCCTTGCCAAAGTTGCAAGAGAAGTGGCCATCCTTCGACGGCCTAAAGGATCTAACTACTGGAGAGAAGAGGTGTTTATTAGGGAAAGAAAATCATACATACAAATACTTCACCATACAGTAAAAGAAACCAATAAAAAAACACAGATGCAAATAAAAAGAAAATCATCCACCAAAACCCACATATTAGAAACTTAACCCAAGTGAATACGTAAGGGAGGAAAAAATCATGTTAGTCTATACAGTCTCAAGTATAAACTTCAATAGATGAAATCAAAACAAAGGGACAGGGGGAAAAGGATTTAGCAAAACCCATCAAAATCAAATTAGCATAATGAAATCCTCCATGATAATATTATCTCATAAGAGGGTAATTAAACTGTTAGCTAGTAAAAGGGGAAAAAATAAAAAAAAAAAAGAAATACCTTCAAAAGAAAATTGAAATATAACAAAATTACAACAGAAAATCAAGTAATTGGAACATCAGAGTTTGTTACCTAAGAAAGATTTCTCCATTTAGATTCCATATTCTGTACATTCTTATTTCAAAGTTCCTCCCCATAAATGCACCATAAATCAGACTAATGCTTAGCAATCAATTCTAAATAATCTATTTATTTTTGTTGCAAAGTATGTACACATCTTGAATTCCAAATATACCATTTGATAACTGAAAAAAGCCATTGCAACGTGCTGACATCCCATTTACTCCTTACTGGTCCATAAGACCCATAAATTAAAACATCATAAGTAACTGTTTGGAAACATGGTGTATGCCAAGATGCAGCTACATAAGACCACAAATTAGCAATATATGAGCACATGAAAAATAAATGACGCATGGTTTCCAAAACTTGAGGGCACCGAGGCCTGCTACATAATCTCTCCATTAACTGCTTATGTTTATGATTGGCATTGATATTGCATTTTTCATGACAGCAGAGCCAGTGGACATCCCACACATGGGGGTGGATTTACTTGTTGGATAGTTGTGATGTTAAGGAGGAAAGTTGTGAGGGGGGCATATCTGAAAAACATTGGATTCTGAAAAATAGGAAGAAATAACATAAGGGTATTCAGTTTTCCTATGTCCAGTCAAAACCATGCCAATAGTGAGCTTCCATGCTTTGAGTTTTAAAAAAAGATGCCAGACATCTGGAGCAGTCTGACCCATAGGTTCCATACCCCTTAACTACCTCTATCCCATTTACCAATCCATGGGTTACATGAAGCAAAAAAAGAGATGGCTCCAACATTTCCCTATATGAAAAAGCAAAGGTTTTAAATTAGTCATAATATAAATAGAAAAGACAAAGACCAAAGGGTTGATCATATTTAGACCACCCTCGGGTAGAGAAAGATACAAAACATTCCTCTTAATGGGATTTAGGTGACTACCCCATACAGCTTGGAAAAAATGTTGTATAGGGTAGCCTCCAAAGATCTTGGGGGAGGGAAAACATAAGCGATATACAAAAACAAAGGAATCAAAAAAGTCTTAATCAAATAGATTTGTTTCTTTTTATTCATTTTATATGAATTCCAGCATGTAACCATATTTTACCCTGGTCCAGTCTGAGTGACAAATTTAATGCTTCCATATGATCCTCCTGGAACAAAATCCCCAAAATTTTAATGGACGTGGAAACCATTTGCATTCCAGCCACTGATACAGTATCTAGTACCAAAGTATGCAGACATTTAACTTGACATTTCGAAATGTTCAAAAAGACCCCCGAAAAACACCCAAAGTCTTGACATGCCTGAACTGCCAACTCTGCAGAAGCCGCATCAGGCAGGAACAAACTTAAATTGTCTGCATAGGTTGCGGCTATGAAGGGGAAAATCTCCCTCCAGGCAGCATTTTAGAGTCGCTGTTAGACTAACTGATCTCCAATTTATAATACCCCGTTTGTCACCTTTTTTAAAGAGAAACATCAGAGTACCTTTAGACATTGCTAGCTGTATATTCAAGGAAGCCAACAATTCTGTGTAAACTGAAGCCAGTTCTGAGGCTAAACCAGATTACAACAGTTGATAAATATCATTGGGAAGGCCATCCAGCCCCAGTGCCTTCCCTAATGACAGAGACTGTGCAGCCACTTGAACTTCTGCTGGGGAAATGCTGTGGTTCAATTTGTGCAGAATTTCTTCTGGACAGTGTGGTAGCTCCAGGCCCTGAAAAACCTGGTCTGTCCAGAAGTATCCACCTCTTTCAGTGAAAAAAGACAGGCTACATGAGTAGAGACAACATTCAAGATATCCCTACTTGCTGTCTGTAAAACATTACTGGAGTCTAATAGACCATCAAAGGTCTTCTGGGAGTGGCAGGCTCTATAGTAGTCATAGGGGCAGACAACTGAAGCCTTTCCATGCATGCCAAATTCTTGTTTTTTTAATATGTTCAGCTTGGAGAGAGTGAAAAAGCATCATATCATCATTAACCAGTTTGATTTGTGGAGCATAATTTAAACCAGTGATAACACTTTAGGATAGAATTTGACTGCAGATAAGGACTGCTTGACCCACCTAGTCTGCCAGTTTCCCTACCTAATGGATAAGCTACAGATCCTAGTTAACCAACAGCCTACTTCCTCCTACCCCCCACTAGAATTGCCTTATGTCTGTCCCATGCATTAATCAACTTCTAGAGTTGTTGTCTATTTTGTATGTATTTCCTGTACTGAACATCCTTAAAATGTTTACAGATTTGCCTAAGAAGGATAGCTAAATCATATTAGGGTCTTCCCATCACTGGACCTTGGAGTCACAAAATATCAAAACAGATTTTCTGGCTAAAAAAAATTGCTGTATGTGTTGTAAAAGAAACAGAATCAGCCACGTGAGAGGGAAAAAAATCTCCAACGGCCTGGGCCAATGGATCTAGGGTTATTGACACCAGTGTGAAGGGAAAGAAGAGCATAGTATGAGAATTCCACTGGTTCTGCCACAATAGAGGTGATGACTAAAGTTTGAGAAATGTAGAAAAAATCTATTTTTATGGCCAAGGGTTCCCTACAAAAGGCTGGTTCAGATTTAGAGTGTACAGAGAAGGCAGGCGTCCTTCAGATCTGCAGTAGAAATTACATTTTTGAGATACACCATATCACAAAAATAATTTTGTGTTCATGCAGTCCTCCCTCAACCCGCCAAAGTCAATCCACAATTAAAATTCCTCCCAAAAATCAAATTATATGGGGTATGTAAATATGGTTACACCAATTGAAACAGTTCTATACGTTCAGCCTTAGTCTGTGCAACATAGATAATTACGAGACGATAGAGGTGCCCAGCCATTCTGATATCCAAAATGAGAAGCCTACCTGAGAATAAATCAGTTTAATCAATGTAAAATCCACTAAGTTGAAAATAAACCCTACCCCAGAGCAGACTGTTTGACCTAGAGACCAATAGGATGATCCCTTATATCACTCCTTTACACCCCGTGTTACATCTGCCAGTGTATTTAGTCTGGTGTCTTGCAGAAAAAAAACACAGGTATCCATAGACATTAGTCTTGAAAAAGCAGCCGCCCTCTTTCTCTGTGACTTAATACTGTTGACATTAACCATACAGAAAAAGTGAGGGGTCAGCATAAAAAAGAGAGGGTTTGAAAGCTATCCCAACTTCATGGGGGATATTTCTGTTTACCTTTTACATTTTGCAATTTTTTCTTCCGAGAAAGAAAGGAACACTCCTCTTGTGGTTTAGGGGGTCCCAGTTTATACAAAGGGACACCCTCCAAATCCATTCCAGGATCTGGTATAGAGGAGCTGAGGGAAGACTCATCCGAGTCATCACCGGAGAGCTCAGCATGTATGTGTAAGATCTCAAATTTGTTCATAAGAGGCAAGTCAGAGACCTTCATTTGCTTTGGAGGGGGTGGCTTTCTCCCATCCCTTTTCCTGAGGACCATTCTGTCCCCGACTGGTGGAACAGGTGTCAGTGGAAGGGGCATTACTTGAACCATGGGTTGTTCTAGAGAAACCTCCATGGGGGCTAGAACTGTAACTGCAGTTTGGGTGATCTGGGAATCTGACTCATGCCCCTGAGAGAAGAAGTCAGGCATGGAATTCTCTGTTTCCACACTGGGTTCTACAGTTGTGGATTGAGGAGGGGGGTCCATCACTTTTCTCACTATCACTGGGGGAACCCTCCATGATTCAGGCACGGGTCTCTGAACTCTAGTAACAGTATTAGCATTTTTCCCTTTGTACCACCGTTATCAGTAAACGTTGTTCTACCTCATCACCATTATCAAGTTGGTTATGCACTGCTTGAGAACAAGCCACATAAGAGTGGCCCACCCCAGAACACAAACTACAGACTTGACCATTAGTGCAGTGACCACTAGTGTGACTAAGCATATGTCAAGAGATACATTTCAGTCTATCACACATGCTACTGAGGTGATTGGCTGAACCACATCTGTAGCAGGCCTTTGGTTGGCCCACATGAAATAGCACCCCCCGTCCCTTCCCAAATAGAAACTATTGGGGAGGTGCTGCAACCCTGTGTCCGAGTTGTTCAAAATCACACGGACTCTCCATCCACCAGTCCAAATGTTCTCGGTGTCAAAAATCGCTTCAGGTGTCCCCTGTACAGTACACCATTGTTCTAACCAAAACAGAATGTCCATGACATTGACACCTTCATCAAAAGGATAGTAATAGCATGAAATGCTGTTTAGTCAATGGTGTGGCATCAAAAGGAGCCCATAAAGGTGAAAGTTTTAAATCAAAACTTTTCCAGGCTGGAACCAAGTTTAAAACTAACATCAAGCATTGTCTCGCTTGAAACATGAATCAAGGCATACATTTCTGTAGCCTGAAAACCCATAGAGCCTTTCAACAGGGTGCGTGCCACCTAAACCCAATTAGGCGGAGTGTCAAGCCCGCCTTTGTAATGTGGTCTAACTGCATTATGTCATTTTGCAGGTGAAATAGGAGTATGAAAAAGAGAGGCGTATGGGTGGGGGGTCTTGGATGGTGTCCCATAGTAGCTGGTCCAGCAAGTGGTAGTGGAGTGCTCATTGGAAAAGGCTGATCAGCCTGTGCAGCTGGCACAGGAGCCATAGAAGGACCCACAGTCCATGGTGCATTATCAAGTGCTCCCTGCATGGGATGCAATAAAGGTAGCATAGAAGGATTCTGTGTAAGCAGTAATTCAGGAGGTAAGGTTAAAGGAGATGTATGCCCAATACTAATAGACGTCATTTCAGTATCAGAGGGAGCTCGTATACCAGCACTCATTGCAATCACCGGTGTGGTAATAGTCAGAATGAGACACACTTAAATGGGTCATACCTGAGATCCATTTGCCAGTTGAAGAATCAAAGGCCTATCCAGCACTTCGGAGCCTGTCTGCCACTGGAGTCATGTCTGTGACAGAGGGAGGTATCATCATCTTCACCTTAGATATTTTAACTGGGCCCCTACTCAAACTAGGTCCACTCTAAACCATTCCAGCTGGCCCACCTGAAGGGCCTGTGGATGCTGTAATTCCAAAAATGAAAGATTCTGGGTTCCAAGCAGCTGTGGTAAAGTCAAAATTACCACTTCTAGAAGGCTGCAACATGAAAAAGGCATCTCTAACATGGAGTCCCTGTTCCATTGGTTGCCATAGACAAGCGCTGCAGCCTGTTGCATTAGCTGGCACATTCTGCACGTCTTCCGAACTTCCTTGTTGTGTGGCATCATCTGGACAAAGCCCCTGCCCAACTTCCATCATAGTATAGGTAGCAGAATTTGGGAGCAATGCACCACTTGCCAAAGCAATCTTGGGATTGTCCAACCCTGGCTGAGATATTTCATGTCTTGTCTGTGGAATCTGAACCATTGTGGGACAGGGGCCTTATGCAGAGACTACTCCATTGCATTTGTCATGTAATGAACTTTCCAGGGTTTCCTGCCATATTTTAAAGGCGAGCTCTTTGTCTCTCAACAACTGCTGAATAGAGTCCTCAGTATCAGCACTTGAAACAGCTTCCCCTCTGCTCTGTTCCAGGTAAATCCTTAATTGGACCATTTCCTTGTTCTGAAGATACTTCGACTAACACTTCACATCTCAGTTTGTACCTGTTAAATCTGGAGTCCCTCAGGGATCAGTGCTGGGCCCGCTTTTGTTTAATCTATATATGAATGGTGCCAGTGCCCTAATAAAAGGGGTGAGGCACCACTCATTTGCAGATGACGTAATTCTGAATACCGAAGCTGTTTCTCTTTAGGAAATTCAGGAAACACTTCAAGTCGATTTTGACATTTTACAAGAGTATTACACGTCACAAAATTTGATACTAAACAACAAAAAATCACAAATTATGCTTTTTGAAAATAAGCAGACAATTACAACAAATTTACTTCAAATTAAAGCATTGCCTAAACACACATTAACACAGGAGAACTTGTACAGATATTTGGGAATGTGGTTAAACACAAATCTAAAACCGGATTTACGTGTAGAAAATTTGATTAAAAGACTACATGGTAGATGAGGAGCTTTGTACAGACTAAAAAGATGTATACCAAATAAAGTTAGGGTACATTTAATTAACTCTACAATAATTCCATTATTTGATTACGGGGACGTGGTGTATGCTGGTGCATCAAAACTGTATTGGAGAGGCTGGACACAGCCTTGAACGGATTTGTCAAGTTTGCTTTAGATGCACCTCATTTGGCACACCGGCACACCATGTACAGTGTCTTAAACTGGACTAGCCATACGGAGTGTAGAAACTTGCATATATTGCAGTTAGTTCACCAACATCTGAAACAGAAGACTCCATCTTATCTGGATGACTTGTCTCAGATATACACATCTAGAGTAGGTTTGCGATCAGCACAAAATTTGTAATTCATAATTCCGAAAACTAGAATGGTAAAGGCAAACTCTGCACTAACAGTGAGTAGGCCTAAACTTTGGAACGGGCTACCAGATCATCTGAAAACAAAGATAATTGCCCCATGGTATGAGATTAAGAAATGATTTAAACAGAAGTCTGTTAAATCAACCAACAGTGTCCCTATTTAAAAGAAAGCACTTTATACTGTCACTCTTTATTACTAATTTCATTACCATGACTATTGGCTATTTTTTAAGCCATTCTTAAATGTAAGATGGCTATGACTGGGTTTTGCATTTTTAAAAATTATTATGTGTGTTGTTGTTTATGGATAAATAATATTATGAGTGTGACAGAGTATTCTCTGTAAAATATGTATCTTTTTAATTGTACCTCGTGTAACTTTTATCTTTATGAAACTGAAATTTTATGGTTTGTACTGGACCCCATTGAAAATGAGTCTAACCACTCAAAGGGTTGTCCTTTTCCTGAATTTATAAGGAATAAACTTTTACAACAACAACAATCCAGCGATATCCACTTCCAGATGCCCCATGGCATCATAGAAATTTTCAGTCTCTCCAGATCTGGAGGCCAGGGAGGAGGCCTGCTCCCCAACCTCGTGCACATCCACCGTCATCGACATCAGGAGAATGACTGAGCAAACAGTCAAAGGTTCCCCCTACAGGTCAGTAGGGGAATTTCCCCAATGCCCTGGCCAAATTTCCCCCGTTCACTGGGCATACCACCACCATCTTAATCTGATACAAGGTCAGTTGGCACTTATCTGTGTGTGGGGAGGTCAAGGGGGGAGTGGCAGCTGCAAGTGGTGTGCTAGCTGCACACGCGAGCAGACTTGATAGACTGTGCGGCCTGTTTCTGCTGGCAAGTAGTAAGTAAGCACGTTTTCATGAATTACAGCAGCTTGTGCCAAATATTTGGTGCAAGCCCTTTATAAAAGGCCCCCAGAATTGCTGCAAGTTAGACCAGAAAAAGCTGTTCTAACTTGTGGCAATTGCCACATGGGATGGAAAATCCCATTAGATCACTGAAAGTCCCATTGGCCATATTGTCTGCACACCAGTGATAGCAGCAATCTAAAAGTTTTGAAAATCCTCCTAATGGAAGATAAGTGAATGCCTGGCCCACTGGTAAAAACTGCAGAGGTTATGTGGAGACATGTGTTACTAGAGTAGAGCACACTACTTGCAGGCTGGAGCTGGGATAAATAGAGTGGCCTGCAGACATTCCTAATGACACCCTCCTGCTTGTTGCTCACATGCAGAGGCCATTAGGTTGGTGTAAACTGAAGTAGGTCCAGAAGTCCTACTTCCCATCATGCTTCCCTAGCTGGCAACTGGCAGATGCCTGCTTGACCCATTCAGAGCAGGTGCGGTCCATTTGTCCAAGGCTGGCCGGTGACTACCCTGTGGGTTAGCCTCTACTACTGGACACAGCAGATGGGCTAGCTGGTGAAGACAGGCTGCCAAGGGCTTAAGAACCCTGTTGAGGATAGGGCCACATTCTTGTGGACAGGTGTTAAAACAACCTAAAACAACACATTAAATGTTGTGTTTATTCATCTTTGTTCCTTTTATAATTGTGTATTTACCTTTGTAACATGTTAGCCATCGTCAAATGTTGGAAACCAGAATTTCATGTGTTTCTTTGCACGGGTACACCTTCTAAACAGGGCATGAACTGTTCTAATGGCACTATACTGTTCAAATAAAATGATATTACTACTGCCACTTACTTCATTGATGGCCCAGCAGCTGCTTGTCACAGTGCCATGCTGGTGACCCGCATTAGAGAGTGAGCTCAGAATGTTGCATCAAGAGGCAGCAGCTGCTAGCTGGCAGTACACTGTGATTGGAACAGATGGCACTAGATAATCAATGCCATGGAAATGCCAGTGGTGTTCCAAGGGAGCTTGCTCACTCCACAAGACATTACATTGTGCACTGGAAGTACTGTGGAGCTCTGCCTATGCCAAGGGGAGTAGGGAAGAATGGGAGAACAAGGGTGAAAAACCCATGTGCTGTCTATATGACAACCCAGGTTCCTAACTCCTCTGGTACTTCTGCCTGTCAAACCAGATCCTAGTCCATGTAGTAGGCTGCTTTGGTGGAGAGGATGTCCTCCCCCTTTAGCCTCTGCCACAGAGAAGAAGGCATGGGGGACATTGGAGTGGTAGTTGACTCGGGGGGTGGGGGTTCAACAGACCACATAAGATTATATCCCTGAAAGATGAGTATAGCAGGGAAGAGCAAGCTCTATAGAAGAAAAAAGCCCAGATGATTGTTATAACATATTCCCATGAAAAATAAATCTCATTCTCAGTGGGTTCTTTATCTGTATAATTTTTTGGTTTTTAAATGTTAGGGGAACACTAAATTAAGGGTTATCTGGTTAGTAATGTTTAAAACACAAACGATATAGTCATCACATCGTAAAAGGCACAGAAAACTTTGGCTTTATATGTTTTCATACAGTGAAACTTTTCTATGAAAGACACTACATATTAAGGCAGTAACAGTTTCTGAAATATTATACAGCCTGCATATTAAGAATAAATGGATATTAATGGCAAATCATTTGGTCCCAAAGGGGAGCCTTATAGACAGGTTCCATTGTGTAGCTGGAAATCTGAGCACACAAATAACTTCTTCATTCTTAATCTTTTTTCTGTATTTTTTCTTTTCTCTGCTTTGAAAGGATTTTGGTTTTCCTTTTTCCTTTTTTAGCATTTCTTATTGAGGTCTGTTTGCTGTCATTTATTATCCTGTTTTTCCTAGTGAATCTGAAGGGCTGAAATAGTATATAGCACATGAGCAACAACTAAGCAATAACCAACGATAGGGTGTGGAGTTATAGGGATTTAATCCACACCTGGGGTGCATTGAGAGGCAAGGGGCTGCAGGCCGAGTGTCCTCACAGCACCCCAGTCATGGATAAAATCCCTATAACCCCACACCCTGGAGTGGGTTATTGCGCTTATAACATGGATTACCTCCCGTATAGCACAGAACCTCCCAGAAATGATATATTTCTGTTATTTTCTTGATTAATAGCAATATTATCCTTTCATTGTAAAAAAAATAGTCCCTTAGAAAACATTTACTTCTTTACTTTTGAAGTGCAATTAATGTGCTGTAAGAGTATTCATTATATTTGTACAAGGTTATACACTTGTACTGCAGACAATGCAGTGATTCATGCACTTCTGTAGCACTGACATATACAGCAGTTCTCAGTTTGTCATTACTGTGCATCACAGTTCCACTCCAGCACGTGGATGGTAACTGTTTCTTACATGCAGCATAGTAAATGAAGGATGGTGGTTGCTATATATTGCTTTTGTTACACTTCAGCTGTGCTGTATTGTTTAATTAAGTTTGCTGGCTCTGTGGTGCACAGCTGAAGCTGTGGGATAGAGAACATTGCAGACACTGAACGGAGGACGCTGTGCATTGTAAATTACTGCTGTTGTGTGAGCTATCACACTGAATAGTGAAGCCACTGCAAGAATAACTACTAATATGAATTAGACACATGCTGTATGGGACAGAGAGAAGATGTTGTATGCTAACTGTGTGTGTCTGCTTACTTACACCATGGTATGTGGCGAGACTGGTTTCTGCTTCTGCCGAGATAACGCACTTGAATATTGCCATGTGCTTACACTAGTTCCTAGGTACACATGTGACTCCTCAAGCTGCACATCAACTATGCCACATCCTTATTTCCCTTGTATCTACCTGCCACAATTACACAATTATGTGTGTCCTATTCTTTACCTTATACAGACTGGAAAGCACTGTAACCAGCACCTGACATGATATGGCATACTTTGTGATGTGAGTAGCCAGTATTTCTTTGTCACTAGAATACCAGTTGCTGTTATCTCGACAATTTGTTGTGACACTCGGCTGCTACAAGGTAGGTCTGTTCATCGCCATTACACGACTGATGATAGCAACCTGTTACCTCCTCATGGGGAAGTACTACATGTAATGACTTGCTGCACTTCTCTCTACAGGTGGACAAAGGCATACAACAGTACAGTACAGTACAGTACATAATGGTGCAATGCTCACCAGGGAACCCACAGCTATTTCTACAAGATCATCATAGTCTGCAACACAGTAACCCTGTAGGACTCATCTGCTATTCCAGGAACACAGCACAGTAGTAGAAGGATGGCGAGGGTGGTCTTGCTGGCATTGCAGTGCTCTGCTGTACTGTGCCATTAATAGCAGATCAGTCATACAGGACTACCATGTTGTACATTCTGGCGATCTTGTGGAAATTGCTGCGGGTTCCCTGGTGAGCATTACATCACTAGCTACTGTACTAACAGCTCTGCTATGAATCTCTTGTACTACTTCCTCTGTGAACTGTATTTTCTTTCCCCAGAAAACCTTGAACATGTATGGTACATAACATGCAGGCTATGTCCTGCAACCTGACAACATACAAAGACTCATCACTACATTGTGCTATCTCTGCTTGCTAACAGGATAAAAACATGGCTACCACACAAAACACAGAGCAGCTTTAACAGATCCCTGTATGATGTGCTCAGATCGTCTTCACTCTGAACAAGATCAGGAAGTAAGACCATGGATTAAATAAGGAATTTAATCCATGGACAGGTGACTGCTCTCGATCAATAGGGTACTATGATTTAGGTAACCCATGTGATAACCATATTTATACTTGCTAGAACAACTTACCTGTCATTTGCAGAACTGACCACCAGGTGGCAGTATACCATGAAAGTAAATGCTGTACCTTATTGGAAATCTTAACAAATTTATGCACATCTAACAGTCTTCTAAACTTGAGGTACTGTTTTTGTGAACTGAAGTTGTAAGACAATATCAGTTCACTTTATTAATAGGTTTCTTATTTGTATGCACACTGAACATTTATTCTTTTGTACAGTTTTTTAATGTCTACAGCTCTTTATGATAAAACTGTATAAACTTGGATATTATTTGTTCAAGTGACAGCACATTTCAGTTGATGTGACCCCCTGCAGTGTTGTTGTCTGGTTCAGGAGGGAGCCCTATTCTCTCTGGCCTTAATGGTACAATGCCCTCAATACTACAGGCAGTTGTATTGTCCAAAAAGGTATTGACACCTGCCACATATGTTGTTGCTGTGTTTTGGCAACCACTTTCAGTGAAGATGTTATCCATCATTAAAGATGCATAGGTATTAACAGGGGTTCAGAGAGCACTGTTACCCCATAACTTGTCCAGACGTCTCCACCAAATCTGATGGTGTGCACTCTTCAGCACCCTTGTAGTTACATGCAAACACCCAATCTCCAATATTAAACTGTCTTCTCACCCTGCTGAGCCAGTGCTTGAGACATTTTACTGTCAGTCACAGTATACCCAACATCAGGTTCCAGTAGATCTAAATGTGTTCTGAGGCTGTGATCCAGGAAAAAACATGGCTGGTGTCTTCTTGGTTGTGGCATGTGGAATGTTATGTCATGTCAAAAAGAAACCTGCAAGTTTCTATGTTAGTGAACTGGAGCCATGGGATGCACATTAACCTTGTTTTAGTGTCTTATCAATCTCTGTAAGTCTGTTAATTGTGGTATGGTATTATACTGACTGGATAAGTCTTAATGTATTACTTTTAAGGAATTGTTTTACTTGGTCTGAAAAAAAAAACACTATGGCCAATTTTCACTAAAAAGCTATTCTGGCACTCTAACATGACTAAACAGCTCACACAGTACTGTACATTAGTAATCTTGTTGGATGTTGTTGAGTTAATTACTACAGCCTTGTGTCACTTAAAGTGGACATCCATGGTGATCTGAATCTGTTTTTCCCCAGGAATGACTCTGCAAAATCCACATGAAGGTGTTGCAATCTTCTGATTGACCAAATCCTGATATGTAAAGTAGCTGTGGTGGGATTGAGCTTAATAGCTTGTCAAGTGCTATGATCTGATATGGTGTTCTCAGTCTGAGTATCCATACCAGGACACCACACATGGCTCCTAGCCAGGGTCTTCATCCATACTGTAACCCCTTCCCCAAGTGTTGGACTTAAATTTTAAGGTTCCACGGATCTGGCCTGTGGCACCTGCCAGCTGCACTGCTGCTCCAACAGGTCTCCCAATCTGGACTTCTGTTGTCAAGGGGACCACACTGGGAAAGGAAGAGGAGCCATGCATTTTTGGTGCCTTCTACACCATGAAGGTCTGACTCCCACTGCCCTTCAAAGTTTGCTGCCTTTTGTCGATGGCAGAGGGTGACCAGTGCTTATGAGAGAGTGAGAATTCACCACTGTTAGCCCAACCAGACCAGATGCTCATCACATACACATGCTATGCACTGGAGCACAGAAACTGAACTGTAATATAGCCTTGAAGGAGCACATATATTGTGTAACTTGCATGAGTTTCAGCTTCACTCCTTGGAAGTTTAAGTGCAGCTATTCTCTGTAATTAGAGTATCTGAATGGCCTATCTTAGCAAAGTACAGTAGTTCACACATTCCAAATCTAAATGTTTGCATATTCACACTAACCTCCCTAGTTCTGGGATGCTATTCAAGTGTTCTGTGTAAAAACATATGCTTCATTTCACAAATATTGAAACAGTATATATTTAAATATTAAGTGTAATGCTTGTGAATTCAAACTATAATGAAAATTTTATTTCACAAAAATTCTCAGCCTTTGTAAGCAATGTGTTCTGTTTCACACTCTTTTTAGCCTTGCTCTTCAAGCAGTTTCATTGTTGCATCCAGTACATGTCTCCCATATTAACATACTGTGTGCACAAAAGTTATAATAGAATGTGAATATATGCAACAGACTATCTAAATTTACTACATAGTCTAATAAGGGACTACCTAATTTTGCACATTAGCTAATAATGTACAATGATGAGAATTCTGAATTTCACAATTAATTTGGCTTCCCTAATGGAACTGGTTGGTATGAATTCTCTGGAGGTTACAGGAATTGATGATTTGCTCAGTTTCTCGGATTCACGTGGGAGTCTGACGATTGCTTAGACTAACCTACGTAAAGGCTATTCTTCTTGTGCTTGAAGAAAAGTGCATATGACCTATGTGAGGGTCTACAATTGCTTCACAGTTGAATTTATGCTCTCATTCTTAAATCGGAGGAATGCCAACCACAGTGATGCAGCGAATTATTAATCCGCCAGCGAAGTGGATACGAAGTGGACACTTCACGTCCTCGGAGTACAACATGAAGTGGACCCTGTAAAGTGCTCACTTTGCGTTATTATTATTATTACCACTTTGCGTTGCCATTATGCCTTAATGTGAAGTAAGGCGAAGTGAGAAGAAAACAGGCACATCACATGGCTTGCAGTACTGTAAGTCACATGCTTTAGCCAGGCAGGAAGGAGGTGAGTCAGAGAAGCAGTTTCACTTTCTCCTTTGCATTTGTACAGGGAGAAAGTAAAATTGTGAGGGGAGAGGAGTTTGCTTGCCTTTCGTTGTTTTTTAGTGCCAGAACCCAGAACAAACAAACATCTTTTTTAAAAGCTATTTTATTTAGTTTTTGTATTGTATTAGCGTTTTTTTTGTTAGTGAATTTTTTTGTATAAGTTTTGTTTTGTTTTATGAGTGTGACTGACTCTGTGTGTGTGTGTCCACTGTCTGTGTGTGTGTGCGTGTGTGTGTCATCCCGTGGACTCAGGAGGATGGAGGGTCATGTAGGAGAAGGTGAGTCGCTGGCCCATGGGCGCGTTAGGAGGGGAGGAGTGCAGACCTGTGGGGGGCAGGGCAGTCATGTGATGTTGGACCGCTCCAGATTCTGGCTGGTGTTGCTTCCCCGCTGAAGCAACAGGAGCAGCAGCAGCACCAGTGCCACTGGTGGCTCCTGCACGTCCACCTTCTCTGCCACTACCATCACTACCACCACCACTAGCTGCAGCTATTGGGGCTCCAGCAACACCCCCTCCACCACCTCCAGAGCCACAGGAGGTGGCCCTGGAAATTATAGGTGGAGGTGGAACTCGTGCCTGATGTGTGAGGACTGTGTCTGGTCCCCCCCAAAGCTCCCCAGTGTGGGAGTTTTTTAATTGTGTGGGGGAGACAGCAAAGTGGTGGAGTGCTGTGTGTGTGGTGTGCTGGTGTGCCGTGGCCCACCGGGACGCATTTGGGGACCAGTGACCAGCACACCCACATGCTGAACCACCACCACAGGGCAGAGTGGCAGGCTGCCACGGAAGGGGCCAGGCATCCTCCTGCTGGCCCTTCCATGGCAGTGACTGAGGGTGCTGCTGGACTGGGAGATCTGCCTCGCAGCAGTCACCACCACAGCAGGAGGAGGAGGGCTACTACAGCAGCTGTTCCACCACCACCACCATCACCACAGCCACCAGCACCACCCTGTCCACCACCAGCCCCACTACCTAGATTCCCTGCTGCAGTGGACCCCACCACAGAGCAGTGCTCAAGGAAAATAATGAGCGGTTCAGTGATTTGGAGCAGCAGGTTAACAGAGTGGAAGCACAGCAGCAGCAAATACTTTCAATGCTGCACCTGCCGCTGGACCACCACGGCATCCCACGGCCATAGTAAGTGAGGGGATTGTTTTCTGCCCCACCCACACCAACACCCACCCCTGACCCCACCCTGCTACTGTGTTGTACTTTTTTTGTGTGTTTTTTGTTTGTTATTGTTTAATCGTACACATTTTCCCTTCCAGGGGAATCTTTCTTGTACCATATAGTACAATGCATTTTTGTGAAAACCAGATGTAATTTCATTACAGTGTGTCACGTGATGGAGAAATTCCAGTTCTGAAAATCTACCCACATTCTGCCTCCCTTCTCTGCGACATCAGGACATGATGGCAGGGACAGCATGTGTGCATGCTCCTTACAGTGAATATGCAATTGTCTAGCAGGTTTTTGAATGTTTCTTTATGTTATAATGGTCAGTTTGTAGTGAAATGTGTGACCACATTTCCAGTAAGAAGAGCTTTGTTAGTGGAAACATCCCACATTTCACCACAAAGTGAACCTTATAACATAAGGAACCATTGCTTGGGATAGCTACCGGTCATTCACTATAGTGGAGCATGCACCTTCGCTCCTCCTAGCATCACGTCCTAATGTTGCTGAGGAAGGGTGGCAGAATGTGGGTGGCTTTTCTGATTGGTAATTCCTCCATCACATGACTCACTGTAATGAAATCATGGGTGGTTTTCACAGAAATATATTGCACTCTGTGGAGCAAGAAATATCCCAGTGGTAGTAATGCCCCCACATATTAGTTTATGTGCATCACCATTACTATGTAATGTGGTGAATGTCTGCAAAGCAGCAGTGCAACAATCTGTTGAGAACTCTGCCCTATAATTTTTAATGCTGTGTTACAACTTCCTTTACTTACATCCTGACTGACTGGAATGATACGAGAATTTCCAGTAGTTGAGTCTGCTTTACTACCTTTTTAATGTGTGAAATAATGAAAGGAGCATTCTTTTTAAATTGGTACTGACCAGGTCTTTGTCATTGTTTTCCTCTGCTTTTCTCCATTACATCAGGTAGTTGTTATATATCACTTCTGTTGTTAATTAACAGTTATGCATCAGGCAGTGTTTTATGACACCACATAACAGTAGTTATTGAAAAGCAGCTGCAAATAAATACAAAGCTGATTCAAACAATATTGGAAGACGTGTTCATTTATTTTTCATACGTGAAAAAAAGTAGTCAAGTAAGTAAAGCAGACATAAATTGTGAAAAGAATCGTATCATTCAAGTCACGACTCAGAGGTAATAAGTAGTGGTGGCTGTGGCAATGTAAAGTAGCATTAAAAAGTACAGTTCAGAACTGTGAGGACATTCTTGCAATGCTACTTTAATTGTAAAAATGTCAGTATGACAGCATGAGCTCACAGCAACAATCACAGAACACACAAAAGTGGCACAGAGTCCCCAGATTTTTTCTGTAGGCCCAAAATGCATCCTGCTTGTGTGCAGAAAATTGAAAAGAGGTCACGTGATGCTAGCTCCCTGAACGGCTGTGCTGTCTCTGGGCTCCTACCACTCATCAGCCTTAATCTCTAATTACAGCAGTTCTAGACGATCAATTCTGGTAATTCCTACACCAAGCTACTTCTTAACCTCTGCCTATCGGCCTCATGCTCTTTCACTGTCATCCTGATTTCGTAGAAAGAAAGATGGAGGCAGAGATGAAACAGGCCGCCGGTGCGGCACACACACCTCCCACTACACCAGAAAAGGTACCCAAAAAGGCCAGAAGCCAGCTCAACAACAACCTGGCAAAACGAAAGCAGTGTTGGAGCCTCGTGTGAGCCCTCTCAATCAAGAAAAATTCCTACAAGAAATCGCACCACTAAGAGAAGTACTGAATGATATCGCGAGTGAGCTAAAATCGATCAGGGGAGATCTTACCTCCCTCACAACCAGGGTAAATGACTCCGAAGTCAGGATCCAATCTCAGGAAAAATGGAGAAACACAATTGACCCTGAAATCATCGCCTAAAAGCAACAGGTGAAGAAACTGCAACTTAAAACTGAAGATCTGGAGGGCCATAGCAGGCGAAACAACCTTCTAATACTGGGCCTGCCCGAGCTTGAAGAAGGCGCAGACTCCATTGCCTTCCTCCAGAAATTCCTGATGAAAATCATTGGCCCCTCACCTCTTAACCCTCACTATCATCTGGTAAGAGCCCATAGATCTCTGAGACCAAGGCCCCCACCGGACTCTCCCCCCCCCAGCCAATTATAGTCAAATTCCTCAGTTACATTGAAAAACAGCATGTTCTCATGAAAGCTCATGAGCTGCAAGCTATTATGTGGGGCCCTCAAACTTTGAATTGCCCAAGACCTTCCAGCGGAGACCAGACAGAAGAGGACGGGCGTTCATCCCAGTGCAGAAACTCATTGCGGCAGGTATTCCTTCAGGATGCTATACCCCGCCACCCTTAGGGTCACGATCGATGGCTCTCCTTCGACCTATGACTCTCCTGATCTTGCCACCAAAGACTTAAGCTCCAAGCTGCCTAATCTGTTTAAGGACAAATGACTGGACTACCACTAACTTAGTGGTCAGGCTCGTTGCCTATGCTCTGGTTTTACTTGTTGTTATGCCAGTAATCCTTATTTACCTGTGGTAGTTGATGGTTATCTCACATTCTGGGAAGCTGGGGTATTCCGGGGATTTCAGCATCAGCCGAGGTAGGCTGCGGTACCTTCGGTCCCTGTAACTGCTCCGGAACCACTGGGAGGCTGTCATATTGCTCTGCCTGACTGATTTGGAGGCAGACCGGTTTTGGTCCCACTGCATAATCGGTCCCTTAGGGAACAGAATTGAAATCAGCCTCGTTATCTTGCCCTGCCCCACTCTCATTTCGAGCACTCAACCTCCCGTGGCCTGCAGTCTCTTACACAAGGAGGTAAGTCCGCTATTGGGTTCTCTTCTCTCAGCTGACCTAGTGGCAACCACTTACAGAGATTTCTCCTTGGGGGTTAATTTTTCTCTCCATTCCTGTGGTACCCACTGACACTCAAAGCCACTGTTTGACAGTGGTCTAATGAAAAGGGCTGATGGGGGAAGGGGGTTCCTGGAGATGCTCGGGGCTGAAGGAAGCTGCTTCATGAGCTTATAGAGGAGGGATATGGAGACCCCAAATCCTTTGACTGGGGTTCTCTTGCCAATTCTGGCTGGCTTTTATCTGCCTGTAATTCGTACCTGTGCCCCTTGAGAACCTTTAGTTTTCCTGGTCATCGGGATATGATAGCCCTGGGGTTTGCCATGGGGTTCTGGTCTCTAGGCTCTTGTCACTGGATTTCCCATTCCCTTACCGGACACACCTGGTACCAGATTGTATATAGTTCATTAGGCTTTTATAGGGCGAACAAGGTGGGGGGCTCAGTGTGGCTGGACTGTCCAATACTTCAGATGTTTTATCCTAATACCGGTTTTTACTGCCGGTTTGTTATACATCAGTATTCTGAACTGGTTTTCTTGCAGTTTCTAGCCGGACCAGTAGGGGGGTAGGGGGGTGCTTTTTCTCTCCGATTAATGTCAGAGGTTTTACTGTGTTTCTAACTATCTTACTGTTTTTGAAATGGCTATAAACTCAGTTAAATTGGTCACTTGGAATGTGCGTGGCTCAGGGAAGAACCAAGAGGATTCAGGTGTTTAATCACTGTGATTTACTCAAAGTTGAGATACTTATGCTACAGGAAACCCATTTACTTAAGAATGAAAAAAAATGGCTGGTTAGGTATGGCTTCTCTCAAGTTTTCACGGCGAGTGGGTCAGGATCCAGTAGGGGGGTTGCCACCCTTATCAAAAATTACGTTACCTTCCTGGCAGAGGAGACTCTGACCGACCCAGACAGTAGATTCATCCTGGTTAAAGGTTCCCTCAACAACTGTAAAGTAGTCCTTGGTTCCATTTATGGTCCAGTAGGTGGAAGCTCTGAGCTTTTTATGACTCTAGCGGACAAACTAGGTGCCCTCCTACCCTCACAACTTATCTTGGGAGGGCACTGGAATGTCCCACCATGCCACTCCCTGGACAGGTCTCCAGACTCTAACCGCTCAGCAACTCCGGTCCAAAAGTCCTTAGTGGACTTTATACAGCTATTAGGGCTATGTGACCCTTGGCGTCTCACTAAACCCTCCCTTCGATCTTTCTCTTTTTTCTCCCAAGCTCATCACTCCTGGTCCAGAATAGACTATATCTTAATTAGTACAGCTCTCCTCCCTGGCCTTCTCCAGACTGGCATTGAGCCAATAGTACTGTCCGATCATGCCATAGTTTGGATGAAGATCTCCCCGGATCCCAATTTTCAACGTGACACGGTCTGGAAACTCAACACCCAGCTCCTTAAAGAACCCCAGACCGTTGCCCACATAAAAACTCTCATCTCTAATTTTTTGAGATCAATATGAACTCCATTCCGAGGATTGATATCATCTGTGCTCCCTGAAATGCTACTCAGAGGAGAATTAATTGTTGGCCTCAGTAAGGAAAAACCAGGCAGGCTCGGTAAGGCCCATTACTGACCAGAATTAGGGAACTGAGGTGCCTACTCCCTCCTCTCCACTGGCCTCTCTTGAATCCCTTTTAACAGCAAAGAATGAGTATGCTGACCTACTCAAGGAGAGAGCTGAGTATAGTTTATTAAAAACTCAATCTAAATACATCGAGCAAGGCGAAAAAGTTAGCAGGCTTTTGGCCTTAAGATTACGTGCGATAGAGAGCTCAAGACTAATCCCGGCTTTGCAAACCCCTGAGGGTTTAACTAAAACAACCCCTAGGGAAATTACACAGATCTTTGAGGACTTTTATAATAACCTCTATAGCAGTCCCTCCCCCCCGGTGTCCCCCCTGGACATAGAGACTTATCTAGCAGACCTCGACCTTCCCCACCTCTCAGTACTCACAAAACGCCCTTGCTTCTCCTATTACTCCTTTCTGAAATTGAGGATGCTATTACCTCTCTCGCTCTGGACAAGGCACCTGGCCTCGATGGCTACCCTCAAACTTTACAAAACTTTCTCTAAAGAACTTGCCCCTAATCCTTAAATTGTATAACCATGTTCAATGCTGAGACAATGGACCCCACTCTTACTTGAGGCTACAATTGTGTTAATCCATAAGCCCGATAAGCCACCTAAAGACCTCTGGGTAGCTACCATCCCATCTCTCTCCTAAACTGCGATATGAAGATTCTATCCAAGATCCTAGCCGAGAGATCAAGAAGGTCTGGATTCACCCTCAGCCCAGAACAAGTTGGGTTTGTTCAATCCTGCCCCAGCAGATTACCTCAGAACCCTTTCTCACATCTCACACGCTGCCCAACTATCCCACACCCCAATGGCCTTGATTTCCTTGGACGCGGAGAAAGTGTTCGACAGAGTCAACTGGACTTTTCTCTGGGCAACTCTGGCCAAAATGGACTTTCCACCCGTCTTCCTCAAGTGGATTCAGGTATTATATAAGTCCCCCTCGGCTAGGATCTACTGCAACGGTGTCTTTTCCTCAATCTTCTACCTCCACACTGGCACTAGACAAGGCTGTCCGCTATCACCCTTTCTGTTTAACCTGTATTTATAGCCGCTTCTTCTCAAACTCAAACGTTCCCCATACATCCATGGTTGCCCGATACAACAACAGGAGCTGGTCCTATCTGTCTCATTTAGACTATATCTTGCTTCCATGTTGCCCATCCTGCCACATCATTAGGGCATGCACTTCAAATTACTCAACCCAATACGGCCGCCTTCATATTACAAGTTGAACATATCAAAATCAGAAATATTCCCACTGAACTCCTCTACGACAAACAAGAATCTCACCAAGTTTGGTATGAGATGGTCCTCAAGTCAATCAAATATTTGGGCATTCACTTTACCTCAGATCCAACTCTGCTTAAGAAGCTCAGCTAGATGACCTTAAGGCCAATATTCAGCTAGACTTGCAAAGATGTTCTCCTAAACTTCCCATCTCTCTTTGGGCAGGATTAGCATTATCAAGATGAACGCCCTTCCCATATCTCTTTACCCTCTCAATTTATTAGGCCTCTGCCATACCGCTTTGTTACCTCGTCAATTCCACTCATCTTCTCACAATTTATCTGG
The DNA here is from genome assembly GCA_016271365.2 of Neoceratodus forsteri. Taxonomy (NCBI): domain Eukaryota; kingdom Metazoa; phylum Chordata; order Ceratodontiformes; family Ceratodontidae; genus Neoceratodus; species Neoceratodus forsteri. The sequence continues at coordinate 1,277,467,563 of CM057450.1, read as the reverse complement.
CAAAATAAAGCGATCAGGCGTTTCCTTCTCTAAACTATGCCTCCCTAAGGACAAAGGGTGGTCTTCACCTCCCAATCTAATATTCTATCACTGGCTGCCCACATTTCCAAGCTGGGCAGATGGTTCTCAGTTCAACTGCTGACCCTTCTCCGCTCTGGCTTCAGATTGAGAGGCAAATTCTCTTAGAGGCCAAAATAGGCCCAAAAACAATCTTCTTCATTCCCATCTCGGTGCTTACACATTGGATCTCAAATCCAACCATTATCACATCTCTTAAATCCCTCTCCCAATGTCTTTATTTCCTTAAAATCTCACCCAAAACAGATCTAGCACAACCTTTTATCCTCAACCCCAATATTAGATTGGGAAGCTCGTTAATCACTCCCGACTGGCTCCCACAAGTTAAGGAAACAACAATAGGAAACTACTACTCCCAAGGCTCCCTTCTTTCTTCTCCTGGCATACTAGCTAAATTTGATCTTCCTAACAACATGATTTTCAAGATATACCAACTGAGGCACCTCATTAATGCTAACTCCAGTTTCTCATGAGTCAAAGGTTAATCCCTTCCTTTCTCAAATTGATATTTTAGCTCCCAGATCCCACTCTATTTCATTAATATATTCCTACCTGCTGGACCATAAATTCCCGAACCTGCTCGAAGGCTCTTGTATTTGGATTTCTCTGTTAGCGGACTCCACTCCCAACTGGTCCCGTCTATGGAAGGACCTGCACAAATACCATACCCAAGACAGATTCAGACTTACCCAATATCACATACTAAACAATATGTACTACACCCCAGTCAAACTGTTCCGTTTTAAAAAACTATCTCTCCCTCTTTGCTCCAGATGTTCACAAGCTGAGGGGAATTCACTTCATATTTTCTGGCAATGTGACAAAGTAGCCCCTTTGTGGCACTCTATTCAGGACAACCTAGACCCTCTTTTAGGCCTTGGTAACCTTTTCACGGCTGATATTTGCATCCTAGGCAATTACGCCACCATAGATTGTCAGGAACGTAGGTACCACATTGCCTTAATCTCTATGGTGGTCAAAAGGCTAGTCCTCAAGCATTGGACTGATCAACTAACCTTAACTTACCCCTGATTTTTTCTGCAGGCCCAAAATGCATCCTCCTTGTGTGCAGAACATGAATGGTTAAAAGACTTATCAATGTGCTTTAACATGGAGAGGCTCGCAGCTAGCTCTCATAACCGTATGGACTTGTTTCACAAAAAATGGGACAAGTTACATGCGCTCTATCTACACCATTGACCTCTTGGTTCGAGCTCTGATACCCATTTTTGCTCCCACCTCTTCCTTTACTTTCTCTTTCTTCCAGCTTCAAGCCTACCTTATGGTATCAATTCGACCTGGCATTATAGCCTAGCCAACAAAATGCAAGCACACTGGGGTTAGGGTGGGCAATAATAAAAGTAGTTCTGTTGTTATAGAATCCTAAGTGTTGTAGAGGGGTGTCTCGGGGATTGGGGGGTTTGTGGTTTTCTTTTTCTTTTTCCTAGGGTTGTTAATTGTGTTGTTTCCTCCTTCTTTTCTATGTACAATTCTGTGTGGACCCATTATATCATGATATTTGCTAAAACTAATAAAGTTGAATTTCAAAAAAAGAAAATTGACAAGTGGTAACGAAGTGAAATGGGATTGTTTCTGCACATACAAAGTCCCCCAGAATTAATGGCGCACTCAGTCATGTGCATAAAAGTGGCACTGAGTCCCCAAATTGTTTCTGCAGGCCCAAAATGCATCCTGCTTGTGTGCAGAAAATTGACAAGTGGTTACACAGTGAAATGAGACTGTTTCAGCACATACAAAGTCCCCCAGAATTAATGGCGCTCTCAGTCATGCACACAAAAGTGGCACAGAGTCCCCTGATTTTTTCTGCAGGCCCAAAATGCATCCTCCTTGTGTGCAGAACATTGACAAGTGGTTATGAAGTGAAATGGAATTGTTTCAGCACATGCAAAGTACCCCAGAATTTATTGTGCCAGTCACTCATGCACGCAGTGCCCCTAAAATGATGACCATGAGAGAACTGTTGCTGGTCCAATGTGTGCTGTGATTCGAGCAAATGCAATGTGATCATCTCAGCTGGATGGAAGGGTGCCCTTTGTCTGTACACTAATAGTAGCCTTGGTGAGTTGATATATATAGATATATATTTCTGTATTTTGTAGGTGGGGGGGTTGACATGGACATGTACTCATGGTATTGTTCTGTATCACAGAATGCAGATACTGTTGGTGTGCACATTCCAGTGCTCGATTAGAACTTTTTGCATAGAAATTTGCAATGGATAACTGTCAAGCACATGAAGGTAAGTTTGTTTTTTTTTGGGTGGGGAGAAGCATATTTGCAGGTTTGTCTGTAATGGTTTCTTATTTTCTTTCTTCTTCACAAATTTCATATGCATCTTTTTTGAGTCTGGTTGTTAATGATGTTCACGGTCATCTAATGAAATGACTTCTGCATGTTGCATGTTCGCCCCAGCCGGAGGGGGCCTGATGTTGAAGAACTTGTTTGGATAAGGCCACTTTGTCAGAACAACAAAGCATCTGGAAGTTTCCTAAAAAGAGAAATTAACTTCTTACAACTTAATTGTTATGTGTCCCTCCCTAGTTCTCAAATCTCAATTCCTAAAGCCAAGTTACATTTCAAAGACACATCTTGTCAGCCAACACAACCTGTTGTGTGCAATATTTGCTGCAGTCTTTACAAAACGATGAAATGGATTAAATAAAATCTTCATACTTACCAGAATGGATTTCACATGGATATTGCATCGGTTCATCTCTGTATGGTACAGCTACAGTATCATTCCCAATGAGTTTTAGCGATGAAGCATTTTTTTGTTACCCTGTAAAAGAAACATAAGACGTGTACTGTATGCGTTTTACCATTGCAGCTCTGAAAAGCTACAGAAAACAAAACATATAACTAAAGGAAGTGAAGCAGCATAACAAACATGAGTACACATACTCACTTTATGGTTTAAATATTAAGAAGCTGGTGGTGGTGGTCTGGAGGGCAGACAGACTCATGGTGGCAGTGGATAACATCAGTCCCAGTAGTGGTGGTCCGGGGGGGAAGACAGACTCATGGTGGCAGACTTGGATAACATCAGTCCCAGTGGTGGTGGCCCGGGAGACAGACTCATGGTGGCAGACTTGGATAACATCAGTCCCAGTGGTGGTGGCCCAGGGGGTCAGACAGACTCATGGTGGCAGACTTGGATAACATCAGTCCTGGTGGTGATGGTCCAGGGGGCAGACAGACTTATGGTGGCAGTGGATAACATCAGTCCCGGTGGTGGTGGTCCAGGGGGCAGACAGACTCATGATGACAGACTTGGATAACATCAGTCCCAGTGGTGGTGGTCCGGGGAGCAGACCTACTCATGGTGGCAGACTTGGATAACATCAGTCCTGGTGGTGGTGGTCCAGGGGGCAGACAGACTCTTGGTGGCAGTGGATAACATCAATCCCTGTGGTGGTGGTCCAGGGGGCAGACAGACTCATGGTGGCAGACTTGGATAACATCAGTCTCAGTGGTGGTGGTCTGAAGGGAAGACAGACTCATGGTGGCAGTGGATAACATCAGTCCCGGTGGCGGTGGTCCGGGGGGCAGACAGACTCATGGTGGCAGACTTGGATAACATCAGTCCTGGTGGCGGTGGTCCGGGGAGGGCACACCACCTTTTAAATACTTCAGTTAAAACCCAGCAAACATTAACCACATCATCATCCTCATAAAGAAAACGGCCCTCACAGTCATCGACGTCTGAAGTCTGAACACTGGGAAATTCTTTCTCCATTGTGTCGTCATCTACGTCAGTGGTGGGCCATTTCAGGCAGCCACTGCCAGTGCCACCAGGATGCTCTATTTTCACATCAGCATGACCACCATGACTAGGCCGGAGTATGAATACCGAGGTTGCAGTCTGTGCTGTTATGTGCCTCTCATTCATTTTAATGAATGTTAGCAAATTAACATTTGCAGGAGACAGGTTTGCCCGATGATCCCTGACTATTGCAGCTGCTGAGCTGAATACCCTCTCAACACTTACATTGGAGGGTGGGCACGTGGACATACTTCAGTGCCACTGCAGTCAGCTCTGGCCATTCACTGACCTTTCCACAGCAGTACAAAAGAGGATCTTCACTTATTGTCAGATGCCTGTTTTCAGACAAATATGACTCAACCATTCTCTGTGCCGCACTAAGTCCAATTGTTGATGCATCATCCTGTTCTCCCAAATCATTTATTTCACAAATACCCACTTGGGACAAAGCCTCCCAAAGTGGGTTGATGCCACCCACTTTGGATGACAGACCACCTGGAACTACAGTCCCCTTACCCTTGCAGGATATGCTTGATGGTCCTCCAGATACACCTTCAGCTGGATTATGCTACTGAGGTTTGTTGACCTTGGCACGTGACTTCTGTGCCCCATGAACCAAATGCACCAGTGGATGACTGATATTTTTTACCTGTTCAGGCCCTCCCTCCTGTACTGATGCAAATCCACGTTTGTTTCATGGGTCCAGAATTGTTGCTATGGCAAAGTTGTCACTACACTGAATGCTCACAATGTGATGATTCTGGTTGAATACTGTCAGCATATGTTGCAGCAACATACTGCTACCACTGTCTCCGGCAACATCAAGGTTATGCTGTACATTCACCAATGTCTGCTTCAGCACCCACAGCAGTGGAATTGCTTGGCTAATGGGCAGACTCACCACTCACTGCCTGTGTGGCATGTTCAAAAGGCCATAAAATTGTTATTACAGAGTCCATGAGGCGCCAATATTTAGTCATCATAGACATGGAGGCCCCGGAACTGTCACGGCTAGTGTGCATAACAAGATATTCTGAGATGACTTTGTATTGTTCATACAACCTCTCTGCCATGTATAACGTGGAGTTCCATCGGGTGACAACTTCCAGCTTCAAGCGGTGCTGAGGCAGGCTGTTTTGTATCTGCAACTGCCGCAGTTGATCATGGGCCTTTCCAGATCTTGAAAGTGAGAGCAGATATGTTGTGCAACGGTCAGCATTTCCTTTATATCAGGGTGTTGCAGAAACTCCTGAATCACAAGATTTAAACAGTGGGCCACGCATGGAACACGAAGAAAAAAAAACACCAATAATGACGCATTTCATCACATTTGACCCATTGTCACTTGCTATGAACCCAGTTCTCAGGGACAGAGGGTTTAGCCATCTGTCAGTTTCAGTCAGTACCATGTCCAACATGTTCTCACCAGTGTGTGAACAGGTCACACTGTGCATAGCAATTGTTGCATGCTGTCAAATTCCGGGAAGACTGCTACCGCGACAATCCACCTTACTGCAATGATTATTCACACTACCAACATCACAAACAACCCCCGGCACCTGTGCCCAGTGTGCAGTTATACAGAGATATGAACTCCCGACTGTTTTGCCACTTGTCCACATATCCATACTTAAATGGATGAATGGAGAGGAGGAATTTTGAAGGGCATGTCTTACTGAGTCAGACACAGTGCGGAACAACTCGGGGACTGCACATGTAGAAAAGTATGTCCTGGATGGGATTTTCTATTTTGGACAGGCACGATGAATGGCTTTGGCAGGGGGTGGACATTTGATGAAGACGGCTGCACAGGTGATGATGGCAAACCCAGAAATGATGTTATTTTGCCAGATCTGCCAACCGGGGTTGAGGTACCACTTGCACTAGACATACTGCATTCACCACCACCACCACCACCACCACCACAAAAACTGCTAATCTCACCAGCACTGGACAACACTTCAAAGTCATTATGGTCCTCCACCTCATCATGCCTGTAGTAATCCTCTGCTCTTATTACCACACTACTGCACATGTTTAGTTTCCTACTGGGTTTACCAGTCATGGAAGGGGATAACATGCTGGCTATGGTTGCCGGTGACATGAGTGAACTCCCCACTGTGGTATTAGCTGCGATCTTGTTCTGGGTCCACAGAGCCAAATGCCTATTCTTAAGATGCGTATGCTGTCCTCCTGTGCCTAGATGGCTCCCCTTTATACCTTGACTCACACGTACATGGCAAACATGGCAGATTGCATCTGAATCATCATTTGCATCTTGAACAAAAAAATCCCAAACAAGGGAGTGTGATGCTCTGCTTTTAACATGTCCATGATGATGTGGCTTATTTAAGTCTGTTATTTTAAGCACTGAAGTGAGAGGGCACGTGATGTTTCTGGCACTGCACACCTAGGGTGGGATATTCAAAAATGAACCTGGCAGGGGCGCAAGCAGGGCACAGCACAACTGGGATGCACCAGGGTGTGGACTGGATGATATTCAACAGACCTGCACCATGGCTCAGCACCATTGAATATTGCAACTTGGCCCCCCGCATTGTGCATAGCGCAGTGACACTGCACCAGCGCAAGTGAAAAGAGTGGAGCAGGGAGATGCACCAGCGTAAGTGCAGTTGTGCTAGGCGCAGGAGCAGCGATATTCAGCAGTGGATATGCAAATTGGGCCATAATGCATGCAAGGCACAACTGGGGCCATTATCATGTCATTATGGTCCCATCTGCATAAAGGTGCACTGATACCCTGCGACTTGCACCTGGCACCCTGCCAGGCTGCAGCCGTTGGAGACCGACGCCCCCTGCACATCGCGGCAAAGTGCCCCAATGCCCGATCATGGGCAAAAGTCTATTTAAAAAATGTCCAATATCCGTGGTGGTCCAGCGGACTGCTTCCAGACCAATTGCGGGCATAAGTATGTTTAAATTCACATCCAATATCCCTGGTGGTCCAGTGGACCGCTTCTAGCACAATTGCGGGCATTAGTATATATAAAAACATTTTACATTATCCCTGGTGGTCCAGTGGTACCCCCTCTCCACCCGCCCACTGAGCCCCACCACTCTTCTCCCTTCCCAGTCAGCGGCGGGCAGCAGCTCCCCACACACAAGCCACCTGGCCGCCCGCCGACTGACTGTGTACTGTATGGCTGTATGCCCATTGGTCCACAGCATGGGCCAATGGTGCATGCAGACTGTACCTTACTACACAGTCCAGATTCGTGAATGGCTCCATTCACATATCGGGACTGTGTAGTACGGTACAGTCTGCACGCCCATTGGCCCACGCTGTGGACCAGTGCACGTACAGCCATACAGTATGCAGTCAGTCAGCAGATGGCCAGGCGGCTTGCAGGTGGGGAGCTGCCACCTGCTGCTGACCAGGGGAGAGTGGGGTGGCGGTGCTCAGTGGGCAGGTGGGGAAGGGGGTACTGCTGGACCACCAGGGATAATGTAAAACATTTTAAAATATACTAATGTCTGTGATTGGGCTGGAAGCAGTCCACTGGACCACCAGGGATATTGGCCATGATTTTAAGTATACTTATGCCTGTGATCTGGAGTTGGGGGGGGCATGATGCCAACAGACCCTGGCCCCAGTGCTCGGGTGGCCATCCACAGCTGGCGGCTGCTGTGTTGCACCCTGCAACATGGCAGCTCACCTGTGGGTGGCCAGCCCTTGCTCCTATATCCTTTTGGCTCAATTTTGAGCATCAGCGTGTGGCGCAAGTAGGGGTTGCACCAGCATATGCGCCGCACATCCCAGGCAGAATATTGGGATGTGCGGAATATGCATGGGCATGCCCCCTGCACTTGCACTGCATACATTACTGGTGCACCCCAGCACATCGGAATCTGCGTGGCGCAACATCCCCTTTTGAATATCACGCCGGGGTGTATCAGTGAGTTGCGCATGGCACAGCACTGTTGAGCCATGCGCAACCCCTTTGAATATCCCACACCCTGGATTGCAACTGACCACCATGACTACCTATCATATTGATTACTGGGTCATCATCATCATCATCATCATCATCATTATCATCAACTAAAAGCGGTAGATCACAAGTTTTTACAGGGGGGATTCTTGCAAACAGACTCAGACACAGCCACTTTGAATTTCTTTTTCTCCGGTTCCCAACTGGGGACAATTACATCATCATCATATTCATCAACATCACACACATCCACATCTTCTGCTTGGATGCTACTAGCATGTGGACTGCATGTTGCAACTACAGCAACATCATCCTCATCATCACATTCATCATCAGCATCTACACTGCCATCACCTGATATTTTTTCACCACACTGTAAATCACTGCATGGAAAATGCATGATGTTAAGTGCCACAGTGGACGGAATATCGCATTGTATGCTATCGTTGACATGATCATCAGAATCCTCAAGTTTAGTCACTGGGATGTTACTGGGAAGCATGACATCATCTACGCTGCCGCTCACTTGCACTGCTTCACACTCAATATGTTTGGATACGGTACACTGGTCAGAATTAGAACTTGACGCAACAATGCTAATACTACCTCCACCACCACTAACACCAGTAACACTAACACCACTGGCTGGGAAAACATCATCTCCTCCAACTATGAGCGAAGCTACTGATTGGGCTATAAAAAACATTGCAGGAAAAATACCTTTCCTCACATCAGCAATGCACTTCTGTGTCTGCGTACTACTACCACGCCCACAGACCATCTTACTGCCAACCTTGCCATGGCTAGAAACAGCTTTGCTTGCACGTCTCTTTGCAGGCATTTGGGGGGAACAACCACAAATATTATTACCAGATTCAGATTTTGATATGTTCACTTTCTGATTGGAGGGACACTGGCTGGATGTGAAGCCAAATAAACAACTGTGGCTTCAGTAACAGATAAGAGACTACTCTGAGACTGTCACAGAATTAAAGCAACTTCAGTAACCAGTGGTGCTGATGAGGTCATAAAAACAATCCAGTCTGGTAAAAAATACCTTCTGAATGTGGGGGTTGGGGGGCACTGAATAGAGACAGTGCTGATTTTTACAGTACTACAAGCAGCAAAACTAAGAACAGAGACCACGATCGCAGTACAAAATCAGGCAGCTGCAGTGGATAGCAGGTTCACACTGCTGCGCTTAGTTGCAATTACACTAGTCTGTGTCACAATAAAAGGCACATTATTTGATGCACGCAACACTGCACACACACTCACAACACAGAACAGTTTGTGTACAATGCTGAATGAGGAATGCGATGTAAATGCAAAAGTTCAGTGTACTATGCCACGTTGCGTATTGTAAATTTGTAATTTAAACAACCTGACCTTATGAACTGCTGCACCACATCCACACAACAAACTGCAAGAAAATTTCTACTATTACTGACAATATTACTATGTGTACATTAACACAGTCAGTTATATAACAAAAATATAACCAAAAAACAAAGAAATCATTATTTCTCCAACTTAAATCTACCTACACCACAGATACGCCCCTCTCCCAAAGCACACTTTCACTGTCTTTCATTACACACACTCAATGTTGTAAATTAACATTCAAAATCCACACAAACACAAAAACGCTCAATGATATGAGCACAGGAGGGTTTCCTACAATCGATGAACTAAAGTTGGATCTTCCCAAAAAAAGCAAAAATGCTTTTTGAACAGCTTTTACAAGATTACTATTACAGACAGCTATCAGAGTACACTGTTTCCTACTCCTTCCTACTCGTACTACCCCGAATTGAGGCTGTGCAGATCAATATAGAGTCCATGTGACCTGAAATCCCATGAATAACTGCAAAATTTGCCTTTGGAGCTCAAAAACAAGGTGAAGTGAGGCGAAGTGCACTGCCTGCAATGCACTTGACCTTAAATTTGGCAGAGTAGTGGTCTGGGGAGGCAGAGTAATGCAAAGTCAGTGTTTCTAATGGACTTTGCATTCCTCATTATAACGCAAAGTACTCCGCTTTGCATTGAGGAGCACTCCGCGAACCCGCCTTTGCTCCGCGAATCGCTTCCGGATTGAGCCCACTTTGCCCACCACTAGCCAACCATGACCATTCATTTTTATGGCACTGTGGCTCAGGGCTTGCCCTGTGGCCAATGGTCTCACTCCGTATCCATGAAGTCTGCATCTTGAGCATAAGACTCAGGGCAGAGTCCTTCTTATCTGGCCCATAGTGGGAATTACCTAACTCTGGGCAGAGCTTTAGCCATGCAGATGTATTGGTGGCACCTCTTAATGTAGAATGTAAGACTTCAGCTGCAAGAAGTGGGGCTCTTAAGCCCAAGGGGTCTCCTTTAGCTAGTTGAGCAGGTACGGCAACACCTTTTAAGCTGTTCTCCTTACAACCACTTCTGGTTCACCTGGTCTATTATTAGGCTCATGTAGGCTGGCTGAGTGCCTCATTGGTCATTGCTCTCCTCCTCCCACCTTTGGCTGCAGTACTCCCCTCGTAGGAGTACCCCATTGTTGCAGAGTGCAATCACAGCCCTTGACGGCATTCCCATTAGAGGGACATAGTGAGAACTTCCTCCAAATTGGAATATTTTCCACCTCACCTGAATTGGGTTTCTAAATTACAGCAGCAGAGCCATCACTAAATAAAATATTCCATGCCTCGAGGGAAGGCAATCTAGGCCTTGGCTTCCCAGAGGTTTCCTCCTCAAATGGAGTTTTTCCTCTCCTCTGTGCTGAAGGTCAAAATATTTAGTAGCATATTCCCTAGGTTACTTAGGTAGGTTTCTGCTGTTGGATGGAGATGGATGGTGGCCCTTCTTTGCCATTTCCTCTCTCCTTTGGAAGTCATGCCCTCTTGCTATCTAATCATTCAGACCTACACAAAGGTCACTACATTTTACCCACCATCTCCTGCTAACCTAGGTGAAGGTCCTAAATGCATGGTACTTACTCATCACCTTCTGCAATGCTTTCTGCTCTACACTCTTTTTGGGACTCCTTCCTAAGGTATCTTTAGCCTTAGGGAATCCATCTCATGGCACCTCCAATGGTGGAATCCTTCTCCGGGGTTCCTTGCTTTCAACATCTCTACAGGGTGGTATTCCCCAAGGAATGAGAGGCAAACGGCCACAAAGGTTTTTTCAACAAATTGCATAAACACAACACTACACCAACTCATGTAAGCACATTGAATTGAAAGGCTTAGCCTGTGGTGCAAATGGCTGTACCTACCAGCCACACCCCCTGCCTGAGCTATTTAAACTCTGTCCTTCTGGCTTCACTCAGAAGCATTTTTTCTTTGTCCCACCATCCTCCCCTCCTCCTCCTCCAGTGGCTTGCCTCTCTCCTCAGGGCTCCTTCCTAACATACTTTTAGACAAAGGGAGTCCTTTCTGCAGCATCCCTAGGAGTGGAATCTTCCTCCAGGGTAACTTGCCTTCGGCATCCCTACAGGGTGGTATTACCTGAGGAATGAGAGGTGAATGGCCACAAAGTTTGTTTTTTTTAAAAAGTTACATAAGCACACTACACCAATTGAGTAAGCCCATTGGAACTAAGGTTATCATCAGTTAGAATTAGCAGAGTCTCAAAACTGACAACATGTTCGACTCATGTAGGCCTCAGACACTACAAAAGACTCACATTTGGAGTGTGCTGCACAACTGAAATTTTTAAAGATGCTGTTAAAAGGGTAATACAAAACATTCCCAATGTGCTTAATTATGGTGATGATGTCTTAGCCTTTGGTAAAACTCAGAAGGAACATAACCAAGCTTTTAAATCAGTGTTTGAGTGTTTGGCTGCTAATAACCTAACACTGAATCAAGCTAGATGTGAATTTAACAAAACTACACTTGAGTTCTATGACCACATATTTTCACATCAAGGAATAAAACCAGATTCAAAAAAAGAGCAAATAAAGAAAGCAGCAATGTCAAAAGATGTCACTGATGTGTGCTCATTCTTAGGAATGGCTAGTTACTGTGCAAGGTATATCAGAGAGTTTTTCACTGTAAATACCACACTGAGGGAACTCACAAAGCAGAATACAGAATTGCAGTGGTCATCTGCATGTCAAATGGCATTTGACTCCATAAAGGACTAATTGGACTCAGACATAACCATGGCATACTTCGATCTGAGCCTGACAACAGAAGAAATTTCTTCACACTTGCGATAATTTCAAATTTTGTTAGCTCCAACATTGTCAATGGGTAGTTAGTACATATAGGTAATGTGCACCCCTACTAGGGGAAATTGCATAGCCCAAGGCTGCAAACAGCATAGAATCCTGGACACATGAACACCTCAGATAGTTACAACTCTCCAGTCACATTTGTCCTCACTGTGCCACAATTACATAAGAGTAAACCCGTGTAGATTATACTGCTCGTCTTACAATAAACCAATATATAGAAATTGTTTGCATACTCATACCTTTTCCTAGCACCATTCCCAGTCCTTTTTTGACTTTCATGTTTAAATTACTCCTTCTTGAATTGATTCCGGAATTGTATTTTATTACTGTCCTCTGTAGTTAGTTTTTGTATTCTGAGCTGCTAAAAACTGTTGGGTGTACCAGAGCTTTTATAGAAAACACACTCTTGGATTGGATCCTTACCAGTCACCCATCTCAGATATCTAACACTAATGTCCTCCCTGACTCTCTCAGTGATCACTCCCCTGTTAGCTGCACCTGGTCAAATAAATTCATCAAACAACCACCAAAAACAATCACCAGCAGGGTTTTACTCAGTGGTCACCTTCCTCAACTCAAATCCCACCTCCTCCACCAAGACTGGTCCCCTATCTTCAATGCAACCAACGTAAACACTGCCCTTGACCACTTCATAAACATCTTCACTGTGGCCTGTGACATGTATGCTCCTATTAAGAAATGCAAAGTCAAATCATTGAGTAACCCTTGGCTCACAGGTGACCTCCTCAGGATGCCAAAAACAAGAGACCACCTATGGGAGCTGGCCAGAAACTCTGGAAAGCAAAATGACATCCAAAACTACAAATGTGCCCGCAATGACTGCACCAAAACCATCCGGCAAATGAAGTCCACCTACTATAAGCATGCCCTCACAAACTCCTGGGGCAATGGTCGGGAATTCTGGAAGAACATAAAGGAACTCACTGGAAATCCACCCAACCCCCCCCCCATCAATACTCAACATCAACGGAACCACAACCCTCAACTCAAAAACCATTGCGGGTACCTTTAACAAAGCCTTTACCGACCTCAGCGCTGTCCTACATCAGGACTGCTTCAAAGATGGTGTAGCCCCCCCTGTCTGGAATGAACACTACTCCCACCAGCTCCCCCTGCTTCTACTTCAAAGTAGTCAAGGCTCACCAAGTACGCAAATACGTTACCATAGCCCTTGGTAAATCAAGATTCAGTAATGATTCCCTCGATCTCAAAATCCTGTCTCTTAGACTTGATGAAGTGCTTAGTCCTCTGACCAGAATTTTCAACCTCTCCCTCAGCCTTAGCCAGTTCCCAGACAGATGGAAATCTGCCACTGTCACCCCAGTCCATAAAAGTGGTGACAAAACTGCCCACGATAACTACAGACCTATCTCCCTACTACCCTCACTCTCCAAGGCACTAGAACGCATCATCTCAGACCAGCTCACAGAATACCTGGATACGTACAACATCCTGTGCAAGCAACAACACAGGTTCCGTGAAGAAGTCACAGCACCTCCACATTCCTACTTGAATTCCATCAAGAATCCACAACGCACTTTGATTCCGGGTCAACTACTAGGCTCAATCTACATTGACTTAACTAAAGCCTTCGACACCGTCAATCACCACCTCCTACTTGTCCAGCTTCAGAACACTGGGCTGTCAACCGACACCATTGGCTGGTTTAAGAGCTACCTTGAAGAATGGTCCCAAACAGAAAGAATCGCTGATACAATCTTGGATCCTAAACCGGTCTGCTCGGGAGTCCCCCAGGGCTCCATTCTGGGACCCCTCCTTTTCAGCCTATTCTTAAACTCACTACCGGATAGCTGCCCAGAACAAATAATTCTCTACGCCGATAATGCCGTGATCCTCACCTCAGACCCTGATCCAAACCAATTACAAAATAAACTTCAGCGGGCCTTCTCCTCCATCGAATTCTGGTTCCTAAATCATAAACTGCTTCTCAATCAGAAAAAAAACAAGTCTATGGTCTTTTGCAGCCCCCACAACAAAAACAAACAACTCCACCTCTCCATTGCAACCGAACAAGGAGCCATCCTAGAGCAAACACAATTGTTCAAGTACCTTGGCATCACCCTTGATCCCCACCTCTCATATGCTGTCCATATTAGCAATGTGGAAAAGTCTGCCAATGTGAGGTTAGGCATATTATTCTGGCACAGGAAACACCTAACCCCAGAAGCACTGTCAGTGGCCGTCCAAAGCTCCATTGTCAGCATCATAGACTATGGTCTTATCATATATGGGTCTGCAACTACCACTGCTCTCAAACATATCGTGACCTCCCTGAATAAGGCCTGTCATCTCATCACTGGCTCACATCGCCATACCCACACTTGTGACCTTTATTCCCAATCTGGATGGCTTCAACTGGACAAACGCATAAAATATCAAACCTGTATCACGGCCAAGAAAATCATAATGAGACTTGCCCCATCTGGTGTCTGTGCCCTCCTTAAGCCTAGACATAGGAATGTCACTACAAGGAGATTCAATTCCCATCTACTACATATCCCACGATGTCGCATGACCCAAGGACAAAGATCATTTGCCTGTCGGGCATCCAACTGGCTCAACTCTCTTAGCAGTGACATAGTGACCGCTCCAACACTCAGCCTCTTCAAGTCCAAGCTGCACCTCTCACTGCTTGTATCCTGCGATTGCCCATCTTAACATTTCCACCATTCCAGCTGCACATGCCCCAGCACCCAGCACTTACAATCAGTCTTTGCACCCCTAACACCTTACCTGGCATATTCCCTCGACAAGGCCCCCTGGCTGCACTGTCTCCCACCCTCACCCACCTCCTGTATCTCCAATCCTGTCCCTTCCCCACCCCTCGTGCTCCCCCCACCCCTGCACCTCCTACCCCCTCGATCTCCTACCTCACTTATCCCCCATGACCCCCCTCCCTTGTCTTGCTCATAGCTCAAGTCTTTGTACTGGTTATTACATGTCTGTAAGTCAGTGGACGTTATGTTTGTAACTAAAAATGATGACTGTTGCACACGCTGATGTGGAACCTTTGTAAAAGAGCCTCGGCTCAAAGGTATTGTAATCCTAGATTGAAATAAATAAATAAATAAATAAATAAATAAAATAAAAATAAATAAATAAAAAGCCTGGTGTTGCTGTGGACTCAGGGCTGTACTGTTGACATCACTATATGGCAGAGGAGTGACTCACACTGTGCAGTACAGTACAGTGCAGTCACAGCAGTTCTGCAAGGGAAAACTACCAGTACTCAATGGACAGTACATACTGAGTTTCACCTTCCCCAAGACACCTTGTTAGCAATGCGTTATGCCAAAATCCAAATGTCTTGAAATCCAAATGCCTTGTCAGTATGTTTTTTGTAAAATTGACTTGTGTGTGAGTCACTCCTCTGCCATATAGTAATGTGAGCAGTACAGTCCTGGGCTCACATAAACACCAGGCTTGCTACAGAAGCTCTGGTATACCCTGCAGTTTTTAGCAGCTCAGAAAGCAAAAACTAACTGCAGAGGACAGTAATGAAATGCAATTACAGAATCAATGCAAGAAGGGGTAATTCATGCATGAAAGTCAGAGGACTGGGAAAGGTGTACTGTACATCTCAATCTCTATCTCTCAACAAAATATTGCTGTCTTTTATAAGATGTCTTTTCCTAGCGGTTGAAACTCTGCATCCTGTTCTTGTAAGTTTCATGTCCCGTCTTTCACAAAATGGGGAAATTTATGCATGAAAGTCAAAAGGCTTGGAAAGGAGTTCACGGCTACTCTATCTTGTCTCAATCCCCATGCTTTGTTACAGAGGCAGAAGTAAGTAAATTTTACAAAAAACATACTGACAAGGCATTTCGATTTTGTCATAATGCATTGCTAACAGGGTGCTTGGGAAAGGGGGAACATGGTATGTACATTGAATACTGGCAGTTTTCCCTTGCAAAACTACTGTGACTGCACTATGCTGCACAGTGTGAGTCACTCCTCTGCCCTACAGTGATGTCATTGAGAGCCAGCAGCCGAACAGCAAAGGCAAGTGCAGCAGGGCTAAAGCAGAGCTCAAAAATAAATCTAAATTATGGAAGGCAGAGTAAACCTTGACCAAAAATAACAAATACACACATTCTTTCAGGTCTAGTACTGCATATAATGACTATAAGATGTAACTTTTTGGACCAACATGAAAGGAGCTCTTTCAACTTCCGAACTAGCTAAAATGAGACTGGTGAAAGGAATTCATAAAAAAGGTAACACTGGAAAAGAACTGCAAACAGCGTAAATACTAACCCATAACAGAGGAGAACCCTCATTGCTCAGAAAAATAAAAGTCTTTCAACCTGCGTGCCAGTAACCAAATATTTGAATGTGGAACTGTTCATTTTCATACATATATATATATATATATATATATATATATTTTTTTTTTTTAGGGTTGCTGTGCACCACCACAAAATGTAAAAAAAAATGTGGGGTTTGCATGTTTCTTTGCTTGGGACTATAGCCCAAATGATTTGTCCATCTGGTTTGAAATCTTCAGGGAAGATGCAGTCTGGGTAACTAATGTGCCTTTTGAAGATTTGGTGAACAAATATTAATCCATTCAAAAGTTATTACAATTTTAATTTTCCCATAATAGTCAATGGGAAAAAATACATGTGTCTCTAGAAAGCACCCGTTACTGTTGTGAAAGCACATTTTACTGTTGCAAATCCACTCAATAGTGTCATGCTGTCACCATCTTATTTCAGTTAGCGGTGGAGAAAAAAGGCTGAAGTTCAAATTCTATTGCCCCTTGGTAAACACTGGCAGTTGTGTTTACCCATTCAGGGTTCAAGGAACACAATGGTGCCATCAGTTTTTTTTCTAGGACCCCTAGAAATACCTTTTTCAAAATCGGGTCACCTGTAGTGTCACAAATCACGATAGTGCAGATGCAACACTTTCACAAATCACGACACTGTCACATCTGTATTTTCGCGATTTGTGACACTACTGCACCAAAAAATACTATTTCTTTGCCATATGACTGCACCTAAATGGCGGGGTTCTTGGGCTGAAATTTGCTGGGTGGCAAGCCCTGGCCCCACATATGTGACTTTTGGTAGTTTGGTAAAAAAATGTTAAACGGTTACAAGGTTACAGCGCTCTGAAGTTGAGACATTTCCCATAGACTAACATTGCGGTGCCCGCAGCACCTTTCGGCATCTGTATCTCAAAAATGATTCAAGATATGCATTTTTTGCTCCCCACAGCTTAGGACTAAGCCTGTGTGGAGGTTTCAAAGTCATGATTACAACTGCGGTGGAATTGTTTTCATAGTTGCTACGGTTACTTAGATATTGCCAAATAAGTGTTACAAGGGTTCCTTTTCAGTACTATGAGGCTGCTGTATGGCTCTGTACTTATGTATAAGTGGGAGTGCAGGGCCCAGAGGGGCCACACTCCCATATATGCATACCATTAGGCAAAAAATGGGTAATGTGAATGGAACAAAGGGCCCACACTCACACAAACACGTACCAGTTACCAGTTACTTTACACTTTCTCAAAAAGAAGGAAAATTCATTGAAAAACACTTTGTTAATGCATCAGTTAGGTTTGATAGCACAATGACAAAAGTATGGAAATTTGATGTTAGGGTTACCATCCCTAGCCCCCAACTCCCCACCCTCCACACACCTGCAGACATCGGGGTGTGCCATGGGGTTGGCAGGCCTAGCTCTCACCCCATTCTCCTATACTGTAGCATGTCAGCTTGTTTACACATGAAATGGGGTGAGAGTTGGTCCTCATGACCCCATGGCACACCCCAACATCTGTTGGTGTGTGGAGGGTAGGGAGGTGTTAGGGGTCTTAACCCTACCATCACATTTCCATACTTTTGTCACTGTGCTATCAACCATAGCTGATGTATTAACAAAGTGTTTTGCAAAGAACATATTTTATAGCTACATGATAGTGCAGCTATAGTTAGGGTTGCCCAGCAACTTCTATGTTAAACCCAAATATTTGCACTTTAACAACTTTGCAACCATATGACTGATTTGCCTGAAATTGTGCATGCATGGCACAGTACCATAGATCTCTAGATCTGGCAGGTTGCGTTATGGTTGGATTAGTGGTTGCAGAGCTGCAGAGTGCCAAAAATGCCCCAAAACGGGGTTTTTGCATGTTTCTTTTCTAGGGGCTACAGCCCAAATGATTTATCCATCTGTTCCAAAATCTTCAGGGAAGATGCAATCTGGGTCACTGATGTACCTTTTGAAGGTTTGGTGAAAAAAATATTAATCTGTTCAAAAGTGATTCAAATTTAAAGTTTCCCATTATAGTCAATGGTAAAAAAATATATGTGCCTGTCGAAAGCACCTGGTAGTGTCGCAACAGGACATTTTACCGTTGCAAGTGCCCTCTGTACTGTCATGCCACTGCCATCTTGTTTTCAGTTAGCAATGGAGAAAAACAGCTGTAATTTAAAAGTTACTGCCCCTAGGTAAACACCAACAGTTGTGTTTACCTAACTGGGGTCTGAGGAACACGATTCTGCTGTTACATTTTTTAAAAATTGCCTGGAAATATGTTTTTGCACTGCAGCCATTAGATGTGTCACAAATTTGCAAAAGTCAGTTTGTGAAAAATTTTCAAATTTGTGACACTTTTGCACATTTGTGAACATTTCTTTGAAAAACTTTCACAAACTTGCAACATTACTTTAACAAAAACCTTTTCTGGCCATTTAAAAAAAAAATGTCAGGATAGTGTTCTTTGCCCCTTTTTATGTGTTTACCTAAATAAAGGATGTGTTATCCTTTATGTGCCTCCAAGGAGGCTGAGGCATGTATTAATTTATATATTAAATATACAGCTCTCCTACTCTCTCACTCTGTGTGTTGTCCCACCCTCCACCCTCCATTACCTGTGTTCAGTCCCACAATGTAGTTGAAGCTTCCCATTCCCTCCTTCTTTGTGCTGTCCCTCCCTTCACCCTCTGTTGCCGGTTCCCTCCAGCCCCAGCCTGTTGTTTTTATACATATTTTCACCGACAGCAGGGTGCCCAATCCTCGCAGGCATAGTTCCATAATGCTACCACCTACAGTTTATGCATATATATATATATATTTGTATATATATATATATATATATATATATATATATATACCTGTTAAAAAGAAAACCAACCACTGACATCTTTTTTTTATTCTTGGATAAAAGAAAATGGTCCCTCAACGTCTCCTCTGTCCCACTCCCCATCCCTACCCTCCCTCTGCATAACCATCTCCCCGCACCTCTCCTTACCCTATACTTACCTCTGGAGGTTGGGTGCTGTCCTCTTCTCTGGACTGGGACATGACTGTGCTCTTCAAAGCTACACCACAAACTGAAGAATCAAGGTATAATGGCTGTCAATGGGGGGGTTGAACTTATGTTGATATCGCCATCATTTTTTGAGATTTTTGCACCAAATTTTCAACATAGAGTTTTTGGGACCCCACCTCATGACCACTGTCACTGTCATCTCATTAGTCAGACCAGAAAGGTGATTTCCCAATTGCTGCATGGAATCACTTATCAGGACTGATTAATGAAATGACAGTGCCAGTGTTCATGAGGCGGGGTCTCAAAAAGCCCATGTTGAAAAGTTGGTGCACAAATTCCCAAAAATGACCATGTTATGTGCGTACATTGCGCATTTTCTATGCATGCTCATAACTTTGCCAATTTTTAATATTTGCAGTCCAGATTTTCAACATTTCCATTTTTTCACACCTCCTCATGAACAGTACAGCTTTCATTTTTCACATCCTGCCCAAAATGTGTTTTTGCACCTGTGGCACAGAAAGGCGCAGTCACTGTCTGAAATCAACTTTCAGGATGGATTAATGAAATCACAGTGCCAGTGCTCATGAGGCGAGCTCCTAAAAACCCATGTTGAAAATGTGGTTAAATATTTTTAAAAAATGGCCATGTTACAAGCATGCGTTGTGCAGTTTCTATGATCGCTCGTAACCCTCAATTTTTCATATTTTCTTCCAGATTTTCAATATTTCCATTTTTACACCTCCTCATGAACAGTATACAGCTGTCATTTTTCACATCCTGCCCGGAACATGTTTTCGTACCTGAGGCACAGAATGGTACAGTCACTGAGCGAACTCAACTTTTTTTTTTTTTAGTTTTTGTTGACCGGGTAAGTGCACTAGACAAATCCTGACTATTTTCAGGCACGACCCGGGGGAAGGGGATACAGATGAATGCCAACTGACCTTGAACCAGATTAAGCTGTTGGTAGTATTTTTAGTGAATGAGGGAAATTTGGCCAGGACACGGGGAAATTCCTCAACTCTGCTGGCGCTCTGTAGCCAGTAGGGGTGCTGGACTCTGCATTCAGGATGGCCACTTCTGGCGAGTGCTTGGAGCAGAAGGAGGTGGACGTGCGGAGCGAGATGGCTGTGCAACACACTCAGCCGGCTTTCCATGATGTATCCATTTCGGAGGTTGATAAAGATGAGATTTTCCATGAAACAGTCACAACGAGTGCTGATTTTCCACTGGAGTTGGACAATATCGTACGAAATCCAGTCAACGGGAGTTCCTTGATGGCTAGCATAGCAGAGGATCCTGTGGGCTCAAATCTGCATGTCAGTGAAGTAAAACTGTCAACGTCGGTTGTTTCTGCTTCTCGAGTGGTCGGGTCTGATTCCACATATGCGGAAATAAACAACTCTGCTTGCGAACAGCCTCAGTGTGCAGTGCAGTCCTTTTTGGTGAACGATGTGGCCCAGAAAACTCTTTCTTTGCCTGGAGCTGTTCAGTCGGGAGGTCGGCTGGCTATTAACTCTCTTGCGGTGTCTCGGTCTGTTTCTTCAGTTGGCTGCTATGGACTTGGATTCTCCCACTTCATCTGTGCAGGTACCGGTGAGTACACGGCAAATTCACCCACTGCCTATGAAAGAGAACTTAGTAAAAGAAGCAGGATTTGTTTTTCACCCCCCTAAGGTTGGGGACTTGCCATTCCATTTTACTGCTGCTACTGTTTATCAAACAGAGGCAAATAATCAGAAAGGGACAACGGAGTTTAACTTTAGTGGCAAAGCTTCTCCTGCTGTGGATTTAGTGAAACACTCAGGATGTTCTGTTTCACATTCAGTGACTAAGGACTTTTGTTCAGCTAAACCTGTTACTCGTTTACCTGCTGCAATTGACTCTAAAAGTCATGATCAGATGTGGTCTCCACAGGGTGCATTGCTAGCAGCTGGATGGGAAAAGCAGGCAAACGGGGTTTGGACTCCTGATTTAACATGGGACACTTCATTTGATTTAAGTTGTCACTCTTCAGCGTGGAAACCAAGTAGACCATATAAGGAGACTATGCCAGCCGGTGCAGTGGATGTTGGTCCCCTGCACAATTATCATACTAATAAGACACTTGACTCTCAGGAAATTAGTGTGGTTAACACTACTGTTGTTCAGTCGTCTGATATTAGTAAGCCTCTACCTGCTCAAAAACCCCTTTTGTCTGAATTGTTTACTCAGGCTAAGAGGGAGGCCGCACCAAGGCGCAATGCTGTGCGCATACGATATAAAGGGGGTATGGCAGAGAGGCCTGACTGATATTTTGTGGGGAAAACCTTAATTAAAGAATCCTTACGGTTTTCTCCCAGGGATGTGTTCACTTTTATTAATGTCTCAGGGGAAGATAATTATGACATCAGTTTTCGCTCAGCTAGTTTATTGGATTTATTCTGGGAAAGATATACCCAAGTAAAGTTTTCCCCACTATGGACTCCTTTTATGTTGGTTCCTCTTTCACAACCTTCCATTAAATAAGTTACAGTAATGTTCCAGAACGAAGGGGTCCATGTTGAGGATATTACCTACTGGTTATCCCAGAAATGTGACATTCAAGGTACTCCAGAGCCTATCTTGGATTCAGAATGTTTTTGGACTGGGGGATGGAAACACAAAGTAAAATTACGACAATCAGAAAGGGGATTTGAACTCATCCCAAATTCCTTCTTGTTAGGTAGAGATCGGGGTGTATGTTTTTATAGTGGCCAACCCAGAGCCTGTTACAAATGTGGCTCCAAAACTCACCTGTCTAGTGTTTGTGATTGTCCACGATGTGATAATTGTGGGGAGGTGGGTCATGTTACTGTACAATGTGATAATCCCACTAGATGCGATCTGTGTGAAGGTTTTGAGCACTCTTTTTAAGGAGTACCCTTGGGCTGCAAAGAACAAGGCCTCTTGTGGAAGCACTGATCTGATTCTCCAACAAGCACAAGAGGCTTTGGATGGCAAGTTAGGTGCAATTGCTAATATGGGTCCCCTTACAATACCCTCAGGAATGGTAACACCACCCCTGATAGCAGAAGTGAATCTTCTTTTGTCCTCCCCCCTCCCCCCCCCGAGGTACTAGTTACACCACTTAAAGTGGAGAACATTATTCAGGATACTACCTTATTATGACCTGTGTGCTATACGGATGTAGTGGTTAAACCACTAGATCCTCCAGCTTACCAGTCACCATTACCCCCACGGAGGTCCAATAGGAACTTGAAAGCAGTTCCATTTCCAGTGACTGAACCAGTCGAATCTCAGAACCCTTATTCTGCTGTTGCTACCCCATGGGATGACTCGGAAATGGATATGGGGGCCTCTGATTCCCAAAAATCAGTGCAAGATGCTTTGGGGGTCACACGAGAAGATTATAAAGAAAAGAAAAAAAAAAAGGAGGGAAAAAATGAGGTGTAGGTTTCCCAATTTAGTTATTATCATGGGCTTTCTTTGGGCCTCATTGAATACGCATAGTATTCTAAATAGTATCAAACGGAAGGCCATTTTTCATTTGATACATGAGGAAAATATTTCTATTTGTTTTTTACAAGAGACCTGAATGTTCAACATCGACCAGGTTTACTCTTTTCAGTCTGATTGGCCATGGGGACCTTCTTATTGGTCTTTTGGGGAGGAGAAGGCAGATGGTGTTGGGATTTTGTTTAATTCTTATCGGTTTGTGTTACAGAAGCTTATAGATTTGATTCCCGGAAGGGTTTTGTTTATTGATGGTTGGTGGGATTCTAAATCCTTTCGGTTAATTAACATTTATAATCCCCAGATGAAAACATCCAGGATCTCCTCCATGAAAGAGATTCAACCCTTTTTGGTCACTACTTTACCTATATTATGGGGTGGTGATTTTAATTGTAGTATTATGAGTTCATCGACCATTTCTAAAAAGGTGTATTATGATTCAAACTGTCTAAAGTCAATTGTTAAGTTATCAGATCTTACTACCTGTAATTTCTTAGAGTCAAGGTTCACTGGATGTACCTTTTTTAAAGGAAACAAGGGGTCGTGTATTGACTATTTGTTTGCCTCCAAAAACCTTTTGGTTACTGATTTCAGAAGGATACCAATGGAGTTCTCAGATCACATGTTGCTTCAAGTGATGGTGGAAGTTAATTCTAAACGATGTTACAGGGGACGTAGATGGAAGCTGAACACTTCCATCTTACAGGAACGATTTGTAAAAAACTCCATTTGACTTATTTTACAAGCTAGATTGTCAGTGAGTTTTTTATACCCTGACCTAGGAGTATGGTGGGAAGAGACCAAGCAGGATTGTATCAACTGGTTTAAGATTTATGGTACCCATCAACGGAACTCAAACTTTTTGTCCTATTTGAAATTGCGAGCCCACTTACAATATTTACTTTCGGTAGCCAATACCTCACGGCAGGATTATTCATTACAAATTGAGACGATCAAGTTGCAAATGAGGCAGTATCAATATGACCGGCTAGAACATTGCAAGCATTACTCAATAATCATATGACAAAATCCGTAATGGGGATCCTTATATTTTGTGTAAATCGCTAAAGACTCCTCAACTTTGGAATTTTTAGATTCCAACATAGGCAAAATAGAAGATTCCTGCACAATGGGTATTTGTATTGCACGGCATTTTCAGGAGCTTCGGCCTACAGTTTCTCCTTCTCATAATCAAATACGAGATTACTTAAAGTCGGTTCACTGTCCTAGTGTAGATCAAATTATGGTAGGAAATATGACAAAACCCTTTTCTATACAAGAAATTGAGGTAATTATTTCTAACCTAAAGAATGATATTTCCCCGGGTTTGGACGGTTTATCCAATTTATTTTATAAAACTTTTCGTACTGTACTGGTTACTTGTTCAACTTTAGTTTTTGACAAATTTTTGGCAGGAGACCCAATTCCAAATTCTTTCTCAGTGGGTTTACAGATTTATATTTATAAATCTGGGAATAAAGGTGATATAAGCAATTGGAGACCTATTACCTTGTTAAATTCGGATTTTAAAATTTTTGCCACGCTATTAACAAATAGACTGAAGATGTGGGCGACTGTTGTCATTTCTCCTGTACAGCATTGTAGTTTACCCAACAGGAAAATACAGTCCATTATCTTTTTGATAAGGGATTTGATTGAATATCTGACTATGACGGGGCGTTCTGGGATTTTACTTTCCCTGGACCTAGAAAAAGCTTTTGATAGGGTTAGTCACCCTTTTTTGTTTGCAACATTGGAATCTCTAGGATGCCTCTTGCCTTACTTTCAGTAATCAAAAGTAGTATGCAGTTGCTAAGATTCATCCCGTTATAAAGGGAAAAATCGAGAAAGGATGGGTCATGGAATCTGGGGTTCGGCAAGGCTGCCCCTTAAGTTCACTACTATATGTTTGTTCCTTGGAACCCCTTGTTAGAGCTATTAGTGTCATACCTAAGTGGGAAGGTTTTCAGAACCCTGGCTCAAACTCTTTTTTAACAATTCAAGCATACGCAGATGACATGTGTCTTTTTTTCAAAAATATTGATCAATTGGGTTGTTTTTTTCAGGAATTTCAGAAATACGCTGTTCTCTCCAATGCTAAAATTAATTTTTCTAAATTGCAGGGATTGTTGATGGGATGTTTACATCAAACGCCTGTTGTATATCAAAATATTCAGATATCAACAAAACCCATCACGGTTCTGGGGGTTGTTTATGGCACACAAAATTTGCCGGACGATAATTGGATGAAGGTCTTGGATCCAATAGAACGGAAAGTAGTAAGATGGAAAACGTTTCGGTTTACAAAATTGAAGAGGGTGCAGATTTTGAAGCAATTTATTTTACCCTGTTTGCAGTACATTGCGGTGCTTTACCCATTGCCTTCTCATTTTCAGACAAGGCTGTATAGCCTTAGTTTCCAGTTATTTTGGGGTAATAGGCTTAACCCTGTCAAAAGATGTTACACCTATATGGATAAAAATAAGGGTGGAACAGGTATGGTTGATCCGGTGATATTTTGTCACACTTTATTTATTTCCCATTCTTTACAAAATTGTTTAAAAGCTCCCATCAAGTATGAAAATTCATGGTTTCAGGAACTGTTGGAACGCTATTTTGTAGCATGGCTGCATTGTGCTCCTAAATTACATTATAAACTTTCACTACCTGTATTTTTTAGGCCTGCAGCTCAAAAGCTTTTTAAATGGCAGCTGACTAAATCTCAAATCTGTGACAATTCCTCCCAAAAACTGTACAAAGTGGTCATGTCTTTAGTATATCCTTTGATTCCTGGTTTCAAAAATTGTCCTTCTGTCTTAAACCATAATATACTGGATCAGTTGAACAACCTACACCCCCCATATGTGGGAGGTGCAGTGGCTTATTATGTATGGCCATCTAAATGTTAGAGAACAGCAAAATATAAGGCAAAAGCAGAAAGAAATTGTCCATATTTGGAATGCATAAATATGGAGGACTATGGAACATTTCTTTCTGCACTGCTCATTTCCACGAACTATGGCACTATTTGGCAAAAGAAATGGTCAATGGACTGGTTAGCAAAACCTGCATATGATTTATTGGTTATTGGATTTTTCCTTCAAAGTTAAAAATTTATGAGAAAGGAACTTTATGGGTATTTATTGCATGTCTCAGGTATTGTTTGTGGCAAGTTCGGTGTCAATGGGTATTGTACCAAAAGAAATCCACTGAGGAAGGATTCTGTCAGTATATCGTTAATGAATTACAAAAGGTTTATTTGAAAGATGTGCAATTGTATAACACTGCAAAGGTGAAGTCATGGTGGAAAGGGTTTTCCCATATTTTTAAGTTTAAATGGGAATAGAGTATTGTCCATTAGACAATTCCTTTTCTATCTTTGTACTTGGATTTGGTGTATTGGTTGCTTACTTCTTTTTTTGAATGTTTCCTTTTTTATGTGTTTTGTGCATTATTATTTGTAATTTTCATTGTACTTTTTGTTTTGTGTATTTTGTGACATGCCTTATTATAATAAAGAATTACCCCTACTCTTTTCGATAAGTGCCACGGGATCTTTAACATCCACCTGAACTACCACCAATCCAGGCAGATGGGACCTCAGTTTAACATCTCATCCGAAAGACGGCACCACAGAAGTGCAGCACCCCTCTCATGCTGCACTACAGTGTCAGTATTGGGATATTAACCCAAGTGCCAGATGTGGGAACTGAACCCACTGCCCTCTGATCTCCCAGCCTCAGAGGCGAGTGTGCTACCTACTGAGCCACTGACACTGCCAACTTTTCGGACAGATTAACTAAATGACAGTGCCATTATTCATGAGGTGGGGTCTCCCCCAAAGGCCATGTTAAAAACTGGGTGAAAAAATTCCTGAAAATGTCCTAGTTACTTGCATCCATTGAATTTATTCTACCCATGTGCATAACTTTGCGGGATTTAGACCCTGCACTCCCACAGTAAAATAATGATACTATGATATTATCTCAAAAAGAAAGGAAATTTATTGCAAAAAAACTCCATTAATGCATCAGTTAGCACTGATAGTACAGTCATAAAAGTTTGGATATTCAATGTTGGGTTTCCACCCCTACCACCCCACCCCACCACACACACAAACAGGCATCAGGGTGTGTCATGGGGTTATCAGGCCTAACTCTCACCCCATTCTCTTGTACTGTACCATGTCAGCTTGTTTACACATGGAATGGGGTGAGAGTTGGACCTGATGATCTTCATGGCACACACCGATGCCTGCTGGTGTGTGGAGGGTGGGGGCGGTAGGTGGGGAACCCTAACATCGAATTTCCAAACTTTTGTCATTGTACTATCAATGCCAACTGATGCATTAATGGAGTTTTTTGCAATATATATATATATACATATATATATATATATATATATATATATATATATATATATATATATTATGGTAGCACGGTAGTGCTACCATAGTTAGGGTTGAGGAGCCATTTCTATGTTAAACCCCAAAACTTTGCACCTTAATAACTTTGCAACCATTTGACAGATTTGGCTGAAATTTGGAATACACAATCAAGATCCATAGGCCTTGGCATCTGCCAAGTTTTGTACCAGTCTGATACACAGCTGTGGAGTTATTAAGCATGACTTGCGCGCATGTTTACACTTTTTCTGGAATTCTACGGTCGCGTGTACAGGTCGCATGGTTTGCGCGACTGGCTCGAAATCTTCAGGGTAAGTGCAGCCGGGGTCCTCGATATGCCTTTTGAAGATTTGGTGAAAAAATATTAAACAGTTCAAAAGTTATTCAAAAAACAATTTCCCATTATAAGTCAATGGGAAAAGTTAACAAAAAGTTCAACACTTTCAAAATGCATTTTTACTTTCGCAAATGGGCCTGTTACTTTCGAAAATCAGCCATTTTGTTTTCAGTTGGTGATTAGAAAAATGCTTGTCATTTAAATTTGGGACCCTCTAGCAACCTAATTCTTTTGTATTCACCTAATCGGACCCTGAGGATGCTAGCTATGTCTTTATTTTGGGTGAAACACCCCAGAAATATGTTTTCAGATTTCTGGAAAAGTACTTTCAAAGTACTTTCGTGCTTTCAAGTGTAGCAAAACGCAATGTTGCGAAAGCTTTCAGAAATCATACAGTAATTTTCTAGTCTGTGGGAAAATGACAGCAATTCTTTGGCACTGCACTGCAAAAGAACGGTTGGGAGTTTGGGGATGAAATTTGGAGGGAATGCAGCCGACATCTCACAGATGTGTCTTTCAGTGTGTATTGAAAAAATATTACATGGCAGCAAAGTTACAACACTCCAAAGTTGACGTTTTTTCCCATAGGATAACATTACGGCGCCCACTGCATTACAGGAATCCTTTGGCACCCTGCTGCAAAATAACGGTTTGGTCTTTTTTCCTGAAATTTGGAAGGAAGACAGCCAACAGCCCACAGATGTGCCTTTCAGTGGTTTGGTGAAAAAATATTACAGGGAGGCAAAGTTATGGTGCTCTGAACTTCTCTTTTTTTCCCATAGGATAACATTACGGCGTTCGCTGTGCTTTTCAGGGCCCGTATCTTGGAAACGGTGCAAGATACGGACTTTTCGTTGGAAACATTCTTAGCCCCCTCATGGGGGCTAAGTACAAAACTAGCCAGGACAGTCATAAATCATACGACTTTTAAATTTTTTTTCTACGTCGTACGGTTCCTGAGATAAAACCTATTTAGTATTCCAAGTCCTCATTTTCTGCTCCGATACCCATTATTATGCATACATTCTCTGTACTCACTGTCTTTCTCTATTCAGCTTTTGGGGAAAACCAGCCTGTGTGCTTACATTACTGTTACCATTGCCCTTTCCGCTTGTGGTTCCATGCTCGTTTCACTTACCGTTGGCGCTCGCCACCACGTGTGTCATCCTTGCGCTTTCATTTGCGCTATGCTTTCTGTTATTTTTGCCATTTGTGTCACTGCATTGTTTCTCTTTCTGTTTCACTTTGTGTCACCATGCCCATTGACATTTCCGCTTGCAGGCACCATGTTATTATGTGACAAGACATCACGTGGCACACCGTTCCCGTCTATGCCACCGTGTTCGTTACCCTTTCTGTTCTCATTCGCACTTGCATTACCTTGTGCGCCACTGTTAGCGCTTCT
The DNA here is from genome assembly GCA_016271365.2 of Neoceratodus forsteri. Taxonomy (NCBI): domain Eukaryota; kingdom Metazoa; phylum Chordata; order Ceratodontiformes; family Ceratodontidae; genus Neoceratodus; species Neoceratodus forsteri. Next base: position 1,277,438,546 of record CM057450.1, on the reverse strand, counting down.
GTTTGCATTGCTGTTCCTGTTACTATGCCACAAGACATCATGTGGTGGGAGTGCAGGGCCCTTTGAGGCCCCGTGCTCCCGCTGCTGCATTTCGTGCCAGGAGCACGGGGCCCTATGTGCGTTATCCTTTGCATTTTCATTTGCGCTATGCTTGTTATTTTTTTGCCATTTGTGTCTACAGTACTGTTTCTCTTTCTGTTTCACTTTGCGCCACCATGCCCATTGTCATTTCCGTTTGCAGGCACCATGTTACTATGCGACAACACATCACGTGGCAGACTGTTCCCGTCTATGCCACCATGTGCATTGCCCTTTCTGTTGTCATTTGCGCTTGCGTTACCATGTGCGCCACTGTTAGAGCTTCTGTTTGCATTGCTCTTCCTGTTACTATGCCACAAGACATCATGTGGCAGGAGCGCGGGGCCCAAAGGGCCCCGCACTCCCGCCACTGCATTACATTCACTATTTCTCGTCATCATTCTCAAAAAGAAGGGAAATTAGAGACAAAAAACTCCATTTAATGCATTAGTTAGGGTTGTTCCACAGCGACAAAAGTGAGGAAATTCGCTGTTAGGGTTGAAAACCCTAACTCCGATCCACCCCCCAGCACCACACACACACACATGCAAGTATGGGGGAGGACCAAGTCAACACAACCAATGACAGACATCCAGCAGCAGGTGACAGAAATAACAAACAATTGTCTAAATGTACTACGAGACATCCCCACCCAGCTGACCAGGTACTGCATGCTCAGTGGAGATCAACAGCAAAACTGAGGCTATGTACACCAAACGTACACATCCTTGATTGCAGCTGCACACAACGTAACACACTTAGTAGTTGCATGGCCTTACCTACTGATGCCCCACACCACACCACAACTGGTACTGTGCCATTAGTCAATATAAATGCTGAAGGTGCATGATGACAGTTGTAGAAAGGTTTTAACACTAGTGAGTATACATTAATTAAGAGAAGTACATAAATTAACTACAAGACACTAGCATGCTCAAGATAAAAGTAGTGTTACATTTAGTATGTGATTTATATAGTAGTACATTTACTGCAATGGTTTACTCAAGATAGAGAGGCTGATGTAAACGTATGGAAAAGCATTGCCTGTTCAACGCTGTGAAATTCGTACTGCCAGTATCAGATGCATTCTTACTGATGAAGATATACTGCTGATGTACATACATAGACCTTCAGTGTGTTTCAATACTAAAGATGCAGTAAGTATTCTTTGTAAGAAACAACGTAATTGCATGGATCAGGCCAAGCAACTTCTAAATATCATAGCACTACTGAGCCAACAATGGCGTACCTGTATCGGAGATGTATATAGGATAGATTTTCCTGTAGGCACTTACTGAGTATGTTGTACCAGATAAAGACAATCTCATTGCATCTGTGATGACTAACTTATTCAAATAGTAATACATTTACTATTGTTGCAATGAGTGATCTATGCCACTTACGGACACAGTGTAATTTTTTTTAACAGTTGTTTCATACTCAGGCTGTATGCCTAGTGTTTGGGTTGCCACACTTCTGTCACTGATGCTATCAAAGTGATAACTATGTTAATTGTGGTACAACAGGAATCAAGTAGGTATGGTGTAGATATAAACAGAATGTCTTTAGTATTGATTTAACTCACAATGGGGTAAGTGTACTAGGACAGCAGGGGTTATTCTCTATCACTGACTTTGTCAGTTATAATCACACTAAGGTTTCGATGACTGTAATGATCAAGTTACACTGTTCATCTTCATGAGTTCATATTCACAACCATTCTCCAATAACTAGACAGTGTATGGTGTAACTGGGTGGGACACTGTGTTGCAAAGCTGCTGCAGTGCCTAGCAGAGGGAGAGCATCTACTCATAAAGACAATTAAGCAATAAGGCATGACCAACAGTTATGTTAAATGGTCTGTTAATCACCCTGTAGGGGTTTAATGTTGAATGAGGCATAGCCGAGTGCCACATGTCGCTAGACAGTGATAAACTGACTATTAACATAATACCTGGGAGTGGCTTATTGCTATCATAATAAAACTGTTTTTTAAACAACATTAAACCATGTTCATCATATGGTTAAGCTGTACATGTATGTTAATAAAAACTAAACATAAGGCTGTTACAATGTTTACAGTCAATTAGAAAGTTGCATTTCTCAAACCCCTGTTATAATCAGAGATATTATACCTGTACAACTCCTTGGTTTTGCTGAACTCTATTGCTCAGGTGGCCCACCACATGTGGTGTGGTCTGGTGTGGGGCATCGGTAGGTAAGGCCATGCAACTACTAAGTGTGGTACATTGTGTGCAGCTGCAATCAGGGATGTGTACGTTTGGTGTACATGGCCTCAGTTTTGCTGTTGATCTCCACTGAGCATGCAGTACCTGGTCAGGTGGGTGGGGATGTCTCGTAGTACATTTAGACAATTGTTTGTTATTTCTGTCACTTGCTGCTGGATGTCTGTCATTGGTTGTGTTGACTTGGTCCTCCCCCATACTTGCATGTGTGTGTGTCTGTGTGTATGTGGTGCTGGGGGGGGGTGAATTCGGAGTTAGGGTTTTCAACCCTAACAGCGAATTTCCTCACTTTTGTCGCTGTGGAACAACCCTAACTAATGCATTAAACAGAGTTTTTTGCCTTTAATATATATTATAGGGGCGTGCTTGCACCCCTATATTTAGGGTTACGAAGGCACTTCTATGTTAAACTTGAAATTTTGCACGTTAATAACTTTGGACATGTTCAATGGATTTGCATGACATTTGGTATGCGTGGTGGGTCATGGTAGATCCCTTGATCTGCCAAGTTGTGTTTTAGTTGGACTTATTGTTTTGCACACCAAAACACTGAAAAAATTCACTTTTTGCCAGTTCTGTGGGAAGTTTTTCAGATTTTGTCCATGGCACTGCATGGCTGTCGTGTGGTCTACTGGTCTGAAGCTTGGCACGTAGAAATAGCTTGCATAAAGGAACATGCCAATATTTGTTTGGTGAAAAAATATTAATCCATTCAAAAGTTATTAAACTTTTTAGCTCCCATAATAAGTCTATGGGAAAATTTATAGGGTTAATTTGCAAAAGAAGAATGGGTTTTTGGCTATCACAATCAAAAAATTTGCAGGCTTGCAATCAAAGAATCTTTGTTCATGAGAAATTTATTGATTGCGATGGCTGCCATCTTGTTTTCAGTTTGGGGATGGAGAAAAAGTAAATATTTCACCCCATGGGTGACTTGAGAAATAATTGAGGCATGGGTTTTGATCAAGGAACTTCCATCTATCGACCCATGCCTCTGGTTTATTTTAGTTTTGTCAAAAAATAGCCTTTTACATTTTTACAATCTTCAGCCACGGCTCGCTAACGATTTTCAGACACGAGCCTGTAAAATCTTCGGCCGTGGTTACGGCCGATTATTTTGCAGCATCACGGTCAAAGATTGTTAGCGAGCCACGACCGGCATTCAGCAGAACTGAATTTCGGGGTGGCAGCCACCCCAGTTTTTTGTGCCAGTACAGAATTGACCCTTTCATTAATTCAAGTGGCTGCAGCCTACAGAATGTATTCCCTCATTGCGTGACAGCTTGCAGTGCATTGAATTCAGTATTGGACACTGGTTGCAAACCAAACAATTTTGTAGCAGAAGTCTGTCTTAGGAAGTGATATTTATTAAAGCAGAAGTCAGACTTGCTAACAATTAATATTCCTAGTCGAACTCAGTCTCGGTAAACAAATACAGTAAACTCAGAGCGGATAGCTCATGCAGGGATTACAATTAACATTTCTAAAAGTCTGTCTTAGGAAGTGATATTTATGGAAGCAGAAGTTAGACTTGCTAGCAATTAACATTCCTAGTTGAACTCAGTCTCTGTAAACAAATTCAGTAAACTCAAAGTGGACAGCTCATGCAGGGATTTAGAATAGAGGTCGGAGCAGCATACACTTCACAGTAACCATGTAATTTGGATCTGAAAGCACTGTTGAATCATTGTATTACTTCAGAGCTGAAAGCTCTTTCTAATTCACTTTACATTTCGGAGCTGAAAGTTCCTGCTATGCAATTTAGTAGACTGCAGCTGAAAGCCCTTTCAGTGCTCAATAATGAAGTCGGGGTTGAGGGCTCCTGCGATGCAATTTAATAGACTGGGACTGAAAACCCTTTTGGTGCACTGTATTTACATCAGAGCTGGAAGCTCAGTTGGTGCACTGTTAACAATGAAGATTTGAAAGTATAAAGTAGTCAGGATAGAAACAGAGTGAAAAAAATTATACAGTTGTAACAACCCCACTTAAAGCACTGAAACAATCCTATACACAATATGACTACAGATAATTTGGATTCTGAGCTGAGCACTTTGTACGCTGCAGTGTTACTAAGGGCGTGAGGTGCTGATTAAAACACAACAGAATTATACAACATCAGGCAGCTAATGCAACACAAATTCACTATCAGCACTGCTTGGCCAACAGGAAATAAGTCCATATTATGTAGCCAAGTATGCTAAGGCCTCTCACATTGGTGAGCAGTCACGATGGCTTTCACTCTCCCCCCATGCCTTATAAACTCTCCAGTGTTATCTTGCGGATTGCGGCTTTTGCTGTTATGGGGACTCACTTGGGCTCATGCCATAGCATTTACCAAGATAATACAGCAGAGACATAAAGAAAAAAGATGCAGCTGGAAAATAAATAACTACATAGAAAAGCCAATAGAAAAGTACCCCATACCTCAAGGATCTGAAGTGTAAAGCATAACTTTCAACATTCCTGCATGAATTACGTCTGTCCGCTGGATAATGGGGCAGACTAGATGGGCCAAGTGTTCCTTATCTACCGTCAAAGTCTATGTTTCTATAAGAGGCACAGTAACCATTTGCTCTGATCTACAGTTAATTTGTGGCCAGATAATTATCTACTGGGTGAGGGGTTTAGCTATATGTATGCAATGTAATATCTGTAAAGCTGCTAAAGCTAGATATGTAGTCTGTCTATAACTGTGGACCACATTAATCAGCATTACTGGTACATCTTATTGGGATCATCATTTTTTATAAAAGAAACCTACTCTCTGGTTAGCCCATAAGCACTTATATTGTCTTCTTGTATCTGTTTCAAGATGCTCTTATCCTCAGCTATCTGCTTGAAAGAGTGAGTACTAGTCGCGAGGTGTCTGCTGCTATTATGCCTATTCTGTCATGTATGCTTACAATCTGCGACATCTGTCATTGTCGATTCCCTGAATCCAAAATGTATGTATTCTTCTATCCTTACCTATTATCAATCATGTCTTCAAATCATGTTATCTTGATATTACTGTTGTATTTATGTTGATTTCCCTGAATTGCAGAATATATGTATTTGCAAAATGTATGTGTTCCCCAATTATTCCTACCCACTGTAATCTCCTGGGTCATGCCTGAAAATAGTCATGTCTTGGCTATGGTGCTTACCCAGTAAACAAAAACTAAATAAGATAAATAAATAAAATACCCTTGCTTAAGCACATTATTTTTTCCTGCTCCATGTTCAAAGAGTTAGCACGACAGTGATAGACTCTGTGCAGAATCAAATTAAGCAATAATGCACGACAGGGTGTGTGTTGTGCTGGGATAACATCAAGCCTGGGGTGATTAGGCATGAGGCCGCAGGCTGAGTGCGACTAATCACCCCAGAAGTGACGTTATCCCAGCACAACACACACCCTGGAGTGCATTATTGCTATTATACAATGGCTCATTGTGTTTTTAAGAATATGAAAATGTGAAAAATATGTTTAAAATACTTTTTTTCTTAGTTTTTTTGCTAGTGGAGGTATACAGTGGCGTGAAAAAGTATTTGCCCCCTTCCTGATTTTCTCTATTATTGCATATTTGTCACACTGGATGTTTTCAGGTCTTTAGACAAAATATAATATTAGATAAAGGAACCTGAGTGAACAAATAACACTTTTCTTTTTACTTATTTCATTTATTTAATGAAAAAGTTAACCAACACCAACTGGCACTGTGTGAAAAGTAATTGCCCCCTAGTTAAATCAACCCAATTAAAGGGATAATTAGAGTCAGCTGATTGAACACAGCCAGGCTTGATTACAGCCAGCCCTGCTCAATATAAACCTCACTTATTTTGGCCCTTACCATCAGAGTCACGCACAGCACAAAGATTCAACAAGCACATTATGCCATGATCAAAGGAAGTTCCTGAAAAGATCAGAAAAAATTTGTTGCCCTCTATCAGTCTGGAAAAGGGTTACAAAGATATTTCTAAGGCTCTGGGACTCCATCGAACCACAGTGAGAGCCATAATCTCCAAATGGAGAACACTTGAACAGTAGTGAACCTTCCCAGGAGTGGGCGCCCGCCAAAATTACTCCAAGGGCACAGTGTAAAATCATCCAAGAAGTCTCAAAGGATCCTAAAACAACATCCAAAGAACTGCAGGCTACTTTTGCCTCAGCTAAGGTCAGTGTTCATGACTCCACAATCAGAAAGAGACTGGGCAAAAATGGGCTTCATGTGAGAGTAGCAAGGCGGAAACCACTGCTAACTAAGAAGAACATAAATGCTCGTCTCTCATTTGCCAAGAAGCACCTGGATGATCCACAAGCCTTTTGGGAAAATGTTCTATGGACAGATGAGTCCAAAGTGGAACTTTTTGGACAACATGGATCCCATAATGTCTCGCAGAAGCAAACACAGCATTCCACAGTAAGAACGCCATACCAACAGTCAAACATGGTGGTGGTAGTGTGATGGTGTGGGATGCTTTGCTGCTAAGGACCTGATGACTTGCCATAATTAAAAGGAACCATGAATTCTGCTCTGTACCAGAAAATTCTTAAGGAGAATGTCCAGTCATCCTTCCGTCAGCTGAAGCTGAAGTATAGTTGGTCATGCAGCAAGACAATGATCCAAAACACAAAAGCAAGTCCACATCAGAATGGCTAAAAGAAGTAAAATTAAAGTTTTGGAGTGGTCTAGTCAAAGTCCAGACTGAAACCTAATAGAGATGCTGTGGCAGGACCTGAAACGAGCAGTTCATGCTTGAAAACCTACCAAATGTTACTGAATTAAAGCAGTTCTATGAGGAAGAGTGGGTTAAAATTCCTCCACAGCGATGTGAAAGACTGATATTGAATTATAGGAAGTGTTTGGTTGCAGTCATTGCAGCTAAATGTATGTAACCAGTTATTAAGTGTAAGGGGGCAATTACTTTTTCACACAGTGCCAGTTGGTGTTGGTTAACTTTTTTTCATTAAATAAGTGAAATTAAAAAAAAAAAACAAGTGTTATTTGTTCACTCAGGTTCCCTTTATCTAATATTAAATTTTCTCTAAAGACCTGAAAACATCCAGTGTGACAAATATGCAATAATAGAGAAAATCAGGAAGGGGGCAAATACTTTTTCACGCCACTGTACCTATTGGCAAAAAAATCCTTAGTATCTGTGTTGTCCAGCAGGTGGGGCTGCAGTTATATAGTTGTGTGTATTCCCTTTTCAGTGTGTCCTTCTGCTGTGATTCTCTGGATTTGTTTATTGAGACCCCCCCCCACAAAAAAAAACAAAACAAAAAAACAAGGCAAGTACTTAGTTGTGTTTCTTTGAGCTGGTCCTGGTCCTGCTATACTTCGTGGACTGGCTGAAGGTGACCGTGTATAATATTTGTTTAATTACTTATGCGAAAGCCGCAAAGTTTTGAACCATGATCCTACTTCGCGTATTGTGTGCTATTTCAAATCAGCTTAGTTTGAATTGTTTTAATTTTCCCCAGCAGTGTGACTGTTTCTTTGAGGAACTGGGCAGTCTGTGCACTAAGCGACAAGCGGCTGTTTCAAAGTGCTTGCGCAACCTCCAAATCCGATGAAAATGCAGTTTTTACATAACAGCTTTTTTCTCAGTAAAATATGTTTTTGTGGGGGAATACGGGGTGTGGGGTGGGGGTGCAACATTGTGCCAGGAGGGACTTAAACTGAAAGGGGTTTACTCGTGTCTCCTGTGTTGACGGACTGATCATCCTGTCAGCGAGGAGGGTAGTGGGGCAGGGAATTGCATCGTGGAGTGATTGCTTTTTTTTTTTTTTTTTAACATTTGATGCGGTCTTTTCTGTGCTTGAACTAGATCCGTGATGTTGTACTGGGATAACATCACGGGTCCAGTCCCAGACTGACGAATCAGAGCCCAAGATTTTTTTTGCCATTGTATGATGTGCTTTACAAACCAGATTGTGCATTAACACTGTTCACAGCCATTAGCATGTTTTCCATAACTGAGACCTGATGTGTACGCACATTATTTTTGCTGTCATGCAAATTGTGTATACTTACACAGTTGAAACATCTTTATAAAACGTGGAAAGAAAATCCTCTGTTGTGAAAGGTGGTTAACTGTGCATCAATGCTGTTAGATGCATAGGTAAAAAAACTAGATCTGGTAATAGCGACCACTGCATAAAAATGAGAAACTATCTGTGCATACAGAACACCATGGTTTAACATCCTTCTACATTATTTTTTTTTATTTATAGACTGTAAGACATGTGAATCGCAATCCATAAATATTATTATTTTCAAATTATTTACTGTTGTAAAATGGCAGTGAGTTAAATATAAACAAAATCATTTAATATTTTTGTTTCGACCAACGCAAAAAAAAAAGTCTTAATCTATAACACTGCAAGTGCGGTGCCACTAGCTTGCATGTAGGCTCCAGCTCAATTAAAGCACAAAGCTGGCCTGCCTGTCTGAGTGGGAAATAAATAATTGTACTAACATGCCGTACCTGGTGCTGTGTCCCAGCTTTTTGCTGAGGAACTGTCAAGCAAGTCATAGACTCACAGGGCTATGATAGTCATTTAACAGAACTAATGATGCTTAATCATAACTCAACCTGCTTGCTTTCAAATTCTCAATTGGTTCTGGCTTTATGCCATTAACATGAAATTACACACCTCCCCCCCCCCCCACAGTTGCAAGCCTGGGATTCCGAAACTGACACACCAACTGTCCTTTGAATTTGCAGTGCACCTGCCAGCCCTGCCCACTCTACATAGAAAACAAACAAGTGATATGCCTAGTCTGAGTGCCTCATTGTCTTGCTCTCTATAGCTATCAATTGCTTGTGAATTGCATGTGTAAGCACCCTACTTTACATCTCCTGGATAAGTGGCTTGGGGACTTGTTTGGTGTGCCCCCTGCACTAGCGCCCTCCATGTCTAGTTTGTCCCACCCATCCCTTCTGTGCTATTTTTGCTTTTCACTTTTTATATTGCTTCATCTAGGTTTGATGAAAAAAAAAATCATTGTTTGACTAGCTAACTGCATGTTTCATCACTCTCCCATAGAGCAGCCATTCTTCAGCTGTCAAACTCCGTGTTCCTGTAACATGAATCAAAGAAAGGACTGTTTAAGCATTTACTTCTAAATAAATCAGATTGCATTTTTGCTCATTTTATGAACTTACTTTAACATTCTAGCTTAGTTTATAAAACTGACAAATGTAAAAGGACTGAAAGTGAAGTACTGTGGCATTAGTTAATATTTTAAATGACTGTTCTGTGGGTTTAATTTGAGCTCTGTCACTTTAACACATGACTATTTTAGAGATAGCAGCTAACAGACCAGCCTCCTTGAGAAAATGCACAGCCGCGAAAACCGGTCGGTGCAGCTAGTAAACACCTTAGCATTTCGCTTGCGCTGAACATACATATTCTGTAATTTTGCAATATTTTTTTTTCTTAAGTACTTATGCTGCACAGGTATATCTTTTTTTATTGGGTGACTGTATCCCTGTGAAACCTTTCCACAGATTTTTAACCATACCTAATTTATGTACCTGATCCCCTACCTATACTATTTCTGTTCAGAAAGGCAACATTAAGGCTCAATTCTTACTTTGACCAGGATCGATTGATCTATCTATCTATCTATCTATCTATCTATCTATCTATCTATCTATCTATCTATCTACCTAGCTATATATCTATCTCTCTATCTAGCTGTCTGTTTTCCCTTCCCAGTGCTACTGGCTTGATTTTAATGACTCATGACTGAAAAGAAACATATATTTCTGTAAATATTTATTGGGCATTTTGAGGCACTCCTGTGAAACTGCAGTTGTAAAGAACCACAACTTCAGGAATAGTAAGGTGCAGCAGGTTTGGAGTTTGGGGATTCAAAAGGAACTGGTGGCTCCACATAGCCCCAGGTGTGGTCCCATAGCCAGAAAGGATCTGCTGTCGCCTGGTTAATTACTAACTATCCATCCTTTTAGAGTTTTCACAAAAACTACCATATGAAACGGGCCAAGGGAAAAGGGAACCACAAGCTGAATTGCAATAAGCAGCACAACTCACTGAACAACTGATGGACAAAGGCGGGTATGTGGGGTGGGGGTGGGTGGTAAAGGATTGCATTAACCAATAGTGATAGCTTGATTTAATTACAAAACAGCAGAAAAAAAATTATAGAAGGTACTAATGATTATAAAGGCATGTAATTAAAAAAAAAAACATATACAATGAACAACATACGTTTAAAGGACATTTAAGAAATGAAAGTTTTTTCAGTCTTTTTTTCAATAGTTTCATAAGGTATTGTGTGTGTGGCAATGTACAGTTTTCTGGCAAGCACTCAGACTGCATCCCCTAGTTGCGAGGATGTGCAGGATGTCATATGCAAATGTAATCCTGTCTGTATGAGTGTATCGAGTTTCTGCCACTAACGAGCACACTGGTAAAGCAATGGCATTAGAGCAACAGATGCAAAGATGCAGCTGGCTTACTCGAATTTTATTTATTTTGTTTTTGTCTAGTCTGTTATGGTTAGCTTGGTATAGTAAGAAATACACACACACACACACACACACACACACACATATACACAATGAAGTAATCAGGCAGGGCATGTCCCTTTTACAGACAATCACATATTGCAGTGTAGGTACTGAAACTGTCTAGGTCTGTATGTGAATCACGTACAGATATGTCAGCTGATATACAGCATCAACTGCTGGTATTGCCTAATTGATGTTTGCACAGGCATAATTTCATTTGGTGCGTGTGTGTGTTGGGGGGGATAAGAAGAAACTTCTGTCCAATGAATCACTTATATATGGATTTAATCCACAAACTAGTGAGTCTAGAAGCATTAATATCAGCAGTGGCACACAGAGTTCTTTACACCATACCCCAAAAAAGAAAATGAAGCATAAAACTTTAGGATTTAGAGATGGTATATGCACAGAGTCTGAGGTTTAATGAACCAAAATTTAGGCTGAATTTGGAGCTTCAGTTCTGAGCATCTCTAATACATAGCTAAGCTAACATAAATTAGCAGTATGAACCATAAAAAAAATATTCTGAACATGGCATTAGCTGGGTGTCACTGTCTGTAAGGAGTCAGACAATTCAGTAAATTAAACGAAGAACAGATAGAATTTATTCAGGTGAGTGAAATCATGCAGACAATAGCATCGCAGGAACTAGATAATGAATCCATCAACATCAGGGTCTGTAAAAAAAAAAGATAAAAAAGCTGTGGTTTAAGGTAGAGTGAAAGGGTATCATAAGCATATTCTGAAGAATATCCCAAATACCATAAGTTAGAGCATCAGATGGATACATAAGGGTGTGTGTATGTGTGCGTGGGGGAAGATAGGGATAAGTTATGGTGCTGTATCACTTTAATTATGTAAAATAGAAAACAGAAGGTTGTATTAATTATTCTAGCATGTTATTTTGGTCAGCAAGCAAATACACACTAACGGCATATGTCCAACAGACACTGAAAGAAGGAAAGTGTTTTACTCTTTCTTTAGTTTTTTCTTTTTATTTGTCCATGGAATGCTTGACACGATGAACTGCGATTCTAATCAGGAAAACTAGCAGCATTTGTGTCCAAACTGACACAAATATTTTCTTATGCTGTAACAGTAACACAAGTAAAAGGTCAGCAAGTCACTTAACCTCCTTGTGCTCTCAGGTCGCTCCTGTAAAAAAGCTTTCAGCTTAGTGTGCTATACCTGGTTAAACAACTAAATAAAAAAAAAAATGCAGAAAAGAAGTACATTGCTTCCTGGTTGCTGTCAGTTTCTAACAGCTTCACGAGAATGTGTCCCACAGAGTGACAGTCTGGTAGACGTCATGGAGTGCATGAATGACAACGTCAGCATTTAGCTGCCATGCTCACTTTCCCGATATGAAAACCAGAAAATATAAAACAGGCTGCTCCGGTAACAGCAGTTTTTGCAAATTTTTTGTTGATTGGCTAAATGAAAAACACAAAAAAATCAGACTAACACAGTTGCTGATTAGTCAACATATATGCATTAATATAAATAATCACAGCACACTCCTCATAGGAAATCACTGTTTTGTTAATTTCCTGTCTTCTTTAATCCCAAAGTGAGCTGATTTTATCTGCATTAACACACAAAACAAAACAAAAGTTGTACACACACACACACACACACACACACACACACACAGACACATTCTAATACAGTGACAGAGGCTTTTTTTTAACATATGCTTTACATTTGTTATTGAACATTGTACATGTCTGGAGGACACTGGCTGCATGTCGAACCCCAGCCCTCAAGAGCTGATCTTTATTTAACAAGGGAAGTAGGTTTGTTAAAATGATCTTGTTGTTTTATTAATGGACATCAAGAGTCATTATTTAGCATCCACATCAGCATTTCTTGCATTCAACCACTGATATTCTATCAAAATACACATTTTGCTCACTCCTCCCAAAAAACTGAACATGTTGTTGTACATTGTACTCTTCTCTAATGGTTCTATTAATGTTAATTTTATGGCAGTGGAAGGTAAAAGCTTTACACCATGACTTCACACCGTTAACCACTGAAACATTTTAGATCATGGAGTTTGCATTTTGTATATATTCTTTGGTGGCATCCTGGTGGGTAGGGGGTCATCTTCTGCACTGTTATAACCCCTTTGTTAATAAAACAAGTTATGCATAGAGTGGTTGATGAAATGTTGCTCTCAAAACAAAAACTGCATATACAAGTAAGTACATGTAGATTTTTTTCAAACCAATTTATAACCTCAGCAATCAAGCTCAGTGTCTAATTAACACCTTTTTACTGGCAGAAAAGAGTAGAAATTTATTATACCGCATTGTACTGTTGCTGTCACCATGGAAACTCCCACCAATATATGCTGTATAGCTATGCATGTTTTTTTGGTAGTTATAGTACGCTTTCTCAAAAAGTAAGGAAATACTTTGCAAAAAACTACTTTTAATGCATCATTTAGGGTTAACGCAGAAAAAGTCAGGAAATGAGAACATTAGGGTTGCCCCAACCCCCCCCGGCTATCTTCCACAGACTCACAGATGATGGGGTGTGTCGTTGGGGTTGTGAGGCCTAAATCTCACCCCATTCTCCTTTACTGTAGCATGTCCACCTGCTTACACATGGAATGGGGTGAGATTTGGGCCTCATAACCCCAACTACACACCCCATCATCTGATAGTCTGTGGAAGATGGTGGGTCGGGGGGTTAAGGGGCACCCCAATGTTCTCATTTCCTGACTTTTTCTGATTTAACCCTAATGATGCATTACACATAGTTTTTTGCAAAGGATACATATATATATATATATATATATATATATATATACATGTATATGTATATATATAGTCATCAACAGGTAAATCATAGAAGGATGTTCAAACAACTTACAATCAAAATCTATCTCAGACCACAACAGACATCCTAGTTCTGGCATATCGGACAATATTCTCCATTAGGAGCCAGGTTCCTGGGTGAGGTATCATTGACAGTGTTGGAGCTAACAGAAATGAAAATTACAGTAAGTATGAAGAAATTTCTTCTTTCTGTAGCACCCCACAATATCAATGGGTAGTTAGTGCATATAGGTTCTAACAGGCAGTACCCATTATCCAGCAGGGTGGGGGAGAATATTGTCCCATATGCAAAGTGCAAAAAAAAGGAAAAGGAATTTAGCTGCTAATCATCACCTGCAAAACTCTGTGACCAAAGGCTGCATCAGCAGGGCTTTCAACATCCAGTCTGTAGTGCTTAGTGAATGCCTGATCAGAGGACCATGTTGCTGCCTTGCACAATTCTAAGACAGATGCCTCCCCTTTCTCCACCCAGGAGGTGGCCATAGCTCCAGTGGAATAAACCTTGATGAGAACTGGAATTCTCTTCTTTACTGAAACACAAGCCTTAGTAATGCACACCCTCACTCACCTTGCCAGGGTGACCTTGGAATATTTTTGCCCTTTTTTTTGACTACTCCAAAAAGTATGAACAACTTATCCAATTTTCTGAACTCTGCAGTTTGTCTAAGATATGTCCTAACTGCCCTATGCAAATCTAACTTGTGCAACTCTTTCTCTCTTAGATGAGTTGGCTGCGGACAGAAGGATGGAAATAGATTTCCTGATTCCTGTTAAAGGATGTAGGAACCTTTGGAATGAAAGATGGAACAGTTCTCAGAACCACTTTGTCCTTGTGAATAAGGTAAGGTTCTTTGTGGGACAAGGCCTGGAGCTCAGTAATCCTCCTGGCTGAGCACCTAGCAATTAAAAAACACACTTTCTGTGACAGAATGTTTAGTAGTACTGATGAATGAGGTTTGGAGGGTTCTTTACAAAGAGCATTCAAAATAAGATTCATATCCCAAGGAGGGACAGGGGTATGGAACAGGGGTTGACTTCTGCTGGCTACTCATAGGAATTGAATAACCTCTCAGTTAGTCCCTAAAGACAAGCCTATGGAGGCTCCAAATACTGACACCTGACCTCTCAAGGTGCTCAAGGCCAAACCTTTGTCCACTCCCACCTGCAAAAAATCCCAAATCTATAGAACTGTTGCTTTAGAAGGCCTATATTTTTCTCTCTGGCCCAAGCCCAAAAAGTGTTCCATACATGAACATAAGCTGCAGATATGGAATTCTTTCTAGTGGCCATCAGGGTATCCACGACCTTTCTGGAAAAACCCTGTTTCAGGAGTCTCCTCCTTGCAGGAGCCAGTCTGCCAGCTGCATTGCCTCTGGGTTGGAAAGCAGAATGGGACCTTGGGAAAGAAGAACCTCTGATTTGGGAGACAAAATGGTGTGTACTGAGATAGATTCACTGGGTCAGAGAACTACAGGCTTCTGGGTCATTCTGGGGATAGCTTCTTTTTGACTGTCTTATTTTATGTATGACCTTGGGGAGGAGTAGCACAAAAGGAAAGGCATACACTCAGCAGAAATTCCACGTCTGTGACAGAGCATCCATTGCCTCTGCCTATGGACACCGGTATCAGCTGAAGAACCATTGCGCTTGAGCATTATGACTGGAGGCAAACAGGTTGATCATGGATGACAGAATATTCTGCACAGAAGGTTGAACACCTCTGGTCTCAGCATCCATTCCCTGTGTGGACATTCACACAGCTTAGCCAATCAGTCTGAATGTTCAACCCTGCCAAGTGAACTGCTGAAAAGAGAAAGAAGGTTCTCTTCTGCCCACAACAGCAGATCAGTTGCTTCTCTTAGCATCACTCTGCTCTTTGTGCCTCCTTGACTGTTTATGTACACCACTGTGACAGCATTGTCTGACCTAATTTTCACAGTGTTTGACTGCACCAGCTGGTGAAAATGAAGAAGAGCAAAGTGTACAGCCCTTATTTCCAGGATGTTGATGTGCAGATGCTATTCCTGTCCTGACCAAAACCCTCTGAATGGGAAGATGGCCCAGAACTGCACCCCAGCTGACAAGCTGTCATTGGTTAGCAGGATCAACTCTGGGGGTACTTCCAAGGGGGGGAGATCTTGCTTAGGTTCTCTAAACTCACCCACCAATTCAGTGACTGTCGAAGGGTGGGATAATTGGAATAATGGCCTGATAGTCCTCTGAGGTCAAGTCCCAGACTGTCAGCAACTTAATCTACAGGGTATGTAAGCAAGCCCACAGAATTAGTTCTATTGTTGCTTTCATGAGAAAATCTGTTATAGACTGTGCACTGAAGCTGATGATTGGCTCCTCAACCACTGAATCTTTTATATCAGGATCTAATCCTGGCAGCCAAGAGGAAGACCTTCTCTCCTCATCCATCCTGAACACTGTTCCCAGGTTGTTCATGGTATGAGATAGTTGAGAAAGCTTTTCTCCCAATTTGCTACCCTACCATGGGACTCCAAAACATCCAGGTTCCTGGTCACTGATTCTGTCACCAGTGTGGTAGAAGGTGCTTGAATGAGCTATTCATCCAGGTAAGGATAGACATGATGTTCTTCCTGCCAAAGTTGTGGTATCAAGACTATAAGCACCTTTGACAACACTCTGGGGGCTGTTGCCAGCTCACAAGTAAGCACCCTGTTCTGGGAGAGTTTTCCAGGACTGTGAACCTGAGGAACATCTAAAGAGAATGCCAAATGGGAATGTCAAGATATGCATCCCTCAGATCTATGGATGCTAAATTATTCCCCAGCCGGACAGCCCAGATGATTGATCATAAGGACTCCTTCTTGAAGGATATGTGGTGAATAAACTTGTTTAGGTGTTTCAGGTCCAGAGTAGGAATGAAATCCTCTGACTTTCTGAGAACCACAAAATAAATTGTGTAGAATCCCCGGCCTTGTTCATTGGAAGGCACCTGAATAGTTGCCCAATCTGTTTGAGGTGATCTAACATTTGAGACACTGCTTTTCTCTTCACTGAGTCCTTTAGTATGGGGGATGGTAGAAAATGTCCCTTTGAGGGAATGGTTGTAAAATCTATTGCATAGCCTAATGCCAGACTCTCCAGGACCCAAGCATTTGATGTTATCTGGACCGATCTTGTGTAAACATTCCACAGTCTTCCACTAAGAGAAGGGGGTAGAGATGGGCCCAGTTACCCTCACTGTGATATGCTACCCCTTCAACCACAATCTCCATAATGTTTTCAAGCAAAGGCTCCTCTGCCACTATTGCTCTTGAACCCAGAGTAGGATCCTTTATTCCTCTGGTTTCCAAAGTTCAAAAATGGATGAAAAACCCCTCGATACTGTTTCTGTCAGCTGCCTCCTCGACCTTTCAAAGTTGAATTTGCCTTTTGCTGTTGTTTTGACACTGGAAGGTATCCCTTTTTATCCTAGATATCTTTTTTTTTCAAAATTTAGTACACTTTATTAACATTTTCAATTTTGTTAGTGCTCAGTATAAGAACAGCACAGTGAAAACAGTTCTGGTACATGCAGGGTAGTTTGAGATGTTACATAACTGGGTAGTATAAACTGGACAGGATGTTCCACAGTGGATGTTCTATAGTGACAACAAAAACACCACTGTCCCCCCACCCACTCCCTCCCTCCTTCCCAATTCCCCCCCTAAGGTTGCACCATTAAGAGTAGAGATGTCCAATCGGACCCAGTATGACCTAAATTAGACTAGTCTCCAAAAGAGTAACAGGGACTATAAGGTGAGTAGTGTGTGAAGAGGGGCCCATATCTTTTGGTAGCGATTCAGATTTTTTGAGAGACTGCCTATCAGATTTTCTGCTTGGAGGGCAAATAATATCTCATGGAGCCATTCTGTAATTGTAGAGGTCGCTTGATCTAACCAATGGCATAAGAACACTTTTTGGGCACACAGGGAAATCAAGGTCATGTGTTTGCAATGATGTCCAACCAGGGAATTCCCATAGTGCCCTAGGATACAGATCTCAGGTCAAAATGCATCAGTTAGACTGAGGAGGGGGTCTAATTTATTCTTTATTGCTGACCAAAAATGGATAGCTTTGGGGAATTGCCACAAGATGTGGAACAAACTGCCAGTTTGTTCACCGCAGCGGGTACAGATGCCGGTGGGTAGTATCCCCATTTTATGGAGCTTAACCGATGTGTGGTATAAGTCGTGGATGATATTAAATTGAAGAAGTCAGTATTTTTCCCAATGAATGTCTTTATATAGGTGGGACCATATCTGGTTCCAACAACAAGAAGCAGAGAAGATCTGATTCCATCTATAGTGAGGAGGTCCATTGTGTTCTGCCTGAAAATCATGTAGTAGTTTATAGAAAAAGGAAACGGTGTGGTTGAGGGAGAGGATGAGATAGCTGAAAGGAGAGGTCCGTTCAAGTTGTGTTCCCAAGGGCCCAGTCCGAAGTGATGTAAGAGCATATGCAAGAGTTGAATGTATCTGAAACAGGAGGAAGAGTGGAGATCAAATTTTTGTTGGGCATCCTGGAAGGGGATTAGTATATTACAATCGTTAAGAAAATCCTGAATGACTGGTTTGCTGCCACAGGGCAAAAAGGAAGGGTCAATTATACGCCCCACTATCCAGAAGTTAGGATTGCAGAAAATGGACAGTGAGACATCACATAGAAGGGAAGTGTGGGTGAGGGCACAGATCTGCTGGTGAACCTTTAATGTTGCCATTATAGGTGTATTACGGAGCTGGGAGGGGAGATATTTGAGAGGGATGTAGGGGAAGGAAGTCAGGTCAAGGTTGTGAGTGGCACAATGGGAGTGCTCTATCTGTAGCCATAAGGGAGTGTATGTGTTGGGCAGTGCAGGGGCTGGTGGGGTTAGCCAAGAGTGAATTATGGAGCTGTGCATAGATAAATAATACAGAAAAAAATCAGGAAGTTGTAATCCACCTCTTTTTTTTGCCCATTGCAATTTAGAGAGTGCTCTTCAGGGAGGTTTGCCCAGCCATATAAAATTGGAAACTACCCTATGGATCTGCACAAAAAAAGTTTTAGGGAAAAAATACTTATGCATCTGAAGAGGGTATAAGAGATGGGGAAGGATATCCATTTTGATTACACTAATTCTGCCCCACTGGAAAGGAGGGAGTAGGGACTAGTGATTTAAGTCCATTTTAATGCGAGTTAGGGTCACATCCAAATTATATTGCTTTGTTCTAGAACCCGATTGAGAAAGATAGATACCCAAATACTTAATTTTGTCCCTGACCCATGTAAAACTTAGTTGTTGAGTGTCAGAGGATACAGCAAATACACTGAGTGGCATTACTTCTGTTTTAGAGAGGCCTGAGTTTAAAATTCGAGATCCTGATGAATTCTTCAATTATGTTAACTGTGGCTGCAAGAGAGGTGGAGGGGTGGGTG
The DNA here is from genome assembly GCA_016271365.2 of Neoceratodus forsteri. Lineage (NCBI taxonomy): Eukaryota > Metazoa > Chordata > Ceratodontiformes > Ceratodontidae > Neoceratodus > Neoceratodus forsteri. The sequence goes on along the minus strand of CM057450.1, from coordinate 1,277,419,423 downwards.
ACGTGGAGAAGAATACCATCCGTGTAAATGAATAACTTATAATGAGATGATCCTATTGGGATACCCAAAATTAGGAGTGAAGTGGTGATACATCAAATAAGAGGTTCTAAATACAAATTAAACAAAAATGGGGAGAATGGACAGCCTTGTCTGGTGCCTTGTTGGAGGGAAATAGGATGGGATAGTACTCCGTTACAGAGTATTTTGGGCTGTGGGGTGGGTATGTAAGATCTTGATTCAATGAATAAACTGGGGAAGAAAACGTTATTTCGGTAACAGATGGAAGATAGTGCCAGGACGCCCTATCAAACGCTTTCTCTGCATCCAGGGATGGCAACACAGCAGGGGTGCTGGAATCCCTGGATACAGAGATGAGATGTGCGAGTATTCGAAGATGGTCTGTAGAAAGGCGACCGGTAACAAAACTGACTTGTTGAGTGGTACCAAATCTTGTTGAGTCAGTTGGCAAGGACTTTAGGTAGAATTTTAAAATCTACATTTATTAAGGGGATGGGTTGGTAATTAGATGCTGAAAGGGGATCCCTGCCGGGTTTGGGGAGGACCACAATTGTACGTTCGGTCAGGGATATGTCAGAAAGGCCATGTTCATATATGTAGGTGTAGGTGTCAAGCAGAGTGGGGACAAATTAGGATTTTAAGGTTTTATAAAACCCCACAGAGTATCCATCAGCTCCAAGTGCTTTATCGATGGGGAGTGAATCAATAGTCCACGTAATTTCCAGTTGAGTAAGGGGAGCTTGCAAGTAGTCCACCTGCTGTTGCGACAAATGTGGGAGTTGAACGTCTTGTAGGAAATGATCCATGAGGTCTGGGTCTAGTACACCGGAAGGCCAGGAATATGCTTGTTGGTAGTAATCCTGGAAGCCCTGGACAATATCCAGAGGAGAGGTGATAATATTCCCTTCTGGAATATGAAAGGAGGGAACAATTTTATCATTGGCCTGGGCAAGAAGGTGTAATACTAATAGTTTGCCAGCTTTATCGCACTGATCATAACTGACTCTAGATCTCAGAATTAGGTGTTCAGCTTTGTCACTTAAAATGGTAACATAACGGGAATGAAGTTTCTCAATTTGGTTAAGGTCATATGAGGTGGGTTGAGGGGGAGAGCTAGTTCTAATTGACAGATTTGGTGAAGTAAATTGGCTGTGACTTGGGAGGCAATTTTTTTATGAATAGCGGCCAGACAAATGATCTCCCCACATATGGTACATTTCTAGGCCCCCCATAGGATGTCTTGTTTGGTCATGGTAGGGGAATTGCTGGTTAGAAACAGGGTGATGTGCCTTTGAATATGGGAAATGAAAACATCTGACTTTAACAACTGTGCATTTACCCTCCAAGACTTATCTCTGGAAGTCCCCAGCCTAAGTTGCCAATGTAATAGGGTGAGGTGGTGATCTGAAATCACTTTAGATAGGTAATTACAGGCCATTACAGAAAGAAGATAATTGGAACTTAACAGGAAATAGTCAATCCTGGAGAATGAATTATGTGGGATGGAGTGAAATGAAAATTCTCTGGTTGTGGGATATAAGGCCCTCCAAGTATCAAGCAAACTGATCGAGTCCATGAGTTCCCTGGGTGCCAATTGCCCTGGAGATAGTGGGGGGGGGGGTTGGATCTGGATCTGTCCAGGGAGTTGTTGTAGACCAGGTTCCAGTCCCCACCCAGCAGAATAGGCGGGTCAGACCAGGGAGCTAAGTGGGTCATAAGGGATGTAAAAATGTGAGGGTCATCAGCCTTGGGACCGTATATCGAGCCCAGCACTATCCCTGAGTGGCCCAGCAGGGCCTTAATTATAATTTTCTCCAGTAGGTATCTGTAATGGTGTCCAGAAGTCTAAATGGAGTTTGGCAGGCTACCAAAATAGCAATGCCCCCTCATTTGGAATCCACCCCATATCTAAAGCTTGCCCTACCCACATTCTGTGGAGTTATAGCACTTGCAAAGTAAGGAGATGAGTCTTCTGGAGCAGAGCGACATCTACACTTAGTTTATTAAGATGTAGAATAATTTTGACTCTCTTAGTAGGGGATTGGCCTCTTTTTCATTCCACAAGCAGACCTTAAGATTTAGATCCATATTGTTCGATCAACATGTGGCCATCAGGTAGAGCAAGGAAAATACAAAGGGGAACAAATGGGTAAAGATATACATGGTGCAACCTCTCCTAATACCCAGAACCAAAGAAGTTAAAGTATAACTAGTAGGACATAATAGACAGTTGTCTGGACAAAAGTCTGATTTCCAAGGTTACCCCCAAACCCAAATCAACCCCCCTCCCAAGAACAGTCCAGCCATGTCTCTGCACAAAAAGTGGGAAACCAGAAATCCACCACACTAATAAGGTGACAAAACCATGAATAACATCCATGTGCTCTCCCTCTCCCTTCCCTATAACCCAAAAACTATATACAGTGGTCACATCCACCGCCAGGATCTCCAAATTGGAGGAGAAAAATTAGACATGGAGAGACCAGTCTCCATTGGTTCCTAGAGTAGCATCCTCTGATATTAAATGCAGGAGCAAAGAATGAGAGTGAAAAAATGGGCCTGACTTATGGTGTCGGCTATGAAAATCTGAGTTCATGCAGGCCAAAGTCGGAAGGAGTACTAGGAAACTGAACCCCCCTATGGTTAGTATGCTGTGCAGCTCTACCTTAAGCTTGCACAGTCTGGAGCCTCCCGCTCCTCCCCCCTTCCCCTAACATTATCCCGGGGAAATCAGCGGGCAATCACCTGACTCAAGCTGGGTCCCACCAGGAGCACTGGCAATGTTGGCACTCCTGGTGAGATAGGGGGACAATCCGAGTGCATCCAGACATAGCCCCCATAGTAAGATCCTGGGAAGAGTATGGTCTGAAACCAGGATGGGGTCGTGAGATATGTCCAATGTCACGGTGCAGAGCCAGGCAGGGAAAAAACGCAGTGGGATGTCTGCGTTTGGGTGCCAGGCTTCTGAGATACCGGATGGAGAGTGCTGGCCCAAGGCTAGGATGTTGCGGATCCCACATTAGGATTAGGCAAATCTAGCCCACCTGCCTCACACAGAATGGAAAAACAACAAGTGAGGTAACAGTCCTTAAATGGTGACATTTATAATGTTAAACTAATATGAAGGCAACTTAGCAGCAGTTTAGAATCCAGACTGTACCTGCTACTTAGAAACACATCAGGATGTCCAGCAATCAGGCTAAGGGAAGTGCCTGGGGAAAGGAGATAAGCCTGGGACCAAGAGGTGGTCCCACCAGAATTCTGTTCCCAGGAAGGTGCTCCTGCATCAATAGTTCCTACTGGACCATCCAGGAAGAAGCATGCATGACTGCCTCTAATGGTATGAATAAGGAATATGAGGCTTAGCCCTACCCCTCGAGATCGGGAGACTTCTTAACCCTGGTAAGCCATAACAAAAGGTCGAGATTCCCAAAAAATCTTTTAACAACTTTAACAAATGTAAAAGTTTAACCACTAACAGGTATACTCCAGAATCAGTCCTGTAAGCCTGTTCAAACAATTTTAAACAGTTTTGGTAGTTTGCTTGCAAGATCAGTCGAGGTCTGTAAGGGCGAGGCGTAGGAAGTCCAGACACCTAAAAGGGAGATCTGTAACTTCACAGGGTATAATATTTTGAAAGGGATTCTAGGAGCCACTAACTTGTTAACTATAGGGTGGAACGCTGTATGTTTTTGTCTGGTCTATTAGGGAAGGTCTTGGGTAATACAGAGTTTCGCACCTTTCCACATTACTGCTTGTAGTTCCCGGACTTTGGAGAGGACGTGTTGTTTTTCCACAAAGCTTAGAAATTTTAAAATAATCTGGTAGCTAGCATTAAGTGGGGAAAGCCCCTCTACCTTCTGCAGAAATTGTTAAACAAAGAGAAGAGTGTTAGGGCCTTCTTTTTTCCAGGAGGCCCATGATGAGAATATTGCTCCTTCCCTCTAAGTCCTCTGTTTTCAGTTGCAGCTTATGGACTTGCTGACGGAGCAGCACTATTTCAGGGTCCAGCTTCTCTTTCTGTTTTTCCATTGAGCTAACATGGGCTTCTGAGTCTCCCACTCTCTGGTTAAGGTGAGAAAGGTCACCCCGATGGATTTTAGTTCAGAGGAAATTTCAGAGAGTGTTCCCTTGAAGGGCTGTAATTCTTGCACAAAATGATCTTCAGAGAGTGTGATTGGTTGATTTGGTGTAGATTCACTCTTGCTCAACATCCCACCTTGTGCCTTAGACTTTTTTGGCATCTTGTCAGGTGAGGGAGATGGCGTGTGTTTCAGCTGGGCCTGCCTCATGTCAACCTCCACTGCAGAAAGAATTTCCAATTGTGATGCTAATTTAAGAGAAAAATTGATGGTTGAAGGCAGGGACTCATTGAGGCTAAGATGAGCTTGACTGTAAGGCATCCAGAAATTGATGAAAATAGCAGCGAGAGGAGGAGGAGAAAGACTGGAGCTCCAGAGCACAGCTGCTTCAGGTCACCTGCATCACGTGACTCATCCTGGATAGCTTTCAAAATGTCATCCAGGCATGATCCAAATAACAAGCCTCCCTCAAAAGCTGAATTAAACAGTTTGGCCTTTGATACCTGATCTGCGACCAAATGCTACAGCCATACACCCCGCATGGATGACAATGTGATAAGTGAAGCGAGCTGACATCAGTATGTTTACCACCGTGGCATCCTCTAGAAAGGTGAAGGCCATGGACCCCAGCTGTAAAATACTCACCCCCTCAGAATCTGGGGAAAAGAAACTATCCAGTGCCATAAGTTTAGAGCTCTGGTGACAATAAAGGATTCATAGGAGGCTTGGAGGTTTGCGACATTGGAGGCTAAGGCTTTTCTGCACGAAGCAACCACTCACTTATCATGTGTATCTGCTAGCGCCAGAGATTCCTCAACTGGAATAGTCATGTGCCTTACAGTATTATGTACATCCTTATCTGCCAGGGGTGGAGTTTTCCATTTGTGGGTATTTTCTTCCATAAAAGGAAAATACTGTGCCCTAGGTTCTGGCAGATATTTTCTCTGGTCCACACCTGCCCATTCTTGCTCAATAATCTGGCCACAGTGTGTAAAGTTTTGAAAACATTTCAGAGCAGAGGAGGATGTGAACAGGATTTGATTCTCATCCAAGGCTTCCATAGTTTGCACCACCTTCAACTGCATATCCTACAAGCTTCAGTTATAAGATAGGACAGAGCCTTGCATCGAACAGGGGAGGGATTGGAATCCTCCTTTTAGGCATTGTCCATTCCCCTTCCTCCTCTTCATCAGAGGAGATATTCTCATCATCAAATAACACTTCTGGGTCAGGATTTTCCCCAAGATCCCCAGTATCCTTGTGCTGACCCTCGGCATGCTTAAGATTGGGGTCTGCCATCAGATCTAGATTTTGAAGACTTGTCCTGCTGTGCTGTACCTGGATGTGTTTGTGTGGGGCTCCCTTAACCTGAAGGGCCTGGCTTGGTTTCGGGTGAGTCGAAAGAGATTGTCTGGGGAACATCAGGGCTCAAAAGATCAGCTAAGGGCAACAACAAAGATTTATGCAATTCTGCTTTGCCACTGCCAACCTGTACACCAGGTGCACCCCTCTAGCTCAGAGTTCCAGCTGAGGGAAACCATGATAGACATATTAGCTTCAGTAACACAATGGGGCAATAAGAACCCAGTAGAGAAGGCCACATTACCCTTCTGCAGCTCAAACATCTTTTAAAAGCTAGAGGTCTCTGATAAGCCATGGTGCCAGTGTCTCTATATCAGAAAAAAACATCACAGAATATACCAAAAGGAACTGTCTTTTTTTTTTTGTTTTATAAAATGAGTGCTGCTGTGTCCCCCACTGTGGTGGAAAGCCACAAGGAAAACCAACAGACAACTGAAAACATATGCTACTGTAGATGATAGACTTGGCAAGAACAATCAAAACTGTCACATGCTAATGTTCCTACCAGCCTGTAGAAAAGACAAGCTGTAGTAGGAATGATCACGTCTAAAAAATAGAACAGCTGTGCTGGGGAAACACTGCTGCCACATTTAGTGTTTAAGAACACTGACACGTGCATACTTGTGCAAGTGTGTGTGACATCACCACCCTGGAGAGTGTGTGCCTGACTAAGATGCGTGAAAACTGATAGCTCTGCAGCAAGGGCAGACGCTTGAAATGAAAAGGAGTGTGAGGCTAACTGTCAGGCTCTCAGTAATGGTAGGAGTCCACACAGCTCAGTAGAGCTGTTAGAAAAAAAAACAGCACCCAAAACAAAGAGTAAAAGGCAGAGTGACACAAATGAGCCTGAAAGAACAGAACCCCAGGCTCAGTCTTGCAAGCACACATAAACATACAGTCCCCAGTATAACATGCAGAATAATGCATGAGGAAGTGTGGTCTATAGGGATTTTATGCACACATGAGGTGTGTGATGCCCCATAAACTCCGAGGGCAAAGCCCAAGGGGTTTATATGGGCATCACACACTGAGGGTGTGCGTAAAATCCCCATTAAACCTCACACATTCATGTTTTATTTTTTATATTTACTGGGGGGTTTTTTGTGCAAGAACCAGGAGAGGAAGAGGGAGTACATAGCAAGTGACAGGAACATGAAGTAAATTTACTGGTGGAGTAAGGCATCCTGTTAACCGCGCTGCATGCCTGCACTCTGTCTCCGATCCTCTAGCTTGTTCAACCAGCAGTCATGAGAGCAGTGGGTCATTAGAGGCCGTCGGGTCCCTGTTTTCCATCCTCTTATTTTAAGTAAAAGTTCCAGCCCCTCAGTGTCAGCAATGCCCCCGAAGCCACATATGAGAGACAGAAAGAAGAAGAGGAGTCATCGAGCAGCATTGAAAGCCCCTCTAGGTCCCAGACATCCTGTGCCTGCTGCAAGATTCCCTCCCTCCCTCTGCCAGAACCTCCCACCTCCCGATCCAGTTTCTCTGAATCCCAGTCCAGGGTGGTGAGTCAGCGGCAGCGGCACTAGCTAGGTGCTGACCGCCAGATCTTTATTTTTAAAATAAATGTGAAGCACTCTGTTTTTTGTTAAACAGCTTAGCACCGTGGAGAGGGTAGACCCAAGGGCTGTATTTTCATAATGTCCGGCTGTCTTTTGAGGTTCTTTTTAGATTTTTGGGTACTCGTGATTTAGGAAGCTCCGTAATTCACATATGTGAATTACGGAGCTGTTGAGCACTCACTGGCAGTGGTTTATAGGTACTAACCAGTAAATATAATACAGAACCTCACATCAGAAGTAGTCTTGAGCACCAAGTGCACATGCAAGCTAAATAACAGCCCTATAACAGTCCCGGGAGGAGGCAATGACAATATAGATGCTAAGGAAAAAAGGAAGCAATTAATAAACCTGACCACTAGACTTCAACAATCGACCCCCAAAAGAAAAAAGCACTTACCTGAAGCAAAAGAAAAATGGAGGAAAAAAGGGAATCAGAGACCTGATAAGAGAAAAATATACACCCTTAAACCAGTGTGGCAGAACATGGCTCCAATCCAGACAGACAGTGGCAGTGGAAATGGGGAAAAAAGGCAGGTTAGCCATTTTGAAAGCCACAGCTTAACAGGCAAGATTTGTTTTAAATCTTCTGGGGCCCGTGCATTTATGCACGTTGCCCCTACCCTTTTGAATTCCCTACCCTGTGAGTTACATGAGTGCATGACTGTGGAGGGATTTAAACTGGCCCTAAAAACTTTTTTTATGGATTCAGGCCCTTGACAAATAATTGGAATATTATTTTATTTTTTTTATTTTATTTTATTGCTTGTTCTATATTTTATATTACTTATAATAGTTGTGACGTGCTGAAGCTATTTTAATTATGTGTGGCACCTTGGCATTTGAAAGGCATCATATAAATTATAATTAATTGAATTGAATAGATTTCTTTGGATAGCCAGAGTGGTGGACCAAGGGGGTGCAGTTGATGTTGCCTACCTTGACTTCAGCAAAGCTTTCAATACTGTTCCACATAGAAGCTTGATTAATAAACTGGGTAGGATCGAGGTGGGTCAGAAGTTGGTCAACTGGGTGGCAAACTGGTTGATGGGCAGAAAACAGAGAGTGGTGGTAAATGGTATACAGTCAGAAGAGATGCAAGTCACAAGTGGGGTTCTTCATGGATTACTCTTGGGGCCAGTCCTCTTCAGTGTCTTCATCAGTGACATTGTAAATGGACTGGAGGGTAAGGTTTGTCTGTTTGCAGATGACACCAAGATCTGCAACAGAATAGATGAACCAGATGGGGTGGGCAGAATGAGAAGACATATCGATAAACTGGCAAAATGGTCAGAACAGTGGCAACTGGGGTTTAACGCAAAGAAGTGTCATCAGTTAGCCCCAGCTTGCTCAGCAGAATAACAGCCCTACGGATCAAACACTAAAAAGCTATTTTTTTTCTTCACAGAAATCTTCTGTGTTGCTTCCCCCCAATTTTGCCAGTAGGAAGGGAACCTCCCCCATCCAGGGAGCACTAGCGCCACCACCACTACCTCAGAGGTTGCGAAGAAAGCACAGCAGTTGGACCACAGTGGGCTCAGGGAGGGTGAGGAGGGTGGAACAGAGGCACACCCAGTCAATTGTTCCACTCCACAATCCATACACCATTCTGGGGGGAGCATAGCTCCCATATGGATGCACCCACAGAGAAGACTGATGACAACTGTCACAAGGGAGGCCCACAGGAAGGAGGCAGAGGACACCACAGGGAAAGGAAGCAGCTCCTGGTGGGGGACTCAATTATTAGGGGTATAGAACTGGGGGGAGCTGGTAAAACTGAAGTAAGGTGCCTGCCTGGTGCCATGACTTGGAGGGACAGGAAGTGCATCCTCAGGATCACAAGAACAGCTGCAAGGGATTCTGAGCTGGACGTAATTGTCCACCTAGGGACAAATGACTTGGCTCATCATGAGATTTGAGCAGTGCAGGAGGGCATTGCAGAGTTGGGGAGGGACCTAAGACAAGTAGCACACACAGTATCCTTCTCAGAGGTGCTGCCTGTCAAAGGCATGGGGGAGGCCAGGGTAATTGGCACCATGCCGTTTAATGAATGGTTGAAAAAAATGGTGCGGAGCACAGGGGTTTGGCTTCATTGAGGACTGGGGTTCCACCTGGAGGGGACACCAGCCTATAGTGGCAGGGTGGTCTGCATCTGCCCAGAAAGGGAACAAGTCTTTTGAGCAATCGGTTTAAATGCTTCATTTGCAAGCTTTTAAACTAGTCAAAGGGGGAGGCACTGACAAGCAGCAGGAAAATCCCAGCCTCTCCCTACAAAACAGGGTACTAAATGAGAAAAAGACTGAGGTAGAACGGTCAGTGGGGGATGCTGCAACAGAAGGTAAAGCCATCAAAAAAATGGAAAGCAGTGAGTACCAATGCCCGTAGTCTGGGTAACAAGCTTCCTGAATTAGTGGCCTTGATGGAGGAGGAACATCTGGATATCGTGGCAGTCACAGAAACATGGTACACACAAAACCATGACTGGGACATAAACATACCAGGATACACTGTCTACAGGAGGGACAGGGAGGGTAAAAGAGGAGGAGGAGGAGTTCTTTACATAAGGGAAGGAATAAAAGCAACAGAACAAAAGGGTAAACAGGGAGGAGGAGGAGAAGAAGCACTGTGGGTAAATTTGGAGACAGGCAATGGCACCACAATACGCACAGGGGTTGTATACAGACCCCCTTCTCAGGGGGAGGAAATGGACAGGGAAATGATAGAAAGTATACTTAGAATGGCAGAAAAGGGGAGATATTGCTGATGGGTGATCTGAATATGTCAGATGTTAACTGGAGTGCAGTTGCAGCTGCCACTTCGAAGAGTGCAGTTATTCTAGATGCCCTACAGGGGGCATGCCTTAGACAACTAGTACTGGAGCCCACTCAAGAGGGAGCAATATTAGACTTGATTCTCTCAAACGGAGATGGAGAGAGGATCACAGATGTAGAAGTGGGTAGCCATCTGGGAACTAGTGACCATCGAACAGTATGGTTCACAATAAACACAGCAATAGAGTCAAGCCATACAAAGACAAAAGTACTGGACTTTAGGAGGTCTCACTTTGCCAAAATGGGTGAGTGCCTAAGGAATGCACTAGCAAATGGGCAGGAAGGAGGGGTAGAAGAACAATGGGGAATAATAAAAACTGCCATCACAGAGGTAACGAGCCTTTGTGTGAAGCAAATAAACAAAACAAGACGATGTAAGAAACCACTATGGTTCTCAAAGGAAGTGGCAGTGAAGGTTCAAGAGAAAAAGTAAGCATTCAGGAAGTACAAGGAATTGCAGAAGGAGCAGGACAGAAAACTGTATCAGTTAAAGCAAAAGGAGGCTGGGAAGGCAGTCAGAACAGCAAAGGCTCAAACCGAGGAAAAGATAGCCAACTCAGTTAAGAAGGGGATAAAACTTTATAGGTACATCAGGGAGCAAAGGAAGACCAAGGAGGGATAGTGAGGCTTAATAAAGGGGAGGGAGGGTGGGCAGAGGGAGACTGTGAAAAGGCAGAGATACTAAACAAATATTTTTGCTCAGTATTTACAAATGAGAGGGAGGTACATAAAACAAACAGTAGTAACACTCTGGATACAGAAGTTGATACCAGCCCATTTACAGAAGAAAGGTTCTGAAAGAACTCTTAAAACTGAAGGTGGACAAAGCAATGGGGCCTGATGGGATTCATCCCAGAATTCTAAAGAGCTAAGGGTAGAACTAGTGACACCACTGACTACCCTTTTAACAAATCATGGGAGGATGGGGTGGTACCGAGGACTGGAGGAGGGCAGATGTGATTCCCTTCACAAAAGTGGGAGCAAGGCAGAAGCAGGAAACTACAGACCTGTTAGTTTAACCTCAGTGATAGGGAAAATGATGGAATCACTTCTGAAGGAAAGAATTGTCAAGTATCTAGAGGCCAGAGGGCACAGGACCCTAGGCAGCATGGATTCACAGCGGAAGGTCATGCCAGACAAATCTGATAGATTTCTTTGACTGGGTGACCAAAGTAGTAGATCAGGGAGGGGCTGTGGACATGGCCTACCTAGACTTTAGCAAGGCATTTGACACAGTCCCACACAAAAGATTAATATACAAGTTAGCCACCCTGGGAGTGGGTCCAAAGATGACAGCCTGGGTAAAGAATTGGCTGGAGAATAGGACACAGAGAGTAATAGTAAATGGAGTCCACTCTGAAGAAAGGGGGGTTACTAGTGGGGTACTGAGGGTTCAGTATTAGGACTGGTCCTCTCAATGTCTTATGTTACATCATGGAAGGACTGGAAGGAAAAATATGTCTCTTTGCAGATGACACTAAGATCTGCAGCAGAGTTGATGTACAGGGTGGGGTGGAAAGGATGAGAAGGGACTTGGCAAGGTTAGAGGAATGGTCAAATGTATGGCAGCTTAGATTCAATGCTAAGAAGTGCAAGGTAATGCACCTGGGAAACAAAACCCAGGGAAGAGTACACAATGGGGGTGAGATACTAACAACAAAAAATGGAAAGGGACCTGGGGTAGTCATACATCAGATGACCTAAAGGTGGGCAAACAATGTGAGAGGGCAGCAAGGAGGGCTGGGGGATACTGGGATGCATAGGGAGAGGCATCACCAGTAGAAAACAGGAAGTTATTATCCCTCTGTACAGACAGCTGGTGAGACCCCATCTGAAGTACTGTGTGCAGTTCTGGAGACCCAATCTCCGCAAAGACATAGACAGGATGGAAGCTGTCCAGAGGAGGGCAACTAAAATGGTGCAGGGTCTGCACTGGAAGACATATGAAGAGAGACTTAAGGAGCTTAATATGTATAGCCTTGAGGAAAGGAGGGAGAGGGGGACATGATAGAAACTTTCAAGTACCTCAAGGGAATCAACAAAGTCCAAGAGGGTAGCATCTTTCAAAAAAGAGGTGTGCAAGAACAAGAGGGCACAACTTGAAGATAGAGGGGGGCAGCTCAGAGGTAATTTAAGGAAGTATTTTTTCACAGAGAGGGTTGTGGATGCATGAAATGGCCTTCCGGAGGAGGTTGTGGAGTCAAAATCAGTGGTGGAATTCAAGCATGCATGGGACAGTCATAAGGCAATTCTGGGGGGTGGGAGTAAGAAGAAGTAGGCTGCTGGTTAACTAGGATCTGCAGCTTATCCAGTAGGTAGGGAAATGGGCAGACTGGGTGGGCCAAGCGGTCCTTATCTGCAGTCAAATTCTATGTTTCTATGTTTCTATGTTTCTATGTTTCTATGTTAATGGCACAGCAAAGACTGGGGAGTTGTTGCTGTCAAGAATGTTCACATGCCCAGAATTCTATGCTGATTACAGCCAGGGGCTGTGCCATTTCCCTTAGTAGGGATGCACATAAAAAATAGAGCAATCTCCACTGCACTGCAGCACAATAGTTTTTTGTTTACCTCCCCTTCTTGCTCCATCTCTAAGCAGGCTGGGGATTGGGCTGGGCACTGAGGTTGCTTCATGGCCTGGTTAGCCTTCCGAGTGCAGCTGAGTAAAGGGGCTGCATCACGGCTCATTTCTGGGAGTGCCTGCACCCAGGGCCATAGAGTTGCTTAGGGGCGAAGGTCCTGAAATGGGCAGCAGGAAGGGCAGGTTTAGGAGTTTTGGCCATGCGGCAACCCATGTCCTGGGGCATAGCTGAGTAAGGGAGTCATGCAGTAGGGGTTAGGATGCCCCTGGATAGAACACTCCTTATTTTGCTGGGGATCCAAGGCTGAACAGAACAAGTTCCAGTGTGCAAGCTCACAGATGGTGGCAGGCAGTGAGAGTAGCGGGTCTGGTCCGCTGAACACCACGGGGGTTCATCACCACCCTTCGTGATGCAGGGCCACTATGATTCCATTGCTCTGTCTTCGCTCTAGCGAGATCTGACGATGCTGGGGGAGGCATGGGGAAGATGCAGGTCTCGTGGGACAGTCCCATGTGAGGTAAGTGGCCATATTGTCTGGGGTTGGCCCAGTGGAGGAATAAGACAGTTCCAGGTCTTGAGAAGTCTCGTGACAGTGTCAGCGGCTGTATTGCCTGGGGTTTTCCTTTCCCTCATGGTGCCGGCCTTTTAAATTTTTGAATACATACACATAAACTGGGAAAGCTGGCTTTCAGCATTAATTAGGGCATAGCGACTGCTGCTCCAAGTCCAATGGAGGAAGCATTGTTAGGATGGGGGTGGGCATGTAGATATTGGGGGGCTTGGCCCCTGCTGTACCATACAGTCCCAGGGAGGGGAAGGGAGGGTAACACGTTTAATCTTTTAATGGTTATATTGGCCACACATACACACAAAAAAAATAATACAGAGACTCAGGACAACAGCTGGTCTACCCGGTGCAGATGGGGTTTAGGTACTATGGAACAGAAGTTTTGGGACAAGATGACTTCCGGGGGTTGGGGGGGAACAGGTCCAGTGGCAGGGCAATGGATCAGGCCAAGAGATCGTCGGGTCCAGGGATCTTCAATCCAACTGGGGGATGACAACGATGGCGTCGAAACAGGGGAGTCTAGCACAGAGCTGCCTGCAAAGTCAGATGGTGAGTATAGGGGAGAATGGGCTGGACCAGGCACCCTGTTGTTGAGTTGGGAACTAGGGCAAGTGAGCAGGGGGAAGGATCCTTTGCAACCTAGGGTGGACACCCAGGAAGAGGGCAAATTGTGGGGCAATAGAAGCAGGGAGAGTGACACAGCAACAGCAGGGAGGTGCCACACTGACCACTCATTAAGGAAGGCAAAGGGATATAACAGGGTTAAGCACCCACAGAACAGATGGTGGGCTGGAGAAGCCCAGCCACTGGGGCAGGAGGCACCGGGGGCCAGGCCAGGAGTGGTAGACAACATACCGCAAGGGTGGTGGCCGATGCCATTTCCATGGCTCCCACCATGCTTGCCAGGTGCTGCATTTGGGAGAGTGGCCCCAGCAGTGCTGGAAGTGGGAGGGGGCAGGGGCAGGGCCTGCCACAACAGGTGGGACAATATTGGCCATGGATACCTTAGAGAGGACAGCAGTTCTTTGGGGGTGGTAATGTAGCGAACAATGTGGCAATGGCCCAAGTGCCTCCCCCTAACCTGGTGTAGGCGAGGCACATAGGCTGCAGGGGGAGGTGAGGGTGCAGCAGGAGCCTGCGGGAGGCTCAGCACCAGTGGAAGCAAGGATGGAAAACACACAATAGATAACGGCACAGGGTCAGGTCAACAAGGTGGTCAAACAGGTGTGGGGGATAGCAATGCAAGAAACAGGGCCAACAGCCACAGGGGCATGCCAGCAGATGCCACTAGCTTCCATGTCAGTGACAACCACTGCACAGGAGCCGGTGGGCACCGGTTGCACCCAACCAAACCAGGCCAGTGAGCATTGGTTATATGTGGGGGTTGAGGACCCCATGGACACCCCCTTGATGCCAGTTGTCAGAGAAAAAATTTGCGGAAAGGGGAGTACATAGAAATATTTGAGCTCCTGCATAGAGAATGTCCAGATGCAGGGCATAAAAACAAGTTGAAGCAGGAAAAGTTACGGAAACCAAAGATGCCACACATTTTGAGAACTTGATGGAAGCTTTCAATATTTTCATATCGATATATTGCAGGAAGTTTCCGAAAAAAACTGGTCAGCTATTGAAGTATAGAGACAACATAAAAAATGTGCATTCAGCAGATGAAGGTAATGCTTGGTTAAGAAACAATGAGCTTTTTCGTATGTGTTTGGTTAGATCTCCAGATATGCATGTGGGACAAGAATGATCATGATTTGTGGTGCAGGCACATGACCAGAGCCAAGCCTGCCAACATGGCCTATACGGTGAGCAGGCACATGGTAGCCAAAGTGCCATGGGCTGGCCAAAAAGAGATAGGTACCTGCAGGCAGTACAATACTGGGAAATGTTTTGGAGAATTCTGCAAGTTCAGGCATGGATGCAGTAGTTGTGAGGGGAAGCATAAAGCCTGTGCCTGCCAAGGTGGGGGTAGCTTTAAAAGAAGATAAGGTCAGCAAGCAGAGAGCAAACAAGGGGACACACCCACCATGAAGACTGGCAAAGTCCTCAATAAGAATTGATAACATTACCCCCGGCTTGACCACTACCCCATAGAAAAAATGCACTTTATCCGTTCGAAGGTTTCTCCAATGGATTTCACATTCCCTACTAGGGTCCCCAGGTCTCCACCAGGGCTCGCAATATAAAATCAGCAGCCACATTATACTAGGTTGTGGCACTGAAGATCGGCAAAGAGGTGAAGGCAGGTCGGGTGGTGGGATCCTTTGCAGAGCCACCACTTGACCCATTAAGGATGTCTCCATTGGGGGTAGTACTGAAGAAAACCCCAGGAGAGTTTGGGTTGATACACCATTTGTATGGGATCCATACTAATTCCCGACACCTATAATCCTGATATTTTAAATCTGACTGTTTAATTGCCCATCACCAAAATCCCGACATATGCTGCATTCTCAGAATGTAAAACCAGAACTGGCTAAATCCGTATGCAAAACAACTCGAACTGAATGCGAACCACAATTGGAAGAGAACACAGCTTGCTTAAAGTGTATTGAATCCACCGGTGTTAATAAAAGTGAATGCATTAGTTTAAATTGTATTGTCCTGTGTCATACTTTCACATCTAAGCAGTTTTTGATTTTTTCCCTTTTGACTCCTCCTCACGGATGGTTGCGAGTGAGAGTCTGTGCTGACTTCGGCAGTCTGAGGAGCCAGAGATATTTGCTGTCATGATGTGACAGATTTGGTTACTATGTGTGGCAAAACTGATTTGTACCCTATTTAAGTTCCCTAACACAGAGTGTGTGAATATGAGCTGTCTCTAATGGCTTCAGTAAGGCACTTGCCCTATTATTGATGTTGGTGCCTTATCACTTTTAGATGCAGTCGGTATTAGCAAAATGAATGCAAATCCCCGACACCAAGCACCCCCCCCCACCACCATTATCAATGGTACCAGTTTGCTGTCATATGCAGATTAACAGCTATTTACTGAACACATCAGAAACCGGTGACTGTGACTGCAGCTATAGCCTGGGTTTGACTAGTTTGTGCGGTATAAGGTATGGGTTACTAATACTGGGCATGACCGAACCCAATCAGGAATGTGCAGCTGAGTGTCAAACATAAAAACTGGGGAAGGGGAGGATTCTTAACTGCCCAAAGTAACTGTTACAACTGTTGCTGGATTGTAGCTTGGATCAGGATTTCGGCAGTCGGGAATTTTAACTGTCAGGCAATACACGAGTTCGGAAATCAGTGACAGGATAATAACTGCCAGGAATTTACGAGTCGGGTTTTTAGTACCTAACCCATTTGTACTATCCCAAAGGGTCATCAGTGAATGATTTCATCAGTGAAGAGGATAGTGCAGTGTCATATGCATCTGTTAATACAGCGGTTAGGCTCACTCAACAGGCCGGAAAGGTGGCTTTTTGGGGAAAAGTGACATAAAGTCAGCTTTTCGCCTAGTAGGGGTCAGTCCATTGGACTATTACCTGTTAGGCTTTTTGTTTGAAGGCAAGTTCTACTATGACATGTCCATGCCCATGGGCTGTTCCATTCTGTATGCAGCCTTTGAGGCTTTCAGCAGGTTTTTGGAATGAGCAACAAGAAAGCATTGTGGTAACAACAAAATAACTCACTAACTAGATGACTTCCTGTTCATCAGCTTGCCTGGCTTGCCTGATTGCAGGAACACACTGCATGCATTCTCAGCGCTGATAGGGTGGTTTGGTGTGCCATTAGCACATGAAAAGACTGAGGGTAGGCAGGCTCACATACCTTGGAATCAAATTGGATTCAGAGGAGTTGGTATCTCGGCATCCAGGAGATAAGGTGAAGATCGGTCAGCTAGTGGGGGAGGTGAGGGCCACTAAGAAGGTCAGGCTTAAGACCCTGAAATCATTGATTGGCCACCTGAACTTTGCCGGTAAGGCAATAATGTCAGGATAGCTTTTCATAAAACGGTTAGCATAGGTGACTAGAAGAACGCTTCAGCCACATCATCAAATCAGAGTGATGGCTGAAATGCATGCAGACATAGCAGTATGGGACAGCTTTCTGCAGCAGTTTAATGGGGTGTCTGTTTGGCAATCATGGTTACTATTCAAGCATGACTGCCACATGGTCATAGATGCCACAGGAGGTGTTGGTATGGAGCACATTTTCAGGGCTCATGGTTTGCGGGCCCATGGGAGGACAGCTGGTGGGATGCAGCCTTGTTAAAGAATGTTACTTTGTTGGAGTTTTTTCCCATTGTGGTGGCCATTTTTGTATGGGGGGATAAACTGAGGGACAAAAAGGTGATTTTCCAATTGGACAACATGGGGGTTGTTGAGATACTGAATGTTCAGTCTTCCAACTCCAAAAAGGTAATGAGGTTGCTGAGGTTATTTGTACTCATTTGTCTTCAGCTCAATATCACATTCAGTGCAAAACATGTTCCGGGGCATTGAATGTAATTGTAGATGAGCTGTCTCGATTGCAGTTCAAGCACATCTGGCAGATGGCCTCAGCAGTGGGGAGAACCCCAGCCCAAGTGCCAGATTTCCTGTGGCAAGTAGCGATACAAGAACGGTCAATTTGGTGCAACACTCTCTGGCCACAGGAACTTGGCGTAAGTATAGGGAATACCCGAATACATTTCTGAGACTTCTGTGGGGACAAGAACAAGGGGTATGATGCATTACAACACCCACTTATGATTCAATGGTTTGTACACCATCTGATTGACGAGGGCAGGGCACCCTCATACATACAAAGTTACTTATCCAGAATGGCCTTTGTGGCAAAGATGCATGGCCTCCAGGATGTGACGGGTTCATTCATCATAAGAAAGATTATAGAAGGTTGGGTTGGGGGTACAGAAATGATCAGAGAAAACCTATAGTCAGCATGTTGCTAGGGGAAATAATGGGTGTTTCATCACAAATTTGCTGGTCTGGGGATGAAGCTACACTTTTTAAGGCCTTGTTTGGGTGTGCATTCTTTGGGGCTTTCAGAGTGTCAGAACTGGTGGAGGATGGCTTATTAGCAGCAGGACATAACTTACAATGGGGGGATGTT
Organism: Neoceratodus forsteri; assembly: GCA_016271365.2. NCBI lineage: Eukaryota > Metazoa > Chordata > Ceratodontiformes > Ceratodontidae > Neoceratodus > Neoceratodus forsteri. Next base: position 1,277,401,348 of record CM057450.1, on the reverse strand, counting down.
TGGGTAAAACACAACAGCCTGGAGATAAGTTTATGCCAGTCTAAGACATCACAGTTCGGACCCCCAAAAGTTATCAACCTATACAAGGCATTGGGGTTAGGTTTCTGCCCCTGGGGCATGGTGGTGGAGTACATGGGGCAGAGAAGGAATAAACAGGGTTAATTTTTTGTTCATGATGATGGGAAACCAGTCACGAGATACCAGTTTGTTGCAATACTAAAAAAGGGAGTTAGGGCAACAGGTAGGGACCGTCAGTATTTTAAAACACATTCACTTAGGATTGAAGCAGCTACAAAAGTGGCCAGATAGGGTTGCCCAGAGGACAGGATTCAAGTGACTGTGAGATGGCAATCAGGGGTGTACAAAAGGTATGTGAGGCTACAAAGGGGAAGAGATAGTAGCAGTCCAAGGCACTCCAAGGGGTCCCCGATGTTAACATCTGTGATTTTTCTTACAGGTGCACTGCCTGCAGCCCAAACCTTTTACTTGATCAGTCATTCCTTTGTCGAGAGGGCACATGAGTGGGTGGCTCATCAAGGACAATGTATCAACTGGGCATACTCATGGACAAGGCAAGAGTCTAATGGTGCTGAATCGGGTGCATAAAATGGGCAGACCTGATATCGACACCAAGAAACTTGGGTTTGATCAGTAATCCTCCACAGGGCTTAGTTATACATTTAGGGGGTCACAATCTGGACTGCTTGTTCTCCATCGATGTCATCCAGAGTATTATGATAGACTTGAGCTGAACACCAGGTTGGCTTGATCTATGATAGTACCTCGGAAAGACTTGAAAATGGGATCACCGGCCAGACTGCTGTGGAAAGTCCACAAGGAAGTTAACCAAGAAGTGTCTCGTTTCTTCCAGGATAGAGGAATTAGGGTGGTTGGGCATCAGGATAATTTGCCTGATTATGATGCGTTCTTCAGTGCAGATGGTGTACACCTGTCTGATGTAGAGCAGGTGCTTTTCAATAACAGTATACAAATGGTGCTGGAGGAATGGATATAGAGTATTCTCCTGGGGTATTTTGGGAGATGCGTAACTATATTACGTATCTAGTGGCAGATGATTCAGTGCACAGAGTTAAAGAAGGTACTATTTTGTGGATGGGGTGGCCCAGTGAGGGTGTACTCCACTAAATAACACAAGGTGGGACAGATCAGGATTGTGGGGGGCAATAGACAGGTGGTGGGGCCCGGTGAGGGCAGCACTGCATGGCTGTGGGCTAGTGGTCCCTATTCTTTCAAGCCATGCTCATCAAATGACTGGCTGGCCCAGTGGGGTTTTGCCAGGCTTCCTTTGGCCTAGGGATGGTTTGGTTAGTAAAATCTGATTTGTGACCGAATGCGTCTACTGCCCCAAGGGAATACTCTATTGATCGGGATGGTTTTCTGTTTTATGCTTTGTTTGTAATATCTTTGCATTACCATTTTGTACTACCATGTCTTATTTCAATTGTATTTTGCATGAAGTGTGGAGATATTATATGTATTGTATGTTGAATGCATTGTCAAGTAAAATCAGCCTTTCTGCCAAAAAAAAAAAACTATTTTGGTTTGCTGTGTGCTATTCAGTGATTGGGATGGTTCTATCTGGGCATGTGGTTCTGTCTCTTTAAACGGATCTCATTTAGTATTTACAATGGCAGCAAAGTAAGTAACATATAAGACATAGGATTTAGCTTCTAGACTTGCTGAAGGCTAAGAACAGACACAGGGCAATGTTGGAAGCAGGGACATTCAGTTAAGTAATAAAGTGTTATAAAAGAAGATGTGACTTCAGTGATCTTGTTTTGAGGTAAACTACAGAGAACAGTACATCTATAAGGTTCAAAACTATTATTTAAAAACTATTTTTGCCAAATTTTATCCATGTTACCTTGTTTATTGCTATTGATGCACAGCACGTAGATTATTTAAAAGTGTAATGCCTGCAAACCTAGGGGCAGAGCAATCAGCCATCCTTCCCCCAATGGGCTATTTAAACCAGATTCCTTCAGCATCATTTAGAAGCATGGTTTGTTTGCAAAAGCCAGAGTCTATGCTGGGGCTCTGTCTGCCCTCTCCTTCTTTCTCCCTGTGTTTGCTGCTGCTGCTGCATTCCTTGTTGTTTTGGGGACTACTGCTTTTCTCATTACTTTTGAGATTTCTGTTTTGTTTGTGCCTTCAGCAGCTTCTTATGAGATGTCTTTCTGCCTTCCCTAGCTGTAGCAATGAGTTGTCTTCCCTTTCAGCCTGTCATGTGTACTGCATTCTGTCGTTATGTAAGTCTTATGTTTCCTTTTTATGTTTGCTTGTGCGCATGCACAAGAAACATTATGTGGCAGCTTAGGAGAGAAGTGGGTTGTGGAGGTGCGGCACTGTAGCAGCCAACAGAGGCACTACTTTTGGGGGCTTGGCACTGGTGGACCAATGGAGGCACAGTGTGCTGATGACATTGGTCTCCAAAAGTGCCACCAAGTTGAAACGTTTTCACTGTAGCAATCAGGGGCCACCTTGTCATTGCAGCGTCAGCAATTCCACTGCAATGAGGGAGCGACCCGTCATTGCTGGGCGGAACGTTGCCTATTGTAGTACTGTTTGTGAATGCTGCGGTAAGCCACTGTCATGTTCACAAACACCACTACCCTCCCCTATGCCAAGGGGGTGCCCAATCCCCCTTGGCATCATGTGCCCCCAAGAAAATTGTTTTGCCGAAGGGGGCCCCAATCCCTGTCGGCTTCATCCCCACCCATGTAATTTGCCGAATGGGGAGCCCACTCCCCATTGGCATAATGGTTCCCCCCCAAGCGTTCAATTTGTGTCGAGGGAGTAACCAATCCCCCTCGGCTCTTGACGCCCCTTGTGCCAATGGGGGTGCCCAATCCCCCATTGGCTACAGCCCCCCTAATAAAAATCACTTGGGTGGCATGCTGGTAGTCCACCCCAGCATGCCAAATGACCCTGTAAAAGAAAAACTGTCCCACAATGTGTTTTTTTTTTTTACCTGCAAAGCAGAAAATGGTCCCTCGTTGAGTCCTGTGGCCCTCCCCAACCCGTGCTCCACCCTCCCACACCCCCACACCCCATACTTACCTCCAGAGCCTGGCACAACGATCTTGGTGGACCCGAACACGTCTGCACTCTTCAAAGCTGAGGAAATGTCGGTTAGCTGTATAATGGCATAAATAGGGTTTTTTTCAACTTTGGTGCATATCTCAGACATTTTGGGGAATTTTGGCACCAAATTTTCAAAATAGGGTTATTGCCCCCCCCCCCCCAATAATTCAGTCACTGTCATGGCATTAATCAGTCCTGAAAAGTGATTTCTTGATCACTGCACAGAATCACCTTTTGGGACCAATTAACAAAATGACAGTGCCAGTGCTCATGAGGTGGGATCTCAAAAAGTCTATGTTGCAAATTTAGTGGGAAAAATCAAAAAAATGACTGCTTTACAAGCCTGCGTTGCACAGTTGCTACAGTACACCCACTCATAACTTCACCAATCTGCAATATTGTCATTACAGATTTTCAGCATTGCCATATTTCTGCACCTCCTTATGAACAGAACCACTGTCATTTTTTCACATCCTGGCCAAAATGTGTTTTCGCACTTCCGGCGCAGAAGAGCGTGGTCGCAGTGGGAAATCAGTGTTTGGGACACATTAAGAAAATCACAGTGACACTGTTCATGAGCAGAAGTCCTAAAATTCCCTATGTTGAAAATTTAGTGATGAAAGTCCACAAAATGACTGTGTTACACACATGCGTTGCGCAGTTTCCTCGTATGTTCAGAAGTATGAGCATTTTTACTATTCCTACTACAGATTTTCAACATTGTCATCTCTTCACACCTCCCTATGAATGGTACAGCTGTCATTCTTTATATCTTGCCCGATCTGTGTTTTTGTACATGTGGGGCAGAATAGCATGGTCACTGTTGGAAGTCAAAGTTCGGAACACATTGACAAAATCACATTGCCGCTCTTCATGAGAAGAGGTCCCAAATACTTTCATGAGGTGGGGTCACAGAAAGGCCATGTTGAAAATTTGTAGTGCAAATGCTAACAAACGCCCGGGGCATTAGGGTTTCTAACCAAATCGTCCTACCCTGTACAGACTGACAGGCATCGGGGTGTACCTTTGGACTGCTGACTGTACTGCTCATGCCATCCCACCCTCACCCAGTGAAATGCATCGAGGTGTACCTTGGACTCTTCGGCCCCACAGTTCACCCCATTCTCCTATGCTGCACCCTTTTCAGCATATGTCCTTATGGAATGGGGTGACTGTAAAGCCAAACACCCCAAGACACACCTCAACATGTGTAGGTGTCTGCAGAATAGGGTGAGGTGACATAGCATGAACGTCATGGGCGATGACCCAAACACTTATCCCAATGCCTGTCCATCTCTACAGGATGGAGGTGGGGTTGGCGTGAAGTTTAATACTTCACTGCCATTCCTATTCTGCATCTGTCTACTTCCTGCATTTCCAGTGCTAATACCAGCAAGCAAACATTTGGTATTGACAAATGCTTTTTTTAGTTGTTTCATGATGTGCTTACTAGTTTCTGCATTATGTCCTACTTATTTCATTCCATGTATTTGGCTTGTGTTTTCATAGTCTGTTCCATCTGCTATTCATATCAAGCCACTTGTAAACTTCCTCTTAGATACGCAACATTCCTCCTAAATTAAATTCACCTGGCTTCCTGGCCAGGCAGCTGTTCCCACTCCCACTCATTCAATTCAATCAGCCTTAGTCAGTAAGTCAGTCTGCTTCAACATTTATGACCACATTCTTTGCTTAATACAGCTTCCAAGTTTTGCTGCTTGTGGCTCAGTTTTACCCATGATTCTGACCTTCAATGTGCGTTCATATTTTCAGTACATTTTCAGCCATTCTTTCAATCAATCTCAGTCATTTCTTCTAGTAATCATAATTTAGTCAGTCAGTTTCTGCCTCCATGCCATTAGGCTGTATGAACACATTCATACTGGCCATCATCATATACCCAGAATCCTGCCCTCGGGGCTTGTCCTGCAGGTAGGTATACTCACTTGCTCTCCTTGAAATCAGAATTTTGAAGGTAAGTCCCATACTGGGTGGAGGTCCTTTACAGTAGGCCACTTGTCTCCTGCGGCACCTCCTGTCAGTCCCACCAGGTGGTAAGGTCCAGCTCTCTGGGTGAAATTTTAGCTGTGGGACCTGTATTCAGCAACACCTCATGGTGTAGTGTGTAAGACAGCCCATCTGCGGGCTCCCCAAGCTGCTCCTGTGGCCCTGGCTCTCTCCAAGCAGGCTGCAGCTAACAGACTGACTGACTGGCCCCCAGACAGATTCAGACAGCCCATTTGCAGGCTTTCCAAGCTGCTCCTGTGGCCCTGGCTCTCTCTGAGCAGGCTGCAGCTAACAGACTGCCCGACTGACCCCCGGACAGATTCAGACAGCCCATCTGTGGGCTTCCCAAGCTGCTCCTGTGGCCCTGGCTCTCTCTGAGCAGGCCACAGCTAACAGACCACCCAGCTGACCACCGGACACATTCAGACACCCCATCTGCAGATTTCCCAAGCTGCTCCTGTGGCCCTGGCTCTCTCCGAGCAGGCTGCAGCTAACAGACCGCCTGACTGACCCCTGGACAGATTCAGGTATGCACTGGACCTCCGAAACTCATGGTTTTGAATGCCACTGTTTTGACTGGATGCCCAGCGGAGGAGCCAGGCACTGATTGGCAGTTTCTGCTCCTTGGCTGATTTTCCAACTCCTGGCACTTCCTGATCTCAGGGAAATCTCTTTCTGTGCTGTGTTCTGGACTGAATTTTTGTTAATGTATTTACTTATGTTATGCATCAATTGGTCTTACTTTACAAGCCAGCTTAGCCAGTCTATTACAAGCCGCTAGTCTAGCCTCTAGGTGCTACTTGCTGCTGTGTGACTAGTGCTGGACAAACTGTATTGTGTAGTAGCTGATGTTTGACTGCTTAGACCTAGCTGCCGAGCAAGATTGCTGCAATTTTCCATTTCTGCCCTACTAACAAACCCTGTCCCCTTTCCCACACTGGTCACTCTGCTAATTATTAATTTCTCCGCCCCACTTGTAATGCTCTCTCTAAACAGCTTAATTTCTTCTCTGCCTTACCTACAAACCCTTCCCTTACACCCCCTCCCACAGTTGCTGTCCTCCTCAGACATCCCGGTGCCAAAGCACAGATCCCCCTTAACTCCTCTTCTCTCTCTAAATAATTGCCCTGCATTTGCCACCTCTTTACCTCATGCTTTGTCCTTCCCCATTGCCTGCCCCCCCACTGAGCTTGCTATTGTACTCTAGCTGTATTTAATCCTTTGTCTTTCCCTCCTTGTTCCACAGACAGCCCATCTGTGGACTTCCCAAGCTGCTCCTGTCACTCTGGCTCTCTCCGAGCTGGCCGCAGCTAGCAGACCACCTGACTGACCCCGGACAGATTCAGGTACGCACCAGACCTCCGAAACTCATGGTTTTGAATGCTGCTGTTTTGACTGGATGCCCAGTGGAGAAGCCAGGCACTGAGTGGCAGTTTCTGCTCCTCGGCTGATTTTCCAACGCCTGGCGCTTCCTGATTTTACGGAAATCCCTTTCTGTGCTGTGTTCTGGACTGAATTTTTATTAATGTAATTACTTATGTCATGCATCAATTGGTCTTACTTTACCTGCCAGTTTAGCTAGTCTATTACAAGCCGCTAGTCTAGCCTCTCGGTGCTACTTGTTGCTATGTGACTAGTGCTGGACAAACTGTATTGTATAGTAGCTGATGTTTGACTGCTTAGACCTAGCTGCTGAGCAAGACTGCTGTAGTTTTCCATTTCTGCTGTACTGACAAACCCTATCCCCTTCCCCACACTGGTCACTCTGCTAATTATTAATTTCCCTGCCCCAGTTATAGTGCTCTTTCTCTAAACAGCTTAATTTCTTCTCTGCCTTACCTACAAACCCCTTCCCTTATATTCCCCCTGCTGCTGCTGCTGTCCTCCTCAAACGTCCCGGTGCCAAAGTACAGACCACCCCCGACTGACCCCTGGACAGATTCAGAAAGCCCATCTGCAGGCTTCCCAAGCTGCTCCTGTGGTCCTGGTTCTCTCCGAGCAGGCGCAGCCAACAGACCCCCTGACTGACCCCCGGGCAGATTCAGGTACACACTGGACCTCTGAAACTCGTAGTTTTGAATGACGCTGTTTTGACTGGATGCCCTGTGGAGGAGCCAGGTACTGATTGGCAGTGTCTGCTCCTTGGCTGATTTTCCAACGCCTGGCACTGCCTGATCTTAGGGAAATCTCTTTCTGTGCTGTGTTCTGGATTTAATTTTTTTGCCCACCCCCTCCCTCACCTCCTCACAGTATTAAATAGACCCTTGCTCCACCCTTTTCCTCAGCCTAGCAGCTGATTGGTCACTCCATTGCTGCACATTCTTATGCTATTGGCCTCCCGGTCTTAAGTACCTAACTTGACCCACTTTCTTACCACCCCTTTTTAAAGCAGTCTCATCCACAGGGTCGCACATTTGCTCTCAACTTTTCTCCAGCCACTGCAGTTAACTCCTCTCATTTACTGCTCTAACCTGCCCTATTGTTAGGGACCTCACCCTAATTCAGCTATATACCCTTTCAATTCTCCAGTTAACTCCTCTCAGTTACTGCTCTAACCTGCCCTATTGTTAAGGACCTCACCCTAATTCGACTATATACCCTTTCAATTCTTACACTTCCACTGCCTATGGTGACATACCTAGTCACAACCAAACCATCCCAGTAGCTGGCACCTTTGCCTTTGCGTAGGTTGCTAATTCAATCTATAGGCTACAAGGACCAGACTGATCAACTGTGTCTGCTTTATGCAAGGCTTCACCATGTGGGTGCTCCACTGGCTCCATTTTCTGTTCCTTCTTTTCCTTGTGCCATGCACAGTACACAAGCTTTCTCAATCTTCTAGCCGGAGGGAACATAGCCTTCTGGTGGGCCATCGTGTGCACCATAACTCATCCTATAATTATCTTTGTGCTCTTAGACTTCCCCACCTACAGCCTTTTGTTCAAACTACTCTTAGTGGTGGGACTTGGGCCGAACTGCCCCCACAGGGCATATCCATCACTCTACCATGCACTTACCTCTCTTTACATCTCACAGCCAGGGTCTTGGTAATTGCTGTCTTAGGACAGACCAGGTCAAAATACGGGGTTCTGTTTACTCAGCCCGACACCCCTTGTAGATGAATACGGGCAAGGGATTACAAAATGACTATTGCTGCTCTAAGGAAGCTCTTACTTTTCCTTCTGTTGTGCTCAGGAGACATTGAGCTTAACCCTGGCCCAGCTAAAGTTCTTCCTTCCCCATCGGATCTAGCAAAACTAAAAGGAAGGTGCTTTATGCGTATGAACGCACGCAGCCTGCTAAAAAAGCTTACCTTGATCCAGACCTGGGTCAATCATACCACACCGGATGTTTTGGTGATCTCTGAATCATGGCTCAGACCCACTATGCCTGACAGGGAAATTAACTTCCAAGACTATTCATTATTTAGAGCTGACAGGCTCACTAAAGGTGGAGGAGTGGCCATCTACGTCAAGGATAAATACTCGGTTTCATGCCTAGACTTGTTATCCATTGCAAACCAATTCGAATGCCTAGCACTAAAGGTTGAGATATCCTCCTCCACTGCACTTTGTGTCATAGGTTGCTATAGACCCCCATCAGCTGGCTCTCAAATCCTCACCCATCTAACTACTATTATGGGGCATGGCTCCCTTGAAACAGTTATCCTTGGGGATCTTAACCTTGATTAGATGTCCAAGGCTGCTGCACCACTTAAGGAGTTCTGTGATGCCCACGGGCTGATGCAACTTATTGGTGAGCCTACGTGCTCTAATAAGAAGAACCCTGCTAATAGTACACTGCTTGACGTCATCTTAATAAGTAAACCGCACCTGTTCTCCCATGCAGGAACCTTCTTCTCTGATGTTAGTGACCATAGCATCATCGCCGGCATAAGATCAGTCCAGAATCAACTGTCCTCATCAAGGTTCTCTACTAAGAGGTCCAGACATAACCTCAATCAGTCGGCCTACCTTGATGAGCTAAAATACTCGCTGTGTTGGCAGGACTTTTACCTAGCTAACTCGGTCCACTTGGCATATGACATCTTTTCTGAAATTGTGACTGGGGCATTAAATAAGTATGCCCTCTTGTAAAAGTTAAGGTAAGGAGTAGAACCTGTCGCTGGTTCTCTTTAGAACTCAAAACAGCACTGCTAGACAGGGAAAAGCTTTGGAAAAAAGCACAAACAACTGAGCTCCCGATGGACTGGTGTCACTTCAGGAAAGCCAGGAATACATGCACCAAGATGATAAGAAATGCTAAGGCCTCCTTTTATCATTCAGAACTGGATTCTGCTGCCAGGAGCTCCTCTAAATTTTGGAAGTCCATTAAGGATAGGTCCGGACATACCCTGGGGAACTCCCTGCCTGCAAAGATTACCTCTGGCAGTACTACCATCTGTGACAAAATGGAGACCCTGAATGCATTTAACAACCACTTTGCCACCACAGGGCTGGCATTTGACAACTCCCCTGCATGTTCTTTACACTCCCAGTTGGGTGAGCAAAACTCTGAACTTCTTTTTACCAACTCAATCTTTTCTCTCCAGTCTAGTTCATTGAAAGAGGTCAAAGAACTTCTATTACAGTTGGATAGCAAAAAAAGTGTGGATGCTGACTCTCTAGACCCATACTTTCTAGAGGTTGCCTATCATGCTTTAGCTGTACCAATTACCCACATATTCAATCTCTCGCTGTCCCTTGGAATCCTCCCACCGTTATGGAAAACAGCTCATGTTATCCCTCTGTTTAAATCCGGGGACCCCTGTGATCTTAACAACTACAAACCAATTTCTCTACTCCCTATACTGTCCAAACTGTTGGAACAAATTGTAAGCAAGCAGTTGAGCACCTATGTAGAAACTATGAATCTTCTAAACCCAATGCAATCTGGCTTTAAAGCACAGCATAGCACCATTACGGCCATAGCCAAAGTGACTAATGATTGGCAGCGAGACCTGGAGAATTGAAACTTCATCTGTGCAGTGTTCTTAGATTTAAGTAAGGCTTTCAACACTGTCAATCATGGCTTGCTCCTTTCCTCCCTGAGGGTGATTGGACTGGACTCACTATCCTTGCATTGGTTTGCTAACTACCTCTCTGACCGGTGGCAGCAAGTCAAGGCCGAAGGTAAACTTTCTCCCCTTAAATCTCTGCAAAGAGGGATCCCCCAAGGATCAATTCTTGGTCCCCTACTGTTTGCAATTTACATAAACAACATAGACACCAACATAACTAAGGCCAATATCCATTTGTTCTCAGATGGCACTGTTCTTTATTTAAGTCGTCCTTTGCCAGAAGCTGCCTGTGGAGACCTACAATCTGAATTCAATCTACTTCAGAGCCAACTCCTAAATAAAAAGCTCCTATTAAACACCAAAAATATGAAGACATTGCTATTTTCTCCATTTCTCCATGTTGCAAACCCAGCCAGTGCTGGCTCCATTCCACAGATCACAAGAATCTTGGGAGAAAACCTAGAATTTGTCAATAAATTTAAGTACTTGGGAGTGTGGCTCAACCGTAGCCTTTCCTTTACAGACCATATCGAAGATCTGCTAAAGAAATTGAGGCAGAGGCTTGGACTGTTTTTTAGGATTAATAACTACCTTACTATTGATGCCAAGCGGTGGCTAGTACAAACAACGTTTCTCTCCTTGATTGACTATGCTGACTTTCTTTATAGTCACTGCCCTGTCTCTCATCTTGCTAATTTGGATATGTTGTATCACAGGGCTCTGAGATTCATTACTGGCCTATGCTTTTCCAGTCATCATTGTGCCCTTTATGCTGCTGTGGAGCAGCACTCCCTTCAGTACAGGAGAAACAGAAATGCTGAACTCTGGACGTTCAGAGCTATTATCAAAAAACTACCCCTATATATGTCTGATTGTCTTCCACTATGCGAGCTTGGGAACTATGCACTGAGAAGCTACTCCTTTATTTTCTTAAAGGTACCTGAGCTAAAAACACACTTTAGGAGAATGGCTATAAGCTTTGCTCTGCCGTCTCTATGGAATAAAATACAAAAATCGCTAAAGCTTAGTAACCAGGTTAGTCTCTCCTCCTTCAAGACACTATATGATCATTCAGTCAAGAAAATTTGCAACTGCTTCCCTGATCCTAAACTTCCCTGCTCTTATAGCGTACCATGATGGTGTTGTCCTCTCCACTACACCTGACCTTGTGGCCTCTCCTTCACATTTCTCTAATACCTAATTGAGCTCCCTGCCCTCCTGTCCTGTGTCCTCTCCGAGACTTCATCTGTCCCTTGTCTATCCCCTACCACCCTGCCTGTACCCTATCTCCCCTTGCATAACACACACCCCTTCTACCCTGTTACACTGTTTGTTGTTTTCTTTTTTTAACTCACTGTCTGTCTTGTTACTTATGGCATTGTATGTAATATGCCATTACCTAACAATTGTCCTCATTAGTACTTCCAGCTACTGTTACTAGACTCATTATACACCAAGAAGAAATTGAACCACTGTTTCCAAACCATTCTCCACTTATGACTACATTTAACTATTGTAACTCTGTATTGTATAATATTACTGAGGAGTTATGTTGTGACTGTTCATATATTGTATATCTTGTGTTCCCGTGCTAACCAGGTCCATCTTGTAAATGAACTATGCTTAGTGGTGTTCGTCTGGATAAATAAAGATTTGATTGATTGATTGATTGAAGACTTCAACTGCAAGAGGGTGGAGTCTTAAGCCCAGATGGGTTCCCTTAGCTGTGCAAAATGTGTCAGCAGTACCACTGAAAGCTGTTCTCCTTGTTTCTGCTTAAGGTCCACCTAGCTCTCATTCTAAGTCCCCTTCCTTTAGTTTCCATTCAAGGTTAGGCCTCCTCATGGTTTTAAGATGGGGTGTTACCTTTTCAGCAGTTACATCTGTCCTCATTCCAAACTTTGAGTGATGGGCCTGCTTGTGATGGGAGCTTCTTTCAGCTGTATAGACTGACTTGCGGTATCTCACAGCATTATCCCATTAGCGGGAAAGATCAAAAGGTATCCCCCTTAAAATTTACCCTGAATTAAATTCCAAATTAGTAAGCTGAGCTGTAGAATTACTCATACCAAGAGGGACTGCAGCATCTCTTAAGTGCCAAAGGCAATAATGTAGTACAGCAAGAGGAAGGAGGTGCTGTTAGAACTTTACTACTCTTCTACTGGGACTTAAGAACTAGAACTCTACTACTGGGACTTTCAATTTAGGGTAAAAACAAACAGAAAAAAACAAGAATGAGTGTGCTTGTCTGAGCTGGGTGAAGGGAGCTGTTATCCATGCAGTTAGCTAGGTGAAGAAGAGAGCTGTGAATTAGGGGGAGTGGCTTAGGCAGCAGCAAGTCAGGTGTTTGGATTTAAAACTGCCCTAGATAGCTTTTGGCAGAGAGCAGCAAGAGGAAGGAGGTGCTCTTAGAAATTTACTACTCTTCTACTGGGACTATATAGCCCTCCCTCCCTTTCTTCCCATCACACCACCACCCTTGGCTAGTTCCACTTTTGTAGGCACAGGATTTGACTGACAACATGAACTTCCTGTTTGGGAGCAGGAAGGGCGTGATCACAGAGGCATAAAAGGCTCACCATCCTAGAAGGAAAAGAGTAGCACTCCCTCTCCTTAGCTGCTGGAGGTCTGACTCTGAGCAAATAAGAAGGAGCCTACTGAGGAATACAGGAACTTCCTACCCCAGAACAGAACGGGCAGGAGCTGTAAGGGCACAGAGGCAGTAAGAAAGTAGGCAGAAAAAAAAGTAAACATAGAGAGGAAAGCGTAAGCATACAAAACAACAGTTGAGGGGCCACAAATAAGACATGATGGGAGTGGTGCAGTGCAGTGGCTATGGAGCAGCAGTCTTCCAGGAGATGTTCTGGAGGATGCGGTGTTGTCCCACCTGCAGACACCTCTCTGGGCTAAGGTAGGAGGTTGCTTGTCTCCAGACTGAGTTGGTCAGGATTCAGGAGACCTCCTCTTCCACCAAGGAACCACCAGGGCCGCTGCCACTGTCTCAAAGGTTGAAAAGAAAGAGGAGTGGTTGGGCCACAGTGGAATCAGGGAGGATGCGGGTGTTGGAATGGAGACGCATCCCTCAAATTGTACCTCTCCACAATTTGTGCCCCATTCTGGCACAGTGTGGTTCCTCTATGGAGGCACTCACAGTGGAGAACAGGGAGGATGCTAGGAACCTAAACAAAAGAGACCCACAGGAGGGTGGCACAGGACCCCGCAGGGGAAGGAAACAACTTCTGGTGAGGGACTCAATTGTTAGGGGGGTAGAACTGGGGGAGGGATGGGAAAGTGAGGAAAGGTGCCTGCCTGGTGCCATGGCTTGGAGGGATAGGGAGCAAATCCTCAGGATCACTGGAGCAGCTACACGGGGTGGGAGCTGGACATCATTTGTCCACCTAGGAACAAATGGCATGGCTGGGAAAGGGATCAGAGCACTGCAGGAGGAGTTTGTGATGTTGGAGGGGGCCTTAGACAAGTAGCATGCACATTAACCTTCTCAGAGGTGCTGACCGTCTATGACATGGGTGAGGCTAGGGTGCTCCACACCATGAGATTCAACCAATGGTTGAAAAACTGATGCAGATCTCAGGGTTTTGGCTTCATTGGGGACTGGGGGTCCAGCTGGAGGGATGCAGGCCTATACTGGCACGATGGTCTGCATCTGTCCAGGAGGGGAACCAGGATCCTAGGTGATAGGTTTAAATGCTTCATTGGCAAGCATTTAAACTAGCCAAGGGGGAAGGCACAGAGAAGGAGCAGAGAAATCCTAGACCCCCTAAAAAAATCAGTGTGGTGAGAGAGGTAAACACCAAGACAGAGAAGTCGATAAGGAGAATGGCAGGGGTAAATGGAGAAAAAGGAAAAGGCAGTAAGGACAGGAATGGGGCTAAAAGGGGTAAGGCCATAAAAAATGGAGGGCAATGAGTACCAATGGCCGTAGTCTGGGTAACAAGCTCTCTGAACTGGTGGCCTTGCTGGAAGAGGGATGTCTGTATATCATGGCTGTCACAGAAACATGGCACACAGAGAACCATGACTGGGATGTCAACATACCAGGATACACAATCTACAGGAGGGACATGGAGGATAAAGAGGAGGAGGAGGAGGAGGAGCTCTCTATGTAAGGGAAAGGATCAAGGCAATGGAACTAAAGGGTGAACAGGGAGGAGAAGAAGAGGCACTGTGGGTCACCGTGGAGGCCAGAAATGGCACCGCAGTCCACACGGGGGTTGTATACAGACCCCAATCCCAGGCAGAGGAAATTGTAGAAGGCATCCGTAGGATGTCAGAAAAAGGGGAGATATTGTTGATGGGGGACCTGAATATGACAAATGTTAACTGGAGCACTTTTGCTGCAGCCATATACAAGAGAAGGGTCATTTTTGATGCCCTACGGGGGCATGCCTCAGATAGCTAGTGTTGGAACCCAGTCGGGAGAAAGCAATCTTAGACCTGGTACTCTCAAACAAGGACAGAGAGAGGATCTCAAATCTAGAAGTGGGTAACCATCTGGGAACAGGTGACCACCAAACAGTGTGGTTCACGATAAACACAGCTGTAGAGTCAAGCCATACAAAAGTGAGGGTACTGGACTTTAGGAGGGTTGACTTTGTCAAAATGGGAGTGTGCCTCAGAAAAGCACTAGCAAACAGGCAAGAATGTGGGGTGGAGGAACAATGGGGAAACATCAAAACTGCCATCACAGAGGCAACAAGTCTTTGTGTGAAGCAAATAATCAAATCAAAATGAAAGAAAAAAACACTGTGATTTTCAAAAGAGGTGGCGGTGAAGGTTAGGGAGAAAAAGATAGCATCCAGGAAGTATAAGGAAACACAGAAAGAGCAGGACAGATAACTGTACCAGTTAAAGCAGAAGGAAGCAGGGAAGGCAGTCAGAATAGCAAAGGCCCAGACTGAGGAAAAGATAGCTAACTCGGTTAAGAAGGGGGATAAAACCTTTTATAGGTACATTAGGGAGTGAAGAAAGACCAAGGGAAGGATCGTAAAGCTTAATAAAGGGCAGGGGTGGGTGGGCAGAGGGTGACAGTGAAAAAGCAAGGATACTGAATGAATATGTCTGCTCAGTATTCACAAAAGAAGAGGGAGGGAGGTACCTATTCCAATCAATAGAAGCACTCTGGATAGGGAGATCGATATCAGCCCTTTCACAGAAGAAAAGGTTCTGAAAGAACTCTTAAAACTGAAGGTGGACAACACAATGGGGCCTTACAGGATTCACCCCAGAATTCTAAAAGAACTAAGTGGAGAACTAGTGACAACACTGACTAGCCTTTTTAACAAATCATAGGAGGTTGGTGTGGTACCTAAGGACTGGCGGAGGGCAGATGTGATTCCCCTTCACAAAAGTGGAAGCAAAGGTGAGGCAGGAAACTATAGACCTGTTAGTTTGACCTCAGTGGCAGGGAAATGATGGAATCACTTCTCAAAGAAAGAATTGTTGAGTACCTAGAGGCCAGTGGGGCACAGGACCCAAGGCAGCATGGATTCATGGCAGGAAGGTCATGTCAGATGAATCTAATAGAGATTTATTTGACTGAGTGACTAAAGTAGTAGACCAGGGATGGGCTATGGACATGGCTTATCTAGATTTTAGCAAGGCATTTGACATAGTCTCACACAAAATATAAATAAATTAGCCAGCCTGAGAGTGGGTCCCAGCGTGGTAACCTGGGTAAAAATTGGCTGGACAACAGGACACAGAGGGTAATAGTAAACAGTCCCACTCCAAAGAAAGGGGCGTTACTAGCAGGGTACCACAGGGTTCAGTACTGGGTCCAGTCCTTTTTAATATCTTTATAAGTGACATTGCAGAGGGACTGGAAGGAAACATACGCCTCTTTGCAGACAACACAAAGATCTGCAACAGGGTTGATACACAAGTGTGTGGAAAGGATGAGAAGGGACATGGCCAAGGTTGGAGGAGTGGTCAAATTATGGCAACTTAGATTAAATGCAAAGAAGTGCAAAGTAATGCACCTGGGAAACAAAAACCCAGGGGAAGATGACACAGTGGGGGTGGGGGTATTAACAACAACAAAAATGGAAAGGGACCTGGGGGTAGTCATATCAGATGACCTAAAAGTAAGCAAGCAATGTGAGAAGGCAGTAAGAAGGGCTAGAGGGATGCTGGGATGTATAGGGATAGGCATCACCAGTAGAAAACAGGAAGTTGTTATCCCTCTGTACAGACAGTTGGTGAGACCACATCTGGAGTACTGCATGCAGTTCTGGAGACCCCATCTCAGCAAGCACATAGACAGGATGGAGGAAGTCCAGAAGAGAGAAACTAAAATGGTGCAGGGTCTGCAACAGAAGCCATATGAAGAGAGACTAAAGGAGTTTAATATGTATACCCTCGAGGAAAGGAGAGAGAGTGGGGACATGATAGAAAATTTCAAGTACCTCAAGGGAATCAATAAAATCCAAAAGGGTAGCATCTTTCAGAAAAAGAGATGTGCAAGAACGATGGGGCACAATTTGAAGACAGAGGGGGAATGGCTCAGGGGCAATGTGAGGAAGTATTTTTTCACAGAGAGGATGGTAGACACATGGAACAGCCTTCCTGAGGAAGCTGTGGGGTCAAAAACAGTGGGGGAATTCAAGAATGCATGGGCAGACATAAGGCAATTCTGGTGGGGGGTAGAAAGAAGTAGGCTGTTGGTTAACTAGGATCTGCAGCTTATCCAATAGGTAGAGAAATGGGAAGACTAGGTGGGCCAAGCGGTTCTTATCTGCCATCAAAGTCTATGTTTCTATGCTCTATATAAGTACAGTAGTTATTTGTTTACTCATTTATAATACCAGGGAGCATTTTCTCCCATAGGGAGACCCGGTTATAATTCACCGTTATAACCCGTGAGTTATAACGACAAACACGTGCTGGGTTTCCCTCACTCCATGCATGTGTAAGCTTCTACTTCTCCCTGAAGCACTGTCCCTGGATCACTGCTCTCTACTCCGCCGACGGCAGCACTCGGCGGTAAGTAAATCAATTTTAAAAAACCTCGTTAGTCGCTTCTTGTCCTCACATCCTTCCACAGGTGCTCCTTTATTTAAATTTTTTTTAAAGAGCAAAAAACAATGTGCAAGTTTTCAGCAACTGCGGACAATGGGCGGTGGGCTGTGCTTTGAGGCTGATGACAGCTGGAACACCAATGTATTTTTATTTCATATAATTGCTGATGCAAGAAAGCACTCCCCAGCAATTACATAAAGTAAAATATGAGGTGGTGTGTAAAACTTGATTTTGCACACACCCTCATTGTAGGATGCATTTCATAAACCCCTTGGGCTTCACCCTTGGGGTTTATGTAGCATCCAACAACTTAGGTGTGTAAAATCTCGTTATACACATCACCCCATACCTTATTCTCTGTGCAATATATTTTACAAGGGAAGTAAACAGAGTCCAGAATGGGCTCATTTCCAGTTGCACCCCGGTGGGGTGGAGGCGGGCAGGAAAATTCAGAAAATACAATACAAACAAATCCAGTAGTAAACATGTACAAAGTGACAGTATATATAAAGTTAATTACAGCATTTACCCTGTTAGGATTTTGCTGTGAGTTGGGGTTGGATAGTGCCTTGCTTTTTATCATCATAATACAATCCTTCCATTCCATCTCTTCTCTGTAAGTCATGCTTCTGTCTGCTATCAGTCTTCATCAGATTCACCTGTCTGTCATTATGTCAATCATTCTGTTTGCAGCACCTACTTACAGTTCTTTTTGTGCATCTTAATAAGGTACCTTTACTATAAAGGAAGTATGTTGCTGTGGCACCTCTGAGGGTGAAATCCTACTCAATTCCCCTGCCTTCACGGTACACTGACAATGTGGTAGTTTGATAGGAGACAGTGAGAATGAATGGCCAAAGCCTCCACATATAACAGGCAAACACTCACTCATACAACTAACCTCCTAACTATCAACAATGATGCACAAGCACAGTTCCTCACCTGGCAGCATGCACCCACTGAATTAAAATGCTAATGCTTCAACTCTAGGGACAGAGTAACCAGCCACATGCCCCTTACTGGTCTATTTAAACCAGCTTCCTTCAGCCTCATTTCAAAGCATTGTTTCTTTGCTTCTGACATTCTCTCCTTCTTCTCCTCCAGTGACTCACTTCCCTCCTTGAGGTGCCTTCCTAAGGTACCTTTAGCCTAAAGGAATTATGTTCCTGTAGCACCTCTAGGGGTAGAACCCTTCTCGACAATGTCCTCTTGCCTTCACAGTACCCAACAGGGTGATATTCCATTGGGGGACAGAGAGTGAATGGCAAAGACATCAATGTATAATAGTTGCAAAAAAAATGTTGTAGGTGCTGTATTGGTCCTTTTAAAAACAGATCCAGAAACAAATGATTTGATACCTTTTATTGGACCAACATGGATGTTACAGAAAAAAAAACAAAGTGCTTTAGCTTTCGAACCAACCAGGTCCTTCTTCAGAAGCTTTGTGGCAGTTTTTTCAAATATCCCATACTATTAACACCAGATTATATAGAAAAAGCAGAAATAATTCTCATTGGTTTAACATATACATTTAAAACATAATAGAAGATTATGTCAGAAGCTAATTAACACCAGTATGCCTTTAACAGTGGAGCCTCAGAAGGCAAAGGTTATCAAGAATTCTCTACAGCCAGAGGTTCTTGTCACATAAATTTAAAATGTCTCAGTATGCCAGAAAGCATTCTGGTGATAAAAAAAAAAACCTTGGAGTAGCATTCTCTCTAATACATGTAAGATGAGCTCAACTTACATTCCAATTCTCCTGGTATATTAAAGGACAGATAATGAAAGACAAAATCCTGAAATTAGGTATAACTGCAAGTTGAAAGCAAGCCTCAAATTAACCTACACATATAAACATGATGCATGAAAGTATCATTTGTAAGTGTAAGTGCAAAATAAATAAATAAATAAAAAATACTTGTCAAGGACCCCCAAGAAAACGAGACCATGAGCCTGATAAATGCAGATTTCAACACAGAGTCTGTGTATAACAAAAATGCACAGAATCAGTCTAAGCAATCTAAATGAAAACCCAAAGGAATTACACCTTTAATGAACCCCCAAGTAAATGAGATATGCATCTTAATATGAGCAGTTAAAAATGTGACAGTGTGAAATCCACCCACTGACAACTAATAGAAGGAAATAAATGCACACTATATGTGAAAACTAAGTGTTCTAGCCACACAGTGTTTTGTGTGTGTTGTGTTTTTGTGTGTTGTGGGTATGGTGTGTATGTGCGTTTTGTTTGTTGTACGTGGTGTGGTGTGGTGTGTGTGGAATGTGTTTGCTATATTTGTTGTGTGTTGTGGTTGTGTGGGGTGTGCAGGTGTGTGTGTGTGTGTGTGTGTGGGAGTGTGGTGTGGTGTATGTACACACATATGTGTGGGTGGAGCATGGCATGGGGCAGTTGTTATGTGGCTAGAACACTTAGTTTTCACATATAGTGTGCATTTATTTCCTTCTATTAGTTGTCAGTGGTGGATTTCACACTGTCACATTTTAACTGCTCATATTAAGATGCATATCTCATTTACTTGGGGGTTCATTAAAGGTGTAATTCCTTTGGGTTTCATTTAGATTGCTTAGACTGATTCTGTGCATTTTTGTTATACACAGACTCTGTGTCGAAATCTGCATTTATCAGGCTCATGGTCTCGTTTTCTTGGGGGTCCTTGACAAGTATTTTTTATTTATTTATTTATTTTGCACTTACAGTTACAAATGATACTTTCATGCATCATGTTTATATGTGTAGGTTAATTTGAGGCTTGCTTTCAACTTGCAGTTATACCTAATTTCAGGATTTTGTCTTTCGTTATCTGTCCTTTAATATACCAGGAGAATTGGAATGTTGTGAGCTCATCTTACATGTATTAGAGAGAATGCTACTCCAAGGTTTTTTGTTTTTTTATCACTAGAATGCTTTCTTGGCATACTGGAGACATTTAAAATTTATGTGACAAGAACTCTCTGGCTGTAGAGAATTCTTGATAACCTTTGCCCTTCTGAGGCTCCTCATTTAAAGGCATACTGGTGTTAATTAGCTTCTTGACGTAATCTTCTATTATGTTTTAAATGTATATGTTAAACCAATGAGAATTATTTCTGCTTTTTCTATATAATCTGGTGTTAATAGTATGGGATATTTGAAAAAACTGCCACAAAGCTTCTGAAGAAGGACCTGGTTGGTTCGAAAGCTAAAGCACTTTGTTTTTTTCTGTAACATCCATGTTGGTCCAATAAAAGGTATCAAATCATTTGTTTCTGGATCTGTATAATAGTTGAACACTTAGTCATACAACTAACCTCCTGACTGTCGAAAATGTTTCACAAGCACAACTCCTCACCTGATTGTGTATGGCCATTGGATTATCAGCTCCTATGCTTCATCAATACTACATTTTTATTATGCATTTTTTAAAGTCTGAATGGTTTCAGTAAATAAATAAATACTTAAATCAGTACCCAGAGAGAAGCACATGGAGAAGAGCAAGGACCTGATTTTCAAAGGGCCTGGTATGGCCCAGTGACTAACTTCCCATGCACAACTCGCAGGTGTGGGAAAATGTCCTTGTACTGGCATTTCATGCACATAGGCAGCATTTTCCTGTTTTTTTTAATTGGCATTTTCCTTTTTTTTACAGAAGTGCACAAAAATGCTATACTTGGTATCAACAGTTATACCAGTTTTGCGCAAAAAAGAAAATTAGTGCAAACTGCCTTAAAATGTGGAAAAGGTTGCCTAAAGGCTTACATTGCAGCTGTGCAAGGGTTCTGTCCCTTGTACAAATTTATTGTTTGCTGCATGTGCATAATTTTTCCCTCATTTTTAAATCTGTCCAATGGTGACTACCAGTGAATATACATTACAGAGTTCCAAAAAACAAACAAGCGTTTGGACAAATGATTAGTTTGGGATTTGAGGGTACATGTGACTGTTTAAATTGAGTGTATATGCATAAAGGAGGGAAGCTCAAAAGAAATCAATTTATGTATAGTACATGAAGAGAAACCGGCTTATACGGACATGGGTTTTCCTCAAGGCTATATATATTAAGCTCCTTAAGTCTCTCTTCATATGTCTTCCGGTGCAGACCCTGCACCATTTTAGTTGCCCTCCTCTGGACAGCTTCCATCCTGTCTATGTCTTTGCAGAGATTGGGTCTCCAGAACTGCACACAGTACTCCAGATGGGGTCTCACCAGCTGTCTGTACAGAGGGATAATAACTTCCTGTTTTCTACTGGTGATGCCTCTCCCTATGCATCCTAGTCCAAGAGGGTAGCATCTTTCAAAAAAAGAGGTGTGCAAGAACAAGAGGGCACAATTTGAAGATGGGGGGGGGTGGCTCATAGGTAATATAAGGAAGTATTTTTTCACAGAGAGGGTTGTGGATGCATGGAACGGCCTTCCAGAGGAGGTTGTGGAGTCAAAATCAGTGGTGGAATTCAAGCATGCATGGGACAGTCATAAGGCAATTCTGGGGGGTTGGGGTAAGAAGAAGTAGGCTGCTGGTTAACTAGGATCTGCAGCTTATCCAGTAGGTAGGGAAATAGGCAGACTGGGTGGGCCAAGTGGTCCTTATCTGCCGTCAAATTCTATGTTTCTATGTTTCTATGGGAAAACGAAGGTCCACTGCTTGGACACAATTTATACTTTTATTTATTAATAAAATCTCATAGTGAAAAAGACGTTTGTCTAGGTACCAGATGTGGTAGCACCCTCCCATGTCTGATACCCAGACAAATATTGTCTTTAATAAATGCAAGCATAAATTGTGTCCTAGCAGTGGACCTTCATTTTTCTAAGTCTGTATGAGCTGGTTTCTCGCCATGTACTGTTTAAATTGAGCCATAGTCAGGGAAGTGTATGAGATAATATACTTTAAAGGCCAATTTAAATAATTTAACTTGGGGCAGAAAAAGAGGTTAATTTAATCTTGGAAAGCAGAAGATTAATTTTAAATTTAAGCACTCAAGCAATTTAAATTTGCTTTAAGGGTATGAAGTCGATAGTCTGTAAAGTAGTAGAAGTAGTAACTTTATTTATAGGGTACCCTTACCCTAAGTCTCCGGGCACCACAGAAGAACAGACAGGCAATTAAAATCAATGCTAATACTAAGTAAAACAAAATTAACTATTTGAAATAAACAAAAGAAGTAAAAATTCAATATTTATGTTAAAATTAGAGCAGTAACTGAATCACAGGGAATAATCAGAAACTAATTTTGATCCCTGAAGGCCTGCCTAAACAGGTAGGTGTTTAGCCCCCTTATAAAGGCCTCCACTAAGGGAGTCTTCCTCAGTCCCATAGGCAAGTCATTCCATAAAACAAGGCTAACCACTTCAAATGAATGATTGCCACAGGACTTAAGCCAGGCCCTTAAGACTGACAGTAGACCCTCTTTAGAGGCATGAAGGGGGTGCAAGGACTGCAGAGGATTCAGAAGCTCTGCTGTGTAGTTCAGACCCAACCCATGTAGGTCTTTGAAGGTAAGTAAACCAACTTTGAAGGGAACTCACCACTTCAGATGCAGCCAGTGCAGCTCATAAAGGACTGGGGTCACATGACTAGACCTTGAAAGGTCAGTCGCTAACCTGGCCACTGCATCCTACACAAGCTGCAAGCATCATAGGAATCCTCCACTAACCCCAAGGTAATGCACATTACAGTAGTCCAACCTAGACATCAAGAACACATGCACCAGTGTCAGCAGGTCTTCAGGAGGAAAAAGGGACTTAATCCAGCAAATGTTCCTAAGAGGGCAAGAGCCACTCCTGACTACATCTGACACCTGAGCTTCCAGTGTCAACTGATCATCAAAAATTATTTCAAGATTTTTCACTTTTGCAGAACTCAATCGCCTGGATGACCC
The DNA here is from genome assembly GCA_016271365.2 of Neoceratodus forsteri. Taxonomy (NCBI): domain Eukaryota; kingdom Metazoa; phylum Chordata; order Ceratodontiformes; family Ceratodontidae; genus Neoceratodus; species Neoceratodus forsteri. The sequence goes on along the minus strand of CM057450.1, from coordinate 1,277,378,297 downwards.
AAGCCAAAGCTCCGTTTCTCCTCAACTACCTCTGCTCTACCCTGACCCTGCTCAGTCACAAGTACCTCAGTCTTGCCCAGGATAAGTCTCAGCCAACTAGATTCCATTCATTTCTGAATTTCAGAAAGGCACAAATTCAACATTTTGATGGCATCAGGCATCTCAGGTACAAAGGACAAATGCAATTGGGTATTGATCACATATCAGTGAAATCTCAGATTGAATTGTTGAATGATCTCTCCCAGGGGCAGCATGTACACTGTGAACAACACAAGTGAGAGGACCAAACCATGAGGCACAACACAGAGCAAGGGCATTAGGTATGATGAGTAAGTTCCTATCACCACTCTCTGTGTCCTATCCCTGAGATAGGACTCAAACACGCTGATGATAGTGCCAGTGTGTCCTACATACTCTCACAGATGATACAACAGCAACCCATGGTCCACAGTGTCAGACATTGAGGTGAGATCATGGAGAATGAGAACTGACCTTTCACTCCCATCTCTCTCTTCCCTGAGAATTCATTATGCACCATGGCCAATGCTGTCTCAGCGCTATACCTAGATCTAAAACCATATTGGAGTCATGAGCTACAAGGTGTGCCTCAAGCTGTAGCACCTCCACCTTCTCAATAACCTTTCCTAGAAAAGGTAGCTTAGAGATAGGATAGTAATTAACTAGAACATTCATGTCCAAAGCTGGCTTCTTCAGAAGGGGCCAAATCAGCACCTTTTTTCAATGTTACCAGGAAGACCCCTCTGACAAAGAGCACCAAACTATCCTGGTGAACACCAACTCCAAAGACCCCATGCACAGGGTTCGACCTTAACATTGCTTTACTAGCCCCAAACCTAGTGCAAACTGGCCAGGGCTAGTGCATCTAACCCTCTGCTTGTCCGCCTTGACTAGTGCAGGTTTTCAATGGCTGTCAATGAAGTTGAAAATGTCCCTACTTTAGCAGGATCTAGTCATTATGGTGATCTATCTGGTGTGATTAACACCTCATTAAGAGCTGCAGGTATCTGGCAGTTCAAGAAGGGGATCCCACAAAAGGCTCAGTTGTGCGAGTTCTTATCACTCCACTGTCAGAATTTTCAGCTAGTGTCCAGGGTGTGATCAAGAGTAGAAGCTGTTAAGTCACTTGCTTCCAGTTTTCTGAATGTATCTATCTGACAATTTGTCCCAAATTATTAAGACCAGTGCTCCTCATTTCCCTACATTTTGAGTATCTGTATCCTACATTTCAATGAGAAAAGCTAAAAGGCATACAGGGTCTGCTCTGTAGGTGGTGGATTTTATCTCAGCCTCACCACAGGTGCTCCCTCTCCCATTCAAATCTCTCAATCCTGTTCTTTCTCTTGTTTTTTACTACATTTTGAGTGTCTGTATCTAATATTGACCTTCCCGCGCCACTTCTGGAACACAGAAAAAAATGGCCCTTATAAAAATGCCCTGCACATCCACTGGGCACAAGAAATCCAATGTGTCTGCTGTTCCTGACCTTTGGCCATCCCTTTACAGAACCTCATCTTCTCACCCCATCCCTCAACCTCCTCTTTTTCTACCTACCCTCCTCTCCAATGAAACACTCCTTGTCAGAGCCCACTTTGCTCCCTACTCATTACCTGCATCATGCTCTCATTCCCATCCTCTCAGTCCTTTTACCTCTATCCCATTTACAAAGCCCTTTTCAGCTGCTACCTTTTGATGCCCTGCACTTGCCACTAGGCATACTTCAGTAATGTCTGTCTCTGTAATTTAGTCTGTACTTGTTTGTTATGTTTGAGAGCATCTTCAAATTGATGTTTTGTGCTGACTGTGTCTTACATTTATTTTGACAAGGAACCTTTGTAAAAGAGTCATCCTGGCTCAAAGGTATTAATCTGCTACTGACATAAATAAATATTTCAGTGACAAAATGCTAAGAGGTATACAGGATCTGCTCTGCAGGTGGTGGGTTTTATCCTAGCCTTAACATACCTGCTCTCTCTCCTCTCCAAATCTCTCAACTCTGTACCTTCCCCAGACAACCCTGGAGACCATACTCTGAAATGACTATCCATAGACCCATTGCTGCCCTTACTGGTAAATGTAGGGGTCCTCAGCTCTTCAAAATGGACCATGCCAGCCAACACCATCTATACAGTCCCACCCATATCCTACTCAGCATGTCTCTTAATCCTAAAAACAAAGCTTTGGAGGCATGTATGGTATAAAATACCTCAATAAAACATATCATTTGAAAAGTTAAAATAAGCTTTCCTAGGGTGCATAGATCATCCTATATAGAAACAGGGTATAGTATCATGCCTGTGTACAGCTTACCCTGGCCTGATGAAAGGTGAATGTTTAAGAAATGTTACTGTTGGGGCATAGCTTGTTAAAATCAATACTGCTAGATATAAATGTCAAAAAGTTTTCTGTTTTCCAGTCCCCTTAAGCATGTGTAGCTCCCTCCCCAAAGAAATCCTAGATGTGCTCCTGGTTTGCTTGACACCGTATGAAAACTTCCAGTAGTGCTGGGCTCCAGCTGATCACAGGGTGGGGTCTGAGAGTGTCTTTCTCTACCACGGTCTCTATTTATTACAGTGTGGGTGGTGGTGAGAGTTTGGTGAGATACATTATGATGCCAGCTATTGTGTGTGCAGAGCAAGCCCTACTTGACTGAACATGTGTTGCTGTGATATCCTCTGGTTCAGGGGGTGCAGAAAGAAGAGAGGAGGGCAAGGTACAAAACAAGAGGGGGGGCACACTGTGTGTGATGGCTCTGCAGTCTTTTTTTCAGCTGCGCCAGAAGCAATATAAGAGCAGGATACATGTGCAATAACTGGAGTAATTTCTTGGCTTGCATTTTTTCCTGTATAAGTGCTCAACATTTACAATCATAATTGTGGACTAGTGCAACCATCTGCTGGCTAGTGCAATTTTGAATTAACTTGTCCTGCTGGCTAGTGCAAAGAAAAGTAAAGGTTGACCCCTGCCCATGCACCTCACTAGCAGACACGTGGGGCTAGGTTCTAGTTCACAATAAGTGGGCTGCAGTTCCAAGATCACCTCTCAGTCCTCTTCCATTAAGATTGCCTAAAATTTGGAACCTCAGTAAATAACATCGGCAAGGTTCCAGGAGAGTATCTCTAGCATCTGGGAATAGAAGTGCCTCTCCTTACCCCTCTTCAGTAAAGTGTCGAGGGGAGCAGAGACCCATAATGTGGGTTCTCCTACCTTGGGAGCACTTAATTTACCTGTTGGATGTTCATGATTTGGAATGTTATGTGTTAAGTCTTAAGAGTCCTGCATCTGCTTTGTCAGTCTGATTTTTTATGAACAAGAAGTCAGTACTGGGCATACAGCCTGGGGGGATTAAGGAAAGCTGCAAAAATTTTAAATTAGTTGGTGGATATAATAGGTCGGGATCTTCAAGGTAAGAACACAGGGTAGCAGAGATATCCTCAAGTTGCTGGGGGAAATGGGGCTCATAGATGTTTGGTGACAGCTACATAGTCAAAACAAGGACTATACTTTCTATTCTACTGCCCACCAGGTCTATTCATGGATCGATCACTTTATTGCCTTTAATGAACAACTATCTATGATAAAAGATATGTGGATCAGGGATTTTGTTCTCTCTGACCACGCTCCTATCTGTTTAAAATTGGAAGTTGGGGAGGCTCAAAGAAACATCTTCTGGCTTCTTAATGTGTCATTACTACAGGACTCAAAAGTGAAAGAGGAGGAGCAGGACACATACAAACAGTATATAGAAGAAAATTCTGGACAAGATGTGACATCAGCTGTGTTATGGGATGCTGCCAAGGCTGTTTTAAGGGGAAAATTTATAGAACTTGCCAGTAAAAAGAAAAAGATAGAGAGGCATGAAGACTATGGTTGATGGAGCAGATTAATTCATTAGAGGCCCTTTAAAAAAATTAAAATAGATAAACTGAGAGTGAAAGATCTACTTGCACTTAGAAAAGAATTGAATGGGCTCTTAGATTATTATGTGGAGCAGAAGCTTCTTTTTTGTGTCAAAAATATAATGGGGGGCTCACGTCCTCTTAAGCTCCTCGCAAGGAGATTACAAATTCATAGAGCCAAGGCAATCACTGCAGGGGTCAAGCATCCTGGAACACTGCTGATTGTAAGGTCTGTCCAGGAGATCACAGAGATTTTCTGTGGTTATTATAGGGATCCATGCACTGCAGAACCTGACCCAAATTCTGAGCGGATTAGGGAATTATTTTCTGGACTCAAGGACTCACCCTCCTGGGACTGATGGAGAATCAGAAAGAAGACTTGCTGGTCCTGATTTCTTTGGGAGAGTTTACAGCTGAGGTCTCTGTTCTCTAAACAGGTAAATGTCCTGGCAGTGACGGCCTCCCTGACGAATTTTATAAAAATTTAAGGAGAAGGTGGGTCCATTTTTGCTAAAAAACCTTTAACGAGACTTTCACTGAGACAGGTCAGGTCCCCACGTCTTTGTAGAAGGAGATGATATCTGTGCTCCCTAAACCCAGAAAGGACCCCATGTTATGTTCCTCGTATAGACCCATTTCGCTCCTTAATAATGATTATAAAATTCTGACTGCGATTTTGGCCAGACATATCCAGCACATTCTCCCCAATTTGATACAACTGGATCAGACCGGGTTTGTTCTGGGAAGACAGACCCCAGACTATCTGAGAAGGACAGTCCATATAATTGATCATATTAATGACACCAAACTGCCCTGCCCTCACTTTTGTTATGTTTAGATGCTGAAAAAGCATTTGATAAGTCTCATTGTATTGTAATTTTTTTTTGGGGGGGGGCTTTCTGGATTTGAGCTTCCTGAACCCTTCTTAGAGGACCTAATTAAGTTGTACTACTAACCAAGAGGATATGTGCAGGCAAATGGTCATATTTCTTCTGGGTTTTCTTTGGGGAGGGGCAAATGGCAGCGATGCCCTCTCTCGCCATTTCTCTTTGCTTTCTACATCAAACCCTTGGTGCAGTCCATACGTCAAAATGGATCTGTATGGGGGGTGCAGTTGGGGATTTGGGAGCACAAACTTGCATTATATACAGATGACATGCTTATTTATTTAACAGATCCAGTGCTCTTTCTCCCAGCGTTATTCCAGTGCCTTGAGGAATACTTGGTCCTGTGTGGGTACTCATTAAATAGATCTAAAATGGAGGTCTTAAGTTTTTTTATTTTGAGGCTCCCCCTGCATTTTAACAACAGTTTCCCATGAATTGGGATATGACCTCTATGAAATACTTAGACATAGTATTGGGGAAAACCTCATCTCAGCTGTATAACCTAAACTCCCCCCCCCCCGAATCAACTGAAAGTTGATATCCAGAGGTGGTCCCTGCTCCCTCTTTCTATTTATGCTCAGACTCAGTCCTTAAAAATGAATGCATTACCCCATCTTTTGTATTTGTTCCAATGTGTTCCATGTACTGTGTCCCGGGTGGAGTTAGATAGGGGACAATAGCTGTTTTCCTCCTTCTTATGGGGTAGAAAGCGACCCAGGATTAGGAAGCAAACACTTTTTTTAACCTAAACAACAAAGGGGACTAGCGCTCCCCAGTCTTCATGGTTATTGGGTAGCAGCACAGATGAGGACTGCACTTCTATGGGGGAATACACTATATTCTTCCTGGTGGAAGCAGATGGATTTAGAGGAACATAGAGACCCTCCCCTTAAAGCCTTACTTTTTCAGATGCCTGCCTTGAGATCTTTTACATCAAAATATGCTGGCACCAAGGTGGCAATATAGGGACGGAAGAGGGGAATTGCAAAAGGCCAAACTAAGGTGCAGTTGTGGAACTTTAAGTGGTGGGTGTGTGACCTGGACTTCCCTCCAGCACTAGAAGATAGTTGGTTTATGCAGCCGGCAAGGAGGGATATAACTTCCCCGATCCACTTGTTGCAAGCGGAGGCGGTAATACCCTTTGAGACAGCTCAGCAAAGATATGGATGGAGGGAGGTGGATAGATTTCATTATTACCAGTTGAGGGATTATATTAATTTAAAGAGGACTCACCTGGGCAGAGTACAAGATGATCCAGACCCTCTGCCTTTTCAACACGTTTGGTCTTCTAGCAGAGAAAGGTCCATCTCACTATTACTGTATATACTAATTTTATAAATGATCAGGGATGCTCCTTGGAATACATCAGACATAGATGGGAGGAGAATCTCCACATTCATATCAATGAGAAACAATGGTTCAAAATTTGGAGAAATACATGGCATACTTCATCCTCTCCTGTTTGGAAGGAGTTCAGTTGGAAACTCAGAATAAGATTTTTCCCTTGTCAGATCAGGTGGTGAAGTGGGACCCACAGGTCTCTTCTTAATGCTGGAGAGGGTGTGGTGACCCTGTTGCATCGCAGGCACATGTATTTTGGAGTTTCCCTATAGTAGCCCCCTTTTGGAGGGAGATGGAGCAACATCTGAGGAGCATCTTTGACGTGTAGACACAGATGGGCCCTGAGATCCTTATTCTGGGAATCTACCCAGATGAAGTGAAGGGGTGGGAGGGTAGGTACTTATGGGCTATCTTGATATTCACTGCAGTAAAAATGATAACAAAGTGAGGGTTGTAACCTGAACCCCCAAGGTGGAGGATTGGGTACAGATGGTTACTTATATGCGAAGGTTTGAAAAACTTAGATGCAGTCTCATGAAGCAGATGAGCAACTATCAAAGTAGATGGACCAGGTGGGACCTGTATGGAGGCCTCCCCAGGCTATATAATATTCAGAGTTGGATAATCACTGTCCCCAAGCCTCTCAGGCTTCAGACAATTTGAAATCCAATTTATTTGGTTTACAATATGTACTGGATCTTATTGACTCCCATATCAGTATTTAGAAAATGTCAAATAAGACTTAGTAATTATTAATGATGATATATGGACTGATTTTTTAGTTTTTTTTGATAGACTGGACCCAATAGTTATCTGCTTATTTAGGAAACTGGTTTTCTGGTTTGAGTTGGACTTTATTAGTACAATTATATATATATATATATATATATATAAGTTTAAATGCTACATTGACAAGCATTTAAACTAGCAAAGGGGGGTGGCAGGCCAGCAAGGATGGTACCTACTTGCTCACCCCCCACAGCTAGTAATGGAACCAGTGAACCAGAGGAGTGGCTATCTCTGCAAAGCAGTGTGCAAAAGTTGGAGATTAGTGTCCAAAAGGTGGATAAGCAGAAAAGGGGCAAAATTCAGCAGAAGGGCAGGCAGCAAGGAGAACCAGGGATAAATGACAACCAAGGAAGGGGCTGAGTAGAACAGTGAAGCAGTCTAGGGAGGTCAAATCATGGAAAGCCATGTGTGCAAATGCCAGGAGCCTTAGCAACAAGATGGAAGATCTGGAGGCTGTCATGGTACAGTCAGACCTGGACATTGTGGCCATCACTGAAACCTGGTGTAATGATAACCATGACTGGAGATGACCATACCTGGCTACAACATATTCAGAAGAGACAGAGCAGGCAGGAAGGGAGGAGGAGTGGCACTGTATGTGAAAATGACATAAGGGCCACACAGATCCAGGAGGAACAAATGGGGAGAATACTGTGGGTTAAGCTGGAAAGGAAAATGGGGCCAGCCATCTGCACAGGTGTGGTCTATAGACCACCAGCCCAGGAGGAAGAAACAGATAGGAGTTGATGCTAGCCATCCAAAGGATGGCTGACAAGGGTGAGGTAGTACTGGTTGGAGACTTCAATATACCAGATGTGGACTGAGCATCCCAGCAGCAGCATCAACTAGGAGCAGATTTATTCTGGACTCCTTCAGGGTGCCTTCCTCAAGCAACTGGTCATGGAACCAACTCGCAGAAGGCAATACTGGACCTTGTGCTCACAAACAGGGACAGTGTGATGGGGTAACAGTGGGGGAGCACCTGGGAAACAGTGACCACCAGTCATTGTGGTTTGAAATCACAGAAAGAGCAGAACCAAACCACACAAAAACACGTATCCTGGATTTTAGGGGAGCAGACTTTGGGAAAATGGGGAGATGCTTGAAAGAGGCATTAAGGGGAATGGGACAGGAATCAGGGATTGAGGAACAGTGGGCAGTATTTAAAATGGGGATTATAAGAACAACAGAATTATGCATTAAGCAGGTTAGCAAGAGGAAAAGAAAGAGGAGACCATTATGGTTTTCCAAAGAGGTAGCAAAGAAAGTGAAAGCCAAAAGACTGCATTCAGGCAATACAAAAAGACACAGGCAGAAGGGGATAGGGAGAAGTACCAGGAGAAACAAAGGGAGGCAGGGAAGTCAGTAAGGAAGCCAAAGCTCAGACAGAAGAACACAATGCAAAATCAGTGGTTAAAGGGGACAAACCTTTACAGGTACATAAGTGAAAAAAGAAGGTCAAAGGGAGGATAGTTAGACTGAAGGGGAGGATGGGAGCAGCGTGGAGGATGACAACAGTAAAGCTGACATATTGAGCAGGTATTTCTGCTCAGTCTTTACTAAGGAAGAGGGGGTAATGGGTCTGAAGGGAGTACAAGTGAGAATGGTGCAGAATGGACACAAGTCCCTTTACACGAGAAAGGGTCCTGAAGGAACTGGAAGTAATAAGAGTTGACAAAGCAATGGGACCAGATGGGTGCACCCCAGGGTCCTTAAAGAACTAAGAGAGGTGGTGGCTGAACCTCTGGCTATCCTGTTCAGCCAATCACTGGAAACAGGGAGGTACCCAAAGACTGGAGGACAGCAGATGTAGTCCCTTATACAAAAGTGGGAACAAAGAGGAAGCAGGGAACTACAGACCAGTCAGCTCCCACCTAGGTAGTGGGGAAGATCATGGAAGCACTACTGAAGGAGAGATTGTGGAACATCTGGTTGTCAATGGACTACAGGACCCAAGGCAGCATGGTTTCACCAGGGGAGGTCATGTCAGACCAACCTCATTGAATTTTGTGACTGGGTGACTAGGGAGGTGGATCAGGAGGGCAGTGGACATGGCCTATCTGGACTTCAGCAAGGCCTTGACACTGTGCCACATAGAAGACTATTACACAAACTGGGGAATATGGGTGTGGGCAGGACAGTAGTGGTGGGTAGGTAACTGGCTGGGTGGCAGGACACAGAGGGTGGTGGTAATGGCTGTCACTCCACAGAGGGAAGAGTGACCAGTGGGGTACCACAGGGATCAGTGCTGGGACTGGTCCTATTCAACATCTTCATCAGTGACATTGCACAGGATATAGAAGGCAGAATTTCACTGTTCGCTGATGACACAAAGCTCTGTAACAGAGTAGACACACCAGAGGGTGTAGACAGAATGAGAAGGACCTGCAGAAACTTGAAGAATGATCAAGGGTTTGGCAGTTGAAATTCAATGCAAAGAAGTGCAAGATAATGCATATGGGGCACAAAACCCTGGCACAATATATCAGTTGGGGGTGAGGATATAGCATGCACCAAGCAGGAAAGGGATCTTGGGGTTGTCATCTCTGATGACCTCAAGGTAGGGAAACAGTGTGACAAGGCATCAGGTAAAGAAATAGGATGCTGGGATGTATAGGCAGGGGCATCACCAGCAGGAAAAGGGAGGTCATAACCCTGCATACAAGACACTAGTGAGGCTCCACCTGGAGTACAGTGTACAGTTCTGAGACCATACCTACGTAGGGACATAGACAGGGTAGAGAAGGTTCAGAGGAGGGCAACAAAGATGGTGCATGGGTTGCATCACAAATCCTATGAAGACAGGTTGAAGGAACTGAACATGTACCCTGGAGGAGAGGAGGAGAGAGGGATATGATAGAGACATACAAGTATCTTACAGGAGGAACAGGTGCAGGAAAACACTATTTTTAAGCGAAAAAGATGTGTTTCAGGACTAGAGGGCATGGGATGAAGTTGGAGGGAGGACGATTCAGAGGAAACATGAGAAAGAATTTCTTCACAGAACGGGTGGTGGACAAGTGGAACACCCTGCCAGAGGAAGTGGTGGGGCTGAAACAATCACGGATTTAAGAATGCATGGGATAGACATAAAGGAATTCTAGAGGTCAGGGGTAAGGGAAATAGACTTCTAGGAAAACAAACTGAACTTACAAGCTCAAATGGGCAGACTAGGTGGGCCATAGGCCCTTATCTGCCGACACTGTCTATGTATCTTATGTGTATATATATATATATATATATATATATATATATATATATATATATATATAAAATCTATACTGAAAAGCCCAAATGTTGCCTCTGCACGTGGTCAAACCCAAAAAGGGTTACAAAGCCAATTAATATTTTGACCTACAGTGGTAGCATGGGTGCACTTCTCATAGAGATTGTATTAACTCATTCAGGCCTAGATACACCTGTAGGTGGCGTCTGAAAGCATAGCTTCTCAGGCCAATAACGCTTGTAGACATACTCAGCTGACTTTCACTCAGGCCAGAAAACGTCTGAGGAAGTCAGCAGTTTTTACCTAAATATTAAACAAACCAAATTGCTTAGAATTGATTGCATAGCACCGTTAGAAAGGTAATTTTGTGCTGAACATTTTTGCCACCGATACTTCATGTCTACCATGTATACTTTAGGAGTTATTCGCATTTGTTTAAGGTATGGTGTGCATGGCTGACATTTGCCTCTGAAGCCTCACCTAAGCACTTTGAAAAAATCTGAAAAAAAAACACAGTTTGGTATTTCAGCTAGTATAAAATAAAAACCAAATTGATTACAGTTGATTGCACAGCACCATTGGAAAGGTAATGTTGTGCTGAACAACTTTGCCACTCGTACTTTGGGTGAAGCACTTATGGTTCAAGATGTATTCACATTTGTTTGTGGCATGCAGATTATGGCTTGATTTTACTTAGAAAGGCCCACGATGCAGTATTAAAAGTATACAGGGCACAAGTGGTGGAAGTCTCAAAGAGCTCTTGTGGTGTGAATGAGTTACTAATAAAAAGTGGGTGTCTGCCTAAGCGAGACTGTCCAAAGTGAGCTGCACCCCCACATACTTAATAAAGTAAGTGACAAGCTCTTTTAGTGCTAAATAATCAAGCTTTATTGTGGATATCAATAAACACTAAGTGCAGTGAGCAAAACACATTTGCCATGAAAAGAAAATCTGGTGTCCATATTGATTCTCAGCACTCGCGGCTGCTCCTTCTGTTCACTCCTCTCAAACCTCCATCCTCCTGGCTCAATTGCCTAAATTCTTCTGATAGCTCGATCTTCTTTTGGCGACAGTGAATTTCATTTATAGTTTGCTTGAGGCCAGGTACTGAAAGAGGGTCTAGTTATGAACCTGGATGTGCGTTGAATTTTATTTTTGCTGCTGTCCTTGCTTGAAGCTTACACTTCTCCAGCACATCCTGGTTACTGGTTAGGCAATGATATTGTCATGCCCAAACTGGCAAAATTTCACTCTTGGGTGAAATTTCACCACCTGTGGACAAAATTTAGCCACCCGCAGGTGAAATTTCGCTTTATAGGACATGATGTGCTGGACTGATAAGCTGGCTGACCCTAATGGTGACTGTGGTCCCCCCCCACACAGCCGCTCACTGGCCTAAAAATAAAATTTTCCCTGGTGTCCAGCAACCCTCCCCCCCGGCTGATCACTGGCCCAAAAAAGGTAGTAACTCACTCCCCCAACACATTTCTCACCTGCCCCCCATTCCCGTGGATCCCCTGATCCTAACTTAATAAAAAACCCTCTCTGGTGTCTAGTGGACCCCCCACCATGTTATCAGCACCCACCCCACTCTTCCACCATACTCTGATCAGGTCACCAGTGTAGCCCTCCACTCACCTCCATGGCCAGCAGGCCAGCAGGGTACTAGATTGGGCACTCTGATTATTCCCAGTTTGGAAGGATGCAATAAATCTTTTTTCCTGAGGTGAATTTACAGTTGGCTGATTATAAAAAAAAAAACAGAGGAAAACTTTCCTTATTTCCATATTTAACATGTAGCCAATACATTAAATCTTATACCAAGGTGACTAAAAACATCAGCATCTGAGATGATCTAATATTGGTCTAGCGCCTACTCCCTCAGAAGTGGTAACTCATGGTGCCTACTCCTTCAGAAGCAGTAACTCAGCCCCAGAACCACCTGCCTACTCCCTCAGAAGTGGTAACTCCCGGCTCCTAAGAGTTCCACGTATGTCCACAGCAAAGGGCCAGGTGGCATTCAAATACCTCATGCCTAAACTTTGGAACACACTCCCAACAAGCATTCATGACTGCACTAACACCTCTCACCTAAATCTCTTCCTCAAAGCACACTTCTCCTCAACATGTGCCTGCACATAAGGACACCCAGAGGTTGGACCCCTTAGTTGCTGCGCTCTTAGCACATCACTCCCTATCTAACTCACACATTTAAATTGAGTATAGCTAGAGGTTACACCTGGAGGCTCCTCACAGTAAAGTAGTTATTTTTTGAGATTTTTGAAGTTCTTCTATTTACATGTACAATTGTTCCTCATCTGATGTTTATAATATGTAATCTACATACATCTCCAACTACATTGTGTTTTTTACATGCTCTAGTTTTCCCTTGATGCGGTCTTACCACAATATTCTGCTTAGTGCTAATATAATTATGATACAATACCCCTCTACTGTATGTAAATGTATATGCACCTGGAACACTCTTCTCTGTGCTTATGTTTTGTATGTTTCTACAATTTGCATTCTGTACTCTCTCCCTGTGCTTATGATTTATGATTTGCATGTGTCCAATTACCCCCTTCCCCATGATTTAACTGGAATCGAGTGGTAACCCACTCAGCATGCTTTCCTGGTAAAACTCTTAAATAAATAAATAAATAAGCCCAAAACGTATATTCAAATCTTGAGGACAAGAACTTGCCATTGGCGGTGATCATTACCTGATATACTGCAACAACCATAACTGCAAAGAGGAAAGACCAGCAAATCTTTAATGTGATTCCTTCCTGAATGACCTCTGCTTGGGAGGAGTATGTCAAATGTCATATGATGGCTGTCTTCAGTAAGCAGGCGCACTTCATCACAAAGAATCTAAAGGGCAGACAAAGTCCCTTGACAAAGTCCTGGATCTTAATAGAATAAATGTCAGTAAACAAGCAGCTGACTCATCTGTTAAAAATAGCTCACTCAATGATAAAGAACAGTACTCTACTTATGGTTACCAGACACTCCTATTAGCAGCCCGACTTAGTTTCAATGAATGAGCTTGTGCTTGTACAAGCATGTGTTCATTCATTTTGGTACTCAGTCAGGCCACCAGCCATGGAGGTGAGTGGAGGGCTGTGCTGGTGGCCTGATCAGGGTACGGGGGAGCAGGGTGAATGCTGATAACAGGGTGGGGGTCCACTAGACACCAGGGAGTGTTTTTTTTTTAGCAAGGATTGGAGATCTGGGGGGATGGGGCAGGGGAGAAATGTTTTTGTGGGGTTACTGCTATATTAATTTGGGCCAGTGATTGGTTGGGGGGCCACTAGACACACCAGTGAGAATATTTAAATTTCAAGATGTGGGCCGGTGAATGGCCAGGTGGGGGGGGGGGACAGACCACTAGACACCAGGGAGCAGGGAGGGATAAATTTGGCAGGATTTGCAGCGGGTTAAATTGCAAAATGTCCCTCAATTTTGCAAATCATTTCATATGGTGAAATTGCCAATTTTGCAACACTTTCACTGGCAAAATTTAATTTTGCTGCATCTCTAGATGGTATGTACTTATCTCTTAATGTAATGATTGTGTTTTTGAGAAACTCCCAACTGTCCTTTATTGATTTGTTGTCAAACACAAAAACCTCATTTATCTCATTGATAGCCTTTCCAATTGCAATCAGGTTAGCTTTTCCGAAACAGTAAGTAGTTGTTAAATTTGGGTTTAATGCATAAAATTTTAGTAGGGAAAAATGAATTGAATTATGATCACTGTTTCCTAATAGGGATTCAGTGTTGATATTATTTAGTATGAGTTCGTGACTGTTTAGTACTAGGTCGAGTAGTCGATTAGCTCTAGTAAGTATGGTAACACATTGTTTCAGATGGAGTTGAGATCAAAAGGGAAAGTAATTTCTTGACCTTACTTGACGGGGCGGAGAGATTGTTCCAGCAGATTTCTCTGCAGTTAAAATTCCCCATGACTATTAACTCACCTAGTTCACTAGCTTGTTCAGTTTTGGAATGAATTGCATCGACAATTTCAACAGTGGAATTTGGGGGATAATAACAGGAACCAAGAATTAAGAAGTCTGCTTCAGTCAAATAGATTTTCACCCAAATGGTTTCAGTAACTAGACCATGCATTTTAATTTTGTCTGAAATGTTAATAGACTTGATGGTGTTCTTGAGTAGTAAGGCAACACCTCCTCCCTTTCTTAGGTCATGGTTAGAATTAAAGATGTTGTAACCTTTTAAGACACAGTCCCAAGAAGGTTTGCTGTCACCCCATGTTTCAGAAACTGAGATTATGTCTAAGCTGTCATTGTAGGCCTTAAAGTTTCAGTTCATCCATTTTGTTGTTAAGACATCTGGCATTGAAGGTTAGAAATTTTAAATGGTTGCTAGTGTAAAGGTTATTTTTTATTATGGGAGACCTTAAGAGAGGATAGCATGGCTGACCTCTCCCCTTAGTTGTTACTTTAAACATTGGTTTATAATATTCAATATGTTTTTTTTTTTTTTTTTAGTTGTTTAACCAGGAATAGTACACTAAGCTGAAAGCTTTTTTACAGGTGCGACCTGGGAGCACAGGGAAGTTAAGTGACTTGCTCAGGGTCACACAGTATGCAAGTGGAAGCAGTGGGATTCAAACCCAGGTCTGCTCTGCTGGATGTCACCAGATTTGCAGCTCAGAGCCTTAAACCACTGCGCTATACTGCCTCCCTTTTACCGAGCATGAAGTTACCCCACCTGCTTAGGTGCAAGCCATCTTTGTAATACAGTTCATGTCTCACTGAATTCTTCCCAGTGGGTAATGCAAGTCTGGTCTTGCTTCAAGCACCAGTGTCGTAACCAATTATTGAGTGATTTAATTTTCTGATTAAGATAAACTGAGAATTTAGGAATGGGAAGAATCTCCGAGAAACAGATGTTGCACCCCGATGTCAACTAATTTATTAGATAGGGCAACTAGGTCCTGTTTGATAATATGTATCAGATCGTGTTTGATATTGTTCACTCCGCTATGTAAAATTACTAGTGGATGGTTTACACAATTGTTCAAAATGTCACCAACCATGTGGGTGATATCTGAAGTTTTAGCACCACTAAAGCTTGAACAGGTCCTGTTGGCTTTATCAGGATTGCATATAGCCTTATGCAAATGCCTTATCCAAATATTTTATCATTGAGTCCCCTAAAACCACTACTTGTTGTGTTACTGTCCAACTGACTAGAATAGGGTGCATATGCTTGGTGGAGTTTGGTAGTACTACAGTGTGTGCACAGTTTACCAACTACTGGATACTGTCTTGATCACCACCTCCCCCAGGCTTTTGCCCTTTACTCTTGTTTTTAGGGCAGTTATGGGATAGATGCCCCACTTCCTGGCAAATCCAGCATTCCTTTGTCCCCGGCTCCTTGTTCTCCTTAGAACCAATGAGTTCTGTTTCGGACTTGGGTGCAGGCTGGTTCCCATTTGGTTGCCCTCCCTGGATCTCATTGAAAACATGTGCTGCCCCACCCCCATTGTTCTTATGCTGCAATTGTGATCTGCTGGCCTTATACAAATCAGCACTTTCTGCTGCCTCCTTTGAGTAGTTGCATGCCTGGTCCAGCAGCCAAAGGTGCAGCTCATCCAACTAGACTTGTCCAATTTAAACTGCCCACAAACCCTCTCAAATGATATTAAAATCAAATCCAGATCATCTCCCCCCCAGTACTGTGTGAACATTTTAGAATGAATCATGGCTTCATGGGTAGAACCTCATTTGCCATTACTTACATTTTCCCATGGTGTTTGCTGGTGCAGTTTCTCCATCTAAATCTCATGCTGTCATTCTCTCTGTCTCACTCTGCTTATGCCTTCTCTCTTTTCTCTCATATAAGGATTTCATGCTGGAGAATCTTTTCTCTTTCCTCTGCCTCCAGCCTTGCTCTCTCTCCTCCTGCAGGCAGATTTCATGCTGCCAAGCCTTATCACTTTCCTCTGCCTCCCACCTTGATTTCTGTAGGATGGCATCCTTCAGTGCAAGCTCTGCCTTCAGGATCTCAAGTCGAGGATGATTGGGATGCACAGCTCCCCCCAGCTTATGCCACGAAGTGTCCCCCTTCCTCAGCCACTGGGTCCTCAGTCTCACTTCCTTGGAACCATCCTCAGTGACTGCCTGCTGACCAGGTAGTGGGCCATCCCCCTCTAGGACTGTCTGCCCCCATGGCATTCGGTCATGCACCAACAGGGCTTCCATGAGTGCACTCATTGTCAGGCCCTCATGGGCAATCCACCTTCTCAGCACACAGCTCACAAAGCTGTTGTACATAACATTTGACATAGGTTGTGTAGCTCATATTCTCTAGCTATGCTGCACTAAGTTGTCAAGAAATAAAAAAAACAGTAGTAAACACTGCACTCTTTTTAAATCCTGTTTTATGACTGTTAAAGTATATTTCTCCTGTCACTCCTGTCACCAGTGTGCTAGGTAATGCTTCACCTCTCTCTCTCAGAGTTCCTGCCTCGCAGAAAAGCACACTGTGCACTGCTCTGCACTGCACTGGTACCAGTTGAAACACTGATCCCACCACTCTGCCACCAATGTGATGAAAATCCACTCAACAGGGACTTCAAGTTCACTGCCACCAACGTTGGTTTTACCAATAGAAACCAGAAAACCTGTTTCTTACCTCCTTGCACAAGCTCAGAAAGGTCAGCACAATAACTGTGGGTAGAGTGCTCTTCAAAGACAAACTACAAACAGAGTCCAGCTGAAATAGTAGAATTACCTTTTTAAATATAACAAGCAGTCACCGATTCTATAAAAATGGATTCTTTAATAGTGACTGCAAGTATTTACAAGCAGGATGTATTTATAGGAAAACAAAAGGATTGCACATTTACTGAGAAGCAGAAAATGAAATAAGATGAACAGACAGTTAGTGTACAGTAAAATTCTGAGCTATCCTCACCTAAAATCCTTCACCTGCCCTAGCTACAGAAAAGCATAGTCCCTTACTGTGCTATCTTACCAGTCAGCTAGTCTTTGTATGGCAGGGTCCCTGGTCTTCAGATGTTCCAAGTCCCACAGAGCGAGCTGAACCTCATCTCTCTATTTTATTATTTTTGACTGTGGGAGGTGGTTTCGCCCCTTTGGGTGACAGGTTATTCATGCCCCCCTCCCCAGATGTATGTGTGTGTATGGAGGAATGACATCATCCAGGCCAGCTGCCTTCTATATACATTCAGAAATTCTCAGGTCAGTCCAATTTTTTGATTTTGTTTTTTCAGGATGTCAGAGATGTGCAACCGCATGCCTCTGCCTTTCAAGCTGACTGAGGCATTCAAAATGGCACTCTTCCATCTGCCTTACATGGTCTGTAGCTACAGATTCCCACAACAAATGTTTTTTGCAGCTGAGTTGGCTAAATATTTCCCATGAGGCCTAGTTGGACACATGACATTGGAAGCCATGGTTTGTGCCCAGTTTTGCAAATAGCACAGCATACAACACACGCATAACTATATTTACAAAGGAAATTAATAAAAAAAGAAATGAATTGATTATACTGGTCACATGCCCATCACAGGCTCATAACTTTGTTGTTTTTAATTTTTCTACCCATAGTTTTTAACATAGCCTTCTTATGATCCACCTCATGAACAAGGGCAGAGAAAATGTTCGACTGCTGTCCAAAAGGTGGTTTTGTGCAGTGTGACCATGAAATCTCCTTTCAGGACAGATTTGCCTAATTCCATTGCCATTGTTCATGAGGTGGGGTCCCAAAAAAGGCATGTTGAAAATATGGGGCAAACATATTCAAACATGACCAAGTTATGCCACTAAGTTCAAAACACCATTGAAATACATTAAACCACATACCTGATTTCCTCAGTTTGAGATCCGGTGTTGAAGAGTGAAGACAAGTCTGTGGTCCAGAGAGGATTACAGTGCTGGATCCCTGGTGAGTAAGTAAGGGCTTTGGGGGGTGTGGTGGTGGGTGCTAAGTGGGATGGTTGGGTGGAGGGATTAATGGCAGTGGCAGCAACAGACATCGATGGACGTTTTTCCTTTTTACAGGGTATGTTGAAAAAATACTAGGGATGGTTTTCTTTGTTTCAGGTGGCAACAGTGGGGGAATGGACACCCCCAGTGTTAGTGTTATGCTTGTGGGAGGGGGTGATGAGTGGGAGGGTTGGGATTAACAATGCCAGCAGCAACAGACATCGATGGACAGTTTCCCTTTTTTACATGGTATATTTAATAAACTGAAACAAACTAGTGGTGATAGTTTTCTTTATTTCATGTTACAACACTGGAGAATTGGGCACCCCCAGCATTGGTGTTATATTTGTGGGGAGGGGTGCTGAGAGGGAAGGTTAGGTGGAGGATAGTTAAGGCCGGACCAGCAGTAGACATCGATGCATGGTTTTCTTTGTTACAGGAGATATATATATATATATATATATATATATATATATATATATATATATATATATATATAATGGTAGCACGGTAGTGCTACCATAGTTAGGAGTTGAGGAGCCATTTACATGTTAAACCCCAAATTTTGCACCTTAATAGCTTTGCAACTGTTTGGCAGATTTGCCTGAAATTTGTAATACATGATCAAGACCCATACACATCAGGATCTGCCAAGTTTACATTGCTAATTGGATACACGGCTGCAGAGTTATTAAGCATGATCTGCGGCGATGCGTTCGCTTTCCGAATTCTACAGTCACGCTTACAGGTTGCACAGTTTGTGCGACCAGTCCAAATTCTTCAGGGAACGCATGCCAGGGTCCCGATGTGCCTTTGAAGATTTCATCAAAAATATTAAACGGTTCAAAAGTTATTCAAAAATAATTTCCCATTATAAGTCAATGGGAAAAGTTAACAAAAATATATACTGTATATATATATATATATATATATATATATACACACACACACACACATATATATATATATATATATATGTATATAGATATAGATTTATTTATTAAATTTTGGTGACTGGGTAAGCCCACTGGGCCCCGAAGGTCCCTTTTTCAGGGGTGACCCTAGATATAGATATATACAATGAGAGACAGTTTTCTTTATTCCAGGTGGCAACACTAGGGATTGGGAACCCCCAGTGTTGATGTTATGTTTGTGTGGGGATGGGGTGTTGGGTAATGAGTGAGACAGTTGGGTGGGGGAACAGTAATGTTGGCAGCACTAACAGACATCGATGGATTTTTTTTTTGTTGTAAGGTGTAATTCAACCTCAACAGACTGATCATAACAAATCAGCTGTGCTTGCTGGGTGGCGTAGATCAAAGGAAAGAGCTGACCTATGTTTGGGTCAGATCTTTCTATTGAAATACACAAAGTTCCAGTCCAGCAAGCCAGAACACTGTCATGACCAACCCAGCTCATGATTTGTGTGACACCGACGAGCCCCTTGCAAGCCACCCTGCACAGGACTGACAGTGTCACACTCCTCAAAAGCCACTGTCCTAACAAAATGTTCATGCCACGTGTTTGCACAGCAAACATAAAAAAGGAAGACTTTCTAGTCAGTCTTGAGATAACGTTTCCTTATTCTGCATGTCAAGAATGGAACAAGAGGAGATATGGTTCTTGATCTGTTACTGAGTTGTGGGGATGACAGTGTCAGGGCATTAAATGTTGCAGAGTCAGTGAATAATAGTGATAATAACAGAAATTCATTTTGTATTGTTTTTAAATTTAGATTAAATATTAAGATATAGGAGGAAACTACTTCACCAAAAATAATATGAGGGGCTTGATTTTACAAGCCACCATTAGACTGGTGCATGTTGCACCAGACCACGGCCTCTAGAAAACCCATGTGCACCAGGGACCTTCACCCAAGTTTGGAAAAATTGGGGTCCCAGCACCAAACTCTCCAGGTTTACCACAAGCCAAAAGCTGTACCGATGAATCCGAGGGGAATGCCCCAAGACATGGGATGGGCTTGTGGCAACCAACCAGCCAGTTGCCTTGGTAACTGTGGGTCATCTGGGGCATGCCCTGGCTTGTGGATGGGTGGGATGGCTCATGCTGGGGGGGGGTGACAACTGCTCACAACTTGGCATCTGTAGGGACAATGTGGGTCTGTGGGGGGGCAGATGCACCAGTGCCACAGAGGTGGTGCATGCTCGGACCTTCTATGGGTCACCAGCTGCTCCAGCAGCAGTCTGATAGGTGTCAAGGGCTGTAGGGTGCCTTCCCCAAGGGGGCACAGGGTCACCCCATCCCAGTAAGGATTTCAGCATTGGCACAGGGCTGGTTAGACCAGCTACAGTCTAGTCTAACTCCTGAGGAGCCCTGAGCCCATTGTGGCCTTTCTGGAATCTCAAAAAAGGGGATGTACCAGCACTACCAAGGTACAAGCCCCCATTTGCTAGGCTGCTGCCATGTGTCCACCACAAGTGTGGTGCAAGCCCAGTTGGTGCAGACAGCCCACTATTGTCACAGGTGGCATCTGAAAATAGGGAATGGTGCAGGTTGCAGAGGAAGGTGTCCCTTGCACCATTGCTTGGTGGTGCAAGCACCATGCGCCATTCCCTATTATTTAAAAATCAGGCCCCAGAAATCTAAATTTCAGGAGAGCATATTTTGATAAACAGAGAGTGATGGTTGTGACTAATCTGACAAATTCATCACTGAGTGAGAGTGCTGATGTCAAGTAATAGGCCTGAAACAGACTTATATAGGAGGCAGTGACTAGATGTGTGCAACAATAGCAAAAGGGGCTATGTGGAGGCCTCTGTGGTTGTCCAAAGAATTCCAGTGAAAGTTAATGGAAAAAAAACATAGAAGAATTCTGGGAACAAAGGAAAATATAGGACACTACATAAGGAATGCTGGATCAGGACTGTCCATGCAAAGGCTGGTATGGAAGACAAGTTCACACAAAGGATTAAGGGAAAATATTTTCTCAGCACGTAAGGACAAAATAAGATATGGGGTAATGTGGGGCTGCTGATCATTGGATAGGTGGATGCACTAATGAGTGAAGCAGAGGCAAGAAAAGGGCACTGAATAATTATCTTGTGCTGATATTGAGATGTGAAGTTAAGGGGCATGGCCATGATCAAAGTTATCAGAGAGATGAAGGTCAGACTGGATGCTGTGCTGATCACATTAGAATTAATTAGTATCTGGAAAATGTAATGTAAATCTGGGAACATCCCAGGACCCAATGGTATCCACCAAAGGGTAAAGGTGGAGATAAAAGAGGTCCTGGCTGGACTTCTCATTGATATCTTATAGGACTTCTCACAGACAGAGATGGTGCCTGAAGACTGGAAAACAACCAATTTCACTCACCCCCAATCAAGAGCGGGACACAATCACATACAACTAACTACAGACCCATGGGCCTTACCTCAGTGCTTGGCAAAATGTTTGAGTCAATCAGAAAAGATGTGGTTCAGCACATGGATGAAAATGGGCTATTTTCTAACACACATCATGGTTTTACAAAAAAAAAACAAAAAAAAAGATTCTGCCAAGCCAACTTGATTGCCTTCTATACTAGGAAGGTGGAAAGGGTGGAAAGACAATAGAAACATAGAAACATAGACTTTGACGGCAGATAAGGACCGCTTGGCCCATCTAGTCTGCCCATTTCCCTACCTACAGGATAGGCCGTAGATCCTAGTTAACCAACAGCCTATTTCTTCCTACCCCCCCACAAGAATCGCCTTATGTCTGTCCCATGCATTCTTGAATTCTCCCACAGTTTTAGACCCCACAACCTCCTCAGGAAGGCTGTTCCATGCATCCACTACCCTCTCTGTGAAATAATACTTCCTCACATTGCCCCTGAACCGCCATCCTTCTATCTTTAAATTGTGTCCCCTTGTTCTTGCAAGTCTCTTTTTCTGAAAGATGCTACCCTCTTGGACTTTGTTGATTCCACTGAGGTACTTAAAAGTTTCTATCATGTCCCCCCTCTCCCTTCTTTCCTCAAGGGTATACATATTAAGCTCCTTTAGTCTCTCCTCATACGGCTTCTCTTGCAGACCCTGCACCATTTTAGTTGCCCTCCTCTGGACTACCTCTATCCTGTCTATGTCCTTGCGGAGATGGGGTCTCCAGAACTGGACACAGTACTCCAGATGGGGTCTCACCAACTGTCTGTACAGAGGGATAACAACTTCCTGTTTTCTGCAGCTGATGCCTCTCCCTATACATCCCAGTATACCCCAGCCCTCCCTACTGCCTTCTCACATTGCTTGCTAACCTTAAGGTCATCTGATATGATTACCCCCAAGTCCCTTTCCTTTTTTGTTGTTGTTACTACCTCCCCACCCATTGTGTATTCTTCCCCTGGGTTCTTGTTTCCCAGGTGCATTATTTTGCACTTCTTTGCATTGAATCCTAGCTGCCATACTTCTGACCATTCCTCCAACCTTGCCAAGTCCCTTTTCATCCATTCCACGCCTCCTTGTCTATTAACCCTGTTGCAGATCTTTGTGTCATCTGCAAAAAGGCATACTTTTCCTTCCAGTCCCTCTGCAATGTCACTGATGAAGACATTAAAAAGGACTGGACCCAATACTGAACCCTGCGGTACCCCACTAGTAACCTCTCTTTGTTCAGAGTGGACTCCATTTACAATTGCCTTCTGTGTCCTGTTGTGCAGCCAATGTTTTACCCAGGCTACCACCCTGGGGCCCACTCCCAGGCTGGTTAATTTGACTATTAATCTTTTGTGTGGGACTGTGTCAAATGCCTTGCTAAAATCTAGGTAGGCCATGTCCACAGCCCCTCACTGGTCTACTACTTTGGTCACCCAGTCAAAGAAATCTATTAGATTCATCTGACATGACCTTCCCGCTGTGAATCCATGCTGCCTTGGGTCCTGTGCTCCACTGGCCTCTAGGTACTCAACTATTCTTTCCTTCAGAAGTGACTCCATCACTTTCCCTACCACAGAGGTCAGACTGACAGGTCTGTAGTTTCCTGCCTCTGTCTTGGTCCCACTTTTGTGAAGGGGAATCACATCCGCCTTCCTCCAGTTCTCGGGTACCACACCATCCTCCCATGATTTATTAAAAAGAGTAGCCAGTGGTTTCACTAGTTCCTCCCTTAATTCTTTTAGAATTCTGGGGTGAATTCCATCAGGACCCATTGCTTTGTCCACCTTCAGTTTTAGGAGTTCTTGCAGAACCCTTTCTTCTGTGAAAGGACTGGGATCGACCCCCATCAAGAGTGCTTCTGTTAATTGGATTAGGCACTTCCCTCCTCTTTGTGAATACTGAGCAGAAATATTCGTTCAGTATCCCTGCTTTTTCACTGTCCCCTCTGCCCACCCACCGCTCATTCTATTCAGCCTCACTATCCCTCCCTTTGTCTTTCTACTCGCTGATGTACCTATAAAGGTTTTATCCCCTTCTTAACTGAGTTGGCTATCTTTTCCTCAGTTTTGGCCTTTGCTATTCTGACTTCCTCCCTGCTTCCCTCCTGCCTTAACTGGTACAGCTCTCTGTTCTGCTCCTTCTGTATTTCTTATACTTCCGGAATGCTATCTTTTCTTCCTGACTTTCACAGCCACCTCTTTTGAGAACCATAGTGGCTTTTTCTTTCATTTTGATTAGTTTATTTGCTTCACACAAAGGCTTGTTGCCTCTGTGATGGCAGTTTTGATGATTCCCCATTGTTGCTCCACACCTCCTTCTAGCCTGTTTGCTAGTGCTTTTCTGAGGCACTCTCCCATCTTGCCAAAGTCAGCTCTCCTAAAGTCCAGTGCCCTCACTTTTGTATGGCTTGACTCTGTAGCTGAGTTTAACATGAACCACACTGTTTGATGGTCACTTGTCCCCAGATGGCAACCCACTTCTAGATCTGAGATCCTCTCACTGCCCCCGTTTGAGAGTACGAGGTCTAAGATTGCTCCCTCACGAGTGGGTTCCAAAACTAGCTGTCTAATGCCTGCCACCTGTAGGGCATCAAGAATGGCCCTGCTCTTGGATGTGGCTGCGGCAAATGTGCTCCAGTTAACATCTGGCATATTCAGGTCTCCCATCAATAGTATCTCCCCTTTCTGTGCCATTCTAAGAATGCCTTCTATCATATCCTTGTCCATTCCCTCCCCCTGACATGGGGGTCTGTACACAACCCCTGTGCAGATTGTGGTGCCCTTTCCAGTTTCCAAGGTGACCCACAGTGCCTCCTCTCCTCCCTGTTTACTCTTTTGTTCAGTTGCTTTTATCCCTTCCTTTACATAGAGAGCTACTCCTCCCCCTCTTCTCCCTGCCTGTCTCTCCTATAGGTTATGTACCCTGGTATGTTAACATCCCAGTCATGGTTCTCTGTGTACCATGTTTCTGTGACTGCTATGATATCCAGGCATCCCTCTTCCATCAAGGCCACCAGCTCAGGGAGCTTGTTGCCCAGACTACGGCATTGGTACTCATTACCTCCATTTCCTGATGGCCTTACTCCTTTTGCCCCATCCCTGTCCTTCTTGCCTTTGTCACTTTCTCCATTTACCCCTGCCCTTCTCCCTATCAACACCTCTATGTTGGTGTTTGCGACTTACTACCCGTGATTATTTGGGGGCTAGGATTTCCTGCTCCTTTCCAGTGCCTCCCCTTGGCCAGTTTAAAAGCTTGCCAATGAAGCATTTAAACCTATCACCTAGGATCCTGGTTCCCTCCCGGACAGATGGAGCCCATCATGCCAGTATAGGCTTGCATCACTCCAGGTGGACCCCCAGTCCCCAGTGAAGCCAAATCCCTGAGCTCCACACCAGTTTTTCAACCACTGATGGAATCCCATGGTGCTGAACACCCTAGCCTCTCCTATGCCATAGATGGGCAGCACCTCCGAGAAGGTTACCGTGCGTGCTACTTGACTAAGACCCCTCCCCAATTCCACAAACTCTTCCTGCACTTCTTTAATCCCTTTCTTAGCCAGGTCATTTTGTCCCTAGGTGGAAATGACATCCAGCTCCCTCCCTGTGCAGCTGCTCCAGCAATCCTGAGGATTCGCTCCCTGTCCCTTCAAGCCATGGCGCCAGGCAGGCACCTTACCTCCTCTCCCTTCCTCCCCAATTCTACCTTCCTAACAACGGAGTCCCCACCAGGAGTTGTTTTTCCCTGCAGGGTCCCCTGCCACCTCCTGTGGGTCTCCTTGTGGAGGTTCCAGCATCCTCCTTGGTCTCCACTGTGGGTGCCTCCATAGAGGAACCACACTTTGCCAGAATGGCATAGGAATTGTGGAGAGGTACAACTGAGGGATGCGCCTGTTCCACCACCCTCTCCTCCCTGAGCCCACTGTGGTCCAACCGCTCCTCTTTCTTGCAACCTCTGAGGCAACGGCAGTGGCACTGGTGGTCCCTGGATGGAAGAGGAGGTCCCACAAATCCTGGTCAACTCAGCCTGGAGATGAGCAACCTCCTCCCTCAGCCCAGAGAGGTACCTGCAGATGGGACAACACCGCATCCTCCAGAATGTCTCCTGGAAGACTGCTGCTCCACAGCCACTGCACTGCACCACTCCAATCATGTCTTATTTCTGGCCCCTTAACTGTTTTCAATCCTCACTCTTTCCTCTGTTTTTTTTCTCTCTCTCCTTACTTTCTGCCTGTGTGCCCTTTAAGCTCTGATTGTCCTGTTCTGAGACAAGAATATCCTATATTTCTCAGTAGACCACTTACTTGCTCAGAGGCAGACCTCCAGCAGCTAGATGGGGCCGGAGAGCTACTCTTGCCCTTCTAGGATGGGGGGTCTTTGGTGGTTCTGTGATCACTCTCTTCCTGCTCCCAAACAGGAAGTTCCTGTTGTCAGTCAAATCCTGTGCCTATAAAAATAGAACTAGCTTTGGAGGGGAGGGAAGGAGGGCAATATAGTCCCAGCAGAGAAGTCCAGTCACACAGCAGTCCTTTCTCCTGGTGTCTTCTGCCAAGCTAAGCTGATCCATCTAGATTCAGCAAGGCCTTTTATATTATACCACATGGAAGACTCATTGAGAAGGTTCATCTGAGAGTGGGTTTAATGGGGCCCAGTTTTGCTGCATATCAGTAACTTTATTTCCTCATTTGGAAGTTAATCTGCCAGTGCTTTACTCCCCAGTGGCTGTCTGAAGTTCAGCTGAGAGTGGATCTCTCCTGTGGCAGTTAGGTAGTTCTTAATTCCTCTTTGAGCTCTCTTTTTGAGTATTGCAGTTCTCCGTGGCAGTTTCTGGACCATTATTGGGAGCAGATCTCCCCCCCTGTAGCAGCATCTGACCTGTTAATTTGCACTGAATTTGTGAACTGTGCCAATAGACTATGCTGATAACTATCAAATTGCCAGGAGCATTTGATACAATTGATCAAGAGGTTCTTTTGGATTTCCTGCACTGTTTGAGAGGGTCAGTTTTTGTTGCTAGCAAAGGGGAATTTCGCCTCATGGACAGGGGTCCTCAGTGAACTAGGTTGGCTGAATTGCTTTAATATATACCTACTTCCCAGTGATTTGATCAATAGGAGTTACTGCACAAGGTAGAGTGAAATATCTGTGCAGATGATAATATTATATTGCTCCTTTTCTGTGGCAGATGGATCACAGGGTCTCTGTGTGCATGACTGTCTTGTCAAGGTTGCTGAAAGGATGCATGACAACTGGCTTAAGATGAATCCCAGTAAGACTAAGCTGCTTTAGATTGCATGGTCAAAATAGCTGAATACCATGTGAAGTGCTCTCTGTCCCCCAATCTTGAGTGGGGAGAGAATGAGCCCCAACAAGGATGCAATTCACTGAGTGGACAGCTTACACACCATTTGGCATTGTCAGCCTACTGTGTTTCACACCCCAAGTGAATTTCACACACTGTGAAATTAATAGCTCTAGGGCTGCTTCAATACATGAACACAGATCAGCACACAGGGGCTTTGGGCATTTCAGGGTTGGAGTGGGTCTGGGAGTGGGTGAAGTACAAAATAGGTGGAGTGGTATTGATGACTACCAAGCAAGAAAGAGACCTGAAGTAATCTTTTTGGGTAACCTAAAGGTGGCCAGGCAGTGTAACAAGGCATTAGGGAGGTCACGTGGGATGCTGGGGTGCATAGGAAGGGGTATCACCAGCAGAAAGAGGGAGGTGGTGTTGCCTCTGTATAGATTGCTGGTAAGACCCCAACTAGAGTATTGTGTCCAGTTCAAGGCCACACCTCAGGAAGGACATAGACAGAGTGGAGGAAGTCGTGATCACCAATCATTGTTTTTTGTTTTTATGACCCCCATCCACTAATGTGCAAACAAAAAGGTGTGTCCATTATCTGTGGTTTTATTTTATATATATATATATATATATATATATATATATATATATATCGCTATATAAAACACAAATTGCACTTTACCCCAATAATGCAAAGCATCATAGGTAGCATATGCAAATACCCATTAATTAATTTGGACTGACTCAACTTTAACTTTAAGCAGAATTGCATATATATATATATATATCTATATATATATATATATATATATATATATATATATATATGTATATGTGTGTGTGTGTGTATTCATTGCAAAAAACTTCATTAATGCATTAGTTAGGGTTGTCATTAAAGTGACAAAAGTTTGGAAATTCGATGTCAGGGTTTCCGACCCTATATCCCCACCCCCTCTCTCCAGACACCAACAGGCATCAGGGTGTTCCTTGGGGTTGTCGGTCCTAACTCCCACCCCATTCCATTTGTAAGGAAGCTGAGTGGTACAGTATGGGACAACAAGGTGAGAGTTACACCTGATGACCCCAAATGACCCCAAGGCACACCCTGACACATGTTGGTGTGTGGAGAGTGGGGGTGGGGGGTAGGACTGGTAACCCTAACATTGAATTTCCAAACTTTTGTCACTGTAATGGCAACCCTAAATGATGCACTAACGAAGATTTTTGCAATTAATTTATCTTCTTTTTGAGAAAGTTTAATGTTACTTGTATGTGGTTGTGGGAGTGCAGGGCCCAATCATAAATTTTGTATGTCTTTGATTTTCTTGTGGGGCCCTGTGCTCCCATCTGTACATGAGTGTACTGACATTTTAATGATATCACATCTCCATGTGGGAGCGCAGGGACTACTGCATAATATAGGGCCCTGAGCTGCCATTATTGCATAATTTGATCCTAGGGCACTGAGCTCCCATGTTTCATAAGTATAGAGACATAGCACAGGCCTAGAGCCATTCCAGGTAACCCTTGTGCCGCAAAGGTTGCAATATCTCAGGAACCATCGGAACTTTGGAAAAAATTCCTTAACAGTTGTATTCATGGCCTGGCCACCTCCACATGTACTTAGTACACCTCTAAGGTGTACTAAGCAGCATTTAGCAAAATATCCGTATCTCAAATCATTTTCGAGATATAGCCATCGAAAGGTGCCATGACCACCACAATGTTATCCTATGGGAAAATTTGCAATTTCAGACTGCATTTCTTCACCAAACCAGCAAATGACACATCTGTGGGGCAAGGGCTTGTGACCCTGCAAATTTCAGCCCAAAAGTCCTAACCATTTTCTTGTTATGAAGTGGCAAAGAAACTGTTTTTTGGGGCTGTTTACCTGCTTTCACTTTCAGATCATATATTTTTTCCCATAGGCTATAATGAGAAACACTAAACTTTAATAACTTTTGAACAGAGTAATATTTTCTTCACCAAACCTTCAAGTGACACACCTGTGAGGCAAAGACTTTCTACCCTGAAAATGTCAGACCACAACCTAAAGCCATTTCTGAGATCCAGGTGGACAAAGAAATGTCAAAAAATATGGATTTTTCTATTTTTTTAACACTGTATATCTCAGAAACCACAGAACTGAATCCAACAACATTTGGCAGGTCAAGAGATTTGTGCCTAGATATTATGCATGCCAGATTTCATTGACACCCATTGAACAATTCCAAAGTTATTAACGTTCACAAATTTGTGTTTAACATAGAAGTTACCTTTATAATATCCTATGGAAAAATGTGCAAATTTGGAGTACTGTAGCTATGGAACCAGTGTTCATTTCTTCACCAATCCAGCAAAGAGCACATTTGTGGGGCAAGGGCTTGCCACCCTGCAAATTCAAGCCCAAAAGTCCAAACCATTTTCTTGCTATGAAGTGGTAAAGAAACTGAATTTTGGGGCTGTTTACAGTACCTGCTTTCACTTTCAGATCATATATTTTTTCCATAGGCTATAATGGGACACTTCAATGTTTAGTAACTTTTGAACATATTAATGTATTTTCACCAGACCTTCAAAAGGTACACCTGTGAGGCAAAGCCTTTCTACCCTGAAAATTTCAAACCACAACCTAAAGCCGTTTCTGAGATTTAGGAGGACAAATAAATGTAAAAAAAATGCAGATTTCTCTGTGTTTTCAACACTCTATATCTCAGAAACCACACAATGGATTCCAATGAATGTTGGCAGGCCCAGAGATCTAACCCTAGACATTATGCGTGCCAAATGTCATGCAAATCTGTTTAAATGGTTCCAAAGAAATTAACATTCATAAATTCAGGTTTAACATAGAAGTTACCTTTCACCCTAACTATATGGCAAAAATCTCCGTTAATGCATCACTTAGGGTTAATAGCACAGTGGCAAAAGTTTGGAAATATGATGTTAGGGTTCAATACCCTAACTCCGCATTCCCCCTCATGCCCCCACCCCACCCCCACACACACTCATGCAAGCAAGGGAACGGCCAAGGTAACACAACCAATCAGAGACAACCAGCATCTGGTAATAGAAGAAACATACAGCTCTCTAAACATACTACAAGACACATCCATCATCATGGTCCACCAACTGTATGAGTTCTGCTGCCATCCAAGTGCCTTGGGGGTACACACGCATGCTAGGTAACCATGGGTGATGGCCCACAGTAAGCATTTTTGTGTTAGAAACATAAATAACAAGATTTAAGCAGATACTTATATTTTGATAGTTAAAAAATGATGAAACACACAATATGTTATCTGCAGATAGCTACTGTATATTGGAAATGAGAGCTTGGATAACCCTAGCAACAGCCATTGGATGTTTGTCTTTTTTTTTGTCTGATAGTGTGAGTCAGTCCTAATAACAAATTGTAGTAATAATAAATGTAATTTGTTGTAGTATAGTTTATAAGTAACATGTGAAAGCAACAGTTGGAGCATCCAAAACTAACCCTAACATGCTGGTAATGAGTATTTCCAGGTAATGTAGCAGTATAACAATATGTGATGCTACTAGTTTCATACCTGAGCAGTATCCGAAAAGTACTATATGTGTGTCAGTTCTATCTTTCCTGCTACCAGATCCCTACGTGGTAGCAATGATACCTGCAGCAAGCCAATTGTTGAATTATGACACATAAAAATCAATATTTAGAAAATTTATACAGACTGTTTCATTGTATGAAGAAGATATGCCAGCATTGTGTCATCATGTTGTGCTGGCAATATAGAGTTGAACATACTATATTTGTTTTTTCATTACATAGTGTTATGTGAAATGAGTACAGAGTTGATCATTGTGCTCACAGATGTGACTGACTTGTATAGTGTCTTAAATCTGGCATGTGTCTTGCATGTGTGTGGATGGAATGCAGAGTTAGGATTTTGAACCCTAACATCACATTTCCAAGCTTTTGTCACTGTGCTCTTAACCCTAACTGATGCAGTAATGGAAGTTTTTTGCAATGAATTTCCCTTCTGTTTGAGAAAGTGTAATGTAACTGGTAACTGGTCTGGTAAGTGGAAGTGGGGGTGCAGGCCCTCTGGGACCTGTGCTCCCTTCATATTGCCCATTTTTTGTGTAATGGTATGTGTATGTGGGATGGTGGGCCATCCGGACCCTGTGCTCCCACTTACACATAACTATGGAGCCATACAGCAACCCTATAGGGCAAGGAACCCTTGTAACACTAATTTGCCAATATCTCAGCAACCTAGTGGCTACCAAAAAAATTGAAGTGTCATTGTAATCATGACAGTGAGACCTCCACTTGACATAAGTTGATGAAATCTGTATGTCGCATCGTTTACAAGATATGGACACTGAACAGTGCTGAAAAGGCACCCTTGGAACCCTTTGAGCAGGTCTTTGCCAATATCTGCCAATAGCAGGACAGAGAACTGTATCAGTTAAAGCAAAAGGAGGCTGGGACGGCAGTCAGAACAGCAAAGGCCCAAACCAAGGAAAAGATAGCCAACTCAGTTAAGAAGGGGGATAAAACCTTTTATAGGTACATCAGGGAGCAAAGGAAGACCAAGGGAGGGATAGTGAAGCTTAATCAAGGGAGGGAGGGTGGGCAGAGGGAGACTGTGAAAAGGCAGAGATACTAAACAAATATTTTTGCTCAGTATTTACAAATGAAGAGGGGGAGGTACATAAAACAAACAGTAGTAACACTCTGGATACAGAAGTTGATACCAGCCCATTTACAGAAGAAAGGGTTCTGAAAGAACTCTTAAAACTGAAGGTGGACAAAGCAATGGGGCCTGATGGGATTCATCCCAGAATTCTAAAAGAGCTAAGGGTAGAACTAGTGACACCACTGACTACCCTTTTTAACAAATCATGGGAGGTTGGGGTGGTACCCAAGGACTGGAGGAGGGCAGATGTGATTCCCCTTCACAAAAGTGGGAGCAAGGCAGAAGCAGGAAACTACAGACCTGTTAGTTTAACCTCAGTGATAAGGAAAATGATGGAATCACTTCTGAAGGAAAGAATTGTCGAGTATCTAGAGTCCAGTGGGGCACAGGACCCTAGGCAGCATGGATTCACAGCGGGAAGGTCATGCCAGACAAATCTGATAGATTTCTTTGACTGGGTGACCAAAGTAGTAGATCAGGGAGGGGCTGTGGACATGGCCTACCTAGACTTTAGCAAGGCATTTGACACAGTCCCACACAAAAGATTAATATACAAGTTAGCCAGCCTGGGAGTGGGTCCCAAGATGACAGCCTGGGTAAAGAATTGGCTGGAGAATAGGACACAGAGAGTAATAGTAAATGGAGTCCACTCAGAAGAAAGGAGGGTTACTAGTGGGTACTGCAGGGTTCAGATTAGGACCGGTCCTCTTCAATGTCTTTTATAGCATTACGGAAGGACTGAAGGAAAAGTATGTCTCTTTGCAGATGACACTAAGATCTGCAACAGAGTTGATGCACAGGGTGGGGTGGAAAGGATGAAGGGACTTGGCAAGGTTAGAGGAATGGTCAAATGTATGGCAGCTTAGATTCAATGCTAAGAAGTGCAAGGTAGTGCACCTGGGAAACAAAAACCCAGGGGAAGAGTACACAGTGGGGGGTGAGATACTAACAACAACAAAAATGGAAAGGGACCTGGGGGTAGTCATATCAGATGACCTAAAGGTGGGCAAGCAATGTGAGAGGGCAGCAAGGAGGGCTGGGGGGATACTGGGATGCATAGGGAGAGGCATCACCAGTAGAAAACAGGAAGTTATTATCCCTCTGTACAGACAGCTGGTGAGATCCCATCTGGAGTACTGTGTGCAGTTCTGGAGACCCAATCTCTGCAAAGACATAGACAGGATGGAAGCTGTCCAGAGGAGGGCAACTAAAATGGTGCAGGGTCTGCACCGGAAGACATATGAAGAGAGACTTAAGGAGCTTAATATGTATAGCCTCGAGGAAAGAGGAGGAGAGGGGGACATGATAGAAACTTTCAAGTACCTCAAGGAATCAACAAAGTCCAAGAGGGTAGCATCTTTCAAAAAGAGGTGTGCAAGAACAAGAGGGCACAATTTGAAGATAGAGGGGAGCTCAGAGGTAATTTAAGGAAGTATTTTTCACAGAGAGGGTTGTAGATACATGGAACGGCCTTCCGGAGGAGGTTGTGGAGTCAAAATCAGTGGTGGAATTCAAGCATGCATGGGACAGTCATAAGGCAATTCTGGGGGTTGGGGGTAAGAAGAAGTAGGCTGCTGGTTAACTAGGATCTGCAGCTTATCCAGTAGGTAGGGAAATGGGCAGATTGGGTGGGCCAAGCGGTCCTTATCTGCCATCAAATTCTATGTTTCTATGTTTCTATGTATCTCTGTAATTGTAGCAAGTAGGAAAAAATTCCACTGCTTGTATAATCTATGATTTCCAAACTTGTTTCTGCAGATTGGATCATAATCTAAATTGCAGGTAGTTAAAACTCTGTATCTTGCTTTGTTTTCGAGATATGGGCGCTGAAAGGCGTCATAGCTGCCGCATTGTTATCCTATGGGAAATATCTAAATTTGGAATGCTGTAACATTGTGCCCATTGAATACTGAACCACCAAAAGGCACATCTGTAACATAGAAACATAGAAACAGACTTTGACAGCAGATAAGGACCGCTTGGCCCATCTAGTCTGCCCATTTCCCTACCTACAGGATAGGCCGCAGATCCTAGTTAACCAACAGCCTATTTCTCCCTACCCCCCACAAGAATTGCCTGATGTCTGTCCCATGCATTCTTGAATTCTCCCACAGTTTTAGACCCCACAACCTCCTCAGGAAGGCTGTTTCATGCATCCACTACCCTCTCTGTGAAATAATACTTCCTCACGTTGCCCCTGAACCGCCATCCTTCTATCTTTAAATTGTGTCCCCTTGTTCTTGCACGCCTCTTTCTGAAAGATGCTATCCTCTTGACTTTGTTGATTCCACTGAGGTACTTAAAAGTTTCTGTCATGTCCCCCCTCTCCCTTCTTTCCTCAAGGGTATACATATTAAGCTCCTTTAGTCTCTCCTCATCGGCTTCTCTTGCAGACCCTGCACCATTTTAGTTGCCCTCCTCTGACTACCTCTATCCTGTCTATGTCCTTGCAGAGATGGGGTCTCCAGAACTGGACACAGTACTCCAGATGAGGTCTCACCAACTGTCTGTACAGAGGGATAACAACTTCCTGTTTTCTGCTGCTGATGCCTCTCCCTATACATCCCAGTATACACCCAGCCCTCCCTTCTACCTTCTCACATTGCTTGCTAACCTTAAGGTCATCTGATATGATTACCCCCAGGTCCCTTTCTGTAGGACTAGGGCTTGCTACCCTGCAAATTTCAGCACAAAAGCCCCAACTTTTTTATTGCAGGGTGATGGCAAAGATTTGCAGTTTTTTAACAAAATACTTTCGCAAATTGTGAACGTTTCACAAAAAACAGCACAAAATGTTCACATTTACGAAAGAGTCACAGCTGTTTCTTTAGCAATTTGCAAAAGTACTGGGATGCCGATTTTCAAAATGGCATTTCTGGGGGAATTTACCCCCCAAAAAAAAGACAGGACTGGCATCCTCAGGACCCGACTAGGTAAACCCAACAGTCAGTGTATTTACCAAGGGGGTCCCAAATTTAAATACCAGGCATTTTTCTCTCTTGCTAACTGAAAACGAGATGGTGGCACCATGAAAGTAAAAGGGCCATTTGCGAAAGGAAAATGTACTGGTGAAAGCTTTCGGGAGACACATATATTTTTTTCCCATTGGCTATAATGGGAAATTTGTTTTTTTGAATAACATTTGAACAGTTTAATATTTTTACACTAAATCTTCAAAAGGCACATCAGTGACCCAGACTGCATCTTCCCTCAAGATGTCAGACCAAATGGACAAATCATACGGGCTGTGGGAGCGAGCAAAGAAACATGCAAAAAGTCTGGGTTTTTTTTGCATTTTTTGGCGTTCTGCAGCTCCACAACTGTACATCCAACCATAATGCGACTTGCCAGATCCAGAGATCTATTATGGTATTAGACTGTGCATGCAAAATCTCTGGCAAATTTGTCTTACAGTGGCAAAGCTATTAAGGTGCAAAATTTGAGGTTTAACATTAAAGTGCTTACTCAACCCTAACTATAGTGCCACTAACATTGTACTATAATATATACTATAACTATACTGGCAGTTAGGTAGTGCCAGTATAGTTAGAGTTGCCTGGCCACTTCTATGTTAAACCCCAAATTGTGGAAGAATGACCTAGACTTTCATGAAACAACCTCCATAGTGTTGCAATCTATGAAACTACTTTAAAAAAATATATATGTTTCTTTGTCACTTCACTGCAAAGAAACAGTACTGACTTTTGAGCTGAAATTTTCATGGTTGAAAGGACTTGCCCCATCAATGTGCCTTTTGGTAGTTTGGTGGAAAAATGTCACTGTGTGGCACAATTATAAGACTTTGAAGTTTAGGAATTTTCCATGGGGTAATATTGTGATAGCTGGGGTACTTTTTGGATGCTACTGTATATCTTGAAAACACTTTGAGATACAGCATCAGCACTACTAGCAGCTTAATACACTTTTAGGTGTACTATGCTGTCTTGCTTGTTTCCAGGCCCTGTGGAAAAAGAAACACATTTGAATGCATTGTAATGAATGGGGCCCATGTGACCCATACAATGCAAAAGTGCAAAAGGCATGGATGGGAGCACACGGCCCAAAGGGCCCTGTGCACCCAACACTCATGATGGACTAATGGGAGTACAGGTTCCCGGGGTCTCTGCACTGCCATATGTAAATGAGGGAACATTACAATAGGTATGGCTGCTTCCAGCACTCACACATGGCAATGAGAGACAGTTACAATAGGCATGTGTGGGAGCACAGAGCCTGAAGCACCCGATTATGCTTTCTCAAAAAGTAAGGAAATTCATTGCAAAAAAAAAATCATCAGTGCATCAGTTAGGGTTCATATTAAAGCAACAAAAGTATGGAAATTAGGTGTTAGGGTTCGCAATCCTAACTCCACATTCCCTCCTTTCCCCCAACACACACACATACGCACACACATATGCAAGCCAAGGAAGGGGCAAGGCAACACAATCAATCAGAGACAGTCATCATCAAGTAAGACCATGCACTCCCATAGAAACATACATGTAACATACTGTGCCAGTGCACACTTAGGCAAAATGTGTACTGCCACAAAATTGTAATTTTTCAACAGTGTATAAGCGCACTGTCCTATGAATCCTGCATTGCCATGCAAATGTCACCATTTCATTATGTGAGAGTACAGGATCCTCTGAACCTTGCACTCCAAGCCAAACATAATTTTGCCCAAGACACTGCCATGGCAGCACAACTCATACAATTGGTGGATCATGATGATGAATGTCTCTTGTGGTATGTTCAGAGAGTTGTACAGTATGTTCTTTGTCTTACCTAATGATGGATGTCTCTGATTGGTTGTGTTGCCTTGCCCCTTCCTCTACTTGCATATGTGTGTGTGTGTGTGTGTGTGTGTGTGTTGGGTTGG
Organism: Neoceratodus forsteri; assembly: GCA_016271365.2. Classification (NCBI taxonomy): domain Eukaryota; kingdom Metazoa; phylum Chordata; order Ceratodontiformes; family Ceratodontidae; genus Neoceratodus; species Neoceratodus forsteri. Next base: position 1,277,341,907 of record CM057450.1, on the reverse strand, counting down.
GGAATGGGGAATGGGGAGTTAGAGTTGGGAACCCTAACACTGAATTTCCATACTTTTGTCAGTTTAATACGATCCCTAACTGATGCATTAACAACGTTTTTTGCAATGAGTCAATATATACATACATATATATATATATATATCTATAGCCCACCTGAGCCTCCCTCTCAGCACCCACCAACCCACACCCCCAGAAATGTAACAGTGACACTGGGGGGTGTCCAATCCCCCAGTGCAGGAATCCTCTGTCTGGTTTTTTTTTTAAACCTCTAAAAAGAAAAACATTCATCGATGTTTTTTGCAACCATTACAGTCCCCCCATCCAACTGGCCCACTCAGCACCCACCACTCCACACCTCCCCAAGCCCTTATTTACCCATTAGGGGTCCAATGCCATAATCTTCTCTGTACTGCAAACACGTTTCCACTCTTCAAAGCCGGACCACAAACCAAAGAAACAGATTTGCAGTTCAACGTTTTCTAATGGGGTTTTGAACTTAGTGGCATAACTTGGCCATTTTTACATATTTTTGTCCCAAATTTTCAACATGCCTTTTTGGGGACCCCACCTCATGAACAATTGCACTGACATTAGGCAAATCTGTTCTAAAAGGTGATTTCATGGCCCCTGGGTGAAATCACCTTTTGGGCAGGATGAATTTTGCGAATGCAGGCTCATAACTTTGGTAATTTTCAATAGTTTGGCCACAAATTTACAACATAGCCATATCATTACAGCACCTCATGAATGTGACAGCTGTCATTTTTTAAATCCTGGCTATTTTTTTTGCATCCTGAAAGGTGATTTTGCAGTCCCTTCACAAAATCACCTTTCAGACAGGAGTTGAAAATTTTCTCTGCTCTTGTTCATGAGGCAGGGTTATAAGAAGGCTATGTTCTAAATTTGGTGTAAAAATACATATTTTTTACTTTCTTTTTTTTCCAACTTCCCCTGCTCTCAGAGCCCTACTTTCCCTCAGTAGTCACCAATGGTGCCTATCCCGCTCCTCCTTGACCACCTGATCTTGTAAGTGATTCCCCATGGAGCTTTGGTATACCCCCAGGTGAGTACGAGGTGGGTTCTAGCACCCTGAAGTCCTTCTTGTCTTGTTGGGCAACCAATGGTAGGACAGGCAGGTGTAAGTTGTGAGGTTACACCAGTGCTCTGTCTCCTCAGTGCTCTGAGAGAGTTTTTTCCAGGTTTCTGTGGGCCTGATATGCGCCCAGATGTCAAGGCACAAGCGCCAACATCCATTATGTCCCAACCCCTCTGTACTGCTCAAATGCTTGCTGTGCCTCTGGCCTCTGCCAGAGGGCAGCCAAGTGCAGAGTCTAGATCCCCTCTCCCTCTGGGAGAAGGTGAGCAATCTGCGGATGCTCAAGCCTCCTCCCCCCCGGCCAGCCCTCTGGCACCTGGGTCTGCTCCCAAACCTGGGTCACCAACATAGCAAGTGGAAATCCAACCACGGTGCTGACAGGCTAGTGGTGTAAAAATATTTTTTTTTAAAAAGGTTGTGAGGCTTTGTTGAAGTTTGCAAATGTAGGCTCATAACTTTCATAATATTCAATATTTTTACGCCAAATTTTCAGCATAGCCATTTCTTTACAACATCTCATGAATGTGATAGCTGCCATTTTTCAACTCCTACCTAAAATGTGTTGCTGTGTCCTGAAAGTTGATTTTGCAGTCCTTGTGAAAAATCACCTTTAGGCCAGGAGTTTAACATTTTCTCTGCTCTTCTTCATGAGGCGGGGTCATGAAAAGGATAGGTTGACCATTTGGTGTAAAAATATTACAAAACAAAAAATGTCTGTGCCTACATTACATTTTGTGAATGCAGACTCCTAACTTTGGTCATTTTCAATATTTTTACCCCAAGTTCCTTGGTTGCAGCCTTATCAGCTCTGTCCAGAATTTGTTACAAATTGTAGTAACTGCCATTGAATTACACTGTGTTTCTTCAGAATCCTACAATACATCATTTGCAGTAGCTGTAGGAAGAATGTCTCATCCAAAAAGGTGCCCTGTATGCTTATACTTTTGTTCTTGGTTTTATGTTATGTATCGTTTTCTGTATTGTTCATTGCAGTAGTTGACTGATAATAGTTATACTGAGGTGCTGAGTTGTTTTGCTGAAAAAGGTAGCATTTACTAAAAAGTATTTCTCTCTCTCTCTCTTTCTTATAAGTGACATTGCAGAGGGACTGGAAGGAAAAGTATGTCTCTTTGCAGATGACACAAAGATCTGCAACAGAGTTGATGCACAGGGTGGGGTGGAAAGGATGAGAAGGGACTTGGCAAGGTTAGAGGAATGGTCAAATGTATGGCAGCTTAGATTCAATGCTAAGAAGTGCAAGGTAATGCACCTTATTTTATTTATTTATTTGTAAAATCAGTTTACAACCTTTGAGCCAGAGGCTCGTTTCCAAAGGTACTTCGTCACATAAAGACATACATTGTGTTTTTGGTTACATAGCGTAGGTTTGCAAAACAATAGGCATTCAACAGAGGCGCCACGTCACACTGTGGTCAGACAAATACATTTGGGTTACAGGGTACATGTAAGTTGAGAACAGGTGTTACACAAGTTGGTATCAATAGTGAGCAATCTAGTAGGTAAACACTGAAACAGCTGGTACTGGCCAGGTTAAACATAGGCACGGTGTACAGGGAAGTGGTGGTGGGGATGCTGGGAAACAAAAACCCAGGGGAAGAGTACACAGTGGGGGGTGAGATACTAACAACAACAAAAATGGAAAGGGATCTGGGGGTAGTCATATCAGATGACCTAAAGGTGGGCAAACAATGTGAGAGGGCAGCAAGAAGGCTGGGGAGATACTGGGATGCATAGGAAGAGGCATCAACAGTAGAAAACAGGAAGTTATTATCCCTCTGTACAGACAGCTAGTGAGACCCCATCTGGAGTACTGCATGCAGTTCTGGAGACCCAATCTCTGCAAAGACATAGACAGGATGGAAACTGTCCAGAGGAGGGCAACTAAAATGGTGCAGGGTCTGCACCGGAAGACATATGAAGAGAGACTTAAGAAGCTTAATATGTATAGCCTCAAGGAAAGGAGGGAGAGGGGGGACATGATAGAAACTTTCAAGTACCTCAAGGGAATCAACAAAGTCCAAGAGGGTAGCATCTTTCAAAAAAAGAGGTGTGCAAGAACAAGGGGGCACAATTTGAAGATAGAAGAGCGGCTCAGAGGTAATTTAGGAAGTATTTTTCACAGAGAGAGGGTGGTGGATGTATGGAACAGCCTTCCAGAGGAGGTTGTGGAGTCACAAACAGTGGTGGAATTCAAGCATGCATGGGACAGTCATAAGGCAATTCTAGGGGGTTGGGGTAGGAAGAAGTAGGCTGCTGGTTAACTAGGATCTGCAGCTTATCCATCAGGTAGGGGAAATGGGCAGACTGGGTGGGCCAAGCGGTCCTTATCTGCCGTCAAATTCTATGTCTATGTCTCTATGTCTCTCTCTCTGCCTTTCTCCCTCTCATTTTGAAATTGAGTTATGAGGGCTTTCAGACAGGCCATGTCCTTCACCATTTTTTACCCACTTGTATTGTGCAATGATGCTACTCTTGAAAGTACAGAGTAGCAGATAATAATTGCTCTGGAATACTTTGGCTCAGAAAAATGGTGTGAAGGCTGGGTACTCATTACTCCAAACCATTAACTTGCAAAATTGCTTGACTTTGTGACAGTTTCATGGTAGGGATGGGAAAAACTCTAAAAAAAAGAGTCCACTGGAATATGAATGGTTCTGAAATTTGAAATAAAAAAGTACATCCTCTTTAACAAATAGTTATATTGTTCCTAATACAAATGGAAAATTAGAACATAGATTGCTTGTGATTAATATATTGGTATAATCACATTATTAGGTTGAAGAAGAAATCTGAAAGCAACATCCTTTTAGAACCATCTGTTTTTCTAGTATGAAACCAATATCTAGTTCTTATAAGAAACAGAAAAGGCATGTCCATTATTTGGATGTGGTTTAAGAGATACACCAGTGTGTCATTCCCCCTGTGTTAATGGTAATTATAGCCAACTGTTGTACTTTTTTTGCAGTGGGATCCTGAAACAGTGACAGTACTGTATACCAACTATGAGAAAATAAACTTTTTTTTGTTTAATTTATTTGTACTGGTACATTTCACATAATATACACATACAGAAAAATGCATGTATGATGATACAATTCCATATCAATGAGTGAAAAGGGGCAAGACTTTGGACCTGTTTCTTATTACAAAAAATGAGTAATCAAAAGCCCAAACCAAGAGTGTTTTTAATATTTGTAGCACTTGCTGATACATAACAAATTATATTTGTGCAAATTTTATCAAAAAGTTACCACTGAGATAATAACAGCAAAAACAATTTTCCATAATTGGCAAAGGGTCTAGATATGAACAGTCAACAATTACTCTATATTGATGTAATAAAACAATTAATGCCAAAAGCTAGTTATTTAATCACAAAGAAAAAGATAATACTAGTTTAATTTCATATTTTAGCTTTGCAGGTTTTCATTTTTAGATTTAAAATTAAATACAACAATTGTTATCAATATTCTCAACTATTTCATCATTCCTTTGTCATAACTGTTACACACATACTAATGAACTTATTTAATCAACAGCAACAGTAATCATTAGATTAAATCCTCAATTTGTTATGCTGCAGGAGACAGTTCATTGTCTGAAGCAGATGGTGATTCCCCTCTCTTGACAAATTGCAGTCTTACAGTGACCCCAGGAACATGAACAACTGGTCAACTTTAAAAAAATACATGTTGTTTATTCTGGAGAATTACTCTTATTTTTGCTGGAGTGAGTAGTAAAAACTTGACCTCCAGTTCTAAAATGTCTTGTCGACATGTGGAAAAACAATGCCAGCACTGTTTTGTTGAGTAAGAAAATTCAGGATAACTATTGAATTGATGAGCTTCGTAAATTATTATTACTTTAATTTGACTCAGGGCAATCTCAGTACCAGATCCCTGCCTGATTGAAAAGCAGATGATATTAAGATGGTAGTCTTTGAGTCAGGGACTGGTAGGAGGGTTACACTCCATATACCATACTGTAGCATTGGTAGGTGTTGAAGGGGGTCTTTTTATAACCCTAAATGCTTTGGTCAAGAATGGAGGGTTATCTGGAGGCAGTTCATAGACATCTATGAAGATATCCTTAATGAAATCATGAATGGAGTCAAACTCAGAGCCCAGTTTAGATGGTAAACTAATAATTTGTATACATTTATGATGGACTTTATTTTCCAGTGGCCATCATTGTTTTTACCAATAGACACTCAGGGACAGAAAAAGGCATTTGTGGAGCAACTGTCTGTCTGCTAATTAGAGTTCATAATATCAGCACTTCATTTGTTATTTGTAGAGTATTGCCATCAGTTGTTTGTCATAATATTGCATGCAATGGTTTTAATTTCAGAAAACCTATTTTTATGATGCAAGCAGACAAATGCTGCTGGACCACATCATGTCAGCTATTTTAGGTTACAGACAAATCATAGACACTCTTATACTCTGCAACACTTGACAAAAGGATAGCTGCTCCTTTTCCTACTGGAGCACTATCCTTGCCACTGTCTCTGGTGCGTGTGTGCATGTGTGATCAGTGAGTCACTCAGGAACAGAGAAACTAAATCAAAGCTCATAGTACTGTAGCAGAATTCAGCTGCAAACACTTTGGGGACAATGCACTGCTGTCTGTTTACTGGAAAGGTGATAGTTTTGGTCCAGTAGAGATAGTCCACACAGATAGCAAAGCCAAATTCAGTGGTGTATTCTTTATTAAGACAATTACCCAATTTTATCAGCACAGAGTTTTATTAAACCCAAAACATATCTGTTGGCATTCTCTTGGCATTTTGTCAGGTGTGAGACTACGCGGTCTGCTAGTGAATGAATATATTATTTATTGAACCTCCATGAGTGTCTCTGCAGTCTTGTTTAGGCTGACCTCACCTCCTCCACAGTAGCACACACACAGATGCACATCAATATCATAGCTGTTAAATATCCATCATAACTGCATTGATAATTCAGATATGCTGCAAATTCCCTTTTAAAAGATGTTAGCTTCAATACCCTCATTTTACAGTCTGTGTTGGAATCACATTTTATGAGTTTTGGGAGCTAGGGGCCTAAAAGGATGCTATCTTTAACTTGAGCCCCCTTTCCCATTATAAGTCAATGGCAGTGATATGTGAGTTGGGGTGAGCCCTGGCAAGTTCTCCTGTAATTCCAACACTGGTTACAGTGTCAGTGCCAGCCAGAATGCAAAGCACTACTTTGCAGTATTACTGTAAAATGTTGTGATATGCTGCAGAAAACGATGTAAATTAATGGCAAAGAAGTCCTTTTGTCATGCAGTATTTTGTGACATGTCACTTACTGCAAGGTATTGTATTGTATCCTGGCTGTCTCCACTTTATGTGGTAAACAAAAGAGTTTAAAATCCCATAAAAAGTTTAAGTGGAGAGAATATCATGCAATATTGAGGATCTGTCCTGGATTATCTATCATCACTTAATACTTACTAAAAGACATGAGACAAAATCTTCCATAAAATCAGGTGATATGTTTGAAGAAATGAAATGGCAATCTGTTTTCTTAGCATAAAGGACCATGACATTATCTGTCAACAGGCAAAATAGGTGTTGCCTACATGACAAGAGAGTAATGTTAATTTAATAACTTTCTAGCACCTTTCAAAGGAATTCTGCCTCTGATACTTACCACAGGACATACTAAAGAAGAGTTTCTCAGAATCAGGGAGCAATTAGTATGGAACTGTAGTTACCAGACATGCTACATAAGCACAGAAAAATGAAGGGCATTATTTGGTAAGATTGCATTTAATTGGTGCAACTTTATTTTGTATTATTTATGTATTTATTTATTTATTTAAAGTTTTGTTAGCCAGGTAAAGAAAGTGCTGGGCCACATGGCCCTTTTACAAACTTGAGTATATTTATTTATTTATATATTTATTTATTTATTTAAAAGTTTTACCAGGAAGACACACTGAGCACTAGTGCTCAATTCCAGGTGCATCCTGGGGGAAGGGGGCATAGGGAACAGTACATTCACATCGTCAATAGAACAAACCATACATGTAATGAGCACAGGGTAATATTGTACATGAATTAAGCAGGAATATACAAGTTATACAGAAGCAATATATACAGAGCAGATTAATTACAACAAAGTGCATCCAGTAGAATGAAGAGAAGTGCATGACAATAAGGAGCAGCAGACAAAATTTCAGGCAGTACAACCATGTGGTCGGGTCTAAAACCACTGCATGGGAGAATATATGCACTAATATACTTGTCAGGACATGACATGTCAACATTAGATAAAATAACAATTGTTAAACAAAGGACAGAAGGTAAACAATTGACAACACATATGCAATACAATAGGCATTCTCTAACATAAATACTCTAAAATTAAATAACATAATAAATGTTAGTAACTGATAAATTTATACTAAAAAACACATAATTCAAAACTCCTTATGTTAGCCTATTAGTTTCAGTTGGACTGTACTTCAGGTATTAATAACCTTTTCAGAGATTATTTGAAATTATGAACACTCTGTTTATTACATATGTAGAGTGGCAGACTGTTCCAGGTTTAACTGCTGTTTGTTTGAATGACCTTTGTTTTTTTGCAGTTTTGTACAATGGTATTGTAAAAGTAATTGTATCATTTGGCCTTTTGGCCTACTCTGCTGACATCTTAGTATGTTAGTATTTGATCTCAATGGTTTCAAGTTTTGTTTTTCCTCAAAAAATGCAGCAAGTGGGTTGTTTTCTAAGGTGCACTTAATTTTGTGAACAAAGCAGGATTTATACAATCCATCCCTTTGATCAACTGGGAGCCAGTTTCATTTTTCATACAGTGTACAGTGGTATGCTCCTTATTTAGCTCTTAAGTTAAACCTACATATCAATTTGTATGTAGGAGTATGTTGTTTTACATTTTTTTCTGATGCTTCCAGCCCATTTTATTCCATATTCGGCAGTGGGAAGGAGACAACTCTGTGCAAGCAACCTCCACGTGTCATCTATCAGATAATCTTTTATTGCATACAGCACTTCAAATATTTTTTGCATCTGCTTAACAGCGTCTTCTACGTGTCTGTTATAATTTAAAATTGTAGTCAATGTGAATTGCAAATATGTAAAAACTTTAAATTGAACTTGATCTTTAGCTTTCTGTCATGATTTGCCAGCCTTAAATTGAAAAACTGAAAGTGGTTCTCCTTTATTGAAAGCCACCATCAGCATCTTTTGAAGACATTTAATTGCATTTGTGAAGCTTTTGGTTCCTGGTTGATAACAGAAACTCAATTTACTAGTATATTGTATTACCTATTCATGATTATGCATTACAAATACGCTCATATCTATTGTAATTCAAGTTCAGGTCCCAAAATTAATTTTATTATATCTTCAATTTTCAAATTATTAATACTTTTTTCTTACTTGAAACATTTGGGGTTTGTTATTCTGCAGTATAATAAAACTTAATAAAAAAAACTGTTTAATCTTTTCATTCCCTTTTGAATGTTGTATAGCTTGAACTTCTAAATTTACATTCTCAGAGATACTTTACCAGACAATTTACGGTCTTCCTCTTCACTGCAACATTTTAAAATTAATTTAAAAAATAATTTACAGTCATTGAATGTTTGTATGTGTTTTACATAATGGGCTGGATACTCAAACTGCACCATTCTGTGGTGCAAGCCCTTGTGCTGCTCAAAAAAGTTGCGCAGGGGTGTGGCCGGGGCGATATTCAACAGAGTTGCACTATCAAGCAACTCCTTTGAATACTCGCCCCAACTCCAACCACTGTGCATGAGCCAGTGGAACTTGCGCCACATAAGTGCTCAGAGTGGAGCATTCAGATGTGGTGGCGCAAGTTCCATTGCTCCATGTCATATATTCCGATATTCAAATGGTGACATGCAAATGGAGCCATAATTTATACAATGCACACAGGGGCCATTTGCATCTACTTGACCCCATTTTGCATGCCATTACGCAGGTGCACCGATCCCGATGACTTGTGCCTGGTGCCCTGCCAGGTAGCAGCCATCGGGGACTGACGCCCCTGCAGCCCGATCACAGGCATGAAGTAAATCCCCCACTGGCCTGATGTGAGTATAACATAAATGACCCCCGACTGGCCCAATGGCAGGCATAACGCCGTGAACCCCCCCGACTGGCCCGATCGTGGGCATAACATAAATGAACCCCCATCCGACTAGCCTGATAGTGGGCAGAACGGAGTTCAAACCCCCAAAGACCAATATCCCTGGTGGTCCAGTGGACCGTGAAGCCCGATCGCAGGCATAAGGTCAAACCCCCCAAAAGTCAAATTTCCCTGGTGATCTAGTGGCACCCCACCCCTGGAGCCCCACCACCCCGCTCCCCCCTGGCAGCCGGTGGGTGGCAGCACTCCACCACCTGCCGCCCTGCCACCACCGACTGACAGCTCGATGGGGTTGCATGCCCATTGGTTCAGAGCAAGAGCCAATGGGTTTGCAGCCAAACCGTCTAAGGCAGTCCAAATATGTGAATGAATTCTATTCATTCACATATCTGGACTGCTCTTAGGTGTATGGGCTGCACGCCCATGGCCTTGCCTGAACCAATGGTGTGCAGCCCTATCGAGCTGTCAGTCACGGGCAGCGGGCCAGGTGGGTAAAAGGTTGTCCCACGGGCTGATGGGGAGCAGGGCCCGGGGGTGGGTGGGGTGAGAGGCCACTGATCACCAGGGAAATTGGACTTTGGGGTTGACCTTATGCCCACGATCGATCATGTCCACTGAACCACCAGGATATTGGTCTTTGGGGGCTTGAACTCCATTCTTCCTGCAATCGGGCTAGTTGGGGGTCATTTATGTTATGCCTGCGATCGGGCCAGTTGGGGGTTCATTTATACTGCGCCGCGATCGGGTCAGTGGGGTTCATTTATGTTATGCCCGCGATCAGGCCAGTTGGGGAGTGAGATCTGCCCATGATCGGGCTAGTGGGGAGTGTGTTCTGCCCGCGATCAGGCTACAGGGGTTACTATTATGCCCGCGATCGGGCTGCAGGGGGCACAGGGAACAAGTGGAGGGCCACCCACAGGTGGCAGCTGCTGTGTTGTGCCCTGCAATGTGGCAGCTCACCTGTGGGTGGCCTCGACTTAATCTTTTTTTGGCTCAGAGTTGTGCAGGCGCAGGTAGGGGTTGCACCTCAGCACTCTGCACAGCCCGGCTGAATATCGGGCTGTGCAGTTTGTATGGTTCCTCCCCCTCCAGTTGAGCATGCCTTCATTAGCATTGCACTGTTGCTCAGCATGACTTGGGGGGGTGCAACTGCCTCCTGCTGAATATCACAGAATGGCACAATTTCTGACTTGCGCAGGCGCAACCCTATTGCGCATGGCGCAACCCTTTTGAATATCCAACCCAATTTGTTTTGTATGTTTTATTTTGTGTAGTATTTGTTATGTCTGTAGTTGTGTGGGTCAGACTTAAAAAAGGACTTTATCAGGTGTCTCTACTAGTTAGCACAATTTAAATACATAAATAAATATTGTTTTCCAAAGTGGCATGGGTATTGTCAAAATGTTTTCAATATGTCGATGGGATTCAAAAAGGGGTTAAAATATTGTGTGTCATCTTACAACAGGCATGATGACATTTCTCTTAAAGTAAAAAATGGATGTAGCAAGGCTAGAACAGCCAAGAACACTGGAGAACAGCGACAGGGTGTTCAGTTTAGGGGCAGCATTAAAAAAACACCAGCAGCAAGGCTTCAATTAAAATACACTGCAAGACTGTGTTAAAAATTATTTTAATCACCAGGAGTGGGCCTTGGTTTACTATGGTTTTATAAGCAGAAGTAGACCAAGAGGTCCACCGTGACTGCATATCCCCTACTCAGTGGTTTACTGTTGTAAAGTACACATTGAGAATTAACATATCCAAACATTTCTTGAAGATCTCCTTGTTTAGTGAGTCAACACCGACGAGATTGGTTTATTCCTTAGATTTGATACTCTCTGTGCATAGATGTTTGATCCGCTAGTAGCATTAACTTTGCTTGACTGAGTTATTTTGAGTATCCTCTGGTTGTTCTCTCTATTTTTGGTAGCCTGAATCCCATTCATTCCATAAGATGAACAAAATGGGTGGTTTGAGAACTTTTATTGGACCAAAAAATATTTGTTACAAATTGTTTAAGCTTTCAGATTACACAGAGTCCTTCACCAGAAACATAGCAGTTAAGGCATGATAACACTTGAAAAGCTCAGAACACTTGCTTACTTCAGATATATTATGATTCATTTGTAATTTGGACAAAAGGTACCCAAATACTCAAAGAATTTCATCAGGAACTTAAATCCCTCCACCCTTCTATTAAACTTTTCCTGGAATACTCGGACATCAGTGTTAATTTCCTGGACACCACAATTACCATCAAAGAAGGAACCCTTCAAACCTGTATTTACAGGAAGCTGACAGACAGACAGAGATACTTACACAACAGCAATCATCTGAAGCACACTAAAAAATCAGTAATATACAGTCAAGCACTTTGCTGTCACTGAATCTGTTCAAGTGAAGAGGACAGAGATAAACACTTGGCCACACTAAAAACAACATTTATTGGGCAACTACATTCCTTCAGAGAAATTGACAGAGCTGTAGAATGTGTCATACTGTACTTATGCCAAGAAAACAACTCCTATAATATCATGAAAAGGCCACCGCCAACTGTATACGCTTGACTGTTACATACAATCCTGATTTGCAGACTGTACATAAAATTATCAGGGACCTCCAACCAATATTCCGCGAGGATGACACCTTGAAATGTATCTTCTAAGAACTACCTTTACTCTCTTCCAAACAGCCACCTAATTTATCAAACCTGATTGTCAGGAGCGCACTTATTTCTGACCAAAACAACAGAACACTATGTGACACTAAACCTTGCAGTAGTCCTAAATGTAAGACATGTGAGCATATTTCCACCTCAGATTCTAACAGCATCCCCCAGAATAAAGAATTCAAGATACAGGGGAATTATACATGCATATATAAGAACATTTGTTTGTTACAGCCAATGCAAGAAATGCCCACATACAGGTTATGTGAGAGAACTGAACAATGCCTTTGAACCCAAATGAACTCACATAGACATGACGTTAAAATGAAAAATACTGTAAAACTAGTGGGACAACATTTTTCTCAATCTGATCACTTAAAGCAGCAATTCAATATGGTGAAAATTCTGACCTATACTTTGTTATGCTACTTTAGATTTCTCCTTATCTACAGACTTATATGATAAGCTTCATTCTCCATTTTGATTCTGCTTTAGTACTTTTTTCCACATCTGAATTAATAAAAAGAGTTCTCTTTTAATATGGCTTGGATTAGGTTTTCACCAGCATTTGCAGCTGTTTTTGAACACCTATTGTCCCATAATGTCAAAATGTATTGTCCCATAATATCAGGGAGCACTGCCTGCTGCATAATAATTCATTTTAGTCACAACAGAAGTGATTTTAAACAATCAATGCACAAAAACAGCTGAGAAAATTGATGAAAACCTGTCCCAAACCATATTAAAAGGAGCACTCCTTTTACTACTTCAGATATGAAAAAAGTACTAAAGCAGACACATTGTGGAAAGAAGGGTATCATACAAGTCAGTAGATAAGGGGCAATCTAAAATAGAATAAAACAAGTGTAGGTCAAAATTTTCACTACATTGATGCACTGCTGCTTTAATGTCTGACTTGTCTGTCCTAGTTCTTGAGGGACACTTCAGGAATGCACATGAGAGGCGAGTGTATCAGGCTACATGTTTTTACCTTCTTAATACATCTATTTGTGGCATGAATATGGACCTTGGTTTCATGATCCATTACACAAGCTGAATTCCAACTGTTGTTTTCTTCTCAGCTTCATACACACAGACATATTGCTGTGCTGACTACACACACATAACACACACACACACACACACACACACACACACACACACACTCTCTCTCTCTCTCTCTCTATCTCTCTATTACTGTTCTTTCAGAATTCTGCTATCAAATGCATTCCATTTTGCTAGAATTTGTAGGACTGGCCTTTTCTTAGGTTTCAGCCTGTGCCTTAAATTTTATTTATCAGATAAGATGTTCATATCCAGATATGAAGGGTTTTATTAATTCTGTTCTGAGCTTTTCAAGTGTTATCATTCCTTAACTGCCATGTTTCTGATGAAGGACTCAGTGTAGTCCAAAATCTTGAACAGTTTGCAAAAATTATTTGTTGGTCCAATAAAAGGTATCAAACCACCCATTGTGTTCATCTTCTTGTACAAGGAACAATACGGCAACTGCCATTTTTCTTAAATTAACTCCATAAGCTTGTCATCTTGGAGAATATCCAATAGTGGCAGTGGATCCCCTATATACCTTCTTGTTTCTAAAGTCATACACCCTAAGTTCTTGTAATCGTTCATCATAGGAATGGTATCATAATCCACTAATGAGTTTGGTAGCCCTTTGTTGTACACTGTCGGTCACTCTAATGATCTTTCTTCGGTAGGATGATGAGAATTGAAAGGAATAGTCTGTATGTGGTCTAACCAGACTCCTAGAGTGGTAGAACAACATTTTTATTCCCTGATAATAAATGATGCCTAATGCATCCAGTTAATTGTCTGGCATTAGAATTAATGGAAGTGGAGTGTTTTGTAGTTACAAATCTATTAGAAATTGTTATACCTAATCTCACTCCTCTGATGATTCTGTTATTGTTGTCTCCATATTATAGTATTTATAGCTTAGATTTTTCCTGCCCATATAATCTGGATTACATTCGTCAGTGTTTTGTAACATGCCCTATTTGTTAGCACATTTGTCTTTTTTGGTCCAGATCATTTTGAAGGGAATTGGCTTGAGTTGCTGTATCTACCCTACACCCAAGTTTAGAGTCATCAGCAAATCTTTGGAACCATCCCTGTATCTCCTCTACTATGTCATATGTACTACAAGTATGTTAAACAGTATAGGTTGCGGAACAGACCCTTGGGGAACATTGATTGTTACAAAAGATTCAAGGAATAAACAGCATTTCAGCCTAACTCTCTGTGTCCCAGAATCAAGCCAGTGTTTGACCCAGTATATTGTGTGGTTGTTCAGACCCAAACTTTGTAATTTCTTGACAGCCCCCTTATGAGGCATAGTAGCAAAGGTTTTTGAGAAATCCAGTAGTGTAACATCTACAGGGGCAGGGATGTATTATGTTTTGCTTACCAGTTCACAGAAGACAAGGAGGTTGGTTACACATGACCTGTGTTATCTTAATACATGTTGATGGTTACCATTAAGGATGTGCGAGTTTATGAATTCAGATTTCTGTCCTTAATCAGTGACTTCAGGACTGGTTGCTTGGTGCAAGCTTGATTAGATACACTGCTTAAAGTAACTGAGTTGGCTTCAGAGTTGTCAAGTTGTAATTTCAGACTTATACACAGTTAACATCACCCAGAATCCTTAATAGATTTGTGTATATGCATAATAAGGCTGGCGAAGAATCAGAGTTCTCTTCTTTGTGGGATCAAGTGGATAAGTTGCTCAAGGGTTACCACACTTCCATGCACACATGAACTGACATTATGGTGGATTGACCCTATCATCCTCAGAACTCTGTTGATTCCAGGTGGTGTTAACCTGATGTAAATCCAGAATTAAAACTAGACAACTCTGAAGCTGTGTGACAGGCCTTTCCCTTTGAACTGTTATGTGACAGCTTCCTGCTAGCACACCCATATGGGTATACAGTATCTCACCTGTATTGAGCATGCCCAGTGCTGCTCTGCCATTCTCTTTTCTGATTGCACAGTACCATGCTGCTTTGGGCAGATGTGGCTTCAGGAAGTTGTTACCACAGTATTCTGTTTGAAACTCAGTCAGCACACACAGTATATTAAAGGAAAATAATATCTCTTTATTGGCAATTTGCAGAGGTCAATCCAAAAAATGCAGGATTAGTGCTGAGTGATATTTAAATTCCACCAGAAAAATATATGCAAAATTATTATTTGGTTTTTATGACATTTCATGAAATATCTGACATCTGTGAGACATTTTTCCAAAATGTGTTTTTCAGTTTTTCCCTTCTGATTTTAAAACCATCCATCCCACTTTCACCAGATGTAGCATGTGGGAAGTCTTATACAAAATTAATATCTGTACTAAGTTTTGGATCTCTGCTTTTAAAGGAAGCTGAGTTATTTAAGTAGCCAAAAAGTCTGCATTTTTTTTGAAATTTTGCAAGTTAATTGTGAGATTTTTAGCCTCTGTAACATTAAGATAACACAATCTCACTAGATGTGGCAGGTTTATGCACCCTAAAATGGAGAATGTGTGTTAACCATCTAATCTCTTACTTAAGGCAAGTAAGTTTTATTTATATGGTGCCAAATCACAGGGGCTCTGGGCACCTCACAATATGTACAATATAAAAATAAACTTGAATTAAAATCAATAAAAAACACTGCATAAAATTCCCAAAAAAGGATTACATCACAGCATCAGGTCCAAAGCTCAGTGTAAAAAGATCATTTTTCAACAGCTTTTTGAAAATGGCCAGTGAAGGAGCACCTCTCACCTACCAGGGAAGGGTGTTCCACAAAATTGGGGCAGCCACTATGAACAACCTATCACCTAAGGATTTCAAATGGGTTCTTGGAACAGATAAGAGGTCTGCTTCCATTGACTGGAGGAAGTGGCTTGTGGCTAGGGTCAAAGTGTGGTCAAGTTAAAAGTAGCCAAAAAGTACAAAATAACATAAATACAAAAAGTTTATTGAAGTGCTTTTATGAAAATCATGGAATGTTGTGATAATTTTGTTGAAATCATACCTAACCATATGCCAGCCATACCATGGAGGAGGAAGAAAAAGGCTGGGTCAAGTGGTAATAATGTAGCATTAATATAAGACTCTATAGTAAAGGTAAAAGAAAAGTTGGAGGGGTATTGCTTGATAATAATGCTAGTGTAAGTAAGGTAACTTTCCTGTCTGCAGTACAGGTCAAATAAGTGTGATTTATATCCAAACATATTTCAATTAGATGGAGAAGCTAACTGCTGTTTTCCACACTGACATACATGCCATAGCAAGAACAAGTTATGAGGACATGAGGAGGTAATTTACTGAACTTTGCAAGTTCCTAAAGAGAACATGCCAAGCTCAGAGGGATGTTATCCAAGATCCTTATGGCCCTTGGA
This sequence comes from Neoceratodus forsteri, assembly GCA_016271365.2. NCBI lineage: Eukaryota > Metazoa > Chordata > Ceratodontiformes > Ceratodontidae > Neoceratodus > Neoceratodus forsteri. Next base: position 1,277,325,563 of record CM057450.1, on the reverse strand, counting down.
CCTATAAGGAATTCTTGTTATGACTCTGTTGAAAAATGGAGGGAGGGTCTTCTGTTTCTTGCTGTAGACAAGGAATACCTGCACACCTAAGATGGGCTGCCATTGCACCAGGAAGGAGGTGGTACTTGGTAAGAGAATGAGAAGAGCAATCAAGGGAGTTAAAGTAAAGGACATGGCTGGCAGTTAATGCAAAGGATCACCAGTGGCAAGAGTTAGATGTGTAATGGTTATGGCAAGGGAACTGCATAATGTACTAATAACATCTCTCTATCCCTACAGTTTTCTCAGAAACTATCATTGAAACATGAAATCAGGGGAACATTTGTTGTTACAGTTGCCCAGCAGGGGGCAGCACTTACCATGGTAAGACTAGGAAGTGCTTCTCAGATTAATTAAATGTGACTTTGGAAAGCTAAACAGCACTATAATGCATTCATTTCTTTCTTTTTTGTACAGGTTAGTAACTGACATTGCTCTACATAAAGCTAGCGCATAAGTAAACATGAGCAATCTGAGACCAATTAAATAGTTATTGCATTATTGGAAATGTTATATTTTTGATATTTAAACCTAAGTTCTTTTTGTCATAGGCAAGGCAATGTTGTTTTGAGTATTGCTGTTTGTCTATAAACATAACTATTATACCAGAAACACTGGCACTGAACTTGATATGCTGATGTAGCACAGCGATATTTTATACTTTGTTTAGTAATGAAGTTGAAGCTGGATCGACGAAGTTTAATAGGTACCGGTTGTTACAGACCATGTCCAAAAATGCCTGATTTGTCAATTGGCTTACATAGATTCCTGTGAGTACTTAAAGTGCTTCTTTATATCATTTTGATCACTGTAACCATTGAGAGAAATTTTGAAAATAGTTACATTCATTAAGATCAGATTGAAGTCATTATAAGAAGGCTAAACAACACTAAAGTGTATTCCTTTTTCTCTTTTCTTCTGATTGATTGATTAATTGACTGATTGATTGATTGATTGATTGATTTCATATGTTTTACCAGGAAGGTCATACTGAACTGGAAACATAATTTCCAGATGTGCCCTGGGGGAAAGGGAGGGAATAACAGTAAAAGCAGGAAAGCAAGTAGTACTCTAAACTTGTGAGTTGAGGTGGTGTATACAGATCAGTTAGACCTATGAGATGCTTGGAAAAATAGTTTACTGTGCAGATACCAAACCATTCTATCTCAGTGCAAGAACACACCTTTGACCAGGTACCTGGCTTTTTGATCTGAGTAGAGCTTCCTCAGGGAGTGGGGTACCTGTGGTCTGAGCCCTCCTCTTATACCCACTGAGACCAGATAAATTGGACACAGGTGTGTTGTACCTTTACAGAAAAAAAAAGGTCTCACTGCTGTATGGTATAAGGCAGGACTCGAACATGTTAGTACCACATTATAAATCACAAAGGTGATTTCAGCCAATCAGCACACAGAGCCACTGTACATCTTATCCTGTGTACAGTGTGCTTTCATGCAGGAGTGCTATGGGAGAGCATCCCTCTTCAGGAATAGGGTGGAGGAGGGCATAAACAAATATTTTAAAAAATGTAAATCTATTACAAATCATTCCAGCTAAATTTGAATGACTTATAATAACTTAATATGATCTATGTGGGGTGTCTCTTATGGTATAAGAGACATCTCTCATGAGGTTTGGACAGATAGAGCTACTCAGCTTTGCTTTGCGGTCCTCTCACCCCAAACTCACACTCGGTGTCTCTTATACCTTAAGAGACCACCCTCAAAGGCCTTATTAACTTATAGTAGAATAAATAATCAACTAAAGAGTCATTTTAAGTCAGTGAAACTGTGAGACATAATCATCTATGTACATTTTATCAAAAACATTTATAACAATTTCATAAGTAATTCTCCAATGGAAAAAATATAAGTCGGTAAATAAAACTGATCAATAACAAAACAATGCAAGTGGAATTATGTTTAAGTATGCAAAGCACCATCACAACAAATTAAAAATAGAATACAGTACATATGATTAATTTTAAGGATCCATTTCTGCAAATAAATTATTTTTGTTTAGTGTTTTATACTTCAAGAGGAAAGATAGAGAACTTGAAGCAACCAGGAATGGGAGCTACCCCAATCATACCATATTAGACAAAATTCAGAGAAGAGTATTGAAACAGAGAATCTGCACTCTCTACCAGCTCCATGTATGCCACAGCCAAAAAAAGTCAGGCAGACAGAATCTAAGGGAAGGGATAGAAAACAAATTAGTCATAGTAGATTGATAGAATGAAGCATAAAATGTACATCAACATAAAACAATATCTAACAGGCAAGATAGTTGTGGGGATAAGATCCCATTAATCAATAATAACATTGCATTGGGGAGGACTGGGGAGGTGACAGATGTTATAAAATAGTTGCAAGTTCCAGTGGATGTTGAGACCCTTAGATCTTACTGTATGCTCCCCATACTGTATATCAAAAAACTTTCTCTTTGTAGGAGCCTATTTAACTTACTATTTCTGACTCACTCTATTCCTATGAATTTTAAATGCTTAGGTCATGGTTGTGAAAATCATTGACATTTTCTGCCAATGGATCACCATGTTTGATGTCCTGTGCATGCTTCTGCACAGTCTCTTTCATAATGCTCTGATGGTTCTTCCAATGTATATTTTATTGTGGGAGCCGGAAAGGACCAAAAACACAACTTTTGTTCCACAAGAAATGAATTCCCTGATCTCAGTCTCTCTTGTGTAACCCTCTACACTTAGTTGATTTGCCTGATGGACAAACTGATACATATTGCAGTGTCCGCAGTGATGCATACCTCTAAGCTGTTCCAGTAACCAGTCTGGATAAGTCGGTCTCACTGTTTCCCTTTGAAACTTGTATACTAGTGTATCCCATCAATTAGTGGCATGGCTGAAAATAATTCTTGGACAGTCATCAATGATTTCAATTAGTAAGGAGTCCCTAAGTAGAATGGGCCAGTATTTACATACTGTAGCACTAATTCTGTTTGCTTTAGTACTGAATTCAGTGATAAAATTATGTGGGCCACTCTCTGTCATTTCCTTTTTCTTAGGAATCAAGATAGTCTGCCTATTCAAGCTTATGGTTTTGGCAAGAGCATCACCAGTGGTCTGCGTGCTGTAGCCCCTGTCCAAAAATCTTACTTTTAAATCTTCAGATTCTTTCTGAAAATCTGTATCCTCCAAGCAGTTTCTCCTGGGTCTGATGAACTGCCCACAGGAAATTGACTCCTTAAAGGATTTAGGGTGGGCAGTATCTGACCTTTGTAGACAGCTAGTAGACATAAGTTTCCTAAACCCCTTTGTCTTAACAGTGTTGTCTGGCACAATCTCCAAGGTGATATCCAAGAAATTTAACTGATTCCTGTTTATAGTGCTAGTGAGGCATAAATTCACTTCATTTTGATTGAACCATTTCAAGAAGCTGTAAGCCTCTTCTATGGCACCTCATCACACACATATCATATTACCAGTATACCTATGCCATTTCACTATGTGGTCTGTTTGTTGATTGGCATCTAAATTTAACACCATTCATTCCTCCTAGAGGCCCAAGTATAAGTTTGTCTACAATGAGGCCATGGCATCACCCCTCATAGTTCCACTGAGTTGTTGGTAGAATTCACCAATGAATTTAAAATAATTGTGAGTGAGAATAAATTCAAGCTCCTTTAGGAGGAAGTCTGGGTGGATAGAGTCATCATGGGTATGTTGTCTGAAAAACCATTCACAGGCCTTTATGTATGTGCAATAGATGTACACAATGGGCCAGATTTCCAAAGGCTTGCAAATGCCGCAGGCCCCAGGTGTGCTGAACATATGGCGCACGAAGCTTGTGGCATTCACCTGGCCAGTGACTGGGGTTTTCTATCACATGCACCAAGTGCCATAAGTTAGACTTGCTTTTTGCTGGTCTAGCTTGCATCAGTCTCTGCTACCCTTTTCATGGGGCTTGCACCAAATATTTGACACAGACTGCTGTAAAGTGGGAAAACTGTCATAATTGCACCTGAGGTACTAAAATCATGTGCAGTTTTGGCAATGGTGTTTGGTGCAGCTGAGCCCAAAAAGTGTTTGACACAGAGCCTGACACAAACTCTGCATCACCCTTTGAAAATGTGGTCCAATGACTCAACATCTTTTCCTAACCATGGAAGTAAATTTACCATTCAAAGTCATTAAACTTTTCCAACATATGCACCATATCTCTGAGGTGGGATCCCTGTTCCACTAAAATTTGTTGCAGGAAAAAATCCAGAAATATTCATAGATTATTTATCAGGGATCCCACCCTAGTAATGTTAGGATGTTCAGTTGATTCCTTTCATCCTTACGCATCTGGGGTAAAATACAACATGTCAGAATTATCGATGCATCCTGCCAGTCGTTTCATTTTGGACTCTGTCACAGAATTATTAAGTTTAGCTCATCAATAAATTAAACAGTTCTTTCTTATAAATAGCTGCTGGGTCATCATGACCTAACTTCCTGTAGTTCTCAGCATCACAAAGTAAATTCAAAACCTTTTGTTCATAACAATCTCTAGGCATCATGTGTCCTCCACCCCACCTTGTCTGTCTGCTTAATTACAATGTCAGACATATTTTCCAGTTCATCTAATGCTTTTGTTTCTGCTGGACTCAAGCTACAATAGTAGTTACCGTTATTTTCATTTGCTATTTTCTCCGCTTCAGATAGGACCACTTTTTTTGAAAGTGTTTATCATGGAGTTGTGGCAAGGGGGACAAAATAGCCAGTTTAGCCTGAAAAGTTTACTATGTTTGGCTGACAAAATGTCAGGTTAACTTAACAATAAATCATTAGCATCTATTGTAACATTTGAGTTATACAGGGAATTCCAGGGATTCTAAACTTCTAGAGTCCTGGCTAGTATATATATCATCCTATAATTCTAATGAGGTTGTGAAGTTCAGTTCAAAACCATTGATGTCTTGTGGTATAACGTAAGAATTGCAATTACCTGGAGTGGAGGTTAAGTCTGCCATTCCTATACCACGTAGAAGAAATGCTAGATCCTGGGATGTATATACCCCATCCAGTCTCAAACTACCAGCCATATCTGTGATTTTCTGACAAAATAGTTTCAGAGCTTAAATTTTCCTAAATAATTTGATATAGGTCCGCCTGAACCTGAAAGTTGTCCAGTGTAGTGGTGGGGACAAAGGAAATCCTTTAGACAGAGGCTGGAGCTGTGAGTCAATGAGCTCTTTTGCTGTCAAAATAATTATTTGTTTCTTCTCCGTTGTGACCATTTTGGGCCTTTGCTGCCAGCTTCTTCCTCTCCAGCCTCTGCAGGTTTTCCTCCTTTTCCACTGTCACACCTCCTTGGGTCAAAGATCCATTGCCTACCATGCAACACGTTGGTTGAACTCTCTACACTCTGAAATCTCATCTTTAACATTTTAAAGAAAACTGTGACAACAGCAAACTGTGATTTCCAGCTATGATTGCTTCCACTAACAAACTTCACAACCTTCTGCATTTCTATTCTTTCTTGCTCTGGTTCCTGCCCTTCAGTGACTGGCACTTAATTCATTTGCTCTTATTTCTCCCCCTGATTCTGCCACCTTGAGTGTGCAGTTCCCATCTGCCATCCTCCGGCATCCTACCATTGATCCCCCTACCCTCTGACCCAGTAATCAGTGCCCTTCCCCCATCTGCTCTTCTTGGCTGAGTAACCTGGGCCCTCTCTTCTGCTCCCTAACCACTCATCGACGAAGCCCTTTGGGTCTATGATTAGGTCTTGCTCTCACCCCTATCTCCTGTCATTCATCTTCTGTCTCACATCTTTGTTGGGGTCTTAGTTTTGCATAGCTGACTCGGACTACTGGTATATAGCCTTTGATTGTAATCTTTTTACTAGTTATAACCATTCCTGTTCAATTGTGTTGCTATTTGCTCTCCCCAGCCTGTACAGTGTCTCACATCCACGTATGTTGTTTAAGTTTTGCATAGTTGGCATGGGCTATTTATACATAGCCTTTGATTGTGATTTTTTTTACTAGTTATAACCTGTTCAACTGTGTTACTATTTGCTCTTCTTTTTCTGTCCAATGTTTTCAGTGCTCAATTACCCAAGACGTGGAACCTATGTGATGAGCGTGTCCTCAAAGGTCTTAATCTAAGATTTCAATAAATAAATAAAATAAAATATACTCCTGGTAACCCCCATGCTGTGCCTTGGAAGTCTGCACTGCAGGCAGACATCTGCGAGCCTCCTTGACAGACTTGAATACAGAGACTGTTTACAGAAAAGTTTAGCACCAGATGCTGTCTTGTCTAGGGACAGAAAGAACTGCTGAGAGGAGACAAGTCTGCAGCAGGAGATTCTCCTGGAACCCATTCCTTGGGTGTTTTATTTGAAAAAGAAAAAGAAAAAGACTTGCTGGGCTATGTTTTATAGCAGAAGTTCCTCCTAGACTATTGTGTTAAAATGAAGCCCTCCTGGGCTTGCTGAGGCACACCTGCTCCTTAGGTGGCCTCTGTTCTCTGCTCCATCCTTCCCTGCAATGGTGCCACAGGCATTGTTTAGGTTTTGACTCACAAGAGTCACTTTAAAAATGTAAAGGTGTGAAGTGTATATAAAATAAAACATGCATTTTCTTTTTAAATAAATTGTTGCCAGCACAAAACTCCAACAGATGTAAATAAAATAAAAAGGAGTAAACCAAAATAAAGCAAAGAAAAGGAAAATGAGAAAATACTGTATAAAGGGGGCAAACAAAACCGATGTAAAATAATACGATGCGACATAAAGGTATGTTTGCAGTAGCCACTCTTCCTCTTTCTTCCCCTGAGCTGCTAGGGAAGCAACAAGAGGGCTGCATGGAAAAGAAAGCAAACTCCATATGTCTCTCTCCCTGCAGTAAGGTCAGAAAACCAAACACTGAACCTCCTGATAGAGGACAGTTCGTTTTCGAATAAAAACAGTTTTGGTAACAATGCTACTTTCATTGAACCAGAGCTGCTATTGAAAACCCCTGTAAATAGTTTGCACTGCTGGTTTCATTATTGTGTGTTCATTCTTTGTTTAATGTTATAACATGGGTTGGAGAAAACGAGCATTGCGATTGGTGGAGTTGCTCTGCATGCCCTTGGATTAAGTTAGCATTAATCCACGGCTCTGCAGAGCGACCCGTGTAAAGTGCTTTCAGCACTGCTTGCCTGCCAGAGAAGTAAATGACACAGGCAGCCAATGTAAAAGTGTGGTACCAACACACATGCAGGGGAAGGCACAGACCATTCAGCTGGCATTTGGCACAGACTGCAGAGAGTGAGAGAGGGAGAGACAGTGTCAGCAACTTGTCCCAGGGGTCAGACGATGTCACGGCAGACACTATGAGACAGGAACTGTTTCTGTTGGCTCTGCTGTCCCCTGTCCTGGTGCTGTCATGCCATTCACAGAGAGAAAGACCGCAGGGAACAAACACTCAATAGATAGTGCAGTGGCAGGAGTGGTACATAATGACCATAATGTGCTTGCCATGGTCCCGTGGGTGTGTCCCCCCCCCCATGCTGGGCCGCATGGCTGATCATCATCCGCTGCAACCCCTGCACCTCTCAGTTTGTGTTCAAGCTGCTTCTCAGCTCCGAATCATTGTTCTCCTGACACTGTTGTGACATGGTGCCTTTTGTGTGAATGTTTCACCACCACCACCCCTGCCCCGTGCACGGGCGCATGGTCACTCACCATCTGCTGTGAAATGTGCACCTCCTGGTGTCTGTTCACCCTGCTGCTCACCCCAAGCATTATTCTCCTGGTGCTGTCATGACACAGTGTCGTGTGTGTGTGTGTCTGTGTGTGTGTGTGTATGTGTGTCCCTCCACTTGGCCGCATGACCACTCACCTCCTACTTTCTGTTCGTCATGCTGCTCACCCCTAAAGCAGTGTTCTCCCAGTGCTTTCATCTGGCACAGCTGTCAGTCAGACAGTCAGTGCAGTGTGAACAGGGAAGCACGGTACTGACAGAGAATGAGGAGACACATAATGACAGCGAGATTGGGGAACTGCAAGTGGTGGCCTCTGTGTGTGTGTGTGTGTGTCTCTGTTGTGTCAAGTCTGAAAGAACTGTCAGTGTTAGCAATGCGGTTTGTGGTACCGCACAGTCATGTTGTCATCACAGGATAGTGAGAGAGACACACACACACACAATGGTGTGGTGCAGTTGATAGAAGCAAGTGGAGAGGTGTTCATTTAGCCGTATGCTGTTTTTTTTGTTTTTGGTTTCAGAGAGCCTGAGATGAAGTGGCAGTATGCATGCAAGACAGGCAGCTTTTGCTGTGTGTGTCTGTCTCTGTGACCTCCTGCAGGCAGTCCGGGATAGAGAGAGAGAGACAGACACAGAAAGTGATTGAGTTGGGGGGGGGGGGAGAGCAAGTGGGACTCTTGTTTCCCTTGCAAGTCTGACCTGCATGTGTGGGGGAGAGCACAGTAAACATCATGGAAAGTGTAGGCAAGTGTATATTGTGCATGCATATATTTAGAGAGAAGGAGCGACAGAGGCGGTAGCAGTCTTTCAACTGTGCAGAGAGAGAGAGAGAGAGAGAATTTCGGTGTGGGGGTGTAACATAAGCATCGTAGGCAAGGTAGGAGGCAGTGGTATGCAAGGGAAATGTCACAAATCATCTCAGTAATGTATGTGTGACACTTCTATGTTCATAACAGCCCTGCAGTGTGCGTTATTTCTTAGGGACTATTTTGCTAGGTGGCAGGATACACCACCTTTGTTGATATTTAATCAGCAAAAAAAACACCTTCTTGTAAATTTTTGTTGTTTAAACATAACCCATGTTATAAGTGCAATAATCCACTCCGGGGTATGCAGATATTGGAGATTAATCAACACCCCCGGGTGCTGTGAGGACACTCTGCCTGCAGCCTCATGTCTCACAACGCACTTGGTGTATTGATTAATCCCCAGTAACCCCATAACCTGTCGTGTGTTACTGCTTACTTTTATACAAGCATTACCCCAAATACACTGTTGCAACGTGAAAAGTACCTATAAAAAAAGAGAAAAAGGAGAGTTAGAGAAAGTAGATACAGGGAAATGAGGTAACAACAAGCCAAACTTACCGGATCCTAATAGTTCCATAGGCTCCAGACAACCAAATCTCTGCTTCTCTTGTTTCTGAGCTGAGAAAGGAGATGGTTTGGGGGTGGAACCAATGGTGGGGTTAGACCATTTGTTAAGGAACTTTGATAAACATCTCCTTTCCTGTACTTAAAGAGAAAATGGTAAAACTCATGTCTGTACTAGCAATATATTTCAAGTTGGATTTATTATATTTGTACTGATGAATATTATATGAAGAATACAAACCACTAATTTGTTAATGGAAGCTGATCACATGACCAGTGGGACTGGTATAAGAGGCCCATTCCACTGCCTGTTTGTTAGTCAGTTAGTTGGGTATCCAACCTTGCTAGAAGTAAGACATCTGCTAACTCATGCTGCTGATGGTTCCAACATTCCTAAAAGCCTGTGGGGATGTATCTAGTTGCAATATTGCTGACCCTCTCTGTCTGAAATTGAAAGCTTTTAAATTTTCACTGTGAGAAGTTTCCATACTGCAGTTCTGCCATTCTGCATCCTGACAAACAACTAGTAAAACAGACTTTCTTCCATAGTTATATGCAAATCTGAAACATACCTGCTTTGCACCTTTCATGGATAAATCTATTCTGCACTAGCTGCACTACATCTTAATTATAGCCTAGCCTTCAGTGTCTGTCTGATCTTCTTTGGCTGTGCCTTCATCACAGAGACACAGAGCATGAGTGTGCTATTGTGTTCAGATCTTCTCTCAGTGAATGGTGCAGGATCTGCATGCTAAGTAAATTGACTAAGTAGTCCTTGGAACAGAGAACTCCAAAAGCAGGAGATGTAAGTAGCACTACAAACCTTTGGGTAGAAGTAGTCTACAGATCAGGCAGACCCATGATGTGCTTTACAAAATGGTTTATTGCACAGATACAAAACCACTCTACCCCAATGCAAGAAGACACCTTTTTCCAGGTGCACTGGCTCTTCAGTCTGAGTAGAGCTTCCTCAGGGAGTAGGTACGTGGGGTCTAAGCCCTCCATAACATAATAACAGTACATAAAAGCATCAGTGCATAAGGTACATAGTAGCACATTACTATACAGTGTAAATAACTATATGATAAGGTGCACAGTGAATTGTAATATAACAGTAGCAGCAAGTTGTAAGTAAAAAGTACAATACAGTGTGAGCATATTAAATGAGCACCTGTACTAACTGGGCATCCCTTGTGAGTCTAGGTTTTAAAGGAATTTGATGCACTCAAGGAGCCAAGGGTGAGGGAATGGAATAGGTGGGGATGGCTGGGAGTGTGACATGTGGAACTGGTGGAGGGTTTTTAGAGCTGAGAAAGTGGAGGCAGAATGGATGGGGGGGGGTTAGACTAGAGTTTGGAGAATCTGAATGCAAATGCACCTTGTCCTGCAGATGATTTAGTGCATGGGAAGGACAGTGAGCAAGTGTCACTGTTGCAGAGGGAACAAATGGGACAAGAGGGGCAGTTAAGGAGAGAGACATACCTCTCAACTGTCACACATTACGAGGTACGTCACTCATTTTAACCCTCAGAAATCCTTTGTCCCACATTGAGGCAGTGATATTCCACATTTCTCACAGAGGTGTTAAAGCAGAAATTCATAATTATCTATTGTGTTCAATTATCAGCAAACATTATGAACACTAGTGCACCGATAGCCGTAGTGTTCTGAGCTTGCAGTGCCGTATTTGATGATATGTCCCACATTTTGCTCATTTGTCACACATCTTGTCACACATTTTGGTGAAGAAAGGTTGAGAGGTATGGAGAGAGAGCAAAGGTAAGAGGGAGAGAACCAAACCTGAATTGCAAGATAAAAGATGCTCAATGGGAGTGGAGCCTTGCTTCAAGAGAGGGGAATGAGAGAAAGGTGAAAAGACAGCAGTAATGAGTGCTGTGGGGAAGGGGGGCAGTCAAGGAGGAAGTGAAGGACTGGAAAAGTGACTAGTCTGGCCAAAGTGGATTAAGTAGCTGCACTATACACAAGCTCTCCATAATCAAAGATTGGCATGATCATCCTAATGAAGATCTCACAGTGAAAGAGAAGTGGGATATTCACTTTGTTTCTATACAGGGCACTAAGTTTTGGGTGGATATTTTGATGGATGGCATCCATACAGCAGGAGAAGTCAGGGTGTCCAACTAAATCCTGAAGTATTATAAGGAAGTGACCACCTCAGCTTCAATTCACAGAGTGTCACGGATGCAAGATGGCGGCCACACTGGATCAGCCATCGGGAGCAGTCTATATTTTATGTTATTTTTATGTCACTTTTAGTGTTTCTTTTTAGTTACTTTAACAATAATGGTAGAAGTCAATAAGATATTTGTACCTTGATGTGTCGATGTCCTGGTATAGAACACTCATCTACCTTAAGTTATTGGACGCCAAAGACTAGTACCGCAATGTACTAGCTACTCTATTGTCAAAGAACACGATATATCCAGTGCAGAATTGTTGTTGTGGGGATTTTCAAAAAGTTTGAGGACTTATAAAGTTTGTGAAGCTTCCTGGAGCTATTCTTCACCTAACCAGAGACTGTAGTTGCTAAGACCAACCTCTGCTAGGATGCGGGTGTGGACCTATGTTGACTGCCTGCAGGGAGTGGTGTTGGATTCAGGCCCATTGGTTTGAGCTGTGGCAACAGTTGATGCAGCTGGTTTGTTGGGCCACATTGGACACCGGAGGAGTGAATGCTGCAGCTATTAGATCTGGGACCTGTGAACATGGTCTGCGGTGGCATGGATACGGCAAAAGCTGGAAGAACTGATCTCTTGAGAAGGATTTGCCCTGAGTTCAGTGGATTGAGGTGAGCTGGATCAGCCCACCTCGAGGTAGGTCCCTGGCCTTTGTTGTTTTCTCCTGGGGGATTGGAGAGTGCCATCTGAAGGGGGGCATTAGCCAATTTGCCCTGGGGCTGATGGGTGTCCATCTGAGCTAATTCAGGTGGGCAGCGGTGGCTCAAAGTTGGGGGGAATGCCAGCTGGAGGATTCATTTTTGGGGTGGGAATGACCTGCTCAGTGGACTGTGTTCTTATATCCTGGATCTGATTTTCTCAGAGGAAACATTATGCTGTATATGGTGAAGAACTGAGATCTGCTGCTGGAGTGCTGGACTTCTGCATAAGAATACCTGCTGTGGATATATCATTTAAATTACTGCATTTTGTACTGCATAAATTCATGTTTGGGCCAGGGAGGCAGTGAGAAGACCTCTATGCTGCAATTTATTCCCCCATGTTTAAACAGTAGCTGTGTGGCAGTGAGACTGCTGCATTAAATGGACAACTACAGGGTGGCGGTGAGAGCTCCTCCCCTTATTATGTGTACTTGTATTGGAGCATTGGTGTGCTCTTTGACTGAGGACTAAGATTTTCTTGGACTTTTTCTAGTTAAAAACCTGGCAGTGAGCATGCCTTTGAAGTTTAATTTTCTGCTAATTCTGGTAGCTTTTACCAAGCCTAAGTGAGAGTTGGACTTGGTTAAGCTTGTTTTTGGTTTATTCCTGGAGAGCTGGGAGCTCTATGGACTTTATAAATTCAACTTAAGAGACTTAAAGCAACTTCTCTCTTTATCGGTGAACTTGTATGCTCCCGTAAGACTTTGTTTATTTTATATCATTGTTATATGTAGTTTATGATTGTAAGTGACTGGGTATCTGTTGTAGATTATTGCTTATCTATTGTCCTTTGTTGTGCTGGGGTGATGTAAAGATGGTCAGGCACTATTACCCCTCCAGGCTCAGGGACCACTACCCTTCTAACTGTCCCCCTTTATCATCAGATACATACACAAGATGTGCATTGGGGATAGTGAGAAGGAGGAAGAAGGGTAGGGGGTGCTGGGCCTGGGAAGGGAATGGAGATGGGTGGGCAAATTGAGGTTGTGGGAACAAGTAGACACCCTGGGACAAAATGAGTCCAGGAAAGGGGTTCTCCCTGCCATGCTCCCATACCCAAGGGCTCTGCTTTATGCAGGCAGGTGGCTTGGTCTTCCTCAATTGCTCATCCTACTTGGAGGTTTTATGCAGTGCCAGATCTATCAGGAACAAGACTGCTCTAATAGCAGATCTTGTTGGATCATTGGATCTGGCTTGCATCACTGAGACCTGGCTGGATGAAAATGCTGGCCCTGTTTTGGCTTCAGCAGTTCCAGCCTGGTACTTGGTGATACGCCCCCCAAGGATGGATCGGACAGCCGGGGTGTAGCCATCTGTTTTAGATCAAAACTGGACCTTGTGGAAGTACCAGTGGGGAGCACCAATTCCTTTGAGTGTATCATGGGCACAGGTCTAGGGCAGGATACTTCTCGTCTACTGTCCACCCAGAAATAGGAACATTTTCCTGCAGGAAGTCACAGACTTCATCATTGACATGGTTTTGTAATCCCACAGATGGTTAATTCTGGGGGATTTCAATGCCTGAGCTGATGATGAACTCTCACAATTTGAACACAACTTCCTCCAACTAATGACCTCTTTGGGCCTTACACAGTTTATTACTTCTGCAGCCCACAGTAGTGGTCACTGCTTGGACTTGGAGTTCCTCCTGGGGATGGTGGTCTCTGATTTAGTGGTGGAGCCAGCTGGTTGGTCTGACCATCATACCATAGCGTTCAGTTTTGTGGTTCCCCCAATAGACCTGCCCCCATGGAGATGGTCCAGTACTGCCCTTTGAGGGGTGTGACCCTGGACGGTCTGATGGCGGTACTGGACTTATCGGGCATATTGAGTGAATGCATGGATCCAGGGAATCTGATACTGGTCTATAATAAGGTGGTGACATGGGCCCTGGACTTCATAGCTCCTGTTCTGTTTCATCCCCTCACTCTTCGCCCCAGGTCCCCATGGGTTGATGGGACCTTAAAGGAGATGAGGAGAGAGGGATGAAGGCTAGAGAGGTCTTTGCAGAAATCGGGCCTGGATGATGACAAACTTAGATTGATGGACCACTATGTTGTCTATCATTTGGCAATCACCTGTAAGAAGTCAGAATTGCTGTCCAGGGAGATTGCCATGGCGCAGAACCAACCTGATCAGCTCTTCTGGACTGTTGACAGATTGTGCAGTCCAATCTGTCTTCGGCTGGGTACAGCCTTTTCACAAGAGAGATGTGATGAGTCTGCTTGGTTCTTCATAGATAAGGTTGTCAGCATCAGGTCCAGGATCTGTCAGGCCCCCTCTATTGGGTATTGCAGAGGTCAGCTAGGGGTTGCAGACACCCGGCTTGCTTGGTCTGACTTTGGCTGGCCAGAATTCATGGACATCGTGAGGATCATTCTGACTTTGCGGCCAACCTGCTGTAGTTTGGATTTGGGCCCAATGCGCCTTCTTGTAGGGTACATTGATGAGATCGGCCCTGTCCTAGATGAGATAGTCTGGAGTTCATTGTAGAGGGGGATCTTTGCAGACCCCCTAAAGGAGGTGGTTGTATGACCTCTCCTTGAGAAATCCTCCCTTGGCCAGCCTGATGGCGCTGAGGGTTGAGGCGCTGGATGCCACACCTTGCTCCATGCCAACAACCTGGGTTCAGGTGTGAGCTTGGGCTGCCAGGGAACGGCAGGGGTGAGTGAGGATTGAGCACCTGAAGGGATGCTCTCCTCCCCAAGGGGAAGGTTGGGGATCATCTGACATGCCAGTAGCTCCTGGTGGAGACTGGGGGCACTACAGCATGCTTGATTGCACATAATCAGTGTGCCCTGATGCAAGCAGGGGTTACTGTGTGCCTAGCGTCAGGGATGTGCTCATGCACTGGAGGGGGGGAGAGATCACCAGAATAAGGAAAAAGCCCAGTCTGCAGGGTAGGTGACGGCACCTGCCCCCATGCCCATGGCTGGGTACATCCTGCCTAGCCTTCCAGGTTCTTCCACCAAGGTCCTCTCCCACATCGGAGTCTGAATATAAAGTGCACCCAAGAGGAGGGGCAGCCCCACCCTGGAGGGGTTAAGCCAGGGGTGCCAACCATGGACAGGGGAGGAGGGAGAGAGGAGGCACAGGTAGGAAGACTTTGGCAGGGCAGGAGCAGGCAGGATGCCTGAGGGAGACCCACAGACCATGACCAGAGGGAAAAAGAAATTGAAAAAAAAGGAAAAAGAAATCCTCCCTCGATCTGGACTGTCTAGCTAACTACAGACCTATCTCTAACCTGCCTTTTGTAGGTAAGGTTATTGAGAAGGTGGTTGCTCTGCAGCTGGATGATTATTTATCCACCCACGATGTCTGTGATTCTCTCCAGTCGGGCTTTAGGAAGAGACATAGTACCGAGACGACCCTTGTACAGCTGCTGAATGATCTCCTCATAGCGAGAGAGATCAGAGGACTTGTTCCATCTTGGTCTTCCTTTATCTCTCTGCAGCATTTGACACTGTGGACTATAGTGTGCTACTGGAGTACCTGCAGTTCATCTGTGGACTGTCTGGTATGATCCTCAGATGGTTTCATTCCTCTAGGGTAGGTCTCAGAGAGTGGTGTCTGGGATTTATTCCTCAGATCCTTTCCCCCTATCGTGGGGTACCACAGGGCTCCATTTTGTCACCCATGTTGTTCACAGTGTATATGCTGCCATTGGGAGATATCATGAGGCAGTATGAGCTGAGTTTTCACTGCTATGCAGATGGTACTCTGCTGTTCGTGTCCCTTGCACCCGGGCAAGATGGCTTTCTCTTGGTTTTTAACAACTGTCTCTCCGAGATCCAGGACTGGATGGGTGCCAGCTGGCTTCAGTTGAACCCTGCTAAGACTGAAGTGTTGGTGGTGGACCCAGATCATCATGAGATGGGTTTGTCAGTAGGGCAGTCCTCCAGACTTTGGCTCGGGGGGGGGGCTCAGCTGACTACCTCAGACCTGGTGCAGAACCTGGGAATTATTTTTGACAGTGGCCTGACCCTTAGATCTCAGGTGTTGGCAGTTGTTAAGACCTCATTTTTCCATCTGAGGAATATCACCCAGGTGAAGCATCTTGTTCCTCCTGATGATCTTACAATGCTGGTCCATGCTTTTGTGACCTCCCGCCTTAACTACTGCAATGTCCTTTACCTAGGGCCACCAAGGGTTGATATCCACTGCTTGCAGTTGGTGAAGAATGCTGCAGTCAGACTTTTGACTGGTACTTCTAGGGCCAGCCATTATGCCTGTGCTGTGTAGACTGCATTGGTTGCCAGTACAGTGGCAGATCACATTTAAGGTCAGATTACCGACCTATAAAGCCCTACATGAACAGGGACCCTGCTACCTGCAGGATCTCCTTTGCCCTTACTACCCTCTCCGCTCACTTTGCTCCACCAATGAGGGCTTGCTGGAGATTCCCAGGGTGTGTTTAAAGGCATCTGGGGCTTAGTCTTTTGCTTTTGTAGCCCCTAAACTGTGGAATTCTCTACCTCATCTGGTTCAAGAGTGCCTGACCATCCAGAGTTTTAAAACAGCCTTAAAAACATACTTATTTAACCAGGCATTTGCAGATTGATTTTATGCTATTATACAGTATATGTATATTTGTGCTGGCTGAACATTGATTGTTTTAAATATGCTTATTTATGTGGTTTTTAAGTGCAAGCGCTTTGGTTTGGAAAAGTGCTTTTTAGAAATAAAGAATGATTTGATTTGATTTGAATACTGTCCAGTTTTTTTGAAAACGGACAGGGATTGTGATTTGGCCAGTTGCTGACTAGTTCCAAAGGTCATAGAAACAGTTTTCTTCACATTAAGGGAGAGCTGACTGGAGCAGAACTAGAGTTTGATATTGTTGGAATCCTCCTGAAGCCTAAAAGCCAGGTTAGAAGCAGATGGACCAAAACCATAGAACGCAGTATCATCTGAGTGCATATGAATGCCCAAGGAGATTCACACTTTAGGAATGTCAATAGAAATGTTGAGAACAGGATAGGGCCAAGGGCAGAGCCTTGTGGAACACTTGAGCAAATAGGAAGTGAGGGAAATGGTTTCTCCTATGTGAACAGGTTGAAACCTTCTACTTCTGGAGAGGAATTAAACCATCTAACTGAGTGGTTTGAGTCCAGCCCTTTTAAACTTCTCCAGGAGAATGGAGTGTGTGACAGTGTCAAAGGCTTTAGCCAAACTGATAAAGTTGGAGGAGACTATTATCATCAGGTCCTGAGTCATCCCATTCAGTATGGAATTTGTGAGCCAGAAAAGGGAAGTGGCAGTGGAGTGAGACTTCCTAAAAACAGACTGGAAGGGGTTAAGTAGGTGGAGGTGTCCAGAAAGTGGAAATGTAGTAGAGAGCAAAGTGTTCTTTGTGCTTAGCCAAGGCTAGTAGAAGTGAGATAGGATGATAGCTCCCAGGGTCAGTGGTGTCACCCCATTTAGGAAAGAGGAAGACAGTAGCCCTCTTCCATACCTTGAGGATGGCACCCACGGAGAGTGAAAGGTTGAGTTAGAGGCTACAACAGCGGGGGTGGATGTTTATGGATGAGGTCATAAGATCTATGACCTTTATGAGAATTAAGTACAAACAGAGCCTTTAGGATGGTGATTGGTGAGATAATTGTAAAGGTGAAAAGAGGGCATGGGTGGGTTAGGACAGGGGCAGAGTGTACTAGGAGAAGAACAGTGAATTAGCACAGGTGGTGAAAAAGTAACTGAAAGAGGAAGTGACTTCGGCAGTGGTAGAGATAATTGAGTTATCTAGTTTGAGTTCAGGGGTGGGTGGCTGAGATGAAGGAAAGCAAAGGGCATGGATGACTTTCCAGAACTTAGAGTGGTTATTAAAGATCTAGTGTACTGTCTAAAACCAATAGTAGTTTTTAAAACCTGTCAACCATTACCTTTTGTATCTGAGATACTTTTACTTGTCCTTTGTTTAATTAGAAGATTGTTTACCTGATGTTAATAGGTGTGCTGTGTGGAACAGTACTCTGCCTGGCAGCTGACATATCTGGCTCTGTTCCACTCACTACATCATCAGCATTGTGACCTTACTGACTGTGACATCCAGGTTTGTCAGGCCAGGTTGTAAACTGCAAGCAGTTTCTGGAGAAGGAACACACTCTGAGCATTGAGGAGTAATGCACAGAAGCAGGACTGCTATGCGAGTTTTGTTTTAAAATCAGGTATGCCACTGTTGCCTGAAATGCAGTCTTTCTAGTAGTTCTTTTACATTGATCCAGTGTGTGGTCCACTCCAGCTGCTTTTCCTTGCTTCCATAGGGAAGGAAAGTCGATAGCAGTGGCGCTCGGCTGCAGCTAGGACAGTGTGGAAAGGCTTTCAGAAAGCCAGGGCTGAAAGCTGAGAGAGCCCGAGACAGCCGGAGTACTGGAAGACAGGACCGCTTGGGAAAGAAGCCGACAGTGTACAATGAACTGTGAACTGTGGAAATCAGAGAGTGAGAGATTCTCCGAAGAGCAGAGGACAGGTTGCTCAAAAGCCTAAAGCATAAAGCTTAAAAGTTCTGAAGTCATTATTACTACTGTCCACTACTACCCACTACTATTCTGTTACCAGACTCCTGGATTGGGCACCGGTATCTTCCCGGAGGAGCGAGGACAGATCTGCCTGTTTGGGTAATCTGAACACTTGGAGTCTGGGCTAGACTGAAGGATATGTGAAGATGGGAACAGTGGTTATTTTATCTTATTTTTGAATCTATTGCTATTGTTATTGCTGAGTTGTATGCTAAACTTAAATGCAGAATTACTGTGGAATTTTAGAACGGGGGATTTTAGATGTTAGCGTAGTTTCTTAGATGTTCACAAACTAGATAGGTTACAGTAAGAGAAAGAGGAAGAGAGGTGCTTGGTGTAGAGTTCTTTTCTAGATTCAACCAATATATTATCTATTATGAGTTCTCTACAAAATATATATAATACATATAAAATATACATTCAAGATATTTGCGAGCTTCACTCGCGTGAGCCTGTTACAACTGCTCATGCGTGGTGTTCTGTGACCTGTAATTGCCATTTTAAGCGGGCAAAATTCAGAAGGCAGAGAGGCGAGCGTTGTCACTAATGCCTGAAGGTGAATTATACACAGAACCTAGTACTGAACTGAATAACTTCACAACAAAACAAGTAAGCTTGTTTCTGTTTTATCTTTTAACCCATGTTTTTTAATTTATACTAGGATAGAAACTAGAATAGTGAGTTTAATTAACTTTCCCCTCACTCTTCACAATATTTCTGTTTTATGTTTTACAGACAGTTTGTTCGGAAAAATGAAGCCTAGACTGTGCCCCCAAGCTACAATTAGAGATACGGCATTATACTCTTGTTACTTAAAGATTTCTGAGGAAAGAAAAGCAGGTAGAAATCCTGTCTAGCCTACTCCCTTCCCCTTGCTTGCTTGCTATTAGTTTTAAAAAGTTTAAAAGCTATATTTATCATCTTAGTTGATGCAAGGTAACAAAGAAATATTTTTAGATTGGTTTTAGTGACGACAAGGAATGTAAAGAGGGCCCAGGACAACAGTGCAGGCAGACCCAAAGAAACCAGTGCTTGCAGTCTCTGAATATTGTGATTCTTGTGACCGAGGGGATCAACTCCCCTCTACTTTGTATTAAGATCACTGGACAAACAAGACCTGCTTGTCTCTGCTGGATTTTTTAATATTAATACTAAAAAAAAAATACAGTATTTATTTTGATTAAGTTGATTTCATGAGTTAGTCACTAATCGGCACTTTTATTAGCACTTTAACAGGCACTTACTTGCACCATTTAGCACTTCAGCACTTCATATTATAAATGTTAAGTTCTTACAAGTGTCATTATACCTGATTTTACTGCTGTTATTTGATATACTTGAGTTAATATACATATTATACCACTTAAACTTCTTTGAGTTTAGAAAATGGTGCGAATGAGAAAACAGAATCTGGAGGTAAGTATGGGCCTATCTTATACTACCAATGTACCTTTTGGTACTTCAATTATACTAAACGATTCAGAATCTGAGCAGCAAGCTGATAAAAGCCAATATTTTGTGGCTCATACTAAAGTTGATAAGCATTCTACACCCATTTTGCCAGTTGCTCGCAAGGGTAAAGTCAGGACTAAAGTTAGGAATATATCTCAAAATGGCAAGAAAATTGATACGCAGGACAAACTAAATAAAATTGTACCCTGTGATTAGAGATGCAGCAAATTTAAAATCCACCTGTGAAGTGAACACGAAGTGGCCACTTCACGTTGACACTTCACTACGCGGAGTGCCCCATAGGAAAGGCTCACTTTGCCTTGTTATTATTACTTCCCATTGTTATTTCACTTTAAACACGAAGTAAGGAAGAGTGACAACAATATTGGCAGCATCCCACTCACAGTCACCAGAATTAATGTGCATCCCCAAAGTGCTACTATCTTGTGTCCAGAAAACTCCCCAGTGCTGACGAAGTGAAATGAGAGCATAACAAGAAATGAAAAGTCTCCCAGAATTAATGGCACACTCAGTCATGCATGCAGTGGTCACACACAGTCACCAGAATTAATGTGCATCCCCAAAATGCTACTGTCTTGTGTCTAGAAAATTCCCCAGTGCTGATGAAATGCTACTGTCTTGTGTCCAGAAAATTCCCCAGTGCTGATGAAGTGAAATGAGAGCGTAACAAGAAATGCAGTCTCCCAGAATTAATGGTGCACTGTAAACACACAGACAGATTACGATTGCGCTGCGCACTCAAGGGATGCATACAAAAAGGCACAACAACACCTAACTAGTGCACACAAGACACAAATCCAAATCTGGAAAGGAATACATTTTGCCAGTTGGGGGATTAGTACATGGCAGTAACAATCCACTACCAGTAAAGATACCACAAAGCAGTATAAAAAATTCATGCAGGTGGGTGGAAAGCAGGTTCACACTGCTGCAATTACTCAATGGCACAATAAAAGGTGTCTGATTTAATGGCACGCATCGCACACACGCACGCACACACACACACACACACACACACATATACACACACACACACAATACAAGTAATGCGTAGCAAATCAAAAACATTTAGTAATATAACCAAATGTTTTAAACAGACAAATTATACACTTCTGCACCACAACAATCAGCAAAAAAATTTCAAGAATTACTGAATATATTACTGTGTGTACATTAAAACAGTTATACAAGAAAATATAACCAAAACAGAATCACTACCTTTTTCTCCCAGTTAATGTACCTACACCACAAATACGCCCCTCCCCAAAGCACACTTCACAGTACAGACTGTTCTAAATTAAAATTCAAAATAAACACAAAACAATAATCACTTGAAGATATGAGCACAGAAGGGTTTCCTACAATTGCTGTAGTAAATTTTGAGCAAAAAATATTACTCAAAAAGGCATTTTTAACAGCTTTTAGAGGTTTTGAATCATAGAGCTCTGAGAGCAAACTGTCTCCAGCTACCACTACGCACTCACTACCAAGGCCAGAACTGAGGATGTGCAGAACAATCTAGAGCCCATGTGACCTGCAATCCCATGAATCACTGCAGAATTTCATTTGGAGCTCAATTACAAGGTGAAGTAAGGTGAATTACATTGATCTCAATGTACTTCACCTTAAAATTGGTGGAGAAGTGGTTTGGGGAAGGTGGAATAACGCAAAGTCATTGGTTTCAATGGACTTCGCATTCCTCACTATGAAGCAAAGTACTCTGCTTCACATTGTGGAGTACTCTGCAGGTTCTGCGTTACTCTGTGAATCACTTCGTGGAGTGAATTGGAGCCACTTTGCCCACCACTACTTATAGTACTGTAACTCACATGCTATACATGAAGGAAGGTGAATGCCTATGGCTGTACTTCCCCAATGAGCTGCAGCACAAAACTCCCCGACTTAAAAACACGTATTAATGAGTACAATGGTGGGGTGGTGAAGCCTAGAGAGATACTACAAAACAGGCTTACAATACATCCAAGTAACTAGTAAAAAAATTAATGTTGTGATTTGTGACATGATCATGAATCATGATTTGTGACTGCATTTGTGACCATGATAATGAAGAACATGATTCGGTGTTGATGGTGTGAGATAACCAATATGAAACTGTATTGGGAATGTGAATGCCTATGGCTGTACATCCCCAATGAGCTACAACTTAAAACTCCCAGACTTAAAAACATGTATCAATGAGTATGATGGTGGGGTGGTGAAGCCTGGAGAGATACTACAAAACAGGCTTACAATACATCCAAGTAACTAGAAAAAAAATTAATGTTGTGATTCGTGACATGATCGTGAATCGTGATTTGTGACTGCATTTGTGACCGTGATGATGAAGAATGTGATTTGTATCACGAGTGACTTGTGATGATGGTCCTGACTTAAAAATGCATATTAATAAGTACAATGTTCATGTAGCATTGTGCACCACACCTGTCCTGTACTCTGAAGGGAAGCCAAAGAAACAATTGTGATTTAAATTACAGATGGAGATTGGGCCCTAAAGCTAATGCATAGACAGATTAAGATTATGCTGTACACTGAAGAGATGCAGACACAAAGACACAACACCTAACCAGTGCTCACCATCAGAAATTCTAATCTAGAAAAGAATACCTTTGCTGGTTGGGGCGGGCTGTGGAGGGGGGCAGTGCACTGCACTGCTGCAGTAACAGTCACTAATACTAGTACCATTAAAGATACCACAAAGAAGTACAAAAATCACACAGCTGCAGTGGATAGCAGGTTCACATTGCTGAAATTATTATGTGGCACAATAAAAGGTGTCTGATTTGATGACACCCATCACACACATACTCACACACACACTAAGTAATGCATACCAAATTGAAACCTTCAGTAATATAACCACATATTTTAAACAAACTGAAATTAGGCACTGCTGCACCACAACAATCAGCAGAAAAAGGCAAGAATTATTGAAAATATTACTGTGTGCACATTAACACAGTTATACAGGAAAAATATCACCAAAACAGAAAGCGCTGTCTTTTTCTCCAAGTTAATCTAACTACACCACAGATACGCCCCTCCCCCAAAGCACACTTCCACTGCCTCTCAGTACACAGACTGAATGTTTTACATTAACATTCAAAATCCATATACAAATAATAAACGCTCGATAATATGAGCACATCGATGAACTAAAGTTTCAGCACAAAAAATGACTCAAAAAGGCTTTTTTAACAGCTTTTAAAAGGTTTGAATTGCGAAGAGCTCTCAGAACAGATTATCTCCTACAGCTTCCTACACACACTACCCCAAACTGAGGCTGTGCTGAACAATCTAGAGCCCATGTGACCTGAAATCCCATGAATCACTGCAAAATCCGCCTTTGAAGCTTAAAAACAAGGCAAAATGAGACGAAGTACATTGTTTTCAATGTACTTTGCCTTAAGAATTGGTGGAGTAGTGGTTTGGGAAGGTGAAATAGCATAAGTCATCGTTTTCAATGGAGTTACTTTACCCATTATAATCTGAAGTACCTGCTTCGCTGCTGTGGAGCACCCACGACCACCTTCACTCCACCTAATCACTTTGCAGAGCGAATTGGAGCCACTTCGACCATCTCTACCTCTGATAAATCCATTAATAGTAGAAAAGCAGAAATACATTCATATAAGGGCAAAGTGGAGAAGAAAACTAAGCAATCAAAAATAAAAGATCATTTTAATTATCCTTCACACACCCATACATCTCAAACAATGTCAAGGGGCACTACAGGAGATACTTTGGTTGCTATTGGCTCTGAGAATGTTTCAGGTAATATTACTTTGAATTCACCAGTTAATAGCAGTATTATCAATCTAGAACAGGATGTTTCTGATGCTTAGCAGCTTAAAAGAGGCGACAGTGGAAGCAGTGGATATTATGGCAACTTTTTTAAGCTGCTGTTAAATGTGCAAACCAAACAGTCTACTGATGTGGAAACTAATCATGACATAAGTAAAGATCTTCAGGATACCCCAGTCATAATGAATACATCAGGAAGTCTTACTTACGATACCTTAAATTACTCTTTTGTTTCTCCAGAATTCTCCCCGGAGTATTTTTATTACTTTAACCCAAAACCAACCTGGCAACATGATTTAAAGAACATAGTCAGTGAACTGCAGGAGGTCGTAATTGGGCTTAAACAACTTATGATGCTGGGAAAGTCTGGAGCTGAAATATCTCCCAGGCATCAGCTAAGTGAGTCTGTGACTACATACCCATTCGCCCTAAGTGAGGATTTAAAAAAAATTGTAAGTAACCTATATACTGCACATCTGATGATCTTGGATCATATAATTAACCTCAAACAGGAGTTGGACACAGTTAAAGAGAACATTGCAATTAATGGATCTAGGTTGGATGATCTCTTACAAAAACTAAACAGATTAACCCCTTCTGAGGGTTCACCATCATTTATTTTGGAGGATTCCATATCAAAACGATCAGATTTTCCTACAATAGTTATTCCTGATTCTTCTATACCTAAGGTTGAGAAGAAGGTACATAAAATGAACACTAAGAAAAATAAGAACAAAAGAAAGTAACTAGAGGATTGAGAGGTTACTTCTCTTAAAGAAAAAAGAGCTAAGAGATGGCGACATGAAATTGATAACTGAAGCCACCGCACAACATCAGACCACAAGCAAAAGAAGTGGGGTTGCACAGTAACAGTGAAGAATGACCACGGAGCTTGGCCTCAGTTAAAAATGCATTTATTCATATAAAAACATAGCAGCAGCAACCCCTAACCAGAAGCTAAACATTTTCACATCGCTCTTAAGCTTTCTCAAGGCATGGGCAACACAAGACTCCCTAGTTCTACTTAAAGCACATCCCTTAGACTGCCAGACTCCACAATGTGCAAAGTGCTATAAAATATTGACAAAGTGCATAGTGAATCATACTGACAAAAGTGCACAGTAATTCATATTTAGAAACAATTAGAAAATTTTCTGTCAACATATATATAGCCAAATATTGCACAAATACATAATTTATAGATTTCTACATGACATGTCAAAATGGAAAGTTGGAGAAAGGGGAGGGGGGAAGGGAGGAGAGAGGGAAGGGGGAGAAAAAGGAATATAATAAACCAGACTATGAAGTTTTTCTTACAGTTATCAACTATATTGGAAACAAATATAAATCTATTAGATACTGGACCATTACCTTTTTAAAAAAGGTGTCAGACTAAAGATAGCATTCAATCCCATTTGTGCTTGAGCTTTTAAAATGTACTGCCGTTTGTTGAAAGCAAGGCATCTTTACTGGCTGAAGGTCACAATGAGTGCTTATTTAGAGGTTAATAGAGCCCCACCAGGTTTGAGATACACAAAGCAACCTGCATGTGGACTTGAGAGAGTCAAATTCCTGGTAGTCTGGCAGACCCATAGTTTGGATAGTAGTGCTGGCCTGATTAAAATCATTTTAAAAGATTCAGAAATACAAGAACAAGAAATTAAAGAAATCATTTTAGAAAAAGAACGTCAAGTGAGACACTTTGAAAATAATTTTGAATATGCCACATACAGAGAAAGGTTGGTACAAACTATTAGAAAACATGACATTCGAATAAAAAAAGTCAAAGAACATAAGTTTGAGAGAGATAGGGACTTTCTAGAGGGCTGCATTTTTGAATGGGGTAAAAATCTAAACAAGAAGAGGGGATCAGCACCTAAACCCATCTTAAAAAGAACAGGGATACAAGAATATAAGAATCATGACACATACACAAGTGGCTCAGGATCGGATTCTGATAGACCCAGTACAAGTGAAAACACTAGACATGATGGTAACCAGAGGGAGGGGGGAAATAGAGATCATACTTCCCCCTCCAAATCAGCAAGCCTACTGGAGGAGACAATAGTGGGCCCATCATTGGAACCATTGGAGCCACTAACAATTTTGTTGACATCACCATGTGTCAGAATGATGGCAGCCCCAGCCACCTACCCCAATCCCTCCTCCTCCCCCCCTTTCCCCAACTTTCCATTTTGACATGTCATGTAGAAATCATTAGATTATGTATTTGTGCAATATTTGGCTATATGTATGTTGAGAGAAAATTTACTAATTGTTTTTAAATATGAATTACTATGACTTTTGTCAATATGATTCACTATGCACTTTGTCAATGTTTTAAAGCACTTTGCACATTGTGGAGTCTGGCACTTTAAGGGAGGTGCTTTAAGTAGAACTAGGAAGTCTTGTGTTGGCCACGCCTTGAGAAAGCGTCAGAGCAACGTGAACATATTTGGCATCTGGTTGGAGGGTGCTGCTGCAATGTTTTTGTATGAATAAATGTGCTTTTAACTGAAACCAAGCTAAGTGGTCATTTGTCTACACTGTTTCTGTGCAGTTCCAATTATTTTGCTTATTCTCTTAAAGAACCAGACTGCAGCTCAGCCTTACCTCCTAAAACACAATTGTTAGATTAAGAACAGTACATCCTTAAACATACTAGTGAAAGTGCTAGGTGTATTGGCCAACAAGAAATTTTAATTGAACAACCTGTTGGCACTACAGATGCTATGCCACTAATAGGAGATCCATTTGTAGGGAACATAGCTGCCCAAATTAATAAATTTGAGTCTTTCCTAAGTCAATTTAGGGACAAATGGAGCAAATGGAGTAAGATGAACACAGTGGAATCAGTTCCTGAAGACAGGGTGGATCACCCTTGTCCCAATTCTAAGCATAATGGACTATCTAATACACCCGAAACTAGTGGTATGATAACTACAGTTAATGTTTCAGATTGTGCTATACTTTACTTGTATGGCTATTCCGTAACTTATGATTGGTCTTTTTGTCAGATCAGGGACAAGATTGTGTTTAGGGCAGTTACCGGTGCTGACATTGTACGCTCTGAAATAGCTCAAATTTGTAAAGACAAGGATGTTGATGGAATAGACTTTTTTTTTTGTACTGCATCATGTACCGCTAATCAACTTTGGATTAACCATGAAGGTCTGACAAGATCTGGCTGTTCACCAGATTCTGTTAATAGAAGGTTACTCAACAAATACAATTCCCCAGCTGTAAACCAGCCTTCCTAGCTGTGCATCTTTGGGCTGAAAGCATTGCCTAGAGAGACTATGGGAAAACTAAAGTGCCATTGATAAATCTTTTTACTTACACACTGAAAATCCCAGTTAATGATTTTGGCATTATGAACATTTTAGATAGAAAAATGATTTAAATTCAGGCTGTGTTGATGTTCTAATTTGGAATAAGGGAAGTAGCAGAAAGTATTTTGAACAAACCCACACTGCTGGATGAGGCTAGGGTAAATATAATAGAGAGTTCTATATTAAGTAAATCTATTTCTAGGCCAGAAAGTAACAGTATAGAGCCCACAGAAGACAAAACTAACAAGCCATTAGCTTTATATAGCTTAAGTAGATCACTAAATGAAAATAATTCCAAACTTAGGAGTACTATTCTTGATCTTCTGGAACAACTACTAAACATTTCTATTGAGAACCCTGAAGCCTTATCTGTTTTGAGACAGGCGCTTGATCCGGACTGTGACTTGATCACCATTAGGGTGGGCTTTCTAAGTTTGCATAACAAGATTTTGGACAACGTGGCCCTACTGGAAGCCATGGGGCTATATTTAGTTCCAGTCACTGAGACTAGATATCATACTACTTAAACTAGTTCCACCCAACAAAATTCAGCTTTTCAGAATGAGGGTAGCCTTCTTGGGAAACATATTGGTTTGACATTATTTAATATTTTAATTCCAAATAAGTTTAAGGCTTTTGCTATCCAAGAAGACTGACTGAAAATCTCAGGGGTATTACACTCTAAGACTGATTATACTGTATGAAACTTACCTTAATTTCCTGGAATGTTTCATGGTTGTCTAATAGATTTGCAGATATGGAATGGACTGATTTCATTTCTAAATTTAGTATAATCTGTCTTCAAGAGACATGGCATTATCGGGATTCAGATACATCTCTGAATGGATACACACTTTTTCAGGTGCCAGGATCTAAAACAGTCAAAAAGGGGAGACAGGCTGGTTGTCTGGTAACCTGGGTAAAGACTGAGTGAGATACTCAAGTATATTTGTTGTATTCCAGTAATAATGTAATTATTCTTTTCCTGCAAATGAAAGGGAAAACAATTCTGTGTGACTAATGTATACATCCCTCCTTTTAACTCTAAATTTTATAATTCAATCATATGGGAACAGCTTGATGATTTCATACATAAAAGCTGGGTTGTTATTTCTTGTAAAGAATTATTTCTATGTAGTGACTTTAACGTAAGAGTTGGCCTATACGATGGTTATGCAGATAATGATTTTCATAATGTGTGCAACCTAGAGGCCTTTAATTTCCCTAGATGCTCACAAGACATCAACGTGAACACTATGGGATACAAATTAATAGAGATCCCAGAAACATACAATCTGGCCCCCAGAAATGGTAGGTTACAGGGAGCCCACCTTGGTAGATATACACACTACTCTGCTAGAGGGCCCTCCATAATATACTATATTTTCTGGAATGGTGATATGTCATTATGGGATATATTTTTGGTTCTTTAAAGGTTGAAAGTGATCATCTGCCCTTAGTGTTGAAATCCATAAATATTGATAAACCAATAGTGAATTTACCCCTACCACAACATCTAGAGCTCAGAAATAGGAATATCAGATGGCATGAGACAGCAGCCAGTCCAATTAGGAATCTGCTACAAAAGCTTATTTTTCCAGTCCTTGAGGACAATTTGGATTTTCTTAAGATAAATCAATGCATTATTTCTTGCTTTGAGGAAGTAAGATCTTATTTACTAAATAAAAATAATAATAAAAAAGCATGAAAAGATGTAATTCTGCCTGGTTTGACACTGAATGCCATAAGGCTAAAAAGAATCTTAAACACAAAGTGAGATTGGTCAATATTCAAAATTCTGGTGTTATGCATAAAGATCTAAATAAAGTGAGAGAAGAGTATAAGCATTTTCTTACTATTAAGCAAAAAGAATTTCAAATGAAACAATGGAATGATATGCTAAGGATAATAAATAACCAGGATTTTCAATTATACTGGTTTCTTGTTGCAAAGGGCATGAATAACATAAAATACCAGATTGATTCATTCATATCTTTGAAGACATGGGCACATTTCTATTCTTCCAAAAATATTTGTGTGGATCACAGTGGTCCAAAAGTTAATCTAGAAGTTAATATGACACAATTTAGATCATTTACATTTATCACTTGAAACTGGTTTAGGTTATTTAAAAAATATAGTGACATAGGTGTTACCATAAGCTTAAAATACCAAGAATTTGTCACTAAAAGAATTGTAGAATATTTCAGACTTAAAGAACTGGAGAATAACCAAAGGTTGACAATTTCACATTGGTCAAGACTGAATGATAATGTACATTTTTATAGAAATTACCTAGATGTTTTATTTGAACATAGTCAGAAAATCCAATACAATAAGTATAAGCTAGAGTTATTTCCCAGTAATATATTAGACGCAATATATAGGAATGATTACTCTAGCCAGGCCAGATTGTGCTCCTGTACTACTTCTCCAGAACATTTAAAGCATATTGTGTTCAAATGCCCTTGGTATAAGACCCCAAGGGGGAAATGGATAACACCACTTTGTAACACATTCCAAACTTCTAATCACAATCTCCTTCTGAGGATATTTTTTATTACTAATGATGAGACAATAAATTGTACAGTAGCCAATATCTAGTGTGTATTTCAAGAATTCACCTTAAATTTAAAGGTGGTAAAGTAAATGAATAAGAATGTTAAAAAATGATGTAGTCATAGTTTAACATGATGTAAGATGCTGTATGTGCAATTTATTATCTTCCTAATCAAATCAGAGTCCTGGTTTCTATGAGCAATATTTTTGATATTTATCTGAAATCAGATACTGTTGATACCTGTTGTAATTTTATGTATTTGCATTTTCTTTTCACATTGAAAAGGTCATATGATCGCTCAATAAACTGAAACTGACTGTGACATCACTGCTGCTTAAGAACAGCCATTCAGTAGCTGCCAGGTAAGTCACTTGTGATGTCATTGTCAATAATAATGTTTGATTCCATACTAATTAGCAAACTGATTGAATTCCCTGCTGCCATATTGTGGTCCATTATAACTGATGATGGTGTTAGGTAATCCTTGATTAGAAAAGATGGCTTTTGGTTTGTTCACTACTGTAATGCTCTTGGTGTGTCTTAGCGTAGTAATAAATAGTTGCTAGGCTGTTTTTTCTCTGATGTTCAAACAATTAATGATTACCTTCCTCCAATGTCTTGATGGAATTTCATATGGCTGCAGAGATTTTCTCTCGTTCATTCTTTGATGTTTTAGACATTCTGAACACCACAGAATAATTTCAGTTACAGGATTTGTGAGTCGACACCCAGACAATGCATTCCATTTCATATGCATGATATATTGTACTTCCTCTCTGAAAGTCCAGTATTCTTGACACTCCGTTGGTGTACCTGATCTGGATTCAGGCCATCTTGTTTGCACTAACCATTTTAACTTTTTGTAATTCACTGTCCATTTCCATTGTCTGTTGAAACTCTTTTAGTTTGGCATCACTTATGGTCAAATGTCTAGTGAGTAGATTTACTTAAGTATTTCATGTCAACATTCAGCTGTTTGTCTTCTCTTGTAAGTTTCACTTGTGCTCCTGAGAGTGCATCAGAAAGATGCAGTCCTTTACCAGATTTGTTCTGCACCTTCAGCTGATATTCTTGTAGTCTGGTAAGAAGCTGTTACACTATTTGTGCTGCCTTGTATAATGACTAACGAGCTCTTTCCACTGGGGCTGTTTTGCCATACACACATTGAGGAAAACATTCTGCTCTAGATACAATTGCTAGTAGCACTTTTCCAGTTTCAGCATATCATTTTTGAGTTTCTGTTAAATAATTTGATGCATATTCCACTTGCCCCATCTTATAGCAATGCAGCACATGGTCCATTTGACTAGCATCCACAGTTAATGTTACTGGTGTGCTGACATCACAGAATTTAAGTACAGGGGATTTTGCTGATATAGCCTTCATACATTCTAGTGCCTGATCCTGTTTTCCAGTCCTGTGCCCTATGACATCTTTGTGCACACATTTTCTCAGTGTAACTGGCATTTTCCTACATGAATGAAATTAAGGATTTGTATGTTCACACAGTTTGATCCTATGTGTCTCACGTAAACAACCTATACTCTCAAAGACGTCTGCATAAGGGTCTAGTGCATCAGTTTTATTTCTTTTTGTCTACTCCATCATCTACATTGTACACCCTCTGTACAACCGTTAACTTATGCAAACATGTGCCCTGCCTAACACTGTTCTGTTTTCACATTAGTTACAAGAACATCAGTCACATTTTCCCCATTCTTCAATGACAGTCCAACATAGAAACATAGAAACACAGAAACATAGAATTTGACGGCTGATAAAGACTGCTTTGCCTGCCCATTCTGCCCATTTCCTTACCTACTGCAAAAACTCTAGATTCTAATTGATCTGCAGTTTACCTTATCTTTCCTACCACTAGGATTGCCTTCTGCCTATCCCATGCATTCTTGAATTCATCTTTTGTTTTTGCCCCTACGACCTCCACAGGGAGTCTCTTCCATGCATTTACCACCCTTTCTGAGAAAAAAATACTCCGTTGTGTTACCCCTGAGTCTTCCCTCCCTCCAGCCTCATATTTATTTAGATATTTATTTATTTATTTAGTTAGTTTTTGTTGACCGGGTAAGTGCACTAGACAAATCCTGCCTATTTTCAGGCACGACCCGGGGGAGGGGGATACAGATGAATGCCAACTGACCTTGAACCAGATGAAGCTGTTGGTGGTATTTTTAGTGAATGAGGGAAATTTGGCCAGGACACCGGGGAAATTCCCCTGCTCTGTCAGAGGGGACTCCTTGTCCAAGATGGAGGACGCTTTACTGCCAGCAGCTGCTGGAGCTGTAGAGACAGGAGACCTGGTCTCGACTCCTGTCTCTGTACTCGAGGAGACTGCGATTGAAAAAAGAATGGCTATACCTGTATCTTCAATAGCGGAAGACGATTTACAGGAGGTACCAGTTGTTACACGTATGATTCCTTTGAACGAGGTCCGTAGCATTGCAGTTAATCAGCTTCACCACGAATGTACAGGGGGACTGCAAGAGGCGCACAATTCCTTGGACGCAGAATCTTTGAGACAGGAAGCACCTGAACTGCACGACAGCTTAATGGAAACGGACCGCTGTAGAACGTCCGCTGAGAAGGACTCATTGCAGAGTCTACGAAGACTACAACAAGCAGGTTCACCTCTGGATATAAAGGGCACCTTGGTTTCAGTCCCGGAAGACCCGCTTCGTGTTTCTGAGAAGGTACCTTGTTGCACATCAACGGAGGTAGTTTCTGACTTTTCTATTCTGGTGGAGAATTCGGCAAATACTTTTTTGGAGGTGAATTCACCCTCTGCATCTCTGACTGTACTATCACCATCCCAGCCCTCTAATATTAAGGAGAACCCCACAGTTGCCCCTGCATGGTCTGTAGATGCTGTGCTAAAGGCGGCAGGATGGGTGAAAGACCCTAAGGGGGGTTCATGGGTATTGGGGTTGTCCCCAACAAAATCCCCTAGTACTGTACAAGACTTGTCAATTGAGGAGGGTGAACTGATTCCCCAAATGGCAACTGACCCTATGGAACTCCCTGATGAGCTTTGTCTGACCCATAATCCTGTCCTGGGCCTTCACAGGGTCCCTGCTAAACAGACATTTTCTGGTTCTGATCCCATGGATGAAGGGACCCCAGCCATTACTCGACCTCCTTTTCCTCAAACAGGGCCTGCGAGGTCTTTTTCTTCTCTGTTTAAATTCCCGGTTCTGGCTGCTAAGCGGCATAATGCTGTTAGACTTTCATATAAAGGTGGACTTGAGGATCCCCCTGACCGTGTCTATGTGGCTAGAACACTGCTGAAGGATTCCATGAAGTTTTTGCCCATGAAATATATGCCCTGATACACGTCTCAGGAGAACTAAATTTTGATATTAGTTTTCAGACATCCCGAGGCCTTGACCGCTTTTGGTCAAAATATCATGCCTTGTGTAACACTGCTCTTTGGACCCCATTTCAGGCCATACCCCTCTCTAAACCTGCCTTCAAGATAATCACTGTCATGTTTCGTAATGAAGGTGTAGATGTTTCAAATATTGTTTACTGGTTAAAACAACGATGTACTTTACAGGGTCAGCCAGAGGAGATCTTGGACTCTGAAAACATATGGACAGGGGGTTGGAAATTTAAAGTCATGCTGAATGTTTCTGAATCTGGACCTGTGCATTTACCAAATTCCTTTTTTTTAGGTTGAGATAGGGGAGTTTTGTTTTACCCAGGCCAGCCTAAAGCATGTTATAGATGTGGGGACCCTCACCTGAGCAGTGCGTGCGATAAGATTAAATGTCTCAACTGTGGTGAAATGGGTCATGTAGGTCTGCACTGTTTGAATGACTGTAGGTGTAATCTTTGAGACGAGATGGGTCACACATTTCAGTCATGTCCCTGGGCTGCACATACCAAAGTAACACATGATGGAGGTGTGGATCAGCGTTTTGTAATCTCTCAAGCACAGAAAGCTCATTTCTGTACTACAACGGATGCCCCTTCTACAGAAGTGTCTCCAAAGCAATGGCTTTGAAAGTCTCTTGTAGCACTGTACCTTTGTCAGTCAGCAAAGATTTACCCTCTGGGAAGGTACTAACATTAGCTAGCCCTGCGGAGACAGAGGCTGTGGAGCAGGTCCCAAGCTCTAGTACCATGCCTCCCCCCTGTGAACCTGCAATAGTAATAAGCTGCAGATCATTGCGATCTGGTTCCTGCACTGTATCGTCCCCTCCACAGGCCTGCATTGCACCTCCTATTGCACTAGCGAATGCCTTCGAGGTGCTTCAGCCGATATCAGATGATGCAGGTGGTGAATCTGACTCTTCCTCTATCGCTTCTTCCCTCCCAGAAGGCCTCGATGATTCTGTACTACCTTTTGGCACTGGCCTTTCACATAAACGGAAGGCCAAGGTGAGGTTGAAAGGGACTAAGGTAGCAGGAAAGAGAAAAACTTGATAGTATTGGTTACTTTCCTTATGAGCTGATATGTCACTATTTACATGCCACACTGTTAATGTAAATAGTTTGGAACGTGTGGATAAGAGACGAGGTGTTTTCCTCTTTGAGGCTTTTACCATTAGGGATATTTCTTTTACAAGACACAAGATTCCATACTGTGCAGGAGATCCGATTGGCTCAACAAGATTGGCTTATGGGCCCCCCCTTTTGGTCGATAGGCCAAGACTCCTGCTCTGGTCTTGGCATTCTGATTAACATTCCAGATTTTAGGCTCTTGAAGCTGTTTGATCTGGTCCCTGGTAGAGTTTAATTTTGGATTTCTTGCTCGGGCAATGCCCATATGATTGGTAAATGTCTATGCCCCCAAATAAAACTGGCGAATAGCTATTTTGATTTAATTCGTCCTTATTTACATTCTTCTTTTCAAATCATATTGTCTGGTGACTTTAACTGTGGACTTAGTCTTCAGGATAAGAGTTCTTTGCTACCACAAAGAAACTGTACTGTGATTCACTTCGTGTTAGGACGCATGATTCGTACTGCCCGTTTGATGATTCTTATTTATCTTTCACAAAGCAGCATACTCCCACTTTCCAAAGGGTAGGCTGGCTACCCATATTGATTTTGTTTTACCTCCAGTACTTTTGTAGTCACTTGACTGTAGTATGGCGATAGCCTTCTCTGACCATAAGCTGCTCTCTGTCAGTTTTGGATCTCCTGCCAGTTGTGGTAGAGGCCGGTTTCTGGAAATTTAATGTTTCTTTATTACAGGTACCATCACTTCTGCAAACCCTTTTGTCATTTATTCATGCTCGCAGGTCTGTATACCCTATGTATGATGATCCAATGAGGTGGTGGATGGATACTAAACGTACTTTAACTGGGATGTTGAAATCCTATAGTCGTTTAAAAAGTAGGTCTGATTATCTTGTATATCTACAGAGAGGCTCATTTCAGTCTTTACTGTCACTAGCATACTTGACGGACAGGATCTGTTAAAACAAATACACTTAGTGAGGAAGGACATGTTGGACTTTCAGTATAAACAGTGAACAATCTACCATCAACATAGTTATGCGATGAAAGGCACTCGGAAATAGTTTGCCCATTTGAATCTAACTATCATCAGAATGCCCATAAATCAATGTCATGTCTTATCAATGCAAATGGAGATCTTTGTACCTCTCACTCGGATATATGTCAAATTGTTACTGACCATACAGCTGCATTGTTTTCCTTTACCTACAGCGTCAGAGGACTTAAGGCGATTACACGGTGCCCTTGAAATTCCAACTCCTCCTTGCAGAGTGTAGACTTTGCATGTCAACCTTCACAGAACAAAATTCAGCTAGCTATATCTTCACTGCCCTGTGCGGACCCTGGCCCTGATGGTCTCCCCACTGCCTTGTATAAATTCTTGGGAACATCTCCTTCGAACGACCTCTGTGTTTGCCTCCCTCCTTGCAACTGAACACATTCCTTGGGTTTACTAAGGGCATACTAATCTATGTTTATAAACAGAAAGGTGACATTATGTCCCTTGACAACTGGCGCCCATATGCATGTTAAACATGGTTTTAAGATATTAATGAAACTCATGCTAGCGTTTGCTTAGGCTGGCTGAAATAGTTATTCATCCTGCCCAATCCTGCTCTCTACCTAATAGAAGAATTTCTGATCACTTAATTCTCCTCCGTGAACTATTTTCTCATGGTTTCTCGGACTCTGTTTCTGGGCTTATTGTTTCAGTCGATCAAAAGCTGCCTTGACTCCATTAGCCATGATTTTCTATGGACTGTATTGCATTTCTTACACATTCCTGATAAGATGATCTGCTGGATTCAGACACTTTATAAAGGCGGCGACAGTCGTTCCTTTAATTAATGGTTGGGCAGGCCGATGATCCGGTAATCGGGGAGTTCATCAGGGATGTCCATTGAGCCCTCTATTATATGTTTTTTCTGGATGTATTGCTTGATGTCTTAGCGATCATCCTCAAATTCATGCCATCTCGTGTTCGGCACTGCGATCTCCGTTCACAGCGATTGCATATGCGGACGATGTGTTTTTCTTAGTTGCTGACGAAGCTTATGCGCTTGTGTCTCTCCAGGAATGCTCCTCTTTTGGCGCAATATCTGGAGCAAGTATTAATTTTGGTAAGAGTATGGGAATTTGGCTGGGTTCCTCCTCCCATTCTTCGGACACTATAGGCCCTTTACATGTGATTGCAGGCCAAATCCGTATACTGGGTATTTACTTTGGGACAAGAGACTCTGATTCATTCAACTGGGAAGAGAAGCTAAAACATGGCAAAAGCATGGTGACCTCTTGGAATAAAGGTCAGATTGGGAAGAGAAAACGTGTTTTTCTGATTAAAACTTATCTTCTCCCTCTGTTTTTGTATTTGAGTTATGTTTTCCCTATCCCAAAACGACTGGAAACTATGGTTTTTAGTTTATTTTTTCAGGCCCTCTGGGGCAGTCGGTTGAATCCGATTAAGAGGAATACTACTTACTTGCCTATTTTTGAAGGAGGTGTTCTGATGATTAACCCGTTGCTTTTCTTCACTAGTATTTTCCTTTCGGCCAACCTGCGACCTTTACTGGTGAACACCCAAAGAGGGTGGGAAGTGTGGTTCTATGACTCTTGTAGGTATTGGTTTCACATGTGGGAACATAATTCTTTAGGTGTGTTGCGACAACAAGGGGATGTCCCGATGTATATAAAGCATATGTTTCTTCGTTTAAAACAATGGAAAGTGTCGCCTCAGACTCTTATTTCGAATCCGCACAAGGCTCTATATAAAACACTTTTGTCCTCTGTTTGCCCCTTTTCCAAAATGTCTGGATAGTTGTCTACCCTTGCTTCTAACCCTGTTACGTTGTTCTAGAATCCCTGACCACATGTGGGACTTCCACTGGTTATCATGTCACGAACGTATAAATGTAAAAGCAAATCATAAACACAAACAGTCTCAGGACAGGTTTTGCTCTAGAACTCTTTGTATAGCTACCCCGGAGACGATATCACATTTGTTTTTTGATTGCTCTTCTATCACAAATTGGTGGCCTTATTTGGCTGACTCCTGGGATGCTCCTGTATTTTCCACAGTTACATATCAGAATATCATGTATGGTGTCTTTTCTTCTCACTGGTCTGCCTGGCACAGAGACACTCTGAATCTTATATTTCTTGTCATTAAATGGAATATTTGGATCTCAAGATGTATGTTTATCTTACAACAAAAATTGTGCTCTTATTCGGAACTTGAAGAGATGATACTAGCGGATTTATGGAAAATATACGATCATGAAAGGACTTTGTATTCGGCACAGTCTCTGTTGGCCTTGTGGACGGCCCTCCCATGGATCACGAACACTGATTCAGCCATAACTTGAAGGACTTATACTGCATTTTTGTTATTTCTCCATCTCCTTTTCTTGCTTGGTTTCTCTGTATGTTCCTAATTGATGTATTTTGTGTTGGCTTATTTGTACAATTTTTGCTTAAATAAAAATGTCCCCTACTCTTTTCAATAAGTGCCATGAGATCTTTGACATCCACCCAAACTACCACCAATCCAAGCAGATGGGACCTCGGTTTAACGTCTCATCTGAAAGACGGCACCTCAGAAGTGCAGCACCCCTCTCATGCTGTACTACAGTGTCAGTACTGGGATATTAATCCAAGTGCCAGATGTGGGAACTGAACCCACAACCCTCTGATCTCCCGGCCTCAGAGGCGAGTGTGCTACCTACTGAGCCACTGACACTGCGTGCATTGTGATCCCTTGTTCTTGCACATCTCTTTTTCTGAAAGATGCTGCCCTCTTGAACTTTGTTTATTCCCTTGAGTTACTTGAATGTCTCTATCATGTACCCCCCTCCCTCCTTTTCTCCAGGGTATACATATTGAGGTCTTTCAGTCTTTCCTCATATGGTTTCTGGTGCAGTCCTTGCACCATTTTAGCTGCCCTTCTCTGGACTGCCTCCACTTTGTCTATGTCCTTTCGGAGATGTGGTCTCCAGAACTGAACACAGTATTCCAGATGAGGCCTCACCAATTGTCTGTACAGTGATATTACCACCTCCTGTTTTCTACTGGTGACGCCTCTCCCTATACCCCCAGCATCCCTTCAGCTCCTCTCACAGCCTTCTCACATTGCTAGGCTACTTTTAGGTCATCCATTATGATTACTCTCAGGTCTCTTTCCAGTTTGGTTGTCGTTAGTACCATCCTCCCATTGTGTATTCCTCTCCTGGATTATTTTGCCTCAAGTGGGTGACTTTTCACCTTTTTGTATTGAATTTAAGCTGCCACACTCTTGACCACTCCTCCAATGTGCCTAGGTATCTTCTCATTTTTTCCACCCTGCCTGGAGTGTCAACCCCATTGCAGATCTTAGTGTCACCTGCAAAGAGGCATACCTTCCATTCTAGCCCCTATGCAATTTCTCTTATGAAGACATTGAAGAGGACAAGCCCCAGCACTGAGCCCTGCCCCCCCCCACTGGTTACTCCCATCTCCCCAGATTGAAGTCCACTTACCAACACCCTCTGTATCCTGTTGCTCAGACAATTTCTGGCCTAGATTGCCACCTTGGGACCCACTCCCAGACTGCCCAACTTGTTTATTAGCCTCCTGTGTGGGACAGTGTCAAATGCCTTGGTAACATACATATTTCTATTATTGGTAACTTGCCACCACAGTATGATGTTAAAGTATTTTAACCATTGTATCTTTTAGTGCTTTAGCTGAAATATTTCTGTAGAGGTTTTCTGGCATTACATTCACTTGCGCACCAGTACCTCATTAGATTTTCTGAATGTTATCATTCATTGTCAAATCCACAAATCACTCATCTTCACTTTACTCTGTCATCAGTGTTAATAAAATATTCACTGACCTTTTTCTCTTCGCTATCACAGAAGTTCTAATCGAAACATTGACAATTTTTTAATGTATACATGTCTTTAAAGTGATTGTTATAGGGGCATGGCAGTGCCCCCATAGTTAAGGTGGCTGGTGAGTTTTATGTTAAACTAGATTTTTTGTTTGCTGCTTGCAGAAAGATTGTTTTACAGATTTATGTGAAACTTCCAGGATATGTTGTCTATGGAGAATCCACAGTCCCTGAAAGTCTCATGTAAATTGGTTCAGTATTTTTTGAGATTCTGAAGTGTGAAAAAAATAAAGCTATGCCATGGATTTCAATGGGTTTTAATTATTTACATGTTTGCTCTCCTGTAGGACGATAACTATAAATCTTTAAATAGTGAAATTTTGTGTGCTTGTGTAGGTTGGTGGGGAATGATTTCCTAGGGGGTTGGTGTGTGGAAGTTTTGTATTGTTTGAGATATTTACATTTGAAAAATCATGTTTTTAGCATTATGGAGTCTGCTTCAAGAATCGGGCTGGAGTTAACGCACCATATGCACAGAAGGGTTTCAATGCACTTGAATAGAGATTGTACTGGTGTTAGTATTTTGAAGGCTACATAGGTTTTCTCTCATGCAGAGAAAAAAATAGATAAGGTTACATTTTGCAAGGTTGTCAAGATATGTGGATTGGTGTGATATGATTTCATAAGGGAGTTAAAAGTAGAAATCTTGTTTAGTCTTTTAGCTATTTCCGTTTAAAAAAATGAATTTGAAGAGTGCAAGTAAAAGTGAAAGATAAAAGTGCAGCTTATCTTTCACTTTAACTTATTCTCCTACATGCATCAATGATCTGTGTGATGATTTTCTCTAATTTAAATAAATATGGGAGAGAAACCACAATTCAATGGGGCATGAATGCCGAATACTCTCTCCCTCCCCCCAAATGAGTGTGATTAGATTTTATAGCCATCATAACATTACGGCATAGTGTTTCTTTACTCAATCACATATCCTAGCTAGATGTTCTATTTTGCTATGCAGTTACTGAAACTTGTTGGACTGTTGTGGCTGTTCCAGGATACAGGTTGCACAGAAGAGCTGGACAAAGTTTGTGTTACAATGCAATACTAGGATTGAGAAATGGTACAGTATACTGTAAATCCCCAAAGGACTCAGGAAGCTGGGTAAAGATAATAACAGCTGCGTCAGTTCAACTGTGTCATTTTAAAATGCTAAGTTTTTTTTTTTTTTTTATGAAAATAATGCAAAGTTAATAAGTACAGATTGGCATCCTACAATTCTTGCTGCACTTTAATTTGGTTTGAAATCACAGAAAGAGCAGAACCAGACCACACAAAAACACGTATCCTGGATTTTAGGGGGGGCAGACTTTGGGAAAATGGGGAGATACTTGAAAGAGGCATTAAGGGGAATGGGACAGGAATCAGGGGTTGAGAAACAGTGGGCAGTATTTAAAATGGGGATTACAAGAACAACAGAATTATGCATTAAGCAGGTTAGCAAGAGGAAAAGGAAGAGGAGACCATTATGGTTTTCCAAAGAGGTAGCAAAGAAAGTGAAAGCCAAAAAGATTGCATTCAGGCAATATAAAAAGACACAGGCAGAAGGGGATAGGGAAGTATCAGGAGAAGCAAAGGAGGCAGGGAGGTCAGTAAGGGAAGCCAAAGCTCAGACAGAAGAACACATTGCAAAATCAGTGGGTAGAGGGACAAAACCTTTACAGGTACATAAGAAAAAAGAAAGACAAAAGGAGGGATAGTGAGACTGAAGGGGAGGATGGGGACTGTGTGGAGGATGACAACAGTAAAGCTGACATATTGAACAGGTATTTCTGCTCAGTCTTTACTGAGGAAGAGGAGGGTAATGGGTCTGAAGGGAGTACAAGGGGTGAGAATGGTGCAGAATGGACACAAGTCCCTTTACATGAGAAAGGGTCCCGAAGGAACTGGAAGTAATAAGAGTTGATAAAGCAATGGGGCCAAATGAGGTGCACCCCAGGGTCCTTAAAGAACTAAGAGAGGTTGTGGCTGAACCTCTGGCTATCCTGTTTAGCCGATCACTGGAAACAGGGGAGGTACCCAAAGACTGGAGGACAGCAGATGTAGTCCCCTTATACAAAAGTGAGAACAAAGAGGAAGCATGGAACTACAGACCAGTCAGCCTCACCTCAGTAGTGGGAAAGATCATGGAAGCACTACTGAAGGAGAGATTGGTGGAAAATCTGGTTGTCAATGGACTACAGGACCCAAGGCAGCATGGTTTCACCAGGGGGCGGTCATGTCAGACCAACCTCATTGAATTTTTGACTGGGTGACTAGGGAGGTGGATCAGGGAGGGTGGACATGACCTATCTGGACTTCAGCAAGGCCTTTGACACTGTGCCACATAGAAGACTACCAACACAAACTGGGAATAAGGGTGTGGGCAGGACAGTAGTGTGGTGGGAGTAACTGGCTGGGTGGCAGGACACAAAGGGTGGTGGTAAATGGCTGTCACTCCACAGAGGGAAGAGTGACCAGTGGGGTACCACAAGGGATCAGTGCTGGGACCGGTCCTATTTAACATCTTCATCAGTGACATTAAGTAGGATCTAGAAGGCAGAATTTCACTGTTCAGCTGATGACACAAAGCTCTGTAACAGAGTAGACACACCAGAGGGTGTAGACAGAATGAGAAGGGACCTGCAGAAACTTGAAGAATGGTCAGGGTTTGGCAGTTGAAATTCAATGCAAAGAAGTGCAAGATAATGCATATGGGGCACAAAACCCTGGCACAATATATCAGTTGGGGTGAGGATATAGCATGCACCAAACAGGAAAGGGATCTTGGGGTTATCATCTCTGATGACCTCAAGGTAGGGAAACAGTGTGATAAGGCAGCAGGTAAGCAAATAGGATGCTGGGATGTATAGGCAGGGCATCACCAGCAGGAAAGGGAGGTCATAATTCACATACAAGACACTAGTGAGGCCCCACCTGGAGTACAGTGTACAGTTCTGGAGACCATACCCATGTAAGGACATAGACAGGGTAGAGAAGGTTCAGAGGAGGGCAACAAAGATGGTGCATGGATTGCATCACAAGTCCTATGAAGAACAGGTTGAAGGAACTGAACATGTACTCCTGAAGGAGAGGAGGAGAGGGATATGATAGAGACATACAAGTATCTCACAGGGAGGAACAGGTGCAGGAATACACTATTTTAAGTGAAAAAGATGTAACAGGACTAGAGGGCATGGGATGAAGTTGGAGGGAGGACGATTCAGAGGAAACATGAGGAAGAATTTCTTCACAGAATGGGTGGTGGACAAGTGGAACACCCTGCCAGAGGAAGTGGTGGGGGCTGAAACAATCACAGGATTTAAGAATGCATGGGATAGACATAAAGGAATTCTGGAGGTCAGGGGCAACAGACTTCTAGGAAAACATAAACTGAACTTACAAGCTCAAATGGGCAGACTGGGTGGGCCATAGGCCCTTATCTGCCAACACTGTCTATGTAATAGCAGACCAATAGCTGAAATTAGGGTGGTGTGGTCTAGTGGCTGGAGAATCAGCTCAGAAAACCTGGATATCCCAGATTCAACCCCCACCAGGGCCATATACTCACTGTATGACCTTGAGCAATTCCTAAAACATAAAAGGGCTGAGTTCCACCATGCTGAGGAAATTGCAGGATCTCACTAGATGCAAGATCTTCAATCCAGCTGGCCTAGTGGTGCTGAGGGTTGAGGCACTGGATGTCACACCTCGTGCCACACTGGCGACCCTTGTTCGGGAATGAGCATGGGTCACTGTGGGTCAGCAGGGATGAGATGGATTGAGCATCCAATGGACTGCTCCCCATCTCTGGGGAAGTGGGATTCCAGTGGCTGGTGCTCACCTGACCCCTAGCAGAGGCTGGGGCTCGACAGCACACAGCCACACAACAGG
Organism: Neoceratodus forsteri; assembly: GCA_016271365.2. Taxonomy (NCBI): domain Eukaryota; kingdom Metazoa; phylum Chordata; order Ceratodontiformes; family Ceratodontidae; genus Neoceratodus; species Neoceratodus forsteri. The sequence continues at coordinate 1,277,282,552 of CM057450.1, read as the reverse complement.
GGCGGGGACACAGCAGCCGCTTGATGAGGAGCGCGCACAGGAGCTTGTGTGAACCCAGTCGCTGGCAGCATTGCATGCGGCACTCCTGCAAAGGGGAGAAACAGTGGAAAATGGGCACCATAGTCGCAGCAGCTTGATGGCTGTCTGTGAGCACCTGCTCCGGCTCCTGAGGGGATCTCCATGTGGATCCGAACTTGGTAGGGGAGTTGATTACCCCCTGCCACCCCACCATGTGGGGGGGATAAGCCATGGGGTAGTAAGGTGATACCTCAGCAGGAGGTTGGTGTGGGTCAGATGTCAGCTGGAGGATAGGTTGTGAGGATATGAGTGAGCCAGCTGGGGGCCCCAGGAAGAAATAATCACACAAGATGTTCCCTCCCCAATAAGAGTGAGTGTGTCTTCATGATTCCATTTATAAACATGTGGCATGGTGGGAGGGGCTGGCAGCAGAATGATAAGGTAGTGGTAGGGGAAGGGTAATAAAAATTTGTTCTCATAGGGTGAGTGGGCTATGTGGCTATGTTTGTTTATGATACCTATCATATGTCTCTTACACACACACACACACACACACACACACTCTTGCAAGCTCACCTAACAGGAGCCACTTTTTATGAACCAACTATACCAATACCTTATAATTCTTCTGTAATGCTTTTGTGGATGATATCAGCACTCTCAGCAAATCCTGGTGCTCTCATAGAAGAACAACACAGAAAGACAATACTTTTTTTTATTCTTCTGGTAAGTAGGTAATGCCCACTAGGCAAAAGCGTCTGTTTTCAGGGGTGACCTGGGAGCACTGGGGTGGTTAAGTGACTTGCCCAGAGTCACACAGTACACAAGTGGAGGTTGCAGGACTCAAACCCAGGTCTGCTGGATGTACCAAGCTCATTACTCTAACCTCTAGGCTATACTGCCAGACTGGGAATAGTGAGCACTTCGTAGATCAGGGTGATGTTGCAAAGATTTTTATTAATACATCTTGGTTCCATCATGTGCCAGCATTCAAGTGCTGAGCAATTAGGGTGCCAATTGGCAATGTCTCAGATTGCTATTTTTTGCAGGGGACTATCCCCCCCCCCCGGGTGGGGGGGCTATGCCCCCCACACACACCCCTTCTTAAGGATTCCTACTCTGAGGGGGGAAGACCTTGTGTAAGAGGCAGTGAATCCCGCATTTTGCACTCTGAATGCCTGGCATCATAATGCCGGTACTCTGAGTGCCCGTAAGGGATACATCGTCACCACTTTTTCATAACCTTCAAGACAAAATGACAACTGTAACCAGGAACTGAATCCCTAGCACTTCAAGGCTACACCAGTCTCTTCATCAGGGAGGATGTTGATATGCTGTTCACACCCACTTCAGATATCCCCGTATTAACTGTCAAGCTACCAAATTCATAGGTATCACCTGTTTTCAACCTTTAGGTGTGATTTTGAAGTGGACGTGAATGAAGTATCCAAGCTAGCCACGTAATTTAACATTCATTGTTTCTCTAATACCCCAAAATCCCCATATTTATTATATACCTTTACAGCTGATAAAATTCAGTTGAAAGGCATATTTTCACAGTGCTGACCTCTGTGTACTAACTTTTTGCTCTTTAACAACTCAGACTTGAGAGCTGCTAACCTATAGAGCAAAATTTCACTTGCTCAGATTTTCTAAATTGGGGGGGATAATCATAAAATGGGAGAATCAATCTCATCTCTTATTTTGCATTATAAGCTTCAGCAAATTTGTTCATCAGGTGTGCGGTCTGTAAGATTCATTGCCTGCTATAAATTTAAACCATTTCCTTTGCTACAAATCATGACAATGGGGTGCAGCCAACTATAATTAATAATCCCTTCTATTTAAACTGCATTTGCAGTGCCCAGTCCCTCTTCCTATTAATAAAACTATAAGTAAATAGACCAGGGCTGCTAGTCATTTGTGTACTACTTTTCCTATGTAGTTATACCCTCATATTTTTGTAAGTCTTGCTACTTAGGCATGCTCTCCCCCACCACACCCCCAAAAAGGTCTCTTGCTCTATTTGTTTTTATTTGAGGTAGCAGCTCTTGTGATATAGCGTTGGTCTCTACTTGTTGACTGTTTGCTCTTTCACACTTCAGTTTAGGAGCTGCTAAGCTCTAAAGTAAGACTTCACTCCCTCCAATTTATAAGATGAGGTGGGGTGGCATTCGCAAACAGGAGAATCGGTTTCATCCCATTATTTGCTTTATGAATTAGGGCACACCTGTTCTATGGGTGTCCAATTTATAAATGTCCTTGTTTTCTATCAATTTTAAACCTATTTCTTTGCCATGTTTAGTAGTGATGTGGACTGGACTATAATTAGTATGCCCTTCTATCTCAAACTGCATTTATAATTCTTGATCAACCCTCCTATTTTTTAAATTGTTAGTAATTGGACCAGGGATGCTAATAGTTTGTATACTGCTCCCCATATGGGATTACATCCTCTTATTTTTCTCTAATTGCCCTACTGCTTCAATACACTTAACCGCCCCCCCCCCGAAGGATGTCACTCTCTCTCTCGCTCTCACTTGTCTTTGTCCAAAATAGCAGTTACTGTGAAATTAATATGCATTTCGCAAATTAATATTTCATTCAGATCAATTCTTTCATTTACTTACATTAACTAGAAAACAAACAAGACTGACTTATATACATGTTCCCAGGTGTTCATAAAGGCTGGCCAAAAGAACCGGGGGAAAACACTTCAAACTTAAAGGAAGACATTCAGATCAATTTCTTCCTTCATTCCTGATGGCAATAATACCTTGAGCTTAAAGATCCATCTGCACCCTCCATATCTGGCTATGTGGGGGTAGGGAAGTGAGGGATTGGCGAGGGATGGGTGGGGTGATGCTATTTATACACATGTGGCATGGTGGGAGGGGTGGCAGTAGAATTAAAAGACAGTGGTGGGGGGAAGGTAATAAAAAATTGGTTCTTGTTGGGAGGGTGGGCTACTTTATGTGGCTATGTCAGTTAACAATACTGATCATACGTGGCTGTGCCTGTTTACAATACCAATCATATGTCTCTTACACATACACAGACACACACACACACACCTGCAAGCTCACCTGACATGAACCAGTTTTTTGACCCCACTACACCACTACCTTATAATTCTTCTGCAACCCCTTCCCACCACCCCACATGAGTACATGAGGAACCTACTGTATACCTAATATATGACATTTTACTCTCATAAGCAATACTCACTATTGAGCCTTGCACATGTCATGTATAATGAGCTATAAAATATCAGTACAAAGAATGCTATGAACATTAATTATTTTACTTTCAATATAAAATGTAAAATCCTCTGCTTCTATGTGGAATCTGCCCTCTGATTGTGATCCTCTGTTCTTATGCAGGATGTGTTTTCTGAGTTCATTTTTTTCAGATATTCTGTTTTTCTAACATGATTTGGACTTATAAAATTGCTTTTTTAATAACCCCATGATTTTGGCAGTCAGCTGGATGGCACTGACCATAGCTATCTGCCAGTAATTCAGCAACTTGTCATGGCTTGTCTTTATTACTTGTAAACAGGCTGGAATTAAGCCACACTTTTATCTTCTTGTGTTAGAATTGCATTAGACTGCCCGCAGCTGAAACTCACAATGCTGGTATATGTTGCACATGGTGTACAGTATTTCAGGATGGAATTCTGGAAATTTCCTATGTAACCCATTCCCAAACACACTTCTGACAAGGAAGGATCATTTCTAATGGAACTCTAAGTGCCTTAAATGTTTATATTTCATGTAATGTATTTTTATACATCTAGAGTAACTTATACGAAGAGCAAATCATAAGCTCAATTTTTTATATGATTTTTTTTTCTAACTTTCTTTTCTATTTTCCTTCACTGGCCCCTTAGACTTCTCTCCGGTGAGGTCACCTGGAGCTTGTCTTGCCCTGCCTGAGATCCTTCTGGTGCTGGTCTGCTGCTGTAACTCTCCCCTCCAACTCCCCTGACTACTTGACCCCCCAGCTCTGAGCCCCCCGAGGTGGGATCGCCATACTCCTCTGGCACTCTGTCTATAATCTAGAAGGGCATCCGGGGAGTGGAGGAGAGACAGCAACCTGCCAGGATGGATCACCATCACCTGGCCGGGTGCCAGGGTGTATTTGGTTCCTGGTTTCCCTGTGGAGGTTAGACATGCCATGACATCCTACATACAATGGGAGTGCTCCCTCCCCCATGTATAAGACATCCACTGATGTGCGTGCCACAAGTAGTGCTGTCCTCAGTCTCCACCAGGGCTGCTGATACTGTGGCAAGTGAGCACACCCCACCCCAGGAGAGGAGAGCAGTCCTCTGGATGCTTGATCCTCTCCTGTCCCACTAACCCCCCAATGACCCAAGCTAGTTCCCAAACCCAGGTCACCAGCGTGGCGCGAGGTGTGGCATCCAGCGCTTCAACCTCAGTGCCACCGGGCTGGCCTTTTTCATATGATTGACTTTTTAAATTAATCCTTCATTCTACCTCTCAGCATCTTGCCTCTGAAATGCTGAACATGGGATCTTGAAATATGTGAAAAGGCATACGAGAACTGTCGGTAAGAAATCTGTTAGCAACTGCCCCAAGTCAACTTTGTAACAATTTAGAGTATATGTATTCTTTTAAATTAAGCAGTGAGCTCTAAATAGATGGGGTCCTACTTGGACCCATCTATTTAAATACAGCTCACTGCTCAATTTAAAACAATAAACCTACATGGTTACAAAATTGACTTGGGGCAGTTGGCTGCTATCTGATTTTTAACCAACCACTCTCCTGTGTCTTCTTTATGCAAGAGTACAATGTCATAAACATTAGGTTGCATTAATCATAGGATGGGAAAGGATCTCTCCAGACATACAGTACTTTCCATGACATGGAGACCAAAGAAAAAAAACAACACTTCCCTTCCGTGACTAGAGATTTTGCAAAATTTTATTTCACTAGCAAAATCCATAGAATCATGAATTTCGACCCCACAAAACATTTTGTGAAATTAAGCATGTATGGCAAGATTTTGCTGGTCAATTTCACTGCCCCAGTCAATTTCACTGGTAAATTTCACCTTGCAGTACTATTAGGTGAAATTAAGGAAAAAAGTCTTGTCACATGACTTACTCTCTGCAGGTCACATGGGTGACTGCACTCATGCAGAAAGGCACTGATTCTACTTCCTTTTGTTAAGTTAAGAAAGCTTTTTTATTTTGGATAATATGGATGGGAAAGGTAGGGCAAGGAGACTGGGCAGAAAGCAGGATCTAGTCTTCGCCTTAACAAGTGGGCATTTCTGTCAGAAAGACAGACCCCCCCATAGCAGCAGCAGGAGCATGTGCCCCCAGCCCCCTAGCATCAGGATCCCATTGCCCCCACCAGCAGCAGCAGGAGCATGTGCCCCCAGCCCCCTAGCATCAGGATCCCATTGCCACCACCAGAAGCAGCAGGAGCATGTGGCCCCCATCATCCAGCAGCAGGAGTCCATTGCCCCCTTCCCCAGCAGCAGCATGTGCCCCTCACCACCTCCCAGAAGGAGCAGGATGTTGTAGCCCCCAGGATATCAGCTGGTGGCCCCCCACCAGCCAAGATTGTTGTCTGTGTGGTCTTTCTTCACCACAAATGCTGCAGATGACAGTGTTGTCACCTGCAACCTTTTGGGCTGTAGTGTTTGAAGCGGGAAGAAAGGAGCACCCTTGGCACTGGTGGCCAAAGGAGGCATCTGCAGCACCATCCCCATGCTGAGTGACTCCAACAGCAGCAGCAGGAGGCAGCACTAGTCGGGGTGATGAACATTCAGAAAGGGAAGGGGGCCAGCTGGAGGAAGGCAGCCGGCATCAGCAATGTAGATGGTGAAATACCAGAAAACAGCAACATGTTAGACTCATTCACCTTGTTAATGCCCTTAAGATGTTTGAATGTTTCGATCATATCACCTCTCTCCCGCCTTTGCTCTAGGGTATACATATTGAGCTTCGTTAATCTGTCCTCATATGTTTTCTGATGCAGTCCCTGCACCATTTTGGTTGCCCTTCTCTGGACTGCCTCCATTTTGTTAATGTCCTTGTGCAGTTGTGGCCTCTAGTACTGTACGCAGTACTCCAGATGGGGCCTAACCAGTGTCTTGTAAAGAGGGATTATTACCGCCCTCTTCTGTCTTGTGAACCCCCTACTAATACACCCCAACACCCCCTAGCCTTACCTACTGCTTTAGTGGTCTTCTTGGATGATTTCAGGTCATCTGTGATGATGATGCCCAAGTCTCTTTCTTCCCATGTGATTGCCAGCAACTCCCCTTCTAACCTATAGGTAGCTTCAGGGTTTCTCTTCCCTATGTGCATGATCTTGCACTTCTTTGTGTTACACCCCAGTTGCCACTCTTCCGACCATTTTGCCAGTTTTTCCAGATCTCTTCTCATGCTACCCACCCCATCTGGATCATCTACTCTGTTGCAGATCTTGGTGTCATCTGCAAACAGGCAAACCTTACCCTCCAGTCCATCTGCGATGTCACTGATGAAGATACTGAAGAGAACTGGTCCCAGGACTGATCCCTGAGGTACTCCACTTGTGACTTGCATCTCGTCTGACTGTTTACCACCACTCTCTGTTTCTGCCCGTCAACCAGTTTGTCACCCAGTTGATCAACTTCTGACCCACCCTGAGCCTACCCGCCTTATTAATCATTCTTCTATGTGGAACAGTATCAAAAGCTTTGCTGAAGTCAAGGTAGGTGACATCAACTGCTTCCCCTTGGTTCACCACTCTGGTTACCCAGTCAAATAAATCTATGAGATTAGTTTGACAGGACCTTCCTTTTGGAAACCCATGCTGTCTTGGATCCTGTACTTCTATGGATTCCAGGTGTTGCACTATCCTTTCCTTAAGGAGTGCCTCCATAATCTTGCCCACTACTGAGGTAAGACTGACTGGTCTGTAGTTCCCTGCCTCCTCCCTGCAACCACTCTTGTGGAGAGGGATCACATGAGCCCTTATCCAATCTTCTGGAACCTCTCCTGTGCTCAGAGACTCACTAAACAGTCTTCTAATGACTCTGCTAGTTCCACCCTTAGCTCCTTTAGTACCCTGGGATATATTTATTTATTTATTTATTTATTGAAACTGTTTCACCAGGAAAAGCACACTGAGCAAGAACTGCTCATCTCCCAGTGCGGCCTTGGGGGAGGGGTACAGTGGGGAAGAGGACAAGGGTAGTCCAGGTCCTGACATATATACATATAATTACAATACAGTTGAAAACATTTGACGGAAATAGTTGGGCGTAGATGACAATTTAGCCTTACTTATAGTATAGTAGCAATTACATGGGGAAGTCATGCTTTATACCTTGAAAACATATAATTAGATAATACAGCTGCATATGTTTGACAGGAATAGGTGAGTGTGGATTAATACGTATATCCAAATAGTCAAGAGTAACAATTACAATGAGGAAATCCTGCTAAGGTATTGGGTTGTGGTCTATAATGAGATAGGGGTAAGTGCAAGCTAGCTAGCTCAAAAATTGGGATCAAGTGCAGTATTTGGGTGTGGTTAGCAAAGTAGCACCATTGGGCCTACTGGGAGAAGAAATATAGGACATATGCCATCAGGTCCCATTGCCTTGTCCACCCTGAGCTTAGCGAGCTCTTGTAGAACCCTTTCTTTTGTGAAGGGATCTGTGCACACCTCCCTCCCCTGTGTGTCCATGGTGTTGAGCTGTGAGCCCTGCCCTACCTTCTCTTCAGTAAATACTGAGCAGAAGTATCTATTTAGGATAGGTGTTTTTCCTTGGACCTCCTCCACACACTCCCCCTTATCCCCTTTGATCTTAGCAGTACCCTCTCTGGACTTTCTCCTTTCACTAATGTATCTATAGAAAGGCTTGTACCCTTCTTTTACTGTTCATGCTAGTGTTTCCTCAGTTTGGGCCTTTGCCTTCCCTGCTTCCCTTAGGGAAGTTTGATATGCCTCCCTATCTTTGTCCCACTACATTCCCTTATATTTTCTAAAGGCCATCCTTTTGGCTGTGATCTTTTCTGCTACTGTTTTTGAGAACCAAAGTGGTTTCCACCTTCTTTTGCTCTTGCTTTTCTCCCTAACACAATAGGATGTTGCCAGTGGTGGAGTCTTCCTTGGGGTTGTCAACCTTAATGCCCACCCCATTCCCTGAACAAACAATGTCAGACCTGATTTCCCTTCTTCATGTGAGGAAGATCCCACCACTGATTTGCCCTAATGTTTTTTTCCTTTTGCTGCCTGGGGTGGATGGGGAGATAGGAGTTGAAACCCTAACACCACATTTCCCTACTTTGGTGGTATTATCTTAAACTCCAACTGGTGTGTTAATGTAGTTTTTCACAAATAATTTCTTTTACGTTTGTGTCAAATTGTACCATGGATGGGACATTGCCTGGGTTCATGAACTTTGCCACATTGGCTTATTTGTAATATTTTATTTATTTATTTATTGAATTTTATTGACTGGGTAAATTCACTGGGCCACAGAAAGTCCCTTTTCAGGGTGATCCAGAATTAATTACAGAAAATTTTCAATAGAATTATAATCACAGAAAATCTTTGGACAGACAGAATACAATGAAACAGGTTAGGTTACAGAGACACAATTGTGGGAACATTATACATACATAAAACTCTACATGAGTTTACTTCAGTGTACAAAAAGAGTTTAAGTTTTTGTTACTATGAAAGCAAGAACAACAGCTAGAGAACTAAGTCACAACCAGCGGTATAGCAATGTTTAGTCCTAGCAATGGTAACAGTTGCACTGATTCCATTATAGTATTAGTATATGTGCTTTTAGACCTTTCTTAAATCCCCCCAAGACAGGAGATTATCTGTAGAGCATTGGGAATGGCATTTCAAATGGTAATATGTTTGCTTTTTGCTTGAATCTTCATGAACAGTGAACTGACTGCACCCTTGCTATTTATTTCAACGGTTTTACCAGGAACGACATACTCAGCTAACATCAGCTCATTTCCAGATGTGCCCTGGGGGAAGGGGGGACAGAACAAAAAGAAACAAAGATTTTTTTGTACTTCAGTTACTGTTTTTTCACTCTAATTTATCTGTAAATGTTTTGACTGTATTTTGAAATCTCAGCTGCTATACAAATGTCTAATGCTTTTTTTCAAATCCAGATCTATTGCTTTTAGAAAACATTCTCTTGTTATGTTGTCATTTATTACTCAAACTGTTCCATCTTTAATTAAAAAAATTTCCCAGTGGTCTGTGAGCTTGAGAAAAATCAGTGGTAATATTTTCAGTTGATTTGCAACAAGATTCAACACCTCTTTTAATACCAGGATTTCTATCTTTTTCCCCATCTGCAAATGTGAAAATGCTCCTATATGTATTTCCAAGAGATCATCATCACCACCAAACAGATGGAGACATGCTGAACATTGAGGATCCTGTGGTTTCTTGTCTTTTTCTGAGGCTGCCACATACAGCTCAAATGGCAGTATTCACTTCCTCCAATTTTCAGCTACTATATGTCTCCTTCTAACGATAGAGTTGGTATTGCTGTCATCTGGTCTGTTGTGAGGCATTTCTTTTTCTCTGTTGATTTTGTCTATTTTGCTGTTCTCATTCACACTTACACCATATCATGTTTGTGAAAAACACACTGTGCAGCTGGTTCAACCACCTTGAATGTTCCTCTCCTGCCTCTGTAGCAGCAATACAATAGCTCAGTTGGGAAAGCATTTGGCTGAAGATCTTATGATTCCTGGTTCTATTCTAGCTTTGGCAGCTTTGATCAAATATCATTATATAGGATATTGCAGAGAAACTGGAGGGGAATATCTGTCTTTTGCAAATTGACTCAAAGCTCTGCAATAGGGTGGATACCCAAGCAGGAGTGCATAGAATGCACAGGGATATCGGGGAACTAAAGGAGTTGTCAAAGGTATGGCAGCTGGGGGTTCAATGCCCAACAGTTCAAAATAATACATCTAGGGCACAGGAACCTTGATACTTTTTTTTTGCAGTTAATCTTTTTTACTGAAAGACAAGAAAACATATTTTACATAGAAAGTACAACATGATATGCAGAAGTACAGTGGGTTGTGTTACATATCTGGTACAATTTTATACAAATCCTGTAAACTCACATATGTTATTGAGTAGTGGACACATTTTTAATGCACTATCGGTACAGTTTGATCATATCGGAGTTAGTTTCTGCTTCTCTGTGGTGGATCTTATTTGTCTATCATTGTCTCTTTAGTGAAGTCTAGAAACTCTAGGTGGTGGATTAATAGGGAGGTGTCACAAGGCTTTCTAGCTAGGAGAGATATTCGGACCTGTCTGTGCTATATGATCCAGTACACAAGGAAGCCTGATACCAAGTCTAGAATGGGGGAGGAACTGGCAGTCACTAGGCAGGAAAGGGATCTCTGGGCTATTACTTCAGAAGACCTCAAGGTGGCAGCAGATTCTTAAAAGACCATGGGCAGAGCAAATGGGATGCTGGGATGCATAGGGAAGGGCATTACCAACAGGAGGAGGGACTGAGTGAGGTGGTGGTGCCACTCTCTGGTACACCCCCAATTGGAATATTGTTTACAGTTCTGGAGACTGCACCTCATGAAAGACACAAACAGGGTGGAGGCAGTCCACAGAAGGGCAACCAAGATGATGCAAGGGTTGCTAGGGAAACCCTATGAGGGGAGACTGCAAGATCTCAATGTTTACGCTCTAGGTGACAGGAGAGTGAGGGGAGACAGTCACATGATCGAGACCTTCAAGTACCTCATAGAGGTGAACGGAGTTCAGGGGAGGAGCATCTTCTATAACAGGATGAGCTCCAGGACTAGGAGACATGCAATGAAATTGCATGAGGGAAAATTTGGTTCTATGTGATAAGGGCAAACTTAAAACAATGAGGCCAAAAAGGGCAGAAGGAAAACAGCGCAGCCACATAGGGTGAGTGGCACAACACAGCAATTGCTGAAATGGCAACAACAGTGCCATTGTGATTTTCTGGCACCCCCCCTTACTAAATATAATCAACTCCAGGGGGATGCAGCTCAGGGAAGGAGAATGAGCCATAGGTTGCCGTTTCAGTGATCACTGTCTTTTAAACTCGCCTTATGTGGCTGTGGTATTTTCCTTCGTCCTTTTCAGCCTCACCATTTTTGCGATCACCATCATTATTGGATACTGGAAATTTCAGAAAGGATGTGAGAAATACAGAAACATAGACTTTGATGGCAAATAAGGATCGCCTGGCCCACCTAGTCTGCCCATTTCCCTACCTATTGGATAAGCTGCAGATCCTAGTTAACCTACAGTCTACTACCTCCTACCCCCATTAAAATTGTCTTATGTCTGTCCCATGTATTCTTGAATTCTCCCACTGTTTTTGACCCCGTGACCTCCTCAGGAAGGTTGTTCCATGTGTCCACCACCCTCTCCATGAAAAAATACCTCCTCACATTGCCCCTGAGCTGTCCCCCCTCTATCTTCAAATTGTGCACCCTTCTTCTTACACATCTCTTTTTCTGAAAGAAGCTACCCTCTTGGACTTTGTTGATTCCCTTGAGGTACTTGAAAGTTTCTATCATGTTCCCCTTCTCCCTCCTTTCCTCAAGGGTATACATATTAAGTTCTTTTAGTCTCTCTTCATATGGTTTCTGGTGCAGACCCTGCACCATTTTAGTTGCTCTCCTCTGGACTGCCGCCATCCTGTCAATGTCCTTGTGGACATGGGGTCTCCAGAACTGCATGCAGTGCTCCAGAGTGGGTCTCACCAACTGTCTGTACAGAGGGATAACAACTTTCTGTTTTCTACTGGTGATGCCTCTCCCTATGCATCCCAGTATCCCCCAGCCCTACTTACTGACTTTTTTTTTAACCAGGAGGTGACTAGGCCCAGCCCTTTTCAAGTGACATCTGACAATAAATACAGTACAAAATACAAAGACTGACAAATAACAATTAACGACATGTTTACATTATAAAATACATCAGCAGTGTTTCAGACATAACAGTTGCATACGTTATTCTCGTGATAGTGGTCATTCAGCAGATGTTTGAATTGCTTAACCTTTTTGCAATTTTGATTATAAATGACAGACTATCTAAAAGTGTAAGAGCATACCAGGTGAAAGAACGATTACTAGTAACTAGTTTGGGCAAGGATGGATAAAAAAAAGAATCAAATTTGTTCCTAGTTGGAGTAGTAGTTTCACATAGCTTGCCTACCTTAAGATCATCTGATATGACTACCCCCATTCCCTTTCCATTTTTGTTGTTGTTAGTACCTTCCCCCATTGTGTAATCTTCCCTTGGGTTTTTGTTTCCCAGGTGCATTACTTTACACTTCTTTGCATTAAATCTAAGCTGCCATATTTTTGACCATTCCTCCAACCTTGCCAAGTCCCTTCTCATCCTTTCCACCCCCCTTGTATATCAACCCTGTTACAGATCTTTGTGTCATCTGCAAAGAGGCATACTTTTCCTTCCAGCCCCTCTGCAATGTCACCTATAAAGACATTAAAGAGGACTGGTCCAAGTACTGAACCCTGTGGTACCCCACTAGTAACCCCCTTTTCTTCAGCATGTACTCTGTTTACTATTACCCTCTGCATTCTGTTGTCCATCCAATTCGTTACCCAGACTACCACCCTGGGACCCACTCCCAGGCTGGCTAATCTGTTTATTAATATTTTGTGTGGGACTCTGTCAAATGCCTTGCTAAAGTCTAGATAGGCCATGTCCACAGCCCCTCCCTGATCTACTACTTTGGTCATCCAGTCAAAGAAATCTATTAGATTCATCTGACATGACCTTCCTGCTATGAATCCATGCTGCCTTGGGGCCGGTGCCCTGCCTGCCTCTAGGTACTCAACAATTCTTCAGAAGTGATTCCATCATTTTCCCTACCACCAAGGTCAAACTAACAGGTTTGTAGTTTCCTGCCTCTGCCTTGCTCCCACGTTTGTTTTTATATTATTTCTATTTATCCTCCTCCTTGTGGAGCGGTCCCAGTTATCACCCAGCTGTTGGCACCTGAACCCCCGTACCAGATCTGGCACGCAAATTTAAGCCCTTCCACACAGGCTCGCCAGTAAGCAGGGTCCCCCCCCCCATTGGGACCTGTAGCACAGACACCCAGTGGATGCACCTCTTGTGTCTGGGTGCGCAGGGCATGGCCATCAGCCGCCGGGATTGCCCCACAATTTTCCACCAGTTTTACTCCCCCTAGGAGCCAAATGTGCAGTGCTGTCATCATACAACTGTGCGGACACCCAACGCACTCCTATCCTAGCTGTGCACACAACTGTAGTGCACCTAGCCTCCGCTACATGCCACTGCAGCACAATGTAGTTCACCCATCCCCCCAGAGGAAGGAGAGCAGTCAGGGGATGCTCAATACTTCCTCTCCCCTGCCAACTCCCGGTGACCGGAGTCCGTTCCCAAACCTGGGTTGCCATCGTGGTGCGAGGTGTGCCGTCCAGTTCCTCAACTCTCAGCCACACTGGGCCAGCCTCTTGCTCCCACTTTTGTGAAGGGGGAATCACATCCAGACTCCTCCAGTCCTCAGGTACTACACCATCCTCCCATGATTTGTTTAAAAGGATAGTCAGTGGTGTCACTAGGTCTACCTTTAGTTCTTTTAGAATTCTGGGGTGAATCCCATCAGGCCCCATTGCTTTGTCCACCTTTAGTTTTAGGAGTTCTTTCAGGACCCTTTCTTCTGTGAATGAACTGGTATTGACTGCCCTGTCCAGAGTGCTTCTATTGTTTGGTTTAGGTACCTCCCCCACTACTTGTTTTGTGGATATTGAGCAAAAGTATTTGTTCATTATCTCTGCCTTTTCACTGTTACCCTCTACCCACCTCCCCTCCCCCTTATTAAGCCTCACTAGCCCTCTCTTGGTCTTTCTTCGCTCCCCAATGTACCTATAAAAGGTTTTATCCCCCCTTCTTAACTGAGTTGGCTATCTTATCCTCAGTTGGGCCTTTGCTGTTCTGACTGCCTTCTAATGATGCAGTGAAATCAAATTTCACCGGTGAAATCAGGAATTTCGCTCCACAAAATAGTTAGCAAATTCTCCCATGTCGCAAAATATTTTGCTGGTGCGTTCTGTTTAAAAATTAAAAAAATAATATGTTTTACGTCCCCTGTGTCTCAGTCCCTGGTGTCTAGTGGTCCCACCCCTGGCTAATATGAAGAATCCCCCCCGTCCCCGATCCCCGTAACAATAAAGGAAATCCATTTTCCATAGTATAGTGGACCCTCCCCAGTCCCCAATCCCATTAAAAAAAAATAAAAACAATTTCCCCTTTCTATAGTGTTGTGGTCCCTCCCCCACTCCCCAGTCCCTGATCCCATTAAAATGAAAATACAAACAAATCCCAGTTTCTGTAGTGTAGTGGTCCCCCCAATCCCTCCATCCACTCTGGTATCGCATCCCACCTAACTCCCCTCACCCCAGTACAGCCCGCTGGTCAGTGAGCAGCACAGCCCTCCACACACCTCCATGGCTGCCCATCATCTGAACTGAATTTGTCAATGACAGCTAGAGTACACACTGCAAGCCCATGCAGGCCCCTCCAGAATTTACCCTAGCTCCACCCGAGGTTTCAGTTTCACGCACTCTTAGTGTGGGTCAGTTAATTATAACTCCACCTTCAGATATTACTGTTCAAGTCTCTGATTTCATGACATTTATTTACATGTTGTTTAGCCAGTGAGATCGTACACATCAGAGACCCCCATGTGGCAAGATGGGACTATTTTATCATAGGTGGAAGAACAAAAGCTTGTATTTCCTTAAAATTAATAAAAAATGTTATTGTTGTGCACTGAAAAACTGTTTTTTTCTTTATTGCATTTTATAATTTCAATAATGCACCCCAGGGGGGTTTGTAGTTGTGAGATTTACACATGCCTTGGATGGTTTTCAGCACTTGACCCGGGGCCTTGTGCCACACCACACCTGAGGCATGTGTCATCTCACAACCACACACCCACTGTCATGCATTATTGTTTGGATATTGCTCCACGTTTTACTTGGGATTCTTAGTACAGCCTCTGCTTCTGTCTTATGTTTATTTGGTAATCTGTTTACCAGCCCTCCCAAGAAGAAGGCTTCTGATGAAGGGAAGTCATCTGCTTGCAGGAATGCTGCTTTTCGTGGCTTAGGGGCACACCTTCTTAGCTGTGCATGCTGAGAGATTGGGTGCTTGCCTGGGATGGCTGGTAAGCTGATTACCAAATAAGCATAAGCAAGAAACAGAGTTTCTTGTAAGAATCCTAACAAAACTTAACAATAATAATAATAATAACTAAGGATCACAATAATAATTTTAAAGGGCCTTTAAAAATATTCAAAGCACTGTACAAACACGCAAAACAAAATTAGTCAGGAAGAGGGGAAAGCTCGTCTGAAGAGATGGGTTTTAGTTTGCTTATAAATGGTTCTGGATCGTCACAGAGGTAGTCCATTTCAGATGTAAGCACCATGGACAAAAAAGGCATGATTGCTAAAAGTAGCCACTTAGGTGGTCAGAACAGTATAAAGATATGCATTTGAAGAATGCAGTTGATGAGTTGGATGATAATGATGAAGCAGTTCTGATAGATATGAAGTAGTAAGTCCATTTCAGCATTTGAAAACAAACAAAATTGTTCTGTAATCAGTTCTGTATTCAGTTGGAAATCGGTGAAGTTTAGTTGTCATGAACAGTGGGCAGGGGGAACAGCCCACCAGTAATCAGCAGGAACAAAGGGGAAGGGGGGGCAGACTTAAGTCCATTTTCAGATGAAAGAGTTCTGAAGGAACTTGCAGCTCTGAAAGTGGGCAAGGATATGGGTCTAGATGGGGTATACCAGAGGGTACTGAAATAACTCAGGGAGGTTCTGGATGCCCTGGTGATGGCCTTATTCATCAACTCACTGAAATCGGGCATGGCTAGAGGAGTAGAGGAGAGCAGACATGGTCCCTCTATGTAAGGGTGGCAGCAGGGAAGAAGCTAGTAACCACAGGCTGGTGTACCACACCTCAGAGGTGGGGAAGTAAATAGAAACACTGTTAAAGAAAAGATTGGAAGAGTATTTTGAATCCAGTGGACTGTAAGACCAAAGGCAGCATGGATTCTCAGTTGGGGGGAGATGCCAGACAAATCTGATTGAGTTTTCTGACTGCGTGACAAGAGAAACAGATCAGAGGAATGCAGTGGATACAGCCTATCTGGACTTTAGCTAGGCCTTCAACACCATGATACACAGCAGACTAATTAAGAGATTGAGCAGCAAAGGGGCAGGATCCAAAGTGGTGAACTGGGTTAGAAACTGGTAAATGTATAGGCAACAGAAGGTGGTAGTTAACGGCACTCACTTTAATGATGGGAAAGTGACCAGTGGGGTACTGCAGTGCTCAGTACTGGGACCAGTCCAATTTAATTTCTTCATAACTGACATTACAGATGAACTGGAAGGGAAGGTATGCCTTTTTGCAGGTGATACAAAAATCTGTAATAGGGTGGGTAATAAGGAAAGGGTGGAAAGAATTCATGGGGATCTTGGAAAACCCAAAGAGTGGATAAGAGCATAGCAGTTGGGATTCAATGCTAAAAAGTGCAAAATCATGCACCTAGGGCATAGGAAACCAAGAACTGTGTACAGCATACTGTAGAATGAGGGGGGTAATGACAGTCACTAAGCATGAAAGGGACATTGGGGTTATCATATCTGATGACTTCAAAGTGGCAGGACAGTGTGACAAAGCAGTGGGTAGTGCTAGTAGGATACTGAGATACATAGGGAGAGTTATCTCCAGCAGCCGGAGGGAGGTGATGTTGCTACTATATTGCTCACTGATGAGACCCACCTGGAATATTGTGTTCAGTTCTGGAGGCCACACCCTAGAAAGGACATAAGATAGCCGGCCCGGTGGAGCTGAGGGCTGAGGCGCTGGATGCCTTACCTCACGCTGCGCTGGCAACCAAGGTTCGGGAATGACCTTGGGTCATTGGGGAGACAACATGGGGGGAAGGGACAGAGCAGGACTGAGCAGCCTCTGTGAATGAAACTGATGGAGCCAGACTTTTAACATGTTTTTATATTGTGTGTTTATTTATGTATGTAGCATGTATGCTAGTAAGCAATATGATTGCACTTTACCGTGGTACTCTAGCACTTTAAGTTGAGACTTTTGGATGCCAAAATGCTATGTAATTCAACACCTGGGGAATCATACTATAAACAGAGAGCAAATGCAGGGAGCGGCACCTTTGAGAGAGCATAGGTGTCACTACGTGAATTGCTAGGTTTCTGACCTGACATGACCCACCTGCACTTCTTTTTCATATCAGCATCACTATGCACTATGCAAAGAGAATCTTGAAGACAGTGCACATTAATGGAGCAGCAAGAAAAAAACAAACCAACCAGAAAATGAGGGGTGAGTGCTGATTATATTGTTTGCCAAAAAAAAGCATGTTCAGATGCCTGCGAAAGTTACTAAAAGAGTTTATTCAGCTCTAAATGGAGGATTGCCAAAGCCCGAGTGCTCCATTTGGAGCTGAATAAACTCTTTTTGCAACTTACTCAGGCATTGGTAGCATTTTTCCTGAGTGCGGTTCTCCATTTTGTGCAATTCCAAAGGAGAACTGGACCATCTGAAGTGACAAAGAAGCAAATAATAATAATTATCAAAAATCATCCATAAATATGCAAACATGCTAACTAAACCTTTAGAGAAAAGTAATAATGTGTGTCCTAGTCATCATTTAGACCTACTGGTGCCAGAGTAAACACGTTGGGGCAGCGGTAGAGCTACTGATTGCGACGCTGACAACCTGGGTTTGGAAGTGAACTTAGTGGATCAGAGGACTGACCAGAGAGACAAGGACTGAGTATCTGGAAGACAGCTCTCCTCCTCTGGGAGGGCCTCCTTGTAGAGCTTGGTGTTTCCCTAGCCCCTAGCAGAAGGTAGGGGAAAGGCACCCGGGACTGCCTAGAAAAGTAAGTGTGGGCTTGGAAGGTGCCGATGTGTACTGCTCATGAGCATGTGGTGAAAGTCATGGCATCATTGCATGCCATTCCCCTCAAGGGGACCAGAAAATAGGAAAAGTTACCAGTGGCAGTATGGCACTAAGGACACCCGCAGGCCCCACATCAGACCAGCTGGGTTCACCAGACCAGTAATTGCATCTGGTTCCTGATGGGGTATGGGGGTATCTCCATCAACCCCACTGGGGGGGGGCCTAGCCCTGGATGTATTCTGTCTGGCAGGTAAGTCCCATGAACATCAGAGTAACAGGGATGTGGTGTCCTGGCAGATGTGGGCCATCCAGTGGGGGGGGGGGCAGAAACAAAAAAAAGACCTACTGGGGTCAAATAACTGAGTTTTACAAGGTAAATTCTAGACTAAAAATACAGTTGTAGTCAATGAAAAACAAATGATACTGAGGAAACAAGAAAAGTATCTATGGAAGACTATAGGTTATAAAAATAATCAAGCCTACCAGTTGGAGAAATCATCCCCAAACACAACAGAGAATGATCAAGAAATCATAAACCCAGGTCCAAGAGCCCCTTTGCTAATTAGTGTTTCATGTTCTATTAAATCAAATGCTTTCTTGCCATCCACTAGAGCTGCTCTTATAAATTGTTTGTTGCCCCATGCTCTCATAATCAATTCAAGATATTTCAAAGTAGCTTCTGTGGTGGTGGAGGTGGAGGTGCCCCTCAGAGACCGAAACTGATCTATGTTAGTCCTATCATGTACCCATTCCATGATCCATTTAGTAATAAAAGTTTCAAACATTTTGAATATAACACAAGTAAATGAAATTGGTCTGAAATCTTTGGTTATGTCTTTAAGAGTAGTTACCTTTGAAATGGGGGTTACCCTCACTTGTTTCCACTGCTGTGGAATTTTCCTAAAAATCATTAATTTGTTAAAGTTGTTACAAAGCCAGGGTGCTAACACATCTGTCCCCTCCTTCCACACCCAATTGGGTATTGAATCAGGTCAAGTATCTTGTTTTCTTTAATCTTTTTCATTTCTTTTGCTATATCTGCAACTTGTATTAAATACTTTTCAGGGACATCCCATTTCTCTGTTTGTTTTTCTGTTAATAGTACCAGTTGTCGACTAACATCACACAGTACCTTGTTTAACTTTGTTACAAAAGACTTATTTTCATTTTCTAGGCTATTACCACAAGTCTGTTTCCATTTATCTAATTGCCCCTTTTGGTTTCTTTTCCCAAGAATTCTCTCATTCTTACCCAGCACTTTTGTGGGTTTGATTCTTTTAATTTTTTGATCTGTAGTTTATAATAGTTTCTCTTCAACCACTTACTTTTCCTGTTCACTTCATGTCTTAGTTTATTATATTTCTCTGTTTCATTATAATAAAATGCAATTTGTCGATGATGGATTAACTTTTTAAAGTCTTCTGTAACCCATGGTTTGTCTCCTCCCTTTTCACTACTGTTTTTATGGAAGCCACTTGATCCATTACTTCCTGCACTGTACATATTATATTTATCCAAGTTTCATCAGCACTATTTTGGCATAACCATTCTAACTGTAATTTACCAGTTATCATATCCAAAACCCTGCTCTTTTTTTGTTCTGTCCATTTTCTACCAGAAAAGTTCTGTTCATTCTCTCTCTGTCATCTACAACCTTCACTACTACCTGACATAAGAACCACTTTGTGGTCAGATAACCCTATTTCAGGAAGGAGTTTTGATTGCTCATATCATTCAGTAAAATTCGTAATTACCATGTCAAATATACATTTCCCCCTAGTACCATGTTTGACAATTTGTTGTAGTTTCCTGTCTACTGTGATTTTACTAATAGGTAGTTGTGATAGGGTTTATTTATTTATTTATTTATTGAAATGTTTCACCAGGAGGGCACACTGAACAACAAGTTGCTCATCTCATGGTGCGACTTGGGGGAGGGGTTACAGTGGGTTGTGAAGGATGATCAGTTACAATAGTATGTGGGTAGTACAAACAATACAATATCGTAAGATTGTTCAACAGTTGGAACATAAGGTATTGTACAATAAACAGTAGTGGAACAGTGGGTAAATTACAATACATGTCCAAAATCATACAAAGGAACATATAAACATACAAAACAGTAATAAAGCAATAGAACCATTTATAGTGCATGAGTGTACCAGGAGCTGGCTCGAGGTAGTATGCAAGTGCTGTTGGAGTGAAAAAGATGGGGTTAGGTTATGCACACTGGTGACCCAGAAGGGCAGGTGGAGAAGAGAGGGGGGAAAGGCAAGAACTGAATATGAGGAGAAGGGGTAGCCATTTCCTGATTTCCCATTTCAGGATGTTGAGAACCCTGCCGGGGGGGTCATGGTAGGAAGGCAGAAACTGAGGATAGGTATTAAGGTGGGTTAAAGCAGGAACAGCTGAGGGAAAGGTAATTGTGTAGGGCAGAGGTAAGGGAGTAGTTGGAGGAGGAGTGTCATATTTCGGCGGGAGGGAATTCCAGATTTTAGGGAAACAATGGGCAAAACCAGTCTGACTGATGAGGGTGGAGCGGCGAGGGACCGTCAAGGTGTGGGTGTCATTTGATCTGGGAGAGTGGGTGGAAGGAGGTGGAGTGGAGAGAGAGGATGTGAGATAGGAGGGGAGCCCCCCAAACCAGAATTTGGAGGTTAGTTTGGCACAGTGAGAGATGCATCTGTGAGATAGTGGAAGGAAGGTTAGAGAGCAATAGAGTTCACAGTGGTGGGAGCAGGAAGGGGAGTCAATAGCAAAGCGGCAGAAGGAGTTAAAGAGAGTGTCCAACTTGGTTAGAGAAGATTTGTGAGCAGCACCATAGACTATGTCACAGTAGCCAAGGATGGAGAGTATCATCTTCTGGACAATTTTGCCCCTCGCAGTCAGTGAGATGCAACTATGATTCCTGTACAGAGCACCAAGCTTGGGGCGCAGTTTCTTCAGGATAGCATCGATATGCACAGAGAAGTTGAGGTGCTGGTGCAGCCAAACTCCCAGATATCTAAATGAGGAGGTGACCTCCAAGATGGTCCCATCACGGGTGTGGAAGCTGGGTAGGGCCGGGAGCCTAGGACTGAATAAGATGTTGTCCCATTTGTTATGCAGAAGACTTAAATGCAAGGATCTGTTCTAGCCTCTCCTTTTCTGTCTCTCGTCTGTCTGGTTGTGCAACCAAATGTTCTTGTGAGACCTTGAAACTGATCAGTCTGTTGGTCTTGCGACTCTCCACCTCTCGCTATCTTTCTACCTTCACTTGTTGTTTCTGTCTTTCCTTCCCCTTACACATCTGCAGTTATAAAATATAGGTGAATCTATGTGTGAAACTGTATGTGAAACTGGGATCCCTTGGTTTGAAATGTGCAGTATATAGCTATACTGTTGAAATGATTGCAGGAAGCTATTTGGAATTTAGGGGGTTAACCTGAGATGCAGTTTAAGCTCCTCTCAGGCTTGTTCTAGTCAAGGGGGAGGCACTGATAAGCAGCAGGAAAATCCCAGCCTCCCCCTACAAAACAGGGTACTAAATGAAAAAAAGACCAAGGTAGAAAGGTCAGTGGGGGATGCTGCTACAGAAGGTAAAGCCATCAAAAAATGGAGAGCAATGAGTACCAATGCCCGTAGTCTGGGTAACAAGCTTCCTGAATTAGTGGCCTTGATGGAGGAGGAACATCTGGATATTGTGGCAGTCACAGAAACGTGGTACACACAGAACCATGACTGGGACAAAACATACTAGGATACACTATCTACAGGAGGGACAGGGAGGGTAAAAGGAGGAGAAGTAGCTCTTTACATAAGGAAGGAATCAAAGCAACAGAACAAAAGGGAAACGGGGAGGAGAAGAAGCACTGTGGGTCAATTTGGAGGCAGGCAATGGCACCACAATCCACACAGGGTTGTACAGACCCCCCTCTCAGGGGAGGAAATGGATAAGGAAATGATAGAAAGTATACTTAGAATGGCAGATAAAGGGAGATACTGCTGATGGGTGATCTGAATATACCAGATGTTAACTGAGTGCAGTTGCAGCAGCCACTTCTAAGAGTGGGTTATTCTAGATGCCCTACAGGGGCATGCCTTAGACAACTAGTATTGGAACCCACTTGAGAGGGAGCAATCTTAGACCTGGTTCTCTCAAATTGAGATGGAGAGAGGATCACAGATGTAGAAGTGGGTAGCCATCTGGGAAATAGCGACCATCGAACACTATGGTTCACAATAAACACAGCAATAGAGTCAAGCCATACAAAGGCAAAAGTACTGGACTTCAGGAGGGCTGACTTTGCCAAAATGGGTGAGTGTCTAAGGAATGCACTAGCAAATGGGCAGGAAGGAGGGTGGAAGAACAATGGGAATACTAAAAACTGCCATCACAGAGGTAACAAGCCTTTGTGTGAAGCAAATAAATAAAACAAAACAATGTAAGAAACCACAATGGTTCTCAAAGGAGGTAGCAGTGAAGGTTCAAGAGAAAAAGAAAGCATTCAGAAAGTACAAGAAATCACAGAAGAAGCAAGACAGAGAATTGTATCAGTTAAAACAAAAGGAAGCTGGGAAGGCAGTCAGAACAGCAAAGGCCTGAACCGAGGAAAAGATAGCCATCTCAGTTAAGAAGTGGGATAAAACCTTTTTTAGGTACATCAGGGAGAGAAGGAAGACTAAGGGAGGGATAGTGAGGCTTAATAAAGGGTAGGGGGTGGGCAGAGGGTGACGGTGAAAAGGCAGAGATACTAAACAAATATTTTTGCTCAGTATTTACAAATGAAGAGGGGGAGGTACCTAAAACAAACAATAGAAACACTCTGGATACAGAAGTTGATACCAGCCCATTTACAGAAGAAAGAGTTCTGAAAGAACTCTTAAAACTGAAGGTGGACAAAGCAATGGGGCCTGATGGGATTCATCTCAGAATTCTAAAAGAACTAAGGGTAGAACTAGTGACACCACTGACTACCCTCTTTAACAAATCATGGGAGGATGGGGTGGTACCTGAGGACTGGAGGAGGGCAGTTGTGATTCCCCTTCACAAAAGTGGGAGCAGAGCAGAAGCAGGAAACTACAGACCTGTTAGTTTAACCTCAGTGATAGGGAAAATGATGGAATCACTTCTGAAGGAAAGAATTGTCAAGTACGTAGAGGCCAGAGGGGCACAGGACCCAAAGCAGCATGGATTCACAGCAGGAAGGTCATGCCAGGCGACTCTAATAGATTTCTTTGACTGGGTGACCAAAGTAGTAGATCAGGGAGGGGCTGTGGACATGGCCTACCTAAACTTTAGCAAGGCATTTGACACAGTCCCACACAAAAGATTAATATACAAGTTAGCCAGCCTGTGAATGGGTCCCAAGATGATAGCCTGGGTAAAGAATTGGCTGGAGAATATGACACAGAGGGTAATAGTAAATGGAGTCCACTCTGAAGAAAGGGGGGGTTACTAGTGGGGTACCGCAGGGTTCAGTATTAGGACTGGTCCTCTTCAATGTCTTTGTAAGTGACATTGCAGAGGGACTAGAAGGAAACGTATGTCTCTTTGCAGATGACACAAAGATCTGCAACAGAGTTGATATGCAAGGTGGGGTGGAAAGTATGAGAAGGGACTTGGCAAGGTTAGAGAAATGGTCAAATGTATGGCAGCTTAGATTCAGTGCTAAGAAATGCAAGGTAATGAACCTGGGAAACAAAAACCCAGAGGAAGAGTACACAATGGGGTGTGAGATACTAACAATAACAAAAATGGAAAGGGACCTGGGGGTAGTCATATCAGATGACTTAAAGGTGGGCAAGCAATGTGAAAGGGCAATAAGAAGGGCTGGGGGGATACTGGGATGCATAGGGAGAGGCATCACCAGTAGAAAACAGGAAGTTGTTATCCCTCTGTACAGACAGCTGGTGAGACCCCATCTGGAGTACTGTGTGCAGTTCTGGAGACCCAATCTCCACAAGGACATAGACAAGATGGAAGCTGTCCAGAGGAGGGCAACTAAAATGGTGCAGGGTCTGCACCAGAAGACATATGGAGAGAGACTAAAGGAGCTTAATATGTATAGCTTCGAGGAAAGGAGGAAGAGGGGCGACATGATAGAAACTTTCAAGTACCTCAAGGGAATCAACAAAGTCCAAGAGGGTAGCATCTTTCAAAAAAAGAGGTGTGCAAGAACCAGGGGGGCACAATTTGAAGATGGGGGGCGGCTCAGAGGTAATGTAAGGAAGTATTTTTTCACAGAGAGGGTTGTGGATGCATGGAACGGCCTTCCAGAGGAGGTTGTGGAGTCAAAAACAGTGGTTGAATTCAAGCATGCATGGGACAGTCATAAGGCAATTCTAGGGGGTGGGAGTAGAAAGAAGTAGGCTGCTGGTTAACTAGGATCTGCAGCTTATCCATTAGGTAGGGAAATGGGCAGACTGGGTGGGCCAAGCGGTCCTTATCTGCCATCAAATTCTATGTTTCTTCTGCAGAGCTGTCAACAGGAGACCAGCTTGGGACACTGTTCTATTTGCAAGCCTGCTCTGCAAAGAAACTGACAAGAACATTTTGTGAGCAACAGGATGTCTCTTAACGAGTTACCAGGCAAAGACTTATAAAAAGAGAGAGAGAGACTGAAACTTGGAATTAGAGATACTCTTAGACCAAGGACTTTTGTTTTCTTTTCTTGTACTGCCTTTGTAAACAGTTATACTGAACAATTTTTAATTTTTATTTTACTGTTATTGATAATAATAAAAAGTTAGTTGCGAATTTTGTAACTGCTCCTGGTTTTCCTGTGCTTCCTGACCTGTGCCTTGATGACAGTACTTTATTTGCATCTCCCATTATTACAACCCCACAAATAAGCTGTTTTTAAAAAATTCTATCTAGGCACCAATTTATATGATCCACCATATCATTTTTATTATTCATGGGGGGATGATAAAACCCCACTATAAATAATAGTCTAAAAGATCTTGGAAGTTTAGGCATTCTAGTCTCAGTCCACATCATTTCATATTTTTTGTCTTCCAGTATCTTTACCCTCTTATATGGTACATTTTCCTTAATGTACCAAGCTACCCCCCATTTCTCTTTTCTATCCTTTCTCTCTATTTTGTAGTCTGTACCTGCTAACACTTGTGTAGGCACATTTATACTACGCTAGATTTCTGTAATCAAAGCAATTTGGACTGCCTTTTGCTTCAAAATCACTTCAAGTTTGTCTACTTAGTTACTAAGGAGCATACATTAGTATTTAATAAAGTGGGTACACAGGATTTTACAACTGGAATTTTTATTACATTTTCCAAATTCATTTGCCTGCATTTTGATGGTCTCCTGAAGTTTTTACTCTATTTGTTATTCTTATTGAGATACTTTCTGTTTTCTGTGTTTCTACTTCTTTAAGAGTGTTACATGGGATTTTTTGTAGATTTTTTCCAATTTACTCTTTTCTCTAATTGATTTACTCTTCGCTCAGTAGTCAATACTACCATCATTTGCATTTCCTCTTCTTTAAATAGTGTTCTAATGTGTGCTTTTACATCACTTTCCATGTTCTCTGCTTTACTTATAGCATTTCCAAACATCAGAATTACAATTGCAAAAATATCTTCTTTAAACCCAATAGTCCCTTTGTTATCATTTGTACACTTACTGTGTGACTCGCAACTCCACGTGTAAAAGCAAGTGTTCAGTAGTTTTACCAAGTGTTTTGATAACACTTTTCTGAAACACCACAGTTTACATAAATACCCTTCAGACTTACCAATGAATGAAAATAAAACTTTTTTTTTAAATAGCCTCCCACCTGTGACTCTTGCTGAGGACTCACAACACTCCAGTGAGAGCCACTCACGTGGACAGTCACTCTGAAGACAGCCACTTGCAGTGGTTCACCTTTGAAGATGGTTTGCCCTGCCCACTCACCTGCATCACAGTAGGCTGGGTCCTGATGTTGTTACCAACCACTGCCACCTGGTCAATCCAGTCCTCGTTGTTACAGGGATTTCATCAGCCACAGGAGGGTGGATGGTGGACACAGTCAGTCAGCAGCAAGCAGGCAGAAGACATTGTCACAACAGTTCAGAAGAAGATGTGCAACAGAGGTCAACACAAATATTGCAGGGGATGAGGGCAAGGCCTATGAGGACAGGATGAATGAGCTGAATATGTACACACTGGAGGAGAGGAGGGATAGGGGGATATGACTGAAATATTCAAGTATTTGAGGGGGATAAACAAAGCTAGCACTGAAGGGGTGTTTAAACTGAGGAAGCGTAGAGACACAAGGGGGAATGGACTAAGATTGGAAGGTGGAAGATTTAGGAGGGAGATGAGGAGGCACTACTTCACAGAGAGGGTGATGTATATATGGAGTGCTTTACCAGAGGGGTGGTATCATGTAAGACAGTAAAAAGTTTTAAGAGGGCATGACAGAGCATGAGGAAAGGTTTGGGTTGAGGGGGCTAAGGTCGTAGTGGGAATGACAGATGGGGAGGGGGTTGGTGCAGCTGCAATCTAGGGAGCTAATTGCACACTCAGGCAGACTTTGAGAGACTGGGTGGTCTGTTTCTGCTGGCAGATTCATATGTTCATAGAAGAGCCACACTGTTCTTGGTTGTAGCAGATTACCTATGAAGAAGGAGCGCCCCGCCCTCCCATCACCTGCATCACAGCAAGCTGTTCCCAGTGCAATTACTGACCACTGCCACTGGTCAGTCCAGCCCTCATTGTTACAGGGAGTTCAGCAGCCACAGAAGGGTGGGTGGTGGACACAGTTAGTTTGCAGCTAGCAGGTGGAAGACATTGCCACAACAGTTCAGAAAAGCCACACTGTTCTTGGTTGCAGAAGATCACCTTTGAAAAGAGAGTGCCCTGCCCCCCTCACCCACATCACAGCAAGCTGGTCCCAGTGCTGTTACCAACCACTGCCACTTAGTCAGTCCATCCTTCATTGTTACAGGGAGTTCAGCAGCCACAGGAGGGTGGGTGGAGGATGCAGTCAGTCAGTGGGTGGCAGGTGGAAGACACTGCCACAACAGTTCAGGAGAGTTCTTCTTGCATTCTTCGCTGATCCTACATGCTACTCTGGTTCCAAACTTCATCTCTGGTGTGCTACCTCTGAGTTCACTAGCCAACTCTATGGATTGCACTCTCCACAATTGTTTATCATTTTCCTTTGAAATCCACATAAGTTTATGTCGTTCATTTATATACTGTATTTCTTGATTGCAAGGATTTATTTAATTTTTACATCAGTTATAAAATCCTTTAGGCTGTACCACTGTTTCTATATACATCTTGCTGAACCTTCTTATTTTTCCAAGCTCCATGAACTGGCATAGCTTTTCTTTTTTATGTTTGTGTGCATCCATAAGCATGATACTGTTCAGTGACTGTGGGGTGGAAACTTCTTGTAGTTAAAAGGACCCAACTGCTGTTATGAGAGAGAGGTTTGATGCTTTCATCTGTATGATGCCACCCATCAAACAGCTGAGTGGCATCATCATCAGCTTTGCTGATCACTGTACAGAGACCTGCCATGAGCAGGCATCTGTAATGTGATCACCCATCTGCATAGTGCACTCCACCCACTTTATGTGTGTGATGTGTGTGAACACCATGGTGCCCATACCCAGTGTCACTATACCACATTTGTAACATAATCCCCCCAAGTAGTATGCCCCCCACCTACTTCATGTGTGCAGGCACAGCGATGCCCACTCCAGTGCCACCATACATCTGTGATTCTGGGGTGACCAGTCCCCGGTGTCACCCTTACACCTGTAAAGAAAAGTTCCCTTGTAGTCTTTTTGTTTTAGTAATTATAACCTGAAAAGCAGAAGAACATCCACCAGTGTCTTTTGATGCTGACCCCACAACCCACCCACCCGACCCCCTACTCAGCCCCCACAGTCTCATACCACACATCCTCAGTTACCTAATAATGGTCCACCACCACTCTACAATAAAGCATATCCTCTCCAACACTGGATGAAAACTGAAGAAACAAGGTATGTGCCATCAATGCATTTTGAACTTTTACTCATAACTTTGTCATATTTTAATATTTTGTCACCAGAGTTTCAACATGTTTTTTTTTTAACCCCAGCTCATGAACAAGGTAGGTGAAAATGTTCAATCTATCACAAAAGGTGATTTTGCAGTCATTCCGTGAAATCACCTTTCAGGCTGGATTTGAAAAATGTCACCTCCCAGGTTCATGAAGCGGGGTCATAAAAAGATTATGTTGAAAATTGTGGGTCAAATCTTAAGAAAACACCAAAGGTATGATGGTACATTTTCAACATTCACTCATAACTTTCATAATTTTCAATATGCATTATCCAGTTCTGCAACATATATGCATTATGAGTATGTCCCAAAGTTATTTATTTAGAAAAGTTTCACCAGGAAAGACAACATGAGCTGTGAACAGCTCATTTCCAGTAGCATCCTGGGGGGTTGGGGAACACATGTGGAGGAAGAGCAATGAACAAAACTAAGATAAAAAACATAGTGTATCTGTCAAATACAATACAGTACAGTCCATGACAAACATACATACATACTCCTACATAGGAGTGAGAAGACAATAGTACAATGTTGAGTACAATGTGTAGAGAACTATCCTATAGTATGAATACAAGAAGGTAAACAGGTAGCTTGGTATGGTATTAGCCTGATAGATGGCATATGCAGTAGTAGGACTAAGCAAGAGCAAAGGCTGAGTACCAGGATACTAAGTGCTATATTGTAACATATTGAAGGAAGACCAGCAAGGGTGGGTGGATTGTAGGTAGGGTGGAGGGTTGGAAGGGGGGGTATAGAGACAGCATGCCAATTCCTCTTCAGGATGCTGAGAACCCTGCAAGGGGTCTGGCAGCTGGCAAGGTGGTGGAGAGGGGAAAAAGGGTGAGGCTAGATTGGGAGAGTTGGAAGGGGGAAAAGAGAGCCAGCATGCCTATTCCCCTTCAGGATGCTGAGAACCCTGCAAGGGGCCTGGAAGGTGGTAAGGTGGTGGAGAGGGAGAAAGGGAGAAAAGGAGAGAGAGGAGTGGGAGACGGGAGTGTGGTCTCTTTAAGCAAGCAGACATTAGGTATTGACAAATGCTTGTTTTAATCAGTTCCCCTGTGTTGGTTCAACATTGATATTGTTGACCGACACTCCAGTAACAGCACAATGCCAAAAGTAACCATGCCACCAGGCATTTGCGCCACACAACTGCCATCATGGCAAAGTACCAGGACACACTCTGGCTGTTTATGGTGGGCTTCGACCCCTGCATCCCCCAGATAATAAGATAATCACCTCCAGGTTGGAGGTGTAGGGGGGAAGAGCATAACACCCCTGGATTGGCAAGATGGCAGGCACTGCAAAATCCTGATTCATAGAATGGCTATCGATTGGGTTGCAGCATCCACATCGCCATCTCTGCAAGGGTTATGCTGCATGAATGGCACACCATTTTAATTCAGCCTTGTAAATTTGTGCATGCCAATGCCAGTTCAAAATTTCAACAGCGAATGACATTACAGTGACAATTCACTGTTGCCGCTATAATATCACTGCAGGACCCTGGCATTGCTTTCTCCGGGGGGTTTGTACGCCCTACCTGAATCAA
The DNA here is from genome assembly GCA_016271365.2 of Neoceratodus forsteri. Classification (NCBI taxonomy): domain Eukaryota; kingdom Metazoa; phylum Chordata; order Ceratodontiformes; family Ceratodontidae; genus Neoceratodus; species Neoceratodus forsteri. The sequence goes on along the minus strand of CM057450.1, from coordinate 1,277,252,905 downwards.
CTCCAACTTGGAGTTGATAATCCTAAATATGGGGAGTGTGGGGCAGGGGGTTTGGGGGGCAAAGCTCCCTGAAAAAAATAAACACTTACTGGACAGCTTTATGCCAACCGCAATTGTGGTTGACATAAAGTCATCGCTGAAACATTGGTTGACAACTTTGTTGTCAAACCGGCATCATGGATCCATAAAATTGAAAGGTTGTGGTCTCCAGCTTGCTTTTTAGTTTATTTTGCCAAATGACAACTCTTACTGTGTTATGGCCCCTAGCTATAGGACAGAGTTTCTCCTTAACCACTATCTCTCACAAACCAGTCAATTCTTTTTGCAAAACATTAAATTGAGACTGGTAATGTTCTAGTTATCTATATAACATTTTGAATAAAAAAAAATATTAAGGTCAGAGAATGAGGTTATTTTAAGGAATTTTCAGCTTTCTAAAAGAAATGTAGAAAATGATGATGCAGATGACAGAAAACATATGAAGTACACTTCTTTGGTTATAGATCAGTGCATGTTGTTCATGATTTATCACCTGCAACATGGATAAAGAATGTCATGTCTAAATAGAGAATGTGTGGAGGAGCAAATGTTTGCCTCCATGCACTAGATAATCCTTCAATGTTAACAATAAAATGGCAAAGAATAGAGTTTATTTTCTATGACAAATGCTCAACATTTGATTAATATGCAAACAATTTCTGATGGTGTACTGCTACACAAAGGAATAACACTGAGGTATGTGTAAAGTCATTGATTTAGTAAAAACAAATAGAAGGAAAAGTGGAATGGACAGAGGAGGCTGCTAACATATTACATGACCCCAATGACTTCATGTTGTGCTGTTTGAAGAGAAAAAATAAAATAATGCTACTGTATAATGAGAGGATGTGGTTATAATTAATCAAAGAAGATACTGAAATCCTAGATATAGCCAAATACTTAAGTATGTAATACAGTACATTTTATTCTGTGGTCAGTTTCAATGGCAATGCTTCTAGAAAGGGGATGCATATATTTTTAAGAAGAAGAGAGATCTCAAGAGCTTGTTTGTGGTTCTTTGGGGATGCAGTATGTCTGTCATTAACTATTCTTGTCCTGATACATTTGTCTGTTGGAGAATTATTAAATACAGTAACAAAATGGTAACTTTATTTAGTACAAGTGCGGTCTCCATTTTTTTTAGTATTGACCCCTTCCTTCCACCCAACAATTGTAAACACTGTATTGGAAGGGCATTTATAAAAACAATATTTATTACTCTAGCTCTTTATGATGTGTGTACTGTACAGTATGTGTATGTAAAACAACAGTTAATGTCACAGCAAAATAACCTGTACCTACAATATACCTTTTTAGGCCATTTTAATTTGTTCTTTTTCTGCTGTCTTGTTAGATGATCCTTTTCCCCCTTAGGAATCTGCTTTAGCATTTTTCTTTTGATCTCAAATCAGTAAATAAGAACTTTAGCTGTGTTGCTTGGTGTTAGCATTGTTGTCCCCAGTGTCCCAAATGGCTATGCAGCAATGTTAGTTTCATGTTATAAAATAAGTAGGCAAAATCCTGGCCTCTGACTAGCTGAGACAGGTTGATGCATATACTTTTATTTCAGCACTGTCAATAGGAATTAAGTACCAGTGCCAACATGCCCCAGCACCAAACAAACTCTGGCAGAGCCACAATGGCTGCACCTATAATAAGTGTGGAAAAAATATCACTGCTAAGTAAAATACACACCCCATTTCTAAATGGATCCCTGAAGTGTACAACGTGATGCCCATTTCAAAATGAGCACTCTCGTTGTCATAATTTACTGTTTGAAAGTTCAAGCCATGACTCTGGGCATGCACTACTGTGTATGCCCAGACTTGCAGCTTGAATTGTCAAACAGTAAATTACCACAGTCACAGTGCTTGTTTTGAAATGGGCATTACTTTGTACAGTCAGGAATCTATTTAGAAATGGGGAGTGCATTTCACTCAGCAGCAATATTTTTGCCACACTTGTTCATAATGAGTGTGCCCCTCTGCTTGGCACCAGATATCACCATGGACAGGAGCAGCAATTGACAGGACTCATGGTCAGTCTCAGAATGTATTTTTAGCCAAAATAATTGCTAATTTTTGCTACCTGGAACATATAGGGCCTGTTTTGTTTTTTTTAAGCAACAGAAGCAAGACATTCATAAAGACAATAGTGTGTTGGGGATGGTGAGAGCCACACTATACTGAATAGAGAGGACACAGTGAGGTGTGATTCATCTCCACTCCATGGATGCAATTGCAGACACACTGTGCTGCATTAGGAAACATCCAAGACATCCCTTTCTCTACTGATGTAATCACAATACATAAGTTTAGCTCCACTATGCAGTCATAAAAATATCCATGTACCTTCATAAATTTGTGAAATGGTCACCATTTTCACCCACTAAGTAAAAAACACATTTGCACAGTGCTCATCACCAGCTAAATTTGTTATATCTTCCCTTTTTGCTTTCATTTTCCCCCCCATCTCTTTTCTTAACATGGCAAAACTGATCTGTTATTACACTGACAACCCTGTCACCTCTCCTGCTCACTTAATCCCTCACTTCCTGCCCACCTAGTTAAGTTTTGCTCATTCAAGTGCCAAGAAACCACGTTCTGTGTAAGCCATTCCTAACCTATTGATTGCGGGAGCCAAAGCAGCTCTAGTCAAGATCAGTTTCAAACAACACAAAAAGAATGAATCATCAAATCTCTGGTTTCCACACTGCTAGCCGTCAACTCACACATCACTCATAGAACTGTTACTTACTTGCATCAACAGTTCTGAGCACCTTTCAACAAGCTTTGTTTCTCACTCATTTCAATCTATGGTGAAAAACACATATACTAGTATAGTAACGTCTATTTTTTCTATTTATTTATTCTGTTATGAAAGTATACATTGTGACCACACGCTCTCCTGTTTAAGAAAAAATACTTCTGTGCTCACAACTATGAAACTCCATGACCCTCAAAAAGATTAGACTAGCACAAATACTCACAGAAATCTGCCATGTAAATTTAATATCTTCTATCTTTTTTGCAAAGTACAGAACAGTTTTAATATATAGCAGATTCCTAATGTAAGGGTGAGGGACTATGAGAATCTGTGAGTCACAATTGCACCTCCTCGAGGTGGAAGAGCTATTTTAACAAAACTATTTACTATTATAAATGTTTTGATAATTTGTATATTTTTGTTAATTTTGCTTAATAACCCAGTTTAAAAGTGCACAAACACATTCCAGGGTGCTGGTACAGTAGTACAGTATGTTAATACTGTCATAGAGACCAGTCTGATAGTTGTGAGAATGTTCTCAAGCACATTCTTAAGAGCTGCTGATACCTTTGGGGCTGGCAACTCATGTATAGTAACTGCCTGCCCCAGGACCCAAAGTAGCTATTTAAAAAAAATTATTCTGTGCAAGCAAGACTTACATTTTTAACTTAATAGAAGCACAGTCACACTTCCTGGTTCCTCTGAAGCCAACAAGCACCCACTGCAGCCATGTCCAGAAAACAGTGTTTTGATGATATGAAGGAGTTGCAGGGCTATAGATAGCATTATAATGCTAGTGGGGGTAGTGGCAGCCTTTAGGTGTAACTTTTGCTTAAGACATGTATCTGTACATGTCAAGGGGGGTAGTACATGTGATCCACCACAATAGAATTATTTTGAGGTCAGAATCAAGGAGGAAGGGAGAGAGAGGACATGGAGTGAGGTTTGAGGATGCTCCACTTTACCTCCAGGGTCTCCTCTTCACTTATGCCCCTACATGTCTCTCCATTCCACAAAGGAAACTCTTCTCACAGTCCATAGGTTCCATTTAAAATATTCCAAGAAAGCCTTTGTAGTAGGTAGTCAAAAAGTTTTATGAAACATGCTTCCTGTTACTCTTCTCCTTTATCCATCATTGGAAAAATTTGAAAATAGATCTGAAGTCCCACATGTTCATTCTGGTCCATCCAGAATGTTAGATTATTAATAGTGGTAAGTGCTTTAAGGAAGAAATAGTATGACATACAGAACTACATAATTATTGTTGAAATATTTATTTGTAAAATATTATTATTTGCCAAACATTATCTTTTAAGTTGTGATTACATTTTATGTTATTCACCATAAGACCCATGGATCGGGCTTTTTTTATTTAAAAAAATCTCACCTTGCTTATGCAAGAGGAGGACTTCCATCTTTGACAGATTAAGCTCAGGAAATGGAGACAATATTCTGCTTGCCAAGGCATGTATATAGAATGAGAGGAGAGGCAGCACTAAAAAAGTCAAACGAGCTAGTGTGCTCGTATGAAAATGGAAAGCTAAGGTTCAAGACAGGGATGTATTTATCAAAAACTAAGTTGTGGCACATACAAAGCTGCACCAATATTTTGCACAATTGGGTTTTGCAACAGAATAGAAATGTTTTAATCAAATGGTGGCCCTTTCAGATTGTAGAATTGTTTCAACCCTAACTACCATCTATACACAAATTTGCCTAGTAGGTCTTTGAAAATCATTTGCTGGCATCTAAAAGAACATTGAGCATTCAGTTCTGCAAATCATCTCCTAGTCAAATGTCAGTAGCAGTTTTTTTTGTCAGAAAGGAAAATGTTGATGGAATAGAGGATAAGACAAAGAAGAGTTAAAGTTAAAGCAGAAGCAATTAATGTAGCATTGCAACAAAAAAGTTTCAGCAAAAATTAAATAATATATTAGCATACCAGTCAAATGTTTTTGTCTAGGTACCTTACATGCTGTGCACCATGAGTCTTCTTTTATTTTCTTGAGCCTAACCCTCACTGGACCTACAATGCCATTTCAATGCAAAATGTGACAGCCATCTTTTTCCCTGAGAAAAAACTAAATTAAAGATTTATAAAATACTAACATATTGGTAGGATTAGACAATTATCCCACCAAATAAACCTGGAAGATGCCTAGAATCATTTATAATGAAAAAGGGTAGGGTCATAATTTTTGCCCAATTTCATTGCACTGCTGCTTTATGGAGGGAAGGACAGACTAAAGAGAGGGCATCAATGACTGCAGGTTAGTGCTGAAGGTAGTCCAAGCTGCACTGAGGTCAAGACATATAAGGATCTGGCAGGTCAAGAGGTGTGAGGTAGCCCACTGCAGTGCCACATGGCCGACCCTGGTCCAGGAATGACCTCCGTTACTAGGCTGGTGGAGGGCAGCGGCATGACAGAGGTGATGAGTTCACTATCTGGAGAGAGAGGACTAAAGTGCATTGCTTTCCACTATATATCCTGTAGTTGAATTATGGAAAGGAACTGGCTGAGTCTTAGAGAAACCCATAGCCCACCATAGAGTACCTCTCAACCTTTTGTCACTGAAATGAGGGACACAGGCACTCAAAATGAAGGACAATGAGGGACACTTACCTCACAATAAGGTACGCATCTTCAAACATGGAAACAATTTCCCCTACTTTTACAACGTGCATAGATAGCTAGTTATCTATATATATATATATATATATATATATATATATATATATATATTATCTAACATCTTAGAAAATTATGAATTTCTTCTTTGACACCTGAATTTACAGAACCTTTTTTGTGTGGGTAGTACAATTTCCATGAGAGACGTGTGAGGGACAAATCAATTTTGATTGGGTAAAATGAAGGATGTCCCTTTTAATCAGGGACATGTGAGAAATATGGGATTAGGGTCTTGATGCTCTATGAGCACTAGGGTGAAGGCAAAGAATCTGAAGAAAAAAAAACAAGCTGTGTGCTTCCGTATCAAAAAAGATACTGCAAGAAATGAAAAGGAGTTGTTGGTGTAGATGAGGTCAATAAAAACATAGATGACGGCAGGCTTTGTGCTTTCCCCATGGTAAAAACCAGACTGAAGGTGTTGAAGAATATTTTTAAGTGAAAGGGGAAGGGTAAGAGAAAGCCATGTGTCAGTTTTCGAATTATGAGGGGGTCCTCAGGAGGCTAAAATGCATAACTCTGAGGTATGCCCCCATACCTCAAGTACATCATCTCTGCCATTTACGATAATGACAAATAGAAAGACACTGTTTAGAAATGGAGCCCCATGACTCCCAAAGATCATTAAGCATATTCCAGTAATAGGCATGTGACAGAAAGTGAGGCTGGAGGTACAGTAGTATTTAGAGAATAAGTTTAGACAGAGTTGGATGGTATGAGAGTAGGTGAGTTATAATCAATAGCACAGTTTATTTTATTTATTTATTTATTTATTGCATATAATTGGAATTACAATCCTTTGAGTCACAGACTCATTTGCAAAGGCTCCACGTCGGTTACAGGGGTGGAGGGGAAATGAAATACAAGGATACATACATAGTAAAACAGTATACAAGAAAACATACACACTCAAGTATTACACAAACAGTACTGACAGTGCAGCCCAGTCTTTATCTTAGTTCAACAGAGACAGTAGTAGGCAACATTCAGGGTATCATTTGTTATAGATGGGGGGAAGCATATTCATGAGGTCTATGGAGACTCTGTGTCTGTTATTAATGGGGTTAGGTATCATACTTAGGTGGGCAGAGCTAGCCACAGTCACAGGTTGCAGACTCAATTAGGTGGGCTTTGAGGCCTGCTTTGAATAGAGAGATGCTGAGTGTCTGAGTGAGCCGAGGAGGTAGATCATTAAGCCAAAGAGGAGCACGGTACCGAATCGATCTTTGACCCAGTGATGTCCTACAGTGGGGGACCTGGAATGTGAAATTAGTGGTGAGTCGAGTATTGCACCTGAGGGGGGCTGGGCTAATTATGGGGTGAAGGCCACGTGGGGCTATCTGAAGTTGTATTTTTTTTTTCAGGATGCAGGTGTGGTACTGAAGTCTTTGTTGGAAGTTTAGCTAACCATTCAGGGATAAAGGTCACAGGTATGAGTTAGACGGTCGCTGCCAGTGACTAGTTGGCAGGCTTTATTCAGGGCAGTGTTAATACTGTGTAGTGTGGTGGGTTCTGCTGATCCATATATCGCTATCCCATAATCAATTAGGGAGAGGATTGAGGCGGAGACTGCCAGATGCAAGGCCTGTGAGGGTAAACAGTGTTTAACTCTATACAGGATTCCCACTCTAGTGTTAACAGCGGTGGAAAGAAGTTGAATGTGTCTATGGTAGGAGAGGGAGGTATCTAACGTGATACTCAGGTATTTGAAGTTAGTGATGCGTTCAAGGGGGATACATTGTGTGTTTTTAATTAGTAGTGCTGATTGACTGTGTGGGCTTTGTCGGTGTGCAAATATCATGGATTTAGTTTTTTTATAGTTGATGATCAGGTGGTGCTCATCGAACCAAGAGTCTAGCTCCCCAAAGAAACACTGTAGGGCTTACTGGAGGGCGTTAGGTTGAGGGTGTTTCCAAAATAGTACCGCATCATCCGCATAGAGAAGCATATGACCACTGCATGCCTTGGGAAGTGAGTTTAAAAGGAGGGAAAAGAGAAGAGGGCTGAGGATTGACCCCTGAGGGACCCCAGAGCACACTGCTTTGCGAGAGGAGATGGTGGTATTTTACCTGACTTGCTGAGACCGGCCTGAGAGGTAGTCCTTGAACCAGACAGTTGTCTCAGGGACCACATTTAGCTGTGGCATGACACGAAGCAAAAGATCGTGACTGACCATGTCAAATGCTTTGGTAAGATCCACAAAGATTGCACCTGCAATAGCTACTTGGTCTAGGGCCTCATGGATGAACAAGGTGAGCTCAGAAAGTGCAGTGACAGTGCTATAGCCTGTCCGGAAGCCGTGCTGTGCATGGCTTAGTAGGTTGTATCTAGTTAGGTGTTCTGTAAACTGGTCAGAGACTATTTTTTCCAGTGCTTTAGAGAGAGGAGGAAGTATAGAGATAGGTCTATAGTTGATTGAGAAAGTGGGGTCTCCACTCTTCAGAATGAGAGTGATTTATGCACTCTTCTAGGTTGAGGGTAACTGACCGAGGCAGAGAGAGAGACTGAGAATTTTAGTAAGGTGGGGTAGTATGACATCCAGTGTCAGCCGAATGAGTTTAAGATCTAGTGAATCATTGCTGTACCGGGAATTGGAAATTGCATTGGAAATGTAATGTTTTGCTTCCCAGCTGGAGATGACTCTCAGCCTGAAAGGTAGTGAATCTGAGCTAGAAGGAGTGTCAGAGGGAGGTGGGGACAGTGTGGAAGAATTTGGGAGGGAGGATATGGGAGAGGTCCGAGAAGGTGGTGTTGAGGGCTTCTGCTATAGCGGAGGGGTCTTGAGTGACTTCTCTGTTTATAGTGAGTTGGGAGGGGGAGGGGGAGCGGGAATTCCCATTTAGTTCTTTTAAGTTGCTCCAGAATTTTTCCCGTCTCCCCATGAGGAGGTAAGAGTTTGATGGTAGTAAGAAGCCTTAGCCTGTCATATGCCCCATGTACATTTATTGTGGGCCACTCGGTATAGCTGTCTATCATGTGTGCTTTGAGATTCGAGGGCCTTATGCCAAAGGTTGTCCCTCAATTGGAGCAGGTTAAGTAGTGAGGGTGTGAACCAAGGGGTGGTTCTGGTTTTCAGTACTTGTTTGGTGAGGGGGGCAAAAATGTCGCAGGCCTTGTTAAAGGTGGTTATAAAGTGTGCAAGAGCTTGGTCTACAGACTGCGTGGTGTAAATGGGGAGCCAATCGCAAGTAGCTAAATGGGCTATGAGTTTACATAGGTCTCCTCTTTCTAGCTGTCTCTGCATGGAGATTATCGGGGGGGCAGGGGCAGTTTGCCAGACCACCAGCTGGTCACTGGGAAGTGGTCACTAATTGAATCAGGAAGCACCGAGGCTTGGGAGAGGTTCCATGGCCTATTTGTGAAGATAAGGCCTATAAGGGTGGAGGCCCCAGTTCTATTGTCCCTTCTGGTAGGAGATGTGACTATTTGGGTTAGGTCATATGCCAGGGCAGCGTCCTTGAAGCAGGACGAGGTAGGGGATAGCCAGTTGATGTTGAAGTCTCCCATTAAGATGAGTTCACTAGTATTGGGTAGGTTGGATATAATGCGGAGGATAGAATCAAAGGCTAGTTTTTGGTTTCTCGTGGGGATGTAGGCAGAAATGGTGTATAGCATTTTGGTGCCAAGACTGAGTTTGACTGTTAGTGTCTGGGCACCATATTGTGGTACGGGGTGTTAACTTCAGTGGCATGGAGTGGGGATTTAACATAAATTGCACAGCCGCCACCTCTCTTGCTGGCCCTATCGGTCCTGAAGAGAGAATAATTACTGAGGGGGACCGCATTATTGGGTATGTTATTTGAGAGCCAGGTCTCTGAGATGGCTAGGATGTCGGGTGTATGCTGGGCAACCCAGCCTTGGAGAGGAGTGAGTTTTTTTGGTAGGCTGCAAATATTCAGAGTTGCTAGCAGTAGTCTACCCCTAGAGTGGTTTGGGGAGGCCTTTGTGCTGGGTGGTCCTGGGTTGGGGTGGATATTGCCCAATAGTAATAGAAGTAGGAGGGTGTGCCGTAGGAGGGCCAACCTGCAGAGTTTGGATGAGTGTCATTGGGATTGGTAGGATGAGGGGCCTTTATCACTGGAGGTAGGGACATGTAGACTGGGAAAGACACATGCTAGAAAGGCTAGGGAGGTGTGGGGGGCAGTTATGGTGTTAGCCGTGGTGGCGGGGAGTTGTGGTCTTGGGAGGTGGTGGAGTGCTAAGGTGCAGTGAGTAGCATGTGAGGGTAAGAGTGAGAGTGTGAGGGTATAAGCCAGCAAGAACAGATTGGCTTGCTTGAGAAGTGTTGCTGAGACTGGGTCTGTTGTCATCATTCGTAAATAAGTAAAAAATGGAAATGTTGTGGTAGTGTGGCTTTGATCCCTCTAGAGGGGGTTGTTGATCATATTGTAGGAACCTGGAAGCCAGGAGGGCTGTTAGTAGCAGGGATAACATAATATAAGTTGATAGAGATAGATATATTTCAGTGGCCTCTAGTGGTAACCTAATATAACCTGCAGCTGGAAAAGTGAGCTGATAAGTTATTTCAGCTCGTCACCTGACAACCCTTGGCTATAAATTCGAGAGCCGACCGAGGGTGGTGGTGGTGGGGAGCTGAACACATAGCATTCGGCGAGGCCTAGCCTGAGCACCAAACTGCAGTGTGTTTTCAGCTGAGTGGAGGGGCGCAGGCAGCCATTGTTTGAAAAGTCTCCAAAATCAGAGGAAGCCAAGCAGTTTCTCTCCAGCGGTTGTGACTGCTGTGTGTTCCGAGGTAAAATTACCTTTGCAATTTCTTTTATGGGCTTGTCCTGTGGCAGGGAGGGCTTCCAGCACTGGCCCTCGTGACCTCCGTCCTCGGGGGAAGGGGGTGAGATCTGCAGAAGAGGGAGAGACAGGGGTGGTTAAGTAGCACATGGTAAGTAGGTACAGGTGGGGAGGCGATAGGTCTAGCGGTTTAAATGCTTTAAAAAAAAGAACCAATGGCTATGCAGGGTCAGTCTGTATACAGTTTGGAATTAAGTCTGCTAGCAGGAATAAACTTAACAATTTAGAATTTCTATCCCCAGAGTAGTCCCTTTACAGAGAGCACAGTCCAACACAAATGCCCCGACCTCACACAACTCAAGCTCTGCAGTTAGAAAACCTATCTACAGATACTACATAAATCAATTGTTGCAAAAGCTAACTATAGGGCAATTGAAAGCCTTTATGAGATACAGTTCTGTTCTAGCCTGAGCACCAAACTGCAGTGTGTTTTCAGCCGTGTGGAGGGGCGCAGGCAGCCGTTGTTTGAAAAGGCGCCAAAATCAGAGGAAGCCAAGCAGTTTCTCTCCAGCGGTTGCAACTGCTGTGTGTTCCAAGGTAAAATTACCTATTTGATTTCTTTTATGGGCTTGTCCTGCGGCAGGGAGGGCTTCCAGCACTGTCCCTCGCGACCTCCGTCCTCGGGGGAGGGGGGGTGAGATCTTTGCGATTTCTTTTATGGGCTTGTCCTGCAGCAGGGAGGGCTTCCAGCACTGTCCCTCGTGACCTCCGTCCTCAAGGGAGGGAGAGTTGTGAGACACTTGGAATAGAACACTGTTAAAAACCCATCGTTCTTTATTTAGTAAATACTGTAAAATCTACACTGAAATGGTTAAGTGACTTACTCAGAGTCACACAGAATATAAGTGGAGGTTGTGGGATTCAATCCTAGGTCTGCGGCATGTATCAAACTCATTCACAGATTGTCACTCTAACTTCTAGGCTGTACTGCCATAATAGCATCTATGAACTGGATGGAGAGTGGCACTCACTGAAGTATGGTGTACTTCTTCACAGTTCACATTTTATCCGTGAGCCAATCCAGTTTATGTCACTTATTTATAACTATGGTTCCATTCGATGCAGTATCATTTATTTATTTAATTAATTTAATTTAGTTCACAACTAATGTACCCAGGATAGCCCAGCTGAGATGCAACTGTATGTTTCCACTGTGGCCCTGCTTCTACTATTTATACAGCTGGGTGGACTGGTGCAGTGAAATGTTAAATGACTTGTGTGACAGAAATGTTAAGGAAAGAGTTAATGGTTTGGATTCTCTAGCTGGTGTTTTTTTAGCAGTTTGGAAAAAAACACACACAGGCTAAAATTCACTGTCCAGCAGCATCCACAAGCTGGAATTTGCAGTCCTCCCTAGCTACTAGATAAGAGCTGGGTCATAAATCTCGAGTGGACATTTCCACACACACACACACAGACCTGCAGACACATACACAGAGCAGTTTGAATGGATTGGGACATTCAAATATAAACTGAAGGTTTAAAAGGGAATATAATTGGTCACTGATAGGTGTACAGTCTGATTGGGACAATTAAATACATACATGTTAGATGGTTGGTGCATTCAAAGGGGGAATAGGCATTACCTATTCCCAGGAGAATATATAAGAGGCTAAAAGACAATGAAGGGGCTCTCTCTTACTTTGGAAGCTGGAGGGGGGAACATAAGTTTGGAGCCTACCCTTGTAGTTATGTCCATGGGAGCTGGCAATTAGAACAGGGTACAGTGTCTCTTGTAAGGACAGGGAAGGGTAAGTTTAGTAATAGTGTATTTCAGTATAAGTCTTCTTCTTTTGCCATCTGTTGTTTAAAAACATTTGTTTACTTTTCCTGTATGAGTGTTATTCCCTTGTGTTGTAAATATATATCCTGTAAATGCTCAGTGCACTTTCTGTTAAGTAAAAAGCTATTTATTTGCTCAATATTTGTGATTGTGATGTCATTTTTCTAAGGTAATATTTGGTTTCCACTGGCTGAGGTAAACTCTGTGTAGCATCCACCACCCAAGAGAGACACACTACCAGACTTTAATTTGTGCAATTGCATGTTTAATTATTCAAGTTTGTGAACTTGAAGGTTGATGCCTGATGACTCCAGCTAGTGGCAGTGAGTACTCAAGGACAGACACCTCTCTAAAAGCTGTTTCAGCCCAGAGGGAGAGGTGGGTTGTCACATTGGCTCTGGTTAGTTTTGAACCTATGATCACAACACAACTGATGACATACAGTATCAGTTCATAAAGTAAAAGTGTTATAGGCATAAATAATGACAATAAACCTAACTGAACAAAAAAGTTAAGCTAATGCACATAACAATAAGTAGGAATTAATCAGAAAATAATACATGGGTGGATGCATGTAACCAGAATGTTACACACACCCTTGATGTGGGATGCTACGTAAACCTGACAGTGAAGATGGAGGAGTTTATAAAAGCATCCCACATGAAGGATGTGTGTATGTGTGTGTAACATTCTGATTTACACCCACCCACCCATGTTTTGTAGCTTATAATAACTAATGGAGCATTTTTAATCAGTGTGTGTGTGTGTGTGTGCGTGTGTGTGTGTGTGTGTGTGTGTGTGTGTGTGTGTGTGTGTTTGTGTGTGTGTGTTATGGAAGCAGTGAAACTGCCAAATTGTTTGAGTGAAAACCTGAGACAGTTTCATTTGTAGGACACAGAACGGGGATTTCTGGTTAGTTTTTTGATTATTGTAGTTGTGGCAGTTGTGCAGTTTTGCTTGCGCTGAGCTCAGCATGAGTGTGATTGACAGCCAGTAGTTACAATCACCTGATTGTAATGCAAAATAGTAACTGGGTGGTTGTAACACCATTTTAAGAACATATTATTAGTATATAAGAAATACTTCCCAGTAATCGCTACTGATTTAACCAACCAGTAAGATACAAAATAAAATAAAATCAAAAAGAAGCTTTGCGATAAGAAGACAAATCTGTACTATATAGCCACACAAAAAATGAATGTCATGTTACACATGCATACTCACACACACACACACATGCACACACACTGAAATTAAGTTAAGGAAGTGCATACTGCACTCAGATGTGAGTTACAATAGATGAAAGGACAAACATTTCAGAACATGCGAGATTGTGTAGCTAGACAAACAAGACTTACCAAGATGTATATTTTTATCAACAAATGAATACCCTTATTCAGGAGCACTCAGAATGGGATTTATGAGTAGGCTTATACTTTATCTCCCATAGCAAAAGAGGTGTATAAGTCATATGAAAGGATTTACTGGATTCTGGGGCCCTACAGTACATCTTTTAAAGCATATGGAATTTCCCTTATTGTTTGCTGTCTCTGATTCTGATAGAATGAATGTTGTCATGGCTTTGGTTTTCTTAAAAGGAACTCTAAGAGCTGGCTTGAGTGCTAATCAGATCTGTATTTCTACTTACTTAGTCACAACATTCAATTTTCTTCATGAGAAATCAAAGCAGCAGACGTGGGTAAACCAAATGGCCAAAACATCTGGCCAGTGACGTTTTCTATAGTCATTCAATTCCATATCACATGGATAAAATCACAAAGGCCCACATTACAATTCTTATGGAATGAAGGCTGGTGTATATTTATTTTTTCACACCACTGATTGTGAGATATGCTGCAATATTGTACTGTGCATTCCAAACGGGAGCCTGTTTGTGTAAAGTAATTCAATAGTATCTCAAATCAGTAAATGTATCTTGATTAGACACATTTGTTTAAAACATTTGGAGAAAGTGTTTTTCTCTAAGATTAAAGTTTCATGGTTGATAAAGTGCCAGTGAATACCTTAACATATCAGAGTTGTTGGCATTACGTTGGTTCAGATCTTGCTATCCAGATAAACTCTTCACTAACCAGTAAAATAGTTTCCCACAGTATATTGGTACACCTTTAAAAATGTCACTCATCAATGATTCATTGGTGTTCATTTAAGAGCAAACAGTACATCTTATTACATTGGTCTTTCAATTGAGTTATGTGCCTAATCCTCCACAAATGCATTTCAGTGATAGCGTGCTATTTTAAAATGTAATCACTCCCCTACTTATGGTTCTCTGAAGCTGCAAACAATGTAGGGTTGTGCAAATACCCAGGTCTGTAGCCAGTTCATTTAATTTGCTGAAGTTGGGTACTATATATACCTGAAGCTGGCACTATCATGAGTAGGGCACAGAGCACATTAACAAATAACGGGGCTAAGAAGAAAGTACTGTCCTCCCTTTAGAGTGTCTACTCAATGTGATTGATTTTCTGGTAAAGACTCACTTTCAGTAGGATTACTTTTGAACATGCCTACAATTTAGAACACTAGACATCTCCAACTATGTTAAACACTGCTAGAGTGATGAATGAAGGCATTAATTCAGCTAGTATTATACTAGCACCTGACCAAACAAAGGTGAGTCCTGACGGATCCCATGTAACAAGAAAAGAAAGGGTCACCTTTCATTAGAGATGATAGATAGTTTTAAAATCTTAAAAAGCTCCAGAGCAAAAAGGGAGGGATTGTTATTTTTTCTAGCCAAAAGGGGCTACATGATGGTGATATAATGTACTGTAACACATCTATAACATAAAGTAAACTTAGTAGATTTCATAGTAACTTGTGTCAGCTACTGTACCTTAGTCTGTTGCCTACATGCTATCAGTTGTTGCAAAAGCAAACAGTAAAATGTTTTTATGCTATATTTGACAGAACAGATTTTAAATAATGAAGCTTGTCATCTTTTAATGGTTAAAATAATATAACATTTATGGTTGCCTTAGTTTCTGACAGACATTGGCAAGGTCTGAAAAGAAAAATGTCAAACATAACCTTAAGTCATCCACAGCTTTCACTACAATCATGTCAGCTCCAACCACAGATCAATCTACACTGAATAAGCAAGATAGCCAATGTATTTATTCTGGATATCCTTGCTGAGATGTGATATCTTGGCTTCAGTGGGGTCCTGCTTTTACTCACTTTCACAGCTGGGTAGGCAGAAGCATTGAAAGGTTAAATGTCTTGCTCAAGGCCACATAGGACCCTATGCACTATAATGCAGCGTGATTATGCACCTGCATAACCACTTCTCACCCACTATGCCACCACGTGGCCAGCTGTGGGATTTTCCTAGAAGGCATGCAGCCCCACCACCAGACTGCACAGAGGGCAATGCAGTTGGGGTGGGCCGGTGGGGCATGCCCACATGCCTCACCATTCCCAGAGGTGTAGAGTGCTAGGCATAGGGGGTGTACATTACACAAGGATCACCGCTGCTGTAAGGGGTGCATGCCCCCTACGAGTCCTTCCCTGGCCACCACGAGTAAGGTGGGGCATGTATGCTCTACCACCTTGCCACCCAGGCCATGGTGGCTGAAAATTGGTCCCGGGCCAGGCTGACCAGACACATGCCTGCCTCTGAGCTGCCATGCACAGCACACTGGCAGCCATTCATTCAGGCCCACAGGAGCAGAAGGATCCTTTCGTGGACCTGGGCAGGCATCCCATTGGATGTCGCCAAGTCCACGTATCTGTCCTTCATGCTCCCATGGGGCGGGGTGGGCCATGGACAGGTGCGCACCAGTGGTGCATACCCCATGTGCACTCCTATCCACAGGTGCGGCCCTTCGCTGGCGGAATTTGTGCCTCCAATGTGCATAGGGCCCGTAGTGAGTATTTGTCTCTAGTGGGGTTTAAACCTGTGATCTCCTGGTTCCCAAGCTAGTGTTCTAACCGCAAGATGGAACCGCCTTGTATAATGTGTATTTAGTTGACTACATTTGAGGAGAAAACCTGGACCCTGCTAGTGCCAGTCAAAATTGGAAAAGAAATCTGTTGCATACACTTTTTGTGAAACTGTACCATTTTGCATAATTCCACACAGTTTCATGAACTAGAACAGTGTGTTTGAAATTCCAGCTTTTTTAAAACAAAATCACATTTTTCAAAATGCACAGCTTGGAAAAATGCTGCTATTTGTTGAAATTCCAAATTTTTAAGAATTTACACTTTTAAAAGGCAGTATTTGGCCAAAAAATGTGCTATTTGAATAAAAAAGTATTATCAAAAATTATGCCACATTTTGGCACTATGTCCCCAAACTTTCTTTGAATGCAAAATCAGCAATTTCTTACAATTTTCCAGGTATAACACAACTTTTGCCTGGTACTAGTCTCTGTACAGTGTCCTTGGTTTGGAAGTGCTTTTCATTGCCATCATTTATTTGATGGCCAGGTTGAGCGAAAAACAACTAGTGGCATTTTCAGTGATGACCTAGAACAATACGAAATTGAAATGAACTGTTTAAGCATAGCAGTTAGCAGTGACAATTCAAGCAAATACTATTTCAAATACGTTTTCAAATTTAGCAAAGAATCTCAATTATTCATTGCATGGGGCTGTAGATTCCAACATATTATGCAGCATAGTAAAAGGACATTTGACCTGCTTTCAGGCAAATCATGGTGGGTTTCTGACATGTGTACATCACATCCTTGACAGAGGTAAGGCAGATGGTGGGCAGACTGATGTTCTCCCTTAAAATGAGAGATGAAAATACTCTGTACAGAACTGTGAGTGACTATGAGGCTCCACTGTAGCCTGGGTAAGACTTGCTAGGGGAAAGTGAAGGGGCATGGTAGCATGATATCAGCTGTATGCACCCTGGTTCCTTCCCCTAAGCTGAATCTGGTCTTTCCTGGTTTCATCCCACAGAGAGAGACTCTTACTGGGTGGGGGGGCAGATGCAATGCAGGTAAGTAGGAAGAGTGATCCTGGAGATAATCTGGTGTGCCTGATAGGTGCACCCACTCCAACAGAGTAAAAGGTTTAATGCAAACAGTTTAGATTTAAATGAAAAATTAAAATAATGTTATTTTACTGTTTCAGGTTTGGTAACAGGCATCATTGTGTGGCAGCCCCCGACTTTTTCCTGGATTTTCTCCCAATTACCCCTGGGCCCTAGACAGAGACGTGTATGTGCATGGAGGTGTGCATGCACCCTCTTGCTCTGGTGATGGCCCTATCTTCTGACCGCATTGGCCTAGCACTGACGGCTTGCCTCAGGCCTCCTGGCCTCCACTGTGAGGCATTCAAGCTCCGAGGGAGCTCAGGCTCCCCTCCTGGAGAGGAGATCTGCCTGACGGCAACTCATCCTGCTCTGCTGCGCCTTAATGGCTCAAGGTCGATCCCGAACACGGGTTGTTGGCGTGGTGAGAGGTAAAGTGTCCAGTGCCTCAGCCCTCTACTCCACTGGGCTGGCATCTTTATCTGTTTTTAATACGTAAAACCATATAAACATGTTGTTCTGTTCATTACATGGAAAACCAGTACATGACAGGAATGCTGGGTAAAATGAGATGAATGCACGACAAAAGTCCCTTAATGCATGACAAATGACTTCTTTTTAAAACACCCAGCTTTGTTTTTGATGAATCTTCAAAAGCAGAACATTATAACTAGCGTGAAC
Organism: Neoceratodus forsteri; assembly: GCA_016271365.2. Classification (NCBI taxonomy): domain Eukaryota; kingdom Metazoa; phylum Chordata; order Ceratodontiformes; family Ceratodontidae; genus Neoceratodus; species Neoceratodus forsteri. The sequence goes on along the minus strand of CM057450.1, from coordinate 1,277,235,133 downwards.
AGGTAAATGGTACACTTTAATTGCACAGTATAGCTCAACTGAGATGCAACATCTTAGCAGGGCCCTGCTGATACATAGTTTCACAGCTGAGAGAATTGAAGTGTAAAGCCCTGAAGTGACTTGCGTAAAATCACACAGTGAGTACTTAACTGGTGAGATTCAAGACCAGGATCTCCTTTTTCTATGGTACATTGTTCATATCACTACTTAACCATGTCCCTTCACATTTAAAATAAAAGTATCAGACCTCTTCAGATGTAGAAGTATGAAATGTCTGGACTACTTTATAACTTTTCCATGGAGAAGCAATGTGTTTCTTTTGAAATAGCAGTCAGACTGATGTGAAATTTTAAAATTTTGACTTTTGTCCATGCCCAAAATTTGTAGATCACAAAATCATGTTAGTGCAATTGCATTCGTACTTAATGAAGGTTGCTTCCATATACCAAGATCAGTGAAAGGGTATACATAGAAGAGAGAGTAAGGGATATGAAAAGTATTTAGAAAGACTGGAGCGGTGGTTCACAGTTTGGGATATTAAATTTAGTGCCACGAAGTACAAGGTTATGCTTTTCAGTATCAAAAGCCCCAGAACTAACTATTAGATGGGGGAGTGAGGGTACTTCAGACCACTGAGGAAATGGACCAGGAAGTCATTATCAGTGACAACCTTATATCTTCAGCCAAATGCAAAATGGCATGTGGGAAGGCAAGCAGAATTCTGGGGTGCATAGGTAGGGCATTCACTGGCAGAAGGAAGGAGGAGATAATGCCACTGTACTGATCCATGGTGAGGCATCATCTGAAGTACAGTGCACAGTTCTGGAGTCCCAGCCTATGATAAGATGGACCACCTGAGAGGGTCCAGAGTAGGGCCATGGAAATGATACAAGGAGGAAGTCATATGAGGAGAGGCTAGAGAACTCATGTACTCTCCTGAGGCCAGAAGAGAGATAGGAACATGACTGAGACTTACAACTTCTTGAAGGATATCACCAGGGTAAACTGTAGGGATCTAGTCACAAGGTGTGAAAATACCATAATTAAGGGACATGGGTTTGTGGGGAGGAGAGAGTCAAAAGGAATGTTAGTATATATTTTTCTAAGTGAGGGTGGTGGATAAATGGAATCATTTACCAAAGAAGGTGGTAGAAGCCAGATCTTAACTGGTTTCCAATATGGATTGATGGATAAACACAAGGGGATAGTAAGAACTAAGGATCAAGAGGAGGAGGAGGATGGGCAGCTAGGGATAAAGGATGCCAAGGCACTGGGACAGCAAGAGTCACTGTAACACCAGTCTGATGTAGGCACGGAGTTAAGTAGGAAATGAGCAGAATGGATGGACAGCTGGGTCTTTATCTGCCATTAAATTCAATGTATCTATGTTTTTACGCAAGTAATGTCAAGGTAAATTTTTCTTTTATCTCTTCTAGGTGCTTCTGCATAGAAGGTGTCAGTGTCCAATGTTTGGTTTAGCTAATAGTCTAAAGTGTAAAATGGACTGACACATGCCACACTGTACTTTGAGCTCTGTGGATTGAGCCCAATCAAATCTGTGTTCCTGTTCACATCAAACTGCTCACTTCCTTGAATTAAGGGGTTTAAAAAAGGCAAAATTATAACACTCCCACATTGACATACACCAGGATACTATGTTGTAAATTACAAGGTAGCCCGTGGCAAGGATATAGCTTTTCTAAGTATCAAATTGTCAGTACAGAACACTGGTCTGAAGGCATCAGTTTATTACAAACCCACTGACTCACACAGCTTACTCCTCCACAACCTTTTCCATTCCAAACATTAAGAATGGTTTGCCACATTCACAGTTTCTTAGCCTTCACAGGTTATGCAGTGAAGATAATGATTTTGCTGAGCAGGCTCAAATCACACCCCATATTTTAGTGGGTTACACCAAAAACATAATGGATGGATGAAACACTACTGGGACAGTAATGTGCCCTGTAACCTTGACCATCATAGGAGGAATACTCTCACTCTGCAACATTGATGAATTCCACTGGTGTTTCCTTTCCATTCTTAGACCCCTTCCCTTCATGACCATCACTAAGAACTTTCCTTTTCTTCAAGCTGGCCCTAATATTGAATCTTTTCTACAGATCCAGTAATTGCCTCCTTCCACAGACTACCCAACCTGTGGAATCCCCTGGTATGTAGTAGCCTTCATGCTCATAACAATCCTTCCTACCAGGTACCAAAGTCTGTAACAGAATCCATTGTTTTACCTGCAGATTTATTTCTAGTGACACCGAAATTCAAGTTGCAGGAGGTGTTTTTTTTTACATCACCAAGGAGTTCTCATGCATTTCCAGCAATGTAATATACTGTACTGTATTCTTTGCAGGGAGTGTGCGGTTATCTGCATCAGAGCATTAGATAAACTGGCAGATGTCTTCCTGACTGATTCAGGGAACTCAGTAATAGGGCATTCAGTAATGGAGACTGATAAATGCATTGTATTTTACCTACATTGACCATAATGTCAATGATCTTTCTGTTTGTGTCCTTCAGCATGGTATCCTGGATGCTGACCAAAGAAAACAAGCATTTGTCAATGCCAAATGTTTACTTGCTGGCATTGGCATTGGTAGTGTAGGAGTGAGAAAGATGCCTAATAGGAATGGCAGTGAAGTATTTAACTGAAGCCAACCCTACCACCACCCTGCAGAGACTGACAGGCATTGGGGTGTGCCTCTGGGTCATCAGGCATAACAGCCATGCCATTTCACCATACCCTACCCTGCAGACACCAACAAGTGTCATGGTGTGCCTTGGGGTCTTTGGGCCTTATGCTCATCCCATTCCATCAGAAAATATGGTGAGATGGGTGCAGTATAGGAGAATGGGGTGAACTTTGGGGCTGAAGAGTCCAAGGCACACCTCGATGCCTCTCATTGGCTGCAGGGTATGGGTGGGGGTGGAATGATATGAGCATTACAGGCGACAATCCCAAGTCACACCCCTGATGCCTGTCAGTCTCTACAGGGTGGGGCATTATGGTCAGAAACCCTAATGCCTCAGGAGTTCATTGGTATTTTCACTCCAAATTTTCAACATGGGTTTTTTGTGACCCCCACCTTATGAACAGTGGCAATATCAGTTCGTTGGCAGCTGATTTTACACAGTGACTCGCCATTGGCACCACAGGTGCGAAAACACATTCGAACCGGATGTGAAAAATGACAGCTGTACTGTTTATGGGGAGGTGCAAAAAATGACAATGTTGAAAATCTGCAGTGAAAATATAAAAAAACTAGTGAAATCATGAGCGTGCATAGAAACTGCGCAATGCACACTCATAATGTAATTAGTTTGGGGAATTTTTACAACAGATTGTCAACACAGGCATTTTGGGACCTCTGCTCATGAACAGTGTCACTGTGGGTTTCTTAATTTGTCCCAAACAGTGATTTCCCACAGCGACCGCGCATTTCTGCACCAGAAGTGTGAAAACACATTTTGGCCATGGTGTGAAAAATGACAGCTGTACTGTTCATAAGGAGGTGTGGAAAAATGCCAGTGTTGAAAATCTGGACTGAAAATATTACAAATTCATGAACTCACGAAGGTGCATGGAAACTGCGCAATGCTCGCTCATAACACAGTCATTTTATTGACCTTTGTCACCAAATTTTTAACATAGCCATTTTAAGACTTCTGCTCATAAACAGTGTCACTGTGATTTTCTTAATCTGTTCCAAACACTGATTTCACACACCAACTGTGCAATTGTGCGCTACATGCGTGAAAACACATTTTGGGAGAGATGTGAAAAATAACAGCTGTACTGCTCTTAAGTAGGTGTGGTAAAATGGCAATGTTGAAAATCTGGAGTGAAAATATTAAAAATTTGTGAACTTACGAGCGTGTGTAGGAACTGCGCAAAGCACGCTCATAACACAGTCATTTTTGGGAAGTTTTTCACCAAATTTTCAACTTAGGGTTTTGGGGGCCTGCCTCATGAACTGTGCCACTATCGTTTTGTTACTCAGTCTCGAAAGGTGGTTCTGCGCAGTGACCACGAAATCACCTTTCGGGACCGAATAACAAAATGACAGTGACTGAGTTCATGAGGTGGGGCGGCAAGAACCCCATGTTGAAAATTTAGTGAAAAATTCCTCAAAATGGCCAAGATATGCACCAAAGTTGAAAAAACCCATTTATGCCATTATACAGCTTACCGGCATTTCTTCAGTTCGCGGTCAGCTTTGAAGAGTGCAGACGTGTTCCCGGTCCACCGAAGAGTGTCACGCTGGGCTCTGGATGTAAGTATGAAGGGGCGTGGGGAGGTGGGTGCGCAGAGGGTAGGCACAGGTTGGGAGAGGGAGGCCAGACAGTCAATGAGGGACCGTTTTTTTTTTTTTTTATAGTTTTTTGTTTTTTTTTATACTGCAGGAAGACAACGCAGGACTTTTGCTACACTGGGGTGGGCTTCCAGTGTGGCAGCTGAAAGGGTATTTTTGGGGGGTGGCAGTGGAGCCAACGAAGGATTGGGCACCCCCGTCGGCCATACTGACTTTTGCCACGCTGGGGAGGGCACTCAGCGTGGCACCTAGAGGTCTGTTTGGGAGGGGCAGTGGAGCTGACTGGGGATTGGGCACCCCTGTTAGTCATAGTGCACGCGGGTGGAGGGGAGTGCATGAGCACCCTGGCGTGGGCTCCCAGCATGCTATGTAAGTGGGGAGGTGATGATGAACTGTCTATGACAGTTCAGATGCAGAAGACGCGACGTAGCAATTTCCACCGCCACCGGCAGTTTGGCGAATTGCTCTGCCATATATTACCACCGCTGACTGTGGTGGTATTTTCCTCTGAACTGTACGCCACTGCATCTGAACACTGTCATAGACAGCTCAGACAGTCATTGATGCTGTGCAGCCGCGCCTGCAAAACAGACCAGGGCATTGGAAGTGGGGGAAGGCACACCTACGAATTCTCGTATGGTGGCACTATGTTTCTTGCACATGTGTGCAAGCAAACATAAAAAAACTCAAAAACCAAGCTTGTCATCCACTTAGGGTCTCAGCAGCCCTCTGGTTTAAATGCCAGACTTATTTAATACTAACATTCTTTAGCCACCTAATGTTTTATCACTGTAGTCTATTTTTTTTTACCCCACCCCCAGTCATATATTTGCTTTCATGCATGGTACATTTACATGTGTGGGCATGTCTGCATATGCTTCTACCTAGTGTGCTTGTAGCATACCCTCATGGGCATTCTAGCAATGTGTACATATCCAGTTTCATTTTTTCCAGATGTCCTTGTCTCTTTCCCCATCTCTGTCCCCTTTCAGCCTTCTCACTATGCCCTGTTAATAAGTCCCACTTGAGGAATTCTCAGCTCATTAACTCCTACTCTGGCTCTCTTTCCCCATCATTGCCTTTGTTTTCCAGCTTCTATTCTTAGCTTGCCTATTATCATTTTTTCTCCTAAAGCCTCCCCCTATTTCATTTCCATATATATCCTTTATTTCCCTTACCTCTTTACTAACTTTGCTTTTTTTTTTCTTTCAGATAATTCCTGAAGAAGACATATGATCAACATATTCATTCTAGTTTATATTTTCAGTGTGCATTTAACATTACCTTCTGGTTTTGCTTTCAGTCTACACACTGACACAGCACCTTGTTATTTTTGCTATCAGTGGCAGCCAAGCACCCACCATATTTTTTACCTGTACTTCCTTGTTAGTTGACCTTTTCTTCTCCAGTGTGTAACACTTTCACTTGATGAGTAGAATATAACGTGGTATTGTTCTGATTACTGGTAATACTAATTTTATTGTTTATGCAAGCAATAACACATAATGGAGTGTAAGTTATGCTCTGATAAACGCATGTCCAGGGGCATAGTGAGGAATGAGGCCACAGCCTGAGTGCCATAATGCCCGAAGAAGTATAGTTATGAGTGCCTAACACACACCCTGGAGTGCTTTATTGCAATCATAAAATGGTTATGTGTTGAGAAATAAAGAGGCAACACATTTGTTTTTTCAATTAAAACTTACAGTTTTTATTAAATTATTCTCCCACTGGAAAAAGTAGTTCCAGCCTTTTTTGAACTATGTTTTTAACTGGGAGTGAACCAGGGTGGGTAAAATAATAAAATGAAAGTCTACCACAAGATGAACTAACTGTTGCAACTTTTTAAGACCACTATGCACCAAGCGGGTGGGGGTATGCGGAAAAGTCACGTACCTCGCCCGTGGCACTTCACACCCGCAGACAGGTGCACCCATACTGGCATCAGGAATGCCAGCCACCTATCCGCAGCTCTGCCCCGGCTTGCAGGACTCTGCAGGGTGACTGGGGGCAGAGTCAAAGACCTGTGCAGGCATCCAATGGGGTCCAACAGTGGATCCCTCACGCTGTGATGCATGGGTCTGGGGTTGTGCATGCCTACTGTGGACTTGCATGACCATGGCCCCTACGGCCAGTCAGTTCACTGGCCCAGCCATGGCAAATGGCACCCTCCCAGTGCACTGCAGGACCCCAGCATTGGGACCCATCTCTGGCCTGCATGCCTGCAATGGCAAATGAGCCCCACCCACAATGTGGCTGTATCTCCATAACCCTGAGTCTCCGTAGGTGTTCATGTGCCACAGACCTTCCCCCATGCATCATCCCAGTGCTGCGGCTACTTTGCAGTGTCAAGCTCTCACCCATCCCACTGCCCCTGCCCTCTCCAGCCACCTAGTGGGCAGCGGCAGTATGGAGAGCACTGTCCAGGTCCCCCTGTGTCCGGCAATTGGAGTCCCTGGGGGCGTGCAGAGGGTTATGGCAGGGTCTACCCTGGTATACCCTATGCCACCATCCACACCCATGTGGCCAGTACTACACAGTTTAGTGAATACTGTGTAGTGCTGGCACACCCCCGGAATGCTCCTAGTGCAGTGCAGTCCATGGACATGAGGGATCAGGTGCGGTGAGTCTGCATGCCCCCATTTGTGCATCCCACATGGGGGACGCACTGGGTATGGACTGGCTACATGCCCAAGTTACACAGCGCTTAGCCTCTCTGCACCTTCATGCATAGCACCCTAAATCAGTAGCATGTAGTACAGTTGCACAAAATCATTTCATCTGTTTATTTTTTCCAGGGTAGAAGGTGATGAAGTTTACTGATACTCATGTAAATGATTCACAGACTGTCTGTACCCATTTTATTAAGTAAAATGTTATATTTTGGGACTGACATAATGGACAGTTCAAGTATTCTTTCTGTCACTTACCAGTGTTTCTCTGTATCCTTTTCTGAGCTCACATCTGAAAATGAGCTAGAGTGTGTCAGATCTGAATACTTGTCCAGGAGAAAAATGGCAAAAAATAAAAACAGTAATACTTTCTGCTCAGAAGTGTTATATATAGCAGTATATATTTTTCAAACTACTTTTCCCTTTTTGGTTAAAAATAATTCTTAAGTTGTTGTTGCTTTTTAGTCAGAATGCTGCATTTTACACAAACATTCAATTCTAGGTAACTGCTTTTGTCCATTTTTGCAAGTCAGGATTTTTAGTGACCTGAGATGCACTTCAGCCAAGTGTTTATACTTATTACATAGCTGTATATGGTTTATTTATTAATTTATTCAAAATTAGTAACTGGGTATGACACATTGATCCAAAGTTCATTTCCTGTCTTGAACAATGAAGTAGGGGTCAAAAGGGGGAAGAAACAATGAAACAAGACTTTTACATACCGTACAAAAAACAAATGCACTAATAATTACAGAAAAGCATAAATGTCAACATTAATACAGATAATGCAAGAACAAGTAACCAAGTACAAACCATGAGGTATGAGAAGTGCACTAATCTGGGCAGATTTACTAAAATATATTGTATACAAAGTAGAAAGTGCAGAAATAGGCAGATACTGATAGCAAATAATGACAGTTAGCAGTAGCAACAGTAACAATAAGTGTATATTATCTGGTACTGCTAGAAGCAGACGAGGGTTAGAAGCAGAAGTGAAGTACCCCATTCTTCCAACAGTGATGGCAGGATATGTTTTATATGCAGGAGCAGGAGAGGAAGAAATGAGCCCCAAGGAACTGCTTTGGAGATAGAAGAGAGGTCAAGAGTCTGATAGGAACAGGGCTATCCTGACCTTCAGAAAACTTGTAGTTGGGGGGGTTACAGAAAGAAGGATCATCAGAGGAAGAAGGAGTATGAGAGGCAATGCATTGGCAGGCTTTGTTAGAAATCCAAGCGTGCCTGCCTACCAGCACAGCAGTAGTGCTACTGCTTGTGGCACCAACAACCCAGGTTCGGAAGCAAATCCAGGATGTTTGAGGGCCGGCCAGGGGTAGGAGGATCAAACATCTGTAGGACTGCTGTCCTCCGAGGAGATAGGGAGGGCAGATTCCAGTGCTTGCCTGGCGCTTAGCAGAAGTTTGGGGAAAGGCAGCCCAGACCTGAAGTTTGGGTGGTGTGGCAGATGTCGGTGCATGTCATGCAGAAGCACATGGCATATGCCATGATGTCTTGATGCTGTGATGTGCTTGCATGCCACCCTTCCCAGGGGAACAAGAGAAATGGAAAATGCCAGTTGCAGGATGCCTGTGGGCACCTGTCAGCCTCACACCCATCTAGCTGGGCTTGCCAGCCTGAACCGGATCCAAATCCTTGGTGGGGACTGGGGACCCCCACCAACCCAGCCAGGGGGAGCAAGCCCTGGGGAAGGATGGCTGGCAGTAAGTCCCAGCAGAGGTTGAGCAGATTGGACTGGGGCACCCACCCAAAGGAGGGCTGTGTAGGAGAAAACAAGAAAGAAAAAAAAGAACTCTAAGCATACAGTAACTTTTTTTTGTACAGACAAAGGGTTATCATATCTCTCTCTTTCTCTCACTCTCTCCTTGAAATTTAAAAATGCTTACAATACTTATCTGACATGAGCATTAGTATTCTATATAATGAAACACACATGGAACATATCTCTCACTAAATCAATGTTATTACTTCTGGAAGGCATTGTTTGGTGAAATGGGATGGGGAATTGGAAATGTGTATGTTGAAAATAAGATCTCAAGTAATACAGGAACGTTAGTTTCAAAGTCAGAATACACTTGGAGCCAGTCACTAAAACTGGATCTAACAATACAAGTTAACAACCATTCCACAAAGCTACTTTTAATTTAAATATAAGGGAACGCCAGATGATATTTCCCCAGCAACCTTAACTCAAACCAAAAAAGCAACATAGCTTATTGTATCTTGCTTTGCCCTTTTTATACTGCAATGGCAACAGCAGCCCCAAGTCTGAAATTTAATGCATTTGGTGTAACCTTTACAAATCATCTGGCCTTAAAGGGTGCATTTGGTATAGATGCCACCATGTCAATTTTTCATGATCCACTCGTAAAGTTTTTGGATGAGGGGCATCTAAGTAAAACACGTAGTGCAAACAGTTTACATTGCAGTGAAGAACAGCAAAGAACTGTAAACTACTGGTGCAGACTGGATAGCAGATATCTTTTTAAACTGACATTTAACTTACTTTATTGCTTAAAAGTACAGAAAAACACGACTACCTGTACTTCTTCCACATAAAACAACCCTGAAAACAGTGGTTGAAAAAAGGTAAAATGCGATGAATCCATTATAAAAGTCCTTTGATGTACGACTGATGACTAAAAGAAAAACTTTCCTTTTCACAGATCTTTTAAGGCAGAGCATTATTACTAGAGTGGGCAGATAAATGTTACACTTTAATTGCACAGTATAGTTCAAATGAGATGCAATATCTCATTTCAGCAGGACCCTGCTGATACACAATTTCATAGATGGGAGAACAGAAGTACAGGGAGCTGAAGTGACTTGCTCAGGACCACTTGTTAAGCAGAATCTAATATGGTACTGTCCTGGTTACTGGTAAAACTATTTTTATTGTTTCAGTGTTCTTTATTGTCAATTTCTCTAACCTCCAGTGTACCTCTTACGACAGACAGGATGGACTTCTCAGGTCTTTTGTCATTCACTTTTCTATGTTTCTCTGTATCCTCTCCCTTATGGCACATCTGGATATGAGCTGTATCATTGCTGCATGCCTGTCCCGGAAAAATATTACAAAAAAATTACATTTTTTTTTTAAATAATCTATTTTTCCCTTTATGGTTAAAAATAATTCTTAAAGAGGAACACGAGTCAAAAATGATAAAAAAAATGACATTGTGCAGAGTGTTTTGATATTCAGGTGTACTCCTAGTAAGCCTATCCCATAAGTACTTCCCTTTGTTTGCTGAAAGCAGTTTTTTTCTTAATTTGTTTGCTGGTTTCATGGCTCCTGGGATCTCAATTTTTACAGATCTTATATCTTGTTGTGTTCCTACAGTGCTTTCTGTCCCATGTGACAGTGATGCGTCCAGGACCATTGATTCAGAAAGCAATAACTGCTATAGCAACAGGTAGGAGTCTGATATTCTGGCCCTGATCTTCAAATGGCTGCTTGATTCATGCACAGTACACCAATTCATGGCTGCAGCAAACTCCAGGTGCTTCACAGACCCTGTACTCTATTCCAGAAGAAAAGGTGTCTATGCACCAAAGTCCCAAGAGTTGCCGCAGTGTTGTGGCAAACCTTGGGTGCACTGGAGGGATTTGCAAGTGGGTTCTGTAAGCCCCACCCAGACCCTTGCAACACAGGTGCAGCCATAAAGTGAGGGGGGTGAGGAGAAGCCTGCAAGGTCAGGAACTGGAGCAGAGGGACCAGTGGGGGTGCCATAGTGGGTGATGGAGTACAGCAACAGTGGCAGGGTACAGACATGGAACCCAGCAGAAGTGCCATGGCCAGTGGGACAGAGCCACTTGGACCGGGTACACCATGGTAAGCGCACACGGACCCTGTCCCAGATCCCTAGCTGGCAACAGCCTTGGCACCTGCCCTATAGCTGACACAGTCCCTGACAATGTAGTTGGGCAGCAGCATGGTGCCAGACAGTGAGCTGTTTAGCAGGGGAATGTTGCAGTGCCTAGAGAACATCCCCACCCACTGACTGCACCTCATAATCTGCAGCCAATGCCTTCCACCACATGTCAGAGACTGTGTCAGCTGCAGGGCAGGTGCCAGGGTTGTTGCCACCTGGGAGTCAAGGACAGGGTTTGTGTGTGCCTGACACTATGTACCTAGTCCAAGTGGCTCACTCCCACTGGCCATGGCACGTCCATCAGGTGCCACTCTGCCCCCTGCCAATGCTGCCATGCCCCCATTACCCATTATGGCACCCATACTGGTCCCTTTGCCCTGGCTCATGACCCTGAAGGCTCCCCCACCAGCCTCCCTCCAATCCAGTGGTGCAGGGTCCTTAGACCAGTGCATGGCTGGTCTGCCCTAGCCCCATCATGCAACCACAGAAGGACTTCTAAAATCCCAAATAAAGGGACACAGCAGCCCCACCATGGTGCAAGCACCCTTGCAACCTGGTGCACCGGCACTTCTGCCACAGGGGTGATGCAGAGTAACTTTAGCACAAGGCATCCCAATTTTGACACAGGCTGTGTTTAGAAATTGGGATTCCTGCAAAATTTGGCACATGGTGCCATTTAGTCAATCCTTTTGGTGCAGACACCTTGCACCAAATTTTGGCCTTTTAAAATTGGGCCCTCTGTCTCAGCTAAATAACTCTGTCTAATCCAGACTTTCTGTCTTCTAGTGTAAAGCAGAACTTCTGCACTGAGTGTGGTTTGGTGCTATAATAAATAGTCGACAATCCAGGAAAAAGGCTAGCGCCCAAGCCAAGGATTTGATGTACAGTATATATATAAAAAAAAAAACTTTCTTTACACAAATGCGAGTGTTAAAAACTCAGTCTCAATACCACTCTGGTAGCAGTGAGACAAACAAACTCTTATGTTTCACTCAGCATCTGAGCGAAATATAAGAGCGTGTTTGTCCAGCTGCTACCATAGTGGTATTAGGCCAGCTTTTTTAACACTCACACTTGCATACATAAAGTATTTATTTTATATGTCAAGTCCTTGGTTTGGGTGCTTACTTTATTCCTGGATTGTCTTCTAGTGTGTCTAGGTCTAACCAGCAGAAATGAATGTTTTGGTGTTCAAGATTTTTGTTTCATTAATCTGCACACAACCATTAAAAAGTATACATATCGCCCAAGGTCACCAGTGCTATTGTAACCCCTCACCGCTGCCTTTTTAGTAAAACGACAGGTGGCATGCTGTTGGAGCTGACAGCAGTACCTGGTGGGGACTGGGTTCGGGGAGGATGAGGTTACTCAGCACAGGGGACCTAGGTTTGGCTACTCTGTACAGGGGCACCCAAGTAAATCCGAACACAGGAAGCAATAACTGTAATGTCCAGAACCAGGAATGGGATTCTCCAGTGTGGCTTTTATTCACATCCAAGCTGAACAACAAAGCATAGATGGACCCCCATGGGGCTACATTCCTGGTAATGCAGATTAGAGACAACAGAACACTTTATCACTATTTCCAGCCTTCAGGCTCTGAACCCACCAGGCACACAGCCCGGACTTGCACGCAGCTTAGGGTACACAGCCCGACTTGTACACTACTTGGGTTTTCTCCACTGGCCCGGCTCCCCCGCCGGCCACTTGATCCGCAGTCCATTTTGGGAATGAACCAATTATCCTGTTGTGGCTCCCCAAACCACTCTAGAGCCTTCGACTCCTAGAGAGAATTTTCCTTACAATCCCACATCTGGGTACTTCCCTCATCACTGGCCAAGTGCCTGAGGCAAAGTAGAAATCCACAGAGCAAATCCGTAGAGGTGGACCTGGTCACTAAAGATGGGGGGCCTCCCTCCTCCAGCTCCCACAGTCCATACCCGGCCATTTCTCTGGAAACTAAAAATTCCTTTACTGAAAACTTGCAAATGTAGATTCTTGGGTAGATGTACTTCACATTTCCTCTACATATCATTTTCATCCCAATAAGCTGTGGACTTGAACCTACTTTTACTTCTTGCTTAGCCTATTACTCCAGGCTTCCCACTATTTTAGTAGTTCAATCCCCACATTGTCACACAAGTCCCAGGGTGAAAAACATAGGCCCTTTCAAGAAGAGCAGACACTCACCCTCTGGTTGCAGGTGCCCCACAGGCGACTCACAAGTCTTCTTGTTCTCCCAAATAAACTCTGGAACACATAGGCAGCTTCTCCTTCACGAGCAGAACTAGGGGGTTGCCCCAGGAATCTGCAGGGAACCCTTCCCTGCTCCCATCCCCAGAGGGAGGGGGCACTGAGACCCGAAGACAGCGGTCTCCACCACTTCAATTATCCTCTGTGTCTCTCTTTTGATGGAGACACACACCCTTATTACCTAAAAGTAGCCCTCTGTCAGGGCTGAGGCTCCTAGAGCCTACAATGAACTGCTGAGCTGCTTTCTCAGCAAGCTCCCAACACCAACTCACCACTGTATTGACTGAATCTATTCAAACCTCCCAACGTTCTATACCAACTTCCTTGCTGCAGATTCCAATGTGGCTCATGCAGCTGCGATAGTTCTATTGGTGATGTCATCCCTCAGTCTCAGCTGAGACTGAGAACAGAGTGAGACAGTGTGAAACCCATTTAACTGGAGTTTCACAAGCTGCCTTCCCTGCCTACCACTAGGTCTTACTGGGATTCTAGTAACCCCGGGTAACAAGGGGGTTACACTAGCCCTTGACCAGGAAAATGACTGTCCGCACCCATTATTTACCTGGCCTTAGGCCATCCCACCCTATGTGCTACCTGCGGAGGGGGGTGATCAGGCCCCCTCCTACTATGTGCAAGCACAGGTAGGCAACACTAAGGGCCTAGAGGCCTTTAGCTGACATATCAGCCTCTACACTGTCCACTTACTATGGCTGCCTAGTGGCTCTGGTAGAACTATCCAGAGCATAGTTCTGATAGATCAGCACTGCGGTCCCAATGGCCATTCAGGACCACAGCCTGTCTATCCCCCTAACACTCTAGGGAAAATCTATCTGCCTTTAAGCTAATACCCCCAAGAACAAAAACAACCTGGGGACCTCCCCGACCTTGGGCAACCTGCAACCACACACCATTGAAATACCACATTTTATACCATTTTACTGTCTCCTCCCTACCCCTACAACCACACCTGTGGAAGAAAAGGGTTAATACAGTAACAACAACAATAACACCACAGTACTTTAAACTTTTACACACTAAAGTACTGATGAGGAACTCCAATGAGCCCCTTCTCCTCTTCTTGTTTTCTCTTCTGTCTTCCCAGGAACACCTGTAAGAAAAAGAAAGACAACACACACTTCTAATCTGCATACACAGTCTACCTAGACCCCTACCATCAAAACGCTGAAGAATCCCAAAAATATTTTTTTCAGAAAAAGGTAGAAAAACAGTATTTACATTAGAAAACAATGACATTATTTACAATACACATTTTGGGGGAAAAGGGGGCCTCCCACCTCCAGCTCCCACAGCCCATACCCGGCCATTTCTCTGGAAACTGAACAATTCCTTTACTGAAAACTTGCAAATGTAGATTCTGGTAGACGTATGTCACATCTCCTCTACATATCATTTTCATCCCAACAAGCTCTGGACTTGAACCTACTTTACTTGTTGCTTAGCCCATTACTCTAGGCTTCCCACTATTTTAGTAGTTCAATCCCCATATTGTCACACAAGTCCCAGGGTGAAAAACATAGGCCCTTTCAGGAAGAGCAGACACTCACCCTCCGGTTGCAGGTGCCCCACAGGTGACTCACAAGTCTTCTTGTTCTCCCAAATAAACTCTGGAACACATAGGCAGCTTTTCCTTTACAAGCAGAACTAGGGGGTTGCCCCAGGAATCTGCAGGGAACCCTTTCCTGTCCCCATCCCCAGAGGGAGGGGGCACTGAGACCCGAAAACAGTGGTCTCCACCACTTTAATTATCGTCTGTGTCTCTCTTTTGGTGGAGACACACACCCTTTATACCTAAAAGTAGCCCTCTGTCAGGGCTGAGGCTCCTAGAGCCTAACTGAGCTGCTGAGCTGCTTTCTCAGCAAGCTCCTAACACCAACTCCACACTGAACTGACTGAATCTCTTCAAACCTCCCAACGTTCTATACCAACTCCCTTGCTGCAGATTCCAATGTGGCTTATGCAGCTGCGATAGTTCTATTGGTGATGTCATCCCTCAGTCTCAGCTGAGACTGAGAACAGAGTGAGACAGTGTGAAACCCATTTAACTGGAGTTTCATAAGCTGCCTTCCCTGCCTACCACTAGGTCTTACTGGGATTCTAGTAACCCCGGGTAACAAGGGGGTTACACTTGCCCTTGACCAGGAAAATGACTGTCCATAGTCATTATTTACCCGGCCTTAGGCCATCCCACCCTATGTTGGAGAATCCCAGCAAAATGACAGGTGGCATGCTGTTGAAGCTGACAGCAGTACCTGGTGGGGACTGGGTTTGGGGAGGATGAGGTTACTCGGCACAGGGGACCTAGGTTTGGTTACTCTGCACAGGGGCACCCAAGTAAATCCAAACACAGGAAGCAATAACTGTAATGTCCAGAACCAGGAATGGGATTCTCCAGTGTGGCTTTTATTCACATACAAGCTGACCAAACAAAGCATAGATGGACCCTCACGGGGCTACATTCCTGGTAATGCAGATTAGAGACAACAGAACACTTTATCACTATTTCCAGCCCTATAGGCTCTAAACCCACCAGGCACACAGCCCAGGGATTTTTGTTTCATTAATCTGCACACAACCATTAAAAAGTACACATATCACCCAAGATCACCGGTGTTATAATTAGTGAAGACATTACCTATTTCCTTACAGAGTATCCCACTCAATTATCAATCAGGTGTTTGCCACCTACAAAAGTAACCTCCATTAGCACTCCCTGGACAAGGAGAGTTACTTAAAATCACAGTTCTACCACTGTAAACTTCACAAAAAACAGCTGTTGTTGAATTAATGGTCCTGGAGGCATCACTGTCACATGGGAGAGAAGGCATAGCAGGAACAAGAAGAGACATATAAAAATAGCATGGTGATCCCCAGGGGCCATAGAACCAGCAAGCAAATTTAGGAAAAAAACCTTTTCAGGAAACAATGGGAAGGACTTACTAGGAGCACGCCTACAAATCAAAACACTCTGCACAACATGTTTGTTTTGTAAAGTTTGACTTTAATTTTACTTTAAGTTGTTGTTGCTTTTTTAGTCAGGTAGCAGCACTTTATACAAAGATAACTGCCTGTCCTTTGTTGCAAGTGGGGATTTTTAGTGGCCTGATATGCACTTCAGCCAAGTACCTGTACTTATTATATAGCTGTGTATGGTTTATTTATTCATTTATTTTAAATTGGTAACTGATTAAGACAAACTGAGCCAAAATTAATTTCCTCACTTGACCCATGATGGAGAAAGTAAAAGGGGGAGGAGACAGTCAAACAAGAGTGAAACATAGTAAAAACACATGCATCAATAATTCCTGAAAATGAAAACTGTGAAAATGATTACAGATGATGCAAAAACAAGGAACTGTGTACACATCGTAAGGTATGATGTGTGCATAATGCTAGGCAGAATTAATGTACTTTACACAAAAGTAGAAAGTGCAAAAATAGTCAGATAGCAAAAACTGACAGCACTAGCAGTGTGTAACAATAGGGGCTATTATAAGGGACGTTGGGAATGACATTAAGGGGAAAATGTGCCTATTTGCAGATGACACCAAGCTCTGTGGGAGAGTGGACACAGCTGAAGGAATACAGGACCTACAGGAAGATCTGGAAAAGCTAGGAAGGTGGACCAGGATCTGGCAGCTTGGCTTCAATGCCAAGAAATGCAAATTTATGGATGTTGGAGACAAGAATCCCAGGACAGAGTACTACCTGGGTAGAGTCCAAGTATCTGCATCAGAGGAGGAGAAGGACCTGGGAGTTACGATCACTAGTGATCTCAAGCACTCCACACAGTGCAAGAAAGCAGCAGCAAAGGCAAACAAGATGCTGGGATGCATATCTGGGGGATCAGTAGTAGGACAGCGGAGGTTATACTGCCATTGTACAGGTCACTGGTAAGGCTGCATCTAGAGTATGGAGTTCAGTACTGGTGCCCACACCTCAAAAAGGACATTAACCTGCTGGAGAAGGTCCAGAGGAGGGCTACAAAGATGATAGCTAGTCAGCAGGGTAATATTTCCTGGAAGAAAGGAGAAGGGGGAGGGCATGATTGGGATCTTCAAGTACTTGAAAGGGATAAATAAGGTTGATAACGAGAGTCTATTTAAGCTGAGTGGAACCATACCATGAGGGGGTACAGTCTTAAGCTGGAGGATGGGAGGTTTTAGGAGGTAAGTCAGGAAGCACTTCTTCACAGAGAGGGTGGCGGACACTTGGAATGCGCTGCTGGAAGAGGTCATCTCATTGAAGACAGCGGGCAGCTCTAAGAGAGGCTGGGATAGGCATAGGGGGAAGGTAAAGATCATGGGTAGGGAGGATGGGAAGAGTAGGGAGGGAGGGCAGGGACATTAGCTCAAGCTGTGGACCCTGCAATACAAGCAGATTTGATTGACCAAATGGCCTTCATCTGCTGGCTTGTTCATATGATATATTAAGATAAACCAAAACTTGGTTTCCCTGAGTTTCATTAGCCTGACACCATTTGCCTGAAACACACTTGCCCAACATTCAAAATTCACCCACAGTGGAGGTAATTTTATGTTTCAGGGAGCAAAGCCCCCCGCACCAATTTTACTTAATATAATCAACTCTGCCCTGGGGGAATTTCAAATGTCAGGCAAGTATGTTTGGGGCAAACAGTGATGGGCTAATGAAACTCATAACAGAGTTTTGTTTTTTGTAGTACTACCACAATAAGTGTATATTATGCAGTATTAGTAGAAGCAGAATAAGAGTAGAAGTACAAGTGAGGTACCCAATTCTTCAACGGTAAAGCAGGGTTAGTGCTATGTGCAGGAACAGGAGAGGGAGAAATGAGCCCCAGGGAACTGCTTGGGAGAAAGAGGAGAGGATGAGAGTTTGAGAGGGAGATAGAGTTCCACACACATATGGGAGGCGAGAAGTAACCTGACCTGAGAAAAACTTGCAGTGGGGGATGTAGAAAGAAGGAACATCAGAGGAAGTAAGAGCATCAGAGGCAATGTATTGCCAGGCTTGGTTAGAAATCCTCAGAATGTTTTTATTTTTGTACTGGAAAAGGGATGTCACATTTTTCTTTCTCTACTTCAAATTAACAGACATTTACAGTGCTTATCCAAAATGAGCATTATTGTCCTGCATAACAAAACACACATAGATCGTAGCTCTCATTAAATCAATGTTATTACTTCTAAAATGCTTTGTTTGGTGAATTGGGATGGGAGAACTGGGAATGTGTCTCTTGGAAATAATGTTAGCAGTACATAAAAGTAAGTTTAAAAGTCAGAACATTCTTTGAGCCAGTCACTGAAACTCAATCCAACAACACAAGTTTAAAAACATTCCACAAAACGTTTTCCCTTTACTTTTAATCTAAAGCAACATCAGATGATATTTCCACAGCAACCTAAATCCAAACCAAAAAAACAGAACAGTTTATTTGATCTTTGCTTAGCTCCCTTTTATGACTCATGAACCATGGAAACCACAAATCTGAAGTTCATTGAATTTGGTATAACCATTACAAATCATCTATCCTTAAAGGGTGTGTTTGATAGATGCTGCCTTATCAATGTTTCATTAAGTTCTCATGAAGTCTTTGGAAAAGGGACATCTAACCTTCTAAACAGAAAGATTAATCACTGACAAATCCCAATTACATTGGTGTTTCCTGTTATTTCCCTTCGGAGCTGTTACAGCATTTTTTTTAACTTTCCTTATGTCATCATCTGTTGTGTTAGTCTCCCAGTGCGCAGAATCTGATCATTTCAACATGCTTGCAACACAGCCATCCATGGCACTTATCAACGTAACACATTTTTGTACTGGTTTCATTTAAAAATAAACTCTGCCAAGATGTATTGTAAATTGGACATTCTCTGTTGGGCACGCAATTGTATCCTTGGACAGCATGGCTGATTCCTAGCCCAGTTAAATTGATTTTGTTATGGGGCCATGTGTCCCTTGCCTATGCTTGTCAGGGATTTTCAGTAGCATATCGCTTAACATTTTCCCTTGTTTTAGCTGTGTGACCCACAGTTCATATTTTACAGGTATATCAGCACAAAACAGAAGGTCCCTAGCTGGTTCTGTCATAGTGATTAACTCATTACCTTTGATAACCATAGGGGAATGCTTTCCTTGAAACAATATGTTGTTGCTCAGACCAACCCCAACATCACACTGTTTTTTTATTGCAGATTTTTTTCCCTGAGGATGGCCTGGGCTCAGTGGCGGCATACTGCCTATCTCTAGCACCCATCCCCCCATATGGGGGATTACACTGCACAGCCGTGGGGTAGTTTTTTTTTTGCATGGTTGCTGTAGTAACTATGTGAGTCCCTAAACCCCACCTCTGAGGATGCCGGCACAAAGGACTGAACTCCAGGCAGGGAGTGGTGCAGAGACACTGCTTTTTCCAAGTGCCCAATGGTGTCCTCCCCTCCCGACACACTACCGGGTCAAGATGTTGCATGCAAAACCACGCATGTAAAACAACGCTGAAAGAAACACTAATGGCTCTACATCGACAGGGGTTTTTATAAAGTGTGGTAGTAACTGCTACCCCTGCCACTATAGGCTGCCAGTGGGGGAAGGTTAAGGATGCTGTCAAGGTGGTGCCTGGCCAAGCCGCTCCCGTGGTGGAGCAGCTAGAGCACCTGCCTCCAGCAACATCAGGGACCTGAGGCTACGGTACGGTTCTCCCCAGGTCCCACTATGCTGCAGCTTTTTTTTTTTACCCGAAATGGGAATTTCACTGGAGGTGAGTTTTCTCTTACCCCCAATGTCCATGACCCCCAGGAGTGGATTATAATTAGTCTGGGGTGTGTGGGAGGCTGAGCCCCCCTCCTAATGTCAGGGGTGCGGAGGTGCAGCCCCCCTCAAAAACAAAGTAGCTGTTGCAGTATGCACTTTCTCAGGCATGTCCAGCATGGTGTGCTGACTTTGTTTTGCCGCATACTGTTTTGTGTGCAGCAATGTTGCTGTGCATGGTTTTCCATGTGACAATATGACCCCATGCCTCCCGACACCGCCTGCTAGTCGGGACAGTGCCTAACCCTCTCCAGGAGCAGAGAGCTCCCCAGCAGCTGCTCAGTCCTGCTCCTCCCTCCCCCCACCAACCCCCAATGATCTGGGCTCTTTCCCAAACCTGGATCACCAGTGTAGCACGAGGTGTGACATCCAGCGCCTCAACCCTCAGTGCCACCAGGCCGGCCAGTGTTACACTGTTGCACATGCATCTTGTCACTAATGTCCTTCCCTTTTGTTTTTATTTGAAAACATCACATTTCTGCTATGTAGCTTTTTAGGCTTTCTTGAAAAGGCATATTCACAAAAGAAAGAACTAGATCATCAATTCATTCATTCATTCATTCATTCATTCATTCATTCATTCATTCAGTCACTTATGTTTTTATTTATTTATTGAATTTTGTTAACTGGATGAGCCCACTGAGACTAAATGTCCCTTTTTCAGGGGGCAACTCAGAATTAGTTACATATATGGTAAAGCACTAAGGATACATTTAGAGGCATAGCATGGTAAAACATTATAGGATGCAATAAGCATGTATTATTGACAGTAGACAACAGTTAAGAACATAAAACAGTACAGGATACATTTAGTGGTACATCATGGTAAAACATTATAAGATACAAAAAGCAGGTATTATCGACAGTAGACAACAGTTAAGAACATATGGTCATCAAGATTTAACAGGATACATCTGGGGATGCGGCAACATGGCTTGGGGTTTAAAAGCATAGTTCAGCATGGACAATTAGTTGATTAGCAATAGCTAAGTGCAATGTAGAGTTACAGAACAGGTGTGTATTGTTCAATGGTTACAGGTGCAGCTGCATTGCTCTAGGAGGACAGTTTTGAGTCCTTTCTAAAACCACTTATGGAGGAACAATTAAGAAGAGAGGGTGGGAGGGCATTCCACTGGGAGGGGACAGAGCTGGCAAAGGATCTCCTACCCTCTCAAGAACTTACACTTGGATTGACAAGCAGGATGCAGGAGGAGGAATGGAGTGTCTTCTTGGATGTTTTTATAGCCAAAACATCATTGATGCTGGGTGGGGTGGCACCACTGACAAGCTTGAGTGTTATGCAGAAGTGGAGATAGCTGAATCTCCATTCAAATGAGGACCAATTCAGGGAGTGGAGGACATCATAGTGGTGCATCCATGAGGGACACCAGCAGCAAACTGACTAATTCTATTATAGAGAACAGTTAGTCTATTTACGTCTGTTCATCTTAGGGATTGCAGGATTGGAGCACCATATAGTAGGACAGGAAGTAATGTACTGGTGGCAATGGTGAGCCAAGAGTCCTTAGTAAGACAGCTGTTTAAGCAGTACAAATGACCAATTTTCTGGTTTAGTGACTTGGAGATATGATCAGCATGGTGGTTAATTAAGACATCCTGGTCAGAATACACACTGAGATACTATACAGAGGCTACCAGCTCAGCTGAGTCACACTTGGAGGTAGCAAATGAAGGTAGGTGCTGTCTGGAAGTGCAAAGATGCTGGAGGCCAAACAGTACAGATTTTATTTTCCTGGCATTTAAAACTAGTTTGTTAGTGGTAAACCAGTATTCTAACTCATGAAACTCAGTTTAATAGATGGCTGATCTGAGATACATTGTGAGAGCCTCTGCATAGCAAAGCATCATCAGTGTATAATAGCACCCTGGCACCTCCACTGTTTCTGGGCAAATCATTTATAAATAGGGACTGAGAGATAAGTATGAGGGCATAGGAGGAGGAGGTGGGTGAGGAGGTGGTTGGAGCATTTGGGGAGGCAAACAGAGAAAGCAGATTTGCCTGTGGAAGATTTGTAGTGAAAGTAATTAACAAAGGCTAATGCATCAGTGAATAGAAACTAATGAATACAAACTTATATGCAAAAGAAATTAGACACATCACTTGTGAAACTTCTCCGAGACCCCCAAATTTGTACTGCATGCCATATTTAATATCTGTGTCTGCTTATAAATGTATGATAACTGGGAGAGGCACACTGAGCTAGGGCTCCTTGCCAGGTGTGGCCCTGGATGGGGTGGGGAGGGGTAAAATGAGAAATAAAAACATAACAAAAAAATGCAGTGGCTAGATCACTCAGTGCAGAGAACACTATACCAAGGTGTGCAAGTACAAAATACAGTATCTGAATTTGAAACACCATACAGAGAATGTAGTAAATGGTTGGCTACTTGAACAGGGCAATTTGAAGGTAACATCAAAAGGACATAGTACTTGGTGAGCAACAGCTTAAACCCTAGCATGTAGGGGTAGAAGAGAGGACATACAGGGTTAAGAACAAGTACAGGAAGAAGAAAAATGTGCCCTGAGAAAGATGTGAGAGATAAGTATGAGGTGGATGTAAGTGAGGAGGTATATTGGTACATCAAGACAAAAGAAGGCCAAAAGGCCCATCATGGTTGTCTCCCACTATCAGGGGGGTTATTGTCTGTTCCTAGAATTAATTATGAATCTGTCTAGCTCCTACTTAAAGCTATCCATTGTCGGAAAGTTTACCAAAAATCCAGATAATAAATTCCACATACAGGCTGATCTTACAGGAAATAAATTGATCCTTTTATTTGTAGTTTCCCTTTGAACTACAAGTTGGCTATTATGGGATCTTAATTGAACGATTATTTTATTAAGATGAATTCCAAGTTCATTCACAAGGACCTCATTTTTCAGAATGTTATAAAGAAACAAAAGATAGCCTCGTTGCCTCCTTTCTTGCAGGCTATACAGGCCCAGTATTTCCAATTTGTTGCCATGTTCATAGTGCAAAAATCTCTTAACATCTTTGTTATTCTTCTCTGGGGTCTCTCAAGTATGTTTATAACCTTTTTTAAATATGGGCTTCAGAATGGGGAACCATAATCAAGATGAGGAATAACAAAGGTTTTGTATATTTGCATAAGGCACTGGGAATCTCTGGACACAAAGGTACACCTAATTGCATGAATCAAGGAGTATGCCTTCCTTGCTATCAGAGCACAATGGTCAGAGGAGGAAAGGTTATTGTTAACAATAACTCCCAGATCTCTTTCCTTGTTTACTGATTTTAACACGATCCCATTCATAAAGTATTTGTATCTAAGATTGTTCCTCCCAAAATGCAACACAATGCACTTCTCTGGATTAAAGGACATTCTGTTTTCAGTTGCCCACTTTTGTATAAGTATTTGATCATTACACAAAATGCTGTGTTTTTCTAAGGTATCCACTTCCCCTTCTACTTTTGTGTCATCCGCAAATTTTTCCAGGCGACTAGTGACATCTGCTCCCATGTCCATAATAAATAGTCCAAACAATAGTGGCCCCAATACAGAACCCTGGGGCACTCCACTACTCACATTCCCCTTCCTTTAACACTTCCCATGCACTCTTACTTTTTGTGTTCTATTTAAAAGCCAACTTGTTATCCATCTCACAATACAGGTGTTAATATCCATACCACGTAGCTTGGCAACCAAGAGATCATGTGGTACCATATTGAAGGCTTTTCCCAAATCCAACATTATGACTTTGTAAGGTGTACCTCCATCTATACTTTTACTGACATGTTCATAAAATGATATTATGTTTGTATTACAAGAAACACCTTTCTGTACCCATGCTTTGAGATATTCTGTAATTGTAATGTTGTTATTTCATCATATATTAATAATTTAAGCAGTCTTTCCATAATTTTACAGCAAATAGGTGTTAAACTAATTGGTCTGTAATTTTCCACTTGACTTCTGTTACCCTTCTTATGGATAGGGATGACCACAGCTTTTTTTCCAGTCAGATGGAACATTCCCAGTTTTTAGTGATACATTGAACAAGGTAGTGAGGGGGAATACCAGATGAGCAGCCATGTTTCTTAGGAACAAGGGGTTTATTTCATCAGGTCCAGGACAAGGGTTTTCCTTGATATTTCTAAGCAAACTTAAAACCTGGTTTGGTGAAAAGTCCACTGGGGGGAGACTTGTGTTGCTCCATGGTGTACCATGTCCATTTCCTTGGTTAAACACAGAAACAAAACATTCATTAAATGATTGTGCCACCTCTTCAGGGTCTGTTATTGATATGCCATTGTGTGATGATGGACCAACTGAGTTAGATGCTGTTTTATTATTATGCATGTAAAGAATGCCTTTTTTCTTATCCTTGGTGAAACACAATTTACTTTCTAAATTTAATTTCTCCTTTTTTATTAATTGTTTAAGCTTTTTTAATTCTCTTTTGTAGTTATTTACAGTCTCTCCTGTAGGATGCTTTTTGAATTTCCTGTAAAGTTTTTCCTTTACTTTTATTTTTTTCTGCACTGATTTAGTTAGTCATATGAGTATGCGGCCTTTTCTGTTGTATTTTCTGACAATAGGGGCAAATCTCTCCTCTGTCTCCAGGATTAAGGTTTTAATGGTTCCCCAGATAGTATCTACATCCTTATTAGAGAGAAGATTTTCACAATCTATATTTGCCAGTGTATTCTTTATCATATCCCAATTTGTATTTGTGTAGTCCTTGAAAATAGTGGGAGAATAGTGGGATTTGTCTGGGAGTATTTCCTTACTACCAAGGAGCCTATAAGCTTGCAATGATTACTAGTGCCTAGAGGGCTATGCACGCTTATATCTGAAATGCCATTTCCTAAGTTATTCATAATCAGATCTAAAATATTATTCCCCCTCATAGGCCTAGTGACATGTTGGTCCACACCATTGGAATTTATAACCCTGAGAAGGTCTTTTTCAAATTTATTTTATTTATTTTATTTAGTTCATAAATCGGATTTACAACCTTTGAGTCATAGACTCATTTACAAAGGCACCTCGTCACAGGGAGGGGGAGACAACAAGTAGTGAGGCGAGACAGGGTGAGACAATACAGTTGTGTACATACATTATACATAGCATAAGACATAGGTGTTTTACAGAGTAAATTATACATAGCATAAAGAATAGGTAGAATTACCATAGTACAGAATGGAGAACACTGTTAAAGCCTGGTAGGTCTGCAGGCGAGCTCCAGAGAAAGCGGAGTGGGGCAGGCTATGAGGCTGGAGAAGGCGATGGCCTTACAGTGACACATACTTCCGGTGCCAAGTAGGTGGTTGCGCGGGGCAGTTTTGAGATTGACCAATTTTAGGGGTGTTAGCGATGTGTGCAGGAGAGTTGTACCAGGTTGGTGCCCTGTAGTAAAGGACCTTTGGGCAAGGGAGGTCCTGGCTCTAGGCACCAGGAAGGCAGTCTTGCAAGCGGCACGGGTGATGGTAGAGTGGGAAGCAGGCTGGAGCTGAGCCATGACACCAGGGGGACAGAGACCTAGAAGAGTCTTTTGCTAGTATACCAGTGTGATATTGCAGGCGTTCTTCCAGATTGAGTATATTCGTGAGGCGAGAGCTGCATATGTGGGTTCTGCTTGGGCACCATCCAGGAGCCAGAGCAGGCTTTGTTGATGGAGGTCTGGACTTTAGTGAGGTGAGTGGGGCTAGCAGCTGCGTGTATGGGGAGGCCATAGTCGATAGTGACAGGATGGAGGAAGTAATGACAATCGCAGGCTAAGCTGAGGCAGTCTTTGTGGCGATAGAGGAGCCCAATCCGGTGTTCATGGCAGAGGATAGGGCACTGATATGGGTATGAAAGGAGAAGGATGAGTCAAAGGTGATCCCCAGATATTTGAAGTTGACACCTGTTCAAGGGATGGAGGTGTTGGGAAGTATGGAGAGGGGCATTTTGGAGCTACTTTGGTGGTGTGTGAAGATCATTGACTTTGTCTTCTTGAGATTCAGGACCAGGCGGTGGTCGAGGAACCATTTTTCAGCTTGGCTGAAGGAGGTTTGTAGGCTGTTCTGGAGAGTGACCGGATCGAAGTGCGAGGAGAGCAGGACTGCATCATCTGCATATAATAGCAGCTTTCCTGTACATGAGCTGGGAAGAGGTGTTCAGGAAGAGACTGAATAATGTGGGGCCCAGATGTGAGCCTTGGGGACTCCGAGGAGGACAGGCAGGGGCGAGGATGAGGCAATCAGCTAGCTTGCGTTGAGACCTGCCATTAAGGTAGCTGGAGAACCAGGCTAACGGGCTTGAGACAGCCCTACTTTACAGAGGGTGGAAAGCAATAGTGGGTGGTTCACGGTGTCAAAGGCCTTGGACAGGTCTATGAAAACTGCCCCAGCCAATTCCCTGCCATCTAGTGCAGAGTGTATATGGTGGGAGAATTCCAGAAGGGCTGTGGTGGTGCTGTGACCTGGATGGAATCCATGTTGTTCAGGGCACAGTATCTCGTGGCTGGATAGATAAGTTACGAGTTGTGTGGCTACTATTTTTTCAAGAATTTTTCAAATTCAAATGATCCTGTAAGTTCCTCCCAATTTATGCCGGAAGCATTAAAGTCCCCAAGTATTAGGACATCACCCAGGGTAGTGGCATATTCAATTTCCTGGAGTAGTGCAGCATTGTAATTTCTTGAACTGGCCAGGGGTCTATAACAGTTACCTAGGATAAACGTTTTCCTGTTCCTAAACTTAAGTTCTAATCAAATAGATTCTGTAGGAACAAGGATCTCTTTATTTACTTTGATTTGGTGGTAACATACATCATACTTTATGTAACAGCACACTCCACCCCTTTCCTATCAAGTCTATATTTTTTTGACAAGTGATAGCCCTGTATTTTGTTCATCCAGTCATTACAGTCATCCCCCCTACAGTGCTCAGAGTGCCGGTATTATGGTGCCGGGCAATCAGGGCACCAAATGCAGGATTTGCCACCCCCTTCCTGAGGTCTGCCCCCCCAGTAGGAATCCTTAAGAAGGGGGGGTGAGATGGCCACAGCCCCCCACAAGGGGGGTGCAGGTGGTGCAGCCCCCCCTCAAAAAAAGTGATTGACGACATTGCTGATGGCACCCTAATTGGCCAGAGCTGGAACACTGGCATGTTTCAATGATGGAACCAAATCATCCCACCATGTCTCTATTATAATGGCCATAACTGTTTTGTTGTTTAGTTTTTAATATTCTTTGTTGACCAGGTAAGTGCACTAGACAAATTCTATTTTCAGGCACAACCTAGGGGGAGGGGGATACAGATGAATGCCAACTGACCTTGAACCAGATTAAGCTGTTGGTGGTATTTTTAGTGAATGAGGAGAAATTTGGCAAGAACACCGGGGAAATTTCCCTACTCTTTTCGAGAAGTGCCATGGGATCTTTAACATCCACCTGAACTACCACCAGAACAGATAGATGGGACCTTGGTTTAATGTCTCATCCAAAAGATGGCACCACAGGAGTGCAGCACCCCCCTCATGCTGTGCTACAGTGTCAGTATTGGGCTTTAACCCAAGTGCATGGTGTGGGGATAGAACCCACAACCTTCTGATCTCCAGGCCTCAGAGGCAAGAGTGCAACCTACTGATCCACTGACACTGAAGTTATTAGGAAGGACACTAATTCTACGTTTTTAGTTAAGTTCAGACTCCTTGCATTTGGTAGAACAAAAGAACAAAGATTTGTGTCACCTGGCCTAGATGATAAATGATGAATTTTTTTCCCCCTAACCCCCTGCAGATTTAGTTTAAATGGTCAGAGATTATTTTCTCTAGTTTCTTTCCCAGTAACCTGGAACCCCACTTGTTAAGATGCAGACTGTCCCAGCAAAAGAGACCATGGTCCCCCTCAAAAGTTTCCCAATGTGAATGCAAGTGAAACCCTTGACTGAAGCCCACTTTCTGAGCCATTCGTTTAAGCATTTGATTTTCCTTTGCTTGTGGTTTCCTGCCCTTGGTACCGGCAATATTTCAGATATGAAAGTTTCACAACCCATGTCTTAAAGTAATTTATACAGCTCCATATAATCTTTCCTTATCTCATCAATATCTGCTATGTTTACATTGTTTGTTGCAACATAAAAAAAATCATAATAGGAAGATCACCAACATTTTTCAGAATGTTTTTTACCATGAAAGTTATAACTTTTTTTGTGGCTCCCCTGAAACTACTACATGTTTGACTCATTTTATCACTGTTGCAAACAATTCTGTCAATATGTTTAATAATTGATTAATTGCCCTAGTTCTTGAGACCATTTATGTTTGTTTCTTCTCAAGTTGGGCAAGTTTACTATAGAATGTTTTAATATCCTCCTCTAGGATGCTATTACTGACACATTTATCACAAATGAAGATGTTGCAAGCAGGCAGAGTTTCTACAAGTCTGTACATATCACAACTTGTGCATCTAATATCTGCTTTCCCAACCATTGTAAGTATTTTATCCCTCATAATTTTTTTTTATGTTTTGGTGGCTATAAAATTTGGGGAAGCAGACAGAGAAAGCAGATTTGCCTATGGGAGATTTGTAGTGGAAGATAAAGAATGAACAAGTATCAGATGAATGAGAATAGGAAAACAGGATAGTGAAAGAAAGGAGATATAAGAGGTAGGGGGAAGGAGAAGAACCAAAATTGTAAGATGAAAGAGGAACAGTGAGACTTGAGAGAAGGAAAAAAGATGTTTAGGTTGAAGGAGCAGTGATTGTTGAGTGTAGGGAGTTATTGGCAAAGCAGTATGAGTGGCAAAGATTGTCCAGTCTGTCTAGAGTGGACTCAGAGGCAGCACTGCAGGCCACATTTTTGTAGCCAAACACTGGCAAGATCACCTTGAGGACAACCTTGCAGTATACTGGGAGGGAAAGGAAGGACTCATTGCAAAATAACACACCAAACTTAGGGTAAAGTTTTCTGAGAATGTCGTCAATGTGGGATGAGAAATACAAGGTTCGATCCAAACACACATTAAGATATTTGAAGAAGATAACATTTTCCAGGGGAATGCCATCTGGGGTCTTGAAGACCATGATGGAGCTGAGCATAGCTAGTTGCTGCCTAGAGCCCAAGGACATGGACACAGACTTTTTTGACATCAAGATTGAACTGGTTGGAGCATAACCAGCACTGGATTTTGCCAAAGTCAGACTGTAGCAATGATTACAGCTCAGAGATAAAGGCACCAGTAATAAAAAGTGCCATGTCTTCAGCGTACATAGGAGTTTGTGTAAGGCAGCAAAGGCTGAAGGGAGGTAATTATTGATTTTTTTTATTTATTTATTTTCCTTGCCTTTGTCACCTTGGCCTACGAGGGACTGGTCCCTCACTGTACTGCAGTCAGAGGGTTTTTTTCCTCCATATTCTTTTCAATGGGCCCATGTGCATGCAGTGTCAAAATTTGCATTCTTAGCTTTTGCAGACACCCCTAACATTCAGGCATGGAGTCCCCCTTCCTTTCTGTCCCATGTTGCTGCTACCTAGATTCCACTAAGTAGCAGTCAACGTAGGGCAGACATTTCTCCCTCCCCAAGGGAGTAGAGCTTTCCTAGGGGTGCTGCATCCTCCATCCCCAAGTCAGCCCTGAGCAACCCAGGTCTGTTCCCAAGCCTAGGTCACTGGTGCTACAAGCTGTGAGGCAGTCAATGCCTCAGCCCACCATGCCACTGGGCCAACCAAGGGAAGTAATTTAGAAAACTGGAGAAGTGAATGGTGCTCAGAATGGATTCTTGGAGGATTCTGGAGTAGATGGGGAGCGGGGAGGACAAGACATTACCACCTAGGCCAAGATAGGAACAGAACAAATAGACTGCAAAGCCAGATATTCCCAAATCCATCAGTGTAGCCATATGAATGGGAAGAAACTTCAAACACCTTTGCAAGGCTCATGAAAATGGCATTGGTGAACCATCACTGGTCCATCCCTTTTAGGATGGAGTCAGTGACATGGAGGTGGTAGGATACTGTGAAGTGGGACTTCCAAAAACTAAAGTGGAAAGGGGAAAAGAAAGAGGAAGTGTCCACAAAATAGAAGAGCTGGGTGAGGACATGGTTCTCCTGAAGTGCAGCTAAATAAGGATGAGAAAGATGGAATTGTAATTTCCTAGGAAGGATGAGTTGCTCCCTTTTTGGAGGTGGGGGTCTTAAGTCTCTTTTTGTATTTTGCAGTGGATATTTGTGGCAACTTCTGATATATGGAGCTCAAAGGACAAGCTAGGCTCAAGGTGCAGTCCCAGCTATTAGTAAGTTTCTGTCAGTGTTGTCATTGGTCAATATTTGGAAGGAGTTTCAGTTTTACTATGGTTGGCCTTTGACCCAAAAAGCACAGCTTTGGTTTTCCTTTTATTGAGCTCAAGCCTGTTTTCATCAAACCATTCTGTACCAGGGTGTTTTTTTGCTGTACATCTTCAAGTGCATTTGAGCTCATAAGTATATATACAGTATATATATATATATATATGTATAGTACCACATCATTTACATACCAAACTACTTTTGCTTGGTTGCATACCTTTGGGTGCTAGTTGATGAATAGGGAGAATAGCAGAAACCCAAGGACCGACTCCTGTGGCACCACCTGTGCTACAGCACAGGGAGCAGACATGACTGCATTAAGTTTAGCAGTCTGTTCTAACCTGCAAGAATTTATGAGGATTGCTAATGGATTTAAACAAAGCCTTTGATATGGTAAATAACTAGGCAATTATCAAGAACTGAAAGGTTTAAAATTCCCAGTAGATCTAGTAAATTGGACTGTAAACTGGCTGAAGGGTGGGACCCAGAAGGTAGTAATAAAGGGCCACCTCTCAAATAAAGAGAAGGTTACTGGCAGTGTACCACAAGGATCAGGCTTGGATTCAATATTATTTTAAATATTTATGAAAGCTCTAGATAGCGAATTTGAAGGATGGTGCCAAAAATATGCAGACTACATAGAACTAGGAGGGTCAAGTGTAAATCCATAAGACATTGAAAAACTATGATTAGACCTAGATAAAACAGACACCTGGACTAGTCTGTGAGGACTGCAGTTTAATTTAAGAAAATGCAGAGTATTACATGTGGGATGACAAAATACTCTCCTTAACTACAGCTATTAGGACATCAGTTAAACAAGCATTTGTTAATGCCAAATGTTCACCGCTGGTATTGCTGTTACACATTTTTATTATGTATTTACCCAGGACAGAGCAGATGAGCAGCAGTGTCTCATTTTCAGTGTTGTTCTGCTTTTACTCATTGTTATATTGTAATTACCCAGGATAGGGCAGCTGGGACACAATATTTACTTTTAGATTGGCTCCCACATTTTGACACCGTGTCCAAAAGTCTTTATATTTTATGATCTCAGGTTATGTTCAAGACAAATGGAATTTTTAACATCCCACTGAAAAGAGGATTTCACTATGTGACTGTGGAATGATACTTGCCATGTTGAGGAGATGGGGTGACACAAGGGATTTGTTGAACTTCAGGGGCCAAAATCTGCAAAAAATAAAGTTATGAGTAAATGTTGGAACAACTTGTTTCCTCATAACTTAGTTGGTTTTTCACAGTTTTATTCCAGATTTTCAACATAATCTTTTTATGACCAGTCCTTATGAGCATGACAGATGTCATTTATAAAACAATGGCTGAAACATCATTTTGTGTCACAAGTGTTAAAACACATTTTGGGTAGGGTTTGAGAATGACAACTGTCACATTCGTGAGGTGGTGTGGAAAAATGGCTATATTGAAAAATTGGTGTCAAAATATTGAAAATTACCACAGCTACAAGCGTACATTTTAAAAAGTGCAACATTGACTCATAACTTTGTTATTTTCTCATAGTTTTACCCCACATTTTCAACATAGCCTTCTTATTCTTATAAGCCCACAACATGAACAAGGGTGGAGACATTTTTCAAATTCTGCTCAAAAGGTGATTTCTCGCCACTAGTGTGAAAACATATTTTTGCCAGAATTTGAAAAATTACAGCTGTCACAGTCATGAGGTGCTATGAAGAAATGCCTATGTTTAAAATTTGGGGTCAAAATATTGAAAATTACCAAAGTTAATACTGCATTCATAAATTTTGTTGTAGGCTCATAACTTTGTTGTTGTTTTATTTTTAAACATTTTTCCATAAATTGTCAATGTATAGTAGCTTTCTTATGACCCCACCTCATCAACAAGTGTGGAGAAAATTTTCAACTTCTGCCTGAAAGATGATTTCATGCAGCTACCATGAAATCACTTTTTGGGATAGATTTGCCTAATTTCCCTGCCGTTATTCATTAGGTGGGATCCCAATCAAAGGCACATTGAACACTGAGGCAAAAACATCCAAAAATGACCAACTTATGATAAGTTCAAAACCCATTAAAATACATTCGCCTGCACACCTGATTTCCTCAATTCATGGTCTGGCACTGAAGAGTGAAAATGTGTCTGCAGTCCAGAGAAGATTACATCATTGGACCCCTGTAGGTAGGTGGGTAAGTAAGGGCTTGAAAGAGCTCTGAGGTGGTGAGTGCTGAGTAGGAGGGTCAAATGGGTGGACAGTAATGGCAGCAGCAGCAACAGACATTGATGGATGGTTTTCTTTTTTACAGTGTGGATTTAAAAAAACAAGTGACAGCATTCTTTATTTCAGGTGGAGACACTGGGGATTGGGAACCCCCAGTGTTGCTGTTATGTTTGGTGGCACTGGGGGTGGGCTCCCTGGTGTCACAGAATCAAAATAAGCAGGGGGGTTAGCAGCTGGCATGGAGTATTGGGCAACCCTATGCTGGTGTATTAACATGTATGGGTTTTCTTGATTGGGAGGACAGTAATGGCAGTGGCAGCAACAGACATTGATGGATGGTGTTCTCTTTTACAGGGTGTAATTCAAAAACAAACAAAATCAAATACAAGGGACTGTTTTCAGCAGGCTGACCATGACAGATCAGCTGTGCATGCTGGGTGGTGTTATGTAGATCAGAGGAAAGAGCCAACCAATGATTGGCTTGGCTCTCTCCTTTGAAGTACATGAAGTTTCCACCCAGCAGGCCAGAACAGTGTCATGATCAGCCTGGCTGATGATTGGTGTTACACTGATGAGCCTCTTGCAGACCACTCTGCATGGGACTGATTGTGTCACACCTCTCAATATCCACTCTCCAAACAAAATGTTCACTGTGCATGCACACACACAATGAACATAAAAAGCGAATGCAGAAAAGGACTGAGGAATAACAATTACCATCAAATTTGATTCCAGTAAGCAATGCTCTGTGGTATAGTAACAGAATAAGCCAAGGGTCTTGAGGTCCATTAAAAAGAATATCAATAGTAAAAGTGAAAATGTCCTATGTCCACTCTACAGAGCATATGTTCACCCCATCCTCAACTATGGCACCCAATTCTGGGCTTCCTACAAACAAAAAGATATACATGATTTTGAAAGAGTTCAGAGCAAGGCATCCAACTCACATCAGGATTATAAAAAAAAATCTTATGAAGAAAGACTAATCAGTATAAACATAACATGTCCCTTTATAAGTGTAGAGTAAGAGGAGAGTTGTTACTTTTTTAAACATTATATCAGACCCCAACCTAATATTCCAATTGGACTTCAAACCACACATTAGCAGAACAAGGGGTCATCCACTTCAAATTAAAAGTACCTCTTTCAGGACAGAAAAGAGGAATTATTTTTATACCCTGAGGGTAATAAGGCTGTGGAACAGTCTCTCTATAGAAGTCATAATCAGTGAAAATAAAAATGACTTCAAACACAGTTTTGACAGGTATATGGAGGGACAATGTTCCTGAGTTACTACCACTGAAATGGGAGGGGCAGAACCAATGGGTGTATGGCCTTTACCTGCTCTCTACAGCCTTAGTATTATTCGACAGGATAGAGACATTTTGCACCTCAGTATGTCCAGGTGAGTCACAGGCTATATGAAGGTGTCATACTAGCCCTTAAATAGTACAGTGATCACTGCTGTAACCCAGAGTAGGTGGGACCCCCCAGATACACTATTTCCTAATAAGGGTGTGTTTGTGCTCCTGTAGATGGAGGTAAATTTGGAGTAGAACAGGGAAACAGAAATGTATATATTAGTGGATATGGCAAGGGGGGCCAGTCAATAGCAAGAAAGATCTGGGTTGGACTTAGAGATGTATGTATTCCATGACATTCGCTCCGCAAGGTAATTCGTGCATTTTGTGAAGTGATTTCGTGAAATTCACAGCCATGAATTTTGCAAATTCCACTGCAAAATGCAAACGTTTCCCACAAATTTTGCATTTTCCCAGTAAATTTCATATTTTACAGTAAAAAAATCACAAATTTCACTGAACATTTCACACAAATCACATGAATCGAAGTTTTAGCGGCCAGCCAGAACTCCACGAATTCTGCAAAGCATGAATTTTCAGCACTTCATGCAAAATTCACAGGCGAAGCTTGACTTCACAACATCTCTAGTTGGACTTCCTAATCTGATCATCGTAGATTGCAAAACATTTTGTTCTCATTAAAATATGTTCAGGGCTCTGACCCTAACTATTTATTAGATTGGATCTCCTTAAGCAATAAGCGTTTGCCTGTAAGAAATTCAGGACTTTCAGAACTGATTGTTCCTAAAATCAAAATGCAAACAGCATCTTTTTTTTTAATGATATGATACCCAAGATTTGGAATACACTGCTCCCTCAATTTAGATGTAGGGATAGTAAACTACCATCAGTAACCTTATTAAAATCTTGGTTCTTATCATTACCTCAGACAACGTGACATCAGCCCAGTGTGTTAGGTTATTTTGTTTTATTACATTTCCTAATTTTTCTTGGTCAAAACAGTGTGAACTAGTTTGATAGTAATTTATCTTTGGCAAACTGTACCTGGTTTGATAGTCAAAGTTTGCATGGTGATACTTTGACAGGTTTGCACAGCTGTACTTTAAAGACTGCTTTTTTTGGGGGGGGTTGAACTAGACATGGAAAAAGATGAACTTTCTGTAAACGTTTCCATTAATTTGCATTATTGTACCCCCCTTTTTTTTTTGCACTTTTATATCTTTGACATTCTATAACCTTCCCTTGTAAATGTTCCTCAGATCACACCTGGCAACCAGTCTTGGCTCAATGTGCCTTTTCTGGGCACCAGTTTCAATGAAATAAATCGCCATACCCCACAATACTGGAGTTTCCAAAAGTTAAATTAATGTTGTGACAAAAATCTTACTAGAATTTATTTACTGCATCTCCTAATATCAAAGCAAAAGTTAGTAAAAGAAAAAAAAAGTTGCTACATAATTCCAGACAGAATGTACAAGACCTTGTTACTGCCTGTCTCTGTCTGGGTGAAACATTTCAGTGGTAAACCAATCCAGATACTGAGAAAAAGTCCCTCAGAAAATTGGACCACAGACTTGTTGCAACACAAAAAGGAAATTGTAAACCTTGTGCCAATCAGATTAATAGGCAGAAAGTCCCAGATAACAGATACTGTAAGTAAACTACTGTACCTCATGAGATTTCCTGCAAATGTTTCTCTCAATCTAAGCATTATGGCCAATGTTTCCACATCTATATTCCATTAAATCACACGTCAAACATTAGGGAAGGTTCAGAACAGCAATGATGTGGGATCTGTAAAGGATCTGCAGCCACAATAATCTGCCATCTCTGACTTGAAAGTTTGTTCCACAGCAAAAAACAGATTACAGTAGACTGTAGTGGGTTTCTATATTAGACTGCAGCATGTGAACTAGTTGAAGTGAGATACAGTATATTTGTAATAAAAAGGTTGACTAAGTAATAAGCTCTCTGTCTGTTATAAAATCATTGTTATATATCTACATGCCAAACAGTATTCTCATGCTACACACATCTTGCTGCCATTTCCAGCTCTCACTGACAGGAGAATGACATGTGGCACTCACTACTGAAGGAGGTCCTAATGTGAAAAAGAGTGAATTTTGATCAGAAAATATTCAGAATCATCAGAAAATCATGTATTATCATTCCGGTTATTAATTCTCACAACATTTAACTGTACTTCCAGGCAGGTGGGCTAGTGAAATTGTGCTGCAGAGTAGAAGAGTGAGTACACAGTGTGAGCCTGCACTTGGCAGCTGCAGGCTCTGTAGCAGGATTAGGGCAGAGAGAATTCAGCAGACTGGGAATGGTGCAGAGGGGATGTTTGCAAGATTTATAGTCACAAACATTCTGTTACTGAATGCTGGTGGTGTACAGAGCACTGAAATTCATATTTATTTTTCCCCCCTTGCAGCAGGAACAGGGCAGATAAAAATTAACATACAAGGACAGTTACACGAAGGATTTTGAAAGATTTAACAATTTTTTTTACTGACTACTGGTGGCGCAGCAGGGCATGGAATACCATCTTTTTATTTTTTGCCTGTGTGTGACAGCATGCCAGCCAGTAAGTGAGTGAAATGTATAATGGACTGTATCATGAGACACAAGGTCTCTTAGTGGGGTGGTATGCAGTCTACCACTGGGGGACCCTGGTGGCATCAACTCTTCTCTGTCACCTCATGAGTCATATAACACCGTGGCTTGTTCAGACACTGGGCTTGCATACTGTGCCAAGTGGGCATAGATGCCAAGTGGGCATCTAAGAATCATCAATATCTATTGTTATTCATTATTGTTAGTGTCCTGCAGTGTCTATATTGTGTCATAATCAGTCTTATGAAATGGGTATAAGAATTTAGGCATCCTGATTGGTGCATACCTGTGTAATATTCCTTCTTACGCACATGAAAAAGTACCAACACTGGCCAGTGGGCATTGATATAGGTGATGCTGCTGCCCACTTCAGAACCTTGGCAAAACAAAATGCAGCCATCTTGTTTGTGCCATAAGTGGTGCCAGACAAACTGTAACAAATGAAACAAATACATCTGATCTCCTGTTCAGATTGCCCCAGTCTTTGAATATTTTGATTTTTTATGTTTGCTTGCACGCATGTGCAAGAAACATAGTGCCTTCATCGGAGATTTCGGAAGTGTGTCACCTCCTCCTCCAATTCAGGCACTGTGCTGGCCATCCCTATGGTAATGCATTTTGGAGCTGTCTATGACACGCTCCAAAATGCAGTAACTGCTCTATTGAAAGAGGGATAAGCTTGAGTGAGCAGCGATAAGAAGCTGCTCACGTGCGAGCTCCCAGCCGCAGGCGTGCGCGCCCGCACGCAGCTGCATAGCCAACGGGTGCCCAACTCACGGCTCAGCTGCATCGCCTCGGTCCCCTCAGGCTGATGCCACGCTGAAGCCCACCCAGCGTGGCAATCCGTCATTTGCCGACGTGGGTGCCCAATCCCCGTCGGCTGAGCGACCCCCCCCAAAGTCCTTGTGCCATGCTGAGGCCCACCCCAGGCGGGCAAATGGTCCCGCATTGGTTTTAAATTTTTGCTGACGGGGTGCCCAATCCCCCATCGGCTGAACGTCCTCCCAAGTCCTGGTGCTGCGCTGGGAGCCACCCCAGCGTGGCAAGCGGTCCCGCGACGTCTTTTTTTTCCTGTAAAACAAAAACTGTCCCGGTAGCGTCTCCGAACCCCTCCCACATCCCGCACCACCCACTCGCACCCAGCCTCCACACGCCCCTCACCCCATACTTACCTCCGGACTCGCGTGACGATCTTCGTGGACCGGGAACACGTCTGCACTCTTCAAAGCCGACCGCGAACTGGGAAATGCCCGGTAAGCTGTATAATGGGCTAGATAGGGAGGTTCAACTTTAGTGCATATCTCAGGCATTTTTGGGAATTTTTGCTCCAAATTTTCAACATGGGGTTTTTGGGTCCCCTTCTCATGAATGATGTCACTGTCATGGCGTTATTCAGGCTCAAAGGGTGATTTCGCGCAGTGACTGCGCAGTGACTGCAAAATCACCCTTCGGGACTGAATACCACAATGACAGTGACATCATTCATGAGAAGGGGGCTAAACCCCATGTTGAAAATTGATGCAAAATTCCAGAAATGACTGTTTAACGAGCGTCGTTACGCAGTTCCTCATGAGGCTCGTAAGTTGCAAATTTCAATATTTTCTCCAGATTTTCAACATTGCCATTTCACCACACTGTCTTATGAGTAGTATAGCTGTCATTTTCACATCTCACCCAAAATGTGTTTCCACCCTTGTGCGCAGAATGGCGCAGTCGGTTCTGAAATCAATATATGGGACAAATTAAAGAAAGTCACAGTGACACTGTTCATGAGCAGAGGTCTTGAAATGGCTATGTTGAAAATTTGTGAAAAAATTCTAAAATGACTGTTTTCTGACGTCGTTGTGCAGTTCACGCACACTCTTAGGTTTACAAATTTTTAATATTTCCACTCCAGATTTTCAACATTGCCATTTTCCACACCTTCTTATGAGTAGTACAGCTGTCATTTTCATCTCACCCAAAGCGTGTTTCCGCCCATGTAGTGCACAATGGCGCAGTCGTTGTCTGAATTCAGTGATATGGGACACATTAAAAATCACAGTGTCACTGTTCATGAGCAGAGATCTTAAAATGGCAATGTTGAAAATTTGGTGACAGAATTCTAAAATGACTGTTTTATGAGTGTGTTGCACAGTTTCCACGCATGCTCGTGAGGTTTGCAATTTTCAATATTTCACTCCAGATTTCCAACATTGCCATTTTCACACCTCCTTATGAGCAGTACAGCTGTCATTTTTCACATCCTGCCCAAAGACGTGTTTCCGCCCATAGTAGCGCACAATGGCGCAGATCAGTGTGCAAACTCAATGTATGGACACATTAACAAACCACAGTGACACTGGTCACGAGCAGAGGTCTTAAAGTGGCTATGTTGGAAAAACTTGGTGAAAATGCTTAAAATGACTTTCTTACGAAGGCAAGCACAAGTTCCTATGCATGCTCGTAAGTTTGCAAATTTAATATTTTCACTCTAGATTTTCAACATGTCCATTTTATTAAACTTCCTTATGAACAGTCCAGCTGCAATTTTTCATATGTCTCCCAAAATGTGTTATAGCACATGTAGCGCACAATGGTGCTGTTGGTGTGCGAAAGCAATGTTTAGGACAGATTAAGAAAATCACAGTTACACTGTTCATGAGCAGAGGTCTTAAAATGGCTATGTTGAAAATTTGGTGACAAAAGTCCATAAAATGACTGTGTTACGAGTGAGCATTGTGCAGTTTCCACGCATCCTCGTTAGTTAGTGACTTTGTAATATTTTCAGTCCAGATTTTCACTAGTGGCATTTTTCCATACTTCCTTATAAACAGTACAGCTGCCATTTTTCACAACATGGCCGAAGTGTGTTTTCACACTTTCAGTGCAGAGATGCGTGGTCGCTGTGGGAAATCATTGTTCGGCACAGATAAAGAAAATCACAGTGACACTGTTCATGATCGGAGGCACCAAAATGCCTGAGTTGACAATCTGCTATAAAATATCCCCAACCTACTTATATAGCAGTTGTCGCGTTGCACAGTTTCTATGTACGCTCGTGGCGTCACCTTTTAAAATTTTTTACTACATTTGCAACATAGCCATTTTTACACCTCCCCATGAAAGAGTACAGCTGTCATTTTTTACAGCCTGTTGGGAATATTTTTGCACCTGTGGTGCTAAATGCCGTAGTCCCTGTGCATAAGCAGCTTTCCGCTACCAAACTGATATTCCCCCTGTTCATGAGGTGGGGTCACAAACCAAACATGCTGAAAATTCGGAGTTAAAATACCAACGAATGCCTGAGGTATTAAGCTTTTCAACTAAATCGCCCAACCCTATAGAGAATGACAGGAATCAGGGGTGTGACTTGGGATTCTTGCCTGTGATGCTAGTACCATTCCACCCTGCAGTCACTGAGAGGCATCGAGGGTATGCCTTAGGCTCTTGGCCCCAAACTTCACCCCATTCTCCTATATCGCACCCATCTCACCGTGTTTCCTAATGAAATGGGGTGCGCATAAGGGCCAAAGACCCCAAGGAACACGTCACACTTGTCAGTCTTTGCAGAGTGGGGTGTGGTGAAATGGCGTGGCCGTTATGCCTGACGACCCAAATGCACACCCCGATGCCTGTCACTCTCTGCAGGGTGGTGGGGGGGTTGGCTTCAGTTCAATACTTCACTGCCATTCCTATTACGCAGCTCTGTAACTTCTACACTACCACTGCCAATGCCAGTAAGCAAACATTCGGCATTGACAAATGCTTGTATTAAATCCTTCTGCCTGTGGATGTAGCATGAAATGAACAGCCCACACACTCATTCATGTGTTAAAAAAAAAAATGGAACAGCTGCGATCTGTATACCAGCTCACCCACTCCTCTATCTCTCTTCGAGCCCGCCTGCTCACTCTTGAAAATGTCTTATTTTGATTTCTAAAAATCCTTCTACCTGTGGATGCAGCATGAAATGAATAACAGTGATGTCTCTCACAGCCCACATGCTCATTTGTGTATTATAAATAAAATGGAACAGGCGCAATCTGTATACCAGCCCGGCCCCTCACTTTATTTCTCTACCAGCCTGCCCTTAAAGTTTTAGTTTTGTCTTTTAATTTAAAAAACAAATTAACAGCCATGAACTTTCTCTACACAGCATTGGGGGGGGGAGGGGTGAATACTGCCATGACAACGAGACTTAAACTACAGAAGCCTTTGTTGGACAAAAGTCCTTCAGTGCAAAAAAGAAACACACAGGACACTAAAGCAGAGGAACTATTTTATAAAAACTGACACAAACATACATGTTTTTTACTACTTAAAATTGAGAATTTAACCTACCAAACACAGTTGCACTACAGATATCCATTTCATAAGTGCAATAAACCAATCCAGTGTGTGTGTGTTAGATACTTTAGCACATGACTAGGAGGCTCAACGCACTCGGCTGGTGGCCTTGTACCTCAGTACACCTCCTAGTTGTGTGCTAAAGTGTCTAATGCACACCTTGTCATGGCTTATTGCTCACATGTCTGTGTTACTGATGTGTATAGAAAGCATGAAGAGAAGTACAGGAGGATAAAGAGATGTGGGCAGAGGAAAGGAGCAGATATATGTTCCACCATACAAATTCCAGCAAGTACAAATCCTGCAAATGGTGGCGGTGATGATGAAGAAAGATCTTCGCATGGTGAAGCAAGGACTGGAAGCAATGGCCATGGAACTGTGAGGAAAAGGGCTAGATGCATGAGTACAGCCCAAACAAATTTTGATTCATTAGTCCCCAGGAAACCATTGCTTCCACTCCTGCTGCAATGTGAGCAGCTTTCCATGTTGGTCATCCAGTGCATCTGGTGATGAAACCATCCTGAGCAGTCCAGACACACATCAGTTCCCCCTCTTCCTTATTAAGGTGCCTCCAGATTCCTTACTCAGTACAGAAGTGATCCATCCAAAAATGTAAGCTCTGGTTCTTGATAAAAAAATGTCTTGCATCTGCTGCACAATCCTTAAAGTCTGCCTCCCCCTTGTCACTAGCAGCTTCTAAAACAGCATGAGGGAATGGAATCAAGTAGTATGCCCAAATCACAAGTTCAATTTAATGATTCATATTTTCTTGACACATAGATAAAACTAATAAATAATAATAAATACTAAATATTACAAAACATCATATATTGAAAACAATATAATATAATCTTACATTAGATTAAATCCAGATTACTGTATATCACCTTCTCCTACATAATCATTATGTATTATAATTTACATCATATTCATACATTATCATTCTATAGTATATCATATCAGATATTATCTTCTCTTATATCATATAGCATTTTTGATAGCTAGCTAGTTAACTAGATAGATAGACAGACAGACAGACAGATAGATGTTTCAGGTAGTAGACATTCTATACCTAGATTTCAGTAAAGATATATATATATATAGTAGACATTCTATACCTAAATTTCAGTAAAACCTTCAACTCTTTTCCATATGGATGGTGAAGCTGGGTGACCTTGAGGTGAGAGTTATGATTACAAGATGGGTAAGGAATTGGTTTAGTGGGAGATCCCAGACAGTTATCCTCAGTGAAGAGTATTAGGGGTAAAGAAAATTCACCAGTGTTGTGCCACAGTGATTGGTCCTGGGTCGTTCCAATTTAATATATTTATCTGTGACACTGGGAAAGGAATCCAGAGTAAGATCTGTCTCTTTGCTAATTAGACAAATGTCGGTGGAAGAACTGACAAAAAAGAGGGTGTAAGAACCATCAGGAAGGATTTGAAAAGACCAGAGAAATTGTGAAGCCTATGGTAGTTGAAATATAATGCAAGGAAGTGTAAGGAAATTCATTAAGGGGTGTAGAACCTAAAAACAGATTACAGGATGGGGGGTTGGATTTATAAGAGGAAGATCTCCTCACTCAAAGTGTGGCGTTTCTTTTTTTTTTTTTTCTTGGAATCATGAGAATTGGATAAGGGTCATGCAATGAATGCCTGGTATCTGGACTTTGCAAATGCTTTTGATTTAGTTACACACAACATATTAATAATGCAATTAGGTGAGCTAGGAGCTGGGGATAAAATCACAAGATACAGTAGCTGGGTAATTGGTTAGTGGGGAGAACTCAAAGAGCTATAGTTAATTGATCTTACTCTGGGGTAAGGAGAGAAAAAAATGTGGGTAAAACAAGAGTCAGTTCTGGGGGTCTCTGCTGTAAAATATATTTGCAACAGTGGGGAAGGAAGGAAGGAAGGAAGGAAGGATAAAAGTAGTCTATTTGCAGAGCTCACAAAGATTTGTAGTAGGGTAGATACAAAGGAGGATAAAAAATAATTAGAAAGAGATTTGGAAAAATTACTAAAGTAGTCTAAAATTTGGAAACTAAATTTTCAGTGCTAAGAAATGTATACTTATGCATGGGGAATATAAAAATTGATTATTGGATGAAAAACGTTTGCCTGGAAAATGCATCTAAGGAAATGGATTTGGTTGTTATAATTAGTGACAATTTAAAGGGTACTGCAGTGTGCAACAAAGTTTACATTTTAAGGCTAGCATGATGCTAAGATGTATAAATAGGGCTTTCTCAAGTAGAAAGAAAGCTGTATTATAATATTGTCCCTGTAAAGTTTTTGGTAAAGCCTCATTTGCAATAGTGGGTGCAGTTTTGGAATCTCTACATGAAAAGAATAGAGATTATTTGGATACAGTTCAGAGGAGAGCAACTAAAATTATTCATTTTTAGCCAGAGGTTGCCAAGGCCCTTATGTGCTGTTATACCTCAAAAAAACACTCTCAGATTCACAGCTTCACAAATCAGAGTCAGTCCAGGATCAGAAAAAATGGAGGGGACACTACCTCTCGAGGATAGTCACCATCCTACTAGTGATCTCAGGGAATGTACACCCTAACCCTGGACCCTATGGCAATAATAACCCCCAGTCGAATAGATGCCTAAAAATTGCATCAATCAATATAGGGAGTCTTCTGCTAGAACTTCCCCAATTCCAAGTCTGGGTCACAGTCCATCAACCAGACATCATCACGCTCACAAAAATGTGGCTCTTACAAAAAACTCCAAACTCCTCCATCTCGCTTGAGGGCTACACCACCTTCCGGCAGGATCGATTAAACAAGCGAGGGGGTTGGTGTCTGGTCTATCTCTGAAGCAAAATAAGTGGCCAGATTATGCCAACTAGTGTTAACATAAAATTTGCCCAAATTCTTACAATCAAGCTATCAATCAGCCAGCAAGGTAAAACAATGTCCTTGACTACTGTATACATACCCCCAGAAAACAAGCCTTGGGGCTTGACCTATTCTTTAACCACTATAACAAGCTAAACAAAGACTGGGAGCAGATCATCATAGGAGACATTAACACTAACTGGCTAGCACAAGACACTGTAAACACTAGGGACAAAATCCATGGCCTCTATCTTACATAGATGGTCACACAGGCTATAAGGCGGAACTACCGCACCGGCACAAGCACACTTATTGACTGGCTTTTTGCAACCAACCCCAAGCATATCAAAAGTGTCTCTGTCCTGCCCGACACCTTAAGTGATCACTCACCAGTAGTCTGCACCTGGACAAACAGGGGCCCTATTGACCCCCCACAGGTCACTAAAAACCAGTATCTCAAGAAGGGGCAATTGAGCAACTTCAAAAAATGTATTTTATTTTTATTTATTTAGTTGAATTTTGGATGACACTTTTGAGCCGAGGGCTCTT
Organism: Neoceratodus forsteri; assembly: GCA_016271365.2. Classification (NCBI taxonomy): domain Eukaryota; kingdom Metazoa; phylum Chordata; order Ceratodontiformes; family Ceratodontidae; genus Neoceratodus; species Neoceratodus forsteri. The sequence goes on along the minus strand of CM057450.1, from coordinate 1,277,190,976 downwards.
TTACAAAGGTTAAACATCAAGAAAATAAGGACAATAAGGTACAAAACATAACATGATCATTACAATGGAGCTTACAAAAATAAAAGACAAGTAAGGTTACAGTAATAGCAGCCAAAGGCATTATCAAGGAATTGTGTTGCGAGTTAATTATACAGTACAAGTCATAGGCAGCTCAGTGAAGCTTTGTTAGGAGTGGGTTAGTGGGAAAAGAGAAAGAAGAGTGGTGGTGAGGGGGTGGTATGGGAGAGATAGAGTGGGAGGAGGGGAGAAATGGGGAGGGCATTGCGTTGGGTATGTGGTAGATGGAAAAACAGCAAGGGAGGAGGAAGGGGGGATGAAAAAGAAAAGGAGACAGATTCATCCTATACCCAGTAATGGGGGGGTAGGAGAGGAGGGGGTGAGCTGAGGCAGTGAGGAGGGATGCTTGAGGGTAGTATGCCTGGAGGGGATTATAAGAAGCAATCACAGAAGGCACTAGCCACGAGGTGTTGATGCAGTTTACACTTAAAAGCACCAATCGTGACAATGTTGGAGATTTCTGTAGGTAGCAAGTTGAACCAGGTGGAGGCTCTGACAAGGTAAGAACGCTGAGCCTGAGAGGTCCAACAGTGAGGTATTGTGAAGGTTAGACTGTCCAATCTTCTTCTTAGGCGGCGGACACGCTGCGGGGTCAATATTGATTGGACTCCAGGGGGCATAAGGCCCAGTGATGTCTTCTTAGCTAGGATGCAGGTCTGTACTAGCCTTCCGGATAGCTGGAGCCAGTTAGCCTGCTCGTAAATATCACACATGTGAGAAAGGCGGGCAGCTGAAATAAGGAGTCTACGTGCCTTATTAAGGGCTACAGCTATGCGCCAGAGTGCAGAATCAGTACTGGATCCATAGATAACGAGCCCGTAGTCAATAGTTGAGATAACAGAGCTCTGGATAGCGAGGTTTAAGGCTTCAGCCGTTGGACAATGTTTATGCTTGTATAGTAGCCCTATATTGGAGTTCACAGTTTTAGCGATATTGTCAATGTGTTTGATATACGAGAGGGAGCAGTCAAGGGTCAGGCCCAGATATTTAAACATATCCACCTGCTCAAGAGCGACACCTTTGTGGTTGTTAATTATGAGCTCATGGTCCTTGTACTTGTTGTGGGTTCCATGGAACAACATTGTTTAGTTTTTTTGTGGTTAAGGATGAGTTTATGTGAGCAAAACCAGTCTTCCACTTCTGTGAAACTTTTCTGTAGTTGAGACTGAAGGGAGGTGGGGTTAGTGTGGCAAGTGAAGATTACTGCATCATCTACATACAGTAACATTCTGTCATGGCAGAAAGCAGGGAAATTGTTCAGGAATATGCTGAATAACAAGGGACCCAGGATAAAACCTTGAGGTACTCCAGAGTGGAATGGTAGGGATGATGAGAGGAATTCACCAATCCTAACCTGTTGGGTCCGGTTACTAAGGTAGCTTTGAATCCAGAGGGTAGTTTCACTTGAAAGACCAAGAAGGGATAATTGTTTGAGGAGAATGGAGTGATTAACAGTATCAAATGCCTTAGTCAGGTCAATAAAAGAGGCGTGCCCTGATCAAGTGCATGATGGATATGTGTGGTGAATTCGAGGAGTGCTGTGGTAGTGCTGTGCCCTTTGCAGAAGCCATGCTGCTGGGAACATTGCAGGCTGTATTTTACAAGGTACTCCGTGAGCTGACCAGCTACTATCCATTCCAATGCTTTGGATAGAGGAGGAAGGATGGATATAGGCCTGTAGTTGTTTGTGAGAGTCTTGTCACCACTTTTATGGACTGGAGCCACCACTGCTAGTTTCCACTTTTGGGGGAATTGGGAGAGCATGAGGGAAAGGTTGAGGATTTTGGTTAGTGGGAGCAGGACTTTGTCAATGGTGAGGGTGAGAAGTTTCATATCCAGTGAATCGCCACTGACCCTAGACTTTCCAAGCACTTTAAGAATGTGTTTTTTAGCTAGGCTTTCTGGGATTGCTTTGAAATGGAAAGGAGGGTGCCCTGGTGGCAGATCTGAACTAACAGGAGCTGGGTTGACTGTGGTGGGATCAAAAAAGTTAGGGGGTAGCACATGACTAAGGTCAGCAAAAGTGGTGTTAAATGTGTTGGCAATGATTACATGGTCAAGAGTGATGGTACCATCTATGTTCAACATTGTGGGTGTTGTTTTGGGATCCTTTCCAGTCACTTCAGCAAGGTTACGCCAGAATTTACTCCCATCATTCCAGGTGCTGGCTAAGGCATTCCTGTAACAGTTAGCCTTCTCATGGCGGATTGCTCTGGTACATGCATTCATTGCTGTTTTGTAGGCCTGGATATCAGTCTGGGTGCCAGTAGCCTTAGCACGATACCAGAGTTGGGCTCGAGATTTCATTTGTGTAAGGAGGCCTAGTGTCATCCATGGGTTATTGACACCCTTGATCTTATGCTTCTTGAACGGAGCATGAACATCGCAGGCTGAGTTGAAACAGGTGATAAAGTATTCAAGTGCTGTGTCTACGTCGGGGGCTATATCAATTGGTGACCAGTAATGTTCACGAAGGAGCGTTTTAAGTGACTCAAGATGACCGGGGGTCAGCATTCTCCTGTTAATAGTTTTGGGGGTAGTTTGGTGTATTTGTTGGTCCAGATACACAAGATAGGGGAATGATCACTTAATGAGTTTGGAAGGACTGTTGCTTCAGAGATGTGCTCTGGACAATTAGTTAGCACCCAGTCTAGAAGTGTACAGGTCCCTGTTCTGTAGTTTACTCTTGTAGGTGATTTGACCATTTGTGAGAAGTTAGCAGCAGCTAGGGCATCCTTATAACTATTCGAGCTGGAGGCCAGCCAGTTGATGTTGAAATCACCAAGCAGGATGACTTCTGTATTCTGATCCAGGGAGTTGATACAGTCAAGGAGGGAGGAAACTCAGATTGCTCAACTTGGGTGGTATATAGACAGAGACAACAGTCAGGATCTTGTTATGAATTCGAGAAGTACTTTGGCAGCAAGGATTTGGATGTCATTTCTGGGGATGGGCATGGGCATGACATGACCCATGAGGGACTCTTTAAGGTAGAGGGCACAGCCTCCTCCTTTCTTGGTAAGTCTGTCCTGTCTGAAAACTACATATCTGGGAATTGCTAATGCGGAGTCAGGTATCTTCGGAGACAGTCATGTTTCCAGCACTGATAGGATGTCTGGATTGTGCTGGGAAACCCAGGCGGAGAGGGTATCAGGTTCGGAGAGGAGGCTGCAGATGTTAATGCTTGCCAAGGAGAGTGACCCTGCACTGCTGTTAACCTTGTGCCAAGTTGTGGTGGGCTGGGGTTAGGAGTGAATGTTGCCTGAGAGGAGCAACAGCAGTAGTAGATGTTTTAAAAGGGTTGAAACTTGCTTCTTTGGGGCCGCAGGGCCCTTTTTTTAACAGGTTCCTTTCCATAAGGATGATGCATGAGGTAGTGACCAGTTAGTAATAGCAAGGAGCTGTAAGGGCACAGTTGCAGTGGTTTTGAGAACAGGCCAAAAGTTTCATTTGTTCTTCAGAATGGTTGTTGGATAGATAGCCCTTAGAGATAAGTATACTAAGAGTTGATTTCAATTGAAAATATTGATACCTGGTGATTAAGTCAAAAGCTAAAAGAAATGATCAGCAGCTGGGGTCCACAGTCACAGAATGTGTTAGAATTCCTGAAAGGGATGAACTGTGCCTGCGCATATGCAGGATGTGAAATCCTTTTGTCTGTATGCGTCGTCATTCAAAGAGGTCTTGAAAAGCCCAAATACAGATCATGGGGCAGGTCAGACGAAAATGTGGATTCAAGCAGGACCCAGAGTCACTGAGTTTGTCAGACTTCATTGCTTCACTTATGTTTTGCTTGGGATACCTTCCAACAAGTTGATTTTAAAATGAAAAATTCAGATACCTGGTGATGATGCTTTGTAGAAATCCAGTCCAGGAGATTTTCACAGATGTAGTGTGCAAGAATGGTGTAGTTACTCCAAGCAGAAAACCATGTAAATCCACAAAAACTAAGCTACAGACACAGACAAACACAAGCAGCCACCACACAGACCCAGGATCCAGGAAGAATGCTGACTGGTCCCCCTTAAATGGCTGCAACAATGCCAATAAAGCTCTAAACCACTTCATAACTGTATTCAGCAATGCTTGCGACCTATTTGCCCCAGTCAGAACTGTCAAAATAAAAGGAGCCATCAACCCCTGGCTCACAGGACCGCTCATTGCCCAGATGAAACAACGAGACAATCTCTGGCATATTTCCAGAGAGACAGGCAGGCAAACTGACATCACAGCTTATAAAATGACAAGGAATAATTGCACCAGGATAGTGAGGCAGGCCAAAGCTTCCTATCACAAAGAACAACTGGAAAAAACCTGGGGAAATGGCAGAGAGTTTTGGAAAAACATTAGGTCCCTTTCTGGTAAAGAATCCAGAGCCCCACCGGATATAATAGTCACAGCAGATGGCACTTTACAGCAACCTCTAGACCTGGATAATGCCTTTAACAAGGCCTTCATGGACCTAAGCTCTGTACTCCCCTCAGAATTTCTCCAGTCCTTGCCAGCCATGGATCCCAGAGACGCAAACCCACCACCATCACGTAGAATTGGACAACCACCTTTCTACTTCAGGCAAATCACAAGGCAACAGATAGTAAAATATGTCAAAAGGATTCTAAACAAGACCAGGATTGGTAGTGACTCACTAGACATGAAACTGCTAGTGTTCACCCTAGAAGAACTTGCCGACCCATTAACCAAACTGTTCAACACCTTCTTGTGAACTGGAATCTTCCCAGACAGGTGGAAAACTGCCCTGGTCACCCCTGTGTTTAAGAGCAGGGACAGAACTGATATGGGGAACTATTGCCCTACCTCGATACTTCCACCCCTCTCTAAAGCATTGGAAAGGGGCATCTCTGATCAGCTCACTGACTATCTAAACAAGTACAATCTGCTTTGCTCTCAGCAACATGGTTTTCGTCAAAAGCACAGCACCATCACCACCCTTATCGACTTTACCTCCCATGCATACGAAGCCCTTGACTCAGAAAAAATGATGGGGTCCATATTTATTGACCTCACAAAAGCTTTCAACACTGTCAACCACCAAATCCTGCTAAGACACCTTCGGACCCTAAGTCTGTCAGTAGATACCATCTCCTGGTTCAACAGCTACCTATCACATAGGATGCGGAGTGTTAGGATTGGGGGTGTCACCTCTGATCCTAGAAAGGTAACACTAGGGGTCCCACAGGGCTCGATTCTAGGGCCACTTCTCTTCAGTCTCTTCATAATTCCCTTCCCAAAGCCTGTCCTGCTAAAATGCTGCTGTATGCAGATGATGCAGTGATATCAGTCCCAGGCAGCAATGCCTGTGAAACCTCTAAAAACCTACAGTGCAGCTTTGCCTTGCTAGAGGCGTGGTTCTCCCAAAACCAACTCCTACTGAACTATAACAAAACTAAAACAATGCACCTAACCATGCCACATTCCAAAAGGAATGTTGAACCCCTGACTATCTTTAGCCAGAAAAGGGATATCATCGAGCAAGTCCACACCTTCAAATACCTTGTAGTACATATTGATGACACACTCTCCTTTGTGCACCATATTGACCACGTAGTCAAGACTGGCAATATTAAGCTAGGCATCCTATATAGGTATAGGCAAGCCATGACACACGAGGCTCTTAAACTAGTTACTCAAAGCTCTATCCTGTCTATCATCAACTACACACTAGTCATTTATGGTGCTGCCACCGACTCAGCCTTAAATAGAGTTAAACAACTAGTCAACAGGGCCTGTCAGCTGGTCCTCAGTGCTAACCAGCGCACCCATACTTGCACCCTTTATTCCTCTACAAGGTGGCTCCAGCTCCACCTCAGGACAAGGTATCAGGCTTGCATAATGGGGAAAAAAGCCCTACTAGGTCTCATGCCTGACTCCACTGCAACTCTGTTCCAGTGACACTCCTCGACAAAGGTCACCAGAGGAACGGCAAAGGGAGTGCTCCATGTCCCATTCAAAAGAACACGCTTTGCTCAGCGGTCACTCTCCTACCACGGCCCCACATTGCTTAATGAACTCCCCTCTACAACACTGGAACACACAAAAATAAGCCCCTTTAAAAGAGACCTGTTAACCGTTTTCGCAGAAGACAACCAGTGTGGCTGCAACCACTAGTCGCATGTGGCCACGATATACTCCTCATCCCACCCCCAACCCCACACTTCTCCTGCACTCCAGCACCTCCTTGACAAAGCCTCTAGGTGGCTGCCCCTCTCTCCTGTTCCACCCCTCACCCCCTTTCCAACATACGACAAAGCCCCCTCAGGCCACTCCTCCCTAACTTCAGGCTTGACTACTTGAGGCCTACTTTTAAGACTTAATAATATATGTTAAGCCACTTACCAAATGCACTACTTGTACCTGTACAACTTAGGAAATGCTAAGACTACTTGCCTATATGTACAGCTTGTCAGTATTCTGTTATCAGCAATTAGCATCAGCTATGTCCATCAAACTGCCACTGTATTCTTGTCTCTTCCTCCTTTGAAATGTGACCTTGGAAATTGTTTGTCTGTTTGTTATACCTGACATGGAACCTTTGTAAAAGAGTCTGATGGCTCAAAGGTGTTAATCTGCACATGAAATAAAATAAATAAATAAAATAAATAAGAAAAAGATCATTGCATTTTAATATGCACTCATTGAAGGCCAGGAGGAAGAGGGGGTTATAACTGAGACTAGAGTTATGCAGAATGAGAGAATTCTGATTTTGTGGAATTTCAATGACATTTTGTGAGGTTCCATGAAATGTCATGGAATTTCATCAGAATTTCATTGAGTTTTTAAAATGTATTAATTTGGCCATAACTTAGCTTTCTATTGAGCTAAAGCTCTGGATTTTGTATGCTTAATTTCTGGGAGGAGCTCTAATGACATGCCAGATACTATAAAATTAGGATGAATTGTCTCAAAATTATAAGTGCTCAAAATCTGTCATTTTATTTTATATGGGAAATGTCATGAACAGTTTTATCTGTATATACCTCAGCAATCAATTCAGCCAGATATTTTAAATTTAGCATGATTCCTTGATAATAGGTGTGCAAACAATGTGCAAAAAATGCCAAATGAGCAAATAGGCAGCTCTCCCAATGTGTTAAATAAACCTCCGCGCACTGGTTGAGTGAGCTCCCTTCGTACCTCACCTCCTCCTTTATAACACCTCCCCACCCTCTCATTCCTTTAGATCAACCAACTCTCACACCCTGGTAGTTCCCCACAGAGCCACCCAAATCAACCAATCCGGTTACTCTCACTGCCTCCCACAAATTTGGAATCCCCCCCCCCTCAAATCTGGCACTCATCCTCTGCCTACTCTATCAGCTCTGCCCTCAATAATTACCTTGCTCCTTGCTGCTCCTGCCATGTCCCTCCCTAACTCCCTCCGCTAAGCCCTGGACAAACCCTACCCCTTTACTGTCACCTTCATTTTACCCTGTGCACACCCACCCAAATTCCTAGCTCTCCTCCCTTCCCCCAAATTGCTCTCCCTTACTGGCCTCCCTTGATCTCTCACAGAATGTAAGGGACCCCAAATGGTTTCCATGGGTCCCTCTCCTACCGCCCCAAAGGGGCTTGTATCTCTCATCTACTCCCTTCCCCATCATCCTGAAGTGGTCTTTCTGGGACACTTCCTTATCCCCTTCTCTCTGATCCCACCAGGGTTCCTCGCATCCTGAAATGGTCTCCAGGGACACGACTCTTCCCCCACCCCACCCACCTCATCACTGCCTCTCTTTTCTCCCTTTTCTTTCATGCAAGCACTTGTTTACTTATTAACCCAGCACTTGTTATTGTCCACTCTTTCTACCAATCATGCGCAACACTGTTGCAACACTGTTTGTAACATCTACCTTACAACTGTATGTTAATGTTGAACTTATAACTTGAAGGTTTAATGTTTCATTCCTAATGTACCCCTTCCCCCCAGGTCACACCGGGAGATGAACGACTTGTTGCTCAGTGTGCCTTCCTGGTGGAACATTTCAATAAATAAATAAAATGTTTTGACACTAGTATGGACTATCTCAAAATTATAGGTGCTCAAAATCTGTCATTTTATTCTTTGTGGGAGATTTTATGAAAATTTGTATCTGCATATACTGTACCTCAGCCATCTGTTTGGACAGGGATTGTAAATTGGGCATGATGACTTGATAGGTGTTCTAACAATGTGCCATATTTCATAACATCATGATGCATTGTCTCAAAATTATATGTGCTCCATGTCTGTCATTTTATTTTCATGGGAAATTTCATGAACAATTTTATCTGCATATAATTCAAGCACCTTTGGAGCTAGACATGTGTAAATTAGCATGAATGACCTTTTTGTAATGGTTACAGAATCACCTAAATATAGAGAGAATTGGATTAGAGATTTTTAAGTTACAGGGGTTACAATTTTAATATGCAAATATTTGCAAAATTTTGTGAAAACTCTTAAAAATGTGGCTGTGTGTAACTTCTCTGCTCTTGCAGGCACAGACTTAACATTTGACATCCATGTCCGATGTCAGTGTATCCTGGTTTCTAGCACAACTGGATAAATTAATTTAGCAGTTTTAAATTTACAGTGGAAAAAAATATTGGTAACATTTTCTCAAATATTTATTGCAGCATATCGAAGAAGCATCCAGAATTCTTTTTGTGGAATTTAACATTCATAATACACATATCACTACTTCATTTGATAAGATGGGCTCAGCCTTTTGCAGTCCTGCTTTTCCTTTCTGGGTGACTATTTTGCCCCTTCTCTCTTAGCATAGCTAGATTGACTCAGTAGAACTACCGATCCAACTGATAACTTCTTTGTTTGTTACAGTGACAAAATCCATTAAAATGTGAGTCACCTACTCCTTTTCCTATCAACCTATCCTGTTGAAATAGCCAGAATTCTTTCTTCCTGGTGCCCCAGACATTTTCTTCCCCCACTACATCTTTTTGAGTACCTCTAAGTCCCAGACCTACACATATGTCAGGCTCCCTGGGTAATCAACTTACTGGGTGTCATCCTTATATATCCTGCATTCAGGTTGGAATTGTTGGCACTCTCTGCTTCCTTGCTCCAAATGGAGGGTCTACCACTGGTGTGCTACCCAGCTCAGCTGTCCATTCACTATGCATCTAACTCCTGAATGTGGTGCCCTCCTCCACCACATTACCTGCTCCTCATACCCGTATTCTTTAATTAGAACCCCCCAGATAAGGCTTAGTGAAATAAGCAAATTCCAATTTTATGGACTTTTCATGAAATTCCACAATTTTCACAAAGACTCATGGAATTTGACTTTAAATCCAGATGTTACTGTATTTTGCAGATTCTGGCAGCAAGCAATTAACACAATTGACACACATAGTCTCCTTGTAAGGTTTAATAACCTGTCAAATTTAATGGCATTGCATTCTCTAGTTTTAAAGTTTCTGGGGTTTATATATTTGCAGTTTACATTCCTGCAAATGTAATTTTAAAGTGCTATGAAAGTTTGACTACTTTTAATTCAGGCCCATTTAAAGCTGTAAATATGAACTTTGTCAGAAATGACCTTGTGGTATAGTAGTTTAAATGTTTTAAATCTGGTTAAATTTGGATATGTTATTTTAAAATTAGAGGGAAATAACTGAAATTAAATTTTTGGTAACATGTTTGGCAGGCTATAATGCAGTCCCATTGTAAGCTAGAAATATGAAACTGTGCACATATATAAATGTACTGATAACCTCTATACTTGTAAAATTTTATGACATTTCAATGAATACTGTCAAAATTATAATTATACTAAAAGAACAGAAATCTGAAAGTTGGCAAAATATTTAGCTACCTGTACCTCAGCCCCCCTTTGAAGCTTGAGACTTAAAACATGGTGCACATACCCATGTTGTATGTTTCACAAAATCCTGAAACTGTGGAGAAATTTGGATAAGAAATTTTAAAATTTGATTGAAATAACTGAAAATTAAATTTTGATTAAATGTTAGACTACCCATAACACTGCCCCCTTTCAAGCTACAACTCTGAAAATTAGTACACTTATTTAGGCCATTACTAACTGTCTACATACCAAATGTGGTATCAGTTGGTTGTGCACATTTAAAAGTAACGCAAAATAACTGAAATAGAAAATTTGGCAAAATTCCATGGAATTTGTACACATAGGCTGTGAAATTCCATGGAATCAAAAATGGTAGTTCCATTGGCATTCCACGATTGAATGTTGTATTCTGTACAGCTCTAACTGAGACATTAAGATATCTTAAGGGCATTAATAAAATGGGTGTGCAACATTTAAGTTTAGTGAAGGTTATGTCACTAAGTGTCACAATTATAATTATGGGGTGGGGCTGTAAGGGAATATATGCAAAGGTGTTTATTCACTGAGAGGGTGGTGGAGAATTAAAATCATCAGTCAAGTTCTCTACTTAATGTAGTCACAGAAGCTATCTTTAAAATGAGTAAGATAGGCATATGGGCATTGTAAAGATAAGTGTTGTAGAGAACAAGTAACAGTTCGGGCTTCTGGTCACACTGATGTGCACCAATAATATTCACTGTATTATTCCATTGTAACTAAATCATAGACAAACTTACTTTGATTTTCTAGAGTCTATAAAGTTGTCTGCTAATGCTGCCAAGGAAGGTACAACTTCCCTGTCAGTGTACCATAAACCAAGATTAAATGTATCATTCCGACAATAATTTTATTTATTGAATTTTGTTGACCCGGTAGACCCACTGAGACTAGAAGTCCCTTTTTCAGGAGCAATCGGGGGGGAAGGGGTGGCAAGGATACAGATGGTAAGTAACCAACTGAAACTGAACCAGATTAAGCTGTTGGTGTTATTTTTAGTGAATGGGGGAAATATGACCAGAACACCTGGGAAATTTCCATACTCTTTTTTTGAGAAGTGCAATGGGATCTTTAAAGTTCACCTGAACAACCACCAGAACAGGCAGACAGGACCTCAGTTTAATGCCTCATCCAAAAGATGGCACCTCAGGAGTGCAGTTCCCCCCTCATGCTGCACTACAGTGTCAGTATTGGGATTTAACCCAAGTGCCTGGTGTGGGGACAGAACCCACAGCCTTCTGATCTTCCAGCCTCAGAGGTGAGTGTGCAACCTGATGAGCCACTGACACTGACACAATAACACAGAATGTAACACCACGAGTGCTCTACCCAATGAGCTGCTTACATGTGCAGCTTCAAGTCTAGTATGCTACCACAGAGAGAGTAAACATATACTTCAGAGTCGAATTTCACTATCATAGCCCAGAAACAAGCTGCATACCATAAAAAACTCTGGTTAGAGCCAACACGGCTCCTATGCATTAACTTGATATGTGAGAAGAACAAGAGCTGGACTGTGCTGACAGACTTGTTTTAATATGTTCAGTGGGCTGAAACATTCCTGCAGTCTGTTAGCCCCCTTAGGCACAGCAGTATGAACCTGTCTCTGGGATAAGTAAGAGCAGGGATGTTTATTTGCAGTGCTGTCCATAGGAAGGACAGCAGTCCTAAATATGGATAGATAAGTAATGGGTCCAACAGCCTACAAGGATGGATTCTAGCAGTGACCATAAAGAATGAAGCTTGTGAGCCTAGTCCTGATTTGTTTTTGGTTTTTCATATCACGTTAATGGATAGCATTGTAGCAACAAAAGTAAGATATAAAAATGGACTCACCTGCCATTTGATTTCTGAAAGGTACCCCAACCCCTGACACAGTCTCCGCCTTCAAATACCTTGAGGTTTGGCTAGATAATAATCTTGATTTCTTGGTCCATATCAATACCATCCACTGCCAACTTTGCCCTAAACTAGGAACGTTGTATAAACAAAGACCGCCTCTCCCTTTCTGTTTGCCATGAGGTGGTAACTAAAACTACCCTCCCTGTGTTCGGCTACATGAATATTGTCTATGGCACAAGTCCTGCCATGGCCCTTGCCAGTCTGGAACCCTCTGAAATGCCTTTGTCATTTTGTCACCAACTCCCCTTTTCACATACATCACTGCTCTCTCTACACCTCTCTGCCATTCACACTCCTACCCCACCATTGACAGGCCTACTGCTTACTGGTTTAGGACCCTTCCATCATATCACTCAACTCTTCTATCCCCTGCCATCACTACATCCTACCCACTGTGCTCCAGGGAATCCCGCTCCTTCTCCTGTTCCCATCCATCTTAACTGCCAGTAAGTCTGCCTTATCCTACTGCCTCCCCTCCCTCTGGAATCAACTTTCCTCTACCATTCGTCTAACCCACTTGATCCCTGCCTTTAAGCACCTGCTCAGACTCACACCTGTTGCTCCTTGCTGCTGTCCCTCAACCTCCTGACTCTCCTTGCCTCTCAATGGTCTTGAACAACTGCATTAAGGCTCATATTGCCCACATATAACTTTGTTTTTTCTGTAGACTGCACTTGATTATTGTCATTATGTAATTTTCCCTTAATATGTATTTGTTTTCCCTTTCCCTGGGTTGTACCTGGAAATGAGCCTCATCTCAGTGTGCCTTTCCCAGTCACCAAATTTTGAATAAATACATTTCCCAGAGCAGCTCCCCATTGTACTGCCACATTGTGTACAGCTGGAGAGGTGGGTGAGTTTGACAGCACGGGGTGCTCCCAAAGTTCCCACTGCCGGAGTATTGTGTGGGGCTAGCAGTGAGACTGGGTGGAGTGGACAAATTCAGCTGCAAGGGAGGAGGGTGTTACATTGTCTATAGCTGGTAGGTAGGTTTGAAAGCAAGGTGGGGGTTCTTCTGTGCAGCTACTAGGGAGGTCAGTTGGGAGGGGAGATGCAGCATTGTGTGGTCAGCCCAAACAGCAGGATCTCACCATCATCCTTGAAAAAAGAATTGCAAATAATCTTTCAGCATTTTAGAACCATAATGTCACCAGACCCTCTTTTGAAAAAAAGCATATTTTCCATTTTAAATCTTCAATAAAAGCCCCCTCTTAATCCCTTACGATTTTTAACTTTTATTAAAATATACCATCTGTCCTACTCACAACAAAGCTATCACCAGACAGTGCAAGAGTACCAATCTGCCAGATCCTTTGGTAAAGGCCTTACACATCCTTTCCAGGTCCAACCATATTAAACACAATGTTTTGAATAGACAAAAACCTCCTACCATCCTGGTTGTATTCACCCTGGAAATGAACAGAGATCTTATAATGTGACAAGCTTGCCACAAATGGTTCTATAACCTTTATGAATTCTAAGATATTAATACATCCTGTTGTATCTCTGCAAACTCAGGCTAGGAGAAGGAGATTTCTTCAATTTAAGGATAACATGCAAGAGCTGGGAGGGAAATATGCAGTATTATATCCCTGCAAAGCCAGGGTTATAATTAAGAAGTTGAAAAGTATCTGTTTGGTGTTGATCAACTGAAAGAATTTATCCAAACCCATCAGGAAAATCAAAAAGCAGCACTATCCGATACATAATGGGAACTTTTAGATGGTTTAGGTAATTCCAATGATGAGCTCAATCTCTCTAATGTCTCTGTGGTTACAAAACTTCCTCCTGCTCTCCCCCCCTTCCCCGCAAGCTCTAGTACAAAGCCTGAAATCCTGTAGCAGGTCTGGAACTGATCTTCCTAAACCCACTAAAGCACCTGTCCAAGGAATTTAGGCTGCTGCTGATTTAACTAAAGACTTTAAATCTGCTGGTGTATGAGGGCAAAACAACAGACAAACCATGATTATCAAACACCAGAGAAGATGAAGTTGTTAATAATGTCCCAGTTTCTTCAGACCACTGCTCCAGTCTGATTGAATCTGAACAAGCTTGAGAATGGAAATCTGATTTATTTTTCTTTTTGATCAACATTCTAATAGATAACCCTCAGAAGTTATATTATGAAACTATAAGGAATTTATGAATGTAAGTGATAACTAAACCCAGTCAGAACCTTCCATTTATTTGATATCTAGAAATCATTAATATTGCATTGAGTGCTGGACTTTAACAGATGAGCCTGAAAAACTGTACAATATTACTTTAATCTAAGAATCAACTCATGCATTTACTCCACAGCTGATTTTGATGTAATATATATGGGGAATAATATATATATTTAATATATTTCTATATGCCTAGTGTGGGTGATAAAGGGGTGATGGGGGGGCTATCGGGCAGGTTTGATGGGCCGTAAGGTCTTTTTCTGCCAGCACATTCTATGATTCTGTGATTCTATATAAAGTGATGCACCGCTAATTGATATCCGCAAGTGAGAGATGTTTACTTTATATTAAATATCTTATGAAGGAGTTTCTCCTTATTAATTGTACTCCACTTTGTTTTATGTATATAAATAAGTTAGTGGTCTCAAAGAATAGAGACTATAATACTTATGTTAGGTTTTTTCTTCTTTACAAATCTTTAAAGAGGACAGGAATTGATTACGTATGTGCAGCTGTCTGAAATGTCTCCATTTTCATAAATTATATTAATACCTCTAAAGAATCCCTATTTAAATGTGCCTAAATAAAATCTGAAGCTATCAGTTGTGTTTTGTAATGTTTTCTTTGTGTGGACAGCATTCTATGCAGTTTCTTTCATGGAACCAATAATTTGGAGTTTTGACTATGTCACTTCATGGTTCAGAAATGTGAGCATGAACTTATCAGTACCATGCCCAAGGTTCTGAAACCATGAAGTGACATAGTCAAAACTCCAAAATGCTTGGTTTCATGAAAGGAACTGTACAGAATGTTTCCCATACAAAGAAAGCAATACAAAACACAACTGACAACTTCAACTTTTCTTCAGGCATAGTTAAATAGGAATACTTTAGAGATATGAATATAATTTATGAACCTAGAGACATTTCAAACAGCTGCACATAAGTAATCAATTCCTTCCCCCTTTAAGATGATTTGATTTATTTTTGTGTCACAAGAATTATTAGTACAGGTGATTACTCATTATTTATGATGAATATAAATTACCATAAATAAAAAGTAAAAAAAAAACTACTGGGGATACAGAGGTGGCAGCTATTCAGAAGCTGCAAATGCAAACTAGTTGTGTGTGAGTGTGTATGTGTGTGAGTGCGCAAGTGCGCTACTGTGATAATGGAAGTAGAAAGGGATATTGCTGATGCACCTTGCTGCAAGCACTTTGCTCAGCTGTAGAGCTCATTGCCCTTTTGCTCGGGGATTACAAACTTTGCAGGTTGCATAGTTGGCTGCATGGCTAGCCACCTTTTTATTTGCACTCCAGTAGCTAGGGAAATTCAGCAGATACAACCACCACACAAAAGCCAGGAGAAAGCAGGAGAAGTATTGTTATCAGTGAATTCAGAAATGATCCTCTGTCCTCCAAATTGTTGATAAAACAGATGAACAGATGAATTGAGCTGCTAATCATGAAGCTTTATAAGCAATAAGATATGACAGGGTGTACATGGAACATATTTTACCACATGGCCAGGGGTGTAATAATGCATAAAGCCCCTGGCCAAGTGCCTTTATCCACTGGCATGCAGTAAAATATGTTCCATGCACACCCTGGAGTGTTTTATTGTGCTTATAAAATTGGCTCTTTTTTGTATACTTTATATAGTTAAAAAAGCATGCTTATATATAGAGAAATCATTTTATTCTGCTAATCTATTAATTTAATTCCACCTACATTGTTTAATATTGATGAGCTCATTTGCATATACATGTCATCACTGCAGGAATGGAGGATTTGAATGTAGCAGCACGAGGCATCAGCTTTTTTAAGAACTGCGGCAGTTCTGGAGTGGTGTTTCAGCTGAGACAGCAGGGGTATGCCTGGTGTGGAATTGGCACAGTCTTTATATCGGAAGCAGTCAGTAAATGTTTTATTTTTTATTTTTCTTAGGTCTAACAGTTCTGTGCAGAGAAGCCGCTACATATTATCCTTGTACTGTTAAATTAAGTAAATGGCCCCACACGTGTTTGGACCTGGGAGTCCTAATCATTATCTTAGAACTGGCAAAGGGACAGATTTTTTTAAATAAAAAAAAATACGTAGTGTGACAAGCAAATCCTTGCTCCCACTCTGCAGCACGGTCCTTGGAGTCAGTACTTCAAAGACTGTACGCCACTCTGTGAGCTCCGTGTTGAGAGCACCTAAACAAAATATCATTTTTGTCTCCTTCTTTAGCCTTGCTCTAGAAAATATTAAACAAGCCCAGGAGACATTTATTTTTATGTTTTTCCCCATTGGAGAGCCACGTTTTGTAAATAAATCTTGGAGCTATTCATCTTGGAGATTTCACATTAAAAAGAGGCTGCTCCGAATGCTTCACTGTAAGCTTGAGTGTCTTCTGGGCAAATGTAAAAATAAACCAATTAGAAATTTATAGTCAGAATTCACTTCAACTGACATATGTTTACATATGTAAGCACTTCAATCCCCTGATGAACCGCATTAGTGAGGGGAAAATATGGCATGATGTTACTGAGGAAACAACAATGGTGGCATTTTTAAATGCCAACATTCTAACACTTAATGATTTTTGCCTTTTTACTGTTTTCCTTTGTTTTACCCATGCATGGAACATGTTTCATGCATGACTATTATCCAATGAAATTCTTGGATTTAGTCTACCCATTTTATAAACTCATTTATTCACTGGCTTTAGGCAATTGAGCAGTGCATCAAGACCCATGGTTTGAAGGTCACAGAGGCAGTGAGCACCATAGGTAAGGCACTGGCTGTGTCTGTGGGACTGGCTAAGGAAAATCAGCTCCTGCGTACAAGATTAGAGCACTCAGAAAACTTACTCTGTGAGAGAAATGTGAGAGTAAATGGTCAGCCAGAACAGTTTGAAGGTGCTGATCCAATGCCCATTGTTCTTGCCTGGCTAGTGGAAGCCCTGAACCTGGATCCGAGTCTGATTCCCCTGGACAATGAACAATGCTATCGCATTCCCCCCTCAATGAGTGGGAGACCCTGCAATTCCATAAACTCTGCTATTAAAACTTGGCTTGATGATCCAATGGGATGCTGTTTTAAAAGCAGCTCGTATTATCAAGGACTTTATTAAAGATGGCAATGAAATACAGATGTTTCCTGACTTAAAATACAGTACTCATCAAAGACACAAAAGCCTTTATGGGGTTAAACGTAAACTAAGGGACTTCAACATACTATTCAGCTTGGTTCACCTGGCAAAACTGTGTCTGCAGTGTGGAGGAGGGGGCACACTTTTGCATTAATCTAAGGTTCTTGATAAACTCAATTAAAATTGAACAGGATTTATCCAGAGCCCAGGAAGAGGATTCCAGTGAGGATTCATGAGGGGTATATCTTTGCTGGACTAGGTCTATTTTAACTTTGCATTTATTAGTTTTTATAAGTAGAACTTACAAAATTGATCCATAGTACAAGAGAATTAGGAAACATGTCTCATAAAAATATATTACAGTAGGAATATATGCTCATTATGACCAGATTGTTACATTAAGGAGGACAAATATAATATAGGTCATAATCCCAGATAATTAACAAGTTAGATAGCCAATTTACTTCCAAAAAGTGAAGAACTGGGTAGTCAAATCTTAGTGTCCAGGATAAGTGTGATGAAGATCTACCACTTTTAAAGATCCTGTCTCTGCACTGAACAAAATCTTCATTAGAATATCTGTGCCCTGGTGTATCAAAATTACTGTATAATTCAGCTATACTGAACAGATTAGCTGATACATTATGTAAACTATCACCACATTATTAAAGACTTTGACTAAAAGTCCAGTTGTCAAGATTCATATGATATGGAAAACATAAGACAAACTGAGCTCTCATTAGGTTATTGTCACCCAAGAGAGCTAAGTTAATTAAATTGTGTAAAGCACATATCAAAATCTTTACCGTACAGTATGTAGCATGGTCGTGAAACACAGCATCTGCACCAGCTGCTGGAAGAGAGAGATGATGGCAAGTAAATCTTTTCCCGCCTCATCAGGTACAGTTGACTTCATGCCATGCATGGGGGAAGGGGAGACAATCCCAGCCATAAAGTCTACACTATGAAAAGGAACAGGGATCTTGAATATTAAGAAGCAAAACATAGTCCCAGAACGAAATTTATCAAATATTGTCCAGTATTACAGTACTGATCCCAGAGCCTCAGACTTGCCTCCTCCCTCCCAGACCTTTACCTGAAATCCAGTATTTTAATCATGCTCAGTCTTTCTCATAGTTCTCAGCATCTGGAACCTCTTGAGTACTACAGCTCTTGGAGTGCATCGGTGGCTGCAACTTTTTTCCTCGGGATCCTTACTGACAAATTATTTACAAGTACTAGTGCATGCAGTACTTTGTCAGAACAAGATAGAAGCAAAACCTACAGGAACTGAATGACTTTCATGATTATTACAGTTTAATGTTTGCTGTGTACCTTTCTACTATTTTCATGGAACCTAAGGCTGATTTCAGCGCAAACAATGAGAAATGGCATCTGATGAATTCTCTAATGAGCTCACATCCCCATATCACTCTGGATCCTTTTCACTATTCCACATTTATTTTTCACCATGTGTAACATTGGCTCCATTTGTGCTCCTTGGTCTTTGATGTCCATGTTTTGGGGTATCTGTGTCTACGGCAGCACTAACTGCAGTGACCAGTCGGTAATGGCAAAGTGCCAAAGCAAAAGGTGGGTACTGGTACATAGCTTTCTTTAGATGGCAATCGATAGCTTCAAAGGCATTGAAGTATGTGTTTGCATGAGGAAAATAATGTGGTGGGGGAGTGGAGAAGAAAGAAACACATTGTAGTGAATGGGAGGACATGGACAGATTTTCAGGAAGCTGTGCTTTGATTCCACTCCCTCAAAACAACAAAAGCTGTGCTATATTAGGAATTCTGGTCACAAACCCCTTCTTCTGATAGTAATATGCCAGCATTGTGTCATAACGCAAAGCAGCCATAAAAATGAAAATCTTACTTCAACACAGCACTGATTCTGAAAAGGATCATGCACTTACCAGTATTTTGCATTCAAAGTTCATGGCTCCTCAGCAGCTTGAGAGTGAGCAAGAACCCAATGGACTGCCAGCTGTTTCAGGTTTCCCTTCAGGAAATAAACATGCCGGCATTATGACATCAAGTATGATGACATCAGATACACAACAATGTCACAATGAGAAAATACCCTAGCCACACCCCCAGCCCCAGCCTGACTAGTCAGCCCTGTCTGGCTAAGAGTAGCCCAAGCAGAAAACCTGTAATTTTAAAATGGTGTTGGCTAAATGAATATTTATATTAATGCTGGGTCAATGCAGGAAGCAACTGGACCTATAAGAAAGGTTCTGAAACCAAACTGAGTTTGAAAAATTAAAACACACAAAAAAAATCCCATTGTTATGAGAGGGGAAATGAAGTAAATGGGAGGCCATTCTCAAAGCCCTTTCCATATCCAGAAGAGAGAGAGAGAGAGAGAGACTAGAGGTTCCATTGTGGAGTGGGGAGATTATCCAGTAAGGGAATACAGATGCTGACAAAGACTGTAAAAATAGCAAACTGGCACAATAGCCAGTGTGGAGTGGGGGTGTGAGGGGAGTTTCTCATACCTCCAGCATAAAGGGTTCCAAGGTGTAACATTCAGACATTTACCTAACTTCAGAATCAATAGAAATATGAGCATAGAACTGTTCATTCCTCATGGAATAGAGACAGAGACAGAAAGGCTGAAAATCTGAAAGAAATAGAGAGCAAATCAAAGAAATGGTGGGCAACCATTCAAGTCCCTTCACTTAGCCCATATTTCTTGTCTGTAGCTTTGAACATATCTATGTAAAGCACTTCCCCTTGTTAACAATTCCTGATTCAAGCTGCCCCCCCCCCCAGCATCCCAGGATGAGCTTCTGAATCCCAAGGACGTGCAGACTGGGAATTGGGTGTTTAAATGCTTTGAAGTGATGTGCTATTGAGGAATCTTATATATTCTGTGCATATATCACTTTTATGCTCCACAGTTCTTTTCTTTAATTCTCTCCTTCTCTTCTCTATGTATATTGAATTACAGGGGCACTTGATACCATAAATTACCCCAACTGTTTGACAATTAATCAAGTCATTTAAAACTCTATTCCTAGTTTCTTCATTGTAAATTTCTGTCAAGCAATGTGTATTCAAACAATGAACACAATACCCACATGGAAAATTCCCCTCTAATGTCAATGTTTGACAACAAATTTCCACATTTGCTTTTAGGTAAAAGATGGTCTACGTGACCCACTGTATCCTTCAGATTGCTGGCCTTCCTTGCAACCACCAAAGGCCATTCATGTGAAACCTCTTGTCCATCCCTTGTAGATTGTAGAATACCCCAGTGTTTCATAATAATATGCTTGAGGTTGCCAAAACCGTCTGATTATGAGGTAGAAAATACTGTAGAACAAGAAATGTTCTCTGTTCTTTATTTTTCACTATATTCATGAATTGGACCCTAAGCACAAAAAATAAAGTGAACATTTCCCAAAGTGAACTTTTATCACCATGCAGACCAAACACACCAATACATCCAAACTTACAGTAATTTCACAGCATGTCCCACATATGCAGTACAGGGTTATACCTACAGTATATTTTGTTGAGGAAGCATTTAAAAAGTAACTTAAATGCTGGTCCTCCAAACCCACTCTTAAACAACAAAGCCTCAACTGATGACTGATGCCCCTGATTGATGCGGAGTTTACTTGCAGTGGTTTACAAATTACAAATGTATTATTATCATTTTTACAGTATCTTTTCTCCTACTGTGGCAGGCATAACTTGGAGATGTTCTTTAGTTGTAGTTTAGTTCTCTGTCTTACAGCAAGAAAAAAAGAAAAGAAAAGTTTGCCGACTGTGGACCACTGTGAACGTCGAAACACATAGTGCATATACACCAGATAGAGCACAGCAGACTGAAAGACAATGTAGTGCATGCCATGTTTTTTAGTTGTTTGTGCCACTTAACCCATCTGGTTATTAGGGTATACGATACTCTTTTCATTTTAAAGCTCCTTTGCTAGACTGAGTCAAATGGGAGACATGAAAACTGAAAACTGGTCAGAAAATGGACTGGATGGATGCTGAAAACCATACAGTGTCAATCTGTCATCTCAAACTTAGGTGTTTGTCCCATCTTCCACATCTGGCTATCAGAATGCATTGTGTCCTTCTTTTTTCATTTTGAAGCTCCTGTGAAACAGTGACTACAGTGGGAAAGACTGAAACCAAAAGAAAGTCAGAAAATGGACCAACTGGATGCCAAATACCACGTGGTGGCCATCTGTATAAGCTGTAAGCACCGTACCTTTCTTATCCAGAAAGGTGCTAAAAGTAGTAAGGAGGGAGGTTTTTAGTGACACATTTGCTCCCCCTTTCGAACCCTGCACTCTTCTCCTGTCAGCATGCTCACTCAGCTGGCTGGGGTACATAGCAGCATAGCTGACACTCTGACTAATGGAGCGCAAAAATATTTTTAAGCTAATATATGCAGGAGGCTGTCACTGCTAAACATAATGGAAGAGGAAATTTTCTATTCTACAGTACAATTCTTTTTTGTGAACTGTTTACTATTGGTCTCCCCTGTCCCTGCAGGAGTGTTTCCATTAGTGTCATCCGCTCTCACTTTGGCTGTTCTTATTGCTTCCAGTTTATACTGTCTCTCCTCACACTTTGTTGCCATATGCTTTGAAGTCCACTTATGTCCTCCTTTCTTGAGCAATTTCATCTTGCACTCAGAAATTTTCATGTCAGTATATTGTCCTTTAACCTCTGAGTGTGAAAGCTGCTGGCATGAAGAATCGAGTTCTGGCCTATAGGTTTTTAGTATAGTATGGTGCACCATTTGTTATTTTTCTAATACAGTTCAATGTCCAGAAAGTTTATACAATACTTGTTCTAATATCTAGAAAACACAAAATGATCTGTTCTGCTGTTAAGATATTGATAAAACTCCAACTACTGTTGTAAAAGTGCATACACTCACATCGCTAGATGTGACCTGTAGTAATCTATTTGCACATCATAAGAAGTATCTGAGGAAGGCGAAGTTATGCCCCACAGTGTCTGCGGTCACATGGGCATGTGCACGTGTGCGCACACAGTTCCTCTTGTTGTTAGCACCCAGACCTGGGATGGCCTGTGCAATGTTACTAAGCTGAGCATTATGTATTATAGCACACACATTAAGGATTTAGGCAACTGAGTCAGAAGTTGAAGCTGCTGCTTTATTTTGTTGGCAGTACAGTGCATTTGTTTGCATTGATTACACTAACTTTGGACACTTTTTTTGAAGTAAAGGCTGGGTAAAATTTATATGTCTCCTATTCCTTTTTTATGATGTGAAAATAGCTTGCTACAGGTCATACGTAGTGATGTGAGTGTATGTGCTTTTCAAGTGACTATTGTTTGTTACTCTATACCATATTACTGTACTTTTGGTCCAACCTGAGCCAGCTGAGCAATACCTCTGCAACACATGTGTTGTCCCAACTCCAACTGCTTCTCTGTGTCCCTCTAGACTAAATATGTTGTCTATAAAAAGTATCAATTTTAGAATGTTACTAACAAGTGGATTTACCTCCTCTGGGTACACAAACCTCCTTTCAAAAGTTCTCATATACAGGTTTGCATAGGAGGGGTGATGCTGGAACCCATGATTGTTCCCCTCTTCTGCCACAAACACAGGTTTTCAAACATAAAATTATTCTTGGTAAGTACTATCTCTGCTATACTGACCAAATATTCATTAGGAGGAGTTTTTTCATAGTGATGTTCTCCCAGAACTTCACTCAGTACCTGCAATCCCTCTTCATGTAGTATTGAGGTATATAGGTCCTTGAGGCCCCAAGTAACCAGAAAACAATCCTCAAAATTCACATTCTCATCAATCATCTCTGTCACCAACCTAATAACATCAGATGTGTCCTTTATATTTGCCTGTGTGCTCTCTACTGGGCCTTTGGTGTGATAATCAAGGAAAGTAGAGAGAGGTTCTAGTATCCCCCTATATCTGCCATGGAGGCTGATTTAAGCTTTTATGCACCTTGGCAGATTGTCGAACACTGGTGTTTTCAGGTAAGTACACATTACAGTCTTACATTCCCACTCTGTGATCCATTTTTTGTCTTTTCCCTTTCTCTAGGTGAGCAAAAGTGAACCTAACATGAATTGATATTGTTCATTGTAGTACTTATACCTATATTGGTTTTTGTTGGCCTTTGTAACTAACCCTTCATTATGATATGAGTCTGTTATACAGTATGTGCCTTAGTACTGCATTTTTATACTGTTTTATTGTAGAAAACTTTGTTAAACAGGTGCACCTTGTACAGAGGGTCTATGTAGCCCTAATGGAGACATTACTGTATAAATAAAATTTTACTATTACTACTACTAGTCTAGTAACTGCCCCACCAGTGTTTTTATCTCTTCCATAGGCTACACCCCATTCTAAGGTAGTGTTCCATATTTTCCAATTGTCTCAAACACTCCCTTCTGTAGTTCTGTTAATTTTGAATGACAACTGAACCCCCTTTATCCACACTTTGCATGATAATATTCTTGTCATTCTCTAAATTTATTAAAGCTCCATACTCTGATGCCATCAGGTTGAATAATCTTCTGAGGTCCAGGTTCGCCTCATGTTTAATATAGTTTTAAACATGCCTCTCCACTAAGTCACTGAACATCTGTATATTAGTTGGTATGTGAACGGGGTTAAAAAACACAGTTTCTCGCCTAACACCTAAGACAATTTCATCTGCTTACTTCTGTCTACTTCATTCCTTTTGTCTTCCTCTTTGGTGTCAAAGAAGAATTGTAAGCTTAGCTTCTTAAAATACTTTTGTACATCTAGTTTCATACTAAAGAAACTTTTCCTACAGTAAGGACTGAACATGAGCCTCTTGGACAGAATACTCTCCTCTTGTGATATCAAGGCCCTACACACTAAATTATACACTCGTGTGCCCTCTTCCGTTGTGTTTTTAACTGTGTCTCTGTCTTGTTCTTCTGTGCTTCCTGGTTGGGCTTATTTCCTTTCTTGTCTTCCTTTTTCCTTGCATTCTGCTGTGTTCCTGTTTCTTTTCTATTTTGTTGTTAGTTACTCCTCCTGAACTTGATGGGCCCCTCTTCTGGGTTCTCCTCCCATCTGACTCCTGATTTTCCCTATCACCCTCTTTCCCTGTATGGTATGCAGTACCATCCCCTTCCTATCCCTAAAAAAACACATACTTGTGGCTAGTAATATCCCTGTCTGTTAGTCTCACTATCCAATGAATATATCAATGTGTCAGAATCTATGTTATATATGGCCCTCCGTATGAAGTTATGATTTTCTTTTGCCCAAGTGTGAACCTTTCCATCACAATAGTCTATTAAGTACTTTTTCAATTTCTTTATTCTAATGATATTACTGTCATCTTCAAATTATTTTAGACATTTTGTTAATCTTATCATAAAAAGCTTGGTAATCTTGTCCTATTATTTTGTCCTTTATAGATGTCTCAGTTACATTTATCTCTGATTCAGCCATTTTCAGTTCAGTGGTTAAAGTCTCCACTAGTAATAGCGTGAAATCATGGGACACCTTGTTTCTTATCTCATCTCACCACTTCTCCAGATCTTGATTACTAAATTTCAACTGGGTTCTAAAAATAAATACTAAGGCCCCTTGGAATTCTTTTTTTTATTATACTGAGTTATTGTGAGGGTATGCCACTCAGGTTTATCCTGTTTTTATTTCAGTGTCTCAGCTTTATTTGTTACATTCTTCACTCTACTGGTACCCTGAAAACTCCAGCCTGTACCGAACCATGGAGGATTCTTTCCTCATCTGTAATACAGAGGAGAAGGAGGGGAACAGACCTGTTGTCAGTGAATGCACCTAGTTCATCAAATGTATCCATATCCCACAATAATATTATTATGTACACTAACACCAATACCCAGTTACTATAAACTGAGTCTTGTTAAGTCCCAGACCCTGCAAGTGTGCTGGCAGGATAGCGGAGATTGTCCAAGTTCACTAAGGTCAAAATGAGGAGCAAAAGGCAAGGCCCATGTATGCTCCTGCCATTTAGTTATAATATGAAATTCTCTGGCCTGTAAGTAGCCATTCATCTTATTGATTTTTAAAAGTAGACTTAAACTCACTAATAATCACTCTCAATGGAAGGGAGTTCCACGGCCTTACAATTCTCATAGACAGACAGAGATAGAGAAGGGAGTTACAGGGCCTTATGATTCTCATAGAGAAAAAGTTTCCTTACCTTACAGTATTGAAGCTAGACCTTGCAAGCTGTAGGGGATGTTCTCTGGTGTCTACCAATATTTGTTTGAAATCAAGACATATTTCAGACATTAACTGTTGATCTTTAAGGGCATCCCAAATAAACAGAAGGTCACCATGAAGTCTCCTGGTTTTTAATGGTATCAGTTTTAGGTAATTGAACCTATTAAAATAGTTCTTATTTCCTAGTCTCTTCATATGTTTTGCACCTTTACGTTGTATTTTCTCAATAGATAAAATTTCACCATTCTGGTATGGGCATCATAGTTGTGAAGCAAAGTCCAGATGAGGAGGAAAAGAGGCTGTATACAATGGCAGTAACACAAATGGATCTCTGGACATTATGTTACATCTAATTGCCCATCATGTTTTATTAGCTTTATTAATAAGTTCTGTAATCTAGTTATTAAATGTAAAATTTCCTGAAATAATAACCGCAAGATCTCTTTCATTCTTTGATTTAAGTAACTCACCACGAAGGAAATAATTATTTTTTTTAATTATGTAGGCCAATGTGCATTACACTGCATTTTTTAATGTTACAATGCATATCCCACTACTTTACCCAGAGAGAAAGTTTATCTTAATCATCCTGTAGTTGAGACATTTCAGAGGTTGTATTGCATGAACCACCTATTTTACAGTCATGCCTGTACTTGACTACCTAGCTTGTTAAGTTAGTGGAAAGATCAGCAATAAAGATTTGAAAAACTAATGGTGCCGATACAGAGCCCTGTGGTACTCAACTAACATACTAACATACTATTTGCCAGCAGATTAGGCCTTATGGTCTATCGAGTCTGCTCGAACCTCAGATCCCTAGTTGGGTGCCGAGGCCCTCCCCTCCCTTGTGTTCCAGAAACCCCTATCATCCGTCCTCACCCCCCTGGGACAGGCCATCATCTGATACATCCACTTTCTGTGTCTGTCCCACCCTCTCTTTAAGCCCTCCACTGTGGATCTCTGAACCAGCTCGCCAGGCAGTGCATTCCAAGGGTCCACCACCCTCTCAGTGAAAAACCTCTTCCTCTTTTCTCCTCACCCTTCCACCTTCCAACTTCAAACCATGCCCTCTGGTGATACCTCCCTGCTTTAGTCTAAAGATCCCCTCCATGTTTACCCTATTTATTCCCTTGAGGTACTTGAGACCTCAATCATGTCCCCTGTCTCTCCTCTCCTCCAATGAAAACAGGCAGAGCTCCTCAAGTCTGTCCTCATCGTCAAATCCCTAGCCCTCGTATCATCTTAGTTGCCCTCCTCTGTACTCTCTCCAGGAGCTGTATGTCCCTCTTCAAGTGTGGTCTCCAGTACTGTACACAGTACTCAAGCTGTGGTCTAACCAGTCCATTGTACAGCGGCAGAATCACTTCCTTGCTCCTAGAGGTGATCCCCCTTACGATGCATCCCAACCTCCTGTTTACCTTGCTAGCCGCTCTCCTGCACTGCTCAGAGTTATTCATACATGCATCCACCATGACCCCTAGGTCTTTTTCCCCTATTGAGGCCTCCAGCACCTCCCCTCCCAGGGTGTATCTGTGTTTAGGGTTTCCACGCCCAAGATGCAACACCTTGCACTTGGTGATATTGAAATTTAATTTCCATGTGTGAGCCCAGCTTTCCAGGGTGTCCAGGTCCCCTTGCAGGGCCAACCTCCCCTCTTCTCCCTCAACTTCTGCTCCCATCTTGGAGTCATCAGCAAAGAGTCTCATTTCACACCCTATACCCTCCCTGATGTCCGATATGTATGCATTTAACAGGATCGGACCCAGGACCGAGCCCTGCGGTACCCCACTACCAACCTCTCTAGGGATCGAGAGCTCCCCACAGACCACTATTCTCTGGGTGCATCCAGCTAGCCAGTTTTCAATCCATCTGACCATCAAAGGGCCTACTCCTAACCCCATCAGTTTCTCCACCAGACCATTGTGGGGGACAGAGTCAAACGCCTTGCTGAAGTCCAAGAATAATACATCCACAGGCTTTCCCCTGTCCAGTTCTGATGTTACCCATTCGTAGAACTCCACAAGATTGGTTTGACATTATCTACCTGGCACAAACCCATGTTGCCGACTATCCAGACCTCCCACCTCCTCCTAGTACACCTCCAATCGTTCCTTTAGTATACTCTCCATTAATATTCCCACCACCGAGGTCAAACTGATGGGTCTATAGTTACCTGGTACTTCCCTCAACCCTCTTGCCAATCCCTAGGTACCCTCCCTGTCTCAAGTGACCTGTTGAAGAGCTCCGCCTGGGATGCAGCCAGTATGTCCACCAATTCCCATAGTACTCTCGGATGAATGCCATCCGGCCCAGGAGATTTGTCTTTCTTTAGGGCCTTGAGGGCTAACCACACCCTTTTGGTGGAGATAGCATCATCCGTCCCCTCCACCTTACTGGCCTTTTTATCCTTATCCAGATGTGACACCCCTTGGGTACCTCTCCCTCCTTCTTGCTCCATTTCTGTTGCTCCCCTGATCCCACTTACTGCTGCTTCTATCCCCATCATGCCTTGCTTTGTAGATATCCCATCCCCCTCCCTAGTGAACACAGAGGCAAATTACTCATTAAATACCTCTGTCTGGTCCCTCGCCTCTTCCACCCACCCTCCTTCTGATCTCAATCTGCTGAGATGGCCCTTAGTTTTTCTCCGCTCCCAATGTACCGGAAGAACCCTTTTCCTCCATGTATCCCTGTACCAGCCGTTGCTCTTTACTGGACTTTGCTCCCTCACCATCCGGGTGACTTTTCTAGATGCAAGATGGTACATTTCCTTATCCCTATCCCCTCTTGTTGTTTTATATTTTTTGTAGGCCGCCTTCTTTTCTCTGACTGCTACCTGTACCTCACTGTACCACCAGCATGGTTTATGTGACCGTGCTCCCTTTTTTTTCAACTTAGCGCAGATCCTGACTGCCTCATGAAGTCCCTGTTTTATGACCGCCCATCTCCTTTCCACACTTGTCATTGATGTAATCCCCTTCAAGTGATCCTTGAGAATATTTCCCATGCCCACAAAGTCTGCCCCCCTGAAGTCCACTGCCAGTGTCCTAGATCTCACTCCCCTCCCCCCATGCTTATTTGAAACCAGACAGTATTGTGGTCGCTCCCAGTCAGGGGGTCCTCTACAACCAGGTCCCATACCAAATCCCCATCTGCCAGAACCATGTCCAGGACATGCCCCTTCCTTGTGGGCTCCATCACATTCTGTGTTAAGAACACATCCTGGAAGCCGTCCAGCAGCCTCTGCTCCTTGGCCACCTTAGAGGACATGGTTCCCCAGTTTGTACCTGGCATATTAAGGTCCCCCATCAACACCACTCCTTCCCCTTTTGGTCCACACTGGACAATGATGTTGTTCCAGCAAACCATCCTCTAGAACATCACTCATCCCAGGGGGCCTATATACTACACTCAGCTTGACCTTATCTCCTGCTGGGGGTCGTAAGGTGACCCATAAGTCCTCCACGTTTCCCTCTGCCTCTTCTACCCTAGCAATTTCTATGTCATCTCTAATGAACATAGCCACTCCACCCCTTCTGCACTCCTTTCTATCTTTCCTAAGCATAGTGTACCCCTGCACGTTTAGGTCCCAGTCATGGTTTTTGTTGGCCCACGTCTCCATGACCGCCGCCACATCCACCCCCCCCCCCGAACAGCATGGCCTGGAACTCTGGCAACTTGTTTCCCAAGCTCCTGGCATTTACTAACACCAACCCCACCCTTATCCCTGATCCCCTTTGTCGAACCCCACCCAGGTTCCTTATACTTCCATCCTCCTCTGCTCTTCCTGAAACCTCCACCCCAGTCTGTTTCCTCCCCTTGGGTTTGAAGGCTACTCCCTCATCTGGAGAAGAGGGCTTCTGGTCAGCCCCTCCTTTATCCCTCCTCCCAAGTTTAAACCCCACCTTTCTTGAATGTAGTCAGCCATCTCCTAGTCTAGTCACAGGTTTCTCATCAGAATGGTAACCATCTAATAAAACATGTTGAATATTATCTGTTAGCCTGTTCTTAATCCATTTAATAACTTTAGGGTGAACATTCATATTTTCGATTTAAGAGCAAGATGGAATGGCAATGACGGTGTGTAGTCTTGTGTCCTCCAGTTGAATGTCTGGCTATGCATCCATAACTTGAACAGACATGGGATATCTGGATCCTCCCTAGGCAAAAAATTAATTTATATTGGGGAGCAGTCACTTTCTGTGTGTCCTTTCCTGTCATAGCCTAGAAACATAGGAATAAGTCACCATTCACCCGTTTAGTAAGTGTGATAAAATGTAGACTTATTATGATGCGTAATCTAATAAAGTTACAACTTTTTGGTCTGTAAGGATACCCCTTCCTCAGGGTGGTAGGTGTACTTTAGTACAAAATATTTACGCATGTATACAGGTATCTTGATCATGAAACTTATTTACAAAATACACACCATCATATCATCAGAAAGTGCTATGCATGTTAGTGAAAGCATGCCTTTTGCTTGTGTACACGATCACATTTATAAATCTAACTCAATGTTAGTAATAAGTACCAGCTCAGCCTTCTGGTCACACTGATGTACACCTATAATGTTCACAGTATTATTCTGCTATAAGTAAGTCATAATCAAACTTGCTTACTTTGAGTTTTCTAAAGTCTCTAAAGTCCTTTGTTGATGCTGCTAAGGAATGTGCAGTACAACATCCCTATCAGTGTGCCATAAACCCAGAATAATTACTGGTGACCATAAATATCAACTGGATTACTGTTTTGTTAAAAATGCATATCAACTGGATTTCAGGTTAGTATGCTCCAAAGGGAATAATAACCTGAAATCCGGTTGATATGACACTTCATAATAACCCAAAATCCAGTCGATATGACATTTCCCAAAGAAACTATTTTAAAACTGTTGCATTCCATTGTTTCACCAAAAGTATTTCAACTGCAGTATTTTCAGCTGTGTTTTATTCATGTACAGTTCAATTTCTTCAAAAAAAATGCACTCTACCTAAAAAACGTCTTTTTCTTTCAAGCTGCTAGAAATACGGTCTAAACCTCCACACCAGCAATCATGAAAAATAAAGGATAGGTAAGTTTCTCACTGTTTATAGCTCATCACACACCTCGAGTGTGTGAAAAAAATCCATAACACACACTAACCTATCCATTATTCTCTATTTAACTGTATAATTCTGACAATAATAACACTGAATGTAACACCACAGGTGCTCTGCCCATGCTACTTGCATGTGTAGCTTTGACCCTAGCATGCTGCCACAAAGAGAACAAACATATGCTTCAGAGCCAGATTTCACTATCATTGGTCAAAAACAAGCTGTACATCATAAAAATGGAAATCTCACTTCAGCACAGTGCTGTATATGAAAACATTCATACACTCACCAGTATTTTGTATTTAGAGTTCATGGCTACTCTGCAGCTTGAGAGTGAGCAAGAACCCACTGGACTTCCAACTGTTTCAAGGTTCCCATCAGGGAAGAAATGTGCCAATGTCATGATGTCAAGTGTCATGATGTAAGATGTATGTCGACATCACAACAAGGGTGTACAATCGCCACACCCCTGAACTGACTAGTCAACACTGTGTGGCTAACAGTAGACTAAGCAAGGAGCCTCTAAGTTTGAAATGGTGTTGATCAAATAAATATATCAGTGTTGGGTCAATGCAGGAAGCAAGCAGACTTAAAATGAAAGGTTCTGAAAGAGAACTGGGTTTAAAAAGTATCTTGTATAGCACTTTCTGGTGATATGATGGTGTGTCTTTTGCAAATAATTTTCATGAACATGATATCTGTATACATTTGTGTACAGTACAAGTACATTAAACTGTTCCTCCAACTCATTGTTCTTTCATTTTTTGTGTGCTGACAATGCAGTGGCAATTCTAACTGCTTAAAATATAAACTCAGTTTCAACCAACCATCAAGTCACACGTTATTCTTTTTCAACCATTTACAAATTCCCTTCAGCTCCCTCCCAATGCTGAGTCAGTGCATTTTCAAATGCAATTTAAATGCAGTAGTAATTTATTTACAGTTCTGTAAGGATTATAGTATTGATCCTGTGAGACCTGTATGCCATTTCAAATGTACTGGCATTAACAGTTCATGAACAGCCACCAATCTGCCTAATACCATTAAAATTTGGCCTTTATTTAATGACATAATTCCAGATAGCCCAAGCTCATTGCCTGTGTGCTCTACTACTGACCATCGTTGTCCTATAGCTAGGCTCGTGCATGCACAAGTTATGAATGTTTTATGCCCCCTGATATTTTTATTGATTGGGAAACTAGGCAGAATTAGTTGATTTGGACTGCTTACATCTAAAAATGAGCACTCCAACCCTTAGAAAGAAGGATAAGAAACTGCTGAATCTTTGACTCCTGTCATTCACAACGTATTGTACACACAATGTGCATGCCCAGAGCCAAGGACTCAGAAGTTTCTTATCTTTTTTTCTTTCTATCTATCCATCCATCTACTGTATCTATCTATCTATCTATCTATCTATCTATCTATCTATCTATCTATCTATCTATCTATCTATCTAATAGAGTGCTCAGTTTTAGATGTAAGCAGCATATATCAACTAAAAATTGTGCCCAGCTTCCTTAATGTATCAGGGGGGCCTAAACATTTCAGAACTTGTGAATGTATGAGTCTGCTAGACAAGTTCAGGCTGTCTATAATTATATTGTTAAAAAATGGCTGATTATAAATTGTATTAGCCAGCTTGGGACCATTCTGTATAATGGGAATGCCACATAAGTCCTACAGGATCAATAATTCTGCCAAATCCTTATCTCCCAACCAAATACTGTACAGCACCGTACAGTGCAGTACTGCAGTGAAATCAGGTTCAGTTTCAGTGGTTTCAAGATTAGTAATATGTGCACTGCCTACACTGAATTAATAAAGGTTTCCAGAGATTCAAAGTAGCTGAAGCTTAATGGCCGCTAGAGACAAACCATTAGGAAACATTTACTAATGCAGTGCAATGAGCAATGCACACATTAAGCAACCCATTGAAAAATCCTAAACCAGTGAGTTGGAGGAACAGTTTAATGTGACTTATACTGTGGGTACACCTGTCGCCCTGAGGAAGAGGTATCTTTACACTCCGAAAAGTTGGTGGGTTCAGATTAATAGTCTGCCTAGCATAATAAAGATAGATTTTGTCACACCTATTACTTAATGAATGAGCAATCACTTATTCCAATATTTCTAGGCTAGGGCAAGGAACTCATAGAAACTGACTACTCTCCGATATATGTTTATATTTTGCCTTTGGAGGATCCAGATACCCCTTTTCAGTATTTTACAGTTGATATCATAAATCCACTGAACACATGGTGCAATCAAAGTGGTAACAAATGTTCTGGCTACTCCTTTAAAATGTGAATGTCATAGTATATTACATTAATTATGGCAGTACTATTTTATCACTTAGACTAAAGCTGATAAATACCTCATTCTCTAATTAAACTACTCCTGGTCCTCTTAAAATATTATTAAACACATATAAAGTATGTATTTCTTTATTTGTTATTCTTTGTTAACCAGATAAGGCCCACTAGACACAAGTGCCTGCTTTCAGGGGGTGAACTGGGAGCTCTGGGATGGATAAGTGACTTGCTCAGCATCACTCAGTATGCAGGTGGAGGTTGTGGGAATCAAACCCAGGTCTGATGAATGTACCAAGCTCATTCACTGCTCATTACTCTAACCTCTAGACTATACTGCCATGCATTACTTTAGTTTAAATTAGTGAATTTAATGAAGCAAAGTTATAATTCTTAACTTGTAATTCAATTATGTAAATTTTAAAATATAAAAAAAGTTTATAACACTGCACTATAAAACATTATAGGATGGATATGGTGTATTTTTATTGTGGACACTGATAGTAGCCATAGCCACTGGTGGCACATGTTTATTCCCTCTGGATACATGTAGTATGTCAACAGAAACTCTTGAATACAGTTATGCAATGTCAAAGCAAGAATGTGCATTCACACAACATTGTAGTCATAATACTCCTTTTCCTTGTCTGTCGTCTTGTAAAGCCAATGCCAAGTATTGAGTTGCCATCACTAACCAGTTTCATATTGTGTGTCTCTTACAGAAATTTTTAAAATGCCACCACAAGAAGCTGATGAGTGACTGCAAGCTTTACATCTTTCATTCTCATCATCCTCCTCTACAACCATTGATTGTGTTCAATGAAGTGATAAAAAAATCAATTAAAAGAATAGAAAATGAATTAATTTGATGATAAGTTATTGCAAAAGGCAATATGGTGCCCTAAATCTAATTTGGTTTAATTTAAAACATAGGCACACAGAGTGTGGTAATGAAAGAAGGCCCATTGGCTCATCCAATCTGCCCAACACTGCTTATTACTTGTGTGATGGCCTATTGACCATCTTGTACATCTACCCCTGTCCCCCATTTCCCTCCTCTACATGACTATTTTGCTATCTCTGGCTCTTATCAAGCCCAGTTCGGTATACCATTCCCACAGTGATGGGAACACAGCGAAGACCATCACAGTGACAAAATTGACAGTTTTTTGTGATAGTCTGCTGGGTTCCCGATGCTGCTGTCTCTGGGAGTTTTCCCCCTTCCCCTAACCAATTACAACTCAGAGTTGGTTATCTAAAGTGCGAGGTGTGCAGTGGGTGAAACCCCCCCACCCCCGCAGAAAACACACTTTTGTACAGCGATGGCACAATGCCAATTGTGACTGTATTGACGGTCGGCGAATTTCCTGTCGCTGCAGTGACATGGAACCGTCTGTTCACTATCCCACCCTTGTTTAAATCCACTCACTTTTTTGGCACATACAACCTCCTCTGGTAGCCTTTTCCACCTGTCTGCCACTCTTTCCTTGAAATGGCACAGCTGGGTGCCCTTCCTGAACTTCCCCTAGCCCCCTTCCATGGATTACCCTTGTGCTTCTGTTTGCACTTAGGATGAACAATTCATTATAGCACCCCCTGTTTATTCCATGGAGATATTTAAACATTTCTATTATGCACCCCCCCCTCTCTCCTTGTCTTTAGGTATGTGGGTTCTCTCAGGTTTTCCTTGTATCTTCTCCTAAAGCCCCTGGTTTATTTTGGTTACCTTGCTCTGCACTTCTTCTACACTATTACCGTCCTCTGGCTTTTGCTGGTTCCAGAACCTTGCACAGTGTCTCAGGTGGGGGTGAAAGGGACCTATACTGTACATGAGAAGGATCACCTCCCTGCTTCTACTACTGATCCTTCAGCCTATGCACCCCAGCATCCTGTTAGCTCTACCCACTGTGCTGTTGTACTGTGCTGATTCATTTAGGCTTTCCAATGTTATCACCCCCAGCCAAACTTTATATTGCCACACCACCCATCAGGTACTGTGTTTTGGGGTTTTTATTCCCTATGTGCATTACCTTGCAATTTCTGGCACTAATTTTAAATGATATATACTGGATTATTTTTCTTACCTTTTCAATCAATCAATCACTAAATCAATCAATCTTTATTTTACCAGGTGGAACATCATTGAGTAAGACTCATTTGCAGGATGGACCTGGGAATGTATACATGAGATAACAATGCAATCATAATTAAAAATACAGGAAGTAACATAATCAGTAAGTAAAAATGTCAGGTATTACAGACACCTAAGTATTTAGATTTAGTTATGAACTCCAGTTTTTCCCCAAGTTGGGAAACAACTGTGACCAGGTAATTTCACAGGAGGAGAGAGGAGCATTACCTTGGTCTTTTTAGCATTTAGCAGGGGCTTTAAATGAAAGCAATTCTGTTGCAGACTGTTGAATTCTAATTGTGAGACACTGCAAGCAAGTTCTGGGGTGGGTCTGTCCAAGTAAAGGACCATATTATTTGCAAAGAGATGAATGTTGGCAGATTTTAAACCAAGGTTAATGTTGTTGATGTAGATCGTAAATCATAAAGGGCCAAGGATTGACCCTTGGGGCGTGCCTCTCATAAGAGGTTTAAGCGGAGGGAGGCCCCCATCAGCTTTAATCTGCTATAGTCGGTCAGTTAGGTAATCAGAGAACCATTTCAGCACTTGAGCATCTAAACCGATTTTTTGCAAGGAAATCAGGAGCAGGCCATGATCCGCAGTATCAAAGGCCTTGCTGAGGTCAAGAAAAGGGCACAGACATGTTTTTTGTTGTCCAGCACTTTTAGCCAGTCATTCGAGACCTTACCAAGGGCTGAAACTGTGCTATGATGAGGCCTGAAACTAGACTGTACTGGATTCAGGAGGTTGAAAGTTTCCAGATGCTGTCTAAGCTGTGAGTTGATGATTTTCTCAAGTATTTTTGAGAGAATGGGAAGGAATGTTACAGGTCGGTAATTGTTTAAGTCACACGGGTCACCAGATTTGAAGAGAGGGACAACGTGAGCTGTTTTCCAGACCTGCAGGAGAAGGCCCTGCGAGACGGACAAGTTGAAAAGGTGTGAAATGGGTGGAGATAACATAATAGCCTATTTTTAGATAATATGGGTCAATATGGTCAGCGCCCACACTCTTACTGGTATCTAGGTGTAGGAGAAGGTTCTCCACCTCTTTTATAGTGACCGTGCGGAAGGAGAAGGGAGTGTCATGGGTGGCGGCGGCAAGTGAGCTATCGGGCAAGTGTTGGGCCGCGAGGTTCTTACATAGGTATTAGCAGGGGAGGAGTCAAATGCTAGCCAAGTGGAAGCAAAATGGTTATTGAGGAGATCTAGGATAGTTTGTTTATCAGTGGTGAAAGAGTTACCAGTGGAGATTTTTGCAGGGAAGGAGATAGGAGGGTGGTGTCCTGCCACTTCCTTTAATGTTCTCCAAAATTTTGCAGGATGGTTAGAGGAAAAAGCTAAATCATCTCTGAAATATCCAGCTTTCTCAGCATGAATAAGCTTGTTGCATTGGTTCCTTATAGTTCTAAATGCGGACCAATCTGCTGGGAGCATAATTTTTCTGAGCTTTTTTCCATAGTGCATCCCTGTGGTTGAGCAAGGTTTTCAAATTAGCAGTAAACCAAGGGCAGGATATTTTCATGGTGCGGACTTTGGTTAGTGAAACATGTCACTCTAGGACCCCAAGAATAATACCCTGTAGGAGATCATGCACCTCAGCCACAGAGATAGCTAAGTAGAAGTCTTGCCAATGTGAATTTTGAAGGTCAAAAAGGAAGGCAGTAGGGTTGAAGTTTCGGCGACTTCTCCTATAGATATATCTGGAAATGGATGTTTGCCTAGGGGAGGATCTTATGCAGGCTATGGGGCAGTGATCACTGAGATCATTGAGGAATGTGCCAGAGTGGGTAATGAGGTGGGGTTTGTTTACTAAGATCAGATCTAATAAGGTGCTCTAGAATGGATTTTTATTGTTAGGATGGGTAGCCTCAGTGATGATTTGGGTCAGACCGAGGGTGTCACAGAGATCTTTTAATGGGGAAGAACTTGATGAGAACTAATCGAGATTAAAGTCACCAAGGACGAAGACCTCTGATGGTAGTTTTTCTATGATGTGAGTCAGATGCTGAATCACGTTGTGCCCTGCTGAAGGGGGCCGATAGCAGCCAATAATAGTGAGGGAAGTTGCAGGAGGAAGTAGCATCTTTACTGTTAGACCTTTGAATTCTTTAGGTACAGAGGTGGAATTGACTACAGAGGCAGAAAATTTCTCGCAAATGTAGATTGCGACTCCTGACCCTCTAGTCTGCCTATTGGCTTTAAAGACATTATATGAAGGAATACTAATTTCATGGTCTGGGGTGGATGGCCTAAGCCAAGTCTTAGAGACCACTACTATGTCAGGGGATGTGTGACAGATCCATGTCTGTATGGAGTTAAGCTTCCTTAATAGGCTACACGCATTTAGATGGAGTAGCCTCAGTCCCTTTAGAGTAGCCATATCAGCAGATGCAGCGATGGGAGAGATGGGAGGGATGGGGTCCTGGGTTCAGTTCCATGGTACCAGAGCAAAAAAGTAGTAGAAATAGAATTTTCTTCAGGGCAGTAAGTTCATAACAGTTTGAGGAGCCTCACTCTACCCCTAAATGGAAATAAGGGGTGGAAGTGTTGTTACTGGATGCCAAGTGCCAGTTAATAGGGATCAGGAAAGCATAAAGTAGTACCCTGGCTGATAGGTGGAATTCTAGCTCAATGTGGGCTCGAAACAAAGGACATGCACTATGCTTGTGTCCAAGGGAAGGCGAACCAAACAGAGGGAGGGAGAGGGTGTAATGTAAAGTTTAAAACCAAAGGAGAGGACACTTTGGAGGAGGATGCACACCTTTTATTGTAATCAGTGAGTTTTAGCTCTGAACATGGGTCCAGAATAATGAAGAACAAAACAAGCGAACAGCTGAGATAAGGCATAGCTGCTTTCATTTTGGTTTAGGGCACTCACTGGAGAGCAGAGTCAAAAATACTCTTGTTTTCCTGATGGAAGGCATGAATAAGAGGTTTCCACAAGGGCTTCAAGCTATGAGGATTGGTCAATAGGGAGAAGGCATAGCCAGTGAGAGTGAAAAGCACATTTAAAGAGTGGTGGGGGGTGAGGGTGGGGAGGCGGGTGGAAGAAAATGCAAGTCTAAGCAGCAGACAGAGCCCTGAAGAGGGAGGCTACAGCAATTCTAGCCTGAGAGAAGCTGGCTTGAGGTGCTGGCCAATCAGAGCCAAAGCTGTAAAAACATCCACCAATTGCGCTCCAGTAAAAAATGAAAAATGCCATTTGGAGAGCTTCAGGAGTCCTGGGTCAGACTAGGGAGTGTACTTGCAGAGGAGAGCTTCCCATTGGGCAGGGGAGGTGGCACGGTCAGCTGCCTTCTCAGCCATGGCCACCAAGCTCCAGGAGGCACCTGATCAAGGGTGAACACAGTGCCTGCAGAAACACAAGGGAGTTAGGAATTAAAATGGTGAATTGACAAAGGACTAAATTGGGGGATGTGGAGAAGGGGGATAGTTTAGGTGGGGGATAGCAGGAAGGCTCTTGGGGTGGTCGTTAAGCCTGGCACCACTGATTCCAAAAAACAAAGGATTGGGGACAGACAGGATTGAAGAGGTCAGAGAATTTAAAGTCCTCCCTCACTGATCTGACCCCTTCCTCACTGTCCAATTACCACAGATCTTGTGCCATTTGTGAAGAGACAGATTTTCCCCTGAATTCCTATCCCTGTGTTGCAAATGAATATATTAAAGAAAATGGACCCTAGGACTGGACACTACAGAACTCCACTTGTCACCATTTTAATCTTTGAATATTCTCTATTTATGACCACCCTCTGTATTAACCCTGGAGCCAGCTTTCTACCCACCTAATTAGCCTTTCATCTACCCCAAGATCTCGTAGTTTCTTGACCACTCTCCTGTGGGGCACTGAGTCAAAGACCTTACTAAAGTCCAGGTATAGTGTGCCAGCCACCTGTCGTTTATTGGTTGCCCTCATTACCAATCAAAAAATGTGATCAGGTGTCTCCAGCATGACCTCCTCCTTGAGAACCCATGTTGCCTGGTATCCTGCAGATTGTTTGCCTTGAGGAATTCTAGCAGCCTTTTCTTTAAAATAATGTCCGGCAAGTTCCCCTCTATAGAAATTATGCTGACTGATCTATATTTTTCCAGATCATCCCTACTGCCATTTTTGCACGGAGGAACTATATTGGCTGTCCTCCAGTCTCTGGGTGCCACCTAAGAGCAGTTGTAGATATCTACTAGTGGTGCTGCAAGTACCTGCACTATCTCCCTCCGCACTTTTGTGTGCATCCTGTCTGGATCCATTGAGTTTTCTACTTTAAATACTCTCAGTCTCTCCTGCACCCTTCCTTTGGTGATGGAGCACTATTGGTCCCATCTCCCTCCATGACCTTTGGTCCAATTGCTCAGCCCAGCAGTGGACCATCCTCCTTTGTGAAAACTGAACAAACATATTTATTCAGTATGTCAGCTTTACCCTTATCCCCTTCTTCCTACCCACTCCTTCCCTTAGCCTTACTATTCCTTCTTTAGTCTTGCACTTCTTATGTATATAACAGAAGAATGCCTTGTCTCCTTACTTCACCTCCTCAACTAATCTCAGTTTAATCTCAGACTTCACTTTTTTCCACATCACTAGCCTACTAGTTTCCCTTGTTCTCATTAGGTATGTTTTCCAATTCTTGCCCTTTCTGACTTCCCTTATATCTCCTGAATGCCTTCCTTTTCTCCCTCACTGCTTCTCCTACATCTTTGTGAACCACAGTTTTTTTTTTGCTTATCTGCACTTTTTTACCTCTCCAACACAAAGACTTGTAGCTTCTCCTACTCCCATGTTATTAGCATCATATTTACTATCCATTCCCTCTTTTTTTGTATGTCTCTTGATGGATTCTTGTTTGGGCAAAACTATATAATTATTATGTTATTTGAAAATCTATGTGGCCTGGGAGAATTTGGTAATTGGCATGGACTTGAACCCAAAACTACAGTGGTACAAGCCTTGAGGTCTGTAGTGAATATCAGCTGTTCTATAGCTCACCTCTGGGCCATCATGACCTTAGTGGGTTGCAGACTTTGTTACAAAACCAAAAACATAGCAATCCACAGCAGTGGCATGCCAAAACCACCTGTTAAAAGGAAGACAGATTAATAGATATTTATTACCGACCCCAAGTTTTTCACTACCCCCCATTTGTAATCTGCTTTACCCCATTTCAGTTACAGCATTGGGACCCAAAGTTATTCAGCTGAATTCTCAAAGTTGAGCCAAATTCATGGTGCCCAACTTGAAGTGAACCCAATTTTATCAATGGCCCACTTCTCTCATCCTTAATCCTCGAGTAATGGATTTTCATATGTGTATTAAAAATGTTAAACTGAATGGTGTATGTAGGCTCCAAAGGAAAACACAGCTTAACCCTACATTCTAGTATGATCCTTGATTTTGAGCCTGCCAACTGCGATCAAATATAATAAGCTGAATGTTGTGCCCCGGAGTTTCTTTTCACTCCTAATTTGTTATATTGTGCATTGCTTTAGAGCCCCATGTAAATCAATGATCAGTTCACTATGCTTCTAGCTTTGCATAAGAACCATTAAAATCCATTGTTATCTATTATCAATACTGGTTGTCTTCAGCCTGAGTCAATGCAAAAGACTCTGAAAGAGTTAACTCTTTGAAACTCATTTCAGCTTTCTTTACACATGTAGCATAGATGTTGGAAAATGTACCCATACTGGCTATGTTTACTTCTCAGCAGCAACTGTGTGGCATTTAACTTCAGTAATGTTCTTCCATGCAGGTAGTTTGAGCAGCTGTATATTTTTGTTTCAGATGTAGCAGTTATTTGTAATGCTGTTCTCAACACTAATAGTAATGTCCTCTTAATATTATTAACATCAGCACTATGCTGTTTATAGAACTGTTTGATGTGGCTTGGCCAGCCACATTTCTCTCAAGCTCTGCAGATCTAAACAGGCTGAAATGTGAAGTATTCAACAGTAGTTGCCAGAACAGCCCAGACAGAAATTGCTCAGATCAAGTTAAAGTCAGGATTTGGAGATATGACAAGAAGTAACAAGTTATACAGTAAGTATAGGTCAGAGTAGGCCCCACCCACTGACAATGTTTAGATGGGGAGTTAGACTTAAAGGGGCACATTTATTACTAAAAGTCATACACTTAAAGTAAGTATGGGCTTCCCCAATTAGCACACTAAATGCCTAATGAAATGTTTTTACTGATAGTGTCTTTTGCAATCTTTAAATACT
Source organism: Neoceratodus forsteri (assembly GCA_016271365.2). Lineage (NCBI taxonomy): Eukaryota > Metazoa > Chordata > Ceratodontiformes > Ceratodontidae > Neoceratodus > Neoceratodus forsteri. Next base: position 1,277,149,848 of record CM057450.1, on the reverse strand, counting down.
GTATATCTGATTGATTCTGCATCCCCGCCCTAAGACTTTCTAACACCTGCTGCTCCGTCACCATCCTAATAGCCCCCTCCACACTCTGGCTGAGATATGTGAGAGGTTGCTGCCATGTGCTGCTACAACTGCCTCTAATAAGACAGGATCCTTTTAAATCTGTGATCTGCTGGTGATCAGTCCTACTGTTCTCTCAAGGCTAACTACAGGTTGATCTACCCATACTTAGCCTTGGAAGTACAGTGAGACTGGTGACCAATGAATCACAGCTTTGAAATGTTCTTACACTAGCTGCATTACAGATGATTGAATCCCTCTGGCTGCAGTCCATCATAGATGACAGCCATAGAGGATTCTAGAATGTCACTTGACTAGTGTGCATTACAAAATCTAAGGGTTTGTCAAGGAATGATCACCCATATATACATATAAAGATTTAGAAAAAAACATGGTAAATGAAAAAAAACATTAAGCACTTTGGCAGAAGCCCCTACTTGGGTTAGGGTTTATATTATTCAGTGTTCAATTTTAACTACTGGTTGATTCAGAGTTGTTGGGTCCACATATCTAAATTTTTTAGATCTGTCTTAACTAGTCCTGGGTGACAGTTTTGAATTCTGACTCTGCAAAACATTCACAGAATTCTGCAATTTTTGTAGAATTCTGCCAGATATTCACCTGTGGTGAAATCTGCACTTTCCATGGATTTCTGGCTTGATTCATGGAATAATTATGTGTACTGTAGCAAATATACAATGAACTGCAGAAAGTAAGTATTAAGTAAAAAAAAAGCAGTTGACAGTGTAATTCACAGAAATATATTCTGCGAGCAATTTAGTCATGTGATTCCCTTAATTTAGAAAGGAACTGAATCTAGAAAGTGCGGTTTCTTACAGTTCCACTCTCTTTCTTTAGTGATATTGTCCTTCTTGTCCAAAGTTCAATTTTATTTTGTATAATTCCAATTTTTAATTTACTTTAATTTTATCAAAAATTCCACAGTTCATCCCCAAATTCCTCTGTTTACTGAACTTTTCCATGGAACACCACAAAAAAAAAATCATGAGCACTGCTGTCACCTGAGGTCTTTGTATAAGCAGGATTCTATGGGTCAAAAGGGTTAGTTGATGTAACAATCCCAGCCCCCTTCCTCTGTCTAGTGACTGCTCCTCCTACTGCTTTGTGCAGTTCTTTAGAGGTTGTGAAAGTATAAAGATCTGCTGCTCTACTTGTCTGCATTTCTTTCTGTATTCACTAGAGACTGAAAAGCAGTTTGACAATCCTTTCATAGGCATATTTTCAAAGTGCTGTAGTTGTTTTCTTCCCTGCCCACCTAGCAAGCTTAAAACTCATATATTACTAATTAACTGGAACTGTTAATGTTTTCTTTGCAAATTTAAAACTAGCAAACTGTAAAGATGGTGGATGCAAAGAAAACTAGCAGTGGACATGGGGGATGAGGTGGTAAACTTGTAACACATACTTCTAGTGCTCGTACTGGGCATGGTCTTTCTAGTGTTCATACTGGGCATGATCATGCTGATAGTGGTGCAGGTGGTTCTGGAAGCAGTAATGTAGCAGCCTCTGGCAGCAGCAGTGCAGTTGCAAAACCTTTGGGGCCGGACCAGGCTTGTGCTTCTGGTACATCTTCAGGTATATCTAAGGCTGGCATCTGCAATAATTATTTTTTTAGATCAGCATGTAATATCAGCAGTGATAATAACAATAGAAAAAGGGAATGCCAGTGATGCAGCAGATGCACAATCCCACATGATATGAGGGGTGTATAACTGCCATTAATGTGGCAGCATTACTGCTCAAATTGCAGAAAGACTCACAGTCTCAGCAGGGGATATAATTCAATTTAGAATATGAGATTGTCAATAGCTACTCATTCTGATATAGAGGGTGAAGTGCCTGCACACAAGGAGAATGATTTTAGTGTTGGTGGTAATGGTGCTAATAATTGTGTTACTGTTAATAGAGGACTGTGGGTGATGGATTTTGAGGACGGAGACACAGAGCTCATGACAACAAGTGACACAATAGTTTTAGTGTCAGGAAGTTTGGTGGTGGGGATGCTGACTCTGTTATGGACTCCAATTACCATCCTCCCCATGTTCCTGTGAAAGTTACCCCTACTGCTTCCCTGAAGTTAAAATATACTCCAGTGGCCATTATAAAACAAGTGACTTGTCAGCAACCAGCAGCAGATATTATTGATGCTGGTTCTCCACAGAAATGGCTGCAGCAGCAACAGCAGCAGAAGCCAGTACACCCCAATCCAATGTCTGCCTCTATCCAGGGAACCCTGACGAATGGTTAAATCTCTAGTGTGGGATATTTCTTTAGCAAGGACACTGGGAAAAGCACATCAGTTTGACAGATCTTCAAATCTAAATTTAGCAGGGGCAAAGCAGGGAGACATTTAGGAACAACTGGTATGCATTCCCATCTGCAGATCAAGCATACCGTCTGCTGGCAGGAGCATAAACAGAAGTTGTTACATGTTCCACTCTGCTCTGTTCCCACAGTAGAGGAGTTAGAACATGATGTTGAACCACTTTTTCTATCAATATGAGTTCCAAACTCAATCAAGCAGAAATCTCCATTCATTCCTCATCCTCTGCTTCATCCTCCTGTTCTGAATGCTATCAGTGGAGTAATGTCTCATCAAATCCTGTCATCTTAGCTAGCCACTACAAAGTTATGGTTGTTAATCAGGCTGTACATCTGAGACAACTCAACATTAAGGAGGCACTGGGCAAATATTCCAAGTACCACCAGAATCACCTTGTCAGCAGTAGTGTCAGAGATGCTGGTGATCAGTGGAGAAGCTGGTGACCAATCTTCTTATTCTGCACACTTGGCTCACATCCCCGGTGTTTAATGAAGGTCATCATGGCTGTGCAACGACTGCCATTTAAGAACATCACATGGTGGCAGTGGTGGTGCTTATCAGCATGATACATCAAGCATGCAGAGCACGTTTCCCACCCACAACCAGAATATTTGACTGGTTAAATAAGACCACTAAAGGATACAAAAAACCATATGGTTTGAAATCACCTTTCATTGCTAGTGATAATGATGCAAATGTTGTCAAAGTCAATAATGATGGTGAATCTAACTACATACCTTATTTTGCACATGTTCTAAACTTAATTGTGCATGATTTTTCTGAAACATGAGGCAGTGGATAGCACACTGACCACCAGTCATAAAATCTTCAGACACGTCAGCCAGTCATCAAAGACCCAATATGAGCTCAGTGTTCTTTAGAGGTCTTATAGGATTCCACTGCACCATGTAAAACAGAATGTTCTCACCAAGTAGAACACCACATCATACAGTACATGCTGGACTGGCTTTTTGAACAGTACAAGCCGATCAGTGATTTTGTTATGCAGCTTTGTGACCCAGTGACCCAAAAGGGCATGTCTCTTATACCATTTCAACGGAGGCTAATGGACAGCATAATTCAGATACTGCATCTGTTTGAGCATGCCACTCAGGCTGTCAGTGTGAAAACACATGCCTTAGTCAGATAATACTGTTGCTGTGGGTCTTGAATTAAGCATTCTTAATGTGCGTGAACAATTTGATGTGGCTGCAGAAGAAGTGGGTGTGGACCTTATCAATCAAATGATAGAGGTTTTAGACACTGAAGAACATGTCTGTTATATAAATCAGCCTGATTTGTACATGATGGCCAGGTTGCCTGACCCTTGATATAATCATGGTATTGTGGCACTTCTGTCAGGGGGCAGGGCTAATGTGGATCGCTGTTTATTTAAACTGTGTAAAACAGTCCACAACAACGTGTTGAAGACTGTGGAAGGGTGGGGGAATTGATAACACCAGACACAGCAGTAGGTTTTAAAACACACAGTTTGCTTTGTGTGAATTTTATTTTCTGATAAAAATAATTAACTCAGAACAAAAAGAAATAAAATAATAAACGGAGCTCAAAGTGAGCATCCAGCACTACTCTCCCCTAGTAGATGCTGCCACAGAGTGCATACACTTGACATCAGCTTTCTGCACTATCTTCTGTGTACTAGCCACAAGTACTTACATTCAGTACTGCTCCCTAGGCTTATCTGCCTGAACTGAGCACAGGAGGTATTTTTTTACAGTCTATCTGCTGCATCAGATATGTCATATGGTTTATTGATCTGACCCTAAACTTATACAGCATTTTTCCTATGCTAATACATATATTTGGGGGATCAAATAGACATGGAATAGTTTATTAGTGTGCACAATATCTTTAGCAATCTGCAACTCTATTCAAATTCAAAAGAAAAAGCAGATATTAAAGTTGAATGTTTAATTGCTCATTATAGCATTAAGCCACTCCAATTATATAGTGTCATAGGCTTGAAGGCTGCCATAAATAAGCCTGAATCTGGCCACTGGCTGCTTATAGCATAGACCAGAGATATACCTAGCAACAGGTAAGAGGGCTATCCCTTTTTATATATTTAATTGAGAGAAAACACGAAAATGAACATTCCTACATGTTTTTATTATTGAAGGCGTAAGTAAACTAAGTATTGTTGCTACAAGTATTTTCACAATTTATAACAAGTTCCTTGTCGGCTGAATTTGGCAGCTGACGGGAACATATTTCTTTTGAGCCCTTTACTTTAAACCAGACCTGTGGGTTCCTCTGCTGTCCTTTTAACCCTCTATTTGGGGTTTAAATATTAGGCCACTCTTTCTGGGACTTATTGTCCCTTCTGGTGTCTTGGCTACAACCCCAAAAATACTCGAGGAGCTGTACGCTTTCTTGTGCACCTTTGCACACACTTTTCTCCCTCTGAGGAGCCCCTTATGGCAGGTGGTCGCACTGTGCATCAGAGTTGGAGCCTGTCATGCTCTGACTGATGCTGGTGGGGCACAGTGCAGCTATTAATTAATACAAAATCACACATGCCCCCACAATGCAAAGCATCATGGGCTGCATATGCAAATCACCACAGAATGTTATGCTGGTCCAACTTTAAGCAGAATTGCATGGTACCGAAAGGCCTCTCACACAGTTTGTAAAGGGTGCTAACAGAAGACATAGACACGTGTTTCGTCCTACCAGGACTCATCAGTATGCCTCGTCTGTTTGACACCCCAGTGAAATGGACCAGCTACCCTTAAGGCAGTGTGCCTTGGATATATTGTGGTGAACCCATTAAAATAAAAAACTATTTAAAAGACAAAGAACCTCTGTGCGCAAACACTGAGGCAACAGTTACCCCAAAGGGCTTTTAAATAGTTTTTTATTTTAATGGGTTCACCACAATATATCCAAGGCACACTGCCTTAAGGGTAGCTGGTCCATTTCACTGGGGTGTCAAACAGACGAGGCATACTGATGAGTCCTGGTAGGACGAAACACGTGTCTATGTCTTCTGTTAGCACCCTTTGCAAACTGTGTGAGAGGCCTTTCGGCACCATGCAATTCTGCTTAAAGTTGGACCAGCATAACATTCTGTGGTGATTTGCATATGCAGCCCATGATGCTTTGCATTGTGGGGGCATGTGTGATTTTGTATTTATTAATGCTGCAAGCTGCAACAAACCAAAGTGGCTGAAAAAAGCGATTCATTTATACCTCAAGCAGTGGTTTCCCATAGGGACTTTCCTTACCCCTTTTTGTTTTGTTTGGCCTCTCCAAGAGCAAGTGGAGGTATGGAGGCAGCTACTGGTGTGCAAGTTCCCATTTCATATACCTGCACACCTCGTAACAATCGGGAAACTTCCTCCCAAATGGGGTTTTTATCTGTACAGGGCACCAGAACCTTCCTGGAGTGGTAAGAAAATATTTTCATTTCTTATCGCAGGTCTAGTGCCTGTACTTTAAATAAAAAACAACTTACAGGGCAAACTAAATACTAGCTCCAAACACTTTGTAGAAATAGCATATCCCGCAATTTTTTATAATTTTTCTGACTATCAGCATCAAGACCAATAAGCACTTTAATGTTAACAATGGTCTGATGCAGATAACAGTCTCTCCATTTGGAGACCAGAAACTTGCCCATAATTTCTAATACTGCATTTCAAAGGCAACAACTAGACAAAGGCACCCAAGACAGGAAAATAAATATAAAGGGGCAGAACAGTTAAGAGATACTTTGGTAGGTGGCCACCCTATCAAAGGTAAAAGATGGAAGGTGAAAAACAGTAGGATAGAAAGAAAGAAATGCTACTGCAGCAGGCTTGTGGGGAAAGATAAGAAGAAAGTCTCCAAATGCCTCCCAGATTTGGTGGGGGGGCAGTTCTGCCACACCTACCTATGGTTAAGCAGAAACCACTGGTTATACTGGTTGGTTTCCAAGACAACCTACCCACTACCTTATGGGTAGCATGGAGCTTCTGCCCACCCGCACTTGGATGCTCCACTCCAGGGCCCATTAATAACAGAACAAAATAAAGAAACATACTTTATTGTACATAAGCACAGTATTCATATACTATTCATTACCCTGGGGTGTCAAAAATTATATTCAGTACCAACATACTATTCCATGTATTTACACATTTTCAGTTTCATTGGCAGCCCCATGATGGGACAAAAAATCGACATTCACATGTAAAGCACTTGCTCTGTGTTTTATTGTGAATTTGTATGGTTGAAGGGCCAGATACCATCTCATTATCCTATTTTTTGTGTCCTTCATCTGTGAAATGAAGCACAAAGAATTGTGGTCTGTGACTAAAGTAAAGGGGGCCTCCCCACAAGTAGAAACAAAGTGCTTCAATCACCCATTTGGCAGCCAAGCATCCCTGTTCTACTGTGTAATATTTCTGCTTTCTATTGTGTAACTTGCATGAAGTATAAACCACAGGGTGCTCTTCCCCTTTAATTGTTTGACTAAGCACTGCCCCATACCAGTTCCTGAGGCATTGGTGTGAACTCAAGGGATATATGAAATCTGGGCTTTTCAAAACTGGTGAGGAACATAGGGCAACTTTGATCTTTAAAGCCTCCTCACACTCAGGAGACCATTGTAACTTGTTCCCACATCATTTTTTTCATTAGGTCAGTAAGGGGAGTGGCAATTGCTGCAAAGTTCAGTATGAATCTTCTATAATACTCTGCCAAATCCAAAAATGATCGTACTTATTTCTTGGTCACAGGTATAGCACAGCTTGCCACAGCCTCCACTTTACTGACCTCTGGTTTCATAAGTCCATTCCCTAAAATAAACCATAGATATCTAGTTTCTTGCATGGCTAGGGCACATTTTGTGGGGTTGATGGTCATCCCAGCTTGTTTTATAGACCCAGTCACAGCCTTCAGGTGTGCCAGGTGGGTGTTCCAATTTGGGCTGAAAACAACAACGTCATCCAAATATGTCACACAAAAATTAGAGTGAGGTGTCAGCACTTGGTCCATGTAATGTTAGAAGGTTGCAGGCACTCCATGGAGCCCAAATGGCATTGTTTTAAATGGAAAAAAAACCCACCAGTGTATTGAAGGCAGTCTTTTTTCAGCTGTTGTTTTCAAGGGGATCTGTCAATATCCCTTGGTGAGGTCTAAGGTGGAAATTAACTTGGCATTACCTATCCGATCAAGGATATCGTCTACCCTGGACATTGAGTAGGCATCAAATTGTGCCACCTGATTTAATCCTCGGAAGTCGAGGCATAACCTTATGCCTCCTTCCTTTTTTGGCACTGCAACTATAGGGGATCCCCATGCACTCTTTGAAGGTTCTATTATGTTACAAGCTAGAAGTTTAAGTACTTCTTGCTGGACTTCTGCTCTTACCCTTTCAGGAAGTCTGTAGGGTTTCTTTCTAATGAGGGGTAATTTTGTTTTGATCTAATGTTCTACCCTTTGGCTTTCCCAGGCTTACTGGTGAAAGTGGAAGCAAATGAGTGTAACAGGTTTTGCAGATCCTTCTTTTGTGCAACATCTAGTTCTGGATTAATTTACAATCCTTGAGGCCCCTTGTTTGTTTCCAACCTACCGTATGCCACCTCTAAATCAGTGTCTTCTGATTCTGGCATAACCAACATACCTATGTTTGGATTAAGTCTTTCATACCATTTTCTTAATAGGTTTGCATGGTAGATTTTTCAACCTGGTCTAATTTCTGGGGTTTCTGTCTCAAAGGTTACTGGACCCATCTGGTGTAATACCCTGTAAGACCCCTGCCACTTCATCAGAAGTTTATTAGTAGATGAAGGTAACAATAGCAACACTTGATCACCTCTAGTGAATTGTTTGTTGATGGAGGTCCCTTGGTCATACTTTTTCTTTTGGGTGATTTGGGCCTTTACCCCTGCCCAATATTCCTTTACCACATCTAAAGGATCACGGAGGTTATGCCCAAATAACAGGGTGAATGGGGAATAGCCAGTTGAGGCTTCATGCACTTCTCTGTATGCAAATAACACAAAGGGAGAAACTTGTCCCAATCTTTCCTTCCTCGTGGATAAACTTCATGAGCATACATTTCAAAGTCTGGGTGAAGCATCTCCATGAGTCCGTCCATTTGGGGATGATAGGGGAGGTTCTAATGGCCACTCCCAGGTGGCGGTACAGTTCTTTATAATGGTGGCATTGAAATTACTCCCCCTGTTGGATAGAATTTCTATGGGTATGCCTATCTGACTGAAATGTTTCACCAGTTCTTCAGCTACCTTGGGAGTCATAACAGTTCTCATGGGAGTCACCTCCGGGTATTTTGGGGCATACTCACATATAACCAATATAAATCGGTTTCCCTTTCAAACTGTTTGCTAATGGTCCAACAATTTCTATCCCTATTCTCTTAAAGGGTGTCATTACTAAAGGTAGGGGCATCAAAGGGTCCATATCCTTTTTTTCTGTTTGCACAATTAATTAGCATTCTTTAGACTTTTGACAATATTTAGCAACATCATCATGAATACCTGGCCAGAAGAATCTTTATAGGATTCTCCCCAGGGTCCTATCCCTCCCGGCATGACCAGCCTAGGGCAAGTCATATCCCAAATACAGCAAGTCCTGTCTATAACATGCAGGTACCATAAGTTGTTCAACTTTTCCCCCAGTGTCTGGTTTTGTACAAATTCTATACAGTAGTTGATTTTTTATTACCATTTCTGAGGTTCCAGTTTTCTGTGTCGTTCTCACCTGTAGAAAAAATGGTTTTAAAGATTCATTTGATTTCTGCTCTTTAACCAAATCACTTTTCGTAAACAGAGTATTTACATTGTCTGGTAATCACCTTTGATCTCCATGCCAGTTCTTTTATTGGTGAACTCATTGAAACAAAACCATTTAAAAGACAAAGAACCTCTGTGCGCAAAACACTGAGGCAACAGTTACCCAAAGGGCTTTTAAATAGTTTTTTATTTTAATGGGTTCACCATAATATATCCAAGGCACACTGCCTTAAGGGTAGCTGGTCCATTTCACTGGGGTGTCAAACAGACGAGGCATACTGATGAGTCCTGGTAGGACGAAACACGTGTCTATGTCTTCTGTTAGCACCCTTTGCAAACTGTGTGAGAGGCCTTCCGGCACCATGCAATTCTGCTTAAAGTTGGACCAGCATAACATTCTGTGGTGATTTGCATATGCAGCCCATGATGCTTTGCATTGTGGGGGCATGTGTGATTTTGTATTTATTAATGCTGCAAGCTGCAACAAACCAAAGTGGCTGAAAAAAGCGATTCATTTATACCTCAAGCAGTGGTTTCCCATAGGGACTTTCCTTACCCCTTTTTGTTTTGTTTGGCCTCTCCAAGAGCAAGTGGAGGTATGGAGGCAGCTACTGGTGTGCAAGTTCCCATTTCATATACCTGCACACCTCGTAACAATCGGGAAACTTCCTCCCAAATGGGGTTTTTATCTGTACAGGGCACCAGAACCTTCCTGGAGTGGTAAGAAAATATTTTCATTTCTTATCGCAGGTCTAGTGCCTGTACTTTAAATAAAAACAACTTACAGGGCAAACTAAATACTAGCTCCAAACACTTTGTAGAAATAGCATATCCCGATTTTTTATAATTTTCTGACTATCAGCATCAAGACCAATAAGCACTTTAATGTTAACAATGGTCTGATGCAGATAACAGTCTCTCCATTTGAGACCAGAAACTTGCCCATAATTTCTAATACTGCATTTCAAAGGCAACAACTAGACAAAGGCACCCAAGACAGGAAAATAAATATAAAGGGGCAGAATAGTTAAGAGATACTTTGGTAGGTGGCCACCCTATCAAAGGTAAAAGATGGAAGGTGAAAACAGTAGGATAGAAAGAAAGAAATGCTACTGCAGCAGGCTTGTGGGGAAAGATAAGAAGAAAGTCTCCAAATGCCTCCCAGATTTGGTGGGGGGCAGTTCAGCACACCTACCTATGGTTAAGCAGAAACCACTGGTTATACTGGTTGGTTTCAAGACAACCTACCCACTACCTTATGGGTAGCATGGAGCTTCTGCCCCCACACTTGGATGCTCCACTCCAGGGCCCATTAATAACAGAACAAATAAAGAAACATACTTTATTGTACATAAGCACAGTATTCATATACTATTCATTACCCTGGGGTGTCAAAATTATATTCAGTACCAACATACTATTCCATGTATTTACACATTTTCAGTTTCATTGGCAGCCCCATGATGGGACAAAAATCGACATTCACATGTAAAGCACTTGCTCTGTGTTTTATTGTGAATTTGTATGGTTGAAGGGCCAGATACCATCTCATTATCCTATTTTTGTGTCCTTCATCTGTGAAATGAAGCACAAAGAATTGTGGTCTGTGACTAAAGTAAAGGGGCCTCCCACAAGTAGAAACAAAGTGCTTCAATCACCCATTTGGCAGCCAAGCATCCCTGTTCTACTGTGTAATATTTCTGCTTTCTATTGTGTAACTTGCATGAAGTATAAACCACAGGGTGCTCTTCCCCTTTAATTGTTTGACTAAGCACTGCCCCATACCAGTTCCTGAGGCATTGGTGTGAACCTCAAAGGGATATATGAAATCTGGGCTTTTCAAAACTGGTGAGGAACATAGGGCAACTTTGATCTTTAAAGCCTCCTCACACTCAGGAGACCATTGTAACTTGTTCCCACATCATTTTTTTCATTAGGTCAGTAAGGGGAGTGGCAATTGCTGCAAAGTTCAGTATGAATCTTCTATAATACTCTGCCAAATCCAAAAATGATCGTACTTATTTCTTGGTCACAGGTATAGCACAGCTTGCCACAGCCTCCACTTTACTGACCTCTGGTTTCATAAGTCCATTCCTAAAATAAACCATAGATATCTAGTTTCTTGCATGGCTAGGGCACATTTTGTGGGGTTGATGGTCATCCCAGCTTGTTTTATAGACCCAGTCACAGCCTTCAGGTGTGTAGGTGGGTGTTCCAATTTGGGCTGAAAACAACAACGCCATCCAAATATGTCACACAAAATTAGAGTGAGGTGTCAGCACTTGGTCCATGTAATGTTAGAAGGTTGCAGGCACTCCATGGAGCCCAAATGGCATTGTTTTAAATGGAAAAAACCCACCAGTGTATTGAAGGCAGTCTTTTTCAGCTGTTGTTTCTAAGGGATCTGTCAATATCCCTTGGTGAGGTCTAAGGTGGAAATTAACTTGGCATTACCTATCCGATCAAGGATATCGTCTACCCTGGACATTGAGTAGGCATCAAATTGTGCCACCTGATTTAATCCTCGGAAGTCGAGGCATAACCTTATGCCTCCTTCCTTTTTTGGCACTGCAACTATAGGGGATCCCCATGCACTCTTTGAAGGTTCTATTATGTTACAAGCTAGAAGTTTAAGTACTTCTTGCTGGACTTCTGCTCTTACCCTTTCAGGAAGTCTGTAGGGTTTCTTTCTAATGAGGGGTAATTTTGTTTTGATCTAATGTTCTACCCTTTGGCTTTCCCAGGCTTACTGGTGAAAGTGGAAGCAAATGAGTGTAACAGGTTTTGCAGATCCTTCTTTTGTGCAACATCTAGTTCTGGATTAATTTACAATCCTTGAGGCCCCTTGTTTGTTTCCAACCTACCGTATGCCACCTCTAAATCAGTGTCTTCTGATTCTGGCATAACCAACATACCTATGTTTGGATTAAGTCTTTCATACCATTTTCTTAATAGGTTTGCATGGTAGATTTTTCAACCTGGTCTAATTTCTGGGGTTTCTGTCTCCAAAGGTTACTGGACCCATCTGGTGTAATACCCTGTAAGACCCCTGCCACTTCATCAGAAGTTTATTAGTAGATGAAGGTAACAATAGCAACACTTGATCACCTCTAGTGAATTGTTTGTTGATGGAGGTCCCTTGGTCATACTTTTTCTTTTGGGTGATTTGGGCCTTTACCCCTGCCCAATATTCCTTTACCACATCTAAAGGATCACGGAGGTTATGCCCAAATAACAGGGTGAATGGGGAATAGCCAGTTGAGGCTTGCGGCACTTCTCTGTATGCAAATAACACAAAGGGGAGAAACTTGTCCCAATCTTTCCCTTCCTCGTGGATAAACTTCATGAGCATACATTTCAAAGTCTGGGTGAAGCATTCCATGAGTCCGTCCATTTGGGGATGATAGGGGGAGGTTCTAATGGCCACAATTCCCAGGTGGCGGTACAGTTCTTTTATAATGGTGGCATTGAAATTACTCCCCCTGTTGGATAGAATTTCTATGGGTATGCCTATCTGACTGAAATGTTTCACCAGTTCTTCAGCTACCTTGGGAGTCATAACAGTTCTCATGGGAGTCACCTCCGGGTATTTTGGGGCATACTCACATATAACCAATATAAATCGGTTTCCCTTTCAAACTGTTTGCTAATGGTCCAACAATTTCTATCCCTATTCTCTTAAAGGGTGTCATTACTAAAGGTAGGGCATCAAAGGGTCCATATCCTTTTTTCTGTTTGCACAATTAATTAGCATTCTTTAGACTTTTGACAATATTTAGCAACATCATCATGAATACCTGGCCAGAAGAATCTTTATAGGATTCTCCCAGGGTCCTATCTCCTCGGCATGACCAGCCTAGGGCAAGTCATATCCCAAATACAGCAAGTCCTGTCTATAACATGCAGGTACCATAAGTTGTTCAACTTTTCCCCCAGTGTCTGGTTTTGTACAAATTCTATACAGTAGTTGATTTTTTATTACCATTTCTGAGGTTCCAGTTTTCTGTGTCGTTCTCACCTGTAGAAAAAATGGTTTTAAAGATTCATTTGATTTCTGCTCTTTAACCAAATCACTTTTCGTAAACAGAGTATTTACATTGTCTGGTAATCACCTTTGATCTCCATGCCAGTTCTTTTATAGTCTCTTCTTGGCATTCAGAGATAACTTTATTTTTCCTGGGACCTCAATAACATATCCCTCAAAGGGAAACACTTCCCCCAGCTGTTGTTCCTTCTTATACTGTGCCCTGGTGGTTACTACAGCAACAGACCCTCTATCATTTAACAATGATGTGAATTCAGGGGAGTCATGCCCTATCAGTATAGGGATTGGAAATTTGGGCACTAGTCGTGCTGTAATTGCAGCAGTTTTCCCTTTTAAATTAATGTCAGTACTGGTAGTGGGGTAGTGATGTGTGTCCTCATGGACGCAAACAACATTCATGTCAGATCCCCTTTTTACTGTATGCACAAGTTCGGGTCTTATCAGGGTGCTCTTACTATCTGAGTCTATTAGTCCCACCACAGTTCTGTTCTCTATTTGGACTTTGGTCATAAATTACCAGTGTTCAATAGGGCTAAGTGGGCATTTTCAACTCTTTTGGTGAGACAGTATCTTACTATGTGTCCCAGTCTCTGACGATTGCTGCATACAATGTCAGCAGGGAATGTTCTCCCCCTTGACCCACTTCTACCCTTACTTCTGACATCATATTTTACAGTGTGGTTCTGAGGGTTAGGTCTTACTGCTTGTCATGACCTGGCTGCAGGGGGTTCAGGTGTGTGTTGTCCTCCCTTCTTGAAAGGCTGGTGGGCAGCAAGGAAGTCTTCCACAAGGGTAATAGCCTTTTCTGCAGTCTTGGGTGTGTGTTCCTTTACCTTCATTTGAACATCAACAGGCAAAATGTGAAGAAATTGTTCGACCACAAATGTCTCTATGATGGCCAACACTGATTTACCATTGGACTGTAACCATTACCAACACAGTTCCCTTAATCTGGTAAATGTCTCTCTGAGGGTATCATGATTTTGATACTTCAGGGCTTAAAATCTTTGCCTGTATGTCTCTGAGCTGATATCATAACATTTAAGTATTTCAATCTTAATCCAAATCATAATTATCAGTTGTACATGTGTCCATGTTACTGTAGGCTAACTGGGCCCTCCCAGTTAGATAGGATGCCAAGTGCACACCTACTGAGCTGGTGGCTACCCACTTGTTCAGGCTACACATTCAAACATGGTCAGATAAGCTTCTATATTGTCAGAAGCAGTCATTTTAGTAAGTTTAATTTCTTTGGGGTTGGAGGTTGCTCTGTTCCCACCACGCCCTTGCCCTGTCCCCAGAGATTGTAATGCCTTTAAAGTCTCTGCCCACCTTAAGTCCTGTCTTCTCCAATCTCATTCCCTCTCCTGGAAGTCGATATCCCTCTGTTTTTCAATTTCAATTTGGCATATTGCCAGCCATCTCAATAAATCAGTGCTGTCCCCTGGTGGGTCCTCCCTGGTCTCTCGAGGTTTTGTCTTTAGTTATGGATCCCCCTCACTCTCTTCCTTCTCCTTGGGGGTCTTCCTCAAAACAGACAACCCCAACATGGGTTCAGGGGTTTTCCAGTCCTCTCTACCTGGGCTCTGGTCACAACATCCAGCTTCTTCTCATTCACACCGTCAACCATGCCTGCTAGTTATCTTGGCACCAGGACTGGTACCCTACTGATTTCTCCCTGTTTACCTCAGACAACCAGTGATCTCAATTCTTCCACCATTATGTGGAAGGGTGTGGAAATTGATAAACTGATAACACCAGACTCAGCAGTAGGTTTTAAAACACACAGTTTGTTTTGTGTAAGTTTCATTTTCTGATAAAAATAATTAACTCAGAACAAAACGAAATAAACAAAATAATAAACGTAGCTCAAACTGAGCATCCAGCACTACTCTCCCCTAGTAGATGCTGCCACAGAGTGGATACACTTGACATCAGCTTTCTGCACTATCTTCTGTGCATTAACCACAAGTACTTACATTCAGTACTGCTCCCTAGGGTTATCTGCCTGAACTGAGCACAGGAGGTATTTTTTTTTACAGTCTATCTGCTGCATCATATATGTCATATGGTTTATTGATCTGACCCTAAACTAATATAGCATTTTTCCTATGCTAATACATGCATTTGGGGGATCAAATAGATATAGAATAGTTTATCAATGTGCACAATATCTTTAGCAATCTGCAGCTCCTTTCAAATTCAAAAGATAAAGCAGATATTAATGTTGCATGCTTAATTGCTCATTAAAGCATTAAGCCCCTCCTATTATACAGTGTCATAGGCTTGAAGGTTGCCATACATAAGCCTCTGTCTGGGCCGCTGGCTCCTTATAGCAGAGACCAGAGATATACCTAGCAACAGGTAAGAGGGCTATCCCTTTTTATGTATTTATTTGAGAGAAAATCAAGAAAATGAGCATTCCTACATGTTTTTATTATTGCAGGTACAAGTAAGCCACGTATTATTGCCAAAGGCATTTTTACAATTTATAACAAGTTCCTTGTCAGCTGAATTTTGCAGCTGATGGGAACATATTTCATTTGGGCGCTTTATTTTAAACCAGCCCTGTGGGCTCCTCTATTGTCCTTTTAACCTTCTATTTGGGGTTTAAATATTAGGCCAATCTTTTTGGCACTTATTGTCCCTTCTGGCATCTTGGCTACAACCCCAAAAACACTCAGGGAGCTGTGCACTTTCTCGTGTGCCTTTGCACATACTTTTCTCCCTCTGAGGAGACCCTTATGGCAGGTGGTTGCACTGTGCATCAATGTCAGAGCCTGTCTTACTCTGACCAATCCTAGTGGGATGCAGTGTGGCTATTTATTAATGCCACAAGCTGCAACAAACCAAAGCAGCTGAAAAAAAGATCTATTTTTACCACAAGCAGTGGTTTCCCATAGGGGCTTCCTTACCCTTTTCTGTTTTGTTTGGCCTCTCCAGGAGCGAGTGGAGGTATGGAGGCAGCTACTGGTGTGCAAGTTCCCATTTCATACATCTGCACACCTTGTAGCATTGGGCGACTTCCTCCCAAATGGGGTTTTTATTTGTACAGGGCACTGGAACCTTCCTGAACCGGTAAGCAAATATTTTCATTTTTTCTTATCACAGGTCCAGTGCCTGTATTTTAAATAAAAAACAACTTTTGGGGCAAACTAAATTCTAGCTCCAAACACTTTGTAGAGCTAGCATATCCGACATCTTTTTTTACTTTTCCAGGCTATCAGCATCAAGACCAATAAGCGCTTTAATGTTAACAATTGTCTGATGCAGATAACAGTCTCTCCATGTGAAGACCAGAAACTTGCCTATAATTTCTCATACTGCATTTTTCATGGGCAACAGCTAGACAAAGGCACCTGAGACAGGAAAAGAAATACAGAGAGGCAGAACAGTTAAGAGGTACTTTGGTAGGTGGCCACCCTACCAAAGGTGAATGGTGAAAAACAGTAGGATAGAAAGAAAGAAATGCTGCTGCAGCGACTTGTGGGGAAAGATAAGGGGAAAGTCTCCAGATGCTTCCCAGATTTGGGGGGGGGGCAGTTCTGCCACAAAGAAAGATGCCAGTCAGAATCAGAAAAAGTCTGAAAGTCAATCACAGTCACCTTCAGCAATATCCTTGTCCACAATGTCCTGCTCTTCATCTTCTAACTCATCCAATCCATTGTAGTCTGTACTTCAACAGGCAGGAGTTTGTGCCTGTCAGCAACCCAAATACAGCAGCCAGTTACAGATGTCAGCTGCTAATATGGTCAATGCCTATACGGATGATACAGAGCAAGTTGGTGTGGATGAGACCCATTGATGGCATACTGACAACATAAGGTTGTATTGTGGCCTGTTCGGCTTCTGTTGCAGTGGAACATTTAACATGCCATTGTTCCAGTATAACATCTGAAAGGCTATTTCAGTGCTGCAGATGCCATTGGGTCTGACTGTCGCAACTGCCTGTCTGACTCCAATATAATTTTTGACTGACATACATAAAAATGGATCGATATTTTATTCCACCTCAGTGGTCTGCTGCTGGCATTGCTTTATTGAATGATAGTGAGGAAGCTGTGAATGAGAAGATGACTCAAGGTATGCATTCTGATGGTGAGGATACATCAGAAAGGCATATGTATACATGAGCAGAATAGTCCATTCACCATAGAACCATAGAAACATAGACTGTGATGGCAGATAAGGACTGCTTGGCCCACCCAGTCTGCCCATTTCCCTACCTATTGGATAAGCTGCAGTTCCTAGAGTAACCCCTAGGTGGAGCTATCCTATGGGCTACTACCCCTGCCTGTGGTAATATGCACAGGTTGAGGAGCCTGAGTTCTGTGAAAGGGTGCCTCCACCTGGAAGATTGGTATTGGGGTAGCTTAACTGCTTTGGTATAGCTCTCTGGGATGCTAAAACCACCCACCAACTCTTCTAGTGGCCTAAACAGTAATACCACAGAACAATTTGCATACACTGGATAACAGTAGGAATATACTCATACCACTTGCACTTACCACCAGGGCTGGATCTGCTGTAATTGCCCTGGAGACCCCCTGTAAAATAAAATCAGCAATATACAATGCGAGTCCTTTCCCTAGGACGAAACTAATAATGTTCACACTAGTCAGGTTAAACATGAAACAGATAATCAGGTTTTTTCAGGAGAAATGAACAAGGGATAGGCATGAATTAAGTCAAATGATTAGCACTCTGAATGATTTTAAGCTGATTCAGCATGCACTGTAAGTCCCTGATAATTAGTCTTGCAATCCTGGGTACACAGATCTTACTCAGGATAGCCTGAAGCATTGTCCAGGGTGACCGGCATTGCAGCTGTTGGTGGGGCCATTTAGAAAGACAGTTAGCATGTGCACAACCCAAATATTTGTAATTCTGAGTCGGATCACTCACTCCGTTAGCAATTACCCAAACAAAGCAACCAGATGACACACAGTGATTTGTAGCTGTTGCTGCAGGGAGCTACACTGATTTGTAGTCACACAACATGGACCAGGATGTAGGACAGGTGAGATGAAGACCTCATGTTATTGATGCGGTGTGCTGGGGGAAGCAGGGCCTACATGAGTCACCTCCTGGTGGTCGCTACCTGTTCGATGGTGTTGAGCAGGGGGCTGAATCCCCAAGCTGGTCTTTCGCCGAGGTGATCTCTGGATTGCGGGCAGGGGCTTGGGCCAAAATGACAAGGCCCAAGCAGGAGAAACAGTCCCAGGAAAAGTTTGTGATTTATTGCTGGAAAGCCTCCAGCGGGCATAACAGGATTCACCATGGGGAACCAAATCGCAACCCACAAAACACATTCAGCACTCTAAAATCAGTCATTTCTCTAAGCCACAATTCAAATAAAGTATGTTTGCTAATTACTGCTTCACTGTGCAAAACTTTCAACCTGAGGCTATCTTCTCTCATTCAGGCAGGCCGATCACTTCTGGA
Source organism: Neoceratodus forsteri (assembly GCA_016271365.2). Classification (NCBI taxonomy): domain Eukaryota; kingdom Metazoa; phylum Chordata; order Ceratodontiformes; family Ceratodontidae; genus Neoceratodus; species Neoceratodus forsteri. Next base: position 1,277,131,196 of record CM057450.1, on the reverse strand, counting down.
GCAAATCTTTAGTTCTCCTAGCAAGGAGTATTGACACATTTTCTTTCCTCTGCTGCAGGTCTAAAATGGTAACAGCCTAACTTCTGCAATAGACAATCTTTGTAGGCCAGGCCAACTGAGCCTTCCTGACAATTCTGCTACACTCCTCCTAACAGCCACTGCTCGGCCGCTCTAGCTGTTCACTCTCCAACTTCCACTCTCGACTGACACACTGCTTCAGGCAGTTCTAGATATTTCTCTGTAATCCACAAGGTTCGGTTGGCAGAGGGAACTGTCTGAAACATAGAAACATAGACTTTGACGGCAGATAAGGACCACTTGGCCCACCTAGTCTGCCCATTTCCTTACCTACAGGATAAGCTGCAGATCCTAGTTAACCAACAGCCAATTTCTTCCTACCCCCCACAAGACTTGCCTTATGTCTGTCCCATACATTCTTGAATTCTCTCATAGTTTTAGGCCCCACAACTTCCTCTGGAAAGCTGTTCCACATGTCCACCACCCTCTCTGTGAAAAAATATTTCCTCACATTGCCCCTGAGCCACCCCCCCCCCCCATCTTCAAATTGTATCCCCTTATTCTTGAACATCTCTTTTTCTGAAAGATGCTACCCTCTTGGACTTTGATGATTCCACTGAGGTGCTTAAAAGTTTTTATCATGTCCCCCCTCTCCCTCCTTTCCTCAAGGGTATACATATTAAGCTCCTTTAGTCTGTCCTTGTATGGCTTCCCTTGCAGACCCTGCACCATTTTAGTTGCCCTCCTCTGGACTGCCTCCATCCTGTCAATGTCCTTGCGGAGATGGGGTCTCCAGAACTGGACGCAGTACTCCAGATGGTGTCTCACCAACTATCTGTTCAGAGGGATAAGAACTTCCTGTTTTCTGCTGGTGATGCCTCTCCCTATACATTCCAGTATCCCCCCAGCCCTCCCTACTGCCTTTTCACATTGCTTGCCAACCTTAAGGTCATCTGATATGATTACCCCAGGTCCGTTTCCATTTTGTTGTTGTTACTACCTCCGCCGCCCCCATTGTGTAATCTTCCCTGGGTTTTGTTTCCCAGATGCATTATTTTGCACTTCTTTGCATTGAATCCAAGCTGCCATACTTCTAACCATTCCTCCAACCTTGCCAAGTCCCTTCTCATCCTTTCCAAGCCTCCTTGTGAATCAACCCTGTAGCAGATCTTTGTCTCATCTGCAAAGAGGCATTCTTTTCCTTCCAGTCCCTCTGCAATGTCACTTATAAAGACATTAAAAAGGACTGGACCCAGTACTGAACCCTGTGGTAACCCACTAGTAGCCCCCCTTTCTTCAGAGTGGACTCCATTTACAATTACTTTCTGTGTCCTGTTGTTCAGCCAATGTTTTACCCAGGCTACCACCCTGGGACCCACTCCCATGCTCATTATTTGATTATTAATCTTTTGTATGGGACTGTGTCAAATGCCTTGCTAAAGTCTAGGTAGGCCATGTCCACAGCCCCTTCCTGGTCTATTTTGGTCACCCAGTCAAATAAATCAATTAGATTCATCTGACATGACCTTCCTGCTGTGAACCCATGCTGCCTTGGGTCCTGTGCCCCACTGGCCTCTAGGTACTCAACAATTCTTTCCTTCAGAAGTGATTCCATCACTTTCCCTACCACAGATGTCAAACTGACAGGTCTGTAGTTTCCTGCCTCTGTCTTGCTCCCACTTTTGTGAAGGGGAATCACATCCACCTTCCTCCAGTCCTCAGGTACCACACCATCCTCCCATGATTTGTTAAAAAGGGTAGTCAGTGGTGTCACTAGTTCCCTTAATTCTTTTAGAATTCTGGGGTGAATTCCGTCAGGCCCCATTTCTTTGTCCACCTTCAGTTTTAGGAGTTCTTTCAGAACCCTTTCTTCTGTGAAAGGACTGGGATTGATCCCCTATCCAGAGTGCTTCTGTTAATTGGATTAGGCACCTCCCCCTCCTCCTCTTTTGTGAATACTGAGTAGCAGTATTCGTTCAGTATCCCTGCTTTTTCACTGTCCCTCTCTGCCCACCTACTGTCCATTCTATTCAGCCTCACCATCCCTCTCTTTGTTTTTCTATGCTTGCTGATGTACCTATAAAAGGTTTTATCCCCCTTCTTAACCGAGTTGGCTATCTTTTCCTCAGTTTGGGCCTTTGCTATTCTGACTTCCCTCCCTGTTTCCTTCTGCCTTAACTGGTACAGTTCTCTGTCCTGCTCCTTCTGTGTTTCCTTATGCTTCCTAAATGCTATCTTTTTCTCCCTAACCTTCCCCGCCACCTCTTTTGAGAACCATAGTGGCTTTTTCTTTTGTTTTGATTTGTTTATTTGCTTCACACAAAGGCTTGTTGCCTCTGCGATGGCAGTTTTGATGTTTCTCCATAATTGCTTCACCCCTACTTCTAGCATGTTTGCTGGTGCTTTTTTAAGGCACTCTCCCATCTTGCCAAAATCAGCCCTCCTGAAGTCCAGTACCCTCACTTTTGTATGGCTTGACTCTGTAGCTGAGTTTATCGTGAACCCCACTATTTGGTGGTCACTTGTTCCCTGATGGCTACCCACTTCTAGATCTGAGATCCTCTCACTGTCCCCATTTGAGAGTATGAGGTCTGAGATTACTCCTTCATGAGTGGGTTCCAAAACTTGCTGTCTGAGGCATGCCACTTGTAGGGCATCAAGAATGGCCCTGCTCTTGGATGTGGCTGCAGCAAAGGTACTCCCATTAATATCTGACATATTCAGGTCCCCAATCAACAGTATCTCCCCTTTCTCTGCCATCATAAGGATGCCTTCTAGCATATCCTTGTCCATTCCTTCCCCCCTGAGATGGGGGTCTGTATACAACCCCTGTGCGGATTGTGGTGCCATTTCCAGTCTCTAAGGTGACCCACTGTGCCTCCTCTCCTCCCTGTTTACTCTTTTGTTCCATTGCTTTTATCCCTTCCCTTACATAGAGAGCTACTCCTCCCCCTCTTCTCCCATCCCTGTCTCTCCTGTAGGTTGTGTACCCTGGTATGTTAACATCCCAGTCATGGTTCTCTGCATACCATGTTTCTGTGGCTGCTAGGATATCCAGGCATCCCTCTTCCATCAAGGCCACTAGGACAGGGAACTTGTTGCCCAGACTATGGGCATTGGTACTCATTACCCTCCATTTCTTGATGGCTTTACCCCTTTTTGTCCCATCCCTATCCTTATTGCCTTCATCATTTTCTCCATTTACCCCAGCCCTTCTCCCTATCAACATCTCTATCTGTCACAGTAGGAGCTCCCGCTCCAGGTCCATTTAGGCACCAAACATCTAAAACTACAAATACTACAGAATTTCCTTCCCATACAACCCCTGGGGACAGTCTCCATTTTAGGTCCTCAGAGATTCAATTGTTCCAATACTGTCAGTCCAGAATCAAAATGGTGGCTCCCATTCAAAGCTCAAGCTGCAAATGAAAACAGGTTATACAAACTCTTTTTTTATTATCACTCTAACAGATAAACAGTAAATAATTACATTTCCTAACAGGGCTCCCTCTGCACTAACAGCGACTGCAGAATGGAGCAATATAACAGGCTGTCTGACTGGTCACGAGCCTTTATTACTCAGACCCAGCCTAGAATGATTTCCAAAACACAGGCTAGACGCTCTCTTAAAGAGACAGGCACGGAGGCTTACTAAGGCGCTGTCATGCAGACAAATAGGACTACTGCAAAACAAGACACCATCCTGACAATGGGCATTTAGGAGCACAGGAAGACATTTTAGTAAACCTCAATTTGTAGTGGGATTACACTCTTCCCTGCCTGGAAATACTTGGTGTCTGCATCAGGTCTATACCTACTATATGATTCTGTATGAAAACACTATATAAAACACATGCATGTTTCACTTGGTATACCACAACATGAAGCTGATGCATCAGTAAAGTAAAGTGGTTCAATGCATTACTATACTTTTTCACTGTAACCATGACAGTTCCACAGTAACACATTTGCATACAGTTTCACAAACGTATTAGCATGTTCAAACAGTTTCACATAGTTAACCACATTACTCTCACCATTCTGGTTTGTATCACCTCCTGTACTCTAACCCACATGACTTGGGGCCTATCCCTATCAGCTATATTGGGGCTGCATGGGGCAAGGGAATTGGTTCTATAACTCTAAGTTTTAACTATCAGCTTTGAGGTAGCAAAATAGCTCAGTTTGGGGAGGGAGCTTTCAGAGGTATACACCCCCTTGTGAACAACATGTAGAGGCAGGTCTATAGGTCTCCCTGGGGAATCATAACTGAGGTGTATCACTGGTTTAGTAGTGCTCCCTGACTTTCGAAAAGGGACAGGCACAGGGTCTGTTTTTTCAACACTTGCAGAGTGGGGTCTTCCAGATCTGGCTCATTGATTTCCAATGTGTCTGTTTCTGTAGAAGGGGTTGCCTCTGCACTTGTGGTCTGTCCTGCATTAGGAGTTCTTTCAGCCCTTGACTCTGTTTGCTCTGATTCAATAATATTATTGTCCAAACTTGGCTGGGAAAAAGTTTCAGGCTTGTCATCCAAGGGAAATTCAATTGAATTGGGATCTTGCAACACTTGACTAATACTTTCAACATTATTCTCCATAATTCCGTTAGCTTCATTGCTCTCAAATAGTTCTGTATCTACTGGTATGTTAACAATGGGGCTTTCTGTCCCTTGTTCTCTGTCTTGTGGTTCAGCTGCTTCAGAAATCACACTTTGCACCTCACTTTCAGGGGGCACAGGGTTTGTGGAGAAGGCTGGGTGTTAGGTGGTCCTGATGGTCCAGCTTCATCTCCAAAATTGTACATGGGGTTACCCTGGAACAACTGACAGTTCATAGGATAGATAGTAGGGTGCTTTACACTCACTGTCATCATATTCAGACTGGCAATCACTGTCCCTGCCTGTTGGGCCTGCCTGGGGGAAGGCCTGGAATCCTTGATAACTGACAAAGAGGTTAACTGTTTTTTTTTTCTGCAGCCCTGGTTACAGGCCCAGGAGGGGCAGTGTCTGGTGGTGCAGAATCAATGATGATTTGGCCAGTTGGTAGTAGATGACTTCTGTGCATCATCTTGACAGCCTGAGGGCCATTATCAGGATGCACTCTATAGACTGGCAGATCATCCAGCTTACTAACAACAATGTAGGGCTGGTGGTGCCACCTATCAGCAATTTTATGTTTTCCATGCAAGTTCCAAATTCTGTAACAGAACTCTGTCTCCAGGTTGCAGTTTCTGGGCCTTGACATGCTTGTCATGCCTTTCTTTATTTGCCAAATTCCTCTTTGCTGCCATGGTGTGTGCTAGCTGGTAAGCATGGTTTAACTGAGCTTTTAACTTTTGAATGTATTGCAGGTGACCCTCAGCCCTGACTCCATCTGGGGACACTCCAAAACAGATGTCTACTGGTAACTGGGCTTCCTGACCAAACATCAGGTGGTAGGGGGAGAACCCAGAGGCATCACTCTTGGTGCATTTGTAGGCCTGTACCAAAGAACTTATCTGCTGGCTCTGTTTTGACTTGTCCTGAGGATAAAGAGTGCCCAACACATCTAGTAAAGTTCTGTTAAACCTTTTGGGCTGTGGATCTCCCTGAGGGTGATGGGGGTAGTTTTGGACTTCCGTACTCCCCTGAGCGAAAGTAATTCATTGATCAAATAACTTTCAAAGTCTCTCCCTGATTGGAGTGAATTCTCTGATGGGCACCGTAGTGAATAAAGAATTTTTCAATGAGGACCTTTGCCACAGTAGATGCTTTCTGATTCTTAGTTCGATAGGCCTGGGCGTAATGAGTAAAGTGATACATAACCACTAGCTCATTCCCAATATTCTTTTGATCTGGCCCTAGACACAAGAAGTCAATGCACACAAGATCCATTGGTGCACTGGTAGAGATATTGACCAAGGGGGCAACCTTTTGAGGCTGTGATTTTCTCCGTAAACACCGACTGCAAGATCTGATGTCAGTTTCTATGTCAGTCCCCATCTTCGGCCAGTAGAACCTAGCCCGGTCCAAGTCAGTAGTTCTGTCACAACTTAAATGCCCCATTTGATCATGAAGGGCCCACAGCACCACCCATTTGAAAGTTGTAGGTAACACTAGTTGCTGTTTGATAATTTGTCCTTGCCAGTATGTGGTCACTCGATACAGTACTTAGTTATGCAACTTTATCTTGGGCCCCTCTTTGAACAACAAAGCCATTTGTAAATCTGAAGAACAAAGTTTGGACACTCTTTCCCACATGAAGGGCCTCCAGCACTGGCATGATCATGGGGTCTTGTGCTTGAGCCCATTGTATAGTATCAGGAGTGAGTTGGAGCAACCTTCTGAGGTCCAAGGCAGCCAGGTGACAGTAAGCCGTAGGAACACAAGTGTCAGGGGGGCACAGACAGTCCACCGGGCAATCAACTGTTTCAAGAGAGGGATGCTCATCTTTGTTGAATTTCTGACAGAAAGCTTTGACAGATTGTTCAGACATTTTCACCCAGTTTGCATTTTGGTCAGGCCTTCTGGAGAGGGTGTCTGCATTAGTGTAGCTTAGGCCCAGTCTATATTCTACTGAATAATCATTAAGTGGACAGTGTGGATAACCAACGATGCGCAGTGGCATCTATCTTAGTTGAAGTCTGAACATGGATGAGTGGATTGTTGTCAGTTTTTACTAGAATCTTTAAGCCATAAAGATACTCATAAACTGGTCCACCACAGCCCACTTCAGAGCAAGAAATTTGAGTTTGTGTATTAGGTCATTCCTCTCAGACAGGGTTAGACTCCGACTAGCAAATGCCACAGGGCGCAAACTTTCCTCATACTCTTGATACAGGACAGCACCAAGTCCCTTCAGGCTGGCATCTGTGTGCAACACATAGGGTCTAGCAGGGTCTGCACAGGCAAGCACAGGCGCACAAGTAAGATGAGGAATGATATCATAGAAAGCTGTTTCACATTCAGAAGTCCACCTGGCTCCAAAAGGTCGTTAGTACAAAAGTAGACCTTCTCTTCTCTAACTGCATTTTTCTTATATTTCTTATTGGTAGGGGAGTAACCTTGAGGCAGATTGAGTAAGGGGTCAAATGACTTTAGTGTAGTCCCTTATGAAACAGTGATAATAGCCACAGAACACCAAGAATCTTTGCAGCTCCTTTAGATTATTAGGCTGAGGCCAGGTGGTCAACGACTCCACTTTGCTTGGATCAGTCTGAATCCCATCAGCTGACACTATGTGGCCGTCATATTTCACAGATGTTTGGAAGAATTGACACTTGTCTATTGATAGTTTTAGTTCAAAGTCCTCTAATCGGTCAAGAACCTTACTCAGGTGAGCTTCTTGTTCCTCAAAGGTCTGGCCAAACACAATGATGTCATCGAGATATACAAGGCACTCTAGCAAGTTCATGTCTCCAACAGCTCACTCCATCAACTGCTGAAAAGTGGCGGGTGCTTCCAAAATACCTTGAGGCATGCATAAGAACTCACAGAAACCCAGGGGACAAATGAAAGCTGTTTTCTCTCTGTCTTCAGGGGCCATCAAGATTTGATAGTCCCCACTCTGAAGGTCAAGTACTGAAAACCTCTGGCTTCCATTGAGGCAGTCAAGGGCATCCTGGATGTGAGGCATGGTGTATTGGTCTGGGACAGTTCTTTAATTTAACATCCGGTAGTCCACACATATCCACACTGACCCATTCTTCTTACAGACTTCCCCAATTGGGGAGGCACACAGGCTTCAAGAATCTTGAATGATTCCTGTGGCCAGCATTTCCTAAAGGTGGCACTGAACATCATCAATGCCCGCGGGTGTAAGGTGACAGGACCTCTCTCTGAAGGTCTCTCATCATGAAGACGGATATAGTGTTTGGCCCCTGTAACACAACCTATGTCCCTCTCTTTCAAGGAGAACACTTGGCTTCTCTGAGTCAACTTCTGACTGATCCTAGCTTTCCATTCTTCAAGAAGGGTGGGATTCTCCAAAGTCAAACAGGTCAGGGGTCACCTCATCACTCTCCCCAGAACATTTTTTGCTGGGCAGCACAGCAGCTTCTGCACAATATACGGTGGCTAGGGTGCACCCTCGATTCACCCTGACCTCTCAATCTGACATTTTCTGGACTTGCACCACCATCCACCAAGCATAGGCATGAGCCTGGCAGGCAGAATGCTGTGCTTGACCAATAGCCACTTAGGCAGTTTCCCCTCTTCTGGAGCATCCAGCATAAGAATTTTGTTTTTGATATCTGTTCTTAGGTACACTTCACCACTGATGTTACACTGAGTGTTTGGGGTAATGACAATGAGTCAGGGTCCTTTTTCCACACTACTCCCACAGGTTCATCTTTCTCCATCTCTGGAGTACGCATCTGTAAATCATAGGCTCACTGTACTAGGGCTGGAATGTGCAGGGCCCTTCCAGTCCACTTAGCTTGTTTCTTCTGACAGAGCTGGGCTTACCAGCTGAACATATGGGTGTTGGTACCAATTAACAAGGGGACATCATCATACAGTCCAGTCAGTGGGCAAACTAGGGCTAAGGTCTCTACTTATTCATCTACACCTGTTACAGCAGTACAGAAGCATAGCCAAATTCATGCATACCCCCAGTAAGGATAGGACTTGTCACTTAACCCCCATATATGCAGTCCCTTGAGGGGTAGGAGTGGGAGATCAGATAAGTGTTGGCCGTACCAATCTTGAAAAATAATGGTGACCTGCAAGCCACTGTCCAATATGCCTAAAGTGGAAATGCCATTAACTGTCACTGTAGTCTCCAACAAGGGACCCACCATCTCAGACTAGTCTGGAGATGTCCGTTTGGCAGACTGGCCCACAGCAGTTTTGGAGGAAAAAGATTTTCTTGGTGGGCCTGGCTGAGGTTTTATATTACTCTGGTGAACCAAGTTCAGCAGTCTGGCGGTGACCCTCCGCAGGTTTTCCAGGGAATTACGACTTTGTCAGATATGCCAGTCTTCTCCACATCTGTAGCAGAACACCTGTTCCCTAGAGTCATTGGAGTGGTTGGATTCTTCCCAGATTTTGTACTGGTTAGAAGGGGGAGTTCTAATGTCTTCTTTTGATTTAGGCTCAGGTTCCCTGTCCCTGCTGCTCCCCCAGTGGGCAGAAGTTCAGGTGGCATGTATGAGGTCACCCACTAAAGTTCTCAACTCTCTCATATCTTCTACTAATTTGGACTCGGTCTGGGATTCTAGGGTGATGGCATGAGCTCCCACACCCCAAGGGGAGCCTTACTTCTGGTCTCAGTCTTGGTTAAGCAAGGGCTAGAGCTTCTGGCCACTTCAGCCATGGCCTGTTGACTGGCCTGCATCTCTTTTATTTCTTTGAGCAATTCTCTGACCTGCTGGGTCTCATTAGCTTCATCTCACTCTTCAGGTTGGTCTAAGGTTTGACTGGTGCAGGCGACCTCAGCATAGGGCTCCCATCCATCCATCCTCATCATTCTCAGCCTCTCAAATCTCCTTCATCAGCCAGCAGTATTCGGGAGGGTTAGCTTTTCTGTCTTGAAACTTCAACTTCAGCATGTGTACACTAAAGTAACGGGCAGATCTGAGAATGTGATTCAGCCTTACACAGTTCAGTTAGCTAGCTGGAACACCCCCTTTCTATGGGTTGTCTGCAAGGTCTGTTCAATCCAAGTGACAAAAGCAGACAACTTCTCATTTTTCCATTCTTTAGCAGACTTGAACTTCCACATTATGACTTCCCCAGATTCCGTGCTGCCAAACACCCCTTCTAATGCAGAGAGGTGCTCAGCTGCAGTGGCCTCTGGGTTGGTGGATCATAGAAATAGAAAAGCTTCTAATGCAGGGCCATTTAAACTTTCCATAAGTCTCTTTCTCTTCTCCTCCTGAGAACATTGCCACTCTTGGACCAGTGGAGTAGCATAGTCCATCCATATTTCTGAGTCATCCTCCCCATGGGCACAGGGACTGCACCAGAGAACAATTTGAGCCTGTGATAAGAGTCCAGGTGTACAGAAGATATCACAATGGGGGAGATCACAATAGGGGAAGCCCTGGGAGTGGATGGAGAGGCTGGAGGAGATTTCAAGGAGTTAGTCTCCTCTGAATCCTTCAAAGCTTTCAGCAGCTATTTAGCTGACTGCCCTTCTGCAGCTAAAAGTTTCATCAGTTTATATTTAAATCCATCAATCCCTGGAGACTTCCCAGGGAAAGACAGGTCACTATGCAAGTGAATGACTCTACACCCCTTCTGGGATCCTTCTGGCATGATAACAGAAGGTACCATTTTGGGATCTATGGGAAGGCTACAAGACAGGAGGTGCCACCAATGTGTGGTCTAGTAGATCTGAATCCCACCCCTGTACTTCAACCTTTCCTAGACATTTAACCATCTCCACTGTTTCTTCAATGGTTTCATTAGTGATCCCCACAGGGATATCAGGTAGTAACATGGCATGGTAGGGATTGACCCCTTCAGCCTCACTCCACCCCATCATGCAGTGCATGACCAGCTTGTGGGGGGAAATTTTCCATTTAGGTGTAGTAAAATGCCTCCATTGCAATTCCTGTCTCAGTTTTGTACTTGGTGGTAATTTCAAATTTTGACCACTAAAGGTGCAAATCCCAGTGGTGCCTCCAAGATGTAACCCCTAGGTGGTGCTATCCTGTGGGCTACTACCTCTGCCTGAGGTAATATGCACAGGTTGAGGTGCCTGAGTTCTGTGAAGGGGGCCTCCACCCAGAGGAGTGGTAATGGGGTAGCTTAACTACTTTGGTATAGCCCTCTGGGATGCTATAACGACCCACCAACCCTTCTAGTGGTCTAAACAGTAATACCATAAAACAATTTGCATACACTGGAAAACAATAAGAATATGTTTACACCACTTAAACTTACCACCAGGGCTGGATCTCCTGCAATTGCCCTGGAGATCCCCTGTAAAATAAGATCAACAGTACACAATGCAAGTCCTTTCCCTAGAACCCAACTAATAATGTGCACACTATTTGGGTTAAACATGAAACAGATGATCAGGTTTATTCAGGGGAAGTGAACAAGGGATGGGCATGAATTTAGTCAAATGATTAGCACTCTGATTTATTTCAAGCTGATTCAGCATGCACTGTAAGTCCCTGATAATTAGTTTTGCAAACCTGGGTGCCCAGATCTTACTCAGGATAGCCTGAAGCATTGCTCAGGGTGGCCGGTATTGCAGCTGTTGGTGGGGCTCTTTAGAAATAAAGACAGTTAGCATGTGCACAACCCAAATATTTGTAATCCTAAATAGGATGGCTCAGTCCATTAGCAATAACCCAAACAAAGCAACCAGATGACACACAGTGATTTGTAGCTGTTGTTGCAGGGAGCTACCATGATTTGTACTCACACAACATGGATCAGGATGTAGGATAGGTGAGATGAAGACCTCATGGTGCTGATGCAGTGTGCTGGGGGAAGCAGGGCATTCACAACTCACCTCCTGGTGGTTGCTACCTGTTAGATGGTGTTGAGCACGGGGCTGAATCCCCAAGCCAGTCTCTGGCTGAGGTGATCTCTGGATTGTGGGCAGGGGCTTGGGCCAAGATAGCAAGGCCCAAGCAGGAGGAACAGTCCTGGGAAAAGTTTGTGATCAATTGCTGGAAAGCCTCCAGTGGGCATAACAGGATTCACCATGGGGAACCAAATTGAGACCCACGAAACACATTCAGCACTCTAAAATCAGTTGTTTCTTTAAGCCACAATTTGGATAAAGTCCATTTTGTAATTATAGCTTCACTGTGCAAACCGTTCAACCTGAGGCTATCTTCTCTCACTCAGGCAGGCCGATTGCTTCTGGAGCAAGTCTTCAGTCCCCCCCAGCAAGGAGTATTGACACACTTTCTTTCCTCTGCTGCAGGTCTAAGCTGGCAGTTGTAACAGTCCAATTTTTGCAATAGACAATCTCTGTAGGCCAGGGAACATGGCAGGCAGGCCAACTGAGGCTTCCCGCAGATTCTTCTACTCTTCTCCAAGAAGTCGCTGCTCAGCCACTTGAGCTGTTCACTCTCCGACTTCCACTCTTGACTGACACACTACTTAAGGCAGTTCTGGGTATTTCCCTGTAATCCACAAGGTTCAGTTGGCATAGGGAACTGTCTGTCACAGTTGGAGCTCCCCCTCCAGGTCCATTTAGGTGCCAAACATCTAAAACTAAAAATACTATAGAATTTCCTTCCCATACAACCCCTGGGGACAATCTCCATTTTAGGTCCTAGAGATTCAATTGATCCATGTGACAGGGTAAAAACCACATTAGGAAACAAAGGGTTAACCTCTGAGTATAAACTAAGAAAGTGTAGAGACTGCAACAGGCCAAGGGAGGGAAGGCATCCTCAGGTGTGGCCAATTAGGGGGCAATTAGAAATAAGGCAGGAGAATTCAGCAGAGAGAGAGAGAGAGAGTTGGACGCTACTGCCTGAGAGGCAGGAACCAGTGCTGAAACAAGACAGAAAGGTGTAAACTGTGCAGGGAGCTGTTGAGGGAGAGAGCTGAAGCTTGCTTTGGGAACTAGACGGTGTCTAAAACACAGAACTCTGAAATCAAGGACTAGTGTATCCGGTGGAGCCAACAACAATGAGTAGAATCAGCTATTGAAAAGTGCCTGAAGACAAGCCTACTCAGGGAAACTGTTGTTCCCTCATTCAGAACTGTATTATACACAAACTGCTAGTCCATTTAAAGTGGTGAGAAACCCCTGTTTCAAGTCAGGCTGAAGAACTGTTTTCTGTTACATTTTATGTTGCCTGACCAGACTGGGGAAAGTTGAATTGGATACTTATGATTTTCTGGACTACCACTTTACATTTGAGAACAATAAAAGGGCAGATTGTTATATGATCCTGAAACCCAGTGTTTTGCTTTTCAATATACCATAGACAAACTTGTCACACGTGGTGTGAGAGTGGGATTCGAACCCCTGTTTGAGTGAGCAGGACTAGTTATATGCAGGAGGACTTGGAAACATTGCTGAAGTTACTCACTGAACAGCAACAGGCACAACATGTTCAGCAACAACAGGTTCTCACCCAGCTGGCTCAGCAGCAGCAAGAGGTGCAGCAATGGGCCCAACAAGCACAGCAAGCCCAACAGGAGGCACAATAATGGGCATAACAAGCCCAACAGGAGGCACAACAGCAGTTTCTCATACACCTCAGACAACAACAACAGCAGCTCCTGCAGTCCTTGGTGCCACAGCCACAACAAGATCCCCCTGGGGAGGCTGGGCTGACTATCATGGGACCAGGGATTCCTAGGATGAATGCCATACTGACTAAAATGATGTATGAAGATGATCCTGAGGCCTTCCTGGTAACATTTGAGCAAGTGGCGGAAGCTGCGGGATGGGCCAGACCCCAGTGGGCTGTCCGCCTTGCCCCCTATCTAACCAGGGAAGTCCAAGCAGCCTCCCGAGCTATGGACAGTAATACAGCCAGGGAGTATACAGAGGTGAAATCAGCAATCCTAGACTGCCTAGGCATCAATACAGAAAGTTACCAACGGAGATTCCGGTGCTTCAAATTTGCAGCAGATGCATGACCTAAGGCGGTGGGACAACAACTGCAGGACCTGTGTTGACTAAAACCCGAAGGACGCAGTGGCCCTGAGGTGGCCGAGTTAATCATCCTGGAACAATTTCCAAACATTCTGCCACTGGGAATACAGACCTGGGTCCACAAACAGAAGATCTCCACCCTAGCGGAGGCCGTGCAAATCGCAAAACAAGTGTTGGATGCTGAACTCTCCTTCCACCCCATGGTCCAGCCAACAAGGCCAAGGGAGAAGATGGGGCATCAACCCAGGAGCCAGAATGAGGGAATACTGGCTGGGACTATGAAGAGACCTTGGGCTTGAAGGGAAGGGTTGTATGGGCCCAATAAGGGTCAGACTCTGGGGGAAAAAGACACCCCAGCAGCCCAGGGAGACATTTCCAGAGAGCCTGGAGGCTCACCCCAGAACCAAGACACAGGGGCATGTTTCTCATGTGGACAGAGGGGTCACTTCACAAAGAACTGCCTCTACATGGATTGTACCTTTATAGACTGCACATCTACAGATGGGTATTCACTGTACAGAGGGGGTGGGGGCCCTGAATCCCGAGATTTTGTGATCCCTGTTGAAGTAGAAGGGATAGAGATGGCAGCACTGGCGGACTCAGGAAGCCACCAGACCCTAGTCAGGGCATCCCTGGTGAACCCCCACCACTGGCAGGACCAGAACCCAGTCTCTATCCGGTGTGTGTATGGAGATGTAAAAACTTATCCTGGGGCGATGGTTACCCTTACTCTGGGTGGCTGAATATAGCCTATAAAGGTGGGGGTTACCCCAGGGTTACCCTATCCAGTGTTACTGGGGAGGGATTGGAAATGGTTTGATGACTTATGGAAAGGAAACTTATCTTTAGTAACTACCCGATCTCAGAGTCATGAAGGGAGGGGTGTTAGCCACCCACAGCTTGGTGACATTTTTCCTTTCCCAGACCAAGGGATTTTCAATGCCCAGACTAGAACCTGCAAATCTAAGCATAAATGTAGGGCAGCAAAGAAAAGGGGTCCCTAAGGGGCAAATGCACAGCAAGGTAGTGAAGCAAAGGCAGAAGTGGGTCCAGATCCCCAGCATGACCATATTGCTGACTCACCTAACCAAGGTGTAGGACAACCATCCCTATTAGAGCAAGATGTATTAAAACACTGCCCAGACATTACCAAAGAACAAAGGGCTGATGGGATACTCAGCCGGGTATACACCCAGTTAGCTGTCAGGGAAGGGGAGGTGGTAGATGAGAATCGAGCTTCCCGTTATCCTCATTTTGAGTTACAAGGTGGTATCTTGTATCAAATTAGTAAAGAGGCCCAAACAGGGGATACCCAGCATCAATTGCTAATCCCACGAGTCTTTCAGGGGGGAAATACTGCACCTTACCCACTCTATTCCAGTGGCTGGGCACTGTGGGGTAGAGAATACCCTAGCCTGACTGTTACCCCGATTCTTTTGGCCGGGCATATATCAACAGGTCAAGGATTATTCTGCATCCTGTCCCGAGTGCCAGTTAGTAGCTCCAAAGAATAATCCCAGGGCACCTTTAGTACCTTTAGTACCTTTACTTGTTATGGAGGTATCTTTTGACCAGATTGGGGTCGACATAGTGGGACCCCTAGAAAAGAGTACAGGGGGGCACCAATACATTCTGGTAATTGTGGACTATGCTACCTGGTACCCTGAGGCTATCCCATTATGAAGCATTTTGGCCAAAATTGTAGCCTGGGAATTGTTAAAGGTTTTTAGCCACATGGGAATGCTGAAGGAAATGTCGAGAGACCAGGGAACTAACTTTATGTCCCACCTGACCCAGGAGGTTTGTACCTTGTTGGGAATCAGCTCCATAAGGACCTCAATTTACCATCCCCAGACAGATGGTCTTGTGGAGTGATTCAACCAAACCCTCAAAACCATGCTTCGAACGTTTACAACCACGCAGGTCAGGGACTGGGACAAGTTACTTCCCTTACTACTGTTTGCCATGCGGGAGGTCCCTCAAGCGTCTACAGGGTTCGCTCCTTTTGAACTCCTCTATGGGCCTCGACCCTGAAGTGTCCTTGATGTGGTGAAAGAAATGTGGGAGAAAACTGATCCCAAGACTGAAAATGTAGTGCATTATGTCCTGCAATTAAGAGAAAGATTGAATTGGGTGGGGAAATATGCCCGAGAGAATCTGATGAAGGCTCAACAAGGACAAGAGTACTACTATAATAAGGAAGCCCAGTTAAGGGAATATAAACCAGGCGATCAGGTACTAGTGTTTTTGCCAAGTAGTCAGAATAAGCTTCTAGCCAAATGGAAGGGGCCGCATGAGGTTACCCAGAGGGTGGACCCAGTGGACTATGAAGTTTGCCAGCCAGAGAGGTGGAAAGACACCCAGATCTACCATGTCAATTTGCTGAAATTCTGGAACCAGAGGGATAACTTATTGATTTCCCCTGAACCAGACATGGTAGATCTGGGACCCCAAGTACCAGATAACAATATGGGGATACAAGGCCCAATGGAGCAACAGCTGTCTCACCAACAGAAACAGCAACTAACGGAGTTGGTTAGCCAGTTTTTAGATGTTTTTTTCCTTTCTCCTGGGGACGACCCATAACATAGCCCACCATATAGAAACAGAGCCAGGAGAGAAAGTACAGCAGCGACCATATCACTTGCCAGAAGCTGTCCGAGACACGGTCAAAAAGGAGTTACAGGACATGCTAGAGTTGGGAGTAACTGAGGAATCCAGCAGTGTTAGTTCCAAAAGAAGGTGGGGCTAGTCGCTTCTGTGCTGATTTTCGTAAAGTCAATGCCATCTCAAAATTCGATGTCTACCCCATGCCTCAGGTAGATGAATTGTTAGATAGACTTGGGGAAGCCAAGTACATCGCAACATTGGACCTAACAAAAGGGAACTGGCAAATCCTTTTGAATTCTGAATCTCGGGGAAAAAACAGCATTTGCTACCTCTTTTGGGCTATACCAGTTCTGTACCATGCCTTTCGGCCTACATGGGGCCCCTTCAACCTTTCAAAGACTTATGAACCACTTGCTGCGGCCCCATGCCCAGTACACAGCTGCTTACTTGGATGATGTAGTGATCCACAGCACTGACTGGAAATCTCATATTTCCAAGGTGGCAGCTGTACTACAGTCCTTCCGAGAAGCAGGGCTAACAGTCAATCCAGCCAAGTGTGCTTTGGCCAAAGCAGAGACAAAGTACCTTGGCTACTGTATAGGCAACAGAAAGGTGAGACCCTTAGTCAGTAAGGTCCAAGCAGTAGCAGAGTGCTCAGTACCAACCACAAAAACCCAGGTGAGGGCCTTCTTAGGGTTGGCAGGGTACTACTGCCGGTTCATACCGCACTTTTTTACCCTTGCCAGCCCCCTTACAGACCTCACCCGGAAATCTGCCCCCACAAAGGTCCACTGGTCAGAGGAGTGTGACCTAGCATTCACCCAACTGAAAGCGGCACTGTGTAAGGAACCAGTGTTACGCGGTCCTGACATTGACAGGACCTTTATCCTACAAACCAACGCTTCTGAAGTCAGGGTAGGAGACGTGCTCTCCCATGAGTTTAACGAAGAGGAACATCCTATTCTCTACCTCAGCCAAAAACTCTTTCCCCAGGAGAAAAACTATGCTGTGATAGAAAAGGAGTGTCTAGCAGTCAAATGGGCTGTAGACGCCCTCCACTACTACTTGCATGGCTGTCAGTTCACCCTAGTTACTGATCATGCCCCTCTACGTTGGCTCCAGGTCATGAAGGACGACAACCCCCGCATCATCAGGTGGTACTTGGCCCTTCAGCCATTTTCCTTCATGGTGCACCACCGGGCCAGGACCCAGAACGAAAACGCAGACTTCCTGTCCCTGGATGGGAGTGGTCAGGGGCCGACCGACTGTGCCTTCGTACAAAGGGGGGTGGTATGCGACAGGGTAAACAACACACTGGGGAACAAAGGGTTAACCCTGAGTATAAACCAAGAAAGTGTAGAGACTGCAACAGGCCAAGGGAGGGAAGGCATCCTCAGGTGTGGCCAATTAGGGGGCAATTGGAAATAAGGCAGGAGAATTCGGCAGAGAGAGAGAGAGAGAGATGGAAGCTACTGCCTGAGAGGGAAGAACCAGTGCTGAAACAAGAGAGAAAGGCATAAGCTGTGCAGGAGGCTGTTGAGGGAGAGAGCTGAAGCCTGCTTTGGGAACTAGATGGTGTCTGAAACACAGAAGTCTGAAATCAAGGACTAGTGTATCCAGTGGAGCCAACAACAATGAGTAGAATCAGCTATTGAAAAGTGCCTGAAGACAAGCCTACTCATGGAAACTGTTGTTGCCTCATTCAGAACTGTATTATACACAGACTGCTAGTCCATTTAAAGTAGTGAGAAACCCCTGTTTCAAGTCAGGCTGAAGAACTGTTTTCTGTTACATTTTATGTTGCCTGACCAGACTGGGGAAAGTTGAATTGAATACTTACAATTTTCTGGACTACCACTTCTCATTTGAGAACAATAAAAGGGCAGTTTGTAATATGAACCTGAAATCCAGCATTTTGCCTTTCAATATACCATAGATGAACTTGTCACAGTCCAATACTGTCAGTCCAGAATCAAAATGGTGTCTCCCATTCAAAGCTCAAGCTGCAAATGAAAGCAGGTTAAACAAACTCTATTTTTATGTTGGCTTGCACGCATGCGCAAGCAACATCTTGTAACAGTGCTGGTCTTGGGGGCGCGGCTGCTGTTAGGCGAATGCAGGGCACGCATCAGTAGATGCGTCCCTCATTCCCCAATCAGCCTGCATGCCACCGCCACCCCATGCATTCATAATGGGGCAAGCACATCAAAGCAAAGGTCCGCTGCAATCTGAGCAAAGCTCATCATACGCAGCGGTCCTTTGCTTGCCGTGCTCGCTGCCATTATGACCATGGCCGGCGAGCGGGTGGCCGCCTCACGTTTTCCGACATCGGGGTGCCCAATCCCTTGTCGGCAACTTCCGTGTTTGTGTGCCGACAGAGGCCCTCCCCATTGGCATCCCCCGCAAATGTGGAATGCCGGTGCCAATCCTTAGCTACGCCCCCGCTTTCTTTGCCAGCCGATGGGGAGCCACTCCCCATCTGCATCACCTCCCCAACTGTTCAATGCTGGGGTGCCCAATCCCTCGGCTCGCGCTCCCCTTTCTTTGTTTGCCAGTGGGGTGCCCAATCCCCGCTGGCATTACCCCATGTTGTGTGCGACAAGGGTGCCCAATCCCCGTTGGCTACCGACGCCCCCCCATAAAACCCACTTAGGTGGCACACTGGGAGCCCACCCCAGCGTGCCAAATGTCCTGTAATGCAAAACCTGTCCCGCGATGGTTTTCCTTTTTTTTTTCGCCACCTGCAAAACAAAAACCGTTCCTCGTTGTCTAGATGCCCCCCCACCCGCACTCACCCACTGCGCACCCTGCCTCCCCTCACCCCATACTTACCTCCAGACTCCGGCGCGACGATCTTCCATGGACCGGGAACACGTCTGCACTCTTCAAAGCCGACCTCGAACTGAGAAAATGCCGGTAAGCAGTATAATGTAATTAATAGGGTTTTTTCAACTTTGCTGCATATCTCAGGCATTTCTTGGAATTTTAGCACCACATTTTCAGCATGGGGTTTTTGGGGCCCCTCTTCATGAATTCTGCCACTGTCATGGTGTTAATCGGCCTCGGAAGGTGATTTCGCAGTCACTGTGCAAAATCACCTTTTGGGACCCATTAATGAAATGACAGTGCCAGTGTTCATGAGGTGGCCTCTCTAAAAGCCTATGTTCCAAATTTGGTGGAAAAATCCAACAATGCCTGTTTTATAAGCGGCATGCTAGAGTTGCTACGCAGGCTCATAACTTCGCCAGATTCACAATATTTTAATGCCGTATTTCAGCATTGGCATTTTTGCACCTCTCAGAACAGTACAGCTGTCATTTTCCACATCCTGCCTGAATGGTCTCCGCACTCGGCCATAATTGTGCAGTTGCTGAGGAAATCAATGTTTGGGCCAGATTATGAAAATGACAGTGACACAGTTCATGAGCAGAGTTCCTAGAATGCCTATGTTGAAAATTTGGAGCTGATACTCCATAAAATGACTGTGTTATGAGCATGCATTGGCAGATTGCCGCATGCTCGTACCGTCGTGCGTTTGTGATATTTTCACTCTGGATTTTTACCATTGCCATTTTTACACACCTCTTGATGAACAGTACAGCTGTCACTTCACATATCCTGCCCAAAATGTGTTTCCGCACTTCCGGCACAGAATAGCGTGGTCGCTGTGCAAAATCACTTCTTGGGACACTTTGAGGAAATGACAGTGACACTGCACATGAGCAGAGGTGCTAAAACTCCTATGTTGAAAATTTGGTGCCGAATGCCCACAAACTGGCAGTGCTGCAAGCGTGCCTTGCATATTTCACGCGCACCCTTGCAACTCCGCAAATTTTGTATATTTGTATGCCACATTTTCAGCACTGGCATTTAATTACACCTCCTTATGAACTGTGCAGCTGTCATTTTTCACATCCTGCCCAGCATGTTTTCCCGCACTGCACTAACAAGCACCCACAGGGACACCCTAATGCCTCTCACTTTCTGCAGGGTGGGGGTGGGTTGGCATCAGTTCAATACTTGACTGCCACTCCTATGTTGCATCTCTTTAACTCCTGCACTGCCAATGGCAGCAAGACAACATTCGACATTGACAAATGCTTGTTATTATTACTCTGATAAACAGTAAATAGCTACATTTCCTAACAGGGGTCCCTCTGCACTAACAGTGACTGCAAAATGAAGCAATATAACAGGCTGTCTGACTGGTTGTGAGCCTTAATTACTCTGATCCAGACTAGACTTATTTTTAAAACACAGGCTTGATGCTCTCTTAAAGAGACAAGCACAGAAGTTTACTAATGTGCTTTCATGCAGACAAATAGGACTATTGCAAAACAGGACACCATCTTGACAGTGGGCATTTAGGAGCCCAGGAAGACATTTTAGTAAACCCCATTTTGTAGGGGGGTTTACACTAGTTAACCAACAGTCTACTTCTTCCTAACCCCCACCAGAATTGCCTTATGTCTGTCCCATGCATTCTTGTATTTCTCCCATTGTTTTTGATGCCACAACATCCTCAGGTAGGCCATTCCATGTGTCCTCAACCCTATCCATGAAAAAATACTTTCTCACGTTGTCCCTAAGCCATCACCCCTCTATCTTCAACTTGTGCCCCCTTGTTCTTGCACATCTATTTTTTCTGAAATATGCTATCATCTTGGACTTGTTAATTTCCTTAAGGTACTTGAAAGTTTCTATCATGTCCCCCCCTCCCTCCTTTCCTCGATGGTATACATATTAAGCTCTTTTAGTATGTCTTCATATGGCTTCTGGTGCAGACCATTTTAGTTGCCCTCCTCTGGATTGCCTCCTTTACGTCTATGTCCTTGCACAGATGTGGTCTCCAGAACTGCATGCAGTACTCCAGATTGGGTCTCACCAACTGTCTGTTCAGAGGGATAACTACCTCCTGATCTCTACTGGTGATGCCTCTCCCTATACATCCCAATATCCCCCCAGCCCTCCTTACTGCCTTCTCCCATTTTTTATTTACCTTTAGGTCATCTGACATGACTACCCCCAGATCCCTTTCCATTTTTGTTGTTGTTAGTACCCCCTCATTGTGTACTCTTCCCCTGGGTTTTTATTTCCCAGTTGCATTACTTTCCACTTCTTTGCATTGAATCAAAGCTGCCATACATTTGACCATACCTACAACCTTGTCAAGTCCCTTCTCATCCTTTCCACACCCCTCTTGGGTATCAACCCTGTGTCAGATATTTGTGTCATCTGCAAAGAGGCATACTTTTCCTTCCAGTCCCTCTGCAATGTCACTTATGATGGCATAAAAATGGACCGGTCCTACTAATGAACCCTGCAGTGCACCACTAGTAACCCCCCTTTCTTCAGAGTGGACTCTGTTTACTATTACTCTCTGTGTCCTGTTGTCCAGCCAATTTTTACCTAGACTACCACCCTGGAATCCATTCCCAGACTGGCTAACTTGTTTATTAATCTTTTGTGTGGGACTGTGTCAAATGCCTTGCTAAAGTCTAGGTAGGCCATGTCCACAGCCCTTCCCCGGTCTACTACTTTGGTCACCCAGTCAAATAAATCTATTAGATTCATCTGATATGACCTTCCCGCTATGAATCCATGCTGCCTTGAGTTCTGTGCCCCTCTGGCCTCTAGGTACTCAACAATTTTTTCTTTCACCACCACTACTACTGCCACCATCATCAGAACTTTAATTTGTTTCTAACTGTACAAAATATAAACAGTTCAGCAGAACATTTTGTCTGTCATATTGCATCCAGTGTTGTGTGTTACTCACTGTCATTTATTCATTGCTTTATAGGAACCCAATCATCATCACATACACAAGTTATTAATACAGTCATTGAATAACAAGGACAAAGCACAATGAGCACATGCACCAATATTCTTATTACATATTCTAGTCTATCTCCACAAAGGCAGCAGCAGCACTTACACCCTGTTATTTTTTCTTTCACCTGTACTGTTATATTTTAGTGATGACATTATTTCACTGTTGGTGTCTCACTGTTTCTCACAAACAAAAAGCAAACATTGTTTTTTGTTAAAGATGAGCAATCAGCATAACTAATAGACGGCATACCATAGACAACTCTATAGCCTGTGGTCCCGATGTTCAGGTTATATATATATATTACTATACTTTTTGATGAGTATAATTCTGTTGACTCTCCAGCTGATATTTGCTTTTAAATAAATGAGACAGAAAAGTAGGTCACTCGAAAATAGCAGTGCATTTAGGACAAGCATTTGTAGTCACAGAAGACGGGAAAAAATGCACTAGCTTGCACTACCAAAAAGATGTCTCACTCCAATCTGGAGATGAAACCAACCAGTTTATTACATCACATTTTAAAAAAATTACAGTGCATCTATCTGCAGTGGTACAAACACCCCATAGGGACTAGCAAGAACTCCCCAACACCATTTCATAACCATGGTGACAAAATGAGAGAAATGAATGTCGAATGTCAGAGAAGGAACTGGCAGATTATTGCCATGGAAACTGATCTAAAAATGAGGAAAACTAGTACAAGTAACTGGGAACACTGACTGAAAGATAACAGATAAAAGGACTCAATAAATGATATACCGGTGTTCTCCATTTGAAGCGATTGAAATAATTATAATTAGGGGAGCTATTTTGTTTAATATATTGTTCATATTTGTTATGTAGGGGATTGTTATTTATAAATGAAATAAGTATGTTAAATTAAATTTGCACAAGTAATTGTAGAAATATTTAAAGATATGTTAATGAAGTAATTGATGTGTTAGATTCTCTGTATACATATGGGGGTATCTGTCTGGTGAACTTAACCCTTGATAAAGCACCCACAGGGGTGCAAAACAGCATTGGGGAGTTCTTGCTCAGATGTTTGTCATTCCAGCTGTTCTCCTGGGACAAGGGTACCAGCATCAGCAAACAAAAGATCGTCTTTGAGGATATCTCTTTCATCAGGCCACATCTTTGGAACTTATAGCCACCAGACACTAGGACCACACAGACACTTTTTCAAGCAGTCAGCTAGGGGCTGCCCGTGACAACATCAGCCATCAGCTCTCTCCAGGGTTACTGTGTCCCAGGTGCACAATTTTACTTTTTTTTTAATTAAACCTCAGTTGACACTCTGTAGACCATTTCCCAAGCTTCCACAGGTCCCTCCTCATTTTCTCCACCCCTTCTGGAATATCTACTCTATTACAGATCTTTGTGTCATCCGCAAACAGGCAGACCTTTCCTTCCAGCCCTACTACAATATCACTGATGTCATTGAACAGAACTGGTCCAAGGACTGATTCCTGAGGTACTCTGCTGGTCACCCTTCTCTCCCCAGTTTGTATTCTTTACCACCACCCTCTGTCTCCTGTCTGTTAGCCAGTTTCTATCCCAGTTTGCCACCTTGTCTCCCATGCCTAGACTACCCATCTTGTTAACCAGCCTCCTATGTGGGACGGTGTTGAAGGCTTTGCTGAAATTGAGGTAGGCTATTTCCATTGCGCCATCCTCCAATTTACTTCCTTCGTCACCCAGTTGAAGAAACATCTGAGATTTGTCTGACATGACCTACCCACTGTGAACCCATGTTGCCTAGAGTCCTGGGCACTGATGGCTTCTAGATGTCCCACTATCCTTTCCTTAAGTAGTGCCTCCAAGATCTTCCCCACTACCAAGGTGAGGCTGACCGGCCCATAGTTACCCACCTCCTCCCTACTGCCTGATTTGTTTAGAGGGATGACATGTGCCCTACTCCAATCCCCTGGCACTGCTCCTGTGTTAAGTGACTTAGTAAGCAATACTGCCAAAGGCTCTGCTAGCTCTCTTTGCAGCTCCCGTAGCATCCTTGGGTGCATGCTGTCTGGTCCCATTGCAAGGGTGCCATTTAGATAGGGAAGAGGGATGCAGTTGCCCCCCCCCACATTGGTGCCTAGGTTGTTCTTATGGTGTGGCAATAATTGTATTACATTTGGATGTTATCTTTTGCACAATAAGTGCCCCCCTGGCCTGTGTGCACTCACACTGCAGGTGCACTCCTGATTCGACTGTGTCTATATGGTGTTGTCCACTATCTCCACCTATTAGTGGCGGCGCCATCACACATGATGTGGTGGAGCTCCAGTCAAGCAAGAGAACATGAGTTACGTGGGTGGGACACTGTCTTTCCCTCCACAGAGTAGACAGGCTGCACAGTACAGCTTGGAGGAGTCAGTGAGCACTGAATTCTCAATAGCAGTGTTGTGGCTACATATTTTTGTTGGTCTACTCTTAGTGATTCTCAATCTCCCATAATAGCTGAAGGGGCAGAGGGTGAGCTAGAAGCTAACTCAAGACTAGGCTACCTACTTACTTACTCTACTAGGCTCACCTCACAAAAAAAAAAACAGCACAGGCACCCTACTGCAGCAAGCTAGGCCTAGCAGCAGCAGTGTCAGTGGTGTGGGTGGCCTTCATAAGCCTTGATCAGTGCAGTGTGGCAACAGCCAAGCAAGAAGCAAGCAACACTGGTTGTGTGGGTTCGGTTGGTGAGGTGACTTGATTGTGGACCACGTTGGGGAACTGGGATGGTCAGTTGTAGCATCCAGCTACTGGCAGAAGGACGGAGGAGGAGTGGACTGAAAACTGGGCTGGTGGCACACTGGGCCAGGCAACAGGTTCTGGCCTGATGGCCAGGTAAGTAAAAGTAATTTTTTTTTTTACAGGTGGAATGGGGAAGGAGGAAGGACTAAAATACTGATGTGTTTTTCACATTTCTGCTCCATTGGGCGGCTTTACAACCTAGGATAGTGTATTGAATGGAATGGAGTCAGGGAGAGTTTGTTTTTGGGGGGGTCAGAACTTCAACCAGGAAAAAAATTGGCTAGTAACTTGGTGAGTTTATGCCCAAATCTGATGCACTGCTCTGGGGTATAGACAGATGAATCTCATTTGTTTGTCCTGACTTGCATATTACTTTTCAGTTACAACAAATATGTTTTACCTTTTAGAGATGTTCTAGACATTTCAGAGCTTGCCACCTAAGGGCTAACTAGCATCTAAACTCCACTAGTTGTTGGCTCCCCCCCCCCCGCAGAAATCAGAAATGGTGCCCCTGCCATAAAGTCTGAATTTACAGGGCAGCATGTTTTCTATGAGGGATGGATGAGAAGCAGAGCAGTTTTCAGGTGTAAAATGAGGGCTGTCCCTTGCATTCAGTGACAGCTGAGTGGTATGGTATGCACAGACTATTGCAGCCCCACTATAGTCAAGCTTATGACCCCCCCACCCCAGTGAAGCAGACCTCCACATCCCTATGCTCAGGAACATTATGACATAAGGCAAGGGAGACTGCAGGGACATGCACCATTGAAATGAATAGGGGTATTTTTATTATACATTGTTGATGGAGAGTTGGATATTAATGAAGGCCACTGCTCTACTAACAAGGGCCTTGTTAGCATAACAGTGGCCTTCATTATTCTCCAACTTGCCATTATAATGTATAAAACAGTAATAATAAATAACTCCATTCATTTCAAGGGGGGTATGCCCCAGCACTCTGACACATGGATATCATCTTTTAAAGATTCCTGCCTCTGGCTCCCAAATACTCAGGTAAGAGACTCTCACCTTATAGCTATATTTGGTGGGTTGTCTGTAGCAGCATGGCCACACCTGCTACAATGTGTGTGCATGGGAAGGGGGGAGACTGGCCATGTGGGTGGGTGTAGGGCTATTGCTACTTTTGTGTTTGCCCCTTAAAATCTGTTTGCATGGAAGCATTCAAAACTATGAAGAGAAAATGGTAGGAGTGCCGGACAGACCGAAGTAATTACGTAGTTTTGTGGGTAAGTGTGTGTATTGGGGGGGTAAGAACCATGTGTGTGTCCATTGGTATGTGTGCTACAGAGATGAGTGGGGGACAAGAAAACTAAAAAGTATAACATTGGCTATAAGCATGCCACATGCGTGCAGATGTATGCAGATTTGTATTGAAGTACAAGCAAGCCATATGTGTGCAGGCTGTATACCTTAGTGGATAAAGGCACTGACCTGCAAACCAGGAGACTTGAAGACCTGGATTTGAATCTCATCAACCCCCACTTGTATATTGTATGATCCTGAGCAAGTCACTTAATTTTTATGTGAGCAGTTATCAGCGACCACTTGCTTTTTGCATGCATGTAACATGCATGCAGTCTGTTCCAATTTAACAAAACAAGCATGCATTCCACACCTGCTTGCTGCACACATGCCACATGCATGCAGTCAGTTCCAATTTAACATTTAAATCATGCTTGCAGCATGCATATCACATGGGTAGTTTTATGTGCACAGCATAAGAACATTTCATATCATTATTTCTGTAAGGATTCAGAGCAAACATACCAGCTGTTCCAAGAAAGGCAGATAAAATGTATTTGGCCCCTTATAGGAAACCTTTTCATGTGACACAACCTGAGACTGACTCAATGGTGATTAATGCTTAGGGCACCTAAACACCTCAGTTCCATACCTCCTGATAAAGAATCTAGGATGTTGGATGGATACGCTAAGCAAAAGGACATATGCCTCTGCGTCATTGGGCCTCTGTACTGCCAATTACCAGATCCACATGATGAAGTATCTGAATGCCCTATGCAGGAAGGTTGAAGTGGCTACACAGGTCTTGCCTGATGGTACCCCAAAACAGGAGATACTAAAAGCTGTAACTTCTGGGGTCAATGTGGGCAAGCACTTACTCAGCACAGCCTTTGATGCGTTGGATGCTTCTGCCAGGGCTGCGGCCTCTGATATCTGTCTCAGGAAACATTTGTGGCACAGAGTAGCAAGTTTTGTTACCAATGTGCAACAAACAATTCTGAATGCCCCATTTAGAGGGCAGAAGTTGTTTGTTCATGAGGTCCAAGAAACTCTTAAAGATTGACAGGCCTCCATCAGGACTTTGAGGTTTGTGCACTCCTTCTACCATACGCGAACTAGGAGTAGGAGCAGGGGTACTTTGCATCCAGCTGGTGTTAGATAGTGCCTAGCCCCCAGACAGAAAGGCAGGAGCAAAGGAGCAAGGCCCTTGTCAGTCCCCAGTACTACCCTGGGTGCCCATTCAAAAGCACCTGGAGGTGGTGGAGCCAGTGGAGCCATCCCCAGTGGCTCAGCCTGACTCCTTATACACCTCTCAACCACCTTTACCTTCAGGGGTGGTTGTAGAGGGTTGACTCTTCCTCCACTGAAACCATGGGACTTTGAAAATTCTAGTTTGAAAGTTCTACCTCAAGTCCTTAGTTGCTGAATTTGAAGTGCAAAAGTGTTCTTAAACATGGTAGCTGAAGTCTTGGCTCTTGGTCCAGGAGAAGTCTTGAGAAGAAAATGTCTCTGCTCTGTAAACAGACAGGGTCCCCAAATGCAAAAAGGCCCAGATACAGTCTTAAACCCTTGTTTTAAGGAGTTTTCTCAAACGGCAGATCGAGTAGATCTTGCCTTGCTCTGCAATTGGCTAGCATTCTACCTCCATGGTTACACAACCACTCAGCTATTAGTATTTTATTACAAATCAACAAATGTGCATTTCTGAATATGAGAGGAAAAAAGGCTCAGAGGTCAGCTAGTCTAAACCGGAATTTTAGGAAACCATCCAGCACCCCCTCCCCCTTGAAATGGTTGTAATTAAGCTACACTCAGTACAGCCATCTACCTAAATGGTAGCCCATTCAACTGTCAGTGTAGACTGGCAGAGACAAAAGGAAGCCAGATGAAATGGCACCTGTAGATGCCAAGGGCTATTCAAACACAAATGGATGTGCCTGCTTACAACACTGCTTAATTATTATTTTATCTCCTTCTAAATGATTTAATTAAACTCTAGTCCCTAACTAGCAGAAAACAGCTTCTCTGCCTAGTAACAAGAGATTACATCATTTTTTGGGGGGCCCATGGCTTTTTTTGTACCCATGATCCCTTGTTAGTTACATTGGGCCACCATGGATGTCTCTGATGCATTTTTCACATACAATACCATGAAATATGATTAGAACAATAAGGTATGGCCTTATATTACCACAGTGACACCACCCTTCAAATGTCATATGGCACTATGACCTAGTAATAGTTCAGGCACAAGGATGAGCAACACAGTCTATGGCAGTATGACCTTTCAGGGCAGCACAGAGATGGGCAACAAAGAGTTTAAGATGTGGGTGACATCCACCATTCAAAATCTGTACAGAACTATAAGCCCCACTCAAAATTAATGAAGTACTATGACCTTCAGACAGAGTTCTCCTGTCCTGTCTGACTCTGCTCCCCTCTTTTTAATTTTTTTACAAAAATATATTTTTCTAATAGAAAAATAATATAAGTTATTGGATGCTGTACAGTACACTAACTTTTTTTTACTGTATTGTTGATTTTGCAAGTAAAACAGACTAAAACTAATACCTAACCTACTATATTTTTTTCATTGCTGGATGATTTCATGAGAACTGTGCCTGCCTCATGGCACTGCAGACTGCAGATGGCTCTACGATGCTGGTTCAACAAATATTTTGTCAATCGACATTACAGCGATGGATTTACGTCGACCACAGTTGCAGTTGGCATAAATCTGTCAGAGAACACTGTGTTTTCTTCAGGGGGGCTTTGTGCCCTGAACCTCCCCATGTGGGGGGCTCTGCCCCTGTAACCCCCATATTTAGGATAATCAACTCTGAGTCGGAGTTGATTCGGGGAGAGAGCACAATACCCTGAGGAAGCAGTGCCGGGTTCCCACAGTGACAGTAAAGTGTCCTGTTGCTGTACAGTCATTCATGTTAGAGGTGTCGATGTTCAATCAGCATGCAACTGCAGACCATGCTTTTTGTAGTACCCAAATCCCTTTCCTGTTTCCTGTTAGGCTGTTTGTGTGACAGTGCCTGAAGTTTTCCAGTCCTTCTGGTGGAGCAGATTGTATTTAAGAAACACACTTTGTATTACAGGATGTCCAATGGAACTGAGAGGGGCTCGAAAGCTGCTTTATAAATAGCATTCAGCATTATATTTAGGTCCCACGGAGGTACTGGAGACAAAAACAACTGTCTGCTTCTCCTAACCACCCTTAGAAAATGGATGACTTCCCAGTTTGTCCCTGGGATGAGCACATGGAGGTTCCCAGGACTGCTTCTAGCACCAACACCTGACCTCCCAGTGTACTCAGTGCAAACCCTCTGTCCACACCCATCCTAATGCCTGAGCCAGACACCACACATGGCCACCACAATGCGATAAGTGGAGCATGTTGACATTTGTAAATTGTCCACTGTGACATCCCCCTAGAAAGACGTATGCCATAGATACCAGCTGTAACGTGTTCTCCACCCCCCCAGTCCAGGGGAATGAAACTACCCAGGGCCATAATCCATTAGGTTAAGGCTCTGGAAACAATAAAAGATGTATAGGCAGTGAAAAGATTTACTCCACTTCTACACACAGTATCCACTTACTTATTGTGGATGTCAGTTAGGGCCAATGACCCTTCAATAGGTATGGTTGTGTGCTTAACTGAATTATGCACATCCTTATCTGCCAAAGGAGGGGTTTATCACTTCTGGTAGCTGTCCTTCAGAAATGGATAGCATGTCATCTGTGGCCTAGGCAGATATTTGTGCTTATCTGTACCTGCCCATTCCTGTTCCATAATCTGGTCACAGTGCACAAAGTTTGGAAAACACTTTGGTGCAGAGGAGGATGTGGATAAAATTGGGTTCATGTCCAGCCATTCCATGAATTGCACCTCCTTCGACTGCAGTGTCCTACAAGCTTCCATTATAAGGTAAGACTGAGATTTTGTCTCAAACAGGGGAGAGATCAGGATCTTTTTCTTAGGCTCCATCCACTCACCATCCTACTCCTCTTCAGAGGGGCCCTCCTTCTCATCAATTATCATAGCCAAATTAGGATTTTCCCCTTGGCCCCGTATCATCAGCTTGACCCTACATATAGTCAAGGTCTGGGGTTGCATGCAGATCTGGGTGAGCAGTATTCCTGGTGATGCTCATGTGAGTGAAACCAGCTGGGGGATCTTGAGCTTAAGACTGCATCCTCATTTGTTTGTGAGCTCATGCTGCTTTGTGAGTACTTGCACTTGTATGCACTTTTTCTGGCAAATACATTTACATTTTTTATTTGAAAGGCTATGTCTATAGCTCAATGGGCTGAGCAACCGGATTTCACATTCAGATTTATTGGATAGCAATTTGAGATTGCAATCTCATTTGCAAATGCGTCCATTACATAAAACAAATTCATAAAAAGTATACAATATACATACAGTAACATACAAAAGCTATTTGTATCACAAATACATTAGCTAATATTATTAGATTATAAACTTATCCATATCAATTACAATGTTTGTTATACAGACTAAGTATTGCTGTTCTAAAATGTCGTATGGAAGTAATACTTGCACTTTTAATTGTTTACTTCATCTATCCCAAGTTCTAGAGACCATAGCAGCCAACGTATTATTCCCATAAGTAATGCTACTTCTTGGAGCAAGATAAGATATCCCCTTTGTTGAGCTCAAATAATGTTTATGTGAAGTTTTTGTTTTTAATACACACCTTAAATATGAAGGCAACGTCTGTGTAATAAATTTATAAACAAACAAAGTCCAGTGCAGATCTCTATGGTTTGACAATGAAGTCATGCCAGCTGCACTGCACAATGTACATCAATGAGAACTATAGGGAAGATTTGTAATAAAATGTAAAGCACTATTATATAATAGTTAAAGTGTTCCTAATAAAGTACTAGTTGGAACTTTATAAACAATATCACCATAATCTAACACTGGGAGAAATAAAGATGTAACCAATGATCTTCTAACTGCCAAATTAAATAATGATTTTTTTTTGTAAAAAAAAATGAGAAGGCCCTTTAGTTTGTTAGAAATACTCTTGATATGTAAATCAAAATTTAATTTACTGTCAAGTGAAAGACCCAAATATTTATATAAGAATATGCGTGACTTATTGCAACTCCTGAAACAGTGTATATATCCCTACTAATTGATTCATTGCTACTTTTCCTTTCAAACAACATCCACTGGGTTTTCTTTATGTTCAGCAGAAGTCGTAACCCCATAAACTCCCACTGGATGCCAAGAAAATCTTTGTGTAGTACATCTATTGCTATATTTGTGTCTTTCCCTGTAGAATACCTAATTGTATCGTCAGCATACATGTATACACTTGTGTCAGGAGAGCATTGTCTGGGAATATCATTAACATATAATAAAAATAACAAGGGCCCCAGCACCGAGCCTTGTGGTACACCCATGTTCTCCAATATTGTATCCGGGTACACTGACTTCAACCGATTAAGTAAAATTATGTGGTGGGCAGTGTCAAGTGCCTTTGACAGGTCTAAAAAAATGTTGGAACACTGATTCTTCTGTTGAAGGCATTCAACTCATCGTCCACCACTTTTGAGATCACATGGGTAGTATTATGACCTTTCCTAAATCCTGATGGTAAATGTGTAATTATATTACATTTGGTGAAGTAATGAATCAACTGTTTATGTAAAAGTTTTTCAAACATCTTCACACATTTTGTTAATATTTATATTGGTCTATATGAGTTTGTTTCAGTAGGATCACCCCCTTTAAAAATTGGAGTAATGAATGCTGTCTTCCAATCCATTGATATGTCAAAACTATGAAGTGAAAAGTTAAACAAATAATCTAAATGTCACCCTACTAAATGTGACAGAATTTTAAGAAAAACTGGGGAAATTCCATCACATCCTGCCCCTTTACTAGTATCCAATGTTTGCAGTTGTTTCACTACTTCAACTTCTGTTATATCACGGAAAACAAAAAAGGCCTATCAAACTTCTCGTGAAATCAGTGTCTAACGGAGGTGGGGCTAAACCTGGGTGTCCCCCTATCAAATGTTTGTCCTGCATCTAAAAAAAAATGAATTACAGTAAATCATGCCACTTGATCCATAGCACTGCATAAGGTTTTCCCCCCATATTTCAATTTTAAAGGTAAAGAAAATGAAACCTGTTTCCCATGTTGGGAATTTATATCCCTCCATGTTAATTTTGAGTCTCTTGTGTGCTCTGCAAAGTAATTAATATAATAATCTTTTTTCACTCTTCTAATCTCATGTGTGCATTTATTCCTTATAGCTCTAAAAGCCTGCTTATCTAATAAATTATTGTTCTCTCTTGCCTTTTGCCATAATTGAGCTTTTGTTTTTATTAACTTTTTTATTAACTTTTTTACCCCCTTGTAATCCATGGAGTCTTTATTTATTTTTTTTTTAACATTCTTTTGTATTAACGGGCATGTTTTTCAATTACTCCAATTAAGGAATTTATTAAAAATGACCATGCAGTTTCAACATCTGGGCAGACATACATTAATTTCTAGTCAATATCTGCAACGTCTCTTAAATAATCTTGGTCACAAAAAGTATCAACATTTCTAACAGTAACTATTTGTCTTGGTACCTTTTTCTTTTTGGTTTTCCCATACATGAAACATAACAATGATCACTTGTATCTGCCTCATGTACTGATGAAATATATTTATATAATCTCTTTGTTAGTATAAGATCCAAAAGTGAATCTTTACCAGAATAGGTGAGGTGTGGTCTGGTAGGTAAGGTGACTGAGATAGATTCAGTGCTGCAAATTGATTATTTAATTATTGGTGTGGGACTAGCATATTCCAATTAAACTCCCCTAAAAGCACAGTTTCATTTTTTTAAAAAGGGGCAATATCTGAATTGAGGGACTGTAATGTTGCAGTGGGTGCTGCGGGGTGGGGGTCTATAACAAACTGCCAGATTTAAATTTAGACCTGGTGGTCCTTGTACCTGCAATATCAATAAATCCAACTGACCTGGAATAGGCTTAGCTAACTTGATTTGCCCTTTATACTGGGAATTTAAATAGATTATTACCCCTCTCCCTTTCTTAATTCTATCCATTCTATAGATGTTATAATTACTAATGGATACATCTGAATCCTTACCCTTTGCTGTTAACCATGATTCTGATATAGCAAATGCATCAGGATGTGTTATTTCAACCTGGGTTCTTATTTGGTCAATTTTGGGCAACAAACTTCTAACATGTAAGTGAAGTATACCAAAGTGCTTTCTTTCCCCAAAGTCAGCAAAAAAATAATTAGTTTTAGGCAAAGGACCTGGGTTTTGATGAACATTACCAGAAGTCAATAACAGTAACAGTATGACCCTTCTCATAAAAACAAATCACAATTTTGTAACCATTCATGCAGTCCTCCTATGCACTGTTGTTTCTGGGAAAAAACATAAAGACGAATGTGCAACAGTCCATATCCAGAAACTGAATTTATTACAAAACTCTCAAATGGGTCCGCTTTCATCATATAAGCATTTGTTAGAAAAACATTTTCTTCAACAGTTAAACCCTGATACTCCGAGTAAAAATTATCCCGACCCAAACATACTCCCCCCATGTTCCCAATATTAAAATAATTGTCCCAAATAACAATTCTCTAATCATTTTGTACTTGTACTTACAATACTAAACAGGAACAGCAACCTTTGTTAAACCAAAACCTGTTACTGAGTGGCACTTGTGCCACTCGCGCTCACATGCTCACACTGTTTACCAGCACAAGCTTTTGTATTGCCACACTCCACCCCCGACACAGCTTGCTATGTTCCAACTGGTCTTGTCACCAAGACCCCCTTCTACCAAGTGGCTCTGAGCAAGATGGTAAGTGTTTGGGGCAGAGACAGTCTCATAAAGAGCAGAAAAGTTCAGAAGTAGTGCTGGGAGATGACAATTCACAAAAACAGTCTCTCTTCAGTGTACTGGCTCACCTCCATTGTTGTTTCAGTCCTGCCAGCACACACACATATCTTTCAGGATAGTCAGGCATTCTGGTTCTTCCTGGAGGCACGAGATTTTGTAGTGCCACGCTCTGCCCCCAACAGAGCTTGCTATATTCCAATTTGGCTTGCCACCAAGCCCCCCTCCTACCAAGTGGCTCTGAATAAGATGGTAAGCTTTTGGGGCAGAGACAGTCTCAGCAAGAGCAGGAAATTTCAGGAGTAGTGCTGGGAGATGACAGTTCACAAAAACAGTCTCTGTTCAGTGTGCTGGCTCACTTCTGTTGTTGTTTCAGTCCTGCCAGCAGACACAGCACGTCTTTCAGGATGGTCAGGTCAGTGACTCCTGCTTCCTGAGTTATGTAAACAGTTCCTCCCAGCCTCCTTCTGAAGCACTTTTTCTTTGCTGGCCAGAGAGTCTGTCAGTCTGTCTTCTCCCCTGGGTCCTGCTGCCCCACCCAGCATTGCTGTGCTTTGGGCCCTGCTTGGTTTGTGCTGGACTTCTGTTTTTTTGTGTTCTCCTGTTTTTGGTTTGTATTGCTTTGCCTCCAGCTGCTAGATGCTTCCCTGTGTGCTTGTTTCCTTCCTGCTCCTGTACTTGTGTTTGCTTTGTTTGTTTCTTTTGGGCTTTCTAGTTTTCTAGCATCCTGTGTATACGTTGTTTATTTGTACTTTAGAATACATATTGTTGCTTCCTTAGCTTATTTTGCTCTGTGCCTATTCTCACAGGCTTCATTTACTCACCAGATTTTGCAAGTCCTCCATCAACTGCATTATTGTTGTGTGTTTCAGCTCCCATTGCTGTTTTTCTGCCTGCTATCTCCTGTGCATTCCACCTTAATTATTTGCACTTGGTCCAGGCTACACTCGTAGCCTCTGCCTGATCACCTACTTCACCCTGCCACTTCTTGTGTGGTTTGTGTGTTCAACAGCTCTGCTCTTACTTCAATCAGTGCTAGCTCAGTTCATTCATTATTGGAGTTCACTGTGCTCTGGTCCGTTTATGCAGTGTTTGCTCAGCCAAGCCCAACTACTGCATTGCTATACTGACACTTTCAGCTACCACATTACCTGCCTGGACTTGGCTTCCAGCTGCAGGCATTTTAACAGTTTGTGTCTGAATTTAACTATTTTGAACCTTTCTGTTATTAATTTGCTTCCCCTGTTCACATTATTCTGGCAGCATGCTATCCTGTGGATTGTCCTTCACTAGGACCTTGCCAGTAAAGGAGTTTCTTTTGGGGGGTTCCTACCCTATCAACATTACAGTTGCTGTTTGGTCTCATGATGATCAGCTTGTGGCTTCCCTGTCATTCTCACCGCAAGGGACTGCGATGTCATGGTGCGGCATCATGGCTTCAATTAGCAGGATCATGCTTTTATGTAAGCTATATGATTTTGGCCTGCTTTCTTGCCTACATGGTTTTCAGTTATCCATGCATAAATCATTAACCTCACAGCTTAAATGGCCTTCAGATGTTCATTGCATACCATTACTGTGCTGCATGCTCCTTACTGGATTAACTTAGCTCCACCTTAATGGCATTTCAGGTATTCATGCCAACCATATCAATTTACTATTCATGCTGAAACCATAGCATCAAATGCTTTTATGTAAACTATGATTGCTCCTTTATGGAACTGGTTGTCAAGCATACACGTAATTCAGCTTACCTCCTATGCGATACATCATGCTTACTTACGCTGCTGCCCATTTTACTTACTTGCTTACTTACTACTTGCCAGCAGAAACAGGCCACATGGTCTGTCAAGTCTGCTCCAGTGTTCAGCTAGCACCTCAATTTCTGCAGCTGCCCCTCCCTCCTCTGCCCCTCCCCATTTACCCCCCCACACAGATGAATGCTGACTGACCTTGAACCAGATTAAGCCATGGGTGGTATTTTTAGTGAATGGGGGAAATGTGGCCAGGACACCAGGGAAATTCCCCTACTCTGTAGGTGGGTGGCGCTGTCCATCGGTCCACGGAGATGGAAGACCTCAGTCAAAAGGAGTAGTGGAGGAGGACGGTCCTAGCTCTGGAGCTCTGCAGCCTTCATATGCCTGTGCACCTAGTGTGAAGGAGCCAGAGCATTTTGAACCCTGAGAGGGTCTTTTGCTGCTGGAATGCCAAGACATGTCGACAGAGTTATCGGTTTCTGGTACTGACAACAAATTTTTATTATATGAAGAAATGGAAGAAAAGAAACAGCAGTTATTGGCTTTAATCCAAGTAGTGGAAAAAGACTATGGTTTATGCCAAGAGCGACTAGAGGAAGAAAAGAAATGAAAACGTTCACTTGCTAGCCCTGTATTGTCAGGTAATAAAAGGTTACCACTTACTACACCCCCTGGAGAACAGTTGGCTTCTTCAGCTCCGAATGTGTGTAGTGAGGGTTTGTTGGATGGAGCGCTTCCCTCAATTACTGATGATAATGAGATTCGTTCCAAAAATGAAGTTCTTATTAAAGCGGGTTGGCTGTGGCAAAAGGGTATTTGGATCCCTGACCCGAACTTTTCATTTTCTGATGTTTCACAAACTACATTACAGGATGTTCCCGGATCGGTGGTTTTCAATTTCCAGTCCAAAGTGTCAGAGTCCCAAATTGGCAGAAGTACGCAACTGTCAGCTGAAGGTGAGGCTGACATGGACATGACTGCATCAGATGCTGTGGTAGACAGCATTTGCAAGAATACCAGGCCACTTGACATAGCAAATGCTAAGTCTCCAATCCCGGGTGTTACTGATTCTTTGGATGAAAATGGTGTTTCTCACCGCCAAGTTAGTGATGTTCCTTCTGCAAATAACGATATGAGGAAGAAAAAATCTTATGCAGGTCTGTTTCGTCGTCCTGCTCAAGAGGCAAAACGGAGATTTTTAG
Organism: Neoceratodus forsteri; assembly: GCA_016271365.2. NCBI lineage: Eukaryota > Metazoa > Chordata > Ceratodontiformes > Ceratodontidae > Neoceratodus > Neoceratodus forsteri. The sequence continues at coordinate 1,277,094,277 of CM057450.1, read as the reverse complement.
TAAAACTTCATTATAAGGGGCTAGCACCCATTGTCCCGGACAGACTATGGGTAGGGAAAACTCTCTTACTTGACAGTTTAGGATTTGTACCCTCTGATGTCTATGCCTTCATTCATTCACCTGGGAACCATCAATATGATATAAGCTTTTGTTCCATGCATTTATTAGATAGATTTTGGAAACGTTATTATGAAGTAAAGGACATGGATATATGGAAAGACTTTTTAGCAATCCCAGTCACTAAACCCACCATCAAAATAGTGACTGTTCTATTTCGAATGAAGGTGTCAATGTGGCAAATATAATATACTGGTTGGAGCAACGTTGTAGAATAATGGAGAATCCCAGACCCATCATAGATGATAATGGGTTTTGGACGGGTGGTTGGACTTTAGGGTTCAACTATCCCAGGATGACTCGCATACAGCATTTACCTAGTTCTTTTTTTAGGAAGGGATAGGGGAATAATCTTTTATGCAGGCCAACCAAAGAGTTGCTATAAATGTGGTTCTCTAGATCATTTAAACACTGATTGTGACTCTGTAAAATGTTTTTCCTGTGGGGTTCTTGGGCACGGGGCGAATGAGTGTGAAGCCCCCCCATATGTAATTTATGTGGGGAATCGGAGCATGGTTTTGATGAATGTCCATGGAATACGACTGATTTAGATGCAGCTTCTGACCATGCACATTTTTTATGTAAAGCCAAACATCCTTATTCAAATCTGACTTTAGGAACTCAACCGCTTGAGAGACGTAGGGGAAGGGGGGCTGCGAGAGGGTTGAATAGAGCTTCTCTCCCTTTTCAACCTACTGTTCAAACAGGTGTTAGGAATTTAGAGTCTGATAATTCAGAGGTTGATCATATCCTAAGCTCACGGAATTCTATCCCTTTGGTTACCCCACTAGGTTCCCCACTTACGCCCCAGTCACCCTTACTTACTGTGTCTATGGAAAGTTCACAAGGGGATTCTCAGGCAACAGAAAATGTTGTGGACAGTTTGGGATCTTCCGATCCTTTAGGTGAAAATGAGCAATTTGTGTTGGTGCAGCAATCAGGGTCCAAGAAAATTAAGGACACTATATTTACTGTGACCCCAGTAACGCTATCAAATAGATTTTCTTCCATTCCTTCTTGGAGTGACCAGATGGAACAAGCTCAACCTATTGACTCTGAAGGGGTTGAGAATGCAACTATACAGGACCAAGAGATAGAGGGTAAGGCAGAATTGCCAGCTGGGGGGAATGGAGTTCCTTTTCCAGTAAAACGAGTTACAAGGTCTAGTGGGAAAATGAAAAAAAAAAACCATAAATGGTAAATTTCTCTATAGCGAGTTTAAATGTTAATAGTATAAAAAATAAGAAACGTAGGTTCACTATGTTTAGTATCTTACAATCCTTGAGTTATGATATTTTATTTTTACAAGATGTACGTTTACAAGATACGGTAGAGATTAAACAGTCCACTATGGATTGGGGATGGGGGTTTTCAATTTGGTCACCAGGATTTGAACCCTGTAGTGGGGTGGGATTCTGTTTTCGAACCTATGAGGTTCACGTTATTAGAATAGTAGAAACAGAGCCAGGTAGGGCTTTTTTGTTAGATGTTAATTTTTATGGCTTTTTTTTTGCGTTTAATTAATATTTACAATTCTCAGGTAAAATCCATTCGGAATGACTTGTTAAAAAAATACAGCCTTATTTATACACAAAACATCATTTGATCTTTGGGGGTGATTTCAATATCAATTTCAAGACTCAAAGGAAGGCATAAAACAATATTGTGATAAAATTTCTTAAACCAGGTAATTTTTCAGCGAATCTGAAAAATGCTTTTGTAGGCACCCTCTTAGCTAAGCCTACTTTTTAAGGGTTCCTCTTCGTGCATAGATTTTATTTTGTGAATCAGAGGTTTCAAGTGTTTTCTCTAAACTAATCCTATTGAGATCTCAGATCATTGGCTGTTGGGCTTTCGGTTTGAGTGCCCCCCACAAAGGGTAGCTGGGAAAGGGATTTGGCGTTTAAATGTGGCCTTGATGTCTGATGTGATTATCTTGCATGAATTGCAAGAGTTTATAAGTGATTAAGTATCTACTTTAGACTTGTATGAAAATATAAGTCTTTGGTGGTCAGATCTGAAAATATATTTAATCGAGTTTTTTAAAATAGTGGGTTCATATAGGGCACAAAATAAAAGGGATAAATATTTAGAATTTCGAGATGAATTGGGTATATTATTATCTCAACAAAGTTTGGGGGTACCTGATTTAAGAGATCGCATAGATAGTGTAAGGCAGCAGATGAAAGACTATCAATATTCTAGAATGCAGTCCTTACAGAAAGAACAATTGTTTGGTACTCAGGGGAAATGTGAACAAGTTAATCCATTTTTAGCCTGTAAAACTAGGACAGATAGACGGTTTTTTTCAAGCCTTGTAGATTCTGCAGGTGTAGAACATTGGGATAATAAAGGTATTATGGGGGTTGTTGAGGAATATATTAAGGATACTTTTGGAACTTTACAGGATCTGTTTCATCAGCTGACACCTTTTACAGATGGCATCCTTCCTCAGTCCACCAGCTCTCAGAATTCTCTTTGCTTAGTCCTTTACTTTGCAAGAAATGGACAGGGTCATACACTCTCTGCATGATAATATAGCTCCTGGTTCAGACGGCTTGTCGAGTGAACTATATAAATTAAAATGGTCAGTGATTCCGGGTTTTTTTCTACGTCTTTATCATTTTTTTTGGGAAGATAATATTTTACCCACCCAGATGTATGAAGGACTACTAATTTTTTTATATAAATCTGGTAGCACTAAGGATTTAGGGAATTGGAGACCACTGTCTTTGTTGAATGTAGATTTTAAGATATTTGCAAAGCTTTTAGGGAATAGATTGGCGGTAATTATGCCTTCATTAATTAGCCCCATGCAGTATTAGTGCAGTTCAGGTAGGAACATTTCTGATGTCTTATTAACTATAAGAGAAATTATAACTGCCTTGAGAATTGATGCTGAGATGCTAGAGATGCCAGGGTATTTAATTAGCCTGGATCAAGCCAAGGCTTTCGATACAGTATCACATTCCTTTTTGTGGGACGTTTTATTAGCATTTGGGTTCTCACGGTTTTTATTGGGTGCATAAAGCTTTATTGCGGCTCTAGCATCATTGCTTCCATTACAAAATGGTTAGAAAAGGAGATCGCATTTCATATATCTTGGGCTTACGGCAAGGATGTCCTTTAAGTCCTTTATTGTATGTGTTTGTTTTGGACCCTCTATTGCGGGTTCTGAACAGGTCCCCATTGATTAAAGGTTTAAATGATTCTATGGCTTCTAATTATAAAGTGTTAGCATACGCTGACGATGTATGTCTATTATTACAAAATGAATATTCCTTTGGTATAGCAAGAGACCTTATCCAAGAAATAGGGAAAATTACAGGGGCCTCTTTAAACCTGACTAAAACTAAAATTTTAAGATTACATGAGAGTCTAACCACTCCTCCAGTTTTTGGGGTTTTTCTGGTGGCCCAACAGCCCTGTAAGATTTTGGGGATTTATTGGGGTGGAGGGGATATGTCCCTTTTTAATGGGGAATGCTTTAGAGGTAGCAAAGAAAAAAGTGGAAGTATGGAATCAATGGAAAACAACAAAAAAAAGGGTGTATTACACAAAAACATTTCTGTTTCCACTATTTTTGTATTTAAGTGCTATATTCCCTTTAAAAAAACAATTGGAGGCTTCAGTTTTGTGGATTTTCTTTACCTGCATTTGGGGAAGTAGGTTAAAGCCAATCAAAAGGAATACTTTGTATAAACCGATTAAAGAAGGTGGCTTGAACATGCTCAATCCAATAGTGTTTTATTTTACAATATTTTTTTCCATTAACTTGTCTCCATTGATTAGAAATGAATTGAAATGGTGGATACAGCTTGGATTTATAAATGTTAAACATGTGTTAGAAGAATGGAGAAATGACTTTTTTTTACATAAAAATAAACGAAAACCTAGATTATTAGATATATGGGATTCAGTTTTTGATAAAATAAAAATGTGGGATATAAGTTATCTAAGCGCATTACAAATGTCTCAGAAAGCTCTTTATACATCGATAATGGATTAGTTTTTTACAGACACCCCTTGGATAGAATTTTCTGCTTATCAACAACAGCAGATTTCTAGCTACATTACTAATAACAGGATCCCGGTTAATATGTGGGATACCGTTTGGCTAAGCGATTCACAATAGGGTGAGCGTTAAGAGTAATCAGAAACATAAAGCATTAAATGAGTGCTTCTGTCCAAGATCAGATTGTAAAGGTAAACTGGAAACCATGAATCACTTGTATTTTCAATGTCCATATGCGGTTAGGTTTTGGGATGTGCTGAAAAATAGATGGTTAAATCATATGAGTTGGTTAACGCTTCCCCCTTTACAGGATTTATTATATTATGGTATTTGTCCTGTTCTTAACGAAGGAATTTGTATAAGCACATTACAAATTATTCATGTACACTTTTTGTATTGGCTTTGGCTTAGCAGATGCTGTCTAGTTCTGCAACAACAGGATATCCCTGCAACAAATTTGGCACAAATAATTGTAAATGAATTACAAACTTTTAAACGTGTTGAATGTAAACATCTTTCCTTTCCACAACAGGAAAAGATTTGGCACAAATTTGTTATTTTCTAGATTTGGTTAGAAATTGGAATTATAGGAATTATTATGTTTTAGTTCTGAGTTGTGAGGGGATGAGTAGAATGGGGTTGGTAGGGCTAAGATGAAAAAAAAGGGATAAAAAGAAAGTAGGGAAGGAAAGGGGACACTACATATAAAAAAAATTGGTTGTTATAATATTTTATGTTTAATTTTCACCTTTCTTATGTTTCTTCTTGGCATTTTTGTATACCTGGGATTAGAGACATGAAAAAAAAAGGGAAAATGGGTTTGTGTCTGTCCAATTATAATCAAGGTTACGTTTCCAGGATGGGGAGATGTTTTACAACTGTATATGTTGCCTATACTGTTTTTTTTTCTATGTTTATACCCTGTGTATAATTGTTTCAATTGTACTGAAACAATTTTATATTTTTGGAATATGGGGGGGGGGGTTTCAATCAGAATTAAGGTATTGATATTTATTTATGTGTTGCCTTTCAACCTTTGTACTGTATTACTGTTTTTCACATATTTGTTATGATTTCATTTTTGATTTTAATAAAAAAATTCCCCTACTCTTGCTTCCTGTGAACGGGGGGACCCTTTTCCTGTGGGACCAAGATGGCGGACGACAGTCCTGGAGTACAGGAGGTTACTATGGAGGTGGTAAAATCTGCTTCTACCTGTTCTGTTTTTTCATATGCTTTGGCTTTAGAAAATTCTACTGTGGATGTCTCTACTGAGAAAGTTTCATCTATACATAGCCCTGCTCGATTGGAGTGGGGAGTTTCTATTGCAAGCGATTTGGAACAGAACCCTACCAACCTTATGGTTTCTAAACCAGCTTCTAAAATTTCTGAGTTGCCTATTCCTTTGGATTCCCCTCCTGCTGCTTCAGGAGAGGAGTTGGAACTGCTCCGTTTGATTGAGACCGAGGAACGGTCTTTTCGCTCCAAGAAATCAGCCCTGCTGCAGAGGAGTCAGTGGCTGAAGGCTGACAGCACGTCTAGCCCTGTCAACTCATCTCAGCTGCAGCCTGGACCTGTTCCTACACTGCCATCTGCTGGGGAACCTGCTATTTCAGTGAGTGTACCTACTATTTCTTTACTTCAGATTCCTCCTGCTTTGTAGCCTGAAGTTTCTATACCTGGACCTGAACCCTGGTTGGTTGACTGAGCACTCCGTGATGCTGGCTGGGACAAGAACCCTTCTACGGGTCAATGGACCTCTGGTTCATCCCCCATTCATATGCCTGCATCTTCTATCCAGCCTGCTCGTACAGCAGTTTGCACTGCAAATTCTCCAGTCCTTCTTTCAAAACTGACTGTTGCACATTCTGACCCTCTGGCTCTCCCTGACAGCTTGCAGTTAATGCAGAACCCCGTTCTTGCGTTTCCTGATCTACCTTCCACTTTTCAGGCCGTGCCGTCAGGCTCCAGCTTTGTGCAAGCTCCTCTGAACCCTTTGCATGACAGGCAGAAGAAAACATTTTCTTCCCAGTTTCGTCTGCCGGTTTTGCCAGCTAAGAGACACAATGCTGTTCGTCTCTCCTATCTGGGGGACATGCAGGAGCCTCCAGACCATTTCTTTGTGGCAAGAACTTTACTGAAGGACTCAATGAAGTTTTTTGCTCATGAGCTCTATGCCCTAATCCACATTTCAAGCGAGACCACCTTTGATGTTAGTTTCCAGACTTCCAAAGGCTTGGACAGGTTCTGGTCTAAATACCATGCTTTGAAATGGTCTGATTTGTGATCTCCCTTTCTTGACCAAACCTGCTTATAAGACTGTTTTGATTTTATTTTGAAATGAGGGGGTTGACCTGGGAGATATACTTTATTGGCTGAAACTCCGATGTAATGTTCTTGGGGACCCTGAGGCTATTTTGGATTCTGAAAATATCTGGACTGGTGGTTGGAAAGAGAAGGTTTTACTTAAAACTGATGATTCTGGTGTTGTTCATCTCCCAAATTCTTCTTTTTTGTGTAGGGATTTTTTTTTTATTTTACCTGGGTCAGCCTAATGCCTGTTATAGGTGTGGGAATCCCTCACATTTAAGCAGTGTTTGTGATACTGTCAAATGCAATCTTTGTGGGGATTTGGGTCATTTAAGCTCTTCCTGTCTCAATGAATGCCGCTGTAATCTCTGTGACGAACTTGGCCACACCTTCAGAAATGCGCCTGGGCGGGTCATAATCAGGAACATCATGATGGTGGAGCTGATCAGCACTTTCTGATTACTCAGGCTCAGAAGGCCAAAATCCACAGTAGGCCCAGTTCTTCTCATGACCTTGTCGGACCTCCCTTGACCATTGTACCACCTTCTGCCCTGGAGGCTGTATTACCTATTGGTGACCCTGTGGTGCCGGCCCCCCTCCACCTGTGTTGCCAGCATCGGTTGTTCTGGACCCCAAGGATCAGATTCCAGTCCCCATTGACTCTGAGGTTATGCCTCCCCCTCCAGAACCCATGAGGGTTGTTTGACGATGTTCTGCCAGTTCTAAAGTGCAGGCTATGCCTCCTCCCTCTAAAACTGTCCAGGCAGTCCCGGTTACCCATCTAACCCTTATGATGTCTTGCAAGGGACTTCTGCTGACTCCGGTGAGGATTCTGATTCCTCCTCTGTTCTTTCTTCCCATCCTGAAGGCACTACAGACACGCAAGTCCCTTCTGTGGGCAGGGGAGCACAAAAGTGGAAAGCAAGGTCCAAATTGAAAGTGACCAGTGGAAAAGATAATAAGAAATGAAGTTGATTACTTGTCTTCTCTGTCTTTTCCATGTCTTCCCACACCTTTGCTGTTTATTCCCTGAATGTTAACAGTATAAAGAGGCTGGATAAGTGTAACCCTGTTTTTGCTTTCCTCACTGCTTTACAGGTTGGTGTTATCTTCCTGCAGGATGTTAGGTTCCATGCGGTGAATGAGCTGAAACAAGCCCAAAGATATTGGCTTTTGGGTCCCTCCTACTGGTCGATTGACCCAGATCGTTGCTCTGGTGTGGGGATTTTGATACATCCTGTTGCTTTTGTGCTCTTGAAATTGTATGATGTGGTCCCTGGTCATGTTTTGATACTCGATGTTTTACTTTTCCAGGTCCCATATCGCCTTATTTGTTTATATGCTCCCCAAACTAAAACTGCTCGTATTGATATTTTTTCCCTGATTCAACCATTTCTGCATACTTCCAAACATGTCATTTTTGTGGGTGATTTTAACTGTGGCCTTAGTCTACTGGATAAAAGTTCACATGCCACCACTAGGAAGTTGTATTGTGACTCCCGCTCATTGAATTCTATTATTTGCACTGCTGCCCTGCAGGATGCTGTTTTAGAATTTCAGAAAAGCCATCCCCAATGATTCATAAGGGTGCTCTAGCTACCAGGATTGATTATGTTTTTTGCCCCCTTTTCTCACTGTTTCCATGGCCCAGACTGATCCAGTAGAATTCTCGGATCACTGTCTGATTTCATTCTCTTTTGATGGTAACCCCTCCCTTTCTAAGGGCCCGGGTATTTGGAAATGTAATGTCTCCTTGCTTGCAAATGAAGTTTTCCTTGACTCCTTGAGTCAATTTTAGTCAGCCAGGAAGTCTGTTCTACTCTGCTATGAGAATCCTGTTCAGTGGTGGGAGGATTCAAAATGTGATCTTTCCAGATTTCTCCCGGAGGTATGGTAAAGCTCACAGCACATCTGCATATTTATCTTACTTACAAGACCGTCAGTGCCTACAGTCTCTCTTGTCCCTTGCTCATCCCATGGGACAAGATTTAAGTGTCCAAATTTGATCTGTCCAGCAGACTATGCTGTGTTACTCTAAACAGATGGCAGCACATCTGTTCTGGCAGCATAGGTTTGGTACCTGGGGTACGGCCTATGTAACCTGTCCTTTTACTCATAATAAGACACAGGTCAATAAGAAGGGTATCACTGGGGTTCTGGATGATTCAGGTGTTCTGTGTACCTCCCAACATGATATTATGTGACTTGCATCTGATTTTTCCTATAAGTTGTTTTTGGACCTCCCTTCTGATTTGGGGAAGATTAGGGCCTATTTGCATGACATTCCAGTACCTGAGATTGCTCCCCAGGTTCTTACTAGTCTATGCCATCCTATTACTGTGGGTGAGGTGCTGGAGGTTATTCGGCATTTAAAGACACATGTCACCCCTGGTCCAGATGGTCTCCTGAATGAGCTTTATTGGCTTATGGGTGAGACCTGGGGTCTGAATTCTCCATGGCATTTAATGCTCTCTTAACAAGTGGGGATGTTCCTCTGAACTTTAACAAAGGGGCCTTGATTTTCCTGCATAAGAAAGGGGACAAATCTGACCTACGTAATTGGAGACCAATCTGCATGCTCAATGCTGATTGTAAAATTTTGTAGAACATTCTGACCAATAGGCTGTTGCTTATGGCTGATCTTGTTATCTCCTCTGAGCAAGCTTGTGCGGTTCCTCAGTGGAGGATTCAAGATCACCTCATTCGTGTACGAGAAATTTTTACCTCTGGATATGCTGGTCAGTGTTCTGGGTTTGTGGTTTCCTTAGATCAGAAGTCTGCCTTTGACCCTATTTGTCATGATTTTTTATGGGAAGCTCTGTTACATTATCACATCCCTCCCATATTTGTCTCTTGGATACGGTCTCTTTATAAGACTGCTACTGTTGTACCACTGGTCAATGGTTGGCTAGGCCCCTTGGTCCCTATTAAATGGGGTGTGTGACAAGGGTGCCCCCTGAACCCCTTTTATATGTTTTTTTATAGATCCTCTGTTGTGTAAATTGAATACCTCCCCAACCATTCTTCCGATTTCTAGCCCCACAGTTCAAGACATGCCTTCCTCATTGGCTTATGCCAATGATTTGTGTTTGTTGACTTCGATTGCTTCCTCAGTCCAGGAAGCCCTTTCTGAGTGCTAATTTTTTGGCTCTCTTTTGGGAGCAACTTTGCATTTGGATAAATGCCATGCTTTGGCGGTGGGTCCTTCCCCACAGCCTACTGCCTTTATTGGTCCAGTCCATCTCTTTCCCTCCTTTATTACCATTTTGTGTACACAGTTTGGCCCCCCTGATGTTTATGTTTTGAATTGGGAAGAAAAACTTGCAGTTGGCAGGTCTAAAGTTTCCCAGTGGAATCATGGTAAACTTGGGAAAAAGAAACGGGTGTTTCTGATTAAGACTTTTTTACTTCCAATTTTTTTACATTTAAGTTATGTATTTTCTATTCTGAAATCATTTGTGACCCCTATTTTGAGTTTGTTTTTTCAAGCGGTTTGGGGAAGTCACCTTGACCCCATTAAACGTGAGGTTTTGTGCCTGCCTGTTTTGGAGGCAGGGGCTGGATATGGTAAACCTGATTCTTTTTTTTCACATGTGTGTTTTTGATGTCAAATTTTAGACCTCTTTTAGTGAATAGGCAGAGAGGATGGGAAAGCTGGCTTTATGAAAATAGTGGCTCTTGGTTTCCTTCCTGGGAAAGATATTCCATTACGGTTTTAAGGGGAACGGTACCCCTTCAGTATTTGAAGGATACATTCCTCTGTTTAAAACAATAGAAGGTTACTCCTCATCAGCTTTTGATGGCCTCTTCTCATAAGGTCTTGTATAAGAATTTGATGGCTTCTGTTTGCCCTACTTTGGACCCCTTTCCTAAATGTGATGCTTTGTACAGAGCTTCCTTGACTACGTTGTTGAGAAATCCTAGGATCCCAGTGCTTATGTGGGACTTTCATTGGCTCTCATGCCATGAGAAAATTAATGTTAAAAGTAACCATGAATATAAACAGCTGTCTGATAGATTCTGTAGTAGGCCCCAATGTACTAATTCCCTGGAAAAAATAAATCATTTGTTCTTTCACTGCTCCTTTATCAAAGATTGTTGGGGATTCCTTGCTGACCTCTGGGGGGAGCCATTGTTTTCTACTGTTTCATATGTTAACCTGTTGCATAGTCATGTCTTCTCTGCCTGGAGCAAATGGAATATTGCTACTTTAGGTATTTTATTTTCCATTATTAAATGGAATATTTGGATGGCTCGCTGTTTGTTTACTTCACAACAACAGCACTGTACTTATGCTGAACTCAGTCACAAAATTGTAGCTGGCACTTGTGCTATTTATTTGTCTGACAAGTCACGTCTTTCTGCTCTGGACATTCTTGAATTGTGGAAGCATTTGCCTTGGATTACAGATACAGATGCGGCTGTCACTTGAACCAGCTGAGACTGTTATTTTTCTCCTCTATTTTGGACTAGTACCATTTCTTTTTGGATTGTAATTTTTCCCTTTTCTTTCTTTTTGTATCTCTGCCTGATTGTATATTTTTGTATTTTGTATTATAATTTTGTACATGTACCGATTATTTTTCTAATAAAACTTTCCCCTACTCTTGCTGTAGGGGCCCTCTTGCTGTCTTGGCTTTCTGCCAAGATGGTGGCCATTGGAGAGTACGAGAGGTTGAAAAACATGGAGGTGGGGGAGAAGGTCTCCTCCCCTACCTCAACACAGCTAGAGAACACTGCTATTGTTTCCATGGATCTACCTCACCAGAATATGACCACTGAGGGAACGGGAGTACCTTATGGTCCAGCTGCACCTATGGAAACTGCAGTGAATTCCTCACTGGAAGAGTGATCCGACCTGGATGTTGATACAATCACAGACGGCAATGAGCTGACAAGTCCAGAACATAAAGAAAGGGCACATTTACTGAAAGTGTTCGAGGATAAGGAACAAAAATTCATGTATAAGAAAATAGTCCTGCAACAAAAGATCCAACAGCTCGGCACTGATGCTGTCAGCCAAACTGTCAAGCCTGCACAGCTGAACACTGATGTAATAACACCAAGGAGCCTGGCAGTAGCTGGAGCAGTGGCAGCTGCAACTGAACTGAATCCAGCACAGACTCAGATGCCTGAACATACTCAAGAAAGCAACCCTTCCAGAACTGTAAGTGACTTTGCTGTATTTTCAAACAGTTGTTTAAAAAACAAGGGGAAATGGAGGGTGCACAACAAAACTTACCCTCACAGCAATCCAATGCATGGTCTGTAAATTTGGTCTTACAAGGAGCAAGTTGGAAACTGGACCCAAGGACTAGAACTTGGCATGTAGGCTCTTCCTTTATCTGTATGCCCAGCCCCGTGGACTTTGAGGGATAAGTCAGGGAAAACCACAAAGTCCTCCCCAGAATCTGAAGCACTCCACCTCCCAGAAGAACATCATCTTACACAGAATCCAGTTCTGAATTTGCTGCAGGCTACACCTGATTCTCCTCAAAGACAAGCTGTTTTTTTCAGATGTCCTGGGAACACAGCCTGGGCCTTCAAGACTTACACAAGAAGCACCACTAAATAAACCCCCAATAAACAAACAAATGCTGTTTGCTCTTTATTTATTTAAAACCCCCATTCTGCCTGCCAAAAGACACAACGCTGTATGACTCTCCTATGTAGAAGGCATGCCAGAGCCACCTGATAGAGTCTTTGTAGCCAGAACACTTATTAAAGATTCCATGAAGATTTTTTGCCCATGAACTGTACACCCTTATCCACATTTCTGAAGAAACTACCTTTGACATCAGTTTTAAAACAGCAAAAGGCCTTGAAAGATTCTAGCAGAAATATCACTCTCTAAAGAAAACTGAATTATGAACACCGTTTGTAGCCATACCACTTACCAAACCAGCCTGCAAAACTATTACTGTTCTTTTTGAAATAAGGGGTTCGGCATAAATGACTTAATTTATTGGCTAAAGTTCAGATGTACAATATTGGGGGATCCAGAAGCTATTCTTGATTCAGAGAATATTTGGACTGGGGTGGAAAGTTAAAGTATTACTGAAAACTAATGATTATGGGGTGATATACCTCCCTAACTCATTTTTCTTAGGAAGATACAGAGGATTCCTATTATATCCAGGGCAACTGAAGGTATGTTATAGGTGTGACTCTACAGTACATCTAAGCAGCATATGTGATAAAGTTAAATGTACAGTTTGTGGAGAATTTGGCATACGGGTAACAACTGTCTGAATGAATATAAGTGTAACTTATGTGAAGAGGTGGGACACACTTTCCAAAACTGTATCTGGGCAGCCCACAACAATACTGATCACGATGATGGAGTAGAACAGAGGCAAGTCATGACACAGACCCAGAAATCCAAGATTGGTAATAGGCCTCCTTGTCCAGTTGGAGTACCCCCTAGAACCTACTCAATAGCCCACAACTGTACCTGTGACCCCCCATCCCCCTTCCCTAGTCCCCCCTCCCCCAGAGGCCCGAACTCTCCAAACATCACCACAAGATGACACAGAACTGCAAAGGACTGTCACAGATCCCCCTATAGATGAAGCCCCCACCACAGACAGTATTCCCCACATGGTCCCTTGGGTAGACAGACCTAGACAGTCAGCCTGGCAGATCTCCAAACCTGTCCCTCCCCCCATCACAATATAATTCCCAGAATGGAGTGTCCTTGGCAAACAAGTACAAACTCCTACAAAGTGTTTTGGAGGAATTTGATGGAGCCACAGACTCTTCCTCTATAACCTCCTACCTCCCAGAGGTCACCATAGATACAGAAGCTTCCCAAAGAATATAGGGGCCAGAAAAGAAGGCCAAAACTAAGCATAAGGAACAACATCTTAGGAGAGGTAGACAGAGGTAATGAAATTGAAGTGTGTGATCATTTTTCTTTTGTCTTTGTTGTTAATGAGTGATGCATTTACTCTCTACACTATGAATGTCAACAGTGCTAAGCAATTAGAAAAAAGGCATGTCATATTTTCATTTCTTAGCTACTTGCAACTTGGGATCATATTTTTACATGATGTGCAATTTCATATGATCCATGAGATAAAACAAGCTCAAAGAGATTGAAATCTAGGCCCTTCTTACTGGTCCATAGAACCAGATACCTGTTCGGGAGTAGGGATTCTATTCAGAATGCCAGAATTACAGCTCCTAAAGCTATATGACTTGATCTCTGGCAGGGTACTTATATTGGATGTCCTAATCAAAGCTATCCCATATAAACTAATAAATCTATACAGCCCACAAACTAAATCCCTATGAATTGAGCTATTACAGCAGATACAATCCTGTCTACACACATCACAAATGGTTGTATTTGGCAGGGATTTTAACTGTAGCCTCTCCAAACTGGACAGAAGTAAAAACTCCAAAACCCAGAAAATATACTGTGACACTCACTTTTTATCTAAAGTTATTCACACGGACTGAAAGAAGCTTACTTGGCTAAAACGAATCTACATACTCCTACTTTTCATAAAGCTACACTTGCAACTAGAATTGATTATTTCTTTATTTCAAAAAATATACAAATCATAGATGCAAAAGTGCAACCTGCAGAATTTTCTGACTACAACCTGTTATTCATTTCCACAGATAGATAAGCCTCTTTATCCAAATGCCTGGGTTTGTGGAAATTCAAAACCTCATTACTGCAAGACATTCATTTTACGACAACCCTGATCTGGTGGACAATAACATGAAAATCAGTCTTTGTGCTTTTTGACAACCCCCTTCTGTAGTGAGAAGACACCAAAATTGAATTAAAAAAGTTTGTGAAAAACTTCAGTAAATCAAGTGTTTGCAAACATACTTGGCATACCTACAAAATTGACACCACCTCCAAAATTTACTAACCATAGCATATGACAAGTCAAGATCTCAATCAACAGATCAGTTTACTTAAACAAGAAATTATGCATTTCCATGCACAAAAAGCTAATCAATTGTTATATCAATAAAAGTATGGCACTCAGGGCCCTAGTGACTCTGTCTGTCCCTTTGAACAAAATTTAAACCGCATTCATAACAAAGAAATGATGGACCTTTCAGACCAACATGGGTACACCATACACACAAAAATGACATTCTTTGCCTAGTGTCCCAACATGCCATAGACATGTACGCAGCCTTACCTACAGAGACAGATAGAATACCCAGCCATTTCACCTGAAATCATACAACAGTCAGTACTGCTTATTACCACATAGGAATTAAGTAAAGTTCTTTCTACACTACAGTCAAATACTACACTTGGACCAGATGGTCTATCAAAAGAACTTTATAAGTTGATAGGTACAGAATTCTTAACAGAACTTACTGCAGTTTATAATTGCTTGTTAAACATGGAGTCTATTCCATTGGAAATGAACATGGGTATATACGTTTATTTATACAAAAAGGGAGACAGATCCAACCTGCAAAACTGGCGTCCAATCAGCATGCTTAACACTGATTTTAAAATACTTACAAAACTACTAACAAAAACATTAACCCCAGTTGCTACACAGGTAATCTCTATGGCACAGTCCTGCTCAGTTCCTGAGAGGAAGATTTCTGACCACCTAATACTCCTCAGAGAAGTTACGGAGGCTGGACTCAGTAAAAACCTAATAGGTAATATAATTTCACTTGACCAAGCAAAAGCATTCGATTCAATAACACATGATTTCCTTTGGCCAACAGTATCACATTATGTAATCCCCATAGTAATCAGATGGAAAGGCCCCATAATACAGATTAGATGTGTAGTCAGACAAGACTGTACACTGAGACCCCACATTTTTATCGAACCTCTACTAAGGAAGAATAATGCATCCACTTCCATATACCCTATTCACAACACTATCAACAGTATTCCACATAAAGCAATAGCATACACAGACAACCTGTGCCTCCTAGTAACAGGCAACCTTTCAGTAATGGAATCCTTAAACCTTTGTACTAAATGTGGGTCCTTTTTTGGGGGCCTCACTTAACGTAGGCAAATGTACTGAATATAAGCTAAACTCTGAGGACCACAGAGTATCTGCTGTTGGGCCCATAAAAATACAACAAGGTCCAATTTCAATACTTGGGGTACAATATGGTACACCAGAAATGGGTATTTTAAACTGGGAGAAGAAAATAATAATAGAAAAGCAGATGGTAACCAATTGGAATAAATGGAAATTAGGAAAAAATAAATGAATATGCATAATAAAAACTTACTTGACACCCATTTTTCTGTATATAAGTTATGTCTTCCCCCTCCCAAAAAATTAGAAACAACCTTGTTCAGTATATTTTTTCAGGCCCTATGGGGGAGCCATTTAAATCCAATTAAGCGTAATGTTACCTACCTGCCTCTAAAAGATGGAGGCCTAGGGAAGCCTAACCCTATACTTTTTTTTAATGGCATTTTTTAAACACAAATTTGAAATATCTTCTACTTAATTATAATATAGGCTGGAAGCCTTGGCTCTACAACACCTGTATTGTATGGTTTCAACAATGGGACATGAATTCCAAGAAAATTATTTGCTCGTCAGCAGTGATACCATCCTATATTAAAGATACCTTTTGTAAATTGAAACAGAGGAATCTGATGAGCCACATAGTACTCTATGACAAGGAAAGGACTATACCACCATTTATTAAGTTCAATATGTGCTGCTGCAGTACCTTTGAAAAATGCTGAGATACATCCTGTCCACATTTACAAAAACTTTTAAGAAATAAACAGATACCTCCACATATTTGGGACACACATTGGCTGTCTTGCCATGAAACATTTAATATTGAAGCAAACCATAAGCACAAACAATTGGCTGAATGGATGTGCAGTAGGCCCCAATGTGCCCAGACAGAAGAAATAATACAACATTTATTGTTTTCATGCCCTTTTATATCCTGATTTTGGTCATGTTTGGACCATAATTGGCCAGAACCAATATTTCAGTCCACCTCATATCAAAACATGTTGTATGGGCACTTCTCACACAATTGAAAGAAACAGAATTATGACACACTAGGCCTTATGTTTGCAATAATCAAATATCATATATGGATAGCATGCTGTCTCTTTAAGCTACAACAGAAGGACAGTTCTTATCCGGAACTTCTGGGGAAAATTGTTAAGGATATTCAGGCTATATATTTTAAAGAATTAGCAATGAAACCCAAATCTGAAATCCTAGAACTGTGGAAAAGTATGGCTTGGATAACTGATTCTGATTCTGCTGTGATATAAAGCATGTTATATTACAGTTTTGTATGCTGCATCCTAATTTTGTTTTCCTTTTTCTTTTTCATTTTGCTTTGACATCTTAAAGACTAAAACCTGGTTTTCTTTAATTGTAAGAATGATTATGGATTACGATTTTGTTTATGATATTCAATAAAACACTCCCCTACTCTTTTCAATAAGTACCATGGGATCTTTAACATTAACCTAAACTACCACCAGAACAGGCAGATGGGACCCTGGTTTAACGTCTCATCTGAAAGATGGCACCTCAGAAGTACAGCACCCCCCCTCATGCTGAACTACAGTGTCAGTACTGGGATATTAACCCGAAGTGCCAGTTGTGGGAATTGAACCCAGAGCACTCTGACTACTCAAGTGTCAGGTGTGGGAATTGAACCCACAGCCCACTGATAACCCTTTGATCTCCTGGTCTCAGAGATGAGTGTGCTACCTGCTGAGCCACTGACACTGCTTTTATTGCTGATGCAAATGCTGTTGCAAATCCTGCTACATATCTCATATCTGCTAAACCTCATTGATTCATTTATGCTAAACCTCATTGATTCAATCACTAGCATCACAGCCTCTAATAAACACCTACCTCCTATGTCACCATCAATTTGTCTTCCTTAATGAAACTGGTTGGCTTGTTTTCTGCTGGTTGCTACTAGTATCAAACCACCAAACGCTAGCTCACACTGCAGCCTCATACCTCACCCAGGCGCTGCTTTGGTAGTCTTGTGTTTGCAGAGTTTGTACACAACCATTTAATGTCATGGTTGCAGAGTTTGCTTGTAACCTTTTGAGCTTGTGGTTGCAGAGTTTGCTTGCAACCTTTCAAGGCCTGCTACCTAATCTACAGCTGCTGGCTTCACCCGGCCTCCTCCTATCAAACAATCAAAGTTGATTTACACTCTCACTCATAAATTGGAGCATGCCAACCATGTCCATTACCTTTTCCGGCTCAGGGCTTACCCTGTAAGCAAACAGTCTTGCTCTGCACTCACGAAGTTTGCATCTTGAGCATGTGAACCTCATGGTGGGGTCCTTCTCATCTGGCCCATAGTGGGAATGTACTCACTCTGGTTAGAGCTTTAGCATGCATTCACATGGCGCACTTCTTGATGCAGAATTTAAGACTTCAGCTGCCGAGGGGTGCAGAACCCTCACAGTCCACAGATGCTCCTTTGGCTATGGCATCACTGTGGCACTTTTGAAAGCTATTCTCCCTATGACTGCCTCTGGTTCACCCAGTTTGTTTTAGTCAGTAGGCTGGCTGATTGCTTCAGTGGTCATTCCTTTCATCCTCCCGGCCTTGGTGGTCCACTCTCATTCAGAGTACCCAGTGTTGCAGAGGTCTTTTGCAACCCTTCATAGTGTTCCTGTTAGAGGGATCATGAGAGCTTTCTACCAAATTGGAATATTTTCTCCCCCTTGACTGGGTCTTTAAATTGCAGCAACAGAGTCATCACTAAATAAACTACTCCTAGCCTAGAGGGAAGGCAACCTAGTTCTTGGTTCCCCAGAGGTTTCCTCCTGTTAAAAGTTTTTTGTTCCTTTCCTCCATGCCAAAGGTCATAATATGTAGTTAGTTGTTTATAGTCAAGGCCCTGAAGTTTCCGTGTTTCCGGGCTGACCATGGAATTAACCTCGGAATTTGCAGCCACCCGTGGAATTTGCAGCCACCCATGGAATCTGCGGCCGATTGCAGAATTTTCAGCAGCAGACTGCGGAAGTTACAGCTGACCACAGAACTCACCATCCCTTCTGTCAGTCTCTCTACCTCTGTGTGCCTGGGGGAATTCTTTAAATGCAAGTGAAAAAAAATGCAAAAAATCTAAAGAAATAAAATAATGCTGTCCTAGAGAGCACGGCTACAGCCTACAGGTGAAGGCTAATTCAACACTTGAACCCCTCCTTGGCTTTCTGGTGTGGATACTTACTGTTTGGTCTTGGGGCATGGTGGATCTATTGGTCTGTCGGAGCCCATGGGGAGCAAAGTAGGATTGCCTCATGCAGGTCCTAAAGCTAGCCACATTGTGTTCAAGAAGCTGCAGACTGCTTGACCTGGACAATGCAGAAATCACAACTCCTTTGTCTGCACTGAGCTGACAGCCTATACAGCTCTGAGCCCTCTTCTCTCTGCATAGTTTAGTTTACCAAAGGTAAGTGAAACGAGGCAGGGGCACAGCAGATTAGTGATACTGATACCTACTAATATTACTTTAACAACTGGGGTTTTGTCTTTTTATTTTTAAATAAGACACCAATGCTGTTACATAGTGAAATTGCCAGCCTGCCCCGCTCACAGTTGCAGCGCAGAATGCAAGTTGCCACAGCTTCGACGAGGCTGCCTCCGGATGTGGTGGACATGGCAGGGAGCATCCCTCAAACAATGTGCCCCTGCCATCGGGGCATTGCAGGTGGACGGGGTCAGGTGGATGGGGTAAACCCCTTCTTTGGCATGGTTGAAGTGCTACACATTGACCGACAACATGGTGCCCGTAGCACACAAGGGATTCACTGTGGGTCCCTGGCTGGGCAGCCAATTGGCTGCCTGCCAGGATCTGCTGCTCTGCATGCGCCTGCTCCCATGGACCTGCTTGACAGGGGGCAGGGCCATGTAAGGGAGCTGGTTGGGGGCCGGTGTTTGTGAAAGCAGCCCCCACGTGTACGTGGAAACCCCTAGGATGCGGAGCTGTGTGTCCTGATATGCGCCTCTTGCACATGTTTTTGTGAATAGGACCCAATGTGCATGCCCGGAGCCAAGGATTCAGCAACTTCATATATTTCTTTCCATAGGTTAGAGTACTTTTTTTAAGATGTAAACAGGATATTTCAACTAAGAATTCTGCTTAGCTTCACAATCAATAAAAATATCAGTGGGCATAAAAAATTCATAACTTGTTCATGTATGAGTGTATCTGCAGGATGAGCTCAGGCTGTCTGGAATTAAGTTGTTAAAAAATGATTGAATATAAATTGTACAATTGATTAGGCAGATTTTGGGCCATTCAGTACAGTGATAACACATCCATCCAGTATGTCCCAATCAAATACTTTACAGTACATTACAGTACTGCAGTGAAATTAGGCTTCAGCTTGGTGGTTTTGCATTTTCAATGGGTTGTTTTAAGCACTGCTCATTGCACTGAATTAATAAAAGTTTCTAGAGTTTTGCAAAGTAGCAGAAGCAGAATAGCAGCTAGAGACAAAGCATTAAAACACTTTTGTCAGTTCATTGTAATGAGCAGTGCACACATTAAGCAACTCTGAAAAATGCTAAAACAGTGAGTTGGAGGAAGAATTTAATATGACTTCTACTGTAACCCTCTATGTCAGGAAAGACAATGAGGCAGTGATGGATGGATCCATCCGGGAAGGAATTGGGGAACTGGAATTGCTGAATATTCAGCTCATGGTGGCATCAGGTAAAAAAACTGCATATGGTAGTGGTGGTCTATAGACCATCAGGGCAAGGGGATGAGCTGGCCCTTGGTACCAGTAAGATCTGGACTTCAGAAGTCAATTTGACCAGTTTTACTTATTTTTGAATTATTAGTTGGTCGATCGGTCTGACATAAATTCACCCACCTACCGGAAGCATATGCTGGATGAGACCGCACATCTGCCAGAAACACATATCTGGAATATGTAGTACGGTATGGGCTGCACGTCCATTGGCTCACGCTGTGAACCAATGGGTGTACAGTCCCTACCGGCGATGTCAGTCGGCGGGCGGCAGGTGGGTAGCACTGACACCGCTGACCGAGGGGGAGCGGGCGGCGGCCAGTGTGCGGGTGGGGAGGGGGAACTACTAGACCACCAGGGATATTGGACATACTTTTTAATTTTACAAATGCCTGTGATCGGACAAATAGTGGTCCACTGGACCACCAGGGATATTGGACATAATTTCTATTTTACAAATGCCCATGATTAGGCACATAGCAGTCCACTGGACCACCAGGGATATTGGACATTAATTTCTATTTTACAAATACCTGCGATTGGGCAGATAGCGGTCCACAGGACCACCAGGGATATTGGACGGAATTTCTATTTTTATACAAATGCCCGTGATCGGGCTGTGGAGCACATTGCTGGCTGCAGGGGGTGTCGGTCCCCAACAGCTGCTGCCTGGCAGGGTGCCAGGCACAAGTCATCGAGGATCGGTGCACCTGCATGCAAATGGGGCCATAATGACATGCAAATGGCCCCATTTTCACCTTGCATACATTATGGCCCCATTTGCATGTCAAGTTTTGAATATCGCAGTTGCTGTGCATGGCGCAATGGAACTTGCGCTAGTGCATCCCCATGCTCCGCTCTGGCCACTTGTGCTGGCTCAGTGCCACTGTGTCATGCACACTGGGGTTGGCCAGGGTGCAGTAGTCAATGCTGCTGAGCCATGGCGCAGCTCCGTTGAATATCGCCCAGTCCACACCCCTGCGCAGCCAAGTTGTGATGCGCCCAAGCTTGCAACACAGCCTGGCGCAGTTTGCATATCTGGGCCCAGGTATGTAAGTTTATTGAATAAACAACAGCAATGCAAGGGTACTGACAGAAAGCAGAAAACACACCAGCATGGCGAGTGAAAAAACATTCACTTATGATAGTCAGTGAGCTCCATATTGTGGGGGCACTTGCAGGCAGAGGTAGCTGTAAAGGTAGTCTTAAAGTGCAACTTAAAGAAGGAGATTGAGTCAAGAGAGTGGAGGAAAGCAGGCAAGCTGTTCCAGTTCCTAGGAACAGCAATAGAGAAGGCCCTTAGACCCATGCAGATGGCAACTTGGGGATATTCTAGTAGAAGATGTAATGAGGACCAGAAGCTCCAGGGGCCAGGCTTATGTTTGACGAGAAGTAACAGTGATGAGGACTCTTTCTTCTGGAGGGATTTGTCAACAAGGCTGCATCATAGATAGTCACCGCAGGGGTGGAGGAAGAGCCAACCAAGGGCCTGGTAAAAGGAGCAAAGATGTATTGAATAATGAGCCAGTAAGGCAAACCTAGAGATGTTGCTGTATGTAGTGTTGAGCCTGGACAGGTTGAATGAAGAGGTTTGGGTATAGATAGGGGAGCAGTTCTGCAAAGTGGGGAAGTGTACCTTACACTATTGCCAACTGCACATCAGAGGTCGTAAGGTATTTTAGTCGGAAGCAGACACCCAGTTTCTGAGTCATCTGCTAGCTGTAAGGCCAGTGTGGTGTTAAAAGGTCAAGGAGGTGCCAAGTTTGATCCTTAGGTATTTGAAGGTGGTCACCTGTTCCAGGGGTATTCCATCTGCACATAGTATGTTTAAGGGTTCAAGTGGTTTGGGCCCCCTGGCCATTTGGCAAGTCTAGGCTTGGATCAAATAGCACAGCCCTAGTCTTCTTGGTGTTGACTAGGAACCTGTTATCAAGGAACCACATGGACGGCATTAAACTCCTCTTTGAGGGTTGCAGATATTTCAGTAGGAGTCTTGGCACTTTGAAAGAGAATCAAGTCATCTACATAGAGAGTAAAATGGCAGCCCTTGCAATCTTTAGGAAGGAGTTAACAAATAAGGAGAACAGCACTGGTCCTAATATTGATCCTTGCAGGAATCTGCTTTTGACATCCAGTGTGTTGGAGGTGGCTCCTCCTGTACAAACCACCTGGGTTCTCCTTGTTGAGGTAATTGATGAACCACAAGGTGGTCTTAGCAGAGAACCCAGCAAAATGTAGTTTGTCTAATAGGATGTTCTGGTCTACTATAGTAGGTCAAAGGCCTTTGTAAGATCCACAAAAAAAAACGGCACTGGTTACTTTGCCATCATCCATGCCCTTGATAAATTGGTCAGTGAAGCATACCAAGGTGGTAGTGGTGCTATGGCCCTTCCTGAACCTGAGTTGGTGGGCAGAGAGCATGTTACAGTATACTGTACTTAGACACGTGCTCAGAGATTTGCTGGAAGATATTTTTTCAAGGTTCTTGCATAGGTAGGAGAGGATGGAAATTAGATGGTAGTTTTCAAGAATGGTAGAGTCACCAGATTTGAATATAGTGACTACACTGGCCTGTTTCCATAATATTGGTACCAATGAGAAGGTCAGTGACAGGTTAAAGATGGTAGCAAGAAGTTTAGCAATATAGTCAGCTGTAAACTTAAGAAACCTCAGGCAAAGACTATCGCTGCCGGCTCAGTGCCTCCACCCAGAGTGAATAAGTGTGCCAGATGTTTTGTGTAGTACCATCACCTGGGCTGTAGTACCTACCCAACTTACATTGGACTGGTGACCAATGAGGCAGTTGTTATCTTCACCAATAAATAATAGAAGCAGGTTATACAAACTGGGTGCACAGCCAAAAGTAAAATTCAACAAATTCACAATGTTTTAATTTTGCTATGCCAGTCTGGAAGCTTAACAAAAGTGGGGAGAGGGGGTCAGGCAATTACAAGTCACTGTAAGTACTTTCATCTAATACCAATATTCTCTGTGAGTCACTGTACTGTGGATCACTAACACCCTTTGAAATACCACACAACCCATCCAATCAAGGTGTGGTATACTTTTTAACTGGTACAAGTAGTGCCTTGCAAGTATGAAATGACAATAAATGACTCTGGGTACCCAAGAGTTACACTAAGTCTTGGTGCAGGCCTGGTAGCTATGTTGCCCAAATTGTTTCGGAGGTGCACTTATTGAAAATTTGAAAGCTTGCATTGTAATCCCTCAACAGGCCATGGTGTGCTAGAACAATTTAAGAACTTGAAATCCCAAATGGAAAATGTTTGAAACCCCACTTTGTAATCCCAACAAGGTAAATAGGAAAAATTAGACTGTCAGCCAGCAATGCCAGCACTCATATGACCCAAGGATGCAGTAGCTCAATTGAGGTGGGAACCATAACACAGCAGGTCACACAGCATTCAGGATTAGATCCCAGCAGCAGCCTGAAGATAAAACTCTTCAGACTCACTCTCAGATACATTGCAGTGGCACCATTCTTCTGGCTCAACTCTCAAAGCACAGCCCTTCTATTGTAGTTCAACTCTCAGAACACAGTTACAGGAGTTCTATACAGCGGCTTCATGGTTCTCAAGGAGCCCAAACCCAGGGAATGACTTCATGGTCCACCTCCCCCTCCGAATCTAGCATATCCACATACTGTGGGCATGAACTCCATGACTCACTGTTCCCCAATTCACAACAGTTGATAATAACTAGCAGGTACCCTTCCTGGCTCTGCAGCAGCTCGATGGGGATCTAGGTCTCTGTCTCTGATTTCCCAACTCAGCAGCTTTCTCAGGACTGGATCACTCACGCTTCCTCACTACCATTTTGTTCTGCAGACAAAAGCCCCCACAGTCATAGTTTCTCAACAGTACACTTTCAGCGGATGCCCTTCAAGCACAGCTCACAACAATATGAGTCCACCCAAGGCAAACAAAATAGTTTTTTTGACATTTGCTAAGTTCTTACCAAACAGGTTGACTGTTTGATAATAGAGATGTGTGAAGTTGGAAAACTTCTCTGCACAAAATCTGTAAAATTTGCTAAATTAGCAAAGTGTGAGCTGCTAACATCTCAAAGTTTTTAGCAGTCAGAGGGGCATTTTTACAGCCGAAGTTACAACTTCACCTTTAACTTCACCTGACTGCCTCAAAAACTGCCTTTTCCCAAGGAAAACTTAATGCGAAGTGGCAAAGTGGGCAATTTGCAAAATTATTCATAAAGGAAAATTTTGCAATGTCACTGGAACTTTTCTGGTGAAGTAAAACTTCACAACATCTCTATTAGTCAAGCTGTTCTTAATATTTCTCTCAAACAAGCATATACTTTTCATGTAAGCAATGGAAGCAGGAAACAGATAACAGGTTTCAGACAGATTGAGAGCACATGGACTTTTAGTAGAAATATCTTTTTGCTCTGAAGAATTGGTAAAAGAAACTGAAGGTGCCCTGCAATCACATTGGAAGTGCAGAGAAAGAGCTTATCCTGATTTCTGGTGAGTTATATTCTATTAATTTTAGTTTAAGCTGTGAAAATGTTCACTCTGTTAACCAAAATATTTTTGTAAATGGATTTAAAGAGCCAAGTACCTGTCAGTAATTTAGGGATATTGTCCATACTGCAGTAAAAAAATATCATTAAAAAAAGACTTAATACAAGCAAGTGCACAAGAAGTCTCTTGAAATGGTAATTTAAAACTTCAGGGAAGTAAGTTTTCTGTTTTAGAGTTGTATTTCTTCAGTCTGTAAAGTATAGGTGCTGAACGGTAGGACGTTAAAATGGCTACTAACGAAAAGCGACCTGTGAATAGGGCAATGGTACCTCAGCACTAACATTTTTGGGCAACCAGTGGTTCTCCACATCCCTGAGGTATGCCCCCCCCCCCAGAGTCAAGATAATAAAGAAAAAGGGGGTAGTGGGGGGCAAAGCCCCCACAAAAAGAAAGATTTTATTCAAAGTTATCGAGCTGGGGGCTTTGCGCCCTCTTCATGGGTCACCGTTCACCAGTCACCATTATGACATGGAACTGTGCTGAACAGTTGTTGAAAGTGGTATGCTGTGCATGTAGTTTATTTTTGAAAACAAAATGTATAAATTAGTATACCATTACTACAGAGATAACAGAGTAACATTATTTAGTAAAACATTTAAGTAGAGTATACTGTATGTTGAATACAGTATTAGCTGTTTTCTGCAGACTGTACATTATACAGCAATTGTGCAAACTGTCAGGGGTGACTGTCCAACTAGATGGGCCATTGATTTTCTGTTTTAAAAAATGGGCAATTCCATTTTCTACTTCCCAAAAATTGAATGCAAGTCAGCACGTTGTGCACAAAACTGTTGTACTAAATGGGGGGTTATATGACTTTGGCACCAAATGTGGTTTTAAATGTGATGCAAACAGCTTTTTATGTATAAAAATTGACTCTGTGATATTTAAAAATTACACATTCCCTTTTTAAAATATACTTTTTTATTCAGACGTAGCCAAAATCATACATCAATACATAGCTTCTGGTATTACAACTCACAATACATAGATGGGATTACAATATACACATCTATTACACACTTTAAAAGAAAAATAGCATACTGTTTCCACAGGGAGAAATGAGTTAGCTAGGACTAAGGCAAATATATATCCCTCATATTCTGAGAGAGGAAACTGTTGGTCCTGAGAGCATGACAAAACCAGAAACCTAAGGGACAAAATCATGGTACTTATTCAATTGATGTATAACCCCTTTTCTCCATCTAAGTTCAAAAGCTTCTTTAATTATCTAGGAGATTAGCCAATATCTTTTCCAATGCATATATCTCCCTAACTATTTTCACCCAAGCTAATTTAGTGGGGATGCTTTGGGACCACCATAGCCTGGTTAAATTTTTATGTGCAGATGCCATCAAAAGCCTTACTTGCTTGTAGGTAGTGGGGTCTATTTTAGTCCCTAACAGGGGAATAAAGGTTAGGAAATATATTGGGTTGTCTAGACTATTTAAATCATAAATTGCTCCAATTTCTCCCAGAACCTTTTGACAATATGTATGGATTCTAGGGTAGGACCACAAAACATGCGTCTACCCTGCACGGGCAGTACTACAACCCTTCCAACATTCCCCCAATGGGTCTCCCAGGTATTTAGAGGTCATCTCAGGCGTGCGGAAATACCGCCACATTCCCTTTTTAATCCTGGGATTTCTATTTTTATGGCAAAAAATATCTCCCTTACTTAGTCAGGGATAAAGGTGAAAAGTGGAATGCCTCCAGAACAAGAATGTCCCAAATCTCCTACCAGAGTGCTTCTAAAACAAGCCCTCAGAGGAGTGACACTGAGGCAGTAACTAAGGGGGCATTCCGGCAGGTATTTAGTTGAAGCAAGGCATTCTGTTCAAGGAACCATTCTGGATATGGGGCTAGCCCCAGTGGTCCTGGCTCATTGCTGAACCTGGCTCACCAGCTTTGTGTGTGGCACCACTATAGTTGCTGCACCAATTGGCCAGCTAACTCCCTTAATGCAGACCAGCATTATCTACTGTTACTGCTGTTGCTGGAGTATGGGTAAAAACTTGACCACCAGACTTGTACTGGACCAGAACAGTAAATGTCAGACAGGAGAGTCTGGCCAGACCCAGTGCAAGTTGTTGTAATGTTGCTGTTCTGACCTGTCTGGCTGGACTGGCCAGTTTGGTTTTTGCTGATTTAGTCAGATCCAGTTCAGGTAATCTGGTTTTCACCCAGCCCCAGACATGAGGGCAACATTCACACAACTTGTACCCCATCCAGCTGGACTGGCAGGGCCAACTAGTTTTAGAATTTACTGATCTGGTATGGTCTGGGTCCAGCAGTCCAGTTTTTACCGAGTCCCTTGTTGCTGTTTCAGTTTCCATAAATTATGGAATGATGACTGCCAGGATGTTTTCATGGTCTGTTGCTGCTAGTTGTTTGTTTTTTGTTTTTTTTTATTTTAGTCTTTGGTAACCGGGTAAGGCCCACTAGGCACAAGTGCCTGTTTTCAAGGGTGACCTGGGAGCACTGGGTGGTTAAGTGACTTGCTCAGAGTCACACTGTATGCAAGTGGAGATTGTGAGAATCAAACCAAAGGCTGTTCTGTTGGCTGTACCAAGCTCATTCACAGCTCATTACTCTAACCTCTAGGCTACACTGCCAGCCCAACTGGAGCATTAAAGAGTGGTGACAATAACAGCAGGCAAAAAATGTACTCTTTTTTTTTTTTTTTTTTTTATGCTTGCTTGCCATTGTGCAGCAAACATTTTGTTACAAGAATGGGGTTTCAGAGCAATATTACTGTTGGGTGCAATGCAGTTCAGGCTGTAGTAGGCACAACAGTGTCAGTCCAATGATCAGCAAGGCTGATCATGACACTGTCCTGTGCTTGTGGGTAGAAACTCATTATAGTTGAAAGGAGTAAGCCACTTATATTAGAGAGCGGCTGGATACTTTCATCTGCATGGTGCCGCCAAGCAAGCAGCTGAGCTGCATCACTATCTGCCTTCTTTCCTCCTTCCCAAATGTTCAGCCTATGCTGTCCACCAGCCTCACAAGCAGTAGGACTAAAAAACAATCAGAAACATCCGCCCTGGTCTCAACCTCGCTCAGAGCAAGGCACTGCAACAAAGAAATGCTCATCTTGGGTAGAGACCCACTCCATATGGGAATATATAATACTTAAAAAAAGGACCATCTTGGCTGAGCACTGCTGAGATCTTTCCCCTAAATCTGTATATTTGGAACCTTCTTGTGGCACTGGGGCACCTATTCCCCAGTGTCAACCTTGGTATTTTGTTTTCTAATTTACACCTAAACAGCAGAAAACCATCTGTTAAATTGGTGGGAAATATGCGCCAAAGGCGCATACCCCACCTGCGCAGCTCTGCACCTGTGGACAGGTGTGCACAGGCTGGTATTCACAAATGGCCACCACCTGTCCATGGGCCTGCCCCCCTGGTGTGCAGGAATGCACAGGGTGACCGGGGACAGGACAGTGGACCCAGGCAGGTATCCAATCGGATGCCCATCCTGGGTCCCATAGTGGATCACATGCACAGTTAGGCGCAGGTCCGGGTGTGTGAATCCCAAAGGCAGGCACTCGGACCCATGCTGCTAGTCCCTGGCCTCCAGTTGTCCCCCTGGCCAAGCCAATGCCACAGAGCTCCCTCCCAGCACACTGCTAGACCCCCCAACAGCAGGAACTCATGCCCCCATCCCAGATGCTGCCCTCCACACACACACACATTGGTGCTCATCCCCAACATAGACATACCCCCCCACACACAGTGGAGCCCCATCCAGTAGTGGCATAACCCTTTCAAACACAATTGTGCCCTATTCCAATGTAGTTGCCCCCCATGTGCCCAGTCATGCTGAACATCACCCAGCCTGTCACCTGGCACACAGCCACTCCTTTTGCCCGGCGCTGGTACACCCACCCCTCATTGGTGGTCAGTGTAACCCTCCCCTGGCCCTAATGACAGCACCCCATCCCTCCCACCCGCCCATTGGTGCCATGGCTCAGAGCAGCCAAGTAGAACAGTCCTCCACACACCCTCAGTTGCGGCCATCCGACTGATGCTGGGGCATGCTGCCCTATTTATGAGGGGCGCAGCTTCCAGCATCATGTGGATGGCCAGTGGCCGAGGAGGTGTGTGAATGGCTGTGCTGCTGGCAGTTCAGAGCCATGGCCTTCTAACCCACTTACGTCTCCTCCCTGTTTCTATTAACCACTTTGTACTTTAGTCTCCTCCTTCCAAATAATAGTGACCACCCTGTTTCTTTGTTTGAGTTAACCACACATCCCCTGCCTGCCCCTACTTAATCCATCTCCTTTCCTCCCCCCCTCAGATGTGCCGTGCCCTCCTGGGGCTCGCACCTTGCCGCCAGAGGAAAAGCTACAAGCCTGTCCTGGGAAGCAACCCACGATTCTGCTACTGCAAATCAGCAGACCCTGAGGCTTTCTTCCCCTGTTGAAACTGCCACCCGGGATCCTCCGAACTCCAGTTCATTGCAGGGCCCAGAAATCTACAGAAACTGCTAAAAAGCCATATACCCACTCAGGTACGTTGGTATTTGGCGCCTTTGGACATTCTGAATTTTCAGCGCCAACACTCTGATTGGAGGATCTCAGACTCACCGACTTCTTCCTGCTGTGTCTCCATTTTACCTTGCTTCATTAGAGACGTTTATCAGCTCTGCTGACCGTAGGAGACTATCCCTTTTTGTAAAGCAAGAATTTCCGTGTACGGACATTATGTCCCCAGACAAAACGTCGCAGACTTTACGTAGCAGATATTAAGTCGATTGGATAAATAGTTGCCGGACTATTAGTAAATCGGTCAAAAAAAGCGCAAGACTTAATGTCGCAACTCTATTAGGCACCTGACTAAATGTCGCTGTACTTGCAGCACTTCTAAAAGCTTAGAGCACTTCTTTCCGGGTAACATTAATGTAGCAACTATGCTTAGAGTCTGCAACAAGCAGTACTGTGACACATAGCTGCGGGTAACATCAATGTAGTGGTTGTAGCACTTCTTTCTTATCTGTGACTATGCTTAGAGTTTGCAACAATGTAGTGGTTGCAGCATTTCTTTCAGCGGGTAACTGTGACTATGCTTAGAGTTTGCAACAAATCTTTTCAGCATTTGGTACCATTGTACGCAGTACCTTAATAGCAGCGACTTCAAAATCTGTCATTATTGAAGCCGAGCAGATCTTGTCACCTATAAGAGCTTGGAGACTGGTAAACAGTTTTCTGTATACTTCTTCACTACGTCCTGGCAAAAGTGAGTAACACAGGGTCTGTTAACCCCCTGCACAAGAGCATGAATGGTGTACAGTTGATCATCTTGCTGTGGTGCAACACTGAATGTACCAGTGTGGGCTGTCCTTTAGAACTGCAAGATCATCCTCGCTTGCAAAAATCACCATGTCATCTTCGTGTACACTTAGAAATTCCTCATCACTGACTGTCTTTGAGTATTTCAATATGTCAGTGTCATTAGGACCACCAATCTGCCTATGTCTACGTACATCTCTGCGCAGTGTTTCATGTGTTGGCAGAAGGTGTGCGTGCTGCACTGCAACTGATTGCAATGCTTGGTGGACAACATTGCGAGTGGACTCTTCAGATTCACAAGCTTTCCTTTTCATTGATGTCCTTGCTTGTAAAACCTCTGCTCGTCCATGCACTAGTGCATGGTTATGCTCACATGGAGTCTGGGTTATGGTGTCACCTAGAGTGTGTAACCTGGCTCTGCATGTTCTCAGCTCATACCGCCAAATAATTTTACCACCACTACCCAACTTCTCTTGTGTATACAGGTAGTTGTCAAGTGTCAATTCTGATTTTCCCTTCTGTGACACTACGTACTCCATTGCAGATCTGTTCAGAATGAAAATCCCAACTCACAAATGCTCATCACTTAAATATTGAGTCAATTTGTTACTTGCACAAACTGGATAACATAATAGATTACTGTCCCCTTTAAGAGGAAGGCTGCACCCTAGCACTGATGACATTGTACACGGAAGTCTGGTAGTACCGTACCACAGTCCTTGTAAAACTGGATGACTGATCAAAATAAAATGCAAACACCGATAAAAATAATTGAAAATAAAGTAAGTTATCTGCAATGTTTTATTTTTAACAGCCAATATGTTGTTGAAGTAGGGAGTATAATGCAAATAAGGCTAGGCATGAGAAGGCAGTACCACGGTCTCAGGTCATGTAGCTACATTCTGCTTTAAAAAGCTTCAATGCGAAGAAACTGGTAAAATCACAGGGGACTGTGAAAAGTTTATTGTGACTGTAAAACGAGGTATTCTGCTGGTAAAGGTCTATCGGGCATTCTGCTTGGAAGCGTACTTTACACGACTGCTGGCTAAACGGCAAATACGAGAAAAATACCATATAGTGTTAAAAGCAGGAGATTTAAAGAGGAGCTTAAATGGAAATGGGCTTCAGTTTTTAATAGGTTTGGTATTTGAGTAAGATCTATTTGCTTGTGAAGGTTGCATAAAATTCTGTATCCCTTAGAAACTCTGGCTAGGAGTGAAGCGTTGGGTTTGTGCTGCTCTTACCCAACCGTGGTTGTGTTTATTTCACACTTTGCTGCCTGAAGTCAAATTAATGGATTGGTATTTCATTCTGAAAAAGAAGCAAGTTACTGGATAAATAAGGCAAATTAAATGCACCAGTAGAGCCTCACTGTGTTTAGTGTGACAGTCTGATTGGGATGTATTTTGGATTCCCTGCATTGAATGTAGCTGAACCAATAGAAAATGTCGCCAGTAAATGAAGGGTTCAGCAATATTATGACCGCGACCAATTCTTACGTCGCCCTATTTAATTTTCACCAAAACAACCACAACATTTAGTCTGCGGCGAAATTTTAGTGCGACTATTTGACCGTATGCCAGAATCTCATTTGTTTTTTTTTTTTTTTTGTAAAGAGATTGTTCTTTTTTGTAAACTTAGAATGGCATGAAAGCCTCTCCCCCACTGTTTCTATCCTCATCTATCAATCCAGCTAAGACCAGTCAGTGTCACACTGCCATTGTTTAAAGTGATTTACCTGCTTTGAATTCACTGTGATTACATCCCTCTTTAGAATTAATTCTCTGCGAAAGGCTGAAGAGTTTTAAGTTGACCTTTTTATGCACTTCTTAATATCCTGAAACTACAGCCTAATCCATTTCATTATTAATTCTGAGTGTAAAACTGTAGAGTCTTAAGATTATTAGACCTGTACTGCACTGTCTATTATTCTAAGCGAACAGCTGAATCCTTTTTAGAATTAATTTCTCTGTAAAGCTGTAGTTTTAAATTGACCAGACGTTTCAGTTTACTGCCTATAATTCTAAATTTAAAGCCCAATCCTTCCCTCTTGCTTTGTCACCTGTCTGCCCTCTAACCCACTTACGTCTCCTCCCTGTTTCTATTACCCTTTTTGTAGTTTTGTCTCCTAATTCCAAATAATAGTGACCACTCTGTTTCTTTGTTTGAGTTAACTATCCCTCCTTTGTCTGACCCTACTTAATCCAGCTCCTTTCCTGTCTCCCTCAGATGTGCCGTGCCCTCCTGGGGCTCGCACCTCGCCACCAGAGGAAAAGCTACAAGCCTGTCCTGGGACTCAACCCACGATTCTGCTACATAGAAACATAGAAACATAGAATTTGATGGCAGATAAGGACTGCTTGGCCCACCTAGTCTGCCCATTTTCCTACCTAACAGATAAGCTGCAGATCCTAGTTAACCAACAGCTTACTTCCTCCTACCCCCCACTAGGACTGCCTTATGCCTGTCCCATGCATTCTTGAAGTCCCTCACTGTTCTTGACTCCATGACCTCCTCAGGGAGGCTGTTCCATGCATCCACAACCCTCTCAGTGAAAAAATACTTCCTCACATTACCTCTGAGCCGTCCCCCTCTATCTTCAAATTGTGTCCCCTTGTTCTTGCACATCTCTTTTTCTGGAAGATGCTACCCTGTTGGACTTTGTTGATTCCCTTGAGGTACTTGAAAGTTTCTATCATGTCCCCTCTCTTCCTTCTTTGCTGAAGGGTATACATATTAAGCTCATTTAGTCTTTCTTCGTATGTCTTCTGGTGCAGACCCTGCACCATTTTGGTTGCCCTCCTCTGGACAGCCTCCACTCTGTCTATCTCTTTGCAGAGATGGGGTCTCCAGAACTACACACAGTACTCCAGATGGGGTCTCACCAACTGTCTGTACAGAGGGATAACAACTTCCTGTTTTCTACTATTGATGCCTCTTCCTATGCATCCCAGTATCCCCCAGCCTTCCTTACTGCCTTCTCAAATTGCTTGCCCACCTTTAGGTCATCTGGTATAGTACCCCAGGTCCCTTTCTATTTTTACTGTTGTCAAGTATCTCACCCCCATTGTGTCGCTTCCCCTGGGTTTTTGTTTCCAATGTGGACTACCTTGCACTTCTTTGCATTGAATCTGAGCTGCCATACATTTTACCATTCCTCCAACCTTGCCAAGTCCCTTCTCATCCTTACCACTCCATCTTGTGTATCAACCCTGTTGCAGATCTTTGCGTCATCTGCAAAGAGACATACTTTTCCTTCCAGTTCCTCTGCAATGTCACTTGTAAAGACATTAAAACGGACCGGTCCCAGTACTGAACCCTGCGGTACCCCGCTAGTTACCCTCCTTTCTTCACTGTGTACTCCATTTACTACTACCTTTTGAGTCCTGTTGTCTAGCCAATTTTTTATCCAGGCTACCACCTTGGGACCCACTCCAAGGCTGGCTATCTTGTGTATTAATCTTTTGTGTGGGACTGTATCAAATGCCTTGCTAAAATCTAGGTAGGCCATGTCCACAGCCCCTCCCTGGTCTACTACTTTGGTCACCCAGTCAAAGAAATCTATTAGATTCGTCTGACATGACTTTCCCATCTTGAATCCATGCTGCCTTGGGTTCTGTGCCCCACTGGCCTCTAGGTACTCAACAATTCTTTCCTTCAGAAGTGATTCCATCATTTTCCCTACCACTGAGGTCAAATTAACTGGTCTGTAGTTTCCTGCCTCTGTCCTGCTCCCACTTTTGTGAAAGGAATCACATCTGCCTCCTCCAGTCCTCAGGTACCACCCCATCCTCCCATGATTTGTTAAAGAGTAGTCAGCGGTGTCACTAGTTCTACCCTTAGTTCTTTTAGAATTCTTGGTGAATCTCATCAGGCCCCATTGCTTTGTCCACCTTCAATTTTATTAGTTCTTTCAGAACCCTTTCTTCTTAAATGGACTGGTATTGACCCCGTCTTCAAGTGTTTCTCTTGTTTAGTTTAGGTAACTCCCTTCTCTTCCTTTGTGAATACTGAGCAGAAATATTGGTTCAGTAACCTGCTTTTTCACTGTCACCCTCTACCCACATTCCCTCCCCTTTATTAAGCTTCAGTATCCCTCCTTTGGTCTTTCTTCACTCCCTAATGTACCTATAAAAGGTCTTATCCCCCTTCTTAACAGAATTGGCTATCCTTTCCTCGGTTTGGGCCTTTGCTATTCTGACTGCCTTCCCAGCCTCTTTCTTCTTTAACTGATAAAGTTCTCTGTCCTGCTCCTTCTGTGTTTCCTTATATTTCCTGAATGCTGTCCTTTTCTCCTTAACCTTCCCTGCCACCTCTTTTGAGAACCATAGCTTTTTTCCTTCATTGTGTTTTATTGATTTGCTTTACACAAAGTCTTGTTGCCTCTGTGATGGCTGTTTTGATCACTCCCCATTGTTCCTCCACCCCTCCTTCTTGCCTGCTTGCTAGTGCTTTTCTGAGGCACTCTCTCATTTTCCCCAAGTCAGCTCTCCTAAAGTCCAGTACTCTTGCTTTTGTATGGCTTGATTGTATGGCTGTGTTTATCGTGAACCACTCTGTTTGGTGGTCGCTTGTTCCCAGATGGCTACCCACTTCTAAATCTGAGATTCTTTCTCCATCCCCATTTGAGAGTACCAGGTCTAAGATTGCTCCCTCCAGAGTGGGTTCCAATACTAGCTGTCTGAGGCATGCCCCCTGTAGGGCATCAAGAATGACCCTGCTCTTGGATGTGCCTGCAGCAAAGGTGCTCCAGTTAACATCTGGCATATTCAGGTCCCCCATCAACAATATCTCCCTTCTTTCTGCCAGTCTAAGAAAGCCTTCTATCATTTCCTTGTCCATTCCCTCCCCCTGAGATGGGGGTCTGTATACAACCCCCATGCAGATTGTGGTGCCATTTCCTGTCTCCAGGGTGACCAAAGTGCCTCATCTGCTCCCTGTTTACTCTTTAGTTCTGTTGCTTTGATCCTTCCTTTACATAAAAGCTACTCCTCCTCCTCTTTTACCCTCCCTGTCCCTCCTGTAGATTGTGTGTCCTGGTATGTTGACATCCTAGTCATGGTTCTCTGTGTACCATGTTTCTGTGACTGCCACAATATCCAGGCAACCCTCTTCCATCAAGGCCACTAGTTCAGGGCTTGTTACACAGACTACGGGCATTGGTACTCATCACCCTCCACTTTTGATAGCCTTACCCTTTTAGCCCCATTTCTGTCCTTACTGCCTTTGCCTTTTTTCACATTTAAATCTGTTCTGCTCCTAATAACTTCTGTACCTTGGTGTTTACCTCACTAATCACCATGTTTTGTGAGGAGGCTCAGTTTCCTGCTCCCTTTCAGTGCCTCCCCTTGGCTAGTTTAAATGCTTGCCAATGAAGCATTTAAACCTCTCACCTAGGATCCTGGTTCCCCTGGACAGAAGCAGACCATCGCACCAGTATAGGTCTGCATCCCTCCAGGTGGCTCCCCAGTCCCCAATGAAGCCAAAACCCTGAGCTTCACACCAGTTTTTCAACCACTCATTGAGATTCCCTGGTGAGGTGCCCTAGCATCACCCTTGCCATGACAGGCAGCACCTCCGAGAAGGTTACGTAGTCTTGCTTGTCAAGGCCCCTTCCCAACTCTACAAACTCCTCTTGCACTGCTCTAGTCCCATTCCTAGCCAGGTCATTTGTCCCTAGGTGGACAAATATATCCAGCCTCCCTCCCTTGTGCAGCTCTTCCCATGATCCTGAGGTTCACTTCCTGTCCCTCCAAGCCGTGGCGACAGGAGGCACCTTACCTCCCTCTCCCTTCCCCCCATTTCTACCCCCTAATGACTGAGTCCCCACCAGGAGTTGTTTCCTTCCCCTGTGGGGTCCCATGCCACCCTCCTGTGGGTCTCCTTTGTGAAGGTTCCCAGCATCCTCCTTGGTCTCCACTGCAGGTGCCTCCATAGAGGAACCACTATCCACCAGAAGAGTGAATGAATTGTGGAGAGGTACAGTTGGAGGGATGCAACTCTGTTCCACCACTCTCTCCCTCCTACTGCAAATTAGCAGACCCTTAGGCTTTCTTCCCCTGTTGAAACCACCACCAGGGATCCTCTGAACTCCAGTTCATTGCAGGGACCAGAAATCCACAGAAACAGCCAAAAGTCGTATACCCCCTCAGGTACGTTGGTATTTGGCACCTTTGGACATTCTGAATTTTCAGCGCCAACACTCTGATTGGAGCATCTCAGCCTCATTGAGTTCTTTCTGCTGGTCTCCATTTTACCTTGCTTCATTAGAGACGTTTATCAGTGCTGCTGACCCTGGGAGACTATCCCTTTTTGGAAAGGAAGAATTTCATTTTTTTTGTGTAGAAATTGTTCTTTTTTGTAAAGCTAGAATGGCATGAAAGCCCCCCCCACTGCCTCTCTCCTCATAAATCAGTCCAGCTTAGGATATTCAGTGTTACACTGCCATTGTTTAAAGTGATTTAGCTGCTCTGAATGCACTGTTATTACATCCCTCTTTAGAATTAATTCTCTGTGAAAGCCTGAAGAGTTTTATGTTGACATTTTTATGCACTCCTTAATATCCTGAAACTACAGCTTAATCCTTTTTATTATTAATTCTGAGTGTAAAACTGTAGAGTCTTAAGATTATTAGACCTGTACTGCACTGTCTATTATTCTAAGTGAACAGCTGAATCCTTTTTAGAATTAATTTCTGTGTAAAGCTGTAGTTTTAAATTGACCAGACCTTTCAGTGTACTATCTAGCATTCTAAATGTAAAGCCCAATCCTTGCCTCTCACTTTGCCACCTGTCTGCCCTCTAACCCACTTATAATCTCCTCCCTGTTTCTATTACCCACTTTGTAGTTTAGTCTTCTCCTTCCAAATAATAGTGACCACCCTGTTTCTTTGTTTGAGTAAACTACACCTACCCTGTCTGCCCCTACTTAATCCATCTCCTTTACTCTCCCCCCTTAATTGTGCCGTGCCCTCCTGGGACTCGCATCTCGCTGCCAGAGGAAAAGCTGCAAGCCTGTCCAGGGAAGCAACCCATGATCCTGCTACTGCAAATTAGAAGACCCTGAGGCTTTCTTCCCCTGTTGAAACTAACTCCCAGGATCCTCTGAACTCCAGTTCATTGCAGGGCCCAGAAATCTATAAAAACAGCCAAAAGTCATTTACCCACTCAGGTACATTGGTATTTGGCACCTTTGGACATTCTGAATTTTCAGCGCCAACACTCTGATTGGAGTATCTCAGCCTCACTGACTTCTTCCTGCTGGTCTCCATTTTACCTTGCTTCATTATGGACATTTATCAGTGCTGCTGACCCTAGGAGACTATTTATTTATTTATTTATTTATTTTATTTATCAAGTCTAGGATTACAAATACCTTTGAGCCATGGCTCTTTTAGGAAGGTTCCACGTCAGAGAAATACAAATTATGGGGAACATCAAGACAGGCATTACAACAATGTGGACATTGCAAACATAGTACAGATTAATGCAGTTCAAGGGTAGCATTGTAACAAGGCAGCCAGCTGCATTTGTCAGAGAAGATAGACAACAGATAAGAAGTGCCAGAGTCATAGGGAGAGGGAAGAGGGTGGGGGGAGAAGGAATGTAGGAAGGGTGGCAAGAGGGTGAAAAGTGCAGCATTGGGTATACCAAGATGTGAGGGTAGAATCCAGTGGGGGGGACAACTAGAGCAGAAAGGGAAGTGGAGAACAAGGTTAAGTTGGGTAGTCACAGGAGCTGTTGGTAGTGAGATAGTCCCAGAGCCTAGTTTTAAACATACCAATAGTTGGGGCAGAGGAGATGGTTGGGTTGAGGCCATTGAACCAGAGTGGCACTCAATAAGCAAAAGAGCATTGTCCCTGTGAAGTGTGACAGTGGGTGACTTTCAGTAGCTGTAGCGTGGATCTCCTAAGGTGCCATTTGTTAATTTGGTGTTGTAACAGAGTTGAGACCCCAGAAGGTGCAAGGCCAAGGTAGATTTTTTTCACCATGGAGCAGGTGAGAAACTTTATGTGGTTTGATAGTTGAAGCCAGCCGGTCTGAGTGTACAGGTCACATGTGTGGGTGAGACGGTGAGCACCAGTGATGAGCTGACATGCTTTATTTAAGGTAGTTGAGAGGCATCTAAGGGTTGTGGTTGTGGCCGAGCCTTAAATGATGAGACCATAGTCTATTACAGAGATCACAGAGCTCAGGACGGCAACCTTCAAAGCTTCTGGCATGAGGTGTGGTCTGTGTTTGTAGAGACCAAGCCGTGTATTAGCAGCTCTAGCTACATTATCTACATGAAGTCCATAGGAGAGATTAGGGTCAAGCTGTATCCCTAAGTATTTGAAGGACCCCACCTGATCTAGAGTGTTCCCCTGGGTGGTGGAGATAGCCAAGTGGTGTAGCTTGTGTGGGTTATGAGAGCTGCAGAAGAGCATAGATTTGGTTTTCTTGTCATTGAGGACCAGTTTATGATTAAGAAACCAAGTCTTTACAGAACTGAAACCAAGTTGAAGGTTGTGTTGAAGAGTTGCAGGATCTTTGTGAGTGGAGAATACAACAGCATCATCGGCATATAGTATGATCTGCTCAGAGCAGTGGTAAGGGAGGGAGTTTAAGAAAAGACTAAAAAGGAAGGGTCCCAGTATGGATCCCTGTGGGACACCCGAGTGAACAGACAGGGTGTTAGAAAGAGCGTCCGCAATTTTTACTCTCTGTGACCGGTTTTCTAGGTAGCTTTTAAACCAGAGAGAAGAATCAGGTGATAGCCCGGCATTCAGTAGTTGGTGTATTAATAATCCATGGTGTACTGTATCGAAGGCCTTGGAGAGGTCGACGAAAATGGCCCCTGTGAGAAGGCCGTTGTCAAGGGATTTGTGCAAAGCTCACATGAACTGAAGAAGGGCTGTGGTGGTGCTGTGACCTTTTCCGGAAGCCGTGTTGTTGTGGACAAGGTATATTGTATTTATCCAAGTGGTCCGTAAGTTGATCAGCCACGATGCACTCAAGTGCCTTAGAGAGTGGGGGCAGTATGGAGATAGGGCGATAATTTGAGTGAATTGTCTTGTCCCCACTTTTATGGATGGGTGTCACGGTGGCTGTTTTCCATAGGTCTGGGAATTTTCCACAGCTGAGAGAGAGGTTTAGGATTTTTGTTAATGGATGAATTACCTCATCGAGGGTAAGCAAAAGAAGCTTAAGGTCCAGGGTGTCGCTACTAGATCTAGATTTAGAGATAGCTGCAGTAATATAGCGGCGAGCTTCATTCAGCCTTACCTTCCTGAAGTAGAAGAGGGGATGGTTAGACTGAGGGCTGAGGTATTTGGGGAGTAGGCCCTGTTTTCGAAAAAGTCATGGGGTAGAACAGCAGTAAGGTCTGAAAAAGCTGTGTTAAAGATGTTTGCGATCACCTTGGGGTCAAGGGTTGAGGATCCATCAACCATTAACATGGCTGGAGAGGTTTTTGGCTGCTTCCCTGTGACATTCTTGATATTGTCCCAGAAAGCACGACCATTTCCCCATGTATTGGTGAGAGCATCTTTGTGATAGGTGGATTTCATTAGCCGTATGGCTTTTGTGCAGGCATTTCATGCTTGTTTGTAATTTTGGATGTCCAGTTGTTTGCCAGTGGCCTGGCAACTGGCCAGAGGTGATCCCTAGTTTCAGCTGTGAGAGAAAACTACGGTGACCCATGGGTTAGAGAGAGATTTTGTTTTGCGCCTTTTAGCAGGGCAAAGAGGTTGCAGGCTTTGTTGAAAATTGAGATGAAGTGATCAAAGCCAAGTTAACATCTGTTGCTTCATAGATGGGTAGCCAGTCTTGTAGAAGCAGGTGTTGTTTGAGATGTGGAAGTTTTCCATGAGGAAGGACTCTGCTAGCGATAATTTTGGGAGGGGCTTAAGAATTTGTTAGAACCACACACATGACTGTGGAGTGGTCACTGAGTGAGTCTGAGAGAATGGTCATATAGAAATCCTTGTGGGGTCAGTGGTGAGGACCCAATCATAGAGGGTACTGGTGCCAGTCTTGTAGTTAATCCTAGTAGGGGAGTTTACCATTTGCGTGAGGTTAGCAGCTGAGATGGAGTCTTTATAGGCACTGGCACTCGATGCTAACCTGTTTATGTTGAAATCTCCTAGTAGAATAAGTTCAGTTTCGGGAGGATGTGAGTTGATAAAGTTTAGAACATCGTTGAATCCATGTTTAGGGTCCCTGGGTGGGATGTATACAGAGACAATAGTCAGAGCTTCATGGTTGGGACCTAGGATAATTTTTATTGGCAGAATCTGGGCTGAGGCAGAAAGTGATGGAGTTGCTACAGGGTGCCAAGACAGGGAGTCTTTGATATAGATTGCACAACCACCACATTTTTTGGATATCCGGTCCAGCCTGTGAACATTGTAGCCCTGTATTGTTACTGCTGAGTCAGGAACTTTAGATGTCAGCCATGTTTCCATCACTGCAAGGATGTCAGGGTTGTGTTGGCATATGAAGGCTTGGAGTGCATCCAGCTTTGGTAGTAGGCTGCAGATATTAATGGTTGCAAGGATAAGGGCACCTGGAGTTTGTGTGTGGCGAACTTCTAGGGCCAGGATTGGGATGGGCGCTGCCTGAGATGAGATGGAGGAGAGCAGGAGGTTTTAAGAGCAGAGTCGCAGCTCTTTGAGAGATAGTTTTGATTGTTGTTTCCTGGGTAGAAGTTGCAAGGTTCCAGGCAGTGTCCCATATGGACTGCAAGGTGGTGTACAGTGTAGAGAGGTGGCCACACTTGTTGAGAGTAATGGTCGTGTCAAGTAACCAGGAATATCCAAATGGTGCACCAAGCACAAGCCTTGAGTGGAAGTGGAGAGTTCCCTTGGCGTTGCAGTGGAAACCAGAGTAGAGGGTGGCTGGGGTGGGGTGGGGGTGGCTAAGACCAGGGAGAGAGAAGAGGGGGGCCAGGGCAAGGAGGAGGAGGAGAGGCGAGAGAAAGGCAGAGAGAGACCACATGGCTTATGTACTAGATAAAGAGATAGAGATATAGCCCTCTAGTGGTGAGAGGATATAATCTGCTAATGGAAAAAACAACTGCTGAAAAAAAAAAAAACTCTCCCTTTTTGTAAAGCAAGAATTTCATTTTTTTTTTGTAAAGATATTGTTCTTTTTTCCAAAGCTAGAATGGCATGAAAGACCCCCCATCCCCACTGTTTCTTCCCTCATTTATCAATCCTGCTTGAGCCATTCAGTGTTACACTGCCATTGTTTAAAGTGATTTAGCTGCTCTGAATGCACTGTGATTACATCCCTCTTTAGAATTAATTCTCTGCGAAAGGCTGAAGAGTTTTAAGTTGACCTTTTTATGCACTCCTTAATATCCTAAAACTACAGCCTAATCCTTTTTATTTTTAATTCTGAGTGTAAAATTGTAGAGTCTTAAGATTATTAGACCTGTACTGTACTGTCTATTATTCTAAGCGAACAGCTGAATTCTTTTTAGAATTAATTTCTGTGTAAAGCTGCAGTTTTAAATTGACCAGACTTTTCAGTGTACTGCCTAACATTCTAAATTTAAAGCCCAGTCCTTGCCTCTCGCTTTGCCACCTGTCTGCCCTCTAACCCACTTACGTCTCCTCCCTGTTACTATTACCCACTTTGCAGTTTAGTCTCCTCCTTCCAAATCTAGTGACCACCCTGTTTCTTTGTTTGAGTTAACCACACCTCCCCTGCCTGCCCCTACTTAATCCATCTCCTTTCCTCCCCCCCTCAGATGTGCCATGCTCTCCTAGGACTCACACCTCACCACCAGAATGAAAGCTACAAGCCTGTCCTGGAACGCAACCCACAGTTCTGCTACTGCAAATTAGCAGATCCTGAGGCTTTCTTCCCCTGTTGAAACTGCCGCCCGGGATCCTCAGAACTCTGATTCATTGCAGGGCCCAGAAATCTATAAAAATTGCCAAAAGTCATTTACCCCCTCAGGTACATTGGTATTTGGCGCCTTTGGACATTCTTAATTTTCATCACCAACACTCTGATTGGAGTATCTCAGCCTCACTGACTTCTTCCTGCTGGTCTCCATTTTACCTTGCTTCCTTATGGATGTTTATCAGTGCTGCTGACCATGGGAGACTATCTCTTTTTGTAAAGCAAGAATTTCATTTTTTTTGTAAAGTAATTGTTCTTTTTTGAAAAGCTAGAATGGCATGAAAGACCCCCCCCCCCCACTGTCTCTCTCTCCTCATCTACCAATCCAGCTTAGGACATTCAATGTTACACTGCCATTGTTTAAAGTGATTTACCTGCTCTGAATGCACTGTGATTACATCCCTCTTTAGAATTAATTCTCTGCGAAAGGCTGAAGAGTTTTAAGTTGACCTTTTTATGCACTCCTTAATATCCTGAAACTATAGCCTAATCCTTTTTATTATTAATTCTGAGTGTAAAACTGTAGAGTCTTAAGATTATTAGACCTGTACTACATTGTCTATTATTCTAAGCGAACAGATAAATCCTTTTTAGAATTAATTTATGTGTAAAGCTGTAGTTTTAAATTGACCAAACTTTTCAGTGTACTGCATAGCATTCTAAATTCAAAGCCCAATCCTTACCTCTCACTTTGCCACCTGTCTGCCCTCTAACCCACTTGCATCTCCTCCCTGTTTATATTACCCACTTTGTAGTTTAGTCTCCTCCTTCCAAATAATAGTGACCACCCTGTTTCTTTGTTTGAGTTAACCACACCTCCCCTGCCTTCCCCTATTTAATCAATCTCGTTTCCTCTCCCCCTCAGATGTGCCGTGCCCTCCTGGGGCTCGCACCTCGCTGCCAGAGGAAAAGCTACAAGCCTGCCCTGGGAAGCAACCCACGATTCTGCTACTGTAAATTAGCAGACCCTGAGGCTTTCTTCCCCTGTTGAAACCACCACCCGGGATCGTCTGACCTCCAGTTTGTTGCAGGGCCCAAAAACCTACAGAAACAGCCAAAAGCCGTATACACCCTCAGGTACGTTGGTATTTGCCACTTTTGGACATTCTGAATTTTCAGCGCCAGCACTCTCATTGGAGGATCTTAGCCTCACTGACTTCTTCCTGTTGGTCTCCATTTTACCTTGCTTCATTAGAGATGTTTATCAGCGCTGCTGACCCTGGGAGACTATCCCTTTTTGTAAAGCAAGAATTTCATTTTTTTTTTTTGTAAAGAAATTGTTCTTTTTTGTAAAGCTAGAATGGCATGAAAGCCCCCCCCCCACACACACTGTCTCTCTCCTCATCTATCAATCCAGCTTAGGCTATTCAGTGTTACACTGCCATTGTTTAAGACGATTTACCTGCTCTGAATGCACTGTGATTACATCCCTCTTTAGAATTAATTCTCTGTGAAAGGCTGAAGAGTTTTAAGTTGACCTTTTTATGTACTCCTTAATATCCTGAAACTATAGCCTAATCCTTTTTATTATTTATTCTGAGTGTAAAACTGTAGAGTCTTAAGATTATTAAACCTGTACTGAACTATTTTTCTAAGCGAACAGCTAAATCCTTTTTAGAATTAATTTCTTTGTAAAGCTGTAGTTTTAAATTGACCAGACTTTTCAGTGTACTGCCTAGCATTCTAAATTTAAAGCCCAATCCTTGCCTCTCGCTTTGCCACCTGTCTGCCCTCTAACCCACTTACGTCTCCTCCCTGTTTATATTACCCACTTTGTAGTTTAGTCTCCTCCTTCCAAATAATAGTGACCACCCTGTTTCTTTGTTTGAGTTAACCACACCTCCCCTGCCTTCCCCTACTTAATCCATCTCGTTTCCTCTCCCCCTCAGATGTGCTGTGCCCTCCTGGGGCTCGCACCTCGCTGCCAGAGGAAAAGCTACAAGCCTGTCCTGGGAAGAAGTAAGAACGACTCGGATTGG
Source organism: Neoceratodus forsteri (assembly GCA_016271365.2). NCBI lineage: Eukaryota > Metazoa > Chordata > Ceratodontiformes > Ceratodontidae > Neoceratodus > Neoceratodus forsteri. The sequence continues at coordinate 1,277,050,370 of CM057450.1, read as the reverse complement.
TGTCTTTTTAAGAGAGCACAGAATCAATGTGTAACTAGTTGTCGAGCAGCCAAGGTCAGCCTACTATCGTTCAGAGCTAGCCTCTGCCTCAAGAAATCCTTCAAAGCTCTGGAAAACATTAAAAGACATGTCTGGACATGCACCTGGTAATTCCATTCCAGCAAAAATTAAGTCCAGTGGCAGCGTTATCTCTAACCAATCTGAGATATTGGAAACCCTCAATAACCATTTTGCAATGGCAGGGCTAGCATTTGATACTTCTCCTGCCAATGACCTCCGCACAGCTCAGGGCCCACCAACCCATGAGTCCCCCTCCACCGAGGAGGCCTTCTTCCTCCTGCCTGTCTCTCTAAAAGAGGTGGAAGACCTACTGCTGCGTCTGGACATCAGGAAGGGAGCAGGCTCCAACTTCATAGAGCCATACTATCTGAAATGTGCCTGCCATGTGCTTGCAGTACCAATCACCCACCTATTCAATATGTCACTCTCCTTGGGTAGCCTCCCCCCCTCAATGGAAAATAGCCCATGTCATCCCTCTATTAAAAGCAGGTGACCCCTGAGATCTAAATAATTACAGACCAATCTCCCTCCTCCTCATCATCCTGTCTAAATTACTAGAAAAAATAGTGTGTGGCCAGCTAGGGGTATACTTAGAATCCAGAAGCCTATTAAACCCGGTTCAGTCTGGATTCAGAGCAAAGCATAGCACCATAACAGCCCTAGCTAAGGTGACCAATGATTGGCTCCTAGACCTTGACAACAAGAAGCATGTCTGTGCCATTTTCTTGGATCTTAGTAAGGCATTCAACACAGTCAATCACAGCCTGCTTCTTTCCTCCCTAAGCACCTTAGGCCTGGACCATAAATCTATGTGCTGGTTTTCAGACTACCTCAGAGAATGGAAACAGCAGGTTAAAGCTGAAGGTGATCTTTCTCCATTAAAACCTATGCTGAGGGGCATGCCCCAGAGCTCTATCCTTGGTCCTCTTCTCTTTGCAGTCTACATTAACAATATCAATAACCCCATCAAAAAAAGCCAACATCCACTGATTCACGGATGACACTGTACTGTTAGTTTGGTTTTGGCTGTTCGCACTCTCTATTCCAGAGGAATTACCACCCTGTAGGGGTACGAAGGCAAGGAGGAACCCTCAGAGAGGGTTGCACCCCTAGAGGTGCAATGGGATGGTTCCCGTGGCTAAAGGTACCTTAAGAATTGCCAAAAGAAATGTAGTATCATCCTCAAAAAGGAAGCAACATGAAGCATATGAGCAAGCAGTAACTGTAACGTAGTAGTAGAGAAGCATAGGCAGTTTGATAATGCAATGAGATGTTCAGTTGGATAACATAATGACTGCCCAGGTTTGCATAGCATGATACTGACATTTTGTTTTGAGGTTAGGGGATCCCCTAAGGAGAGAGGAAACTGCAGGACATCCTCCACCTTCATCCAAGAGTGGAACCTACCTAAGAAGCTAGGGGAAACAACTATGCTAACTAAGTGTTATGACCTGAGGCAATGGAGGAGAGAAAAAAAACCCTATGAGGAGGAAATCTCTGGGGATCCAAGACCTAGGTCGCCTTCCCTCCAGGCTTGGGATAGTTTAATTAGTGATGGCTCTGCAGCTGCAATTTGGAAAACCCAATAAAAGGAGGTGGAAAATATTCCAATTTGGAGGAAGGCTCTCACATAAACCCTCTAGCGGGAATGCCGTGGAAGGTTGCAAGACAACTCTACAACAATATGTGCATCCGAGGTGCAGGAGGAGAGCAACAACTGCTGAGGCACTCACCTGGCCTACCCACCCTAAATCAAACCAGGTGAACCAGAAGCAGTCATTGGGTAAATGCGGTGAAGGTGCCTTGCTAGGGAAACCACTAAAGTCAATGGCTAACTGTTATAGGGGAACACTAGAGCCAAAGGAGATCGTCGTAACCACCCTTCACCGCTAGTCTTAAATTCAACACCAGGAGCTGCTGTCACATAGCAGGCAGCTAAAGCCAAGCCCGGGGCATGGACATTCCCAGCTATGGGCCAGGTGAGAAGGATCCCACCCCAAGTTGGACACGCTTGAGATGCAGACTAAATGCAAAGCAAGACCGTTAGCTGCAGGAACCCTGTGCCAGAATAGAATGGCAGGCATGCCCCAGAAATTGATTGACAGCCAAAGATGGTGAGCTGAATAAGCATGGCATGCTGAGATCGTAAAGAGCCTTGAGTGCTGAGACCTGCAAGGTCAAATGCAGATTGAGTGCAGCAGAATCCCAGAGGCTGAAGCCGAGGGGATGGCAGTAGGCATGAAGCAATAGGTTGTGTAAGCAAGGAACAATGGTTGTGTAAGCAAGTGTGGACCTGCATGGAGGTCAGTCAGCAGTAGTAGTGATAGGTGGACCTGCCTAAATACTGTGTAGCAATTAAACAGCACCGAATTGGGGGCAAGTCAGCCAGACATGAATAGCCAAATCAAGGTGACAAACTCTGAGGATTTTCAGTGGCAAAGACAGGACTTAGAACAGAATTAATTAGCCACATAGGTCACGACCCCCAAACACCTCCCAGTCCCCGCGGTAGGACAAACAATGAAGTGATGGAAAGGCAGAGAACCACATGCAGATATAAAAGCTAATTTAATAGCCTCAGCTAACCTCAGAGTAAAACAAGGTACAATAGCAATGGGAGTAAACAAACCAGCAGCAGGAAGCAAGTAGGCCTGTATAGCAGTAGTAAAAACAAATGAGTACACTGAGTTGTAATTGCAAAATAAAAGGAGGCATAATGCTCTTAAGCACTGTCAACAGGCAGTGCAATGAGACTGCAGCAATGAGGTAATTAGAACAAGCATGAGTAAGCTGTATAGCTAGGTTCAAGTAAATCTGAATGAGGTGAAAGTAATAGAATATGCCACCTGGACCAGCGGTAGTTGGGCTGAAACACACAGATCAAGTTTTCAGTTGCAGTGCAAGAAATTTGAGAGTTGTGCATAACTGAAAGCAAGCAGTATGAGCTCTGAAATAGCAGTATGCTAGGAGCTTAGAACCCCCCCCAAAAAAAGGAAGGAAGCACACACAGCTGAAGGCAAAATATAAACCAGAAGCAGTAAAATAAACACAGAAGCCCAGCAGAGACAAACTGGAGCAGCGGGGGGGGGGCAGGCCTCAGCCAGCCAGGGAGGCCCAACCAGCTCAGAGGACAAACCGACAGAGCCTTCGGATGGAAAGAAAAAATGCTTCATAGTGAGGCTTAGAGGAACTGCTTATATAGCTCAGGAAGTGGGAGTGGATGGCTGCTTGGCCACTGAACTACAGACAAGCCTTTCAAGTCCCATGGGGGTACTGTATCCCTTACAGGGGGATACCAGTAATTATACAATGGCAAGAACATTTCTTGCTCTCTGACTGGTCAGTGTCAGCCATTGCAGGTGATGTCATCTGAGCATAACATCACTGTATGAAGGTCCAGCACCAAGACAACCTCAGAAAAAAAAAATCATTGCACTCCTACATATAAACACTAGTGACCATGGTCCACTCACCTTTGCCACTTAAACCCAACTTTCCACATGTTACTGAAAAAACGTAATGCTACACATTTTAAATTCCCCAGAAGCAAAAATGGAACTTCTTTTAATAACCTCGGTTGCATGCGGCTTCACAATTCCTCTCTCTTAATTTCAGCAGACTTTGGGCTAGCACAGGCTCAGCCATCCATTAAAGATTCAAACACACTGTGAAGCCACACACAGTGGCAGTTAATGTTGTGGCTTCCAACAAACAACAACAAAAAAACTTTACACAGTAGTGGTACTACAGTGTACAGTGGGGCCAGGTGACTAACCCATCAGTCACTGAGTAATGGAGAGCTCTTAGTCCCTGCCATGCTTCTTGATTTACTCCCTTTCACATCACAATGTAGCAGACAATACCATAACCTAGTCCCATAGCAGACAGTGGAGCTGGGCAAATTAAACACTACAAATAGCTGGAGGATATTCAGTTAAGCATGATAGAAGAGAGAGAGAGAGAGAGAGAGAGAGAGAGAAGCAGCTAAAGAAGAGAGGCAGAGCATAAGCTACTGTGCACTCTGTCTAGGACATATCGAGGAAAGCAGCACCATCTACTGGGCAAATCTATGCATTAGTACTACTTTTTTGAATCTATACATACCCATTAAAAAATTCACTCAAAAGATGTTTTAAATGCATTTTTCATCACTTTCATTTTTGTATTTAAGTGAGCTATTGTATAATAGTAATAATGCATTTTGTATGTCTGTAGGAAAACGTCACTTCTCATTGTATTGGACATAGTGATGTGCGAAGTTGGAAAACTTCACTCGCAGATTAAGTCACAAATTTGCCTAACTTCTCAGAGTTAATCCACTGTGCAATGTCCAATATGTGGGAAACTGATACTGTAACATCACGGAATGCAAAGTTGGCAACTCTACTGGCAGAGTTTGGTACAGAGACAAAGACCGTAACATGCAAAGTTCATAACTTTGCCAGAGAAGTTTAGCACAGAGGTGAAGTTTGCAATGTACTATGGGACTGGAGGTCATATGTTTCTGAAAGTAGTTGTATACCACAAGGAAGCTGTCTTCAGTGCAATGTTCTGAAGGCAGAGCAGGAGAGAAGTTTGTGTGTGTTTGTCTGAGGAAAACAACTTGTAAAATACATCTCAAAACCAAGCTTTTTAAATCCAAGTTGCTCACAAATTGTTCTAGAGTGCCTTGTGCTGCTAGATTTGTGTGTTTATTTTGTTTGTTTATTTTTCTTTGGTGATTATTTACTTTAAATTACACAATGGTGGTTTAAATCCACGAATCTGATTGGCTGACTGGCACCTTGCAAGCATAGTATATCCTAGCATTACCCATGCAAAAGGTGCCAGTCAGTCACGTCTGCAATAGAGTTACTCCAACCCCTGAAAATCAAAGCGGTGAAATTGCCATCTTGACTCCCTGCTAAGCTGTCAGTAAATTGCCACACAGCGGGGACGCCCTGAGAGGGTCATGCTTCCTCCCACGAACACTGTTCACTAAATTACATATTTTAAGTCTTTTAGGAATGCTGGACTGGAGAAAGTCTTTCTTTCTTTAAAATGAGGACTGGAACTAGTAGAAATCACGGCCAAATAGCTGAGTAGGGATAGTGAGCATGCGCCTATGCATATGCATAGGAACATGCCCGGTATAACAGCTTTGCTTTTTGACTGTGATTTATATGACTTATAACCAAGGCCCCTGGAATTCTGCGGTTCTGCGGTTGCGGAATTTGCTGCAGAATTTGCATCATGCCACAGAATATATATAGTGCCGCAGAATTCATTGTTTTTGTTGAATTTTCATATAAATATACTGTTTTTCCATAGTGTCAGGCTTTCTTTCCCACCTCGTTTATCCTGAAGCCCCTCCTCTATGCTCAGCATATGATGTCATCGATGACATCACATCATATTTAGCCAATGACAGGACTGCATTCTTCCAGAGAAATGAATAAATCATGCCGCAGAAATCAGAAAATTCTGCCGCAGAACACCAGGGGCCCTGCTTATAACCCTTGTTTTTAATAAAGACACAGTTGCACTAGTTCAGCATTGCTTAAAGAATTATAATATGTCAGTAGCTGAACAGGGATTGTGGGAGGTGACCACGAGCCTCTGGAGGTTTAAGCGCTGTGTCGACTGCGACACTATCACTGTGGATTTAACAACGGCAGCACTTTGATCATGAGGGACAGCAGTTTTCAGACATAAAATGAGGGAGATCCATTCTAATCAGTGACAGTTGGGACATATGAATAGAAGGGAGATGCTTTGTCATTGAAAGTGTTCAGCCAGTTGAGAGGTATGAATACAAGGGGCATGCTGTTTAATTTAAAGTGTTCCCACTTGAGCTACTGAATGAGAGTCCCTTCAGATGCAAACAGTCTAGGAAGGGTTTCCCCAGAAACAAAAGCACTATTTTTTCTGTCAGAGTAATAAAATCATTAAAAATAATTTAAAATACAAATAAATGACTCTTTTTTTTTTCAGTTTTTTTTTTCCATTTATACTTTTAGGGTTTTTCTTGTTTACTCTCATCCCCCCCCCCCCGGGGCCACAGCATACACATGCGTGTATGTGCAAGGAGGCACACGTACACATCAGGATCAGGTGGCCCCTTCCACCCCTCCCCTGATGTTTGTCACCACCTGTTGCCACCTAAGCGCCCACCGGACCTCCACCCAGTGGGAGCAGGACTATGGATGGGTGGGCATCCACCCCATTGGAGGGGAGAGCCATGGCTCAATCCTGCTCCAGCCTTCCCCCCCGAGCTGGAACCCTGGTGACCTGAGGTCGTTTCCGAACCTGGGTCGCTTGCATAGCGTGAGCTAAGGTGCCAGTGCCTCAGCCCTATGCACCACCGGGCCGGCCCTTTTTCTGTTTTTTTAATACTAAAAAAGGGGGACATTGTATAATCACAATAAACCACTCCAGGATGTGGGTTATGCTGGGATTTACCCATGCCTGGTGTGGATATGGTCACAGCCTGTGGACTAGTGACCGAACCACACCAGGCGTGGGTAAATCTTAGCATAACCCACATCCTGTTGTGGTTTATTGCTTAAGTAGTGGTTTCTTTTTTGCCAGTCATAAACAGTGGGGTGGGGAAGGGTAGGTGTACTGTAAAGTAATGCAGGCTAGAATGATACAGAGCCTTTTTTGTCTAGGCAGGAGATTTGTGTTATATTTTGGTTTTCTCACTTTTTCTTGTTGTTCATCATTTTTGTTCTGTAGTGAGTAATTTCTAATTTTTAGTTCTGTGGTTTACTGTGGTGTGTTGAAATGAAGTATTTTGTTAGTGTCTTTCTGTAGCATTTTTGGTTATCTTTTAGTTATTTTTTTCTTACACTGATGGTGTTCTGTCACCTTTTGTTATACTTAAATATTAAATTACCCGTTACCCCTGTTGTTTTAATCCCTGTTCTGTTTAAAAAAAAAGGACTTTTTTGGTTGTTTTTAGTAGTACAGTGCTCCCTCGATATAACAAATCTCAGCATAGCAAATGCATGGCTATAGCAAATGTTCATTTGGCTCCTTGTCAAAGAATGTGGATTCAGCTGGCCACTTAGTACTATACCTCATCAAGCCAAGCTGTTAGCATTTAACTGCCTTTGCTCTGACAAATATCTGCAGTGTTGTCAATGTAGTACAGTAACGGTAATTAAATTACAGCAGTTAATTAATTAGGCACATGCTGGTAATGTCATTAAACTGTTTGCACTGTTAAAATGTTAAAAAAAATCCACTTACACCATGATCCTGCACTTGTTTCCAAAATGAAGCAATCAGGATATTCTGTGAAGAGGAAGCTTGAGATCCTTGACAGGCTCAACAGTGCAAAGAGCCTGATAAACTTGTTGCAAAAACTAACTGGGTACTCCAAGTCCACTATTTGCACTTGGAGAATGCAAGAGGACTCAATCACAGAGTTCATTTTTGAGTGCTCTCAGTTAGAGGGTCTCAGCTAAAAAAAGAAACTGTGAAAGGCAAGTGAGGCTGACATTGATACAGTGACCCAGATATGGTTTAGCCAACAGCGGCTGAATGGAGTCCCTGTTTCTGACTCTTTGGTCCATGAATTGACTAACCAGTTTGCCGCTGAGCTGTACGGTGACATGAACACATTCACATTGTCTACTGGCTGGTACTGCCATTTTCAACGCCGATGCTACATTGGCCATGTGTGTATCACCAGGGAGCAATGTTCCAGTGATGATGTTGAAGCAGCTGAGTTCTTACCTAAACTTAAGAAAATCATCGAGTATGGAGAGTATACAGGGATCAGATCTAAGTGTGACAAGACTGGCCTGTTTTGGCAGTGTTTTCCAGATGTCACATTAGCTGCTAAAAGTGAGAGTAATGCATCGAAGGATTTCAAAGTGTCCAAAGATACAGTCACCTATTTGTTGTGCAGTAATGCCACTGGCTCTTATAAAATGAAACCACTCTGCATTGGCAAGTTTAGGTCTCCATGGTGCTTCCACCATCTGAACATGACTTCCTTCCCTGTGGAATATAGTAGCTTTGGAAATGCTTGGATGACATCCGAGCTGTTTCAAAACTGTTTTGACTAGTCTTTTGTGCCTTTGATACGAGCCCACCTCAGATCACTTCATCTGCCCCAGAAAGCCCTACTTCTCATGGATCAGTGCCCTGCCCAACCTCCCCTCCCTGAAGCATCACTGAAGTCATGGGATGGGAGAATAAAAAATGTTTTCTTGCCAAAAAATACAACTACACTTATCCAGCCATTAGATGGAGGCATAATTGCCACTTTTAAAAAACATTACAGAAAATGACTGCTTGGCAATCTTGCTGCTCAAGGTGATTCTGTGACCGCATTTCTGAAATCACTTACATTGAAAGATGTTGTTCACCTGTCCAGCGAACCCTCGGCTTCTGTTTCTGTGGGCACTGTTCAGCATTGCTGGGATGCGACGCTCAGTCCTACACTGAACCACCCTGCCACTGCCACAGAGTGTGATGGGGATGACCTTGATGACACCAATAAAATAGCAAAACTAGCCACTGATTCAACATCATTGAACATCATGAAAATGAAGGAGAGCTCATTGAGGGCTGGTTACTAAGCAACAATATGCTAGCAGCAACAGAGCAGCTTAGTGATGATGCAATTGTGGCCGCAGTCTCGAATTGCTCTCAGGGCAACAGTGGGCAGGGTGAAAGTGGAAGTGATGTCGAGGGAGGAGGGGCAGCTGAAGAAGAAAAAACAAAGTGCCACTGAAGTGATCAAAGGACTGGAAACATGCTTATCCTGGAGGGAGTGTCAGGAGGAGGCAAATTCCTTGAAGGTACTGCAATTACGCCAGTTGCTCTCTTATACCCGTGATCTTGGTCGGAGGGCACTGGTTCGGAAAAAAATCACTGGACTTTGGAAATGAAATAAAACAATTTTTTACAGCACAGTACAATTTATTTTTTCTTAGTTAACGTTTATAGTGTTTGAAATGCTGTTTATAGTATGAACTAAAATTTTCTTGCAGCATACTTACTAATGCTCGGCTGTATTTACTTACTGTTTGTATGTTTGAGTATCAAATGTAGTTCTCCTCACTGTAACAAATGGCAGGCTATAATAAATGGCTGTTACGGCTCCAATTCATTTGCTAAAGTGAGGGAGCACTGTAGTTTCTTCAGATCGCACTGCTGATCCTTAATTCTCTAGGGGGAGGTGTGGACTGCTCCTGGTACTTATTTGTACTGTAGGCTTTTTCTTACATTTTTTAATTTTTGATCCCAAATTAAGTTACAGTTAGCCTTATGAATATGACCAGGAAGAGGTGCTCTGGTAAAGGGAGAGGTGCTGGAGAGGCAGCAAAAAAATGTTCAAAATCTGTGGGGCAAAATAGTGCTGCAGTTAAAAAAAACTATTTCTGCTGCAGTTTGTTCTGTGGGCTCCTGGACTGATAGTAGAGAAGGAGTAGTTGGCAGCGGCAACATTAGTGTAGCCAACTTTTTCTTTGCCACAATTGTGGCAGCCATGCTGGTGCAGGATTTGGGAGGTGACAAGAGAAGCATCAGTAAACAAATACAGTAGTCAAGGAGGAGGTTGTTGGTGTCCCAGCGGCTGCTGGTGGAGGTGGTGCCAAGACTGATAGTGTACAGCTTGGTGAGAGGGTGGGGGAGGGTAACCTGTGATGTTGGTGACTGTATGTGGATGACTGGTCGGAAGGGCAATAGCACAATGGCACCCGACAATTTAGAAACCTGGGATTTCCCACTTTCCCGAGTTGTCCCCAGGTAGGAATCCTAAAGAAGGGGGTAGGGATGCAGGGGCAAAAGCCCCCACATTACAACACTTTGTAATTTGTAGTTGCCCTGGGTGATTGTCGCCCTTCTGCGGGTCACCATCATGCAGTCGTCCTTATCACATAGCATCGGGGGATACCTGGAAAATGTGTGTCACTCTCAGACTACTGATGATGAGAGGGTCAGAGAGCCTACAGACAGTGATGAGGAGGAGGATGGACCTGTGAAGGAGGAGAACATCAGCAGTTGTTCTGATAATGAGTTGTTAAGCCCTGTTTACACTGCTGGTTTGCTCCTTCTGTGGAGCATTGTAGTGTGGCCCCCAACCAAAAAAGATGCTCTGCTTTCACGTCCACACAGCCCCTCTCAACACCGATGCAAGACATGCTGGAGAGGGGCTGTGAGTCAGTGGGTGGTTGGCCAAAAAAAGGAAAAAGATCAAGGAAGGGTCTAGTGCGTGGGAGTGAATGGTGCAGCCTGTCCACATGGCTGCTTAAACAGCTCACTCCCGAACGTGTTCCCAGATTTCATGAGACCGTGGGAGCAGAGTAAAGACAGGCTCACCATGATCTGATAAGTGTCCACGTGGTGGCATTTGCACCACAGCAACCAGAGCACTTTGGTTGCTGCGGTGCAAATACAACTGTGTAAACAGGACTTTAGATCCCTTATTGAAGCCTGAAAAGAAAAGGCATAATGGTGGTGCTGCAGATGATTCAGGGGACATTGTTTGCAGTGATCCAACTACCAAAGGTCCCCCACCCCAATATTATTGAAGTTATAAAATCATCACAAAAAATATAACATTTCCACCCCTTCCCCTCAGCTGTCTGGCTCCTGCTGCCATGGTAAATCAATGGTTATGAAATCCCTAGTTTGGGAGTTTTACATACTTGACCTATCTGTCAGCTATGTGAAGCACTAGTTAGTACAGGGAAAAAGGGCAGCCACGTAGGCACCGGTGGGTAACACACACACCTGAAGAACAGGTACCTGTTACTCTGGTGTCAACACCAGAAGGAAGCCAGTGCAGAGGTGCCTATCCCTCATCATCATCATTAGGCAAGGCAAACAGAAGTGACAGGACAATAGACCAGACAGCTGGAGGGGCAAGTGAGGAGGACTACAGAGAGGAGGAGGAAGAGGATTCTGTGGGTATGCCTAGTAGTGGGCATAGCAGCAGGGGTGGGTTGAGTAGTACCGCCCAGAGTCAGAAAAGCACAATTATGCCAGTGCAGAAAAAAAACCAAATCACTGGTGTAATTCAAGCAGCAGCACATATGAAACCCCATAAGTCAAATACCACTCCAACAATGCTGCCATGATGACTCCAGCTGTTTGGTAGCCCAATTCCAAGAAAGGTCCAGTCTACACTGCATAGCATGTTTGAGCGTCACTCCAAATTCCCTCCCAATCATGCTATGGCATACGAGTTCAACTACTGATATGCTGGCAATTGATCTATTGCCAGTCTCCTTTGTTGAGAATATTGGATTTCAGAGGTTGAATGCCCGTGTCTGCCCCAAATGGCAGGTTCCATCAAGGACATACTTTTCAAAATGTGCCATTCCTGAACTGTATGGGACAGTGTCACAGATGATAAACCATTCCCTACAGCATTCAGCATCACCATAAATACATCTGAGTACAGATATGTGAACCACTGGCCAAATAGCTGTTAGCTCCTACTTGTGCATTACAGCACATTGGGCACAGGTACTTAGGGTAGTATGTGATTCTGGGCATAGGAAAAATTGCACTAAGCCCAATTGTGGTGGTAGCAACACTCCTGGTATTCAACAGCATGCTGCGCTGACAATGAAGGGTATAAGTGGATCACACATGGATAAGAAAATGTTAGTAGTGCTCCTTACTGAGATTGATGAGTGGCTTCACCCCCATTCACTGAAAGCAGGTTTCATCATGAGCGATTATGGCTCGAATGTTGTGAAATGCATCAGTGATGGGGAAGGGGTTTATGGTGCCATGTCTGGCACAGTATCTTACTCTCCTGCAGGAGTTTCTAACCCATCCTGATAGCAAGGCCATGTTGACTGTGGCCCATCACATCTGTGTCCGCTTTGCCCATTCTGGAAAGACCTGTGACCAGCTCCATCAGCTGCAGATACATAACAAACTGCCTTAGCACCGTATGAAGCTGGATTTTGTCACCAGATGGAACTTGACACTGTACATGATTGAGCAGTTGTATGAGCACTATAAAGCCATATCTGAATATCTGCTGCTACATACAAGCCGTGACAGTGATGGAGTATCCATGTCTCTGACAACAGAACAGTGGCACCAAATGGACAGCCTGATCATGATTATCAGGTCATTAAGACATGCAACATAGGCAATGAGTGGGACACTGCTTGTATCATTCAGTTAATTCCATTACTATGTGTGCTGAGGCAGACACTAGTGAATGTGCAGCAAGTGCTGGAGCCAGGTAGTGATAGTGGCAGTTGTGCCTTAATGGAACACATGCTACTCATCATATACTGCAATGCACATATTTTGGCATTCTGCAGTCTGAAGATTTTGGGATTCCCACCATGCTGAACCCATGCTATAAATGTGAGCTGGCATCAATAATTGAAGGCGGGCATGAGCAAGTCAAAATGTTGACCGATATTCTAATCAGAAAAAGTACATGGGGTACAAATGCTGAAGACACATTTTCTAAGGCACAACATGAAATCCCACAGACACTGGATGTGATGCTACCACCACCTCACATGGAAAATGGGTTGGAAAACATGCAAGTTAAAAGAGAAAAGGCCAAATGCCATATTGGATGTGTTAGAACAGGTGGGAGTTGAAGACATGGAAGAAAAGGAGGAGGCTGATGAGGCAGCAGGACTGCAGGCAGCACAACGCATTGTAGATGCATATTTGGCAAACACAAGGCACCTTACCATCACAGATAAGCCCTTGCTATACTGGCGCAACATGGTCACTGAGTGGCCAGCACTGACCTCAATTGCAATAAAATACCTCAGCTGCTCACCCTCGAGTGTCAGTGTGGAGCGGGTATTCAGTTTGGCCGGGGCCATTGTGCAGGACAGGCATACCAATCTGTCAACAAAAAATGTCATGCTAATATTTCTTAAAATGAATGAGGGGCACATTCTGCACAAGACAATCATGTCCGTGTTCCTGCCACACAAAGGTGGTGGTAGTGGTGAAGATCAAAAACAAGGTGTTTTTGGCATTAGCAAATTGTCTTCTACCACTGAAGCAGATGAAGCAGCAATGGAGAGAGAATTCCCATTTGGTGATGACAGCTCCAGTCTGGAAGACTGTGATGCCTGCTTCCTTGATGAGGTTGAAGCATAAAAAAGATATGTTGTTTCCCTCCTTTCCCCTCATCATTATAACCCTTCACTTTATGATTCACAATTCTGTTATTTTCAGTCATTTTACTGTTCCCCATCCCTAATTGTTGTGGTGCTGTTCCCTTGTGCCCAATCAATTACCTGCCTCCACCACCTGAATGACATGTCTAGAGAGAATTCCTGCTCCAGCCTACTGACACAGCACTGCTTCCTCCTCCTCCTACTCTGGCCTGCTCGAGTCCCACTCAGCCACAAACAGCATGGGCCACCGCCTCCACACTGTTGCAAAGATTGTCCTAACTCTTGGGAATACTGTTTGGTTTGATCCTATGATATGAGATACAAAACTCCCAAACCTAAAAAGTCATAGAAATCAATACTATGTTCACTCTGAGAAAATATCTACTGGATTTGGAATTGACAATCCACAGCACTTGGAGCAGCTAAAATCACTTTGTAGAGAATCTGCAGTCGACACTGGGGATGGTACCATCACAACTGTACTGTAGCCATCCAATGTGAACCTGTATGACAGGATACTCAAGCCAACCCTCCAGCCAGCCAGCTCATCAAGGCAGCAAGACCTCAGCTCCAGCAAGGCCTGTATTTGTCTGCTATGATGGTAAGTCACTTTCACTGTTGTTCACAGTCCTTATCCTCACTGGGTGACTCCAATCCTCAGCCTCTCAAAAGATGAAAGGCCATCCAGCTTACTCAGAAAGGCTTTAAAATGTTGTTTCTTTCTTTCTTTCTTTCTTTCTTTCTTTCTTTCTTTCTTTCTTTCTTTCTTTCTTTCTTTCTTTCCTTTTGTCTCCTTGCAGGTTTTACCATTCACAGGGATGACTGATAAAAGCAGTTGCAAAACCAGACAGCCCTCAAGAAACAGATGGGAGTTACATGACATCTTCTTACACCATCTCAGTGGCATGCAGCAACCAGTAAACAGCACAGCTAGCAGCACTGATGTAATGGTAAGTATCATTATGACTTCTTTGTCTTTTTCTTTTTTGTTCTTCTTTTTACAGGTACATAGTGTGCCACAGTGGCCAAAGGTACTGTAGGCTACATACATTTTCTTTTCTTTCAGAGGTGACAGGTATAGTAATATGGAGAGTCTACATCGGCTATACTGTGTAGCCACCACAAGGGCTGAGTAAGGCAAAATAATGTCTCTTTTTTCTTCACAGGTGACAGGTATAGTAAGAAGGGGAGTCAACAATGGCTATACTATGTGGCCAACACCACAGTAGGTACTTGAGTAGAGTCTCAATAATCTTTTCTTGTCTTCATTGGTATCCTGTGCTGCTGTCTCCTGCTCCAGCAATCAAGCCATCACCATCTTCTCCGCCAGGGCAACATTGCAAAAGACACCTGCTGAAAATTACAAGAAATAACAGCAACAGTAACAGAAAACAGTCTGATATCTACAAAACGTTTCTGAATTAAGCAAACCACCCCCCTCCCAAAAAAAAAACTTACATTCAGTGGTTGGGAAAATTATTAAATTCCAAAAAAAAGATACAGACTGGATCTATGCAGCAACATGATTTCATCACCCTGGTGATAATACCTGAAAATAGAAAAACAGAAAGAAAAATGGTTAGCAATAAAGTGGTTACTACTTCCCCAGTCAAAAACAAAAAAATAAATAAAATACTTACCTTCGCTGTTAGGTCACAAAGCTATTGAGTAAATGGAACAGCAGACAGCATCTTTTTTCCAAGCAAAGTACTGGAATGTCCTGTTAATGTCTTCCCAGTTTGTATATCATTTTGGCATAAATGGAACTGTATTTGTGGAAGGGGCCAATGAACAGGTTCAAACAGATGGCTCCTCCAGAGGGGTACAGTGAAGCAATCTAATTCCTTCTGGAGCTCCTTTTTATTATTTTGCTTTTAGAGAATTTCCAAAAATGAGAAATTGATATATTGTACTTGGTAATTGTGTGTACTGTACTAAAGTGCTTGACAACACACACTGTCCAAGAGGACAACTTAAATAGCATAGTAGCTGAGGCAGCAGCAGCAGTTTACTACCAGCATTAATGATTTTGGGTTTGGGAGCAAAATTTCCAGAAGTGAGAAATATATATCTTGTGCTTGACAGTTGTGTGTACTAAAGTGTTTGACAATACAGACTGTCTGAGAGAATGACGTAAACAGAATAGTAGCAGGGGCTGCAGCAGCAGTTTATTGCCATCATTACTGATTTCTGGTTTGGGGGAGAATTTCTAGAAGTGAGAAATTTCTATCTTGTGCTTGCCAGTTGTGTGTACTAAAGTGTTTGACAACACAGAATGAGAGTGTGGCTTAAACAGCATAGTAGCAGAGGCAGCAGCAGCAGTTTGTTACCAGCATTACTGATTTTGGGTTTTGGAGAAATATTTCCAGAAGTGAAAAATTTACATCTTGTGCTTGGCAATTGTGTGTACTAAAGTGCTTCACAACACAAAGTGTCTGAGAGGACAACTTACACAGCATTGATTTCTGGTTTGGGGAGAATTTTCAGAAATGAGAAATTTATGCAGTACATTGTGCTTGGCAGTTGTGTGTACTAAAATACTAGACAACAGAGACTGTGTGAGATGATGACTTAACAGCATAGTAGTAGAGGCAGCAGCAGTTTATTACCAGTATTACTGATTTCTGGTTTGATGGAGAGTTTCTAGAAGTGAAAAATGTATATCTTGTGCTTGGCTGTTGTGTGTACTAAAGTGCTTGGCAACACAGACTGTCTGAGAGGGCAGCCTAAACAGCATAGTAGCAGAGGCAGCAGCTACGTTTTTTTTTTTTTTACTAGCATTACTGATTAGGGGTTTGGGAGAAAAATTTCCAGAAGTGAAAAATGTATATATTGTGCTTGGTAGTTGTGAGTACTACAGTGCTTGAGATTTGGACACTTGAGAAAAATCATGGGAGAACAGACATAATGTATACTGTGAATAACACACAACTAAAGCAAAATGCATAAAGAACAGTGTTGGGGCAGTGATACACAGTGCAGTACCATGTGGCGGTGGCAGTACTACTAACCTGTAGCCGCCTGACATATTTATTCTGGTAGTTGAAAAAAAAATTCAGAAAGCATAGTGAGAAACAGTAAGAAAGGAAAGGTGTGATATATGGAAACTGAAGACAGAGCATCATGAAAGAAAATATAGATAGGAAATAACATTTTTTGTGGGTTTTTTAAAGATAGAACTGAAGCAGATAATATAGAAATACAGACAGTGCAGCACTAACTGAAATAAAGAAATACAAACAAAGAGAACTAAGGAGGATAGATGAACACTATTTTTATTTCTTTTTAAGTTTTTTCATTTTTAGGATTTAAGAAAGGGTAAAAGATAAAGATAAAAGAAAATATCGGGATTGGAGGGCTATGGTCTGGGGGCACAGGGCACACCACCACTTCTAAGTTTGACTAAACCCTCCAGTATTGTTTGCTGATTGTGAAGCACCAACTCCAACAGCTCCTTCATCCCTGCAACTTGCCAGGAGAGCTTGCCCTACCTCCCTACGGAGCTGTTCTACCTCCACATGCGTGAATGTGGGAGGAGAATCTGAGGCCAATCTCTCAGGTGCATCCTGATGCAGCACCTGAGTCTGACTGCAGGCCCCTGTCCCAGTCCCTTCCATCTCCCCCTCCTGCACCTGTGCACCACATTTCCTTCTCTTTCCATTGCCCAGCATAGAAGAAGCAGTAGGGATGGCACCACCTACACCCCTCTCACCATATTTCTTTCTCAGATGGTCCTCCCACTCTTTGTAGTGCCTCTCTTGAAGGTGTGTGTGCTGCCCACCTATCCCAAGATTACTCCCCCACTCCCCCCATTGAACGCCAATGTGGCACAATATGTAGGTGACCACACTGTTGTTGGTGAGGTCAATTTCAAAAAAAATCCCAGACAAGGGACTTCAGCTGCTGATGATGATGGGAAGAGTGAGATAGTCCTGGATGTGTCTCCTCCACTGCATTGTGCACAAGTGGTGGTTGTGGTGGTAGTCACACAACAATTGGCTGTGCTGGATTAGCTGTTGGTGGTGGTGCCCTTGCTTCATCTCATTGCTGGGGGTGCTGCACTGTGGGGGGGGGTGATGCTGGTGTTTCCATCTGCTGCCACTGCCATGTGCCAGATCCTTTTGAGGTGAAAAGCATATATCCCCTCTGTTGCATTCACTCCCCTCTCATCCTGATCACTCCCAGTCCCACTCATTTTAAACCCAACAAAAAAAAACACAGTGTAAAAAGAGTAAAAGAGGTGAGAAATGTCACAAATAAAAGTGTTCAATATATAGACAAAACAAGAGGCAAACAAGAACTAAAAGACTCACTAACTGTAAAGCAAAAATAAGATATATGACAAGAAAAGAAAGGTGAAAAAGTGGGGTTTTTTTGCCTAGGTTTAAGAATCAAAAGAGCAGATCTGTCTCCTTCCACTCACTAGATCAGACTGCAAAGTGAAACTAAGAATAAGTCAGTACATAGAACAGTAAGATGTGACCTGCAGGAGTTGTTTCCACATGACCTCAAGCACTTGTTTACCACCAGGCAGTTGCCTCATTTTGAACAGATTTCCCCTAACTGCTTCATTTATGAAGTTATGAGTTATGTTGTTGCCAATGAAATTAACATAACTTCCCTATCTTAATGGCAAAGTTACAATGAGGGTCACTGGCAAAGTTACATAGGTGAATTTTCAAGATAATGGTAAAATTTTGCGGATTGCTCCACAGAGAAGTTGGTGACTTTGCTGGAAATTTGCCAGTGAATTAAAACTTTGGCATATTTCCAGTTAGATGCACCCAGGCTGTAGTCTCATGCCCAACTACCTTAGACATGATGTTATCCTTGCACAACATACATCCTGTCATGCATTATTGTTTAAAGAGCTGGTGGCATGATTCGGGCAGGCAACTAATTTGGAAGTTGCCTGCCTGATTAGCTAAACAAACCTGTGCTGCTATTTTTTCTTCAGACAAAATACTTAAATTTTAACCTACAATTCTCTGCTCGTACCTTCAGCGTACGAGCAGAGCAGCCATCTCAGCACTGCAGCCCACCCTGAAAATCAGCTTTTTGATGATGTTAGGTATGGATCGGAGCTGCAGGCATTCTATATAGTAAGTAATAGGATGGGAATAGGGTCGGTGTAGGGGGGCTGTCTAAATGTACTAACATTATCTGTGTTGGCAGTTATACATGTATAGGGGTGATCTATCATTTCCCCTTACAAGTATAACTGCCAGCAAAGATAACATTAGTACATTTAGACAGCCCCCCTCCCCAATCCTATTCCTGTCCTATTACTTACTATATAGAATGCCTGCAGCCCTGGTTCATACCTAATGTCATCAAAAAGCTGATTTTCAGGGTGGGGCTGCAACACTGAGATGACCGTTCATCTCGAACATGGAAGGCGTCATCAGTGGAACCATGGACTGCATGTGCACCTCCAAGTGCATGCGTGACCGTGATCCAGGATAATGGGAGGAAAATACCGAAACCCATGTCTCCCATTGCCAAGAAGGCATAGGTGGTAATGAGGGAGCAAAAAAGCTATATGGAATAAAAAGGAAAGCTTTTGGATCTACTCTATAAACTGAAATCCATTAAACCATGTGGTTTAAATGAGTGCTGGGACTTGAATCCACATTTGTAATGCTAAGGAATATAACCTGTTTTTAAACCCCACCGCCCTTAAAACCTGACCTCCCTGACATCCTTTTGACCTCCGTATGTTTGATTATTTTTTTTTAATAACAACTTATACTGTTTGTTGGAAATGGACTGGTTTAGGATCAGGATGTTATTTTTGTAGAAATTTAAAAATAGCCTTATATAATGAATTTGTTTATTTTAATATTATACTAAAAACTCTTTCCTTCATCTCTCTCTGCAGATACTGAGGAGGCCATGAAGCAATTTGATGTTTGGTGTTGATTGACTTATAAAAGTGTGGAAAGAAGCCCGATCCGCCATATTTTAATTTTGCACTAGCCCGGTTCTTGCGTTTCTGTAATCAAATCTAATCTTGCCATTTCAGACGTTTACTTATTGGAAGCCTGTTTCATTCTTTCTTTTGTCCTTTTAAGATGGCTATTTACCTATACATTTAATTAACTGTAAGCCATGCTTTATGCGTAATGGTACCCACTCTAACATTTTGAAAAGATACAGCACTTAACTGTAAACATTATGAAGTAATAATGAAATGGTAATGTTGTACTCAAAATGAAGATGGAACATACTCTAGAATAAAGTTAACAACACATGTTCAATAAATGAACTGCTTATAAATGAATGAAAATAGACTTAGCTAACTATGGGTATTTAGTTCTCGCAAGGTGTTGTTGTTTTAAAGACTACACATCACACTATTTTGTATTGCACTAGTCTTCACTAAAAAAACTACTAATGAATTTAAATGGTCACTAAAACTGGTTTGTAAATAATAATCACCAGTTGTTTTGTGTTGTACAAAATGGTATTTAAATGATAACAGAAAAGCACAAGTCACGGCACTCACCCAACAGCAAACACACATAACAGAGAAGCCAAGAACTGAAAAATAAATTCTCTGTTTATTCACTTGCAGTGCAGATGAACATACAATAGACCCTCCTGGGTCCTGAGAGAGAAAAAGAAGCTCTGACGTTTCACCTACTAAGGCTTTCTCAAAGATTTTTGAGAAAGCCTTAGTAGGTGAAATGTCAGAACTTTTTGTTCTCTCAGGACCTTGGAGGGTCTGTTGTATGTTTGTCTGAAACTACAAGAAAATAAACGGAGAATTAATTTTGTAACTCTTGGCTTCTCCATTATGTGTTTTTGCTTTTGGGTGAGTGCAGTGACTTGTGCTTTTCTGTGCTCATTACTGGTCAATCAGCACCCCTGTCACTCCTTGGTGTGGCTCTGTGGTCTCGTGCTTTAAATGATGACATTTTACCTATAAACCACACCTCCTGAGGAAGGCTTGTTGAACCCAAAGCACTGGGGCAATGGTTAGTGTCACACACTAACTGCCTCTGCATTGTTTGCCTACTAATAAATTTGATTGTTTTGGAAACTTTGCTTCTGGTCTGCAACTTGTATCTGAAAGGAAAATCCACTGCCAGGATTCTTAGTACACAGAACTGTAGTGTACTTTTTATTTTAAAGCAAAAAGGCAACAGAACACTTTTTGGTAACTGTGCCACATGCCGGAGTGCAGCTCTCCCTTGGACCTGGTGTCCTACGCTACAGGGAAAAGTTTTTTATGTACAGTTGGGGATCATGGCTGGGGCATATTTAATACACTGGGATTGGGACTGTGGTACATTGGCGTAACCCTCAGAGGACAACTAAGTACACTTAGACCAGCCCCTGGCTGATCTAATGGTACTTAAACAGTTGTCCTCTGGGGGAGTTTTTAGAATATTGATTTAGGGGATGTGGCAACTTGCATCTACCACAAGCTCCCTAGTGCCATGCTGCAGCCTCTTTTGGTGTGCAAGGTTGGCGGAAGCCTACTTTGGCACATGCAGCTTGCATTTGACATAAGCTTCTTTCCAGAACAGCTCCTGGTGCATCTTTTGATGCAAGGTGCCACTTGATTCAGAAAACTTTGACACAGGCATCTTGCATCACTCTAAAGCCCTAGAGAATTAGGTCCAATGAATCTTAGACAAAAAATTTTTCAACTGATACATACTGTGCACAATATTAACAGAGTATGACAGCCTGCTTGAGAGGTGCAAACAATTTTGCTACAAAACAAACAGAGGCACATATTTGTCTGCTGGATAGTTTGACAAGGATTCCAAGGCAGCTGAGGGGCTGCTTTCTGTCAAAATAAGAAAAACAAAATTGAAACCTACCAAAAATAGCATTCAACAATTAAACATTTCTACAAGAGAATACCAAAAAAAGTTTACTGTTCAAAAATAATTATTGTGTTGCTGTCTTGTGGGAAAATATATTAAAGGCTGTAAATTATAATAATGGTAAGATGTTCTGGAGACTGGTGGCTCATGGCACATCTAATTGTCAGAACAATTTGGACTCACATACACCCTGAGGAATTGTACTCTTACTTACAATCTGTCTTTTTTAAGGAAAATATAACATTGGAAAATTGGGTCCCTAGGCAAGAGCAGTCAACAATTGTATCTGAGGAAGAACAAATGGCACTATCAGTTGCAAAATGGAAAAAAGCCCCAGGGGCCAGATGGGGTTCCCATTGATCTCTTTAAAATTGACCCAGTATTCTCGATACCCATTCTAACATAGGTTATGAATACTTATATTGACACTAATCAGTTTCCTGACTCCTGAAAGGGGGCAGTAATTTTTCCTATCTTAAAAAGGGGACAATTTAACAAGCCTGAGCTATATATACAGTAGGTCCATCAGTTTATTGGACACAGCCTCTAAGATCTTTGCAAGGATTCTGTGTAATAGATTTGCACAGCTGTTGGATCATTATAAGTTGCTTTCTGATTTACAAGCTGGATTCAGGATAGAAGGATCTGTTATTAATCAATGGTTCATTCTTCACCATATTTTGGAGACATATGTATTAATTAGGTCTCAAACTATAGAGTTGGCCTTCATTGATTTCAAAAATGTTTTTGATTCACTTAATATGAATATCCTGGGAGGGGGGAGGGGGGATCCTAGAAATGGGAATAGTTAAATATTTGGTATATATTATAATTGCCCATTATTCTGATAATTGGTGTCCAGTCTGATTTAATATGCAAGGGGATCTTATGGACAAGATTGATATTATTATTTGCATTAAGCAAGAATGTGTTCTCACTCCTGTAAACATGTATATTAATGACTTACTACTCTCACTGGACAATTGGCATTACTTTCTTCCTAAAATAAGTAAGCATAGTTGACCTGTTTTGGCCTATGCTGGTGACATTCTGCTAATCTCCCTAACTGCACTGGGATTACAATCTCAACTAAAAATGTTGGGAGCCAATTCCAAAAGTCTGACTCTCAAAATAAACACTGGTAAAAGCGAAGTAATGCTGGTAAGTAAGCAGAGACTTGGATATTAAAAAAATATTCCAAACTGCTGGGTTGAAGGTGACAAATTAGAAATTAACACAGAGTATATGAACTTGGGACTTATATTTAACTATAAGATTACCTGGTCCCAACAGATACTGCAAACGAATAAAAAAAAATGAAATGTGTGGTGGTATTTTGAGATTTAACAATAAATATAGTGAGAACACTATAATTCCAGCTATTAAAGTAATTAAAGCTAAACCTATGGTATAAGCATTGTATGCTACAGAGATATGGTGACATGAAGTTAAAGATCACCTGGAAAAAGCATTGGATTCCTGCTATAAACGATTACTACAATTACCACCAACAATTCCAGGATATAGAGTTACTGTAGGTTAGAATTAGGACACTCATTAGTTCAAATAATTGCATCATGGACAGTCTTAAATTATTGGCTTCTACTTCAAACTTCCTCTGGATTGGCTAAGGCCTGAGTGATGAAAGAGATGGATCTTCTTTTAATAAAGGGTTGTCCAACTCCTTGGTTAACATTTGTTAAAAACATTGAACTCCATAGGTAGTAGATATTCATGGAATTGGGCAGTGAGTAAGATCACAATGGTCACTGCTTATATTTCTTTATTAAAATTTACATTACTTGATATTGATAGGTAAAATGCATTTTCTGGATTAAGGCAAAATCATTACATCCTATACTAGCCAAATTAATGGAGTCCCTTTTGATAGAAACATACCTGATGCTCATTACAAATCATCAGACTAGGAAGACTATTACTTCTTTTCATTTGGGTATATTTCCCAGTACAATTTTAGCAAGAGATATAAGAAGACTTTTGATAAAAATATGTCAGATGTGTGCTGCTGTGGACTCCTGTGGATATAACCAACATTAGGACTTGGTCATATACTGTATTTATGGTCTGTCCCATCTATACAAAAGCTAGGTCAATGTGGATAGGGAATTTTTCAAAAAAAAAAACAAAGCACAAATAGTTGCTCTATGGTAATATCCCTTTTTATCACTGAAAACAAAGATGTACTTTTAAAGATTGACATTTTTTTAGTGGATATTCTTAAGAAAACAAAAGATATTTAAAGACACATTTAACAGTTTAATGCATCTTTTAAAATTAATTTTATGTAACAGAATGGATTATTTTTTCATGTTTAAAATGTCATGAATGACAAACAATACACTTTTTACCTGCCTACCTACCAACATATTTGCAATAACTTAGAACCTGCCCAAACATCTAAAGCAAATTCAGCTGAAGGTCATTTTGATAATGTCTCTGAAATTCAAAGAAAACCAAACTTGGTAACTCCACCCCCTGTTTAAACAACAAGAATGGCATTCAAATTAAATCTAGAAGTAATTCAGCTAAATAATACTGCAGTAAATGAAAGTTGCTCAGAGACTGTTCTAATGAAAAATGAAAGGAATTCCTACAAATCCTAACAAAACTCATGAGTCACTCTTGAATAAAGTCAGACTTCTTCTCAGCACAAATGAGGGATATAATGGTATCTTATATTTGACTAGAAGGGTGGATCACCCTTTAGAAATGCAAATGTTCTTAGAAACCTCAGAAGCTGCTGAGAACTTCTGGAGGGGAAAACAAGTTTGGAAGTCTTGGGTTTAATCCTTACCAAGTCAGTATATTTAAATATTCTTACAAATACCTGGTAGGGGCCTTTAGTGCAGAGGGTCGAGGCGGTGAGACTAAACCTATTGCCAAGTTTTTTATATCTGACGCAATGCCTCCCCTTAGGGCTTCCTCGTTCTTTTTTTAAAGAAATAAATAGGAGAATTTCTCGTTATGTATAGAACTCGTGCCCACCCTGGGTGGGGTTTCAGACATTACAGCTCTCAAACAGGGAGGGAGGCCTGGCAATACCATGCCTATATAGGTATTATATAGCCTCACAAATTAGAATAATATTTATGTGGTTGAACCAAACCTACACATCCAAATGGTGTGAAATGGAAAAAAGAGAGGCTGATATAACTAACCTTGATAGGATATTATTAAGTCAGCCACAAATCCCCTTAGACCAGATCATGGAAAATCCATACACCAGAAATACACTAACCTGCTGGAGATCCCTATGGGCATCTAAACAAATCTCCCCATATAGGCATCTGTTCTTCTCCCTGCCCTACCTCCAGGCCTTTCACCCCGCTACCTTAGACCACGGATTCAGAACCTGGATAAGAGCAGGCTTGCAGATATTACTGCAGTTTTATCAGAAGGGAGAAATAATATCTTTTGAGACAATGGTCACTAGATTTGGACTAACACCTAAGGAAAGATTCAGGTATTTACAAGCAACAGCATATATTAAAACTTTTCCCAAGACGCTTACACTGGGAGAGGAAATGCCCCTTTTTCTAGAAGTTTTTAAAACAGCAATACAAGGAGGTGCTTCATTACAGCATATGACTTCATATATATATATATATATATATAGAGAGAGAGAGAGAGAGAGAGAGCTCTGTCACAGATATATAAACACAGCATAAACTCAACTAAATGGTAAGGATAGAGTAGAGAGAATGGGAGCTGCATATTAATTTCCTGAAATTAGGCACAGCATCACATCAATGGAAAGAATTCTCATGTAAAAATACTTTAAGGAACTTTAAAACACCAGCAATTACAGTCAAGTATAACCCAGCACAGAATGCTCAATGCTGGAGAAAGTGCAGACATGAACCAGCTACACATGCCCACATCTTTTGGCAATGTAGGGTTATCAGACCTTTTATAAGGGATTTAGAATTGGCAGTATCTGAACTGATGGGCCTCCAGGTGCAGCTAACCAAGCAAATTTTCTTCTTTTATACCCTAGACGGGGATATGAGAGGCAGTTCCAACAGAAAGGTGGCTTTCAGAGGTGCCCCCTGGAATTGCAGATTGGCAGGACCTGGTGTCCCAAATATACAAAATGGAAAAGCTAACGGCCATAGTAAACCAAAATATAGAAAAATTTGGAAGTCAATGGAGGAGGTGGGTTGTGTACATCATGTCTCACAGGAGGGATTTTGTACCATAACAATGCAAAATCCCCAATGAATACAGAAGATTATTAAAGTAATACAAGAGGGCTCTACTTTTTAATGGGAACTGTGACATGAGGTGGGGGGTCACCTATAGTGTCCTTTTAAGAGAATATTTTACCTTCTGGACTATAGGTAAATGGCACAGCTCCCTCTTTCAGGTTGTAATGAAAGTTAACAGTAGCCTTTTAGGTATCCACATTTATAGTATATAAGTAGATCAATTTATTGTACACTTAATGTAATCCAGTTGTTTGTTTTAACATACAGGTAGACCCAAAGAAATGTATTGTTTATCTGTTGTTGTTTATGTTTTAAAATGAAAACAAGAATAAATAAATAAAAAGTTATAAAAAAAAACAAATACCTGGTAGGGACTGGCCCGGTGGCACTGAGGGTTGAGGTGCGGGATGCCACACCTCGTTCTGTGCCGGTGACCCGGTTCAGGGACAAGCTTGGGCTGTCAGGGGTTGGCAGGGGAGGACTGGGATTGCATGTCCAATGACAGCTTTCCCAGTCCAGGGGAATAGGGTGGGACTCACGTCGCACTCTAGTGGTCCCTGAAGACATCCGGTGGCACTGCAAGACACGTGCATGTCTAAGGGAAGGGAGCACGGTGGACGTCTGCATGGTTGTGCATGGACGTCATTGCACATCCATGCTCCCATTGGGTAGTGAAGTGGAAAAGGGCTGGGCGTGACCGAGCAGCTTGATGGCCATGGCCTGCAGTGCAGGGAGGACTGTCATGGAATCACGCTGGGGGGTGTGAGGCATCAGTCCAGCTGGTAAAGGATGAGGGAGCCCTCCAGCAGATCGGTCACTGCCATGCTGGACCCCCCCATCATGCAAGTGAGCCTGCTGCTCTCCCCATAGGTAGGGCCGGTGGCTGGATGCCCCCGCCAGTAGGCGCCGCAGCAGGGCGCTTAAATAGGGATGCAATAAAAAACAAATACCTGGTAGGGGTGCTACATTCCTAGAGAATCTACCTCTCACCTAAATAACTATATTTTAATAGATGGGATCCACTATAGTGATAATGAAACAGAATCTACAATGCAGAAAAAGGTGAGCTATTTGTTAAGACTGACTTATCCACCTTTGACTTTCAAAGCAACAAGTCCTGTGGACCAAAAAGGGTTGCAGAGCACCAAAATAAATCCAGTTGTTAACAATACATTTACATTAGACGAACTCTGGACTAAAAAAAAATTTTATTTCAAATTAGGCTTAATATTGGGACATCAGTTTTATGAACAGTATCAAAAGTACTTTAAAACTTCACCTGTCTTAACAAGACACCAGTCTCTAGATAAAATAACTCAATTTCCAATGCCTCAGAAGATTCAAAATGAATCAATTTATAAAATATTAGAAGAAAAATCTAAGTCTCTAACCTTGTGCGGATGACATGTCCCTGATATAGAATTTATTGGGAAAACTAAGAAGACCATCTATGACTTTCTTACTTGGACACTTGGGGCTCACTTTTAAAAGGCTCAGGACTGATGCAAGGAGCTTACATCATGGAGAAACAGTGTATGGTGCACCTTGTGCCTCACCTTGCACCAGTCCTGATTTTCAGATGACCTCTGTGGCACCTGGAGGTCCACCTGCACTGGCTGTCCTTGTGACGGACACAACAGTGGAGCACGGGGGAGTGGGGCTCACACCAGGGCAGCACTGCAGTATCTCCTTAATCAGGATTCTGCAACCCCTGGCAAGGGGAACATGGGCTGTAGGAGTTAGAGCAGCAAGGAGCTGGTCTAACATCCCGTGCACTACTCCATATGTCCTGCCATGGTGGACAGTGGCCTTTACTGATGCAGCCCTTCATGAAACCCTCTCAATTACTCTCACTGCCTCAATCCTGGACTGTTGGCATCTTCTTTTGTTCAGGAAAACAAAATAAAAGTTACAAAAATAAAGACTACTTTTGCAGTACCTGTTCTGTTTTTGCCTCTCTAAAATGCTGGAAACCTCATACCGGGTCAATATGTTGTACATATAATGCTGCTGAGCAAAACTGCACAACAGTAACCACGCGTGGAAGAACAGCTATAGGGTACACAATGCCGCATGACACAAATAGTGTGGAGTGCTAGCAGTGGCCTTGTAGCTATTTCCCAAAAAGCTCTGCTGCAGAGGGTAAGAGCACTGCTGGAAGGGGGTCTGCTGAGCAGCTGCCTGGCTCAGGGAACAGATCCATTGGTGCTGGAGGACAATGGAGCTGCTGTGGACCAGGGTTCTATTTCCAGTCCCAGATTAGATTAGTCTATTCCACCTCCCGCCTGAGTTTCACCCTGTCCCCGAGTTGCCCCTCTGAGGAGGTTATTTTAATAGGGGGTTCAGGGGGCACAGCCTCCCATAATGGGAGGTTCGAGGGGCTCAGTCCCCCATAATAGGGGGCATGGGGGGCAGAAAACAAGTATTTTACTGTTTTTATTTCTAGTCGCTATTTTGACAGCACGGTATAGTATAGCACTGTTTTTGTTTGCGACAACATGACTCCATACCTGAAAGCCTGTGATGCTGTCTCCTGTCCCCATTACCATTCAGTCCCTGGTTCCCAGTGCTGCCAGTACCTTCTGGCATACTGTATTTGCCTGCCAAAATGCTGACTGCTCTTTATTTTGAGTCCTAACACTAAGCTCCCATCCTAACAGCAAAACCCAGCAGAGTGTACTGTAAGTAAAGTGCCAAGCCATGTGGCAGCCCTTCTCAAAACCCTCTCAATTACATAACAGTACTCTTACTGTCTCACTGTCCTGAACTTCCAGTATCTTCTTTTCTTTATTAAAATAAACTAAAAGTAATGTTTTCACATTCTCTCTCTCTCTCTCTCCCCTTCCTCTCTCTCTCTCTCTCTCTCTCTCTCTCTCTCTCTCTCTCTCGTTACATGCCAAAACTCTGTGGTGCTGTCTCCTGTCACTGTACTCCACTTGGTCCTAGGTCCCAACTCCTGATCCTAACACTGTGAATTCTACCTGGTGCAAATATGCATAGCAGGTTGAATTGCATTAAATATAATAGACACAAATTCAACCTGCTATACAGTATATCAGTCCCAATATTACATAAAGTACTCCACAGAGTCTTCATGCTTAGCTTTCTAAAGACATTTTCAAATCAACGAAACAACAGAAACGTTTTCCTTTGTTAATTGTAGAACTGTACCATGCTGAATGGTTGACTAGATTTTCCTAAAGCCATTTTGTGCTTCTTCTAAAATATTATTCACTTCTACCCATTGCACGAGTCTCGATAAAACAATATGACATAAGTCGTATCAATTAGATGAATTGGTCTGTACATTTGAAGATCATTTAAAATACCTCTTTCGTGTATTGGATATATTACATTACCAGCTCAAGAACTGGAAAAATATGTGAATCTGTAATATAAGGTTATATAATTGGTATATTAGAGGTATACACTAATTTAAGAAATATTTAAATATATCTGAAGTTATTTCATCTGGTCCAGGTGCTTTGATGTTCTTAATCTGCAGAACTGTCTCTTTAACCTTAGATTTAGAAAAAAAAACTAATTGGGATAGGCCAAAGAATAACTAGAGATACTTTGCTGTATTTAATGCAATATATTATTACATTTATCTTCTTCTGGGGCATAACACACTTTTTGAAAGTGTATCTCCCACTCATTCGGCTGGCTATAAGTATCCAAACAAGGAGAATACTATAGGTATTACAACCCTTGATTACTAGAGTCCAAAACTCAAAACTAGTTAGTGCTTTTTTCTAATACTGCTTAATGCAGTCTTTTTCAAAGATCTTTTTGATATTTTTGCTTTTCTTCACTTAACAATGTATTATGTTGCTTTTTTTTTTCTTATTTAGAAGACTTAAATTAGAAACATAAAAACGTAGACCATGATGGCAGAAAAAGATCAGAGGTCCATCCAGTCTGCCCATATTCCCTATAATCCCTGGAACCTATTGGGCCTACAGGGTACTAACCCTCCCCATTCTCCTCCCTGGTCTTATCAACCCAGATGACCACTATTTCCTTCATTCTATCCCATGCCTGCTTGAATCCCCTGACTGTGTTCACACCCACCACCTTGGCCAGCAGACTGTTCCAAGATTCCACCACCCTCTCCATAAAGAAGTACTTCTTCACATCCTTCCTAACTCTCCCTTCTGTTGCTTTCCACTCATGACCATGTGACTTTGAGTTGGCATTCAGAGTAAATAATACTCAACAGTTTACCTTGTTAATTCTTTTAAGGAACTTGAAGGTTTCTATCACATCTCCCCTCTTCCTCACAGGATCTGCCTTGCTCTGCATTTCACTGTTTCCAACCTATCCCTCTCCTTTCTGAGGTGAGGGCTCCAGAACTGGATGCAGTACTCCAGGTGAGGCCTCTCCAGGGATATGTATAGGGGAAGTATTACCTCTTTTCTTCTGCTATAAGTACCCCTGACAATATATCCCAGCATCCTGTTAGCCTTACTATAAGACTTGTTGCACTGGCTCATTTGTTCAAGGGAGTTACTGAGCATAAGTCCTAGATCCTGTTCTTCTTCTGTAGTGCTAAGTCTCACCCCATCCATCCAGTACTCCGTCTTGGGATTCCTTTTCCCTAAGTGCATTATCTTGAGAAGGGATTACCCATAAATTTAGGGGAGTGAAAATCTTGTTTACGTAATTGAGAAATTATTGTATTTATATAAACTTTTAAATATTTCACTCCCCTAAAATATGGGTAATACCTTCTCATATGTAGCATATGCAGACAATGTGGTATGAATATCAACTTCACTTTTAGGATTTTGCAGAAAGCTAGAAAGTTTAACAAATGTCTTCAAAAGTATTTGACAATAA
Organism: Neoceratodus forsteri; assembly: GCA_016271365.2. Classification (NCBI taxonomy): domain Eukaryota; kingdom Metazoa; phylum Chordata; order Ceratodontiformes; family Ceratodontidae; genus Neoceratodus; species Neoceratodus forsteri. The sequence goes on along the minus strand of CM057450.1, from coordinate 1,277,020,283 downwards.
ATAAAACTAAAATACAATTATTAGTTTTTGGCAGTAGCAAACAGGACTCCTATTGTTTTTTTAGATCATATCTAACATCAGACAGTTGATACATATGACTATTTGGGTACTTTTGCAATAAGGACCTCAAATGCAATCCTCACATAATTTATGTAAAGCAAAAATTACAGTCTTCCATAAATAGAATTTTACAATTTATGAAAAATTATGAAGGTTATTTTGTGGCTGGTTGTCTTACAACTAGAAATGCCAAAGTTAAGGCACCAATGACACGTGTCTTTGAAATCTGGGGTATGGTCAATCTAAGTCCCTTAGAGAAAATCTTGAATAAATTATTCAGATACTTATTAAACCTCTCTGTGTGTGTCCCGGAACAGAATTAGGACAGTATTATTTGGATACCCTGATTTTTATTTATTTATTTTATTTATTTAACATACTTTAGGATTACAACCTTTGAGTCAGGAACTCATTTACAAAGGCTCCGCGTCAGAGTACAAAAAAACAGAACATACAGAATACATGGTAACAGCATGATGGAGTTACGGGTTGCATACACAAAATTACAGTAACAACAGGAGTACATGATTACAGTTAAATACAGCCATGTTACAATATACAGTTTGCATAGTTAAGCAAAGTTCAGTAGTTGTCTTAACAACTCTCACACTGGTTTATCATCAAACGTTAGGCGCTGGCTAGCTATGACTGTTACAACAATGGAGTGGAAGACTAGCGCAGTTAACATACGTGAGCAGCCAACAAAGGCCTTGTCAGGAGGTTTAGTAAATTGGTTTAGGTTGCCCTTTCTTTATACATTTATATATTATATTGAGTCATCCTGCATGGCCATATACAGTATCAAAATAATTTCAAAGTGTAGGATGAACTCCACTGCTCACACCATTTTTAGATTTGCCATGAACAGATTTTATTAACAGTCCACTCCAGGATTTTTGTGTGGACTGTTAAAAATGAATAAAAGCTGTTCATGGCAAATCTAAAAATGGTGTGAGCAGTGGAGTTCATCCTAAACTTTGAAATTATCTTGTCAAGAGGTTGCCATTGAGGCAGCAGCAAGGTAGAAGCTAACTAGGCTGTACATTGGCAACACCGAGAGGTGAGTATATGGTCTTTGAGTGTTACTTTGAAGGAATCTGGGTTGGAGATGGAGGATATATCAGAGGGGAGTTCATTGTACCAAGCTGGTGCCCTGTAGGAAAAAGAACTTTGGGCTAGTAAGGTCCTGACCCTTGGTGTCGACCATACCTGTTTGCTGGTGGTATGAGTGTTCACTGAGGTGTGGGCAGACTGGAGCATGGCAGATACCCCAAAGGGGAGAGCCCCAGGTGAATATTTTTTGTAAGGAGACAAGTATGATAATGTATTCTCTCCTCCAGGTGCAGTAGGTTTATCAGGGAATATAGGGTGCAGGTGTGAGTACGCTTATCTGCCCCACATAGAAGTCTGCATGTTTTATTTAAGGCCAAATGGATTTTGTTCAGTGCCATATGATCAGCGGCTGAGTAGATGGTAAGCCTGTAGTCGACAAGAGCAAGGACCGAGACAGTGACAGCCATGTTAAGGGCTTCTGGGGGTAAACAGGTTTTGTGCCTAAATAGTAACCCTATGCAGGCATTGATGGCTGATGACAAGTTGTTAATGTGTGAGTGGAAGGACAGGCAGGAGTAAAAAGTTATGCCTAGGTATTTATAAGTGTGTACCTGCTCAAGAGGAAGGAAAGAGTGGGAGAGAATTGATAGTTGCATATTCTTGGTCTTATTCTGATGGTGGGCAAAAAAGCATGGCTTTTGTTTTTTTTCTCATTAACTATGAGTCTTTGGTCTGTGAACCAGTTCTCAATCTGGTTAAATACGTACAGAAGGGATGGTTGCAGAGAACTTGGATCTTGGTGTGAGGCAAAGAGAACTGCGTCATCTATATACTACAACAGATTACCAGAGCATGACTTGGGCAGGGTATTCAGGTAGATGCTGAACAGCAGGGGGCCAAGAATGGAGCCCTGGAGAACCCCAGAGTTGACTGGCAAGGTGGAAGACTGGGTGGTGTGTATTTTGATGCATTGCAACAGTGCTATGAGGTAGCTGGTGAGCCAAGCTATAGGTCCACTGGATAGGCCTAGGAGTTGGAGTGTGCGTAGGAGTAAGGGGTGGGAGACGGTGTCAAAAGGCCTTTGACAGGTCGATTAAGATAGCTCCCGCAAGATGTTTCTTATCCAGGGCAGAATGGATGTAATTGGAGAACTCAGGACCATGGTAGTACTGTGCCCAGACCTGAAGCCATGTTGTTCCCTGCACAGCAGATTGCAAGTAAGAAGATAATCAGTAAGTTGAGTGGCTATAATCTTTTCAAGGGCTTTGGAGAGGGGGAGGATGGAGATGGGCCGGTAGTTATTGGGGAGTGTACAGTCACCACTCTTTAGTATAGGGGTGATTATGGCCATCTTCCATGTTGAAGGGAACTGCCTCAGACACAGGAAGTGGTTTTGGAGGTCAGCCAGTGGGGAGAGAACAGTGTCAAGTACAAGCCCAAGGACACTCATATCAAAAGAGTTCTTACAGTAGCAAAAGCCACTGAGGGCATTGGTGAGAAATGGCCTTGCCTCATTCATGGTCACTACTCTGAAGTGGAAAGGGGGATACTGCAAGTTAGGGGGCTGGGTAGCCGGAATAGGGTTGAAGAAGTTGACTGGGAGCACTGCACTGAGGTCAAAGAAAGATGCATTAAGGCAGTCAGCTGTGGCCTGCGGGTTGGTGGTGGGGACATTGTTTATGGTTAAAAGGAATGGGGGTGGAAGCCTGGCTTTGACGTTTAGTTCATTGATGTTATCCCAAAACAACCTCGAGTTCCCCCAGGAGGAGGCTAGAGTTGCTTTGTAGTATTCTGATTTTACCTGCTTTATTGCCCAGGTGCATTTGTTGCAGGCTGCTTTATAGGCCTGCCTATCAGCATATGAGCTAGAGGAAATTGCTTTCCTCCAGAGGTCGTCTCTGTGCTTGAGCTGATGGAGCAGTTCAGTAGAGACCCAGACGGCATTGTGCTTCTTGGTCTGCACATTAGAGAACGGGGCGTAAATATCACAAGCTTTATTAAATGATCGAGTAGAGTAGTCCAGGGCTTTATCTATGGTAGGTGCCCAAGAAATCACGGACCAGTCCCAGCAGGCTATGTACTTCCGAAATTTGGCCAGACCACCAGGTCGGAGGTGATGCCGGGATATTTTGTGTGGTTTGGGCTTCTGCTGAAAGCATGACCATGAGAATATAATGGGGGAGTGATCACTTAGGGAGTCAGGGAGGACCAGAAGATGGGAGATTTTGCTGGGACGGTTTGTAAGTAGAAGGTCGAGCAGAGTGCTAGAGCTATTGGTCGAGTTCCCCCTGGTTGGTTGGTTGACCAGCAAAGTAAAAGCAAGAGCAGCAAAAGTGCCCTTGATCTGTGAGGTCGTGCCAGAGAGCCAGTTCACATTCAGATCACTGACTATGATGTGCTCTGTTTTGGGTAGGAAGCTGGAGATGTAGTTAGCAATGGACTGTACTGACTGAGCTTGGTTTCTTGGGGGCAAGTATGCTACTGTCAAAGTTATGGGGGCCCTGGAGGGATCCGGAGTAAGCTTTAGCAATAGGGCTTGGGCATTAGGTCTAGTGAGGGTATGGGTATCACATGACATATGATGGAGTCACGGATGTACACTGCACACACCCCTCCACGCTTGCCTACTCTATTGATTCTGTGGAGGGTGAAGCCTGGGAAGGCGACCATTGAATCGGGTATTTTTTTGGACAGCCAGGTTCCTGTGCGGGCCAGAACATCTGGTTGATGCTGTAGTATCCAGCAGTAAAGGCCTGCATTTTCTTTGGGCAGTCTGCAGATATTCATTGCAGCTACTCTAAGCCCATGGTGTGAGAAGCTTGGGCTGGGCGAGGTGGGGCCTGGGTTTGGATGGACATTCCCCGAGATGAGTAGGAGAAAGGTGATGACTATGATTAGGATGAAGGATAACTGTTTGAGTGTCCTGGAGTACTGTGGCCTGGTTATCATGTAGGTAGAGCAAGGGATAGCCAGGGCAATGGGTGTGGGATAGGATAGAACATGACCCGACATGGAGGTAGGTGTAAATAGGAGACTATGGAGAGATGTATGAGAGGAGGTGGGGGTGGATAGCCAGCCTCAGTAAGGTTGGCGGCATCAAAGATTGTCTAGGGAGTGGGAGGTGCCTGGATGGGGTCCTCGAGGGGTGGGCTAGTGGGACCGAGAAGCAGGATTAGTGCAAACAGGAGGAGCCTAAATGAACTGTGAGCAGGGGAGTAACCAAAGGGGAGCACTAATGAGGCAACTGCCTGATGGAGGTATATGGGAGGCATATTAACTGCCAAAATTGTGGTGGTCACTGTGGCTTAGTGGTAGGGTGACGGACTGCAGTGCGGAAGTAAAGGGTTTGAATCTCAGAGGGGGCACTGCTTTGGGACCCTTGTGAAGCCCTATGGCTGGGAGTACGGGGCTATCCTGCAGTGGGCAGAAATGGTCAGAAACAGGGGTGCAGCAGTGAATCCTAGAGGTGGCCTAGGGGAATGACACTACGGGGTAGTGGGTCTGGTAAGGGGGGTGGAGGGAAAGCAGAGGTGGGAGGCCCAATGGAAAACAAAAGAGTGGGTGGAGGTAGCAAGTACAGGGAGAGCAGTGGGGTAGTAGAGTGGAGAGGTGGTCAAGAGAGGCAGTGGGAATAGAGTGGATGGAAGAGCTAGCTGAGACAGGACACCTGGAGGTCAGAAGCCCTCTGGTGGTCGATTTCTATAACCTGCTAATGGGAAACTTTGGACTTAGGAAAAAACTGACAGGAAGTCACATTAAAAGGGAGGTGCTTAAATTAAGGGTCGAGCTTGGGTGACTGGGGTGGTCGGGGCAGTCGATGCACAGCGTCAATGGGCAAACACCCCCAACACAGATGTGCAAGGAGGAGGATGTTAGTTACCTCTTCAGCCTCTTACAACCTTTGAGTCAGGGACTCAGGGTTCTGGCTTTTAAGTTCAATACTCCAACAAACAGAGTGGTCTCTTTGGAATACTCAGTGGATTCTGTTAAGACAGCTATCTCAGATGCTGCAAAGAGGGTGGATGCAGCCACACACATGAAGGAAAATACACATCTCCAACTGAGGTTGGAGACAACGGTAAATCAGGCTCACTCAGTTAACTTCTAGGTAGCTGGTATGGCTGAAAGGTGCGAGGGAGACCATCCACTCCTTTTCATGATGAACTGGTTCAAGCAACATGTCGAGGAAGTTTTCAATAGTCACCTAATACAGATATAGAACACATAGCTGGTGACTCTGTGTGGCAGGCCTGATAACTCGGAGGCTCCCTGCACCATGGTGCTGGTCATGGACAGTGTGGGGATGCAGAGACTTCATTTTGGCTAATAGCCATTGGAAAGGGACCCTGCTTCAAGAGGGTCAGCAAGTAAGAATCTACCCATCCATCAGTCATGCTGCAAGCCAGAAGAAAAGAAACTTGATAGCATGAGGGCTATGCTTAGGGCAGTAGAGATCAACCAAAAGACAGTGTTTCCCACCCAGCTCAGAATAGTGCGCCAAGGAAAAGTTTTTATATTTTCTAGTCATGTACATGCCTTGAAATGGGCCCCAAAACATTCAGAGCATCATAGGATATATATGCAAAGCACCATGAAAATTTAGGTTGGTTCTGCTTTAAGCAGGAATGCACAGTGCCAAAGGGCTTCACACACAATCTGCAAAAGATGAGAACAGAAGACACAGACTTCTGATTTTGCCACTGACCAACATGGCTGTGTAATTCAACTGCTCTGATCCTTGGGCTTCAAACTAAAGTAACTTGAAAACCAAACCTTCTGTCAGGCGCATTCTTTGACAGATTCCATTTCATTTTGTTGTCCTGAAACAAAATCCACCAAAAAAGTGAACATTTTCACTGCTTTTCCTGTCAGAAACATGTGTACATCTTGGCAGGTGGTTGTAGTGCTATGGCAGTGGCAATGAGCGAATCAGGTGGGGGGAGACATAATGACCATTCACACAATGAGTGTTAAGATATTAAGAAAAGTTATCTCTTTCAAGTCAGCCCTCTCCTCACTTGAATCACAAGTGAAGTAACTAAACCTATGAGTGTCTGACACAAAGTCATCTCTCCAGTCCTTGGACAAGCAGACAGAAAGCAGAGATACTGAATTTGCTAGACTGAGAAATAAGCTGCTATTAGTCTGGGAAAAGCTGGATGATCCGGAATGCCAGGGTCAGAGAAACAACCGCCGCATAGTCAGGGTACCAGAAGGGGCTGAAGAAAAAAATGTGAACACATTTGTTCAGCACCCTCTAACAGAACTCCTTGAACATTTTGGGGTGCCATAGGATGTGCAGTGCTCTCATACATCTCTTGCTCCTAGACTAAAAGATAGGAAAAAGTCTCACTCAGTACTGGCTCTGTTCCTGAAATTTTCAGTTAAGGAAATGCTGTGGTAGAAGGTAAAGGAAAAGGGTCCGCTCATCTGGCACAGGCATAGGATATCCCTATACCAGGACTTCTTGGCAAATATCAATAGGAACAGGGCTGCTTTCACTCTCATATGCCATATGTTGCAGCAGGTGGATGCCAAATATAAAATGTCATACCCAGCTACTTTCAAAATTGAATGGAATGGAGCCTGTCATGATTTTGCTGACCCTAATGCAGTTACAGCCATTACACAAAGAACATGGAAATGGCAGCCACCATCAGACAAACCGGCCAGCAGAGATAATTTGGGCACTGCAGAGTGGCATGACAGTCCTCAGGAGAGGAACACAGATCCCTATTCTTTGGCACCTTCCACAAGCTCTGCCCCCTCCCCAAAACTATGGCAATTTCACAGGACCAAGAGCCGGAATGGGAGCTCCACCAAAGAACCATGTCTCACTTAGTACCTCAGACAAAGCAATGGTGTCTTACACATAGAAGAGAAGTGTAAGGACTCCAGCTCCTCGGGTGATTCTCCACAAACTGCATCCCATTTTGCAGCAACTAAAAGACTCCTCCAAGGACCTTCCTCCTAACTTGGCTGTCCACACACACACTTCAGTCTCTGGGTGCTTAGTGATGTGATTTTGGCTACTTTCTGTCAAGCCCAGCCAGCGCTCCTGATGAGCTTTTAAGGAAAAAGTCTTTGATTCTGTGGAATGGGCTTACTTATATCAAGCCATGGCTGCTGTGGGCATTAGACCATCCTTCATCAGATGGGTACAACTCCCTTATTCAATCCCCACTGTGCAGGTTTCCACAAATGAACTCACTTTTGAGCCATTCTCCTTAACCAGAGGGACCAGACAAGGCTGCCCTTTGTTACCCTTGCTCTAACTAATTGCCATGGGTACACTGATGAAACAGGGAAAAATGTACAGTGATGACCATTACAGTGACAAATTCGAGATTATAGCTGTAATAGTCCCACTGTACACCAGCACCATTTTCACCGATGTTTCACCCCTGGTCAAATCAACTCTGCCTTGGAGTGTATTATTAAGATATTAGGGTGTGGGGGCAGAGTCCCCTGCATGGGGGGTTCAGTGTCAAATAAAACAGTGATTTTCCAATCGGCAAAACTTTGACAGTCAAAGTTTTACCCATTGATGTCTGGGAGTTCGACAACTTGGTTGTCAAAGTGTTGACATCGAACCATTTTCCATGGAGCCCCTTCTTAAGAAACTTAGGCATTAGTGGGAACTAGAGGGAATAACAATGGGAGCAACCACCCTCATAACATGTGTATATGCTGATGATCTACTAATTATGGTGTCCCAACCCTCAAGATCTCTGTCTCACATCATACACACACTGAATGGCTTCACTCAGGTTTCAGGCCTTAAGGTTCATTCTGAGAAGAAGGCAGTCATGGCATTCAGTGATGTGTGTAAAGAGGATCATGTACTATACAACAATAGCCTGTCAAATGGTCTCTGAACCATATAGCCCACCTAGGGATGATGATCACCCTGAACCATAAATGAATTGTAGACCTTAACAATACTCCCCAATTAAAGAGCCGATTTGTGTTGATGGAAAAAAGTTCAGTCTTACCTTTTGGAGTAAATATTGGCATATAAAATGGTGATATTCTCCAAAATACTTTTCTGTCCCAGCAAGCTTCCCATATGCATCCTCAAAAAGACTTTTCTCAGTCTGGAGAAACTTTTCTTGTTTTTCCTATGGGGAGGTAAAAAACTGAGATTCTTGGCGCAAAAACTCCAAGGTCCTAGCAGGCAAGGAGGAGGGGGCTTCCCTGGCTTTGGGCATATCACCATGTACTGGATATAAGACACATCCTCTGCTGCCTTCAACCAGAGTATCACAGTTCCCCTCTAGGCTTTCCCTAGGGCAGTCTCATAAGGCAGAACCCCCCCCGAGCATTCCTAGAAAAGGTGAGGCATGGAATGCACATTCTTCATTGTGAATCACCAAAGAGGCCTGGACCACCCTCACCAAGGGACATAGCTGGTGCTCGTCTCACTTAGGTACTTAGGAGCTGCTCTTGGATTACCTGTACCTCACGGTTGACCACAGGCCCATCCATTGGGATAGATGGAAATGCCAAGGTCTACTTACTGTAGGAAATGTACTACCTACCTCCTCTGGAGCCTTGGACTCTTTGTAAAATATTCAAAATAAATTTAATTTCCCTGGATCGGACATCTGGAGGTATTTACATGTCAGATAGATCACAGACTCCCACTGTAAGCAAGACGCTCCACTACCCACCATCATCTTGCAGTGGATGAGATCTCTTATGAGCAGAGTGGCAGAATTTATAACCACACCTTTGCACACCAGCCCCCTTCTTTAGACAAACAGTAATGGACTGGGAGAAGGTGCTAGGTCTCCAGATCCCAGAAGAGACCTTGAAGAAACTCCTATGCTAGGCATCTGAAGGGTTTCAGTGTATCTGTCATCAACTCATACACAAAAAGATTCAGCGTAGATGGTGTAGAACAATTTAGCTGCTAAATAAGATGGAGAAGCTTACCCCTGCACAATAATTCTCAAGATCTCTGACTAACATTCTATGGTGTTCAAAATTGCATCTTTATGGTCAGCAATTATCACATACTGTAAAATTACCACAAGACAGCCTATAGGACCCTAGACTATAGCTCTTAAGGGAACTCTCTGTTTTGACAGTTGAGACTCAGGGCTAACAATACTGGATTCTGGCAGCTGCTTTGGAAGTGAAACAACAACTATTACTAAGATGGCAGACTAACTGCCCTCCAACGCTTACAGAATGGAAAATCGACCTGCTCCTATAGCTATTTTAGCTCATTTGCTAATGGCATTGAATTTTCAAAGGACACTGTGTGTGCATTTAAGCAATATAAAAGCATCTCTTTCTTTTTGCCCCATCCCTCCTTTTAGTGTACTGTCATCTTAATTTCTCTGATGTCCTCCAATGTTTGACTCCTGTGAACTCATATGCATTTTACAGTTACATCAACACATTGGAGGTTGTGTCTTTTTACTTCCTACTTTCTAACCTTTGATTGCAACCAGCACTAAACTCAACCACCTGATTGCATGAGCTGTCATTTTCTTCACCTCCATCTTTTCATTTGTTTGTGTCTTTAAGATAGGCTATTGCTACATTGAGTCCCAGAGCATTTTCGTAGTGACAGGTTATGTTTAAATAATAGTATATTTGGTCAGCGCTTTTTGCAGTAGCAGGCAAACTATGTAATTACTAAATATTTAAACTTGCTAGCTGGCCCAGTGGCGCTGAGGGCTGAGGTGCTGGTGCCTCACCTCGCACTATGCTGACGACCTGTGTTCAGGAACAAGCATGGGCTGCTGAGGGTCAGCAGGGGAGGAGAAGGACTGAGCATCCGATGGGCTGCTCTCCTTCTCCGGGAAGGGGGGTTTCCCATGGTCGGCGCATGTTCGCACCCCAGTGGAGGCTGAGAGACAGGGCGCCATACCACAAGCTGGGGAGGAGTCAGGCCACACACCTGGAGGGAGCACTTGCGGACGTGTGTATGCTCCCTTCTATTGGCATCACTGCATGGCCCTGACTCCTGGGGAGAACAGGAGGAAAAAAGCACTGCCATGTGTCATGGCGGAGGGCACCTCGCAGGCTCCGCTCCCAGCTAGCCATGGTGCTGGACTACTAAATCTGGACTTTGGTGGGGGTTGGGGACCCCCCGCCAACCCTGCCAGGGGGGCAAGTCCTGGGTTCGGGTCAGTGTCAGCTGGTAGACACCAGGGGATGGGGCTGGGGGCACCCTCCTGAGGATGAGCCGACAGTGAAGGAGAGAAAATACTAACTGAAAAAAAAATATTTAAACCTGCAAAATAGAGTTTTCATGAGGTACATAATGAAACTAATGAATATTCATTAGAAATGGGTCTCGGCCAAAGTGCTTCTTGATAAAATGTTTTTGTGCAATGATTGAATATTCAACAAGCTTCTATTAGAATTATTTTATTATCAATTTTGTTGGACACTTTCACCTTTTTATGTGTGTTTAATGAAAAGCACTCTATTAGAAACATGTTGGTTATGAATATTCATGAATTTTGTAATGTTTAAACTGTGATGCTTCTTCCCTCACCATGCCCCTGACAAAGAGTCTGTTAACTCGGAGTGCCGTAGCCAACCATGTGTGAAGCTACCTGGTAGAATACACTATCAGAACTCCAGTTCTGGTAATTAAAATTAATTAATTGTCAGTATTTTGCCATCAGTGTATTTTGTAATATAACCTTGAGTGCAGGGTTTTTTTTTCTGGTTCTGTAAGACCAATCAGGGCTGGCTGCCGTCCACCTTGCACCAACCCAGCACTGCCTGAGCTCACAGACTGAGCCTTCCTGAAATATCTTAAAAAAAGTTCCTTCTCCTGGCTAAACAGTTAATTCATTGTCCCTGTGTTGTTTCCTGCCAGCTGCCAAAGTGAATGCCAACCCATGCTTTCAACAGTGATTCTCCCATTCAAAACATATTGTTCCCCCACACATACACACTACATCTAAAGAAAGTCCTTTCCCTGGATGGACAGTGAATTCTTTGTCTCCATGCTGTTCTCTGCCAGCTGCCAAAGTAGATGCCAACCCACATGTTCCACAGAGATTCTCCCATTCAAAACATATTGTTTTCCCACATGAACTGTTAGAGTGTAGGTCTTCTCTGTGATTCTCCGTTGCAGTTAGATTATTACCATTCCCCTTGGCTGTAATTTATAATTGCATGTTGTGTTTAATGTTTGCCCTGTGCTTCTCCACTATCCCCGAGCAGTGGTTTTCACTTAGACCCCAGATGACACCAGACAGACCATGGCTGCAGGATGAGAGAGAGTCCTGTAGTTACTGAGACAGCTGCAGCATGCTGTGTAAAACTGAATGTTGTCCACTCTCTAGTTAGACCCCTGATGGCACGGGATGGACCATGGCTGCAGGATGAGAGAGACAGAGAGAGTCCTGTAGTTATTGAGACAGCTGCAGCATGCTGTGTAAAACTGAATGTTGTCCACTCTCTAGTTAGACCCCTGATGGCATGGGATGGACCATGGCTGCAGGATGGAGAGAGAGAGAGAGAGAGAGAGAGAGAGAGAGAGTCCTATAGGTATTGAGACAGCTGTAGCATGCCATGTAAGTGAGTCGGTACAACAGCGGAATTGTGTTGCCAAAGAACTGCCAGCCAGTGCCTACCTACCAAATGTTATTTTGGGAAAAACTAGCTAATGAGCAGATTAGTTCATACTGACCACTGAGCTGATCTCAGCTTTCAAGCTGACAAACTGCAGAGTATTGTATCATAAAGCTTCACCTCAAGCAAAACTTAAGAAGGCTTTGGGTTGGGGAGTACTCTGTGATTGTGGCTCCATGCCTTTCAAGTGACTGCAATTTTTAAGAGATGTCCCTGATTTGATTTAAAAACACCCCACTTGGATTGTGAAAAAGTTTGACATGGCATTGGAAAGCCATATGATTGGGGAAAGCACATTACATAACCTTATATAGACAAGCATTACTGCATGGTCAGATACCAGAGTTTGTTTTTGTAGTGAAAAAACTATTTGCACAACATGCAGTAAGGCACTTGACTATGCCTTGTTCTTCATAAAGCCATGGCTTGTGCATCAAAATGCTTTATAGTACTATTCAACATGTTTTTTAAACACTGCTATCAATTAAATCCTGCCATGAGATGTGTATGGCTGCATAGCAAGAGTTATACAGATGTAAGAAGAAATGGGAGCTGTGGAGGCATGGTTGGATGTCAAATACAACACAAGTACTTGCTCCATAGAGGGTGGAGTTGAAGCACATAATACTGTACATGAATTAGTGTGCTGTCTCTCTCTCTCTCTCTCTCTCTCCACCCATCCCCCAGTAACAGAGCTAGTCTTTTTGTCTCTCTCCCCCCTGCCCCCTACCCTCACCAGATCTACTTTTATCTCTCCCCCACCCCACACTACATCTAAAACACTTCCCCTTCCCTGACTGGATAGTAAATTCTTTGTCTCCATGCGGGTCTCTGTCATCCACTGAACCAGATGCCAACCCACAAGTTCCACAGTGATCTCTGGAATACAGATTCTGCCCCTCGTATCCTCTCTATCTCTTTCTCTCACTCTGTCTCCCTTACACACTTTTTTCTTCCTTCTGCAGCTCTTCCAGTTCTGTCCACTCCTAACCTAATGCATCCCAGTTGCCTTGCAGTTGTCTAATTCCCTGCAGCCCCACAGCCTGCTCTCTGTCTCTCTAAATTTTGAGTGACATCTGGAACTTCATGTTAGGATGCAGGAAGGACAGAACTTAAAGGACACACACATACAAGAGCCTAGATTGTGGACACACAGCACAGCAGTAGGAAAGGGGATATACAAAAAAAAAAAAACTTCTGTATTCGAACCAAAGCAGGAACAGACAGCAAATAAGGATGAAGTGCTGGGAGTGGTGCAGTGCAGTGGCTGTGAGGTAACAGTCTTCAGGAGGACCTTCTGGATACTGCAGTGCTGCCCATCTGCGAGCACTTCTCTGGGCTGAGGGCAGAGGTTACTAGTCTCCAAGCCAAGCTGGCTAGGATTCAGGGAACCTCCTCCCCCACTCAGGGACCACCAAGTCTGCCACCACTTCCTTGAAGGTTGCCTGGCAAGGAGAACAGATGGACTACAGTGGGCTTGGAGAGGGTGAGGGCAGTGAAAAAGAGGCACATCCCCCATCTGTTGAAACTACAGAACTCCTACGCTGTTCTGGTGAAGCAGGAAGGTCCCACAGTAACACCTGAGGTACTCACAAGTGAGTATGAGGGGGTTCTCCATAAGGGAGTCCCATGGGAGGGTGGCAGGGGACCCTAGAGGAGCAGGAAGCAAATACTGTTTGGGGACTTCATTGTTAAGGGAATAGAGTTGGGGACAGGTAGTGCAGGGGAGAGAGGGAGGTAAAGTGCTTACCCAGAGGCACAGCTTGGAGGGATGGGAAGCATATTCTGAGGATCACAACAGCAGTAGCAAGGGGAGGCAGATGTCATTGTCTACCAGGGAACAAATGCCATCACTCTTTAAGGTGGGGATGCTGAACTGGTCAAGTGAATCAAAAATATTGTGGGCCACCTTCCATAATTTGGAGGTTTACATTTCAATGAAAACTGGAAGTAAAATAGTTGGCTTTAGCAGCCATAAACATTTTAGATTTTGAAGAGTTATTTGCACTGGAGGATTTTCCTATGTGGCCCAGTGGTCTTGTGTGTTGACCAGGTCACATCACAGGCTGTTCTGATGGCTACAAGCTGAGCAAAAACCCAAGGGATGTGGGTTGCCTTACCTCTGGATTTGTGGAGCGTATGATGTCTGTCTCAAACCTTTAAGAATTGTACATATGGAGAGTTCAGAGATGCCTTAATATTTTGCAAGAGTAGGGCTGTGTGAAATTACACTTCCGCCAGCAGAATTTTGGCAAAAGTAAGAATTTCATTTTTGCAAAATTTCACAATGCACTTTAGCAACTTTTACAGAAGTTCCAACTTAGAACAGTTCAATGAATATATGAATTATGGATTAATATATTAAACTGGAAACACTTGGACTGTTTAGATATACTGGCACTTTCAATACAAGATCTCATACTTTAAAATTAAAAGGGAATACTAAGAAAACTAATAAGCGTAATAACTGGTTCAGTCAGAGAATGATTCCTGTTTGGAACACATTGCCTTCCAATGTTGTCTATAGTGATAGCATGGTGGTGTTTAAAAATAATCCTTACTATTATGTGGGTCAAAAAAATACATCTATTATGAGCTAAGTGTTCCACCTGCATAGGGGACGAGTTTCTTATGGACCATTGGTCCCCTTAACTCGTAATATCCTATGAACCTATGAACTGTGGAATGAAATTCCACAGAACTGATCACTGAACTGCAAAATGATTACATGTATTGCAGAATGATCTATTAAACTGCAGAATAAAATTCCTCAGAACTGTCATTCTTCCGTTCATGTGTGTTATTCCGTAGTTCAGCCAGAAAATTTCAAGGAACATTGAGAAAATTTACCAAACACATTTGGAAGATTATAATTTCATCAGACGCAGAAGTTAAAAAAATTTTACAAAAGTTTGCAAAAGTTCTGTTAAAGAGAAATTCAAATCTTCCATCCAGCTCTATCTGAGAGGTTGATTGGGTTTAGTCTATGTTTAAAAGGAATCCTAGGAGTGTGGTATGATCCTGTGGAAGAAATGGTTACAAATTATCCTGGAAGTTCACCTTTTTTCCACTAATCTCACTTACACAGTAATCTGCCCAATGATCACTGAAAATAAATGTTAGCGAGAGGGTACATGCAGTAACAATATGGTGGGGTTGAGTGGAGAGAATGTAGTCTATTAAGAGATTGGTTATGGGACCTGACGTTGGATACATTAAGAAATGTTTTTAAACCTATTTCTATTCCTATAACCGAGACACTATACACTGTATATTTTAACAATCCTATCATCAAGACACTGCATGTATTTTAACTATTTTTCTATTCTTACTACCAAGACACTACAGTATGAGCATGGTACAGATATCACTACTATTGCCTTAAATTGTATGACTTGTACAGTACTTCCTTAAGAGCAGGGTGGTTCACTGAATTCCTGGGTTTATGTACTGCTCTTTCTTTCTTTCTTTCTTTCTTTCTTTCCCTGTCTGTCCTTCTGTGTATCTAGTAAAGCAACACCAATTGAAACATCAGGTTTTTATCAGTTTGCAGATGTGCTGACTTAAATAATATCATCTGGACTGATGTTCAGATAGGGAATCACCCATTTCTACAAGTCTGTAAAACTTTGAACATCAGACAGTTAGATTTAACTGACATCTTATTTGGCTTGGTTTCACCAAGGTAAAGAAACATTTTTTTTGTAATGTTCTCCACTGAAAATCTTTTTTGAAGAATTAAACAAAAACGGACTGTTGTAGGGAGTTATTCTACTAGCATAAACAAACGTTTCCACGGATCTTTGAAATAAACTTAGAAACCTGGTTTAGATTTAAAATCCAAACTTTTGAAGTCTGATACAGGTAGTTTAAATGTCTACTATGGCTGGAGGTCAACTTTGCCAGCCCTCCGCTACAGCTTGAAGAAAAAAAAGAGGTACTGACAACCAATGCTGAGAAGGGTTTGCGAAATGACAGGTACCTGTATCACTGTGGGTAAAGAAGCCATGGAACTCATACACAGACCTTAATCTGAGACCTTGGACCTTGACCACTAAAAGCATCAACTTAGCCAAGTCTTCAGAGACGGGAATAATATGTGTGCTAACCTTTAACATTGCCAGACAGGAAACTGCCATCTTAAGTAAGTAAGCAGTAAACCCATAGCAGTAGTAAGTATCAGTTTAATTTATTCTGACACTGATGTCATAAAACAGGACCTCTACACAGACTGCTAAGCACTCCTGGGCTATCTTCTTTCAAACACAGATGTCACTGCCCTTTCTGATCTGGCTAAGTAAGTAAACCATGCATGTTAACTTACAAATTCTCCAAACAACTAAAGTGGGACAATTTATTTCCATGCTTCATGACTCAATCCAGCCTTTATCATTGAGTGAAATGCATTTTATTATTGATTTAACTTTGCAAAGGGCAGTGCCTCTATAAAAACAAAGAAATATCCCTCAATCAGATGTCTATTTGTGGTACATAAATTATACGCTTCTGGAACTAGCCTTATATTGTTCTGTAGGTCATATCAAAACTAAAGACCTGCATTATGGTATTTCTTTCATGCAGGTCTGTATTTCTTGTTTTTCTTAACTTTAATAACCATTGCGCACCCAGCCACCTGCTACTATGTGTACAGATCCCCTTTTTTCTGACTAATCCTAGGCTAGGGGACTTAATACAAGGGCTGAGATAAAAAAGAATAAAGATTTTGTAACAATACAATGGATTCCTCTCTAGCAATCTACAGATTAGGAAATTAGTTCTCATAGCTAATGAAGCCTGTTTCATAAGAAAACGTCCTCACTAATCTGCTTCTGTTCCAATGGATTTTAAATACACAAATGTAAAACTTTCTGAGTCACTCATTTTCTTCCTGAATTGTAAGTGATGTTATTTGTGATTCATTAATACATCAGCCAATTAAACTGCATTAAGTAAAGAAGGTAACTTAAGAGCTTCTGCTTAAGGAAACAGAACTTGATTACGTAAGGGCCAAACGACTATAAAACTAAGCCCCTTGCCTGAATACAGTTCCTGTTATGCTAGATCCTGCATCCAGTATTCAATAACATTTGTGGCCATATAAATATACTTAGTGTTCATTACCTTGCAGATTTGAAAACTGTACAGTCTTTATTTTGCTGACACTAGATATATCACTGCAATGTCATCCACCACCAACAAATGAATTTCATTCTCTCCAATTACATTGAATTATACACTGTAGCATCAAAAACTAACTCAGCAGTCATCTTTCTGACATTCTGTACGGTACCTTGCAGCAATTTAACTGCATCTCATGATGATTCAGACCTTCTCAATTCATCAGTATGGACAGAATAGTTTATTATCATTCATTGGCAGTGTCAGCGCCTCAGTAAGTTGCACGCTCACCCCTGGGGCTCAATGACCAGAAATTTGTGGAACTAGAATCCACACAAAAGTCCCTTGTGTGGGTTCTAGTCCCATACAAGGAACTTGTGCTAATACTCAGTACTGACACTGTAGTGAAGATCTAGAGGGGAAGTTGCATTTCTTGGGTACCATCTTTTGGACACGACAATAAACCCAGGCTCCTCCTGCTCATCTCTGATGACAGTCTAGATAGAAGTTAGGGATCCAATAACACTTTTCATAAGGATAGGGGATGTTCCACAGTGTCCCAGACATTATTCCCCCTGTTAATATAACATCCACAGTACGCACCTAGAAATGAGCTGCTACAGCTCTGTGTGCCTTTTCTGGGCAAATATTACAAATAAATAACAAGCAAATTCAGCCTTGTTTCAGCTTCCTCTGTACTGTGCAAGCACTAGAGTTATGATCTGTATCCAGGACCAATTTTAGATCTAATGGCACCACAAGCAGAAATACTTGTGGTGCCCCCTACAGTGCTTCCTATCACCCCTTATTCTCCCTTCTTCCTCATCCCACATCCAAAAAGTGATAAGAATTCTATGAATACGAGTGATGACAACAATTATGTTTTTTAGACTGACACTTTTTGCATTTCAAGATGATTTCTGCATATACATTCTGCTTCAGTGTGCCCCTTCTATGCTGGTGCCACAAGTGGCTGCGTGGTTCACTTGTGCCTAAAACAGCCTCTGCCTGTATCATCATCCCATATTCTTCCCACCCTTCTTACAAACACACACACACTCACTCACACATACCATGCATTTAAAATATAACTGCTAGGGCTGTTTAACCAGAAGTAGTGCAAGACACTCTGACCTGTTTTCAGGAGTGAGCCTGGAATGCTGTGGACTGGGAGCTGGAAGTCAAGGATGCTGCCCATGCCACCAGCACTTCCACAACCAATGAAGAGTGGGGCCACATTATACAGATACAGCACCCTCTGAAGTGAGTCGGGGTGGGGGTCCACCCTCTACCACAGTGGAAGACTGTGGCTCAAGTGGCAGCAATGGAATGGTAGGGTACCATGAAGAAGGAAGGCAGAAGAGGGTTAGAACAAGAAAGTGACTGTAGAAATTGGTCTGAGAGAATGATGGGCAATGTTACTATTGGGGCCTAAGTAACTTGGAGAGGTCTACCTGGGCTCATGGAGATGGCTGGGAGGTTGCTGGAGCTCTAGAAGGGTATTCAACAGTGCTGAAGGCACCGAGGAGGACAAGCTTTCCAGGAAAAAAATTACTGCTATCTGTTTAACAACTAATTCTAATAAGCCCCTCCTTAAAGAGAAATTACTTGTTTAAAAATATATGTTTTCCTAAATGAAAAACAATGCCTTCGCTTCAAGCTACTTGGTGATTGATATGTCATTTATGAATATGTGGTTGCATTCTATTACAGTCAGCTGTTTTTGAATGATCTTAGCTCTTGTGATCCTTCACATAGTGCAGAGCTTGAAACTAAGGTCAGACTAGGGTATCCCCTTTTCAGCACACATCCTTCCTTTACAAACCATAGTAATGAATTACTAAGCCACTGCCCTAACACTTCCAATTTTCACAACATATACTGCGCTTCCCAACCCTTCCATTCCTATATTGGAATGGGGACAATATTCAAATGAGTTAGTACAATTCATAAATAGAGAATGTTGGTTTTGCATCCACATGTGGACTGTGTGCTTCCTTCCTGTATCACACAGTGCTTGCAACAACCCTCCCCCACACAAATAATGCAATCAAAAGAGAGGAAGTTAATTCACCTGTGAAGGTTGGCCAGATTAATTGGCACTTTGTGTCTGCTGAGGTGTACAGGAAACAACAGATTTGTTTTTAATAATGCAAGGAGATAACAATTAAATTAAACAGTGGGTAGTAGAAATACCTGGCTTGTAGATAACGGCTCATTCATTCAGGTGCAAAGTTCTATGTTCCTATTGACTAATTTCTGGCACTAGAAATTAACATTATATACCCTTATCTGCTTTCAGAAGTATAATGAATTTTTTTCCAGTGCCCAGCAAGAACAGGAAATGGATGTCAGCTTTTTGAACTCTTAATCTTGCACCACACTACCCATACAAAATCAAAGGTATTGCAGGAGCCCAGCTGGATTGATCTCATTATCTTTTTTAATTGTTTTTCCACTCTACTGGCTAAGGTTGTCACTCTCCTTTTTCCTCTGTAGTGGCCCAGGTTATGTCACCGTACCTCTGACAAGTCCATGCTGTGTCACCATACCTGGTTACTCCACTTCCTCTCTTCCTGATCATCTGCAACCTGGTGCACATAAAAAGCTAAATATTTCAGTTTCATCCCACCATAAGTAGAGTGTTTACAAATGTGGTGGGTCAACCTTTGAGTTTTGGGTCTCTTCTCTTAAAAAGAGTTGCCTCCCAGTGGTCAGTGAGAGGTCAAAGGACCTTATTTTGTGAGTCTTGAGTGAATTGTCTGTAGTAAACAGCTCATAGCCTGGCCTCTCAAAGCTGAATATTTTGTAGCATTTCAGTTGTTCTTACCTCTGAATGCATTTTAACCCCCGTGGTGCCCCATTCTGTAGCAGTACACACAGTGAAGGACAGCCAGAAGATTCAGATTCCTGCATTAATGCTACCACAGGAAACCATAGGTTGTCATTTTACTGGAAGAAATAAATAATCACATGCATCACAGAATGACAGAAACATAGAATTTGTTGGCAGAAAAGGACTGGTTGGCCCATCCAGTCTGCCCAGATGTTCTCTACTTAATCTGGCTCCACTGACACTAACTGGTCTCCGGTGACTCTCCCTCCTCCCTGCCTGTCTTTAAATGCACCCCATATGTCTATTCAATGCATGATTGCAGCCCCACACCGTTCTTGCCTCCACTACTTCTGCTAGCAATCTGGTCCAGGCATCTTCGACCTCTTCATTGACAAAATATTTCCTCACAGCTCCCCTGGACCTCCTTCAGTCCAGCTTATTGCATTCCTCCTGGTTTTAGTGCTCTTTCTCATTTGAAAGAGACTCCCCTCCTGCACCTTGTATATATGGAGCAGACATAATAATCAGTATATCTGGACTGCTGCCAGCTACAGGGGAGCAATTTACCTCATTTCAAAGATCTTTCACAGACTTTAAAACTATGATGGACCCTGTTCATGTGTTCCTTTTTAAGCCTCTCTACATCATCCAAATTATTTTTTTCTTTTTTCTCAACCCCTTGTTTATCTTCTAACTTCAGGGTGGCCTCTATCTAATTGGACCCCTTAACCCTATCACCCCCTTCCCAATGTGCTATCCCTGGCCTCTTATGTTTCTCTGTAGCATGCCTCCCATGGTAGGAGTCTCTGGGGAGCACAACTTCACTGACAGGTTCAGGATCTGGTCTGAGAGGAAGGTGTGGCTTGGTGGTGTGGGGCCTATGGGTGACCAGTCATCATCCTGCCATCAAGGGTTACTGACTCATTATTTTCTCCACTGGTACATGTCGACATACGATGACACATGAGAGTGCGTGCATTAGCATATGGTACATGGCAGCATCTGGTGATCACTCCCATCCCTCGACAGCCACCAGTGTGCTACCAAAACAAAAAGCGCAGTCAGCTGCACTACATGTTCGGCTGGGTGCCAGGTAAACAAAAGATATATCCCTAAACAGAGAGACTGGCATTCCATTCTTGCAAAAACACTCTTTAATAACATCATGGCATAAATCACATAAAAATATGGTGAAGTCTACTACAAAAGTGTTAGCGACAAACAGGTGCTGTGTTCCAAAAAAAAGTTTTAAATGAGTAGTGGATATACCTAGGACTCAGCCATTGTGTGATCCCTGGTACTTCAAAGGTGAACCTTCTTCCTTGGGGGTGTGGCTATTCCAGAGTGGGACATGACTTAAATAGCACAACAATTATGTGTAATTCATAACGTCATCAAAAGACAACTTTGGGTGTCCAAATCCCACATCTAAATGCCATCCAAGGAGAGAGCAATTATGGCAAATTCATGCCATTATTTACTTAAAAAAAAAAGTTAACCATTATAATCCCCTCACTCCCCAGATGGAAGCAATTGTACACAGCATAAAAATACTTGCTCTAATCATAAATCATAGAGAGGGTGCTGACAATAATGTTATGTACATTAACAACTGATATTATACAAATCAAAATTTCTCATAGGTCTTCTATATAAACAGGAGAAAATGTAAAGCCTCGCTTTCTTCATTTTCTCAAAGATAGCTCCCAGTCCATATGGTCATTGAAGCCATTAAGTTTCAAATGCCTCAATTTAAAAATCCATTGTGATTCTTTCTGCAACAACATATTCACTCTGTATCCATCTCTGTTATTGAATAGTACAGTTTTAGTTGCCATACAACTGGTCTGGTGCTCCTTCATGTTGTTCCTGTTCCATAAGATGTACACAAGTCAGATGATCCATCCTCCTTTTCTTGATTGCCCTGTAGTGCTCCTGTATTCTTTCTTTCAGAATTCTCACTGTGCGACCTACTGTATGTAGGATTCTCCACAGGAGCACCACAGGTCAGATACAACAAAAGAGATATTGCAGGGGATGAATTGTCACACCTATACCTCTCTCAGACTATTGCTTTAAGGATTAACAAATGTATTCCCTTGAAGTGCATGCTTGCAAGTAATACAATTATTACAAGGAAAAAGTCTATGTGGTTAGGTGGTATTCAACTAATAGATGATACATGTGAATTAAATATGGACCACCTTATCGCCCATACCTTCGGCCCTATGAAAACTGACTAAAGGACTCTCTTCAGCAAATTTCTTCACGTTTGGATGTAATCCTTACAGGTGCTAATTTCATTTCACAATGGTCTTAAGGTTTATTGGTATAGGACAGTAAGTAATAACAAAAGAAACCTTCCCAGTGACCCCTTTCCTGAGGATGCTGTTGCAGTAACAAGTCCCTCTCTAGTCTGCATGCTCTTTCAAGTGCCTCCTTTAGGACACTTTCAGAATAACCATGCTCCCTAAAGCTGTCAATCATGTCTATTCCTTCCTTTTCAAAATCAGCAATGTACATGCAATTTCTCCTCAACCTCAGCAATTGGGCATAAGGAATGCTCTGAATTAGATGAGATAGGTGGGAACTACGGGCATGCAAAAGGCCTCTGCTGGGTTGCAAGTGAACAGTGAAGACAGAATCCCCCTTTCCTGAGGAAAGCTCATCACTCCTTCCCCTGCCACCACCCGGTGACCTGAGTCCATTCCCAAACCCAAGCCCCTGGAATATCGAGTGGAAGCATTCCTGCTGCACTACCTGTTCTGCTTTCATCAAGTTATTTAACAACCCACGAAACACCACTGGAGCTTAACCTTTCTGATGGTTTGGGACAATATCAGATGATGCTTTTGCTTAAAACTAAATAAATATTTCACCTCAGTACTGACTGTGAGGGTGTTGGGAAACAGGTCACAGCTATATGAGACATTCCAGTGAGCTGTACAGTATATTTGTGGAAAAACTGATAGCACTGCTACTGTAGCTTGAAACATATAAACATAGAATGTGACGGCAGATAAGGGCCACTGGGCCCACCCAGTCTGCCCGTTTTTGTTAACTTACCTACTTGATCTCCAGCACAATCTCTTCCTTCCCTTTCCTTACCCTGCCAATTCCGTTGTGCCTGTCTTAGACATTTTTGAATCCCACCACTGTTTTCTTCTCTACGACTTCCACTGGAAGGCTGTTCCACGTATCCATCACCCTTTCTGTGAAGAAATACTTTCTCAAATCCCTCCTGAATTTACCCTTCCCAAGCTTCATAACATACCCCTTGTTCTAGGGCACCTTTTTCTCTGAAAAATACTCCCTCCTATACCTTATTTATCCTGTGGGATATTTAAAGGGCTCGATAATATCCCCCCCCCCACCTCTCATCCATGGTATACATATTTAGCTCCTTTAGCTTCTCCTCATAAGGCTTTTGATGCAGACCCTGCACCATTTTGGTAGTCCTTCTCTGGACCACCTCAAGTCTGTCTATGTCCTTCATGAGATGTGGTCTGTAGAACTGGACACATTACTCAAGGTAGGGTCTTACCAGTGATCTATATAGGGGCTGCATTACCTCCCTCTTCCTACTGGTGTTACCCCTTCCTATGCACCCCAGCATCCCACTAGCTATTCTGACTACCTTGTCACACTGCCCAGCCATCTTTAGGTCATCTGATATTATTACTCCTAGGTCTTTTTCCTGCTTGAGCTTTGTCAGTATCACTACACCCATTTTGGACTCAGTTCCCGAGTTTGTATGATCCATGTGCATTATTTTGCACTTTTCTGCATCCAAGCTGCCATGCCCATGACCACTCTTCCAGGCTTTTTAGATCCCTCCCTATACTTTCCACACACACCCAGATTGTTCACTCTGTTGCAACTCTTGATATCATCAACAAAGAGGCAAACCTTTCCTTCCAGTTCCTCCACTATGTCAGTTATAAAGACATTGAAGGGGACCAGTCCAGCACTGATCCCTGAGGTACCTCACTGGTCACCCTCCTTTACTCAGAGTGAACTCCATTTACCAATACATTCAGTGACTAGCCACTAATCAGTTTCCTCAGGTTACCACCTTATCTCCCACCTCCAAGTTACTCAGCTTGCTTAACAGTCTCCTACATAGAACAGTATCAAAAGCCTTGCAGAAATCAATGTAGGCAATGTCCAATTGCTCCTCACTTATCCATTTCACTGGTCGCCCAGTCAAAGAAATTTATCAGATTTGTCTGGCATGACCTTCCCTCTATGAAACCATGCTATCTTGGGTCCTGTAATCCAACAGCTATAAGGTATTCTGCAATCCTTTCCTTTAGTAGTGTTTCCATTAACTTACCCACCATCGATGTCAGGCAGACAGGTCTATAATTACCTGTCACCTCATTGCTACCACTTTTGTGAAGTGGGACTACATCTCCCCTTCTCCAGTCCTCTGGGACCACACCCGTCTCCAGAGATCTGTTAAAAAGGTCTATCAGAGGTGCAGCTGATACCTCCCTGAGCTCACTCAGCACCATGGGATGTACCCCATCTGGTCCCATAGCCTTGTCCACCTTCAGGTTAGCAAGTTCCTTCTGGACTTTTTTCTCAGAAAATGGACTAGTGTCCATTTCCCTCCCAGAAAAGTTCCTGACAACCTTGCATGGTCCCTCCTATTCCCCTTATACTGTGAACACTGAGCAGAAGTATTTGCTTAAAATGTTTGCTTTTTCTCGATTCCCCCCATACTGTCACCCCTCCCTCTTTAATTGTACAGTCCCTCCCTTTGTTTTCCTTTTTTCACTAATATACCTAAAAAAATGTCATGTCCCTTTTTGATACTCCCTGAGCTATTCTTTCCTCAGTTTGCACCTTTGTACTCCTTACTGCTTTGCCTGCCTCCCTCTGTTTTCCCTGATACACTACCTATCCTTCGCTCTCTGGGTCTCTTTATACTTTATGAATGCTACTCTCTTAGTCTTCACCTTTTCTGCTACCTCCTTTGAGAACCATAGTGGTCTCTGACTTCTTTTATTTCTGCTAATCTGCTTGACACACAAGTTAGTTGCCTTCACTATGCTCTCTTTTGGTTTAGCTCACTTTTCTTGAACACACTACGGGTCATCTCCCTCTGCCAGGTCATTTCTGAGGCATTCATTCATCTTGGCAAAATCAACCCTTCTGAAGTCCAGAACTCTTGCCATTGTATGGTTGGATTATGCAGCTGTTCTTATGTCAAATCACACTGTATGATAATCACTGGTCCCCAGATATCTTCCCACTTTGACATCTGCAATACTGTCCCTGTTAGTAAGCACCAGGTCTGGAATCAAGTGGGTTCACTGACTAGTTGCCTGAAGAACTCCACCTACAGTGAGGGAAGGATATCCCTGCTTCTATCTGAAGCTGCAGCAGGGAGGCTCCAATCTACATCTGGAAGACTGAAGTCCCCCACCAGCAACACCGCCCTCTTTTCTACCATTTTGCCAAGTGTTTCTAACATTTATCTGTCTAAGTCTGTGGGGTTAGCTAGTGAGCTGGCTAAGTTTACTGATCTTAGGGCTACTTGTGTGGTGGGACAATTGGACTTAGAAGTGAGGTTTTCTGATGGGAGGGGCATCAGTTTACCCATCACAATGAAATAATTTACCAGTGGATGTGGCTGTGGATGGCCGTGAGTTCAGTGGACATAGGTTGAGGAGGTCAGGTATCTGGAGCCTGTCCTTTGCCATAGAACTGGTTCAGAAGAACTTCAAGGAGGTAAAGTAGGGTGAAAATGGTGATTTTTAGGATGTGAAAGAGGTTGAACATAACAGTAGATGTGAATCAGGATTAGATTCTGATTCAAATCCAGAAATCTGGCTCTGAAACACCATTTATGGAAATAGGATTTTCGGACTCAGAATCCAAAAATCCTATTTCCTAATTTAGGACTGGAATCTGGTTAAACCTGATTCCACATACCAAAATACAATCATCCCTACTGAATACATTATGGGAGGAGATGGAGGAAAGAAGGCAACCAAGAGTGGAGTCATTGCTAGGAGGGCTGCATCAGGAATCATGTGGCTCAGCTGGCCAGTTGTTCAGCTGTCATACACATGCAGTCTAGAGGAGGGCAACTAAAATGGTGCAGAGTCTACATCAAAAGACCTACAAGGAGAGACTAAAGGAACTCAATATGTACACCCTGGATGAGGGAAGGGAGAATAGGGATATGACAGAGACCTTTAAATACCTCATGGGGGTAAATAAGGTGCAGGAGGAACATATTTTTCAGAAAGAAAGGTGCACAAGAACAAGGGATCATGCTAAGAAGTTGGAGGGAGGTAGACTAGATTCAGGAAAGATGTGAGGAAATAGAGGGTGGATTTGTGGAACAGCCTGCCAGCCAGTGTGGTGGGGCCAAAAAAAGTGATGGCATTCAAGAATGCATGGGATAGATATAAAGTAATCTTAGTGGAAAGGAATGGAGGGAGGGATGGATGTGTCATTGAGGCATAAGTCAGGAAGCATAGGAAAACCAGGAACTGTTATATAATTTGCAGGTAGCATTTTATTATTTTCAGTAAAATAAATTAAAAAAAAACAAAATCGCTCAGGATAGCTATTTACAAAGGCAGTACAAGTAAAGAAAACAAAGTTCTTCGTCTGAGGGTATCTCTAATTCTAAAGTCAATTTCAAATCTCAGTATCTTTCTAACAAAAGATTGCTCTCTTTTTATAAGAAGTCTTTGTCTGGCAATTAACTTCTGCATCTTGACCTTGTTAAGAGGCATCCTGAGTCTCACAAAATGTATCAGAACTTTGTCAATTTCTTTCCTTGCAGGTGTGACAAAATAGAATGTGGAGTCTCAGAACTAATCTCCTCTTGACAACTCTGCAAAAGAGTTTGTGGAGGTCAAACTGCATCTCAAAGTCAACCCCCTGAGTTCCAAATAGATTTTTTTGCTATCATTTTACAATATAACAATATACATTTTGAAATCAAAGCATCCCAGTTTAAAACAAACAGTTTCACACAAGGATTTATATATATTTTTATTAATGCAGATATGCAAGGGGGGAGAAAAGATAGAAACAGCAAGCAAAGGCAGGGAGATAGCAGGAGAGAATCGCAACAACGTCAGAGTGATCATTTCCTAGATCTCATGCCTTCACCAGTATGTTTTCTGAATTTTCTGGGCACACCATGGTGACTATAGTCAACGATGGTTCATCCATGTTTGACTGTAATTTGTCCATTGCCATAGGAGCTTGGGATAACAACCAAATCTGTATATTTTATTTGCATACTAGAATGTATAATTCAACACTTAAACTCATATAAATAATCACAGTGATTGTTCAAATTTATGAAGTGAAAATAAGGTTTACACAAGAATATTAATTATTTGAGCAACACAAAACAGTCATGTGAACTTGCCATATCTTAAAAGGGCTTAATCTTATGGTGATATAAATGCATTTTAAGTTATTATATCAGTTATGAGTGGAACTTGCTATGCCTTAAAAGGATTTGATGTTACGGTGACATAATATATTTTAAGTCATTCTATCAGTTATGAGTAAGGAGAAACTCCATTATATATAGCCTGAGGAATGACTGCAGCAATGGTTAACCATTATAGAAAAGAAAGCTATTTCAATAGTATTTGTGGATAAAATATATTCATTACAGAATGGGGAAGTTGTTGGAAAAAATAAAATTACCTGAATGAGCTGTGTAGAAATTTGTTTTATCATCCAGGGGAATTATGAAATTAACAACCATGGAAAACCACAGATTACCATGGTCACTTGAATAATTATAAAACTCAATTTATAATGGCCATCCATGTAAGTCCTTTGGCCACTTACCATCAGTGGATGTCCATGGAATGTGAAGTTTCATGGCCCAGATGGCATTGAGACTAAGCTACTAAAGTTTGGGGCCCAGTTCCTCTCCATTCCCATCACCCACATTTATAACCTGTCCCTCACCTCTGGCATAGTCCCCTCCCTTTGTAAGGCAACAAAGGTGGTCCTGTTCCAAAAAACAGGGCCTCCAATGACATATTGCAATATCAACCCATTGTTCTAATGCCCATTCTAGGAAAGCTCCTTGAAAAAATAGTTTCCTCCCAACTCACAGACTACCTGAACTCCCACAACCTCCTCACCCCTTGCCAACATTGTTTTCACAAGGGTCATAGTACCACCACTACCCTTGTTAAGTTCTCAATGATGTAAAAATTGTCATGGATCAAAGCTCCCTTACTGGGACCATCTTTATAGATCTATCCAAGGCTTTTGATCTCATAGACCACTCCCTCCTAACTCACAAGCTAGCTGTCCTGGGTGTATCCCCCTACGCCACATCATGGTTCTCTATCTGTCTGGGTGAAGCCAATTTGTCAAGTTTGGCTTGGCTTCCTTTCACCAGTTGCCCATCACCTGTGGCACCCCCAGGGGTTGATCTTTGGCCCAATCCTATTCTCAGTCTTCATAAACCACCTCCTGTTCAGTTAGAATGCATGCAGATGACAACACCATCTATCACAGTGCTCAAAGCATACAGCAAATCAACTCCAGGTTTAATAAGGACTTCACACTTATACAGACATGGCTAGTGGCAAACAACCTGGTTCTCAAGGCAATAAAAACTCAAGCAATGTTATTTGGATCTCGGATACATCAATGTTCCTGCCCTCTCCCCATGGATATCAGGTGCATCAATTGTTCCCCTCTCTCTACAGTTAAGGAATTTAAATTACTGGGCATAACCTCAGACCCTGGCTCATACTTTCACCTTCACTTTACAAATCATTGCAAATCCACCAACTCTTGAATTGGGCTGGTCTGCCACCTCAAACATCTTCTCACCCCCCTCCTCATCCCAGCAGACCAATGCTCAGGGCTTACTTCTCCCCTGCCTTATCATCTCAAATGCCTCCTCAGCTTCCTTGCACAATTAGGACATGACTTATAACAACATATGTCACTTCACCCTTTCACCCTCATGCCTCACTCATCACTATGCGCTCTACAACTCCTTAGGGTGGCTATCCTCCTCTGCTTCATGATCCTTTGCTCTTGGCTGCTTCATGTACAAGCCAACTACAGTCCCTCACCCCATCATAAATATTCCACCACCTCCAAGTGCAGATGCCGTCTACTTCCTTAGATCCCATGATGCTACTCTGTTTGCCACACCCAAGCAAGTGACCAAGCTGGGTGAGTAGGCCTTCTCATCATTCATACATACTGTACATACACAGGTTCTAGAAAACTCTCCCACAAACCACTCGCTGCTCCACCTCCACTCTCTCTTTCAAATCTGCCTTCAAAGCCCACCTCTTCCAATCTATGATTTGCAAATATTTCCAAACACCCCCTGAATTTCAACACCCCCAACCACTCTCTTCTATTTGGTTACTGTATAGACCCCACTCTCTGAAAATACTGCTGTCTATTATTGTACCTCTCCCAGCATTATCTGCGCTGCTGCCTGTATATTGTTGCGCTGTGCTAAAACCCTTGCTGATGTATAGATTGCTCTCTATGGCAGTCCCTCTCCTTACATTATGGTACTACAGTAATCCTCCCTATGTTTTGTGCTATTGCTGTACTGCTGCCTGTGTATTGTCACTATGTACAAACTGATGTGTATATGTTGCTCTCTATGCTGGACCCCTCTTGAAGTTATTGCACTGTTGCTAGTATATGTCACTACAGTATGCACAAACTCTTGATGTGTACAGGTTGCACTCTATGTCTGTACCTTTCCTGATTTTATTGTACTGGTGCTTGTATACTGATTATCCTCACTTGTCAAATTGTACTAAAATCTACTTGATGTGCACTTGTGCAATGTAATCTCCCAGGCTGTACCTGAAAATAAGCACTTGGCTGTCTAGTGTACCTACCCAGTTACCAAAAACAAAATAAATAAAAATAAATCAATAAAATCATGGACACACCATGAATGACCATGGCCTCTGATCATAAATCATCCATTGTCTAACTGTGTACCACCACAGATTATAACCTGATAATAAAAGTGGAAATGTGGGGAATATGTGGAACAGACTCCCAGAGCCAGTGGTATCAGTTAATGCTGTAATTCTACATTTCAGCCAAATCAGACTTGATATGTACTTTAACAAAAATGGGTTGACAGGTATCCCCACTGACCTGGTGGGGGAAAGAACTCAATGGACCAGTGGTCTTCCTTTTTCCTTCCAAAACTCTTATGTTCATATTATACACCCATTTAGGAGTTCTACTGCAGAACTTCGAGCTGAAGTGCTGAGAACCTTGGGGCTCTGCTTATAGAGTGCTAGCTGATACACATAATTGCCTGCTGTGGCCCTGGAACAGGATGTTATGTCAGAAAGAAAAAGCAACATGGGAAAACACACAAATGTACAGAGAGATAGGGAAAGAGAGAGAATAACAGATTGGCTGAGGAATGAAATGAGAGGCCACTTACAGCTGTGAGATCAAGAGCCAGCTTTGTGCATTTTATTAGTCATGTTCTGAATCTGTTTTCAGTAAAAACATCTGTGTTTTGTAAGATGTTAAACTTAGGGTGTCTTTATTTTCAAACCCAAAAAACACGACAAAGAGAAAGAGATCCCATTAAAATATTTAAATTCATGTGGGAACGCTTGAAGCAGATGTTAAAGTATTCCTGAAAAAAAAAAAATTCACCAAGTCAAACATGAGTCATTGTGGTTAGGGAGGAGACCATACAGGATTTATATATTGCAAAACTACAGCAATCATTGAAACTATTTTCTTCTCTTGTTTAAAAGCCTGACAGAATTAGAAGTATTAATCTAAATTGGCACTCTTCTGGAGCTCAAAGGCTTGCATATATTGAAACAATGGGTCAAGAATTTGAATCTTAAGTTACCTGGTGTTGTAACAGGAAACAATACATTACTTTGTGATTGTGGGAATTCACCTGGAATTTAGAAGCACTGTAGTCTTGTGGATTATGCTTTAAAAGAGTACAGTAGCTATTTTTGCAAAATAGTAACTGCCTATACTATAAACTAGTTATTGGCATTATCTGCCCCCAAACAAGTTATAATTCATTCCGTCACCATTTCTGGGCTAGCATGAAAAATAACTGCTTGTCCTTTGTAAGCAAACAGAACTATTTACAAATGGTAGGTACTGATTGTTTTCAGAAAAGTCAAAGTGTTTAATAAAAGAAAGGAGGCAGAGTAGCCTGGTAGTTAGAGCACAAGCTAGTGAACCAGGAGATCTAGGTTCAGATTTCACTATAACCAGTTTACTTGCAGTGTGACATTAACTTAGTCCCTCTGAGGTGGCCATTTTGTATTAGTGTTTAAGCAATGTGACGTTCAGACTTCTAAAAGTGCTATTGGAAAAAAATGTGGTTTAAGCAAATCACAACTGTTAGGGCTAGATGTGCAGAGCCCTATGTTTGCATTGCATCTGGGGCAATTTTCAAAGTGCCTTCATCCACCCTATTGGAGCCAGGTGCAGTTTTCAAAGGTCAGAGTAAGAGCCTGGCACAAAGATAGCTCATCCATTTGTGGATGAACCAGGACGGCAGAAGCACTGGGAAAGTCTCAGCTGTTACACTTAGAAAGAAGGCCAAAGGTCATGCCCCCCATCTGGTTGCTAAACTCGTCCAGTATTCCTGCCCCCTCCACCCTCCCTTTTGAAGTCTGCTTTTTGGGGTGGACTCTAGGGAACCAACAACGAAACCGGCATCCTCTTGCTGTTCCCACAAGACAATCACCAGACAGGAGGGTAACACAAATTACTGCTGCTGCTTTCAACTGGGCCAAGTAAAAGAGTAAAATAATATTGTTACAACATATAGAGCTTATGGACATGATGAACCCTAAGTCCCCTCAATCACTACAAAACTATATTACTGTGTTACTCAGAACAGTTGACAGTGGCAACTTTGTTTGCTGTTCAGGGTATTGACCTGGACATAGAATGGGTAAACATCTGTAAATGAGAGAACAAAAGTTACTGGCTTGATGCAGCACAGCTAGGACAGACTGACTGGTGGTATTTGTGTTCTCTGCCCCTACAGCATGGCATGATTGTATAGGTCTGTGGTACAAGCCATCTAGACCATCATAAGATGTTCTAAGACTTCAGTCCCAGAATGGCGATGTGTTCAGTGTTGGCCACATGTTTCAATCAACCCTGTAAGACTGCTGTAATTAGATGAGGGTTTGAAAATGGTGTCCCATTGGACACAGGGGGTGAACAGATGCAGCTGCATCTGATACATGTGCCTGCATTCTGGCAATGGAAAATCCAGCCCCTTTGTTTCAAGCCACTCAGCTGTAAAATGGTCACTGGTAGGATACCACGGAAAACAAGATGCTTCATATCACGGACCATGTTTGGTAAGTAAACAATAAAATAGAAAGAAAAACTGTTAAGATACTGGCCAAATTAAAAAAGTTTTACTGCTGTTTCTTTAGTGTTACATATTTAGATTTTTGGTGGCTCTTGCATGACATCTTTAATGCCAGAATTACAACAAACCATTTGCTTTTATGAGTGCAGCTTCCCGTATTAGATGGCAACTCAGACTGAAATTATGCAACAGCAGTCAAATTCAGGTTACAAGCAAGGGTGCAGCTGTGAATTCCAGACCAAAACATTTTGCTGCAGTTTGTTTTGGAGCAAAGGTTTTCCCAGTGGGGCTTCACTCCAGTTATGAAACAAGCATTTATCAATGCCGAATGTTGATTGTGTTGGTCCGTTGAGCTCGCTCAGTGCCCTTCTGTCACTCACTCGTTCTGTTCCCCCTGGTGCTGCAGGCTGCTATTTTGTACTGGGCTTCTGCCTGCTTTGGCACCTTTTTCTGCCCACAAAGAAATCCGCAGCTGTCCTGACAGAGCTCCATTGAGGTGGTTCATTCCCACTCTGTCACTCGCTCATTCTGTTTCTTCTGGTGCTGCAGGCTGACCTTTTGTACTGGGCTCCTGCTTCTGTTGACACCTTTTTCTGCTCACAAAGAAATCCGCAGCAGTCATGATAGAGCTCTGTTGAGCTCACTCACTCCCCCCTCTCACTCACTCGCTGGGTTTCTCCTGGCGCTGCATGCTGCCCTTTTGTACTGGGATCCTGCCTGCATTGGCACCTTTTCTGCCCACAAAAAAATCCGCAGCTGTCCCGAGAGAGCTCTGTTGAGGTCGCTCCCTCCCCCTGTCTCACTCATTCATTCTGTTTCTCCTGGCACTGCAGGCTGCCCTTTTGTACTGGGCTCCTGCCTCTGTTGGTGCCTTTTTCTGCCCACAAAGAAATCTGCAGCAGTCCTGACAGAGATCGCTCACTCCCCCTCTCTCACTCACTCATTCCATTTCTGCCGGTGCTGCAGGCTACCCTTTTGTACTGGGCTTCTGCCTGCATTGTTGCCTTTTTCTGCCCACAAAGAAATCTGCAGCAGTCATGAAAGAGCTCTGTTGAGCTTGTTAACTTCCTCTTTCTCACTCGTTCATTCTGTTTCTCCCACCTCTGCAGGCTGCCCATTTGCACTGGGTTCCTGCCTGTATTGGCATCTTTTTCTGCCCACAAAGAAATCTGCAGCAGTCCTGACACAGCTCCATTGAGCTCACTCTCTCTCCCTCTCTCACTTGCTCATTGTGTTTCTCTCAGTGCTGCAGGCTGCCCTTTTGTACTGGGCTTCTGCCTGGATTGCCGCCCTTTTCTGCCCACAAAGAAATCTGCAGCAGTCATGATAGTGCTCCGTTGAGCTCACTCTCTTCCCCTCTTTCACTCACTCATTTTGTTTCTCCTGCCGCTGCAGGCTGCCCTTTTGTACTGGGCCCCTGCATTCATTGCTGCCTTTTTCTGCCCACAAAGAAATCCGCAGCAGTCCCAACAGAGCTCCGTTGAGCTGACTCACTCCCCCTCCCTCACTCACTCACTCGTTCTGTGTCTCCCAGCACTGCAGACTTGCCTTTTGTACTGGGCTCCTGCCTGCATTGGTGCCTTTTCCTGCCCATAAAGAAATCTGCAGTGGTCCCAACAAAGCTCAGTTGAATTCGGTCACTCCCCCTCTCTCATTCGCTTGATCCTAATCTGTCGCAAACACTGATTTCCGACAGCAACTGCGGTGTTCTGCACCGGAAGCAGGAAAAACACATTTTGGCCAGGATGTGAAAAATGACAGCTGTACTGTTCATAAGGAGGTGTGAAAAAATGGCAGTGTTGAAAATATGGATTGAAAATATTACTAATTTGCGAAGTTACAAAGGTGCATGGAAACTGCACAACGCACACTCATAACACAGCCATTTTATGGAGTTTCATCACAAAATTTTCAACATAGGCATTTTAGGACCTCTGCTCATGAACAGTGTCAGTGTGATTTTCTTAATGTGTCCCAAACACTGATTTCCCACAGCGACCGCGCTATTGTGTGCCGGAAGAGTGAAAACACATTTTGGCCAGGATGTGGAAAATGACAGCTGCACTGCTCAAAAGGATGTGTGGAAAAATGGCAATATTGAAAATCTGGAGTGAAAATATTGCAAAGTTATGAAGGTACTAGCATGTGTGGAAACTGCACAACGCATGCTTGTAACACACTCATTTTATGGACTTTCGTCACCAAATTTTCAACATAGGCATTTTAGGTCCTCTGCTAAAGAACAGTGTCACTGTCATTTTCATAATGTGTCCCAAACATGGATTTCCCACAGCGACCACTCTATTCTGTGTCAGAAGTGCGAAAACACATTTCGACCAGGATGTAAAAAATGACAGCTGCACTGCTCATTAGGAGGTGCAGAACAATGGCAATGTTGAAAATCTGGAGTGAAAATATTGTAAAAAACTTGCGAAGTTATGAGCGTGCATAGCAACTGTGCAACGCACGTTTGTAAAACAGTCATTTCTTGGATTTTTACCACCAAATTTGCAATATAGACTTTTTTGATCACCTCATGAACTCTGGCACTGTCGTTTCGGTAATCGGTCTTGAAAGGTGATTCTGTGCAGTGACCGCAAAATCACCTTTTGGGACAGATTAACACAATGACAGTGCCTGAATTCATGAGGAGGTGTCCCAAAAACCCATGTTGAAAATTTGGTGCCAAAATTCCAAAAACAGCCTGAGAGAAAGTTGAAAAAACCCTATTTATGCCATTATACAGCTTACCGGCATTTCCTCAGTTTATGGTCAGCTTTGAAGAGTGCAGACTTGTTCCCAGTCCACCGAAGAATGTCACGCTGGACTCTGCAGTAAGTATGGGGTGAGGGGAGGTGGGGGAGGCAGGTGTGCAGAGGGTAGGCGGGGTTGTGGGAAGGGGCAGGAACACTGTGAGGGAACGTTTTCTTTTTTGTACAGAAAAACAAAAAGACATTGCGGGACTTTTTTTTTTACAGGGCCATTTGGAACACTGGGGTGGGCTCCCAGCATGCCAACTGACTGTTAGGAGGGCCAGTTGTAGCCGACAGGGGATTGGGCACCTCTGTTGGTACCAAAGCGGAGGGCACAAGAGCTGAGGGGGGATTGGGCATCCCCTCTGCACAACTCTCCTGCTACTCTTTGGGGGGGGAACTTAGGTGATAGGGAGTGAGCTCCCCCATCAGCACATCAAATTGGGAGGGGGGACATAATGCAGACGGAGAGTGGGCTCCCCAGTCGGCAAGTCAAATAGCACCAGGGATGGAAGCCGATGGAGATTGGGGCCCCTGTCGGCATAAAAATGCTGCTGTGGGGAGGGGCACATGCTGCCAAGGGGGATTGGACACCCCCTTGGCACTGGGAGCTCACTAATATTGTTTGTGAACAAAGTAGCAAGCTGCTGCCATGTTCACAAACAATATTACAGCACCAACGTTCCACCCAGCAATGACAGGTCGCTCCCTCATTACAGCGGTTCCACTGATGCTGCAATGACGAGGAGACCCCTGATTGCAGCAGCTGAAACATTTCAAGGTGGTGGCATGCTGGCTCAACTAGTGTCAGCAGCAGCATGCCACCCCCTTGGGGAAAGCTGGCCAAGCCTTTAAAGGCTGTGGGGTCAATGACCACCACAATGCCACGCCTCCACAACCTGCTTGTGGCAAACTGCCGCAATATGTTTCTTTCGCATACGCGCAATCAACATAAAAATGAGACCAAGAGGAGTCTTCTCCAAAAACTTGAGGAAGTTAACCTGGCCTTTGCAAAGACACATACTACTTGTGTGTGTCCTGTGCAGATCTCCCATTCTTCCCTTCAAATTATATCTGTTGGACTGGTCAGGTCAGAATATTGCCAACATGAGAATGTACCAGGGGAGCAGGGTCTCTGTTAAGCCAAGGATCACAAAGCATCCAAATGCTTTAAGAGTGATGGCTTGCAACAACCGCAACAGGTGGAGATAAAAGTTAATACTCTGATCTTATGGTGCACTTACAAACCTTTTAAAAACATTTTTGTTGACGACAACTACAGAAACATTTTATGATACATCCAAATGCTGGGTGAATGAGTTTTTTTCTCCAGCACACGGTCAAAATGCAGCGGTATAAATCGTTGTGGTTAATAAGGTGTAAAAAATTCAATATGACAATCAGTTGCCGCCTTTTTATGTCATGGACAATACGGCACACACCCAAGATCTCTCGGATTAAACTAAACATTAGCGACATTGCTTCAGTTTCATTTTAAAAACACTTACC
This sequence comes from Neoceratodus forsteri, assembly GCA_016271365.2. Classification (NCBI taxonomy): domain Eukaryota; kingdom Metazoa; phylum Chordata; order Ceratodontiformes; family Ceratodontidae; genus Neoceratodus; species Neoceratodus forsteri. Next base: position 1,276,983,964 of record CM057450.1, on the reverse strand, counting down.
CTATGTAGACTCACTTTACAACCATAGAAATTCCTTAACTTCCTTCTGTTCTGATTGTGCATCGCTGATTTTGCCCCAACATCTGCTTACATTTAAAGAGACACGATCTACAATCTACTGAATCTTGTATTTTCTTGATCCTATACCCAGTTCATTACTACATCCTGGTGTATAAATATTGGTAGTCAACATGATCTGTCATTAATTCATTAAACCAACAGCTTAGAATGGAGTATGAGCCCACACAGAAAGGGAAGCAGAAGCTGGCCCTGGAAAATTTTCTATACACCAAGGAGAAGGATGGAGCAAATGGCAAAATATTTTGGAGATGTGAAATAAGAACTTGCTGTGCACGTCTCCATACCCTTGGGGACACTATTCCATTACCTCCCTCTGACCACAATCATGCACCCGTACATGGACGAGTAGAGGTGTTAGCAGCTCGAGCTGTCATGAAACAGCATGCTGCTCAGTCAGAGGAGCCAACCAGAAATGGTGTTCACCAGGGGTTGCAACAGGTTTCTGTCACCCACGCACACGTACTGCCCTCGCACGAGACACTGCGGAGAGATGTTCACAGACAATGGCAGTACTGAGGGCACAATGATGTTGATGTGTTGCAGTATGAACTCACAGTAAGTGGGGAACCCTTTCTAAGAGTCAGTGATGAAGAAATGCTCATATTTGCCAGTGACTCAGATCTTGCAGTGCTTAAACAGGCAAAGCACTTGTTCTGCGATGGGACATTTGCAGTTGCACCAAGAGATGTTGATTAGTTGTACACTATTCATGCACTAGTCAATAGTGTCAACAGACCCTGTGTGTATGCACTTCTACCTGGGCGAAGTGAGAGTGTATACAGAAAGTTCTTTCAGAACTTGGAAGACGTGCTTGGTGCTAAACTAACTGCAAGCAATGTCATGACGGTAATGACAGACTTTGAACTGGCAGCTGTCAACATTTTAAAATAAATTATCCCAAATTCAGAGCTTGTAGGCTGCAATTTCCACTTAGGGCAAGCTATATGGAGGCGAGTACAGCAGGAGGAGATGCACAGCCAGTACATACATGACGAGACTTTCGCCCATAAGGTGCGGTGTATTCTGGCACTTGCATTTGTGCCCAAAAAGCGAATGGAAGCGGTCTTTGAACTGTTGCAAGGTGAGACAGACTTTGAAGATTTACAGTGCCTCATGGATTATTTTGAGGATACCTATATTGGACGCTTAACCAGAAATAAAAAAAAGCGTTGTCTGCCTCGGTTCCCAATAAAATTCTGGAACCAGTATGAGCGAGTTATTGCAGATTTGCCTCGCAGCAATAACGCTCTTGAGGCTTGGCACAGGGCATTTTCACGTACTGTTTCAATTGCTCACCACACGTGTGCCAAGCTCACCAGAAAACTGCGACAGGAACAGCGTGCTGTGTCCCTTCTAAGAAGGTAGGTGGAATTGGGACAGCAGGTTCCTAGAAAGCATGTAAAATATCAACGCGTAAATAAGGTGTTCCACACTATTTGTGGAGATTTTAAAAACCGAACCGAGCAGCAATATCTACGAGATATTGCAATGGTCATAGAGATTAATGCAGTATAATTGAGCATTATGACAGCTTACTTGCATGATTTGCACTTACATGATATCTTAATTGCACGGACTTGATTAATTGGCACAGACTCGCTTAATTTGCACATCATCTACTTACTTATGGTTGCTTACTTGCACAGCATCATTTGCACTAGAGACTACTATTATTAGCTACATTTGCACAGCTGTATTTAGTACTTTAATAATGCTGTTACTGAAATAAATTTGCTATTGCTATTGCTACAGAATTTTAGAACATTGAATAAAGTAAATCTACTTATTGTTTTGACTTTTTGTCCGTTATTTGCCGTACACAGTTCGCCCTTTTTATCCAGTGACTTATTTAACTTACAACTGCTTGACTGGTGACATTTTTACCGCGCGACTGTAAATTCTTGACATCTAGTCCTCAACGTGCTGTCCGGCGGCAAATCCTCCACTCACATTTTTCTCCATGTAGTTTATTTATTTATTAACTTTTGTTTACCAGGTAAGTGCATTAGGCATGATACTTGCCTATTTTCAGGCACAACCCAGGAGAGCACAAAATACAATAATGACAAACACACAATGCAAGAAACTACAATGCAATCAGTGCCAGAACAACAGCAGATATCCACATGAGGAGAGCCAGAACTTGGCAAAAGAAATGAACAGTTGCTGAAGGGATGTTTAAAATTGGAACAAAGACAAGTCAAGTACTGCACATGGTTATACAGAAGTGCTACAGTAAGGCAGGCAAGAAACAAATGACAAAACAGCAAATTATTAAGATCAATTACATGCACCAAGTGCACTGAGGTGTGAGAACAATACATGCTTGAGGGTGGTGAGAGATAAGGAACTCTTTAGATGGGGAGGTAGGGAACTCCAGAATTTGGGAGTGAAGTGGGGGAAGGCTTGCTCACCCATCCTAGTTGAGCATAGTGGGACACAGAGCTAGGGAGAGGTTAAAGACCTAAGAGAGTGAAAGTGAGTCACAGGGTTTAGCATACCACCCAGGGAGTCAGGTCAGGGACTTTGAGTTAGGGAGTTAATGAAACAACCCAATGTATAAGAGTGCAGGTCCTTGGGGGACAGCCAGTGCAAGCCACAGTAAAGCAAGCAGTGGTGGGTAAGGTGAGGGGCTGACAAGGTGAATCTGCAGATATTGTTATAAGTAGTATCCCACTTACGGAGTATACCAACATTAGCCTGGGAAAGGATGGGGACAGAGTAAGTGAGTCCAGGGAGCAGGACACCGTGGGTGACTGAGATCCTGGCAGCAGGGTTAAGGGAGTGCCGCATTCTGTATGCTACATCAGTCTTCAAGTTGACTGATTTATATACATCATTAATGTGGGATATGAAGTCAAGAGCAGGGTCCAGCTTCACCCAAGGTATTTGAAGGAGTTGGTTGTCGAAACTGCTGTACCATCACAGCATAAGACCTCAAACATAGAAAATTTTAACATAGAAGAACCATTCAAGGTAGTCAGGGGTTGTCCTGGCATCTAAGCTGCAAACTGGACAACAGTCAGGGCCATTGGAATATAGTTGACATGTCCATTTTTTTAGATTTATAATTGTTAATCATTTTCTTTTGCTCCATATTTGCACATCTTACAGTAGGCCATAACAGCATTTATTTTATTCAGCATTAAAATGTTACCTCATTTAATATATTATGTATTTTAGGTTATATAAACATATTTAAAGTAGGAAATTACAAACACGAGCATCTAAACCCAAATTTTCCATTGAGAATGATATGTTATAAAATTGTTTGGTCCCAGAGTTACTTTTCTTTTTGCTGAAATTTATTTATTTATTTAGTTTTTGTTGACCGGGTAAGTGCACTAGACAAATCCTGCCTATTTTCAGGCACGACCCGGGGGAGGGGGATACAGATGAATGCCAACTAATTTTGATCCAGATTAAGCTGTTGGTGGTATTTTCAGTGAATGAGGGAAATTTGGCAAGGACACCGGGGAAATTCCCCTACTCTTTTTCGATAAGTGCCATGGGATCTTTAACATCCACCTGAACTAACACCAATCCAGGCAGATGGGACCTCAGTTTAACATCTCATCTGAAAGACGGCACCTCAGAAGTGCAGCTCCCCTCTCAAGCTGCACTACAGTGTCAGTACTGGGATATTAACCCAAGTGCCAGATGTGGGAACTGAACCCACAGCCCTCTGATCTTCCAGCCTCAGAGGTGAGTGTGCTACCTACTGAGCCACTCACACTGCCATTAATGCAATTAATTCTAGTGGTATTCAAGCTGGCCATTCCCTTTCTACTGAGTTGGGCTGGGTGGCGTCAGTTCAACTGTAAGCAGAATGAGATCCAGAAAAGTAATTAATAATAAAAAGAAATGGGTGCAATTAATTAAAAACAACAAAAAATGCTACACTGCAGCTCTGAATTAACTGTGCTCAAATTATTGGTGAACAAAGGCTTCACTTTCTCTTCTTCCTCCAGTGCCATCCCATCTTTCCCTGCTTTCTACATACATTCACACTTTGTACAGCAAGTGTAATTTGAAATAAAGAATATGAGATTTGCACAGTATGTTTCTATGTTAGCTAACTAAAGTGCAACTCCTGTACTTTGTCATCTGACTAGAATATCATTCACTGCCAATGAAAATGAAATTAACAGTGGTGTGGGTAGTGGCACTAATAAATTGATTAAAAAGACATTGAAAATGGAGGATTCACACACAAACAAAAAACAGTAGGAGGCTGGTCGCTAATGTCTTCAAACTGACTATAATGACATTTACCTTGGTCCCCATGCCTTCAGTGACAGGGACAGTGGGGCACCAGTAGACTTGCTCTCCAGATCGAGATGGATATACTGCATGCTAAAACCTATTCTACACTAAGCCTCTCCCCATGCCTCTCTTTTGGTCTTTGAGTCATCTTTGGGAATATTCTGAAAGAGTCTTAGACTAATGGTTTTTGTTTCCAAGAGTATTGAGTTCAAGTCAAATTCCATGTTAGAAGTCAAGGCCCATAGGGAAGAAAAGAGCATGCACATGCAAGAAAACCAGCAGAATGTACTCAGACTGATTAAGAATGGAATGTTTGTTATATGTGTGGATCACTAAGTCAGTAATGCTTTCAGTGACAGTAACAGCATAGAGCACAGAGCAGTGAAGAACACATTATTTATTTATGTATTTATTTATTTATTTTATGGTGACCAGGCAAGTTCATTTGAACAAGGTTCCTTTTACAGATGCAATCTAGGGAGTTACATCTTATAGTATGTACAGTGCCAATGACCCAGAATACAGATTACATATATATTACTGATCCCTGAATTATTATATATCAAAGTGCAGTACTAGGTAACACAACATGTCATAATATAGCAGCAGTGATTCAATGCAGTTAAAAAGGGAACATGTGGATTTATTGTACTCTTCCAGTCAGGACAGGTCAATATGGATTTACTAATTACCTTTTATTTCAACAAATAGCTCTTTTCTTCCAGTCATACAGAGAGATTATAATGGCAATTCAGAGTGCATAAGATAATTTTTAAAAGATAATTATTCAACTTTGTAAGGGAGAAGCATATCCCTGGTTGGAGATACTATGCCTCCAGTGGTGCTGAATATCTTCTCTGATGGTACACTGGTAGGTGAACAGCTAAGGTAACAGGTAACTACACATGTAAAAGGCTTCCAATGGGATTTCATAGAATGTCAGTACAACTGAGGATCTGCCTCAAGTTGGCATCTCTGGGATCACCCAGGTATGTGGTATGCATTGTTTTACCACTGAAGTTCTTACAGTGGTGTGCTACCCATTGGCTTACTTTTTCAATCTGACTTAAACCAGTCCAGATATTGTCATGGTTTCTGTGCTGATCATCATATTCAGCTGTAGCACGTTGCTTGTTCCAATGGGTTATAAATGTATTGAAACTGCACCCCACCTCATGTGTCCTTTGTCTTGGTTATAACAGAGACATAGGTTTTGGTGTTGGTTTGGCCCACTAACACCTCTTTAACACCTCTGTGGTTGGCAGTATAGCCTAAAGGAAACAAGCTGTAAATGAGGTTGTTACATCCAGCTGACATGGATTGCATTCCCACAACCTCTACTTGTATACTTTATGACCTTGAGCAAGTCACTCAACATCCATGCGCACCTGGGAAGCAACTGGGAAAGAGCTTCAGTTCAATGTTCCTTTCCAGCCCCAAACTGTAAAATACAAATAATACTGCAGTTTTTTTTTATCCTGTAAAATAGTAGGATCCTACTCAAGAAAGTCATCATTCAAACGAGAATCTAAAATTGTTGAAGGGTATATTGCTGGTCTTTTCAGACTGTCACACCATCTATGGCGCTCTTCATTTAGTTTTCATGTCAGCGTTATCAAATCAGAGGAGCAGCCTTCATTGTCATGAGCTTCATTGGTGAGGCTGAAGAGAATATGCATCATGATAACAACTAGGGGCATGCAAAGTCCATAACTTTGCTTTGCAAAATAATTTGAATGTATATAAATGTGGTGAAAAAGCAATATCACTTTATCTGATAAAGCTTGGGGTTACCCTTGCAAAACATTATTTTATACTTCTGCTCTGATTTTTTGAACCATGATGTGGACTTTTTACAAATAAATAAATATAAATGTATTCATGAGCAGTCATGGTTCTTTTGTGGTGGGTGCAGTCCATTTGTTGTTCTGAGTTTTCATGCATGCAGTACCTGCACCACCACTTTATCCTGGTATTCTTTGCTTTTATTGAATTGCATTTGCAAAATAATTTGTGAAGATCTGCCACTTTATGAAGTTATCTTACATGGTGAAGGGGCACTTTGCAAAGTGGGTCCCAGATCATAAAGCTGCGAATTTAGAACTTTGCTAGCAATGTTCTCATGGCTGCAGGCAAAGTTCTAAGAAAAAACAACATACTACATGACTGCAGAGTAGAGATGTGCAAAATGAAAAAAATTCCCCAATGAAATATTTTGCTTAATCCCACGTTTTGTGAAATATTTCGTGGGTGCATAATCCCCTCAGGTGAAATGTGGAATTTTGCCCACAAAATACAAATTTTGCCAACCGCAGGCAAAATTCTGCATTTGAGATGAGCCTGGGGGGATGATATTAAAAAAAGTGTTTCCCCCCCTTCCCATCCATGCCTTTAGCCAAGATCCCATCCCTGGTGTCTAGTGGTCCCACCCACCCCCGGCCTATTGCTGGTCCACAAGAATTTCCCAGACTGAGATTCAGCCCCATCCCTATCTGTATATTGATATTAAAATAAATTTCCCCAGTGTCTAGTGGCCTCACCCCCTGGACAATTGCTGGCCAAGAATGCCCCCCCAGAGTCACATCCATCCCCCCATTGTCCATAAGTGCTGCTTCCACCCCAGGACCAACATCAGTAATTCTAATAAAATAAAATAAAAAAAGCTTTCCTTGGTGTCTAGTGGACCCCCCACCCTGTCCTGTAGTAATCCCACACCACCCTGCACTCCCTCACCTAGGAGCCTGCAGCAGACCACTGGCACAGCACTCCACTCATCTCCATGGCCAGCAGCCCGACTGAGATCAATGAATAAGTGTGCACTTACATGCACACACTCATTCATTGAGCTCAGTTGGGCTGCCAGCTGTGGAGGTAAGTGGAGGGCTGTGCCAGTGGTCCACTTTGGGCTCCTAGGTGAGGGAGTGCAGGGTGGTGTGGGATTACTACAGGACAGGGTGGGGGGTTCACTAGACACCAGGGAATCTTTTTTTAATTTTCTTTTTATTAGGATTACTGATGTTGGCCCTGGGGCAGAATGGTACTTATGGACAAGACAAGGGGATGGGTCTGACTCACAGGGGGTCATTGTTGGCCTGCAATCAGCCAGGGGGCAGAGCCACTAGCCACCAGGGAAATTAATGTTAATGTTCATTGTAAGGATGGGGATAGGGCTGAATCTCGATGGGGGTGGATTCTTGCGGGCCGGCAATCGGCTGGGAAGTGCGACCACTAGACACCAGAGGGGATGGGATCTTGGCTGTAAAGGCATGGATGGGGGGGACACTTTTTTTAATTTTTTATTTTTTTAAGGCAGCATTTCACACTGGCAAAATTAAGGTGAAATGTGCAAATTTCACAAAAGATTTCACAGAGCAAAATTCTCAGTTTTGCCAGAACTTTGCCAGTGAAAATAAATTTCACTGCATCTCTATTGCAGAGACTGCAGATCACATGGTACTGGAAGTACATGTAGACCATGTGGAGGCTGTGCTCAGTGCAGGCCTATGTAGAGAGAGCAAGACTTAAGTCCATACTTCTGAGTGTCTTTTTAGTCCTTAGATAAATCCCACTAAAGTGATTTGTTTGGCTTAAATTGATAACAGAAGTGATCTACTGTGCATTGTGCATCCGGTGTGCATTCCTGTTGTTCTGTTTTATAACATGATTTACTTTAAAAAAAAGATAATTTTTGTTCTGCTATTTTTCAGACTATCATTTTTGATCTCTATTGGGAAGGTACTAGTCAGTGTGATTACACTTGTACTGCAGAAGAAGAACTGTTTTTGAAGTTTAAGTTTGGTTCAGTCTATGCCATAAAAATGTTCTCTGCAGCTTTTTTGCTAATGTGACAAGGCTGTGTCATGCTTGCTGACTCTGCTGCATTAACTTACTAATTATAGTAACTTCAATGTGTTAAAGTTAAAAAAATCTGTTTCTATGTTATTTATAGTGACAGTGCTCTGCCAGGCAGCTGCTGAGTACTAATCTTTGACTTGTGACTGTTGGGTTATAAAATGTTTTATATTCTTTTGTTAACTAGTCCACTACATTCTTTGTACTTTTTTTAAGCCAGCACTGCTGATCTCTCAGGGGTGGTGTTGTCTGCTGTGACTACAGTCTGTCTGTAATTTCTGCATCAGTTAAAAAAAATATTTTCTTTAGTTGTGTGTATTTTGTTCACTTTGGCTTTATCTTCTTAATTATTTTATATATTTTATTCTATAATAGTACTTGATTATTCATGGGGGGTCATCATAGTATCTTCCTACAAGCACAATTCAACAGTGAATAAAGCTTAACTATATCACATATCACAACAAACTTCAAAAAAAATGTTCAAAACCATTAGAAAATATAAAAAAGCAAATAATATGGATGTATGACATCATATTAACATTTTGTACATTTTGCTTAAGAAAGAAAGATTGAACTGTACCAATACCCCCACCTGTCCCCTTAGCAATCACCATCAAAATGTTTACCAGTATTTTATGTAGTGATGGGATTAGCTGCAGCTGGGTACAAAGGTAGGGTGGAGCCAAAAATGGAAATTCAAGAGGATACAAAGAGCAAAGTAGACACCTAAAACAACAAATAACAGTATTAGTACATCACAATAGCAGTATGTAGCAAGACATACTTTTCATACATTATTTCAGTAAGAAAGGTTTCAGATAAGGTTCTTTGTTCAACCCACCTAGTTTTAACCACTTGAACTAAAAAATGGTGAGTGCAGTACCCTATGTTTCTTGTTGACGTTTGCTGAGCTGGCTGCCCTGTATCACACTCCCTCTTTGGACAGAGTGTGTCCCATCTCTGTGTTCTATCTCTGACGGACTATCACTGGTCTGGCTGGAATGAGAGATTCTTGAATCTGACGTGCATTGTGATCACCACCACATCATCAACAAATTAAAGTAAGTTACAGTTCTTGGAGAAGAAGATTGAGCCCTGAAGAGGCTTTTATTTATGGGACTTTAGTGTGTGTTTGTGTGCAATACTAGTAGCTGGGGGAGGTTAATGTTTTTCAGATATGGAATCAAAAATTCTGATAATCACTCTGATTCTGATGCCTTAACTGTTACAGGAACAGTATTAGACATGAAATTGGAATTACCAGTAATCTGACGGGGTGGGCAAAGATCTGGAATCGAATCAGTAAGTTCCTAGCATCTCTACAGTAGCTTGCACTGCCTGGTAAATGACTGGAACTACTATGTGAGTAAATCTAAGTTATAGTAATTCATATCTTGGTTATAAAAATGAAAAACATCTTCAGAATCCAATGTTTTCAACAACTGAAATCGGCTACAACTGTACCTATCATTTCACTAATACGTTGCATATTCTTTGAAGCAGTCCAATTTGTTTTCTCCTTCAGAGAACTGAGTCATAAATAACTGCTCACCTTTTTCAAGAGGACTGCCTAAGGTGCTGGTGGATAAGGTGCTGCTCTATCATGGCAACTAGGATGTTGAAAAGAGTAAAGCCAGAGCTTATGCTGCATTCTCAAGAAATATCAAATTCCTTCTACAAGAAGGAGGTAGGGTCCCCTGATCTGATCTGCTTAGGAACTGACTGCTGAGAAATGAGAGCCAGAAATTGTAAAACTTCTGAACTGAGGGACTGTGTTGGATTTTTGTAGTATTTCCTGAAGGATTCTTGTCCACTTTGTGAGGAAGCAAAAGAAGTTCTATAACCATATAAACACAAGTGAGGTTTGAAGCCATTTTACTGGGCATAAAGAAATTTAGGAGGCCCAAAAGGAACTACTTTGTGAATGAAATAAGGGGAATACAATGACAGATTCCTGGCTTCGACAGGATCAGTAATACTAATTGTTTTTGGAGAAGTACTACCCAATAAAATTATGGTGTCCACCTCAGAGAAAGGATATGTTATTTGTTTGACCCAGGAGGAGTTATAATTGAAAAAAGCACCTTGAACAAAGACAATTTACGGATTGCTATATCCCAATCCCTACTGCCACAACCATAGAAGAATGTAACATAATTTTCTTAAGTTCACCGTAAAAGTCCAAGAGACTGTCAGGGGTTGGGGACTTTTATTACTTGCCCACTTTCTGTATGAGATACATCTTTGGAAGGTTTTCAACAAACCAGAAGAAGACCTGGAAACAAGGGGACTATAGCTGGAGAATTCATATGCTAAATTTGTTCAATCTGTTTAATTGTTTAATTGTCCTAGGCACATAAATTACTTGTGCTTTATGTACTAAGCACCATGTGCTAATCTATTTTGAAACAACATACTTAGCTGTGTGACTTGAATTATAGTGAGCTTTTTATCTGTGGTGGGAACTATCCCATTGGGCTACATATTGAGTAATAAATCAATTGACACACTGGATAGATTAGCCAAGGAATTTTAGGTTTAACTTCTCACCTTTCCAAAGTGGGGTAATAGACATTTGTGAGAACCTGCTAAAAATCAGGATAAGAGGTAGCTGACCTTATAGTATTGCTTTTGTAGTCAATCCTTGATGCATGCTTGTGTATATATTGATTGTCTCTCTTTCCTGTTACTTGTGGTTAATTTAGATAGATACTATTTAAGAAAATATTAGAATTATGCCTGTGAAAACAAGAAGCAGGAAACTTTCTGCTGAAGGAAAAAATATGACTGATATATTTCATGATTTAAAACCATTAGGAATTTGATTTAAATTACTGCAAGGGCATTAGTGGTAGCAAGGCCCTTAGGAAAAGAAAAGTTTTCTCCAGGGACAAGGGGAGTCTAGAGTTAAATCCCAAAATAAGGGATTCTGACAAAGGAACTGAAGTAATGGAATTGTCTCTGACCACATTTGTAGTCCCAACAAAAGATGGGGGCAAATACGAAAGGAATGGAAAAGCCAAAAAAAATGTGTCAGCCCACAATTAGGGACATGTGGAAACAAGAACAGTCCATTGGTAAATCCCCAATGGAATACAAAACTTTGCCTGTGGAAGTGCTGAACAAAAATAATTTAGTGCTACAAAATTCAGATCTATTTGACTAAGTTAACAACAAAGTTTGCAGAACAGCTGAATGTATTAGAGACAATATTCAAACTATTCAAACTTTGTCGACCTAGCCAAAGCTTTCAACTCTGCTTCCCATCCCCTGCTTCTTGATTCACTCTCTTCAGCTGGCCTTGCTCTTTCAGCCATCAACTGGTTTAAATCCTACCTCAATGGCAGGACCCAATCTGTGAGAATCCTTGATTCCATCTCCCTCCTCTCCCCATCAACACTGGTGTCCCTCAATGCTTTGTGCTTGATCCCCTACTCTTCTCCATTTTCCTTAATTATCTTCCCACATCCTTGTCTATCCACATGTACACTGACAATACTGTTTTATACAGTTCTGGCAAAAACCCTGCTGCTGTGGAAATCAGCTTAGAGCATGACTTCAACCAAGTTCAGCTCTGGTTTGCTTCTCACCAGCTTTTTCTAAACACCAAGAAGACGGTCTCAATGACCTTTGGCACCAGGCAGAGACTCTCTAGGCTCCCGCCCCTAGCCACCTTCCACACCCTTGATGGGACCATCCTAGAGAACACCTCCTCATTTAGATATCTGGGGGTTTGGCTGGACCAGCACCCAAACTTCTCTGTGCATATCGATGCTATCTTGAAGAAACTGTGCCCTAAACTTGCTGCTCTGTACAGGAATTGTAGTTGCATCCCACTGACTATGAGGTGCAAAACTGACCAGAAGGACTTGAGAAGCTGAGAAGTTTAGAACTCCTGGTGAAACATTTCAATAAATAAATAAATAATAGAATAGAACAGAAAATAAGGGATTTTAACAAAATGAAACAAGCTATAAATGGATCATATTGCCTTGATATATCCAATAACAATCAAGACTTTAATCTTGTTGGGGGGGTGATGAAGGAAATTCTAATGAGAAAACTTGGCCAGTAGAGAATGAGAATGAGAGCTTGCTGCTTTGTACAGGAATTGCAGTTGCATCCTGCTGACTGTGAGGCATGAAATTGTCCAGAAGAATTTGAGAAGTTGAGAAGTTTAGAACTCTTGGTGAAACATTTCAATAAATAAATAATAGAATAGAACAGAAAATAAGGGATTTTAGTAAAATGAAACACACTATAAATGGATCATATTTCCTTGATATAACCAATAACAATCAAGGGGTTAATCTTGTTGGGGGGATGATGAAGTAAATTCTAATGAGAACACTTGGCCAGTAGAGAATGAGAATGAGAGCTTGCTGCTCTGTACAGGAATCGTAGTTCCATCCCGCTGACTACGAGGCACAAAATTGTCCAGAAGAACTTGAGAAGTTGACAAGTTTAGCATTCCTGGTGAAACATTTCAATAAATAAATCAATAAATATAGAACAGAACAGAAAATAAGGGATTTTAATAAAATGAAACAAACTATAAATGGATCCTAGTGCCTTGCTATAACCAATAAAAATCAAGGGTTTAATCTTGTTGGGGGGGGGATGATGATGAAAAAAAGTCTAATGAGAACACTTGGCCAGTAGAGAATGAAACTTTATGTATGAGTCCAGAGGAAGTAAGTGTCCCCTTATCAAAAACACTAACTCAGGAATGCATTAACACATTAAGAGATCTTCTAAAAGCCAATATAATGATCTATGAGCAGATGATCTTGATAAGGCATATAATTCACAAAAGGAATGTGTATTGAAAATAAAAAAATAGGCTTTATTCTTGATAAACTTAATCAAAAAGATTTGGTGATAGTGAAACAAAATATGGATTTGAGTGATTGGGGAAAAGACCAGCCAAATCCCAACTCTGGGGATTTGTGACACAGAATTATGTTTAGAAGTAACAGAAACAAATATCTGTGACATATCATACTCCACAGCCATTGGAGTAGAAGATGTCGCAAAAACAGAATCAGAATTGGTAATGTTACCAAAAGGATATGAAGATCCTGATAGTATAATAGAAGAATTAAAAGCAGAAACCCCTCAAATATGAGAAAAAGGGATAACCCAAGAAAGAAGGAGGAATGAAAGATCAAAAAAAAATGCAAAAAAGTAAAAAAAAAACAATAACTTAAACAGTGAGTATTGTAAAAAAGACAAATGGTCACATGATGAAACTCTAACAATTGACAAAGAACAAAAGACAGGAAAACAGATTTCAGGCAATAAGTTAAAGGAAGAAAAGAAAAAGTTTGGTAAGACTGGAGAAAATAAAAATGAACCCAATCACAAGAAGTATCTCCAGAAACTAGGTTCTGGAATCATTGGTGTTGAGGAGAAAGGGAAAAAACAGTTTAAGGTAAAAAAAAAAGGAAAACACTTTGCAATAAACAGAAAAATAAGCAAAATCAAAAAGTTAGTGAGGAGATAAATAGCCTTAATGCCAGCACAGAAGACATGGGAGAAAAGGGAGATTTGTAAAAGGTTCACAAGACCATTCAGGAAGTAGGTGAGCATAAAGTCAAACTGAGAGATAGATATGCTGAAAAGAACTTTGGAAACTCATGTTGTGCTTCTGATATTTAAAATCCCAGTAGTGCCAGATGAGACTGAGTTAAAACTAAATTCCCATTTAAAACAACTCTTGAAGACTGTTTTGCAAGAGAATGGAAGATATGATAACTTTATGACTAAAATGAGTGCCATAAGACAATTATCAGATACAGAATTGGTTTTCTTGCTTTCTGATCAATAGTATGTTCTAAAAGCAATTGAAAACCAAAAGGAAAAAATGAGAGACTTAGGCTTCAAAATGGATAGTGTAGTTGGCATAAAGTCTATATTTCCAGAGTGCTAGTCAGAAAATAAGAACCAATTTAGGAAGGAAGGAGAGTTCCCCATTTCAATGGTCAGCACTGGCAATTTCCTGAATGAGACAAAATATAATTTATGCTTGAAAGTGGTGGATTTATTACAAAATCTGTCAAAAGATAATAATTTGCATAAAATGATCAATCAAGGAAGTTGGGCGATGGGAAAGGGAAGGCCAGATAATGATTTGGGCAAAAAAGTGAACTGGAATATGATTGTCTTCTATCTAAATCTGAAAGGTTGGATAGGTTTGATATTAACTTGATAGGAGAGAATGATGTGTCCAAAGTTAAGTGGAGGGACCAAAACAATGACCTATGGTTGAATATATTAAAAACTGTAAATAGATTCCAAGTACTACAAGTCTTAGGAACTGTATGACAATTGGAAAGAGATACAAGAAGAGTCTCATGCCCTACAAACGTTTATGATTTTAACATCTTATCTTGGAATGTGGCTGGTCTGGGGGAAAGATTGGTAGACCCCTCATTTATAACTTATTTAAAGTTATTTAATATTATATATTTGCAGGACACCTGGAGTAATAGGGAAGTTCATATTGATGGATTTAAAATGTTTTACAAGGGGCAATAGGTACGAATAGATATGGTAGGCTCTCAGGAGGCCTCATAATCTGGGGAAAAATAATGGAACAAGTAGAGCATAATGAAACAAAATGGACTCTGATCATATACTCCCAATCTTTATTACAGTAAACAACAAGAAATTCATGATCATTAATATTTATTTCCCCCCTGTTGGTTCCAGACATGAAAATAAAATGATGGAAATTTAGTGTCTCTAATAGAAGACTGGAGTTTGAAGGAACATGAAGCTGGAATCATAATTATGGGGGACTTCAATGCTAGGGTGGGACATAGCCTGGAGCCCACAACAGAAATCTGGGAGGCATGTGCAGCACAGGGTCCCCAGAACCTAAATATGGAAAGAAAATCCAAAGACACAAAGGATGTGAGAGAGGGAAAAGATCAGTAAAAGAATGGAAGATAACAGTCTGTTACTGATTAATTGGCGCTCTAAGGGAGACTGTCAGGGAGCATTTACATATATGGGAACGAGAGGGGCCTCCATAATAGACCATTGTTGGATTTCATTGAATGTAATTAAGATATTGTTGGATTTCTTGTTAGGTACACATTCAGAAATTGAGCATAATCCATTAAAGATTAAATTTCAAAAAGAGCCAGGAAATAGGAACATAATTAAAACCAATCAGGGTATAATAAGGGTAAAGAAGGGGATTCAGTGGGACTTATTGGAGGACTTTATATCCATCAAACTATTAATTGGCAGTTTGTCTATTTGAAATAGGAAGGGGAATCATGAGCAGGAGGACAGAGGTGGTACTACCACTGTATAGATCACTGGTCAGGCCTCACCTGGAATATGGACTCCAATTCTGGAGGCCTCGCCTCAGGAAGGATATTGACCGGGTGGAAACAGTACAAAGAAAGGTGACAAAAATGATTCAGGGTCTGCAGTATGTGTCCTATGAGGAAAGACTTAGGGAATTGAATATGTACTCCCTAGAGCAGAGAAGAGAAAGAGGGGACATGATTGAAGCATTCAAGTACATAAAAGACATTAACAAGGTACAGGCTCAGGAACTTTTTCACTTCAAGAAGGGCTCTTGGACCAGGGAACATGACCTCAGGCTGCAAGGTGGGAGGTTCTCTACCAACACCAGTAAGTTTTTCTTCACAGAAACAGTGGTGGATGCCTGGAACAGCCTGCACCAAGAGGTTGTGGGAGTCAACACTGTGGGGGGGATTCATGAATGTATGGGATAGCCACAAGGGAGCCCTGGCTACAAAGGACAACTAGAGTGTCAAAACAAGTCTAAAACAAATGGGCAGACTAGATGGACCTAGCGGTCTCCTTCTGCTATCAAAGACTATGTTCTATGTTTAGTGTCAAATAGTGTCAATGTCAGAGCTGGAACTTTTCAAGTTATTAACAATATAGAACATCAAATATTGCTGAAAGTATATCACTATCATCACCAGTGGCGTCTAAAAATTCCTCTCATACTACATAAGGTTAAAGCTGAAGGTGATCTTTCTCCATTAAAACCTATGCTGAGGGGCATGCCCAGGGCTCTATCCTTGGTCCCCTCCTCTTTGCAGTCTACATTAACAACATCAATGACCCCATCAAAAAAGCCAACATCCACTTATTCACGGATGACACTGTACTGTACTTGAGTCTTCCCATGCCGGAAGCAGCCTGTGAAGACCGCCATGCGGAATTTAACCTTCTACAATCCCAGCTCATAAACAAAAAGCTTTTGCTCAATGCGAAAAAGACAAAAGCCATGCTCTTCTCCCCCTCCTTGCATGCGACAATTCCTGCTGGGGGGGAGCTATCCCACAAATTACCACTGTTCTTGTAGAAACTCTAGAGTATGTAGCTAACTTCAAATATCTAGGAGTTTGGCTCAATCATAAACTTTCCTTCGCTGACCATCTCGAAGAACTACAGAAGAAACTAATGCAAAGGTTAGGACTATTCTACAGAATTAACCACCTGCTCACAAAGGAGGCCAAGATTCAAGTGGTTCAAGCTACCTTCCTATCTTTAATAGATTACGCGGACCTGCTCTGCAGCCACTGCACTGCCTCTGCACTGGCTAAGTTGGACACTCTGTACCACAGAGCTATCAGGTTCATTACTGGCCTTCCACTTTCCACACATCACTGCTCCCTGTACTCATCATTAGGCTGGACTTCCCTTCACTATAGAAGGAATAGAAATGCTGCCCTATGGGCCTTCAGAGTGGTGATCAACAAGCTCCCCTCATATGTATCAGATTGTATTCTCCGAAGTGTGTTAGGCACCTACGCTCTAAGTAGCTATTCCCTAATTGCCCTCCAAGTTCCAAGGGTCAAAACTCATTTCAGCAAAGCTGCTCTAAGCTTCTCTTTACCCACATTGTGGAACAGTTTACAAAGGAACTAGAAGCTGAGCTGCCCTGTTAGCCTGAATATCTTCAAGGTGCTCTACGATCGCTGCATGAAAGCACCTTGCAAATGTTTTCCTCACCACTAGCCCACTAATTCCATAACTCCCCCTTTCCATCCTGACGCTCGCTATGTTTCTACCCCTGGCTCTCACTTTTTCCCTATTAACTCTTCCTGCTGCACCCACCCTTCCCAGTCCTCTCCAGCCTGGCTAAAGTCCCACCCCATCCTTAGTACTGTCCCAATTATCTACCCCTCCTCCGTCATTATCATAATAAACAAGTACACGACAGCCATCGTCACTTTCTGTGGTTTTAGCTCAATTTTTCCCCCAGTCGACGGTAACATATCCCTCCTCTTCTTTACCTCTCTAACCTGCCACCCCATACACAGCCTCTTTCCCCTATATGTGTAGTTGCCGACTGCCTCACTCAAAAAATCTCTGCTTATAACCCCTGTATGCATATGGTTGATTGTACATCTGCTGACTTCTTCAATTGCAAAATAAAGCTGTTTTTTTATTTATTTCAACCTTGTACTGTACTGTATACACTGTATATACTTTTTCTTCCTTGTATATTATTGCTTTTTGTATACCTGCTTCTGTACTGTACTTTGATGTATTCATGACCAGGTCCACCTTGCAAATGAGCCTTGTTCAATGGTGCCTGCCTGGATAAATAAAGATTTTGATTGATTGCTTGATTGATTGATGTAAACTGTAATTATATAGGCAAAATTGTTCTGCACTGGGGATTGAACCCCAGCTTGTGTAGGTCTCAAACCCTATGCCAAGACCTAAAAGCCCTGTCACTGACACCATCAATGACATCAGGCAAATAACTCATACTTACCTTTAAACTTGACTAAATAGAAAAAGAGTATGTCTGGCCACAATAGGTGCACACAGCTACACTTCAGTTACATAGAAAACAATAAATAGTCACACTCATCCCAATATTAAATTGACAGCATAAATATTTCAGCATATCCACTGTGTAAAAATAATCAATTCTTCAAGGATTGACTGTAATTTGTTTCTGAAAAAAATATGTTGGAAAGTAAATATAAAATATTAACAATGTAAACAGAAAAAAGAACCCTAAAATTTCTGTTTATTCTTGCAGCACCTTCCTATCAACATACCACCCATAAGGTATTTCTTTCCCAAAAGGACAACCAGTGGTGAGTGGGCTTAAGTGTGACACACGAGCAACTGAATTCATCTTGGCAAAGAGCAATTTACAACACATGATGAGGCCACTCAGCCCACATCTTCCTAGACTAGCAGAACACCACAAAAAAGTTAAACTTTCACCTAGCCAAAATGGGCAATATTATGACCCTACAGTACCTGAATCTTTATTTATTTATTTTTACCAGGAATAACTCCATTGAGCAGGGCTCAGTTGCAAGGAGGTCCTGGGTAGGACAGGAAAGAAATAAGTAAACAAAGCATACAAACTGGATATTACAGGATCTGAAGTACAAGAATACAATCTCATCTGATAATACATTGTACACAATGAAGCAAAAATACGTTAGCAAAAAAGAAAAGTACAAATAGAGGAGGCACTGGTCTGTATACGATATCAGCTGATGTAGCAGCCTAGCAGGACATATAAGGGGTAGCATAATGCAGACAAGACAACTCAAGGATATTGTTATGTATAAAGAAATGGAGGAATGTATTGTATGGAAAATGAATGGACTCCACTACTGTCTGAGCAAAGTACACCTATGCAGTCAAAAAATGTTTTAAGTTCTGTTGCATATACTATTTGTACAGTAACTTCTATTATCATGTACATTAGATAATTAAATGACTGTAAGAATAAAGGAGAAAGATAGATCCTTCAAGTTGCAACATTTTTCATCTGAACCTCTCTGTTTGGGTTCCAGGTGTTCTTTGTCAGGCCAGTGGTCATCTGCATGGCAGGAGCCACTTACCATCTCCAGGGGTTAAAAAGATGTTTCAGTTGGGTAGGAACCCCCTCTCCTGTCAGTCACTGGGGTAAATTTTCAGCTTTGGCACCATTGGGAAGGCTACATTGGTGCTGAGCACATTTTCTAAATAGATGCCCCCTCGCCCGTAGGGGGTGTCAGGATTGTTGCTGAGCATGGCTCCTTTAAGGATGCCTCCTTTCCTGAGGAGGATGTTGTAGATTGCTTCCAAGTGCAGGTACTATCCCTATTCCTGCAGAGGGACTGGGATGGACTGCCTTGGCAGTGTGCAGATGGTTGTGTCTATGCCACTCATGTGGTAAGGCAGAAATGGGCCACCTTCATGGACAGCAGCTGGTTGAGTAGTGGTACCCACCTCTGTCCCATGTCATGGCTTCTCTGTCCCTCAGTGCAGACTCCTCAATGTCCCTCAGTGCACTACTTCTCGAAGCACAGTGGCGTGAATAGGGACCTATAATTTGAATAGGTCATTCATTTCTATTTTTTCCTTCAATTCATAATGTCTTTGTTTTTTAATATTTGTTCCTACTTTGTTCTATCATGGTCCACTTTAGCCCCTCTCTCACAAACTCTATGGGCAGAAATATTTACCAGCGGTGGGGTCGGGCACCTGACCACCGTACATGGGGGGCAGAAATTTTTAACAGTGGTGGGGTTGGGCATCTGACTGCCTGACATGACGATGGTGCAGAAGTCATAATTGGTGGTGGGGTAGGGCACCTGATCACCAGACTTGGAAGGGCAGGATAGAAATCCACTGCTAGTTGAGTTGAGCACCCAACTGCCGAATTTGGAGGGAGGAGCAGACAGCTGGTTTAGTTTCTCTGGAGCAGAGTAGGTAGTGCTCAGACAAATAAGTTAAAAAAAGTAGCATGGGGGAGAGAGTCAGGGTGGGGGGTGTTGGCTGCATAGCTTCATCAAAATGGCAAAAGCCAGCACACTCACTGGAGTGGCAAAAGTGCTTTGAAAAGTGTGCATTCTGTTCACAGCCTGCATCATAGGCCACATCAAGCACTTTTGACGATAGTCTCCTTTCTAGCCACCTCAGTGGCTCACAGCCTCACATTCCTCCAGAGCCTGCGTCTTCCACTCAAGATATACCAATACGCTTGATTTTCATTCTGTAATTAAACATAAAATAGCAGATGTTTCACTTAGTAGTGGGAAAAGAATTGTCAGGGTATATACATAAATATTTGGAAATGTCATACTTAGCTCATTTCCATCTCTGGGTGGTTGTCAGACAAGTGTAGTTCTGGGCAAAAGTTTTATTATGCTTTCAAACTTGTGCAAAATTTCTACTTTTGCCTTCATGCAGTTTTCACAAAATTGCATCAACATCCAATGGTTCTGGTGGGGAATTTTAATAGTGGGGTGTCAGTTTCTATTAAATCCAAGATATCCTCATGAGAAGAAAAATGGTGTTGTAAAGCTACATATAGTAACAGTACATAAGGGAACCATGCTAGGGAAGACACACATATTAGATGGATGGCATGGTGTAATACAGGCAAATTTATTAGATAATGACGTTGAAACTATTTTGAAAAAATGGGTATGTATCACCAGTAAAGTGCTGAATGGAAGGGGGCAGAATGCATCATTGAAAGGTCTTAGTACAAAAAAAACAAATTATGAGAGGAAGATTGATAAACCCAAAATGTGTAGATTGAGTAAATTGATAGTAATTTTAGGATTGTTAATGAGTGAGGATGTTCCCTTAAATCTAAGGCCTTTATCTAATACAAATCTTGATTATACTGCAGAAATGTTAAAGGAAAAGGGACTGAGGATTGTGCATATTAACATATTTATTTATTTAGTTATTTATTACTTTTTGATGACCTGGTAGGCCCACTGAGCCCCGGAGGTCCCTCTTTCAGGGGTGGCCCGGAGAGGTGTTACATGGAGAAATATGGGAAATGGTTACAGAGTACATAAAGGTAAGTAATAGGTTACAGTCATTCTTGGAATGGCTGCTGAGCATAAAGGAGTACCAGCTGAAAATAGCTTTGCAAAAACCCTAGTACATTGGTTAGTTATCATGATTTGAGACAATGCTGTACCAAAGTTGTGCAAGTAAGGGGGTTAGTATGAGAAAGAAAGGGGGGGAGACTTTCAGGTGTCCTGACAATGGCAAGTGCTGGCTTCAAACATGTGGGCCTTGAGCCTGGTATGGAAGTTCAGGCGAGAGGAAGCTTCCTGTACCATGGGTGGGAGTTTGTTCCACAGGTAGGGGGCTGAGAAGGCACATGATCTGCCACCCATGTTGGTCCTGACCATGGGGGTTTCCAACAGAGTCCACCCTGAGGTCCTCAGGGTCCCAGGGTTATACTTGGTGGAAATGGTAGCTGTTAGGCTAGGTGGAGTGGATGGACTGAGTAGCTTGTATGGCAGGCATAGGAGTGGGTATTGGAGGTGTGCATCAAAGGAAGGCCACGTTATTTTGGCGAGGGTGTCACAGTGGTGACTTCTGGGGTGATCCTGGGTAGCACACCGAGCTACCTTGTTGTATAGGATCTGCATCTGGGTGACCTCCTGCTTGGCCATTCCCTGTATTACAGGGGCAGCATAGGTCAGTGTGGGGAGCAGGATGCTTGATGCAATGGAGAGCCTAGCTTCTGGGATAAGCTGGTCCTTTATTCGATACAGGAGGTCTAGTTTATGGTGGATGGACTTAGTCACTTGTTCCACATGGTTCTTGTAAGTGAGACCTTGATCAAGCATGAACCCTAGGTATTTTAGGGAGGCCACCACCTCAATGCTGGTCCCATTGAGTGAGTTAAGCTGTAGGGAGTTGGTCCTGTCTTGTTCCAGGGATCTGGGTCTGAACAGCATGGCTTTAGTTTTGCCTGTGTTCAGGACCATTCTGTTCATTTTTAACCAGGACTCCAGTGACGTTAGATCAGCTTGAAGTGAGGGGTCAATCTCTGCCAGGTTGTCCGAGAAGCGGTAAATGACTGTGTCATCCACATATTGTACAACCAAGCTACCCCCGCATTGGAGGTTTAGGTCATTCATGAACAGTGAGAAAAGTAGGGGACCAAGGATTGAGCCCTGTGGTTCTCCCTCTTTTAGGGGTAGGGTGTCTGATCGCACGGCATTCCATATGACCCACTGCTTGCAGCCAGATAGGTAGCTCTCCAACCATTTGAGAGTCAGTGGGTCTAGACCAATTTTGTTCAGTTTGACTAGCAGGAAGTTGTGGTCAACAAAGTTGAATGTCTTGTACAGATCTATGAATACTGCTCCAGAGGGGTTCCCCTTGTCCATACCACTATGTACATCTGTCGTGAGGTTCATGAGGGCAGTGTCTGTGCTGTGGTTGGTTCTAAAATGGTGCAGGGAGGGGGCTAGTAGCTAGTGAGACTCCAGGTAATCATGGAGTTGGTTGTATATGAGACTTTCCTGGAGTTTTGTAAGTAAACAGAGAAGGGATATTGGTCTATCATTGCTTGTGTGTTCCCTGGAGCCACCCTAGTGGATGGGAACCACGTTTGCCTTTTTCCACTGATCTGGAATGGTTTCTTCCCATAGGATCTGTTAATGATCCAGGTCAAGGGTCTGGAGAGGGATTGGGCTCCATCCTTGAGTAGCCTGGGATTGATCCCATCAGGTTCTCCTGGGCCTTTGATTTTCAGGGCCCTCAGGATAGTTTGTATCTCTTTTGTCTTGACCAGCCTTAGGTGAAATAAGGGTCTATTCAGGCTTGGGGGCACAGTTTTGTTTGGTATCGGGGTGGGAGGGGGTAGTCCGGCATTGTATGCATCGAGGTTGGTGAAGTGTAGGTTAAGGGCTGAGGCTATTTGTGGGCAGTCGGTCACTAGTTTACCATTGACCTCCATAGGACCAATTTCAGCCTTGGTTTTTCTTCTGATCAGCTCATTTATGTGAGACCAGAATAGTTTCAGGGGGCCTAAGTTGTTTTTTTTGGAGACAGGAGACATACTCTTTTTTTGCCTGTTTAGTGGTGCTCTTGCTACTGTTTCACAGGGCTTTGTATGTCACCAGGTCAGCTGGGTGAGAGGAGTTCTTAAACTTCTTCCAATATGTACATATGTAGCCTGTTCAAAAAAAATTGAATATTTGAGAGAATGGGTAACACAATATAAACCCGATATAATAATAATAACTTGAGTCATGCTTACACTTAAAGATTCAAGATAGTGATACTGCATTAGAAAATTTCAGTGTGTGGAGAAAAGATTGATCTAAAAGAGGGGGGTGGAGTAGTAATTTATGCTAGAAATTGGATTGATGTAAAGGAAATGGATACGTTAAATAAATGGACTGGAGCAGAAATTCTCCTATTGGACATAAAACTTCCACATTCTAAACCTGTATTACTACTTGGTATATATCATCCACCAAAAAGTAATTTTGTAGTTTTTGAAGAAATGTAAGAGACCTTACAGGACTATCTTATATCTCACGAATTAATGCTAATAGGGGATCTAAATGTTGATTGGGGCACAATAGAAGTTCCTTATAGTCTAAATGATGTGGCTACTACCCTGGGATTAACTCGATTTATAAAAGAAGTAACTAAACTAAACATAAAGAATCCTAGAAGCTCAACTGTACTGGACCTTATTTTTACCACAAATCCTAACAAGTATGTGAAAAGTGAAGTTTTGCCTGATATAATGTATGACCATCAGATGATTTTTTGTATACGAAATCAGAAGATAAGAAGAGGACCTAAGAATATTATACATACGAGCGCATACAAACATTTTGATTACATTAAATTTATGCAGGACTTAGAAGAGTATAATTGGGAAAGGTTGTAACTGGTTCCAAATGTGGGAGAAGTGTGTTATATGTTTCAAAAATATTTTATACATACTTGTAACAAACATGCCCCCATGAAAATTATACAGGTTAAATCAAATAATGCACCATGTTATGGTCCTGGATTATTTAAGATCAAAAGAACTAGGGACAATGCATGGAAAAAAGCCAAATTGACTAATGGAAATCAGGAGTGGATTAAATATAAAAAGTTATGCAATTTATATACTAAAGAAGTAAGGAAGCTAGGCAATCTTATTGCAATGAAAAGTTATCTAAAGAAGTGATTGAGAATCCAAGGGCATTCTGGAGTACAATCAATAAACTACATAAGGGACAGCAAATGGGTTATCCTAATCAATTCATGATTAATAGAAACAGCTCTGCCTAGTGCACTTCCCTGGTCAACAAATCCTAAGTAAATAAATAAATGGAAATAGGAAGTAGAGCGGTAAATGAATTTAACAATTTCGTTATTAACATGGGCACAGATGCATTAAAAACTGGGCTAAATAATATGAAAAATGTATCTCAAATGAAAACTAAAGGGGATCAATTAGGTGAGGAAAAAATACAACAGGAAGAACATATGGAATTTAAATTTGCCCCAATAACAAGTATGGAAGTAAAAGAATTATTATTTAAAATCAATGCAAATAAAGCTGAAGGTAGGGATGGAATACCAAATATTTTATTAAAGTTAGCAGCCCCAGTCATAGATCAGTCTATGGCTAATCTATTTAATATGTCTCTCACATATGCGGAAATACCCTCAATTTGGAAAACAGCAAAAGTAGTACCGGTTTATAAATCAGGATCCAGAATGCTCATAGAAAATTATAGGCCGATTTCTTTATTACCAACTATGTCACAAATACTGGAAATAATCATGGCAAAACAACTGCAGGCTTTCCTTGTTGTACATAATGTCCTTAATAAGTATCAATCAGGCTTTAGACCAGAGCATGGAACTATTACAGCCCTATTGAAGGTTACAGGAGACATTGTGGAAGGAATGGACAGGGGGATGCCAGTGGGAGCTATATTTATCAATCTTTCCCAAAAGCATTTGACACCTTAGACCGTGGCACCCTCCTGTCTAGACTGAGAACCTGTGGTATATCTGAAATGGTGGTTAGATGGTTCAGGAATTATTTGGAATCTAGACAACAACAAGTAACCATTAAGGAATGGTCTTCTGTCCTGAAGGAGACCATCTCTGGTGTACCACTGAGATCCATACTTGGGCCCATTTTCTATGATTTATATATGAGTTAATTAAAATTTTCTCAGCAGGGGTACAGTATCAACTATATGCTGATGATACAATTATTTATGTAGCTGGGTCATCAGTAGTTTCCATTCAGTTAATATTACAACAAGCTTTTGATTACCTGCAAGATTTTCGGATAAGTTCTAATTTAGTTCTAAATGGAAAAAATTGCAGGTTATGGTTTTTCAAAGGGTCAATGGGGTTACAGTTGAACATAATAAATTACAAATTGTGACTTTCACAGGAGCCATATTGGAGCAAGTAGATAATTATAGATATTTGGGGGTTTATCTAGACAAATAACTAAAATGGGATATTCATATTGAGAATACCTTAAAAAAGTAGGGAAATGTCTAGGATCTTTGTATAGAATTTGAAATAGTATGTCCTTAGAGGTTAGAAGACTTATAGTAAATGTTATGGTATTACAAAAACACAAGAAGAAGGAGCACAAATGCATTAAGTTAAATCACGCCAAAACACCAAAGTCAATCTTCAAAGCATGGAGCTCTTGGTTACAATTACCCCAGCGCTTCGGGTCTTCTCATGACCCTTTCTCTGCTGGAATATGGAAATTTAATATACATTGATGCAACAAAAGGACAGTTGTTTAAACTGGATGTCATGTACAATAAACTGGCAAGATACATATTAGGTGTACCTAAAATGACACATAGATTAGAGATGTATAGAAAATTGAATTGACTTTCTCTCTCTCAAAGGAGAGTCTTAGGTATAATTATATTTAAGACAAAATGTATTTCGGGGAAAGTACCAGAGTATGTTGTTGAGAGTATTTTTTATAAAACTCCTATAAGGGGATTGCATTCTGCGAACAGTTTGGAATGTGTGGTTCCAAAACGAAAAATCATTTTACATGTATTGGTCCTGTATTGTGGAATAAATTTCCTGGGAACCTAAAACCTTTGAATAGAGAAATCCAGGCAAATGTAATAAAAAAGTGGTACATTAAACACATAAACATTGAAGGGGAATTAATATAGTTGATAAGTAAAAAAAAAGGTAATAACTATACTACGAGAAGAAGAAGAAGAAGAAGGAGCATGTCTTATAATAAGACATATAAACATCTAAAACCTTGCACTTTATTTGTATTATGTAAGTGTCATTTGTATTAATTGTTACACTTGTATGAGGATACCCTGGAAATGTTAATATAATTTATTTTATAAGTCTTTTTATTATGTTGTATTGTGTTTAATATATTTTGCACATTCAGTGTAAGAGTAACTGGAACTGGCTTTCTTGGACCTTACTATAAATTACCTTTGACTCAGCGGAGCCATCCATATTAATTTTTTTATGAATAAAAATGTTACCTACCTACCTAATTTCACTTTCTGCTCTTTTTGGTTTTCTGAAATAACACATTTTTTCCAAAATTGCTCAGTTTTTAAATTATGAGTGCTTAAAAATGTTCAGTTTCAACATATAGCACAGTTTTTCCTAAACTGTGCATTTGTAGTGCTGGGACTTCTTAAAAATGTACAATTTCAGCAAGTAATACCATTGGCTGAGCACAAAAAAAGCAAAATTGTCCTTTTAATACACAGATAATTGTATAATTTCCCTGCACAGCTTAAGCTGAGGATACTGCAGTATGACAAATTTCAGTGCTAATGCCTGGACTGACGCAGTACTTATGTACTGCACTGCTGCACATGATAGTAGATCTTCCTATGGATAGGGCACTTGTAATGCTACTAGTTGATCATGAAAAGCAAAAGCAATGCTTCCATTTAATATATAGCTGCTAGTTGAAATTTTCTGAACAATTTATGCTGGCACTGCTGCTACATAATCAGCTGTAGTGCTGATGTCTTGGAATGACAGAACTGTACACCTACTGTGCTGCTACGCATGATGCAGGACCCCTGCATGAGTGGTGTGTTTGCACTGCTTTTGTACTTTGTACTTTGTAATTGTAGGACGGAATTAGGCCAAGGCCCATTGAGCCCATCCACCCACACACATGGGGCAACATTTAGTAGCCCAAGTAATTATCCAATGCGGTTTTAAATTATTTTTTTTTTCATTAATACTGACAATATGATCTGGCAGTTTATTCCAAATAGCTATTGTCCTTAGTGTAAAAAAATTATCTCACTATTTAGTGTTCGTCTTCGGTAGAACAAACTGGTAATTATGCAAACGTAAATTCAAATTCCTTTTATTAGGGGGGTGAAAAGATGTGAACATATCACCCTGGCACTGCTGAACTGCACTGGCTGCCAGTCTGGTGGAGTGTCATCTTCAAGGGCTGTTGACCTATAAGGACCTGCATGAGAGGGGTCCAGCCTATCTGCAAGAGATCCTTGGCAGAAGACACCAGGAGAAATGACTGCTGTGTGACTGAACTTCTCTGCTGGGACTAAAGTAGAAGAACTTTTGTATTTGGACCTTTAATTTAGGTTAAAAAAACTAACATACAAAACAAAAAAAAAAGTGTGTGTTTGGGTTAACTGAACTGAATGGGTAACTGAAAAGTCATCTAGGTGTAAATCTCAGGTGACTGAAAGGACTTAACTGCTGTGAGGTTTAAATTACTTGTAGAAAAGATCTGTTAAGTAGGGGAGTGACAGCTAGAAGGAAGCTACATTTAAAGACTGCCTTAGAAAGATTCTGCTAATAGCTTGGCAGAAGACACCAGGAGAAAGGACTGCTGTGTGACTGAACTTCTCTACTGGGACTATATTGCCTCCTTCCTCCCTCCACCCCCCACCCAAAGCTAGTTCTATTTTATAGGCACAGGATTTGACTGACAACAGGAACTTCCTGTTTAGGGGCAGGAAGTGAGTGATCACAGAACCACCAAGGACCCACCATCCTAGAAGGGCAAGTAGCTCTCCAGCCCCTCTAGCTGCTGGAGGTCTGCCTCTGAACAAGTAAGTGGTCTACTGAGAAATATAGGATATTCTTGTCTCAGAACAGGACAATCAGGAGCTTAAAGGGCCATGAGGCAGAAAGTAAGGGAGAGAGAAAAAAAACAGAGGAAAGAGTAAGGATTGCAAACAGTTAAGGGGCCAGAAATAAGACATGATTGGAGTGGTGCAGTGCAGTGGCTGTGGAGCAGCAGTCTTCCGGGAGATGTTCTGGAGGATGTGGTGTTGTCCCATCTGCAGGCACCTCTCTGGACTGAGGGAGGAGGTTGCTCATCCCAGGCTGAGCTGGCCAGGATTTTGGGACCTCCTCTTCCATCCAGGGACCACCAGTCCACTGCCGTTGCCACAGAGGTTGCCAAGAAAGAGGAGTGGTTGGACCACAGTGGGCTCAGGGAGGGTGAGGGTGGTGGAACAGAGGCACATCCTCAGTTGTACCTCTCACACACTCCTATGCCATTCTGGCAAAGTGTGGTTCCTCTATGGAGGCACCTACAGAGAGAGAATGGAGGATGTTGGGAACCTCCACAAAGGAGACCCACAGGAGGGTGGCAGGGGACCCTGCAGGGGAAGGAAACAACTCTTGGTGGGGGACTCCATTGTTAGGAAGGTAGAACTGGGCAAGGAAGGGGAGAGGGAGGTAAGGTGCCTGCCTGGTGCCATGGCTTGGAGGGACAGGGAGCGAATCTTCAGGATTGCCAGAGCAGCTGCACAGGGGAGGGAGCTGGATGTCATTGTCCACCTAGGGACAAATGACCTGGCTAAGAAAGGGATTAGAGAAGTGCAGGAAGAGTTTGTGGAATTGGGGAGGGGCCTTAGTCAAGTAGCACACACGGTAACCTTCTCGGAGGTTACTCCATCTATGGCATAGGAGAGGCTAGGGTGTTCCACTACCGGGATTCAATCAGTGGTTGAAAACTGGTGAGCTCAGGATTTGGCTTCATTGGGGACTGGGGGTCCACCTGGAGTGATACAAGCCTATACTGGCATGATGGGCTGAATCTGTCCGGGAGGGGAACCAGGATCCTAGGTGATAGGTTTAAATGCTTCATTGGCAAGCTTTTAAACTAGCCAAGGGGGGAGGCACTGGAAAGGAGCAGGAAAATCCTAGCCTCCCCCAAACAATCCCGGTAGTAAGTGTGGCAAACACCAACATAGAGGTGTCGACAAGGAGAAGGGCAGGGGTAAATGGAGAAAGTGACAAAGGCAAGAAGGACAGGGATGGGGCAAAAGGGGGTAAGGCCATCAGGAAATGGAGGGTAATGAGTACCAATGCCCATAGTCTGGGCAACAAGCTCCCTGAGCTGGTGGTCTTAATGGAAGAGGGATGCCTGGATATCGTAGCAGTCACAGAAACATGGTACACAGAGAACCATGACTGGGATGTTAACATACCAGGGTACATAACCTACAGGAGAGACAGGCAGGGGAGAAGAGGGAGGAGCAGCTCTCTATGTGAAGAAGGCAACTGGACAAAAGAGTAAACAGGGAGGAGAGGAGGCACTGTGGGTCACCTTGGAGACTGGAAAGGGGCACCACAATCCGCACAGGGGGTTAGTACAGACCCCATGTCAGGGGGAAGGAATGGACAAGGATATGATGGAAGGCATTCTTAGAATGGCAGAGAAAGGGGAGATACTGTTGATGGAGACCTGAATATGCCAGATGTTAACTGAGCACATTGCTGCAGCCACATCCAAGAGCAGGGCCATTCTTGATGCCCTACAGGTGGCAGGCATTAGACAGCTAGTTTCGAACCCACTCATGAGGGAGCAATCTTAGACCTCGTGCTCTCAAATGGGGGCAGTGAGAGGATCTCAGATCTAGAAGTGGGTTGCCATCTAGGGACAAGTGACCATCAAACAGTGTGGTTCACGTTAAACTCAGCTACAGAGTCAAGCCATACAAAAGTGGGGTACTGGACTGGGAGGCTGACTTTGGCAAGATGGAGAGTGCCTCAGAAAAGCACTAGCAAACAGGCTAGAAGGAGGTGTGGAGCAACAATGGGAATTATCAAAACTGCCATCACAGAGGCAACAAGCCTTTGTGTGAAGCAAATAAACAAATCAAAATGAAAGAAAAAGCCACATGGTTCTCAAGAGAGGTGCTGTGAAAGTCAGGAAGAAAAGATAGCATTCTGGAAGTATAAGGAAACACAGAAGGAGCAGGACAGAGAACTGTACCAGTTAAGGCAGAAAGAAGCAGGAGGGAAGTCAGAATAGCAAAGGCCCAAACTGAGGAAAAGATAGCCAACTCAGTTAAGAAGGGGATAAAACCTTTATAGGTACATCAGCGAGCGAGAAAGACAAAGGAGGGATAGTGAGGCTGAATAGAATGAACAGTGGGTGGGCAGAGGGTCAGTGAAAAGCAGGAATACTGAATGAATATTTCTGCTCAGTATTCTAAAAAGAGGAGAGGGAAGTGCCTAATCCAATTAACAGAAGCACTCTTGATAGGGGGTCGATTCCAGTCCTTTCACAGAAGAAAGGGTTCTGCAAGAACTCCTAAAACTGAAGGTGGACAAAGCAATGGGTCCTGATGGAATTCACCCCAGAATTCTAAAAGAATTAAGGAAGGAACTAGTGAAACCACTGGCTACTCTTTTTAATAAATCATGGGAGGATGGTGTGGTACCCAAGGACTGGAGGAAGACGGATGTGATTCCCTTCACAAAAGTGGGACCAAGACAGAGCAGGAAACTACAGACCTGTCAGTCTGACCTCTGTGGTAGGGAAAGTGATGGAGTCACTCTGAAGGAAAGAATAGTTGAGTACCTAGAGGTCAGTGGAGCACAGGATCCAAGGCAGCATGGGTTCACAGCGGAAGGTCATGTCAGACGAATCTAATAGATTTCTTTGACTGGGTGAACAAAGTAGTAGACCAGGGAGGGCTGTGGACATGGCCTACCTAGACTTTAGCAAGGCATTTGGACACAGTCCCACACAAGATTATTAGTCAAATTAACCAGCCTGGGAGTGGGTCCCAGGGTGGTAGCCTGGTAAAACATTGGCTGGACAACAGGACACAGAAGGTAATTGTAAATGGAGTCCACTCTGAAGAAGGGTGGTTACTAGTGGGTACCGCAGGGTTCAGTATTGGGTCCAGTCCTTTTAATGTCTTCATCAGTGACATTGCAGAGGGACTGAAGAAAAGTATGCCTTTGCAGAAGACACAAAGATCTGCAACAGGGTTGATACACAAGGAGGCGTGGAAAGGATGAAAAGGGACTTGGCAAGGTTGGAGGAATGATCAGACATATGGCAGCTAGGATTCAATGCAAAAAAGTGCAAAATAATGCACCTGGGAAACAAGAACCCAGGGGAAGAATACACAATGGGTGGGGAGGTAGTAATAACAACAAAACAGGAAAGGGACCTGGGGTAATCATATCAGATGACCTTAAGGTTAGCAAGCAATGTGAGAAGGCAGTAGGGAGGGCTGGGGGTATACTGGGATGTATAGGGAGAGGCATCAGCAGCAGAAAACAGGAAGTTGTTATCCTCTGTACAGACAGTTGGTGAGACCCCATCTGGAATACTGTGTCCAGTTCTGGAGACCCCATCTCTAAGGACATAGACAGGATAGAGGCAGTCCAGAGGAGGGCAACTAAAATGGTGCAGGGTCTGCAAGAGAAGCTGTATGAGGAGAGACTAAAGGAGCTTAATATGTATACCCTTGAGGAAAGAAGGGAGAGGGGGACATGATAGAAACTTTCAAGTACCTCAAGGGAATCAACAAAGTCCAAGGCGGTAGCATCTTTCAGAAAAACAGACTTGCAAGAACAAGGGGCACAATTTAAAGATAGAAGAAGAGGCAGTTCAGGGGCAATGTGAGAAGTATTATCTTGACAGAGAGGGTAGTGGATGCATGGAACAGCCTTCCTGAGGAAGTTGTGGGGTCTAAAACTGTGGAGAATTCAAGAATGCATGGGACAGACATAAGACAATTCTTGTGGGGGCAGGAAGATATAGGCTGTTGGTTAACTAGGATCTCGGCCTATCCTGTAGGTAGGGAAATGGGCAGACTAGATGGGCCTAGCGGTCCTTATCTGCCGTCAAAGTCTATGTTTCTATGTTTCTATGTTTGTGCCGTACCGCCCGATCCGGGTCCTCCGTTCTGCCAGGGGTGGCCTCTTTGGAGTTCCCAGAGTTAGGCTGTGGCATTTGGGTGACAGAGCATTTGTGGCAGCTGCACCTACCTTGTGGAACTCCCTGCCTGGTTATCTAAGGGAGGCCCCTCGGTAGAGTCCTTTAAGAAGGGCCTCAAAACATATTTATTCAATCAAGCTTTTAATTGAAGATGTTTTAAATTAATAGCACTTTTATGATGGCTATATAAGTTGCTGCTCCCAGCTGAATTTTGTATGTTGTTTTAAATTTATTTTGCTGTATTTTTAAAATGTTTTTGTATGATATGTGTGTTTATACTGTGCAGCACCCAGAGTCTTTGGAAATGGGTGCTATATAAATAAAATATCTATCTATCTATCTATCTATCTATCTATCTATCTATCTATCTATCTAGCGATCTATCTATCTATCTATCTATCTATCTGTCTATCCAAATCCACATTCAAACATTATCGATTCATCATTAATTATGTTGTGAAAAAGTAGGCAGTCCCCTCTTAGTCTCATAACGTCAAGTGGCATAAGATTTAAATGTTGGAGTCTAGCATGATAGGACAGTCTAGAGAGACGGGATGAGCTTGATTGCCCTTTTCTGGACTTTCTCTATCGATCTTTCTCTTGTATACAATATGGTGACCAGAAGGGGGAAGCATAAACCAAGTGAGGACAGACATAATTTCTATATATATTAAGGATGGTATGTTCATCCTGTGTTATCAAGGATCTCTTAATAATATTTATTATTTTATTGGCCTTTTGCACTATTGAACTAATATGGTGTTTATGCTTAAATGACTTGATTGTTATTCCAAGGTCTTTCTCATTATCAACTACAGGTAAGGCTATAGAATCCAATGAATGTGTGTAGAGAGGGTTATTTTTCCCCAAATGGATGATAGCGCATTTGTTTAAATTAAGCTCCATTCTGTTATTTTTGCACCATTTTGAAATAGTGTTAAGGCTATTTTGAAGTGATTTGTAATGGGAGTATGGTGTGATTTCATCGACCAATTTCATATCATCTGCAAATTTTACAATTGTTGATGTAACCCCTATGTGCAAGTCAAAAATATAGCAGTTAAATAAAAGGGGTCCCAAGACTGACCCCTGGGGTATGCTGCTTGTCACTTCTACCTTATATGACAGTTGACTTTGGACTCTAACCTGTTGAAACCTGTCCTGTAACCAACTATTGACCCATGTTATTAAACAGGGACTATACTTCATTGAACATAGTTTTTCTATAAGTAGTTGATGTGAAATTTTATCGAATGCTTTTTTGAAATCAATTAGAATAACATCGTATGGGTTACTGGCATCCAAGGCATGACTAATTGGTTCGTAGAATGTTATCAAACTGGTTATACACGACCTTCCTTTCTGGAAACTGTGTTGAGTTGAGTCCTTTATTCCTAGTAATGTAGTTTCTTTTTCAAAACTTTTTTCAATGATTCAAGGATTTTACAAGTGATGGATAGCAGATTTATAGGACAATAGTTTTCTGGATTTAGCCTATTTCCTTTTTTGAAAATTAGACAGATGATAGCTTTTTTCCATTCTTTTGGAATTTCTCCCTTGATTATAGAAGTGTTAAAAAGCTTGGTTAAGGGAAGGCAAATACTAGATGAAAGGTTTTTTTAGGTACCATGGATTTATACCAACACAGCCTGGTGAGGCATTTACTTTCAAATTATCCAATGCCTCCTTAGTGTTGTTAATACTAAAGTATGGTGGTTCACACGGACTCGCCACACTCAGAGGAATAAGTCTATCTTTCTTATTGAATACTACTGAAAAGTAGTTTAGAACTGTTGCAGTTTCAGCTGGGTCATTTAAAACAGCACCATTGGATAGTATTGATTGAATGGTGTTTTTCCCATTACTTTAATGGTTAACATAGGAAACAAAGGCTTTACTATTTCCATTATTCATGGATATCCAAAAATTCAAGTTATCTTTTTGCTGATCTAATTAATGTTTTGGTAATTCTGACCTCATGTTTATACTTGGAATATGTTAGTTGTGTCTTATTTTTTTTATTTTTTTAAATGCACTTTCCTTTCTTCTGATTTGCCTCCTAAGTATCTTAGACATCCAAGGTGGGACTTTGCCCTTCTTATTGTATATTTGTTTTACTGGAATTAACCAGTCTTCTGTTGTGAGGATTACTTCATTGATAGTCTTCCAGCAGTCCGCTACGTTAAGGTCAGAGAGCATTAGATCCCAATTTAATGAGTCAAGAGTACTTCTTATGGCCTGATAGTTGGCTTTGTTGTAGTTTTTAATAAATCCTGGTCTATTTTTGCCTACTTTATTGGATATTAAGGTACATAGTATGGTGTTATGGTCACTGTTTCCCAATAGTGCTTTAACGACAATATCAGAAAATAGGTTGGATATGTTAGCTATGACAAGATCAAGAATATTATCTGACCTTGTGGGTTTATCAACTAGCTGCTCTAATCCTGAGAATAACAGGGAATCCAGAAAGATCTGCTTGTGAGTGTTTGAGGCTGTGTGGTTGCTGCAATTAATACCAGGGTAATTGAAATCACCTAGGATTATTACGTCATTAGTTTCAGCTAATTCAATTATTTCATTTATAAGCTGACTATTATAGTTAGGTAAACTAGATGGTGGCTTATAACAGGATCCTGTCAGGACTGTATGGGATGGTGATAGGTTTACCTTAACCTAGATTGCTTCAATGTTATCAGTAGTGTCAGTACTGGGTGGGCTTATTTCAAAACTCTCATATTTTTTGTTAACTTATAAACAGACGCCTCCTCTCCTTTTATTTATTCTACTTTTTAGGTAGAGATTAAAGTTTGTAATTTCCCTAGACCAGAGTGAAGCCTCATCCCACCATGTTTCTGACACTGAGACAATATTGATTTGTTCCTGTTCAATTAAGATTTCAAGTTCATTTTTTTTTAGAACATTTAAACTGTGGGCACTAATTGCCAGAATTTAATTTTTTTTTCCATGATCTATTGACTCCAAAACCAATGGTGTGTTCCCTTGCTCCCTATTCAGGAGTTTAAACAATTTGAAATATTTGGCTGATCAAAAAAAAAACACATTGGGAGGGATTATCCAACATTTGGCAAATCACTAATGTGATATCATGAATGTTAAAACCCAAATGCAACCATTCAGTGGTTCTTTCCTCATACTGGACCTACAAAAATAATGATCACAGAATGATTGCAATCACTAATAGTACCACATGCAACTGACATACAAATGAGCAGCCTGGCCATGCATATAAGGCGCAGGGACATATTCAAGGCATACTACCTCTGCAACATGTTTATGTGCTATCACAAACAGAATATCCACAAAAGGCAGGTGGTATCCAGTCACAAAGCAACACAAGGATACAGAACACATGTGCAGAGCACTACAAAAAGCAGGTAGACCTGTGTGAGATACACCCAGACACATGCCATGTCCTTGCACAGGTTGCTGCTGGAGCTCACCTGGGATCTGGATGAGGCCCAGGCCTATGTTAGCCACCGACACAGGCATTTCACATGGCCATATGTCCCAAACAGGGTCCATAGACCCCATCACATCTACCTGGAGCTGTCTGACCAGCAGATAGTGGATCAGTACCAACTAGTAGCATCATCCATGAACTGTGTGACATATTCTGAGATGACCTCCAGCGCAGCACAGCCCACAGTCAGATGTTATCAGTGGCCTACTTCGGGCAAGCACCTCATCCTAGTAGCTGCTTTTAAGCTTGAGCTGCCTGCCGACTACAGCGGTGAGACCGGTAGCCCGTCTGCTGCCACCCGCCCACTACTCTCCAAGCACAGGCTTGCTGCCCACTTCGGGCAAGCACCTCATCCTCGTAGTTGCTTTTAAGCTTGAGCTGCCTGCTGACTACAGTGGTGAGACCGGGATTCTGCCTGCTGCCACCCAACCACTGCTTTCCAAGCACAGGCAATTGCTGAAGCCAGATCTTCAGCCCTCAGCGGCTGTTGCAGTGAAGATCCTGGATTGTTTTTCCAAACTCCTGGTGCCATCTGACTGCAGTGCCCCCATTGGCTGCTCACCATCTTGATGAACTCCTTGAGTGGCTAGCTCTGGAATCCAGCATGGCTGCTTTCCCCGGACTAATTGCATGCTCGTGCACAAATTTTGTAGTCTGTGCTGCCTGGCCTTCACTACTAGTGTGTGCACATAATACCAGTTACAGCTAAACTGAAACCCAAGATTCCTACTGCTGATTTTTTGTTTGTTTAAGGATTGTTACTAGCCTGTATTTGCTCATTCTGGTAGAAAAAAATAGAGTAAAATACTGTTTGTTTGCTTTGTTTTAGCTTAGCTAGACCCCTTAATCTTCCCATTCTCTCCTTTGTGTGTCTCTTTGTGTGATTTGTTTGCCCTCACCCCACCCCCTCCTCCACAAGTTCTTAAATACACCTAAACCACTCCCCCTTCTGTGCACCTCCTCCCATTGGCCATCTTGTCCTTCACAAATTTAAAGCTGCAGAACACCTCCTAGAGTGCTGTCCTGCCCCACAGAACTACATTTCTAGCAGCCCCT
The DNA here is from genome assembly GCA_016271365.2 of Neoceratodus forsteri. Taxonomy (NCBI): domain Eukaryota; kingdom Metazoa; phylum Chordata; order Ceratodontiformes; family Ceratodontidae; genus Neoceratodus; species Neoceratodus forsteri. The sequence continues at coordinate 1,276,947,216 of CM057450.1, read as the reverse complement.
TGCCTCACCACTCCCTCCTCTCCCCCTTAATAAGGCTGACCACACTAATTCTCTCCTACTTCCTCCACCGAGAACTCTCCAGGGCTCCCAGCTCATCTGCCGCAAGAACCACTGCCACCGGGTGGTCAGCACTCCTGAAGCCGCCGTCTGAGACCACTTTCTTGGACTCCAGACCCAGAGAGGTACGGCAAAGCTGCAAACCAATCGGAGTGTGAGCACCTTCTCCAGGCTTGCTCTGATTGACCCTTCACCCTTTCTTATCTTTTCTCTGTCTCCTGAGCTAAAAAGGTGCTGTTTTTTTTTTTACTTATGCTTGCTAATGTATGCCTATTTTTTAGAATCTGCCTGTAAACTGCATAAAAAAGCTGTAATACTTGCAAACTGCTCTTGCTAGATTGATTAAGTGAAACAGCCCTTTCCTTTGCCTCTGTAACTGCTGCCCAGACTTCAGGGCACCAAGGAAATTGACCACTTCATTTGTAAATTAGTTTTGTCACTGGGTAGCTCGACCATTGTCTTGGACCAGTACTAATTGGCTTTGCTTTCTCTTCCCCTTCATCCGAGAACCCTCCAGGGCTCCCAGCTCATCCACCACAAGAACCACGGCCACCGGGCAGTCGGCGCTTCTGAAGCTGCCACCCGAGACTGCTTGCTCAGACTCCAGACTCAGAGAGGTACGGCAAAGCAGCAAATTTTATGCCCACCCACCCATCCCCTCCTGACCATTATTATATAGACCTTCTTGCCCCACCCTCCCCTGCCATTGGCTTTCCTACAAATCTATCCTCCCCGCCTCCCTAGGACACCTACAGACATATACATTTTGGGCTGCCGCTTCAGGTTCAAGTGTCCCATCCTAACTAACCCACTGCAGTCTCCCCTATCACTCATCTTAGATCAGATTTGTGACTCCTTATTACTATCCCTAATCGCTGTGTCATAGTAAATTCTCCTTGCTCCCTACAAGTGGTTTCAGTGCCTACATCCCTTTGCTGACCCTGTGGTGTGTAACCTTAGCTAGTGATACTTCTTAGATCAGGTTTTCGACTTCTTGTAACTATCTCTAGTCACTGTGCCATAGAAACATCTCCTTGCTCCCTTCAAGTGGTATCGGCACCTATATTCCTTTTCAGACCCCGTGGCGCGTAACCTTACCTGGTGATACCTTGTCCAGATTAAGCCCTTACAACTATTTCTCTTTCTAACCCCCAAACTTTAACCATGGAACTTGCAATCTGGCTCTACCTATTTACCGCCTTATGCACCCTACCCGTATTAGGATACACGCCAGATGGAATTTACTCTAAAGAGGACTTGTATCCCCTACCACAAAAATGTCAACTCATGGAGTCCCTATACAACTTGTGCTATGCCCCAAAGTTGTTGTACCCACTTTCAGCTGAGTCTCCCTCTCAGACAGCCACTGTCATCTCATTACCTACCCAAGGAATGTTACCTACTCGGCCCAGTACCTGCATCTACTGGTGTCATACGGCTAGGGTCTTAGCATGTGTATCACTAGGACTGAACAGTACAAAAAATAGGTCCTTGCATTCCTAAGCCAATACTTCCACTAGCCAAAGAAGGTTTAGTTCTTCCAAATTACCACTTGTTGCTCTGAGGAAAGTTGTACTCCTCCTTTTGCTATGCTCAGGTAATGTTAAACTTAACCCTGGTCCTATACAAGCAATTCCTTCACCGTCTGAAGTCACGAAGTATAAAGGTATCAGCTTTATGCATGTTAATGTGTGTAGCCTCTTAAAGAAACTCACCTCAATACAGGCTTGGGCTATCCACATGGAGCCAGATGTACTTGTCATATCTGAATCCTGGCTTCGTCCATCCACGCCAGACAAAGAGGTCAATATCCCCAACTATCTGTTTTTCAAACCGACTAACCAGAGGTGATGGTGTAGCCATCTATGTTAAGGACAAGTTTTCGGTCACTACCCTCGACACTACAACCATTGCCAATGCCTTTGAATGCCTATCCTTAAAAATCAAAATATCTACATCAATGGCCCTCCGTGACATAGGATGTTATAGACCCCCGTCCTCGGGATCACAGCTCCTGTCCCACCTATCATCTATTATGAGTACTGACACAATGGAAACAATTATACTAGGGGACCTTAACTATGACTGTCTGTCAAATGCATCTCTTCCACTTAAATCCTTCTGTGACTCTCATTGGCTCACTCTACTTATTAATGAACCTACTCGTATCAATAAGAAAAACCCTATGAAAAGTACACTATTAGATGTACTTCTAGTAAGCAAACCCCATTTCTTCTCCCATGCTGGGATCTTTTCTGCCGATGTCAGTGACCATTGCTTTATTGCTGGCATAAGAGCAGTCCCTAAACCAACAGCCTCAGCAAAGTTCTGTACCAAAAGATCAAACCGGAATTTTGACCCGCTTGCATAAATCAATGACCTGAAGGCCTCCCTGCTTTGGCAGACCTTTTATTTAGCCAAATCAGTAGAAACAGCATATGCCATTTTCATAAAATTTTATCCAGCTCTCTTAACACCCACGCACCATTAGTCAAAACCTGCATAAAGGCAAGAAAGTGCTGTTGGTTTACAGCAGACATCAAGGCAGCACTATTAAAAAGAGACAAGCTCTGGAAGCTAGCACGGAAATCCCACAAAGCCGAAGACTGGCATCTTTTCAGAACAGCCAGAAACCACTGTACAAAGTTAATTCGGGAAACCAAGTCAAACTTCTATCGCTCTGAACTCGACACTGCCTACAACTGCCCTACCAAGTTCTGGTCCACAATAAAAGAACTTTCTGGTAGTACCACAGGAAACACTCTCCCCTCAAAAATTATTTCTGACAATGTAACTATCAACAACAATAAAGAGATACTACAAGCCTTCAACAATCACTTTGCTACTGCAGGGCTAGCTTTTGATAACTTACTGTACCTGCATGCAACCTACGCTCCCAGTTTACCATGCATCTAGTCCCTCAGATGCAGTCTTTCCATTCTCTCCTGCCTCACTAAAAGAGGTCAAAGATCTCCTCGTCCAGTTGGACACCAGAAAAAGTGCTGGCGCTGAAACCTTCAATCCATACTACCTAAAGACTGCCTGTCATGTCTTGGCCATACCTATTATGCATCTATTTAACTTGTCCCTTTCTCAAGGGACCCTCCCCAAACTGTGACAGACCGCACATGTTATTCCGTTGTTTAAAAATGGAGACCCCTGTGATCTAAACAACTACAGGCCCATCTCCCTTCTCCCGGTACTATCAAAACTTCTAGAAAAAATCGTGAATGCCCAGCTGAAACCTTTCATAGATAAAACTAACCTGCTAAATCCAATGCAATCTGGTTTCAGAACTGAACATAGTACAATCAATGGCCCTGGCCAAGGTGACAAATGACTGGCAGCGCGAGCTAGAGAAAAAAAAATTTGTCTGCGCTGTTTTTCTAGGCCTAAGTAAGGCCTTCGACTCTGTCGACCACAGCTTCCTTCTTTCTTCATTAAAAGCTATTGGTCTAGATTCTACCTCCTTGCGTTGGTTCCACAACTACCTTTCTGATAGGCACCAACAGGTCAAGGCAGAAGGTGAACTCTCACCCTCAAATCTGTTAAAAAGAGGCATCCCGCAAGGATCCATCCTGGGGCCATTCCTATTTGCCATCTACATCAACAATTTAGATTCAGGCATCAATGAGGTGAAAATTCATCTGTTTGCAGATGATACAGTGATCTACCTAAGCCATACAACTCCTGAAACTGCCTGTAGCGACCTGCAAGCTGACTTCAACATACTTCAGTACCAGCTCCTTCGTAAAAAATTGCTACTTAACGCCAGAAAGACAAAGGCGATGCTATTTTCACCTATTAACCATGCAGCCTACCCTGCTCTATCCCTCATCACCACCCTCCTAGGAGAAACCCTGGAATTTGTGCCGAAATTCAAACACCTGGGGGTCTGGCTAGACTTCAGACTCTCCTCTGCAGACCACCTGGAGGATTTATTAAAAAAACTGAGGCAGAGACTAGGTCTCTTCTTCAGGTTAAACAGCTTACTAACTACAGAGGCCAAGAGACAGCTAGTTCAGTCTATGTTCCTTTCCCTAATTGATTATGCCGACTTTATACACAGCCAATGTGCTACTTCATACTTCGCTAAATTGGACATTCTTTACCACAGAGCCCCGCGCTTCATCACTGGTCTCCTTTCTCCACCCATCACTGCTCTTTATATGCGGCCGTAGGTTGGACCTCCCTACAATACAGACAAAATAAAAATGCAGCTCTCTGGACATACAGAGCTATCACTAGCAAACTTCCACAGTACATTGTTGATTGCCTGACTCTCAATATGCCTGGAACCTACTGTGTGCCCTAAGAAGCTGTTCACTGATTTCTCTGAAAGTGCCCAAAGCCCTAATGCGTTTTGGGAGAGCTGCTATAGGATTCGTTCTACCGTCACTCTGGAATGTGCTACAGAAATCACTGAAACTGAGGACTCCTGTTAGTATTACTGTGTTTAAGTCCTTATACTCATAATACATTACAGAAGCCTGCAACTGCTTTCAACGATCCTAGCTCTGGAATGTGCTACAGAAATCACTGAAACTGAGGACTCCTGTTAGTCTCACTGTGTTTAAGACCTTATACTCAAAATACATTACAGAAGCCTGCAACTGCTTCCATTGATCGTAGCTTACTTACACCCCCCTTCCACATCCTCCCTGCTCTTCCCAGCCTCCGCCCTTCTTGTATCAGTGCATAACTTGTCCCTGAGCCACCTACTTATCTACCGCCCTACATCTCACCCTCCCTCACCCACCTATTCCTTGTATACCCACAGCATCTCATTCCTTCGCTCCTAGTATTATCCCAGTTCCAGACCCTTCCCCCCACTGGCTGCCCACTTCTCCCGACACATGTCTCCCCCTTGATACGCCTGGGTCTTTTTAAACTGATTATGTATGTCTCTTCGCTTGTAGCATCCATTTCAACTAATCTCTTTGAAGGACTATAATGCCTTTTCCTTACAGGAATACTAAACCATGTGTGTTGTATCTGGTATAAATTTTTACTGACTTGCTACCCTATTGTTATGTATACCCTTACCGGCTGTCTTTTACTTGAACCCAAATGTATTTTTACTTATCCTGTCTGTTGCAGGCCTACCTGTACTGTTGTATTCTTGCATCTACTGTCTATTTGTCTGTATATAAATGCATTGTTACTTGACTTGTGTAATGCAGGTCCACCTTGTAAATGAGTTTGCTTATTGGTGTTCGCATGGATAAATAAAGAATTTGATTGATTGATTGATTGAATTGAGAATAAAAGCTGCACTGTGCCTTCTTTCTACTGGCATATTCCAGCTGCCCTGTGTGGACACCTTGCAGATCACAAAGTCAGCAATGTCCCATCTACTAACCCGGTTCCTAGATGCTTTGACTAAGAGATGTGAGGACTACATCACATTCCCTATGCCACAGGAGCAGAAATCAGCAACTATGCAGGCATTTTACTGGAATGCACACATGCGCAATGTGCAGGAAGCAGGGAACTGAACCTGTGCTGCCATCAAGGCACCACCTGGGAGGAAGGGGGGAAGCATTTGTCAACAGGAAGGACTTCTATTCCCTAAATGTCCAGGTGGTGTGCAATGGCAACTACAGGATCAGAAATCTGTTAGTGCAGTACCCCGGTGCTGTAAGTGATAACTTAATCTTGCACAACTCCTCACTGTACCAGATGTTCAAGACTGGACAGATAACAGATGGATGGCTACTTGGTAAGTATAGCACACACTCCACTACCTCCAAAAGGCATACAACCAGTGTATGTTGCTTACCTTCCTCCACGGGTGACAGTGAACATCCCCCGTGTCCCTAGCTGATGACACTGTTGGTGTAGGCAACATATAACATCACAGAAAGGGTCTTCATAATTCTCAAGATGAGATTCCAGTGCCTGGACCAGTTCGTGGGTCTCTGCAGTACAGCCCTGTGAAAGTGTTCAATATATTCCTGGCCTGCTGCACAACATAGCAATCCAACATGGGATACCAGTGCACAGCCCTGAGGGTGACACTATGGATGGTGAATGTGGCTCAAACATGGTAGAACAGCCACCGGCCACTGATCCACTGTGGTAGGCATGACCCCAGACTGGCCAGATGCGCCAAGGAGGTAAGGGACTACCTGACTGAACAGAGCTTTACAGAGAGAAGGTAAGACACAACACAACAGAGTACATCTTGAAATGTTCTTTCTATGAAATTAACACAAATGTATGGAACATAATGAAAAAGGGTATACAAATATAGAAAAAGGATAATAGGGTAAGGGACAAATGTAAACATAGTGCACCTCACACTGGGGGGAGCTGCATGGGGATAGGCAGCACAGGGGATGGGACAAACAGAAGTAAAGTGCACCTGTCATGGGAAGCATTGCATGGGGAGGAGGTACAATAAAAGGAAATATACTCTGCCTATGGGTGCAGCTCAGGGAGGGAGTTGCTCCACCGGGGTTCCAGGCAGTGGTGTTAATTTGCCACTGTGCCCACAGACACCTCTGCCACATGTTGTGTGCTCCTGGGGAGCACTGTCCTACATTGGCTGTTCGCCAACAGGGACCACAGTGGACTGGTACCATGCACACAACTACCCACAGCTGTGCGGGCCCTTGGCTGTTCCACGGAGATGGCCCCAGTACTGACTGTATGGCTGGGCCAGGATGCAATGGGGACTCAGTCTCCTTCTTGTGCGATATCCCTTGCATTCTCACCCTCCGTCCCTACTGCTGAGAGTTCCCCTGGGATATCACCATGGCTGCCTCCACTAAGTGGGCCAGGGATGCTGCCTGTGACTCTACAGCCTTAGTGCTATGAGCCAGAAGATTTGACCGATCCTCTTGTGCCACAGCAATGTGCAACAGCAGGCCACCATTGTGGCGCATGACAGTCAAGATGGCCTGCAATAAATCATTGAATAGACAAACAAACAGGTAGCACTCAAGAAGGAAAAACTGTGATGCTCAAAATGGCAAAAAAAGACCAAATGAGTTTATTCAGGACACAAAATGTTGAATAATAGCCCCTTGTCCTTGTTGAGCACTGACACAGTATCCTGAGTGCCCCGTTGTTATGGCTTTTGCAATAAATAATTGAAGTCAGCAACAGCCTGCTCCTGCCTGTCACCATGCCTGTCACCCTACTCATTCACCTCAGGCAACAGTGCCTGCAGCTTCTGTGCCACAGACTCATGGCCTGCCAAAGCACCCCTGTACATATCATGGTATGTGGTGTCCGTATAGAAGGACATGGTGGAGATGAGGGATGTTGTTGTGATACCCTGCAGCAGTTGTATGGAGGCAGCTGTGTGTCTCCTCCCTGCTGTATGGGTTGCCTGGACAGGTATATCATGCTGAGTCTGTTCCTCCTGCTCATCTACCCCCTCTTCCTCGAGCACTTCATAGGGGAGCTCCACCTCCCCTGTCTCTACGTCCGAGAAGAGGAGCAGTGTGTGTTTTGCCTCTTGTTCTGCATCCCGCTCCCCCTCCTGGTCCTCCTTAGTTGTGTCCTTCTCCACTGAATGGTTGTCACTCCCATCTGGGGAGTCGTCTAGGTTGCTGCCATCGCAATCATCACCATTGGGTGGATCTGGAAGGAAGGGAAACACAGGATCATGTGTCACAAACAGGCAAACAGCACAGCTATGTTACATATAGCCACACCTAGTCTGATTAATGTTACAGACAGAAATCCCACCACATGCGCTCGTGCCATGTAGACCTCCCCCCATGCACACCCAGGACAGCATGCATGCCATGACATGATGTGGAAGAAACAACACCTGTGTCACCATGTGTACTGCAATTACCCATGCCGCCCATGTGCAGCCCTGACCCCTGCCACATATTGGCATTAGTAGTGTGCCTTATCCTGGTAGCTTACAGCACTGCTCTTAATAATATAGGCTATAATGCTAAACACAGCAACTATGTAGGTACTACACAGACATGTACATGTATTCACCCTGGTGGCTGCCTGTGGCCATGGTGTCAATGCCACCCTTCACACCCTCCACCTCATGGCAGCCCAGGGTGCCAGCCACGAGCTCCTCCTGTGGTGTGGGGCTACTCTCTGTTGGTGGGCCTTCACACCCTCCACCTGATGGCAGCCCAGGGTGCCAGCTATGAGCTCCTCCTGTGGTGTGGGGGTACTCTCTGTTAGTGGGCCACCACCACTGGCATGTAGTTCCTGGTGTGCCCCAACAAGCTTCTCCTTGAACCATCTCCTCATGTCGTAGAGCCTTTTTTTTACCTATTCCAATGAGTGCCCCCACCACACTCAGCATTGATTGCCTCTGTCACTTCCTTCCATGCTGCTCTCCTGAAATGTGAGGGGACACTTATGTGGAACTGGTCTTCTCTGACAAGGTATTAGGTATTCCCAAGCCAGAGTCTGTGTGTAAAAGACAGTTATGAGTATCTCTCAAACCATGAGTACCCTCATCACACACAGTACTGTATGAAAGGTCTCACCCTCCCCCATGCAGCTGCCAGGTTCAGTTGTGGTGCCTTCTGGTGGACTGGATGGGTTCTGTATGGACTCAGTCACATGCACAGGGTTGTTGTCCACCACGGGCCTGCCTGTCAACACATGCTGGGTAGCAGTAGGCATGTTCAAACAGGTGCTGATGGATACTGTACAACTGCCTGCATGTCTGCTGCTATGCAGCATGTACACATGTAGGGTGGACTGAGGCAGTGCACAAGGAGGTGTGATGATGTTGCCATCACCAATGCCATGGGCCACATGTGGGCTAGCCTGTTGGTGGCTGTAGCTTTGGTGGAGGCAGCCCCCCCTGCACTGCCTAAACAGCATGGCGTGTTGGCCCACATCATCCTCCAAACATGCACCCCTGCCTGCAATATGCAATATGCAATATGCACATGCAATATGCAGTTGGTCAGACAAGCACCACCAGTGGAGAGCTCTGTATGTGACTGTGATATATAATTGTGTTTCATGTACCAATAGGATGTATAATGTGACCAGGCAGTATAGGCAATGGTCTAGGTTACAGAGCAGTGGATAATGAGCATCTTACATAATGAATACCTGGGTGTGTTTGTCACAATATTCACTTGCATACTGTGTGACTCTACCAGCTCATGTAACCTCCCCAGTGCCCCCATGCTGCCCCTGTCTACATAGAGTCTAGTGGGCCTTATTCTTTACCACAGGCAGTAACACATGCCAGGAAAAATAGATACTATCTGCACAATGCACTGTGGGCTAACCCAGATCCCCCTTGTAGATGAGCATCAGTCAGCTGTGCAATTTTCTACTTAAAAAATGTAGTGCAGCTACAATTAGATGACTAATGCTGTATAGTACTGTGTGGGGTGCAATAGCCACCTACCTGTAGTTCCCTTGGACTAAACATACATCTGCAATCTGCATAGCTTATCACCATTCTTGCTCTTTTTTGGTGGAGTTCTGCAGCTCATAAGTATAAGACAGAATAGTAACAGTAAAGTGCACTGCAGCTATGGGACAGGTTTATAAATGTTAATTGTGCTGTCACAAATTACTTTTCTCAAATGGATATTTGTCTTCAAGGTTCTTCAACTGCTGCTTCTCCAGCCTTCTATGTTAATAGTGTGGATTGCAACCCTTGAGAGAGGTCCACTTTTATAATAAGCCGGTAACAATGCATAAAGAGATGCGAGTTAGATTTTGCACCTAGAATGTTAGAGTAGTGCCATTTGCATATTACCTTCCAATATATGGCTGTTTGCACCTGTCACTAATATATTAGTGATCTCAAGAGATGTTTGTGCCAAATTCTCTGCAAACATGTGCATTTGGCAGCTGCATGATTTGATGACATAAGGGCCATTGCTAATGATGACATAAGGCATTTTCTGCAACCTTGCATTACTGTGATCACATGCAGAGACCAGCATTCACAAATGACATAAAAGTGATTGCTCCTACAGTGCATACATGGGGGCATGTGCATGTGGTGGTGGCATCCTGTGGCATTTTGCAGGCACTACACACATACATCAGGTCATTTGCTGAAGATACGTTCACAAATGGCACACTGTCAAACACACTGTTGTGAAGCAGGACACAGCTAACAAACATGTCTTCAGGATGCAGCAGGGAGCCTTGGGGAGGAGGGGAAGGGGGAGGGACAGGTGCTTCATCTCTTGCAAGGTGGTGTTTGGGTGAGGGAGGTCCTCACCAAGCAGACCTCACTCTTTGGGGACACAGCCAGGGATGTGTCCAGGGATGAGAAGATCCAGATTTGAGAGTCTGTGGCCAGGAATGTCTCCCGGTTACAGGGCCTGGACTGCACTCCAGCCCGTGCCAGCACCACTGGCATGCCATGAACTGGCACAAGGGTGAGTGTCTGTGTCAGTTTACAGTTGTATTGATACACCATTGTTTAGGGACTGGTGCAAATTTGTGATTGTTAAAGGTGGTTTGTGCTGCAACTAGCGAGAGTTTTGAATATCCCTGCCATACTGTTTTCCTTTTAATATAAAGCTGCTAACATAACTTACTTATAAAATTTCATCTGGCAATACTACTATACTATGAATTTCAGTGCTGCACCTTGGGAATTATAACACTGCATATATACCATGCTGCTGAACATTACTCAGGGATCTCTTATAGTAGGCCACTTGTATTGCTACTGGCTGATCACAAAAAAAACACTTTCCCTTTAATACTCAGCTGCTAGCACAATTTCCCTACACATTTCAATGACACTACAGCTACAGTATGGTAGATTCCAGTGTTACTGCATAGACATAGCACTGCATGAATACATGTGTCAGTGGCTCAGTAGGTAGCACACTCGCCTCTGAGGCCGGGAGATCAGAGGGCTGTGGGTTCAGTTCCCATATCTGGCACTTAGGTTAATATCCCAGTACTGACACTGTAGTGCAGCATGAGAGGGTTGCTGCACTTCTGAGGAGCCGTCTTTCGGATGAGACATTAAACCGAGGTCCCATCTGCCTGGATTGGTGGTAGTTCAGGTGGATGTGAAAGATCCCATGGCACTTATCAAAAAGAGTAGGGGAATTTTTTATTATAAAAACATCAAAACCAAGCAAATAATACAGAAAGTGTTACATCACACCAAATAATAATTGAAAATCAAAGGAAACAAAAAAGGACAAATTCAATCATTTCGACAGTATAACAACAAAGTTAAAAAACTGTGTTACATCACACAATCAGTCATAAAAGATAAAAGGAAAAAGAAAAAACAAATGTAAACATAAACAACCCACCCCTATCCACCCCTAGGTTACAAAATTACTTATTTATATTTAATAAACCTCATGAAACCCTTCCACCAAGTAAAAACCTTCCTGGTAGTAGCATGATCACAATCATATTAAAATACCCTTTCCATTGCCCCCGAATCAATACTCCCACAGTATCATAAGACATCAATTTCTGGTATATAACCCACTAGCATCTAGCCTGCCATAAATAATACGTTAAACAACAGCAGAATATTATCCAAGTATCATAATGATACTGTCTCCTTAACTGAGGGTAATAACCTAAAATTAACATATCATAGTTCATATGCAGTAACCATCCCATATTCCATCGTGCCGATAAAAATTTCCAAAGAGAATAGGCATAGGAACAGTGGAATAAAAAATGCTCCATTGATTCTACTTGGGAAATACACCCAAGGTAAGGACAAAGTCTTTCTGTTATTGCTTTATGTTTTGCATTACCCCAAACCTTTATTCTCCCATATACCGAAAGCCAAATAAACTCCCACATGTGTACTGGCTACCTGGGATTATTTAATTTCTGAAGAACACTTTTAATCCTAATTGAGGGACAGTTCTTAAAGGCCGGTTCGTGTGGATAAATTAAAGACATCACTGTTTCATAAAGTTGTAAACTGCTACTATTCTTCACCACCTGGGCAGTCAACCCCCATTTAACAAGTTTTTTTGCTACAGGCTCAAAATACTGTGGAATACAGTTTGCAAAAAAACTTAGGTGGCAAAACCTGCCATGTTCCAATGTAAGAACTTAGAACATTGTTGAGTAATACCCCATATAAAGCCAGTGTAGATGACAATCCAATCCAGACATTCTGTGCCAAAAAAAGTGTAGTAAAAAACGTAACTGGATCCAACATTCCAAGGCCCCCTTTTTTTTTTCCAAGGTATGTATATTGTCTTTTTATTGGGTTGAGCCTATTTCCACACAGCATTTGAAAAAATAAACTATATATACGGGTTTCCAATTCAACTGGTAATGGAAACACCATTGCAGTATATAGTAAGCTAGGGATAATAAACTTTTTTATTATCTGTATCCTTTTAATTTTTGAAATTTTCCAATGTTTCCACCGATTAATTTTCATTTCTATCGAAGCTAAAGCCTTTTCCCAATTCAAGGTAGGTAAATTTTGAGGACCATACCATAGCCCTAATATTTTAATTGGTTTCAATGAAATGGAGAGCTCTTGAATAATTTCCTCTAAAGACTCCCTTCCCCCAATGAATAGACCCTGGCTGTTCCTCTTCTGAATCTTTGAATTGGATACCATAGAAAAATACTTCATATGGTCTAAAAATATCTCCACGTGTTCTAAACTTGAAAAAAATACACAAAGATCGTCAGCATAGGCCTGAATATAAAGTTGTTCCTTAAAGGAAGGCCCCAAAATCCCATCCCATTTTGGCCTCTGTGAAATAGATTGGATCAAGGTATCTATCACAAAGGAATATAATCAAGGGCTCAATGGACATCCCTGCCGTACTCCAGTAAAAACCTGAATACCCTCCCCCAATGTACGCTGTATAAGAGGATGAACAACAGTCCCTACATATAATAATTTAATCCAGTTTATAAAGGCGTCAGGAACCCCGTAATGTTGGAGCGTAAGAAACAAAAATGGGTGATAGACTCTATCAAAGGCCTTACATTGATCTAACTATATAATACAACCAGATTTGTGGGATTGGCCCATAAGTTCAATTAAATCTTATATTACCATATGTGCCTGCTGAATTTTCCTACCAGGGAGTCCACAATATTGAAACGGTGAAAGTACTGTGACCGCATACTGCTTAAGTCTAGTGTTAAAAATCCCTGTGAAAATTTTATAATCAGTATTCAGAATAGTGATTGGCCTCCAATTTCCTAATAATGTTTTATTTGCAGTTTTATGTAAAAAATCAAGAGCCCCTCAGAGAACCAAACAGGTAAAGCTATTACTGACAAAAAAAAATTAAAAACTAATTCCAAACATATTGAGAACTCTTCTGATAATGCCTTATACAACTCAGAAGTTAAGCCATCTATACCTGGAGAAGTCCCAGATGCAAGGGATTTGATAGCTGCCATAATTTCTGACTTTGTGATAGATTTAATTAACCCAGATTTATCGAATTGAGATTCTTTAATTTGTATTGAATACAAAAACTGATTCATGTCCTCATCACTAGGGGGCACTGTAGGAGCATGAGAGAGTAAATAAGTCTGTAAAATGTGTTGTAAACCACTAAAATCATGTATCAACTGTCCTTCATCATCCAGCAGTGCCAATAGTGTTGCAGTAGTTTTGAATTGTTTAAAAGCTTCATATGGGTCCCCCGTGGTTGTTTTTTTACACCAAATTGAAAAAGAACTAGTGAGGTTTTTGTCCTATTATACTGTACCTCTTGTAATTGTTGTTTCAACACATGTATTTGGGCTGAATAATCTATTTTTGAGGTATTAGCTAAGGAAATTAAATAATATAACTGTTGTCAAAGTTGTAAATACTGTAAAAAACTCGAATTAGCCTTGGACCTCCCCTGGTTTTTAAGTAACTGACCTAAATCCTCTTTAGTGTCATCCCACCATTTCCCCAAATCCTCATATAAAAAAGAAACTGAAATGCTGGCATTAAGTAATAAGACCACCTGTTGAAGCACCCCAGGAGTCTGTAACAAAGGGGCACTCAGTTTCCACCTAGGCTTCTTCCACTGAGGGAGAGAGTCAGAAAAGAATGAACATTGTAGCAACAAATGATCTGAAAAAGAAACAGGGATTGTAGTAAAATAAAAGGGAAGATTATCTGAGACAAAAATATAATCTATAGTAGATGTATACGTATTTTTTTGATAAGTGAAGCTTGGCCCCCCTTGCTGACGGCTACTGCCCATGACCAACCCGGATTCAGTTATCAATGCATGTAATGCATGGGAATCACAGTATATCTTCTTTCCCTTATCCCTGAAACTTTTACCACCTTTTTTCAACCCACAATTAAAATCCACAAAAAACTTCAAAGAAAGTAATCAAAATGGTTTTATCATATTAAATAATGCCACTCTTTCTGCCTTCAATTGTGAACAATAGACATTAATAAACCGACACGACATAGACTTCCAAACCCCATCCAAAATCATCAGACGCTGGCAGAAGATCTATCAATTTCAACAGAGAAAATTCATACGAATGAAAAGAAACCCCAAACCATCAGCTGAGTGTTGCCCAAAGGACCAATATGAAGGCCCCCAGCACCATTCTCTTTGAAAATTCCTAGCTTGGTCAGCAGTATACATCCAGGTTTCCTGAATTAAACAAACATCTAAAGAATTACTGTGAAGATAATTATACAAAACCTGTCACCTTTTATAGTTCAAAATACGATGAACATTTCAAGAACCCAATTTAAATTGAGCCATTTCAAACAAAAGGAAAAAAAAAACAAACCCCAGAAAGGTAACCTCAACCATCTTTTTTCCTCCTCTTTTCCTTTTTACTCTTATAGCCTTCCTAAACTACACAGGGGAAGGGGGGACTGTCCTGTACTGATTGAGAATCAGGATCTTGACTATCCATAACCGAATCACCCCATGGAGTAGATAAAACTTCAAAGGAATTACTGGTCTCCAGACTTACTGAAGGAAGGGGGATTACAGGCTTGAAAATCCTACAGGACCTTCTAACTGGAGGTAATAATGGAGGAACAATCCTTGAGGAAGAATCTCCTGTGGTTTATCATAACATACTGGAGACAGAAGGAAAGGACACATCAGAGACTGCCAGTGGAAGAACCACTGCCGACTCTGGCTCAGGATGTACAGGAGAAAGAACTACTACACCCTCGGGCTAGTTCCCAGAAACTATACCTATAGCTAAATCTTGGGCCTTCTGAATCAAATTGTCTGGACAAGTAGCAGAGACTTTATTCTTAGGCCCATTCGCACTCTGAAAAACATAGGCTATTCCCTCACAAAGATCGCATTTTGTGGCATTCACATTGAAAGGCAACATGTCCCAATTCCCCACAGTTTTCGCACCGAGGCTTGTCACATGAACTGGAGATATGTGTCCTTGACCCACATTTATAACAGGCTCTGGGCTGCCCTGCATAAAAACAGACACCCCTGTCGCGATCCAACAAAAAAGAATTTGGAATATGTGAGATGCCAGTCTCAGATTGCCGAAGTTTAACCTTGAATCGCCATCCCCCAGTCCAAAACTGTTCAGCATCCAAAATGGCCTCTGGAGAGCTTAATACCTCACATTTCTGAGAAAGCCAATACAGAATATCATCTACATGAACCCCCTCATTCCTAAACATAATAGTCACAAACTTAATCAAAGGCTTTGTGAGGGGTATCACTAGAAAGGGGGTCCAGAGAGGAGATCATTTTAATTGATTGTAACGTTCCCAAAATAAATCTAGGGCAGAGGGTGATCGAAAACTAACATCAAAGTTATCCTCCCCCGAGATATTTATAAAAGCAAAAACTTCCCTAGGGGAGAAATGGAGGAAGTCTTTCAATAAGATTTTTCCCACATAATGCCTATTGGGTCGGGTCTCTAAACCTCCCTTGTACCGCAATCTTACAGCATTCCTACGCGGAGCAGTATCTTTTTTTATTTTAGAAAACAAATCAGATAATAAAGGTTTTTCAGGTACAGTATCTTCTGGAACAGGGGTTATAGGTAATTCTGATCTTAAATCTATTAAGATTTCAGGAGGACCAGCTTGTTCAGACTTAGAGGCCAGTTCCTGAGTCTCATGTGTCCCTTTAGTCTCATCAGGGATCACAGTTAGATCAGGCAGACGAGGCTGCCAGGTAGGTTCATTTTGAGAGAAGTCTAGCTTGGGGTCCCAATCCAGGGTAGGGGTGCCATGAATCCCCCTTCTTAGTCCATCCAGCCACACTTAAAGCTGTCTCAGGAGTCCAAGGATCATTAGGTGCAATATGCATTGGGGATACGGCTGCGGGAGTGGAAGAAACACCTACTGTTGGCAAGGTCTTTACTGCAGCTGATAATCCCTCCAAATTCCTTTTAGCCAAAAACACCGCCGCCCACTTCTCCTTTCCTTCTTCTCCCACCCTATCTCCGTGGATCACAGCACGATTCAAAAATGAAAACTCAGACACTCCAGTCTGATCAAATGGCTCAGTTTGAAAACAACAGCTTACCTCTGCAGTAGGCAAGGTTGTAGAAATCGCAGGAAAAGGAGCACGAAAGATGAAACCTGCATTCCTGGACAAGGTGTGTGTGGTCTCGTTACAACCGGAGCTCCTGGACTCCGTGACGATCACATCTGGGGCTCCCGAAAATCTCCGTAGCGACCGGAGCAACTGCGGGATCCAATCCTAGTACAGAAACCTTCTGCTCAGGCTCTTGGCACCGAATCGATACCAATTCAACTCTGCCAGCCACAAGAAAGTCTCCAGAGGAGCACAACGCTTGCACAGTCACGGAATCCACACACGGCAGAACAGCTCCTGCAGCCTCCAATTCAACATCACTGCCTATGACAGTCTCACACTGAATGCCATGTACAGGTACATCCTGAAGAACTTGCAAGTTCAATTTTGTCTTTAACTTTGTTATACTATGAGTTAATTCCGATAATTGACGTTCCAGTCTCTGTTCTCGGTTCTCTAATAAACGTCCACTGGAAGGGTCTCCTGTTAATTCCCGCACAGCCGATAAATCTTCCATTGACACAAAAATATCTTTTTCGTCCATATCCTCGTCGGGCACCTGACATTCAGGTGTCCTCGCAATCTCTCACATTTTACCACTGGAACCGTGCCTCATCACACTCCGTGCGACCGTCCTCCTCAGAGTTTGACCACCAATGCACAGATCCACAGCAAGTCTCCCTACTGGCCGAGCAGTAGGGGAATTTCCCCAGTGTCCTGGCCAAATTTCCCTCATTCACTAAAAATAACACCAACAGCTTAATCTGGTTCAAGGTCAGTTGGCATTCATCCCCTTCCCCCGAGTCGTGCCTGAAAATAGGCAGGATTTGTCTAGTGCACTTACCCGGTCAACAAAAAATAAATAAAAATAAAATGATGCGGGACCGGCTTATAAGTATGGAGTTTGCCCTTGTACCAGCTGAAAACAAAAGCACTGTTTTCCCTTCAATATAAGGCTGCTAATACATTTCCTTGTACGATTTCTGCTGGTGCTACTGCTATATGACAATTGTTAGTATTGTCTGGTGCATAACGCAGGACCACCTTATAAGTAGAACACTTTTTATGTTTGCTTGCACATGCATATGTAAAGCAAACATATTGTGAGAGTAGAGAAGCAGGCTTCAGAGGCATGTCAGTGTCATATCCAATGCTCAGGCTGCAGGAGGCTCGAAAGTGAAAGGCCAGTGATCAGCAAGACCGAACGTTGATCATGATGATGTTCTGCTCGGTAACATGTGCAGACTTGCTGTAGTTGAAAGGAAGTAGACATCTGGATGACACAACCCAGCAACCAACTGAGCAGTATCATACTCAGCCTGTTCCTCATCCCCCCCCCCAATAATAATAAATATCATTTTGAAGTAAAAGAGAAAGCTGAAGTACAATCAGCAAGACTTTGAACAGCAATTTATTTGATTAGATATATCAACTGTTCCTTTTCCTGGCTGCAGTTACGAACTGTGTTAAATCCTTTTTTGAAAAGCAGTTCACCAAATAACTTCACTTATGATTATGTCACAGACCTCTGAGCCACCCTGAAAGGTGAGAACCCCATCACCTAATGCTGTGCACCTTTGCTGATTGAGTAAAACTTTGCTGCAATCTACCAACTAAATTGACTAGGAGTAACTGACTTGCAAATTTGCTTGTCAAAAGTGCTCAGATGTATATTGTCAACCTTTTATTGAACACCTTAGTCATGTAATAAACATCTAAAGCTGACATACTTTATTTCCTCAAAAATGTATGCACTAGTCAAAAGGTGCTTATTATCATTAAACAGTCATGAAAAGTAAGTTATTTACTTATTGGAAACCTGCTTGTATACACAAATTTGGTTAATTCATTTTTTGCTGAATACCTGTACAAAATATTAAATCATTTGTCATCACAGAACTTCAAGAAATCCAAGGCATCTTCTTTTAAAGAGCGAGTGGAACCAAAACAGAAAGCAGACAGGAAAATTATACAAATTTTAAGAAGTAGTGAGTTGTAACTTTTATTTCTGAAATATTTTCCTTTTTCCTTTGCTCATTAGGACATTTTTTATGTGATAATATTGTGTTGGATGTGTGGAATAGCTCTCAGTCTGGCAGGTGACATATCTATCTCTAGTTTCCTTGCTACATCATTAGCACTGTGCTCTCACAAACAATGGCTTCACACGTGACTGAACTGGCAGCTATTGAGTGGCTGTTCCTAAGCAGCAGTGATGCCACAGTCAATCGGGTCACAATGCTGATGACGTAATGGGTGGAACAGAGCTAGATATGTCAGCTGCCAGGAGGAGTATTGTTCCACATAGCATACCTACTAACACCAGGTACACAATCTTCTAATTAACAAAAGGGAAAATAAAAAAGGAAAAAGTACCTCAGATATAACAAGTAACAGCTGACTGCTTTAAAAAACTGATATTAGTTTTATGCAGTACACTAGCTCTTTAATGTAAAAACCATTAATGCTATCACTGTTGCAACGAATACAGTGTTTTGTTAGACATGTTTTCATAAATATTGTTCAGTTACCAGCACTAATTAAATTACACATGATAACTATGGCAAAATGGATATGTATGTACAAAAGTTTTATTACAAATGACAATCAAATTAAATGGTCATGATCATAGTTTAACATTTCTACATCCTCATCCCAAAGAATACTGAACAATAACAGATTTGAACCCATCTGAAAAGCAATATATTCACAAGTATGTTTTATGAAGTTCAAGACATAGCAGGACTTTGGCACGGTTTAACACTGCATGAAAATCACATCCAAGTAAGGATTAAGCCACGAGAAAGGATGGGTCTATTGTAGAATTAATCCATGAGGGGGGCTCCAACCACCCAACCATGGATTAATTCCACTGTAGACCAATCCTTTTGAGTGACTTAATCTGCTTGTAACATGGTATAACAGTATGACTAATGGTATGTGAGTCTTTGTAACTAAATGATGACACTGACATTCTTTTCATTGAAAAGTTTTAATGTTTTGAAGCATAACACGCTTTATGAATCTGCAAAAAAATTAGACCACCTCGATCAGGAACATTGTGGGTCTCAAACAAGTTGAACTTTCACATTTATGCATTGTACGCTACTGATTGCTGTGATTTTTACACTTCTTCTCTTTTGACTATAGAAGTGGTAGATTTTTTATTACACTCCTCATAATCTAAACATTTCTATTACTACAGTGCTGCATTCTGGAATGTTTTGCTACATGCGATCTGATACATTGTGGGTCCTACTACATTTCAAATTACATATTTTCAGATTTCTCCGATATCCATTGCTGTAATTAGTTACCTTGTTTTGTTTCACTTCTGGTGAGCACTTTTTAATAATACTGCTCATTGCCTTCTGTTGTAAACACTGCATTGTGCTGCATTGTCGAGATGTTTTGTACCATACACGCCACCCCGCTGCAGTACTATTTCAATCTCCATGTTTTGCCCACCATTGGAATAATACTCACCTCGTGGATCTTTTACTAGTTGAGAACTTACTATTCTACTCTAAACATTGCAACCCCAGCTAAACAGGAACCTCAAAAACACACTTCTGCTATGCTGTTTCTCTGTGGTCCTACTTCCACAGGTAAGCAACATTTGGAAGTTTTTTACTTCTAAGTATTAGGGTTTGAATTTCAAGATGTGCAGATATAATTACACTTCACTGCACCATTTATAGTGAACCTGCTTAACTTAAACAGTGCCCAGTGATTTTTCCCATCGCTGCTCTAACGACCATTGTGTTTGCCAGATTCATCAATGGCCACTGGGTGGGTAGGTAGGTCACTAGCTGCATGACATATTCCATTTCTAACTCATTTGAATATGCATATATTATACATTGTGCATACATTAAAATATTGCTTTGACTTCCTGTGGCTAGCTTTAGTACTACAACAGCAACCATGATCTACTATGGTATTAGATCATGGTTGCTGATGTACCACATTGTCTGTTTCCACCTATGTTACTCCTTCATTTTCTTTCACTTTTTTTGCCATGTTACAAGGTATAATAGAAGGCTCATCATCTAAGCATACCAACTAAACTCTTTAGAATTTATTTTGAAAAATATAACAAGCTGAAACAAGAAAAACTGAATTAACCATGACAGTCGAAAATATCTTATTCTAATCATGAGAAAACACTATGGTTACTGGTTAGTCCAGGGTCTGGCTATCACCCAAACACATTTACTCCAATGACTTAAATTATCTTTTGCAAGGACTTCTGTATCCAATAGATGTTTTGTATGAAATATTATATCTAGAGCTGCCTCTTCCCTTTTTTGTGGTCCATTTTGAGGTGCAAGACATCTCTCAGACATATCATTCATTACAATTGGGTGGAAGTCCAGATTTCTGGTGTGCAGTGTTCTGAAGAGCTAAAAGGTGGAGTTTTGGTAGTTTTATCCCTATCTGTGGAATCCATAGCAGGAAGAGTGGATGATTCGTAACCAGAACTTGCAATACATTCTCTGTTCTTCTGAAGTCTAAAATGTGGAAGAACATTGCTTTTAAAGTAAATATAAACTATATTTTAATGGTAAGATGCAGTATTTGGAATTTAAAAATAAAGGAATTTCTTGTAAACCTGGAGATACGTAAATGATTTCTAGAATATGCAGAATAGTGTTTAACTGAGTTAACTACAGTAGATGATAGCATCATGCAAATTATTGCAGTTTATTTGATTTGTAGACATAAAATACTGTATGCTGGCAATTCATCTGCTGTTCTAATGTCTCAGAACACAACTCACAAGTTGTACTGAAAGATGCTTATATGACAGATTGAGTGGCCTTGAAAAAAATTCCTGTCTGTCTTGCCTGTGTATCTGTCTTTTGGAAAACATATTCTAGTATGACCAGTAACAGCTTTTACAAAGGAGGAGCAGACAAGATTGACACTAAGTTTTGCTTTTTTACACCACCATAATTCTATGTTACTATGTTACTGATAATTTCACTGTGTGTAGAGTGACATTGGGAAAATACACAGACATCAGTGGTAGAAAAGGCAAGTTTTTTTCTTATGTTTGCTTGTGTGCACACGTGTAAAGCAAACATATTGTGAAACTAGAGTAGTGGATTTCAGAGGCTTGTCACTGTAGCATCCAATGCAGTTCAGGCTGCAGGAGGCTCAACAGTGACAGGCCAATGATCAGCAAGGCTGCTCATGAAGCTGTTCTGCTGGGTGATCGCACCAGGTCATAATGTCGTACTGTTAATAGCGTACGGCATTATGGTGTAACCCCGGACCTGTGAGGACTCCGAGTTGGACCCCCCCCCGGAGTTGGAATCTTTTGGAGGGTCCGGGGGGCACAGCCCCTCACAGAACAATGAATACAAAGAAATCACACAACACGATTCTGCAGCACGGCATTCTGCTGTGAGACATTATGATCCCATGCCCTGTATGATGCATGGAAACTTTGTGTAGTTGAAAGGAGACAGCCACACCTGACAGAGAACAGATGCATCCTTTCATCTATAAGACTCAGCCCAGCAGCCAGCTGAGTGGTGTAATGATCAGCCTGCTCTTCCTACTCCCCCTCCCAATGTCTGGTGGTCATCTGTGTTGCCAACACCATTCCTGGAGAAAGTACAATCAATGTTTACCATATTTAATTAACTAAGATCTACTGGTTTGCTTGAAGCCCTGACTGCAGCACAGATCAGGACTTCCTTCTACAGTTCCCTCCTGCAGTCACCCCATAAAATGCAGCCTTTAATTAACTCACCGCTTGTAAAAATGTGTTAAGCCCCCAGTGCAGCTGGCATTTGTTGGCATACACATGGCATTTAGGCAAAGTGTGTAAGAATACCAATGGGCATCTGACATATGGGGCTGGATATTCAAACTGCGCTATTTTGTGGTGCAAGCCCTTGTGCTGGACAAAATAGTTGCACTGGGGTGTGGCCGGGGCGATATTCAAAGGAGTTGCACTATTGAGCAACTCCTTTGAATATCACCCCCCAGCCACAGCCACTGTGCATGGCGCAGTGGAACTTGTGCCACCGCAAGTGGTCAGAGTGGAGCAGTCAAGTTGCAGTGGCGCAAGTACCATTGCGCCATGCGCAAATTTCCCATATTCAAAAGGTGACATGCAAATGGGGTGGGGCATAATTCATGCAAGGCGCAGGGGGGCCATTTGCATCTATTTATGGCCCCATTTGCATGCCATTAGCATGCAGGTGCACCGATCCCCGAGGACTTGCGCCTTTCGCCCTGCCAGGCAGCAGCCATCAGGGACTGACACCCCCTGCAGCCCGATCACGGGCAATAGTGTAAAAATTCCCCCCACTCCTCGACTGGTCCGATCGCAGGCAAAAGCTTTAATAACCCCCCCCACTAGCCCGTTCGCGGGTATAAGCTTTAATAAAACCCCCACTAGCTGCGATCGCGGGCATAAGCTTTAATAACCCCCACCCACTAGCCCGATCGTGGGCATAATTTAAACTAGCCCCCACCAGCCCTATCGCGGGCAGCACAGAGTCCAACCCCCAGGACATATCCCTGGTGGTCAGTGGACCACTAAGCCCAATCACGGGCTGCAAAATGTGAACCCCTCAGACCATATCCCTGGTGATCTAGTGTCCCCCCACCCCACCCATCCATGAAGCCCCACCACCCCGCCCCTCACAGCAGCGGCGGGTGGCAGCATCCCACCCGCCTGCCGCCCAGCCACCCACCGACTGACTGCCGGTAGGGCTGCATGCCATTGGTGCAGAGCAAGAGCCAACAGAGGTGCAGCCTATACCATAGTATCAGCAGTCCAGATATGTGAGTGAAGTTCTTTCATTCACATATCTGGATTGCCTATGCCGAAAGTGGGCAGTCAGTTGGTGGGTGGCAGGGGTGGCAGGCGGTGGAATGCTGCCGCCACCTGCTGCTGGGAGGGAGCGGGTGGGGGCTCATGGGTGGTGGGTGGTGGGGGGACACTAGATCACCAGGGATATGGTCTTGGGGGTTTTGCCACATTTTGCAGCCCACGTATCGGCTTAGCGGTCCACTGGACCACCAGGGATATGTTCCAGGGGTGGACTCTGTGCTGCTCGATCGGGCCGGGGGTATTTTATAATTATGCCCGCGATCGGCTGGTGGGGGTTATTAAAGCTTATGCCTGTGATCGGGCTGGTGGGGTTTATTGAAACTTATGCCCCTCGATCGGGCTGGTGGGGGTATTTTACACTATGCCCACGATCGGGCTAGTGGGGGATTATTTTAACCTTATGCCCCAATGCATCAGGCCAGTCAGGGGTGGGGGATTTTTACACTTTTGCCCATGATCGGGCTGCAGGGGGCACAGGAATAGGTTGAGGGCCAGCCACAGGTGGCAGCTGCTGTGTTGCACCCTGCAATGCGGCAGCTCACCTGTGGGTGGCCCTTGACTTACTCCTCTTTTTTTGGGCTCAAAGTTGTGCAGGCGCAGGTTGAGGGCTGCACCTGCACAACTCTGCACAGCCCCCTGAATATCGGGCTGTGCAGTTTATGCATGGTTCCTCCCCCTCCAGTTCAGCATGCATTCATTTGCATTGCGCTGTTGCTCAGCTTGCCTTGGAGGGCGCAACTGCCTCCTGCTGAATATGGCAGAATGGCGCAATTTCGGACTTGCTCAGGCACAACCCTATTGCGCATGGCACAACCCTTTTGAATATCCAGCCCATGGTATATATTAGAGTTCCATACATAGCGGCAACCATAAGGCAGGGGCAGTGGAACATCATCATCTCACATTAATGCTAGAGAGATCACAACCAGGCAAGCAGCGCCATGTTTGCAAATGCCTGCTGCACTGGGAGCTTAACACATTTTTACAAGTGGTGAGTTAATTAAAGGCTACATTTCATAAGGTGACTGCGGGGGGGTGGACTGAAGCCCTGATCTGTGTAGCGGTTGGGACTTCAAGCAAGCTGTGAGATCTCCTTTTTTTTCTATTATCTTTTTATCCTCCTGGAGCTCCCCAGGTGATTCTGGCCCTCCCTCGGAGGGACTCATCCTCCGGCCCATGTGCCCCTGCTCAAACTGACCCCCATGTATTCCCCCATGGCCTACCCCCCACAGAGGGGCCAGAGAGGAGAGTGCCAGCTTCTCCCTCACCCCAGAGCATAATCCAGAAGCCAGGGGTGGCCCTCAGGGAGCAATGGGCCATCATGGAGCCTGCCAGCTCCTTTTTCCACTGTTTCCTCCTGCCCCACTTCCCCTACTGATGTGAGGATGTCGGTATGTGCCTCCTGACCCGTACTGCCCTCTGGCCATCACCAGAGGACAGTCAACGAGTGGGATAACAACCCTCTCTCCCCCAAGAGAGGAGAATAGTCCACCAGATGCTCGATCCTCTCTCACCCCAGCTGACCCCAGGCTCATTCCTGAACCCGAGTCACCAGCATGGTGCGAGGTGTAGCAACCAGCTCCTGAACCTCCAGCGCCACCGGGCTGGCCACTGGTAGATCTCCTTTAAGAGACACATTGGTGTGTGAAAGAAATAATTACCTGCACTGTTGCTTTAATTTTTTTGTTTGTTTTTTCACTGGTTTGGTTTGCTCTCTACCAAAAGAAAACTACAAAGTATATTGGTAGGGTACAGCATGTACCCAGTTGCAATGATGTTAAACTTGGGTCAATCAGGCACCCTCGACCCACCATCTGTGACACCCTTAAAACCCTCTCCTGCCATTTCCCATTCCTACACTCCATTCCCAGCCCCTGACAGTAAAAAAAACCCTTCCTCTCCTCTGTTCTCTGTAGTATCCTACCCCCCCCCCACTGCTGCCTCACTCTCTGTTGCATGCATGGTCTACACCCATTTCCTCACTATGCTTGCTCTTTCAACCATTCCTTCCATTCCCAATCAGTGCAATAAACAAAACAACCTTTCCCTCCCTCCCTCACTGTCCTTGCTATTCTAGCACCATCTTTCCTTTTCTGCATACATAGATGCATGGTGGGTTGAATTTCACAGCAGGGTCTAAAAGAGGCAGGCTTGTTCAACCCTTTCATCACTGCCCTGAGCAACTGGATCACTACTGACTTCAGAGGAAGACCAAAGAGGAGAAAACAAGTAAAATCAAAAGCCTTGGATTCTTTTTGTGATCATCTCTGGACCGGAGCCCCACCCATTGGCCAGTGACACGGATGGGCAGAAGAGGCAGCCAGACAGTAGGAATCACTCAGAATACTACTTGCTCAGATGGCTAGAAAAGGGAGGTGAGTTTAGAAGTCTTAGTAACCATTACTAAGCCTGTAATTAACTACTTTCATTGACCTAAAAACTTCGGGGGGGGGTACTAGCTGTAGCTCAGCTTAATGCAACTGACATCTCAGCTGCCCCCCACCTCATTAACATTAGTAAGGAGTCAGGCAGGGACAGACCCCAGTTTAGCACTCAGTTACTCCACTAGTATCTGACATATTGATCTGCCCCCCATTATCATTAGTAGGGAGTCAGGCAGGGACAGCTCTCATTTTAACACTTGGATCTTCCACAGGTATCTGGCAGTTCAACTGCCCCCCTCCCCATTACCATTTGTAGGGAGTCAGGCAGGTACCACTGTTAGTTGAGCACTCAGATCCTCCACTAGTATCTGACATTTCAACTGCCACTCATTACCATTAGTTCAATGTGCCTGTGCAACTGGTTTCATGCTTGTGTAATGTAGATAAACGTTTGTTGTTCGTCTCTCTATCCATGGGATATGCGACCCTGTAGGGGTACAAAGGCAAGGAACCCTGGGGGGGGTTCCACCCCTTGTAGTGATGTGGGAGTGATTCCCTTGGCTAAAGGTACCTTAGGAAGAAGCCCATGGGAGATAAAGGCATGCCGCTGGAGGAGGAAGAAGGGTGGATCTAGGGGCAAAGAAAAATGCGTGTGTGTGGAGTGAGGAAAGCAACCCTTAAATAAGTCAAAAGTGGAGTGTGGCCTGTTGTACCACCCCCTTGAATGACAGGCTATAGCTGTCCAATTCACTGTGCCTGTGCAGCTGGTTTTGTGCTTGTGTAACATAGCTAAACTTTGGCTGTTTGCCTCTCTATCTGTGGGATATACCACCCTGTACAGGTACGAAGGCAAGGAACCCTAGGGGAGGGTTCCACTCCTTGAGGTGCCATGGGAGTGATTCCCTTGGCTAAAGGTACCTTAGAAAGAAGCCCCAAAAGAGTGTCAAGCAAAGCATACAAGGTAGCGAACAAATATTGGGGTCGAGGACCTGTACGTAGGTCAGTTGGTAGTATGGGTTCAGTTGGTAGCATGTGTTAATGAAGACCTGCACGTAAGTCAGTGGTAGCATAGGTTCAGTTGGTAGCATGGGTCAAAGAAGACCTGTATGTAGGTTGGTTGGTAATGGGGTTCAGCTTGTAGCATAGGTCAGTTGGTCATATTGTTTGAGTAAAGTAGGCAGGAAATGACAGGTGAATAGTGATCCACTTGGAGGTCTGACTGTAAGGCATGGAGGTTTGGCTTCCTGAGGAGAGCGAGAACAGCCAAAGGGGGAGACAGGACAATTATGGGACTTCCACCTGACTCCATCCAACAGCAGAAACCTACCTAAGTGTGAAACCTACATAAGTGACCGAGGGACTACAAGGATGCCTATCTAGTATTATGACCACTGGCATGGAGGAAAGGAAAAACACCTTTGAGGAGGAAACCTCTTGGGATCAAAGGACTAGGTTGCCTTCCCTCCAGGCTTTGGGGCAGTTTTGGTTACTATTGCAATTTAGTAGACCCATCAAAGGGAATTGCAATTTTGGAGAACACTCTCACTATATCCCTCTAACAGGAATGCTGTGGAGGGTTGAGAGTGCACTCTGCAACAACAGTTGACCAAGGCGGAAGAAGGAGAGTAACGATTGCCAAGATGCTCAGCTGGCCTACTGATCTATGAACAAACCAGGTGAACCAGAGGTGATCGTAGGAAGAATAGCATGAAAGGGTACCTCTGAACCACTCGGACTGCTAAAGGGGCCCTTCTCATGAGAGCCCCACCCCTTCCCCACTGAAGTCTTAAATGCTACATCAAGAGGTGCCGTCAGTATGGTTGATGACTGAAGGTTCACCCAGAGTGAGGACCTTCCCAACTATGGACCAGGTGAGAAGGACTCTGCCCCATATTTTGCATGCTCAAGATGCAGACTTCGGGGTGCAGAGAGAGACCATCAGCCACAGGGCTAGCAACAAGGTAAAGCCCAAGCAAGAACAGACACTGCCGTTTTGCTGACAGACCTGATTGTTGGAGGGTGTTAGCCTGTCAACACTGCGCGTCAAATGCCCTGCCCCCTCTACCCCCTCCCCATCCTGGGTGGTTATGGCCATGAAAGCAGGATTAGATTACCATCAGAAACAGATTGCTGTGGGTTTGGTAAAAGTAAGGTTTGCTAGAAGTAGGAGCATTGATGAGTCCAACAGCAACTGTAATACTAGTAGGGTAGGGATCCCCAAAAGAGGTGCCTTTACAGGCAAGATCCTAATGAAGGACAAGCTATGGGAAAGCAAGCTGCTAGAGCAATGGGAACACGGGAAGCAAATTAATGACTGAGAGGTTCAAAATAGTTAGATTCAGAAACAAATTGCTAAAAGGCCTGCAGCTGTAGCTGAGACCAGGCAGCCAGGCAATAGCTGAATGTATCAGTAAAGCAATAGCAGTTGGGCCAGGCTGAGTGAATAAAATGAACAGAGCACATTGAACTCCAATACTGAATGAAGTGAGCTAGCACAGAGTGGAGCAAGAGCAGAACTGGGAGAACACAGAGCAACAAGAAGGGGCAGGGTGAATCCTAGACCAGGTGCAAAGGATTAGGCTGAAAGCACTGGAGATAGCAGGAAGGAAAACAGCAGTGGAAGCTGAAACACACACTACAATTCAAGTGACTGAGGCCTGGGACAATCTGGTGAGGAAATATAGCCTGAGAGCACAGGCACGGGGCAGCTGAAGGTAAGGAAACAACCTAAAGCACAAATAAGCAATGTAAACACAGGTGGTAGAAACTAGAAAGCCCAAAAGAAACAAACAAAGGAAAACACAAGTATAGGAGCAGGTAGGAAACACACAGTAGCTGGAAGCATGTAGTATGAACCAAAAGCAGGAGAACACAAAAACAGAAGTCTAGCACAAACCACCAGAGCTCAAAGCACAGAGACATTGGAGGGGGGCAAGCCCCTGGTGAGCTCCAAGGGAGAAGACAGACCAACAGAGCCTCTGGCAAGCAAGGAAAAATGCTTGTGTGTGGAGTGAGGAGGGCAGCCCTTAAATAGGCCAAAAGGGTGATGTGGCCAGTTGCACCACCCCCTTGACCTACAGGTTTTAGCCTTCCAATAGGGAGTCAAGCAGGGACAGCTCTCAGTTTTGCACTCAGATCCTCCCTATCTGACATCTCATCCATGACCATTACCTAAAGAGGGGATTCAAGCAGAGATGTCTCTCAGTTTAGCGCTTGGGTCCTCTACTAGTATATAACATCTCAACTGTCACCTGTTACCATTAGTAGGGAGTCAGGCAGGGAAGGCTCTCAGTTTGGCACTCAGATCTGGACTGGAGCCCCTCCCACTGGCCAGCACCACAAATGCAGAGAAGAGGCAGCCAGGCAGTAAGAATCACACAAAATGCTGCCTACTCAGGGGGGGCAGAAAAGGGAGGTGAGTCTAGAAGCCTTAATAACTATTATTAAACCTGTAATTAACTACTTCGATTGACCTAAAAACTTCGGATGGGGAGGCACTAGCCATAACTCAACTTAATGCATCTGACATCTCAACTGCCCCTCCCCCATTATCATTAGTAGGGAGTCAGACAGGGTTGGCTCTCAGTTTAGCACTCAGTTCCTCCACTAGTATCTAGCAGCTGAACTGCCCACCATACCCACTAGTAGGGAATAAGGCAGGGATGGCTCTCAGTTTAGCAGTCGGAGCCTCCACTAGTATTTGACTTTCAACTGCCATCATTATCATTAGTAGAGAATCAGCCTGGGATGGTACCCCACTAGTATCTGACATCTCAACTACCCCTGTTATTATTAGTATTAAGAGTCAGGCATGGAAGGCTCTCAGTTTAGCACTCGGATCCTGCACTAGTATTTAACATCTCAACTGCTACCCATTACCATTAGTACGGAGTCAGGCAGGGACAGCCTTCAGTTTAGCACTCGCATCATACACTAGTATCTGACATCTCAACTACCCCTGTTACCATTAGTAGATTAGTAGGGAGTCAGGCATGGAATGCTCTCAGTTTAGAACCTGAATCCTCCATTAGTATGTAACATCCCAGTTGTCCCTCATTACCATCAGTATGGAGTCTATCAGGGATAACACTCAGAACTTCCACTAGTATCTGACATCTCAACTGCCCCCTGTTACCATTAGTAAGGAGTCAGGCAGAGATGGCTCTCAGTTTAGTACTTGGATCCTGCACTATCATCTGATATCTCAACTGCCCCAGCCCCGTTACCGTTAGTAGAGAGTTAGACAGGGATGGGTCTCAGTTTAACACTCATTTCCTCCACTAGTATCTGACATCTGAACTGCCACACATTACCATTAGTAGGGAGTTAGACAGGGACGACTGTCAGTTTAGCACTTGGGTCTTCCACTACAGTAGTGTCTAACATCTCAACTGCAACCCGTTACCAGTAGTTGGGAGTCAGGCAGGGACAGCTCTCAGTTTATCACTCAGATCCTCCTCTTGTATCTGACATCTGAACTTCCCTCTTACCATTAGTAGGGAACCAAGCAGGAACAGCACTCAGTTTAGCACTCAAATCCTCCACTAGTCCTCATGCAGAAGATGCTTAGTGTCCAGAAAAGCTGTTCCACATACTAATCTGAATTTTTACACAGCAACAAGACTCAAGGTGCACCCCCCCCCACTCACTCCTCACTCCACATCGGGAGCACAGCACTGAAGGAGCCGACAGCAACAAGGCTCAAGGTGCACCCCACTCGCTCTTCAATCCACATTGGGAGCGCAGCACTGAAGGAGATGACAGCAGCAAGGTAAAGCCCAAGCCAGAAAAGACACTGCCGTTTTGCCAATGGACCTGATTGTTGAAGGGTCTATTAATTTAAATGTTTTTTGTGTGCTAGCTGCACTCTGCCATTCTACTGAATCTCATGCATTGCTGTTTGTTTTTTATTCGGCAGAGTGCACAGATAGGTTTTTAACAGCTGCCTTGTAACAGGCCTAGACAGGGATTTCTGCATGTACTCCAAGAGTCTTTACACAGGCTGTTTTAGCTGTTCTGAGTCGTAATCCAAATTGTGCAGATTAGTTACTTGATTCATTTAGTAATCCTGCTCCTCCTGTTCTGCGGGTTGGTGCATGCTCAGTTTCCACCCTGCCTGACTCTTTTGTTGAAACTTCCCACCTCAAGATTCATTCTTTGTTCCCGCTGTTGCCCTGCAGGCTCAAGGTGCAACCCCGACTCACTCCTCACTCCACATCAGGAGCGCAGCACTGAAGGAGCTGACAGCAACAAGGTAAAGTCCAAGCCAGAACAGACACTGCCATTTTGCTGACAGACCTGATTGTTGGAGGGTGTTAGCCTGTCAACACTATGCGTCAAATGCCCTGCCCCCCTCCACCCCGAGTGGTTATGGTCATGTGACCTGACCTTCCCCCTGTGACTGAGTTCCCAGATTTCGATAAGCTGATTACTTTCAATTACCAGTAGATATAAACCTTGAGTCCTCCCTGTTTGACTTCACTTTAGCCTTGAATATCCTCCCTCTCTATCTCCACTAGCTTCTCACCCTAATTCCCCAACCCCGCCTCTGTCTTCTTCCTACCAATCTCCTACTCTCTTGCTCTCCCCCCACAAACTAGAACCTCTGACCCTCTGCACCATAGTCAAGGACCCTACCACTGTGCTAACACATTGGTCTCTCCTCTCTTAGGTCAATTTTTATCCAAATACCCCTCTCAATTTCCCCGGTTACCAAAGTCTAAAATAAAAATAAAATTAATAAAACTATGGCACAAGCTCCTATTGGTGCCCTATCACTATTACTTCTCATGTTTGCCTATCCCTCCCTCCATAACCCCTACCCCAACCCATCCACCAGCTGCCCCTTATGGCTCCATTAGCACCATCATCTGTTACTGCCACCATCACCCCTAAGCAAGCCCCAGGCCCTCAGCTTCCACCAGATCACTCTGTCAGCCCACTTAATAACTTCTCACTGCTCACTGCTACTCATATCCCTTCACTGCCACTCCTTGTCTTCGATCACAAATCTGGCCGCCGGAAAACACCCTATAACCTAAAACCGTCTAAATTCCTAATAATTCATCATAGCCTACTCCTTCTCTTGCTCTTTGCCAATGTTCACCCCAACCCTGGGCCAGCCTCGTAACCTCATCTCACCACTAGTAACCCAGGTGGCCTTAAGTTTGTCATTGTCAACATCAGTAGCCTCTTGCCTAAGCGCAACCTCCTTCAAGCCTTGACCATGCAACATAGCCCCGATGTCCTTGCAGTCATTGAGACCTGGCTCTCACCCAAAATACCCAACTCTGTTGTTGCCCTGGATGGCTATATGTTGTTCAGGGAAGACCGGCTGGGGAAAAGGGGCGGGGCTGTGCCATCTATCTAACCAATTCACTACATGGACAGGTCCTCCCCCAGTCGTAACAGGCATGATGCACAGGCATTGGCAATTAAAAATGCCATATGGTACCAGGATAAATCCATTGTTGCCATTTCAGTTTACATTCCTCCCCGCAACACTACCTCAGGCTTTAACACCATCCTTGACTGTGTCTCAACCTGCCCAATAATATTGAAGCAATCTTGCTGGGTGAATTCATGTAAACTTGTTGGCACCTGAATCTGCCCAACACAGGGTTGCTGCTGCAGCCTTTAGACTCTCCCAACTAGTATCCTCTCCAACCAGTTTGAACTATAGAACCGGTAATTGCACACTTAAAAATCTGATACTCACAAACCATCCTGAGAGATTCTCCAACATCGAAGTCTTACTGGATTCACTCAGTGACCACTCTGCGGTCCTTTGCCACTGGTCTAACTGTTCCCCCAAACTGCCTACTAAACCTATTTGCCACCATATCCTCAAAAAAGGTATGCTAAAACAATTTCAGTTCTACCTCTCCAACTGTGACTGGTCCTTTATTAACACTGCTACCAATGTCGACTAGGCACTAACACACTTTATTACCACTTTTAAGAAAGCAAGCAATATCTTTGCCCCATACTCTAAGTGGTCTATCAAGGGTAATAGCCATCCCTTGATCACCACTGCTCTTCTCAAATCCATGGCCTCAAGGGACAACCTCTGGCTAATAGCCTGTGCCACTGGTTGTATCACTGACTGGCAGAGATACAGGGCAGCTAGAAATTCCTGCACTTGCGATATTTGCCTAGCCAAGGTTGCCCACTTCCAGGAGTGTCTCTCCTCCTCCTGGGGGGATGGAAGAAGTTTCTGGGACAACCTTAAAGACCTCACAGGCAAACCTTCCACTTCTCCTCCCTCTATGTTCAACATAGGTGGTACCACCACACTGGACCCTAAGCTCATTGCTGACACTTTTAACACCACCTTGATGGACCTTAGTGGAGTCCTCCCCCCAACTTCTTCTCCAACACCCTCTTACCAGTTGTCACCCATCACACCAAAGGACCTCGTAACACCCCACCCTTTCAATTCAAGATCATCACCCAAAAGGAAGCTAGAACCTACCTTCTGCATGTCCTGGGCAAGTCCAGACATAGCGGTGACACCTTGGACCTGAAACTCCTATACCTTGCCCTTGATACAGTACTATGCCCCCTAACCATGATTATAAACCGATCCCTCTGCCTTGGCCAATTGCCCCAACAATAGAAGGCTGTGGTGGTAACCCCAATCCACAAAAGTAGGGCCTCTTGTAGTAATTACCACCTGATATCCATCCTCCCCCACCCAAAAGCACTCGAGAGGATAGTTTTTGATCAATTATCCGACTTCCTTACTAAACATTCCTGACATGGAACCTTTGTAAAAGAGCCTTGGCTTAAAGGTAAATGTAATCCTAGATCTAAATAAACAAATAAATAAATAAATACAACCTCCAATGCCACCAACAACATTGCTTCAGGAAGGGTCATAGCACTATCTCTGCCTTCCTTGAATGTACGGACTACATACATAAAGCTCTTGACCATGTCACCTTGTTAAGTCTGTGTACATAGACTTAACAAAAGCATTTGACATAGTCAGTCACGCCCTTCTATTTGCCACTTTCCCTGCCATCGGTTTCTCCAGTGATGCTACCTCCTGGCTCTCCAACTACCTCTGTGGGCATACACATGATGTCAAAATTATGACACCCTCTCCTCCAGCCACCCCATCTGCGCAGGTGTCCCTTAAGGATCAATTCTGGGTCCTCTTCTTTTCAGTCTCTTTCTCAACACCCTCCCCCTAGCCTGCTCCAGAAACCTACTCTTACATGTGGATGATGCCATTATATACTCTAGTCACTCCGATCCCCTCCCACTACAGTAGTCCCTTCAAAAGTGCTTTCACAAAGTGGAAACCTGGTTCTCTGACCATAAATTGATAGTTAACTATAAAAAGACAAAGGTTACGGTATTTGCCTGCCCCCAAAACAAGCATAAGGGGGTCTTCCTCAACATCCAAAATAATCTCAGCCATTTGCTGGAACACATCAACAGCTTTAAGTACCTAGGAATTACACTAGACTGCTCTCTATCCTTCTGGGAGCATGTCAACCTTGTCTGCAAGGCAGTGAATATAAGGATCAGATTACTCTATTGGCACAGGCGATGTATGACACCCCTGACAAAGGGTTGTCTGGACCCATGCTGCCTGGGCAAGTGGCAGAGGGGTCTGTGTGCACACTCTCACTGCAAAATAGCTAATAAAGCTTTAAAAATCTACTTCTGTGAGAGTGCGTCTTTTGGCTGACTGGATTTACTTTTGTGGAGTGCAGACTCTCTCGGACTGTTGATGTATAACACCTCATGCCCTCCGATTAGCAGTAACCAGTTCCATCCTCTCAATCATCGACTATGGTATATTATACAATGGTAAAGAAATGTCCTTTATTCTGATTGGTCAGTGGGTGCTTGGTACAATGATGATATTGGACAATAACATCACTGCATTAAGTCCAGGCAGACACATGACCGAATGACACACTGTGAAATCATGTGTCCTGTCCACTCGTTGCCGCTGATATGGGACACTGCTGTAAACAAATTCATCAACAGCCCCCCCCCAAACATTCCCTTCCTTTCTTTTCCACACAAATCCCCAGTTTTCTGCAAAACAGCATCTCAGTTTTTTCATTTCAATAAACCGTGGAAAAGGAGCTAACTGCCCACCGCATGACTGTCACCGGAGCTTACCAACAAAAACAACAAAACCCCACAAATCACACATTTTGCCATTTGTTTAAATCTCACCTGTAAAAGTCTGGCCTGCATCACAACGTAAAGAAAAGATATTCCGTGAAACTTTTCTCGATCCCTGTCATCTGAACCCACATATTACAAGCCACGTCCGAGACTACAATGTGACACCTTTTACAGAAAGCTAAGCACACTACGAGCACGCTTACTGATTGTCACAGCAATGAAAAAAAAAAACCCAGGAAAACACAAAATGCAGCCCAGTTTAGCAATCTGGGTCAACAGCTCGGGAAAGGTGGGGGAGGTTACTGTAAACCCTCACTGCAGAAACATCTCTGAAACAACACGGAAGAGATGTACAGCCCTAGGAAAGCATCATTATGTAGAGACCAGCTTCGCCTACTGGTGGAAAGCTATAGTGGACTTTTTTCCAGGGTGGTAGCCTGGGTAAAACATTGGCTGCACAACAGGACACAGAAGGTAATTGTAAATGGAGTCCACTCTGAAGAAAGAGGGGTTACTAGTGGGGTACCGCAGGGTTCAGTATTGGGTCCAGTCCTTTTTAATGTCTTCATCAGTGACATTGCAGAGGGACTGGAAGGAAAAGTATGCCTTTTTGCAGATGACACAAAGAGCTGCAACAGGGTTGATACACAAGTAGGTGTGGAAAGGGTGAGAAGGGACTTGGCAAGGTTGGAGGAATGGTCAGAAGTATGGCAGCTAGGATTCAATGCAAAGAAGTGCAAAATAATTCACCTGGGAAACAAGAACCCAGGGGAAGAATACACAACGGGGGGGATGTAGTAACAACAACAAAAAAGGAAAGGAACCTGGGGTTGATCATATCAAATGACCTTAAGGTTAGCAAGCAATGTGAGAAGGCAGTAGGGAGGGCTGGAGGTATACTGGGATGCATAGGGAGAGGCATCAGCAGCAGAACACAGGAAGTTGTTATCCCTCTGTACAGACAGTTGGTGAGACCCCATCTGGAGTACTGAGTCCAGTTCTGGAGACCCCATCT
Organism: Neoceratodus forsteri; assembly: GCA_016271365.2. NCBI lineage: Eukaryota > Metazoa > Chordata > Ceratodontiformes > Ceratodontidae > Neoceratodus > Neoceratodus forsteri. Next base: position 1,276,911,309 of record CM057450.1, on the reverse strand, counting down.
CCCCAAGGACATAGACAGGATAGAGGCAGTCCAGAGGAGGGCAACTAAAATGGTAGGGTCTGCAAGAGAAGCCGTATGAGGAGAAACTAAAGGAGCTTAATATGTATACCCTTGAGGAAAGAAGGGAGAGGGGGGACATGATAGAAACTTTTAAGTACCTCAGTGGAATCAAAAAACAAGAGGGTAGCATCTTTCAGAAAAAGAGACGTGCAAGAACAAGGGGACACAATTTAAAGATAGAAGGGGGGCGGTTCAGGGGCAATGTGAGGAAGTATTATTTCACAGAGAGGGTAGTGGATGCATGGAACAGCCTTCCTGAGGAGGTTGTGGGGTCTAAATCTTTGGGAGAATTCAAGAATGCATGGTACAGACATAAGGCAATTCTTGTGGGGGTAGGAAGAAATAGGCTGTTGGTTAACTAGGATCTGCGGCCTATCCTGTAGGTAGGGAAATGGTCAGACTAGATGGGCCAGGCGGTCCTTATCTGCCGTCAAAGTCTATGTTTCTATGTTTCTATGTTTTCTTTAAACATATGCCTCCACAGAGAAAAAATGAAGGAAAAAAGTCCCAAAAAATGTTTTTCTCATTTTTTTCTTTTTTTAAAAAAAACAAGCCATTGTATAATAGCAATAAGGCACTCCAGGGTGTGTGTTATTGTCTAATAACGTCACTCCTGGGGTGGTGGAAGCACTCAGCTTCATCTCTCATTTCAACCAACCCCAGGAGTTATGTTAGTAGACAATAACACACAATTCGTGTGGCTTATTGCTTAACTAATCTATGGCTCCGCCTCTGATACCGTCCTCAATAGAGTAAAGGTTGCCCTTAATAGGGCGTGCTCACTCACACCTGCATTCTCTACTCACTCACCAACTGGCTAAACTTCAATAATAGGCTTATCTACCAGTCTTGTCTCCTGGCCAAAACAAACCACCCTCGGCCTCTTTCCACCCTCGTTACAGTCACTTCTCTCTCGTGCAGCCATTACCAGGCCCATAAGGGGCACCACCAAAGTTACCTTCAATGTCCCTCACTGCAGAACTTCATATGCCAGCAGTCTTTCATGTAGAGGGCCCCAGTTTGGTTAAATAGCCTGCCACCAGTAATCCTGACCATACAAAAGTTGGGATCCTTTAATTCCCAATTTCAGCAGTACCTATTATCCTTTGCCAAATGTGACTGCACTTAATCGTGTCCTCATCCCTCTAACCCCCCCCCATCCAAACCTTGCTCCACTTGTCCCTTACATCCATGTCTCCTTAGACTGTTACCTGTTACTCTTTGTTCAGAAACTGAAGTAACTGAATACATCAATGGCTACATCCACTTAGACTGTTACCTGTATTTTTGGGGGAATATTAGTCTCTTTCTTTATGCCTATCCTAATTGAGTTTAATATGTCCTGGTTCCCCCATCAGTTGCTCTACCTTGTCTCTTAATCACTGTCTACTGGTATCCATGGTTTATTGCTTATAGTGTGCTAGCTCTCTCCCTTGACGTTATTGCAACTTTTATTCATCTTGTTCCCCACCTGCAATCTTCATATCCCCATATATTACTGACCTGTTATTACTATAATTTCTGTATCCAGCTTGAGTCCCTGACTGTAATTCTGAGACTTAAATAAATAAATAAACCTTATTCTGAATATAATGATAATCTCAGTGAGGAAAAGCTTTATGAGCAGAAAAACACCATGTTTCCTTAGCTAGTGTTATTCAGAGTTGTTTCACTGTCTCTTTTTTCATCATTTGGAGGGACAGTGCCCAACATTTTGGGTGAAGAAAGGTTGAAAGGTATATCAGATGTGGACCATAGTGACCACCTGCTTTACACAGCAACTTGTATTTTTTAATTTGAACATGGTGCCTGCTTTATAAGAGGAGTGAGTAGGTGGCTCAGTCATAGTAACTGGTATAAGATTTTTGAGGACTTAAAAGTACCCTTTCTTTTAAGTTGCGCTATATGCCTCTCTGTTGGGATACTAGTGTTGACTTACATGACAGTGTCTAAACCTACCTTTAAGCTAGGGGCAAAAATTACCTTAAACTTCTAGTAAGACTGTGATTTGCAGGTCTGTGAGTTCAACAAGAACTGGTAACTGAAGTTTACGATCAAGATGTGCAGTTATCTGTCATCTGTAGTGACACACTGTGTATTGATGATGTGAATGAAAGGGGACTGAATCATTCTGATTGCTTACTGGCCCCCAGACTTTTCTGAAGTTTGCACTTGTGACAAAGTGAGCCTTAAGTGGGTGGTCACATATTTTAAAGGAAGCATACACCTCTGTTTTTTTGTTTGTTTGCTTGTTTGTTTGTTTTGTTTTATTTTTTTTATATATAATTAGAGATCTGGGCTTGTGTGAAGTCTGTTTACTAGCCCTAACACAGTGCAGTTTTTGCATGTTTGTTTTGTACTAGTCTGTTTTCTCTTTATTTAGGGTCCCTTGTTTATGCTGCCTTTTCCTGCTCAGTGTTCTTTTCATTCTCCTGCAAATGTGGCTGAGTCACAAGAGAAGATATACTGCAAACCTAACATTAATGCTTGCAGCTGCAGAATTACGTTTCCAATATACTGTACCCCCAGCCAGACTAGTTAGCAGGAAAACCCTAACATGGCCTTCATTGGACTCCACCTCATAAGCCAGGTAGTTGGAATTGTTCAAATCCCCTCTGAAACATGTTTTCACAGTCACTCTACAAAATAATGTTTTCAGTGGGATTTAAGAAATGTCACCTGTCTTCATCATAAGGTGGCATCATAAAAAGACTATCTCAAACCTTTGGGCTTAAAATCTGAAAAAAAAAACAGCAAGAGTTATGAAGAAACATTGAAAGTCTTCAACGCGTACTCAAAACTTTGCTGTTTTTCCAAACTTTGACCCCAAATTTTCAACATACTATAGTCTTTTTTTATGCAACCTCATGAACAAAGCAGGTACCATTTTTTAAATCCCTTCCAAAACATGTTTTAACAATTGCTATACAAAATCCCCTTTTGGATAGGATTTAAAAAATTCCCCATCTTGATCATAAGGTGTGGTTATAAAAATACTATGTTGAAAATTTAGTATAAGCAAACTGACACATCGTGCAAGCAAACACTTAGCATTGACAAATGATTGTTCTAATACTGGCTGAGCTGAAAAAAGCATTGTTTTCCATTTAATATTACAACTGCTAACAGTATTTCTCTGTACAGTTTCTGCTAGTGCCACTGCTACATGTCAAAGTTCAGTGCTGACACCTGGGAATTACAGCCTTGCATGTGTACCACACTGTGACACATGACATAGGACTTTCTTATGGATCTACGATAAATTTGAAAGTTTAGAAAAAAAAGCTATTCCTTCATCCTTGACTACTGGGCTTTGCTATGGCAAAATAAAAAACCTCCTAAATACAAGAATATAGACTGAAGGTACTGTAGAAAATAACACTAAGAAATGAATTGCCAGGTAATTTCCAGAATATTTCAAAAGGAAAATATATTTTAAAGCTTAATTTTATAAAAGATTGCTCTGGATTGCAGCTCGACATATCTAAGTCTTCTGACAGCACTCTTTCAAATGCACAGAGCTGGATGACCGACACTAGAGCATACTAAAAGTAAAACAGCACAGAATCATAGCAAAAACCTTCCCTCCCCCATCTAAAAAAGCACTGTTTGGTAGCATTATGCTAGCATTCCTATGTGACTGTTGTGCACTTTTGAAATTGCAAATTTTTAAAAACTTAAATCTGTAAAATTGTGCAATTTTGTTCATTTAATTTTCCCAAAAAGCCAGAGTACTCACAAATGTTTTCTAAATCACAAGATTACATTTATGACCTCTTCAGCCCCATTCACCTTGTGTAGATTAAATAAAAAGACATATTTATTTACACATACATAGTGCTATGTGTGAAAAATTAACTATTAAATATATTGTGCTTAATATGCAAAATTGTGTGAAATTTTGCAAAAATTGACACAATTTTGCAAAGTGTGTGCAAAATGGATTTTCACAATTTTCCCGGCACAAGACAGGAGTCGGACTAGAGCTGCAGGAGTCAGGACAGAACAGCAGAAACTAAGCCGGGCACCTAGCAGGAGAAACTGACATGGCCAGCCAAGGAACTGAGTCTGAGTGAAAGAACATGGCTCCAGCCATCAGCTAGCCCACCCAGCAGAGGGCTGGAAGAAGAGATGAGAGCAGAGAACAAGAGTTTCATATTTGTGTGCCTCAGTGAAGGAGAGTGCCCCATGTGTAGAACAGTCACAGACAGACAGCATGTCATTATCTGTTAGCTCTAGCTGGCCTGATGGAGATGAGAGTTGAGGTGCAGGATGCCACGCCTCATGCCACACCAGTGTCCTGGGTTCAGAAATGGACTCAGGTCATCAGGGGTTGGCAGAGGAGGGAAGGAGGGGATTGAGCATCCAGAGGACTGCTCTCCCCTCCCAAGGTTGGTTCTGGGGTAAGCCTCAATCCATAGTGGCCCCTGGTGGAGTCCAGGGACCCTACGGGTAGCAAAAGCTCAACGCAGTGTCTGGGGGTGAAGCTATGGCAGATGGCTGCACATTAGGTGCACTGCCGTCATTGCACATTTGCACTCTAGAGGGAATAACTTGAAGAAAAGCCCTGGTGGCCTAGTGGAGGAGAGGAGAAGGGGGCCCCAGTGACCTGCCCACATCCCATCACCAGACTTGCCTCCCTCGATTGCCTGCTTTCCCTCCTCAGCTGTCCCTCTAATCTAAGAAAGGCCACCAAGGGTGGTTGGGCCTTCCCTGGGGAGTGATCCTGAGGGCAGGACAAAAAGCCGAAGAGCCAGGTGGAGGCCAGGAAAGGACGTTTCAGGCAGAGAGTAGAGGCAATAGTCGAGTGGGTTCCCCTGAGAGATGCCCTGGGTCCCCAGTGAAGAAAATAGAATAAAGAAAAAAAAGTTATCTGTTAGACCTCCATGCCCCCCTTTCCCTGGAAAGAAAACATTGACACATGTCTTGGAGGAAATGGCTGCAGCCATGCATTTACTGAATAACATTCCAGATTAAAGCAGCATCCGGGAGGATCAACTGCCCAAGGCCATAATGGCCAAGGCTGCATGCCCGCCCCCCCCCATCAAGTGTTGCCTTGCAGTATAGATGTATCTGCTGCAGGAGGACCGTGACCCCCCCCCAGGTCCCGGTACTTGGTTTCCACCTTCATGCTGACCAGTGGGGGTCACAAGCCCTTCAAACGAACTCGGCTCGTCACCACCCCCATACCACTATTTCATCTCATAGTGATCCTTCTGAGACATCACAGGAAAGCAGCATGTCATTATGTGCATAGCACACTGATAGTGTTTAATTAGAGTCTGTCCCACCCACAAGATCAATTGAAAAAAAGTGACACTTACACCTGACCTCCCTTCCCCCAGCGAAGCAGTGTCAGGGTACATGACCTTAGTGCTTGGCCATACTCACTGCCAAATAAGCAAAAAACACAATCTGAGTCACAGAACCATAACAAGGATATAGCCAAGGCACAGCAAAAATCTACTGGGGCAAGTGCTTCAGCTGGCTTTTGCCTGTTGCCATCACTGCCGTGCAGTAGTGGGGTTTGAGGGACAAGTTGTAGTGGAGGTTGGGGGACACTATTTTGGTAAGAGGATGGGACAGTGCTGTGGTGCAGGTGTAGGAATGGTGCTATAGTGGGGACAGTTGTGCGGTAGTGGACTGTGCTGTGGTGGGGTGGGGACCATGCTTTGGTGACAAGCAGTGTATTTATGGTGATGCGGGGGGGGGCGGAGAAACTACTGTATGGTTGACCAGCTCCCTAGCTTGGGTCCATACAAAAAAAGAACTACCACCCCCCTCATTGATTCTATCAACTAATACATAGTAAAAATCGCCATCTATGGTGTCTTTTAGAACCTCTGGTACTTTAATTTGTTCCGTGGTAACCAATACATCACACATTTAGTAATCAAAATATAGTCTCTTTATGGTATTATACAGTGTTTGTTTTTTCATTTCCCTTCCCAGACAAAATAAAGTTTATCAACTCCAGAACTTTGAGGAAGACTCATGTATGGTTCAGGAACATCAAGTAAAGTTCAGCTTATGTTTACAGCTCAGTTCATGAGCAGGGTTTCTTGAACTGTGCATAAACACAAAGTTCATGAAGTTGCTAAACCTTTATTATACAATGGCAATAAAGAATGCTGGCCTCTGACTGGTCAGTCTGGGAATGGGCCAGTGATGTTATACCAGCATAACATCATGGATCTAGTCCCAGCGCACATATGACCACATCAAATGTTTTTTTTTTTTTTTTACTCCATTAAAGTTAAGCCGTCAGTGTGATTAGCTTCGTTTCCGGTTAGCAGACGACTTCAGTGACCCCACTCAGCAGCACATAAGATGTGATCTCTGCTCCTTAGCAAAGTTAGACCAGCTCAGAAAGAAGACACTTGGAAAAAAAGAACAAAATGTAAATTAAGCCAGGTGTTCCCAACAAAGCCATCACTGCCATCGGCTTCATTCTCCTCACCAGCCCTGAACACACTGAGCTGAGCGTGCACTTCAGCTTCTCAAACCAGAGACCATTTTATTTTCTTTCTTCTCCCGATACAAACCAAACTCCAACTGTATCGGAAGAATTACACACTGACCCCAACCATCACTGTGACCTTCAAACTGAGGATGGGGGGGCAGCTTCAAACATCTTCACCTGGTCCCAGAGCAGGCAGGGGGACTGAGTCAATTAAACTCAAGCAGGAAAGTGTTGCATATGTGTGTGTGTGTCTCGATATTCAGGGGAGTGAGGTCGGGCAGCTTCAGACATCTTCACCCGGTCCCAGAGCAGGCAGCAGAACTGGGTCAATTAAACTTGAGCAGGAAAGTGTTGAATATGTGTCTCAATTTTCACAGTGAGAGGTGGGCACTCGATCCTCAGTGCTCAGATTTCTTTTCTCTGAACAACAAAAAAAAAAACATCTTCACCCTGTCCTAGAACAAGCAGCAGGACCAGGTCAAGTAAACTCAATGAAAGAACTATGTGTGTGTGTGTGGGGGATGAAAAAGCCAACAAGAAAGTAAAAAAAAAAACTGCAGCACCATCTACTGGCATACAACACAGCAGCACTATTTTTCCTGTATGTAAACCTACTCAGTTAAAAAAAAATATATATATATATATATCTTTTAAAACACATTTTCATTTTTGTTTTATTACAAATGAGCCATTTTATAATAGGAATTATGCACTCCAGGGTGTGTTGTGCTGAGATAACATCGCTTCTTGGGTACTGGACGAACTTGGCCTTCAGACATTACCCCAGAACGACACACACCCCAGAGTGCATTACTCCTTTGATAGATCATGATGAACCCAGACAAAAATCAGTTTGCATGACTAATTTACATGTCAGAATGCTCTCTTTCCTACTCTAAGAGACACAAATAATCACAAATCAGACCTATTCTGATCATTAATAATCTGAGTGTTTGTACTGTGTATCTGGCTCCCTGAAGCATTAACTGTTTGTATGTTGAGCTTTTGTTGTACACAGGGCTACTCTTAATAATGAGGCCTACAACCCTAATGAGTATATTTGTGTATAAAAATAAATGTTTACCAAACCATAGTAACTCATTGGTAGCCTGTGACGTGGGCGCCTGAATCAGGGTGCCATCCGAAATGGTGACACAATGTGGACGAAAGCCTGAAAGGTGAGGGGGCAGGGAGGGAGACCGGATGTGGTGGGGTGGGTGACCCTAGTGACAGGATGTCGCTGTATGTACACGCACGTGGGGGAGGGAGCGAGCATGGCGAGTGTGGCCTGGGAGGGGGCAGAGGGAATGTAGGAGGTGGCACTGTGGTCAGCTGCCAAGCTGCGCCGTGGCATCAGGGGTTGGCCTCTGTTTGCGGTGCATGGGGTTCGGGTTCAGGTCTGGGTCAGGCGCTACATCATTTTGTTGCGCCCAGCCACACTTGTGTTTTATTTTTAACCACCTCCCCGGACAAGCACCCCACTGGAGTTGGGAATCCTTAAGTAGGGGGTTGCGCGTGGGGGGAGGTGCAGTGGGGGCAAATCCATAGAGTCTCCAGCGCCGTTCCTCCATGCGCTGAGGTTGTCAGGGTGGCAAAATTATTTCTGCCGCCCTGACTTTGCGATAATGTGGGTCACCGTTTGGCACTCGCCATTATCACATAGAACCAACTCATTCAGTTTAGGAGTCGAAATTTTATTTTTCCCAAGGCAATTAACTACAGTGGTTCCTCCTTCTTTAAATATGGCAAGTTCATTAGCTGTTTATCTGTTTAGAAGCTTATTTAGTCAATAGTCAATCTTTCTAAAGTCTGACTCCGTGGTATTGTATTGGTTTTGTTGTACTCATTCTCAAGCACTATTTTAAACTGAATAGAACTGGATTGGGAGGTGGGTTGTTAATGTCTATAAGTTGACATTTTATTTGTGACCTGTTTTGACTGTTATATTGCACTTTGTTTAAAAAATCTTTTAATAAAGCTTCCTAAATTTGAAAAAAATATGAGCAGAATTGTGGTTGCTTAGTCCTATGGTCATTCCATGTTCAGTGTTCTGATTATGTCCTGGTTGCTCAAAACTACATTCAATATTGCCTCCCCTCTAGTAGGATTGTGCACGCACTGTGTGAAGAAACCATCCTAACACAGAATGATAAAAACAGAAAATGTTGGCAGAAAAAGACCATTGGTCCATCCAATCTTCCATATTACACTCTATCCTACTCTGGGACCTAGTGCCTAGTCGGGGTTTTTACCCTCAACTCACCGTGTTGCACACTGCCCTACTGCTATCTCCCTGAGTAACTATTAAGCCTTTTACTCAGTATAGGTGGGCAAGCCAGGAATTTTTCACTTAGAGTCAAGCCAGAGCTGAGCCAGGGGTCTGGCTTGACTGTACGAGCCAAAACACGAACTGAGCCCTGGCTACTGCAGGCTGTTCTCTACACAGCAGTTGCACAATTCCGACACTGCACTAACTGCTCAGGCTGACACAAATGCTTACTTTGACCATAACTGGTTTGGCTTGACCTCGACTCTCAATTGCTTATAGAGCTCGAGCCGAGCCAAGCCAGACACTAACCTCGAGCCAGGCTGAAGCCTGGTCTGGCTTGCTCACCTCTATTACTCAGTCCCAGCTATGTTTGAAATCATAAATACTTGTTGCACCCACCAGCTCTTTTCCACAGCTCAACAATTCTCTCTAAAATAAAACTTTCTCATGTCTCTCCTGAATACCCCCCCCCCCACCAGCTTCTACTCATGTCCCCGTGTTTTTTTTTTACTTTATACTTTTACCTCCTCGGTTGGGGGGTGTTCCTATGGATCACCATCACTTGGGCTAACTTGCCTCAGTTGCTGCCCCAGCCCCAGTCAGAGCTCTGACCCTTCTGCCCTGCCATCCCTGGTTGCCTCACAGTGGGGATTTATCCCATGCACTGTGGAAACCTGGAGGCTGGGGGCTGAAGGGTAGCTACCATAAGTGAGACTGCTGCGGCGCCAATGGAATCGACCGTCATCACGCCAGAGGATTGATTTTTTTGGCCCCCCCTTTATCTCCCCCTGTTGCGAGCATGCAGTGGCATCAAGGAGGCTTCTGTGCACATGAACTTCCACAGTGCACCCAATGGCTGCCCGCACCAGTCCACACTTTGATCACTGAGCTACACCTGCCCCCCAGCCACTGCCAGGTGTCAGTGTCCCAGCAATTGCCCCATCCCTTCCTCCATCCCTGAAAGAGGAAAGCAATTCATGGGACACTCAATCCTTCTTCACCCGGCTGACCCCTGACAACTTGAGTCCACTTCCGAACCAGGGTCGCCAATGCAGCACAATGTGTGGCATCTAGCGCCTCAACCCCTCAGCGCCACTGGGCTGGCCATGTCCCCATGGTTTTGATTCACCATTCCTGAAGAATATTTCCTCACAATCTACCTTGTTCATTCCTTTTTGGAACTTGTAGGTCTGTATCACATTGTCCTAAGTCGATCCTCATAGGATCTGCCCTGTTGGCCCTGAATAATTTTAGTTACCTTACACTGCACCTTCTCCAGCCTCTTTTTGCATTCCTCAGGTGAGGACTCCAGAACTGGAAACCATATTCCAGATGTGGCCTCAGTGATCACTAGAGAAGTAGTATTACCTTTTAACTCCTGGTGTTAAACCCTCTCCCAACACACCCCTACATTATGGTTGCCTTACTGTAGGCCTTGTTGTATTGGCTAGATTAGGGAGTCAATTATGATTTCCTCTGATGTAATGTCCAACTTCACACCTCCCATCCAGATATTCTGTCCTGGTGTTCTTGTTCCCAATGTACATCACCTTGTACTACTTGGCATTGAATTTCAACTCTCAAAACTTGGACCACCTCTCTAATATTTGCCAGTCCCTTGGCAACTCCCTTACCCCTTCCTCACTGTCTACCCTTCCACAGAGCTTAATGTCATCTGGGAAAAGACACATCTTAACCAGCATTCCTTCTCCTATGTTGCCGATGAACATATTGAAAAGGAATGGACCCATGACTGAACCCTGTGGCACCCCACTCATGATCTCCTTCTCATCTGACTTGAAGCTTTATACCATTACCCTCTGCTATCACCCTCCCCCAGCCAGCTACTTACCAATCTAACTAGATCCTTCACTCCACTCAGATCCACTAGCTTTTTCAGCAGTCTTCTGTGTGGCACCAAGTTGAGTGCTTTGCTGAAGTCAAAGTAGAGTAAATCCACTGTTAGTCCCTTATCCATTGTCTTTGTTAACAGTCAGTTACCAGACAAAGAAGACTATCAGGTTGGTCTAACAAGACCTCCCTACCAAGAACCCATGCTGCTGACTATCCTGGAGTCCATTTCACTCCAGTTAGTCCACTAGGTCCTCTTTGACTAGTTTCTCAATTAGTTTACTTGCAATGGAGGTGAAACTGACAGGCCTGTCATTTTCTGGTTGCTCCTTGTCTCCTCCTTTTTGGACCAGACCTACGTTCACTATCACTACCTTCCTATCTTTCCTAACTACCCCCTGCCTCTATTGATCTATTGAATATACCTGCCAGGGGTTCAACCAGTTCTGATACCAGTTTCCTGAGCACTCTTGGATGCATCCCATCCAATCCTGGAGCCTTGACTATTTTCAGGGCTACAAGCCCTTTTTTCACCCTCCTTACCCTAATCACCACCTGCCTCATTTATGTGATCCCCCTTGCAGCAGCCTTTATGCTACTTTCAGGCAAAGGCACACTATACGAACATATGAATAAGCCAGCAGAAGAAGAACATTTGGTCCGTCAAGTCTGCTCATATTGCTGGGTCCATAGCTTGAGCTCATGTCCCTGCCCTCCCTTCCCACTCCAAACATCCTCCCTACCCATGACTCTTACCTTCCCCCTATGCCTGTCCCAGCCTCTCTTAAAGCTGTCCACTGTCTTCAATGAGATTACCTCTTTTGGCAGCACATTCCAAGTGTCCACCACCCTCTCTGTGAAGAAATGCTTCCCAACCTCCCTCCTAAGCCTCTCACCCTCCAGCTTAAGACTGTGCCCCCTCATGCTATCATTCTTATTTATCCCTTTCAAGTACTTGAAGGTCCCAGTCATGTCCCCTCTCTCTCTCTCTCTCCTGTCTTCCAGGGAGTACATGTTCAGTGCCCTCAACCTCTTCTCATATGCCTTGCCCTGCTGACCCGGTATCATCTTTGTAGCCCTCCTCTGGACCTTCTCCAGCAGGTTAATGTCCTTTTTGAGGAGTGAGCACCAGTACTGAACTCCATACTCTTGATGTGGCCTTACCAGTGACCTGTACTGATCCCCTAGATATGCATCCCAGCATCTTGTTTGCCTTTGCTGCTTTCTTGCACTGCATGGAGTGCTTCAGGTCACTAGTGATCATCACTGCTAGGTCCTTCTCCTCCTATGATGCAGATACTTGGACTCCACCCAGGTGGTACTCTGTCCTAGGATTCTTGGCACCAATATGCATAACTTTGTATTTCTTGGCATTGAAGCCAAGCTGCCATATCCTGGACCACCTCCCTAGCTTTTCCAGATCTTCCTGTAGGTCCTGTATCCCTACAGCTGTGTCCACTCTCCTGCAGAGTTTGGTGTCATCTGCAAATAGACACATTTTGCCCTTAATGCCATCTCCAATGTCATTGATGAAGACATTGAACAACACCGGCCCCAGTACTGAGCCCTACGGGACCCGACTGGTTACCTCTGAGGTGCCAAATAACTCTTCCCCCCACAACCGCCCTCTGGGTTCTGTCCTTCAGCCAGTTTTCCACCCATTTGGCCATCTTTTCCCCAACCCCGAGATCCACCAACTTCCTAATCAACCTTTTGTGGGGCACAGAGTCAAAGGCATTGCTGAAATCAAGATACAGGATGTGTACCGCTTGGCCTCTGTCTACTGTCTTAGTGACACAGTCAAAGAAGTCAATCAGATTTGTTTGACATGATCTCCCCCCATGAACCCATGAACTATCTTTCAGTGTGAACACTGAGCAGGAGTAGCCATTAAGAACAGCTGCCTTCTGCTCATTTTCCTCTATCACCCTGCCTCCTCCATTAGCCTAATATTCCCCCTCTTGTCTTCCTTTATTTTCCTTAATGTATTAAAATAACTATTTTCCTCCCCCCTTCCCCCCCCTTCAGTATAAAGTTCTGTATCTGCTTTTGCTTCCTGGACTGCCTTCTTGGCCTTCCTCATCTTTAACTGATATTTGCTACATCACCTTCCCCATTTCTCCTTGTATCAACTGAGCATTATCTCCATTCAAGAACAACAATATCACAGGTTGTTATAGACCACCCTCAGGTGACTTGGAAATCCTAACCCAATTAAATACTTTTCTAGAATCTTCCAATTAAGCATTAAGACACGATGGGGTATGCTCTGAACAGATATTACCGCATGCCCAGGGGTGTAGTAAGGCATGAGGCTGCAAGATGAGTGTCTTCAGCCCCTGAAAGTGGGATAATATCTGTTCAATGCACACCCCAGAGTGTCTTATTGTGCTTATAAAAAGGGCTTCTTTTTTTAAAAGAAATTAAATATTTGCAAAAATCAACTTTATATATAAAACAAGGCTATTATTATCAGCATTTCTGATAAAATAATCCTTCCACTAAGTTATTAAATGACATCATTAGGTTTGCTACTGGGCTTTCACTTGTTGGGATCCCCTCCTCCTTGCAGGGTTTATTGTTGACAGTGTTTAAATGGGAACAGTAACTGCTGAGGGTGGTGGACATAAAGCTGTGGTTAATTTTTTTTAAGGGAAGCACTACTGATTGTAGGAGAGGTCCTTCCTGTTAAAATGCAACTGTCATTTTCTGGTGAGCAGAAATACTTTCTCAGTGGCATGATCCCACACCTCCCCCCAGCCTGAATGGTCTCGTTAGGGTGAAACCCAACCCACGGTGCCTGCGCTCGTCAGGCCAAACTCTCCTCGTGGTTTCCAAGACTAGGACTAAAGCCGGGTCCAGGTCCTTTGCATACACTGCCCCTTCCACCTGGAACAACCTCCCCTTGGAGGTACGGGAGGCTGTGTCCGTCTCCAGCTTCCGGACAAAGCTCAAGGGACACCTGCTCGACAGGAGCACATGTCTTTGTTTCAGGACCTGACCATGTACAGCCATCCTGGTAGCTCATTAGACCCGACCTTGCATAGCCATCCTGGTTGCATAACGGACCTCCCCCTAAAGATGGGGTGCACTTTTGTCCCTCTTATCCTCCTTCCAATATGCCCACAAAGAAGCTAACCCCAGGTCTTTAGCTACTGCTTGCCTACCAGAGCACTCTCAACCTAATCACTAACTTGGGATGTAAACGGTCTCATTATGTGTAACCTCTATGTCCTTACTGCCAGCATGTCTTACACTACCTGCGCCTGTAAACCTATGTATTCTTATTGTTAAATACTTTACAATTACATGACTGTACTGATCTGTTACCTGTAATTTGTTGTCTCACCCAGGTCGCCCCTGAAAAAGGGACCTCCGGGGCCCAGTGGGCCTACCCGGTCATCAAAATTCAATAAATAAATAAATAAATGATTTTGTAATAAAGACAGCCGGAAACTGAAGTAGACCATGAGTCAGCATACCTTGATGTAATCCAGCGTGTGAGTGGGAAGCAGGAAAGCCACTGTCTAACCTCTGGTAGCAGAAGGACATGCCGGAAACCCATGGAACAGCTCTACTGGAGCTTTTAGCTTTTCTGTACCCCGTAGTCTATGAGAAATGTTTTTCAGCAACAGGAGGTGCTACCAACTGTCAGATACAATCAGCATCTGAGCATCTGCTGTGGAGCCATTAAAGGTGAATAACTACAACAGCTGCAGAGTTCTACTAGCAGCAGAAAACTGAGTGGTACATATTGGAGCAGCATCGGGGATGGAGGGAGGAGGGGTGCTTCAGGAGCAGCAGAGCGATGGGCTGCAGAAAATAAACATTTTGGAAACAAATATTTACTACATTTCTGTGTGGGAATTCAGTTTCTTTTCTAAAAATTTGAAGTTATGTGTTCTGTTACATTTTTTTACATGGCTAGTTTTGTCCTCGTTAACAGCCAAATAAAATGGCTGCATTTCAAAACTGTGTGTTCTAATGGCACAATGATTTCTTGGCACTGTGGTTCTGTTTTATTAGATCTTATTTTTACTTGCACATCAAATGGATTTCATGCATAGGTAAGAACCAATGAGAAGCCAGGATTTTCTCTCCACATTTTATAATATTGAATCAATCATACTTGGAGACTTTAACCTCAATTGGCTCAGCAGAAAATCAGAACCCCTAAAAGAACTATGTGACTCTGTTGGGCTATCACAACTTATAGCTCAGCCCACACCTTTGAAGACCAAAAATCCCCCAAACAGCATGCTATTAGATCTTATACTCACAAATTCACCCAACAAATTCTCTAGTGCTGGTGTTTTCCACAGTGACATCAGTGACCACAATGTGGTAGTGTCTGTCACAAATTCACTCAACTGGTCAGCCCTCAACTCCCAAAGTGCCAACCTCTGAGTGTATGATCTGTGGACAGTGAACAGTACAAGGTAACCCTCTTGTCGGTTTTGTGGGTTCAAGTCACCTTAGTCTCAAGTTCTGGAGGGATTCAAACTGATAACCTCTTGTTAGTGTACCCAATTATCAGGCTCAGATAATTCTGTCTTTGGAGGGTCAGATATCTTTGCCTATGGGCACCTAACCAGCTATACAAAATGAACCCTTAGAACTCTATGCAAGACCTTAGAGAACGCTCTCTGTTTCCCAGTTTGGTATAACAATAAGCCCATATACAGTGTTAACTATAACCTTTAAAAGCTTCACTTAAATAAAAAGAAATGTCAAGGCATACCAGCAGTTTCCATTTTAAAATATATATCTTTACTTTAAAATAGGAAAACAGAAAATATTACAGAACAAAATAGCCCAACACATACAGCCTTAAAACAAACAGGTAAAAGTGCAGATTCGTATAAATAATAACATTCAGACTAATCTTGTCTAAAGAATTCTTACTTCTTAGTCTTACAGTGCTGTGATGTCCTTTCTTCTCAACCAAAAAATATGTAAGTGTGTCTGTTAAGGTCTTCTCAGTATGTTAAAACCAGTCCTGAGCTGGCCTTCTTGCTGAGGTCAGCAAACTCCACCTTGGTGTAACAAAATCTATTTTTTTATAACCCCAAGATGGCCTACTAAGGTATTTAAAAAAAATAAGAGATGACATAATAAATCTCTTCTCTATGTAACTAGTCAAAACCAGTCTGTGATCTGCTTTCCCCTAGACATCAAAAGTCTCTTTGATATAAGTCACTGAGTTCAAAGCAAAAGTGTATTTGACTCCTTAATTCCATCTGGCCTTGGTATCTACACATCAAAGGTCTCTTTGATGAAATGAGCTGGTTTACTGGGAGGTTATACATAACACTGGCCAGTGTCCCTTTTCTCAGGACATCTAATGCAGATCAAAGGATTTCCATGAGGATGTCCTGAATGGCTAATTTTATTTCCTGGGATCAAAGCAAATTGACAAGATAATTCCATCCCAAATATCTGCAGTTTAGCTGTGTCCCATCCTTTGAACTTATCCCTGGGGGGTTTTGATGTGTCAGTTCCACATGCTGTTTCAGCATCTCTCAGGACAGACAGTCCATAACCCATTTTTATATGTAATAAAAACATGATACAGCACTCAGAATTGGTTGTCTACATCACAGTGTGCATCAGGAACTACAACATAACAAATATGGCACAAACATTTATCTTTAAAAGGAGTTATAAAATGTTGGGTTGCATCTTATCTAACATTAAAAGTAGATAAGAAAAAATAATTATCCCATTATACACCAGCCTAGTACGTCCACATTTGGAATATTGTTCACAGTTCTCAGCAGCAAACACAGTCAAAAGTAAAAAAAAAAATAAAGGAAGGTGTACAAAGGAAGATAACAAAAAAAATTAAGGGCCTACAACAACATAGCTACAAAGATAGGTTAGTACATCTTGGACTTTATTCCACTGAATATAGGCAGTTAAGGGGTGATTTATGTTTTACTTTCAAGGCATTTCAGGATCCCAGTCTAATGGAAAGTATTGGATTGCAAAAATATCAAGAACCAAACAAAACAACAAGATCACATGTGTACAGATTGAAAGGAGAAATAAGTGTAACCAAGAAATGATCTGATTACTTTACACAGAGGATTATAAGTAGCTGGAACTAATTACCTAACTATATAGTGGAAAGTAAAATTATAGAACTATTCAAGCACAGACCAGATCAGTATATGGGTGAAAAAAAAATATTTGTTCCACCAATAAAAACTAATGGTGGCAAGTTCAAAAAGAACAAAATGTCTATAGAACTCATACATAGCTATGAACCTATGAATCAAAGGTATGACTCAGCTAAGTTTCTGTCCAAATTAAACAATACCAACTGGCAGAAATTCTACCTGGCATCCTCAGTCACCGAAGCCTACATTGCCTTCCAAGATACCCTGGTCGATATAATTAGTAGACATGCCCTCATCACCAAGTTTAGAGTAAAAAAAAAAGTGTCCTTGGTTCACACATGACCTGAAAATAGCCCTTATTGAGAGAGATAAGCTCTGGGCCAAAGCAACACTCTCAAAGGCAAACTCTGACTGGACAGCCTACAGGAGAGCATGAAACTCTTGCACAGTCTTATTAGAACTGCTAAAATTCATCACTACTTAAATGCTCTGGAATGTGCAAATAACAACAGTGCAAATCTGGTACACTTTCAGGCAACTAGAAAAGAGAAAAAACTACCCTCCATTCCAACTAAAATCATCAATCAAGGTATAATTTTCAGTGGTAGACCAACCATCTTAGAGGAACCAAATAAACATTTTGCCACTGCACGTCTGGCATTTGACAAATCTCCAGCTGCAAACTTTCAACCTCACCCCCCTTGCAGCACAGAAATTAGAAATCCCCCAGTCCCAGCCCAAGCTAAGTTTACTTTTAAGCCTATCACTTTTAAGCAAGTGTAAGATCACCTGCTCTTCCTAGATACCAAGAAAAGTGCTGGAGCAGATGGAATAGACTTCTTCTTCCTGAAATTAGGGCACTACCACCTCACAGCTCCAATAAAGCATCTCTTTAATATGTCTCTTGCGCAAGGAGATTCCCCTACTTCATGGAAAACCACACATATCATCCCATTATTTAAGTCTGGTGACCCCTGTGACCTAAATAATTATAGGCCTATTTCTATCCTGTCCACCTTAATTAAAAGCTTCTTGAAAAAATAGTAAACTCACAGTTAAAAGCTTATCTGGAATCCTCCAACCTTGTTCTCCCATCTCAATCAGGGTTCAGCTCTAACCATAGTATGTTCTGTGCTCTAGCAAAAGTGACTATCCACTAGATAACTGCCCTCGATAATAAATACCACACAGGTGCAATATTCTTGGATCTAAGTAAGGCCTTTGACATCATTGACCACAACATTCTTCTCAATAAGCTAAGCAATATCAGTCTGGATGCACAAACCTCAATTTGGTTCAATAGTTATCTCACAAATAGATATCAACAAATAAAAGCAGATAGCAAGTGCTCCTCCCTTTTCCCACTTACTAGAGGAGTCCCTCGGGGCTCAAAATTAGGCCCCTTACTTTTTATGGTCTATATTAATGCCATAAATGTCAACATCAGAAATGCAAATCTTTACTTTTTCACCAGTGACACCATATTACACAGTTCAGAACCCTCCATTGCCAGTGTCTGCATGGAGCTTCAAAGTGAATTTAGCCAACTACAATCCATCATATTCAAGACCAAGCTTTTATTAAATGCTAAAAACAATGGTCATGTTTTACACTCCTCTTCACCATAGAAAAAAATCACAGTCCACCCACCACTTTGTCTGCAATCACAACCTTGTTAGGAGAATCACTAGAGTTTACTGAGAATTTCAGATACCTTGACTTCTGACTAGATCATAACCTTACTTTTTCTGCCCATATACAGGACCTCTGTAAAAAGCTAAAATTAAGACTGGGATTCTTTTACAGGAATAAACATGAGAAAAGAAAATACCATCAGAAGTTGTGGGAGAAATTAAGAAAAACAGTAATTAAAAAATATATTAAACAATTCTGCCTTTTAGTAAGTCAAGGATTTGGCCATTATTCAGATGGAATAAAGACGACAATTACTCCCATCAGATGAGAAGAACACTTTAGTAAATTGTATTTTTCAGTAAAAGAACAAGAAAAGGGAACAACAATACATCAACAACCATCACTTCTACCTTGCCCTTTTTATATAACTAAAACTGAGATAATTGAGGCAATTGAGAAAGGTTCTTCAAATAAGGCTCCTGGTCCAGACAAGGTATTAGCAAGAGTATATGAAACATTCCAAGAATGGTGGGTGCCAATATTGCATCACATATAAAATTTTTGATGTCAATATATATTTCCAGAGTCTTGGACTGGTAGTGTAATACGCCCGATTTTTTAAAAAGGTGATGTAAACAATCCAGCAATGTAAAGACTTATAGGTTTACTAAACTCATCCCCCAAAATATTTACAAGGATAATTTTAAAGCACCTACAACAGTGGGTGGAGGATAACAATCTTTTGACAGAAACACAAAATGGATTTAGATCGGGGCGCTCCGCAGTTCACCACTGCTACGTTTTGAATAACTTTTTATGAAAATATGTTACCATCAGAAAAACAAATTATATTGTTGCTTTGTAGATCTAAGAACAACCTTTAATTAAAAAAGCAGTGTCCTTTTATGGGAAAAATTACAGATCCAACTTTGTTAAGCATTATTGTCACGCTTCATCAAAATCCATGGATAAAAGTAAGGTATGACCAGAGAGGGAATCTAACCTCAAAAATAATAACCAACTTAGGGGTAAGGCAAGGCTGCCTCCTTGACCCCCCTCTTGTTTAATTTATACATTAATTCAATATTGTCATCCTTGGAAAATCCTGAGTTCCATTCCCAAACAATTTCAAATAACAAGATTTCTTGTCTGGCTTATGCAGATGATGTGGTGTTAATATCCACATCCAAACTTGGGTTACAGCATAAATTAACGCATTTTGCAAATTTGCGTAAAGTTAATAAATTGCAAATTAATAGGGATAAAATAAATATGGTTATTTTTGGTTCTAGAAATAAGATATTGTCTTCTATTTTTCTTGATGGGCAAAAAATAGCCACAGTTAAAAGTTATGACTATTTAGGCATTAAATATTCACAAAATGCAATCTGGACACTGCACATAACTCATTTATCTAAAAACTTAAATATAACAACAAAGGCTTTCAAAAGATTAAATTTTAAATATGGCAACAGCTTAGTTGCAGGTTTATTGAGAACTTTGAATACAAAAATAAAAGCAAGCCTATTGTACGCCTCTGAAATATGGTATATAGTGAATATAAAACTACAAGAAGTAATCATAACTCAAATATATAGATATTTGTTGAGGGTTCCTCAGTCAGTACCCATGGAAGTCCTAAGACATGAACACAGCCAAAAATCTTTTAAAACTCAGGTGCTGGAAAGAAGAGTGATATTTATATTAAAATTATTACTTCTTCCTGCAAAATGCCTATCAATGATGCACTTGGAAGAGGAAGAATTAGATTATAGCCAAAGTGGTTTTGCATCCCCCACTATTGTAGCAATTAAAAAGGCATTATCCCCACTAGGGTTAGAGCACTTATTATATG
Organism: Neoceratodus forsteri; assembly: GCA_016271365.2. Classification (NCBI taxonomy): domain Eukaryota; kingdom Metazoa; phylum Chordata; order Ceratodontiformes; family Ceratodontidae; genus Neoceratodus; species Neoceratodus forsteri. The sequence goes on along the minus strand of CM057450.1, from coordinate 1,276,891,054 downwards.
AGATTTATATTAGGTCTTTTGATGATATAATATTTCAAATTAAAACTCAGCTAATAAATACTGAATGGGCCACCAATCAAAATAAAATAGAGCGGTTAGTAAATTATAGATGGTATAAGAACCTAGAAACTACTAAAGGATTAGAAGATTATCTAACCATATTGACAGATTGAAATGAACAAAGAATGTTGTCAAGATTAAGGATGGAACTGTATCCAGCAAACTATATTATGTTAAAGCAAAGGAGAAATGCTATAAATACACCATTCTGTAATTGTAAGAACCAGGTAGAAGATGATTTGAAGCATATCATATTACATTGTCCACTTTACCATAAATAAATGAAATATTGGTTTGGACCTATGTCTATATTGGTTTGTGACCCTCGGTCTTCCCTCAGAACAGTGAGTTATATTTTTATTTAACTATAAAAGTATAAGAATCTTGAAAAGCTTAAGCAAATTTCCAATTTCAATCAAACTATGAGAACTAAGTACCTTGACGAAATTGTTAACTTGCACTAGGTTATCATAATGTAACCATAAAACTATGGCACATTCTCCTCAATTCTACTTACAATTCTGTATAATTATATATGTGATGGCTATGGACTTGTATGATCTAAAGTGTACTTAGAAACTTAGAAGTTGATGGCAGATAAGGACTGCAAGGCCCATTCAGTCTGCCCATTTTTTCTACCTTATGAATGTGCCATAGGCCTGTACTCTGTCAATGGCCTATCTATTCATACTCATCTGTATTGCTCCCTTATGCCTATCACATGCCTGTTTAAAGCCCTGCACTGTATTCATATCCACCACTTCCTGAGGTAGGTTGTTCCATGCATCTACCATCCTTTCTGGGAAAAAGAAATTCCTCACATTACCCCTTAATTAGCCTCCCTCTAATCTCATGCTGTTTCCTCTTGTCCTGCTATTTTTCTTATATATGCTACAGGTCCCTCCCCCACCGTAGTTTCATCCAGACTCCAGGAGGTTTTAATGCAATCCAACTCTGGTTCCGCTCTAACCAGCTATATCTCAACCCAAAGAAAATCGTCTCACTCACGTTCAGGACCAGGCAAATGCTCTCCTGGGTCCACACATCCCCTTCCTTCCATACCTTAGATGGGACCCTCTTGGAGACCTGCACCTCGTTCAGATACCTCAGGGTCTGGCTCAACCAGCACTTAGACGTCTCAGCCCACATTGACACTATCCACAAAAAACTTTGCCTGAAACTGGGATCCCTATACCAGAATAGAAGTTGCATTCCCCTGCCAACCTGCAAAGAAATTGTTCAGAAAATTATACTCCCACTTTCTGATTATGGGGACATAGTCTATAGCTCAGCCTCTAAGTCCTCCCTTGCCAGGATGGACCCTCTCTTCTATTCTGTCTGCCATTTTGCCCTAGACCGCCCACCCACAACTCACTACTATGAACTCTACAGCTCCTTAGACCTACCTACCTTATAGGACTGAAGAATGGCACATTGCGCTAGGATAACAGCAAAATACTGGTCCCAGTTCCTCCCCCTGTACCTTGCTAATACCCTAGCTGCCCAAACCCCTTCATCCTATGCCTTCCATAACTTCGACTGTAGCCTCCTCTCCCTCTCACGTATGTCCTCCACCAAAGGTCAGCTTGAATTCAAGTACCGAATGCCTTACATTTGGAATGCTCTCCCAGCTGAGATCAGACACCCCTCCTTATCTCTGCAGCTCAATCTCCTCCTCAAACAGCATTTTTCCACTGCCTGCACATGCAGCTAGCCCCATAAGGTATCCGACTGCTTGAATGCCTAACTGTTTGTTTGTATATCTGTTACTATGTGTTAACAATGCTCTACTGCTGCTGCGCTTAAGCCTCAGTGTGTGCTCTAGCTCTCTCGCTGCACAATTTATCTTCCCCTGCCAAGAGGCAGGTGTATCTTGTACAGTGTGATTCTCTCGACCTTGTATTTGTGCTGCAGCTTGTAATGCATGCTTGCTTTGTATACTGTCTATCCTAAATTCCCCTCCCCCAGGACGCATCTGGAATCCAGCGTTGCATCACTAGGTATGCCTTCCTGGTAAAACACTTAAATAAATAAAAATAAATGAATAAATATTGAAACATGTTAGACACTTTCACTTTGTTAATGCCCTTAAGATGTTTGAATGTTTCAATCATATCACCTCTCTCCCTTCTTTGCTCTAGGGTGTACATATTGAGCTCCATTAATCTGTCCTCATTTGTTTTCTGATGCAGTCCCTGCACCATTTTGGTTGCCCTTCTCTGCACTGCCTTCATTTTGTTAATGTCCTTGTGCAGGTGTGGCCTCCAGTACTGCTCACAGTACTCCAGATGGGGCCTTACCAATGTCTTGTAAAGAGGGATTATTACCTCCCTCTTATGACTTGCAATACCCCTACTAATACACCCCAACATCCCTCTAGCCTTATCTACTGCTTTAGCGGTCTGCTTGGATGATTTCAGGTCATCTGTGATGATGATGTCCAAGTCTCTTCCTTCCCATGTGATTGCCAGCAACTCCCCTCCCAATCTATTTGTGGCTTCAAGGTTTCTCTTCCCTATGTGCATGATCTTGCACTTCTTAGCATTAAACCCCAGTTGCCACTCTTCTGACCATTTTGCCAGTTTATCTAGATCTCTTCTCATTCTGCCCACCCCATCTGGATCATCTACACTGTTGCAGATCTTGGTGTCATCTGTAAACTATCAAACTTTACCCTCTAGTCCATCTGCAATGTCACTGGTGAAGATATTGAAGAGGACTGGCCGCAGGACTGATCCCTCAGGTATCCCACTTGTGACTTGTGACTTGCATCTCTTCTGGCTGTATACCGTTTACCACCACTGTCTGTTTGCTACCCGGCAACCAGTTTGCCACCAAGTTGACCAACTCCTGACCCACCTCGAGCCTACCCAGCTTATTGATCAATCTTCTATGTGGAACAGTATCAAAAGCTTTGCTGAAGTCAAGGTAGGTGACATCAACTGCACCACCTTGGTCCACCACTCTGGTTACCCAGTCAAAGAAATCTATGAGACTTGTTTGACAGGACCTTCCTGTTGTAAACACATACTGTCTTGGATCCTGTGCTCCTGTGGATTCTAGGTGTTGCACTCTCCTTTCCTTAAGGAATGCCTCCATAATCTTGCCCACTGCTGAGGTAAGACTAACTGGTCTGTAGTTCCCTGCCTCCTCCCTGCTACCACTCTAGTGGAGTGGGATCACATGAGCCCTTCTCCAATCTTCTGGAAACTCTCCTGTGCTCAGAGACTCACTAAACAGTTATGATAATGGCTTTCTTAGTTCCACCTTTAGCTCCTTTAGTACCCTGGGATGTATGCCATCAGGTCCCATTGCCTTGTCTACCCTGAGCTTAGCAAGTTCTTGTAGGATGCTTTCTTTTGTGAAGGGACTAGTGCACACCTCCCTCCCCCCCTTGTGTCCATGCTGCAGAGCTGTGGGCCCTGTCCTACCTTCTGCACAGTAAATACTGAGCAGAAGTATCTACTTAGGATAGATGCTTTTCCTTGGTCCTCCTCCACACACTCCCCCTTATCCCCTTTGATCTTAGCAATACTCCCTCTGGACTTTCTCCTTTCATTAATGTATCTATAGAAAGTCTGTCCCCTTCATTTACTGTTCATGCTAGTGTTTCCTTGGTTTGGGTCTTTGCCTGCCTTACTGCCTTCCCTGATTCCCTTAGGGAAGTTTGGTATGCCTCCCTATCTTAGTCCCGCTGCGTTCCCTTATATTTCCTGAAGGCCAGCCTTTTGGCTCTTATCTTTTCTGCTACTGTTTTTGAGAACCAAACTGGTTTCCTCCTTCTTTTGCTCTTGCTTTTCTCTCTAACACAATGGGATATTGCTTTAACTATTGCATCCTTAATGCTTGCCCACTTTGCCTGTACTCCCTCACCTGTATTTCTTCTTGCCAGGGCTAGCTTAACTCTGTTGGCCATTTTATCAAAGTCAGCTCCTCTGAAGTCCCATATTTTTGCCTTGGAATGAGATGATTTAGTTCTAGTGGCCAAATTGAACCATACCATGTGATGGTCACTGGCCCCCAGGTGACCTTCAACCTGGAGATCTGTGATCCTTTCCCCATTTGTCAGTACTCATGTAGTTTGTAAAATTTTGAGTATTATGTGAGATTTTATGGATTTTAAATATTGTAAAGACATTTTGTCAAACAATAAAAACTTTCTACCTACCTATAGGAATACAAACCTCTTCCCACTTTATGTCAGGAAAAGGCTTGTTCAAGCCACGTTTCTTCCCCTTATAGACTACGCTGACCTGATCTACACAAATGGCCCCTTTCCTCCCTTCATAAATTAGATGTACTCTACCATCAAGCTAGCTGCTTCATTGCTAATGCCCCTTTGAAAACTCATCACTGCCTGCTGTGTTCTAAAGCTGACTGGACCTGCTTGGCAGTCAGAAGACAAAAACAAATATGCTATTTTGGATGTATAAGGCCGTATTAGAATAGTTATCATCATACAGTATATCTCAGAATTCTTCCTTCGCTCCACCAGTGCTTATGATCTCAGGACAAATTCCTATATCATGTTCAATATACCTAGAATCTACACTCGTTATGGGAAGGCAGCCATAAGTTATGCCCTCCCTGCCCTTTGGAATAATTTTCAGGAAGTGCTTAAACTCACTAACCTTGTTACATTTCCTGTTTTCAAAACCATCATTAGCTCCCTCTGCCTCACCATCTGCAATTGCTTCTGAGCACTAGCAACATCTTTATATTAACACATAAAATTCTGCTTGTAGCTTTCTTGACCGGTGGTATCTCCTACTTACCTTTTGGGCTGGGATATTCAAAGGGGTTGCCCCTCACGCAACAGATTGCACCAATGCAACCACGCATTGTGCCCCGGTGGGCTGCCTGGCACAGTGCAATCCTGATGCACCAGGGCACAATGTAATCATATGCAGTGTAGATGCAGGGGGCATGCCCATCCATATGCGGCACATCCTGATATTCAGCACAGGATGTGTGGTGCATATGCTCGTGCAAACCTGCATTATGCTGCATAGGGGGGCTCAAAGTTGAGACCCAGAAAAGTAGGAACAAATCCTGGTCACTCACAGGCAGGCTGCTGTATTGCAAGGTGCAACACAGCAGCCGCCCACCATGGATGGCCACCTGCCACCCAGAACACTGACCCCAAGCACACACAACCCTGGTGGTCAAATGGACCCCCTCATAGCTGTGATTGTGTGGATATGTTAAGACATACATCCCTGGTAGTCTAGTGGCCCCCCCATGTCCCTGATTCCCCAGAAATAAAAGACATGACCATCCCTGGTGATCTAGTGGCCCTCCCGCCCATTGCTGTGATCACAGTAAAACCCCGTAATGAAATGCTCTGGTGCACCAGTGGCATCCCCCACCCCTCCCACCACAGATCCCTTGCTCACCTCACTTCCCCATCATCGGTGGTGGCAGCATCCCACCCACATACCACCCGGCCACCACCAAATGCCAGGTACAGTATGGGCTGTAAGCCCATTGGTCCCCAGTGTGGACCAATGGGCTTGCAGGGCATACTGTACTAGACTATCCCAAATCTGTGACTGGCTTCATTCACAGATTTGGGACTATTAATCAACAGTATGGGCTGCAAGCCCATTGGTCCCACTGGGGACCAATGGGTTTACAGCCCATACTGTACCAGTCATTTGGTGGGTGGCCGGGCAGTATACGGGTGGGATGCTGCCACCGGCTGATGACGGGGGGAGCAGGGGTGGCAAGGGGCTCTGTGTAGGTGGGAGGGGTAGAGGGTGCCACTGGATCACCAGGGCATTTCATTACGGGGTTTTACCATGATCACGGCAAGGGGAGGGGGCCACTAGACCACCAGGGATGGTCATAATGACATTGATCAGTGAATCGGGGACTCGGGTGGGAGAGGGGACCACTAGACCACCAGGGATGATCATGACTTTTATTTCTGGGGAATCGGGGACATGGGGGACCACTAGACTACCAGGGACATATGTCTTAACATATACCACGTGATCGTGGCTATGGGGAGGGAGATGCCCCCTGGATTCCCACTGCCCATGTCATGCTGTGCAGGGGGTCAGGTGCATGCCGCCAGGCTGCCCTGTGCAAGGCATGCAAATGGGGCCATAATGACATGCAGATGGCCCCATTTCGCCATGCATAGCTATGGCCTCATCTGAATACATCGGCTGAATATTTCGGTGATGCGCTTAGTGACTAAAAATTTGGCGCTTAGGTGCATCACTGTGCTCCCTATCTGTGGCTTGCACCAGTGCAGTGCCACTGTGCCATGCGCAGTGTGTGTGCCGACCTTGCCATAGTCAACCGTGCTGTGCCATGGTGCATCACCATTGACTATCACCTGGTCCTGGCCCCAGTGCATCCCAGTTGTGCTGCGCCCAGGCTTGTGCCTGGTGCAGTTTGAATATCTGGGCCCTTGTATTATATATTATTGTCTCTCTCTTATTTAATTGCTGAGTAATAACTGGCTTGCATTTTTTAAAATAGCAGGAGCAGGTTATAACTCACCATTATAACCCGCAGGTTATAGCGACGAGCACACTTCACCTGCTCCTTCTCCAGCCTTGCTCTGCACCCAAGTGCACCAGAAACAGAAAACTGGGCAAAATTTCCTCACAGACAGCTCTGCATTACTAATAGTAGCGGTCAACAAAAAATGGGCATTTTTAAAAATAAATCTGTTTCTACTAATCTTCATACAAGGCATACATTTTCTCCTCTCTTTCCATAAAAACATTAAGGCCATCAGACATCATCACCCTCATTTACATATATCTGAGGCAACCAATCCCTAATTTGCATTTATCTGAGGCAACAGAACCAAAGTCATGATGAAAAGGAGTAAAATATACCAAAAAAGAATTATTCTAGACATTTTACTAATGAACTGCCACTTTCTGTTGAAGTTTCTTCAATTTTAAAACCTTCTCTGCAAACATTGATTATCTTCATCATTCATGTTGCTGAGTGGCATTTTCACATGAACCAGCCTACCATAGTTTAAAAAGGAAAAAAACTTTACAAGAAATTAATTTAACAATTTTAGTTTTCACTGTTTGATGCTCTCCAAGTTTTCTGCAAGTACTAACAGTTAAAAAGCATTAAAAATTCAAAAATCACTTCAATAAACTTGTTACGGTAAACAGTGTTTCTCAGATTGTTTTTTCTGTGTAGAGAAAAAATGCAAGCTAACAGTTGCATAAAACAATGCATGGGGGGGAAGTGTATAAACAAAATTTAATGCCCACCTTGGTTTGGGATGGTTTAAAGCACCCCACACCTCGGGTGGGCATTAAATTCTCATTATGCACTTCCCCCCCAAGCATTATTTTATATATATTTATTATAATATACTGTTTATTGATGTCTTTCTTTGTATGGTATGGTATAGTATAGTCCTCCCTGGATCTCCGTGTAAATGAGCTTGCTCAATGGAGTCTTTTCCTGGTTCCAAATAAACTGAACTGAAGACTCATGTTTGCCCTCACTGCCACATTGACCTTGTTTGAGAAGTTGATTGGTCTCTTGTGCCTGTTACTCTTGGTTGCTGTTCTCAAGCATGGCTCATTTGCCTTGAGAATAACCACATTAATTACTTCCCACCTCTCTTCCAGACCCCGATTTTGTCCCCTTCCCCCCCGCAACTTATCCTTGATTATTTTTCTCATCTGGTAAAGGTCTGCTCTTCTGAAATCCAGAATCACAGTCTTTGACATGGGTATATGGTCACTGGACCCCAGAGATTTCCCAACCCTCATTCCACCTACCATTCGCAAGTTGAGTACCACATCAGGAATAGCAGCCTGCCGTGTGGGTTCCCTGACCAGCTGCACCAGTAGTTAGCACTGCAACATGCGGTATCTAGCATGGCCTAACTCCTGGTGCTCTTAGTTGCTGGAAAGTCCCAATCTACATCTGGTGGTCAACAGGGGTGTAGCCAGGCATTTCAGATTTGTACACCAACCTGACACACTGCTATCCCCTCCCCTACTGTTGTTCATTCCTGCCTCCCCCATGACTCAAGTCCCAGGTTCCTGGCTCCAGTCAGATGATTCCCACACCAGACCTGCAGTCTGCCTGCGCTGCTACTGTGGTGCTTGCAGCACACTGGTAGATGCCACTGACTGCACCAAGAGTCCAAGACCATGGCAGAAATTTATTCTCTTTCCCCCACAGGTAGGCAGATTCGCTCCACTTGCCCCTCCACATGAAGTCTTTTTTCTTTTAGCTGGCTCTGAGTCTGTTCTTCCATCTGCTGCTCCTCAGTTTTCTGCTGCTTCTCCCACTCTCAGTACACTTGAACTAATAGTATGGCTTCTAACTTTGCTGGGGCATTTAAACTTACTGCCCCAGACTTGCCACACCCCTTTCCAGATGCTACAGCCAATCACTATGCAGGTGGACCATGCAGACCTAATTAAGACCTTCAGCTTTTAACATCTGCAGTCCACTCTGCCACCCCCCCCACCAAAAAAACAAAGCTGAAAGAGAAAAGAAAAAGCCTGCAAAGCCAAACAAAGGAATTTAAACATGATGGACTAGAGAGGGCAGAACAATGCTGGCCAGCTTGTTTGCTATCCCTCTCTACTAAACTTGGTATGCCATGGCTTACTTGGAGCAACAGTAGCTAGGCACTTGCTGGTGGATTGAAATCCACCACCACCAATACTTCCCCTTTGTGACCCTTTCTGAATTTCTGCTCCTAATTCCCCATCACCCTCATGCCCTTGTCTTGGTAGTCTGTAGACCAACCCCATGTACAGCTTCTTACTCAATGTGGTCATGAGCTGCACCCTGAGAGATTCTGTCTCCCCTTCCACTTCCCTCCCTGATGAACTCCTCCTCTACTGCCTCAGTGCCTTCCTTTACAAAAAGGGTACCCTTGCCCCCTTTCCTATTACCCCTATCTCACTTATACATGGTGCACCCCAGTACTGCTAAGTCCCAGTCATTTTCCCCTATGGTTCATGTTTCTTTGAAGGCTACAAGGTCAAATCCTACATCTGCCACCACCACCTGGAGCTCACTAATTTTGTTTCTTAGACTCCTGGCATTTAGGCATACTGCCTTCCTGCATAACCCTGTACCCCTCCTCTTTTTGTCAGCCTCTCCCTCTTTGTACTCCGTTTCTCTCCTAAAAGTTCTGCCCCTTGCCTGTTTTGTATGTCTCCCTCTACCTGTCAGGATGCGTTCATCCCCCTGCTTCTAGACCACATTTCTGGGGGAGTTCTAACTAGGTTCCCCAAATGTTCTTCTTCCTCTGTTGTCCCCCCTCCCACCTCAAGTCTCCCCCACAATCTGTTTAATTGTTCACCAATGTAGGCATCCAACTTCTTCCCCAGTAAACTAGCTCCCTCTCTTGTTAGATGAAGGCTGTTATCATTGAAAAGCTTCCTATCCCAAAACACCCCAGTCTCCCTCAAAATGGTACCTCTCCTCCTGACACCACCCCTTCATCCACCTATTAACTCTTCAGTCTCCTCCTTCCTCACTCTTCACTTCTTCTTCCCCTACTCCAAACAGGTAGGACCTCAGAAATGCCAGGGAAGCAGAATGTGCCTTCAATCTGTACCCCAGTCTTTGAAAGTCATACTTTATAGTCTCAAAAGGCTGGTTCAACAAATCATTGGTACCCAAGTGTACCAACACTCCAAGCACCCCTTCCCCCTTCTCTACCATCCTCTCTATTATATCCATGTTCTGGATGGTTGATACACCTGGAAGGCATCTGACCCCCCCGCCCCCTCCCTGCACCTTCTCGACCCTCTGATCATACAGCCCCCAACTACTAGGATTCTCCTTGCTGTCTTCCACCTGATCTTACCACTGGGTCCTGCTAATTTATGTTCCTGATTGTCTCTGAACACCCTCCAAACAAGTCTTGTACCTGCTCCTCCTCTCGTGGTGCAAAGCGATTTGCTGTTAGGATATGGTAAGCCTAGATGACTCCCTTATGACAGTCCTGCCACTGCTTGCCTTCCCCACTATCCTCCAGCCCCTCGGGTCAGTGGGCCGCTGTGGAGTGGGGGTGCTGGGTCTGTCTGTGGGGATCAGCTCAGCTGGTGATGCAGCTGGGATATCTCCTCCCTTATTGCTACCAGCTGTGCATGGAACTCCACAAACATCCTACATATGTGGCACTATCCTCACCTCCAGAGCGGAGCCCAGGAGAGGAGTGCCTCACAATTGCAACAGATAACTATCTCTCTGCTGTATCTGTGCTCCATGCTATCTAATTTTTCCCTTCACTCAATACCTACTTTGACTCCTACGTAAACGGGAAATATTTTATTTATTTTTTTTATTTTAAGAAGTAATCAGAATTACAGCCCTTTGAGTCAGGGACTCGTTTACAAAGGCTCCTCATCAGGAAGACAAATACATTAATAGCAAGCAACAGAAAACAAAGTAAATAAGCTCAAATAAAAGCAAACAGTCAAAATTAAGGGCTGGTTACAAAGGCCCCACGTCAAGGTAAATTAGCAATAATAAACAGACATAAACAATAATGTGAGCTATAATGAGTCAAATGAAGGGCAGAGTCAAAAATAGGCAGACTGAGAGGAGTAAAGGCAGGGGAAAACTCAGCCAGGGCAGTCACAGCGGCGGGAGGAGTGGAGGTGGTTCTTGAGAGCAGTTTTAAAAGGTCCCAGTCTTGGTACGGAGGTGATAGCAACAGTCAGGGAATTGTACCAGGTTGGAGCACGGTAATGGAATGACCTGTGTGCAAGGGAGGTCCTTAATCTGGGGACTTGCAGAGGGGAGCGGACAGCTCTGCGGGTAGAGAGGAAGGAGATAGATAGGCTTATGATAGAAGACAGACCAGGGGGAGTCAGACCTGCAGTGATTTCTTTGGTCAAGAGGCAAGACTGATAGATAAGTCTTTCCTCCAAATTAAGGAAGTTAGAGAGGAAATACAGTATTCAAGTATAGATAAGATGTGGGGGACCTGTAAGCAGCCAGCAGGTCTTATTGAGGGATAGTTAAATTTTGTGCAGAGCAGTGTTGTCAGCAGCACCATAAATAATCAGACCATAGTCCATGAGGGATAGTACCGAGGATGAGATGGCCAGCCTTAGTGCTTCAGTGGGGAGACAGTCACAATGGCAATACAGTAGGCCTATCCTAGAGTTGATGGTGGAGCAAAGGGAGCAGATGTGGTCATGAAAGGATAGGGTGGAATCAAAGAGAACACCAAGATATTTGAAGGAGGAGGTTTGTTCAAGGGGGAAGAGGGTACTTGCTAAAACCCGGAGTGGATAATCTTTACATTTACTCTGGTTATGCACAAAAAGCATGGTTTTAGTTTTCTTTACTCTGGTACTAAACTTATTGTTCTCTGCCTGCCTGAAAAAACCTTTAACTACACCCTACAACACTCTACCCCACATTATGTGTTTGTCCAGTTACAGTTATTCGAAATACAGTTTTACTGTTACACCCTCACAATTTACTATGTTGAGCTACTCCATTAAGGGAATTACTCGGCTCTCCTTACACAATTTGTTCAGTTACTATCAGATTTCTATACCGACTTCCAGAGTCCTCTGTAGTCCTGTGGTCTCTCTGAAGACACACTGCTGACATCCCATAGGTAGATGTCACACTCCTGCTCTAGGGCCACACAATGGGATGCGAACATTATGGGATGACTGGGTAGATTCAAATATAATACCTCAGCCCTTCCATCCTGCAATCCTTCCACAGTTATCACCTAGCAGAGGCCCAAAGCCAGACAGTTGTCACCCAACCCCCAAACTTCAGGGCAAGACATCTCTCCATAATAAGACCCTTAAATGTGGGGTACTGGGGCTGGTCTCAGTTTACTCCACAAACAATAATTAAGACACTAATTCAAGTTTTCCACAACTCACTTCAAATCTGTTGTCTCAAAACAAAAACAAAAGCCTCTTGAATTCCTTTCTGTCACCAATATAGGCTAACTCTGCTTGAAGGCAGCAACTGGCAGGAGTGAGTCATATATTATCCTTTATCATTTCAATAAATCTTTGGCTTTTTTTTGACTGCTTGCTGTATTCTTTTGCTAGCTTACGTCTGGGAGACTGAAGTCTCCCATTATCACTGTTCTGACTTAACCTGCTGTTTTAGCAATCTCTCCTCCCATTACTTCATCCCTAGCTTCTTCTTGGTTGGGTGTTCTATAGAGTTCTGATTGTGTACCCCCCCCATCTCTTAGTTGTAACCAGATCAATTCCACTGCTCCAGGGACTGATCTGTCTCCATTTATTTCATACCTTCTTTAACATACATCTCTCACCACCCCTTCCCCTTTGGGTGGTTCTTCTGACTAGTGTGTTGTCCAGGATAGTTAGGTCCCAGTTGTGCTGCTGAGTGGTCCATGTCTCTATCAGTATAATGATGTCTTGCTGCTTGCCACAGTTTTTGCCTGATACTTATCTAACTGGTAACAGACGCTCCAAAGGTTAGTGTGCAGCACGTTCCATTTGTTTTGTTTTTCCATATTTGATTTCTACTCTCATCTTGGGATGCTGAGCTTAATCTATAGTATTGAGGCCACATGTTGCTGACAGTTGTATTTCCATCCCTGTAGGAGTACCATTTTTTAGAAGCCCAAATTAGGAAATTCTATTCTGAAACATGATATTCCTCAGGATAATATGTAACATCTACCAATGCAATAGACTTCTTTTCTCTAAATAAGTTTAACTAGTGCTAAGTGTTTTAGTTTCTTTGGTTCATGATGTTTGTTAACATTTTGAGGTAGCACTCTTGGTTGCTAAACTCAAGGCTACAGGGTTAGATAAACTTACATGCAGATGTTTCAGTCATTATCTATCTAACCATAAATAATTTGTCCACTGGCAGAGCTGTTTCTCAGAACACAGAATTATAACTGACAGTGTGCCACAAGGTTCATTTTTGGGCTCCCTCCTTTTTTCACTATTTATTAATGACATTCCAGAAAACTGGGGGAGGGGCCTCCCTACAATGCTATGCAGATGATGCAGTCTTGTACAAGTCATCTGATGGCATCAACTGGATCAAATCAGAGTTGGAGAATGACTTCAAACTCCTTGAGGCATGGTTCTTGAGTAATAAGCTAGTGCTAAATGTTAAGAAAAATCAAAGCCATTCTCTTTGGCCTCAGAAGGTTGGATATGGAAAGGATGAACCTGCTCAAATCACCCATCACAGGGGGTGCACATCTGGATCTAGTGAGCTTTCTGAAATATCTCAGGGTAACACTCAACCATGACCTGACCTTCAGTGCCATGTAGATATTGTGGCCAAAACAATACAATAGAAACTTGGATTACTGTTCTGACTTTTTCCCTTCCTCCTTAGAGATGCCTGACTAACTAATGCAAATAGTACAGTCCTTCCAGTCCTTCTCTATGGTGCTCCTGTACTGCAGTCCTTCTGGGCCCGTTGAATAAAACAAGCTCAATTGCCTGTATCACAATATAGGATGCTTTGCAACTTGAGCCCACCCAAGGGACACCACTGTGATGTGCTCGCTGCCATAGAATGTCCTGCGCTAGCTTCACATACAGAGTTCTTATAGCTCTGCCTAGCATTTAGGCTGTCAAAAGTCTTTACCCCACCCAGCCTCGAGGACGTTCTCCAGTACAGAACACATCTAAGATGCCTCCACTCTATGTCTAGCCCACTAATGGAAATCCCCAGGGAAAACTCGGCTGCAGGCAGATATGCTTTCTCCTTCACTGCTTCAGCCCTGTAGAACAATTTCCTGAACTTAATTATAAACTGTTCTACTCTAGCATTCTTTAAAAACAAACTCAAGTTCATACCATAGTGGTTAATCACTGTAGGTATAACTGCTGAGGTCCCATTCACATAGTTCCCTCCCCAGAGCCTCTGGGTGTGTGTTATCCTTGGTAGAACTTATTGAACTGTTACTGGAACTATGTACCACTTCTTCATAATATATAATATGTGTCCTTAACTCCCATTAGTTAATTATTATATTTGATCCAAAGATGTACTTTGGATTAATGAAGCTCTTTCTTTTATCTACCTGCACCCCATGTAATCTATTGTGCAATTTGCCTATACCTTGATTGCATATCTAATAGAAGCTATGTATTGATTTCCTCTTCTTGTGCATTGTACGTACAGTAACTAATATCTGGTTATACCAGTGTGATCTCTTGCCTATGTATAGAAGTCACTTGTGTTAATGTACAATATTATCTATGGTTTACAACTCTGTATTAACCAATTCCGGGTCACCCCCTGAAAAACAGACATGCTATCTCTATGGGCCTACCTGGTTGGTAAAATTAAAATAACTAAATAAACAAATACATTTCTATTAAGATATTGACATTTTCTGCAGCTTCTAGAGGAAAATTAGAAAGTATTTGTTTTAGTTAAATATCAGAATATTTTGCATTTTTTCTGTTTTTTGCTAGGACAAAGCCCAACTAGGATTGTCAAGATGAAATTAGGTCAGGTGATAACCCTGCTTCCCTCCCTACCATGTGTTTGGGAAAGCACTGCAGAGTTCTATATGCACCCTTCTGGCACTGTTACCCCTTATTAATTCATATATTTTTACAGGATAACCTAATAAACTTGAATGTTTGTTCACAGTAGTGCCCTACTACCCAAGGTTGCTAATCATTAAACAGACAATGACCCATGATTACAGATTACAGTACCTATTGAACAAAATGCATTTTTACACAAGCATTTTTGGTTTCCAGGTTTAAACATTGATGTCCTTGGGTTAAGGGTGTTTAGTGAACATTCTTTTACAAGTAACAGGCTGGGAGCTATTCTGATATCAGCAGTGAGTTGTACAGTACAGGGCCTGCATGCAGAAGTTTTGTTTCATCATATTTCTAACTTTAGGGATAAATGGAGTGCAATTTATTCTGTTTCTAGTTTCTCAGGAGTGGACACTTGGTAGGGGTTGGATCTTTTCCATCAAGTAAATGGGGACTAAACCCTTCATACTGCAGCACATCCTAATTGCCAGTTGCATGTTTCTTCTTATATTTAGTGGCACCCAGTCCAGATGGTTAAACACATATCTTTTGGAACTGGATGCTGTAACACTGCATCCAAGTATAAATCCACCTGTTCTGTTTTATAAAAGCTGTTGTCTCAGCATGAGTCTCTGGTTTCTACACTGCCCCCAGATTAAGTCTGCATAATCAAAATTGGTATAATTAATGTGCTGCAGACTGCATGTGATGCTTTCAGTAAGAGCCAATGACTATTTCAACTAGGAAAGGGTGAATGTGCTGAAATTTGGCACTTTTACCTTCGATTCAGTCCACTCAAACTTGTGGGTTACTTTAGGGTCATGTCAACCTTAAGCCAGCTAATTAAAAAACAAATGTGTTAGCCCTTCTTATAGATAAGGCTAGTCCCATGACCTCATAGTGGTTTGCAACTTTTAATTCACAGCTTGGATTTAAATGCTATCTGGACATTCTTAATAGTCCAAAGTTAAGAAAAATTTCTATTAACTATAAATTTGAGCTGTTTGAAAGTAATATCTTAACAGCTAGATACAAGAAAACCACTTTGACAAGTCCTAAATGTCTTTCTTCAGTTGAGGAACATAAAGATCTTATACATGTTATATGGGATTGTCCCTGGTAGGAAAGGGACAGGGTTTACTGGTTAGAGTCATATTATAACCTGGGAAATGCTATAGATAAATCTGAATTAATGGCAATACTTATCCACACAGAAGATGAACTGACTATTAATAGGTTAGTCAAGTTTTTCCAGGAATTCCAGTTGGTCAGCTAGGGAGATGGCTGCATGATGAAGAGTCTGCGGCAAGTCACCCTCTGTTTTCTCAATATTAAGCAGTTTATTTAATTTCCCAACTGTAAATTCAGACAGAATAACAGATAAGTACTCAGTAGAACTGAATTGGAAACTTAATATTGTTGGAAGATGTCCGAACAAGAAACAGGAAAGAAATCCACAGCAGCTGCTTTTTTCCAAAGCCTGGATCAGCAAAAACCTTCAAAACATGATAAAGTTGATGCCAAAGTGAACACTTCTACTAACACTAAAGATTCCAGTAAAGAAAAAGAACATAACACTAATATGACTGAATTTTCTTCAATAAAATCCATGCTCTATGACTAAACTTCGGATGTAAAGTGTATAAAATCATTGATGGATTCTCTAATGTTCCATGTGTTGGATTTGGAGACCTGATTCAATTACAGAGAAAATTGCACAAAACAGAGGACAAATTGGACAACCTGGAAAACAGGTCTTGTAGAAATAATTTACTTCTAATCGGCATTCCAGAAGATGCAGAACAATCCAATGCCATAAAATGTGTTAACTCTCTGTTTTGTCAAATTGCTGGCCTACTGGATTCCAGGAGCTCTTATTTAATTGAAAGAGCACACAGGGTGCTTCAGCCAAAGCCAAGATCGGGCAAAAGACTAAGGGCATTGATTTGCAAACTTTTAAACTTTTAGGACAAATTAAAGATTCAACAGGAAACACGAACACAAGCTGCATTATACTGGCAACAAAACAGAATCTATATATTCAATGATGTCAGTCAATCCGTCAGGAAAAAACAGAAAGCATATTCTGAAATTAAAAAATATTACATCAGAGAAGCATAAAATTCAGGAGTCAATACTCCTCTAAGTTGACAATTGTGTTACCTCACGATACTTCTGCATTCCATTCTGCTGAAACTGAGACATAAATATTGCTGACTATCTTGCTAGACCTGTTTTCAAGAATTCCAAAAAAGTCTACAGTAACTGAATCCATGAAGCAATAAGATTCTGAAGAATTTGGTATTTTTTTCCTGCCACAAGTGGAAGACTTAAGGTCTTCTCCTTTAAACTCACTTTTCAATAGTAGCAATCAGTTTTGCAGTGCCGACAATGTTGCATTATTGGGCCATCAGAGACATCTATCTGTTTCTTGCAGTGTGAAAGTCTACTAAAGAATCATCAGGAAAAACTCGAGATATACTGCTTCCCAAATTCATAACATCTGAAGTTCAGAGGGTCTAAAAGATTATCAATTTTTAATTGCAAATATTATAGTCATTTCAATTTTACCTGCATTACAGTCCTTTCACAAGTGAGGTTAATCTATGATATTGTTTGATGTGATTTTAATGAATGCTTTTTCTGAGGGGACATTAAAAAATAATAATCCAATCAGTAACCTTCTTTGCAATATACAGTATAAGTTTACCTCCTCATTTTTCACAGGTTATAAAGATAGAAGAGAGTTTTCTTTTCCTTTTTGGTTACATTGTATACTCCCCTCTTTTTCTTTTATAGAACTGGTCTAAATTAAAGATGCAGTGCTGTAAGCACTTGAATTCAGTTAGCATTTCTGTTGGCAACTGCCAGCTTTTTCCCCTTAGACTTTTTAAAAAATATCTCTTGACCATATGATGTTAATTTAGATGTTTTGCCTTGCAGCACAAAAGTAGTGTTGTTGACGTTTAATGCAGGGGGGTCTAGCTATTACTGAATGTTGATTTCTTTGAAAGAATGCAGTCTACAAAATAACTTTAGTGGTTAACCTTTAATTAGGGTTTACTTTTACTGTTGTGATATAAGGTAAGCAATAGAATAAAGAGTACGTGAATCTTTAAAATGTGATTTTAACAGTTCGAATAGCTCACTAATGTGAGGCATATATTTATTTATTTATTTTATTTTCAATATGATGCTGACTTTTTCCCTAATCGGATATAAACACAGCCAAGCTGGTTTTTTTTTTCTGTCTACATCACAGGTTGGCCCCTTGAATGTTCATAATGGTTTCTTTGCCTCTATCTGCAGTGAACAACTATTTAGCAAATCTATATTAATATAAACAATTGTCTTCTGCCGAATAAGGTTAAAAACAGTAACATTTGAATTTGGATCTTTCATTTGTTTTAATCTAGATTGACCAGCTAAAGTGGTTTGCTCTTTAACTGTTAAAGAACATATTGATATATAGCAGCTAGCTAACTGATTATTTTCTCTAGATGTTTTGTATATTTAGAATATGTGCATAGCTTATAAATGAATAAGTTCTGATTTAACAGGGGATTAACTGTTAAAGTGACATGTTAAAACATGAACATATTGATCAGAGCCTACTAGTTCTTTAAATGCAGGGTATTTTGCAGTTTAGTTTAGGTCTGAGAGAACTCTTTTTGAATTTCCTTTTTAATTATCATACATATTTGATACTGGATTTAAACAGGTGAATATATAAACATATTAATTAGCAAAGAAAGAGAGTGAATCAAAAGTGAATATGATAGATAATTGCGACTCTAATATCTTTTTGACAGTATTATACCTTAAGGTTCTGACTCTTAGAAAACTTTGTTTAGTATACTTCTGTATTAATATCTAGTTTTAGTAATAAACAATTATTACCCTCAAAGAATAAACAGTCAGGAGAAAACTGTTATGAGCATAGAAGAGGGTGGCTAAACCATGCTCTTCATGTGGCCCTCCTATGGCTAGCACCTGGTTGCGAGGTAGATCAGGGTGGGGGGTATTTTAGGTTTTTCACACAGTTAAGTTAATTTCTACTCTTTAGCTATTTTTTTTAGCAGAATGGTTTATAAGTTAGTTACTTATGTTATATATTTTATCAATGTTATACTATGTAGTTCAAATGTAAGTTTGGAAAGGGATACTATTCATTGTCTGAAGTTGGTAAATTTCACAGTGCTGGAAATAACTGCAATTATATGTTATCTATCTGCAGAATATAAAACAATAATAATAAACAATGTATTACAGCTCATATTGAACAATCTCACATATGCAAAGGTATAACTAATATATAATGGCAACTTACTCTTTTATTTCATGGAATGTTAAAGAAGCAAATTTTCCAGGGAAAAGATCTAAAATTTGTACACATTTTCAAAAAATTTAACAATCTATTGTATTCTTACAAGAAACTCACCTACTTACATCAGATTTACCTTTTCTGTGGCACCAGTGAGAGTGCCAAGTTTTTGGGATTGGGTCAGATAAAAAAACAGGAAGTGTTGCTTCTCTAATTTCTAGGAATATAGATTTTAAAGCCCATCAAATAGTAACAGATTCAACTTCCTGATACATAATCATCTATGGCACTTTGGATCACACTGATATTTTATTGGCCTCCTTTTGTGGCCCAAATAATGACTCACAATTATTCTTCAACTCTTCCTTACACTTAACAAAATGACCAAATACTCCCTGTATTTTAGCAGGTGACTGGTATACAATTTTAGAAAATGATAAAGAAAAAAAGGAGTCTCCTAATGTTACTTCAGTATTTAATCAAAAAGCTCTATATGAGTTAATAGACTATATTAATATGTTAATTGAACCCTGGAGAGCACTTCATTCCAACAACAGGGAGTATACCTTTTTCCAGTCCCCACACAACTGCAGCCAGAATAGATTTATTTCTATTAAAGAGCCCCTGACACCACTGGAAAAACTTGAAAAACATGTCAGATTTAGACACAATTCAGTTTATATTTTATACATTTTCTATAAATCTATCTCTTACTTATTTATTGCCAATTTTAGTATTATGAAAGATAATTACTGACCCTTAGACTTTATCTGCTCTGTCTGCTTGCCTACACCTGACATCATAATCCCCTATATATGGCATCATAATTATCTCCACAGCAACAGACTGTGATGTCATGAACAGAACTGTGATGTCAGGTGTAGGTAAGCAGCCAGAACATATAGGGCAGTGATCCTGTTTACATGCAAATGTCTGCAGTAATAAAGAAGCAAGGATGATAAATACAGAAGAAACTACTAAATATAAGCTAAATTGTGTCTACACATTATTTATTTTTTTCAAAATTGTCACAACAACATCAGGAGCTCTTTAAATTAGCCACTTCTATCAGGTGTGATTCTTGCTGAAAAATTAGCAAAAGTTATCTCAGATCATTCTCCTGTAAACATAATACTCAAATTGGAACCTAATATAAAAATTGATAAATTATGGAGAATGAATGATAGTTTATTAAATGATCCCACTTTTACAGCAAATCTTAAATCTTTTAGTTCCTGTTTTTTTATTCAAGAAAATATTGGCTCTGTTGAAGAATCAAAAACCCTATGGTTGGCTTATAAATGTACAATGAGAGGGGAAATTATTTGCCTTGCATCTAAGATAAAACAGGAAAAAACAAAACAGGTCCAAGGAACTTTCAGCTTTAATTAGGTCTACTGAACTTCAACTAGCTAGCAAATATTCATATAATTTAGCCTTGTAGCTTTCAGCAGCTTGTAAGCAATATCACAAATAAAATCGAGCCCAAGCAGAGTTAACCGTTCTCAAATCAAAAATGAATTATATTACTGCAGGCGAGAAGACAGGAAAGTTATTAGCAATGAGGATCAAGCAACAAGAGGCTGTCTGCACCATTAAACACCTCTTTAGAGATGACACAAATGAGCTCACAGCTCACCCAAAAGATATTGTAGAAGAATTTGCTAAATTCTATAAATCTTTATATGGCATTGGTGATCAAAATATCAATACCTCACATATTGCTGAATATTTAGATCTTTGCTCCTTATAGCAATTAACCCAATCTGACAAAGAATTTCTAGTGCAACCTTTAACTTTAGAAGAATTGTATAAGATTTTACAACAAATGTCAAACAATAAAGTACCATGACCAGATGGCTTCACTGTACAATTTTATAAAACGTGTTCTCAAGAAATACGACTCTATTTATTGCAAACTTTTAATGAAGCATATCATAAGGGGGAACTAGATACTTTTCTGCAAGAAGCCCTTATTTCAGTAATGTTAAAACCAGGTAAGGACCCCACCAAGGTTGCTAATTAACGACAATATCATTATTAAACACTGATCTTAGAATTTTAGCTAGGGTGTTAGCAAATTGAATATAAAACGTTTGGTCACCCTTGAGTAGCCTAGAGTAGGTAGGTTTTATGACTGGCAGACATTCATCTAACCACTTCAGGAAACTTCAACACATTATTTCTGTGTCCAGGGAGGCCAACTACCCTGCAGTCTTGGTCTCCCTGGATGCATAAAAAGCATTTGATCAGGTTTCATGAATTTTTTTATTTAAAACACTTCAAAAATTTAGATATCCATATAAGTTCAATCAATGGATATGTATTTTACATTCACATCCCACTGCAAGGGTAAAATATAACAGGCTTTTTTCATCTCCCTTTCTTTTATTTAATGGAACCTGTCAAGGTTGTCCACTGTCACCATTTTTATTTAATTTATACTCTGAACCCCTAATTAGATGTATTAGCGTACATCCTTTGACCTCAGGAATTTAGGCCATTTATCATTCAAATTATCAACTTATGCCAATGATATTCTTCTCCATTTAAGTAATCCAAATTCATGTCTTAAAACAGTATTTGAAATAATCAAGCAATTCAGCAATATTTCTCATTATAAACTAAATATAAGAAAGTCTCAGGTATTACCATTAAACCATCATGAAAGGAAATCAGACTTTGTGAATTAGGGATTTGAATGGGTAACTAAGGATTTAATTTATTTAGTTATTAAAATATTTAATTCAGCCTCCCGGATCATTCACAATAATTTAATAGAGCTAACGCATCATATTAAAATGGAGCAGGACAGATGGCTTAATTTGCCATTATCACTATGGTGTAGAATTAATTTAATTAAAATGTCTATGCTACCACAAATCTTAAACCCTATGATTATGCTTTTGGTTAAACTACCCAAAAAATGGTTTACCAATATATAAATATTGTTCTCATATTTTATTTGGTGTGGCCATAAACCAAGAATAAGTTATTCTTTTTTTTCCCATCTCTTTTTATTGCCTCCAGAACACCGGAACTCTCTCAGGACCTGACTCATTCCCCACTGTACCACCCACTGTGACCTCCACCTACCTCAGAGATGTTACTTGCTCCCATGGAGCCCCGGACTCCTTTAAGCCCTGCCAGGAGATCAAAGGGGCAGACGTAGAGGTCCAACGTTGGGCATGTGGCAGGTGGACACCGGGGGCCATTGGATGGAGGGGTTTCCCCCCTTGTAGTATGTCTTCCCTTCTCCTTTCCCCTATGCATGGCACACCCCTGACGCCATGGTGCATGGCAACTCTGCCAGCATCAGCCATGCTACCAGACATGCAGTCCATATTCTACAGTGGCCCTACTCTCCACTGGGGGTCACTAGAATGCCAGACAACCCTCTTCCCTCCCCCCCAGGAGAGGAGAGCAGCCCAATAGGTGCTCAATCCTTTCCCTCCCCTGCCATCCCCCGGCACCCAAGCTCACTCCCAAACTCAGGTCACCGGCACGGCGTGAGGTGTGGCGTCCAGTGCCACTGAGCTGGCCTAAGAATAAGTTATTCTCATTTATCAGTTTACAGATTGAATGGAGGATTAGGAGCCCCTGACTTCTATATTTATTATCATGTGACAGGAATTACTGAATATTCAAGATGGCTTACATACAATGATCGTGCCAGTACCATGCTATATACAGTACTCCTTTTGGGCTTACATTAGAGCAGGAATTATGTAGGATAAATGGAATTTCTATAAAGGCTCTACTATACCTTAAATATAGAACATTGCTGAATAAATTAAAAGACTCTCCCATAGGTACTTCACTAAGGTTCTTTGAACAATTTAGAAAATATACACAAACTAAGTTACTAGAAGAGTGGGAACAACCAATCTGGTTAAATCCACATTTTAGAATAAATGGAAAAACAATAACCAATTCTTCTTGGGAAAGGATAAGTATTACAACCCCACTCCGCTTTGTAAGGCATAATAAATGGATTTCTTTCTTAACCTTTAAACAGTTCTATAACCTAAGTAATAAAGACTGCTTAACATATTACCAGTTTTGATATCTGATCCATTCCCAGCTTGGTCTCCCTCCTTTACATTTATCCAAATCTACTATACTTGTGGAATTTGGAAAATATAGCATAGAATGTTATGCCATATCAAAAATATACAAAAAATCCAAAAAGAACTGATCAGTAATTACAGTAGATCTTCTAGTTATTGGACTAAATCTCTTGATGGGTCACCCACAGAAAAACAATTCAGAAAGGTATGGCAAAATGTCTATCAATGCCTTCCCTTTGATGATTTTAGATTCACCCAATTTAAAATCATCCATACTATTTATAATACACCTATTGAACTCTATAAATGGGGAATTCTAGACTCACCAATGTGTACTAGATGCAATAAGTAAGAAGGTTCTCTTTTACATATTTTATGGGATTGTTCAAATGCCCAATCACTTTGGTTAACTATTAAGAATAAGCTAGATCCAAATTTAGGAATAACAGATGCTTTCACTACTAATAAATGTATATTGGGGCTAGGCATCCAGGACCTGAAAGGTACAGCTCAATACCATTTCAGTTTAATTTCTATGGAAGTTAAAAACAATATTGTGTGCTACTGGTTTGATCATTATACACCAACGTTCAATGACTGTTACATAGAAATATGTTGAATTTTGCACATTATATGCATGTTAGCATCAATGAGAAACTCGTATGCTTCCTATATCCAAGGCTGGTCTTCTCTAGAAGTATAGTTGTCCAGCCTCATTCCCTCAAAATAAACATTTAATTTTTATTTACCCCTATGCTATAAAGTTTTGTATAAGAATTAAGGAAGGTGGGTGTTATTATAAACATTTGTGTTTGTCTTGGTTTATTTTTATTTCTAATTCTTTTACAATATTATCACAACACCGAAAATTGCATGTTATATATACGTGTATAAGAAAAATTCACTTCAATAAAGCATATTGAATTAAACAAAAGCCAAGTTTTTCCAGACATTTGAAAAACTTAGGAAAAATATGATGGATAAACTTGCTCCAAGAGCAACCATTTCAAGTGTTGCCAATGTCTGAGATTTGTGATTTGCTAACTGACTAATGTTCATTGTCTTATCTACTTTATTATTATTGGGGCTGTGAGAAATATTTGCTAAAAGCATTTGCACACTCCTTGATACTGACATGGCATTCATGATAACAAATGATTCTAACTTACATGTTATATAGGATTTAAGGGGAATAGCTCTTGCATGCAGGAACCTTCATCGGCCTGTTACTGTTGGCTTCCCCATAGTTGCATATTTATAGTACAACATAATGAAAAGGAATTACTGCTGTTTTTTCGATATAATGGGCTCCCAGTTTCCTGTTTTATCTGTGGTGGATACAGGGCGCAATACTGTAATAACTTTTAAAGCTCTTTGTATAGCTGTTTTTTTTTTCTGTTCTCTTTCGGAGATTGTATATATAGGAGTTTTGTGATATTAATTATACAATGGCAAGAAAATTTCCTGGACTCTGATTGGTCAATGTGTGCCTGAGACAATGATGTTATTACACAATAACATCACTGTATTGCTTTTGGATGCTATGGATCATAAGCATCTTGCAATGGATCATGAGGATCTTGCAATGGATCATGACCATTTGGATTCCTTAAAATCATTTTATTTATTTATTTTTTTATTTTGTATAACAATGAACCATTGTATAATAGCAATAAGGCACTCCAGGGATGTGTGTTATCATGTAATAACGTCACTCCTGGGGTGGTGGAAGCACTCGGCTTCACCTCGTGGCTAACCCACCCCAGGAGTGACGTTATTACACGATAACACACATCCCTGGAGTGCCTTATTGCTTAAATCACACATACCCTCATAATGCAAAGCACACAGGCTGTATATGCAGATCAACACAGAATATTATGCTGGTTCAAATCTAAGCAGAAATGCATGGCACCAAAAGGTCTCTCACACAGTCTGCAAAGGGTGCTAACAGAAGACACATACAAGTGTTTCATCCTACCAGGACTCATCTGTGTGACACCCCAGTGGAATGAACCAGCTACCCTAAGATGGTCTATCTGGGTTATGTTGTGGTGAACCCAATAAAAACAAAAAACAAGCTAAAAGACAAAGCACTTTAGCGTGCAAGCACTGAGCAATGGTTACCCCAAAAGGCACGTGTGTGATGATTTTAAATCTTTTATAATTCTGTAAAAATGTAACTCATAATGACTATTGATCGTTGAACAATAAACTGAACTGAACTAGTTCCATGAACTGCCCTTCCCCCATCAAGTCATTCCCCACCCTCATCCTCCTTTCCTAGATACATGTTTGTAAATAAATAAAAAAAGACTCATAGCACTGTACCAGGTGCAATTTTTTTTAATGTGACTGGAAGAACAGAGTGGCTTTGAAGAGGTTGGGATTGACTGGGGTGGGTAAGAGGTGGTTAAGGGGTGCCACTTGCCTTTATCTGTAACCTGCCAGACTCCAATATCAAAGATCAAGGACCCTTTGGTCAAAAAGTGGAAACTGAACCAAAGACCCGGGGGGTGGCTCCAAATAGAAGATGAAATGAAGTTGCCAATTTCTATATTTGCTCACTCTTAAAAGAAAGGCAACTCTGCAGATGTTTTATAGGAAAGTTTATACAGATGTGCTTTAAATGCAAAATAATTATTTAAGTAAACTTGCAAGTATTTACTAGTGTTCATAGATTCCCAAAGAACCCAATTAGTATGCCCCTTAAAGGTCTGAATTCTGGAAAGAAGCTGATTAGACCAAATAAGCAGACTATTTTTTTCTAGTTTTCTACCTGTACAAGGATCCACTCTCCCCCTCCCTAGTTTAAAAGCTGGTTAGCTATAACTTCTAATTTTTGTCCCAATCCACTTGGTTCCTATCACAGCATGTGGGAATAAACATCAGATGAGGCAAATTTACAGGTTTAAAACACACCATGGTGTGATATTTATTTTTCAAAAGTTTAAAAAAATAATAAATGAGAAAAAATAATTGCAAGGAAAATCACTACTTAACATCAGTAGTTTCTCCCATAATACTGTTCTGGATCTTAGCGCTCCTAAGACCCTTCTCATCTGCATTCAACAGCTTGTCTGCAGTAGCACCTCTCTCCTTCACTCGCAAGACTGAACTATATTAGACTGAACTGAAGTAAACTCACTGAAGAGGTTTTTATATCTTTTGGTGGGGTCACCTGACTGAGGCCTTTTCTGTATTTACTTGTCTGGACATGTTGTTTCAAAACCAAGGGGGGAGGGGTTTGTGTCAGGGGATTTCCTGATTCAGTTAAAGGTACAGTGTATATCTCCACAGATATTGACTCCATATATCTCTGATCCATAGTGACTGAGCACTTTCATATAGAGTAACATGTTTATAGTGTGCATTTATGAAAATACCTTAAGTATTTCTTATAACTGTACTAATCATGGAATTATTATTGTTTAATATGGCTTCTAATCATGTTCTTTAAAAAGGTTTTATTAATGGTATTCATTCCTGCTATCTAAAATAGCCTTCATGCTTTTTGTACACAAAATACACTTATGCACTTTATACACCTCTCTGGGTGTTTGGTATCATTCCAGGGACTGGATGGACAGAAATGGAAAAAGAATGAAAAGAGAGAACTAGTAGGAAGTTTAATAGGGACAGTAAAGAGCTATTCTAAGTAGCCAACCTAGGGTAGGGGGGAAAAGAAGAAAAACAAAGAGAAAAGCTTTAACTGTTGCACAACAGAAGTTTTGGTAGCTAGGAAGTAAGGAGATAGAAAAGTGGTCCATCAGTCACAGTCAAGGGTGTAGCCTAACTCTGCCACACACCTCCCTCCTTAAGAAAAAAACAGTTCTCAAAATGATACTGTTTTTAAGAACCCCCTCTCAGTCATACATATTCTACCAAAACAGTACAGTAGGATGGAGATTGGTTGAAACTTTCTCTCACCCACTATGAGAGCTTCACCCCAGGGTCCCTTAATCATAAACAAATGAATGGTGACAAAATGTCACTATACAGAAATCCTTCTTAAATACATCCCCTGAGGCTTAATTCACACAGATACTGTCTAGTATCCTAAGACTAAACATAACAGTTTTCACATTCTGTTTCATAACTCCTCGTTCATTGCTCCATGATGGGACAGGAAATCAACATTCTTGTGTAAGGTTCCAGATCTATGTCACACTACAAATCTATATGGCTGAAAGGCCAAATACTACCTCATTATTCTAGCATTCTTATCCTTCATTTGATGGATCCAACATAAAGGATTATGATCAGTAACTAAGGTGAATTTGGGTCCCCATGAATACAATCTTAAGGCTTCTATTGCCCATTTAACTGCCAAAGCCTTCTTCTCTACAGTAGAGTACTTTTGTTCCCTTTCATATAGGTTTCTTGATATGTACAAAACTGGGTGTTCTTCCACATCAATTGTTCGGCTCAACACTACCCCTATTCCTGACTCCGAGGCATCTGTATGTATCTCAAAGTCCATCTCAAAATTAGAACTCTTTAATACAGGGGATGAACAGACGGTGGCTTTGATAGTTTGAAAGGCCTCATCACACTAAGGGTCCCACTGTATCGTGTTGCTACCCCGTTTCTTTGTCAGATCTGTCAGTAATGTAACAATCAATGCAAAGTTCGGGATAAAGCATCGGTAATACCCTGCTAGCCCTAAAAATGACCTCACATGTTTCTTTGTAGTGGAGATGGGGCAATTCACCACTGCTTGCAGCTTATCTATTTTGTGCTTGACTTGTCCGCTATCTATAGCAAGCCTAGATAGCGGGTCTCGGTCATGGCAACTGCACATTTTGGGAAGTTAATAGTAAGCCCTGCTGTTTTTATTGATTTAACCACCTCAGCCAAGTGTGCCATATGTATACTCCAGGAAGGACTTCATACAACCACATCATCCAAGTAGGCCGAACAGTAGCCAGTATGTTTTGCCAGTATACAGTCCATGTACCGCTGGAGCTCCATGCAACCCAAATGACATTGTAACAAATTCATACAACCCTGCAGAGGTACTAAAGGCATTTTTTCCCTTGCCTGTGGGTCTAATGGAATCTGCCAATACCTCTTGGTCAGATCCAATGTTGTGATGTATCCTGCATTCCCTATGCAGTCTATGATGTCATCAATGCAGGGCATGGGATATGCATCAAACTGGGACACTTGATTCACCCTTCAAAAATCTAAACAAAGGCGGATTCCACCCTCTTTCTTTGGGACAACCACTATTGGTGACTCACAAGCACTAGTGGATGGTATTATGATCCCCAACTGTCTTATCATGTCAGTTTCTTTCTTGACTTCTACACTGACTCTTTTGAGTAGCCATTAAGGCTTCTGCCTGATGGGAGGGGACTTAGTCCAAATACAATGTTTTACCCCATCACCCTTCCAGGCACATTTGTGAAGATCATCGGAAAAGTATTGATCAGACTCTCTACTTCTTTTCTTTGGGCATCTGACAGTGCAGGGCTTATTTTTATATCATTGTGTCCCTCATGACTCTCCAATCTCTTATAGTCAGTATCCAGTTCAGATTCCCTTTCTGGCATCACTGTCATACCCAGGTGTACTTCTGACTTCTCATGCCACTTTTTCAGCAAATTGGCATGGTAAATCTTTCTACCCATACGCTACTCTGGGGTCTCAATCTTGTACTTGATGGGACCTGCCAGACGTACTACAGTATATGGCCCTTGCCACTTCATTAGCAATTTCTGCTCTGAGGAGGGCAACAATAATAACACCTTCTCCCATGTGTTAAATGTCATGTCTCCCACCTTTAGGTCATATTGTTCCTCTTGGATTTTTTGTGCCTCTGCACAGCTTTGATGGGCCTTTGTGGTATAAGTGATCAACCTCTTTCACAACTAACCATATATTGAACAATATTTAAATGTCACACATCAGTCCCTTCTTCCCAAAATTCTTTAACTACATCTAATGGGCCTTGGGGATTGTGCCAATATAACATGTAGAATAGGGAATAATCTGTTGAGGCCTAGAGCACTTCCCTATAGGCAAACAAAAGAAATGGCAAAAAGGTATCCCAGTTCCTCCCTTCTTCATGCACAAACTTGCAGAGAATTCACTTCAGTGTTTGATTGAACCGTTCCATTAGTCCGCCTGAGTGTGAATGATAAGGGGAGGTTTGAACAACCTCTGTCCCAAGTAACTTGCAGAGCTCTTTTAACAAGGATGCATTAAAGTTTGTGCCCCTGTCTGTAAGTATTTCTTTTGGGATGCCCAGGTGACTAAACACCTTAACCAACTCCTCGGTTATTCTTGGTGTAGTGACTGCGTGCATTGGTATGGCCTCTGGGTATTTCATGGTGTAGTCACATATCACCAAGATGAACTGGTTCCCTTTAGAACTTCTTAACAGGGGTCCCACAATGTCTATACATATTCTTTTGAAAGGGCTGGTAACCAAGAGTAGGGGCATAAGGGGCACCATGTCCTTTTTGCCTATTTGAGCCACTTGTTGGCACTCTTTACATGTTTGGCAATACTTGGCTATTTGATCATATAGCCCTGGCTAATAAAATCTCTGTAGAATGTGCTTCAGGGTGCGATCCTGCCCTGCATGACCAACCCATTGGAGATCATGCTCTAAAAACATTATTGGCTCTCTGTACTTCTCAGGCACCAATAACTGTTCGACACTTTCTCCAGTGTCTGGAGTGGTACAAAACCTGTACAATATATCATTTTTTCAATTTAATAATAGGGGCCCCTTTTGGCAGTTCCTGACCAACCTATGAAGAAAAAGGTTTTAAAGAAACATCACATTTCTGTTCAGCGGCTATATCAATGCTATTAAATATAGCCTGGATTTTTGTTTCAGGAAGTCCATTTACAGTCTGGTTCCATTGTTTTTGCTGTTGTTTCTTCTGATTCAGGGGTTTCCTATCCTTAACAGGGTCCTCAATAACATCCCTTCAAAAGGGAAGGTATCTCCCAAAGTCTGCTTTTTCCAGTATTGGGCCCTGGTAGTCACAGCTGTGACTATCCCTTGCTCAGTTATCAATGTTAGAAAGTTTGGGAAATCATGACCTATAACCATAGGCACTGGTAGATTGGGCACCAGTCCTGCTGTGACCACCTGGTTCTGTCCTTCAACATTTACCACTATTGCAGCAGTTGGGTAGTGCTTCATGTCCCCATGAACACATACAATGCTCATGTCTGGCCCTCCTGGCCCTCCTGGTTGTATATCAGTTACCAGTTCTGGATGAATCAAAGTACTCTTACTACCAGAATCAATCAGGCTCAACACAGTTCAGTTGTTAATAAAAATGTCTCTCACAAAGTAGCCATCAGTCAACAAGGACATATTGGTGACATCAGCTCTAGGTCGGGTACAAAACCTAGCAAGGTGTCCTTTAACCTGTCAATTCCAGCAGATGTGGTCTGGAACATAAGGTCTGGCTCCTTGATTCTGTCTTCCCTCTATTCTACAAGTATATTCATTGGGGGCTCGATTAACAACAGGGGCGTTCACTGTTTGGGGGAAGGTGCAATGGGGTCAGTTCTATAACCTTTTCTCAGGGGCTGCTGTGCAGATAAAATGTCTTCTGCTAAAGTGATGGCTAACTCGGCTGTCTCCGGGTGATGTTCCCTCACCCATATTTGTACTTCAGTGGGCAATATTTGGAGATATTGTTCAACTACTAAAGTCTCAGTAATGTCTATGACAGATTTCACCTCAGGCTGTAGCCATTTTAAACATTGTTCCCTTAGCCTGGTAAAGGTTTCCCTAGGGGAATTGTTCTGATATTGTTTAAGGGAATGAAACCACTGCCTATAAAGTCTCTGCATTTATAGCATATCTTTTTAGAATCTCCTTTTTTACCAGGTCATAATTTTCAACATGCTTGCTGTCCATATTGCTGTACACTAACTGTGCTCACCCAGTAAGGTACGGAGCAAGGCATACTACCCACTGTCTCTGATCCCACCCACAGGCTCAAGAAACCCTCTCAAACATAGTTAAATATGCTTCTACATCATCGGTTACTGCCATTTTAGTCAAGTTAATGTCTTTTGGATTATTACCTGGTGGTCCTGCCCTCTGTGGTCCTTTTCCAGTCAGTGGGAGAGCTCACAAGGTGTCCGCCCACCTCTGATCCTGGTGTCTCCATTCCTGCTCTGTTTGTCTCTCCATATCCAGTTGCTTAACCACCAACCATTTCAACAAGTCACTGCTGTCTTCAGGTGGTGGGTCCTCATACAGTGGTTCCTCCTCCTCCTCATCCTCTCCAGTTCCTGTGCCCATCGTCATCTCTATCACCGTCTTCTTCTTCATTGCTCCAAGCTCCAGACCAGGCAGAAGGTCCTCTCCAGTCCTCAACACCTGTGCTCTGGTGTGCATGCCTGACAGGCCTTCCTCCTCCTTCAGACCTTTGTCATCCAGTGATTTCTGGAGATCTGCCATCCTGCTATTTTCCCCCTATGTTTGGATACCAGGGCTGGTATCTGGGTACTGGTCTCCCCCTTGTTTCTCTGAACAACCAGTACTATCCTACTTCTCACATCAAGTGTGTCACAGTGCATGTGAATAAAAATCAGATGATGCAAATTTACAGGTTTAAAACACACCATGGTGTGATAATTATTTTTCAAAAGTTTGAAAAATAATAAATGAAAAAATAATTGCAAGGAAAATCACTACTTAACATCAGTAGTTTCTCCCATAATACAGTTCTGGATCTTAGCGCTCCTAAGACCCTTCTCATCTACATTCAACAGACTGTCTGCAGTAGCACCTCTCTCCCACTCTCAAGATGGAACTCTACTAGACTGAACTGAAGTAAACTCACTGAAGAAGTTTTTATAATTTTGTTGTGGAGTCACCTGACTGAGCCCTTTTCTGTATTTACATGTCTGCACATGTTGTTTCAAAACCAAGGGGGGAGGGGGTTGTGCAAGGGGATTTCCTGATTCAGTTAAAGGTACAGTGTATATATCCACAGATATTGACTCCATATATCTCTGATCCATACTGACAAAGCACTTTTATATAGAGTAACAGGTTTATAGTGTGAACTTATGAAAATACCTTAAGGATTTCTTATAACTGTACTAATCATGGAATTATTATTGTTTTATATGACTTCTAATAATTTTTCTTTAAAAAGGCTTTTTTAATGATATTCATTCCTGCTATCTAAAATAGCCTTCATGCTTTTTGTACACAAAATGCACTTACACACTTTACACAACACCTCTTCAGGTGTTCGGCATCATTCCAGGGACTGGATGGATGGAAATGGAAAAAGAATGAAAAGTGAGAACTAATAGGAAGTTTAGTAGGGACAGTAAAGAGCTATGCTAGGTGGCCAACCTAGGGTATGGGAGAAAAGAAGAAAAGCAAAGAGAAAAGTGTTAACTGTTGCACAACAAAAGTTTTGGTAGCTAGGAAATAAGGAGATAGAAAAGTGGTCCATCAGTCACAGCCGAGGGTGTAGCCTAACTCCGCCACAGTTCCCAGTTGGTTTAGATATATTCCATAGACAGAAAGTATTCAGCATTCAGGAACAACACTGTAGATTCACCCCCTGAGGAAGGCCTTGTGTGGGGTTGAAGCACTGGTGAAGCAGGATGCATTTCACTTTGGCAGTTCAGCCACAATAGCTTTTCTTAAACCACTGTGACCATCTACAGTGTTGTTCCTGAGTGCGGAGTACTTTCTGTTTATGTTTGTATTTGAGCTGGCCACTCTTATCAGCACCAACTTGACAATCCCAGAACACTCCATCTGAACCTGAATCTTAGATGTAGTCCATACCTTGTGAAAAGCTGCAGATCCTGACAAAAGGTCCACCAGTCCCCTGAGTAACTAAAGCCCTCCTTCTTGCACCATCCCGTTAGCGGTATCCCATCAAGATCACGCTGTCAAAAACCTTGTGGTCAAAACAGTGTGTGCAGCTTGGAGTTAGTTTATTTAATTTTAGTGCAGTTTTGGACCACATGCTTTTGGGGTCTAGAACTCCTATGTTCTCATATGTCCTCACTTGCATGTGGCACCAGCAGTACAACTGAGAAGGATACCATATCACTTTTTCTCAAATGTCTACCTATAGTAATTCCCTAAACCTTTCTGGCACCTGGACTACCTGTGCCTTGTCAGGATGTTTTCTGTGTTAGTATGTTCCCTGGAGCCTCACTCATTGTAGTATAAGCATGGTTTTATGCACGTGCCTTATGAATGATAACAGCAAAGTGAAGATGAGTTGTTTGGACATGCAAAGAATGCAAATAAAACCCTTTTGTATCCTACAAAGAGTGATACCAGGGAACATATAGGCACAGAGATCGGGACTGTTTTTTTATTTTTAAAAAGAATGTTTTTTAACAAAAGGGACCAGCTCTTCCACTGGGCAAGAACCTACTGCCTTGGCACTGTGTATGATGCATTCTTATCAAAATAAGAACGTCTCACACAAAAAAGGAGAGCTGTTATTGGTCGAGAGAGTCACATGATGCTCCCTTGGTCTGTAATTAAATATATCATTTTAGAGAAAGGATTTGCATTCAAAATGTAGATGCTAACTTAATGTTCTCAGTGTGCATTTAAGATCAAATTTCTGTTATATTTAAAGTCAGATATGTGTTTTTACTTGTCACATGCATAATGCAACACATTCAACATTCAAGTAAAATACTAGCAAGCTGTTAAGGCATGCAATGTGTGTTGCTGCTGGTACCCTGGAACTAAGATAATTATGACAGCCCCATAATGTCGGAGTTGATGTTTCATCAGTAACCACTGTGCCCAGTATAGCCAGCCTTTCAGATTCTTTTCTGTTTTTATTAGTAAGCCAATCTGGATAGTTAAGGTGGGAACATTGCTGAAAAGGGAAAAAAACATAGCACTTGGATTTGTTTTATGTTCCCAGTTTCTTCTTGCCAAACCACCATCGTCTGGGATTTGCAGCTGTATTTCTTATTCTAGTGATAGAAATCTTATCCTACATATGACCTTTGACTATGATATAAAGAGGTACTGTTTCCCATGCATTTTCAAGTTAAAATGACACAGATTCCACAAAATGTAAAAAATTACACAATTAAGAAATACTGCACTATAGAAATGACAGTATGATGAAGCTATATTTCCTGTTTAACATATTTTTTTTCTGTAAATGGCACTCAGAAAGTTTGTGTGTTATCATTTGTCCAGTAAAAATGTTCCCAATCACGTCAAAAGAAAATATATTGTAGATTTCTCGAAGAAAGGTCTGAAAGAGGTTTTGATTACTGCTAACTCAAGTTACTTATAATAGTACTACAAAGAAACATTTTCCATGGCATTTGAAAGTAATTTTTTAAGGATAAATAGTAATGTCCAAAGGGCCACATATCTTTGTAAAAACATTATTCATTTTGGCTGCAGGCAATGTTTCCATTAGGAGAGGGAAATATATCTTAAATGCTAATCTTATCTTGACTGATTGTGAGAGAAATTGTCCATTGGCAAATTCAGTCTGGCTACGATTTGGGTCTCATGTATTTGGTTCATCTTCAAGAATGCAGTTAAACCATTTTGGATCTCAGCAGAGTAACTGACATGGGTAAAGCTGACTAAAATTAAGGAGGTAATAAATACCTTGTGGTCAGCAATAAATAATTATTACTCTAGCTTTCTTATGGCAGGTAAAAATGGCATGTCACTGCTATGGGTTGCTGTGTTTTGTGACAGAGTGCTGCCATGGCCCAGTGCTGAACCACAGTGTTAGGTAAGCAATAACCCATGATAGGGTGTACGTGTACGTTTATAGGCATTCAATGCATGCCTGGGGTGCATTGTGAGGCACGAGACCACAGGCCTGGTGTTCCACAGGGGTCAGTGTTGGGCCCAGTGCTGTTTGGCTTATTTATTGCAGACATCTCAGAGGGCATCAGCAGCAAAATCAGCCTATTTTGTGGATGACACCAAGATAGGAGCAGTGGTGGATGACTAGGTTGGGTGGCAGGGGCTACAGGAGGATCTGGCAAGGCTAGAGGCATGGTCTGACAGATGACAGCTGGGGTTCAATACAAAAAAAATGCAAGGTACTGCAGTTCGGAACAAAAAATCTGAGGAGAAGCTACCATCTGGGGGGGTGCAGCTGGAGGTAACAGAAGAGGAGAAGGATCTGGAGGTGCTCATCATGGGAGCAGTGAACTATTCCATGCAATGCAGAAAGGCAGCAGCAATGGCCGACAAAATGCTGGGGTGCATTGCAAGGGGCATTACCTTGAGAAGAAGGGAGGGTATTCTACCGTTTTACTGATTGTTGGTTAACCCCACCTGGAATACTGCATGCAGTACTGGCACCCGTACCTACAAAAGGACATTAGGCTGCTGGAGGGGGTGCAGTGTAGGACAACGAAGATAATTCAGGGCCTGGGGGAATTGCCCTATGATGTCAGACTAAGAGAGTTAAACATGTACACACTGGAGGAGAGGAGGAATGGGGGGACACGATTGAGACCTTAAAATACATAAAGGGGATAATCAAAACAGACACAGAGGGTCTATTCAGGAGAAGGGTTGGGAGAGACACTAGGGGCCATGACATGAAAATTGGAGGGGGGTAGATACAGGAGGGAAGTGAGGAGGCATTTCTTTACGGAGAGGGTGGTGGCAAAGTGAAATGCACTACTGGCTGAGATGGTGGCATTTAACACAGTGGAATGCTTCAAGAAGGGGTGGGACAGGGCAAAGGGGAGGATAAAGGGAATGAAGGGAAGGGGAATGGAGCAGCTGCTGAACAGGGAGCTGGCTGCAATCTCAAGCAGCCGAGATAGACAAGGATGGTCTTCTGCTGCTGGCAACCTCTGTACATTCATATTAAATGCCTATAAATGCATGTCCTGGAGTGGGTTACTGCACTTATAACATGGGTGACCACAAAGTAATGAAAAGTGCCACATAACTATGTTTTCTTCATGTGTAATGACAGAAGAAAATGGGGTGTGTCCTGCCACTTAATAAAGTAGTCCCTGTGAAGAAAACAGCATTGTAGGATTACTGTGCAGAAACAACTGTAACACAGAATGCCCTGATGTGCTGTGTCACATCTGCTATAAGTGGTAATGTGTACTACAGCATCACTGACTTGTTTGTCATGATACAAAGACAGCGATGAATGTGTCCACCTTGGCTCACTGTGCTGCCTGTGTCATCAGAAGCTTACCATTACTAAACAGCAGCACAGACAACTCCATCCTCTTCCCAGTGACCCAGCAATGCATTTGGGAGCTGAAGCATTCTGTCCACTTCTCATACTAAGGATCTGTAAGTAATGATGCTTGTTCTAAGGTGCTGAGCTACAATCATTTCTGTCTGTTTGTGCCTGTGAAACAGCAGGAGGGGAACACACACATGACCCACTATGTGGCACGTGGCAGACATATGCTGGCAATCAACTGTCCCCATGACACTGTCCTCTCAGAACAGGGATGTCTGCTGGGGGGTGAGAAGACAGTACAACAGTTGTCCTGACATACCTGCACAGCAATAGCATAGGACATTGTGCTAGGAAGGATGTCGCTGTATGTCCTGCCTTGCAGACATGTGCCTCTGGTGGCAGGGGGTGGGACAGAACATGCTGTCCTGAGCAATGGTCCATGCGTGTTCTGGCTTGCGGATGTCTGCCTCTTTGGAGGGGGGTCTCTCACAAGACATACAAACTCTGGCTGACATTCCTAAACAACCACACAGTATCAGAGAGCAGCTTCTGTGTGACTGTGCAACACTGTGATGGAAAGGAAGACAAGAGCCACTAAGTGCCACACTGCGGATACATCCAGGCAAACCTCCAGTAGCATTACAGTGCCTGCACCATGCATGGAGGTCAGCGGGGCAGGTAGGTGGGGAGACAGTATAACAAGTGTCACACTTTCTATGCAAACCAGTGTCATGACACAATGTGCCCAGGAGCATGTTGCTGTGTGTTCTGCCATGGGGAGGTGTACCTCTTGAGGGGGGCATGAAGACAGCAGGGACTTCCTTAACAAAACATAGGACTGCTACCACAGTTTGGTACTCCTCTGGCTCACTAATATAGGTTTCAACATGGCCACGATTCACACTTCAGTCTCCCTAAGAATAATGAGGGCCACACTGCCCCAGGATACTACTATAGGGAGCATCACCCTAACTGTGAGTTTATAGGCATTTAATGCATGGTCAGGTGATGTTCTTCTACCAATAGTATCGCTCCCTTATCTGCACCCATGTTATAAGTAAGCAATAACCCATGACAGGGTGTGCATTTATAAGCATTTAATACATGCCTGGGTTGCATTGTGAGGCACAAGGCTGCAGGCCGAGTGTCCTCACAGCACGCAAGGCGTGCATTAAATGCCTATAAACGCACACCCTGGCGTCAGTTATTGCACTTATAACATGGGTGATCACAAAGTAATGAAAAAGGCCACATAATTATGTTTTCTTCATGTGTAAAGACAGACAAAAAATGGGGTGTGTCCTGCCACCTGACAAAGTAGTCCCTGTGAAGAAAAACAGCACTGCAGGATTACTGTGCAGAAACAATTGTAACACAGACTGCCCTGATGTACTGTGTCACATCTGCTATAAGTGGTAATGTGTACTACAGTGTCACTGACTTGTTTGTCATGATACGAAGACAACGATGAATGTGTCCACCTTGGCTCACTTTGCTGCCTTTGTCATCAGGAGCTTACCACTACTGAACAGCAGCACAGACAACTCAGCTTGTAGCTCCTCCTTCTTCCCTGAGACCCAGCAATGCATTTGGCAACTGAAGCACTCTGTCCACTTCTCATACTAAGGACCTGTAAGTAATGGTGCTTGTTCTGAGGTGCTGAGCTATGAGCATTTCTGTCTCTTTGTGCCTGTGAAATAGCAGAAGGGGAACACACACACGACCCACTATGTGGCACACAGCAGACATATGCTGGCAATCGACTGTCCCCATGACACTGTCCTCTCGGAACAGGAACTTCTGCTGGGGGGGTGAGGAGACAGTACAATAGTTGTCCTGACACACCTGCACAGCAGTAGCATAGGACACTGTGCTCGGGAGGATGTCCCTGTGTGTTCTGCCTTGCAGACGTGTGCCTCTGGTGGCAGGGGAGGATGGAACATGCTGTCCTGCACAGAGGTCCATGTGTGTTCTGGCTTGTGGATGTCTGCCTCTTTGGCTGGGGGGGGGTCTCTCACAAGACACGCAAACTCCGGCTGGCATTCCTAAACAACTGCACACCATCGGAGAGCAGCTTCTGTGTGACTGTGCAACACTGTGATGAAAAAAAAGACAAGAGCCACTAAGTGCCACACTGCGGATACATCCAGGCAAACCTCCGATAGCATTACAGTGCCTGCACCATGCACGGAGGTCCGCTGGGCAGGTGGGTGGGGAGACAGTATAACAAGTGTCACACTTTCTATGCAAACCAGTGGCATGATACAATGTGCCCAGGAGCATGTTACTGTGTGTTCTGCCATGGGGAGGTGTACCTCTTGAGGGGGGCATGAAGACAGCAGGGACTTCCTTAACAAAACATAGGACCGCTACCACAGTGTGGTACTCCTCTTGATCGCTAATACAGATTTCAACATGGCCACGAGTTCATACTTCAGACTCCCTAAGAATAATGAAGGCCACACTGCCCCAGGATACTACTCTAGGGAGCATCACCCTAACTGTGCATTTATATGCATTTAATGCACGGTCAGGTGACGTTCTTCTACCAATGGTATCACTCCCTTATCTACACCCATGTTATAAGTAAACAATAACCCACGACAGGGTGTGCATTAATAAGCATTTAATGCATGCCTGGGTTGCATTGTGAGGCACAAGGCCGCAGGCCAAGTGTCCTCACAGCATGCAAGGTGTGCATTAAATGCCTATAAATGTACACCCTGGAGTGAGTTATTGCACTTATAACATGGGTGATCACAAAGTAATGATACGTGTAGCATAATTATGTTTTCTTCATGTGTAAAGACAGAAAAATGGAGTGTGTCCTGCCACCTGACAAAGTAGTCCCTGTGAAGAAAACAGCACTGCAGTATTACTGTTCAGAAACAACTGTAATGCAGACTGCTCTGATGTGATGTGTCACATCTGCTATATGCGGTAATGTGTACTACAGTGTCACTGACCTGTTCATCATGATACAGAGACAGCAATGAATGTGTCCAACTCGTCTCGCTGTGCTGCCTGTGTCATCAGAAGCTAACCATGACTGAACAATGGCACAGACAACTTGGCTTGTGGCTCTGTCCCCTTCCTGGAGACCCAACAATGCATTTTTTGACAGCTGAAGCATTCCATCCACTTCTCATACCAAGAACCTGTAAGTAAGGGACTTGGCACGGTTGGAAGAATGGTCAAATGTATGGCAGCTTAGATTCAACGCAAAGAAGTGCAAAGTAATGCACCTGGGAAACAAAAACCAAGAGGAAGAGTACACAATCGAGGGTGAGATACTGACAAAAACAAAAATGGAACGGCACCTGGGGATAGTCATATCAGATGACCTAAAGGTGGGCCAGCAATGTGAGAAGGCAGTAAGGAGGGCTGGGGGGATACTGGGATGCATAGGGAGAGACATCACCAGTAGAAAACAGGAAGTTGTTATCCCTCTGTACAGACAGTTGGTAAGACCACATCTGGAGTACTGTGTCCAGTTCTGGAGAACCCATCTCCGCAAAGTCATAGTTAGAGTGGAGGCTGTCCAGAGGAGGGCAACCAAAATGCTGCAGGGTCTGCACCAGAAGACATATGAAGAAAGACTAAAGGAGCTTAAGATGTATAGCCTCGAGGAAAGGAGGGAGAGGGAGGATGTGATAGAAACTTTCAGATATCTCAAGGGAATCAACAAAGTCCAAGAGGGTAGCATCTTTCAGAAAAAGAGATGTGCAAGAACAAGGGGGCACAATTTGAAGATAGAGGGGGGGACAGCTCAGAGGTAATGTGAGGAAGTATTTCTTCACAGAGAGGGTTGTAGATGCATGGAACAGCCTTCGTGAGAAGGTCATAGAGTCAAAAACAGTGGGGGAATTCAATAATGCATGGGACAGACATAAGGCAATTCTAGTGGGGGGTAGGAGGAAGTAGACTCTTGGTTAACTAGGTTCTGCAGCGTATCCATTAGGTAGGGAAATGGGCAGACTAGGTGGGCCAAGCTGTCCTTATCTGCCATAAGAGTCTATGTTTCTATGTGTCTATGTAATGATGTTTGTTCTGAGGTGCTGAGCTACAAGCATCTCTGTCTCTTTGTGCCTGTATAATAGTGGGAGGGGAACACACACATGACCCACTATGTGGCACATGGCAGACATATGCTAGCATCCAACCGGCCCCATGACACTGTCCACTCAGAGCAGAGAGGTCTGCCGGGGGATGGGGAGACAGTACAACAGTTGTCCTGACATACCCTGTACAGCAGCAGCTTAGGACACTGTGCTCGAGAGGATGTTGTTGTGTGTTCTGCCTTGCAGACATGTGCCTCTGGTAGTGGAGGGGTGGAACATGCTATCCCGCACAGAGATCCATGTGTGTTCTGGCTTGGGGATGTCTGCCTCTCTGGGGGGGGTAATTGTTGACTTCAAGGCTTAACTGTCTACCTCTGCAGTCACTGCTTTACCTCCATGTCAATTACTATATTCTTTCTGGCACCATACATTTTCAAATTACATAATATTCCCCACCCCCAAAATAAGAATTACTCAAGAAACATTCAAAGAAAATTACGTTTAGGGCATTATGTAAGTAATAAAACCCAACAGGGTGGGTGTTATTGGGATATAACGGACCGTCCAGGGGCGTAATGAGGCCTGACGCCACAAGCAGAGGGCCTTATAGCCCCTGGAAGGTCCGTTATAGCCCATATTGCCCACCCTAGAGGGTATTATTACATTTAGAAAATGGGCTATAGGTGTGATTCTTTGAAAAAATAAAATAATAAAGAGTTACATACAAAAAATAAATAGAAAATAATAAAAGGTACATTTTATAGTAAAATAATCCCTGTGCTGCTGGAATCACCACAGGAGGGCACTACCATGTTTGTGTGTGTCCCTTGGGCTTGTACACTTGCTTTGATTCTTCACGCACTGGCTCACAGACATGAGAGCTGCTTTTTCAGGTTGTTTTGGTTTCTGTCTCGTTCTTCTGTCAGTCAGACACGCACAGAACTTGAAAGAAAGCTTGTTCATCAGAACAGGGGAAATGTTGCTTAATTATCTATACTGCAAGGCAGGTCATTTTTTTTTTCCGTGTGCTGTGATATGTGGTGCCATGGGAGCTTGTAGCTCACTGAAACAGTCAGCTAAATGTTGACATGGAGCGCAACCGTGCTCAGTGAGGAAAGTTTTAACTTTCTGAAAAGAAAAAATGAGTGTTGCAGGTCATGTTTTTTTACACTGTCCGGTGACTGTGTCCATGGAAGTTGGTCTCGCTAAGTGAACGGGGCAAAAATGGCAGCTGGCGAGTTTTGAAATTCAGGGTGCCCAAGGATAGTTTTAGTAATAGGGCACCCTGAATTGGAACTTGTTTTTTATCGGGCATTGTAAAGAAATAACAACCCAGGTGCCAGGCTGTTTCAACCAATCAGGAGGCCACTTTTCCTTTACCCATTTTCTAAATGAATATAGTAACACAGAAACACAGAAAATGATGGCAGAAAAAGATCCTTGGTCCATTTAGTCTGCCTGTGAACCCTAACCTACCCTGAGGTCTAAGATGGGATTTTCAAAACTTTGGATGTTTATCTGTATAGTTCCAATGTTTGCTACATCCAGATAAATGGATCAGGATGTTTGCACCTCATTTTCAAATACCGTATCTCATTTATGTCAGTTTACATGATGTACAGCAAAACAATTACACATGCCTCAAATTCTGATGCACATATAATTTTTATGGTGCAAGTTACAAAAAAATGTCCTCAATTCTTTGAACCCACCCCTGTGTCTATTTGTTTTTTTTTCTCACACTACCCCCCCGGGGCCACTATTAAGCTCTTAAGTCTGTCCCAATGCTGTTTGAAGCTGTTGAGGTGTTGGCATCCATCACCTCAGCCAGCAGGCTGTTCCACAGTAAAACTACCTTCTGTAAAATAGAACTTCCTCGCATCCCTCCTGGCTCTCCCTCCTGCCAGTTTCCATTCATGTCCCCCTATTCTAGATTCATTGTTCCTGTTGAATTATTCCTCACAGTTTACCTTATTTATTCCTTACTGGAACTTTAGGGTCTTTAGCATATTGCTCTTCTCTTTCCTGGCCCCCATCATTCACATGTTCAGTGCCCTAAGATGATCCTCGTTGATCTGTCTAGCAAGCCATGAATCATTTTGTTTACAATATGCTGCACCATTTCTATCCTGTCCTTGTCTTTCTTAAAGTGAAGACTCCAGAACTGGGTACTGGAAACACAGACATTGATGGCAGAAAAATGCCCACTGACCCATTCTGTCTGCCTGGACTTATCTGTAGTACGATGTGAATGCCCTAGTGGTCACTCACAAACACCACTCCATGTCATCATCCCCTGCTATCCTTAACAGCCCCATATGTTCATCCTGCCCTCATTTGAATCCCTCCACTGATCTGGCACAGACCACCCCTTATGGCAGTCTGTTTCACTGATCCACCTCCATCTCTGTAAAGAAATACTTCCTGATGTCCTTCCTGAATCTCCCTTCCACCAGCTTCTTTGAGTTTCCCTTGTGCCTGTGTTTCCACTCATTGTGAAAAGATCCCTGTTGTCTGCCTTATCTATACCATGAAGAAACTTAAAAGTTTCAATCCTACTTGCTTCTCTCCCTCCTAGTCTTCAGTGCATACCTATAAAGGTCTTTGAGTCTCTCCATGTAGTATCTCTCTTGCTGAATCAGAATCATTATTGTTGCCTTCCTCTGGACCACCTCAACCTATCCTTGTCTTTTTTTAAGTGTGACTTTCAAAACTGCAGGTAGTACTCTAAACATGGATACACCAGAAATCTGAAAATTGGCAGGATCACCTCCTTCCTTCTGCTGCTGAGCCCCCCTACCTATGCATCCTAGCAAAATATTTGCCTTCCCCACTGCTCTGCTGCACTGTGCTGACTGCTTTAAGTTGTATTCTATTAAGATAAAAAGATCCCTCTCCTCTTTCATCTTTTCAAAAACGACATCTCTCATCCTGTATTCAGTCTTTGGGTTCCTGAACCCTACAGTATGTGCATAACTTTGCACTCTTTTTGCATTAAATTTTAGTTGCTCAACCCCTGATATTTTTTCAGTTTCCCCAGATCTTCCCTCAGTGTCCTGACTCCTTATCACTCTCCACTCTACTGCAGATATTCTGTCATCTGCAAATCAGCACAGCTTCCCTTGGATCACTTGTTACATGTCACAGATAAAGATGTTGAAAAGAACGAGACCTAAAACTGATCCCTGGAGCCCTTCTGGTGACTTCCTTT
Source organism: Neoceratodus forsteri (assembly GCA_016271365.2). Classification (NCBI taxonomy): domain Eukaryota; kingdom Metazoa; phylum Chordata; order Ceratodontiformes; family Ceratodontidae; genus Neoceratodus; species Neoceratodus forsteri. Next base: position 1,276,847,643 of record CM057450.1, on the reverse strand, counting down.
ACCTCTGACAATTTCCCATTCAAGACTACTCTCAGTGTTCTCCCTCCCAACCAGTTCCTGATCCATTCTGTAATCTTGTCCCCCACCCCATGACCTCCAGTTCCTTAACCATTCTGCCATGTGTTAAAGAGCTGAAGGCTTTGCTCAAGTACAGACACAGTACATCCACTGCCTGTCCTTTGTCTGCCAACTTCATGAGCCAAAGAAAGCAATCAAGTTTGTCTGACATGACCTCCCCATGGGGAATCCATGCAGTTTTTTCATCCTGGAATCCTATGACATCCAGAAACTCCACCATCCACTCCTTAATAATGGTCTGGAGTAATTTGTCCACTATAGAGGAAGTCAGACTGACAGGTCTATAGTCCCCTGGATTATCCCTGCTCCAGCTCTTGTGCAGAGGTACCACATCACCTGTTCCTGTTTCCGGTGAACAATTGAAGAGGTCTGCCAGTGGTATGGCTAGCCTCTAGGCTATAAGCTGTCTGGGACCATTGATCCCAACCAGTTCCTGATCCCCCCTACCTATGCATCCCAGCATCATATTTGCCTTCGCCACTGCTCTGCTGCACTGTGCTGACTGCTTTAAGTTGTATTCTATTAAGATGAAAAGATCCCTCTCCCTTCTTGAAGTTGGGCCTTCCCCACTGCTCTGCTACACTGATCCCTCTCTCTTCTTGAAGTTGTAACAAGTTGCTGCTTTGAAAAAACTGAGAGCTGTGTGGGAGATACTATATTGGACTAGAAATCTGCAACAAATCTCACTCTTACTCAAATCTGAGGAAGGTGTACCTTACTTTAACTCTTACACTTCGTATTGCTTTGTGTTTAATTATTAATTTAGTTTTTAATCAAGAAGGGGGTTTGCAAAACTGCTTATCTTGTGAGTAACTTCAGAAGGACTGAAATACTGCATATTTGGTTTTCTCTTGTGGGTAGCTGGATTGTCTACTAGTATTTTGTGACAGTTTGCAACAAACTGTTTTGAAATAATTTACTGGTGGCTGAGGAGTTGTCATAGCAAAGTCTGCAGTTTGTATATTTGAACCTGTCACAAACCCACTCAGCAGGTTAGCCCTCTACTGCCAAAGTGCCAACCTCTAAGCGCAGTCTTGTGAACAGTTTAACAGAACAAGGTAATCCTCTTGTCTGTTTTGTGAGTTTGGATCAAGCTTTGGTCTCCAGTCTTGGAGGGATTCAAACTGTGAACCTCTTACTAGCATACCCAATACACAGGCTCAGATATTTCTGTCTTCGGGGGGCCAGATATCTTTGCCTACGGGCACCTAACCAGGTGTACAGAAATGAACCATTAAAAACTTTAATAAAGACCTCAGATTTAAAACACTTCGCTTTCCAGTTTGGTATCACCATTCAAGCTTATGCCTAGTGTCTGCTATAGCCATATATACTTTTCTTGCAAATGAACGAAAATCAAAGACAGACCAAGTAAGCTCTAAAAAGATTTTACTAAAATAGATAATAATATGTAAAACATACAATACAGAACTATTATATCATAAGACATACAAATCTATTAAAAGAACAAGGGTTTAACAGTGCAATTCTTACTACAGTACTTAGTATCTAAATGCCTGCTTAAAAGGGCTCACAGATGTTTCTTTGTCAGAGTCTAGATAAAAGTGTCTCTGAAGGAAAACAGAATAATAATTAAAAAGCTGGTTTTCCCCACCTATTTGCATGAGGTCACCTAGCTCCTCCCTGTCAGAATATATAAAAAACACATATCTATAAAAACAGGATGTCTTTTTCAAGTATTAAATTCAGCAATCTCAGAATGCTCATGTTCTTCAAATGACAGTTCTTTGATCTTAATCAGTATCCTCTCTCACACCGGCATCAGAGGAACATTTACAACTTTGCACCAGTTTGCTAAACCTGGTTTCTTCCTCTAACATCATAAACCTTTTTTATGATTTCCCTCTTAACAAAGTTAACTTAGAAATGTCTGTGATTAGCTTCTGGCCTGCCATGTAACACCTAGTATCTAAAACCTGTGTGTTTGTGATCTCACATGCTGTTTCAGCATTTTCTCATGGCTTTCATTTTTTCAGCTGAAACCTGGGGGGAAGAGGGGAGCGACAGATTTTCAGCATCTCCCATGACAGACAGTCCATAACCCATTTTGATATTACAAAAAATGATCCTACATCACTCAGAACTGGCTGTCCACGTCACAATCCTCCCCACCTAGACTGAATTTGTAGAAGTCTATCCCCCGCATGGGATGAGCTTCCTAAATCAGTTCACTCCTCATAGACCCTAGACAGCCCATCTGAGTTCTGATTTTTCGTTCCAGCCCTATGTACGATTATCAGATCATACCCTTGTAAAGCAAGACTCCATCTTAGCAATCTGCCATTGTTTTTCCCCATCTGCTTCAGTCAAACCAGGGGGTTGTAGTCAGTCTGCACCACAAAATGCTGCCCATACAAGTATGGCTCTAATTTCTTTAGGGCCCACACTATGGCAAGACACTCCTTTTCCACCGTGGAGTATGCTTGCTCCCTGGGAAGTAACTTCCTACTCATGTACACTACTTGGTGATCTGTCCCTTGGCTGGATGTCTGACTCAGTACTGCCCCAATACCCACATCTGATGCATCAGTCTGAACTATAAAGGTTTTGCTATAGTCAGGACTTGTCAAAACAGGAGCACTGCACAGTGCCCCCTTTAATCTGGTAAAGGCTTCCTTACAGGCTGGGCCCCAGGTAATTTTCTTTGGCATCTTCTTCTTTGTCAGGTCAGATAGGGCAGCAGCCAGGGCACTATAATTGGGTACAAATTTTCTGTAGTACCCTGCTGTCCCTAGAAAACTCCTGAACTGCTTCTGTGTTTCTGGTCGGGGCCATGCCTGGATCACCTCTATCTTTATTTGGTTAGGATGGAGCTGTCCCCGGCCTACCACATGCCCGAGGTATGCCACTTCTCCCATGGCCACCTGGCACTTCCCGGCTTTGACAGTGAGCCCGGCCCTCTGTATCTTGTCCAGCACTTTCCTAAGGTGGCATAGGTGTTCCTCCCAGCTGGTACTAAAGATGGCAGTGTCATGCAGGTATGCCATGGCATACTCCTCAGCACCATTTAACACCTGGTTCACCAACCTCTGGAAAGTGGCCGGGGCATTCTTCATTCCAAAAAGGCATTACTTTAAAACCAAATGAACCTATCGAAGTGATGAAGGCTGACCTCTCCCTAGCTCTGTCTGCCAATTCTTCCTGCCAAAACCCCTTTTTCAGGTCAATGGTCGCAAGGTAGGTCGTCCCTCCCAACTTGTCCAGGAGTTCATCCATCAGGGGCATTGGGTGGGCATCTGACTTTGTGACTACATTCAGTCCATGATAGTCCACACAGAAATTAGTAGAGTCATCTGGCTTAGGCACAAGGACTACGGGTGAGGCCCAGGGGCTGTTGGATCTCTGGATTACCCCTAAATCCAGCATCTCCACACTTTCCTCCTAATGTCCTTTTGGACAGCCTCCAACACCTGATATGCTGTCCACCGTATGGGCATTTGTGTCCCTGTCTCCACAGCGTGCATCACTAAGGGGGTTAGTCAAGGCTTGGGATTAAACAAGGGGGCAAAGTCTGCTAAAACCTCCCTTACTTTCTGGATCTGGTCCGGGGCCAGATGGGGAGACAATTTTACTGCCTTCACCGAGGACTCCCGCTTACTCTGTTATAGCAAATCCAGAAGGGGGTCTCCTTCATCCGTCCCTTCCCCATGACTACACACTGCAAACACCATGTCAGCCCTATTTGCATATGGCTTCATCATATTGACATGGTGCATCCTTTCTGTCTGTCTTCTGTCAGGTAACTCCACAATGTAGTTCACATCATTTATCTTCCTAACCACTTTGTACAGTCCTGCCCACTCAGCCTACAGCTTGTCTTTCTGGACCGGAATAAGGACCATGACACCCTGACCCACAATGTATGAGCGAGCTCTGGCTCTGCGGTCATACCACACTTTTTGTTTCTGTTGGGCGACTGCCAGGTTGCTCTGAGCTGTCCCCATAAGCTTCTTCAGCCTTTCCCTAAACCTAAGGACATAATCCACAATGGGAGTTCCCTGGGTGGTGTGCGTGCCTTCCCAGTCTTCCCTGATCAAGTCTAGGGGCCCATGTACCCGGCATACACATAAGAGTTCGAAGGGGGAAAATCCTGTCAACTCTTGGGGTACCTCCCTGTATGCAAACAACAGGTGGGGAAGGTATTTCTCCTAGTCTCTCCCATGCTGTTCAGCAAACTCCTAGAGCATTGACTTTAGGATACCATTGCATCATTCCACAAGTCCATTAGCTTGTGGGTGATATGGTGTTGTGCTTCTCTGCACCACTCCACACTTCTCCCATAAATATTTCATCAGATCCGACATGAAGAAACCCCCTCGATCAGTGATTACGTCCTGTGGAAAACCAACATGGAAGAAAATCCCAAGTAAGGCATCTGCCACTTTGTCTGTCCTCAGTGAGGATAGGGCAACTGCCTCTGGGTACTGGGTGGCATAATCCACCACAGTCAGGATGAATCTCTTCCCTGAGGAGCTGGGGGTATTTAAAGGCCCCACAATATCCATTCCCACCCTCTGGAATGGCTCCTCCACTATGGGCAATGGAATCAGGGCCACTTGGGTTTTCTTGCCCGCCTTCCCTATTTCCTGGCACCGGTGACAAGACCTGCAATACTCCTTCACCTGCTGGGTGAAGTTAGGCCAGTAGAAATTCTGGGTCAACTGCCGTGTTATGCACGTGATTCCCAAATGACCAGACAAGGGAATATCATGTGCAATCTTGAGCAACTGCTCACGATACCCCTGGGGAACGACAAGCTGCCTGCCTAGCATCCCTCCCTCTGTCTGTATTGCCTGAGTATACGTAAGTCCATTTTCCCAATAAACCTTATGTCTGCCGTCACCTCCCTGTGTGCCGTCCGAGTCTGCCCAAGCCCTCAGCTTGTCTAAACTAGAGTCACTCCTCTGAGCAGCTGCAAACCCCTCACTCATTCCCAAGGCATAGAACAGGTCCCCTTCAATCACTAAACTAGGGTCCTAGCACTAGCGTCAGAGCACTCAGGATCACTGTCAATCCCAACCCTCTAACAAGGGGTCACCCCTCCCTCTTCAGAGCAACCTTCTGCAGCTGTGCAGCTACATGCTACTGGGGACATTTCTACCCCCTCTTCATTAATCTCCATATCAGGAGACACAGGCTGGGGAACCAGCCTCTCAGTGGTTTCCACAATGGCTTCTGTGGGGTTCAGGGAACTACCATTTTCCCTTGCCACTTGGCTATGGGTAACTGCACATACCATCCCCTGTTTTAGATTGTTGCCCAGGATCACATTCATTACTAATGTTTTGGCTACAGCCATCTGTTGCACAGTTCCCCCTGTTTCACCCCAGTCTAAGAGAACACTAGCGGGGGGCAATGTTTTTGCCTTACCAGTGAAGTCCTGTACAGTGACATATTTATTGGGTGTAAGCTGACCAGGCTGTACCAGATCCCCTTTCACCAATGTCAGGGATGCCCCTGTGTCCCTTGACCCCTGTGTCTGTACACTATTCAACATGACTGGGAGCATATGTTCCCTCATGTTCACTGACATGCTTCCAGGGACACACAAACAACCCACTTCTTTTCTAGCACCCTGTTGTGTATTATTGCTTGCCTTTTTGAGATAGTCTGGCAATATGCCCAGTTTCTTTACACAACCAACATTCATTTCTTCTCTCAGAGAAATCTTTTCTCTGAAACCTGGGACTAACTGGTTTTGGTGGAGGCAGTGAGGGTTTTAGCTGCCCTGAAGGCGTTCTTTTTCCTTTCTGCACTGCCACAGCCACCCCATTCACTCTCAGAGCAGGTCTGCTCTTTGCATAGTGGTCCGAGAGTTCAGCAGCCTCTTGCACTGTTTTTGGATCTCGGTCCTCTAGCCAGGTTTTTAGCTTTGCTGGGCATGCCCAATAAAACTGTTCTAATAAAATCACATTTTCAATGTTATCAACAGAGTTTGCCTCAATTCCTTCCAACCAATGTTTTAAAAACTGATGTTGTTTCATGGCTAGCTTCTTGTAGCTCATATCAGAGCTTCTCCTGAGCTTAAGGAATTTATCTCTGTATGATTCAGCAGTTAATTCAAACTTTTTTAACAGCACAGCTTTAAGTTTGCTGTAATCATTACTGTTCTCATTTTCCATTTGACCCAATGCATCCCGAGCTTTCCCGGTAAGTGGCGGGGATAGCTGGAAGCTCCAGGACTCTCTAGGAATTTTAGCCTGAATACAAAATTTTCAAAAGAATTTAAAAAGGTATCCATGTCCTCCCCCTCTTTAAATTTGGCTATTAATTTGGAATTCAATTTGTAACCCAGTCCAGTAGTCCCAGTTAAACCCAAGCCACTTACTTGCACTGGTGCCTCTGGTTGGAGTTGTATCTTCTCCAATTTGTGTTGCCTCTGGTGTTCCTCTCTCTTCTTCTCTGCAGCTCACTGGCACTCACGCTCCTCATGGTCTGCCTCCCTCTGTTGTCACTCTGCCTCTCAGTTCTCTCATTCCCTCTTCTCCTGGAACTCCAGCTCCATCTTGCACAACTCAATTTGCAACCTGAGTACCTCTGGATTCAGGATACTGGTGACCTTCCCGTACTACTGTAGCCCTTCACTGACAGTGGCCCTGTTGCCCTCCTCATTGGATCTGGACACTGCACTGGAAGCTAGACCTGCTACACTCGAGGTCTGGTCCTTTCCAGTCATGGTCCGTGACTTGCTGCTCTGGGTATCTGCTAAACTCAAGGCATCTATGAGGTTCTTGTTTTTGGCTGTCACCTCAAATGGGACTCCCCTGTCCCCGCACAACTGCTTCAAGTAATCTACAGTGTGCCTGCTGTAGTCAGAAGCCATCTTCTTCTTCCCTCGCTACTGCTACTCTGACTTACACTTCAGAAAAAAAAATGGGTAGGAACTTGACTGTATGCCAATTGATATATAGTTCTTTTTCCTTTTAAAATAAAACTCTGCCTTTTTTCTTTCTTTGCAAGTGAGCTTATGGTCTCAAGCTGACACAGAACAATAAAAGCTTGTGATACCAAAATTTATGCCACTGCTACCAACCAATCTGTCACAAACCCACTCAGCAGGTCAGCCCTCTACTCCCAAAGTGCCAACCTCCGAGCACAGTCTTGTGAACAGTTTAACAGAACAAGGTAACCCTCTTGTCTGTTTTGTGAGTTCGGATCAACTTTTGGTCTCCAGTCTTGGAGGGATTCAAACTGTAAACCTCTTGCTAGCGTACCCAATACATAGGCTCAGATATTTCTGTCTTCGGGGGGCCAGATATCTTTTCCTATGGACACCTAACCAGGTGTACAGAAATGAACCCTTAAAAAATGTAATAAAGACCTCAGACTTAAAACGTTTCTCTTTCCAGTTTGGTATCTCCATTCAAGCTTATGCCTAGTGTCTGCTGTAATCACATATACTTTTCTTGCAAATGAACAAAAATCAAAGACAGACCAAGTGAGCTCTAAAATGTTTTTACTAAAATAGATAATAATATGTAAAACATACAATACAGAACTATTATATCATAAGACACACAAATCTATTAAAAGACCAAGGTTTTAAACAGTGCAATTCTTACTACAGTACTTAGTCTCTAAATACCTGTTTAAAAATGCTCACAGATGTTTCTTTGTCAAAGTCTAGATAAAGTGTCTCTGAAGGAATACAGAATAATAATTAAAAAGCTGATTTTCCCTACCTATTTGCATGAGGTCATCTAGCTCCTCCCTGTCAGAATATATAAAAAACATATATCTATAAAAACAGGATGTCTTTTCCAAGTATTAAATTCTACAACCTCAGCATAATCATGTTCTTCAAATAACAGTTCTTTAATCTTAATCAGTATCCTGTCTTACACAGGCATCAGAGGAACATTTACAAATTCGCAACAGTTTGCTAAACCTGGTTTCCCCCTCTAATGTCATAAACTTTTTTTTATGATTTCCCTCTTAACAAAATTAACTTAGAAACATCTGTAATTAGCTTCTGGCCTGCCATGTAACACCTGGTATCTAAAACCTGTGTGTTTGTGATCTCACATACCGTTTCAGCATTTTCTCATGGCTTTCATCTTTTCAGCTGAAACCTGGGGGGGTGAGCGACAGATTTTCAGCATCTCTCATGACAGAGAGTCCATAACCCAATTTGATATTACAAAAAATGATATTACAGCACTCAGAACTGGCTGTCCACATCACAGAACCCAGACAGAGCCTCAGGTGGGGGAAACTGTGTTCTCCTGATTGCTTTCAGAGCACACAACACCAGGTTGTATTGGGTCTGGGGAGGCTTACCTGTGTTGGGCTGAACTGCTTGATTTTTCTCTGATTGTTTTTTTTTTTCTTTTTTTGCTGGGTATTTTCTCTGTTAACTCATTGTGCAGGTTGTCTTGCTGAAAGGAAGGTCAACACTCATTGTAGTGGTGGGTCAGAGCTTGCAGCTGATTGTTTCCAGAAGGCATGGCTTAGGCCCAAACTCCCTGCCCCTCACCCCACCCCCCTTGGTGTAATTTCCTTTATACCAGGGGTTCTGACATAATTTCCTCAAGAGGGCAAGGGGCATACAACTGCCATATAAAAATGTACACAGGATAAACTGAAACGAAGACAGACATGTGGGGAGTAGTGCAATGCACTGGTTGTGGGGCAGCAGTCTTCCAGAAGACTTTCTGGAGGCTGAGATGCTGCCCTATTTGCAGGCAACTTTCTGCTCTGAGGGAGGAGGTTGCAGATCTCCAAGCCAAACTGGACAGGAGTACGGGAACATCCCACACCTGGAGAACACCAGGGCCACCACCTCTGCCTCAGAGGTTTCCAAGAAAGAGCAGCAGTTGGACCACAGTGGGCTCAGGGAGGGTGAGGGTGGTGGAACAAAGGTGCATTCCCTTCAGATGTATCACTCCACAATCCATACACCATTCTGATGCAGCATAGTTCCCCTATGGAGGCACCCACAGTGGAGACCGAGGAGATTGCTGGCAACCGTCACAAGGGAGACCCACAGGAAGGTGGCACAGGACACCACAGGGCAAGGAAGCAGCTCCTGGTGGGGGAATCAATTATTAGGGGCATAGAACTGGGGAGGCAAGGGAAAGTGAAGTAAGGTACCTGCCTGGTGCCATGGCTTGGAGGGACAGGAAGAAAATTCTCAGGATCATGAGGACAGCTGCCCGGGAAATGGAGCAGGACATCATTGTCCACCTAGGGACAAATGACTTGGCTGGGCATAAGATTAGAGCAGTGCAGGAGTAGTTGGTGGAGTTGGGGTGGTGTGTTAGACAAGTAGCTCATACAGTATCCTTCTCAGAGGTGCTGCCTGTCTATGGCATGGGTGAGGCGAGGCTACTCCACACCATACGATTCAATGAATGTTTAAAAAACTGGTGCGGAGCACAGGGCTTTGGCTTCATTAGAGACTGGGGTCCCACCTGGAGGGCTACCCACCTATACAGGCACGATGGTCTGCATCTGTCCAGGAAGGGAACCAGTCTCCTGGATGATCAGTTTAAATGCTTCATTTGGCAAGCTTTTAAACTAGCTTAGGGGGATAGCACTGATAAGAAGCAGGGACTTCCCAGCCTTCCCCTACAAAACAGGGTACTTAGTGAGGTAAACACCAAGGTACAATGGTCAGTGGAGTGTATTTGCTGCAGCCACATCCAACAGTGGGGTCATTCTAGATGCCCTGCAGGGGGCATGCCTTAGACAGCTACTACTGCAACCCATTCAGGAGGGAGCAATCTTAGACCTGGTACTCTCAAATGGAGATGGAGAGAGGATCACAGATTTAGAAGTGGGTAGCCATCTGGGAACTAGCGACCACCAAACAGTACAGTTCACGATAAACACAGCAGTAGAGTCAAGTCATACAAAGGCAAAGGTCCTGGACTTTAGTAGGGCTGACTTTGCCAAAATGGGTGAGTGCCTAAGGAATGCACTAGCAAATGGGCAGGAAGGAGGGGTGGAAGAACAATGGGGAATAATCAAAACTGCTATTACAGAGGCAACAAGCCTTTGTGTGAAGCAAATAAACAAAACAAAATGAAGTAAATATCCACTATGGTTCTCAAAGGAGGTGGCAGGGAAAGTTAGGGAGAAAAAGATAGCATTCAGGAAGTACAAGGAATCACAGAAGGAGCAGGACAGAGAACTACATCAGTTAAAGCAGAAGGAAGTGGGAAAAGCAGTCAGAATAGCAAAAGCCCAAACAGAAGAAAAGATAGCCAGCTCAGTTAAGAAGGGGGATAAAACCTTTTATTGGTACATCAGGGGCAAAGAAGACCAAGGAAAGGATAGTGAGGCTTAAAAAATGGGAGGGAGGGTGGGCAGAGGGTGACTATGAAAAGGCAGTGATACTAAACAAACATTTTGCTCAGTATTCACAAAAGAAGAGTGGGATGTAATTTAAACCAAACAATAGAAACACTCTGAATAGGGAGGTCAATACCAGTCCATTCACAGAAGAAAGAGTTCTGAAAGAACTCTTAAAACTGAAGGTGGATAAAGCAATGGGGCCTGATGGGATTCATCTCAGAATTCTAAATGAACGAAGGATAGAACTAGTGACACCACTGACTACCCTCTTTAACAAATCATGGGAGGATGGGGTAGTACTTGATGACTTGAGGAGGGTGGATGTTATTCCATTTCACAAAAGTGGGATCAGGGCAGAGGCAGAAAACTATAGATCTGTTAGTCTGAACTCAGTGATAGGGAAAATTATGGAATCACTTCTGAAGGAAAGAATTGTTGAGTACCTAGAGGCCAGCTGGGCACAGGACCCAAGGCAGCATGGATTCACAGAGGGAAGGTAATGTCAGACAAATCTAATAGATTTCTTTGACTGGGTGACCAAAGTAGTGGACCAAAGAGGGGCTGTGGACATGGCCTACCTAGATTTTAGCAAGGCATTTGACACAGTCACACACAAAAGATTATTATACAAGTTAGCCAGCCTTGGAGTGGGTCCCAAGATGGCAGCCTGAGTAAAAAATTAGCTGGACAACAGGACACAGAGGGTAATAGTAAACGGAGTCCACTCTGAAGAAAGGAGGGTTACTAGTGGGGTACTGCAGGGTTCAGTACTGGGACCGGTCCTCTTCAATGTCTTCATAAGTGACATTGCAGAGGAACTAGAAGGAAAAGTATGTCTCTCTGCAGATGACACAAAGATCTGCAATGGTTGATACACAAGGTGGGGTGGAAAGGATGAGGAGAGACTTGGCAAGGTTGGAGGAATGGTCAAATGTATGGCAGCTTAGATTCACTGCAAAGAAGTGCAAAGTAATGCACCCAGGAAACAAAAATCAAGGAGAAGAGTACACAATGGGGGTGAGATACTAACAACAAAAAAATGGAAAGGGACCTGGGGTAGTCATATCAGATGACCTAGAAGTGGGCAAGCAATGTGAGAAGGCAGTAAGGAGGGCTGGGGGATACTGAGATGCATAGGGAGAGGCATCACCAGTAGAAAACAGGAAGTTGTTATCCCTCAGTACAGACAGCTGGTGAGAACCCATCTGGAGTGCAGCGTCCAGTTCTGGAGACCTCATCTCCACAAGGATATAGGCAGGATAGAGGCTGTCCAGAGGAGGGCAACTAAAATGGTGCAGGGTCTGCACCAGAAGACATACAAAGAGAGACTAAAGTAGTTTTATATATATATATATATATATATATAAAATGGGTAGGGAAATTGTTCTTGCTCCATTGGATCCTGAGCATCACATGACCGTGCGTATATCAGAGCGCGACCGCACACCTGCACTTTACCCCCAAAAAACAATTTTGACATTTATAAGATAGATATACCACTCTGGTGGATTGCAACGCTCTGATATACGCACACCTTGGCGGTTGACACACACCAAGGCGCAAGTATCAGAGAGCGATCACACCTCAGAGTGGTATATCTATTACATATATATATATATATATATATATATATATATATATATATATATATATACACACATACTGTTGAGGAAAGGAGGTGGGAACAAAATCCAAGAGGGTAGCATCTTTCAGAAAAAGTGGTGTGCAAAAACAAGGGGGCACAATTTGAAGATAGAGGGGGATGGCTCAGAGGTAATGTGAGGAAGTATTTTTTTTCATGGAGAGGGTTGTGGATGCATGGAACGGCCTTTCTGAAGAGTTTGTGGAGTCAAAAACAGCTTAGAAATTCAAGAATGCGTGGGACAGACATAAGGCAATTCTAGTGGTGGGTAGGAGGAAGTAGGCTGTTGGTTCACTAGGTTCTGCAGCTTATCCATTAGGTAAGGAAATGGGCAGACTAGGTGGGCCAAGCGGTCCTTATCTGCCATCAAATTCTATGTTTCTATGTTTCTATCTGTCAAGTCTACAGAGCATTTATTCTCCTCAGTATCCTCTCCTCAATGATTAGTTCCATGTTAAATTTGACCCATCCTTGCCCTTTTTGCCTTAACAGTGCATTCTAGTATTGGTCACTTGTCCTTTACCATAAATGCCAAGCAGAAAAACCCATTAAGTATTTCCAGTTTATCATTACCCTCCTAGAAAAACCCTTCCCTGTTGTTCAGTCCAACTTAGTCCTCACTTAGATGTGTGCTTCTCCTGAATGTAGTGGAAGAATGCCTTATCTCCTTCTTCACCCCACTGCAATCCTCACCTCTGTTTCTGACTTTATCTTCCTAAACTTCTTGTTGATGTCTCTCAGCTTGGTGTGGTACCCTTCCCTGTTTTCATCTGTTTGAGTGGCTTGTATAAAAATGCCTTCCTTTTCTTACTCACTGCCTTCTCCAACTCCTTTATGTACCAGATTGGTTCCCTTATTCTCCTGTTTTTTTCTTATTGCCTTAATACAGCGACTCATTGATTCAAGCAACCCTTTTTTCTCAATCCCCATTTAATATCCATACTTGTTGCTATATCCACACCCCGATGAGCTACTCACTGACCCGTACACTCATTCTACCAACATATGCCTCTCTAGAGTCCAAAATCTAGCGTTCAGGCTCTAGTTTGATTGCAAATGACACGGACAGGTAATAGTCAGTAAAGCATTACTACTAGGAAGATGTCACTCACCATACACTGAGATCAGAGACTTTGAAGAGTGAGGACACGTTTGCTTTGATGGGGGATGGTTTTCTATTTTCTACTTGTGGAAACTATGGTTTGGGGCTTTGGGGGGAGAAAGCATTTTTTCTTAGCAAGAGGATGGTAAAGGGAAGGGGATTTATGTGATGAGAAAGAGGGATGGTTAGGATGGAGGCGGGGTAACTTCCTTTTGCAAGCGGGGGAAAGGAACCACTGCAGTTTACTACTAATTAACTTTGCTGGGTACAGGGAGGAGGAGGGAAGTGGGGGCCAGTGAGGGGATAGGTGGAGGAATTCTATTTAGAAAACATTTGGAGTGGTGGGAGGGTGTAGGCTACACATGACACAGAGAATATGGGGTGGATTTATTTATTTTTTTTCTGAATATGCCAAATGTTAACTGGAGCACCTTTGCTGCAGCCACATCCAAGAGCAGGGTAATTCTCAATGCCCTACAGGGGCATGCCTAAGACAGCTAGTGTTGGAACCACTTGGGAGGGAACAATCTTGGACCTGGTACTCTCAAATAGGGACAGAGAGAGGATCTCGGATTTAGAAGTGGGTAGCCATCTGGAACAAGCAACCACCAAACAATGTGGTACATGATAAACACAGCTATAGAGTCAAGTCACACAAAGGTGAGGGTACTGGACTTTAGGAGGGTTGACTTTGGCAAAATGGGGACTGCCTCAGAAAAGCACTAGCAAACAGGCAAGAAAGTGGGGCAGAGGAACAATGGGGGAAAATTATAGCTGCCATCACAGGGGCAACAAGCCTTTGTGTGAGGCAAATAAAACAAAATGAAGGAAAAAAACACTATGGTTCTCAAAAGAGGTGGCGGGCAAGGTTAGGGAGAAAAAGATTGCATTCAGAAAGTATAAGGAAACACAGAAGGAGCAGGACAGAGAACTGTAAAAGTTAAAGCAGAAGGAAGTGTGGAAGGCAGTTAGAATAGCAAAGGCCCAAACCAAGGAAAAGACAGCCAACTCAGTTAAGAAGGGGGATAAAGTCTTTTATAGGTACATTAGGGAGCAAAGAAAGACATGTGGAGGGATAGTGAGGGTTAATAAAGGGGAAGGGGTGGGTAGAGGGTGACAGTGACAAAGCAGAGATACTGAATGAATACTTCTTTTTAGTATTGGGACCAGTGTTGGGACTAGTGTTGTCTGGGATATTCATTGCAGACAGAAAAATGTGTAAATTCTGTATATATCTGTATATATATTGCTGGTAATATTGTGTCAGTGACTCTGTATTTTATTACATTAACTGTGTCTACTGTTGTAACATGAGATATCTTACTATGTATGTTATGCTTCTCCTGACTTCAGTGCATAGCCGGTTTTAGGTACCAGCGAATCCTGCGGTTGCTGGGGGCCCCTGCTCATGGGGGCCCCCAAACAAAGAAGTTTACCTTATTCATTTTTAAACATTTTTTATCTTAATATATTTTTAAAACATCAGTAAAGGACTGTGCAGATCCTTCTAGTTATGTCATGAAATACCTCAACAAGCTATGATCCAGTCAGTATGATGTGGATAGGCAGCAATGGATGGGATGGGAAGAACAGCCCCAGGAACTGACACTGCTGTGTCCTCCTAAATTTTTTTTTAAAATACTACAAGTTATACTAAAGCTATACATAGAAACAAAGAAATGTAAAATTTGCCGGCAGATAACTATTGCTTGGCCCACTTAGCCTGCCCATTTTTCCCTGCCTATCGTATCACCACAAATAAAATCTTGCACTTATGGGCTACAGTAAAACACATGGGCTAAAGGTGAGCCCAGTACAGAGGTCCCATGACTTCACTAATTCTGCTGGGGGCCCCCAAAATCCTAAAGCCGGCCCTGCAGTGTATCTGCCTACTTGCTACAATTTGTACTCTGTAAGTTCTTTGATTTCCTGTACTCTCCCAGGTCGTACCTGGAAATAGGCATGTGTTTGTCTAGTGTACTTACCTGGTTAACAAAAGTTAAATAAATAAATATCATTGGACATCAAGAGCAAGATCAGTCTGTTTGCTGATGATACCAAGGTAGGAGCGGGGGTGGATAACCTAGGGGGATGGCAGGGGTTGCAGGATGATCTGGCAAAGCTTGAAACCCGGTCAGACACCTGGCAACTGGGGTTTAATGCCAAAAAGTGCAAGGTGCTGCATTTTGGGATGAAGAACCCAAGGAGGAGTTACCAGCTGGGGGAAGTGCAGCTAGCCCAGATAGAGGAGGAGAAGGATCTGGGGGTGCTCATTACAGGGTCAATGAACAACACGGCACAGTGTAGGAAGGCAGCTGCAAAGGCCAACAAAATGCTGGGTTGTACTGCAAGGGGTATATCCTCGAGGAGGGAGGAGAGAGGAGGTGATTCTGCCACTGCATAGGTCATTAGTTGGACCACACCTGGAGTACTATGTGCAGTACTGGCGCCCGTATCTGAAGAGGGACATTAAGTTACTGGACGGGGTGCAGCACAGGGCAACAAAGATGATCAAGGGGCTGGGGGACTTATCATACGAGAGGAGACTGAGGGAGTTGAACATGTACTCGCCGGAGGAGAGGAGAGGAGGGATGGGGGGGCATGATTGAAACCTTTAAGTACATGAAAGGAATAAACAAGACGGGTACAGAGGGGCTGTTCAAAGTAAGGGAGGGGAGGGACACCAGGGGCCATGATATGAGACTGGCGGGAGGAAGGTTCAGGAGAGAGATGAGGAGACACTTTTTTACAGAGAGGGTGGTGGCTGGGTGGAATGCGTTACCTGCAGAAGTGGTATCCAGTAGAACAGTGGACTGCTTCAAAAGGGGATGGGACAGGACAAGCGGGAGGGTCAATGAAGGGGAAGGGTGGAAGGGAGGGGCAGCTGCAGAATAAGGGGTGCTAGCTGCAAAATTCGAGCAGACTTGATAGACCTCTAGGCCTTTATCTGCTGGCAAATTTTGTATGTTCGTAGTATTCACAAAAGAAGAGGAGGGGGAGGTAACTAAACCAAATAATAGAAACAGACTGGATAAGGGGGTCAATATCAGTCCATTCACAGAAGAAAGGGTCCTGAAAGAACTCCTAAAACTGAAGGTGGACAAAGCAATGGGTCCTGACTGGATTCACCCCAGAATTCTAAAAGAACTAAGGGGAGAACTAGTGGCACCACCAACTACCCTTTTTAACAAATCATGGGAGGACAGTATGGTACCTGAGGACTGGAGGAGGGCGGATGTGATTCCCCTTCACAAAAGTGGGAGCAAAGCAGAGGCAGGAAACTACAGACCTGTTCGTTTGACCTCAGTGGTAGGGAAAATGATGGAATCACTTCTGAAAGGAAGAATTGTTGAGTACCTAGAGGCCACCAGGGCACAGGACCCAAGGCAGCATGGATTCACAGTGGGAAGGTTATGTCAGATGAATCTAATACATTTCTTTGACTAGGTGACCAAAGTAGTAGATCAGCGAGGGGCTGTGGAGGGGCCTACCTAGACTTTAGCAAGGCATTTGACACAGTTCCACACAAAAGATTAATAAACAGGTTAGCCAGCCTGGAAGTGGGTCTCAGGGTGGTAACCTGGGTAAAATATTCACTGGCCAACAGGACGCAGAGGGTAATAGTAAACAAAGACCACTCCGAAGAAACAGAGGTTATTAGCAGGTTCAGTACTGGGACCGGTCCTCTTTCATGTCTTTATAGGTGACATTGCAGAGGGACTAGAAGGAAAAGTATGCCTCTTTGCAGACGACACAAAGATCTGCAACAGGATTGATACCCAAGAGGGGTGTAGAAAGGATGAGAAGGGACTTGGCAAGGTTGGAGGAATGGTTAAAAGTATGGCAGCTTAGATTCAATGCAAAGAAGTGTAAAGTAATGCACCTGGGAAACAAAAATCCAAGTGAAGAGTACACAATCGGGGGAGGGGTATTAACAACAACAAAAATGGAAAGGAACCTGGGGGTTGTCCTACCAGATGACCTAAAGGTAGGCAAGCAATGTGAGAAGGCAGTAAGGAGGGCTGGGGTGATACTGGGATGCATAGGGAGAGGCATCACCAGTAGAAAACAGGAAGTGTTATCCTTCTGTACAGACAGTTGGTGAGACCCCATCTGGAGCACTGCATGCAGCTCTGGAGGCCCCATCTCCGCAAGGACATAGACTGAATGGAGGCAGTCCAGAGAAGGGCAACTAAAATGGTGAAGGGTCTGCACCAGAAGCCATACAAAGAGAGACTGACAGAGCTGAATATATATACCCTCAAGGAAAGGAGGGAAAGGGGGGACATGGTAAAAACTTTCAAATACCTCAAGGGAATCAACAAAGTACAGTATAAGAGAGTAGCACCTTTCAGAAAAAGAGATGTGCAAGAACAAGGGGGCACAATTTAAAGATAGAGAGGGGACCTCTCAGGGGCAACATGAAGAAGTAGTTTTTCACAGAGAGGGTGGTGGACGCATGGAACTGCCTTTCTGAGGAGGTTGTGGGGTAAAAACTGTGGAGGATTTTAAGAATGCATGGGACAGACATAAGGCAATTCTAGCGGGAGGTAAAAGGAAGTAGGCTGATGGTAAAACTAGGATCTGCAACTTATTCGATAGGTAGGAAAATGGGTGGGCCAAGCAGTCCTTATCTGCCATCAAAGTCTATGTTTTTATGTTTTTACCATAAAATTATGAAGACCACTGGTGAAGTTGTTGCAGTAGTTGGCAACTTTGCAGTGTGCAAAGTTCATGATTTTGCACCAACTTTGCTTATGAAGTAAAACTTTGCAACATCACAATTGAGGACCCTGTAGGTAACAGAGACCATAATACTATGAAGTTCAACATTGTGCTGGGTTACCAGAAATCAGATTCCAGCACTGTGCTCCCTGATGTTAGGAACACTGACTTTGAAAAACAGGCCAGCTGAAAAAGCACAAGGAGCAGAAAAAAAGTGGGTGGAAAACAAAAGGGCAGACCAGGGATGTATTAAACTTATAATACTAGGAAGTACAAGAAACTAATAAACTGTAGCTGGACAAACAAGTAAGGACAGCAGTAAGGAAAGCAAGGTCTGGATGGTGCCATCAAGGTTGGTTTTGTTTTCCTTTTGTTGTTATGTTTGTTAATGTTTGTGGCTTTTTTTGTGTGTTGTATGTAGAGACTGTATGTTAGTATAACAGTTACTGTTATGTCAGTGAGTACAATATTGTATGTTTTCACATTTTTGTAGCAGACCTTATTGTGTCATTAGTATCACTTTTGCAGTTTTACTTCTATGAGAACCACATCCACCCTCACTTTTTATTTTATACATTGCCCAAAGGGGAGTAGGTTAACATAGTGGCACAGTTTTTCACTAGCACTCCCTACACCATACATAGCCATTCAATTCTCCTCACTACCAGACAGTTACAGTTTCACCACCCCCCAGAACATCAGACCCAAACACTGGAAAAACATGCTCAACCACCCTCCAAAACAGCCCAACCAAACACTGGAAAAACATGCTCAACTACCCTCCAAAACAGCCCCACCAAACACTGGAAAAACATGCTCAGCCATCCCCCTTCCCAGCTTTTAGGCTCCCCCATACAGTTCAGACAAGTTTAACCCCCTTAATGCCTGACAAGCACAGTTTCACCTTCAAAGCACCAGATCAACATATATCCCAACCGCCCCCACCCCAGCACAGGACACAGAATTTTAACTCTCTACCAGCTTGGAAACACTTTTGCCCCCACCACCACACACACACATTAAAGCAATATCATCTGCAACTCTAAATTCTGATTTTCTGTACTAAGCAACTTCGGGCTTGGTTGCAGATAAAAATATTACTTATTAGTTAGTTGAAAACAAGGAATGCTGCAGGGCAAATGCAGAAGCTGTGTGTCATCATGCTTTATAAAATGGCAAGAAACATACTTAGACCCGTAATGTTATCCCAGAACAATGTCATGGATCTAGTCCCAGCACACACATGACTGTGCTGAATGTTAAAGTGATTTTCTGAGATTTTGAAGATACCTTTTTCATATAGTATGCCATTGCCACCCATGCTTCAGATGTTAAAGCTGCAGTTTGTTTTGTAAAAAAAATTGTCATAGTCATTTTTTAAATGTCTTATCAGCACTTTGTTTCTGTCCACCCTCCAATTTTTTGTGTGTAGCCACAGCCACAAAATGATGTCATGCAAGGGATATTTTACATACAGCAACAAGGAATTCTGGGTAAATTGAAAAGTTTACTTAAATGTTCATCAGAGGTGCAGTCCCTTATTTAGGTAGTGGTGACTGCAGTACAACACCTGATATGTAGACTTATTTATTTATTTATTTATTTATTAATGTAAATGTTTCACCAGGAAAGACATACTGAGCTGACAAGCTAGTTTCCAGATACATCCTGGGGTAGAGCTGAAAGGGGTACACAGTAGGTATATAGGTAGCAAGGCATTGTTGGTACAGTACATAGCTGATTTTTCTGTCTCTCTACTCTTATTTTGATAGTGTAGATGTCTGAAATATCAAGACAGACCAACAGAGTTCTCTTAGGGTTACTACCTTTTAAGAAGCTCAGAGTGGGACATTTCTTACTGAAATATGTTTTTTACAGGACAGTATATAACAATGATCAATGCAAGAGACCCATGTTCTCAAAATAATCAGAATTAAAACTAAGTGTTGCAGTTTTTTGGTTGTTCCCATTGTTTCTTATCATTTTAAGGCATTTTCATTAAGGTATTATAGTTTATGCAACATTTAGAAGAAAGTTAGATACTTATTTTCTACTATAAGGTCAGGACATTCAGTATTTTTCATGTTTTTTTTTTTTTTTTTTTTTGCAGGACACAGCTGCCCAAATCAGGGCTGTCCTGAAAAAATCAGGGATAGGTGGTAACCCTAAGGTCTCTGTTTCACAACAGTGCTTAGAAACTTTGTTTCCCTTGCATGATGTCACAGTTGTGGGCATAGGAGCTGACTTTTTTTTTCCAGGGGGGTTAAGTAATGACCCGGGGTTCTGAGGCGCCAAGGCCACCAGAAGCTCAGGGTTGTTGGTGTTCTCTGGTGCATTTTGAGGGTTATACTTAACAGGTCACACTACTAAATTACTCAAAATCTCTCCAGGATAAACTCCTCTTTTTCCTTAGGTCTGGCAAGTACAAACATTCTTGCTGAATGATTTTTTTTATTTTTAAATCTGCCTGCAGTGCAATGTAACACTTTTGGTAGGAGTCTCTCTTTAAAACTGCTGTGAACTACAGTTTGTAAGTGGCCACCATTAACTGTAGAAGAAGGACTTCCCAGACACCCCCAACAAATGTCCAACTTCTAAGGATGGTGGAGGGGATTGTTCTCCCCTGAGAGACCACCTTAAATGCCAGACACCAACAGGGCTTAAAAAGAGCAAAACCTTGGCAAACACATATGGTCTTCATCATGTATCTGCTTTCCCAGTGAAAAACCAACCGCCCTCAGGCAGTGCTAATGCTAGCCCTTGCCCTCCTTACCAGCAAGTTTCAATGAGCATTTGATCTCCCCTTCCAATGCAGGCAACATTTTACATACTTATATATGCTTCAGCTTCCATTACCTTACCTTTATGAATAACCAAGACAACCTGTACTGTTTTTGAATTTGTACCATAAAGGGGAATACGTGGTCAAACTGCCATTTTTTCCTGGTGACCAGGAAATGGCAGTTTGACCACTTATTCCCCTTTATGGTGCAAATTCAAAAACTGACCTGGTGTGTAGTTTCTTTTTGACAGCAATGATTGTACTTTCACAGTTTGGTGTGGGGAACCTGGCTGCACCACAGCTATCACTGTGCTGTCACTTGAAAGTGCTATACACGAAATTGGGTGAATGCAGCATGTCAGGGGAGAAAGGGGGAAGAGTTTAGACTTTGACAGAGTAGCAATGCAAGTGGTGCATGATGCATCGTGCCATGCTGCACCATGGCTGCAATGTTGAACAAACTGACTTCCGGGATGGATATGCCCTTCCCTTGTCTTAGGGATCTTGATGTCCAGTCATCCCACCCCACCCACCGTGGTCTCCCTTGCAAGTCACTGGTGGTCTAGTAGTCCTTCCTTCCTACCCCTCAATTGCCAGTATCTCTGGTAGTCCAGTGGTTTAGCCCTCCCTAACCCTTATACCAGTTTTTGCTTTTCTACTCGGGACCGCTGGGTCACAGGACCTTTTGTGAATCTTCTCCTGTTCCTTCAGCAGTAACCTATCAAGATATCATGTGAGCATTAAGCCATGAGAAAGGAGGCATTTATAAGGAATTAATGCATGGTTGGGGAGGGTTGGTGCATGGGCTGAAGGTCGAGTGCTCCAACCACCCAACCATGTATTAATTCCTTGTAAATGCCTCCTTTCGAGTGGCTTAATGTGCTTGCAACATGGCTTTTATGGCCACTGTTACTGTTAGATTTACTTTCATTAATTATGCTACAAAAATGACTGCAACAATATATTTACTTTTTATGGTTTTATATCAGTATTCCTCTCCTTCAGAACCAGGAAGTAAGTTCTGACAACCAACATTATTAATATACCTATGCAGTGTCTCGTGATGTATTGAACATATGCTGATTTCACTGGTTACATTCTATATTACATCAATAATTGTTTTATTCTTCTTTTGAAATGGTGCATTTCTTCACACTTCTGTCATTCAACATTATTTCACATTTCCCATCCACTCTTGGATCGACGGCTCATTTGCATAACACTGAATGGCGATTATTGAAAAAACAGGCTGAAATACACAAATTATTGTAGACAACTTATTGTACTACTACAGTTTCACTGAGAAATCAGACATACTTTTACATTTTCAGACTTATTTTCACAGAATGACAACTATGCATTTCTACTGCTATATTGCCAAATGCAAGTTATGAGCCACAAGTCACTTACTCGGCGATGCCCGATTCTGCTACTTTTCTCTGCTGTTCATGCTGGCATTACACAGTCAAAAGTGATTGCTCGCTTACATTTTTTAAGCAAATGTACTGCACAATTGTTACTCACTGCAGAACTCACAACTCACATTTCCCTGTTCCCTGATCTCTTCGAGAAAACGGAGAAACCGTCGGTGCAACCTACACTATCCCTTGGGTGGGTGGGAGACGCACCGCATTTGCACTTAGCGCTTCCTTCTGCTGGTCCGGTACTTGGCCATGCATATCTAAGGAATTAATGCACAGCTACATTATCGTCATGTGATCTCTTTCCACCACTTACTTTTCAGTATTTGTAGAGTGCTATTAATGCCATGTTACAGCTGGCTTTAACTCTCTGTTTTCCAGCATTGATCTGGTAGTCTAGTACAGATCTGACTCATTAAGTTCTGTGACTTTCAGCATAGGAATAGGGCAGCAAAGTTTCTGGCCCAAAAACTTTGCTGCCCTATTCTCATGTTGAAAGTAGCCAAACATTTTAGCTATCCAAATGTGGAAGGAACAAACCTCCAGGATGATACTGGGCATTAAAAAGCTTTTGTTTGGTTTTAATCTCTCAGCCCCTAAAGATATGGCAGAACAATTTGCCCACTTCTTTTGTAAATATCACAATAGCCCCTGCCCTGCATAATCTCCTGCAAATTGCAACATGTCACCAGGGTCAATTTAGTAGAAGAACAATGCAGCTTGTCTGTCACAAGGATTGAAAAAGATTCACTCAGCAACAGTTAAGTTCTTATTGTAACTTCTTAGTTAGTTCAGAAAATTTACAGTTTATGCTTGTGGCCACAAACACCACCTGAATAAGGCTTATTCAGTGTTTATGCCTACAGGCCACCAGTCACAAGTCCCAACGTTTTGCATTCTCACAAAATATTTTTCAAGGGAAGTGGTCCTTCATTTAAAATAAAATTATGCACTTTTAGTAATTAGCCAATTAAAAAACAAATTTTCCCAGTCAGTGCACTGTGCACATAGTACTTGATGTCATGTCATGTGAAAAGAATCATGATCAATTTTTTGGTTACAAAACAACACACTTATCAACCTGGTTAATAATAAGAATATCTGGGACCTGCTGCATGCAAGAAAATATTGTTTGTCTTAAGAAGATTCCTCTTCCATTATGCTTACAGACTGAGACAGACAGTGTACAGTACCTGGCTACCGGACCCAGCTACGCCATGCTGACTGACTGACTCTAGTCTCACGGTTTCTTCTGTGGCCTTCTCTGCTGCTTGCTCCACTCAACAACTGGCACCACTGCTGCTCCTCGCCTGCTCTGAGTCTAACTCCCAGCCACCTGGACCCGATTCAACACAGGCTAACCAGTGACCCACCCAATGAGTGTCCTTGGCTCCCGGACCTAGCCTGCTAGCTACTGAGCCTCCCCCAACCCGCCTCAGTGTGAGTTCAGTCCACACTGGGTGGCACTGCCACACAAAATTAAACTGCTGTTTCCCTGCCACATCTCATCTGGCATCTGCTACTGTTAAGAGGAGGACACAATATGGTGGATCTGGCACCAAAGAGGTGCCGCGCATCCTTATGCACATGCCTACTTCATGCTGGTCCATGCTGCCGCTTGACTGGATAGAAACACCCACCAGTGCCCACCCCTTCACCTTAATGCACAAATGGGCAGCTAGCCAAAGCAGCCATGACAAAGAGAGCAGAGATTGTGCACATTGCTTACAGTGCTTCCCTCTTAGCTGGCAGACAGCAGCATAATTAATTTAAAACATAATGCAGGCACAGCTAAGCTCCGCTCTGCCTCCACAGATGTAGCATTTGGACTGGACTCCTTCTCCCCCCAAGCCCCGCTCCCTGTGAGACTGCAACAGGCTTCAAAAATAAAAAAAATATGTAAAAAACACGAAAAAAACACAGGTCAGGCCCTGAGGTGGCAAAGCCCCAACTTCAACTTTCGTGGGGCTTTATCTCAGCCCCCTAGTCTACGCCATGGTTGGGGTTGCAGCACTGAGTAAAAGGGGTGGGGTATGCAAATGAAGCAGAGTACAGAAATAAAAGCATTTTTCATACAGAAAACAGCACTTTTTGGCAGTTTGACTGGTAGGAGATTGAATCACAACTCCTACAGGTTACTAATCTCATTTGCTATGGCAAAACTCAGAAAATCACTTTAAATGAATTATTACAGATACCATGCCCAAGTTGCCCACTCTTGGCATGTCTGTTCTGCATAATGTCAGTACTCCAGAAGTTTTTTGTTAACATGAACCCCTCCCTCCCACTGTCCTAAACCAATTTAGAAACCATTACGATTAAATGTAGTGTGTGCAACATGACACATAGTTGTATTTTCATTCCTACTTTCACATAATTTAATCAGTAAAATCCCAAACTGAAATGTAGCCATCATCACGATCAGCTTCAGCAAAGCAACTGGCTCGAAAAAAGTGAAGCGCATGTGCTTTTCAAAAGCACACTGTGCTCCACTTATGCACCAGTTGGTTTTCCTTTGTTGTTGTTCTTCTTCTCATACATGCACATGGCAACTGTACCTGGAGAAACAGAGACACAGCTCGAACCATCACTGTGCTAACTGACAAAACTATCACTGAGGAAAACGTTGTGAACTGCCATGTGCGGTGGGGTGTAACTACAGCATACGGTGGGACAGCGATAGCAGATCCGTGACTTTGTGGTGTGAAAGTAAGGGGGGGCCCTGAAATCTGTATGTAACCCCCCTAAAAATGGAGGTTCTTAAAATATCTTCCTGGGCTTGCCTAATGCCCACTGTCAGGATGGTGTTCTAGTCTGCATTAGTTTTGACTGACTGCACGACGAGAGTGACCTATTTGGCCTCCGTGCCTGTCTCTTTAAGAGCTGTCTATTCTGTGTGAGGTAATTAGTCTGGGTAGGGACCAAGAGGTTTAAGGCTCACGATCCACCCGGCGAGTTGTAGTTCTGTTCCATTCTGCCATCGCTATATGTGCAGAGGGAGCCGTCTTAGGATCTGTGATTATTTATTGTATATCTACTTTAATAATAATAATAATATAGGAGTTTGTCCAACCTGCCTTTTATTGCAGCATGGACTTTTTGCCTAGAGCCACCATTTTGGTTCTGGACTACCAGAGTTGGACCAATCGGAACCTCGGGGGGGGACCTAAAATGGAGACTGTCCCCAGAGGTTTTGTGAGATTGAATTTCTGTGGGAATTGTAGTTTTCAAGGTTTGGTGCCTGAATGGACCTGGAGGGGGAGACCTTTCTCTGACAGACAGATTGATCAGCCAACCAAACCTTTTGAATCCCGGGAAATCCCAGAGCTGCCTGCAGCAGTGAGTCAATCGAGAGTTGGAGTTTGGCGAGTGAACAGCTTGAGCCATTCGAGCAGCAGTTCCTGCATGACAGCACGGGGAATCGTCGGGAAGGCTGTGTTTGGCCTGCCTGCCACCGTATTCCCGTGTGAAGAAGCTTGAGAGAATAGAATCAGACTAATTCTGAATACCTTTATTGAGATCTGAAACCTGAAGAGAAAGTGCGTGATCATTGCCTGTGTGTAGACCAAAGACTTGCTCCAGAAGTGATCGGCCTGTCAGGTACTGAAGATAGCCTCAGAACGAAAGGTCTGTGCAGAAACCCTGTTAAATTGCAAACAGACTTTATTGGGTCTGTGCCTGATAGCTGTATTACTTATAAGTGTGTTGAATGTGCTGTGTGGGTCGCGATTTGGTTCCCCACCTTCAAGTGTGTTATGCTAGCTGGAAGCTGATCCAGCACTCGTACAGACTAAATCCGAACTGTCTGCTCTGGTCTTGGCTCTGCCATCTTGGCCTAGACTGCCGCTCCCACCACAGAGACTTTTCCAATGAAAGACCCGCTCAGGGAATCAGCTTCCTGCTCAACACCTCGAACAGGTAGCGACCACTACGGTGAGTCATGTGGGCCCTGCTTCCCCTGGCAAGCCATAATATCCAGAGGTCCTCATCTCACCAGTCCTGCCTCCTGGTCTGGGTAGCATGAGTACTGAACAGGGTAGCTCCCTGCAACAAAACTGCAATCATTGTGTGTCATCTGATTTAATTGTTTGTGTTTATCACAACAAACTTAGCCTACCGGCACTGGAATACAAATTCTGGGTTGATATGCATGCTAATTGTTTTCTTTCCTAAGGGCCCCAACAACAGTTGCAATGCTGTCCTACGCCGGGCAACGCTTCAGGCTAGCCTGTATAATAACTGGGTACCCAGAGTGTGTGACTGTGACAGAGCGACTCCTTGTGCATGCATGTTTAGCCTGAGCCAATCAGTCTAACAATCACCTGCTAGATTGCTGCCCCACCCTTGTTCAAATCCCCCTAAATAAATCAGATTTTGTTCTTTCTGCATTTAACCTGGCTAGTGTGTACCTTTTTGGAGGGGATATTGTATTGCTGTTGAACCATTATATTACCAGTCTTATTTTACAGGGGGTCTCCAAGGCCTTTGCAGCTGATCCAGCCCTGGTGGTAAGAATACAGAGTGTGGGTTCAGTGTTGCTGCCACATGGTATATGTGATTGTTTATCTGCTGATCTGTTTAGGCCACTAGAAGGGTTAGTAGGGGGTTATAGTATCCCGGAGGGCTATACCCACAGCAGTTACTCTACCCCAAAACTATTCCTCTGGGTGGAGGCACCCGTTCACCGAGCTCAGGCCCCACCAACCTATGCCTAGTCATGCAAGCAGGGGTAGTAGTCCTTGGGATAGCGCCACCTAGGGGTTACATCTTGGATCCACCACTGGGATTTGCTCTGGTGGTCAGAAGTGGGAACTACAACCCAGAAATACAAGTTTTGTCCGAAATAGAGGCGCTTACCATGTCAAAGCTTAAGATTGCCCCCCATAAGCTGGTTGTGCATTGCATGATGGGGTCGAGTGAGGCCGAGGGGGTAGATCAACAACATGCCATATTGCTGCTTGATATTCCCTTAGGGACCACTAATGATACCATTGTAGAAACTGTGGAGAAAATTAAGTGTTTGGGGAAGGTTGAAGTGAGGGGGTGGGATTCAAATCTGTTTGATCAAATCCTGGTGGCCCTCCTATCATGCAGCCTCCCCATAGACCCCGAAAAACTGCCCCCATTATCCTGCCTGGCAGGTCCCCGAACAGGTAGTGAGTTATCCTTTTACACAGTGACTCGACTTCTCCTAGGGGATCACCAAAAGTAGAAGAGTTTAAGGACAAACTATTAAGGTTGTTAGCTACTAAAGGGTGAACAGCCAAGGAACTGTTAAAAATGTTGGACATTTCGGAGGAGACCACTCCCTTACAGTCTCCCCCAGCATCTCTGTCTCCAGCATCTCCATCTACCCCAACAGCATCTCCTGTTGTCACATCCCACATTGTGGTACCATCTGTACACCTGGACTCCTATCGCAGGCTCAGACTATTCTCTGCTGCAGTACCCTTTGCCAGCGGGGGAGGAGGATTTGGAAACCTGGATGGACTATGCTATCCCATTAGTCCAGGAATGGCAATGTTCAGAGGGAGAAAAAAGAATGAGACTTATGGAAAGTTTAAGGGGCCCTGCACTGGAGGTCATCCATTTTCTTCAATCTACTAGCCCAGAGACCACTGCAGCTGAGTACCTCTCTGCTATGGGGGTGTTTGGCAGCACGGAATCTAGGGGAACTGAATGTGGAAATTTAAGTCCACCAAACAATGAAAGAATGAAAAATTGTCTGCTTTCATCACCTGAATTGAGTGGACCTTGCAAAGAGCCCATAGAAAAGGGGGGGGGGAGTGCCTGCTAATGAACTGAATCGAGACAGACTGGAGCATATCCTCAAATCTGCTAGATACTCCAGTGTGCTCATGCTGAAATTGAAATTCCAGGATCATAAGGCCAACCCTCCCGAATACTGTTGGCTCATGAAGGAAAATTCGAGAGGCCGAGAACAATGAGGAGGGATGGGAGCCTTATGCCGGGGTTACCATACTGCTAAGTTACGGACCAGTCTGAAGAGCGAGATGAAAATTCTGAAATTCAGAAAGTACGAGAACTGCTTAAAGAGGTGAAGGAGATGCGGGCCTGCCCACAAGCTGCAGCTGAAGCGGCTAGAAATTCACACCCTTGCACGACACCGATTGAGACCCAAAGTGAGGCTTCACCTGGGGGGTATAGGGGTCCATGCCATTGCCCCTGAACTCTGGGTTAAGACTCAACTAATGGAAGAAGTGAGAGAATTGAGAGCTCTGGTGGGAGATCTCCTCTGCACCACTCGTACTACTGGCCATTGGGGAGGCCATGAAAATAGAGAGACCAAGTCCAAGCCAAAAGAGGACCTTTGAGCCCCTTCTAATTGGTCCAAAGGGAGAGATGAACCTCCCCTTCCCCAAGATCCCAAGGAACAAGTGTTATGCTATCAATGTGGGGAGGATGGACATACCCGGCCAGGCTGCACCATCCCAGAGAACTTGTGAAGAGTCATCTCCCAGCTGTTAAACTTGGTTCATCAGAGTAATATAAAGACTCAGACGGGCCCACCAAGAAAATCTTATTCCTCAAAAACTGCTGTGGGACAGACTACCAAGCCAGTTTCACCAGACTGGTCCGGAGTGGTGGGCCCTTCCATGGAAACTACAGTAACAGTAAATGGCATCTCCATTCATGCTGTGTTGGATAGTGGTTCGCAAGTGACTGTCGTGTTCCAGGATTGGTATAACCAACATTTATCGGATGTCCCACTGCAACCCCTTGAAGGCCTACATATGTGGGGGCTAAGTGAAAAATCCTACCTTTAACTAGGATATGTCCAGATCTGGTTGTCATTCCCTACGGTTGTAGCAGGTGTGGATGAGCAAGTGGAGACCTTGACTCTGGTGTGCCCACCCATGGGACTGTATGACGGTGTCCCATTGCTAACTGGTACAAATGTCCACATGTTTGGGCAATTGGTGCAACTTTGTCAAGAGAAGCAAGCCAAGTGAACCAGACAATCCTTGGGTATTCCAGCCTTGGTAGAGTGAGCTTATGATTTGAAAATGCAGAATCAGGAGATGGAGAAAGACGAGCCTGTGGAAGTAGTGTGGAAGAAAGATCCTGACTCCTTGTTGCTACCTCCCAATGCTCAATGTACTATTAGTAGTGAAGTGTGCCTTAAGACTGATGTGAAGAACAAGATTCTCATGCTTGATACCCCAGAAGAAGAAAAACTGCCTGGGGGATTGTTAGTCAAGCCCAGCATTCTACCAGCCCGAGCTCATGCTTATGCCTGGTGAGTGGTGGTACACATTCAGAATATGTCTGATCAAAAGGTTTGAGTGAATCGGGGGTGTGATCTAGCCACTGTGTACTGTGCGGACACTGCCGTGCAGCCCAGCAAGAAGTGCCCCATCAAGAATGATGAAGTTACGCCTGACCTGTTTGACTTCAGGGAGTCACCCCTACCTGTGGAATGGAAAACCAAGATCAGCCAGAAGCTGTCCCAGAGAAGTCAAGTATTTTCTTTTAAGGAATGGAACATGGGTTGTGTCGCGGGGGCTGAACATCACATTCGACTCCATGACGAGAGGCCATTCAGAGAGAGAGATCCCATCGCCTTGCCCCGGCTGACATAGATGATGTACGGAGGCACCTTCAAGAGATGTTGGCTGCACGGATCATCCAAGAGTCGAGAAGTCCTTACGATTCCCCAATTGTGGTAGTCCACAAGAAAAATCAGTAAGGATGTGTGTGGACTACCGGACTTTATATTGAAGGACGGTACCAGATCAGTACACCATGCCCCGTATCCAGGATGCCCTTGATTGCCTTAATGGGAGCCAGTGGTTTTCAGCACTTGACCTACAGAGCAGGTACTATCAAATCCCAATGGCCCCAGAGGACCGTGAGAAGACAGCATTCATCTGCCCTCTGGGTTTCTATGAATTCCTACGTATACCTCAAGGTATTTCGGGTGCACCTGCCACTTTCCAGCGGCTGATGGAACGAGCTGTGGGGAACATGAACCTATTAGAGTGCCTTACATAGAAACATAGAAACATAGACGTTGACAGCAGATAAGGACCGCAAGGCTCATCCAGTTAGCCCATTTCTTTTTCTACCTCATGAATGTGCCATTGACCTTTGCTCTGTCAATGGACTATCTATTCATACTCATCTGCATTGCTCCCTTATGCCTATCCCATGCCTGTTTGAAGCCCTGCACTGTTTTCATATCCATCACTTCCTGAGGTAGGCCATTCCATGCATCCACCACCCTTTCTGTGAAAAAGAACTTCCTTACATTACCCCTTAATTGGCTTCCCTCTAATCTCATGATGTGTCCTCTTGTCCTGCTATTTTTCTTATATTGAAACATGTTAGACTCTTTCACCTTATTAATGCCCTTAAGGCGTTTGAATGTTTCGATCATATCACCTCTCTCCCTCCTTTGCTCTAAGGTTTACATATTGAGCTCCATTAATCTGTCCTGATATGTTTTCTGATGCAGTCCCTGCACCATTTTGTTTGCCCTTCTCTGGACTGCCTCAATTTGGTTAATGTCTTTGTGAAGGTGTGGCCTCCAGTACTGCATGCAGTACTCAAGATGAGGCCTAACCAGTGTCTTGTAAATAGGGATTGTTACCTCCCTTTTCTGACTTGTGATACCCCTACTAATACACCCCAACATCCCCCCAGCCTTACCGCCTGCTTTAGTGGTCTGCTTGGATGATTTCAGGTCACCGGTGATGATGATGCCCAAGTCTCTTTCTTCTTTTGTGACTGCCAGCAACTCCCCTCCCAGCCTATAGGTGGCTTCAGGGTTTCTCTTCCCTATGTGCATGATCTTGCACTTCTTTGCATTAAACCCCAGTTGCCACTCTTCCGACCATTTTGCCAGTTTATCCAGATCTCTTCTCATTCTGCCCACCCCATCTGGATCATCTACTCTGTTGCAGATCTTGGTGTCATCTGCAAACAGACAAACCTTACCCTCCAGTGCATCTGCAATGTCACTGATGAAGCTATTGAAGAGGACTGGCCCCAGGATTGATCCCTGAGGTACCCCACTTGTGACTTGATCTCTTCTGACTGTATATCATTTACCACCACTCTCTGTTTTCTGCCTGTCAACCAGTTTGCCACCCAGTTGACCAACCTCTGACCCACTCTGCGCCTACCCAGCTTATTAATCAATCTTCTATGTGGAACAGTATCGAAAGCTTTGCTGAAGTCAAGGTAGGTGACATCAACTGCTCCCCCTTGGTCCACCACTCTAGTTACCCAGTCAAAGAAATCTATGAGATTAGTTTGACTGGACCTTCCTTTTGTAAACCCATGCTGTCTTGGATCCTGTGCTCCTATGGATTCCAGGTGTTGCACTATCCTTTCCTTAAGGAGTGCCTCCATAATCTTGCCCACTACTGAGGTAAGACTGACTGGTCTGTAGTTCCTGCCTCCTCCCTGCTACCACTCTTGTGGAGCGGGATCACATGAGCCTGTCAGTCTTCTGGGACCTCTCCTGTGCTCAGAGACTCACTAAACAGTTCTGATAATGGCTCTGCTAGTTCCACCCTTAGCTCCTTTAGTACCCTGGGATGTATGCCATCAGGTCCCATTGCCTTGTCCACCCTGAGCTTATCAAGCTCTTGTAGGACCCTTTCTTTTGTGAAGGGACTAGTGCACACCTTCCTCCCCCTTGTATCCATGGTGCTGAGCTGTGGGCCCTGCCCTACCTTCTCTTCAGTAAATACTGAGCAGAAGTATCTATTTAGGATAGTCCTCCTCCTCACATGCCCCCTTATCCCCTTTGATCTTAGCAATACCCCACCTGGACTTTCTCCTTTCACTAATGTATCTATTGAAAGTCTTGTCACCTTCTTTTACTGTTTGTGCTAGTGTTTCCTTGGTTTGGGCCTTTGCCTGCCTTACTGCCTTCCCTGCTTCCCTTAGGGAAGTTTGGTATACCTCCCTATCTTCACTCCTGCTACGTTCCCTTATATTTCCTGAAGGCCAGCCTTTTGGCTCTGACCTTTTCTGCTACTATTTTTGAGAACCAAAGTGGTTTCCTTCTTCTCTTGCACTTCCTTTTCTCCAACACAATGGGATGTTGCTTCAAGTATTGCATCCTTAATGCTTGCCCACTTTGCCTGTACCCCCTCACCTGTATTTCTTTTTGCCAGGGCTAGCTTAACTCTGTTGGCCATCTTATCAAAGTCAGCTCCTCTGAAGTCCCATATTTTTGCCTTGGAATGGGATGATTTAGTTCTAGTGGCCAAACTGAACCATACCATGTGATGGTCACTGGCCCCCAGGTGACCTTCTACCTGGAGATCTGAGATCCTTTCCCTGTTAGTCAGTTCTAGATCTAGGATAGCCCTGTCTCTTGTGGGTTGTTGTACAAGTTGTTTGAGGCCCTGCTCCTGCAGAGAATCCATCATGTGTCTAGTTCTCGCAGATGTTCCTGCTGGTATTGACCAATCTGTATCTGGCATGTTGAAGTCTTCCATTATCAGAACCTCCCCTTTAGCTGACATGTTTTGTATATCTTCTAACAGTAATGTGTCTATGTCCTCCCCCTGGTCTGGAGGTCTGTACAGAACCCCAGTTCATATATGGCTGTCCCATTTCCTGTTTCCAGGGTGACCCACAGTTCTTCTGACTCCTTATGTGTATTCTGAATTTCTGTAGCTTTGATATTTTCATTGACATAAAGGGCCACTCCACCCACCCTTTTTGCACCTCGGTCTCTTCTGAACGATACATAGCCAGGTACTGAAGTCTCCCAAGTGTGGTTACTGGTAAACCATGCCTTGCTAATGGCTACTATGTCCAGTTTAGCCCCTGTTATTATTGCCTGCAGGTCTGGGATCTTGTTTCCCAGACTGCGAGCATTTACATGATTTTCCATTGGCCAGATTTTGGTGTATTAGTTGTTGGGTGAGGTCTGGCATTTCCCCTGTGCATCGTATGGGGAGCTGTACCTTTTTCCTTACCTGGTGATGCAAATGAACTACAAACATGCTGAACTCCTGTTTGACCACTAGCTGAGGGGGGAGGGGTGTTCTTCCCATTCGATGTATGGGGTGCTGCACCTCTCTCTCCATTTGCTAATTTAAATATTCTGCAAAGACATCAAACTTCTGCCCCAATGCACTGACTCCCTCCTTAGTCAGATGCAGTCCATCAAATTTAAAAAACTTTCTCTCCTAGAACTGTTGCCAGTTCCCTACAAATGTGTGTCCTTTTTCCTGGCACCAGCCCTTGAGCCACATGTTTAGCTCCCCTATCTCCCCTTCTCTGACCTTCTGTCCATCTGCCCCCTCTCCCAGACTGGCAGGATCTCAGAGAATGAGATGCCGGATGAAATGGATGATAGTTTGTCACC
Organism: Neoceratodus forsteri; assembly: GCA_016271365.2. Lineage (NCBI taxonomy): Eukaryota > Metazoa > Chordata > Ceratodontiformes > Ceratodontidae > Neoceratodus > Neoceratodus forsteri. The sequence goes on along the minus strand of CM057450.1, from coordinate 1,276,814,217 downwards.
CAGCCTGGTCAGGTGTTCCTTGACTTCCACAACTGACCTGCTGGTGAGATCATTAGTCCCTGTGTGTACCAGGACATCAATGTTTTCTCCTGCTTCCTGAACAATTTTAGCAATGCATCAGTGTCTCTCCACACTCATGTACCTGGGAGACATCTGACCATTACCCTTGGCTGAAGATAGGTATCAGCTCCCCGAATCATGGAGTCTCCTATGATCAGAAGTTTTTTTGGATTTCCTTTTTCTTTTTTTGTTTCGTTCCTGTTTTGTGTACCTTGATGACGTCATTGTGTTCAGGCAAACCTTAGAAGAACATGAGCCTTATTTGTTCAAGGTTCTTGATCGATTAGAGGATTTTGGACAGAAATTATCTATAGACAAATGTCAGTTTTTCAAACATCTGTAAAATATGCTGGACACATAGTATCAGCTGATGGGATTCAGACAGATCCTAGTAAAGTGGAGTCTTTGACCACCTGGCCTCAGCCGAATAACTTAAAAGAGTTGCAAAGGTTCTTGGGGTTCTGCAGCTGTTATCTATGGTTCATAAAAGACTATTTCAAGGTCATCTACTCTTTGCTCAGTATCACTCAGGGCTATCCCCCCACCAACTGAAAGTATAAGAAAAGCTCTATCAAGGAGGAAGACAAGATCTACTTCAGGACCCATGAACTTTTCATAGCCAGGGGAACTTCTGAGTATGAAGCTGCCTTTTACGAAATCATTCATCAACTCACCCACACACCTGTGCTTGCTTATGCCAACCCTACCAAACCCTATCTCCTGCACACAGATGCCAGCTTAAAGGGATTTGGAGACGTTCTGTATCGAGAGTATGAAGACGATCTCCACCCAGTAGCATTTGCTAGTCAGAGCTTAACACCTTCTAAAAAAAATTACCCAGTACACAAGCTTGAATTTCTTGCTCTCAAGTGGGCTGTGGTGGATCAGTTTCATGGATATCTCTATGGGGCCAAGATCCTTGTCAAAACTGACAATAATCCTCTTACCTATGTTCAAACCTTGGCTAAACTGGATGCCACCGGGCATTGTTGGTTGTCTGCTCTTTCTACTTATGACTATGCAGTGGAGTCTCGACCAGGGCTAAACCACATCGATGCAGACGCCCTCTTGAGAAGGCTGAATTCCAGTGAAAATTGGGTAAAACTGTCTGAGCAGTCTATCAAAGCTCTCTGTCAAAAGTTTGGTAAAGATGAGCACCCTTCTTCTGAAACTGTTGATTGCCTAGTGGACTGTTTAGATCCTCCAGAAACCTACATCCCCACAGCCTACTGCCATTTTGCAGCTTTAGACCTCAGTGCTTTACCTCAGCTTGACAATGAGAACATACAGTGGACTCAAACCCAAGATCCCATGATTAGGCCTGTGCTTGACACTTTTCATACTGGTAAAGATGTGTCCAAGCTCCGTTCTTCTGACCCACAGGCTGTCCTATTGTTTAAAGAAGGTCCAAGACTTAAGTTACGTAATCATCTTCTATATCGGGAGACAGGAAATTGTCAGGGCCAGCTTGATAAACAGCAATTGATATTGCACACAGTCTTCAAATACCTAGTACTATGGGCCCTCCTGGCGTGTATCGACTTCCTGTGTATTGAACCTAACCAAAAGAACACTGGGAGCATGCTTGTTGTGACAGATCATTTCACAAGGTATGTCCAAGCTTATCCCACCAAGGATCAGAAAGCATCCACAGTGGCCAAGGTTCTTGTGGAGAGGTATTTTGTCCATTATGGCACCCCTCAGAGAAGTCATTTTGATCAGGGGAGAGACTTTGAAAGCCGGCTTATAAAGGAAATGTTCTCCTTGTGGGAGGTGAGAAAATCTAGAACTACTCCTTATCACCCTCAAGGGGATCCACAACCCGAAAGGTTCAACAGAACACTCTTTGACATGCTAGGCACACTTCACTCTAAACACAAGTCCAGATGGAGCAAACAGATCAGCACCTTAGTACATTTTTATAATTGCACCAAGAGTGATGCCACTGGGTTTCCCCCTTACCATCTGATGTTTGCCCAGGAAGCTCAGTTGCCAGTAGACATCTGCTTCAGGATGTTCCCGGATGGAGTTCAAGCTGAGAAGTACTTACAATATGTTCAGAAGTTAAAGGCCCAGCTGAATCATGCCTGTCAGCTGGCACAAACTATGGTGGCCAAAAGAAATCTGGCAAACAAAAGAAAGGCATGATGAATGTGTCAAAGCTCAGGAGCTGTTACCTGGAGACCACGTGCTGTTACGAAATCTGGGACTACATGGAAAGCATAAACTTGCCGATAGGTGGCACCATCTTCCGTATATCATTGTCAGCAAGCTGCACGATCTGCCAGTGTATAAAGTGCATCCTAAGAACGATCCTCAAGCCACCAAGATGATGCACAAAAATCACTTGTTGCCTATTGATCAAGTAATCATCAATTCTGTACCTTCAGACACTGCCTCTCCTGGGCCAGTAACTAGAGCTGCTGACAAAAAAAGACAGATTCATCCTTCTCCAGCTGTCAAGGAGTCAGGACCTTCCCTAGTCAGGCCCAAAATGACATTGATTGCCTGTCTGAGTCTGATGACAGTGAGTGTGAAGCTTCATATTATTCATCTTACGAACTGAGTCAGTCATTTCAAGGTAATCCCATGTACAATTGTGGAAATGAAGCTGGGCCTTCAGGACTGCATAACTCTCCAGTCTTCTCCTCAAAACCTGTGCCCCCCTGAAAGTGAGGTGCAAAGTGTGACTGCTGAAGTAGCTTATTCTTTGTGTCTGGTTGAACTGTTTGAATTGCCAGGAAGAGGGCCTGTATTCGAAAGCATCCCTGGCGGCATATCAGAACCTACTGAACTGTGTGATCCTAACCCTGCTGTGATTAATGACAATAGTGAAATCAATGATGCTTGAAGTGTCAATCAAGTGTTACAAGATCTAAATGCTACAGAGTTTTCCCCGGATGATAACTCTGGGCCTTCTACAGAATCCAATAATGAGAACAATCTTGTGGAGCCAGAGTCAACAGAGCAAGGAGCAGGCAGTGTTTCCAATATGGAACCCTCAACCAGTGCAGAGGTACCCCTCCCTATAAGAGTAGAATCTAATGTGAATGTTGAAACCAAGGAGCCTGTGTCTGTTCTTCCTCGAAAATCTGGAAGAGCTACCAAACCGGTGATACGTCTCAGTTATGACTCCCCTGGGAGGCCTGTGGACCTCCCTTTATGTGTTGTCCACAAAGGAGTCTATATCTCTGAAAGCTCACTTACCAAATTAAGCTATTCTGCTATTTCTAAGTTAATTGTCCACCCATTAAAATCTGGTGCCTCTGCCCCATCTAGTCCCAATATAGTTGATAGGGAAGGGCCCCACTAAAGTACAGGAAACAGTACAGAGCCGAATGGTTAGGGTAATGTGGTTATCTGCCTGAATAATTTTGAAACCTACTATTTGTATGGCAAATGCATAAATGCTGTTATTACAGAGAGTCAGTGGTATCATGAATAAGTATAGTAATGTTTACGGTATTTATGTTTACTGATGCATCAGCTTTATTGTGTATGGTATACCAATGAAGCATGTACTGTATGTATCTTGTATTGTGATGTCTTTTATATAATGTCATAGTAAGTATAGACGTGATGCGGATGCCAATTTTTTCCAGACAGGGAAGGGTTTAACCAACCTACAAATGGAGGTTCCTAAAATATCTTCCTAGGCTTGCCTAATGCCCACTGCCAGGATGGTGTTCTGGTCTGCAGTAGTTTTGATTGCATGAGAGTGACCTATTTGGCCTCTGTGCCTGTCTTTTTAAGAGCTGTCTATTCTGTGTGAGGTAATTAGTCTGGGTTGGAACCGAGAGGTTTAAGGCTCTCGATCCACCCGGCGAGGAGTTGTATTTCTGCTCCATTCTGCCATCGCTATATGTGCAGAGAGAGCCCTCTTAGGATCTGTGATTGTTTGTTGTTTATCTACTTTAATAATAATAATATAGGAGTTTATCTAACCTGTCTTTTATTGCAGTGTGGACTTTTTGCCTAGAGCCACCATTTAGGTTCTGGACTGCCAAAGTTGGACCAATCAGAACCTCGGGGCACCTAAAATGGAGACTGTCCCCAGAGGTTTTGTGGGATTGAATTTCTGTAGGAATTTTAGTTTTCAAGGTTTGGTGCCTAAATGGACATGGAGGGGGAGCCCTTTCTGAGACAGACAGATTGATCAGCCAACCAAACCTTTTGGATCACTGGGAAATCCCAGAGTTGCCTGCAGCAGTGAGTCAGTCGAGAGTTGGAGTTTGGAGAGTGAACAGCTCGAGCCATTCGAGCAGCTGCTCCTGCATGGTAGCACCGGGAATCAGTGGGAAGGCTGTGTTTGACCTGCCTGCCTCCATCTTCCTGTGTGAAGAAGCTTGAGAGAATAGAATCAGACTAATTCCGAACACCTTTACTGAGATCTGAAACCTGAAGAGAAAGTGAGTGATCGTTGCTTGTGAGTGGACCGAAGACTTGCTCCAAAAGCGACTGGCGTATCAGGTATTGAAGAGAGCCTCAGAATAAAAGGTTTGCATAGAAACCCTGTTAAATTGCAAATGGACTTTATCGGGTCTGTGTCTGATAGCTGTATTACTTATAAGTGTGCTGAATGTTCTGTGTGGGTCACGATTTGGTTCCCCACCTTCAAGTGTGTTATGCTAGCTGGAAGCTGCTCCAGCACTCATGTGGACTAAATCCTAACTGTCTGCTCTGGTCTGGGCGCTGCCATCTCGGCCTAGACTGCCCCTCCCACCACAGAGACTTTTCCAGCAAAAGACCTGCTCGGAGATTCGGCTCCCTGCTCAACACCATCGAACAGGTAGCGGTCCTGCTTCCCCTGGCAAGCCAGAACAACATCCAGAGGTCTTCATCTCGTCAGTCCTGCATCCTGGTCTGGGTAGTGTGAGTACTGAACAGGGTAACTCCCTGCAACAAAGCTGGAATCATTGTGTGTCATCTGATGTAATTGTTTGGGTTTATCACAACAAACTGAGCCATCCAGCACTGAAATACTAATTCTGGTTTGATGTGCATGCTAATAGTTTTCTTTCCTAAGGGCCCCAACAACAGCTGCAATGCTGGTCTACCCTGGGCAATGCTTCAGGCTAGCCTGTATACAGTAACAACTGGGTACACAGAGTGTGTGACTGTGACAGAGGGACTCCTTGTGCATGCATGTTCAGCCTCAACCAATCAGATCTAACAGTCACCTGCTAGATTGCTGCCCCACCCTTGTTCAATTCCAAATCAGATTTTGTTCTTTCTGCATTTAACCTGGCTAGTGTAAACCTTTTTGGAGGGGATATTGTATTGCCATTGAACTGTTGTATTACTGGTCTTATTTTACAGAGGGTCTCCAGGGCCTTTGCAGCTGATCCTGCCCTGGTGGTAAGTGTACAGAGTGTGTATTCAGTGTTGCTGTCATATGGTATATGTGACTGTTTATCTGCAGATCTGTTTGGGCCACTAGAAGGGTTAGTGGGGGGGTTATAGTATCCCGGAGGGCTATACTCACAGCAGTTATGCTACCCCAAAACCATTCCTCCAGGCAGAGGCACCCTTTCACCAAGCTCAGGCCCTTCAACCTGTGTCTAGTCACACAGGCAGGGGTAGTAGCCCTTGGGATATCGCCACCTAGGGGTTACATCATTATTAGCAATTTAAGAAAACATATATGAAGGGGGATAGAGCATTACTAATAATTAAAGAAACAGGGAGAGGGAAGGAAATTGGTAGGTGAAGGGCAGAGCACATCAAGAGCACAACATTTCCAACTACTGGGCAAAAATAATAAATGAGCACTATTTTTTTATCTAAGTATATCTACTTCTTTAAAAAATACTAAAGATTTTCTTTTAAATGCACTTTTTAATCTTTTTAAAATTTTGTTTACAAATGAGTTATCATATAATAGCAATAATGCACTCCAGGGTGTGTGTCATGGTGTGATAATGTCACTTCTTGAGTGTTGGACGCACTTATCCTGCAGCCTCTTGCCCAACCACATGAGGCGTGACATTATCCCAGCATGACACACACTCTTTCATGCATTACAGATGCCCTTTTTGGGTAACCCTTGCCTTAGTGCTTCTGTACTGAGGTTCTTTGTCATTCTGGGAGATGTTAATTATTAGGGCAGCTGCAGCATGTTTGAGGTTGTATACATGACAGCCTAGCCTTACTGGTCATGATCCAGTTAAATATACACACACACAGGGCTCCAGATAAGATTTTTTCAGATGAGTACTGTACTTCTCATTTTGAAAGTGAGGTGAGTAAAACCAAATTCAGATGCGTACAAATGTTTGGACGGAGTGGAGTGAGGAGTACATTTTTTTAAAACAATGTTTTTTCTTAGATGAGAACTGATCAGGTGCCAACGATACTCTAGATAATATTGGCAGGTAGGAATAATTCACTCCCCAGTTTTAAAATATAGTGATAAAAACAAAATTGGGATGGGTACGAGTGCTGTACATCTGGAAAAAAAATGTTCCTTTTGAATCACCAGTTATGTTTTGAAGCACTATTCTGTGGAGTGTGGAGTATTTACAAATGTTGGGTGAGTATTGGTACTTATTAAAACTTTTCTGAAGAGTATTTCCTAAAATAAGGTGAGTAAAATAGGTTGGTACTCCCTTATCTGGAGCCCTACACACACACACACACGCAATGTCCCCAGTCAGAAATGAAAGACCTACTATTTTCTCTTTTTTGCGGTAACAATCTTCCAGGAATCCAACAGCATGCAACGATTGCTATGCGCAATGTGACCTGTTCACACACTGGTGAGAACATGTTGGACATGGTACTGACTGAAATTGACAGATGGATAAACCCTCTGTCCCTGAGAGCTGGGTTCATAGCAAGTGACAATGGGTCAAATGTGGTGACATGCATCATGAATGATGTTTTTTTTCATGTTCCATGCATGGCCCACTGTTTAAATCTTGTGGCTCAGGAGTTTCTGCAGCACCCTGATATAAAGGAAATGCTGACCATTGCACGACATATCTGCTCTCACTTTTCAAGATCTGGAAAGGCCGGTGACCAACTGCAGCAGTTGCAGATACAAAACAGCCTGCCTCAGCACCACTTGAAGCAGGAAGTTGTCACCCGATGGAACTCCACTCTATACATGGCATGACAGAGAGGTTGTATGAACAATACAAAGCCATCTCAGAATATCTTGTGATGCACACTAGCCGTGACAGTTCCAGGGCCTCCATGTCTATGACGACTGAACAGTGGCATCTCATGGACTCTGTAATAACAATTTTGTGGCCTTTTGAACATGCCACACAGGCAGTGAGTGGTGAGTGTGCCTCCATTAGCCAATCAATTCCACTGCTGCGTGTGCTGAGGCAGACATTGGTGAACATACAGCATAGCCTTGATGTTGCCGGAGACAGTGGTAGCAGTATGTTGCTGCAACACATGTGCAGCACAGAGAATGGTTGAGTCATATTTGTCTGCAAACAGGCATCTGACAATAACTGAAGCTTTGATGTTGCCGGAGATGGTGGTAGCAGTATGTTGCTGCAACACATGCTGACAGTATTTGACCAGAATCGTCACGTTTTGAGCATTCAGCGTAGTGACAACTTTGCCATAGCAACAATGCTGGACCCACGATACAAACGTGGAATTGCATCAGTACAGGAGGGAGGGCCTGAACAGGTAAAAAATATCAGTGGTCAACTGGTGCGCTTGGTTCATGGGGCACAGAAGTCACGTGCCAAGGTCAGCAAACCTCAGTAGCATAATCCAGCTGAAGGTGTACCTAGAGGATCATCAAGCATATCCTGCAAGGGGAAGGGGACTGTAGTTCCAGGTGGTCTGTCATCCGAAGTGGGTGGCATCAACCCACTTTGGGAGGCTTTGTCGCAAGTAGGTATTTGTGAAATAAATGATTCGGGAGAACAGGATGATGTATCAACAATTGGACTTAGTGTGGCACAGAGAATGGTTGAGTCATATTTGTCTGAAAACTAGCATCTGACAATAAGTGAAGATCCTGTTTTGTACTGGAGTGGAAAGGTCAGTGAATGGCCAGAGCTGACTGCAGTGGCACTGAAGTACCTCACATGCCCACACTCCAGTGTAAGTGTTGAGAGGGTATTCAGCTCAGCAGGTGCAATAGTCAGGGATCATTGGACAAACCTGTCTCCTGCAAATGTTAGTTTGCTAACATTCATTAAAATGAATGAGAGGCACATACCAGCGCAGACTGCAACCTCGGTATTCATACCCCGGCCTAGTCATGGTGGTCTTGCTGATGTGGAAATGGACCATCCTGGTGGCACTGGTAGTAGCTGCCTGAAACGGCACACCACTGACGTAGATGACAACACAATGGAGAAAGAATTTCCCAGTGGTCAGACTTCAGACATCGATGACTGTGAGGGCAGCTTTCTTTATGAGGATGATGATGATCTGGTTAATGTTGGCAGGTTTTTAACTGAAGTTTTTAAAAGGCGGTGTGCCCCCCCGGACCACCACCATCACTGGGACTGCTGTTAGCCACTGCTACCACTGAGCCTGAGTCTATCCACCTCCCAGACCACCACCACCACCACCGGAACTACTGTTAGCCACTGCCACCACTGAGCCAGAGTCTGTCCTTCCCCAGACCACCGCCACCAGGACTCCTGTTAGCCACTGCCACCACTGAGCCTGAGTCTGTCCACCCCCCCGGACCACCACCACCAGGACTACTGTTAGCCACTGCCACCACTGAGCCTGAGTCTGTCTGGCCCCCAGACCACCACCACCACCACAACTGGGACTGCTGCTGTTAGCCACTGCCACCACTGAGCCAGAGTCTGTCTGGACCACCACATCCATCAGCCACAGACACAAAGCTTCTTAATATTTAAACCATAGAGTAAGTATGTGTACTCATGTTTGTTATGCTGCTTCACTTCCTTTAGTTGTATGTTTTGTTTTCTGTAGCGTTTCAGAGCCACAATGGTAAAACACATATAGTACACTTATTTTGTTTCTTTTACAGGTTAACAAAAAAAGTCTCCATCGCTAAAACTCAGTGGGAATGGTACTGCAGCTGTACCGTACAGAGAAGATTCAGAACCGATGGAATATCCATGTGAAATCCATTCTGGTAAGTATGAAGATTTTATTTCATCCAATTCATTGTTTTGGAAAGACTGCTGCAGAAATTTTACACACAGGTTGTGTTAGTTGACAAGATGTGGGTTTCAGTATAACTTGACTTGAGAAGAGATTCAGAACCAGGGAGGGAAATTAAGTTGTAAGAAGTCATTCATTGTTCTTTTTATGAAACTTCCAGATGCTTTGTTGTACTGTCAAACTGGCCTTATCGAAAAAAGTTCTTCAACATCAGGCACCCCTCCTCCCCCGGGCTTGGGCACACATGCAACATGCAGAAGTCATTTCATTAGATGACCATGACCATCCTAGCAACAACCGGACTCCAGAAGGATGCAGATGAAATCTGTGAAGAAGTAACAAAATAAGAAACCATTACAGACAAACCAGCAAATATAACCCCCTCCCAAAAAAAACTACTTACCTTCTTGTGTTTGAGAGTTATCCATTTCCAATTTCAGCACAACAAATTCTCATTGATCACTGGAATGTGCACACCAACAGTTTCTGTGACCGGTGATGCAGAACAATACCCTGAGTACATGTCCATGTCAACCCCCCTCCTCACCTACAAAATACACAATGATACATCTATATATATATATATATATATATATATGTATACTCACCAAGACTACTATTAGTGTATAGCCAAAGAGCACCCTTCAGTGCAGGTGAGATGATCACATTGCATTTGCTTGAATCGCCTGGCAGAACACATTGGACCACGGTCATCATTTTATACTGGGGGACTTTGTATGTGCTGACACAGTCTAATTTCACTGCGTTACCACTTGTCAATTTTTTGCACACAAGGAGGATGCATTTTGGGCCTGCAGAAAAAATCTGGAGACTCTGTGCCACCACTGTGTGCATGACTGAGTGCGCCATTAATTCTGGGGTACTTTGTATGTGCTGAAACAGTCTCATTTCACTGTGTTACCACTTGTCAATTTTCTGCACACAAGGAGGATGCATTTTGGGCCTGCAGAATAAATATTTATTTATTTATTGAAAATGTTTCACCAGGAAAGGCACACTGAACAAAAAGATGCTCGTCTCACGGTGCAAACTGGGGGAAGGGGTTACAATGGAGGCAGGTATACATACAAAAGTTGAATTTAGAAATAGCGCAATACAGATAATGTACATAGTTGGGTGGGATTACATTAGCACTTTTTACAATAGGAGAACAGTACAGAACATGAACATCAAGGACAGGGTATACATATCATGGGAACTCATCGAGGGTAATACACGATTACTTAAGTGCCAATAACAAGACTTGAGTGCCAGTAACAGGACTTGAGCTGAAGTGAGATGCACCAAGTTGACAGCAGGAGTTGGAGGAGAAGATGGGGGTGGTATAGGTGGGGTGGGGGGGAAGGAGAGGGGAGCAGTAGCAGTGCGTGAGGCTGAAAAGCGTGGGTTATTTAGGAAGGGGAGAATGGAAGGGAGAGATTAGGAGGGAATAAGAGTGAGTGGGAGTGAGAGTGTAAGTGCATAGGGCAGTGCATAAGCCAGACAATTAGGCGAAGGCCGAGCCACTGGTCAGGCGTTAAGGGGGGGATGGGGAAGAGAAGCTATCAGGGTGGGTCAGGGGCAGTTGCAATTTGGTGCAAGGAGGTTATTGAGGGCAGAGGATAGGGAGTGTTTGGATGATGAATGGCAGATCTGAGCCGGCAGGCCGTTCCAGAAATTAGGGAAGAGGTAAGAGAAGGCTGATTGGCTGGCGGTGGTCTTACAGTGAGGGATGACTAATAGCCTAGCATCAGAAGACCTGAGGGCGTGGGTGGGGGTAGGAGGGGAAGATAGGAAGGATATGAGGTAAGGAGGGAGGGAGCCGAGCCAGAAGTTGGAAGTGAATTTAGCACTATGAATTAGGTGCCGGTTGCTGAGGGATGGCAAGCCCAGTGAATGGTAGAGTTCGCAGTGATGTAAGCGGGGGGCATCGAGGGCAAAGTGGCAGAAAGCATTAAAGAGGGGGTCAAGTCTGGTTAGGTTGGTCTTGGCAGCAGAGCTGTAAACAACATCACAGTAGTCAAAGGAGGGTAGAATCATTTTCTGGACTAATTCACATCTGACAGGTAGCAGGAGACTAGTGCGGTTTCGATAGAGGGCACCAAGTTTTGGGCACAGTTTTGAAATGATGGCATCCACGTGTGTGGAAAAGGAGAGGTGGTGATCAAGCCAAACCCCTAGATACCTGAAGGAGGGCACTTCATCAAGGATGGTGTTATTTAGGGTATGGAAGATCGGGGAGAGGTGAGTTTGGATAGACGCTGTCTAGTGCTGAAAGACATAGAGCCAGTTTTCTTGGCATTTAAGGAGAGCTGGTTGGTACTGAACCAGCATTGGATTTTGTTGAAATTGGTTTGAAGTTTGGAGGAGACTTCTTTGTGGGTCCGGCCGGAGGTAAAGAGGACTGTGTCGTCTGCGTACATGTGGATTGTGGTAGTGGAGCAAGAGTTAGGCAGATCATTTAGAAGGATGGAGAGGAGGATAGGACCAAGAACTGAGCCTTGGGGAATGCCGGTGGTGATTGGGGGGAGGTGTGGTCAGCGATTTTAGTGGATTGGGTTCTATTTAGAAGGTAGGCACTGAACCAGTTTATGGCAGACATTGCTAACCCAGCCCCTGATAGGCAGGATAGTAGGAGAGAATGGGATACCATGTTGAAGGCATTTGCTAGGCCAATGAAGAAAGTGGCAGTGATTAGTCCTTTATCCATCCCAGTGAGGATGGAGTCCATGAGCCTTAGTAGGGAGGAGGTGGTAGAGTGGTGTTTTTGGAAACCGGACTGAAATGGGGTGAAGAAGTTAGTTTCAGAGAGAAAGTGGGAGAGTTGGGATAGCACTAGGTGTTCCTGGAGTTTGGCAAGGGTGGGGAGGAGGGAGATGGGATGGTAATTATTTGTGGAGGTAGGATCACCACCTTTTGGGAGGCCAGCAAGGAGGGTACCTACTTGCTCACTCCCACAGCTAGCAGTGGAACCAGTGAACCAGAGGAGTGGCTATCTCTGCAAAGCAGTGTGCAAAAAATGGAGATTAGTGCCCAAGAGGTGGATAGGCAGAAAAGGGACAAAATTCAGCAGAAGGGCAGACAGCAAGGAGAACCAGGGATAAAGGACAACCAAGAAATGGGCTGGAGTAGAACAGTGAAACAGTCTAGGGAGGTCAAATCATGGAAAGCCATGTGTACAAATGCCAGGAGCCTTAGCAACAAGATGGAAGATCTGGAGGCTGTCATGGTGCAGTCAGACCTGGACATTGTGGCCATCACTGAAACCTGGTGTAATGGTAACCACGACTGGGAGATGGCCATACCTGGCTACAACATATTACAGAAGAGACAGAGCAGGCAGGAAGGAGGAGGAGTGGCACTGTATGTGAAAATGACATAAGAGCCACAGAGATCCAGGAGGAACAAAATGGGGGAGATACTGTGGGTTAAGTTGGAAGGAAAATGGGAACAGCTATCCACACAGGTGTGGTCTATAGACCACCAGCCCAGGAGGAAGAAACAGATAGGGAGCTGATGCTAGCCATCCAAAGGATGGCAGACAAGGGTGAGGTAGTACTGGTTGGAGACTTCAATATTCCAGACGTGGACACGGAGCATCCAAGCAGCAGCATCAACTAGGAGCAGATTTATCTTGGACTCCCTTCAGGGTGCCTTCCTCAAGCAACTGGTCATGGAACCAACTCGGCAGAAGGCAATACTGGACCTTGTGCTCACAAACAGGATAGTGTGATGGGGTAACAGTGGGAGCACCTGGGAAAAGTGACCACCAGTCATTGTGGTTTGAAATCACAGAAGAGCAGAACCAAACCACACACAAAAAACACTATCCTGGATTTTAGGGGGTAGACTTTGGGAAAATGAGGAGATACTTGAAAGAGGCATTAAGGGGAATGGGACAGGAATCAGGAGTTGAGGAACAGTGGGCAGTATTTAAAATGGGGATTACAAGAACAACAGAATTATGCATTAAGCAGGTTAGCAAAGGAAAAGGAAGAGGAGACCATTATGGTTTTCCAAAGAGGTAGCAAAGAAAGTGAAAGCCAAAAAGATTGCATTCAGGCAGTACAAAAAGACACAGGCAGAAGGGGATAGGGAGAAGTACCAGGAGAAGCAAAGGGAGGCAGGAGGTCAGTAAGGGAAGCCAAAGCTCAGACAGAAGAACACATTGCAAAATCAGTGGGTAGAGGGACAAAACCTTTTACAGGTACATAAGTGAAAAAGAAAGACAAAGGGAGGATAGTGAGACTGAAGGGGGAGGATGGGGGCGTGGAGGATGACAACAGTAAAGCTGACATATTCAAAGGTATTTCTGCTCAATCTTTACTGAGGAAGAGGAGGGTAATGGGTCTGAAGGGAGTACAAGGGGTGAGAATGGTGCAGAAATGGACACAAGTCCCTTTACACGAGAAAGGGTCCGGAAGGAACTGGAAGTAATGAGTTGATAAAGCAATGGGGCTAGATGGGGTGCACCTCAGGGTCCTTAAAGAACTAAGAGAGGTGGTGGCTGAACCTCTGGCTATCCTGTTTAGCTGATCACTGGAAACAGGGGAGGTACCCAAAGACTGGAGGATAGCGAGATGTAGTCCTCTTATGCAAAAAGGGAACAAAGAGGAAGCAGGGAACTACAGACCAGTCAGCCTCACCTCGGTAGTGGGAAGATCATGGAAGCACTACTGAAGGAGAGATTGGTGGAGCATCTGGTTGTCAATGGACTACAGGACCCAAGGCAGCATGGTTTCACCAGGGGAGGCTGTCAGACCAACCTCGTTGAATTTTTGACTGGGTGACTAGGGAGGTGGATCAGGGAGGCAGTGGACATGGCCTATCTGGACTTCAGCAAGGTCTTTGACACTGTGCCACATAGAAGACTATTACACAAACTAGGAATATGGGTTGGGCAGGACAATAGTGTGGTGGGTAGGTAACTGGCTGGGTGGCAGGACACAGGAGTGGTGGTAAATGGCTGTCACTCCACAGAGGGAAGAGTGACCAGTGGGGTACCACAGGGATCAGTGCTGGGACCGGGTCCTATTCAACATCTTCATCAGTGACATTGCACAGGACCTAGAAGGCAGAATTTCACTGTTCGCTGATGACACAAAGCTCTGTAACACAGTAGACACACTAGAGGTGTAGACAGAATGAGAAGGGACCTGCAGAAACTTGAAGAATAGTCAGGGTTTGGAGTTGAAATTCAATGCAAAGAAGTGCAAGATAATGCATGTGGGGCACAAAACCCTGGCACAATATATCAGTGGGGGGGTGAGGATATAGCATGCAACGCCGAAAGGGATCTTGGGGTTATCATCTCTGATGACCTCAAGGTAGGGAAACAGTGTGACAAGGCAGCAGGTAAAGCAAATAGGATGCTGGGATGTATAGGCAGGGCATCACCAGCAGGAAAAGGGAGGCATAATTCCGCTCATACAAGACACTAGTGAGGCCCCACCTGGGAGTGTACAGTTCTGGAGACCATACCTACGTAAGGACATAGACAGGGTAGAGAAGGTTCAGAGGAAGGCAACAAAGATGGTGCATGGATTGCATCACAAGTCCTTTGATGACAGGTTGAAAGAACTGAACATGTACTCCTGGAGGAGAGGAGGAGAGGGATATGATAGAGACATGCAAGTATCTCACGGAGGAACAGGGTGCAGGAATACACTATTTTTAAGCAAAAAAGATGTTCCAGGACTAGAGGGCATGGGATGAAGTTGGAGGGAGGACGATTCAGAGGAAACATGAGGAAGAATGGGTGGTGGACAAGTGGAACACCCTACCAGAGGAAGTGGTGGGGGCCTGAAACAATCACGGGATTTAAGAATGCTTGGGATAGATATAAAGGAATTCTGGAGGTCAGAGGTGAGGGGCAACAGACTTCTAGGAAAACATAAACTGAACTTACAGGCCATAGGCCCCTATCTGCCGACACTGTCTATGTATCTATGTATCTATGTATGACAGTGGCATGCTTCCATTCGGAGGGGAGTGACTCGGTGGTGAAAGAGAGATTTAGTAGGGCCACGAGGGGAGTAGCAATGGTGGGGGAAGATAGGAAGAGGAGTTTGTTATCAAGACCATCAGGGGATTTGCCTCTGAAGGGGTTCAGGGAGTGAAGGGCATCTAGGGTTTCGTTGGGGGAGATGTGTCTGAAGGAAAAGGGGCTCCTACCAGATGGAAGGTGGATAGATGTCTGGGGATCAGGTGTGGTTGCAGGAGGAAGGGAATCTAGGAGGGCCTGGGCGCAGGTAGTAAAATAGGAATTAAACTCGGAGGCTACCTTAAGAGGGTCAGAGAGGAGAGTCCCTTCGGTGAGGAGGAGAGGAGGGGGGCTTGTTGTTTGGGGGGTGAAAAGGGAGTTACTGACTTTCCAGAATTTAGAAGGACTCCCAAGATTTGCATTTAGGGTGTTGTTAAAATTATCAGTCTTAGCTAAGTGGATGGCCTTTGTGCACTTGTTGTGGAGCATGCGGTAGGTGATATAGTTGCCTGGGACGAGTGTGGATTTGTAGTTTTGCCAGGCCTTGTCACGGGCTTGTTGGCAAGCTATCAGCTCAGGGGAAATCCAGGGTAAGTGAGACCCCAGGACTCTAGCCCGGGGCCGGGGGGCATGTTTGTCCCAGGTGGCGAGGAAGGTATTCCAAAATTGTGTGAGGGCCACATCCATGTTAGAGCAGCTAGAGCTCAGGACCCAATTCAAGTGAGATAAATCATCCGGGGGGGGAGAGGTTGAGGGATTTGTATGACCGTTGGAATATAAATTTGGGAGGGGATTTAACTCTGTGGATCTTGTGGACCAGGTAGATTAGATAGTGGTCACTGATGGAATCAGGGAGGAGGCCTGAACTGATGACACGGTGTGGGTGGGATGTAAGTGCCCAGTCTAGGAGGGAGTGATTACCGGACTTATGGTTAGAGCGTGTGGGTTCCGAAATGGTTTGACTAAGGTTGAGAGCGGTTATCTCAGTTTGGGTTTTGTTAAAAGTGGGTGCTAGCCAGTTGTGGTTAAAGTCACCCATGACATATAGTTCATCCGACTGTGCGAGAGATGAGAGCTTGCCCAGGAGGTCAGTGACTATTGTGGTTGGCGTGCCTGGGCAGTAATAAATTCCAGCCACAAAGATAGGTAATGAGGAGGAAGGGGACAGTTTTACCATAAGAAGCTCGTAAGCTTTGGGTTCAGCTTTAGTGAGAGAGACAGTGAAGTGTAGGGTTGATCTGATGTAGGTAGCCACCCCTCCGCCTCTGGAGAGCTGGTCTTGCCATGTGATGGTGAACCCTGGAATAATGATGGTATTATCTGGAAGGCTGGGGTTTAGCCAGGTCTTGGATAGGATGATTATGTCGGGGGCATGGTGGGCAGCTAGGACCTGGAGCTGATCGAGCTTAGGGGCTAGGCTATGAATATTTAGATGGAGAAGGCGTAAGCCATGGGGAAGGTAGCCAGAACGAGTGTCGGTGGTGGCCTTGGCTGAGGGGTTTGGTATGGGGTGGTTGAGGCCTGAGGTTGGGGTTGGGTTGGGGTTAGGGTGTATATCCCCTGCAGCCAGAAGGAGTAAGGCAATGGTTAGATGGCAGCGAGAACACTGGAGACGGATTTTGCCTAAGCAGGTTGGCGTGGTAATAGGGCTGGGTCTTCAGAGCAGAGGGAGTGGGTACTGGAGAGGGAGAGAGAGAGGCCAGAAGGCAGCCAAAGGAATAGACTGAGGAGGAGGGGGTATAGGGAAATGGGACCAGGAGATAGCTGGAGGGATGCAGTGGACTTATAGGGGCATTTGTAGGATGAGTCGGAATAGCCGGTGGGGGAGGGTGCTGGGTAGCCACTTGGGGGGGAGTTAAAATGGAAAGGGACAGTAAGATGGAGGAGAATAGTAGTACAAAGGTTGTTGATGGGGACATTTTACCAAAATTGGGGAAGAGGTGCCCAAACATAGTGCCTAGGTAAGCAGGGTGGTGAATTTCAAGTAGCTTGGTTGCCCCTCAAAAAGCATAGATACCACTTTGGAGTAGTGGTACTGTCATGGACTCTGGTGGACAGGGCACAAGGTTCAAGCCCCTAGCTGGGCAGTTGGGATAAGGCCTGGCTGAGAGCAGGGAATCCAGGTTCTAGGTGACTTAAGGTGGCTGGGTTTAGGCCAGAAAACAGGGTTGAAATAGCGACTCCTAGTGGTCACTGGGGTTAGTGACAGGCTGGGTGTGGGTCAGGTGATTGGGCTAGCCAGATGGCTGGGCGAGGGTGAGGTGTGGGCAGAGGTAGAGGTGGGAGTAGGGAGAGAAGTAACCTAATCAGGTAGAGAGGTTACAGGAAGTAGGAGGGGATTCAGGTAGGGAGACTGAGATGGAAAGGCCAGAGGGTCTCTCAAGTGGTTAGCAGGTATAACCTGCACATGGAGAAGTGGGGACTTAGTAAAAATGGACAACAGGATGTGAAGTCACTAGACAGCAACTATAAAGGAATGCTGAGCCAGGGTGGGGCAGTGCGTGTCGATGGGCTAACCCCCCACACAAGGGTGCTACAGATGGAGGTAGTTTATTACCTCAAGGCACCCATGTGTATCCTGGCTCCTGGAGGGAGCTGTGAAGGTGGTTATCCTGGTGACTGGGGGTCAGGGAGGCAGAACGCAGGCCTATATCGAGAGGAGACAAAGGGAGTAGTTAATATGCAGCGGGAGACTGGGTCGCTTCACTGCGCATGCGCGGGATAAGTATCCCGATTCAAGCAGCCGGAGAACAGGCAATAAGCAATAAACAGATATCATGCGGTAAGCTTGGCAAAACTGAGATACCACTTGTAAAACTGAGATTCTTCTTGTAAAACACTGGTTTCTAGTTTACAGATATAGCACAGAACTGTACAGAGCAGTCGCTTGTGCTGTGCTACCACTGCGTGCATGACTGAGTGCGCAATTAATTTTGGGGGACTTTGTATGTGCTGAAACACTCTCATTTCACTGTGTTACCACTTGTCAATTTTCTGCACACAAGGAGGATGCATTTTGGGACTGCAGAAAAAAATCTGGTGACTCTGTGCCACTTTTGTGTGTTCTGTGATTGTTGTGAGCTCATGATGTCATGCTGACATTACAATTAAAGCAGCATCGCAAGAATGTCCTGACAGTTCTGAACTGTACTTTTTTGTGCTACTTTACATTGCCACGGCCACCACTAGTTACCTCCAAGTCGTGACTTGAATGATATGCTTCTTTATACAATTTATGTCTGCTTTACTTAGTTGACTACTTTTTTTTCATGTATGAAAAAAAATAAGCACGGCTTCCAATATTGTTCTGACCAAGTTTGTATTTATTTGCAGCTGCTTTTCAATAACTATTGTTCCGTGGTGTCATAAAACATTGCCTGCTGCATAACTGTTAATTAACAACAGAAGTGATATATAACAACTAACTGATGTGATGGAGAAAAGCAGAGGAAAACAATGACAAAGACCTGGTCAACGCCAATTTAAAAGGAATGCTCCTTTCATTATTTCACACATGAAAAAAGGTAGTACAGCAGACTCAACTACTGCAAATTCTCGTATCAGTCCAGTCAGTCAGGATGTAAGTGAAGGAAGTTGTAACATAGCTTTAAAAAATATAGGTCAGAGTTATCAACAGATTGTTACGCTGCTGCTTTACAGAGATTCACCACATTACATAGTTATGGTGATGCACATAACCTACTATGTGTGGCCTTACTCTCACTGGAATATTTCTTGCTCACAGAGTGCAGTTTATTTCTGTGAAAACCGCCCATAATTTCATTACAGTGTGTCACGTGACGGAGGAATTACCACTCAGAAAAGCCACCTACATTCTGCCCCCCTTTCTCAGCAACATTAGGATGTGATGCCAGGGGGAGAGCAGGTGCATGCTCCACTATAGTGAATGTCCGGCAGCTATCCCAATGTTTCCTTATGTTATAAGGTTCACTTTGTGGTGAAATGTGGGAATGTTTCCACTAACAAGGCTCTTCTTTCTGGAAACATGCCCACATGTTTCACCACAAGCTGACCATTATAACATAAAGAAACATTTGGAAAGCTGCTGGACAATCAGATATTCACTGTAAGGAGCACACACATGCGGTCTCCCTGACATCATGTCCTAACGTTGCTGAGAAGGGAGGCAGAATGTGGGCAGATTTTCAGAACGGGAATTCCTCTGTCACGTGACACACTGTAATGAAATTACGGGCAGTTTTCACAGAAATGTATTGCACTATGTGGTGCAAGAAACATTTCTCTGGAAGGGAAAATGTGTGTGATTAAACAACAACAAAGAAAAAAACACACAAAAACAGTACAACACAGTAGTGGGGTGGAGTGGGGGGGCCAGAAAACAATCCCGTCAGTTACTGTGGCCATGGGATGCTGTGGTGGTCCAGCAGCAAGTGCAGCATTGTAACTATTTTCTGCTGCTGTTCTTCTAGTGTGTTGACCTGCTGCTGCAAAGCACTGACCCTCTGACTGTTTTCTTCCATAGCTGCCCACACCAGGGCAATGTCAACCTGTGTTGCAGGGACTATGGCATGTCCACTGCAGCAGGGAATCCAGGCAGTGGGGGTGGTGGTGGAGAGGGTGGTGCTGGTAGCTGTGGTGGTGGTGGAGCAGCTGCTGTACTGGCCTTCCTCCTGCTGCGGCAGTGACTGCGAGGCACAGCTCCCACCCCAGCAGAACCCTTGGTCACTGCCACAGAAGGGCCAGCAGGTGGACACCTGGCCCTTTCCGTGGCAACCTTTCACTCTGCCCTGTGCTGGTTGAGCATGTGGGTGCACTGGCCACCAGTCCCCAAATGTGTCCCACGGGGGCCACGGCACACCAGCACACCACACAGAGGACACACCACCACTGTGCTGTCTCTCCCCACAGAATTAAAAAACTCCCACACTGGGGAGCTGCGGGGGGGGACCAGACACAGTACTCACGTGAGTCCCACCACCTACATTTTCCAGGGCCACCTCCTGTGGCTGTGGAGGTGGTGGAGGGGGTGCTGCTGGAGCCCCTACAGCTACTACCGGTGGTGGTGGTAGTGGCAGAGAAGGTGGATGCACAGCAGCCATCGGTGGCACTGGTGCTGCTGCTGCTCCTGTTGCTTCAACATGGGGGGAAGAAACACCCAGGAGTCGGAAGTGGTCCAGCATGACACGACCACCCTGCCCCCCCATGTGTCCGCATTCCCCTCCGACCGTGCCCACGGGCCAGCGACTCAACTTCTTCTGGGCCCATCCTGACACAAGTTCCCAGCCGACATACACACACACACACACACACACAGACACACACACACACACTGACACTCACTGACACACACAGTCAGTCACACACGCACGCAAAACAAAACTTATAAAAAAATTCACTAACAAACAAAAACCACAAATACAATACAAAAACTAAATAAAGATATAGCTTTTAAAAAAGCTGTTGGTTTTCTTCAGTACTGAAATGCAAGTGGCAATCAAGCACTTTCACTCCTAGTCTTCTCTCACAAAGCTTTCTCCCTCTACGAATGCAAAAGAGAAAGTGAAACTGCTTCTCTGACTCACTTCCCTCCTGCCTGGCTAAAGCATGTGACTTACAGTACTGTAAGCCATGTGATGTGTTGGGGGCTGCCTATTCTCTTCTCACTTCACCTTGCTTCGTTTTAAGGCATAATGGCAACATAAAGTAGTAATAATAATAATGTGAAATGAGCACTTTGCAGTGCCCACTTCGCTTTGTGCTCCGCTAACACGAAGTGGTCACTTCACGTCCACTTCTCCGGTGGATTTAAATTTCGCTGCATCTCTAATCCTCACAACAGTGGCCATCAGCTGTGGCAGTGTTACTTGTGTGGCCCTTGGTCCCAAACAAGTATCATGCACACCCTTTATTTTGTGAGCCAAATGTGCTTTGTTTCCTTCTCTGAGTAGTGTATAGGTCATGTCCCATGCTCTGTCTATCTTTTTGATTTCTCCATCCACACCAGAGGGATCGTGGAAAGTGATTACTCAGACACATACCCATGTATGAACCGAAGCCCCCAAGGAACATCCACCTCCCTATCATGGCCTCCCTGTAGCTTCATTTTTAGCTAGTTTTATGTCATTGTTGTACTTTACTTAAATTAGTACATACAGGACTAGGAAGAAGGAGGCAAACTGGACAGCTGAGTTTTGGGGGGGCCCTCTGATATTGTGTCCCTGTGTGTACGCACGGTTCACAACCCTGTGAGGCCAGCTCTGATTCCTTCCCTCTGGGCACACTGTATGCATCAGTCACCAAGATCTCTGGTGGCCATAACTTACAGTATGGTGCCCTTTCTGCTATTCTTGACATCCCTGAACAGGACTGCTGGTACTTCCGGTGCTGCAGCTTGCATGGCAGCCGACATAATCCTCACACTCTGTAACCATACAGGCTCCCTTTCCTCCAAGACTCTGCTCCTTTTTGGTGGCACACCACACGGTTGTATGCATGGTGCTCTGGCTTCACTTTAGGGACTGTGGGCAATCTCATGCCCCCTGCACAGGTCCTCTTCTGCACTGACCAGAGGCCCTTTCTCCACCAGGTCTGCAGGCAGGTCTCACAGGTCCTCCCTCCTCAAGATGCCTCGAGTCACTCATGTCTGACTCTGCAGTGGCCACTGTCCATGCACCAGTTGGTACTTCAGACATGCATGCGATGCCCAGTATTCACACAGTTGTAGGTCTGTTAACATTTTGAATACATTCCTCCTGTGCAGTGAGATTTCAGATGAAATATTTTGCCCTCCAGAAGTTTAATGCTGCAGTTTTGTTATCAGAATACATCATTTCAGTAACTGAGTGGTGCCACAGCGTGGAATGATGACATGAAGATTACATGCTTGATGGTGATTGCACTGTACATGACCCCCCCCCCACTACCCCTACCAGTTTGTCATACAACTTTTGTCATACAACTCACTGCTCCTTACCTGTCAACAGATAAAATTGATGTTCTGGCTTCACTACAGGGACTCTTTGTGTGCCTGTGTGTTTATGCCAATATTGCTCCAAGAAATTTTGAATTCATGTAATCCATGCTACCTTTCCGTGTGTTTCTGTGGGGGTGCAGGTGTTGGAGGTGGTGTTAACATGGTAGTAGTGGAATATTTCAGAGCTTTGAATTCTTCTATTCCATAGTGAGCAATCACACAATGTATTGAATGTAAAGAAAGACAGATGACGGTCAGGTTAAAAACATTGAGGAGGGACTATGTTACATTACTTATAAACATATTATTACATTTTATTTTTGCTTTCAAACATTTCATAGTGTTTGTTTTTTAACATTTTCTTATGTGATCATTTCACATAGGCAATAACGCACTCTGGGGATGTTGGTAGTACTAGGTTTTCCCCAATATCAAGGTGCTGAAGGAACTATGTTTCGTGTCATGCTTCACTACACCCTGGAAACATTGTACCACCATTGTACGGTTGTGCCTCATTGCTTAAGTAAGTGACAGTAATTATTGGAAATGAGATTACCTTTTCAATTTCATATTGATGGGTAACATTGAGTTGTTTACTGCTATGATGAAATACAGTTACTTTATATGTTACAAAAATGTTTTGTCACTTACATTGTCTAATTTGTTTCAGTTTCTGAATTCCATATTTCCAAGTGATCCACGTGGCTCAACATAGCACAACATGCCAGAGGTGAACATGACAGTTGATCTATTACTATCTACAAGTGTGGCAGTTACTGCAGATCTTTCAAATCTGTCTGTGAATGTGAGTACCACAACAATGGATACAGAACCCTGTCCCTCACTACCCAACGGACTGGATTATTATCTTGAATGTTCAGTTCCAGTAGAAGAGATAATGCAGTCTGAATGCAACCCAAGTGTGACTGCTGTCCCTGCACCACTAAATAACAGATCTACACATACTCAGACTGTAAGATGTCAGGTCAATATAGTGCCAGAGCAGAGGACAAGATGGATACAAATGTATCTACCCGTAGAATGTACCAATAAACCAGTGTCCACATGTTCTGTTGGCATTCAGTGCACAATAGCTGATGATGAAAAGGTTGATTAACCCTATAGCAATGATGAATACCTGGATGATGAAAGTTGGGACATAGGGGAACCAGATCTGAACTCAACAGTCAATGACAATGTTGACTACATACCATCCAAAGATGACCTAGCTGATGAACATTCTTCAGATACTAATGAAGAATGTCAACAAAGGGGTGCTCTTCAAATGGAAAATGGTCAAAGTGATTTGGGCCCAGTAGATGAGAGGTATTTCCTTGTGTCCGAGTGGAGTCTGGCTATGCTGTTTTCAAAGTATAACACATGCAGAAAGAAGACTAAGTTCTTCAAAACAAGTGCTATTGGTACCATGGTTGTGGTTCAAGCATCATGCAGTGCAGGACACGTGTTCAACTGGGAGAGTCAGATGTCATCAGGCAGTATGCCTTGGGGCAATGCAATGTTGGCGGCTTCCATCTTCTGTACCGGACTGACTGCTGCCAAGGCATTACATTTCTTGGTCAATATGAATATCCCTGCTTTGTCACTGGTGACATATCACAAACTGCAGCACTCCTACATTGTGCCAGCAGTGAGTGACATGTGAAAGGTGTAGCAAGACTCACTTCTTACAACATGTTGTGCACAGCCACTAATACTTTAGGGTAATGAACAGTGTAACTCACCCGGGCACTGTGCCAGGTATGGCCTGTATACAATAATGGATTTGCAGAGCAAGAAAGTGCTGGACCTTCAACTGGTGCAGATAATGTATCACAAAGTAACATGTTGTTCATGTGAAGATTCATAGAAATATCACTATTGAATGTATTCTACAGAACATTAAATTGTCGTCCACAGATTAGTCTTGACGTGATATTTTTTTCACAGCGTAGCAAAGTCAAAAACTTCACAGCTGTGGAGCAAGAGGGCTTAACAAGATCCCTGAAGTTTCTGGATGATCAAGGTTGCACCATCCAGCAGCAGGTGATGAATAGGCACGTTCAAGTAAACTCCTTTGTGAAGCATCAGCATCCAGAAATTCGGCATTTTTTCAATGTGTGGCATGTGACGAAAGGTAATAGATCATATGGTTCTTTATGTTTCTCACATTGCCTGCATCACTGTTATGTGACAGCCCATATACCATTGCCGCAGTGACTCCCAGATCGCGAAGACCACCACAGTGACAGGAATCGGGCAAAATCTGCCAGTTGCTGTGGTGGTCTGTATGGCGATTGGGACTGCCTCGCTGGGTGTTTGCCCCCCCAGTCCAACTTCAACTTGGAGCTAGAATTCTAGGGGGTTCTGGGGGTGCAGCCCCCCAAAGAATACATGGAGGCATCTCAGACACTGCAATGCTGACAGTCGGCACTGCGGCTGTCACTGTTGGGGATGCCTCCGTGATGACTGTCGCTGCGGCATGGGTAAACCATGACTGCCATGTCACAAACATCTGTTGTTATGAAATCAATAATTCATGACACCTGTGATGGGTGTCATGGTGAGGCGGTGGCCCTCCACCTGTTGGACGAAGTATGAGGTGTAGCATACTGCTTATACCATCCGTGAACCACTGTTATCACGCCATTACTAACCTCATGGAGTTCCTTCTTGAGTTTATGAAAATGGTCTTGTTCCGCAAATTCTCCAAATTTTGGGGTGTACATGTAACTTTCAGATGGTCCGTTGTTCTCTGCTAATGGCCAGTTGCCAGAAGTTGTCAGCCAATCATAAGTCATCATTCTGTTCTTCCGATTTATATTGTCTGTTAACGATTTTTTATGTCAATTGACTTAGGTGTAGGCATTCTTTCAAGTATGCTACTTCACCAGGCAGACATCACAGTTAGGGATGTAAGACACCTGGAATATTATCTGTACGCCTTCCATATCTGTGTTTTTAAGATGATTTGCAGATACAGCCACTGTATAATGGGATGTGGTGGTCTGATTACTACACTGACATTCTTACTGTGTTGACAGGTGTGGGTAAAAAACTGGATGCCTCATCAAAAAAGAAACAATGTGGCAACATCCAGTTGTGGATAAAATCGATAATGAACCACATGTTTTGGGTGGCATCAACCAGTGACAGTGATGCCAAAGTTATCCAGCAGAAGTGGCTCAGTATCGTCAACGTCTCCAATGAACACACTGGTAATGGAGATAAATTTCCAGAATGTGTACATGGGGAAATAGTAAAAGAAAAGAAACGAATACCAAAGAGTAAATAACAGCATTTAATATAATGTTGCCATCACTGTTCCTCTGTTCACTGGAGAAAAACAGAATATCATTATTGTTTCTGCATCTTGCCATAGGTACACACATTCACAAAGTACTCAGTGAGACTATTTCAAGTGCATACCTGTTGCGTGATCTCAAGCAGATGTCCCCAATTTACCAGACCTATGGGCTGGAAGTCTTTCATGGGTTGGTGTGTCACTTCGCACCACCGTTTTTCCATTTCTTTTACCCAGCTATGTATGCAAGGTAATTTGATGACATACATACTGCTTTCTTAAGGGCAAGGCATCTGGTAAATTGTAGTTGCTACTTCGTTTTTATGTTTCTACTCTGTATGCTTTCAAACAGACATCTTATTGCTGGTCTACATTTCAATTAGAATGAATCAGTATAACACTACAAAAGTTAAACTGCAACTACAGAGTCTGCATTAGGTCAAAAGACCAAAAGCAAATCAATAAATTCAATTTAGTTCCAGTAGGTGGAAGGACTGCTTTTGCTAACAAAAATATTCATTTCAGCTTTTACATATAAAAGATTGTATTCTGGTAATAAAACATATTTAAAAAAATAAGAGTCAATTTTTAAGCACACTAGGACCCTCTGGGGAATGCACTGTGCTGAGATAACTGCTCTTCCAGGGGCTATGGGCACTCGACCTGTGGGCTCACTCCTAACTATGCCCCTGGGTGTGCGATTATCTCAGCACAATGTACACCATGTCATGTCTTATTGCTTATGTGTAGCACTGTGTATCAATGCATGGAAAAGTAAAAAAAATGTTAATATTAATACTCACCATGATGGCGTATAGGAACTTCCTTCTTGCCTGCCAAAAATCCCACTTTCCCAAAATGTAATACACTACTAGAAAAGGCAGCAAAATAGATGTAAAAAATGTTCTGGTTGATTTGGTCTATCATTTAGGATTTAGAAGATAAGGGTGACCAAATATTACTTGGACGGGGCCCAAAATGGAAATAATGAGATGTGGCGGTTGGACACTGGTCATAATGACGCTAACTGGTTAATCAAACTGCCTGATACACTGCTGAATCTCCCCAATATCAATCAGTGTAAGAGAACTTTGCAGTCTGCCCCACAGTACAATGCAATTGTAACCATTAAACTGTTTTATTTGGTTTCTCTATGAACATATCCTGTTACTTTTTATACAATGCTCTATATGGAATTTCTGAAAATGGTGTGTAATTGTTCTGTCTTAAATGCTTTGAACCTGACTCAACTGGAAATGCTTATCATACTTTTAATTTTTTGTGACTAAATATTTGATGTGGAACCTTTGTAAATCAGCATTTGTGCTCAAAGATGATATCTAAAGTTTTCAGTAAATAAAAAAAATTGAAATTAATGATATGTCCAATCCATCAATGTGATATGTGGCTGAAAAGTAATCTGGTATGGCTACTTGTAATGGAAGTCACTTTGAAAAAAAGGTTAAAGTCACCAAGGAGTCAGGGGCCCTAAATTGAAAAATTAAAATAAAATTGAAAACTTTTTATACATTTGCTGAAGTGGGGTTCAAGACCTCTTTAGCAATCAGATAATAAGGGTATACATGATGACCCAGCATTTGATACTGTATGTACCACAATGAGTGGACAGTGACCTTGGCTCATGAATGGTGGAGCGTAGCAGAGCCTCAAGTGAGGTTTCCGAGGTCACTGTCCAGTTGTGACATAGGTATCACACAACGGTACATCACGTATCCATTTTATATAATAGGGCCCCATTTTTTCTTACTTTTCTTTCTTTCTTTCTTTTTTTTATTTACCAGCATGAGGAGGGGGAAGTGACGTGTACACTGTGGTTGATATCTTCACAGTGTATACATCACGATCTGGTTATCACACTGTGGTTGTGATACAGCTTTTTATGTGATAGCATATCACTTCACCCCTACTGTATAACGTAGTTTAAACAAAAGACATGCAGTTTTGGAAAGGGACTCAGAACAATGCAGGATTTGAGGGGATCTACAGTTAGAGTATTGGAGAGAAGGGGGGTGGAAAGGGGACTAAGAAAGGACCCAGAATTGCCCTTATAACAGTGGCAATAAACAGGATCTTGACAGTGCCAAATTCCAGTTCCAACCCATTAATGTGATAATTCCTAAACGCTATCTACTGAATCAACTACCAGTGGAGCCAATGTATTATTTATTTAATTTTTGTTAACCAGGTAAGTACATAGACAAGTAAATGCCTATTTTCCATCATGACTGGGGAGATTACTACAATCACAGGAGATACATAAGTCAAAATACAGGAGTGAATACAAACTTGAACAACACAGGTTACACATGTGGGCCAATAATACACACAAGTCACGCATAGAGTGTACATTATATATGAAGCAGATAAAGCAGGGACCCATTAAAACTAGTATAGCACAGTAGTTTAAGGCTCTGAGCTGCAAATCTGATGACATCCAGCAGACCAGACCTGGGTTTGAATCCCACAGCTTCCACTTGTATACTGTGTGACCCTGAGCAAGTCACTTAACTTCCCTGTGCTCCCAGGTTGCACATGTAAAAAAGTTTTCAGCTTAGTGTGCTACTCCTGGTTAAACAACTAAAAAAAAAACTGATTCAATGAAGTACAAGCACTGCAACATGGATGGACTCATGCAGGAGCCATTGTAGTGCCCCAAAGTATGGGGGCACCACAGAAATAATTAAAAAATAAGGAAACCGGTGCCCAGTAGTGTTCCCCAAGGTAAAGTGGGCAAGCAAGGGGTATCAGCCAGGAGCCCTGTTAGTCTGTTAACCCCACTCCAGCTAGACTCAGTGCAGGGATGCCTGCAGAAAAAAGAAGAAAAGAAAAAATGTTTTTCTTTCTGCTACCTGCTCCATTCTAAGGCCCCCCCCCCCAAGCAGGCAGCATGTGCTGAGAATCCCACCCACGTACTGAGACTACCTTCCCTGCCCAGTGCATGGTACTCATGGTATTTTGTTTTAATAATAAAGAAAGCCAGTGGCCAGTTATCATGAGCTTAGGGTTCTGGAACTTGAACCCCAAGTGCAGCACTTTTGAATAGAGAACCTGCAACTGATTTTCAGAGTAATACTGCTGTGCTGTGGAAGAGAGAGGAGTGTGAGAGTGCAGCAGGAACTGGAAAGGCTTACCTGAGGTGTTGGAGCCAGTTCCATCAACTCTGCATCAGTGCCCCTCCTCTGGCCAGTGAAGAGAACAGCCTGCAGTGCATGGCTTTTGTCCATGGTGGTCCATGGTGTGGTGTGAGCTCTGTGCTGCCCCATTTATTGTATTCTTCCTGCTCCCAAAAAGTTCAGTCTGTCCCACATAGGCGGTGGTGCCTAAGAGTCGCATCAGTCCAGAAGAGGAGCATCAGGCCTCCCAAGACCCCCAGTCATCCACTGCAGTGCCCAACTCCTTTTGGTGAGCCCTCCCTCTGTCAGCAGCACCTCCCACCTCCCATTCAAGACTACTTCACCCCATGCTGGGTCACTGAGTTGGCATCAGCACCAGCAGCAGAGTGCTGTCCGCCTTCATTTAAACAAAAACAAAGTTTTTTTTTTTTAAGTTTTAAAAGCACCTAGGGTGCCGAGGAAGGCCGGCCAGGTGCCAAGGGGTGGGTCAAAGGGAGACCCTGAATTTCAGTATCTAAAAAGGTTTGGGCCTAGCGACGCCCAGGGGAGGGGCTTGGGCATAGAAGTCCTTGGTTGGACATTAATAAATATTTATAAGGAGCGCCCCAGAAGCAGAGCTAAGGCAGGGCTAAGGGCAGGAAAGCCCTAATTGCATTAAAAGATTATCTAAAGTGGCAACTCCTTGGGGAAGTTTAAAGTAAGTGTTGAATGTTCCTAAAGCAAATGGGAGTAGTATCTTGTAGGTGTTGTGAATCAGTCTCCTACCATTCAAATTGCTAAATAGTGCTGTTTACCATGAAAAAAATAATTTTATTTTGGTGCTCTGCTTCATTTGCATAACCAGCCCCTTTTGTTCTCAGTGCTGCAACATCATACCATGGAAACAAAGTTACTATCTGTACCCACAATGCCTCACTATGTAAATTAGTGTACAAGGTATTATATTTCTGTGCTCACTGAAGAAATAGGAGCCAACATCTCTCAGTATAGAAGTCTTGTAGCTAGATACGGTAAGTACAGTGCATTGTTGTGAAAATAAACAAACAAAAGCTTATATTGTTGACACCACCACACAAATATGGGACAGCATCTCAGAGTAAGGAAATTGTAAAACAGGTTTGTATTTTACCCACAATTCCTTCCTACAGTTATTTACATATTACTACTCACCACCAGCAACATAAGGGACTGTATGTCTGAGTAAGGGACATTTAAGGCAACATTATGTATTACCCAGAATTCCTTGTTGCTGTATGTAAAACAATGACAGCTCTCTGGTATGACATCATTTTGGGGGTATGGCCACACACAGGAAACTGGAGGACAAAACCCTGGTAGAACAGTAAAAAAATGACGATGGATTTTTTTTTACAAAACAAATTGCAGCTTCAACATTTGCAGCATGTCTGGCAATGGCATTCCATGTGTAACAGGCATTTGGGGAATCTTCAACATTTACTTTAAAAAGGCAAAGCAGGCCCTGCAGTTCAGGGGTTACCCACCCAAAGGCAAAATGGAAGTAAGGCTAGCAAGTCCAGGTGCCCTGCACCTTCCAGTATATACCCTAGTCCCCAAGTCACAAAAGGAGGGGATGAGCATCCCAGCTAGTGGGAGGTTGACTGTAAGCACCCTGTTTGGATTTAAAGCTTTGGAACAGTGATTGAGGTCACATTGGTGGGGAAGGGGTTTTAAATATTTCCCACCTTCAGACCACCCAAAGAGGTGGCTGAGGAAGGAGTTGGCTAGTGGCTCCTTAAATTAGGTTAGCATTGGGGCAACTGAGCATTTGGAGCAACAGGGCAATTGTGATACTTATTGTTGTAACCAGTCTGCAACTACCTGAACTGTGTTACTGTTTGTAACTACCTGAACTGTGTTACTGTTTGCAACTCCTGAAATGCATTGCTGTTTGCAACTACCTGAACTGTGCTCAACAACAAATACCAGCACTACCAAAGAAGGTGCAATAAGATGCAAAATCTTTATTTCTTCACATGAAATGATGGAAGGTATCAAACCTTCCATCATTTCCTGTTTTCCAAGGACCAATATGGCTGGAAACTCTTTTTAGAAAATGATTTCTTCACAGCAAATCATGACATAAATACAAACATATCCTGATGACATAACTCTCTTGTTATGAAACCGGTCGAGGACCTGTTGCCTGAGCTGAGCTGTGGCGTTTGTATTTATTTCATGATTTGCTGTGAAGAAATAAAGATTTTCACCTTATTGCACCATCTTCAGTAGTGCTGGTATTTGTCGTTGGACGTACTTTGGATACCGAGCACACCACATGGACAGAGCTGGGGACTGCTGCTTTGTTGTACCTGAACTGTGTTACTGTTTGCAACTACCTGAATTGTGTTACTGTTCTCCACCACCTGAACTGGTTATTGCTTGCAACTACCTGAACTGTGTTAATTGCTCCTGGAACTGGACAATTGCCCCAAATCAGGTTATTTGCACCTGCGTCTGGCAAATTGCCCCTGGAACAGAACAATTGCCCCTGGGACTGGACTATTGTCCCATATTGGGTTATTTGCCTCTGCTTCTGGCAAATTGCTTCTGGAACTGAACAATTATCCCTGGAATTGGACAGTTGCTCCGGGAACTGGTTTATTGCCCCTGAATGGGTCCTGAGTGTACCAACCACCTCTGATTGCCCTAGAATGATGCATTTAGACTCAGTCTTCTGCCACTCTACAGAACTGAAAGTATTGTATGCCAATTCTGTATGCCTAAGGTTG
Source organism: Neoceratodus forsteri (assembly GCA_016271365.2). NCBI lineage: Eukaryota > Metazoa > Chordata > Ceratodontiformes > Ceratodontidae > Neoceratodus > Neoceratodus forsteri. Next base: position 1,276,782,914 of record CM057450.1, on the reverse strand, counting down.
TATACCTGTGACAACAATCGTATCTCATTGGAATCAGTCTCCATCCAGCAGAGAAAAGATCCTAGAGTTTCATTCTTCACCACCATCTTCCAGTTTTTGTACCTGTGGTCCTGGTCAGCATCATCTTCACCCAGGGTATGCTCATCTGGGAAAAATTACATCAACGTCCTGTTTGTTGTTTGCCACTGGTCCCAGTCCATCTAAGCCCAGTGTGATCCATGACTTCCGATTTGTTGTTTTTTCCTGGTTCTTGTTCTGGACACTTTAAGATCTTCTGTCTTCATCCAACTTTCTACACCCTGTTTTTTTTTCATCTCTTTTAGGTGTCCCCAGCTACATCCTGGTTGCATCCTCGTTCCTGCTTGCATGAGACATTCTCTTCTTTCTGCTCATCTGGTCCTGGCAGCCCACCAGCGGGTTTGTGCCAAAGAATCTCCAGCAGCTCATCTTATCCCTGGCAGCCCCTTGGCAGGGCTATGTCAGACATCCTCTTCTGCTCATCTAGTCCTGGCAGCCCACCAGCGGGTTTGTGCCAAAGAATCTCCAGCAGCTCATCTCATCCCTGGCAGCCCCTTGGCAGGGCTGTGTCAGACATCCTCTTCTGCTCATCTGGTCCTGGCAGCCCACCAGCGGGTTTGTGCCAAAGAATCTCCAGCAGCTCATCTCATCCCTGGCAGCCCCTTGGCAGGGCTGTGTCAGACATCCTCTTCTGCTCATCTGGTCCTGGCAACCCACCAGCGGGTTTGTGCCAAAGAATCTCCAGCAGCTCATCTCATCCCCGGCAGCTCCTTGGCAGGGTTGTGTCAGACATCCTCATCTGCTCATCTGGTCCCGGCAATCCACCAGCGGGTTTGTGCTGAAGAATCTCCAGCAGCTCATCTTATCCCTGACAGCACATTGGTGGGGTGGTGCTCGACTTTACCTTTAGCTCAGCTTGTCCCAGGAGCCCACTGCTAGGGTTTGTGCCAAAGTACCTCCTACAGTTCTTCTGTCTTCTGGCAGCCCACCAGCGGGTTTGTGCCGGAATCTTGTTCCATTTGGCACTTATTTTTCTGGCAGTCCACCAGTGGGTTTGTGCCATAATCTTGTTCCATCCAGCCCTTCTGTTGTCTGGCAGCCCACCAGTGGGTTTGTGCCTGAATTTTGCTCTGGTCATTCTTCTGTTCCAGCTGCCTAAGAGAGTGGGTTTTATACTGATGAACTCATAACCTGTTTAACAAATCTCTCATAATCCAGTGGCCTCTCCTAGGCCTGCACTTAAGTGCCAGTTTTGTGCTTCCCAGGATCCCTAATCTTCATTCCCTTTTTTGCTTCTTCATCTCACCCTTAGCTTGTGTGCATGAAGATCATCACTAGGAGTGGACTCTGATGTGTTCTAAATTGACTGAAATTGTTGTAACCCTACTGTGTGTTACAATACGGCATGAGCCCTTTTGGGCAAGCAGTTGTCTTATGGTGGTGCTTTAGAAGTCCTAGGGATACAATAAAAATACAGTGGCCCTAGGCCGAGGTGCACCTCTTAAATTTCATAGGATCTTTACATAGTAACTGTTTGGATAGAGTGATTTACAGTATATGGAAATAGTGTTTGCTTAATCGTTTTGCTACCTCTCTTCCCTTGTGACTGTGTCATCCTATCCCTGTTGCTTGAATAATGCCTTCTGGCATCAAACTCATTGGATGACTCCTGCCTCTCCTTGTCAGGTGTTTCCAGCCACCTGTTTATAGAATCTTTTAGCATCCCCTCACCACAACACATGCTGAGGGCGACACTTGTGTTGGTAACCTGGTGATGTGGTGAAACAGATTCCTGGTCATTCCATCCATCTTTCAGGAAGTGAGATAAAAGAAAAAAAAAACTAGAGTTCCATCCATTCAGGCAGCCAGCCAGTGCACCACCACACCAGCATTCCATTGGTCCTAAATTCAAAAATAAAATCAAAGCTGGAAAATGTAGACATTTGTTACAGTGGTTTCCATGACCCCTTGCTGGCCAAATAACATATTATACAATAGCAGAGAAGAATTCCATAAATCTGATTGGTCAGTAGCCAACTTGTACAGTGACATTATCCCAGTACAACATCACTGTATCAAGGTTAGGCATGCATGACTGCACCAAAAAGAAATTGTATCACTGCATCCAGTCTCCCTCACAGCTCCCATCTGCTTCACCACCCAGTGTGACCATCTTGTTCATCACAAAACACAACCTGTACCCAGAAAGTATTGATTTTCCTAGTGTACTGCAAAACCTCCCCCAACCCAAACCTTTACTTTAAAAAAAATGCCCCTAGGAGCACCTTCACACTGCTCACTCAGGCACAGTTCCCACAGCCACATGCTCAGCTTCTCCCACTTGTTCCATTCTTTCCCTACCTGTCTGCCTCCTGTTATCCCAGTGCACCAAAACTAAAAAAGCAGCAAGTTTTATTTACTTTTTTTAAAACAATCCAAACTCTGCCATTCTCTGATTGTGGGCATCCCAGAATCCCTTGTGTTTCAAAACATTGTGACAACTTCAAAAGTTGACTGCAAGGCACATTTCCTCCTATACATTGTACAAATTATTATTTTGGGAAATACAGTGCTCCCAGATCTACAGGGATTCCTGTATTTTAAGGGATTTTTACTACAAAAACGGGATACGGGAAGGAAATCTTTTATTTTTAAAATATCAGGGGAAATGGACAAAACACTACGGGAAAATGCCCACTATGAATCTCATGGCTGCCAAGATCCAGACAGAGCCCTCCAATTGGTGCTCGGTTTGCTGACTCAGTTTGCTGAATATTAGACTTGATTCTCTCAAATGGAGATGGAGAGAGGATCACAGATGTAGAAGTGGGTAGCCATCTGGGAACTAGCGACCATCGAACAGTATGGTTCACAATAAACACAGCAAGAGAGTCAAGCCATACAAAGACAAAAGTACTGGACTTTAGGAGGGCTGACTTTGCCAAAATGGGTGAGTGCCTAAGGAATGCACTAGCAAATAGGCAGGAAGGAGGGGTGGAAGAACAATGGGGAATAATAAAAACTGCCATTACAGAGGTAATGAGCCTTTGTGTGAAGCAAATAAACAAAACAAAACGATGTAAGAAACCACTATGGTTCTCAAAGGAAGTGGCAGTGAAGGTTCAAGAGAAAAAGAAAGCATTCAGGAAGTACAAGGAATCGCAGAAGGAGCAGGACAGAGAACGGTATCAGTTAAAACAAAAGGAGGCTGGGAAGGCAGTCAGAACAGCAAAGGCCCAAACCGAGGAAAAGATAGCCAACTCGGTTAAGAAGGGGGATAAAACCTTTATAGGTACATCAGGAGCGAAGGAAGACCAAGGAGGGATAGTGAGGCTTAATAAAGGGAGGGAGGGTGGGCAGAGGGAGACTGTGAAAGGCAGAGATACTAAACAAATATTTTTGCTCAGTATTTACAAATGAAGAGGGGGAGGTACATAAAACAAACAGTAGAAACACTCTGGATACAGAAGTTAATATCAGCCCATTTACAGAAGAAAGGGTTCTGAAAGAACTCTTAAAACTGAAGGTGGACAAAGCAATGGGGCCTGATGAGATTCATCCCAGAATTCTAAAATAACTAAGGGTAGAACTAGTGACACCACTGGCTACCCTTTTTAACAAATCATGGGAGGATGGGATGGTACCCGAGGACTGGAGGAGGGCAGATGTGATTCCCCTTCACAAAAGTGGGAGCAAGGCAGAAGCAGGAAACTACAGACCTGTTAGTTTAACCTCAGTGACAGGAAAAATGATGGAATCACTTCTGAAGTAAAGAATTGTCGAGTATCTAGAGGCCAGAAGGGCACAAGACCCTAGGCAGCATGGATTCACAGCGGGAAGGTCATGCCAGACGAATCTGATAGATTTCTTTGACTGGGCGACCAAAGTAGTAGATCAGGGAGGGGCTGTGGACATGGCCTACCTAGACTTTAGCAAGGCATTTGACACAGTTCCACACAAAAGATTAATATACAAGTTAGCCAGCCTGGGAGTGGGTCCCAAGATAATAGCCTGGGTAAAGAATTGGCTGGAGAATAGGACACAGAGAGTAATAGTAAATGGAGTCCACTAGAAGAAAGGAGGGTTACTAGTGGGGTACTCAGGGTTCAGTATTAGACGGTCCTCTCAATGTCTTTATAAGGACATTGCAGAAGGACTGAAGGAAAGTATGTCTCTTTGCAGATGATACAATGATCTGCAACAGAGTTGATGCACAGGGTGGGTGGAAAGGATGAGAAGGACTTGGCAAGGTTAGAGGAATGGTCAAATGTATGGCAGCTTAGATTCAATGCTAAGAAGTGCAAGGTAATGCACCTGGGAAACAAAAACCCAGGGGAAGAGTACACAATGGGGGGTGAGATACTAACAACAACAAAAAATGGAAAGGGACCTGGGGGTAGTCATATCAGATGACCTAAAGGTGGGCAAGCAATGTGAGAGGGCAGCAAGGAGGGCTGGGGGATACTGGGATGCATAGGGAGAGGCATCACCAGTAGAAAACAGGAAGTTATTATCCCTCTGTACAGACAGCTGGTGAGACCCCATCTGGAGTACTGTGTGCAGTTCTGGAGACCCAATCTCCATAAAGACATAGACAGGATGGAATCTGTCCAGAGGAGGCAACTAAAATGGTGCAGGGTCTGCACGGAAGACATATGAAGAGAGGTGAAAGGAGCTTAATATGTATAGCTTGAGGAAAGGAGGGAGGGGGACATGATAGAAACGTTCAAGTACCTCAAGGGAATCAACAAAGTCCAAGAGGGTAGCATCTTCCAAAAAAAGAGGTGTGCAAGAACAAGAGGGCACAATTTGAAGATAGAGGGGGCAGCTCAGAGGTAATTTAAGGAAGTATTTTTTCACAGAGAGGGTTGTGGATGCATGGAACGGCCTTCCGGAGGAGGTTGTGGAGTCAAAATCAGTGGTGAAATTCAAGCATGCATGGGACAGTCATAAGGCAATTCTAGGGGATGGGGATAGGAAGAAGTAGGCTGCTGGTTAACTAGGATATGCAGCTTATCCAGTAGGTAGGAAAATGAGCAGACTGGGTGGGCCAAGCGGTCCTTATCTGCCATCAAATTCTATGTTTCTATGACTTTGCTACACTAAGTAATTCTGTTGGTCCATTTGCAGCCTGTGTTTCTCTGGGGTAGTAAGGTAATGTGTTGGCAGTGCATCTTTTTGAGGATGAATTCAGATCTTCTGATCAAGAACCAGTGAGCTGCTGCATGATCCAAACACCTGTCATGTGGCCCCACTCAAAATAGCAACACCGTTGAGTCAGCCGAGCTGCATTTGAAATGCCACTGTTCTGGACTAGCAGATCCTAAGCCACTGAAGGTAAACTAGCCTTCTTGTGGGCAGCCTCAGGTTAGTCTATGTTAAACTCATTTTAAGTGCAAAATGAGTCAGACAAAGACTGACCACTTGATGGTGTTATGCTTTGGGGTAAGAAAGAGTGCTTAAGTGTTGCTTGAGGGAAGCAGCGCCCTGAACCACCAAGGCAAACAAACCTTCTGTTTTGCAAATTTGTCTGCTTTAAACACATGAAGTGCAAAAAGCAAGCCAGACAAGAGACTCGATGGCGGTGGGCTTTAAAGGGTGACGGGGACACAAAGAGTGCTTAAGTGCTACTTGGCTTGTTTGGTGCACAGAGCAAAGTTGTGTTTTTAAAAAGATCACTAAGGCAGCACATCTTCTGACCAGCCTAGAGGCTGAGGTTATTTGAAAAAAAATTAGATAATGTTTCTATTTAATTGTGAGCCTAGGAAAGGTATGGGGGTGTCTTCATCAAGATAAGCAGGAGTTGTGAATTATATGTGTAAGATCAGAAGGGACCCATAGACCCTGGTCTGGCCTAAGGTTAGTGAAATAAATGAAAAAAAGGGAATATTTGTTTTTACCTCAGAGTTTGGTGCACAAAGCTGTGTGTGTGTGTGTGTGTGTGTGTGTGTAGGGGGATGCTTAAGCATGCTAATGAAAACACAACAATACACTGAAACAATGTTTATTAATGGAGCGCTACAGGTACACAGAGCTGTAGGCCCAATGCATGACTGGTGTGGAGTGGTTATGCACGTATATCTAGGGCGAGTAGTTTCTTCACACCCTCTGTGCCCCCTGAATGGCATGCACGAAGGGGGCATATGCAGACCCATTGCACCCAATCCCCCATGTCTGCAGACAGCTCTGCGATGGGGACATTCCTTGGGCGTGCCAGCACTACGTGTATTCACTAACCCGTGTGGCCGCATGGGCACGGAAGGTGGTGCAGGGTACAGTAGGGAGACCCTGCCATAACTCACAGCATGCCCACATGAACACAGGCATTCAGTCACTGGGGGACCAGGACAGGGCACACTGTGCTGCTCCCGACTGCTGGGAAGCAGGAGGTGGCAGGGGCAACTGGATGGGTGAGTGCCCAGAAAGTTTATGTGAGGCAGCACTGGGACTGGAGGGTGCCACACTGGTCTGGGTGCGTGCTATCAGCATGCACAGCCCCAGACCCATGCCGCCCTACATGTGGGATCCACTATGGTTCCCGGGGGACATCCCATTGGATGTCTGCCTGGAACAACTCCTCCCCCGGCCACCCTGCAGAGTCCTGTGCATTGGGGGAGGAGCCCTGGATAGGTGGTCTGCATTGGTGAATGCCAGTATGGGCACACCTGGCCGCGGGCTGCAGGGGCGAGGGTGGAGTATGCACATTTTGTGCATCCCTATGCCCCTTTCATGCATTGTGAGCAGAACACAAAATGTATCAGTCTGTGATTAAGGGGCAAATTTGAAGTTAAGGCATTTCATACTATAAATAGAATACTGCATAAGGGACCGTACTATTACAAAGTTATAATACCTTCGGGAGGTTCTTGAGACAGGTGAACCTTGAGAACTGAGCTTTATATGTTCCAACATGTCCACAGAACCTCAAGATGGTATTATATTGTTACATATAAAGTTCTTATAGTTGTAGAGTTGTTATGTGATTCGTTGTAGGTGATTTTTTTATATTTAAAATAAATAAGAACACAAAAAACAGCCTGAACATTTGTCCTACTGATTTTATTGACTGGCATGATGACACCAATTGCGTACTTACATTGATTTGTGCATACAGGAAAATCTACAGGAATTTCATCCCAGTTTTACAGGGAGCATACAGGGAAAATTAGAGTGCACTACAGGAAAATGCTTTGCCCGATCTGGGAGCACTGGAAATAGTACAGGGAGAGAAACTGAAATGTGGGGGGGAGCAAGAATGACTAACGATAGCACTGGAACAAGGGTCTCAGAGAGGGGAAGCGAGAAGGAAAAACACACCATCAGCACATAAATCAGTCAGAACAACTCCTCCTACTGGAAAAACAGTAAAAAGAACTCCTTTGTAACAAAATATGCTTCTGCACTGAAAAATTGCAAAAAAAAACAAAACTATTTGAAACAGTATGCAATTTTTGCTTTTATTCTTACTGTAAACAAGCTATTGTATAATAGTAATAATGCACTCCAGGGTGTGTGTCATCTGGGATAACATTACTTCTTGGGTGTTGGATGAACTCAGCCAGCAGCTTCATGCCCAACCATCCAAGGAATGACATTATCCCAGCACGACACACACCCAGTCATGCATTATTGCTTAATTTTCCTCAGATGTAATACACCGTAAGAAAGGGCAACTAATTTAGCTTTAAGAAAATACATTAGTTGTGTGGTTCATTGTTTAGAGTCTAGGAAGTAAGGGGGCTCATAGGGGACTTGGACAGGGATGTGGTAGCAGGATGTAGGGGTCTTAAGGGAACTAAACACCAAGTCTAATCCACTGATGCCACACATTGCTGAACAGCTCTCTACAGGGGCTATTTTTAATGGAAGCCTGTTTAACAAAAGGAGGAAGAACCCATTTTTCGGCAATTTGTTGTGGGACCCAAACTGGATTTCTCAAATCTGTCTTCTCTAACTACATAATTTTCATATAATTACTGATGACCCCCTTTATCAACTGGATTACAAGGCAAAAATGGGTTATTACGGCATTCTCTAAACTTTTGATGACTGCCAGTGTCACTCCTTTCTACAGTGCCACACAATTGGCTCCCAGTCTGTCTATGGGCGGCACGAATACGTACAAAAATTACGGCTATGTTTCGGAGGACCTCGCTCATCATCCTCACTTACGGGTTTACCATCCACCCTCCTCAGAACTAAGGTATTTGTTTCTTTTTTTTTCCCAAATTGATCCTGCCTTTACAAATCTTTCTGGTTGATCCTACTGCTGTTTTCCTTCGGTCATGGCTTTTGGAGTCAGCGACCCTGATAGGAGACCACAGACACTGGCTAACTGCGGTTCCCAGGGCGCTTCCATACTGGGAATAAAAAATTACATTAATAAAATAAAATAAATGATTAAAAATGACCGAGAGAGACACAGCCGGGGTGTGTGTGTGTGTGTGTCTGTCTGTCTGTCTCTCTCTCTCTCTCTCAGCGCGTTTTCCTGTGTCTCTCACTCTTTTGTCAGAAAAAAATCTCAGTATCAGCAATTATAAAAAATAAAGGACAGTCAAGTGGGTGTATATATGGAATTTTTTTACACACCCTTGGTGTGTGATGACTTCATAAACCTCTCGAGCTTCGCTCTCGAGGTTTATGGGTCATCGCACACCTTGGGTGTGTAAAAAAATTCCATAACACACACTTGCCTGTCCATTATTCTCTATGTTGATGTCATGGCCTTCCAAAACACCTAATTCACATATAGGCAATAAAAAAATAGAAAAAGAGAATATTAAGGGCCCAAAAAGACTATAAATCCATTAAGTCTACCCTGATGCCCTATGATGTGTTACTCTGAATTAAAGGACCTGTAAACAGGCTTCGTCTGAATGTATGTCACATAGCCATCTCCTGTGCTGTCTAATTGACAATAATGCTTATTTGTCAATAAAAATTTGTAAATCACATAGTTTTACCTGAAAAAGTATGTTTTGCACTGTTTGGGACCATGCTTACTCAGCCGTCCATCTGTTAATGATCCTGTGCTGTCGAGTGATCATGTGACATCATGGGAGCGACAGATGAGCTGCATTTGCGACCTGCAAAAAGATAAGCATGGCAGAGACAGAGGCTGAACTCTCTTTAGATTTTTGATTTACAGTTAAGTATTCAGCCATATATGTAGGAACCCAATGCAGATGATGTTGCGGAGAACACAGATGATTCTGGGAGCGAGTCTCCGGACGATGAAAGCCAATTGCTGACTGGTCATTTAGCCATCTGTAATGAATGGAGGCACATGGAGGCTGAAGACTGGTATGTAATGCTATCCTTGCCCTATCTGTATTATTTCTTTGCTTTATCAGTGAATGTGTGCAGCTGTCTCCTGTGCGCCCCCCCCCCCAAGTAATACACAGTTTTTGTGGGATCTACTTTCTGTAATTTTGCTATAATCTGTATGGTGCCTATTTTTCTTAGGTTTGAAAACTCAAAGCAGTCACCTGGCTATGGTTACTGCGATCTGCACCCAACTTGCGTAACTCAGTCTGTTTAGTCCATTTGGCTGTGAAAAGTGCTAAAACACAGGGGCGAATTTTCAAGGCCTTAGATTGGCCATAAGGTGCTTGCGTCAAACAGGTCTGATGCAAGGCACCTTGCGTAAGGGCCTCGCCAAGTGGGAATTTGAAAGGCAGCCTGCATCACACAGCAGGCTGCCTACACCAAAGTGTTCTAGTGCCATCCTTGCACCACGACAGTGGCTGCAGCATGATGATAGGGGGCTTTATGGGCAGACCCAGACTGCCGCAGCCCTAGGATCCGAATTTGAAAGACCCCCTCCCCGGAACCAAGTGCCAAGTACCCTTATACCAGTAAGAAGCTGGTCCAAGGGGACTTAGACAGCTCCTGGGGGGTCATCCTGTAAGTGCCACCATGTAGTCCACCCTGATCAGTCCTTGGTGGGCGATCCCTGGTGGTCCGGTGGTCACCCCTCGCCCCCATCATGGTCCCCGACACCCACATCCATGTGTCCTGCCAACCCGCCACCCATCTAAGCACTCCCATCCCCCTCCCATACCCGATCTGGTGACTGGCACAGTCCTCCTCATGCCGCCATGGCCGGCCGCTGAATGAGCCATTCGTGCATGTACTGTATACAGTACGCGCACGGACTGCCTATGCGGCAGCCAGCCGGGGTGGCATGTAGAGGGCTGTGCTGGTCATCAGATCGTGTATGGGAGGGGAGTGGGAGTGCTGAGATGGGTAGGGGGGACACTAGCCCACCAGGGTACCAGGGAGTGTTGCGGCACTGGTGCTGTTGGCACAGTGGTGTTGGGGGAGCAGTGCCCAGTTGCCAGCCCCTGTCCATGGGTGCTGCATACTCCCTGAGGCCGTTGCGGCATTCCGGGTGGGTGCGCCATACATCAGGCACAACACCCCTTGCCACAAGCCGCGGGACTTAGGTGCCAGAACCCTGAGAAATAGAAATTAGGGAGCAGGGTCCTCATGAGCTGAGCACTGGCGCAGCTGCCATTAAGTCACAGCTTTGCGCCAGGTCTTTGAAATTCCAGCCCTGTTTGTTTTACCCCCCCAAAAAATGCCATGGGCCAGTAAGGAATATGGATGGGAGCAGGCTATGTTCCAACCGATCCCTTGCGGTATCCCTTTTGAAATTGTGATTTTGGGTGTGGATGGGTGGCACATTTTTGTCTGTGACCTGTGTATTGGAGGAACATCCATTCTGGAGTAGGGTAATAAAAGTTGCTGTTTGTTCTAGCTTCCACTGCTAAACACATCCTTCGGTATCCTAGCAGTCCCATAGTCGAGTAACCCCTCACAGGAATAGCAACAGTAAATCCCTGCTACTCAATGGTGATTTTGCAGCAATCCATGCTCCCCATAGTATTCATTGCAACTGCTCCACCCATGGCAGCTACATGTTATGTATACTAGGACCACAACCACAGACTGTTCCACCCACGCTGCAGATCAGCATTTATTTGCCTTTCTAGCCCATATGTTTCAGTTTTGTAAGGGTTTTTCATTGCTGCATGGTCTTGGTGGTCAGTAATCATGGAACTGGTGATCGCTCAAAATGTTTGGTGCACAGTTTATTGATTTACTGATGCCATGGCAGATAGCTTTTGTTTTGAGAAGCCCATGTTGTACATACATAGTGAGTAATGATGTCCACATTTATAGCATGGGGCCCGTCACCCAGTCCTCATTCTTTTCTCCAGCAAGTACACATTGTGGTGATTTCATATATCCTCCCAGTCTTTATCTCTTTTGCTCCCATTGTACATATTGAATGTCAGCTTTCTAGTGCTTACTTTGCATGCCACCTCATTTGAGTACCAAAATGGCTTAATCCATGCCTTTCCTCGGTAAACCAATATGATGCATTGGTTTGTCACTTCCACCGTGTGTCCTTTTACATGTGCCTTCTTCTCCTCAACCACCTCCATTACTTCCCCCTTCTTCAGGGCTGGGCTTATAAATCTTCCCATTACACAGAGGCTGCCCATCCTGAAACCTACCATCGCCTTTGTGTGATGTGGTTGAGTCTGTCTCCATGATAATCCACTCTATGTGGTGACCGCTGTACCACAGCTGACCTTACACCAGGATTTGTATGACTCTGTCCTCATTGGTCTCCACTTTCAGTCTGTGTTTGGATCAAGAACTTTGTTCCTAAAACCTGCCCTTCTGTAGGGAACCCAGGATGCCTCTGCTTCTGTTTGAAGCAGACGCTTGGTTGTTCTAATCCACGACTGGCATATTGAAATTCACCATCTGCTCAACTTCACCTGTTGGTGCCATATCTTTTATTTAATCTAGTGGTTCCCTGTCCACTTTCTCATCTTGTGACAGATGTCAGTAGATAACCCCTGTGTGGACTGCTGTGATAATGCCTGTTTCTCAGTTGATCCAAACTGCCTTAGATTCCACCTCTGTCTACCCTGAACCTCTGTAGCCTTTATACCATCTCTAATGTAAATGGCAACACCCACACCTTCAATCAATCAATCAATCAATCAAAATCTTTATTTATCCAGGCAAGCATCATTGAGCAAAGCTCATTTGCAAGATGGACCTGGGTACAGCATGGTTAAGGTACAGAATAATTTTAAAAAGACAACTATACATATGTATATACAATGTAGGACAAGGAATATAAATCAAGGTACAAGGTATCAAAAACAGTAACACAGATGAACTATACATATGTATGTACAAAAATAGGACAAGGAATACAAAATCAAGGTTTAAGGTATCAAGGCAGTAACAGAGATGAATGTAACCCCCAGGTGGCGCTATCCTAAGGGCTACTACCCCTGCCTGCTTAACTACTATCAGGTTGAGGGGCCTAGGTCCAATGGTGGGTGCCTCCACCCAGAGGTCAGGGTTAATACTGTCTGGTATGACTTGGTCACAGCCCTCTGGGACACTGCAACCCCCTTTTCTTCCCATTAGTGGCCCACACAGTATATCAGAAGTACCTTCACAGTGTACACTTACCCCCAGGATTGGTTCGGTCAGCTTGACTCTGGGGACCCCCTGTAAAGCAAGATGATGTAATGCAATAGCCACTGTAAAATATTTTAACACAAACACATATCTTAGTCAGTGTAACTTTGCTAAAACAACCAGAACTGATTTATTTAGGGGATAGCAACAAGGACAGGGGGAAATCAGGCTAATTAGGTCACTCACACTAATATTCACGGCACTGTGCACAATGTCAGAGTCCCTAATTGTCACTTTCACTGGATACCCAGGATGGGGGGGGGCTAGCCAGGATCGATGCAGCTGGTTGGGGCCCTGAGATGGAAAACACTTGCACAATACCCAATTTGTAATCCGGAGCCAGTTGGCTCAGTTCAAGTACCAAGAAAGAAAATCAGATGAAAACACTTGCAATTCAACGGTACAGCTGGCAGGGAGCTACCCTGATTTTCACTCAGTACTTTTGGCTGGACTCTGTCCCCAAGAGTGGTGTGGATTTCTGACTGCCTTTCACACAGCCAGGGACCAGGGTTCAATGAACAGGACACACCTCACACATTTATATGTAAAAGAAAGTTACCATAGCAGGCAGCTGCTCTCATGTCCTGACCACACTTACTGCCAACAGGGGAGTTCGCGATGCAGCTTCACTTTCCTGACAGACCGAGCACGAAGAAGCAGTTTCTCCAGTCCTCTACAGGGTAAGCCTGGTTCTTGGCTACACAGCCTCTCCTTTCCTCCTCACAGCGGATTTAGTCCGAATCACCACGGCAAATGCGCCGCCCGATTTTTGGCCTCCACACGCGCTTCCAGCGCAAAAACTCTGCAGCGCAGAAGCCTGGAGCACCTTCCTCAGTCATGGCCACAACAGATCTGCTCTCTCAGCCACTGGGCAGGGAATTACAATTGGGCACCACCCGACCCAATTGGTGGGCTTCAGATGCCAGTCACTCAAAACGTCCCCCATTGGTGCGAAAAGGCGCCACAGTCCAGAACTTCATTTCCCAGAATTACTGGCTATATCCTAATCCTGGTTGGTCATTCAATACTCCATTTTAAGTGCCCCTCCCTCCTGATTGGATCCAGTCTGCAGTTCCGATCCATCCAAAATGGAGGGGCAAAGCACACAAAGTCCCAGCTGCCAGAGAGACAGGTTATACAAATTATATTTTTACTACCACTCTTAACAGATTGCTAGCAAATAGTTACATCTCTGGATAGTGCTCACTCTGCCCACTTAGCGACAGCAGAAATGGAGCACTTTGTCAGCAGCTCAAGCAGGACTCGAGCAGGGAACCACACAACTCCCCCAGGTTCCAGCCTGGCCTGTAAGCAGACAGCTCTTAAAGAGACAGTACTAGAGGCTCTAGAAGCACTCACAAATAGGTGGCTTAACTGCCGAACACCATCCAGGCTGGGGCCTTTAGGCAAGCTACTGGGGGACTTTTGGGAACCCCATTTGCAGGGGGGTTACATGAATATACTTCGGAAGAACCATTTACAGGTAGCAGCAACTCAAGTACCTAACAATATTGTGGTGGGTAGTAAAGGGGCAGGTAGGAAGGGGATGCCAGCAGTATAAAAGTTGATATGAGTGAAAGTAGGAGACCAATGGAGGGATGGGAAGAAGGAAAAAAAGGATTGATGGGCAAAATAATGTACTAGAGGGTAGCATAGGAAGTGCAACAACTTAAAGGAACAGCAATACAGGAGCAGTAGTATACACATGCAGTTAGTAAAGTCATTTAATAGGCAGAGGTACGCATATAAAAAGAATCATGAGACCTAGACAAAAGAACTATGAGCCAGGTAAGATGGTTGAACCAGCAGGCACTGGTATAGATTATGGACGAGGGAAACAATGGCACAGTTCCTTTATAAGATGGGAGTATAAAGTCTTGAAGACAGTAAGACTGGCAGGTGTGCACAATTTCAGTGTTTTCTGCAGTTTGTTCCAGAGAGATGGCAGCACAAAGCTTATGGCCACTCTACCAAAGCGTGATTTAACTTTGGGTATTTTCAGTGAGATGAATGCGTAACTTCTCAAGGCATAATTGCCTAGTAAGCTTAGCGGGCGGTAATCTGTTATATATTGGGGAAGTTTTTTGGAAATAGCCCTGAGGGTCCTTAGGGCAGCATTTCTGTCTCACCTAAACTGAAGGGAAGTCCACCCCACTGCTGCATACAGGGAGCAATGGTGCGTAGTAACCGGAAGTCCCGTTATAAACCTCAGAGCTCCGTGATACAGTGTGTCCAGTTTTTCAAGGTAAGAGAAGGGTCAATGATTATAAAGGAAGTCCACATAGTCTACCAACAAAAGAAATGTTGCTTGGACCAACCACAGTTTGGCATCTCTTGTAAGAAAGTGGCTAATCCTAAAGAAAAGTCCTAGCCTTTGTCGTAATTTTTTTATCAAATCCTCAATATGTTCTGTAAAGGAGAATTGATGGTTAATCCAAACTCCCAGATATTTGAATTTCATAACATACTCCAAGCCTCACCTAAAATTGTAGTAATCCGCGAAAACTGATCCTGCTGTGGCTGGGTTTACTGCGCGTATAAAAGGAGACAAGAGCATCACTTTCGTTTTCTTAGCGTTAAGTAGGAGCTGTTTTTGAAGCAGATTGAATTCAATTTGAAGGTCACTACATGCAGCTTCTGGTGTTGGGCAGCTCAGGTAGAGTACTGTATCATCTGCGAACAGATGAATGTTAGCCCTGGTTAGACTGTCATCAATATTATTGCTATATATTGCAAACAGTGTGGGACCTGGGATGGATCCCTGGGGTACACCTCTTAGGAGAGGTTTGAGGGGTGAAAGTTCACCTTCTGCCTTGACTTGCTGGAGGCGGTCAGAGAGGTAATTAGAGAACCACCGCTGTGATAGTGAGTCCAAACCTATAGACCACAGGGATGAAACAAGCAGACTATGGTCAACAGTGTCAAAAGCCTTGCTTAGATCCAAAAATGCAGCACAAATGAAATTTCTATTGTCCAGTTCTCTCTGCCAATCACTGGTCACTTTTGCAAGTGCTGTAATAGTGCTATGTTTAGCTCTGAAACCTGATTGGACAGGGTATAGAAGATTTGCAGCTTCTAGATATAGTCTTAGTTGTGTACTCACAATTTTCTCCAATAGTTATGACAGGACAGGAAGAAGGGAAATCGGCCTATAATTAATAAGATCACAGGGATTCCCAAATTTAAACAGGGGTATGACATGTGCTGTTTTCCAGATAGATGGGATGATGCCTTGGGACAAGGACAGATTAAATAAATGTGTTATCGGCACTGCTGGGACATGACAAGCAATCTTTAGAAAGTATGGATCTAGTGAGTCAGCACCAGCACTTTTCTTTATATCCAGCTTCAGTAAAAGTTCTTTGACCTCTTTCAGTGAGGCAGGTTGGAGAAAGAATGTCGAGTCGGTGGCAAGCGATACATCATATTGAGTGCTGAGTTGTGAACGTAACACGTTTGCTGGAGAGTTATCAAATGCTAGGCCTGCAGTCATGAAGTGGTTATTGAAGTAATCCAGAACCTCCAGCCTGTCAGTGATAGTGTCATTGCCAGACATGATCTTAGCCGGAAGAGAATTTCCAGGTGTATGGCCAGACAGGTACTTGATAGATTTCCAAAATGTTGATAGGCTCTTTGAGGCAGAGTCAAATTCAGTGGGATAGTAAGCAGCTTTTGCACCTCCAACTTTCTTGTTACATACAGTAGGTTCCTAGCCATCTTAAACTGACACCAGTTCAAGGAGGACTTGGTTCTACGTGCTTTTTTACAGAGTTTGTCTCTCTCTAACAGTGCGGATTCAAAGTCCGAGGAGAACCATCTACATGCTTTGTTCCTTACGCATACTTTTACTAAAGGGGCATATTTATTTAAAGCCCCAGATATGATTTCATAGAAGATGTCAAAAGCCAATTGTACTGTTTTTGCCAGGTAGAAATCTTGCCAATGCAGTGAGTATTTTAGTTCATCTATGTAGGCAGTCTGGTCAAAGTTCTGTCTAGTTCTCTTAACAGTAAACTTGGATGTGGATAGAGGCTTATTGACTGATCTTACCCTGGCAATGAAGCAGTGATTACTGACGTCATTGAAGAAGGTGCCAGTGTGAGAATAAAGATGTGGTTTGTTTACTAGGATGTCATCCAGCAGTGTACTATTACTGGGATTCCTTTTATTTAGATGCGTTGGTTTGACGATGAGTTGTGTCAATCCATGTGTATCGCAGAATGAAGAGAGAGGAGTTGAGGCCTTGGAAAGCCAATCTAAGTTAAGATCCCCTATTATAATTGTTCCTAGTGACCCTTTCCATAGGGCAGCACTTAGGTGAGTTAGAAGTTGTAGACCAGTAGATGGGGGTCTATAGTAACCTATCACACTCAGCGAAATGGAGTGCGAGAATACAATCTTAAGGGATAGACATTCAAATTAATTTAAGACTGTTTTCGAGTCAACACAGGATACCATGAATGTATCCTTGACATAGATGGCCACCCCTCCACCTCTAGATTGCCTAGCATCTCTAAACAGTAAGTAATTGGGGTGTTAACCTCCCTGTCAGATGTAGCTGGTCTAAGCCAGGTTTCAGAAACCACTAAAACATCTGGTGAGGTGCCCTACCTATCTCTTCTGGACACAGTGTAACCTCTCTCTTCTATTGCTGATATGCCCATGTTGTTTTCTGTCGTATTTGTCCTCTATTCATCTGTTTCCCCCTAGTGCTTGTTTTATTTGTCACTGTCATCAACTTATGTTTCTGCATGTGCCTTTTGGGGGGTGGATTTGTGTTCTGACCCTACTGCCCACCTCCTCCCATAAACTTATGTAGTTCAAATGGCTGAATCTCAAGCTTTCAAACATCTCATTTAATATTAATGTCCCCTTTCTGGTTAGATTAAGGCCGGCATCCTTACACAGGCTCTCATTCGTCTATGTGTTGACAAAGTCCTACATGTTTTCCAAGCACTGCTTTCCATAACTCTCCTCCCGTAGAAGTTGAATTTTGGGACTCTGTGTCTCCTGTAGTTTCCTCTGCCATGGACAGCTAGCTTCTCAGACCTGATGTTGTCATCCCCTTGCCCCAAACTTGTTTTAACACTACTGGATTGTGTCAATATACACTGTGCCCCTGTAAGCGTTTGTCCCTATGTGGTAAATGACATTGATATCCTCGCTCCTCATTGTTGCTCTTGTGATCCTTTGGATCTTATTCTTGTCCTGTGTTGTCCTCCCTCCCTCATGGGGCTACATCGGTGTTGACATGCCAGTCCTCATTGGTGTAAGGTTTGGGTGCCCTTATGGGGCCATCTTGATTGTACTACATAACTTACTGGAAAGCTAGCCAGACTGAGCTGTGTTTGTGCTTCACACAATCCTCCCTCACTCTCCACAAACCTAATGATGTATAATTAATCCTCCTTCTGGTCATCCTTTGAGGGTCAGGTTTTGGCCCCGGTGACTTCTGGGTGGTAGTATCCCTTAAGTCCCTCCAACTCGGTTACCCACCCAACAGTGACAGTTTATCAGCGAGGTCCCCTACAGCGACTACAGCTCCATGCCACTGTAAGGAACCTGCTGAACCTGGTACTGTGTGTCAGGGGTCCTGCACCCCCCACCAAATCAACTCCAACTCGGAGTTGATAATCCTAAAGTGGGGGGGGCTGCAGGAGGCACAGCCCCCCATGTGGGGGTTCAGGGGCAAAGCCCCCGAAGAAAACACATACAACCACTGGGAACTGGCAGCCGACTGCATAATGCAGTTGACCTGCCGGTTTCGCTGTTGGGGCATTCAACAAATATTTTGTCGAACACCCGTTGTGGATCCCCTCCAACTAAGTTGGACAATCTCGCTGCAATGTTGTGGGCAATGTAGGTGTTCACCTTCATAGACATGATGTCCTAAATAAACGCATTGATTACAATATTGTGCATGCTGCAGTACTTTCATATGTGCGCTTGAACTGTGTATATGTTTGATATTATGTATGTAATTTTCTGATGATTGTCATATACACACAACTGATATATTGTATAGCTTTGTTTTTGTTTTATTCCCGTAAGTGCACTTGTGGGCATTGTGCTGCTATGAGCACTGACCTAGAATGTGTATGCTGCACAGAAATCGAGACTGTGAATGAAGTCATGGAAAATGAAGAATTAAATTGTGTCACTGAAAGTGAATCTTTCCAGCTCAGCTGCCTGAATGCTCATGTTATAGAAGTGTCATTCTATAAGTACACGGAGTTGTAGGGGCCCTTTGATGACTACATCTCATTAAATGAGTATGCTTTATTATTATTTCTAACATGCCAACTCCTGTCCAATAACTGTACTTGTTATTGACATAACATATAAAGATCCAATCCTATAATTTCAAATCACAAAGTGTTCTACTCTATTATAGTACATGCACCTAATGAAGTACTGTAAGTAAGCAATATACCACACCAGGGTGTTTGTCATGCCCTTTTTTACCAATGCCTCATGTTCTATGTGCCGTACACCACTGAACGAGGCAGTAAACCGTATGTGTTGGTAATTCCTGGCATCACCAATATCCTGTTATGGTGTATTCCAATTATACAAAGTCCCTCTTTATGTTTGTATTTGTTCTTGAGATACAGCATTAATAAACCATGTCTTTTTATTAGGATTTATAATAGAATCGGTGGTTAACCACGATGTAATCATCTCAAGCAGTTGCCAGGACAACCAAATAAACCTCGAGAGTGCAGCTCGAGAGGTTTACAGTTGTCATGACAACCGTGGGTGGTGATTACTTTTGTGGTTAACCACCGATTCGCAGGCATTGTGTTTTATAGTGTATGGACACCCTGTGCATCTGTGAAACAAAACGTTTCACTGATTGTTAGAAACCAGCAGCATTGTAACTGACACTCTGTACACTAGTGATCTAGTAGCTCACTGCTACATAGCAACATATAAGTTGCTGGCAGATAACCACCGACAGTCCCACTCACTGTGGCTGACAACACTGTACTGCTTTGTATAGTTCTGACTGTAACTTGGCAGTTGCTTGTCATACATCATTCCCACCTCTAGAGTACCCTTCAGCCTGTCCCATGCATGTTTACAGCCTGAGACTGTGATTGACACCCCCCAGTTACCATAGTAGTCTATTCAATGTATGCGCCACCGTCTTGGTGAAGAAGAATTTCATCAAATTTCCCTTTATCCTGCCACTTTACAATTTCATATCATGCCCCTGTCGTTGCTGTACTTCTCATATATTTGAAGATATTGCCCCCTTGGACCTTATTTATTGCACTTTCGGTACTTCACTATTTCTATTACGGGCTCCTTAATACATCCTGTCCTACAGCGAGTACATATTGACATCCTATAGCCTCTGCCCATATCTTTGTGGGTGCAAGCTCTGTACCATCTTAGTTGCCTTTATGTTGAACGCCTCCACCCTGTCAATGTCCTTATGAAGATTCAGCATACTGAACTGCACACACCACTGTAGGTGAGGCATCAGTTTTAATTTGTACAATTGCATCACCTTCTGCTGCCCTCTTTACACCATGCAACTGGTGCTACATGCTGCCTCAGTACTCTGTGTGTACACGTTTAGGTGGTAATAACTGATCCCCCCCCGATCACCGTTTATCCTTGTTGATTGTCAGCAACTCACCCACCCCATCCTGTGGCTCACCACAGGGATCCAGATTCCCTGGAGTAATATGTTGCACTTCTTTCATTTCATCATTAGTTGCCACGCCTCAGACCATCAATCTCTGCACTCTGTCAGGAGTATGTACACTGTTGCATATGTTGTTGTCATCTGCTAACAGGGTGATCTTTCCCTCCATTTATACTGCAATGACTCTAGTTAAGACATTACACATGACTGGCCCATGGACTGATCCCTAAGGTAAACCACTGGTCACCTTCCTCTCACCTGATTTGTTCCCATTTACCACCACCCTCTGCTCCATGTGCATTGCCCAGTTCATAACCCAGGTTACCACCTTGTGTGATGGCCATACTTTGGCTTTTGCTGATCAGCTTGTGTAGTTTCTACAGTTCATCATTATGGCATGGAGTAAAACTGGTGAATCATTCACATATCTGGAATGTTTAGTATGGTACGGACTGCATGCCCATTGGCTCACGCTGTGAACCAATGGGCGTGCAGCCCTACTGGGGTGTCAGTCAGCGGGCAGCGGGGCGGCAGGCGGGTGGGGTGCTGCCTGCCTGACTGGGGGGGGGAGCAGGGCGGTGAGGCTCAGTGGGCGGGTGGGGGAGTACCACTAGACCACCAGGGATATTGGAATTATTTTTCTTTTACAAATGCTAGCGATCGGGCAGATAGTAGTCCACTGGACCACCAGGAATATTGGACGATGTTTTTTTTTTATACAGATGCCCACGATCGGGCTGCAGGGGGTGTCGGTTCCCGATGACTGCTGCCTGGCAGAGCACCAGGTGCAAGTCATCGGGGATCCGTGCACCTGCATGCAAATGGGGCCATAATGACATGCAAATGGTCCCATGTGCACCTTGCATACATTATGGCCTCATTTGCATGTCAACTTTTGAATAGCACAGTTGCTGTGCATGGCGCAATGGAACTTGTGCTAGTGCATCCCCATGCTCCACTCTGGCCACTTGCGCTGGTGCAGTGCCACTGTGCCATGCACACTGGGGGTGGCCAGGGTGTGATATTCAACACTGCTGAGCCATGGCGCAGCTCC
Source organism: Neoceratodus forsteri (assembly GCA_016271365.2). Taxonomy (NCBI): domain Eukaryota; kingdom Metazoa; phylum Chordata; order Ceratodontiformes; family Ceratodontidae; genus Neoceratodus; species Neoceratodus forsteri. The sequence continues at coordinate 1,276,761,669 of CM057450.1, read as the reverse complement.
ATTGAATATCGCCCAGTCCACACCCCTGCGCAGCCAAATTGAGCTGCACCCAAGTTTGTGCCACAGCCTGGCGCAGTTTGAATATCTGGGCCCATGACTTTAGTATTGGAGTTATTTAGCAGGAGGCAGTTGTTATTCTTTCAGCACTGAGTTGCCTCAAAGACAGATTGCAGTGTAGTACTGAGATGGCTCATAGAATTGGATTTGGTGTGGATGAATGTGTCCTCAGCATAAGGATATATGACTGTATTCAAGTAATTGCAGGCTGAATGTAAATCATTGATAAAGAGACTGAACAGTAGGGGGCATGATTTAGAACCTTACAAAACATCAGTATATAGAGGACAGGGCACAGAATTCTCTCCATTCACTTTGAAGATTTGTGATTGGTTATGGAGGTAATTCTTTTTTTTCATTCATTTTAACTGCCACCTATTTGTGATCTACTTAACAGGACTTCCTTTGGCTACTACCAAGGCCCTTCTTTTCCAGCCTACAGAACCACTCTGACCAGTACCCACTGGAACTCCATGCAACCCACAACACACAAGGATGGGCCTTCCCAGGGTTGCCTTTCAAGGTGTGGTCCATATTCTGCATCCCAGCAGCTCTTCACCCATTTATCTGATTGTCCTGGTGGAGGTCCCTCCAGAGTTGATCAGGAGCTAGCTTGCTGTGGTTGTAGGAAGCATGCAAGACATCATCTTCCCATCAGAGTCCCATTTTTCCTCCTTGAAATCCCTGATGAGCTGCTGTGCAATGACACTCATAGGCATGCTGTGTGTGCTTCCACACACAGTATGACAGCATCAAACACTCCTTCCCCATTTCTGTAGGCTCCTAGGTGCACTTGTCTCCATTCTCCACTGGATGGCAGTGTCCTTCAATCTTCTGCCTTCGGCAAGCCCTTCAATAACCCAGGCTTGTTCCTGAACCCATGTCACCAGAATTGCTAGTGATAGCACTACTGCTCTGCTAGAAAGCCAGCATGAAGGTAATTATTGATCCAAAGTAATGGGGTTGTTTTGATTCTCACAGAGTGGAGCTTGCTGAGAAGAAGACTGTGGTTAACTGTATCAAAATACTTTTTAAGGCTGATGATGATGGCATCTCTATGTCTGATGATGATGGCACCTCTATGTCATCCCTTCTCTAAGGCATTTGCCAGATCATTGGTTACATTAAGTAGGGCTGTTGTGGTTGAACATTTGGGACTAAAGCCTGATTATTCATTCATTAAGAGGTAGTGTTCCAGTATATGGTCCATATGATGCCAATTAATTAGCTTCTCTAGAAATTTGCTTAAAGTAGATAGAACTGAGATAAGTCAGTAATTACTAGGTAATGAAGCAGGTCCCAATTTATGAAATAGGGTTATGTGACAGGATAGCAAACTGGGCGGCTTCTCTGGGAACAATCACAGACAGAAATTCTGGACACCAGTTTAAATTAAAAGAAAACTGCTTTACTTTTACTAACACATGAACAACAAAGAGCTTGCATGCAGCTTTATAAAAAAAGGCTGTTGCAGTTCAGCCTCTGGCTGTATCTACCAAATAGAAAAAGAAACCTCCTTTTTCCTTTGCTCACCCTCCCCCTTTATTGGGTTTATATGTTGCTTGTCAACACTCCCCATCCCCTTACAGAGAGTCAGCAAGAGGAGCACACAGTGCAGTAAGGCATTAAAGGCCCAAGTTTAACGCAAGAGTGGTTTGGTACAAATCCCCGCCCAGCCCTTGTCAAACCCTTATCTGCATGTGTTCCAGGGTTATGGAGGGGTTTACAGGTGAAAAGAGAGTGACAGACATGTTACAGTAGTTTTATTTCTATTTTACAGGGATTTGATCTGAGAGGAGGTTGAAGTTGTATAACATTGTAACAAGAAATGCTACTTGTTCTGCTGTCAGTTTTAATAAACAAAGATCTATCCTTTCAGCCCCAGAACATTTGGAGGTGTCAAATCCTTTGAGAAGATACAGCAACTCTGATAATGATATTTCTTTGAATGAGAAAGTTGGTGACATTTTCCAGTGGAAATCATCGATATGCAACTTTATAGAATTGGGTAATTTCTTGAGAGTGCTGTAGTTAAAGGAAGGTTGAGGTTAGTAAAGTGTTTGTTCTTGGTGTAAGTTATTTCTGTGTTATCTGAGATCAAGTTGCCCTCATGTAGCAGGTGAGAAATTGTCTGGTCATGAGCTTTGACCAGTAGAAGGGTGCTTATCCATGACTGAAGATAATGAAGCTCTTCAGGTGGGTAGAGCACCTGTCATGGCAATATCTGAAGGCAGTGTAGCCTAGTGATTATAGCAAAAATCTAATTAGGTGCATATCCACAACTGTGTGGAGAGTTTGTGCAAAACTTGCAAGCATTAGGTCAGTTCAAGGCTCCAGCTGTTTGCACATGAAGAAACCAGTAGGACAAGTGCTACTGAAAAAAAACTTTTCATTGGCTATTTGTAGGTCCAACCATCCAAGAGAAATAAAAGTAATGGTATTTTGTGGGAAAGGAGAATCTTATTTAAACCCTATATCTTGCTGTTGTCCATGTACCGTCTCACTAATGCTTACAGCATATGAGAAAGAGGTACAAGTGGCTAAACAATCTAATGAAAACTCTGGTACTGATTCACACAAGCTGCTCCTTCCCCAGAACATCAGACACTTAAGGAACATATAGGAAAGAAACAATTGATAATTAAAATGGCAGATAAGGAGGCCAATACTGTTGTGATGGACAGACAGGAATAGAAAGAAATGCTGTTAGCACTGTTAAGGAAAAAAGCCAGCTACAGACAAATTCCTAGAGATACCACCAATACTTTTTAGAAGGATTTGTTGAACTTGTTAAAGCATACTAGGCTACAGGGGGGCATTACTAAAAATGAGTACATCTACTGCACCTGTGGTGTGACTTCCCTATGGTTCTGATGTGATATGACTTACCAAGGATATCAAAAATCTACCACCTTCCCCGATGATCAATTAACTCTCAGGTGGGACTTCTTACAAACCATCAAGCTAATGTCCTAGATAAAGCCCTACAAAATGTGAGACTTTTGAAAAGATATGCTCTTCTGATCCCAATAGAGCATGAGACAAATCAGATTACACCTATAACCATTGTAACACTCTTCAACAGCTTATCAGAGTAAATCAGGAATATCATTCAACTGGTCCTTCCTACAAGGGGATTCTAGCCTAGTAAATGTAGTAGGGAGAATATCTACAATGATGTTTAGCAGGCTACCAATTAAAATGACAAATTGGTACACAGTCGTTTTGTTTTGTTTATTTAAAATCTGGTAAGACCTTGGGCCAAAGACCCATTTTTCAAGGATGACCAGAACATGTAACAAATATACAAAACATACATGTTACGACTAAAACAACCATAAATATACAGTTCACAGGCAAATATATCTATCCAGAACAGCACTGACACTGAAAGTTTACAGTAAGATAATGTTTTAAAGCATGTCTGAAACTCATAACAGTGTTACAAGTACCAGATAAGGATGAAGGTAAAGAGCTGTAATAAGATGGCAGTTTATAAAACATTGTTTTTGACCAACTGAAGTTCTCATCATGGGAAGAGTAAATTGAAAATCAAAAAGATAACTGGGTAGAAATAATGCTGAGGTATTTTTTGGGAGGGGGTTGTTTTGTTTTAATAGTACGTAATGATTCAGGGACTAAAGATTAGCAACCATGCAACTGACTCCAGCCCCCCCCCCCCAGAGTTTTTTTTTGTCAGTGAAAAGGGCAATATATGAAGATTTGTAAAGAATGGCAACCAGTTCAAACATGCAAATATTAAACAGCATTATGACATGAGGAACTGTATCAGTTATAATACATTTGTAGTTTATTTTCTATGCTGTCTCTGTAATATGATGAATGCTACAAGAACTATAGGCCCTTAAAAGTTTTGCTTGAGGAGCATGTTCAATCAATCCTAAGTGTAGGACTAGAATAACCACTGGAGATACATTTTCATGATAAGCACTGTTTGAGTCCCACTGGTCTTCATTTATGGGATTGGAATGGGTGCCACAACCCAGGAGTGGGGACTGTTTTGAGGTATTATTACAAAAGAGTCTCCGAAAAAACAACGATTTGAATAATGAAATTGACTACATATCATTTTTGTGAATAATATTCTGTTTATAAGGTAAATATGATTGACTACTAATCAATGTGTCCTCCTTTTTTCTAGATAAAAATTCTGAATGTTCTAATTTTTCTAATGATAAGCTTGAAGTTTGAATAAGGGAATAATGCCTGACTGGGTGGGTATTATGCTAGGATAACATCCCACCTCAGGTGGTTGGGCCCGAGGCCACCAGCCAAGGGCATCCAACACCCAAGAAGGGATGTTATCCCAGTATAACACCCACCCTGGAGGGCATTATTCCTATTATACAATGGATTGTTGTTTTATACAGAATAACAAATAATAATTTTAAAGAATGTTTTTGTTAGTGTGTAAAAATGTTTTTGTTTCTTAAAAGAAGATCCAACAAATGATCCAAACAATCAGCATGGATGGTATACCAGGATAGCATCCCTGCTGTGATGACCAACTGACCATTCAGAAGCCAGGATTCTTTCTTGCCATTGTATAATACCTGACAATGGAAGACAATCTGGTTCCAGTAACTGGATATTGGTGATCTCCCTTTGGCTATATCACTCCCCACCTAGAATGGTCTAGTGTCCTAAAGAAATGGAATTTGAATTATATTAATCTATATATTTAAAAGTGAGGATGATGTTCTGCCCTGGGTGCCTGATTTTCTGCTTGTGTTGGTATAATTCTGTAGTTTTCCACTAATATTTATTGTACAATATGTTACATAAATACTTCAATAATGTTTTCTTTTTGAGCACCTTATTTACTAGTAAGTCTTGATGCATTTGCTGCTGATCTTTATTTTGAATGTTCACCCTTACAGTAAACATAATGTTGTATTGACTTCCTATGATGTTGCTAAATTTAGTTTAACATCAAAAGCAGCAAGATGGTATTTAAACAGTGATCTGATCCATCTCTGCCCCCGCCCGGATAAAACAACTGCTGAGCTAAGGAAGATAAGCCAGTGTATGCCCTGTAGAAATTATAAGGATAGTTTTCATAGATATGTAAGCATACAAAAAACATTGAAATAAAGCACTCACAGAGTTTTTTGCAACCAGAGATGGCATAGACACCCTCAGTCTCAGCAGTTGCTGGGTAGCCTCTCATTCATAGTGGCCCCAAGACAGAAGCTGTGTAGGTCATCAGCCTTTCAAATTTTATGCTTATATTAATTTATGTTTCAATCCCTGAGTGCTATTAAAAGATCACACAAGGGACATCACTGACCCAGGCAGAACCTTCCCGCTATGCAGCATAATACCATATGAATACTGACTAAGGAACACTGAAAGGCCCCTGTGACTAATGCTGCTGGAAGCCCACAGAAACATAAGGTTGCCCCAGTACCTATCCTACCGGTTTCTTCATGTGCAAACATACAGAACCTTCAAGTAATGGAATACTTGCAATGTCTGCACAAATTATCCACCTAGTTGTGGTTGTGAACCTAATTTGTCTTGCTGTGTTTTGGGACGTGTGTGTGTGTGTGTGTGTGTGTGTGTGTGTAGCCTAACGATTAGAATAAAAACCAAGAGAAACAGGTTAGAATTCTTTGATCACCACTTGATAATTGTGTGATTATGACCAATTCACTTAGTATCCCTGCACTTAAAATCCTTTACCTCTCTCCCTATCCCTTCAAACAGATGATTTGATGCCTTTTATTGGACCAACAGAGTTGTTACAAAAGAACACAGGTGCTATTAGCTAGATTGCACAGAATCCTTTGTCAGCTGACAAATGATTCTGTGTAATCCGACAGCTAAAAGCACCTGTGTTCTTTTGTAACAACTCTGTCGGTCCAATAAAAGGTATCAAATCATCTGTTTGTGTGGATCTTGTGTTACAAGGACTGATACGGCAACAAGTTTTTTCTGTGGTCTCCCTATCCCTGTGTCTCTCCTTCTCTGCCTAACCTCTCACTGAGCTTTCTTTGACTTCTCTTAATCACAATTAACCTTCCTGTGTGTGACTCACTGCTACTGCAGCTGCCCATGGCATGTAAACTGCTTCAAGATGCGGTACATATGAAAGGGGTTTCATAAAACCATATTCCTTCCCTTTCCTCAATAAATGTAGACCTTTGTCCAACATAGTCACATATAACATAGTAATGCGCAATCTACTTACTTCCAAGAATAAATCTAGATGTTTATAGCCAATGATTAAGTTGCCTAGTCAACTCCTTTTTGCTAAAATAACAAAAGGTGCACTTAGTTCTCCTTTTGAGCTACCTCTTTGCTCAGCTGTCTGCCAGGCAGACCTGCCCATGATGATTCATTCTTGACCTAATTGCATTTTCATTGGCCTATATAATGACTTAACCCTATTGGGGCAATGCAACTGTTATCTTTGTTTACAGTTGTAATAACGATGTGTCAGAAATGTCAACTTGCAGTATATTCATTTCTCTGCCATAATTTGTTTGAATGCCTTGGCAGGGTCAATAGCTAAATGCCGTGAATCAACTCACTTAACTGCTGATAAATCATTGATCCTGTGTACACAAAAGCCAAGCCCAGAACAACAGCAGTTGAAAAGGTAATAAACTGACGTGTAGCTCTAGCTTTAAAGCATTTTGCTGTGAAGAAGTAAACGTTCAGTGACCTGCAGATGAGTTAACCTCCTCTAACATAGTTGGTACACTGTAAAAGTGCAGGAGGGGAGCTACTTTCTCTAAAACAATAGGCCACATAACTGTCCTCTCCTGGTGGTGGGGGTCTGTCCCACAGTTTTCAATAAAGACATATCAGAGAAACAAAAACTTAGTTTGATGAGTCACTGCCCAAGTTTAATTCCTGATCTGATGAGGTCTAGGGTGCAGCACATATCTATAGGTACATGAGAGACATACAGAAAGAAAGAGAGTGAGAACAAAAGAGAGGAAGAGAGACAGACATACAGAGAGAGACAGACAGACATGCAGCGAGTGAGTGAGTGAGTGGGTGGGTAAGTGAGTGAGTGGGTGAGTGAGTGAGTGAGTGGATGAGTGAGTGAGTGAGTGAGTGAGTGAGTGAGTGATGAGTGATGAGTGAGAGGGTGGGTGGGTGAGTGAATGAGTGAGTACACAATGTATACAAGAACAATGTTTTCTAGAGTTATCCAAAACAGTAGCAGGCATCCAGCTCCTGAGTAATATAGCAACATTTTGTATACTGACCAATACAGTACAGAAGCATCCTGCCAGAATCTTTGGAATGCAACCCAGATGTATTAATCTAACCACATTGTAGTTTGTTTATGTTTTACAAATAGTTTACATAAACATTATTAATACCAGTATATTTTGTCACTCCAGTAAAGTTATTAGAATTTAAAAGCGAGAATGAGAGAGTGAGAAAGAGAGTGAGTGAGAGAGAGTGAAGAAGAGAAAGAGAGAGAGGGGGGTGTTATAGTTCTCTATTTATCTGAACAGCTTCCCAAGGACCTGTTGATCCTCATGCATTCACATGTACACAAATAACACTGTGCCGTTTGCCAGTGATCACTCTGCTTCTGATCTGGCTGCAGTGAACAGCTCCAGCGAGGCTTATACAGTGTCCAACATTAGTTCTGCACCAGTCAGCTTACCCTGAATGCCAAAAAGGCTCTCTCCATGACCTTTGGTACCAGTCATCTGGCTAGAATGCAATCTCCCCAGTCTGCACAACCCTGCATGACTCCAAGCTAGAAGAATTTCTTTGCTTTGGTGTCTGGCTGGACAGTCAGTTTGACTTATCCTGTCATGTTGATGCCATCCAAAATAAACTCCTCCCTAAACTTGACATGCTGTACAAGAAAACCAAAGCTTGCATCCCCCTCCCTGCACAGTGGAAGATCAGTGACAATATGATCCTCCCTGGCTTTGATGAAGGGGATGTGGCCTGTAGCATTCCTCCCCATCCATCCTAACCACACTGGAGCTCCCCCTTCCACTCCTTCTGTCACTTTTTCCTTGATTGCCTGGCCTGCAGTCATTGCTGCTCCCTCTAATTCTCCTTCTCTTCAGGGTCAGCACCTCTCTCACTGCATCTCCCACATCTTATGATTTCCTGTCCACCTGTCTCCATTCTCTTCTGTCCTGTATCCCCTCCCTCCCTCCTCTTCCTACCCCATTTGATCCATTGAAGCCACCTATAGACTGGGAGGGGAGTTGCCGGCAGTCACAAGGGAAGACAGATACTTGGGCATCATCATCACCGATGACCTGAAATCATCCAAGCAGACCACTAAAGCAGTAGATAAGGCTAGGGGGATGTTGGGGTGCATTAGTAGGGGTATCACAAGTCAGAAGAGGGAGGTAATAATCCCTCTTTACAAGACACTGGTTAGGCCCCATCTGGAGTCTGCGTGCAGTACTGGAGGCCACACCTTCACAAGGACATTAACCAAATTGAGGCAGTCCAGAGAAGGGCAACCAAAATGGTGCATGGACTGCATCAGAAAACATATGAGGACAGATTAACAGAGTTCAGTATGTGTACCCTAGAGCAAAGGAGGGAGAGAGGTGATATGATCGAAACATTCAAACACCTTAAGGGCACAAACAAGGTGAAAGAGTCTAACATGTTTCAATATAAGAAAAACAGCAGGACAAGAGGACAGAGCACGAAATTAGAGGGAGGCCGATTAAGGGGTAATGTGAGGAAGTTCTTTTTCTCAGAAAGGGTGCTGGATGCATGGAACGGCCTACCTCAGGAAGTGGTGGATATGAATACAGTGCAGGGCTTCAAACAGGCATGGGATAGGCATAAGGGAGCAATACAGATGAGTATGAATAGATAGGCCATTGACAGAGCAAAGGCCGATGGCACATTTATAAGGTAGAAAAAGAAATGGGCAGACTGGATGGGCCTTGCAGTCCTTATCTGCCATCAGCTTCTATGTTTCTATGTTTCACTGACTCATGCAATTTCATGTTATCTCATGCTGAGACCAGGGCAAGGCAGTCATGGTTTACTTGTCTTTAGTCTAGCCTTCCACTATTTACTCTGTCACGCCCAGCCTGAAAACCCTACTTTGTGACTACACCTCTCATGTCTGCTTCTGCACTCAGCCCCTCAAGACCACCCATGTCTGCTTCTGTACCAACCCCTCTACCACCCATATCTGCTTCTGCACCTATACCCCACCTCTCCCATGTCTGCTTCTGTACTGAACCCCATGTCTTCCTAACTCTGCTTCTGCACCTAAATCCCCTCCCATGCCAGGGTTTCAATGTAAAAAAAAGTGCAATATCAAACAGCTAGGGTACAGAACCCAGAGGCAGAGTATAGAATGGGGGGGGGGGCGGTATTGATGGTCACTAAGCAGGAAAAGGACCTAGGAGAACTAATAATGGATAAACTTAAAGGGGAACTGTCATCAACAGGGTTTCTTAATGTCTCAAAGATCATAAACAACTAATTTGAATGAACCACTGTGTTTATATGTGAGTCATTGCAGTCCAGAGTTATTCATATGTAAATCAGCCTGTAATTAAGGGCAGGGGGCAGCCATATGTTTTATGCTCCTGACAGGAAATGATGTCACCGAGGATCCTGGCCCTCCATTGACTGTAGGTTAAATAGGAAATTGTCTGTTTTATTAAGTGTGTTTTAAGGTGTTATTACAACACTTTCTACATTTATAATACTTGTTTTATATGTGCATTGAAACTAGTGAGTTATTACCTTTACATTTCAAACTGTTAGTAAAAATAATCCATCTTTAGGGTTGCTTTAACCTCTAGGCTATACTGCCAGCTGATCATCAAAAACTACACATCTCAAGGCTGGTTCTGTGGTGCCAACAGGTATTGGGGTCTCATAACAGGATTTCTAAACCCTGTCTGTGTTCATGTCAGTACAGATTTCTGGGGCTGCCACAGCACCAACTTCTGTCTTTTTCCATTCCCTCTCTTATAGCCTTTTCTCTTACAATTTTGGGTGTGAATTCAAGTCTACAAGATGCAAATGTGGCTATGTACCTACTGGCCTGGCATCATGGGGCCAGCCTTGAAATGTGAAGTTTTTGATTACCAGCTGGCAGTATAGCCTAGAGGTTTAAGCAAAGAGCTGTGAACAAGCTTCGTTCAGCCAGCAGAATGAGTTTTGATTCTATCATGCTCTACTTGTGTACTGTGTGATCACAGCAAGTCACTTAACCTCCCTGTGCTCCCAAAACACACCCAGGAACAAGCTGTAGCTGTGTGCCTTTCCTTGACAAAGACGGTTACAACAATCTGAGCATGTGCTATGATTCTGAAAATATTATGAGTCATCAAAGGGACGGCAAGTATGAAGCAACAAATGTTATTATATGCCACGCTCAGTACAAGACTCTCCCTCACTCCTAAATTGTGGTATAGGGGAGAAACATAGTCCAGGTGTGGCAACAAAGTTCCCATTGCAATAAATCTTCATGTGTCACAGGACAAAAACTGTTTAAATTTGTAAAGCAGTCCCAACTTTTGATTTATAGTCCTACTAACCATCTTAACTTGATCATGAAAGGTTAAGCCTGGATCAAGAAGGACCCCAAAATATTTAAATTCATTGACTTGCTCCAGTAATATACCAGAACAGTCATGAATCTGCAAATGGGAGTTGTCCTTCAATCTTAATGTATTACCAAATACCATTGTTTTTGTCTTTTTCACATTCATAACCATTAAGTTTGTGGACAACCAAGAACACAATAATTGAAAATCCTTCTCTACAGCAATACTAACTTGATCAATGTTTTGACCATAAGAAAAGAGTATTAGATCATCTGCATAAAGAAGACATCTGCTTAAACTGAAAATAGATGGAATTTGATTAACGAATAAAGAAAACATCGGGGTCCAAGTATGGACCCCTGCAGTACACCGGATAAGAATGAACATGAATTAGAGGACACCGACCCTATTGAAACACTCTAGGACCTACCCTTCAGATAATTTTCAATCAAAACTACAACTTTATCTGAAATTCTCAGTTTAACAAGCTTCTGGCAAAGCGGGGGATGATTAATCAGATCAAAAGCCCTGGTCAGGTCCACAAACATTGCCCCTGTCAGGACATTCCCATCACATCCCTGCAGGATAGCATTTGTGAACCTGGCCAGATCCGTGCCAGTCCCACGGCCATATCTAAAGTCATGCTGCTCAGCGCACAAGGCCCCACTTGATTCAAGAAAAATAACAAGCTGGTTAGCAACCAGCTTCTCAAGAATGTTACTTAGCGAGTTCAGAATACATAAAGGATGGTAATCCTCAGCACCAACAGCATTATGCCTTTTGGGCACTGGCACAACCCGTGCATGCTTCCAATCTGTTGGAAAGACCCCTGTTGTAAGGCACAAATTATAGATAGAACAAAGTGGACCAACAGCAAAAGGTGCAGCCAGTTTAATAAACCTCCCATTTAAGCCCCTCATACAATCACTAAACTTGTTTGGCAACAAGTGGAATAACTTCAACACCTCAGTGGCAGTAACCTTACGAAAACAGAATATAGGTGAATTGCAGGTTACCCCTGGACCTTTCTCCTTGCCATCATCAGAACAAGCTTCCATACCAGGGATATTAGGCACAAAACTAGATACATCCTAGAATTTATCATTTAGTAAATTAGCCATTTCAAATACATCAGTTACCTCCCGCTCCAAGGATTGTAGGAAGGTAACAACCGCCCTTTCTTTCGGAGTCACCAGGGTGTTAATAGTATCCCAGAAACCCTTGAGATCTGAAGATGCGGCCACCAATTTATTTCTAAAGTAGTTGATTTTGGCTTGTTTATCCTGTGACTCCCCAAGTTCTGAGATGACCTATAAGCTTGTAATAAAGTGTGAGTTGGTGACTGTTTGTATGCCACCCAGGCAGCATTTCTCTGTTTAATCAAGTTATTAAGGTCCATGGTGGCATGGTCATCATAGCCCAGGGTGGGGGTGAGTACTGTACACCATGACCTAATTTCTACTTACTAGTGCCTGGGATCAGAGGATATGGTGTGAGCAGTGGACAACAGGGCATGAAGTATTTTTACCAGTGCCTGGGGATTGCTGTAAAGAATGGGGGGCACTGTTCATTGGAGCTTGATTTCTTTTTTGACCACTGAATGGCATTGGAGAGGGTGAACCGTGGTCACCAGAGCAGGATTGCTTTGTAATGTGAATGTGGATTGGAGGACTTGGGGAGCACTGGACAGCGGTGCATGACAACTTTTTACTGGGCCAGTGATCAAACGACAAGAGGAGCACTTGCCACCAGTGCATGATTACTTTTTGCAGGGCCTGGGATTGGAGTAGGGTGGGACCAGTGGATACCAGCCTCTGGTGGATTTTTTTCACATGGAAGGGGATCAGACTGAAGTGGGTATAACACTGGACAGCCAGACATGTGTAGTCCTCTACCTGGACAGGTGGGTGTCCAACTCCAACACCCTCTACAGTGCCACACTGTACCAGCATGGAGGTTTTTAATATTAATCTGGCAAACTTATTACTGCTTGTTCTTGTGACACTTGAAACAAGGATAGTAAGGTGACAAAGGTCATCTGAGATTTGCGAAGGTGTGAGCACCACTTGACAGAGATCTTATTTTGTTACATTCCACACTACATATTAATTTTTATTTACCAGGTTAGTACAACTTCACCTCCTGCACTTTCATTCTCCTTTCATACCCGGATCAACCTCCAGCACCGAGGCTCCACTTTAAAAATGTGACACCAGGAAGTGGGATGATGGACTGACACCACAAAAGGAGAATGAAACTTTATGATGTTACCTGTAGCTACCCAGGTAAATAGAGATTAATTTTTTGATTTCATTTATTTTTTATTATTGTAGGCCTGATGAGCAAAATGCCCGTTTTCATAGGCGACAAGTATTTTTTTTTTTGGTGATGTATCTGAACCTACTGTGGAATTGTGATGTGCTAGTCAGGCCTTCTCAAATCTCAGATGACTGTGGTTAACCAAGTACCCTGTCTTAAACCATAACAAGAAGACGTAGTAATAAGTTACCCAGAAGGGAAAAAAAGTGGCAGGGGGAAGTGTTTCACCAGGAAATGCACACTAAGCCAGAGCTTGTTTCCGGGTGTAACCTGGGAACACAAAGAAGTTACGTGACTTGCTCAAGGTCACACAGTATGCATGTGGGGGCTGATGGGATTCCAACTCATGTTTCAACGTTTGCAATTGCAAGTCACTTCCCTTGACCACCACACTGCATTGTCTCCTTAAACAAAATTGAGTGCAGGCCAATTTCTGTACTAAGGGGAAAGGTTGGAGTCTGGATTTGGTGTGCTTTCAGTTGGACTTACTGTCCACCTTCATAGATTTGTGTATTACTGGGCACACCACAAATAAGTTTACAGGATGAGACTTTAATTGCTCCAGTATGCAATGACATGTGGTAGCTTCTTTTCAATCATATCATTCTTTCACAATGAATTGTTTCATGATGCAATATCAAGAAAAAGGATCCCAATATTTGCCTCTTTTCAAGAAACAACAGTACGCAACTATAAATGATGGCCACAGTGACATGGCTGAAAGCCTCCCATGCCTCACCAGGAGGCTAACAACCTGTCTTCTGTTATGTCCTTACATTAAAAAATTAGTTATTCTCTATTAACACATAATTTATATTACCTGTACTAGGTGTTCCTGTGGTCATTAAGTGATAATGCCCACTGCTTTGAAATGTTGCTGCTGGAGGTGATGAACAAATTCATGGAATACCATCTGAAGAAGTCCTATATTACAACACACTTTGGTTTTAAGGATGTTTGCCTGTGTGATTTAGTTCCAAAAACCATGTACTATCAGTTCAGGCAAGAACATGGCACTCCAGATCCAGTTGATGAACATGAGTAAGTACAGTAATATGACATGCATTGGTTCATTTCTCATCTCATCTCATCATTTTGTATTAGTGGATAACAACATAAGTTCCCATGCCTTCTGCCACATCTGTACTGAGAAAGCATCACAGCTTCTTATGCAGAATGCCCATTGAGTTCAGCACGGGGTCATAATGTTGTGGTCAAAACTGTGCACATCAACAATGCCACACGCAAAGCAGCATGCGGCAAAATAACATCAGTAAAACACGCCAACCACCGCAAACAAAGCACACACCAGGCTTCACACCCCCCCACACTAATTAGAATCAACTCTAGGGGTTGTGGACTTTAGGGGAAAAAAACAAATCAAACCAGGAACATTCTGCTTTTTTTTTTTTAAAAGTTGCAGCAGAGTGGGACCTGAGGAGAACTGAACTGCAGCCCCAGGTCCCTGATGCCGCCGGAGACAGTTGCTCTAGCCACTCCACCATGGGAGCAGCTCAGCCAGGCACCACCCTGGTAGCATCCTTCACCTTCCCTACTAGCAGCCTATAGCTGAAAAAACCCTGTCGTTGTAGAACCATTAGCGTTTCTTTCAGTGCTGTATTTCATGCGCAGTTCTCTCCACGCTATATTGACCTGGTACCATTGAGTTCTACCATAATTTAACATGGTACAACAATGCAGTGATGATATTGCTGAGTGTCCAGTCACATGCACAGCTTCTCTATAGTCTGCACTTCTCTGAGTTGGAACTGCAGTACCTTTGTTTCTGCAATGTGTCCTTCAAGCTGTACAAGATCTATCATGCGCTGTGATACAGCCATACACCATGTTGGATGCTTGTCACCCACACCCTGCGGACTGCTAAGTTGTGTGGGCCTGCTGTCAGCTGCAACAGTAGTATTACCTTCGGACAAGCATGTAAAAAAATAGTTTTTGACTCAGAACCTGTCATGGTACTCATGTGCACAACACAGTAGCACTCGTATGCGACCCCCACTTTCAGGCTGCTATAAAAATAAATATTTTCTAACAGCACAATTTAGGTGGGGGAAGGATTCTTGTTCTGTCTAAACTGAGCGGAGAGACTGATCATTTCTACCTTGTTATTCAGAGTGGCGGCACTGCACTGACTTGTTTTGTGATGTAGTCTTCGTGTGCAGTTCTCCATTGAGTTTATGGGGCATGCATTTCAAACATCGCATTTCATGTTTTCATGGAATGGTAGGAAACAATTAAGGCCACCGTTTAAAAAAGAAGACTCTTCCTACCTGATAAGTGTCCTTGATTACCTGCAATTATGGCAATACTCATCCGTCTGCTGGATTGATGTACTTTCCAGTGGTGATTGAATGTTTAGTTAAACACAGTGATGGTTTCTGGGCCATTCCATGTCATCAGAAACAGTGATGAAGTATTCATCCAGCTATCTCATTGGAATTATTTTTATTGAAATATTTGAGTAACGCTATAATGTGTTCATAAAAAGTTGTACTAAACATCAAACATGGTGATATACCCCATCTCAGCCTTCATCGGGCCCCAAATTCCCTTGTGTATCTAGGGATACGGCTCACAGTAGAGCTTACTAAAATATGGGATCTGAACCTTAAACCCCTTCTTGAAAATATCAAGACTGAATTTGTGTGCTGGCGTGGTTTTTAACTTATACTAGCAGGTAAAATATCCACGATCAAAATGGTGGTAGCCCCTAAACTTTTATATGTCCTCTCACATATACCATTTACACTACCGGCCTCATGGGTTAAAGCCATAGACCAGGTCTTTTCCAATTTTATTTGGGAAGGCACCAAACCCCGTTATAGTAGAAATAAACTTAGAGCCCATTGGTCACAGGGAGGCTGGGGCCTTCCTTGGCTGGAAGGGTGTAAATGGGCCTTCACTGCAGCTCAGACCCTAAACTGGTTCCTTCCACAGACATCTGAGTGACCCCAATGGATACACATGGAGGCGTATATGGCCCAGACCCAATCCCTAGCAGTTTTACTTTACAGTCCCCTTCCCAAATATTTGTCTTCCTGCCAAACAATAGCAGGCTCAGTACTGACATGGCATTTAGTGGAAAAGAAATTGGAGGCAGATTTATGCCCCCTTCTGGCCTCCCCTATATGGGGGGAACATGCTCATAAAAGTGGATGGCAAATCTTTGCACTGGCCCCTATGGCAGAGTAAAGGAATTTTTACACTAAAGGACTTGATGACAGATGACAATCTCACTATCAAAACATTTCAAACATTAGATCAGGAGTTCCACTTAGGTAAGCAGGCCTTTTGGCAGTACTTACAGCTCAGAAGCTCAGTTTTGGCTTATATTAAACAACACCGCACGACAGATATAACAAGGTCCCATTTGTTAATTAAATGGCTGACCTATAAAAGGGGTAAAGCCAGTCTTATATATGCCAATCTTAGGAATCATCTTCCTGCACAATCAGCTCAAGCTAAAGGTAAATAGGACCAAGCTCTTCAACAGTCCATTTCGGATGCCCAATGGAAGCTATGCTGGAAATATGCTCATTCTATGTATCCAGATATGAGAAGTAAACTTATGCAAAACAAGACACTATCGCATTGGTATTGCACTCCTGTTGTCTTGTACAGAATGCATCTCATGGGCAACAGTCATTGCTGGCGATGTCTTTCGGGAGAGGGAGACCTTTTGCACATACTTTGGCTTTGCCCACTTCTCATTCCATTCTGGATGGCTGTCCTGGGTCTGGCTCAATAGGCCCCAGACTCTGCTCTGACTCTAGATCCCCTAGTTTGGATTTTGGGCCTTCCTACTGTGCTGAGAGCATTCACTCGTCAACAGCACAGATGGCTGACACTTCTTAGCCTCCAACCTAAGAGGCTTATCCTCTGTAGGTGGAGGACCACAGAGGTACCCACCATCTCTGAATTATATAACACTCTCTCTAATGTAGCAGTACTGGATTGTCAGTCCCACTTAGTTACCAACACTCTCTCACAATATTGTCTTACCTGGGCCCCTTACTTAGCTTATCTCTCCCCACGTGCAGGGATTGGCTGACTTCCCCTGTGGAATGATCTGGACCAACATAGTAGATACACCAGTAGGAAATGGTTTGGAACCCCAAAACCCACCCCCTCTCTGCAAGGACTGTTATCTTTTCTCCTTTTTCTCCTTATAGGACAAGAATTCAGATCTGGACCTTAATGTTGCTAGTATTTTGTTATTATGTCTGTGCTTTTTAGGCTTTTTTAGGTATCAGGAGACACTTATGTATTATGCCCATATTAGAAGTCTTGACTAATCTAGATGCAGTGGTAATCATGCAATTTCTCATACTTTTTTTGTTTGTTTTTGGGGCACAATACCACAATACAACTCACTGTATAATTTCTTACTGTATCATTATTTAACAATGTCCTTTTCTATGGGCTAGACTTTGTCAATTATATAATGACACTGCAGTCAATGTGTATGCATATGTGTCATGTTGTATCTTCTTTATGTACCTGGCTTTGTCTGATATTATCTTTCAAACTTAATAAAAATTATTAACTGAAAAAACATGGTGATATACATAAACATTAAGTGTTTCAATCTGTAATTCCTATTTAGGTATGTGGCCTTGTGTTTCACACAGTTTTGAACTCTCTCCAGGGGGCATTCCTCAGGCAACTAGTTAGCGGACCCACTTGTGATGTGGCAATACTGGACCTGGTACTCAGTAACAGGGACAGTGTTGCAGATGTCAAGGTGGGAGGCCACTTGGGGGCCAGTTTTCAAAAATGGATGAATGAGTCAGGGATGACCTAGCAGGGTTGGGTGACCTGTGTGTGGTGGAGGAACACTGGGTGAAGATAAAGGGGAGCACGGCAAATGCAACAAACTCCTGCATCAAATAAGTCAGCACAAGCAAGAGGAAAAAGAGACCGCTATGGTTCTCAAAAGAGATGGCTAAAAGGTGAAAGCTAAATGGGTAGCATTCATAAGGTATAAGGAGACTCAGAGGGAGGAGGATAGGGAGGTGTATTGGGGAAAAAGATGAAAGTGTGGTAGTCATTAAGGAGTGCAAATGCATAAACTGAAGAGAGACTAGCCCATGAGGTAATGAAAGGGGACAAGACATTATTTAGATATGGAAGTGAAAATAAGAAGACTACGGGTGGGATTGTATTGTTAAAAAAGGGAAGGGGGGGGACTGTGTGGAGGTGGACCAGGGAAAGGCAGACAGCATGAACAAATATGTTTGTTCAGCATTCACAGAGGAAGGAGAAGGAGATGGGCAACAGAAAACTACCAAGAGCTTCAGAGGCAGGGAGGCTGACAGGGTATTTTTTGGATGAGAAAGTCCTGAGGGACTTGCTTATCTGAAGGAGGAAAAAGCAATGGGGCCAGATGAGGAACATCCCAGGGTATTGAGGGACCTCAGGGAGATACGGGTTGCACCTCTGACAGTTATATTTCAGAGCTCGCTGGAAACAGTAGTGGTTCTGGAGGACTGGAGGAGGGCAGAGGTAGTCACAGTACGCAAAAGTGGAAACAGTGAGGAGGCTGGCAATCATAGGACAGTCATTCTGACATTGTTGGTGGGAAAATTAATGTAATCAGTTCTGAAGTACAGTACTATGGAATATCTTGAATCCAGTCAGTTACAAGACCCACAGTTACATGGTTTCACAAGGGGGAGGTTATGTCAAATGAATCTAATGGATTTCTTAGATTGGGTGACCAAGGAACTGCATCAGGGTGGAGTGGTGGATGTGGCCTGCTTAGATTTCAGTAAAGCATTCAACACTGTTCCACATAGGAGACTATTAAGCAAGCTAGGTGGCTTAGGAGTGAGTCCACTGGTGCTAAACTGTATAAGAGATTGGTTATTGGATAGGTAACAGAGTGTGGTGCTAAGTGGAGTTCACTCCAAGATGGGGAGGGTGACCAGTGGGGTGTCACAGCAATCAGTGCTGGGACCAGTCCTCTTTAATGTCTGTGTAGTTGACATTGCAGAGGAGCTGTAAGGGAAGGTCTGCATCTATGTGGGTGATGGTAAATTCTGCAATATGGTGTAGAATCTGGGGGGGGGGTGGAAAGGATGAGCAGAGACCTAAGAAAACTAGAGGAGTGGTCAAGGCAATGGCAGCTGTGTTTCAACACAAAACAGTTCAGAATAATCCACTTATGCCATAGAAACACAGGAGCAGGGTACTAAATGGGTGGAGTGGCGCTGATGACCACCAAGCAGGAAAGGGACCTGGGGGTACTCATGTTGGATAACCTCAAGGTGGCTAAGCAGTGCAACACAGAAATAGGGATGGCAAGTAGGGTGCTGGGGTGCATAGGGAGGGGTATCACCAGCAGAAAGAGGGAGGTGGTGTTGTCTCTGTATAGATTGCTGGTAAGACTATACCTAGGGTACTGGGTACAGTACTGGAGAGGACATCTATGGGAGGACATAGACAGAGAGGAGGTGGTCCAGAGGAAGGCAACCAAACTGGTGCAGGGCCTGCATCAGAAACCCAATGAGGATGGAGGAAAAGGACCTCAATATATACACCCTGGAACAGAGGAGGGACAGGGGAGAAATGATAGCCACCTTTCAGTATGTCACAGTGGTAAATAAGGTGTAGCAGTGGAGTATTATTCAGAAGAAAAGGTGCTCAAGCACAGGGGGACATGCACTAAAGCTGGAAGGGGGTAGATTCAGGAGAGATGTGAGGAAGTACTTATTCAAAGAAAGAGTGGTGAATTCCAGGAACAGCCTTCCATTGGAGGTGGTGGGAGCAAAAACAGTGGTGGGGTTCAAGAAGGCATGGGATAAACAAAAAGGAATCATAGTGGAAGGGAAGGGTGAAGGGAGAAAGAGTCCTAAGTCGGGCACAGTGTGATGTAATACCCTAGGTAGGGAGAAATGGGAAGACTGGATGGGCCAGGTGGTCCCTATGTGCTGTCAAAGCCTATGTTTCTGTTTCTATTGTTTCACATAGTGCACCTCAACCATCCACCCCTCCAGCCTGCATACACAGGGAACAGAGAGCACCTATACACTGTCTTGCATTACTGTACCTTAACAGAGAACCAGTATGTATAAATCTGCATGGCGTAGACTAACATGGAAGTCTCTTACTTGACTATGACCAGCTCTGTGCATGTGAATAGTTATGTAATTCGCCACAGAAATAAATGGAAGGTATCCTACTTTACACACTTTGGGAATTTCAGCAACATGAATTCATTTAATGTTACATTGTGCTTTGCCACCATGGCATGACATTTGGTCACATCACCAGAATTATAGTGCATTGATGTGCTGTATTACTAGCAATTAAGCATCTTTATAACACATATTTTGTGGCTTCAAATTGAGTTTTGTCACACTATGATGCCAAGTGTCAATTAACGGTGGTCTTGTTAACCCCCACCCCACATCCATCTGTGTCATAAGCCATTTTAAAATCTGAAACTTAGAGGTTTGTTTCTGTAGCATATTGGTATGCCTGCAGGTTGACATTCACATAACCTGTTATCGCGCCACAACTTACCAATGTCTGATACAGATTTTCAGGCATTATTTGGGCGTGTATTGGATGCCGCCTGCCTTGGGAAGTAGGGCACCTCCTTCTGCTGCAGAAATGGACCTTACTTTGCCAGGGGGGTGATCATGTTCTGCATGAAGGTACATATGGTCTCTCTAGAGTGTCTCCATGGTGGCACACACCCAGTATCATGATGTCTGACACTGAGGCATCACATGGACAGAGTGTGGGTGGCACTGCAGTTCAGTACACACTGCAAGGTCACACACCTTTCACACACAGTTGATAGGCATAGTGCCATTCACTTATCATGGCCACACCTTGGGAAGGGATAAGGGAGGTCTCAGAGGGGAAACAAAATACTCTGGTACCACCATTCATATCAACATGGACCACCACTGCACAATACAGCAAGGTGATTCCCAGTGGTCCCATGCATCGCTGCCTCACACTAAAGCACCTCCACCATTCCATTAGGTATCCTTCACAAGCCGGCCCAGTGGCGCTGAGGGTTGAGGCGCTGGATGCCACACCTCACGCCACGCTGGCGACCTTGGGTTTGGGAACAAGCCAGGGCCACCAGGGGTCGGCAGGGGAGAGGGAGGATCGAGCATTCAGAGGACTACTCTCCTCCTTTGGGGGATTCCAGGGACCATGCCCAGCATAGCAGTGACCTCCGGTGGAGACCGGAGGTACCACAATGCTCAGGGCTTTGTGTGGAGGACTGCAGAGCCATGACATAATGTTCCCTGGTGTCACTGCACATCGGGGCTCTGCCGGGGAGGTGGAGGTGAGGGTGGAACAGAAAAAAAGACAGAAAATTCCCACTCCTGGGGATAGGCAGGTAGGTAGGTAGGTAACATTTATTTATAAAGTGATACAGCCGTTAGGGTTCCGAATAATCCTATTTACAAGGCTTATCTGTTTATATTAAAAAAACGAAGTTGTTACAACATTATCAAAGTACAACAGTACAAAATATCAGACATACAATTGGTAACAAACAAGTCAAAGGATTACAAAGACCAAAAGAACAGGGTAGATAAACATTTAACCACTTCATTCTTCTCACCTATTACAATGACAATGAAAACCTAGTTCATGATTCATTGCTGTTTTAAAAACAGTATCAGTGATGGTTAAATCTTGGAGAAGAGGAGGGAGACAATTCCAACTAGAGGCAACCTGATATTGAAGAGTCATTTCACTGAATCGATTTGTTATTTTTGGTATTATTAAATCCCTGGCTCCCATTTTTCTTAAATTTAGTCCATGATTTGGCTTCAGTAACCTAATTTTTAAGTTGTTTAATGATTTATTTTTAAATGTACCCCACACCTGGTTTAATCAGATACCCTTAGCCCGCAAATTTGTGGAATCCAGCTTAATCTTATATACATTATATAATGGTGAGTTTTAAAATCACACCTTAGCACGTATCTTGCAAGCTTTTTATGAAGTATATCTAAATTGTTTAACTGTTTTTTGTAGTATGTCTATATATGTGACTCTCATAGTCAATTACCAGTAATACTAATTGATTTACCAAAAGTCAGTCTCATTTCTTTTGTCATACAGTCTGACATACGTCTTAATGCTCCAATCTTTGCAGTGGTTTTCCTTATTAATTTTGTTATATATTGTTGAAATGTTAAATGCTTATCTATTTGTATTCCTAAGTATTTATACGTCACTGTTTGTTCCAAAATCTTACCTTCCTGAGTCATTATCTTTAATCTTGGGACTCCCTTCCTCTCTGGGGTGAAGCCCATAGTCTGTGTTTTTTTGTTGTTGATTAATAAACCCATAGATGAAAAACATCCTTGCATTGCAAGGAAATCACTTAGTAGTTTCTGCTCTACCTCTCCTGGATTCATTCCTGCTGTTTCCAGAACGGTATTGTCTGCATACAGTCGAATTTGAGAATATTTAATATAATTTGATAAGTCATTCAGATAGACTATGAACAGGAGGGGACCCAGGATAGACCTCTGAGGCACCCCTCTCATCACATAGTCCATCCTTGACTGCTGGTCGTTCAAGACAACAAACTGAGATCTTTTATTGAGGTAGGACATAAACCATCTACAAGTTTCATCCTCTACTCCTATTTTCTTCAATGTATTTATCAAAATGCTATGATTCACCAAACCAAATGCTTTGGACAGGTCCACGAATACCACACCCATGGACCTTGTCTGCTCAAGAGGAGTAGATATAAGATCTAAGAAGTCCATGAGTGTGGTAGTTGTGGACCTGCCCTGTCTGAAACCTGATTGACACTGTGTTAATTATATTTCTCCAAATATTCGATTAACTGATCATGGACAAGTTTTTCAAATATCTTAGAAACCGTAGACAACAGGGCTATTGGGCGATGATTTGAGCTTCCATAGGGTCACCTCCCTTGTCTATCGGAACTACTTTTGCAAGTTTCCAACTTGATGGAAACTGCCCCTCCCATAGACTCCAATTAAAAAGATCCTGTAATATTGGTGATAATTCCCAAGCAGCTTCCTTCACCAATTTATTGTCTATCTCATCTGGTCCATTAGCCTTGTTTATCTTTAACTTATTTATACCTTTTAAGACTTCTTTTTTTGTCACTCTCCTAAATCTAAATGTTGGTGCACTTTCATCTTGGGGATCGCCTTGTTCCACATTACTTGTTTGATTTACACAGGATATAATTTTTAATTTCAAATCAGGAAGATCTATGAAATAATTATTCAAAAAATCAGCAGCCCTATTAGTTTCAAGTACCGTCCCATTTTGGCTTAATTTTATCTCAGCCCAGTTACTTACAGGTTTGGTAAGATTTTTAATTACAGACCAATAGGCACTTGGATCAGCTGATTCTTTGATTTTTGTTTGTAATAAAGAGCCTTTGACTTCTTTATTTCCTGGATTACTCTATTCCTTATCTTTTTATACTGCTCCCAGACTTCACTTTTTAATGTTTTATTAGGCTTTTTCCAGAGTTGATTTCTTAACTTAATCTTTTTCCTTATTTTAACTGTTAGCCATGGTAAATGATTCAATCTTTGATTAACCTTTTTCTGTGGAGCAAATTTATCACAAGCTTTCCCAAACATTATAGTGAATTCCTGCACTGCTAGGTTTATATCTTGCATAAGAAAAATCCTATGCCACAGTAATCCCTGAAGATGCTTTCTAAACAACAGACTGTTAAATTTGGAATAACATATTTTAAACATAGCTGGTGCTGCATTTGTAGGAATAATTGTTTCATCAGTAGAAGAAATGCTTTTAACAACATTATGATCTCCTAAACTGGGAGCACATACTCTTTTTTCCAAGACAGTCAACTCAGGTGGAACAAAAATCAAATCTAAAATATTGCCTTTACTGGTTAAGGAACCTTTCCTCATGGGAACATCTATTATTTGTATTAAATTTAAACATCTCATTGATTCTTCCAATTTCTGACCCCTGGGACAATTTCACGCTGCATTGAAATCACCAGTCAAAATGGTTTGTAAATTACCTATGTGTCCCATTAATACATGTGTCAATTTATCAAAATGAATGGTGTTTACTTGGTTTACTTGGTGATTAGAACAAAAGAAGGCAATTGCCCATCGAGATTGTCCCCCACACAGTGGGATAATAAACCCTCAGTGGTATTTATTAAGAAGCCATTTATCCAAATTGGATTTAAAGGTGCCTATATTAGAACAATCAACAAGTTCTTGGGGCAATTTGTTCCACAGCCTAGGTGCTCTAATAGAAAAAAAATGTATCTTTTGTTGGTCCTAGCCCTTTTAATGTAAAGTTGTTTATTATGTAGTCTAGGTGAATTTTTCCTTGTATCAAATGAGATACTACACTGGGATATTAAAGTTGAAGATTGAATGATTTTAAAAAGTTGTAAGAGGTCTCCTTTAGTCCTTCTCATCTTCAGGGAATAAAGACCAGTAAGATTAAGTCTAGCATCATAGTCTTGTTGTGATATATAAGAAATAATTTTTGTAACTCTATGTTGCATTTGTTCAATCCTCCTTATGTCATGAACCAAATAAGGGCTCCAAAAGGGTGACCCATAATCTATGTAAGGCTGAATATAGGATTTATATAATGTTATTATACATTGTTCAGTTTTAGATGTGAATATATGGTTGAACCTTCTGATTAAAGTATTAGCTATTTTAGCAATTTTATTGCAATGGTCAACTGATGAAAGACTATGATTTACCATGATGCCTAGATCCCTTTCCAATGAGGATGTTTTAATATTAACACTGTTAAGTGTATAGGTCTGGGTGGGGTAATTTTTCCCCAGATGAATAACTCAGCATTTGTTAACATTAAAGAACATACCATTTGTAATTGCCAAATATTCAATATGTCCAAGATCTTGTATAAGAGAGTTCATGTTTACAGAAGTATCAACTCTTCCCCCCGATTTGGTATCGTCAGCAAACTTTGTGAAAATGTTGCTGGAATTAATTTTCATATCACTAATGAAAACGTTAAACAATTTTGGGCCCAAAACCGAGCCCTGGGGAACCCCACTAGTCACCTCCCTTGATGCAGACAGAACTCTATTGAACCTGACCCTCTGGGACCTGCCGGTAAGCCAACAATGAACTCACTTAATAATAAGTGGAGGAAAGCCTAAAATAATAAGTTTAGCCACTAGAGTTGCATGTGATACCTTATCAAAGGCTTTACTGAAATCCAGTAGGATGATATCGACAGGGATGTTGCCATCTAAGAACCTGCTGACATGTTCATAAAAGGTCAATAAGTTGGTTGTACAGGAGTACCCTTGTTTGAATCCATGCTGGGAGTAGTCTGTAACATTTAAAGAGACTATTTCATGTTCGATGATAGTTTTCAGAATTTTTTCCATCATCTTATAAGGGATGGAGGTAAGACTAATGGGCCTGTAATTCTCAAGTCTGGAATGCAACCCTTGTTTGAAATAGGCATGACAATGGCAGTTAGCCAGTCAGGTGGTACAGTAGATTCCTGTAAAGATTTATTAAAGATTAGCATTAATCACAGAATAATGTTATCCAGAATACCTATCAGGAAATTTGGGTTAACGTTGTCTGGTCCTGGGCTGGAAGATTTTTTCATGGTTTTAAGTACTTTCTCAGTTTCTTGTAGGGAAATAATTAACCCCTCATGGGGGGGAAGTGCGGTGACATTGTTGCCATCCATCAACTGGAGCAAAAACAGAACAAAAGTAGTCATTAAAAGCGTAGGCTGTCTCACTATCAGAGACCAATGGTGCATTATTAATAACCAATGGTCCAACAGCTCTAGTGTTCCCTTTTTTACCATTAAGGTAAGAGCGTAATACTTTATGGAAGTCTTTCGTATGAGCAATTTTAAACTCTAAATTTCATTTTGCTAGTATTATAAGTTTCTTTAAAGTTCTGATGGATTGTCTGTAGTTAGAGAGTGCCTCTGGTCTAACATCTATGGGACAAGTTTTTAAAATGTTAAATCATTTCTGCTTAGTTGCAATTTTTTTTTATTGTATTATTAAACCATAATGGCACTTTCCCTTTATTATTATATTTGTTTACTTCAGGGACATAGAGATGGTCCAACTCTAGAATTGTAGTTTTGAATAAAGACCAAGCATCTATGGTATTAAGATTAAGGAAAATATTTACCCAGTCAAAATGTTTTAATTTTTCATTAATAGTTAAGAAGTCTGCCTTCTTATACTATTTAATCTTGGTTTGGTTGTTTATTAGTTCGTATCATATGACACAGGGAAATATAAAGATAAGTGATCCCTATTACCTAAAGGATAAGAAATATTGAAATTTGTTATTTTATTTTCAATGTTGGTAATGAGAAGGTCCAAGATGTTGTTCCCTCAAGTTGGTTCCTTCACTATTTGGGTCAGACCTAGATCATCCTTCACTATTTGGGTCAGACCTAGATCAATTATAGATGATAAAAAAAAGGTTATCATGTTGGGAGCTACCATATAAACATTCCCAGTTAATAGAGGGCAGGTTGAAATCACCCAGGATGATAACCGTACAGTTTTTAGCTAGCAATTTTATTTCATTTGTTAGAGACTGGGTATATTGTAGTAGTAGTAAAAATTTATTCATACAGAAATTATTCCCATTAGGGTTCAAATAATCCCTACTCACAAGGCAAACCTGTGTTATACAAAATATAAGTTTTTACAAAGGTTACAGTATACATATCATTCTAATACACAAACCATTCATACAATTATATAACAGGTCACAGCATCATAATCAAACAACTTGTGTAATGTTATTTAAAAGCTACCTGTTACACAAACATCTAAAATGCAGTTCATGTTTTACTGTGGTTCTATATTCTAAAAAAGACAGATTTAGGTCTCTGAGAAAAGGGGGAAGCCTATTCTAACTAGTTGAAACTTTATGTTGAAGGGTCATGCTACTGAAACTATTTTTTATTTTTGGAACCAAAAAATCTCTAGCTCCTGATTTCCACAAATTTAATCCATGGTCTGGTTTTGAGAGGTTTCTTTTCAAATAATATTGTGAACCATTTTTAAATAATTCTTTTATCTGATTTAACCAATTTCCCTCTGCCCGCTGATGTAATGTATTCCAGCCTAATTCTGTGTACATCTCACAATGGTGAGTACCAATATCACATTTTAATACGAATCTGGCTATCTTATTATAGAGAACATCCAAATTTTGTAACTGTTTTTTTGAGGTATGTCTGTAAATATGACTCCCATAATCTATCACTGGTAATATTAATTGGTTTGCTATATTTAATCGCATTTCTTTTGTTAAGCAATTTGATATACGTCTCATTACCCCTAATTTTGAGTTTGTTTTTTTATTTAATTCTATTACATGTTGTTCAAAACTTAATTTTTGATCAACTTGAATACCCAAGTATTTGTAAACTTGTGTTTGCTCTAAAAGTTTTCCTTCCTGAGTCTTAATTATTATTTTTGGAACTATTTTATTTTTCTTTTCAGTACCAAAATACATCGTTTGTATCTTTTTACTATTTATCAAGAGTCCAAGTGATGAAAAAACTTCTGCATAGCTAAAAAAATCACCCTGTAATTTTTGTTCTATTTCACCTGAATTTCTTCCTGATGCAATCAAAACTGTATCATCCATGTAGAGTCTAACTTGTGAGCTTTTTATCAACCTTGGTAAATCATTTCAATAAACTAAAAACAAGAGGGGTCCCAGGACTGAACCCTGGGGTACCCCACTTGTCACAAAACCCAAATCAGACTTCTGACCATTTACTATTACAAATTGAGATCTCTTGTCTAAGTATGATCCAAACCATCCACAGGGTTCTTCCTCCACACCCATGTGTTTAAATTGTTTAACCAAAGTACAATGATTCACTAAGTCAAATGCCTTTGATAGGTCCATGTATACCGCACCCACCGACTTCCCTTCCCCCAAGGAAGTAGCAACTAAGTCTAGGAAGTCCATGAGTGCAGTAGCCGTGGATGTACCCTATCTGAAACCTGACTGAAACAGGGTTATTTTCTGATATTTTTCCAAATATTCCATTAACTGTCCATGAACAAGTTTTTCCAAAATTTTTGAAACTGCTGACAATAGTGCTATTGGACGATAGTTTGATGTGGCCATTGAATCACCCCCCTTGTCAATTGGAATTATTCTTGCCTGCTTCCACATTGATGGATACAATCCTTCCCTTAGACTCCAATTAAAAATATCCCTCAGGATGTGTGATATTTCTTGTACAGCTTCCTTTAGAAGTCTATTTTCTATCTTATCAGGACCACAAGCCTTATTTATCTTTAAATTATTTATTATTTTACGTACTTCTAAAGTTGTCACTATTTTAAACTGAAACATCGGTACATGATTTTCCTTACAATTGTCAAATTCTGTATTTTGATCCACAGGCTGAACACTTTTCATTTTAGTTTCTGTTCCCAAATCAAATCAGGAAGTTCAATAAAGTATTTATTTAATAACTCCGCAGCTCTATCTGCTTCAAATACAGTTCCATTATGACTGAGTTTTATTTCTGTTTGATTTTTGACAGGATTTGTAAGATTTTTTATCAAAGACCAATATTTCTTGCCAGTATGCCAGATCGACTGATGGGGGTCTATAATAGGTGCCTACTATTAGTTTGGGTGTCCGTAAAATTGAAGGGCAACCCATAAGCTTTCTAGGTTGGGGTCAGAACTGATTTCATAGGATAAAATGTCATTCCTGACGTAAAGACAGACCCCACCACCCTTCTTGGTACCTGTTCTGTTTTTGGTATAAAGTATAAACCCTGGTATTACCATTGACCAAGATTTATCCGGATTTCCCCATGTCTCGGATATAGATATAAGTCCAACATCATGTAGTAGGATTTTGGCTTCAAGTTCAGCCATCTTAGAATAATTTAATGCACGAGCATTAAGAGAAAGAAAGTTAAGTTGTTGTTTCTGCTGTGGGGGTCTGGAAGTAATAAGAGACTTACGAATGAATCCAGTCTCCCCCACAACTATTGGTTTAAATGGTTATGAATAAAGGAATGAATTTTAAGTCCCAGTAATGTATTTCCTCTTCTGCTGAGATGTATGCCATCCCAGCAAAAGAGGGATGGATAATCATAGAATTCTTCCCAATGTGTTAGACACGGGATAGCCTGTCTAAGGCAAAATTTATGGAGCCATTCATTTATGGCTTTTATTTTTTTGGACATGAAATAAGTGGCTCTCAGAACAGAAAGAATCTCCGAGAAACAGATACTGCAACCTCTGTCTGTATGTTGTCAAGTGCCACATAATCCTGCTTCAACTGATCAATAGGTGTTCTGCTAATATCATTGGTCCCACAATGAATAACCACAAGGGGGTTACTCCCTCCCTGAGATAAGATAGCTTTAGCCATTAATGTTAGGTGAGAAACCTTTGCCCCCCGATAACTGGAACAAGTTCTGTTAATTTTATCAGGGTTACATATAATATGATCAGTAAATTTAATTAGAGAATCACCCAGCACAAATGTCTGTCTGTTCTGTGGTACAAGTATAGACTGATTGTCATGCTGAACAGTAGGGGTAGGAACATGTTTTGATTGTAAAGATTCATTAAAAGGTTCAGTGGGCACAGAAATATGGGAAAATGTGGTGTCTTTTTCCGGTAGTTTGATTCTTGATTTGGGAACATATGAGACAGGAATCTCTGGTGAACAGGGTTCATCATTATTTAAGTAAGGTAAGGGGTGATAAGAATTGTGCAGGGGTAAAGTAGGGGTATTGATGGTAGTACACCCATCTATCCCGGGGGTGATGTAAAACTGTTGGTGGTGGTCCACTCATCAATCTCTGAAGTAGTTGAAATTAGTGCCCCCTCCTGACAGATGGAAAATATTTTATCCTGAATAATGGGTTAAGATCTAATGATAGCAGGAGTGAAACTAATAAGAGTGTCCCTACTGCGGGAAACACAGCAGGTAGGGGGAACTAAATTGTGTCCCCCAGCAGGTTTCTCAGATGAAACAACTGATGCATCAACGTCTAATAAAATGGACATTTGAGCAATATAGTCCTCTAGTGCTTCTATCTCAGTATTATTAGGAGTTCTGGTAGTAAGATATTTTATGTCATCCTGTAATGTTGTAATGAGTTGGCATTTTGTACATATGAAATTGGGTGCTTGTTTCCCAATGGCATACATTTCACAGGAAGTACAGCGATTCTTGGTCTGTTTCATTTCTAAAATAAAATGTGGTCCTTACCAATTATTCAGTTAGGGACCCAGCAGTAAAGTTCTTGTGTGTTTGATAACCTCTGCTGTCCCGGTCCTGGTATCCCCGTTGGACACGGAGTAGACCGTGCTGGATGTGCGTGTCTCTAAAACATCTCGCATGCTGACCCACTTTCTCGCCGCCCGCGCGCAAGTGCGAGTCTAAATATAGTGGGAGAACGAAGTGAAAGTACTTATGCATTCTAGCCACTATAATTTGAAGTACAAAATGCTATTTTAGCCTTTAAAAGGCTGAATCCACTATTTGTAGATGTTAGTATTGATATAAAAGCTATGGTTTAAATGAAGTAGCTTCCTTTGGGCATATACTGGGAGTCTGAGTTCAGTACCCAACTACAGACCTCCAGTATCCCATAAAGCAACACGGGAGAACAACAAACTATAGGAGATAGGGAAGAAACCCCAGTCCCCAAATGTGCAAGGCAACGTTGTTTTAACAAATACAATACACTCAAAATAAAGCAAATGATAGTGCTCTGCCTCCAATCGAGGTGATAAATTACACAACTGCTCTATTCTTGGGTCCGCTCGTTAGTGCGAGTGTATATGTAGTGGGAGAACCAGAAATTAAGGTACTTGCATACTTCCGGTTTCGCTCTACAATTTGAAGCACAAAAGTGCCATTTTAGCCTTTAAAAAGGTTTTGGTTTTGGGTGGAGAATAAACCACTCCAATAGTCAATTTTAATGCCTGAATCTCAATTAAGAGACATTCTATTCCTTCAGTTATCCCTGAGAATAAGATTTTAGAGTGGCCAATTGAATGTCTGATATACTTTAAAATACCCCACCCCCAGGCTCCTCGATCCTGCCTGTAATGATAGAAATCATTAAGTTCCACCTCTTCATATTTAATTTCCTTTTTATGTTGATTGCGCTCATGCACAAGAAGCATATAGTGGCAGCTTTCCAGAAGCAAGTTGTGGAGGCACGGCACTGGTGTGGCCAATGTCCCCACAGCCTGTAAAGGCTTGGCCCACTTTCCCCAATGCTGTGGCACACTGCTGCTGACACTAGTTCAGCCAGTATGCCATCATGTTGAAACATTTCAGCCGCAGCAATCAGGGGCTGCCTCATCATTGCAGCGTCAGCAGAACCGCTGCAATGAGGGAGCAACCTGTCATTGCTGGGCAGAACTTGCCGACTGTAAAATTGTTTGTGAACGTGGTGGGCGGCCTGCCACCTGTTCACAAACAATATTAATTACCTCCCAGTGCCAAAGGGGTGCCCAATTCCCCTCAGCAGCCTGTGCCACCCCAACAACTGTGTTTTTGCTGATGGGGGCACCAATCTCCGTCGGCTTGAGTTCCCCTCTTAGTTACAGTTGCCGACAGGGGATCCTACTCCCCATCGGCATTATGTCCTCCTTCCAACTTTGATTTGCCGATGGGGGAGCCCACTCCCCGTCGGCACAATACCCATAACAAACACCCAGTACATTAGTGCCAGGGTACCCAGTCCCATCGGGTACAGCTGCCCCCCCAAGAAACACTCTGCAGGCACACTGGGAGCCCACCCCAGTGTGCCACATGCCCTGTAAAAAAACCAGACCTTCGATGTTTTTTTATGTGTGAAAAGAAAACGGTCCCTCGTGTCTCCTTGCCCCTCCCACAACTGGGCGCCCACCCACTGCGCACCCTGCCTCCCCACACCCCTCACCCCATACTTACCTCTGAGTCTGCACTCTTCACAGCCACCGTGAACTGAGGAAATGCTGGTAAGCTGTATAATGGAATAAATAGGGTTTTTTCAACTTTGATGCATATCTCAGGCATTTTTTGGAATTTTGGCATCAAATTTTCAACATGGGGTTTTTGGGACCCCGCCTCATTAATTCTGCCACTGTCATGGCATTATTTGGCCCCAAAAGGTGATTTTGTGGTCACTGCACAGAATCACCTTTCGGGACTGATTAACAAAATGACAGTGCCAGTGTTCATGAGTTGGGGTCTCAAAAAATGTATGTTGCTAATTTGGTGGGAAAAATCCAAAAAATAACTGTTTTATGAGCATGCATTGTGCTGTTGCTACGCACATTCATAACTTCATCAATTTGCAATATTTTCACTCCAGATGTTCAACATTGCCATTTTACACACCTCCTTATGAAGAGTACAGCTGTCATTTTTCACATCCTGGCTGAAATGTGTTGGCGCAGAATATCATGGTCGCTGTGGGAAATCAGTGTTCAGGATACATTAAGAAAAACACAGTGACACTGTTCATGAGCAGAGGTCTTAAAATGCCTATGTTGAAAATGTTGTGATGAAAGTCCATAAAATGATTGTGTTACGACCGTGCATTGCACAGGTTCCATGCATGCTCGTAACTTCGCAACTTTGCAACATTTTCACTCCAGATTTTCAACATTACCATTTTTCTGCACCTCCTTATGAACAGTGCAGCTGTCATTTTTCACATCATGGCCAAAATGTGTTTTCGCTCTTCTGGCGCAGAATAGCACGGTCGCAGTTGGAAATCAGTGTTCGGGACACATTAAGAAAATCACAGTGACACTGTTCATGAGTAGGGGTCCTAAAATGCCTATGTTGAAAATTTTGTTATGAAATTCCATAAAATGACTGTGTTACGAACATTCGTCATGCAGTTTCCATGCACCCTTTTAACTTCGCAAATTAGTAATATTTTCATATCAGATTTTCAACACTGCCATTTTTTCACACCTCCTTATGAACAGTACAGCTGCAATTTTTCACATCCTGCCCAAACTGTGTTTTCACACTTCCAGTGCAGAATACCGCAGTCACTGTCGGAAATCAGTGTTTGGGACAGATTAGGATTGAGCAAGTGAGAGAGGGGAGTGACCGAGCTCAGCTGAGCTCTGTTGAAACTGCTGCAGATTTCTTTGTGGGCAGGAAAAGGCACCAATGCAGGCAGGAGCCCAGTGCAAAAAGGCAGCCTGCAGCGCGGGGAGACACAGAATGAGCGAGTTAGGGGGGGGATTGAGCTCAAAGGAGCTCTGTTGGGACTGCTGCGGATTTCTTTGTGGGCAGAAAAAGTCAGCAATGCACGCAGGGACCCAGTAAAAAAGGTCATACTGCAGCGGCAGGAGAAACAGAATGAGCGAGTGAGAGAGGAAAAGTGAGCGAGCTCAACGGAGCTCTGTCACGACTGTTGTGGATTTCTTTGTGGGCAGAAAAAAGCAGCAACGCAGGCAGGAGCCCAGTACAAAAGGGCAGCCAGCAGCACCGGCAGAAATGGAATGAGTGAATGAGAGAGAGGGCATGAGCGAGCTCAATGGAGCTCTGTCGGGACTGCATCAGATTTCTTTGTAGCCAGAAAAAGGTGCCAACAGAGGCAGGAGCCAAGTACAAAAGGGCAGCCTGCAGCACCAGGAAAAACAGAATGAGTGAATGAGACAGGGAGAGTGAAAGACCTCAATGGAGCTCTGTTGGAACACCTGTGGATTTCTTTGTGGGTAGAAAAAGATGCCATCGCAGGCAGGGGACCAGTACA
Source organism: Neoceratodus forsteri (assembly GCA_016271365.2). Taxonomy (NCBI): domain Eukaryota; kingdom Metazoa; phylum Chordata; order Ceratodontiformes; family Ceratodontidae; genus Neoceratodus; species Neoceratodus forsteri. Next base: position 1,276,727,962 of record CM057450.1, on the reverse strand, counting down.
AAAGGGATGGCTGCAGTGCCGGGAGAAACACAACGAGCGAATGAGAGAGGGAGAGTGAGCGAGCACAACGGAGCTCTATTGTGACTGCTTCGGATTTCTTTGTGGACAGAAAAAGGCGGCAATGCAGGCAGCAGCCCAGTACAAAAGGCCAGCCTGCAGTGCCGGCAGAAACGGAACAAGTGAGTGAGAGAGGGGGAGTGAGCGAGCTCAACAGAGCTGTGTCAGGACTGCTGCAGATTTCTTTATGGGCGGAAAAAGCCACCAATGCAAGCAGGAGCCCAGTACAAAAGGGCAGCCTGCAGCACGGGTAGAAACAGAATAAGCAAGTGAGTGAGGGAGGGGGAGGGAGTGAGTGAGCTCAACGGAGCTCTGTTGGGACTGCTGTGGATTTCTTTGTGGGCAGAAAAAGGCAGCAATGCACACAGGGGCCCAGTACAAAAGGGAAGCCTGCAGCTCGGGGAGACACAGAATGAGCGAGTGAGGGGAGTAGTGAGTGAGCTCAACAGAGCTCTGTTGGGACTGCTGTGGATTCTTTGTGGGCAGAAAAAGTCAGCAATGCACACAGGGGTCCAGTACAAAAGGGCAGCCAGCTGTGGAGGGAGAAACAGAACGAGCAAATGAGAGAGGGTGAGTGAGCGAACTCAACGAAGCTCTGTCGTGACTACTGCAGATTTCTTTGTGGGCAGAAAAAGGCAGCAACACAGGAAGGAACCCAGCACAAAAGGACAGCCTGCAGCACCAGCATGAACAGAACAGGCAAGTGAGAGAGAGGGAGTGAGCGAGCTCAATGGAGCTCTGTCGGGACTGCTGCAGATTTCTTTATGGCCAGAAAAAGGTGCCAACAGAGGCAGAAGCCCACTACAAAAGGGCAGCCTGCAGCGCCAGGAGAAAAAGAATGAGCGAGTGAGACAGTGGGAGTGAGCAACCTCAATGGAGGTCTGTCGGGACATCTGTGGATTTCTTTGTGGGCAGAAAAGGGTGTCAATGCAGGCAGGAGCCCAGTACAAAAGAGCAGCCTGCAACTCCGGGAGAAACACAATGAGTGTGTGAGGGGGGGGAGTGGGCAAGCTCAACGGAGCTCTATAGTGACTCCTGCGGATTTCTTTGTGGACAGAAAAAGGCGTCAACACAGGCAGCAACCCAGTACAAAAGGGCAGCTTGCAGCGCCAGCAGAAATGGAATGAGTCAGTGAGAGGGGGGAGTGAGCAAGCTCAATGGAGCTCTGTGGGGACTGCTGCAGATTTCTTTGTGGGCAGAAAAAGGCACCAACAGAGGCAGGAGCCTAGTACAAAAGGGCAGCCTACAGTGCTGGGAGAAACACAATGAGCGAGTGAGAGAGGGGGAGTGAGCGAGCTCTACAGAGCTCTATCATGACTGCTGTGGATTTCTTTGTGGGCAGAAAAATGCAGCAACACAGGCAGGAGCCCAGTACAAAAGGCCAGCCTGCAGCGCCAGCAGAAATGGAATGAGCAAGTGAGAGAGGGGGCGTGAGCGAGCTCAATGGAACTGTGTCAGGACTGCTGCATATTTCTTTGTGGGCAGAAAAAGCCACTAACACAGGCAGGAGCCCAGTACAAAAGGCAGCCTGCAATGCCAGGAGAAACAGAATGAGCGAGTGAGACAGAGGGAGTGAGTGACCTCAACAGAGCTCTGTTGGGACACCTGCGGATTTCTTTGTGGGCAGAAAAAGGTGCCAACGCAGGCAGTAGCTCAGTACAGCCTGCAGCGTTGGGAGAAACATAATGACCGAGTGAAAGAGGGGGAGTGAGCAAGCTCAACAGAGCTCTATCATGACTGCTGTGGATTTCTTTGTGAGCAGAAAAAGGCAGCAATGCAGGCAGCAGCCCAGTACAAAAGACCAGCTTGCAGCTCTGGCAGAAATGGAATGAGCAAGTGAGAGAGGAGGAGTGAGAGAGCTCAACAGAGCTGTGTTGGGACTGCTGCAGATTTCTTTGTGGGCAGAAATAGCGCCCAACAGACGCAGGAACCCAGTACAAAAGGGCAGCCTATAGCGCCAGGAGAAACGGAATGAGCGAGTCAGAGAGGGGGAGTGAGCCACCTCAACGGAGCTTGGTTAGGACAGCTGTGGATTTCTTGGCAGGAAGAAAAAGGTTCCAACACAGGCAGGAGCCCAGTACAAAAGGGCAGCCTGCTGCACCGGGACAAACAGAATGAGTGACTGACAGAAGGCCAGTGAGCGAGCTCAACGGACCAAAGCAATCAACATTCGGCATTGACAAATGGTTGTTTAACCATGTTTCAGTCAATATTACTATGTTTGGCTCTTTATGGTCAACCCAGGTCCTGAGGAGATCCATTTTTTTAATCATACTCCTTGTATTATCTAAGACCAATTTAATGGTATTTCCTCATGGACCTGGGTTCAATTCAATATCCCCACAAAGGGCCAGAGACAGCAACAGAGCTTGATCACTTGAATAAGAATTCCTTGTTAACAATACTGAATACCTTACTCATAGTTCTTTTTTGATCAGGTTAAAGGGATTTCTCCACGTAGTCAACTTTAATACTTCTTCTTCTTGTCTCCATTTATTCAAAGAACAATTTACAAGGACACAAGATCTTTTTGTTAAAGCATTAGTATCAATGGAGACACACAGCTGAACTATGCAGACCAGTCCCACTACCAACCCCATCATTTTAAGCAACGATCCACCCTTCATTGTTACTAAGATTTCTAACACCGTAGGCAGACAAAAAAATCATTCTCACAATCCTGAGAATCAGATTCAAAGGAAAGGCGAAGGCTCCTCTGCTTCCGACGTCCACACTCCAGACACCAGACCCACTCCTCCTCTCCACGGCTAACTCATGTGCCCGGCACTCTATACTTAGATAGAACACCCTGGGGGAGAAGGGTGGCCCTTCCTCCGCGTGGTGCAGATCCGGGGGCTGTGTCGGGTGCCCAAGGGAGAGGAGAGCTAGCGGTCATGGTTGGAGGTAGAGACCCGGAGACCTGAGGAGGCTGGAGAGAGTTCCCCAGGGCCCAGAGGAGCAGAAAAAGAGTTAAAAAAAAGTATCCTCTGTGTGGGTACTGCAACAGCGTGGCGCAACAGGCATGGGAGAAGCTGTGGGCCACATTCCTGCTGTCCGCATAGGTTATCAATCACAGGCGAGTCCTGTGTCGCATTTTCAGAGGAGTCTTACAGTGGGTAGAGGGGCTTGGGTACATGGGGTACATGGAAGCAGGACCTCTTACATTGCTATGACATATGGGGGCCCTGGCAAAGAAAGACCCCACCCACATGAAATAATGTGTACATTACTTTGTGGAAATTAGTCTCTGTTACAATGAATGTGGTGTGTGCCCCCGCTTTCCTTATAGTGGCATTACAAATGGTTGGCGACAGCACCAGAGCACAGTATAATTAGACATAAAGCCATTGTGCCACATTCCCCTAGGGGGCAAAGTACGGTGCTCATATCATATATTCTGTTTTTATTTTAAGAAAAGTGCACTGGATACTTTCATGACATCAGTCCATTGCTGTTTTCCAGTGATTCACAATGTGAGCTCCTTGTATTATATGAACACACCATTCCATACAGATGTGTGCTCCAATGCCACATCTGTTTTGGAAACTTCCTTCACAAGTCTATCTTCACATATGAACTCACTTTGTGTACTACATGTATTTTCAGCGGCGAACTGAGTTGCAAAATCAAATTTTTAAGTCCTTTATTTACATGCACATCACTATCTTGTTTCTCCTGGTCACAGTCCATGAACTGTCTTTCCTATTTCTATAAGCAATTTGAAAAAATAAATGTTAGCTCCACATTATGGTGAATGAAACATCTGTCCTACTTTTGCCACTTTTCATTACCACACCTTCAAGCCATGGAAAGGCAGCAGACATTCTATGTTATGGCAAAATGCTACGTGGTACATACAGTATAGACATTCATAGTATATGGTGGAACATTGTTCCAAACCGATTTTCATCTCAGCTGAAACACTGTTGTACCACAGTTCATAGGTTATGGAACACAGTTCTACCCTTCTGTTGTACTACAGCGTTCCAGCTGATTTGAAAAGTGCACAAGCCACATGGATTTACAGAAACTGCAGGATCAAACAGATAAACTGATGCAGCGACAGCACAGTGGGACACTCTCATAAATCACACAGAAGCAGGATCAACCAGATACGGGAAAGAAAATGCATGATCAACAAGATATGTGTACTTTTATAAAAAATTAAATGCAGGATCAACCAGATATATAAAATTACTTATGAAATGAAACTCAGTTCCTCACACTCCACATCCTCTTGCTATAAGTGAATAATACAGCCTCTATTTCTTTTTCTTGAAAATTCCTCCCACACTCAATCGACAACCAATTGAAGGCTGCACTACAAACATAGGGATATCTGGTCCCTAGCAACCACACATCTCCCTCTAGCAACCAGTCCTAACTCCCAGAATAAGACATGCTAATGAGTAATTTCTTTTCCTATTAAAAATGTTTAAAAAGTGCTCACACTGCACTGAAATTATTTAGGGGGAGCACCATACACTATAAAAAATACTGGGTGGGCAACTCTATGCCCAACTAATGTGTTCAGCCTCCTCGGAGTTCTGACAGACCTCTTGAGCTTCATTCTTGAGGTAAGAGGGAATCAGAACCCCTTTGTGGTAGTACACACTGGTTATGCATAGTTTCTGTCCCGTATTCTCTATACTGTGGCAGTACAGCATGCTGACATCACTACTGTGGTACTACGGCATCTGTCAGTTTATGGATTTCCAGACACAGCAACACTGAAACACAGAACAACATGAATTTGATTTTACATACACTGCTACTCTTGTACTTTTAAGAATGTAAAATAAAACATGCATACCTTTAATTGTTACCTTTTTTATCACAATTTTAGCAACTTACAGCATGGCATCATCCTTTTTTTTTTGTCAATTCTCTTTCTCTCCTCCGGACCAGAACTCTCTCAGGCTACCTCTCTCATCTGTACCACTCAACCGCATGCTGTGTTCCCCGCCATCTTCAAAGTCGTTATGACTCCCTGGGACATGGGGGGGCTACAGCCCCTGGGAGATCGAAGGGGCAGTGGTGGGGGACCAGCGTTGAGCATGTGACGGCAGCACTGGAGGAGCCGTCGCTGATCCAGCTGGAGGGGCTTTATCCCCTTGTATGTTCCCTTCTCCCCCCTCCCACGTGCGTGGTGCATGTCCCAACCTTGCGGCACATGGCAACCCTGCCTACGTCAGGCCACACTGTCTGCATGCAGTCCAGTGCTCTGCAGCATCCCTGGTCTCCACCAGGAGCTGTTGGGGTGCCAGACATCCCTATAGCCCTCCCCCCAGGAGAGGAGACCAGCTCTGCAGGTGCTCAATCCAATCCCTCCCCTGCCGACCCCTAGCACCTGAGCTTGCTCCCAAATCTGGGTCGCCAGCGTGGCGCGAGATGGGGTGTCCAGGGCCTCAACCCTCAGCGCCACTGGGAAAGCACATGATATCATTCTGACAAACAAATCTCTGCCAGAAAGCTGAGCGTCAAGGATAACCATGCTTAGCCCAAACCACCAAACTGCAATGCCCTGGATTTCCCTGTTTGACTAACTTATGTCAAGTACAGAAGTTCATCATTTTCATGGTTATGTCTTGCTGTTCAAGGATAAGCACAATCAAAAATAAATCGGGGTTGCTGGAGTTTTAAACTGTGGTGCTGAAATATGTCAGTGCATTCAAGTAAAAACTACTGTACTTTTCTCATTGGTTTTAAATTAGAAATGTCCCAGAAAGATTTATTTTGATGGTGTTCACTAGCATTTCTCCATCAAGAAGCAGCATTACTGTTACAATAACTCATTTCAAAAGTCAGTCTTTGGTACTTGACAACTATAACTTGCCTCCCAAATATTAAGATCACCTTCATAGGCATTTAGCCTTTAAACTGAACAAAGTCTGCTTTGTGGCACCTTTGAAGTGAGAATGTATATTTTATATCTGGCTATGTGATTAAACAATATGCAATCCTTAACTTGTCAAGGTGTTGTGATGTTTATTTATACAAGTTTGTTTAATCTGTTATTAACATGACTGTGTATTTGTTACCTGTCACACATTACCGACAAGGGTCATAAATTGTTCAGCTCACTTCCTGATTAAACAAATCAAATCAAATAAACTGCCCTCATATAGTATTTATGCCCATTCCCTCAGAAAGGTAAGCAGCTAGCTTCAGGGCCAATTGAAATGAGATACTGTAGTTCAGTTCTTATCTAGCTGGGTCAAGATGGCCTTGTGTTTCTGGGTATCAATGCAGCAGGCAAATAAATAGTAATTTGATATCACTGATGGACTAATTTTTTCTGTCCTTATTTATCCCTGTATCTACAGTACTGTATGTATCTATGCATTTGTTATTAAAAGTTAGGAATCAATAGCTTAAGCTTGTAAATCAGTGAGACATTTGGAGGCTCTCATTCTGCCCACACCAAGCTCCATTCATGTATTTATTTATTTATTTATTCAGAAATTGGAAAGTACCTTTGAGTCAGAGACTCATTTACAAAGGTTCCATGTCACATATATTGAACAATACAAAGTTACGGTAACAATTAGAGTACACTTGATACATGGTAAAAAATAGGAGAAATAGTAATAAAAAAGAAAGAAAGGAAAAAAAAGAAAAAATAGGAAGAAAGAAAGAAAAGAAAAAATTGGGGGGGGGGGGGGCAAGCCAGCCAGAGGCCATCGTCATTGCAGTGGGAAGAATGTGTGACAGTGTCAGTAGCAGTCACAACAGTTTGAGGATTAGAGGTGACCCTTGAGGTGGGTTTTGAAGAGGCCGATAGAGTTTTGGGTTGCGATGAAGCTGAGTAAGTCATTCATCCAGGAGGGGGCCTTGTAGCTAAAGGGCCTTTGAAATAGGGACATATGACATCGGTGAACTGTGAGATGTTGCTTGCTGGAGCTACGAATTACTTTTGGTGTAGTGTACGGGTAGATTAGGGAGGTGAGACCCGGAGGGGAGAGATCTAGGGTGATTTTTTTGGCCATAAGACAGGTGTGGAATTTGATCCTATTGTGGAGGTTAAGCCAGTTAGTGGAGTTATATAGTGAGCAGGTGTGTGTGAGGTGGTCACAGTCCAGGACCAGGCGACAGGTTTTGTTTAGGGAGAGACATAGCCTATTTAGGGCCGAAGTGGTGGCAGCGCTATAGATGAGTATACTGCAGTCTAGGAGGGAGAGGATAGAGGACGAGACTGTGAGTCGGACAGCGTCTTGGGTAAGGCAGTGTTTGACACGGTATAGTAGTCCTAGATGGACACTGAGGGCTGTGGACAGTTGGTGTATGTGTTGGTGGAAATTGAGAGCTGGGTCCAGTGTGATGCCTAAATATTTGAAGGAGTTTACTTGCTCGAGAGGGGTTAGGTCAGCAGTTAGGATCTGGGGGCAAAGTGTCTGCTTAGTTTCTTGGGGGTGGGTGAAAACCATGAATTTGGTCTTCTTATAGTTTAATAGAAGGCATTGTGCAGTGAACCACTATTCGACTTCATTAAAGGAGGACTGGAGGGTTTGGTGGAGTTGCAAAGGGTCATGGCGAGAGGCATAAAGGACAGCAACATCCGCATATAGCAGAAGGTTGCTAGAACAGGTGCTGGGTAAAGACTGAAAAGAAGGAGACCGAGGATGGACCCCCGTGGGACCCCTGAGCATTTACTGAGCATGCTCCAACATCCTTGGACACTCACTTTCTTGCTGCCCTGGTGCAACTGCAGCTCATTGGCTGTTACGACTGCTGTCAGCTCTGCTGAGGTTCCAAAGCATTTGTGTTTTTTGGGGGGGGCAGGGCAATGCCTACAGTATTTAATCGGTACTTTTGTTGACTCTGGCTTTTGTTTGATATTAAATCTCTGCATTTTCTTCATTTATTCTTCCACTTGGTACCTTAGACCCTGAACAACTGTAGCAGCATAGCTCTCTCCTGTGCATTGTCTTTCCCATCTAACATAACCCGTACATTTCTGGAACCTCTGTTTCCATTCAATCCTACAAGTTCCTACAGAGCTGGTGTTACTAGTGCTCTAACTATGTGAAAGAATGGAGGCAGCCCCTGCTCTCATGCTCACATACCTTTTCACTTGTACAGCGGCAAGCAAACAAACAAATTTTATTTTTAAAACGCCATTCCAGAAGACCATGGCATTGTACATAAACATAACTAAAACATAATAACCATAAAACACATAATCGAAATCAGTTATAAAATCAAGAGGACTTAAGCCTTAAGAAAGGAAAAATTAAAAAGATAAGTTTTCAAGGCAGATTTAAAGGCCTTAGCAGATGGGCACTCTCTGATGTGATGAGATAAAGAAGTCCGTAGGGTCTGTGCTACAAAAGCAAGAGATCTAGCTCCAGACATAGTCAGGTGGACCCTGGGGATCTGTAGCAATCTCTTATTGGCAGAACAGAGTGGGTGAAGGTGGCAGAAGGGGCAAAGGAGATCTTGTAAATACCATGGTCCCTGTCTGTGTAGGGCATTATAGGTCAGCAAACCGACCTTGAGGATGATCCTCCACCACACCGGCAGCCAGTGCTGTCTGCAAAGCACAGGTGTGACATTGCAAGATCTTGACAAGCCAGTCAACAACCTGGCAGCTGCATTCTGCACCAACTGCAGGTGGCGAAGATCCATCCCTGGCAGCCCTAGGTATAGGGCATTGCAGTAATCAAGGGGTGTGGTCACAATGGTGTGGACCAGAGTCGGAAGATCGTCAGGCGGGACTAGGTGCTTTATCCGAGTGATGTTCCTCAGATGGCAAAATGAGATCTTGATGACGGGCGACACCTGATATTTAAGTGTCAGTTCATCATCCAGCACAATGCCCAGATTCTGCACCTGGTCAGAAGTCACCAGCTGGTTACCTCCAAGCCAAAGCCTAGAGGGTTGCCCAACCGGTGACCCCTCTACCCGATGACCTAGGTCCACAACCAGCACCTCAGTCTTATATGGGTTTAACCTGACCCGATTGGTACTCATCCACTCTTGAGTCTCAGAGAGGCAGTTATTAAAGACTGAGACAGCATCATTTTGTTCAGGTACAAAGGGCATGTATAGCTGAGTATCATCTGCATAGCAGTGAAAACTCAGCCTTTACCACCGTATAATTTCTCCCAAAGGCAGCATATGCACCTCAAACAACATGGGCAAAAGCACAGAACCCTGCGGTACTCCATATGACAGGGCATGAGGGACCGAGGAAAAAACACCAGACTCCACTGTCTGTATCCTGACAGTGAGAAAAGATCTAAACCATCTGAGGACTGTACCAGCCAGTACACAGAGTAATCGCAGGTTCTCGAGCAACATCTCATGGTCCATGGTGTCAAATGCTGCAGAGAGATCAAGGAGGACTAAGATGGAATGACTCTTCCGATCTCTCGCTATCAGGAGATCATTAAGTACCACACACTTTATATCTTTTACAGACTGGAGCCTCACAGTAATGTTATCCACAATTCCAGTTAAAAACCATAGGTATCATATAGCCATGATAGCACTTACTCTTAAAAAATTAATTTTGCGTCATTGGCTTAATGCTCATGCTATTACTTATGAGGAATGGTTAAGGAACCTGTTATTTAACCTCTGTACTGAACAAATAAAGGCTAGTCAGGGGGGTCCCCTTCCTCGCTAAAGGAAAGTGTGGGAGAGTTTGCACACTTTATATCTTTTACAGACTGGAGCCTCACAGTAATGTTATTCAGTTTTCTGATGGGACATAGAAACATTGAAACATAGAATTTGATGGCAGATAAGGACCACTTGGCCCACCCAGTCTGCCCATTTCCCTACCTATTGGATAAGCTGCAGATTCTAGTTAACCAACAGCATACTTCCTGCAACCCCCCACTATAATTGCCTTATGTCTGTCCCATGCATGTTTGAATTCCCCCACTGTTTTAGACCCCACAACCTCTCCAGGAAGGCGGTTCCATGCGTCCACCACTCTCTCTGTGAAAAAGAATTTCCTCACATTACCCCTGAGCCGTCCCCCCTCAAACTTTAAATTCTGCCCCCTTGTTCTTACACATATCTTTTTCTGAAAGATGCTACCCTCCTGGACTTTGTTGATTCCCTTGAGATATTTAAGTTTCTATCATGTCCTCCCTGTCCCTCCTCTCATCAAGGGTATACATATTAAGCTCTCTCAGTCTCTCTTCATATGGTTTCTGAGGTAGACCCTGCACCATTTTAGTTGCCCTCATCTGGACTGCTTCCATCCTGTCTATGTCCTTGCATAGATGAGGTCTCCAAAACTGCACGCAGTATTCCAGATGGGGTCTCACCAACTGTCTGTATAGAGGGATAACCACTTCCATTTTTACGTTCGCTTGCGTGCATGCACAAGGAACGTTTTGGGAGAGTAGCACACTTTGGCGGTGTGCCTCTCCTGTTCAATCCACTGCTCCGTTGAGCAGGCGTGGTGGTCCTGCGCCAATGGGTGCAGGAGCTGTGTATGACAGCGGTGGTCTTCGTTTAAAAAACACGCGTGTCACACACAGCACTAGTAAACCTCACGCCACCCCCAAGGCTTTAGTGCCACGCTGGGAGCCCACCCCAGCGCGGCAAGCGCCGGCAATATCTGCTGACGGGGTGCCCAATCCTCCGTCGGCTCCACGTCCCCAAATGCCCCCCAAAGCTTTGGTGCCACACTGGAGCCCACCCCAGCGTGGCAAATGTCCCGCATCATCTTTTTTTTTTTGTTACCTAGAAAGTAAAACGGTCCCACGGCGCTTCTCTCTGAACCCCTTCCCACAACCCACACCCACCCACTGCATACCCTACCTCCCCACACCCCCCTCACCCCATACTTACCTCCGGAGCTCGGCACGATGATCTTCGGTGGACCGGGAACGCGTCTGCACTCTTCAAAGCCGACCGCGAACTGAGGAAATGCCGGTAAGCTGTATAATGGGCTAGATAGGGGGTTTCAACTTTATTGCATATCTCAGGCATTTTTTGGAATTTTCGCACCAAATTTTCAACATGGGGTTTTTGGGACCCCTTCTCATGAATGATGTCACTGTCATGGCGTTATTCGGGCCTGAAGGGTGATTTCGCAGTCACTGCTGCAATCACTTTCGTCAGACCGAATAACACGCATGACAGTGAATCGATTCATAAGAAAGGGTCCCAAAACTCCATGTTGAAATTTGGTGCAAAAATTCTAAAATGACTGTTTTATTTAGGTGTGCTATGCAGTTCCCTACGCAGGCTCGTAAGTTCACTTAATTTTCAACATTTTCACTCCAGATTTTCAACTATTGCCATTTACCACACCTCCTTATGAGCAGTACACCTGTCATTTTCACATCCTGCCCAAAGCGTGTTTCACCCATGTAGCGCATAATGGCGCAGTCGGTGTGTAATCAATGTATGGGACACATTAGAAAATCACAGTGACACTGATCATGCGAGAGAGTCTTAAAATGGTTGTGTTGAAAATTCTGGTGAACTATAAAATGTTTTTCATGCGATGCTATGCAGTTCCCACGACGCTTTAGGTGCTTCAATTTTCAATATTTCACTCCAGATTTTCAACATTGCCATTTTACCACACCTCCTTATGAGCAGTATAGCTGTCATTTTCACATCCTGCCCAAAAGTGTTTCCGTCCATATGGCGTGCAATGGGCGCACTCAGTGTCTTGAACTCAATGTATGGGACACATTAAGAAAATCACAGTGACACTGTTCATGACAGAGGTCTTAAAATGGCTATGTTAATCTGGTGCATAAATTCTAAAATGACTGTTTTACTTAGCCGTCTATGCAGTTCTGCATTGCGATTGAAGTTTCGATTTCAATATTTGCTACTCAATGACTTCCAAATACCTAAACAGCACATAGAAGCAAGCAACATTCGCATTGACAAATGTTTGTTTATTTTGCATTCGCTTGCATGCATGTGCAAGGAACGCTTTGGGACAGTACGACTTTTTGAAGGTGTGTGATCTCCTGTCCAGTGCAGTGCCCAGTGTAACGTAGCAACCCTACTGCACCACTGGATGCATGAGCTGTCTATGACAGCAGTTTGGCTGCAGTGGTCTTCAGTTAAAAGAAACGACCACTGCAATTAGCGGTAGCGTGTGTGTATTTAGCATATTGGACGCCACCCTTTTCCTCTGGCTGCAAATAAAACTCCTCCCACTCTCCTCTGCTGTGCTGCTCACCCTGCTCCTTGTTACTGCCCCACCAAACACATTGTATGTGCAGGACGGAGTGCACAGTCCCCATTGTCTCCAGGCCCCCAACAAACACCCAGGTGACATGTTGGGAGCCCACCCACATGCCCATTGTCCCTGTAAATGGGAAAACTGTCCCAACATCTTTTATTTTTAAAACCTGTGAAAACAGAAAACGTCCTCGCTGTGTCTTGTGCCCCTCCCTGAACCCACACCCACCTCTGCTTACCCCACCTCCCCTCTTATACTTACCTCCGAGATCAAGCGCAATGATCTTCAGTGGAGTGGGAACATGCCTGCACTCTTGAAAGCAGAACGCAAACTGAAGAAATGACGGTAAGCTGTATAATGGCATAAATGTTTTTTTCCAACTTGGGTGGCTATCTCGGGCATTTTTGCAAATTTTAGCACCACATTTTCAACAGGGGGTTCTTGGGACACCACCTCATGAATTCAGTTACTGTCATGTGAGTTATTCGGTCCCCAAAGGTGATTTCATGGTCACTGCACAAATCACCTTTTGGGATTGATTAACTAAACAACAGTGTCACTGTTAATGAGGTGGGCTTCAAAATCTATGTTACAAATTTGGTGAAAAATGCACAAATGACTTGTGTTACGGTCGTTGCGCAGTTTCACGCACACTCATAACTTACAGAATTTGAAATATTTTCACCAGATTTTCAACACTGGCATTTTTCACACCTCCTATGAACAGTACAGCTGACATTTTTCACATCCTGGCTGAAATGTGTTTTTCCACATCCAGCGCACAATGGTGCGGTCACAGTGAGAAATCAATGCTCAGGACAGATTATGAAAATCACAGTGACACTGTTCATGAGCAGAGGTCCCACAATGCCTATGTTCAAAATTTGGTGACAAAAGTCCACAAAATGACTGTGTCATGAGCGTTCATTGCGCAGTTTCCATGTATGCTCGTAAGTTCGAGAAATTGTTGTATTTTCACTCCAGATGTTCAACATTGCCATCCTTCACACCTCCCTATAGATGCTACAGCTGTCATTTTCACATCCTGCCCATTGTGTTTTTGCACATGTGAGCACAACGGTGTGGTCGCTGTGGAAATCAATGCTCAGGACAGATTAACAAAATAACAGTGGGACTGTTCATCAGCAGAGGTCTCAAATGCTTTTATGAGGTGGGGGTAACAAAAAGGTCATGCTGAAAATTTATTGTGCAAATACCAGAAATCACACAGGGCATTAGGGTAAAGCACCATATGTGCCAAACACCACTGCAAATACCTGCAAGCAAACGTTCGGCATTGACAAATGCTTGTTCTACTTGTGATGCCCCTCCCTATGCATCCCAGTATCCCCCTGGCTCTCCTTACTGACTTCTCACATTGCTTACCCACCTTTAGGTCATCTGATATGACTACACCCAGATCTCTTTCCATTACTGTTGTCTTTAGTACCTCCCCTGCTATTGTGTACTCTTCTCCTGGATTTTTATTTCCCAGGTGCATTACTTTGCACTTCTTTGCATTGAATCTAAGTTGCCATATGTCTTACCATTCCTACAACCTTGCCAAGTCCCTTTTCATCCTTTCTACCCCCCTTGTGTATCAACTCTGTTACAGATCTTTGTGTCATCTGCAAAGAGGCATACCTTTCCTTCCAGATCCTCTGCAATGTCACCTATAAAGACGTTAAAGAGGACTGGACCCAGTACTGAGCCCTGAGGTACTCCACTATTAACCCCCCTTTCTTCAGAATGTGTTCCATTCACTATTACCTTCTGTGTCCTGTTGTGCAGCCAATTTGCTACCCAGGCTACCACCCTGGGACCCACTCCCAGGCTGGCTAACTGATTATTAATATTTTGTGCGGACTGTGTCAAATGCCTTGCAAAGTCTAGGTAGGCCATATCCACAGCCCTCCCTTGGTCTATTACTTTGGTCACCCAGTCAAAGAATTTGATTAGATTCATCTGACATGACCTTCCTGCTGTGAATCCATGCTGCTTTGGGTCCTGTGCTCCGCTGGCCTCTAGGTACTCAACAATTCTTTCTTTCAGAAGTGATTCCATCATTTTCCCCACCACTGAGGTCAAACTAACAGGTCTGTAGTTTCCTGCTTCTGCCTTGCTCGCACTTTTGTGAAGGGGAATCACATCTGCCCTCCTCCAGTCCTCAGGTACCACCCCATCTTCCCATGATTTGTTAAAAAGTGTGGTTAGTGGTGTCACTAGGTCCTCCCTTAGCTCTTTTAGGATTCCAGGGTGAATCCCGTCAGGCCCCATTGCTTTGTCCACCTTGAGTTTTAGGAGTTCTTTCAGTACTCTTTCTTCTGTAAATGGACTGGTGTCAACCTCACTATCCAGAGTGCTTCTACTGTTTGGTTTGGGTAACTCCTCCTCTTCTTCTTTTGTAAATACTGAGCAAAAGTATTCATTCGGTATCTCTGCCTTTTCACTGTCTCCCTCTGCCCACCTCCCCTCTCCTTTATTAATCTTCACTATCCCTCCCTTAACCTTTCTATGCTCCCTAATGTACCTATAAAAGGTTTTATCCCCCTTCTTAACTGAGTTGGCTATCTTTTCCTCGGTTTGTGCCTTTGCTTTTCTGACTGCCTTCCCCACTTCTTTCTGCTTTAATTGATACAGTTCCCTGTTGTGCTCCGTCTATGATTCCTTATACTTTTTGAATGCAGCCTTTTTCTCCTTAACCTTCCTTGACACCTCTTTTGAGAACCATAGTGTTTTTTTATTCCGCTTTGTTTTCTTTATTTGTTTCATACAAAGGCTTGTTGCCTCCATGATGGCAGTTTTGATTTTTCTCCATTGTTCTTCCACCCCTCCTTTCTGGCCATTTGCTAATGCATTCCTCAGGTATTCACCCATTATGCTGAAGTCAGCCCTTCTAAAGTCCAGTATCCTTGTCTTTGTATGGCTTGTCTCCATGGTCGTGTTTATTGTGAAGCACACTGTGCAGTGGTCGCTTGTTCCCAGATGTCTACTGACTTCAAAATTTGTGATCCTCTCTCCATTTGAGAGTACCAGGTCTAATATTGCTCCCTCCCGAGTGGGCTCCACCACTAGCTGTCTAAGGCATGCCCCCTGTAGGGCATCGAGAATGACCCTGCTCTTGGATGTGGCTGCAGTCCATGTTGCCCAGTTAACAACTGGCATATTCAGGTCTCCCATCAACAGTATCTCCCCTTTTTAAGCCATTTTGAGAATGCCCTCTATCATTTTCTTGTCCATTTCCTTCCCTTGAGATGGGGGTCTATATACAACCCCTGTGTGGATTGTGATGCCATTCCCTGTCTCCAAGGTGACCCAGAGTTCCTCTTGTCCTCCCCCTTTACTTTTTAATTCTGTAGCTTTGATCCCTTCCCTTATGTAGAGAGCTACTCCACCTCCTCTTTTACTCTCCCTGTCCCTTCTGTAGATTGTGTACCCTGGTATGTTGACATCCCAGTCATGGTTCTCCGTGTACCATGTTTCTGTGACTGCCACAATATCCAAGTGTTCCTCTTCCATCAGGGCTACCAGCTCTAGAAGCTTGTTTCCCAGACTACGGGCATTGGTACTCATTGCCCTCCATTTAATGTTGGCTTTATCCTTTTTGACCCCATCCCTGCTCTTATTGCCCTTGTCCATTTTTCCATTTACCCCTGTCCTGCCCTCTGTCAGGCTCTGTACCTCAGTGTTTACCCTACTACCTGCCATGTTTTGTAGGGGGAGGCTTGAACTTTCCTGTTTCCTATCAGCACCTCCCTCCTTGGCTAGTTTAAAAGCTTGCCAAGGAAGCTTTTAAACCTGCCACCTAGGAGCATGTTTCCCTTCCTGGACAGATGCAGACCATCATGCCAGTATAGACCTTCATCTTTCCAGGTATATAGAATTCCACAAATTTACCAGTAATCTCTTTGGGAGCAAGACAAAGGCCCCCCACACATTGAGATCTTATACTAGGGATAATCCTGGAAGATTCTACCTGTTTCAGTCTTAATGCCAGGAGATGGCCTGCCTTTTCACCTCGATCAATATATTTCACTCCAGTTTTTAAAATAGCATATTCAGCTTTCTCCCATAGGAGTGAGCTGTACTGATCCCTTAAACCCACCAGTAACTGTTTATCATCTGTAGTGGTTGCAGGAGACAGTGAAGCTTCCAGAGTGTGTACTGTATTCTGGACAGAAGTGAGAGGGATTTTTGTTCCCCGTCTCTGCTACGTTGAGAGGCCTCCCTAATAAATACTCCTCTTAGTACACACTTCAGGGCTCCCCACTCACAGTCTGGCCTTAGAGTGGAGTTCTGATTGACCCTAGTAAATTCTTCTATTTCTTGTGTGATGGTTTCTATAATTTGGGGGTCTTTAAGGAGCTGATTATTCATCTTCCACAGAGTCTGGTGATAAATCTGGTGTAAGGAGTAGGTCACAGTTTACTACTGAGTTGTCTGAGATTACCCCAGAGGTAATCCCTGCTGACACTATCCCCTGCAACAATGACTGGCTAATGAAAAAATAATCTATCTTGGATGATGCCCCATGAACATTGGATCAGAATGTAAATTCCTTCAAAGTGGGGTACAGTGTTCTCCATGGGTCCTCCAGCCCCATGTGGTCCACCATCTCTCTGAGAGCATGTTGTGCTGGGAAAAGGTCCTGTCTTTTGGGGGTTGATTTATCTAAGTCAGGAAAAAAAGGTAGATTCCAATCTCCCCCAATTATACAAGGATAGGCTGTATAGCGTGTCATTTCCTGTAGTAACTTAGTAAAAAATAGGGGAGAGTCGTTATTGGGACCATATACACAACCCAACAATAAGGAAGTTCTCTCTAGGGTGCCTTTCACAAATATAAACCAGCCTTGCGGGTCCCTCACAATCCATTCTGATTTAAAGGGTATGTTTCTAGCCACCCATATGGCTACCCCTCAACTCTGTTAAATGTGTCTGGGAAAGGGATTTGTAAGGCACAGCTACTCAGGGACTACCTCCGTGACCTCTGTCCCTTTGAGCTCCCTGGACTTCCAGCTGTGGCCTACAGGAGGTGTACAGCCTTGGTAATTGCTCAGAGGAGGGGGTGTGGTGGTGGTGGTACCCAAGTGGCTGCCGGGGTGTCTGAGATTCGGGATGTGGGGCCACGGAGATTCCCTGGGGTCAAATGGGAACTGGAGAGGGGATTGCCATGCTTAGTTCCCATACCCAAGGGTTCCATGATGGATGGTGGGCAGTTAGCAGGTTCGGCTGCCTCCCCTCATCCTACTTGGGTTGTGTTATGCAATGCCAGGTAGATGAGGAATAAGACTGCCATAATGGTGGACTTGATATCCTCGGTTGACCTGGCTTGCATCACGGAAACCTGCTTGGATGAAAATGCCGCCCCCATTTTGGAGAGCAGTTCCGGCTGGGTACTCAGGGAGGATCGCAGGGGTGCAGGGTAGCCATTTGTTTTAAAACCAGCCTGAACTTCATGGTGCTACCTGTAGGTCACACATGTTCATTTGAGTGTGTGGCTGTACAAGGGGGTGTAAGGGCAGGTTTCAGGGTCATTGTGCTTTATCGTCCCCCTGGAGTGCATAGGGATTTTGTTGCTGAGGTCGAGGAGCTCATTGCCAGTCTGGTGTTGGAGTCTCTCAGGTGGTTAATTCTGGGGGACTTCAATGCCTGGGTTGACGGCGGGCTTTTGGGCTTTGAGAATGATCTTTTAGGAAGCATGGGGGCCCTGGGCCTGTTGCAAAAAGTAACAACAGCTATGGCCACACATTGGATTTGTTTTTTTCATTAGGTGTAGATATTAATGACCTCAGTGTTGATCCTGTATTTTGGTCAGATCATAGCACCATGAGGTTCACACTTGGTGGCACCCCCTAGATGGTCCTGCTCCTGTGGAGGTGGTCCGGTACCACCCATTAAGAGGAGTTTCCTTGACAGAATTATCTGCAGTGTTGGACCTATCGAGTGTTGGGGTGGCTTGTGCTACTGGAGGAAGCAGTGGTAGCCTATTATGGGGCGGTTGCTGTGACCTTCAATTCTATCGCACCCATTCGTGTCCATCCCTTGTACACTCGCTGGAGACCTCCTTGGTTTGATGGAGATCTCCAGAGTTTAAAGTTCAAGGGGCAGAGGTTAGAGAGATGCTGGAGGAGATCTGGTCTGCTGGAGGACAGGTTGGCCCTCAGGTTGCATTGTACAAACTATCAGGGGGCAATCTCCAGTAAGAAGGTGGCATATCTGTTTAGAGAGATTGCTGTAGCAAGGAACAGACTGGCTCAGCTTTTCTACACAGTGGATGGGCTATTACATCCTGCCTGTCTCTGTGTTGGGGGAGCAGGTTCGAGCACTAGGTGCAAAGAGCTGTTTGTATTCTTTTCCGACAAGATGTCCTCTATCAGGGATGAGATGTCCTTGAGTATCTCTCAAAGGGGATGCATGGACTGGCCAGGAGAGTGTCAAAACACTCCTCTTGCCTGAGATGAGTTTGAGCTGGTTGAGGTGGAGGAGGAGCTGAAAATAATCTTGAAGCTGCAGCCAACCCAGTGTGAACTGGACCCAGGTCCAACCCGATTGTCGGTTGGATGTTTGGACCTGGTTGGTCCTGTGATTGCTGGGGTTGTCTGGAGTTCCTTGAGGAGTGGGGTCTTCCCAATAGCCTTGAAAGAGGCCTTGGTTAGACCCCTTTTGAAAAAACCCTCCTTAGACCCAGACTGCCTCAGCAATTACAGGCCAGTCTCAAACCCTCAAACCTCCCATTTTAAGGGAAGGTTATTGAAAAAGTGGTGGCCATACAGCTTGAGAGAAATCTTGCCTATTCCTCCACCTATGAGTCTTACCAGTCTGGGTTTTGTGCAGGGCAAAGTACAGAGACCGCCCTAGTGAGGATGCTTAATGATCTCCTGGTGGTGAGAGGCAGGAGAGACAGAACTATCTTGGTCCTCCTGGACCTCTTTGCAGTATTTGACACCGTAGACCATGAGGTGCTACTTGACCTCCTGCCGTTTTGGTGTGGCTTGTCTGGTAATGTCATCAACTGGTTCAGGTCATACCTGACAGGCAGAGTGCAAAGGGTGATAATGAAGTTAGCCTCATCTAACCCAAGGAGTCTGTGCTGTGGGGTACCGCAAGGTTCGGTCTTGTTGCCCTTGTTGTTCTTGGTGTACATGCTGCCACTGGGGGACATTATCAGGCAGTACGGACTGGGTTTTCACTGCTATGCAGATGATACCCAGCTGTACCTGTCCTGTGCAACCAATACCCAGGTGTCGGATTCTGTATTTAACAGTTGTCTCAATGAGATCCAGGCTTGGATGACTCAAAACTGGCTTAAGCTCAACCCAGACAAGACAGAGGTACTTGTTGTGGATCCAGTTCGTCGGGGCGGAGGGCATTGTGAGGGGTTACCCCCTGACCTTGTGTTGGGGGGTGTTCCCCTTACTCCATCTAGACAGGTGAAGGATTTAGGTGTGATCCTGGACAACGGTTTGACGCTTGATGTTCAGGTGTCAGCCGTCGTCAGGAGCGGATTTTATCATTTTAGGAACGTTGCACGAATCCAAGCCCTGATCCAACCGGAGGATCTGACCACATTTGTATATGCTTTTGTCACTTCCGTGCTGGACTATTGTAATGCCCTGTACCTAGGGTTATCTGGGGGCAACCTATGCAGGCTGCAGCTGGTGCAAAATGCGGCAGCAAGATTATTGACTGGGGCAAGACGGAGTGATCATATCACCCCGGTTCTCCGCGGACTGCACTGGGTGCCAGTCAGGTGGAGGATTGTCTTCAAGATAGGGCTCCTGATCTATAAATCCCTACATGAACGGGGACCTGTCTATCTGCAAGATCTTCTTGCCCCCTACCATCCACCCCGGGCACTCCGTTCTGCCGGTGGAGGCCTTCTGGAGTTCCCAGAGTGAGGTTGCGGCATTCTGGAGATAGAGCATTTTCGATGGTGGCACCCACTCTGTGGAACTCCCATCCTGGTTATTTAAGGGAGGCCCCCTTGGTAGAAGCCTTTAAGAAAGCATTAAGCACATATCTGTTCCAGCAGGCTTTTAATGACTGATTTTGGTTTTAATGGGATGGGTAGAATTTTAAGTTTCTGTTGAGCTGCTGTCTGTATTTTGTTATTGAATTGTTTTGTACAGTGACCAGAGTCCATGGAAATGGGTGCTTTATAAATAAAATATCGATCTATCTGTCTATCTATCTCCTGTGTTTAAAACCTGCCCTATATATTGTCTACCGAGGAGAGTTCCCTCCAATTCTAAAAGGTGAGTTTCTTGAAGAAATATGATTCCCCCTTTGAGCAGGCTGATGTGCTTCAGCACCTGATAACGTTTCCGTTTAGTTCGGAGCCCACATACATTCCAACACACAAGTTTTCTAATGTTTGCCATGATCCCTTAAAACAATCTTTAGAACCTGTTGATACCATATGTCCTGTTGCCTAAAAAATCCCATAACCTTACTGCCAAGCTGTCCCCACCTCCTCCCTCCCCGCTTCCATAGTGAAATGTCCCTCCTCCCCAATGCACAAGGTCCATGTTTATTGTCCCATTTGCCCTTTCCTCCTGCAGAGTACATCAGCAGCATCAATTTCCTTTCCCCTTCGATCATTTAGTAGAGACTCACCAAGAGGAATACCGCCCCCACCCTCTACTTTATAATGTACAATACCTTCCTCAGGGCAGCTTTTCCCTGCTTCCCCTCCCTCCCTCCCAACCCTCCTTGTTATTTCCAAAATTAGATAATGTAAATTGCGTATCCCTTTTATGCTTAACTTGCCCTGTAAGAGGGCTAGCAGGAAACTAATGTGGATCTACCATAACCTAGATCTAATACCCCCTCCTGCCCCAGTGATGTGACCCAATAATTTGGGGGCTTTTGCTCGTGATCTCTTTTCTAACCCCTTTGAAACCATGCTAGAAAGTAAAGCAAAAGTTATGGCCGACATGATCAAACTTAACAAGGTCCTCTTCCCAGAGTAATCAACTTCTTTTTTATGTCCTCTAATCAGCTCATTCCCCTACTACAGTTCTTACTTGGTAAAAAAAACAAACTAAATAATAAACAAAAATATTAGCGTCACATTTCAGGCCTTTAACTAGAAGAATCTTCCCAGTTCATGCAGTATTTCCTTCATAATGATGAACTGTGCTGTCCCTGAAAGTTACATTCATGCCAATAGTCTGATGACCTAGAGTCCAGCATAGTCTCAGAGTCACTGTCTGCGCTTTGCAGACACGTTGTTACTTGCGCAAGGAGAAAAGGCAAAGAAAAACATCCCTCTTATATGGTAGTCACCAACAGCAAACAAATTCCTTAAGTCCAAACAATACCGAACAAATATGGCTGATGATTGCGTCCCAAATGGAAGTAAAGTCGCCGTTCTATCTCTCTACTAACAGTGTAGAAACAAGCACGGTACATCAGATTCATCTGAGTGACCCATTGCAAACCTGTTCATACATTCTCCTCGTCTCTGTGAAGCCCAATAAACTGTATCTCCTTCTGTTTCCATATCAGGCTCTTACCTATCTCTAAAAAGGTTTGGAAGTAGTTTCCCCAATTCGATCTCCACTGTTTTCGGGTCTTATATGGGAGTCTATTTCCCCTCGATGGACGCTTGTAGATTGGCTGGATATAACATCCAAAAACAGATGTTTGCCGCTAGTAACTTGGTCACCACCTTGTGAAATTCAGCTCTCTTCTGCCTCACTGATGGGGTGAGATCTTGAGTAACACGGATTGGGGATCCCTCCCAGAGCACTTCCTTTAATTCTTTGACTTTTGCCAACAGATGTTGTTGTTTCTGATAATTCAGGAATTTGAAAATGAAAGTTCTGGGCTGAGCCCTTGGAGGTGGCATGGGTCTCAGAGCCCAATGAACCCTCTCAACTATGTACTCAGCACCAAAAAGCGAAGGCCCTGCAATCTTCTGGACGAACTTTTGTGCAAATAGAACTGCATTGGCTCCTTCTTCCCTCTCCAGTAGCCCAATAACCACAACATTATTGCGGCGGCTTCTTCCCTCAAGATCTTTGACTTTGTCTTCCAACTTAGATACACGTTGTCTCACAAGCACCATGGCAGGGTCAATTCTCTCCAATTTTTTCTCCACCGATATAATTCTTACTTCACAGTCTCCCGTTCGTTGTGCTAGTTCTTCAAGCTTTCCAGTCACCACTTTCACCTCTTCAGCTAGGGATCAGACCTCGTAGCGAAAGGGGCTAAATTCTCCAAGAAACCTCTCCAATGATAGAGGAGTGGCCTCCACAGTTGTAGTGATTCTCTTGGCCACTGAGGTCGACTGGGCCTTCACTTTTTTGGCAGCCTTTTCAGATGTGATCAGCAGTGTGTGATGTGGTGGAGCCGCTCGCATTTCTACCTCCATGGCCAGCTGGAGAATCCAGATTTCCACAGAATTGCACACAGTCAGGTCACTGCTCTCCAATAAAACAAGTTAGCAAAGAATTACACTAACATGTCGAAGTTAAACAGAGGTTTCAAGGAGGGGTAGCGGGAGCACCTGAGAAAGCATCTACTCAGTCTGAGGCATCATCTCCAGTTGTCTTGTTTCTAATTGACCTGGCATTGCGTAACACCGTCCAAGTCGGATGAGCAGCCGAGATCGACCGCGTTACTTGCCCACATAACGTGGAGCCCTTGGGTATGGGAACCAGGCAGGGAAGACCCCTTTCCTGAGTGCATTTCACCTTAGGGCACCTCCTTGACCCCACAACCCCAATTTGTCCATCCCGTTCTCCTCCCCACCAGGCCAACGACCCCTGCCTCCATGACACCCCTGCACTATACTCAAGGCACAGCATTGCCTATAAACCTCTCCTGGAAGTGTGGGGCACTCAAAAGGACATAGGGCCCACAGCTCGGTGAAGGAATAGTGTCCACCAGCCAAAGCCCTCTGCCAACACATCCTGCCATTACCTAAAAATCAGTAGTTACACTTTATAAGACACTCGTACAATCAACAACACTTTCACTCACACTCTCTAAAAAGTCCTCTAACTCAACAAAAAGCTACCCCCAATTATCTCTCTAACATAACCCAAATATTAAAAACCACACAATAACAAACCCACCACCCAAAACAACAACAGCGCACTAAAGTTTTCTGGTTTATAGGAAGTAAAATTATATTGCCCACTATAATCAAAGTTTTGTCCTTAGACTTGTCCAACAGATCAAAACATTACTCCACAATAACTTGCAATAGGGTGGGGAAGCTCTTACCTACCCCTCACCCACAAAAACTGTCCAAAGTGCAGTGGCCCTCTCACTGCCACACTATTATATAAAAGAGTTATAAATCAGCAAAGAGGCACTCTCACTGCCTCCTCCTCAGGTTTTGTATCAATTTAAAATACCAGCCAGTTCAGAGAAGTTTGAAGGAGAGTTTGCCACAGTTTACTAGGGGCTAAAGATCTTCCTACTGGGCTGCTCCTGAGAAAATGAATTCTCCAGAATTCACACAGCCAGCCTATGGCCCACTCCAGGGCAGACACCTAAAACTGGAGAACCCACCGCCAGTTAAATCACTGGAGCCACACGACCTTAGACGGCAGCCCTCGGTGACTCCAGGGGACAAGTCTCATGCCCACCCTCCAGTCAGCACTCCCAGTCCCCATGGAGGGTTCCCCAGACATGACACCCACCTCAGAGTCAACCGTCCAGGCTAACCAGTCCACCAGATGGTAGCAGTGATCCTTCTTGGTTAAAAAAGACTCAGTTTCTGCATAATCCATGAAAAACAGTCCAATAATCCCATCAGACTCTCTGCTTCTTCCACTCCCAGTTGCTCCTCCATCACACCAGGCACTTTCCGGCTCCACTCAGGAATCACCCAGCCATTCCAAAGATTATCAGGCAAGTGTCTCCCAGACAGCTACCTCCACAGTGGCCCAGCTCCAACAGTTCTCCAGGCAGCCCACTCACAATCTCCCAAGGGCTGGTAAATTGTTACGGCACTAAAAGCACCAGTAAGATGCACCCAAAACTACCAACACAAGAATAGCGGCAGAGGCAGATAAAGTCCGCCGACAATCTTAAAATGAGTGGTTAGCAATCCAACAGCCATCAGTCAAGGTAGAAAACACGCAGCCACGGCTTTCACTTGCAGTTCACTTACAAATTGCGCTAATGTTGTATTTGGGAAGAAACGAAAAAGAAGTCCCAACTTGAATTTAACAAACAACAAATAAAATGCAATAAAATTAATACATGATAAAATTTAAAACACAGACTAAACAAATAACTACTGCACTAAACTGATGGCCGGCCCAGCGTGGCCGCAATCTTAAAAGTCAATCAATCAATCAGTATGTCGAACAAACATGCTCCCAAGCCTTGCTGTGTACACTGCAGATTTTTCTCATGGTTAAATCCAGTATCCCAAACCAAAGGAGCTGCTCAAAGAAAATAAATTCTGGTTGCTTTTAAGGGCTTAGTTATCATAAAAGATTCAAGATTACTTTTTGTGTGCTGATAAGGTTTGTATTTCTTTTACTATTCTTGTTAGCCCTCCAAACCACTGCAGGAAGGGCTACAGTTTCTTTAGGTTACAAAACCTGGATCAGGACTGATTTAGAAATCCTACCTATGGACTAACATAAAATAAGGACCGGAATATGTTTCTAGATAAAACATGGACTGGATTCTGCACATAGTTTGCTAAATGTCACTGCAGTGTCAGTGGCTCAGTAGGTAGCACACTCGTCTCTGAGGCCGGGAGATCAGAGGGCTGTGGGTTCAGTTCCCACATCTGGCACTAGGGTTAATATCCCAGTACTGACACTGTAATGCAGCATGAGAGGGGTGCTGCATTTCTGAGGTGCCGTCTTTCGGATGAGACGTTAAACCGAGGTCCCATCTGCCTGGATTGGTGGTAGTTCAGGTGGATGTTAAAGATCCCATGGCACTTATCGAAAACAGTAGGGGAATTTCCTCGGTGTCCTGGCCAAATTTCCCTCATTCACTAAAAATACCACCAACAGCTTAATCTGGTCCAAGGTCAGTTGGCATTCATCTGTATCCCCCCTCCCCCGGGTCGTGCCTGAAAATAGGCAGGATTTGTCTAGTGCACTTACCCGGTCAACAAAAAATAAATAAATACATTTCTTTTCCTAATTACTAGTCAGGAACTTGCATTACCCTTGATCGTATTGTTCAACCATTCCCTGGAATCTGGGTTAGTCCAATAGAATGGAGGAGGGTGAATGTAGTTCCGCTGCACAAGAGTGGGAGCAGAGAGTGCCCAAGAAACTATAGACTGATTAGTCTGATGCCTAGTGTAGAGAGACTGCTGTTAAATAGCATCAAGGAGCATCTGGCGGAATTTCTTGAAGTGAATGGGCTACTACATCATTTTACCTCGTAAACCATCATCTTCTTCTCTCCACTCTTGCACAGTTTGTCTGTGTCCCTGGACCTGTAGTCTGGTTTCATAGTTACCTCACAAACAGGTCACATTCCCTGCTCGTAGCCAAGGTTGCCTCAACTTCACTCCCCACCAGCACTGGAGTTCCTCAGGGATCTATTCTTGGCCCCCTTCTCTTCTCGATGTTCATCAATGCTTTACCGATAGACAGCCTAAACTGCAAAGCACTCCTCTACATGGATGACCTACTCCTCTACCACAGCAATAAGTCCCTTGAATCCATCTCCTCCTCTCTCACTGGCAGCTATGATGTGGCAGTTGAGTGGTTCACATCCAGAAAACTCCTTGTCAATGGGAAAAAGATGAAGGCCATTCTCTTTGGATCCAAGCCTTTCCTAAATAGGGCCACCAAATTAAACTGCTCCTTCACCATATGTATACCTGAAGGCCCTCCACTCGAGCAGGTCACCTCCTTCAAATATCTCGGTGTTACTCTCGAACCATCGCTCACCTACAACAATCACTCAACACTGACCATGAGTAAGATTAATCAGAAGATAGGTGCGGTGTACTGTGCAAACCACCTGCTATCACCTGAAGCTCACCTTACCATTGTGCAAGGCAACCTTCCCGCACTTCTAGATTACTGCTCCCCATCTACTCCCACATGTCCACAAAGCAACACTCCCACCTCAATATGACATAATGCCATCTGTTTCTTTGTTCTCAAAGCCCCCTCATTAACTCACCACTGTTCACTCTACCAGTCCCCTGCATGGCTCCCTCTCCAGGCACACTTTGACTATGCCACAGGCTGCCTAGTGGACAGTGCTCTCAGAAGTAACCAACTATCTCCCTATGCTTCCCTACTCATAAACAGAGTGGCCACTAGACCTCTTAGGGCCTCCTCCATTCAAACCCTTGAAGTTCCCCATGTCTCTACAGTGATGGGTAGTAAGGCCTTCTCTGTCTCTGCCCTCTTCCTCTGGAACCACCTTCCCACAGCCATCCATACATCACCATCCCATATGTCCTTAAAATCTAACCTGAAGGCCTGGCTACTGGAAGAATCCACCTATAAATGCTCACTGTGGAGCGTAGAAGCCCAAAAGCCACCATAATCCTACCATAGCCTGGTGCCTTCATGCCCACCCCCTACCTCTTCCCTCACCCCTGCCCCATATGCCCCAGAGCAGAAACCTACACGTGTGACTCTGATCCTGCCTCGCACAGCCCACCTGTAAGACAAACACCACACCAAGGTACCCCATCCAGGTCTAAACAGTAGATGCTCCTGGACTCTATAGGGCACAGCACATCCTATCTTGCCCTCCACATACTTCAGCCAATGCTCCCTCTCGGTCTGAGCAAGTTGCATTGTCTGGGAGCCATGCTTTGTTTGCCACATGCTTTCTCAGGAGGACCTGCTTTCATCACCAGGCCAGGCATGGTACCTAGTTTGGATGTGAATCAACCTGTTAGGTTTATACCCCTCCTTGTCATAATGTGCAGATGCACAACACTGCTGCCTGTTTTCTTATGGTACTTTGTTGCCATGCTTGTATAATATATGTAAATAATATCTGTTTTTGTTGTTCATTTGTGCTTGTTCATCTTTGCTTGTACAGTATAACAATTGTATATATTATATATTGTGTCTACAAGCCAGGCATGGTACCTAGTTTGGATGTTAACCAACCTGCTAGGTTTATACCCCTCCTTGTTGTATTGTACAAATGCATAACACTGCTGATTGCTTTTTTGTGGTACTTTTTTGCCATGCTTGTATAACATATGTAAATAATGATTGTTTTTGTTGTTTATTTTTGCTTGTACAGTATAACAATTGTTTATATTATATATTGTGTCTACTCTGTATTACTGCATCGCCACCTTGTGGCCCAGGTCGTGACTGAAAATGATCCTTTGGATCAGTGCACTTACCTGGTTACCAAAATTAAAAAATAAATAAAAAAATTAATAAAATAGATGGGTGGCAGCATGGTTTCATGAAAGGAAGGTTATGCCAGACTAACCTAATTCCGTTCTTTGTCTCTGTAACAAGAGCAGTGGACAAGGACCACAAAGTCAATGTACTGTATCTAGATTTCTGTAAGGCCTTCAAACAGTTACCCCAAAGATGGCTTATCAGGAAGTTAGGGGATATAGGGATCAGGGCAAAGCAAACAATGTAGGTAGCAAATTGGCTACAGTAGGTGGAAGGACCCAAAGGGTGTTTACAAGTGAGAAACATTCAGAGGTCAGTGAGGTCACAGGTGGGGTACCATAAAGGTCAGTGCTGGGACCAGTACTGTTTACTGTGTTCATCTCCAGCATAGGAGAAGGGATTGGGGGAGGGAATTTGCCTCCTTGCAAATGACACTAAGCTGTGTTGCAAAGTAGACTAAAGGAGGGAGTCAGAGACATGAAAAAGGACTTAGAAATGTTGGAGGGATGGTGCAAGGCATGGCAGCAGTCTCTTTCTGTCCTAATGTATGTCATCACACAGTTTGTATTTACTAAAGAATTGTATTGTATGATCCTCTGAACCATTTGCACTGTTCCTTTTCTCTGTGACCTGTATGTGCACCTGTTCTCTGTTTCAATTTACTGTACATGTAACTAACTCCAGGTCACCCCAGAAAAAGGGTCGTTTGGGATCCAGCGGGCTTACCGGTTTAAAAAAAAATTGAAATAAATAAAATAAATAAATGAAGAAGTGCAAAATGTTGCTCATTGGCAAGAACCACCTGAAGACACTGTAGGGTATTGGTTAAAGAGTGCAAAAATAATCAAGTTTTGACCACTGAAGAAAATAAGTTGGGGGAATCATCAATAACCTCAAGTCAATAACTCAGTGCACAAAGCACTCAGGAAGGCAATCAGGATACTGGGATGCAGGGAGAGGGTTCCCTATTAGATGAAAATAGGTACAGTTGCCCCTCTATGGATCACTTGCAAGGACACGCCTGGAATACTGTGTCCAGTTCTGGATCCCTCACTTAAAACAGAATAAAGATTGCAATTATAAGAGAAGCATTTACCCAGCCTGAACATATACTCACTGGAGTCCAAAATGCAAAGTGGACATGACAGAAACATTTATGTACTGTATCTAAAAGGGATAAACTGAATAGAGAAACCTGATCAGTTAAAGCATAGCAAGTAGTGTTTTGCAAAATTAAAATTCCACCCGTGAAATCTCAGCAAAATTCAGAATTTTGCTTCTGTGACATTGCAGAATGCAGTTTAGCAACTTTTGTGAAATCCCAACTTACAACCATGGAATTATTTTATCTATTGCAGTTCAATTTATGAAGTCACAGATTTGAATTCTGTGGAAAGTGACTGCTTTGTTTCTATAAGAACACAGTGTGTAAGTAACTGTGAATGGATCTGGGACTAAGAGTAGACAGTGGTGCAACCAGAAGGAAATATTGGTTTCCTCCCTGCCCCACCTTCTTCCTGTCCTAGTTAGCCATAACAGCTAATGGTCCTCTATCCCAGTCAGTGATGTGCAAAGTTGGAAAATTTCACTTCTTGAATTAATTTGTGAATTTGCCTCATTTTGCGAAGTCAATTCACCTTGTGAAGTTCCAGTTCACAGTGTGGTGATAGCTTTGTGAAATACAAAGCTGGAAATTTGCCGGTAAAGTTTGGTACAAAGGCAAAGTTTGCAATGTACTATGGGACTGGAGTCATGTGTTGCTAAAAGGAGCTGTATGCCACAAGGAGGCTATCTTCAATGCAGTCTTCTGAAGACAATGTAAGAGAGAAGTCATGTGTGCTTGTCTGAAAGTAAAAAGTTTGAAAACTTTTTAAACCAAGCTAATTTTTCTAGAGGTCCTTGTGCTGCTAGATTTCTGTTTATTGTTTGCTGGTTATTTACTTTAAATTAGTGGTTTCTGTTTTGTCTGTGCAGCAGTGATGTGGGGAAGGGGAGGTAAAAAGCAAGGCAAGGAGCCCAGAAGGATACAGAACTTTTTTGACTAAGCAAGAGATTTGTGTTATATTTTGGTTTTCTCACACTTTCTTGTTCATTAGTTTTGATCTGCAGTCAGTAATTTCTCATTTTTGTTTCTGTAGTTTAGTTTTGTGTGTTTAAGTGAAATATTTTTAAGTGTCTTTCTGTAGCAATTTAATTATTTTTAGTTATATTTTTCTGTCACGTTTTGTTGTACTTAGTATTAAATTACCCTGTTACCCTTATTGTTTTAATCCCAGTCGTGTTTAAAAAGAAAGAAAACCAAAAAAAAAACTTTTTAGGTGGTTTTAGGAGTATTTTTTTTCAGATCACACTGCTGATCCCTGATTCTCTAGGGGGAGGTGTTGTCTGCTACTGCTGCTGATAGTTAAATAATTGGCCAGATTTTCAAAGCCCTGAGAAGGACGCAAGGTGCCTGCGTCAAACATGTCTGACGAAACAGGCACCTTCCATCAAAGGATGCGCCTGGAGCTATTTTGCAATGCAGCCTGCATCACACGCAGGCTGCATGTGCTAAAGGGGACTTGCACCAGCCTTGCACCACAATATGGACTGCAACATGGTGCTAGGGGTCTTGTGACAAACACAGGCTGCCATAGCCCCTAATCTTGAATTTCCAAAACTGATCCCGAGGACAAAAGTCCAAGTACAGTTGGACCATCCAAGGACTGGTCTAATGGTACTTCAAGATCCTCTGGAAGGGTAGTCAACCATAGGCCATTGTATCCCCCCATCCCCTTTCAGCCGGTATCCTACATGTTCCTAAATCCACTACCCTGATGATCTAGAGCCCCCCCCCGATATGCCATAATGTAAATAATTATACAACAGTCAGTCCCCAGTGAATTAGTGGCTCCCCCTCCCCCAAGCCCTGGTATGCCCCTAATGTACATCAATATAATACAAATGTCATAAATGTCATACCTTGGTATCCTCCCCACCCTCCGCCAAGCCCCAGTATGCCTGTAATGCAAAATATATCTCAGTCAGTTACCAGCGATCTAGGGTCCCCACCCCCAGTCCAATATGCCCAAATACAGAACAGCAGCAACCATCCCTTCCTGATGGTCTAGTGGCCCTCATCCCCCCAACCTGGTAGGTAGTGCCCACCACCCTGCTCCCTTCCCCATCCTGTACCCCGATCTGGTGACCGGCACAGCTCTCTTTACACCACCATGGCTGGCCACCAAATGAACTGTCAGAGCATGTTCTATATACAGAACATGCTCTGACAGTTCATTGGCAACCAGCCATGGTGTGTAAGGAAGGAAACTGTGCCAGTCACTGGATCAGGAATGCAGGATGGGAAGGAACTGGTGGTAGGCACTGCCAGAAGGTGGGGATGGGTGGCCACGAGACTGCCAGGAAGGGATGGATATCTGCTGTTCTGTATTAGGGCATATCGGGCTGGGGTGCAGACCCTAGATCACCGATGACTGATTGAGGTATATTTTGCATTTTGGGCATACTGGGGCTAGGTGGGGGAAGGATACCAGGGAATGACATTTATGCCATTTGTATTATATTGATGTACATTAGGGGCATACTGGGGCTTGGGGGGGGAGCCGCTAGTACACCAGGGACTGACTGTTGTATAATTATTTACATTATGGCATATCGGGGTGGGGCACTAGATAACCAGGGTAATGGATTTGGGAATGTGCAGGGTACTGGCAGCTTGGTATGTTGGAGGGGGGGCACTAGCCAGTACTGTGCCCCTGTCCAAGGGTGCAGCTGTCGTCCCACTGCCCTGCAGCTGCTGTGGCACACCTCATGGGTGCTCTGTCTGTTGGGCTCACGACCACTGTTCCTGCAGGCTGCGGGACTTAGTGTGCCAGGATCCTGTCAGATGGAAAATCGGGCACAGGGTCCCTGATGCAACAGCACTCGGTGCAAGCTGCCATTGTCACAGCTTGCAACTAAGCACTGAAAATCTTGATCAATTTGTTTACCTCTGTTGCCCCTGTTGTGTATGTCGTGTCATTTTATTAATCCCTGTGGTGTTTAAAAAGAAGAAAAAAATACTTTTTGGTTGATTTTGCTAGATACTGTTACCTCACTATAGTATTTTTTCAGATCACACCGCTGATTGCTGATTCTCTAGGGGGAGATTTTGTTTGCTGCTGCTGATAGTAAATAATTTATTCACCTCTGTTACCCCTGTCATCTGTGTCATATTTTGTATTAATCTCTGAGGTGTTTTAAAAAAATAAGAAAAAAAAAACTTCTGATCACACAGCTGATCCCTGATTCAATAGGGGAGAAGTTGTCTGTTGCTGCTAATAGTTAATAATTTGTTTCTCCCTTTTACCCCTGTTGTGTGTGTCATGTTAATCCTTGTGGTGTTTTATTTATTCAGATCACATTGCTGTGCTGATTCCTGGTTCCCTAAGGGGAGGTATTGTGTGCTGCTTGTTCTTATTTGTACCACAAGCTTTATTTACATTTTGTCATTTTTCATCCCAAATCAAGTTAAAAAGCTTATAAGAATGACCAGGAAGCAGTGCTCTAGTAAAGGGAGAGGTGCCAGGGTTGCAGCAAAGAAGTGTTTAAGTTCTGTTGGGCAAAATAGAGCTGCAGTTAAAAAAACTATGTCTGTGGCAGCATTTTCTATGTGATCTGGGGCTGGTAGCAGCAAAGGAGTAGTTAGCAGCAGTGGAATTAGTGTGGCCAAATTTTTCTCTACAGCATCTGTGGCATCCATGCTGGCAGGGGAGGTGACAAGAGGGGCAGCAGTAAACAAGGTACAGTTGTCAAGGAGGAGGCTGTCTGTGTCCCCGTGGCTGGTGGTGGTGGTGATCCTGAGCCTGATAGTCTGGAGCTGGAGTCAGTGCTTGAGGAAGGAGATCTGAAAAATGAGTGTCACACTCAGATTCCTGATGATGAGAGAGTCCGAGAGCCTGGAGATGGTGACGAGGAGGAGGACAGAGCTGTGGAGGAAGAGGTGGGCAGCAGCTGTGCTGATGATGATTTGTTGGAGCCTCTATGGGAGCCAGACGAGAAAAACAGAAAGAGTGGTGAGGCAGATGATGCAGAGGATGGGGTTTGCAGTCATCCAGCTGCCAAAGTCCCCCTACAGTAGTATCAAATTTAATAAATCATCACAAAAAACACAGACTTCTGCCCCTTCCCCTCAAATGTCCCCTCCAGCTGCCATGGTAAATCAAGGGGTACGACAGCCCTAGTTTGAGATTTTTATATACTTGACCCAGCTGATGAGACAGTTGCTATCTGTCAGCTATGTCAAGCTCACATTAGTAGGAGAAAAAGGGCAGCCACCTAGGCACTGGGGGACAACTCACACACCTAAGGACTAGGCACTGGTGGACAACTCACACACCTAAGGACTAGGTACTGGTGGACAACTCACACACCTAAGGACTAGGCACTGGTAGACAACTCACACACCTAAGGACTAGGCACTGGTGGACAACTCACACACCTAAGGACTAGGCACCTTTTATACTGGTGTCAACACTAGAAGGAAGCCAGTTCAGGGGGTCCCTGTCCCTCATCACCATCATTAGCCAAGTCATACAGAAGTGGCAGGGCAATAGCCCAGGTGGAGGGAGGGCCAAGTGAGGAGGACTACAGAGAAGAGGAAGAGGAGGAGGATTCTACGGGTCTGCCTCATAATGGGCATAGCAGCAGTGGTGGGCTGAGTAATACTAACCAGAGGTGGAAAAGCACAGGAACACCACTGCAGAAAACCCCCAGAAATCACTGGTTTCATTCAAAGAGCAGCACATGTGAATCCCCAGGAATCCGATACTACCCCACCAACAATGCCACCTCAACAAGTCCAGCTTTTTGGTAGCCCAACCCCAAGAAAGGTCCAGCCTTCACTGCATAGAATGTCTGAGCATCAGTCCAGATACCCTCCCAGTCATGCTACTGCACATGAATGAAATGCAGCAACAGCTGAAATGCTGGCATTTGATCTAGTGCCATTCTCTTCTGTGGAGAATGTTGGATTTCAAATGTCAATGGCCTGTGCCTATCCTAAATGGCAGATTCCATCAAGAACATACTTTTCAAAACATGGCATTCTTGAGCTGAATGGGACAGTGTCATGGATGGTAAACCATGCCCTGAAGCATTCAGCATCACCATACATACATCTGAGCATGGATATGTGGAACAGTGGCCAAACAGCTGGTAGCTCCTTTTTGTGCATTACAGCACATTGGGCACAGGTACCTGGGATAGTATTTGACTCTGGACATGGGAAAAATTGCACTAAGCCAATTGTGGTGGTAGCAACACTCCAGATATTCGACAGCATGCCACGCTGACAATGAATCTTATAAGTGGATCACTTATGTCAGAATATGCTGGAAGAGTGCCTTATGAGAATGACGAGTCACGTCAACCTCATTCACTGAAAGCAGGTTTCATTCCTAGCAATAATGGCTCAAGTGTTGTGAAATGTATCATTGATGAGGGGTTGACATGGTGCCATGCCTGGCACACTGTCTTAATCTCATTGTGCAGGAGTTTCTAACATATCCTCATATCAAATCCATGCTGACTGTAGCTCATTGCATCTGTGTCCACCTTCCCCATTCTGGAAAGACCCTTGACCAGCTCCAGCATTTTCAGATACAAAACACACTGCCTCAGCACCGTATGAAGCTGGACATCATTACCATATGGAACTCAACACTGTACATGATTGAGCGCTTGTACGAGCAGTATAAATCCATATCCGAATATCTGCTGCTACATACAAGCTGCAACAGTGCTGGACAGTTCATGTCTCTGACAACAGACCAGTCGCTACAAATGGATGGCTTGATCATGATTCTCAGGCCATTCAAACATGCAGCACAGGCAGTGAATGAGGACACTAGTGTATCAGTCAGGCCATTCCCACTTCCACATCTGCTGAGGCAGGGAAGCACAGTAGAACGCCGACACCGCCACAGTGACACAACCACAGAGCCGGCCGCAAACATGAACACAGGGAGAGCGCACAGGCAGGGAAGCGACACACCCCCACAGCATCAGCAGTTGTGCTGCCAGTGCCTACAAAGCACACCAGCACACCTGCACCCGCCATTCAAGGACTGAATCCGACACGTCCGCAGAGTACGTGAACAGTGCCAAGGGGCACAAGCTCCTGGTGACAGGAGGAAACACCTACCAAAGGGAGTGAACACGAGGGGGACCGAACTTACTGGAAATGCTGCGAGTATGCAGCCGGTGGATGCCATGCCTGGGAGCTAACAGTGGCAGGGGGCCCACCGACACTGACCAGCACACACAACCATGTGCCAGACAGTACAGCCATAGGTGTGTGCCAGGTGCGGGCTGCAGTACGGCAGCAGACAAGGGGCACAGTCGAGAGCAGCCAGCAAATCATGTTGGCATGCTGCTCAGGGATCAGCGAGGCTGTGAGGTGTAGCCTACCATCAGTACCACTGCTGAAGCGGTCAGCATAATGTGTTAGAAGGTGCAGCAGGAGTGCACCCATGGATCCCAGGACACTAGCTGACCCGTCCATCCCAGAGGAGTACCACAGCACCCACGGAGGTGAGCCCTTCCTATTACATGACTCGGGGCTGGGGGAGGGGAGCACTGCCAAGCACAGGTTCCTACTATTCAGTACCAGTAGGAACCTGGAATTCCTGGGCCACAGTCCTGCCTGGCTAGGGGATGGCACCTTCAAGTGCTGCCCACAACTGTTCACCCAGCTCTACACTGTGCATAGGGTGGATGGAGCCACTGTGCTGCCCACTGTGTACATTGTGATGTTGAAGAGAACTGTAACAGTATACACAGCAGTCTTTGAGAAGGTGGCTGAGCTGTGCCCAGTGGGAGGCCCCAGACACATGCTCCTCGACTTCGAACAGGTGGCACACAGGGCCATCATGGCAGTGCTGCTGTTCGTCGTAGGTGCTTCCATGGCTGGGAGGAGCTCGCCATCCTGTCCTGCTGCGTGTTGGTTGCCGGTGCTGCCGATGGGTTGTTCTGCAGCTGATCATGAGTGTGGCCATCGGGGTGTGTGCTGTGGTGGCTGCGGCGGTGCTACGGACATCGAGATCCTGGACGTCTGGCTCCTTTGCGTGGTTTCCCTGGTGTCGCAGTGGGGGCTGTTAGCAGGAGTGGTGCCGCACTCCTAGGGTGATTCCCTGAGGTAGACACCAGTGAATATGCAGCAAAGGCTGGGGGCAGGTGATGATAGTGGAAGTTGTGCCTTAATGGAACACATGCTCTATATCTTAGTGCGCAATATCCATATAATAACTGGGTTTCGCTTTCTACCATAGAGAAACCAGTCACATAATTTGCTGTTATAAAGGAGTGTTTATAATGGCAAACACATGCTGGG
This sequence comes from Neoceratodus forsteri, assembly GCA_016271365.2. Classification (NCBI taxonomy): domain Eukaryota; kingdom Metazoa; phylum Chordata; order Ceratodontiformes; family Ceratodontidae; genus Neoceratodus; species Neoceratodus forsteri. Next base: position 1,276,692,034 of record CM057450.1, on the reverse strand, counting down.
TTTCCCTCTCTATGCACATGTGCTCACCACAGTTCTTCCATGATCTTCGCTCTAGCCGCACTGACTCACCGTTCTGCCTTCTCAACACTGCACCGCCACTCTGACTGGGTGGTAAGTTATTTCTTTTTTTTTTTATTCCAGAGCAGCTGCTGCCCTCTCAAAACAACAACCTCACACAAAAAAAAAAAGAAAAAAAACTAAGTGAGCAACCAACCAGACTGCGGACCAGCTAACAGCCAAGCAGACCCCGTGTCCACACCATGCTGACTTTTATTTTATATAATTGCTGTGGCCAGAAAGCAAAACCCTGCAATTATATAAAATAAAATATGGGGTAGTTTGTAAAATGAGAATTTTACATACACCTTCAGGTTTGGATGCCTAAATAAACCCTTCGAGCTTCGTTCTCGGGGTTTATGTGGCATCCAACCCCTCGGTGTGTGTAAAATTCTCATTACACACACCACCCCATACTTTATTCTATATTTTATGGCATTCTGCACTATGCAGATTTTTGGGATTGCCACCATACTGGGCCAGCATTATAAATGTGGTCTGGCATCAATAATTGAAGGTGGGGGGTGAGCAGGTCCAAAAGTTGACCAATCTTCTAATAAGAAGGGTGTACAGGGCACAGATGCTACAGTCACAGTTGTTTAAGGCACAACATGAAACTCCACAGAGATCAGGTGTTGTTACCACTACCTCACATGGGAAACAGGCTGAGAAAATATGCAAGGTAAACAAGAAAATCCCAACAAATCCCATTTGGAATGTTTTGTATCAGGTGAGAGTTGAAGACAAGGAAGAAAAGGAGGAGCAGGAGGCTGATGAGGCAGCAGTACATACACAAACGAAGGCAGCAGCACTCCAGAGTGAGGAGTTAGTGGATAACTCCAGTGAAGGGCCTCCACACAAATCTCTTGAAGAAAATCAAAGTTTATTGGGAAAATTCTCATTTAAATCACAGAAAGTACAGAAAACAGAATACAGTCCATGTCACCTGATGAAACCCTTACGTGGTGAAGCGCCGGGGCATTTGGTGACACGGGCAGTGTCCTATTTCCCGTACTTTCTATGATTTAAATGGGAATTTTTGATTTTCTTCAAGAAATTTGTGGGAGACCCTTCACTGGAGTTTTCCACTAACTCCATGCCCTGGAGTGCTGGTGTCTTTGTTTGTGTATGTACTAGGCCGAAAACTCTGCACCAGCACCTGCAGAAGTCTTCGGAAGCACAGCACTCAACAATGTTTGTGAGATGAGGCAGCAGGACTGTAGGCAGAGCAAAGCATGGTAGATAAATATTTGATAGACACGAGGCACCTTAACATCGCAGATGACCCTTTGCTATACCAGAGTAGCAAGGTCACTGAGTGGCCAGCACTGACATCGGTTGCAATGAAATACTTCAGCTACCCACCCTTGGGTGTCAGTGTGGAGCAGGTATTCAGTTCATCTGGGACCATCATGTGGGACAGGCACACCAATCTGTCACCTAAAAATATTGGCATGCTAACATTTATTAGAATGAATTAGGGTCACATTCTGCACAACACAATCGTGTCTATGTTCCTACCACATGAAGGTGGTGGTGGTGGTGGTGAAGATGAAGAGCAAGGTGTTGTTGGCATTAATGAATTGCCTTCTACCGAGGTGGATGAAATGGTAATGAAGACAGAATCCCCATGTGGTGACAACTCCAGTCTGGAAGACTGTGAGGGCTGCTTCCTCAGTGAGGTTGAATCATGAAAAAAACTGTGTTCTTTTCCTCCCTTCCTCCTCATCAGTAGAATCCTTTACTTTATGATTCACAATTATTTTATTTTCAGTCATTTTACTGTTCCTCAATTGTTGTGCTGCTGTTTCCCTGCATCTAATCGATTACCTGCCTCCACCACCTAAACGTGATTCCTAGAGATAAGGCCTGCTGCAGCCAGCAAGACACAGCACTGTCTCCTCCTCCTCCTCCTCCTCTGGCCTGCTTGGATCCTTCAGAGCCACAAACAGCATGGGCCACAGCCTCCACACTGATGCAGCATAAATGCCATTATCAGCCAGGCCTCCTACCAGACAGTCTGCTAGCCAACCCTCTAGCCAGCCAAACCATCAAGGCAGCAAGACCTCAGCTCCAGCAAGGCCTATCTTTGTCTGCTGTGATGGTAAGTCACTTTCACTGTTCTTCACAGTCCTTACCATTACTGATGGTGACTTCTCAGCATCGCACATGGGGGCCTATTCTTGAAGGTGCAGAGTGGGCTACACGCCGCACAACTCAGGCACATAGCCTGCTCCACACCTGCCTGGCCCCAGTGTACATTCACACTACACATACACCCCCACAATGCACCCAATCCCCCAGCTGATCATGGAGCTCTGCACAAGGGTGGGTCTGGGGGCGGTGTGGGGGGTTGCTAGCCAGCACTCCACCCATACACTATGGTGTGGAGTGCTGTGCACATGAGGCTGCCAGCTACACCTTTGCAGGGCAGCTGTAAATCACTGGGACCAGTTACACATCTGCTGGAAAAGCAGCTGCTGAACACGGCTGACACAGTGTGGGCATCGGCCCTCCCAATAGGGATGCCCCTGTCATTGGGGCACACTGGGAGGTCAGGGAGCAGTCAGCTGGGGTATCCCCCTGAACAGATTGGTTGGCGCTCTGTGCACTGGCTGACAACATGATGCCCCATGGGTGCAAGGGATCCACTGCGAGACTCAGCCAGGGCAGCTAATTGGCTGCCCACCTGGATCCACCACTCCGCACCTGTCTGCCCCCCCCCCCCATGGACCTGTGCGCTGGGGGAGCAAGGCTGCATCGGGGAGTCAGTCGGGGGCCAGTGTTTGTGAATGTGGCCCCCATGTGGATCTCTCAAGGGTGTGAAGCTGCATGCCTGGATACGCACCTTTGGGCGTACATTAGTGAATAGGCCCCATGATGAAAGGCCTTCCACCTTACTCAGAAAAACATTAAAATGTTTTTTCCTTTTTTTCCCTTTATCTCTCTGCAGGTTTCACCATTCACGGGGATGACTGGCAAGTCAGCCAGCAAGCCAGACAGCCCACAAGAAACAGACAGGAGTTACCTCTTACTCCACCATCTCAGTGGTACACACCATCATGTCGGTACACAGCATGACCAACAGCACTAATGTTACAGTAAGTATCATTACAATTTTTTTTTGTTCTCATTTCATAGGTACAGCCTGTGCTACAGTGGCCAAGAGAGGCTAAATAATTTGTCATTTTCATTCACAGGTGACAGGTATAGTAAGAATGGGACTGGACAATGGATATAACATGTCACCAGAGCAGTGGCCAAAGGGAGGCTAATTAATGTTTCAATTTTATTCTCAGGTGACAGGTACAGTAAGAATGGGACTGAACAATGGATATACCATGTAGCCACTGCAGTGGCCAAAAGGAGACTACATAATTTCTCATTTTAATTCACAGGTCACAGGTATGGTAAGAATGGGACTGGACAAGGAATATACCATGCGGCCACTGCAGTGGCCAAAGGGAGAAAAAATAATTTCTCATTGTCATTCCCAGGTGATAGGTATGGTAAGAATAGGACTGGACAACAGATATACCATGCGGCCACCTCAGTGGTCAAAGGGAGACTAAATCATTTATACTTTTCATTCACAGGTGACAGGTACAGTAAGAATGAGAGTTGACAATGGATATACTGTGTGCCCACAGCAGTGGACAAGAAGGGCTAAAGAATTTCTCATTTTTATTCACAGGTGACAGGTACAGTAAGAATGGGAGTGAACAACAGATATTCTTTTATTACTGTATGGCCACCACCACAGTCACAGCTTGAGTAGAATCTAAATAATTTTTTGTTCTCTTCACATTTTTTCTCCTGTTCTGCTGCCTCCTCCTCCTCCAGCAAGCAAGCCATTGCCATCTTCTCCACCAGCCTGTGCAGAATTACAAAGGGATCATAAGATTACAGGAAGGGCTGTGGCAGGAGAGGCACACACATAGTGCAGCACCACATAGCAGCAGCAGCATAAATGTTTGTGTGGTTCACACAGCTCTGGAAGTAGAGATGTTACGAAATTAAATTTTGCCAGTGAAATTGCCACGAAATAGCAAAATTTTGCTGCAATTTTGCACCCTGCCATTCCCTGTGCAAAACTCTTCCTGGTATCTAGTGGTCCCCCACCCAGCTTCTTACCAGTCCAAATTATTCTCCCTGGTGTCTAGTGGTCTCCCCCCAGGCCGATCACCAGCCATAATTGAATAAAGCCCCTCCAGTTACCCTTAGCCCCTCATTTCCTTTTCTTAAAATAAATGAATAAAACCCACACTCCCTGGTGTCTAGTGGACCCCCAACCCCCCATCAGCATGAGCTTTCTCTACCTCGCTCCCCCCCCCAGTACTTCGATAGGGCCACCGGCACAGCCCTCCACTCACGGTAGGGATCCCCACATCGACCATCAAGTTAAAGCCACCAGATATATTTGTCCAGCTATGATGATGTCCCCCATCTCCTCCCGACTGACACCCCAATCACCCACTCACTAGCAATTACCAGTCCACTACTGGTTTATAAGAATAAAAGGTGAAATATCTTCTGAAAATCTTTTTTAAATCCTACTTGCCTTGCATTGCAGGAGTGTATAAATAGATTTTCCATTAACAAATGGAGGAGCCACATTACACATTAAAGAGGATGAGGAAGCTGCTGTCCCTAACAGCTGATGAGCATACACCCACCTCAGAGAGGCAGGTTGATTACCTCAACCTCTAACACCCCCTGCTACCCACAAGCCACAAAGGAGACAGCTTTTCATGACAGTATATTGTAAAAGGGATGAGAGATGTGTGTTATCTTTCTTCCATTTTATTTTCACACAATTTTAATTGCACAAGAGCATTTCCAAGCTTAATCTATGCTGGAACCCCCATGAGCAGCCACATCGGAGAAGCGGTCCAGGCAAAGGGGCAAACAATCAACCACAGCTAGGGTATTCTCCAAAAAAGAAAAAATAAAGTAAGCAAAACAATAACATTTAAGTTATTTGACATAAACATTTTCTACACTTTTTTCTTTAACTGAAGAAGATCACTAAAAATCTGGGGGAAATCTACAGAGTCCAGTGATTCCAGTCTCAATTCCATTATAGTAATTGGGCCCTGCTGAAGACTAAACTCGCAATAATGGAGAGTACAACAAGTTATATTTCAAACCTGCCTCTCCTAATTTCTTTTTTATAGGCAGAAAAGCATCCCTTTTTCTGATGACAACAGGAGGGAGATAATTAAAAAACTTCAGTTTGCAATCATCATATTCAATACTTTGAATATCTCTAAGCCTTCTCTGTATAAAAGCTTTTTGTTGGACATGTACAGTAGCAGCCAGAATACTATTGAATGGGAACGGGGTCTATCATTAAGTCCAGATTTCAGATTTAGAGATCTATGGGCCCTTTCAATTATGAAATATGCTGAGTCAGGAGGAGGGCCAACAAGCTGAATAAGCATCTGATTAATGAAAGCAATCACATCACTACCTTCTGTACTTCCTTTTAAACTGAAACTCTTACATTGTTTCTTCGGGACCTACTCTTAAGAGCTTCAATGTTCTCCTCTAGTTTAGCTATTTTTCTAGCCTGTAATATTCCTTCTTCAATATTTTTTCAACCCTGTCCTCAAAACTGCTGTCTCTGGCTTCCGCATCTCCAATTCTAACTTTGTGTTCAGCTGCAGTATCCTGATTTTTAAATACTTAATTCTGGCTAGAAGATGAACACCATGGATTTTATTGTAGCCATTTGAGACATCATTATATTGAAGTGTGCTACTGTGAGGGGTTTAGATGAGGTTTTTTTTTTGTTTGACCTTGGCCACTTCACTATTTTCATCACTGTCCTCACTAATCTATGGCAAAGACCTTTTTAAGCGTTTTTTTTCTATGTTAATATCTGTAGAGATACTTGCCTGTGGCTGAATTGCCATAGCTTGAAACTTGCATAATATCTTGAAAAGATGATGAAATCACTTACTTCATTGTCTCATGGATACACAGTTAAGTAACAGAACTCAAAGGGTTAGGGTAAATGGTGCGTTATCAGTTATGGGAAAGGTGTCTAGTGGTGTTCCTCAGGGTTCCGTCTTGGGACCCACTCTCTTTAATATTTTTATCAGCGATATGAATATCTCATCCAACAACATCTTAACAAAATTTGCTGATGATACCAAACTAGGGGGTAAAGTAAATAATGAGACTAACTCAAAAAAATCTATCGTCAGACCTTGCTGCCATAGAATACTGGGCTCATATAAACAAAATGCAGTTAAATGTTTCAAAATGCGCAGTATTACATATGGGAAGAAATAACCCCAAGCAAACTTACTTCCTAAACAATACTAACATTAGAGAGTCAAACACAGAAAAACATTTAGGGATACTGGTTAACAACAAATTGTCTTCATCATCCCATTGTAATAAAATAGCTAATCAAGCAAATGCACTCCTTCGTAGGATAAACCACACCTTAATGTCAAAAACAGAACAATGCATTATGACCCTATATAGGTCCCATGTCAGGCCATATACAGATTACGGATCACTGTTCTGGAGTCCTTACTTGCTCTCAGATATCAAAAGAATAGAACAGATCCAGCGTAGGGTGACCAAACTTGTTCCCCATCTAACCCACCTGGACTATGATACTAGACTCCAGCAAACAGACCTATATTTACTTAAACTTAGAAGAACAAGGGGTGATCTTCTTCAGTTGTTCAAAATCCTCCAATCACCAGTCTTAAAGCAACACTGCATTATATTTTATTCAAGCAGGAAGATTGTAGCCAGCTTACACAGTAAACAACTCAAAGTTAACAGAGCTAAAAACAATAAAAGACAAAACTTCTTTGCAATCAGGGCACCCAGGCTGTGGAACACATTGCCACCAGATATAGTAGACTGCTCCCAAATTACAACTTTTAAAAGTAAACTAGACAAATGGCTACTTAACTAAAATGGGGTTAATGTTCCACTATATGTGGAGGACAATCTCAATGGGCCATGGACTTCTTCTGTCCACTAAACCAAGTAACCAAGTAAATTCTGGCAATAGGGTATTTTGATAGATAGTGTTTAATTTTTATTCTTCTTTACCTTCCCATTTTGTTAGTAGTTTGTCAAATTCAGCTTATGAGTGGGCAAATTGAGAGTCATAAGATCAACCATGTCAGTTTAAAATACAGCAAACAATGCCTGATTGTCATTAGAAACAGTCTTTAGCATGAGCATGGAATGCTTCAATTTAAATGAAAAAAAAATTAAACCTCTTGGACCAAATAAGATGTAATATCTAAAAACAAGTCAGAAACTGGTGGTACAAAGAAAATAAGTAAAAATAGAAGAAAAAAACACTAAATTATAACATTTTATTTGGCAGAGGGGTTGACATGCAGCTCAATGAGATGCAGCTGTCAAGAACATTGACATTTGAAGAATACTGACAGCAATTCGGATGATTTTTAGTCCAAGAAACTAAAATTTATGTGACTTTCACTTTATCCTTAACAAGTGTGGGGCAACAGATGAAAAGGAGGAGGATACAATACCATGAAAACAGTAAAAGACATTCCATGTTCCTGAAAAACTATAGATTATTTGAGAAATCAAACAAGCGCTTAAGTAAATTAACAGCATAGACAAGTCATATTCCCATATAGCATTGCAGCAGTGATAGTAATCACAGGACTTTTCACGTTTTCTCATATTACACATGGCATGTGACTGACTTAATGTACAGATCCCACAACCTTTATGTATAGATAGTTGGATGATTTCAAAAATAACATCAACCTTTACCTTATCAACAACAAAAAGTAATTGTGAGTAGATGTACCTTTTTCAGTCACAACAGAAGCAAGTTTGAAGCTACCTTATCCTTATCTGCTTTGGAGTTTTTCTAGTATGTTTTCAGAACTGAAAATGATTTTCCCTTAAGAAGGAAAGGGTTTATAATTTTCCCTTGAAGAGGCAGCTGAATGATAGCCTTCTGTGTTATACTTCCACTTCCATTTGCTCCAACATTTGGTGTTGTTTGCATCTGGTAAACCTGGGGGCATACTCCATCAAAATCAATGGGGAGAATTTTAAACATTTTTATAGAGTATTTTATAGTGTATTGTGTTAAAAACCAAATCCAATAGCTTTGATATTCCATACAACTCTGTAAAATATTTATAAATAAATTCACCCCAAAGACTTCCATGGAGTACACCCCAGCATTCTCCATACATAAGCATCAGCAAATGTCAGAGAGTGGAACAGAGCTGGCATCGTGGGAAGTGAGTCTATTTCAAAGCACAACAGGAGGTGTTTTTTAAAGAAAGGCATAACTAGCACAGGTTTAAGAGTCCCTTGTACAGATAGTTAGGTCAATATTACTTTTTTCTGTTTCTTTTCTTTTTACAGAGCTTTCAGAACTGGTGGAGATGCTACCAGAACTGACTCACAAGCAGGCACTGACAAAATGGGCAGCCAACTGATTGGCTTGTCTAAAAATAGATTCGCTCAGGTTGGCCCGGACAGAGAATGAGGAGGCATGTAGGGAGGCAGAGCGTCAGGCTCATTAAGCTCATCCCTTAGCCACTCAAGCCCCACCACTACCAGCACAAGAAACAGAAGCAGCAGCAGAAAGCAGCCAGGTGCGGAGTTAAGGAGTGGCATTCAAGCCCTTTGGGCTGATCAAGCCCACATTGTGAGGAGGCGGAGGAGGAAGTCAGGGTTGCTGGCCAAGCTTGTTGCAGCACTGGGGGCTACAGTGACTGCTGCCAGCACAATGCCACCGACTACCCCATGAGCACCACAGCAGTAAGTGCCTGGCACCAGCCAGGCACATGCCAGGAAGGAAGTTAGGGGGGAGTTTGTTTATATCAGCAATTATATCGTTTTTTTGTTCTTAAAAATAATTACACAGTCTGTTTTGTTCTTGTAAACAGTTGCAGAATGTTTTGTTCTTGTAAATAGTTGTAATGTTTGTCTTGTTTTTTGCAAGGTTGTTGGTACAGTAGTTGTTTATATTAAAACACTCTACTTTTAAAGTAAGATCAAAGCATTTTTTTGAGGTTGTGAAATGCTAGTAAAGGGTCCTCTAGATAATTCTCACTGTAGTCTTTGATGGATTATATTGGTGCAAGTGGCTCATCCTCAATGTAGAAGAAGGCAGACACAGACAAGGACACAGTCATCATAAGACCACCAACAGGTTTTACTTACTTGTATGTGTGTATATAAGGTGGAATGTAACATCTAAAATACATAATATTATATACAGTGTGCTTTATATCAACAACAGACTCCAACAATGGTAAGAAGTTTAATAATGTTTAGTACTGTTTAAAAATACTCATGCTAATGCAAACCAACAACATCATTTGTGATTTTGAAACCTGTGCTGGCAGTGAGACTGAGGCATTTAACATATTTTCTCTGAATTAGTTCCTAACTTCTGACTGACTCTGACAGTAAGCATAAAAAGAGAAGGTGGGAGATGTTTTATAATTGTTTTATTATATTATGTAAAATGCTATGATCTACTGTGGACTAGCGTTCCATAAATAAAGTTTGGTTTGGTTTTCCCACAGTCCTTATAGTAGCATTTCAACTTCTCTTCCACAAATTCTGTGCAGTCACTGCAGCAACATTTGCACATTATCTCTGGACCTCATCCAGCATTCAGTGAACAGTATACCAGAACCTTGAAATTAGACCATTTATACATGGGCATGTTGGTAGATTAGTAAATAAATGTGTGTGGAGACTAGGAATTGTATCACTGGTCAGTGTTATGCCCATTAAATCTATCTTTTCTCAATAAAATCATCCCAATTTTTTTAAACAGTCATCAACATAAGAAAACGTGTATGGGTAACAATACATAACAAGCCTGTGTTTCCACTGAGGGGTTGAGATAACAGCGTATGGACCTCAAGCGAGAACCTCGAGAGGTCCATGGTGTTATCTAAACCACAAGATGGAAACACAAGGTGAAATGTACACAGTTGTCCATATTTTATTTGTTATATTATATGGTTTAAAAATACACAGTTCTGTTATAGATATGGTTGAGATTTCTCTGTCTCCGCTTTGTCAAGTAGAAAAGATGTCACTAGTTTAGTGTCGGCTTTTATTGGGTGGTTTGTTTATCTTCCTAAGCCAGTATAAACTGTTTCTGATTCCACTGTCTTTCATGCTTTAGATGCTTGTTGTAGTGGTCAGAGCGTTGCTGAGAAAATGAAAGAGGTTGGAGTTAGTACAAGGTGAACAAAGCTATGGTTGATGATGGAACATGCACAAAAACAATTTTAGAACATGCACAACTCATAATGTATGCAATAAGCTTTTGGAGGTGAGTGATTTCTATATATAATAAAGCATAACTATATGCTATACAATGTTATCCACCAACACACATCCACCATCAATCTGATCTGAGCCAGAACTATGTAGCAACAGGATTCATCACTTAGGTGATAAATACCTGAAGCAACAAAGAAAAGAGCAAAACACAGTTAAACAATGGCTGACAAATAAACAAAGATGATCAAATATATTTCCAAAATGTTGCATGCCTACCTCCGCTGCACATACACACACGCACACACACACACCACCCAAAAAAACTACCTGTGAGTGCTTACCTTTGCCAGCAGAACACAGCATGTTACATGAACAGCATAATCATCTGAATCTGATTTGATCATCAACATCATTCATCAGCTCATAACATCTGAAGGCCTGGCTGTTGTACATATGTAGTAAACAGTGGAGTCATCACCATCAGTCATCATGATCATTGTGTTATATCATCATCCTCATCATACTCAGAGGTATTTCATATTATCATCTGAACTGGAATACTTCAACATTTTTTGGAATCTAAAGAAGAGAACAGCTCAACAGGCCCTGCACCACCTGTTCTTTGAACTGACACAACTTTGAATTTTATAGAATTTGAAGATGAGTGAGCAACATGCCATGCATTGCCTGCTCTTGTAGATGACACACTTCACAATTTTATGGAACCTGATGAAGAGAACAGTTTGACAGGCCCTGTATCACCTGTTCTTGGAGCTGAAACACCTATCAATTTTATTGAATTTGAAGAAGACGCTCAAACAACAAGCCTTTCTTTGCCTGTTCTCATAGATGACATACTACAGAAGTTTGTGGAACCTGAAGAAGAGAACAGTTCAACAGGCCTTGCACAATCTGTTCTTGGTGATATCAAAACTCAGAATGCTCTGTAACCTGAAGAAGAACCTTTCACCAAGCCTTGCATCACCTAAAAAGAAAGAAAATAAAAATGGAGGGTACAGTAAGTGTAGGGTGTATGTTCTGGTATCCTGTGATATGGGCGAAACAAATTGAGCAACTCAAATATAACTGACTCAATTTTGCACACCAGTAGGAGTAGCGATGGTGAAGATAGCAAGGGTGGAGGGATGGAATAGCGATGGCAAATGACGGTGGGGGTGTATGGTGCTGTGGGATAAGTAAAGGAGTATAGCCTGCTGCTGCCAAGCTGGCCACCTGGAGTGATGGATATGGATGCAGCTTACAGTACTAGTGGTCCTGGGTTCAGGACTGCCTGCAGGTATAATTTTTGTGTAGCTGTGTTGGGTGTTGGAAATGTTTTTTTCCCATTCTCTGGTTCCCTGTGTTGCCCCAGCCACGGTATCCCCCCTGCTTACTGTGGCCCCCCTTCCATGTAATCTCCTGTTCCCCAGTGTCTTTCCCCCCTTCCCTGTAGTTGATTATATTAGTTATGGGGGATGCGGGGGGCTTGCCGCATAAATAATAAATGTATATATAGCTCCAGTGTTGGAGTTATGGTGCGGTTCAAGAGTGGATGCTCAGTGTAGTGCTAATAGATGAATTTTGTTTTGGCCATTTGCAGTTGCTGTATAGGTAGTCACAGTTCTATATTTGCTGTTATGACATAGAACCTTATGCGCCCCCTCTATATTTCAAGAATAGGAAATCATACACTGAACTGTTTAAATGTGCTTAAGCAGATGTTTGTTTGTTTTTTCCCCAGATAACGACACAGACCAACTCAATTAAGTTGAAATGCTAAATAATACTTTGTTTTTACATTTTGTTAATATTTTTGAAGAAAAGCTTAAAGAGGAAAGTAGCTCAACAGGCCTTGCACCACCTAAAAAGAAGAAAAAAAAATGGAGGTAAGTAGTCAGCAGTTGTCAAGTCCTCATTCTATCATCTGAGGAACATCATCTGGATAAAGCACCTTGTTCCACCCGAGGACCTTCCTATGTTGGTTCACGCCTTTGTGTCTTCTCATCTTGATTATTGCAATGCTTTTTACCTAGGGTTACCAGGGCTGGATCTCTGTCACCTACAGCTGGTGCAGAACGCTGTGGCCAGGTTGTTGCCAGGGTTGTCAAGAACTAGTCATGTCACGCCTGTGCTGCGCGAACTGCACTGGCTGCTGGTGTGATGGAGGATCACCTTCAAGGTCACATTGCTTACCTATAAGACCCTACACAGACAGGTACCAGGTTACTTGCAAGACCTCCTTCAGCCTTACTGCCCCCTCCACCCACTCCACTCCACAGACAAGGGATTGCTAGAGGTTCCCATGGTCCATCTTTAGACATCAGGTGTTAGAGCTTTTTCTTTTGTAGCCCCGACCCTGTGGAACTCTCTACCTCATTGAATTAGAGAGTGCCTGTCCACCGAGACTTTTAAATCCTCACTAAAAACATATTTATTTGGCCTGGCATTTGGGGACAATGTTTAGTTTTATTACTGCTGCCTTTTTATTTTTATATGTTTTATTTGATCAAATGTCTATTTTTATATTGTATATGAGCTTTGGCTTTTGAAAAGCGCTCTAGAAATACATTTTTATTGATTGATTGATTGATATCTTACTGTAGGTTGGGAAACTATATAAAGAATACTGGATGGGCAACTATGCACAACCAGTGTGTTCTGCCACAGAGGGGTTCTGATTCCCTGTGATCTCGAGAGTTCTTTGGGAATCAGAACCACCAAGATGGCAGAACTCATTGGTTGTGCATAAAGTTTGTCAATCCTATATTTCTTTTAGTGTATAGTATTACGTGAAATGCACATGCGGTGGTTCTTTTGCTTTCAGAACTAAACTAACTTATGCAGTATCTAGAGGTTTCAAGATGCTGTTGTACTACAGAAGGGTACAATCACATTCCATGACCTTTCAACTGTGATACAACAGCATTTTGAAAGGGATGAAATTCTATACAGAACAATGCCCTATTATACACCATAAGAGAGTTTGGGAATTCTAAAACTGAGCAGAATATCAGAAGACTGGGTAGTCCAGACTTTTAATATATGGGCACAACAATACAAGCTAACGGTAGACTTAATGTATCTTCTGAAGAAATAATGCTTCACTCAAGTTCTTTACAGAGGTAAGGGCCACTATAGTGCCACAGAGTACACAGTTACAAGTTTCATCACCTTGAGAACTCATCTGAACCAGACCCTAAATTCCACATAGCTGACCCATGATGTTAACATTATCTCTGATACCTGGTTCAAATGCAACAACAATGTATTCATTGCAGTGGTGAAAAATATAGAAAACAAAAAAGCACACCTCCTCGCTCCATCCTCCACTAAGTTCTGGATACCTTCAAAACATAAAAAAATTTCACTGCTATCATCCCCATGACAGTATCTGGAGTTGTACCCAAGGTCTGGACAGATGTCCAGTTTAATATGACAAGATGTGACAGGGAAGCACAATGGGACCTAAAGTCTGAAAACTTTCTAATAAAAAAAATGAACATGGGCTAGAATACATCACACTGTCTCATAATGCAGACACTAAAACCCACACATCACACATGGAAATAAATCAAGAACAGGACAGTGGGTTCATCTACACCATCTCTAACAACCCATTATGACCGGTCAGCAGTTTTAGGAAATATATTTCAAATCTACCACCAAACCTCCCAGCCTCTTTTTGTTCACTTGATTTGACCAAATGAATCATACTTCAAGGATGCAGTTGTATGGCACTCACACAAAGGCATAGGAGTACTAAGCAGCAGTTACGGCTAGGTTAAGCAAAGCATGTGGAATGTTACTGTATTAGAAATACCATACCATCAGGTCAACAACTGTTCAACTCCTTTCCAATGCTGGAGTCACCTCCTGCAAGATTATGGCTATAACAGGATACAGAAGTGAAGTGAGTACACCTACTTACTGGAAAATCTCCCTTGATGATCATCAGACAGTGTATATCATCTTAACCCTCTGAAACATCACCATAGACCAATCAGTTTCATCTGCCTGTGCCAAACTACCACTTAGCGTAAAGTCTTAACATAAACCAACCTGCCAGCCACAGATCTTCAACATGTAAAATGAAATGCATGATGTAGAAACAGCCACAAGCAAGAACATTCAACTAACCATCTCCTCAGAAATTCATTTTAATTTGGTTAATTGAGCATTCACTAGACACGTGAAATCCATAAACTGCAACAAATGAAACAATCAAAGTGAAAACATGTTTTTTGTTCTTTTGTTATTTTATCCAACTCTTATTAAAAGTGCCACACAGGGTTAAAATGTGTTTTTTCTTTTATTTTGCCCAACCTCATCCTAATTTAAGTGTACATTCTATGTCACCTACACCATTTATTTATTTATTTATTTAATTTATCCAAACATACTGGCTGAATTACTTAACTTAAAAATCAACACTTTTATTTTAAAATTGCTATTTTAAGCATTTCAGCAACAAAACCTAGAACAGCACCACAAACTGCAGATCTAGCTGATTTTCAGTGTATGGTATCTACAATATGATGTCATGAGAGGGAGCTGCTGAACCACATTCAGTAGCAGACAAAGGCTAAAAGTACAGTAACTGTTATAGTGTTATGTAACTGTCATATTATCCCTTATGGGGTAGCAGTTTTGAGACTGAGGATGCAGAGAAAATATATATATATATATATATACACAGTATATATATGTATATATATATATATATTATGGTAGCACGGTAGTGCTACCATAATTAGGGTTGAGGAGCCATTTACATGTTAAACCTAAAATTTTACACCTTAATAACTTTGCAACCATTCAACAGATTTGCCTGAAACTTGGAATACATAATCAAGAACCATACATCTTGGGATCAGCCAATTTTCGTACTGTTCGGATATACGGCTGTGGAGTTATTAAGCGTGATAATATTGATGCTTTTTTGCACATTCGTTGGTCGCCTCTACAGGTCACACGGTTTGTACGACCAGTACAAAATCTTCAGGGAACATGCGGCCGGGGTCCCTGATGTGCCTTTTGAAGATTTTGTGAAAAAATATTAAACGGTTCAAAAGTTATTCAAAAAACAAGTTCCCATTATAAGTCAATGGGAAAAGTTAACAAAAAGTTCGACAGTGTCTCAAATGCACTTTTTACTTTCGCAAATGGCCCTTTTACTGTCGCAAATCTGCCATTTTGTTTTCAGTTGGTCATCAGAAAAATGCTTGGCATTTAAATTTGGGACCGTCTAGCAACCTAATTCTTTTTGTGTTTACCTAGTCGGACCCTGAAGATGCTAGGCATGTCTTTATTTTGAGGTTAAACACCATAGAAATATGTTTTTCAAGTTTCTGGAAAAAGTACTTTCGCAAAGTACTGCCGTACTCATGAAAGTGTTGCAAATTTTTGTGAAAGCTTTAGCAAAGTTTGACAGTACTTTTCCAGGCTGTGGGAAAATGACAGCAATTTTTTGCCACCCTGCTGCAAAACAACGGTTTGGTCTTTTGGGATGAAATTTGGAGGGAACACAGCCAACATCTCACAGATGTGCCTTTCAGTGTCTCAGTGAAAAAATATTATGGCAAAGTTACGGCACTCCAAAGTTGATGCTTTTTCCCATAGGATAACATTACAGCGTCTGCCGCATTACAGGAATCCTTTGGTGCCCTGCCGCAAAATAACGGTTTGGTCTTTTGGGCTGAAATTTGGAGGGAAGAAAGCCAACTTCCCACAGATGTGTCTTCCTGTTGTTTGGTGAAAAAATATTGCAGGGAGCCAAAGTTATGGCACTCCAAACTTCTCTTTTTTTCCCATAGGATAACATTATGGCATTCGCAGTGCCTTTCAGGGCCAGTATCTCGGAAACAGTGCGAGATACAGACTTTTTGTCGTAAAATTGCTTAGCCCCTAGTAAGTACAGAACCAGCCAGGACAGTCATAAATCATATGCCTTTTAAATTTTTTTTCTACGTCGTACGGTTCCTGAGATATAAGCAATTTAGTATTCCATCTCCTCATTTTCTGCTCCGACACCCATTATTATGCATACGTTCTTTGTACTCATTGTCTTTCTCTATGCAGCTTTTGGGGAAAACCAGCCTGTGTGCTTACATTACTGTTACCGTTACCATTTCTGCTTGCGGTTCCGTAACTGTTTCACTTACCCTTCACGTCTACGCCACCATGTGCGTTACCCTTTGCGTTTTCATTTGCGCTTGCGTTTGCGTTATTTTTACCATTTCTGTCTACAGCACTGTTTCTCTTTCTGTTTTGCTTTGCGTCACCATGCACATTACCATTTGTGTTTGTGGCCACCATGTTACTATGTGACAAGACATCACGTGGCGTCCCGCGCTCCCGCCACCGCATTACATTCACTGTTTCTCATTATCATTCTCAAAAAGAAGGGAAATTAGAGGCAAAAAACTCCATTTAACGCATTAGTTAGGGTTGTTCCACAGTGACAAAAGTGAGGAAATTTGGAGTTAGGGTTGAAAGCCCCAGGACCTCTCCCTCCACACCCCCAACTGGGATCGGGAGCGCATTGGGGTTATCGGGTCCTAACTCTCACCCCATTCTCCTATACTCTGCTTCTTCACATCTGATGGGGTGAGAGTTAGGGCCAGCCCCCAATGCACACCCCGATGCTGGTTGGGGTGATGGTGGGTGTGCTAGGGGGTGCTTTCTAACCCTAACACTGAATTTCCTCATTTTGTCACTGTGGAACAACCCTAACTAATGCATTAAACAGAGTTTTTTGCCTCTACTATATATATATATATATATATATATATATGTATGTATGTATGTCATGTATGATATTTTGGGTAAATCACAAGAACCCTTGGTGGTGGCACTCAAAAAAATAAAGTGGTACCCATGCCTGTCTGCATAGTTTGCTTATTATTCCTTACTGATTCCATACTGCTGCTAATTTTAAACAACTCTTATTCCATGATTCAACAGATAAGTACCACTCATTAGTGAAAGTGGCAGGGGAGACTGACAGAGACTGAGCAGCTGCATGCTACACACTGTTGTGGAGAAGCAGGTGAAGCAGGTAAGCTGAAACACCTCCCCCTCTTTTGGAACAGGTATACTACCATTGCCTGTGCATTTGAAGGAGAAACTTGCAGACTTAGTTGTCTGGTTTTTAATTCAGCACCCTTTCAGGACCGTCTTGTGTTGCTGAATTGACTGTGGTGTCCTTTTTGCACTCCTGTCCTGCCCCCGGTGCTAGAGTCCAAACAGTAGCGGAGCCCTCCCTGGATGATGGATGAGCAGGGTAGCCCTGCGGAGGGCTGGTCACATTAAGGACCACACAGCCTTAGTGCACTATTTTGCATTATAAGGAAAAGAAAAGTTTCATTTTTCCCTTACCCCTGCTTCCTTTCCTTTTCTGTTTTTCTTCTTTTTTCTTTGAATTCTCTCTCTCTCTCTCTCTCTCTCTCTCTGTTTCATATCGAGTGAACATATGGTTCCCCGAGCTATCCATGCTGTTTGTAGCCAGTTGTGTACACGTTTATGTTTTTATATTTATATTTCTGTTTTGTATTTGGCAGGTCATCAGGCGGATGTACATGCTTATTATCCACTGCTTAGTTTTGTGGAGACTGTTTATTTGTACATACATATATACATGTGCAATTTTATCTCTATATTTATAATACTTAGAAATGGGGTTTCTTTTTTTCTTGTACTTTAACTTTTATTTTATTTAATTTTTGTGCAGCAAACACCACCTAAACCTCTCACATAAAGCGCATGGGTTGGCATCCTTACTTCTGAGACACCATTTCTTCCATCACAGAAAGCATAGAGTGTGCAGGAGGTCTTTCATTTCCATTTTGTTTATCTGAGATCCCTCTTCATTTATCTAAATTACTATCCAGCCTGGGTTGTCGGGGGTAGGCAGGGAGGAGGGGGAGGAGTGAGATTAAGCTGCTGCGAGGTGGCTCTCCTCTCCTGGGAAGGGATGTGGAGTTTCCTCAACCCTCGTTTGCCACACAGTGGAGAAGGGATGGCAGTTCAGGTCATGGGGAGCTCAGTGATTGCCAGAGGAGGGGCAGATGGGGCTCAGCTGGCTTCCCACGAGTACGTGTGTGCCTCCACACATACACACAGCAGTGCACTGTGGCCCCAGGCACAATGGGAGAAAATGGAGGTAAAAAAATGTTAATTAAAAAAAATTACTATTTGGTGGTGGGTTAAAAAAAAAGATCACTCTGAGCTTTATTCCTGACCTGGATATAAAGTTGGTGAAAATATATTCACCACTGAGCCATTCCATCTGGGAACACAATTATACAGATCATCAGTAAGCATTACCTTTTTGATATCATACAACTAAAATTCTGTGCTGCTGTTTTTATTCTATCTTTTTGCGCTACAGTTAACTTAGGAGACCAGCCACAGAGAACTGACTCTAATTACAATAGGAATATTCGGAAAACCGTATAAAATATATGAAGCATAAAACTTAAAGAAATATTGTATAAAACTTTATCATTTTGTTTTGATTATTTGCATTGTTTAAAGTCTGTGCTTTATTGCTGACCCCATTTTAGTCACCCAGCCTTTTTCCACTGGGATTTTATTTCAGTTGCAGGCAAATCATATTTGAAATTTGACCCTTTTTTCAGTAGACAATTTGATTACTAGTAATAGGGTGTCAGCGGAAGCGAGTCGATGCCTACGTTAAAGCTAATAATAACTTTTGAATTTTTTTAAGTTCTTTCAAGTTTAGAATATCATTTAAACTGATTTTACATCTTAGTTTTCCAAATGGTTGTCAATAGGCCCTCCTATCAACTGGTGCTCAGGAGGGTGGGGGGGTGAGGAGGTGTCTGGCCTGAAAATAGAAAAGGAAAGGGATTAATGGATGAATATAGAAGGAGACCTGAAGGAGGTGGGGCTAGATGAGGTCACAGAGGGAGAGAGGGGTGGGGGAGGGGCTTGATGACATCACAGCAAGGAATGATTTTGATTGGAGTAAGAAAAGAGAGAGAGAGAGAGAGGGTCTAGTGAGGGGGGATTAAAAAGGTGGGCAAGAGGAGAGGAGCCCCACAAATTTTGCTGTCTTGTTTGATTAAGTTGATTAACAAGTTGAGCACATTAGTTTAGCAATTGGCTTGATTCAGTGGTGGAATCATGTTTTTGCTCATTGTTTAGTTATAACTTATTAGTAATTACAACCAGGATGTGATGCTGTTTAAAGAATTTAATTGATAGCATAAGATTAATTATAAGTCTGGTAATTGCAGAATAGTAGTGGTTACAGATCACAGGAGCTGAGGATACCAGTGGCCGAACGATCCAAGGATTTCTCAGGTAAGCCATTTAAAAAAAACAATGAGCTTGATGCATACTGTTGAATGGTGTGGGTGTTCCCGTTTGTGAAATGCTGAATGTGGGTGGGTGAAGGTCCTCCTGTTACCAGCTGATAAGCTTTGGCACCAAGAATTGCCTTGTTGGACTGGGGGAGCAAGTGGGACCCGGCTCAGAGTCTAGGAGCAGCATCAGGTTTTTCATTCCTCCCCCAGTGGAAACAGTATAGAAGGACCAGGGGCAGAAATTGGAACAGAACCGAAGAATGCCAACTGTGATCCTCTCTGTCCTCTCCTTGGCTATAAAACTGCACTGCAGTTGCATGGTGTTGATGGGGGGGCAGGGGGGTGATAGATAGTCACACTGGGAGTCACCATATTAAAAAAACACTCAGAATAAAACTGGGAGGGGCTAGAAACAGTCCATAGTTGATGCACAGTAAGCAATCCTTCCGGTGAGTGAGGCCCGATGGTGCAGATAGTTGATTGGACGAGTGGCATCTGCCTGGCCGACCATGTGGTGGACACCAGTAGTAACAATCTTTGGGGCAAGAATCAGGGGGGAATTAAAAGGAAAAAAAGAGATCTGGATGCACAAAGCAGTATGGAGTCGATGGTTGGGTATATGCTCTATGTTTGGAGAAGCAGAAACAGAAAACAAAAAAGAAGATTGATTGGAGTAAAAGTAAAAGAGGAAGGCAGACGCCATTTTAAGATTACAGGCGTCCACCATTTTAACACAACTTTTGGGAGAAAAGGGTCCGGGAATGACACTGGCCCGGCTGGTGGATCATTGGATCAGCATGAGGGATTTTTAAGGGCAGAGACAGAAGAGGTTAATTTAAAAAAAAAAAAAAAGTAAGAAAAAAAAACGGGTACTATAAGCAGCTGCCATTTTAAAACACACATGGCGGCCGCCATCTTGGGGCAAGGGTGCGTGGCTCCATTGGGACACTACAACATTCTGCTTGCTGGTGGACAAACAAACAAGTACATGAATCCTGCAGCCGGAGGGATTATAAATAAAAAATAAACAAAAAAGAAAAACAAACAAAATAAATAAAGAATGATTTAAAGTCTGGTCAAAAACATTAAGGAGGGCAGGGCAGGCTCAAATAATGCACAGCCCTGTTTAAAAAAATGAGAAAAATTAGCAGGGGTATAAAAGTCACGAGCAGTAACAATGAGGAATCGACTGTGAGGTTAGGTTAAGGGGTAGTACCAGGCCTTACCAAAAAAAAAAAAAAATTAGATATATCTACTCATAAAATATTTGGAATGCATATATATTGAATGTGGAATTTGTATTTAAAAGGTTTTCGAAAAATGTGACACCAAGGAGACAGCATACAGCTGGCCCACCAGCAGGCAATACAGGTACCTTTGGAATCTGAAATGTTTATAGTTTAGATATTAACATGTATTCTGTGATTTTCTCACAGCATTGTGCAAAGTTTTATAGCGGGATACAACATTATGGCACCCAGCAAGAATGTGACCAAGAGCAAAGAGGACTGTTATAAGGCAGTCATGGAGTTGGTGAAGGAAGCAAACAGGCTGTTGGAGGATGCAGAGGGGATCAGAGGGGGTAAGGGGAGAAGCAGAAGGCTGAAAGGGGATGGGGGAAAATAAGGGCAATAAAAAAAGTCCCTGCGGATCCTCCTGTCCCGGAGCCCAAGGACCCTGCACCTCCACTGGTGCCAGAACCTGTTGTACCTGTTCCCACCCCAGCACCCAAGCCCAGACTAGAGCCGACTCCCCTACCCATGCCTCAGCTAGCCCCTCCTGCCCTGTCAGCTCCCATTGGAGTGCCAGGCACTCTGACACCTGTGGACATGAACCAACTCCTCTGAAAAACAGCATGCCAGCGGGCCCTCGATACCAGAGCCGAATCCTGAATTGGAACCCCAAAAAACAGGTAATCTGGATCTCTCGGTAGAGAGCAGTGTAAAAGAGTATGTCGAACAAATGTTAAAGTCTATGGGGGACACAGGGATGGGGCAATTAGAGAAGGTTCTAGGAGAGATTAAAAAAGGAAAGCAAGAGAAGGAAGCGGGACACAGCCTGGGGTGGACAGTAAGACGACAGAGTCACCAGAAATAGGGGCTCTGGGTTTTCAAATTGGGGATCATGTTCCTTTGACAGAAAAGGAGAAAATCTGGAAGGGGGGAGTATGTCGGCATATTTGCCCTAGCTAACACTGGCAACCTAGGTAAATACGAAGAAAAGGAGAGTTTCGTAAAAAAGGATATGGCAGCAGCCGTAGACCTACTGGGTAAAGGGGAGGAGGATAAGACCCTAAAAGGGAAGACTTGGGATAACTGGTCCACTGGTTTCACTTATTATACCGCCATAGTTATTGAAAAGAAACCTGAGCTAGCTACCCCTACTATCATATTCCCAATACATAAGAATGCCTACAAGGCTAAAGGTGGACATAGCTGGATGAAATATGATGAGAAATTTAGAAAGTGAGTGGCTCATTTCAGGGACATGAGTTGAGACACCAGACAAGTGGATTTGTGGTTGGAGATATGCATGAACACGAGCAGAGGTGAGGATTGGGACAGGAAGGCTGGGCCCCTGCAAAAATCTTGCTGGTGTTACAGCAGAGCTTTCTGCTCCTGGCCTCACTGTTGCTTCAGGCATGCCTGCTCCAAGTGTGGCGGTACTCACCTGGCCTCAAAGTGCAGGACAGGATGTGATAAGTGTAATAATAATAATAATAACAACAAGAATAACCATTACAACCTGCCTTTTTGGGCTGGCCATTCTGGGTTTACAGGACAGACATGGGGGAGGGGGCCGGGGCAGATGGTACAGCGGAGGGCGGGGATACGCACAATACAGGGGACAGCAGGATAGATGAGGTCCTAGGTATTAGAGCATTTAAGCTGGCTGACATACCCACAAAGGTGCTGATATTAACAGAATGGGTTCAACATTACCCCAACAGGGAAGCAGCTAAACTACTTAGGAAGGGTTTTCAATGGGGTTTCAGTTTGCAATTTAAAGGACAGAGGAAGGGGACCAAATCAAAGAACTTAAAGTCCGTAAAAGGAAAAGAGGATTTGCTAGAACAAAAAATGAGAAAAGAGGTAGATGGGTAGATGTGGGCAGAGTGGAAGGCCAGTTCAAGGCCCCTCTGATGCAGAACTTGAGGATTTCCCCTTTAGGTTTGGTCCCAAAGAAACAGGAGGGAGAATTTAGGGTGATACATCACCTGTCCTAGCAGAGGGAGACTCGGTTAATGACCACATAGATGAGGCAGACAGCAAGGTCACTTATGTCACACTAGAGGAGGCAGTACGGTTAGTAAGGGCAACCCCAGGGGCATGGTTAAGAAAAACTGATACTGAATCAGCATTTAGACTGTTACCAGTTAGGCCGGGAGACTGGGATCTGTTAGGTTTCCAGGTAGGAGGGCAATACTTTTTTGATAAAGCCATGCCCATGGGTTGCTCAATTGCATGCGCCACATTTGAGACATTCAGTACCTGATTGCAGTGGGTTGTCCAGGACAGGTATGGGTATATGTCTGTTATTCACTATGTGGATGACTTCTTATTAATCAGGGAAGGAGAAGAAAGGACAGGGATTATGTTAGACAATTCAGGGCTATGTGTAATGAATTGGGCGTACCACTGGCAGCGGATAAGACTGAAGGTCCAAGCCAGCATCTAGAATTTTTGGGAATAGAAATAGATATGGAAGGGGAATTGTTCAGACTACCTGACAAAAAACTGGTTAAGTTAAAAGCATTGATGAGGGCAATTAAGCAGTACAAGAGGGTTCAGCTTCATCAGGTCCAACAACTAATGGGCCACCTGAATTTTGCTTGTAGGGCAGTAGCGCTGGGATGCACGTTCACGTTGGCAAGGTCAACCAGGGGAGTAATTAGGCCACATCATTGGGTAAATATAACAAGATGAACATGGCAGGATTTAGATATCTGGGAGTTATTTCTACAGGAATACAATGAGAAAAACTTTTGGCAAGATGATTGGGTTTTTAATACTGATCTACAACTATACACCGACACTGCTGGAGGTATCATGATGGGGGCTTATTTTAGAGGCAGGTGGATAGCAGAGCCATGGCTGGCTGAATGGGTAGCTAGGGGGTTACAAGGGATATCACTTTTCTGGAGCTTTTTCCCATTTGGGTGGCCACGCTGACATGGGGGAGGAACTCAGGAACCAACAGATCACATTCCGGTGTGACAATCAGGCAGCGGTACAGGTATTGAATAAGAGGGGGCCATGTCCAAGATGGTGATGAGAGTAATGAGACAGTTGGTGCTGCAGAGCCTGAGGTTGAATATGTCTTTTAGTGCCAGGCACGTGGAAAGGGTCAACAACATCATAGCTGACTGCCTCTCTCGTCTGCAGCTGGACAGGTTCTGGGACATGGAACCAGAAGCAGAGGATGTACGGACACCAGTACCAACATACATATGGGAGATTGGCTGGAAGGAGCTGAATTGCTTTTCCCCAACTGTTGGGCCCCCTAGAACTTTGAAGGTGTACGAAGGTTCATGGTGGGTCTTTCAGACATTCGGTGACAGCCTCGGCCACAAGGTATGTGGGCGGTTACGGAAGATCAGGTGGTAAAGTTTGTAGTTCAGGGCTAGAGAAAGCAGATGGCACATGCCATGATTGTAGTGCATCTAGCAGCCATTGGCTAAGTCTGCAATTTGAAAGGGTGGAGGGACCCAATGAAGGGAAATTTAGTAAGATGGATGATGCAGGGTTGGACAAGGATAGTGGGCAAACTAGTAGATTCCAGATGCCCAATCACAGAGGCACTGTTGGAGAGATTAATCGGGGCTTTGGTCAAGGTTTGCCAGTCTCACAATGAGTCAGTCTTGTTTCAGGCCATTTCTACCATGATGTACCATGGGGCTTTTAGAGTCAGTGAGGTTCTAGGACAGGGAGTAGGGGATGAGGTAAGGGGTTTAACCTGGGAAGATGTTACCTCGGGGACAGAGACTATAGGGCTGATATTAAGAAAATCCAAAACAGACCAGGTGGAAAAGGGGGCCAATATGACCTTAAAGCAATGACAGGGTGTAACGGTGTGCCCAGTGGCAGCCCTACCTGCATACATGGCAGTGCGGCCAAAAGGGTTGGTGCCATTATTTATCCAAGGGGATGGGGCAAGACTGTCTAGTATGTAACTGATTAGCATGATGAAAAAAGCCCTGGCATTCTTGGGGGAAGACCCTAAGTGATTTTTCTCCCACTCCTTTAGGATGGGAGCGGCAACAGAAATAGCATCACAGAGAGGGTCTATGGAGGAGACAAAGCAAAAAGGTAGATGGGCCCTAATTGTTTTAGGAAATATGTATGGAACATGGCAAAATAACTATAATAACCTTGTCTCTTTTCTTTCCCTACAGGACCAGTGCACAGAAGAATTGCACGGTTTATTAAAAAATGTTGGTATAAGGCAATTACGGGGAAAAGGGAAAAAAGTGGGTAGGGGTGGGGGGTCCAAAAAACAAAAAAGAGGGGCAAGAGTCATCCGTTGGGGGGAATAAGGGTAAAAGTACACGTCAGTCACTCTTTCTTATATTTTAACAGGGCACAGGCGGAGATTGGAGGTGCGGATCTGCAGACACTCCTTCATATTTTGGGCTGAAAAATGGGCATCCAGGATGCTCAGGGGAGACAACTTTATCAGGACCCATCCAAAATTAAATCGACCAGGAAAGGAGTGTGGGGGATGCAATGGGCCCAGCTGCTGCCATTTCTGTGGGAAATGAAGACTGAACATGCGAGACCTGACATGGTCATCATACACCTGTGAGGAAATGATTTGGGAACACAGCCATGGCTGGACATTTTCTTTCAAATAAAGAGTGATAGTGCCAGGATTAAAGAGTGGTGAATGGATGTAAAATTGGTTTGGTCCAAGATAGTACCCAAGAGAGTGTTGCGTAATGCAAACAGTCATAAGGCTATTGAAAAAGCAAGGAGATGGATGAACACTAGGGCAGCAGCTTTATTCACAGCAGTGGAGGGGGATAGAGGAAGGCATAGACGAATACTACAGGGGAGACAGAGTTCACTTTTCCGGAATGGGTTTGGCCTTTTTTAACTCAAAAACAGCCGATACCACCGATTTATGGAAAAAAGAGAGGCAGATTTTATTAAAAAAAAAAAACATAACACGAGGACTGAGGATCAGTTGGGGGGACAGAAGGAAATGGGGGGAAGCCTGCCATTCTTTGCAAGCAGGAGGTGGGCTAGTGGAAGAAAAGGGGAGGGGGAATTAGCAGACACATGGGACCTTTAGGACTACTAAACAGAAGAAGGCTATGAGTGTACACTCGAACCCTGACATAAAAGAAAATGAGGAGAACAGCCCCCGGATATACATCTGGGGGGAGAAGAGATGACATTAATAATATGTATTGTGATTGGAATGTAATAATGATATGGAGGATAGGATTCATTTAAATATGTTGTAAATACCAATGGATGATTTAAAACTTGAAGTAAAATAATTGCCAACTGAGCACCCACACAACGGTTGTCTGTGTATTATTTGAAAGGAGGGATCTGGGGACAAGGTGACTTGCCTGACTAAGAGGCAAGCATTATTGTCAACAGGCCTCCTGTCAACCAGTGTTCAGGTGGGTGGGGGTGGGGGAGTCTGGTCTGAAAAATAAAAAGGACACAGGGATTAATGGAAGAATATAGAAGGAGACCTGAAGGGGGAGGGCTAGATAAGGTCATAGAGGGGGTGATTCTGATTGGAATAAGAAAAGAGAGAGAGGGCGAACAAGGGGGTTTAAAAGGATGGGTAAGAGGAGAAGAGCCAACAAAATGTTGCTATCTTGTTTGATTCCCACCCGCCCAGCCCCAAAAAAAAAAGAAAAAAGAGGGAAGGAACAGAAAGGAAAATGAGGGCATCTGCTGACAGTGTATAGCAGGTCATTGGGTCCTGCCAAAGGTGGACAGCATGGAAAAGAAACAACTAAACAATAAGGGAGAAGGAAGAAAAGGGAAGGGGGAGGTGGGGAGGGGCATTAGCGGACTCATAAAGCCTTTAGGACCACTAAACAGAAGAAGGGTACAAGTGTATACTCCTACCCTGACATTAAGGATAATGAGGAGAAGTTGAACTGCCCCGGATGTACATCCGGGGGAAGAAGAGATGATATTAATATTATGTATTGTGATTGGAATGTAATAATGATATGGAGGATAGGAGTCATGTAAATATGTTGTAAATACTGATGGATGATTTAAAACTTGGAGTAAAATAATTGCCAACTGAGCACCCACACAATGGTTGTCTGTGTATTATTTGAAAGGGGAGATCTGGGGACAAGAGCTACTGTTTTAAGATATTACACTGGAAACTTATAGACTAATTAAATGAGTAATTCATTGGGTTTTAAATAAAAGTGATAGAGTTTGGAAGATTAGGGAGTAATTTCATACAGATTTCATATGGATTTGAGATAACTATTAGATATTTATTAGTTAACTAGCATTCTACATCATAATATATATCATATACTACCATATACTATGGCTCTGCTGTATCTCACTGCTTTATCAATGATTAAATCAGCTCACAAGACTGGACCCTGTTTTGTAAGCCTGGAAGCAAGCAACTTGAAATTATTTGAAACAGGAACAGGAATTGAACAAGGAAAAACTCAAGGAGCTGAAAATACAGGAGACTGAAAGAGAAGGAGCCAGATTTGATGAACCAACTTAAGAATTTTATACAGAGAAAATACTATGAGGGAGAAGACTACGGGAAAGTAGAAAGAAAGAAAGAAGAAGGAAGCAGACCAGAATTTTTAAGGAAAGGACAGAAACCTTTTATTGGAACTGAAACCTGTAACACCAGTTTGCTATACCTAAAATTATAAATTATAACTCCACCATAGTGCTACTCTATGTTTGCTATTTTGTTATTTGATATTTATTCTATTGCTACTATTTTATCCCTAGTTTGGTGCCTTTTGGTGCCTTATTGACATACCGATAGAGCTAGAGATAGAGATAGAGATAGAGACAGAGACAGAGACAGAGACAGAGACAGACAGAGACAGAGCAGCAGAACAGGTATCTACTCATCCACTTTACTGCTCACTGGTTGCTGTTGTAACTATTTGTACTTGTTATTTTTCTACTTCGTTGTTCTCTAACTTATATTATAGACGGCTATATCATGGGCAGATTTGACACAGTGGTCTAACCTGCTAATTTGATATTTAGATATTTAATAATAAGTTTTACAATACAGACAAACAGAAAGTAGGTCAGATAAATTACTATATTAGGTGCATTTAATATTTACTGTGTTACTCTTGCTGCCTTGCTTACTTTATATTGGATTTAACAGCTGCCATGGTGAGTAGTAGGAGTGGCAAAAATAGTTCCATGACTCTAGGCAAGCAACCTGATGCCTTAGAGTGGAAGAAAAAGACTCCCAGACCTAAAAAAACAAAAATAAATAAAAAAAACAAGGAGACAGATCAGGAGACTAATAAACAAGCCAAAATTACTGAATATTTTGGGACTCCTCTAGTCCTCTCAACACCTGTTTCTATTACACAAGACTATCAGGAAACTTTAGATGAGACAAATATAGGACAAACAATGGTTATGACAACAAATACAAATGCAAAAGAACAAACAGAAGAAGGTATAAAATTAGTTCATGGTTGGGATACATTTAATTCCACTATATCTAAACTGGATGACTCTAACCTGGAGATAAAATATGTAACTTTTTTACCGCAGGATTCTTCTCATGAGGACTCAATATTAACATCTCCTATATTTCCCTTAGCCTCCCCTCCTGCTCTTCTCTTAAAAATGGAGGGACCTAATAACTGCCTAGAAATAGGACAGATAGACAACTTAGCTTCAGTGATACAAAACCATAGCACCATAATTGAGAGCATTAAGAAATCAGTCCCTAATATTTTTGCAGAAAACAGAGAAGAGCAGATGGATAGTAGGCTAAGTGTAACAAATCAAATATCATCAGCTATAGTCAGAAATCCTGAGGTAATGTGGACCACCTGACCTGAAGGGAGGGGACTAAGGATGTGAGCAAGCCAGCAGTAAAAAGTGGTTGAAGTTTTGGCTTTGTTTTGTGTGCATTAAAATAAAATTAAGCACTTTATGGCACTCAGGTGTACTCTCCTCTGCTTACTTCTACTTGCTACAGTTAAATGTTACTGAACAGGAGGTGAGGTGAGTGCCGACATTCTGAACTGCTGTCTACAGAAATCCTGAGGTACCTACAATAGAAAATAATAGGCACTATTTTACAGATGAGGGAAATTTCACTTCTTGCTCCTCAATCCCTAAACAGATGCTTGAAATAATTAAAAATCCTTACTATGTGCACATAGTAGTCTTGAAAAATGTGAAAGCTTTAAAAGAAGAGACAGCCAATTTATGAGCAGATGTTTTTTGTAACCAGACAGTCCTCGAACAATTAAGGAAAATGAGAAAACCTAACTTTAATTGTTCTTTAATACTCCCACAGGATGATGTTGTAACACCAAAAAGAAATAAGGCCATGCAGGTGAGACTACCCTCTCCCTTTAGCAGAGATCATTCAAATATCTCAACAGGTCAAAGTTAGAATGCCCAGGAAAGTAAAAATTACAAAAGGAAAAATTAGAAAAGGTAGGGATCACAATGAAATTCCTGCCTCAAATTATCTAGCTGTTGTTATGTCTAAGAAGCACAAGAGACAAGATGTGACAAGTGAAAACACTTTATTATCAATTCACTCAGATAGTAACTAGCTGATTTCATTAACAACCAACTGTGTAATTGAAAATAAGGGGTCAGTGGCCCGAGAAATGGTCTTGGACAGGGGTGAAACTGAGGGGAAGAATACACAGAGTACACTGATTAAAATTCCTGATAAACAGGTGGGAGATCTAGGAAGCATTTAGAAACATATTCCTAAAGATACCCAGAATTTTGGTGCTCACATCTTTTGATGCATTTAACAATCACATAGACATTGAAAGGGATCGTTTTATTGAAATGCATGGCATAAAGACACTCATACCTCTCAACTGTCCCTGATTTTCAGGGACGTCCCTGATTTTGCCTCAAAATTTTCCTCTGTCCCTCGTAAAATTTAAGTTTTTGTGACAGAACAGTGGGGATTAAAAGCACAAAATAATGTCAAACATTAAAGTAACAGACTTGTTCTTCTTCAGAAAATGCATCTTAAGACAAATCCCTTTATTTTATCAGCTTTCTGAGAGAATAGTGCCATTTTTTAAGCTGTGTCCCTGATTTGGGGTCTTTGTCCCTGATTTTTTTAGGCCTTGTCCCTGATTCATGAGGCAAGAGGTTGAGAGGTATGAAGACACTGGATAATGAGACACCAGAAAGATGGAACTACTGTATCATCTGCTACATATTCATCAACCAGGTGATGATGTTTATGTCATTCTTCCTCCTAATGTTCATATCCAAGGTTGTGTTCTATTTTATTGTAAATCTGATTAACTGGCAGATGCAATATGGGAACAAGAAGCAGTTTTAAAATTAAATGGCATAACTGTATATCCTCCTCAGAAAGTACCTGTCCCAGAAAAAGCACCTCAGGGGAAGCAAAGCATGGCTGTAAATAACAGAAATAATGAAAAAGATAGGAGAAGTGTGGGGAAAATTTTGGAAGTGATTTCAGAATATGAGAATTAACAATATCAAGCATGGGAATGTAGAACTTTCTCCATCTTTGGATGGAAAATATTTGGGGATGAGAAGATTGGTACAATTAAGAATGGCTTTGCCTCTTTTTTTCTCACATGTCTTTAAAATTAACATTTCACGTAGTTCTATTGACTGGATAAAAATACATTTATTTATTTATTTAGTTTTTGTTGACTGGGTAAGTGCACTGGACAAATCCTGCCTATTTTTAGGCATGACCCGGGGGATACAGATGAATGCCAACTGACCTTGAACCAGATGAAGCTGTTGGTGGTATTTTTTTAGTGAATGAGGGAAATTTGGCCAGGACACCGGGGAAATTCCCCTACTCTCGGTCAGAGGGTGCGGCATTTCCATTGGATCAGATAGTGTGCTTTCAGTCAACAGAGAGTGTGGACATGCGGGAGGCTGAGGTGCTGATCTATTCCTTGGCCTCCCTTCTTCCTAGTGATCGATATGGCAGATGTAAGGATGGAGGATGCTGCACTTACCAGGACTAACGACCAGGGCTGCAAGTCTAAAGGTGTTGACGACTACCAGTCAAAGGATTCTGTAGAGACCGTTCTGGATGGAGTTCACAATGCTGCATTTCTAAAACAGCAACTTGCTGAGGAAGAATGATGGTTCCAGGCTGTTTGGGACCATTTATTACTGGAACTTGGGAGTACTCAGGAAGATCTGATGGAGGTATGGGAACAGAAGTCACACGTACCTCAATTGCTCTGGACCTGGCATATGGTACCCAACGGGAGTATTGTACCATAGACAATAACCATTGCTTCTGAATTATTGCCGCATTGTATGGATTCACCGGATGGAGCAGTAAGTACAATTGCTA
Organism: Neoceratodus forsteri; assembly: GCA_016271365.2. NCBI lineage: Eukaryota > Metazoa > Chordata > Ceratodontiformes > Ceratodontidae > Neoceratodus > Neoceratodus forsteri. Next base: position 1,276,660,814 of record CM057450.1, on the reverse strand, counting down.
CAGGTAAGGCAGTTTTGTAGCCTTCTGGTGGTGTTCGGGGGCCGGTATCTTTTGATGGGCTTGTTGTGGGTATTCTGGCTGGGGAAGGCCTAACTCTTTTGGAGGACGCGAGTCCTGGTCCCTCTTTCGTAGGCCAGTTTCATATTGGTCTCTCACCAAGGGGGACAGGCAATAGAATTGGTGGAACTGTGGGCCTAGGAAAGGTCAGGAAAAGCCATGTTTTGGCTCCGACTGTGACTCCTTCCCCTCCTTCATCTGTGGTTCCTATGGGGGTAGAGCTCTCAGATGGAGTTGTTGTGGCCCCTGCAGCTTCAGATTCACATGCACCGGAGGTGGAGGAATGGGTTAAGACTCCGTATGGGAAAGGTTGGGACGCTAATGTACAGGTGTTGCCTGCTGCAGGAGAGCCAGTTGGGATTGCAGCTGCCCCAGATATGGATGTTTCTGATTCCCTGTTGATGCCTGGACAGGACTCCCTGATGGAAGGGGTTCAGACCTCTCCCAATTTGGCTCAAGATTTGCTTCTAATTAATATTCAGCATCTGGAGGGTGAAGCTCCTTTATCTTCTGAGGCCCCACCCTTCTCCTCTCACTGGTGAGATACAGGTTATTGATGAGCAGCAGAAGTCTTCACCCTCTGCTCAGGTACATACTGGGCCTGCTCCTGCTCAGAAATCTTCTAATACTGTTTGGCATGATAAAGTCAAGGAGCAGCTGTTTCCTGCTACTTTTGGAATGCTTTCTGAACCTACAGCTAGGCATAATGCAGTCCATTTAAAATTCAAAGGTCCTCTGTCTGAGGTTCCTAATAGACACTTTGTTGGGTGAGAACTTCTAAAGGGAAGTATGAAATTTTATGCATATGAAATATATTCTCTGATCCATATGCCTGGAGACTCCATTTTTTGATATTAGTTTAAAACATCCAATGGGACTAGATAGGTTCTGGAAACAATTTCTCACACTTGAGAACACTCCTTTGTGGAAGCCTTTATGGCTATCCCTCTGACTAAGCCAGTCTCTAAGACAAGCATTTGTCAATGCTGAATGTTGATTGCATTGGTCTGTTGAGCACGCTCACTGGCCCTCTGTCAGTCGCTCAGTCTGTTTCATCCAGTGCTGCAGGCTGCTCTTTTGTACTGGGCTCCTGCCTGCATTGGCACCTTGTTCTGCCCACTAAGAATTCTGCAGCTGTCCCGACAGAACTCCGTTGAGGTGGCTCACTCCCTCTCTCTCACTTGCTCATTCTGTTTCTCCTGGTGCTGCAGGCTGCCCTTTTGTACTGGGCTCCTGCCTCTGTTGGTGGCTTTTTCTGCCCACAAAGAAATCTGCAGCAGTTCTGACACAGGTCTGTTGAGCCTGCTGACTCCCCTTCTCTCACTCACTCATTCCATTTCTACCAGCGCTACAGGGTGGCCTTTTGTACTTGACTCCTGTGTAAGAGGTCTAAACCTCTCTTTCAGATTCTTGACGATATTGGGAATGCAAGTAATCACAAACAGGTTGCATTTGAGTAATAAACAAGTTTATTACTACAAAAGGGATAAATCACAGTTGCCCTAAGCAGTTCTTACCAATACGAACCGGGAGCCAGTGCTAAGCGTTCCCTACACCTCGAGGTTTCTCTGTAGTCTCTTGGGATCTCTCGGGTCTCTGAGGTGTAGAGCCTGTGCATAACATTATATACCTGTGATAATTACTATGGTTACTAAAAGATAGAAACATTTCTAGTTACAGAGATGAGCCCTATTGGCTAAATTAGAGGTGGCTCCACGGTCCAAGATAACATTATATAATTCTGTAAAGTCATCAGTTTTAGAACAAAGAAGTTCTTATACAGAGTCTTACATAACAAGGTGTAGTGGTGCACATCACCAAAGGATTGCAATGTTGCCTTACATATTATAGTTACTTCAAGGACAGGTGTCTTGGCATCTGACAAGTAAGAAATAGACAGAAAATACATGGTATAATATGTGTGCATTAGCAAGCAAAGTGGATTACAACAATATGCATTCATATCCTGACATCTACTCTTGTACGGTAAGATGCCCTTAGCCCTAAGTATTAGTATCCTATACCTAAGCATTAGCTGTCTACGGTGTACCTCTTAGGGTATCAATTAGGGTGCAGGGACCTCGTGTAACAATTCCCCCCCCGTTGCCTCCAAGGGCAACACAGGTAAAACCAGGGAATGGACAGGATCAGTGGTCATTTACAATCCCGACACGCGAGCCTTGTAAAGGAACTCAAGCTGCTCACGGTGTTGGTGTAGTGTACGTCGTAGGCAGCAAAGCATAATAATCAAAGTGAATATCAAAAATGCTTGTATAATAACAAAACCTTTAAAAGTAATCTCTAACCAGGTGTTAGTCAATGCATTATTCATATCTCCATCGTTAATCAAATCAAGAACAGCTTCATTGGCTTTGGTTATATTATTGCTGATGTGGATGAGGTGCGTGTCCTTCCTGTCTAAGAGGGATTTCAGTGTGAGTGTAAGTGGGTCTATGTGTATGTTAAAGTATGGTAAGTATTCTGACAGTGTGAGTAAATAATCTTGGTTACCATCAATAATGTCTGCATCCATCAGGGGGACGGGGGTTATAACAGTATGTCCAATAACAGTCTTCTGGTGGGGAACAAAACAGAAGTTGGGGTAATCAATAGCACAAGTAACAGAACCATATGAATAAGATTTATAGTTTGTGACAATGCAGTATTCACCGTCGGAGTTGTACTGTGAGCATACAGTAGGCAGTCTCCACTTTTGCAACTGGACAGGGCATGTGTAGGTCATCTTCGAAATCCATGTTGACAGGCGATGAGCTTCCTCACGATAGGATTGGTAGAGCTGATCAGGAGACAAAGTTGAGTCAAAAGAGTTGGTGCCATTGTCAGTGATGTTATCATCCATAGTAAAAGTCCAATCAATGCTGTCTGGAGAGTAGCCACAAATAGGGCGTATAACATCAAACACATCACATCGGCACAAGTAGATGTATTGCTTTTGCACAGCAGTCCATGTGCGGTGCCACCCAGGCATCCAGGAAATAATGGTAGACCAGTAGAGGTGGTAGATCCAGGTGTTCTCTGTAGATGTCTTCATCCAAGTGCCCTATGGAGTGCACCAGTGCCAGCTTATCGAACAAAGCTGTAGTGGGATCAAAACGTGGTAAGGAGACAGTAAAAGAGACAAACATGGTATCTGTTATGGAACACTTCTTTGTAGAAAAACAAGGACCAGTATTAGGGTGTCTGGTCACAAACCCCAAATTTCTAGCTGTAGAGAGAGGAATAGATAAAGTCTGTTGCAATCACATGGATGCACAAGTAGAGAGTTTACGTTTAGGACAATACCATTTAGAAATGCGTCTATCATGTATGATGTCAGGAATTCTTCCAGTTTCTAAATCACGGAAGAGGTTATTGATGGTAGTGAGAATGTATGAGCCATAAGCGGAGCAGAGTATTTCCCTTCCAATATATTGTTTTTCAGCCTCTCTATTGTTCTGTTGTATGAGGGCGTTAATCTTATCTTTTGAATCACTGAATGCTTTAGCAATGTAGTGCATATTGTATACAGTGTATCTTTCTTCCTGACTAAGACCATCCACACCATGCAATAATGGAGGTAAAACATTATTAACCAAACCAGTGGAGAACTTTGCGGAATGACTTTTGATAGCAGCAATGTCCGCTTTATTCCAGATAGACATAGCAATACCAAAAAGACCTGTGACAGTACCTGTAGCACCTGTAACATCAGAACTGTCAACTTCACGTTTGTTACGTTTATGATTCAAACTACCAGGAGGAGTTCTCCTCCTAAAATTACCTCTATGTTCAGTAGAGTAAACCCTAAAGGGATCCTTAGTACGAATCTGAAATGCAGCTAAACTATCAAGCAATAACATACTATAAAATGCAGATGTATTAGTATTGTGACACATACCAGATTCTTTCATGTTCCAGTAAGTAAGGTTAAACAAAACAGGTATATGCATAAATTGTAAATTATTAATCAAAGAATCTGGGAGGGCAGTGGCTGTGAGACCACTATGGGGACCAGGGTTATGTTTTGGACATTCCAAAAACTGTTTTTCAGTGGGCGGTAATACAGAAAGATACATGGCAGCAGATGCCATGTGGTGTACAGCACAAAATCTGCGAGCGGAAATCTTCCGAGAGAGAATTATAGTAGGAAGGATCTATTAAAGCAGTAATGTTGTACAAACCAGAATGTTTTAATGCAGTTTGTAACAGGGACAGTGAACCATTTGGAGATAATTTAGCATTGGGCCAACCCTGAAAAGTTCCTTTGGAGAGTTTGGCCACAGGGAGAATTTGTCCTTGTGATGTGGTTTGCCACTCAATTTGAAGGGAAGATTTGTCAGGAGCAACGACCGAGGCAGTGAGGTAAGCATCAGAACCTTCCTGGACAGTGATCATAATTTCTGGTATTTTGATGGAAACTCCCTCTGTAGGAGGTGCTGGAGGGTCCAGTTGTTGAAGGAGGTCCGGTACCATGCCTTGGGCGCAAGGGATCACTCCTGCAAGGAGGAGATATAGGAACAAGATAGCCATCTTGTCAATGTATCTGAAAAGGAAGATCAAAGATTAGTATATTAGTACAATTCCGCCCAATGGGGTTGGGAAAAGTAAGTTAAGTTCCTTTGTACAGTTTCAACTGGTTTGCATGTAACCATTTGTCAGTCAATTTGTTGTTGTGGAGGAGTCTAACCTGATAGACTGCCAGACTGAGCTTGTTGACAATGGGGTAAGGGCCTTCCCACTTATTGGAGAAGGAGTGGGTGGGATGTGCAAATCGAAGTACCATTACCTGATCTCCAACCTGCCAATCCACTTCTTGTGCGTGTTTGTCAAATTGTATTTTGGATTGTTGCTGAGTCTTGCCCATGCAGTTTGCAGCATACAAGTGTGTGTGTATGAGGTCTTTTCTGAGTTTTTCCACATACTGATCCACAGACACATGGTCTGTGGTGGGGGTGTGCAGGTCAAACAGCAAGTGTTCAGGTAATCTCATCTGTCTTCCAGTCATCACCTCAAAGGGTGTCAGCCGGGTAGTGGCTGAGGGTGTACCCCTGATTGCCATAAGGAGTAAAGGCAACAGGGAATCCCAGGTTTTGGGATTGTCCTCTATGAATTTGGAAAGCATTTGCTTAATCCGTCTGTTGGCTCTTTCTACTTGACCTGAGGATTGAGGATGATAGGGTATGTGGAACTTTTGTTGAACTCCAAGGAGTTCGAGGGACTCTTTCATCAACTCACCTGTAAAACTGGTTCCTTTATCGGAGTCTACCTTGAGAGGTAGACCCTAACTGGAGAAAATCTGCTCCACCAGGATTTTGGCAGTTGTCTTTGCGGTGCATGTCTTAGTGGGGAAAGCCTCAACCCACTTAGAGAATAGGTCAGTTACCACAAGAGCATACTTGTTGTTTCTGCTGGTATTGGTCAGAGGGCCAATAAAATCAATTTGGATGGCATGCCAAGGGCCAGAGTGTCTTTGTGGTAAAAGTTTGGCATTTCGTTTTGTAGGTATGGGATTGTTTGTGCACAAACCAGGCAATTGACAATGTATTGTTTAACATCTTTAGTAATACCAGGCCACCAGGTGGTGGTCTTAAGTCTTTGGAGGGTGTTTTCTGCTCCTTGGTGTCCACCAGTAGGAGTGTCATGTACTTGGTGCAAAAATTCAGACCTTAAGTGTCTGGGGACTACCCACAACTTGGTAGTAGTGTCATCTGGTTGGAACCAAATGAGCTTGTCATCAGGGGATAACTGTAACTTACCTTCATGCCTTCGATATGGATTATGTGTAGGGAGTCTTTCTTCAGTACCTTTGTCAAGGAATCTGAACACCTCTCTGAGTTCAGTGTCCAGGTGTTGGGCTGCTGAGAGGTCCAGGGGAGAAAAAGACTCAGATTTCTTCTTGAGGGCTGCAACATGTACAGCTGCATTGGCTTCTGGATGATCCATCATCCAGACGTCCCCCCCCTCGGGCCCCTTCCCTAGCAAGGGTGTCTGCGGTGTCATTAAAAGCATGATAGGGGTCATGAAGAGAGTGGGCTTTGACCTTGTGCACATAAAGTTTGTGTGTGTATTTCTGTGCCAATGCATGTATGTAGATTACCAATTCCTCGTATTTCACTGGGCTGCCATCAGAGGAGAGGAAGGAGTTCTTCTGCCAGAAAGGGAGAAATTCTGTAAGGGAACAACAAACCCAATTAGAGTCTGTAAAAATGATGGTATCCTGAGTTCCATGTTGGATGAACTCAGAGGCACAGGCCACCGCTGCCATCTCTGCATATTGCGATGAAGCTACCCTACAGCGTTTAGATATCTTGACAGTGTTCCCATAAGGATAGACTACCAAAATACCTATCCCTGCAATTTGTTCTCCCTGATAGTATGATGCTGAACCATCAGTGAAAATATGGCACAAAGAGGTACTCTCAAGTACTTGTGGCATGGCAGGGAGGAAAGGACCTGGGTCTGGGAGGTCAGGTGACTGCAGTGTACAGTCATGGGGCTCTCCCTGAAAAAGGAGACCATGAGCTCGTAGAGACGGAACTTTGGTCTGGTGGACCTGGATATCCCTATCCTGGAGGAGAAGTGACCAATGTGTCAGTCTAGTGTTGGAGACTGACCCATCCTTCACTCTGTCTGAGAGCAGAAAGGTAGTTGGCGTGTGGTTAGTGTTGAGAATCAGCAGTGAGTACCCAATGATATATAAAAAGTGCTTGACGGCCCAGTATGTGGCCAGAAGGTTCCTTTCACAAAGGCCGTACTTCTGTTCCACTGGGGTCAAGAGCTGTGATGCATATGCAATGGGTGTCAAGGTGCCATGCACCTTCTGGGCCAGCACTGCTGAAATGGCAATGTCAGAGGAGGCACACTCCAGATGGAATGGTAGGGCTGGATTGGGGTTAACCAGTGCTGGGGTGGAGGCCAGAGTCTGCTTCAGTGACATCACAGCCTGGGTGTGAACAGGACCCCAACTCCATGGAACATCCTTTTTGAGTAGATCATACAGAGGAGCGGCTTTCTGAGCAAAATCACAAATAAAATCTCTCGAATAGTTTACCATACCTAGAAAGCTTCGAAGAGTTGCCACACTGGTGGGTAATGGCAAGTCTTGTAATCCTTGTATCTTTTTCCAGGTAGGGCTTCGGCCTTGGTCGGTTATTTTCAGACCAGAAAAGTACCTCTTTCTGACACAATTATGCTTTGCTGGGTTACATTTCAGGCCTGCTCTCTGAATGAGAGTCAATAGTTAAGTCCAAGAGATCTAGATGTTGTTCCTCAAGTGGCCGTGCCAACAACAGGTCTTCCACATATTGTAAGAGACATTGGGGGCTGAGAAACTCTAGGGCGTCCATCATGTGGAGATGGAAAGGGATGGACTATTATGGAATCCTTGTGGCAAGCAAGTCCACGTGTATTGTCGTCCTTCAAAGGTGAAAGCGAACTTATACTGACTCTTGAGGGCCAATGGTAATGACCAGAAACCATTGGAAATATCCAGGGCACTGAACCATTTTTGATCCGGTGTTAAAAGTCGAAGCACATCTGGTGCCGATGCCACAGTTGGGCAACAGCTGGGAGTGACCTGATTCAGATTCCTGTAGTCAATAGTAAGTCTCCAGGTGCCTGTGGGTTTCTTCACAGGCCAAACGGGAGAGTTGGCAGTAGAAACACAAGTTCTGATTACTCCTTGTTTAGGAGTGACTTGATCGTTTCTGAAGAGAGGTAAAGGCCTCAGTTGGAAAAAGTATTGCCTTACCTTTCATGTGCCGGGCCTGGCACCTCGATGACCGTATGCATTCTACCACAGTCATGCTTGTTAACTGCAAATGCTTCCAAATGTCGTTGCAGAATAGGTAGGAGTTTTGGAAAAAGTTCATGGTTCTTGAACAAATCTATGACGTCATACTCTTTGTTATTGATAGATATTGTTGCCACAGCATGTGAATCAGGATCAAGATGGTGTGGTATTGGCCCTGGATCTGTATCAGCAGCATGTTAGCTAGATCCACCACACAGCCGTGTGGTGTGAGGAAATCAATACCTATGATACTAGGATGATCATGCAGCACCATTAGTTGAAACGCATGTGAGGCCTTTAAATGGCCAAGCTCTACTGGTAAGGGTAAAGAACGGTATGCAGGCAGCCTAGTACCATCAACTCCTGACATATTGGTCTTCCGTCCGGTAGACCAAGGGGACGTGTCTGGGTGTTCATCATGTAACACAGATACAGCTGCACCTGTAACTAGTAAGACTATCAGTTGGCGGCCCCCGACCTGGCCTTGGTGCAGGGCCTTCCGTTTGTATCCAAGACCAGCTTGTTTACAATACGGACTGGGGCCTGTAATTGTCAATCCGTATTGCTGGAGGCATGCAGAGGTTGGGCCTGACTTGCATGAATGACTTCACAATGCTGTACTGATGCAATATAGGGAGGAGATTCTGGGTTCAGGCTTGTGTGGGCCTGAGGGCTTGCACTTCCAGTGTTTCCATGGCCGGTAGTGGCCTGGGCCGCTGGTTGTACCGCCACAAGGGCCTGTGCGGGTACAGCATCCGCTACAGAGCGTACTTGTCCCAGGAGCTCTCGGAATTTCCGGTTTTCTTCAGCTATCTCCTTGTATGAGGAACCCGTTCTCTGTAATGGTTTCCCTCTGCCTTGATGCCTCCTGTTCTTGGGCCAATTCCGGTTCCCACCCCACTGTTGTTGTTGTTGGCCTTGTTGGGGGTTTTGTTGGTTATTAGCTGGAGGGGCCGACGGATGCTTGGGTTGCTGTTGCTGAGCATGCCCTTCCACGGTATAGTGTGTCGCGGTCCCGGAGGCGGGTTCCACGGCAGCAACTTTCTTGGAACTGGAACCCAAATCATGGATGTACAGCTGATACACCCTCTCGGTTTTCCGAAGAATATCAGCAAACGTATCCGTATTTGGGTAAGTAGTTGTCTCTACCTTTTCTCTTATGGCTGGGATCATGTTCCTAAGGAACAAGGTCTTATATTCAATAAGATCTACATCTGCAGCTTCTTGTGCCAGGTGTTTCCCTGCTTGGTAGACCATCCAGAGTCTCTGGTGGTAGGTCGCTGGGCTTTCTTTTGCATTTTGCTTTACGGGGTATGCCAGCATCACTCGTACTACACCTGGGCTATGAGCGGAGAAGAGCTCAGCTGCAACCTCGTCAAAGGTAGCGTTCCCATCCTGGCGAACTGCTTCGGGGAGTTTGCCCCATAAACCAGGATCGATGGTCTGGTGTAGTATTTGGACTTGATATTCTGCAGCGAGGCTGAGCATCTCGCATTTAGAGTGCACCTTTTCCAAGTGACAGCTGAGATTGTCGGACAGGCTCATCCGACAGATACTGTCAGCAATTTGCTGAACAGACTAGGCCATTTGTAGGGGATTAGTCGGTGGTCGATCAGGCAAAGATAACGCGTCTCGTGCACCGTCCAAGGCTGCTGAGAAAGCTCAGCTGGTTGCAGTGCAAACAAAACCTTCCTGAGTGCCAGCTTCTTGGAAAATTTGTCGAATCTGACTTTTAATGGCTTTCATGCTCCTTTCAGGAAGAGGAACATTACCTAATGCTCTATCAATCACGGTTTCAATCTCTTGCCTGTCTTCCACACTAATAACAGCTACCGGAGGCGCCGTCGGGACCAGACTTAGGCCTGCTCCCCCCCCCATAATGGGCGCCACCATGTTGGCGTTTCCCATGATGAGCGTCACAATGACGATGACGTGTGACCTGAGGAGTAGTAGGCAGGGACCCGCCATACTGTAGATGGCTGGGTGGGGATTCTGGGCCATAGTAGGGGCGTGACTGGGCGTTGTACTGTGAGACGTCATCATCAGATAACTCCCCTTCTGATGACGAGTGAAAGGCAGGGGCTACGCCTCCCATTGCCTTAACATGGCCAGCCAGAACCTCTCGCTGATGGCGCAGTTTATCCATCTTAGCTCTACATTCATCATGATTCACACTTGCAACATCCATATCAACCTGATCCTGCTTCTGCTTTTGCAAAACACGGTATGCGGCGCTCAATTCGCGATTATCCCTATAGGCTATTTCTAGATCATTACGTACCTGGTTGATCTCGTCCTGAAGCTCACCCATTTCATCACTCAACTGTGCATTAGCAGCACTCAGCAAATCATTCATTTGCACAACTTGACTCTTATCCTGTCTCAAACTTTCACACTCCTGTTTTAGAGTACACATTTCTTGTTCACCAGCCTGTGCTGAATGATGCAATAGTAAATCCTTTTCATTTCACAGAGATTGGAGCTCTCACTCCAAGTTCTGCTGTATTCTAACACACTCAGTTTCATGCAAACCCATCTCTTGCTTAAGAGATGTGATCTGCAGATCAAGGGTGCAAAACCTCGCATCGGAGGCTTACAAAGCAGCATAGAGAGCGGCGACCATCAACCCTTTAGCGCAATGCTTATTGGTTGATTGTCGCGTCTCTTCGTACTGGGTTGAAATCCCCAGTACAGGGTTGTCGGATTGACTTGCATCCCACGCGAAGTCAGCCCATCCTCCATGGGAGGTAAGGAAGTTAGAGACATTGAGTCTCAGTTCTGCACAGATATCTGATACTGTGGCCATTGTGTGGGAGGGAATGAAAATTCAAACTGTGAAAAGGACAGCGTGTTGCATATCGATCCACAACACGAGTACTTTAAACACAGCCGAGCTACTGTATAAGTCGTAGGCTTGCAATTCAAAGCTGCTATGGAGTGGGTCGAGTCGGCATCGACCACACCCAAAAAGTCAGCCAGACTTTGCAAGTGGCTACAAACTGGTAGGAAAAATGGAAGAGGTGATACGGGAATGTACACCTACAGTCCCCGTGGGGAATGGAGAAGTTTCAGCAACAAGTGAAAACTTACAAACACCAAATATCGTCTGCACACGGTCGCCAATTTGTAAGAGGTCTAAACCTCGCTTTCAGATTCTTGACGATATTGGGAATGCAAGTAATCACAAACAGGTTGCACTTGAGTAATAAACAAGTTTATTACTACAAAAGGGATAAATCACAGTTGCCCTAAGCAGTTCTTACCAATACGAACCGGGAGCCAGTGCTAAGCGTTCCCTACACCTCGAGGTTTACTCTGTAGTCTCTTGGGATCTCTCAGGTCTCCGAGGTGTAAAGCCTGTGCATAACATTATATACACCTGTGATAATTACTATGGTTACTAAAAGACAGAAACATTTCTAGTTACAGAGTTGAGCCCTATTGGCTAAATTAGAGGTGGCTCCATGGTCCAAGATAACATTATATAATTTGGTAAAGTCATCAGTTTTAGAACAAAGAGTTCTTATACAGAGTCTTACACAACAAGGTGTAGTGGTGCACATCACCAAAGGATGGCAATGTTGCCTTACATATTATAGTTACTTCAAGGACAGGTGTCTTGGCATCTGACAGGTAAGAAATAGACAGAAAATACATAGTATAATATGTGTGCATTAGCAAGCAAAGTGGATTACAACAATATGCATTCATATCCTGACATCTACTCTTGTACGGTAGATGCCCTTAGCCCTAAGTATTAGTATCCTATACCTAAGCATTAGCTGTCTACGGTGTACCTCTGAGGGTATCAATTAGGGTGCAGGGACCTCGTGTAACACCTGCCTGCAGTGCCGCCTTTTTTCTGCCAACAAAGAAATCTGCAGCAGTCATGATAGAGCTCCATTGAGCTCACTTACTCCCCCTGGCTTACTCGTTCATTGTGTTTCTCCCAGTGCTGCAGGCTGCCTTTTTGTACTGGGCTCCTGCCTGCATTGGCACCTTTTTCTGCCCACAAAGAAATCCGCAGCTGTGCCGACAGAGCTCCATTGAGGTCGCTCACTCCCCCTGTGTCACTCACTCATTCTGTTTCTCCTGGCGCTGCAGGCTGTCCTTTTGTACTGGGCTCCTGCCTCTGTTGGCGCCTTTGTCTGCCCACAAAGAAATCTGCAGCAGTCCCAACGAAGCTCTGTTTAGCTCGCTCACTCCCCTTCTCTCACTCACTCATTCCGTTTCTGCCGGCACTGCAGGCTGCCCTATTTTATTGGGCTCCTGCCTGCATTGCTGCCTTCTTCTGCCCACAAAGAAATTTGCAGCAGTTATAATAGAGCTCTGTTGAACTCGCTCACTCCCCCTCTCTCACTCGCTCATTCTGATTTCCCCACCAGTGCAGGCTGCCCATTTGTACTGGGCCCCTGCGTGCATTGGCACCTTTGTCTGCCCACAAACAAATCCGCAGCTGTCCCGACAGAGCTCTGTTGAGGTCGCTCAGTCTCCCTCTCTCAGACGCTCATTCTGTTTGTCCTGGCTCTGCAAGCGGCCCTTTTGTACGGGACTTCTGCCTGCATTGGCACCTTTTTCTGCCCACAAAGAAATCCACAGCAGTCCTGACAGAGCTCCGTTGAGCTCACTCAGTCCCCCTGTCTCACTCGCTCATACTGTTTCTCCCACTGCTACAGGGTGGCCTTTTGTATTGGGCCCCTGCCTGCATTGATGCCTTTTTCTGCCCACAAAGAAATCTGCCACAGTCCTGAAAGAGCTCCGGTGAATTCACTCACTCCCCCTCCATCACTCGCTCTCTCGTTCTGTTTCTCCCAATGCTGCAGGCTGCCCTTTTGTACTGGGCTCTTATGTTGTGCCCTTTCTCTGCCCACAAACAAATCCGCAGCTGTCCCGACAGAGCTCTGTTGAGGTCGCTCAGTCTCCCTCTCTCACACGCTCATTCTGTTTGTCCTGGCGCTGCAAGCGGCCCTTTAGTACGGGACTCCTGCCTGCATTGGCACCTTTTTCTGCCCACAAAGAAATCCGCAGCAGTCCTGACAGAGCTCTGTTGAGCTCACTCAGTCCCCCTGTATCACTCACTCGTACTGTTTCTCCCACTGTTGCAGGCTGGCCCTTTGTACTGGGCTTTTGCGTTGGGCCCTTTCCCTGCCCACAAACAAATCTGCAGCAGTCCCAACAGAGCTCAGTTTAGCGTGGTCACTCCCCCCCCCCTCACTCGTTCGATCTTAATGTGTCCCAAACAGTGATTTCCCACAGCGACCGTGCTATTCTGCGGCAAGAGTGCAAAAACACATTTTAGCCACATTGTGAAAAATAGCAGCTGTACTGTTCATAAGGAGGTGTGGAAAAATGCCACTGTTGAAAATGTGGCATGAAAATGTTACAAAATTGCGAAGTTACAAGGATGCGTGGAAACAGTTCAACGCACGCTTGTAACACAGTCATGTTATGGAGTTTCGTCACCAGATTTTCAACATAGGCATTTTAGGACCTCTGCTCATGAACAGTGCCACTGTAATTTTCTTAATCTGTCCCGAACAGAGATTTCCCACAGCGACCGCGTTATTCTGCGCCAGAACTGTGAAAACACATTTCGGTCAGGATGTGAAAAATGACAGCTGTACTGCTCATAAGGAGGTGTGGAAAAATTCCACTGTTGAAAGTCTGGCATGACAATATTACAAATCTGCGAAAGTTACAAGGGTGTGTGGAAAGTGTGCAATGCACACTTGTAACACAGTCATTTGATGGGCTATTATTACCAAATTTTCAACACAGGCATTTTAGGACCTCTTCTCATGAAAAGTATCACTCTCATTTTCTTAATCTGTCCAGGACAGTGATTTCCCACATCGACTGCCCTATTCTGCGCCAGAAATGCAAAAACACATTTTGGCCAGGATGGGAAAAATGACAGCTTTACTGTTCATAAGTAGGTGTGGGAAAATGGCAATGTTGGAAATCTGGAGTGAATATATTATAAATTCGAGAAGTTATGAGCATGTGTGCAAACTGTACAATGCACGCTTGTAACACAGTCATTTTATGGAGTATCATTACTAAATTTTCAATATAGCCATTTCAGGACCTCTACACATGAACAGTGTCACTGACATTTTTTTAATCTGTCCCGAACACTGATTTCCCACAGCGACCGCGCTATTCTGCACCAGAAGTGTGAAAACACATTGCTGCCAGGATGCGAACAATGACAGCTGTACTTTTCACAAGGAGGTGTGACAAAATCCCAATGTTGAAAATCTGGCATGAAAATATTGCAAATTCATGAAGTTACGAGCGTGCGTAGCAACTGCGCAGTGCTAGCTTTGAAACAACAGTAATTTTTGGATTTTTTCCACAAATTTGCAACATAGGCTTTTGAGAGCCCACCTCATGAACACTGGCACTGTCATTTTGTTGTCGGTCCCAAAGGTGATTCCATGCAGTGACACACGAAATCACATTTCAGGGTCGAGTAACGCCATGACAGTTTAAGAATTCATGAGGAGGGGTCCCAAAAGCCCATGTTGAAAATTTTGTGAAAAAATTCCCAAAAATGCCTGAGATATGCAGTAAAGTTGAAAATAAACCTATGTATTACATTATACAGCTTACCAGCATTTCCTCAGTTCGCGGTCGGCTTTGAAGAGTGCAGACGTGTTCCCAGTCCACCAAAGATTGTCGAACCAAGCTCATAAGGTAAGTATGGGGTGAGGAGGGTGTGGGGAGGCAGGGCATGCAGTGGGTGGGTGTGGGTTGCGGGTGGGAGGCAGAGCGAGCGCCGAGGGTCAGTTTCTTTTTTCCAGGACAAAAAAAAAAACAGACGTCACGGGACCATTTTTTAATTCACAGGGACATCTGGCACACTGGGGTGGGCTTCCAGTGTGCCAGCAGAGGCTTTCTTGTCGGGGGCAGCAGTAGCTGACGGGGGATTGGGCACCCCATCGGCAAATGGGCGGGGCGGTATCATTATGCCGGCGAGAGTTGGGCACCCATTGGCAGGAACAAAAGAGTTACAGAATGCCAATGGGGAATGGGTTCCCCATTGGCAACAAAACAAACAAGGGAGCACTAAGCTGATGGGGATTGGAATTTTCCCGTCGGCAGGAACAAAAGTGGGGGGTTACAGAATGCCCGGCCAGGATGGGCTCCCCTGTCGGCAACAAAAACACAAGAGCACCAAAACCCGGCGAGGTTGGGGCCCCGTCAACAACTAAACATGGTGGGAGGTTATATTGTTTGTGAACATGGTGGCAAGCCACCGCCATGTTCTGAAACAATATCGAAGATTTACATCCGTCCTGCAATGATGGGTCACTCCCTCATTGCAGCGGATAACTGGCAAGCTTCAATGGCCAGCGGCCCCTGATTGCAGTGACTGATTTTTAGAAATTTGTGGCATGCTGGCTGAACTAGTGTCAGCAGCAGTGTGCCACAGCATTGGAGGAAGTGGGAAAAGCCTTTGCAGGCTGTGGGGGCATTGGCCACAACAGTGCCGTGCCTCCACAACCTGCTTGTGGAGAAACCTGTCGCAACATGTTTCTTGCACATGCACGCAATCAACATAAAAATTACTGTTTTATTCCACAATGAGGGTGTTAATGTCGCAGATATCACCTACTGGTTACAACAACATTGTACTGTGAAGGAGCAACCCGAACCTATTTTAGATGATGAGCTCCTCTGGACCGGGGGTTGGCACTATCTGGTAGATTTGCATCTTAAGCATGGTCTTACTAAACATCTACCTAATTGTTTTTTCTTAGGGAGGGACAGAGGAGTGATGTTCTACCCTGGACCACCTAGGGTCTGTTACAAGTGTGGAGCATTGGGACACCTCAGTAATGTTTGTGATCAGCAAAAATGTGGCCTTTGTGGTGACTTGGGTCATATTGGTGCTCACTGTAGAAGACCTCCGAAATGTAGTCTTTGTGATGAATAAGGCCATACATTTCGCACTTGTTCCTGTGCCTCCCATAATTATATGGACCCTATTCTTCGTGCTGAACAGGATGTGTATGTGGCTAATGCCCAGAAAGAAAAACAGAAAGTACATGACTTGCTCATGCAGTCACATCCTTCTGACCCAATCCCCCAGAAAATGTCTGAAGCTTGATTTGAGGACCCTGTGGTTGTTGCAGATGATATGCAAACTGATATGGTGATCTCACCATTGGAACCCTTGGTTCCTGATGTGACCATGGTGGAGATGTCACCTGGTTCTACTTCCCCCCCACAAGATAATCCTCCTGCCTCTGCTGCATTGTTGCCAGGAGAGGCCAGTACTGTTGGTGTGGTGGTAGATTCTATCAGCACTGCTACAGTGGTCATCGATGTGCCTTGTATGCCTTTTCCAGATGTGCAGCATGACACTGCTTTTCATAGGGTGACTTGTTCTAAGACTAGTACAGCTGGTATGGACAGACATCCAACACCTATGGAACCTGATTCAGTTCCCTTACAGAATTCTTAT
Organism: Neoceratodus forsteri; assembly: GCA_016271365.2. Taxonomy (NCBI): domain Eukaryota; kingdom Metazoa; phylum Chordata; order Ceratodontiformes; family Ceratodontidae; genus Neoceratodus; species Neoceratodus forsteri. The sequence continues at coordinate 1,276,644,492 of CM057450.1, read as the reverse complement.
GCCCTGTTGTTTGACCAGGAAGGTGATGAGGACAGTTGAGACTCGGACATCTCTTCAGTTGCTTCCTCACACACTGAAACTGTCCCTGATGCAGGTGTTAGAGATAAGCCTACATCGAAAAAAGGAAAAAGGAAAAAGCGGAAGTGACATGATATGCTTATGTTCTACATGTTTGATTTCATTTTTTTGTTACCTTACATGGCTGAGGGTATTATCTTTCTTACTATTAATGTTAACAGTATTAAGTCACAGAAAAAGAGAAAGGTTACCTTTGCTAGTCTACGGGAAGGCCATGGAAATATTATTTTGTTGCAAAATACTAGAATACATTCTTTATTGGAACTGCGGGAAGCAGAAAGGGATTGGAAGTGGGGTGTTTCCTTATGGTCCTTAGGGGAAGATATTTGTGATGGTTTAGGTATATTATTTGCTGATATTACTGCTAAAGTTTTGCAAGTCCTGGATATCTCTCCAGGAAGGGCTATGCATGTCTATGTCATCATCTATAATTGTGTATACCGTATCATTAACATTTATGCCCCTCAGCAAAAAGCGGATAGGTCATTGCTTTTTAAACGGATTGCCTCTTATTTGCATACCTCTAAATTGGTTTTGTGGGGGGGGTGATTTTAATTGTGGTCTTGCTCCTAGGGATTGGGGAAGAAAAACGCAGAAGATTTTCTGTGATACTAATATGCTTCTCGATGTGATTAACCATAATAATCTAAAAGATGTGTATGATATTTTACACATATCTCCTACACATACATTCTATAAGGGAGGTTTGTCTTCTCGTATAGATTTTTTTTTTTTGTCGGATAGAATTACTTGTCCGGGGGTTATGGTTTTGCCTATGGAGACCTCTGATCATGTGGTGGTTAAAGTGCATACCGGTCCTTACCAAAAGCTTCAGATGGGCCATGCTTATTGGAAATTAAATGTTGCCTTATTGCAAGATGAACTTACCAGGGTTCCTCTGCAGACTTTTTTTGCAGTCCATTCAGATCTCTGCTTTCTGTATGATAGTCCTATTGAGTGGTGGGAGGACACTAAGCGGGATTTGAAACTGTTTTTTTGTGCAACTCTCTAAGACAAGAGCCTGGGATCACTATTTGACATATTTAGGTTACAGGGCTCAATATTTAAAATTGTTGACTCAGGTAACTGCTTCAGACGGTGTTGTGCAACATAAGCTTGAGGATGTTAAGGATAAAATGTATGACTTTCTTAAATTGAAAGAAGATAGATACACTTATCAACAAAAGTATTTGCTTAAAGGCACACAGCAACAAGTGAACCCTTATGATCTTCCCACACAGGGGTCTAATAGATTTGGTATGACTGCTTTATTAGATACTGATGGTACTGTTGCGCAGCATATCAGAGGTACAGTATATGTCAGGTGGTTCAGACACATGTGAAAACCACATTTCAGGACACTACTTCAGTACCGCCAGATTTATTTTTTCAGCATTTAGATGTTCCTTCTTTATTGCCAGAGGAAATTGAGGAATTGGTGGCTCCTATTACTGGTTGTGAAATCAAACTGGCTATTAATAAACTGTTGGTTTGCACTACACCAGGTACTGACAGAATCCCTAATGAATTCTATAAAGTTTTTTCGGATTTATTGCTACCATGGTTGCAGAGTCTCTATGAGGCTGTTTGGTCTGAGAATAGGCTTGCACCCAGTATGAGCAATGGCGTAATGATATTTCTTTATAAAAAGGGGACTCTAAAATATTGAAGAACTGGAGACCATTGAGTGTGTTAACTTTGGACTAAAAGATTTTGACCAATATTTTATCAATTCAGCTTTCTAAGGTTGCCCGGAGATTGCTTATTCCTACACAAACATGTGCTGTCCCTGGCAGAAATATTGTTCATAATCTGGTTTATCTCAGGGAAATTGTAGATCAAGGCTTACAACATAATTTGTCAGGTTATCTTTTATCACTGGATCAGGAAACAGCATTTGATGCTATTTGGCATGATCACATTTGGGCTGTTTTGCATCATTATGGTATTCCAGACCAATTGGTAAATCTGTTGAAAACTTTGTACTCGGCAGCACAGGTTACTCCTCTTGTGAATGGACATATGGGCATTCCTGTCTCAGTTCAGGTTGGGGCTCGACAGGGATGTCCTCTGAGTCCCTTGTTGTTTGTTTTTGGTCTGGATCCAATATTGAGATTAAATTGACACTAATGTATATATAGTGCCCATTACAACTATGGAAGGCTTTACCTTTCAGAAAGTACTGGCATATGCGGATGATTATATCTTTTCCGTGGCTGATTTAGATTCGGGAAGGAGGGTCCTTCAGGTCCTTCAGACTCTTCAGATGCATACTAGTTTTAAGATTAATTCTGCTAAAAGTAGAATGCTGGTGTTGGGTACAGCTTTGCTGATGTATACTTTTGTCATTCCTGTCATTACTGGAAATGTAAAGTTATTAGGTATTTATTATGGTACACAGGATGCTTTACAACTTAATTGGGACATGGTTTTTGATATGGCTCATCAAAAAGTAATCAAATGGCAGTCTTGGAAAATGACAAGAAAAAAGAGGATGTTCCTTCTTAGGGCATACATACCCGCTGGTTTTCTTGAATGTTTCTCATGTGTTTCCCCTCCCTTATGATATGCATGCTAAGGTTATGAGTCTTTTTTGCCTGTTACTATAGGGTAATCAGTTAAATCCTGTAAAGCGGGCACACACTTATAGGGCCTGGAAGTCAGGATGTCTTAACATGTTACAGCCTTTGTTGTATTTGTTTTGTAATTTTTTCTATAGTTCTGTTAGACCTATGTTATTGGATACTGAGGAGATTGGGTCTATGTGCATGCAATTGTGGGGTGATAATTTTTGTCTGCTTGGGGCAGAGGCAAGTGGCACTCTTCAGAAAAGCTGCTCCCTCCCTATGTTAGACCTACACTCAAGTATATTAGAATGTGGAAAATTTAACTTCTTTGGTTCATTTTTCATGGAAAAAAAATATTTCTATAATTTTATTGTGGATTCTTGCTATGTTGAAGAGCTTTTATTTCAAGTTTCAGAAACTGTCAATACTGATTGCTGTTGGCTAGTATAACAGAGCCCAGAATACCACAAAAAATGCAGGATATGATTTGGATTTGTGGGCATCAAAAGCTCAATGTGAAAAATAATCAAAAACATAAGCAGTTAGCTGATAGGCGTTGTTATGAGCAGTCCTGTCAAGGGCACTTAGAGACTATTCTGCACCTGTATTTTGATTGTGTCCATATGCAAGGCTTTTGGCCAGTATTAGCTACAGTACTTAGTGGGGTGAGTCTCTTCTTAGTCTTATGTCTTAGGATATTTTAATATTGAGACAGATTCCGAAGGAATGGCATAAATGGCATAAGAGTACAGTTTTCGTTGTTTTAGCTTGTATTAAATTGTCCATTTAGCAGGTGAGGTGTTTGAGATTCCTTCAGAATAAAGACATTCAAATGCAGGAAGTCTTCTTTCAGATTCAAAGCGAACTGGATAAAGTCTATGAGTATGAGTTTCACACTTTAGGGTCTGATGTTGGAAATCAATTATGGCACAATATTGGGTGGGTGGGTTAGTATGGTTTTGGTGTTTATATTGTATTCAGTGTTGGAGGGATGGTGTTTCATTTTATGTTTTTTGGGGGGTTCGCACTTTATTTTTCCAGTGCCTTTTTTCACTGTTGCTTTATCTTGCCTTGACCCTTGTTTACTGTATGATTTTTCTTGTTACTTATACAGTTCTGTTCTGTCTTACTTTACTGTATTTTGTTTTTGGTTGTTAATAAAAATTTCCCCTACTTTTTTTCGGTAAGTGCCATGGAATCTTTAACATCCACCTGAACTACCACCAATCTGTGCAGATGAGACCTCAGTTTAACATCTCATCTGAAAGACAGCACCTCAGAAGTGCAGCACCCCTCTCATGCTGCACTACAGTGTCAGTACCGGGATATTAACCAAAGTGCCAGATGTGGGAACTGAACCCACAGCCATCTGATCTCCCGGCCTCAGAGGTGAGTGTGCCACCTACTGAGCCACTGACATTTTACATGCTGGTATCTTGGATACACCTCATATTGATGCTACGTTTAAAAATTCCAAGATAGCAGAAATATCGCTAAAAGCATCTTCCAAGCTTGATAGTTTAGGGATGTTGATTGTGGACTCAAAGACATTGGATATGCACAGAGAGGGGAAACTCAATAATTATAGAATTAATCAGAATTTTAAAATAAAATTAAGTAGCCAGGTGGACATGATCCTACCCTTACAAATGAAAACAGACTCTCTAGAATTAATTCTCCTCAATACATACTTACCTCCTAACTCAAACAAAAACAATAAATATCAGGCCACATATTGTGTCCAGATTAGAGGGGATAATAGAGAGCCATGAAAATAATTTGATTATTATAGCAGGGGATTTTAATGCCAGGATTTTTATTGGAAAACTGACTGGAGATTTTCACAGTGACCTGCTCTCAAGAATTATGGCAATTAATCCCAGAGTAAGCTATAGCAGGAATGCTAGAGACAGGAAATGTAACCAGTGTGGTAGAGAACTACATAAACTATTATCAGATGATAATATCTGTCTAGCTAATGGCCAGCTCCTGGGTGATAAGGAGGAAGAATATACCTATATGGGACATTTTGGATCCTCTACAATAGATCTGGTTTAGGTCAATCTGGAAGTAATGAAAATATTAAATGATCTTATTGTATTAGATTAACCAGACTCCTCACAGTCTCTGTTTTTTATATCTCTCCTTGCTCCAAAATGTAATACTGATTACAAAAGCCCTCAAGCATCTAATGGGACAATTGAAATAATAAAAAAGAATAAGATGGCGAAGGGATACTATTAACATATTCTCTGAATTACTGTATTGTTCTAATCAATCTCCACACAGAGCTTATTGAGATAGCTGACCATACCATAATAATTAACAAATGGATGGAAATTAACTATTTCATTAGACTTTTTTGTCGAACTAACTGAATTCAAAAACAACGACCTACTACCTGGTTTAATAAGACCTGCAAAATTGCTAAATGTAAATTAAATCAAACAGTAACTTAATTTTTAGGGGGATGAAAACCAAACCAATCTTCATTCTTTGAATAAAACACGGCAAGAGGTTAAAAAACTATCAGATCAAGAACAGAACAGATATAATTACATTTTGTGGGAGAGATTAAGAAAAACAGTCATTTCAAAGGATATAAAACCATTTTGTCAGCTATGGATAAAGATAATATTCAACAAATGATGACGCTTATATTCCCCCTCATAGCTGGGAATCACACTTCTGAGCTTTATATTTTTCAGATAATGAGGTAACTGCTATTGCATCAATGAACTATCCTATAATGCAATCTTTTCATCATTACCCTTTGTGTATACAAGAGGAAGACATTTGGTAAGCTTTGCTAGTAATTTCATTGAACAAGGCACTGGGACTGGATCAAATTATTATCAGTATTTATAAAACTTTTCCAAAATGGTGGCACCCTATATTTTGAAAACTATTTAACATGTTTGTTCAAGGACAGGAATTTCCTAACAGCCGGAAGAGCAGTATCATTTATCCAGTATTTAAAAAAGGAGACCCACTTGACCTAAAATGTACAGGCTAAGTAACCTAATTGACACCTCACAAAAGTTATTCTGCAGAATCATTTTACAGAGGCTTCAATAATGAATAAATGATAACTTAATATTAAGTGAACTCCAGAATGGCTTTAGAGCAAGCAGATTCCCAATACAGCATTGTTACATCCTTTATCATCTAATTTGGAAATATGTGAATATTAAAAAGAGCAAACTTTATTGTATTTTTGTTGATGTAACAGCTGCTTTCAATGGTATTAGTACAACAATTCTGTGGAAAAATTGGTAAGCTACAAGATTTAACCAGTTTTACTAGATATTCTTGTCAGATTATATCAAGACACTTGGATCATGACCCAGTATAATCAACAAGGTAAAATTACTGTACCTCATCTATTTATACCATTCTTGGGGTATGACAAGGCTGTCTCCTTACCTGCCTCTATTCAATCTTTACATTAATTCAGTCCTGGACCACCTGTAACATTCTGAGTTTCACTCCCCTAGGATCACTAATAAGAAAATTTCATGTCTTGCATATGCAGACAATTTAGTCTTGATGTCTACTTCTTTACTAGGACTATAAAGACAATTAAACCTTTTTGTGAAACTATGTAAAGCAGATGGCCTGACTATTAATAGAGAAAAAATTATTAGTAATTTTTGGAAACAAGAATAAATTAACCCCATCTGCATTTAATGATAATATAAAGTTAGAAAATGTTGCATATTATAATTGTTTAGGTGTTAGATTTGTGCAAAAGTTTCAGTGAAATAATTATCTTCTCCTTCTTCAATGCAAAATGAAGTCAGCAACTAATGCCTTTAAAATCTGTAATGCTAAGCTAGGTAAAAGCTCAGTAAAAGGGCTACTTACAGTATTAAATACTAAACTAAAAATGAGTGTTCTTTATGCATCAGAGATCTGGGCAACAACAGGATTAGAGGAACTAGAGGTTATTCTTAATAAATTATATTGCTATATTCTTATGCTCCCTCAATCTATACTGGCCAAAATCCTAAGACTTGAGCTGAGACAATATATGATGGCAACACTGGCCTTGGAGAGATGACTAATATTTATATTAACGCCTTTTCAGCTGCCAGAGACCCACCTACCAAGATGTTGTCTAGAGGAAGAAATAATTTATTCTACCAATGATTTTACCTTCCCCTAATTCAGTTAATAAAATAATATTTATTTCCACTTGGCTTAGGACAGTTAATGTACAAAATTCATCTTAAACCAACAAAAGACATAATTCAACAGGTTAAAAAAAGAGCTAGGGATACAGCTATAGCTAGAGATTTTCATCACATGTCCACCTTAAGACATTACAGATGGTACAAGGTGATAAATACATCATGTTACCTTGAACCTTATTTGACCTTCATGTCTGATCCAAAGACTAGAAGATTAATAACAAGATTCAGGTTGGAAGTGTATACTACTCAATATATACACTTCCAACAAAGAAGACCTGGGGTTATGGACCCATACTGTAGATGTGGGCATCACTGTGATGATGATCTAAAACACACTGTATTGGTATGCCCTCTGTATTCCAAAGAGAGAAAAGAATGGTTGAGAAATACTCTGGGAACTTGGTCTTCACCCTGACCAAACAATCACGTTTTTTTTTTACTCCACAGTCAGTGGAATCCTGCACAAAATTGCAGGATTTCTTTCCTCAATACATTTGTAAATTGAAAGCTATTGGAGATTAGTACAAATACAGTAATAGCCACTGATGGCTTATATTAAATCCCTGTTATAAAGACAAAAGGATACTTCTCCATTTAATACATTTTCTGGAATGCTTAAATGGTCATTTGAACTGAATGTGCATGGCATTATGTACAATCATAATCTTACCTGATTAAGAAACTAGATTCAACAAAAATAACAGAATTAAATATGGAGAAGATAGGTCATATGGGATTCTTGCTATTATGAACGTACAATGTAATCTGACTTTGTATCATACTTAATCTGTTTTAATATATTTTTATTGTGTATAGTAAAGCTAATACACAGTAAAGATAGTGAATTAAAGGGTGGGGGCCTTAAGGAGGACAACTAAATGTCTGATGTTAAATGACAGGAGGAAGGTAGCAGAACAACTGATTATTCCAGTTTTGAGATATGGTGAGCTGACTTATAGAACAGCTAATAAAATACTGTTGGAGCAACTGGATAAAACATATTTCCACTCAGCTAGATTTTGTATTAAAAGGGAATTATCAAACTCATCATTGTTTACTACTTAGTATATTAAATTGGCTACCACTGGAAGTTATTTATCCTTGTCATTGGATGACTTTAATTCATAAAATGAAAAATGTTTGTTCAAATCACCCTATCTCAAAATTACTATTCCCAGCAAACCTAAATTTGAAAAGGGCATTAATAAGATATGTGGACCTGAATAAAATCAATGTGGGAAAAACATCTAATAAATATGAAGACAGGACTTTAATTCAAAAGGCAGCCACAATTTGGAACCGTCGTCCTTCAGTTATTAGGGAGATATCAAGTCATACCTTATTTGTTCAGGCCATAAAGGAATTGATGGTTTACACCTATAATTGCTAGTGATTTGTTTGGGTCTATAAATCTCTAAATCTGTCTATGCACTTTGTATATATTAATTGTTTTCTTTTTTATTATTGATAATTGTTATATAAAAGCTGATGTTATTGACTAGTTATTTTATAAGTGACAGTAGCTTACATCAGAAGCATCTTTGTACATGTTCTTCATAACAGTTGATTGATGCTTGTTTTATATTTAAATAATTTGACACTGTATGTCTTGTCATACATCTGAAAGGTTAGATAAAGATAATCACAGGTCTGTCTTGTAAACTGGACAACAGTCCAAATGACATGTATTATCTGTATAAAAATAAAACTTTTTACTTACTTACATTTCTTTGTACATGAAGATTTTAACAATCTTTATTCCATCTTTTATCCTGTATGTGCATTGTATGTGTCCTTGAGCTTTAAGGCTTGTGGCTGAGCAATACAATATAATTGAATTTCAACTTGAACAGTAGTGAAAGTACCAACATGGGGCAAGAACCACTTATTGAATTGCTATCAAGTTTGGCATAGTTATTCAGGGATGATTGTTCTCCAAAGTTTCTGACTAATAGTTGCAGTGACCTGCAGTGGTGCCAGCCAGAATATGATGCAGTAATGCTGCAGTATATTACAAAATGTTGTAGTATACTGCAGGGGACAGAAATTCAATGTCAATTAAGCCCTTTTGTCAAATAGTGTTCTATAATGATATTTACTGCAAGAGCTAGACGTCATTGTCCACCTAGGGACAAATGACTTGGCTCATCATGATATTAGAGCAGTGCAGAAGGAGTTTGTAGAGTTGGGAAGGGGCTTAAGACAAGTAGCACAAACAGTATCCTTCTCAGAGGTGCTGCCTGTCAGTGGCATGGGTGAGGCGAGGGTACTTTGCACCATGCAGTTTAACAAATGGTTGAAAAAATGGTGTGGAGCACAGGGGTTTGGCTTCATTAGGGACTGGGGGTCCACCTGGAGGGACACCAGCCTATACTGGTAGGATGATCTGCATCTGTCCAGGAAGGGAACAAGTCTTTTGGGTAATCGGTTTAAATGCTTCATTGGCAAGCTTTTAAACTAGTCAAGGGGGGAGGCACTGATAAGCAGCAGGAAAATCCCAGCCTCTGCCTACAAAACAGGGTACTAAATGAGAAAAAGATCAAGGTAGAAAGGTCAGTGGGGGATGCTGCTACAGAAGGTAAAGCCATCAAAAAATGGAGAGCAATGAGTACCAATGCTTGTAGTCTGGGTAACAAGCTTCCTGAATTAGTGACCTTGATGGAGGAAGAACATCTGGATATCGTGGCAGTCACAGAAACATGGTACACACAGAACCATGACTGGGATGTAAACATACCAGGATACATTATCTACAGGAGGGACAGGGAGGGTAAAAGAGGAGGAGGAGTAGCTCTCTACATAAGAGAAGGAATCAAAGCAGCAGAACAAAAGGGTAAACAGGGAGGAGAAGAAGCACTGTGGGACAATTTGGAGGCAGGCAATGGCACCACAATCCGCATAGGGTAGTATACAGACCCCCCTCTCAGGGGGAGGAAATGGACAAGGAAATGATATAAAGTATACGTAGAATGGCAGATAAAGTGGAGGTATTGCTGATGGGTGATCTGAATATGCCAGATGTTAACTGGAGTGCAGTTGCAGCAGCCACTTCTAAGAGTGGGATTATTCTAGATGCCCTACCGGGGGAATGCCTCAGATAACTAGTATGGGAATCCACTTGAGAGGGAGCAATCTTAGACCTGGTCCTCTCAAATGGAGATGTAGAGAGGATCACAGGGCTGATTTTGCCAAAATGGGTGAGTGCCTAAGGAATGCACTAGCAAATGGGCAGGAAGGAGGGGTGGAAGAACAATGGGGAATAATAAAAACTGCCATCACAGAGGTAACAAGCCTTTGTGTGAAGCAAATAAACAAAACAAAATGATGTAAGAAACCACTATGGTTCTCAAAGGAGGTGGCAGTGAAGGTTCAAGAGAAAAAGAAAGCATTCAGAAAGTACAAGGAATCACAGAAGGAGCAGAACAGATAATTGTATCAGTTAAAGCAAAAGGAAGCTTGGAAGGCAGTCAGAACAGCAAAGGCCTGAACTGAGGAAAAGATAGCCAACTCAGTTAAGAAGGGGGATAAAACCTTTTTAGGTACATCAGGGAGTGAAGGAAGACTAAGGGAGGGATAGTGAGGCTTAATAAAGGGGGGGGGGTGGGCAGAGGGTGTAACTGTGAAAAGGCAGAGATACTAAACAAATATTTTTGCTCAGTATTTACAAATGAAGAGGGGGAGGTATCTAAAACAAACAATAGAAACACTCTGGATACAGAAGCTAATACCAGCCCATTTACAGAAGAAAGGATTCTGAAAGAACTCTTAAAACTGAAGGTGGACAAAGCAATGGGGCCTGATGGGATTCATCCCAGAATTCTAAAAGAACTAAGGGTAGAACTAGTGACACCACTGACTGCCCTCTTTAACAAGTCATGGGAGGATGGGGTGGTACCTGAGGACTGGAGGAGGGCCGACGTGATTCCCCTTCACAAAAGTGGGAGCAGGGCAGAAGCAGGAAACTACAGACCAGTTAGTTTAACCTCAGTGATAGGGAAAATGATGGAATCACTTCTGAAGGAAAGAATTGTTGAGTACCTAGAGGCCAGAGGGGCACAGGACCCAAGGCAGCATGGATTCACAGCAGAAAGATCATGCCAGATGAATCTAATAGATTTCTTTGACTGTGTGACCAAAGTAGTAGATCAGGGAGGGGCTGTGGACATGGCCTACCTAGACTTTAGCAAAGGATTTGACTCAGTCCCACACAAAAGATTAATATACAAGTTAGCCAGCCTGGGAGTGGGTCCCAAGATGATAGCCTGGGGAAAGAATTGGCTGGAGAATAGGACACAGAGGGTAATAGTAAATGGAGTCCACTCTGAAGAAAGGGGGGTTACTAGTGGGGTGCCACAGGGTTCAGTATTAGGACAGTCCTCTTCAATGTCTTTATAAGCGACATTGCAGATGGACTGGAAGGAAAAGTATGTCTCTTTGCAGATGACACAAAGATCTGCAACAGAGTTGATGCACAAGGTGGGGTGGAAAGGATGAGAAGGGACTTGGCAAGATTAGAGGAATGGTCAAATGTATGGCAGCTTAGATTTAATGCTAAGAAGTGCAAGGTAATGCACCTGGGAAACAAAAACCGAGGGGAAGAGTACACAATGGGGGATGAGATTCTAACAACAACAAAAATGGAAAGGGACCTGGGGGTAGTCATATCAGATGACTTAAAGGTGGGCAAGCAATGTGAGAGGGCAGTAAGGAGGACTGGGGGGATACTGGGATGCATAGGGAGAGGCATCACCAGTAGAAAACAGGAAGTTATTATCCCTCTGTACAGACAGCTGGTGAGACCCCATCTGGAGTACTGTGTGCAGTTCTGGAGACCCAATCTCTGCAAGGACATAGACAAGATGGAAGCTGTCCAGAAGAGGGCAACTAAAATGGTGAAGGGTCTGCACCAGAAGACATATGAAGAGAGACTAAAGGAGCTTAATATGTATAGCCTCAAGGAAAGAGGAAGAGGGGGGACATGATAGAAATGTTCAAGTACCTCAAGGGAATCAATAAAGTCCAAGAGGGTAGCATCTTTCAAAAAAAAGAGGTGTGCAAGAACAAGGGGCACAATTTGAAAGATGGGGGCGGCTCAGAGGTAATGTAAGGAAGTATTTTTTCACAGAGAGGGTTGTGGATGCATGGAATGGCCTTCCGGAGGAGGTTGTGGAGTCAAAAACAGTGATTGAATTCAAGCATGCATGGGACAGCCATAAGGCAATTCTAGGAGATGGGGGTAGAAAGAAGTAGGCTGCTGGTTAACTAGTATCTGCAGCTTATCCATTAGGTAGGGAAATGGGCAGACTGGGTGGGCCAAGCGGTCCTTATCTGCCATCAAATTCTATGTTTCTATGTTATTGCGTTGCATCATTCCTGGTTCCACCGTAACTATGCTTGCAGTATGGCCTCTAACTGGCTTTTGGGACACATACATAAATATGTGTGCATGTGCGTTCTACACTTTTTTGGCTATAACTTGAAAAAGGCAGGCATCAGATTGTTCACAGACTTGTAATATATTTTGTTAGCTATGGTTTCCAAGTTATGTATATTTTCAGGCTTTTATGTGGTATACCAGACTTCTTATATAAATATATAAACATAGAAGTTGTCAGCAGATAAGGACCACTTGGCCCACCTAGTCTGCCCTAAATTCCCTACCTATAGTTGATATTAGGTCCTCCATGGAGTTTCTTGTATGGAATGGTGTGGTACCTGAGGACTGAATGAGGGCAGATGTGACTCCCCTTCACAAAAGTGGGAGCAAGGCAGAGGCAGGAAATTACAGACCTGTTAGTTTGACCTCAGTGGTAGGGAAAATGATGGAATCACTTCTGAAAGAAAGAATAGTTGAGTACATAGGGGCCAACGGGGCACAGGACTCAAGACAGCATGGATTCACAATGGAAAGGTCATGTCAGATGAATCTAATAGATTTCTTTGACTGGGTGACCAAAGTAGTAGACCAGGGAGGGGCTGTGGACAATGCCTACCTAGACTTTAGCAAGGTATTTGACACAGTCCCACACAAAAGAAAAATAAACAAGTTAGCCAGCCTGGGAGTGTGTCCCAGGGTGGTAGCCTGGGTAAAAAATTGGCTGGACAACAGGATGCAGAGGGTAATAATAAATGGAGTCCACTCCAAAGAAAGAGGGGTTACTAGTGGGGTACCACAGGATTCAGTACTAGGGCCGGTCCTCTTTATTGTCTTTGTAAGTGACATTTCAAAGGGACTGAAAGGAAAAGTATGCCTCTTTGCAGATGACTCAAAGATCTGCAACAGGGTTGATACACAAGGGGGTGGAAAGGACTTGGCAAAGTTGGAGGAATGGTCAAAAGTATGGCAGCTTAGATTCAATGCAAAGAAGTGCAAAATAATGCACCTGGGAAACAAAAACCCAGGAGAAGAGTACACAATGGGGGGAGGTACTAACAACAACAAAAATGGACAGGGACCTGGGGGTATTCATATCAGATGACCTAAAGGTAGGCAGGCAATGTGAGAAGGCAGTAAGGAGGGCTGGGGGATTCTGGGATGCATGGGAAGAGACATCACCAGTAGAAAACAGGAAATTGTCATCCCTCTGTACAAACAGTTGGTGAGACCCCCTCTGGAGTACTGCATGCAGTTCTGGAGACCCCATCTCAGCAAGGACATAGACAGAATGGAGGTAGTCCAGAGGAAGGCAACTAAAATGGTGCAGGGTCTGCACCAGAAACCATATGAAGAGAGACTAAAGAAGCTTAATAAGTATACCCTTGAGGAAAGGAGGAAGAGGGGGGACATAATAGAAACTTTCAAGTACCTCAAGGGAAATCAACAAAGTCCAAGAGGGTAGCATATTTCAGAAAAAGAGATGTGCAAGAACAAGTGGGCACAATCTGAAGATAGAGGGGGCATGGCTTAGGGGCAATGTAAGGAAGTATTTTTTCACAGAGAGGGTTGTGGATACATGGTACGGCCTCCCTGAGGAGGTCATGGGGTCAAAAACAATGGGGGAATTCAAGAATGCATGGGACAGACATAAAGCAATTATAGTGGGTGGTAGGAGGAACTAGGCAGTTGGTTAACTAGGATCTGCAGCTTATTCAGTATGTAGGGAAATAGGCAGACTGAGTGGGCCAAGTGGTCCTTATCTGCCATCAAAGTCTATGTTTCGATATTTCTGTGAAAGAGAGTGCTCACATCAGGTTTGGGTAGACAGAACCTCTCAGCCTTGCTTTGCAGTCCTCTCATCTAAACCTCATGCAAGGACTCCTTATACCATAGCAAAATGGCCATGAAGGACCAATTAACAAACAATATCAATGTCATGCAACCCAAGGCTCACTACTGCCATCTGTGGGGCGTTTGTTGAATTACACATGAATTTCTCTTCAAATTACACACTTACCTGGCTACAACTGATCCCACCTCCTGTCCAGCTGTGCACTGGTAGTGCTACTGCTTGCCATCTAAATTCTGGGTTAATGCCCCATGCCTGCAATGTCTGGTGCTGACTGATGATGCAGGGTTGGACTTGGATGCCTGAAGACCTTCTTCTGTTACACAACTACCATCTGGTGGTCCAAGGGAGAATGTGTTTTGCATGAAGGAACAACACACACTCATTTGCTTGGCATATGATGCCGAGGCATCATATGACCAGGAGAGGCTGACAGGACTTGTCATCTCCTTGATAGCCTTAATAGGTGCAAGTCCAAGTTACTTTCCACAGGAGGTGCCCTGTGGGTGGAATAAGTTAGAAAGTGATTAAGGAATAAAATAAAGGGTGGTCTTTTTTTTTGTTTTGTTTAACCAGGAATAGCACACTAAGCTGAAAGCTTTTTTACAGGAGCAATCTGGGAGCACAAGGAAGTTAAATGACTTGCTCAGGGTCAAACAGTATGCAAGTGGATGCTGTGGGATTAAAACCCAGGTCTGGTCTGCTGGGTGTCACCAGATGTGTAGCTCAGAGCCTTAGACCACTGCGCTACACTGCCTCCTTGGTCTTGGGACAGAGTAAGTCCTTTTATCCTACTGCACTTACCTGAGCTGTCTGACTCACCTCCTCCTTATTGGCTTCTCCTCTTCTTTCCTGGGCACATCAAGAAAAGTATTCTTCTCAGAGTCCTGGTCCCCCAGTCCTACCTTCAGTGGATGAGACACAGGTTCTTGATGAAACCTTTCTTGTAAGGTAAAGTGCTGGGTTACCATTAGTCCTACCACCTCCATGCTGGAGTATGAGTCATTGTAGTTCCCTTCCTTTTTTGGACATATAGTTTGTAAGCTACTGTGCCTATTTGTGTGAATTTTTTAATATGTGTTTAATAAAACAATTTAGATTTTTTATACTTTGGATGTTTTTGGTGATTTTTCATTGGTTTCTTATGTAAATATCTGCAAGTGCACTAAATAGTGTGGTTAAAAAATAAGCCACAGCTTACCTGTCAAGGGGGGCAGAGTTAAGAATGACCAATGGAGAAATGGAGTATTTGTTCCCAAGAGTTCTATTGTCAGGAAATGGACATGGACAGTGATCGAAGGAGGTTCCCAGGTCAGGCTGGGGCTGCTAGAAAACAGTATGAAAATGTAATCCAGCAGAGCTGGAAAGCACGAAAGATCAATACTCTGATGGTAAGCTAAAGATGCAGTTTACCCAGCAAAAGCTAGTAGAAGTCAAGTTCATCACATCATGCTCACTACAGAAAGTTGAGCTCAGTATCTGTTGCAGGGTTGCTCTTACAGAAAATACAATTTTTCACTACATGCTATATATTTTTTCACATCCCCTCTCTTTCCTTCCACTCCAGTTCATTGTACTCGCTCCCCCACCTTATTTGTTTTTTACTTTTTATAGTTTGTTTCTTTTTCCTCTTCTTCCTATGGGGGCCACTAGTCATGAAACTCATCAACATTAAATATGATTAATGGTGTATGGTACCTTCAATGAATTAGGTTAATAAGCAAATATCAACTAGTTACACGTGTTACCATTATGATTGCTATGTTTGAAAATATTTGTATTCTGTTTGCATGTTTTGTAGTATGATAGAGTTCTGTCTATTACATGAGATTTTGCACTCATGCATGCTCTGAACATTTTATCTTGGTTGATGTATCAAGTTTATAAGTATTTGGAGACTTAATCTACACACAAGAGCAAGTTGGCACTCCCTGATGATGTGTTAACACACAAAAGTGGTCAGAGTGACTATTGGTGAGTTCTGCAAGCATTACTGCAAGAGACTTACACAGATTTGTATCTGAGTACATTGTAAGTAAATAATGCTTGATACTTGCAAAGTTGTTACTGCTCTTCAGGTACTTTATTTGGCAATTGACAGTGGTGGTGCTACACTTCCTTGGGTTGTGCATTTTGTTATAGTACAAGCTCACCATGCAGTGGGGTGGACCCCCTTTTGTTTGCTTCTACTTTCTAGCTATTCATCCACTGCAGCCATCTTCAAATTTCTCAGTTCTCTGTGTAGACTGAGCCCAAGTTTTTTTGCATGCAGCCGCTGGGAGTACAACGGTGATGCTGCAACAGTTTGGGGACGTTAATTTGGGGTATACTGGCAGGCCACTTTCAGATGTCATTTTAGTAATCTCAGTGACATCAATCCTTTTTTGGAGCCTGAGGCTGTTTCAGCAGAAAGGAAACTATAACAGGCTGAAAGTATAGCACAACTCATTCCTGACATAGCTTTGGCATTCCAGCAACTGGAGAACACTGCATTGAAAGCAAGATGACAATATTGGCATAAAACAACACTTGACCATGTATATGAAAGTCAGGAGTATCCCAATGGGGCTGAGAGTTATCAAATGGCCTGGTTACAGCTAGGACAGATGGAGTTTTATGCTGAACTGGTGAGAGACATGGCAACAGTTGTCTTTATTATTTGAGAAGCGCATTATATGAGACTATTCTTCACAACAAGATGAATTATAAGCTGAACTGAAAGTGAGAGCAGCAACAATTTCTGTTTTTAAAGACCATTCAGATTCTGAGGCTGCCAAACCTGAATTTAAGAAAACAATAGAAGCCAAAGATAATAAAATAAAAGCTCAGACACTTGCCAAAGTCAGAAGTGATAAGCAAGACTATTTATGGAATAAGGTTGCTCATGGAAATAAGGGAACAAGAAACTTCGTTTTAGAGGTCAAAGGGAGCGTATGGCCAGAAATTGTCACTCGGTCCCAGAACTCACATGTGCGTCAAAATGTTCGATGCTTAACTTTATTCAAAATGGCTGCCATGAGGCGAGTGAAAAAAATTTACAACTAAAGACCAATTTACATTGATGATTGAGTCAGGAACGGATTCTATAGATGATTTGTTAGAGAAACGTGCCTCAGAAATAGCACAGTGTCCCACCTTGACACCCAGATGCAGCACCAGACTGGTGCAATTCTGGCCAAATGAAAGACAACAATAAGAGGAGTACGCTGGTGGAAAAAAGGCAACCACTTCATGGGTACAGCCACAAGACAAAGCCACACGCAAAATGAACAAAACCTATAAAGGAACAAGGAATTAAATGTCATAAACCTGCCATCCTTTGCATTGTCTGACCCATAGAAGAGTACACTTAGAAAAGCTTTATTCCAATGTGTCAGCCTAAAAAATTTGACCTTTTTTTCAACTTAAAAAAATTGTTACATAAATTAAACCTCAGAGTCTTATTCGATAAAAGGAACATCAAGTCATGTATCTGACACACAGGTGGACAATTAAAACAAACATTGAGGTCAAAGGTCAGAAAATAATACTGATACAGCACTGAATAAACACCAAGTATATTCCTCCATATTCACTAACAGTTATGGTGTTTGAGCAGGCTTGTCTTCTGGGCATAGAGTCAATGTACAGTGAAGAACATTTTTTCCATTATGTTAACATTACGTCTGATGAAAGAAAAGCAATTAAAGAAATTCAGAACAATTTCGAACTTACAGTGGAACCATCAGGTAAAGGTGGGTCCATTATCCTGAGGGATACTAGGGACTACAATCAAGAGATCTGGAAACAGTTGGCAAACATTGATTTCGATGTAGGACTGAAAAGTGCTATGACTAATGCATTTAAAAGGGACACTGATTCTTTTTTACAGGCGTGTCTTCATGCAAGTGTAGTCTTCAAAGAAACTTTTGAGTTCCTTGCAGTCAAACACCCAGTAAAACCTATGGTTTATGTTTTACCAAAAGGTCCACAAGCAATTACATAACCCCCAGGATGTGCAATAGTTTCTGGGATTGGTTCTCTGACAGAACCATTGTCACAGTTTTTAGTTGATAATATTAAAAACATCATTACCGGGCTACCATCTTATGTCAGAGATACCACACAGATATAGGGCATCCAGGGGGAGTTGCTATTAAAGTCTTCAGATTTATTGGTTACAATGGACGTCGTGCCATTTTACATGCATGTCCCCCTTGATGGGGGCTTATGTGTGCTCAAAACATGGCTGAACTGTGAAACCAGTTACAGTAATCCCTTTAATACTTTTTTATATCAGCTCTGTGACTATATTCTCAGATGTAATACTTTCCTTTTTCAGGGGCAGTATTTTTTTCCAAGTGAAGGGTACAGCGATGGGGGCGACATTTGCCCCCAACTACGCCAATCTATATTTAGGCCTCTGGGAATGGGAAGTAGTACACAACGTGGTGTGGCAAATAATCCTTTCTTAAATGAAGTACTCCTGTGGCATTGTTTTATAGATGATGTATTGATGGTGCGGTGTGGGGGGTGGAGGAACTATTAGACTTTCTTTCTTGGAATAGCTGAATCCTAATTTGAACTTCACAGTGACCTACCATCTTAATAATGTGTAGTCTTTTGGATTTAGACACACATAAAACTGAGATGAAGATTATTATAACTAACCTTTATCAAAAGGCCATTGATAGAAATACTATCCTCTATTCCAGCAGCTGCCACCCGCACCACACCATTAGCATTCCCAAATACCACTTCATGAAGATTAAAAGGAATTGTTCAGATACAGAGATTTTTGAGAAGAGATCAAATAAAATGTGTCCCTACTTTTATTCTTTAATCTGAGCCCTAACTGGTGTATTACAAATATTTTTGTAAAGGATATCTATATAGATAGATATAGATATGTATATATATATATATATATTTTTTTTTTCATTGCAAAACTTTGTTAATGCATCAGTTAGGGCTGAAGTAAAAAAGTAGGAAATGAGGCATTAGGGTTGAGACACTCATCCCCACCCCACCCTTCCACCCCACCATCCACAGACCAACAGGCTATGAGGTGTGCCTCGGGGATCATTGGGCCTAACTCTCACCCCATTCCATGTGTAAGAAAGCTGACATGGTACAGTATAGGAGAATGGGGTGAGAGTTTGGCTCAGCGACTCCAAGGTACACCCCATCATCTTTTGATCTATAGAGAGTGGGGTTGGGGTGGTAGGGTGAGGGATGTTAAGATCTCAACCCTAATGCCTCATTTCCTTACTTTTGTCACTCCAACCCTAACTGATGCATTAGCAAAGTTTTTTACAATGAATTTCCTTACTTTTTGAGAAAGTGTAATCTTAAACCTATATGGTTTTGGGATCGCAGGGCCCATGGTATCAGTTTTTTGTAATGAACTGTCATCTCCCTGTGGGAGCACAGGGCCCAGATTATTGCATAATGGATGGTTCTGCAGTACCATTACTGCATAATGTTATCCATACGTGGGAGCACAGGGCCCAGGTGCTCCCACCTACCTATAAGGGCCCTGCACTCCTTACTATCAGTTTTTTTGAGTACAGGGCCCACCCATCTATCCATAACTGCACAGACATTGTAATGAGCTGTCATCTTCCTTGGGGAGCATAGGGCCCTCCAGACCTTGCGATCCCAGTATTGCATAATGGATGACCCAGCAGTTCCATTACTGCATTATGGTATCCATATGTGCTGCCACCTACCTATAATTATAGAGACACAGCACAGGCCTAGACACATTCCAAGTAACCCTTGTGCTGCAAATGGTGCAACATCTCAATAACCATAGCAACCTAAGAAAAAATTCCACTGCAGTTGTACTCATGGACTGGTAACCTGCACACTTGCTTAGTATACCTAAAAAGCTGTGTTTAGCGAAAAATCTATTTCTCAAACCTTTTTTGAGATATAGGCACTGAAAGGCACCACGTCTGCCAAAATGTTAGCCTGTGGGAAATTTCTCAATTTTGGAATACCATAACTATGGAACCAATGCAAATTGTTACGCCAAACCATCATAAGTCACATCTCTGGGACACTCCCTTTGTACCCTGCAAATTTAAATCCAAACGTCCTAACTGTTTCTTTGCAGTGAAGTGGCAAAGAAACTGCAACCTTTAAAAATCGCTGTTCATGAAGTGTCAAAATCCCTGTTCATGAGCCGATCCCTGTTTGCAAGGTAGGGCTATCTGGTCTTCCCCTCATGAACAAGGATTTTGACAGCTCATGAACAGGGATTCGCTCACAAACAGGGATATTGGCATCTCACGAACAAGGATTTTGACAGCTCACTAACAGGGATTTCTAGGGCCATCTGGTCGTCCACTCATGAACAGGAATTTTGACAGCTCACAAACACGGATTTCTCATGAACAAGGATTTTGACAGCTCATGAACAGGGGTTTTAGACACCTCATGAACGGGTATTCCTTTTTAGAATCCCTGTTCATGAGCTGTCAAAATCCTTGTTCGTGAGACGAATCCCTAATCGTGAAGTGTCAAAATTCCTGTTTGTGATGAATCCCTTTTCACGAGATAGGGCCATCTGGTTGTCCCTATATGAACAGGGATTTTGACACCTCACAAACAAGGATCAGAAGCGAGTCACGAACAAGGATTTTCAAATTAAAAAATGGCTGTTTTTTGACTAAACTAAATGGAACCAAAGCCATGGGTTTGTAGAGGGCATCTCCCTGAAAAAAAACATACTTCAATCTCCACAAAAGACATCCGTGGGGCAAGTCACAACATTTTGTTTTTTGGAAAAATTGAAAACAAGATGGTGGCTTGCAAACAGATATTTTTTCATAATGAATCCCTGTTCGTGAGCTGTCAATAACCCTGTTTGTGAGCCCAAATCCTTGTTCGAAGATGTGCAGCTATCCAAAAGACTGAACTGAGTATGCTCAGAACCTGAAATTTCAAAATTGACTAACTTTGGAACACATTAATATTTTGCCACCAAACTAATGCTATCATGTTCTTTTGGGCCAGCTCTTTCTACCCTGAAATTTTCAGACCAAAATTTCAAATGCTGTGGCCGCAGCACGATGAGGAAAAATCTGCAAAAATGGGTGAAAAAACAAACTAATTTTACACTTTTTTAACTATCTTTTGCACATAATCTGCATGTCTGATCAACATGAAACTTGGCACATCAAGAGAACTACCCCATGTAACTGAGCATACCAGATTTCGTGCAGATCCGTAGAACGATTGCAAAGTTATTAAAGTGCAAATGTTAGGGTTTAACATTAAACTGCCTACTTAACCCTAACTATAGTGGTGCCACTATTATACATGTGTAGTACCCCGAAGTTAGGAGGCACAAAAAAGAATGGAGTCCCTTTTCCCAATGCAAACATATTTGATTTGTATTTTCTCTCCTGGTTCCCCTCTGGCCCACCTCCTCCCCTTGCCTGCAGCCTCAGACCCCACCCCCAGTCCTTTGTTCATGCCGTTCAGTGCTGACAAGGGGGGTCATGGGCAGGCAACCCTCCCTGCGGGGCTTGCAATGCCCAATCTCTTGGCCAAATGCCAGGACCTCCCCTTCCCTGCAAAAGGGCTGGGGAGTGGCTTGAGAGGGGAGTTCAGTGGCTAAACGTGGAGGGTGGAGGATGTGAGGAGCACAGACAAAGAAAGGGTACCTGCAGTGTGTCCATGGCTCCTCCAGTGTCACTCCCCTCCCTCTTTTGTCCTGAGGTATTCAGTGATGGCAGCAGTGGCAGGGTCAGTCGGATGGGAGCTCAGCTCCCCAGCGCAAACTGTCTCATTCTCCCAGAGCACTGAGTGGCATGAGGGGAAGTATCTGCCAGCTGGACCAGGTGGTGCCACCTAAGCACAGGTCCGGGTGGAAACTGCATCCTGGACCCAGAGTTCCACCCAGCAGTGCTGCAGCCTAAGAGAAGAGCCAGGTGGGAGCGTGGCTCCTCTGCTAGGTTTCTTGCCTCCCCTCAGCAGCATTGAAGTCCCGGGCTGTGGCAGTGAGTAGGCAGAGTGCCCAGTTATTAATTAAACTCGCACAACTGGCGCTAGGGAAATGGGAAGGGGAGGGGCATAAAATCAAAGGGACAGTGCCCTAGAAAAGGAATGGGGCACAGAGGGCTTCCTAGTCAAGCTGACAGCCCTGAGCAGGGACAGAATCAGGCAGTGGGCTGAAGGCCCAGAAAGGAAAAATAAAGGCCCCAGGAGTGGCCAGAGGCCACCGAGTACTTTACATTTCTTTTGGGGTATTGTATTTTTATTAAAGTAACAATGACTCCAGGTGGGCAAAGAGAAAGCACTGAGACTTCAAGGCCCCAAGAGGTGGGAGAGGCAGGCTGTAAGAGTCCAGAGGTAGCTATATAGCCTAGGGATTGGCATGGTCGGTGGATGGCCTTGGTGAATCCAATGAGCCTAGGTTTGAGTCCCACAGCCTTCACCCTGCAGACCCTCATTGGTATCGAGGAGGGGGGACCAGGGTGAGCAACAGCCCTGTAGGCTCAGGCGTAGGGGTAATCATACCTAATAATGAGGGGAAGGAGTGGTCTAGGGGGCCCTAGCTTTCCCACAGAGTTCTGGGTGGGTCTTCTAATCACCCCCCAACCAAGCTGTGTGTTGCTTGCCTGTCACCCCCCTAGAAACTGGCCCCTATTAATAAACTGCATTGGTTGTGAAAACACCCACAAATTGTTTGCATGCTACTGAACTGTGTTATAGAATTGTGCTTTGGTGCACTGAACATCCAGTTTTGCTTTTGTTGCCCAGAGCAACTTCACCAGAGGTCCCCCATCCACCATCTGAAGCAGAACTACCTCCAGTGATGCCAGCCTATGCCAAAGTCCAGCCACAAGTCTTCCAGCATCAGCCCTCCGATGGTAAGTGGTAGAGAGCCACTAGTGAGGTATCCAGTAGTGAGTCAGCTTAGGAGCTGCCCCACCTGAAGCTTGAGGACCCCAGTTAATGTTGTGCATGCCCTTTTATCATTTTACCAGCCAACCGTAAGTGTGCACATGCCCTTGTCGCTGCACAGAGGCAGCCCAAAGACCGTTCCATCAGCAGTCACCTTGTTGAGAGGTCATCTGGGGCTGGGGACCTGCCAGTGGTCATTGCAGCAGATTGTCCAGGGAACCATCTGTCGACCAGAAGTCTTCAGCTGCTTGCCCGGAGTCACAGAAGAGCACCAAGTTCTTCATTGGCCAGCTAGCAGTGTTCCTCCTTTGTGTGTTGTTCATCCGTGGGATGCCCTGTTATGGCCTGTTTGTAACAAGTGCTTTGTGGGGTCAATGCCCACCTGCTGATCAGCCAACATAGACGAAAGCCCAAGCTTGGTTCATCAGGCTTCATCATCTTGGACAAGTGCATGTAGGACTTAGACTCAAAGGGGTTAAGCCCCTGTTCTGGGTTCAACCAATTGTTGGTCCTATTCATATTGTATGTTGTTTATTGTTATTGTCCTGTCACATTGTAGAAAATCGTTACCTTATTGCATCTTGGTCACTGAGTAAGCTTCCTGCCTCTCCTTCCAGATTCATCTAGCCTGCCTGTAATTGTCTAGGGAACCTTCCAGACCCCTACATTTGTACTGCAATGGAGACCAGTCTTACAGCCATAAACGTTGTCTCCCTTACATTCTTACAGTATCAAAGTCTTGGCTTTGCAGTTCTCATACCCTAAGAATGCCCATGAGACCACTCTTACAACCGTAAGAGTTGTCTCAACAGCAGTAGTAACATGCAAAAATTCATAAACAATTACATTGGTTGACATGGCCAAATACTGTTTGCCCTCTTCACATAGGAGACATATCATCACTGTTCAACCATAAATACAAGGAGATATACTGTACCTGTCTTGTACACACACGTAATGAACATGCATAACAATCAGTGCAAGAAACTCAGATAATATACACAAGGGTCTCCCTGATGTATCATGCAAGGCTTGCTTACTACCCAAACTACAGTTACACATTTGCATAACTCCTGTCTGACTGTCTGAAGATATTCCAGGCTCTCAGTTGTAGCTCTCTGTCTGGCT
The DNA here is from genome assembly GCA_016271365.2 of Neoceratodus forsteri. Taxonomy (NCBI): domain Eukaryota; kingdom Metazoa; phylum Chordata; order Ceratodontiformes; family Ceratodontidae; genus Neoceratodus; species Neoceratodus forsteri. The sequence continues at coordinate 1,276,620,399 of CM057450.1, read as the reverse complement.
GAGGCTCTACCAAGCCCCCAGTGCCCTTAAAATGACCCCAATATGTTTACTTTGTCTATGGCAAGCAAACATTAAAATGGGATGTTGTATTTCAGCTGGGCTATGCAGGGTAAACTATAAACTGAAAAAGTGCTCCCAAATTAATCTTCCCCTACATATCCCATGCCATTTGTACTTTCTGGCTAAAAACCTCAGTGTATTCCCAAATCCTCAATTATGCAATTTAAATTTTTAAATTACTGCTGAACGTAATTATATTTTTATTTGTTCAGAACTGATCTCTCTTCTAAAGCATAAAACATGAAACTTTTTTCCCTGCAGCTAATGTTGTATTCTAGCATTATCTCTCTCTCTCTCTCTCTCTCTCTCTCTCTCTCTCTCTCTCTCTCTCTCTCTCTCTCTCTCTCTCTCTCTCTCTCTCTCTCTCCAAAAAAATAACAAACTAGCCAAGGAAAAATGAGGCATCACTGTCAGAATTTCTGCATGAGTTTTCATTCCAGCATTATGTTAAAACAGGCTATAATGTTTAAAATGGTAAATAAAAAAGATGAATGGAGCCTAAATCCTGACTGAATATTTTAGTAGACTGGCTTCTTAATGTGTTTGAAAATTGAAATACTAAATTGGCAGACCCTTTAAAAAGCTGATTACCCCTTGAAAGAAACTAATATGCTAAGTGCGTCAGGCAGGAAATTCCTTTCTTTTCACCCCTTGAGTCAATGCAGTTCTGTAGAAAGTACCTTGGAGCTCAGTGGGCTTCAAAGCATCTGCCCATTTCCTGCCTTCAGCAGCTAGAGAAAACAAAAGCAACTATTGACTTTCCAAAAAAATAAAAATAATGGGAAAAAAACTAAGGAAGCCTTTTGAGTTACAGCAACTCATTCAGTCCAGTGATGAAAAGGAATCAGCTCTCTTCTTTAAGACTATTCAGGAAAAAAAAGCCACAGTACCATAGAGCTATTGGACAGCCAAAGATCGCCTCCTTTTGTGCTAGTTTTTGTGTATGTAAATCACCTCAAAGCACTGGGGTGGGGGTGCTGGAGCTGCCTGAATGCAAAATATGTGACTGTAATTTTTAGAAAAAGACTGAGATGCCTTCAGCCTCATTATCCTTCAAAGGTTTAAATTGCTCTCAGCATCCCCACACACACACACACACACACACACACACACACACACACACACCTTGTTTTGGAAAATGTTGAAACGTACACTAATTTAAATGGCATTCCACTGTACTGTTTGCCATGTAGCCTGAGGCCAATCTTCCCCCAAGATGTGAGGGCAGACTAGCTGAGACTGGAAGCGAACTTTATAACAAACCACACATTTGATTAGCTTACCAAAAAGCCTGCTTTCAATCAGCATAATCACTAAAAGCAGAATTTACATCAGACAGAAAGAGAAAATGTAAAAATATTTTGATACGACAAGCACTTAATTTGTTCTTGCTCAGTGAAGAAATGAATTGCCCTAGTAAACCAAAAAGTGTGTGTTTATATGCTGAGGCATTTCTATTTCCTTTTCTGGTGTTAGATTTGCTGTTGAATAGATTATTACTGTCAGAAGACTGCTGTTTATGTTGGAGACTGTTCAAATACATGTGCAACTGGTACAGAACGGACTGTTCCAATGATTTAATTAGCCTACCCTCTTCTCACTGAAAAGTTGAGTGGAGTGCTCCTCCCTCTCCAGCCATTCACAGTCAGGTTAATCATGCCATGTCCCCCCCCCCACCTCCCCATCCCCTCTGGGGTTCCCCAAGGCTTTATGTTGGACCCCATACTCATTTCCATCTTTCTAAATGGCATGGCCACTGTCTGCATCAAAATGGACATCCACATGTGCACAGGTGACTCCATGCTCATTGTCACTGGTGTCTGTCAGTGATCTGGAACTGTCACTGCAGCATGAATTTAACAATGTCCAATGCTGGTTTCAGTTACACCATCTATGAGGTAACACCAAAAGGACAGTTTCCATGTCCTTCAGTACCAGCTGAAACCTTGCAAGACTTGGTTCCCCCTAATGTTTAAAACCTTGGATGGTACACCACTTGGTGAGGTTTCTCATTTCAGGTATCTTGGTCTGTGGCTCCTCAATGCTTAGACTTTATTAACATTAATACCACCCATAAAAATCCTTACCTGAAACTCAGTGCCCTTAATCACTGCAAGAATTGTCTTCCCCTCCGTGTCTGCCATGAGAGCTTTCTTACGATAATTCTTCCAGTGTCTGTATAAGGGCCAGCCCCAACCCCCCTCGGGTCTGAGGGTATTAGGTGGCATCCCTCATCAGAGAAGCACCTGCTTTAGACTATGAAAACCAGTACCTTTACCACAACCTTTGCCTTCTCTAGTTAGGAGCTGTGGGGACCATGGCATCATTACCATGAAAGGGCACCAATAACATGAGAACGCACACAAACAGAGACCCAGACTGCAGCTGGGATCTGGATGCATTTATCATGCTGCTCTGGTGTCACACAGCAAATGAAGGGCATTTCCCATGCTAACCACTTGTCACATTTAAACTCTCACAATCAGTACACTGTCACTGTGCCTACAGTTAGAATTTATGCTAAACTTCCCATGACTAGTACACTTGCACTGTACCTACAGTTAGAATTTTAGTTTAACTCCCTCTGATCTGAAGGGCATCCTGCTGCTATTTTGTCACAAAAGGGATTAGGAAATTGGAGCCATGGTGCTCCCATACCAATGCGCAGGAGCATGTTCCCAGGCAGAGCAAGCACTACCATGGGGTAGCCATTCCAGTGCTTGGTACTGTGCCAGTCAATGACATCAATTCAGACTGTAAATCTGTCTGTTGTCCACATTTTAATTTTGAACTAGTTGTTCCAATGATGCATGCTTCCCTCTTGGATGATGCTAGTGGTCCAAAGAACAAACTCCCTTGCCTGGTTCCATCCTGGGGACTTATCAGCCCTTACTCTTGCCAGGCCCCCTCCTCCTGATTCATTCAGCTACCATGCCAGAGGTTACACATTTCACCGAGAGTTGTCATTCATTCACATAGAGCATTCTTAAAGAAAGGCATACATACAACTGTGCTCCCTTTCAAGTATTTTCATGATGGGAGCAGATCCTCATGGATACCGACATCCTCCCTTGAAGGGTGGCCCTCCACAACTCCCTGTGGTACCATACTGATCTCAATCTTCTGGTTCCTCAAGATGAGGCTGCTGTAGTGTGCCTCCTCCATGCTAAATCTATTGGGGTGTCCTTCCCAACAGAATCCTGCGTGGGTTTCAGACCTCTCAAGATCTTGCCAGAGGGGAAGAGTAAACCTATGCCACCATTCCCAGTCCCAGGCCCCTCCAACTTAGTTGCAACTGGGCAGCTGGACTTTGCTGCTTTTCTTTCTCTGGTTTACACGGACTCTGCTGCCTTCCTCCTGACACAGCTTACCTTCCCCCTTGTAGTCTTTTGGGGGAAGGGCCGGACAATGAATATTCATGATGACTTTTCCTGCTGCTAGCGGAGTCAGGCTACTCACAGCACCAACACCCAGACATCCTGTCTCCAAGCAGCATCCACCTAGAGGACAGCTCTAAGGGTCAGGCTCAACCTTTTGAGAGACCTCTAATAACCATCCCTGAGCTAAGTCAAGAGAGAGGTTGGTTACAGTTGGCTGGATGGATGCAATCTACTGTGCTGCCCTGAATTCCTACCTTGATACAGTAGATAGGATACTCTTTTACTTGTTTTTGTTGTTTTAACACTGTTTCCTGCCTTCACCCACCACTGTTCACTCTATGTTAACCTCGCTCCCTCCACTTATGTCCATGTTTCTCTCATTGTTCCTCTTTTCTCTACAAATTCTGGTTCTCCTCCCCATCTCCATACTGCATCTATCCTCCCTTCTCTCCCCCTCTCCATCCACCTTCTCTGACCTACAGACTCTCAATCTTTCACAGTCCCTCACTGCAAAACTACTGCATCACAAACTGCCTTCTCCATCTGCTTTCTTCCCCTCTGAAATAATCTACTCTCTCAGCTCTGCCACTCTCTCCTCCTTTTACCTTTCACTCAGATTGCTCCTAACAGCACACTTTAGTTCCTCCTCCTGCTCCTGGACTAGTTCTTCTCTGGTCACCTAGTACGTCTATAGGAACTGCTGTGTTATGTCTGACCATGCAGTATTCTTTTTTAAAACTACTGATTTTGCCCACCCTACTTATTTATTGCCTTGCTTATTGTGTAGGCAATCATGACTTACCATGGTACCATTGTTATTATTCATCTTTAAGATCTGTATTGTTTTACAGTTGCATTAACTTGTAGGTCCTTGCACTGCATGTATACCATTATTTTGTTTTTGCCTATATGAGGTATTTTCCCATCTAACCTGCCCCATATAACTCTAATAGAGATGGAACTGAGACAAGTGGAGGGGGGTCACAAAGAAGAGAAAACTTTCTTTAGGAAAAAAAGGAAAACTATGAAGGATATTATCAGAATAAACAGGGAAATGGCATGAGTGGAGAAGGATGGTAAAAATACTAATTTATACAATGATTGTTTTTGTTCAATATTCACCCTGGAGAAGGTGAGGCCTCTACTGGATAGCATAATGCATGCCAAAGAGAGGGGAATGAGAGGACTGGAGTAAAGACCAGCCTAGAAATAAAGGGTGCTCACAGATCTCAAAATCTTGACATGGGACAAAGCATTTGGTCCTGATGGTTTGCAACCTAGAGTGTTGGAGGAGGCTGGGCAGATGGTGGCAGTACTGTTGACAAGTCTGTTTGATTGTTCCCTGATGATGGGGGGGGTCCAGCAAACAGGAGTGTAGCTAATGTAGTACCACTTCACAAAACTGGGGACAAGTATGACCTAGGAAATTACATGCCAGGCAGCCTCAATTGTGGGCAAGCTGCTGGAAACAATCGGTATGGAACAAATTGCTGAATTCTTGGAAGCAAATTTGTTAAAGGACAGTAGGCAACGGGTTGGTAGCAAGAAGGTTTTGCCAAACTAACCTGATTGACTTCTTTGAAATATAGAAATATAGATCTTGTCAGCAGAAAAGGAACTTTAGGCCATCCAGTCTGCCCCTTGTCCCTGCCTATTCCATCACCACTGACCTTGGTTTGTCATAGGTATCACTTCTTCCACCCATTCCCCTACCTAATATACCTTTGTGCCTATCCTATGCATGCTTGAAAAAACTCCCCACAGTCTTTAACCCTGCTACCTTCTTTGGTAGGCTGTTCCAGTCCTCCACCACCCTTTCCATGAAGATATTATTTCCGTACATCTCTCCTAAACTTCCCCCTTTTAGCTTCATGATATGCCCCTTGTTCTAGTGCATTTCTTTCTCTGAAATAGACCCTCCACTTGCACATTGTTCACTCTTGTGAGGTACCTGTAGGTTTCAATGATGTCCCCCCTTCACTCTCCTCTCTTCCAGGGAGTACATGTTGAGTTCCTGCATTCTTTCCTCATATGGCTTTTCATGCAACCCTCTCACCATTTTGGTTGCCTCCTCTGCACCACCTCCACCCTTTTAATGTCTCCATAACTGAACACAGTACTCCAGGTGGGGCTTCACCAGTGAGTGGTACAATGGCAGCACCACCTCCCTCATCCTGCTAGAAATCACTCTCCAAATGCACCCCAGAATCCTGCTAGCTTTTCCCACTGCTTTGTCATACTGTCCAGCTATCCTGAGGTCATAAGATTTGATGATCCCAGGTCTCTTCCTTTCTTGGTTACTGTAAGCTCCACTCCCCCATCTTATACACAGCCCCAAGGTTCTGCAGCTTCTAGGTGCATAATCTTGTACTTTTTTAGCAGTGAAACCCAGCTGCGACCCCCAGACCATTCCTCTAATTTCCGCAGATCACTTTGCTTTCTCTCCTCCCCTTCTTGAATGTCAACTCTGTTGTAAATTGTTGTATCATCTGCAAAGAGGCACACCTTACCTTCAAGCTCCTCTGCAATGTCACTTATGAAAATAATGAAGAGGACTGGTCCCAGCACCAAAGCCTGTGGCATCCCACTTGTCACTCTTCGATCATCAGAGTGGCCACCATTTACTACCACCTTTTGCCTCCCATCCCTTAATCAGTTTGATGCCAAGCTTGTCACTTTGTCCCCCACTCCCAATCCACTTAGTTTCTTAACTAGCCTCCTGTGCAGCATAATGTTGAAAGTTTTACTGCAGTCCAGATAAGGCCACGTCCACTGCTCTCCCTTGATCCACCTCTATGATAACCCAGTCAAAGAAATGCATGAGATTACTTTGACATGACCCCCCCATGCAACTATGTTGCCAGTGATCCTGCAGCCACTTTGCCTCCAGTGCCTCCATTAACTTCCCCACCAATGATGGGAGACTCACTGGTCTATAGTTGCTAGCATCCTCCCTACTGCTGCTTTTGTGCACAAGGACCACATTGGCCCTCCTCCAGTCCTCGGGAACTTCCCCATCTTCACTGAGGTGTTATAAAGTGCTCCCAGGGGGGCAGCCAACACTGTGACAGTTCTATTCTAGATGTGGGCTGACCATAGTGTTGTATACCAGCATGATCACCTCCTTCCTCCTAATTGTAATGCCCCTCCCTATGCATGCCAACATTCTGTTTTCCCTCCCTACTGTTTTGTTGAATTGGTTCCCAACCTTCAGGCTATCAGAAATGATGATCCCCAGCTCCCTTTCCTGCTCTGTTGTCACAAGTTCCTCCCCTCCCAGCCAGTATTTTGCCCTTGGGTTCTTTCATCCTATTTGCATACTTTTGCATTTCTTTGTGTTAAAGTGCATTTGCCACTTCCCTGACCTTTCCTTCAGCCTAGACAGGTCCTCCCTCATTCTTTCCATCCCTCCTGGTGTGTCCACCCTGTTACAGATCTTCATATCATCTGCAAATAGACACACCTTCCCATGCAGGCCTTCTGAAATGTCCCCAATGTATATGTTAAACAGTTTGGGGCCCAACACAGATCCCTGGGGAACCCCACTCGTCACCCTCCCCCCCCCGGAGTGCACCTCATTAACCACCACCCTCTACCAGCCAATTCTCCACCCAGTTTGTTAGTTTGCTCCCTACCCCTAAGCTGCCTAACTTGCTTATCAGTCTCCTGTGAGGGATGGTGTCAAAGGCCTTTCTGAAGTCCAGATAGGCCACGTCCATCGCCCCTCCCTGATCACTTAACTCTGTTGCTCCATCAAAGAATTCAATCAGGTTGGTCTGACATGAACTTCCACCTGTGAACCCATGCTGGTTGTCATCTATGAGCACCCCTCCAGATATTGTGCCAGCCTTTCCTTTATTAGCCTCTGTCCCAGGTGACCAATCTCCTCTCCACTGTCTTTCCTGACAACTGCCTCCAAAGCACGTACTACTCTATGCTCTCAATGAATGCACTTATTACTGTAAATTTCGTATCACATTGTCTCAAGACCTGCAATGATCAATACTGCTGAATCTCATGTTTATAAATATTGCTGTAATTGTTGTCTGTTTCTCTAGACCTGAAATGATCAGTACTGCTGTATCTGTTGTTAATGAAATTTGGCTCTAGTTATTGTCATTTTGTGCGAATTGTATGTTCTCCCATCCCCGGTCACACCTGGAACAGAGTCTTGGCTCAGTGCCTTTCCCAGTTATCAAATATTTAAATAAATAAATAAGAATTTATAAGTGCCTCACCACAGAGGTAAGACTGACCGGACAATAGTTGCCAGGCTGTTGCTTCCTTCCCCTTTGTGCAATGGCACCACATCACCCCTTTTCCAATCCCCTGGGACCCTCCCCTTGTCTAGGGACAGATTAAATAACTTGTTGAGTGGTGCTGCAAGTTCCTCCCGCAACTCCTTGAGGACCCTGGGGTGGATTGCATCGGGGTCCATTGCCTTGTCCATCTGCAATTTTCCTAATTCCTTTAAAACTCTACACTCTGTAAAGGGGTTTGTGTCCGTCTCCCTGCCCACCCTTCCCCTGCTTCTTAGCTCTGGCCCCTTCCCTTCCCTTCCCTTCTTCTTCAACCATAAAGACTGTGGTAAAGTATTCATTCAGCAGATTAGCCTTTTCCTCATCCCCCGATCAGAGCCCCCGGCCCCATAATCCCCTGTTTGCTTTTCCTTCTCTCACTTATATACTGGAAACATTTTTGTCCCCCCTTTTGGTCTCCCTTGCTATTTTCTCCTCTGAAGTCACTTTAGCCCTCCTGACTATTTTCACGGCATCCTGTAGCTTCTCCTTGTAAACTTCCCTTTCCGCCATCCCCTGTGAAGATTTGAAGGTCCTGAACACTTTCTTTTTTTCTCTGACTGCTCTTGCCACCTCTTTTGTAAATCAGAGTGGTTTCCTCCCTCATTTTTGTTTGTTCAGCCTCCTGATGCACTGTTTTGTTGCCAGCAGGATTCTGCTCGCCATTGGCCCCCTCCTCATCTCTTCAACTCCCTCTAGGTTCTCTCTCCCTTCTAGTTCCCCTTTGACAATTTCTTTCATTTTCTTAAAATCCTGCTTTCCAGAAGTCCATTACCCTAGTGGTGGTCTTGTTCTTTTCTGACCCCAGATTTTCCCTGACCTCGACCTCCTTGATACTGTCCTTGTTTCTCATTACCAGGTCCAGTATGGCTTCTCCTCTAGTCGGTTCCCTGACCAGCTGTTGAAGAAGTGTCTCCTTCATGGACTCCAATAGCTCCCTACTCCTTTCTGATGTTGCTGTTGAAATCCCCCAGTTCACGTCGGGGAAATTAAGATCCCCTACCACCAGAATTTCTCCTCTGGTGGCATCTTTTGTATTTCCCTAGCATTCTCCCTATCCACCTCCTCCCCCTGATTTAGTGGTCTGTACACCACCCCTATCCATACTGCCTCTCCTGTCCTCTTAGATATTGTGACCCAGAGGATCTCTGCTGAGCCCTGTCCTTCCCTCCTCACCGATGCCCTTATCTCTTCCCTTATGTATAGGGCTACCGCACCCCCTTTTTTCCTCTTCTGTCCCTCCTATAGACTATACCCTGGTATTTCCACTTCCCAACTGTGATGTTCTGTCCACTACATCTCTGTTACCACTATCAGGTCTAGGTCCTCCACCTGCACCACTGCCTCCAGGTCCTCCATCTTGTTCCCCAGACTCCTAGCATTTGCCAGTAGACCCTTCCATTTATCCCCTCCCCTTCTGTTTACCTTCCTTCTAGTGTCCCCTGCCCTCTTTTGTGGGGGAGTACAAGTTAGGCAAGACCCACTAGTTTCTTTTTCTAGTCCTCCCCCAGTCTCATACCCCCCTCCTTAGTTTAAATCATACCCCAGGATCATACGCCAGGATTTTGTCTATATACCCCTGCAGCATCACACCTATATACCCCTTATAATGTCACAATTGGAGTACTGCACACAGTTCTGAAGTTCATACCTCTAGAATGTCAGGGACCACATATTGATCATACAAAGGAGGGCCACAAAGGTAAGCTGGGGTAGCAGGGGGAAGTCAATAAGAAAAGGTTTGCAGACTTTCACATGTAAACACAAGGCCAGGAATGATTGTTGGGATAAGACTACGACATAAAAGTTCTTGCAAGGAATCAAAAGGGTGGATTGTAGGGACATATTCATGAGGGATGAGGACAAAATAACTAGAGGACATGGGCTGAGTTTAAGGGGTTTAGGAGGGACATGAGAAAGTTCTTCTTCTCAAAGTGGGTAGTTGAATAGACTGACCAGAGAAGAGGTTGAAGCCAAGACTGAGATGGGATGTAAGTTTGGGTGGAACAAATATAAAGGGATAATGATACCCACAGGTAGAAGAAGGGGAGGCATACCTGTTGATGGGTAAGATGACCAGCCATTAGGACTATTAGATCTTTAAATCCAGTCTGATGTTAGGCCAAGCATCGAGCTTGTCAGGGAAATGGGTTAACTGAACATTTCTCAGCCACCTCCTTATAGAGATTGTGCTTCATTTAATATCTGCACCACTGTTTCCTTCTCATCCCAACTGCTTGCACCCCTCAGAGCCCTCCTTACTGCCCTGCTTGTGCTGATTCAGGTAAGTAAACTGATGCCAGTATTGGGTCCGGATTGAGAACTATAAAGGGAGAGCCACACAAGTCTGACCCAGAGATCAACATGGAACTGTTAGCTGAACATTTGTCAGCTACCTGCTTACAGAGACTATGCTTTATTTAGTATCTGCACCCATTTCCATCTTGTCCCAACTACCGGCAGCCCTCAGGACCCTCACTACTTTCCTCGAAAAGGAACTGCATTCTATTACCAAGGCCCAAAATCATGGAAATTAATTCCCTGTAACCTAAGACATAAAAATGAGCCAGTGGGTCTAAAAAAGACAAATAGATGGTTGATGGACTTTGTAAAGAAGTATTTACCATGCTGCCCGGGTTATGATGTAGGCTGACAGCCTGTTAAATGATTTTCCTTTTGATAAATTAGAAGAGTCGTAAATAATAGCTACTCATAGGTTGTGCAACAGCAATTCTACTTAATGGTTTGTAGATGTGAGGGCATGACAATCTTAATAGTCTCATTGATACATGGTACCGCCTGCTGTTATCTTTAAACAACCTTTGATCTTTTAGTTTAGTTCAGCTGAACTCACTCTTTAGATATTCAAGCTCTCCAATGTCACTTTAATTATTTCTGAAGGCCTGTTTTAAACCAATGAAAATTATTTCTGTTTTTTTCTGCATGTTCTAAGTGTTAATAATATGGGATTTTCTAAATAACTCTCATTAAGCTTCTGAAGAAGGACTTGGTCTGAAAGCTAAAGCTCTTTGTTCTTTTTGTAACATCCTTGTTGGTCCAACAAAAGGTATCAAACTATTTGTTCTGGATTTATATTTAAAAATAGAAACTCTGTGAGACTTTTTAGATGTCAATATACAGAGTATGCTTTATTCAAATGGAGGTACATTCGTATATGATGTGCATTTGCCCTCTGATATGGGATGTATTTTGTATTACTGTATTGAGTGATAGGTGTTTTGAATATTTGTATTGATTGTTATATACTATGAAATATTTTGTTCAAAGCACCCCATCGAAAATGAGCCTTTGCTCATTTGGGCAGTCCTTATTCATATGCAAATTTATTAATAAAATATGTTACTACTACTACTAGAATGGATCGACTTCTGTGTATTTTTCTGCTAACAGTTTACGTTTCTCTGCTTCCCCAGGTCGTGGTTACCGATTTCTAAATAAAAGAAATAAATAATATACAAGCCTAACTGTGAAAAGAAGTGCAATGCAATACAATGCAATTTGATTTCATATTGCACTTTTCTTTCAGTGTATGAAAAAGCCCTTTACAAGTGCTCAAATGTCGCATATTTTACCATTGTTTTCAAAAGAATGATACACAGATTGGCAAGTCACAACTTTTTTTTTTTGTATTTATTTTATAAAAATTTGTACAGGAACACACAACTAAGTTATATGTCTTCTTTCCAATGTGTCCCTGTTAACATGGTGACCAGGTATGGTCACATTCGCAGTTACACTCTTGTTCACATTTATACAGAGACAAAAAATAGCAATACCCAAAAGAACAATACATAGGGGATATGCATCAAGGCAGTGTCAGATAAATAATTTATCAAATGATTTGTGTTAACCCCACTGACCTCATGAGTGGCGGAGCAAAGTGTAGCCATGAATGATGTGGCAATGGGGTAAAGACAACAAGTTTAAATTATTTATCTGACACTGTACTGTTGCATATGCAACTTATGCACTGCGAATGTGTATCTCAGAGGTACCTTGTTTTCTAAGCAAAAGTCCTGAAATATCTTTTTTCTTTTTTCCTGTTGTACTTTTTTATCTTACTGGGTCATAATGGCACACACTGAATAGCATACAACATTACAGCTAACCTGGAATAGCGCTGTACGAGACAGTGAGTGGTGCAATACTGCGAATACTGCTGTGCGCAGTATTGCACCACTCATCCTATCCCAGGCAGGGGATAAGATCTCTGCTAGGATGGGGTTCCACCAAACAGCTGCCTTGGCTCAATGGACTAAGTCACTAGCAGTAGGGACCCCAAGCAGTGCATTTGGGACCGGGTTTGATTCCCGGTCCCAGAAGCAAGTGAATTTTTTTTTTTTTATTTTTCGCACTTTAGTGCAATTTTACTGTAAACTTCCCTCTGGAGTTGAGCATCTTTATTGGGGGGTTCGGGAGAGCAGCCCCCCATAATGGGGGGTGCGGGGGTGGAGCCCCACGCAAAAAAAAGACTTATGCTGCATGTAAGAAATTGTCCTTTATTGGCTGTGCAATATTTGCATGCAGCATAATGTCTTGCAACATTATGACCCTGTGCCCTTTTTTATTTCATCCATTTGATGTTCTTCTGATCTTGTGAGAGGTACAAATGGCTGGTGCTGGGAGTGCCCCTGATTGGGAGATATGCTATGGGAAGTTTCAGTTCATTGGATGCACAGAGAGATATTTATTCATTTAGTTGTTTGCTTGTTTATTTATTTATTTTCTTGTTCGCTGAGTAAGTGCACTGATCCAATGGACCGTTTTCAGGCATGACCCAGGCCATAAGGATGGCACTCAAGTAATACAGAGTACATTTACATTAGCTGAAATGGTACAGAAAAAGGACAATTGGAATAAGATAAAATGCAAGTGCAAAATACACAATATTTCAGGCAGGCAGCCGTAAGAATGTTCAGTACAGTACAACAGGATCCATTTGGCTTAGGTACAGATACATAGGGACACATAACACATTGTATCACCCAGTGGGGCAGTTACACCTGGCATCAGCCAACAGCACTGCTTTATAGTGAGATTTGAAGGATAGGTGTGAGTCTAGGGAGTGGAGGGAGGCAGGTAGATTGTTCCATAGTTTGGGAGCGGTTAAGGATAAGGATTTGCTGCCCAGGCAGGTGAAAACTCAGTGAACCTCCAAAGGTGGTACTGTGGAGTGTTGGAGGTTACGGGGACTGATTTTCTGCTTGAGCAGAGGGAAGAAAGGGGACAGGTTTCCGCTTCTGACGGCATTGTCAATGATGCATCTGAGGAAGTAGTTCTTTCTGGCCTGAAGGTGGAGACAGCCCAAGGACTGATATGGAGAGCAATGTGGGTGGAATAGGGCCCCATTAGTGCAAACCTACAAATGCTATTGCAGGAAATATTGAGTCTCGTGAGCAGTAAAGAGGTGGTATGTGTATATATGGGGCACAGTAGTCTAACAGGTGAAGTAGGTGGCCTTGGGCTATGGCAAGATGGGCCTCAGGGGTCAGATAGTGCTTTAGCTGGAAACCCATCCCCCGTTTCTGGTTGATGCACTGCACAGTGGTATAAATATGCATGGCGAAGGTTAGGGAGGGGTCAAGGGTGACACCCAAGTATTTGAAACAGGGCATATTTTCCAGAGGGGGGGCCAACTGGGGATAGGACAGTTAGTGTGGATTGAGTTTTGGACAGCTTAGAGATATTGGGTTTAGACCCCAGGAGCATAGCCTTAGTTTTGTTCAAGTTTACTATGAGCCTATTTCTCAGGAACCATTTGTGGGCTGCCCCATAATTTTCAGTGAGGGTGGTGGATAGACACGTCAGAGACTTGGTGCTGTGGGACAAGATATGAGACTAAAATAACATTTTCAGGATAAACATCAGAATGGTCAGGATAAATAGGGGATATGTGATGGCCTTACCTTGAATATGGTATTTATCTACTGTACACAAGTTGTGTTTGACCTCTGTGACCTAGTGCAAAGAGGTCAAGCACAGCAAGTGTACACTAGATGAATACCATATTTAAGGTAAGGCCATCACATGGCTGGCTTGTACTATTAGTGTGAGAGTGTTTCACGCTGTTACCTATGGAAATATAACAAATGAACAATGTTTTCGCATAATTTAAGAGAAATCTCTTACTTGTTCAGGACTTTTCTTTCTATTGTTTCCTCTGCTGGCTGGCTCACAGCAACTCACCGAAGCATTCTGTACAGAGCTGTGTGATGACCAGCTCTTGTGAGGTTGCCATGGGGAACCCAACAGTGATCACTCCTCACCACCCTCCTTCCCTACAAACATCTGTTTATAATGCTGTTTGCCTAATAGGCTCTCACACCATCTGCAGTGTTGTTGAAGGAGTCAGTTACCCAGCTTATGTGATAACAGACAGAAGTGTAACATTTACTGCCTGTTTCAGTAATAACTTCATATTAATGAATCATAATTATTTCATACAGAGGCAGCAATTGGAGGGCTTCACCTGTGGTTCAGTGTGGGGGAATAACTCCACCCTGCACGCGATTTAAACGCACCTAATCCTCATGTCAGCACTTAACTTGTTTTTTTGTGACAACTGAGCTGCTGCCTGGTTCAAGGGCTGTTCATCTTGATTTCCTCTCTGCTTCACCTCTCTCCTTGGCCCTTGTGTTCCGGCCTGTCACTGCTCATTCTCTGCTCATTTTCTTGTTCTTTGTGTCATATCATCTGTATCATCTTCCCCCCCACCTCGTGTTCCTTGTCTCATGGCTGCCTGGCTTCCCTTGTGTTCCCTTCCTCCCCATTGTTCCGCGGCTGTTCCCCTACCCTTGACTTGTCTTCCATCTCTGTTTGTGCCTTACTCTCTCTCTCTCTCTCTCTCTCTCTCTCTCTCTCTCTCCCTGCTCTCCTTCCTCCCTCCCCTTTATTTGTGTCTCATTCAGCTACCTCCTAGCTTACCTTTGTGTGTCTGCCTCGTACCTGCTTTGTTGCCACTCTTTTTTGGGGTGTGTTTCTGTGGTTGCTGTCATTCTCTTTTCCCTACCTTTTGTGGCTCCCATTTATTTTCCTTTCTGCTGTCCTTCATAGCTGTTTCTTCTGGGTTGGTGCCTAACATCATCACCCTTAAAGCCATACAGCTTCCCTGCTGTTCCTGCGCTCTCTTTCTATTTACCCTATACTTTTCTTCCCTCAGCCTTCCCCTGCTGTGAACACTCTCCTCAGAGTTGTCCCATACCTATGTGAAGGCTACAGGAATAAGAAGTAACAAACTGCTCTTCCAAAAGTGTCCCATACCTACGTGGAGGCTCTGAGAATAGGAAATTCCCATACCTACGTGGAGGCTCTGAGAATAAGAAATACCAAACTGCATCTTTCATAAGCGTCCCATTCCTATGTGGAGTTTACAGAAATTATTTATATTAAGCTGCTTCTTTCACAAGTGTCCTGTTCCTATTTAGAGGCTATGTGAATAATTGAATCTTTGTCTATTCTCAGACCCACGTGGGAGTCTCAAGTATATTAATTATTGCAATTTTGTTGTATTTTCTCAGACCCATGTAGGGGTCTCAAGAGTAAAAATTAAAGTATACTAAAAAGACTAACCTATGTGGGGGTTCAGTTGTCCAATTCTGTTGTGCTGGATCTACGTGGAGGTCCATGCACTCTATATCTACTAGTTGACCTACATGGAGGTCTTTCCATCAGCCTTCCTACGTGGAAGTTATACCATTGCCTACATGGAGGTCTCATTACCTTAGGCTTATGTGGTCACCTTTTTCACCTATTGAGCTACATGGAGATCTCCATATCTATTAACTGACTGGAAGCTCACCTTCCAAACTACCTTTCTGTTGTATGCCACATGGAGATTTCTCCCCTTCTTCCTCACAGATGCCTTCAGTACTAGCTATCACTACAGCCACAAATCCTCCTGGTCCTCTTCTCCAGTGCTGGAACAAGACTTCTCATTTCCTCATCCAGAAGAAGACACCTCAAGAGCCCCTCACTCCACCTCCAACAGCTCTCCCCATAGAAGACATTCCTCAAAATCAAAATACTCATTAAAGGACTGGACTGTTTCTGGCCTTATTACAGAACTTCAAAAACTTGGCAAATCATTTTCAGCATCAGCTAGAAGGCAAAAACTGTTTGATTTATTCATAGTCACAAAGTCCCATGAGCAAGGAAAATTCTGCTTCAACACAGTCTGTCCTGCTCCTAGCTCTCGATGCCTTGTCAGAAATTCACAGCCTCATCTCTTACCTTGCTACCTCCATATCTGAGGTTCAGTCCTGACTTTCATCCCAGGAATCCCACCTTCCTGCTCAGTCTACAGCTTCCTCAAATGCATCTCCTCTGATGCTCCAGTCCAACGCCTCTTCTATTGCAGAAAAAACTTTACCTCAAGATGCTTCTCCATCAGTCACCCCATCAAATGTTGCTTCAAGTTCCCAGCAAGAACCAGGTATTTCACCACCAAATCATTCTTTACCAATTATTTCTCAGATACGCCTTATACCGAATCACCACTGCAAGCACATCACTGAGGGAAAAGACGACAACTCAATATCCCTCCGTGTCTCTTCACATGACCCCACAGAAAATAAAGTTGTCTCCTGTGGTGATGTCTCCATAGTCCTGAAATCTAAAGGCCCTAGACTTTTGAAACAGCTATTCCACAATTGGTTCTAGCTTTCAGTTTATACAGAGATATACTTTGCTCAACCTTCCCTTCCAGATGAGAAGAACTGGATTCATATCTCTACCTCTTAGTCGACCTTGGAGTACATTATGGAGGCACTCTTTCTATGACTATCATAGATCTTTGTCTGCATAAGCTGTAGCAGCTCTAGTCCACTTTAACATTAAATTAAATTGGACAGTGTTACATAATGAAATATGCTGTCATCATTTTGCTGGACAGCAAGTTCTCTCCTGTCAATTATGCCACTCCTATTCACATTTCGCCTTTCTTTGTCCATTAAAAGTCTATGACCCAGCTACATTTCAACAAAGAAGTTCATTGCTTGATTCATCTTCTACTTCCTCCATTATCTTCACCTGAACAATTCCTAACCCTATTGCTCTACTTCACTGCACTCATGACAGTCTTGGTTGACCCTTGACCTTCGTCGGCAAGAAGCCTGTATGCAACTATTTTAACTTAAACAGCTGTTTAGCCCCAAGTTGTAAATTTCTCCATTTTTACAGCTTTTGCGCTGATGCTCAGTTCAGAAGCATTTGTCTAACATCACCTCTTCCTAAACAATGATAATTACGACATCTTTCTACCCATTAGACATTGAAGCTCTGGCTCATGTTCTGACTACTCATCTTTCTCGACAATTAGTGGATGTTCTCATTTTTGGATTGACAGAAAACTTATATTCCAAACTTTCTGTTCTTCCTTATGAATCATTGAATGTATAAAGCTTCAGAGATCAGCAAAATAACCAGAAGTACTTCAACAAGGATTGCAAAAAGATACAAAGTATTACACATAAGACCTTCTCAAACTCTATCTTTCAGACTATCCAATCAATCCAACTGACATCGCCTAGTTTTTTTATTTTTTGGCTCCTTTTGCTCTGTACAATGTACAGTCACAGCAACATGGTCTTCTTCTGTTCTCACCATTGCATGTTTAATGAAACAAGAACAACCAAAGAGTGTATCAAAGCAATAAGAACCATACTTCAAAACTCAGAACTTACTCAGAATTTCTTTAAGGCAACTCCTCTAGAACTGGAACAGCTTCCTAGGCATCTAGAAATAATCTCCATGCAGGTGTTCATCTTTATCTCCTGTTAGTACACCCAGAGGAAGGGCAGTTCAGTAGCCATGTGTCCTCAGAGATTTCCTCCACAGGGGGGGGTTTCCTCTCCTGTGAACTACCGATCACACTCTCCGTGATTTGGAGTAGGTTTTTGTAATCATCATATTATACATCTTTTGGGCATTCATTCATACTACGCTACTTAATCTTTGTAATGACTTATGTCAATCAAATAAATTTTACCTACCTACCTACCTACTATGCTACCTAGCTTCTCTACTGAGGGTGGGAATGAGTAAGGCCAAACCAAGTCAAATTGAAGTTTACTCTAAGCACAACCAAGCACAAAGTTTGCATAAGCACTACTATTCCCATACATTGAATTGGAGGGCTTTGCCCATGGTTCAGTTTGGGGGAATAACTCTGCTCCAGACTATTTAAACCCACCTAATCCTCACATCAGTGCTTAGCTCATTGTTTTGATGCCCACCATCCACCCCACCTCCTCTTTCTCCAGCACTCTTCTCACCTTTAGTATTGGGCCTTCATTCATACTACGCTACCCGGCTTCCCTACTGAGGGTGGGAATGAGTAAGGCCAACCCAAGTAAAATTTTAGTTTACTCTAAGCAAAACCAAGCACAAAGTTCTCATAAGCACCACTATTCCCACACATTGCATAATATCTTATTGCTTGGGGTGGGGGGAGAGGGACCAGTTATCGGTAGGCTATTGGCACTCACAAAACAGATTTGCTTTCTCTTACTACTGTATCTAATATGTTTTCTTGGGACATATTTGCCCACATGGTGTCCTCATCATACAGTAGTTCACGCTACCAGACAAACTGTCTGAACGCGACACGGATCATGAATGGAGATAGTTTTTAAAGTGGTAAACACGGTTAGTAGTCAGGACAATTTTTAGCTGTCAGGATTGTCCTTTTAGTGATGAACAATGAAACAGTTTATGATTTTGTTTAGTGAATTTAGGGAAATTACAACAACAAGAGGTGCATACATCATCATGGCATTGTTTTCTCAAGGGAATGAAACTGTACTGGAAAGTTGGGTTTGAAATGAAAATACTGCCAGTAGCATCTTGAGGGTCTCTTTTTAACTGCTGATTAGTGCATTTCTATTGTGACACCCTTAGATTCAGATAAATGTTTATCTGAATCTAAGATAGTGAGATAAATGGATTTATCTCCATATAAAAACTCTTACAATTATTGTATAAATGATTTGTCCTCACTGCAGCATGATTAATATAGTTTTTCCCAGTGTTCTAGACACACACTGCCATTGCATAAACAGAGAATACTGATTGTGCAACTAAGCAGAACCAGTCTGTGCTGCCGCAGAGGGCTTCTGATTACATCAGACCTCGAGAATGAAGCTCAAGAAGTGTGATGTAATTAGAAGCCTGAGTTGGCAGCATAGGCTGAGTGGGCATGTGGTTGCCCAATCAATATTTTTTATAGTATATAGTTTTTTGTTTTTGTTCTTTATTATTTTTTTTAAACAAAAAAGTTTTCACACCTCTCCGCAGCAACAATGAATGTGCCAGCAGTTTCAGTTCAGAATTTGAATGGACTGCTGTGTGCAGAGCAGCACTGTGCAAAACACCAGCTGCTCTGAGGATTTTTGATCTGCTAGAGATGTTGTACTACTGAAGGGTGCAATCGCATTCCATGACCTTTGAACTGTGGTACAAGAATGTCTCAGCTGGTATAGAAATCCATGCAGAACAAACCCTCCATATGCAGTACACTGTATTAGCAATGAGCAATGCAAGGGTGGCCTTTGTAGTTCAATCAATCGATCAAAATCTTTATTTATTTAAGCGGGCACCATTGAGCAGGGCTCATTTGCAAGATGGACCTGGTCATACAAAAATCATAGTACAGTAACATGATAAAATATAATGCAATATTATACAAAGAAGAAAAATATACATATGTACATCAACATTTGAGTGAGAGGGCCTTTACAACAGATAGACTCATAACTGGGTACAACAAGAATGTTCACTTAAAAGGAGAGAGAAAGGCAAGAAGAGGGATACCAGCTTAGGAAGAAATGACGGGGTTGGAATAGTTAACTGGCATACTTCAGCGAAGGGGGTGGAACTTGGCCATGGCTAAAGAGAGGAAGAGAAGCTAGTATTTTGGTAGGGAGAGAGAGGTAGGGTCAGAGGCTGGGCAGGAGGCAAGATGGGCAGGAGGGAAACTGGAAAATAGGTGAGCTAGTGGCGTGGGAAACATTTGCAGGATTCCTTCATGGAGCGGTCATAGAGTGACTTGAAAATATTCAGGCTAACAGGACAGCTCAGCTTCAAGTTTTTTTGCATATTGTTCCACTAGGAAGGCAACAAGAAACTTATGGCAGCTCTGCTGAAATGAGATTTGACCTTTGGTAATTGCAAGGCAATTAGGGAATAGCTTCTTAGAGCACAGGCACCTATCACACTCAGGGGAATACAGTCAGAGAAGTATAGGGGGAGCTTGTTGGTAACCGCTCTGAAAGTCCATAGAGCTGCATTTCTATTTCTCCTATAATGAAGGGAAGTCCAGCCCACCGCAGTGTACAAGGAGCAATGGTGTGTAGAAAGTGGAAGGCCCGTTATGAACCTGATTGCTCTGTGGTATAGGGTGTCCAACTTAGCCAGGTCAGAGGCAGTACAATGGCTATAGAGAAGGTCCACGTAATCTATTAATGAAAGGAACGTGGCTTGAATCAACCACTGCTTGGCATCCCTAGTAAAGAAGTGGTTAATTCCGTAGAATAGTCCTAGTCTTTGTCTTAGTTTCTTCTGTAGTTCTTTGAGATGTTCAGAGAAGGAGAGTTTGTGATCGAGCCGTACACCCAGATATTTGAATTTTGGCACATACTCTAGATTTTCTCCAAGTACCGTGGTAATCTGAGGGATAGCCCCAACGCAAGCAGGGTTTGCCGCATAGGAGGAAGGGGAAAAGAGCATGGTTGCACACTCTGGGTGTGTTGTGAGACATGAGGCACTACTAAGTACTTAAGAAGTGCATTGATTCCACATAATGTCCACTCTAAAAGGGCTTAGTACACTTATAAAATGTTATTTTTACAAAAAGTAAAGAAAAAAGGAACTTCTTTGAAAATTAGTTTAAAATGTGAAGTGATATCTGTTCACTCTGCTATGATATGCATGATGTGTTAAAGTAATAAGGTCAGAGTTTGAGGGCCTTTCTAAAAAAAGAATGCCTGGTGGGAGGAGTTAAATTCTTGAGGTAAATTCAAGGGCCTTAACCTCTCAACAGGAATTATTCTTCTATAAAGGTTCAAGTATGAGTTGCTTAAAGCTGTTTTACATTTTTTTTTATTTTAAAAATTTCTGGTTACACTTTATTTTAAAAGTGTTGATTTCAGTGTAACTAATAATTAATTTCATGCAACAAGGTAATTACCCCACAGTTACATGTGTACTGCAATCAACTACAGTGCAATTGCAATGCAGTTACAGTGCCCTTACACTGTAACTACATTGTAGTTAACTGACACTTAAAATAAAGTGTAACCAATTTTCTAAAACAGTTTTTAAATGTTGTTAAGTTCCTTGTAGTGACCTTTGCATTGCAGCCAGTGGAATGATGTTTATTGGAGTGTTATTGGGGGGGGGTCTATAGTCAGTAATGCATGTTGGCATGACCAGTCAGCACACACCTTTTAGAGGACAGCATTGACAAAATCTTTCTAATTAAGCAATAATGCATGTTAGCCTCACCAGTCAGCACACACCTGTTAGTGAAGGACACTGACAAAACCTTTCTAATTAGGCAATAATGCATGGCATGGTATGTGTCATATGACATCATCATGCCTCAGATGCGTTGTGAGGAAGGAGACCATAGGTGGAGTGTTTCATTCACCTAGAAAGTAACAATATCCCATGAACTAACACACCTTTGAGTATATTACTGCCATTGTATAATGAAAAAAGAAAATAAGTTTTAAAAATGTTTTAATTATCAGGCAATACTGCGTGACAGGGTATGCACTGTGGTGGGATATTGCCAGACCTTGGGTGTGTTGTGAGGCACAAGGCATTGAAGAGTGCCTTCAGCCACCAGAGATGTGCTATTATCCCATCATAAAGCACACCCCGAATTGTCTTATTGCAGTTATAAACTAGGCCCAAGATTGTTGGGGTGAACAAAATGTGCAAAGGTTTAAAAAAATTAACATTTAATGATATTATTAAAAGGCCATCCATCTCACACAAAATAGTCCCAGTGCATCCAGTTATTGACATGCTATATCAGTTTCAAATATTATGCAGAGCAAAATACATAGTTGCTCTAAAATTGGCCCTGAAACCCTCTATTTTTCTTAGCCCTACTATATACCTGTTTCCTCACTGTTCATTCTTCTTTATACTATAGTGTATGGTGAGAGCTTGTTCTGGATGGAAAGCCATCCTAGCTGAAATGCTGTTGTACCACAGCTCAAAGGTCATGGAACGAGGTAATACCACATTGTGGTACAACATTTCAGCTCATTTTGATAGTGCACAAGCCACACAGCTCAACAGAACAGCAGTGGCAACAAAAACTGCAGGATCAACTAGATAGTAAGTCAGGGCAGTGACGGCATGATTGATCACTTGAAGTGCCCGAGACTCAAACAAAACATGCCCATGCAGGATCAACCAGATATTTTACACTTATATTTAAAAAAACAACACAGGATCAACTAGATAATTTAAATTACTTACAACAGGAAAAACAATCACTCACATTAAATCCTCTTGCTTAGCGAGAAATACGGCAGCCATGTGTTGTTTTTTTTCAAATCCCTCCCATACCCATAGGTGCTATCAATCAATAGAAACCCACTCTATAGACCTTTGTACATCAGGTCTCAAATGACCACATCACAGATCCTAGCAACCAACCTTAAATTACAGAATAAGAAGTAGCAGCAAAAATGACTCTCTATAACAAAATAAAAGATCCAACTCTTTTTAATTTTTCTTTTAAGGGCACTATACACTATAAAAAACAGTGGATGGGCAACTCTATGCCCAGTCAGTGTGTTGTGCCACCTCGGGGCTCTGATTCCCAGGGACCTCTTGAGCTTCGCTCTCGACAACACAGGTAATCAGATCCCCTCTGTGGCACAACACACTGGTTGCACATAGTTGCTTATCCACTATTCTTTATATAGTGTATGGAAGAGCGCTACTGTTAATGGAATTCAATGAATTCCTAGTGTTGTTGTACCCTAGTAGTGATGCCAGACTGCTGTTGTACCATCTTGAGTATGTCATTACTAGGGTACAACATCAAACGCAAACCACAATCAAAAGTTCCAATCTAAACCAACATGTCCACAGCTTATCATTTACTTCAGTTTCTCTCATTTTCACTCAATGTCCTTTTTTTTTTGTCAGTTTCAGACAAAGCGAGTGATCAGCTACAGCAGGAGTGCTTTTACTCGTAGTCTGTCATCGGTAAACAAAGACGTAGAAGAAAGTACTGAAAAAGTAGGGTAATTCCTCTCCATGTTACTGGAAAATGAACTATCGGAAAATTAAGTTTCACTGAAATCAGGATTTCGGTATTTTTAACTCACAGTCATGTGGCAGGGGGAGACTATGTATAGTGATGCCCACCACTATTTTTCAGTTTGGACACTCAAGTTAAAAAAAAAGAAATCTTTGTGTGTTTTTTTTTATTAAAATCCTCTGTTGTTGTTGTACATTTGCCCATACACTATAAAAGACAATGGATGGGCAACAGTGAACAACAACGCTGTGTTCGCTTCTTGAGGTTGTCATGACAGTTGTAGACCTCTCAAGCTTAGCTCTCGAGGTCTTCTTGGTTGTCATGACAACCTCTTGAAGTGAACACAGCACTGTGGTTCACTGTTGCCCATTCACTATCCTCTATATTTCCTCCCTTTCCTCACCTTTCTTCTTTTTCATCTTTCCTACAGTCAATACATGGAATGTTTACTATGGAATAGTTGAATTCAAATCTCTGCTTGGTCCTACTCTCAGAATGCCTCCCCCCCCCCCACACACACACACACATATACACACAAACACACACACACACAACAAAAAGTCTCATATGGAGCCTGTGCTTCTATTTTATCTGTAGCAGGTTGGAAGAACAGACTCTGCTGACAGAGAGCAGTAAAAACGCTTAGCTTTACCGTAAAGGTATATTTATATTCATTTATATTCTCATCATACTGAAAGTAGCAGGGTAAGTGGGGAGAAAAAAGAGATTTGTAGTCAGTGTTTTGGGAATACAACTTGTCTTTAAAATTGTAACAGACTGTGTAAGGGAAACTAGCTTAGGAAATTAATCTGGGGCTGAGTAACTTCAGGAAGTCATGTAAATCAGGAGTGTAATTGAGGGTGGAGCTGGCAGAGGCTCAGTGCCTCATAAAAGCCCTTAGCATGCTAACATGTCCAGCACGTTTGTGTCCCAGAAAGTGAGTAGAACAGCGAAGGAGTGGAACAGGTAACTGGCATCATAGGCATTGGCAGGTGTCAACAGAAAGAAGCAGAGAAGCAGGAGACTCTGCTGGTTGACTAAGGTAAGGCACATGTTCACTACCGTATAACAGTTACTACTAGAACGGGTGGAAGGTCAAAGGTAGGCCGAAACTGGGAATATGAGCAAAAGCAATCTAGGATAGGAGTATAACAAGATTTAAGCAAGGCATAAGGGAACACAAATAGAAACAAACAAAAAAGAGGAAAACTAGAAAAACCGTATCGGAGTATGAGTACAAAAGTATTCCTAGGTAACAAAGGAAGAATATAAGTTGAGAATGCTGGGCATGGTGCAGTGCAGTGGCTGTGGGTGGCAGTTTTCAGAGAGACCTTCTGGAGACTGCAGTGCTGCCCAAATCTGCACATACCTCTCTGGGTTGATGGTGGAGGTTGCTAGACTCCAGGCTGAGTGGGTTAGGATTCAGGGGACCTGTTCCTTCACCAAGGGCCCTCAAAGTGTGCTACTGTTATCTCGGAGGATGCAAGGGTGGAAGAATGGCTAGAATGTGGTGAGCTCTGGAAGAGTGGGAGTGGTGGGACAGAGGCACATTCCTCAGCTGGTACCACTACATAATTCTTATGCTGCTGTGGTGGGGTGGGACTGTCAGGAGGAGGCACCTGTGGTAGCAACCAGTAAGGATGTTGGGACCCTCTTTAGTGGAGACTCCAAGGAGGGTGGTAGAGGACCCCAGAGGAGGATGAAGCAATTTATGGTGGGGGGACTGAACTGTGAGAGGGATAGATTTGTGAATAAGAAAGGGAGGGGGAGAGGCAGCATAGATGCCTACCTGGTGCCACGGCCTGTAGGGATGGGAAGTGGATCCTGAGGATCGCCATGGCAGCTAACAGGCGGGAAAGTTGGATGTCATTGTCTAACTGGGTACTAATTACGTGACTAGGGTTGGGGCTAGGATAGTGCAGGGGGAGTTTAAGGGAGAGGTTTCACGTCAAGATAGTGAATGAAGTATGGTGACAACTGAAAACAGCACAGGGAATACAGTGAGTACACATATGGCAATCTCATTATTTTCAGGGGGCTTTGCCCCCATACACCAGGGGAGGCCTCAACTCAGGAAGGGGGGAAGCCCCAGTTGCCGACATGGCACTCATGGTTTTCCTGTGCCATTTTTGGTTGTCGCTGTTTTTCATTCACTATCTTAACAGGCTACCTAGGAGAGCTGGGGAATGGTCTTAGACAGGCAGCTGAGGTGCTGCCTGTCTATGACAGAGGAAAAGAGAAGGATCTCTGCACCAGGAACGTCAACTCAAGGCTGAAGCAATGGTGCAGAGTGGAAGGGTTCAGCTACACTGGGGACTGGGGACAACACGGGAGGATAAAGGCCTATACAGGGGTGATTGCTTGCATCCATGTAGAAGGGGAACCACAGTCCTCAGTGGACAGTTTAAATGTTACTTAGATGAACATTTAAACTAACCAAGGGGGGTGAGAAAGAAATCAGGGAGGCAGAAACAGCCCCCCCCCGTACCAGCTGGAGTAGAGAGGATGGAGAACCCGAGGGGAGAGGAAGCCCCCAGGGTGAAAATTAATAAAGAAAGTAGGGTGGTAGAGAAAAAGGAGGAAGGGAACCAGAGCATTAAAAAGACAGGGAAAAGGAGGGAGAGAAAAGAGGAAAAAATGGGTGCAAAATGCAAAGTGGAAACAAAATCTGAAAAGCCATGTGTGCAAATGCTAGAAGTCTAACAAATATGATTCCAGACCTTGAGCCCATCATGGCAAAAGACATCCTGGATATTGTGGCCATTACTGAGTCATAGTGCACTGAAATCCATGACTGGGCCATGGCCATACCAGTCTATACTCTGTTCAGGAAGGACAGGGTAGGAAGGAAAGGAGGGTGTGTGGTGCTTTATGTGAGAGAAAGCATAAAAGCAACAGAGATACAGGGAATACAGGGGGAGACAGAAGTACTGTGAGTCCCCCGAGAGATGGGGAATGGAGCCACTATTTGCACTGGATTGATCTACAGACCTCCAGTACAGAGGAGGAATTAGATAAGGTACTGGCGGAAGCCATTGACAAGATGGCAGAAAAGAGAAAGGTGCTGCTGGTAGGGGACACAAACCTGCCAGATGTAGATTGGAGCCTCTCAGCAGCAGCAGCTTCAGCTAGAAGCAGATCATCCTGGATTCTCTGCAGGGGGCATTCCTCAGGCAACTAGTTAAGGAACCCACTCATGATAAGACAATACTGGACCTGGTACGCACTAACAGGGACAGTATTGCAGACATCAAGGTGGGAGGCCACCTGGGGACTAGTGATCACCATATAGTGTGATTCAATATAAGGATGGTTGCAGAATTGAACCCCACAAGGGTGAGAGTCCTGGCCTTCAGGAGGGTAGATTTTATAAAAATGAGTGACTAAAAATGAGATGCCAAGTTTCTGAAGTTCTGTAATTAGGTGGGGAACAGTCCAGTCCTTTAATGAGTATTTTCATTTTGAGGAACATCTTCTATGGGAAGAGCTGTTGGAGGTGGAGTGAGGGGCTCTTGAGGTGCCTTCTTCTGGATGAGGAGATGAGGAACCATGTTCCAGATCACCTGGTCTGGCTACAGCCTCCCTTTTCAGGGAGTAGTCCCTGGCCAGTGGGATGAGACAGGAAAACTTCCAGTCAGCTGTTTTCTCCCAGTCAAGGTGTCTTCTACCTGTGACAACCAAAATCCTTTCACCACCCTTCCCATTTCCTTGACCACAACCTTCACCTTGTGGTCACCCCTGAAGATGTCAAGGTGACTGCAGTGTAAGGAGTAGCTGGGGTTATGGCCATCCATGGGTACACTCTATTAAAGAAGACCTGGAATGCACTCACCATCTATAATGGGGATTCGGTGAACAAGGGGTATCACAGAAGGGATAAAGGGCAGGCCACACCACTAGGGATGGTTTTGTTAAACATTTATCACAAGGAACTATAAAAGTAGGCTTGCCAATGAATAGTGGAAGGACAGCTGGAAGGGTTCATGGAGGGCAGTCTGTTTTAATATGGAAATAAAATGAATGAGCTCCAGGCAAAGGCAGCAAATGACAGTCCTGACATAAAGACAGTGTTGGAAATGAGGGCATCACCCAACAATGACTGGGACCTCACTATCCCAGGTTATGTATTATTCAATGGGGACGGGGTAAATAGGAGAAGGGAAAGTTGCACTGTATGTTAAGGAAGGTATTGGAGCAATGGAGAATAATGAGATGGGGTAGGGACATGGTAGAATCATTATGGAGCAACTTACAGTGAATGGGAGATGAGGGTTTTCGGCTTAGGAATGTTCTACAGGCTCCTTAATCAAACAGAAGAGGAGGACAGAGCTCTAGAGAAAAAGATAAGGAAGGCAGAAGATGGAGGGGAAGTAGTCCTGTTAGGAGACTTCAACATACCAGATACTGACTGGAGCATACCTACGGTGTGAAGCACCAAAATCAGGCATTGTTAGATATCTTCCAGGACTGCTTCCTAACTCAGTTAGTGGAAGAACAGACTCAGAAAGGGTAAGGGATCATTTTTAATCTAGTTTTGACCAACCGAGACAGCACTGAGGGGTTAACAGTGGAAAAGCCTCCAGGATCAACTAACCACAGCCCAGTGTGGTTCTGCATAGCCCTAAAATCACAAAGACAGTTGATCCAGACACTGTTCCTGGACTTTAGGAGGGCTGACTTTTGGAGGATGTAAGTGGGGCAAGGGCAGAGGCTTGTGAGGTACATACAGCTAGATGGGGCAAAAAAACAAATGGGAGCAGATCAAAGAAGGGATGATAGCAGTAATTAAAGGGTGCCTTAGACACACGGGCAAAGGGAAGCAGCATAAGAGGACTACGTGATTTTCCTAGAAGGTTGGAGTAGCAGTGAGAGAAAAAAAGGCAGTATTCAAAGTGTATAAGACTGAACAGATGAAGGCCAAACAGTGAAATCTTCCTTGTCAAGTCAATGGAGGATATCAAGGCAGTAGGAAGGGCCAAGGCAGAGGAAGAACTCAAGACTGTGGAAGGAGTAAAGAAAAATGACAATACCTTCTTAAAGTATGTCTGAGAAGGAGATTGAATAAAGGTGAAAAAAGGAGATTGTGAAAGGGTGAGGCTTAGGTGTTGAAGTGAAGGGTAGAAAGCTGATATTCTGAAAGACTACTACTGCTCAGTGTTCACAGTCAAGGAAGGGGGACCTCTGCCAGAGTGCAGCATCCAGGTAGGGTGGTGAACAAATATGGGTTTGACAAATTACTTGGTTCCTTTGCTTTGCTGATAGTGCCAAATCAATATTTAGCTATTCCGGTACCTCTGCTGCCTGTTGATTATGGTTGTGTTTTTGGAACTGCTGCCTTGAAGAGTTCTTTTCTTAATATATTTATTCCATGCATATGTTGGTTTAGCAAACCAGTTACCTTTTGAATCTACTTCAGCCCATCTTCCACTATTGAGGCAATGCCCCTTTTATATCGAGGATCCAACATCGTTGCAGTTCTGAACTCTGCTGATTGTAATATGGAAGATAGGTGTGTGGTGCAATCAAGTATTGACAACGCTGCTCCATTAGTGCACAGCTAGTGCACTCTCCAGTTGCCTCAAGCTGCTGTTGTACCTTCAATAGGACATGCCTCAGCACACAGAGTTGTGGGATCACTTGGCTAATGCAAGCAATGTCCCCACTCACTGCTTGCACAGCATGCTCAAATGGTCTCAATATGACCATGAGGTCATCCATTAGATGCTTCTGATCAGTCATCGTTGACATGGATACTCCTGCACTGTCTCGGGTGGTATATACAAGGAGGTACTTCAACACTGCCTTGTACTGTTTGTACATGGGCTCCAACATGTATAGTGTCCAGTTCCCCTGAGTCAAGACTTCATATTTTCAACAGTGCTGAGGCAGGCCATTTTAAATTTGCAGCTGCTTAAGATGGTTCCTGATGTTTGCAAATTGAGGAAAGTGTGCACATATGCACCTACAGACATCCAAGACTACCTACACACTAGGCAGCTCCAAGAATTCATGAGCTACTAGGTTCAAGCAGTGCACTGTACAGGGAACCCTAAACACACATCACTGGTATGCTCTCTCTCCTGGGTGATTCATGTCAGAAGCCATAAAGCCCACCTTTAATGGATGAGGGTGAAGACACAGATCAATTTCAGTTAACAGAGTGGCAAAAATGTTTTCAGCAGTGTGAGAGACAACAATATTTTTCATGGGCGGTGCTGCATGCTGCTAAATTCCCCAACACTTGCTGCCAGATTGTTTGTCAGCGTTACATTTATTATTGCCAGAGTCGCACAATAAGCCTGGTATCTGTGCCTAGTTAGCAATCAAGCACATGCACAAGCTGCCCGATGCTTGCCCACTTGTCTTTATATCTATTGTTAGGTGAATATATGGGGAGAACAAGTGCAGCAAGGCATGTGTCACAGAACTTGCAAATGTGTCATAAAGTTCAGGGACAGCTCATATGGCAAAGTATACCCTAGATGGCACGTCCCACTTTGGACAGGCCTATACCATCAGTCATCGGAACCACACACTTTCAACAAATGAATATGGTAGCAGGTCAATGGCAAGCATCTCAAACATTGCAGCATTCAGTTCTCTAACAACTGCATGGTTAGGTGGGTATTTCTTGTGACATGCAATTATACTCTGCAAAGTCAGCTGGTATTGCTTTGTGGTGCTGCTCTGACACATCTCATTCAAGTTAGAGGGGTGCAGATTTAGTGGAGATATGAGGGGCAGTTCACTGAGAGAGTAGTGGGTCCTTGGAATAGGCTGCCAGAAATGAGTGGTGGGGGTGGATTCGGTGAGCAAATTCAAGAGGGCATGGGACCACTACATGGGGCTAAATAAAGTAACAATGGCATGGAATAAAGAGAATAAGATAAACCAGACAGAGAGAGGGTAATGGACAGACTAGATGGGCCAAGGGGTCCTTTTGTGCTGGCAAAATCCTATGTTTCTATGTTTCCCTGTGCCACGGCTGAACACTCTGACTTGACAAACTAAGTTAGTGTGTGAATCTGATTGTATGGTTTGTTTGAAACTGGTTAGCTTCTTTTGTGAGGCCTTAATATTACTAGTAGTAGTAGTACTCTTGGAGTTTCTAGGACTTTCATACTGGATTGTTGGCTGCTGTCTCCTTACACCTCCAGCTTCTCCAGATCATACAAGTTCTCATGATAACCTAATCCCTCCTCCTCTTCTTCGTCCTCCTCCTCAAGATGGTTGCTACCTGCCCTAACACATTGCTCACTGTTACTGCTGCCACTCCTAGTGCATATGCCCCTGATTGTGCTGCCCTCTGCTGTTTAAGCCATGATGACAGGTGCCTTTTTATTTGAGTGTGTTCACTGGCCACCTGTCCCTACATGGATTCCTTTTTTAGCCCTGCTTACCATGGCCTGATACAACTGACACATTACAACAGTGTTCTTCTTTGCATCAAAGGCAAAAAAATCCCAAATGAATGATTTACATGATCCCTGGCTTGGGCATGGACATGTACAGGGTGCGGGCCTGGTATTAGGGGTGAGTTACCACATTATTTTGGATATTTGGCCAAATATTCATATTTGGGGCCCCAAATATTTGGAAATTTGGTATTTGGGTTTGTTATTCATGTACCTGTCGGGTGGAGTTAAAGAAAGCCCCCCCCCCCACCGTCATCATCAGCCCAATCACATTAAAAACAACCCCTGTCCCCCAAGTCTCTGCAACAAGCCCACTCCCAATCATGGGATCAGCTGTTTTACTATGTCAGCAAGCACAGGAGGAGTCTTCATAAGAAAGGGGAGAGCCAAGGAAGAAAGTGAGTTGCGTCAGTCACCTTCTCATGCCTGGGGGGGGGGACTTGTTTAATAATTTGATGAAATATGAGTGCTGGGGGAAGAGGTGTGATGTGGGTGCTGCTGCTGGGGTGGGGGGATGATTTACTTAACTTGCATAATGGCAAGAGGAGATGGCATTCGGTGGTGGAGGCAGGTGGGTAGTGCCGGTCACACATCATGGGAGGTTTTTGGTAATCTTAGTTGAAATTGGGGGTGCTTGGGGGGAGAAGGATGGGAGTGGGCTCACTGCAGAGGCTGAGGTGCAAAGACGGGGGTATGTTTTCAATGCAATTGGGCTGGTGGAAGGTGGGAGGGCTTTTTTATTTTTTATTTATTTTTATTTATTTATATCTCAGATTACTGTACAATACCTTTGAACCAGAAGCTCTTCTACAAAGGTTCCACAATGGAAAAACATATGAATACAATGGCATATAAAAACAATATTTTGACATACAATTTGACAGCAACAAGATAAGTACAATTGAGGCAGGGTAGAATACCATCATGTTGGTACAATTAGAGGAATAGCCAATGTGGTAGAAAACAAGTTAGACCAGGGGGGAAATAAACATGGAGGTGTGGAGACAAATTCATACATTCTGCGAAAGACATAACCAATAAAAAGATCAAGACAATAGTAAGGAAATAGTAAGAAAATGATGCTGCCGGAGGTACTCAGTGTTAGAGGGTGGGGAATGAGGTGTACAGTGTGATGAGAGAAGGGGAACTGACGGACACCTATGGGGGGGTGGGAAGTAGAGGGGACAGTGAAGGCATGATAGGGGAAGGGGTGGAGTAGGTAGGTAGGGTGAGACCATATTGAATACCATAGGGGGCGGGGTAGACAGTGTTAAGATGGGAGGGTAGTGGTGGTGGGAACAGTATCAAGAGTATGTGGGTGGGAGGAAGGGAGGTAGTGAAAGGAGGGGGTTAAGGATGAGAGGAGGCAAGGAGAGGGGTTGGGAAGTGAGTGAAACGGGAGGGAGGGAGGGGAGGGGTGTTAAGCCGGAGTGGGAAGGAGTGGAAAGGTGCCATGTAGGGAGAGGAGTGACTTATAGTTGGCATTCATAGCTACTAAGTGCAGAGATATGTTTCCTAAGATTACACTTAAAAGGGTTTCCAGAATACAAATAGGTACGAATAGTTCCACTATTCATTATTCAGATCTGAATAACAAATCTTGCATTATTTGTGGTATTCAGGAAATACTGTTCTTTGCTTGTACATCCCTACCTGGCAATGTCCATTGGGGTATTAGGTACTGTGCTTTTTTTGGATCTAGTATTGCTGATTGAACTTGCTCAGGTGCAAGTTAGTGCTGCTACTACATCGGGACTTGTATGGGGAGTGGACACAGGAGAAGCAGGTTGCAAATTGTGAGATATATGCTTTTATCAAATTTGTTGCCTTTGCAACAGTTTGTGAGAGCCCTGAAGTTGTCATGGGCAGTGGGACATAATTCTTTTTTTCATAGCATGTACTTCAGGCTCCCATAGTGGGTCCCTGCCCCCTATCACCACCACCTGAAAATACTTACTCCTCCCATAGCTCCGCTTTCTCCACCTCATCCACCTACTCTACCTGGACTACCTCCTCCAACTCAACTATATCCTAAGTGTGAGGACCAGCCACCTTTTCATCAGCTGCCAAGGCCTACACTTCCAGCTCTTCCTTATCCTTACATCCATTCTGCACTGGCAACATTTTTGGAGGAGAATCAACTTCAGCTATCGTACCAGAACTGATATGTCTCATCACTTCTTTCTCACATTGGGATGGGGTGGATACAAACTTGTTACACCTACTCCTGCTTTTCTGCAACTTCTCCTGCTGTTGTTGTCCAATGCACTGCTACCAAAAAGGATATACAGTAGTAGCTGTTACTGATTCTGAAAGCAGTTTTAGAAGTGCATTCATTTTTTAGCTTCCCCTCCCTCTCCAACTTGTTTCCACCATGCTTAGCTACTGCTGCCTTACCTCCTCTACCATTCCCTGCAGCACCACCACGTCTGCTCATGATTTTTTATTGCTGATAATGCCACTGCTACTACTGTTAAGACTTTTAAGAGTCAGATATAGGTCACACTCTCACAGCCTCTAAACATTAAAACACACAAATATATATAGAATGAGTTAACAAATATGTAAATTCTGGGACTTGGAAAAAACTACAAAAAATTACAATAAAAATAAAATTCATGTAGCAAAAGTATTAAATCAACTTAAAAATCCTTCAAAATCACCACACACTCTGAATCACTGACAGAGTCCTATTAGCTAGCAAAGAGAGACATAGTCTGAGACTTAGGGTGAGTGGAAGAGGCAAGGGACCAGGCAGAGGTATTAAATGAGTACTTCGCCGCTGTGTTCACTAAGGAGGGGGATGGGATATCTACAAAGTAAGGCACGATGGGGATAGAAGCGGTAGTGAGTGGGATCAGGGGGAGCAACAGAAATGGAGCAAGAGGGAGGGAGGGAGAGGTACCTCAGGGGTGTCACATCAGGATAAGGATAAAAAGGCCAGTAAGTCGGAGAGGACGGATGATGCTCTTTCCACCAAAATGGTGTGGTTAGCCCTTCAGGCCCTAAAGAAAGATAAATCTCCTGGGCCAGATGGCATTCATCCGAGAGTACTATGAGAACTGTTGGACATACTGGCTGCACCCCTGGCGGAAGTCTTCAACAGGTCGCTTGAGACAGGGAGGGTACCCAGGGATTGGCGAGAGGCGCATGTGGTGCCAATCCATAAAGGGGGGGCCGAGGGAAGTACCAGGTAACTATAGACCCATCAGTTTGACCTCGGTGGTGGGAAAATTAATGGAGAGTATACTAAAGGAACGATTGGGGGTGTACTTGGAGGAGGTGGGAGGTCTGGATTGTCGGCAACATGGGTTTGTGCCAGGTAGATTGTGTCAAACCAATCTTGTGGAGTTCTACGAATGGGTAACATCTGAACTGGACAGGGGAAAGCCTGTGGATATATTATTCTTGGAATTCAGCAATGCGTTTGACTCTGTTCCCCACAGTGGTCTGATGGAGAAACTGACAGGGTTAGGAGTAGGCCCTTTGATGGTCAGATGGATTGAAAACTGGCTAGCTGGATGCACTCAGAGAATAGTGGTCAGTCGGGAGCTCTTGAACCCTAGAGAGGTCGGTAGTGGGGCACTTTCCAGGGCTCGAGTCCTGGGTCGATCCTATTTAATGCATACATATCGGACATCAGGGAGGGTATAGGGTGTGAAATGAGTCTCTTGCTGATGATTCCAAGATGGGAGCAGTAGTTGAGGGGAAGAAGGAGGTTGGCCTGCAAAGGGACCTGGACACCCTGAAAAGGTGGGCTCACATGGAAATTAATTTCAATATCACCAAGTGTAGGTGTTACATCTTTGGGAAACCCTAAACACAGGTACATCCTGGGAGGGCGCTGGAGGCCTCAACAGGGGAAAAAGACCTAGCGGTCATGGTAGATGCATGTATGAATAACTCTGAGCAGGGCAGGACAGCGGCTAGCAAAGCAAACAGGATGTTGGGATGCATAGTAAGGGGGATCACCTCTAGGAGCAGAGAAGTGATTCTGACGCTGTACAATGGACTGGTTAGACCACACCTTGAGTACTGTATACAGTACTAGAGACCACACTTGAAGAGGGACATACAGCTCCTGGAGCGGGTACAGAGGAGGGCAACTAAGATGATACGAGGACTAGGGGATTTTACTTATGAGGACAGACTTGAGGAGCTCTGCCTGTTTTCATTGGAGGAGAGGACAGATGGAGGGACATGATTGAGGTCTTCAAGTACCTCAAGGGAATAAATAGGGTAAACATGGAGGGGAACTTTAGACTAAAGCAGGGAGGTATCACCAGA
The DNA here is from genome assembly GCA_016271365.2 of Neoceratodus forsteri. Classification (NCBI taxonomy): domain Eukaryota; kingdom Metazoa; phylum Chordata; order Ceratodontiformes; family Ceratodontidae; genus Neoceratodus; species Neoceratodus forsteri. The sequence continues at coordinate 1,276,585,655 of CM057450.1, read as the reverse complement.
GGGCATGGTTTGAAGCTGGAAGGTGGAAGGGTGAGGGGAGAAAAGAGGAGGAGGTTTTTCACTGAGATGGTGGTGGATCCTTGGAACACGCTGTCTGGCGAGTTGGTTCAGAGATCCACAGTGGAGGGCTTCAAGAGAAAGTGGGACAGACACAGATAGCGGATGTATCAGATGATTGCCTGGCCCAGGGGGTTGGGGATGGATGATAGGGGTTTCTGGAACACAAGGGGGGGGCCACGGTACCCAACTAGCGATCTGAGGTTTGAGCAGACTCGATAGACCGTAAGGCCTAATCTGCTGGCAATTAGCATGTTAGTATGTTAAGTTGCAGCTTTCATCCTAAGAAAGTGATGAAAAGTATAAGGCATTGGCCCATGTATACTCATTCTAATCAAAGTACCTTAATTTTCCTCCATCTGGAATGTAGGTATCCAGTTTATGTTTGAATTTCATTTTTTTATTTACTAATAATTATTTCAAGGGGTAGTAAATTCCATGGGTTGATGATTCACTGTGTAAAGTAAAATTTCCACTTTACAGTGCTGAATTTATTCTCTTTAATTTGAATAAAGTGGGTGAGTTGAGACCTTTTATTGGACCAATGGGGTGGGGGGTTAGACTGAGTAATAGGTATACACCCTTAAGAAATCTGTGAGATACAATCAATCAGGAGAAGGAGGAAGACATGGGGATAGGAAAGGGGGAGGGAGGAGGGGTGAGGAGCTGATGGAGGAAAATAAGGGTACTTGGGCAGAAGGGAAAATGGGTAGCAGTGGCAAGGAGGGGGTTAAGACAGATAACTTGGAGCTCCTGGGAGAGGACATGGTTGGGAAAAGACTGGGAGGGAGAGCAGGCATGGGAAGGGGACAAGGGGAGGGAGGAAAGGGAGAGTCTTGGGGGGATGATAGAAGAGAGAAGGGGGAGTGGAAATGGAAATTGTCAAGCGAGAGAAGGGACAATATGGTGAGAAGCAAGGTTGATATAGAGTGGTGGTGACACCAGCAGCGGTAGAAGGGGGATGAAGTCCAGGGTGAGGGCAGAACTCAGGTGCAGCAGGTGGGCATGGAGGAAATGGCGAGCAAGGAGGAAAATGGGATGCAGGGAAAGAGGTGTGAACTGGAAAACCAAAAGTACAAGCAGAGGGAAAGGGGTAGAAGGGTCTTGCTAATAAGTGACGCAATAATTAAGGGAATTAGAAGGTGGGGCAGGGGAAGGGAACAGTAGTGCAATTTCGGTTGAGTGCATGCCGGGTATGACGGCACTTGAGGTGAGGCACAACATTCCCTCATGCGATAAACAGCATGGTGGGAGGCCTCACTTGGCGCTGCACCTGGGCACCAATGATCTGGAGGAGAATAGTCTGAAGGAGGTGCAGACAAGATTCAGGGAGCTTGCCAGGTTTTGTAGTAGGGAGTTCCAATCTATTGCTTTCTCTGAGATGCTGCCTGTGCCAAGAGCAAGCACATCAAGGAAGCAGAGGATTCAGGAATTCAACTAATGTTTGGCTGGTGGGGAACTGGGGATCAATGTGGGAAGATGAGAGCCTATACGCCTCGACAGACTGCACCTGAACAAGGAGGGATCAACAGTACTAAAGAGGAAGTTAGGAGAGTTTATCAAAAGGACATATAACTTAAACTGAATTGGGGGGGGATTAAGGCAATGTTGACTCAAGGAGGCAAAAGAGATGGGAGGCATCCTGCCTTCCCCCCAAGATGGAGATAAAGAGTTAGAGAATGGCATGACCAAGGGAAGGGTAGAAGAGGAGGGCAGGAAGGTAGGGGGCATATGGTGGAAAGGATTATCTGTAAATGCTAGGAGTTTGGGGAACAAAATTGTGGACTTGGAGGACAATATGGTGGATGAGGGACTGGACATCGTGGCAATAACTGAGACCTGGTGGTCAGAACATCATACTTGGGAGACAGGGATCCCATGGTACAGACTTTTTAGGAAGGACAGGGCTGGAAGAAAGGGGGAACTTTGTACATCAAGGAAGACATTAGAGCAATGGAAGGGCAGGAGGAGCAAAGGGAGACTGAGGCTCTGTGGGTCACACTGGATAAAAAAACTGAAGCATCATTATGGCTAGGGGTGATATACAGACCTCCTACTCAGAGAGAGGAATGGGATAGGCAGCTGATGCAGGCAGTTGAATGAATGACTCTCAAGGGGGAGCTTCTGCTAGAGGTGGGCCTAAACGTCCCTGATGTGGACTTGGATATCCTGGCAGCAGCATCAGCCAGAAGCAGAGGGATCCTAGAGTCGCTACAAGTGCCTTTATGCAACAGCTGGTTAGGGAGCCCACTAGGGGTGATAACATACTGGACGTGATCCTCACCGACAGGGAAAGTGTGGAAGAGGTGGTACTGGGAGACAGCCTAGGTACAAGCGATCACAGGGCGGTGAAATTCAGGGTGAAGGTGGAGCACGAGGATCATGGACTTCATGCAGCTGGACTTTATCAGAATGAAGAAGATATTTAGGGAGGAAATGGCGGGGAAGGGGAATATAGAAGACATAGGGGAATTATGGGAATCTGTTAAAAAGGGGTTACTAAAAGTCACTGAACTTTGTATTGAGAAAGTAAGAAAGAGCAAAAAAAGAAGGAGGCCTCCCTGGTTTACTAGGGAGGTGTCAGGGGCAATTAGGGAAAGGAAAAGGGCATTCAAAACATATAAGAAGACACAGAAGAAGGAGGACAGGGAGGCTTACAGGGAGAAGCTGAGGGAGGCAGGGCAGAAGATGAGGGCTAAAGCTGATACTGAGGAGAAAATTGCTAGGTAAGCCAAAATGAGGTATAAAACTTTTTTAGGTATGTGGGGGAAAGGAGGAAGGCAAGGTAGGGGATAGTATGATTGAAGGAGGAAGGGGAATACAACTGGAGGGGGACTTTGAGAAATCAGAGGCGCTTTTTTTTTTTTTCTCTTTTTACCTCCACCCCAACCCCAGCTCTGTCATCTGACTGCCTACCTGATGCTGCCTCTTCTTGTCGTAGATTCCCTCATAGTGCCCTGGCTTACCCCCCAGGTGGGAACATAGTGGGGGGGCACCCCAAACCCCCTTCCCAGAGGCATCAAGTCATCATCAGGGATCTCCAGCAGTACTGCAGCTGCAAGCAGGTGAGGACCTACTATCGGGTCCTCAAGTCAGTGTAGCACTGAGTGAGGCATTTTTCATGTATGCCCTCCTCGAGCGTGATGTGCCACTACACCAAGGCTAATGCCGGGGTACATCATTCTCCCCCTCAAGTACAGGCATTGGGGCTGTGATACATATGGCATTCGCCAGAAGTCAGGCCACCCCCAAGCCGGTGTGCCACCCCTCCCTCAGAGGAGCTGAGCAATCCTTTGGATGCTCAGACATCCTCCCTCCTGACCGGTCCTCTGGTGCACGGGTCCACTCCCAAACCCAGGTTGCCAACATCGCGAGCGGAAATTCAATCGCTGTGCCAACAGACTGGCATGAGAAAGCAGAGATGCTTAATGGCTACTTCTGCTCGGTCTTCATGGTAGAAGGGAAGGGAAGGGGACCTGATTTGAGAGGGAAGGGTAGGGAAGACAAAAGGGTGGATCCTAGCCTGTTCAGCGAAGACAGGGTACAAGAGGAACTAGGCAGGTTAAAGGTGGATAAACAATCAGGCTGGACGGCTTGCACCCAAGGGTACTCCGGGAACTGAAAGAGGAGCTGGCAGCATCACTGACAAGGCTGTTTAACTTATCCCTGGATATAAGGTGTGTGCCAAATGACAGGAAGAAGGCTGATGTAGTGCCACTGCATAAGGGAGGGGCAGCAAGGAGAGGGTGGAGAATTATTGCCCGGTCAGCCTTCTTAAGTCATGGGTTAGGTGATGGAGTCTCTAATGAAGGAAAGGATGGTAAACTACCTGGTGGACAGTGACCTGCAGGATGAGAGGCAGCATGACTTCACAAATGGGAGATAATGTCAGATGAACCTAATAGAGTTCTTTGATTGAGTGATGAAGGTGGTTGATCAGAGAGGGGAGGTAGACGTGGCCTATCTGGACTTCAGTAAGGCCTTTGACACCGTCCCTCACAGAAGGCTGGATAACAAATTGGAAAGCTTAGGGGTGGGACAGAAAATCACTAGGTGGGTGGAAAACTGGTTGAAGGACAGAAGCCAGAGGGTGATGGTTAATGGGGTACATTCCAGGATGATGGGGTGATGAGCGGGGTGCCCCAGGAGTCAGTACTGGGACCCCTCCTTTTTAATATCTATACCAGTGATATAGCAGATGGGCTGAAGGGAAGGGTGTGCCTATTTGCAGAGGATACAAAGATCTGCAATAGGGTGGACACCCCGGGGAGGGGTGGAGGCCATGAGGGAGGACCTGAAGATTCTGGAAGGGTGGTCAGAAACTAGACAGCTGAAATTCAATGCCAAAAAGTGTGCAGTGATGCACATGGGGCGTAAAAACCCACAAACCGCTTACACTCTGGGGGAAGATTATTAAGTCAACTGAGCAGGAGAGAGATCTGGAGATTATAATAACAAGCAACCCTACGGTAGGTAACCAATGCAGCAAAACAGTAAGTAAGGCAAATAGAATGTTGGTGTGCATTGGGAGGAGCATAACTAGCAGAAGGGGGGGTACTAATGCCTCTTTATAAACCCATGGTGAGGCCTCACTTGGAGTACAGGGTCCAGTTCTGGAGGCCACATCTTTGCAAGGACATAGATGGGATTGAGAGGGTTCGGAGAAGGGCAACCAAGATGGTGCACAGTATGCAGGGGAAGACATACGAGGAGAGGTGTAGGGAATTGGATCTGTACCCATTGAAGACTAGAAGGGAGAGGAGGGACATGGTAGAAACATTTAAGTATGTGAAAGGGATTAATAAGGTGAGAGGGGAATTTATTTACAAAGAAAGTAGGGGCTACAACTGCAGAGCATAGTCTGTGATCAGAAGAAGGAAGATTTAAAGGCGATGTGAGGGGGTGGTACTTCATGGAGAGGGCAGTGGAAGCCTGGAATAAACTACCGGAGGAAGTGGTGGGGGCTGAAATGGTGGAGGGATTCAAGGGGGCATGGGGCAGACATAAGGGGTTATCAAGTTGGAGGAAGAGGACATCCCTTGACATAGGTGATGAGTGGGGGGGGCAAACTCAATGGGCCAGAGGGGTCCTTTTCTGCCATCAGATTTCTATGATTCTATGAACAAGCGATTTACCAAATTAAGCTACTGAACTACACAGAGCTCTTCATCAGAAAATGGCTTGCTATACAAAGCACCCAATTTAAGTACACAGTGTAGAATTGGTTAAAAAATAACTTTTACACGTGGATGTAACAGTTCTGTTGATACTGACGAAGGATACCTGGATATCATTCAGAGACAAAAAACAGTCTTTAAAATCCTATCTGGGTATAAATAATATCCTCCCTGTGGATGAAATGTGACAGCAAAAGTTGACAGCAAAAGGAGATCCTTTCCGCAGCTTATACCCTTGGTGGCAACAGTGGATGAGGAAATAGTTGGGAGTCAGAAGGTGCTGGGGGGTGCCAGGGCCTTTGGAGCTGGAACCTTTGGTCACCTTGGAATGGTCACTAGTGGCAGTGGTACCTGTAGGAGGACCACTTCCTCTACCATGATATTGTGGATGGTAACCAAGGCCTTCATGGCTAGTGGGTTTCTGAAAAGCACTTTACCCCCTGCTCTAGCATTTTGTGGCAGTACCGTAGGAAGGGTGGGGCGGGTGGTGCTTCTGCCCCGGGCGCAAGCCTCCGAGGGGTGCATTTTTCCACTGAAGCTCATGTTCTAATTCACTTGTGCTGCCGCTTTAAATCTTATTTTTTTTTAATTTTGGTTCTGTAATTACAAATGACTGTCAGCAGAGGTGCATCTGCAGACCAAGGATCAGCAAGTGAGGGGTGGGGGGGTCCCATGGTTGCACAGTCTACTGCAGAAAATAATAATCATGTTGTGCTGAGAAAGAGGAACTGTGAGTGTTCCAGCGTGCCACCCATTAGTATAAAAGGTACGGGCGGAGCATTTGGCACTGAGTGAGAGGCAGTTTGTGTTGGAGACAGAGAGAGTATGGAGCAAGTTGTTGAGCGTACTAGCGTAGAGTAGTAGACAGACACAGATACTAAAAGAAGTGAGAGAGTCAGAGAGGAGAGATGAGTCATGAGAGACAGAGAAGACAGAAGAGATCCTTGCCTTATATTCTTTTTCATCACATGTGTAATGTAAGCATAAGCAGAATGCCCACCACACTAAGTACTCTGTCTGTTGTTGTCTATGTAGACAAGACATGTAATTGTCACTCGTCAGTGACAGAGTGTCTGTAGTAAAAAGTGATGGCACTACAGGCAAGCAGAAGAGCAGACCCGGAGAAGCGATGAATAATTCCAAATTAATTTCTGAATCCAAATTGTGAGATGATGAGATGGGATCTATGTGGTGAAAGCGCAGTGGGGGAGATTGATAGTCTCACTCAGGAAGTCGAGAGACAAAGATCTGCTTTCCTTGCCATTGAATTATTGGGCCTGGGCGGGCCTGTCTTGGAGTTGGCTCAGCTGGCGGGTGGGCAGGTGGGCAGCGACTGTGTAGTTCACTTGAACTTCATGCACTGGACTGGGGACTGGGATGGGACTGCCATGGCGTGGGCCACTTCACACCATCCCTTCTGTCCACCACGTTGTTACATTTTCTTTTCTTTCCTCTTGGCCTGCGTCCCTCCTGCACTCCCATTCCATTGCCTTTTTTTTTTGTGCCCTCTCCTTCTGATTCTCCCTAGCAGAGTCCTTGTTCCATTCTCACCTCGTCACCCACACCTGTCTTGCTTAGAAAATGAGGTCTTGCCTGCTAGTGCCTTCCCTAGTTGTCTTGGATGCCATGTGAGGGAATCTGTACAATTTAAATCATAACATATTAACAGTTACATGTATCTGGATTGGCTTGGGCTGTGGAGGGGAACTGATGGGAATCAGGGGAATGAGGGGATTTAGGGTGGGACTCCTTCTGGCTGCAGGGATGCTGACTGGAGCAGTTGGGCTGGCTCAGCTGTACTGGGGGTGTTGTGCAGGGGTTATTTACTGGGCAGAGGAGAGGGGCTGCACTGCTAAGGCATACTGAAAACTGGTATAGGCTAGGCAGAATGTTTTTTCCCTAATGACACTTCTCATTGCACCATGGGGCCCCTACACTGTCTCTCACCAGGGCTAACTAACTGGGCCCTTGGGGGGGGTCCTCAAGCTCAAGCACCCTATCATGCCCTGTCGGGTTTTTTTTTTTTTTTTTTTTTTTTTTACAGGGCCCCGCTTAGACACTACTACATAATGTATCCCATCCCCATCCCACAGCAGGACCTCCCGCCAGACAAGCTACCTCCTGCAGCTGCCCCCCCCCACAGGTCAGGAGAGGGCCAGGAAGCAGAAGATCCACAGCAGAGAACTGCTGCTACAGTGCTGTCCAGGGTCCAACACTAAAACTTCTGGCAGAAAAGGAAAGCTCCCAGACTCACTAGGTCTGCTTGGCTTGCATCCATGAACATGACAGTTTTATTAATAATTTATAACACTGCATAGACTGAGCATGTCACCTAAATCATGGATGTCAGTTGACCACTTCTGGATCTTGACATCTGACATGTGTCAGGGCAAGAGTACACAATGGGGGGTGAGATACTGACAACAGTAAAAATGGAAAGGGACCTAGGGGTAATTATAGCAGATGACCTAAAGGTGGGCAAGCAATGTGAGAAGGCAGTAAGGAAGGCTGGGGGATACTGGGATGCATAGGGAGAGGCATCAATAGTAGAAAACAGGAAGTTGTTATCCTCTGTACAGACAGTTGGTGAGGCCCCATCTGGAGTACTGTGTGCAGTTCTGAGACCCCATCTCCCAGAAAGACATAGACAGAGTGGAGGCTGTCCAGAGGAGGGCAACAAATGGTGCAGGGTCTGCACCAGAAGACATACTGAAGAAAGACTAAAGGAGCTTAATATGTATACCCTTAAGGAAAGGAGGGAGAGAGGGACATGATAGAAACTTTCAAGTACCTCAAGGGAATCAACAAAGTCCAAAGAGTGTGACATCTTTCAGAAAAAGAGATGCAAGAACAAGGGGCACAATTTGAAGATAGAGGGGGACGGCTCAGAGGCAATGTGAGGAAGTATTTTTTCAGAGAGGGTTGTGGATGGTGGAACAGCCTCCTGAGGAGGTTGTGGAGTCAAGAACAGTGGGGAATTCAAGAATGCATGGGACAGACATAAGGCAGTCCTAGTGGGGGTAGTAGGAAGTAAGCTGTTGGTTAATTAGGGTCTGCAGCTTATCTGTTAGGTAGGAAAATGGGCAGGCTAGGTGGGCCAGGCAGTCCTTATCTGCCATCAAATTCTGTGTTTCTGTGTGTTTCTGAGTTTCTGCAGTGCTTATAAATTACATATAAAAATACCTGCCATGTTCGTGGTTGTCAACAGAGTATATGAGTCTGAGCTGGGGAAAGAGAGAGAGAGAGAGGGAGGGAGGGAGTAGACCAGAGGAGCAGCACATTTTTTGTATGCCAGAAGCTATATTGTGGAACCCTGGACAGCACCATAGCAGCAGTTCTATGATGTGAATCTTACGCTCCTTGGCCCTCTCCCAACTGGGGAAGGGGGGAGGTAGAGGCAGATGCAGGGGTGCTTTTCTATGGGGGTTCCTGTGGTGGGGGATTGGATACAGTCAGAATATTGTTTGGTGGGGGGATGCCACTGCAGAAAGAGTGGTCCTCTGGAGGATGCTAGACTTGGGGCTGCATACCTCTCAACCTCTTGCCTCACGAATCAGGGACAAGACTTAAAATAATCAGGGACAAAGACCCAACATCTTGGACACATGTTATAAATTGACACTATTCACTCAGAAAACTGATAGAAAAAGGGGATTTGTGTTCATCTGCATTTTCTGAAGAAGAATAAGTCTGTAACTTTAATGTTTTACATTATTTCGTGATTTTAACCCCCCCATCCCACTGTTCTCTACCATAAAAACAAACTTTCTGATGGACAAATGCAAATTTTGTTGCAAAATCAAGGAAAGTTTAGAGGTATGTGCAGTTGGTCTAGTTGCAGGGATTGTTCAGGTGCATGGGCACTTGTCTTGGTGTAGGGTGGTGGTTCATCTATAGGGAAGGTAGGCAGCTAAGGTGAGTGTGGTGTTGTGGAGGTGTTCAAGCCCCTGTAGGATGGTTGGAGGGCAGAGTCTGGTTATGGTCTAGAACAGTAGTTCTTAGACTTTGTCACAGTGAGCCTCCCCAAATCCATGGAAAAGATTTTGAGCCTCCCCCAAAAACTGAAATAATATTGGGCCTCACCAAACGAAAATAACATACTGTACTTTACGCAGTACACCATGAATAAATTGAAACCCCTTTGAGTTCTTGGCTCATATTTAGTTCTCTGTCTTATACTAACGTGGAACCTTGGAAAAAGAGCTCCTGTGCTTAAAAGTGTTATCTGAATAACAAATAAATAAAATAAACATATTATTATTAAGCTTATTGTAACCCCCACAGGCCAGCCTACAGTACTTGCTCCACTATTTTCATTCTTGAACCATTGTTACCCTTGTTTGCGGTAACTTCATGGGTCAGACTACTTTTCTGTTTCCTCTCTACATGAAATAACCTTTCTACATACTTTGCTTCATGCCTCCTTCCCTGCTCCTAAGCAACTTCTCTGGGATTACTTTGCTCATTCCTGCTATTGCTCTTAGCACTTCTATGTACAACCCTTGTACTTGGGCTGTTCTACCATCAGTCTACAAACTGATCAATTACCACCACTCATTACTAGTGTATTGTTCATATTTGTTTGCACTATTGTTCACTGTGTATTTCTTGATTGTTTTGCAGTTACCTTTGGAAATGTATTCACTCCCTACCCTTTCCCGGGTATACCTGAAATGAGCCTTGGCTCATTCACCTTCCCTTGTCACCTATTAGTAAATAATTACATAAAACTCACCTACTATTATCCTCTTTCAGTTTGCTCCATCTCTTCACACAAAATATAAAAAACTCAAAATTTAAATACAGTACTTTTTCAGACTTGCTTGAGCCTCCCTTGGAACAGGTCGGAGCCTCCTCAGGGAGGTTGGCCTCACCATTTGAGAACCCCTGGTCTAGAATGGTGGTCAAGCAGCATTGAGTGCTGGAGATAGTCTAGCTGAAGGAAGGATGGTCGGGGGTGGAGGCTTTTCCTTCTGTTAGGTGGTGGTGATTCCACTACAGGGGTAGTGGAGCCTGCCATCAGGGCTAAGTGAGTGGGCTCATGGGGATACACCCCCCTATGTGAGGATGGGTGGTTGCAGGTGGGGCATCTCAGAGGTACATGTGTCCAGCACTCGAGGACTGCATCTATGCCACTGAGGTGCTTATATATGCCCCCATGAGCCACTGTCGATGGAACTGTTGGTTCGACAGTTGTCCACAACAATTACTGCTACACTGCACACTCTGATGACAGCCAGCCAGCATCTTTGACTCCTACACCTCAGATTCTATGGGAGCAAAGATTTCCCTGAAATCAGGGTTAGGGAATGTATAACAAAAGTATGTTTTTCCTTAAAAGCCCCAAAACTCACTACAGAGTATGTAAACAACCTAGAGCTTCGGACCACTGGCTGTTTTCTGGGGGGGCGCAAAATTAGTCTCTTGCCCAGGGCACCAAAATGCCTTCCTACGGCTCTGTTTTGTGGGTTCAAGAACTTCACAGACCTGAGTCATTTGGGATGATGGTATTCTTTTAGTGCATTATCCACATCAGATACAAATAACTTGGAGCCCTTAAAACGGGCATTCAATGCAACCTGCTTGAACATCAGCTGCAAAGCCCACTACCCTGAGTCAGGAATATCTCCATTGGCAGATGCCAGAGGCAGCAGCCCTGGCATCAGCATATGATACATCATATGCTGACTGTAATAGATGATTACCAGTATCATCACCAGCAGATAAAGCTTTAATAAGTTCTGGTTTTGCAGGACTACCAGGTAGGGTCTGAATAGTAGTCATGAAAGATCTCCAGAAGCTACAGTATGTTGATACTTAATCTGGTAGGCTTGGTAATTTGCAGTATGGAACCCCAAAGTGGCCGAGGCATAGGTTCGCTTGTCCATGACATTTGTCTTCTGAATTCTTTTTCCAGAGGCAAAGTACAGTATTCGTGACTCTAGGGGACCTTAAGTGATCATGAGCAACCATGACTATCACAGAGTCAATTTCTGCCTGGGAAGCATAATAGGGTTTGACAGACAGAGCAGGGTCCTGCTTGTCCACCTATCTGAGGACTGCAGGTAAAGTGCTAGGCCTGTGCCAGGCAGCCAAGTTATCATCCTCCCTCACAGGGTAAACCGGATAAACAGGAGGCACCTCAACAGTAGGTATTGCTGTGACTTCCAAGAACATCATTAAATTCCTCTTACTGGAGTTTTCCTCTGCATTCTCACATCCCATTACATCCTGAATTTTCATGAATAAAGTCTGAAAGGTGGTATCATCAGGAGGAGATCTGGGGTTGTAAACCACAGAGTCTTCACTGCAAGAGGATAGAGTATAGCTGGAAGGAAAACCCACTTCACTGTCATTTTATTCCTCTTTTTCATCCTCCAAATCCTCCTCCATATCCAGGCCAGAATTATATTCTAAGTCATTGCCATCTTGAATGATGACAGGAGTGATTGATGAAGACAGCAGTTGTACTGGAGAAACAATAGGCATGCTTTTAGGTCCCATCAATGACAACGGGACCAATGGGGGAGATCCTGTTGACGGGACTGGCACTGACACTATCAGCGCCAGGAATAGGCAAGTTAACACTTCTGAAAATTACACCAGTATAGGCTGGGAGTCATCAATGCCCAGTTGCAGGTTTGTGACTGCTATTGTTTCTGGGACAGAACCCAATGAGGGAGGTGGGATACTGTCTGTAGTAGGTACGTCAGCGCCAGAGCCATGTCTCAACTTTGATGTCTCAACGATGGTCAAGGGGGCTGCAGTCAATGCCAACAGGGTGGAAGATGATGAAGACTTTACCTTCTTCAGTGGAGACCTTGACGCCACTGGTGAAGCATGTTTTTATCTATGCTTATTGTGGCTGGAGAAGGAGGGTTCTGAGAATGATTTTTCCTTTTCTTTGGATTTCCCTAGCATCCTTGCTGACCTCAGAGATGATAGGGTCACTGACAACCTGGGTTTCTCATTCCCTGTGGCAGATGGTTGTGAGGGAGAAGTTGGCTTCTTACTCACTGCCTTCGCTTGTGAGTCCATGGTCTTAATGCTGATGAGGATTTCTAAAGCCTTTTTACGGCATCTCCTTCTGACCTCGTTAACTCCTTGGCAGATAAAACAGCACACACATGTGGCATAATCATCATCCTTGTAGATATTGTAAATACAGGTGCAAAACCTAAATAAATGTTCTTTAAACAGCGGCATACAGGGACAACATTGATAAGAAAATGGTAGCGTACAAAAATAATAAATATCAAGAAACAACAACATTGTTTCTCTGCAGGTCAGATGAGGGGTCAAAGGCAAAAGAAAGAATTAAGGAGCAAGGGTCCACTCACATTTTATAGGTACCAACGTTGTACATTATGGGTGGCTCACAACTGGCAAAAGTTTCTTAGTGGTCCTGATGCCAATGGCTCACAGTTCCAAAGGTATGGCCCAGTGGAGATAGCTTCAATGAAGATCTACAAATTCGCCAACTTCACAAGTAAAGTCCCTGACTTTTCAACTTTGCAAATTTCTAGAAATTCACAAAGTTGGGATTTGCACAGCAAATGAGCTTCATGAATTTAGCAAACTTTATGAACTGGCTTCACGAAGCAAAGTTAGGCAACTTCGCACATCTCTACTCATGGCTTCGACACTTGTGAGTTATGGCTCTTACTACTCACCAGTGGAAATAAATGTGTTATTCCACTACACTCCATTATATACAGTATTCCCTATAAAAGCAATGTGGCCAAAGGCATCATGGGTTATAAATGCCACCAGGAACCCTCAATAGCCTTAATACCCTTTTTTTGTAAAGCAGAGTGTAGGTTATCCTTATAAAAATATATATAAATAATATGTGTAATAGGTTTTGTACTTCATTTCTCTGTTTCTTCTTACAGTGAGCGTTTGGGCAGCTGGAGACACAGGGCTACGAGGGTCCTATATTGAGAACAAATAAATACTTGTTACTAATACTCTATTCCCCTCATCCAGCACTAGAACTAAGCACTTGTATATCATCAACCCCTCTGTGTCTCCCCCCATCGATGCTTCTTAGTTTTCTGCATTCTTCATCCCCCCTCTTCCCCCACACCTGCTCTTCTCTCCCCATCCTGTTATATTTCTGTAACCTGTATTACTTTTTCCACCTTTGACCATCTTCTATTACTATAAAATCCCTCGACCTTGTACTCTGTGTCCTCTTCTATTGTTCCAGTTTACTTTTTTGCACCTATCATTTTTCATAATTGTTGTACTCAACTAGCTTTACCTGTATAGGCACCTGTATTAGACTTGGAAACAGTCTGCTATTCAGTATTGTACCTAGTTAACTTCCTTTTGTCTGCTTTCCTTGTATATGATATTTCGGCTGTATTTGTAGTGTACTACTGTAACTGTTCTGTATTTTGTATTGTACTTATGTCCTTCCAGGACCTCCTCACAAATCAGTTGTCTCAGTGGTGTTATCCTAGTAAAATAAACGTTGAACCGAATTGAATTGTGCCATTTCTTTTACTGGGTTTAAGGTGCTGCAAGGAGAAGAAAACTGTGTGTGTGTGTGTGTGTGTGTGTGTGTGTGTGTGTGTGTGTGTATGTATGGGTGGCATTAGTTAACAAACTAGCAATTTCCTGAGGCCCTGCCCAGAGTATGGAGGGTTAAAGGATCCAATTGTCACAGTATAGTACTGTGGCTGGGGAGCCCATAGTGCACCCCTCTAGATGTCTAGCCAATTTTTTTTAAAGGCAGGCTATTGCCTTGGTCCTCTGGTTTATTTGTTCTTTTGGCACAGCACTGCCAAGGAAACAAATTACATCACATCCCACTGGGTGAGCCATAAAATTCTGCCTCAGCGAGCAGAGGCGAGTGCAGAGTGGAGGCATGGGGCCAGTCATTCTAATCAACTACAACATCTAAACATAAATCAATCCAGGGTAGATGCTTTGAGGTGCTTACATTAAGGTAAATAGTCATAACCCAGTATTAATAGTTTAGCAGACTAGTCAAATTAACAGTCAGCATCTTCTTGTGGTTAGTAGCTGAATTGTTAGTTCATTGTTCTGAGCTAATATAAAACAAAAACTCGAAGTTAGTAAACATCAGTCAAATAATATTACTTGTATATCACCAAGTATAGGAGGTATGGATGCAAATTATGTGACCCTGGCAAGTGAGGAGATTGGGGTTAAATGTAATAGCTGTAGCAAATTAAACGTAGAGGAGACTTCCGACTTTAATCATTATACTTGCAAGCAATGCACAGAGATGAAGGACTTAAGGATTAAGATAATTGGGTTAGAACTGGAACTTAAATGTGTAAAGAGTTTGCCATCAGGATACTCTACAGATATGCAAAGGGAGAGGATAGTGTAATCACAGAAAATGGTGACCTGTGATTTGGGCCAATGCATATAATGGTGAGCCCAAATCATGGCAAATACAAAACGGTAAGTACCAGAATTGCCCCTCCCACAGTGGGGTGTGCGGGGTGCAAAGCCCCCTGCAGAAAAAGCACGGTCGCCATTCCAGTCCTCGCTGTTTTACCTTTGCTGATATGGGCTCGCTCTTTTGCATTTGCCCATATTGCATGGCACCCAAAAAACAGTATGGATGGAGAAGGAAAAAGGCAAAGGGAACAGCAGGAGGGAGTAGAATGATATGGTAGTGAAGGGACTACCAACATAAAAATTGGAATACGGGCTATGGAATTCACAATTCCAACAAGCAACCAGTTCTCACCTCTTTTAAATCTAATAGAAAGTATAAACAATCAGTCTCAAGAGCCTATGGATATTGTCTCAGATAAGGACTCCCAGAATGTTTCCCAGAATATAACTTGTGAAGCTGATAAATCTAGAGTGGAGAATAACAATGATGTATGTAAAATAAAGCCTGGATGTCCAGTGTACAGTATATTTTATTTGATTCACTAATCAAATACATGGATCATTACACAACTAAAGAAGACAACTATTGTGTTACTACTAGCTGCTTCCCTGGAGCAGGTGTCCAGGATATTAATTCTTTTCTACCAAATATCTTAAAGAAAATGCAACCAAATTCCCTGGTACTTGTACATGTAGGGACAGATGATGTTAACTATAAGGCAGAAGAGGAAAAATTTAACAATTTGAAAGATGTACAGTCTACGCTTAAAACCCTTCAATGTGAAGCAATTTTTTTCTGAAATTCTGCCAGTTCCCAGTGCAATTTATCAAATAAGCAAAAAGAGAGGCCAAAATCAATAACTGTCTGAGGCAATGGTGCCTCTTCAAAGGGATAACATGTGTGCAAACAAGGAAAATATATATGAGGGGAAAAAAATAATTATTCTATCCTGATGGGCTTCACCTCAACAGAAACGGTAGCCAATTACTGGGGGATATTTTCTTAAAACACATGAATAAGATTATAAACTAGATTGTAAGGGGAGAGGGGATCCAATTGTGAAACATAAGTTACCCATTGTAGTTAACGATGGAAAAACCAGTTAAACTTACCCTAAAGTAAAAGCCCCAAAATGTGACATCAAACATGTCAAAACACTATTGCCCGGATATACAAACTGCGCCAGACTGTGGCGCAAGCTTGGACGCAGCTCAACGTGGCTGCACAGGGGTGTGGCCTGGGCGATATTCAAGGCAGCTGCACCATGGCTCAGCAGCTTTGAATATCGCACCCTGGCCACCTGCAGTGTGCATGGCGCAGTGGCACTGTGCCAGCGCAAGTGGCCAGAATGGAGCATGGAGATGAGCTAGCGCAAGTGCCATTGTGCCATTCACAGCACCAGTGATATTCAAAAGTTGACATGCAAATGGGGCCATAATTTATGCAAGGTGCACATGGGGCCATTTACATGTCATTATGGCCCCATTTGCATGCAGGGTGTGCCAATCCCTGACAACTTGCACCTGGCGCCCTGCCAGGCAGCAGCCGTCGGGGACCGACGCCCCCTGCAGCCCGATCACGGGCATCTGTAAATATAGAAAACAACGTCCTATATCCGTGGTGGTCCAGTGAACTGCTATCTGCCCAATCACGGGTATTTGTATAAAATCAAATTCGTCCAATATCCTCGGTGGTCCAGTGGACCTCTATCTTCCCAATCGTGGGCATCTGTATTAATCAAATACCCCATCCAATATCCCTGGTGGTCTAGTGGTATCCCACTCCCCACCTGCCCATTGAGCCCCACCAACCCGCTCCCCCTCCTCCTGGTCAGCCAGCGGGTGGCAGCACCTCACCCTCCTGCCGCCAGCCAACTGACACCTCAGTAGGGCTGCACGCTCATTGGTTCACAGTGTGAGCCATGGCATGTAGTCCATAGCGCATTTATATTCCAGATATGTGAATGAATCACATATCTGGAATGTATAGTACAGTATGGGCTGCACACCTATCTGGCTCACGCCAGAACCAATGGGCATGCAGCCCTACCGAGGTGTCAATCAGTGAGCGCAGGGTGGCAGGCAGGTGGGGTGCTGCCAGCTGACTGGGGGGGAGCAGGGTGGTGGGGCTCAGTGGGCAGGTGGGGAGGGGGGTACCACTAGACCACCTGGGATATTGGATGGGGCATTTGCTTAATACAGATGCCCGCGATCAGGCAGAAAGGGTCCACTGACCACCAGGGATATTGGACGAATTTGATTTTATACAAATGCCCACGATCAGGCAGATAGAGGTCCACTGGACCACCACGGATATTGGATGAATTTCATTTTATACAAATGCCCGCAATCGGGCAGATAGAGGTTCACTTTACCACCAGGGATATTGGATGAATTTGATTTTACATGGATGCCTGCGATCGGGCATGGGGGGGGGCGCTGCCTGGTGCAACCGGAGCTCTGTACAATCCAGTACAAAAAAGAAGAATTGAAACATAAATTATACAAAGATCAGATCCAGATCTGTGCTGTAACTGAAACCTGGTTTAAAATCAATGAATGTGGTATGGAAATCCCAAGTTACAATATGTTTCATAAAGAATGCAGGAAAAAATGAGGTAGAGGAATAGCATTATACTGTATGAACTCACTCTCATCAGACATAATGTGGTAGATACTGAGCTTATCTGGATTCAGTTACAGTTAAAAACAAAAAACACTTACTGTTGGAATAGGCTATCACTCTCCAAGCCTTAATAATGAAGCAAATAATAGGTTTCTTGATACCTTTGAAGAAATGGACATAGCAGATTATATACTTTTGGGTTACATTAATTTTTCTAAAATTAACTGGGATACTCTAAATGGGACCACTCTGCTAGAACATAGATTTATAGAAATTACGCTGCATAAAAATCTGGACCAACTGAAGCAACAGAACACCAGGGGAAGTAATTTTGTAGAAGATATAAGCAGACTGAATGTCATGGAACCACTTGGCGACAGTGATCATAATATGATCAGTGTCGTAATGAATGCAGCCTGGGCAAACATCAAGGGGGCTACCATATTAAAATGCTATAATAAAGCAAATTATGACATGATGAGGACATATCTTAATTCTTGAGACTGGGAGAAGGAAATGCAGGGGCCGTCACTAGTACCAACATGAAGTGTATTAAAAAAATAAAATAAATTATTGTAGCAACACATTTATACCTGAGGTTAGAAAGTATAACCGAACAGGAAGGGTACCTCAATGGTTTGGTAGAAAAAAACATTAGGAGGAAAAGGAAGGCTTTTAAAAGATATAAAAATCACCCCATAGAAGAAAATTGGACGAAATATAAAACTCAAGAAAATACATGCAAAAAATTGATTAAGAAAGTTAAATCTGAAGCTGAGATCAAAATGGCAACAATGGTAAAAGACAATAAGAAACACCCCAGATTTTGCAAGGAATTGGAAGATGTCTTGGCAGGTCCCATTGCCATGTTATTCAATGCTTCCTTTAGTGAATGTAATACTGTTGCAGAATGGAGGGAAGCTAACGTGACTTCCATCTTTAAATAAGGAGACAGGGATGATGTAAGGAATTACAGGGCAATCAGCCTTACGTCAGTTTTGGGGAAGATAATGAAAGAGTTTATTAGAGATAGGACTAAACATCATATCAAGCAGAATGGGTTGTTTGACATAGCCCAACATGGATACTGTCTGGAGAGCTCATGTTTAACCAACCTCTTGCAGTTCTTTGAACCAGTCAGCAGTGCAATCGACAAGGCATTACCAGTGCATGTTGTATATCTTGACTACTCTAGGGATTTTGATTCTGTTTCACACAAAGAATTAGCAGAAACACTCACTAATATAAGGCTACATCCAAAAATTAAATTGGCATCAGGGGGTTCTTTTCTGACAGGGGTAATGTCACCGGTAGGGTGCAGCAGGATTCTGTGCTGAGCCCCACAGTTTTTTTATGTATTTGTGTCTTCAATGCAGCCATCAGATAGCACCTGGGTATGTAAATACGCTAATGATACTAAAATTGGGGCAATAATTAACAACTTAGAAGCAGCAGCAAATTCCTAGAAAGACTTGCCCCAACTTGAACTATGGGCTACAAAACACAGGCTAAAAACTCAATGAGGAGAAATGTAAAGTTATGCATTTCTGCCATAATAATCTATTGGTTGAATACAAACTAAATAACAAGGTACTTCAGACCACCACTAATGAAAACGATCTGGGTATAACTACAACAAATAATTTAACTCTTGATACCCATGCCAGGGAAACAATTAAAAATGTAACAAGATTCTGGGGTGCATTTTTAAGAACATTAAGAGCAGAGATCCCAGTGTAATTGTCCCACTCTACTTATCGGTGGTGAGACCTCAGTTATAATATTGCTCTCCATTTGGTGCTCCACAAAGTATTTGGAGTACAAGGACGATGGAGTAGGCACAGTAAAGAACAACAAAGAAAGCTAAGAATTTTAAATATATGTCCTATGGGATAGGTTGAATGAGTTGGGCATGTACTCCTTAGAATATAGGAGGCGAGACAAGGCAAATTTTATTTATATGGCGCCCATTCCTGGGGGCTCTGGGCACCTCACAGAAATATAAAATAACCTTGCAATACATCAATTTAAATTTCATTAATAGAGTTTAAAATAACTAAAATATGAAACCATTTGAAACTAATCAAATACCATAACAGGGACTGAACAATATATTAAAATTCAGTATTCATGGGGGCGTGGCCAAACAGCGACCAAGATGGTGGCTTGATCTCTGAGCTCCACATATCTAAGAGCCCAGAACCAGAACAAATACATATATTTGTGTCTCCCGACAAGGGAAAACTAACTTACTGTGGATCTGAAGGTACCTGTTCAAGGCTGGCAAAATTTGAGAAGATTTCATCCAGATATGACTCAGTGAAATGACCCCGAAGCTGTAACCTCTCATACAGTAGGCCGCATGGCGCACTCAGCACCAGAGAGGGAAGAACCTTCAGTCAGAGATATGTTCACCTCTATCATGACCAGTATAGATGCCCTAACACTAGCGGTGAATACTGCGGCAGTTTCTATGCAGCAAATGGATGCACAAGTGGATCACCTGGAACAAAAAACAACAGCCCAAGATGATGTACTCCAAGGTCACTGTGCTACTATGTGGGAACAGGCAGCCCAGATTCGTCTTCTCCAAGACAAGTTGGAAGACTTGGAAAACAGAAGTTGCCATAACAACCTGCAACTCCTTGGTTTCCCTAAAGGTTGTGAAAATGGGAAAGCATTAACCTTCCTGCAGCAAACACTACCAGAGATTCTTCAACTTCCTAAAGGCACAAGAATCACAATTGAAAGAGCACATCGTTCCTTATAGCCCAGACCTATGCAGGGGGACAGGCCTCGACCATTCATTGCAAGAATCTTAAATTATGCTGAGAAAAAAGCTATTCGAGCTAGGGCCAGGGAACTGGGGCAATTACATTGGAGACAGCATACGATCATGATTTTTCAAGACTATTCTAAAGACTTAGCTGCCAAATGGAAAGCCTTCTCTGAAGTGTGACGCAAACTCCTCACTCTGCAAGTTCATTTCACCCTGCAATACCCTGCTAACCTACAGATCTCAGTAAATGGTAGCGCGCATTAGTTCGTCTCCCCAGACACAGCTATGGACTTTATCGCAAGAATGTGGCCGACCAGCTCTGGTGCCTCATCTCTCATTTTGGACGAACACTGAGCTCAATGACAGTCAGTGAGAGAAAATTCACCTGAAACCATAGTGGTGGCACCTCCAACATCTCTTCATAATGGCCTGGACCCTCGTAACTCCAAAGTTAGGAAGCGATCGCCGAACTCCTCTCACTCTAAACGCAGCCATCCACAGGATAGAAAATACTCCCCAGGAAAGCAGACCCAGCACTCAAGCGTAGCGAGTACAGTAGAGCCGGAATTTGTCAGCCCATACTTTGCACACCACTGTTTTGTGGCATTGAGGAATTTGCCAGACAAAGACCAAGGGGATGAGATGGACATGGACTCGGTGGACCCAAATCGCAATGACTCCGAGGATGAGCATACCTCCTGAGGTTATGCTGCAGATGCTGCGCTGCCCTTGCAGGAACTAGAAACATTTAACCAGGCTCCCGGTTCACCCCCAGGCTGCAGTACAGAAAAGAATCCTGCAGAACCATCACGATCTTCTGTGCAGACTATGTGCAAGTTAGATAAGTACCTAGGGACAGATGTCTCAGGGAACTGGGAAATAGAAGTAGGGGGATAACTGAGGCCTTAATGGCTTCTAGCAGCCCGGAATATAAATTTTTCTTGATTGTAAAAGCCAGCATTCAGGGTCTTCTCCTGACAGGGTAAACCCCATTGGTTTAAGCGTACTGGTCTGTCCAATACAGGTTTATTAATGTTCCCAGATGCCTACCCGGAGGTATTAACAGTGGGAGGATATAACAAGGTTAAGAGGGCAATCACATAAAATATGTAGCAGAACTGTATGGTGCAAGGTTATTCCTTCCAGAAAGGTAGGAGAAAACATCTCCCGACTGTTTTTTGTTCTATCATTTGGGAATATCTTCCCCTCTCCCCCTCTCTTTTTACTAAGTTACCAAGACATAGAGTGGGGCCAGGTCTGTGTTGACCATAACAGAGTGACGGATACTTTGTGTTTATAATCCTAATAGGTCCCATTGTCTATATGGCCTTCCAGCCTCTAAAAGCAGATGACGCAGTGAAGAATTCTGCTATGCAGCCATGTAGTACTCGCATCCAGGATGTGGGCCGGGCATAGAGCATTATGTATGTGCTTCTATTTGACTTAACAGTCACTGATTACTGGAGGTCTTTTGGAAAACCAGAGAGTTAGGGAAGGGTGGATAGTAAACGAGAGTATGTACTGCTCGGAGACTTTTGGCCTTTGCTCATGACTGTATACTTCTGATAGCCCCCTTTTATAGTGCCTTGCACCCCTCCCCATTACCTGCCCTAATCGAAGATACGTCCATGGAAGGATGCATCCTACAGGGAAGGCATAACAAAATTAAAGATAAGAGGTTTAGATATAGATCTAGTACAAGATACTGGTTCAGTGCATTTGACTAGATGTTACTATTGTTAACTAGATCTAGTTTAGAACGTAGTTAAGGAGTCCCCCCCCCATCCTCCTTTTATACTGCCCTGAGGAGATACAAGATTGGGAGTAATGTGAAAGATGCTAGGCGTACACGATAGGATAGCCAGCAATCCACAGTTTACCAATATTTGTGATTCCTGGTAACAATTCCATAGTCCCTCTATTTCATTCTTAGGAAAGTGCTACTGTGATGTTGATAAATTTCCTGTTTTGATGTTTTTTTTTTCTGAAAGGACGCCTGGTCCTTTCAGTTAGCCAGCAGCCCAGCTATTAGTTGGAGATCACCCAAGTGTTCCCTCTTCCCCTCTTAGGGGAGGTTCATTTATGGCTCGGTACACTTGGATAAGGCTCTGGGTAATGGTTCACCATATTACTCTCATTTGTGATATTATAAGTAGTGCACTGGATAAGTCATTTTGAACTTCAGAGTGCAAAAGAAGCTCCCTTTTGTACTGGAGCTTAATTACCACACGTCCCCCAAGGGCGATAGGGCAGACCATTGGCTGGGGCTCCAGCCGGTTTAGTCTCATCACACCTTTCCTTGTTGTACTGTTTGATAAGTTAAGCAGTTTAAAACTTCAGCTAGCACATAGGTACAGTATTTAAATATAAGCTTAGTACAGTGTTATTTCCAATGCGTGTTCGAAGGGAGAGGATAGAAACAATTAACCCACCTGGTATAGAGGTAGGGGTGGACTGTACCTTTTACTAAGTTTGCTCCAGCCCCCTTTGGAGTGTCCTTTATCCATAATGACAGACACTGTACTTCACACTTGGAATGTCAGGGGGTTGAATTCCCCGGTGAAGTGCAAGAAAGTCCTGGCACATCTGAAAAGGTTACACTCTAAAGAGGCTTTCATCCAAGAGTCCAAATTCTCAGGGGATGATCACACCTGAATGTACAAGGACTGGGTGGGTCAACAGGTACACTCCAATGCCCCAGCTAGGAAGCATGGTGTTCTTATTCTTGTGCATAAATCTCTTAACTGGACATTAGTCCAGACGCTTTCAGATCAAGAAGGCAAATGGGTAATTGCCACATATAACACACCCACAGGACCAATTACTCTATGTAACATATACGTCCCGAATGTGGACTCCCCCTAATTCTTTCATAATCTGGCAGAGGTGATTTTGGAGTTTAACCCCCCAGACTGCCCCCTGCTTATTGGCAGGGATTCCAACCTAACATTGGTGCCCTCCCTAGACAGAAATGACAAGGGCAAAGAGGCGCACACTAGAAGTAGGAAGGCCTTTCAGCAAATGATCCTGGATCAGGGGCTCACTGATTTATGGTGATTGTTTCACCCCACAATGAGAGACTACACTTTCCATTCAGAAGCTAATGACTCATACAGTAGGCTAGCTTTTTGGTTAGGCTCTCCCACCCTTACAGCCAAAACTCTTGAGGTCTCAATACTGCCACATACTATTTTTGGTCATGCCCCAGTCCAAATCCTTATACAGTGGGATCCTGTGGCCCCCACACCCAGACATTGGAGACTAGACCCTCTCCTAATGAGAGACCCAGACTTTATCCCCTGGGCTAGGAATGAGGCCTCTTTATTCCTGGCTGAAAATACTATAGCAGATACCTCTGCTGGTACCACATGGGAAGCCTTTAAAGCCACGCAGCATCATGGGCTTTGCTGTGACTAAACACAGAGAAAGGGAACAACTGTTAGTTATCCACGGCATGGAGGGATGGAAGGAAGATCCTGGGGATCACTGGGAAGGCAAGACGGGAGGGTGAGCTGGATGTCATTATCCACCTAGGTACAAATAACTTGGAAAATGGGGAGCCAAGGGATGTTCAGGAAGAGTTTAGGAAATTGGGGAGGGGTCTCAAGCAAGTAGCTACTTCAGTCACTTTTTCAGAAGTACTACCTGTGAGGCAAGGGAGAGCATAGGGGTGCATGCATCAGGAACTTTAACTCATGGTTGAAGAACTGGTGCTGTGAGGAAGGGTTTGGATTCATTGGTGACTGGGGACCCACCTGGAGGGATGGAGGTTTGTTCAAGCCTGACGGCCTGCATCCATCCTGAAGGGGAATCCAAGCACTCAATGATAAGTTTAAATGCTACATTGACAAGCATTTAAATTAGCAAAGGGGGGTGGCAGGCCAGCAAGGAGGGTACCTACTTGCTCACCCCCCACAGCTAGCAGAGGAACCAGTGAACCAAAGGAGTGGCTATCTCTACAAAGCAGTGGCAAAAGATGGAGATTAGTACCCAAGAGGTGGATAGGCAGAAAAGGGGCAAAATTCAGCAGAAGGGCAGACAGCAAGGAGAACCAGGATAAAGGACAACCAAGGAAGGGCTGGAGTAGAACAGCAAACAGTCTAGGAGATCAAATCATGGAAAGCCATATGCCAATGCCAGGAGCCCTACCAACAAGATGGAAGATCTGGAGGCTGTCATGGTGCAGTCAGACTGGACATTGTGGCCATCACTGAAACCTGATGTAATGATAACCACGACTGGGAGATAGCCATACCTGGCTACAACATATTCAGAAGAGACAGGGCAGGTAGGAGGGAGGAGGAGTGGCACTGTATGTGAAAAAATGACATAAGGGCCACAGAGATCCAGGAGGAAACAAAATGGGGAGAGATACTGTGTGTTAAGCTGGAAAGGAAAATGGGCCAGCCATCGCACAGGTGTGGTCTATAGACCACCAGCCCAGGAGGAAGAAACAGATAGGGAGCTGATGCTAGCCATCCAAAGGATGACAGACAAGGGTGAGGTAGTACTGGTTGGAGACTTCAATATTCCAGACGTGGACTGGAGCATCCCGGTAGCAGCATCTACTAGGAGCAGATTTATCCTGGACTCCCTTCAGGGTGCCTTCCTCAATCAACTGGTCAAGGAACCAACTCGGTAGAAGGCAATACTGGACCTTGTGCTCATAAACAGGGACAGTGTGATGGGGGTAACAGTGGGGAAGCACCTTGGGAACAGTGAGCACCAGTTATTGTGGCTTGAAATCACAGAAAGAGCAGAACCAAACCACACAAAAACACGTATCCTGGATTTTAGGGGGGCAGACTTTGGGAAAATGGGGAGATACTTGAAAGAGGCATTAAGGGGAATGGAGCAGGAATCAGGGGTTGAGTAACAGTGGGCAGTATTTAAAATGGGGATTACAAGAGCAACAGAGTTATGCATTAAGCAGGTTAGCAAGAGGAAAAGGAAGAGGAGACCATTATGGTTTTCCAAAGAGATAGCAAAGAAAGTGAAAGCCAAAAAGATTACATTCAGGCAATACAAAAAGACACAGGCAGAAGGGGGCAGGGATAAGTGCCAGGAGAAGCAAAGGGAGGCAGAGAGGTCAGTAAGGGAAGCCAAAGCTCAGACAGAAGAACACATTGCAAAAATCAGTGGGTAGAGGGGACAAACCCTTTTACAGGTACATAAGTGAAAAAAGAAAGGCAAAGGGAGGGATAGTGAGACTGAAGGGGGAGGATGGGGGCCACGTGGAGGATGACAACAGTAAAGCTGACATATTGAACAGGTATTTCTGCTCAGTCTTTACTGAGGAAGAGGAGTGTAATGGGTCTGAAGAGAGTACAAGGGACGAGAATGGTGCAGAAATGGGCATAAGTCACTTTACACAAGAAAGGGTCCTGAAGGAACTGGAAGTAATAAGAGTTGATAAAGCAGTGGGGCCAGATGGGGTGCACCCCAGGGTCCTTAAAGAACTAAGAGAGGTGGTGGCTGAACCTCTGGCTATCCTGTTTAGCCAATCACTGGAAACAGGGGAGGTACCCAAAGACTGGAGGATAGCAGATGTAGTCCCCTTATACAAAAGTGGGAACAAAGAGGAAGCAGGGAACTACAGACCAGTCAGCCTCATCTCAGTAGTGGGGAAGATCATGGAAGCACTACTGAAGGAGAGATTGGTGGAACATCTGGTTGTCAATGGACTACAGGACCCAAGGCAGCATGGTTTCACCAGGGGGAGGTCATGTCAGATCAACCTCATTGAATTTAATGACTGGGTGACTAGAGAGGTGGATCAGGGGAGTGCAGTGGACATGGCCTATCTGGACTTCAGCAAGGCCTTTGACACTGTGCCACATAGAAGACTATTACACAAACTGGGGAATATGGGTGTGGGCAGGACAGTAGTGTGGTGGGTAGGTAACTGGCTGGGCGGCAGGACACAGAGGGTGGTGGTAAATGGCTGTCACTCCACAGAGGGAAGAGTGACCAGTGGGCATCACAGGGATCAGTGCTGGGACCGCCCTATTCAACATCTTCATCAGTGACATTGCAGGACCTAGAAGGCAGAATTTCACTGTTTGCTGATGACACAAAGCTCTGTAACAGAGTAGACACATCAGAGGTGTAGCAGAATGAGAAGGGACCTGCAGAAACCTGAAGAATGGTCAGGGGTTTGGCAGTTGAAATTCAATGCAAAGAAGTGCAAGATAATGCATATGGGGCACAAAAACCCTGGCACAATATATCAGTTGGGGGGTGAGGCTATAGCATGCAACAAGCAGGAAAGGGATCTTGGGGCTATCATCTCTGATGACCTCAAGGTAGGGAAACAGTGTGACAAGGCAGCAGGTAAAGCAAATAGGATGCTGGGATGCATAGGCAGGGGCATCACCAGCAGGAAAAGGGAGGTCATAATTCCACTATATTAGACACTAGTGAGGCCCAGTCTGGAGTACAGTGTACAGTTCTGAATACCTTACCTATGTAAGGACATAGACAGGGTAGAGAAGGTTCAGAGGAGGGCAACAAAGATGGTACAAGGATTGCATCACAAGTCTTATGAGGACAGGTTGAAGGAACTGAATATGTACTCCCTGGAGGAGAGGAGGGAGAGAGGGGATATGATAGAGACATACAAGTATCTTACAGGGAGGAACAGGGTGCAGGAATACACTATTTTTAAAAGAAAAAGATGTTCTGGGACTAGAGGGCATGGGATGAAGTAGGAGGGAGGACGATTCAGAGGAAACATAAGGAAGAGTTTCTTCACAGAATGGGTGGTAGACATGTGGAACACCCTGCCAGAGGAAGTGGAGGGGGCTGAAACAATCATGGGATTTAAGAATGCATGGGATAGACATAAAGGAATTCTGGAGGTCAGGGGTAAGGGGCAACAGACTTCTTGGAAAACATAAACTGAACTTACAAGCTCAAATGGGCAGCCTGGGTGGGCCATAGGCCCTTATCTGCTGACACTGTCTACGTATCTATGTACCCTGGAACAGGAATTAGCTGAAGCGGAAGGTGTCTTTAAGCCTATGCCCTCTCCATCTATTTAGTCCCCTATAGGCAGAACTATTTTAAGTCTTTGATTTGAAATCAATCAACTTCTAAACAGGAAGGCCGAAATAGCCATTCTTTGACCTAGGCATACCTTCTGGGAGGGAGGAGACAAAGGGGGCAAAGTGCTTGCCTATCAAACCCATAAACAGGAAGCCAGTAGATATATCCTTGGGTTGAAGAACACACACGGGGTATTGGGTATTCCGCGAAGGACATTAATTCTACTATGTCTTCTTTCTATAACTCGCTATATACCACCACACATACAGAACCAAACGGAGATACTCAATATTTTTTAGAAGCTCTACAACTTCCCAAGCTGCAGAAATAACAGGAGCAATGCCTGGACCTTCCGATCACTAGTGATGAAGTCACAGTAGCCATTAGGGATCTGAAGAAGGGGAAATCTCCAGGTAGTGATGTCTACACTGCAGATTTTTACCAAGCATTAGCCCTGGTTGTTCTACCTCTCTTAACTCAGGTATTCCAAGAGATTGAAATTAAGGGTACCTTACCTCCATCTATGCACAAGACAACCATTGTTGTTATTCCCAAAATGGATAAACCCCGGAAGTTACCGCCTGATATCACTTATTAATTTGGACAGCAAACTGTATGCCAAAATTCAAGCCACTAGACTCAGCCCCCTACTCCCCGGTCTTATACACCCATCCCAAGCAGGCTTTGTACCCAGACATCACAGCTTGGACCATCTGAGAACCCTTATGAGTTTATTGCCAATTTCAAAGTCAGTCCCTACACCAGTAGCTGCCATTGCTGTAGACTTTGAAAAAGCATTTGACTCAGTCGAATGGGAATATCTATACTTGGTCTTAAAGCAATTTGGCCCGGAAGAAAAGTTTCTATCTAGAATACAAGCTATATATGAGAGCCCCTTGGCCAGAGTTAATACAAATGCATTACTTTCTCCCCCATTTGCACTAGGAAGAGGCACGAGGCAAGGCTGCCCCCTTCCCTCCCTTTTGTTCATACTGGCAGTTGAACCCCTGGTGGCTGCAATCCGTAGTCACTCTGATATACAGGGTTTGAAATTGGGAAGTATAACCTACACAACCTTTACGTATGCTGACGATCTCCTTCTTCTTTTAGATAATGTCCACCACGCCATGCCCCCCCCCGCTTAGTCTCTTAACAGTCTTCTTTAGTTACTCAGGCCTACGACTGAACCAGAACAAAACTGAGGTACCCCATCTTAACTCCCACTGCTCACAACAACTGGTGGAGGCAGCTGATCTCCTATGGGCTCCCAATGGTCTTACATGCTTGGGTATTAATTGGACTCCATTTTTGGAGGATATATGGCAGGCTAAAATATAGTCTCTTCTCTCCTCCATTAAGATAGATTTTGACAGATGGAGATTATTAAAACTCACTTTAGCAGGGAAAATTGCGGCGGTAAAAATGGTAACAGCCCCTAAACTCTTTTACCTTCTTATGCACTTGCCTATCCCTTTGCCTAAACACTGGCACAAGCCCATAGATAAATTATTTGGAGACTTCCTATGGGAAGGTTCTAAACCTAGATTCAGTAGGTCCAGACTTAGATCTCACTGGAAGCAAGGAGACTGGAATCTTCCATGGCCAGAGGGATACCGACAGGCTTTCCTGCTAGCCCAGATAGTTAAGTGGGCATGTCCACTCTCCTTTCTTTCTCCACAATGGATACAACTTGAAATGGTCATTTCAGGAATCACTCACCCTTCCTCCCTTTTCGTACAAAGGCTTAGTCCCCAAATTGGCTCACGGCATATGCCAAAGGCAGACCCTATCTCACCTACAGTGGTCGCATACAGAGCTAATTGGTTTAGTACACACCTGAAAATGAAAATGGATCCTATCCCTCTCTCCCAGGTGCCTCTCTGGCAAAACCCCACTATCACCATAGTAGGTTGTGAGGTAAGATGGAAAATATGGGCCAATCTGGGCATTTCCAAAATGGGAGATATACTGACCCCTAGCCATAAAGCTCTTCATACATTCCAGTCTCTGAGGCAGATGTGGGGCATGCCGCATTCTGATTTTTGGAGATACCTCCAACTTAGAGATGCTACTTGACATCTGTTACCCCCTAAATTGATATATGACAAACCCTCCGGCCTTCAGTCATGAATACTGCACCCTCAGGGACTGGCAGGTCAGCTATATGCCATTATTAGAGACACTCTCCCTTCCCAATCAGCCGATGCTAGACGTAAATGGGAGAAGATGCTGCAAATCCACATTTTACCTGAAGCTTGGGACAAGGGCTCGAAGGACACACATAGCTGGTTTAAAGATGCTAAATCTAGATTAATTCAAAATAAAATTGCCCACCCGTGGTATAGAACCCCTGCTATCCTCTATAAAGCCAAATATCCTCTATAAAGCCAAACTACTAGAGTCTGATAGCTGTTGGAGATGCCAGTTACCAGGGGGAGATTTACTGCATATTCTATAGTCCTGTACAAGGATCCAACCTATATGGCAGGAAATACAGAAAGTAGCCTCAAAGGTGATGCAGCAACTGATTCCTCTTAGCCTTTTTTTTTATCTTCTGGGGATAAGTAGTGATATACCAAAGTTACCCCCAAAGCAATATAGATGGCTAGCTATGCTTACTTTGCAAACTAAGAGATCTATTCTATGTAAATGGAAATCCCCTCTGGTCCCCACAGTAACTGAAATAATGACATCCCTTATGGCCCTGGTGAAGCTAGATAGAATGTCTCACCTTCAAACATCTCAAATGTCCGCATTTAGACTCTGCTGAGCACCCTATCTTAATTACCTTAAAGGTATCCATCCACAGACAGGCATGGGGTGAGTCCCCCTTGAACTATCTGTGGGATATGAGTTGCTTGACTGGGAATGTTAGCAGTTGACCTAGTATTGTGCAAAGTGGTTATTGTTCCCCCTTTCTCCCCTCCTCCCCCCAGTGGGAACCTGGCTCGATAAGAACACCATGCTATCAACAGGTTAAACTGGCTGTACCCTGCATATGGTACTTCTACTATAATGTACTTGTACAGTTTCAGTGGTTACAAGAGAGATAACAATCTGCTTACAACTGGATATCGGACTGTTTTTCCTAACTTGATGTCTGACATTTCCTCCTGTGACCTGTATGTATATATAATTACATGTCTGCATACCTTCTGAGAGAATAATAATTGATGTCTGTATTACTCCCTAACTCTCTCTTTTCCAAACTTTATATCCCCCCCACCTGTTCTTTTCCTCCCTCTTTTATCCAACTACATTTTCCCTCCCTATGCTTCATGGAAGTTTGTACATGTGTATTGCTAGCTGAATGATTAATTATATGGTACAGAATCTCTGGATGTATACTGTATCTTGTACACCTTTCATCTGAAAATAAAAAATGTTCAACTGAAAAAAAATTCAGTATTCATTAAAAGCCAGGCCAAAGAGGTGTGCCTTCAACCTCCACTTAAACAACTCTACCGAGGGGGTCTCCTGGACTTCCTGTAGAAGTGCTTTCCACAGGGACAGCCCAAAAATGCTAAAAGCATGATCTCCAGAAGTCTTGAGCAAAACCCTGGGAACATCCAGGAGACCCCTCAAAGATGCATGGAGGGAGCGAACAGAGGTCACCAGTGTCAGGAGCTCTAACAGATAGCCAGGGCCCAGTCAATTTAGGGCCTTATAGGTGAGGAGCCACACCTTGAAAAGGACCCTCTACCTGACCAGCAGCCAGTGCAGGGCACGCTGAACAGGGGTCACATGACTGGACCTAGTAAGACCAGTCAGTATCCGAGCCGCTGTATTCTGCACTAGCTGCAGTCTGTGAAGAGTCCCTCCTATGACCCCGAAGTAAAGAGCATTACAGTAGTCAAGCCTGGAGGAAACAAAGGCATGCACTAGCATCGGCAGGTTGTCGGGCGGAACGAGGGGCTTAATCAGCGCAGTGTTCCGTAGATGGTAAAAATCACTACTGACTACAGATGACACATGGTCTTCAAAAGTCAGTCTGCTGTCAAGGATCATGCCCAGATTTCACAGCCTTGGGGAAGCTGTCAATGGAGTAGAACCCAGTACAAGACCAGAATCATCCCCAGGCAGCAACCCATCACGCCCGTGACTAGGCACGATCACCTGCACCTCCGTCTTGGCCAGATTGAGTCTCAGCCAGCTGGAAGCCATCCAGTCATTGATTTTAGCCACACAGTTGCTAAGCACATCCACAGCTCCTGATGTTCCAGGATCAAATGACAAATACAGTTGTAAGAAGGGATATAGAAGTGTGTCCCTATATTTCAGGCTAACCTCATTTTGGTCTAAAACATAATGTGTTTGTGTAACAAATGTTGGCCTATATAATTGAATTATATAAAACTTGTAAAGCTACAAAACAAACTAAGCCACTAGTTGCAATATTAAAGTGCCTTTTGATATTTGTACTGACCATGTGAGTAATAGAAAACAGGTGTCTCAAGTGTCTGCAAAGACAAAAATACAGGGATAGAGTTCAAATATCCCTTCTGACTATCTTTAGTGTTATTATCAGGACAGGCCAAATGCTTGTATGCACATTCTTAAGTCCAAATCTATTTATTCTTCCTAGACCTTGGTAACTGGTAGTGACAACTATTACTAGCCATATATAGTAATATAATTTATACTATCTATACATTTGTGCTGACCAAAGATAAGCTCATACATATACTAAAAAGAGAATTGCCTTTTAAGTTGATGTTTGTACTTGTTTTGAACCAATCATAGAACTCCATAGGAAATGATGATACTGTCTTCCACTATATAAGCAAGCCAGCACACACTGTTATTTTGAAGAATGAAGAATGAAGGATGTACCACTTGTAATCTCTCGCTGTGATTATTGTTATAATCATTAAATTCTTCCGCCATCAGCCTCATCTCCATTCGTCTGCTTTCTAAGTATTTGTAATAGATAATTTACTAACTGTAATTTTTTCACAACGCTACAATTAGTGCCTTAAAGACTCGGATCGCTGGTGCTGCATGTGAGGAGGCAGCCTAACTGCTGGTTGGTTAGTCTGCAAACCCTAATAAGAAGGTGACGATGCTCGGAGACGTGGTGCTGCTGGCTTTAAGTGAGAGAAGAAGGTACACACAGACAGTCACAGCCACTTGACAATCAGGTGATGTATGCTTTGTATGCTTCTCAAATTGTTTAAAATAAAAAGTAATGCTTAACTCTGTAGGAACTCATGGGGCAGAGTAGGTAAGTGAAGGTGCTGGGACTTGCAAGCCGGACCTCACAAGGAAGCCATAAGACATAGCTAGACAGATCAGGGCACCAGTGCACGGGTGCACCCGGCTGTAAAGGCTAGGCGGGCAAGAAAAAGATAAGAAGAATGAGTATGGAAACAATAATAGGTCGTTTTCTAGGAAAACACCTAAAGGGGGAAGCATACGAACCAGTGCCTGATGATCAACAGGCACAATTGTATTTTACTCAGCAAGTGTCCCTTCGTAATGAGGGAGTAAAAAACGAAAAGGAAATCTTTGCAAATGCATTGCAAGGGCTGTGGCAGTATAATCAGACTATTGTGTGTCACCAGAATAAAGAAGTAGCTCAGATGAGGGATGAAAGGGATCAAAATGCTAAACAATTAGAAGAATTAACATTGATATATAAAGATAGCGTCCCAATAGATCAACACCAAGAGTTAGAGCAGCAGTGTATTAATTTTAGGACACAGCTAATAAAAGCACAAAGGGATTTGTGTCTGTTAAATAGGGATCATGCCCTTCTACAGATTAAGCTAGACCAACAGTCACAAGAGCAGGCTAGTGAAACCAGGCAACTGTATACAGAACTACAGGGTGCAATGGAGACGATTCAAGAGTTAAGTAATATAGGAGAAGGGGTGGTAAAGGTTAAAGTGGCACCCGTACAAACACGGGGAATGACGGCCACTGGCGGACCTATGTCTGCCGCCACAAGGTATCAGCAAGAACAATATGCTTTAGAGCTGCAAAACAAGTGTGCCAAACATGGATTAAAAAGGGAATACGCTGAAAAAATGGGAAACAAGGAAGAAGCAGAAAGACATAAAAAGCAAGAAAATATCTATGATAAAAAGTATGCTAAAGTAATAGATACTTTGAGAGATGATGATGAGGCACGTCAGACTATGAGCAGAGAAAGTGATGAAGAAGGGCCCACTACCTCCCCACCAGGAGCTAAAAAAGAGGAATGGGTAGAAAGGGAGGAAACGCAGGAGATGGAGAGGGATGGACAGGGATAGAAGGAAGTGGAAGGCAAGTTAGTAAAAATAAGAAAGGTAGTATGTGGTTAAAGTAAGTGGCAAGAAAGGGGCTGGAGGAAGGAAACAAGAATTCTGGGTACGTGTTGATCAGTGTAAAAAAGTGTCAAACAAAGCTGGTTGAAAATTAAAATACTACACTTGATGTTTATAGCCATGAAAACACAAGGCATCATTATCATCGGCTTGGTGACAGCCATAAGATTTTCTATAATCCTCAGCCTATACATTAATGTGGAACAGACTAATGTCACGTGTGAGTATGAACAGTCCATTACACTGTTAATCAGTTGGAACTGGGACCCTGTTGATACAAACACCTACACGATACGAGCATGGAAAGCCACCTGGACTAAAAACAACCGTACTTTCATATCTACAAACTGGTGTGTGGACATTTTTAATAACTGGTCCAGCTGTGCCTCAGAGCTCAAGACTGGATCACAGCAAAGCTACATGGACTGGGAACAGAAAAATGGGTCTCCTGTTATAAACAGAGCCACACCAAAGGACAATGGTGTTTATGTGTTAACTCTGTCCTACTGTTTTTGGGGTGATAATAGTGTTTGTAACTATGCTGGTGTAAACAACTCATTAGTTTTTGTAGTCTCAGATGCCATATACTTAACTGTAACACCAACCGAATGCCCAAATGTGACAACAGGGCCAGAGAGTGGACTTACATCAACACCTATTGATCAAATACTTGTAAATAATGTAAAGTACAGTAGAGTGCATATAAACTTAGATTTTTCTGGTTGGAATATAAATGTTAACGGTAGTTGTGCAGACACTGGTGTGTCAAAGTTTTATGCCACCATGTTAATTGACATGTTAAGTGCCTTCCATGCCAAAACAGGAGGCATGATGGCCCCTCTTATTAGTAAATAAATGGTTAGTAATACTAGAAAGAAACAAGATCTGTGGGGAGACCTGGCTGGACTTTTTGGATCTGGAATGAGCATATGGAATAGGGCAGACCTTGAGGCCATTAATGGGTACCAAGACCAGTTTAATACTAACACAGGAGAGAGGGTCTTGCTACCACTTACATTAGGCCAGCAAGGTTTAGCAATGGAAGAGGGTTTATGTGAGTACAATATACTTGAAGTAGGCCGTTTGTTTAAAGAGATAGAGCACAAAATGAATGAAGTTGTGGTTGAACATAATGAAGAAGTTTTTAATAATACCATAAATAATGCTATAGTGTGTAGTGCTTATGGATCTTATGTTTTAACTCAAGTTAGTCAATTGTTACAGGAGACTACTCATAATCAATTGCCTAACCAAATTTCTGACGTACAGCTAAAATTGTGGTATTGTCCAGATTGCCTTAATGTTAATGATAGTAAGTGTATAACTTTTTGTATTAAAGCTCGAGCCCCACCTATGTGGTGGATTCGCAAGGTAACTAAAGTATATGTTAAACCACAAGTGTTTAGACCTAACAGTAAAGCTTAGTAGCACCATGAGGGTGTCCCTCGTGGTAAGACTACCTCAAGTTGAGTATAACAAGGAGGTGTACTCCCAAATAGTAAAAGTACACTCTGTAGGGTATTTACAAGGCCAGTATTATGCATATCGAGTCTCGCCTCCAGAGATCCTAGTACGCAGCAATGATGGGTCCTGGGTAGCGCCAAACTTACATTGCTGTGAAGAAATAAATAATCAATGGATATACCAGTGTGACGTCATGTCACAAACGCAACCCATCTGTGGGGAAATTCCCATGGGTCAAGTTAAAAATAATACTGCCTGGTGCCCTATCCAGTTAAAATGATGGTATACCCCACAAGTAGTTGTAACCTATAATAGTACTAACCAATACTGTGTTGTTACAAATACACCAATCTTATTTTATGAAGAACAAATGTGTACTATTCACAACCCAAACTTTTGTATTATTCCCAAACATAACGTATATATTGGTGACAAGGTGTTGCACCCTATTACCAACCTGGAGGATGAGAGTTATAATGTGACATTTGATACCCCACACCAAGCATATGATATTAACAAGTATGCGCCATCATTTGGAGCTGTGATACCTCTCCTGTCTCTTAATGTGCAGTCACTTTTAAATCGAAAAGATACTCATTTGATACAAATCCAAAATATTGCTTATAAGGCACAAGTAGTTGTAAATGAATTGCTCAGTGAGAGTGATAATGAGCACTTGATTTATAGCTATGCAGGGGGACCCTTAGGAGTCCTGTCTTTTAAAGTTTTACTTGTGTTGCAAGTGGTCTTAGTGTTCTTGGTAATTATAGGCCTGTGTTGCTTAAGACTTACTATTCGTAAAGTACGTAATGAGATGTACATGCTCCGAGGAGCTGCACTGTTGCACAAATAATAATTAAAAAATATAGGGCCAAGGGGGGCTTGTAATAAGGGATATAGAAGTGTGTCCCTATATTTCAGGCTAACCTCATTTTGGTCTAAAACATAATGTGTTTGTGTAACAAATGTTGGCCTATATAATTGAATTATATAAAACTTGTAAAGCTACAAAACAACTAAGCCACAAGTTACAATATTAAAGTGCCTTTTGATATTTGTACTGACCATATGAGTAATAGAAAACAGGTGTCTTAAGTGTCTGCAAAGACAAAAATACAGGGATAGAGTTCAAATTACCCTTCTGACTATTATTATTAGGACAGGCCAAAATGCTTGTATGCACATTCTTAAGTCCAAATCTATTTCTTCCTCCTAGACCTTGGTAACTGGTAGTGACAACTATTACTAGCCATATATAGTAATATCATTTACACTATCTATACATTTGTGCTGACCAAAGATAAGCTCATACATATACTAAAAAGAGAATTGCCTTTTAAGTTGATGTTTGCACTTGTTTTGAACCAATCATAGAACTCCATAGGAAATGATGATACTGTCTTCCACTATATAAGCAAGCCAGTACACACTGTTATTTTGAAAAATGAAGAATGAAGGATGTACCACTTGTAATCTCTCGCTGTGATTATTGTTATAATCATTAAATTCTTCCGCCATCAGCCTCATCTCTGTTCGTCTCCTTTCTAAGTATTTGTAATAGATAATTTACTAACTGTAATTTTTTCACAACGCTACAACAGTTGTGTATCATCTGCATAGTAGTGAAACTCCACACTGTATTGTCAAATGATCTCACCCAGGGGCAGTAAATATACTGCGAACAACATCATTGACAGGATTAAGCCCTGTGGAACTCCACAAGACAGAGGCATTGGGAGGAGGAGAAATTCCCCATCACTGCCCACTGCACCCTCTCTGAGAGATAGGACTCAAACCACTTGATGACAGTACCGGTGAGTCCACAAAACTCACAGAGCCGATCCAATAACACAACATGGTCCGCAGTGTCAAAGGCTGAGGAGAGACAGAGGAGTGCAAGAACTGACCTGTCTCCTCTATCTCTAGCCCTGAGCAGATCATTATGTACCCTCACTAGAGCTGTTTCAGTGCTGTGTCTAGCCTGAAAACCCGATTGAAATGGCTTATAAATGTCTGACGGCAGCAGGTGATCCTCAAGCTGTTGTGCCACTAACTTCTCAACAACCTTGCTCAAAAAAGACAGGTTGGAGATAGCCAGGACAGTAATTCACCAAGACATCAGGGTCGAAAGAAGATTTCTTAAGGAGGGGCCTCACCAGTGTCTTTTTCAAAGCAGCCAGGATAACCCCCTCAGCCAGCGAGCACCTGACAATCCTGGTGAACAATCAGCCTCAACAGCCTCAACACATCCCATTAAGAACCGTGTTGGGGCTGGGTCCAGTTCACAAAATGTGTGCTTCAGTTCTAAGATCACCTTAGTCACATCGGACACCTCAACTGGCCTAGAGCAAACTCTTCACATAAAGTGGATGAAAAAGCTTTTTTTGGTTGTAGACAGGCAGGATGTAAAAGCCTGTCTACAGTTCAAAATAGCTGAGAAGGTCTGTTCCTCACCACAGCAATCTCCCTAGACAGAAATGCTGCCTTCTTATGGGAGCTTGCACCCTGGTACTCAACATAGTGGGCACACAGGGCCAGCTTGTCAGACTCCAGCCTGGTCTTCCACCAGTGACACTCCAACTTCCAACCCCTGATCTTCATCACTCTGAGATCCCCGTCAAACCACAGGGATCTCACGTGAGAAGACCTGGTTCATAAACGAACTGGTGTGATGGCATCCAGAGCTTTGGAGACTACCCTAATATAGGTGGCAACTGCCTCTCCAGTGACAATAGCACATGACACATCAACCCTAGATAGATCAGCAACTGTCCGCAGCCCCTCTGGGTGCAAGCCCCTTAAAGGGTGATAGCTGGCCATTTTTGCAGGAGAGAGACTTTTGGGGGCACCCCAAATGTGAACTCCTTGGTGTAATGATCAGACCAAATGACCTAATCAATCGTGAGGTTATCAACCTCAAGACCCAGCTGGAACACCAGACTGAGTGTGTGGCCAAACTGGTGGGTAGCAGAAGCAACTACTTGTGACAGGCCCAGAGACTGCATCAACTGGAGGAGGTCATAACTGAAATGAGAGGATTCAGCATCGATCCAAGCATTGAAGTACCCAAGGATTAAGCATCTGGGGGACACCAACATCTGGTCAACAATGAAGTCTACTACCTCCTGCAGGAAATCTCCCCCGCTCCAGGGGGGCAGTAAATAAGGAGAATCCTGCAACTTTCACCTGTACCCCACGAATGGTGACACACTCAAAAGAGTCAGTGCCACCAACTGGGTGCACTGAGAAGCCCAGGCTGGATCAAAAAACAATGGCCACCCTCCCACCCCTGCGATCCTTCCTTGGGCAGTGCACCACAGAGCACCCAGAGAGAATGGCGGCCAGCATCATCACCCAACAAGGTCTCTGTAATGCAGGCCAGATCAACAGAGGAAATCAAGTCTCCAAAAATAGCAGTCTTGTTCCTCAACGACCTGGCATTGCATAGCACTGCCTGAAGAGGATTAGAGGATGCAGCCAGCCCTCTTGCTACCTGCCCACTCAGTCCAGTGGGAACCCTGGGCACAGAAACCAAACACGTCTGGCTTCTCCCCAGGCACTGCTTATGCCCATGG
The DNA here is from genome assembly GCA_016271365.2 of Neoceratodus forsteri. NCBI lineage: Eukaryota > Metazoa > Chordata > Ceratodontiformes > Ceratodontidae > Neoceratodus > Neoceratodus forsteri. Next base: position 1,276,547,241 of record CM057450.1, on the reverse strand, counting down.
CGTCTTCTGCACCAAACAACCTCACTACTACTAATCACCCCCTCCTCTGCTGCTCAAAGCCCATTAGTTTTTGTTGACTGGGTAAGTGCACTTGACAAATTCTTGCCTGTTTTCAGGCACAACCTGGGGGGAGGGGAATACAGATGAATGCCAACTAACCTTGAACCAGATCAAGCTGTTGGTGGTATTTTCAGGATAGCTGGTGCTGTGGTACCAAGGTGATAGGTGATCGCTCAGCACGCTGGTGACCCAGGTTCATGCCCAGAGCCTGGGACTTCTGGAGCAGTTGCCAGCAGGAAGGGGGTTCTGAGTGTCCCCTGGATGCTTCCCTCCTGGGGGGGTGAGGGTGCTGTGCTGCTCATATAGTGGCTCCTGGTGGTGGCTTTAGGGTGACATCATAGGTAGTGTGGGTGACCACGCACTGCTGGATGTCCCCACCCAGCATGCATGCTGAGGCCACACCAACATGGGTGGGCAGGTCCAGAAAATGGAAAATGGGCCATCCAGCCCCACCGGATTACAGCCACTCATCCCCTCCATGCCACAGTCCCCAGAGCACACCTTCTCTGTCCCCAAGTTTGCCCAGGGGGCACTGCTCCAGTAATCTTCTGTCCCTGATCCCCCCACTGGGGAAGGGGGGCCCTTCCAGTGGGGCTAATGCTAGACCCCCTGGACGCAGACTGCAGGATGTGACTGGTGAAAGGTAAGCAGTGGGGGTGAGACTAGTGGGTACAGGGGGACATATGTGAGTCAGAAGGAGTGGTGGGCTGGGGCCGAGGGAGGAGCATAACAAAAAAAAAGAATATAGGAGGATAAGAGGAGACCTATGTTTTGTATACAGTGCTTTCATTAATGAGAAAAAATGGGAAAGCACAGAGTTATACAAACATTTAAATAAAAGAACAACCAGGTCCCATGGACTTCAATTAAAAGGAGAAACATGCAATACTAAGAAGAGAGGCAGATGGTTTAGTCAAAGGGTGGTAGCTGTGTGGAATGCCCTACCAAAATCTGTAGTGTCTAGTAGCTCAATGGAAATGTTCAAAAAACCAATACATGACTTTATGGGCAATCAGACAGTACCACTGAAATGTGGCGAATCTTAAAAGGTCGCAGACCTTCTGACTCGATTCTCACCTATGAACCTATTAACCTAACCCTGAGTAAGAGGACCGAACCAGAGGCAGCATTAAAGCCCTCCTGAAACATGTCTGCAGATACATGAATCATTTGGAAAACATATTAAAAACAGAAAAATCAAAGCTTAAGGACAGAAACAGACCATGGGGTGCAGTTTCATACAATTCATGCAGGACTTTGCCTCACCTGCATTACCTGTGACAAGACTGATAGACCACAGAAAACATGGTCTAACTTTTTGTTGCAAGTGCCGTAAGATGTGACCCAAAAATGATGCATGTATCAGTTACTTGAGGGATGTACCATGCATCGGTCATAAATGAAGTAAAGTGTAATAAATGTGTCAGAATATTTAAAAATTGCCCACAGAAGCCCAGTAGCATGGGAGAAGGGGGGTGGAGGGAAAGGGGGGAAGGGAAAATTGTTTAACCAGGAAAGGCACACTAAGCCAGAGCTTGTTTCCAGATGTGATCAGGGAGCACAAGGAGGTTAAAGGAAAACTACACCCAAAATTTGAAAAAATATATGCTGTGCAGGGTGTTTTAATTTGTATGTGAAGCTCTAGTGTTTCCTTCCCTCTGACTGGTATTAGGAGTTTTTCCTAAATTAGCCTGCTAGCTTTAGGGTAGTTTCACGACCCCTGGAGATCTCCATATCAAATAGGTTTATTGCATTTCTTTGTCCTACAATGCACCTTGTTTCATGTGATGGTGATGTAGCAGAGCTCATAAATCCAGCAGAAAGCATTGCATTACAATCAGTTCACAACAATAGAGATGGCTATATTTTAAAATCTGTAGAATTCAGCTTGGTGACCACCCTCATCCTAAATGTTTTACTGTCCTGAAAAACTTTGCTGCTGGTAATTTTTATGCATCTTGTAAAGCTTCCAAGATATTTAGTTTATTTGGCATGTGTGTGCTGAATGTTGGGTCTCTCTTACATCACAGTCACGTGAGACAAGATGCACTGTGGGAACAAGAAATACAGTTACACTATCAGGTATGAAGATCCTCAGGGGTTGTAAAACTAGCATAAAGCTAGCAAGCTAATTTGGAAAAAACTCCTAATACCAGTCAGAGGGAAGGAAACACTAGAACTTCACATACAAATTAAAACACTCTGCTCAACATATATTTTTTCAAGTTTTGGGTGTAGTTTTCCTTTAAGTAACTTGCTCAGGGTCAAACACTATGCAAGTGGGGGCTGATGGGATTTAAAGCCAGGTCTCCAGGTTTGCAGCTCAGTGTCCTAATAACCACTATGCTGTATTGCCTCTTATAGCACATCTCACATAGTGGGCTGGGGTACTGAGTGCCACACCACCTACCACAATGGCGAGCCAGGTTTGGGAATAGGCGCAGGTCACCTGGGGGTGAGCCTGGGAAGGGAGGATTAAGCATGCATGCCTAGTACAGCTCTCCTTCCTCAGGGAGGGGATAAAGGTGTCCTGCTAGGGAGCTGCGGAGGAATCTCAGCTGCAGTGCAGAGGGACACAGAGTAGGGGTCCCTCCCGCATGCCTAATGAGGGTGTCTCCTCAACAAAGGTGCAGCTTGCACAATGCATCATTGCACGGCTATGGGCCTGGGGAAAAATGATGAAAATCTCTGACTGCATCTGGATAATGCCCGGTCCCCCACAGGCTATCTCTAGCAACTAGGAACCTCCAGATCCTGTGGTAGAGGACAACAGAGCATGAGGTAAGTCCCAGAAAAACCATTTGATTGGGCTGGGGGACAAGTCCAGATGGGGGCAGGTCAAGAGAAAAGGAGATAAAGTACGGCACTAATTAAAAAAAAAAAAAAATTGCCCACAGACATTCTGTCACATTTACAGAGATGTAGCTGCAGCAGTACAACTGCAACAAGACCTGTGTCCAGATTCTGAGAAGCCAGGCCAATACGTCCATTAAGTCTGCCCTGAAAAGGAGCTAATTAAACAATTAAGAAGGCCATCAGGTGGCTGAAAGAAGCTTGAGTATTAGGAGAGGTGAGAGGATGTCACTACAGCAGAGGCAACAAAGCCAACCCTTGTGTCTCTGCCCACCCAACCCTCAAAACTAAGAATATTGTATTTATTTGAAAACTGGTAACTGAGAGAGGCATGCTAAGCCAAGGCTCATATCCAGGTATGACCCAGGGAAGGGGAATGGTGGAAGAACAGTAGTACAATGCACAATAACAAGACAGTTTAACAACATTTGATAAAATAAGTTGGTACAAAATTAAATTAAAAAAGTTATTACAGAGAGTAAGTGTGGTCACAGGTTAATAAATATTTATTTATTGAAATGTTTCACCAGGAAGACACACTGAGCAACGGGTTGCTCATCTCCCGGTGCGACCTGGGGGGAAGGGGTACAATAGGGAGAAAACATTTTACATTCAAGTTACAAAGATCAACATAGCATACAATTAATTAAGGCAGTTGTTACAAACAGTGTTGCATACATATGTAATTTGTGAGTACAATTAATAAGTGCAATGGTAATAAGTGAACAAGTGCTATCCTGAAATAAGGAGAGAATGAAAGAGAGGACGAGATGACAAATAGTACAGAGTCATGTCCCGGAAAGACCCCTTCAGGATGCAGGGAACCCTGCAAGGAGACCAGAACAGGGATTAGAGAGGGAGAGGGAGAGAGAGAGGGAATAAGTGTGATTAACACTTAGGAGGGGAAATAAGGCCTGACCCAAAAAGAGAACCCTTCAGGATGCGATGAATCCTGTAAGGGGGCAGGGAAGTTCAGGTGATTGTAAACCCTCCTGCGGTTAGGCGTTGTAATTATAGAGGGATAGTGAGAGGGAGAGAATGAGAAATAACACCTGGGAGGGGATGATGCCTGATCCAAGGAACCCTCCAGTGCAAGCAGTATGACTGCACTATGTGGAGAACACTGGTGCAACTCAAAAAGGAACACTTGTGGCTATTCAAAACAATCATGGATGGATAGCAAGAAGTGCTGGATAGCCAGAAGCACATTTTGGAGGCCCTAGCCAAGGTGAAGGAAAGGGCTGCATCTGGCTTCAACCAGCGTTAAAGATATCAACAGTTGCACTCAGTAATAGGTAGCATTATAAATGGGTGTTTACTCACCTGGTAAAGGTGATTTTGTTGGTTGACATCCATGGCACTCCAGACATTACCTCATGGGTTTTAGCCCACCTGATAGGCTAGGTGATGCACATGACTCTATGATCAAATTTCTAGTATGTCCAGGTCCCAGAAACCCCTGCTCTCCAGTTCAAATCTTCCAAAGCTGAAAGTAAGGGTAGTAACACAGCCAATACTAACAAAAGAAAAAAGCAGTAACCATCCTGTATAAATAATGCAGAGTGAGGCAACATGTAAAAATGGGCCATTGGGCCCTACTTTATTTTCCTATTAATACATTCTAAAACTCAGCCCTTAAGGGGTCGACAGTGGACATCCTGGATGTCCCTTTTCTTTGAGAGAAAAAAATGGAATCAGTTATTTCCAGACAAAAATTTTTCTATTAATCCTAGTCACTTCTGATCACTGTATCGGGTGAGTCGTGGAGTGCCATGGATGTCAACCAACACAATCACCTTTACCAGGTGAGTAAACACCCATTGTGATTGGTTGACCATACATGGCACTCCAGACATTACCTCATGGGTAGATAAGAAGCAGTACTGTACCCATGGGAGGGAGACAGAGTGGTCTAGGAGTGAGGGGAAGAGCTGGTGGCGGAAAGGATCTGTGTCGCAAAGGTTGGCTATAGCTGGTACAGGTGCTCTAATCGATAATGCCTGGCAAACGTATGGATGGAAGTCCAAGTTGCTACCTTGCAAATGTCTTCTGCTGAGACATTGGCCCTCTCCACCCAGGAGGTAGCTACTGCCCTGGTGGAATGTGCCTTGATACCCTGAAGGGGCATCATTTGTTTTGCTTTGTAAGCCTCCTGAATGGTTCTCTTTAGCCAGCCAGCAATAGTAGTCTTGGATGCGACTTTTCCCTGTCTTTGTACCCCTGTGACAATGAACAACCTCTCTGTCTTGCGTAGAGGTAGGATCCTAGATATGTATGTGGATGGGGTGATCCCTACGTCTAGGTGGTGTGGAATGGTCTTATCTCCCATTTGAGTGTCTCCCGTGAAGGTGGGTAACTCAATGGGTTGTTCCCTGTGAATGGCGGAGGAGACTTTTGGTTGGAAGGCTGGGACCGTACGTAGGCATACCCCTTGAAGGGTGAATACTGTGTAGGGTTCGCTGCAGGACAACGCCCCTAATTCCCGATTCTGCGGGCTGAACATATCGCTACAAGGAAGCAGGTCTTCAGACCAACCCAGAACAGGTCTACTTCATGTAGTGGTTCAAAGGGGGCTGTACTGAGGGAGTCTAGTACCAGTGGGAGGTCCCCAGGAGCAATGGACAGTCAGACCCATGGTCACAGTATCTCGACTGCCTTCAGAAAATGCAATGCATCCGGGTGAGCACCAGGGCTGCGTCCCTCATGGGGCCAATGGCTGCCCCGATGGCTGACAGCTGTACCCTAAGGGATGAATGGGACAATCCCTTTTCTACTCCTTGTTGAAGGAATAAGAGGATGGTAGACATGTCTGCTAGCTCCGGATCCGTGCCCTGATCTCGGCACCACCTGTCGAACACCGACCATTGTCTACCATAGGTAGAAGTGGTCAAGGACCATCTGGATTGCAGTATAGTGGAGATGACTGAGTCGCGATATCCAGTGTTCATCAGTCTTTTCCTCTCAGAAGCCAGGCTGTGAGTTTTAGGGTCCGTGGGGCCGGGTGCAGTACCGGTCCCTGGATCAACATGTTGGGTGGGTAGGGTAACCTGAGACTGGTCAACGTCATTGCCAGTACTGTGGCAAACCATGCTCTCCATGGCCAGTAAGGGGCCACAAGAACAATGGTCCATCCCGAAAATTGGATCTTTGCTAGGACTTGTGGTAGCATGGGAATGGGTGGGAACACGTACGACTGATCCCGTAACCATCGTTGTGACAGGGCGTCAGTCCCCTGGGACTGACTTTCCCTGTATTTTGAGTAGTATCTCCTGACCTGTGCATTTTGTGCCATGGCCATGAGGTCCATGGATATAGGTCCCCAGGTCTCCTGGATCAGGTTGAAAAGACTGGGGTGTAGATGCCACTCCCCTGGGTGGACTTGTTGTCGACTGAGCCAGTCTGCACGAATGTTGAGCTTTCCGGCGAGATGAACAGCGCTGAGGTGGGAGAGGTGGATCTGTGCCCAGTTGAGGACCTTTGATGCCTCTCTCAGCATAGCTCTGCTTCTGGTGCCTCCCTGTTTGGTGATATAGGCCACAGTGACTTGGTTGTCGGAGCGCACCAGGACCGATTGGCCGGTGATGGAGGTCTAGAAGGCTCTGAGAGCATAGTATACTGCCCGCATTTCTAGGACGTTGATGGACAACTGGGCCTCTGATGGTGTCCATTGGCCCTGTGCCATCCTGTTGCCTAGGCAAGCGCCCCATCCCAGAAGGCTTGCATCCGTCTCTATGGAGACAGGGTAGGATGCCTCCAGCGGCACCCCTCTGTTGAGGTTGGTGCGAACTGTCCACCATGTTAGTGATTTTCTCACTAATGGTGGTAACAGAATTGTGACCTTCAAGTTGTATTCGTTCAGAGACCCCCAGGCGAGTACGTAAGTCTGTAGTGGTCGCATGTGCCACCTGGCCCAAGGGACCAGGTCGATACACGAAGGCATGTATCCTAGTAGCTGTGCTAGTCGTGCCATGGTAGCTTGATGACTGTTCCACACTTGGCATGATAAATCGATCAGGTTGAGCACCCTTGTCTGGGATGGCTTTGCCCAGCCCTGTGGCATGTTGATGTTTGCTCCTAGGTGCTCTATCTGTTGTGTAGGCACCAGATGGCTCTTTGCTAGGTTCACCACCCAGCCATGCTTCTCGAGAGCCCTCAGGGTGAGACTGGTGTGTTGGAGGGATCGCTCTCTGGAGTGCGCCCGAATCAGCCAGTCGTCGAGGTAGGGGATGATGCCGAGACCCTGTTCTCGGAGTCTGGCCACTAGCAGTACTGACACCTTGGTGAACACTCTTGGTTCCAAGGTAACCCCGAAGGGTAGCGCCTGCTATTGGAAATGCTGGCCTAGAATATGGAATCTGAGGTACTGTCTGTGTTTCGGTCTGATGGGGATATGAAGGAATGCATCCTTTAGATCTATGGACGTCAGAAAGTCGCCTGCTCAGATACTGCATAGGGTCGACTTTAGTGTGTCCATCTTGAACCTCTGAGGAACCACGTGCTGGTTGAGGTGCTCAAGGTCCAGGATGGGGAGTAGTTCACCTGATTTCTTTGGGACGAGGAAGAAGATGGAGTATACTCCTAGCTTCTGTTCGTGCGAGGTATGGGCTGTATCGCTCTGTTACGGATCAAGTCCCACAGGATTTGTTGCACTTGATGGGCTGTAGCCTTCCTTTTGGCGATGGGCGAGGTGATAAACCTGTGTGTAAAGGGAGATTCTGATAATTCTATTGAGTATCCTCTTGACACTATCTCTTGAACCCACTTGTCTGAGGTGGTATAAAACCACTGGTGGCTGAACAGCGATAGTCTCTGTCCCACAGGGGGACATCGTTTCTGCCCGCATGGGGGTCTTTGCGAGTAGTCATTGCTGTTTTCCTCACTGACCTCTGCCTCTTCCTCCGAGCCTTGACCCATGGGATCTGAAGGAGGAGGGCTGGTAGGAGTGGGTGAAAGGGGCACGTTGTGTGGTGTGGGTACCTCTACCTCGAAATGTAGAGGTTGGGTATGAGGCATCTCTAGGTGTGTGGTAAGGTTTGTGTCCCCCCTGAAACCTCCGTCCTCCACTCTTTTGTCTGTGGGGTCCTTCAAGGATATGGTTCCGCATGGTAGAATAGTCTTTCTACTGAGCGCAGCCACCTGAGGATCAGTGGTCAGGGCTGTGCACCAGTTGCTGGCCTTGTCCTCTTGCACGGGGTACATGCCGGTCCAGGTTTCTCTTGTTCGATATTCTGCTGGGCTCTGTGGACTGCCATTCCTCGGTGACGATATGCTTGATCGCTGGTCAGACTGGGAATGTTTCCTTAACTGTTGTCCTCTGCTGGATCAGGGGGTCCAACTTCAATTCTGGTTTGTTTTCCTCGACCTCGAACCCCATAGTGGCCTTGACAATTTTCATAAGGCCTGAAACCATGTCAAAGGAGCATAGCTTGGATGTGAGGGATGGAACAGATTGCGGTTCCATGTCCTCTTCATCAGTGTCGGCCCCGTCTTCTTCATCTGACATGTCCTTGTCCTCCCCTGAGTCCCGCTTGTGACTATCTGGAACCGGCTCTGTGTGATCCAGGTGGTTCTTGTTGGCTCCACCCACGAAGTCTGGTTCCAGAAGGGGTGCGGTCGGTGTCCTGTGTTGAGTGAGGGATTCTAACTTCTCCATCACCTTCAGCATGAAATTTTGTTGACTCTCTATCATCGCCACGGTGGCCTGTTGGTTCTGAAGTAAGAAGGCGCCTGGATCCATCCAAGTTGAACCACTGGGGCCCGGGTTACTGGGGCCTATGCCAGCGGTGTGCTCTAGCGATAGGTCGTCGTCATCAAGGAGGCGGGCTGCACATAGGGGGCCAGGGGCATGGGGCAGGAGGTTAGTGCTGCAAGACGTGCATTTCTTTGCCTTGGCCATCTGGGGAAGAGAAAAAGATGGATGGTATTTGTTAGGCTTAAGTAACAATGGGCCTTCAACTTGTAGTTGGCCCATTTTTTGTAGTGCTGCTGATAGGCTTTCCTTAAGATGTGAGGTGAGATGCAGGCTGTCTTCCTCATGAGGGTCGCTAGAGAGAGGGACCCGCATGGTGACAAGCAGACTGGAGGTCACTATAGAGAGGGACCACCAGTACAGCAGCATGTTAGGGACTGTAGATATGAGCTGCTATGGAGAGGAGCCCATATGGACGTGGGAGGGGGGCAATTTTGGATTGTAAGGAGGTTTGAGTTAAGGAGACCCCACCTGGAGTTAAAAGGCATCCTGGGTCCCCTTTGTTTGGCTATCTATAAGCCTCCTGCCAGATTTCAGTGTTTAATTGTATGGTCGTATCCCTGCCATGCTGTGGGTACGACTGAGTAGCGTGTTTTCCTTCCGTGATCACGGTGGTTTGTATCCAAAAAACAACGTTTAACATCAGGGTTGTTATCTCCATTCCTATCTAGGAATGAGGCTGTGCCCTAGTGAAAGAGAAGCACATGCGCGTGTCTGTATAATGAATAAAATAAAATAAACAGTTGCCCCCCACCCTGTCCCCTCCAATCGCCAAAACTGTGGCATTGGGCCTTGGCTGTGCAGTGAGAGAGGAAATCCTCCAGAGGCCATGAAGACTGCATCTCTGCTTTTTAAAATCACTGGTCCTAGCCCCACCAAGCACTTCTGTACTGCGGTGCAGTCGTGGGGTTGTGTGTGGCTGAGGGGCCATGCCATGAGGCCGGGAGGGGTAGACATGGCGAGGCTGAGGCTGCAGTCTCGAGGGTGTGCCTCCTCGAGGTAGGAGGCCGTAATCCCCCTGTGTAGTTTCTTAAATGAGGGCAATTCCCTCTTGAGGATAATACACCACTTAAGTGGTGTTGGCTGCCTGAATACGCTCACGGAATGCGAACGATAGTGGGGGGGCCTGAGCTCTAGGCCTGTGGCGCTAGCACGCATGGCTCACGTGGCTGAGGTGCAGCCGGCCCGGGGAGAAACAGGCATCCCTGGGGAAAAAAGAAGCACGGTGGTGCCAGAGGAAAGGGACCACAAGAAGCGGGCAAGCAGCTGGGTACTCAGCGGTCAAAACTCCAGGGCTGCAGGAGGTAATAGGAGCGCTGTGTGGCACGAGTAGCAACCTAAGTGGGAGCGCATGGGAAGGCCAGAGCAGCATGCAGAGACCACGGGCCCTGCATAAGGGTTTTGGCAGCATGTAATCAGAAGCCACAGTAATAAATTAAAACGCAAAGCTGCTGCACAAAACTGCACTGTATTTCTTTTAAGTCTTGTAAACCAAAAAAACAACAGTTATCTTAACGCCTGAAAAAACACAAGGATGGCAAACTAGCGCTGTATGCTTGAGCTAGTTAGGGAGGGGACACAGAGAGGGGATTTTTCTACTCAACAGAGTTAATTGCATTCTAATCTGAATCTCAGCTAACTACACAATGTAGAAGGAGCCAGGCAATAAAAAACAAAGTACAATCAAACATGTTAAACAACAATCCTTGCTGAAAAAAAGGTATACTCCCAAATGGGAGATAATTCTTATTTAAAGAACAATTGTAGATCTGGTAGGATGCATTTTCTGATAAGTGAGCAAATGCTGAATATAAAGCGGCCTACCTTGAAAATTAGGACAGCAGGGATCCTGGTGTGCTAGCCTGATCGGGTGCACGATTTGAACTGGAGAGCAGGGGTTTCTGGGACCTGGATATACTAGCAATTTGATCCTAGCGTCATGTGCATCACCTAGCCTATCAGATGGGCTAAAACCCATGAGGTAATGTCTGGAGTGCCATGGATGGTCAACCAATCATAATGGTCAATTACTGCAAACAGGTGGCTACAAGACTTCCAGCCAAGCTACAATCATGCAACTCAATCCCAATACAAAACAATAGAGCTCAGGCACTTGCTTAGAGAAAAAAGATCCCTAATGCTTGGGTGTCTGATTCAAAACATGCACTTTTAATAGATAAAAAGGAGCCTCTCCACTATTACACCTTTTTGATCACAGTTGTGAAGTTATCCTGATGCTATTATCATGATGCTTTTAGCTATCATAACTAGTTATGACACTAAGCATCCCTGTGTGTTAAAAAAGACAACCTTTATGAATGGAGTTGCTGCTCTCTCTCACTCTGTTTCAGTCAAAAGCAAGAAAATCTGAAAAAAACAACAACATTTTAGCATCTGAGTAAACAATTATGAAGCAGCATCAGAGGGTTTTGTGGTCAGCTTTGTCAGAGTAGGTTTGGTGTTTTTCCTCAAGATCTTGGGCACTTAAAGCAAGAGAGTGCATTAGCCCCCCTGGAGTAAACAAAAGGCAGAGAGGCACCAACTGTGTTTCATAAAATGTAATTGAAGAAAACAAATTAAAACAACATGTGCTGGGTTTCTTTGAGTTGCACTGTTGGGTTGCTTACAGTTGGACTCTGCACAGCCTATGAACAGCCCTCTCCCAAAGATGCCTGAATAAATGGACATAGCATTCTGCATCAATTTAAGCTACACAAAATTATCTCTGGTGGCTGTCACAGCTTCACAAGTGTTTGACTGTAATGACCACCACCAATCCATTAGCAACTGCTGTTACACTATGGGAACTTTCAGCAAGCAGACTCATTTGCTTACCTGAAGTGGCTGTTTCTGGTTTTCTCAGCTAAGAGGGTTATCTGACCTTGTTTTAGTAAACATAAAAACATAATCTTGTGATCATGTGACTACCCTCCTCCACATACTGAAAATAATAATGTTGCTTATGTGGTATCCAAGAATTCAAGACCCCTACCCCCCACCCAATAGCAGCTGTCCATTATGGTCTCATCCTTAGTAGGTTCTATGTCCTTCATTATAAGCATCCCCAACCTTCACTGCAGCAACATGGTGATTGCCTATTTTATTGGATAAATAAAAACTAATGGCCCAGTTCACAGAGACCCATATGCACCCATATGTGGTTGTGGTCCCTCTCTACAGTGGCAGAGGCATCTATACATGCACACTGATACCTGGAGAAGGCAGACCCAGTCCAGTCTGCCAGTCCATGCTGCCAGTTGAGTGAGGGTCAACACGGAAACACAAAAACATAGACTCTGATGGCAGATAAGGACCACTTGGCCCACCTAGTCTGCCCATTTTCCTACCTATTGGATAAGCTGCAGAGCCTAGTTAACCAACAGCCTACTTCTTCCTACCCCCCCCACCAGAATTGCCTTATGTCTGTCCCATGTATTCTTGAATTCCCCCACTTTGACCCCACGACCTCCTCAGGCAGGCCATTCCATGCGTCCACCATGCTCTCCGTGAAAAAATACTTCCTCACATTGCCCCTGAGCCATCCCCCTCTAGCTTCAAATTGTGTCCTCTTGTTCTTGCACATTTCTTTTCTGAAAGATGCTACCCTCTTGGACTTTGTTGATTCTCTTAAGGTACTTGAAATTTTCTATCATGTCCCCCCCCCCCTCCTTTCCTCAAGGGTATACATATTAAGCTCCTTTAGTCTCTCTTCGTATGGATTCTGTTGCAGACCCTGCACCATTTTAGTTGCCCTCTTCTGGACTGCCTCCATCCTGTCCATGTCCTTGTGGAGATGGGGTCTCCAGAACTGCACACAATAACCCAGATGGGGTCTCACTGACTGTCTGTAAAGAGGGATAACAACTTCCTGTTTTCTACTGTTGATGCCTCTCCCTATATATCCCAGTATCTCCCCAGCCTCCTTACTTCCTTCTCACATTGCTTGCTTACCTTTAGATCATCGGATATGACTACCAGCAGGTCCCTTTCCATTTTTGTTGTTGTTAATACCCCCCCAATTGAGTACTCTTCCCCTGCATTTTTGTTTCCCATGTATATTACTTTGCACTTCTTTGCATTGAATCTAAACTGCCTTACTTTTGACCATTCCTCCAACCTTGCCAAGTCCCTTCTCATCCTTTCCACCCCCCTTGTGTATCAACCCTGTTGCAGATCTTTGTGTCGTCTGCAAAGAGGCATACTTTTCCTTCCAGTCCCTCTGCAATGTCACTTATAAAGACATTAAAAAGGACCAGACCCAGTTCTGAACCCTGCAGTATCCCGCTAGTGACGCCCCTTTCTTCAGAGTGGACACTGTTTACTATTACCCTCTGTATCCTGTTGTCCAGCCACTTTTTTACCTAGGCTGCCACCCTGGGACCAACTCCCAGGATGGCTAATTTATTTATTATTCTTTTGTGTGGGACAGTGTCAAATGCCTTGCTAGAGTCTAGGCACAGTAGGCCATGTCTACAGACCCTCCCTGATCTACTACTTTGGTCACCCAGTCAAAGAAATCTATTAGATTCTTCTGATGTGACCTTCCCACTGTGAAGCCATGCTGCCTTGGGTCATGTGCCCTGCTGGCCTCTAGGTACTCAACAATTATTTCTTTCAGAAGTGATTCCATCATTTTCCCTACCACTGAGGTCAAGCTAACAGGCCTGTAGTTTCCTGCCTCTGCTTTGCTCCCACTTTTGTGAAGGGGAAACACATCCACCCTCCTCCAGTCCAGTTAAAAAGGGTAGTCAGTGGTGTCACTAGTTCTCCCCTTAGTTCTTTTAGAATTCTGGAGTGAATCCCATCAGGCAACATTGCTTTGTCCACCTTAAGCTTTAGGAGTTCATTCAGAACTCTTTCTTCTGTGAAAGGACTGGTATCGACCTCCCTATCCACAATGCTTCTATTGATTGGATTAGGTACTTCCCCATCCTCTTCTTTTGTGAATACTGAGCAGAAGTATTTGTTCAGTATCCCTGCTTTTTCACTGTCCCTCTCTGCCCACCCACCCTGCCTTTTATTAAGCCTCACTATCCCTCCCTTGGTCTTTCTTCGCTCCCTAATGTACCTATAAAAGGTTTTATCCCTCTTCTTGACTGAGTTGGCTATCTTTTCCTCGGTTTGGGCCTTTGCTATTCTGACTGCCTTCCCCACTTCCTTCTGCTTTAACTGGTACAGTTCTCTGTCCTGCTCCTTCTGTGTTTCCTTATACTTCTTGAATGCTATCTTTTTCTCCCTAACCTTCCCCACCTCCTCTTTTGAGAACCATAGTGTTTTTTTTCTTTCACTTTGATTTGTTTATTTGCTTCACACAAAGGCTTGTTGCCTCTGTGATGGCAATTTTGATGTTTCCCTTCTTGCCTGTTTGCTAATGCTTTTCTGAAGCATTCTCCCATGTTGACAAAGTCAGCCCTCCTAAAGTCCAGTACTCCACTTTTGTATGGCTTGACTCTGTGGCTGTGTTTATCATGAGCCACACTGTTTGGTGGTCACTTGTTCCCAGATGGCTACCCACTTCTAGATCTGAGATCCTCTCTCTGTCCCCATTTGAGAGTACCAGGTTTAAGATTGCTCCCTCCTAAGTGGGTTCCAACACTAGCTGTCTGAGACATGCCCCCCCTGCAGGGCATCAAAAATGACCCTGCTCTTGGATGTGACTACAGCAAAGGTGCTCCAGTTAACATCTGGCATATTCAGGTCCCCCATCAACAGTATCTCCCCTTTTTCTGCCATCCTGAGGATGCCTTCTATCATTTCCTTGTCCATTTCCTCCCCCTGAGACGGGGGTCTCTATACAACCCCTGTGCAGATTGTGGTACAATTTCCGGTCTCCAGGGTGACCTACAGTGCCTCCTCTCCTCCCTGTTTACCCTTTAGTTCCATTGCTTTGATCCCTTGCCTTATGTAAAGAGCTGCTCCTCCTCCTCCTCTTCTACCCTCCCTGTCCCTCCTGTAGATTGTTTAACCTGGTATGTTGACATTCCAGTCATGGTTCTCTGTGTACCATGTTTCTGTGGCTGCCACGATATCCAGGCATCCCTCTTCCATCAAGGCCACCAGTTCAGGGAGCTTGTTACCTAGACTACAGGCATTGGAACTCATTACCCTCCATTTTTTGATGGCCTTCCCCCTTTTTTTCCCCATCCATGTCCTTACTGCCTTTGCCTTTTTTTCCATTTACCCCTGCCCTTCTCCCTATGAACTTCTCTATCTTGGTGTTTACCTCACTAACAACCCTGATTTTCTTTGGGGGGGGCTAGGATTTCCCTGCTTCTTTTCAGTGCCTCCACCCTTGGCTAGTTTAAATGCTTGCCAATGAAGCATTTAAACCTATCACCTAGGATTCTGGTTACCCTCCAGGACAGACGCAGACCATCGCACCAGTATAGGCCTGTATCCCTCCAGGTGGACCCCCAGTCCCCAATGATTCCAAAATCCTGAGCTCTGCACCAGTTTTTCAACCACTGATTGAATCCCATGGTGCGGAGCACCCTAGCCTCACCCATGACATAGACAGGCAGCACCTCCGAGAAGGTTAACGTGCATGTTACTTGTCTAAGGCCCCTCCCCAACTCCACAAATTCCTCCTGCACTGCTCTGATCCCTTTCCCAGCCAGATCATTTGTCCCTAGGTGGACAATGACATCCATCTCCTTCCCCCGTGCAGTTGCTACTGCGATCTTGAGGATTTGCTTCATGTCCCTCCAAGCCATGGTGCCAGACAGGCACCCTACCTCCCTCCCCCCTCCCCAGTTATGCCCCCTAACAATGGAATGCCCCACCAGGAGTTGTTTCTGTCCCTGTGTGGTCCCATGTCACCCTCCTATGGGTCTCCTTTGTGGAGGTTCCCAACATCCGCCTTGGTCTCCACAGCAGATGCCTCCATAGAGGAATTACACTCTGCCAGGAACCACACTCTGCAAGAACAGTGAACAAATTGCGGAGGGGTACAACTAGAGGGGTGCGCCTCCATTCCACCACCCTCACCCACCCTGAGCTCACTGTGGTCCAACCGCTCCTTTTTCTTGGCAACCTCTGAGGCAGCGGCGGTGGCCCTGGTGGCTCCTGGGTGGAAGAGGAGATCCCCGGAATCCTGGCCAACTCAGCCTGGAGACGAGCAACCTCCTTCCACAGCCCAGAGAGGTGCCTGTGGATGGGACAACACCGCATCCTCCAGAACGTCTCCCAGAAGACTGCCACTCTACAGCTACTGCACTGCACCACTCCCATCATGTCTTATTTGTGGCCCCTCAACTGTTGTTTTGTATGTTTACTTTTTCCTCTCTCTGTTTATTTTTATTTTTGTTTTTTTCTCCCTACTTTCCTGCTGCCTCCATGGCCTTACAGCTCCTGCTCTTCCTGTGCTGGGACAGGAAGTTCCTGTATTCCTCAGTAGTCTCCTTCTTACTTGCTCAGAGTCAGACCTCCAGCAGCTGGGGGGGGATGGAGAGCTACTCTTTTCCTTCTAGGATGGTGAGTCTTTTGTGCCTCTGTGATCACTCCCTTCCTGCTCCCAAACAGGAAGTTCCTGTTGTCAGTCAAATCCTGTGCCTATAAAAGTGGAACTAGCAAAGGGTGGGGGGTGGTGGGGAGGGAGGGAGGCCTATATAGTCCCAGTAGAGTAGTAAAGTTCAAACAGCACCTCCTTCCTCTTGCTGTTCTCTGCCAAAAGCTATCAAGGGCAATTTAAAATCCAAATACCTGGCTTCCTGCTGCCTAAGCCACTCCCCCTAATTCACAGATCTCTTTTTCACCTAGCTAACTGCACAGATAACAGTTCCTCTTACCCAACTCAGACAAACACACTAACTCTTGTTTTTTTTTTTACCCTAAATTAAAGGTCCCAGTAGTAGAGTTCTAGTTCTTAAGTTCCAGTGGAGTAGTAAAGTTCTAACAGCACCTCCTTCCTCTTGCTGTTCTCTGCAAAAAGCTATCTAGAGCAGTTTTAAATCCCACCATCCACAGTGTAATGTAGACCATGTTGAAGGCTCCAATAGGGTGCGTAGGCTACATAAGAGGGGCCCATGATGTAAGCCCAGCCTATGACCATGAGTGCAGGAGACTCAAGGCCCCTGAATGACTCCCAGCCCTTGTTATCATCTGGGAGGGTTGGGAAGCATGGGGGATACATTTTTATAAATAAAAAAAATGAAATTCATTGATAAGGGGAATAAAGCTGTCCCAGCAGACTCTCATACCCTATGATATCCAACTCACACAGAACAGGGGATGTACTCTCTAGTCATAGCACATTATTAACACAGCTAGGGAGCATGCGGTTTGCAGCTGGTGCTTCTCACCATGACTGCCAGCCTGACCTGACTGACCAAGAGTCCCCACAAAATTATATCTCAAATAGAAAAAAAAATTAAACTATGGGATAAAAATAAGAAAATGATTTCTGTATTGACCCTAGCTGCATGTATTTACAAAGAGATTACTTTTACATGACTAAAACACAAAAAAATAAACAAGTGTGATCAAAGCAGTGGCAGAACTGCCATTGAGGCAGCCAAGCTTATTGTCTCGGTCAAAATTTTCTCTCTTTTTTTTTTGTACACACTGGTCCCACAACAAGAAGTTCAGCCAACAGCCAATAAGGTAAGTTAATTAGTCCAGTCTGGCTGAGCCCATGGGTGGTACTAGTCACCAACAATTTAACCAGCTGCATTTCTGTCCCTGCTCCTCCTCTGTGGCTCTGTCTGACATTATGGAGGTGCAAGCAGCATTAGTCTGACACTCACAGTCAGTGTGTGGCTTTGGCTCAAGCAGCAACAGTCTGATGGGTCATCGATATCGGGTTGCCAAGAGGGACAAAGTAGGTGGTGTGACAGCTGCAGAGTGTTGAGTGCTGTTCAGACTTAAGTTGGAGCCAGATTGGAGAGTGAGGACTGACAAGTTCAGTGGAGCAAGGGGACAGAAAGAAGGAGGCTCACTAGATGGGTGAGGGTGTATATGTCTGCTGGGTTTGGGGGAAGAGGGAAGCTGTCAGATGGCATGATTTGTGTGTGAGAGAAGAGGCCATCAGACATAGATGGAGTGAACTACTCACCTTGAGACCCTCAAGATCGACTCGCTCTCTCTCCTAACCCATATAATTGCATTGCTTGCAATAAACATGCGGGGAACTGCTGCTGCTGTGTTAGATCCCTGCTTTCAACACCAGTTCTGATCATTTTTCTTGTGGTAAGCCCCGATGTAAGATGGATTTGTGGATATGGTAATGCACTCAGTTTAGTGTAGAAGATTCTGGAAATTCTAGATCCACTGTCTGAGAGAGAGATGCTGGTCAGTTCATGGTCATGGATTTAAAATGCACAAATTAAGCACATGTGCAGTGCTCACTCCAAGCTCCAGCAAACGCTGCACAGCTGCTTGATTTCTAATTGACAAAGGCTGACATAGCCACATTTAAGCAATAATACATGACAGGGTGTGTGTCTTGTATTACTTGCAGAGTACTAAGAAAAGGGCAGCTGAATTATTACGACACTCCTCCTCCAACTACTCCTTTTTCTTTAATCATGTAATACTTTCCGCCTGCTGCGGCACACTCCAGCTTGGGACATGCAGCCGCTGGCTCCGCCTGCCCGGAGAACTGCGTAGCTCAAACTGCACCCAGGAGAATCCAGGTTGGCCATCTTGCCATCCTGCTGGAGGGCTCCCCCTCTGCCTCAGCCAGACAGGACAGCCCCGGACCCTCCCAACATGACTCAGCAAGTCACTCCAGGCTCAAGGGTGCAACCCTATCAAGCTGCAGTCGCCAACCATTTTCCTCTGACTGGTCCCTTGGGAATGCAGACATGCAATGTGACATCCAGGCACAACATGCAGACGTCCGCCGCATTCCCCCTCCAGTATCACCAGCACTAGTAGTGCCCCCCCGAGCATCCCCAGGGGCCGCTACAGCGAGGTGAGATTCCCCAACCCACCCCAGGACCAGGACAGAAGTCTGTGGACACTCAATCCCAGTCCTCCCCTGCTGACCCCCAACAGCCTGGGCTTGTTCCCAAACCTGGGTGGCCGGCGTGGCGCAAGATGTGGTGTCCAGCGCCTCAACCCTCAGTGCCACCGGGCTGCCTCCTCCAACTACACCTTTACCTCTGCCCTACACAATTACCTTTTCCTCAGCTGTTCCTGCTTTAACTCACATTAATACTTGTCCCCAGTTTCTGCCTTCCTACCATGACCCCCCTCCGGCAGGGTTCTCAACATCCTGAAGGGAGAAATCAGGAATTGTCTCCTCATTCTCCTCATATTCAGTTCTTGCCCCCCCCCCCTTCTCCACCTGCCCTTCTGGGTCACCAATGTGAACAACCTAACCCCATCCTTTTTACTCCAACAGCATTTGCGTACTACCTCGAACCTGCTCCTGGAACACTCATGTACTATAAATGCTTCTATAGCACTATTACTGTTTTGTACATTCATATGTTCTTTTGTATGATTTTCGACATGTATTGTGATTTATGCAATGTTCCACTACTGTTTATTGTACAATACCTTGTGTTCCAACTGTTGCACAATCTTACAATGTTGTATTGCTTTTACTACCCACATACTATTGTAACTGATTAATCTTTCACAACCCTATGTAACCCTTCCCCCAGGTTGCACTGTGAGACAAGCAACTTGTTGTTCAGTGTGCCCTCCTGGTGAAACATTTCAATAAATAAATAAATAAATAAGAACCCACCTCTAGCAGCTTGACTGAACCACATGGTCCCCATCTGAGGACACTTTTCTTAAGTTCTTATGGACCCACCTTGACACCTTATGTGATGTCAGTCAGGCACTGGAGTACTTCATTAGCACATTCAATGCAGCCTGTGACAGCTTTGCCACAGTAAAAAAGCAAAAGATAAAAAACCATAACAATGGATGGATCACTGAATCCCTCCTTGAACACATCCAGAAGCAAATGGTTTGATACCTTTCATTGGACCAACATAGATGTTACAAAAAGAAAACATCTATGTTGGTCCAATAAAAGGTATCAAACCATTTGCTTCTGGACCTGTTCTTACAAGGACCAATACGGCAACTAATCTATTTCTGTACATCCTTGAACACATGAGCGATAGGGACTACCTATGGCACTGAGTCAAGGAAACCTGTAGACTGGCAGAAATACAGGGCAGCCAGAAATGCCTGTACCCACAAGATCAGAGTTGCAAAAGCACAACATTACAAAGACAGCCTAAACAAAACCTGGGGGGATGGGAAAAACTTCTGGAATAACCTTAAAGAAGTTACAGGTGAAGTCAACAAGTTCTCTCCTTCAATGCTCGTGGTCAGTAGTGAAATTACACAGGACCCAAAAATTATTGCTGACACCTTCAACTTAGCATTTACCGACCTTAGCTCAGTACTCCCATTAGATTATCTAGATTTCAATACTGACAGCAACGGCCGACAAACAGACCACTCACATACCATCCAACCCTACAATTCCACCCCCCCCTTTTCTATTTCAAGGAAATCTCTACGTCTGAAGCAAAAAATTACCTTCAGAGAATCCTAGGTAAATCACGGCACAGCAATCACAGCCTTGATCTCAAAATGATAGCGCACACATTAGAGGAAGTAGTATATCCGATCACAAACATTTTTAACCTCCCCCTCCAACTAACACAATTCTCTACAAATCGGAAATCTGCTGTAGTCACTCCAGTTCATAAAAGTGGTGACCATGCAATCAGCTCAAACTACTGACTGATCTCCATCTTACCCCCTCTATGAAAGGCCCTGGAATGGATAGTCTCTGACCAGTTGGCCGACTATCTCAATAAATACAATATCCAGTGCCCACTGCAGCATGATTTTCGTAAATCCCACAGCACCACTACTGCCTTCTTGGAATTTATGGAATACATTCATGAGGTACTGGATGAAGGGAACCTTGTGGGGTCCATATACAGTATATTGACCTCACAAAGGCATTTGATACAGTTAACCACAGTGTCCTTTTAAAAACATTACTTGCTCTCGGTATATCCACTGAGACAGCCTTATGGTTCCAGAGCTATCTAGCCCAAAGAACCCAGCAGGAAAAAATACAAACATACTCTCAGATGACAGGAAGGTATCATTAGGGTACCCAGGGATCCATCCTTAGACCACTACTGTTTAGTCTCTTTCTTAATGCCTCCTGAGACCTGCCCAGCCAAGCTTCTCCTCTACACTGATGATGCTGTCATCTTTACAAGTAGCTCCCATCTAGATGTTTTAACAAATATATTACAAGAGTTTTACCAGAGTTGAGGAGTGGTTCACCCAACATAAACTCCTCCTAAACTATAAAAAAAAAAAAAAACTGTTCTACACCCACCAGAGCAAGAAAAAATCTGGCAGTCTCACTATCAAAAACAGCAGGCTTGAACCGTTGGAACAAGTAAACACCTTTAAATATCTGGGTGTCACTCTGGATAGCTCCCTTTCCTACACTCAACACATTGACCAAAATGTAAAAACAGTCAACACCAGATTAGGCCTACTCTATAAGCACCGCTCCTTTCTGACCAATGAGGCCCTAACCCTAGCATTAAATAGTTCTATTCTCTCTATTATCAACTACGGCCTTGTTGTGTATAGTGCAGCCATGAACACTGCACTTAAATGAGTAAAAACAGTGCTGAACAAGGCCTGTAGACTAGTGCTAAGAGCAGATGCACTCACGTATACCTGTGACCTCTACACCCAAACTAAATGGCTAAATCTACAAGGAAGAATTCAATACCAGGTCTGGCTCCTTGGGAAAAAAGCCCTACTAGGACTAACCCCAAATTCCCTCCAGAGGATACTCTAACCAACACACAATTCCCATTTAACCTGAGGCAGGACAAGGAATACACTGCACATCCCATTTCTGCGCACTTCTATGCCCAGAACTTTCTCTAGGGCACCTCTTTGTGCAAGCGAGCTCCCGGGTAGCATCCTAAGTAACTCCAAGCTAAGCCATTCAAAGAGAACTCAAACAGCACCTATATGACTAGGAGAGTTGCAGCTGCTTGGATTACCCCCTCCAACATGTTTCCTCCCTCCTTCTCTCACCCTCCTCCATGGATATGGAGCATTGCATAGGGTGTCACTTAGCCCCAACCATCTACTGCCTGCCTCCTCCCACCCATTCATATAGACTATAGCATTCCTCCTCCTCCTACCACCCTATACTTAGATCTCCTTCCTCTATCTCCTATACTAAGACAGCGTCCTGACCAACATCTGCACTTATTTGATTTCCGGCTCACATCTCCTCTTCCCTTCCCTCCCACCTATTCTCGCCCACTTCTTACTGTCCCTCCCATACTTTACCATTCCCTCATTCGCGATCCTTTATCCTACCCCTGCCACACTCCCTTTCCTCCAGCAGTATCTATTCCCTAATTCTCGATCTACATCCTCCCACACCCACCTCCACCTCCACCTCCCCTTACTTGCACCCTATCAACCCCCACCATGTTTCCTCACCTCTCCTCCCCCTCTCTCCTTTGCCCATCCCTATTCCTTCCCCATCTATCCTCCCTTACTTGTTCCCTTTCCTGTCCCCCCAGTCCCCTCCTTGCTCATTCCCAGTGCTTCCCTGCTCACCACCTAAATTCTCTCATTTCTCCCTGCTTTATCCCTCTTGCCACTCTTTACCCCTCATACCATTCTCCGGCGGCTCTTTAACCCCTCCATGCCACCTCTTCTCTACTTCACCCTCCCCTCCCTCCTTTACAGTTATCCCTTCCCTATTCTTTATTTGCCTTAATTACCTGTATTGTAGCACTTTGTTGTTATTACCAAAATAACTGTTCTATATAAAAGCTTATTGCCATTTGATACAATTATGTATTGTTATTGTGATTCTGCTTTCCTGTTGTTCCATGTAATTAATTTCCATCATGATACTGTGATACTCACTATACTTGCTTTGTAATTAATTCCCACATGTTACTATACCATCCACTGTATTTACTGTACCTGTTTGTTCTCACTCTGACATGGAACCTTGATATGTTACTGTTATTTACTGTACCTGTTGTTCATTCTCACTCTGACATGGAACCTTGACATGTTACTGTACCATCCACTGCATTTACTGTACCTGTTTATTCTCACTCTGACATGGAACCTTGACATGTTACTGTACCATCCACTGCATTTACTGTACCTGTTGTTTGTTCTCACTCTGACATGAAAGCTTTGTAAAAGAGCTTGTAGCTCAAAGGTTGTAATCTGAGACAATAATAAATAAAGCATGTTGGTATACCTTCAGTACCATCAATCCATGCTGAGTACGTTTAACACGCAAGAGGTGGCGTTATCCCAGATGACACCAAACTCTGGAGTGCATAATTGCTGTTATGTAGTGGCTTGTTTACAAAATAAAAATAAGATCTAAGAAACAAAATTTTTAAAACAGCTTCTACTTAATTTTGCTGTGCGGATGTACTGTATATGCATTAAAAAAGTTCACAATTTCTGTTTCCACCATTAAGCAGTGCTGATATTACATGTTGTCTTCAACCTTCCATTCCTCTACGCAGCAGTCTTTCACTCTATTTCTCTCTCTTACCTAGTTTGTCTCCCGTTGCCCCTGTGTCCTCACTGACACCATGCCCAGCTTCTTATAAGCCTCTCATCCTCTGTCCAGCCCCAAAGTGTTTTCCTTGCTGAATGGGGCTAGAGTAAAGTTGTAAAACTGCCGCACAGCTCTCTGCATGAAAATGTAGCGCTCTTCAGTTTTTTCACCACTACTGCAGTGCACCAAAGGCTCCCTCCATGTTCCCAATCCCCCTAATCTGTAAATCTGGGTCTGGAGGCATGAGGGAGAGGGGTGAGAAACTCCAAAAGTATTTATTTTCAGAGCACCAAAGGGGCTTTGTTGTTAGTACTTTTTTTTTCTCTCTGGCCACCAGTCTGCTTACCTCTACATCCAGGCCTGGGGTTTTTATGTCCAGCCACCATCGAGGACTCCCCAGCTCCACATTCAGGGCTCGTGGCACCCCTGTAGTCTTCCCCCGTGGTGGGAGGTGGAGCCGCCCCTCTCAAACTTCACACCAGACCAGGATCCAGTTAAGCCGCCGCACCCTCGGCGCCGAGCTAGTCCCTCCGGGGATGGCCATCATGCTGCCGTGACTGGTGCCCATGTTTTTCCCATGTTCTCCCTTCCTCATGCTGTCTGTGGTGTGCAATGTTGCCAAGGAACAGGAGCGCGCACATTACCACATGCACCCCTTCCCAGTGACTGCTGCAGCATGTCCCCCAAGTCTGCCTGTGACCTGCCTTCACCCCCAGCGACCGCTAGAGGCCACTAGGACACCGAGACACCCCACCCCCCCAGAGAAGGACAGCAGTCTTATGGACGCTCAATCCTTCTCCTCCCCTGCCAACCCCTGACGACCCAGGTTCGTTCCCAAACCCAGGTCACCAGCATGGTGCGAGGAGTGGCGTCCAGTGCCTCAACCTTCAGTGCCACTGGGCCAGCACCAAAGGGGCTTTGTTATCAATATTAATGATGCAGAGCTATAAATATTGAGCCTGTCAGTTGCCCGTGGGACTGTAATTTTCGGCAGCAGCGATGGGGTGGAGGGTGGTTAAATTAAATATTAAACTGGGCTATCAATTTACAGGGCAGAGGGTCTATTCTGAACTTTGTGGGAAATGAATGCTAAAAATGATTACTATGGCTGCAAAAAGTATTGAAAGTTGGGACTACATGTGTGTGCTGCAGCCATGTTGTTCCTGTCTAACCCCTGTCTCAGCCAATGAGAAGCTGGGATTTGGCAGAAGGATGTATGGGACTGAAAAAGGACGTCTGGGAGTAAAAGCAGAGACAATTCTTGGTGCCCAAATGAAGGACCAATAGGGCATCAAGTTGAGCCAAATGAATATTAATTTGTTTGCTGGACAACTTCTGCAGCCAATAGAAGGGACTGCTGGAGAACTGATGAAAAGGACTGTTTTGCCTGCCAAAGGGGATTCCAGAGTGTGCAGTCAGAGAGTGCAAGAGGAGAGAGAGACTGCTGTGGGTTTGCTATCCCTGAAGGCCTGCTTGTTTGCCAAAGGCCTTGTCTGGCCACAGTACTGGACAAGCTGCAGAGTGCCTGGAAAAGAGCATAGCCCCTGGACACAGGAACTGAACTGTGTGGAAAGCTCCCAGGGTGAGATTTGAACCTACAGCCAAATGAATTTGCTGCTGAGAAGTGAGAAGTTTCTGGTGAGATTTGAACCTACGGCTGAGCGAATTTGCTGCTGAGACTTTGGAAGTTGCTGCTAAGCCTGTAGCCTGCAGTTGTGTCAAGGAAGTTGAGACTCCACAGCTAGTGAGAGAGACTTTTGAGAACTGCTGATAGAAATGACTGTCCTGCAGTGCAGAGAAAGCTAGCAGAGTGTGCCAGCTGCAAAGTAGAGACTGTAAAGTTTACAGCCTGAAAAACCACAGGATCTACAGTGGAAAGTAAAGTGACCTGCAAGCTGTGTTCCCCCCTTGACAGGGCAAATGCATTTAGAGACTGCTTTTGCTGCAAACTAGGGAGACTGTCTGTGCTAGGCTAGAGAGACAGAGTCAAAGCCCAGACTCTTTACTGCAGCAGAGAAAAGCGTGTGACAAGCATCAGTCTGGGTAACCACCAGCCTGCTCTGTACCCAAACCAAAGAGGAGACCACTGAAGAGGAAGACGTTGAGAGGCCTGCCAGGTGAACACCACATACTAAGGCCCTTGGGGCGAAGATTGGAATGGCCTGGCAGGTGAAGATCAGCTTTCATCATTTCTTCAGCAACTGCTACTGTGGTGCACCAACAACTCCTGATGCTTGCTGGTACCGTGAAACAAGTTTCTGCCACCCCCTTTGAACTTCTGAACTGTAAGTACCCCAGCCTGTGACTTTGGGGAAGTCTTTATTTAGCTAGCTAGCTAGTCAGAGAATTAAGAGGGTTAAGCCCTGGCAGGGCTGTGCCAAGATTAAAGCTGCACCCAGGCATAAGGTTAAAGTTTTTCATCTGTTTAATGCTATTGGGCCTAGTGATGGGAGAAGTGGCCCCAATTCGCTCTGCGGAGTGATTCGTGGAGGAATAAGTCGCTGGAGAGCTCCGCACGCGAAGCGGAGTACTCACGTTATTAATGAGTAATGCTAAGTCCATTGAAAACAATGACTTAGATTACCCGCCTTCCCAAACCACTACTCCACCACTTAAGGCGAAGTACATTGAAAACAATGTACTTCTACCTTATCCATTTGTTTTAAGCCAAAGGTGAATTTTGCAGTGTTTCATGGGATTTCAGGTCTAATGGGCTCTAGATTGTTCTGCACAGCCTCAGTTTGGGTAGTGTGTGAGGGAAGCTGGAGAACAATCTGCTCTGAGAGCTCTCTGCAATTCAAACCTTCAAAAAGCTGTTAAAAAAGCCTTTTTGAGACTTTTTGTTGCTGAAACTTTAGTTCATCGATTATAGGAAACCCATCTGTGCTCATATCATTGAGCGTTTATTGTTTGTGCGTGTATTTTGAATGTTAATGTACAACAGTCAGTCTGTGTACTGAGAGACAGTGGAAGTGTGCTTTGGGGAAGGGGAGGGGTGTATCTGTGATGTAGGTAGATTAACTTGGAGAAAAAGACAGTGCTTTCTGTTTTGGTGATATTTCTTGTATAACTGTGTTAATGTACACAGTAATATTTTCAATAATTCTTGTCATTTCTTTGCTGATTGTTGTGGGGCAGCAGTGCATAATTTGTTTGTTTAAAATATGTGGTTATATTACTGAAGTTTTCAATTTGCTATGCATTACTTAGTGCGTGTGTGAGTATGTGTGTGACGCGTGTCATCAAATCAGACATCTTTTATTGTGCCACATAATAATTTCAGCAATGTGAACCTGCTATCCACTGCAGCTGTGTGATTTTTATGTTGGCTTGCCACGCTTGTGCGCAAGTCAACATCTTGCGGTAGTGGCAGATTTTGGAGGTACGTCAGTGTGGGCGAATGCATGGCACACATTAGTAGGTGCGTCCGGCATTCCCCAATAAGGCAGCATGCTATCGCTGACATGCACTGACACCAACATTATGTAAAGTGGACAAAACTTCTGAGAAAAGTGCCGCTGCAATCAGAGACAAACTCGTTATGCAGCGGCACCAATGACACTCCTCCCGACGAGCACTTCCTGTTTTTTTTTTTTTACTGTTGACTAGGACCACGTTTCATCTCAGGCGTACCTCTGACCCCTGCTTCTTGTTTTATTCAGCATTGTCACCACTGTTGTGCTACTGGGCCCTGCTGTACTGAAGGCAGTTTTCACATCATAATCCATGGTCTCAGAACATCAGAAATCTCTTCTTTTCTTTAAAAGATAAAACTGACATTGAAATAATGCAACATAGGATCGTATGGGAAACCAAAATCATTACATTTGGGATTTATGAGCTCCCGGTTTGGATTTATGAGCTCCCATGGCCATATAGACCAGCGTATCTTACCATAAATCTATAAAAATAGAAGGAACATTAAGGCCGAGCATAACCCACACTCCACACCTTTCTTAGTGATACTTGTTGTTCCAATAGAAAATGCTGTAATATTTAGATACACGTTGGTCACAAAAGCTGTAGAACTGACAATGCAGAGGGGGAGGGGGCACAACAAAAGGGAAGAAGAGAAAGAAAATACCCCACAGTGGATAACAAAGTTACAGGGCTAGCCTTTAAGCAAGGGGGTGGTGGACACTGCAAGCTACACTCGATTTTTAGGTTTATACTTTATAAAAGTCTTTCAGTATCAGTGATTTGAATCATACATGTGCACATTTTAAGCTCAGCTCTCCAGTGAAGGATAACCAGTCTGTCTAATGATTTGTATGGATTATAGTATTTTTGCTGCGTTTTAGAAATAGTCTCAGCTTTCCTTTTGGAAAAAAAAGTTTCTTACTGAGGCTTGTAGCAGTGAAAAATAGCCCTTTTCAAACAGCAGAAAATCTGTACACATCATCTTATTAACAATACAAGTACAAAAATCAGCAGCGAGTTGAGGCGATTAGAAATGTTCATGCACTGTGGAGAAAAATGCGATTTTCTACTGTTCTTTTTTTGTTCCGATTAGAGGAGGGCAGGGTAATCATCTTTTAAGCTCGATGCTCTCAGTTTGGGATATAACCCTAAAGGTTAGCCAGATCTCAGAGCCGTTCTACATAGTCAAAAGATAGTCCTTTGTCCTGAGAAGGAGGGATTAAATATCAGCCACAATTATAGGTTGAAAACATGCCTGCAGGAGCTTTCCCCTAAAATCCGGAGGAGGCTACATTTGGAAGGGCTCCTGCACGCGGTGGTTTTGTCTTTGTTCGACTGGGACTGAACAGATGCTTTGCACCCCCCTTTTCACCAAGTCCCACATAAAAAGAGATCAGATTCGCAGAAAGCATGCGTAGGCAGGAAGAGTGTAGTTAGTGTTATTTTTTAATTTTTATTTTTTTGGTTTGCATTTCCTGTAATTTTTTAAGCTTTTCAATCCTGGCAGCCTAATAATAGCTACTACCTACCGCAGGTTTAACAAAACACTACCATAGAAAAATGGTCAGTTTCCCAAGAAAACCAGATATAATGAAAGCTGAGGTCACTAGTAAGTTTGTCAAAAACCCCAGATATTTATTCACAATTAACCTTCTTGCATAAAAGCTGGTGCACAGCTTATTTTTCTTAACTTGCCACTGAATTCAATATACTGGTTGTTTTGACATGACACAATTCCATACTGTCGTTTTGGTAGATTTAGTAAGGACTACTTCTGTTTATCTTTAACAGCACATTAACTACTACACCCACACACTATTATATATGTAAACAGCCACAGGAACTGTGGAGCAAAAGTTGAAAAGAAAGCACTTATTCAAATGTTGGTCCAACAGAGTGAGGCATTAACAGTTTCAAAGTGCTGCAGAAGACAACATCCATATTGCTTATGGACATGTTTATAATTCAGATTGCATCAGATGTATCTCGACAGGCTATTGCTGTGTTTAAAATGCATACATAGGGGCCTGTTTGTATGGTGATAACCTACGTGTGTATGTTTACATATTTCCCAATATAGTATCCTCTTATTAAATTTGGCTCTACGATTTTGTGACAACTGTTGAGTGAAAAGACTACTGATACTTTAACTGAGATTGTAATTTACGATGGATGCTATAAAATCCACAGAATGTTTTAAAGCAAATATTGTGTGAATAGTATAGTACACCATATTTCCTTAGAAGTGTTGCATAATTTTCTCCTTTTCCACAGAATCCATATTTCTCGTTCACAAATAAGGACAGCATTGAGAGGGGTCAGCATAACTGCATTGCTGCTCTTTAAAATATCAGCTTTTATTTTATGCTGCTTTAATTGAACTGTTCTGGGCTGGAGAAAGTCTATATCAAATCCCTGTTGTGAGTGAGAGAATGGTTGGGTACACAAAAAGATGACCATTACCCTAGCAAACATGATAGATAGATAGATAAAAATGTTTATTTTTTGACAGGAGTTAATCATTAGGACTGTTAAATAATATTTACAAGATAGTCCTGTATAGATTATGGTTTCAAGTGTAAAATCTTAACATAGTTGCATACATTATGAGACAGACAACAATATAACAAAAAACAAAAACAATACAAAATACAGTGAGCTGAAACAACAAAATATCATACATGAGAATGCACCAAGGAAGTTGCTATTCCATGTGCTGTGGCAGTTACCTTCTCATTTTGGAAATGCTCTGTAAAAGGCTCAGTCTTTTCAGTTCAAAACGAACATTCATGTACTTCATCAGGACCTGAACATACATAGGAGAACACAAAGACAGATAATATATGAATAGTTCTAAGAAGAAGAAAATGAAATTGCTTAGTAAAACAGAAGTCAACTCACTTTCTCTTTTCAGGATTCATCGATAAAGCGATAATGGAACAAGTTAAACAAAAATAGTTGTGTGTAGATCTTGTGGGATACCTGGCTATGGTGGCTGTTTTTTTGTTTATCAACTACTTTATTGTCAGCAATTGCTATTAGAAATACACAGAGTGATACACATTTGGTCGGTTTCTGCTCTTGTCATTTCACTTTATTTACTCAATGACAATTATTTTTTAAAGCTCAAACCTAAAATAAATAGCAAATTAGAACTACTGCCAATGGTCACCAAATGCAGTTAATTATATGGACTCAAATGCTTTAATATTTATACGTGGAATACCAGCACAGTATGACCGGTATTAGTTCTGTTTAAAATGGCTTAAGATATTTCTAGGTTACTGAACAGTACTGATTTCCCCATCCCACTGAGTTCCACAGTGGGTACTTACTTATTGAACAACTACTAACCCCTGCGACAGCCCCTTCCAGAGTGCCTGTCCCATTTATTTCCTTCTCCCTCTCCTTTTACCTATACCCGAGGTGTTTGTTGGGACAATTATTCACTTAAGTAAATCATTAAGTTATACTATTGGTTGTGACAATTTTATGCAATGTTATTTTTCTGTGTATTTCTGACTGCGAGATGGGGTTTTGCCCTTACTCTTGTACTGTACACAAGTGTTTGTTAAAATTCAATAAAGATCTTTATGGGAAAAAAAGATATTTAGGAGAAGCTATAAGACAATATCTGCTGACCAGGACCTGCACATTCTTGAACATAAATAGTTCAAAACGTTTAAGACACAGTATTGGATCCCATGGTCATGGACCAAAGTCACAATAGAATTAAATGGGTGCTTGGATTTTTTTAACAAATTGCTGGAACCAAATAGCTATCGTTGTAAACTTAAAAACCTTATTTATGAGCAAGATTGACATACAAATGGTGTGAAACTGTGTGTGTGTGTGTGTGTGTGTGGAGGGGGTTATAAACACAGTGAAGCACGGTGTATACATTTATTCAAATTATTTTCATAGTCAGGACACTCCAGATACCCTGGGCATGTTTTTTTCTAATTAGAATAACTAAAATACAAAACAAAAACCCAACCAAAATAACAGTTCGCCATCAAGATATGCTAGTAGGTGTGTTTTTATCTTGACAATATAAAACAAGGCATCTCATGCAATTCCAAAATATTTCTTGTCACTGAATGCTAATGCCACAGTGGCAAGAAATATGTCACAGTAGTCTACCCTAGTTTTAAAATATCAGCCAGCACTGCATTTGTGTAATCCTATTTATTTAGAGTGGAATTTAAAGGTAACATAATTGTTAAGGGCCCTCAGATATGCAAAAGACACTGCACAATGCTGGAAAAACACTAAATTCCAGAGTGTTTACATCTGCAACCTCCCTGATTTGGCCAGACCTCTCCTAGTAGCCCCAAGATAGGGAGAGGGAGAGGAAGTTTTCCAGTGTGCTTTTTAGCAGATGCACAGCTGAAAGTTAAAGCAACACACACACACACACACACACACGCACACACTATAGTTAAGACAGACAGACAGGGGTATCATTCTCACATTTTACACAAGTCTAGCCTGTTTAGAACAAACTCTAATTTTAGAATTGGGGGTTGCTTGTTTGATATGTAAAATTTTGTGTAATTTTGTTTCCAGAGGAATCATCCAGTACAGATTAAAATAATGTTATCATTAGATCCACCCACTGTTAAAACAACACTGCAACTCCCTTGGTGGCTTTAAAAAAGGCCTCAAGACCTACCTGTTGGGACTAAGCCTCTGTGCATGCTACCGCTGAGCATCAGAATCATGCCATAGGGCTACCTCTGTAGCCACTGCCAGCCGCCTGGCATGCCTTTACTCCCATATTGGGACCTATAGCATTTGATGAGCTGTTTGTAACTATAATTTTTGTGAAACTGTTCCATCTCGATGAACAATGTGTGGCTGTCATTTTTGCGAAACTGTTTTACTCCTCATGCTTATCTTCAATTTTACCTAACCTGCCTGTGAATCATACGATACGTCCTGATTGTAATGTCTGTATTACTCTGTTTGCTTTCAGTTGTTACTGCTGTTTATTCTCCTGTAGTCTGTAACTAATCTCGGGTCACCCCTGAAAAAGGGACTGTAATGGTCTCAGTGGGCCTACCCGGTCACCAAAATTTTAAATAAAAATAAATATATTACTGTCATATTTTTTCTCACTAAGGATTTTACATTCTCTGTTATGATTGCTTATTCCCCACCTAATGTCACAATTCTCTGTGGCATCATAGATACTTTTCTTGCGGTAGACTGTGACATCACAAAGAGAGTATTATGACTTCAAGTTGGGAATGAAAGCAACAGTTGGTGATCCCTAAAGATAATTGTTTCAGTTTCCATACCAACATTCTTAAGAGCAACAAACATTAGGGGACTAATATTTAAAATATGTCATTTAAAAGTTATATTTTGCCAAAATGTTACGTCTCAAAGTTTTCTTTGATGCATCAATTGCTGCATAAGACCTCTGTAGAACTATAAGGACTGCTGAATTCTGCCAGCGGAATGCTAATCCTAGTTTTAGGTTGCTTTCCAGAATTTGTTGCTAATTTTTTCAGAATTTCAGAAGTCAATTAATGCAAACCTCAGATTTGTTTTTGGTTTTTTTGTTTTTTTTTATTTACATTTTCTCCGCCTTCCTAGCTGCCAGCCACCCGGTAGTATCGACCTGGTCATGGGCCACGACTCCCACTCCCCAAATCGGCCTCGGGCTCTCCGATACCCCGTGGCTTACTCCCCACGGTGGGGCTGCGGAAGTGGGCAGGGGAACACCGCCGCAGTACTGGGAATTGGTCGGAGAGCTGGCCTGGGGAGCTAATTGAAGCAGCGGCGGGCTTCATAGAGGGTGGCTGGCAGCCGTCCTTTTCGGTTTTTCCGGGGAGGCGGGGTGGTGCAATGGCGTCAGGCGTCCGCCCGCCTCCAAGTATCGTCGCGGTAGCATGCGACTCCGGCCTCCGCTAAAGTCGCTAGTGCTCC
The DNA here is from genome assembly GCA_016271365.2 of Neoceratodus forsteri. Taxonomy (NCBI): domain Eukaryota; kingdom Metazoa; phylum Chordata; order Ceratodontiformes; family Ceratodontidae; genus Neoceratodus; species Neoceratodus forsteri. The sequence continues at coordinate 1,276,514,656 of CM057450.1, read as the reverse complement.
GATGTATCCGCCCTCCCCTGGAAGGAGAGCAGTCCTGGGGCGCTTCATCCTTCTCCCCGGCCCGACCCTACCGGCGACCTGAGTCCGTTCGAACCGGGTCGCCAGCGTCCCATCGCGGAAATCCAACAGCTGCGCCATCGGGCCGGCCCTCAGATTTGTTTTTTGCAATCTACGTAGATTAGGAATTGGTTTCCCACAGTTTGCAGAAAGCTAACTCATGGTTTACCAAACTGTGGAACACTAATCCACAGTTAATGTAAACTGTGAATTATTACTCAGCAATTTAAATACTGATCTTTGAAATTTTTTAAATGTTGGAATTTCTCTTACAATGGAATTCTTCAGAAGTAGGCAGAATTTCTGAAATGGCACAGAATTCAATTAGAAGCAGAATATGGAAATTCTATGTAGCACCAGTGTCCAGTCCTGTGTACTGTATCTGGCACATTTCATACCATACTGCTTCCCCTGTGTAACTATGAAGCTTTTCACTCAGTCCCAGCTTTGTTTGAAACCATTGATGGTTCTCGTACCCACCATCTCTGCTTAAAAACAATGTCCTCACATCCCTCCTAAATCTCCCCCCATCCAGCTTCCACTCACATGCCTGTATTCTTGGTTTGTCAATCCTGCTGAATATTTTCTTGCAATCTTCCCTTTCAGGAACTTGAAGGTCTGTATCACATCACCCCTCTCCCTTCTGGTGTCTAGCAAGTAGATGTTCAGGGTCTTAAGCTGATCCTTGTAGGATCCGTCTAGTTTTTCCCTGAATCATCATGGTTACCCTATGCTGCAACGTCTCCAACCTGTCTTTGACTTTCCTTAGATGGGAGCTCCAGAACTGAGCACAATATTCCAGATGTGTCCTCACTAGTGCTCTATAGACAGGCAGTATAATCTGTTTCCTCCTGCTGTCAACACCCCCCAGTACATTCCAAGGGTGGGTGAGCAGCTGCCTTCATAACCAAAATTAATGTCACTGATTAGTTAGATGGCAGGGTATTCACAATTAGTGGCGGAATAGTCATTCTTCTTTCTACATTAACATCTGTTGTACCAACATCAAATCATAAAGCAGGGCATCTGTGTGTATTGTGTATGTTAATACCACTGCTGAGACCACAGTTGTAAGAGTGGTCTCATGTGCATTCATAGGCTATGAGAACCATGAACCAAAGGTGAGCAGTTCTGATACCCTAAGAATGTAAGTGAGACCACTCTTACTACTGTAGTAGTGGTCTCAATGGTGGTATTAATAAATTATTGATTGTGATGCAATAAAAAGTACATTAAAATAAAAAAAAAACTTCCCTAGAAGTGCTTGATTCCAAGGCAGCTGTGCATGAGACACTCTTCATGGAATAACGGTGCCTCACGCACAGTAGTAATACCATGCATACTTTCTGCACACACATGCATACAGAAAATCAGAATGACACCAGAAATTTCACACTGGCTTAAAAAAAACTATGAAATCACTGATCAGTGACAGTGATGATCTGAGTCCTCAGAGGCTGGCCTGGCAGGCTTGGAGTAATGAGAGAGGGAGGGAGGGAAGATAAGCAAGTCAGCAACTCAGCAGTCTCTCTCACATAAACGGAGCCCAATGTGATGAGCGTATGGGACAGTTACTGTCCACATGTTTGCCAGTGCTGCCAGCTAGTCCCTCAGATTTTCCACTAACCACTCACAATCACACATGCTAATGGTCTTTCAGCATAGCACCTTTTGTGAGTGGTAGTGAGAGAGGTCAGCAATCAACCGTTATCATCCGTCAACTTGATGAGCTGTCTGGGACATTCCAGTTTGGTGCTGTTTATTATAGAAAGCTGCCAGTAGTGTGAGCAGTTTAATCTGAGTTCCTTCAGGTATATAACTGTTTTTTTTTTCATGTAAGTGTTGGATCAATAAGGTTGGGTCAGGTGGTGGGGGAGGGGAAGTTAGCAGCAAACAAATGGCCCAAACATAAGTGGGCTAGCTGGGACTTGGAGGACTTGGCTCATCACTAGAATGTGTGCTGCTCAAACTAGTGGGGAGAAAAAAGCAGGGTGAACATGATAAGAGTGGACATTGTCAGGGAGTGGAGGAAAAGTGGTGAGAACTTGAAGGAGCCATTCTGGAAGCAAGTAAATCATACTTCAGAAGATCACCAAGAGTAACAAACACAAGAGACAGATGGTTTTGTAAGGAGGCAAAGAGGGTGGTGAGGGCCAGAAAAGAGCGTTCACTAATTACAAGAATCACCAAATGGAGAAGTGGAGTGAGTACCAAAGCAATATGAAGGAGGCCAAAAAGGTTGTCAGGAGTGCAAAGACAGACACAGAACTATGAATTGCTGAGGGGGTCAAGGGATGTGAGAAAGAATTATTCCAGTACATCTGGAAAAAAGGAAGATGTGTAGAGGAATTGTTGTGATAGTGGGGGAAGGGTAGTAGAGGATGACGAGTAGAAGGCAGCAGTTTTGAATTACTACTTCTGCTCAGTATTCATTTTGAAGGACAGCAGGCCACCAGAAAGTGGAATTAAGGCAGCAGCAAGGGTTATTTCAGGAAATGAAGTGGATAGAGATTACAGTAGAAAGAGTAGAAAATGGCATGCTGTCCTAGTGGTAGTCGTAGAAAAGTTTCTCAGTACTGGGGTATACCTGGGTATACTGAGGCAGAATGAGGCACACATTACAGTCAATGCATATTGTAACCTGAGTGCCACGGTGGTACCTCAAGGTACCTCCAGGTAGGAAACTTTTAGATAACTACCACTATAGATAAAGTACTAAAACCAGACGTAATGTACCTGAAAGTGCTCAGGGTGTGATGTTAGAACTGGCTGAGCCCCTGGCAGGGCTATTCAATACCTCACTGTGGTCTGGGGTGGTTCCTAAGAATTGGAAACAGCAGATATAGTCCCACTCCATAAGGGAAGGGAAAGGGAGGATTCAGGCTATTACAGACCCATCAGTCTTATCTCCATTGTAGGTAAACTGATGGAGACACTAGTCAAGTAAAACCTTATGATATACCTGGAAAGCAATGGGCTTCAGGATAGTAAACACTATGGGTTTGTGGGAAGGAGGTCTTGCCAAACTATCTTGAAAATATTCTTGATCTGGGTTATAATGGCAGTAGATTTGCTTCACTTTGACTTCTATAAAGCATTTGACTCTGTGTTGTACACGAAACAGCTGAAGAAGTTAGAGGACTTAGAGTAGGAAAGGTGCTAATAAGGTGAGTGGGAAACTGGTGGGGGGCAACAGAGGGTGGTGGTTAATGGGGTCAAATCAGGTAATAGAGAGGTCGCAAGTAAAGTGCCACAGTGATCGATCCTGGGACTTGTCCTTTTTAATATGTTAATCAGTGACATAGGGGAAGGTATAGAGGGCAAGATACTGTATGTCTCTTTTCAGATGATACAAATCTTTGTAGCAAAGTAGACAGTGAAGAAGGGCTGAAGGAGTTGCAAAGAGACATACAGTAGCTATCTTACAGAGATGATCTAAAGTACAGCAGTTGAGATTCAGTGCCATAAAATACATGGTAATGCACATAGGGAAGAGGAATCCTAGGATGGAATACTGGATGGGGAGGAGGTCAGGTTGACCACTACTACCAAAGAAAGGGACCTGAAGTCATCGTAACTCCCTCAGACAAGCGAGTCCATGCAAAAGGTCTACAGTTACAGTAAGACAGCCAGAATGTTGTGGTGCATTGGGAGGGACTTCGATAGTAGGAGGATGGAGGGGATATTGCCCCTACAAAGGTCACTGGTAGACCCCATCTGAAATACTGTGTGCAGTTCTGGAGTCTGCACCTGAGGAAAGATAGGCATAGATTGGATTCAGTACAGGAAAGGAACAAAAAAGATTCAGGGCCAACAGGCCAGATCCTATGAAGAGCAACTGTGGGTCTTCGATGGAGACCAGAAGGGAAAGATGTGACATGACTGAGACCCTCAGGTTCCTAAGAGGAAAACTATGGTGAACTGTGATAATCTATTCAATAACAGCCCTGTTGAGGTATGCCTTGGACTCTTTGGCCCCAAAGTTCACTCCATTCTCCTATATTGCACCCATATCAGCATATTTCCTTATGGAATGGAGTGAATGTAAGGCCCGAAAATCTCAAGGCACACCGCGGCACTTGTCGGTGTCTATGGGGTAGGATGAGGTGAAATGGTGTGAGCGTTATGGCCGAAGAAGCAAAGGCACACCCCAGTCCCTGTCACTCTCTGCAGGGTGGGGCTGGGGTCGGCGTTAGTTCACTACTTCACTGCCAGTCCTATTGTGCATCTTTCTAATTCCTGCACTACCAATGTCAGTGCCAGCAAGCCAACGTTCAGCATTGACAAATGCTTGTTGTACTTCTTTGTGGTATCTTTACTGGTACTAGTACTAGTGAATGTTACTGCAGCAGTGCATTGCACTGCCCCTTCCCCCACGGCCCTCCCCAACCGACAAAGGTATTCTTTTCCAGATTGGAATTTCTGATGGTGAGTACTGGTTAGGTGTTGTGCCTTTGTGTCTGCATCTCTTCAGTGCACAGTGCAATCTTAATCTGTCTGTGCATTTGCATCTCTTTAGGGTCCAATCTCCATCTCTAACTTAAGTCACAGTTGTTTCTTTGTCTTCCCTTCAGAATACTGGACAGGTGTGGTGCTTAATTCTGCAGGAGCATTGTACTCATTAATATACGTTTTTAAGTCAAGACCATCATCACGAGTCACTTGTGACACAAATCACATTCTTCATCATCATGGTCACAAATGCAGTCACAAATCACAATTCACGGTCATTCACATTACAAATCACAACATCAATTTTTTTTCTAGTTACTTGGATGTATTGTAAGCCAGTTTTGTAGTATCTCTCCATGCTTCACCACCCCACCATTGTACTCATTGATACGTGTTTTTAAGCCTGGGAGTTTTAAGCTACAGCTCATCAGGGAAGTGCAGCCATAGTCGGTAGGCATTCATGTTTCTTCATCATCACGGTCACAAATACAGTCACAAATCACGATTCACGATCACGTCATGAATCACAACATTCATTTTTTTTAATAGTTACTTGGATGTATTGTAAGCCTGTTTTGTAGTATCTCTCCATGCTTCAGCACCCCACCACTGCACTCATTGTTTATTTTTAAGTCAGGGAGTTGGACAGTGTCTGCAGTACATACACAGACTGGAAAGAAGACTGACTGCACACATGCAGTTTAGCACAGTATACTTGCACTGCTCAGAATACAAAGTGTCACAAATATGAAAGACAACAAAAAAAGGGCAGAATTACATACAAGGGTCGGGGATGGTGGAGGAATACATTTTATAACACAGCAAGAAAGGTGTGGGGGGGCACATGATGTGAGGAAAAAAAAATAATGTGGGACCCCATGGTGATCCAGCAGCAGTTCCAGCATGGACATAATTTGCAACTGATGTTCCTCTATGTGATCCAGACGCTGCTCCACAGCACTTACCCTCTCGTTGTTATCCTCAACAGCACTCCAGAGAACTGCCAAGTCAGCCTGTGTTACATGCAGTTCTCTGCGGTCCACACACTCAGCAGGCTGACCTGGTGGTGGTGGGGGGTGCTGGTGGAGCAGCAGGTGCTGCTGTGGCCCTCCTCTTCTTAGGGATACCACAATGCACCGCTGCACTCTCTGCCACAGAATGGCCAGCAGGTGCAGGCTTGGTCTGTTCTGTGGCAGCCAGCCACTCCAACTGCTGGTGATTGAGCATTGGGTTCACTGGCCCTCAGTCCCCAGGTGAGTCCCCCAGGGGCCACGGCTCACCTCCACCTCACATAGGCGGCACTTGACCACACTGCTGTCCCCCCACACAGTAAAAAAACTGCCAAACAATGGAGGTGCAGGGAGGACCAGGCACAGGCAGGGGATGGCGAGATGAACTGGAAGCCGGTTGGTCACACTGCTGAACAGGGATGGGATCCACACCTGGACCCGGGGGAATAGGCACATCCTGCTCCAGAGAACCTGGACTTGATGGTGGTGGTTCAACTGCCTCAGAGTCAGGACAGGAGGCGGTGCTAGTCCTGCTTCGGGGGGGGGGACACTCACAAGTATCAAGCGGTCCAACAGGAATGGGTGCCCATGCCCTCCACACATGCACACGGTACGATGCTTACCACTACCACACTCTCCCAGAGCTGCACCACCCCAGACATTCCCTCACCCTGGTCCATCTCTCCTACTGAGCTCCCTCAGTCTGAGCAATTACTACTCATACTGTCACACAACACACACACACAGTCACACAGACAAACAACTAACGACTTATAAAGGGTAAGAAAAATAAAACTTACAGAAAGAACAAATTAAGTAAAAAAGAGTACAGAAAAGATAAAAAAAAATGTAGCTTTTAAAAAAGCTGTTGGGTCTAAATCAAAGTTTAAATCTCCTCCTCGCTCTGATCTCAAAGTATCAGCAGTCACAAAACACACTACTCTCTCTCCGTCTGCACAGGAGAAAGTAAAAGTGTCTGCTTGTATGACTCACTTTCTTCCTGACTAGTTAAAGAGCATGTGACCTACAGTACTATAAGCCATGTGATGTGTGTGGGGGGGTGCCAAATCTGAAACACCAACTGGATCACTTAAAATCTTAATGAGGAACGCAAAGTCCATTAAAAACAATGACTTTGCCTTACTTCGCATTGCCATTTCGCCTTAACGTGAAGTAGTAATGACAAGGCGGAGTGAGCACTTTGCATTGCCCACTCCGCGTAGCAGATTGGCAACACGAAGTGCCCACTTTGCATTCACTTCGCCAGTGGAATTTAAATTTGCTGGATCTCTAATTGGGCTCCAACAAAAGATCCCACAGCATCTTCTACACGTCAGCGTGGTACCCACCCAGGAGACTATAGAGACATTTTGGGCAGCTGCCATTGGAAAGCTGGGTGCACCCACAGGTAGAAGGTGGGAACTGTGTGGGGTAAACAGTATTTCAATATTTGTTAAAGTTGTTACACTGTCTTGCTCCCTTTTTCACCTTCCCTCAAAATAAAACCTGTTAATTGTAAATGTTACATTTTGGTATTGTGACTCACTGCGAGAAGGGGGATTTCTTGTTGTGTGGGGAGGGTACAGTAGGGGCAGCTACTATATTTTCCAAGGGGGTGTTAACCTGCAATGCATCTACAGGTATTCCCCATCACTACCCCAGGTGGAGGCACCATGCGTACCTGTTGTTCCAGTACCACTTGTCTGCCAAAGAACCTAGGCTGGCCCCCTCAAGGTGTGTCCAGGTAAAACCCAAGAGCCCCGGAAACAGCTGAGGTGAGTTCAAAAGGGGCTGTTACAACCATCTATCATCTGCCTGATGTAGTGGTGAGTTTGAAATTTATTTTTTCTGGGGTTTCTACTCAGCCAGCCTGCCGCTTGTGTGATAAGTTTGAAAGACAAACTGTGATTGCAATTGGTAACTGGAAGGTACAGCTGCATGCTGCATGCAGTCCCTTTGAAGGACCACTTGCTCAGTGATTAGTGCCGAGAAAAAGCAGCAAGGAGTTGCAGTTTTGTTACTTAAAACAAAACAGGTAAAAGAAAAAACTAAAATGTAACTGTAGAGAGTAAGCAATTGGTGCCTGAAATGGACAACCGTGCACTGTCGTTTATAAAAACCATTCACTTGCCTTCAAATGCATGAGAAAGGAAGGAAAAAAAGAAAGTAGACAATATAAAAAAATTATTTTATGTGTTATTTTTTGGGGGAATGGCAACATGGTAAAGGAGAGGTTCTGCATTTTCTAGATTGTAGTGTAGTAATCTGTGCCATGTTAAGACATGGGAGAGGGGCACGTGTGCCTACACTTAATACAGTGATGTTAAGCTCAGATAACATTACTGTTGCAGGCATAGACTGACCAATGAGAGAGCTGGAAATGTTCTTGCCATTATATGATTGGCAGTAGTAACTCTCCGCGGTATAGCCATGGTTGATACAGCAGCCTGTCCTTTTTTTCTGTATGGATTTGCAATGTGACTTACAGGTTGGTGGTGTCATGTTGGTTTTGTGAAGGAATGAGGAATTGACACAGGAGGGATGAATTTAAAAAAGGTATGTGAATGGTTGGTGTTTCAAAACTTCTGAGATTAGTGCAGCCTGGTAGGGTAATTCATATAGAAGAACATGGAGGGTCTGTGTCTGGTAAGGAACAACTTCTGAGACACGTGGAGGAGGGTAACTTGGTAAAAAACACCTGAGGGCAGGGGAACATAGTCTGGAAAGGATTGTTGAGATGGGCGAAGGGAATGTACTGTAATTTGAGGTGATTTGTTCAAAAATGAGGGTCAGTAAGATCCAATGAAAGGCTAAGATGAATGTGGTGAAGCATAATTTTTGTTAGCAAAGTCATGGAGGGTCGGGGATAGGTGTGGGGAGGGACTGCTGAGGTTGGTGTAGTTCATAAAAACAAGCACTTGTCAATGCTGAATATTCGCTTGCAAGTCGTTGTACTGGGTCCTGCTTGTACACATTCTTACTATATATTTACCCCAGATAGACCAGATGAGATGTAATATGTCATTTGCAGTGGGGTCCTGACTTTAAACAGTTTTATACTGCATTTACCCAGGATAGTAGAGGTGAGATGCGATATCTCGTTTTTAATGTGGTCCTGCTTTATGATGTATTTTTCTAGGACAGATTATCTCAGATGCAACATCTCCTTGTCAGTGGAGCTCTGCTGTACAGTCCTGCTTTTGCACAGTTTTGCAATATGTTTACCGAGGATAACCTAGCTGAGATGCAATATCTCATTTACAGTGGGGTCCTTCTTTGATGCATTTTTCTACTGTATTTTCTGAGGACAACACAGATCAGATGCTATCTTGTTTTCAATGGGATTCTGCTTTTCACAGTTTTTACTCTGTATTCACCTAGGATAGCACAGCCAAGATACAATATCTTGTTTTGAATGGGACCCTGCTTTTTTCCATTTTTATATTGTATTTACCCAGGACAGCCCAGCTGAAAGGCAAGTTACATTTTCAGTGGGTCCAGCTTTTACAATGCATTTTCCCAGGTTAGATACATGGTTCAGTGAAGGCTCTGCTGTTCTACTTTTACACACTTACTATATATTTACCCAGGATAGACCAGATAAGATGCAATATCTAATTTTCAGCGGTGTTTGCTTTTACCCATTTTTAGATTGCATTTACATAAGACAAGCCAGCTGAGAGGCAGCATCTAATTTTTGGTGGGCTTCCACATTTTGACCCCAAATTTCCAACATAGTTTTTTTTATGACCTGACATTAATGACCAAGACTGCTGGAATTTTTTGAACTCTAAAAGAAAGGTGATTTTACAGTGCGACTGCAAAAACTTGCTTTGGAGTGGATTTGAAAAATTACACTTGTCATGTTCAGGAGGTAGGGTAACATAAGGGATATATTGAACATTAGGGGCCAAAATCTGCAAAAATAAAGTTATGAGCAAACATTGGAACAATTCAATGTTTCTTCATAACTTACTTGTTATTGCACATTTTGACCCCAAATTTTCAGCGTAGTCTTTCATGACCCCATGTTATGATCATGACAGATGGATTTTATTTAATGTTGTCTGAAAGGTGGTTTCACAGAGGGACTACAAAAACATGTTTCAAGTGGGATCTGAACAATGACACCCATCATGTTCATTAAGTGGGCTGACAAAACAGCTATGTGTACGTTTGGGACCAAAATCTGCAGAAATCACAAATCTATGAGTAAATGTTAAAACAATTCAATGTTTTCTCATAATTTTGATGTTTTTTGACATTTTGACAATTAATTCTCAACACCGTCTTTTTATGACCCCACCTAATAATCACAGCAGGTGGAATTTTTTAAATCCCGTTCGAAAGGTGACTTTGAGGAGCAAATGTGAAAACATGTTTTGGAGGAGATTTGAAAAATGACACCTGTCATGTTCATGAGCTAGAAGAACAAGAGGGCTGTGTTGAAAACTGAGGGGGGGTATCTGTGCACATTGCAATGTAATGAGAAAACATGGCGAAAATTCAACATTTCTTCATAGCTTCATTGTTTTGTCACATTCTGACTGCAAATTTTCAAAATAATCTTCTTATGACCTCTACTTTTGAACATGACAGGTGTTATTTATAAAATACTTGTCAAAATGTAATTTCACACCAGAAGTGCAAAAACAAATTTTGGCCAGGATCTAAGAAACAACATCTGTCACGTTCATGAGGTGGCGTGAAAAATGGCTATATTGAAAATTTGGGGTCAGAATATTGAAAATTACCAAAGTTATGAACAAGTATTGAAAAATGTCAACATACCTTAATAACTTTATTGTTTTTTAATATTCTAACTCCAAATGTTCAACATAGTCTTCTTATAACCCCACCGGATAAACCCAGTAGGTGAAAATGCTCAAATCCCACCAAAAGGTGATTTTACAGAGTGACTGCAAAATCACCCTTAAGCTAGATTTGAAACATTTCACATACCTTATTTATGGGGTGGGGTCACAGAAGGACCATGTTGAACATGTAGGGGCAAATATAAAAGCAAGCATTTGTCAATGCTGAATGTTGATTGCGCTGGTGTGTTGAGCTCACTCACTGCCCCTCTGTCACTCGCTCAGTCTGTTTCTCCCAGTGCTGCAGGCTGCTCTCTTGTACTGGGCTCCTGCCTGCATTAGCACCTTGTTCTGCCCACTAAGAAATCCACAGCTGTCCCGACAGAGCTGCGTTGAGGTGGCTCACTCCCCCTCTCTCACTCACTCATTCTGTTTCTCCTGGCGCTACAGGCTGCCCTTTTATATTGGGCTGCTGCCTCTGTTGGTGGTTTTTTCTGCCCACAAAGAAATCTGCAGCAGTCCCGACACAGGTCTGTTGAGCCTGCTGAGTTACTCTCTCTCACTCATTCATACCGTTTCTGCCAGCGTTGCAGGCTGGTCTTTTGTACTGGGCTCCTGCCTACGTTGCCGCCTTTTTCTGCCAACAAAGAAATACGCAGCAGTCATGAGAGAGTGCCATTGAGCTCGCTCATTCCCATTCTGTCACTCACTCATGTTTCTCCTGGCGCTGCAGGCTGCCCTTTTGTACCGGGCTCCTGCCTGCATTGGCACCTTGTTCTGCTCACAAAGAAATCCACAGCTGTCCCGTCAGAGCTGCGTTGAGGTTGCTCACTCCCCTGTGTCACTCACTCATTCTGTTTCTCCTGGCGCTGCAGCCTGCCCTTTTGTACTGGGCTTCTGCCTCTGTTGGTGCCTTTTTCTGCCCACAAAGAAATCTGCAGCAGTCCTGACAATTCTCCGTTGAGCTTGCTTAGTCCCCTTCTCTCACTCGCTCATTCTGATTCTGACAGCGTTGAAGGCTGGCCTTTTCTATTGGGCTCCTGCCTGTGTTGCCACCATTTGCAGCAGTTCCAATACAGCCCATTGAGCTCGCTCACTCCCCCTCTCTCACTCGCTTATCCGGGTTTTTCTGCCACTGCAGGCTGCCATTTTGTACTGGGCCCCTGCGTGCATTGCTGCCTTTTTCTGCCCACAAACAAATCTGCAGCAGTCCCAACAGAGCTCCGTTGAGCTCACTCACTCCCCCCCCTCCCTCACTCGCTCATTCTGTATCTCCTGCCACTGCCGGCTGCTCTTTTGTACTGGGCTCCTGCCTGCATTGGTGGCTTGTTCTGGCCAGAAAAAATCTGAAGCAGTCCCGACACAGCTCCATTGAGCTTGCTCACTCCCCCCTCTCTCCAACTCTCTCATTCACTCATTCCGTTTCTGCCCATGCTGCAAGCTGCCATTTTGTACTGGGCCCCTGTGTGCATTGCTGCCTTTTTCTGCCCACAAACAAATCTGCAGCAGTCACAATAGAGCTCTGATGAGCTCGCTCACTACAGCTCTGTCACTCACTCATTCTGTTTCTCTTGGCGCTGCATGCTGCACTTGTGTACAGGGCTGCTGGCTGCATTGGCACCTTTGTCTGTCCATAAAGAAATCCGTAGCTATACCGACAAAGATCCATTGAGGTCGCTCAGACTCTCTCTGTCATGCACTCATTCTGTTTGTCCTGGTGCTGCAAGTGGCCCTTTTGTATGTGGCTCCTGCCTGCACTGGCACCTTTTTCTACCAACAAAGAAATCTGCAGCAGTCCTGATAGAGTTCCATTGAGCTCACTCAGTCCCCCTGTCTCACTCACTCGTACTGTCTCTCCCACCGCTGCAGGCTGGCCTTTTCTACTGGGCCCCTGCCTGCATTGATGCATTTTTCTGCTCACAAAGAAATCCGCAGCAGTCCTGACAGTGCTCCGGTGAGTTCGCTCACTTCCCCTCCCTCACTTGCTCTCTTGTTCTGTTTCTCCCAGTGCTGCAGGCTGCCCTTTTGTACTGGCCTCTTGCGTTGGGGCCTTTTTCTGCCCACAGACAAATCCGGAGCAGTCCCGACAGAGCTCAGTTGAGCTTGGTCATTCCCCCTTCTCACTCATTCCATCTTAATCTGTCCCAAACACTGATGTCCCACAGCGACCGTGCTATTCTCCATCAGGAGTGCAAAAACATATTTTAGCCAGGATGTGAGAAATGACAGCTGTACTGTTCATAAGGAGGTGTGAAAGAATACCACTGTTGAAAATGTGGCATGAAAATATTACAAATTTGCGAAGTTACAAGGGTGTGTGGAAACAGTTGAACGCACGCTTGTAACACAGTCATGTTATGGAGTTTTCTCACCAAATTTTCAACATAGGGATTTTAGGACCTCTGCTCATGAACAGTGTCACTGTCATTTTCTTAATCTCTCCTGAACATTGATTTCCCACAGCAACCATGTTATTCTGTGCCGCAACTGTGAAACCACATTTCACTCAGGATGTGAAAAATGACAGCTGTACTGCTCATAAGGAGCTGTGAAAAAATGCCATTGTTGAAAATGTGGCATGACAATATTACGAATCTGCAAAGTTACAAGGGTGTGTGGAAAGTGTAAAACACACACTTGTAACACACTCATTTGATGGGCTATCATCACCAGATTTTCAACATAGGCATTTTAGGACCTCTGCTCATGAATAGTATCACTGTCATTTTATTACTCTGTCCCGGACAGTGATTTCCCAAAGCAACCGCTCTATTCAGCGCCAGAACTGCAAAAACACATTTTAGCCAGGATAGGAAAAATTACAGCTGCACTGTTCATAAGTAGGTGTGGGAAAATGGCAATGTTGAAAATCTGGAGTGAAAATATTATAAATTCGTGAAGTTATGAGCAAGCATGCAAATTACGCAACGCACGCTCATAACACAGTCATTTTATGGAGTATCACTACCAAATTTTCAACATCGCCATTTCAGGACCTCTAATCATGAGCAGTGTCACTGACATTTTCTTACTCTGTCCTGAACACTGATTTCTGACAGTGACCGCTCTATTCTGCGCCGGAAGTGCAAAACACATTTCCGCCAGGATGTGAACAATGACAGCTCTACTGTTCACAAGGAGGTGTGACAAAATGCCAATGTTGAAAATCTGGCATCAAAATATTACAAATTCACGAAGTTATGAGCATGCGTAGCAACTGCGCAGCACTCATCGTAAAACAGTCATTTTGGGAATTTTTTCCACCAAATTTGCAACACTGGCTTTTTGAGAGCCCACCTTATGAACACTGGCACTGTCATTTCATTAATTGGCCCCCAAAGGTGATTCCATGCAGTGTCTGCAAAATCACCTTTTGGGCCGATTAACACCATGACAGTTCAAGCATTCATGAGGAGGGGTCCCAAAAACCCATGTTGAAAATTTGGTGAAACAATTCCCAAAAATTTCCGAGTTATGCACTAAAGTTGAAAACACCCTATTCATTACATTATACAGCTTAACAGCATTTCCTCAGTTCACGGTTGGCTTTGAAGAGTGCAGATGTGTTCCCGGTCCATCAAAGATCTTTGCGCGGACTTGGAGGTAAGTATGGAGTGAGGGGGGTGTGGGGAGGCAAGGTGTGCAGTGGGTGGGTGCGAGTTGTGGGAGGGGGGAGCAGGCAGACTACGAGGGACCGTTTCCTTTTTTCAGGTGAAAAAAAAAAACATTGCGGGACCGTTTTTTCCCCTTACAGGGCAATGTGGCATGCTGGAGTGGGCTCCCAGTGTGCCAAAGGAGTCTTTGTTTGGGGGGCCAGCAGCAGCCAATGGGGGAATGGGCACCCCCATCGGCAAACAACAAAAGGGGGGGCTCAGATTATGCCAACGGGGATTGGGCACCCCTTCGGCAGAAAATGAAAGCGGAGGGGGGTTTACAGAATGCCAATGGAGAGTGGGTTCCCCCATCGGCAAAATCAACACGGGGGCACCGAAGCCAATGGGTATTGGGCCCCTGTCACCACATAAATGGGGGGGGTTATTATACTTTTTGTGAACAGGACGGCAACCCGCCACCATGTTCTCAAACAATATCAGGCTTGCTAAATCCCGCCCTACGTGGCCGAATTCGCTCCCTCATTGCAGCGGATGGCTTCATGCAATGGCAATGCGGCCCCTGGATTGCAGCGGCTGATTTGTCACAAGTTGGTGCAAACGTTCCAAACTTGTGTCACCAGCAGTCTGCAACTGCACTGGGAGAAGCGTGACAAGCCTTTGCAGGCTGTGGGGGCATTGGCCACAACAGTGCCGCGCCTCCACAGCCTGCTTCTCAGCAAGCTGTCCGAATATGTTTCTTGCGCTGCGCGCAATCAACATAAGAATGACAAGGTTATGAGTACAAGTTCAAAACACATTGAAATACATTGACTGCAGCTTACCTAATTTCTTCAATTCCCAGTCCAGCATCAAAGAGCGAAGCCATGTCTCCAGTCCAGAGAGGATTATGGTGATGGACCCGCTATAGGTAAGTAAGTGGTAGGGGGTGTGTGGTAGTAGATGCTGAGTAGGGGAGTCAGGTTGGGGGAGGGTAACAGTGGTAGGGGGTGGCAGTGGAAACAGACATCGATGGACCATTTTCTTTTTTACAGGGTGTAAAAAAATAAAACAAGACATTTAGGGACAGTTTTCTTTATTTCAGGTATTGACACAGGGGGCTGGGTATGCCAGTGTCAGGTTTATATATTCAGGGGGCATGGAAGGGATGGGGAGGTGGGAGGAACACTTGGCAGAGGGTGTGATCTTTTTAAAAAGGTGCATGAGCATGGGAAGCAAATGGGGAGGTGGGAGGGATTCTTGGCAGAGAATGGGATTGTTTAAAAGAGGCACAGGGCACAGAAAGTGATGGGGAGGTGGAAGAAATACTTGGCAGATGGTAAGATTGCTCAAAAGGAGCCAACAAAGGTTGAGCAGGGGTTATTATGTGTAGTCAGTTTCATTGTGAGGGGGGATGAGGCGCAGGCTAATCATGACACCAATTAGTTGCTTGCTGGGTGCTGTCATGCAGATCAAAGCAAACAGCCGCTCTATGATATAGGCGGCTCTTTTCTTTGAACTTCATGAAGTTTCCACCGAGTAAGCCCAGAAGGGTGTCATTAGCCTGGCTGATGATTGGTCTGATACTGTTGAGCCCACTACAGACTGCCCTGCATTGGACCAGCAGTGACACACCTCTCAAATCCACCACCATAGCAATATGTTCATTTTGCAGAAGCGCTAACATAAACAAGCATTTGTCAATGCCGAATGTTTGCTTGCTGGCATTGGCATTGGTAGTGTAGAAGTTACAGAGCTGCATAATAGAAATGGCAGTGAACTATTGAAGTGAAGCCAACCCCACCACCACCCTGCATAGAGTGACAGACATTGGGGTGTGCCTTTGGGTCATCAGGCATAACAGCCATACCATTTCACCACACCCTACCCTGCAGACACTGACAAGTGTCACGGTGTGCCTTGGGCTCTTTGGCCCTTATGCGCACCCCATTCCATCAGGAAATATGGTGAGATGGGTGTGGTATAGGAGAATGGGGTGAACTTTGGGGCCGAAGAGTCCAAGGCATACCTCGATGCCTCTCACTGGCTGCAGGGTGTGGAATGGTATGAGCATTACAGGCAAGAATCTCAAGACACACCCCTGATGCCTGTCATTCTCTACAGGGTGGGGCATTATGGTTGGAAACCCTAACACCTCAGGCATTCGTTGGTATTTTCACTCCAAATTTTCAATATGTTTTTTTGTGACCCCCACCTCATGAACAGTGGCAATATCAGTTTGTTAGCCGAAAGCTGCTTATGCACAGCGACTATGGCATTTAGCACCACAGGTGCAAAAACACATTCCGAACAGGATGTGAAAAATGACAGCTGTACTGTTCATGGGGAGGTATAAAAATTGCAATGTTGCAAATCTGCAGTAAAAATATAAAAAAAAAAAACTGGTGAAGTCACAAGCGTGCATAGAAACTGTGCAACGCACACCAGTAATGTAATTAGTTTGGGGATTTTTTTTTACAGCAGATTGTCTAACACAGGCATTTTGGAACCTCCGATCATGAACAGTGTCACTGTGATTTTCTTTATCTGTCCCGAACAATGATTTCCCACAGCAGCCATGCATCTCTGCGCTGAAAGTGTGAAAACACATTTCGGCCATGTTGTCAAAAATGACAGCTGTACTGTTCATAAGGAAGTGTGGAAAAATGCCACTGGTGAAAATCTGGACTGAAAATATTACAAAGTCATGAACTTACAAGGGTGCGTGGAAACTGTGCAATGCTCACTCATAACATAGTCATTTTATGGACTTTTGTCATCAAATTTTCAACATAGCCATTTTAAGACCTCTGCTCATGAACAGTGTAACTGTGATTTTCTTAATCTGTCCCAAACATTGCTTTTGCACACTGACTGCACCATTGTGCGCTACATGGGCGGAAACACATTTTGGGCGACATATGAAAAATGGCAGCTGTACTGTTCATAAGGAAGTGTAATAAAATGGCAAAGTGGAAAATCTGGAGTGAAAATATTGAAAATTCGCAAACTTACGAGCGTGTGTAGGAACTACGCAACACACGCTCGTAAAACGACCACAAGAATTTTTTCACCAATTTTCAACATAGCCATTTAAGACCTCTGCTCATGAACAGTGTGACTGTGATTTTCTTAATGTGTCCCAAAAATTGATTTCGCACACCGACTGCGCCATTGTGCGCTATATGGGCGGAAACACGTTTTGGGCAAGATGTGGAAAATGACAGCTGCACTGCTCATAAGGAAGTATAATAAAATGACAATGTTGAAAATCTGGAGTGAAAATATTGAAAATTCGCAAACTTACGTGCGTGCGTAGGAACTGCACAGCACGCGCTCGTAAACCAGTAATTTTTAGGAATTTTTTCACCAAATTTTCTGCATAGCCATTTTAAGACCTCTGCTCATTAACAGTGTCACTGTAATTTTCTTAATGTGTCCCATACATTGATTTCGCACACCGACTGTACCATTGTGCACTATACGGGCGGAAACACATTTTGGGCAAGATGTGAAAAATGACAGCTGTACTGCTCATAAAGAGATGTGGTAAAATGGCAATGTTGAAATCTGGAGTGAAAATATTGAAAATTCTAGCGAACTTCTGCAGTGCGTAGGAACTGCGCCAACTCAAGCTAAATAAAACAGTCATTTTAGGAATTTTCCACCAGAATTTTCAAAATAGGCTTTTGAGAGCCACCTTATGAACAGTGGCAGTGTCGTTTCATTACTCAGTCCCAAAAGATGATTTTGCGCAGTGACTGCGAAATCACTCTTTGGGGCCGATTAACGCCATGACAGTGAGACCATTCATGAGAAGGGGTCCCAAAAACCCTATGTTGAAAATTTGGTGCAAAAATTCAAAAAAATGCCTGAGATATGTTGCAAAGTTGAAAAAACCCTATCAATCCCATCATGCAGTTTACCGGCATTTCCTCAGTTCGCGATCGGTTTAGAAGAGTGCAGATGTGTTCACGGTCCACCAAGATCGTCACACTGGAGTCCAGAGGTAAGTAGGGGGTGATGGGGGGTGTGGGGAGGCGGGGTGCACAGTGGGTGGGCGCGGGTGGAGGCAGACACAGCAAGGGACCATTTTTGCGTTTCAGGTTTTTTTTTTAAAAATGAGGACGACTCTGGACGTTTGCCACGCTGGGGTGGGCTCCCAGAGTGACACAAGGACGGCTGGTGGGAGGGCGTGGAGCCGATGAGGGATTGGGCACCCCCATTGGCGATAGCATGTGTTGCCACGCTGGGGTGGGCTCTGGCGTGGCACCCTGCCCTCTGGGGAACCAATTGGAGCCGGCGGAGGATTAGGCACCTGTCGGCTACACAGTGTTCAAATAACGTCAGGCGAGCACGCAGTATGCGTGCCTCTGTGTGTGTGTGTGTGTGTAGGGAGCGTGCATGAGCAGGCGTATATCTTATTGCTGCTCACTGAAGAGTAGCTACCCCTTTCAACTGTAACGCCATCAGATTTTGGAGCTGTCATAGACAGCTCCAGCAGGCATTGGAGAACTGCAGCTGCGCCTGCAAACACACTGCCTGAATTGGAAGAGGGCTGCCACACCTCCAAAAACTCGGATGATGGCACTATGTTTCTTGCACATGCCTGCAAGCAAACATAAAAATGAATGGTCTTTTTTTTTAATAAATCCTAACACTATCAATACTCTGCCTATTTCCCTCTGCAGTGATTTGTGTGGAAATGTGTTTAAAGTAAAACTATACAGGTAGATGAATGTATTTTAATGCACACCTATAATAATGCCAAACATTAGGTATTTGAAATTAAATGACCATACCAAGAATATAAGAATGAATTCTGTTACAATCTCCATCATACTCCAAACAAATGGCCCTTAAAATGCAAAAAGAGTATCTCAATCACTATAACTTTTGCGTGCCTAGGCACCCCTCAGCACAGCCTGTTGTTCGGTATTTGCCTCAGTCAGGTTTTACCTGTAGTTACACTCCTGGAACAAACTATCAGATATAGTGCTAAAACATAAGTATCTTTTCTAAACTGGATTCCATTTGATCCCTGCCTCTACTAGTTGTTTTGAGACCAGATGGTGACAGATGCTGTAGCCTGCACATGCCTCAGTTATCCCTCCGAGCCACACATTATGAGAAAAGATATCCTTCAAAACCTTTTTCTGACATTTTCTAGCAAATAGCCATAGAAACAAAATCTCTTTCAGTATTAGTCTTTACCGTGCATGTTAAATTATCCCTGAATGAGGACAAATACATATATTACTGAAGGAAGACCCAGGAGCATAGTCAGCCTGCTAAGGATTGCTATGCCTAGCTCTCTCTCTCTCTCTCTCTCTCTCTATCCCCATCTCATTTTCACTCTCTCTCTCCAGACTCCACCCCCTCTTTTAAATCCCTGAAATGTTAAAAAAGTTCATTTTCTTCTTGTGGATGGGCTATCATTAGTATCTTCAGATGCAGCAGCTCATGTTATATCTAGTGTTGTCTATCTTCATCTGGCAATGTTAAGTGCATGCAGTATAAACCACCACAATTAATTACCCCACATGTGTCATATTACTGTAGATAAGGAGCCTGAGAGTCAGAAAACAGTGCAAGTGCAATGCAAATATTTGCACCACATTTGCCCCTGTGCCCCCTCCGCTGCTGTGATATTCAGATGGATAGTGAGTGGCGTTATCTGACTGAATATTGGTCCATGTCAGTGCAGCGCTACACAAATCTATGCTGCCACAACATGAACATGGGCTGTATATAGCCCACAGGGAATAGTGCTGCCCAAAATGGGATAGCGTCAAGAACCCTGTGGGCTATTTTAACCCAAGTATGCAAATCAGTCAATTGAGCATGCGAGGTGCTAAGGGGGTCATTTGCATGCCCATTATGGGTTCATTTGTATGGAGCACAGCAGCCCCTTAGCACCTCTTGCAACATGGGCATTTGAATATGAGCCCTGGTGGTTCACAGTGTCCCTCTGCATCCCAGTCACCTGTTCAGTGTGTAGTGAACATTTCCTGGTGGTCCAGTGACTCCCCCATCCCTGATTGTCAGTTCAGTGTTTAGTGAACATTTCCCTGTGTTTCAGTGGTTCCCCCATCCCCACTCCCCCGTATGCAGTATTATAGCACACCTGCTGGTCCAGTGGTCCTCCAGAGCCCTCCCACTGACATCTCACCTCCCTGCACCAGCTGTTTTTACAGTATGTGCACTCACTGACAGCTCATATGGTGGCCAGACGGAGAGCTGAGAGGAGAGCTGTGCTGGTCACCGTATGTAGCTGGGAGGAGTAGCAGGCACTGGGGTAAGGGGGGCTGGGAAGGTGGGATGTTGGCAGGTGGGTCATTTGGATGCTACAGAGGGCCACTGGACCACTATGTGTGCTGGTACCTGGTTGGATTAGTATTACATTAATAGTGTCAGTCTAAACAGCGCTAGTCCCTATAGCGCTAACACGGATAGTGAGCGGGGATGTACAGCACTTGCTATATGTGCTCCCCTGGTCTCTATCCATGGTGCTGCCATGGGACAAGAGCAGCAGAATACGAGGGGTTGGCCAAGTTGCTCCTGTGGCATGGAGGGCTGGGGCATGGAGCACCTTGTCTGAGAAGCAGTGGAGACCAGGGTTCTAATCCTGGTCTCTTAACATTTTTCCTGAATCAGGACTTGGTTGTTTTTATGGCCCCGTTCACACTACAGCTCACTTAAGTAATCCGTTTTAAAAAATGGATTAGTTCTAACCATGCTACAGCGTTCATACTATAGCTCACTTCTGTAATCCGCTTCAGGCAATGCATGTTTGAGCATTCAGATTAATCTTTGTAATCCATGTTAAGTTCAGCAGCATGTAAAAGCTGCTTACCATCATGCATTGCGTGCTTGCAATGTATCCCAGCATTCCTTTATCTGTTGCCATGTATTTGTTTAGAAATGGCGACCAACATGGAGAGGCTTTTTCTGTCTCTGCTTGCTGCTGCCTATTTGATGGGTTCTAGGCAGATGATTGGTGAAATGAGGAGGAGAAGGCTGTATAGGCAGCGCAGACAGCGTGTGCTGCATCAGTTCATGGTTAAACTGCATAACTTACTGCTTATACTGCATCGTGTAGTGGCCACTACATGCATGTCATTTAGTTTTGAAAAGTACATTTGGTGCAGAGAGTGTAGCTCAGTGTGGTGGGATGAAATTGTGCTGTGTACTTGGGGAGAGGAGGAGTGGATCAGCAATTTTCGAATGTCCCGGGCATCATTTAACATGCTTTGCACAGAGCTGTGGGACTCCATCGCCAGATGTGACACTCATTTAAGACAGTGTGTTCCAGTGGAGAAATGAGTGGCCATCACTCTGTGGAAGCTGGCCACTATCATCGAGTACCGAACACTTGGTCACCTGTCTGGTGTTGGACGATCAACTGTATGTGAAATTATTGTGGATGTTTGCGAGGCAATTGTTAATATCCTCATGCCACGTGTTATATGGATATCAAACATCAGTGAGGTGGTCAATGGATTTGAGCATGAATGGGGCTTCCCCTGTTGTGGTGGGGCAAATGACTGTACCCATTTTGCCATTATCTGTCCTCCTAACAATGCCACAGACTATTTCAATGGGAAGAGCTACTACTCAGTTATAATGCAGGCACTGGTGGACCATAAATTCTGTTTCCAAGACGTCAGTATTGGTTGGCCTGGAAGGGTACATGATGCCCGTGTTTTTAAGAATAGTTCACTGTACAGAAAAGGGCAGGAGGGTACATTGTTTCCACCCAGCACAAAAGAAATTGGTGGAGTGACTGTCCCAATAGTTATCATAGGAGACCCTGTGTACTCACTTCTGCCATGGGTCATGAAACCATTCCCCGATTATAACGACCCATGGAAACGTAATTACAATTATAGGCATAGTCATGCCCGCATGGTGGTGGAGTGTGCATTTGGCCGGCTGAAAGGCAGGTGGCGATGTCTCCTGAAGTGACTGGACTTCTCCCTGGATCATGTTCCCACTATTATTGAAGCTTGCTGTGTACTCCACAACAAGTGTGAGACAAAATCAGAGCAATTCCTGCCTGAGTGGATGGATGTCAGTGACGTGTTCCAGCAGCCAGAGGCACATCATGGACAGCATGAGGATAGCAGCACAGCAGAGTTATGCCGTCAGTCACACACTGTTCATGACACCCTTGCCACCTACCTGGATACAGTGCTATGAGAGGTTGGACAACTGCGTTTACCTGGAGTTGATATAGGTAATGTTGTCACACATGCAAGTAAATTATAGTCATGCCATACATAATTAAGGGCTTCTTTTGCTCTCTGTTTGAATTATTTGTGATACTGTTATGAGTTCAGAGGAGGCAGAGCAGTGACAATCGCTTACTGTACCCATCACATTGCAGGGAGTGGATTGCTAAGAAAGCTTTTGATCCACAAATGATCATTGTGCTAATGTGCAACAGAAGTGAATAATGAAAAAAAACGCAGTTGCACAATGTAACTAGTTCAGTAGCTGATTTCATCTGTGTTGCTCTGTTTTGTGTATATTGACTTCATATACAAAAAAATTGCCTTAATGTAACCCCCCTGCAAATGGGGGTTCCCAAAAGACTTCCAGGAGCTTGCTTGAATGCTCCAAGCCTGAATGGTGTTTGGCGTTTAAGCCATTTATCAGTGAGTGTTTTTAGAGCCTCTGGTACTGTCTCTTTAAGAGCTGTCTGCTTGCAGACATAATTAGTTGTATGGGGGGACTGTGTGCTTCTCTGCTTGTAGGTACCACTCGAGCTGCTGCCAATTCACTCCATTTTGCAGTCACTAGGAGGTGCAAAGGAACCTATCTGAAAGATGTAACTGTTTGCCAGAAATCATTTAGAGCAATAATGAAATTACAGTTTGTCTAACCTGCTTTCTTTGCAGTCAGAACTGTGTTTGCCTAGTTCCCCATTCTAGTTTTGAACTGCTGAACTGGACCAATCAGTGTGGGTAGCTAGCTCTAAAATGGTGCCTTGGACGAATCAGAACTTGGACTCATAATCTGAGCCAGCCACAAGAGGATTGTATGGGCAGTGACTCTGGGAGATGTAGTTTAGACTTTGGCGCCTTTTGGACCAACAGGGCAGTCTATTGTGGTGACAGCCAATCCAGCCAAGAACTGGGAGGAACTCAAAGGAAGTGCCGGTTTTGTCTGCTGGAGTTTCAGTTGAGCTCTGGCAGTGAAGAGGAAGGAGCCCTGTGCTTTTCGGTGTGCAGTTTTAGTCGGGAAGCGTGTGTAGGCCCAGAGTTCGGGCTGCAGCTTTGTAACTGCTTGTTAGGACTGAATCCATCCTGTGAAGAGAATCAAAGGATATCTGAAGAGTAGAAACCAGGCTCACCCTGTAGAAGACTGGAGAAATTGCTGAATTGCACTCGGTCTGTCAGGAACTGAATCTGCTGTGTGTTCTCCCGGGTATTGTGCAGTGATTGCGATTGGGATAGAGAAGCAGCCTGCCTGGTATAGTACTTTCTTTTTACCATATAAATGTGTGAGGAGGCTTGTGTAGCTCGAGTGAATCCTGCTGCCATTAAAGGACTTTTGCCTGTTACTGTTCACCATATAAATGTGTGAGAAGGCTTGTGTAGCTCAAGTGAATCCTGCTGCCATTAAAGGACTTTTGCCTGTTGCAGTTTGCCATATAAATGTGTGAGGAGTCTCGTGGAGCTCAAGAGTAGCCCTGCTGACATTGAAGGACCCTATCTTGTTTGGAGGTCGTGAGTACTAATTCAGGGTCCTCCTGTTGAATTGCCACATTGAATCAAATGGAATTACTGTACTGCTGACTGTTTAACTAATTTTCTTTTCTCTGTGTGAAAGGGCCCTACCAGCTGCCACAGTTTGGACTAGCCACTAGGGCTTGGGTACCCAGGGACAGTAACTGGTAGGGATAGGCCTATGCACAGAGCCATAGATAGATGAGTAAAGTGATAAGCTAATTAACCTGATTCCCCTGTCCTTGTTATATCCCCTAAATAAATCAGAGCTGCTTGTTTCAGCAAAGTTATACTGCCTGAGGTATCTGTCTATGTTAAAGTATTGTACTGTGATTGTTGCACTGTATCTTATTTTACAGGAGGTCCCAGTGCCTGAACAGTCCTGGGGTAAGTGTATACTGTGAAGGTAATTCTGATATATTGTGTGGGCCACTAGTGGCAAGAAAGGGGGGTTGCAGTGTCCCAGAGGGCTGTGACCAAGTTAGTTTAACTATTGCAAACCCTGACCTCTGGGTGGAGGCACCCGCCATCGGATCCAGGCCCCTCAACCTGTTAGTGGCAAATCAGGCAGGGGTAGTAGCCCCTGGGATAGCGCCATCTAGGGGTTACATTAAGAACAACAAATAACTTTATTGATTTTTTTTTTAGGGCACAACAAAGCACCAGCAGAAGACACAGTAAACATTTTTTCTGCAGAAAGAGAAACAGTCACACATCAGGGACTGGAAATACCAGTGCAGAGTTGTTTTACTGTGCGCATATTGAACTGAGTTGCATTGCAAAGGAAAGTACACCAGAAAGACAGAGAAAGACGCAAAACTGTTAGTTCATAAACAGGTGTTTCATGTACCTTTATGTGTTTTGATATTTCCGAATGACTGTTCTGCTTCATTTTTAACAAAGTTCCGTTAAGAAGGAATAATTCCACTAAAAACATTTAAAACCATTTTATAACTGGTAAGTTAATAAAAAATTGTTCTTAAAACATTCAAACTTCATACAAAACCTCAAATTCACTTTTCAACAGCATTTTGTTCGTGTTTCAATAATAAAATTTTCATAACTTTTTAACACATTCTGTTCTATAATCATTTCAATATCTACCTAGTTGACTGATAAAAAACTGTGCTACTATTCACAACTCAGTCCATGTGAGATCATCATTGAACAACTCCTGACTTAGGCCTTGGCTTCTTGCCTGTGTTGGGAATTATGCCCCCTGATTTGGGCATACATTTCCTTGAGTGTTGAAACAGCTGACTGCATTGCCATTGGCATGCACATTATACATTGCACCATGTACAGTGGCCTGAGACACCACAGCTTGAGGTAGTGGCAATGGGTTAGGCACTGGCTGGCACTGGGGTGGCTGATAAGGACTGCGGAATATCTGCAGCGGGTTATTAAAAAAAGCTGCGGATTGCTCTGCCTCTAAGTGGCACATACATTCCTCCATTTCAAACTCAGCCTTTGCTCTCTCTGCCTCTGCCTCTATCATTTGCTTGTGCTGCTCAGCAAGGAGCTTCCTCGTGGGCTCGAAAAGAGATTCCATTATGTCCTGCAGCCGACTAACTCTCTTTTTTTTTCCTGAGGTTTTGCAGTGGTTCACAGGAACTAGGTCTTTTGGAAAAAGATGTTGATGGTGTGCTGGTGGATGGTGTGTCACTGTCCACTGAGGAGCTCTCGATGAGGGAGTTGCACGGCAGTGCATTCTCCGGAATGTCTGCAGCTGCATCTCCATTGTTATCAACTCCAGACTCTGCAACACAAATTAAGAAGTTATCCTACATGGTCTGAATACCATGATTAGTAGCGGCACGTACGAGGGACAAATAAGGTGCATATTTGTTGTGTGACTCTCAACAATAGATACGAGAGGGAGGTTTGGGATGCCAGTCAGGAAACAACTTCTTCCTGGAAAGGGTGGTGTACATTTTGCATTGCAGGAACAGGTGATGTCGTGGAAGACAGTGGGTGGCCAAGAGAGGATGTGCAGAGGTAGTGGACAAGGTGTGGACCCTGCAATGCCAACAGACTACATTGGCTTTCTTCAGCTGGCTTCATAATCTGTTTTTACAGCTGTACACTATGCAGTTCACCACAGAATGCACATCATGTCAGCTGAAGTTTCTGTGACAGTGGGGGGGGGGGCATAAAGGTATAAGCACAGCAATACATACCTGACATAGGCAGATCAAATTCAGGCATGTCTTCACCTGCATCCCCATCAACAACTGGTGGCTGTGGTTGTTCTGCACTTTCCAGGACTACTGCGGGCTCTGTTGCTGGTCGGGTGCCCAGGATCCTGTCCAAAGCATCATAAAATGGGCAAACAACTCTACGAGATCCTGACTTTTTATTTTGATCTTTGACCTTATGGTACTTTTCATTTAGCTGTTTAATCTTCTCTCTACATTGCTTTGCAGTCCACTCGATGCCCAGACTAGCAAGGTGTTCAGACATCTTTTGGTACACCTTGGTATTTTTATGCACCGAATTAAGTTCATTCTGTACAGTCTCTGTGAACCAAAAATCAATAAGAGCTCTCACTGCTTCGTCTGTCCATGATGCTGCGCGATCTGACATTTTCATAATAAATTGCTGGCACTCCTGTATGTAGCACAGACACTGATTTGACAGATCAAGATGTTCCCTCTTTAATCTTTCCCTCGTGAAGTTCGCGCATGCACAATGAAGGGCTACTCATGAGGGAATCATGTGATAGGCACTGAGGGTTCTGGGACCTCGGAGGACCAACAAGCATGGATTGATGTCCGTTTCCCTGCTCGCACTGTGAGTAATTCATTTTACTTTCTAAAACGAATTCTGGAGCGTGCTCAAACCCTGGTCCCATTAGGATTTGAGCCGCCTTCCAAATTCTAAGTTTGAAAATGAGTTATGTCTTGAGAGCATAAACCAAACTGTACTTGCATTTAAGCGGTTCAAGCGCTCTGAACCGTTCAAATGCCCCTAGTGCGAACAGAGCCTATAAGGGGCAATGGAAACAGCATTCATAGCTCCCACAAAATTAAATTGCCCCATGATCCGCCTCTCCCCTCTGGAGTGGGAATCCTTATGGTAGGAAGGGCCCATGATGTGGGGTGCGGGATGTAAGCCCCTGCAAACATAAAAATGACAGCATTTTTGACATGCTGTTGTTGCTGACAGCATTGTGGTCAGGTACAGCATGTTGTCATGTGTTCTACAGTACTGTACAGGGGGTCCAGAGGTGGAGGAAACTGCTGGACCACCAGGGAATGTTCACTAAATACTGAACAGGAAATCAGAGGGTGGGGGGGACCACTGGACCACCAGGGAATGTTCACTACACACTGAAGGGGTGATCAGAGGGCATGGGAACTGCTGGGCCACCAAGGCAAGCATGAAACAATACTGAATGGGAGATGGGGGGACTACTACACCACCAGGAAATGTTATAAAGCAATTGGACTAGGGAATGGGAGTGGGTGGCTGCAGTACAGCTGTCCTGCCTTTGGGGGTGCAAGCTTAGTGCCGCTGTAAGAAGTGTTTTTTCTCCGGCGTTAAACAGAGCTACTAGTGGGCTGTGTACCACCACCACAAACCTTTGACTATCCAGCTCTACCAGTATGCATGAGGAGACCCCTCATTTGCATAGGAACAGTGGTATTTTAGCACCTTGGCACTGCTGGTTTGGGTGACCATTCACAGGACCTCAGAACACAGCTCCAACAGGAGCATGCATGCAAACCCAGGTCAGCACCCACACTAACCCGTGCTAAACATGCTAGCACGGGCACCAATCTTTCAATGTCCAACCCATGGTCTCTAATATAGAAACCCCTTCCTACCCTAGAATTATAGAACTGTTTAGAAGTGAGAATGAGGTTGCACTGGTGGCAGTGACCAAATGGTAAAAGTATGTCAACACAGTGTAACTGTATCAGCCTAACCCCAAGCTTTCATGAAAAAACAAATAGGCTTACATCCCTTACACTTCATAAATGAGCCCTTAGCAGCGCTGCTCTACTGCTGTGCAGCCATGCAGCTTTGCCTGACGCAAATGGAGGAGCATGTCGGTACTCCAGGAAATCAAGAATAACCCCTAATTACACACCTGAACTGACTGGATACTAGCACGAATGTGCACATACACAAGAGTTCTGCAACAAACCAGAATGAGGCTCCATCTTAGTAGCCATGATGTTTTGTTCCATGTGGCAGGCCTCTGCCACATTTCACCATTTGCCGGCTTAATTATGAATGATCCTCATTCCTTTTCATATGGATACACAGTTGAAAAACTCTCATGTTTTTTCTAAAGCCTGCTTTTGGGTGTTGCGTTAAACAACCCCTGCTCCTGGTATCATCCCACCACTCTGAATATATTACACCATGCCGCTCTCGTGTGCAGCATGACATAACTTGTTCAATGTGTTTGGACGAGACCGGGATCCAGGTTGTTTGATGCAAAACCGAAAGTAGCATTAAGAAAAAAATTAGTTTATCAACTATGTATCTGTATGAAAAGGAATGAGGACCTTGCATGATTAAGATGGCAAATGGTGAAATGTAACAGAGGCCTGTGATATGGAACAAAAGAAGATGGATACTGAAATGTAGTCCCATTCTGGTTTGATGAATGAATACTG
Source organism: Neoceratodus forsteri (assembly GCA_016271365.2). NCBI lineage: Eukaryota > Metazoa > Chordata > Ceratodontiformes > Ceratodontidae > Neoceratodus > Neoceratodus forsteri. The sequence goes on along the minus strand of CM057450.1, from coordinate 1,276,486,368 downwards.
GTCATAGGATTGACAGACTTCCTCAGTTAAAAAATAACAAGAACTGTTCCTGAATAGAAACGGGGCAAGCCTAGTGGCTGTCACATAAACAAAAGGAACACAATAAATGTTTTAGGGGCAGGAGCATAGCTAAAATAAAAAAAAATAAAAATGCTATGGGACAGTGCCCATAAAAACAACAAGGGCAGCGATCTTCGACAGTCAATCAGGCTCCAGAGTAGAGCCACAAGGGCTTCACAGACACTGGAGAACTGTATTAATTCACCGGGGACTCGAACATCCAATCAGTCATTAAGGAGCAGCCAGAAAGCACCACCTTAGTGATTGACAGGAGGAGTTGGCCAATGAGAGGACTGCCTTCTTGTGTTTTACTAAGGAGCTTTCCAGAATGTCTTGTCTGCCAGATAGAAAGGAGGAAGTTAAGCCCTCCATCAGTGAGAAACGTGTAGAAACATAGATTTGCCAGCAGATGAAAGCCTTGTTGTCTCTTCATAAAAACAAAAAGATGGAGTCACAACAGCAAAACCGGGTGCTGGAAAAGCAAATCAGCACAAGGACAAGGAAACCTAGACCACCAATGGTTAAGGAGTCTGGCAAATATACCAGCACTCTGTTGCAAACAAGCCAAAAAGTGACCGATGTGCTCATACAAATGAAAATGTAAATGTAATAACCCTATTGGTATTCTGAAAGAGCCCCCCTGGGAATTCTCCAGACCCCTTTACCATTGGTGTGCTAGTTTTCCTTGTCCTTGCAGTCTACTGAGTCTGCCCAAAATGGAGAACATGCATCTAGTGCTACATGCCACTCTGTCCAACCTGGTTGCCATTACCTGCCCCTTTACCTTATTTCACTTGAACCTGCCCAAGGATTTCACACTTACTGTCTTCTCCAGTATTTATTCCACTCCACCACCCTACCCATGAAGTAGTAACTCCTGATGTCCCTTCTGAAGTTGCTGCCAGCCAATTTGCAGCTGTTCCCCCTTGTATTTGTATTGTCACTTATCCTGAATAATCCACTAGGGTCTACTCTGTTGATATGTTTCAGGTACTTGAAGGTCTCTGTCATGTCCCCCTCTCCCTTTTATCCTTGAGTGAGTACAATAATGTGTCTATGTCCTCCACCAGACCAGGGGGAGGACATAGACACATTACTGTTAGAAGATATACAAAACATGACAGCTAAAGGGGAGGTTCTGATAATGGGAGACTTCAACATGCCAGATACAGATTGGTCAATACCAGCAGGAACATCTGCCAGAACTAGACACATGGTGGATTCCCTGCAGGGGGAGGGCCTCAAACAACTGGTACAACAACCCACAAGAGATAGGGCTATCCTAGATCTAGTACTGACTAACAGGAAAAGGATCACAGTTCTCCAGGTAGAAGGTCACCTAAGGGCCAGTGACCATCACATGGTATGGTTCAATTTGGCCACTAGAACTAAATCATCCCATTCCAAGGCAAACATATGGGACTTCAGAGGAGCTGACTTTGATAAGATGGCCAACAGAGTTAAGCTAGCCCTGGCAAAAAGAAATACAGGTGAGGGGGTACAGGCAAAGTGGGCAAGCATTAAGGATGCAATACTTGAAGCAACATCCCATTGTGTTAGAGAGAAAAGGAAGTGCAAAAGAAGAAGGAAACCACTTTGCTTCTCAAAAACAGTAGCAGAAAAGGTCAGAGCCAAAAGGCTGTCCTTCAGGAAATATAAGGGAATGCAGCAGGATGAAGATAGGGAGGCATACCAAACTTCTCTAAGGGAAGCAGGGAAGGTAGTAAGGCAGGCAAGGGCTCAAACCAAGGAAACACTAGCACAAACAGTAAAAGAAGGTGACAAGACTTTCTATAGATACATTAGTGAATGGAGAAAGTCCAGTGGGGGTATTGCTAAGATCAAAGGAGATAATGTGGCATGTGAGGAGGAGGACCATGTAAAAGCATTTATCCTAAACAGATATTTCTGCTCAGTATTTCTGAAGAAAAGGTAGAGCAGGGCCCACAACTCAGCACCATGGACACGGGGGAAGGGAGGTGAGCACTAGTCCCTTCACAAAGGAAAGGGTCCTACAAGAGCTCGATAAGCTCAGGGTGGACAAGGCAATGGGACCTGATGGCATATATCCCAGGGTACTAAAGGAGCTAAGAGTAAAACTAGCAGAGCCATTATCAGAAGTGTTTAGTGAGTCTCTGAGCACAGGAGAGGTCCCAGAAGACTGGAGAAGGGCTCATGTAATCCCACTCCACAAGAGTGGTAGCAAGGAGGAGGCAGGGAACTACAGACCAGTCAGTCTTACCTCAGTAGTGGGCAAGATTAAGGAGGCACTCCTTAAGGAAAGGATAGTACAACACCTGGAATCCATAGCAGCACAGGATCCAAGACAGCATGGGTTTACAAAAGGGAGGTCCTGTCAAACTAATCTCATAGATTTCTTTGACTAGGTAACCAGAGTAGGTGGACCAAGGAGCAGTTGATATGCCTACCTTGACTTCAGCAAAGCTTTGACACTGTTCCACATAGAAGATTGATTAATAAGCTGGGTAGACTCGGGGTGGGTCAGTAGTTGGTCAACTGGGTGGCAAACTGGTTGACAGGCAAAACACAGAGAGATGTGGTAAACAGTATACAGTCAGAAGAGATGCAAGTAATAAGTGGGGTACCTCAGGGATCAGTCCTGGAGCCAGTCTTCTTCAATATCTTCATCAGTGACATTGCAGATGGACTGGAGGGTGAGGTTTGTCTGTTTGCAGATGGCACCAAGATCTGAAACAGAGTAGATGATCCAGACAGGGTGGGCAGAATGAGAAGAGATCTGGATTAACTGGCAAAATGGTCAGAGGAGTGGCAACTGGGGTTTAATGCAAAGAAGTGCAAGATCATGTACACAGGGAAGAGAAACCCTGAAGCCACCTATAGGCTGGGAGGGGAGTTGCTGGCAGTCAAAAGGGAAGAAAGAGACTTGGGCATCATCATCACTGATGACCTGAAATCATCCAAGCAGACCACTTCCAAGCTTAGTGAACGGAGAAAGTCCAGTGGGGGTATTGCTAAGATCAAAGGAGATATTGTGAAAGTGGCAGGGCCCACAACTAGACCCTTTCTTTTGTGAAGGGACTAGTGCTCACCTCCTTCCCCCCCGTGTCCATGGTGCTGAGTTGTGGGCTGTGCCCTACCTTTTCTTCAGAAATACTGAGCAGATGTATCTGTTTAGGATAGATTTCTTTTACATGGTCCTCCTCCTCACGTGCCATAGGTCATCTACCTATGTGTTAAACTATGTATAGGCCTTTGCCTGCATGACCAACTAGATCCTACCTATGATTTTGTCTTGTACCATCAGAAGCTACCCATGTATAGGCAATATATAATGTATATATCGCACCTGTTTTGTCTCACCCTGTCTTACCACACTGCTGTTGTTACCCTCCCTGTGATGAGGTGTCTTTGTAAATGAGTCTATGACTCAAAGGTTGTAAATCCGATTCTTGAACTAAATAAATAAATAAATAAAATAAAGCAGTAGGTAAGGCTAGAGGGATGTGGGGGTGTATTAGTAGGGGTATCACAAGTTGGAAGAGGGAAGTAATTAATCCCTCTTTACAAGACACTGGTTAGGCCCCATCTGGAGTACTGCATGCAGTACTGGAGGCCACACTTTCACAAGGACATTAACCAAATTGAGGCAGTCCAGAGAAGGGCAACCAAAATGGTGCAGGGACTACATCAGAAAACATATAAGGACAGATTAACAGAGCTCAATATGTATACCCCAGAGCAAAGGAGGAAGAAAGATGATACGATCAAAACTTTCAAACACCTTAAGGGCATTAGCAAGGTGAAAGAGTCTAACATGTTTCATTATAAGAAAAATAGCAGGACAAGAGGAGACAGCATGAGACTAGAGGGAGGCTGATTAAGGGGTAATGTGAGGAAGTTCTTTTTCACAGAAAGGGTGGTGGATGCATGGAACGGCCTACCTCAGGAAGTGGTGGATATGAATACAGCGCAGGGCTTCAAACAGGCATGGGACAGGCATAAGGGAGCAATACAGATGAGTATGAATAGATAGGCCATTGACAGTGCAAAGGCCGATGGCACATTTATAAGGTAGAAAAAGAAATGGGCAAACCCCACCTCTGAGAGGTGCAGATACATTTTGAGGGATACTTAGGCAGAGACAAGAGTGCCATCAAGTGGATCATTCTGGAAATTATTTGCTGCTAAACAACATAGAATCAGGGGTTGACCTTAACCTTTTCTTGCACTGAACAGCAAGACAAGATAACTTAATTTGCACTAGCCCAGAGATGGTTGCACTAGTCCACAATCATAACTGAGACTCTTTTGCATGCACATACAGTGAAAAAAGTGCAAATCAAGAAATGGGTTATTCTGTGCAATTCCCAACTCCTGCTTAGCTTCTCTCACTCTCAACCACAGCACAAAAAGAAAGATGTGCCAAACAGGCACACACAGTCTGCCTCCCCCACCTCCAACAAGCTGTTCTGTACTGCAGCTGCCTCTTTGCCACTACCCCCCTCCCCCGCGAAGCAGATTATCCTACAGCAGTAGCTATCAGTCAAGCATGCAACCAAGGCCCCCTAACATGCATTGTAACATGGGGAGAAGGGTTACGCAGGATCGGTCAACTTGTATCAGCAGACCATACATTAATCCTCAATTAATGTATGGTTGTGTCCACCGACATTGTGTTCCCCCTCTCACAAGAACCTCTTACAGATGCAGTAGTACCATTCTTGTTTGACAGCCATCTGTTGGCGGGCTGTGAATTGCAGGCTAAGACTGTCAGTATATAATGGTTAAAACAGTCATAGCCTGCAATTCACAGCCGGCCATCAGATGGCTGTCAAAGAATAGGTATGCTTAAGTGAAATTTCTGGTAGTTCCATCATAAGTAGCTTGAAAACAGCTATATGACTATGTAATGTGATGTTTTTTTTTTACTTGGTCTATTGGCTCAGAAACACATACCCTTTCAGTAACTACACAGTAAATGTATGCCACATACGATTTTCCAGATTGCCGCATGTCTTTTATTAAATATTTTAAAAAACTGCTTTAACAGCGTGACCTAAAAACTACAAATGCACACACCTTGGACCAATCTCTATCAAACCAAAGTTTCAGGTTTTAAAGTCTCCTTTTATTTTTTTATAGCTAATGAGTGGCAAAAACAGGCTTAACATTTTCAAAAACTGAGACGTTTGCATTTTTTGCACCTCTGTAACTTTGCCTCCCCTGAACCGAGCCGCATGGAATTTACAGGATCAAGAGTTCCTGATGCAGAGGCTGTGCTTTCTAAATTTCGTGTAAATCAGTTGAAATTGGGCAAAGTTATTAATGTGCAATGCTGGCTGTAAAATTCACAGATAAAATGGATGTAAGCCTCAGTGTACCACCTGTTGGCTGGCTGGGAACTGCAACAACAACTACCAGATATCAAATCTCCTCTGCACTTAAATATATACATTTCCCATAATGTACAGCAGCCAAATCCCAAACATGAAACATAGCAGAAAAACGAAGATGATGCCACAGTTTAAAACACTAAGCCAGCCAAAATGAGCACATATTCTGAAATGTTGATCACATCTGCATATAATCAGTAATTGTTCACTGTTGCAGTCACAATATAAAAAAATTCAGACTGCTCAACTTTTCTCCAGTCAGGTACAACCCCCTTTCTCTTCCTCATGGTAGGAACCTTAATATCCTCCTGGAACCTTTGTAATTTTGCACTTTAAAATTACTTTGACGCAAATATAACATGGGGAAGAGAAACATATAAAAAGAGCGCTGAACCCTTTCTCTTCCCATGTTACAAGTGAATTAACCCACCCCAGAGCATGGGTTTACAGGGATGTTGTATGGCTGGGCGAGTTGAACACTTGGTCAACCCCCAGCCATACAATAATCCCCAGTAGACTCCTATGTCTTGTCGTGGGTTATCCACATAACCAACTGAGCTCAGTCAGCATTATGCACCTCTCCACATTCCCACACCAACCTACAGGACAATGAACAGAGTTGGCAGAGAAAGAACTGTTCAGCCCACAGACTGCAACAAAACAAACAGCTGCTCTTACTAAAGTGATGGTGCCATGCCAATTGAGCAGCTGATGGTACCATGCCAATTGAGCAGCTGGGGGTCACAGCAGCAATTTCAGAGTCAGTCATGGAGGACCTGCCACACTAGTCAAGAAGGCCAGGTAGAGGGTTAGCCACATTAGTCAGAGACAACATGCACTATGCCCTGGAAAAGTCATAGTTTTAAAATTGACCCCCTGATAGAATGCCCGTGTACATCTGTGATGTTATGTCATAATTTATTTGTAGGCAAATTCAACTTAACTGTTTAGGAAAGGAGCGCAGCTCCTAAACATAGCATAGAGCATTTTGAAATGTAATTCATTATCAAACAACTTGTCATTTTCCTTATTTTGAAAACTTTAAAGTTTCAGTATCCTATGCTGTACAGGTGTGCAAGTATCAAATGTTAGTCCTGGAATACTGTGAATTATGAGATGCTCGTTATCTAGCAATAAACAAGTAATACTTTTCAGTATTCATAGTACTGGTGTTCAGAAAACAAACAAAAAAAATTACCAAAGTTAGATAAAAAAAGAAAAAATTCTAGCCCTTCGCACATGGCTAGGACTAGTTCTAGTTCTATACTGCACATCAAATGTTTAACTTTTTGCCCAGTACCTGATGCTCATCTGAACATTTAAAATCCTCAAAATAAACCATGGGTTGCCATGCTTGTTTATTAGTTATATGGTACTTTGTGATGGAAAAAAATCAGTAAAAGTTCAAATTGTTTGTAATAGTTAGTATATGGCTAAGGTTTATTGTGTATAGAAATTAGTGGCTCTCAAAAAGTTGTGCACATTCTAAAAGTTGTTCTGCATGTTCTATAATCAGCGCCCCTGTGCCGCACTCACACTTACTGTTGCCCGCTCCCTTTCATTTTGTTTTTGGTACTTCACTCACTAACGACACAGAGATTTACCAGGTTTTCCCTTTTACCTCATCATGTCATAGGTGTCTGGTCCTATTAGGTAAATTGCAATGTTATTTTGTGAAAAAAATGTCCCAAAGTATTAAACGTTAGGCTTTAGTACTTCCGGAACCCAGAACTAGCACCTCACGCTCACGTCCAGCGTCACTCAACATAATAAGTGTGCTGTTTTGTGCTATGCCCATATATTATTCCTTATGTTTTAGGTGTAGCATGAGAGTACAAGAAAAAAAGTGAAACAAGGATGCAACATTTGTCATGATGTCTGCATTATTTGTTTCCCACCAATGCAAAAATAAAGTGTAAATTACCAATACTTTTGACACCCTCTGGATCTAACGTTCCAAACAAATGTGCAAATGTTTATATTTTTTAGCATAAAACCATATAAATTCCCAAGTGTTTGTTTGCATTGGAATATTTGATGTCTCATTTCTGCTGGTGATACCCCTCCCTATCCACCCCAGCATCCTACTAGCCTTTCCTACTGTCTTATCACACAGCTTTGCTACATTCAGGTCATCAGATATGATGACCCCCAGATCCCTCTCCCGTTGTGTGGTTGATAACACCTCCCCCCACCCCCAATACGTTGCTCTAGGGTTTCTGTGTCCTATGTGCATAATTTTACATTTTGTTGTTGAAGCCCAGTTGCCAAACCCCTGACCAGTCTTCCAGCCTTTTAGATCTTCCTTCATTCCCCCGGCGATGTCCACTGTGTTGCAGATTTTTGTGTCACCCACGAACAGGCATGCTTTTCCTTCCAGCCCCTCTGTGATGTTGATAATAAAGACATTGAAGAGGACCAGTCCCAGTACTGATCCCTAGGGCACCTCGCTGGTGGTTACCCTACCCTCTTCCGAGTGAACTCCATTTAGCACCACTACCTGAGTTCTGTTACTTAGCCAGCTTTGTACCCATTTCACTGTTCTTGGACCCAATCCCAGGCTGCCTAGCTTGTTTACCAGTCTTCTGTGTGGAATGATGTTAAAGGCCTTACTAAAATCCAGGTAGGCCACATCTACCACTCCTCCCTGATTAACCTCTCTGGTAACCCAGTCAAAAAACTCTATCAGGTTTATTTGGAAAGATCTCTCCCTGTGAACCCATGCTGCCTTGGATTCTGAAAACCACTGTTTTTTTTAGGTATTTTCCAGTCCTTTCTTTAAGTAGTGTTTCCATAAACTTACCCACCACCAAGGTATGGCTTACAGGTTGGTAGTTTCCTGCCTCCTCCCTATTTCCACTCCTGTGCAGTGGGACCACATCCACCCTGCTCCAGTCCCCCGGAACTTCCCCTGTTTCAAGTGAAAGAATGAACCGGGCCATTAGAGGCACAGACAGTTCCTCCCATAGTTCTTTCAGTATCCTGGGGTGAACCCCATCTGGCCCCATTGCCTTGCCTCTTTTACTGTAATATCTGAATGTATGCCTCCTTTCTTAGGGATTATCTGTTTTAATTGGTTGGGGGGATTAAAGAAAATTAAGATGACTTCCCATTTAAAACAAATATTCTCCTACCCCTAGGGACCAGCCTAGTGGCATGAGGGCTGAGGCACCATGCGCTTTACCTCCTGCCATGCCATCCACCCAGGTTTGGGAATGGACCCAGGTCACTCAGCGGCTGGCCAGTCAGGGAGGATTGAGTGTCTGTAGGACTGCTGTCTGTCCTTCCTTGAGGAGGGGGTTTGCATGGCTCACTGTTGGACTGCCACCCAGGGATGGCTTGGTGGCAATGCATCCAAAGCCACAAGAGTTAGAAGGGAACCCACGTACAGGGCGCTGAGGTTGTCTCTGTGGAGGCAAAGCCAGCGCATTGCACTCACTGCATGTATGTGGACCCAGGGCAAAAACCAGTGGGAAAAAAAAACAGGCTGCAGGATGATGACCAACCCCTTGCAGGCCCAGCACTGGAGACTGGGTACCCCCCCCACACACACACACAGTCCTGTGGCACAGGACGATGGTAGGAAGATAAGCCCCGGGAAAGCCAGGTGGCAAGGCCTGGGAAGGGGGACGGTCAGAAGGGGATAGCCAGGGCAGAAGACGATAAACAGAATATGGAAAGGAAAAAAAATATTCTCCTGCATACTGAAATTTTTGAAAGACTGACATGATTTCACCTCTCAGAAAGTTCTTTAATGGGCATTTTATGTCACTTGTTAGACTACAGGACCATCACATATTATGTGAAACTTTACAAAATCACACAAGACAAGAAAAGGCATTGATGGAATACTGCAGATTCACTCAGTAGCCAAACCACTTTTTTAATATATCACAAATTGTAGTTTTCTTTCTTACTGCAATTTGTGATTTAAATAGCTTAACAGTGGCTAATACTGCACCAAAATGATCTAATTTTGTTTTAACTGTATCACATACTAAGAGCAACAGTGCCATCTACTGGAAAAATCTTGCAACTCACTCTTTTTCCTAACTACTGTTCTATGCCTGGTCTGCATGTTCTGAGTTAGGGGTGAAGCTATATGGTGGGAATCACAACTCGTGTTTTAGTTCCAGTATAAAGGGGGCCGACCAGGCCTTGGTCCCATATATCTGAAGAGAGCCCCAGTAGCTCACTCCTAACATAACTACCACTTATTTGTGATCAGAAGGGGACTTCCAAATGGGCCCCCATAGCTCCCAAAACCCATAAAGTGTTAATACAGTGTCCAGCAACCCTACATACAGACAAACTGTACTATACTATACTATGCAGATGATGCTGTCATGTTTAATAGCAGCACCCAGCATGAAGCACTCTCCAGGACTCTACAAAACAGCTTTGCATCCCTTGAACTTTGGTTCCAACATAATAAGCTTGTTCTTAATTACAAAAAAAAACAAAAACTATGTTGTTTGTTGGCCCATACTTTAAAAATAAAACACCGCCCTTGATAGTTCACACTGCGCTTGGTACCACCCTGGAGCAGGTTCACTGCTTTAGGTATCTGGGTGTCACACTGGATGACACCCTGACCTTCTCTGAGCACATAGAGAACATCACAACCCTCTCCAATAGAAACTCGGATCACTCTACAGACATAGACTGAATCTCACCCTGGAAGCCAAGAGGCTGGTTGTCTTTAGCACTATTCTTCCATTCATAGACAATGGCCTACCCATCTATGGTGCAGCCAGTGGCACATCCCTGGACAGGATCAAGATCACTCTAAATAAAGCATGCCGATTTGTCTCTGGAGCTCAAAGACTCACACATACTTGTACCCTCTATAAGCAAACCAGCTGGCTCCCCCTGCATGCCTGTCTCAAATTTCAAACTGTCCTTATGGCTAAAAAAGCTTTGCTTGGTCTTACCTCTCCTGCAGTCAGCACCATCTTTCTCCCTGATACTAACCTGTATTCCACAAGAAGCATATCTAGGCAAGCCCTCATTGTCCCTCGATGCAATACCAGCCTGGGGTAGTGCTCTTTTGCCAGCCAAGCCACCCAATGGGTTAACTAACTCCCCCCTGCACTAACAGGGTCCTCCAGACTCTCCCACTTCAACTCTGCCCTACAAAAAGAGCTTATCCTTGGCTCAAAGTGTCAGTGCTCTATCTAACTCTTCCACTTTGATCTGCACTTTCCATCTAGTCTTCCACCCACATCTTGCCCTCACCTCCCTCCCCCCTCTAATGCACCTTTCCCCTCGCTAAACTGCAACCAACTCTTGTTTACCCTACACCCTGTCTGCACTCAACTTTATCCCCACCAACTTACTTTACTGCACCTCTCCGTACCCGTGACCTGGCTTACTGTTGTTATTCGGTACTGCTCTGTTGCATTCTAAACTACATAACGTGAATGTACCTGAATTTAATTTTGTGGTACCCTGTATGTACTTGAGTTTAAAATTGTGTTACCCTGTACTATTCAACGACGCTCCAAGTATGCTGATGTTCCCTCTGTAACTCTTTGACGTGGAACCTTTGCAAATGAGCACATGTGCTCAAAGGTTGTGTCCAATTTTTCCAAAAAAATAAAAATAAAATAAATATATTGTGTTATGCATACATACATGATTAGGGAAGAAAGAGGAACAGCTGTCTGTTTAGTCCTTCTTTTCCAGCAGCTCAGTGGAAATGCCCTGCAACACTTTTCTTCAAAGTACTTGTTGAGTAGGAGATCGAGCTCTGATGTGAGGAGGGGGTTATTAAGTTTGGAAGCTCCACTTGTGCATCTTTTGAAATAAAATGAAGCACTTGGAATATTACCGTGGATTAGCTTTATTTCTGAAATACCGGAACACTGCAACTTGAACCACATTTCCATGCAGTTGTGAGTAGCCAGTGCTGGCATCAATTTATTTTCTGTGTTTACTTGTACTACCAGTCAGGCACAGTGTCCCTGGTGCAGGCCCATGAACTCTTTCTGCATTTTCCTACTGTTTCCTTTGACTCTTCCTCCCAGCAGATACATTGGGTGTCTCCTTCTGCTTTCAGACCTGTGCATCTTAAAGACAAATCCCAATACTGACACTGTAGTGCATCATGAGTGGGATGCTGCAATCCTGAGGTGCTGTCTTTCAGATGAGATGTTAAACCGAAGTCCCGTCTGCCTGTTCTGGTGGTTGTTCAGGTGGATGTTAAAGATCCCATGGCACTTCTCGAAAAGAGAAGGGGAATTTTCCCAGTGTCCAGGCCACATTTCCCCCATTCACTAAAACTACCACCAACAGCTTAATCTGGTTCAATTTCAGTTGGTTACCATCTGTACCCCCCACCCAGGTCACTCCTGAAAAAAGGACTTCTGTTCTCAGTGTGTCTAACCATTCAACAAAATTAAATAAATAAATAGATATGAAAGAAAGAAAGAAAGAGCTAAAAACCCAGTGGACAGAAATTATTTGTTCCCTGTCAGGGAAGCAAACCCCAGTTTCGTGCATAAGAGATGGGGATGCTCACCACTACATTAACCAGTAATGCTGCATTCAAAACAATAAGGACCAGGAGAGAAGTTAAAACTCTGAATTTTAAGAGGGAACACTTCAATACAGTGAGTAAATTGGCTCAGTGCTAAATAACCTGGACCACCACAGAAGTGGTGAGGGAAAAAAGGAAGACACTACAGGCCCAACACATAGCAGTAAACCTGGGTTGCCAGAATGCTGTGCAGGCTGCTTGTGGCTCAACCCCACGGAGCTGGCATATTTGCTTTCAATGTTGTCTTGTTTTAGGGTGCGGCATCTTTGAGGCCCATGACACACTTGTTAATAGGTAGTTATGTCCAACGTGCCTTCCTGATCAACAACTCAAAAAAATTAAAAAAATACATAAATAAGTAATTTTCCAATTTATTTTTGAAGCGTGCTTGTGCCAACCTTAGTTATAGGCTTTGATGAAGTGTCAAAGGAGGAGATATTTATTTGATTTATTACTTTATTTGTAACTTTTGACTAGGAAGGGCATACTACACTATGATAGCTTGCTATCAAAAAGGACCAGGACTCTGGACAGGCAGATGAAACTTACCCTCTCCATATCCCAAATGACCAGTCACCCACCTCCTGTACTCGCTGGTTTAACCTCATCTCTTGTATGATCTGATCACCTGACTGCAGTTCGAGGTTTTTGGTAGGATCCCATCACTGCTGAGTCTGAGGAAAAGACACTAATCATGGGGGGGGGGGAGACAGCTCAAAGCAGATACTGGGACAAGCAGGGCTTAGCTTGGTGAAAGGATGACTCGTTTGGGCCTTCAAAGGGTTAAGGGACACAAAGTGAAATTAAAGAGTGGGTACTCACTTCTAATAAATAGACAGTTTGCTATTTCTTTTATTGTGTTCTACTGTAGTAGTAATTACTTTCAACTTTTATAATAAAATATTTGTTTGGGCAGTAAACAAGTGGGATTTCACCTTTGCTTTTCATGCTGCTAGTAAAAAAGAATTCCGTAGAAATCTGGGGTCCAATTTTTTTTTTAATCAACATTTTTGCCCTCTTTCTACATAGCTGGCAGTGGCTCCACCCTCCCTGAGACGGGAGGCTCACATACATACATACATCCATGACTGGAGTTCCCATCACTGGGACCGTCCATGGAGCCTGCTAGCTTCATTTCTCCCTTTCCTGTTGTGCCACTCACACACACAGGTGGAGGCACATGCACGCAGCGGTCCCACAACACCCACCCTTCGCGCTGCTCTCCATCCTGTGCCACCCTCAGGCCTGGGAGCAACCATGTGGCAAAGGCGACAGGATCCCTCCCCAGCAGAGAAGAGCTGCCTTGCAGCTGCTCAGTCCAGCTCCCACCCTCCTGCCCAAACCAACCACCGATAAGTCAGACTTCTTTCCCAAACTCGGGTCGCACATGCAGCGCAAAGTGTGGCGTCCAGCGCCTCAAGCCACTGTGGGTGTTGTGGGACCACTGCATCTCAAAACTCTGCCCAGAGGAGTACCTCAGGGGTCCATACTTGGGCCTTTACTGTTTGTAATTTATATAAATAACATCGACTCTAACATTAGGATGGCTAACGTGCACCTCTTTGCTGACAATACAGTACTATACGTCTCCAGGCCCTCCCTCAAGTTTGCCTGTGCAGACCTGCAAGATGACTTCAACCAGCTCCAACGCAACCTTTTCCAGCTCAAATTGTTATTAAACATGAAAAAAACAAAGATTATGTTTCTTTCTCCTGGCGCCCATGCAGCAAGTGCCTCTACCACCACCCCCCTCTGCCCCCCACCTTACAGATAACAACTCTCATAGGAGAATCACTGGAGGTAGTGGACAATTTTAAATATCTGGGATTCTGGCTTGATTGTCAGCTATCACTCATAGTACACATCAAGGAACTCTAAGAACCTAAAAAAGAGGCTAGAACTATTCTTCAGAATCAAGCAACTGCTTAACTGTGAAGCAAAATTAAGGCTAGTCCAGAGCACTTTTCTTCTCCTCATCGATTATGCATATTTCATTTACAGTCACAGCTCTAAATCAGCCCTTAGTAAATTGGACACACTCTACCACAGAGCACTAAGACTCATTACTAACGCCCCTTCAGAACTCACCATTGTGCTCTTTACACTCTACTTGGCTGGCCCTCGCTTCACAACAGAAGGAATTATGGTTTTACAGAGCTATCTTAAATAAACTCCCTGTTTATATCATGGATTTCTTCAAGTGTACACCCTCTGCCTATTCATTGAGGAGATTATATACTACTAGATGTACCTAGGGTAGGGTCCCAATATGGTGAATCTGTGGTTAGCCATGCTCTCCCTGCTTTGTGGAATAATCTCCAACACTTCCTAAGACTTACTAACATTATTTGTCTTAGACTTTCAAACCCTTATTGGACTGCTTTGTATAGGAGAAATGTAATTGCTCTTCATAACCTGTTTTTGTGTGCTACTGCTTGTATAGCACTTGTATCTTTGTACTTATTTGATTGCAGCCCTTATTGTTTTTTCTTTCTCATCAAGTAGATATGCTATATAGAATCTTTTTATATACTACTCCATTGTACTGTATCCTCTGTCATCCTGTTTTGGACCTTATGTGGTTGTAGTGTGTAATGTTATGCTCATTGTACCAATGTATGTACTGAAATGTTTTTTTGTTTGTGTCCATCCAGGACCACCTTGAAAATGAGCTTCCTCAATGGTGCTATTTCTGGTAAAATAAAATTGGTTGATTGATTGATTGATTGATTGATTGAACCCTCAGCACCACTGGGCTGGCAAGGGGCCCAATTTTAAAAGGATTGGAACTGGTGCAAGGAGGGCAAGGAGGCGTGTGTCAATGAGACATGGCGCAAGAGGCTCTTTGTGCTGCACCTTGCACCAGTCCCATTTTTTGAATACAGTCTGTGCCATGGGGGGATCACCTGCACCAACTGGGCTTGCGCTGTGCCTGCAATGGCTGCACTGGTGCACCATGGTGGAAGGGAACTTGCACCAGGGCAGGGCTGCAATATCCCCTACATTGGTATTTTGCAAGCCCCCCAAGGGGTACATGGACCCTGCAGTTAGACCAGCCCAGAGCTGGTCTAAGCTGCCATGCTCCACTGCTGCAGCCCTCGCTGGGTGGGAGGTGACCCTGTACCCCCAAGGGAAGGTGTCCAGACAGCCTCTGACACCTGCCAGACCACTGTCATTCCCCCATTGGGGCAGTTGCCCCCCCCCAGCCAGACTTGCCTCACCCCCCATGAGCCAGGGAATCTGCTGGACAACCCACCGGCCATGAAGGTGACCAGTCAGTGGGTTGCAATCACTGGCCACTGATGCCACAAACATGTGTCGTGCCTTGTGGCAGTCCTCTTCCATTCACCATTTGGCAGGTGCACAGGATGGCTTATGGCAAACTTGGGGACTTTGATGTCAGGAACCCTGTTCTTATAAAATCCAGTGCAGGATCCCTGGTGCACCCAAGTTTGCCTCAGGCAGTGGTTCACCGCAGACTGCACCAATCTAAATCTGCTTTGTAAAATCAAGCCCCTGGTACTGTGATGTGAGAAACTGTCAACTACTTATTAGCCCAATGTGTTTCAGACAGAAATTAAAGATAGTTTTCTATCTTTTTAAAATGAAATAGATATGTCTTTCAGCAACAAACATTGCCTTTAGATGTTTGATCTATTGTTTACCAGCTGTATTGTTTAATATTTTTAAAACAGTAATTGGTATCTCTTTTCTTCTTCCCTAGTAAAATCTGGTTAGGAAGAAAATGTCACCAGCTGAATCATAACAAAAGATTTGGCAGTAGAAAATGTTATTTCTTTATAAAAATCTGATAACAGATTTGCAATTTCCCATTTTAAATGCACTGCCAGCCTTGCTAGTGATGTTTTTCTGACTTCATAATACAGGGATTATATTGTTTTGTCTTTTTAAACTTTTTATTTGTAAGATTTTATGATCTTACAGCATGAAACTGTACTATACATAAAAAGAAATGAGATTGAGGTATGCAGACCTCCATAGTAGATGCTCAGGTATGGCACAATCAATCTGTATATAATAAGCATTGACTTAGATCCATGCACTATAGAGAACTGCCAGTCAATTACATTTAGGAGTGAATTTGAGCTAATCACCCTGTAGATCAATAATGCTCTCACCACAGTAAAAATAAAAAATAAGATCCAGCCAGCCCACCAGCGCAGAGGTTGGATTTCCACTTGCGACGCTGGCGACCTGGGTTCGGGAATGGACTCGGGTCATCGGAGGGCCGGCTGGGGGGAGAAGGATCGAGCATCCCACGACTGCTCTCCTTCTCCAGGGGGAGGGTGTGGGATGTCGCTGGTGCAAGGGGGACCCCTGATGGAGGCCAGGAGTACCACAGCATATGGCGCCAGCAAGGTTCAAGGGGGCAGGACGGACACTGGCATCATTGCATGTTCTCGTCCCAGGGGGAGAAAACCAAGCCTGCCTCTCTCTGCTTAAGTGATGCCCTCCCCCTTAGCTGCAATCGGCTACCCAGACTGACTCCCACCCTATCCCATTGTTCGTGGCACCTTACAGGCTGGGTGCCACGTCTCCACCCTGGGGTGTAATCCAGAGGGTCCTGGCAGTACAGCTCATGTGGCGATGCTGCAGCCGAGGGGTCTGTGACTGGGCAGATGGTCCAGCAGAGAGAGGTGTGGCACAAAAAGAATAAATAGAAAAAATATAAATAAATAAGATCTGTGTTAAACCAATACCTCAGCTCTCTTGTAGAATTAAGTGATTGTGGTGGGCTGAAAGACAATAGTACAAGTAGACATAATGTTCTACAATAGCCTGGGCTCAGTTAAGTTGCATTGGTAACCCACAGTCATAGGCAGAGCAAAGCAACCTGCCCTGAGGGTACAGAAAATACAAGGTCAGGATTCCTTTAATGTTCACAAACTGAGAGGTGAGCTAACTCACTTAATAACAACAACTACTGCATTTAGTCCTATTGGTGTTCTATACAGGTCTAGTAATTGGAGCAACAAGTATGACGGCAAAAATATGTCAATAAGTAGATATAGTTCAACTAACTCTTACACCCTTACGCTATAAGAACCTGAGACCATTAAACAAGTATGAGCTCTCAACAATTCAAAAAACAATAGGCTTTTATAAAAACGTTCATCCCTAAAACACAGAGGACCCAGACCCAAAACAAGGGTATGTTCCAGTTCCCAAACGAGAAACATTTATATATTTAGTTGCATGCTCTGTACTTCACCTGTCATCATCCGATTGGGAATCAGGGGGTTTAATTTCCCCAACAGTTTCTCTGTAAATTGGGCCATTGCTGATGGGTCCAGGAAGATGTGTGTCTTCACCTCATGGTGGACCTGAAGTCGTGCTGGGTAGTTCAAACGGGCCTCAACCCTGTGGCGCAGTAAATCTTTCTTGATTATCTGAAGATCTTTTTTACATGCCTGGGTCTGTGCTGATAGATTGGGGAAAAACCCCAACTTGCTGCCCTCCCATACCGTCTCTCTCCTCTTGCTCTGGCTGCTTCAAGAAGCGATATTTGGGCTTCAGGTGGCGACAGGGTATCAATCGCTGTTAAGGGTTTCTGTTGCAATTCACCCCTCAATCTAGCACATTGTGGGATTGCAAAACCTTTTATAAATTTGATGCTAGAGTCCCGGGGTAAAAGCTGTAAGTCATCGAATATCAGCCTAGTCACTGCAGGAAGGATATCGACAGTCCCAGCAAGCCTGGGCAGAAAACCAATGATACGGATGTTTCCCTACCACTGTGCATTTTCCAGGCTCTCCATTTTAGTTTGTAGAAAAGATAGGTCCTGAACAAAAGCTACATTGCAGTCTGCCTGTGGCCCCTGTGACTCTTTGAGCTCCTTAATAGCTCCAGCATTGTCCTGGATTAGGCAATAATTTTCTGTAAGCATTGCCTCGACAACTGCCAATCGTTTGTTGGTTTCTTCTCCATTGGCCTGGATCTTTGACAGCATTGCTAATATTTGTGTAGTTGGGAGCTCCTTTGCAGCTGTTCCACTCCCTGCTGTGGGCCCCATACCTGTACTGGAGCTCGCGGGGGAAAGGTAGGTGTCCAGGTTATGGGTTGCCCTTTTTGAGTCTTTTTGTGGCCCCATTTTATTCAGTTTAGATTCTTACAGGTCTCCAGCTAAGTTTAGTTATTCTAGGTTTGCCAGGTTATAAGGTTTTTAGAACTTAATATCGCTTAGGATGAGGAGCTTTATTAAAATACTGCAGCCATCTTGCTGCTCTACAGTGCCCCCCCAGGGATTACATTGTATCCTTTTTACTAGTAGTTGGAAAATACAAATCAAATGATGAAAACATAATTAAAGAAACAGATAAAAGGAAAAAAATAAATAAATGCAGAGGCATCTAAAGGCCCCAAACCGTCATTCTTTAAGATTTATATCCTTATTAAGAGCTTACTCTTACAAAAAAAATTCAAGAAGGTAAAAAGGCATGACAGGGTGTGCATTATGTAAGGAATAAGGCACTCTGAGGTGTGGTTTATGGGCTAACAAGAGCACACCCAAGGTGCATAATAAGGCATGACGCACTTGCACTGAGTGCCTTTAGCACCTGGGAAGTGCTCTTAGCCCATAAACCGCACCTCAGAGCTTCTTATGCCGCTTAGAAAATGGGTCCCCGAGTAAATGTTTGCGAAAAACAAACTGCCACAAAATTTGAAACAAAATTATTTTAGTAGCTGAAATAGTAACAATAGTCCCCTTATTTATTTCTGACGTGTGTTGTCACTAGTAGAGGGCACCCCCCCCCCACACACACACATATATGCACACAGATACTGGTCAGATTATTATCACCCCCACACTGTAGATAAGCTCATAACCCAACTGGGTAAAAGGGTGGGCTTTCTTTATAGACACAAAAATTGCTTTGACTCAGAAACCTTAAATTTAATTATAAAAGTTCAATTTTTTCCTTTACTAGATTATGGAGATATCTTGTATGACAGTGCAACCGGTGGGATGTTGTCAAGATGGGATGTGTTATTAAATAGGTTAGCAAGATTGGTGTTGAATTGCCCAAAATTTATGCACCATCGCGAGATGTACGAGCAACTAGGATGAATATCCTTGTGTGATAGAAGGGATATTTATAAATGGGTATTTGCTTACAAATGTGAATTGGGACAAGTCCCTGTATATTTGAGTAAAAGGTTAAGTTTTAGGAACATAGAACTCTCTTTGAGGAACTCTAGTGCAAGAGAAATGTTGGTCCCTTTGTACAAAACAAAATGTTCCCAATCATTTATGTTAATGACTCAATTCAGTGCAGGGCACTCCCCATCCCACCCCAGGTTGGAAGATTACAAATTCTCTCCGTCCAGGTTCAATTTGGATCCCAGGGAAAGTGTTTAACTATAATCTTGGTGTACATACCCCCTAAAGATCAAGAGTCTGGTTTCAAACTAGCACTTGATTATTTATCTAGTAATCGCCTTCAATCTGAAATCATAATGTTAGGGGACTTCAATATAAATTGGTTATCCCCAGATGCTGCATCTTACTAGGATGCAATAGTGGCCATAGACGTGGTCCAACTCGTTCAGTCCCCCACTCGTGTAAACTATCGCACTGGTTCAAGTACTCTCATAGACTGGGTACTAACCAACTGGCCACAAAGAATAACTAGAATCACTGTGCTAGCTGACTCTATCAGTGACCACTCGCCAGTCTTATGCTCCTGGACAAACAAGACCATGAAACCCCCCCAAAACAATAACCTCCAGAATTATAAAAGCTGGACATCTTACCTCACTAAAATCCTACCTCCACCAGCTAGACTGGGAGGGGGTCTACGCTGCCACTGACGTGAATGCTGCTCTTGAGTGCTTTATCGACAACTTTAACTCAGCCTGCAACATCTTTGCCCCTCTAAAAATGAGGAAAATCAAAGGAACCAGCAAATCATGGATCACACCACAGCTCCTTGAGCTCATGGGGGTCAGGGATAACATGTGGCATAGGGCTAAGAGCACTGGGTCCCCCTCTGACATACAGAAATACAGAGCAGTACATAATAAGTGCACTCAAGCCATCTGCCTTGCAAGAAAATCTCACTATAAAAGTGAACTGGACAACTCTTGGCATGACAGCTGCAGATTCTGGGACAATATAAAAACCCTAACAGGCAGAGCAAGTAAATCACCACCATCGCAAATAAACTTTGAGGGTGTAACTACCCAGGATCCCAAAACTATCTCAGATGGCTTCAACAAGGCCTTCACAGACGTTAGTGGGGTCCTTCCTCAAGACTATCTCCGACCTGTGCCTAGCTCCACCATTAGTTGTACCAACATCACTCCAACACACACAGCACCTCTCTTCTGCCTGAAGGTAATCTCCACAACTGAGGCAAAAAAATACTTGGAAAAAGTTCTCAGGAACACTAGATCCAGAGGGGACTCGCTTGACCTAAAGATTGTGGCTCTCACCCTGGATGTGTTACTCTCCCCTCTAACCTGGATCCTAAATCTCTCACTAACCACTGGCATTTTCCCTCAATGCTGGAAAGCTGCAGTGGTCACCCCGGTCTTTAAAAGCAGGGACAGAACCTGCCTGGCTAACTACAGGCCAATCTCAATCCCCCCCCCCCCACCAAGGCACTAGAGAAGATAGTATATGATCAGTTAGGTACGTACCTTGATAAGTACAACCTTCAATGCCAGGAACAGCATGGCTTTCAGAAGGCACATAGTACTTCAATGGTATTGGTTGAGTTTACCCGTCATATCCTTGAAGCACTTGACCAAGGGCTCTTGGTGGGGGCCACTTTCATCTACCTCACCAAGGCCTTCGACACGGTCAACCACGACTTGCTTCTCACACAACTCTTTAACATTGGTATATCCTCTGTCTCTCTAGGCTAGTTCCAGAGTTACTTCTCTAACAGGACCCAGCAGGTCAAGATTCTTGATGTTTTATCCGACCATAGGCATGTCAACACAGGGGTGCCCAAGGTTCCATTTTGGGCCCCCTGTTGTTCAGCCTGTTTCCAAATGAACTCCCCAAAGTCTGCCAGAATAAGATCCTTCTATATGCAGATGAGGCTGTTCTCTACACGTGTCACTGTACTCTGGAAGAGCTGGAAAAAGGCATGCAAGATGACTTTACTGCTGTGGAAAAATGGTTCCTTTAGTCTAAGCTCTTGCTCAACTACACTAAGACTAAAACAATGTTGTTTGCCTTCCATCAAAACTGTCATAAGTCCCATCGCCTCAATATCTACAATAACAAGTTTGATACACTCGAAATGGTCACCACCTTTAAGTACCTTGGTGTCTACCTTGACAGCTCTCTCTCCTACAGCCAGTACATAGACCATGTTGCCAAGGCAGCTAGTGCAAGACTAGGTCAGCTCTACCGGCATACAGTAGACAGTGCCTCACCAAAAGTGCCATCAAGCTTGCAGTAAACAGCTCCATGTTCTCTATCATAGATTATGGACTGGTAGTCTATGGAGCCGGTACCGATACAGCACTTAGGCGAATCAAGATTGTCTTAAACAAAGCCTGCAGACTAGTCCTGGGTGTGGACCATTTAACTCACACTTGTGAACTATACTCAAGCACTGGTTGTTAAACCTGAATAGCAGAATTCAGTACCAAGTCTGTCTATTAGTGAAAAAATCCACCCTAGGTCTTGCTCCTCCTGGAGTGAGGCAACTGCTAAGAAACTCCGCTTCCTCCAGACTAACTAGGGGGTCGAGTAAAGCTGCCTTCATTATGCCATTCTGCCAGACCTCACTAGGGCAATGGTCTTTCGAATACAGGGCCCCCTGCTGGCTAAATTCGCTTAACTCTGAGCTGATTGAGGAAACGAAACTATGCCCATTTAAGGCCAAGCTGCTGCGGTACCTGGCCACTCTTAGTAACTGCAACTGCGTCACCTGTGCATAATCCTACTGTTATTGATAGCTTATCTGTCCTGCATAGCACCTATCCCCCCCCCACTTCCTCCCTGCCTGGTGTGACCCCAATGACACTTTCCTCCATGTCCCTCTTTATCCCCCCACCTTCCTGCTTTCTCTTCACAAATATTAATCCCCCAATTTTCACCCCCTCCCCCGGTTTCCCGTCACCTCACCCCCCACTTTAAACCCTTTCCTTATCCCTCTCTCTCCCCCACATCACCCCAGCCCTGCCCTATCACCTACTTACATAACCCTGGGTAGATTCCTGTCCAATCCACCCCTTGACTACTCAACCCCTTATTCTGTCACTCCCTTTGTTCCTGCCCCAACCCTTCCCCTGCTCTCATCTATTCTGTCCTCCCCCTCCTTTGGTCACCACCACTTCTGACCCTCCATAACTCTACATGTACGCTCTAAAGCTCAGCTACCGCTATAAATGTGCTTGTCCACCTTAGGTATGCTCTTAGTACTGTTGCAATAAAGTTGACCTCTCCTACCTGATGTATTTTAATTGTATTTGCTTGAATCTGTATCTGTATGTACCATAATGTACTTGCTTGCTGTATATACCCCATCTGTTTTGTAATGTCTACATACCTTGACTGTTGCCTTACGCTGTGGAACCTTTGTAAACAAGCTTTTAGCTCAAAGGTGTTATCCGAGATTACAATAAATAAATCTTGTTTCAGTCACTATGTTCCAGTTCTCTGGAACAGTCTTCCTCAAGAATTTAGGGTCCATACCAGGCAACCTCCCTCAGTTCCAACATTGAAAACGTTTCTGTGGTTATTGGAAAAGCCATGTAATTGTTTTAATTAAATGTGTTACGGTGTTGTTTATTTATATTTAATGAATGTTTGTGTAAAGTATGTATGGAAGGTCACCATTGTAAATGAGTTTATACTCAAGGTCTAAACCTTGAAATAAACAAACAAACAAAGTATGACTTTCCTGGTAAAACTTTTGAAATAAATAAATAAAACTGAGGGCCCAGATGTGAGTTACAGTCAGGCAGAGGTGCAAAACAGGTGCTATCCTGCCACAGTTCATTGAATGTAGGTAGGTAGTAGAACAAACAAAAACACGCTCCACAGTAAGCCACCATGCTCACCCAAACTACATATGAAAACTAAAGGAGACTGGCACCAGTGTCGGCTACAATTACTTTATTGTGCAAGGGATAACTATAAAGTGCATATAAAAGTGCAAAATACAAGGCACACTCACAGTTGTCAGCAGCAGCACAATCGGGACACTATGCAAACAGATCCCCTGACTATCTGACAAAGCTATTGGGTAAAACTGGACAGGGTATCTGTTTGTGTAGCGTCCATACCTCTCAACCTCTCAGCATTAAAAATCATAGCACTGGCCTTCAAAAATCATAGCAAATGGCCAGAATGTGTAGCATGTTCTTATTTTGAACAATAATATGTCTGCAAATAGTGGGACCCAAATATGTAGTGATAAGGAATGTTTCAATGATTTAATAGTTTCTGTATCCAGAAATAGCTCTAATATTAAGAACATCAATAAACCTTTGCAGGGCAAGGGTAAATTTCAGTGTAAAAATCATAATGCTATACATAATTCATAGCAGTTAAGGGGTATGATAGCGTCCTGATTGTGCTGATGCTGACAACTGTGAGTGTGCCTTGTACTTTGCACTTTTATATGTTCTTTATGGTTATTCCTTGCACAATAAGGTAATTGCAGCTGACACTGGTGCCAGGTAGGTAGGTTTTTATTTGTATTTAGGCACTCCTTCAATGATCAGCGCACCTGTATACAACAAATAGCAAAAAGAAAAGGTACATAATAAATAACAAACTAAACAGAATAATAAACATAGAAACACAGAAGTTGACGGCAGATAAGGACCTCAAGGCCCATCCAGTCTGCCCATTTCTTTTTCTACCTTATAAATGTGCCATCTGCCTTTGCTCTGTCAGTGGCCTATCTATTCATAGTCATTTGTATTGCTCCCTTATGCCTATCCCATGCCTGTTTGAAGCCCTGCACTGTATTCATAGCCACCACTTCTTGTGGTAAGCCATTCCATGCATCCACCACCCTTTCTGTGAAAAAGATTTCCTCACATTCCCCTTAATCGGCCTCCCTCTAATCTCATGCTGTGTCCTCTTGTCCTACTATTTTTCTTATATTTAAACATGTTAGACTCTTTCACCTTGTTTATGCCCTTAAGGTGTTTGAATGCCTCGATCATAACACCTCTCTCCCTCCTTTGCTCAAGGGTATACATATTCAGCTCCATTAATCTGTCCTCATATGTCTTCTGATGCAGTCCCTGCACCATTTTGGTTGCCCTTCTCTGGACTGCCTCAATTTGGTTAATGTCCTTGTGAAGGTGTGGCCTCCAGTACTGCCGCAGTACTCCAGATGGGGCCTAACCAGTGTCTTGTACGAGGGATTAATACCTCCCTCTTACGACTTGTGATACCCTACTAATACACCTAACACCCCCTACCCTTACCTACGCTTTAGGGTCTGCTTGGATGATTTTAGGTCATCAGTGATGATGATGCCCAAGTCTCTTTCTTCCTTTGTGACTGCTAGCAACTCCTCCCAGCCTATAGGTGGCAGGGTTTCCTTCCCTAGTGCATGATTTTGCACTTCTTTGCATTAAATCCCAGTTGCCACTCTTCTGACCATTCTGCTAGTTTATCCAGATCTCTTCTCATTCTGCCCACCCCATCTGGATCATCTACTCTGTTGCAGATCTTGGTGTCATCTGCAAACAGACAAGCCTTACCCTCTAGTCCATCTGCAAGGTCACTAATGAAGATGTTGAAGAGGACTGGCCCCAGGACTGATCCCTGAGGTACCCCACTTGTGACTTGCATCTCTTCTGACTGTATACCATTTACCACCACTCTCCTGTTTTCTGCCCGTCAACCAGTTTGCCCAGTTGACCAACTTCTGCCCACGAGCCTACCCAGCTTATTTATCAATCTTCTATGTGGAACAGTGTCAAAAGCTTTGCTGAAGTCAAGGTAGGCGACATCAACTGTCCCCTTGGTCCACCACTCTGGTTACCCAGTCAAAGAAATCTATGAGATTAGTTTGACAGGACCTTCCTTTGTAAACCCATGCTGTCTTGGATCCTGTGCCTATGGTTCCAGGTGTTGCACTATCCTTTCATAAGTGCCTCCATAATCTTGCCCACTACTGAGGTAAGACTGACGGTCTGTAGTTCCCGCCTCCTCCTGCTACCACTCTTGTGGGCGGGATCACATAAACCCTTCTCCAGTCTTCTGGGACCTCTCCTGTGCTCAGAGACTCACTAAACAATTCTGCTAATGGCTCTGCTAGTTCCTCCTTTAGCTCCTTAAGTACCCTGGGATGTATGCCATCAGGTCCCATTGCCTTATCCACCCTGGCTTAGCAAGCTCTTGTAGGACCCTTTCTTTTGTGAAGGGAGTAGTGCTCACCTCCCTCCCCCTGTGTCCATGATGCTGAGCTGTGGGCCCTGCCCTACCTTCTCTTCAGTAAACACTGAGCAAAAGTATCTATTTAGGATAGATGCCTTTACAGGGGTCCTCCTCCTCACATGCTCCCTTTTCTCCATTAAGCTTGCGTAATACCCCTCTGGACTTTCTCCTTTCACTAATGTATCTATAGAAAGTCTTGTCACCTTCTTTACTGTTCGTGCTAGTGTTTCCTCAGTTTGGGACTTTGCCTGTCTTACTGCCTTACCTGCTTCCCTTAGGGCAGTTTGGTATGCCTCCTATCTTCATCCCGCTGTGTTCCTTATATTTCCTGAAGGCCAGCCTTTGGCTCTGACCTTTTCTGCTACTGTATTTGAGAACCAAAGTGGTTTCCTTCTTCTTTTGCACTTCCTTTTCTGTCTAACACAATGGGATGTTGCTTCAAGTATTGCATCCTTAATGCTTGCCCACTTTGCCTGTACCCCTCACCTGTGTTTCTTTTTGCCAGGGCTAGCTTAACTCTGTTGGCCATCTTATCAAAGTCAGCTCCTCTGAAGTCCCATATTTTTGCCTTGGAATGGGATGATTTAGATGTAGTAGCCAAATTGAACCATACCATGTGATGGTCACTGGCTCCCAGGTGACCTTCTACCTGGAGATCTGTGATCCCTTCTTTGTTAGTCAGTACTAGATCTAGGATAGCCCTGTCTCTTGTGGGTTGCTGTACCAGTTGTTTGAGGCCCTCCCCCTGCAGGGAATCCACTATGAGTCTAGTTCTGGCAGATGTTCCTGCTGGTATTGACCAATCTGTATCCGGCATGTTGAAGTCTCCATTATCAGAACCTCCCTTTAGCTGTCATGTTTTGTATATCTTCTAAGTAATGTGTCTATGTCTTCCCTCTGGTCTGGGGGCCTGAAGACAACCCAGTTCTTATGGCTGTCCCATTTCCTGTTTCATGGGTGACCCACAGTTCTTCTGGCTCCTTATGTGTATTCTGAATTTCTGTAGCTTTGATATTTTCATTAACATACAGGGCCACTCCTCCCCCTTTGCACCTCGTCTCTTCTGAACAATACACATACCAGGTACTGAAGTCTCCCAAGTGTGGTTACTGGTAAAACCACGTCTCACTAATGCTACTATGTCCAGTTTAGCCTCTGACATTATTGCCTGCAGGTCTGGGATCTTATTTCCCAGGCTGTGAGCATTTGTGTACATGATTTTCCATTGGCCAGATTTTGGTGTGTTAGTTGTTGGGTGAAGTTTGGCATTACCCCTGTGCGTCGTATGGGGAGACAAACCTTTTTTCTTACCTGGTGATGCAAATGAACGGCAAACATGCTGAATTCCTGAATAACATAGGAAAAGAGGCAATAAATACACTCATTCATCATATCTACAACAATGCTTAAAATAATTCTGCTCATGAAAGCAATACAATAGGGTACCTAAATGTTAACAGGGAGCGGTGTTTCATCAGTTTATCTTTGATAATGAAAACATTTCTGGCAGTGCCGATATCCTCTGGTAGAGCATTCCAAAGGACTGTGGCCTCCACAGAAACGGCCCTTCCTCCTGCTGATTTGAACTTGAAGGGTGTCGCGTGAAGAATGACCCATCCTCTGGAGTGCAGATCCCTGGCAGACACATAGGAGGGCCGGAGCTCACTAAAACATTGGCAGTCCAGTCTGTTAAGGGCTTTGTATGTTACTAAAAGAAACTAGAAGTCAGTGTGTGCCAAATAAATGGCATCTATCCCAGAACTTGTAATAACAGGGTGATATGACTTCCAAGAGGACATCAGAAACCTCCCTGACATGTTTCATACTAGCTGCAGGCAGCAAGGTTGACCCCAGGTAAGCCCTTACAGAGTGCACAACAATACTGGAGGTGAGAGAACATGAGGATATTCACTGGGATGGTAAGATCTGCAGTATCAAGCATGGGGCACCATCTGAAAATGTTATTAAGATTTAAAAAAGCAATTCTAAAGCTGCAACTGCACCTGGAAGCAGCGCCTCCTCCCACCAGTGCTCCTCAGAACAAGCGCCCGAAGAAGCAGCACTCACAGTCGACCACTCCATCATTCTTGTGACGCTCTCTTCGAAAGAAGCACCTCACCCTCTGATTGGACCAGGCAGAAAAGCGCTAGCTCCCGACTGGTTGCTGCCGCCAGCCTTCTCAGGACCAAAACTCCCTGCTCTCAGGCTTCCCCGGCCTGGTTTCCACAAGGACTCCACTGGCCTGGATTCCCTACGAACTAGAGTAATTTGTCCCACCCACCTCCCCTATCTCTATTAAATACACGGGCTCCACCTCCCATATCCTGGGCTGTCCCTTATGATCCCCTCCACTCAGCTTTAAAGCTACAATGCAGTTTTGTGCCACCGCTCACCCTTGTAACTAACTACTGCAGTGAATCCTTCCCCTAGCACATCCACTATCCTACTTAGCCTCACTAGTGCTGATATGAACTGTAAAATGTTCCTAATACTCCTTGCACTTATTGCAGTTGGACCTGAGGTCAGTATAGTTGCTCTCCTCCCTCCATCGCAGCATGACTGGTGCCTTGTACAAAGCATCTGGTTAATTGAAACAGGGATGACCCTCTCGACCAGGGCTAACCATGAGCACCCAACACACCCTATATACCCAGATGACCGAGCATTCAACACCTGCAACCGCACCCCCATGTTCCCACCCCTGACTACAACTACACTGAAGCAACTACAGCCATCCCATGGTAAACTAAGTTGACGCAAGACTCGCATCACAGTAACTCTGCATATCAGCCAGGAAAATCATCCTAATACTTCTCCTCCTATCCGGGAATGTGCATACCAATCCTGGCCCCCCCAACCTACTTAGGATCCAGAGGATGTGAGATCCATGGACTATGATTCGCCGCCATGAATATTTGCAGCCTCCTGGCAAAATCCGTCCAATTCCAGGCCTGGGTAGCACTCCACAGACCTGACATAATTTTCCTCACTGAGACACGAGTGACAGAGAGGATCAAAACCAAAGAAATATCTCTGCCAGGTTACCAAGTTCTCAGGAGTGACAGGAGGGGCAAGATAGGAGTTGGTTCTCTCATCTACACCAGGGACTTCCTCCTATGTTCAGTCCTCCCCATCTCTACTATGGCTGATGACCATGAACTTCTCACAATGAAAATTAAGATTGGACAGCTAGTCAAATCCCTGTTCGTAGCATCAGTCTATCTACCCCCAATGAAAACCAAGGATGGCCTACCAAAGGTAATGGACGCAGCGGCCACTCTCCCGAAGGATAGCGAGATCATAATAACTGGTGATTTTAACATCAACTGGGAAAGCACTGATGCAACCCCCCAGAGGGATAGTGTGGCTAGCAACTACTTAACATAAATGGTCACTGTAACCACCAGGCGGAACAACAGGACAGGCAACAGTACCCTCCTGGACTGGCTCCTCTCTAACTCTCCCTCTCGCATTTCTGAGGTCTTGGTGCTGCCTGATACCTAGAGCAACCATTCCCCAAACTCCTTCAAGTGGACCAACAAGTTTAAAAAAATCCCACCCATCACAATTGTGAGAAGAGTACTGAAGAAGGGCCAGCTTGGGCAGCTTAAATCAGCCCTCTCTCTATTTGACTGGTCCCCCATCGATGCAATGACTGACATTGACAAGGCCCTAAAATACTTTGTCAATGGTTTCAATAGCATCTGTGATCATTATGCCCCACTTAGAAAAAGAAAAGCTCATGGCCACAACAATGGCTAGATCACAGGTGAACTTCTGGCCAAGATGAAAGAGAGGGACAACCCCCTGGGCTAAAGCCAGATCCTCCAGAAATAAGCACGACTTCCAATGCTACAGGACTGCAGGAAACTACTACATGAACCTAATTAGACAGGCCAAAGCCAACTTCCACAAGGAGCAGCTGAACGACTGCTAGGAAGACAGTAGGAGGTTTTGGAATAACATCAAAACCCTTCTAGGGAAGGACGATCGGAATCACCCACAGCTGATCAACACAAACGGCTCACCTTCAACGGATCCACTCCAAATTGCTGAATCCTTCAACTCTGCCTTCACTGACCTGAGTTCAGTCCCCCCTGACTATCTACACCCCACCGAAACTACTCCCCGTAGCAAGGCACCCTCAAACAACCACCCTGAGTTCTACTTCAAGAGAGTGTCAACAAAGGAGACTACCAACTATGTTAGGAGGGTCCTCGGTAAAACCAGAATGGGCAGTGATGGAGTAGACATGAAGCTTCTATCTCTCACTCTGGATATACTCATCATGCCCATTACCAAGGTCTTCAACAAATCACTGGCCCTGGCTAAATTCCCAGCAGTCTGGTAGCAAGCGCTTGTGACCCTGGTCCATAAGAGTGGTGACAGGTCCTGTATCTCCAACTACAGACCAATCTTAATCCTCTCTCTCCACTGTCCAAGGCCCTGGAAAAGATAGTAGCTAAGCAGCTTACCAACTACCTAAGCAAATACCAACTGCAACATCCAAACCAGCATGGTTTTAGGTGGAATCACAGTGCCACCACGGCTCTGGTGGAGTTCATTGGCTTCATGCACTGGGCCATGGATGAAGGCAAGCTGGTTGGGTCAGTGTTCATTAACCTAACGAAAGCCTTCAACACCGTGAACCACAACCTTCTCCTGGCTCAACTGCGAAACCTGGGGTGGCTGCTAATACAATAAGTTGGTTCCAGGACTACCTGTCTCTAAGGTCCCAGTGTGTCAAGACAGGTCAAACCGTGTTTGGGTCCAGAGAAGTCTCTCTGGGTGTCCCTCAGGGGGCTATCCTGGGACCTCTACCCTTCAGCCTTTTTCTCAATGATCTCCTGGGAGTCTGTGATTCAAAAATCATTCTTTACGCAGATGATGAGGCCATTCTCCACAGTGATTCACATATTGAGTCTCTTCAAGTTGCACTCCAACACTCCTTCAACAAAGTAGAAGATTGGTTCTGTGAACAAAGGCCTCTGCTCAATTATAAAAAGACTAAGATCATGCTCCTATCCTGCTCCCAGCTCAAGAAAAGGGCCCCAACCCTCTCCATCTCCAACAAAGTCCAAGCACCCCTGGAGCAAGCGCACTCCTTTAAATACTTGGGAGTCACCCTCGACTACACCATGTCCTTTGCTCAACATGTGGACTCGGTGGTCAAGGATGTAAACGCAAAACTGGGACTGCTTTACAGGCACAGGAAATACCTAACCCCAGCAGCACTCCACCTTGCCAGTGCCAGCTACATCTTATCAACCATTGACTATGGCCTGGTAGTCTATGGGGCAGCCACTGACACTGTGCTAAAGAGGGTGCATACTGCACTTAAAAAGGCCTGAAGACTCACCCTGGATGCCGATCGCCTCACCCACACCTGCTCCCTATATGAGAAGATGAACTGGCTGTCGCTAGTGGACAGGATCAAATTCCACACTTGCATTCTTGGAAAGAAAGATCTACTGGGCAATGCATCCTTGAACATATCTGCCATCTTCTCCAAATCAGATTCAGGTTATGGCACTAGAGGGACGAAGCAGGGGGCACTCATGGTACCTTTCTGGCATACCGCACTTGGTCAGCGTGACTTTTCCTATAGAGCCCCCTCTGGCTAAATGAGATCCCAGAGCTCACTCACAATATGAAAAGCCTCTCCTTTTTCAAGTCTGAACTCAAGCACTACCTCACCTCCTGCAACACGTGTGCCTGTTCCCTGAACACCTAGCACCTCCCTCCCCGGGAACCTGTAGCATGGCTCAGAATGCTCCTCACTCAAAAATAGCATAGGATCCCTCCTCAGGTCTAACTTTCTCTCTGACTCACAGTTTGGCCCCTACGCACCATGCCCCCCTCCCTTGCCACCCCCCATCTGCCCCTTCCCTCCTCTCCCTATGATTCTTCTGTGTTCCCTCTCCTTCTTCCCCACACCCCCCATGTACTACTCAACAAAGCCTGTTTTAAGGCCGTGCTCCACTTTCTTATCTGACCCAACCCCCCCCATCCCATCCTGGGCTATTTCCCACTACTTAGCTCTGCTCTGGATCAAGGTATCACTAGAGGTTGAGTGTCTCCCTTCTCTGCACACCCCTCTGCGCCTCACTTTTATCATTACCACCTACTTCTTTCTGCTCCATCAATCACTGGGTCATTGTTAAATGTTGGGTCCACTGTTTATTTTAATGATCTAGCATTGTGCACTGTTTATAGATGTATACTCCTGTTGACCAATATTGTTTTATTTGTCTGTGTCATTGTTTTTTAAGACATGACACCTTTGTAAAAGAGCCTTGGCTCAAAGGTTTTTCCGAATATCAAATAAATAAATAAAATAAGAAGACACCTGTGAAACAATTGTCAACTGACTGTCCAGAGCCACTTCAGGTTGCGTACCCCATCTGCTTCCTTACGTCTAACCCTATCAAGGGTTGGTAGACTCTGGTCCCTATGAATAGCAATAACTACTTGTCACTACCCACTACCAGTAGTTCTGTTTTTGAAGGATTAAGTGGCAACCTGCTGGAGGCCATCCACACCCCTAATCTCCTCCAATCATTGTTCTAATCTCAGCAGGGATGATCCTTGTCCAGAGCCAAGGGCACAAACTGTTGGGTATCATCTGTGTAGCAATGAAATTCCTTGCTGTAGCACCTAATGATTATTCCCAGTGGAAGCATATACAGTACACTGCAAACAAGACTGGTCCCAGGAAAAACCCATGATGGACCCTGCAGTTCAATTAATCAATCAATCAAAATCTTTATTTATTCAGGCGAACATCATTGAGCGTAGCTGATTTACAAGATGGACCTGAGTGGTCATACAAAGAAGGATACAAGTATTGTACAAAGACATGAGAATAACATAACATTAATACAATCAAATAGATGAGAGATATATACAAAAATTTACAGATATACAAGGCACAGTAACAATAACTTAAACCTGTAAAAATGAAGAGGACATTCAATATAGAAGGGATAATATTCAGATAGTAGGGCTTCTATAGGCTTGTTATATGAAGTATGATAACTGACTGGGTAGAAGAAGGAAACTAAACATAGTGGATTACAGAAGGGAGGGGTGGAGGTTGGGTGGGAGACTAGACCTTATGGAAGCAGTTGCACAGTTCTGGGAATAGGGTGGTGTATAATTTTTTGAAGGATAATAAGGGTAAGAGGGTATCCAGATTCATAGATTTTTGGAGTGAGTTCCAAATAAATGCTAGGGAATAGCTGATAGCAGCCCTCCCAAACCGGGTGCAGGTATTGGGAATCTTTAGCATAATGAGCTTATTGATCCTTAAGGTGTATGGCCTGGATGTGATTCGGGTGAAACAGTCTGAGATATAGGAGGGGAGTTTGTCTGATAAAGCTTTAAAGATCCAGATTGCAGCATTCTTTTTTCTTCTGTGCTGTAGGGATGTCCAACTGACTGCCATGTAAAGAGAGCAATGATGGGTGTTGGAGGGAAGGTCTGTAATAAATCTAATGGCTCTATGACACAAGGTGTCCAGCTTATTTAAGAGGGAGAGGGAGCAATGGCCGTAGAGGAAATCAGCATAGTCAATGAGGGATAGGAATGATGCCTGGATTAATCTTTGTTTGGAGTCTCTGGTAAGGTAGTATTTTATTCTGAAAAATAGGCCAAGTCTTTGTCTCAACTTTTTTAGTAGTTCTTCAATGTGTACAGAGTAGTCAAGCTTATTGTCAATCCAGACTCCAAGATATTTGAATTTATCCACAAATTCCAAATTTTCTCCAAATAAGGTGGATAAATGTGGGGTGGTGAATGATGGGGTAATGGAAGATCAACTCTTGGTGGCAAAGAACATAGCTTTTGTTTTTTTGGCATTTAGAAGTAGTTTTTTTCCAATAGGTTGTGTTGTAGGATGGAGAATTCTGACTGTAACAGTTCACAGGCTTTTGATGGTGAGGATTGCTGACATATAATACAGTATCATCAGCAAACAGGTGAATGTTAGATTGGGAGAGGTTGGAATCAATGTTATTAATATAAATGGCAAAGAGGATGGGGCCCAGGATAGAGCCTTCGGTACACCTCTTAGCAGTGGTTTAGAGGTAGATAGGTAATTTTCATTTTTACCAGTTGTAACCTTCCAAGAGATAGCACCTAAACCAAATGAGAGAGTGAAACAAGGCCTACAGAGCTAAGAGAGGAGATTAATGAATCATGATCCACTGTATCAAATGCTTTACTCAAATCCAGGAGCACAGCACAGGTACTATTCTTTTATCCAAGACAGTCTGCCAATCGTTAGTGACTTTGGCTAAGGCAGAGATGGTGTTATGCATTGATCTAAACCCAGATTGTGCTGGATTTAGGAGGTTGTTGGTGTCCAGGTAGGCCCTTAACTGTGAGTTTACTAATTTTTCAAGCATCTTGGACAATACCGGTAAGATGGAAATGGGCCTGTAATTGTTAAGGTCCATGGGATCACCTGATTTAAGTAGTGGAACTACTTGAGCTGTCTTCCATATAGAGGGGATGGAACCAGTAGCTAGGGAAAGATTGAAGAGATGAGTGAGGGGGGCAGCTAAGGCGTGCAGTGCTACTTTAAGAAAGTAGGGATCCAGGGAGTCTGCACCTGCACTCTTAGATGTGTCTAAATTGGACAGGAGGTCTTCTACTTCTTTTAAGGATATTGGTTCGAAGGAGAATGTTGAGGCAGCCTTTTGGCCCACAGTGGATTGAAGGTTTAATGATGATCTCAAGAGATTTGCAGGTGAAGAGTCAAAGGCTAGGCCAGCTGTAGTGAAATGGTCATTGAAGGCATTTAATATTTCTTGCTTGTCAGTGATTTCAATGTCACTTAGGAGCAATTTGGAGGGTAAGGCAGGGGTAGAATTTTGACCTAGAATTCCCTTTATAGTACCCCAGAACCTAGATGGGTTAGTATAGGAGGCATCCAATTCAGCTCTATAGAAGGCAGCTTTGGCACTTCTTATTTGTTTTGTGCATGAATTTCTTGCTTTTCTGAATTGAAGCCAGTCTCTAGGATCCTTTGTTTTTCTTGCCTTTTTCCAGAGTTTGTCTCTGGCTATCAAAGCTGATTTAAGGTCAGCAGTGAACCACCGACAAGATTTTAATTTGGTTCTGACACTGGTGAGTGGTGCATGTATATTGAGGGCATTTGTGATAATATCCCTTAGGATCTGAAGAGCTGTTTCAACTGAGGTTGCGAGGTAGAACTCTTGCCAATGTGTTGTATTGCACAAATCATGGAGATATCCTGAGATGTTGAAATTTTTTTTTGACCTTTTATGGAGAAATTTTGCAGGATTGGATGACTTGAGTGTAGATCGTATGCCAGCTATGGGACAATGATCACTATGTCACAGGGTAGCACTCAGCATGAGAATATAAGTGAGGCTTGTTTACCATCATGATATCCAGGAGTGAACTGTTGGTAATATTTTTAGGTTAATCCTCGTTGGATCTTTGATTAATTGAGTGAATCCATAGGTGTCACAGAAGGTTACTAGGGTGCAGATGCATTAGATAACCAATTTAAATTCAAATCACCAAGGATAATGGTGTCTTCAGGGCCTAGATTGAGTATTGTTCCTAGGTGGGATAGGAGTTTGAGGCCTGCAGAGGGGGCCTATAGCAGCCAATCAATTTAAAGGAAGACATGTTAGGAAGGGTTATTTTGATTGACAAGCATTCAAATTCCTTTGGTTCTGATGTATTAATGAGGCAGGATGCAGAGAGGTTTCCTTGACATAGATGGCCACCCACCGCCCTGGAAGGCGGTCTGATCTGAAGAGCTGGTAATTGGGAAGGTTTATTTCACTATCTTTTGTTGTAGATCTGAGCCAAGTTTCAGAGATCACCAGAAAGTCAGGTAGGGTATGTGCAACACAGGCCTGTATTAAGGAGAACTTTTTTAGGAGGCTGCAGGCATTGAAGTGAAGAAAACTTAGGCCATTTATGGAGGCTAGATCAGATGGGGATAAAAAACTTTCAGTTGGGCCAGGATTGATTTCAATAGTACCAATACTGATCAGAAGGAAGAAGATTAGTTTGAGGAGGGCACCAAATGATAGACATAGGGAGTAGTCAGAGCATTTCCTCTTCTTAGTTGGGATCCAATGTGTAGTGGGTGAGAGTCCTGTTATATGGGTATGGATTTTATCACAAAGTAACAATCTGATGGACAGGCATAGGGGGTTAATGTAATGCCAAAATGGGTGCAGGGCACTTGAGGAGTGTTGAAAGGATAGAGAGCCTTTATATGGATACCCCAGGATTGCAATGCAAAATGGCAGGATATAATTATGGAATTGCTGGGTGTCCACTGGGATGGCAGGGGTGGACAGGCCATAATCACTGCCTTAGACGTCATGGCATGGGGTATATCATAATTATTTTTGGGATCGAGGAAGATGAGAGGCTCAGTAGCAAAAGGAAACAAAGTAGCATTGTGGAGGGAAGGTAGGGGTTAATGTAGAGGATGAGAGAAGTAGTTGTGGGTGTGGATTATAGAATTGGCGGGAAAAGGTGTATAAATGAAACAACCAAGGGGGGGGCGGGCAAAAATTTTGAGGCTTTACCCGTACCTTTCTGCCTGTTTCTCCCGGCCTCCTGGTTCCCTGCTCGGCCTGTCGGTCGCCGCCCGCCCACTGGCAGCTTGGAGCCCCTCCGGTCTCTGTGTGCTCGAGGGCTGTGCCGGCTGGAAGGTAGAGGACAGAGGAGAAGGCAGTGAGAAAAGGCACTTTATTGCAGCAATCTGCAAAAGGTGCAAAAAGCCTGAATTTGCACTACAAAGACTGGGAGGGTATGGGGGTAGGCGCCTAAGCGTCTAGCCCACACAAAAACACAAAAGGCTGTAATCACAGGCTAAACTACATATCTAAACAACCCTCAAGTAGGGCACATTTAAAAAGTAAAACAGCTCTTTTTAGATAAATTTAACAAATAGACATAATAGCAGTAATCCCAGCCAGAAATGGTGATGCAAAGTCCAGCTAAAGTCTATGGGAAAGGCGCACCAATCAGAAGCAAGGCAGAGTTAGCGGTCGCTTTCCGATTGGTTTGCGGCTTTACCCGTACCTTTCTGCCTGCTTCTCCTGGCCTCCTGGTTCCCTGCTCGGCCTGTCGGTTGCCGCCCTCCCGCTGGCGGCTCGGAGCCCCTCCGGTCTCTGTGCGCTCGAGGGCTGTGCCGGCTTTCGGCCTGCTTCTCCCGGCCTCCTGGTTCCCTGCTCGGCCCGTCGGGTCGCCACCCGCCTGCTGGTGGCCTCGGAGTCTCCGGCCCCCTGTGCCGAGGCTGTGCCGGCTTCTGCCTGCTTCCTCCCGGCCTCCTGGTTCCCTGCTCAGCCTGTCGGTGCGCCGCCCGCCCGGTGGCGGCTCGAGCCCCTCTGGTCTCTGTGTGCTCGAGGCTGTGCCCGGCTTTCTGCCTGCTTCTCGGCCTCCTGGTTCCCTGCCCGGCCTGCGCTTGCCGCCCTTCTCGAACCCTCCCGGTCCTGTGCGCTCGAGGGCTGTGCCAGCTTTCTGCCTGCTTCTCCTGGCCTCCTGGTTCCCTGCTCGGCCTGTCGGTCGCCGCCCGCCCGCTGGCGTCTCAGATCCCCTCCGGTCTCTGTGCGCTGGAGGGCTGTGCCGGCTGGAAGGTGCATTTGTGACTGCAGTTGAGGGTAATGGGCCTTGTCTGGCAAGAGCCAAGCATCCCCTACTGCTCCCTTTCACACTGGAAGGACCAAACCCATCATAAGACATTACTGGACACTCTCCCTTCCCTCTCAAATCTATCCAGCAATCCCAAATGGTCTATAGAATCGAATGCCAAAGATAGATCGAGAAGAATCATGACAGACCTCCTGGTGATCTCTTGCAAGGAGAAGATCATTGAATACCTTGGTCAGGGATGTCTCCATGCTATACTTACAGTGAAAAATACATTGAAATGGCTCAAAGAGATTATTTTTCTCGAGGTGTGCCACTAGTGGTGCAGCAATCATTCTCTCTCAACAACCTTAAAAGAAAACTACGCTGAACCTGCAAGTTCATTTCTTATTTAGAAGCTAAATACTTGTTCCAGTTCTGTTACTGTTCTAGCTCTGCATGCATTTTTGTCATGCTCTTGGGTGCTTCTGATTTACACACAGGCTGTAAGTAGTATTTTATAGCTGTATGATGTAGTCCCAGAGGTGGCACTTTATTTGCACTGAGGCACGCATCCACGTCTGCAAAACTGCGGAAAAGGGGTGTTTTTTAAAATGCAGACGCAGAGGCTTGCCTCCATGTAATTTTTTTATAGGGGTATTTTTTTGACTTGTCCAATGAATGTTTCTCCACAATTGTGGAGATTTGGGGTGTGTCCCAGGGGGTGTCCAGGGTCCGGGGGTGGGCAAATGTGACTGTAGCCCCCGTTGTAGCCCTTCTTTATGGCTTTTAGCACGATACTTAGGCTTCCAGTGGTGAATCTTGTGCTCGAACTTGTGCACATGTGCAACTTGGGGGGGGGCGCCACTTGACCCGGACACTTGACCCTCACCTCACGTCTCACTCATGTCATCCCCATCATCAGAAGAGTGGGAGGAAAGCTGTCTGCGAAGCCATCTGCCCTGCTCCCCGCCTTGCTCGCAGCCCCACTCATGGCCTTGCTGCTGCCCCCGGTCTGGTGCTGCTCCCACTCCCGGCTCCCACTGCCCAGTTGTCTCTCTGTTCATCTCCTTGCCCCCCTGTCCCCCTCCCACTTGCCCTCCACCTTGCCTGTTGTCATGCTTGGTCTCCGGGCCGGTCTCCTTGTCTCCCCCGGTTGTCTGCTGACCCCTGCCAACCTGGTCCCCTGAGCAGGAGCCCCCTGAAGAACTGGGCTGAAGAAACTGCTGGGAGAAACTGGAGGAAACAGGACCCCAGGAACAGAACTCCATTCAGGACTCCGTTATAGTAGGTAGGCATGGAGCTATTGCTGCAGCAGTACAAGTGGGTGTGATGTGATGATGGGGGCCCACCTGGGGGTCAAGTAATATGAGGAGGATGAGCCCGAGGATGAGACAGAAAAGGAGGATGGTGAAAGGCTGGCAAAGGAAGGTAGGAAATGGGACCAAATGAGTTATTTGAGAAAGAAATAGGAAAGGGGGTTAGGTAGAGGAGGTTGTTTCAGAGATGGCAGAGGAATGAAGGAAGTAAAAGGGCTGGAGCAGGGCATAGAAGGGTGAGGGATGAGTAAAGATAGATGGAAGTGAGAAAACAAATTTTGAGAATAATAAAAGAAGCAGTGTTACAGGCCAGGGTTACAGGCAACAGGACTCAAGTGGGGGGTGGTTGAGGCTGAGGTATAGACAGCAGTGATGATTAAGAGATGGAGTATGGACAGTAAAGTGACAGAAGGTGTGAAATTGGGGTCTAGTCTGGCTAGGGTGGATTTTAAATGATTGTCTCCCACATGAATAAAAATGCCTAGCCACTTGAATTCTAATATTACTGAATTATAACTAGGTACATTTTTGCCATCAAAATGCATTTTTTAAATAGTGTGTTGCTATGTTCAAAAAAGTATGGTAGAACTTAATCTTACTGTCCGTACTATAATATGGTTATACAATGTATTGTCCTAAAGGGTAACCCGTCAAAAGGACAACTGCATAACGGTGACCAGTCAGAAGGGTGACGGAACAACGGCGCCGACAATTTGGGCAACCCAGGTTCGCCCCTTTCCCAGAGTTATCTTCCTCCCCCAAGTAGGAATCCATAGTAAGGGGGGTGTGGAGGGCGAAGCCCCCCATGGGGGGGGGGTGCTTTACACCACTTTGTTTAATGTCATCTCCCTGGGGGTTTGGCACCCTTCTGACAGGTCACCGTTATGCAGTTGCCCTTATCACACAGAACCGTGATAAAGCAAATTGATAAAGATAAAACTCCATATCATTTGTAGCAGCAGCCTGATGTGATCCCCTGGTGTGATCCAAGGATGTGATGTGAGGCCAGATCGGGGCTTGATCCAGAGGTTTTTTTGTTACAGAACTCCCGGGAAAGCCGTCAGAACCTGGGTAGAGTGCCATGTTAGTACCTGTGGTTAGTACTGAGAATAGGGCCAATGTGCGTGAACTGCCTGGGTCCCAGGCCTGGGTGAACTGCTGAGTGGGCTGCTGAGTAAGTACTGAAAGAGGACCGTCCTCGGGGCCCACTGTTTGGAGTGCCATGTTACCCGGGCATGTTACTATGAGTAGGGCTCACACATGTGGAGTAGGTAGAGATCACATGCAAATCCTGGCAAAAAAGTAAAAGTAAGTGCCACTGCCCTCTGTGCTGCCATACCCGGGCGCCATACCTCTTAACATCTCAGCATTAAAAATCATAGCACTGGCCGTCAAAAATCATAGCACTGGCCATTAAAAATCATAGCACTGGCCATTAAAAATCATAGCACTGGCCGTCAAAAATCATAGCACTGGCCATTAAAAATCATAGCACTGGCCATTAAAAATCATAGCAAATGGCCAGAATGTGTAGCACCTGGGTGTAGCACTTTCTTATTTTAAACAATAATATGTCTATAAATAGTAGACCCCACATGGTTGGTGATAAGGAATGTTTCTAGCAACTTAGTTCAATTATTAAATAGTTTTTGTGTCCAAAAATAGCTCTAACATTGGGTCTAACATTACGAGGAACATCAGAAAACCTATGCGGAGCAAGGGGAAATTTAAGTGTAAAAATGATAGCGCTATGCGAAATTCATAGCAGCTGATACTCACACTGTGACTTGATGTGGTGATCATGATGCGATCGATAGTGTGTATAAGTTATTATAAAAATTATAAATGCAGGCTGGCTAGGCGGGGGTGAGCAAATGACAACTGTCCCTGAGCAAGACCATGAGATAATGGTCACTGGTAATGA
The DNA here is from genome assembly GCA_016271365.2 of Neoceratodus forsteri. NCBI lineage: Eukaryota > Metazoa > Chordata > Ceratodontiformes > Ceratodontidae > Neoceratodus > Neoceratodus forsteri. The sequence continues at coordinate 1,276,446,134 of CM057450.1, read as the reverse complement.
TCAAAGAAGTGGCATGTGATGGCACAATCAGTATTTTTTTTTCCTCTTGTCATTTAGAGATAAAGGAGATGAAATTTGCTTGGGCTGCTTTCTTTTGAATCATCTGATGCTCTCTGTCCTGGTGGTATAGGTCAGGGCCCGAGTAAGTGCCACTGCCCTCTGTGCTGCTTATACTGTGACTTGATGATCATGATGCGACTGATATTGTGTATAAACTATTATAAAAATTACAAATGCCTGGGGTAGCTGTACTATTTCAATAATTTCTTTTACATGTTTGGTGGTATATCCAGGGGTATGGGTGTATCAGTGACGTCCACAGGGATGTTTCCTTTCCCCAGTTCCTGGCTCCTGTTTCTTTCATACCGTGAAGGCTATTGCTGTGAGCCTATTGGCTCTGGTGCCCACATAAACAAGCTTTTACATACAGTTATTATTGTTTAACAACATTATGTGTACATGTGATGCAAACCTATTACCACTGGGATTACCACGTTGGTTCCTCACTTGAAGCAAAAATGGGGGTTGGAGGCCGTAACTGATTCCTTGTTTTTGTATTAAAGGGGTCCATTTTTTTCAGAAAAAAACAAGGAAAGGGGTCATTTCTAAAATGTGCAGATGAGCATGGGTACAACTTTTTACAGACAGTGCCACCACCGGGGATGCAGTTTTTGTTTCTTGCTCAGTTCTTCCACTGTTGGCACAATTCACTCATGTTCTACTATAGACCTCTGTGGTCGAGAGGGGCATAAACTATATCACACAGTTCTAAACTGGTACTAACCACCAGAGTGTAAACCAGAAAGCCCCACTGAGGTCACCAATGAAACAATAACTGGATTGAAAACAGTTTTTAAAACACATCTTCTACTCAGAAAAAAGATTTTCAGGTTCAGCACAGTTCTCCTTTAATCAAAAATAGAAAGTTGGAGACTGATCGATTATTGACCAGATTGTTCGGATATAAAGATGTCTTCTTTTTAGCCAACCCAGTGGTGCAGAGGGTTGAGGTGCTGGATACCTTACCTCTCACCACACCGGTGACCCATGTTCTGGAATGAGCACAGGACACCGGGGGGGGGCTGGGAGTGGATGGATCAGCTGCCAGGCAGCTCTCCTCTCCTGGGTTGGGGTGGTAGGCCTCCCAGCTCTTGATTGCTACTGAGTGGAGGCTCGATGGTAGTACCGAGTACTGGGGAGGGCTGGCGCTAGACCAGGTGGGTGGATCAGAGCTGTCTTCAGTGCCAGTGCGCATGCACACCTCCACACAATCACGACTGTGGATGGTCGGGGCTCTGGGGTTAGTAAGGAGAGAAAAAGCGGAAATAAAAACCCAAAGGCAAGATGAGGACTGCCTCCCCCAAGCACCGCACTGGTGGCTGGACACATGCCACAAGTCCAGTGGCAGAGGACACCAGGCGTAAACTATGTCCCAGGGGAGCCGGGTGATGGGGCTCGGGGGGTCAGTCGGAAGGAGGAAGCCGGGGAATAGGGAGCACAAAGTACATAAAAAAAAGATGTCTTCTTAAAAATGGGTCCTACCACCACCTTTTTTAGGGGTGTTGGCAACAACCCTTCCCTAGGAGAGGTATTGACAATTCTGGTCAACACTGAAGCCAATACCTCCCACCCTATCTTGAGTAACTGGATAGGGTCTGGATTCAGAACACAAGTGGTGCATCACAAACTCCTGATTACACCAAGAATCTGTTCTTCATCAAAAAGGTTGAACTTCCATCCATTCAGTGTGCTGAATGCTATATGCTGAATGCTGTATATGCAAATGTTGATGTGCAACACGGAGAGAAGAGTAACCCACTAAGTGTGGTGCATTTCAAATCATTGCTCTAGGTGCTAGCCAGTGCTCAAATATAGTGCTACTAACATCACAGTGACTGTTTGAAGATGCAGTGCTGTAAAGCATTTTTCAAACTAAAGTACCATGATATAAAGCATTCTGAAAACTGAAGCACCATATCTGTAGTGCTGGGCCCCAACCCCCTCCCTGTCACAAGCACTCCATGATGTGCACTGGTCCTTTCTTCCCTCTTCCTGTCCCTTTTGTGCACTCTTTGGTGTCCAGTGGCACTTCCCTGCCCTTCTCCCAGTTCTGCTCCAACCACTCCTGATTGTTCAGTGGGACTTCCCGGCCCCTGTATCGAATGAAGACAGTACCCTTCCCCACCAAAGGCTGTCTGGATACTGTCCTTGGTGTCTTATGGTCCAAGATCAGTCCCTCCCCTCTCCCCATCACCTGCTGCAGTTCAACAAAATTCCCCCAATCACATCCTAGTTCCAGAAATTGGTTTCAGAGTACAGAGTTCCAAAATGTGCGACCTGGGAAATTTATTGATTTAAAAAAACAAACTGGAATGACTTCCGAATTTGGACTTGAACAGTCTGGGCTCAATTCTCAAAGGCTGACACAGGGCTTTCCCAAGCCCTGCATCAAACCCTGCACTTCCCTGAACACTTTGGCGCACAGTGCACCCGATTCTCTTAGGGCACACGCCTTTGCAACACTTTACCCTTTCTACAGTGGCCTGTAAAAAGATCAACAAAGTAAGACCAGCAAAAGCAGGTCTACCTTGCAGCATGTGGCACACCGGGGGCTCTGGGATTAACAATCCCAGCTGCTGCCCCTTGGAATGCCACAATCCCCATGAGCCGTGCAATCGGCTCACCTGGGGCTTGGGGCATTCTAAAGCCTTATAAGAACTGAGCCCTCTGAGTTCACATTGAATAAATAGAGAACTGGCTATTTTATTGATTATGTTTTAATGTGTTAGTAAATACTTTCTACTTTGATAATAAAATATTTGCTCAGTGAAACAAGTGTTTTTTTTTTTTCACCTTTACTTTTTGAACTGCTAGTAAAAGAATTCAATAGAATTCTGGTATTGTGAGGTAAGAAAATTCCAGCTTAGGAGCGCAATGTATTTTAATGAAAAACTATAGATTTATTTTTGTATTTTCCAAAAGAAATACAACAGCAACAAATAATTGCACATTTTATATGTTTGCTTAGCAATATAGTGATCCATCTGTGTGATTTTACAATTTTAAGACAGTAAGTTTATTTTCTTCTTCCTAAGTAAAATCTGGGTAGAAAGAAAATATCATTGACTAATTTATACCAAAAGGTCACAGATTATAAAAAATCACTTATCCCTCTTAAATCTATAATATTTTAATAAGGTTTCATTTTTTCATAAAAATCAGCATGCAGATTTGGAATTTCCCATTGAAATACACTGTCAGCCATGCCAGTAAAGATTGTCCGACTTCATAATACAATGATTATGTTAGATTCATTTTAGTATTGGTTGGCAAAATAAAAATAAAAATAAGATGGCCCGGTGATGCTGAGGGCTGAGACGCTGGATGCCACAACTCATGCCACGCAAGCAACCCGGGTTCAGGAATGGACTCGAGACGCCGGGGGTCAGCAGGGAAAGGAGAGGATTGAGCATCCAGAGGATTGCTCTCCTCTCCTCACCTGGGGAGGACTGGGGAGCATGCCTCGTTCTGTGGCAGCCTCCGGTGGAGACCGGGAGCACTGCAGAGCGGTGCTGCACAGGGGCTAAGAAAACCAGGGAAAAATGGTGTCTTAACCAACCGGATGACGACTGCCTGGACCCTCACCGCTACGGAACCCCTGGACAGTGGCGGCTACTAACATAGGCCCACTGTGCATGTGTGCCTGGTAAAAAAATGTTGTGCCCCAGTTGAAAGTCCCATATGGTGCAGAGATTCCCCCATAGTAACAATATATAAGTGCCCTGGCTACTATCAGTTGTGCCCCAGCTGTGCCCTGGTAACCATTTGTGGCTAGAGCCGCTGCTGCCCCTGGACAGCTGGGACTGACCTCAGCAGCACCCAGGAACAAGAAAGGTAAGCTGCAAGGCACATTCTCTCCAGAAGGAGAGGACCCGTCCAAATAAGTGATACGTCAGGTTACCATGTAGAGTGGCTGCAATGTGAGGTAGGGAGTTGGTGATGGGGATTCTCGGGTGAGGTAAGAGTGTCCCTGGTGGTCCAAAGGACAGGTCTATTGAGAAGACGAGGAGGCAGATAAACAAATAAAGCAAAAAAATAAAAATAAAAATAAAATAAACAAGTAAGCAAAGAAACAACCAAAGCAGTGTGTGTATATATATATATATATATATATATATATATATATAAAATATATATATATATCGAGAGGGAGAGAGACATATATGCATACAGTATATATATATATTTATAAAATGGTCTAGAAAAAAAATCAGTGGCATCAATGGCATTGGACAAACACCATCAGGTGACCAATGCATATATCAGAGCGCGACCACACACCTGCACTGTTACCCCACTCCAAAAAAATGTTGCCATTTTATAAGATAGATAACCCATTCTAGGATGTGCGGTCATACTCTGATATATGCATGCCTTGTGTGGTTGATGCACTTGGCCTGCGGCCTCTTGCTTATGTCAGCGCGTGTCCGCACACCCTAGAGTGGGTTATCTATTACATATATCTATATATGTATATATATATATATATATATAGATAGATATATATATATATATATATATATAGAGAGAGAGAGAGAGAGAGATGAATAATGGCTGGGTAGGGGGTTGTAATGAGAATTTTTACACCCCCCCCCACGAGGTATTGGATGCCACATAAACCCCTAGATCGAAGCTCGAGAGGTTTATTAAGGCATCCCACACTGAGGGTGTGTGTAAAATTTGAGTTTTACACACCCTATCCAGCCTTTATTTTATATAATTGCCGGTGCTCAATTTTCACCACAGCAATTATATAAAATATAGATAGCCACTGATCGGTCCGGTTTCAGTGTGGTTTGTGGCTCATGACAAAAACATTTTCTTTTTTTTTTTCTTTTTTAGTCAGGTGCCTTTTTTTTTTTAAATCAGCCACTTTACAAAAAACTGCTCATTTGTTTAATTAACTTACCGCTGCTGGCTCAGACTTCTGTGAACTTTAGAGTAGAGGTGAAAGGCTGACAGCACCCAGGAGAGGCAGATCATGGTAGGCACATGCGCAGAGCTAGGGAAACCAGGCCCAGTTTGTTATAACAGTGAAATTGCAACCCGTTTTCCCTATGGGAAAAAACAAGCATCAGTATATATGTATGCATATATATATATGTATATATATATATACACTGTATATATATATATATATGTATATATATAATCACGCCATCTAAAGGCCCCATACTATCATTTCTTAAAGGAGAACTGTGCTGAACCTGTAAGTAATTTTTCGCAATAGAAGATGTTTTTATGTGCTGTTCTGATTCTTTTATTGTTCACAATCTATATAGGCTTTTTGGCAACCTCAGTGGGTGTTTCACTTTACAATAGGGTGGTAAGTACAATTGTAGAACTGTATGATGTAGTAATGTCCCTATCAACCCCAGAATTCGGAAGTAGAACACTGATGCATTGTGCCAACGCTAAAAGAATAGAACTGGGATATAAACTACTTCATACAGTTGTAAAATGGTTCTTACCAGCAGTATGTAAATCAGAAACATATGGACAAATAAAAAGCCTATCTAATTAGAGCAATAACAGAATTTGAACAAGTATTTAAAACAGCTTCCACTGGGAAAAAGTGACTTATAGATATAGCACAGTTCTCTTTTAGATATATATCCTAACTAGACATATATTCCTTAAGGAAGATTTTAACTTCCACTAAAACATCACTACACCTTCCCCCCTGTATGTGTAAATAGTACTTTATAAATGATTCGTACATCAGATATATAAAAGTACAGTGTATTTACAGTGCTAGGTTGTGTGGATCCAGCCAGTAATATCGTTGATCAAACATTGCGGCACAATAGAAAGCGGGCAAAACATCACTGCCGACAATGTCAGCATGCACATAATAATGCCATCATGCATATCGCAAGAAGGCAGTATGAGGCACTGCCCCTGGTAGCCGGTGTGCTCCTCAACCCAGCTGCCATGTTCTACCCACAGCAACAGACCACCCAGTAGTAAACCGTGACTGCAGTGCCCCCCCATCGCAGATCGCCGATCATCCGCCCCCCGCACCACTCCATCACAGCAGTCGAAACGAGTGACAACTCTCTGGTGTCTAATGGACCCTCCGACCCCCAGGTAGAGGACTGAGATGCTTATCCAATTCCAGACAGTCTGCCCTGGGTCAGTCATGTGGGGCTAATGATGGCCTCAGGCTTCACCATGTATGGTCAAGTGGTTTTTTGCCTTATAGTGTTCCCCAGATAGAGCAGACATGCAATGACATTTGGGTGACGTCAGGTACAGTCCTGTGCATCATGTGCTCATGTTCACTGCACCACCAATCCCTGCAGCTGCAACAGTCCCTGACACACCAACCCCCCAGCCATTACTAGGGGTCGGACCGTTGCTGGGCTCCATGTACCTCCCTCCCTTCAAAGAGGAGAGAGCTATGCACTGGATGCTCAATTTTCCAACCCCACCCCAGCTAACCCTCTGACACTCAGTGCTCATTCCTGGACCTGGGTCATCGATGCTGCAAATATTTGAGAAATGAGTTTGCATTGTAAAGACCTGCTGCCCAACCACCTGTTGTAGTGACGTATAAAGGAAAACATTTTGCATGAGGCAATTCAAAAGAGACTTGCTCATGTATTGCTCTACTACAACTATCCCGCCTTCTTTAAAGCAGCAGTGCAATGAAAAATGTGTTTTTCAAATGGCTAATATCAGCTAGAATTATTAAAAATATTAGCATACCTGCCATATTTACTTCTTTCGGTATCTCCTGTGCGATGCACCATGAGTCTGTTTTTTCCCCCCTCTATCCAAACCCTTACCACGTCATCTAGAACGGTATTTCTATGCAAAATGTGGCAGCCACTTTTTTCTTTGAGAAAAAGTTAATAAAATTTGTTTTAAATGCTCAGATTTTGGTGGAACTAGAAAATATTACCACCAAATGAAACTGAAAGATGCTTGGAACTTTTATAGTGAAAAAAAGGTAGGGCTGAATTTTTTGCCAAATTTCATTGCATGGCTCCTTTGACAATTTCACTGATACCTAATAATTTAACTTTCACACATGCCTTAGTAGTCTTCCCTTCTACAGACTATTCATAGTAACAGATTGTCTTATCACTCTATGTCTGATCATGTTCTGTTTTCCTTCCCCTCTTTGTCCTGAGCACAACACTCAACCAGGCTGACCACCTACTACTTTTCAACAGCCTTAGGCACTTGAATAGCGTATCTGTTTGCTTTTTGTTGTTTGTTTTTTCTGATTTCACTCATATCTGTTCAGCTGTGGCACCTATGTCTTTGGCAGTGGTTTCTTTGCTACCCATACTCTACAGTATCCCTCAAGGCTCGTTCCCAATTTGCTTTCTCTTATTTTTTGATCTACCTCCTCTGTCTTCATGGCCATGTCACCTCTGACTTCAGCCTGTCAGCATGGCTCAGTTAGATGCAGATCCTTCTCTGGGTCAGAAGGTTGTGGGTTCTAGTCCTGCACCAGGATTGGGATAATACCATAAACACTGGTACGCGAGTGCAATACTAAGGGGAAGCTGTACTGTTGGGGTGTGCTGTCCTTCAAATGAGACATTAAACTGAGGTCCTGTTTGCCTTTTCAGGTGGATGTTAAAGATCCCATGGCACTTCTTGAAAAGAATAGGGCAATTTCCCCGATGTCCTGGCCAAATGTCTGCCATTCACTAAACATTCAACTAACAACTTAATCTGGCTCGATTTCAGATGGTTTGCATCTGCACCCCTTCCCCCCCCCCCCCCGACTAGACTGAAAATAAGCAGTATTGCTTAGCCCTCATTTCCCAATCAACAAAAGCTAAATAAAATGGTTTCTGGTTTTATTTTTATATAGACTGTACTGTTATTTATCTCCTACAATTCCTTATCTAATCTTGCATTTTTCTCCCTCTACTCCTGTTTTGAATATAAAACAGTTATTGGCTCCATTTCAATTACTTTCTGCTGTAATGTCTTTAAAGGGGAATAGCCAGCACTAACAGACCAACACCCAAATAAGGGGTCGGTCCCAATTTGCATTTAGTGTGCAAAAACATTGTTTTTTACTTACTGCTTACAGCAGTATAGTAGATTGCATCAGGCTGATTCAGTTGACTTGCAAGCTGACATTTTCTGTAACTACAAATCCTAGAATCTCCTGCACCTGACATTAGAGGAGGGCTGCTTTCCTGTGGACTTGGATTTATTGGATTGCTGGATTATCTACTGGGCTCTTGGACCCCTGGCGGTACCGACTTATAGTACCGACTTGAATTCTTTTTGTCAGCCGTGCTCCTTTCTCAGTCTGTCTAGAGCACTGAAGTAGCAGAGATTTTGAAATCTACTGCCAGAATTAGGAATTTGCTGAGAGCTTTTTCCTTTTATCTGGAGCTTCATTCCTATTTTGTGGGGATGAGTTTTTGTTGAGACTCTCTACTTGTGGGAGCAGGACTGTGTATTAGAACTACTACCATTATTGGCTCTTTAAGACTGTAAAAATCTTGGATGTTGGACTTATTGGACTATAAGAATTATTTTTTAATTTTTTAATCTGAAAGTTTTTAGCGGATCTGGGTGAGAGTCGGATCCGCTGGAAAACCACACTGGTCAAATTTCACAGAGGTGGGAGCTCTGTGAATTTCTAGATTGCTATTTTGGATATCATATTAAATGCTACTATTGTAAATTTCTAATGCTGTTGTTACTTATAGTTAGGGTTGGGGTATACTGTATTTGGGTTGGAGGGTGGGGAGGATTGAATTGAATGTGTGTTTTGTAAATGAGAGTTTTTCTTTTCATTATTTTCTTTTAATTACTGATGTGCCAGGGTTGTTTGGGGGGGGCTGAGGGGGGCCAAAATAGTGTACGGACATCCCTTCTGCATGATTTATGGCCCTTTACCTGTCTCCTTGTTTCTGATACTACTGTAAGACATTGCTGGGAGGTGGGTATTTGGAGGGGCTGAGGTGATCTTGGGCAGCGGGGAGCCCCGTGCACAGTGGAGGGTGGTAGAATAGAGATTGTTGGGTCTAGAAGGTGCCCTGGATTACAACGAGCACAAGAGAGGGGCCAGACATGTCTGGTGCCTGTCTCAAGGGAATCCAGCACACCGAGTGGTCAGGTAACCCGAGGGGCTGCTTTGCCCACCAATCCCCTGACAGCAGTGTTATGCAATGCCAGGTCGATCAGGAACAAGACCGCGATTATTGCGGACTTGATTTCCTTGGTCGATCTGGCTTGCATTATGGAGACCTGGGTTGGGGACGATACTGGTCCAGTTTTTGAGGCTGCCATCACCCCCGAGTATGCTGTAGTGCACTGCCCCAGAGAGGAACATGGAGCGGTGGGGTAGCCATCTGTTTTAGATCTGACTTGGGCTTCACCGTGCACCCAGTAAGAGCCCCAGGTTCTTTTGAATGTGTGGCCATTCATGGGGGTCCAGGCACAGGCTGCATGATTCTCCTTATTTACTGCCCCCCTCAGGTGGGGAATTTCCTGCAGGAAGTTGCCAAATTCATCATCAGTGAAACATTGGAAGCCCCCAGATGTATTGTTTTGGGGAATTTAAATTTTTGGGCCGATGATGAATCCTCTCAGCATGATCATAACTTCCTCCAGATTATGTCATCGCTGGGCCTGCTGCAAGTTGTTTCTGCCATGATACACCAGGGTGGGCACACATTGGACCTGGTGTTCTCACTGGGGCTTGAGATAAATGATCTTAAAATTGGTCGGGTGGTTTGATCTGATCACTGCATGGTGCGGTTCATGTTTCGGGGCTCCCACCGGATGCCATCCCCCTGAGATGATGAGCTGTCATCCTTTGTGGGGATTGACCCCGGAGGGCTTTTTGACAGCAGCTGATCTATCTGGTGTGGGTAATGCATGCATTGGAGGTGTTGGTGCCATGGTGGGCTCCCATAATAGAGTGCTATCCAATGCCATTGACTCCCTCACACCTGTCCGTGTACAACCCAAATCCTCCTACCTGAGGTCCCCATGGTTTGATGGGGACCTCGGGCAGATGAAGAGACAGGGTTGGAGGTTGGAGCGCTGCTGGAGGAGGTCCGGCCTGGAGGAGGACAAACTGGCCCAATGTGTGCATTATAATGCATATCAGGGGGCAATCAACCATAAGAAGGCAGTGTTCCTGTCCAGGGAGATTGCTGCTGGGAAGAACTAACCAGCTATACTTTTTTGGACTGTGGACAGGCTACTTCATCCAGCCTGTATACAGCCAAAGAAGTTTTTTTCTAACGCTGAATGCGAAGAGTTTGCTCAGTTCTTTTCAGACAGAGTGTCCGGTATCTTGCAGGGAGTTCCCCCATTCAGCAATGCTACAGCTGGCAGTGGTCAAACCGAAGTGTTCTGAGTGCACTCTGCCTGGTTGGGGGGAGTTTAGACCAGTGGAGGTAAGTGAGGTCATTAGGGTGGCGACCAATCTGAAGCACACTTTTTGCGAACTGGATCCGGTGCTTACGCATTTCTTGATGAGATGCATTGACACCATTGGCCCAGTGTTTGCTCTGATCATCCAGTGTTCCCTGAGGGGGTCTTCCCTGATGCCTTGGAGGAGGCATTGGTGAGACCACTCCTAAAGAAACCATCTTTGGACCCGGAGGTTAGGGCAGATTACCGACCTATCTCCAACCTTCCCTTTTTGGTGAAGATTGTGGAGAAGGTAGTGGCACTTCAGTAGAAGGAGCACCTTGTGACCCATGAGTTGTACGAACACTTCCAGTCGGGTTTTTGGGTGAGCCATAGCACAGAAACCATGCTTGTTCAGGTGCAGAATGATGTCCTAAGGGCTAGAGATCGAGGAGAAAAGACAATTCTTGTTCTCCTTGATCTCTCTTCAGCATTCAACAGTGTGGACCATTGTGTGTTGCTTGACTGACTCAGGGATCTCTGCGGACTCACCAGCACTGTCTTCTGCTGGTTTGAGTCTTTTTTAAACAGGAGGCAACGGGTTGTCATGGGGAATTTCTCCTCCACCCCAGCCTCCTATCTTGCGGAGTATCTCAGGGGCCGGTATTAGCCCCAATGTTGTTCACAGTGTACATGCTACCCCTGGGAGGGATCATTAGGAAGTATGGCATGGATTTTCATTGCTATGCTGATGATGCCCAGCTATACTCATCCTTTGCCCATGGAACATCCAACGTGGTAGATGTGCTAAACAGCTGCCTTGCTGAGAGCAACGACTGGATGGCCTCTAGCTAGTTGCGACTGAACCCAATAAGACGGAGGTATTGGTGGTGGAGTCGAACAGAGTGCATGATAGGATGGCCTCTGGATCAGAGACTGGACTTGTTCTGGGATCTGTTCCTTTGAAGGCCTCTTCTAGGGTACAAAATCTTGGTGTTATTCTGGATAGGAGTTTGTCGATGGAGACGCAGATATCTTCCACCGTCTGCTCCTGTTTTTTCCATTTCAGAAATATCACCAGGATAAAGCCCCTTGTTCCTTCTCTGGACCTCCCCACTTTGATGCATGCCTTAGTTACATCAAGGCTTGACTACTGTAATGCTCTCTACCTCGAGATCATGGGAGGCTCTCTCCACAGGCTGCAGCTAGTGCAGAATGCAGCTGCCCGGTTACTTACTGGGCAGCCAAAACTTTGCCATGTTACACTGGTGTTGCGTGAGCTGCACTGGCTGCCAGTCAGGTGGAGGATCCTCTTTAAGGTGGGTCTTTTTATCTATAAGGCCCTACATGGTCTGGGCCCTGGTTATCTGTTAGACCTTCTTGCACCTGCTCTCTCGGTTCACCCCCTCCGTTCCTCCTGTGGAGGCCCCCTGGCAATTCCCAGGATGAGGTTGAAATTGGCTGGTGACAGGGTCTTTAGTGTTGCCACCCCCATCCTGTGGAATTCTCTGCCCCTCGGGGTTACGGGGGCCCCCACTTTGGAGGTATTCAAGATCTGCCTAAAGGCCCTCCTATTCATCCAGGCCTTTAATCTATAAATCTCATTATAATAGTGTTAATCAGATGTTTAGTTTATTATTTATGGGAACTGTTTTTATGAGGATTTAATTATTTATATGTTTATACTTATTTTTCTTGTTTGTTTAATTTGTTTTGATATACATGATTCACCTGTTTGTACGGCACCCAGAGCCTCCAGGATTGGATGTCTCTTAAATACATTTTGTCTTGCCTTGACTTGCCTGCATAAAGAGAATTCAATAGCCTGCAGTCCATGTTAGAGCTTTTCTAAACTGTGATCATTTGTTTGCTGGTCCTGCTGTACTCCCTGAGCTAAGTATAGTCACAGATGGTGCAACACTGGGCAGGCAGAGGCAAGCACTAAGGAGCAAAAGGAGTAGAAAGTAGTAGATGCAGAAAGGGGTAAAGGAAATAGTGGCTGAGAAAGAAAAAAGTAAGTGCAGGAAGGGTTAACTTGCATGAGCCAGTATGGGTGGACATTCCTGAAGGAGGACCTTGAAGGAAAGGGAGTAGTGAGGGGTACAGAGAGTAAGAGGGAGGTTGTTTCAGAGAGGGGGAGGTGGGAGGAGAAAGCAAATTATCCAGCAGAGGATTTGGAGCTGGGAAAAGCAAAGGAACAGGAGTTAGAGGAGCAGAGAGAGTAGAAGGAAGAAAATGGTAGGGGAGAGATGGGAGGAGTAGTAACAAGGAAGGGACTGAACCAATATTTTAAGATAAGCTGAATCCAATCCAGGGAGGAAAGGAGAAGTTAGGGAATAGAGAGCAGTGGTAGAAGCAGAGAAGAGAGCTGAGAGTAAAGTGACAGAAGGAATAAAGGAAGGGTTTCTTCCCGGCAATGGTAGATTTAAGAGCAAGAATGTTCACCATATCCACATAATCAAACACTGGGAGTATCAACTTAAGGATACTTTCCCAGAGGACAGGGAATATGAGACCAAATTTGTTGCAGTACAGTGCATCAGATCTGGGGAGGAACTTCTTGTGGATGTCATCAATGTGGAAGGAGAAGTTGAAGTTTTTATCCAGCCCCACCTGAGGTACTGGAAATTGAGGACTTCTTCAAGGGGGAGCTATCAAGAATGCATGGGACAGGCACAAGTGAACTGTGGTGGAAAGGAATGGGAAGGGGAGAAAGAGCTGTAGATAGGGATCAAGTAGGGTCTGCAATAATAATGGAGGTAGGGAAAAGTGGGCAGACTGGGTGGTCCTTATTTGCTGTCAGATTCTGTGTTTCTATGTTTCCATCCACTGTCCTGAAGACATGCCTTTTTGGAGCATGGCAAGAGGCATTTTACTACAAAAGAGCATGGGGACAATCTCTTTAACATTAAGTAATAGTTGATGTGAGTGGCACCATTGCTGAATGTTGTCCAAATCATGCTAAACAGAACATTCCGGCTCAGGGACTAAGACTGCAAAGGCAAAAAGTAGTGTCACCCACATATACGTAGATGTGCTAGGAGACATATACTAAACATTATTTATGAAGATGGGAATGAGGATGGGATCTAGAATAAAACCCTAGGGGACACTGGAGCAGATGGGAAAGATGGGACAAGGCATCACTTATTTGCATCCAACTGAGGTCTATCAAACAGGAACAGGAGGAGCAGAACCAACTGACAGCTGGGTCAAATAGATCCACCCCATGTGCTTCTCAAGTAGATAGAATGGGAAACAGAGCAGAAGGCCATTGCAAAATCGTCGAAGATAGTGGAAGAGAACAACCAAGGTCCATCATCCTTAACATGGAGAAAGTGAGCCAAAAAAGGGATGAGACAATAGAGAGAGTTTTATGGCAATCAGCCTAGAAAGGGCTGATGAAGAAGGAACAGTCAAGAAAGGAAGAGAGCTGGTTGATGAATGTGGCACGTTTTTGCTTCACTTTTACAAGGGCAAGTAAAAGAGAGGGAGAGAGAGAGAGATGGGGCAGTAGTTGTCTGGGAAGGAGCTGTCACCCCTTTTATACATTGGAAGCACTTTTGAATGCTTGCAAACATGAGAAACGTTATAAAGGCAGAAGGAAGGTGTAGCAGGAAAGAGATGGAGAAGGAAATGCAGGGGCTAAGAGTTGGAGGGACTAAGGATCAAGCCCATCTGAGCTGTAACCTTTGGAAAAACTGAGAGAAAGCAGAGTGGACAGTGTACCAGCCACGATGACCAGGGATATAAAGGAGAAGGCAAAAACAGATAAGTGGGGAGAGGGGGAAGGTGAAGAGGGATAGGGGGATCTCAGTACCACAGGACAGTGTGTTAGAAGAAGGGAGAGAGTGCAAGTTGTGAAATACTGATAAAAGGTAGAGACAACAGGAAGAGAGTCAGAGATTGATAAGCCCGTATTCTTAAGAACTGGGATGGTGACAGAATAAGATATAAGGAAAAATATGATAAACATTTCCATAGACAGGAGGGCGGGGGGAGAAAGAAAATGCTGCTTCCCCAGCAGAGGTTTTGGAGTGATGGACTGTGAAGAAGCAAGAGTCAGGATAGAGAAAAGAATAGGAAGAAAGGAGGGAAAGAGAGGGGGACTAGGGTAAAGGAAACTGGAGAGAGAACTCAATCAAAATTTGGTAAGTAAAAGGTATAGTGATAGAGATGCCTGTCCTAGATAGAAGGGAGAAGATGAAGTAGAGGGAGCAGTGGTGCATGTGTGGGAGAATTCAGGGTAAAGAAGCAGAATGAATGGAAGACTTGATCCAGTCTAGAGAGGGTGGATTTGGAGGTGGCATTGTACATCACATCTGTGATGTCAAACACTGGAAGGATCATCTTGATGATGATCTCACACCTGACTGGAAGTGGCAGACAGGATTTACTGGGGTACACACAAAGGTTAGGGAGAAACACTGTATATGTGGCATCTACGTGGGAGGAAGTATCAAGACTGCAATCCATTCACACACCAAGGTACTTGAAATGGGGATTTCTTTAAAGGGGCAGTAATCTAGAGTCATAAAGACAGAGGTTATATGGAGCCCAGCTAGTCACTTCTTTCTGCCAGAGGTCATGCAGACCATTTAGGAGGCATTGAGCAAGATATGGTTTGAATGGAATCAACACTAGATGGTATCCGAGTCACACTGTAAAGTAATTTCCAGCTTTGGGACCTAGGCTCCAGAGGTACAGAGTTCTGTGTCATCTGTGTACATACTGTATGTATGTATGTGTGCGGAGACACGGAAGCAGAGAAGGTCATTGAGAAAAATGGAAAATGGAATGAGGACACATGAGGAGAAGGCACTGTTTACATAGTTTGGCTGGTACATGTCAAACAGGTGAAAGCAGAACATGACAGACCCACCTCCACATGTTTGCTGAGTAAGATGGGATGGAAAACAGTGTTAAATGCCTAGGCAGGTTCAACAAAGATGGCAGAAGTGAACAGTTCCTAATTCATCCCCTTCAGGGTATAGTCAGTGAGCAACAGAGTAATGAGAGGGTGGAATGGGATTTCTGGAAACCAGACTAGAAGAAGACAGAAGGAGAGGGCAAGGTTTCTCTGCACTTTAGTCAGAGATGGGAGCAGAAACATAGGGTGGAATATTTTTCAGGGAGAGGGGTCAACTCCTTTCAACTCTTTCACACCCCAGGTATTTTCTCAAGGCAGAAGTAAAGGTTTATAAGGGATATGATAGTGATAACAACAGCAGGAGTGGTAAGGTGAATGAATTTATAGTCAAGATTATCAGGTCTGCTGCCCTTGAAGGGACTTGGGGATAGAAGTGTGGGTAGTGTACAGATGTAAGAGAAAAACAAAGTGTGCAGGGGGAGGAAGCGAGGGGATTAGGAAGGGGATAAGGCAGCTGGGGAAAGCTAAGTGACGCAATGGAAGGGGGCAAGGGAAGGGAGAGGGACTAATGAGAGCACACATGAGGAAAAGTATTGATTGATGTTGGAGCTGACATAAGATAGTCCCGAGATAGTAGAGCCTCCTGGTTTGAGAACTTGGGTAGTAGACTGGTGGGGGGATCAGAAATTAAATTAATAACATTGTACAATTTAGATGGGGGGCTTACGGTTATTCTGGAGGTTGGTGAAATATTTGGATAACTTCTCTGATGGCCTTGATGCTGGAATTGTGGAGCAGTTAATACAGCAACATGTCATATGGGGAGCTGGGGAGCTAGTGGCCCTGTGTTGGTATAACTCAGAGTCATGGGCTTTTAAGCTAGCCTTTACTGCAGCTCTGTATAAATACAGGGATGATGGGAACCTTGCACACATAACCTCTGGAGGATGGGGTTTCCCAGATGCATCAGTTTCTTACAGATCCTTGCAGAATCACCCACCCCACACCACCACCACCACCACAGCAGCACTGCCGTTTGAACTAAACAGAAAGTGTAGACCATCAGAAGAAAGGTACGTATTTGTGTTTAAGAATCTCTGTTTGTTCAAATATATAAAATTATAGCCCAGTATTTATAAAAATTGTAAAGAAAATAGCTGCTGGCCATAGTAACATGGATTCAATTCCTTAGAAGACAGATATATTTTGAAAATGATCACATGCATAATCGACACTATTGTCATTATGTAATGTGTTCACAGAACAGCAAATACTGCTCCAAGGTAGTTGTAGTTGTATAACCAGAAATGTAGCTACTAGCCTTTATAGTGGCAATCTTGGCAGCATTTCTTGTCTACCATATACTCTGAAATGTTTCTCTCTCTCTCTCTCTCTCTCTGTCTCTCCTCAGAGTCAAACTGAATGAAGATCATGGTAAAATGTCCCACATTAGGAGGGATGAGAATGACCCTAATTCCGCCACATAGCAGCCTCTCATCTTGCACGTGAGATCTTTCTCACATTGAATATTACTGAGAATTAAAGAGCAGCTAATACCTCCACGAAAATTTTAAAAACATAATATTTGGTCACAGTCCAGCTTGTATTTCCCATTAGCTCTGTATTTCTTCTCCCCATTACTTGAGGTCATATGTATGAAAACAGGATATTTGTTCCTTAAGAGTCCATCCACTTAAATTGTTTATTTATTTATTTATTCATTTTGGTAACCAGGTTGATGCACTGATCCAAAGACATTTTTCAGGCACGGCATGGGCCAGAAACTGGCACAAACAAAGTAAAAATACAGTGAGAGATCAGAGTGAATCATACAGGGAACATAACAGTGTAGGTCAAGCTAACAGAGAAAATATAAGGTAAACAGTACCAGGTACAGCAGCAATTGAGCAAACAAGGCATATAACATTTAGGTAAGCAGAGTAACGTTGCTCCATCATTCAACAAAAGGAACAACAATAGTATTCAGGGCATGAGAGGAGAGCGGAGCACTAGAGGGGGAGAGGGCAAGGGTGAGCTACAAAGGAGATGAAGCCATGCTAGTGGCCTGTGGGCAGATGCAGGTCATGGTGGACAGAAAATGCATTCTTAACAGGGAATTTAGATTCAGTCGTGGGTCTGGGGAACGTAAGGAGGAGGGGAGATCGTTCCATAGTGAGGGTCCAGTTACAGAGAAGGCTCTTAGGCCCATCCTCATAATTATGTTAGGGCATGCTAGTTGAAGGTGTGAAGACTGATGTAGATTGTGACAGTAGGTTCTAGGCCAAATAAGAAGGGATAGTGGAGAGTAGGAGGGATTGTGCAAAATATCAGCAATGGTCCAGGCCAGCAGGTAGGAGCATCGTCTTTGTGAAAGGAGCCAGTTAAGGGACTGGTAAAGAGTGCAGTGATGAGTGAGAAGAGGGGCGCAGAGGGCAAAAAGACATATACGATTGTAGGTAGCATCCAGACGGTTAAGACTGGTAATGGATGTGAAGGAGTACACCGGGTAGCCATAGTCAAGGTGGGGAAAGAGGTTGCCACGGGCAATAGTAAGGCGGGTTTCCGGAGAGAGGTGGTCGATCATGTGATAGCAGAGCCCTATCCTCTTGTTGATGTGCCTGATCAGTGAGGCAATGTGGTCAGTGTAGGTTAGGGATGGGTCCAGGATTACCCCCAGATACTTGGATGTGGGAACAGTGTCAAGGGGAGATATATCTGGGAACTTGACAGTGAGAAAGACACTGTTGTGTGCTAGCACAGAGTTTTGGTTTGGAACCGAAAAGCATGGCCTTTGTTTTGGCGGCATTGACCAACAGTTTGTTGGTGGAGAACCAACAATGTGCCTTGCAGACATCATCGGTAAGAATGGCGGATAGAGAAGAGGGGGAGGGTTCACTTTGCTATAGTATTAAGTCATCTGCATAGAGGAGTGATTTACAGTATAAGCCCTCTGATGGGAGAGAGTTAATGAAGAGGGAAAAGAGAAGGGGGCCAAGAACACATCCCTGGAGGACACCCTCAGAGACAGGCAAGAGGGGGGAGGTGACACCACCAAGGCAGACCATCTGTGTTCTACCAGAGAAGTAGTTAGTGAGGCAGGTGGTGGAGGCAGGGGAGAAACCAAGAGTGTTGAGTTTTGCTATCAGGATGTTGTGATTTACAAGGTCAAATCCTTTGGACAGATAAACAAACACTGCACCAATTAGCTTCCCTTCATCCATATTCCTCAGCACGTGATCAGTGAAGAGGGCAAGGGCCGTGGTAGTGCTGTGCCTCTTCTGGAAACCATGTTGCTAAGGGCAAAGGAGATTATATTTGGAGATATGCTCTGTAATTTGGTAGTTTTCTACCTTCTCTAGGAGCTTACCAAGATGGGGCAGAATGGAGATGGGATGGGATGGGATGGTAGTTGTCTGTAAGACTAGGGTCACCTGATTTATGAATGTGACCAATTTTGGCCTGATTCCAGACAGAGGGAACAGAGGCGATAGTAAAGGAGAGGTTAAAGATGAAGGTGAGTGGATAGGCAATGTCCTGGGCCACTAGTTTTAAGAAGCGGGAGAATAGACCATCACTACCAGCACTCCCTCGAGATGGTAGGTTGAGAAGGAGCTTAAGAGTCCCAGGAGGAGAAATGGTCTTAAAATAAAAAAGGGGGCTTGTAAGAGGGGAAGGTGGAGGAGGGGTCAAGGGATGGAGGGGGTGGTGCTTAGCCAGGTAGCTGCTAAGGTTTGAGAAATGTGCATTAAGTGCATTAGCAATGTTAGTAGGGTCAGTGAGGGAGCCTTGTGTGTTTAGAGGGAAGGTGACTGCTTGGTGTTGGGGGGGCAGCAGGGCATTAATGGAGGACCAGAAACACCTGGGGTTGCCTAGGTGACTGGACTGAAGTGATTGGAAGTTGGCCGACTTCCTAGTTTGTATACGTAGCTTGCAGAGATTTCACAGGTGATGGTAACTATTTCAATGTGAAGGGGATGGTGCAGCTTTATAGTCAGCCCACTTTGAGTTACGCTGCTTCATAAGCTTGAGGTTATTTATTTATTCAAGTCTTGGATTACAACCTTGGAGCTATAAGCTCATTTGCAAAGGTTTCACATCATAGAGGATGAAAAATACAAGAATACAAACAGTTAAAGAGGAGATACATAGGTATAGTCAAACATAGTTACATAAAATCTTATATAAAAATAAAAAAACAAACAGCTTGGTTGGTAAACTTCAGTAGAATACAGACCAATGGTTCATTTAAGGGTACAAATAATTAAGCAAAATTGTGCAGGGATTGGACACCCACAGAAAGCTAAGGAGAGTAGACCATTATCTTAGGTTATAGTACTAGTAAAGCAAATGCGAGGAGGGAGGGTGGTAGTACTCAGGGTAGGAATATAGAGACCAGGGTATCCCTTTGTCAGTCGAAATGGATGTATTGGGCAGGGAATCAGAGGAACTAAGATACCCCTTGTCAGTCCTGAGGACGGTGTGGGGGAATGGGTTAGGGAGATGAGCGGTTAGGGATTGTGGGTGGGTAGGGGTGGGTAAGGGGAGTGGGAGTGGTAGGGGAGTGAGGAGGAAGAATCTAGGACTAAAGAGAGAAGAAGAATACAGGGGGAGGGGGAATGAGAAGTTGGGGGCTGGGAATGATCAGATATAGTTGAAAGTAGGTTAGGATAGGGTCAAGGGGGGTGAACAGAGAAGGAGCAGAGGTGGTGAGTAAGTGTAGAGGAGTGATAGAGAACGAGGTACAGAACAGAGCAGGATCTGGCACCACACGGGTTGGGGGCTGGAGATGAGGGATAGGAAGTACGGTGTTGAGGGGGCATAAGTTGGAGAGGAAGGGGGGAGGATAGGTAACCAGTAGAGGGAGGCCAGCACACAGTACAGGGTCAGAGCTGAAGAGATAGAAACAGTGTCAATTGTCAGTACATTAAAAAAATGTTTGGAGCAAGAGCAAACCATGTGTTCTGAGAGGTGGAGCAAAGCTTTTGTTTAAAAGGCCCTAATTTGGGTTAAGCAAGGAGGTCGGCAGGGAGAGCATTGAGCCACTTAGGAGCCCCGTAGCCGAAGAACCGCTGTCCTTGGGATGTTCAGTGGAAGCAGACTTTGTACTGGGTATTGAGTGCTCCTCTGGTCAGCCTAGGAGGGGCTGAGTGGGAGAACATTGAGCGAATCCTGCGGGGGTGAGGCCTAGTATGGCTTTTTTGGCCAGAAGACAGTGTTGGTAATAGATACGGTTCTCAAGGTTCAACCAGCCAGTGACTGCGTAGGTGTCACACTTGTGGGTAAATGGTGGGGCCCCTAGGACTAGCCAACTAGACTTGTTGAGGTCTAGAGCAACCCTATTCAGGGTAGATTCTGGCACTGAGCTGTAAACAACAAGACCATAATCTATCACAGAGAGTACTGAGCTGGTTATTGCTAGTTTGAGGACAGAAGGGGTAAGATAATGTCTATGCCTATACAGTTGTCCGATTTTCCTGCACACAGTCTTTGAGACATAGTTGACATGCTGCTAGTAGGATAAGGTGCTGTCCAGTATTACCCAAATGTATTTGAAATTATGCACCATCTCTAGGGTGTCATTTTGTTTGTCATGAATAGTTAGTTGAGCTGATTTATTCTTGCTGTGTGGGGAGGTGAAAAGCAAGGTCTTCGTTTTCTTGTAGTTGAGTAGTAACCTTACATTGGTAAACCAGTCCTCAATGAGTCTGAAATTGCATTGGAGACTTTGCTCAAGTGAGGTGAGATCAAGATGACTAGAGTAGAGGACAGCATCATCCGCATATAACAGGATTTTGCCCTGGCAAGCATTAGGTAGATTATTCAGGAAAAGACTAAATAGTAGAGGACCTAATATGGACCCTTGGGGGACTCCTGTAGTTACATATTGTCTGTCAGAGAGGGTTTTTCCGATTTTTACGTGTTGGGCACGGCAGGTGGGATAGCTGCAAAACCAGCCCAGGGAGGTGAGGGACACTGTGGATTCCCGTAGTTGGTCTAGTAGGAGCTCATGATTGACTGTATCAAAGGCCTTAGTGAGGTCAATAAAGGTGGCCCCCACTAAGTGCCCTTGGTCCAGTGAGTCATGTATGAAGTCAATTCAACCAGGACAAACATAGTGCTGCGTAACTTTCGAAATCCATGCTGCTCTTTGCACTGAATTTGGTATTTATTGAGGTGGTCAACTAATTGGTCATAGACTACCCGTTCCAGGGCTTTAGAGATTGGGGTAGAATAGAGATTGGTCAGTAGTTGGTATGGATGGTCTTGTCACCATTTTTGAAGACTAGCGTTACAACTGCATCTTTCCAGAGTTTAGGGAACTGTCCAGTGATGAGTGAGAGGTTGAGAATTCACGTTAAGGGGGCCAGGACCTCTTCTAGGGTGACATCTAGAAGTTTCAGGTCAAGGCCATCACTACTGCACCTGGATTTGTGAAATACCTGCTGAAGGTACTTTTTGGCCTCAGAGGTTTTGATGACGTTGAGGTAGAATGACGTTGTGGCCTGGGTTTTATTGAGAGGGTTGAGGTAGCTTAGTGGGAGATCGGTGAAGTTCCTGTTAAAGGCATTTGCAATGGTTTTTGTGTCTTGGGTCATGTTCCCATTCAGGTTTAGCAGTTCAGGGGGAGATCGGTTAGGGCACCCTGTTAGTGATTTTATGTTTGCCCCAAAATTGTGACTGTCATCCCAGGAGTTGTCCAGCTTGGCCTTAAAGAAGCAGGATTTGGCCTGGCAAATGGCTTGTGTGCATTTATTGCGGGCTGTACGATAGTTTTGGAAGTCTGATTGCTTGCTGCTGCTTTTGGCTATATGCCAGAGGTCTCTAGAGTGCATGAGATCAATGAATGAAGGGGTTATCCACGACTTGTGAGTGCCTCTGATCTTTTTAGTTGTGAGCGGTGCAAAGATATTGCATGCCGAGTTGAAAGCATTTATAAAGTATTTTAATGCCTTGTCAACATTAGTTGTTGAATTGATGGAGGACCAGTCAATTCTGGTGAGGTACTCCTTTGGGGGGCCAGAAGCCCTCTTTTCAGGATGCGAATAGTCGCTTCTTTTGCTGGAGGTTTAGGGGTCTTATTCGACCAGGTGCAGAGGATAGGGGAGTGGTCACTGATTGTATGGGAGAGGACAACCATTTTGGTGACTCATTCTGAGCGGTTGGTCAGGAGCCAGTCCAGCAGAGTGCTGGACCCAGTGCGGTAGTTAGTGCGCATAGGGGTTTCAACAAGCTGGGAGATGTTGATGGAGCTGATGGCATCTCTATACGTTGCAGCATCAGGGGATAGCCAGTTTATGTTGAGGTTGCCTACTACGATAACCTAGAAGTTTAGGTGGTGGTCAGTGAGGTATTTAAAGAGTACTGTATATTGAAGCCTGCTGCCTGCTTTTTTGGAGGGATGTAGGTGTAGATAATGGTAATACCCTTTCCATTTGTTCTGAAGAGTATTTTGACAGGTAGAATTTGGACATTGATGCCTGGTTTTATTGGAGGGAGGGACTAAGCCTGTGGGTGCTCTTTAATATAAATTAAACAGCCCCCTCTGGGCTTGCCAATTCTGTGTAGCCTACAGGAGTTGTACCCGTCAAGCTGTGAGTCTGTTACAGGAGTCCTTGGTGTAAGCCATGTCTCAACTATGGATAGGATGTCCGGGTTGTGTTGGGTTACCCATACTTGCAGGGGATCAAATTTAGTTAACAGACTACAAATGTTGATAGAGGCAATCATAAGATAGTTTTGCCTCTCAGTCATATTTGCTTTTGCAGCCCTGGGACCTGGGTTGGGGTGAACATTCCCAGAGATTAGTAGGAGTAGCCAGAACAGCCGAGTTGCATGTAGCCTTAGTTGCTTTATGGCTAATGAACAGGATTTGCAGCTTGCGGGGCTCTTGGGGTATCTGCTAGTTTATTTACTTATTTATTTAAGAGTTTAACCAGGAGGGCATACTGAGCAAGGGTTGCTCAATTCCAGATGTGTCCTGGGGGACAAGTCCCAATAATAATACATCACAGATCTCAATAGTTGTACATCACATGTGGCGGCAGGCCTGGACATTACAGACAATAGGCAGATAGGATACAATGGAGCCGGGGAAATACACTTGGATACATTTACAGAGGAAACCGTCTGAGACCACAGAATGGTAGGTATGCAGAGGCCCTTAGGGGTAGGCACAGAATGGGAACTAGCTAAAGCAAGAGCAGCTGGTGGAGAAGTGTGTGCTGAGGAGGAGGTTGAGGTGATGGTGGTTAGTTGAGTGTCTAATATCGGCAGGCAAGGCGTTCCAGAGCTTGGGGATATGGTATTTGAGGGCGGCTTGGCCTTTGGTTGTGTGCATGAAAGGGATGTGGAGGAGCCTGTGATCCATGCTTCTGAGGGAGTAGACCAGAGGAGGTTGTAGTGAGAGGACAGAGGCCAGGTAGGAGGGAAGGGACTGGGACCAGAATTTGGCTGCAGTCCTAGCGCAGTGGGTCAGTCTGTGGTCGTGAAGGGACGGCAGGGCTAGGGAGCTGTATAAGGTGCAGTGGTGGGTTGTTTGCGCGGGTGTCCAGGATAAAGCCACAGAAGGAGTGAAAAAGTGTGTCCAAGCTGGTTAGGGAGGAGGAGGGAGCAGTGCTGTAGACTACGCCACCATAGTCAAGTATTGGGAGAATCATCATTTGGATAATAGCCTTCCGGGCTGGAGAGGGGAGGCAACCTTTGTTCCGATATAGGGCGCCGAGTTTAGGGAGTAGTTTCTTGTGGATGGAATCAATATGAGTGGAGAAATCTAGGTGCTGGTTGAGCCAGACACCTAGGTATCTGAGGGTGGTGCATGCTTCCAGGGGGGTTCTGTCCAGAGTTTGGAAGGAAGGGCATGTGGCTTGGAGGGAGAGTCTTGGCTGTGAACCGAAGGTTAGCAAAACAGTCTTCTTAGGGTTTAGGAACAGCTGGTTGGAGTGGAACCAGTGCTGGATGACGTTGAAATCGAGCTGTAGTAGATTAACCACATTGCTTGTGGAGGAGCCCGTGGCATACAGCACTGTGTCATCCATGTACATATGGATGGATGAGCATAGGCAGGCTGATGGAAGATCATTTAAAAATATGGAGAAGAGCAGTGGACCCAAGACTGAGCCTTGGGGGATGCAGGTAGTAACTGGTAGGGGGCTAGATATGTGGGAGACGATTTTATCAGAATGGTGCCTACCTACCAGGTAGTCATGAAACCAGCTGGAGGATGGTTTGGAGAGGCCTGCAGCTTTTAGTTTAGATAGAAGCAGAGTATGGGAGACGGTGTTGAATGTCTTGGCCAAGTCAATAAAGATGGCCGAGGTGATGTGGCCATTGTCCATACTGGTGAGTATGGCATCAGTGATTCTTAGTAGGGAAGTGACAGTTGAATGCGATTTGCGGAAGCCGGATTGGTATGGGGAGAAGAAGAAGGATGCATCTAGATAGGGAGAGAGTTGGGCAAGGACAAGACATTCCTGTAGTTTGGCCAGGATCGGGAGGAGGGAGATGGGGCAATAGTTACCCGGTGAGGAGGTGTCCCCACCTTTAGGGAGGAGTATGACTGTAGCCTGCTTCCACTCAGTTGGTAGTTTGGCTAGGGAGAAGGAGAGACTGAAAAGGTCAGCTAGTGGGGCGGCTATGGTGGGGGCTGACAAGTATAACATCTTGGCATCCAGGGCCAAGGGGCATTTCCCTTTATTAGGGTTCAGGGCCCATAGGGATTTGAGTACTTCGGCCAGGGATACACTGTGAAAGGAGAAGCTGGATGGCCGGCAAGTGTGCTCTTGGTGCGGGGGGGGTGCATGGAGTGGGTGGGTGCTGGAGAGTCGATAGGAGAGAGTCCACGCAGCTGGAGAAGTAGGTATTGAAAGTGGCGGCAACCTCACAGGGGTCAGAGATGGTAGTTCCCTGTATGGACAGTGTCGGTGAAGGCGGTTGAGCTGGAGGGGGGGGAGAAGAGGGATTTGAACGATTTCCAAAAGTTAGTCGAGTGGTCAAGGTTTGCACTGAAGGCTGATAGGAAGTAGTTCTTTTTGGCCTGGTGAATGAGTTTGGTGCAGGAGTTGCGGCGGGCTCGGTAGCATTGGAGAGATGCTTGGGTGTCCAATTTTTTGTGGGCTTACCATGCATTTTCTCTAGAGTGGCACTGGCTGATGATATCAGCGGTGATCCATGGAAAGTGGGCGCCTCTGACCTTTTTTGTGCGCCGGGGGGCATGGGAGTCCCACACTTTTAGGAATCTGGCCTTGAAGGTTGCGAATGCAGAGTCAATAGATGGAGCTACTGGGATGAAGGACCAGTCTACTCATCCTAGGTCTTGCAAGAGTGATACTAGGTCTAAGGAATTATATGACCTTTTGAGCAGTATCTTGGGGGGGGGTGCAGTGCGCCTGTGCACTTTCCTGATCATGTAGATCATGTGGTGGTCACTTAGGGAGTCTGGGAGCAAGCCCGCTCTTAGAATCGTGTTGGGGTGGGAGGATAGGACCCAGTCCAGGAGTGAGTGATTTTGCATTTTGTGGTTCAGCCGGGTGGGGTCCATGATTAGTTGGGTGAGGTTTAATGCCTTGATTTTGGTCCTGAGCTGGGCATTTTCTTTGGCTAGCCAGTTGAAGTTAAAATCGCCGAGGCCGAGAAGCTCACCTCAGAAGCTGAGGTCTTTAGCGTGTCTTTAGTTGTTGGGAGTAGACTAGTAAGTGGGGAAGGGAGGGGTAGGTGTCGTTCTGCTACAGAGGTTCATAGCAGAATCTACGGTGGCAGTTATCAATTGAGGAGGTCCAATATGAGCCAACAAGTGTCACTCCCATGCACTCTGTGTGAAGTGAGTGGGAAATGATTGTCTTGGATGCGAGACAGGGCTGAGACAAAGTTGTCTAGTGCAAGGTCAGCATTAGTGGTACCATAGAGGGAAGTCCAGTCAAGGGATCTCAGGTCATCCTGAAGCCTGAGTGGGTCAAAATTAGAAAGGCGTCGGAAGGTAGGTGGGGGTTGGGGGTGGTTGGTCCGCCAAACACAGTAGATGGGGGTGTGATCACTAATGGCATCAGACAGTATGCCGTGTAAGCACAATTACTATTAATCAATTTAATTATATGTCTGTCTTAAGAAAAGGTGTGCAGTAAATCGTGCTTACGTGTTTTTGTGGTTATTTCCTGAGAAGACAGATTCACTCGCCAAAAGTCTTTAGAGTTCAGCAGAATAATACTTTTTAGAGTCAGTAGCAGTAGCATAGATGTGAGACCTCTTCCAGTGATGAAACACAGATTCAGATGGCAGCGAGTAGGTGATCACATTTTTTTTTTTTTATCATGTAATATTTTATTAATTTTTTTTCAAGTACACTCAGCCATCAAAAGACACATCCATGCCCTGATCCAGAAGGGCCACATTACTATAAACTGGCAGTCAAAGCAGTTACTAGAATCTTCCACATCTTACATGGCTCATATACTTACAAAGGATTAATTTATCTAATATACAGTTGGGAAACTTAGGCCTTATACCAAGAAGCAAGTAGTATTGTTATTTGGACCACTCTCCATAGACACCATACCTTTTGGTATTAGTATACTAAAGCATCATAAGGTGGTATGCCATATTCTCTTCCCTAATATATCTACTTGGTTATGGTCTTGTCGGAGGTGATCACAAATTATTGATCTTTATTGATGTCTTATATAGGTAAAACACTTCCTCAGATGTAACCTGAAGCGTCATTTTTCCTCAGAAGTAGCATGAGGTTTTGGGATGATATAACCATATTTGGACAGAAGCTTGTCTTGGGTCAGAAGTCTATAACATACGTGCAGAGATATTAATACTAATCAGACACTCTGTCAGTAAACTGTCCATTGTCCTCTTGAACTTAGTCCATGAGGTGACAGTTAATAGACATAACCACAACACCTTCCACTGTGCATGTTTGAAAATGAGGTGATGAAGGTTATCTCATTGTGGTTTATGGTGCTGTAGTCTGGTAGCAGATGATTCATTGAAACATAGAAACATAGAAATTGTCAGCAGATAAGGAATGCTAGGCCCATCTAGTCTGCCCATAGGCCCAATACATTGTATGTGGCCACTGACCCTATGTGATCAATGGCTTTTCATCACTCCTTCCCCTTTCAGGCTTCCCTTGTGTCTGTCTCAGGCATGCTTAAACCCCTCCACTGTGCTTGCCTCCACTACCTCCTATGGCAGACTATTCCACACACTGACTACCCTTTCTGTGTAGAAAAACTTCCTTACATTACTTCTTATCTACCCCCTTCCAATTTCATATTGTGCCCCATTGTTCTAGTACTTTTTCTACATTGGAAAAGGTCCTCTACCTGCACCTTGTTTATTCCCTTGAGGTACTTGAAAGTTTCAATCATGTCCCCCCGCTGTCTCCTCTCCTCTCCTCCAATGAGTACATATTGAGGTCCCTTAGTCTCTCCTCATATATTTTGTGGTGCAAGCCCTGTACCATCTTTGTTGCCCTTCTCTGGATAGTCTCCACCTTATCTATGTTCGTGGCCTCCAGAACTGCATGCAGTACTCCAGGTGAGGCATTACAAATGTTTTAGACAATGGCATCACTACCTCCCACCTCCTGCTGGTGATACCCCTGCCTATGCACCCCAGTATGCCACTGGCCCTCGCTGCCATCTTTGTACACTACTTTGATACCTTAAGGTCATCAGAGATGATAACCCCTAGGTCCCTTTCCTCTTTGGTGAAAGTCAATTCCTGCCCCCCCAACCTGTAGCTCTCCCCAGGGTTCCCTCTACCCAGGTGCATTATTTTGCACTTCTTTGCATTGAATCTCAGTTGCCACATCTCTGACCATCTTTTAAGCTTCTTCAGGTCCCTCTTCATTTTCTGCACCCCCTTCTGGAGTATCCACCCTGTTGTAGATGTTGGTGTCATCTGCAAACAAGCAGATCTTTCCTTCCAGCCCCTCTGCAGTGTCACTAATGAAGACATTGAACAGGACTGGTCCTAGTGCTGATCCCTGTGGTACCCCACTGGTCACCCCCCTCTCCCCAGATTGTACCCCATTTACCACCACCTTCTGTCTCCTGTCTGTTAACCAGTTCTTAACCCAGTTCACCACCTTGTCTCCCATGCCCAGGCTACCCAACTTGTTAATCAGCCTTCTCTGTGGGACGGTGTCGAAGGCTTTGTAAAATCTAGGTAGGCAATGTCTACTGCCCCTCCCTGATTTAGTTCTCTAATCACCCAATCATAAAAATCTATTAGATTTGTTTGACATGAACTTCCTGCTATGAATCCATATTGCCTCAGATCCTGAGCACTGCTGGATTCCATATGTGCCACTATCCTTTCTTTCAGCAGTGTCTCCATGATCTTTCCCACCACTGAGGTGAGGCTGACTGGCCTGTAGTTCCCCACCTCCTCACTACTGCCACTTTTGTGCAGTGGGACTACATGTGCCCTCCTCCAGTCCTTTGGAATGACACCCGTGTTGAATGACTCTGTGAACAGGGCCACCAGAGGTGCTGCTAGCTCCCTTCACAGCTCCTCTAATATCCTCGGGTGGATACCATCTGACCCCATGACCTTATCCACCTTCAGCTTTGTGAGTTCTTCTAGAACTCTCTCCACTGTGAATGGACTGGTGTCCACGTCTCCACCCTCCCCCCATTGCCTCTGCAACCCAACTGTTGTCCTCAACCCTCCCCCTCCTTAGTGAATACTGAGCAGAAGAATTTGTTCAGTATTTCTGCCTTTTCCAGATCCCCCTCCTTACACTCTCCCTTCTCCCCTCTGAGCCTCACAATTCCCCCCAATTTTTTCTTCTTTCACTGATGTACCTATAAAATGCCTCATCCCTTTTGTTTACAGACTGTGCTAAGAGCTCTTCTATCTGTGCCTTTGCCCTCTTAACAGCCTTCCCTGCTTCCCTTAGACATTCAAAGTACACCTCCCTGTCCTCCTCCCTTTGGCTCTCCTTATATTTCCTGAAACTCAGCCTTTTAGCCTTGATTTTGTCCCCCACCTCTTTGCAGAACCATAGTGGTTTCCTTCTTCTTCTTCTTTTTCCTTTAACCAGTATCCTAATGCATTGGTTTGTTATCTCCACTATGGCTCCTTTCAGTTTCTCCCATTGTTCTTTCACCCCCTCTATTACCTCTCCATTCCCCAGGACTGCTTGTATACATCTACCCGTTTCAGTGAAATCCACCCTCCTGAAATCTAATACTCTTGCCCTTGTGTGGCTTATTTGAGTCCATGTCTCCATGCTGAACCACATCATGTGGTGGTCACTGGATCCCAGCTGCCCTTCCACCTGCATTTCTTTGACTCTGTTCCCATTGGTCCATACCAGATCTAGAATTGACTTGTTGGCTCATGCACCAGCTGCCTGAGTCCAACCCCCTGCATAGATTCAAGGATAGCTGTGATTCTGGCTGAAGCAGCCACCTGGGTGGCCCAATCCATGTCCAGCATATGAAATCCCCCAGTAGCAGGATTTTGCCTTTAGTTGCCATGTCGTGTATGTTCTCCACTAGTTCCCTGTCTACTTCCTCCCTCCCTCTGTGCCGGAGGTCTGTGAATCATCCCTGTGCGTATTGCTGTTCCATTCCCTGATTCCAGGGTGACCCACATTACCGCAGCCTCTCCCAGTCTTCATTGAACTTCTATAGTCTTTATACCATCTCTGATGTACAGGGGCCAATCCCCCACCCTTTTTACTCCCCCGTCCCTCCTAAACAGTGCATAGCCTGGTACATTGACTTCCCGGCCATGATTAGCAGAGTACCATGTCTCTGTTTTTGCTGCTATGTCAAGATCTGCATCTGCCAACAAGGCCTCCAGGTCTGGAACCTTATTTCCTAGGCTACGAGCATTCGTTAGCATGACCTTCCATGTTTTACAGTCTGCCCTCACTCTGCTCTTGTTTTCCCTCACCAGCATCTTCCCTCACCCCAGTTTCCTTTCCTATGTGCTCTTGCCACCCTCGTATCCCTTGTTATGCATTCTTCACCTGCCTGCCCCTCCCTGCCTACTATAGCTGTTCCTGTAGTCCACTTATGTTCCTGCATGTTCCCATGGAGGGATGTTCCTAAGCCTCCTGACCCTCCTGGCTCTCCCGCCCCTTGGCTAGTTTAAATGCTCACAGCTGAAGCATCTAAGCTTCTCACAAAGGATCAAGGTCCCCTTCTCAGACAGATGTAGGCCGTCCTCCTTACATAAGCTTGTATCTGCCCAGGTCAGGCCCAAGTCTCCTATGAAGCCAAAACCCTCCCTTCCACACCAGTCCTTCAACCAGGAGTTGAAGGTATGCATGTGGAATGCCCTAGCTTCCCCTGTGCCCTGGACAGGTAGAACCTCCGAGAATGAGACAGATTGTGCTATCTGTTTCAGGTTTCCCCCCAACTTCCTGAAATCTTCCTGGACTCTGACTAACTCCATCTTTCTCCTGGCCAGGTCATTTGTCCCCAGGTGGACAATGACATCCAGTTGCTCCCTCCTAGCTATTGCCATAGCGATCCTATGGATCCGCTTTCCATCCCTCCATGCAGCGCTTCCTGGGAAGCACTTGACCTCCCTCTTTCCTCTGCTAGGTGACCCTAACTCCACTTACCAGACAACAGAGTCCCCCACTAGGTGAAGCTTCCCCCTCCTTCTGGGTTCCCTGCCTCCCTTCCCTGGGGCTCCATCCTGGAGAACCCTCCCATCCTCCCTGGTCCCAGCCTCAGGTTCCTGAGTGGAGCTTTCCTGTTCCTCCAAAACAGTGTAGGAGTTACTAAGTCAGACTGGTTGGGGATGTGCTTTCGACCCCCACTCCCTCACTCTCCCTGAGCCCACCGTAGTCCAATCACTCCTCTTCCCTAGCATCCTTTGAGGTACAGGTTGTAGACCCAGTGGTCTCCGGTTGGGGGTGGATGCTGCCTTCAGCTTGGCCAACTCTGCTCGGAGACAGGCAACCTCCTCCCTCAGCCCAGAGAGGTGCCTGTAGACAGGGCAGCAATGCAGTCTGCAGTATGTCTCCTTGAAGACAGCTGCTCCACAACCACTGCACTGCACTACTTCCATCATGTCTGTTTCCTTCCCCAATCAGCTGCCTGCTTAAGACAGCTATTTGTTATCTCCCAAATATCTGTTTTATTTCCTCTCTTTGCTACTTCCTGTATGGATGCAGGATGTTGCACAGCCCTATGGGACCCACCCAATAAATGTAGGGTGAGCCCTGGGGTGGGTGAGTAGTGGGGTGGGAAGGTGGGACTATACCACAGGCTGAGTCCAAAAACAATCAGCCAAGGAGTCCTCTGGCAGTGACTCCTCACTCCACTCACCGTGGTCCAGACACAGCCACTTTCAAACACACAGTCACAAACTTGTCAGCTAGAATTCCTCAATCCTGCCCAATCTAAATAGAAAAGCACACAGAAATGGCTTCTCACCCTTAATCTCTACTCTGCCCATTTTGCCTCCCGGCCAGGATAAAGCCAACTACATGCTGCTAACTACCTACCTCCATCTCTTGAGGAAACCATGGGTACCTCACTCATCCCCTGCCTCCATCCTCTTCTCCTATTTCCACCCACCCCCATACTCTCTGCTTGACAAATGCCTTCCCAGGCTGCAAACTCTGTGCTTCAAGCACTTAGCAACAGAACAGATAGTTATGGCTCCCTCAAACCAATGGAAATATATGTTACTGTTAGCAGTTTGATAATTACTTCAAGTACTGTATTGTGACCAAATCCAATCCTGATATTTTGTACCTACCTAAACTACCTCACTTTGCCCTGTCATTGATTGTTATGGGTTGTCACATATTGTCTTGTCTGTCTGTTTGCACCTACTTGACGTGGAGCCTTTGTAAAAGAGCCTCCGGGCTCAAAGGTTGTAATTCCAAAACTGAAATAAATAAATAAAAAGGAACCAGTTCCTTGTTGGATGGTCTAGATTTTTCAGATGTGTTGCAACTTGGTATGGTATGACATAGTAAGTGCTGAGTTTTGATTTTAAAATACTTTTGAAGCTGTCAGTTCTTTGCACAATGTCTGAGTCTAATGAATCCTGTTCAACTGGCATTTTGAATGTCCTTAAAGTTAGCAAGCTTAAATCATATTGTTTAATGTAGCTTGTTCCATGATTTCTGGGTGCTGAGGTGAGCTCCATGTACCTGGGTTAAGCATTTGCAGGTCTGTTAGACTTAGAGACTTAAAAACAAATGTTTTTATGACCAGTTCTTTTAATGTACATTGATGGCAGCTGAGATTAAGGTGAAAGTCCTTTTTACACTTTGGCAGGGTCTGGTGGCTTATGGCCACTATTGTGCCTACATATCCCCCCCCCCCCTTTTGCGGGCAGCACCGCCATAGCGTTGGTGCATCGGAAAAGGATGTGGCACTTAAGGACCTGTCAAATTGTAGTAATGTGAACTTGTGAGAATCATGGTTCCATAACTTTTAACTTTATAAAGCGGTTATTCTCTAAATCAACATCTTAAGACGAAATCTGAAAGTATATATCCTAAGCAACTATTTCAGATAAGCTAAAACATATTTTTTCTAAGTAAATATCTGGAAATACTGAGATATATTTCTATTAAGCTATACCTAATTAACATTATCCTTTCAATATATAGGAAAACTACTATTACTTATATCAAAGTCATTAATGCAAGTAAATGTCACAATTCCAATTGCTATAACACGGCCTATCAACAAAATGACTTTGTATTTTCAAATCTTCTAGTGGGACTTGCTTTTCATTGTGACCCCACACTGTTACTTCCAAAAAAGGCATGGGTCCACCTGATTGCATATGCACACAATTTCAGCTCCCTACAAGCTTGTGCCTTATCACCTTTCCTGCACTGCAAGCTCTGGTACCTCCTCTTATTAGCCATTCTGCTATCTGGGGATATACAACCACACCCTGGGCCTATAACTCCTGCAGTTGCTGCTATTCTAAATGCCAAAGGTCTACTCATTACACACCATAATATTAGGAGCCTCGAGTGGAATTTTGCTGAACTTGAATCATGGACTGCACTCCATAAGCCAGATATAATATGCCTCACTGACACTTAGCTGAAGCCATCCACCCCTGACTCTCTATGCTCACTTCCATCTTATAATCTCCTGAGAAATGACAAGCCTACTCCTAAACGGGGCGATGGCGCAGCATTACATTTTAAGTCTCACCTCCAGCTCTCTATTATTAGCTCGTCTCCCTTACACCACTGTGAGGCCCTTCATGTCCTCCTCACCCTAGGTACAAAGAAGCTGCACATTGTCTGCGCTTACAATCCCCCTACACATGGCCTAAAAGGACTGGATGAGCTACTCAACCAAACCACTTCTCTCTCAGGAAATAGTGAAGTTCTTTTACTACGTGACATTTACATTAACTGGCTGGGAGGCTCACAAGTGACGGCCCTGACTAAACTTCAAAGTTTCAACCTCCATCAGCTCATCTCCTCACCTACAAGAACCACTTCTCAATCAAATACCAGCACCTTGCTGGACTGGATTATGACAAACCCCCCTGAGAACATCGTGGATGTAGAAGTCCTTCCTGATGCCATCATTGGCCACCCCACCACTTTCTGCATCTGGGGTAAAGGTAGGCCTGAACCCATGAAGCCCCGTTTCATTATCTTCTGTAATTATGCAAATTTTTAGTCTCAGGCCTTCTTGCTTGATGCCACGTGCACTGACTAGTCCTCTCTCTATTGCTCATCGGATATGCAGTCTGCCCTAGATATCTTTCTGACCACATTCTTGGTGCTACAAGAACATCACAGTCATCTTGTAACCAGACGTGTAAGAAATAGGCAGACCCGCTGCCTGAAATCTGATCTTCTCTCTAAATTATGTCTGAGGGACAAAAGCTGGTTTCGGTATAAGAAATATGGTCTACTAGAAGACTTTCATACCTACAGAGAACTTAGAAATGCATGTAAGAAAGAAATAAAGCAAGAAAAAAGCTCCTACTGTAAGGATCTACTAAGTGACTCCCAGGGGAACCCGAAAAAATGTTGGTCCCATATTAAGCACTTCCTTGGCTCAAATCAGTCTGCCACGCCTAATAACATGACTCTAAATGGCATCCACTGTAACAATCCCCTTACTATTGCAGACTTCTTTAACATGCAATTTTCTGACCTCACTCTATACACCTCCACCTTCCTTCCCCCAATCCGTACATAGGCATGAGGTTCTCAGACTTCCACAAAACATCTCAGAGTATGCAGCCGTGGGATCTGATAACTTGGAACCTAAGTTCCTAAAATTAGCTGCCCCACACATAGCAGCCCCCCTAGCAAAGATTTTCACTCTCTCTTTGTGTCAAGGCTCTGTCCCGGACATCTGGAAAATGGCCAGAGTTACCCCTGTACTCAAAAAGAGTGACCCGCTTGACCCAACAAATTACAGACTTATTGCCATCCTGTCTGCACTCAGCAAAATTCTTGAGAAACTGGTTGCCCTCCAAACTACTGAATTTCTTCTGAAAAATGACCTCCTAACTGATGCTCAACATGGTTTCTGCAAGGGACACAGTACCACCACTGCCCTGCTCAAACTCACGTCTGACACCCTAGTGGCCATGGACTCTGGCTGGCTCACGGGGGCCATTTTCATAGATATGACCAAGGCATTAGATCTTGTAGACCATTCCATCCTCATTGCCACTCTCGACTCTCTAGGTTTCTCTTCAAACGTTGTGAACTGGTTTAATAGCTATCTAACTGATAGGTCTCAATACGTGAAATTCAACTCCACCCTCTCTGACAAGGTTTCCATCAATATTGATGTACCTCAAGGGTCTATCTTAGGTCCTCTGCTTTTCTCAATTTTTATAAACAGCATCACCTCCAATCTCCTTAAAACTTCCTCTCTATTATATGTGGATGACATTGTATTGTATACCAGTTCCAATAGTATAGAGGACATAAACTCTCGACTTTTTAATGACTTTCAGCTTATCCAACAGTGACTTGCAAACCACAGACTTATTCTAAAAAACATTAAGACCCAAGCTATGCTATTTGGCTCTAAGCTCAAACTCAAACACTCCCAGGCACACTTCAATGGCTCCTTCCTGGATGGCTCATCTGTTGGGGCAGTAAACTCCTTCAAATATCTAGGGGTCACTCTTGACCCATCACTGAGTTACGACCTCCATATTCAATCTACCTGTAAGCATGTAAACTCTAAACTTGGTATCGCCTGCCATACGAGCTATGCGCTCACCCCCTCAGCCAGGCTTGCTATTGCCCGTGAGATATTACTCCCCTCTCTCACCTATGGGGTTGCCACTTACGTTTCTGCCTGCAACTCAAGCCTACGAAAGTGTGATGTTACCTATAATAATATCTGTCGCTTCGCATCCTTCTCCCCCCGGCTGAAAAATCATTGTCTTCTCTACTCAGATCTGGAATGGCTTCCTCCCCAAGAGCTTAGGTATTATGCTCATGGATCCATTACTGATAACATCATCAGATCCCATTCACCTAAACCCCTCGCCAGTCTCTTTATCTACCAGAAAACCAACTATGCCTTTTTTTTTGTAATTCAATATGTTTTATTAAGTTTGACCATGAAAATTTGAGCTATAATGATATCATTAATTTGAAACTTCATTAAGACCTCCAGAATTAGTAATAGAGAAATTAAACAGGAACAATAAGTATCCATTGCTTAAACATTAAAGCTAAAGAAAAAGATAATCAAATTGATTCTCCCTCCCTTATCTCCCTCCCGCCTCCCCATTCCTGTGGTGCATATTAAGCTGCTCCTCAGATATCTCAGGTACCTGGAACTGAATGAACCATCAACAGAGGAACTTACACAACCTTTGTTAAAGGTGTAGATAACAGTCAAAAAAAAAAAGGAAAAGAAAGGGGAAGACAAAGGGAAAATATTAAGTGCAGAGGGGCCCGCAGCTCATCATATCTCCTAATGCCTCCTTAATAACAAGGCGTCTAACATACCCCATTTCTTCCTAAAGGAAGATAATCGTCTATTCACCTGTGCTATTAGGTTCTCCACACGGAGAGCGAAGGTTATCTCATGTAACCATTCCATATAGGTTAATACGGAGTGATCTTTCCAATGTCTAAGAACTAATTTTTTAACTGCCATAGATATTAATGCCATATGGTATCTCTTCTCCTTCACCTGTATGTCTGAGTAATCCCCTAAAATACAGACCTTAGGGGAAAAGAGACCTTGTAAGCCCAGTAAAGGGTCTAATGAGGTTTCTATTTGAGCCCAGAGAGGGGATACTGACAAACAGGACCAAAAAATATGTAACGGGGAGCCTTCCCCTTTATCACATCTAAGGCACCTTGTTGAGGTGGCCCATTTCATCCTTGCCAGTCTAATCGGGGTATAATAAAGATCATTTAAAATGCAGTATTGTGTAATCCTATATCTATCTTGTGTGTGATAAATATATAGACTCTTCCAGATATTCTGCCAGTCAGCATCTCCATCGGGGAATAGGTCTTTCCAGATATTGGGACAGGGGTTCGACGGAGTTCCAGGAAACCTGTATAATAAGCTATACAGCTCCGAGACACTATGTGGTTTATTGACAATCGCAATAACTTGAGAGAAAAATTGGATCAGAGGTGAACTTTTGTTATCATTCCCAAACTTAGTATACAAGAGGTGCCGTAACTGATATGCTTTAAAGGCCATTTTGGTTGACCAGTGAAATTTATCCATAATTTCATTCATGTCCAGAATATGATTAGGTGAATAGAAATCTTTTACACTACAGTCCGAGATAGATGGCAACCACTTTCCGGTTATCACTGAATTACCTATACGGAGATTGGGATTTAGACATATAGGTTGAGAGAAATCCTCTGTTTGGGAGATCCTGAGATGCCTGAATAACTGGAATACCACTCGCAGAGAGATTCCAAGGGGTAGAGAGCGGAGTGACGTAGGAATATTTTTACTTGACCTGTAAAAGAGAGCTTTCGGGTCAATATTGGAAGATTTCATAAGATCTAGTTCAATTTGGAGCCATAATGGTTTATATCCTTGAGAGGGTCGAGATTCAACAATAGATAACCATTTCCCACATTTGCTGAGATGTGAGGCCCAATAGTAGTATAAGAAATTAGGAAGACGGAGCCCTCCATATTCTTTGGGATGAGATAACTTGTTATAAGATTTCCTGATAGCTTTGTTATTCCAAAGGAAAGAGCTTATTCCGGAATGAATATCCCTAAAAAAAGACTGAGGAATCCATAAATTTAACATATTTAAAGGGTAGAAGATTCTAGGTAACACGTTCATTTTAATAGTGTTAATCCTGCCCCACAGCGACAAAGGTAACTTAGACCATCTCACAAGATCTTGCTGGATATTTAACATAGATCCTCTAAATTCAGTTTTCTCATCAATGATGGACTAAGAGAAATATGTATCCCCAAATATTTAATAGAACGCGTAGTCCACTTCATTCCAAATTCAAGAAAATCTGAGCTATACGCGAGATGGTTGAGAGGAAATATTTCGGTTTTAGTGATATTGAGCTTATAATTGGAGTATAGACTGAAGGCCTCGATCTTGCTTAAAGCCACCGTCAATGACGGGACTGGGTTTGACAGATGTAAAAGTAAGTCGTCTGCAAAGACTGAGATTTTAGCAACACTATTAGCGACGGGAATACCTGATATTAATGGGGATGAGTTTAAGGATCTAAGGAGAGGCTCAAGATACAAGTTAAATAAAAGGGGGGATAAAGGGCAACCTTTCCTCGTACCTGAGGTGAGTGGAAAGGAATCTGACATGACCCCATTGCAATACAGCCTCGCTTTGGGAGAGGCATATAAGGCCTGTATCCATGTAATAAACAATGGGGGGAAGCCCATAACTTGTAAAGTGGCCCATAGAAAAGTCCAGTCAACCCTGTCGAACGCCTTTTCTGCATCAAGGGAAACTAAAATCATCGGAGATGGGGAGGTCTGGGCCACATTTAGGAGATATTGCAATTTACGATGATGATCAACCGGAGACCTGTTTGTAACAAACCCAAACTGTTCGGGACTGATTAGGGGCGCCCATACCTGCTCAATCCTTTTGGCAAGAATTTTTGCTAAGATCGTAATATCACAGTTTAATAATGAGATAGGACGATAACTTGAAGGGAGATGTGAAGGCTTGCCTGGTTTGAGAAGAAGGATAATAAGGGCCTCTAAGAGAGTGGGATCCTGAGTACTTCCAGTCAATAAATATTGATATAGACGGTGTAGGCCGGGCACTAGGTCTTTAGCGAATAATTTGTAAAAGTTCGGAGAGAATCCGCCCGGCCCAGGGGACTTATCCGGAGCCAAATCGTTTATTGCCATCAAAATCTCCTGAGTAGATATATGGGAGATTAATAACGATTGCTGATCATGTTCCAATGAAGGCAGGGGGGGAGAGTTGCAAGATAATTGAGCATTTCGCCCATAGGGAGAGAAGGGCTTTCTTTGTTATAGAGTGACGAAAAGTAGGTTCTAAGTACTGAGATTACATCCCTAGGATTAGTTTTGATCTCCCCATTGAGGTCCTCAATTGAATTAATTGCCCTGGAAGATTCCAACTTCCTTAATCTCAAAGCTAACAGATGACTAGCTTTTTCTCCACACTCTATATACTTTGCGCGAGTTCTCAAAATAGCAAACTCGGCTTTTTCCTGCAATAATACAGAGTACTGGTTCCTTAGAGATAAAAGGGTTTCCAATGTATCCGCTGTAGAGGATACAGACAAAGATTGTTCTATCATTCTAATCTGGGTGAGAAGTGAAAGGGCTTTCGCTTCAATC
Source organism: Neoceratodus forsteri (assembly GCA_016271365.2). Lineage (NCBI taxonomy): Eukaryota > Metazoa > Chordata > Ceratodontiformes > Ceratodontidae > Neoceratodus > Neoceratodus forsteri. The sequence goes on along the minus strand of CM057450.1, from coordinate 1,276,407,066 downwards.
TTCTTTTTACGTGTGGAGGCTAGGCGAATAAATTCGCCCCTCAAACAGCATTTCAACGCACACCATTCTTGGTCTGCCCCTAGTTATGGAACCCTGATTTTCAAGGTAAAAGCACTGGATCATCTCTGATATCCTGGTGCTAATATATTCTTCCTTTAGAAGCTGATTGTTTAGTCTCCATAATGGGTCCCTGTTAGTATTAGTGTTCAACAACGTGACCATCCAGACTGGGGTATGATCTGATACCGCCATAGCATCTTATATTTTGAAGAAGCGAGCTACTACATAGGATGTAATCAAGTCTAGTCCACGTATCGTGGACTGTAGAATGGAATGTAAATTTCCAGGCTACTGGATTCAGTGATCTCCATGGATCACAGAGACTGAGTGTTTCCATAAGATCCGCAAGCGCCCTTTGGGCTGCTGATAAGGGTGTAAGTGTAGGGTTGGATCTATCCAGATCCTGCTTGGGAGGTAGGTTCCAATCCCCTCCGAGTATAAAACCAACTATGCCTTGAGCTCTGCAAACCATGCCCCTGTTTTTATTCCAAGACATCGTACTTCCAAAGGTGGTCATGCTTTTGCCTGTCATGCACCCCTTTTCTGGAACACACTCCCGCTAACCTTACATTAAACCGCATCCCACATCTCCTTCAAAAGAGAATTACACCACTATCTCTTCTCCTCCTATGTCTGCTCCTGTTTCAAACCACCCTAGCCCTCATTCCCTAATCCAACCCCTCTCTCTATTTGTCCACTGGGATCCTAGGGTCCACTCCAACAGGGAGCACTTTTCCTTCCAATTCTCACTGCCTAACTTTCTCTTACTTTATTACTACTTGCTCTCACAGAGCTCTATTCCCCCATTGTTTTTATACTGCTCAGTCACTCTAAAAATTACCCGATTGTATTTGTTACATGTAAACTTAAATGATGTATTGTTTTGTCATTTTTACCACTGTTAGTTACTCAAACACTTACATGTCACTTGTATTATGTATAAATATGTTCTCCTGAAGTTTTTCTCTGTACCCTCCCGGGTCATGCCTGAATATAGTCTTGTGGGCTAGTGCACCTACCCAGTAAACAAAAACTAAATAAATAAATATAGGGGTGCACGCAAGCACTGCCTGCCATGTTTACTTTAACTAAACATACTAAAATGAGCTCTTTAAGGTTTAAGCCTTGCTTTTGTTGTTTCTTAAGCTATGCCATAGAAATTCCTTTCATGGAACATTTCACTTATTTCCTATTTTTCTAAAGGTGGATCATACAGATCATAGGGTTATGGTGTTTCTCTAGGGGGTTCCATATCAGCATATTCTTTCTCTTTATTTATTAGGACTAAGGCTGGAGAGTTGGGTTGGTTGTTACTAGATCTAGGTTGAGGATACGATCTCATTTCTATTCCCAAAGCATGGTTATATAAACCCTGAATTCTCACATGATTAGCGTGGAGTTGCTTGTGGGTAGAATATAACATCCACAGGAAAACAAGAACCATGGTGATATTTAAGACACAAAGGATTGCAATAATGAAAGGCCACTGTACTGGTACGTGAATTCATTCCTTATCACCAGGACTGAACTGTTTATCAGAGATAACCAGGTCAGTCTCTGAGACAGTGATCTTGATTTCATGAAGGTCTTTGGCATCTAAAAGACATTCAAGGTCATCTGCTAAAGAAAGCTCATGACCTCGGAATGCAGAAATGGGAGTGATTTCCATTTCCTGGGAAACTGGTTCAAGGGGATACAAGGTAATTTGTCCAAAACAGATATGTGCACCTGCAGGAACAGAGAGGAGTACTACCTTGCTGGGTAAAGTAAACAGAGTGGTAGTACCATGTCTGTTATAAGTAACAGTGACTTCCATTAAATTGGTGTTAACTAACCATTGAGCTCCTGCAATTTCAGCATGTGTTTTCTTAGCTTCACCTCCACGGGTTAAAGTGACCTTATACTCTTCTGGGGCATCTGTGTTGTTAAGGCCACAAAGAACCTCGCTGATATCTTTTAGAAAAGGTTATTGGGACACAGCCAATGTTCTTTAGCAGTTTGACACATCTGTAAGTTTGGGACTACATATAATTCTGGATTAAGTTCATGGTATATCACTGTAGATGGAGTGTTAGTTTTTGCATAAGTATCTCCTTTCCAGGTACCCACATTAAGAATGGCCTTTATTCTGCAGACATTGTGTTGTTCTACCAGGGGAACATTTAAAATAAAGGCAATGGTCATCTCCTCTAAATCGACGTGAACAGAAATAGTGCTTCCAAGACTGTAAGCGATATTCACATGTAGTGGCTGTATCTTTTCTGAGGTGGCTACACTCAAAATTTTGGTCATCAGTTCTGGGGGGAATTAAATAACACAGAATTCTTCCTACCATTAGCTCTCTTATGCCACTATTTACGTCTCTCAGCAATTCTTGTGCAATTGATCTAATTTGCAGAATAGTGGTGAGATCTTCACCCACAGTTTGAGCTAGGTTATGGAGTTTTTGCATGGTATTATTGAGAAGGGTTATATGAAGGTTAACCATAACTATGGTATCTCCCACAGCTCTTCCTATGTCTGATAGAAGCTTTTGCTGTGTAGTGAGTTGTGTCTTAATGCCACCCATATCTTTGTGCAATTCCTTAACTGTATCCTTTATTTTGGAAATTTTAACTGAATTCATGGTGTTCATGCCTAGTCCAAAAGCAGTTCCTAATGCTCTTAAACTGGAAAAGAATAGGGAGGCAGCTCTCTTTATTCTAGTGGATATGTCAGGGGTTTCCGGAAATACAATAACAGTTTTTAACTGGAGTAAAATATTTTGTCTCTTTCAACATAAAGCATATACTTTTAAAACCATTTTGGGGCCTTTTTGGTTAACCAAAAAATGTTTCTACATGCTTTAACTTTCACCTTAATTACATTGTATGGACTGGCCTAAAGTTACAACCCTTCCCCCCCCACAAGACTGGAGAGGAGTGGGGATCTGGTGCTGGTGGGTAGCCATTGGAATGGGCACTCCTAGGGATGTAAGGCGTGGCATTAGGGTCCAGTGCACGGTGCCCGTATGGAGCCCTGGGAGTGCATTTACGAATTTCCTCTCAATTGCCAGATTTGACTTCTAGCTGGTCAGTAGCATAGCTGTTAGTATCTCTGCCTCAGTTAGGCCATGGTTGATCATTCCAGGCATTTGGGTGCTGTCTGAAAGCCTCTGACCCCTTTTTGTCTGAGTTGTGAGGGCTGCGTGATCTAGGGTTCCAGCTGTCCCTCCTCTGATTTGGGAATTTTTTATTATCCCCTAGGAAGGCTGGAAGTGGTCTCCTGTTTGTTTTGGGGCAATTCTTTTCCTTCCATTTGAAGGGAGGTCTGATCACTAGTAATGGCAAAAAGCTTATTTTGAGAATCTGTGGTAGGTTTCTTTCCTGCATCTGGGTTAGCAGTCATAAACATTATTTGTGTCTGCTCTATGATATCATTTATAGGAGTATCTGGTTCTACCCATGGCTGGACTAATGTCCTAACAGAGGGGTGAAGGCCTTTTACAAAGACTTCTTTTAGGTGAGGAAACAGGTCTAGGTCTTCCTCCTCCCCTCCTGAGAAAAACATTCTACTCAGCACTTTGTAAAAATCCTTTGGGGCTTGATTCTTTTGGCATGTCTCTTTAAAAGCTGCTATAGAACTTTGATAGGCGGTATACTCTTTGATCAAGGCTAGGCACATTTTATCAGAATCGGTTTTGATTTCAGGTTTTTGTTTAGCCATCCAGGCTCGAACTTCTGATACCACAGAAAACCTTAAGACCCATAACCGATCTTCAGGGTTATTGATCCCAAAGTATTCCAATTGCGATTTCAAATCAAAAATGTAATCTTTTACCTCTAATACAGAGGTCTTGGGGTCGAAGTTCATCCCTATGGCCTTTATAACTCAGATTAGTTACTTTGGATCTGGTGATTTACAGAGTTGTGAGCTAGAGTGAAGTGGGGAACAGATATGAAAGTAGGACCAGGTAGGGGTTGGTTTGTCTCTGCAGGGGTACTCTTTTGGCTATTAGAGGTCTGAGGGCCATTTAAAAGTTGTCCCCCCTCCCAATTTTAAGTCTTGGATTTTTTTTTAAATCCTGGACCTTGACTGCAGGGTCCTCTGCCACTGGCTTAAGGGGGGTTTCTGGGACAGAAGGTGACAAGGGCTCAGCTGTTTGTAGGGACCCCAGCTGTTGACTAATAGCATTAAAGGACTCAATAAATGTTTCATGCTACCGGTCTATCTCCTGATGGGCTGCACTTACCTGTTCTTCTGTTTGGGCTGTGTCTTGAGCTGCTTTCGTTTGGATCACAGCCTCTGCTAATTTCTTCTGACACCCGGAATTTTCTGCTCTTAATCCGACCACTTCAGCTTTTAAAGCTCTTATTTGCTGCTGCAGGTCTTTGACTTCGCTAGGCCCTGCAGCAGGGATTTTTCTGTTTTAAATCCCTAACTTCTTCTGTCAACCTCAGATTAATTGCTTTCAAATTGTCTATGTCTGCTGCATTAATTTTAAGAATGCCCAAATATTTGGCCTCTTTTGACTGTAATTTCAATTCCAAAGAGTGAATTTTGGTGGTCTGGTCCTGCCTGCATTGGTCCAATCAAAAGCTAAGCTCCCCTAGTGTATGTAGCCTGCTTTGGGCTGCTTGATGGCAGACTTTATATTAGAGATATAGGATATATCCTATTAATGTGGGGTTCAGTTGTTTCTTTTTCAGTCTAGTCTTGGTTTCAGCCAAAAGTGAGCTTAAGTGAGCATCAAGCTCTGCACATTGTAGCGCTTTGGCAGGTATGCTCTATAGGGGAATTTTCTGATCAACACTTGCGTCTTGGAAAAAAAACACTTATAAGTTTCATAGGTTTCATAGGTAGTATCAGAGCAGAGAAGATGTTAGTCCATAATGCTCGCCATTACTCTGGTTGTAATAACCCACAATGTTCTCTGCTACACAATATTTGTCCAGCTCCCTTTTAAAGCCAAGCATGTTATTACTTGCAACAGCCTCCTCAGTCGAGTTATTCCAAACCAGTATTACCCTCACACTAAACCAATGTTTCCTTTTTATTGTTTTGAAGTGTTGCCCCTTCAGCTGCAATGAGTGCGTCCTGTTGTTGTAATGCTGTTCCTTAAGTGTTAGTCCCAGTCTTGCCCCCAATTCTGGGTCATTAATTGGCCTATATACCATATACAAATCACCTCTCAACCTCCTATACTCCAGTGTGTATATACCCAGGTCCTCCAGTCTGCCATCATAACTCTTGTCCTTTACATCAGTAGCCAATCTCGTAGCCCTTTTCTGGACCCTCTCCAGTCTCTTGATTTCAGTCTTAAGCCCAGGTGACCAGAACTGGGCACAGTACTCCAGATGCGTCCTCACCAAAGAGCCATACAGCGGTACAATAACCTCCCTCTTTCTGCTTTTAATATGCTTCTTGATGTTATTTAGTATGCCGCTATCAGTCCTTATCATCTGGCTATAATGCTGGTTAAACTTTAAGTCATCTGTCACCATAACATCCAGATTTCTTTCGTCGGTGACCTTACTCAACTTTTGCCTATTCAAAACATAGTCCCCCTTGTTGTTATTCTTACCAAAGTGCATGACCGCACACTTATTGGCATTAAAGGATAGCTTAGACTCCCTTGCCCAGTTTTAAATCCAGCTAGGGCATCCTGTAATTTCTGTATATCCCTGATGTTATCAATGCTAGTGCCAATCCTGGTGTCGTCTGCAAATTTGGACTCCCAAAAGTCCCCTCCACTGGTTAGTGAGTGTATGTACATGTTGAACAAGCAAGGCCGCAGTACCGATCCCTGTGGAACTCCACTCTCTACATTCAGCTAGTCCGAATATGCTCCCTTTAAACAGACCCTCTGTCTTCTATCATTCAGCCATGCATTAACCCAGTGAGTAGTATACCCAGCAATTTTGTATTCTATTAAGGTGCCTATTAATTCCCAATGGGGGACTTTATCGAACGCTTTCGAGAAGTCCAAGAATATGACATCAACTGCCTTGCCCTCATCCAGTGCTCTACTTACATGCTCGTAAAATTCCAGCAGATTTGTTTGACATGATAAACCCTTCTTAAAACCATGCTGTGCATAGTCACAGTCCCCTGCCAGATTCATAGACTCCACTATTTGGTCTTTAATGATGGCCTCCAAAACTTTCCCCAAGACAGTGGTCAAACTTACGGGCCTATAACTACCTACCTCCTGCCTTGACCCCTTTTTGTGAATTGGTATGACATTTGCCCTACATCAGACCTCTGCCACCTCCCCTCTATCCAATGCTGTTTGGAAAATTGCTGTCACCAGTTTAGCCAATACTTCGTCCAGCTTCTTAAGGATTCTAGGATGGATCCCGTCAGGTCCCTGAGATTTACTGGGGTCCAAGTGTAACAATCTTTCTTTAATATCCACACTGTTTAGAGAGATATCATTGCCAACATTGTTGAGATGATCCTTAGTCCCACTTGATTTGGCATTAAATACTGATGAAAAGTAAGTATTAAACTGTCCCGCCATTTCCTGGAGTTCATTTATTAATTTTCCATCCTGATCTTTTATAGGTCCAACAGTAGTTTCAGCCCCCTTTTTCTTATTAATGTGGCTATAGAACAATTTGTGATTGTCCTTAACCTTGTTAACCAGGTTAAGCTCATGTTTTTTAATTGCCTGATTTACTGCTCTTTTAGTTTCTCTTAACAGTTTTTATACACCTCCCAGGTTTAAGCACTCTCACTCTTCCTGGCTTTGTTGAAGGCCCATTTTTTCTTTTTTATCATACTTCTAATTCTTGGGGTCATCCATGTGAGAATTTTTTTTTTTATTCAAACTTTATTAAACATTTTCACAATATAGGAGGCAGCAACTGAAACAAATACAATCTGTCCACAGTGCTTTACATATGCTGCCCCATCCTCCCACCCTCCCCAGTACAACAGTGTAATACCACATTGGAACTCAAATTCTGTAACAATAGCCATATGCCAGCAGGAATAACTAACAACCAACAGCACCTATATCCGTACAACCATGATTATGGTGTGAAGGGGATCCCAGATACGTTTGTGGCTTGATAACCGGTTTTGGAGACTGGCTATAGCCTTCTCTGTACGAAGGTTAGCAAGGATTTCATTAACCCATTCCTGATATGTTGGGCTAATCCTATCTTTCCAATGCCTTAATATAAGTTTCTTAACCGATAGTGCGATCATGGAGATATGAAATCTCCGAACTTTAACCTTGATGGAGGACAGGTCACCCAGAAGGCAAATATCCAGAGTAAAGCAATCCTGCAAACCCAGTAAGGGGTCCAGGTTGTTTTTAATTGAATCCTACAGTGGGATTATTTTGGGGCACATCCAGAATATGTGGAGAAGTGTTCCTTCTCCCTGGGAGCATCTGGTACATACATCTGATTCGAGGAGACCCCATCTCACCAATTTGGCTGGAGTATAATACAAGTTGTGTAAAATGTGATATTGCATAAGGCGTAATCTGTCTTGAGACACATATTTGTGACAGAATTTCCATAAAACCAGCCAATTGAGGGTGTATTGAGGAAAAAGAGAACCCCAAAATCTAGTCGGACCATAGGAGCCCCATACCGTCGCTAAAACAAAACTTGATATATTTTAGAAATGACACCAGAAGAATCCAATAAGGAGGAAAGTTCAGGAATCAGTGCAAAAGCCGGAGGGCAAGGGGGGTATTACCCAACACAGTGGTAAGCAAGTGCTTTAATTGAAGAACCCTGAATTGTAAAGATACTGGAATACCAAATTTATGGGTGATTTTAGCTACAGGAAGCCAAGCTTCCATGCCATCCAGAAACATGGATACTATCCTGTTGCCCACTTGGGGCAACCATGTACGGGAGATCTTCTGTTTGTTTAAAGTAAAGGCCGGTGAGTTCCAAATAGACTGGGACAAATCCAGATATGGAGTATATCCCAAAAAAGAGCAGAGCTGTGTGTATACTTTTAGTGAAGTCATAAGAGTGGGACATTTACTAGTATCTTGTAAAAGAGACAATTTAACATAAAACATAGTCAGGGGGTCCATGTTCATAGACCGGATGAAATCTAGTTCAATATTGAGCCAAACTGGTCTCAAACTCTCAGGACCCGGACTCACCCACTTCAGGCATTTAGCAAGATGACTAGCCCAGTAATAGATAGCCAAGAGGGGAATCTGCAGTCCCCTATCTGCTTTCGAGGCAGCAGGCTTATAGTATGCCAGTCAGGAGTGTTTATGCGACCAGATAAAATTAGTAAAGACTCTATGCATTTCCTGAAACCAGGATAGTGGGATGAATGAATTAAAGTGAGAAAGGGGATAAAAAAGGTGGGTAAAAACATTCATCTTAATTATATTGATACGGCCCCATAATGAAACTGGAAGCTTAGACCATCTGTCCAGGTCTTGGACAATCAACTGGGATAGAAGCTCCAAATTTTCTTTAAACCATGAGGAAGGGTTATGTGTTGGTTTAATATCCAAGTATTTGAGAGCCCGAGGTGCGCAACACAAGCCGAAGGGGGAAATGTCTGTTTTAAAAACCTTACGATTAAGGGGAAAAAAGAATGATTTGTTAGCATTTAATTTATAATTTGAAAAGGAGCTAAATTTGGCAATTTCCTCCAACAAGGCCGGGATAGATGTCTTTGGATGGGCCAGATAAAGGAGAAGATTGTCGGCATATGCTGTGATCTTGACCACGTTGTTCCCCACCGGAATACCTTGTATCCCCGCATTGTTGAGGATATTTTGAATGATAGGTTCCAAATATAAATTAAATAAAAGAGGGGAGGGGGACATCCCTGTCTGGTACCTGAATATAAAAGGAAGGGTTTGGAAAATGCACCATTTCCAGAAATCCTAGCAGAAGGAGCCCGATATAAAGCACGAATCCAGTCTATGAACATGGTAGGAAAATCAAAGGCTTTAAGGACCTGGAATAGAAAATTCCAATTCACACGGTCAAATGCCTTCTCGACATCCAGGGAGACCAATCCAGCAGAAAAGGTGGCATCCCTGGACTCCGAGAAGACATGCAAGAGGGTGCGCAAATGATCCGATGATGACCACCCCTTCATGAATCCTACCTGGGAAATGCCAATCAGGTCCGGAAGGACCAGAGTTAGCCTATTGGCCAGTATCTTCGAAAGAATATTGATATCCTGATTTAACAGGGATATAGGCCTGTAACTCTGTACTAACTCAGGATCTTTGTCCGGTTTGGGGAGAAGGACAATCAGGTCCTCAAACAAGTAAGTATCTACAGCAACCCCGGAGAGAATATGTAAGTACAACCGGTGAAGCACCGGCAGTAATTGTTCATGGAAAACTTTATAAAATAATGAGGAAGAACCATCCGGCCCCGGAACTTTATCAGAAGACAAGGCCTTAACAACCTCCGAAATTTCCTCCAGGGAAATGAAGGAAGACAAAAAACTCCTATGCGCCTCAGACAGGGAAGGAAGATGAGAGTCCCTTAAATACTCCTCCAGCATCTCCAAGGGAGGAGGACAGTCCATGTCCCTGTATAATTGCTCATAGTACAAGGCAAACTCCTGCACTATGTCGGAAGGGGATACCCTCAGAGACCCATCCTCCTGAGCCTGGACCGGGGGGGATAAATCTTGCAGACTCCTGCTGCTTTAATCTTAAAGCAAGCATACGCCCCACTTTTTCTCCCTGATCTGTGTAACTAGCTCTAGTACGAATAATGGCTAACTCTGCCTTTTCCCTCAACAAATCTAAATATCTGTCTTTGGCTATCAAGAGTTTCTTTCTGTCCTCACTCAGGGTACTGGAAGATAAATTATCTTCTAAAGACCATACTTGGGCCAGTAAAGATAATAGTTCTGCTTCTTGAGTCTTTTTTCTCTTGGTAACTAAACTAATGAGAATTCCCCGCATATACACCTTGAAGGAGCCCCATGGAATGTCCGGCTCCATACTATCTATCGGGTTAGTAGAGAAAAAGAAGTCACTCTGTTCTTTTATAAGGTTACAGTACCTAGTATCTTTTAGAAATTGTTTGTTTAATTTCCAATGGGTCTCCCGCCTAGGCGTATTAAGAAAAGCTAGATTGCATACCACCAGAGAATGATCAGATATTGGACCAGGCTGAATCAAAGTGGACAAAACCCCCAGCAAGAGCACCTGGGAGATTAATAAGTAGTCTATGCGAGACTGTGATCCATGCACTGGCGAGCTAAAAGTATATTCCTAGGTGTTAGGGTGCAATACTCGCCATATATCACACAACCCGCACTGGTCCAACAGGTCCCTAAAAGCCCTTTGCCCAGGGGACAGTCCCCTCAGTACACTGCCAGACCAGTCCATACTAGGGTCCATGACTAAATTGAAATCGCCACCTATAACAATTGCAATAGGGAGCATAGGGAGAATAACAGTAATCAACTTCATAAAAAAGCCAAGGTCATCTGTATTAGGCCCATAGATACTGCAAAGTAAAAGTGGCATGGACCAAAGAGTGCCCTGGACCAAAACATACCTGCCCTCCCAGATCTCTAACAACATGCGAGGAGATGAAGGGGATACCTCTATTGACAATTAACATAACGCCGCTGCTATTAGTGGACCCCGCTGCATTAAAGACCTGACCAACCTGTTGCCTCCTGAGTTGCAAGGCTTCCGAATCTAGCAAATGGGATTCTTGCAAAAATGTTATCTGGGAAGGCAGTAAACTTAAGTGTTTAAGCACCTGGTATTGTTTAGATTTTTTCCTTAGCCCCTTCACATTCCAAGTAGCAAAATTAACATTACTAACCATCTAAATTGGTAACAATGAGTACATAATAATAATCTCGATGTAACAGCGGCGAGAATCCAGAATCAAAACATCTTAGTACTGCTGTACCACCCACCAGTCTCGCCCTCCAGTACAAACCAACTCTTACCACACCCCGTAAGGCACCCCATCATCCTGTAACTTAAATTTGCCAAATCCCTTAGATCCAAACAATATCCCTCCCACCCGACCACCCTTGCTGTCACAAACAACGCTCAACAAGATACTGGGTCCCTTCCTCTCCTCCCAGCCTCCTGACATTACCCCACAGTCTCAAACAGATTCAGCAAACCCTCCATAGTTAGAACAGAGAAAAATTACTTAAAAATGTAAGGAAAAACAACATTCCATCATAAGATCTGGTACCTAACCGGCTCCTGGCAACCAGAGGGGAATGCACAACATATAGAGATGGGCTCAACGAGTGTGCTGGATTAATTAAAGAATTACATGCAACCTGCCAAGAAAAGGTAATTGCCAAAGAACAGCAAATGACAGGTAGTACAAGATTGGGCCAATTTGCCACGGGATCTTGCCGGTACTGGAACAAGACTGCCCAGTAAGAAGTATACTGATTAATCCAGGCCTCAAATACAAGAGCACTGCAAAGGAAAACAGGTCCGGAATTGGCAGCCAGTGCCATCCTGCAAGGCGCATAACCTGAGCTCCCTCTGGTGGCACCGGAGCGAGAGTGCACAAGCACACAACTAGAAAAGGAGATGCCCAGCCTCTCCCTCAAAACAGAGACTTCTTATATTTAAAAAAAGGTGAGCCAAAGGGTACAGAGCACTAATCCCCTTTCTATAAGTACAGATAGACTTCGAAATGAAACATAAACAAAAAATGCCTTCCCCCAAATAACTAGTCCATTCAGTTGCAACAGTCTCCTGATAGGAACAGCAGTCCCAAACTTGAATTGGATACCGAAGTATCATAAAGTAAGAGAACACAACAATATAATGTCCCTTCAGCCTTCGGTATCAGGTTCTCCCGAACACGGACTGATATTTATATTCATTTCTTTCATGCCTCTCAAAGAACAGTCACAGCCCCACGGTTCAAGACTTTCCTTTGCCAGAAATACAAGACTCATCATGAGGCATGAAACAGATCAGGCAGGGCTAGTTTTAAGCCAGATAGAGCAGCATCGGGGTCGTCGTAAGCAGACCAGGCTCCAGCCACTTGCACCTGCAACTTAGCTGGATACCCCATTCTAAACTTAAGCCCAGCAGCGATGATCCTACATACAATAGGGTGGAATGCAGCACATTTCTGCCAGACAGAACTTAGTAAATCTTGTGCTATTCTGAGCTTGTTGTTCTCCCATCTGACTTCTTGCAATTCCTTTACTTTTGTCAGAAAATGCTGCCGTTCCAAGTAGTTTACAAAATGGCATATGATAGGGCGAGGTGCGGCTCCTGGGGGAGGTTTCGGCCGCAGGGACCTATGTGCCCTCTCAACAATATACTGGAACCCAAAGGGAGAGGGACCGGCGATCCTTTCTGCCAGCTTCTGAACAAACACAAAGGCATTTTGGTCCTCTTCACCCTCAGGAAGCCCTAATATGACAACATTTTTCCTGTGGCTGCGGCCCTCAAGATCCTCTAATTTTGTTTCCAGACGAGAAAGCTTCTGCCTCATAGCCACAAGCCCAGAGTCAAACTTATCCACACGCCTCTCTAACGAAACAATACGAGCTGTATTATCCGAAGTTGTGATCGAAACCTCCTCAAGCTTTTTAGAGAGGGATTTAAGCTCCAAAGACATCTCTTTTACTTCCTCTCTAAAGGGTTTGAATTCTTCTAAAAACCTGTTCAAGGTTAAAGGCTCCTGCTCCGAGGCCTGGCTCGAGTGTTCAGGCTTGTTTGGACCACTCGAGGCCTGAGATTTCTTCAGAGCCTTCTCGGGAGTGACCGGGGGGGTGTGCTTCTGCGGCGCCTTTTTCATGTAGAACTCCATCTGAGTTCAAACTCGCTAAACCAGAGCCCAGGATGACTAAATGGCAAAGTTAAGTAGATGTAAAGGGTTTTAGGTAGATTTAGCAGTCCAAAAACACCAATTATTAAGTCGGGAGGCTGGAGCTGCACGGAGGAGCTTCTACTCGATACCCTGCATCACGTGGTCTCCCCTCCATGTGGGAATTTTACCTGCTCTGCTGTATTTTCTCCTGACTGGTACATATTTATTAACCATGTATGTGATTTTATTTTCCAAACTATCCAATTTTTCTTCTAGATCTTTGTTTTCAAACTCCTTTTCCCAATCCCATTCCAAAAACTCCTTCCTTAACCCATCAAAGTTGGCCTTATTATAGTTTCAAATCACTGTTGTGCCTTGTATCTTAGCTTCTTGTCCTTCCAGCTTAAAGCTAACCATACAGTGGTCACTAAAGCCAAGGGGAGTGGTTACTCTGCAATGCTGAATTGTGTCACCCATATTGCTCAACTGCAGGTCCAATATATTGTCCCCCCAGTACTACTGTTTATATGTTGTTCAAGGCCAGCTAATAAGAATGTGTCCAGGTATCTTGATTCATTAGGTGTCCCTGCTATTTGTTTTTCCCATTTTATGCCGGGAAGATTAAAGTCACCTAAAACAATGGTCCTTTCACTCGAATCTAGGGAGTCTAAAAAATTAAGAACTGCCTCATCTTCCTGTGGGGTTATCGAGGGAGGTCTATACATAACCCCCAATAGGATCTTAGGCCTATCAGCTGGCATTATCTTAATCCATACATGTTCTATTCCAGGCAATCGAGTCACTTCAATGGCTTCTGATGGGATGCTATCAGATACATAAATGGCTACCCCCCCCACCCTTGTTAACTCTATCCATGTAATGGATGCTCACCTAAGCTCACTTTTGGCTGAAACCAAGACTAGGTTGAAAAAAAAAACAACTGAACCCCACGTATTTCTCTCTAAACCTCAAAAAGGGTTTCCCCTGTGTATTCAAAGGAAAACTCTAGCTCTGGGAGGTTACCTTTAATCTCCTTTTTCTGAGAACTACCCATTGGGGTTAGTATTGGAGAAGCATCCTCTTGATCCCCTGGGAAAAACCCTGATGAAATCATTCTTTCACCTTTCACCTTTCACTTGTTACACAAAGCAGGGTTACTGTAAAATAAATGCTTTGTTCCTTTGAGATTTTTTTAACAAAGCTGACTGCTCTTAATGAAGCCTGTGGTTTACCAATAACTTCCTCCCTTTCTCCCGAGTAGCTAAGCCTTGTACGTAGGAAAGGGGAATTTGTTCTTTTGCTTCAACTGGCAGTTTTTAAAAGTGGAGAGGGAAAGTATTTTTTCCTTTTTTTCTTTTTCTTTGTTTAGTTATAAAACCTTTATCTTTTGACACAATCTTAAGAATATTTCAAATGTAATTCATGCCAATGTAGTCTGTCATAGCTAGGATTAGCATAAATATCAGGCCCATGTCACAGGGACACCATTCTTGTAAGCACAATTACTATTTATCAATTTAATTATGTGGCTGTCTTAAGGAAAGGTGTGCAGTAACTTGAGCTTACATGTTTTTGTGGTTATTTCCTGAGATGACAAAGTCACTCGGACATGTAGTGCAATTAATTAAAAGCGGTTTATTTCAATATACAATTAACATTTAACATATTTCTGTCACTTAAGCAGTATATGACATTGTTAGGAAATCTTATTCAGACCATTGTCTTGCTTTGTACACTTTAACTCATTGCACAATTTTCACTACTTATGTATGAGGCCTAGTAATTCCTATCTGGAGCCAATTTAAGGTAGTATTATCTCTAGAATAACCTTGACTAACACCAATACACAATGCCTTGGCACTAATAATCTTTGCTAGCTTTAAACAATATTTCACTGCAGTTCATCTATATATATATATATATATAATATATATATATATATATGACCAGGATTCTTTAAAGACAAATATTCAAGCTCCCTAAGTCAATAAAGTTTATACCAACTTTTCAAAGAGTCTCTTGTCTTCCTTCCGTCTGGAGATTTGATATATCTTTGATGGCTGTATGAAGAAGATTTCTTCCTGGCTCTCTGAATTCTTTTCTCCTTGAGGCTTGCAAATAAAATAAAGTCTGTTCAATTTCAATGTTTCTTACTTCTGGCAGAAGTCAAAAGTCTTTATAGAGTTCAGCAGAATAATAGTTTTTAGAGTCAGTAGCAGTAGCATAGATGTGAGATATCTTCCAGTGATGAAACACAAATTCAGATGGCAGCTAGTAGGTGATCACAAATTGTTGATCTTTAGAGACGTCTTATATAGGTAAAACACTTCCTCAGAAGTGACCTGAAATTTCATTCTTCCTCAGAAGTAGTATGAGGTTTTAGGATGATATAACCATATTTGGACAGAAGCTTATCTTGGGTCAGAAGTCTATAACATACATGCAGAGGTATTAATACTAATCAGACACTCTGTCAGTAAACTGTCTGTTGTCCTCTTGAACTTAGTCCACGAGGTGACAATTAATAGACTTATTACCACAAGACCTTCCACTGCGCATGTTAGAAAATGAAGTGATAAAGGTTATCTCATTGTGGTTTATTGTGCTATAATTACTGGCGACCCCCTTTATCAAACTGTTTTCAAGCCTCTTCAAAACGTCAGAATAACTCGAAAATGAGTTATTACGGCATTTGCGATACCACCTGTCTCCTTTGTGTGTCACTCATCTGTATTCTGCCTTTTCATTGGTTCGTGCTCTGTGAGTGGGCGGGCTGAATAGCTTTAAAAAAGCGGCTCGCTTTTTTCGCTTTGCCGACGAGCCGCTTTTATTTACCACCCTCCCATCTCTATTTGATTTTTATTGTTTTATCTGGTTGATCCCACCTTCCAAATACAAAAGACTATCTGGTTGATCCCGCCATGTCTCCGGATTGGGAGATGCCGCGCGACTCAAGTTGAATGCCACGGACCCCAGTACCAGTCAACAGCTGACAGTTTAAAAAAAAAAGAAGGTCAGTCTGAGAGAGCAAGGGAGAAAGAGTGTATGTGTGTGAGAGAAAGACAGTGTGTGTGTGTGTGTGTGTGTGTGTGTGTGTGTGTGTGTGTGTGTGTGTAAAACGTGTGTGTGTGTGTGTGTGTGAGAGAGAGACAGACAGTGTCTGTGAGACAGTGTGTGTGTGTGTGTGTGTGTGTGTGTGTGTGTTTGTAAATAGCAGATATACTGAGACACAGTAAACTCTGCACCAGTAATTATAAAAATTAAAAAATAAGCAACTGTGTGTTTTGGATTTTTTTTTAACACACACTTGGTGTGTGATTACCTCATAAACCTCTCGAGCTTCACTCTCGAGGTTTATGGGTTATCACACACCTCGGGTGTTTAAAAAAAATCCATAACACACAGTTGCCCATCTATTATTCTCTATGTAGTCTGGTAGCAGATGGTTCCTTGTTAAGAGGAACCAGTTCCTTGTTGGATGGTCTAGATTTTTCAGATGTGTTGCAACTTCATATGGTATGACATAGTAAGTGCTGAGTTTTGATTTTAAAATAATTTTAAAGCTGTCAGTTCTTTGCACGATGACTGAGTCTAATGAGTCATGTTCGACTGGCATTTTGAATGTCCTAGAAGTTAGCAAGCTTGAAGTATATTGTTTAATGTAGCTTGTTCCATGATTTCTGGGTGCTGAGATGAGTTCCATGTACCTGGGTTAAGCATTTGCAGGTCTGTTAGACTTAGAGACTTAAAAGCAAATGTTTTTATGATCAGTTCTTTTAATGTATACTGATGGTAGCTGAGATTAAAGTGAACATCCTTTTTACACTTTGGCAGTGTCTGGCGGCTTATGGCCACTATCGTGCCTACAGCCAGCATGGGCAACTTTGTCAGCTTGAGTTGTTAGTATCCAGTCCAGGGTAGTGTGTTTGCTGGACCGATTGTTGGGGCATCTGTGAGAGGTAATTAGCTGGGTGAGATTGTGTTGTTGTATGAAGGAGATGCAGTCAGAGAGCGGGTTTCTGTCCCAGTCAGTGTTAAAATTCCCTACAAGAATGGAGTCTGTTGTGGGGAAAAGAGGTGCAAGAAGGTTCAGGAGAGCTGCAAGCCCAGGGACACCTGCTCTCGGCTGGTTATAGCAGCACCGAACAAGCAACTTCTTATTGGTGGCAACTGTTAGTTCAGCTGCAAGCCACTCAGAAGGGATATCTCTGGAGAAGTGTGGCAATGTAGTAGTCATGGTAGTACAGAAGAACACCACCACCACCACGGCATGAGGTAGAGTGATCATGGCAAAGGAAAGTGTAACCGGCTAGGGAGCAGTTTTGGTCATGGGTGGAGCTATTTAGGCAGGTCTCTGAGATACCCAATATGTTGGGATTCTACAGAGAGACTCAGGCCTCGAGCTCATCTATTTTAGGAAGAAGGCTCCTCACATTCAAATAGGCAATTTTTAGACCATGCTTAATATCCCATAAAGGATGACTATGGGACAGAAGAGTGTTTAAAGGGGGTGAAGAAGTGGGACCAGGGTTACTTTTTATGCCACCAGAAAGAAGGAGGTGGGTGGCACGGAAGTAGGATCAGAAGGGGACATAGAGAGATGGAACACAGAAGGAGAAGGAAGAGAGGTGAAGGAAGAGATGGAGTCGGTCATGGGAGCTAATGGAAGCTAGGGCAGCAGATGGACAGGAGAGAAGCAGGCCACAAGCAGGCTTAGGTGGTATCATAGCTAGGCGGATGGTTGGTCAGGCATGCTTCAGAGCAATTTGTTTGAAGGCTAGGGCCGATGCACCAAAATCAAAGGCTAAACAGAGGCCAAGGAGTAAACAGAGAGGGAGACCAATAGCAGGAGTGGAGGACATCATGGGGGAGGTGGAGCAGGTGGGGAAATAAATTCAGTTGGGGGAATAGGGAAGTTTAGGGGTATGGAACTGGGAGTGGACTATAAATACTGTTGATGGTATAGGGAAGTTTAAGGGGAATGGAAATTGTTCACCACTTGGTGTTTTAACAGTCTTCCTGTGACATCACAGTTATTCCCATGGCAACACACTGTGACGTCACAACACAGGGGTATGTTTTCAAGTAGGGAATGAGCTGCTGGGACAGATGAACTTTGAGGGATGAAGAATAATAAACAACGGGAAGGAGAAATCTATACAAGACATAGGGGATAGGTGATGGGTGCTTAGGAGGTAAGATTTTTATCTTCATGAATGGTCAGTGACCTCTTGATGTTTACGAGTGGTGAAGCCACGCGTAAGGTCAAAATAGGTCACTGACCAAAAGTGAAGATAAATGTCATATCTCATTTGCACCCATCACACGTCCAGCTTATATGCTATACATTTGCTTTTCTAAGCTAGTTTTATTTTATTTAAAATTATGCAATGGCAAAAGAGAATTTATTTATTTAGTTTTTGTTGACCGGGTAAGAGCTCTAGGTAAAGCCTGCCTATTTTCAGGCACGACCCAGAGGAGGGGGATACAGATGAATGCTAATTGACCTTGAACCAGATTAAGCTGTTGGTGGTATTTTTAGTGAAATGAGGGAAATTTGGCCAGGACACCAGGGAAATTCCCCTACTCTTTTCGATACGTGCCATGGGATCTTTAACATCCACCTGAACTACCACCAATCTAGGCAGATGGGACCTCAGTTTAACATCTCATCCGAAAGACAGCACCTCAGAAGTGCAGCACCCCTCTCATGCTGCACTACAGTGTCAGTACTGGGATATTAACCCAAGTTCCAGATGTGGGAACTGAACCCACAGCCCTCTGATCTCCCAGTCTCAGAGGCGAGTGTGCTACCTACTGAGCCACTGACACTGACTTGCTGGCCTCTGACTGGTCTGTCTGGGACTGGACTTGTGTTGTTATGCCAGTACAACCTCATGGGTCTAGTCCCCACAAACAGACGACCACATCTACTGTTAAAGTAAACCACTCCATGCAGCATGCTTTAGTGACCCACTGTACTGATCACATCTTGCCTTCATGGCAGCCCTCTTCTCTTGTCGGAGTAACTCTAAATGCAGACGTTGCAACACAGAGGAAAAAAAAAACTGTTTTTTCATGGCAGCTTTTCCTGTGAACCGAGCAGCTTCAGTGAACCCTGACAGCCGTAACTGCAAGTTGCACGGTTCGCTGATGCTACTCAGTTCACAGGAAAATAAGGTGTAATGTAAATTCAATTTCTGTCTTTCAGATAGCACACATCCTCCATTCCTCCCTTACTAAAGTAACCAGCTGTATTTATTTTCCCCCTAGTAAGGTACTGGCACCTTACTCCACCTGTTTCCCACCACCAAATAAAACTGGAAGATGCTTGGAAACATTGTTAGTGAAAAAAGGTAGGGCTGAATTTTTTGCCAAATTTCATTGCATGGCTCCTTTGACAAGTTCACTGATCCCTAATAATTCAACTTTCACACATTCCTTAGTAGAGTCTTCCCTTCTACAGACAATACATAGTAATAGATTGCCTTATCACTCTATGATAATTTTTATGTTTGCTTGCGTGCATAGTGCACAAGAAACATCTTGAGGTTAGCAGAGCATTGCAGAAGTGTGCCAGTTTGGCCAATCCAGCGAATGCTTTCAGGGGCGTGTCCCTCGGCCACCAATCAACAGGGAAGCTGCCGATGATGGCAGTTTCAGAGTGAGCACCGGACTTGAAAGAAATCTGCTGCTCCAATCAGGGATGGTTTCATCATCCTTGATTGCAGCAGCAGCCCCCCTCCCTCCCTCCCACAACCAGGCACACAGCGGTGGTAAAGACTTCAGCCATGTGCATTACAGTGCTCAGTAATGCACATGGTTGGAGTTATGAGCAACCCATTTGCTCTGTGTGCCTTTCATGGTGAAGCATATCAATAAATAAAGTTATTTTGGCCTGAGTGCAGTGTTTGAGCCTCCAATATGGCGGATGAGATTACATGTGTGATCATGTCGGCATGTCCCCCCAGCCCGAACATATCTTTGGTGACAATGGGGTGCCCAGTGCCCGTGTTGGCATGCCCCCCAACCCCCACTATTGTGGCACACTGGGAGCCTGCCCCAGTATGCCAAAGTAATTCTTTATTTTTTTCTGACACTGGGATGCCCACTCCCGGTGTCCAATGTGACCCCACGCCACCTTTCTTTAGCTGACCTTGGGTGCCCAATCCCGGGTCAACATTGATCCCCCTTCTATCCCTGCACACTGGGCCCACCCAGTATGCCGAAATCCATTTATAATATTTAAACCTAAAAAGAAAACGGTCCCAAGGCCATTTCGCCGCACCTCTGCCCCAACCCGCATTCTCCCTCTGTGCACCCCTCACCCATACTTACCTCTGAGGTTGGAAGCAGTGATCTTCTGTGCACCAGGAACACATCTGCACTCTTCAAAGACCAACCGGGAACTGAAGAAACTACAGAAAGCCCTATAGTGGCAGTGAAGGAGGGGTTTCAATTTAGGTTGATATCTCAGCCAATTTTTGGAGTTTTGGTCCTAAATTTTCAACACGGGGCTCTTGGGATCCCACCTCATGAACATTGACACTGTCATTTAGTTTCTTGGTCCGGAAAGGTGATTTCGTGGTCACTGAATGCAATCACCTTTTGGGACCAATTAAGGAAATGACAGTGCCACTGTTCATGAGGTGGGATCCCAAAAAGCCCATGTTGCAAGTTTGGTGAAATAATTCAAAAAGAATGACTGCGTTATGAGCATGTGTTGCATAGTTTCTACGCACACCTGTAACTTCGACAATTTTTAATATTTTCACTCCAGATTTTTAACATTGCCATTTTTCAAACCTACTTATGAACAGCATAGCAGTCATTTTTCATATCCTGCCCAAAACATGTTTTTGCACCTGTGGTGCAGAATGGCACAGTCAGTGCGCGAAATCAACTTTCGGGATGGAGTACCAAAATAATAGTGTCACTGTTCATGAGGTGGGTTCCCAAAAAGCCCATGCTGAAAACTTGGTGAAATAATTCCACAAAATGATTGAATTATGGGCGTGCGTTGCAGAGTTTCTACGCACGCTCATAACTTTGCCAAGTTTTCATATTTTTACTCCAGATTTTCAACATTGACATTTTTTCACATCTCCTCAAGAACAGGACAGCTGTCATTTTTCACATCCTGCCCAAAATGTGGTTTCACACCTGTGGCATCGAATGGTGCAGTCACTGTGCGAAATCCCATTCCGGGATTGGTTAAGGTAGTGATAGTGCATCTGTTCATAAGGTGGGGTCCCAAAAAGCCCATGTTGAGAATTTAGAGTGAAAATACCAACAAATGCCCTGGGCATTAAGGTTTTCATCCATAATGCCCCACCCTGTAGAGACTGACAGGCGTCGTGGTGTGACTTGGGTTCATCGGCCATAAAGCTCATGCCATTCAACCCCCACCCCGACCTTGTAGCCAGAGACATTCATTGAGGTGCATCTTGGTGTCTTTGGCCTAATGCTCAGCCTAATCTCCTATACTGCTCCCATCTCAGCTTACTTCCTTATGGAATGGGATGAGCGTACGTGCCAGATGAGCGTACGTGCCAAAGACCCCCAGGCATACCACGACACCTTTCAGTGTCTGCAGGGTGGGGTGAAGTGGAATGGAATGAGCATTATGCCTGTTGACCCAAAGGCATACCCCCAATGCATATCAGTCTCTGCAGGGTGGGGGTGGGGGGTGGCACTAGTTCAATACTTCACTGCCATTTTAATTATGCATCTCTGTAACTCCTGCACTAACAATGCCAATACCAGCAAGCAAATATTTGTCATTGACAAACGCTTGCTTGTTTTTCTTCTCCTCTTTTTCCTGAGCACAACACTCCACCAGGCTGGCCACCTACTACCTTTCAACAGCCTTAGGCACTTGAATAGTGCATCTGGTTTTTTTTGGGGGGGTTGTTTCTTTTTTCTGATTTCACTCATATCTGCTCAGCTGTGCCATCTATGTCTTTGGCAGTGGTTTCTTTGCTACCCCCACTCCACAGTATCCCTCAAGGCTCTGTTCCCAATTTGCTTTCTCTTCTTTTTTGATCTACCTCCTCTGTCTTCATGGCCATGTCATCTCTGACTTCAACCTGTTAGCACAGCTCGGTTAGATGCAGATCCGCCTTTGGGCCAGAAGATTGTGGGTTCTAGTCCTGCACCAGGATTGGACTAATATCATAAACACTGGTACCTGAGTGCAGTACTAAGGGGAAGCTGTACTGTTGGGGTGTGCTGTCCTTCAAATGAGACATTAAACTGAGATTCTGTCTGCCTTTTCTGTTGGCTGTTCAGGTGGATGTTAAAGATCCCATGGCACTTCTTGAAAACAGTAGGGCAATTCCCCGGTGTCCTGGCCAAATTTCTGCCATTCACAAAAAATTCCACCAACAACTTAATCTGGCTCGATTTCAGATGATTTGCATCTGCCCCCTTCCCTCGGACTGGATTGAAAATAAGCAGCATGGCTTAGCCCTCATTTCCCAATCAACAAAAACTAAATAAAATGGCTTCTGGTTTTATTTTTATGTAGACTGTACTCAGTTATACAGCATATCTCCTACAATTCCCTATCTAATTTTGCATTTTTCTCCCTCTGCTCCTCTTTTGAATATAAAACAGTTATTGGCTCCATTTCAATTTCTTTCTGCTGTAATGTCTTTAAAGAGGAATAGTCAGCACTAAGATCCCCACACCCAAAATGGGGGGCTGGTCCCAATTTGCACTTAATGTGCAAAAACATTGTTTTTACTTACTGTAGTATAGTAGATTGCATCAGCCTGATTCAGTTGACTTGCAAGCTGACATTTTCTGTAACTACAAATCCTAGAATCCTCTGCGGCTGACAGCAGAGGAGGGCTGCAAAAAGAGAATTCAATAGCCTGCAGTCCATGCTAGAGCTTTTATAAACTCTGATCTTTTGTTTGCTGGTCCTGTTGTACTCCCTGGGCTAAGTACAGTCACAGAGGGTGCAACACTGGGCAGGCAGAGGCAAACACTAAGGATCAAAAGGGGTAGAAAGTAGTAGATGTAGAAAGGGGTAAGGGAAATGGTGGCTGAGAAAGAAAAAAGTAAGTGCAGGAAGGGTTCACTTGCATGAGCAAGTATGGATAGAGATTCCTGAAGGAGGACCTTGAAGAAAAAGGAGTAGTGAGAGGTATGGAGAGTATGAGAGAGGTTGTTTCAGAGATGGGGAGGTGGGAAGAGAAAGCAAATTATGCAGCAGAGGATTTGGAGCTGGGGACATCAAAGGAACAGGAGATAGAGGAGCAGAGATAGTAGGAGGAGGAAATGGTAGGAGCAGTAACAAGGAAGGGACTGAACCAATATTTTAAGATGAACTGAATCCAATCCAGGGAGGAAAGGACAAGTTAGAGCATAGAGAGCAGTGGTAGAAGCAGAGAAGAGAGCTGAGAGTAAAGTGACAGAAGAAAAAAAAGAAGGGTTCCATTCTGGCCACGGTAGATTTAAGAGCAAGAATGTTCACCATATCCACATAGTCAAACACTGGGAGTATCAACCTAAGGACACTTTCCCAGAGGACAGGGAATATGAGACCAAATTTGTTGCAGTACAGTGCATCAGATTTGGGGAGGAACTTCTTATGGATGTCATCACTGTGGAAGGAGTAGTCAATGTTTTGATCCAGCTGCACCCAAGGTACTGGAAATGGAGAACTTCTTCAAGGGGGAGCTATCAAAAATGCATGGGATAGGCACAACGGAACTGTGGTGGAAAGGAATGGGGAAGGGAGAAAGAGCTGTAGATGTGGATCAAGTGGGGTCTGCAATGATAATGAAGGTTGGGAAAAGTGGGTAGACTGGGTGGTCCTTATTTGCTGTCAGATTCTGTGTTTCTATGTTTCCATCCACTGTCCTGAAGACATGCCTTTTTGGAGCATGGCAAGAAGTTTTTTACTACAAAAGAGCATGGGGACAATCTCTTTAACATTAAGTTCACTGGCCTACGCAGCCAGTATAGTGTTATGCCTGTGCAACTGTGTTAGTTTGGTTTTGGCTGTTCACACTCTCTATTCCAGAGGAATTACCACCCTGCAGGGGTACGAAGGCAAGGAATCCTTGGAGAGGGTTCCACCCCTAGAGGTGCAATGGGATGGTCCCTGTGGCTAAAGGTACCTTAGGAACCCCCCTAAGGAGAGAGTGCTGCCACTGGAGGAGGAGGAGGGGAGGATGGTGGGGCAAAGAAAAAATGCTTCATAGTGAGGCTTAGAGGAACTGCTTACATAGCTCAGGAAGTGGGAGTGGCTGGCTGCTGGGCCATCGAACTACAGGCAAGCCTTTCATTTCACTGGCCTACACAGCCAGTGCAGTGTTATGCTTGTGCAACTGTGTTAGTTTGGTTTTAGCCATTCGCACTCTCTATTCCAAAGGAATTATCACCCTGTAGGGGTATGAAGGCAAGGAACCCTTGGAGAGGGTTCCACCCCTAGAGGTGCAACGGGATGGTTCATGTGGCTAAAGGTACCTTAGGAAAAAAAACCCTAGGAGGAGGAAATCTCTGGGGCTCCAAGGCCTAGGTCGCCTTCCATCCAGGCTTAGGATAGTTTATTTAGTGATGGCTCTGCAGCTGCAATTTGGAAAACCCAATTAAGGGAGGTGGAAAATATTCCAATTTGGAGGAAGGCTCTTACTCAAACCCTCTAGTGGGAACACTGTGGAAGGTTGTGAGAAAACTCTGCAACAATACATGCATCCAAGGTGCAGGAGGAGAACAACAACTGCTGAGGCACTCCTCTGGTCTACCCACCCTAAATCAAACCAGGTGAACCAGAGGCAGTCATAGGGAAGATGCGGTGAAGGTGCCTCGCTAGGGAAACCACTAAAGACAATGGCTAACTGTTATAGTGGAACACTAGAGCCAAAGGAGATCATCGTAACCACCCTTCACTGTTAGTCTTAAATTCTATACCAAGAGCTGCTGTTGTGTAGCAGGCAGCTAAAGCCAAGCTTGGGGTGAGGACATTCCCAGCTATGGGCCAGGTGAGAAGGATCCCACCCCAAGTTGGACACACTCGAGATGCGGACTAAAGCAGAGCGAGACCATCGGCTGCAGGAACCCTGCACCAGAATAGAATGGCTGGCATGCCCCAGAAAGTGATTGAGAGCCGAAAAGCTGGTGAGCTGAATGAGCACAGCGTGCTGAGATCATAATGAGCATTGAGTGCTGAGACCTTGCAAGGTCAAATGCAGACTGAGTACAGCAGAATCCCAGACTGAAGCCAAAGGGATGGTAGTAGGCATGAAACAATGGTTTGCGCAAGCAAGGAGCAATGGTTGCGTAAGCAGAGTGGACCTGCACGTAGGTCAATAAGCAGTGGTAGTGATAGGAGGACCTGCATAACATATGGTATAGCAATTAAACAGCACTGAATTGGGGCAAGCCAGCCAAACAGGAATAGCCAAATCAAGGTGACAAACACTCTGAGGATTTTCAGCAGAGAGGCAGTTTTTAATAACAAAACTATATTAACAGCCTCAGCAGGAGCTGAGCTGGCTGACCTCAGCGTTGTACTGTAAGTGCAATAAAATAGGAAACAATGCTTGAAAGCAGGTGTAGCCAGGCAGTGCAATGAAGTTGCAAGTAGAATGAAAGCAGCAATGAGCAGCACAGCTAAGGTCAGTAAACTGTGTCAGGTGAAAAGAATTGAATATGCAACATGGAGCAGCTATGGCTGAGCTGAAACACACAGATAATTGCAGTTGCATTGCAGTAGTTTGAGTGTGGTGAGCACAGCGTAAAACACAGGCACTGGGTACAATAGTAATTAAAGTAAACAGTCAGCAGCAGTGGCTGTAGTTGTAGGTAACTGAAAGCAGTAGCATGAGCTCTGTGTAGCAGAATGCTAGGAGTTGCTGTGCAAGTAATTTGAGAGTTGTGAGTAAGTAAAAACAATCAGCATGAGCCCCGGAGAAGCAGTATGCTAGGAGCTTAGAAACAAAGCCCCCCCCAAAAAAAAGGAAGGAAGCACACACAGCCGAAGGCAAACTACAAACCAGAAGTAGAAAAATAAACACAGAAGCCCAGCAGAGACAAGCAGGAGCGGGGGGGCAGGCCCCAGCTAGCCAGGGAGGCCTAACCAGTTCAGAGGACAAACCGACAGAGCCTTCGGCTGCAAAGAAAAAATGTTTCTCAGTGAGGCTTAGAGGAACTGCTTATATAGCTCAGGAAGTGGGAGTGGCTGGCTGCTTGGCCACCGAACTACAGGCAAGCCTTTCATTTATAGTTGATGGGCGTGGCACCATTGCTGAATGTTGTCCAAATCATGCTGAACAAAACATTCCAGCTCAGGGACCAAGGCTGCAAAGGCAAAAAGTAGAATCACCCACATATACATTGATGTGCTAGGAGAAATATACTAAAGGTTATTTATGAAGATGGGAATAAGGATGGGATCCAGAATAAAACCATAGGAGACAATGGAGTAGATGGGAAAGATGGGACAAGGCATCACTTATTTGGACCAACTGGGGTCTATCAAACAGGTAAAGGAGGAGCAGAACCAACTGACAGCTAGGTCAAATAGATCCACCCCATGTGCTTATCAAGCAGATAAAATGGGAAACAGTGCCGAAGGCCATTGCAAAATCGATGAAGATAGTGGAAGAGAACAGCCAAGGTCCATCATCCTTCACATGGCTAATGTGAGCCACAAAAGGGACAAGACTATAGAGGGTTTTATTGAAATCAACCTAGAAAGGGCTAATGAAGAAGGAACAGCCAAGAAAGGAAGAGAGCTGGTTGATGAGTGTGGCAAGTTTTTGCTTCACTTTTTCAAGGGCAAGTAAAAGAGAGGGAGAGAGAGATGGGGCAGTAGTTGCCTGGGAAAGAGCTGTCACCCCTTTTATACATTGGAAGCACTTTTGAATGCTTGCAAACATGAGAAATGTTATAAAGGCAGAAGGAAGGTGTAGCAGGAAAGAGATAGGGAAGGAAATGCAGGGGCTAAGAGTTAGAGAAACTAAGGATCAAGCCCATCTGAGCTGCAACCTTTGGAAAGACTGAGAGAAGGCAGAGTGGACAGTGTACCAGCCGCGATGACCAGGGATATAAAGGAGAAGGCAAAAACAGGTAAGTGGGGAGAGGGAGAAGGTGAAGAGGGAGAGGGGGAGCTCAGTAAACAGGACAGTGTGGTAGAAGAAGGGAGAGAGTGCAAGTTGTGAAATACTGATAAAAGGTAGAGATAACAGGAAGAGAGTTAGAGATTGATAAGCCCGTATTCTTAAGAAATGCAATGGTGAAAGAATAAGATATAAGGAAAAATATGATAAACATTTCCATAGAGAGGAGGGCAGGGGAGGGGAGAACAGAGAAATTCTGCTTCCCTAGCAGAGGTTTTGGAGTGATGAACTGAGAAGGAGCAAGAATCAGGAGAGAGGAGAGACTAGGAAGAAAGGAGGGAAAGAGAGGGGACTAAGGTAAAGGAAACTGCAGAGAAAACTTGGTCAAAATTTGGTAAGTAAAAGGTATAGTGATAGAGATGCCTGCCCTAGATAGAAGGGAGAAGATGGAGTAGAGGGAGCAGTGGTGCATGTGGGGGAGAATTCAGGGTAAAGAAGCAGAATGAATGGAAGAGGAGGTCCAGTGTAGCCAGGGTGGATTTGGAGGTGGCACTGTACATCACATCTGTGATGTCAAACACTAGAAGGATCATCTTGAGTATGATCTCACATCTGACTGGAAGTGGCAGACAGGATTTATTGCAGTACACACAAAGGTTAGGGAGAAACACTATATATGTGGCATCTATGTGGGAGGAAGTATCAAGATTGCAGTCCATTTACATACCAAGGTACTTGAAGTGGGGATTTCTTTAAAGCGGCAGTAATCTACAGTCATAAAGACAGAGGTTATATGGAACCACCCAGCTAGTCACTTCTTTCTGCTAGAGGTCATGCAGACCATTTAGGAGGCATTGAGCAAGATATGGTTTTAATGATATCAACACTAAAGGGTATCCGAGTCATGCTTTAAAGTAATTTCCAGCTTTGGGACCTAGGCTCCAGAGGTACAGAGTTCTGTGTCATCTGTGTACATGTAACCCCCACTACAAAGGGGGGGTTCCCAAAAAGTCTTCCTTGAGCTTGCCTAAATGCTCACTGCCAGGCTGGTGTCCTGCGTTTTAGCAGTTTAAATGTGATTACCAGAGCCTGTATAGCCTCTGTGTACTGTCTCTTTAAGAGCTGTCTGATTGCAGCCTAAGTAATCTGAGACGGAGCTCTGTTGAAAAATGCAGCTATTTGCTGAAAATCATTTAGAGTGATAATGATAATGTAGTTTGTCTAACCTGCCTTCTTTATAGCAAGGACTGTTTTGTTTGTCTCCACTATCTTGGTCCTAGACTGCAAATTGGACCAATCAGTTCTGGTAGGACCTAAAATGTAGCCAGACTACAGGAGCTGTCTGAAGTCAAAACCTGTAGGAATTGTAGTTGTGAACTTTTTGTGCCTTTTTTGCAACTGAAGGGGGAGCTCTTGCTTTGACTGACAGCCAAATCAGCCAACTGAATCTTTTGGATCTTGAGAAGTCTAGGGCTGCTGGCAGTTTTCAGTTAGTTCTGAGCTGGGAAGTGAAATGAGAAGAGCTCAAGTGTATTTTAGGCAGCAATCCTGAGTGGATCTGCATGGGAAAACTGTGAAAGGGCTGAGTTTTTGGCTTGCATGTCTGCCAGCTGCTCCTGAGAGGGAGAGAAGAGAATTATTTTGGACTAAATCAAAGTTTGTGTGACTAAAGTAAGTTACTGAAGTGGGCCAGGCTCAACCTGAAGAAGACTGAAGATTTTGCTGAATGCGATCTGCCTGTCAGGAGTTCCAGCTACCCCTAAGCTCCCTGTGTGTGCAGAGACTTTGCGATTGTGACCGGGGCTTACCTGTACAGTAGAATCCCCATACATGTAAATGTGCTATGAGCTGCTAGTGGGTTGTGAGTTAGTTCCCCACTGTGTGAACTGTGTTCTGCTTGCTGGAAGCTGTATCCAGCCCAAAACGGACTGCATCCGAATTTGTCTCCATGCGGTCTGGGCCTTGCCACACTGGCCCAGCCAGACTACCCACTGCACAGAGAAGCCATCGACGAGAGACCTGCCTGGGGATCAGCCCCCTGCTCCACGCTTGAACAGGAACGACGCCTCTGCGACTCGTGTGGGCCCTGCTTCTCCTGGCATTCCAGATCAACCATCTGCAGTCTCGATTTTCATCCAGCCTGTGTCCAGTCTTCGATATCGTGAGTAAATACCAGGGTAGCTCCCTGCAACAACAGCTTAATCTGAGTGTGTCATTTGATTTTCTTGTTGTTTCATTTCCTTTAAGAACTGAGCCCTCTGGCTCCGGATTACAAATATTGTGTACTGTGCATGTTGTGTTTTCCATCACAGGGCCCCAACCAGCTGCAACCCCGGGCAACAGTCCTGGCTAGCCCATCTCTTCTCCACCTGGGTACCCAGAGGTGTGACTGTGTGCGGGGACTCAAAGCGCATGCATAACTGCTTGATTGATATAACCTTTAAACTAATTTACCTGATTTTGCCCCTTCTTCGTTCAAGTCCCCTGAATAAATCAGATCTGACTTTTTCTGCATGTAATCTGACTGTGGTTCCAGTTTGTGCTCAAAGTTCAAGTTCAAGTTTATTGCAGGAAGACTCCATTGAGCAAGCTCATTCACAAGGAGGTCCTGAAGGTAATACACATACAACTGTTGCTATTTGCTGTGCATAACCTTGTTTTACAGGGGTTCCCCAGGGTCGAGCCAGAGGAACCAGCCCTGGTGGTAAGTGCAAACAGTGTGGGTACTTGTGTGGTGTACCAGGGGTATTGTGAAAGTGATTATTGTACAGTGTTCAGGCCACTAGAGGGGAAAGAGGGGGATTACAGTGTCCTGGAGGGCTGTGCCCAGGTTAGCTTGACCACTACTAACCCTGACCTCCGGGTGGAGGCACCCGTTTCAGAACTCAGGCCCCTTAACCTGCTACTAGCCAAGCACGCAGGGGTAGTAGCCCTTGGGATAGCACCACCTAGGGGTTACATACATAATGTGTGTATGTGTGTGGAGACACAGAAGGAGAGAAGGTCATTGAGAAAAACAGAAAATGGAATGAGGACACATGAGGAGAGGGTACTGTTTAAATAAATTGACTGGTACATGTCAAGCAGGTGGGAACAGAATAAGACAGACACCCCCTCCTCCCCATGTTTGCTGAGTAAAATGGGATGGAAAATAGTGTTAAATACCTTGGCAAGGTCAACAAAGATGGCAGAAGTGAACAGTTCCTGATCCATCCCCTTCAGGGCAGAGTCAGTGAGCAACAGAATAATAAGAGGGTGGAATGGGATTTCTGGAAACCAGACTAGGAGAAGACAGGAGGAGAGGGCAAGGTTTCTTTACACTTTAGTCAGAGCTGGGAGCAGAAACATAGGGTGGTATTTCTTTCAAACAGAGGGGACAACTCCTTTGTGGGGGAGGGGACTTTGCAACTCTTTCACACCCCAGGTATTTTCTCAAGGCAGAAGTAAAGGTTTATAAGGGATATGATAGTGATAGCAACAGCAGGAGTGGTAAGGTGAACAAATTTATGGTCAAGATTATCAGGCCTGCTGCCCTTGAAGGGACTTAGGGATAGAAGTGTGGGTAGTGTACAGATGTAAGAGAAAAACAAAGTGCGCAGGGAAGGAAGCGAGGGGATTAAGGAGGGGATAAGGTAGCGGGGGAAAAGGTGACTGATGCAATGGAAGGGGGCAAGGGAAGGGAGAGGGACTAATGAGAGCACATATTAGGAAAAGTATTGATTGATGTTGGAGCTGACATAAGATAGTCCCGAGATAGTAGAGCCTCCTGGTTTGAGAACTTGGGTAGTAGACTGGTGGGGGGATCAGAAATTAAATTAATAACATTGTACAATTTAGATGGGGGGCTTACGGTTATTCTGGAGGTTGGTGAAATATTTGGATAACTTCTCTGATGGCCTTGATGCTGGAATTGTGGAGCAGTTAATACAGCAACATGTCATATGGGGAGCTGGGGAGCTAGTGGCCCTGTGTTGGTATAACTCAGAGTCATGGGCTTTTAAGCTAGCCTTTACTGCAGCTCTGCATAAATACAGGGATGATGGGAGCCTTGGCACACATAACCTCTGGAGGATGGGGTTTCCCAGATGGATGCAAATGGGGCTGCATCAGTTTCGATCCTGGAAGAACCACCCACCCCACGCCACCACCACCACAGCACTGCTGTTCCAACTAGACAGAACGTGTAGACCATCAGAAGAAAGGTACATATTTGTGTTTAAGAATCTCTGTTTGTTCAAATATACAAAACTATAGCTCAGTATTTACAAAAATTGTAAAGAAAACAGCTTCTGGCCGTAGTAACATGGATTCAATTCCTTAGAAAACAGATACATTTTGAAAAAAGATCACATGCATAATCAACACTATTGTCATTATGTATTTTGTTCACAGAACTACAAATATTGTAGTGCTCCAAGGTAGCTGAATAACCAGAAATGCAGCTATTAACCTTTATAGTGGCAGTCTTGGCAGAATGTCTTGTCTACCATACACTCAGAAATGTTTCTCTCTCTCTCTCTGTGTCTCTCTCTCTTTTCTCAAAATCAAACTGAATGAAGATCATGGTAAAATGTCCCACATTAGGAAGGATGAGGATGGCCCTAATGCCAGCACATAGCAGCCTCTCATCTTGCACATAAAATCTTTCTCACATTGAATATTACTGAGAATTAAAGAGCAGCTACCACCTCCATGAAAACTTTAAAAACATAATATTTGGTCACAGTCTAGCTGTATTTCCCATTAGCTCTGTATTTCTTCTCTCCATTACTTGAAGTCATATATATGAAAACAAGATCTTTGCTCCTTAAGAGTCCATCTGCTTAAATTGTTTACTTATTTATTCATTTGGTAAACAGGTTGGTGCCCTGATCCAAAGACCTTTTCCAGGCACGACACAGCCAGAAACTGACAGAAACGTAAAAATACAGTGAGAGAGCAGCGTGAATCATACAGGGAACATAACAGTGTAGGTCAAGCTAACAGAGAAAATATAAGGTAAACAGTACCAGGTACATCAGCAACTAAGTAAACAAGGTATATAACTTTTAGGTAAACAGAGTAAGGTTGCTCCATCATTCAACAAAATGAATAACAATAGTATTCAGGGCATGAGAGGAGAGCGGAGCACTAGAAGGGGAGCGGATAAGGGTGAGCTGCAAGGGAGGTGAAGCAGTGCTAGCGGCCTGTGGGCAGATGCAGGTCATGGTGGACAGAAAGTGCATTCTTAACAGGGAATTTAGATTTAGAGGTGGGTCGGGGAACATAAGGAGGAGGGGAGGTAGTTTCATAGTGAGGGTCCGACTGTAAAGAAGGCTCTTAGGCCCATCCTTGTAGTTATGTTAGGGCATTCTAGTGGAAGGTGTGAAGACTGACATAGATTGTGGCAGTACGATCTAGGCCAGATAAGAAGGAATTGTGGAGAGTAAGAGGGATTGTGCAAAGTATCAGCAATGGTCCGGGCCAGCAGGTAGGAGTATAATGTTTGTGGAAGGACCCAGTTAAGGGACTGGTAAAGAGCACAGTGGTGAGTGAGAACAGGGGCACGGGGCAAGGCAACATATATGATTGTAGGTAGCATCCAGGCAGATAAGGCTGGTAATGGAGGTGAGAGAGTACACTGGGCAGCCATAGTCAAGGAGGGGAATGAGACTGCCATGGGCAATAGCAAGGCAGGCTTCCGGTGTGAGGTGGTCAATCATGCAATAACAGAGCCCTATCCTCTGGTTGATGCACCTGATCAGTGAGGCAATGTGGTCAGTGTAGGTTAGAGACAGGTCCAGGATTATCCACAGATACTTGAAGGCAGGAACAGTGTCAAGGGGACATCCATCTAGGGATTTGACAGTGAGAAAGCTATCATTGTGGGCTAGCGCAGAGAGTTTTGGTTTGGAACTGAAAAGCATGGCCTTTGTTTTGGTAGCATTGATGAACAGTTTGCTGGCGGAGAACTAACAATGTGCTTTACAGAAATCATCAGTAGGAATGGCAGATAGAAAGGAGGGGGAGAGTTCACTTTGGTATAGCATTAAGTCATCGGCATAAAGGAGTGATTTACAGGATAGGCCTTCTGACAGAAGAGAGTTAATGAACAGGGAAAAGAGGAGAGGGCCAAGAACTGATCCCTGGGGGACACCCACAGAGACAGGCAAGAGGGGGGGAGGTGACACCACCAAGGCAGACCATCTGTGTTCTACCAGAGAAGTAGTTACTGAGCCAGGCAGTGAAGGCAGGGGAGAAACCAAGGGCTTCAAGTTTTGCAATCAGGATGTTGTGATTTACAAGGTCAAATGCCTTGGATAGATCAACAAACACTGCACCAGTTAGCTTCCCTTCATCAATATTCCTCAGCACATGGTCGGTGAAGAGGGCAAGGGCTGTGGTAGTGCTGTGCCCCTTCCAGAAACCATGTTGCTGAGGGCAAAAGAGATTATATTGGAGATATGCTGTGTAATTTGGCAGTTTACTGCCTTCTATAGGAGCTTACCAATATGGAGCAGAATGGAGATGGGACAGTAGTTGTCCATACGACTAAGGTCACCTGATTTATGAATGGGGACAATTTTGGCCTGCTTCCAGACAGAGGAAATGGAGGCTGTAACAATGGAGAGGTTGAAGATGAAGGTGAGTGGATAGGCTATGTCCTGGGCCACTAGTTTTAAGAAGCGGGAGGACAGACTATAACTACCAGCACTCCCTCAAGATGGTAGGCTGAGAAGGAGCTTAAGAGTCCCATCAGGAGAAATGGTCTTAAAATAAAAAAGGGGGCTAGTAGCAGGGGAAGGTGGAGGAGGAGGCAAGGGGGTGGAGGGGGGAGCTTAGCCAGGTAGCTGCTAAGGTTTGGGAAATGTGCATTAAGTGCATTTGCAATGTCAGTAGGATCAGTGAGGGAGCCTTGTTGTGTGTTTACTGGGGAAAGGGACTGCTGGGTTTGGGGGAGGGGGAGCAAGGCATTAATGGAGGACCAGAAACACCTGGGGTTGCCTAGGTGACTGGATTGAAGTGATTGGAAGTAGGCCAACTTCCTAGATGGTATGCGGCACTTGCAGAGATTTCGCAGGTGACGGTAACTATTCCAGTGGGAAGGGGATGGTGCAGCTTTATAGTCAGCCCACTTTGAGTTACGCTGCTTCATAAGCTTGAGGAGGTCCAATACGAGCCAGCAAGTGTCACCCCCATGCACTCTCCATGAAGTGAGTGAGAAATGCTTGTCTTGGATGTGAGACAGGGCTGAGACAATGATATCTAGTGCAAGGTCAGCATTAGTGGTACCATAGAGGGAAGTCCAGTAAAGGGCTCTGAGGTCATCCTGAAGCCTGGGTAGGTCAAAATTAGAGAAATTGTGGAAGGTCAGGAAGGTAGGTGGGGGAGTTGGTACGCCAGACACAATAGATGGGGAAGTGGTCACTATTGGCGTCAGACAATGTGCTGGTATGGGCAACTTTGTCTGCTCGAGTCGTCAGTATCCAGTCCTGGGTAGTGTGTTTGTTGGGCTGATTGTTGAGGCATGTATGAGAGGTAATTAGCTGGGTGAGATTGTGTTGTTGTATGATGGAGTTGCAGTCACAGAGTGGGCTTGTCCCCCAGTCAATGTTGAAATCCCCTACAAAAAGGGAGTCTCTTGTGGGGAAAAGAAGTGCAAGAAGGTCCAGGAAGGCTGCAACCCCAGGGACACCTGCTCTCGGCTGATTATAGCAGCACCCAACAAGCAACTTGTTATTGATGGCAATTGTTAGTTCAGCTGCAAGTCACTCAGAAGGGATATCTCTGGTGGACCGGCCAAGGAGTATGGCACTGTAGTAGTTATGGTAGAAAAAGAACACTGCCACCACGGTGTGAGGTAGAGTGATCGTGGTGAAGGAAAGTGTAACCGGGTAGGGAGCAGTTTTGGTCATGGGTGGAGCTCTTTAGCCAGGTCTCTGAGATACCTAGTATGTCGGGATTGTACAGAGAGACCCAGTCCTTCAGCTCAGCTATTTTAGGAAGAAGGCTCCTCACATTCAGATCGGCAATTTTTAGACCATGTTTAATATCCATTAAAGGATGACTATGGGATAGAGGAGTGTTTAAAGGGGGTGAAGAAGTGGGACCAGCGTTACTTTCTATGTCACCAGAGAGGAGGAGGCAGGTGGCATTAAAGTAGGATCAAAGGGGGACATAGAGAGATGGGACCCAGAGGGAGAGGGAAGAGAGGTGAAGGATGAGATGGTGCCAGTCACAGGAGTTGATGAAAGCTGGGGCAGCAGATGGACAGGAGGGAAGCAGGCCACAAGCAGGCCTTGGTGGTATCATAGCTAGGCAGATGGTTGGCCAGGCATGCTTCAAAGCAATTTGTTTGAAGGCTAGGGCCGATGCACCAAAATCAAAGGTTAAACAGAGGCCGAGGAGTAAACAGAGAGAGAGAGAGACCAATAGCAGTAGTTGAGGACATCCGGGGGGTGGGTGGAGAAGGTGGGGAAATAAATTTAGCTGGGGGAATAGGGAGGCTTTGGGTATGGAACTGGGAATGGACTATAAATACTGTTGGGGTATAGGGAAGTTTTAGGGGTATGGAAATTGTTCACCACTTGGTGTTTTAATAGTTTGCCTGTAACATCACAGTTATTCCCATGGCAACAGACTATGCCATCACAACAAAGAGTTATGTTTTCAAGTAGGGAGTGAGCTGCTGGGACACATGAACTTTAAGGGATGAAGAATAATAAACAAGGGAAAGGAGAAATCTATAGAAGACATAGGGGATAGGCGATGGATGCTTAGGAGGTAAGATATTTATCTTCATGAGTGGTCAGTGACCTCTTGATGTTCATGAGTGATGAAGCCACGAGTACGGTCAAAAGAGGTCACTGACCACAAGTGAAGATAAATGTCATATCTCATAAGCACCCATCACATGTTCAGCTTATATGCTATACATTTGCTTTTCTAAGCTAGTTTTATTTTATTTAAAATTATACAATGGCAGGGTGTGTGGCTTGGATGCTAACAGCTCGGTTCCCAGCTAAATTAATCCGGACTACTATGCTGGCATCTAGGGATTTTCTCCCCACCCAAAGCCACAATATGCCTCCTTAACTGCTGAACATTTGCCCGGTGTGGGTATTGTGCTCGGGATCCAGTTCATTGTCATTCAGCGCCGGTCCCTTCGTGACCCTCCCTAGACCCATATAGGCTGTTAAACTGTGACTCGGCCTGGCGATTGCTCCACCGCGCCTCTACGGCCCCGGCCTGCTGGAAACCACTCCCAGTACCTACGCGGTGGTCAGTAGACTTGCTCTCTCTTGTCTCCCCCTGAATTGGAGACCCAATCCAGCTGCCATATGGCATCCTTTTCGCCCTCACAGAGCGTACAGGCCGCTGCTACCTTGGACACTACCTCTCAGATTCCTGATGTAGGCACCTCCCTCCAGCACATAACAACTCTCCCGGAAATGCTACTCTCTAGGGTGGACTCAATATCAGAAATGTTAGCAGGCACGGTGGCTGAAGTTCACTTCCTCAATGACAAAATGAATGTGCTGGAACAGAGGATGGAGGGCCTAGAGGTTAGCCATGTTAAAATCCTACAACGACTTCAGGAACATGATACTAACCTGGCCACACTTTGGCAGAGGGCAGAAGACCAAGAGAATTGGGGAGGAGAAACGTCAGAATACTAGTTATTCCCGAAGAGCTGGAAGGCCCCAACATAGAGCAGTTTCTAAATGAGGATATCCCTAAAATACTAGGGGAAAGATGGCATGGCCCGATCGACGTGGAGAGAGCGCATAGGATACCTAGCGGACCCCACTCTGCGAATTCACAGCCACGACCCATCATTGCCTATATCCTTAAATACTCAACTGAAGAGCGTACACTGTGAGCAGCAAGAGATAGGGAAGAAATTATCTGGCATGGGGTGAAAATCTCCTTCTTTAGAGACTTCTCTGCCGAGGTGGCAGCCCACAGGAAAGCTTTTATCCCATTAAAGCAATTTCTAGCACAGCAAGGTTTTAAATACGGCTTTTGTCACTTGGCTCACTTGCATGTATCCAGGGAATGGAGGTACATCGTAGCTGAAACGCCTCAGTAGGTCAAAGCATGGCTTACCAAATATTGGCTGCGGATGCCCCTTGGAACTTCAGCTCCCAAAAAGCTTTGGAGCCCAGGACGTCGAGAGCACACTAGGGGGAACCAATTAATAAGTAGCAGTGCTTCTGGAGACCAAAATAGCAGACAGACAACCCCCCACTCAAATGCTTCCCTCAGTCCTCCCAGATACACAGCATCACTGGGACTAATAAATGGAAACACCAGCATACTGCAGCAACCTATGCCTAACTCTCTCCCTCCCAGATCGCAGCGGGGATCAGGCCAAACAACACAGATCCATCACCGCTCCAATAGCGACCATAATGCAATCCCTGAAGGGCATGAGACATCGGCCAAGCAAACAAAGGATGACACCTCTTTGCAAATCACACCTGAGCCTACAGACATCCCTGATGATCTTCTAATGGAAGCTGTAACGATGGGGTCATGGGCAGACCTTCCATCTGAGTGTACGCACATTGCTACACTGCCTATTAAGCCGGAACTGTTATTTGCCAAAGAGCTTTCCAAAGATCTACGCAGCCCCAATGCATGTTCTGATCCCACCAGAGGCGATGCCCCACCAGACTGACTTGCCCCAGCTCACATTAGTGTTTCTCTTTTTCTTAATATACTACCTTCAATGATATGAGCAAAGTTTAGCAGGCCTCATGTAAATGTGTAAAATAAGGAGGCAGGTCACCCACTCTTACAGCACTGTACGATCCCTTTGCAATGCCTGCCGGTGGATGCGGATGGATGCCTCATATACATCCCTAGACACTGGGGCTCCCCTTAGGAGAAAATAGCCTTATTAGCAGGCAGGGGTCCATCCTACACTCGCATTCTTCATCTAATACTCCTCCCTCAGTGGGCAACCAAAACAAGTGGCAATCAGCCAGGTTCCTGGCCCCCTGGTGATGGGAGTTTCATGTTTTGGGAGGGATGCACCCTCCTTGTCTGTGACACGTAGGGCCCACCATAGAAATTAGCCTCTCTGTACAATCTCAGCAAATATACTAACCCCTGCTCCTGTTTCTCAGACTCCCTCCCCCTCCCTGTACCCCCCTCTCTGGATGTCACACCTTGTAGTCCTTTTGGACAAAGGT
The DNA here is from genome assembly GCA_016271365.2 of Neoceratodus forsteri. Lineage (NCBI taxonomy): Eukaryota > Metazoa > Chordata > Ceratodontiformes > Ceratodontidae > Neoceratodus > Neoceratodus forsteri. The sequence continues at coordinate 1,276,368,990 of CM057450.1, read as the reverse complement.
GATAATTCAGTGCCCATTTCACTTTAGCTGGGGATGGAGTCTCAGAGCCGATACTGGTTAAACTCCTTAAACCCCCACCTCAGGCACTTGGACAGCACGGCTGTGCACCACCACCCTTCCTGGTGGGAAAGTTGCACTTACGTGCATAACTCCAGTTACCTATAAATTGTTGCTTTAGCGAATTGTTTTAGGAATTTGTTACTACTTTTTCTGATGGTGTATTTAATATAACTCTAGGTCTACCTTTGAGCAATTATTCTCCCTGCTCTTGTGTGTTCATAACATATTGCCATTTGCATTTGTAATTGTTGCTCTCTGGTGCACTGTATTTACCCATATCTATCTGCTTTATTTGCTACTAGAGTGTTGCAGCTCTTTTCTCCTACCATCAGCCTATACCAGCCTTTAGTTTTGGCTGACCTCTCTGGCCATGTCTCAGGTATCCTTTCTATCTGCCCTTGCTCTCCTTTGCTGGATTAACAGGGTGAGTACCTCTACACCTATTCCACTCAGGCCCAACTATGCAGAACCCTAGGATGGGAATCAAACTTATTTCATGGAACGTAAAGGGACTGAACCACCCAACCAGAAGATCAGTGGTCCTCAAACACTTACACTCCTTGCAGAAAGATATTGCACTCAAACAAGAGATGCACCTTACTGCAAGAACCGCATTGTGGCTCAAAAAATCCTAGGTAAGCTCTGTACTAGCTAGTTCAGCACAAACTAAGTCTAAGGTGGTAGCCATTTTTGTCCAGAAAACATGCCCCTGGGTAACAGACAAAGTGCTCACTGATGCTCAGGGTCATTGTATAGTGTCTAGGTTCTCTTACCCAGGAGGCCAAGCGATCTTGGCCAACATCTATGGACCAAATGTGGATTGCCCGGATTTCTTCCTAGACATACACCAAGCCACTGACTACTTATCCACAGGGTACTCCAACATCCCCATTATTTTGGGGGGGGATTTCAACTTAACGCTGGATATGTTCTTGGATAAATCCAAGCCAACCCCGTAGTCGCACCCCAAGGCGGTGCTTATGTTACAGGAGGTAATGAAAGAATAGGGGCTGATCGATATATAGCAGAGGGACCACCCCACTGGGTGAGATTACTCCTTTTTTTCATCGGTGCACACCACCTATAGTCATCTAGATTTCTGGCAGGTCAACACAACCGCAGTTCATGGCATTACCTCCTCCAAAATAGACAATATCCCTGTCTCTGACCATGCCTGGTTTCCTGCATGTATACCCCCTCGAAGCAAACTGGTTCAAGCCCCAGGTGGAGATGTAACCCTTTATTGGTTAAGCAGCCTGCATTCCAAGCAATGGTATGGAACACTGCTCAAGATTATTTTGCCCTCAACAAAGCCACTGATACCTCTGCTGCCATGGTTTGGGAGGCTTTTAAAGCAGTGCTGCGGGGTAGCATCATTGCATATGTAGCCCAAAAGAATAAGGCCTGGCAAGCTGACCTGAGCCATCTCCAAGCTGAATTATCAGCGTTGGAGGCCCGGTTCAAACCTTCTGCAACAGACAAGCCTGACGCAGTGACCCTCCAAACTATAGTCAGGCTAAGATACCACAATAACACAATGCTACGCCAAAAGGCTGAATGGCTGATGGCCCGGGCCAAACATGCGTATTGGGAGGGGGGAGACCAAGCAGGCAAACTCCTAGCATATCAGCTAAAGAAACAGCAGGCTGCCTCTCATATCCATGCGCTCAGGAATCATAAGGCAGAGACAATTACTGACCCCAAACAGATCAATACTTGTGTGCAACAGTTTTATCAACAACTCTACCAGACACACACTACCCTGGAGCAGAGACAGCTAGAGTCCCAGTTGAGGGACTTCTGCTCTACAGCCCAAATTCCATGGCTGGCAGAACACATGAGGGTTGCTCTGGATGAACCCTTCACAGAATCAGAGTTAAGATGGCAATATCCTAACTCGCTAAAGAAAAATCCCCCGGGCCAGATGGCATGCCGCATGACCACCGAGCTATACCAACTTATGAACTCCGAAATCAGTGCCCCACTGCTCTCCACTCTCCAGGAGGATCATATATCTGGTATCCTCCTGCCCACCATGCGAGAGGCACTTATCACTCTTCTCCCAAAAAAATCGGATTACCAACCGGACTGTGCCAACTACCGCCCCATATCCCTAGTATCAGTGGACTGTAATATAGCAGCTAAGTTGCTTGCTAGTCGCATGATGGAAGTCCTGCCTTCCATAGTACACCCGTCCCAGGTTGGGTTTACCAAAGGGAGAGCCACTGCTGACAACATTCGTTTGTTCCTTAATCTTAAGTGGCTGGCCCTACACTCTTCTACCCCATGGCTGCAATGTTGGTGGATTTTTTGAAAGCCTTTGACTCAGTCAAATGGCCCTACTTGCATGCTGTACTCCAGCATTATGGTTTTGGCCCGCACTTTAGGCAGTGGATCCGAGTGTTATACAATGAGCCCTTAGCTCACATCCTCACCAATAGGGACATATCTCCACTCTTCCCACTACAGCTGCCCGCTTTCACCTTTGCTGTTTCTGGTTGCATTTGACCCGCTTACCTGGAAACTGTAGTCCACTAGCGAGATCAAAGGTATCTCGGTAGGGAAGCATGTATACTTAATGCCCTCATATGCAGACGACCCGCTCCTCACACTCTCTCACACCCACAAGACTCTCTGCGCCCAACCCCGGATATCCTACACACATTTGCTGTCCTCTCTGGTTTGAAAATCAACCAATGAAAAAACTAGTGTCACCCCTCTCTATACAGTCTGCTCCCAAGACTGTATACAGGACTTGGGACTCACTTGGGATCCTAACAATCTCACATACGTGGGCATTAACATACCATTTGACTGGAAGCATATTGAGTCTAGGAACGTGTCTCCCCTCCTAGAAAGGTTAACCACTGAAGTATCTCGCTGGGTCCGGCTTAGTCTTTCCCTCCCAGGGAAGACTGCTGCGATTTGAATGCTTCTCTTGCCTAGGGTTACGTATCTCCTCAACAACCTCCCTATTGCCCTGTCAAAAAAAATCTTCAGACAATTGGACAGGCTTATTTCTCAATTCCTGTGGGAAGGTAAGAGAGACCACAGTGGAGTGTGCATAAGCTACGAGCCCCCTGGTCTAGCGGCGGCCTTGGACTCCCCTGGTTACAAGGATACCATTGGTCTTTCCTCACAGCTCAGGCCACTAAATGGTTTCTTCCCAAACTTCCTCCCCCTGCACTGTGGACTCAGTTAGAAGCTCAAGTTCTACAAGAGACCCCCCTTGGCTCACTTCTGACCAACCTACCGATCCCCCACAGCTCGCTCACGCCTGTTATGGCTGAAACCAGGAAAGCGTGTTTCTGCCTTATGGTTGCAGCTCGGACGCAAAAATCTGTGTGTTGGATGCCGTTCCAGTCCCTTAATCTCTGGCACAACCAGTTTTTAATGATGGATAATAAACCATTCAATTGGGTGCTGTGGGCCACGAATGGGATACACAAAGTTAAGGATCTGTACCTACCTGACTCCACCACACTCATGTCCTTTGAACAACTTAAAACTCAGTATTCACTTCTGTCTCAAGACTTCAGGAAATTCTAGCAGCTCCATACTGTAGTCCAGTCCATTAATTGGTCCCAGACTGCTGACCCAAAATGGCTCTGGATATCCACATTGCACTCAAAACCCTCATACTGGGGACTTGCAGCTAAGTTCTACAGCACCTGGCGGGAGGCACAACCAGACCATACAGATACCTGTAGAATTTCTTGGAGTAGTGATCTCAACTGTCACATTGCACCAGACGTATGGGTGCAATGCCTGCATTGAGCTCACTCCGTTTATATGGATGTTAAGAGCCAGCTGATCCAGCTTAAGATTCTGCTTCTCTGGTACCATACGACGGCAGCCCTCCACAAATGGGGTATCCTTCCTCACTCTGAATGCTGGAGATGCCACAAGAGCCCAGCCCATAGCCTACATATTTTGTGGCAATGCCCCACTCTGGTTCCTTTCTGGGCCTCAGTAGAAATGGACTGCTCAGGGGTTTTAGGGCAGCCTATCGACCTCTCTAATCTCATGTTCTTACTTGGAGATGCCACCTCCTTGGAGCAGCTTATACCACAACAGAGGGAATGGGTCCTAGCAGCTCTGCTAGAAGCTAAGAAGTTTTTTTTGATATCCTGACGACAACCTTCCCCACCTGCTATCTCTCTTTGGCACTTGGCTTTAGCTAAGCTGGCCACCTTTGAGAGGCTCACGTATGTTGGCAGAGGACAACTGTTACTATATCATAACAAATGGGAAGCATACCTTAATTCAACTCTCTGCCGTGTGCCCCTTCCCTCTCCCCAAAACCCACCTGGTTAAGTAGACTACATAACCTAGTCCCCAAGCAATCAGTCCTGTAGTGAGAATATGTGTGTTGATTATGAAAACCCCATTCTGGGTGTAGGTACTCTCCCATGCTAACTCTCACCTGTGTTTCTGTGTTTCCCTTTTTCTTTTTCACCATTTTCTGATACAACACTTGATCTCAATAGACTCAAAGTATTGAATGAGAGACCTACTTATACTGGCAATTACTCCTAGTGTTTGATATTTTACCTCCTGAATACAGTTTTATGAAACAGCATACTGTGGTATCAAAGGGTATACTACTTTTTGTACTAATGATGTGAGAATGTTAGCCAATAATTATTGGTAGTCTTTTTGGCTGATATAGTAGCTTGCTGTAAACACTTTCTTAGATGTTCATAGGAAATTATGCTACATATAGGAATATCCTGTTGTAATCTGTAATGCACATGATCTACGGATCGTGGTATGGACCTACTGAAATAATAAAAATTATTCTATGACCAAAAAAAAAATATACAATGGCAAAAAAGAAGTCTAGCCTCTGATTGGTCCATCTGGAACTGAACCCATGATGTTATCCCAGTACAACATCATTTGTCTAGTCCCAGTAAACAGACAACGACATCTACTGTTAAAGTAAACCACTCCACGCAGCATGCTTTAGTGGCCTGCTGCACAGATCACATCTCTCCTTCACAGCAGTCTTCTTCTCTTGTTGGAGTAACTCCAAATGCAGACTTTGCAGCACAGAGGGAAAAAAAACTGTATTCTCATGGTAGGTTTTCCTGTTAACCGAGCAACTTCAGTGAACTGTGATGGTCGTAACTGCCAATCACGCAGTTCACTGTTGCGGAAGCATAGAAACATACAAATTGTTGGCAGATAAGGACCGCTAGGCCCATCCAGTTTGCCTATAGGCCCTATACATTGTATGTGGCCACTGACCCTATGTGATCAATGGCTTTTCATCACTCCCTCCCCTCTCAAGCTTCACTTGTACCTGTCTCAGGAATGCTTAATCCCCTCCACTGTGCTTGCCCCCACTACCTTCTGTGGCAGACTATTTCAAGCGTCAACTACCCTTTCTGTGTAGAAAAACTTCCTCACATTACCTCTTAATCTACCCCTTTCCAATTTCATATTGTGCCCCCTTGTTCTAGTATTTTTTCTTCATTGGAGAAGGTCCCCCACCTGAACCTTGTTTATGCCCTTGAGGTACCTGAAAGTTTCAATCATGTCCCCCCACTGTCTCCACTCCTCCAGTGAGTACATCTTGAGGTCCCTTAGTCTCTCTCCTCGTATATTTTGAGGTGCAAGCCCTGCACCATCTTTGTTGCCATTCTCTGGATAGTCTCCACCTTATCTATGTCATTGAGTAGGTGTGGCCTCCTGAACTGCATGCAGTACTCCAGTGAGGCCTTACCAATGTTTTATACAATGGCATCATCACCTCCCACCTCCTGCTAGTGATACCCCTGCCTATGCACCCCAGCATGGCACTGGCCCTCCCTCCTGCCTTTGTGCACTGCTTTGATACCTTAAGGTCATCAGAGATTATAACATCTAGGTCCCGTTCCTCTTTGGTGACAGTCAGCATCTCCCCCCCAAACCTGCAGTTCTTGGTTCACGGGAATAAAAGGTGCAATGTATATTCAATGTCTGTCTTTCAGGTAGCAGATCTTCTCCATTCCTCCCTTACTAAAGTAACCAGCTGTATTTATTTGCCCCCTAGTAAGGTACTGGCAACTTACTCCACCTGTTTCCCAACACCAGAAGTCTCGCTCCTCTCCTCAGTTGTTCCCATCCATTGCGGTTTTGTCTGGTAGAAGTCTTGGGTCCCACAGCCAGTTGAATTCAAATCCATACAGATAATAAACAGCGAGAGGGAAGGGAACCGTCAGTCTCAACTGAAACACGCCAAACCAAAGTTGGGGGGTACGGGGACCAGCAACACAAAAAGAGAAATATGTGTGGGGGCATCCATTTGCAGACACAGAGCCTCTAATTTGCCAGCAGCACCACCTACTGCCAAAAACAGAACTGTTGTTTTCATTCATGTACCTCTACATTACCAACTAAAGTTAAAAATCTGTTAATTTTTTTTTTTTTTTAATATAAACCAGCCATTGCATAATAGCATTAATGCACTCCAGGGTGTGCGTTGTGCTGGGATAACATCACTCTTGGGGCATTGGAGGCACCCAACCACCCCAGGCATGATGTTATCCAAGCACAACACACACCCTGTCATCCATTATTGCTTAAGTGAACAGTTTCCATAATGTAGGAGATTTGAAGCGCTGGCAATTGCCACAATCTATTTTTTAGAGGTAGTTCATGCTGGCTGGAGCATGTGGATCTATTGATGGCAAGGCACAGGTGGCAGAAAAGGTTCTTTGGTTGTGATTAGAAGTGTGCAAAGTTGGTAAAATTCACTCCACATAAAATTTCGTGAATTTCGACTATTCCACAAAGTTTTCTGCCCTGCAAAGTTCCACTTTGAAGTGTTTTTTGGCCAATTCATGAAATTTCAAAGTCAAAAACTTTGATTCCTATTACAGGCAACGGTAGAGGTGTCCCAGATCCGTAAAGCTGGACCTTCACCATTGAAGTTCAGCATAAGAGTCGAAGTTTGCAATGAAGCATGGGACATGAGGTTACATGTTGCTGAACAGCCAATGAGAAGCTAGTTTTTCATTCTTTGAGTGTAGTGTGTTTGAGAGAGACTCAGAGAGCAGAGCTTGTGCTGCAGCTTAAAGTTGAATCTAAAAACATTATATAAAAGAGCATTTTGTTTGTCAGATTGCTTCAGAACTGTTACTGTGAATGCTCTTTGCACACACAGCGATATTTTTGTGTTGATTTTCTCTGTCATGTATTGTTTATTTGAACGATTTAGTTTTCTGTTAGAAGTTGTGGTTTGATAGCTTGTGTGGGATGGGGGAGGGCAGGAACAGTTTAGAAGGCACAGTTGTCTTCTAAACAAAATCAATGGGCAAGTGCCCTGTCTTTTCTGAAGAAAAAAAATCACTGTTCTGACTGTGATTTAACCAGAGTGATATATAAAATCGTTGTTCTCCAGACAGCGATTTAACCCAAGTGATTCTTGTGTGACTGCGTGCACAACTGTATTTATGAAAAAAAATCACTGTTCTTCTGACAGCGAATTAACCCGAGTGATTGTGTGACTGCATGCACCATTGTATTTAGGAAAAAAATCACTGTTCTCCAGATAGCGATTTAACCTAGTAATTGTTATGTTCCTGCGTACACACCTGTATTTAGGAAAAAAATCACTTGTTCTCCAGACCATGATTTAACACGAGTGATTGTTGTGTGACTGCACGCACAACTGTATTTAGGAAAAAAATCACTGTTCTCCAGACAGCAATTTAACCCAAGTGATTGTTGTGTGCCTGCATACACATCTGTATTTAGGAAAAAAATCGCCGTTCTCCAGACAGCGATTTAACCCGAGTGATTGTTGTGTCCCTGCATGCACAACTGTATTTAGGAAGACAATCACTGTTCTCCAGACAGTGATTTAACCTGAGTGATTGCTGTGTAACTGCGTGCACAACTGAATTTATGAAAAAAATCATTGTTCTCAAGACAGTGATTTAACCCGAGTGATTTTTGTGTCCTTGCATATACACCTGTATTTAGAAAAACAATCACTGTTCTCCAGACAGCGATTTAACCGAGTGATTGTTGTGTCCTTGCATATACACCTGTATTTATGAAAAAAATCACTGTTCTCCAGACAGCGATTTAACCTGAGTGATTGTTGTGTAACTGCATGCACAACTGAATTTATGAAACAAATCACTGTTCTCCAGACAGCGATTTAACCCGAGTTATTGTTGTGGGACTGAGTGTGCTGAAGAATGACTGGGAAGAAGACGGCAACAAAAGGGAGAGGCCGTAGAGCAGCCACAAAGAACATTTCCCAATTTGTGGTTCCTAATCCTAATCCTAATAGTGGTGCAGGAACCAGAAATGTGTCTGTGAGAGCACAGGGACAGCATTCAGATGACTCTGTGGCAGGCAGTAGCAATAGTAGCAACGTAAATGGCCCTGGTGTTGGCTATCCTGCCGTATAGTTTTTCTCTGCAGAATCTGTGGAAGATATGTTGACGGATGTCTCAAAGTCAAGTGACACAGTGAGAGGAAGCAGCAGCACCACCAGCAAACAAACCACTGTGGGCCTGGAAGCAGTTGGTTCTGAAATGCAGTTTGAAACTGGTGCTGTTGGTGATGGTAGGTCAGAGGCGGAGCCTGATAATGTGTGTCCAGTGAGTGAGGGTGAGGTGGTGGTACATGTGGAGCAACATGAGGACAACAGCCATGAAGAGGAGGTGCATGTTACAGAGCCTGTGGCACTTGCTACTGAGGCAGACAGACCTGCTGAGGCTGGTGAGACTGCCAGCAGTGCCAGCTTTTTTCCAGACTATGATGTGGATGATGATGATGATGTGTCAGACTACTCAGATCTCTCATGGGAGCCAGAAAAGAAAAGGGCAAAATTGGGTGTTAAAGAGCATGTCCTGCCTGTTGCCTTAACTGCTAAAACCACCAAGGAGAAGGTCACCCCAACCACTGTTTCTCCCATTTCTACATTGTTCCAGTCACCCCACAACATAACAAAGAGCAGATCTTCTCCTTTGCTAGCACAATCACAGTCATCTTGGCACCAAGTAAATACAAGACCCCATAAATCCCTAGTGTGGGATTTTCATGTACTGGACCCATCTGACAAGACAGTGGCAATTTGCCAACTGTGCCAAACCAGAGTAAGCCAGGGTAAGAAGGGTAGTCACCTCAGCACAGGTGGGCAACACACACACCTTAAAAATAGGAACCCAATTTGGTGGCGTCAACACCAGAAGGCAGCCAGCGCCAGTGGTTCTGGTACATCCCAATCAGTGGGCAATGTAAGCAAAATACACCAAACACCACTACAGGGACATGGAGGTACAGATGAGGAGCAGGAGGACATTGTTGTGGTACTGGATGATGAGGATTCTGGAAGTGGGCAAAGTAGTGGTCGTAGCATCTGGAGTACCACCCCAATCCAAAATGTGATTTCTACCCCAGTTATGAAAAAACAAAAAGCCACAGGCCATGAGTACCATTGGCAGTCCCCGGGCAAGGAGTACCCCCTTACTGGCACAACAATGAGGCAAGCTGTTTGGCACATTACAAGGTGCATCACTGATAGTAGCAGTATCAAGAAAAGTTCAGCCGATGCTGACTTCCATTTTGGATAGACAAAGAAAATACCCACCTAATCATGGTACAGCACGGGAGTTGAATGCAGCATGTGCAGAAATGATTGCTCTGGATTTGTTGCCATACTCCTTTGTAGAGAATGTGGGATTTAGGCAGTCCGTGGCCCGTGCCTTGCCAAAATGGCAGGTGCCATCACGTGCATACTTTTTAAAGCGTGCCATCCCTGAACTGTACAGTACTGTATGTGACATGATACATCATGCCTTGCAGCATTCCTCAGCACAGTATGTCCATCTGAGCATGGACATGTGGACCAGTGGGAAAACATCTGGTAGCTCTTACTTGCGCATTACAGCACACTGGGCACAGGTACCTGGGGTACCGGCTGATTGGGGGGAGAGGCAAGAATTGCATTAGGACAAACTGTGGTGGTAGCAACATGTCTGGTGTAAGGCAACATGCAACACTGACCATGAAGAGTATCCCCGGGTCACACACTGGAGAAAAGATGCTGGAAGTCATATTAACTAGAAAAGGAGTAGCCTCAAGGGAAACGAGACTGCACACATATCAGCTGAAGGGAGAGCAGTACAAAACAAATAGAAGAGGGAACTGGCACAGCCAAAGGGTGGTGAGACCTTGGAATGACCTGCTGGAGCAAGTGGTTGGTGCCAACAGCTTGAACTCCTTCAAATGCCTAGTAGATAATTATATGGGAGACAGAAAATTTCAATACCTCCACAGTTAGTGGCAAGTCCATAAATGGCTGTTTTTAGCTACTGAACTTGAATTCCTACCTATAAACCTATGAACCGAGATTGATCAGTGGCTCCACCCCCAAGCATTGAAAGCTGGATTCATCGCCAGTGATAATGGCTCAAATGTGCAGAAATGCATTACTGATGGGGGATTTGTCAGGGTGCCATGCCTGGCACATTGCCTTAACCTTGTGGTGCAGGCTTTCATTAACCATCTGGATATAAAAGAAGTCTTGTCTCTTGCCCAGCGCATCTGTGTCCACTTTGCACATTCGGCAAAAGCACATGACCACCTCTGTGATCTGCAGGTAAAGAACAAGCTGCCTCAGCACTGTTTAAAGTTTGACGTTGTCACCCATTGGGATGCCACCTTGTACATGGTGGAGCATCTATACCAACAGTACAAGGCTATATCTGAGTATCTGCTAATTCATGAGAGTCGTGACAGCAGTGGGGCATCCATGTGTCTCACAACAGAGCAGTGGCACCTAATGGATGGGCTCATCTCGATTCTGAGACCCTTCGAACATGCAACACAGGCAGTGAGTGGGGACGCTGCCTGCATCAGTGAGTCCATCCTTCTGCTACGGGTGCTGAGGCAGACACTGCTGAACATGCAGAAACAGCTGGAGGCAGGTAGTGACAGGGCAATTTGCTCATTGATGGAACAAATGCTTTCCACATTAGACTTCAACACCCACATAAAGTATATTCTGCAATCTGAGGAGTTTGGGTTTGCCACAAAGCTTGACCCACGTTATAAATGTGGGCTGGCAGCCATATTACAAGGTGGGCATCAGGAGTTGCAGAGACTGACAGAACTACTTACTCAGAGGGTAAGTGGTGCACAGTTGCTACTACAGGCACAGGGGTCAAAGCCACATGAGGGTACTGCACAGAAAGCTGGTGTTCCTGCCACCTACTCCTCATTATCCCAGGGGTGTCAAACTACACAAAAACCATGCAAGTTAAAGGAACCTATGCTGAATCACATTTGTGCCACCCTCAGTCAGGTGGGAGTCACAGACATGGAAGAAACTGAGGAGGAGGAGGACCACGCTACACATCTTCGACTGGCAAAATGCATGATAGATGCATATTTCGCAGATACAAAGAACCTTGCCACTGGAGATGAGCCACTACTATACTGGTGCACTAAGGTCAATGACTGGCCAGCACTAACAGCAGTTGCCCTGAAATATCTTAGCTGCCCATCCTCCAGTGTTAGCATTGAGCAGGTGTTCTATTCAGCGGGTGACATTGTGCGTGACAGGTGCACAAATCTGTCTCCTAGAAATGCTGGCATGCTGACATTTATCAAAATGAATGAGGCTCACATACCCTCAAAAAGAGTAATGTCCATGGTAACAGCACCGATTGACAGTGATGATAATGAGGAGGAAAGTGCTTTAGACAGACCGGGACGTACCTCATCATTATCTCGCAACACTGAAGTGGATGAAGCAGTGATGGAGAGTGAGTTCCCGTATGGTGACACTTCCAGTATTGAAGACTGTGAGGGATGCTTCATGAAGGACGTGGAAGAACAATGAACTCTATTATTTATTTTGTCCTTCTCCCTCCAGATCCCCACCCTTCCACAACCATGTACTCCTGAACGTCAACTTAATAACAATAATAATGTATCACATTCAGTGCTGAGATATACATCAACAACTATTAATTAGTGCTGCTTCTTAATTGCATCAAATTGAACAGCTGTAAACAATGCACTATGCCACTTACGAATTACTGAACAGAACACCTGCTCTAGCCAGCAAGACACTGCAGCCGTGCAGCAGTGACCTCAACACCTCTACGTTCTCCTCCTCCTCTTATTATCTCTTGTGTGTAGATGCCTTGGATCCTCCTTCAGCTCCAACACAGGCCGAAACAGCATAGCACAGCACTTCCACCACCAGTGGTATCGGTATGTAGAAGGCAGCCAATTGTGATAAAGAGAACCACCTCCTCTACCTCCTCTGTACTCCCTAGGCTGCTTCAGCTATGTCCTCCTCCTCACAATCACATCAAGTAAGAAACAGCATTGGCTTGGCTACCACTTCCACCACCGTAGTGACTGATGATTCATTGCCACCAATGTGATAAACAGAAGCACCACCTGTATCTCCTCAAAACTCTCCTCTTGACAGATTCATCTTGGTCCTCCTCCTCCATCAAGCCACTGACTGAAGTCTGCAAGGTATCATCATGCGAGTGTAACCACACTGCATCAAGGATTTTCTTCATCTGCTGTTGGTAAGACACCTGCACTGTTTTTCAGACACTGCTGCACTTCTATAAGCCTACTAGAGGCAGAAAATCAGTCCATGACTGATGTGACTCATTGCAGCATTAAAATGTGTTTCTGTAATATCTTCTTCATGCAGATTTTGCTGGTTCTACTACAGAACACAGACACCAAAACAGAACTGCACAGCCAGCAGTAGTACTGTAATGGTAAGTATCATTGTGATTTAACGTTTTCCTTTCCTTTGCTTTAATTTCCTCTTTCTTTTCCTTTCCTTTCCATTTCTTTACTTTACTTTTCTTTCCATGACTTTCATTCACAAAAATCCTTTCTTGTTTTCCAGGTGCTCTCTGTGGACTGGCATCATTTGCTTGGTGAATCAAGCACATCACTGCAACAAATTCAGGCACAAGGAATACCCGTAAGAATGAGGAAGAACAGCAGAGTCAGTGATTAAGAAATTAAATTAATTTATCAATTATGGTACAGAAACAAGTCGCCACAGCCCAAAACAACAACCAAAAATACTTACCTTCATGGTTGGACAATGTTGTGTATGAGCCAGACAACAGCATCTAAGAAGTAGCTGTCTAGCACTGTGATGTCATCTATCTGCATTAGACACCAATAACTGAAAATCAATAAAAGAGAAGAACAAATATATTAGACTTCAAACAGTAGCAGTAACACCCCTCCATTACAATGAAAAAAAAACAAAGGTACTTACCTGTGCAGTATGTCTACATGCCATAATGAATCCAGGAACATAACGAGCAAAAGGCCGTTTCTCTAACTTTGGAATAACAGCAGCATGCAGCAGCAGCAAAGCACCCTCTCCATGTGGCAATAGTGTTTGACTGAAAGGAAGCGTTTTCTCTCTGGGGACACAACTTCACATTTCTGGCAAACAGCTGGTGGTGGTGGGGTGTCAGGCCCAAAAATGCTTAGTACGATAAATATGTTTAGGGTCTCTTGCAAGCTTCACATATGCTTTGCACCACCTTCTCTGGTGTGTGCGGCAATAGTATTTGACTGAAAGGAGCGTTTTCTCTATGGGGACACAACTTCACATTTCTGGCAAAGTGCTTGTGGTGGTGGTGTGGCAGGCTCAAAAATGCTTAGTACGATAAATATTTTTATGTTCTCTTGCTAGCTTCGCATATGCTTTGCATCGACTTCTCTGGTGTGTGTGGCAACAGTATTTGACTGAAAGGATGCGTTTTCTCTCTGGGGACACAACTTCACATTTCTGGTAAAGTGCTGGTGGTGGTGGAGTGACAGGCCCAAAAATGCTTAGTACAATGAATATGTTTAGGTTCTATTGCAAGCCTCACATATGCTTTGCACCACCTTCTCTAGTGTGTGTGGCAACAGTATTTGACTGAAAAGATGTGTTTTCTCTCTGGGGACACAACTTCACATTTCTGGAAACGTGGTGGTGGTGGTGGTGGGGTGGCAGGCCCAAAAATGCTTAGTACGATAAATATGTTTAGGTTCTCTTGCAAGCTTCACATATGCTTTGCATTACCTTCTCAGGTGTGTGTGGCAACAGTATTTCAGTGAAGGGAAACAATTAATGTCTGGGGACATAACTTCACATTTCTGGCAAATGCAGTAAACATGTTAAGTGCTCAAAATAGATTTATATTTAACTTCTCAGTAGAACAGGTGATGTTTGTGTTATAGTTTGCACTTCTTTGGGTGGTTGGCGGCGGAGGTAGCACACAACAGAACTTGTACCATCACATACCATGGGGAAACAATTTGTGTAATGTGGCAAATAGGTGGGTAGGTAAAAAAAAATTATTTTTATACAGGATAGAACATATCGTTAGGGATGAAATCCGTGTTTACAAGACAAGTCCTGTTTGGTTACATAAAAGTAAGAATCATATAGTGTGTTACGAATACTAGGATGTTTACAAAATATGTTAGTAGGCTCCATGCATGAAATGAGGTTACCAATGGATCCTAAAGTTTGTAATGCAGTACATATGCAGGATTTTGAGTATAATACATCCATTGCTATAGACTTTTTAAGTAGCTTATGTGAAGAGATATATAAAATAACATTAATGGAATCAGATGATTCCATATTAAAACAAGCATTTGTCAATGGCGAACGTTCACTTGCAGGTATTTGCAGTGGTGTTTGGCATGTACGGTGCTTTACCCTAATGCCCTGTGCGATTGCTGGTATTTGCACAACAAATTGTCAGCATGATCTTTTTGTTACCCCCATTGTGCGCTACATAGGCGGAAATACGTTTTGGGCAGGATGTGAAAAATGACAGCTGTACTGCTCATAAGGAAGTGTGGTAAAATGCCAATGTTGAAAATCTGGAGTGGAAATATTGAAAATTCGCAAACCTACGAGCGTGCGTGGGAACTGTGCAACGTACGCTCGTAAAACAGTCATTTTTAGGAATTTTTTCACCAAATTTTCAACATTGCCATTTTAAAACCTGTGCTAATGAACAATGTCACTGTGATTTTCTTACTGTGTCCCATACATTGATTTACGCACACCGACTGGGCCATTGTGCACTACATGCGGAAAGACGTTTGGGCAGGATGTGAAAATGACAGCTGTACTGCTCATAGGAGGTGTAGTAAAATGGCAATGTTGAAAATCTGGAGTGAAAATATTGGAAATTCGCAAACTTACGAGTGTGCGTAGGAACTGCACAACGCGCGCTCGTAAAACAGTTACTTGTAGGAATTTTTCCGCCAAATTTTCAACATAGGCATTTTAAGATCTCTGCTCATGAACAGTGACACTGTGATTTTCTTAATGTGTCCCACACACTGAGTTCGCACACCGACTGTGCCATTGTGCGCTACATGGGCGGAAACACGTTTTGGGCAAGATGTGAAAAATGACAGCTGAAGTGCTCATAAGGAGGTGTGGTAAAATGGCAATGTTGAAAATCTGGAGTGAAAATATTGAAAATTCGCAAACTTACGAGCGAGCGTAGGAACTGTGCAATGCAGACTCATAAAACAGTCATTTTTAGGAATTTTTTTGCCAAATTTTCAGCACAGCCATTTTAAGACCTCTGCTCATGATTAGTGTCACTGTGATTTTCTTAATGTGTCCCATACATTGAGTTCGCACACCGACTGCGCCATTGTGCGCTACATGGACAGAAACACATTTTGGGCAGGATGTGAAAAATGACAGCTATACTGCTCATGAGGAGGTGTGGTAAAATGGCAATGTTGAAAATCTGGAGTGCAAACATTGAAAATTCACAAGCGTACGAGCGTGCGTAGGAACTGCGCCAACGCTCGTAAAACAGTCATTTTAGGAATTTTTCACCAAATTTTCAACATAGCCATTTTAAGACCTCTGCTCATGAACAGTGTCACTGTGTTTTCTTAATGTGTTCCATACATTGATTTTGCACACGACATGCCATTGTGCATGACATAAGCAAAACCATTTTAGGGTGAGATGTGAAAAATGACAGCTGCAGTGCTCATAAGGAGGTGTGGTAAAATGGCAATGTTGAAAATCTGGAGTGAAAATATTGAAAATTCTCAAACTTACGATCGTGCGTAGGAACTGCGCAACGCAGACTCATGAAACAGTCATTTTTCAGGAATTTTCTCACCAAATTTTCAGCACAGCCATTTTAAGACCTCTGCTCATGAACAGTGTCACTGTGATTTTCTTAATGTGTTCCATACATTGATTTCGCACACCGACTGCGCCATTGTGCACTACATGGTCGGAAACACGTTTTGGGTGAGATGTGAAAAATGACAGCTGTACAACTCATAAGAAGGTGTGATAAAATGGCAATGTTGAAAATCTGGAGTGAAAATATTGAAAATTCGCGAACTCACGAGCCCTGCGTGAGAACCTCGCAACACACACTAATAAAACAGTCATTTTTGGAATTTTGCCAAATTCTCAACATGGGGTTTTGGGACCTTCTCGCGAATCGATGTCACTGTCATGGTGTTATTCAAGGCTGAAGGGTGATTTCACGCAGTGACTGTGCAGTGCCTGCAAAATCACCCTTCGGGCCCGAATAACGCCATGACAGTGACATCATTCATGAGAAGGGGTCCCAAAAACCCCATGTTGAAAATTTGATGCAAAAATTCCAAAAAATGACTGAGATATGCACTAAAGTTGAAACCCCCCTATGTAGCCCATTATACAGCTTACCGGCATTTCTTCAGTTCGCGGTCGGCTTTGAAGAGTGCAGACGGTTCCCGGTCCAACGAAGATCGTCGCACCAGAGTCTGAGGTAAGTATGTGGGGGGAGGCTGGGTGTACAGGGTGGGTGCGGGTTGGGAAGGAGGTTGGGAGATGCGCATGGACCGCTTTTGTTTTACAGGAAAAAAAAAGATGACGAGGGACGCCACACACTGGGTGGGCTACCAGCATGGCAGAAGATGTGTGGGGCCAAAGGAGCCGACGGGGTGGCAAAACAAACAAACAGTTTGCCACGCTGGGGTGGGCTCTCAGTGTGGCGGCAGGATGGCTTAGGGGCCGTGGAGCCGACGGGGTTGGGCACCCTCGGCAAAACAAACAACTTTTGCCATGCTGGGGTGGGCTCCCCAGCATGGCAGAAAAGCTTTGGGCGGCGTGATGCGTGGGGGAGCACGTGACGGAGGAGGGCGGCGCGCTCAGTCTGGCAGTGGTGTTTTCCTTTGAAGCACAGGAACACCACTGTCATACTGAGCTCCTGCACCCATTGGTGCAGGACCGTCACGCCTGCTCAAGGGAGCAGTGCATTGGATGGGAGAGGCACACCTCCAAGTGTGCTATTCTCCCAAAACGTTCCTTGCGCATGCGCACAAGCGAACGTAAAAATGCACTTTCATTAGTCAAAATGCATGAAAATTTGTGTACTAATTTGTGACATGACTACCCATATGTGTGAAATAGTCTCTCAGTGTCATTTAACTAGACTTTTCTGGCAATACAAATATTTTTGTAACTAATTCCATGTCCTGCTCTCATTTATCACACTTCCTTATTGTGCTACCTTGAGTCCCACCCACCTCCAGGGGGCCCTAAAGATGTAGTCTTGCGTGTAACCATTAATGTCCCCTCGTGTTACCTCTGAACCTTTGTAATAATTTGCACTTTGATGCAATTTTCATTGTATATTTGTCCCCAGGTTACTTGCTGTATTTGTTTAGGGTACTACAGTGCATTGCCCTGTTTCTTTAAGTACACAGCATGATCACAATCTGTCCCCTTTGCTCATCTGATCCTTTCCTGTCCCCCACCGGATGTTCACGCGTGACAGCAGGGGTCCAGGGAGCCACTTGTAAAAACATTTGGGCACTTATATCAGCATGAGATTGGGGCAGGCCATGGGGGGATATAAAAGACAATTCCTTGCAATTTCTAGCCCTTTTCTGTGATTGACTTTCTTGTCCTGAAGAGCTTTTGTCCTCCTGTGTGACCCTCATTACATCACTATCCTCACTGCAGCAGGTAAATACTGATCATGCCTGCTGTCAAAACTACTGTTTTTTCATATGAACTGCTATGCATTTTTGCTTTATAATGTTGTTGTTGAACATTGGACAAACCCTCTCAATGTGTAACATGGGGCTTTTGTGAATAAAATGAGGAACTGTTCCTCATGATGCAGTACAACTGAGAGGTGTGGCTTGATCAGATGTGCATGTTAGTTTGGTGCGCCCAAATTAAGCAACCACAAATTTTATTCTTTTTACTTTGTTTGATTCTCCTTTGGATCCCCACCTGTTGGCATCCATCTTTCAACCTCCCGCCCAGCTCCACACCCCAACATCAGGCAGCTAGCCTCTTCTTCCCCCACAATTTACCCTCTGTGGCAGGATGATGAGGAGCCCCCCTTGTTCAAACTCACCTTGACTAGGATTCAGATTCTGTGGGGTGCTATTCAGATTTGGGGCCTGCTGTGGCAGGTGGCTGTCATCATCCTGCTTGACCTGGGACCTTATTTTTCCTTGTCCTGTGTTTCCCCTTGGGTAGAGCATGTAATGTTGGCAAGGGCCATGCAGTGCACACTTCCACCCATGGCACGCTGGCTGATCACCAGTGTGGTAGTAGGTAAAGCACAGATGCCTCAGCCCTCCATGCCATTGGGCTGGTGGCAACCACAAATTTAGGTGAAGTGGTAGGTTTACCTGGCACAATCTTGACGTTGGTTGTGATTGGCTATTGCACTGCATAAAGTGTTTGTTGCTGGCTTCTTTATTAGTGGGGTGCACCACTTCTGTTTTGTCATTGTGCATCACAGGGCACCCACAGCATTTTTTTGTTAATTTGGGTACCAAACCATGTGGTCACTGATTATTCATTTATTTATTTTTTCAGTGGGGGTGCACTATTTGGTCTGTATGTATCAGGTCTGATGACAGTTTTTAACTGAGTCTCCGTGGTATGTTTTGCGATGTGCCTCCATTTTTGGTCGGCAGACGTCTGGAAGCATGCTTCCATTTTTCCATTTTGTTGCCGACGGCTAGATATGTGTCTCCATTTTGCTTGCAGATGGGTGTATGCTTCCTTTCTTTTTGTTTGTAGATGGGTGGATGCGTGCCTTCATTTTGTTTTCAGATTTGTGTATGATTGCCTCCATTTTGATTTGCAGATGGGTGGAGGCATGCCTCCATTTTGTTTGCAGATTTGTGTATGATTGCTTCCATTTTGATTTGCACATTGGTGGATGCATGCCTCCATTTTGTTTATAGATGAATGGCTGCATACCTTCATTTTGTCTGCAACTGTGTGGATGCATGGCTTCCCTTTGACACCAGATGGATGAATGCTTGCTGCCATTTTGTTGGCAGACCTGTGGATGCCTGGGTTCAGTATTTTACTTTTTTTTTCTTTTTGGCAGATAGGAAGATGCATGGCTCGTACTGTGTTTATTATGTTTTTCTCCTTTTTTGTCTTCACTTAAGAAGTTATTTAGTAATTAGAACAGCTTTGTTAGCAAATGTGTGATTGTTTGAACATTGGATTAGGATTTTGGTAGTTGAAAATAAAAAAAATTGAACACAATGAATTTGTTTATTTTGTTTTTTTTGGTTGGGCACCACCACCATGGTAACCCTACCTGCTATTTTGGTTTAAATTTCAAAATCACTAAACAACCCCAGATATGCGCTTTTTGTATTCAAACAGGTAGCTTGTACTGGGCTGGTGATCTTGGCAAAAGCCATTTTGTTTGTGACTATGTCCACAACCCCAACCCCCCAAAAAATAAAATCAGTTATGCATATTACACATGTATTTACTACACCATTACACAATTACCTGGTCATGCACAATTGAATTGTATGCCTAAGTAGGCAACAACTAATATTGGTGGGGTGGCTGGTTTGTGTGCTGTTATTCAGATGGTGTTTGGGTGATGCTGCTGCATTAGCTAACTTGTCTGGCGCTGCCTGCATATTCTATTTTTTGCACATTTAAAGTGTTTATTATTGTGCCTTTGTGGATTTTCTGGTTGCATTGCAGGGCATATTGTTAATCATAACACAAAACTATATGGTCACTGTTTTTGGAGGGGTGGAGCTTAATGTTAAAAAGCACTCTCCCGGTGCTGCTTGTTGTGGTGCCCTAATTAGGATACATTATTCTCTGGGCCATATTGGTCAGCCATACCATACATGTGTGTGGTGGGTTTACAAAACTTTGCCTAAAAAAAAAAAAAAAATTACTGTGAGAACCAACTATACTGTTTTCTGCGGGTGTTGTCTGTGTTCAGTTTACATGGACAGTCCATTATTCAGGTGATATGGACTGATAATGCCCTGATTAGAATGCATACTTTAATGATGAACTTCTCTGAAAGATTCCATCAGGTGTTTAGCTGCATGCCTCCATATTGTCTGCAGATGGGTGGTGATGTGCCTCCATGTTGTCTACAGATGGGTGGTAGTGTGCCTCCGTGTTGTCTATAGATGATTGGTGGCATGCCTCCATGTTGCGTGCAGACAGGTAGTGGTGTGCCTGTGGTGATTTAATGTCCCCTGTTACATGTGAAGCCCTGCTTTTATGTCCCCTGTTACATGTGCAGCCCTGCTTTTATGTCCCCTGTTACACGTGCAGCCCTGCTTTTATGTCCCCTGTTACATGTGGTTCAATGTTTTATTGTTCAGCAATCAAGCCTTTACAACATACTAAAAGCATAAAATTATGTACAAAAAAGAAGAAAAAAATATATTAAATCTAATATTACATTTAAAATTTTGACACATAAAAATCCACGAACAAATTAATTGTCATAGGCGGAGAGACGTTTTTCTTTGTGTTTCAACACTTGATAAAAAAAAACTTTAAACCATCTTAGCCTCCTCCAATGTCTGAGGATGAAGAAGTATGAATAAAATATCATATTTTGCATTCACATATTTAACAAGGAAATCATTTAACAGATTAAACCGCAGGGTTTTATATAAAGGGCACTGTACAGTAATATGATAAAGATCTTCTTGAAAACCCTTGTTACATCTGCAAAACTCCAAACCTAAATTGGGTGGAGTCATCTTATTAAAAAAAGCGTGTTTAGAACAGATGATTCCCAGTCTTGCCCAAGTAATCATTTTTTCTTTCTAACAGGGACAGCCCAAGAGTAAGATATTTCTCTATAAATGCATCAATTTTATTTTGAGCTAACCACCTGGCCTGACATTGAACTCTGAGGAGCTCCATTTGCTTATCATAGGCAAGCCTAAGTATTTTCTTTTTAACATACTCCTTAAACACATAAGATACTGATATTGATTTCTCCCAATCTGTCCAAAAATGAAGCATATTAACACTGCCCAAAATACGTTGAATATTTTTGCCCCAAGGAGACCTAAAATTCTGTTTATGCCAAGATAATTTTTCTCTAAGGCATAGTAGAGGCATAATATTAGTCTGTTGATTAATAATTTTGACCCAGTAACTCATGAGAGGTATATCAATTATTGTAACAATAGGTACTCTACCCAATTCAGCCCTAACTGTAACATTAGAAGTGGCAAGTGGAACCTGCAATAAAGATTTATAATAGAGAGAAAGTGGGATCTCCAACCATGAAGGGACATTGTTGTTCCAGACCTCTGTGCCATACAAAAGAATAGGATTAATTTTGGCCTCGCCGGCTATCAATGCCGTCGAGATCAAATATCCTGCATATTTCCTAGCAAAAGCGTAAGAGAGCCCTAACAATCAGTTTTGCCCTTATCACTTGTCCTCTCCAATGCTCTATCCAATTTCCATTCAAGCAAACTTCATCCCCAAAATATATAAGAGGATACTACTCAATAAGTTTGTTATTTAAATAAATCCTTGGTTTAATTTGATGTCCCTGTAAGGGTGCAAAAATCAGCAACTTAGTTTTTTTAATATTTATTAATAAGTCCAAATGTTTACATTTAGAGCAAAATTGATTTATTTTATTTTGTAAGCCCTGAGCAGATAAAGCAAAAATAATCAAATTGTCTGCATAGGCCAGACAATGTACTGGGATATTCTTAATTTTTGGGGAATCAAGAATATCTATATCTTTATAAGTCAGAAGGGCATCAATATACAAATTAAAAAGAAGGGGGGCCAGAGGACATCCCTGTTTAACTCCGGAAGTTGTACTGAAATAGTCAGAAATGTTGTCCTTATTATCATATCTAATAGCTGATGTTGTGTGAGAATATAACCTAATAATGGGGGCTAATAAATTTAATGGTACGTGTCTATTTAATAATATCTCCCATAACTTGGCTCTATTAACCAAGTCAAATGCTGCAGAAAAGTCTACAAACACAGCATACAGCTTCATTTTACAAAATGATCTATATTTTTCTATCAGATGGGCTTGGATGTAAATATTATCTGTCGTAGAAAAATCCTTATGAAAACCTGCTTGAAACATCGATAAAGGGGAGTTTGCAGTTATCCAATCTTGAAATTTGTGTAATATTATTTTAGCAAAGATTTTTCCACTAATGTCAGTAAGACTGATTGGACGATAATTAGATGGCAAATGAAGTTGGCCCTTTTTATGAATTGGAACTACTATATTTCTTGTCCAAGATAATGGAATAAATCTCTTTTAAACAGATATTGAAAAATTAGTAAAAAAACTACCCAATAATTCAAATGCCCTTGTAAATTTCTCCCGGTATCAAATCGGGTCCAGGTGCTTTATTATTTGATAAATTCACAATGGCTTCTTCCACTTCTCCAAATGAAAACACTAACGATGTGTATTCCCCCTCAATGTTAAAGTTTTCTATCACATCATCATCGTTGGTAGGATGTCTATTAAATAGTAGACTATAATAAGATATCCAAGTTTCCTTGGGGATATATATGGGAGGTCTAGAATTCTGATCAGCTGTCCCCTTGGACACCAAAGCCCAAAAAAGCTTAATATCACCCTCCTTAATAACTCGGTACATAACACCCTATTGTTTTTTCAATAAATTCTCTTTTTTTGGCAGAGAAATTCCTTGTACTCCCTTTGCATTTTATTTAAATTTATAATCCCCATCTTACTCGGATTTTTTTTTGTCTGCCTGATGGCCCTCATCAAATTTCTTTTCTCTCTCCCCTACAATACTCATCAAACCAGGATACTAACTGGGGCTTAACACTATTAACTGAATAAATCAGTGTCTTAATCTGTTGATACCCTATGTTTAATAATTCACTGATCCTTTCACCTTTGGAGCCATTATGTACCTGCTGAAATAACTCAACAAAAATAGAAGAGTATAAAGGTTCCAAACTCCTTGCATCGACTCATTATTCAATCTTAACCTTTTTTCCCACTAATCTCAATATCCGCCAAGGGCTTATTAGGGGGAGGAATGACACTATCAGAAGTCCTAAAGTCCAGCAAAATTGCTGCATGATCGCTTTCTGTTCTCATAGCCACATATAATCTCCTGCAGAAATGATAGCTAAAAGGAGAGCATAATATAAAATCAATTACACTCTTACCAACTGGGGAGAAAAAAGTGCTATCACCCCGACGATCCCCTTCTAATCTCCCATTAAGAATCAAGAGATTATTCTCGGTGATAAAAGTACTAAAACTTCTCCCTGCCTCATTTACAATCATGTCAGTTGTATTTCTTTTTTCCAAATCTACCATATATAATAGTTCTTGTAACAAAGATAAATTATCGAACTCGGCTATCCTAGCATTAAAATCCCCAGCTAAAAGGACAGTATCTATCCAATTTAACTGTATCATTAAATCTATTTCCATTGATAGTTTGGACCAAAAATCATATGTAGAGTAAGTGTGAAAACATGGTGGAATATAAATGTTAACAATCAGAACCATACAAAGGTCCCAGTTAACCACTACCATAAGGATCTCGGGAGTTGGAGAGTAACTTTTGATTACCCTTAATCCTTCCCTAATTTTGATCATTGTAACCAGACCTCCTTTGTTCCTCCCATGTTTTTTCACTTTAATTGCTGGCACAAAAATAGTTTCATATCCATTCAGGAAAGGAGATGTTAAAACCCATGTCTCCTGAAAAATAATCACTTCATGTCGCGAAATAAAAGCAACCCACTGTGGATCCACAAACTTATTATGGAGTTCTGCTATATTCCAATTAAGGACATTATAACCAGGGTTGCTTTCTGACCCCCCTTCCTGCTCTAATGAGGACTAATTACTTTTTATTTCCAAAAAACTTAGTCAAGGTTGCATGGCTCTAGATTGACCTGATGTCTCCCACTCATTCAATTCCACCATGTAAATACCCACCTCATCCAACACATGTCTGTTTTCAAAAAGTAATACTAACAATTGTACAGAACCAATAATACAGTTAAACTGAGTATCCTTTTTATCATTCCAAACTCTATTCACCTCCACAAATTCTTCTGGAAGTATATGAGTTTTAATAATAGTTGATAAAATCATCCGCAATAATGATGGTAAATTAGTAGCAGTTTCTCCCTCCAATATATCCAACCCAAAAATAGAGATCATTGAGGTTTCACGGGAAACTCCAAACTCCCAATTCAGTGTTACAAGAGTAGTTTTGAATATATCATATGTTAACATTTTTCCTATTTTTGCCCTATTATAAACATTTTTCCAAATTGTTGACCAGGTCACTGGTGTTGATTAACAGTAATCCCAAAGAGTCTACCAGGCCTTGCTTAGCCCAGACCAATTTTGCCATATCCATGTTAGGGAGCATAAAGTAAACTGAATTAGTAGGGTTGGAAGTATCCCTAGTCACCATAATAAGAGCATCTGCGACTGTTGGTAACCTAATTCTGCTCTCAACATATGGGCTATCATGCTGGTTAGGTTACAGTAGATTCATAATGTTTAAAATACAGCTTATCTAATTTAAAACTACCTCTTTCCCTGTACAGATTAAATTATATGCTTCAGGTCATACCCTTGGGGTTACTATCCTCCTTGGCCAACATGGAATTTGGGCAAAGATCTTTATTAAACTGATCTACCTTAATTAAATTCTCCTTAGAATTTGTTTTTGTTCATAATGTAATCACCCTCCCCTTTCTTGATCTTTTATAAGTATCCCATCCACAAATGTAGATTTTTTTTGGTCAGATTTCTTCCTTGTATCTCTCTGTACCTCTCCTATCCTAATGGTACCTGTAGCCCCAATTTTATTAGTCTTTTCATCCTTAGTGTTTAATTCATCTTTCTGTTTTCCTAAATTAGGAGTCTGAATAAGTCCCACAGGCCCAAGCTTTTCTTCCCCTTTTTCTTACTTACTCCACCCTCTTTTGCCCTTTTACCTTTTGAGGCTCTTGAACATTTAGGGAGAAAATGACAAATTATGCCTAGATCTGTGAACTTTCTTTTCCCCAATAATTGTGAAATTTGCTGTTCTAAAGCAGCAAACTTCACAACACAAAAACTAGAAAGAGTTTCCAAAGTTGTCTTAATACCATTATATGCCTCCAATAAAACAACATTGGACATTACTGGATGTGCAAGAGCCTTAATGGTATATTCGATATAGTATCCAGACACTGAACCAAAAATCTTTATCTAAATGAATGTCCTGGACCTCTTTGTCCATTTTTAGAAAAAACTCTTCAGGCATCATTAAGGGATGAATACACCATTTCTTTAGAGTCGATATTGCAGACCCCTACCTCACTAGAGATCTCTAATGGACTAAATAACTTTATTCCTGAGGGAAAGCATGAAATACCATCATCTTTTTCTATATAATCTCCTTGCCCAGACATGCAATGCTGACTTGCTTCTACTTCCCCCATCCACTCATCTTGTCTAAAAACCTGGGAATGATCCGCTATATTTGTTTTTTCCCCAAAAGTGGTACAATCGTAACCTTCTATATTGGAAACCATATGTGTGCTGTTCATTTTTGGAACGTCCTGAAAAATATTATTGGGGGCTTTAGAAAGGGTTTTTTTTGGGACAGAGTTTTAACACCAGTCTCTAAGTTACTAATTACTTCCAAGTCCGGAGTTATATTCTTATTGTCAAAAGAGGATAATTGTTTAAATTCCTCAAATTCCCTGTTAGTCCCATCGCTACCACTAAATTGGTTCTCCAATAAATTAATCAAAGTCTCTTGATTTGTATTATTCGGACTGTTCTTATCCCAGCTCTTAGCCATCAGAATTTGGTTTCTTCCATTAAATTCTGAATTGTCTCCAGCTAAATCTGATCTGCATTCCTCATTCATAAGCTCCTTAAAGGAGTGAGGTAAGTAGGATACTACGGGACTTTCTACCAAATCCTTAGGGGTCGAAGCCATGATGACCAATTCCTGTGTAAAAACACAGCAATTACCTTTTTTATTCTTTTTTGGATTTATCCTTTGCTTTCCTTTAATTGCCCCTTTAACAGTTTTGTTTACCATCTTACCACTTCGAGTATACATATAAGGAGAGGAGAGGAAAAAAAAATTTAAATCCTAACTCAAAAAATGGGACTGAAAAGGAGTCAGGTGACAGCTTATCTAAACAGCTGAATCTTCCACGAGCATCACTCCTTAAATTTGTAGAAAGCCTTCCCACCTGAAAACAGCCAGACCCACCAGTTAAAACCAAAAAATACAGAACTAGATAAACAATAAAACCTATTTAAAATGAGGTCCCTCTCTTTTATGGGTACATATTCCTATGCAAAATCTACTCCGAGTGGTGCTCGCGCCACTCACGCTCGCGCACACGCTCACGCTATGCATGAGTGCGATGTTAAAATGCTGCAGCAAACCCTCCCACAGAGGCAAACCTGCTCTATTATTGGCTCACCCCTGAGCTGAAATTACATGCAGGTAAATGGCCTCTTGCACACACCTGGGTAATCCCCTCAGTTCAGCAGAGCAGCAAGATGAAACAAATCAGAGCAGTTTCAGTTACAAAGTCACACATATGCTGCACTCAGTCATTTTCAAGCTGCCAAACTGTTCCAAAAACACAGATCTCTTGGATAGCTGCTGCTCAAGTAGATTGCACAAGTGTCCCAGTGGAAATAAAAGGCTGGTGATCTTGCAGGGAAGGACAGAGGCAAACCTGCTCTATTATTGGCTCACCCCTGAGCTGAAATTACATGCAAGTAAATTGCCTCTTGCACACACCTGGGTAATCCCCTCAGTTCAGCAGAGCAGCAAGATGAAACAAATCAGAGCAGTTTCAGTTACAAAATCACACATATGCTGCACTCACAGTCATTTTCAAGCTGCCAAACTGTTCCAAAAACACAGATCTCTTGGATAGCTGCTGCTCAAGTAGATTGCACAAGCGTCCCAGTGGAAATAAAAGGCTGGTGATCTTGCCCCTGTTACATGTGCAACTTTGTGGTGGCTTCTTCTCAGACCCCAACATTGGAGTTATCCCACACCACACTACATTTTTATAAGGTGAGTCAAAGCATTAAGAAATGCTTATAATAATCACTATATTATAGAGTTTAAAAAATGACACTAATGTCACACTTTGGTAGCCCTTTTTCATGCATAGAGCCAGTACAACAACATTCACTATGTAATATACAAATTACATGATATCAAAGTATCAAATAAAACCAGCAACAAATACAAAATGTACAAAAGTACTTACAGGCCTAAATACATTAATGTTTATAAAGGCAAAAAACTAAAAGTGCATTATAATGTATGGTCTAGAGTTACTAAACCCAATAGTAGACTGGGCAGTTAACAGTTACACACAACCTAGATTAAGTTCAAACCCAATCTAAATACTTTATATTACGGGAATTTCTATAAAGACAAACAGACAAGGATAAGGCACAATTATATCATATAGTCAGAATTACTAAACATAATAATGAACCAGACATTTAGCAGTTGCACACAACCTGAAACATTTATTTCAGTCCTGTTTTAAATACATTTGTGGATGCCAGAAGTATATTCCACCATATTGCCTCTTGATGTTTTAATGTTTTTACCCCAAATTTTGTTTTATTATAATTACCTTTTATTTTATTGACGTGTACAGATCTAGTCAAGGTCTGAGTAGGTTCAATCTTTTTCGTCAGTGCATTAACTGATATGTAATGAGACGGTTACTTTATAAAAAAACGATGCAGTCATTTCAGCCATATCTCACCATTTCTTTGTTCTAAAGTAGTCCATCCCAAAGTAATTAGTAATGTACAATGATGTGTTCTATAATGACAACCCAATGTAAACATCGCAAGTTTATAATAAATTTTATCTAACTTAACCCGCATTAACTTAGGTGCAATCCTATATATGACACTTCCATAATCAATAGTAGGCATCACCATTTGTTCCACTATAGTTTTTCTAGTCTTTAAATCCAGATGACTTGATGTTCGTCTAAGAGCCCCTAATCTCCTACTAACTTTATTCAGTAACTCCCTAATGTGTTCTTGAACATTTAACTCTGCATCAAATATTACACCCAGATATCGATATTCGGTTACCTGATCTATTAGAACATTTGACAAAGATGTTATACCCAAATTTGGTTTATTTCTATTCCCAAAATAAAGGACTTTTGTCTTCTTTTTATTCATTGCCAGCCCCGACCTGGTGAACCACTCCCCTATGCCACTGAAGTCCCTCTGCAGGTTAAGTCTCAGGTCTGCAAAGTCCGCCCCAGTTGCAACAAGAGCCATATCATTGACTGTCTGGGGAAGGTCATTGCAGAATATTAAGAATAACAAGGGCCCTAGTATAGATCCTTGAGGGACTTCTCTTTCTGCTAGTTTAACTGTTGACAAAGTCTGGGACACACATACTCTTTGAGATCTTCCAGTTAAATATGATTTAATCCATACCCATGGTCCCTCAGTAATGCCCATAACCCAGAGTTTCCTCAGGAGCAGGGAGTGGTCCACCAGGTCAAAGGCTTTCGACAAGTCTGCGAATAAAAGTGCATTCTCCTTTCCTGCATCCAGGAAAGTTGACACAAGATCATTAAATTCGATCAAAGCTGAATTTGTAGAAAGTCCTCTTCTAAAACCTGCCTGATATGGTGTAAGTACATTATTTATTTCTAAATAGTCCATTACTTGCATATGTACTAACTTCTCCAGGCATTTAAATAGTATTAAAAGCAGGGCAATTGGTCGATAGTTGCCTGGGTCGCTTTGTTCTCCCACTTTATATATTGGAATAGTTTTACTCTGTTTCCACATAGTAGGACAAAACCCCGTGCTTAAGCTCCAATTAAACATGTATACTATTATTGGCGCTACGTGATCAGTAGCCATTTATAAAAACCTTCCTTCCAGCCCATCTATGCCAGGAGATTTATGAATTTTAATATGTTTTAAACTTGTTTTTACCACCTTTATGTTTAATATTCTAAATCAAAAGGTGGATATAACCCATTAAACTCAAGTTCATCCTGGGTCTTGTTTAGTGGAACTCTTACATCTACATCTGGGAGATTAACAAAGAAACCATTTAACAAATATACTATTGCCTTAGGTTCCTTTACTTCCATCCCCTCATGAATCAGTTGATTAATGTTTTGTTTATTTGTATTACCTGGACTAATAATATCATTAACTGTTTGCCAGAATCTTTTGGGATCATTATTCCTGTCTATTTTTATTCTATAATAATTCAATCTAGCCCTCCTTATCTGTTGTTTACTATTATTCCTTTTATTTTTATAAATGTCCCAATCACTACTTGTTTTTGATTTTTTAGCCAATTTCCACAATCTATTCTAGATCATAATACTTTTTAATAAATTGTCATTTATCCAGGGCTCCCTGGCTTTTCTTTTACTTGCTTTTGTTTTTGGTGCATGCTTATCACATAGCTCCAAAAATCTAGCCACAAAATACTGTACGGTTTGATCTAAATCCAGAATTAATTTACATCTCTCCCAATTTTCTGTCTGCATGTCCAAGTTAAATCTATCAATTGAAAAACGTTTCATATCCCTAACCCATCCCTCCCTCAACTGTGTCCGTGGTTGTGCCATACTACATATAACTGCCCAAATTAAATGATGATCTCCCAGTAATGGAGGTTCAACACCCTTTGAGTGGACATTTCATTGAGGTGAAACTAACAACAGATCAAATAATGTACCCTTGGTCATAGAATTAGTGTATCTAGTAGGTTCATCTATCAGCTGGATTAAATCAAGGGGTGCCAGAATTTCTTTTAATCTATTACCTCTCTGATTATGCCAGTCTGAGTTTAAATCTCCCATCAAAATCAACAATTTATCTTTTACTTCGTCCTGAATTTTACCAATGGTTGATTCCAGATCCACCATCTTAGCATTCAGGGGAGAATATAGAATCCCTATAACAACTTTTAAATCATACAAATAAAGTACTATAAAGTCCACATTTCCTGTATTATCTTTTGCTAAAACTTTAACTGATCCCAATGTATTTTTTATATAAAGAATCCCCCCCCCATATTCTTCCTATCTGAATGATATATTTGATATCCTACCAAACCTATTTCACCATCCTCTACCATATTTGTAAGACAGGTTTCAGAAAAGCCTGCTATATCTGGTTTTTGAGCTTCAAATAACACTTCCACCAGATCCATTTTTGGGGCCAGACTCCTTGTATTGTCATGCATTATTTTCAAATTAGTTCTCAACTTCTCAGTTGGCCCTGGATTCGGTTCTATACCCCCCCCCCCCATATTAAGAGCAAAGTAAACATAACATTATCAGAACACATACTTTTATATATTTTGTATGCCTCCAAAGATTTGAACTGACTTGCAAGGCAGAAAGTCATCCAAATTCTTGTAAACTCATTTCTACGCAATTTTAAACTACCAAAACTCCCCCCTTGTAGTCCTATTACTGAATTTATTGCCCAGTAGTACTCCAATTTACTAGGGACATCCTCAGTTATACATGAATAATTAGTTGAACAAACAAATAGCAACAAACACATCATTTTGCCTGCATTCATTATAGTACCTGAAGCCTGTTAGAACTATATTTTAAAAGATATTTACCTTACCAACACTTAAATGCTGAATACAATTAAAACGTTCCCTTTTAGTACACCATTAAAAATATACAACCTATTTCCAGGTTATAATATTTTACTGTCAAAATTTAAATAAAATAATCTACCCACCCCTTAGTTTTTCACTTAATTTCTATATAAAACACTACTAACCCATCAAACTGCTTTTCAAGTTTTCCTTGCTATCAGTGGTACTCGCACCACTCACAATGCTCGCGCTTGCAAGCAGCGCTGAAATTTAAAGGTCTCAGTCCCTGCCTTTAATGATGATTCCAACCAGCTGACTCTCCCCAAGCGCCCTGCTCACAATAGTGCACAGATAAAGATAGGTTTATGATAGAGATAGAGATGGGATGTATAGGGAGAGGCATCAGCAGCAGAAAACAGGAAGTTGTTATCCCTCTGTACAGACAGTTGGTGAGACCCCATCTGAAGTACTGTGTCCAGTTCTGGAGACCCCATCTCCGCAAGGACATAGACAGGACAGAGGCAGTCCAGAGGAGGGCAACTAAAATGGTGCAGGGTCTGCAAGAGAAGCTGTATGAGAAGAGACTAAAGGAGCTTAATATGTATACCTCTGAGGAAAGAAGGGAGAGGGGGGACATGATAGAAACTTTTAAGTACCTCAGTGGAATCAACAAAGTCCAAGAGGGTAGCATCTTTCAGAAAAAGAGACGTGCAAGAACAAGGGGACACAATTTAAAGATGGGGGAGGTTCAGGGGCAATGTGAGGAAGTATTATTTCACAGAGAGGGTAGTTGATGCATGGAACAACCTTCCTGAGGAGGTTGTGGGATCTAAAACTGTGGGAGAATTCAAGAATGCATGGGACAGACATAAGGCAATTCTTGTGGGGGGTAGGAAGAAATAGGCTGTTGGTTAACTAGGATCTGCGGCCTATCCTGTAGGTAGGGAAATGGGCAGACTAGATGGGCCAAGTGGTCCTTATCTGCTGTCAAAGTCTATGTTTCTATGTTTCTATGTAGGTGTTAAGTCCAGGCACAGAATATACAAATCACACAGTCGCTCACCGTGGTGATTCTCTGCAATGTTACTGCAGGGGAATCCTCTCGGAGCAAACAGCAAGCAGCAGGTAGTGTTCAGCACCGCATAGCCACTTGCGAGCGGTGCGGAAATGTAAAGGTCTCAGTCTCCGCCTTTAATAGTTGACATTTGTGGATAGAAGGAGGGAGTACACATGATGAACCAGTGACAAAAATGAAAGGAATGAATGTTGTTCATCATGTGTAGAAAGGATTAAAGAAACAACAGAACTGGAAAAACAAGGGACATCCACACGAATTAAACAATACTAAAAAAAGACGACAGAGAAAAAATACCTTAAAATAACATAGCTTTTTTTACTTTTTATATTTTTGGGGTGTTTTTTATTTTTAATAGGGGGACTAGAGAGTGGAGAAATTAAGAACACAGATGACAGAATAACTACATATAAAATAAAATGTTTCTTGAAACAGAACAACTCAGACCACCCCATCAGCACTTCCAGAAGATGAGCCATGCCCACCACCACCATCACCACCACACAGCTCGGATAGGAGAATGAGGATCCTGTCATGGCTGGACATGACACTGTCCAGCTGATCCATCACTTCCTGCCAGAAGGTGTTGAATTCTTGCTGCAGATCATTCACCTCGGCCCACAAAACTACTAGATGGCCACTTGTGGCAGGTGCCATGGGGTCATCATTACTGCCACTGCCATAATGGTGGTGCTGTGGTACACAAGGAGTACTACTGTGGTCCATCATATGCCAGCCATGTTGTCGCTGACTCGCTGGTGCTGCAGCAGCACCACCGACCTCATGCTGCTCCACATTTCCCCCAGTGCCATCACCACCACCACCACCATCAGATGATGCAGCCACATCACGCTCCTTGGACCTCCACTCAGTGAGGTGGTGGATGTGGAGGTGCGTCCTCTGGCCACCAGTCCCAAGATGGCTCCCTTTTTATGCCTCACACACTGCCCACACACCTTGCAGATGGCCACTGTCTCATCTGTAGGGTGCATGTCAAAAAAATACCACACCACAGAATGCTGCTGGACTGGGGGAGCACCAGAAGAGGAGTCGGCAGGCTCCTGCTGGGGGGAGGAACTTGTGGCTTCTGCTGCTGCTGCTGTTCATGCTGCTGATCTTTTTCTTGTTGCTGCTCCTCTACAGCAGCAGAATTCCCTTCCTGAGCTGGGGGCACAGTCCCTTTTAAAAAAACATGCCTGCTAAGGCGTGGGCGCCTTACTGGTGCTCTAGCAGTACCTGGTCTGGACTCAACTGAGTACTGACGCTGCCCCTCCGTCACAAACAGAAATGTAAAGAAAAAGACAGTAAGAACTCAGAAAAAAGAAGTATACACTAAAAAAATTATAAAATCAGAAAGTAGAGTAAAAAACGGTAAGGATTAAAACTAAAAAAGGAATAAAATATTCAACTCTAAACTCTAAATAATCATATATATAAAATGCTCTTTCTCCTCTGTCAATCAGACTGTCTCCATGCTCCTTCAGCTACAACTGCTGAAATGAAAGTGAAACATTCACTTCCTGTCTGCTTGAAGTCTCCCATGTGACATGCAGTAAGTGAATCATGTGATGTACTCAATTAGCAAGATAAATTTTATGACATACCCTACTGTGAAGTTAAAAAATGTATCTAGCTACTAGGGGTGGGATATTCAGACTGCACCAGGCAGTGGCGCAAGCCTGGGTGCAGCATAACTGGGATGCGCCAGGGTATGATCCGGGAGATATTCAATGGTGCTGCGCCATAGCTCAGCACCATTGAATATGGCACTGGGGGCACCCACACTGCACATGGTGCAGTGGCACTGCGCCAGCGCAAGTGGCAGGTGAGGAGCATGCTGCTGCGCTAGCACAAGTGCAGTTGCGCTAGGAGCAGCAAGAGAGATATTCAGATGTAAGCATGCAAATAAGGTCATAATGTATGCAAGATGCAAATGTGGCCATTTGCATGCCATTATGGCCCCATTTGCATGCGGTGTGCCAATCCCCAGTGACTTGCGCCTGGCACCCTGCCAGGCTGCAGCTGTTGGGGACCGATGCCCCCTGCCCCTCGGTGGGCAACGTACCCCATCACCCGATCGCAGACGTAATAAAGTGATATCCCTGGTGGTCCAGTGGACCCGATCCCATTGCCCGATCATGGGCATATGAATAAGTACATTCCCTGGTGGTCCAGTGGACCCGATCCCATCACCCGATCGCAGGCATATGAATAAGTACATTCCCTGGTGGTCCAGTGGACCCGTTCCCCAGCCCGATCATGGTCATATGAATAATTACATTCCCTGGTGGTCCAGTGGACCCGATCCCCAGCTCAATCGCGGGCATACGGGTTAAATGATATCCCTGGTGGTCCAGCGGTACCCCCTCCCCACCCACCGACTGAGACCCGCCACCCTGCACACCCCTGGTCAGCAGCGGGCGGCAGCTCCCCACCTGCAAGCCACCCACCAACTGACAGCGTACAGTATGGCTGTATGCCTGTTGGTCCACCACGTGGGCCAATGGGCATACAGACCATCTGTACTCACAATCCCGATATGTGAATGAACCATTCACATTTCAGGACTGCCAGTACAACACGGTCTGCATGCCCATTGGCCAGAGTGAATCAATAAGCGTGCAAGCCATACTGTATGCTGTCAGTCGATGAGCAGCCAGGCAGCTTGCAGGTGGGGAGCTGCCACCTGCCACTGACCGGGGGGGTGCAGGGTGGCAGGGTGACAGGTCTCAGTGGGCGGGTGGAGAGGGGACCACTAGGGATATCATTTAACACATATGCCCGCAATCAGGCTGGGGATCGGGTCCACTGGACCACCACGGATATAATCTTATTATGCCTGTGATCAGGCAGGAGAGCAGGTCCACCGGACCACCAGGGATATTTTGAACACTTATGCCCACGATCAGGCAGGAGAGTGTGTCCACTGGACCACCAGAGATAGATATTAACATTTATGCCCGTGATTGGCCGGGGGGGCAGGTCCACTGGACCACCAGGGATATGTTTGTATTATGCCCATGATCGGGCGATGGGGTAGGGTCCACTGAACCACCGGGGCTATAGTCCTGCTATGCCCATGATCGGTCGAGGGGAGGGCACGACACCCATACAGTGTCTCTGGAGGTCGGGTGGCCACCCACAGCAGGCAGCTGCCGTGTTGCACCCGGCAATATGGCAGCCTGCCTGTGGGTGTCCCCCGACATGCTCCTGCTTTTTACAGGTGGATCTTTGCGCCCCCCCCCCCGTGTGGTGCAAGGTGGGATTGTGCCTGCATGTCACCCGTACATCCCGGGCTGAATATCGGGATGTACCCGCATATACGTAAACACGCCCCACACTGCGCCGCATACATTACTGGTGCACCCCGCA
This sequence comes from Neoceratodus forsteri, assembly GCA_016271365.2. NCBI lineage: Eukaryota > Metazoa > Chordata > Ceratodontiformes > Ceratodontidae > Neoceratodus > Neoceratodus forsteri. Next base: position 1,276,333,517 of record CM057450.1, on the reverse strand, counting down.
TTGGGAATTGTGCAGCACAACAACACCTTTGAATACCGCACCGGGTAGACAGTGGGTTGCGATGGTGCACCACTGTTGTGCCATGCGCAACCCCTTTGAATATCCCACCCTTGGTGTTCTCTGCTACAGATATCATTTTTATTTAGCCTAAAAAACATATATATATATATATATATTTATAAAATGAGCAACAAATCCAAATCCAAATCCAGTGTTCTGATTGTATAAAATACATCACATGACCATGCGTATATCAGAGCACGACCGCACACCTGCACTTTTCCCTCCTCTAAAAAATGTTTGGCATTTTATAAGATAGATAAACCACTCTGACCAAGGCGTGTGTATATCAGAGCACGACCATACACCTCAGAGTGGTTTATCTATTACATATATATATGGGATATGCAGGGGGGCACCTGTAGGATAACAGAGTTATTTGTACAGTCACCTGTGACCTTGAGTAACCTCATGAGTGGCAAAACCACGAGTGAGGGTTTTGAGGGGTCACTGGCAACTGTACAAATAACTTTGTTATCCCACAGGCGCCCCATGCATATTTGACTTATGCAACAGGATATTTGGGGTTCAGTTTTGTTATACATTTTTTTTTTCTTAAGTTCCTTTCCATGTTTTTTTCTCTGTGCCTGGTTGCTGTGTTTGGTTGCAGGGTTCCTGCACTGAGAAAAAGGAAAAAATTGCTTTTTTTCTGAAGACTGTTTTCATTTAAAATGTGGTTCCAGTTTGGGGGGATTTCGTTAGGGTGTGCATTTTGTGAGTCTTTGGGACTGTGATAGCTTGGGTTGTAAAGAGCACTGTGAGAATGTGAAAGTGAAACTGGCAGGCAGTACTACTGAGGTGGTGGTGGTTAGTGATGTAGTCACTGTGTGGATAAATGGGTGATGTTGTAATCACTATGTGGATAAATAAATGTATTCACACAGTGACTCAGATAAATGGATTTATCACACTCTGTTTATCCAGACACCTGTTGCATAAACATATTTTGTATAAATATGAAATGCAACTTGAATTGTTTCAAAATATTAGGTTTTCCAAATTTTTTCTAGAAAAGTCATCAGCTCTTTAAGAACTAAAAATCACATTGATCCATGCTTCTCAAACAACAGTAACAGTAGTAACAGTGGTGAACAGGAAAACATTACTTTCCATTTCCACATTGACTGTAGTACCATAATGGATGTGGCCACCATTTCATCTCATTCTGTCATTTTATTGTCAGCTTTCCCCATTTAAGTAACAGAAAGTTGAGAGGTGTGATTGGTATTGCAAGATTATACTACTGAAAACAAACTGTAAAACCACACTCTCATAGTATAGAGCACATCCAAAAAACAAACTGTGAAACCACACTCTCACAGTATAGAGCACATCCAAAAAACAACCTGTGAAACCATACTCTCACAGTATAAAGCACATCCAAAAAACAAACTGTGAAACCATACTCTCACAGTATAAAGCACATCCAAAAAACTAACTGTAAAACCACACTCTCACAATATAAAGCACATCCAAAAAAACTAAGTGTAAAACCACACTCTCACAGAATAAAGCACATCCAAAAAACAAACTGTAAAACCACACTCTCACAGTACAAAGCACATCCGAAAAAACAAACTGTGAAACCACACTCTCACAGTATAAAGCACATCCAAAAAACAAACTGTAAAACCACACTCTCACAGTATAAAGCATATCCAAAAAACAAACTGTGTAACTACTAAATAAAGACATTATTGGTTGTTGGCATATTCAGCCTGGATTAATAATGTTTTCCTAAAAACTGACTTTTAAGTTTAAGTTCCATTGTATCACCCTTCTAGTTCCATCTTGCACTGGATATGCAGATTTACCTGCATTTCATGTTTTTTCATAGTACCACTTTATTTTGCACAATCCTGTTTCACCATTATCAAGTATCCTCTATGCAACCGGTTAATTGAAACATGTAATTGAAGTATATTATGAGAGCTACTTTTAAAGTTTTTTATGTGTGAGTAGTAGAGGTAGTGCTTCAGAATGAAGTGAGCAATAAGTCACACCAGGGAACTGTGTGGCATTTTTGCATGCCCTAGGTGTGTCGTGAGGCATGAGGCACTGCCAAGTTCCTTCAACCATCCAGGAGTGCATCAGTCTCACACAGTGCATACTGAAGGGGATCACCGCACTTAAAAATGTTCTTTTTTTTTTGAAAATTAAAGAAAAAAGCAGAACATTTTTATAAATTAATTTATCAAATGAATCTAGGTTTGTTCAGATTACTCTCATACTGTTCTTTTATTTATCTTTTTAGAAAGTAAGTACATTGTTACTGTGGAGTTATTCTATAGACCCTTTGATTATTATAGTTTTCATTGCTAAAATACAGAGATTTGTGGAGAGGGGATCGATGCACAGTCATATGATACATGTCAGCCAATCACAAACTATGATTTCTAAAGCCCATTTTAAATTGTAGTGAGAAAGAAACACCTACTGGGAATTGAACCCAGGCCCCCAGAATACCATCCTGGTTCTCTAACCACTGAGTTACAGGCTCACGTAGGTGCACTTGAGATTCCTGGACATACTTCCTCCCTCTGGTATTGCAACACCTGAGAAGGGAAATGTGTCAAGAAACCTCAGGTTCAACCATGTGAACCTGTAGCTCAGTGGGTAGAGTCTGGGCATGGTATTTTGGGGACCTGGGTTCAGGTCCCACTAGGTCACATTATTTCTTTCTCTCTCCAATTTGTGATTTAATTGCTAAGCAGTGGCTAATACTGCAACAAAAACATATAATTGCAAATTTCATTTATAACTTCTAATAAGGCATGGCTCCCAGGTCAATTCTATGATCTCCAATGGTTTGATGTTCTGAAGCATGGGATTATGGAATGTAGATATCTTGCTATTTTTCTGTTGTGGCAACTAAACACGTACAACTTATAAAGGGAAATGCCTCTGCTAGCACATGGGAGACAATTCTATTCTTCTCCTTTTTAGTCCATGCAGTCTCAGGCTCAGATTCACACTAAATGTCAAGGCTGCTTTGTGATGTGTACCCCTATAAAACATGCTATATAGCTAGCTGGAGCCCCTGCTGAAGCCATTTGAACCCTCTTGTGCTAACTCACAGTTTAATTAAAGAAACTGCTATCTATGGGCTGCTGAGCAATTCTTAAACAGTAATAGATATTATAGGTAAACTCTGCAGTTCCGTAAGTAAAAGATAAATGCCACAGGTTCCCTTACACTTTGGCAGCTTCCAGATATGTCAGACTTCATGACCTTTGATGTGTAACAGACTGTAGTTTCAAACTAAAAGTATAACAAACAAGTACAGAGCCTTTACCTGCTGATTTTTGCAAGTTCTAAAATGTGATTCTTTAAGTTCTTTCATTAAAGTTCCATATGCAGCCTGCTGTTAAAATCCACTTTTGAAAAGAGGTTTGTGACAACAGCCTTATTAGATTTTTTTACTTCTTTTGTTAATTATCCACAATAGCCCAAAAGAGATGTAGCATCCTGTTTTCAGTGGGGGTTCTGATCAATTTATTTGTTTTTTATTCATTTGTTTACCAGGTAAGTGCACTGGGCCAAGGCCCTTTTCAGACATGACCAGAATGACAGATTACAAAATACATACGGTGGATGTACTGCATACATAATAAGCACATATGTGCACATTGATAGGAACGAGGACAGCAGTCACAGAACTTATTCTGAGAGCTTAAACTGAAGCTAATATGTGGCAGATTGCAGATTGTGGGAAGTCAATTTCACAAGAAGGAACAGCAGATGAAAAGGCTCTATAACTCATGTTCAGATTACAAGAGGAAAAAACAATAAATCTTGGTGTGAGAACCCCATGGATTGGTGACAACTCTTAAGTAGTAGAAATCAGTGTCAGAATTATTCTTCCAGAGCTAGGGGGGTCCTAAAATTTTGATGTAGGGACAGAGGCATCGGCAGAAGCAGTGAACAAGGGGGCCCAAGAATCCTTACAAAGCTGTGGGGTCTGGGGCCAGCCCCCCCAGGAAATTAAAAAAAATCACTGTAAATGGTGCATTTTCCTGCATTTTAGAATTAGGCAAGATACATTACAGCCCACCATGATGAAGCACTATGTTATGAGGATGTTACAGTTTCTTACATCAGGAGAGAAGACTTGTATTACGCCCCCTGAGAGTTGAGTATGCAGGTGGAGCAGCCTGCCAGACAATAAGGTCAACATTGTGTGTCCCACTCAATGACACCTGTCTATGTCATCTGACCTCCCCCCCACACACACACACACACAGTTGCAGACAGGCAAAGAAGTTATTTTGTTTAGCATTATTATTACAGCTGCATCTGCTTGTATGTTCAAAACAATTATCTGTGCCGGTGGCATGGTGGGACTCAGAAGATGGGGAGACCTGTATTTTTTCCTCAACACTGCTGACAGTCATTTTATGGGCAGGCAGAGCAGTAGCTGGTATGGTAAACTACAGCAGTCAGAGGCAGGACTGTCAGCACAAATTGCCCTCATTTGTACTGGGCCATACAGCCATCTCCATATCCGCCCCCCCCCCCATCCCCTCTCCGTTGCACTTGCAGGCAACAGACAGAGACATGACAGGCTGCAGCACAGTAGCTCATGATGAGCAAGCTCCAGCTGCCAACTACTCAAATGCACTCTGTCTGCTGGCTGTGAGCGCACTTCTTCATTCCTGTCCTCTGCTCGAGTCTGCTTACCGTGACCTCCCGAACGCTGAACCAGCCCCCACCCAACCCTGATCCCAATTTCATCCCACCTGATCACAGTGCCAGCCTCTCGGCCAGCAGTTCAATTTGTCGCTTTCCCCCACCACCAGTCAGTCGCTCTCTGAGAATCTCCCATGTTGTCCCAGCAGCCAGCAGCACAAGGAAGCTTACCGCAGAAGGAGGAGTGGACTTGGATGGAGACAGTCTTCTCTCCTTCAGGTAAGACAGAGATTCGTGGGTGGATGATAGGATGGGATGACGTCACAGTGGGGATGGGATTGAGCAAGACGGTGCTACTGAGAGGAATATACCTGAAAGGTACAAAATACATACAAAAGACAGCACACTGAAGCATTGATCAAAAATGTTTTCACTGACTACATTCTTTGAAAAATGTAATCAGTGCTTTGTCAAGCAAGTCCCATATAGAGTCAACATGCTTTATATGGGACTGGCCTAACAATCCCTAGTCCCACTGATCTAATTTTGCACATAATAAAATAAGTGAAAACATTTTTTCAACAGCTCTCAAGTGCACCATCTTTTGTTCCTGTTCTCAACACTTATAACACCAGAGATCAGCTCCCTCATCTATTCATCTAAATTTGTCTTAAACAAAAATATAGTGGTCGTGACCCTATTGCCTCACTTAGAAGGCTATTACACTTTCCCACCCCTCTTTATGTGAAGCAATGCTTCCTACTTCCTCCATCTTAATATTGTATTTATTTTTTAAGTTTCTGTACTCAGGATTTCCCAGCGGAGATGTCACATCCCATTAACAGTGGGTGAGGACTACCCATTTGTACAGTTGAGGAGGGACTGGAACATGAGGGAGGTCATGTGACTTGCACAGTGAGCCAGTGATTCTGGCAGGATTCAGAACTATTTATTTATTTGCTTTTGGTACCCGGGTGGGTGCACTAGGCATAGGGATGCCTATTTTCAGGCATGACCTGGGAGGATACAAGTCAAATACGTGAACAACAACAATGTGACGCAGCACATAGAATAGGTCATACAATGCAAGGTGGTCAGAAAAATCCAAACAATTTGCAAGACAGTGAAATATAGGGTAAGACAAAGTAAATTATATGAACAAGTACAGGGATATTCAGAATATAAACAAGAGCAACACAAGTGCAGAAACTGGCACTAGTCGGGTGTTGTGAACAGCATACAGTAAGTGCCATTAACAAGGCCAACACACATAGAAGAAATAGAGGGGAGGAGGAGGGAGGGGAGAGAGAGAAAGGAGAGATAGGTAAGAGTACGTGGAGGAAGGGTGGAAGTACAGTAAGATAAAGCATAGGTGAAGAGATAGAGGTAAATGGGTGAACTTAGGGTGGATGGAAGCAAGTACAAGGACTTGACGCAAGAAGATGTTCATGGTGGAGTTTCTTAAAGCCAGCATGTGTGGGGGCTATGCAAATATTTTGAGGGACAGAGTTCCAATACTTAGGGGCAGCATAGGAAAAAGCACATGCACCCATAGAGGTTTTGCACCTAGGGATGTAAAGAGGGGTTTGGTCATTGGAGCGGAGCCCGTAAGAGGGGGTTTGGGAGTGCAGTAATGAGGCGAGGGATTGAGGGAGGCCTGATCTTGTTATACAATCAATCAGAGTGCCATAGGATAGGAGTCAGTGAGTAGCAGGACTGGACCATTTTAGGTCAGCATAGAGCTGACAGTGATGTTTGTACTGTGGAGAGGCAGACACATAACGGCAAACGTTATTATAGGTGGTGTCCCATTTGTGGAGGGAGGTCTTGGTCACGCCTAGGTAAGTGACTGAGCCATAGGCCGAAGATGGGAGCAGAAGGTCTTGCACCACAGCAAGCCTGGCTGATGGAGTGAGGGCATAGCTAGTACGGTAGGCTCCCCTGATTTTTGCATTAACGGATTTGCAAGTAGCAGTGATGTGGAGATCGAACTCCAAGGATTCATCAAGAAGACTGCCCAGATATTTGAAGGAACTAGGTCTAACCAACAGGGAACCATCAGCACAGGATACTTTGAGGAAGTTTTGGTTCACTTTTAGTCTAGCTGGAGAGCCAAAGAGCATAGAATAAGTTTTACTTACATTAAGAACAAGGTGATTTACAGTTAGCCAGGATTGTATGTTCAGGAAGTCGGAAGCTAGGGAGTAGTTTCTGTCCAATACATTACTGACACTGTGGTAGATGACAAGGTCGTCCGCGTAGAGCAAGGAAGAACAGGTAGGTGCCAGGGATGGAAGGTCATTTATGAAAATTGTGAAAAGCAGGGGGCCAAGTATGGATCCCTGCAGGACACTAATATGTATGGACGAAAGATCGGACATTACTGTGTTAAAAGCTACAGCCTGCTGCCAATTGGACAGATAGCTGTAGAACCCATTGACCGATTCCACTGAAAAACCAAGGGAGAGGAGTTTTGTAAGGAGAAGGGTATAGTTAACCAGGTCAAATGCCTTGATTAGATCGAAGAAGATAGCATCTGTCAAGATACCAGATTCCATAGCAGCATAAATGTCATTAGTAAGTTTTAGGAGGGCAGTAGAAGTGCTGTGGCCTTTGTGGAAGCCATGCTGGGAACCAGCGAGGAGGTTGTGTTTCTGTAGATACTCTGTGGTTTGGGTTGCCACTAATTTTTTCAAGATTTTACTAAGCACAAAAAGGATAGCAATGGGTCGATAACGATAATTAGACATGTCTTTAGGATCGCCTTTTTTAAGGATGGGAGTTATTCTAGCTACCTTCCATATGTTGGGAACTACACTGTGGCAAAGCAACAGGTTAAAGATTTTGGTTAAGGGGGAGGCTGTGAGAGGGGCAGCTGCTTCGAGGAGCCTGGGTTCCAAACCATCAGCACCAGAGCTGGTAGTGTCATAGATAGTGAGTAGCAGCTTTAGGACTTCAGTTCTAGTGATGGTCCGAAACCAGAATAGTGGACGAGAGAGCAGGGGTTCAGTAACCACAGGAGTGGAAATGGGGTGACGAGTGGGGGAAAGAGGCAGAGTAACTTGATAGGTCTGAGAAATGACAGTTGAAAGAGTCATTTGGTTTTGCAGGTCTGTGGTCCAACCACTGGCCTACACTTCTTCCCCTACTGAGTCAAGATTTGAGATTTCAGTAAAGCAGTAAGGCTCTGGAGGAATGAATCCCAGTCTGTTGATTCACACAGGACCCATGGGAGACAGATAGCCAAGCTCCTTGCTGGAAGAAGACTGCAACACCTGAGTCAGCAAAATCACATGGCTACTACAGTGTTTCTGGGGAGGGACAGAATAAGGAATCCTGACAACCGTCCCAGCAATCTGCTGCCTCTTAAAAATACAGCTTGTTGCATTTTTGTTCTCTTTCTGGCAGTTCTTCTGGCTTGAGTTGCCTTCTTTTTAGCTTCTGCCAGGGGCCAGGCAAGCACCAGTCTTTTGTCCACTCTCTCCCCCAGAGGAGCAAAGCAGTCATATGGTCAATACAGGGGCAACCAGGGAGCACTGGGGAAGTTAAGTGACCTGATCAGAGTCACACAGTATCCAAGTGGAGATTGTGGGAATCAAACCCTGGTCTGCTGGATGTACCAAGCTCATTGACAGCGTGCTACTCTAACCACTAGGCTATACTGCCAGCCCAACCATATATCAGTGCTCACAGATAGATTTTGTATTTTCCTTCTTGGGTGCCAAATTGAACTGTTTTCCCATATAAACAATGCAAGTCTATGGGAGCAATTTTCCTGTAAATGGCTCCATTTCAATGTAAAATACAGGAATCCCTGTAGATCTGGGAGCCCTGATATATGTCCAACTGCTCCTCCCTTCTCTTATCCATGCCCTGGCCATGCCACTCATATGGGTCTTGTCTTTTTTGGCTCTCTAATAATTAAAAAAGTATATATTTTTCCCTCCAGTCAGGGATGAGTGTAGTAATGGAGACCAGCCAGGTGAATGCAGTGTGGGCAGTAGGGAAGCTCAGTGACTCAAGAGGATGGACCACACATGGAAGACCAGAGGCCAAGATGCTGTCAGCAAGGAATAGATGGCTTAGTCAGTAGCACTCTGAAGGACAAGGGACAAAAAGCAGCAGGCTCCTCTTCTCTGTGTAAACTGAAACACACTGGTCTGGCTCTATACAGATCTGAAAGAATGTCAAGGTTGGCTGTAAATCTCTAGCTGTACTCCTTGTTGATTATAGCATAGAACTGCAATGTTAACAGTGCAAGCCAGGAATACATGTTTAACCCCTTCACACCTGAATTAAATAGAAGTCAATGCAAAGTGGTTTTCAAACGTGGCTCTTTCTTAGGCGTGAGGGGTTAACCTGAAGGAACAGCTACCAGGGTCATAGTTCTGGCCCTACTACATAGATTTATTTTTCATAGCTGCCAGGGTTCCTTGGATAGCTATCGGGGCTCAGCCCCGGCAAACCCTGGCTACTTCCAGCAGTGGTAGAATCTGCACCAGGGAAGAGGAGTCTGGATTTATCTGGGGCTTGTCAATTAAGAAGCAGACAAGGAATTGAATCCTGTCTTTTGGAGAAAACCAAGTAAGACTAGAGCAAAAGTTACAATGATGGGTGTGCAATAGGGCAGATAATTTAAACCAATCGATTCTACAGTATTATAAACTGGAGAGATGAGAGATGCCACATTCGTGTTCCAGTGAGTGGGTAGAACAGCAAAGCAATGGAACAGGTAACTAGTATCCTCAGCATCAGCAGAAGGAAGCAAAAAAGCAGGGGATTTCACTGGTCAGATAAGGTAAGGTTCCTCTTCACTTCCGTTGCAACACTCACTGCAGGGAAGGATGGAGGACAAATGGTAGGCCTTAACTGGCAATAGGTGCAATGCCCTATCTAGGGTAGGACTATAAAAGAATTTAAGAAGGAAACAGGGAAAAACAAATAACACCCTATCTAGGGTTAGGTACCAAGAGGTTAGGTGAAAGTAAAGGTGCTGTTGCCTGAACAGGAGAAGGCAGAGGAAGATACTGGGGTAAAGGGAAGAGGAAATGGTTTATACAAGTAGAAACTACTTGTTGAGGGTGTTAAGAGGTAACACCCTATCTAGGGTATGGGTACAAAGGAAAGCAGCAAACAAAAAGGGGAAAACTAGAAACACCTGATCTAGGATTAGGGTACACAAGTATTTCCAGGTAATATAAGGAATGTAGGAACTGGGAATGTTGGGAGTGATGCAGTGCTGTGGTTGTGGAGTGGCAGTTTTCAGAGAGACTTGCTTCTGCACAGCAGGAGCTTCAACTTATGGCTGATGGAATGGTGCAGATTGCAGGGGTTCGGTTTCACCAGGGACTGGAGACCAACCTGGAGGGAAAAAGGCCTAAATGAGGCTGATGGCCTGCATCTGTCTGAGAGGGGAACTACAGTCCTTAGTGGACAGAGTAAATGTTACCTTCATGAACATTTAAACTAGCTGGGGGGGGTGCAAGGAATCAGGGAGGCATAAACTGAACCCCCCCCCCATTAACTGACTGCTCACAGACAGAAGTAGAGAGTAGGGAGAGCTTGAGAAGAGACAAATCCCCCAGGGTGCAAAATTATAAAAGAAGCAGAGTGGTAAAAATGAAAGGGGATGGGAACTCAAACAATAAAAGGAGAGGGGGATGGACGGCAGGCAAATAGGAAACAAGGGATGTGGCAGGCAGAGTGATAACGAAATATGGAGAGCCATGTGTGCAAATGTGAGAAGTCTAGGAAATAAAAAAAATCCAGACCTAGAGGCCATCATGGCAGAGGCAGACATGGATATTGTGGCCATTACCAAGTCATGATGCCCTGGAAACCACGACTGGGACATGGCCATGCCAGGTTATACTCTGTTCAGGAAAGACAGAGTGGGAAGAAGAGATGGGGTGTGGCACAGTGCTTTATGTGAAGGGAAGCATAAAAGCAACTGAGATACAATTAATTTTATTTATTTTTATTTATTTATTTATTTGAACTTTGGTAACTGGGAAAGGCATACTGAACCTAGGCTCATTTACAGGTGCGATCCGGGGAAAGAGAAGACAGTAGGAACACAGTACAAAATGAATGTTGCATAATAAATGAGCACCAAATGATACAGTCAGAATACCTATTCAAGAGAAGAGTTCCTAAATTCAGGGAATACAGGGGGGCAGAGGTATTTTGGGTCACCCTGAAGATGGGGAACAGAGCAACTATTCGCACTGGTGTGATCTCCAGCATAGAGGGAATAATTAAATAAGATACTGATGGAAGCCATTAGCAAAATGGCAGTAAAGGGAGAGGTGCTACTGGTGGGGGACTTCCATCTGCTGGATGTAGATTAAAGCCTCCCAGATGCAGCTTCAGCTAGAAGCAGGGACGTCCTGGACTCCCTGCAGGGGGCATTACTCAGGCAATTAGTCAGGGAACTTGTGATGGGGTGATCCTGGACTTGGTGCTCACTAACAGGGACAGTGTTGCAGATGTCAAGGTGGGATGCCAGCTGGGGACCAGTGATCACTGTACACTGTGGTTCAACATACGGATGGGAGCAGAATCCAGCCACACAAGGGTGAGGGTCCTATACTTCAGGAGGGCAGATTTTAAAAAGATGAGTGAATGCCTCAGGGATGATGCAGTGGGGGGGGATGACCTGGGGGGTGGAGGAACAGTGTCTGAAGCTAAAAGAGGGCATAGTGAAGGCAACAAACCTTTGCACAAAGCAAGTGAGCAAGTGGAAAAAGAGACCACTATGTTTCTGGAAAGAAGTGACTGAAAAGATAAAGACTAAAAGGGTAGAATTCAGAAGGTATAAAGGGACACAGCGGGAAGAGCATAGAAAGGTGTATCAGGAGAAACAGAGTGAGGAAGGGTAAGCAGTAAGGAATACAATGGTGCAAAGTGAGGAGTGCATAGCTCAGGGAGTAATGAAAGGTGAGGAGACATTTTTGGGGGTACATAAATGAAAAGAGGAGGACCAGGGGAGGTACTATAAGGTGAAGAAGTGAAGGAAAGAACTTTGAAGAGGAGGACCAGGAAGGGCACATATCCTGAACAAATACTTTTTGTTCAGTGTTCACAGAGGAAGGAGAAAGGGAGAAGTCACACAAAATCAATAGGTGCATTGGAGGGAGGGAGGGAGGCAAACACTAGTCCTTTTTTAGAGGAGAGAGTCCTGACAGGCCTCTCAAATCTGAAAGTGAATAAAGTGACGGGGCTAGAAGGGAGCATCCAAGGATATTTAGAGAGCTCAGGGAGGTGCTGTCTGCACCACTTCTGTCCTATTTAATAGTTCACTGGAAACTGGAGTGGTTCCAGAGGGCAGATGTAGTCCCTCTTCACAAAAGTGGTAGCAGGGAGGAGGCTGACAACTATGGGCGAGTCAGCCTGACATTGGTGGTTGGGAAGTTAGTGGAGACACAACTGAATGAAAGGATTGTGTAGTGTCTTAAATCCAGTGGTTTACAAGACCCGAGACAGCATGGATTCATGGCGTGTGTGTGTGTGTGGGGGGCGGTATGTCAAACAAATCTGATAGATTTCTTTGACTTGGTAACCAGGAAGATAGATCAGGGTAGAGTGGTGGATGTGGCCTTCCAAGGCTTTCAACACAATTCCACATAGTTTTTTTTTTTTATTTAAAAATTGCATAAAACACAGGATTAGTTCTGTGAGAAACAAGTCTTGTTAACAGAACATCCCAAGTCATTAAAAAAGACAACAAAAGCAAACATATATGCAAATTGGCTAATAACAATTACAAATGGACTGTTCCTGCAGCAGCATTTTTTTCTTTAAAGCATAGAAGACTCATAAAGATATTGGGCAGTTTAGAGGTGGGTTCAAAGGTGGTAAACTGGATAAGAAATTGGTTAAGGGATAGGTGACAGAGGGAGGTGGTAAATGGAGTTCACTCCAAAGAAGGGAGGGGAGGGGGGACCAGCCTCAGGAGTCAGTACTGGGACCAGTCCTCTGTAATGTCTTCTTAAGTGACATTGTAGATGAGCTAGAAGGGAAGGTCTGCTTCTTTGCAGACAACACAAATCTGCAATATGGTAGACATTCCAAGGTGGTGGAAAGAATGTGCAGAAACCTGAGAAAACTCGAGGAGTGGTCACGGGTATGGCAGCTGGGTTTCAATGTGAAGACGTGCAAAAATCATGCACTTAGGGCACAGAAACCCAGAGGCAGAGTACAAAATGGGAGCTGAGGTAGTGATGACCACCAAACAGGAAAGAGACATGAGTGTAATCCTATCTGATGACCTAAAGGTGGTCGGACAATGCAACAAAGCAGTAGGGAGGCCCTGTGGAATGCTGGGGTGCATAGGGAGGGATATCACCAGCAGAAGGAGGGAACTGGTGTTGCCTCTGTACAGATCACTAATGAGACCCCATCCAGGGTACTGTGTCCAGTTCTGGAGGCCACATCTCCAGAAGGATACAGACAGAGTGGAGACGGTCCAGAAGAGGGCAACTAAAATGGTGCAGGGTCTGCATCAGAAGCCCTATAAGGAGAGACTAAAGGGCCTCAATATGTACACCCTGGAACAGAGAGAGGGGAGAAGAGGGATATGATAGAGACCTTTAAATACCTCATGGGAGTAAATAGGGCACTAGAGGGGAGTGTTTTTCAGAAAAAAGATGCTCTAGGACAAGGGAACATGCAATGAAGTGTGGGGGGGTGGTAAATTCAGGAGAGATGTGAGGAAGTCCCTCTCCCATCTAAACAAACTAGACACCCTGTATCATAGAGCTATTAGATTCATTACTGACCTTCCCCCTAGCACCCATCATTGCTCTCTCTACAATGCAGTCAGCTGGACATCCCTGCAACATAGAAGAAGAAAAAATGCTGCTATCTGGATCTACAAAGCTCTGACAAACAAACTCCTTCCTACATCTCAGATTGCTTCAACCAGATCACATCCAGGCTCTACACCTTGAGGATCAACAAACTGATCCTGCTGAAGATTCCTATCACCTGCACCGGTATGGAAGAGCTGCAATCAGTTATTCCCTGGCACTTATCTGGAATTCTATCCAAAAGACATTGAAAATGGAAACACTGATCCCTTACATCCTTCAAAAAGCTGTACACCAGCCTAATCCCAGATTCATGCAATTGCTTCCACAAGGCCTAGTCCTCCCACACCCCACCCCCACACCTCTCTCTCCCCCACCCCTTCTAAATCTCATCCCTATTCTTCTATCGTTGCTCTGGTCCTTTCCACATCAAACCACAAACATATATGCCCACCCATGTACCATTATCCAAGCCTTATCCCCACCAGACTGTTTGTTTCTCACCTTTAATAGGTTTTGGTTTACTGTCCTTGCCATGTATATATATAAATAATTGTATATCTATCTCACTCATAAATGTTTGTATTTGTGCTATTTCAATATCATGTTTTTTGTATACACTCTGTAACTTTTTTTGTTATGACCACTCAGGTCCATCTTGTAAATGAGCTATGCTCAATGATGTTCGCCTGAATAAATAAAGATTTTGATTGATTGATTGATTGATTGATTGATTGAAGTACTTCTTCACAGAGAGTGGGATGCGTGGAACATTTCTTCCAGCAGAAGTGGTGGGGGCCGAAACAGTGGTGGGGTTCAATAATACATGGGATAGCCATAAAGGAATTTTAGTGGAAAGTAAGGTGAGGTAGAGAAACCGAGATCAAATAGGGCCTGCGGTGACACTGTAAGATGGGGAAAATGGGCAGACTGGATGGGCCAATCTGTCCTTATCTGCCATCTAATTCTATGTTTCTATAAATTTAGTTCACAACTGAGAAGACTGAAGCAAAGGGAGGTCAAAAAATGTTCTTGAGGTCACACAGTGTGCCAGCAACAGTGGTGGGACTCGAACCTGCAATTTCCTGGTTCACGGTTCAGTTCTGCAATCACTATGCCCTGTAGCAGTATCCTACTGTATTTAGTCATGCATTTGAAAGCCCATCTCAGAACCATGGCAACTAAGAGACACTCAGCTCCATATCTGTAGCTTACCGCTAACTATATTAATAAAGTAGAGCTACTGTATGAGGGACAGTTACATACCTCTTAACCCTTTGTTACCTAAATTTGAAAGACTGTGGAGAACAGGATATAAAATGGGGGCACCTCCTCACATTATGTAGATATAATGTCAGACCACCATTAAAAGATGTGTGCTTGAGCCACCTGATGTCTTCAAAGAACCACCACACAGGTGACCTGGGTTCAAGAGCAAGCCTAGATAGGCGGCCTTTGTTGAGGGGTACGGTTGGTGATAGTGCTTTTCTGGCCTGTGAGGATGGCATTGGGTTCCACTGCCAGAGAGGCCTCTGTCATGGGTCAATGAAGGCCCTTCCTTCTCTTCCACCTTCCCCCCCCCCCACACAGGGGAAGCTGTGCATTGATGAGGTCAGCAATGACACCAGTGCTGTGCCTCCAAGGAGGAGGGAGGGCAAAGGAGATCAAAACATGGGGGGGGGGGGATGCCATGGCATGTCAGAATATTGGCCTGTGGCAGGGAGAAGACATTGGGCAGAAGTGATGCTGATGCTGGGGGCTCACCAAGAAACATAAAGTAGGAAGACACCATGATGGAGGAGGGTGAAGCTCTATGGAAACAATGTGTATTGATGCTAGTTAAGCTTGCCATCAGTTGATATCAATTCAATATTAATATATGCTTTAACAGCTCACTGTACAATATAGGACAGATCCTTCTCCATGCGCTATGTAAGGTCCTTGAGTGGCAAATGAGGGATGTTTCTCCTAATTTAAAACTGTTTATAAGTATGCACAGCAATGCTCACAAGACTTCATGTTATGCTGATGTACTTCTTGTAATACTGGAAATGTCGGTGGCAATATAGTCCAGTGGTTAGCGTCTCTGAGTGAGTGGTAAAGCGAGGACTGCCTCTTCATGTGGAACAGTTTCAAGCTATGCAGTGTATAATGCTCACAATACTTAAAAGTTCTGCTGCTTGTAGTTTGTGTAACTCTGGAGGTGTCAGATGCAATGAAGCCCAGATAGACTACAGAAATGTGAACAAGGGGATCCCAATTCAAATCACATCACGGGGGCTGCATTACTGTGCAACCCTGAGCAAATCATTTGACTTCTCAGTGCTTCACTTTTCGCAGGGGTGTATTAGAAAGCAATGTGACCTCTCTGTCCACATACAAACACACACACACACACCATGGATTAAATAAATTAAAATAAAACATTATCAAGCGAATGAAAACAGAGTCCCATCCATGGATGCAGTAACATTTTTCCAGAACAAAGAACTCTTGACTGATAACAGATTTTGGATGAGGTTTTGAAGCCCTACTGTTTGGTTACTGTTCTTAGAATGTTGAAGGTTTTTCCAGTAACATAAAGTTGTGTTTGACAGAATGTCTTTTTTTACACAAGCCCAGTAGTACACTTATGCCCCAGGAGACAGAAGTCTAATCAGTAAACACAAGAAACTTCTGGATGAGGTTCAATGGGGCTTGTTGACTGGGGAACGAAATGGATGTCTCAGAAATGCAGTTTGCTGCACCAAGATACTTCCATTTGCTTCACAAGTTTCTGTTTACACAGAAGCTTCTACCGTTCAGAAATCTGGGGTTTAAGACCCCCCCCCCCAGCTAATAGAACATTTCTCACAATCTGCTGTGCAAATATTTTTCTGTGTTTCATGAACGGCTGCCATTCTTTGCTTATAGACAACACAGTATAAAAAACCTGGCACTTATTACTGTACTAAGGAAGGCCAATCAGCCGCCCACTGAGCTATTTACCATACTTGAAGTTAAGAACACAGAGTGCTGGGGGTTCTGGCCAAAAAGAACTGTTCCCATCGGAATACATATTGAAAACAGAAAATATGTATTTCTTTTTGCTTGGAAGAACCCATTCTAAATAGCCATGCAGAAGCTCTTTTAAAGCTGAAATCAGTGGTACAAAACTAATAGTTATGCATCTGATTATTCACAGTATTTACTGTTAGACTTGATTCACACAACAGTAAAGTGAAGAATTATTATTTTAAGTAATTTCATTGTGTGGCATTGCTCTCCCATGCAGATTGTAATAATGTAATTTTGTTTTGATAATTGTGTAGCTAGCACTGTCAGCCAACACTGTAGTACTTAAAATAGACCTTTTCTACAAGATTGTTCGCAGGAGAAAATAAACATTTTCTTAACAATTTATTCCCTCTGGTGAGCCTGACTCAATCAATCAATCAATCAAAATCTTTATTTATCCAGGCGAACATCATTGAGCAGAGCTCTTTTACAAGATGGACCTGGTTAGAACAGGATCGGGTAACATCCATCATAAAAACATATAAATACATGTAAATAAGTATATAAGCACAAACACAATGGTGCAGTAATAGGGGAGTCAAATGATAAAAGGAAGACAAGACAAGCCATAACAGAGGAGGATTCAAATACAAGGGGGCAGGTCCATCACTGAACCATGCAACTGTATATAAACCATGTTCTCTGTATAGAAGTACCAGTTAGTTCATTTACCAGGGGCAGTCACTAGTTCTAGCCATGAAAATGGCTTGGAGAACCACCAACTAATGGCAGATGGGGTACCAGGAGGGGTATGTAATATGTAAGCGAAGGATAAACACTGTGAGAAGAGAAGTCCCAAGGATAGATCGGTAGAACTGATGCGGCGGTGGGGGCCTACGGGGAGAGGGAAAGGGGAGTTAGGACTTCTATAGTATGATTGCGTGTAGATTGTGGATGAGTGCAGTATAGAGTTTTGAAAAGAAGGCTGGAGAAAGTGGGAAGATAGACCAGTATCAAAGGGAGGACAGAGGTATCAAGGTGTTACATGAAAGCATGATGACAGACCAGCGTCAAAGAAGATACAAGCACTAGAAGTAATTTGTTCATGGTTAAATGGTACAGGTTAGCATGATGACAATTCATGGTCATGGGAAACAATTGCACTGATCATTTCTGAGATGTGAATATAAGAGCTTGAAAGATGAAATGCCGATGGATGGCCTCAGTTTCATTTTTTTTTTCAATTTATTCCGCCAGGAGGACAGTGTAAAGCTTATAGCAGCCCTGCCAAAGCAAGAGTTAACTTTGGGAAGCATCAGTAGGAGCGATTTGCAACTTCTCAGGGCGTAATTGCCTATTGGTTTTACAGGAGACAGTCTTAATGTATTGGGGCAGTTTTTTGGAGGTGGCTCTCAGGGTCCATAAGGCTACGTTTTTATCACGCCTGAATTGAAGAGAACTCCACCCCACTGATTGATATAGGGAGCAGTGGTGAGTGAAATAAGGCAGGCCTGTGATGAACCTCAAAGCCAACTACAGTGCAATATCTCAATTAAAGTGCTGTTCAATTCAGCCCAGTTTTTGTATCCCAACAGATTGAAACACATTGAGATCAAAAGTCTTTCTAAAGGTCACGCAGAGAGAGAGAACAGGGCTGGTGTGGGATGCGAAACTGGAATCTGCCAGTTTACAGCTCTGTCTTCTATCCATGAGATTACACTGCCTACATAAATCTATCTCTGCATGCATCCACGTCTGCATGCTAAAGTGAGGTGTGTGCCATAGATAGTATGAGATTGATTTCACAATGAAATTCAAAGTTAGTGGGAGCGAAAACATACTGCAGCGACCTGACAATATATAATAGGTTATTGTCATGTAACAGTGAGCCTTGTACAGAAGGTTCACTGTCACTGGCAGATCCAGCTACTGTATGAAGCGAAGAAGCACTCACACCTAAACCTGAAATAGTAGGTATTTAAACCTAATCTGAGTTTTAACTCCCACACTGGGATTAGGCACAGTACTGGGGATGCTGTACTCGGGGGGGGGGGGGTGCTGTCTTTTGGATGAGATGTTAAACTAAGGTTCTTTATGGCCATCTCTGGCATGGTCCTGGTGGGTGTCCAGGTGGAAATGAAAGAACCCAAGGCACTTTTCGCAAGAGTAAGCTTTCCTTACTGTCTTGACTAATATTCCCTTTCCCATAAAACCAGCTCATGCAACTGTCCAAGGCTGTGTGTGTGAGTGCTGCTGTGCAAAATGCCTGCCACTACACTTCACTACCATTCTCTAACTGCTTGTAAAGCACTGTGAAATGTAATGTGTATTAAATGTGCTATATAAATGCTAATTATTCTTCTTAAAAAGGGAGACGTTTACATTTTTTAAGGGAAATTGCTACCCCTTGATGAAATTGCTATGCCTAAAAAAATTCTAGTTCTGGCCCTGTCCACAGTAGGTAGATATTAAAGCTACGACCTGGGTCAGGGAGTGTATGTGTGGGGGGTGGGGTTGGGGGGTGGTAGCCAATATGCAAAATGGTAACCAAGTGGCAAAGTGTGATGTACGGTATATGGCTGCAATGTTACTGACTTCAAACATCCAAAGGATTGCAAAGGCAAGGTGAAAGTCCCTCAGCAACAAGATTTCCCTCTCCCCGCAGTGCAAACCATCACTGGACATTTATTTATTGTCTCACCAGGCAGACATACAGAGATATAAAAACAATCTCGTTTACAGATGTGCTGGGTGGAGAGGATCAAGTAGCAGCAAAACAAAAATATACAGAAATATACAATATAATACCATGTAATGTCTGTGTTGGTTACAGTATTCACAGGCATGTTCAGCAATAAAAGGACATGTATTTACAACACATTCACTGTAAAATCAAGTACAGTCACAGTTACAGCAGTTTAGCAGAGGCAGTACTGATGGGTGAGCTGTTACCCAAGGCCAGATTGTTCCAAACCTGGGGGTGCCTATAGCTAAAAGCAAGTTGACCAGAATTCAGTATGCACCTTGAGACAAGGAATCTATTACCAGAAAAGCAGCAACATTGGTGTGTGGACAGAGCAGCAGGGGTGTGAAGGGCACACAAGTAATTTGGGAGCTTGTTAAGCCACTGTTAAAAATCATAGAGAGCAAGGTGTTGGACTCATCTGTCAGTCAGTGACGGCCAGCCCAGATGGTCATATAGCATGCAATGATGTGTCTGGGCAGGGGCATGGATGATAAACCTACAGAGGACATTAAATAGGGTATTTAGTTTTGTTAACTGGCATTATGGAGTAACATCATAAAACACATCTCCAAAGTCAATAACCAGAAGGATTAAGTGCTCAACCAGGCATTTGCACATACCCGGGGAATGGCAATCAACACACAGTAAAGGGCTCCAAGCTTCCTGTGGTATTTGGAAAACTGGTTCTGAATATGTGAAGAAAGTCAAGAGAATTATCCACTATGACACTGAGATATTTATATTAGGACACTAAAGGAAAGGGAGTACCCTCAAAGCTATTAATAGTTAGGGCAGGGCAGGCAGCTAGACACTGTTTGGTGCTAAAGAGCATTGTGACAGTTTTGTATTGACTGAGAGCTAACCGATTTGCTTTCAGCCAGTTTCAGTGTGTGTCAAAATCTGAGTGCAGGGCATCTGAGATATCAGCGTGACAGTGCCCAGATGAATAAAGGATAGAAACATAGAAACACAGAATTTGACGGCAGATAAGCTCGCTTGGCCCACCTAGTCTGCCCATTTCCCTACCTAACAGATAAGCTGCAGATCCTAGTTAACCAACAGCCTACTTTCTCCTAACCCCCCCGCCCCACTAGAATTGCCTTATGTCTGTCCCATGTGACTACAACAGGATTTTACTTACTCTGGCAAGTCATTTACAAAAACAGTAAAAAGGAGTGGCCATAGAAAAGAGCCTTGTGGGTCCCCCAGCGTGATTGTGCTAGCATCAGACAAAGCTAGGCCCATGAAAACAGATTGGGTGCCACCAGAGAGGTTGATGAGAACCAGGGAAGGGCAGGTGAGGCCAGAAGGAGAGAGTTTATTTAGAAGAAGAGAATGGCCAACAGTGTCAGATGCTTTAGCCAAATCTAAGAATATAACAATAGTTTGTTGACCCACATCCCTAGTTGAGAGAATAAAATCCATAAGCCTGAGCAGAGAGGTGGATGTAGAATGTGCTGCACAAAACCCAGGTTGGTATTCAGAAAAGAAAGATTGCTTAGAGAGGTAGGCATATTGTTGTTTGTCAACCAGTTTCTCCAATAGTTTAGAGAGAACAGGGAATAGGAAGACTGGCAAGTAGTTAGCAGGGGAGTCAGTTGGGCCACCATTGTGCAGAGGAATTACTGTAATATGCTTCCAGAGTATAAAGAAAATACTGGAGGTAAGGGAGCAGTTAAAAATATGGACCGGGGGGCAGCAATAACAGGTGCACCTAATTTCAGGAAGCAAGGGGATACTATCAGACTTGGAGTGAGAAACTGGCTTAATGCAGGACAGCACATGAAGAATCTTAGAGGAGGTGATGCAGGAGAAGACAAAGTGAATACCAGCACTGTTGGGGGGAGGAACCATGAGGGGAATGGGAGTTATACCCAGGAGGTAGAAGAGGGACAATCGCCTGGGGTCCTTCCACAAACTGGATATTTATGGTACTAACTATAGACTGAGCGTTGGTGACCACACCAGAGGTGCACCTGAGGCTGGTAATGCCTGGGTAAGAATGAGAGGGGTGGAGCAGATTATTTTAACACATTCTAGAATTTAGACTGAGTGGGCAATTGGACATACAGACTGTTTACATGTGAATATTTATAGCTAAATGCATAGGTTGGTTTATTTTTCCTGGTAGCACTTTTTAGCAGTACAAACTGTGTTTACATAGAATACAATCGTGTCACAGACTAACCACAGGGTTGAGATAAAATGTTTTTTTCATGGTACTCCTTGCACAATCACTGAGCCCCATGATATGTTGATGATGTGATTTATGTCCTTGGTTTCTGCTTATTTCAATCCCAGCCTTTCATGAATATTTTTCTTTTATAAAAGTAACCCAATGGAAATGTATAGTGACCAGATTCATCTTATGTACCAGGGTGGTCAATCTGCCATTTTTAGCAGGAGGAAAACTGTTGTTCTGAGACTAATATGACATCACACTGTTTTGCTCTCGAGGTTTATGGGTCATCACATATCTCAGGTGTGTAAATAAAATCCATAACACACAGTTATCTGTGCATTGTCCTCTATTTTATTTTAGAATTTTTGACTGAGAAAGGCACAGTGATTTGAAGCTCATTCCCAGGTGTGAAATTGGTAGCACAGAGAGGTTAAGTGACATGCTCAGGTTCGCACAGTATGCAGGTAGTGGTTGTGGGTTTCAAACCCCAGTCTGCTTGGTCTCCAGTTCACAGTTTGATAATCTGCCCTCTAAGCTATACTATGGTACAGAGATTACAACTAGGGATGGGTGAGGCAGCTGCGACCCTGTTCAGGCTCCAGCTTGGGCTCTCAAGAAGATCTGAACCAATCCAGCATGTACAGCTTGGGTGGCTCATAAATCCATCTATTTATTCATTTATTTAGAAATGAGTGACCATGAAAGAAAGGCTCACTGAGCCAAGGCTTGTTTCCAGGTGCAACATAGGGAAGGTACATGGGAGAATACATCATAAAACAAAGTAACAGTATAAATACAATGCAAACGAATGCAAGTTTGTGCAAGTGGAAAACTGTATGGCCCAACAGCAACAAAGTAACCTTGGTATGTAATGATAACGAACCACGTCTATATACTATCTGTATCTCTATCTACAGACTGAGTAGAGCTACTCAGATAATCCATTTACCATTCTGCCCATATTCGACACCTGCTCCCCTTCTTATCCCCCACCCCTTGCTCCACTTATGTCACCCCTAGGATGGTTTTCATTTGTATACGTGTCTTGCTGTATATACACCCGTATTGTTAATTGCGCATTATTTGCCACTGACTGTTTGCTACTGTGCTAGTCTATACACATGTACTGTCTTTTGCTACTAAGTTAACCTTCTGACCTGTGTATAAACATAGAAACATAGAAATTGACAGTAGATAAGGACCGCAAGGCCCATCCAGTCTGCCCATTTCTTTTTCTGCCTTATGAATGTGCCATCGGCCTTTGCTGTGTCAATGGCCTATCTATTCATACTCATCTGTATTGCTCCCTTATGCCTACCCCATGCCTGTTTGAAGCCCTGCATTGTATTCATATCCACCACTTCCTGAGGTAGGCCATTCTATGCATCCACCACCCTTTCTGTGAAAAAGAATTTCCTCACATTACTCCTTAATCAGCCTCCCTCAAATCTCATGCTGTGTCCTCTCATCCTGCTATTTTTCTTATATTGAAACATGTTAGACTCTTTCACCTTGTTAATGCCCTTAAGGTGTTTGAATGTTTCGATCATATCACCTCTCTCCCTCCTTTGCTCTAGGGTATACATATTGAGCTCCTTTAATCTGTCCTCATATGATTTCTGATGCAGTCCCTGCACCATTTTAGTTGCCCTTCTGTGGATTGCCTCAATTTTGTTAATGTTCTTGTGAAAGTGTGGCCTCCAGTACTACACGCAGTACTCCAGATGGGGCCTAACCAGTGTCTTGTAAAGAGGGATTATTACCTCCCTCTTCCGACTTTTGATACCCCTACTAATACACCCCAACATCTCTCTAGCCTTACCTACTGCTTTAGTGGTCTGCTTGAATGATTTTAGGTTATTGGTGATGATGACGCCAAAGTCTCTTTCTTTCCTTGCGACTGCCAGCAACTCCCCTCCCAGTCTATAGTGGCTTCAGGGTTTCTCTTCCCTATGTGCATGATCTTGCACTTCTTTGCGTTAAACTCCAGTTGCCACTCTTCCAGCCATTTTGCTAGTTTATCCAGATCTCTTCTCATTCTGCCCACCCCATCTGGATCATCTACTCTGTTGCAGATCTTGGTGTCATCTGCAAAGAGACAAACCTTACCCTCCAGTCCATCTGCAATGTCACTGATGAAGATATTGAAAAGCACTGGCCCCAGAACTGATCCTGAGGTACCCCACCTGTAACTTGCATCTCTTCTGACTGTATACCATTTACCACCACTCTCTGTTTTCTGCCCGTCAACCAGTTTGCCACCCAGTTGACCAACTTCTGACCCACCCCAAGCCTACCCAGCTTATTAATCAATCTTCTATGTGGAATAGTATCGAAAGCTTTGCTGAAGTCAAGGTAGGCGACATCAACTGCTCCCCCTTGCTCCACCACTCTGGTTACCCAGTCAAAGAAATCTATGAGATTAGTTTGACAGGACCTTCCTGTTGTAAACCCATGCTGTCTTGGATCCTGTGCTCCTATTTATTCCAGGTGTTGCACTATCCTTTCCTTAAGGAATGCCTCCATAATCTTGCCCACTACTGAGGTAAGACTGACTAGTCTGTAGTTCCCTGCCTCCTCCCTGCTGCCACTCTTGTGGAGTGGGATCATATGAGCTCTTCTCCAGTCTTCTGGGACCTCTCCTGTGCTCAGAGACTCACTAAACAGTTCTGATAATGGCTCTGCTAGTTACACCCTTAGCTCCTTTAGTATCCTGGGATGTATGCCATCAGGTCCCATTGCCTTGTCCACCCTGAGCTTATCGAGCTCTTGTAGGACCCTTTCTTTTGTTATGGGACTAGTGCACCTCCCTCCTCCCCCTCTTGAGTGTCCATGGTGCTGAGCTGTGGGCCCTGCCCTACCTTCTGTTCAGTAAATACTGCACAGAAGTATCTATTTAGGATAGATGCTTTTACATGGTCCTCCTCCTCACATGCCCCCTTATCTCCTTTGATCTTGGCAATACCCCCACTGGACTTTCTCCTTTCACTAATGTATATATAGAAAGTCTTGTCACCTTCTTTTACTGTTTGTGCTAGTGTTTCCTCTGTTTGGGCCTTTGCCTACCTTACTGCCTTTCCTGCTTTCCTTAGGGAAGTTTGGTATGCCCCCCTATCTTCATCCTGCTGCGTTCCCTTATATTTCCTGAAGGTCAGCCTTTTGGCTCTGACCTTTTCTGCTACTGTTTTTGAAAACCAAAGTGGTTTCCTTCTTCTTTTGCACTTCCTTTTCTCTCTAACACAATAGGATACTGCTTCAAGTATTGCATCTTTAATGCTTGCCCACTTTGCCTGTACCCCCTCACCTGTATTTCTTTTTGCCAGGGCTAGCTTAACTCTGTTGGCCATCTTCTTAAAGTCAGCTCCTCTGAAGTCCCATATTTTTGCTTTGGAATGGGATGATTTAGTTCTAGTGGCCAAATTGAACCATACCATGTGATGGTCACGGGCCCCCAGGCGACCTTCTACCTCAATATCTGTGATCCTTTCCCTGTTAGTCAGTACTAGATCTAGGATAGCCCTGTCTCTTGTGGGTTGTTGTACCAGTTGTCTGAGTCCCTCCCCCAGCAGAGAATCTACCATCTTTCTAGTTCTGGCAGATGTTCCTGCTGGTATTGAACAATGTGTATCTGGCATGTTGAAGTCTCCCACTATCAGAACCTCCCCTTTAGCTGTCATGTTTTGTATATCTTCTAACAATAATGTGTCTATGTCCTTCCCCTGGTCTGAAGGCCTGTACACAACTGCAGTTCATATGGCTGTCCTATTTCCTGTTTCCAGGGTGACCCACAGTTCTTCTGGCTCCTTATGTGTAGTCTGAATTTCTGTAGCTTTGATATTGTCATTGACATAAAGGGCCACTCCACCCCCCCCCCTTTTGCACCTCGGTCTCTTCTGAACAATACATAGCCAGGTACTGAAGTCTACCAAGTGTGGTTACTGGTAACCCATGTCTCGCTAACGGCTACTATGTCCAGTTTAGCCTCTGTCATTATTGCCTGCAGGTCTGGGATCTTGTTTCCCAGACTGCAAGCATTTGTGTACAAGATTTTCCACTGGCCAGATTTCGGTGTGTTAGTTGTTGGGCGAGGTCTGGCATTTCCCCCATGTGCCGTATGGGGATCCAGACCTTTTTCCTTACCTGGTGATGCAAATGAACTACAAACATGCTGAACTCCTGTTTGACCAATAGCTGAGGGGGAAGAGTGTTCTTCCCATTCGACATATGGGGTGCTGCACCCTCTCCCCATTTGCTAGTTTAAATATTCTGCAAAGACGTCAAACTTCTGTCCCAATGCACTGAATCCCTCCTTAGTCAGATGCAGTCCATCAAATTTAAAGAACTTTTGCTCCCAAAACTGTTGTCAGTTCCCTAAAAATTTGTGTCCTTTTCCCGGCACCAGCCCTTGAGCCACATGTTTAGCTCCCCTATCTCCCTTTCTCTGACCTTCCGTCCATCTGCCCCCCTCTCCCAGACTCGCAGAATCTCAGAGAAGGAGATGTCGTATGAAATGGATGGTAGTTTGTTACCCAGCCTGGTCAGGTGTTCCTTGGTCTCCACAATTGACCAGCTGGCGAGATCATTAGTTCCTATGTGTACCAGGATGTCAGTGTTTTCTCCTGCTTCCTGAACAATTTTAGCAATGCGGTCAGTGTCTCTCCACGCTGATGTACCTGAGAGACATCTGACCATTACCTCAGCTGGAGATACGTATCAACTCCCCAAATCATGGAGTCTCCTATGATCAGAAGTTTTTTGGATTTCCTTTTTGCTTTTTTTGTTTTGGTTCCTGTTTTGGGCGAGTTTTGTTGTGCTAGCTCCTGTGTTGCAGTGTCCTGCTCTGCAGTGTCCTCACCCCTTTGTTTGATTTCGGAGATAGAGGCAGATACCTGTTTGTAGTTTTTATATGGTTTGTGGAGGTGATATGTTGGAGAGCATCGAGTGATGGGGCACCCAATTTGCCCCTCCTAACCACCTGCCAACCTCCCGGACCAGCTACCCTCTGCGCTCAAGGTGCTTCTGTTGGATGTTGTGGAAATGGCGGGCGGTTCTTATAATATATTTCCTCTTGAATATGCAATTTGAGGTGCACAATCTCTGCCCATGCTGCCTGTCTTACCACTGTTTGCTTCTATGTTAACCTCCTGACCTTGTATTGTATCTTACCACTGTTTTGCTTGCACCCATTGCTGACGTGGAACCTTTGTAAAAGAACCTTTGGTTGAAAGGTATTTGTAATCATAGTAATTAATAAATAAAACCAAAAAAAATTAAAAAAATATTCCTATCCAATTGCATAGTTAATTATTTTGTCAGATAGTATAGATAATGTGGACACTTATTTAGAATAATGGCCAAGACAATGCATTTCCTTCTCAGATGGAATATCATTCTGAGCCAGTAAATGTTACTACTCAGGGAACCTGAAATACAGAATGGATCATCCAAGCAGAACTATCACTGACACATCATTGTTTGATTTCTGTACCTCTTTCCAAACGACATGGATATGCCCTAAAGACTCACTGCTAGGGCAAAGCATCATGGGTATGCAAATCGATGTGTGTGTGTCTGTGTGTATTATTACTTTGGAACAAGAACTTCTGTATCTTTTTACACTGCCGAATAGACTAAGTACATATTGTTCCCTGCTGTTGCAAAGGACCCCTGTGAACATGGGGTACTGTATCTCATAGATCTATTATATCATCCGTTTGAAGCAACCTTGAAATAAATAAATCATTGCCTCGCTACCATGTTCCTTATATGTGGTAACACACCTTTCACACCAAACAAGTTAGTTCTAAATGCACAGAAAACTCAGCATCATCCTGTTTTGAATACAAGACATAGCTAAAAATACGACCTCTTCCAAATACACTCTGCTGAAGGATTCCCATCTTTAGAGCTTCTACTTTCCTGTACCTTGGTATATAGCTATGCCTAATGTTTGACAACCATAAAACTCACCTGATGGAAAAGTAAATAGCAAAACAGTATGCTACAAGAGTCACATGCATGTTTTTCTTTGAAATGAGAAGTACTAATGCAATGTCAACTCTTACTAATCATTGACTAGGGTGACATCATCCACCTGTCGGTAAATAAATAACAGGATGACTTTGAATATAGGGGCCCTTCGGTCCTAACAATTCTAACCTGAGGAAAATAAAGCTTTTTACTACCACTACTAATCCTGTCTGGACTATCTGGAAAATTGTTCAGTGCATTCTGTAGCTAGTTATTGCTATGGCCACCAGTACCATACTACTGTAATGTAAGGGTGACCGAATGTGGAAATTGGTAAAGCCGGTTCAGTTTCAGTTTAAAACCCCTGTTTTTAGTTTAGGTTCGTCACTTCAGTCAGTGACTCTTGGTGTCCTTGGTAGTTGTGTTTAGCAGGCTACAAATATGGGTAAGTGGCACACCTTAACCACCCTTTACTCACTTTAATGACTCCCAACTGTGTCCCCCCTCCTCTGGTCTTCCCGTCAGATCTGTGTTTTTGAAATTCAGTTAACACCTGGCACAGTGTCAGGAGCTGGAATTCGTTTATTAAAATGTATCTGGGGAGAGATGAGGAGGGTGGGAAATTATCATTCGTTGTAGATGAAGGGGTGGTTATAGGACTAGCCCTGGTCCCCTGGAAAGGGCTAAAGTGGGTGTTTTTTTTAATTAACTGCCAGAATGTTGAAGCGATCCCAAGTGGCCCAAATGTTCGACTTGACTAACTTAAAGGCAAATGTGGCGAACTTTGGCACATTCCCCAAATATAAATACTGCATCTGCTCATCCTTTTGTGTAATGTACTCGTACTCACTTGGTACAATGCAAGTGAAGTAGGCAGGTGCACTGGCACTTGCGTCTAATCAAATGCATTTACTTTCGATCACCCCTGAGTTCTCTGACTGAGCAGCGGCTGTCTGAATCTGCATCATCCTTTTATCTGAGATCTCCTTGTTAATTGTTTTTCACGATACCTGGGGCTTAAAAAACTACCAGGCAAAAATTATTTGCCTATGCAGCACCATGAACATGGACTAATCTACTGTTACCATTTTGAGTAATCTCAAGTCAAACAGCATTTAAGTTCTAAATGTTGTACCTTGTATTCCAACTCTCAGCTTATTTACTATCTTTCCGGGTCAGGGTCATGTCTGAAAAAGGCCCACTGGACCAGCACACCTACCAGGTTAACAAATAAATAAAAAGAGACCTAAAACCCCGTAATCGTGTGTAGCTGTTGTAATTATTGTAAAGTGTACTACTTTGTAATATAATTTCTGTGTCGTGTGTGTAAACTAGGGGTGTGCAAATACCTTATTTCAAATACTTGGCCAAGTATTCATATTTGGGGGCCCAATTATTCACTACTCATGCATTGTTATTTATTATTTAGCCACTGCAACAGTGTGTGAGATTTCAAGAACTCCTGAGGCCTCATGTTGAATCAGAGGACACTTCGGAAGTTCACTTAAGGCAACCCATATGACCCAACACTTGAAAAGCTATACGCATGACAGAAAGAGAGAGACATCTTAGCTGCTGTGAAAGAGCAATCTACTTTCATACACTTGTTAAAATTATCCAGTTTTTGTTCCCTTTCTAAATCCCAAACTAGAAAGGATCATTTGTTATGTTTGCTTGTATGTGCAGCATGAAGTGAACATCTTGTTTCTACTTGGGAGAGCAGGGGGTGCAAAGGAGTGTCAGCATAGTGTTCAGTGCAGCTCAGGCTGCAGGAGGCTCACCACTGAGAGCCCAGTGAGAAGCAGGCTGATAGTGACAGTATTCAGTGTGGCTGACAGGTAGGAACTTTGCGTAGTTGAAAGGAAGCAACCACACCTATCAGTGTGGCTGCATCCTTTCATTTATAAGATGCTGGTCAGCCAGCTGAGCAGAGTCACAATCCACCTGTAGCAGGCCGAAAGGTTCCCTAAACAATTATAGGACAGGCCAGACAAATCTGGAAGGAGAGGCAGGAAGCTTACTCCGTCACCAAGATGCAAAAAGTTTGTTTACCAAAGACAATAAAACCCAAGATAACTCTGTTCTACAATGTTACAGGATTATAAAAAGAAATAAACAAAACACTGCAGTTAGGACCAGCAATTGGTCGAACCAAGAACAGGGGTTAACCCCTTTTAGTTCAAGTCCTGCGTGCACTTGGCCGAGATGATGCAACTACAGATGAACCAAGCTTGGGCTTTCCTCGGAGTCGGCTGATCTGTAAGTGGGCATTGAACCCATAAAGCACTTTTATACACAGGCCATAGCAGGGCATACCCCAGATAAACAGAACACCAGGAGGAACACTGTTAGCTGAAAAATGCAGAACTTGGTGATCCTCTGTGGCTCCGGGCAGGAGGCTGAAGACCTCTGGTTGGCAGATGGTTCTCTGGACGATCTGCAGCAATGACCACTGGCAGGTCCCTGGCACCCAGGACACCTCTCACTATGACTGCTGGTGATGTCACCCTCTGACAGCCTCAGCGGAGCGACTCGAGCACTCGCACATTTATGACCGGCTGTCAAAATAAGAAAAGGGCACGCATGACGTTAACTGTGGTCAATCAAGCTTGAGCCGGGGCAGC
Organism: Neoceratodus forsteri; assembly: GCA_016271365.2. Lineage (NCBI taxonomy): Eukaryota > Metazoa > Chordata > Ceratodontiformes > Ceratodontidae > Neoceratodus > Neoceratodus forsteri. The sequence continues at coordinate 1,276,303,499 of CM057450.1, read as the reverse complement.
TCCTAAGCTGACTCATTACTGGATACCTCACTAGCAGCTCTCTACCACTTACCATCACAGGGCTGGTGTTGGAGCACTTGTAGCGGAACTTTGGAACAAGGCTGTCATCACTGAAGGTGGTTCTGCTGCAAATGGCGGACGGGCTGGGGACCTCCCAGGGTCAGCATCAGGCTCTGGTGAAGCTGGTCCAGGCAACAAAGGTGAAGCTGGACATCCAGTACAGCAAGGCACAATTCAATAACACAGTTCAGTGGCAAGCAAACAATTTAGTTTCTGGCAGACAGTTCAGTTCTTGTAGGAAGTAGTCTCTAGGGGGCACTAGGCAGGCAACAGTGCAGTTCGGTTTAGGTGCTGGGCCACTTAGGCCATAGGACCATTCCCCCTCCCCAAGCTGGCGCTGCAACTTTATGGACATTCTTGCTCTGGCTGTTTCTGCAGCCACACCCCTGTACCATTAATATTGCTAACCACCCCTATGCCTGGGTCTCTGGAACTCCAGGGCCTGGTCCTACCATCCTTATGGCTCCCAATGAGGGCCTGCCAGGTGGGGCTGTGGGACTGGAATCCAGGTTTGCTGGATGTACCAAGCCCATCCACCACGGACCATTCCAACCCCTAGGCTATACTGCCACCCCTGGATCCTCACAGCATGCCCTCCCCACTCCTTAGAGCTTTTAAGTCGCGGCACCCCTTTTAACTACTAATGACAATAATAATGTAACACCAAAACAAAGTGCCTTAGGGGCTCTTCCCAGCCCTGGAGCCTTTCTTTGTATTGGTTTGGTCACTCGGCCCACTGCTGTTTGATTCCCTTCCCTCCTTGGGGCTGTCGGCCAACCAGAGAGCCCATTGCACCCCCCCCCCTTATCTTTACTAGGGTGCTGGCCTTTTAACTTTTTTCCTGGGCACTTTGCCTGCTACCTTTTCTGTGCTCTTGGGCTCCGGCCCTTAAATTTTCTCCCTTAGCTTTTTCCCTCCCCACTTTCAGCCCAGCACCCCGGCGAATAAAATACAGAAATGAGGCTCACGGCCCACTCACCACTATGTCCCAGTTCCTTACTCTGCTGGTGGGGAGCAGTCTGGACAAACTGCTGGGGAGCCATGCTTCCACCCAGCTTCTTCTTCAGCACTGCAAGGCTGCTGGGGTGGAACTACTGGTCCAGGGCATGTTTTCTACCTGGACCAATTTTCTGATGCACCTCTTAGGTCTGCCGGCACTTTCGTTCCTCCCTCGCCAATCAGAGCTCTGTCCAGGGAGGACAGGTCGCGTTGGGGAGCTGCACTCCACCCGACCAATCCTGCTTACTGATGCCACCACTGCTGTACTGAAGCAGGAGGAGAGCGATGCCAAAGAAGTCACAGATCAAATTCAGGTACCTTTTTGTTTGTCCATGCTCCTCACGTCCTCCATCCTCCACTCTGTGCCACTGACTGCCCCTAAGAACCACTGCCCAGGCCCTCTTATAGGCAGGGGATGTCCTGGCTTCTGGCCAGTGGATTGGCCATGAGGAGCCCAACAGGGAGGTTCTCATGCCCATGGCCCCCCTTCCCAGTGCTGAATGGTGTGAAAAGAACAAAAGGGACTGGTGGGATATGTGAGACTGGGGGCAAGCGAGAAGGGAGAGAAAAATAAATACATTTGCTGTTGGGAAAAAGGGTCCTGTTTCTTGTTGTGCCCCCACCTTTGGGGTACTACAATCCACCCCCTTAAACATATATGTCCCCATGTATGGGGGTCAATTATCATTTTGAGTTTTAAAACACAACCAACATTTTATTACTATAAACGATTTACCTAGTCTACTTGAAATCATTAAGTTTGAACTGGTTTACTGTAACATTTTTAACCTACCGCCACAATGAACCAAGAAAAGGGATGGACGGCCTTTAGGTGCCTTTTGGAAGTTGTTCCTGCCTCTGTTTGTTGACCCAGCCATCTGTCATGACAGGGACTGCGCAGGGCTTTAGATACATTTGGTGCACTAGCTTTTGCGTTCTGTCCAAGGCTTGGAGTTGGTAGCTATGCATTCTGGGGAAAGATTTGTCCATGATGACATACGGGTTTGTTTCCCACCTTGAAGATGACTTGTTATCACTCCTGGATCTCACCAGCACTCGCTCCCCTATGGGTAAGGGCGTTTCCTGATCATCGGCGGTGTCCGACTCTTCCCCCTCTTCTTGGTTGATGCATGCTCTTTCACTGATCAGTGACTTAGGCTCTGCTGGAGGAGGTGTCTCTTCTTCCTTTTGATAGTGCAGTTCTACTGCCAGGACTGACATTTGGATGGCGGGAGGGCGCAGCCTGCATGCTCTGCCAAATGATATCGGTTACAGTGGCCTGAACTGGATCTGGTTCTTGGTTTGGTTTGGTCTTTGGTGTCGGACAAACTTCAGTTGCCTCAGGACTCAGATGCTGGCTGGTTGGCTTGTTTAGCACTACTGGGGTGTTAAGCCTCGGGGGTCCTGGCAATTTCTGATAGCACGCAGTGGTTAGCTGGGTGCACTCCTCTTTTTGCCAAGGATGCCTGTAGCTCCTCCAAGTGTCAGCCGAGCTCCTCCTTCTTTTGTGTCTCGACAAGCAGAGCACAACTCAGTTTTTTAGTCATAACATCATAGCTTTGGATAACTGTGGTGCACCTGGCCGCTGCCTCTTTCTGGAGGAGGGCTTGCTCGGCCTGTTCCTTAATCTTCTGATCCCACTGTCAGAGGCTCTTCTGATGTCCTTACATTCTTTTTGCAGTTTGGTGTTCTGCTTGTTGTATTGTACAACCCACTGTATAAGCTCCTGGTACCAGGCCTCCCTTTTCGGCATGCCACTCTGGAACCTATTGACACACCTCACAGGTGACAGCACTCACCATGTATACAGACTCTGCCACTTGTGCATTGGGAACTCTGGATGGACCTCCTGAATGTGCCACGACACCTCGGTTGCGTTGCTTGATTCTCTCCATCTCACTCCTGGTATCCACATACAGCTGGTGCCAAGCTCTTTTGATTTCACTGCTCCTGGGGTCACTCCGCTCACATGGTTGGTGAACAGGCCTCATTGTTTCCTTGCCTGGGGGCATGGTCCTGCCCTGCTCCAGCCATTGATCCATGGTCTTTGCCCTCAGCTTCTTCTTTTTCTTCTGGGCCGGCGTGGATGCAGTCCAACCTGGGGCTGGGCCCCTTGCCTCATTTCTGCAACGAGTGCCACCAGCTCCCACACTTGGCATGCCACACGGGCCAGCTCCTCTTGCATAGCACGGCAGGGTTCCCACTTTATAGCTTCTTTTGCAAGCATCTTGGTGTGGGTAGCTTCAAGCTTTGGGCTCCTTGATGTTTCTGACCCTGTTTACAGCGCCAAGTTGTAGCAGGACAAAAGGTTCCCTAAACAATTGTAGGACAGGCCAGATGAATCTGGAAAGAGAGGCAGGAAGCTTACTCAGTGACCAAGATGCAAAAGATTTATTTACCAGGGACAATAAAAACAAAGATAACTCTGTTCTACAATGTTACAGGATGATAAAAAGAAATAAACAACAAAACACTGCAATTGGGACCAACAATTGGTCAAACCAAGAACAGGGGGTTAACCCCTTTTAGTCCAAGTCCTGCATGCACTTGGCCGACAAGATGCAACTACAGATGAATCAAGCTTGGGCATTCCTCTGCGTTGGTTGATCAGCAGATGGGCATTGACCCCATAAAGCACTTTTATACACAGGACATAGCAGGGCATCCCCCGGATAAACAGAACACCAGGAGGAACACTGTTAGCTGGAAAATGCAGAACTTGATGATCCTCTGCAGCTCTGGGCAGGAGGCTGAAGACCTCTGGTTGGCAGATGGTTTTGTGGATGATCCGCAGCAATGACCACTGGCAGGTCCCCGGCACCCAGGACACCTCTCACTATGACTGCTGGTGATGTGACCCTCTGGAGGCCTCAGCAGAGCAACGTGGGACTTACACACTTATAGCCAGCTGTCAAAATAAGAAAAGGACATGCACGATGTTAATTGTGGTCTCTCAAGCTTGAGCCAGGGTAGCTCCTAAGCTGACTCACTAAGGATACCTCACTAGCAGATCTCTACCACTTACCATCACAGGGCTGATGCTGGAGCACTTGTGGTGGAACTTTGGAACTGGCTGTCATCACTGGAGGTGGTCCTGCTGCACATGGTGGATGGGCCGGGGACCTCCCAGGGTCAGCATCAGGCTCTGGTGAAGCTGGTCCAGGCAACAAAGGTGAAGCTGGACATCCAGTACACCAAGGCACAATTCGATAACCCAGTTCAGTAGCAAGCAAACAATTTAGTTTCTGGCAGACAGTTCAGTTCTTGTAGGAAGTAGAATCTCTAGGGGGCACTGGGCAGGCAACAGTGCAGTTCAGTTTAGGTGCTGGGCCACTTAGGCCATAGGACCATTCCCCCTCCCCAAGCTGGCACTGCACCTTTAAGGGCATTCTTACTCTGGCTGTTTCTGCAGCCACACCCCTGTACCATTACTATTGCTAACCACACCTATGCCTGGGTCTCTGGAACTCCTGGGCCTGATTCCTCCCTACTTATGGCTCCCAATGAGGGCCTGCCAGGTGGGGCAGTGGGATTGGAACTCAGGTTCACTGGATGCACCAAGCCCATCCACCACAGTCCACTCCAACCCCTAGGCTATACTGCCAGCCCTTGACCCTCGCAGCATGCCTTCTCAACCCCTTGGGGCTTTTAAGTCACGGCACCTCTTTTAACTACAAATGACAATAATAATGTAACACCAAAACAAAATGCCTTAGGGGGTCTTCCCAGCCCTGGAGCCTTTCTTTGTATTGGTTTGGGTACTTGGCCCACTGCTCTTTGATCCCCTTCCTCCTTGGGGCTGTCGGCCAACCAGAGCCCATTGCCTCCCTTAATCTTTATTAGGATGCTGGCCTTTTAAGTTTTTTCCTGGGCACTTTGCCTGCTACTGCTTCTGTGCTCTTGGGCTCTGGCCCTTAAATTTTCTCCCTTAGCTTTTTTCCTCCCCACTTTTGGCCCAGCACCAGTGGCAAGTAAAATACAAAAATCAGGCTCACAGCCCACTCACCACCATGGCCTGGTTTCTTACCCTGCTGGTGGAGGGGGGTCTCGATGAGCTGCCAGGGAGCCACGCTTCCACCCAGCTTCTTCTTCAGCACTGCATGGCTGCTGGGGTGGAACTACTGGTCCGGGACATGTTCTACGCCCAAACCAATATTCTGACACACCTCTTTGGTCCGCCAGTGCTTTCGTTCCCCCCCTCGCCAATTGGGGCTTTGCCCAGGGAGGACAGGTCATGTTGGTTTTGCTTTAGTTAGAGAAGCTGTATTTCATTTTGTCCTTGCTTAAACTAGAGAGGATAAATCTGTTCAGTTACAACCCTTCTGCTCAGACCTCAATTCGGTTTCAGAGCTAAGGTGTCCACTGGCATTTGGGGGGCAGCTGTTGGGGACGCCTAACCAGGGCGGGCTCCTCCGACCACTCCCACTCATACACTCAATTCTTGGCTTCTTCCTCTATCTCCCGAGCTCTGTCCTTGTTTCAGTTCAGGGTATGGTGCTTGTGTATATCAGCTTGGGGATGCAAGACCAGGGCGGGCTCCATCGGCCGCTTCTTGCATTACTGTACTAGTTATTTTGGGTTCATTCGATGGTATGGCTGTCTGTACAGGATATCCTGTGAGTGATGATTTGAATGTGATTTTAAATGTCAAGGCCTGTCCTTAATCAATGTTTTTTAATAACACCATTGTTGCACTGTCTCTGGGCTTTCTTTCTTCCCTGCTCCCCCCCCCCCGCTTATTTTGCAGTGCTGTTCATTGCCCCTGATATTTTGCCTCATATTTGCTATTGCATCTTTTACATTTCTCTGAGCATTGCTATTTTTTTTTTGTCCACGAGCACGGCTTACAACTGCCTTTCATTGTCTAACTCAGCTCCATCAGTTTAGCACAGCCCCTTCTGATTTTTCCTTTCCGGGCCACTCCTTTTCCACTCTCATGGGTTATATATGGTACGCTGAAAGAAACTGCCCTTTTTTCTGTTTCATTAGAAGTCCTGATTGTTTTTCTCCCCTCTAAACCCGTCAGACTAGACTCTCTGGCCTGATTATTATTTTCCCCTTATTATTTCACTCCCTTTATTTGGTCACCGGAGGGTTCTACATGCAAGTCCTTCAATACTTTCCTTTCCTTGTGAATCAGTACAAAATGCACATGGCACAGCTTTGGTTTTTTGGTGGACAGGGAAGGAGGACTAGACAATTCTGCCTATTTTCAGCCTCATCCCGGGGGAGGGTAATACAGATGGATGCCAACTGACATTGAACCAAATTAAGCTGCTAGTGGCATTTTTTGTGACTATTTAAAGATGTCCAGCCAATCTGGAGAGGAGGGCAACGTCACCCTTCAGAAAATTACCATGTTATTGCCAGTGGCAACCATTTTTACTCCGTTTCCCATATTTGTTTTATATTTTCTCCAGCTGTTTATTTCAGTGGGACTCATATGTCCCTTTGGAGACCCAGACCAGTCTTTGCTCTGGCATTTCCTCCAGCCCTCAAGTGGGTCTCCTGGTGTGGAACCCAGCTTCTGGGTCTTGGGGGTGAAAGCTGCTTCCCATCCCCAGTTTGTAAGTCTCTTTGTACATAGTTTTGCCCCATTGACGGTTAGGACTGTTTACCCTTTTGTTCCTGAATCACGGGGTTTTCAGGGTCACGAACTGTGGCCTGATGTTTGACCTTTGCTTACTGACTGTACTGCTTTCTTTTGTATATTTCACTTTATCTTTCAGCAGGATGATACTATAGTTTTGTCTACTTTACTGTAGAAAAACAAACACAGAGCCATCTTTACACTTTATACATTTTTTATTTCCACAGGAGGGTTGTCATATTTTGTTCTAACCTCACCATATTGAAGGTCAGTGGTGGTCTCCTGCTGGAGTGTTTGCACTTTGCCATCCTGCTCCTTCATGTCCTTTGGGATGGATGGTGGGAGCGGGGCCTCAGTGGTGGGTCCGCTACTTTGTTCTTTTGCTGTATGTTATGGAGGGGAGGTTTCTCTGGTACAGGGCATTTCTAGTTGTTTTGACTTTCTTTCATTTTTCTTCTGTATGTAACTCCAGTTAAGATTATCTCCCAAAATATCAATGGGCTGAATAATCCCATTAAGATGGCCAGAACAATGCAATAGCTTAAAAAACATTGAGAAAATCTCTGTTTCCTACAGGAAACACACTTATCTGCCATGGAACATCTAAAGCTGCGCTGGAGTGGGAGATATCAAGTCTATGCTTCCTCCTGTTCTGCAGGGAAGAACCGAGGTATTGCTATCCTGGTCTCCTCTACTACTACTCCTCTGATTGTAAAAAAGACTATTGATTCCCAGGGCAGATATGTAATCCTCCAGTGGACACTGTATCAACAAGAGGAGACCTTAACTAATGTTTATTTCCTGCCTAATGCCACAACTCCAGTGTTGCGCCATTTTTGGGGTATTCTGATGGACCATCTCCAAGGTATGTTAAATATGGGTGGGGATTTGAACCTGGCATTGTCTGTAGACCTTGACACATCCAACCCTAGCAGACATCAATCTTCCAAGGCACAAAAGTACTTTCGCACGAATATAGCCCATTTGGGTATTATAGATTTTTGGCATCGCCTTTATCCCTTGCAGCATGCCCATACTATTCCCCCCATCATCATAGTTATTCAAGAATTGATCATTTTTTTTTACTACCTGTGAGCATTTCTCCTTGATTCAAGATCTGTCTTATGGGCCTTGAATGATCTCTGATCATCATTCCTTGCTCCTTAAACTTAATTTAGGTAAAGAATCTTCTGTTTTTTTGGCATTTGAACCACTCATTGTTGCATGGTGACCACTTTATTGACCTCATCAATACTAGTATACAGCAAATAATCACAGAAAATAACTCACCCTTGGTCTCGGCTCCCATACTGTGAGATACTTTAAAGGCTATGTTACAGGGGGAAATTATCTCATATGCTACTCATAAAAAAACACCGTTTGGAGCAGGAATATTTTGCTCTTATGGACCGACTCCACTCCCTACAAGCCCTTTATAGAGAAGGCAATACTGCTTTACTCACTCAGATTAATCTGGTGAAGCATCACTTCAATTGAAAATGGACTATAAGGTCCAACAATCCCTTGAGTACCTTTGCCTGTTGCATCATGGGGGGGCTAAAGGCTCTTACCTGCCGGCATGTAAACGTCAGGTGCAACATTGTGCGCATATATTTTAGAACTTCGGGACTCTGATACAGGACACTTGACACACAAGAAATCTAAAATTCAATGAATTTTTACAAATTATTATGCAAATTTATACTGGGACTCCTCTCTGGCTGGCCCTGATGCAATTAGTCATTTTCTTGATACGCTCCCCATTCCTAAATTGACTACAGCCCAGCAGGAGCTTCTAATGACTCCTATTACTAGTGAGAGCACTTTAGTCCAATTAAAATCTGTGAAAATAGGAAAATGTCCTGACCCAGATGGATATAACCAATGAATGGTACAAAACTTTTTCTGACTCTCTCCTTCCTCACTTGCTTTGAGTTTTCAGAGAAGTAGCAGCTGCAGAATCCCCACCTCCCTCCTGGCTTCATGCCACTATCAATGCAATTCTGAAACAAGGTAAAGACCCCTCTAACCCCTCTTCCTATAGACCCCTTTCCATATTGAATATGGATTATAAACTTTATATGGGCATTTTGGGCAATAGGCTAGACAGAAGTCTCCCAACCATTATTCACCCTAATCAAGCCACATTTATTCACAAATGTCACACCTTAGATAATATTTGACATACCCTCCTCCTTATTGAACACACTGTCACATCAAATTCCTATAGCCCTACTTAGTTTAGACGCAGAGAAGGCATTTGACAGGGTCTCCTGGGATTTTCTCTGGGGCACCCTGTCTGCTTTTGATTTCCCAGTCTCTTTTTTGCAATGTCTGCAGCAGCTTTACTCTCGCTCTTCAGCATGTATCCACATTAATTGGGACTATTCTCCTATTAGTTGTTTTTTTTTTTTGTAAACATATTTTATTGAAAAGGTATCACAGTTACAATTAAGAAACATCAAGTACTCTGTACCATCCAGGGCACCAGTCAGCAATACACTGTCAGGAACTTACAACAATATACATTTAGACATATATACATATACAGGCCCCAATTGTTTTAGGTCTGTTGCTTGTGCTTTTTTATATTAATCAGAATCAACCACATATCCCACAGATCCTCTCCTCCCAACCCCCCATGGCCACTTATCTTCATAAATAACTGGGATACATAGTTATACTACTTGTTTCCTTGGGTGTTTATACATTTATATATCGGAAGCATTATACCTTCACAATACACCCGTAAGGCCAATAGGAACATATCTTGGTAACCTGGTAACCAAGTAATGTAAAATGGTAACCAAGTAATGTAAATTACCCTGTACTGTGAAACCATGTAAAATATGTCGAAATGTAATGTCTCTGCTCAGTGAGCTATGTACAATTTGTCTAAAATGTAATGTTTCTGTTTTGTATTGACGTGGAGCCTTTGCAAAGGAGTCTTCGACTCAAAGGATTATAATTCTGAAATTTCAATAAATAAATAAATAAATAAAATCTTTGGTGACCAATAACCAAGCTTGTGGGGGCACTTCCCTAGACTCCATTGCTACAATCAGTGGGCTTCATGTACCAGTGAGCAGGGATTCCTGTCCATTAGCCTGTACAGTAGCTGTATTCTTTTGAGTCACATACTCATTTCTAAATTATTCAACCAACGGGTTATGCTTGGTGGGTTCTCACTAACCCAGTGTTGGGCCATTGTTTTCCTGGCATTAACCAGGGCCACCTCCCATAGTCTATGCTTTTTTTCCTTCAGAGGGAGGCTGTTCAACTCCCAGCATTAACTCCAATGGCGTATTAGGTAAGTCAGTACCCAGAATTGCTTGCATGATATTGTGGACTCCTACCCAGAAAGGAGACACCTTTGCACATGTAAGTGCCACATGAAGGAAGTCTCCTTCTTCTACTTGACATTTCGGGCAGATGCTTGGTCTGGAATTGGTGAATGTGTTCATTTTACCAGGGGATAAGGTAGATTTTATATAGGTAATTGAGTTGTAGTCTACGTAACTTATTTATGAAGGAACAGGTTGCATTTGTTTAATAGATGCTTCCCAAGCAGCAGCATCCAAGCACAATGCTAGGTCTTTTTCCCAGGCTTGTTGGGATTTAACCAGTGGAGGTGGCGTGGATTCCAAAAATAATCTGTAGAGTGTGGAAATAGTTGTGCTGTTGGGCTGAGGTCTGTATAAGGCTTCCTAAATAGGGGAGAGACTTGGGTTCATGCCTGTTAGAAAATGTCTGATTCTAAGGTACACAAAGACATCCCCTGTTTGAATCCCATACTGCTGCCTGATTTCCACAAATGCCTTAACTCTTCTTCTGTAGAACAAGTCACCGATTGTCCCCAGCCCTGCCCTATGTCATCTTAATAGAGCTTGATGCAAATGTACATTAGAGTCCCTTTCTTCCCGGAAGCCCAAATGGATTGCAGTGTTGGTCGACATTCCCTTTGGATGATTGATATGTTTATGCACCCCCAGCCATAGTCTAACCAAAACATGTGTCAATTGGTTCTGTTATTTAGGGGGAGTTGTGGTATGTAAGGTAGGTGACAAAATCCCCTGCACCATATCCCCCACGATGCCCTTTTCTTCCATTGTTCTCCAAGCTGGAGTTTGAATAGTATTAGGGTTTTTCAAGTATGCAAGTTGTGCCACCCAATAATAATATTTGACATTTGGAAGGGCTAACCCACCCGCTCTCAGTGGAAATTGCAGAATTGTTCTCTTTATCCTAGCTGCTTTGCTAGCCCACAAGAATCTATGCAATATACTATTTAGCTGTCAAAAAGAGCCCTCGGGAACCCTTATTGCACATTCTGAAATAAATATAAACACCGGGGCAATACAGTGTATTCATTTTGACAGTATTTACCCTGCCTATCAAGCGTAATGGCAATCCCTCCCATTTCTCACCATCTTTATTTTGTTTAACAAGGGGATGTCATTTTCTTTATACAGGTGTAACATATTCTTTGTTATCCTAACCAAAAAGCATTTCAATAGTTTAACACTCTTAAGATTAAGGGGGGCTATCAGTAACCAGCTGTAATCCTCTTGACCCAGCAACAACATTTCACTTTTTGACCAATTTATTTTGTGGCTCGCTTGGAGACCATACTCCTCCAAAACATTATAAAGCATTGGTAGGCTCGTGCATGGATTTTGCAGATAAAGTAACAAATCATCTGCAAATAATGCTACTTTATGTGTCCCCCCCCCCCCCCGCAGCTATTCCCTGTATACTTTTGTTGTGCCAGATTGCTGCAGTCGGAGGTTCTAGGGATAACATGTATAGCAGGGGAGAGAGGACAGCCCTACCTTGTCCCCCGAGTCAAGGAGAAGGGTCTAGTGAGCATCTCATTTACTAGGATGTGGGCCACGGTATTTTTTGTACAGTGCACTAATCCATCTCAGCATATTGGGTCCCACTCCAAATCTTTGCAGTGTTTCAAAAAAATACCCTCATTCTACCTGGTCAAAGGCCTTCTCTGCATCTAAAGCCAGTATTCCCAGGTTACCCTTGGTATTCTTCTTTGACCATCACCATACTGTACCACATTTAGCGTGTACCATACATTAAACTTGCCCTGACTGCCTTTCACAAACCCCGTCTGATCCTCATTTATAATGGAAGGTAACACCCTCTCCAACCTACCTGCCAGCAGATGTGCCAACATTTTATAATCTGCTGTTAGAAGGGATATGGGGTGGTATGAGGCATAAAACTGTGGGTCCTTACCCTGTTTTGGCAATACTGTGATTGTGGCACCGCACATAGAGGTTAGAAGCGTACGCTATCTCAAGAGCCCATTTTATACCACTGTCTTTGCAGCACATCAAGTCATGCAGTCTGATTGATGCACAGCAAAGTCAGCTTTGTGGACACTTACCACATTGCCCTAAGTGTGCTCCCACTTCAGTTTTTGGTCTGCCAGAAAAGTGGGGACATGTACTGGATCAAGCGCATTACCCCACAGTGTGAATGACCATTGCACTCGATCCGCTGCGACACCCTATCTCCCCGCTGCCGATGTCATTTTCAGGAACCCTGTCCCCAAATCCACAGACACTCCTCTTGGCATGATCTGTTGCACATCAAGCTCAGGAGTGTAAACAGTTAATTGTGGTGTAACCCCTAGATGGCGCTATCCCAGGGGCTACTACCCCTGCCTGATTTGCCACTAACAGGTTGAGGGGCCTGGATCCAATGGCGGGTGCCTCCACCCAGAGGTCAGGGTTTGCAATAGTTAAACTTACTTGGTCACAGCCCTCTGGGACACTGCAACCCCCCTTTCTTCCCACTAGTGGCCCACACAATATATCAGAATTACCTTCACAGTATACACTTACCCCCAGGGCTGGTTCAGGCACTGGGACCTCCTGTAAAATAAGATACAGTGCAACAATCACAGTACAATACTTTAACATAGACAAATATCTCAGGCAGTATAACTTTGCTGAAACAAGCAGCTCTGATTTATTTAGGGGGAATATAACAAGGACAGGGGGAAATCAGGTTAATTAGCTTATCACTTTACTCATCTACCTATGGCTCTGTGCACAGGCCTATCCCTACCAGTTACTGTCCCTGGGTACCCAAGCCCTAGTGGCTAGTCCAAACTGTGGCAGCTGGTAGGCCTTTCACACAGAGAAAGAAAAATTAGTTTAAACAGTCAGCAGTACAGTGATTCCATTTGGATTCAATGTGGCAATTCAACAGAGGCGACCCTGAATTAGTACTCACGACCTCCAAACAAGATAGGGTCCTTCAATGTCAGCAGGGCTACTCTTGAGCTCACGAGACTCCTCACACATTTATATGGCAAACTGCAACAGGCAAAGTCCTTTAATGGCAGCAGGATTCACTTGAGCTAACCAAGCCTCCTCACACATTTATATGGTGAACAGTAACAGGCAAAAGTCCTTTAATGGCAGCAGGATTCACTTGAGGTACACAAGCCCTCTTCACACATTTATATGGTAAAACAGAAAGTACTATACCAGGCAGGCTGCTTCTCTATCCCGATCACAATTACTGCACAATACCGGGGAACACACAGCAGATTCAGTTCCTGACAGACCGAGTGCAATTCAGCAATTTCTCCAGTCTTCTACAGGGTGAGCCTGGTTTCTACTCTTCAGATATCCTTTGATTCTCTTCACAGGACGATTCAGTCCTAACAAGCAGTTACACAAGCTGCAGACCGGAACTCTGGGCTTTACACACGTTTCCGACTAAAACTGCACACTGAAAAGCACAGGGCTCCTTCCTTCTTCACTGCAGAGCTCAACTGAAACTCCAACAGACAAAACCGGGCACTTCCTTTGAGTTCCTCCCAGTTCTTGACTGGATTGGCTGTCACTCACAATAGACTGCTCCTGTTGGTCCAAAAGGCGAAGTCTAAACTACATCTCCAGAGTCACTGCCCATACAATCCTCTTGTGGCTGGCTCAGATTATGAGTCCAAGTTCTGATTCGTCCAAGGCACCATTTTAGAGCTAGCTTACCCCACACTGATTGGTCCAGTTCAGCAGTTCAAAACCAGAATGGGGAACTAGGCAGACACAGTTCTGACTGCAAAGAAAGCAGGTTAGACAAACTGTAATTTCATTATTACTCTAAATGATTTCTGGCAAACAGTTACATCTTTCAGATAGGTTCCCTTTGCACTCTAGTGACTGCAAAATGGAGTGAATTGGCAGCAGCTCGAGTGGTACTCAATCAAAGAAACACACAGTCCCCCATACAAACTAATTATGTCTGCAAGCAGACAGCTCTTAAAGAGACAGTACCAGAGGTTCTAAAAACACTCACTGATAAATGGCTTAAACGCCAAACACCATTCAGGCTTGGAGCATTCAAGCAAGCTCCTGGAAGTCTTTTGGGAACCCCCATTTGCAGGGGGGGTTACAGTGGGATCAAGTTACAGTGCACTGGGAAGGTGGTGGAGTGGTAAGTGAGGCGCTGCTGTTGTGTAAACAGGGCTAGTGATTCAGTAATCATGCCCTGCAATGGGATTTGCAGGTTTTGGGAGAACATTTTAAAGAACTCAATTGGATACCCATCTGGGCCTGGAGCTTTGCCCCTTTCAGGTGTTTGATTCCCCCCTGTATATCTTCCCATGTCACCAGCGCTTCCATCACCTCTCTATCCTGGTCATTGATTTTTTGATTTTCGCTTTGTCAATGAAAGCAGCATACTAGCTCTGGGTGGGCGCAACCTCCTTAGCATACAAGGTTTTGTAATATGCGAGAAAACCTTCCCCTATCTCTTTGTCACCATGCTGTATAACACCGCATTATCCTGTGTTGGGGCCATTTTTACACCTTGCTTATGGCTGCCAAAATGGCCCTTCCCCATCCCCCTCAAAATACTGACCACCTGTGTAAGCAAATAGGTCTCTTTAAATGTTGGTGTTGTGCATAGTGTTAAATTCCCACTTCAATTTCTGTAGTTCATTATACCCTGATGCAGTTGATGAGTCCATGTGTTCTTTTTCAGCCTGAGATATACGTTCCTCCAGTTGCTTTTTGTGCTGGGTTTCTAGTTTCTTTTTGTGTGATGCATAAGATATATTTGTTGCAAAAACATTGTTTAATGCACCATTAGGGTTGAACGATTAAAAGTAGGGAAATGCAGACTTAGGGTTCCCAAGCATAAGGCCCCACTCCCACTGTACATGCAGGAACAGGCATGAGGGGAACTTAGGCTTCCCAACTCCAACACCCCACCCACAGCCTTGGCTTCCAATGGTAAGACCACACCCCCACCCTCCATGCAGGAACAGGTGTGACGGGTGTACCTTGGCGTTTCAAATCCTAATGTTCACAGCATTCTCTTATTCTGTACCCATGTTGCCTTACTTAGTCTTGAAATGGGGTGAGCATTAGGGTTCGAAATGCCAGGGTCAATAATTACAAGCAGTATGCCTGGCAAAAAACTATACTTCATTAATTTCTGTCGCTAAGTGGAGAAACAACATGGCCAGCAGCATAATGTGTTCGACCTAGAATCCCACATAGCAGCTGCTCCTGCAACATGAAATCCTTCATCGTGCTAAACATCTATTTTTTTCCCATAGGAAATAAAGGGAAATGCAAAATTGAATAACTTTGGAATGGATTAATATTTTTTCCACCAAACCTTCAAATGGCACATCTCTGAAGCCAAGGCTTTCTATCCTAAACATTTCAGCTCAGAAACTAAAGATGTTTCCAAGATACAGGTGACCAAACAAGTGGCAACAACCCCAAACCTTCTTTATTTTCAACACTCTGTATCTAAGAAATGGCTAAAGCTACTGAGACAAAATTTCCCACATACGAACACCTACCCAGGGCAATTATGCATGCCAAATTTCATAGAAATCACATCAACCATTACATATACAATAATAGATGGGGAAGTCTGTGTAACCCCCCTACAAAATGGGGGTTCCGGAAAAAGTCTTCCTTGAGCTTGCCTAACTGCTCACTGCCAGGCTGGTGTCCTGCATTTTAGTAGCTTAAAAGTGATTGCCAGAGAGTGCTTGTATAGCCTCTGTGCACTGTCTCTTTAAGAGCTGCCTAGATTGCAGTCATAAGTAACCTGAGAGGGAGCTCTGTTGAAAGATGTAACTATTTGTTAAAAATCATTTAGAGTGATAATGATATTGTAATTTGTCTAACCTGCCTTCTTTGCAGCAAGGACTGTTTGGTTTATCCCCACCATTTGGCCCGGGACTGCGAATTGGACCAATCAATTCTGGTGGGACCTAAAATGGAGCCGGACTACAGGAGCTGTCTGGAGTCAAAATCTGTAGGAATTGTAGTTTTGGGCTTTTTGTGCCTTTTTGCACCTGAAGAGGGAGCCTTTGTTGTGACTGACAGGAGTATCAGCCAACAGAACCTTTTGGATCTTGAGAAATTTCCCAGGCTGCTGCAGCTAGTTTCAGTTTTGAGCTGAGAAGTGAAGAAGTACCAGCTCAAGTGATTTTGAGCAGCAGTTCTGTGTAGTTTTGCATGGGAGGACTGAGAAAGGGCTGAGTTTTGGCCTGCCTGTATGCCTGCTGTCCCTGAGAGGGGAAAATAGAGTTTATTCGGACTGAATCAGAGCTGTGAGGACTATTTAAGCTACTGGACTGTGATCAGGCTTTAACCTAAAGAAGACCGAAGATTTGCTGAATGCAATCAGCCTGTCAGGATTTCCTGCTGCTTCTGAATCCCCAGTTTATGCAGAGGCTTTGCGATCGTGACCGGAGAGCAGTTTGCCTGGTACAATAGAATTTCTTTACATGTAAATGTGCTGTGTATTGAAAGTGGGTCGTGATTTGGTTTCCCACTGTGTGAACAGTGTTCTGCTTGCTGGAAGCTTTATCCAGCCTAATCGGACTGAATCAGCGTTCATCTCCATTCGGCCTGAGCCATGCCACGCTGGCTCTGCCAGACTAGCCCACTGCAAAGAGAAAGCCACTGATGAGAGACCTGCATGGGGGTCAGCCCCCTGCTCCACGCTTGAACAGGAATGATGCCTTGGCGAATCGTGTGGGCTCTGCTTCTCCTGGCACTCCAGATTAACCACCTGCTGTCTGGATTTTCGTCCAGTCTGTGTCCAGTCTTGGGTATCATGAGTAATCATCAGGGTAGCTCCCTGCAACAACAGCCTAATCTAAAAGTGTGTCATCTGATTGTCTTGTTGTTTTCTTTTCACGAACTGAGCCCTCCATCTCCGGATTACAAATAGTTTGTGTTGTGCATGTTGTTTTCTTCCATCACAGGGCCCCAACCAGCTGCAATGTTCCTGGCTAGCCCACCATTCTCCATCTGAGTACCCAGAGTGTGTGACTGCTTATGGACCCTGAAGTGCATGCATAACTGTTTGATTGATAGAGCCTTTAAGCAAATTAACCTGATTACGCCCCTTCCTTGTTCAAGCCCCTTAAATAAATCAGATCTAACTCTTTTTTGCATTTTCTCTGAATGTGATTCCAGTTTGTGCAAGAGTACTGTGCTGCTGTTATTTGCTGTGTAAAACCTTGTTTTACAGGGGGTCCCCAGGGCTGGGCAAGAGTAAAGCCCTGGTGGTAAGTGCAAACAGTGTGGGTACTTGTGTGGTGTATCAGGGGTATTGTGAAAGTGATTATTGTGTATTGTTCCAGCCACTAGTAAGGAAAAGGGGGGTTACAGTGTCCCGGAGGGCTGTGCCCAGGTTATCTTGACCACTACCAACCCTGACCTCCAGGTGGAAGTACCCGTTTCAGAACTCAGGCCCCTTAACCTGCTACTAGCCAAGCAGGCAGGGGTAGTAGCCCTTGAGATAGCGCCACCTAGAGGTTACATTTTGGAGGCTCACCGCTGGGATTTTGTGCCTTCTAGTGGCCAAAAATTACCAATTATTGTTAAAGATTAATGGCTACCCCAGTAGAAATGACTGTACACCAGTTGGTGGGGTGGAGAACTGAGCAGGAGATTGACCCCCAAAATGCTCTACTTATGCTGGATATTCCCCTGGGTACCAGTAAAGACACTGTAGAGGGAGCACTCTCCAAAGTTGAATGTTTAAAAAACCCTGTGGTGGTAGATCGACAGGCTGATTTGATAGCCCAAACTTTCGTAGCCTTGGTAGAGTGTAGTGACCTCGTGGACAGCTCTAAAGTGCCACAGACTATTGCCCCAGAAGGGGTTCCAGCTGCCTGGAGAATGATAACAAAAGACAGTAAAGACCCAGGGGAGGATGAGCTCCTACCATTATCTGAGACTTTTGAGGAGAAATTTGCTAAGTTGTTGCTGGAGGAAGGGAAAACCATAAAGGACTTTAGGAAACTATTCCTGCCACCTGGGGGTGTTCCTTCCCCAACACCCCCTCCCACTCCAGCACCTTTTACTGCCCCGCCTTCTGTGCCCATGCCAACGCTGGCCCCTCTATCTGTACCTGCCATTAGTCACAACTCCTACCAAAGGCTGAGAATCTTCTCTGGCACCCTCCCAACCCCCCCCCAGGGGGAGGATGACTGGGAGATCTGGATAGACTATGTTGCCCCTCTAGTACTTGAATGTCAATGCTCAGAAGCAGAGAAACGAAAGAGGTTGAGTGAGAGCCTCCTAGGTCCTGCCCTGGCTACCATCCATGCCAAGCGGGCCAATAACCCCGAAGCAACTGCACAGGACTATCTGGATGCATTGGAAAATGTGTATGGGAGCCCGGATTCAGATGAGGATCTGTGGTGGAGAGTAAGAAATGCTCAGCAGTACCCAGGGGAGTAATTGTCTGTGTATGTACCTTGGCTTGAAAAGCTGCTACAAGAGTGTCTCAGAAAGGGTAGTTTGCCGTTAAATGAATTAGATAGAACTAGGCTGGACCAGATCCTTAAGTCTGCTCCGTTTTCAGAATTGTTACTTCTTCAATTGCACCTTGCCACCCGACTGGAATCGCCCCCCTCCTATGATGAGCTAATGAAAGAAATTCGGGGGTTGAGCAAAGGCGACACCGTGGGGAAATTGCACCCATATCTGCTGCTGCTGCTGCTGCACAAGTGACCGAGAGTGATCAGCCAAGTGAGGCTCAGGGGCAAAAGTCGGCACTTAATAAGCACTCTGAGAATGCAAAGGACTTCCCACTCTGGGCACAACATTGGAAAGACGAACTACTAAAGGAAGTCTGAGAGTTGAAGACGGGTGCCTCTGCAAGGGTTTCCCCCATGGAACAAGATTCTGGTCCCTTTCAGGATGTGACTGCCATGGGGTTGGGGGTGCACCCTTAGGCATCCGCTACCGAAGGTGGCTCCAAGGCTGAGATCACCGGATTGACTGCCACTCTAAAGGAACTGTTAAAACACATTGCACAACTCTCACCACTGCAAGCAGATACTAGACCCCAATCTCTTACTACTGCTTCAGTTCCTCAAATGATGTTCTCTCCCAGGATGACCCAGGAGTCTATCATTTGTCACAACTGTGGAAAGGATGGCCATATGAAAAGAAAATGCCGGTCTCAGAAGGACTGAAGAGTAGTAAAAAAGACTCAATGGGAACTCCGAAAAGCAAATCAATGGCCAAGGGGTGCCCAGAAGCCAATACATAATGAGGTTCAAAAACCTAACTAAAATTTCTTTGTGGCTAAATCTTCTGTCCAGGCCTCTGCTACTGCCTTTCCAGACTGGTCCAAAATAGTGGGCCCTTCAATGGAGACTACAGTGACTGTGAATGGTATTCATACTCGGGCTGTGCTTGACAGTGGGTCGCAAGTGACCATTGTATTCCAGGACTGGTATGACAAACACTTATCTGATATGCCTTTGCAATCCTTGGAAGGCCTACATGTGTGGGGCCTGAGCGACAAGTCTTATCCCTACCTAGGGTATGTCCTCCTCTGGTTGTCTTTTCCTGCAACTGTAATGGGTGTAAAGGAGCGAATAGAGACATTGGCCCTAGTATGTCTCCCCACCAGACTGTATGATGGAGTCCCCCTGTTAATTGGGAAAAACACCCATATGTTTGGGAGACAGGTATAACTGTGTCACAAGAAACAAGGGTGATGGACTGGGAAGGGCCCTGAAAATTCCAGCTCTGATCAAGAGGGCCTATGATTTGCAACAGAAGCCCGAGGAAGTAGACCAGGATGGGGATTGTGTGGAAGAAGGATCCCGATTCAATGGTACTGGCCCCTAACACCCAGTGTACCATTCAAGGGGAGGTCTGCCTCTGGAACAATGTCAAGAACAAAATACTGATATTGGATGCACCAGGCAATGGAAACTTGCCAGAAGGATTATTGGTCAAGCCCAGCATCTTGCCTACTCGTGTCCATGCCTATGCACGATGAGTGATGGTCCAGATGCACAATGTGTCAGATCGGGGATCTGGGTGAACAGAGGGTACACCCTAGCTACAGTACACTGTGTGGACACTGAAGTATTGCCCAGCAACAAGCACCCTGGTGAGAAGGAGAGAGTGACCCAAGACTTGTTTGACTTTGGTGACTCCCCATTGCCAGCTGAATGGAAGGCTAGAATTAGAAAGAGACTTGCCCAGAGAGACCAAGTGTTTTCGTTGAATGAATGGGACGTGGGATGTGTCCAGGGTGTGGAGCATCACATACGCCTGCACGATGAATGGCCATTTCGAGAGAGGTCCCGACGCCTAGCCCCAGCAGACATTGATGACGTGAGAAGACACCTGCAGGAAATGCTCACCGCTGGCGTGATACAAGAATCCAGGAGCCCATACACCTCTCCCATTGTGGATGTGTGTAATTAGAATGGGTCTGTGAGGATATGTGTTGATTATCGAACCCTGAACCGGTGGACCATCCCAGAACAATACGCCATGCCTCATATACAAGATGCCCTGGACTGCTTGAATGGGAGCAAATGGTTCTCAGTGTTGGATCTTCGTAGCGGATACTACCAGATCCTGATGGCCCTGGAAGACCATGAGAAAACAGCCTTCATCTGTCCATTGGGATTCTACGAGTTTCTGAGGATACCACAGGGGATATCGGGAGCCCCGGCCACCTTTCAGCAACTGATGGAACATGCGGTGGGAGATATGAATTTACTGGAATGCCTGGTGTACTTGGATGATGTAATTGTGTTTGGGAGCACCTTAGAGGAGCATGAGAACTGACTGTTTAAAGTCCTAGACTGACTGGAAGACTTCTGCCTCAACCTGTCCATTGACAAGTGCCAGTTTTTCCAAACCTCTGTGAAGTATGTGAGGCACATAGTATCTACAAAAGGGATAGAGACTGATCCCAGTAAGGTTGAAGCACTGACTACTTGGCCCCAGCCCCATAATCTGAAAGAAATACGTTTCCTGGGGTTCTGTGGCTACTACCGCAGGTTCATAAAAGACTATTCCAAGGTGATTCATCCACTCTTGAACCTTACCCTGGGTCTCCTTCCAATCATAAATACATAAAAAGGGTCCGTTAAAGAACCAGAAAATGTATACTTCCACCCAGGTGAACTCTTCGGGCCCTGCTGGATGCCTGACTGTGAAGCAGCCTTCCATGAGATCATATACAAGCTCACCCATGCCCCCATCCTTGCCTATGCTGACCCCACCAAACCCTATGTGCTGCATACAGACGTTAGTCTGCAGGGTCTAGGAGCAGTGATGTATCATGATCATGAGGATGTCCTGAGACCAGTAGCTTTCGCCAGTAGGAGCTTGACCCTGTCCGAACGAAACTACCCTGTGCATAAGTTGGAGTTCCTTGAGCTAAAATGGGCCATTGTTGACCAGTTTCATGAATACCTCTATGGGGCAAAGAAATTGGTGAAGACTTGCAATAACCCATTGACCTATGTACAGATTTCAGCTAAGTTAGATGACACTGGGCGCCGGTGGCTTTCTGCATTATCAACCTATGATTATGCTGTCAAATACAGACCGGGCCTGAACCATATTGATGCTGACGCCCTATCACGAAGGCACACTTCCAAGAGTGATTGGGCCAGGCTGTCTGAACCTGACATTCAAGTATTGTGCCAAAAGTTTGATAGAGATGAACAGATGTCTGCGGACACAGTGGACTGTTTAATAGGTTGCTTGGGCCCTTCTGACACCTGCATACCAGCTGCTTATTGCCACTTCTCTGCCTAGATATTAGTGCAATACCTCAATTTGACAATGACAGCATTTGGTGCGCTCAATCCCAAGATCCTATGATTCAACCAGCACTTGATGCCCTGCGTGTGGGGAAAGATGTGTCTAAGTTACATTCCACTGACTTGCAAACTGCTTTTTTTTTTTTGAAATTCAAGTTTATTAGTTTTAACAAAGCATATACAAACATATATTTGCATATTAGTGTCGTATAACCAGTTATTGTATAAATAAAGTGAAAAAAAAAAACCACAACCCCACCCCCCCTCTCTCCACCATCCAAAACAACCCAAACCTTCCTACTACCACCATAACATACCCACCCTCCACCCTACTAAAGCCCTTATAGAGTGTGCAAAATCATTGTATAATTAGTTCTATCAACAAATCCACGGCGGAGTCATAGCCTGGCCATATAGTCAAAGGCAAATGGAATAAATGGGAAAAGGAAAGAGAGAAAACCTTGTTGGGCATCAGAGAAGACATCAAGAGATCATTGGTGCAAATACAGCGCATATAGTTTGCCCCATTTTTTATGAAACAGGTCCATGCGATTACGAGAGCTGGCCACAAGTCTCTCCATATTGAAGCAAATTGAGAGTTCTGTCAACCATTCAGAATAGGTCAGGGTCAGCTGGTCAATCCAATGTTTAAGAACCATCCTTTTGACCACTATAGACACTAAGGCCATGTGGTATCGGTGTTCCAGGCAGTCTATGATGGAGTAGTCACCTAAAATACAAATATCAGGTGTAAACAAATTGGCAAGGCCCAGTACAGGGTCGAGCTTGTCCTGAATAGAGGTCCACAAGGGGGCAACCTTAGTACAATGCCAGAAAATGTGGAGGGAATTCCCTTCCCTTCACTAAGTGAACATCTGGAGCAGAGGGGAAGAGATAGTTTATTGAGACCGAAGCGAACTGCTTTATTGTTTAAAGAAGACCCCAGATTGAAGTTGCTCAATCAGTTGTTGTATAGAGAGACAGTACATCATAGTGGCAAAGTAGATAAGCAACAATTGGTCCAGCCCACAGCCTTTAAAGATTTTGTACTAAGGTCCCTTCACAATCACATGGGGCACCTCAGTATTGACAGAACCCTTGACCTGATACGATCACGCTTCTGTTGGCCCAAAATGGGGGCCGATGTTGAGCACCATGTAAAGACTTGTAGTCGCTGCCTGCAAAGAAAAGCTCTGCCTCAGAGGGCTGCCCCCCCTTGTTAATATTACTACCAGGGCCCCCCATGGAACTATTCTGCATAGACTTCTTGTGTTTAGAACCTGATCAGTGGAACATTGGCAATGTGTTAGTGATTATGGATCATTTCACATGGTATGCACAAGCTTTTCCCACCAAAGATCAAAAGGCATCTACCATGACCAAGGTGCTAGTGGAAAATGTCTTCGTCAACTATGGTGCCCCCCAGCGGATTCATTCTGATCAAGGCAAAGACTTTGAGAGTCAGCTAATCAAAGAAATGCTCTCTCTATAGGGGGTGCGAAAGTCAAGAACCACCCCCATCACCCGCAGGGAGACCCTCAATCAGAATGTTTTAACTGCACCCTTCTAGACATGCTGGGCTCCCTCCACCCAAAAGACGAGCATAAATGGAGCCAGCAGATTAGCACCTTGGTACATGCATACAATTGCACGAAAAATGATGCTACTGGGTTCTCCCCCTACTGCCTCATGTTCGGGAGAGAGGCCTGGCTGCCAGTTGATGTCTGTGTTGGGGTCTCTCCAAATGGGGTCCGAGCTGAAAACTACTTGCAATATGTACAAAAACTGAAAGCTCAATTGAGCCATGCCTATCAACTGGCCCACACAATGGCCGTCAAGAGAAATCTAGCCAACAAAGAGAGGCATGATAAAAAAGTAAAGGCTCAAGAGCTTCGACCTGGAGGCTGTGTGTTGTTGCGCAATTTGGGACTGCATGGTAAACATAAAATTGCTGATCAGTGGCACCATCTTCCCCATGTAGTAGTTGGAAAGTTGGATGATTTACCTGTGTACAAGGTGCGCCCAGAGAACAACTCCAAAGCTGTCAAGACCATGCACCGTAACCACTTGCTACTTATCGGCCAAGCCATGATTGAGGCTGAACCCCCAGAAATTGAGCCCCCCTGGGCTGCTGACTCGTGCTGCTGCAAGAAAGAGACAGAGTTAACCTACCCCAGTGGTCACAGATTTAAGGTTTCCTCCACAGCAGGCCCAGAATGATAGTGTCTGTCAGTACACATCTGACGAAAGTGAGTGTGACTATGCCTATTACCTCTCTTATGAATTGAGTCAGCCGTTTCAAGGTAACCCCACGATTAATTGTGGGGATGAAGCTGGGCCTTCTGGACTGCCTAACCCCCCAGCTTCATCCTTGGAGCCAATGCTCCCTGAAAGTGAAGTGCAAAGTATCATATCTGAAGATGCTGAGTCTCTGTGTATTGTGGAACGGTATGATTTACCTGAAGAAGGGGCTGAGGGTTTGAGTCTTTCTGGTGACATATCAGAACTTGAAGAACACTATGAGAGTGCTGACCACCCCCCTTCAGTGCCTTAAAGCTTGATTGTGCCTGAGCATTCGCAAAATGAGTCAAGTGTTGTACAAACAGAGCCTGCAGAGCAAGGAGCTGACAGTGCCCCAAGTTTAGACATTCCCACCCAGGCAGAGGCACCCCTCACAAGTGACGGGAGTCCCCAGACCAGTGCTGAGAGTACATGTCACAGACTGTAGTCCCCCTCAGAAAGACTGGCCGAGTAGTCAAGCCAGCAGTATGCCTCAGTTATGATTCTCCCAGGAGGCCAGTGGATTTGCCTCTCAATGTGGTGCACAAAGGTGTTTATGTCTCACCAGGCTCACTGCCCAAATTGAGCTTGACTGCCAGTTCCAGGTTACTTGTCTTTCCCTCTCACCATGATGCCCCTGCTCCCTCTAGCTCCAAGTTAGCTGATAGGGAAGGGCCCCCTCTTGCATTGTTTAAGGAACAAGAAGTTATTACCTAATTTAGTATAGTAATCTTCAACTGACTTGCGTGAACTATGACTAATGTATTCTCAGAATGGACAAAGTATTGGGAAATGTAGTGAATATGTATAGTAAAATAATAAGTTTATGTTAACTGATGCATGATGGTACAGACTTGATGCGGATGCCAAGTTTTCTCCAGGCAGGGAAGGGTGCAACCCCCCTACAAATGGGGGTTCCCAAAAAGTCTTCCTTGAGCGTGCCTAAATGCTCACTGCCAGGCTCATGTCCTGCGTTTTAGTAGTTTAAATGTGATCGCCAGAGAGTGCCTGTATAGCCTCTGTGCACTGTCTCTTTAAGAGCTGCCTGGATTGCAGCCAGCCCATTGGCACAGCGGTTGGATTTCTGTCTGCGACGCCGGCACCCGGGTTCAGGAACGGACTCAGGTAGCCGGGGGGAGAAGGATGGAGCATCCAGGGACAGCTCTCCTTCTCCAGGGGGGAGGGTGGAGATGCGCACCTGCACATGCTGACTCCTGGCAGAGGCTGGGAGCACAGCAGTGACGCCTGGTCCGAAGCTCAAAGGGGATAGACAGACATCGGCGTATGCCTTGATATCAGGACGTCACTCCCCATAGAAAACCAGGAAAATGTTTCCTGGCTGGCCGGATGACAGTCTCTCTGTCCTCTGCTGTCGCCGATCCCATGGGCGGCATGCCTCAGCAGTACCGGCCAATAGTAAAGTCGCTGGCCACCCCACAGTGCCTTCCCCTCAGAGGAGAGGACCCACCCAACAAAGGATTCGCCGGGTTCCCAGGGGACTGCCATATGAGGTGATAGCGGTATGGAGTCAAGGCAGGCAACTGGGAGGGACATTAGAACCAAGGTGGGCAGCCAGGAGAAGAGGCGAAAAAAAAGAGCTGCCTGGATTGCAGTCATAAGTAGTCTGAGAGGGAGCTCTGTTGAAAGATGTAACTATTTGCTGAAAATCATTTAGAGTGATAATAATAATGTAGTTTGTCTAACCTGCCTTCTTTGCAGCAAGGACTGTTTGGTTTTTCCCCACCATTTGGCCTGGGACTGCGAATTGGACCAATCAGTTCTGGTGGGACTAAAATGGAGCCAGACTACAGGAGCTGTCTGGAGTCAAAATCTGTAGGAATTGTAGTTTTGGGCTTTTTGTGCCTTTTTGCATCTGAAGGGGGAGCCTTTGTTGTGACTGACAGGAGGATCAGCCAACAGAACCTTTTGGATCTTGGGGAATTTCCCAGGCTGCTGCAGCTAGTTTCAGTTTTGAGCTGAGAAGTGAAGAAGTACCAGCTCAAGTGATTTTGAGCAGTGGTTCGGTGTAGTTTTGCATGGGAGGACTGTGAAAGGGCTGAGTTTTGGCCTGCCTGTCTGCCTGCTGTCCCTGAGAGGGAAAATAGAGTATATTCAGACTGAATCCAAGTTGTGAGGACTATTTAAGCCATTGGACTGTGACCAGGCTTTAACCTGAAGAAGACTGAAGATTTGCTGAATGCGATCAGCCTGTCAGGATTTTCAGCTGCTTTTGAATCCCCGGTTTGTGCAGAGACTTTGCGATCATCACCGGAGAGCGGTTTGCCTGGTACAGTAGAATTTCTTTACATGTAAATGTCCTGTGTATTGAAAGTGGGTCATGATTTAGTTCACCACTGTGTGAACAGTGTTCTGTTTGCTGGAAGCTTTATCCAGCCTAATCGGACTGAATCAGCGTTCATCTCCATTCAGCCTGAGCCATGCCACACTGGCTCTGCCAGACTACCCCACTGCACAGAGAAAGCCACCGATGAGAGACCTGCCTGGGGATCAGCCCCCTGCTCCATGCTTGAACACGAACGATGCCTCGGCGAATTGTGTGGACCCTGCTTCTCCTGGCACTCCTGATTAACCACCTGCTGTCTCGATTTTCGCTCAGTCTGTGTCCAGTCTTGGTTATCACGAGTAATCATCAGGGCAGCTCCCTGCAACAACAGCCTAATCTAAAAGTGTGTCATCTGATTGCCTTGTTTTTTTCTTTTTATGAACTGAGCCCTCCGGCTCCGGATTACAAATAGTGTGTGTTGTGCATGTTGTTTTCTTCCATCACAGGGCCCCAACCAGCTGCAACATTCCTGGTTAGCCCACCATTCTCCATCTGGGTACCCAGAGTGTGTGACTGTTTATGGACCCTGAAGTGCATGCATAACTATTCGACTGAGAGAGCCTTTAAGCAAATTAACCTGATTATGCCCCTCCCTTGTTCAAGCCCCTTAAATAAATCAGATCTAACTCTTTTTTGCATTTACCCTGACTGTGATTCCAGTTTGTGCAAGAGTACTGTACTGCTGTTATTTGCTGTGTTTAACCTTGTTTTACAGGGGGTCCCCAGTGCCGGGCCTGAGGAAAGCCCTGGTGGTAAGTGCAAACAGTGTGGGTACTTGTGTGGTGTATCAGGGGTATTGTGAAAGTGATTATTGTGCATTGTTCTGGCTTCTAGTGAGAAAAGAGGGGGTGGTTACAGTGTCCCAGAGAGCTGTGCCCAGGTTAGCTTGACCACTACCCACCCTGACCTCTGGGTGGAGGCACCGGTTTCAGAACTCAGGCCCCTTAACCTGCTACTAGCCATGCAGGCAGGGGTAGTAGCCCTTGGGATTGCTCCACCTAGGTGTTACATGTGCTTAATTAGAAAATAATAGTTGCCTGAGGTGTGGGATGCTACATAAACCCCAAGGACAAAGCCTGAAGGGTTTATTAAAGCATCCCACACCTAGGGCAACCATTAATTTAGAATTTAAGCACACTTATACATCTTTTATTATTTATAATTGCTGGTCAGCAATTTTTTCCAGCATTATTTCGAAGGTGTTTCACAGACACACACACACACACACACACACACACACACACACACACACACACGCCCTCTCTCTGAGACAGTCTTTTTTTCTCCCTGCTTTAGGATTTTTTTGGTATAGCTGCTTTTATACTTCTTTTATTTTAACTTGTGGTTTGTTTTAGAATAGTTTACAGTTTAGATCACACTTGCGATCACTGCTTACCAGTCATGGAGATTGGAGCCATTCCCATGAGGCAGTTCTTGTCCGCTGCAGTTGTCAGGATCAACCAAGTAAATTTTTTTTACTTTCAAATGGAGGAACGAACTGTTTATTTATGAAAAAAAAAAAACAGAACACATCACAATGAATACTCGTGGTCTGGCGGCTCCTCGCTGCTCGAGGGAAAAGGAGCTGCCATGATTCCGAATGCGATTAGCCCACCCAGGAGGAGGTGAGTAGCCAATAAAGGAGCAGCTGTTCTTGACTGACTGGGTGCATGCTTGCCGTTATAACCCGCAGGTTATAATGGCAAATTATTACTGGTTCAGCACATAGAAAAAATTGCTAACCAGTATTATAAAGTTACTAAGTTCCAAAGATTGCCCTTTAACATTAAACACTCTCATCAACCCTCATATACTGTTGCTATTAGGCCAGTATAATTATGAAATGGTCTAAAACAATACTGAATGCTGCTTGGTCAGTGACCTTGCTGACGAGGGCCATTATTCCAGCACAAAAGCATGTTGGCACTACAATGACCTCCCCACAATCACTGCCCCTTAAGAAAACAAATGTTCTAAATTGTCAGCCATTACTGAGCAGAATCTGACAGGAGGATGTTTAACAATTTTGAGTTGTTTGCTGACATACTGAACGAAAATCAGAATAAAACTGAAAGAAACACAACAGAAGAGCTAGCCAGAGAGGAGGCACCAACAACAGATGAAGTGAGTGAAAGTAATACCAGAGAAACGAGTGCGATTACTGTTACTCAGTGTCACTTGACAGCTTCTGAAACACAGCTGTCAAACCTTGAAATAAGCCGGAATGAAATTAACACTATAACGCTAACCAACTGGGCTGTAAATCAGTTCCTTGACTGGTTAAGAGAGAAAAAAAATAGATTGTTACTTTGATATTGTGCAGAAATCAGAACTAAATAATCTACTGAGGCAACTTTATGGGACACTCTGAAACAGTGCTGGGGAAATGTATAGCATCTCCTCGTATGTCTCTCTCTGAGCCAGAATCCATAGACATCTGAATAACCCGCCCCGAAGTAGAGGATTCAACCTAATGGCAGATGCAGAATTTAACTCTGCTAATAACGTATTTCTAGGGATTCTCAAGTCACTCCAAAGACAAGGCAGAGACAAAGCCTCTCGCCATCCTTGTATCCTACCAGGCATTCTAACTAAAATTTGAAACAGTCCAAAACTGAATACAACTACTGCGATGGGTCTGGTCAGAAAAGCATGGCTTGATGTTCAGCTTTTCTTTGCCAACTATGGTAGAGAAGGTCTCCGAGCCTTAACAGCTAGAAGTTTTGAAATTTTAACTGATGAAAACGGGCTGAAATATGCTCAAATCACTTATAACGAAGCCACCAAGAACCACAGTGATCTGAATGAATCATCCTGAGTAAACCACCATGGCTACATGCCTGAGCTGCCCAGAGATCCACTGTGCCCTTTCCAATCTCTGAAACTGTATCTCCAAAAAATGACACCTGATGCCCCATCGTTTTATTTACACTCACATCGGATCCCTGAAAGTCAGCTACAACAAGAACAATTATGGTTCACTAAAGAGCCAGTGGGAAAAAATGTCCTCACTACCATATTTCAAGAGTTGCAAGCTCTCTGACTTACCTCCATACACAAACCACAGTTTGCGCAGCATGACTACACATCTGCTTTCTGCAGCAGGTCTTGAAACTGCAAAATCATGGCAGTCACGTGCTATCATTCTGAATCTTCACTTCAGAGATACTGAGGTCTCAGCCTTGAAGAAAGAAAAGAATGGTCCTCAATCCTTGCAGGGAAATCCAGCAGCAAAGAACTCAGAAATGTAGAAACTCCCGGGCACAAAATGGATGCTCAACCCTCCTGTTCCAATTAGCATCAGCCAAAAACCCTGCTTCCAACAGTGATGCAACATGCAATGTCTTCAGCTACACAGGAAATGGAGTCAGAGACAACAGTAAACAACCAAGGAAATCCCGAAAACACAACATCACCGGGCAATGAAAACTGTTCAGAGTAGGAGAATGAGTTTGGCATATTCCACAGTAAAATCCTCTCTTCAGCCTACACCAATGCACCGACAACGTCTGAGGTACCATCTTCCATGGAAGGAACAACTTTGGAAATCAGCAGGACTGAACTGGCAACCAAAAGAAAAAAAACATGGAGATGCCAGCAGACAGGTATTTCAACATCAGAGTAATGAAAGGCAATATTCAAGTTAACATCTACAGCTATGATACAAAATAGTACACAGTGACTTTATCTATAAAGTTAAAGCAGTGGAGCATCATAGTTAAGTGACAGAGTTCTACCCCAACCCCCAAATAAAATGTGTCAGTTGATATACTGATGAAATCATCTTGGTTGAACATATCATTTATTCAAAAAGTACTTTTAATACAGTATATACCAGTTACAATCCTTATGCACATTAGTTACAAAATCCCTAAAATGTGACTTAAGTTTCATAGCAAATGTGATTTACAAAACCAAATCGCTCTGTACTCTGTTATTTGTACTCAGGGACTATTTTATCTCAGCAGTAATTTATGCATATTCCCAGTATAAACTTTACTTTTAAAAATGCAAAAATCAGACTGTGCCTCTTTCCTACGGTATTGTTGCTGAGAATCCATTTCATAATCACAATAAGGCACTCCCCTCATGCTTCAACCCACCTGAGGTGGTCCGTTATCCCACCACAATGCCCCCCCCCCATGTCTTATTGCTCAATAGCTCCCCTTAACACTGCCTTCAAAGCGTCCCATCTTATTGCTGCACTTGTATCACCTGGTGGATTGTCAATCATGAAATGAAATTACCAATTTGCTGTTTAATATACTGCTGGAAGTCCTGTTTTTAATAGAGTGGAGTCAAGCCTCTAGGAACTACTAGTGGTTGTGGTCCCCATACCTAATATCACCAATTGTAGTAAAGAGTGGTCTGATATTATTATGGGATCATATGCTGCTAATTGAACTGATAAAACAGTGTTCTGGGATACCAAGGCCATGTCCAAGTGTGCATACGTCTTGGCCCGAGTGTGAGTAGTGGGAGTAATCTCTTCCCTTGGGGTTTAGGTATTGTCATGTGTCCAATAGTCTATGATCTCTCATTAGATCTTTCAAAGCCTTAGTACTCCTAGATTCTGGTCCCCCTGTCCCCCAGGATCTATCCAGGGTATTGTCCAGTGTGCAATTAAAATCTCCATTCAATACCCAGGTTCCTGGAATTTGGTCATCTCAAGAGAGATAGATACGTGAAAAATTCCATGTTTTCAATGTTTGGGGCATAGACTGAGCCGATTGCTACCCAATAATACAAATTTCCCTCCACTATCTGCAGCCACGTGTGTGACCACCCCGGGGAAACTGGGCCTTAGCCAGATGGCCACCCCTCTCGCCTTGGAAGAAAAGTAGGAGCCATACCATTCCCCACTCCATCCCTTGGTCATATGAGCTCCCTCTTTATGATTCATATGTGTTTCTTGTAGACAGGCCACATCCACTTTCGCACTCTTGAGCCGTCTTAGTACTTTTTTTTCATTTTGCATGAGATTTGAGCCCATTATTATTCCATAAACTCAGTTTCAATGTGTCATCCATTACCAGTTTTTCCAAAAATTCCATGGGTTTTAGATTCCTGGACATCAACATTCTTGCCAAACACAGTAACATAGTGGCACCTTATTTTTGGTTTTAAACCATTTAACAAAACGTTCTGCTTCTGAACCAAATGTGAGGCCCCCTACCCCCAAACATAGCAAAAGAACAATTAAACAGGAACTGATAACAATTTATCTTTCTCCCCTCCTCCCAGAGCAACCATTTTCCCCAACATAACTTTTGATGCTCTGCTCCCCTCCATTTGCACGTCAAAATGGTGCAACCTCCCCACTTTGATTTGGTGGATTGCATATTGTATAGATACTTTTGATAGGTGCAATACTAACTAATCCATACATATGTAACCCCCCTACAAATGGGGTTTCCTGAAAGCTTTCCTGGAGCTTGTCTAAATGCTCCATGCCTGACTGGCGTTTGGCGTAAGACCGTTAAATGTGGACATTGTGAGTGTTTTTAAAGCCTCTAGTACTGCCTTTTTAAGAGCTGCCTGCTCGCAGGCTTTCGTGGTGCAAATAGGGGGACTGGGGTTTCCCTGCTCGAATCCCTCCCACGACTGCTGTCTGATTGCTCCATTTCTGCAGTCACTAGGAGCACTGAGGGAGCCCCCTCGAAAGGTGTGACCATTTGCCTGAAATCATTTAGAGTGATAGGGAAAATGCAGTTTTGTTTAACCTGCCTTTGTTGCAGATGGGACACTGTGTGCTGTGCCCCTCCACCTTGGACCAGGACAGTTCGAGGGGTTCAATAAGAGCGAGGGAGTATCTGAACTGGAGTAAAAAAGCAGCCAACCAGAAACCAGGACTCTAGATGAAGCCAGCCGACCAGTGGGGACACAGCTTGTGATTCTGGGAAGTGGCATTCTGGGCCATGGCACCGTTTTGCATCAATGAGGGTGATAGTGAGTGACTGGCATCTGCAGCCCTCCAATGGAATCGGGTGGCGCCTGACTAGACAGACTTGGCCCAACTGCCAAAGGGGCAGAGTCGCTGTGGCTGTGAGCGAGGAAGGAGCCCTGGGCTTCTGCCGTTAAGTCTTCGCGCGGGAAGCGCGTTTGTATGGTGAAGGCCAATTTCAGGCAGCTCGGGCGCCGTTAGAATCAGACTAAATCCGCGGGGCAACAGTCAGAGGAGGCTGTGCAGGAGCGCAGCTACCTGCCAGGCTCACCCTGTAGAGGACTGGAGAATCTGCTAAATCGCGCTCAGTCTGTCAGGACAGTGAAGCTGCAGTGAGATCCCCGGATAGCTGTGAGTTCAGTTGGGTCCAAGGAGCAGCTGCCTGGTATGGTACCCCTCTGTTGTTTTCCATATAAATGTGTGAGGAGGCCCTGGAAGCTCAGGCTCAGCCCTGCGAATGGTGAAAGAGTGGTTCTCTGTTGGAGTTGTGAGTACTGAATCAGGGTAGCTCCCTGTTAAAGGTTACAAGCAAAGGCAAAAATCATCTTGTTGTGTTGCTGACTGTACTAATTGAGCTCTCTGGCTCCATTTGATCTTCTCAGGAATTAAATGCTCATTTGTGCCAGGGCCCCAACCAGCTGCATCGAGGAACTAGCCATTAGGGCTTGGGTACCCAAAGACAGTAATTTATAGGTTAGGCCTGTGCACAGAGCCATAGGTAGATTCTCATATATTATATGTGGTAAGCTAATCAGCCTGATTCCCCCTGGTCCTTGTTATCTCCCCTTAAATAAATCAGATTGCTTGTTTTGCAAAAGTACACTGGCTAGTTTGTGTATTCATGGGGAAATACTGCACAGTGAATGTGGTGTAACTGTACCTTACTTTTCAGGGGGTCCCCGGAGTGAGCTGACTGGTTCGAGCCGGGGGGGTAAATGTATATGGTAAGGACACTGAAATTGAACTGCGTGGACCACTAGTGGGAAAAAGGGGGGGTTGCAGCAACCCAGAGGGCTGTGGCCTAGTCAATCTCAACTGTTCTAACCCCGATCTCTGGGTGGAGGCACCCGCCAACGGATCTGGGCCCCTCAACCTGCTACAGGTAGGGCAGGCAGGGGTAGTAGCCCTTAGGATAGCTCCCCCTGGGGGTTACAAATTGGAGGCACCGCTGGGATTAGCGTCCCCTAGTGGCCAAGTGGGTGAAGTGCATAAATATGGATAAGCTAACAGGAAAACTGGAAGGGGATACTATGGCCAAAATTAAGCTGGACCCTATTAAGACAATGGTACACAAACTGATGGGGTGGGGTGAAGCCGAAGAGCTGGACTCCCAGAGAATTGTGTTACTACTAGATGTGCCTCTGGGGACACCGACCGTTGACATTATTTCTACAGCGGAGCATGTTAAATGTTTAGGCAAGGTGGAGGTGAAGGGGCGTATGGCTGACCTGCTTGATCAGACCTTGCAGGTGTTACTTTTGTGTAGCCATCGACCCCGAGAGGGTACCTCCAGTGATTTACCCGGAAGGTGCCCAACAGGGGTGGAGGCTTGTTCACATTCGGAGTGGGTCAGTCACTCCTGGGGGGTCTCCCCAGACTAATAGTTTCAAAGATAAACTGCTTAAATTGCTAGCTGTGGATGGGAGGGGAGGACTACCCAAGAGTTACTGCAGGCATTGGACCTCTCTAGTGAACCCACCCCCCCAGGTTTCCACCGGTACCTCTCCCTGTCCCCCCCAAGAGTTCTATTTTGGCTCCACCGCCCATAGTGGTTCCCCCTATACAGCTAGATTCTTACCGTAGGCTAAAACTTTTTTCCTGCACAGTGCCGGTGCCTTCAGGGGAAGATGATTTGGAGGCGTGGATGGACTATGCCACCCCCCAGTCCAGATGTGGCAATGCTCTGAGGGGGAGAAATGAAAGAGACTGATGGAGAGTCTGCGGGGCCCAGCTTTGGAAGCCATTAGGTTCTTGCGGGCCACTAGCCCAGAAGCTACCGCAGCAGAGTACCTTTCTGCTTTAGAGGGAGTGTTTGGGAGTACAGAGACTGGGGAAGACTTATTATGGAAATTCAAGTCTGCTAAGCAATGGAGGAATGAGAAGTTGTCTGCCTTTTGTTACTAGGGTGGAATGGGCCTTGCAGAAGGCCTATCGAAAAGGGGGGATCACAGCCACAGCCTTGAACCAGGTCAGGTTGGACCATGTTTTGAAGTCTGCTAGATTTTCCAGTGTGATATTGTTAAAACTTAAGTTACATGATAGATGGGCTGCCCGCCTGAATACTGTCAATTGATGAGGAGATTAGAGAAGAGACTGATGAGGAGGTGGGAACCCTAGGGGGCTGTGAACCTGAGCCAAACCCCTGAGTCTAGCACCCGAGAGACCCACCTTTCAGGGGGCCTGATGTGTCCCCAGAATTACAGGGTGGGGTGGGGTGCATGCTGTTTCCTCTGACCCCAAGTAGAAAGCGAGTTGAGGCCAAGGTCAGAAATTCACGAGAACTGGTGAAGGACTTGGGCGATCCACTACCCACCCTGTTAGGTCTAGGGAACCCGGTTATCTAGAAACCAATGCAAGTGGCCCAGGAATCCCTTGCCCCAGATATCCCATAGTATTCCCCTCACAGGAGCTGTATTAGATAGTGGCTCTCAGGTAACCATCATGTTTCAGGACTGGTATCAGACACACCTACCTGAGGTGCCGCTACAACCCTTGGATGATCTACATGTATGGGGGCTGAGTGACAAGGCTTATCCATATTTGGGGTATATTCGGATCTAGTTGTCATTTCCTACTTCTGTGACTGGGGTGGACGAACAGGTGGAAGCCTTGGTTTTAGTCTGCCCCCCCACTGGACTGTACGATGGAGTGCCCCTGTTGATTGGGACAAATGCTCATATGTTTGGTCGATTAGCCCAACTGTGTTCAGAAAAGCAAGCGTTTAGGACTGGGCGAGCCCTAAGAATACCTGCTTTGATCCAAAAGGCCTATGAGACTCAGAGGAAGGTTAGCCAGGAAGAACCTGAAGGCCCGGTGGGTGTGGTTTGGAAAAAGGATCCGGCACCGTTGATACTTGCCCCAAATGCCCAGTGTGTTTTGCAAGGGGAAGTCCGAATTACAAAAGATGTTAAGAATAAGTTATTGATGTTGGATGCACCTGGGGAGGGAAGATTGCCTGAGGGACTGCTGGTTAAACCCAGTATCTTGCCTGCTAGAGCCCATGCTTACGTCAGGAGGGTGATGGTTCAAGTTCATAATGTGTCTGACAAGGAGATTCGAGTAAATAGAGGTTGCACCCTGGCAAGTGTACATTGTGCAGATACTGCAGTGCTGCCCAACAGCAAGGGCCCGAGAAAGGATGACCAAGTAACTCCCGACTTGTTTGATTTCGGGGACTCCCCGTTGCCTGCTGAATGGAAAGTGAGGATCAGTGAGAAGCTTGCCAAGAGAGACCAGGTATTTTCCCTAAAAGAATGGAACATGGGATGTGTGCAAGGGGCTGAGCACCACATCCGGCTGCATGATGAAAGGCCTTTTCGAGAGAGATCTCGGCGCCTGACCCCTGTTGACATAGATGATGTGAGGTGGCATTTGCAAGAGACGCTTGCTGCTGGTGTGATACAAGAATCCAGAAGCCCCTGTGCTTCCCCCATTGCAGTAGTGAGGAAAAAGAATGGGGCGGTTTGGATGTGTGTAGATTACAGTACCTTGAATCGGTGGACCATCCCAGACCAGTATACCATGCCACGCATACAGGACGCCTTGGATTGTCTGAATGGCAGTAAGTGGTTCTCTGTGTTAGACCTCCGCAGTGGGTACTATCAGATCCCGATGGCTCCAGAGGACCGAGAGAAGACTGCGTTCATTTGCCCCCTGGGTTTCTATGAGTTTATCCGGATGCCTCAAGGGATTTCAGGTGCCCCAGCTACCTTTCAGCGCCTGATGGAGCGTGCTGTGGGGACATGAATTTGCTTCAGTGTTTGGTTTACTTAGATGATGTCATAGTGTTTGGCAGCTCGTTGGAAGAACATGAACGCCGATTGTTCAAGGTCCTGGATCGGCTGGAGGATTTTGGTCTCAAGTTATCTATAGACAAGTGCCAATTCTTCCAAACTTCTGTGAAGTATGTGGGCCACATAGTATCCACTGAAGGCATAGAGACTGACCCCAGCAAAGTGGAGGCTTTGACTACTTGGCCTCAGCCAAAGAATTTGAAAGAGCTGCAACGGTTCTTGGGGTTTTGTAGATATTATAGGCGGTTTGTCAAGGATTATTCTCGAGTGATCTGCCCCCCTCCTCAACCTTACTCAGGGGTACCCCCCCACCCATAAAAAGTGTAAGAAGGTTGTGCACTCTGAGAGGGAGAAGAAGTATTTTCGTCCGAATGGTGTGTTTGGAAATCGCTGGACTACTGAGTGTGAGGAAGCTTTCTATGACATCATATATCAACTCACCCATGCCCCAGTGCTGGCCTATGCTGACTCAGCCAAGCCGTACATCCTCCATACTGATGCCAGTCTACAAGGATTGGGGGCTGTGTTTTATCAGGAGCACCCAAACGGTCTAAGACCTGTAGCTTTTGCCAGCAGAAGTCTGACTCCCTCAGAAAAAAACTGTCCAGTGCACAAACTAGAGTTCCTGGCCCTGAAGTGGGCCATTGTTGATCAATTTCATGACTACTTGTACGGGGCCAAGATATTGGTAAAGACTGATAACAACCTTCTGACCTATGTGCAGACCTCAGCCAAGTTAGATGCCATTGGCCATAGTTGGTTCTCTGTGTTGGCCACCTACGACTATGCTGTTGAGTACAGAGCAGGCCTAAACCATATAGATGCAGATGCTCTCTCTTGGAGGCCTGTGCCCCAAACCGACTGGGTCAGGTTGTCAGAATCTGACTTAAGAGCCCTTTGCCAAAAGTTTGACAAGGAGGAACAGGTGTCTCCTGATGCTGTGGACTGCATGGTGGATTGCTTGGGGCCCTCCGAGAACTGCATACCTGCTGCTTACTGTCATTTTTCTGCATTAGACACTAGTGCGCTGCCCCAATTCAACAATGAGTCTCCGACGGGCTCAGTTCCGAGACCCTATGATAACAGCTGCTTTGGAGGCTTTGCAGGCCGGGAGAGACGTGTCCAAACTGCGTTCCACTGATCTGAGAACTGCCTTGTTATACAAAGAGGGTTCAAAGTTAAAACTGATTAACCAACTACTATACAGGGAGACTGTGGACAAAGAGGGCCGGGTAGACAAACAACAACTGGTGCTGCCCACTGCGTTTAGAGAACTGGTCTTGAGGTCTCTGCACAATCACATGGGACACCTCGGCATAGACCGTACCCTTGACTTAGTGCGGTTCCAATTTTATTGGCCCAAAATAGGTGCTGATGTGGAGCAGTATATCAGGACTTGCAGCCAATGTTTACAAAGAAAGACCCTGCCTCAGAGGGCTGCTCCCCTGGTTAACATCACTACTAGTGCCCCTATGGAACTGGTCTGCATTGATTTCCTGGGTCTAGAACCAGACCTGAAAAACATCAGCAACATATTGGTAGTCACTGATCATTTTACCTGGTATGCACAGGCTTTTCCTACTAAAGATCAGAAAGCAACCACGGTGGCTAAAGTACTTGTTGAGAACTTCTTTGTCCACTATGGGGCCCCCCCAGAGAATCCATTCCAACCAGGGGAGGGACTTTGAGAGCCACCTGATTAAAGAAATGTTATCTTTGTGGGGAGTACGACAATCAAGAACCACCCCACATCATCCCCAGGGAGATCCCCAACCCGAAAGGTTTAACCGCACATTGCTTGATATGTTGGGCACACTGCAACCTAAAGACAAGCCTAGATGGAGCCAGCAGATTAGCACCCTGGTAAATGCTTATAACTGCACCAAAAGTGATGCCACTGGATTTTCCCCGTATAGACTGATGTTTGGGAGAGAGGCCAGACTGCCAGTGGATGTGTATTTCAGGGTTTCCACGGATGGGGTACAAGCAGAAAATCATCTACAGTATGTACAGAGGTTGAAGGCCCAATTGAACCATGCCTACCAACTGGCCCAGACCATGGCTGCTAAACGAAACCTGGCCAACAAGGAGAGGTATGATAAGAAAGTGAAAACAATGGAACTGAGAGAAGGGGATAGAGTGCTATTGAGGAATTTGGGACTGCATGGCAAACATGATTGCTGACAGATGGCATCACCTCCCTCATATTGTCGTGGGAAAACTGGCAGATTTACCTGTATATAAAGTACGGCCTGAAAACGATTCAAAAGATGTGAAAACTATACACAGAAATCATCTGCTGCCGATCGGGCAAATCTTGATTGAAGCTGAACCTTCCAATGGCCCTCCCTCCAGGCCTATGACTAGATCTGCTGCCAAGAAAAAACCCAGACCACTTGATTCTTCAGCAAGCGAGATAAGAGGGCCCTTTACAAACCCCTCTGGTGAAGATGATCGTCAGTCTGTGTCTGAAGACAATGAGAATAATATTGAATACTATCCCTCTTATGAACTGAGCCAACTGTTTCGGGGCAATCCCCTCATTAACTCTGGAGATGAGGCTGAGCTTTCTGGACTGTCCAAGCCCCCAGCTTTGTCTCCGGAGCCAATGCTTCCAGAGGATGAAGTAATCAGCAGCAAAGCCCAAGGGGTGGGATCCTTGAGCCTGGCTGAACTGTCTGGCCTGGCTGAACTATCTGACTTTTCAGAATAAGGAAGTGATGTGGGGGAGCAAGGCAGTGATATGCCAGAACCTGAAGAATATTTTGAGTGCCCTGATGGTTCCTCGCCAGTGCCCGAAATGTCCCCAGCTGAGCCAAGTAGTGTGGGTTCTGAAATAGAGGGCCCTGTTCTCGAAGGTGCTAGGGGCCCTGGGTCTCCTTCACCTATGGAGGTTCTCCCTACTAATCTAAGTGAGACTAAAATGGAATCTGGGCCTGTAGCAGGTTTTTCCGAGACCCCTAGGTGCACTGGTCGAGAAGTACGGCCTATAGTAAGGTTAAGTTATGAGTCCCTGGGTCAGCCTGTGGACCTGCCCTTAAATGTCGTCCATAAAGGGGTGTATGTGTCCCCGAGCTCCTTGCCTAAGTTGGCCTTGGGGGATGACTCCAGCCTGTTAGTATTGCCCTTTGAGTATGGTACCCCTGCTGTATGTAGCCAGCAAGTAGCTGATAGGGAAGGGTCTCCTCTTTCCAGGTGTCAAGGGCAGGAAATAATGACCTGATCTAACAAGAAAATGGTTATCTGTGTGTAATGTTGCATAAACAGTAGTAAATTGAGAATACAGTAACAATGCATGTAATATAAAGTGTGATATGATGTTACTTAAACTGTTTGTCTTAAAGTGATTTAAGGGTAACTACTTGACGCGGACGCCAAATTCTTTCCAGGCCAGGAAGGGTGTAACCCCCCAACAAATGGGGGTTCCTGAAAGCTTCCCCGAAGCTTGTCTAAATGCTCCATGCCTGACTGGTGTTCAGCGTAAGGCCATTAAATGTGGGCATTGTGAGTGTTTTTAAAGCCTCTAGTACTGCCTCTTTAAGAGCTGCCTGCTCGCAGGCTTTCGAGGTACAAATAGGGGGACTGGGGTTTCCCTGCTCGAATCCTGCCCACGACTGCTGTCTGATTGCTCTGTTTCTGCAGTCGCTAGGAGCGCTGAGGGAGCCCCCTCGAAAGGTGTGACCATTTGCCTGAAATCATTTAGAGTGTTAGGGAAAATGCAGTTTTGTTTAAACTGCCTTTGTTGCAGATGGGACGCTGTGTGCTCTGCCCCTCCATCTTGGACCAGGACAGTTTGAGGGGTCCAATAAGAGTGAGGGAGTATCTGAACTGGAGTAAAAAAGCAGCCAACCAGAAACCAGGACTCTAGATGGAGCCGGCCGACCAGTGGGGACACAGCTTGTGATTCTGGGAAGTGGCATTCTGGGCCATGGCGCCATTTTGCACCAATGAGGGCGATACTGAGTGACTGGCATCTGCAGCCCTCCAATGGAATCGGGTGGCACCCGACTAGAGAGACTTGCCCCAACTGCCAAAGGGGCAGAGTCACTGTGGCTGTGAGCGAGGAAGGAGCCCTGGGCTTCTGCGCCGTTAAGTCTTCGCACGGGAAGCGCATGTGTGTGGTGAAGGCCAATTTCAGGTGACTCGGTCACCGTTAGAATTGGACTAAATCCGCGGGGCAGCAGTCAGAGGAGGCTGTGCAGGAGCGCAGCTACCTACCAGGCTCACCCTGTAGAGGACTGGAGAATCTGCTAAATTGCACTCGGGCTGTCAGGACAGTGAAGCTGCAGTGAGATCCCCGGATAGCTATGAGTTCAGTCGGGTCCAAGGAGCAGCTGCCTGGTATGGTACCCCTCTGTTGTTTTCCATATAAATGTGTGAGGAGGCCCTTGAAGCTCAGGCTTAGCCCTGCGAGTGGTGAAAGAGTGGTTCTCTGTTGGAGTTGTGAGTACTGAATCGGGGTAGCTCCCTGTTAAAGGTTACAAGCAAAGGCAAAAATCATCTTGTTGTGTTGCTGACTGTACTAATTGAGCTCTCTGGCTCCATTTGATCTTCTCAGGAATTAAATGCTCGTTTGTGCCAGGGCCCCAACCAGCTGCATCGAGGAACTAGCCATTAGGGCTTGGGTACCCATAGACAGTAATTTATAGGTTAGGCCTGTGCACAGAGCCATAGGTAGATTCTCATATATTATATGTGGTAAGCTAATCAACCTGATTCCCCTGGTCCTTGTTATCTCCCCTTAAATAAATCAGATTGCTTGTTTTGCAAAAGTACACTGGCTAGTTTGTGTATTCATGGGGAAATACTGCACAGTGAATGTGGTGTAACTGTACCTTACTTTTCAGGGGTCCCGGAGTGAGCTGACTGGTTTGAGCCAGGGGTAAGTGTATATGGTAAGGACACTGAAATTGAACTCGTGGGCCACTAGTGGGAAAAAGGGGTTGCAGCAACCCAGAGGGCTGTGACCGAGTCAATCTCGACTGTTCTAACCCGACCTCTGGATGGAGGCACCTGACCGATCTGGGCCCCCACCCTGCTACAGGGCAGGCAGGGGTAGTAGCCTTAGGATAGCTCTCTGGGGTTACACATACACCACATACTGTACATACACATATCATATGCATATATGTGTGTGTGTGTGTATATATATATATATATATATATATATATATCATTTGCAGAACAGTAAATGTCTAGACCCCCCCCCCATCCCTAGTAGGTGGGAGTGAGGGTGCCTTAGTGAGTAATATGAAGAACTGACTACCCCGAGCCTCCTAGTCTCCATCTTATCTCCATATGCCTGCTATGAGACAAGCATTATTACAGTCATCCCCTCCCCCATCTAAGACACAACCCAGATACTCCGGTTTTGTCTTCTCCAGAACCCTGCAAACTTACACAATAGTCAGAGACCCCAAACAGGTGTGTGGGAGCCATGTTCAATACGCTAGGTGATTATGCTTTAAACTGTCTACCACCCACATCCCCTCTGCCGTTTCCCCAAACCATCAGGTACAATTGTTTTGTTTCATGCAATGGTGAGGGTGCACAGCAGTCATTTTGCAGTCCTGTTCAGCAGGGTGACCCTAGGGAAAAAGACCCTTGCTCACTGCTACCCACGGCCCCAGCCGTGGTCGAGTGTAAGATCACCCATTATACATTCCACAGTACCAACTATTAATTTGTCAGCTCCGCCACATTTGACTGCTCACTGTCCACCACTGTTATTTGTGGCACATTCAATCCTCCTCACACTGGTAGCCCTTAATAAAAAGATTAATTTATACATGCACCCCAAGTGCAGCCAGTAAGGTTCCTCTCACACTCGTTACAGCACCACGTACAGCTGTTCACAATATCAGGGTGAGTTTTAAGTTTTATGGTGTTGTGCTTTGTATTGTTACA
Organism: Neoceratodus forsteri; assembly: GCA_016271365.2. Classification (NCBI taxonomy): domain Eukaryota; kingdom Metazoa; phylum Chordata; order Ceratodontiformes; family Ceratodontidae; genus Neoceratodus; species Neoceratodus forsteri. The sequence goes on along the minus strand of CM057450.1, from coordinate 1,276,261,259 downwards.
ACTCCCCACAGACATATTTTTGGCACCTCTGTTCTAGACAGGCTCCCACCAGCGCATAACAATTCAGTCCTGATCTGTGCAGCCATCTTAGTGTCTTGTACTTCCAGGGTTCGATTACTTCTTGGGGAGCATCTGGAAGAAGGTGTTTTTTTTTTTAAGCAAGTCACACACTCTAAGCCTTGGAGCTTGCTCACCCCCAGTGACAACCAGAGAGAGAGAGAGACAGCGAGAGATGTAAATTCACTGTAGGGACATGCACTGGAACCGAGCAGTTGCTCTGTTGTGGTTGGCCCATTGTGTTGATGTAAATTTCATGCCCTGTCATTTCTTAAAAAGACCGCCAAGAGGATATGCTGTTACGCCCATGAAGCCCACCATGATGTCCTTCAGTAAACAGTCTTAGGAGCACATTTTTCAGTGGCCATTTTAACTTAGCTTATAGTACGTACCAGTGTACAGAAAGAGATAAAAAAAAAGTCTGAATGGTAAATATGTCACAAACTTTTGTGTCTCTCTCTTGCTCCATCTACTCCCGCACTAGCTCAGTTGCCCAGGTGATAGTTTGAGAGACTTCAGTGATTATATTTGTCATAAGCATTTATTTATTTATTAGTACATTATTTTCTTCACTTGCGTTGTCTGGAACCACGGCAGCTCTGCAATCACAGATCGCAGCTGTAGCTGTTTGAACCTCATCCAGACATTCAGATTTATTTACAAACTTATTTAGGTGATGAATGAATCCACAGTAGAATTATCACTTGACCAGTGAAGTGGCTTTGTTCTGCGTTCTGCCCTCCGTCACCCCCTCCATGCGGTTAACATAATGTCCTGCCTCCTGGGGTTTCGTGAAGTACTTTGGGGCACATCCTGGCTTCATTACCTTAAATTTAGCAGGATACAAAAATGCTAATTCCCAGCCTATGAGATGGAGTGAAGTCTTGACTCCTGTAAGCTTTTGGTGCTGAAGCTGGAGAGCTCTACAGTAGTCCTGAAACACAGAAACTCGGCCACCCTTGACAGTGATGGAACCATGTGCCCTAGCAGCCTTAAACATTTTTTCTTTGTCAGGTAATGTTAAATATTTGATCAGGTAGTGCCTCCATCTGTCTCCCAGCTTGGGAAATGGACCAGTTTGGTGAGCCCTCTGTATTTCAAAGCTGACAACGCTGCCCTCCATACCTAGTTGTTCCACCAGTCATTTCTTAATTACTTTTCCTCTGCCTTTCCCCTCTAATCCTTTGGGGAGTCCTATAATTTGGACATTAGACCTTCGAGCCCTATTCTCTTGATCATCAGAGGGAGCCATTAGAAAAGCAACTTTCTCTTGCAGTATTTTGTTATCTCAAGTGAGATTTGAGAACTGATTTTCTAACCTGCTCACTCGTCCCTCCTGATCTGTTAATCTGGTGCCATGTTCTGCCACCGTTTCCATTATTCCAGTAACCACTCCTTGCATGTGGGAGATCTGAGCGATGATATTCATGAAACCTACTCTCATTTCATTCTGCAGGTTGTTAATTAAGATAGAGACAGCAGCAGCCATTGGGTCGTTATTAGTCTTTTCCTGGCTTCCCTCTGCCATTGTAGCCTGTGATCTGGTACGGCCCTCCATGGTGCTAGCTGCAGGTTTGTTAGTTGCTTCAAACTGAAGTGTAGACTGCTTTTTGTTAGATTTCTGCGATGCCATATCTCTCTGCTGATGCCTAGTATCCAAATTCTGCTTGAAATATCAAGAAAAATACTATTTATCCTGCATATAAATTATGTACCACGAGGAGCTGATCTAGCACACATCCACAATGCTGTGCTACCAAGCCATGCCCCCTTCTCCTATTGTTTTACAATGGGATACTCGTAAAGGCTGCCTGATGTCACCATTGTTATTTGCCTTGCTTTTAGAGCCATTAGCTATAGCCATACATCCTACGAGCAGGTAGAAGGTATTCCGCTAGGAGGCACAGCATACAAAATTGCATTATATGCTGATGATATTCTTTTATTTCTTTCTTTATTTATTTATTGAAATGTTTCACCAGGAAGGCACACTGAGCAACAAGTTGCTTGTCTCCTGGTGTGTCCTGGGGGGGAAGGGATACAATTGGAATGAGACAGTAAACATTTAAGTTACAAGATCAACATTAACATGCAGTTGTAAGGCAGGTGTTACAAACAGTGTTACAACAGTGTTGCACATAACACGTAGAAAGAGTGGACAATAATAAGTGGCGGGTTAATAAGTAAACAAGTGCTTACGTGAAAGAAAAGGGGGAAGGGGAGGGAGGGATGAGGTGGGGGAGAGGAAAGTCGTGTCCCTGGAGACCCCTTCAGGATGCGAGGAACTCTGCAAGGGGACTGGGGGAACCAAAGAGAAGGGGGATAAGTAAGTGTCCCTGAGAGACCCCTTTAAGATGGTGGGGGAAGGGAGTAGATGAGCGATACAAGCCCCTTGGGGGGGTAGGAGAGGGACCCATGGAGAGCATTCAGTGTCCTTTACATTCTGTGAGAGATAAAGAGAGGTCAGTAAGAGGCAGCAATTAGTGGGAAGGGGAGGAGGGCTAGAGATTTGGGGGGTGGGTGTGCAGGGTAAAATGAAGGTGAGGGTAGTGAGGTTTGTCCAGGGCTTAGAGGAGGGAATTAGGGAGGGACATGGCAGGAGCAGCTAGGTGCAAGGTAATTATTGAAGGCAGAGCTGATGCAGTAGACAGAGGATGAGTGCCAGATTTGAGGGGGGAGAGAATTCCAAATTTTTGAAAGGTGGTGAGAGTAACCAAATTGTCTGATTTGGGTGGATCTGCAGGGGACAACCATGGTACAGGAGTCGGTTGATCTAAGGGAATGGGAGGGTGGGGTGTTATAAAGAAGGAGGTGAGGTAGGAAGGGAGCTCACGAAACCAATCTTGGAGGTGAATTTAGCACAGTGGTAAGATCGCCTATTTGAAAGAGGGGGAGAAGGCACAATAAAGATCGCAGTGATGGGTGCGGGGGGGGGCATCCAGGGCAAAGCAGCAGAAGGAATTGAAGAAGGTGTCCGGTCTGGCCAGGGAGGACTTAGTGGCAGCAGTATAGACTATATCACAGTAGTTGAAAATGGGCAGCATCATCTTCTGAACAAGTTCATGCCTAGCCGTAGGAGGGATGCAACTACAGTTCCTGAACAGGGCACCAAGCTTGCGGCGCAGTTTTTTCTGGATGGCGTCAATATGTCCAGAAAAGTTTAGGTGTTTTTCCAACCAAGCACCTAAGTACCTGAAGGAGGATGTGTCCTCAAGTAAAGTCCCCTCAAGGGTGTGAAAAGTGAGTAGGGAGGGAAGCCTAGAGAGTCTCTGCCTTGTGCCAAAGGTCATGGAGACAGTCTTCGTGGCGCTGAGGAAAAGTATATGGTTAGCAAATCAGAGCTGAACCTTGTCAAAGTCTTGCTGTAAGCTGGTTGTAACCTCATCAGGACAGGAGCCAGATGCATACAGGACTGTATCATTGGCATACATATGTATAGCAGAGGATGGGGAGCCAACAGAGGGAAGGTCATTTAAGAAGATGGAGAATAGGAGGGGCCTTAATACCGAGCCCTGGGGGACTCCAGTGCTAATCAGGAGGGGAGGGGAAGTGGTGTCTAAGAACTTAACTGACTGGGTTCTACCAATAACATAGAAACATAGAATTTGATGGCAGATAAGGACCACTTGGCTAGTCTGCCCATTTTCCTACCTAACGGATAAGGTGCAGATCCTAGTTAACCAACAGCTTACTTCCTCCTACCCCACACTAGGACTACCTTATGTCTGTCCCATGCATTCTTGAATTCCCCCACTGTTCTTGACTCCACGACCTCCTCAGGAAGGCTGTTCCATGCATCCACAACCCTCTCTGTGAAAAAATACTTCCTCACATTTCCTCTGAGCCATCCCCCCTCTGTCTTCAAATTGTGCCCCCTTGTTCTTGCACATCTCTTTTTCTGAAAGATACTACCCTCTTGGACTTTGTTGATTCCCTTGAGGTGCTTGAAAGTTTCTATCATGTCCCCCTTCTCCCTTCTTTCCTCGAGGGTATACATATTAAGCTCCTTTAGTCTCTTTTCATATGTCTTCTGGCGCAGACCCTGCACCATTTTGGTTGCCCTCCTCTGCACAGCCTCCACTCTGTCTATGTCTTTGCGGAGATGGTGTCTCCAGAACTGCACACAGTACTCCAGATGGGGTCTCACCAACTGTCTGTACAGAGGGATAACAACTTCTTGTTTTCTACTGTTGATGCCTCTCCCTATACATCTCAGTATCCCCCCAGCCTTCCTTACTGCCTTCTCACATTGCTTTCCCACCTTAGGTCATCTGATATAATTACCCACAGGTCCCTTTCCATTTTATTGTTGTATCTCACCCCCATTGTGTTTTGTTTCCCAGGTACATTACCTTGCACTTCTTTGCATTGAATCTAAGCTGCCATACATTTGACCATTCTCCAACCCTGCAAGGCCCTTCTCATCCTTTCCACTTCATCTTGTGTATCAACCCTGTTGCAGATCTTTGTGTCGTCTGCAAAGAGATATACTTTTCCTTCCAGTTCCTCTGCAATGTCACTTATAAAGACATTAAAAAGGACCGGGCCCAGTACGGAACCCTGCAGTACCCCGCTAGTAACCCTCCCTTCTTCACTGTGGATTCCGTTTACTACTAGCCTTTGCGTCCTGTTGTCCAGCCAATTTTTTATCCAGGCTACCACCTTGGGACCCACTCCAAGGCTGGCTAACTTGTTTATTAATCTTTTGTGTGGGACTGTATCAAATGTCTTGCTAAAATCTAGGTAGGCCATGTCCACAGGCCCTCCCTGGTCTACTACTTTGGTCACCCAGTCAAAGAAATCTATCAGATTCATCTGACATGACCTTCCCACTGTGAATCCGTGCTGTCTTGGGTCCTGTACCCCACTGGCCTCTAGGTACTCAACAATTCTTTCCTTCAGAAGTGATTCCATCATTTTCCCTACCACTGAGGTCAAACTAACTGGTCTGTAGTTTCCTGCCTCTGCCCTGCTCCCACTTTTGTGAAGAGGAATCATATCCACCCTCCTCCAGTCCTCAGGTGCCACCCCATCTTCCCATGATTTGTTAGAGAGAGTAGTCAGTGGTGTCACTAGTTCTACCCTTAGTTCTTTTAGAATTCTTGGGTGAATCCCATCAGGCCCCATTGCTTTGTCCACCTTCAATTTTACTAGTTCTTTCAAAACCCTTTCTTCTGTAAAAGGACTGGTATTGACCAACATCTCCAGAGTGTTAATCTTGTTTGGTTTGGGTACCTCCCCCTCCTCTTCCTTTGTGAATACTGTGCAGAAATATTCATTCAGTATCCCTGCTTTTTCACCGTCACCCTCTGACCACATTCCCTCCCCTTTATTAAGCTTCAGTGTCCCTCCCTTGGTCTTTCTTTGCTCCCTAATGTACCTATAAAAGGTCTTATCCCCCTTCTTAACAGAGTTGGCTATCCTTTCCTCAGTTTGGGCCTTTGCTATTCTGACTGCTTTCCCTGCCACTTTCTGCTTTAACTGATAAAGTTCTCTGTTCTGCTCCTTCTGCATTTCCTGAATGCTATCCTATTCTCTTTAACCTTTCCTGCCACCTCTTTTGAGAACCATAGCATTTTTTTTCCTTCATTGTGTTTCATTGATTTGCTTCACACAAAGGCTTGTTGCCTCTGTTATGGCTGTTTTTATTACTCCCCATTTCTCCTCTACTCCTCCTTCTTGCCTGTTTGCTAGTGCTTTTCTGAGGCACTCTTTCATTTTCCCAAAGTCAGCCCTCCTAAAGTCCAATACTCTTGCTTTTGTATAGCAATACTTTATGGCTGTGTTTATCATGAACCACGCTGTTTGGTGGTCGCTTGTTCCCAGATAGCTACCCACTTCTAAATCTGAGATTCTTTCTCCATCCCAGTGTGAGAGTACCAGGTCTAAGATTGCTCCCTCCCGAGTGGGTTCCAATACTAGCTATCTGAGGCATGCCCCTTGTAGGGCATCAAGAATGACTAAGAATAAGGTAGACCTTGAACCAGTTTGTGGCAGAGGGAGTTAGGCCAGCTGCTGGAAGTGAGCCAAGGAGAAGGGAGTGTGAGATGGTCAAAAAAAAATGGCACAGGTAATTTGGCCATTGTCCATCCCAGTTAGGATGGAGTCTGTCAGCCGTAGGAGAGAGGTGGTGGTTGAGTGTTTTTTCCTGACACCAGACTGGAAAGAGGTGAAAAAGGAGGTGTCAAATAGGAAAGAGGTGAGTTGGCAGAGGACAATGTGTTCTTGAAGCTTGGCAAGGATAAGGAGGAAAGAAATGGGGTGATAGTTGCCAAGGGAGGAGGGGTCACCCCCTTTGGGTAGAGGGAGAACCACAGCATGTTTCCATGAAGAGGGGACCGAGGCAGTAGAGAGGCAGTAAAGAATGAGAGATTAAGGATTTTTGAGAGGGGGTAGGCAATGGCCAAAGCGGCGAGGGAGAGGAGTTTTAGGTAAAGGCCATCAGGGGAGGCACCTTTAGAGAGGTTGATGGTGAGGAGGGCACTTAGGACATTATTTGGGGTTACAGTAGTGAAAGAGAAAGGAAGAAGGGAGGTGGAGGGTGGTGGAGGGAGCACACCAGTAGAGGGTGGGGAGATGGAAGGGTATTTAACATAACATTATTGGACCTGGATCACTCTATTCCCAGCACTTGGTCCCCTATACAAACCTTTGGGAACTTGGTTTACTTGGTTTCAAGGGACAAAAGAAGGCCACTGCCCATCGAAATTGTCCCCCACCACATTGGTGGGATAATTATACCTTGAGGTTATTACACTCCAGCCAACAATCCAACCCTTTCTTGAAGACTAAATTAGAACTGCTATCCACTAAGTATTATGGAAGAAGATTCCATAATTTGGGTATTCTTACTGTAAAGTAGTTTAACCTTTTTGTTGTTCTAGTTTTAGAAACAAATATCTGTTTGTTAAGGTACCGTGGGGAAGTCCAACTAGTTGAAAAATGTAAGCCACAGTGATGCATTAGCTCCTGAGAATTCTGGAACCTCATGGGGTTTAAGTTCAATTTACATAAAACAGACATCTTACTTAATAAATATTCCCCCTCCCCTCAGATACATGTTGCCTTCCCTTGAAGATGGTGCAATATTTATTTATTTATTTAGCTTTTGTTGACTGGGTAAGTGCACTAGACAAATTCTGCCTATTTTCAGGCACGACCCAGGGGAGGAGGATACAGATGAATGCCAACTGACCTTGAACCAGATTAAGCTGTTGGTGGTATTTTTACTTGTAACCCCCTTGTTACCCGGGGTTACTAGAATCCCAGTAAGACCTAGTGGTAGGCAGGGAAGGCAGCTTGTGAAACTCCAGTTAAATGGGTTTCACACTGTCTCACTCTGTTCTCAGTCTCAGCTGAGCCTTAGGGATGACATCACCAATAGAACTATCGCAACTGCATAAGCCACATTGGAATCTGCAGCAAGGGAGTTGGAATAGAACGTTGGGAGGTTTGAACATTAGTCAGAGGTTAGTTGGTGTTGGGAGCTTGCTGAGAAAGCAGCTCAGCAGCTCAGTAAGGCTCTAGGAGCCTCAGCCCTGACAGAGGGCTACTTTTAAGTAAAAGGGTGTGTGTCTCCACCTTAAAGAGAGGCACAGAAGATCATTGAAGTGGTGGAGACCGCTGTTTTCGGGTCTCAGTGCCCCCTCCCTCCCTTCTGGGGGGGGCAGGAAAGGGTTCCCTGCAGATTCCTGGGGCAACCCCCTAGTTCTGCTTGTAGAGGAAAAGCTGCCTATGTGTTCCAGAGTTTATTTGGGAGAACAAGAAGATTTGTGAATCACCTGTGGGGCACCTGCAACGTGAGGGTGAGAGTCTGCTCTTGCTAAAAGGGCCTATGTTTTTCACCCTGGGACTTGTGTGACAATGTGGAGATTGAACTATTAAAATAGTGGAAGCCTAGAGTAATGGGCTAAGCAAAGTAAAAGTAGGTTCAAGTCCAGAGCTTGTTGGGATGAAAATGATATGTAGAGGAGATGTGACAGATGTCTACCCAGAATCTACATTTGAAAGTTTTCAGTAAAGGAATTGTTCAGTTTCCAGAGAAATGGCAGGGTATGGGCTGTGGGAGCTGGAGGTGGGTGGCCCCCCATCTTTAGTGATCAGGTCCACCTCTACGGATTTCTTCTGTGGATTTCTACTTTACCTCAGGCACTTGGCCAGTGATGAGGGAAGTACCCAGATGTGGGATTGTAAGGAAAATTCTCTCTAGGAGTCGAAGACTCTAGTGTGGTTTGGGGAGCCACAACAGGATAATTGGTTCATTCCTCAAATGGACCCATGGATCAAGTGGCCGGCGGGAGCCGGGCCAGTGGGGAAAAACCCAAGTAGGTACACAAGTCGGGCTCTGTACCCAAAGCTGCAAGTCCGGCCTGTGTGCCTGGTGGGTTTAGAGCCTGAGGGCCGGAAATAGTGATAAAGTGTTCTGGAGTCTCTAATCTGCATTACCAGGAAATGTAGCCCCATGGGGGTCCATCTATGCTTTGTTTGTTCAGCTTGGATGTGAATAAAAGCCACAATGGAGAATCCCATTCCCGGTTCTGGACATTACAGTTATTGCTTCCTGTGTTCGGATTTACTTGGGTGCCCCTGTGCAGAGTAACCAAACCTAGGTCCCCTGTGCCGAGTAACCTCATCCTCCCCAAACCCAGTCCCCACCAGGTACTGCTGTCAGCTTCAACAGCATGCCACCTGTCGTTTTGCTAAAAAGGCAGGGGTGAGGGGTTACATACTGAATGAGGGAAATTTAGCCAGGACACCGGGGAAATCCCCTACTCTTTTCGAGAAGTGCCATAGGATCTTTAACATCCACCTGAACTACCACCAATCCAGGCAGATGGGACCTCGGTTTAACGTCTTATCTGAAAGACGGCACCTCAGAAGTGCAGCACCCCTCTTATGCTGCACTACAGTGGCAGTACTGGGATATTAACCCAAGTGCCAGATGTGGGAAATATAAAACTCAAATATCTAGGGATTTCTATCCCACAAGAATTGTGTAATCTTAGCCTTTTAAATTACGAACCACTTACGGAGCAGATAATAGAAGATCTAAACTCTTGGGGCAGACTGGTCCCTTCCTATTTCTTGAAAATAGAAACTATCCATATGAATGTTCTCCCCTGCTTATTATATTTATTTCAAATTCTCCCAAACTTCCCAGAATCCCATTACTTTTTCTTTTGGAATAAACGGATCACTCAATTCCTTTTGGGGGCACACGCCTACAGCTTCATTATACTATCCTACAACTTCACTTGGAGAAAGGAGTCATGAATCTTGTGAACCTCTTCAATTATGCATGGGCCATACATTTGAATATCATTTTCACCTGGGTTCATCCCCAAGTTACCCCGCCAGGAAAATATGAACTGACTATTAATGATTTGTTTGATTTGGGTCATATTCTTTTCTTGACCCAGACCCTCACTCCAATTCTTTTCCACTTTACTTATTTTACAGCCCAAACATTGAAGGTCTGGTGTAGGATTAAACAACATCCCCCTTTTGCCCTGAGTTTCTATTTTTGTAGAATTTTGGCAACTGATGATGACTTCCTTCCTTCAGCTATGGATCCTACACTTCACAGATGGAGACATAGTGATCTCACATACAGTACATATACCAGTTCCTGGATGAATATGGGGTGGTTCCATCTGAGATGCTTCAAAAAAATGTTGGCCTTACTGGTAGGGAACATTATCAGTATTTGAGAGTCTGTATATACTGTATCTGCTACATAAACGTAAAGAATGTATTAAACTTCCTACCATACTCCTTTTACTTTTGGCCATGATTATGGACTTACAGAATGATCGCCCCTGGGAGCATGTGATTGACAATGTGTACAAGGGACTGCAAGAATTCAATACAGAGTGGACCCAGTCAATTCTGGACAAATGGAATCAGGAACTTCAAGTTTAATAGATTACTCCCAGTGGGAGAAATCGGCAATCCCAGCATTCAAAAATCACTTCTTCACCCCTTTTGCATGAATTTACGTGGAAGTGTCACTCAAGATATTTCTGCACTCCTGCTATACATATACATTTTTTACCGTATCATTTTGGGAATTGCTGGTGGGGTTGCGACTATAACCCAGCTGACCAAGCTCATATTTTTTATCTTTGTCCAATCCTGCACTCACGTTGGATGTCAGTGATGACTCAGATTGATCTACTGACCGGTCACTCTTTTAAAGTGACTCCTGAATTTAATTTGATGTCGGTATCCCCTCTTATTTACCGCTTGTCTCGTAAGTCACTGATTTGGATTTACATTCTGGCAGCTAAAAAGGCGATTACTCATCTATGGATGAAATCTGCTCCACCGACTCTGGGGTTGTGGCTTTTTATTATGTTAGAAATCTACATAATAGAAACATTTACTGCCACTCAAAAGAAATGCCAAGAGCACTTCAAACTACGATGGAGGCCCTGAGTTTATTATTACACGTCTATAGACAAATATTGGACTCTATAATACTAATTAGCTGTTCTGGCCCTCTTGTTCCCTTTCTCTTTGGTGAGAAATGGTTACAGTGGATATTTTTTGTGCCCACTGCTCTCTCTTCATTGAGGTAGCTGCTTGCCCTGTGCTAGAGGGCAACGGTGCTCTACTTGTTACACATTTTCAGACAATGGATACTTTACTTTTTGTTAATTTGGCTCTTATACCTACAACCTGCCACAGGTGACAAACCCTGCTGTTATTCAGTTTTCCAAATTGTAAATCATTTCTGCTGTTTTGAGCTTGTTCTTTGACGTGCTCTTATATTAATAAACTTTAAATATAAAAAAAATATGTTTTAGGTCATCACATTTCATAAATGACAGCTGTTATGTTCACGTGCTGGGGCAATGAAAACTAGTATTTTGAAAATTCAAGGTCCTAAGCTAAGCAAACAACAATGTTATGTATGAACCTCTTCATTTCCCAATCATGACAATTTCACAATTATAGTTCACATTATTTATTTGTTAATTTTGGCCTCTGCACTGTGATAGCTCAGGGAATTAAATAAGCATAAAAAATTGATTAGTAGTTTTGCTAGTAAAAGTTCAAATCAAGTATGAAAATGCATAGTATTTGGCACAGATTAATTAGCAAAATTAAAACAATAACAAATGGTTTTATTCATGTCGTCTCCTGTGCCATGGAGTAACTAAAAAGATGGTTAGCAGTCTACTACTATGCATTTCTGGAAATGGTTAGCATTATCCCTGGTTTTGCATAGCATTTTGCTACATTATACCAGGTATGTAATACCCTGCTGAGCTGAACAAGAACCGGCTGTGATACACAGCTATGTTAAAGATTGGGACTGCATGCAGCATTGCTGTGTTTGTGTATTTCATTTGAGTTTTAAAGGGACGCTGTCAACCATTTTTGCATCATATTATTTCTAGTTAGCAACCTACGTTTTATAATTGCTTACCTTCTCTAAAATGAACTGATGTTGCCTGTTGTATTGTTCGCTTCCTTTCTAAGTAGAACTGAAATGCAAGGTTATAATGTAATTATACCCAACTTTATCTTGCTTCAAATCCTTGAACTACTTCAAATGCAAACTTTGTAAGCATTGAGAACACTCCGGAACAGTGCAGTCACTCATGATGCAATAGTCTCCTTTCCTCCCACTGCATCATGAGGAGGTAGGCTGTGTTGGGGATGCTCCCAAGTCCATGAAAAATGCAGTGGGAGTGGATCAAGGAAAGTAAACAAACCCTTCTTTTTACCTCATTTAAAAAAACATCAATAAACCTAAGGAAATTCTTCAGTTTCTATCTAAAGAGAATGAAACAATAAACTGTACTAAATGTCAGGGGCCCGATATTCAATTGTTTGCACGGGTGCTAACAGGTCTTTTCTCGCACAAACCAGGGTTTGTGTCAGATCCCCATATTCAAAAGGGGCTATTGCACAGGCAAAGAGGGTTAGTGCCTGTGCAAAACATAATGTATATGGGTAGGCAAGGGAAGGGGCGAGCCATGAATAGCCACGCTACCCCAAATTCAGTGGCTCTGCACTGTGAAAAAGGTTTTAGCATGGTCCCTTTGCACAGCACAAATGCTACCTAATAAAACCCAAGCTTACTCCAGGCAACCCTAGTGGCTGTCGGAGGTAATGTAGCGACTAGCTGGTTGGCTGCTGGGGGAGCACACCCACCCTCTGTGGTCCCTGTCACTGCCCATCTAATTGTCAGCCCATATCATATCTTAATAAAATTCCTGGTGCTAGTGGCCCCCTTATCACCAGCCCATATCTTATTGTAATAAAATTCCTGGTGCTAGTGGTCCCCGTCAATTGCCAGCCTGTGCTAGTGTTCCCCCTCCTCCCTCCAATAGCCAGCCCATAGTACAAGAGAACACCCTTCCTGGCATCCAGTGGTTCCACCCCCCCCACCATGGCACTGAACTCCCCCCTCCAGTCACCTTACCATTCCCCTTGGTGCCGCCACTGCATATGGTGACCGCAGGCCTCCTCACACCTCCTCACCTGGCCTCCATATGTCCAGGTAGGGAGTGTGCCTCTTATTTATAGGACAGGTTGATGTTACCCTGTCCTATAACTAAGAGGCACTCTCCCTGTCTGAACATACGGCAGCCAGTTGAGGAGGTGTGAGGAGGGCTGCGCTGGTCACCATATGTACCTGTAGCACTGAAATGAATGGTAAAGTGACTGTAGAGGTGTTTGGTGCTGTGGTGGGGGGTGGGACCACTGGACACCAGAGAGGGTGTCTCTTTTTATACTATGGGCTGGTGGAGGAGGAAGGAGGGAGGGGAACACTAGCACAGGCTGGTGATCAAAGGGGAAGGACCACTAGCATCAGGGATTTCATTACAACAAGATACAGGAGGTCAATCAAGGGGGACTACTAGCACCAGGGATTTCATTAAGATACCATACAGCCTGGCCATTGGAGGGGTAAGGACCACTAGCACCAGGGATTTCATTACAATACCATACTGGCTGGCGATTGGAGGGGGGTTCACTAGCATCAGGGATTTCATTGCAATACGATACAGGCTGACAATCGGAGGGGGAACCCGCTCGCACCAGGGATTTCATTAAAGTAAGATATAGACTGGCGATCAGAGGGAGGGGGGGGGACCACTAGAACCAACGATATCTCCTCGTCTGGGACCAGGCACTTGGGGGAGGTGCCATGCTAACCTGCTTTGCTACCCATGCAAATGAGCCCATACTGGGCATGCAAATGGCTCTTTAGCACCTTGCATGCCCAATGGGCTCATTTGCATGAGTACCTTTGAAAACTGCAGATAATGATCCAGCACTATTCATTCTGGTGGCATACTTCAGAAGCCCTGTCAGGGCAGCACTAAGTGGCTTAGTGCCATACTGCCATAGCCCTCTATTCAGTCGAATAGTGCCGGTGTCCTATTCAACTGAATATAGCATCTCTGGGCTCCCGTGCAATCGCAAGGTGCAGAGCAAGTTTTTGCAATCTACTTTGCACAGTTTTGAATATTGGGTCCCAGATGTTTTCCCTCAAACCAATGTATGAACGAACTAGGGAATTTGTAAGTGGTAAATACTTAGCATTTCCATTACTCAGTGAGGAACTTGACAATATAAGGAGTGAACTATCTGGATTGCAAGAAATAAAATAAAATTGAGATTTTTGTTAAAGAACTGACAGCTGCAAACCTAGAAATAGATGACACAAAGTGCCTAAACAAAAAAGGAGCAAGGGACATTACTGAGGAAAATGAGCCCCCAGAAAAAAACCGGCAGAATGACAAAGCGAGGCAGGGAGGATACCCAGACCATCACTAATACTGAAATTAACAAATGGTGTTTGGTTACAGCCAGAAAGGGAGCAAGAAAGGGTGGAAGAGTTATGTGTACTCCCTCTGACCCAGTTCCCTTGACAAATTCCTTTAGCCCATTGGATACTGTTTCCCAAGCACCCCTGAACGTTCTACACTCCATGCCCCTGACAAATATAAAACGGTAGTAGGGGACCCTTTTGTCAGATTTACTGACACCATAATATGTAACAAGAATAATGAAACTGAGAAAGTGTGCTGCCTACCTGGAGCTAGAATAAAGGACATTGACATGAGAATAAATAAACTTATTGGTAATAAAGGCTTCGACACATCCATAATTATACATGCAAGTACAAATAATGTAGCAAAAAGTCATGAAAAGGACAATTCCCATGACCTACCAGCACCTGCAAACAAGATCGGGTTAAAAAATGTAATATAGCAGTTTGGAGCATCCTCCACATACCCAAAGTACTGTACACATGAGAAAAAACGCACTATGGGGGCTCTTTTCTAAGGTGCAGAGTGGCTATGTGCCACGTATCTGGGGTGCATAGACACTCTGCAGCAGCTGTGACCCCGGCGTCTGAAGCTCCAGGAGGCGTAGAGCTGATGCACGCCAAATCCCTTGGCCCGCCGGTGATCCCTGCATGGGGGCGGTCTGGGGAGGGGTGCAGGGGGCATGCCCACAATCCATTCTTTTCTTGAAAGCACAGAGTGCTGGGCAAGGGGGGAGCACAGACTACACCACCATGCCCCTGACTTAGCCGGTATGTGCCCCTGGGATGCTGCCGCCAGCCGTGGTGGTAAAGTAGAGGCACAGGGAAAACCCCCAACAAGCCACCCCTGCCTTTGGGTTCCTGATGGAGGGCCAGGGATGGCCAACCAGCCACTCACCTGCCTTGGTGCCGTGGCTGCACTGTGGTCACCTGAATGTTGTGGCGCCCTGTGGTCACAAGTGATCCAGTGGTTGACTGGGTCCAGGCATTCCATTTGATGCCCGCCTATGTCCGCAGAAGGGCCCTCGTGCATGGGTGCGCTAGGGGGTGGGGCCACAGAAGGGAGCCACGCAGTGGCTGTTGGATGTAAATACAGCCACCACACATTGGTCCACGGGTGAGGGACTCTGCAGGCCAGTTACATGCCTCCGTTGCATTATTCCCACCCCTTGGAGAATCCCCCCCAAATATCTTATATAAACATCAGATTGGCAGACTGGTGCCACAAAGAACATATTATGTTCCCAACTCACTGGAGGGCTTTCACAATAATCACAGAGTATACTCAGTTGATGGACTACATTTAAACCACCAGGGTACAAATATACTAGGAAATACATTTAAGCACACATTTGAAAAACTAGGTTTAAACTGATGATGCAGGGGAAACCTTACACATACAAAACCACTAACTCCCTATCACTCATCAGAAATGTACCAAAGAAGATACAGATAAGACAGATGAAGTGCCTGCTAATAAATTCCCAACGTTTACAAAATAAGATGACTGAACTTAAAGCACTAACTGCAATAAAGGCATATTCTATTATCACAATTACAGAAACATGGGGAAACAAGCATAACATTTGGGACAAAGAAATGAAAGGCTATGCATTTTACAGTCAAGACAGATGCCACAAAAAAGGTGGAGAAGCTGTTATTTAAGAGCTGACTTCCACAGTTATTAGCAAGAAAATCAGAGAAGTAAATAGCCATACAGAAGCAATATGGGTCAAGGTAAATACTAACAATCTTAAATCCTTTATAATCCTGGGTGTTTGCTACCGACCATGTAATACACATAATGACATGCTTGTGAATTAGGTGATGTAGTACTCATGAGGGACCTGAACCTCAGGGACATAAGTTGGTGATGTAATAGAGCTTTAACTACACCAGGGAACCTTTTGATAAACACTGTACAACAAGAATCCCTCTTACAACACGTTAAAGAGCCCACCAGGGACCGTAACATACTAGATCTTGTCCTAGCATCAGAGAACATGAAAGACTACAGTTCTACCACCTTTCTCGAACAGTAACCACAATACAGGAGCTTTCATTAAATCATCCACTTTTATACATAATGTTATAGTAAACGGAGGGACTACAAAAACACTTCTGTATAATAATGCTAACTTAAGTGCCATCCAGTCTGCACTTATGGATACCAACTGATGTATTCTTTTCCAAACCAAAAATGCAAATGAAATGTAGGGAATCTATAGAGGCATTAAACATTCCCTCTGCAACAAATATATTCCTAGTAAAGGTTAATACAGATATTCAAGAATAAAGACAAAATGGCTGACAAAAGAGAAAGAGGAAATTGTTTAAACAGAAAAGGCACAATAAGCTGAAACCTGTTTCCAGGTGTGAACTAGGAGCACAAGGAAGTTAAGTGACTTGCTCAGGGTCACCCAGTATGCAAGTGGGGGCTTATGGGATTCAAACCCAGGTCTCCAGGTTTGCAGCTCAGTTCCCTTAACAACCTTGCTACACTACCTCCTTAATCTGTGAAGCATGCAAAAATTAGAGGTTTTGGTTTTGGATTCACGGCCAATATTCATTCAACAAAAAATGTGGCCTGTACCATTATTTTAAGGTATAACATAAAGGAAAACAGGTTAAATTCTGAATAACATGGCAGCTACAGTATAAGGCCCAGCTGTTAGTAAGTTCACAGAAAATTATGTATTACTTTGAGCCAGTGCAAAAGTTGAACACGCACATGGTTTCAATTGCTTGCAGTCTAAATTCCGAAATCTGTGGAAAATTCAGCCTAGCCACACCTTGAAAAAAACAAAAAAAACTTTATTCAGTGAGTAGCTCTATTCTAATCAAGGCAGATAAGGATACATGAACAGATTGGAAAATACAGACCCACTCGCCCAGTCTTAAATAATTATAATATGATGTTTAGTTTCATAAAAGAAAAATGACCAGTGTATAGGTCAACACATTTTGGCCCTATTTCAAAGGTTGGTACGGGTGAAAATATCGCGGACAAAAATATCACCCTTTAATTAAACCAGGCTACTCATCACCGACTACAATTAACAGCATGGGCATTATTGCCCACCCCAAACCCCGTGGGCAGTGCACAGCATGAATCGGCTGGGTGCGGGCGAGACCCCAGCCCAAATGGTGCCCCACGCACCCATAACTGCAGCCAACCACAATGTATTTGGCTGGCCCCAACTCCCGCCACAATGTGGTACACTACATCTCTGGTGTATAGTAGACTCACCTCCCCTACACCACCCCAACAGGTAGCTGCCCACCCCCCGCACCACCCCAACATACCCTGTCAATGGGAGGGTGGCCAGCACAGTCCTCCACACACCACCATGGCCGGCCGCACCACTGAACAAACTGGATGAGCGCATACCTATATGCCCATGTAGTTCATTCAGTGGAGCAGCAAGCTGTGGCAGTGTGTGGAGGGCTGTGCTGGCCATCCGCCCAGTGACAGGGTATGTTGGGGAATGCGGGGTTGGGTAGCTACCTGCTGGGGTGGTGTAGGGGAGGAGGGTCCACTAGACACCAGGGATGTAGTGTACCATGTCGCAGCAGGTTGGGGGGCGGTCATCACATTGAGGCTGGCTGTAGTTACGGTGCCTGGGGCACCATTCGGTGGGCTAGGTTCTCAGTCGGCACCTTGTCGACTCATGCTGTGTACTGCCCACAGGGCTTGGGTGGGCACTAACATTCCTTGCCGACATTGTAGTCGGCGATGAGTAGCCTGCTTTGTATTGCGTGGCAATATTTTGTCCCTCGATGTTTTCACCTGGTACCCAAGGTTTCAGATTTCTCCTTCCTCAGGGATACACTTGTAACTTAATCTAAAATAAATAAAAATATCTTAGATAAATTATTCTGACTTGGATACAAAAAAAGTTGTAACCTTTATACTGAAGGAAAATAATTAGTGTAACCCATAGTAAATAAATTCAAACATTTAAGCAAAATAAATTAACACATATACTCACCAAAATCTTTCTTGTTTGAGTTGATGTTTATTACCAGTTCTATACAGAAATAACAACAGTGGTTTTATTGGGATATTACAGGACTAACATTTATTTATTTATTTAAAGTTTGGTAACCGGGAGAGGCACACTGAGCCAAGGCTCATTTCCAGGTTCGACTGGGGGTGGGAGGGTGCAAGGTAGGCAAAAGTACAATAGTACAATACATAAGTGCATAGAATCAGGATGATTACAAGTAGTACATAGACATGTAGTGTCAAGCAGATACATAAATTGTACGTAATAGGTGAACATAGAAACATATCATCAGGAAGGTTAGCAATAGTTGCCTGGATAGATGGCAAGCTACATGGGTATAGGGGCACAGGTAAACAAGATAACATATGTAAGAGCAGTTTCCAAATGTGTGGATATGGCTGGCTGTAATACTAGAACCATGGTTGGAATAGACTTGGTAACTAACAGCAGAAAAAGACACATTATGTAAGCGGGTGTCAGGCAAGCCTGGGATTTGGGGGGTGTGGTGACATACACCTAGATGCCAACTTAGGCCCCATTGGAGGGGGTAGGAATAACTTTGAGTGATGAAGAAGCATTTGAAATGGTGGGCTCAGTAAGAGGTTAATCAGGTGGAACACACAAGCAAGGCAGAGGAGGGGAGTGGTAGAGGATACATTTAAAAAAACAATGATGGCAACATACGGAGCAGGGAGGGCAAAGAGTTCCACACATGGGGGAATTGGAAGGAGAAAGCAGCCTTGCCCAAGTTTGAGTGAGGGTGAGATAGAGCAAAGGAGCAGGGGGTCACACTAATGGAGACTATAGGAGGTGTGGGGGAGGGGGATAGGTGGGAGGTGAGGTAGGGGGGAGTGAGCTGAACCAGTATTTGGCAGAGAGAATGGAAGTATGGTGGTTGTGGTGGGAGGTAAGGGAGGGGAGAGACAGAGATGAGTAGAGGATGCAGTGGTGGGTCCAGGGCAGGGCAGATTAACCAGAGGGCAGAAGGGGCAATTGCCCTGGGCCCCCTAGTTTTTTTTTTTTTTACTTTCTCCTGGTCTTGGCCTGAAGGAACCCTCCAGTCCTGTTGACTGGGCCCTGCCGTACCAGGAACCCAGCGTCATGATGCTCACTACTGGGAGATTTTTTGCCTTTGATTGGTTCCCAGTTCATCCCTACCCCTGAGGGCGCTGACACAAAGGACTTGCATCCAGATGTATGGCTTGCTGATGCAAGCCGTCGATAAGCATCCACAGTACCTTCCCCACCCCGACTACCCCTTTGAGGAGCTGTTGCACCTTGCCACCCATTCTTCCACAGGCAGCAACCCTACGGGCGCAATCATTGCCCGGTAATCTCCTCCCCCCCCCCGGAGGAGGAGTGCATCCATTGGGACACGCAGTCCTTCCTCCCCCAGCCGACCCCCAGTGACCCAGGTCTGTTCTTGAACCTGGGTTGCCAGCATAGCATGAGGTGTGGCATCCAGTGCCTCAACCCTCAGTGCCACTGGTCAGCCTGGGCCCCATAGTTTGAGGAGCCACTGATTTCCTCTTTTTGTTTCTTTTGTCTTCTTCCCTGACCACTATACTTTTCTACTGTGTCAGTAAACCTGGGAAGGGGGTTCATCCTTGTCCACCATTGCCCCTGACCGTTTTCCCAGCTGCCTCCCTCTACTATCCAAACAGCTCAGGCATTTTTGCAGTGTTGGGAAGTAACTAGTTACTTGTAACTAATAACTGTAATCGTATTACTTTTCTAAGTAACTAGTAATAGCAATGGATTACTTTTAAAGTAAAGTAGTAAGTAACTGCAATGATATTACTTTTCCCTAAAAGTAACTAGTTACTGTAATTAGAGATGCAACGAATTTAAATTCTGCCTGCGAAGTGAACACGAAGTGGGCACTTTGCGTTGCCACTCCGCTACACGGAGTGGGCAATGCAAAGTGCTCACTCCGCCTTGTCATTACCACTTCGCGTTAAGGCGGAATGGCAACGCGAAGTAAGGTGAAGTCATTGTTTTTAATGGACTTCGCGTTCCTCATTAGGATTCTAAGTGATCCACTTGGTGTTTCAGATTTGGCAGCCCCCCCACACATCACATGGCTTACAGTACTGTAAGTCACATGCTCTTTAGCTAGGCAGAAAGAAAGTGAATCATACAAGCAGACACTTTTACTTTCTCCTGTGCAGATGGAGAGAGAGAGGAGTGTGTTTTGTGACTGCTGATACTTTGAGATCAGAACGAGGAGGAGATTTAAACTTTGATTTAGACCCAACAGCTTTTTTAAAAGCTACATTTTTTTGTCTTTTCTGTCTGTACTCTTTTTTACTTCATTTGTTCTTTCTGTAAATTTTATTTTTCTTACATAGAGGGACATCATTTGCAAATTATGTCCATGCTGGAACTGCTGCTGGATCACCATGGGATCCCACATTAGTTTTTTTTTTCCTCACACCATGTGCCCCCCCACACCTTCCTTGCTGTGTTATAAAATGTATTCCTCCACCATCCTCGACCCTTATATGTAATTATGCCCTTTTTTTGTTGTCTTCCGTATGTATTCTGAGCAGTGGAAGTATACTGAGCTAAACTGCATGGGTGCAGTTTTCTTTTCAGTCTGTGTATGTACTGCAGACACTGTCCAACTCCCTGACTTAAAAACACTTATTAATGAGTACAATGATGGGGTGGTGAAGTCTGGAGAGATACTACAAAACAGGCTGACAATGCATCCAAGTAACTAGTAAAAATATTAATGTTGTGATTTGTGACGTAATTGTAAATCTTGATTTGTGACTGCATTTGTGACCGTGATGATAAAGAAACACAAATCCCTACGGCTGTACTTCCCCGGGCCCCGACGAGGTGTGGCACAAAATGGCCCGACTCAAAAACACTTATTAGTGAGTACAATGGTGGGGTGGTGAAGCATGGAGAGAAACTACAAAACAGGCTTACAATACATCCAAGTAACTAGTAAAAAAAATTACTGTTGTGATTCGTTACGTGATCGTGAATCATGATTTGTGACTGCATTTGTGACCGTGATGATGAAGAAACGTGAATGCCTACTGCCTACGGCTGTGCTTCCCCGATGAGCTGTAGCTTAAAACTCCCAGACTTAAAAACATGTATCAATGAGTACAATGGTGGGGTGGTGAAGCCTGGAGAGATACTACAAAACAGGCTTGCAATACATCCAAGTAACTAGAAAAAAAATTAATGTTGTGATTTGTAATGTGAATGATCGTAAATTGTAATTTGTGACCGTGATGATGAAGAACGTGATTTGTATCATGAGTGACTCCTGATGATGGTCCTGACTTAAAAACGCATATTAATGAGTACAGTGTTCATGCTGAATTATGCACCGCACCTGTCCAGTACTCTGAAGGGAAGCCAAAGAAACAACTGTGACTTAAATTAGAGATGGAGATTGGGCCCTAAAGAAATGCAAATGTAGAGACAGATTAAGATTGCACTGCGCACTGAAGAGATGCAGATGCAAAGGCACGACACCTAACCAGTGCTCACCATCAGAAATTCAAATCTGGAAAAGAATATCTTTGCTGTTGGGTGGGCCATGGGGGGGCGGTGTACTACACTGCTGCAGTAAGAGTCACTAGTACGAGTACCAGTAAAGATACCACAAAGAAATACAAAAAATTACACAGCTGCAGTGGATAGCAGGTTCACATTGCTGAAATTATTATGTGGCACAATAAAAGGTGTCTGATTTGATGACACATGTCACACACATACTCACACACACACACACACACACACACACACACTAAGTAATGCGTAGCAAATTGAAAACTTCAGTAATATAACCACATATTTTAAACAAACTAAAATTATGCACTACTGCACCACAACAATCAGCAAAAAAATGGCAAGAATTATTGAAAATATTACTGTGTGTACATTAACACAGTTATACAAGAAATATCACCAAAACAGAAAGCACTGTCTATTTCTCCAAGTTAATCTATCTACACCACAGATACGCCCTTCCCCCAAAGCACACTTCCACTGTCTCTCAGTACACAGACTGAATGTTGTACATTAACATTCAAAATACACACACAAACAATAAACGCTCGATGATATGAGCACAGGAGGGTTTCCTATAATCGATTAACTAAACTTTCAGCAAAATGACTCAAAAAGGCTTTTTTAACAGCTTTTAGAAGGTTTGAATTACAGAGAGCTCTCAGAGCAGATTATTTCCTACAGCTTCCTACACACACTACCCCAAACTGAAGCTGTGCAGAACAATCTGGAGCCCATGTGACCTGAAATCCCATGAATCACTGCAAAATTCGCCTTTGGAGCTTAAAAACAAGGCGAAGTAAGGTGCGTTAAGAATTAGTGGAGTAGTGGTTTGGGAAGGCGGAGTAACACGAAGCCATTGTTTTCAATGGACTGTGATTACTCATTAATAACATTGGGGCACTCTCGCTCGCTGCTAGGAGCACTGGCGACTGGCCACCCATCGCTCCACTCATGGAGCTTAATTGGGGCCACTTCACCCATCTCTAACTGTAATATAAATAGAATAACAAATGGGCATCCATCTGTTACATTTGCTGTAATCCATTAAGAGATTCCTGTGACTTCATAAACCTCAAGAGCGAAGCTCAATAGGTTTAGGGCATCACAAGAATCCAGAGATTGTGCAGGTGTCTTTTGATATTCAGGTTTCAGTGTAAACAAAGGCTGCTCAACTGACTGTGTGCTTGATTTATTACAACATCATGCTAAAATAATTGCCTTCTGACAAGCACTGTGTGAGCATCCAGTATCTTCACCTTGCACGTTGAATGCAAGTTGCCTACCATTTTTTGCCTTGTTTCACAATAAAAAGTTTAGGCAACATTTTATGGCTGTGAGGTGCTGTTTTTTGTAGCCTTGCTGATATTCAGGTGTAACCCCCAGGTGGCGCTATCCCAAGGGCTACTACCCCTGCCTGTTTGACTACTGACAGGTTGAGGGGCCTAGGTCCTATGGCGGGTGCCTCCACCCAGAGGTCAGGGTTTGTAGTTGTTAGACTAGCTTGGTCACAGCCCTCTGGGACACTGAGACCCCCTTTTATTCCTTCTAGTGGCTCACACAGTACACAAGAGTTACAGCCCCAATACCCCACGTATACACACTGTTCACTCATAAAGTACCACTTACCCTCGAGACTGATTCTGCAGCACATCTTTGAGGACCCCCTGTAAAATAAGGTTAAACAACATGCACAGCAAAATACAATACTGTTTCCATAAGTACCAACACCACAGAAAGTATATAGTATAACAACAACAAATCTGATTTATTTAGGGGACAGTAACACGTGTGGGGGGAATCATATTAATTGGTGGCATAAATCACAGTACTATGCACACATACAGGGTCTGAAAAGTCACACTCTGGGCACCCAGGTTGGGGGGGGGCTAGCCAGGTCCGTTGCCAGGGGTTGGCCAGCAGGTGCAGATGGATAGGGCCCTGTAGAAGAAAATATATGCACAACACCCAATTGTAATCCAGAGCCGGATGGCTCAGTCCATCAAGCAGTGAAACAACAAGAATTAAATGACACACTTGTGATTGAAAACAGGCTGCAGGGGAATACCCTGACTTGTACTCACAATTCCCAAGCTGAAAACCAGATGGTGGATGTTCTTCTGGAATGCCAGAACAACAAGGCATGGAGACAAAGTCCTTGTGACTGGACCCCACAGCAGTTGATAGCAAATGGATTTTGTCCAAGACAAGCTGGGGTTTGCTTCCAGCTTCAACACACAGCACTGGAGATTGGAAATAGCGATTCCCCACAAGCACTACGCGCATCTTTATGTAAAAGAAAAGTACTATGCCAGGCAGACTGCTCCACGATCCCAATCGCAATTACTGCAAAAAACCTGGGAGCACACACAGCAGCTTCAGTTCCTGACAGACCTAGCGCGATTCAGCAATTTCTCCAGTCTTCTACAGGGTGAGCCTGGTTTCCACACTTCTAGCTCTTCTTTCTCCTCACAACTCGGATTCAATCCAAACTGGCGCTCACAAAGGCTGCAGACCGAAACTCCGGGCCTCACACCAGCTTCCCGCGCAAAACTATGCACCGCAGAAGCACAGAGCTCCTTCTCTTTTCACAGTCACAACTGATCTAATCTTTCCAGTCACAGAGCAGGGCATTTCCTTTAGCTCTACACCATTCTGTTGGCTGGTTCGGCTGTCACTCACAATAAGACTTCCTTTGTTGGTGGAAAAAGGCACCAAGGTTATAACTACATTTCCCAGAGTCACTGCCCATACAATCCCCTTGTGGCTGGCTCAAAATTGAGAGTCCAAGTTCCGATTCGTCCACAGGCTCCATTTTAGTTTCTCCCTATCATCCTGATTGGTCCAAGTCAGCTATTCAGGACCAAAATGAAAGAGTTACACTGAAACAGTTTGTGCTGAAATAAAGACAGGTTGGACAAGCCACACTTTCTCAGTCACTCCAAATGCTTTCTGGCAAACAGTTATATCTTTCAACAAGGCTCCCTCTGCACATGTAGCAGCGGCAGAAACGGAGTGAATTGACAGCAGCCCGGGCAGGATTCGGGCATTAGAACACACAGTTCCCCCATACAAACTAATTAAGTCTGCAAGCAGACAGCTCTTAAAGAGACAGTACGTGGAGGCTCAAATAGCACTCACTTGGAACCACATTTAAACAGCTCAGACGCCGAACACCGCCCAGACTTGGAGCATTCAGGCATGCTCCTGGAAGACTTTTGGGAACCCCCATTTGCAGGGGGTTTACACAGGTTTGCATAGTTCCAGTATCTAGGCATTATGAGCTGCCAGAACTAGGGAGTGGTATAAACCCATGACATGACAACTGGAGCAAAGACATGCAACCTTGCAACATTTAGCCTAGGAATTTTGATCAACACTGGTTTGCCCTACAAGATCTTTGCTCTAACACGGTGGCTACGACTACAAGGTAGCCTCAATTATCACACAACTGCTTTCAACATGGTTACAGTCCCACTGCCGTTGGCCTTCGGGGTTGTTTTCGCCAGTTGTGTTATTATGGAAAATATTGTTAGGCTGAACGGCTTTGGTGAGGTATTGCTGCACTGGGTGTCCATGTACCAGTTGTGGCAGGTCCAGTGTAAATCACTGGGCCTTCCAGTTTGAGTATTTTTTTGATCTGTTGAAATGAAAATGAGTGTGCACACATGTGTCTTAATTTTCAACCTTCTTACTAGGCCCTGTTAATTAGTCTCTACTTAAGGACTCCCCAGCTCATTCACTTCTACTATGCCTTTTCATAGCTACATTATCATCATTCTGTAGATTCTGTTCTTACCTTACATATTATCACTTTTTCCTCCAACAGCCTCCCCTTATTTTCTTTCCTCACATGTAGTTCTCTTAGTTCCCTTACTTGGAAGGCTGGGCCTGTATTTCAATGGACAAGCAGCCAGCTACTCCCACTTCCTGACTTATATAAGCAGTTCCTCTCAGCCTCCTTCTGAAGCACTTTTTCTTTGCCCCACCATCATCCCCTCCTCTTCCAGTAGTGACACCTCTCTACTTTCCTAAGGTACCTTTTGCAAAGTGAATCGACCCACGGCACCTTTAGGGGTGGAACCCTCTTCGAGGATTCCTTGCCTTTGGTATCCCTACAGGGTGGTAATTCCTCTGGAATAGAGAGTGCGAACTGCCAAAACCTAAGTAACACAGTTGCACAAACATAACACTATATGGGCCACGTAGGCCATTGAACTGTTTTTTTCTCTTTTAGATAATTCCTGAAGAAGACCTATAGTTGAAACACAGATTCTAACTCTATTTTCTGTTTTCAGCATGCATTTAATATTACCATTTTGTTTTATATCTGTAACGTGCTGTGCAAATAAAAGTCAGAAAATACCATTTTATTTGTCAGTTTATTTCTAAATATATAATTTTGCAATATTTGATATACAAATTGTACATGACACAGCTAAGAATCAATATAGGAATTGATGAAATTTGTTTAAGGGGGCAACAGATTGGCCAGTTGATGTACAATTTATAGATAGCTAGCTACACCCCTGCATGTCATCAGTTGTCTATAATAGCCATTGTGAATCCCAAGGGAATTGGGGCCACCCTAGCCATTGTAGGGAAAAAGGCAAGTAGTCCATCTGCAGGTAGGGCTCAGGGCCTATTTCCACCAACATCAGATGCGCCAAACTACCAAAGAAGGCTGCTTCATTATCTGTCCACCCACCCACCTGCCAGGTCTATCGCCATCACCCGACCCACCTCTAAAAAAATCCTCATCGAAGGGGTACTGGAGTGCAACACGTGTGTTGTGTTATGTGATACTTTGATTATAAGTGACACTGTCGACTTCAGCTGTGGCATACTAACAGTGGCATAATAGTTTTGGCAGACTTAGTTATAATTTTAACCATGTCTCAGTGGCAGTGGCAAGTCAAGGTTCAGCTGTGGAAAAGAGTGTTTAAATTGTGTGTTGAGGTAAGCAGGTGTATGCTGGTGGAATTTATTGCATGTGATGTGGCGTGGATCTGTGGTTGGCAATTGCAGAGTTAGGATTCAGGCTGCTGCGGGGAAGTGAGAAAAGATCACCAGGCAAGGAAGGGCAGTAGATCTGAAAGGTGCGTGTATGTGAGTGTAGGGGGAGCTATGTGAGGGTGGGATTTTATTTTGAAAATTTAAAGGGATAGTTGTGGCTTTTTTATAGTCAGAAGGAGAACACAGGCTAGATGTGGGAAAGATCACCAAGTGCAGAAGATGCAGCAGGGTGTGTATGTGTGTGGTGGGGTAAGGTTGGGATGTAAATGGATAGCTGTGGCTGGCATTGTCAGGAAATACAGCTGTGTGGGAAAGATCACCAAGGGCACTGGCAGTAGATGCAGGGTTTGTGTATGTGCTGGAGGGTGAGGGTGGGTGTTATGGAAATGAAATAGATCAGGGACAGCAGTGGCTGGCAAAGTCAGGATTCAGCTGTGGGGGAAGATTGCAGAGGGCAACAGTAGATGCAGGGTGTGTGTTTGAGTGTTTTGTTTTTTAATAGAACTCTTATTTATGCAGATGTAAAGGGTTTGTTGTGGCTGGCAAAGTCAGATGAGTACTGCATTATAAATTAGATTCATTGCCTTTAGAATCTGCTTTATTTCTTTTATACATGTCTTGGGGTTTCATGAGCACATTGCTATGTTCAACATGTAATTACAACCATGTTATCAAAAGTAATATAAAGTAATATGAAAAGTAATTGTAACTGATTACATTTATTTGTAAGCAACTAGTAACTGTAACTGATTACTTTTTAAAAGTAAGTTACCCAACACTGCATTTTTGTTTCCCCATGAACTTCTCTCTGCGGCGATGCTTGTCAATGAAATGGCTCCAAATGAGGTCCGTTGATGATTTGCACCCCTCCCCACACCCAGACATTAACTTTTATGCCCCCCCTGCCCTCCGATGGTCCGTGCATCATGCACCATGCTGTGCATCACTGTGTGGTGGTCCCATCACATCCCGCTCACATGAAGTCCTGCCCGGATTATAGAAAACGTCACCACGTGCCACCATAGACTCATTCCCTCAGACAGCCACGAATCCATCCTCCTGCCATCAACGATAGAGAGAGTGCACTTGTGGCCTGTCACTAGGCACACTGTCTGGTCTGGCCTGACCGTGACCATCACATCAACTCGGTCTAGTCTGGTGACTCGGGTCTCGAGGTCCAGTCGGAAAATATTTAATAACCCCCTCCCAAAAAATAAACACAAGCTGCAACAGCAGCTGAATTATCATCAGCCAGGCCCAAGGCAGTGCAGAACAGAATGTGCCCACTGCTGCTGTGTGTCTGAGACACTGAGAGAGACTGTTGTCGAATTACAGTAGTAGGAGCCACCGGCGAGGAGCGCAAGCAGTATTTCCTTTCTTCTTCTTTCTTCCATCAGGTAAAAAAAAATAGTAATACTCCCGATGAACAACTCTGACTGCAACTGAATGCGACTATTTCTGTTTGTGTTAGTAACACAAGTGTTAGTTACTTACAAAATTCAAAATAAAATGATGTGAGAAGAGGATCATGCTGTATGACACACAATATCCTCTTTTCAAGTGTATGATTCTCTTCTCACTTCATTTTATTTAGAATACTAACGGTAAGAGGGAATGGGAGAAATTTGAGCTCTCTCATTGCACCAGCCAGCTTCTCTCACTTCTTCCCCCAGTGCTTTGTTTGTGATCATGCCACCAGTCAGTGAAGTAAAGTTTTGTAAGGCAGACAGCCAAAGTTACTCAGGTCTTACTCTCTTGCTGTCGTCAGTACTGTGTAACCCCAGCAAACATTCACAGTAGCTGCAGTAGGTTTGTATCTGGGTTACCTTCCTTGTCCCTCACAGCACCCACCACTACCTGCTGCATGACACAACACCAGGTACACCAGCCCCCTGATCAAAGGATGGCTAACACATTTAAATGGCAGGCTGTTGGTGTGGAGGGGCCAGTAACACATGGTTTTGCTTGGGTGCTGACACTCAGAGTGAATGTACTCCAGCCATCCAACATCAAACAATGACCTTCTATTTCTACCCCAAGAATGGCATTCAGAATAGCTGGAAACCTGTCCAAATGCATTTTAAGGCACTGAAAATTGTTCAGCTTTCGAGGGCCTAGGCAGCCCCTGAAACCCAGCCTATTAGTTAAGTCACAGGGGCCCCACAATTTGAAATTGCCCAGGGCACCACAACTTATTAATCCAGCCCCGGTCCGGGGGGAGGGGGGTGTTTAGGGTGAACCGACAAAAGGCATTGAAAATGACGTCCAGCCTGCAGAGGGTGGATACAGAGGCATACCTGTACATGACATCAGTGTAATCAAAAAGGGACAGGATTGTCTTTGTGAAGAGAATCTAGCAATTGGGGAGGGAGAGAGCCTCTTTGTTTCTGTAGAGGGCCCCAAGTTTGTGGCGGATCTTGGAGTGGATGTAGTTTACATGCGTTGTGAAATCCAGGCGGCTGTCCGGCCAGACTCCTAGATATTTGTAGGCCGGGACTATGTCCAAGTTTTTGCCATCAAGGTGTGCCGAAATTCATGGAAACTGTTTTTGGGGTATTAACTTTTAGTTGATTTGCCTCAAACCAGTTCAGGGCACGGGTGAAGTTCTACTGCAGCCCAGAGGTCACCTCAGAGGCAGAGGGGCCAGAGTTATAGAGGATGGTATCATCAGCATAGCGGTATATGTGGGAGGAGGAGCATATAAGAGGGAGATCATTAAGAAAACTAGAAAAGAGAATGGGACCAAGGATGGAGCCTTGTGGTACTCCTGCTAGGATGGGGGGGAGTACATCTCCAGTTTGGATGCATTGAGAGTGACCAGAGAGGTAAGAACTGAGCCATTTGACTGGGAGGGGAGAGGCCAGCAAGTTCTAGTCTGGTGAGTAGGAGAGGATGGCAGATGGAATCAAAAGCCTTGGCCAGGACTATAAATATAGTCACGGTAAGGTAGCCTTGGTCCAAACCAGTGAGAATGGCTTTGGTAACCCTAAGGAGGGAGGAGATGATAAAGTGTTTTTTCCTGAAGCCCAACTGATATGGGGATAGAAAATTAGTGGAGGTGAGGAAGTGAACGAGTCTGGTGAGAACAAGGGATTCTTGGAGCCTGGCTTATGCAGGGAGGAGGGAGGTGGGAAGGTAGTTAGCAGGTTGGGAGTGATCACCACTTTTGTGAAGGGGGATCACTTTGGCAGCTTTCCAGGCATGTGGTACTGTGCCAAAGGAGAAAGAGAGATTGAGCAGATGGGACAGGGGATGAGCGATGGCTGGGGCAGAGATCTTAAATATATGGGACTGAAGACCATCAGGGCTGGATTTGCACGGATTCAAGGATAGAAGAGCATGGAGAACCTCTCGGGCAGTGATAGGGTAGAGTTGACATGTGCTTGGGGCTGAAGAGGATTGCGGTGTTGCGGGGGGGTTGCAGGAGCTTTAGGGGCTGGAGGGAGTGCTGGGGTGTGGAGGGGAGAGCAGGGTGGAGGGAAGGGCATAGGTTGTAAAGAAATTATTTAAGGTGGAGGCAATGGTGTGGGGGTCTGAGACTATATTGTTGTCAATAAGGAGGAAGGGGGAGGAGGAGGAGTAAGGTGGGGGTTTGAGATGGAAGGAGAGGGTTTGCCAGAAATTTATGGGGAGACTTTAGGTTTTCTTGAAGTATGTTCTTGAAATAGTGGGATTTGGCTGCCCTGATGGCTTTGGTACATGTGTTTCTCATTGCTCAGTAGATGGAGATGTCACTGGGGGAGAGAGATGCTTTATAGTGAGCCCATGCATGGTCATGAGAGTTACAAAGCTTGATGAGTTCAGTTGATATCCACGGGTGGTGGAAATGTCTCATCCTATGGCGGCATAGGGGAGCATGAGTGTTCCAGACATTAATATGTGGCAGAAAAAGGAAAGAGCAGCGTTTACGTCATTTGTGATGTAGAACATAGCAAATACAGATAAAATGAAGTGCAGCGATATCAGAATCTGAATTAAGTGAGTGAGCGTTGTTTGGTGAATATAAATGTTAATTTATTTTGTTTAAATGTTTGAATTCATTTACCATGGGTTACAATGATTATTTGATAGGGGTCAGATGGAAAATGAAGTCCAGTAATTGAAATGGCATTTGTTTCAAAATTGACGTGAGAATATCTGTATGAAGGTTCATTTTTTTTTTTTGTATCCAAGTCAGAATAATTTAAGATTAGATATTTTTATTTTAGATTAAGTTACTAGTGTATCCCTGAGGAAGGAGAATTCCAAAACATTGGAAATAGGGTCAAATTGTGCTGACCTATACACCGGTCATTTTTCCTTTTATGAAAATAAATATCATATTATAATTATATAAGACTGGGTTAGTGGGCCTGTATTTTCCAGTCTGCTCCTGAGTCTAAATTCCTAGCAATAAATGACAGGAGACAAGATGCACAGAATACAGGGACATAGGCTGAGACATTGTCATAGTTCAGTATAGCAGTACTGCCAGTCTGTATAGCCTAGAGGTTAGAGTAACGAGCTCTGACTGAGCTTGGTCCAGCAGACCTGGGGTTTGATTTACCATAACCTCCACTTGCATACTGCGTGACTGAGCAAGTCACTACTTAACCACCCCGGTGCTCCTGGGTCACCCCTGAAAACAGGTACTTGTCCCTGGTGGGCCTTACCTGGTTATCAAATAATACACACACCAAAGTAACCCCTGTCTACCTTGCTTAGTATATTAAGCCAGGTGTGCATTGCTAACAAAAGCGATTTGGTGACTGAAGGAGGGTGACAGGAGGACACAATAAATAACAGGTGATGGTCTGAAAAGATACCATATTTTTTTAAAGGTAGCAGCATGCACACACATAACTGGACCCTCCCTACCAACTATTGAACTGATGTTTTTTTTTTTTATTTTGTTTTGATAAGACAGCTTTGTTGTTTGTGTTGCCAGTGATGGGCCCCCACAGGATAGACAATTTGTTTTTTACTCATTTAGGATGTGCATGCATGCTACAATTTTTCTTTTATTTTTTTTTGTAATACAACACCATGAAAAGTCAGACTGAAGTAGCATTGTAATTTGTGAAAAAGAATACCAACTTTATGTAGGGTTTATAATTTTTTTGCTTGTTTTATAGATAACTATCAATTCAAGAGCAGCAGATCAGTCAGAACTCAGAACGGGGTTAGATGTTATCCAAGATAGAGACTTAGTGCACAGGGTACATAACTGGAAGACAGCTACCAGAAATCAGTAGTCATTTACAAATTTAAGTTAGCCTTATAAATTAAAGTGTGAAGACAAAATGTGTGAGTGTGAACCTCTTTCATATGTTCCATAAAGTCAGAGAGTAGCCCTAGCTTTTGTAGTCTTGCTAGACAGCAGTTCAGTGGAAGAAATAATATGGTGACTGGCATGAGACAGGACACGAATGACATGAGACACAGGCTAATGCAACATTCCCTTTCCCCCAGTACTGAGCCAGTACTACTCTTTTCTTCAACATCACTGCCAATAGGCTCATCATCACTACTGTCTGAGCAGTGTTTTACAAGTGCCCCTGAGTATCCTGCAAATACACCATAGTTTAATAAAAGTTAGAATTTCAACATTTTTTGGAAGGAGATTTCTCCTCCTAGCGCTTGCAGCATAGCCAGCAGTGCTAAATATTCTTTCTGAATAGACACTTGTTGCTGAGCAACTTAAATAGTAAAGTGCCACTTTTTGTAATGCAGGCCACACCGCACCGCACCCTTTTCATGCCAGTACTGAAGTGGGTGATCTCCAACATTTATCTTTCTGGGATCCTTTAAGAAGTCATACACCATACTGCTTGCTGAGTAGCTTATGATGGGAGAAGTACAGTAACAGCACTTTCTTTTAGTCCTGCCCAAATGTTGTCCATGGAGTCACAATACAAATTGGCCCTGGATTCCAAAGCATAATGCAAGGATTTTCTTATTCTTCTGCCTTCACTGGGATCTGTTTCTTGAAAGGCAGCATGGCTATTTTTGTGATCAGCAGTTGCAGCACTTTTAATTGGAGTTTCTGTTCTCATTTTTAGAGCAACTTTATTAATGAGCAGTTCTTTATAATGGTTGAGGTCTACACTACTAAATTGGAGAAAATCTGACAAACTGGTTTTGAAATGTGGATCCAAAACTGTTGCTATAACATAATGTTAGAGTGACACCTGCGCTTGCACCTTGCTCTTCAAATGTTTCTCGGAATCTTTCCAGTCTCTGCGTGAGAAGATGCATCAGTGGAAGGACTTGACTTATGGTTGCACTGCCAGCACGCTCTTCACGTGTGGCTTCCTCAAATGGCTGTAACAACTGACACAAATATGCCAAAAGATTCCACTGCCCAGAAGTGAGTACATGCCCTTTCCCTACCGCATGGTCCATGGTGTACTGGTACACTGCTTTGTGTTGTTTTGGAGCCTCTGTAACATGTAAAAGGTGGAGTTCCATCTAATGACAACTTCTTACTTTAGCTGGTGAATTGGTAAGGTATTCTGTTTTTGCATTTCCCCCAAAATTTTACAAGCTTTTGCAAAGTGCCTAAAGTGACCACATATCTTACGTGCAGCACGCAGCATGTTCTGCGCATTCCTGTCTTCATTGAGGAAATCCTGTACCACTATTTATTTATTTATTTATTGAGTTCTAGGATTACACGTACCTTTGAACCAGAGGTTAATTTACAAAGGTTCTGCGTCAGAATACAAAATGAACAATACAGAGGAATGCAACAGTATATAAGGGATAACTAGTTACAAGGTTTAGAATGAACAATAATATGCTAACCTGAAATTTATGGAGTATACAAAACAAGTTGGTCAGGGCAGTAGGGAAAGGGGGGCAGAAATAGGTAAGAGGCGGTCAAGAATAGACTTTTTTTTAAGTGCAGGTTCCTAAATATAAGTGCTGGTTGGAACAGCAGGCAAAAAAAGAAGGGGGGAGAGTAGGGAAAGAAACAAAGAGAGGGGTGAAGAAGATTAGTGCATTGGGTGGATGCATGTAGGAGAGTGGGGGGAGGAAAGAGGTGTGCTGAGTGGAATTAACGCGCAGGACATGGGAGGGAAAAAAGGCATAAGGGGGGAGGTGGGAGGGGGATGAGGCAATGGAGGGGTAGAGAAAAGAGAGCAGTAGTGGGTAGAAAAGGAAAAGGAGATGGGAAGAAGGGCAAAGTGGGAGAGGTGTGCAGGGGCAGACTAGCTGGAACAATCACAGTTGCTAACTACTAGATCACTAGACCCAGGGTATATGCAAAACATGGTAAATGCAGAAACCCAACATCCTTTAATGCCTTGACAATGTTGGCTCCATTGTGTGCAACCACAATTCCTGGGGAAGGCCATTCGGAGAACCGTTTCTTTAGTTCCTGTAAGATGCTCACAGCAGTGTGATTTTCTTTGTCAAAGCTTGCAATACACAGGGCAGCCTGTTTGTAAGGATTTTGTTGGTCGCTGGTGGTGCCAGAGGATGAGGAAAATAATACCCAGTTGGTGGTGACAGTCTTGTAGTCTACTGTTTAACCACTTATCCACATATCTATTGGTATATGTACTTCTTCAACAGCCAATGACTGCAAGGCACTGCTTATCTTCTGGTGCAGTTCCCTCTAAAGAGCTGGCACAGCCTTTCTGGAGAAATATGTCCATGATGGCAGCTGATATCAGGGGAGCAAGTTTCATCACCTCCTGAAACCCAGAAGAGGCAGCAATAGAAAATGGGTGCATGTCCAGTGCAATCATTGCAGATCCTGCCTTTTTTAACTGCTGAACAGCTGGATGTCTTTGGTCATGTAACCCCTAGGTGGCGCTATCCCAAGGGCTACTAACCCTGCCTGTTTGACTACGGACAGGTTGAGGGGCCTAGGTCCTATGGCGGGTGCCTCCACCCAGAGGTCAGGGTTTGTAGTGGTTAGACTAGCTTGGTCACAGCCCTCTGGGACACTGAGAACCCCTTTTATTCCCTCTAGTGGCTCACACGGTACCCTGGAGTTACAGCCCCAATACCCTATGTATACACACTGTTCACTCATATAGATACCACTTACCCTTGAGACTGATTCTGCAGCACGTCTCTGAGGACCCCCTGCAAAATAAGGTTAAACAACATACACAGCAAAACACAATATTGTTTCCATAAGTACTAACACCACAGACAGTATATAGTATAACAACAACAACAAATCTGATTTATTTAGGGGCAGTAACACGGAAGGGAAATCAGGTTAATTGGTGGCATTAAATCACAGTACTGTGCACACATACAGGGCTGAAAAGTCACACTCTGGGTACCCAGGTTGGGGGCTAGCCAGGTCCGCTGTCTGGAGTTGGCGGCAGGTGCAGATGGATGGGCCCTGTAGAAGAAAATATATGCACAACACCCAATTGTAATCTGGAGCGGATGGCTCAGTCCATGAAGCAGGGAAACAACAAGAATTAGATGACACACCTGTGATTGAAAACAGACTGCAGGGGAATACCCTGATTTGTACTCACAATACCCAAGCTGAGGACCGGATGGTAGATGTTCTTCTGGATTGCCAGAACAACAGGGCATGGAGACAAGGTCTTTGTGACTGGACCCCACTGCAGTTGATAGCAAACGTATTTAGTCCAAGCTAAGCTGGGGTTTGTTCCAGCTTCAGCACACAGTACACAGCATGGGGGATTGGAAATAGTGATTCCCCACAAGCACTACGCACATTCATATGTAAAAGGAAAGTACTATACCAGGCAGGCTGCTCCTCAATCCCGATCGCAATTACTGCAAAATACCCGGGAGCACACACAGCAGCTTCAGTTCCTGACAGACTGAGTGCGATTCAGCAATTTCTCCAGTCTTCTACAGGGTGAGCCTGGTTTCCACACTTCTAGTGCTTCTTTCTCCTCACAACTCGGATTCGGTCCAAACTGGCACTCACAAAGGCTGCAGACTGAAACTCAGGGCCTCACACGCACGTCCCGCGTGAAACTATACACCGCAGATGCACACACCTCCTTCTCTCTTCACTGCCACAACGGATCTGATCTTTCCAGTCACAGAGCAGGGCATTTCCTTTAGCTCCATACTATTCTGTTGACTGATTCAGCTGTCACTCACAATAAGACTCCCTCTGTTGGTAGAAAAAGGTGCCAAGGTCAAAACTACATTTCCCAGAGTCACTGCCCATACAATCCCCTTGTGGCTGGCTCAAACTTAAGAGTCCAAGTTCTGATTCGTCCACAGGCTCCATTTTAGGGAACCCTTAACCCAATTGGTGCAGCACAGCAGTTTAGGTCCAAAATGGAGGGGTAACACACACACAGTCCCAGCTGCAAGAAAGGCAGGTTAGACAAACTGCATTTTACTTAACACTCTAACTGGTTTCAGGCAAACAGTTACATCTTTCATTTAGGCTCCCTCTGCGTTCTTAGCGACTGCAGAAACTGAGCGATTTCTCCGCAGCTTGGGTAGGATTCGAGCATTAAATACACAGTCTCCCCATACAAACTAATTAAGTCTACAAGCAGACAGCTCTTAAAGAGACAGTGCGCGGAGGCTCAAATAGCACTCACTTGGAACCACATTTAAACAGCCCAGACGCTGAACACCGCCCAGACTTGGAGCATTCAGGCAAGCTCCTGGAAGACTTTTGGGAACCCCCATTTGCAGGGGGGTTACACCCTTCCTGGCCTGGAAACTTGGCATCCGCATCAAGTAAGTACCCCCATAAGTTTCAATACAACCATATACATTTACATCAGTATCACATTAGGCTTATACATGTAATCATCAGTCAACATATCACCTTACCAGAAACACATTTCTGAAACTTTTCAGTACATCACTTTGTACACAGTATTCTACACACATTGTACCATAACTCAGGTCATTACCTCCTGTACATGAAACCTGAAGAGAGGGGGCCCGTCCCTATCAGCTACCTTGGGGCTGGATGGGGCAGGGGCACCATACCTAGAGGGCAACACAATTAACTTGAAGTTAGAATTGATGTTCAGTTTGGGCAATGAGCTTGAGGACACATACACTCCTTTATGGACAACATTGAGAGGCAAGTATACAGGCCTGCCAAGGGAATCATAACTGAGGTGCACCACAGACTTTACAGCTTGACCAGCCTTTCTAGGGGGAAATGTTACAGTCTCTGCACTCTGAGCCTCATTGTCCTCACTTGTCAGGGGGGTCTCCATTGGGGTAGAGAGGCCAGAACTTGGGGCACTTTCAGCTTCAGGAGTTACAATCTCTGAGTCCACAACACTTGGCTCACATGGAGAGCTTTCAGTCACTGGCAGTGGACTGTCAGGGCACTCAAAATACTCTTCTTGTTCTGGTATATCACCAGTCTGTTCCAGTCCATCATTTTCCTCCTCTGAAAGCTCAAACAGTTCAACCATACACAATGATTCCATATCATCTGACTTGATGCTTTGCACTTCACTTTCTGGGAGCGTTAGCTCCAGGGACAAAGCTGGGGGCTTAGATAGTCCAGAAGGCCCAGCTTCATCTCCAGGATTGACTAGGGGATTGCCCCGAAACAACTGACTCAGTTCGCAAGAAGGGTAGTATTCAAAGCTACATTCACTTTCCTCTGACATGGACTGACAGTCATGTTCAACTGGGACTTGTGGAGGGGAACACTTTAACTCAGCTTCTGTAGGTGCAGACTTTCTTGATTTTTTCTTAGCAGTAGCTCTAGTCACTGGTCCAGAGGAGGCATTTTCTGGGGGCTCAGACTCAATCAAGATTTGTCCAGTGGGCAGTAAATGATTTCTATGCATTGTTTTAACATCTTTTGAATTATTCTCAGGCCTTACTTTGTACACAGGCAGATCAACTAGTTTGCCCACTACAATGTGAGGGAGATGGTGCCATCTGTCAGCAATCTTATGTTTGCCATGCAGTCCCAGATTTCTATGCAATACCCGATCTCCCTCCTGGAATTCCTGTGCTTTCATCTTTTTATCATACCTTTCTTTGTTGGCCAGATTTCTTTTGGCAGCCATGGTTTGAGCCAGTTGGTATGCATGATTTAGCTGGGCGTTTAACTTTTACAAATACTGTAAATAGTTGTCAGCTCAAACCCCATCAGGAGAAACTCCGAAACATAGATCTACCGGCAGTCGAGCTTCTCTTCCAAACATCAGGCGGTAGGGGGAGAACCCAGTGGCATCACTTTTGGTGCAGTTGTAGGCATGTACCAGGGTGCTAATTTGTTGGCTCCATCTAGGCTTATCCTTTGGGTGGAGGGTGCCTAGCATATCTATCAAAATGTGGTTGAAACGTTCAGGCTGCGGGTCCCCCTGGGGGTGGTAAGGGGTGGTTCTGGACTTTTGCACTCCCCACAGAGAAAGCGTCTCTTTGATCAGACGACTCTCAAAGTCTCTCCCTTGATGAGAATGGATTCTTTGTGGAGCCCCATAGTGAACAAAAAAGTTTTCTACAAGTACTTTTGCCACAGTGGATGCCTTCTGGTCCTTGGTGGGGAAAGCTTGGGCATATCTCGTTAAATGGTCAGTGACCACCAGCACATTACTAATATTTCTTTAATCTGACTCCAAATTCAGGAAATCAATACAGACCAGCTCCATGGGGGCACTGGTGGTGATGTTAACAAGGGGGGCAGCCCTCTGGGGCAGGGCTTTCCTCTGTAAACAGCGACTACAAGTTCGAATGTGTTGCTCAACATCAGCCCCCATCTTAGGCCAATAGAATCTGGATCTCACCAAGTCAAGTGTTCTGTCTATACCAAGGTGCCCCATGTGGTTGTGTAAGGACCTCAGTACTGAGTCTCGAAGGCAGTGGGCAGCACTAGTTGTTGTTTGTCTATTTGTCCCCCTCTGTCTACTGTTTCTCTGTATAACAGTCTATTGATCAGTTTCAACTTAGGACCTTCCTTGTATAACAATGCAGTTCTCAAATCAGTGGAGCGTAATTTGGAGACATCTTTCCCTGCGTAGAGGGCTTCTAAAGCTGATTTTATCATGGGATCTCGGGATTGAGCCCGCTGAATACTGTCATTGTCCAGCTGAGGCAGTGCACCAATGTCTATTGCAGAAAAGTGGCAAAAAGCAGCAGGTATGCAATTCTCAGAGGGTCCCAAACAATCCACCATACAGTCCACTGCATCCGTGGACATTTGTTCCTCCCTGTCAAACTTCTGGCAGAGTGCTCGAATATCAGGTTCTGACAGTCTGACCCAGTCATTCTGGAGAACAGACCTCCGGGAGAGAGCATCAGCATCTATGTGGTTCAGGCCTGCTCTGTATTCAACAGCATAGTCATATGTAGATAATGCAGAAAGCCACCTATGGCCAGTGGCATCCAACTTAGCTGAAGTCTGCACATAGGTCTAAGGATTATTGTCAGCTTTTACTAGTATCTTAGCCCCATACAAGTACTCGTGGAACTGGTCAACAATGGTCCACTTCAAAGCTAGGAACTCTAACTTATGTACAGGATAGTTCTTTTCGGATGGGGTCAGGCTTCTACTGTCAAAGGCCACTGGTCTCAGGCCATTCTCATGCTCTTGGTACAATAGAGCCCCCAAGCCTTGCAGGCTAGCATCAGTGTGCAAGACATAGGGCTTCACTGGATCTGCATAGGCAAGGACAGGAGCATAGGTAAGTTGATATATAATCTCATGAAAAGCAGCTTCACACTCAGGTGTCCATCTGGCTCCAAATACTTCATTAGGACAGAAATACACTCTCTCAGGCTCAGAAGAAATCGACGTCTTATATTTTTTGTTAGCAGGAGGGTAACCTTGAGTAAGATTAAGTATAGGACTAATCACTCTTGAATAGTCCTTGATGAACCGGCGCTAGTAACCACAGAATCCCAGGAATCTTTGCAGTTCTTTTAGATTGAGGGGCTGTGGCCAGGTGGTCAAGGCCTCAACTTTACTCGGGTCTGTTTCTATTCCCTCGCTGGATACTATGTGTCCCACATACTTTACAGATGTTTGGAAGAACTGACATTTATTGATGGATAGTTTAAGGACAAAGTCTTCCAGTTGGTCCAACACCTTGAACAATCTGCTTTCGTGTTCCTCCAGTGAGCTGCCAAACACAATAACATCATCTAGGTAAACCAGGCACTCTAACAAGTTCATGTCCCCCACCGCACACTCCATCAGTCGTTGAAAAGTGGCTGGAGCACCTGAAATCCCTTGAGGCATCCTCATGAATTCATAGAAACCAAGCGGACAGATAAAGGCTGTCTTCTCATGGTCTTCTGGGGCCATCAGGATCTGGCAGTACCCACTGCAAAGATCCAACACTGAGAACCACTTACTACCATTCAGGCAGTCTAAGGTATCCTAATGCAGGGCATTGTGTACTGATCAGGAATAGTCTGCCGGTTCATGGTGCGATAATCCATGCACATCCTTACTGTCCCATTCTTTTTCCTCACTACCACGATAGGTGAAGCATATGGGCTTCTGGATTCTTGTATTACACCAGCAGCAAGCATCTCTTGCAGATGCCATCTCACATCATCTATGTCAGCAGCTGCCAGGCGTCGAGACCTCTCACGAAATGGCCTTTCATCATGCAGCCGGATATGATGCTCAGCTCCTTGCACGCATCCTACGTCCCATTCATTTAAAGAAAACACCTGGTCTCTCTGGGCAAGCTTCTCACTGATCCTCACTTTCCATTCAGCTGGCAACGGGGAGTCACCGAAATCAAACAAGTCAAGTGTTACGCTGTCATTCTTCCCTGAACTCTTGCTACTGGGTAGCACTGCAGTGTCTGCAGAATGCACATTAGCCGGGGTGCAACCTCTATTTACTCAAATCTCTCTGTCAGACACATTATGAACTTGAACCATTACCCTTCTGGCATAAGCATGGGCTCTAGCAGGCAAAATACTAGGCTTGACCAGCAGTCCCTCCGGCAATTTTCCATCGCCTGGGGCATCCAACATTAAAATTTTATTCTTGACATCCTTTCTGATACGGACCTCTCCCTGTAAGGTACACTGGACATTTGGTGCCAGGATCAGAGACTCAGGATCCTTTTTCCAGACAACTCCAACCGGTTCCTCTGGTTCCACTTTGTTAGCTTCTCTCTGGGCATCGTAGGCCTTCCTGATCAAAGCCGGAATTCTTAGAGCTCTACCAGTCCGGGACCCCTGTTTTTCATAACACAGCTGTGCCAGCCATCCAAACATATGAGCATTAGTCCCAATTAGTAGAGGAACCCCATCATACAGTCCGGTAGGGAGACACACTAAGGCCAGGGTCTCTACTTGCTCAGCCACTCCAGCCATGGTGGTGGGAAAAGACAGCAAAATTCGGATATATCCAGAGTAGGGGTAGGCCTTCTCACTTTACCCCCAGACATGCAGCCCCTCCAATGGTTGTAAGGGTACATCAGACAACTGCTTCCGATACCAGTCTTGGAACATAATTGTCACTTGGGAGCCACTGTCTAATACAGCTCTTGTAGACACTCCATTCACCTTTACAGTGGTCTCCATGGAGGGACCCACTATTCTGGACCAGTCTGGAGAGGCGGTAACTGGGGCCTGGGCAACTGACCTTGCCACAAAAGGACGAGAGCTAGCATTTTTGTGGCCCTCACTGGGATTATTTTGTGCACCTCTTAACCACTGATTTGTTCTCCGAAGCTCTCCTTGTAGCTTATATGCAACTTTGTCTGTGTCTTTTGGGGACCGACATTCTTTCTTCATGTGCCCATCCTTCCCACAATTATAGCAAAACATACTTTATGGAGTTTGAGCTGGCCAAGGCGTCACACTGGGAGCCAGGCCGGGGGTACTACTAACTGAAAACCTTGGTGCCATCTCTGTCTGTGGCATGATAAGCATTTGGAGACATCACGTCAGTTTCCCCACTTCCATGGTCAAGACATCTAGTTTTGAGCTGTTGTCAGCAGGAGATGCATTGGTGGGTACCCCCATACCCCCACCCCCATAGCAGATGCTGTCAGCTGAGGGTTGGGGCCTGTACTTGCAGGAGCGGCCTTCATAAAGAGACTGTTTTTTATTTCTCTGAACTCTCTCAGCAGTTCACCCCATGGTGGCACACTCATTGGTCCCCACTTAACAAGGACCTTCTGATGCTGTGATTACTTGGGCTGTGCTCACCCCAGAATTAAAATCCCCCTCCTCATCTTCAACCTCTCAAAGTTCTTTTATTAAGTCACAACAGTCCGGTGGGTTACCCCTTCTCTCTGGGAGCCTTAATTGAAGGAGCTGCAATTTAGAATGCTTTGCATGTTGTAGTAGGTGCTCCAACCTTACACGGTTTAAGTCACTGGCGGCCACCCCAACTTTTCGGTAAGCCTTCTGCAGAGCTCTTTCCAGTTGAGTAACATATGCAGAAAAACTTTCCCCTGGCCACTGTTTTGTACCTTGAAATTTCCACATCAAGCTCTCCCCTAACTCAATGCTCCCAAAATTGCCTTCAAGTACAGATAGGTACTTCTGGGCAGATGCATCAGGATTTGAGGACCTCAAAAATGTAATGGCCTCTAGGGCAGGACCCCTCAGACTTTCTATGATTCTTTTTCATTTCTTAGCCTCCGCACACTGCCATTCAGGTATTGGGGGGCAACACAATCTATCCAGGTGTCCCAATCATCCTCCCCTTGGGGGGTGGGGAGGGTACCAGAGAAGATACTCAACCTTCGTTAAGAGTCGTGACTAATGGCAGGTGCAGAAATAGGAGCCTGCATTGGTTCAGCCACAGAAAGAGGGGCAATAACTGGTGCTGGAGAGGAAGGGGGTGTTGGGGGAGAAACACCCCCAGGTGGCAGAAATAACTTCTTTAAGTCCTCTATAGTTTTCCTTCCTCCAGCAACAACTTAGCAAATTTCTCAGATAGTGGGAGGCCCATTTCCGTGTCTTTAATACTATCCTTAGTTATCACTCTCAAGGCAGTGAGGGCTCCCTCTGGGGTAATAGTATGTGGCACTTTGGAGCTATCTATGGGGTCCTTATACTCTACTAGAGCCATGAAAGAGTGGGTGAGCAGATCAGCATGTCGACCCACCACTACAGGGTTTTGTAAACCTTCCACCTTGGAAAGTATTCCCTGTACAGTGTCCGTATTGATACCCAGGGAGATGTCCAGAATAAGCACAGCATTTTGGGGGTCGACACACCACTCCACCGACTGGTGCACAGCCACTTCTGTCAGGGTACCCATTTATTTTTTTTAACAGTGGTTCATAAATGTGGCCACTAGAGGACACAAAATCCCAGTGGTGAGCCTCCAAGATGTAACCCCTAGGTGGCACTATCCCAAGGGTTACTACCCCTGCCTGTTTGACTATGGACAGGTTGAGGGGCCTAGGTTTTATGGCGGGTGCCTCCACCCAGAGGTCAGGGTTTGTAGTGGTTAGACTAGCTTGGTCACAGCCCTCTGGGACACTGAGACCCCCTTTTATTCCCTCTAGTGGCTCACACAGTACCCCAGAGTTACAGCCCCAATACCCCACGTATACACACTGTTCACTCATATAGATACCACTTACCCTCGAGACTGATTCTGCAGCATGTCTCTGAGGACCCCCTGTAAAATAAGGTTAAACAATGTACACAGCAAGACGCAATACTCTTTCCATAAGTACCAACACCACAGACAGTATATAGTATAACAACAAATCTGATTTATTTAGGGGGCAGTGGCACGGAAGGGGGAAATTGTTAATTGGTGGCATTAAATCACAGTACTGTGCACACATACAGGGGCTGAAAAGTCACACTCTGGGTAACCAGGTTAGGGAGGGTTAGCCAGGTCCGTTGCCCGGGGCTGGCCGGCAGGTGCAGATGGATGGGCCCTGTAGAAGAAAATATATGCACAACACCCAATTGTAGTCAGGAGCTGGATGGATCAGTCCATGAAGCAAGGAAACAACAAGAATTAGATGACACACTTGTGATTGAAAACAGACGCAGGGGAATACCCTGATTTGTACTCACAATGCCCAAGCTGAGGACTTAATGGTAGATGTTCTTCTGGATTGCCAAAACAACAGGGCATGGAGACAAGGTCCTTGTGACTGGACCCCACTGCAGTTGATAGCAAACGTATTTAGTCCAAGCTAAGCTGGGGTTTGCTTCCAACTTCAGCACACAGCACAGGGGATTGGAAATAGTGATTCCCCACAAGCACTACGCACATTCATATGTAAAAGGAAAGTACTATACCAGGCAGGCTGCTCCTCGATCCCGATCGCAATTACTGCAAAACACCCAGGAGCACACACAGCAGCTTCAGTTCCTGACAGACCGAGCGCGATTCAGCAATTTCTCCAGTCTTCTACAGTGTGAGCCTGGTTTCCACACTTCTAGTGCTTCTTTCTCCTCACAACTTGGATTCAGTCCAAACTGGCACTCACAAAGGCAGCAGACCTAAACTCAGGGCCTCACACGCGCTTCCCGCGCGAAACTATACACCGCAGAAGCACACAGCTCCTTCTCTCTTCACTGCCACAACTGAGCTGATCTTTCCAATCAAGGAGCAGGGCATTTCCTTTAGCTCCACACTATTCTGTTGGCTGATTCAGCTGTCACTCACAAAAGACTCCCTCTGTTGGTAGAAAAAGGCGCCAAGGTCAAAACTACATTTCCCAGAGTCACTGCCCATACAATCCCCTTGTGGCTGGCTCAAAATTAAGAGTCCAAGTTCTGATTCGTCCACAGGCTCCATTTTAGGGAACCCTTAACCCAATTGGCCCAGCACAGCAGTTTAGGTCCAAAATGGAGGGGGTAACACACACACAGTCCCAGCTACAAGAAAGGCAGGTTAGACAAACTGCATTTTACTTAACACTCTAACTGGTTTCAGGCAAACAGTTACATCTTTCATTTAGGCTCCCTCTGCGCTCTTAGTGACTGCAGAAACGGAGCGATTTCTCTGCAGCTCGGGTGGGATTCAAGCATTAAATACACAGTCCCTCCATACAAACTAATTAAGTCTACAAGCAGACAGCTCTTAAAGAGACAGTACTAGGAGGCTCAAATAGCATTCACTTGGAACCACATTTAAACAGCTCAGACGCCGAACACCACCCAGACTTGAAGCATTAAGGCAAGCTCCTGGAAGACTTTTTGGAACCCTCATTTGCAAGGGGGGTTACAGTCACATTTAATTCTCCATTCAAAAGACTACTACATCGTTAACTCTTTCTAAGGTGCAACTGGCACAATAAAACAGGCTGGAGGAGAGAGAGTAGAACTTATTCTGTTTTCAATTGGGGAGTTTTCTGATTCTGATAAAGATCTAGCAGATAAAGGGGGTGATGCAGTCAAAGTCATGCTTGGTGTCTGAGGGGTTCGTTGTATATAGAAAAATGTAGCTATACCAATAGTGTGACTACCAGTGTTAACCTGTACATCCTCTGCCACGTCACCTTGTGACTCATTCCCGGCACACTGAAGTGGATGCATTTGCTGTAAGTGTCTTATTAAGGTAGATGTGTCAAGGTTGCTTGCTTGTCTTCCTCTGCTGAAAGAGTCCTTACATAAGCAGCATATTGCACGC
Source organism: Neoceratodus forsteri (assembly GCA_016271365.2). Lineage (NCBI taxonomy): Eukaryota > Metazoa > Chordata > Ceratodontiformes > Ceratodontidae > Neoceratodus > Neoceratodus forsteri. Next base: position 1,276,216,336 of record CM057450.1, on the reverse strand, counting down.
ATACTGTTTTTTGGGTCAAGTTAAAAAAAAACTCTAAATAGAAGAGGACATCTTTTGGTTTTTTGTCCCTGGCATTGCAACTTCTGAATCATCATCATCCGGAATGTCTATGTTAATTTCTATATTTTGATTACTTTCCTCAATGTGCTCACTGGATGATAGGGTGTGAGGCCTTCCCTCAGCAGAGGAGCCAGGCAAGCCAGGCATAACTTTCTTTTCCATTTCACAGGCCCCTAATGACCTTTCCTCTGATGACCTTCTCCAGGTGTTTTGGTCTGGAATCTCACAGGGTCCTCTGGCACCAAACCCTCATCATCAGAGTCCCCACCATACACTGCCTCTCTTTCAGGAATGTACCCGATGCCACTGCTACCCACATGGTCTGACTCTGAGGAATGAGAAATGGTAGAATCTTGAGAAAGTGGCACAAAGTATGCATGCGTACTTATTCTTTCCTTTCCACTATGTGTAGTGCCTGCAACTGCCTTAATTTTTTTATGTTTGCTTGCACGCATGTGCAAGAAACATAGTGCCATCATACGAGTTTTCTAGAGGTGTGTCAGCCTCTTCCAATTCAGTCAGTGTGTTTGCAGATGTGGTCGCAGTGCGCCAATCACTGCTGCAGCTGTCTATGACAGCAGGAAAATGCAGTGGCATACAGTTGAAAGGGAGCGCTCCGCTTCAGTGAGCAGAGCTCTCCCCACCACACACACACACACGCAAGCATGCATATTGCGTGCTGATGCGCTCCCTCCCCCACACACTGTGTGGCCGACGGGGGTGCTCAATCCCCGTCGGCTCCACGCTCCAACAACAGCTGTCCAGGTGCCACGCCGGGGAGCCCACCCCAGCGCGGGCAGCATACAGGCCGACGGGTGCCCAATCCCCGTCAGCTCCAGCCCCCAAACAGCCTTTTCCAGCTGCCACGCTGGGAGCCCACCCCAGTGTGGCAACGTCCCGCTGCCGCCTAAAACCTGTAAAGAAGAAAACCTTCCTCCAGTTTCCCCGCCCCACAACCCACACCCACCACTGCGCGACCTGCCTCCCCACACCCTCACCCCATACTTACCCGGAGCTCGGGCGTGACGATCATCGGTGGACCGGGAACACGCTCTGCACTCTTCAAAGCCGACCGCGAACTGAGGAAATGCCGGTAAGCTGTATAATGGAATAAATAGGGTTTTTCGACTTTGTTATATATCTCAGGCATTTTTGGGAATTTTGGGCCCAAATTTTCAACATGTTTTTTTTTGTGACCCCTCCTCATGAATTCGTGCACTGTCATGGCGTTAATCGGGCCCGAAGGGTGATTTCGCAGTCACTGCACGAAATCACCTTTTGGGACCCATTAATGAAACGACACTGCCAGTGTTCATAAGGTGGGCTCTCAAAAAGCCTATGTTGAAAATTTGGTGAAAAAATTCCTAAAAATGACTGTTTTACGAGCGTGCGTTGTGCAGTTCCTACACACGATCCTAAGTTCGCGAATTTTCAATATTTTTACTCCAGATTTTCAATATTGCCATTTTACCACACCTCCTTATGAGCAGTACAGCTGTCATTTTTCACATCTCACCCAAAATGTGTTTCTGCCCATGTAGCGCACAATGGCGCAGTCGGTGTGCGAAATCAATGTACGGGACACATTATGAAAATCACAGTGACACTGTTCATGAGCAGAGGTCTTAAAATGGCTATGTTGAAAATTTGGTGAAAAAATTCTTAAAAATGACTGTTACGAGCATGCGTTGCAGAGTTCCTACGCACGTTCGTAAGTTCGCAAATTTTCAATATTTTCATTCCAGATTTTCAACATTGCCATTTTACCACACCTCCTTATGAGCAGTACAGCTGTCATTTTTCACACCTCACTCAAAACATGTTTCCGCCCATGTAGCGCACAATGGCACAGTCGGTGTGCGAAATCAATGTATGGGACACATTAAGAAAATCACAGTGACACTGGTCATGAGCAGAGGTCTTAAAATGGCTATGTTGAAAATCTGGTGAAAAATTCCAAAATGACTGTTTTAGGATGACGCTAAGCAGTTCCCACTTACGCTGGCAAGTTTGGCTAATTTGTAATATTTGCACACCAGATTTTCAACAGTGCCATTCTACTGCACTTCCTTATGAGCAGTACAGCTACCATTTTTCACATCTCGCCCAAAATGTGTTTCCACACATGTAGCGCACAATGGTACAGTCGGTGTGCGAAAACAATGTTTGGGACAGATTAAGAAAATCACAGTGACACTGGTCATGAGCAGAGGTCTTAAAATAGCCATGTTGAAAATTTGGTGACAAAATTCCATAAAATGACTATGTTACGAGTGAGCATTGCGCAGTTTCCACACACCTTCGTAAGTTCATGAATTTATAATATTTTCAGTCCAGATTTTCACCAGTGGCATTTTTCCACACCTCCTTAGGAACAGTACAGCTGTCATTTTACGCAACATGGCCGAAATGTGTTTTCACACTTTCAGCACAGAAATGCGTGGTCGCTGTGGGAAATCATTGTTCGGGACAGATAAAGAAAATCACACTGACACTGTTCATGACTGGAGGTCCCAAAATGCCTGTGTTAACAATCTGCTGTAAAAATCCCCAAACTAGTTACATTACGGGTGTGCATTGCACAGTTTCTATGCACGCTCGTGACTTCACCAGTTTTTTTAAGATTTTCACAGTAGATTTTCAACATTGCCATTTTTTACACCTCCCCATGAACAGTACCGCTGTCATTTTTCACATCCTGTTCGGAGTGTGTTTTTGCACCTGTGGTGCCAAATGTCGTAGTCGCTGTGCAAAAGCAGTTTCCGGCTAGCAAATTAATATTGCCACTGTTCATGAGGTGGGGGTCACAAAAATACCACATTGAAAATTTGGAGTGAAAATACCAATGAATGCCTGAGGCGTTAGGGTTTCCGACCATAACACCCCACCCTGTAGAGAATGACAGGCATCATGGGTGTGACTTGCGATTCTTGCCTGTAATGCTCATACCATTCCATCCCCACCCACACCCTGCAGCCAGTGAGAGGCATCAAGGTGTGCCTCAGACTCTTCGGCCCAAACTTCACCCCATTCTCCCATACCGCACTCCATCTCACGTGATTTCCTGATGGAATGGGGTGCTCATAATGGCCAAAGACCCCAAGGCACAGTGACACTTGTCAGTGTCTGCAGGGTAGGGTGTGGTGAAATGGCGTGGTCATTATGCCTGACGACCCAAAGGCACACCCCAATGCCTGTCACTCTCTGCAGGGTGGTGGTGGGGTTGGCTTCAGTTCAATACTTTGCTGCCATTCCTATAATGCAGCTCTGTAACTTCTACACTACCAATGCCAATGCCAGCAAGCAAACATTCGGCATTGACAAATGCTTGTTTTATAACTGTACCTTTGGCAAATCTACTTTCTTAGCTGCTGGTTCAGCACCCAGCCTTCCCTTGCTGCCTTTTACTTGGCCTGCATTTGTTACCTGGGCATCACCTGCAGCAGCAGACAAACATGATGGGATCTCAGAAGACAAGGACTCGGAGCATGAGGAAGATCCAATCAGTAAAGAAAAGGATGCACCTACTGCAGTAGAAGAAGCACTTTTTGGTTTTGTGACTGTTTTTTTTCTTTTGAATTTCTGTCTTTGTCTTGGAAACTCATTTCACAGGTCTACTCCCTTCCATCATTATTCAATAACAGTTACTGATCATTAATAAAGCCAGCTCCCTTCCAAGAAAAAGCCCAGAACCTACTCATACTACTTTCCTTGGTCACCTTGGGGAAATAGGCGGTAATGATGATGAGTAATTAGTGCATGTCAAGTCAAGGAATATGAACTGGTTAACTAGCAAGACTACGAGTGGGGCTACTATAGAAACATAGAAACATAGACTTTGACAGCAGATAAGGACTGCTTGGCCCACCCAGTCTGCCAATTTCCCTACCTATTGGATAAGCTGCAGATCCTAGTTAACCATCAGCCTACTTCCTCCTACCCCCCCACTATAATTGCCTTATGTCTGTCCCATGCATTCTTGAATTTCCCCACTGTTTTTGATCCCATGGCCTCCTCAGGAAGGCCATTCCATGCATCCACCACCCTCTCTGTGAAAAAATACTTCCTCATGTTGCCCCTGAGCCATCCACCTCTATCTTCAAACTGTGCCCCCTTGTTCTTGCACATTTCTTTTTCTGAAAGATGCTACCCTCTTGGACTTTGTTGATTCCCTTGAGGTAATTGAAAGTTTCTATCATGTCCCCCCTCTCCATCCTTTCCTCGAGGGTATACATATTAAGCTTCTTTAGTCTCGCTTTATATGGTTTCTGATGCAGACCATGCACCATTTTTAGTTGCCCTACTCTGGACTGCCTCCATCCTGTCTATGTCCTTGCGGAGATGGGGTCCCCAGAACTGCACACAATACTCCAGATGGGGTTTCACCGTCTGTATAGAGGGATGACAAGTTCCTGTTTTCTACTGGTGATGCTGCTCTCTGTGCATCCCAGTATCCCCCCAACCCTCCTTACTGCCTTCTCACATTGCCTGCCTACCTTTAGGTCATCTGATATGACTACCCCCAGGTCCCTTTCCATTTTTGTTGTTGTTAGTACCCCCCCCCCCCATTGAGTACTCTTCCCCTGGGTTTTTGTTTCCCAGGTACATTACTTTGCACTTCTTTGCATTGAATCTAAGCTGCCATACTTTTAACCATTCCTCCAACCTTACCAAGTCCCTTCTCATCCTTTCCACCCCTCCTTGTGAATCAACCCTGTTGCAGATCTTTGTGTCATCTGCAAAGAGGCATACAGTACTTTTCCTTCCAGTCCTCTGCAATGACACTTATAAAGACATTAAAAAGGACTGAACCCAGTACTGGACCCTGTGTACCCTGCTAGTAACCCCCCTTTCTTCAGAGTGGACTCTGTTTACTATTACCTTCTGTGTCCTGTTGTCCAGCCAATTTTTAACCCAGGCTACCACCCTGGGACCCACTCCCAGGCTGGCTAACTTGTTTATTAATCTTTTGTGTGGGACTGTGTCAAATGCCTTGTTAAACTCTAGGCAGGCCATGTCCACAGCCCCTCTATGGTCTACTACTTTGGTCACCCAGTCAAAGAAATCTATTAGATTCATCTGACATGACCTACCTGCTGTGAATCAATGTTGACTTGGGTCCTGTGCCCCGCTGGCCTCTAGGTACTCAACAATTCTTTGTTTTAGAAGTGATTTCATTATTTTCCCTACCACTGAGGTCAAACTAACAGGTCTGTGGTTTCCTGCCTCTGCCTTGCTCCCACTTTTGTGAAGGGGAATCACATCCTCAGGTACCACACCATCCTCCCATAATTTGTTAAAAAGAGTAGTCAGTGGTGTCACTAGTTCTCCCCTTAGTTCTTTCAGAATTCTGGAGTGAATCCTGTCAGGCCTCATTGCCTTGCCCACCTTGAGTTTTAGGAGTTCTTTCAGGACCCTTTCTTCTGTGAATGGGCTGGTATCGACCCCCCTATACAGAGTGCTTCTATTGTTTGGTTTAGGTACATCCCCTCCTCTTCTTCTGTGAATACTGAACAAAAGTATTCGTTCAGTATCTCTGTCTTTTCACTGTCACCCTGTGCCCACCCCCTCCCCTTTATTAAGCCTTGATGTCCCTCCCTTGGTCTTTCTTTGCTCACTGACGTACCTATAAAAGGTTTTAGTCCCTTTCTTAACTGAGTTGGCTACCTTTTCCTCGGTTTGGTCGTTTGCTATTCTGACTGCCTTCCCTGCTTTCTTCTGCTTTAAATGATAGAGCTCTCATTCCTGCTCCTTTTGTGATTCCTTATACTTTCTGAATGCTATCTTTTTCTCCCTAACCTTCCCCGTCACCTCTTTTGAGAACCATAGTGTTTTTTTTCCTTCATTTTGTTTTGTTTATTTGCTTCACGCAGAGGCTTGTTGCCTCTGTGATGGCAGTTTTGATTTTGCCCCATTGTTCCTCCACCCCTCCTTCCTGCCCTTTTACTATGCAACTGCCAAAAGCTGCCCCCTCCCTCCAAAATGTTTCACACGTGATGCAAGCCTTTATTTGACAAGACTACACCAAAACAAAATCTGGTCCTCCTGCTGACTCCTTGTGTGGGAAATATTGCTGGTGACACTGTGTGGACAGAGGCTACTCAACTACCGGGCTGCCCACTCCCTCCAAAATGTTTCACGTGTGACGCAAGCCTTTATTTGACAGAACTACACAAAAAAAAATGATGGTCCTCCTGCTCCGCCTGCTTGTGTGGGAAATGACTGGTGACACTGTGCAGACAGAGGCCACTCAACATGTGATGCAACACACAAGCTATTATTTGACAGGACTACACAAAAACAAATGGTCTGTCCTGTCCGACCACTGCTTATAAGGGAAATAGCTAGTGACACTGCTCTTTAGGGTGCTTACACTGTGACTTCCTAAGCCAGCATCTCACAGTATGGCAGCCCAGTATCCCTGCTGAGCTGAATAAGCTTAGGCCTACTAGGCACTGGTGTCTGTTTTCAGGGGTGACCTAAGAGCACTAGGGAGGTTAACCGATTTGCTCAGAGTCATACAGTATGCAAGTGGAAGCACTGGAAAATTTGGAATTGTCTGCTGCTGGATGTCCTACCAAACTCATTCACAGCACACAATTCTTGCAAGTCTGCAGCACTTCTACCCCCCCCACACACACAGAAAGTCCCTGGCCTGAGTCCCAACTCCCTCAGTTTGTTTTTTTATTACATTTTCTGACTCTCTGTTTCATTGGTGGTGTGGGTGGAAACTGGTCCAAGCAAGACCATTCTCTTCCTTCCCACATGGCCGCTTGGAGCCTTGCTCCCCTGCTCCCCAGCCCCTGACCCTCGTCCCTCCCAATTCCCCACTCAACCCTCTCAGTGTTTTCTGTTTTTTTAATTTTGTATGCTCATTTTTCTCTTCCTGCTCAGTGCTCACAAAGTGTCCAACTCCTCCACACTTGTCTCCAACCACAGCTGGAGACCATTCCGGCCTGACCGCTCGCTCGCTCAACTGAAAAAGCTCCTCTCTCCTCAGTGACTCAATTCAAATGGCACCAAGGAGTGCTCTTCCAGCTATACTCCAGTTTGTGCATGCACAAACCAGAGTATCTTCACTTGAACCATCAGCTGACGAGCTCTCACCTGTCACATGATAGGCTGCAGCTCGACAAGAAGGAAGAAAAAAAGTCCGAGAGCCAAGCCAGCATGGTTCGATTCAGATCTCATGGAAACCAAGCCGTATGTGTTCAGGATGGCTGTTTCACCACTGGAAGTTTGGCACACCCCTAGCAAAAACAAAGAAAAAATAAAAGTTATAAGAAATATATAAAATCCAATAATGACATAAGTCTGAATGAATAGAGAAAATGCCTGAGACAATGTAAAACCAGAATAAAGAAAGCAAGAAAGGAAGATGAACTAGATCTGACCTTGAATGCAAATAAAAGTAACTCAAAAGAACTCCACAGTTACATTATACAATGGGGTCCGAGAATTCTTCAATCTGATTGGCTGACTGGCACCTTTCATCTGTGTTAAATCCTGGCATAACCCACAGGAAAAGGTGCCAGTCAGCCACATCTCCCAAAAGATCAATATGACCCCCCAAAATAAATCAGCTAAGCCGCTATATTGATCTCCCAATGGAGCAAGAGTTTCAAGACAACCACTGCAATTTGAAGAGATAGACCCCAATGGTCCAGAGAACCATAAATGTCCTTACACCTGCCTAAATATTAAATTCATCAATTATTTTGAACACATTTCACTGGAACTGACCTTATGTGCCATGAAGTGCTGCTCCCGCAGGTCCACGGTGATGTCAGTGCTGAGCCAAGGGGTATACTAGCTCGTAAATGAGTGTATAAAGAAGTGTCAAATACATTGCCCATTCCGAAATATTTTTGTGAATTGCACAAACTTATCCCCATTTCAAACCTAGCACTATCACTGTGAGAATTTACTGTTTCAAAATGCAAGCCATGAATCTGGGGCATGTTCAGTAGCTTCAGCACTACTGCGCATGCCCAGATTCTTGGCTTCTATTTTCAAATGTAAATTCCCACAGTCATAGTGCTCTGTTAGAAACAGGCATCACTTTGTGCAATTCACAAAACTATTTCAGAGTGGGCAATGCATTTCATAGTTTTTACACACTCGTTCATGAACGAGTGTAACCCTTGGATCGGCGCCAACATTACCGTGGACGCACCAGTTGATGGCACATAAGGTCAGTGGGAGCCATACCTCTCAACCTCCTGCCTCATAAATCAGGGACAAGGCTTAAAAAACTCAGGGACAAAGGACCAAAATCAGGGACACATCTTCAAAATTGGTGATATCCACTCAGGAAGCTGTTAGAATAAGGGGGCTTAATGTAAAATGCACTTCCTAAGGAAGAACAAGTCTATAACTTTAATATTTGACATTGTTTTGTGGTTACAACCTCCATTGTTTGGTCATGGAAACACAACTTTAAGGAGGGAGAGAGTAAAATTTTGAGGCAAAATCAGGGACATCCCTGAAAATCAGGGACAGTTGAGAGGTATGGTGGGAGCTAACAGAAAATACTGTTGTCACACTGCCTTTGCCTCTCTGTGTTGCTCCTGTTTGCTTTAAAAATGTAGCTCAGTCTCCCCATTTCCTAGCCCAAGCATAATTATGAAAAAAAAAGTCCAGCTTCAGCGCCAGGGCTAACAGTAGTAAACGGGGCTGACACCCAAGCTGCCTGCTGCCTCTCCCTCTCTCTCTCTCTCTCTCTCTCTTTCGCTCTCTCGCGCTCTCTCTAGCCCTTTCACACCTCACTCTGCAACTGCTTCTCTAAGTCACATACAAATGTCTCCATAATACCTCTCAGTTGTGCAAGTTATAAAAAAAAACTACTAAAGTAACATTACTGGTTGTCAGCATATGTTTCAATTGGGGAGTGGGTACATTCTCAATATTCTGGCTAACAAGAAGGAACTATATTTTGTGCGTAAGAATAAATGTAAAAAAAATAAATAAATGAAACTACAAAAACTGTGTTTCCTTATTCCTTGTTACAAAAAATACAGAGGGCATTGTGTAATCACAATAAACCACTCCGGGGTGTGGGTTATGCTTTGGGATTTACCCATGCCTGGATGGTTTGGTCACTTGGCCTGTGGCCTTGTGACCTAACCATGCCAGGCGTGGGTAAATCCCAAGGTAATCCACACCCAGTCTTGGTTTATTGCTTAATTAATTCATTAAACAAAAATGATAAAAGTAAAACTGGCCTCATTGAATATAATAACACTCTGACTATCCCTACTAAAATGGCAGAAGATTTCAATTAATATTTCTATGTGGTAAATGCACCAATATGTAAAACCCCCAAATCAGTGACTCAACCTGTGACACAGAACATGGAAATACTGATGAAGGAAATTGAAAACAAAATTAACAAATTAAAAGTTAATTCATCACCTGGCCCTGACATAATATCAGCACAATTCCTAAAGAAGACCCTTGATTAAATTAAGGGCCCTCTACAATTCATCCATGAGGAGTTAATTAACTCTGGTATCATACCAAATGACTGTCATATGGTAAACATATTCCTATCTTTAAAAAGTGGGACAAATCTGACCTCAGTAATTACAGACCAATCAGCCTTACTTCAGTATGTGGAAAAATATTAGAAGGCATCATGAAAGCCAAAATTTACACATACACTTCTGCGTTAGACCAGGTACAACACGATTTCACTCAAGAGAAGGTTGTGCACCACAAACCTCATCTGTTGCTATGAGAAATTCAGTAAATTACTCAACAACAAGATCACCTTTGACATAAGGGGCCTGATTTTAAAAACACTTGTGGATGCCGCAAGTTCCTGGTGTGCCGAACATACGGCATAGGGGGCTTGCAGCCTTCCTTTGATGCAGATCCCGATTCCCTATCACTTGCACCAAATGCCACAAGTTAAGCCAGCTCCTCCTGGTCTAACTTTGTGCCATTTGGGGACCCTTTTTAAAGGGTTTGTGCCAACTGTTTGGCGCAAGCTGCATATAAATTGTGGAAACTGTTGCAACTGTGCCCAATGTACTAAAAAGGAGTTTGGCATAGCTGCGTCAAAAGGATTGACACAGAGATTGACGCAAGCCCTGCGTCAACCTTTGAAAATTGTGCCAATTGCATTTAGACTTCACTAAGGCCTTCGATATGGTACCTCACTGGGCCACGGTTAAAAAACAGAAGACGTGAAAGTAGATATTAGGCTTACAAAGCGCCGACACATCAGTCACTTACTTGCATCACATATGAAGCACATAGGGAACAAAAACATGACACTCTATAAATACTTACTACTAACATTTATTTATTTTTCTTTGTGAAACAATGCACAAAATACCACGAAAGTGTGTCCATAATTGAAACCAGCATATGCAGCACATGGCAATTGAGGACAGACATTTACACTGCCTCAGCAAAGAATGTTTTTTGTAAAGTCATTTAGATTATTTCAGATATTATAATTTGGTTCAAAATATAAAGAAAGGGATAAAGAATTCATAGATTTTCTAAAAGAAATGTATACCAATCAGCGGAATAGGCAGAAACACTGCTTGCAGAACTTTGCACCTCTGAACTGAGACTGACAGCTCTGCTCTTGGCTGTCAGATCAGACAAGCACATAGCAGCAGCAAGCTGGCGGGACTGAGGGCATGAATGCAGTAAACAAAAGCAAGTAAAACAGTGTAAATTTTTTTAAATAATGTAGTTCCACTAGGCATCTGGATCCCAACTAAAGATTGCAGCCATGATCAGTAGGTGACACAGGCTCATTAACCAACAATTACATAAATGCAATGTATGTAAGTATCTTGACACCTTTCCCAGGACTCACTCAAAGATGAGATGCTTTCTCTTGGGCGGATACATAATGATAACATTATCCACTCATGGTCTTTTATCAGGGTGAGGACACTTTAATTAATAAATAAAAGGACAGGAAAATAGAAAGTAGCTGCTGTGGGCCAATAATGTGTCATGGCAGGAAGGGGTCTGTTTTATGGGGTGATCCTACATTCCCACCAGTACAGCACGTGTAGACTAGGTCTGACCTTTTCTGGGTTGTTGCAATCGTAGTGATCAGAAACCATTTTATTAACATTTTGAGTGGAGAAGCTCCAATTAATGCATTATCCAACTGAGATCCCGAACTGTGGATTCATCCAAAATGTGTATCCGGGAGCATGTGCCCAGATAATGGGTAATTTGAGTGGATGGTCCATATCACGTCACCAACTTATTTTATTTGTGCTTTATATGACTAGGAAAAGATTCCACTGAGACTGAAAGGGAGTGGTGGCCAAGACAGGAGCAACCCATTTTAGCAGCATGATTCTATATACATCATTTATACTTATCTGTGTACTAAGGGGTGTCCTTTATTAAATAAGAATGTTCTGTTGTGCTTTCTGGGCAAGACGATTGTGAAGCAAAGGCTGAGAAGTTCTGCCAGCCTCGAACAGCACAACAGAATGTTCTTAGCAAACTGGAAACCTCCACTCGTCTAAACATATTATAAATTACTCCAGTTGGTTAGAATGAGTTATAGTAAGTTTTTTATTTGTTAGATTTTTTTTATTTTTAAAACTGAGTATAATGCTTCTCTCCCCATCCATAAAGTGGAACACTCCCATTAATGTTCCCTCAGGAGAAGACCACTGTCTGCAGGATGAGTCTTTAAGGTTCAGAGAAGTGATTGGCAGAAATCACATAAGGAATCTATATTACAAATTATACAATAGCACCAAAAAATCATCTGTTTTAATTGGCTAACTGAGACTTTTTAGCGTGAGTAAATTCCAGCATAACTCACATAAAAAGACCCAGTTAGCCACTTCACAAAATGAAAACCTCTGAGTGTTGGAAACATAAACATTTTTCCTACCATCTTGTTTCCCACTAAGCGGCTGCTGCTTAAAAGAAAATAAATCACGTAATCAATTGTATCACCAGAATGGTCACTATTGACCGCTCTCCATCTTTGCATCCCAGTAAGTGACTCCTGTTTAATAAAAATCACTTAATCTTATCACATCAATGGTCGTTCTTGACTGCTTTCTGCTCCACACTTGCTCCCTCTGGCCTCTGTTTCTATGTCCCTTGACGCTCACTATCGTCTGCATTTCAATCAACAGCTGCTAACTCCGTGATCCACTGCACAATACAGCTCTCTGCCTACAGAACTGGAAAACTCAAAAAAAAAAAAATCAGCTCCCGACCGTGCTTTTCAATCACATTGCCTGCTGTGGTTCACTCCCCCAACACTCAGACTGTTGGTTTGCCAGCCAGTGTGCTTTCCTAGCCAGTACACTCTCCAGCCATACTTATGTATTCTGCCTAGAAACAGGGGTTTCATGTCATAACAGTGACCCCCGAACAGCAAGGAGTCAAAACAGCACCGGATTATAGAGAATACCAAAACTGGTGAACTCTCTGTTTGAAGGGGGCTCCCCCCCTTGTGGGGAGCTGTGCCCCCCACACACCCCCCTTACTAAATATACCAACTCCAGGGGGGTGGTCCTCAAGGAGGTGGGTACAGCGAGTTCGCCAATATTGGCATTCACTATAATCTGGCACTGTTTTGACTCATTGTCGTTTGGGAATCGGTGTTTTGATGGGCCACCAGAAACAGAGGACTATTTGACATAATGAGGAAAGACATTACAACAAAAAGCAATAAAGAAAAGTTTATAAAAATAAATATGACCTTGTAATTAAATATTTTTTTAAATTTAACTTGCTACCCATTGTATAATCCCAATAGCCCACTCCAGAGTGTAGGTTATGATGGGATTTACCCACTTCTGGTATGGATTTGATCACTCAGAATGCAGCCAAGTAACCAAACCACACCAGGCATGGGTAAATCCCAACATAACCTACACTCTGTTGTGGATTATTGCTTAAATATACTTGTAAGTACAGCCACAGCATCGTTAGTAACTTTTTGGACACCAGATAATCTGATCTAAATAATACAATCTGGTTCATTATCTGGGATATTATTTTAATTTTTTTATTTTATTTATTGTTAGCTTGGATAATAAAATACCTTTGAACCAGGGATGCTTTTACAAAGGTTCCACGTTGAGCAAAAAATGGGTACAGATAAAACAGAAGTTACAAATCAAAGAAGTTACAATGCAATGAAGATATAGTACAAACATGGTTACAAATAGTAATCGATAAAAGGGTGAGGGGGCAGTGAAAGGGAAAGGGAGAACACAGGACAAGGGACACAGAAAAAAAACTTTAAAATACACAGTGGGAGACAAAGAAGGAAGGAAAAGAGGAACAAAAGAAAAACTGGACTGGAGTGAATAGAGGAAACAAGATATACAGATCAATCAACACTAAGTCCAATGCTTCAGCAGGTGGATCAACACAGAATTAATTCCTCCAAGATAGAAAGTGGAGTCTGAAAACAGAGAAAGAACTAAGATTAGATTACTCAAATAAATTCAATGCTTACACAATTCAATAATATATTACAAAATAAATTCATGTATTAAAGAATGGGGAAGTAAAGGATGTTGAAGGAAAACTATGTGGGGCGGGAAAGGGAAGGGCTGTGTTCAGTTATAAATAAATAGCATGAGAAGTACATTTATAAATAAGGTTTAGGATCCCAACAATCATTCAAACCTCCTGGTTTCACGGTCTTTAAAGTGAAAAACCCTAGACTCTCCCTCCTCAAATGGAGATTCTGTCTGTCTCCCCAATTTTTATGGTGGCTTGCGCGCACTCACAAGCAGCATCTTGTGGTAAAGCACATTTCAGAGGTGTGTCAGTGTTGGCCAATGCAGGAGATGCTTTAGTGGGTGCGTCCCTCAGCCACCAGTCAGTGAGCATGCTGCCAATGGCAGCAGTTTCAGAGAGAGCCACAGAGTTGAAACGAATCTGCCGCTATGATCAGACAGGCTCATCATTGCAGCGGCAGATGACACGCCTCCATTAGGTGCCTTTCCTGGTGAAACATTTCAATAAATATGGCAGCTCCTGCCATCCACCACACAATCCACAGAAAGCTGACATCAGGGTGCCCAATCCCTGTGTCGGCATGTCCCCCCCACATTATGTGGCACACAGTAACATGGTGGCTCCTGCCGTCTGCCACACACTCCCGAAAAGCTGACATCTGGGTGCCCAGTCCCCATGTCAGCATACCCCCTTAGTGTGTCTTTCCTGGTTAAACAGTTTCCCCCTTTCCTTTCTAACACTGGGATGCCCACTCCCAGTGGCGGATGCACCCCCCCCACCCATCTATATGCCTTGCTGACATCGGTGTGCCCAATCACAGTGTCAGAATCCCTCCCCAAGAATTGTGGAACACTGGGAGCCCACCCCAGTGTGCCTATTTTTTTTTTTGTGTGTAACCTTTAAATGAAGAAAGCCTTTCCTCGCAGTCTTCTTTTCCCCCTGTAAACAAGAAAATGGTCCATCATCGTCTCCCTCATCCCCTCCCCCCCCCTCTGCGCACCGACCTCCCCACACACACCCTCACCTATACTTACCCTCCAGAGGTCAGGAGCCGCAGTCTTCTTTGAACTGGGACACGTCTGCACCCTTCAAAGCCGAACTGCAAACTGAAGAAATGACAGTAAGCTTTATAATGGGAAGACAATGGGAAGTTCAACTTAGGTTGATATCTCAGCCATTTTTTGGAATTTTAGCCCCAAATTTTCAACATGGGGCTCTTGGGACCTCACCTCATGAACATGTCACTGTCATTTAGTTTCTCTGTCTCGAGGTGATTTCACGGTCGCTGTGCAGAATCACATTTAGGGACCCGAAATCAATGAACGACAGTGCCATTATTCATGAGGAGAGGTCACTGCTTACAAATTTGGAATTCTATAAAGGACTGCATTACGAGCGCATTGCACAGGTTTGTATGCACACTGTAATTCACCAATTTTTAATATTTGCTCTCCAGATTTTCAACATTGCCATTTTTTCACACCTCCTTATGAATACTATAGCTGTCATTTTTCACATCCTTTCTGAAACATGTTTTTACACCTGTGGAAAATGGGGCAGTCGCTGTGGGAAATCAACTTTCAGGACAGAGTAACTAAACCACAGTGTCACTGTTCATGAGGAGGTTCAAAATGCCCATGTTGAAAATCTGGTGAAAAATTCCAAAAATGATTATGAAAAGACATGCTACTACCGGTTTTATGCACATTCAATTTCCAAGTTTTCATATTTTCCCAGATTTTCAACATTGCCATTTTTTCACACCACCTCATGAACAATACAGCTGTCATTTTTCATATCCTGCCAGATATGTGTTTTCACACTTGAGGCGCCAAATGGTGCAGTTGCTGTGCAAAACCACCTTTCGGGATTGAGTAACGAAATGATAGTGCCACTGCTTATGAGGTGGTGTCACAAAAAGCCCATTCTGAAAATCTGGAGCGAAAATGCCAGCAAACAGCTGGGTGCCTTACTCTGTAGAGACTGACAGGCGTTGGGGGTGTGACTTGGGATAGTCGGTCATAATGCTCACACTATTCCACCCCCAACCTGCAGTCAGTGACAGGCATCGAGGTGTGCCTTGGGGTCTTTAGCACCAAAGTTCACCCAATTCTCCTATACCGCACCCATCTCAGTGTATTTCCTTATGGAATGGGGTGAGCATAAGGCCCAAAGATTCCAAGGCACACCGCGACACCTGTCCGTTTCCGCAGGGTAGGGTGAGGTGAAATGGCATGAGCATTATAGCCAATGACCCAAAGGCACACCCTCAATGTCTGTCAGTCTCTGCAGGGTGGGAGTGGGGTTGGCGTCAATTCAATACTTCAATGCCATTCCTATTATGCATCTCTCTAACTCCTGCACTACCAATGCCAATGTCAGCAAGCCAACATTCGGCATTGACAAATGCTTGTTAAGATATGGGATAAGTTTCAATCCCATAAATTTAAGAGCTTTAGGATCTGATCCGTGAAAGTCTGAAAAATTTCTACCTACTGGAGTGAGAGATCGGTTATTAATTATAGATCTGACATGCTCCTGTATTCTTTTTTTTTCATTTTCTAATTCTGCTTCTGCTCCTGATCTTGGGGAACTCTCTCTGGCTGCCCCGTTCGCCATTGATTCTACCTCCCTGTCTGAAGCCTCTTGCCAGGCCCACCCCGACCGGCAAATCCCCCGGCTCTGAACCCCCCCCGAGATGGGGCAGACAGATGCCATGGCAATCTGTCTAGAATCTAATCTGCCAGTTGGGGTCAGGAGGGCACCCTGGCTGAGTAGCCCGACTGTGGGAGTTTGGCCTTCGGCCCTGGGAGCCTTCGCCTATCCCGAGACAGATTTTTCCCTGTGTCACTCCCCAGAGCTCGGATATGCAATGATGTCCTCCAACATCCACGCTTGCTCTGTCCCTCTACTCTTCTGCCCTAAGCTTGCGCAGTGCTTCCGGCTTCCACCGGGGGCCATTGCTGTGCCAGGCCAGCCCTGGATCCCTCCCCAGAGAGAGAGGAGTGCAGTACTCCAGATACTCAATCCTCTCTCTCCCCTGCCGACCCCTGGCACCCGAGCTCGTTCCCCACACGGGTCACCAGCGTGGCGCAAGATAAGGCATCCAGCGCCGCAGCCCTCAGCGCCACCGGGCCAGTGTACTCCTGTATTCTTTGTTTGAGCAGTTTAATCGGTCTAAACTCACCGCTAATGTAAGACTTACTGGTCTGTAATTGCTATCCTCCTCCTTTCTGCCACTCTTATGCAGAAGGACCATATCAGCCCTCCTCCCGCCCTTTGGCACTATCCCTGACTTCAATGAGGTGCTGAATTATGTTGCCAGAGGGGCGTCTAGCACCGTGCTCAATTAATTTAGTAACCTTGAGTGGATCCAATCTGGCCCCACTGTCTTGTTTTCCTTTAGGGCTTCCAAACCCCTACAGGCTCTTTCCTCCAAAAATGGCTTGCGTCTGCTCCCACCTCTCCCTGTTGCCTGCTAATTGATGCAGGTCCATCCCCCTCCACTGTGTAGACCAAGAAGAAGTACTCATTTAAAATGTTAGCTTTCTCTTGGCCCCACTGTCTTGTTTTCCTTTAGGGCTTCCAATCCCCTACAGGCCCTTTCCTCTGAAAATGACTTGCGCCTGCTCCCGCCTCTCCCCGTTGGCTGCTGATTGATGCTGGTCCATCCCCCTGAACTGTGCTAACCTAGAAAAAGTACTCATTTAAAATGTTAGCATTTTCTTGGCCTTCCTCTGTACAGTACCCCCCCACCCTGTTCTCCTGATCCTCACTATCCCACCCCTTGCTTTCCTCTTTTTACTCATGTACCCGAAGAAAGTCTTATCCCTTCTGTTGACCTCCTTGGCTATCCTCTCCACTGTGCCTTTGCTTCCCTCCCCTCCTTCCTGCCTCCAATTGTTTCTCTACACACATCTCCTTGACCCCTCTGTTGGAGTCCTCTTGTACTTCCTAAAAGCTGTTTTATTCTCCCTTACTGCATTAGTCACCTCCTTTGAGAACCATAGTATCCTCTTACTCCCCCTACCCTTGCTTATTTCCTTCAAACAGTTTGCCATTGCCTTAGCTATTGTCTCCTTTATCCTTTTACATTGTGCCACCAACCCCCTACCAGTTTTGCTTTTTTATTCTGTTTATACACCAGGCCCCATAGGACTCTCTCTCGGACAGGACCTAGGTACTCACCCTGTAACCGCTCACCGAGACCTCCACATCTTGCCTCTGACCCAAGTGTCCCTCCTCTGCTTCTCCGACTTGCCATCCCCCTGAATCTGAACCCCCCGAGGTGGGGCCACCACCACCTGACCGGCACTCTATCTACAATCTAGAGTGTAGTCAGAGAGCAGGGAGGAACCAGATGCCAGTTTGGTAGATCCAGCATTGAGCGCGTTAGGCGGTCCTTTTCCTGTCGTCGCCTTCCTGGGTACCTGGGGGATTTCCTGCTTTGAGTTTCCATGGAGACATGGACATGCAATGTCATCCAGTGCGCGATGAGCATGCTCCTGCACCCACCTGCAGGATGTCCGCCGTCACCTCACTCCCCTCTTGTAGACACCCATGCACTGCACCACCCCCAGCATATGCTAGAAGCCGCTAGTGCGTCGGAAATCAAGCCCACCCTCCCCAGGACAGGAGAGCAATCCTCCGGACTCTCAGTCCTCTCCTGTCCCTGCCAACACATGGTGACCTGAGTCTGTCCCCGAACCCAGGTCACCGGCATGGTTTGAGGTGTGGCATCCAGCGCCTCAACCATCAGCGCCACTAGGCCAGCCCCCCTACATGGTATTTACTAAGGCAGTCTCCAGTTCCATAAAATCTGCCCTATTGAAGTCCAGAACCCTTTTCCTAGTGTCATTTCTCTCCTGCCCAATATGTGTGCCAAACTACACTGTTGGATGATCGCTTGTACCCAGGGGGCTACCCACTGTGACTTCTGCAATGCTGCCCCTGTCGGTAAGTATTAGGTCTAGCACTGCTACATCCTTAATGGGTTCTGCAACCAGCTGCCTGAGAAATTCCCCCTGCAGGGAGTTGAGGATAGCCCTTCTTCTTGTTACAGCTGCTCCCAGAATACTCAGCCTACATCCAGAAGACTAAAGGAAAGCTGTCATTATCACAGATTCCCAACCCCGGCAAACCTTATCCTCCGATTAGGGGTTTCGCAAATAAAATGCTCTTTTCTGCATGGGTTATCTGACTTTTTTATTTTAAAAAAGTCTGGCATTCCACAAAGTGGCGCATGCTGCATGTCTCCATTTCAAGGCAAAGCGCGGCGCCACACCACTCAGTTTCTGCATTGGAGCTGAGCGGTGTGGCGCCGCACTTTGCCTTGAAATGGAGAAGCGCTAGGCACCCATTTTGGGAATGTCAGACTTTTTTAAATAAAAGTGTTAGCCACGAGAAAAGGGCATTTTATGTGTGAAACCTTAATGGGGAGTTTTGTGGGGAATCTGTGATAACTATAGCTTTCCTTTAAAGTCCTCTATAATCAATACCTCCTTTGCTTGCCATTCTTCCAATGTTTTCCCCCAAACCCTGTCTAACTCCTCCCTCTGTGCTGGTGGGCTATACATCACCTCCATGCAGATAAAGACCCCAAATCCTGTCTCTAAACCAACTCATAGAACCTCAAGCCCTTCCAAGTCCCCATTGTATCCTTGTATCTCCATGGCCTTTATGCCTTCCCTCCCATATAAAACAACTCCCTTTTCCTCCCTGACCTATCCTTCCTGATTACGATGTAAGCCAGAATGGCCACATCCCAGCTGTGGTTGTTGGTGTACTATAATTCTGTTATGACCACCAGATCCAGATTTGCATCTGTAGTGGCTGTCTCCAGGTCAGTGATTTTATTTCCAAGGCTCCTTGTGCTGGCACACATTGCATTCTACTCCTTTTGTCCCTCCCTGCCTCTACCTTTCCCTCCCTCCCTTCCCTATTGCATCCTCCACCCATCCCTTGTCCCTGGTACTGTCCTCCTGTTTTTCAGTCTCCCTCTGCCCATCCTTCTTAACTCTTCTCTTAGTCATAGAACCAACTCCCAACTCTCCCATCCCTTTTTCCCCATTGTTCCTGTGCCACTCTACACCTGGAGAATTTATTTCTCCTGGGCTTTTCCTCAAGGCTGCTCCTTTTTCAGGAGAGGGGGCATTCACTGCCACCTTCAATTTTTCTGCCTCCCCCTTGGCTCATTTAAATACATGGCAAAGTAGCATTTAAACCTTCCATCAGGACTGCCTTTCCCCTCCGGGGTAGGGCCTCTATCCCCCAGGTAGGACCTCTGTCCCTGATGTAACCAAACCCATCCTCCTGGCACCATGCCTTCAACCAGCTGTTGAGGACCCTGGTGTGTTATTCACCATCCTCCCCTGGCCACATACAGGTACCACCTCAGTGAAGGCCGTCATGCAAGCTACCTGCTTTAAGCCCCTCCCCAGCTCCCTAAACCTATCCTGTACATCCCTGCTGTGTCCCTTGCCAGGTCATTAGTCCCCAGATGGACAACAGCATCCATCTCCCCCTCCTGCCCTGCCGTCCTAGTGATCCTAAGGATCGGCTCACCATCCTTCCATGCTGAGGCACCAGGTAGGCACCACACTTCCCTCTTTCCCTCCTGTCCTATTCCCAAAACTACCCCTGTAATGACTGAGTCCCCCACCAGAAGTTGCTTCCTCTTCCACTGGGGTCCTCTGTCTCCCACCTTAGGGTTTCCATCAAAAGGACCCTCACATCTTCCTTGGCCACTACCATAGAAACATAGAAACTGATGTCAGACAAGGGACGCTTGATTCATCCAGTCTGCAAATTTTCATTGTGATTGCTTTCTCTGCAGGCCCTCCCTGGTCTATGGCACTGACTCTTCCACCCTCTTGCTTACCATTATAATTCCCTTGAGCCTATCCCTGGCTTTTTTGAATTCCCTCCACAGTTTTCGCCCCCACTATCTCCACTGAAAGCCTGTTCCAGGCATCCACCACCCTTTCTGTGAAGAAGTATTTCCTCACATCTTTGCTGAACCTACCCCCCTCCAGCTTCATATCATGACCCCTTGTTCTGGAGCACCCTTTCCTCTGAAAATACCTCCAACTTATACATTATTCACCCCCATGAGGGATTTAAAGGTCTCTATCATATGCTTTCTCTTCCCACCCTACCATGGGTGCCTCCTCTTGGCAATCCCATCCCACCAGAGCAGTGAAAGAGTTGGGTAGTGGCTCTGACTGAAGAATGTGTATGTGGCCCACCACCTCCACCCTCCCTGAGCCCACCACAGTCCAGCCATCCCTTTTTCTTGGCACCTTCTGGGGCAGTGGTGGTGGATTTGGTGGCCCCTGGATGGGAGAAGAGGTATAGCTATAGGCACTACAGGGTTTGAAGTGAGGGAGCATACTTAGTGTACTGCTACTTTTAGAATTGTCCAGCCACAGTACCACTTCCTTTTTTCAAATTAAGTCTATTAAATATGTGCCCTTATCCTACTCGTATGGCTAGTAACACTACTTTTTATACACTTCGACCTCTAATCAACTAGATCCAAGAAATGATCTGAGGAGCTCTAATTTTTAACGTTGTCTTACATCAGTAGCACCTAGACACAAGTGCTGTTCAACTGGTCTTCTATTATAAATTGTTTATATAATTTCAGCCAATCAGCACAAAGAGTCACTGTACCTCTTAACCTGCATACTGTGGTCTCTTGTGCAGGAGCACTAGTTGTGGAGTGTTCCACTTCACAGACAGGGGAGGGCAGCTTTATATAACTTTTTAAATTAAAATACTTAAAATTTAGAACTCTCCCTAGCTAACGTGAGTGATTTCTAATAAGTTAACAAGGCCTCTGTGGGGTATCTCTAGTGGAATAAGAGACTCCCCTCATGAGGTTTGGGCAGTGAGAACTACTCAGCTTGGTTTCACCATCCTTTCACCCAGACCTCATGCTTGGAGACCCTTATACCATAAGAGACACTGCAAGGAGGCCCTGTTAACTTATAGTATGGGACCACCAAACCACATTCAAAAGCTTGCAAACCAGGGGCTGCTCAACAGCCCAGAGGTAGTGTGCCCACTCCCATGCTGGTGACCCAGGTTCAAGAGTGAGCAGGGGTCATCTGCGATCAGGCTACCACAGTCATGAAGTGCTGTCTGTGGTGGCACTTCTCCAACGTGGAGCCAACAGTGCTGTATTCTGCTGCCACGGCAACCCCTGTGGCTGGTTAAGTCAATCAATCAATCAAAATCTTTATTTATTCAGGCGAACATCATTGAGCGTAGCTCGTTTACAAGATGGACCTGGGTGGTCATACAAAGAAGGATACAAGTTTTTTACAAAGACATGAGAATAGCATAACATTAGTACAATCAAATAAATAAGAGATATATACAAAATTTACAGATATACTAGGCACAGTAAAATAACTTAACCTGTAAAATGAAGAGGATAATAGATATAGAAGGGATAATAATCAAATAATAGGGCTTTGTAGGCTTTTATATGAAATGTGATAACTGACTGGGTAGAAGAAAGGAAACTAAACATAGTGGATTACAGAAGGGAGGGATGTAGGTTGGATGGGAGACTAGGCCTTATGGAAGCAGTTGCACAACTCTGGAAATAGGGTGGTGTATAATTTTTTGAAGGATGATAAGGGTAAGAGGGTATTCAGATTCATAGATTTTTGGAGTGAGTTCCAGACAAATGCTAGGGAATAGCTGATAGCAGCCCTCCCAAACCGGGTGCAGGTATTGGGAATCTTTAGCATAATGAGCTTATTGATCCTTAAGGTGTATGGCCTAGATGTGATTCGGGTGAAACAGTCTGAGATATAGGAGGGGAGTTTGCCTGATAAAGCTTTAAGGATCCAGATTCCAGCATTCCTTTTTCTTCTGTGCTGTAGGGATGTCCAATTGACTGCCATGTAAAGAAAGCAATGATGGGTGCTGGAGGGAAGGTCTGTAATAAATCTGATGGCTCTATGATACAGGGTGTCCAGCTTATTTAAAAGGGAGAGTGAGCAATGGCAGAGAAAGTCAGCATAGTCAATAAGGGATAGGAATGATGCCTGGATTAATCTTTGTTTGGAATCTCTGGTTAGGTAGTGTTTTATTCTGTAAATAGGCCGCCTTTGTCTCAACTTTTTAATAGCTCTTCAATGTGGACAGAGTAGTCAAGCTTATTGTCAATCCAGACTCCAAGATATTTGAATTTATCCACAAATTCCAGCTTTTCTCCAAATAAGGTGGATAATTGTGGGGTGATGAATGATGGGGTAGTGGCAGAGCAATTCTTTGTGGCAAAGAACATAGCTTTTGTTTTTTTTGGCATTTAGAAGTAATTTTTTTTCCAATAGGTTGTGTTGTAGGATGGAGAATTCTGACTGTAACAGTTCACAGGCTTTTGATGGTGAGGGATTGCTGACATATAATACAGTATCATCAGCAAACAGGTGAATGTTAGATTGAGAGAGGTTGGCACCAATGTTATTAATATAAATGGCAAAGAGGATGGGGCCTAGGATAGAGCCTTGCGGTACACCTCTTAGCAGTGGTTTAGAGGTAGATAGGTAATTTTCATTTGGTCAAGAAGAGTTCACCTTCCTTGGAAGGGAACAGATACGAACATCTGAGCCTGGAATGGGCATCAGCTTCTCAAGGAGGTGGATGGAGGGTGGAGTGGGGGGAGGTAGAACAAGGGGAGAAAACAAAACAAAACCAGGCCTGTCAGAATGGCAGCCAGCAGTATTCTCTGTGCCCCATGCCTTTTGGAAGACCATGAGGGGTCTGTGGGATAGGGGATGGGAAGTCAACAGATAGCATGAAGATGGAGATACCCTAGAGGAAGAGAGAAAAAACTATGTTAAAAAGAAATTGCAAACAAAACAGCACATAAGTAATCATCTCTAAAAAATGAACAAAATTGCAAAAATGAAGTTGTATGGAGGAGGCAGAAGTTGAACTGTTGAGTTGGGTGGTGGTATGGACAGGATAAGTAGAATATAAGGTAAACTTACAATGACTTCAGACTGTAATAGTCTTCAAGTTGTTTTGCACATTTTACTGAGTTGCACAGTACTGTATGACAATGTTTGCTTCTGTTTACTGTAATAACACCGTGATCAGGCTTTTCCTAGAATAATTTTTGTGTGGTGCGCTCAATAGTGTTATCCAAGTCCTGCATGAGACATCAGAGTATTTTGCAACAGATTCTCTACTGTTTTTTTTTCTTTGCACAAGTAAGACTCCATTATTTATGCTTTTATGTTATGTTTACAGAATGCATCATGTAGTGTTTACATTCAAGAAGTGTTTTGAATCTTCTGAGCCAATAATATGTTCAGCATCTCCAACACTGCCACATACTTTTACTACTAGAGATCAAAATGTTCTACAGGTAGCTTGTATTTTGGCACAGTGTGCCTTTAGATTCTCTGAAAGCAAGCACTTGGTCACACAGAAAGTTTTTCACGGCTGTGCTGGTTATATTCACGCAACTATGGCTCCCTCTGTTGGAAAACAAAAATATAAAGCCTCAGAAATCCTGGACAGCATTATCTGTTTCCTGAGGAATATGTTAGACTGGACAGCTAAAATGTAACATACTCATGAGGCAGTTTGCAAAAAGAGCGCTGTATAGAATCTTCAAAGGATGCAAGGAGAGAACAACTGTCCAGATTGCTTGCTTTTTGTGTATCACTACAAACCACATATGTACATCCTGTGCTCTCTGAATGACTGATGCACAAAAATTCCAAGAGACTTATGTGGCTGTGTAGCAGAAGTGTTTAGGCACTTCTGTGCCAAAGTCATGTACTACATATGTCTGCTAGACACCAATCCACAGGTCTATGCAAATCCACTCTCAGTAAAGGACGTAAGGAAGAAAACAACTTCAGAGTACACTTCCATCAAGTTTGGGCAATACTCTGATATTTAAGCAATTACTGTTTACCAATTTCTTTGTACCCTGTTTTGCCCAAATGCTTATGTATGTTTCATATACTGCATTATTTATTTATTTAGATTTTGGTAACCGGGTAAGCCCACTGAGACCAGGGTCCCTTTTTCAGGGGCGATCCGGTATTAATAAATATAGCAGAGATTACACACAGTGGTTAAACTTAAGACATAACATTAGAGAGACAGCAATTACAGGTTGACAGTCAAGAAATCACAGTTGCACAATGCATTGAATTAAAAGGAGTCAGTCATGGTAGACACAATCACCAGATAGGGCAAATAGTAGTACAGTGGTCACAGTTGATTAGAAGGGGAAAGGGGCTAGCGATTACAGCAACAAAGGCTAAGTTCCAGGAGGTACACTTTGAGGACTAACTTGAATCCTAGGAGAGAAGGCCTATCAACCAGGTTTGCTGGGAGCGAATTCCATAACTGCGGGGCAGTGTATCCAAAGGAGCACTTGCTAGGGTTGGTGCGTACATGAGGGATGTCAAGGGGATAGCCAGTTGAGGATCTTATGTATCAGCATTGTACTCTGGGGTTGAGCAGTCCATGCAGATGAGGAGGAGGGCCAGAGGTGGTGAATTTGTAGGTCAGGCAGATGGAGGAGTACGCCAGCTTATGACATATGGTGGGCCAATGGAGGTCAGCGAGGACCTCACAGCGGTGCCTCCTGGGGGGGAGTTGGTGGCAAAGTGTGCCACTCTGTGATAGAGCACCATGAGTTTTTTAAGTTCCCCTTCTTGCAGGAACTGTAACAGGGGAGCCCCTTAGAGGAGGTGGGGGAGAAGTGTGCAGTTAGCGATTACACGCCACGCCTCATCAGAAAGGGAGCTTCCCAGATGGTAGAGGAGTCCAAGCCTCAGGTGGATGGACTTAGTTAACGAGTCGATGTGAGGTTTATAGGACAGTTCCTGGTCAAGGAGGATCCCAAGGTATTTGATCCTATCTAGGACCTCAACTGGCTTCCCCTGGGCAGTTTGGAGCAGGAGAAGTTCACACCCATCCGAGCCAAGGTGTCTGGTTCCAAACAGGACAGTCTTCATTTTCTCCTCGTTTAATACTAGGGAGTTAGCAGAGAACCAGGCTTCAAGTTCTGAAAGGCTGGTCTGTAGTTTGGCAGCGATAACGCTAGACAGTGGGTCACTGCAGTAGACGACAGTGTCGTCTGCATAGAGAATGAGTTTGCTCTGCCCGTGAACCCTCTCTATGTCATTGACAAAGAGGGTGAAGAGCAGGGGGCCCAGGATAGAGCCCTGAGGTACCCCAGAGACTGCTGGTCGGGTGCTGGACTGAGTTCCTCTCCAGAGAACTTTTTGGCTTCGATTGAGTAAGTAGCTATCGAACCAGGAGTGAGAGAGCCCATCTAGTCCGAGGATATGGAGTTTGGGGAGAAGAAGACTGTGGCTGACCAAGTGAAATCCTTCGACAGGTCGATAAATGATGCGCCCATCTGAGAGCCCTGGTCCATGGCGTCAAGGACATCAGACGTAAGCCAGATAAGGGCTGTGTCTGTGCCATGGTCTTTCCTGAAGCCGTGTTGTATGTCAGCTAAGAGAGATAGTGCTGCTCAAGGTAGTCGCACAGTTGGTTGTGGACCAATCTCTCCTGCACCTTCCCCAGAGGGCAGAGAATGGAGATAGTCCTGTAATTCCCCACTTCATCCCTGGGCCCCTTTTTATCGACTAGGACTATGGTTGCTACTTTCCATTTGCTTGGGACAGTTCCATCAAGGAGGGACCTACTGATTAGCCAGGTGATAGGGAGGGTGATGGCAGGAGCAGCGGCCCTCAGCAGCCTTGGTTCAAGCAGGTCATGTCCCAGGGAGGAATCAGGGTTAATTTTGAGCAGGAGAGGTAGTACTTCAGATGGTTTGACAATTTTCAGATGAAAATGAGGCCGAGCATGCTCCCATTTTGTACTGTGAATGAAGGGAGTGCCAGAAGGGATGTGGGAGACAGTCCACCTGGGTTCGAAAAAGAGGCATTGAATGCCTCTGCTACTGTGGAGGGGTCATTGGTCAGGGTATTCCCAACAAGTAGTGCTCCATCCTGGGCATTGGGGGCACCTTTAAGTAAAAGATTTATTTGGCTCCAGAATTTTTTGGGGTCACGGAGGTGACTGGTCTGGAGATCACGCAGGTATTTAGACTTGGCTTGTTTGGAGGCTTTCTTACAGTGATTCCTCAGTTCCCTGTATTTCTCCCAGTAAGCAGTGCAGCCAAAGGATTTATATAGTCCCCAGGCCCTGTCACGGAGCAGCATACTGTGTTTGAGGCCAGGGCCTAGCCATTTGTGGCATTTTCCCTGTACTCTAAGATTCTTTCGTGGTGCATGGACATTAGCCACAGACAGAAAGGAGCATGTGAAGTAGTCCAAGGCTTCATCCAGGGTGGGAAGGGTGACAATGGGATCCCAGTCGATGGTACAAAGGTCTGAGCAGAAGTCAGGTATCACAAATCTGGAGTAGTTCCTGGCTTCAATCATCTGGCCGCCAGTTTGGGGGGCTTGTTAGACCAGGTGCAAGGAGTGGTCACTCAGAGAGTCAGACATGTTCCTGGCCATCAGTATACGATCAGAGCAGGAGACAAGGGTCCAGTAGAGTAAGGAGTGATTGCCAGACTTGACATTATGCCTTGTAGGCAGTTCAATGATTTGAGTCAGGTTGGAGTCTAAAACTGGATTCTTGTTAGCTGAGGACCTCGATGCAAGCCAGTTCTGATTAAAGTCCCCAACGCGAACCATTTCCCCTGGTGGGTGTTCTGTCAGGGCAAGGGTTAGGGATTCTAGGGAAGAGGCAGCTGACTGGGGCAGGAGGTAGGCACACCCGACGCACAGGGGTTTGGTATCTCCAAGGGGCAATTTAATGAAAATGATCTCACTTACTGATTTGCAGAGGGGAGGGTAGTCTAGCTGCGTAGCGTTGAGATTCGACTTGGTATAGATGTGAACCCCGCCACCTTTCCTTCCTACACAGTCCCATCTGAAGGCATTATAGCCAAGCAGGTTTACTTTATGTAGAAGGATTTGCAGCTTCAGCCAGGTCTCAGTCACTGCTAGTACATCTGGTTTGTACAATGCGGTCCAAGCTTCAAGGTCATGGACTTTATGCTGTAGGCTGCCAACATTCATATGGACCAGCCGGAAGCCCCTGGCTGCAGCTCAGAGCGGATTAGTGGGGTGACTGAGAGCAAGATTAGGGGAGTGAGGGCCAGGGTTGGGCTCAACATCTCCTCCCAGAGCTAGCTTTAGCCTGGCAAGGTACCCAGTGATTCTGGATGGAGAAAAGGAGTACCTCTCATGTGGATGTAGTGGAGGAGGTTATAACAATTTCCATTACGGGTTACCCCATACATGGAAAGGAACAGTGGGTTAGTCCATTCCACAAGAGGCTCAAAGGAGCAGGGGGATAGGCCAGTGGACCCACTCTGGTTCAGGGGACAGTGACCCCAGGAGTAGAGCTCGTCGGCCCCTAAAATAAGGGCTATGTAGGCAAAGGCTGCCATAGGTCCAAGGCCCCGCATAGTTACTCAGGGTAAGACAGGGAATGTGTCGACAGCTCCCTGAGGAGGTGGAAGTCTGCTATAGGACTAGTGAATGCCTGCAACTCCCTGGAGAGACAGGGACAGCTGTGGGGGGGGGGGCGCGCACCGGTGCAGGATCAGGCCCAAGAAGGACTTAGGCAGTAGAGGTTAGGGGCTGGCTGGAGGTAGCATCAGTTATTGGCAACAAACAAGAGTATAGCAAGATCTAGTTGAGGAGGGATAAATATCCTTAGGGATAGAGGGATTGATAATGCTGGGCAGGTAACCTGGAAGGGAGCTGGCACTCTAACAGGTGGATATAAGCAGCTCAGCTAGCTTAATTTAGGATCACTAACTTGGGGTGCTGAAGAAGTAAGAATATACTGTAACAGGCAGTCAAGGCAAAGGCAACCAATCAGACAGAGCAGCAATAGATGACAAGGCAGGCATATAAGTCAGTGGTACAAATAGGAGGAAGAGAGTAAGTTATACTGTAACAGGCAATCAGGCTAAAGCAATCATTCTAACAGAACTGCAATTAAAAGACAAAGGCAAACATATGTGGCAGAACAAAGGGAGAATGGTGGGCAACAGTTCTGATGTTATGGGTCCAATGACCAACAATGGCAAGATACAGTGGGGGACTGTCACAATATGATAGGTCTACTTAAATAGTGGGAGGCGTGAAAGTTCATTGAAGGGGAGGTGGGAACAGGGCAGGTGGGTGGGACAATAACAAGGAGAAGTCTTGAAAATGCCTTCAGGTTGTTGCAGGGGGAGGGGACCCGTGGCAAAGGGCCACCCTTTCAAACCCTTGAAGTATGTAGGAAAATAGCGAGTGTGTCCAGCGGGACTTGGGGCCGGCTTTTAATACTGGCTGCATGATCATCACTGGCAGTAGGACCAATAGGCGCACGGTCTATTTTTCAAAGTTAGTGCGCACAAGGACTTGGCATGCGGCGCTCCGGTGGAAAATACTGAGGGGATCCAGGCCAGTTGATAAGGGCATGCAGGTCCAGGAGATGTAACCCCCTTGTCTGGTGAGTTGCTGCAGTCGGGGATGCAGGGTTTTGTTTGGTGTTCTGGCAGGAGGCATCTAGCTGGTGCGGCAAGCTCCGGGGGAGGTCCGCCAGTGCAGGCGCCTCACCCCGAGGAGAAGTCTTGTAAATGTCTTCAGGTCATTGCAGGGGGAGGGGACCCGCGGTAAAGGGCCACCCTCTCAAACCCCTGAAGAATGTAGGAAAATAGCGAGTAGCCTTCTTTACTGTACTACAGCCTCAGCCTTGTGTTCATGCCTTCTAATTACTGCCTGTATATCCTGTCTTTGTAATATTGTTTTGTATATTTTTTCCTTTGTAATCTCCCAGGTCGTTTATTGTCTAGTGTGCTTACCTGGTCAACAAAAGCTAAATAAAAAATAAAATCAGAAGCTCTAAGAGGAATGAAAGGTACCTGAGTAAGTAAGAACCACTTAATAACAACATAGGGTATTTGGTATTTATTTATTTATTTTTTGGTAACCAGATAGGCGCACTGGACATAGAGATGCCTATTTTCAGTCTCGACCGAGGAGGTTACAACAAGGTGAATCCAAGACAATAGAAGAATACAGTACAATATTTAAATGATAAAATACAATACAAACAGGGTTTACATTGGTTGCTGATTGCCAGAAGAAGGAGCCTTGTAAGAGTTGATATCATTAAGTCCTACTTAGGTTGGGCCATGCAAAGGAGCCTGTTGCAAATGGGGTTACTAGAACCTACCAGCATGATTCCACATCAAGAGTATGCAGCCGGACAGACTAGGATCAAGATTATTAAGTACACCATAACTGGTTGCTGGTATAACTGTGATGTCATCCTCTGGCATGAATATTAGTGCAGGCATGAAAAACACCCCAGGACAATGTCTTGCCCCTGCCTGGGGAGAGAGCCATTGCACACCTGTCTTGTGGAACCTAGCTCCCTTGGGATTCTATAATGAGAGATAGGATTTAAAATAAATTGTGACTATCTGTGCTGCAGTGCCCATCCTATGTGGAGGGCCTGGGTATGAGGAATTCTTGCCAGTTTAAGGTGAAAGGGAGTGAATAGTAAAGGGAAGAATGTTCTTCAGTGCTGTGTTACATCTGTGACAAAATAAACATGAACCTGCTTGATCCCAGCTCATGGCACGGACATTTGGTTTGTGAATGGTCTCGTGTTACAATGGTGGCCCTATGATGTTTTGGTCCCTGTTCCCTGTACACCCAGACCCATTGTGGGTTGGAGATAGAGGTACATGTTTCTGGCTGTAAGAAAGGCCCTCCCTGAATGAGAAGTGTCACCATATACCCCTAGGCATAGGGAGAGACCCAGCCTAACATGCAGATGACACCAAGATCTGCAATGTGAGTAGACACAACAGAGAAAGTGGTGGCCACGAAGAGGGGCCTGGAAAGGTTGGAAGAGGGGTTCAGAATCTGGCAGTGAGGATTCAATGTCAAAGAGTGGAAAGTCATGCACACTGGACACAAAATCCTCAGAGCCGAGTACAGGATGTGATGGGAGGTCATGGAATGGACCTTGGAGGAAAGGAACCTCGGAGTTGTCATTATGGACAACCAGAAAGTTGCAGCCCAGTGTTCAAGAGTGGTGGGGAAAACAAATAGGTTGATGAGTTGCTTAGAGAGGGGGATAGCAAGCAGAAGGAAGGAGGTAAAATATGCCCCCCACCAGTTCAAGTAGTAGTAGTAGTGGGAGTAGCTTTTTTTATTTGGTGCATTTCTCTGGAGGCTCAGGCACCTTCCAGAAACAACAGCACAGTACAAATAAAATGATCTCAGAGCTAGACTATCATCTGTTACACAACGCTAGCGAGCACGCTCAGGATTGTGGTCTGATTTTTCAAACCAGTACCATCATACTAATAATGCTCATTTTAAATTCAGACAAAAATCCCTACGCTCAGAACCAGAAGAGCATCTACTTTTAGCTCCAACTCTTTGTCACAACTGCTTAAGAACTTCAAAAGTCATGCATTCACAAGTTTACAAGAAATACAAGCACACAGTGCATTCATGCAAAAGTGAGGTGTCCGGTGGCAGATGTTCAGCCAAGCACCAAGGTAATGTGTTCCGTACTTAATAAGGTACAGTATATATTTTTAAAAATTCTATGAAAGTGCCTATTATTAATCAGACTGTGGCACGAGTAGGAAATTTGGCCATAGATACTGTTAGAGGCACACTGGTCACACAAACCAGTAATAGCCAACAGTGCCACTTTAATAAAATAAATGTTGCTCAAATTTATCATGGGTTATGTTAATGTATTTTGTTTTGCTGTTTCTTTTCTGAGGCCAGATACTCAAAACTTTGCACTGGCTGCAAACCGGGTTTGCGTGGGTCCCCTATATTCAAAAGACCAAATAGCACGGGCAAACTATATTAGCGCAGGGCAAAATTATAATGTATGCATCATGCAAAGAGAAGGGGCGTGTACATGAATATAGGTGCTATGCTATATTCAGTGCATTAGCGCTGCACAAAGTGTGTTTGCGTGACTTTGCATGACACTTTGCATGGTGCAAATTACCACCTAGAAAAGGTAGTCTTAACGCTGGGCAAAACAAGGATGGGGGCATGGACACAGCAGCAACAGGCAACATGGCCATATGTAACAACAGCATCATGGTGCACCTGATGACTGCAGATAGTCAGGAGGCAGAGAGGGCAGACGGCCACCCTGGGCCACTCCATATGCCATGGAAGAAACATGCTGCACACAAGTGAGGTCCCCCAATAGGGGTACACCACCACAATCCAGCACACACATGCAGCACTGGGAGAATGGAGGGTACTGACGGGAGGGTGTACAGGTGGCCAGGCTGCAAAACATAGTAGGTGCTGCCACACAGCTGGGGCCATCCACACAGTGCTCATGTGCCAGTGATGGGAATGCCCTTCACATCAGTGTCCCTGTATTATGGTCTGTGTCTGCCCTCCCTCCTTCCCTCCCAGGGCACATACCACAAACCTGTCCAGGCTCCCTGTCACACATGGCCAGCCATGTGTACATTAGTGTGGGAATTCCATGCCACTGGTGCAATGTATATGGGTCACAGGACAGTATGACTGTGGTGTCCGCTGTCAGAACACACCCGCCAGCTGTGTATGTCACTGTGTGGATAGCAGCAGTCATTGTTGTCTGACACACCATGGGCACTGCTGTGTCCCTCACAATACCAGCTACTATGATACTGTACTGTCTGATGCACACTGTAGCAGGAATAACAATGTAACTCCTAGGTGGCGCTATCCCAAGGGCTACTACCCCTTCCTGCTTGGTTAGTACACTGCGAAAAATGATGGTCTTTCAAATAACCAAAACAACTTAAAGTTGTATATTTTATCCATGTAATAAGCAAAATTATCTGCCAATGGGGTGAGATAATTATCTTAATAAGACTTTTATAAAATAAGATAATATGGCTTAATGTCTCGATGTTGCTTAAAATCTTTGTTTTCTTAAAACAAGAGTATAAATCTTAAAGCATGACTGCTTAACTAAAAACAAGAGCTATTAGACTTACTGAAGTGAGTCAAAAAATCTTAAATTAAGATTGTTTAGCCAAAAACCAAGATTTCTTTGCTTAATTCAAGCATGACAAATCTTGCAAATGTCTTGAAACAAGAGTTTTTAGACATACTGAAACATCCAGAAATCTTAAATTTAGACTGCTCACCCCAAATCAAGATATTTCATTGCTTAATTTAAGTATGACAAATCTCGCAGATGTCTTGAAACAAGAGTTCTTAGACATAATGAAATGTCAAATTAAGACTGCTCACCCCAAATGAACACACATCTTTGCTTAATTTAAGTATGAAAAATCTTGCAAATGTCTTGAAAGAAGAGTTTTTAGACATACTGAAACATCCAGAAAATCTTAAATTTGGAATGCTTTCCCAAAAATCAAGACATTTGCTTAATTTAAGTATGACAACTCTCACAAATGTCTTGAAACAAGATTTTCCAGGTCAGCAATCAAGGCTATAAATAAGAATATTTACAACTAAACTGTGCTCATTTAATCAATAAATAAGTTAACTGCTCTTGAAAATAGCAACATTTATACAATATATCAATATGAATATTGCTCCTTAAATTAATATTTAATCCTGCTTTCTAATCTGAAAACATGATTCTATATTTTGGCACTCTTTAAATTACATTATATCCCCAGTAATGAACTCTGAAAAAATGCACCAATATTAATTTTTCATAATTAAAAACAGTATTCATAGCGAGAAAGATATTCCCCGTGAGTTTACCTCAAGGTAAGCCATGAGAATTATTTAAGAGGTTATCCAGTTTAGCAAAATTAAAAAGTACATGTGAGTATACTGAAAGTTTTCTATTATAAAAAAAACATTAAATTGTTTTTAGGTCTCTTAATGATGCAATACCTCATCCAAAATTCTTTCTATACAAATGTGTTTTTTGTTAACCAATATTGTCATGTGAGCTTAGAATTGTTTCCTTACCCTGCCTCTGACTTCATATGCCAATATCATCCCCTGTAGCACTAGACTACCTGCTTGATGATGCTTAGAGCACTAAACATAGAACCAGAATGCAGTTTGGTTCAATGCTCACAAGCATATCCAAATATTCCTTTTTTAATTTGATAGTGAATCAATATCAGAGATGTTTGCATGCCAACCTGCATTACTACATATACCACCAAAAACAGCAGTATCTTTGAATCCCACCCTATCTGACCTTTATTAAGTCCCCCAACATCCTTGTTGCTTTATGGCAACTTTCAGTGCAGTGTTCCTTTTATGGCTCCCAGTATTGTGCACTGTTGTGATTCATGACAAACACACTGCTGTATACATGCCAAAATAAACAAGCAAATAACAGAATATCATTTCAAGTTTTATTGAATAGGTTCCCGTTTTGTATGACGTTTCATTTGTTATACATTGACAGTCAATAGGTATTCTTGGTCAGTTGTTAGCTACAGACATAATTTAACTCTAAAAATGTTCAATTTATTAAAACATTATCAGTCTGTGGGAAGCAAGAGACAAAAGACTGAAATTAAACAGCGTTGTGGTTAGACTCAGGAAAAAGAGTACCATATGGTAAAGGCATGTTGCATCATGTAGCCTGTGCTATGTTATACCCCGATTCAGATTTGTAAGTGCAATAACACGCTCCAGACCATGGCTGTATAGGGGCATTAATGCAGTTGCCTGGTGGTTGGAGGTCATTTGGCCTTCAGCCTTACAATATACAGGGAGCATAAATTAATGGCTCCAAATACACCATTACATGCTGTGGGTTATAGGTTATGTATTTTAAGGCAACTTACTGCAGTATTCAAATGCACACCCTTTTGGCAGCATATTCACTTGAAGGTTTTGGGGCAGGTGAAAGAAACAGAACCCCTGTATACAATCTTCGAAATGTGATGACAGAAAAGGACCATCTTGGCCCATCTAGTCTGTTGTTTAGCCCCCCCACCTAGAGATACCCCACTCTGCCCCCGGTCAGACCCTTGCATCTGTCCCATGCCCTCTTGAATCCATCCACCATTTGGTCCCCCCAACACCTCTTCTGGCAGACTGTTCTGGGGCTCCACCACATGCTCAGTGAATTAACGCCCCCTCAAATTCCCCCTACATCCATAGACCATGACCCCTAGTCCTAGCTACTACCTTTCCTGTAAATAAGCTCCTCCCTGGCCCACTAGTGCAGAGGGCTGAGGTGCTGAATGCCTTAGCCCACACTATGCCAGTGACCCAGGTTCGGGAATGACATAGGGTCATAGGGGTGCCAGCACAGGGGGAAGCAGGATTGAGCAGCCTATGGCAGCTCTCCTCTCCTGGGGATGTGGTCACCCTCCTGTATTCCCACCACCACTGGGTGGAGGTCCACTGTTGGCATAGCCAGATGGGTGACATGAAGGGAGAGTGTCTCGACGTGCCAGAGATGGGGGTGGGGAGAAAATGGGTAAAAGCTTATAAGTTATATATATATTGAAAAAAAAAAATAAGCTGCCTCCCATTTTATTTATCCCCTTAATGTACCTAAGCATTTCTATCATGTCTCCCCTTCTCCCTTCTAGTCTCCAGTGAGAACAAACCCAACTCCCTCAACCTCTCCTCATAGGGCTTCCCATTCAACTCATGCAGCATCTTAGTGCCCTTCTCTGTACCCTTCCATCTATGTCCCTCCGTTGATGAGGTTTCCAGAACAGAACTCCATACTCCAGGTGAGGCCTCACCATGGACTTGTAAAGATGCATCAGCACCTCCCTCTTTCTACTTGTTATAACTCTTTCTATACATGCCAGCATTCTATTTGCTTTTCCCCACCACCTTGCTGCATTATGATCCCCAGATCCCTCTCCTACTCAGTTGCCTTCATTACTCCCCCATGTGTAAGTTGCTTGTAGGTTTTTCCACCCCATGTACATTACTGTGCATTTTTTGGCACTGAATCTTAGTTGCCCTGTATTCGACAACACCCCCACACCCAACACACCCACTAGCCCCTCAATTTTCTGCCAGTTCAGGTATTACCTGCAATATTTTTTAACTTAGGGAGGCAATAGTCAGTTGCTGCTATTTTTACAATTTTATTCTAAGCCAGTATTAGCTGGACGCAATTGTAGTTTTGCCCTGGCAAGCTAGGTAGCCGTTCCCTTCCACTTCCCAGTTATCTGTACACAAACATGTTCAGGCAACTAATGACGTGGAGAAAGGGAAAGTGGGTTGGGGTGGGGAGACCCCTTATTAGGCCCTTGTTAGAGTGGTGGATTTCATTAATCTCCATCTAATCTCTAACTGGCCAACAAAATGTTTTAAACTGAAATCAAATCTGCTGCCCCCCCATTGACTTCAATGGAACTTGCCCCCCCATGCTCTCCTATGCTCCAAGTTATTACATGACTGAATGGCGGGGTATTCAGATGTATTGGGAAGTAGGTGGGATTGGCTGGTCATCATGTCGGGACCAAACTATGATCTGTTCCAGCTAAATACATGCAAAGGAAAAAAAAAGTATCAGCCAACTTTTAATGCCCTAAGCTATCAAATAGTGCATTACATATATGAATCTTGGAAAAAAATAATTAAATTACAGTGTGTAGATTAATAATTTATCACAACTAGAAAAGATAAGATCATCATTTAACTAACTACAGTATACCTCAAACTGTTCCGTGCCATCACTAGAGCTGAAGTTCTGAAGCTGTTACTATCTATTCCTGACAGAACTAGCTCGGGGTCTGATGGTTTGGAACATAAGCTACTGAAAATTGTTGCTCCTCTTATAGTCTCCCCCCTAACAAAAGTATTCAACCTATCACTATGCCATGGTGCAGTACCAAACATCTGGAAAATGGCAAAAATCACACCCATTCCTGAAAAAGATGATCCTAAAGATATCACAAATTGTCGACCCATAGCTATCTTCTCAGTGCTTAGCAAAATTTTGGAGAAATAAGTGGCAACTCAATCCATTGACTATCTTCAGAAGCACAGTCTTCTCTCCTGTTCCCAGCATGGTTTCCACAAAGGCCATAGCACTTACACCACAATCCTAAAACTCACAAATGACATCTATACATCTATGGATTCTGGCCTCCTCAAAGGTGCAGTTTTCATTGACTTGACCAAGGCATTTGACCTGGTAAACCATCCCCTTCTTCTTGAGAAGCTACGTTCCCTAGGTTTCTCTGCCGATGTAGTTGCCTGGTTTAAAAGCTATCTGTCTGATCGGCAACAGGCTGTCATTTTCAACTCGGCCACATTGGACCTCTTATCTACACACATTGGCATTCCTCAGGGCTCCATACTTGGCCCCTTGCTTTTCTCAATCTTTATCAACAATCTCCCATTGCTAGCACTAACCTATTCATCCCTGCTCTATGCGGACGATCTGGTCATTTACCATAGTGCAAGTAATATCTCAATAATTAACCAATCTCTTGCCTTGGATTTCTTAAGTATTCAGTCATGGCTAACAGAGAACAACCTTGTTCTCCACTCAAGCAAGACACAGTCCATGCTCTTTGGCTTACCTGCCAGACTTAAAGCTAACCAAAGCTCCTTCAAAATACTATGTGCTGATGGGTCCCCACTGGTTAGTACCAGTTCCTTTAAATATCTGGGCATTCTTCTTGATGAATCTCTAGATTTTGATCTGCACATCACCACCACCACCTTTATGTCTGTCAATGCTAAGACAGGAGGTGCCTATCACACTAGCTATCCCCTTACCCCATCGGCTAGACTAGCTGTGGCACAAGGCTTTCTGCTCCCAGCTCTTGCCTATGGCTCAGCCACCTATCTCTCTGCCACAAAGACCTCGCTCCATAAATGGGACACTACCTATAATTCCATTTGCCGCTATGCTTCTGCATCTCCACGATACAAGCACCACTGCCAGCTCTATGCAGGCCTTAATTGGCCCAGCCCTTCTGCCCAACATCTCCAATCCTATGGCTCTCTAATTGACAGTATTACCAGATCAGGCCTCCCCCAATCACTTGCCTCCCTGTTGCACTCACAACCCCTCTCCTATGGGCTTCGATCTACTGACCAAGCCCCTCTCCGTATCCCCAGATGCAAAACCAACATGAGTGGTCGTGCTTTCTCATCCATGGCTCTTAAGTACTGGAACTCCATACCTCAAACTATTCATCAAGCTTCCACTCATGCTAGTTTCAAGAAACTTCATCGTGAACATCTGCGTGCTACTAGCCCCTGTATGTGCTTTCATCCACCGTAGTCTACCCTACTTCCCGCTCTCTATGTCTCCAGGCAACTACTCCTCTTGACTCCTTGCTTCTTCTCTATCTTATTATCATCCTGAAATCCTCTCTATCAGCTCTCACCTTTTTCCTCTGCCTTACCTCCATTCTCCCCCCTCCGTTTTCCTCTCTCCCTAATGCCTACTGACCACATAATAGCACTTATTTGTATTTTTGTAATTGCTTAAAATGTCAGTTTTTATATCACATATTTTTGCACTTCCTACCTCTCTTTTAACTGTCAAAACTGTACTGTTTGTAATCGTATTGAAGAATGTGTAGTAGATTATTTCTCCATGCAAACAATTGGTTGTATGTTATTCCTCCGCCTCACTATCTTACATATCTCATATCTCATGTGCTGCATCACATGTCTACTAATGTGTTTCCATGTGTATCCTCCCGGGGCGTGTCTGAAAATAGGCATTTCATGCCTAGTGCACTCACCCGGTTACCAAAATAAATAAATAAATAATATATGCCACTGACCAATGGCAAGAAATTAACAAGGACAAGAACTGATATTACATATAACAGTGTTCTAATAAAAGTGTTTTTTTCCAAGTTGTGAGTGCATTTTTTTTGTTACATACCATACTCCAATATTTAACTTGGCTTTAATTTGTTTGGTGAAATTTACTTTTTGAGCTCTGCAACTGCCTTTTTGAATGATGCAACTGATCACCAAACACTTCACTCTGTATCACTGAGGGTGCTGTTGCTAGGAATCAGGAAACAATTGCTAGGAATTTGTGGTAGGCCACATAAAGACTGTAATGAATATGAATACCTCATTATATAAATGATACACACTCAGGTAACTTGTCCCTTGGAAATGTGGTTACAGCGTTTCACCAATGGCAATAAGGTAGCTGTTTCTCTCAGGTATTACAACAGAGAAGCAAGGAGTCTCTGCTGCATGTAGGTTAACGGTCCTTCATTTCCCTGCAATTGTAAAATAAACAATAATTAAACAGTAATTTAGCAGTCACACCAAAACTATCATCGGCAATGCAAACAAATATAAACTTTGTCTTGATGCAGCACTCAAAATCCATAAATACCAGATCATTCAGTCAGTCAATAATCAGAAAAGGACATTACATGAGAATAAACTTATGTAATGGGAAACGTCCACCTGTAAATGGGCCACACAGCAGTGAGTGCGAGGCAGGGCCTGATTAGCATTTTTGCAAATATTCAAATTTTTTAACTTACTGACTTTTCAGTTATGTCAATCTTATCTGTTTTATCCTGCAGTCCCTCCCACTGGCATTTTAAAAGAATTATCCCATCTGTGCACCCACCACCTCATTTGGAGGACCTGAGACAGACAGAGCCAGCAAGCGGCCACAGAAGCATATACTAAAAGCTCTGGTTTGTGATCTACATGTCCCACTAGACTCAGACCTGGTAATGACTCTCTAATGCCAAGTGAGACATTGCAAAGCCATAATGACTATTAGCATTCTAAATGGGCCATGAGAACAACAGATGGATAGTTGTGGGAGCCACATGGTGCCACTTCAAGGGAGGGAGGGAAGAAGTTGGAGGCAAGATAGCCTTGGGCTGTTGCAGCAACAGGAGTCGGTTCCATATATGCTATTGCGCTTATAAACACTTCTAAGCAAATGGCAGCTGAGTTCATGTCAGTCTGCACTGTCTTGTCTTACCAATGAAGATTTAACAGTATCATTTTGGCAAAAAGTTTGTGGGGGAAAAACGTAGTGTTTTATTATTCACTGTTCATCTTAGGTCTATAAATTTCATGGACATGTCTTCAAATCTCTGGCCCACATTTTCAAAGGAGAAGCGCAAAGTAAATTTAAGATGTGCCGCCCATCTCAAAAAATGCACCAAAGCATGATATTCAAAAGACATCTAATGCATCATTCTGTGAGAATAATGTATGTAACACAAATAAGGGGAGGGGGTCCCATGAATATGTTGTGCATCACGGAAATGAACTGCCTAAAGTTAGGCACACAAAAGGATGACCTAGATCGGCCAGCCACCCACAGGCAGGCCGCAGAACTGCAGGCAGGCCGTCCACAGAGAGACCTTGGAGGTGCACAAGAACATGCTCCAGGCATCCACATACAGCAGGCATGCCAGGATGGATGAACCCTGAGCCACAGGTGCCATGTCACCACCGACACCATCCAGGGAGCAACACCCCACACCACACCCTGGACGTAGAGACCCAGCAGCCACATGCTTGTGTTGCCAGGATGGGGAACAGAGGGAGTAGGGCAGAGAGCACACCAAGGGAGGGAGCAGGAGGATTCACTTGTGCTGCCGGGACAGGGAACAGAGGGAGCGGGGCCTACAGCATACAGAGGGAGAGAGTGGGAGGGTTCACTTATGCTGCCTGGACAGAAAACGGAGGGAGCAGGGCAGGCAGCATGCAGAGGGAGGGAGAGAGTGGGAGGGTTCACTTCTGCTGCCGGGACAGGGAACAGAGGTAGCGAGAAGGAGAGCACGCAGATGGAGGGAGCAGTAGGGTTCACTTGTACTGCCTGGACAGGGAAAGGAGGGTTTGGCTAACAGCATAATGTAAAAAAAAAGAAATTAAGCACTCTCATTGCAGCGCTTAATTTCTTTCAACTAGAGAATGGCTTCCAGCTGTGAAACTCAAACTAGTGTCACAGTCTGGCTGCATGCCCATTGTTCTGTCAGGGATGAGTCTGCTGTAGATTGCTCAACATTGGACTAGTCCCTGACACACCTCTCAAATGTCACTCTACCACAAAATGTTTCTTGTGCATGCACTATTAAACAAAAATTGGTAACCAGGAGAGGCACACTGAGCCAAGGCTTGTTTCCAGGTGTGACCTATGGGGGAGGGGAGATGGAGTCCAAAACAGTACACTGGTACAGTGTTCTGAAGAATGCAAAATATACTATAAGAAGAGAACAAAGCAAGTTAAAAATTGGCAGGAAAGTAATGAATTACAATGCATGTACCGTTATGGGAGCCAATAACCTGAAAAGGGTGCCCATAACATGCAAGCCGGGTGGGGGAAGGGCAAATAACTTGCAATGGGAAGAGGAGCTAATTACCTGCAAGGGAGAATTGGCTAATGGACTGCAAGGGAACAGGGGGCACTAATAATCTGTGAGAGGAGAGAACTATTATCGTACAAGGGAGAATGGTACAAAAGTTTGCTGAGGAAGCAGAGGGCTGTTACCAACTGGCATGTGTACATGTTCTGCAATCTGATTTGAAAATTTTTTGGTGATGCAAATTTTGAGAGGTTTGCACCCCCAGGTCAATATCATAAAGCCCACTAGCTGTAACCAAATGAACCCCGTCCTTCCCTAACACAAATTTCAGTTTAAATGGCGCAATTTATCCACCTCCCCAGGCAGTACTTCTCCAAAGGGCTTGATCTACATCCCCTCCAAGTTTATTTACTCAAAATGGCCCTTTAAGATGCATCATCTTATTTTCAGTCAGGTCCTGCTTCTTGCTATATGTTACTGCTTGGAAGTAGAGATGTTGTAAAACTAAATTTTGCCAGTGAAATTGTAGCAAAACTGGCAATGTCACCACATGAACACCGTATGTAATTCTCCAGTTCCACTAACTTTTTTACCAGGTGCGAAATTTCATGGTCAAATGCTTAATTTCACCTGAAATGGCAAAACTTTGCCCAAATTTCGCATTTTGCCTGTGGAATTTCACATTTTGCACCCGCAAAATATTTCGCAAAACACACGAATTTCGTGAAATATTTTGCATAACGAAATTTCCTAGTTTCGGACATCTCTACTTGGAGGACTGACGTGCTTAAAGGTGAATGATTTGCAGGTCACACAATTAAGTGGCACTTGTGGGATCTGAATCTAGGTTTCCTTGTTTGCAGGCCTGTGCTTCAACCATTGCGCCACGGTGCTAAAGGGAGTAAACAAAGGTGGCCACCGCCAAATTCAGTTCTGCTCTGAATCCGAAACCTTATTTGGTTCAACTTTTGGAATTGGCTGCATGACTTCATATTAGAATGTAGCAATTCACATAGCGGTAAAACAAGACTACAAATGTGTGAGAGTATACCAAGTTGTAAATTCATCCCAGTCATTTTCCACCCTCCAACCACCTTTCAGTTCTCCCACTCAAGTTTACAAAAAACAAACATTTGACAATGCCGAATGTTGTTTTGCTGGCGTTGGCATTAATAGTGCAGGAGTTAAGAGAGATGCATAATAGGAATGGCAGTGAAGTACTGAACCGACGTCAACCCCATCCCAGCCTGCAGAGACTGACAGGCATTGGGGTGTGCCTTTGGGTCATCAGCCATAACGGTCACGCCATTTCACCTCACCCTACCCTGCAGACACCGACAAATGTTGAGGTGTCCCTTGGGGTGTTCAGGCTTTACACTCACCCCATTCCATCAGAAAATACGCTGAAATGGGTACAGTATAGGAGAATGGGGTAAACTTTGGGGCCGAACAGTCCAAGGCACACCCCAATGCCTGCCACTGGGTGCAGCATGGGGCTGGAATGGCATGGGCATTACTGTCGACAATTCCAAGTCACACACCTGACACCTGTCAGTCCCTACAGGGTAGGGCGTTATGGCTGGAAAAACAGGGTAGGGCATTATGGACAGAAACCCTAGCGCCTTGGGAGTTTTTTGATATTTTCACTCCAAGTTTTCAACATGGGCTTTTTGTGACCCCGCTGCATGAACAGTGCCATGATCAGTTCGCTAGCTGAAAGGTGATTTTGCACAACACCTATGCCATTTGGCACCACAGGTGCAAACACACATTTCGAACAGGATGTGAAAAATGACAGCTGTACTTTTCATGAGAAGGTGTAAAAAATGGTAATGTTGAAAATGTGGAGTGAAAATATAACAAAATTGGTGAAGTCACGAGTGTGCATAGAAACTGGGCAACGCACACCCATAATGCAATTATTTGGGGATTGTATTACACCAGATTTCCAACATTAGCATTTTGTGACCTCCGCTCATGAACAGTGGCACTGTGATTTTCTTAATCTGTCCCGAACGTTGATTTCGCACAGCGACCATACCCACTGTGTGCCACAGGTGTGAAAACATGTTTTGGGCAGGATGTGATATAAGGCCCTTGTTAGTTGACCGGTGCCCACGTTTCATTGCCAAATGGCCACTATATCATTTAAAAAAAGATAGAAAAGCTGCTGCTCATTGCATATATTGGAGCACACCCCCGCACTCTCACTAGCATCTCGTCAGCACTCTAGTGAGCGCGGGGGCGGAGTGTGGGCAGCAGAAAAAAAAGTGAAGCCCTTGAGACCTGGTTTTCACCTTTTTATGAGAGATGGATCTATTTGGTTATTTAAAAGTTTGAGGAAATCTTCACTTTATTTTGATCCTGTGGCAGCAAGGCATGGATGGCTATGGTGCAGGGGCTCACTGAGTTCTCCTGGTATCTTTCTAAGCATCTAAAATGTATCTTCACATTTTAATTTCAATAAAAATAACTTATCTGATGCCTGTTTGAGAGCTGGTGCCTTCTTTCTTCTTGGAAACTCACACCTAAAAAGAGAAACAAAAACAAACACTATAGATGCTGGGTTCATTTCAAATATTTGCCTTTTTTTTTTTTTTGAGGGGGGGGGTACTGACTGACCTTGACTGAGTATAAATAGTAGGTGTCAAATAAAATAATGCTTCATGATGTTCAACCGAGCCCAGATTCTTCTAGTGTAGATCCCTTAGCACAGGGTGGTCAGACTGTCCACCAAAGAAGAAGAAAAGGTGTGAAAGTGAGCTACGTGACATACAGGCATCTACACAAATAGTGTGACGAACCTGTTTATCTGATGAGGAACTGTGTAAATACGTGTATTTATATACAGAGTTACTACAACATACCCTGTTTATGTACATAGTTTCTATGTCACTGCCCCCCACCCCGCTGCCTGCTGGGACTACTTTAAACAACCCTAAATTCCAGGTTTCTTGTTTTCTCTGCTCCTCAGGCTCTGCCCATGGTTGTTACCCTGCCTGCCCACTGCCCCCCCCATGGCTGTCTGCCTACTTGCTACAAGTCTGCCAACTTCTGCTCTACTCTGGACCCATCAGCTCCATTCCATTCTCTTTTACACTACTCAACAAAAGCCCGAAAACAGGAAGTGTTTCTTTTTAAACTGCCATTTCTGAATGGTGCTAACCAGCATTACCACTTGTTCACTCCGGCTCCAACACTGCACTCCCTTACTTGCCCAGGCAACAGGAAAATGCAGATCATCCAGATATAAAAATGTTACCATTTTATTAATAAAAAAATAAATAAAAGACTGACCAGTTCATGCATATCCCAGCAGGTGCCGCCACCAAAGCCACCACACTCGCTAACCCCTGCTGCCATCTTTTATGAAAACTTTTCAGAAGCTAGATCCTGAACCAATCATGGCTATGTCTTCATGTCAGCATCCCTAACAATGGACATAACTGGCCAATCACACCCCATTCACAAAATTCCCCCTATAATGCAGAACCACAAAAAGACAAATTACAAGAAGTCCCTCAAAATTAATATGAGTGCCATTGGTAATATAATAAAACTAAACCAAACCGATATCAACCAAGAAAGGCCTGTTGCATGAACAGAATATAGGGGGGGGGGGGGGCTGACTGTGTGATAACTCATTTATCTGACAGTTAC
Source organism: Neoceratodus forsteri (assembly GCA_016271365.2). Taxonomy (NCBI): domain Eukaryota; kingdom Metazoa; phylum Chordata; order Ceratodontiformes; family Ceratodontidae; genus Neoceratodus; species Neoceratodus forsteri. The sequence goes on along the minus strand of CM057450.1, from coordinate 1,276,171,836 downwards.
CTCGTAACTATCACTTGTGGCTTTGCCAATCAATGATGTTACTTGAGGTCAAAGGCAACTATCCAAGATAAATGAGTTATCACACAGTCCCCCCCCACCTCGCACATCCCAGATATATGCCTCAGCTGCCCAGCTCCAGACTGACTGGATCCCCCCCCCAGAGTAGGACAGTAGCAGAGGTCAGTGCCTAAAGCACATCCTGGTCTTTGATCTCCGGGTAGATGTTTTTCCTCCTTACATTTCTATCCCCTGGGATGTCGGGGCACTAGATGACCCAGTGAGAAGCAAGCAAGTGTGCTTCACTTAGGCCTTTACCAAGCTCACACTCTCACTGCCTGCCACATTACCATCTGTGGTCACCCAAGTGGCAGAGATTTCCCTCCCTCCCTCCCCAGAGGGATTGTGTGTATGGGATGCTCTGTTCTCCTGCCCCGGCTGGCCCCTGACAGCCCAAGCTAGTTCCCAAATTTGGATCAGTGCCATCACGGATGGTAGCACTATCATTGTGCTGATAGACTGGCCCTGTGTTTGACATTTTTAAATAACTTCATCCCAATGCCCCACTCACAAACAGAACACTGTAACAAACTGCAATGCATCAATGTGGTACAGTCTGACTGGGGGTGGTAAAAGAGGAAAAACTGTATACGTTGGCTATCTGACTGTTCAACAGTCCATCAACAATCCTTCCTGACACCATCATCAGTTAATCCACCACATACCAGTAACCAACATAACCAATGCCCCCCAGCACCAAAAGTCCTACCTCTCCTTGACCAATAAGCTTGGTAGAAACCAAGGAATTCCCAGCTACTCACCTATCCCCACAAATTACCAGTACTTACAATTAAAGTATGTAAGGAAACTAAAACCTGACAACTAAAAGCTTCAGCACGCCAGAAAAGGGGGTAAGGAGGTTTCAGTGTTTTGTGTGGCACATCCAATATTTATTTTACCACCCTCATTTACCTTTTTTTGTGCATCTTTTGGCTCCCCTGCACTGACAAGCCCCCATCCACAGGTCTCCACAGTCCTGTCACCCTCCAGGACTTGCCTTGTGTGGCTCTTCCTCCATGGCTCCCCTCAGCACAGCAGGGTCCCCCAAACCCCACCAGAGACAATGGACATCTGCCTGTATTGCTGGGTACAGGGCCTGCAGGAAACAGATGTCATCATACCATTAACCCCTGATCTTTCCTTGTTGTCCTGTCCCCTAGTACACAGTAGTCAGTGTTCAATGACACCAATGGCCAAGGTGTGCACCCTTAATGCATGGATGATGCTGGGTATCTGCCCTGCCTCTGCTTCTCCTGTCATCAGTTTTTTGAAGTAATTCAAATTGACTTCAGTTTTACCGGAAACGCTAGTTTTTATCCATTGAAAAACGTCTCAATGTGTTCTCAAATGCCCTTCAAAAAGTGCACAAAAAATGCTAATTAGCCTTCAAAAAGAAGGGAAAGCGAGTGGTAAAAAACTGTTCTGAACAAACCCTTCAATTGTACCTTAAACACCCTTCTTTTCCACCTAAAATGAATGCCTTCAAATTCAAGTTTTCTTCAGTGTTTGTAATTGGTTTTGAAGTACTTCAAATTGTCTTCTATTTTATTTGGAAAACTAGTTTTTATCCAGTGAAAAACATCTCAATTTGTTCTCAAATGCCCTTCAGAAATTGCACGAAAAATGCAAATTAGCCTTCAAAAACACAGAAATACTGGTAATAAACTGATAAACACCTAAAGCACATTCAAGAAGATATGTAAATGAGTATGTTTTTGATTTGGATGTCTTTTTAGAAACATTCTGTTTACAATGCAAATAGAATCTTTCTAAAAAGAAATCCAATAACAAAACATGCTCAATTACATATTTTGCTGCATGCTCAGCCTAATGTAAGGCATAAGCAATCCATTTTTGACTTAAAAACAAGTCTACTTGTACCTTCTCATGTGCCCTTTCTTTGTGCAGCAATACTCCGGTAATTATCATATGAATCCCAGTTACTTTTCGGGTATACCAGATGGCAAACAAGACATGAAAATCAATGTGCTCAAATACATTGTATCTTAGAAGGAAACTATATTTAGTTACTGTACTGGTAAAACATTTTGTTTATGCTATTCTTTCCTGTTACTATTTTATACCATCTGTCTGTTCTTCAAAAGTTATGCAACCATAAACATCCTCTGTTACAGTCACTGCATTGTTACAGTTCACTCATTTAGTATACATACTAAGCACGGGATCACTTATCTGGGTCCTATGAAGCCTGGGATGGGGTCACGGGGTGATGTCCAGTTGTACCTGTAAAATAACAGTGATATGGTCAAAATGTATGGAGAGGTACACATTGGGAGGAACAAGAGTTAAAAGTGCGAGCCCAGAAATTAAGTAAAAGTTAATTTAGAGAAGTAAGGGTTTAAGTCAAAAGTGAGGGAGAGAGGGAAAAAAAAATATAGAGATAAAAAAACAACAAGAAAAAGAGACAAAGAAATGAAGCAAGTGCTGTGGGTGGTGTTATTTAAATATGATTTAGTCAGTGGTTCAGTAAGCTAGTGTAGGCTTTGGGCTATAGGCCCATTCCTTTAAAATGGAGTATCCCTGGCATCTGGTGGTCCAACAAAGTCTTCTTTCCCCAGACTGCTGACTTCTTCTCATCCTCCTCCATGGTGTCAGAGCAAGTTACCAAAGCCTGATAAGCAATGAAGGAGTCACCGATGATAGCATACATGGAAGTCCAATCGGACAATAAAGGAGCCACCAATAGTGGCACAGTAGGAAACCAGAGGAGCAGGCAATTAAGTAGCAGTCATTGGCAGCACAGAAGTAAACTATTTGGGGAGGAGAGATACTGTACTGGAGGAATGCCATATAGCAGAGGGCTAAGTGAGGGTAGGCACTCAAAACCTAGAGAGAGAGGACTTACCCATCACTTTTTTCTTGGAAGCCAGACAAGCAGTGATCAGAGGACAGCATAAAAAAAGAGAAAAAAAAAGGGATTAGTTATACAATGTCTGTGGGAAAAGCCCCACTCAGGAACCCAAGGCTGGGACCAGGGAGTATGGGATGATCTTCCAGGATAGGGCCCCAGGGAAGGAAAGCAGGGAACCCTGGTGGAGGGGGGAAGCTTCTCCTAGTGGTGGACTACTGTCTGGGGAGTGGATTTAGGGTCATCTAAGATCGGGGAGACAGGGAGGTCAAGTGCCTCCCAGAAAGTGCTGCATGGAAAGATGGTAAGCGGGTCCATAGGATCACTACGGCAATAGCTAGGAGGGAGCAGCTGAATGTCATTGTCCACCAGGGGACCAATGAATTTCAGGAAGCTGGGGGAAACCTGAAATAGATAGCACGCTCTGTCTCATTCTTGGAGGTGCTACCTGTCCAGGGCACAGGGGAAGCCAGGGTACTCCACATCCATACCTTCAACTTCTGGTTGAAGGATTGGTGTGGAAGGGAGGGTTCTGGCTTCATAGGGGACTGGGGCTTGACCTGGCCAGATGCAGGCTTATATAAGGAGGATGGCCTGCATCTGTCTGAGAAGGGGACCTTGGTCCTTTGTAAGAAGTTTAAATGCTTCCGCAGGTAGCATTTAAACTGGCCATGGGGGAGGGCCAGGAGACTTAGGAACACTTCCCATGGGAATATGCAGGAACATAAGTTGACTACGGGTACAGTTAAAGCAGGCAGGGAGGGGCAGGCAGGTGAAGAATGTATAATGAATGACTGGGGGGGGCAAGAGCACAGGAAAGGAAACGGGAGGGAAGGGGGAGATTCTGTAGAGGGAGAACAAGAGCAGAGGGTGGGTAGAATGTAAAACATGGAAGATCATGCCAACGAATGCCTGTAACCTAGGAAATAAGGTTCCAGAACTGGAGGCCTAGTTGGCAGATGCAGACCTTGACATAGCAGCAATAATAGAAACATGGTACTCTGCTAATGATGGCTGGGAAGTCAATGTACCAGGCTATACGTTGTTCAAGAGGAACAGGGAGGGTAAAAAGGTTGGGGGAGTAGCCCTGTACATCAGAGATGGTATAAAGGCTATAGAAGTTCAATGAAGGCAGGGGGAGACCAAGGCAATGGGGTCATCCTGGAGCAAGATAATGAAACAGCAATACGCACTGAGGTGATCTACAGACCTCCGGCGCAGAGGAAGGAAGTAGACAGGGAACTAGTGGAGAACATACACGACATGGCTGCTAAAGGCAAAATCCTGCTACTGAGGCATTTTAATATGCTGGACATGGATTGGGCCACCCAGGTGGCTGTTTCAGTCGGAAGTACAGCCATCCTTGAATCACTGCAGGGGGTTGGACTCAGGCAGCTGGTGAATGATCCAACCAGGGACAAGCCAATTCTGGACATGGTATGGACCAATGGAAACAGAGTCAAAGAATTATAGATGGAAGGGAATCTGGGGTCCATTGACCACCACATGGTGTAGTTCAGCATGGAGACATGGACTCAATTGAGCCACACAAGGGCAAGGGTATTAGATTTCAAGAGGGCGTATTTCATTGAAATGGTAGATGTATACAAGCAGTCCTGGGGAAGGGAAAGGTAGTAGAGAGGATGGAAGAACAATGGGAGAAACTGAAAGGAGCCATAGTGGATATAACAAACCAATATGTTAGGATAGTGGCCAAAGGGAAAAAGGAGGAAACCATTATAGTTCTCTAACGAGGTGTAGGACAAAGTCAGGGCTTAAAGGCTGAGTTTCAGGAAATATAAGGGGCGTCAAGAGGAGGAGGACAGGAAGGTGCGTATCTTGAATGTCTAAGGGAAGCAGAGAAGGCTGTTAGGAGGGTGAAGATGCAGACAGAAGAGGGCTTAGCAGAGTCTGTAAGCAAAGGGGATAAAGTATTTTATAGGTACATCAGTGAAAGAAGAAAACTGGGGGGGGGATTGTGAGGCTCAAAGGAGAGTGTAAGGAAGGGATCTGGACAAGGCAGAAATACTGAACAAACACTTCTGCTCAGTATTCACTAAGGAGGAAGGACTAAGGACCACAGTTGGGTTGTAGAGGTGATGGGGTGGGGGGTGGGGAAAGAGCTGAACACCAGTATATTCATAGTGGCGAGAGTTCTGGAAGAACTCACAAAGCTGAAAGTGGATATGGCCATGGGGCGAAACTGCATCAACCTGAGGATATTAAAGAAGCTGTGATGGGAACTAGCAGCACCTCTGGCAGCCCTGTTCAGAGTCACTCAACACGAGTGTTGTTCCAGAGGACTGGAGGAGGGCACATGTAGTCCCACTGCACAAAATCGCAGTAGGGAGGAGGCGGGGAACTACAGGCCAGTCAACCTCACCTCAGTGGTGGGAAAGATCATGGAGACACTGTTGAAAGGAAGGATAGTGGCACATATGGAATCCAGTGGTGCTCAGGATCTGAGGCAACATGGATTCACAGCAGGAAGGTCATGTCAAACCAATAAAATAGTTTTTTTGATTGGGTGACCGGGAACTTAATCAGGAAGGGGTGGCAGAGGTCGCCTACCAAGATTTCAGCAAAGCCTTTGACACCGTCCCACATAGAAGGCTGATTAACAAGATGGGTAGTCTGGCATGGGAGACAAGGTGGTCAACTGGGTTAGGAACTGGTTAACAGACAGGAAACAGATGGTGGTGGTAAATGGAGTACAATCTGGGGAAAGGAGGTGACCATTGGGGTACCTCAGGGACCAGTACTAGGACCTGTCTTATTCAATGTCTTCCTTAGTGACATTGCAAAGGGGCTAGAAGAAAAGGTCTGCCTGTTTACCGATGACACCAAGATCTGCAACATATTGGATATTCCAGAAGGGGTGCAGAACATGAAGAGGGACCTGAAGAAGCTTGAAAGATGGTCGGAGATGTGGCAGCTGAGGTTTAATGCAAAGAAGTACAAAATAATGTATATGGGGCACAAAAACTCTGGAGCAACATATCAGTTGGGGGTGAGGACAGAGCATGCACCAAGCGGGAAAGAGACCTTTGGGTTATCATCTCCGATTACCTTAAGGTAGGAAAACAGTGCGACAAGGCAGCAGGCAAAGTAAATAGGATACTGGGATGGCAGGGGCATCACCAGCAGGAAAAGGGAGGTCATAATTCAATTATACAAGACACGAATGAGGCCCTACCTGGAGTACAGTGTGCAGTTCTGGAGACAAAACCTATGTAAGCACATAGACAGGGTGAAGAAAGTTCAGAGGAGGGCAACAAAATGGTACAGGGATTGCATCACAAGTCCTATGAGGACAGGCTGAAGACTTAAATATGTACTCCCTGGAGGAGATGAGGGATGGAGAGAGGGTATATGCTAGACACATACAAGTACTGTACAGGGATGAACAGGGTGCAGGAATACACTATTTTCCAGCAAAAAAGATGTTCGAGGACTAGAGGGCATGGGATGGAGTTGGTGGGAGGGCGATTCAGAGGAAACGTGAGGAAAAATTTCTTCACAGAAAGGGTGGTGGATAAATGGAACACCCTGCCAGAGGAAGTGGTGGGAGCTGAAACAATCACGAGAATTAAGAATGCATGGGATAGAAATAAGGGAATCCTGGAGGTCAGGGGGTAAATGGCAACAGACTTCTAGAAAAATGTAAAGGGAACTTACAAGCTCAAATGGGCAGACTGGGTGGGCCATAGGCCCTTATCTGCCAACAGTATCTCTGTAATAAAAAGAAAACATTAAGGGATTTCTCTGTTCAGCAAGCCTGTATGCACTAACAAGCCACCTACAGTTCTTCTTTTTTAAGCTAATTTGTTTCTCCTTGGGTCCCCACCAGTCAGCTACCTTCTTTTAGCCACCCACCAAGCCCTGCACTCTACATCAGACAGCTGTCCCCTTCTTTGCCCATGGTTTACCCTCCATGGCAGAGTGGTGAGGAGCCCCCCCCCCCCCCAACAGCTCGACTCACCTTGAACAGGATCCAGTTGCAGGAAGTGCCATTCAGAGTCGGGCCTTCGGAGGGTGGCTGCTTACATCCTGCTCGACCTGGGACCTCTGTTTTCCTTGTTCAGTTCCCTTGAGTGGAGTGTGCAATGCCGGCAATGGCCATACTGTGTGTGCTTCTGCCCACAGCACGCCAGCTGACTGCGCCATCCCCCCTTGCGTGTGACAAGCGCATGGCGTGCCTGCACCCTGCCACTGCTAGGTGTCAGGGAAGCACTGAGCCTGTACTTCCCTCCACCCCATGAGAGGAGAGCTGTCCTTTGGATGCTCAATTCTCTCCCTCCCCAGCTGACCCGTTCGCACCATGAACACAAGTCGCCAGCATGGCAGGAGGTAAGACACAGATGCCTCAGCCCTTCATGCCACTGTGCCAGCTAGCCGCCTACAATTCTAAAGATAAACATTACTAAGAACAAGATGCAGACATACTTACTGTGAACACACTGCAGCACCTTCACTAGAAACCAACAAACTCCACCAGCAGCATCCAGGCAGAGCCCACACTGCAAAACAAAAACACATGGATGTTTAACCCACACTGAATAACAAGGTTAATGCAGAGTACAGTAATAAGAATAACCACTCCAAGGAACCAGGAGACAAAGTCAAGAATAACATGAAGATGACGGAACACCACAGAGCCCCTCAACGGTGTGTTTTTTTTTTTTTTTTTAAATAGCCGTTTCTTAGTGTTCAGACAGTGATACCCTCCAAGGCTAATGCTGTCCATCCAGTGCGTGTGTCTACATACCACTACCACCCGACTATGCGCCAGCTTGATCACACAACTTCCTCCCACTGCAGCACTTTCCACCTACCTCCTAAAAGTGCTGACCTAGTACCAGTCACTTTCCTGTGTCTAGTGGAAACTCTGACCCTTCCCTAATTTGTGCAGTCCCTGGTGCCCAAGAGTAGGCCCACTCACTCTCCCGGACTGACAAACAGCAGACTCTGGTGTCCACCAGTCCACCCTCCCTGTCCCTGACCTATTCCAAGCAGTCCCTGCTGTTAAACATAGAATTTGATGGCAGATAAGGACCGCTTGGCCCACCTAGTCTGCCCATTTCCCTACCTAATGGATAAGCTGCTGATTCTTGTTAATCAACAGTCTGCTTCCTCCTACCCCCACTAAAATTGCCTTATGTCTGTCCCATGCATTCTTAAATTTCACCACTGTTTTTGACTCTACAACCTCCACAGGAAGCCTGTTCCATGCATCTACAACCCTCTCTATGAAGAAATACTTCCTCACATTACCTCTGAGCCGTCCCCCCTCTATCTTCAAATTGTGCCCCCTTGTTCTTCCACATCTCTTTTCCTGAAAGATGCTACCCTCTTGGACTTTGTTGATTCCCTTGAGGTATTTGAAAGTTTCTGTCATGTCCCCCCTCTCCCTCCTTTCAGTGGTACCCCTCTGACTGATACCAAGCAATACCTCGTCTTTCTCCCCGACCTGAAATTGAGCAGTCTTCTGGTGTCCAGTTGTACTACCTCCTTCTCCTAGGAACTGCTGAACCACCCTGTACTATCTCTGGTACTGTTTGGGTAGAAGGATCATGACAGACCATTCCTTCCATAAGTAGGGCCGCGTGAGACCCCATTTGGAGAGTTCTGCAGAATGTACCGGTAATAAATTGTGTACGAATATATGTGCACGTATGTACTGTGTGTGTGTGTGTGTGTGTGTGTGTGTGTGTGTATCTTTGTGTCTCTGATACTACTGTTCTATGCATGAGACTGTGGTACCGAATAGTGGTACATTTCTATGTGCATGTATCTGTGCTGTCGTGTCTATACAGTAATCTGAGCATGTGTGTGTGTATAACGCGCATGTGTGTGTAAACATGCATTTGTCGCTATGTCTGTTTCTACTGGTGTGTGTGACTGTGCATCTTTTTAGATGGAAGGATACATATGCATGTGTGTGTGTTTCTAACACTATATTAACTCAGGATAGACTCTGTGATACAATATCGGTCCCACTCTTACCCATTTGACTAGTTTGACTGTCAGTCCGCTTGAATGGTTACACCATCCATGTGTATTACGTGGGGTTGGTTGAGTATGTGTACTGCTTTGTGATCTGTGTGTAACAGTAAGTGAATGCTTCTGTCTACTGTTGTATGTGTAATGGCGTGTGTGTGTGTCTCCATACAGTGGTTTGCACGTCAACCACCAGACAGCCATTTGACCCACTAGACCATGATAAATATTAGTTTAAGAAAGGTACCACTGGGAGAAGATGTGGTCTAAAGCTGATATCAACCCCCTAACTGCACCTTCTGTCTTCTCCCTTTACTTCTCCCTATCAGTTTTAGTTTCCTTTGATTACAGTGGTGTGTAGTGTCATGTTCTTTTAAGTCATGTTGTGACACTACTGCTTAGATGCCAAGTGATGGCCGGACTGGCACTATTTTTTTTTTCCAATTGTTTCACCAGGTGAGAAACACTAAGCTGAAAGCTTGTTTACAGGTGCAACCTGGGAGCACAGGAAGTTAAGTGACTTGCTCAGGGTCACACAGTATGCAAGTGAGGGCTGTGGGATTCAAACCCAGGTCTCCAGATTTGCAGATCAGAGCCTTAAACCACTGTGCTATACTGTCTCCTTACCTAGAGGTTAGGGTAACTAGCTATGAATGACTTTGGTACAGTACATCCGCCAGACCTGGGTCTGATCCCCACAACCTCAAGTAGACCCTGTCCATTCCCGAGTGGCAAAGGCTAGTCCCTAGAGCAAACCCTCCACACTCCTGTGGTTTACCACCCTCATTCCTTCCCTGTTCTTCCACATGGATTAAAAAAAAAATTGCATACTCCTGGCATTTGTAAAAGCCCTCCTCCTTAGCCAGACCCCCATCCCCAAATAGTCCTTATTTAGATGTTAGGCTCCCCTCCTGACCTCCAAGCCATGATATGGGGACCACATATAGCAAGATATACTGGACAGCATGACGCCCTCCTCTCCTGACCTCCAAGCCATGATATGGGGACCACATATAGCAAGATATACTGGACAGCATGGTCCCTTCCCCTCCTGACCTCCAAGCCATGATATGGGGACCACATATAGCAAGATGTACCGGACAGCATGGTCCCCTCCCCTCCTGACCCCTGAGCCATGATATGGGGACCACATATAGCAAGATATCCTGACAGCATGGTCCCTCCTCCTGAGCTCCAAGCCATGATATGGGGACCACATATAGCAAGATATACCGACAGCATGACTCTCCTCTCCTGACCTCCAAGCCATGATATGGGGACCATATAGCAAGATATACCGGACAGCATGGTCCCCCTCCCCTTCTGACCTACAAGCCATGATATGGGGACCACATATAGCAAGATATCCCGGACAGCATGGTCCCCTCCTCTTCTGAGCTCCAAGCCATGATATGGGGACCACATATAGCAAGATATACCGGACAGCATGACCCCCTCCTCTCCTGACCTCCAAGCCACGATATGGGGACCACATATAGCAAGACATACCGGACAGCATGGTCCCTTCCCCTTCTGACCTACAAGCCATGATATGGGGACCACATATAGCAAGATATACCGGACAGCATGGTCCCTTCCCCTCCTGACCTCCAAGCCATGATATGGGGACCACACATAGCAAGATATACTGGACAGCATGATCCCCCCTCCCCTCCCTCCCTTCCCTCCTGAACCTACAGCACAGTCTGCCACCAGCTCAAACAGTCCACAAGCTGAATGACAGAGCATGTCAGTGTGCATGATTGGGGGAGGAGGCAGATCAGAGTATGTCATTCATGACGTTTTGCAGAAATCAATCTTTCCTAGCATTATCAATGACACTCACCATTCTGGGCACTCCGTCTCCTGCACTGGCGGTTTCATGCTGTATTGAGCAGCTGACTGATCAGAGCAGGTGGACATGCTCTGTGTGGGTTGGGGGGGCACAATTAGGCTATCCTAAATATCAATACAAATCCAGTTTCTGCATTGTTTTCTAAACCCAGTAATTCACTGTGGGGGTGGGAGGTTGCATGCAACTGGGCTATCCTGAATATCAATACAAAGCCAGTTTCATGGTAGTTTCTACACCCAGTAATTCACCTTTTAGAATGCTTAGAGAATCATTTCTCTGAACGGCTGCAGCAATCATAGTTGTACTCCAGCAAACCAAACACAGAGCCTGGAGTGCAATCTGATTATGACAGGCAAACCCTTCAAAAGTGCCAATTTCAAAATAGCACCCAGTGAAAAATAGTACTGTGCTGTTTTATAATCAGCACACATGAAGGGGTTTGTCTGTCACTTGTATGTTTTAGAAACAGCCTGCTCATATCATTATATATAATGAACCCGTCTCCTTGAAGAATGCTCTGGTAACCTCACAGTTTGTGAGGTTAGTGACATCATGAGGGCACTCGAGCTTTGCACTCATGCCCATGATGTCACCAGCCTCAGTCAGTGTGACTTGTTCTACATGGAGGGGGTTCATTATTCCCTGTATGTGCCTGCTATCAAATCTCAAATGCAAGGTTGGACCTGGTCAGTGGAGACCTCCAACAAATGCCGGGGAGGTTCAAGTCTGAAAATAGCTCTCATTTCCAGGCTAAAATAAATAAATAAATACCCACCATGTCCGTTAAATATTGCTCAGACTAAATAGTTCCTCACAGTTCACCTGGTTTATCCCTTTCATGGGAGTCCCTAGTGAGGGGGCACATGGAGGGAAGTGAATCTAACACCACATAGCCAAGAGGTGATACATTGCATCCGTGGGTAGTAGAGGCTTTTCATCAGTGTCTCAAACTTTTATTCACTAATGCTTTCAGGGTTTGATCTTCCTCACAGCTAAGTCATGCCAGTTTTTAAATACTAATTAAAAAATTTATATTGCTACTGTTTGATATATGAAATGGTGCCCTGAGCCTCAGAGGAAGAGCGCCACATGAAATAAAGGCAACAACACATACTACTACAACAACACTACAAAGCACTACTGTCACCATCACCACTGGCCCAGACATTAACTCCTAGTACCACAGTCTCCAACACCCTGAGTTACTCCATCTTCCACAACCTCAGATACTAGCTCCCCCACCCCAGACACTAGACTCTTCTCCTTCCTCAAACCCCCCAACACTATTCCCCCTCCAGTCAACACTAGCCCCCTTCCCCAACAGTAGTCACTCACTCTCTTCAATGCCCCCTACACTGGTCCACCTCCCTCCAAAAGCACTTCACACTAGCCCCACCCCTCCCTACACAATACTCAAAAAGTATGCCATCTGCCTCCAGACTACCCAACACTAGCCTCCTCTCTCAGTGGCTTGACACTAGCTCCCTCCCTCTTCAGTACCCTGCAGCAGCCCACCTCAGTCTGCAGCACCCTATACCAGCCTTTTCTGTCCAGAGCACCCAACACCAGTCACTTCCATCCACAGCAGCCACCGCCCACAATGGCCCCCACAATACTATCCCCCTCCGTCCACAGCCCCAATACAAATGCCCCTCCCTCCACAGCTCTGGGCCTTAGCCTCTCTCCCGCCATGTCCTAACAGTAGCCCCCTTCCTCTACAGCACAAGACAGTTGCCCATCACAGCCCAGACACTAGTCCTCACCCTCCAAAGCACCCTAAACGAGCCACCTAACTCCACTCCTACCATGCCCCAACACTAGCCCTCTTCCTCCACAGCACAAGACAATTGCCCCTCATAGCCCAGACTAGACTTCACCCTCCAAAGCACCCTAAACTAGCTCCCTAACTCCACTGTCCCAGACAGCACCATTCCTCCATGACCACCACAAATATCCCCACCTTCACAGTCCCACAAACTGCCCCGTTTTCTCCAAAACTGCACTATTAACTCTCTCCCTCCAAGGCCCGACACACACACACACCCCTCCCACATGCCCAACTCCAACACACACTGTAATGGGCATGGCAACAGCATTACAGTCAATCCACGTATAGGCAGAAGTTGAGTCTCTTACCTGAGTAATAGGGAGCCAGAGGAAGGTCTTTAAAGGATGATGTCCACAGGACCTGCAAAATTAAATACAAAAAAGGGGTCACAAAGGATCCACAGTTCTTAAGAGAGTAAATAGGGTGGAAACAACAAGCTAGGGATAGAATTATACTTATCTGATGGGGAAAAAAAGGAGTCAGTGTCCCCTTAGACCTATAAAATAAAGAAAATTGGATTAATATGGAGAAAATACAGTAGCAAGAGCAGAAATGGAGAGCCAAGAGATGCAAGAGGTATAGAACAGCACAGAAGTAAGGAAAAGGGTGAATTTAGAATTAAAGAGAAGCTTTCATCATGCCAGCCTTCCACCCCAAGGCTTACCCTCTGGTTAAGCCTTTTAAGTATGTGGCGGTGTTTTTCTTCCATCACAACATACTTTATTTTAATTGCAAAAAGTCTGCTACCCGGAAGTATGGTGGACACTAGTGGGGCTCCATTATCTGTAAAAGGTGCAGGCGATGCATCATGCGCTTCAATACTTTTGTATTGAAGTGCAGTCGGCGTGCCTTTACACACATAATGGAGCCCCACTAGTGTCCACTCATACTCAGGTAGCAGACTTTGGAATTAAAATAAAGTATGTTGCTGTGGGAGAAAATGCCATAACATACTTAAAAGGCTTAACCAGAGGGTAAGCCTAGTGGGAGCAGGAGGCTGGCATGATGAAAACTTCCCTTTAAAGGTTACAGTTGGGTCAAAATAGGAAAAAAGACACAGAGAAAGGAAATACATGGGGATGGTCAATATGGGCAGAATTGCCTTCTTCCATCCACAACCCAGTATGAGTAGGAATAAAATAATAAAGACAGGAAAGAACAGAAAAAGTGTTATTTGGGGTGGGGCTCAGCTAAAACCCATAGTGCTCTGAATGGGCAGGTGGCCAGTACTTTAGAACAGTAGCACAGGTGGGTTAGTGGAACCTCTACTGGGCTAATGGCCCAGCTTTAATGAAATCGGGATGGGGGAAATTGTTTAACCAAAAAAAGCACACTAAGCCGAAGATTGTTTCCAGGTGCGACCTGGGGAGCACAGGGAAATTAAGTGACTTGCTCAGGGTTACACAGTGACCAGATATTCAAAGGAGTTGTGCCTGGTGCAAAATGCACCCTGGGACAATATTCAAAACAGGGACTTGTGCAGGGCAAGTCTCGATGTGCCGGGGCGCAAAGATAATGTATGCGGAGCATCTACAGGGGGCGTTCCTATGCATATGCGGCATCCTGATATTCAGCCCAGGATGTACAGTGCATATGCTGGCACATCCCTGAGATGCACTGCATACCGATGGGCAACGTGAGCCTGAAAGAAAAAAAAGGGCACAAATGGTGGCCACCCACAGGTGAGCTGCTGCACTGCAAGGCGCAACACAGCAGCCGCCAGCCATGGGTTGCCACCGCCCACCCAGTACACTGTGCAGAAGCACCCATACCATCCCTGGTAGTCTAGTGGACCCCTCTCCCTCCCTGTAGTGGTGATCACCTAAAATAAAATATAATCATACCCTTGGTAGTCTAGCGGCCCCCCTCCCTCCCCATAGCTGCAACCGCATAAATGAAATAATCACCTATTCCTGGTAGTCTAGCAGTCCCCCTACCACTCCTGTAACCCCGATCTCCAAATGTCCAGCAATTGCCCCTCCTGGTGGTCCAGTGACACCCCCACAGGACCCTGGCTCCACCCAGCCCCCCCATCAGCGGCGGGCAGCATACCCACCACATACCTCTGCAGCTGCCCGCTGACTGACAGCTACTGTATGGGCTGCAAGCCCATTGGTCCACACTGTGGACCAATGTGATTACAGCCTGTACAGTAGCTGTCAGACGCCGGGCAGCCGCAGAGGTATGTGGGTGGGTATGTTGCTGCCCATCGCTGAAGGGGGGGCTGGTTGTGCAAGGGGTCCTGTGTGGGTGTTGGGGTGCCACTGAACCACTAGGAGGGGCGTTACTGGACATTAGACGATCGGGGTCACAGGAGGGGTGGGGTGACTGCTAGACTACCAGGAATAAGTAATTCATTTCATTTATGCGATTGTAGCTAAAGGAATAGAGGGGGTGCCACTAGACTACCAGGGAATATGTTTGATATATTCTAGGCGCGTGCCACTACGGGGCGGGAGGATGCCCCTAGACCCCCTCTCACAGCACGTGCTGTGCAAGGCGGCATGTGCATTTTGCTGGCCGGCCCTTAACAGCTCATGCAAATGGGGCCATAATGACATGCTAATGGCCCCATTTGCGCCTTGCATACATTATGGCCCCATCTGCATACTGCCGCTGAATATCAGCAATTTGCGCACAGCATAACTTGCACTGGCGCAGTTCCCATTTCTGCTGTTTATCAAGATATATTCAAAGGTGATGCACCATGGCTCATCTCCTTTGAATATATCCCTGTGTAGCACCAGAGCAACTCAGATGTGCTGCGCCACCACATGCGTCATTGCCAGGTGCAAGTCTGAATATTGGGGCCAGTATGTAAATGAGGGCTGTGTGATCATAGGCAAGCCAGGATTTTTTTACCTAGAGCCAAGCCAAAGCTAAGCTAAGGGTCTGGCTTGACTCTAGGAGTCAAAACACAAGCCGAATCCTGGCTACTGCAGGCTGTTTTCTGAATAGCAGCTGAATAATTCAGACACTTTACTGACTATTCAGGCTGACAAAAATGCTTACTTTGACTATAACTGGCTTGGCCTTGGCTCTCAGTTGGCTACAGAGTTTGAAGCATGCGTAGCCAGCATGGGATTGGCAACCTGGATTGTGTTGAATGTCTAATGCATACAATAAGTTAGCATTTCTGAATTAAACAGATTTAGATAGCAAATCCATTACTGAAGTGAGGGCCTTGCAAATGCATCTGCCGTTATTTAAAAATGTATGCAGTTCATGTTAGTTCTGGTGGACTCTGAATGATGGGCTGTTTGGGTTAGACAGAATACCAGGATTTAAAAACAAAAACAAAAACAGGCTAGATGCCAGTTAAAATGCATTGCATTACAGCCACAGACACCCTGGGGCCTGGAGCAGCAGTATACTCTGCTCCCATGCTAAAACCGAAATATGTACTCCATTCCACTAGCACAGCTGTGCCCCCAAAAAAAAAAACGGGCGCCGTCCAAAAAATGCATGTGCACTTTGCTCTTTCAAAACCTCACATGGGCGCTGTGTTCTCAAAAGAAACACATGGGAGCTGTGTTGCCCCCATACAAAAAAAAACTATGGAAGCAAAAACAAACAAACATGGGAGTTGTGTCCCCCACAAAAACACATAAGCTGTGCCCCAATCCCAAACACATATAATGGAGCTGTGCTCCATCCCAAACACATACTCTGTGTGCCCCCCAAAATAAAAACACACTGAGGTGCTGTGCTCACCCAACACTTGTGAGCCAAAAGGCAGCAAGATCAGAAATGACGTGTCATGTGATGCAAAATGTACAGTAGTCAAATAAGACAACCCCGCATCCTTACCTTCAGGCCAAAGACCAGAAATAAAATATGCCATGCAGAGTAGTTTATCCATTTGGTGTACCCATTAATTAGGAGAGGAGAAAACAAAAATCAAGCCGCTAAGAAACAAACAAAATATTTAGGAAGGCCACAACCATGACCTGTAGACTCGTACTACAGTAGTGGTGAAGTACTAGCTGTAAATGCAGTGCTTTATGATAAAGTGGTTAATACAACTTATCATCACGGTATTAACCACCAGACCCTGTAAATAAAATACAAAGCACCAGACCCAAGTCCTCACCTCCTGTCTCTGCTATGATATCTCCACAACAGACATAAGTAATTACCTCATGATCCACCCATTCCTTCTGACTGCTGCTGCAAATGTGTGCCACTGTCACATTTAAAGCTAGCCCTTGGCCACCAGATTCGTGGCTGCCCATCGGGCTGCCATCTGCCTGGATGGAACCATCGGTCCCAGGTCCCTGGCCCAACTGCAACCACAAATGACTCACCTACTAACTGTGTCTTGCAATCACTGAACAACGCTGCTGAATGTTTTTGTCTTGACTCTAGTGCTGACTGGCTGCTGCGGCCTAGTGTTGCTACCTCCCAAGCACAAAAAACCTGGACATCCAAACAATATAAGCTGAGGGATCTGGGGGCCACAAGGCCCCTAGGAGCTCTGGGGGTTTAGATGGTCTGTGGTGAGTTTTGGGGCTTTTCTTGAAGAAAAAACACACTTTTGGTATCTCTTTCCTAGCCCTAATTCCAGGGAGAAAAAATGTTTTTTTCCCCTGAAGTCATGGATGTGGGAGAATCTGACTGTTCAAATGGGGGTCAGAGGCCAAGGACAAGTAGCTGTGCTGACCAGCAATGTCTTGATGAACCAACCCATCCATTGCAAGCTAAAGGCTGGGGGTCGGGGGGCTGCTAGGCCCCCAGAAGCTCTAGGGTTGTAGATGCTCTATGGTGAGTTTTGGGACTTTTCTTGAACACAAAGCAAATTTTATTATGTCTCTCCTACCTCTTACTCAAGGGGGAAAAAATTAGTTTTTCCCCTGAAGTCATGGGGTGTGGGAGAATGTGACTGGTCAATGGCCAAGGGGGGCGGGCAAGGACAACTGGCTGATTGTGCTGACACGTCATGAGGAGGAGTCTGAACAGAGGTTGGAGACACCATGGGAAGGGGGCAGGAGGGTATGATTCAGACCATGGAGAAAAAGGATCTCTGCAGTTTTATATTGGGGGAAAAATGGGCAGACTGGATGGACCGGGCGGTCCTTTTAAAAGACCACCTGGCCCATCCAGTCTGCCCATTTATCAATACCTAATATAAAGCTAGAGATCCTACATGGTCTCCTCTTCTGCCATCAGCCTCTATGTTTCTATGATGAACCACCCACACATTGAAATTTAGGTCCTGTACACATCAGGCTAGTTAAAACCTTTTAAGGTGCTTAAAATGTTTAACTAAGCATACAACCTCAAGGTGCCGGAAGATCAACATTTAAGCACGGTTTCAAAGTGTGTTAGAAACCGTGCTTAAACCCTGCTGGGAGCTAGTCTCAAGTCCATTTTTAAAGCGTTACCTCTGTAGTGTGGACGGTGTCTGCATATTACTCCTCCAGGAAGCATGTTAATGGTCATGGAGAATCCGTTTTAAAAACATTACTGGAGAGAGATGCAGATGGGAGTCGGCTGTGGTATGTAACCGAGTTAAACCTGTTAAAACTGATCTGGACGGTTGTTGTGGTGAGTTTAAAAAACGTTTTTAAAACATTTTTTAAACCAGTGCAAATCTTCAGCTCTAATGTGTACAGGGCCTAAAAGACTGGATCGGCCCCCAGAAGCTATAGGGTTGTACATGCTTTGTGGTGAGTTAAGGGGAAAAACTTCCTGGACTATATCTCTCTTAATCTCCACCACTAGCTGTGGCAAGAAACCACCTAGTACTAGTACTAGGTTGCAGACTCTTGACGCTTCATCCTGGCCTCCAGCATCTCAGCCACTGCAGCACTCTCCCAGATCCCTTCACCAGCCACGTCCTCACTATGGCAGCATTCGCCCTATCCCTAGTTTCAAGCTCACCTTCCTGGCTTCAAACTCATGACCCTGACGCCACCCCCCTCCCGGAAACGTAAAAACATGGAAACTGATCGCAGATTATAGGATCGCTTGGCCCACCTAGTTTGCTGCCCCCCCTGGCTATACTATAACCATTAATCTGCAGCCCCCTTGCTTTTCATTAAATGTCTTTTTGCCTATCCCATGCATATTGAAGCTTCTTCCAACCATCTAGGTACTGGAATACTGTTCCAGGCATCCACCACTTTTAGTGAAGACAGGGACTACTACTCCCCCGAAGAAAAAATCCAATCATTGCTTCCAATCCCCCAAGAAATCCAGTCATTCCTTCCAATCCTTCCTCCTCAGCCCAGCCTGAAGCCCCACCCCAAACCATTAATTCCAAAATAAAATAAGAGCACTGACTCAGTCACTCATCATCAGAAACACTTTAGTAAATTAAATTACAAGACCAGGTGGGTCAAGCAGTCCTCATCTGCCATCAAAGTCTATGTTTCATTCAGTGACAGACTGCTGATGCTTGCCCCCGAGAAATCCATTCATTCCTGAATTCTTACAATCCTTCCTTCTTAGCTCAGCCTGGCACTCTGGCTCAAGTCCCCCTTCCCCCCGAAAAAAATTTAATAACAAGACTGACTTAATCACTCATCAGAACCATTAGTAAATTAAATCACACTAGCCTAAAAGTAAAGATTTGCCATGCCATTTAGTGACTGTGGGACTGCTGAATCTGATGCTGTGATGACCATCTCTCTCTCCCTCTCATTCTGATATGATTGTCTGAGTTTCTGACAAGCACTGACCGAGGAGAGACTTTCTTGTCTGCCTGCCCTCCGTATGGCTTCCCGATGTCTGTTGCAGCCTGCACAATCATCACTCTGCATCGAGGAGCATCGAGTCGAGCGCGGCAGGTCGCTGTCCAGTGGAGAGAGGCCCTGGAGCAGAGGAGGACTTAGCACCCCACCACTGTGGCAGGAGTCAGATATTTTTTATCTTGCCCAGTGCGCATGCTGACTGGATTCCTCGACCACTAAAGCTCCCAGACCCTGCTCAAGGCCTATGAAGGCCATGCTACCACACCACCATCGTTATTAGCTACCTTGCTTCTCCACGTTGGGCCGGGGCTGGGTGCATTGCGTAACTACTCGAGCCCTTATCCCCTTCAACTATAGGGGGACAGGACATGATAGGGAATTTTTCTTTTTTTTTTCTTATCTGCTCACCCTAAGATTATTCCTCCAAACTACTTCCTGCGTGTGGTGGGAAAGTGCCAACGCACTGTAGCGCAAATCGCAGTGACCACGTTCTTGTGCTCCTCCGAGTCACATGATGCTGCCCACCGCTGCTAATAGGCGGAGAGAGAATTTAGGGCAGGCGTGCCCTACACACACACACACACACACACACACATATGAAACACGAAACACGCATGCACACCATGGAAGGGGGCATTGGGGCACATATCTGTAAGCAAAGGCTCCTGAACTCTATTCTAGAGCTGCTACCTCCTGTCTCCCATCTTGCTACACTCTTTAATGTTCCCCCACTGCCTCTCTGCTACATCCTCCTCTTTTGCTACTGCCCTTGTCTCCTCACTGCCCCACCTTCTGCCCATTCTCCCTCAGCCACCTGCTTACCTAGTTTCCCCTGCCCCCCAAGCCTCCACCTCACTGCCTACATCCTGCCACTTTCACTAGCTGCCTCCCACCTACCCAGCACCCTGTGTCTGCTCCCCCCATTCACACTGAATCATGTATGACACCAGTACTCTATACCCCTTTCTCCTCACCTTATTTGCCCTCTTCCCAATCCTACATCCCCCTGCTCATGTTTCCCCACTGTCCTGAACATCTACCAACTCACTCTCTCTCACCCCCTCCATGGTACCCTCCCTCCCGATCTCATGTTCCCGCCTTGGGCATCTCCAATCACTACGAAATGGCCCTCTCCCCCAAATGATCGTGAGGTACTTCCCCTGTCCACCGCTACTACTGCCACGCTTTATCCATGGCTCCACTTGTTTACTTGCCCTGGTGAATCTCGGAGTTCTCTTGCTCAAAAATAGTGCCAGTCATGGCTATCTCACACCAGTACTCTAAATGTATACTTCTTCTCCAGCTATTGTCAGGAAACATTCATCCCAATCCTGGACCAGCCCCTACAATAAGAACAACTCAGACCAATCAACCAGGATCCCTCTCAATAATCTCACTTAACATATGCGGTCTTCTTCACAAAATTGATGCTCTTCAGACTTTTGCCTGCCAGCATAACCCAGATATACTAGCAGTTGTAGAAACCTGGCTCTCACCTTCAGTTCCTGACCATGCTATCACCCTCCTTGGGTATAATGTCTACCGGCTTGATCGAACATCAAAAGAGGTGGTGGCTGCGCCTGTACCTTAAGGATACCATCCGGAGGGCACCTCATCAACTTAACCCCAAACCACCACTGCACAGATTCTTCCTGTCAAGATCCTTCTTGGTGCACACAATAAAGCCATCACAGTTGTCATAGTCTACATTCCACCGAGAGAGCAAGGTAATGGGCTTAACGCAGTCCTGAGTTTACCAAATCCTCTCACCTGATTCAGAAACCATCCTCCTTGGTGACTTTAATATTAACTGGCCTGCACAGAGGCAGGGGCATACAGGGACTTGATAGCAGCAGCAAACCTTTCTCAGATGGTTAGCTCTCAACCAGGACAAACTATAAAATGGGTACCAGCAGCCTTCTGGATTGGATCACAACAAGCCATCCGCCCAGGATCACAAACACCACTGTCCTTCCTGACACATTAGTGACCATCTCCGCCATCTGCTACTGGTCCAATAAATTCATTAAGCCCCCCAAAGCCATTACTAGCCAGGTTCTACCTAGAGGCAAGCTACCTCATCTCAAAACCTTCCTTAGTCAACAGGATTGGTCCCCAGTTCTCACTGCAACCAATGTGAACACCGCACTGGAACACTTCATCAGGATCGTCAACCAAGCATGCAACATATTTGGACCCTTCAAGAAACGCAAGTCCAAAGCCCTATGTAACCCCTGGCTCACCAGAGACCTACTTAGACAACTAAAAACTCGAGACCACCTTTGGGAGATTGCCAGAAACACCGGGAGACAAGTTGATATTGCTAACTTTAAACGTGCACGAAATAACTGCACCAAATATATCCGGGATACGAAGACCACCTATTTCCATAATGCTCTCACTAACTCATGGGGCAACGGTAGGGACTTCTGGAATAAATTAAAGAAGTCACAGGAAGCAATCTAAATCACCCTCATCTGGCAGTACTCAGCATGAATGGTGAAACTACACTTGACCAGAAACTCATTGCTGATACATTCAATGACACCTTCATGGACCTCAGGGCTGTACTCCCACAGGGTTTTTTCGATGAGGTGGTTCCCTGCCCCCAGCCACCTCCAGCCACCTTCCTTCTACTTTAAAGCAGTAAAATGCATCAAGTCCACAGCTATGTTAGCAAAGCCATTTTGCAACTCCAGAGCCGCAGTGACCCCTCGACCTCAAACTGCTATCACTCACACCTGAAGAAGTACTCCGACCACTGACCAGGAGTTTCAACCTCTCCCTCAGCCTCAGCCAGTTCCCTGACTTATGAAAATCTGCCACAGTAACCCCAATTCATAAAAGTGGTGACAAAACAGCTACTGAGAATTACTGTCCAATTTCCATCCTACCTCCACTCTCCAAGGCCCTAGAACGGACTGTGTCAGACCAGCTCACCGACTTCCTAGACAATCACAACATCCTGTGCAAGGAGCAACATGGCTTTAGAAAAGGTCATAGCACCTCTACGGCGCTACTTGAATTCACTGGTGCAATCCATCACTCACTCGACAACAGTCATCTTACTGGGTCCACCTTCATCGACTTAACTAAGCCTTGATACCAGCAACCACAATCTCCTACTTGCCCAGCTTCGACTAGCAGGCTCACCTGTTGGGAACTGGTTCAAAAGCTACTTATACAACCGCCTCCTGAAGAGTGAGAATTGCTGGCACACTCAGACCAAAGACCAGTCTAGTCCGGTGTCCTCAGGGCTCAATCTTGGGCCCCTCCTTTTCAGCCTTTTTTCTGAACTCACTGCAGAATCCTGCCCTGAACAGATCCTACTCTCACGGATGATGCTGTTATCCTGGCATCCCACCATGATCCAGTCCATCTACAAGGTAACCTCCAACAGACCTTCTCTGCAGTTGAAAACTGGTTCACAAAACACAGACTTATACCTAACCAGAAAAACAAAGACCATGATCTTCTGCAGCTCCCAAAACAAACACAAACAATATCAGCTCTCAAGCAAGAATCACCCTCGAACAAGTTCATACCTTCAAATACCTCGGCCTCACCCTCGCTGTAATCTCTCCTATGTCCCACACATCAATAACGTGGCAAAGTAGCCAACACCAGGATAGGCCTACTATTCCGACATAGAAACATCTAATTTCAGAAGCTTGTCCAGCTGTCCAGAGCTCCATCATCAGCATCATTGACTACGGTCTCATTATCTATGGATCTGCCACAACCTCATCTCTCAGGCGTGTTTGACTTCCTCAATCAAGTTACCAACTCGTTCATTGTTCCCACCGACTCACCCACACCTGCACTCTACTCCAAAACAGGTTGGCTGCAACTGAACAACTGAATCAAATACCAAACCTGCATCACTGCTAAGAAAATCATGATTGAAAGGCACCACCAGGAGTCAGCACCCTCCTCAAACCCAAAATCGCCAACCGCAACACCAGGAGTTCTAAGCCCCAAATCCTTCAAATCCCCCCTGCCGCACGTCCCAAGGCCAAAGGTCATTTGCATACAGGGCTCTGTGTTGACTGAATGAGCTCTCTAGTGACACCTCATCCACAGCAATGCTTGGAGCGTTCCAAAAAAAGCTCCGCCACTCCATAACTGGCACCTCCACCTGTGCTTGCACCCCATAACATCTTCATTCCCTACACTGCTTCTGACCTTATAGGTGTCAGTTTCTGCCCTCTCTTCTTGCACTTACCTGTCCATTGCAACTTCTAATGCACTTGCCCTGTGTCTGTCCTGACAAGGTCCCTCGGCTGCCTCACCCTGACCCTCTACACCTATGCCTCCCCTACCCTCAGCCTCTCTCCTCTCTGCTCTCTTCCTCCTATTGTTTCTTGAGTTACTCATCGCTCAGTCTGATTTTGTCAAGCAAAGTTACTGTCTAAAACCATGTACCTGTAATTGTTTTATGTTTTAGTGTCTGTTACCCTGTAACCAGAATGACGTGGGACCTTTGTAAAAGAGCCTTGGCTCAAAGGTACTTTGTAATCCTAGACACAAATAAATAAATAAATAAAAGGCGGTGTCCAAGCTGTTGCCACACCAGAAGACTAAATAAGGCACAAATACAGGGGTGGCAAGAGCCCTACCGAAAGGCACCCCTTCATACACATACCCTCTCTCAGACAGGTGAAGAAACGCTAAATGGTTTAATCTGACAACATTCGCTATGACATTTGGTCTAATAAGAGTTAGGTGAATGGCCAATTACAAAATATATTAGACCAAACGTCTTATTGTGCCACTTGTGGTATGCCAAAAGTAGTTAGTTAAACCTCAGGTCACTGTCTCGGTCACTTGCTCGCTTGTCACATCTCCAACAAGGGAACTGTGCTGCCTCCCAACACAGGAACTGTGCTCCATCACAGCCCACAACACAGCAGTCTGTGCTGCTTGGCTGCCCTGCTCCCCAGTGTAGGAGCTGTGCTCCCCACCACCCTCCAAGGTAGGAGGTGTGCCTCCTGCACATCCCCAAATGCAGGAGCTGTCTTCCCTGCCACCCCCAATGCAGGGAGCTGTACTTCCCACCACCCTCCTCACAATGCTGAGCCAGCCTCACCACCACCCCTCAATGCGGGAGCTGTCCTCCCATCCCCAATGCAGAAGTTGTGCTCCACCAGTGTCCCCTGCATATAGGAGCTGCACGATTGCCACCCCCCCACAGTGTAGGAGCTGTGCTACCACCACCCCAACACAGGAGTTGTGGATGTTCTGTCAGCCCTCCAATAGAGGAGCCAGTGCTCCCTACTGTTCTCCAACACAGGAGGTGCGCTACCCCACTAACCCCCAAACACAAGAGCAGTGCTCCCCAGCCACCCCAACACAGGAGCTGTACTCCCCAACACAGGACCTGTGCTCCCCTGCCACCTACCACAATGCAGGAGCGATGCTGTTCCAACACAGGAGCTGTGCTGTCCTGCCACCCCCAAACAGAGGAGGTGTGAGCCCCCAAAACACAGGAGATGTGCCCCCGTTAAACACAGGAGGTGTACTCCTGCCCCCAAACAAAAGAGGTGTGTTTCCTGCCCCAACAACTCAGGATTTGTGCTCTTCACCCCCAATAATGCAGGAGATGTGCTCCCTCACCCTCAACAATGCAGGAGCTGTGCTTCCCCTGCCTCAACAATCCTAGATATGCTCCCTGCCCTCCAACAAATGCAGGTTGCTTCCGTCTCCAGCAATACAGGAGGTGTGCTCCCCAAACAATGCAGGAGGTGTGCTCCCATCCCCCTCAACAAAACAGCTGTGCCCCTCACTTCCCAACAATGCAGGTGTACCCCCCCCCACAAACCACTATTTTGAAAGCTAGTGGTCAACACCAACCCACAAACTAATTTGTCCGACCCTACAACAGACCCTCAAGATACTAGAATGGACACCCTAACACCAGGCATGACTGATCTGCCACCCTGACCCACTGGAATGGATACACTAACCCACCAGAACAGGGATGCAACCAGCTGAAAATCCCAGCAGATGGACCACTCTTCTAGGCCTGTGACCAGTCTCTCTTCCCCAGCCAGGCAGCCTCTCTGTACCTGAGCTACCCTTCTAGGGCTTGGATTTGCCTCCCCTTTCCAGGCAACCAGCCTGCTATTAGTAGCCCTTCCTAACCCCCCAGACCATTCTTTCACCCCCTAACTAAACTTCCTCCCACCATCTAGACCACACTTCCAGATCCAGGAGTAGCCTCTCCAACCCACCTAGCCACTGTTCCTACCACTGAACCAGCCCCCTAACCAGTCTTCCCTTCACAGCTGACCACCCTCCCTGCTGCTAGATGACCCTTTCAGTCCCCAAACCAGCCTCCCACCCTTAGCTGACCTAGGTCCCAGTACCACACTTACAGCCCCTGGACCAGTCCTGAGATGCCTGGAACAGCCTCCCCATCTATCTTCCCACTGTCCACCCATCTGGACCAGTCCTGGGTCCCACACACTAGCCTCTAACAGGATCTCCCTGTCTGCCCACCCAGCCCAGCCCTGGGACTCCCAGACTTGTCTCTCCCACCTAAGGGCCTCATTTTCTTCCATTCAGACCAACCCTGGGACCCCTGACTAGCCTCTCTTACCTACATCTCTCCTCTCTGCCTACCCTGACCAGCAGTTGGAACCTGGACCAACATTCACTGCCTACATGCCCCTTTTTAAATTTGCCCCACCTAAACCAGCTCTGGGACTGGTGGACATGCCTACTTGACCTATGACCTCTTGGTACCCCCACTTGAGCCAGCCCTGGGATGGCTGAAATGGATTCTCACATCTATGTTTCAACTGTCCACCCACCTGGACCAGCTCTGGGACAACTGAATCTGCCTCCACCTATGTCCTCCATAGTCTCTGACCTGGATCATCCATACGATCCAGGCATTAGCCACCCGTAGCAACAGCTCCTTTTGCCCACCTAGAGTATTCCTGGGAACCCAGATTGGCCAACCCCACCTATGTCACCTTGCTCCTTCAGCCAGACAACTTTTGGACCAACAGACTAGCTTTTTCACATCTATCACTTCCCTGCCTGCCCACTCAGCCCAGCCCTGGGACCCTGGAGGATTTGGCTTTAGTGGTGTTTTGAACCAGTGAACTCCCAGTATTCAACCTAGATTCCTGGTTTGACACTTTTGTATAGTATGTCTATTGCAAATCAGCTGATGCATTCATCGCCTGGACTGTTGCTTTGAAATGTCTACATGAAAAGTAAAGAAATTAAATAAAAAACTAGAACAACAATAAGCATCTTAATTTGTACTGTTGTGTAATTTTCATCAGAATGGAAAAATGTTTTAAGGACTGCAATGTAACTAATAAACCATGACAGGGCATGTTTATTTTGGAGACACAATGGTGAGGGCTGAGTGCCTTAGCCAACTGGGAAGTGCATTAATACATCACAAACCCTCGACCTGGAGCAGGTTATTGGACATGTAAATGGGTTTTAACATTACGTAAGAATGAAAACAATGGTTTCAAATTCTTTGTTAATCTTGTTTCTCCTGGTCCTTGGTTGGCTAATTTTTCCAGGTATCCTTGTCCCGCCGCCGCTCATCCCTGCACTTCCCATATTTGACCATCGCCGCTTACCACCACGGGCTTATCCCTTGTGGTGGGGAGCCCTCATCTTCCGCCAGGACCGGATCCAGTATTCTGGCGATGTCCTCGGAGATGCATAGTCGACAAAGGCCATCAAGCCACACAACCAAGGCCTTTTCCCCGATTTTCTTCTGTTACGGAGAGGAGGTGTGCAGGATGCCAGTCACTGGAAGAAAGACCAGGGTAAATGGGAAGGAGCAGGGATGCTCATAAGTTCCAGGAGGAGGGATGGAGTGCATCATGGAAGCTCAAAAGAGAACACAGAGGGGGGAAACCCAGGATCAAGCAGGATATGAAGAGAAGCAGAGGAAAGTAATGGGAGGTGGAATGGAGCCACTGAGAAGACACAGAGATGATGGAGAAAAGCATGTAAAAGGACAACAAGGGAAAACAACAATGAGAGGGGTGGGGAGGGGGAGACTCACAAAGACGGGGAAGAACAAACCAGACAACAGCAGCAGCAGGGCACTGAAGATAGGAAGCACAGCCACACAAGCCATGCAGGAAGCCCAGGGAAAAAACACTCCCTAAGAAAGGGAGGTGTGTTAGTGTTAAGGTTTAGGTAGAGGTTGTGGGAGGAGCTATTCCCCACATTGAACCTCGGGCCTAAGCCCTTCCAAAATCTGTTGTAGTGGTATTGGTCACCCATTGATTTTGTTGCTTGATTGTCTGTGCCATATAATTCAACTCAAGATTACTGTAATGGGCAGGTAAATAGTGGCAGGAGCAGAATGGGCATAGTGGTAACTGATGGAGACAGAGCTTGGCACATCACAACATCACTGACAGCATGGCTTGATCAGAGGAGCTGAACTAGCAAAGGTAAACCTGGTTGAATTTTTGGTTCCGTTGTTGTCGTTGTGATTCTGGTTCAGTTGTCTGTCACTGTTTGTTTTGTTTGTCATGTTTTTGGTACAGTTGTTATTGTCTTTGTAAGATCAAACAGTAGTAAGCATCGTGAGAAAATATTGGACCAGTATCTGGAGGATTGTCTAACTTTGTTGCCAGAGCACAAGAAGAAATTGATGATTTAGGTATTGATATTGACCTTGAGGATCATCTGCCAAATAAAAGGGTAGCCAGGAAGAAGAAAATGCCTGGGGGAAAATGTAAGTGATGATGAGTGATGGATCCAGTGAAGCAATTTGAATGTGAAGTGTACAACTGCATTATGAATCAAGTTCGGATGAGCTTAAGTGATCGGTTTGATAACAAGCAACTGATTCTGGATACCAGCTGCATGGACCCATGTCACTTTGAAAGCATAATTCAGGTTGGCATACCAGATGAAAGTCTGCAGAAAGTGACATCATTGGCAGAAGTGAACTGTAGCAAACTCAAACTGGAGTTGCTGGCTTTTGCAAAAATATGCTGACGACTGCAAAGATTGCTGCCTGAAGAGTACAGTGAAGATGTGTTAACTGAGGATGTTGACTTTCATGACTTGAAGATTCTGAAGACACTTGTGAGGGTGAATCTGGTGACCAAAATGAGCAATGAGAGGGAAGGGATGATTTGCCAGACAAGGACAAATGCAAGTCCTGCAAAGAATACTTAACATGCTGCTATGATATTTTGGCACAATACAACATGCACTCATCAGCATTTTCAACCTTGTTCATTGTCTATGAGTACTTGTTGACTCTATCATTTACCCAGGTGTCCTGAGAGAGAGATTTCAGCAAGCTAAAGAGCGCAGGCTCTAACTATAAAAATCACACCAGACACTACCAGAGCCCCTGTTACCATTACTGTGGTGTACATCCCACTGCGTAACCAAACCTTAGCATTTCAATCTCTGGCAGACTGTATCTCCAGCTTCCCACCCAAAACTGAACACATTATAACGGGTGATTTTAACGTGAACTGACTGTCAAGCTTGGCATCCCCTATAAAGGACACTATCTTAGTGCTAGATCTGACCCAATTAGTCACCCAGCCAACCAGGATTAACCCCCAAAATGGTACTAGTACCCTCATCGACTTCTTACTCACCAATTGCCCTAACAGAATCACAAATGTGACGGTATTGCCAGACTCATTAAGCGACCATTCCCCCATCCTCGTTGCCTGGTCATGCTTGCTGAAACTTCCCCAACCAAGCAGTTTCCTCCGACGCTGTCTCTAACCTGGAGGCCTCACTAAATTAAGGAGATACCTTACCCAGTGTGACTGGTCCCCCATCAGACATGCCCCCTTCATAGATGTTGCCCTTGAATACTTCATCCACACATTCAACAAGGCCTGTGATGCATTTGCCCCACTCATGAAGGTGCAAACCAAAAAACAAAATGCTCCCTGAGTTACACCTGCACTGCTCAATCAGCTGAAGAGACGTGATGATCTCTGGTACAAAGCAACCACCTCCGGGGTACACACAGACAGGCTGGCCTATAAAATGGCTTGCAACAAGAGCACCTGGGCTATTAGAATGGCCAAATCCTGCTATTACAAGTCCACCCTGGCCTCTTCCTGGTTAAATGCTAGGTTGTTCTGGGACAACCTAAAGGAACTAAAGGGGAAGTCCAGGACACCTCCCCTGCCCAGCTATCTGTCAACAATAATATTACTACAGACCCACTCCCGCTATCGCAAACAGTCTAAATACAGCATTCTCTGATCAGAGCGCAGTTCTGCCAAGCAACTTTTTCAACCCCACCCCTAACTCTCCTGAACCCAACAACACCTACCCCCCTTTTACCTCAAGGTCATTACTATGAATGAAGCAAGTTTTTACCTTAAAAAAGCACTAGGGGGATCAAACTACTGCACAGACTCCTTTGACATGAAAATCCTTAATTTGGTTCTTGACTCGGTACTAGCCCCCCGACTGATCTCAACCTATCCCTGTGTCTTGGGCAGTTCCCAAGCAACTGGAAGGTGGCCACCGTCACGCCAATACTGAAGAGTGGGGATCCCACATTGCTCAACAATTACAGACCCATCTCAATACTCCCACCCTCTCTAAAGCCCTGGAAAAATCGCTGTAAACCAACTCACAGACTACCTACATGTACACCCACCTCCTATGCAGGGAACAACACGGTTTTGAGCTGGACACAGCACAACCACCGCCTCGTAGAGTTCTCCAACTCTGCACAGTACACTAGATAAAAATTGCTAACAGGAGCTGTATTCATAGACCTGTCAAAAGCATTCGGCTACAGTCTCCCACACCTCCTATAAATACTTTGCAGCACAGGCCTGTCCCCCGGACCCTTTGCGTGGTTCACAAGTTACCTTACAGACAGGTCCCAACGTGTGAAGACAAACAGCACCCTCTCACCCACACTACCAGTCTGCTCTGGGGTGCCCCAGGGCTCCATCCTTGGCCCATTGCTATTCAGCATCTTCCTGAATACCCTGCCCAAATCCTGCCCCTGTAACCTTCTACTCTACGCAGATGACACAGTAATGTATGCCTCTCAATCAGATAACACAATCCTTCAGTCCTCCCTACAACTTGCCTTCAATCAAGTTGAACACTGGTTCACTGACCAAAGACTCATGGTCAATGTAAATAAGACTAAATCAATGCTCTTCTCCCACCGACAGAGTAAGGATCACAATGCCCAGCTAACAATCTTCTCCAAAATCATCCTCCCACTGGAACAGGTCCACACCTATAAATACCTGGGCATAACCTTTGATCCTAGTCTCTCATTCCACCCTCATATAAGTAATCTTTCCTCCACCATAAATATACGCACCGGGCTGCTTGTATTGGCACAAAGCCAGCCTACCCCAGGAGGACTAAACATTGCTGTTACCTCCTCTGTTCTCTCCCTTGTAGACTATGGGCTAACTGTCTACTGCTGCTAACCACACAGCGCTAAACAAAATCCATCTATCCGTTAACAAAGCCTGTAGACTCATTGCTGGAGTGGATAAGTTTACTCCACAGCTAGTTCCCTTTATATACACTAACAAAGATCCTCACCCTAGACGAAAAGAATACATTATCAGACATGTCTTCTTACTAAGAAAATCCAACTAGGCCTTACTCCCACTGGAGTCTCAACCTCCCTCCGTGCTGCACATACTACAACAAAACCCACGCAGCAGACAAATTAATATGGCTATTCCCAGAGTCTCAACCACACTGGCACAACGGTCCTTCTCCTACAGAGCACCTTCCTGGTACAGCGAACTCCCCCTGGCCATCACTTCCATCCCCAGACTAGGCCCCTTCAAAACAGCCCTCAAGAACCACATAATCTCCACCCACCCCTGCCTCTGTCCCCATTAATATATAGATATCTGCCACAGACAGTAAGACCCTGGGCTAAAGATATCCCTGACCCACTTCTGCCACTGTGTATTTTGACAACGTTGATTTTCCAACTGCTCTCATCACCTACCAGCATTTAGGCCTTGCATAGAATTGTTGATTGTACTACTCACTGAAGTGCATAAGCTCCCTACAAGACTGTATAGCTACCAAATCTGTATAGGTCTAGCAGCACTACCCGCTTTCCCCCACTTATAGTACTCTGCCTATATGCAACACGTAATGTATATACCCTGTTGTCTCTGTCTGCCTCTATCCATATGTAACTACGTACAATGTCTGCCTCTTGTTATGTTTTTATTCTGATGTGGAGCCTTTGGAAATGAGTCTCTGACTCAAAGATTGTAATCCAATTGTTTCAATAAATAAATACAATAAATAAATAAAGACTCGACTGCTGGGGCAGGAGAAACTAGAAGCATTTATGATCATGGCCATTGAGAGAGACCTTCTTAAGGGAGTGCACACAGAAGATGTCATCCAGAAACTAATTGAAAGATCCGAAGTGTACAAAAGAGTACTGTCAGTTTGACACTGGACTGCTACTTCCAGCTAGAGGGCTAAAGATGGACGCCGGGGTCACACTTCTGGATCCAGAAAGGTTCAGTTGATTGAAGAGTACTCAGTTTGACACTTGCAGTCTACTGTCCATTTGCAACCTGGAGTGCAAGATGCTCCTATCTGACTGAAGAAAGGGATATTTACAGTGCTGGTCATGGAGTGTGCAGAAGCCATCCAGAAACTTAACTGAAGAGCTGAATTATACATAACTTTTCACAATTTCCTTGGTGTGACTATAAATACAATTGTATACACTGTTCTGGTTTTGTGTTTGTGCTGAGACCATATCATTGAATTTATATGTACCATGTATGACTATTTCCCTGGTGTGACTATAAATAAAATTGTATACACTGTTCTGGTTTTGTGTTTGTGTTGAGACCATATCATTGAATTTGTTTGTACCTTCTAGTGACACAGACACACAAACACAGTTAAATTCATTACAAAATTACACTCCAAACACTATGTTGGTAGACTTTAATGTATAACTGAACAAATGACATAATGAAAAACATACAACAGAAATTTTACAGCACAGCTACTGTTTAGAGCTAGGGAAAGTGTAGGGACAGATTAGGATGGACCAGATTTGTGAAACAAAGGCTCTGAGTCAAAAGCCCATTTTCAAGAATGTCCGAGCAAACCCTTTCTCCGAACCCTTTCTTACCTTTGCTGGGCCTTTAACCACCCCTTAACTCTTTCCCCCCCCCCCCCCAACCTCATAGTTGTGGCAACCACACCAACTGTATCACCCTATTAACTCCTAACACGAGCACCAGCTCGGCCTTCCTTCACTCTGGTACTGTGCAATTTGTGTTTGCTCAATTCACACTGACTGCATATAAATGTGTCTCCATTTTATTTGTGGTGCACTCAACTTATGCTTTGTCTCCCTCATTGTAACACCACCACCTCACTGGCTGTATGTTGTAAGTAACTGCTTTTCATCTTCCTCTTTTACCCTGGTTGCACCTGGAAATGAGCTTTGACTCAGTGTGCCTCTCATTTACCAACTATGAAGGACTAAATTCATATTACACAATACAAGGCAGTATAATAGTGTAAAATTCAACACTGGCAGCACTAAAGTCAATAATATACAGTATAACACATAATTACCAACAAACAGTAATTTTTTTACACCTCTAAATGGCATCCAGTTGTCCTTTTATTGATTCGGCAATCTAATTGTAGCTACCCTGAATCTCCCTCTACCCAACAGATGCTGCCCACACTGTCTTCACATTCTGTGACATCAATAACACCATTCCAAACCATGGTGTTGTTGATGCCATAGAATGTCTTGGACATATGAACAGAAAGCAGTAGCTGAGAGAGTGGAACCATATGTATGTACTGTAGATCTGATGGTACCCCAAAGCAAAATCATGGATTTGTCAAAACGTGAAAACACAGTGGAATACATAACTGGCATTGTAATACATACTGTGTCAACCAATGAGCTTACAGTGTGTACTGTAGGCTGTCATATACGACCTTGTGAATGACACAGGTCATTCACAGTGTTGTGCATGACAGTTTACAGTACACACTGCAAACTCATTGGTTGACACGGTTGACCAATGGACTTAAAGTCATACAGTAGCTGTCATTCACAGACAGGTCTGTCAGTGGGCAGCTGTGTGGTATGAGGGTAGGTTGAGTTACCCACCACTGGGGACTATGCTGGGATGAGGGGAGCTGGATGGGTTGGGGTGCCTAGTGGGTGGGGGATGAGAAGTCTGCTGGGCTACGGGGGAATCATATGGAATGCCTCTGCGCAGTCGGGTGGGGAGGGTGGGTTCTGACATTGCAACAATATCACCACAGGAGCGCTTGAGAGTGGGAATTTGGGCAGGTTGAAGTGGTTCTCTGCTTGTGAAACTACTGCCACAGGGAGGGGCATAATAATGGGGATATGGGCAGGTTGGAGGAGGGTCCTGTGCTTGTGCAACTACCTGCAGGGTGTGGCAGTCTTATGGGTGACACGGGCTGGTGGTGGGTGCAGGTTACCTACCATGGCATTTGTGGGTGGGTGCATCATACAGCACACAGACCTTGCAGGGGCCCAGTGTATTTCACTGGGTACAACCCTGCTAGGCACATGCAAATGGTGCCATAATGACAGGCAGATGGCCCCATTGTGCCTTGCATGCTTAATGGCCCCATTTGCATGTCCGTGACTGTGAATGGCAGCTTTTGGTGCAGTGTATCAGGAGATCTGTTGCCCCATTGTGTACCCAACCTGACCAGGGGGTTGCGTTGGAGCATCCAGGGCTGGGTGCAACTGTAGTATTCACAGTGGGGATGCACCAGGAGCATCCCCTAGTGCATCTATGAATACCACAGTTTGTGCTTGGCGCATCTCATTTGCACTGGGGCATCTGAGATGCAACGGGCACAAGTCCTTTGTGAATTCTATCCTCAGAGTTTACATTAACTTTAATAAACAAATTCTGCAGTGTTCATAAACATCCTGCATTTTATTTATTGGTGGAATTTTATTACAAAACACTCCATGGAACATTTTTGAAGCACCTGTAGAATGCCAATTTTGCACAATTCTGCCAG
The DNA here is from genome assembly GCA_016271365.2 of Neoceratodus forsteri. Classification (NCBI taxonomy): domain Eukaryota; kingdom Metazoa; phylum Chordata; order Ceratodontiformes; family Ceratodontidae; genus Neoceratodus; species Neoceratodus forsteri. The sequence continues at coordinate 1,276,137,487 of CM057450.1, read as the reverse complement.
CAAAATTTTTCATTTTTGCATTTTTTCATTTTTATTTTTTACACTTGTAAACCTGATGAGCAAAATGCCCTTTTTCACAGGTGACAAGTTTAGAATACAGAAAATTAGATGACAACAAAATAACAATACAATAACATACAAACATTATTCAATGCATTACACAGGTACATTCACTTTTTGTTAGAAGCCATTGTTTAAGATGGGTTTTAAAACACCAAAGAGAGTTACATTTAATGATCTCAGAGGGGATAGAGTTAAAAAAAGTGGGTGCCCTGAACAGAGTAGATCTCTGCCCAAAAGTTCTTCTGAGTATTGGAAGTTTAAAAGTGAATCTAAACTGGGACCTAGTACTAATAGTGTTGACTAGCCTGGGAAGAGTTCACTATGGAAGGGGTAAAGCCTCTTTCATAATTTTATATAAAAATATACCCATTTTATACAAAATCCACTTACCACATGATAATGAAGCAGATTGCTCATACAGACTACAACGTGATTATGATATGGAAGATTTAGCCAAAATCTGAGGACAGAGTTACAAGAAACCTTTGGACAGTTTAATAGATTACTACTAGAGGATGAATAAATTACAAGTCCATAATCCAAAATACTGAACATAAAACTGTGTCAAAAGTTTTCCAGAGTCAGCAGTTAAGAAAGACTTTATACGATGTAATAACCACAACCTTGACTGAGTAGTTTTCTTATATTGAATGTGGGTTCAAAGGTAAACCTATCCCAAAAAATTCTTAAAGGATACATAAACAAGCAGTTTTTAAAACTGCAAGCTCCAAAATTTGATTTCGTATAGGGGCAAAATAAAGGCTGCTGTTTACATTATAAAGTAAACTGCATTTATGTAAATAACATAAATGCAGTTTCATAGATTTTGAAAATGTAAACATCAGTCTTTCACTTTCAAAACAGCCTTGGTGTCTCCCTAAGATGTCTGCTAAGTGTGTTAAGTGATGAGTCATGATGACATCATCAGAGCCAGAGCCAAAGACCCACATATATTTCTATAGTGATAACTGGTTCTTCTTTTCCCACTTTGTTTTGAGTTGTTGCACCAGAATGATCAACACCATGCATTAACTCATGGATTATTTTGATCGGTGCACATGTTAGACTATGATGTTGTTCATTTTGTTTACTTAAACTTGCTGAAAATGTTTTGCAATCCAGCTGACTTTTTCTTTGGCAAACCACAGTATAGTACACTTCAAAATACCTGAAGAACTAGTGGTTATGTGATGCCCTGAATTTTGTTTTTTGTTAACCAGAAGGAACACACTAAGCTGAAAGCTTGTTTACAGGTGTGGCCTGGGAGCACAAGGATGTTTAGTGAGTTGCTCAGGGTCACACAGCAAAGTGCTGGTCTGGTTCAATTCCAAAGCTCATGCTCTCCTGTTAATCCACAGATAAGGCTTTCCTTTTACATGTGAACCCCCTGCACCTAGCCTGCCTTCTGTTTGAATGCCCCACTAGCCATACCCTGTCCTTAGTACTGCCTGGGTCTGCATATGTGCTTACAGTCTCATGAAGAGAATTATCACCCCTCAGATTGTAATCTTGTACCTCAGAGAGTTGTGCACACCTATACCGATATGCATCATCAGCTGGCACTGTTAAAAAGTGCCTCCCAAATCACTGTTCAGTTCACTTTCTCAGTGTTTGACTTCTGCTCCCACAGTAAACATTGGCTCTCCTCCTTTGTTTCAACTTGCTAATCTTTGTAATATGTTATGTAATATGTCATTGCTATATATAGATATTTACTTATTTACATGCAATAATCTACATCTGTAATAATTGTGTATCCTACTAGTCCTGTAACCCGGATCGCCACTGAAAAGAGACCTCCAGGGTCCAGTGGGCCTACCCGTCATCAAAATTCAATAAATAAATAAACATTGAGTGGCTCACCACCCTTCTGCACAGTGAAGGTAGTATATACAGTTCTCCTGTTGTATTTTTTTCCCCACCTCATTAACCAACAACTAGGTCTTCCTGGAGAGCCAAGCAATAAGCATCATGACCCACCAGAAAAACTGCTGTCCACGCCCTCATAAGGGCTGCATTTACAATGGCTAACAATATTATTATTAGCAGGAGAGGCATACTAATACCCTGAGCAAATCCACCTGACTTCCAGTGTCAGTCTACTCCTTTACCTGTGATCTGCAGAATCCTGCAGAACAGTTCCCAGCAAATCTTCTCCAGTAGTTTTCTGTGCTCTTCTCCACAATGCGAGTTGGCTGGCTACCACCCTTCCAAATCTTGAATGAGCTATACACAACTCCCTCAATACTGTCCTAACAAATATCAACATCCCCCCCACCCAAGGGTAATCTCCTTACACTGAATTCAGGTAACAGTTTAGGTGCAGCCCTGACACTCTGAGTATTTGTCATCGCTGACTACTCTCATCCACAGTCAGGTAATGATCATGATGCTGGCAGCCCCACATTTCAGATCTCACAGTGATCTGCTCATCATCCTCCATCCTGTCTTCAACTAACCTGAATATAGCTGTACCTTGCTGGAATGGCCTCTTCAGCCCCTCTCTGGCATTCATTCTTCTCACCTGCTTCCCTAGCGAAACTGGTGAGTTCACTACCTTTCCGCATCATCAATGTGGTTAGTACAATCTCCCATGTTATTTTACATATTAATAATAAACATGATCTTCTGTTAAAGCCAGGCAGATAGCAGCATGGTACAAGTGGAAAATAGGCTTTTCTACCCATATAAGATGTAAGCCACCTATGATTGACACTATTATATGATGTGCAATGATGTGCACACCCATCATTTAATAGTGCCTAATCAAGGTAGCCTAGCTCTTTAAGGATTGCAAAGTCCATCATTCCCTTGTTCCCTGTTGCTATCAGCCTGACTTACTGGAAAGATATGTTTATATTTGAGATGTCAAAAAATTAAAAACGTGGACTGTACTACTTGCATTCATGATGCAGAAGGGTGATGAGCTCACCAGTTTTTCATGTGAGGAGGAGTAGTGAAGAATGAATACCAGAGGGGGACTGAGAAGGCCACTCTTGCAAGGTACTGCTGTATTCAGGGAATGGGAAGCAGAATGAGAGAAATATGAGTTGATTACTGTGAGAAATAAGATGTTGGGTTGCCAGCACTATTATCACTACCTGAGCCCGTTGTCGTGGCCAACATTCCCCTTCCCATAAAACCAGTTCACGCAATTGTCCAAGGCTATGTGGGGATATTAATGTGTGACTTGGTTGTCACTACACATTCAGTCACTTCACTACCAGTCTAGTATTGCTTGTAAAACACTTTGGGATACAGTGTGTATGAAAACCACTATATAAATGCTGATTCTTCTTCTTATTATTATTTCCCATGGAAAAAGAAGACAAGACAAGCATATATTTGATTTTCGAGAAAGTATGAACTCTAACATTGGACTGCATAAGAACTTTGCTACAAAAAAGTGGTGCATCTTGGGGGTGGGGAAGAATGTGGCTGCAACCCCCCCACATTGTAACGTACATGCTTTCTGCTGCTGCTGCATTTCACTTTGTTGAAGAAGTCTGATTTATTGATTGTACAACTGTTTACATTCAAACTATGGATTACATTTGTAGGTTCAGTCAAAAATGTACTAGAAAAGAATAATAGCACAAAATATTAAGGTTTAATAAAAATTTTAAAAAGTGCATATTAAGTATGCACACCACCCCAGCACCCCCATTGTAGCATTCTGGATCTGCCATAACCACTAGACCACCAGGTTATTCAAGATTTGTACTGCACTGTGGTTTGCCACAGAGAAAGTCAGTTGGATTAAAACACAATTTCAGCATGTTAAAGTAAACATAATGAACAGAACCATAGCCTAGCATGTGTATTATACAAAATAATACACATGGTTTTGACCATTTGGGGTGAAACAATTCTATACAAAGGGAAAAAAGAACTAGTTAGCACTATAGAGAGCCATATACTATATCTCTCTGACTTTGGCTCCAATGATGTCATCACATAACACATTTGGCAGCCATTTTAGGAAGCAGGTAAGACAGTTTTTTTTTAAATTGGAAGGCTGATTTTATAATTTTCAAATGCTTTGGAACCGCATTTAGGTAAATTATATAAATGTAATTTTAGCATTAATGAATACAGCAGCCTTTTCTTTAGTCACCTACGGGAGTCAGATTTTTGAATAGTTTGTTATCAAAATGTTGTTTAGGTATCCTTTAAGTATTTGGAAACTTCAACATACTCTATTATACAGTACCCTTATTGTCTGTGATGGGAAGGAGTTCATTAAAGTCATATTTTTTATATGAAAACAACATTACTTATGTTTCTTTGGAATTGAAAACCATATGTTTAGAGGATAACCAAACTTGAAAAAGACCACAGTCTGTCTGAAGATTATGGAAAACAATACTGGGACTGGAGCCAGACTGTAAATAATGGCATCATCAGCGTAAAGAGTCATTCTAGTCAAAGTACAAACATTAGGAGCTGACTCCATGTATAGTGATAAAATTAGTGTACCCAGGATTGAGCCCCAGGGCACACTACACTGAATAAATCTGGAATGGGAAATAGTTACCAATTAAAGGGACACTGTCAACCCCTAAGGCCTCAAAGTGTCTGTTGTTTTAAAAACACATTTTATGATTTTTCACATTCTGTAGAGACAGTTGACACAGCTGGTAGTTTGATTCAGATTTCTTTTTTCTTTTAAAAAGTGAAAAACTGACTGCCCACCATACTGGTGTTACCACAGCAAAACATGTTTGTTTACATTTCTTGACCTCTTGACCAGCTCCCTTTACATATTTCCTGGGCTCAGGAACACCCCTACACAATCTAGCCAAGCATCATGCAGTGGGAGAGGAGGCTATTGTACCATGACTGACTTCACTGTTTGAGGGTGTTTCTGCTGTTCAGGAAGTGTGCACTAAGAGTAGTTCAATGATTTGAATCAAAACAAAGCTGGGCATAGCTGTATGTTACCATGCATTTTGGTTCTAATAAGTAAGGAGGCAGATGAAACAACCAGTAACATCAATGAATTTTAGAAAAAAAAGTAAGCAATCATAAAATCTGAGTTTTGCAAAAAATAATATTATGCAAAAGTTGACAGCGCCTTTAAGGTTCTATGCTGCCTATTTGACAAATAATCATTATACCACCTAATGACACCTTTAGAAAAATTAAATTTCTGGAGAATCCCAGGTAGCAGACAATGTTCAACTAAATTGAAGGCTTTGGTGAGGTCCACAAATAATGTTACACCAGAGTGTCCTTTATTAAAGGTAGCTTGGATGCTGCGTATAAACCCCACCAAGGCCATCTCAGTGTTGTGTTTTGGTTTAAAACTGTGTTGAAAACCAGTTAACAAAGAATATTTTTCCAAGAAAATCAAGAGTTTGATCCAGGATAATTTTTTCTAGGATTTTTGAGATGGGTGAAAGAAGTAATATGGGTCGATAATTTGATATAAGAGAGGGATCACCATTTTTGAATACTGGTTTAATTGTTGCAAGTTTCCAACTCCCAGGAAAAATGCAATGACAAGGAGAAAAATTGAAAATATATGACAAAGGGTTTGCAAAGTACAGTAGTTTATACTCCCAGCTGTACAATGATGGACCCGTGTCACAATGACTATGCATGGTTGCTCCGCGTGCCTAGGGTATACGCTGTATCTGCCCGGCTGATATCTGTTACTCTCTTGACTATTTCTTGTTATGCTTCGGCACTGTATTTCACTTCCTTGTTACTATTGCCTGTACCTGACTGTACCTTGTTGATTGCTGTTGCCTTGAGTCTGTATTGTTATTAATTGTACCTTGTAACTCTCCCGGTCGCACCTGAAAATAGGCACTTGATTGTCTAGCGTGCTCTGGTAAACAAAAGCTAAATAAATAAATACCCAGTTTAATAATTCTGAAATCTATACCATCATGACCAAGAGAAGGCCTGGGATCATGTTTAATGTACCTTGCAGAATTTATCATTCTGCATTCCTTTTCTTGTCCCCTCTCCTCCCTCCACTGGCTGCATATGTAAATGAGATTACTGTCTATCTCAGTATGTTTACCTAGTTAAATACTTTTCAAATAAATATGTGTTCACAGTAAATAGAGTAATGTAGTAATTAAAGGTCAAGAGATCAAGAGATGCTCTAGGTTCATCATGTCTGCCCCTGCCCCACTTCTGCTAATCCCCCCCTCCCAATCCCAGGCTGGGAAATCTGTTCCTTGGGACCTGTACGCCTCAGGTCCCTCTGTCATGCCTAAAATCTGCCGGAGACTGAGGCTTTGTTGTGGTGGCCCCTACACTGTGGAATGCCCTGTTACGTATGATCCACTCCACTTCCTAGAATAAGATAATTAAAAAGATTTTATTTATTTTTATTTATTCAGTTCTTGGATTTAGAGTACCTTTGAGCCAAAGGCTCATTTACATAGGGTCCACGTTAGAGTACATACAATGATTGGTCAAAATAGTTTACAAGGTTTCATAGAGAGAACTAAATTTAACAAAAATCAAAAATAAGTACATAATTTTGTTGGGAAGAGAAGCAACCATGTCTGAAGAAAACAATTATTTTCATAAGTGCAGCTGTGGTTTATTCAGTTACAACATGATCCAGGGTATTAAGACCTAGAGAGGGGAAAAGCGGCAAAAAAAGAAAGCAGAAAGGAAACTTTGAGAGGGGTGGGTCAAGATGGGAGGGGAGGAGAAGGGAAGGAGGGTGATAAAGACAAAAAGGGAGGATAATGTAGAAGCCTAGGTGTGGCAAGGTAGAAATAAGATAGGATTAGGGGGGTATTAGATAGGAGGTGAGTGTGATGGAGAAGGGGGTATGGGAGCATGAGTGGAGGAAGGGAAGGTGGAAGAATGTGGGGAAGTGAGATTAAACAAGGGGGAATCAGGGAGTGAAAAAGGATGGTATGAGTTAGTTGCGACAGTCATAGTTATTAATAGAGGCAGGAAGGGCATGAAGCTTCAATTTGAAAGGGCCAAACTTGGTTTCCTTTAGTAAATCTTCACTAAGTGAGATCAGCCAGAGAGGCGCTTGGTACTCATAAGACCATTGGCCTTGGGTGGTACATCAGAATGGGACTTTTAGAGGCAATTTGTAGGACCCCCTGGTGCATCTAGTTATATTGGGCATATATAGAAGATAACACACTCCTGGGGGAGTTAGGCCTAGGATGGATTTCTTTGTGAGGAGGCAAGTTTGATATCAGATACGACAGTCTAGATTAAGCCATCCTGACTGAGCATACAGCTCACATGTATGGGTATAGCAATGGGCCCCCAATACAAGTCTGCAGGGTTTATTCAGCGTAGTTCTGATCCATTTGAGGGCTGAGTCTGTGGCAGCACCGAGACCACAAGATCATAGTCTATGACAGGCAGCACAGAACTAGTGATCACACATTTTAGGGCTTCATCTGTTAGGTACTGTTTGTTCCATACAGTAGTCCCAATCTGGCGATTGCAGATCCAGCTATGAGATCAAAGTGAAGACTCTAGGAGAGGGAGCTGTCTAGTGTTACCCTAATTGTTTAAAGTTTTATATAATTTCAAGGGTTCTTTTAAGTTGTTGAGGATTTATAAGTGGTACAGTAGGTCCTATGTCTATTGCGTGATTTGAAGCAAATACCATGGTTTTAGTCTTTTTATAGTTAAGTAGTAGTTTAGAGTTTAAACCCATTGTTCAACTGCAGAGAAATTTGACTATGTCAGACTTCCTAAAACGAGAGGGTCAGAGTGCGGAATAAAGAACCGCATCATCAGCGTAGAGTAGGACATTGTCTGAAACAGCTAGTGGGAGATTGTTTAGAAACAAACTAATGAGCAGAGGGCACAGACTGGAGCCGGTACTCCAGTGGTAACACTGTGATTTTCAGAATGATACCCTGAATCTTTACCTTTGAACCTTCTCAGTAAAATAACTCCTGAACCTGGACACAGAATCAGGGGATAGTCCTGGGATGGAGCGTTGGTTCAAAAGTAGTTCATGGTTAACAGTGTCAAAGGCCTTGGTCAGGTCAGTGAATGTAGCCCCCACCAATGGGCCTCTGTCAAGTGCATCGTGAATGAACCCTGTAAATTCCACAACAGCTGTGGTGGTGCTATGCTGCTTGCGGAACCCATACTGTTGTGGACACTGCAGCTGATATTTGTCTAGGTAGTCTGCTATTGGGTCTGAAATAATGCATTCCAGCGCTTTAGATAGAGAAGGTAGAATTGAGATAGGTTGCTAATTTGAGTGATTGGTTCTATCACCACTTTTAAATACTGGTGTTACCACTGCAGCTTTCCAGAGTCATGGAAATTTAACTGATATTAGGGATAAGTTTAGGATTCTGGTAAAGTGTGGGAGAATGATATTGAGGGTGATTGCAATGAGCTGGAGGTCAAGCATGTCACTGCTGGTTCTTGATTTCCGAGTACTTGCAAAAGGTACTTTTGGCCTCATCTTGGGTAATGATTTGAAGATGGGGGGGGGGGTGAAACCGATTGGATAACTAAGCTGGGTGAGGGATTACAGCTGTTTGAGGAATGGAGGAAACTTGGCGGCAGCACACCACTGAGGTCTGTGAATGCCTTATTGAACATGTTAGCGATAACAATTGGATCCTGGGTAGGAGAACTTTCCACATTTATCATGGTAGAGGTGTCTTATTGGGTTTGCCAGAGAGTAACTTTATGTTGTCTCAAAACCTACGGATGTCGCCCCAAGAGTTTACCAGTTCATTTTTGTAGTGTCGACTTTTGGCTTGTCAAATTGCCCAGCTGCAGTTGTTGCATGCAGCTTTATAGTTCTGTTGATCTTCTGGAGGCCCTGTGTCTTAACTTTAGTCCACAGGTTATCCCTGTCCTTCATCTGCTTGATAAGTTGTGGATAGATCCAGATGTTGTTTGAGCCCCGGATCTTATGTTTGGTGGTAAGTGTGTAGATATTGCAGGCATCATTGAACTTGTTGATGAAGTTTTTGAGAGCTAAATCCATGTCAGTTGCCATGTATAGAAAATTCCAGTCTTGGTGGTTTAGGTATGCTTTAAGTGCACCTAGTTTCCCTTTTTTCAAGATCCTAGTTGTGATTATTCTAGCAGGGACCTTTGGTGACTTGTTTGACCAGCTAAAGAGGATTGGGGAGTGGTCACTAATTGAGTCCGAGAGAACAGTTGTCTGGGTGATTCTCTCAGGATGGTTAGTGAGTAGCCAGTCTATCAGTGTTCTTGCACCAGTTCAGTAATTTACACGTGTGGGGGAGTTAACTAACTGTGCTATGTTAAGGAAAGTTAAGGCATCCCTATATGGTGCAGCTTCAGGGATAACCAGTTGATATTAAAATTACCAACTAGAAATATCTCTGTTGTATGGTGAAAGTCAGTAATGTAGCTGAGGATCTCCTTGAAACTGCTGGATAGTTCCTTTGGAGGATATACACAGACACCAGAGTTACTGCTTTACCATTTTTGCCTAAGAGTAATTTTAGTGCCAGCAGTTGGGTATAGCTGTTCATGGTTTTGGGGAAGCATAATTCCCTGGATGTGCTTTTATGTAGACAACCACCCCTTCTGCCTAATGTGTCAAGTCTGAAGGAAGTGTAACCAGGTAGTTGTATGGCTATGTCAGGGGCCCCTCGAGGTAAGCCAGGTTTCAACAACCAGAGTATGTCAGGTTGGTGATGGGCAATCCAGACTTGTAAAGAATCAATTAGCCAGGAGGCTACATATATTAATGGATGCCATAGACAATGACAAAAATAACTGTAAATCACATATGGAATTAGGCCTTTCCATTCTTTTTATAGTTTTACCTTTTTATTTATAGTTGAGATCTTACTGATGTTTTCTGCTACTGCCACCCTACAATACAAAACATTGTTCAACCACTGCACTAGGGAGAGAAAGCTAACCACGATAGCCTGCTTTTAAACAAACTTGCTCAAAAATGTAACTCACCCTGCTGAGTTTTTGAAGATTGTGCACAACCTGCTTGATGCCCCACCCATGCACTAAATACCCACTGCATGAGAGAAAACTCTGTGTTGTTATCAGCACCCAAGAAGGTGTCATTTCTTATCAACTCCTTTTTTGCCAACCAGGGCCATATTCCAGTTTCCAACCCCATATCCCCACCCAGTACATCCTGACCCACTGACATGTTTAACTTGTTTAGTTTCTCTGAGATTACCTGTCCAAAGTTGTTCTGGTGATACAGTCCTGAGATCTGGATAAGGGCTGCGCCCAGATTAAGTGGACTGAGAGTTTTCCTTTGGCTGCACCTGTGTTCGATATCTGAATTACCTCAATTTTTAACTTGTCACAGATTGTAGGATGGTCCCCATTACCTGGAAGTGTGCTAGGGTTATAACCTCCACATAATGAGGGTGACACTCATGAGGTTAGTAATTATTGCCTCATCTCCTTTCTGCTTACTTTATCCAAAATCAGGGAGGGACTGGTCTACTCAGAAATACTTAAATTCCTGAACAGCTCAAACTTCGTGATCACTTTCAAGGCTGGCTTTAAAGCTGATCACTCCATTGTCTCATCCTAAGTTAGATTCACAAATAACACCCACACAGTGATGGGCCAAGGTCTGCTAACTTGTGCACTTTTCATTAACCTTGCAAAGGCCTTGACACTGTTGATCACAGTCTCATGCTAACCTCAACTAGCATTGATTGGGCATGATTGCCTGCTTCTGAGGGGCACCTTTCTGAGGGCCTCCAAGCTATCAGCTTCAGAAAGCACACTTCCTGCCTGTACTCCATAACACTACGTGGTCCTCTGAGACTTAGCACTTGGCCCCATTATATTGCCAGTTTTTTATATGACCTCTCACTGTTCTATAGTTCATTCAAGATAATGTGTATGCTGACAATATTATCCTATTTGCCATTGGTCCTGACCCTGTGTCAGATCTGTGAATGCATACCTTCAGCATAATCTCCCAGATATCCACTCTTGGTTTCTAGCCAATAGACTGACTTTAAACATGAAAACAATATACGTTTTTTGGCAGTTGAACACGTCTGGACAGGATCACCATCTCATCACCAACATCAGTAGCTCCACACTGAACAGTACCATACTAGAAGTGGCCTTTGAATTTTCCTGCTTTGGTATCTGGCTGGACCCTAGCTTAATTTTTTTTGCACTCATTGACTACCTGATGGCCAAACTACACCCAAACTACAGTAGATACACTTTACCACTTTACCGTGGAAGACTAAGATTTGCTGACAAAAAGCATCTAGCTTTACCTGAGCTTCTTTCTTCTAGATTTGCTTGAAATGACAGACCAAGGAGCAACATTAAAAGAGCAAGGAGAAACACTAAGGCTTCTTTTGGCTAAGCAGAGTTATTGCCTTGTTACTGTTTTGTTTTGTGCTTACAGGTTGTTCTCACAGGCTTTGTTACTGTTTTGTGCTTACAGGTTTTACAGTTTGACCTCTCTTTAGACTAAGCAGAGTTACTGTTTTGATATTATTTTGTTTTGTGCATGCAGGTTTTGTTTTGGGCTTATATGTTTTGCAGTCTCTTTCTCACAGTGATGGAGCTAATTGGCTTTTTTTCCACAGCTCTTCAAGGGGATAAGGAGTGTAACTGGGGAGGTGGAGCTGACAAAGGCTTAGAACCTTTCAACAGAAGGAAGCTTTTAAAGGTCAGGTAACCTTCACTTTCATCCAAGGGTGCTGTGGTTGGTGGTGTTTGTTGGAGCCAATGTCAAAGGTTGACTGCTTTTCTCTACAGGTACCTCTACTGATTTTCTGCAGGAGTAGTACCCAGACACCCTGCCCCATTCCCACCCACCCCATAGTCTCCTCTAAATTGCCCCTGACCCTCATATCTTTTCCACGGAAGTAAGGAAGGGGCGGAGTCTTACTGCACATCTCAGAAAACAAGCATTTGTCAATGCTGAATGTTACTTGCTTCTATGTGCTGTTTAGGTATTTGGAAGTCATTGGAGTGTAAATATTGAAAATTTGTTAACTTACCAGCGGCATAGGAACTGCGAATGCACGCCAGAAACAGTCATATTTAGGATTTTTTCACCAAATTTTCAACATAGCCATTTTAAGACCTCTGGTCATGAACAGTGTCACTGTGATTTTGTTAATGTCCATACATTGAGTTTGCACACCGACTGCGCCCATTGTGCGCTATATGGGCGGAAACATGTTTTGGGTGAGATGTGAAAATGACAGCTGTACTACTCATAAGAAGGTGAAAAAATGGCAATGTTGAAAATCTGGAGTGGAAATATTGAAAATTCGAAACCTACGAGCGCATGTAGAACTGCGCAACACACGCTCGTAAAACAGTCATTTTTAGGAATTTTTTCACCAAATTTTCAACATAGCCATTTTAAGACCTCTGCTCATGAACAGTGTCACTGTGATTTTCTTAATTTGTCCCGTACATTGATTTCGCACACCGACTGTGCCATTCTGCGCTACATGGGTGGAAACACATTTTGGGTGAGATGTGAAAAATGACATCTATACTACTCATAAGAAGGTGTGGTGAAATGGCAATGTTGAAAATCTGGAGTGAAAATATTGAAATTTCGTGAACTTACGAGCCTGCGTAGGAACTGTGCAACGCACGCTCGTTAAACAGTCATTTTTTGGGATTTTGGCACCAAATTTTCAACATGGGGGTTTTGGGCCCCCTTCTCATGAACAATGTCACTGTCATGGTGGTATTCAAGCCCGAAGGGTGATTTCACAGCCACTGCACAGTCACTGCGCGAAATCACCCTTCGGGCCCGAATAACGCCATGACAGTGACATCATTCATGAGAAGGGGTCCCAAAAACCCCAAGTTGAAAATTTGGTGCAAAATTCAATGGCTGAGATATGCAATAAAGTTGAACCCCTCTATCTAGCCCATTATACAGCTTACCGCATTTCCTCAGTTTGCGTTGGCTTTGAAGAGTGCAGACGTGTTCCCGTCCACCAAGATCGCCGCGCCGGAGTCCGGAGGTAAGTATGGGGTGAGGGGGTGGGGAGGCTGGGTGGCAGTGGGTGGGTGCGGGTTGTGGGAGGGGGTGGGAGACGCACCGCTGGACCGCTTTTTGTCTTACAGGTACAAAAATGAAGAAGACATCGTAGACCATTTGCCACGCTGGGGTGGGCTCCCGGTGTGGCACTAGGACTTTGGGAGGAGCGTTCAGCCGACAGGGGATTGAGCACCTCCGTCGGCAAAATGAGAAACAAAAAATTAAAAAGACGTCGTGGGACCGTTTGCCACGCTGGGGTGGGCTCCCAGCGTGGCACAAGGACTTTGGGGGGGCATTCAGCTGACAGGGGATTGGGCACCCCGTCAGCAAAATGACTGATTGCCATGCTGTGGTGGGCTCCCAGGGTGGCACCAACTACTGGGAGGGGGGGAGGAGACGATGCAGCCCAGCCGACGGGGATTGGGCACCCCGTCGGCTATACACTGCGTGGTGGGGCATGCACACCTGCGGCTGGGGGGGGAGCTGTGCATGAGCAGCTTCTTATCGCTGCTCACTCAAGCGTAGCTCCCCCTTTCAACTCTATGCCACTGCATTTTGGAGCGTGTCATAGACAGCTCCAAAATGCATTGGCTTACAGGGGCCGCGCCTGCCAGGACACTGCCTGAATTGGAGAGGAGGTGACACACCTCAAATCTCCGATGATGGCATATGTTTCTTGCACATGCGCAAGCAACATAAAATGATCTTTTCTTCACTGACTTTCATCTGCACATTGCTCAACTGGGAGTCTCCACATAATTAAGGTTTAAAAAAAATCTTTGTTTTGTCCAATCTTTTCTAACCTTTGCTTCCATATTTTCCTTAAAACAGCTGCTCTAAAACCATGACAGGAGGATAGTATTTTTACTCTCTAGAAATCACCCAAGTGGATCCGCTGCAACCTCTCCAACCTAAAATATTCTAGTAGCAATGGAGATTTGTCACTTGTGGACAATGTGGTGCCCTATTTGGCAGAATGCTTTTCCATGGCCTGGGTAAATTTCAGGCTTGCTGGGCAAAAGCCGACCTTAGGGCCCAGCTGAGGGAAGCATGGGTCACAATACATAAGCTCCAGGTTGAATTGCAAAGCTACAGGCACCCGAACATCCCACCTCTGACCAGCAGCACACAAATGTCAGCACCAGTCCTTGGCAGGATCCAGAATATGAAGGCTGGCAGGTAGTCTGGAGAGGGAGGTGAGACTGTGTGGCAAGAACTAAAACACAAACCTCCAAAAACAACATACTTATAAATAACAGATATGCACCACTGATAATGGAACCAGTCACTGGGCATTGCGGTGCTTCTAGGGAATGGCTCAAGGTGCCAAGCATGATTGAAAAGGTTAAAGAAAATAATGGCAACAAGGACAAAAGAAAACCTATCATAGTGGGAGAGTCAGTGATCGGCAGAGTGGAATCCCATATAAATTCAAATGGCGGTACCAGGGTCATTGTCAAGTGTCTCCCAGGCACATCTGAAAAAAGGGACACACAACGCGTCAAGCAGATTGTGTGAAGGGAGGATCAAACAAAATACATAGTAGTTCACCTACGGACAAATGACTTGTCCAATCAATCAGTTGTAGAGACAAATGAACACAATGTACAACTTGCTAAAAGAATATCCTCTCTTTTGTCCACACATTAGCATTCTTGGAGGTGCTTCCAATCTGGGGGTGGGGCAGAAGCACCAAGAGGGTCAGAGAGGAGGACATACATGAGATTAAATTATGGCTGAGGGAATGGTGCCAAGAAAATGGCTACCATCTTATTGGCAACTGCCAGTCCTTCTGGGAGAGGGGCTTTTGTGCATGATGGCCTCCACCTGACAAAGAAAGGGGCGAGGGTACTTGGTCAAAAATGATGCGACACTGTCCATTAAACTGGAGGCTGGGAGGTGGTGACGGCACTTATCAAGGTGAAGGGAGGAAGGTCACTACCCCTGGCAGCAGCAAATGATAGGGTAACTACTACAAAGTGCAATAATATCACACAAATTCAGGAAAACTCTTGTCAATACCTGTGGCAAAACTCTTCAACAAAATGTTTCATCCAAAAAACAGGTACAGATCCAAGGAGTTCTGGCAGGGGTACAAACAAGGGGTGGAAACCTTTCCAAGAAAACTTTTCATCCAAAACTATAGGTGCAGACTGAAAGAGACCCACAAATCTTTCATCTGAACCCACAGGTGTAGACCAAAAGAGATCCATTAAAGGTACTAAAGAAGCCTGGCAAAACAAAAGGAAACCCATCTGTGCTAAGAGTGGGGGTAGAACATGGAGGGCAATGGCAATAAATGCCAGAAGCTTGATGAACAAAACCCCTGACCTCATGGCCATCATGGCAGAAGATGAACTCAGCTTAGTAGCCATGATAGAAACCTGGTTTACAGAGAACTATTGTTGGGATAAGGCTATACCAAGCTACTACCTCTACAGAAGGGACAAGAAGGGTAGGAAAGGGTAACGGTAGCATTATATGTCCAGGAGTAGATCAAGGCTACAAAGATTCAGGGGATCTCAGATGAGTCAAACTCACTCTGGATAACAGCTGAGACAGGATCAGGGCAGCCATTAGGATAGGAGTCATCTACAGGCCCCCATTGCAATGGGATATTGAGGACAAGGAAATGGAAGGAGACATTCCACAAAATGACGGGCAAGGGTGAGACAATAACGGTAGAGGATTTTAAATTGACAGACATAAACTGGAAATCTTATACAGCATCTTCATCAAGAGGAAGGACTTATAATGGCCCTGCAAGAGTGAGTCTGAGGGCAGTTTAGAGAAACTCCTAGTTAAAATCAAGCTGTTCTGGACTTGGTTTTAACTAACAGTGACAGGGTAAAGGAGGTAGATGTGGGGTGCCACTTAGGAAATAGTGACCACCACATGGTGGGATTTAAAGTAAACACTAATGAAGACATTAGTCATGTCAAGATCAGGGTTTTAGATTTCAGAAAAGCTGACATTCAGAATATGAGAGATAGCCTGGCAGAGAGTCTTAGATACATGGAAGAGAAAGGAGTAGATGAAATGTGGGAATATCTCAAGTAACTGAACAGTGCGGCCAGAAGGGTGAACAAGGCAAATAAGAAAAGAAAACCTCTGGTTCTCTGGGCAGGTGGCTGCAATAGTAAGGGACAAAAAGAAGGCACACACAAAGTTTAGGGTGTTAATGAAAGATGAGGATAAGGAAACCTCTAAGATAGCACAGAGGGAAGTTGGTAAGGCAATAAGGAAGGCTAAAGACCTGACTTGAACTGAGGATTGCGCAGGGGATAAAGAAGGGAGATAAAGCCTTTTTTAGGTAAATAAGGGAAAAGAGGAAAACCAAGGGATAGTTAGACTAGCAGATACTGGAGGGAAACAGGTAGAAAAAGATTGTGAGAAAGCAGAAGTCTTAAACCAGTACTTCTGCTGTTCAGATCTATGACTGCATGGTGACAAAGAATTTTAATAAACCGGCCAGTGCAGCTGAAACTTATATCGACCACATTTGTGGTTGGTATACAGTTAGTCACTGCTACCATGTTTTTGAGGGCTTTGCCCTGAACCCCAAGGAGGGACTGTGCCCCCTGCACCACCTAAATTAATATAATCAACTCCAAGTCAGAGCTGATTGGGGAGGGGGTGCAAGACCCCCATAAAACAGTGCCAGGGTTCAGCATCAACACTACAGCGACCTGACACTGTTGTTGCTGTAGTGTCGGTCGCTGTCAACATGTCACTGTCAGGGCAGTATACGCTTCTGTTCTGTATTCACTAAACGAGAACGCAAGGGATGGGCGAAGCCTGCATAGCAGCAGCACCCAGGGACCGGGGGTTGACACAAGCCCCTTCACAGAGGCTCAAGTCTTGGAAGCTTTAAATAAAAATAATGGTGGACAAGGCCATGGGACAAGGTGGAAATCACCTAGAGTTCTCAGGAGCTGGGAAGTGTACTAGCAGCACCCCTAGCAGAATTATTCAACAAATCACTACAGAGTGGGATACCATACTGAAGGACTGGAAAATGCTAGTGGTCCTGCTCAACAAAGCAGGGATCAGGGAGGAGGCAGGCAATTACTGTCCAGTAAGCCTCATGTTGGTGGTAGGGAAGTTGATGGAGACACTACTCAAACAGAGAATCATAACGTATCTGGAATCCAGTGGGTAGCAATACCCAAAACAGCATGGGTTCATGGCAGGTAAGTCTTGCCAAATTAACTTGTTCTACTACTTTGACTGGGTTACAAGGATAGTAGATCAGGGAGTGATGGTAGATGTCATCTATCTGGACTTTAGCTAAGCCTTCAACTCTGTTCCACACAGAAGGGGAGAGGAAGCTGGACCACATGGGAGTGGGCAGGGAGGTGGTTGAGTAGCTGGCTGAGAGGAAGAGGACAGAGGGTTCAGGTAAACGGGGCATTTTCAGCTGAGAGGGAGGTGACCAGCCAGATACCACGGGGTTTGGTACTGAGTCCCCTACTCTTCAATGTGTTCATAGCAGGCATTGCAAATGGACTGGAAGGTAAAGTGTGTTTATTTGCTGATGACACCAAAATTTGTGTGGACTCCCCTGAGGGTGTAAGAAGTATGACTTCAGACTTGAAAAAACTGGAGGACTGGTTGGAAACATGGCAGCTGAAATTCAATGCCAAAAAGTGCAAAGTCGGTACTTAGGCAGAAACAATCCTAAAGAGGATTACTACCTAGGAGGAGAGAAGCTCAGCTCCACCAGCCAGTAGAGGGACCTAGGGGTCATTATATCTGAAGACTTGAAAATGGATAAACAGTGCAAAAGGCAGCACTAAAGGCAAGCGACATGCTGGTCTGCATTAGAAGGGGAATCGTGAGTCACAGGAGGGAGATGGTGTTACCACTCTACAGGCGCTGGTGCACCCTCACTTGAGTACTGTGCACAGTACTGGAGACTGCACCTGAAGGGACATAGAATTGAGACGGTACAGGAGGGCCACAAAATGATTCAGGCACTGCACCATATGGCATACTAGGACAGGCTGAGGGAACTCAACATGAACTCCCTGGAACAGAGGAGGGAGAGGGGCAACATGATTGAGGTTAATGTTTAGGAGCTTTTCCAATTGAAAGAGAGTAGGAGAATGAAAGGGCATGACATGAGGCTAAAGGAACAGAGGTTTAGCAGTAATACAGCAAGTTATTTTTTTACAGAGAGGGTGGTGGACCTATGAAAAAGCCTACCCAAGGAGATAGTGAGGGTCAAAACTGTAAGCAAGTTCATGAATGCATGGGAGAGACATAAAGGTAGCATACAGAAAGGCAAAGGTGGGGAGGGGAATAGCACCAGGTAGGTTCTTTGGCAGACTAGATGGACCTTGCAGTCTCCTTCTGCCATCACTTTCTATGTTTCTATGTTTCTATGATGGCTGTTTTCACCCAGCTGCTAGGAATGAGAAGCACTGCAGGATAAAGTTAGCAAATTCCCATTTGTCAGAATTTTCATGAAACTCTGTGAATTTTGTGAAATTGTATGGAATTTAGTCACATTTTGTGAAATTTATTATTTAGTCATTACTTGGCTTTACCTGTACCTAGAAGCTGAATAATTGTCATGCTTGCTTTCTGTAAGTAGTCCTAAAGATGTGCTGAATGCCATGTCATTTGAATAAGTAGACTTGAATTGAGAGGGACTCAAATTCTGGCTCCCAAGGACCTACTCTTCTTCAGCCATAAGTTCAAGATATATGCACCAACTTCTGGCTCCAGAAGGACAGACACCTGTGGGGCCTGCAGTTGTGCAAATAGAAGTACTGTTGCAAAGTGGGTATCATGGTTTCAGCAGCAGCTCTAGAAATACTTCAGCAGCTCTAGAAGTGGGGATCACTGGGGCAAGATGGGAGGTGAGCTGGATGTCATTATCCACCTAGGTACTAATGACCTGGCAAATGGGGAGCCAAAGGAAGTTCAGGAAGAGTTTAAGAAACTGGGAGGGTCTCAAGCAAGTAGCTACTTCTGTCACTTTCTCAGAGTTCTACCTGTGAGAGGCAAGAGAGCATAGGAGTGCATGCACCAGGAACTTTAACTCATGGTTGAAGAACTGGTGCTGTGAGGAAGGGTTTGGATTCATTGGTGACTGGGGACCCACCTGGAGGGATGGAGGTTTGTCTAGCCTGACGCCTGCATCCATCCTGGAGGGAATCCAAGACTCAATGATAAGTTTAAATGCTACTTGACAAGCATTTAAACTAGCAAAGGGGTGGCAGGCCAGCAAGGAGGGTACCTACTTGCTCACCCCCACAGCTAGCAGTGGAACCAGTGAACCAGAGGAGTGGCTATCTCTGCAAAGCAGTGTGCAAAAGATGGAGATTAGTGCCCAAGAGGTGGATAAGCAGAAAAGGGGCAAATGCAGCAGAAGGGCAGACAGCAAGGAGAACCAGGGATAAATGACAACCAAGGAAGGGGCTGGAGTAGAACAGTGAAACAGTCTAGGGAGGTCAAATCATAGAAAGCCATGTGTGCAAATGCCAGGAGCCTTAGCAACAAGATGGAAGATCTGGAGGCTGTCATGGTGCAGTCAGACCTAGACATTGTGGCCATCACTGAAACCTGGTGTAATGATAACCATGACTGGGAGATGGCCATACCTGGCTACAACATATTCAGAAGAGACAGAGCAGGCAGGAAGGGAGGAGGAGTGGCACTGTATGTGAAAAATGACATAAGGGCCACAGAGATCCAGGAGAAACAAAATGGGGGAGAGATACTGTGGGTTAAGCTGGAAAGGAAAATGGGGACAGCCATCCGCACAGGTGTGGTCTATAGACCACCAGCCCAGGAGGAAGAAACAGATAGGGAGCCGATGCTAGCCATCCAAAGGATGGCAGACAAGGGTGAGGTAGTACTGGTTGGAGACTTCAATATTCCAGACGTGGACTGGAGCATCCCAGCAGCAGCATCAACTAGGAGCAGATTTATCCTGGACTCCCTTCAGGGTGCCTTCCTCAAGCAACTGGTCATGGAACCAACTCGGCAGAAGGCAATACTTGACCTTGTGCTCACAAACAGGGACAGTGTGATGGGGATAACAGTGGGGGAGCACCTGGAAAACAGTGACCACCTGTCATTGTGGTTTGAAATCACAGAAAGAGCAGAACCAAACCACACAAAACACGATCCTGGATTTTAGGGGCAGACTTTGGGAAAATGGGGAGATACTTGAAAGAGGCATTAGGGAATGGGACAGGAATCACGGGTTGAGGAACAGTGGGCAGTATTTAAAATGGGGATTACAAGAACAACAGAATTGTGCATTAAGCAGGTTAGCAAGAGGAAAAGGAAGAGGAGACCATTATGGTTTTCCAAAGAGGTAGCAAAGAAAGTGAAAGCCAAAAAGATTGCATTCAGGCAATACAAAAGACACAGGCAGAAGGGATAGGAAGAAGTACCAGGAGAAGCAAAGGGAGGCAGGAGGTCAGTAAGGAAGCCAAAGCTCAGACAGAAGAACATATTGCAAAATCAGTGGGTAGAGGGGACAAAACCTTTACAGGTACATAAGTGAAAAAGAAAGACAAAAGGAGGGATAGTGAGACTGAAGGAGGAGGATGGGTGCAGCTGGAGGATGACAACAGTAAAGCTGACATATTGAACAGGTATTTCTGCTCAGTCTTTACTGAGGAAGAGGAGGGTAATGGGTCTGAAGGGAGTACAAGGGGTGAGAATGGTGCAGAAATGGACACAAGTCCCTTTACACGAAAGGGTCCTGAAGGAACTGGAAGTAATAAGAGTTGATAAAGGCTGGGGCCAGATGGGGAACAATCTAGGGTCCTTAAAGAACTAAGAGAGGTGTGGCTGAACCTCTGGCTATCCTGTTTAGCGATCACTGGAAACAGGGGAGGTACCCAAAGACTGGAGGACAGCAGATGTAGTCCCCTTATACAAAAGTGGGAACAAAGAGGAAGCAGGGAACTACAGACCAGTCAGCCTCACCTCAGTAGTGGGGAAGATCATGGAAGCACTACTGAAGGAGAGATTGGTGGAACAGCTGGTTGACAATGGACTACAGGACCCAAGGCAGCATGGTTTCACCAGGGGGAGGTCATGTCAGACCAACCTTGTTGAATTTTTTGACTGGGTGACTAGGGAGGTGGATCAGGGGAGGGCAGTGGACATGGCCTATCTGGACTTCAGCAAGGCCTTTGACACTGTGCCACATAGAGACTATTACACAAACTGGGGAATATGGGTGTGGGTAGGACAGTAGTGTGTGGTGGGTAGGTAACTGGCTGGGTGGCAGGACACAGAGGGTGGTGGTAAATGGCTGTCACTCCACAGAGGGAAGAGTGACCAGTGGGGTACCACAGGGATCAGTGCTGGGACCGGTCCTATTCAACATCTTCATCGGTGACATTGCGCAGGACCTAGAAGGCAGAATTTCACTGTTCACTGATGACACAAAGCTCTGTAACAGAGTAGACACACCAGAGGGTGTAGACAGAATGAGAAGTGACCTGCAGAAACTTGAAGAATGGTCAGGGGTTTGGCAGTTGAAATTCAATGCAAAGAAGTGCAAGATAATACATATGGGGCACAAAAACCCTGGCACAATATATCAGTTGGGGGGTGAGGATATAGCATGTACCAAGCAGGAAAGGGATCTTGGGGTTATCATCTCTGATGACCTCAAGGTAGGGAAACAGTGTGACAAGGCAGCAGGTAAAGCAAATAGGATGCTGGGATGTATAGGCAGGGGCATCACCAGCAGGAAAAGGGAGGTCATAATTCCGCTATGCAAGACACTAGTGAGGCCCCACCTGGAGTACAGTGTACAGTTCTGGAGACCATACCTACGTAAGGACATAGACAGGGTAGAGAAGGTTCAGAGGAGGGCAACAAAGATGGTGCATGGATTGCATCACAAGTCCTATGAAGACAGGTTGAAGGAACTGAACATGTACTCCCTGGAGCAGAGGAGGGAGAGAGGGGATATGATAGAGACATACAAGTATCTTACAGGGAGGAACAGGGTGCAGGAAAACACTATTTTTAAGCGAAAAAGATGTTCCAGGACTAGAGGGCATGGGATGAAGTTGGAGGGAGGACGATTCAGAGAAAACATGAGAAAGAATTTCTTCACAGAACGGGTGGTGGACAAGTGGAACACCCTGCCAGAGGAAGTGGTGGGGGCTGAAACAATCACGGGATTTAAGAATGCAATGGATAGACATAAAGGAATTCTGGAGGTCAGGGGTAAAGGGCAACAGACTTCTAGGAAAACAAACTGAACTTACAAGCTCAAATGGGCAGACTGGGTGGGCCATAGGCCCTTATCTGCCAACACTGTCTATGTATCTATGTACTTCATTTGTCAGTTATGCAGCTGCATATAGAAAACCATGCATTGGTGGATCATGCTACTGTATCTAGCATGATAATTCATACAGTGTGCATGAGTACATCTGGCTACAGCAGCAGAGGTCCCATGAGGCCTTTTGTCTGCAGAAGCACAAGCCCTCATTGGGCCTGCACTTCTGCAGCCAGATGTACTCATGCATGCTGCATTACACACTAAGGTATGGCACATAAGCCCAGGTTCCTTTGGGTTCTGTGCTTATGTAGACATAAATACAAATCCATGAAGGAGGCACATCAGTGCTACTGCATTTGAATCACCTGGAAACAGTTACATGTTGTTTGTTGTACCTGATGGTGGCTGTCTATGGTTGGTTGTGTGGTCGTGACCTTTTGTTGTTTAGAGGGGGTGAGGAGCTAGCTGGAGACCCTAACACCACATTTCCTACTTTGCGGCATTAAATTGAACACTAGCTGGTGCATTAATGCAGATTTTTGCAAAGATATATATATATATAATCTCTGAGAAATACCATTCCAGACTGTGAAATTTTCATGAAATATCTGGCATGTTTTTGCTGGAACTGTATGTACAGCTGGGCCTGCCATGATGCAACATAACACTTCTGGTAAATTATATGTCACAAAACACTGCATGACAAAAGGACTTAATTGTCACTGAATTACATTGTTCTCTGCAGCATACTACAGCATTTTGTCATATACTGGCGCTATATACAACTTAAGTATATTTACAGACACCAAATAGTTCTGTTATTTTAAATGGCCAGAGCTCCATTGAGGAAATAAACTAGTTATTGTGGAAATAAATTATATATTTCACGATGATTTATTTTATGTTTGTTTGCATGCATGTGCAAGAAACATAGTGCCATCATCGGAGATTTCAGAGGTGTGCACTCCTCCTCCAATTCAGTCAGTGTGCTGGCGGTAGCGGCCCTTTAAGCCAATGCATTTTGGAGCTGTCTATGACGCGGCTCCAAAAATGCAGTGGCTCTATTGAAAGGGGAGCTACGCTTGAGTGAGCAGCGATAAGATATCGCCTGCCTCATGCGCAAGCTCCCCCCCACACACACACACACGCGCCCATGTTTCTCTGAATCGTCCTCCCTCCAACTTCATCCCATGCCCCTAGTCCTGGAACATCTTTTTGCTTAAAATAGTGTTTTCCTGCACCCTGTTCCTCCCTGTAAGATACTTGTATGTCTCTATCATATCCCTCTCCTCCTCTCTGCTCCAGGAGTACATGTTCAGTTCCTTAAACCTGTCTTCATAGGACTTGTGATGCAATCCACATGCACTGTATAGCCGACAGGGTGCCCAATCCCGCTTGGCTGCACCTCCACCCCAAGGCTTCCAAATGCCATGCTGGGTGCCCACCCCAGCATGGCAACTAATCATATAGCCGATGGGGTGCCCAATCCCATCGGCTGCACTGTCCTCCCCATAGGAGTGCCACGCTGGGAGCCCACCCCAGCGTGGCAATGTATTCCTGAGGCCGACAGGGTGCCCAATCCCCGTCAGCTGAACGGCCCCCAACGCCCGCAGCACGCTGGGAGCCCACCCCAGCGTGGCAACGTCCTGACGCCATCCGCTTTTTGTACCTGTAAAGAAAAACGGTCCCACGGGCGAGTCTCCCCACCCCCTCCCACAACCCGCACCCACCCACTGCGCACCCAGCCTCCCACACCCCTCACCCCATACTTACCTCCGGACCTCCGCAACGATCTTCGGTGGACCGGGAACACGTCTGCACTCTTCAAAGGCGACCGCGAACTGAGGAAATGCCGGTAAGCTGTATAATGGGTTAGATAGGGGGGGTTCAACTTTGTTGCATATCTCAGGCATTTTTTGAATTTTGCACCAAATTTTCAACATGGGGTTTTTGGGACCCCTTCTCATGAATGATGTCACTGTCATGGTGTTATTCGGGCCCGAAGGGTGATTTCGCACAGTGACTGCGCAGTGACTGCGAAATCACCCTTCAGGCCTGAATAATGCCATGACAGTGACATCAATCATGAGAAGGGGCTCAAAACCCCATGTTGAAAATTTGTGCCAAAATTCCCAAAATGACTGTTTTATGAGCGCGTTGGCAGTTCCTACGCAGGCTCGTAAGTTCGCGAATTTCAATATTTTCACTCTAGATTTTCAACATTGCCATTTTACCACACCTTCTTATGAGTAGTACAGCTGTCATTTTCACATCTCACCCAAAATGTGTTTCATCCATGTAGCACACAATGGCGAGTCGGTGTGCAAAATCAATGTACGGACAAATTAAGAAAATCACAGTGACACTGTTCATGAGCAGACATCTTAAAATGGCTATGTTGAAAATTTGGTGCCAAAATTCCCAAAAATGACTGTTTGACGAGCGTGCATTGCGCAGTTCCTACGCACGCTCGTAAGGTCGTGAATTTTTAATATTTTCACTCTAGATTTTCAACATTGCCAATTTACCACACCTTCTTATGAGTAGTACAGCTGCTATTTTTCACATCTCACCCAAAACGTGTTTCTGCCCATGTAGCGCACAATGACGCAGTTGGTGTGCGAGATCAATGTACGGGACAAATTAAGAAAATCACAGTGACACTGTTCATGAGGTGAGGTGTTAAAATGGCTATGTTGAAAATTTGGTGAAAAAATTCCAAAAAATGACTGTTTTACGAGTGTGCGTTATACAGGTCCTACGCACGCTCATTAGTTCACAAATTTTCAATATTTTCACTCCAGATTTTCAACATTGCCATTGTACCACACCTTCTTATGAGCAGTACAGCTGTCATTTTTCACATTTCACCCAAAATGTGTTTCCGCCCATGTAGCGCACAATGGCGCAGTCGGTGTGCGAAATCAATGTACAGGACAAATTAAGAAAATCACAGTGACACTGTTCATGAGCAGAGGTGTTAAAACGGCTATGTTGAAAATTTGGTGAAAAAATTCCTAAAAATGACTTTTACGAGAGTGCGTTGCACAGTTCCTATGCATGCTCGTAAGTTTGCAAATTTAATATTTTCACTCCAGATTTTCAACATGTCCATTTTATTAAACTTCCTTATGAACAGTACAGCTGCAATTTTTCATATGTCGCCCAAAATGTGTTTTCGCACATGTAGCGCACAATGGTGCTGTTGGTGTGCGAAAGCAATATTTAGGACAGATTAAGAAAATCACAGTTACACTGTTCATGAGCAGAGGTCTTAAATTGGCTGTGTTGAAAGTTTGGTGACAAAAGTCCATAAAATGACTGTGTTACGAGTGAGCATTGCACAGTTTCCATGCACCCTCGTTAGTTCATGACTTTGTAATATTTTCAGTCCAGATTTTCACCAGTGGCATTTTTCCACACTTCCTTATGAACAGTACAGCTGCCATTTTTCACAACATGGCCGGAAGTGTGTTTTCACACTTTCAGTGCAGAGATGCGTGGTCGCTGTGGGAAATCATTGTTCGGCACAGATAAAGAAAATCACAGTGACACTGTTCATGATCAGAGGCACCAAAATGCCTGAGTTGACAATCTGCTGTAAGAAATCCCCAACCTAATTACATTATGGGTGTGCGTTGCACAGTTTCTATGTACACTCGTGACTTCACCATTTTTTTTTATAATTTTACTACACATTTGCAACATAGCCATTTTTACACCTCACCATGAAAGAGTACAGCTGTCATTTTTACATCCTGTTCGAATATTTTGCACCTGTGGTGCTAAATGCTGTAGTCACTATGCATAAGCAGCTGGCTAACAAACTAATATTCCCCTGTTCATGAGCTGGGGTCACAAAACAAACATGTTGAAAATTTGGAGTGAAAACACCAACAGGTGAGGTATTAGGCTTTCAACTATAACGCCCAACCCTATGAGAATGACAGGAATCAGGGGTGTGACTTGGGATTCTTGCCTGTGATGCTCATACCATTCCACACCCTGCAGTCACTGAGAGGCATCGAGGTATGCCTTGGACTCTTCGGCCCCAAAGTTCACCCATTCTCCTATATCGCACCCATCTCACCATATTTCCTAATGAAATGGGGTGCGCATAAGGGCCAAAGACCCCAAGGAACACCGTGACACTTGTCAGTGTCTGCAGGGTGGGGTGTGGTGAAATGGCATGGCCGTTATGCCTGATGACCCAAACGCACACCCCAATGCCTGTCACTCTCTGCAGGGTGGTGGTGGGGTTGGCTTCAGTTCAGTACTTCACTGCCATTCCTATTACGCAGCTCTGTAACTTCTACACTACCACTGCCAATGCCAGCAAGCAAACATTCGGCATTGACAAATGCTTGTTTCACTTGCATAAACAAACCTTAAAACTGACTAATTACTTGAATAAGATGTATAACAAACTAATCAAGTTGTGTATCTCCATGAAATTCTAACCAGTCAAATCAATGAATTAAAAATTAAACCTTCGCTGCTGTCACCCTTTATTTTCATGTATTTCCTGGTTGAGTCTGAGTCCTCAAGGGTGCAAAGAGCCCTGTGCTTCTGTAGCCCAACACACAGCCCCAGAAATTCTTGACAATTGTTGTCACATGGAAAGGCAGGGCTCTTCTGCAGGCAGATGCATTGCATGATGACTACTAGTGCTGTGCGGAATGTAGAATTCTGCCAGTGAAATATGGATGGAATGACCATTCTGCTGGTGGAATTTCCAATGGAATTTCACTGGTTCTTCTGCAGAACTCCACCTGCTATGATCCACAGAATAATATTCTGTGGAACAGCATTTATTCCATGGAAAAGCATTCTGCAACCATTTTCTGCCAAGGAATTCCACCATTCTGTTTCTGGCAAAATTTGGTGGAATTTAAGGAGAATTTCAAAAATGTAATGGACATTCATTCCGCTGAAATTTTAAAATTCCACACAGCACTAATGACTACATACTAATTGTCAATTCCAAGGCATGGCAGGAAATGGTAATAGTTTTTATAATTACTGTTCTTTACATTACTGCACTGAGATAAAATTTCATGCAAATATCAAAACAGTCATAACATTTACCTGTAATCATGATTGTACGGTAATGCAACTAATAATGAATCATAGGAAATGATAATAGTATGCATAAAATGCAAATTATTGACATTACAACAATGAGATCAAAGTTTCATGCAAATGTATTAAAATAGTTATCTTTTTACATGGAATCACCATTGTATGCTATTGTTAATGCCAGGGAATGTCTCAAAAAGATAATAAGGCATTTAAAAATGCCAATAATAGATATACATACACTGGGATCAACATTTCATGCCAATGTCCATTGTTTCACAGCCCATTCAGTTCTGCAGCCTTGTGTTGAAGTGTGCTTGTGCATCCATGGCTACATAAGGGGTGGGCCATGACGATGGGTCTCTCTTATGTCATCTGCTCAGAGTTGTGTGTTGTTTGTCTTTCCTGATGATGGCTGTCTGTGGTTGCTTATGTTGACGTGTTCCTTTGTCTGCTGTGGGGGATGGGGAGTTAGGGTTGGAAACCTAATGCCATATTTCCTTTCATCTGGGGCATTTAGTTGAACCCAAACTGGTGCATTAACACAGTTTTTTTTTTTTGCAAAGAATTTCCTTCCCTTTTGAGAATGTTTGTTGATTTTTATTAGAAGAGTATTTGCAGCTGCTGAAGAGCTGGCCTCTGAGGCAGCACTTCTGCACTGCAAAATACAGATGTATACAGCAATATATAAAATACCTTCATGTGCATGCAGAATTGCAGCCCATATTGGCAATGCAGTTCTGAACATACAGTCTTAATAATATACATTAAGTATTATGGAAATCATATTAATGTGAGAACCTTGTAAACTGCAAGTGGAATGATTTTAAGTTAATATTATGACATCCTATTCACAGTAACATACACCTTGTTTTTGGTAAATTATTATGTCTGTCTTGTATGGAATTTTAATTTTCAAAATATGATGCAAAAATTTTTTAGGACAATCAGGTACATATTTTACTTTATTTTATTTCAATAACTGGGAAGCGTTTTATCCCATAGAAACCCGTTATAATTCACCATTATAACCTGAGGGTTATAACAGAAACATGCGCTGGGTTTCCTGGCTCCACGCATGTGCCTGCTCCACTCTCCCTTATACACCATCGGACGCTATTGCCACTGTCACTTGATGGTAAAAGAATTAAAAAGTACTTGCCTCTCAGCATTTGAGTTTTCCTCTTTGTGTTAGACATATTATCCTCAAACCTTAAAAACAAGCATTTGTCAATGCTGAATGTTGTCTTGCTGGCATTAGCATCGGTAGTGCAGGCATTAGAGAGATGCATAATAGGAATTGAAGTGAAGTATAGAACCGATGTCAACCCCACCCTACCCTGCAGAGAGTGACAGGCATTGGGCTGTGCCCTTGGGTCATTGGACATAACTCTCATGCCATTTCAACTAACCCTACCCCTACTCTGCAGACTCTGACAAGTGTTGCATTGTGCCTTGGGGGTCATCAGCCTTATGCTTACCCTATTTCATAAGGAAGTACAGTATGTTAAATTGGTGCAGCATGGGAGAATGGGGTGAACTTTGGGGCAGAAGAGTCCAAGGCACACCTGAATGGCTGTCAGTGGCTTCAAGGTGGGGGTGCAAAGGCATGAGCATTACAGCCTACAATCCAAAGGCACACCCGACGCCTGTTAGTCTGTACAGGGTGGGGCATTATGGTTAGAAACCCTAATGCCCTGGGCATTTATTGGTATTTGCACTCCAAATTTTCAACATGGCCTTTTGTGACCCCACCTTATGAAAGCATGTGGGACCTCTGCTCATGAACAGTGTTGCTGTGATTTTGTTAATGTGTCCCAAACGTTGATTTTCACAGTGACTGTGCCATTCCATCACATAAAAATGTCAGTTGCACCATTCATAAGGAGCTGTGAAGAGATGGCAATGTTGAAAATCTGGAGTGAAAATATTAAAAATTCTCAAAGTTACGAGTGTGCATGAAAACTGTGCAACACACACATGTAAAAGTCTTTTCTTGGAATTCTTTCACCAGATTTTTAGCATAGGCATTTTGGAACATCTGTTCATGAACAGTGGTAGTATGATATTCTTAATCTGTCCCAAACGTTGATTTCCCACAGCAACTGTGAGATGGTGCACCAGATGTGCGAAACCACATTTCAGGCAGGATGTGAAAAATGGCAGCTGTACTGTTCATAAGAAGGTGTACAAAAATGGAAATTTTGAACATCTGGAGTGAAAATATTAAAAATTCTTGAACTTATGACTGTATGTGGACACTGCTCAACACACGTATTGTAACATAGTAATTTTGTGGAATTTTTTCACCAACTGTTTAACATAGGCATTTGGGGACCTCTGCTTATTAACAGTGTTACTGTGATTTTCTTACTCTGTCAAGAACATTGTTCTCTACACTGTGCGCCAGATGTGCTAAGACACATTTGGGGCAGGCTGTGAAAATGACAGCTGTACTGTTCATAAGGAGGTGTGGAAAAATGGCAATGTTGAAAATCTGAAGTAAAAATATAAAACAATTCTCGAAGTTACAAGCATGTGAGGAAACTGCACAACACACGCTTGTAACATGGTAATTTTGTGGAATTTTTTCACCACATTTTTCAACATAGGCATTTCGGGGCCTCTGCTCATGAACAGTGTTCCTGTGATTGTCTTACTGTGTCCCAAACATTGTTTTACTACAGCAACTACGCCACTGTGTGCCGGATGTGTTAAAACACATTTCAGGCAGAATGTGGGAAATGACAGCTGTACTGTTCATAAGGAGGTGTGAAAAAAAGGCAATGTTGAAAATCTGGAGTAAAAATATTAAAAATCCTTGAAGTTACAAGCATGCGTGGAAACTGCTCAATCCACGCTCATAACACAGTCATTTTTTGGAATTTTTTCACCAAATTTGCAACATAGGTTTTTTGGAAACTCTGTTCATGAACAGTCTTACTGTAATTTTCTTACTCTGTCTTAAACAGTGTTTTCCTACAGTGACTGTGCCACTGTACACCAGATGTGCGAAAACACATTTTGGGCAGGATGTTGAAAATGATAGCTGTACTGTTCATAAGGAGGTGTGAAAAAAATGGCAATGTTGAAAATCTGGAGTAAAAATATTAAAAATTCTCAAAGTTACAAGTGTGCATGGAAACTACACAATGCACGCTTGTAACACGGTCTTTGTTTTGGAATTTTTTCACCAAATTTGCAACATAGATTTTTTGGGAGCCCACCTCATGAACAGTCACACTGTTGTTTCATTAATTGGTCCTGAAAGATGATTCCATGCTATGACCACAAAATCACCTTTCGGGACTGAATACTGAGACGACAGTGACTGAATTCATGTGGTGGGGTCCCAAGAATCCCATGTTGAAAATTTGGTGCCAAAATTCACAAAAATGGCCGAGACATGCACCAAAGTTGGAAAAAAAACCCCATTAATGCCATTATACAGCTTACCAACATTTCTTCAGTTCATGGCCAGCTTAAAGAGTACAGACTTGTTCCCAGTCCACCGAAGATTGTCGCGCCAGGCTCTGGAGGCAAGTATGAGATGAGGGGTGTGGGAGATGGGGTGCGAGAAGATGGCTACAGGCTGGGGAAGGGACAGGATGGTGAGGGACTATTTCCTTTGTTTTAGGTAACAAAATAAAACATTCACCTCAGGCTTCCAGTGTGGCACATTTCTTTGAGGGATGTTAGCCACACTGGAGTGGCTCCAGTGTGGCACACAATCGGGGTGGGACAGTGGCAGAAAAATGTGGAGGGAGGTTAACATGCCAACAGGGGGATTGGGCGCACCTGTCAGTAAGCATATCTGTGTTTGGAGGCATGATGCCGAGGAGGATTGGACATCAGTAAAGGGGTCACATATGCTGACAGGGGGATTGGGTACCCCCCCACGTTGGCTTCCTAGGGACTATGAGCGGTGGGCGGATGGGTGGCAAGCCACTGCCCACTATGTTTATTAAAATGTTACATCAGACAAGGCATGCCCTGCAATGAAGGGTCACTCTCTCATTGCAGCAGCTAAAACGTTTCAAGTTGGTGGCACATTATGCAACTGCTGTCATAGACAGCATGCAATCTAATTTGTGCCACAGAGCCCAGCCCTAAAAAGCAGTGGCACCACTGGCCACAACACAACTGTGCCTCCAAAGCCTGCTCTTCCACTTCAAGTAATCCCAGTATGTTGTCTGATGTGACGCAAGACAACATAAAAAGAAAGAAAAGAAAGAAAAGAAGAAGCTTAGCAGCCACTCAACCATAGACTGCACACAGCACTTTATCTCGACCGGACCACGACTGTTTGATTTTATGTATTTGCTGCAGTGAGTAAATGATCCTCAGCATATATAAACTAAACATGAGGTGGTGTGTTTAACTCAAGATTGTGCACACACTCGGTGTTGGATGTTAAATAAACCCTCAAGCTTCTCTCTCGGGGGTTATGTAGCATCAGACACCTCGGGTGTGTATAAAATCCCATTAAACACACCACCCCATGTATTATTCTATATATTACCATCAAAAATGACTTAGATTATTGCTGCTGTTTTTATTGTCTGATATCTGTAGTCATTGCCATTAAATATTAATTGCTGAATAGTATATTTTCTCAACTTATTTAATATTCTGTTGCAGATTTTGTCATTAGTAGAAAGTTGAAGTCTTCAAAACGATTTCATCAATATTTGCAGCTGTTTTTGAACACCTGTTGTTCCATAAGGTCAGGGAGCACTGCATGCTGCATGCTAGTTAATTGTAGTCACAATTGAAATGATATTAAAACAACTGATGGACAATAACAGTGAGAATACTGATGAAGACCTGGTGCAATTCATACTAAAAGAAGCACTCCTTTATTATTTCAAACATAAAAAGTACTAAAGCAAGCTCACATTGTGGAAAGAATGGTATCATACAAGTCAGGAGGTAAGTGGCAATCTTAAATTGCATAAAAAAATATAGGTCAAAATTTTCACCAGTTTCTTGTGTTGCTGCTTTAATGTGCAGTGGGATTATGGTCAACATTTCTGTCATCACTAAATTGAGAATTTGAATCAGCATAGACCTAATCAGCCTCATGCCAAAAATGAGATCTCTACGTTACTTTGTTTAAAAGTTACAAGTCATTTTACAACCCTAAATTCATTGCCTGTTCAAAAAAGCTAGTTTCAGTGAACAGCTGCTGATGATGTCATCTTCTGAATTCACAGTCTAGTCCTCCCTGTCAGCAAGCTTATAGGACCTGTTTCTCCAAGGTTTAAAGTGATTTATGAAAGTTCCCCAAATGCCTTTTTCACATAGTATGTTATTGTTAGCCATGTTTCAGATGTTGAAGCTGCAATTTGTTTTGTAAAAAAAAAAAATCTGTCATAGTCAGTTTTGTTGATGTTTTATCAGCACTTTGTTTCTGCCTGCCCTCTAGTTTTCTCTGTGTGGCCACACCCACAGAATGATGTCATGCAAGGTAGCTGGCAATGTTTTACATATAGCACTAAGGGACTCTGGGTAAATTATAAAGGCAATTTAAATGTTAGTTACTCAGAGGTGCAGTCCCTTATTTTGGTGGAGGTGACTGCACCAGATATGTAGATGTACATAACAAGGCATTGTGGATACAATAAGAAGTTGTTTTCCAATTCCCTTACTGTGAGGTGCAGTCTCATATCTCTGCAGTGGTTTCAACAATAAAAGCTCTCATATGTTTTATTTTCCAAACAAGGCATTACACATATAGTATCTAGCTAACAAGAGTACTTTATTGAGAGAGGTAGGGCAGGATACACAAACCTCGGGGAAGGTCCCGAAAATCTTGGTGCAAGAGGGTTGCCACTTGTGAAGCCGCAGGTTACCTGCAGAGGTGGGTATTCACAAAGGTGGAGCCAGATTACGACCAGCTCCACAGATTATGGCAGCATTCGGGTGCTGTTGCCAGGGACAGCACTGCAGCTGCGGGAGGCTGCTACGGACAGTGGGACCCACTGTAACACCCTCCACAACTGCAGCAGCTGTGAATCAGGTGCTCCACAGCTGTGGTGATTTTGGAGCGCCACTGGGGTTGTGGAGTGGGACTTTGTCCCAAACCGCGTTGTGAATCCTGCTCACAGTCTCTTATATCAGTAGTGCAGATGTCTGAAATACCAAGACTAACCAACAGAGGGCTCTGTTTCAAAACAGTGCTTATAAACTTTGTTTCCTTACATGACATCATGCTTGGAGTTGCAGCACTGAGAAAAAGGGCAGTTTATGCAAATGAAGAGAGCACAGAAATAAAAGCATTTATTTCATGGAAGAAAGCATGTTTTGGCAGTCTGAATTGCAAGAGATTGAATCACAACTCCTACAGGTTAGTACAGTTTACTACACCCATTTGCTATGGCAAAGTTTGCTAAACCATTTTAAAACTTTGTTTCCTTGCAAGATGTAAAGGTTGGGGGTTGCAGCACTGAGAAAAAGGGGCAGGGCTATGCAAATGTAATGGAGCACTGAAATGAAAGGATTTTTCTTTTATGGAAAAACAGTACTTTTGGCAGTTTGAATGGTAGGAGACTGACTCACAACTCCTACAGGTTAACTACGCATATTGCTATGGCAACCTTCCAAAAATCACTTTAAACTTTGGAGAAATGGGTCCTACTGTATAAGCTTATTGACAGGGAGGACTAGACTGTGAGTTCAGGAGATGACATCATCAGCAGCTCTTCACTGAAACTGGCTTTTCTGAACAGGTAATGAAATCAGGGTTACAAAATAGCTCATAACTTTAAAATGAAGTGATGCAGAAACCTAATTTTTGGTATGGGATTTATTGGGGGTATGCTTATTCTAATTATGTAATGTTGCACTTTTGGCCAGAGTCCTTCTTTAATATATATTTACACACATACACATACGTACATGTGCATGCACACACTCACACACACACAAAGCAATATATTAAAATAGAAATGAAACAGTTATAAACAAGCATTTGTCAATGCCGAATGTTGGCTTGCTGGCATTGGCATTGGTAGTGCAGGAGTTGGAGAGATGCATAATAGGAATGGCAGTGAAGTATTGAACTGATGTCAACCCACCCCCACGCTGCAGAGACTGACAGGCATTGGGGTGTCCCTTTGGGTGTTGGCCATAGCGCTCATGCCATTTCACCTCTCCTTATCCTGCAGACACCGACAAGTGTCGCAGTGTGCATTGGGGTCTTCGGGCTTTACGCTCACCCCATTCCATAAGGAAATACACTGAGATGGGTGCAGTATAGGACAGTGGGGTGAACTTTGGAGCCAAAGCATCCAAGCACATCTTGATGATTGCCACTGGCTGCACGGTGGGGGCGGGGGTGGAATGGCGTAAGCATTAAATCCGACAATCCCAAGTCACGTCCCTGACACCTGTCAGTCTCTACAGAGTAGGGCGTTATGGCTGGAAACCCTAATGCCCGAGGCATTTTCACTCCAATATTTCAACATGGACATTTTGTGACCCTACCTCATGAACAGTGGCACTATCAGTTTGTTAGCCAAAAGGTGATTTTTGCACAGCAACCTTGCTATTTGGCACCTCAGGTGCGAAAACACATTTTGCACGGGATGTGAAAAATGACAGCTGTACTTTTCATGAGGAGGTACAAAAAAATGGCAATGTTGAAAATCTGGAGTGAAAATATCACAAATGCACAACGGTATGAGCATGCGTGCAATCTGCCAATGTAAGTTCGAAGACAGTCATTTTTGGAGAATCATCACCAAATTTTCAACATAGGCATTTTAGGACCTCTGCTCATGAACTGTGTCACTGTCATTTTCATAATCTGGCCCAAACACTGATTTCCCACAGCGACTGCATTATTGTGCTTGAAGTGCGGAAACACATTTCGGGCAGGATGTGGAAAATTAAGCTGTACTGTTCATGAGGAGGTGTACAAAATGACAATGCTGAAAATCTAGCATTAAAATATTGTGAATGCACGAAGTTACTAGCCTGTAGCAACTACAATGCAACGCACACTCATAAAACAGGCATTTGTTGGATTTTTTCCACCAAATTTGGAACATAGGCTTTTTGAGAGGCCACCTCATGAAGACTGGCACTGTCATTTTGTTAATGGGTCCTGAAAGGTGATTTTGCACAGTGACTGCGAAATCACCTTTTGAGGCCGATTAACACCATGACAGTGACATAATTCATGAGGAGCGACCCCAAAAACCCCATGTTGAAAATCTGGTGCCAAAATTCCAACAAATGCCCAAGATATGCAGCAAAGTTGAAAAAACCCTGTTCATTCTATTATACAACTTACCGCATTTCCTCAGTTCGTGGTCGGCTTTGAAGAGTGCAGACATGTTCCCAGTTCATCAAGATCGTCGTGCTGGACTCGGAGGTAAGTATGAGGTGAGGGGATGAGGGGTGTGGGGAGGCAGAGTGCACAGTGGGTGGGTGTGGTGGGGGCAGGAGGCTATGAGGGACCATTTTGTTACAGGAAGAAAAAAACTAACATCGCTGGACAGTTTTTTTTTTCAGAACTTGGCATGCTGGGGTGGGCCCAGCATACCACTTAACTGTTTTTGGTGGGGTTGCTGCAGCTGACAGCGGATTGGGCACCCTTGTTGGCAGACAATGGGGAATTTATGCTGATGGGGACTGGGCACCCCATCGGCACACAATGACAGCCGGGGAGGCAAAGCCGAGGGGTTTGGGCACCCCCCGCATATAAGAAATGGGGGTTGATCTATGCCAACGGGGTGGGCTCTGTCGGCAAATTTGTGCTGCCACAGAAAGCTGGCTGGGGATTGGGCACCCCGAAGTCAGCCACCATGCTGCTAATGTGGCCAGCATGCAGGAAGGGTCCGCTGATCTGATGAGCTTTACTCGGATTGCAGTGGACCTTTCCTTAGATGCTCACCACATTAGCATGCATGGTGTGGCACTAATGTGCAGGCTGATTGGGAATGAGGGACACACCTACTGATGTGTACCCTGCATTCGCCCAACAGCGTGTGCGCCTCCAAATCTGCACTGTCAACTTACGATGTTGACTTCATGCAAGCACAGCAAGCCAACACAAAAATAAAATTACTTTTACTCAGCATCAAAATAGTAAACCATTATCGCTATAAAGTAAATTCTTAGAAAAACTTTGTTAATGCAGCAGTTAGGGTTCCAGCATCAAACTAGGAAATGTCATGTTAAGGTTTCCAATCCTAACACCCCACACCCACCTCTGCAGGCAGCAACAGGCAAGGGGCTGTCTTGGGTTGTCAACCTATCGCTTGACCCATTCCATAAGTAAATAAGCTGAGAGGGTACAGTATATGAGAATGGGGTAAGCGTTGACAAGACAGTGCCCTACCTTAGATACTGAAACCCTAACTAGTGCATTAACAAAGTTTGTTGCAAAGACTTTCCTTACTTTTTGAGATAGCTTAATCCTATCCTTATTTACCTGTGGGAAGGCTGGGTCCTCTGGTCACTGCTCTAATATCCATCCATATTTTTTGAGATATTGTAATTGTATCCCTATTTCCCCATGGGCCCTGCACTCTGACCCATCCACAATAGTATCCATATTTATGTGTGGGAGTGCAGGTGCTTCCAGCCATCCATAATTTTAAAGATACTGTAGTCATCTCCTATCCTGTGCTGTGCAGTACCAAAGAAAGTCCTCACATTGCAATGTTATCTTATGGGAATCACAGGAAAATATGAAACCTGTGTTACTCTGCACCAAATGGATATATTTTCACCAAACCAGCAAAATGCACATCTGTAGAGCAAGTTCTTTGTACCCTGAAAATTTCATACAAAACTCTGAAGCCGTGTCTCCACAGCGGAGTGACAAAGAAATGACTCTGAACACCTCACATTACAATGTTATCCTATAGGAAACAAAGGAATATTTTAATCTCCAGAACTCCAAAGCAAAGTAATCTGCTTTCACCAAATCAGCAAAGGAACATCCATGGAGCAAGCCCCTTTATACCCTGAAAATTTCAGACCAAAATTTCATAGAAAGATAGAAACATAGAAGCTGACGGCAGATAAAGACCGCAAGACCCATCCAGTCTGCCCATTTCTTTTTCTACCATATGAATGTGCCATTGGCCTTTGCTCTGTCAATGACCTATCTATTCATACTCATCTGTATTGCTCCCTTATGCCTATCCCATGCCTGTCTGAAGCCCTGCACTGTATTCATATCCACCACTTTCTGAGGTAGGCTGTTCCATGCATCCACCACTCATTCTGTGAAAAGGAACTTCCTCATATTACCACTTAATCGGACTCCCCTCTAATCTCATGCTGTGTCCTCTTGTCCTGCTGTTTTTCTTATATTGAAACATGTTAGACTCTTTCACCTTGTTTATGCCCTTAAGGTGTTTGAATGTTTTGATCATATCACCTCTCTCCTTCCTTTGCTCTAGTGTATACATATTGAGCTCAGTTAACCTGTCCTCATATGTTTTCTGATGCAGTCCCTGCACCATTTTTGGTTGCCCTTCTCTGGACTGCCTCAGTTTGGTTAATGTCCTTGTGAAGGTGTGGCCTCCAGTACCACACACCGTACTCCAGATTGGGCCTAACCAGTGTCTTGTAAAGAGGGATTATTACCTCCCTCTTCCGACTTGAGATACCCCTGCTAATACACCCCAACATCCCTCTAGCCTTACCTACTGCTTTAGTGGTCTGCTTGGATGATTTCAGGTCATCAGTGATAATGACGCCCAAGTCTCTTTCTTCCCTTGTGACTGCCAGCAACTCCCCCCTCCCGGCCTATAGGTGGCTTCAGGGTTTCTCTTCCCTATGTGCATGGTCTTGCAGTTCTTTGCATTAAACCCTAGTTGCCACTCTTCCGACCATTTTGCTAGTTTATCCAGATCTCTTCTCATTCTGCCCACCCCATCTGAATCATTTACTCTGTTGCAGATCTTGGTGTCATCTGCAAACAGACAAACCTTATCCTCCAGTCCATCTGCAATGCCAAGGATGAAGATATTGAAGAGGACTGGTCCCAGGACTGATCCCTGAGGTATCCCACTTGTGACTTGCATCTCTTCTGACTGTATACCATTTACCACCACTCTCTGTTTTCTGCCCGTCAACCAGTTTGCCACCCAGCTGACCAATGTCTGACCCACCCTGAGCCTACACAGCTTATTAATCAATCTTCTGTGTGAAATAGTATCGAAAGCTTTGCTGAAGTCAAGGTAGGCAACATCAACTGCTCCCCTTGGTGCACCACTCTGGTTACCCAGTGAAAGGAATCTATGAAATTAGTTTGACGGACCTTCCTTTGTAAACCCATGCTGTCTTGGATCCTGTGCACTATGGATTCCAGGTGTTGCACTATCCTTTCCTTAAGGAGTGTCTCCATAATCTTGCCCACTACTGAGGTAAGACTGACTGGTCTGTAGTTTCCTACCTCCTCCCTGCTACCACTCATGTGGAGCGGGATCACATGAGCCCTTCTGCAGTCTTCTGGGACCTCTCCTGTGCTCAGAGACTCACTAAACAGTTCTGATAATGGCTCTGCTAGTTCCACCCTTAGCTCCTTTAGTACCCTGGGATGTATGCCATCAGGTCCCATTGCCTTGTCCACCCTGAGCTTATCGAGCTCTTGTAGGACCCTTTCTTTGTGACCAGACTAGTGCACACCTCCCTTCCTCCTCTGTCCATGGTGCTGAGCTCTGGGCCCTGCCCTACCTTCTCTTCAGTAAATACTTAGCAGAAGTATCTATTTAGGAAAGATACTTTTACGTGGTCCTCCTCCTCACATGCCCCCTTATCCCCTTTCATCTTAGCAAGCCCCACTCTGGACTTTCTCCTTTCACTAATATATCTATAGAAAGTCTTGTCACCTTCATTTACTGTTTATGCTAGTGTTTCCTCAGTTTGGGCCTTTTCCTGCCTTACTGCCTTCCCTGTTTTCCTTAGGGAAGTTTGGTATGCCTCCCTTTCTTCATCCTGCTACATTCCCTTATATTCCCTGAAGGCCGGCCTTGTGGCTCTGACCTTTTCTGCTACTGTGTTTGAGAACCAAAGTGGTTTCCTTCTTCTTCTTTTGCACTTCCTTTTCTCACTAACACAATGGGATGTTGCTTCAAACATTGCATCTTTAATGCTTGCCCACTTGCCTCTACCCCTGTTGCCTGTATTTCTTTTGCCAGGCTAGCTTAACTCTGTTGGCCATCTCATCAAAGTCGGCTTCTCTGAAGTCCCATATTTTTGTCTTGAATGGGATGATTTTGTTCTAGTGGCCAAATTGAACCATACCATGTGATGGTCACTGGCACCCAGGTAACCTTCTACCTGGAGATGTGATCCTTTCCTATTAGTCAGTATTAGATCTAGGATAGCCCGCCTCTTGTGGGTTGTGGTACCAGTTGTTTGAGGCCCTCCCCTGCAGGAATCCACCTTGTGTCTAG
This sequence comes from Neoceratodus forsteri, assembly GCA_016271365.2. Lineage (NCBI taxonomy): Eukaryota > Metazoa > Chordata > Ceratodontiformes > Ceratodontidae > Neoceratodus > Neoceratodus forsteri. The sequence goes on along the minus strand of CM057450.1, from coordinate 1,276,097,682 downwards.
TTCTGGCAGATGTCCCTGCTGGTATGGATCAATCTGTATCTGGCATGTTGAAGTCTCCCATTATCAGAACCTCACCTTTAGCTGTCATGTTTTGTATATCTCCTAGCAGTAACATGTCTTTGTCCTCCCCTGGTCTGGAGGCCTGTACACAACCCCAGTTTGTATGGCTGTTCCATTTCTTGTTTCAGGGTGACCCACAGTTCTTCTGGCTCCTTATGTGTATTCTGAATTTCTGTAGCTTTGATATTTTCATTGACATAAAGGGCCACTCCACCCCCCCTTTTTGCACCTCAGTCTCTTCTGAACAGTATATAGCCAGGTACTGAAGTCTCCCAAATGTGGTTACTGGTAAACCATGTCTCGCTAATGGCTACTATGTCCAGTTTAGCCTCTATCATTATTGCCTGCAAGTCAGAGATCTTGTTTTCCAGACTGTGAGCATTTATGTACATGATTTTCCATTGGTCAGATTTAGTGTGTTAGTTGTTGGGTGAGGTCCAGCGTTTCCCCTGTGCATCGTATGGGGAGTCGGACCTTTTTCTTTACCTGGTGATGCAAATGAACTACAAACATGCTGAACTCCTGTTTGACCACTAGCTGAGGGGAAGTGGTGTTCTTCCCATTCGATGTATGGGGTGCTGCACCCCTCTCCCCATTTGCTAGTTTAAATATTCTGCAAAGACGCCAAACTTCTGCCCAATGCACTGACTCTTCCTTAGTCAGATGCAGTCCATCAAATTTAAAGAACTTTCAGTCCCAAACCGCTGCCAGTTCCCTAGAAATTTGTGTCCTTTATCCTGGCACCAGCCCTTGAGCCACATGTTTAGCTCCCTATGTCCCCTCTCTGACCTTCCGTCCACCTGTCCCCTCTCCCAGACTGTCAGGATCTCAGAAAAGGAGATGCTGGATGAAATGGATGATAGTTTGTCACCCAGCCTGGTCAGGTGTTCCTTGTCTCCACAACTGACCAGCTGGTGAGATCGTTAGTCCCTATGTGTACCAGGATGTCAACATTTTTCCTGCTTCCTGAACAATTTTAACAATGTGGTCAGTGTCTCTCTGCGCTGATGTACCTGGGAGACATCTGACCATTACCCTGGCTGGAGATAGGTATCAACTCCCAATCATGCAGTCTCCTATGATCAGAAGTTTTTGGATTTCTTTTTGCTTTTTGTTTTGGTTCCTGTTTTGGGCGAGTTATGTTGTGCTAGCTCCTGTGCTACAGTGTCCTGCTCGCAGTGTCCTCTATCCCTTTTTGATTTCAGAGATAGAGGCAGATACCTGTTTGTAGTTTTATATGGTTTGTGAGGTGATATGTTGGACAGCACAGAGTGACAAAATTGATTGCTCCCCCTCCTAACCACCTGCCAACCTCCTGGACCAACTCACCTCTGAGGTCGAGGTGCTTTGTTGGATGTTGGGGAAATGGCTGGTGGTTCTTATAATATATTTCATCTTGAATATGCAATTTGAGGTGCACAATCTCTGCCCATGCTGCCTGGAGCTGAGCCCTTAGATCTCCAATGGCCCAGCATGTAGGACAGTGTCCTAAATCCTGTAAAACTACCCTTCTGAAAACTGTTCCACAGTACCTGCAGTTAATGATATCCATTCCAGATAAGTTGCTGGGTTTATAACCTGGTCAGAGTAACTAGAAGGAAGAAAATGAAAGCAAATGTTTGATTTTGTGTTTTGTTTGTTTGTTTTTGTATAACTTGTTATAACAAGTTAAAGTACTAGTGCCCCTGTAAATGAGGTCACTGTGTGGATACCCCTCTGATCCACCCTTTCCTGCTTTGCTACAGGAAATGTCATGACTGTGCTACCCTATAAAAGGAGTGTAGTGTGGGGTGGTGGGGGATGGGGTGGGTGGTTGGCCCTTTCCCTGCCAAAAAAGAAGAACCATGGATGAAAGACACAAGGAGGTAAGGGCAGAAAAAATCAGCCAGCAACAAATGCAGTAGCCCTGAAAGCTTATCCTAATGATAGACAAAAACTGTCAATCCTGTAAAGCACCACCTGTAATAATTTCACAGAAGATATACCCTGTAAGAAACACTTTGCTACAGAGAAAAATAAAGCAGTAACAGAAGATATACCTCACAAAAGACAATTTTAATCAGAAGATTGCAGTAGTAATCTGTAAGCACACACCTGTAGGCACACCCTTTAGTAATGCAGCAAAAGGTATACCCAGCAACAACAATTTGAATCAGAGAAAATAAAGCAATAAAATGTTAGCAACAAACAGTAATAATCCCTGTGAGTACAAAATAAAAATAACACACAGTAAATCTGCCTAGTCAAAAGAAGCCTTAATCCTTATCCTTGCTCTGGTAAGGTTCTTTGCTCTGTCCTTTCAAGCAACCTAGAAGAAAAGAGCTCAGGTTAACCTATGTGCCTTGGCCAGCAAACCTAGTCTTCCACCTCCAAGATATCAACTAACCTGACCTTTTAACCCTTCCCTCTGTTGGAAGTTCCTGACAGATTGTCACCTCCAACCCCAAATACACCACTAATCCCCTGGAAGAGCTGTGGGAAGAAAGCAATTAGCTCCTTCAATGTGAGAAGGAGACTGCAACACCTGTGAGACAAATAAAAAAAAACTTTTGGCAAAAAAAAAAATAAAATAGTGGCAAACTGTAATTTTGCTTAGCCTAATGATAAAAAGTCACAAAAATGTAAGCACCACCTGTAATTATTTCACAGAAGATGTACCCTGTAAGAAACACTTTGCTACATAGAAAAATAAAGCAGTAACAGAAGATATACTTTGCAAAAGAAAATTTGAATCAGAAAATTTCAGCAGTAATCTCTAAGCACACACCTGTAGGCACACCCTGTAGTAATGTAGCAGAAGGTATACCCAGTAACAATTTGAATCAGAGAAAATAAAGCAATAAAATGTTAGCAACAAAAAGTAACAATCCCTGTGAGTACAAAATGAAAATATCGCACAGTAAATCTGCCTAGCCAAAAAGAAGCCTTTATCCTTATCTTTGCTCTGGTAATGTTCTTTGCTCTGTCCATTCAAGCAACCTAGAAGAAAAGAGCTCGGGTAAAACTAGGTGCCTTGGCCAGGAAACCTAGTCTTCCACCAGTCAAACCCTTTCTTCAGTATGAAGTGACAAAAACAAATGTATAAAATTCTTTTTTTGCAAATTCCAAAGCAGAACCCTGTTTCACGTTCTTTTTTTTTGCAATTTGCGAAAAAAGAAAAATCCTTTTACAAATTGTGAAAAGGATCCTTCTTTTTTCACAATTTTTTTGCAAAAAAAGAAAAATCCTTATTCTCAACTTGCGAAAAAGGATCCTGTTTCGTGATTCATTTTTTGCAAATTTGTGAAAAAGGATTTCTGCATGTTAAAAATCACATTTCCAGGTGATTTTGTGAAAAAACTAACACCAGAATCCTATAGAACGGGGCTCAATTAGCAGAACACATGTGTTGGTTACGTCACAAAATATGGCTGCAAAACAAAAAAAAAAGAGTCCTCATTTGAGGTAAAGGATTATTCATATGCAACTAATCGGATTGCCCATTTGTGCACACAGAATCCTGTTTCGAGGTGACATCTAACTTTTCCCATTGAAAATAATAGGAAATTTTACAATTTAAAAGCTTTTGAACAGATTATATTTTGTCACCAAATCTTCAAAAGCACATCTGTGACCCAAGACCTTTCTACTCTAAAAATGTCAGACCAAAATCCCAAGCCATTTTTGTGCAGTGGCATGACAAAGAATTTTACAAAAATGGCAATTGTCACATTTTTGACACTCCGTATCTCAATACCCACACATCTCAGTGAAATGAAACTTGGCACATCAAGATATCTTTGATCCCTGATGGTGGTTGTAAAATTTCATGCAAGTTGCTTCCATAGTTGCAAATCTGTTAAAGTACAAAAAGCATGAAAAAGTGATTCCTTATTTTTGACATAGGATTACTCATTTGCGACACAGAATTGCTCATTTGCATCACAAAATCTGGTTTCCAGTCTCACATCTAACTTTTCTCATTGAAAATAATGGGAAATTTAAAAATGTAGTAACTTTAGAACAGATTAATATTTTGTCACCAATTCTTCAATGGGCACATCTGCGACCCAAAACCTTTCTACCCTGAAAATTTCAGACCAAAATCCCAAGATGTTTTTACTTGTGCGTGTGACAAAAGTTTACAAAAATGGTAATTTTCACATTTTGACACTCCATATCTCTGCACTCACACTATCCAATCAGAACATAACTTGAAACATCAAGAGATCCTTGGTCCCTGATGGTGCATGCAAACTTTCAGGCAAATCACTTGAATGGTTGCAGAGTTATTCAAGGAACACCACACTGAACCTGTAAGTCATTTTTTCCCAGTAGATGCTGTTTTTTATGTACTGGTTACATTTCTGTTATTGTTCCTTTTAGTAAACTCAGTGTGTATTTTTGCTTCACACTCTAGTGTTAAGTACCATTTCAGAAATGTATGATGTAGTTTATGTCCCTCTCAGCCACAGAGTTCTGTAACAGAACATGAATGCATTGTGCCAGCAATTGAAGAGTAGAACAGGGACATAAACTACATCATACAGTTCTAAAATGGTTCTTACCAGCAGAATGTAAATCAGAAACATCCCTAGGATTGCTAAAATGCCTGTATAGCTAGAGCAATAACAGAATTTGAACCAGTATTTAAAAAACTGCTTCTACTGGAGAAAATGACTTATAGATTCAGTGCAGTTCTTCTTTAAAGTGCAAAATTCTGAGTTTAACATAGAAGTGAAGGTTTAACCCTAACTAAAGGGGAGCAACTGCACCCCCAATGATAATACATATATACACAAAATGTATGTACGTAAAATACAATCACAGTAGTGACAATTCTGTTTGTAATAACTGTCTTGCTCTACTTAATAGAAATTTTGTGTGATATGTCATACTTTTAATGTGCTTGAGGGGGAAGAGTACAAATAAAGGATTTTGGTATCTAAACTGAATTCATCACTAGTCCAATACCCTAGGAAGAGCCTACTCGAACTGTTACAACATCAGTAAGTATACACACTTAGTGAAACCTTTTATATGCTTGAAAGTGAATATTTAAGTGCAGATTTAATCCCAGTTGCACAGAACAAGTCAGCGTAAATATGTGAAAGTGTATTTTAAATAAATAAAAACTGGCAAAACATAATGTCCCATAAAATAACATTTTGTTTCTTCAGCAACTTAATACAAGAGGCATTTGTTCTGATGTATGGCTGTTGTTTTGGCCTGATGACAAACTGTGCATTACTAAGCACCAATACATATGCATCCCTAAAGTTTCTGACCAGCCTCTCTGTGATGGTGCATACTGTATCACTGCACTGCCCAACCACTGTCTGAGCTAAGTTGTATAATGGCTAGAATTTACAGAAGCACCATGGTGGAAAATGACTGCCTAAATCTCAAAGTGCTGTTGTGGAAGATGGGTCTGACCTGTACTAAAATCTGTTGTGGGTGTGGACTCTGATGTCAAAACATAAAAAAAACAGGATCAAAACAGGCTTACCAATAAAAAGTCATGCTCTGACTCATACTGAACATGAGAAAACTTGATGATACACACTCTGCTGGTGCTGCAGGGGTCCAGTAATCCAATGTTTCATACCCAAACTGGTGCTTAATTTTGGGTTTCATGTTTTGACATTCTGTAACAGTACTGTGAGCTCTGGATGCACTATGGCTATACATACCAAAAAGGTTTTGAGCACACATAAACCTCATACAAGGGATGCCCAAGCTATTGCCATTTTAAATCCATGTTTTATTGAACAAATGTGCAAAGAACTAGTCCTGTCTGATGCACTTCAGACAAATGTGTCCTTTATCAAAGGCTGAGGACTTAAACACACCCAACATATATGTACAAAAACACATCATGTGATCTGATGACATCACATTAAAAATCCATTTCATTAGACAGATTTAATTAAAGTGCACTTGTTCTTTAAAACAAATGTGAATAAACATCTTTTAAATAGCTGAATCCTACTGGTTAAATATCAAAGTGTCTTAAAAGGCATAAATAAATATTTCAAAGATGACTAATTAAATATATACATCCTACACCAGTGAAAAAACATATTATGGAGCATTACTGATCACAAAATAAAATAATGAAAAGAAATGAAGGGGTGTGTGGAAAGAGGAATCAAAGGAGAAATGAGAAATGTCTATCACAGAATATCAAATAAGTTACTTCAAGTTAATGCATTTCCAAAACATCAACAATTAAGCTTTCTTCAGGATAAAAGATAAACAAAGGCCATGTTATCTTCTATTTCTTATTTTTCAAATAGGGGCACTCATCCAAAAGGCTGTTGAGACCTGGCTTCTTATGTGTTTTTAGAGACACAATCCAGTAGCTTCTCTCATTGAAACTAGACTGCAATAGCTTGGGCATCCCTTGTATGAGGTTTGTGTGTGCTTGAAACCTTTTTGGTATGTATGTTTCAGGAGTTCCAGAGCAACACTTGTTCTTGTGAGCACTCTGTTTTCATTCTTGTATGCACTAGGACTACCAACCAGGCTACCTGACTGAGCTCCTGACACCTGCAACCTCTGTCCACTCCCTCTGTTCCTCATCTAGGGGCCTCCTGGATGTTCCCAGGGTTCAGCTCAAGACATCGGGTGACCATGCCTTCAGTGTCGCTGGGCTGACGCTGTGGAACTTACTACATCTGCAATCTGGGAGGCCCTTTCTACTGGGGTATTCAAGCAGAGGTTCCACCTGGCCTACTGGAGTAGAACTTTTTCTATCTGAATGTCTGAATGATAATATCAGTGACCTATGATTCTGACTGAATTTTGTATTTTATATCTATTTCGTTATGTCCCTTGTTTTGTATTATTTTTTAATGATATTATCTGTACTGTTCTTAGTGTTAGGTGCCAAGAACCTCGGGATTGGGCCCATTAAAAATGAAATTTGCCTTTCCTTGCCTTGTCTAGGAGGTCCCTCTTCAGTTTGTGGTGTGGTTTCTGACACCATGAGAGTCAAAATGGTGGATGAGTACTAGTACAGTAGGTAGCACAGTGTACAACTTTCAGTGCTCTCTTGATGACTAGAATACTGGAATCAGCAGAGTGGTTGTGTCTTTGTGGAGCTCTATAGCTAAGTGAACATTTTCCACATTTTTCTGATGTTTAATTTTTTTTCTTTGTGTACAGTTTGTAGATTGAGATGGAGGCTATTGTTACCTACAGGAAGGTGTGGGATTTGGGTGTTTGATGTTGGTTGGGAGCAGGATAGCCACTGCATTTCTTCTGTGGTGATTGAATCACATCTAGTTTAAATTTAATTGTATTTATATAGAGTAGTTTAGTAGTTTTTGCCTTTTGTGGGGCTGTCCTTGTCACCAGGATTTGCTGGCCTGTTGTTGAATGGTGGCTTGTTAATTATGTAGTACTGTGATTTTGTTTGTCACTGTTTGGTGGGCTTTCTAGGCTGCTGGTTTCTTGTTAAAAAAAAACCCAACATTTAGGGCCCCATATTCAAAAGTGGCTGGCCGCATCACGCTGCACATCTCGGTTGCGCTGGCCAAAAACATTGGTATATTCAGACGATGCACTGTAGGATACAATTGCACAAGTCCAGCTGAATATCCTGAACATGTGTGATCATGCAGTGGGAGATGCGTGGCAAGACCGGTGCCCTGAGACCATTGGGCATATGGAAATGCATGATGAGTGGCCACAAGCACGGCATGCAGAATTACAATATTCAGCCGGGATATGCAAATAGCATCATTGCACAGTCCGAGCCCAATGCCCATATTTGCATCTCATTACTGGAATGTATTCAGGCCATTTGCATACCTGTAGCCAGTGCAGATCCAGCTTTGCAAGGCAGCCCCACCACTTCACAAAGGTGAATAGGAGGTACTGCAGCCCAGAAGGCTGATGTAAAGGTATATGCGTGTGGGTGGACTGCAGTGGCCTGTGCACAGCATGGTTGCCCATGGCCATGTACAGGGTTCAACTGGGGTACAGGGGGCTCACCTGGACAGTGGCTATGGGAGCCTATCTGGATGAGCAATGGTGGGGCCCATGGTGACACACTTTGACCAGTATGCAACATGACTGTGATGCACTAGCCCTGTATGCATCGTACATTCACCTACAGTACCCCACATACCCCATTATAATGGATAAGGGATGAGAAAGGCAATGGATGCCCAGGTGTAGACAGTGACTGGGTACCAGAGTGAGTGGGGCCCACCTGGAACTGTCCTGGTAACCTGGGTGGTCACCCCAGTAGTGACCACCTATATGCATATGTCAGTCACACACTCAGCACCAGAAGGGTCTGGTGTCCATAAGGCATGCCTATGCCACCTCCAGTCTGCAGGCAGTGCCACCCCTGCCATGCATAGCCCACAGTTGTGCAAAGTCCACCACTGTAATACCACACCAACCCACCACAGTGCCCCTGTGGCAATGTCGTACTGCATGGGTGGCATTGGTGTCATGTCTGTGGCTCTGGGTGGTGTGGGCCTGGCACAGGCATGCAGCATGCACCTATGGTGTACCCCATGGGTGTTTGCCACTGGTCAGACCATGCCATGCTGCCAACAGTACCACCAGGCCACCTGGGCACCACTACCACAGACATCACCATGGGTGCATGCCACCACTGGGTGGTGCCCTGAGGGCCTCATGGGTACAGGCCATGGCCCCTGGTACATGTGTTGCATTGTGGCTTTCAGCACCACCAGTGTGCCAGGGGTGCACCTGATGGCACCTGCATGTGGCAGGTGGGTGGCTGTGTCCCTGGTGCTGTGTGGCATGGGGTGGCTGTCTGGGTGGTGCCTGGGTCATCAAAGCACCTGTGGGTTTGGGTGCTGCCATCCAGGTGTGCCTGCTGTGTGTGGGTGCCTGGAGCACATCCAGGTGCACTTCCAAGGGCTGCCTCAGGGGTACCTGTCTGCAGTTCTGCCACCTGCCTGCCTGTGGCTGGCTGATTTAGGCTATGCTTTTGTCAGCCTGTCTGTGAGCGGCACATATCTGTGATACATGGCAGGTGTGCCACACATTTTGGCTGAATATTCCCATGCATAGCATATTCATGTACCCGGCCCCTGTTTTTGTGCTGCATACATTATCTATGCGTGATTGCACATTCTGTTATGCATGACACATCTTTGCCATTTGAATATCGTGCCTCAGCACATTTTACCAGATGTGCGGCGCATCTCAATTTTGTGCAGCACATCTCTTTTGAATATGTGGGCCTTATTGAAAACATTTGTTAGATAGAATCAGGCTGTTGCTTTGAAACAGCTTTCCTGGCACAGTGTTCTAGTTCTGATAGAACATCTGAAGTAGCAGCCCCCTGAGTTCTAGAATAGTGAGATTTGCTGTTACATTTGGATGATAAAAGTGAAATAGAAATTTATATATTTTTGAATTTTTATATTCATTAACAGAATATGTATGTTATACAAATACTAATATATAATTAAGTAATAATGCATGACACGGTGTGGTATATCATGGGATATTGTCACACCTCAGGTACGTTATGAGGTATGAGACCGCAGGTTGAGTGTGTCATGCACCTGAGAAGTGATGATATCCCATGATATCCCACACCCTGGAGTACATTATTGCTATTATGAACTGGAATCCTTTTGGAATGAAGTTAAATAAAAAAGTTTTAAATAATTTGTTTAAATTAGTTTTGGTACATGGACAATGTATGTGGAGGGATATGTAGTGAAAGAATTCTGCAATGTATGTCTCATGTGGGTGGTGCTGCTGCCACTCATTGCTCCCCATTGGCATGCTGTGGTGCTCTTCTCTGTGTCTGCTATAACTCATGCCTCCTCCCCACTACTACTCAGTCATTGTTTGTTGTTGTTCACCTTCCTCATGGCTCCTTGATTTTGAATTTCTGACCTATGGAAGGAAGGAAGGAGGAATTTGATAAGTGTTGTGAGGGCTGGTGTTCTGTAATATTAGAAATATGATGGCTGTTGGAGCTGGAACATTGGAGGCGCTGCTTGAGCCACCAGCCATCCACTCACTTTGTACCGAGTCTGGTGGATACAGCCAAAAGCCATGGTCAAGCCGCCAGTGCAGCCAGCACATGTTTGGGGTGAAGGTGAGCAGCAGTTGCAGTCTCACACTGAGCACAGGATCTCACATCTGCAGTGAGCAGGCAGGACCACGGCTCATTTTCGAGTGTGGTTGTTGGCAGCTGTCACTGTATATGAGGGAGGGTTTTTTTCAGTCAGCTTGAGGCAGTTGTATATATGGTATACATTTAAATTTTCTTGGATGCTGTTGTTGTGTTGTTGCAGTCAGGGGCGGAGTGTCAAAATATGAGGCTGACAGTTGCTGTTGTCACTGAGAGTTTAGCGGATGTGTATAGGTGAGGGCAGACAGATCAGGATGAGGTAGGTGATCTGTTGGCTGGCACCTTTTCTTACCTGTGATTGTGTTGTTGAATTTAATCACAGGAAAACAGAGGGCTCAGCCAATCGGCTTCCAGGATTTATAGTACCCAGTTCATAATTGTCTTTAACCAATGGTTAAGGGATTAAGTAAGGGAGGTGTAGAATATACTCCAAATATAACAGAACTCCATATATGAGGTAGGACTTTTTCTATCATAGGATCAGAATGGAGATGAGGTACAACAGGGAGTTAGTCAGTTGTGGGGACTGCAGAGTACTCTTTTCCAATGTTACACTCTGTAGGAGGGGGCACTTCCCAATCAGCTGGTAGCAGCAAGGGATGAGATATAGCGGTAGCCATTGCCATTTTCAAAGATTTTGTGCTATGGCTCCTAGCACTTTCTTCGCTATCTCATTTATTTTGTTTTGTTTTGTTCTGATATTGGAATTTTTCAGACACAGAGGTTCCTGCAGTGGATGGCAGATGTCACTGTTCAGTCTTTATACTGTCCATGCATCACCCTTGGGCATGGACTGGGGACAGCAGTGAGGTGTGCACCAACTAATAGGTGATATAGAACAATAAACACTCTAATACACACTTTGGAATACCCCAGGGGATGGTGTGGTGTCCTTTGCAAACACTCCCTGCCATTTCCATTTGAGTACTAAAGATTCAGCAGGCCAGGGAATACAGCTTCAGTTGTGGAGATGTGCATATCTCTCAACCTTTGGCACTCAAAATGAGGTACAGAATAATAAAGGACATTTACTATTCTCACTGAGGAGCAAGGGCCTTTCAAAATACTCTGTCACTTTTTCAGTTTATGAGAAGTGGCCCTTAGAAACACTCTATCACATTCCAAGCTGAATATTTAATGAATCAGCATGCCAGGGGTTTCACTTAAGAGAAGAGGCCCTTGGAAACTCTCTGTCACATTTCTAGTTGAAGAGAGGGGGGCCCTTGGAAACACTCTGTCACATTCCCAGTTTTGGAGAGATGGCCATTAGAAACACTCCGTCATATCCCCCCACTGAGTACTTAATGAATCAGCATGCCAGAAGTTTCACTTAGGAGAGGGGGCCCTTGGAAACACTTGTCACATTCCCAGGTGAATATGGTATGACAGACCCATGAGGTGGCATGTCAACACCTGCAAGAATAAAAATGAGACAGATGTAGTACAGTATATAAAACAAAATAAAACTGTTTTCTATCAATGGATGGAAAAAAATACACCGCAACACAATCTGGGTTACTATTCCATTGGTCTTCTGAATTTGAAAAAAAAAAAAGCTTTTGAAATAATGGAGCTGTTTGCTCAGGGAAATTAGCTGTTTTTCATATTTATACAATATTCATGGACACAAATCCAAATTAAAAAAAAAAAGAAAGGTATCCTCACATACCCAATACGGTACAGTATGTGCGATACATTTTAGAAACAGGATGTTGGCTAAAAGGTAACCTATACCTGTTCATCTTTACCACCATATGAATTACTGCTTTACAGCCAGAATATACAGTACAGCACCTTCTCTGTATGAGCAGCATCTTTTACTCAGTGTTTCAGCAGGTCAGGGATACAACTTGGACAGAAATCAAGTACATGTTGCACAGGGCCATAACATTTTATATAACTTAATCTAAGGTGCTAGACATACATTGCAAAAGTCATTTAAAGCCAGGAGGAATACCATGTTCTTTGATGCTGATGATTTTAGGGACATGGACATATTTCTTATTGGATTTTTTCCTTCAGTCTACTGACTTCTTCATAAGGATTCCTACAACGTTTGTTTCTGCCACCCCAACAGATAGGATTGGCAAACAAGAAATCAGACCTCAGGATGCTTCCTACTAAGTGTTGGAGCATCACACCACAACAAAATACTACCTATTCAATTGTGCTCCTCAGACTCTTTGCTACCCATCCCTCACAGCTGTGATTTGCAAACCTTTGACTGTGCCTCAAGATGTTGCCAGGTCAGGTGTTTGGCAAGAGCAGGTGTTATCAACTGACACAGCAAAGATATGGGATTAAAAAGAGCAGCAAAACACTTACTGCAGGAAAAACAACATTCAATTGTATAGCATTAATTTTACATTACAGTGGTGCAACTCTTGCCATGAACAATGGCTGGCATCATTTTGTACATGTGATCAGTATATTTATTGCCATCCTCAACTGTCATCACTCTCCTCCAAAAGTATCTGATGCCCCATACTAGCTGAGCTTCGTTCCTTAGCTTAACATGCCTCAGAATGCAATGCTTCATCTGATGCCACACCATTTCTTTGGGGTTCAGGTCTGGTAATTCACGTGGCGTCCTGACCCAGTTCACTCCCTGGTCATGCACCCCAACACTGCATGCTTAGTGTCATTATCTGTACAAGAGACAGAACACAAGCATAAGTAAACACATATAATCCTGTTCTATATATCCTCACCATGAACCCAGAGAAACTGTAAGTGCAAATTGCTCAATCTCAAACCTTGGAAAGGCTGATGCATCAAAAAGAGAAGCCACTGAAAGTTTCAAGCTAAGCCATAGTGTTAATATACCTTGTACAGTATATATCAATTGCACCATTTTAAAATATTGAGAACTTGCATTTTTACAAGTAATGATTTCATTATCTTCAATTTTGTGTTTTCTAACAGAATGTAAAAATCCCTTTGAAAAAGTTTTGAAGGAGTAGTGTGAAACATTGGGGTTATGTAAATAAATCCAATTAACATGCAAGTAAAAGACTAATGCTCAAGTTTTTGGAGAAGCACATCTGCAGCCACAACCACTTATTTAATTTGATACACCTGGGCTTTGCACCAAAATGAAAAAGACTGCTTCAGCATCTACTCACAGTTGGCCTATGCAGACATCATAGATTTTTTTGTTTGCCACTTGCTGTACTGGAGTGAGTTGGGACCTCTCTTCTGACTACAGCAGGGGCTGTTTGTAATGACAAATGGAGGTCCCATACCTCACACACCAGATACTGTCTTTGATTGACACAAGGTTTAAAATCCTAAGCTGCATTCAGAGCATTTGGACCAATGTACCCTTGATCATGGGTGGGGGTGCATAGGCTAGTGTTGCCAGCAATATTCTGTGCTCCATTTGTGGTACTGTTTGCATGGAGTGGGGTTTCTCCCCTTCCCAGCCCCTATATAAGGTTGAAAGCCCCAGTATACCAGGAATGGTCATACAAGTTAAGCAGGCTCTCTCAACTGTTCATGTTTTATTTGACACAGTATATACCCCATTCTGAGGGCTGGGTTTTGGCTCATGGCTAGGTAGCTCCACAATGTTTTGGCTGCATTGGGGTGGGGCACTCCCTTATGGACAGTCCCCTTCTCACTCTAGATTGTCTCTATCACCAATTGAGCATTGTATAGTCAAAACAATTGTAATTTACTACTATGTGCCTATCTCTAAAATGGTTATTACTGCTGCTAATTTGAAGGGGCTCTCTGCCAGGCTGGAGCAGGCTCAGCAGGCTGGAGGAAGAGGTTTGGTTAAGTGCTTTATTGTTCTAGTGTTAAGAAGCTTGACAGTGGAAGAGGGGCTTGGTAATATTCATGTTTCCATTGCTCCATTGGTTTGTGTAGGGGTGCGGGGGGAAGTTGTGTTCTTCACTCTTGGTGATATTTGGGGGGGAGAGAGATATAGGGAGGGAGGATAACAAGATGAAAATGTGCTCTACTGTTCTGTTGCTGTTTGGTAACATTCTGGACATCTTTCATTTAGTATCTATCAGTACCAGTGAGGGAGGCATAAATGGTTAATAACCTTGTTGTATCCACATGGAATGTTAATGGCATCAAAAAATGTGATAAAAGTGCAGAAATGTAGAGAGGATGGTTAAAAGGTTGAACATGCAAATCATTCATACGCAAGAGATTCATATGAGTAAGTCCAAGTTTGAAAAGACTGGTAAATGTGTGGGGGGAAGGGGCAATGGGTTGCAGCCTGTTTTTCTGTGAAGGTAAAAGGTGTGGCCATCTGTCTTCCATCAGGTGTGCAGGCCTCAATCCAGGCTTATGTGACTGATCCTGGGGGCAAATATGCTCTGGCAAAGGTTACAATGGTTGGAAGAAGGACCTGTTCAGGTGGCATAGTCTATGCCCTGAACGTGAAGAATTCTGGATGTTTTTCAAAGACTGGTGCTGGACATGGCAGCCTTGTTGGGCTCCTGGTTGCTAGGGGGTGACTATAATTGTGTCAGAGACACAGTTCTAGATCAGTCAAACCCAAGCCCATTGCTGTTCCCCTGTAATGCCTAGTTCCTTAGCAACCTGGAAGCAAATTTTTATTTAGTGGATGAACAGAGGCACTGCCACTCTACGGAATGGAATAAAATTTATTTCACACCTCAGCACTCTTATGCCTGAATAGAGTGTCTCCTAGCCAGTGCAAGTGTTCTCCTCAGGGTCTCCAACATTGCCTACTTTGCCATACTAATCATAGACAATGCCTATCTAACCATGGCATTTCTTCACAAATGGGATCACTTTGGCAGTTCACCCATGGAGGTTAGAGATCCTATTCTTTTGAAGGATCAGTTCTTCAAGACATTCATGTCTCAGGCCCTCAATGAATTCCTGCAGCACAATAAGCAAGGTGACATCTGTGGTGGGGTCCACTGGGAGACCACAAAGACCTAAGTAAGTGGTCAGTTATAGCCTTTTCTGCTGTCAGGAAAAACATAGAGGCTGGAATTATGCAAATTCCTCACTAAAACTGAGGCCTGTGAGAAAGTGCACATGCTAAGGCCCTATGCAACCCTGTATATGGTTCTCCAAAATTAAAATGAAAGTCTAATCCTTCAGTAATGCTAATATTGAATAAGCTATTATTCTGACCCAGGCAAAGTTATTGTATTTTGATAATGACAGTGTGGGGAAGTCTCTTGTCTAGCAACCGTGCAGGAAGGAAAGTGAGAAATCATTAATCCAGATAGCAGATTCCAGTGGAGCACTAACATCTGACTCTGAGAAAATAGGTGGGGCATTTTGCAGACTTCAAAGGTGTACAAGGCCTTGTACACCTTTGAAGTCTCTCCACTGATCAGCAGTTCAGGGACTTTGACAAAGCCTCTGTACAGCCCATAGAGTCTCAAGCTGCTATTCAGCTAGACACCCCTCTTACCAAAGACAAAGTGCTTAGCGCCATGAAGAGCCTCAGATGCTAAAGCCCCTGCACAGATGGGTTCCCATTGACATCTTCATATCCTTTTCTGCTGAGCTCCTGGAACCCCTAGTGGGCATGTGGAGGAAGAGTCCGGATTCATTGTATTTCTCCCCACGTGGTCTGCCACTATCACTGTACTCCCAAAACTGGGCAAGGACCCCACCTTATGTGCCTCCTACAGACCCATTTCATTTTGACAGCTGACTATAAAATTATAGTGTATGGTGGAATGCAGTTCTACATTAAAATCCATGCTGTCAAAAAGTTGGTTCTGGAACAGTAGTGATGTCTGCACTGCAGCAGATCCAAATTTCATTCTGCTTCAATGCACACATCACACCGTGTTATCCATGTGTGCTCTTGTTGCCAAGGAAACCATCAACAAGAAATGGCCCAACCCAGAAATAATCCAGCCAATGTTCTTTAGTTAGTAGCAAGTCTCCAATGAGGTGAGGGGTGGTGTTAACCTTTGTTTAGATTTTTTAGTTCTGAGTGGTGGTGGGGGGAGTAGTGTGAAGGTTTGCATTGCTGCCGACAGTCTATGTCTTAGTGCGAGTTGTCATGTAGTGATTAATGTGAGCTGTGCTGGAGTTTCATTGCCGAGGTAAGCTTTTGAAAATTGTTCATTTTCTGTTTCCTTTTTGTCTCCCTTCACCCTCTAGAGTTCCCCAGGAGCCGGAGCCACAGTCGCTGCCCAGAGGACCGCATGTAGAGCGCATGTATTTAGAGTTCTCGCAAAATGTTGTTATCTGTTCTGATGTAAAAATGTGCCATCACTAAAGATTGTAGCTGATTTCATAGTTTGACGTTTTTCTTTGTATGTTTTAAACTGTATTTGTTGCTGAATCACCATACACTATATAGAAAAGTGTATGTGCATCCATCCAGAACAAGGCTCTTCATTACACTCGTGGTTACAGTGGCGACTGACGGACATCTCGAGCTTCGCTCTCGAGGTCTAGCGGTAAGCACTGTACTCACAAGTCTAAGAATAGCTTTGTTCTGAATGGATGCACATAGACTATCCTATATGTTGCAATGGTCACTGCATCCTGACTAGAGCCCATTCTACCCCTATGTAGTCATCCTGATCAAGTCAGGCTTGTTAAAGGCATGCAGAGGAAACATAATGTTTGTAGGATCCTGGATGTAGTATATATTTGGTCAAGAAAATCAACTAGTCATGGGGCTGTGGTCCTTAAACATAGAAACATAGAATTTGACAGCAGATAAGGACTGCTTGGCCCACCTAGTCTGCTCATTTCCCTACCTGATGGATAAGCTGCAGATTCTAGTTAATCAACAGCTTACTTCCTCCTACACCCCACTAGAACTACCTTATGTCTGTCCCATGCATTCTTGAATTCTCCCACTGTTCCTGACTCCACAATCTCCTCAAGAAGGCTGTTCCATTCATCCACAACCCTCTCTGTGAAAAAATACTTTCTAACATTACCTCTGAGCCATCCCCCCTCTATCTTCAAATTGTGACCTTGTTCTTGCACATCTCTTCTTCTGAAAGATGCTACCCTGTTGTACTTTGTTAATTCCCTTGAGATACTTGAAAGTTTCTATCATGTCCCCCCTCTCCCTCCTTTCCTCAAGAGTATACATATTAAGCTGCTTTAGTCTCTCCTCATATGTCTTTTGGTGCAGACCCTGCACCATTTTGGTTGCCCTCCTCTGAACAACCTCCACTCTGTCTATGTCTTTGTGGAGATGTGGTCTCCAGAATTGCACACAATACTCCAGATGGGGTCTTACCAACTGTCTGTACAGAGGGATAACAACTTCCTATTTTCTACTGTTGATGCCTTTCCCTATGCATCCCAGTATTCCCCCCAGCCCACCTTACAGCCTTCTCACATTGATTGCCCACCTTTAGCTTTTCTGATATAATTACTCATAGGTCTCTTTCGATTGTTGTTGTTGTTATTAACTCCCCCCCCACTGTGTACTCTTCCCCTGGGTTTTTGTTTCCCAGATGCATTACCTTGCGCTTCTTTGCATTGAATCTGAGCTGCCGTATATTTGACCATTCCTCCAACCTTGCCAAGTCCCTTTTCATCCTTTCCACCCCACCTTGTGTATCAACCCTGTTGCAGATCTTTGTGTCATCTGCAAAGAGACATACTTTTCATTCCAGGTGCTCTCCAATGTCACTTATAAAGACATAAAGGACCAGTCTCAGTACCAACCCTCAGAAAACCCACTAGTTACCCTCCTTTCTTCACTGTGGGCTCTGTTTACTATTACCCTTTGTGTCCTGTTGTCCAGCCAGTTTTTATCCAGGCTACCACCTTGGGACCCATTCCAAGGCTTGCTAACTTGTATATTAATCTTTGTGTGAGACTGTGTCAAATGCCTTGCTAAAATCTAGGTAGACCATATCCATAGCCCCTCCCTAGTCTACTACTTTGGTCACCCAGTCAAAGAAATCTATTAGGTTCATCTGACATGATCTTCCTGCTGTGAAACCATGATGCCTTGGGTCCTGTTCCCCACTGGCTTCTAGGTACTCAACAATTCTTTCCTTCAGAAGTGATTCCATCATTTTCCCTACCACTGAGGTCAAACTAACTGGTCTGTAGTTTCCTGCCTCTGCCCTGCTCCCACTTTTGTGAAGTGGAATCACATTTACCCTCCTCCAGTCCTCAGGTACCACCCCATCCTCCCATGATTTGTTAAAGAGGTAGTCAGTGGCGTTACTAGTTCTACCCTTAGTTCTTTTAAAATTCTTGGGTGAATCCCATCAGGCCTCATTGCTTTGTCCACCCTCAGTTTCAAGAGTTCTTTCAAACCCTTTCTTCTGTGAATGGACTGGAATCAACCACCTATTCGAGTGTTTCTCTTGGTTGGTTTAGGCACTCCTCCTCTTCCATTGTGAATACTGAGCAGAAATATTTGTTCAGTATTCCTGCTTTTCACTGTCACCCTCTGCCCACGTTCCCTTCCCTTTACTAAGGCTCTGTATCCCTCCCTTGGTCTTTCTTTGCTCCTTAATGTACCTATAAAAGGTTTTATCCCCCTTCTTAGCAGAGCTGGCTATGTTTTCTTCAGTTTGTGCCTTTGCTATTCTGACTGCCTTCCCTGCCTCCTTCTGCTTTGGCTGATAAAATTCTCTGTCCTGCTCCTTCTGTGTTTCCTTGTATTTTCTGAATGCTATCCTTTTCTCCTTAATCTTCCCTTCCACCTCTTTTGAGAACCATAGTGGTTTTTTCCTTCATTTTGTTTTGTTGATTTGCTTCACACAAAGGCTTGTTGCCTTTGCGATGGCTGTTTTGATTATTCCCCATTGTTCATCCACTCCTTCTTCTTGCCCGTTTGTTAGTGCTTTTCTGAGGCACTCTCTCATTTTCACAAAGTCAGCCTTCCTAAAGTCCAGTACTCTTGTTTTTGTATGGCTTGATTCTATGGCTGTGTTTATTGTGAACCCCACTGCTTGGTGGTCACTTGTTTCCAGATGGCTACCCACTTCTAAATCTGAGATCCTTTCTCCTTCCCCATTTGAGAGTACCAGGTCTAAGATTGCTCCCTCCCAAGTGGGTTCCATAACTAGCTTTCTGAGGCATGCCCCCTGTAGGGCATCAAGGATGATCCTGCTCTTGGATGTGCCTGCAGCAAAGGCACTCCCGTTAACATCTGGCATATTCAGGTCCCCCATCAACAATATCTCCCCTTTTTTTGCCATTTTAAGGATGCCTGCTATCATTTCCTTGTCCATTTCCTCCCCTTGAGGTGGGGGTATGTGCACAACCCCCATGTGGATTGTGGTACCATTTCCTGTCTCCAGGGTGACTCACAGTGATTCATCAACTTCCTGTTTACTCTTTAGTTCTGTTTCTCTAATCCCATCCCTTATATAGAGAGCTACTCCTCCTCCTCTTTTACCCACCCTGTCCCTCCTGTAGATTGTGTATTCTGGTATGTTGACATCCCAGTCATGGTTCTCTGTGTGCCATGTTTCAGTGACTGCCACAATATCCAGGCATTCCTCTTCCATCAAGGCCACTAGTTCAGGAAGCTTGTTACACAGACTGTGGGCATTGGTACTCATCACCTTCCATTTTTATGTTGCTTGCACGCATGTGCAAGAAACATAGTGCCATCATCGGAGATTTCGGAGGTGTGTCACCTCCTCCTCCACTTCAGGCAGTTTCCTAGCAGGCGCGGCCCCTGTAAGCCAATGCATTTTGGAGCTGTCTATGACCGCAGCTCAAAATGCAGTGGCTCTGATTGAAAGGGAGCTATGCTTGAGTGAGCAGCGATAAGAAGCTGCTCACGCAGCTCCCCACCCTCAGGCGTCGTGCCCGCATGCACTGCTAGCCGATGGGGTGCCCAATCCCCGTCGGCTGAGCTGCGTCGTCCTCCTCCCGAAGTAGTTGATGCCCAGCGTGGCAATCTGTCCTTTGCTGGCAGGGGTGCAATCCCCGTCGGCTGAACGCCCAAAAGTCCTTGTGCACCTGGGAGCCCACCCCAGCGTGGAAAACGGTCCCACAACGCTCTTTTTTGTACCTGTAAGACAAAAATGGTCCCACGGTGCGCCTCCCACCCGCCTCCCACAACCCGCACCCACCCACTGCGCACTCCAGCTCCCACACCCCTCACCCCATACTTACCTCCGGACTCTGGTGCAACGATCTTCGTGGACCGGGAAACACGCCTGCATTCTTCAAAGCTGACTGTGAACTGAGGAAATGCCGTAAGCTGTATAATGGGCTAGATAGGGGTTTCAACTTTATTGCATATCTCAGCCATTTTGGGAATTTTTGCACCAAATTTTCAACATGGGGTTTTGGGACCTTCTCATGAATGATATCACTGTCATGGCGTTATTCAGGCCTGAAGGTGATTTCACGAGGGCCCAAAACCCCATGTTGAAAATTTGGTGCCAAATTCCAAAATGACTGTTTAATGAGCGCAGCATTGGCTAGTTCCTACGCAGGCTTGTAAGTTCATGAAATTTCAATATTTTCACTCCAGATTTTCAACATTGCCATTTTACCACACCTTCTTATGAGTAGTACAGCTGTCATTTTCACATCTCACCCAAAATGTGTTCTGCCCATGTAGCTAGAATGGCGAGGTGTGAAAAATCAATGCACGGACAAATTAAGAAAATCACAGTGACACTGTTCATGAGCAGAGGTCTTAAAATGGCTATGTTGAAAATTTGGTGAAAAAATTCCTAAAAATGACTGTTTATGAGGCATGCATTGCAGTTCCTCGCTGCTCATAGTTTGCTACTTCAATATTTCCACTCCAGATTTTCAACATTGCCATTTTACCATACCTTCTTATGAGTAGTACAGCTGTCATTTTTCACATCTCACCCAAAGCGTGTTTCCTTGTATGGCGCTACAATGGCGTAGTCGTGTGCGAACTCAATACATGGGACACATTAAGAAAATCACAGTGTCACTGTTCATGAGCACAGATCTTAAAATGGCAATGTTGAAAATTTGGTGAAGAATTCCTAAAATGACTGTTTTACTTAGTGTGCATTGCAGTTCCCATGCACGCCGTAGGGTTTGCGAATTTTCAATATTTCCACTCAGATTTTCAACATTGCCATTTTACCACACCTCCTTATGAGCAGTACAGCTGTCATTTTTCACATCCTGCCCAAAACGTGTTTCTCACCATGAAGCGCACAATGGCGATAGTCGGTGTGCAAACTCAATGTATGAACACATTAACAAAATCACAGTGACACTGTTCATGACCAGAGGTCTTAAAATGGCTATGTTGAAAATTTGGTGAAAAAATCCTAAAATGACTGTTTTATTTAGCGAGCATTGCGCAGTTCCTACGCGCCGTAGTTTGCAAATTTTCAATATTTACACTCAATGACTTCAAATACCTAAACAGCACATAGAAGCAAGCAACATTTGGCATTGACAAATGCTTGTTTTTATGGCCTTACCCCTTTTAGCCCAACCCTGTACTTACTGCTTTTGTCTGCATTTACCCCTGTCCTGCTCCCTACTGATTTCTCTACCTTGGTGTTTACCTCACTAACTACTGTGTTTTGTTGGGGGAGGCTGGGATTTCCCTGATCCTTTTCAGTGCTTTCCCCCTTGGCTAGTTTAAATGCTTGTCAATGAAGCATTTAAGCCTATCACCTAGGATCCTGGGTCCTCCCCTGGACAGATGCAGACCATCGCACCAGTATAGGCCTGCATCCCTCCAGATGGCTTCCCAGTCCCCAATAAAGCCAAAACCTTGAGATCCACAACAGTTTTTCAACCATTCATTGAATCCCATGGTGCAGAATACCCTAGCATCATCCTTACCATGGACAGGCAGCACCTCCGTGAAGGTACCTTACATGCGCTACTTGTCTAAGGCCTCTCTAACTCTGCAAACTACTCTTGCACTGCTCTGATCCCATTCACAGCCAGGTCATTTGTCCCAAGGTGGACAATGACATCCAGCACCCTCCCTCATGCAGCTGCTCCCACGATCCTGAGGATTCGCTTCCTGTCCCTTCGAGCCATGGCGCCAAGCAGGCACCTTACCTCCCTGTCCCCTTCCTCTCCCACTTCTACCCCATCCTTGTCTTGGATGTGGAAAAGACTTTTGACTGTGAGGAGTGGGGGTATATGTTTGAGGTTCTCAAGCAGTTTGGCTTGGGACCCAGGCTGCTGGGTTGGATCCAGACTGTATACATCACCCTATGGTTGAAATAACAGTCAATTGTTCACTCACACCATCTTTTCTCTTAGCTTAGGAACCAGGCAGAGATGCATCCTATCACTGCTGCTCTACGTCCTCTCCCTGTGAACACCCAGCAGTTGCTATCAGGAATGACTTTGGTATAGAAGGGTATAGGAGAGGGGCCATAAGCATAAAGCAACATTATTTGGGGATGACTTGCTGTTTTAGTTGCAGCACTCCCCCGGGGGACTCTCAGCAGCACATTCCCTCTTGCAAGAGTGTGTTGCCATGTAGGGATATAAAATAAACTGGACAAACAGTGAGGTCCTGCTGGTGGGGAAACTACATAGGGCACAGCTAACTGGAAATAGGGGTAATCATCTCTGCAAAATTAATCTTGCTTACCACAAGAACTATAAACCACTTTTGGGCAAGTAGGCAGAGGAATGTGATAGGTGGTGGGCCTTGCCCCTCTCACTTCTAGGAAGCATATCTGCAATAAAGATATTTATCCTCCTGAGATGTTTATACTTATATTAGTCATTGCCTGTCCATATCACAATAATCCATTTTAGTCAACTCAGTTCTATATTGCATAAATTTATGTGGAATGGAAAGAATGCCCGCATCAGAAATACCTTACACCTTCCGGCCAACAGGGATAGCGTCACACTACCTCACTTTCAGCATTACTACTGGACCTCACAGCTGACTTTCCTACCAGTGGGTGAGGGCAGCAATGAGCCAGCATTGGTGGCACTGGAAGAGGACCTGGGTAGCAACCTGAAAAGAGACTCTGCATAGCTCTGTATGGACTTTTAACCCACCACCAATGAATAATCCATTATTGCAAAATACAGCCAGGGTATGGCTAGCCTCACATAAATATCATGCCATTCCCCAAGGCACCTCCCATTACGTCAGCTATTTATTTATTTATTTATTGAGGTATCAGTATTGATCTATGTCTCTACCTTGTGAGAGAAGGAAGGGGTACACTGTGTACCTCCACCAAGTGTTGCTAAGATGGAGGAAAAAAGAACTGTGTAATGTGGGCCATAGTTGCAGGGGAGAGTGACTGATTGATTTCCAGGAAATTAGAAGGTCATGGGGTCTACTGTTGGAGGATATTCCCCTAACTGTATTCAAGGCTGGGCAAAACCCCAGACCAGGCTTCAGCCTGGAACTGTCCTTCCCTGTTTGAAGAGAAACTATATAGACCCCAACCCTTTATGAAGCCCCTGTCAGTCTTCTAACTTATCTATAAAGGAGGAAACAACACATCCCTAACAGACATCTCGTCCAGGTGGGAGCAAGATCTCTGTACACCTATCAATTCTAAAGTCTAGACAGAGGTGGCTAGACATCTTAATAGCTGCTCTTACAGTAACAAATTGCAGGAAATCCAACTGAATTTCATGTACAGGACTTGTGTTACTCCTCAGAAGCTACACAGAGCCCATCCTGATAGGTCCTCAAGTTACCCCAAATGCTCTCAGGAAGTAGGAGACTTCCTTCATATGACTCTCACCTGCCCCCAGACTCACCCCCTTCTGGAATTCAGTTCACTTTATCATAATTGTGGTTCTTGAGAGGGCCCAACCCAGATCCCTCTAGAGCTGCTCTTAAGTGTGGGTCCTTCTAGATGTTTATATGGGGATGTCTTGCCTTTCTGGTCAATTGCCATAATAAATGCCAAGAAAACCATTATTAAAAAATGTGGTTCTCTTCTGAGACACTTTTTGTCCAGCAATATGCCCACAACCTACAAAAGTGTCTCAAACCTGGGAGAACCCAGATAGGTGCAAATGGCATATCCAAACTCTTCTTGAAAATGTGGGTACCCTAGTAGCAGCTATTGAAAATTATTATTTCCCACTATGACCAAAATGCATTCTACTGTCTGTTCCAGCTAGTGGAAGTAAATGCCCTGTGCAGGGGTACCTGAATCTTACTCCCATTGTCTTTAGTAACATGGCTGTAATTAATTGGGTAGATTACTGTGTACTATTATAGCCAAAGATGTTAGTCTGGGACTTATAACAGTAAAAGAAGTTCATACCATCACCCCTCATATGAAGGCACCTTGGCAGCGGGCCAAAGTGTGTGTTTACATCTAGTTACTAATGTGGAAATGTCTTTGCCTTTATAACAATTTTGCTTCTCATACCTGTTGGATAATATGCCTCTTATATACTGATGGAGTACTGACTGTACCCAATCAGTTGCATCTGTTTTACATGTTGTACTGCTGTTTTATTCTTCAATAAAAATGTTTTCAAAACAAACAAAAAATGAATTTTTTCAACCGGTCCAAAATTCTGTAGGAATCTTTATTGGGTGGGGGGAAGGGGCTGAAACAGAAACATGAGGTGGGGCAGCATGTTCATTTTTAAATTTTCAATCCTCCCACTGAACAATAGGAGAAACAGTGACCTTTTCTAAAGATCTTGTGCCACCTTCATAATGAATGCAAGATGGTTAAGTGTGTACAGTTTCACCAGCTGGGGCTTTAACTTTATACAGAGGTACTGGAAGGTATTCTAGTCTGCTCATTTAAAGAGGAAGGTCTCCTGAAACTCAGGATGGCAGATGCCTGAAACGATCATAGAGTCAGATGTCATATAATTTGTCTTATACCTGGATATGGACCCAAATGTTTGGAGTTCGAGGTAATCCCACCCGACAGTGACTTTTTGACAGTGAGGTCTCTACAGCGACTACAGCACCATGACACTGTAGGGAACCCACTGGAACCTGCCACTGTCTGTTGGGGGTCCTGCACCCCCCCAAATCAGCTCTGACATGGAGTTGATAATCCTAAGTGGGGGGGTGTGGTGGGCTCAGTGGGCTTTGCCCCCCAAAGAAAACACTTAGTGCCAGTGGAAACCGGCAGCCAACTGCAAAATGCGGTCAACCTGCCAGTTTTGCTGTCGGGGCATTTGACACAAATTTTGTCGAACACCCATCATGGATCTGGAGTTCAGTAAGGAGTGCAGGGACTGAGTGAATGGGGTACCTAACAGAAAATAAGGAATCATCAGTATAGAGAGAGACCTATTGCTCTAAGTTACCCATTAGCACACCCTAGATAATTGCATTATCCATTACTGCCACTGCCAGGAGCTTTATACTAGCAGAAAGCAGCAAGGGGGAAAGGGGACACCCCTGCCCTATACCTTGGCCAAGGAGAATCTGGAGGACAAAATCCCATTTACCCTAACTAATGACCCCCAGGAGGAATATAATGCTGGAATACAGGCTACAGATTTGGGGCAGAAGCCCATCCCCCTCCAGGGTGTAGAGGAGTTAGACCTACACAACCCAGTCAGTGGCCTTTTTGGCATCAATTGACATTGGAAACTGGAAGACAGTTTTAGTACGTTACTCCATGAAGATATTAAGAAGGCACCAGATATTATAATGAAGGTCTGCCCCTTAATAAATCTTCTTTGGTCGGTTGACTAGGTTCCATACCACCCCCTGCACCCTGGTTGTCTGACTGACATAAATAGTTTGAATTCTACAGGAGCAAATAAATTTGGTGGTAAAACTCACAGACTGTAGGGTCCTTATCTGCTTTCAATATCAATAATAACTGGAATCTACTGCAGGTTTGTGGGTACACCCCCCTTCCCAGCACCAACTCAAACAGTTGCAGCAGTTCAGGGGCCAGGGACTCCTTAAAAGTTTTATATTCTGATATGAAACCTTCTATGCCAGGGTGGTCCCATTTTCAAGATGTTGGATAGCATCCTGCACTTTCTGGTCCCTTATGGGGCCCTCCAAAGACAGCCTCTGTTACTCAAGAGAGTGCTGGAAGGTGGAGCTTTGCTACGTATTCTTGTGGCCAGGATCCACTCTGCTGTCTACAACCCTCTGTAATAGTCTGAGAAAATGTTGGCTGTCTCACTGGGTGTAGCAGTTTCCTTGTTATTCCTATTTCTAGCTTTAAAGGGAAAGTCCCCTCAGCCTTTTATTCTGTTTCCCCTATCTAGTTTGTAGGCATGCACAATGATTGCCTTATTATTGCACCCTCCTAATTTCATCAGGATTTAAAAGCAAATGAGGGTACTTAAGGTTGATGTGAAATGCTGCTTGACTCCATTGCAAAGGTCAAGAGCTGACTCATGTAAGGCATCCTGGAATTTTATGATGTTTTGATGCTAAAGCCTGCAGTAGTTACACGGTATTAGCAGTGCCTTTGTTCATGTCTAATGCTGAACATGAAACTTTTCAAGGCATAGAAAGTGCCCTGCTGTTTTCTATAGTTTAAAGTGTATTTGAGTTAGAAGAAAAGTGCATTTAGAGAATACAGGGACTTCACAAGACATCTAACAGAAATGAATGAAAGTATAACTTCTGATGGCTTGTGCATGTACACATCATCAACTCCCATGAGTAGGATCATGCCCTTCGGAATGGAGACAAGCAGGTTTTCACACTGGTGCAAAACAGAGTGAAACAACCTCATTTATATTTAAATTAGGATGACATTACATGGATGCAAGAGAGGAAATCATTGTTCATGTTTAAGAACTACACAGGTATACAGAAAATAGGCTGGGTGGACCTTTCCTTTAAGTTTGAATACTACTCTACTCATTGTGTCCCTTTGGATCTGCCAGGCCAAAATGTTTCCAGTTTGCCCACCCCCTTCATAAAATGTTTGGCTTGAATATCTGACCTTCCTTTCAATTTGTTGCTTGGTATATGTCTGTAAGACCTGTCTGCATTGCTTAATCTGTGGTATAAGACCTCATCTAGAATTAGTTTTTGTGTGGCCTCCAGATCAAGCAGCTGTGGTTCTAGTTCAACATGGGGGGGGGGCATATTGGATAATGACTCCTGCCCTGTGTTAGTTGCCTATAAAACATACCATCTGTTGAACAGTATAGTTTTGCCCAATCTATTGTAGCAACAAAACTCCTGGATGCACTGCTGTATCAGCTCCTTAAACACAGCCTTGTTAAGCAGGGAATTATTAATGTGCCAAAGTGATGTTTTGTGAATTGTTAAAGGAGGAAGTGTAATATCTACTGGAGAATGATCAGACAATATAAAGGTGCCAATTTTAGCCTGACTGATTGTGTATGCCCATTTATTATTGATCAATATCATATCCAGGGAATTAGATTTTTTTGGGGGGTGAGCAGAAAGTGAAGTTGGTATCTCTGGGATGCATTAAGTGGCAGGTGTCATGCAATCCCAGCTCCCCATCTGTTGAGAATGCCTTCTGTCTAAGATCTTGTGGAGGACTGCACTAAAATCTCCTCTCCCCCCACAATGCAAAGGATGCCTGGATGTAGGGACAGGGCCAACAGAATGGAGTGGAAAAACTCATCTGTCTCTACTTCTAAACTGGGAGCATAAATGTTTAGTATGTGTACAGGAGTACCTCTATGCTGCCCCTCTATACTGACATATCTCCCAGATGGGTCTGCTAAAGTTTCAGTGACCTTAAGAAAGGCATCTCCCCCACCAAGACTGAACCCCACTTTTATGGGGATGCTGCTCAAAGGATAATGAGTAACACTGCCCCACCCAGGACAGAGCCAGGTTGCTGTGCTCAGCCTGGATGAGGTGGGTCTCCTGGAGCATAACAATCAGAGCTTTTTGCATGTTTAAATCTTGAAGTAATCTTGTAATTTTAATTTGATTATAAACACTTTAATGTTACAGGTTACAATTGTTAACTGCCCTGCAATATAATCACATAAGTCCCCCTGCCCCTCTACCTGTTCAGCATCACCATTAACCCTCAGCATAATAATAGCACAGACAAAAACGTCGAACACTGCTAAAACCAGAAATGATGTTAACTGGACACTGAAACAAAACCCATCTCTTAAACCCATTGCAAGTGCAGTTCATAGAAGGACAGTTGCCCAGCCTGCATCCTCGCTGTGAAGGCATTACACCTTATGCACCAAGTTGGATGATGTTGCAGTGATCAGCCTCACCCACATCCACCATGGGCCACTGCACTATAACATCATTGCCCATGGTACTGTGGCTTAAGACCACTTAGCTGCTGTGGGTATAATTAATTGATACTGCTTCAGGTCAAACCAGTGAGGGCACCCCATGATCTGGCTGGTCGAGCACCCCCCACAAGCCCAAGAGCTCCAGTGAGTTCCAGCCAAAATACCTACTAGTGGCTTAACCTTTCAACTCTCTGCCATTTGCATTGTGCTATACCTGCCATTCCTTCCATGGAACAGTGCAATGGGGCTCTGGCTTAAGTAAGGCATCACTGTTTAACTCTAGCCGAGGCTCTCCACATGCCCCCCCCCAAGCCAAAGGGGAAAACACCCTCCATGCCTGCACTAAAATCAGGTACTGCACCTCTTTTGTACAAGGAATAGTTATTTTAGAGCTCCCTCCAGAAAGAGACCCCCCCAAAGATACCATCATATAAATTAAGCTCCATATGTCCAGTGAAGGTTACTGCAGAACCCATAGTGATAACAACAAACTGATTCCTTGATAAGGAACTCTTTATGCAGTCATTGGCAGGGTTGTGCATGCCTGCTACAAACAAGGAGTCACTGCTGAGTTAAGAAAGAATAAGAGCACAAACTATTAGAGTCAAAATTCTCACGCATGGCTATGAATAGATGAATATAAACACCTTAGTTGAGTCAGGTGCCGGCGTTTATGTGGATTAGCTCACTCCAGAGATGGTTGTTCACTTCTTCTCCCCTCCTGCCACAGTTCTTTCTATACAGCACCCACAAAGCTCACCTGCCATTTCTGCCCCCAACCTCTCTGTTGTGGTATGGTCCAAGTGTGGGAGCAGAGCTCTTTCTCATGATCCTCTATGTTAAACTCCAGCAGTGGAGTGTTGATTCCAACTTCCTGATTGAGTGTACTGGCCCTTCAAACTTAAATTTTAGGTCTATTATTATTAGATGAGCTGGGATGAAGAGCTGTGCCTTAACCCTCTCTCTTTGAGTGCCTTAATCACCTCCAGTATCCTGTGCCACTGCTCCATCTGCCAGAAGTAAAATCACAATCCAGACATAGGCACTGGTCTCCAAAGACTACTTCATGTTTCTTCCAGACTTTTCACACAGCCACTATTTTGCAACAATAGACCAAGAATTTCATGATGATGGAGTTGGGCCAAGCCTCTGCTGTGGTTTGTTTTGGCATGAAGGCTCGGTGGGCCTGCTTCAGCTCCAGGGCCATGTCCGCTGGCAGCCCCAACAGTTGCTTCAGTAAAATGGCCATGTATTCTCATGTCTCTAGCCTTTGCAACCTCAGGTAACCCAGACACTCTGATGTTATTCTGTCTAGATCTTGGTGCATATTGCTTTTTCTTTCTAAAACAAGTAAAGGAGAGCAGTATTATGCATGCCTACCAGGTTAGTGACCTCTGTGAGGCTTTCCCAATTTCAGTGGTGTGGGTTTGTATTCATTTTAAGTCTGCTTCGGTTGCTGAGGTGATCTTTTCAAGTTTTGTCATGGATGAGATGACAGTCTTAAGCTCAGCAATGAGTAATTGGGATGTAATAGTAATGTTATCATCTGGGTGTGTGGTGCAGTTAGGGGATCCTCCCTGAACAACTTACTGTGATCTTTTCAGTTTGTGCTTTGACTTTCTGCCACAAAGTCCCTTCTATTTCTGATGAGCAGACCTTGTAATGTAATACTGACATGTTGTTTGCTGTTGCTTAATGTATCTGCAGGGTGGATTTCAAGCAATTAATGTGCACCCACAGATGGAACTCAGCAGCTTTACAGCTGCATGGGTGGTGACATTAACAGAAGTCCTACTACTACTTCTATTTAAGGATGCACTATGACATAGGGATCTATGATGGCGGTTTCTACAAATTATTTGGCCACCGACATTACAGTGACGGATTTATGTTGACCTAAATTTGCAGTTGACATAAAACCATCTGGGGATACAGTTGCTTTTTATTGGGGGGATTCACCCCCTTAACCCCCCATGCAGGGGGCTCTACCGTACCCCTGAACTTAAAGATTATCGACTCCAAGGTGGAGTTGATTTGGGGAGGAGGTGCAGGACTGCCGGAAAGAGCACCGGGGTCCCGGGTGGACTTTTACAGTGAACTGTTGATGCTGTCTGCATCGACGTGTTTGCTGTAAAAGTTTCACCATGCAGAGGGTATGCCATGACATAGTGGTACAAAGAAAGATATCACTATGACATAATGCATCAAGAAAAGATACCAATATATTTTCATGCTCAGGGAGATATAATTTTTTGTCTGGCCAGTTGCCTCAAAACATATGTTACATAAATATATATATTTAATTTTACATTGTCCATTGTCCATTTAGCTACTAAGGACATTAACAGTCTCCAGTACTCAGCAATGAAAGACCACAACTGCCCACTATGCACCTGCTCTGCTTCATGCACTAGACTGTAGGTGGAGGAAATCTCAGGCAGAGGCCAGCAGACATTTCCTGTTAGCTCATTTAACCCACTGCTAGGTGACTAAGAAATTGATCTGGGCTGTCTGGAAATCAGATCTGTATTTAGATATTGTAAATAAGTTGGCTGTTATGCAGTGATGCCCAGCATCATATTCTTTAGTATCCTGAATGAAGAACAGTCAAACATAGTCAAGGCCATCACTTTTCTTGTGATTTGCAAGCTCACTACTAGGATGAACATGTCAAAGAGCTTATGGAGGCACGTATATACATCACTGTTTCTATATAACACCACCTGCTGACTCTTTAAGAAACCTGCAGATCACAATGCATATTTTTAACATTTAAAAACAGTAATACCAGGCACTACAAGTAGTTGCAACTGAGGACATCATGACATCATGACAGGCACAGGCAAAAGCCACCTGCAAGATCTCATATGATCACAATATCCAGCCAGCAACACTTTTTATAGTTGCTACGCAAAACACCATTATCCAAAGTTATGTTTGTACTGCTGCCTCACAGCTGTCCCCTTTTATTTGACACTGTACCTTAATGCAATATGGGGGTTGGAAACTTTATTTTAAATCTATGATTGCAAGGATTTTTTAATTTTTTACAGTGTCAGTTTATAGTGCCAGTGTGCACGATGACATCATCTTGTTCATATTTCCATGATGATGTCATTGGCATCGGATGCTGAGCTATAACTGTGTGTTTCTAGCAGGCAACAGTATATATACAGGTGCTAGTGCAGGCAACTTTTGCCTGTGATCCTGTGCACAGAGCAAACACTGCACATTGCAGCTCCACTGCTAAGCAAACATAACATTGTGACTCTTGTCATCAGATATCTAGCATTTGTAACTGCTGTTAGAGTACATTTTTTTTTCACAGCTGCTCTGATACAGAGTAAACAGAATCTCTCAAAATGTTTGGGAGGCTATGCAGGACAAGGCAGAGAATTGTCTACATGAGGTAATACTATGTTGCAGTGTCTGTGACAGAAGTGAGTTTAGGAACCAATAACAGTTTGATGACTCACATTTTCATGACATTGATTGCACATAGAGTTTGAACTGCTTAACACTGAATACAATGACTTTTGTGATCCTATAATTCATTTCAAGTTTGTTATTTTTACTTTTTGAATCCACACTGAAGTTTTGAAGCAGGGACTGGTGGTAGTAATTGCAAGTGTGTATAGTAGCTAAGCATGATTTGTGTATGGACCCAGAAATATGGAATACGCAGTGAAATTATATATGCATGGAAACTCTCTTACATTTCTCTGTGTTTTATCTAACTATGATGTAAATACTATCTACTTCTCAGGTTACTGGTGCACATGATAATGAAACCATAAGCTCATGCACAAATCATAGAGCTCTGTATATTTTTCCATTTATAGCTCTGAAAATACTTTTTTGAGTAGTCTACAGAGTAATTATTAAAGAGTTTGTAAGATGAAACCATTATTATTATTTACAGCATTAATCATATAATTTTCTGAACTTTGTGGGGGGGGGTGCAGGCTGTCATAAGGTATAGTGGAATTACTTTTTGTGCCACAGATGTATGCCTTTATTATATACTGTTGACCATTTATTGGGGATTATTAATTAAGATTGTTGGTTATCAACCCGTGCTGACTTACATATTGGTCATACATTAGGGACTATATGTGATGGCTTAGATGTTTCTTTTGGCACTAGTACTTGCCATTAGAATTATTATTATTGAAAATGTCAACAGTTCTTCTGCTTAAGCCCTGAGGAGGAGGCCATGCCTTGAAATGTTGGTGAACTAGAAGCAGACACTTGAAATGTGATTGGTTATTATGAAATATTAAATAAAAGACCAAGACAGTTATTCTAGCTTGGTGAGTGAGTAATTTTTCTTAACCCGGAGTAATAGCAATGTATAGCAATTTGTGTTAATTGTTTGTTGTTATTTATATCTCATGTTTATTGTTTTTATCACATACATGATTTTGGAAGCATCCTGTGTCTTTGAGATAGGGCACTTCAGTGATGCCCAGCATCAACTTCTCTCATCTCTAGTCACGTCAGTCTGTGTCTAGATTGAAGAACTATTGAGAATAGTCAAAGTCATCACTGTGCACTTGCCGGTCTTCCTGCAACTTTCAAGTGGAACACTAGAGCTGGCAGACAGTAGGACTTGTTGAAGCACACACGTGTGCATTGCTTCTTCTGCACAATGCCACATGCTGACTCTTTATCAACCATACAGATGAAAATGTATATTTATATAATTTAAAATAGTGACACAAAGTGATTCCAAAGTATTGCAACTGGTTGGAATTAAGGACATTACAGCAATAGTATCAGGATATTTTCAGTCATGATAAAATTTAATGGTGGTTACCACTTTAAATAAATAAAATTTGCTTTCCTGAGTTCCTGCCCTTCATAGTAATGGAGAAGAACCAATGTGCTGCACTTTTCCTCCACCATGATCAGGCTTTTTCATCTGGCCTGTCTACAGATCAGGGAGATTGTCTCCCAAGAGAAGAGTGATCAGCTGAATTAGTTCTTCAGAGACAAGCTGTCAGCAACCAGTGCCATTTTCTTCCTCAACTTAGGCCATCAGTTGCAGAGTGACTAGAGGGAGGCACTGTGGACTGAGTTCAGAAAGTTGGATATATACGGTATGTCCAAATACAGTATGTTGCAAAGCTGCGGTGTGCCACCTCAAGACTAGATCTTTGCCTTGACCCTTCTTTCAGAAGCTAGTGAGGGCATATAAGTTCTGGCCTTGAGAGGTATTGCTAATGCCTTCTTGATGGATTCAAAATTTCAAGTATTTGAGACTGGTGCTTGATCAGCACTTAAACTTCGATCAGCATATTATTTCTTTGATAGCTAGAATATATCAGTGTTTAGGTATGTTGTTTCGTATTAGGAGACTCCTTAGTCCTGAGACAAGAACCCTTTTGGCAAACAGCTTTTTATTTTCTTTATTGACATATGGTTCTGACGTTTAGTCTCATTCTTCTGAGAGGATGTTGAATAAATTAACACCTACGTATCACAGTATATTGCATTTTATTACCTGCTTGCCTAGGATGGTACGCCATTGTATTTTATATGAAAAGTCAGGTTGTCTACCACTTCGTGCTTTTTTTCATTTTAGATCTCAAACATTTTTGCATAAGATTCAAATGGAGCTTGCCCCAAATAGTGTGGTTAGTATGTTTCCTACTATTGGAGTTTCTACTGTTACTAGATCTAGTACTAGAAATTTGTTTTAATTACCCTGTTTTAGAACTAACTTTGCACAAAATTCTATACAGTTTAAAATTGTCAGACTGTATAATCATTTACCTAGGAATATTACAGACTGTCATAGACTGGTAGGTTTTAAGGATTTCCTGGATCAGAAATTTTCTTCTGAGGTTGTTTTTAATTGATTTTGTTGTTTCTCGTATGATGTTGTATTTTTGTATGCATTTGTATAATTGTTTTATTTGTATTTGCTATTTGTAATGTGTTGTCAATGTCACTAGACATCTGTGAAAATGGGCAGTTTGTGCTCACAGATTCTTCAGTATAAAATAAAATGAAATGAAAAATGGGCAACCTCCTAGTCACCTTGAAGAAGGCTGTAGTGAGGAAGCTCAGAAGATGCATTATTTCGGAACAAATAATCTTGTTAACATCTGACCCAATTCTGACCATCTATTTTTGGTGAAGGTAGTGGAACAGTTGGTTATGACTCTGAGGAGCTTGATGAAAGTCATCTGGAACTAAATAACATCTTTGACCTATCTCCTTCTGGTTTCTGTAGATGTCACTGCATGGAAACTGTTATGGTAAATGGTTATAATGCTATCTTTCTACGGGAAAGACTGGGAGAATTTCTCTATTATGGTCTTTCTGGATCTCTCATCAGCATTTTCTGTGATGGAAAAGGGAATGTTTGTTGAGTGATTTTGGGACTATGCAGTGATTAATGGTTTTATTTTAAACTGTATCAAGTAATTCCTTGAACAGCATGATCAATTGGTGATGATGGGTGCATTCATGTCACATCCCATTGTTTTAGACTTTAGTGTAATCCATGGGTCTGTCTTCTCTCCTGTGTTGTTCACCTTTATCTGATGCCTTTGGAGATTAGTAAGAGATACAATGGTGAGTTTCATGGCTCTGCCAAGACCCCAGCAGTGTCTTTCATTTGTGCCTGGCCCATGTGGTGCTGTGCTATTATTTGGAAGATGTTTGACTGAGATCGAGAACTGAACAGCAACCCACTGGTTCATGGTAAGTTCTGGCAGAATGGAATTGTTAATAGCGGGCTCTTACTAATAGGTAGTCTAATTGAAATGCATCCTCAAACTCTAAACTCTTTATAAGGTCCAACTGAGGTTGGAAAAGCTATTCACATTCTGGAAATTGTGCTTGATGAAAAGCTGTCCCAGGATTCCCAGGTGTTGACTGTCATCAAGAGCTGCCTTCTCAGCTGAGCATATCACCTGCTTCCCCATTTCCTGGATCCTAGTGATCAGAAGACCTTGATACAGGTATTTGTTTACCTCAACTAGATTACTGTACTGCACTCCATAAAGACTTGCTTTGTGGTTAGATTAAATGCCTGCAGACAGTTCAGAACACAACAGCAAAGCATCTGAATTCCTTATTGAAGTCAGAACTTATAGCATCTTCTCTGTGTGAACTCATGTATCTGCCTATAAGGCAGAATATCAGCTAAAAGTTGATTTAGTAACCTCTACAAACCTAAAAGGACTGGACTCTTCCAAATTTTGAAAGCACCTGACTTCCTGAAGCCCCATCCATGCTTTTTACTTTACTGACCATTGGATGTTAGCTATTCTGCCCTCTTGACTAAAGTTGTCTGGTGACTTGAGCCTTTTTAGTCATGGTCCTGGTCCTGTAGAACACCCATCCAACAACAGTGTGCAAGGCACATTTTCAGAGCACATCTAATTATCATGTCTAGCATGAGCTGTTTAAACATGCTTGCCCTGACCAGTCTGTGGTAAATGTTTAGTGCATTTTTACTATCTACCAGGTATTTGTACAATCAGATTGAAGTTTTTCTTTTAACATTTCTAGAGCTATGTTGTATGTGTTATGTGTCATTTTAGTTTTGCATAATGTTTAGTGCTTGTCTTGTTTAAATTATACATGGAAACTCGCTTTGAGTCTTGAAAAAATAAATATACCTGCCTACCTTTGTAATAAGCATGCCATTTTAATTTAGCCTTACTTGGAAAAGATCTCTGTATACTGTAGCTTATCTGAAAGTTAACTTTAAAAAAAAATTTTTAGGAAGTTATTCAACATCCATATCTTTTATGTCCAAAGGAATACAGCCAACATTTTAAACAATGAATGTATTATGGTAACAGCCTGAAAATCTGCTGCAAACATATAACAATTAAGAATGACTCCAGTGATACCCTTTTATCTTGTGCCATAATGTGCTAATTGCCAAAATACTGGAGGTGTAATATTATCCCATGATATTACAGGCTCCTAGACAGAACATTCTTTGGCTGTTTAAACATATTAAAATTAGTTTGAAATGCTAGGGGGCATTGAGTCTGAATAGAAATTGTGAGCTAATTAGAAATGAATATTGCAGTTCAGTATACCAGTGTTTGTTTGGTTGTATACTACTCTACAAAGATTATCTTTAGGTTAGTTTTACAGGCAGTATCAGTGGCTCAGTTGGTAATAGTCTCATTTGGGATGGGCAAACCTTTTGTGGTTTGTCTCAAAAGAAATTCAGAAGATTCACAAAAACATTGAAAAACATTCTCATTTTCAAACCAATAATTCAGTGCTTTCCTATGGATAATTGAGTGCAAAAGGGTTTTTTTTATTATTCTTTGGTAATCAGCTAAGGCCTACTAGGAACAATGCCTGTTTTGCAGGGTGACCCAGGAGCATGTGAAGGTTAAGCAACTGCCTAGGGTCACACAATATGCAAGTGGGGTTGTGGGTATCAAATCCAGGTCTGCTAAGCGGTTCCAAGTTCATTCACAGCTTGCTATGCTATCCTCTAAGCTATACTGCCAACTCAGTTTCAAAGGGCTCTAATGAAAAAGTATTAAATGCAGTATAAAAACATGAAACAGTGTCACTGGCACAGTGTTATGGGCATGTGATGCATTGTGTGACATGGATGTCATTGTTAACCAATGGGGTCCCAGAGAAGTTATTGGAGTTAGAATTAGAACTCAGAATTCTAATATTTTATGGATTGATTACATTTGACCTTGAAGAGCAAAAGAGTGACAATCATCCTGTCACCGATGGCATTATTTTGTGGTGCTCATCAGCTCAACAGTAAACTGACAAATCATGAAATGTGTTACTGGTAAACTTTTATTAATATTACCGGCGGCTGTTACCCCTTCCATTACTGTAAGGTACCTAATTTTACTTGATGGGTAAGGGTCTGCAACATTAATGTGGAACCTTGCCTCAGAGGTATCCTCCTGTTAACAGTTAGTTTTATGTCACCTAAAGTTGCTGGTATGAGGGCCCTAGAGTGCTGGGTAACTTTACTGCAGGGTACACCATGGTTACTCATTATGCATCACCCAGCAGAGGTTTCCAGTAATGCTCTACAGTATTGAATGCTGTAGCACAAACAAATGTCATAAATATCATAAGCTCTGTGCTGCCTGTGAATGGAAGTAGTGTGCTTCACAGAGTTTAGTCAGTGATATATTGCATAGTCATGATACTACTAAGCATTTTTAAATTATTTGGGAATTGTATGACTTTCTTTTTCACCATGTTAAATGTGTACTTAAATGAGTACACTGACTCTGAGAAATGTGAACACCTCCAATATTCTCTGGGTCCAATTAGTAATGTGTATTATACAGGCAGAGAAGATGGTACAAAACACTTTCAGAATATATGTTAGTGAGTGAGCAGGAAAGGTACATGAGCTTAGGCCAGATGTGTCTTTGCTATGCTAGTAGACAAAGGGATCCTTATCATACCCGCAGTTGGGTACAGGAGCTACATGTAATTTTTTTTTTGAAATTTAAATTTTATTAATTTAAGAGTACAAAAGAAAAACAATATCCCAAATATATCAGGAGAAACATTATTACAATGAAACAGGCAGAGTAATCGAACAACAACAAAAACATCATCCCCTCCACCCCCTTCCCAAAGAAGCATATTACAAAGAAGATACTCAAAACACACCACCCTCCCAAAAAACTTCAACAAGACCAACAACCCAAAAAAACACAATATAGACCTAATACAAACCCCCAACAAACCCCCCAACCCACCTCCCCCCAGGGTGCACCCATCATACAACTCTGCAATTATAAATGAAAACAGGCTAACACTAAATCAAAATTATAATGGGTAACAGCCATAGGAATAAACACTCTCAGGTAACAAAACTTACTATGATTAAGCTGACAAAGGAAGAAACAAAAGGAAATGTGGACATAAGGGATCGGGTCATAATAAAGGAGAACCAATTTAAGCCAGACACAGGGCCTGAGTTTACCCCATCTCCTCTGAAACAAATCTAAATGCCCTCTGAAACTAGCAGCTAGTTTTTCAGATTGGAGATATGATAACATTTCAGTTAGCCAATCAGCAAAGGACAGAACCAGCTGATCCGTCCAGTGTCTTAGCACCATCTTTTAACAGCCATAGTCACCAAAGCCATATGATATCTCGTTCAACACTGTCAACCCGAGAAAGCTCCCCTAGGACACACTTCAGGACTGAAAAAGCCAGACAGGCCTAATAAAGGATCAAGATAGTTCTTAATCTGAGACCACAACGGAGCCACTTTAGGGCAATCCCAAAATATATGAACAAGATTGCCGTCCCCTTGCAAACATCTGAAACAGCTAGGGTAAGATACCCTCTTAAACTGAAAGAGCTTAGCTGGGGTATAATATAAATTATTAACAATGTAATACTGCGTTAGTCGAAACCTATCCTGAGTATGATACCTGTGAAGGTCGCTCAAAACCCCAAGCCAGTCAAAAGAATTACCAGGCAGAAGATGGGTCCAAACATCCGAACCAACAACACTTTCGGGTAAATTATAATCCAGAATAAAGGAGTATATCAGAGAAATAGAATGAGGCTGGGAAGCAAGTCTAACCACATTAGAGAAAGGGAGAGACTACCAACTCCCTAGAGCAGAACCAAATCTCTGGTTGATTAAGTGTCTCAACTGATAAACCTTGAAAACAGACCTACTAGGTATGTGAAACCTCAAGGATGCCACCAGAAGAAAGAAGGAGTTAATGTTAAAGAAGTTTTCCAAACTAGTTTCTCTAATTTGCGGAAGCCAGTCTGGACTAATCCATGAACTACCCAATTTAACATTAGGATTAGAAACGCCGGCTGCCCCAAATCCGTGCGGAGATATGAAAATACTTTAAACATTGCAAAAGATTGCAGTAAAGTCCTTATAACATTGTCCGGGATCCATTTAGCAAGTAATTTCTGGGATAAATAAAAGAGAATATTTATCGAATTTAATCGCGAGAGGGAAAAACGCCCAGTTGAAGCCAGATTGACAAGATACTCCGTTCAGCAGAGAACCATCTTCCCAGTTTAGAGAGGTGAGCTGCCCAGTAGTACAGCAGGAGATTGGGTAGTCTGAGACCCTCTATCTTTGGGAAGAGATAATTTACCATAAGAGCGCCTAACTGCCTTCTTAGACCAGATAAAGTGAGAAAAACGTGTGAAACTGCTGAATATAAGAGATGGGAAGCCAGAGATTAACCAGATTCAGTGGGTAGAACACTCTGGAAGGACATTCATTTTGAGAACATTAATCCGACCCCAGAGTGAAATGGGAAGGGCTGACCAACGCTGCAGATCCTGCGAAA
Organism: Neoceratodus forsteri; assembly: GCA_016271365.2. NCBI lineage: Eukaryota > Metazoa > Chordata > Ceratodontiformes > Ceratodontidae > Neoceratodus > Neoceratodus forsteri. Next base: position 1,276,058,091 of record CM057450.1, on the reverse strand, counting down.
CCGAATCCTTGAGCGGTCCAGATTTAGCCTCCTTCAAAAGCAAGGGATCAGTGGAGAAAAAAATCCTAAATATTTAATGTATCAAGGCCCATTTCATACCAAAGGAGGAAAAACTCGGCCTTATTGGTATGGACATTAAGAGGGAGGATTTCAGATTTAGAAACATTCAGCCTGTATCCCGAAAAGACCCGAAACCTCTCAATAAGACCTAACACCGCCCTCAAAGAATCAGCCGGATCCACCAGATGCAGAAGGATGTCATCAGCATATGCTGAGAGGACCAACTCTTTTTGGTATAAGCTAACTCCTCTGACCTGGGCAGAGGCCTTAATCTTTCTAAGTAAAGGTTCCAGGTACAGATTAAATAATAGGGGAGAGAGGGGAGGAGCTACATGTAAGCCATGGCACTAAGTGACTGCTCTGAATGAACTTCATTATCAGATGGATACCGACTGACTACAAGGCCCAAATAACTGTCCCACAAGCTTTCACTCTGGTGTTGAGGGGCAGGATGCCCACTTGCTGCATGTTCACTGGAATTTTGTTGCTGTGGCTTCTCAAGATGATCAACAATAGGCATGGCAATACTTTCTTCTATTAGCAACTTTTTGTTCTCACAGTCATGGGCACATTCTCTGGTAGCATATCTACTTTTTGTGGGAGGGCAAGGACTGTCCTAGGATGTTCTTACATTTCAGGATGTTATCAAATCACACTTCATTATGTAACCTGTAAATTATGCTGGCTACTTGTACTACTGTTGTACTGTCTGCATCTAACTCACTAAACTGAGGGCTGGATTCTCAAAGAGAACAAAAAATTCCTTAGTTGGAGAAAAATGGCATGCAGCACTGCGGAAATTTTGCTAGGCATATTCATAAGAATGCTTCATGATAGCGAAAAATTGCAAACAGGTGAGTTGCAAAAATTCGCAAGTGCTGAAATCTACAACATTTTTCCTGCAGCTGCAAAATAATATTAAAGGCCCAGCAGACAGAACAACAGCAGGTGCTCCATATTAAGTGGAGCAAGAGACTTTCATGATCTTGGAAAAGTTGAAGCAGAACCAGCACTCCCAGTATCCTGTGACTTTGGTTATCTGCAGAGTGGGCACCTACCAAAATGGCGACCCACTTGCAGTGACTGCCGATGGCAAGGGTGTAGGGAGGGTGACCAGATGGGGAGGTTCATAAAGGTGACAGGATATTGCATACATATACGTGCATGGTGGGGAGTGAGCGCACTGTGCAAGGGGCAGGAGGGTTTGTGAGGGGTGGTGCCACAGATTGCCGCCGAGCTGGCACTATGTGTGGTGGGTGCTGGCCTGGGGTGGTGGGGATGCAGGGTTCAGGACCGGGCACCGGCATATTTTGTTGCAGCTGGCCCGAGACATTGATTTTTTTCCATAGATGCACCCCCCCAACATGCACCCCTCTGGAATTGAGAATCTGGGGGTGCGGGTCAGTGAAGACCCCTCGCGGCATAGCCCCGCATGAAAGCCATCACCAAGTTTTGTGCCACTTTCTTTGGCATTGAGTTGCTCATCGCCAAAATTGAATTTTGTCAATGTCACACTCACTATAAGGACAATTGCCATTCGGCAATCATCCTTACGATATAGAACCAGCACTCCCAGAGAGGCAAGCAGCCAATCCTACAACTGGGACCATGGTAACACCACCTGTACCAGCAGGGCCTTGCACCAACTGACAATATGTACCTGTTTGTTGTGTCTCTTTCTGAGGTGTTTCTTCCTCCTGCATCTACATCACACACTTCTGGCTGTTACCACCTCTGCCTCTACTGCCTGTGGGGCTCCTTTATGGGCTGTACTAGGTACTGTGGTTGTAGTTTGTTGCCTTTCAATGGAAATGTGTGCAATCTGTGTTGTAACAACTGACACTGCTATACAGCCCACAGGTTTGCAGTTGCTGGTGCCTTAACCCCTATTACAACTATATCCCAATTGATAGTACACTGCTTTTTGCCAGGGTGAGTTACACCTCACTCTCTATAGTGCAGCATGTGTGCAACATTCTTTCCACAACTAGGGAACAATAGTGGCTGAGAATAGCCTTTAAAGGGGCATGCCATACTTTTCAATGGCTTTATTTTGCTCAGGAACATCCACAGTTGCACTTTTTTGTGCAGTCCGCAATGTATTTTTGCCTCAGCTATGGAAGTTTTGTGTATACCACTTAGCGCAATTACCCCTTTTTTTCTGCAACTGCACAAGTTTTGGGGACATGCACACATTGTTTTGCACCTTCTAAGTGTTTTGAGAATACAGTCCTTAGTCTTCAACTGGACAATTTTATGTGCAGAAAGTGAATTTGTGGAATCATCTGGCTCAGGCTTGATCTTTCATCATTCAACTGTAATGGCAATCTCAGAGGGTCTCAAGGTGGTAAAGACATACAGCAGCCTATAGTATCTCAGTAAATAGCAAGTATTCTCAAAACAAAAAAAAGCACAATTGGGATATGGGTGTTGACTGGTAAACTTCACATCAGACTAAAGAAAACTGTGGCACTCACCAGAGCAAGAGAAGAATATGGCAATGACACTGTAGATAAGTGTCAAAAACTTAATTAAAGTGCACCAAAACACTCAATGTTTTGTTTTATAGCATCATGAGGTGTGCAAAAGCCCCCACTAGATCACTTAAAAAGTGACTCTCTTAAAGGTGCAGTAATGAAAAACAATCAGTGTAATGAGTGTGTATGTTCAACATAACTGTATACAATATTTACACAATTTAAAACACCAAACATAAAAGTCAACTTAATTTAGTACAAAAATCAGGCACGCTTGGATAAACATGTTAAAATCATATTTATACTGTTAAATTACATTATGCTTACCAGATTAGCATAAATACTAGAAACATAAATAAAGGTAATTAGGGTGCGAAAATAAAATTCTCACTGTGGAATTTTGGTGAAAGTTGAATTTCACTTCTGCGAAAGTTTGGGAATCATTTTGCCTACTTTCACGGACATTCTGCTGAAAAACTGTGGAATAAATGTAAGAAAAGTGGGTTAATGTATTGAACTGTGGGGAAAAAAACTGCAGAAGTAATGCAAACAGTGGTTAATTAAATGATATTTATTTATTTTTATTTATTGTAAAATCAGAATTACAACCTTTGAGTTACAAGCTAATTTACAAAGGATTCTCATTGAACAGAGGGTGGGGGGAAATATTAAGTACATGGGCAGTGGAGAAAAACAGAAGCAGCTAGTAGGCATTGTCAGTTACACATCATAAAAAAGGCTATATAGCATTACAAATAGGATGGGGAGAGACAGAATACATTGCAAAAGCCATCACTTGATTACATAATACAGAGGAAAATAGTCCCACAACAGATTAGGCAAATAAAGTGCAGATTCCAACCATGTACAAACTATGAGAATTCCCAGAATGCAGCTATGGAGTTAGATAGGTTCCCGGAGGAACAATTAATGTGACCACTAACAAGTACATCCATTAAGGAAGAGTAGGCTACAGGCTAGAAGGGTGAGGGGGGAGCACAACAGTGGGTGATAGCATAAGGGTCAGGGGCTAAGCTGGTGTGGAGGTGGGGGGTATGGAGGGTCAGGAGGGCTATGTGGTTAAAGGGGTGGGGGATGGTGGACCAAAGGGTGTGTAGGTGGGGATTAGCAGGAGAGATATGGCTCAGATGTATGGTGAATACTAATCAAGAGACTTTATTTTCACGTCATTTATTTCTACATGTCATGTAAAAGTCCACAGTTTGTAATTAAATACCGTAGTACTATGCGGAAATCTGCAGTTATTTGGTGAAAGTTCGAATTCCGCCACAGGCAAAGAGCGGAAAATTCGTGAAATTTTTAAATTTCACGGAATTTCTGAGATGGCAGAAACACACTTTTACCCATTCCTAATGGTAATGCAAATATAGTATTTCATAGTGGGGGGTAACTCAGTCTGATTATTCAAATCTAAAAACATTGTTGTCTACAATTAAAAATCCCAGAATTCTCTCCTAGCCAATAACAGTTCTATGTCATCCCTCTAAATCCTGTGAGTACCTTGTCAATTCCTATAAATACAATATGATGCTCTTTAGAATTAGCTGCCCTAACACAAGTTGTGCTAACACATAGTCCTTATTTCCATTTTGTATGGCCTCATATGATCACCCATTATTTCTTTTAACTTCCATTTGGTTTTCCTCACATAGAATATGCCACACTGATATGTGGCTAAACAAACTTCTATGTGGGTACTATCACAATTAATAAATCTCTTAATTTGATGGTTCTCCCCATGACCAGATTCACAAAACTATTCCCTTCTTTTAGTACAGTACAGTACTTGCATCACTCACATTTAAAATTACCACTGGGCAAAGGTGGCAGCCAAGTGGTATTACTCTGACAACTTATGGGCTGCAGATTATCGGTCACCCTGTCACCAATGTTTGGCACCCTTCAATACACAAATGTAGGGAATTGGGCAGTAATATCTGTCAACTTCTCCTGTGTTTGGAGTAACATTCAAATATTTGAAGGGGGTGAATAAACCTAACACCGAAGCAGTGTGTAAATGGAGACAAGTTAGGGAAATGAGGGGACACAGGCTAAGATAGGAGGGTGGAAGATTTAGGTGGGCTGATGAGGAGGCACCACTTCACTGAGAGAGTGGTGTCTAAATGGAATACTCTGCCAGAGGGGTGGTATCAGTGATGACAGTAGGGAAGTTTTAGGAAGGAGGGACAAAGCAAAAGGAGGGTTCGTGTGGTGGGGACTGAGACAGGTATGGGAGGGACAGTGGGGGAGCGGTGGGGACAGCTGTAATCTAGGATGTTAGCTGCACACTTGGGCAGACTTTGATAGACTGGTCAGTCTGTTTCTGCTGGCAGTTTCATATGTTTGTATGTACTGTATATGCCAATTTACCTGTACGATGTTTCTAATCTCTCCCCCTGAATGCTATAGGTCATAATGAAGTTAAGTGGTGAAGTGGACCTATTGGCATTCACATTTCTATCCCTACTGTAGGTGTATTGAGGTCCACCCTATTCATATTACAAGCTCTATGCCCATTTTATTTTATTACCTGTGTGCTGTAACCCTATTTCTGAAACAATTTTCCATATCCATACATTTAGCTGCAAATGATTTGGGGGTGCTACAGTTGCTGCAGACATGCAGGAATTGACTAACAAGTATATAATTTATGGTGTGGCAGGGATGACATGAGCAAGACAACAGAAATGAATTCCAGTCCATACTCTTTTGCTACAAACTAGTATCCACATGCTACTCCATGTTCTTATCTACAGTGTCATTGCTATTTTCTTCTCCTGCTCTGGTGAGTGCCACAGTTTGTCTTTGTCTAAATAGCAAGTAGTACCACAACATTTGTATCACATGGTTTGATGTGTAGTCACTGACTGTAATTACAAGTGGGTGACAATGTCCTGAATTAGATGGTTTTAGGGGAGTTGTTACATTATCTGCAACTCATTTAACACACCATGTGCCTTTGTAAAATGATTGAAGCGGCCAGCTTGGCATTGCAATGATGACCATAGTAGTAACTTTTTACTGAACTTTCAAAAACTTAGTCACTGCCCAGTTTATGCAATGGACAAGGCATGAAGTGCATGAAGAACTCCTCAGGGCCTCAGTTATATTGATTGCATTTTCTGACATTACAGTTCCCACCTGCAGCACCTTTGGGTTATCCACCTACCAATCTGGTATCTCAGTTCTTTGCCAGATTAAACAAGCAGTGTCTTCCCAAAGAAGCAGACAGAGTGGTTGACATCAGAAAGAAGTTAGATTGGCTGCAGACACTTTTGCTGCTAAATAGTGGAAACCTACCTGGTGGGCAGTCACAGTCATGATATAATCCAGCATCTGTGCACTTGTCCACATATCAGTAGTAAGATGGACAACAGAACTGTGTGCAAAATAAATTCGCTGGTGGAATTTGTGCAGAAGTCGGATCTTCACTTCTGTGAAAGTTCAGAAATCAAATTAGCAACTTTTGTGGAAATTCTGACTCAGAACAGCAGAATAAATGTGTGAAGAGTGGAGATTATTAAACGTGGAAAACAATTCCACAGAAATGATCACTGTCAAAAGTCAGTTCTGTGGAATTTCTTCAGCTGTTTAATATAATTATTCTCCATTATAACTTCATTCCACAGTTCAGTGAGTCACTGAACTGTGGAATGAAAGTATGACTTGTTTTATGTATCACTGGTTCCATAATTATTTGTTTCCCTGGTGTCTAGTGCACCCCCACCCTCCAATCACTCACATGGTATTGTTTCCCTGGTTTCTAGTGGCAACCCCCACCATCCAACTGCTTGCCCCACCACAATTGATATTGTTTCCCCGGTGTCTAGTGGCACCTCCCACTCTCTGATCACTTGCCTTGGGTGTAATAATTAATATTGTTTGTTTTTCTGGTATCTAGCAGGACCGCCCCCCCACCTCTGATTGCTCACCCTACAATAAATATTGTTTTCTTGGTGTCTAGTGGCACCCCCCACCCTCTGATCATTCACCCCCACCATAAATGTTGCTTTTCTCATGTCTAGTGGCACCACACACCCTTTGATTGCTCGCCCTGGCCATAAATATTATTTCCTGGTGTCTAGTGGCACCCCCACCTCGATTGTGTGCCATGGCCATAAATATTGTTTTCCTCATCTCTAGTGGAACCCTTCTTCCTCAATCAGTTGTCCACCAGCCATAAATATTGTTTCTTGGTGTCTATGGCACCACCACCCTCAATTACTCTCCCAGATGTAATTAATATTTCTTTGGTGTCAAGTGGTCCCCCATGCTGCACACACACCAAACAGCCACCCCTTCCATATGTAGTCCATACATAGCCAGTCACTGCCTGGCTCACAAATGGGCATTGGGAGCCCATACAGTGACTAGCACAGCCCTCATCTCACCACCTCGGCCAGCCACCATATGTAATGACAGGAGCATGTGATATTTAGAAACAATATTTATGGCTAGGGTGAGTGATCAGAGGGTGGGGTGGGGGTGACACCATATACCAGGGAACAAAATGTATGGCTGGGGTAAGTGATTGGAGGGTTGGGGCGGTGCCACTAGACAGCAAGAAAATAATATTTATAGCAAGGGCAAGCAATTGGAGGGTGGGCGTGCCACTAGACACCAGGGAAACAATATTTATGGCCAGGGCAAGCAATCAGAGATTGGGGGCTGCCACTAGACACCAGGAAAATAATTATGGGATGGCACTGGCAAGCAATTGGAGGGTGGGGGGTTCCTCTGGACACCAGAAAACTTTTCCTATGGGGACAGTGCAGAACTGATCACTGAACTGAGGAATAATCAAATGAATTGCAGATTAATGTATTAATTACACATGCATTTTATTCTGCAGTTCAGTGAAAAAATCATGGAACAAGGTTAACATTCGCAAACACTTTCAGAAGATTTCCAATTTTGCCAAAGGCAAAAGTTCAGAAAATTCTGTGAAAGTTACGTAATTTCATGAAAGCTCTTTTAAAGAGGAATTTGTAACTTTTTTCCAGCCCCAATGGACAATGTGACCCTTAGCCTGTGTGAGACAGTTGCTACCATTTTCATTACTGTGTTACATATTTGGGGAAAATCCACATTACAAAAATATTTTTAATGTGCAGATTATACCTGGACTCTGCATAGACTAAAAGATAGCAGAAGGTGTCGGTCTCTACCAGATTGTGTAGCAGAAGCTCTCATCTAGCAGCTCTTTCACATGCTTTTTCATTTATTCAGCCCATGGATGGCTATAGTGGAGTTTGCAAGTTTTCTGAGTCAATACTTTTAAAGTCACTTGCCTCAAGGTACTGCTTCTGGATCTTAAATGGTGATTGGGAAATATCATCACTGACACCCAGACTAGTGCTGCTGTCTTGACTCATTCTTTTTCCATGGTGCTGAAACAGAAACTGATTAATGTCCCTAAGCACCACCAACCCTCCTCCTTGCCTCATGCCCATCCTCCTCCACATTTCTTCTACTACTGGAATCAAGTGCATCAGTGATGACCTCCTCCACATCTCTTTTCTCTGCATGGATTAAATCCAGTCTAGTCAATCCATGAAACCTTAACAAGTGGTGATATACTATGTGGTAGTGCTGCAAGGAATGCTACTGACTGTCAACTTATTTTAGTTAAGCAAAGAAGGTTTCAGAAGGTCTATGGTCCCGCACTGAGACACCTTAATTTTGTGTTGGAAGAGTCTTGTATTTGAGCATCAAATCAGGGAAAAAAGGAAAAGAGAAAATGAAAATATTAATAAAATGAAAAAAATATATAGGTCTGTCAGCCTGACATTGGTGGTGGGGAAATTAATGGAATCACTGATGAAGGAAAGGATTGGGGAATATTTTGAATTCAGTGGGTTACAAGACCCAAGGCAGCATGGATTCACAGTGGGAGGTCATGCCAAACAAATCTGATAGATTTCTTTGACTGGATGATCAAGGAATTGGATCAAGTAGGAGCAGTGGATGTGGCCTACCTTGATTTCAACAAGGCTTTCAACACTGTTCCACATATGAGACTACTAAGCAAGCTTAGTGGTGGGGAATAAGGTGGTAAACTGGGTAAAGAATTGATTAAGGGACAGGTGGTGCTGGGAAATAGAGTTCACTCCAAGAAAGGGAAGGTGACCAGAGGGGTACCTCATGGTTCAGTGCTGGGTGTGGTCCTCTTTAATGTCTTTATAAGTGACATTGCAGAGGAGCTGGAAGAGAAGGTCTGCCTCTTTGCAGATGACACCAAAATCTGCATCAGGGTGGACATTTTGGGGGTTGGAATGATGAACAGAGACTTGAGAAAACTCAAGGAATGGTCAGAGGTATGACAGCTGGGTTTCAATGTGAAACAGAGCAAAATAATGAACTTGGGGCACAGAAACCCGGGCGGAGTAAGAGGAGCGGGTTGAGTGGAAATGATGACTATGAAATAGGAAATTATATCAGATGACCTAAATGTAGCCACACAGTGTGACAAGGCAGTGGAGAAGGCTAGTGGGATGCTGAGATGCACAGGAAGGGGTTATTACTAGCAGAAAGAGGAGGGCAACTAAGATGGTGCAGGGTCTACACCTGAAGCTCTTTGAGGTAAGACTGAGGACCTCAATATGTACACTCTAGAAGAGAGGAGGGAGGGCAAATGTGATAGAGACCTTTAAATGCCTCTGGGGGTTAAATAAGTTACAGGAGGGAAGTATTTTTCAGAAAAGAAGGTGCTCAAATACAAGGAGACATGATATAAAGTTTTTTTGGATGGGGGGTAGATTCAGGAGAGATGTGAGGAAGTACTTCTTCACAGAAAGAGTGGTGGATTCCTGGAACAGCCTCTCTGCAGAGGTGGTGAGGGAGAACATACTGGTGTGATTAAAAAATGCATGGGATAGGCACAAGGGAATCAAAGGAGGAAGGAAGGGGGAAGGAGAAAGAGCTGTAGGTAAAGTAAGGTCTGTGGTAGAATGTAAGCAGGAAAAAAGTGATCAGAATGGGTGGGCCAAGTGGCCCTTATATACTGTCATATTCTATGTTTCTATGTTAAGAGTGCTGCTGAACTCCTTTAAAATAAATGCCTTTTACTTTCTTCAGTAAATTTTAGGCCTCCATTAGAAACAAATTCTGGTCAGAGCCAACACGGCTGCTTCAAAGCAGTGAGCCTGAGTCAAACAGTACTGAAGCTCCGGCCATGGCTGATGCAATGCTTGCACAGTACTCACACATGTGCAGTTACTAATAATTACACATGTCACGACAAAGGAAGCCCTGTACCCAAGATGTCCACTGTAACAACAGTGCATGCCTGATTACCGCTGCCTCAACATGCGCTGATGTGCTCACGGCAGCCAACTTGGGCACAGTGTGCTCTTTTGTTTTTTGCTCACAACTGTGGAAGTGACTTGCAGAGTCAATAGAGCCCCATGGAGGGGGGGCTGTACCAGCAGAGGTGAGGGGCAGCACAGAATCTATGCTACAGCAATGACCGCAGCACTGAGGACACTGAGCACAGCACTATGGAAGCACACAGCATATCGATCCAGTCATATGCTTTGAGTTCCTTTTCTCTCTCCTAGCAATATGTCTGCAGGATGCCATCTATGCAGCCATAAAAAGGTTCTTATAGTGATGGGACACAGATCAAATTAAAATATGAAATACCAAAAAGCATAGGTCAACTACAACACTCCTTGCATTTCATCAAGAATCACCTCTTAGAGATGGTACTCCAGGCCTGTTTTTTTTTCTAGAATGTTGTTTAATCCATTTTGCCTCGAGAGCACCTCCATACCTCATATAAAAGTCAAATGTTGTAAGCCTGACTTGGGGGGGAAGGGGAGAATAGTGCATGCCCGTTGTCTCTTTTCAGCATCATCCTGTGTCATATCTGCACACAGCTTTCTAGGTTTAGTTTTACTTTTATTTTATTTTAAACAAAAAAATCTTTAGCAACAAAAAAAGCATAGGTCAATGTGAAGGGGGTAGGTCAGTTCAGAAAATGCCAAAGAAATTGAGAAAACTGAAAGGTGAATGAGTTAAAGAAAACAAAAGGCACAACTAAGCACCGTACAGAAAAGAATGTGGGAGGCACCATGAAATAATAGTCATGTTTTTCTCATGCTGTTCTGTTACCTACTAAAGAAAATAGGAAGTGCTGAGTATTACTTTTGTTCCAGTGCTTATTTCAGTTGCACATAAATGGCATTTCATAAATGAACTGTCATTTCTGACACCTAAAAAGTAGGACCATACTGCTGTTGTACTCTTTCTGATTGTTGGGGACATATAATGGTGTACAGGAAGGAGAGTGTTGATGGGATTTGCCTCTGAATACTGTATGACTTGAGGGCTTTTGAACTTTTCCTGATTTACCTCTGGGGGTATATGAATACTTTCCTCAGAGAACTGCAGCTAAGGAAGACCTGCTTTATGTAGGGGAGGGTTTGTGTAAGAAGACTGATGACTTCAGTTTCTTCAGATTCATTAGATTTATCTCCTCCATCTATAGAATCAGAGGAGAAGAAGTCTTTTCTTGTGTGATCTGCATCCTATATGCCACTTTGCTGACTTGTATAGTGCCTCTTTGAGTTGAATAAAGGCAGTCCTGCTGTTTTATGATTGGTGCAGTGAGCCCCTTAAAACAAGTTTTAGTGATTTCTTCCATGACTGTTAAACTAACACTCTTACATACTTTTTCACCCTGTCTTCCAGATACCACCACAGCAGTCACAGCTGCCTTTGCATTGTTGGTTCAAGTGTCACTTGTACTTTGCTATTACTACTTTCACCATTGCCTTTTGCCATCAGAGGTTTTAGAGACTGCCCAGGCTTTCTCTCAACCTCGACTTGGGTTTCTATTATTAAATCTGATTCCATATTGTATTATTATGAGTATCAATAGTACAGTTCCCGTCCCTTACTGTAAGTCACATACCACTTGGGAATTTGTACAAAAATAAGACCTGTAGCTCTTCAGCACAGTACAAGGCACCCACAAGTAGTCTGAGCATCCCTTGATGAACTGCACTAGTACATAACTAAAAATATTAATCCTCTAGTACAAAAGTGCAGGGTGAGAAACACGTACTGCACATACACAGGTATTCTGCCTACCCCTTACTTAATGCATGCAACACCTTGATAAGTGCAAAACTTGGTCAATGATCTGGCACTACAGTGCAGGATGAGGCACTCAGAACTGCTCTAAGCATTCCTTGATGTGCTACAACAGTAGCAAAAAAACTAACCCTATAGCACAAAAATGAGGGCAAGAAGTCCGCCACCCACCTAATAGAAGTCTGTGTGTTCCCTACTGTAACACATGTAACAATTCAGATACTGCAAAAATTAGTCCTCTGGCACCACAGTGCAGTGCAACACACTGAGATCTGATCTGAGTATCCCCTGATGAACTTCATTAATAACTCAAAAATGTAGCCCTCCAGCACACAAGTGCAGGATGAGGAACCTGCTGCCCACCCAGTACTTATAAACTCTGCACATTCCCCATGACAATGCATGTAACATCTTGGTAAGCAGGACACAAATTAGCCCTCTGGCACCACTGAGCTGGGTGAGACACCCAGAACTGGTCTGGCTGTCCCATAATGTATTGCACTTGTCACTCAACAAATTAATCTGTAGCACAAATGTTCATGGTAAAGCACTCACTGTCACAATATACATCTGCTTGTTATTATTTGTATTATATTTTTGCTATAAAATATATGTTTTGAATTCTGCTTTTGAAACATGGCAGTCAGCACAAGGCATCCTGGGACATTAGATTTTTGAAAATGTACTGTTCTCTCTGAGTGAAAGGAAACAGCTAACTTCAAAGAATTTAGCACATGCCTGATAAAATCCTGTGTGGAAATCATAAAATTCATGTACTCACAGAGCTGGTACTTTGAAGTGAAAATATTGCCTTTTATGAGTGACAGGAGGGAGAATGGTTCCTAGTCAGTCTATGTCAAAAATCTCACAATGTTGAGATGTGGATCTCAGTTCTCTGAAACATCAAATAGGGTAATTCTAAAACTGCCATAAACCATGTTCTGTGATTTACTTGGGAGAAAACAACTTTTTTTTAAATAATTGGAATATTTGGCCTTGTGCAGTGGCATGTGACTAATTCAGTATGCATGAATGAGAGTGACCTCACAGTCAGAATCACCACAGAGCTGTGATCTCACAAGCTGGGTGGAACACTTCCCCCACCTGATATTGTCAAGTTGCTGAGGGAACATTGTATACTTCAGTGTCTGGACTTTCAAGACAGACATTCTTGTTCTGACCTTCTAAGGGATGCTTTTGTTCCTGGACTCAAAGAGAGGCACTTCTGCCAAAATAGGTAATTTTAGCACCAATATTTACCAACTGAAACTGTGGTAGAATTATTCAGTACAAGGTGGTTTGTTTATAGTTGTCCATTTATTTTCTGACTGTATCCTTAATATATATATGTTCTGTGTTTTGTATTTTATTTACTATTTTTTAATTTTAGTAGACTTTGTTTTTCCTTAAAACGCTGCCTGAGACATGCTTATTTTTGTGTCAGTTATGGAACGGTCTTAATATTCTAACACAGCTGTTAAATGCTTATTGTGTCACCTTATGCAGCCTCGCTAAGAAGGATCTGTGTAAAGATCCAGTAAGGTAAGAAAAATACTTGAGTCTCACTGAGTCAGAAGGGGGGAATTGTGAACCAGGTTGGTTGTATGCCCGCTGGGTCAAGTATTGCACTGCTTTCCCTGAAGAGAGTATCATATTTGGACCTGTTACCTGGGTGTGCTAGCTAAAAAGGATTCATAATTGATCCCAGAACTTGAGTCTGGTGGTTTGCTCAGATCCAAAACAAACAGGAGGGTGTCCCTATTTGTCCCCTGTTCACAAATTGCACTTTAAGGTTAGGCACTGTGGTAGCACAGGGCCTGACCACAAGAGTGGGCTTGTGACACTCACCATCCACTGAGTAGTAAATTATTGCCAGCCACAATACTAAAATAAATAAAAAAACTGGAGATTTGAGAGTTGGGCAAAATAAAAACAAAATGTGAACTACAATTAAGAGAAAGCATCCTAAGGTGACTGCACCACTGCAGCTAGTGCTCTGCTGTTTTTCTCTGCTCCACCACTCTGGCCTTGGCCCAGCCCATCTGCATTTTTTCTTTTTGCAGAAATTAGCCTAGCTTTACTCAATGCACTAACAAAATCCCCCACAATAAACAGTACCTACTTCTGTTTCTAGCTACTAGCACTTAAAACCACTTTTGGTTTTGAGGGTTTGTTTTCAAAGTCTTTTACATTTTTACCAGTTCTGTTTATGTACCTATCAACCCCCAGGCAAGGCTTCCTTCAGCCTCCACAGAGCATCCTCTCATCCTCCTGAAGTCCTCCTACTTAGCTGGCTGGCACTGCATGCCACTTGTGACACTCCAGGATCCTGCATTCTGGCTTGCCCCCCAGGATTGGGTTGCCTTCTGTGCCTAGACTATTCTTGTACAAGATCCAGTAGACCCTGGAGGAGGTTTAGCTTAGTGTGTCCAGGAGCTGGCAGGCTAGATTCAGAGCAGACATGGGGGTGCTGGTGGTGTATCATCTCACTGTGGCTGGGTGCAGCTTCCACTTTTTCTGGTTTCTCTTGTGGAGCAGACATACAATGATGTCCAGGCAGCACTGAGTAAGATCCCACACCAAACATGCTGATGTCTACTGTTCCACAAATTCCCACATCTGTATTGCTCCCTGGCACACCAACCCCTAGCCATCTCTAAGGGTTGGACCATTACTAGAGGGAGAGTGCTGTCCATAGGATGCTCAGTCCTGCTGTCCTAGCTGGTCCTCCAATAACCAAAGCATGGGGAATGAATCCAGATCATCAGCATTGTGAGTGACAACTCTACAGCAATGCACCTCTACAGCTGTGACAAGGGACTGGCCAGGTTGTTTTAGAATATTTTTCCATTTTCTTTCTCCAGTGCCCCTAAGCTGCTGTATCTCTCTCTCTCTCTCCCCACCCTCCCTCCATCTCTCTCTCTCTCTCTCTCTCTCTCTCTCTGCAGCTGCTTCTCAAGTAAGCCAGCACTTCTGAAGAGTGGGTGCTGGAGTAGGAGTGGAGGGACAAACAGCAACAGTTCTACCTAGCAATATTTTATTAAGTGCTGAACTACCCTACCCCCAAATATCCGACAGTGTGACAGCTTTTGATTTAAACTACAAAATAGCAAAAAAAAAAAAAGAAAAGAAAAAAACACTCTCTTTTTTTATGTTTGCTTTCACATGTGCAAGAAACATGTTGTTACAATGAACAACATTTCAGAGGTGTGTCACTGACTAGCTCAAGGCAGGTCAAGCTGCATTGGGCTAGTCAGTTACAGACCAATGACCAGGCAAGCTGAGTATGACACTGGTCTCAGTTTGATGTGCAGAAGCTCTGTGTAGTTGAAAGGACTGAAGAGCTCCAAAGAGACAATGCTTCAATCTTTGCTGTGCTCACAGCTGGCAGGAAGCATACCCTAAGTATGCTCAGTTGAATTCAGCTGAATGGTTACAGTTGCTACCTTCAGGACTCAGGGTCACGGGTTTGATTCCCAGTGTGGGCTACAGAGTAAATGTGTCTGCCCAAGTGGAGGGAACAGATATAACACTCTTACCAATAGTAATGACCAAAAAAAAGTATTTTTTTTTTAAATAGGAGTAACTCAGTGTGTAGAAATGATTATAATCAAGCCTGCCTAAAAATGAGTACTGTATTCATCTCTTGTATGGACACACACACAATTTATAACCAAACAGAAGTGCTATGCATAGTGTGTCTGTGGAGGTAAAATCACACCAGTAAAATCTGGGAAGCTCAACATCCTTTACACAACAACTAAGAGGCAGCTGGTGATGCCATATGGACTGAATGACTGTGAATTATATAAGCTTAGTTCTCCAATAAATTATCACACTACTGTATCATCATACAAGATGACATTTTTTTGTTAAACTGCATATCTGAACATAATGAATACACATGTACTGACACAAATTAGCAAAATGTTGCTTTTTTTACTTCACCTTTTTGAGAATGACTTTTTAAATTTTTGAATGAATAAGTGATTTCACAAGCCATTCAGTTGAACAACAGCCACTCACTGCATATAACAATGATAGCATTCCTTAGTGGTTACCACAAAATATTTCTAAATGACATGGTTATTTGCCATATACAGCCTGGAGATGCACAGTGTTGTTGAATAGGGCCTTTTAGATTGTTATTGGACATGATTTATTTTACTTCATGGCAGTAAAATAAATATGTTACTAGATACATAATTTCTGATTTTGCATCTTAAGTACAGTACTCCTGTAATTTCCGCCAAGGCTTGGCTTCTCACTCAATGAAATTCTGGAATGTGCTTTAAATAAGATATAGACACAAATCTAGATATAGTTTACACACTGACATAACCTTTTCTTTAACTTGAAAGAGGTCAAGCAATGAAGCCATACTTTATGTCACGAAGGACTGATGAGGACACCATATAATTCCTCACTGCTGTCTCACCGCAGCACAGTTTGAAGTACAATGTAACCTACTGCTGAAGTGCCTTAAAGCAGCAATGCATAGCAGCGGTGAAAATTTTGACCTATGCTTTTTTACTTTATTTTAGATTCCCACGTAAAGTGGTACTAGCCAGGATGAAACAGAGTAATGCTGCAGTATATCACAAAATACTGTAGTATGCTGCAGTATACAGTGTAATTCAATGGCATTTAAGCTCTCTAATAAAGTAGCATTTTGTAAGTAAGTAAGCAATTCTTTGCTTATAGAGCACCCTATCCCTGAGGCTCTGAAAGCTTTACAATATATAGACAATGAAAAGTGGGTTAGATAAATAATTCACAAAACAACAACCAAATTAATAGCAGCATTATCAAGATAAAATAGGAGCAGTCAAACACATAAAACCAATGTGAATTAGATCATGAAGGCTTTCCTGAAGAGATGGGCTTTCAGATCCCACTTAAAGGCCTCCAGAAAGGGGGCCTCCCTCAAGGACCTTGGGAGTGAATTCCACTGGACCAGTGCAGCCACTGCAAATGCGTGATCACAAGATGTTTTTAGCCAAGCACTGACAATTGCTAGGAGGCCTTCTTCAGAGGAGCAAAGTGAGTACTGAGAGAGGTAGGGAGTCAGGATATTACTGAGATAGCTAGGACCCAGACAATATAGGGCTTTATAGGTGAGAAGACCCACCTTGAAGGAGATTCTCCACTTCACTGGCGGCCAGTGCAGAGCACGCAACACCAGAGTCACATGATACAACCTCAGGAGGCCACTCAGTAACCTGGCTCCCATTCTGCACTAGCTGCTAGTGATATAGGACCCCTCCATTAACCCCAAGATAGAAGGCATTAAAGTAGTCAAGTCTGGATGTCACAAATACATGCACCAGTAATGGCAGGTCCTCCAGCGGTATAAGGGCTTTGATCCAGGTGATAGTCCTCAAGTGATAGAAAGCACTCCTGATGACAGATGACACCTGCAAAAGTTCAGATAAAGTATGTCTGTGGCCTTTCCCCAGTACACCTCCCTGCTTACCCACTCAGAGAAGGGATCAGGTTAGTTTGGCATAATCTGCCCCTCATAAAGCCATATTAAGAGAGGGGAAAGTACCTTTACCTCAATCAAGTACTCCATTATGCTATTCTTGATAATGACCTCATGGACTCACCCCAGCATGGAGGTCAGGCTGACTTCTTTGACTGGGTCTGACCTTGCCCCTTCTTGAAAATGGTGACCATATTGGTTACTTTCCTGTATGCTGGCACCACACCTCTCTGGGCAGACCCTTGAAACATTATCGCAAGTGGCACTGTTTATTGTTCCTTTATATATTAGCAGTGCTCAGATAGTATCAGCTGGAGTCAGATACTAGTGGATACTCATATTTTTACCAGATGTTGGATGCCATCAGACAGTGATGGCATACAACTATGGAGCCAATGTGCTCAGATCCCAAGAATGGATCTGATCAGAGCCATAGGATCTGATGGTAAGATCAGGGATCTGATAGATCACAAATATCCGAGGGTCAGATCCCAAGATTTGACCCCAGAATCTAGACTTCCAACTCCATCTGACTGTGGATCCAACATACAGGCTTGGTCATCTGGGGCTGCATCAATTGGATGGATAGTGGGGTTATATGTTGGAGTGTGCTCAGATCCCATGGAACACTATCCAAACACCACTAATATATATATATATATATATATACAGAACACAATAGATTTTTGTAGATGGGGAGGAGGAGGAAGATGGGGAGGCAAAATAGTAAACTGACTAGTGAAGACTGAGGAGCTGTGAAGTGTTTGGTCACTCATCACATTCACTGTGGGGTTTCACTGACGAAGGGTCTGTGTGATACAGATACATGTAATTCATGATTAGCTAGTTGTTGATGACAGTGCTATTCTCAGGATTTGTGCTGGTGTGTGCCAGAGGAGTTACTGTGCTGTTGTTGTTGCTGCTGGGAGTGGTGAGCCAGACTATGTGAGTTGTGCCAGTGCCAGTGAGAATCCCGGGAGACTTACCACTGGGAGGTGTGGGAACAGCAGGTGTGATTACTTGGATATGTGAATTGTCAAATACACAGCTGATCTATGGTAATCTGAGTTTGAGAAACATTAGAATTCAGTATTCTCTGGGTCTAGCCTTGAGCAATGTGGTGAGGAAATATCCCCAGTTGTGCGGAAACATCTTTCTGAAGTGACAGATGTTGGATGAAATCCCAAAAAAGACAAAGCCACTTTATCCAGTGCAGGCCAAAAGACTTGGCTGCCATGCCAGAACTGGATTCAATCCATATTTTGCTAGACATTGACTCTGTTAATAAGCCTATTATCATGTACTCAGGTGACACATCACAGACTTTCTCCATAATGTCTGTGCTGTGCTGGTGTGCCTTATCCCAAAACTCCCTGTGACAATGTCATCCCCTAAATTTTAAACACAATTCTTGTTCTTTATGGATTCCTAAAATATTAGCTTTTGTATTTCAAACTACTTGCAATGGATGAAATTGTACAAGGGATCACATACTGTGTGTGTGTTGAGATAGCGTCACTAATGCTGAATAAGGTTGTCAGTATCTGAGGGGGGATTGCTGAGCTGCTTCTCTGAGGCAAAAGTTCACACAGATGGGTTCAGCCTTTGTCTGTAAATGAACGGGTAGCTTAAACTGTTTGCTTCATGGACAAGTAACTCCAAAACCAATCAAAACTGACAGGGGTTGAATGAAGCTGATTGGATGTCACTGAAAATAACAAGCCACTAGCCAATGAGGAAATCCTGTCACCTCCCTGTCGCATCATGGGATCCAAGGCATGCTTCAACTAGAGTACACAAGTACTAGAGAGTTAGTCCCTATCCACACTGGTGGTGCATACATTAAAATGGTTTTAAAACTGTTACAGCCCTTACGTGTCAGCATATCCAGACTGTTTTGAACCATGTTCTAATATGTAACCCACGCATCCTCATTACCGCATTTGTAATGCATGTTGAAATACCATGCTGTACTTCACACTTATTCCAGTCCCACAATGCCCACTGTCAGTTGTAAATGACAACTTGAACTGAGTTGTAGGTGAAGTGATTCCTGAGTAATATTACCACCAAGATGCTCCAGATAGGAAAGCTGAAACTCGTATGGGACTGGCATTGGTTAAAGTTCTCCTAAATGGCTTTCTTTTGCAATGGGGGGAAGGGTGCAATGGGCTATTTGCCATAAAACCTGTGCATAATGGGACTAGACTGATTCCCTGATCCCTTCCCCAGTCCTTTACAATGCATTGAGTCAGTGGGGACCATTCGCAACTGCAGTCACAGCATCATGGGAGAGCTGTGAAATGCATTTTTGACCATAGGAGTACAATGATGAGGAAACATGGTAGCAGCCTCCATTCAGACAGGTAATTTTACCATGCTACCTTTAAAACTGTTTTCAAAATCCAGCTAAAACATTAATTTCATCAGGGTTTAAACTTGGTTTTAAAACATGGTTTTAAAATGTTATCAATGTGGATACAAACTGTGTTTCACATTCTTAAAACATTGCAGGCAGATGGTAATGTTATAAGGGTTCCAGTGTGGACATGGCCTAAGTCAGGCTTGGGATCCAGACAGTACTGTGTGAATGCTACTCAATACTGCAAACCAAGAGGGGCCTGCTCAAGTCCTGTGTGGAAATTGTTTCCTTTGAGAAGTAAATCTTTCTGCATTTTAAGACCCATGTGGGGAAGAGAAACTTAGAATTCAAATCTGTTAAGCCTTTTACTGTTCTTATAGTAAACCTGTCTCTTTTGACTGTCCTAGTGAGTATCGGTATTTCCCCAGTTGTTGTCTATATCTTATAAATTCTGTAGATATTAAAAATTTCATGTTCAGTTAGTCTGTTACTGCGCAATGATGTTAAAAGGTACAAGTAATTCATTTTAATGGCAAACTCTATAGTTCTATCTCTGACAGCATTAACTGAGTTACACTGAGATGTTTACTAATACAGGAGTATATACAGTAGTGAATGAAGTGAACTGGGATTCCTATTGTCAAAGGCCTTGCACCGTGTCAACAAGGCTTAAAGAGGGAGGAGAAGGGAACTCCAAGTGATATATTTTCCGAAGGCTAGTGGCAGAACCGGTGACGTGCTAAGCCACTTTTCAGCCAGGGGCACCATTACAGTCCCAGATGTCCTCAGGCATCTCAGGATCATAGCTATTGAGAAGACATGTGAAGTGGAGCTGTACAACCAGGAGGTCGTATAGTCAGAATCTTTCTGATTTCTTCAGATTGGTTTTGCTGGCTGGGATATGTATATAAAACATACTCCATCTTTCCTATGGGAATAAAAATGTCTTTATATCTGTAGTCCAGTAGTGTTGCTAGGGCAAAATTGTGTGTCTTATTTAATGCTATCAAACCTGTCTGCATGGTCTATAAGTCACATCTGTATCATTTCTTACCTGAGACTCACATTCCAGTTCTTATGCTGCAACTGTTGCCATGAGGATTCAAATGAATTAGAGGTTCCATCTTCTGCACCATCATCATTGTGGTAGTCATCAGTACCACCAGTGCCACCATAGCTACCATAAGCATCACTTCTTTGGATTGCTGTAGAAGAGCTACAATAATGGCATGTGTAGTTTTCAAATAGACTCTGTGTCGGAAGGTTGATACTAAGGGTTGCTGATTCTGCAGTTTTAAAAAAGAAATGTGGTAGCAGTGTTAGTCCAGTCAACAATGTAGAAAAAAAGAAAAAGAAATTTGTTTCAGGTGATACCTTTTATTGAACTAATAAAATTTGTCCTGAGATGAGCTTTTGAGAGATAATACTCTCTTCTTCAGGTCAGGTAAAACATCCTACAAAATATGTTTTTCTTTTTCTCTACACTGATTCTGCAGTGAAATCTTTGGTTGCCTGTCCATATAGTCACATCAGTGAGATGATCTTTGGCAGAACACATCCCTGCCCCATGACAGATATCTATCACAGTCCACATTGTCGAATCCCGTGGTCCAGAATACAGATTTCTGTTCCACAAGCATCTTCACCATACAAAACATGAAAACTTTACCGCTGGTAATGGCAGAAGAATGCAGTACTTTTGTGAGAATTATTGAAATATTTAATAATATCTTATACATTATCAGTTTACAAATGTTAAATAAATAAATGCATACATACATACATACATACATGAACATGATCAAATGTGTTTTTAACTGTACATGCTTGTCAAGCACATGGCTCACCACTCTAGTGTGTGTGCAAAGCAAGGTACAGTACAACACTAAAATTCCCATCATTGATCACCTTCATTATGTTATTCTCACAGTTCATCACAAACGTTCCCACATTCAGAGCATGAAACACACATGATCCCCCTCTGCGTCTTCAGAAATGTCACCATCTGTATGCATACTGACTTGCCTATATGAGGGATAATATGCAGAGAAATATGAATCATGGTGGAATGTTTATTTGGGCATGACTTGACCAAGGTATTCACATACAGTGTCTTCCACCATGAAGTATGACTGAAGAACAGGGAACATCACCTTACAAATGAGATGTGTCATTCATATTGAACTTCTGAGGATTAAGTGGCAGTTTCATGCTAACAATCATGGAATGACTCTGGCAGTGTTGTTTTGTTGCAAATTTAGCACCAGTGCTGGTGAGCCAGTTTCTGAGCCTGGTTCTGGCTGGTGGTGGTTGGACTATTACTGAAGCAGCATTGGTAGCTAGGATGCAGCAATTAGGTGCTGCCACTGTGGCCATTTACTTAATAAACCTCCTTATCCCATTTAACTCTCTCTTCCAGTTCAGTTCCTTATGATCGATTTCCAACAATTTATTGGTTATCATAAGGGGTTAAAACAGGAACCAGTGTGTTTTTGCCTATTCAGCCCACAATAGCTGGAACAGAATTATGCAAGAACCAAGGAACATTTCAGATTTACATGCTTTTAAATGAGTGGAATTAAAATTTGTATCTGAAGCTGATAAAGGTAGATGTTTTAGTAATCTGCAATTTGTCCTAGATTTAAAACTTTTCTCATGGGTAGTCATATTTATTGTTTCTAAATATGATGACTATTTGTAATGTGCAAATGTGAAATCAAATGTGACTTCTGGTGTTCTGAGATCATCTTGAAAATGAGATTTTCTGTGTTTAAGGAGCTTATCTCAGCAGAAAAGTTTTAATAAATTAAATAAATACCAAACTCTCCCTGGCCCTCAAACTAACTCTGACATGAGCACAGAATAGACCAGGCAGTTGGGAGGATGTTATGGCCACATTTTAAATAATCAGCCAGGACACTTGTTTCCAAAGTTCAAGTAGAGTGACCCTGACCAATTTTTTACTACACTGATTACAATATGCTGTTAGTAGATTTGTGGCGCCATCCATAAAATGCTCCACACTGCAGAGGACCTCTTTGGTTTTTTCATGTGAGAACAATGTAAAAAGGCTGTGGGGAGAGCAAGAGGAATGCTAGGGTGCATAGGGAGAGATATCTCTAGCAGAAAAAAAGAAGGTGTTATGCCACTGTACAGATCACTAGTGCGACCTCATCTGGGTACTGTGTCCAGTTCTGAGAGCCACATCTCCAGAAGAACATAGACAAAACAGAGGCAGTCCAGAGAAGGGCAACAAAATGGTGCAAGGACTGCACAAAAGACATATGAGGAAAGACTAGAGGACCTCAATATGTATTCCCTGGGGGAGGGATATGATAGAGACATTCAAGTACATCAGGGGTATAAACAAGGTACAGAAGGGTAGCATCTTTCAGAAAGAAGGTGTACATGAACAAGGGGCATGATATGAGGCTAGAGAGGGTAGGCTTAGGGGCAATGTGAGGAAGTACTTTTCACAGAAAGAGAAGTGGATGCTTGGAACAGCCTCTCATAGAGGTGATGGGGGCAAAAATAGTAGGGAAATCAAGAATGCTTGGGATAGGCATAAAATACTCTCACAATAGGAAGAGAAGGTAAGCCACAGATTAACTAGGGTCTGCAGTACTGAATTAGGTAGGGAAAAAGGGCAGACTAGGTGGGCCACATGGTCCTTATCTGCTGTCACCTTCTATGTTTCTATGTTTCTATGACACTAGCCAAAGTGGTACTTCTGAAGCAATTGGGCTGTGACTGTGAGATACTTGTTTTGGTGGCTTTGAGGAATGTTGTTGATATTGATGGGTAGCAGCAGCATGGGGCTGATGCTGGGACTACAACTTGGTTTAAGATTTTCATGACTGAGAAGCTTTCCTTCTTGCTTTTCTTATTCTCATGATCTTTTATATTTTTGCCACCTCCATCCATGGTGGCCTCCACTCCTCAGCATCACTCTTCACCACTAGTCGGTGGTATAACTGACATACTTTCAATCTTCTCTTATTCATCATCCTCTTATTCATATGCTTCCCCATGCACCTTCTCAATCTATGCTTCTTCCCCCTGCTCCTCCTGCTCTCATGCTTCTTAGCTTGCTCTGCTTTTCTCTCTCTTGCTTGTTTCCTTCTTTCTCCTCCTCTTGTGGATGTGCTTTCCTTTTCCCCTAACCCTCCTCCTCTTATGAGTCCCTCTTCTGTACCTTAGCTCTGCTTCTGTCATTTGTCCTTTGACAGTTCCACATCCATATTCTCCTCTTCACAGGTGCTTTCTTTTAAAAGTTGCTTTGGTGCTGCTCACTTTATTTTGTAGAACTGTGGTATCAGTATACCTCACCCTCCTTCTCCTTTTCCTCCTCCTCCTCCGATGAACAATTTTTACTCTGCTTACAGGATTAAAGTAAGGCCCATGCCAGAGCCAGACTCAGTGTCGATTTCCTCATTTCTAGTAGATCAGTGAGCAGAACTGGGCTGTGTGGTGCTCCTGTATGACATGGGAGCCTTTATGTAGTGGTTTAAGATGAACCAACAATTGTACTGCCCACACATAGGTGCATGTGGTAGAGAAGCTGCTGTGTTGTTCATTTGAAACAGGAGGCATGCCTGAGTTACTTTTATGGATGGATCATTTCTATCTTAAAAGACAAAGAACCTCTGTGCGCAGACACTGAGGCAAGGGTTACCCCAAAGGGCATTTGGCTGGGAAGCCAAGTTTGAAGAAAATACAAAATCACACATGCCCACACAATGCAAAGCATCATGGGATGCATATGCAAATCACCACAGAATGTTATGCTGGTCCAACTTTAAGCAGAATTGCATGGTGCGAAGGCCTCTCACACAGTCCCTTCGGCACCATGCAATTCTCTTACTGTTTATCACTGATGAACTGAGCAGGAAGGTCTGTTTGCAGATGATACAAAGCTCTGCAGCAGGGTGGACACACAGAAAGGAGTCTTGTGTATGGAGGCAGAACTCAGAAAACTGGAGGAATGGTCTAGGAACAGGCAGTTCAGATTCAATGCCAAAAGGTGTAAGGTAATGCACTTGCATAAGAAGAACCCAGGAAATATATATGTCCTAGATGGGCTGCAATTGGAAGAGACAAAGCTGGAATGGAATCTAGGTGTTATGATATCAGACAATTTAAAGGTAGGAAAACAATGTGAAAAAGCATCACTAAAGGCAAGCAGCATTCTTGGATGAAGAAGTGGGGGTATTACCAGCAGAAAACGTGAAGTAATCATACCACTCTATAGGTCCTTGGTAAGGTCACACTTAGAGTACTGTGTGCAGTTCTTGAGGCATCATCTAAAAAAACTATATTGACCATCTGGAATACGTGCAGAGAAGAGCCACCAAGTTGGTGCAGGGTCTGCACCCCTAACCCTTATGAAGCTAGGCTCACCCAATAGAATCTATTCTCCCTGGAGTAGAGAAGTAATAGAGGGGACATGATAGAAACATTTAAATGTGTTAAAGGGATAAACATGGAACAAACTTGAAACCTCTTTCAGGAGAATAGGACTGCATGCACAAGGGGCAGAGCTTACAACTGGTAGGTGGGAAGTTCAGAACCAATGATAGGAACTACTTTTTCATGGAGAGAGTTGTGGACTGTTGGAACAGCTTGTCACATGACATGGTGGCAGCAAAGACAGTAGGGTAATTCAAACAGGCATGGGATTGTCAGTGGTCACCTCAACAAGATCAGTAGACGAGGGAGTAGGCATCTCAGGCAGGCTAGACGGATCACATGTTCTCCTTCTGCCAGCAAATTCTCATGTTTTATGTCCTTCCAAAACCTGGACATGACACCATGAAAGTCACTATCGACCAATCTCTATACTGAATGTTGACTTAAAGATTCTCACTAAAGCTCTTGCCTTCATCTGCAGCAGGTCTGTTCTGATTTAATTGGCCCCAAGCAGGTGGGGTTCATGACGAGGCTATCTGTCATCGGACCACCTAAGAAAGCCACAACACATAATTTCCGCATCTAGGCAAAGCAGAGAACCTGTGATCCTGGTTTCCCTGGACACAGAAAAAGCCTTTGGCAGGGTTTCCTGGCAATATCTCTTCCAAGTCTTGCCTAAATTTGGTATCTAGGAGGCCTTTTTTCAATGGATCCATCTGTTATATTCAAACCCCATTGCTTTGGTCCGTGGCAATTGAGTTTTGTTCTCTAGCTTTCCTCTTAAAAATGAGACTCGTCAAGGCTGCCCCCTTTCCCATTTTTATATAACCTCTACTTGGAACCCCTGGTATGGCATATACAGTCTCATCATTGTGTAGTAAGTGTTTCCTTGGGATCCAACCAATACGAGATTTTGGTATATGCTGATGATATTCTCTTACATTTGTCTGGCTCTTTGAATTTGCTTAAATTGGCCTTGCAAAAATTCCAACATTTTGATGCTCTTTCCCTCTATAAATTAAATCTTCAAAAAAACTCAAGTACTTCTTTTAAATGCTTTTGTGTACATGGCCAATTTTATGTCTATGGGGTTTGGCTGGGTGACCAAAGGCATTACCTATTTGGGTATAAAACTCACTACCTCCCTGACTCAGTTAATCCAAGCAGATTTTACGGAAGTGTTGCACAATTAGGGCTGACTCAGACCACTGGGTTGGGCTTACTCTGATATTATGGTGTCAGGTGAGTATACTCAAGATGAATATCCTCCCCATCTTCTCTACCTCATGAATATATTAACTGTTCAACTGTCCTGAAATGGTTCCAAGATCTCCATGTACTGGTCTCCATCTTTATATGGAAAGGCTGCAGGCCAAGGCTTTGGTATCTCAAACTTGCCACCCTTAGATCTGATGGTTGGGGGGTTGACTGCTCCTGATTTTCTGGGCTGTTATCATGCTGCCCAAGGAGCTAAATATTTTCAGTGGGTCATCCCACAGGATGCATATCCTTCTTCCTATATTCCACAATTGGAGGTTCATCGGGGATAACCTGTGCCACCAACAGGGCTTCATCCTGCAGGTGCTCCTTTACATTACCTTGAAAAGTTTTCACCCAAGTCCCTTCAAAACACCCTGATCAGTACATCTGTTGTTATTTATAATCAGTTGAAATGCCTACTAAAATTTCCTATGAATAACCCAGTAGACCAACCATTGTGGATGAACCCAATTTTGCTCTCTTAGAAAATCCCCTCTGTCAAGATTCTTGGCAAACCAAGGAAATAGACCAAGTCTCCCACCTGCATTAGGGGCACACCTGGGCTCCTTTCACTGCCCTCCAGCAGCTCTACAGTCTGGACCCCATGGATTAATTATTTTACTGCCAACTTCATCACTTATTACAGTGGGCATTAGGGTCAGTACTTCCTAGAGAGTCATCTGATCTCACTCTGGCCAAGCTAGGTCTGCTTAGTGTTGCTTGACATGCTATTTCCACAATCTACAGAGCCCTCCAACAAGCTTGGCTTTCCATTCCAGATATGATTCACCCTCTAGATACTTGCCTGAGACCTTGGCCTGGGGACCAGATGCACAGCAGTGGTGTGAGGTGTGGCAGAACCTGCATCATTATCTCAAATACGATCGTCATCGGTTAATCCAGTTCAAGATCACTCATGCTATTTACAATACTCCTGCAAATTTATATAAGTAGGGGACTGAGGAACTCCATGCTGTGTGCTAGATCTACAGTGGTAGCCACAGACATTGCAAGCTATTTCTAGATATTTAGCAAAATTTCTGATGAGTTTCTCTCTGCTGCTCCTACTGTTTAAATGCAAAAAGCATCAGATATTTCTGAAAATATCACAGAAATTTCGGGAAATAGCTGGCAGTGTCTGTGGCTACTACTGTAATAGCAAAGAGGGATCCCTTTTCTATATTCTTTGTGATTGTCCAAAAGCACAACCTTTATGGAATCACACACATGACACCTTAGACCCAACACTGGGCTTAATTGAGACCTTTTCACCACACTGGTGTATTTTGGGAGTGGGCATCCAGGCACTCAAGGAAGCCAGGTGCTAACATTTTGCCTTAATTACTATGGCTGCAAAAAAAACCACACCCTCCGGTATTGGATGGATCAGCCTATTCCATCCTTTGCCGAATGGCATCAGGAAATCCTGGAAATGTTATAAGTAGAACGTATGTTAGCCTCCATGAGACAATACTTTCCAGCCTACCTTAAATGTTGAGCCCCTTTGGACTCCTGACTGTCTACCCTAGGGTGCCATCCTCATCCTCAGTGTCTTGGTCCTTCATCAACTTGCATGTTTGTCAGTTTCCCTCCCTGTTCCAAGGCCCGACATATGGAGGTTGGGAAGGGATTGAGTTGGCGGGTGGGATGGGAGAGGTGGCACACATATCTGTATTGGCATGTTGTCAGTGTGCTATAGTATGTCCTTGCTTGTTAGTCAGTTTTTTTGTAGTATTCCTACAGAAACCTAATAAAGTCTATTAAATAAAAAAATAAAATAATCATTAATGATTTGCTCCAGGACATGGAAAAGGGCAACCAGTCCATGCTGACTTAGCTGGATGTATCAAATGTCCTTTGATACTGTTGATCACAGGAAGCTGCTGGACCAACTATGCCCCTCTTCAGGTATTTCAGGGACAGCCTTGGCTGGTTCTGATCTTACCTGCTAAGGGGATGTGCAAGACTGGTATTTACACTTTTGTGCTGAAAGTTTTTTGAAGATTTTCAAGAAGCAAACAGTACATGACTGTGAATATCTGCAAGCTCTATGCAAGGTTTAGTATTAAACCTATAACTTTTATGTACATGTTCTGGTACAACACAAGTATAATTCATGACTCTGTTTTACTTATGCCATCATAGGTCACTCCTTCAGCATGTCAGACAATGGATTATCAAAGCATTGCTAAAGATGGTCCACTTCCTCTACACAGGTGTTATATCAAGGGATTGTATCTTAGATGAGGGAACCAGGAGGGCTTGGTCCTGCACACAGAAACAAAGTACTGTAGTCCTTATTTGCAGCTTGGGCACACAGTGTCACCTTTAACTCCTCTATGCTTGGGGCAGGGGGTCAATATTTTATTAGGAGGAGCCTCCTTGTCTAAAGCTGGCTACTGACATCCATAGGCCAAGAGCCTTATCTACAGCTGCTAAGGTCATGCAGTCACCCAGAATAAACTGGGGACCTGAGAGTGGTATTGGGAGCTTTAAGACAGTTTGGCAGTAAGCATGCACCTTCTGCAAACATAGCTTGTTTGGTGGACAAGTGCAAAGGAAGGGAGTGTGAGAAAGCCTTTGTTCTTCCCACATCTCCAGCACTTCTCATTGACATTAAGTCCCCTACTGTGATGTTCCTGCAGGGTTCTGTACCACAACCACAGGATCTTTTAGGAATGACTTGTCTCCTCAGATCCTGGTGTGCCACATGTACCTGCCACCACCAGTGGGGTATACCTAAGTTTTGAACCCACTTCATTCTAGAGTCATCAGTTCATATGAGTAAGGATTCTTGGAGACCTTGATCTATCCCACCTGCTTTACCCTTGAGGTTATTTCCCTTCTCTGATTCCTTATACCCATTTAATCCCTAGTGACTCAGAGGTGTGTGGAGACATGGGCACACCATGATTTTAATCAGAAAATACCTACATAAGTTCCTTTTAGGGAGGTCAAATTGCACCTTTAAAATATCAAAGGAGTGCCTGACCAATGAACCTGGAAGGAATGAGTCCTTGTTTTTTTGTATCTCTTTTGCCATCTAACCTTCCAACAGAACCAGGGATCCTCCTTTTAAAAAATGTTTGATTGTCCCATAAGGGGGCATGTGTTAGGGGTGTTAAGTTGAATTTAATCATCCAGATCAACTCTTTCCATGCCTGACATGCAGCAGTTATAGTGGAATGTCCTTTGGATACTTGAGTTCCTGGCATACAGGGCAACACTGGGGGATATTCCTCCTAAGATTCGAGTTTCTAGTTGCATCCACAGAAGTGTATTCTCACTGCATGTGGTAAAATAATAGTTTGTGCCTCTCAGAAGGCAAAATAGTATCCCCTGATATAGGGCAGACTCCAAACATCTCTCATCCCGTGGGTACTTAGTTTCGCTCTACTGTATCTGGGTGTCTTCAATTCCCTTCCCACTGAAAATCCTCAAGCAAGTTATTAGTCTGGGAGAACACTTTGGCTGGGATAGATAAGGAGATGGCTCATGCAGAACATTTTCATAGAAACATAGAAGTGGAAGTTGACAGCAGAAAAGGACCACAAGGCCCATTCAGTATGCCCATTTTACCAGTTTGCTCCTGCTGCCTCTACTAGGTTTGCAGCCTAGCTATGCCCCTTCATATATACAGTATGCTTTCCTTGTGCCTATCCCATGCCCTCTTGAATCCTTCCACTGTACTTTCTCCCACCACCTCCTGAGGCAGGGCATTTCACACATCCACCACTCTCTCTGTAAAAGAGAACTTCTCATGTTACCCCTAATGTAACACCCTCCAATTTTATGTCATGCTCTTTAGTTCTATTGTACTTTTTATACTGGAAGATGCTATCCCCTGACACCTTCTTTATGCCCTTAAGATATTTGAAAGTCTCAAGCATGTTCCCCCCTCTCCCATCTCTGTTCCAATGTGTACATATTGAGGTCCCTAACTCTATCCCCATATGCCTTGTCATGCAGACCCTGCACCATCTTAGTTGCCCTCCTCTGCACTGTTTCCACCTGTCAATATCCTTACACAGGTGCAGCCTCCAGAACTGCACACAGTACTCTAGAGTGAGAGCCTAACCAGTGTCTTGTATCTTTTCTTGGCTGCTGTCATCATTCCAAGTACCTCCACCTTCTCTGCCATAGAGAGGTTCAGTATTTTCCACTTCTCACATTTGGTTCAGAGGTCAATTATTAAGGGTTTTAGGTTCAGAATGGGAAATTTTGCAATATCTGCTACCCCCAGATCCCCAGGTAAGTGATCCTTTCAGGGCTTGTCTCAAGCTATGCTGAATGGAAGAAAGGTACATGCTCTGTTCAAGGGCAACACCTCTATTTTCCCCAGTTTACCTTAAGGCCAGAAATGCCTTCAAAACACCAGAGCATATGCATCGATTCTAGTACACTGTGCTCTGGGTTGAACATGGAGAGAAGTAGGTCATCTGAATACAGATTGGTTGAGTAGGTGTGCCCAGCCATCTGTATGCCCTGGCCATGTGGCTATGTCTGCAATGTCACTGTTAGAGGCTCTATAACCAGGAAGAAGAGCAGAGGAAACAGAGGGTACCCTTGAAGTGTACCTTCTTGCAGTGGGAATGCAGGAGAGGGGTCCCATTGGTTTGGATCCAAGCTGTAGGTGAGTCATTTATTTTTTTTTTATTTTATTTTATATATTTTGTTTCATTTCAGTCTTTGGTAACCAGGTAAGCCTGCTAGGCACAAGTGCCTGCTTTCAGGGGTGACCTGGGAGCACTGGGTGGTTAAGTGACTTGCTCAGAATCACACAGTATGCAAGTGGAGGTTATGAGAAGCAAACCAAGGTCTGGTCTGCTGGATGTATCAAGCTCATTCACAGCTCATTACTCTAACCTCTATGCTATACTGCCAGCCATCATGAAGTGTGTGTCTCTAGCCGAAAAGAGTATCCCATACTGAATATCTCAAAGTACTTGGAAAAGAACCCTACCCATTGGAGTCAAAGCTTTTTTTTGAAGTCCATGGCTACCATGGACATTGTGGTGGGTGTATTCTTGAAGTGCCAGATAATGTTAATAAGAAAGGGTAAGTAGTCTACACCCAGCCTGCTTTGGATGAAGGCATTCTGAGAGGGGTGTACTAGGGAAGTGAGTATACCTTTAAGCCTCATAGCCAAAGCCTTTGTCAGTATTCTGCAATATGCAATGATCAAGGAGCTAGGGTGGCAGCTAAAGCAATTAGATAGATCATTCCTCTTCTCGGGTAGTACAGAGATGATAGCTTTTCTTGTCTTTGGAGGCAGAGTACCCTCCTGATGAGAGTGTACAAAGATGCCCTGTAGCCTTGATTCTACTACCAACATCATCAGCTGGTACAGGTCTGCTGAAATGCTGCCATTCTCTGGGGCATTAGTATGGTGCATGGCTCCTATGGACTTTGTGATTTTCTCCAAGTCCAGGGGAGAATCAAGTGTGATCGATTGTCTTTGTGTTAGGGTGCTACTGGAAGGGGAACTGTGTTAAAAAATTCCTGGATAGCATCCTTATGGGGCAGTTTGGGGAGAACTATGGTAAAGTGTAAAGACTCCCTCATCCTAGCATTAATCTCAAAGTGTTTGATAAAGAGGGCATCCTTAACTGATTTGACTCCCATAATATATACCAGGGAATGCTGCTTACATAGCCTACAGAGAAGGAGCTGTCAAGCCTTTCTAGTATTTGTGTTTGAGACTGAACTTTATGGGTAATTGGATATTAATTTGATACTTGAGTCCCATGATTTTGGTCAGATTGTGAGGTGAATGGTTCTTCGCTTTTTCATATGCTTTCTTGCAATTGGGCAACTAGGTCCTAAATTTTGGCCTCTCTTTCCTTGCATCGATGAGAAAAAAAGCTTATCTTTTTGACACAAAGACTTTATGCACCTCACAAATTGTCATGGGCACCATCTTGTCTGTTTGTTTCATTCCAGAAAAAGAAATGTTCAGATTCTTTGACCACCCAGACTGAATGTGACATTCTGGAGTAGGAGAGGGACTAGGCTGCATCTAATGAGGCATTGCAGGGGAGGGTCACCTACTAGTTCAGAGAGACCAGGCATGATTGGAGATGACCAGAGATCAGCAAGAGGAAGGGGGTGCTGTTAGAACTATACTTCTCTACTGGGACCAAAGAACTAGAACTCTACTACTAGGACCTTCAATTTAGGGTAAAAACAAACAAAACAAAAAAAAAAAAGTTAGTGTGTTTGTCTGAGTTGGCTGAAGTGAAATGTTATCTGTGCAGTTGGCTAGGTGTTTGTCTGAGTTGGCTGGAGTGAATTGTTATCTGTGCAGTTATTGAGGTGTAGAAGGAGCTGTAAATTAGGGGGAGTGGCTTAGCCAGAAGGAAGCCAGGTGTTTTGGATTTAAAAACTGCCCTCGATAGCTTCTGGCAGAGAACAGGCAGAGAACAGCAAGAGGAAGGAGGTGCTGTTAGAACTGTACTTCTCTACTAGGACTATATTGTGCACCTTCCCTCCCCTCCAGCCCCCCACCCTTAGCCAGTTCTATTTTTATAGGCACAGGATTTAACTGACAACAGGAACTTCCTGTTTGGGAGCAGGAAGGGAGTGATCACAGAGCCACAAAGACTCACCATCCTAGAAGGAAAGAGTAGCTCTCCATCCCCCTAGCTGCTGGAGGTCTGACTTTGAGCAAGTGAGACTACTGAGAAATATAGGAACTTCCTTTCTCAGAACAGGAAGATCAGAGCTTTAAGGGCATGGAGGCAGTAGGTAAGTAGGGAGAAAAAAGTTATATATATAAATAAATAAAAAATAAATAAAATAAAAAATAAATAAAGGAAAGAGTAAGTATTCAAAACAACAGTTAAGGGGCCAGAAATAAGACATGATGAGAGTGGTGCAGTGCAGTGGCTATGGAGCAGCAGTCTCCGGAGACATTCTGGAGGATGCGGTGTTATCCCATCTGCAGGCACGTCTCTGGGCTAAGGGAGGAGGTTGTTCATCTCCAGTCTGATTTGGCCAGGATTTTGGGGTCCTCCTCTCCCACCCAGGGACCATCAGGGCCACCGCCACTACCTCAGTGGTTGCCAGGAAAGATGAGCGGTTGGACCACAGTGGGCTCAGGGAGGGTGAGGGTGGTGGAACAGAGATGCATCTCTCCAGTTGTACCTTTCCACAATTCATATCCACTCTGGCAGACTGTGATTCCTCCATAGAGGGACCCACAGTGGAGACCAATAAGGATGTTGGGAACCTCCACAAAGGAGACCCACAAGAGGGTGACATGGGACCCCACAGGGGAAGGAAACAACTCCTGGTGGGGGACTCCATTGCTAGAAGGGTAGAACTGAGGGAGGGAGGGGTGAGGGAGGTAAGGTGTCTGACAGATGCCATGGCTTGGAGGAACAGGGAGAGAATTCTCAGGATCATCGGAGCAGCTGCATGGGGAAGGGAGCTAGATGGCATTGTCCACCTAGGGACAAATGACCTGGCTGAAAAAGGGATCAGAACAGTGCAGGAGGAGTTTGCAGAGATGGGGAGAGGCCTTAGACAAGTAGCACACACAGTAACCTTCTCAGAGTTGCTACCTGTCTATGGCATCGGTGAGGTTAGGGTGCTCCACACCATGGGATTCAATCAGTGGCTGAAAAACTGGTGCAGAGCTCAGGGGTTTAGCTTTACTGGGGACTGGGGGTCCACCTGGAGTGATGCAGGCCTATACTTGTGTGATGGTCTGCATCTGTCCAGGAAGGGAACCAGGATCCTAGGTGATAGGTTTAAATGCTTCATTGGTAAGCATTTAAACTAGCCAAGGGGGGAGGCACTGGAAAGGATCAGGGAAATCCTAGACCTCCCCTATAAATCAGGATAGGTAGTGAGGTAAACAGCAAGATAGAGATGTCAATAGGGAGAAGGGCTGGGGTAAATGGAGAAAACGACAAAGGCAGTAAGGACAGAGATGGGGCAAAAAGGGGTAAGGTCATCAAAAAATAGAGGGTAATGAGTACCAGTGCCCATAGTCTGGGCAACAAGTCCCTGAACTGGTGGCCTTGATGGAAGAGGGATGCCTGGATATCATAGCAGTCACAGAAACATGGTACACAGAGAACCATGACTGGGATGTTAACATACCAGGGTACACAACCTAAAAGAGAAACAGGGAGGGTAGAAGAGGGGGAGGAGTAGCTCTCTATTTAAGGGAAGGGATAAAAGCAAGAGAACAAAAGAGTAAACAGAGAGGAGAGGAGGCACTGTGGGTCACCTTAGAGAATGGAAATGGCACCACAATCCACACAGGGGTTACATACAGACCCCATCTCAGGGGGGAGAAACCCGACAAGGATATGGTAGAAGGCATCCTTAGGATGGCAGAGAAAGGGGAGATATTATTGATGGGGGACCTGAATATGCCAGATGTTAACTGCAGCACCTTTGCTGCAGCCACATCCAAGAACAGGGCCATTCTCGATGCCCTACAAGGGGCATGCCTCAGACAACTCGTATTGGAACCCACTCAGGAGGGAACAATCTTAGACCTCATACTCTCAAATGGGGACAGTGAGGGGATCTCAGATCTAGAAGTGGGTAGCCATCTGGGAACAAGTGACCACCAAACAGTGTGATTCACGATAAACTCAGCTGCAGAGTCAAGCTATACAAAAGTGAGGGTACTGGACTTTAGGAGGGCTAACTTTGTCAAAATGGGACAGTACATTAGAAAAGCACTAGCAAACAGGCAAGAAGGAGGGGTGGAGCAACAATGGGTAAACATCAAAACCACCTTTACAGAGGCAACAAACCTTTGTGAAGCAAATAAACAAATCAAAATGAAAAGAAAAGCCACTATGCTTATCAAAAGAGGTGGTGGGGAAGGTTAGGGAGAAAAGATAGCATTTAGGAAGTATAAGGAAACACAGAAGGAGCAGGACAGAAAACTGTACCAGTTAAGGCAGAAGGAAGCAGGGAAGGCAGTCAGAATAGCAAAGGCCCAAACTGAGGAAATGATTGCCAACTCAGTTAAGAAGGGGGATAAAACCTTATAGGTACATTAGGAGTGTAGAAAGACAAAGGGGGATAGTGAGGCTGAACAGAAAGGACGGTGGATGGGCAGAGAGGGACAGTGAAAAAGCAGGGATACTGAATGAATATGTCTGCTCAGTATTCACAAAAGAGATACATATGCATGTGTGTGTGTTTCTAACACTATATTAACTCAGGATAGACTCTGTGATACAATATCGGTCCCACTCTTACCCATTTGACTAGTTTGACTGTCAGTCCGCTTGAATGGTTACACCATCCATGTGTATTACGTGGGGTTGGTTGAGTATGTGTACTGCTTTGTGATCTGTGTGTAACAGTAAGTGAATGCTTCTGTCTACTGTTGTATGTGTAATGGCGTGTGTGTGTGTCTCCATACAGTGGTTTGCACGTCAACCACCAGACAGCCATTTGACCCACTAGACCATGATAAATATTAGTTTAAGAAAGGTACCACTGGGAGAAGATGTGGTCTAAAGCTGATATCAACCCCCTAACTGCACCTTCTGTCTTCTCCCTTTACTTCTCCCTATCAGTTTTAGTTTCCTTTGATTACAGTGGTGTGTAGTGTCATGTTCCTTCTTAAGTCATGTTGTGACACTACTGCTTAGATGCCAAGTGATGGCCCGGACTGGCACTATTTTTTTTTCCAATTGTTTCACCAGGTGAGAAACACTAAGCTGAAAGCTTGTTTACAGGTGCAACCTGGGAGCACAGGGAAGTTAAGTGACTTGCTCAGGGTCACACAGTATGCAAGTGAGGGCTGTGGGATTCAAACCCAGGTCTCCAGATTTGCAGATCAGAGCCTTAAACCACTGTGCTATACTGTCTCCCTTACCTAGAGGTTAGGGTAACTAGCTATGAATGACTTTGGTACAGTACATCCGCCAGACCTGGGTCTGATCCCCACAACCTCAAGTAGACCCTGTCCATTCCCGAGTGGCAAAGGCTAGTCCCTAGAGCAAACCCTCCACACTCCTGTGGTTTACCACCCTCATTCCTTCCCTGTTCTTCCACATGGATTAAAAAAAAAATTGCATACTCCTGGCATTTGTAAAAGCCCTCCTCCTTAGCCAGACCCCCATCCCCAAATAGTCCTTATTTAGATGTTAGGCTCCCTCCTGACCTCCAAGCCATGATATGGGGACCACATAGCAAGATATACTGACAGCATGACGCCTCCTCCTCCTGACTCAAGCCATGATATGGGGACCACATATAGCAAGATATACCTGACAGCATGGTCCCCTTCCCTCCTGACCTCCAAGCCATGATATGGGGACCACATATAGCAAGATGTACCGGACAGCATGGTCCCCTTCCCTCCCCTCCTGACCCCTGAGCCATGATATGGGGACCACATATAGCAAGATATCCCGGACAGCATGGTCCCCTCCCCTCCTGAGCTCCAAGCCATGATATGGGGACCACATATAGCAAGATATACCGGACAGCATGACCCCCTCCTCTCCTGACCTCCAAGCCACGATATGGGGACCACATATAGCAAGACATACCGGACAGCATGGTCCCCCTTCCCTTCTGACCTACAAGCCATGATATGGGGACCACATATAGCAAGATATCCCGGACAGCATGGTCCCCTCCTCTTCTGAGCTCCAAGCCATGATATGGGGACCACATATAGCAAGATATACCGACAGCATGACCCCTCCTCTCCTGACCTCCAAGCCACGATATGGGGACCACATATAGCAAGACATACTGACAGCATGGTCCCTCCCTTCTGACCTACAAGCCATGATATGGGGACCACATATAGCAAGATATACCGGACAGCATGGTCCCTCCTCCTGACCTCAAGCCATGATATGGGGACCACACATAGCAAGATATACTGGACAGCATGATCCCCCCTCCCCCCCTCCCTTCCTCCTGAACCTACAGCACAGTCTGCCACCAGCTCAAACAGTCCACAAGCTGAATGACAGAGCATGTCAGTGTGCATGATTGGGGAGGAGGCAGATCAGAATATGTCATTCATGACGTTTTGCAGAAATCAATCTTTCCTAGCATTATCAATGACACTCACCATTCTGGGCACCTGCCTCCTGCACTGGCGGTTTCATGCTGTATTGAGCAGCTGACTGATAGAGCAGGTGGCCATGCTCTGTGTGGGATTGGGTGGTACAATTAGGCTATCCTAATCAATACAAAAAGCCAGTTTCTGCATTGTTTTCTAAACCCAGTAATTCACTGTGGGGGTGGGAGGTTGCATGGCAATCGGGCTATCCTGAATATCAATACAAAGCCAGTTTCTGCGGTAGTTTCTACACCCAGTAATTCACCTTTTAGAATGCTTAGAGAATCATTTCTCTGAACGGCTGCAGCAATCATAGTTGTACTCCAGCAAATCAAACACAGAGCCTGGAGTGCAATCTGATCATGACAGGCAAACCCCTGCAAAAGCGCCAATTTCAAAATAGCACCCAGTGAAAAAAAACAGTACTGGGTGCTGTTTTATAATCAGCACACATGAAGGGGTTTGTCTGTCACTTGTATGTTTTAGAAACAGCCTGCTCATATCATTATATATAATGAACCCGTCTCCTCGAAGAATGCTCTGGTAACCTCACAGTTTGAGAGGTTAATGACATCATGAGGGCACTCGAGCTTTGCACTCATGCCCATGATGTCACCAGCCTCTGTCAGTGTGACTTGTTCTACATGGAGGGGGTTCATTATTCCTGTATGTGCCTGCTATCAAATCTCAAATGCAAGGTTGGACCTGGTCAGTGGAGACCTCCAACAAATGCCGGGAGGTTCAAGTCTGAAAATAGCTCTCATTTCCAGGCTAAAATAAATAAATAATACCCACCATGTCCGTTAAATATTGCTCAGACTAAATAGTTCCTCAAGTTCACCTGGTTTATCCCTTTCATGGGAGTCCTAGTGAGGGGCACATGGAGGAAGTGAATCTAACACCATATTCAAGAGGTGATACATTGCATCCGTGGGTAGTAGAGGCTTTTCATCAGTGTCTCAAACTTTATTCACTAATGCTTTCAGGGTTTGATCTTCCCTCACAGCTAAGTCATGCCAGTTTTTAAATACTAATTAAAAAATTTATATTGCTACTGTTTGATATATGAAATGGTGCCCTGAGCCTCAGAGGAAGAGCGCCACATGAAATAAAGGCAACAACACATACTACTACAACAACACTACAAAGCACTACTGTCACCATCACCACTGGCCCAGACATTAACTCCTAGTACCACAGTCTCCAACACCCTGAGTTACTCCATCTTCCACAACCTCAGATACTAGCTCCCCACCCCAGACACTAGACTCTTCTCCTCCTCAAACCCCAACACTATTCCCCTCCAGTCAACACTAGCCCTTCCCCAACATGTAGTCACTCACCTCTTCAATGCCCCCTACACTGTCCACCTCCTAAAAGCACTTCACACTAGCCCCACCCTCCCTACACAATACTCAAAAGTATGCCATCTGCCTCCAGACTAACCCAACACTAGCCTCCCTCTCTCAGTGGCTTGACACTCAGCTCCCTCCCTCTTCAGTACTCCTGCAGCAGCCCACCTCAGTCTGCAGCACCCTATACCAGCCTTTTCTGTCCAGAGCACCCAACACCAGTCACTTCCATCCACAGCAGCCACCGCCCACAATGGCCCCCACAATACTATCCCCTCCTCCACAGCCCCAATACAAATGCCCCTCCTCCACAGCTCTGGGCCAGCCTCTCCCGCCATGTCCTAACAGTAGCCCCTTCCTCTACAGCACAAGACAGTTGCCCATCACAGCCCAGAGACACTAGTCCCCACCCTCCAAAGCACCCTAAACGAGCCACCTAACTCCACTCCCACCATGCCCCAACACTAGCCCTCTTCCTCCACAGCACACAGACAATTGCCCCTCACAGCCCAGACTAGACTTCACCTCCAAAGCACCCTAAACTAGCTCCCTAACTCCACTGTCCCAGACAGCACCATTCCTCCATGACCACCACAAATATCCCCACCTTCACAGTCCCACAAACTGCCCTGTTTTCTCCAAACTGCACTATTAACTCTCTCCCTCCAAGGCCCGACACACACACACCCTCCCACATGCCCAACTCCAACACACACTGTAATGGGTATGGCAACAGCATTACAGTCAATCCAATGATAGGCAGAAGTTGAGTCTCTTACCTGAGTAATAGGGAGTCAGAGGAAGGTCTTTAAAGGATGATGTCCACAGGACCTGCAAAATTAAATACAAAAAGGGGTCACAAAGGATCCAAGTTCTTAAGAGAGTAAATAGGGTGAAACAACAAGCTAGGGATAGAATTATACTTATCTGATGGGGAAAAAAGGAGTCAGTGTCCTTAGACCTATAAAATAAGAAAATTGATTAATATGGAGAAAATACAGTAGAAGAGCAGAAATGGAGAGCCAAGAGATGCAAGAGGTATAGAACAGCACAGAAGTAAGGAAAAGGGTGAATTTAGATTAAAGAAAGCTTTTATCATGCCAGCCTTCCACCCCAAGGCTTACCCTCTGGTTAAGCCTTTTAAGTATGTGGTGTTTTCTTCCATCACAACATACTTTATTTTAATTGCAAAAGTCTACTCCCGGAGTATGGTGGACACTGGTGAGCTCCATTATCTGTAAAGGTGCAGCGGCGCCCATGCCTCTCAATACTTTTGTATTGAAGTGCCGGTGCGGCGCGTGCTGCACACACATAATGGAGCCTCACTAGTGTCCACTATACTCTCGGGTAGCAGACTTTTGCAAATTAAAATAAAGTATGTTGTTGTGGGAGAAAATGCCATAACATACTTAAAAGGCTTAACCAGAGGGTGTTTAGTGGGGCAGGAGGTTGGCATGATGAAAGCTTCCCTTTAAAGGTTACAGTTGGGTCAAAGTAGGAAAAAAGACACAGAAAGGAAATACATGGGGATGGTCAATATGGGCAGAATTGCCTTCTTCCATCCACAACCCAGTATGAGTAGGAATAAAATAATAAAGACAGGAAAGAACAGAAAAAGTGTTATTTGGGGTGGGGCTCAGCTAAAACCCATAGTGCTCTGAATGGGCAGGTGGCCAGTACTTTAGAACAGTAGCACAGGTGGGTTAGTGGAACCTCTACTGGGCTAATGGCCCAGCTTTAATGAAATCGGGATGGGGGAAATTGTTTAACCAAAAAAGCACACTAAGCTGAAGATTGTTTCCAGGTGCGACCTGGGGCACAGGGAAATTAAGTGACTTGCTCAGGGTTACACAGTGACCAGATATTCAAAGGAGTTGTGCCTGGTGCAAAATGCACCCTGGGACAATATTCAAAACAGGGACTTGTGCAGGGCAAGTCTCGATGTGCCGAGGCGCAAAGATAATGTATGCGGAGCATCTACAGGGGGCGTTCCTATGCATATGCGGCACATCCTGATATTCAGCCCAGGATGTACAGTGCATATGCTGGCACATCCCTGAGATGCACTGCATACCGATGGGCAACGCTGAGCCTGAAAGAAAAAAAGGGGCACAAATGGTGGCCACCCACAGGTGAGCTGCTGCACTGCAAGGCGCAACACAGCAGCCGCCAGCCATGGGTTGCCACCCGCCCACCCAGTACACTGTGCAGAAGCACCCATACCATCCCTGGTAGTCTAGTGGACCCCTCTCCCTCCCTGTAGTGGTGATCACCTAAAATAAAATATAATCATACCCTTGGTAGTCTAGCGGCCCCCCTCCCTCCCCATAGCTGCAACCGCATAAATGAAATAATCACCTATTCCTGGTAGTCTAGCAGTCCCCCTACCACTCCTGTAACCCCGATCTCCAAATGTCCAGCAATTGCCCCTCCTGGTGGTCCAGTGACACCCCCACAGGACCCTGGCCCACCCAGCCCCCCATCAGCGGCGCGGCAGCATCGCCACCACATACCTCTGCAGCTGCCCGCTGACTGGCAGCTACTGTATG
This sequence comes from Neoceratodus forsteri, assembly GCA_016271365.2. Taxonomy (NCBI): domain Eukaryota; kingdom Metazoa; phylum Chordata; order Ceratodontiformes; family Ceratodontidae; genus Neoceratodus; species Neoceratodus forsteri. The sequence goes on along the minus strand of CM057450.1, from coordinate 1,276,016,955 downwards.
GGCTGCAAGCCATTGGTCCACTGTGGACCAATGTGATTACAACCGTACAGTAGCTGTCAGACAAGGCAACCCAGAGGTATGTGGGTGGGTATGCTGCCTTCATCGCTGAAGCAGTTGGTTGTGCAAGGGGTCCTGTGTGGTGTTGGGGTGCCACTGAACCACTAGGGAGGCCGCTACTGGACATTAGACGATCGGGAAGCGAGGAGGGTGGGGTGACTGCTAGACTACCAGGAATAAGTAATTCATTTCATTTATGCGATTGTGTAAAGGAATAGAGGGTGCCACTAGACTACCAGGGAATATGTTTGATATATTCTAGGCGCTGGGTACACTACGAGGTGGAGGATGCCCTTGGACCCCTTCACAGCATCGCAAGGTGTAAGGCGGCATGCATTTTGCTGGCCGTGTCTTTAACAGCTCATGCAAATGGGGCCATAATGACATGCTAATGGCCCCATTTGCGCCTTTGCATATTATGGTCCTATCTGCATACTGCCGCTGAATATCAGCAATTTGCACAGCATAACTTGCACTTACTCAGTTCTCATTTCTGTTGTTTATCAAGATATATTCAAAGGTGATGCACCATGGCTCATCTCCTTTGAATATATCTCATGGAGCACCAGAGCAACTCAGATGTGCTGCGCCATTACATGCGTCATTGCCAGGTGCAAGTCTGAATATTGGGGCCAGTATGTAAATGAGGGCTGTGTGATCATAGGCAAGCCAGGATTTTTTTACCTAGAGCCAAGCCAAAGCTAAGCTAAGGGTCTGGCTTGACTCTAGGAGTCAAAACACAAGCCGAATCCTGGCTACTGCAGGCTGTTTTCTGAATAGCAGCTGAATAATTCAGACACTTTACTGACTATTCAGGCTGACAAAAATGCTTACTTTGACTATAACTGGCTTGGCCTTGTGGCTCTCAGTTGGCTACAGAGTTTGAAGCATGCGTAGCCAGCATGGGATTGGCAACCTGGATTGTGTTGAATGTCTAATGCATACAATAAGTTAGCATTTCTGAATTAAACAGATTTAGATAGCAAATCCATTACTGAAGCGAGGGCCTTGCAAATGCATCTGCCGTTATTTAAAAATGTATGCAGTTCATGTTAGTTCTGGTGGACTCTGAATGATGGGCTGTTTGGGTTAGACAGAATACCAGGATTTAAAAAAACCAAAAACAAAAACAGGCTAGATGCCAGTTAAAATGCATTTGCATTACAGCCACAGACAACCCTGGGAGCCTGGAGCAGCAGTATACTCTGCTCCCATGCTAAAACCGAAGCTATGTACTCCATTCCACTAGCACAGCTGTGCCCCCCCCCCAAAAAAAAAAAACGGGCGCTGTGTCCAAAAAATGCATGTGCACTTTGCTCTTTTCAACAAAACCTCACATGGGCGCTGTGTTCCCTAAAAGAAACACATGGGAGCTGTGTTGCCCTCCATACAAAAAACTATGGAAGCAAAAAAACAAACAAACATGGGAGTTGTGTCCCCCACAAAAAACACATGCTGTGCCCCAATCCCAAACACATATACTGGAGCTGTGCTCCATCCCAAACACATACTCTGTGTGCCCCCCAAAATAAAAACACACTGAGGTGCTGTGCTCACCCAACACTTGTGAGCCAAAAGGCAGCAAGATCAGAAATGACGTGTCATGTGATGCAAAATGTACAGTAGTCAAATAAGACAACCCACATCCTTACCTTCAGGCCAAAGACCAGAAATAAAATATGCCATGCAGAGTAGTTTATCCATTTGGTGTGCCCATTAATTAGGAGAGGAGAAAACAAAATCAAGCCGCTAAGAAACAAACAAAATATTTAGGAAGGCCACAACCATGACCTGTAGACTCGTACTACAGTAGTGGTGAAGTACTAGCTGTAAATGCAGTGCTTTATGATAAAGTGGTTAATACAACTTATCATCACGGCATTAACCACAGACCCTGTAAATAAAATACAAAGCACCACACCCAAGTCATCACTCCTGTCTCTGCTATGATATCTCCACAACAAACATAAGTAATTACCTCATGATCCACTCATTCCTTCTGACTGGTGCTGCAAATGTGTACCACTGTCACATTTAAAGCTAGCCTTGGCCACGATTAGTGGCTGCCCACTGGCTGCCATCTGCCTGGATGGAACCATCGGTCCCAGGTCCCTGGCCCAACTGCAACCACAAATGACTCACCTACTAACTGTGTCTTGCAATCACTGAACAACGCTGCTGAATGTTTCTGTCTTGACTTGGTGTTGACTGGCTGCTGCCGCCTAGTGTTGCTACCTCCTAAACACAAACAAACTGGACATCCAAACAATATAAGCTAGGGGATCTGGGTCACAAGGCCCCTAGGAGCTCTGGGGGTTTAGATGGTCTGTGGAGAGTTTTGGGGCTTTTCTTGAAGAAAAACACACTTTTGGTATCTCTTTCCTAGCCTAATTCCAGGGAGAAAAATGTTTTTTCCCTGAAGTCATGGATGTGGGAGAATCTGACTGTTCAAATGGGGTCAGAGGCCAAGGACAAGTAGCTGTGCTGACCAGCAATGTCTTGATGAACCAACCCACCCATTGCAAGGTAAAGGCTGGGGGTCAGGGGCTGCTAGGCCCCAGAAGCTCTAGGGTTGTAGATGCTCTATGGTGAGTTTTGGGACTTTTCTTGAACACAAAACAAAGCGTTTGTTATGTCTATCCTACCCTTATTCAGGGGAAAAAGTTAGTTTTCCCCTGAAGTCATGGGTGTGGGAGAATGTGACTGGTCAATGGCCAAGGGGGGCGGGCAAGGACAACTGGCTGATTGTGCTGACACATCATGAGGAGGAATCTGAACAGAGGTTGGAGACACTATGGGAAGGGGGCAGGAGGGTATGAGTTGGACCATGTAGGAATAGGATCTCTGCAGTTTTATATTAGGGAAAAATGGGCAGACTGGATTGGCCAGGTAGTCCTTTTAAAAGACCACCTGGCCCATCCAGTCTGCCCATTTATCAATACCTAATATAAAGCTAGAGATCCTACATGGTCTCCTCTTCTGCCATCAGCCTCTATGTTTCTATGATGAACCACCCACACATTGAAATTTAGGTCCTGTACACATCAGGCTAGTTAAAACCTTTTAAGGTGCTTAAAATGTTTTAACTAGCGCAAACCCCAAGGGTGCCGGAAGATCAGCATTTAAGCACGGTTTCAAAGTGTGTTAGGAAACCATGCTTAAACCCTGCTGGGAGCTAGTCTCAAGTCCGTTTTTAAAAACAGTTTTATAAGGAGAGCATGTTACCCTGTAGTGTGGACAGGCATCTGCATATTGCTCCTCCAGGAAGCATGTTAATGGTCGTGGAGAACCCGTTTTAAAACATTACTGGAGAGAGATGCAGATGGGAGTCGGTTGTGGTATAACCGAGTTAAAACTGTTGAAAACTGATCTGGACGGTTGTTGTGGTGAGTTTAAAAACGTTTTAAAACATTTTTAAACCAGTGCAAATCTTCAGCTCTAATGTGTACAGGGCCTAAATGACTGGAATGGCCCCAGAAGCTATAGGGTTGTACATGCTTTGGTGAGTTAAGGGAAAACTTCCTGGACTATCTCTCTTAATCTCCACCACTAGCTGTGGCAAGAAACCACCTAGTACTAGTACTAGGTTGCAGACTCTTGACGCTTCATCCTGGCCTCCAGCATCTCAGCCACTGCAGCACTCTCCCAGATCCCTTCACCAGCCACGTCCTCACTATGGCAGCATTCGCCTATCCCTAGTTTCAAGCTCACCTTCCTGGCTTCTAACTCATGACCCTGACGCCACCCCCACTCAAACATAAAACATGGAGTCTGATCGCAGATTATAGGATCGCTGGCCCACCTCAGTTTGCTGCCCCCTCTTAGCTATACTATAACCATTAATCTGCAGCCCCCACCCTCATTCCATTAAATGTCCTTCTGCCTATCCCATGCATATTGAAGTTTCTTCCAACCATCTAGATACTGGAATATTGTTCCAGGCATCCACCACTTTTAGTGAAGACAGGGACTACTACTCCCCGAAGAAAAAATCCAATCATTGCTTCCAATCCCCCAAGAAATCCAGTCATTCCTTCCAATCCTTCCTCCTCAGCCCAGCCTGAAGCCCCACCCCCAAACCATTAATTCCAAAATAAAAATAAGAGCACTGACTCAGTCACTCATCATCAGAAAACACTTTAGTAAATTAAATTACAAGACCAGGTGGGTCAAGCGGTCCTCATCTGCCATCAAAGTCTATGTTTCATTCAGTGACAGACTGCTGATGCTTGCTTCCCCCCCCCCCCCCGAAGAAATCCATTAATTCCTGAATTCTTCCAATCCTTCCTCCTCAGCTCAGCCTGGCGCTCCGGCCCGAGTCCTCCCCCCCAAAAAAAAATTCATAACAAAACTGACTCAATCACTCATCAGAAACATTAGTAAATTAAATCACACTTGCCTAAAAGTAAAGATTTGCCATGCCATTTAGTGACTGTGGTACTGCTGAATCTGATGCTGTGATGACCGTCTCTCTCTCCCTCCCATTCTGATACGATTGTCCGAGTGTCCGACAAGCACCGACCAGGGAGAGACTTTCTTTTTGTCTGCCTGCCCTCCGTGCGGCTGCCCCTGATGTCTCTGTTGCAGCCTGCACAAACATCACTCTGCATCGAGGGAGCATCGAGTCGAGCGGCGGCAGGTCGCTGTCCAGTGGAGAGAGGCCCTGGAGCAGAGGAGGACTTAGCACCCCACCACTGTTGCAGGGATCAGATATTTTTTATCTTGGCCCAGTGCTGCCATGCTGACTGGATTCCTCGACCACTAAAGCTCCCAGACCCTGCTCAAGGCCTATGAAGGCCATGCTACCACACCACCATCGTTATTAGCTACCTTGCTTCTCCACGTTGGGCCGGGGCTGGGTGCATTGCGTAACTACTCGAGCCCTTATCCCCTTCAACTATAGGGGGACAGGACATGATAGGGAATTTTTCTTTTTTTTTTCTTATCTGCTCACCCTAAGATTATTCCTCCAAACTACTTCCTGCGTGTGGCAGGAAAGTGCAAGCACTGTAGCGCAACTTCGCTCGTGACTGCTCTGTGCTCCTCCGAGTCACATGATGCTGCCCACCGCTGCTAATAGGCGGAGAGAGAATTAGGCAGGCGTGCCCTACACACACACACACACACACACACATATGAAACACGAAACACGCATGCACACCATGGTAGGGGGCATTGGGGCACATATCTGTAAGCAAAGGCTCCTGAACTCTATTCTAGAGCTGCTACCTCCTGTCTCCCATCTTGCTACACTCTTTAATGTTCCCCCACTGCCTCTCTGCTACATCCTCCTCTTTTGCTACTGCCCTTGTCTCCTCACTGCCCCACCTTCTGCCCATTCTCCTCAGCCACCTGCTTACCTAGTTTCCCTGCCCCCCAAGCCTCCACCTCACTGCCTACATCCTGCCACTTTCACTAGCTGCCTCCCACCTACCCAGCACCCTGTGTCTGTTCTCCATTCACACTGAATCATGTATGACACCAGTACTCTATACCCTTTCTCCTCACCTTATTTGGCCCTCTTCCCAATCCTACATCCCCCTGCTCATGTTTCCCACTGTCCTGAACATCTACCAACTCACTCTCTCTCACCCCTCCATGGTACCCTCCTCCCGATCTCATGTTCCCGCCTTGGGCATCTCCAATCACTACGAAATGGCCCTCTCCCCCAAATGATCGTGAGGTACTTCCCCTGTCCACCGCTACTACTGCCACGCTTTATCCATGGCTCCACTTGTTTACTTGCCCTGGTGAATCTCGGAGTTCTCTGGCTCAAAAAAATAGGTGCCAGTCATGGCTATCTCACACCAGTACTCTAAAATGTATACTTCTTCTCCAGCTATTGTCAGGAAACATTCATCCCAATCCTGGACCAGCCCCTACAATAAGAACAACTCAGACCAATCAACCAGGATCCCTCTCAATAATCTCACTTAACATATGCGGTCTTCTTCACAAAATTGATGCTCTTCAGACTTTGCTGCCAGCATAACCCCAGATATACTAGCAGTTGTAGAAACCTGGCTCTCACCTTCAGTTCCTGACCATGCTATCACCCTCCTTGGGTATAATGTCACCGGCTTGATCGAACATCAAAAAGAGGTGGTGGCTGCGCCCTGTACCTTAAGGATACCATCCGGAGGGGCACCTCATCAACTTAACCCCCCAAACCACCACTGCACAGATTCTTCCTGTCAAGATCCTTCTTGGTGCACACAATAAAGCCATCACAGTTGTCATAGTCTACATTCCACCGAGAGAGCAAGGTAATGGGCTTAACGCAGTCCTGGAGTTTACCAAATCTCTCTCACCTGATTCAGAAACCATCCTCCTTGGTGACTTTAATATTAACTGGCCTGCTACAGAGGCAGGGGCATACAGGGACTTGATAGCAGCAGCAAACCTTTCTCAGATGGTTAGCTCCCCAACCAGGACAAACTATAAAATGGGTACCAGCAGCCTTCTGGATTGGATCACAACAAGCCATCCCGCCAGGATCACAAACACCACTGTCCTTCCTGACACACTTAGTGACCACTCCCCCGTCATCTGCTACTGGTCCAATAAATTCATTAAGCCCCCCCCCCAAAACCATTACTAGCCAGGTTCTACCTAGAGGCAAGCTACCTCATCTCAAAACCTTCCTTAGTCAACAGGATTGGTCCCCAGTTCTCACTGCAACCAATGTGAACACCGCACTGGAACACTTCATCAGGATCGTCAACCAAGCATGCAACATATTTGGACCCTTCAAGAAACGTAAGTCCAAAGCCCTATGTAACCCTGGCTCACCAGAGACCACTTTAGACAACTAAAAACTCGAGACCACCTTTTGGGAGATGCCAGAAACACCGGGAGACAAGTTGATATTGCTAACTTTAAACGTGCACGAAATAACTGCACCAAATATATCCGGGATACGAAGACCACCTATTTCCATAATGCTCTCACTAACTCATGGGGCAACGGTAGGGACTTCTGGAATAACATTAAAGAAGTCACAGGGAAGCAATCTAAATCACCCCCGTCAGTACTCAGCATGAATGGTGAAACTACACTTGACCAGAAACTCATTGCTGATACATTCAATGACACCTTCATGGACCTCAGGGCTGTACTCCCACAGGGTTTTTTTCATGAGGTGGTTCCCCTGCCCCCAGCCACCTCCAGCCACCTTCCTTCTACTTTAAAGCAGTAAAATGCATCAAGTCCACAGCTATGTTAGCAAAGCTATTTTGCAACTCCAGAGCCATGCAGTGACCCCTCGACCTCAAACTGTATCACTCACACCTGAAGAAGTACTCCGACCACTGACCAGGAGTTTCAACCTCTCCTCAGCCTCAGCCAGTCCCTTGACTTATGAAAATCTGCCACAGTAACCCCAATTCATAAAAGTGGTGACAAAACAGCTACTGAGAATTACTGTCCAATTTCCATCCTACCTCCACTCTCCAAGGCCCTAGAACGGACTGTGTCAGACCAGCTCACCGACTTCTAGACAATCACAACATCCTGTGCAAGGAGCAACATGGCTTTTAGAAAGGTCATAGCACCTCTACGGCGCCTACTTGAATCACTGGTGTAATCCATCACCACTCGATCAATAGTCATCTTACTGGGTCCACCTTCATCGACTTAACTAAGCCTTGATACCACCAACCACAATCTCCTACTTGCCCAGCTTCGATTAGCAGGCCTCACCTAGTTGGGAACTGGTTCAAAAGCTACTTAGACAACCGCTCCCAAAGAGTGAGAATTGCTGGCACACTCTCAGACCAAAGACCAGTCTAGTCCGGTGTCCTACAGGGCTCAATCTTGGGCCCCCTCCTTTTCAGCCTTTTTCTGAACTCACTGCCAGAATCCTGCCCTGAACAGATCCTACTCTACGTGGATGATGCTGTTATCCTGGCATCCCACCATGATCCAGTCCATCTACAAGGTAACCTCCAACAGACCTTCTCTGCAGTTGAAAACTGGTTCACAAAACACAGACTTATACCTAACCAGAAAAAAACAAAGACCATGATCTTCTGCAGCTCCCAAAACAAACACAAACAATATCAGCTCTCAAGCAAGGAATCACCCTCGAACAAGTTCATACCTTCAAATACCTCGGCCTCACCCTCGACTGTAATCTCTCCTATGTCCCACACATCAATAACGTGGCAAAAGTAGCCAACACCAGGATAGGCCTACTATTCCGACATAGGAAACATCTAACCCCAGAAGCTCTGTCCATAGCTGTCCAGAGCTCCATCATCAGCATCATTGACTCGGTCTCATTATCTATGGATCTGCTACAACCTCATCTCTCAGGCGTGTTTGCTTTCCTCAATCAAGTTTACCAACTCGTTACATGGTTCCCACCGACTCACCCACACCTGCACTCTACTCCAAAACAGGTTGGCTGCAACTGAACAAACTGAATCAAATACCAAACCTGCATCACTGCTAAGAAAATCATGATTGAAAGGCACCACCAGGAGTCAGCACCCTCCTCAAACCCAAAATCGCCAACCGCAACACCAGGAGTTCTAAGCCCCAAATCCTTCAAACCTCTGCCGTACGTCCCAAGGCCAAAGGTCATTTGCACACAGGGTTCTGTGTTGACTGAATGAGCTCTAGTGACACCTCATCCACAGCAATGCTTGAGCGTGCTCACAAAAGTTCTGCCTACTCCATAACTGGCACCTCCACCTGTGCTTGCACCCCATAACATCTTCATTTCCCTACACTGCTTCTGACCTTATAGGTGTCAGTTTCTGCCCTCTCTTCTTGCACTTACCTGTCCATTGCAACTTCTAATGCACTTGCCCTGTGTCTGTCCTGACAAGGTCCCTCGGCTGCCTCACCCTGACCCTCTACACCTATGCCTCCCCCTACCCTCAGCCCTCTCCCCTTCTTGCTCTCTTCCTCCTATTGTTTCTTGAGTTACTCATCGCTCAGTCTGATTTTGTCAAGCAAAGTTACTGTCTAAAACCATGTACCTGTAATTGTTTTATGTTTTAGTGTCTGTTACCCTGTAACCAGAATGACGTGGGACCTTTGTAAAGAGCCTTGGTTCAAAGGTACTTGTAATCCTAGACACAAATAATAAATAAATAAAGGCGGTGTCCAAGCTGTTGCCACACCAGAAGACTAAATAGAGCACAAAACAGGGTGGCAAGAGCTCTCACCGAAAGGCACCCTTCATACATATACCCTCTCAGACAGGTGAAGAAACGCTAAATGGTTAATCTGACAACATTCGCTATGACATTTGGTCTAATAAGAGTTAGGTGAATGGCCAATTACAAAATATATTAGACCAAACGTCTTATTGTTGCACTTGTGGTATGCCAAAAGTAGTTAGTTAACCTCAGGTCACTGTCTCGGTCACTCTGCTCGCTTGTCACATCTCCAACAAGGGAACTGTGCTGCCTCCAACACAGGAACTGTGTTCCATCACAGCCCACAACACAGCAGCTGTGCTGCTTGGCTGCCCTGCTCCCCAGTGTAGGAGCTGTGCTCCCCACCACCCTCCAAGGTAGGAGGTGTGCCTCCAGCATCCCCCAAATGCAGGAGCTGTTTCCCTGCCACCCCCAATGCAGGGAGCTGTACTTCCCACCACCCCTCCTCACAATGCAGGAGCCTGCCCTCACCACCACCCCTCAATGGTGAGCTGTCCTCCCATCCCCCAATGCAGAAGCTGTGCTCCACCAGTGTCCCCTGCAATAAGGAGCTGCACGCATTGCCCCCTCCACAGTGTAGGAGCTGTGCTACCACCACCCCAACACAGGAGTTGTGGATGTTCTGTCAGCCCTCCACTAGAGGAGCTGTGCTCCCTACTGTTCTCCAACACAGGAGGTGCGCACCCCACTAACCCCCAAACACAAGAGCAGTGCTCCCCAGCCACCCCAACACAGGAGCTGTACTCCCCAACACAGGACCTGTGCTCCCCTGCCACCTACCACAATGCAGGAGCGATGCTGTTCCAACACAGGAGCTGTGCTGTCCTGTCACCCCCAAACAGAGGAGGTGTGAGCCCCCAAAACACAGGAGATGTGCCCCCATTAAACACAGGAGGTGTACTCCCCTGCCCCCAAACAAAAGAGGTGTGTTTGCCTGCCCCCTAACAACTCAGGATTTGTGCTCTTCACCCCCAATAATGCAGGAGATGTGCTCCCTCACCCTCAACAATGCAGGAGCTGTGCTTCCGCACCTAACAATCCTAGATATGCTCCCTGCCCTCAACAAATGCAGGTGTACTTCGTGTCCTCCAGCAATACAGGAGGTGTGCTCCCAAACAATGCAGGAGGTGTGCTCCCATCCCCCAACAAAACAGCTGTGCCCCTACTTCCCAACAATGCAGGTGTACCTCCGCCCCACAAACCACTATTTTGAAAGCTAGTGGTCAACACTAACCCACAAACTAATTTGTCCGACTCTACAACAGACCCTCAAGATACTAGAATGGACACCCTAACACCAGGCATGACTGATCTGCCACCCGACCCACTGGAATGGATACACTAACCCACCAGAACAGGGATGCAACCAGCTGAAAATCCCAGCAGATGGACCACCTTCAGGCCTGTGACCAGTCTCTCTCCCCAGCCAGGCAGCCTCTGTACCTGAGCTGACCTTCTAGGGCTTGGATTTGCTCTCCCTTTCCAGGCAACCAGCCTGCTATTAGCAGCCCTTCCCAACCCCCAGACCATTCTTTCACCCCCAACTAAACTTCCTCCCACCATCTAGACCACACTTCCAGATCCAGGAGTAGGCTCTCCAACCCACTCCAGCCACTGTTCCTACCACTGAACCAGCCCCCAACCAGTCTTCCCTTCACAGCTGACCACCCTCCCTGCTGCTAGATGACCCCTTCAGTCCCCAAACCAGCCTCCCACCCTTAGCTGACCTAGGTCCCAGTACACACACTTACAGCCCCTGGACCAGTCCTGAGATGCCTGGAACAGCCTCCCCATCTATCTTCCCACTGTCCACCCATCTGGACCAGTCCTGGGTCCCACACACTAGCCTCTAACAGGATCTCCTGTCTGCCCACCCAGCCCAGCCCTGGGACTCCCAGACTTGTCTCCCACCTAAGGGCCTCATTTTCTTCCATTCAGACCAACCCTGGGACCCCTGACTAGCCTCTCTTACCTACATCTCTCCTCTCTGCCTACCCTGACCAGCAGTTGGAACCTGGACCAACATTCACTGCCTACATGCCCCTTTTTAAATTTGCCCCACCTAAACCAGCTCTGGGACTGGTGGACATGCCTACTTGACCTATGACCTCTTGGTACCCCCACTTGAGCCAGCCCTGGGATGGCTGAAATGGATTCCTACATCTATGTTTCAACTGTCCACCCACCTGGACCAGCTCTGGGACAACTGAATCTGCCTCCTCCACCTATGTCCTCCATGACTCTTGACCTGGATCATCCATACGATCCAGGCATTAGCCACCCGTAGCAACAGCTCCCCTTTTTGCCCACCTAGAGTATTCCTGGGAACCCAGATTGGCCAACCCCACCTATGTCACCTTGCTCCTTCAGCCAGACAATCCTTTGGACCAACAGACTAGCTTTTCACATCTATCACTTCCCTGCCTGCCCACTCAGCCCAGCCCTGGGACCCCTGGAGGATTTGGCTTTAGTGGTGTTTGAACCAGTGAACTCCCAGTATTCAACCTAGATTCCTGGTTTGACACTTTTTGTATAGTATGTCTATTGCAAATCAGCTGATGCATTCATCGTCTGGACTGTTGCTTTGAAATGTCTACATGAAAAGTAAAGAAATTAAATAAAAAAACTAGAACAACAATAAGCATCTTAATTTGTACTGTTGTGTAATTTTCATCAGAATGGAAAAATGTTTTAAGGACTGCAAATGTAACTAATAAACCATGACAGGGCATGTTTATTTTGGAGACACAATGGTGAGGGCTGAGTGCCTTTAGCCAACTGGGAAGTGCATTAATACATCACAAACCCTGACCTGGAGCAGGTTATTGGACATGTAAAATGGGTTTTTAACATTAAGCATACAAGAATGAAAACAATGGTTTCAAATTCTTTTGTTAATCTTGTTTCTCTCCTGGTCCTTGGTTGGCTAATTCTTTCCAGGTATCCTTGTCTCCGGCCGCCGTTCATCCCTGCACTTCCCACATTTTGGACCATCGCCGCTTACCACCACGGCTTATCCCTTGTGGTGGGGAGCCCCTCATCTTCCCCGCCAGGACCGGATCCAGTATTCTGGCGATGTCCTCGGAGATGCATAGTCGACAAAAGGCCATCAAGCCACACAACCAAGGCCTTTTTCCCCGATTTTTCTTCTGTTACGGAGAGGAGGTGTGCAGGACGCCAGTGGAGGGAGCATGAACGCATCTGCACATGCTCCTCCAGGTGTCTGCTCCCTCTCCACCCCCTTATCTACAGTATTGGTGCACTGCCCCCCCAGCTGCCGCCAGGGACCAGTACAGTGCCGAATACTGGCAACCCCCCCCCCCCAGAGAAGGATTGCAGGCCCTCGGACGCTCGATCCTTCTCCTTCCCTGCCGACCCCTGGCAACCCGTGCTCATTCCCTAAAACAGGTTGATGGTGTGGCGCGAGGTAAGGCGTCCTGCAGCAGCTCAGCCCTCAGCACCACAAAGCCGGCTAATGCTTTCAAATTCTGATAAAAATAAAAAAATACACAGTATTGCATATTGTTAAACTTTTTTTAAACTCTGGTTATCTCTCTTTCTTATAGTGGGAATATATCCCATGTTTTGTAAATTTTCTGGTCCCACTTCCTCCCACCAAGTATCCTTCCAGTTCACCTGTAGAATGTGGCCTGTGACTTAACCCTCAAGGTGGGGCTTCCCCAGAGGGGAGACCTAGATTCTCCTGAGAACCCCAATGAGCTGGCTGATTGTAATTTGGGAGAGGATCATGCTTACGTCCAGGGCTTTATGCTGCACATGAGAAGGAGGGCTTTCTTTGTTGTCAGCCCATAGTGGAAGTGGACGTGCAATGACATCAGTGCACATCAGAGTTGCTCCAACCCTCAACGTGCAGTCATCTACTGCCCCATCATTCCAGTGCCTCAGCACTGGTCCCAGTTTCACTCACCTCTAACCATCACCAGGGGTCAGTGTCTACCGGGTGCCAGTACTCTTCCCCACCCCGGAGAACAAGAGCAGTCCTTGGGATACTCATCCTTCCCCCCCTCCCCAGCCCTCCAGTGGGCTGAGTTTGCCACAGAACCTAGGCTGTCAGTGTCGCAAGAGGTTGGCTATCACTGTGCCAGTGGGCAGGACCCTATTGTTAAACACCGTAAAGTAGCTCAGTATTTTTGTAATGTTCGCATTCAGTCATTTAAAGATAAAAAAATATACTGTTAAACTGTTCTGGATTATTTTTAAGCATGGCAAAAAAGTAATTTGAAAAACAATTTTTAAACAAGCACTTCAGTAACACTCACTGATGTTTCAATTGTGTTCTGCACAGGTGCTCACGGAATATGCTATATATTTTCCAGCTCTGTGAAACTGTTTCACCATGGCTATTACTAAATTATTCTCTTAATGAAAACAAGGGTCTTGCATAAATGTGTGTGTAGTCCATCTGAAAATGTGCTAGCCAATCATTCCGTGGTCCTTAATTGTATTTACTTTAGGTTGTCTGTCCACTGCACTGCTGCTATTGTTCAGTGACTGAACAGAATAAAACTGGAATCTTTATACTGCTTCTGATTGCTATTCACTATTACAGCAGTGTTTAACATTAGCGTCAGCTCAGAATGATTTCTAAACTGAATGCTAAACTAATTGACTGCTTTCGTACTTCTAAGGAACTCTTATTTTTGCAATCAGAAGGCCATCTGCATGCTGATGTACTGTAAATATAGCAGTCTGCCTGGGTAAGGGTTGGGAAAGCTGAAAGGAAAGGGGGAATTGTTTAAAGACACACTAAGCCTAAGCTTGTTTCCATGTGCGACCTGGGAGCACATAGAGAATACTGGATGGGCAACTATGCAGAACCAGTGTGTTCTGCCACAGAGAGATTCTGATTCCCTCTGACCTCGAGAGTGAATCTCGAGAGGTCCACGGGAATCAGAACCCCGAGGTGGCAAAACACACTGGTTGTGCATAGAGTTGCTCATCCCGTATTTTTTATAGTGTATAGTACTGTGTGAAAAATAGAGGATTATGTATGATCGCTCATACACAACAAGGGTATTATTCACTTGAAAGGTTTCCATGGTAACTGGAGACCTCTCGTCCCATTACCATGGAAACCTCGAGAGTTTAAAAATACCCTTGTTGTGTATGAGCAATCATACACAGTCTTTTACAGTGTATGGTCACACATACAAAGACTGCACTTATTTATTCCACATTTGTGTGCAGTTTTTGCTTCTACTGGCCTGTTTCACTGCTGCGGCCATTCTTCACTCATCGCAGTCACTGCCACCGCGCCTACTTACGCGCACTCCACCTTCTAGATGTTACGCCTGCACTAGCTATGCTAGCCAGTGCAGCACAACAGCCACGATGACGTAGCTAGTGCAGCATAACTATGCTGTTGGGAGCATGGATTTCCATGCTCAACAGTGTTGTACCATACACTATATGTGTTTTGTGAGTTATTTTGCTTTGAAAATGAAACTGACTTATGCAGTCTCTATAGGTTCTAGAATGCTGTTTTACCACAGCAGGGTAGAACAGCATTCCATGACCTTGGAACTGTGGTAGAACAGCATTTTGAAAGGGATGGAATTCTATACAGAACAACACTCCACTATACACTACAATAACTTAAATGACTTGCTCGGGGTCACACAGTATGCAAGTGGGGCTGATAGGATTCAAACCCAGATCTCCAGGTTTGTAGCTCAGTGCACTTAAGCACTACAATATACTGCCTTCATAAACCTTAAGGAACTGATATTATGGGCTCGATTTTCAAAAAACCCTTAGAGCAACACAAGTTGCATTGCTCCAGGGCTGTGGCAACCTCCAGGTGTGCCAGGGATCCTGACCCCAACATAAAAATCAGGTTCTCTACATGCAAACCTGTTAAGTTTTTTAGATAAGGCTTGCTAGGTTCAAATGTATGGGAACCACTTGAAAACACCGAACAAGTATGTGTGTGGCTCACATTCTGCATGTATGCTGCACACTTTTATTTCTGTAAGAGAATGAAGCATATAAAAAATTTAAATTAAAAAGATACGGTGAATTCAAATAAAAGTACACTAAACCTAAACCAAATACAGTGAACAGTGAAAACAACCAAGCCAAAAGGGTAATGTTCTTTTCATGTTATGCTTGGATATGGTTTTTGAGTTGGGGGAAGTAAAGGGGGCTGCAATAAGGAGATGGTGTCTTGCACTTGTTCAATCCTCCCTGTCCTCTTGCTCCCAACCCCTCCCACCAGCCATGGTGGCAAGTTCGAGCCACCCGCCATGGCAGCATGCTCCTTGAGTTGCTCCAGCTATGTCATCAGACTGCTGCGAGCACCTATCCCTGGTGGCATGCTCCCCAACCCTGGCCTCTAGCCTCCAACCCCCCTCCCCAGCAGTAGGCTCCTGAGCCAACCACAAGCTATAGTGGCATGCTTACTCCACCCCACATCAGTGGCCTATAACTCCCCCCTGCACCCTGGCCTCAGGCCTAAGGTCCCCCCAGCAATGGCAGTATGTCCCTAGCCCCCCATGGACTCAAGCTCATTCACTCTAGCCCTGGTGTCACCCCACCACTTGAGGCTGACTACTGATCCCCCTTAGCCATAGTTCTAGAATCCCCCCTTAGGCCTCAAGCTCCCATACCCCAAAATACCTCCCCACCCCAGTTCATACCTCATGCTACACCCAACCCCAAAGTTGGCAACTGGCTTTAGTAATTTTCATTTAATAAGCAGGATTTGCTAACCTGAACATAAGGTCCCCTTGAAAACAGCTACTGTATGTGTATAACCAATCATTGCATTTGATGTCAATCACTATGGTACTCAGCACTGTCCCAGGATGCCTTGGAATCCCCTGACCTGATGTTAGTTCAAAAAAAAAAAAACTATTTCAAGAGGTTTAAATGGGGCTGCCACTCAGCCTGCAGGCCATATATTGTGGATGTCCATGTGGCTGCTTCCAGGTTTTGATATCCACAGTATGGTGGCACATTTTATGTACTCACGCTGGCCAGTGCATAGACGCATTGAAATTCTAGTCTTTCTAGTCTAGTTCTCTGGGCAACACCTCTTCTTGAGGCATGTAAAGCACACTGCCATCATGTGGATGATAAGACATGTTACCTCCAGGGGGGTTAGTCCACTCCCCTGGCCCTCTCCTAAACTTGCATATCAGGACCAGAGAGCACACAGCTACTGGGTCTTTCCTGAAACTAGGCATTTGATTGCCTAGTGCACTAACCTGGTTAATAACAACTAAATAAATAAATAGTCATCGGCTGTAGGGTCCAGCTGCAGGGAGGAGTGGGGAGTCCAGGTGCAGGGGAAAGATGGGGGGGCTGATTCCAAACCTCTCAACTGTCCCTCATTATGAGGGACTTCCCACATTTTACCTCTCAGCAAGAAGGTGCTGTGAGTACAAAGCTAGTCTTTTGCTATGGGGGTCCAGCCACAGAGTGACCATATGGGGGGTTTGTCCCATACATTTCAACTGTCCTACATTATGAGGGACGTCCTTCATTCTACACCTCAGCATTGCTGTGCCCCTCAGGGAAATGGTGCTGCCACACAGAGAAAGTGCTTTGAGCACACAGCTAGTCTTCAGCTGTGGGGGTCCAGATGCAGGGAAGGGTGAGGGTCTTGTTGGAAAGTGGGAGTCCAGCTGCAGAGGGGCCAGATCTGGGGCAACTGACAACATACCTCTCAAATGTCCCTCATTGTGAGACTAGGTTCATGGCACCCACCCCTAAATTGGACAGCAACATGTCAATTCATTCCAATCTATCTGCTACGTGAGAAGTCATGCTGTACTATTTGTTCCACTGTTAATCAGACCCCTGTACAAATCATTCCCTTACAATTCACTCTCAGCATAAATTTAATACATTAAACTCCAGGGGGGGATACGTTTTGCAGGGAGCCAGTTGACACTGGAACTAATAGTATGATGCAAGTTGTCACAGAGCGAATTGACTGGGATGGCTTAACTTGTCACCTCAGTGGACTCCAGCTGTAACAGATGCAGGCTCACCATTATGGCTCAAATATCCCACCTCCCAATCAAGTAACTAAATCATGGGTACTTACTAGTTCAGGTAAGGGAACTTCTGTGTAGATCTAGATTCTGGATGCTGGGTGGGGAGTACCTGTAAAACAAAGGTTACACAGAAGTCACAGAGGATCCATAGTTTTTAGAGCAAATAGTACAGATAAGACAATAGTAAATAAAAGTATACTTATCTGATATAAGCACAGGTCAAAGTCCAGTCAGTCCTATGGAAGTAAAGGGGAAAATATGTTTGATACAAAATTGTCAGTAGTGAGAGTAGAGACAGGATAGCACAGATGTAATAGGGTAGAGGATGAGGTTAGAAATAAAGTAAGAGGTATTTTGGTTTAAGGGTTTTAGGGAGGAGAATTCACCCACCTACCTAGAAGAGAACCAAAGTCAGAAGACCCAGAAGAAGACTGGAGTCAGAGGACCCAGAGGAGTCAACCAGAAGACAGTGCAACTGATCATCTTCTGGCCAGGAAGGCTAAAGTCACCTATTCTGTAACATCAACGTAGGGGAGACCAACTTGTCTGGGCTTGAGTACTGGGGGATCCACTGAGCTGAGCTTGGGTGCAAAGGGGGGCCCACTGAGTTGCATTTAGGTTCATGAGAGGATCCACTGGGCTGGGTTTGTGTGCAGGAGGGGAATCCAGCAGGATGTGCTTGAGGGCAGGAGGTGACACGGTGAGCTGAGACTGGTGAAAGGACGGGATCCTGTGGGCTGAGCTTTGGTGCAAGAAGGGACCCAGAAGGTTGGGTATGTGTACAAGAGGAGATCCAGCGGGCAGGGTTTGTGTACAGGAACAGACCCAGTGGGATGGGCTTTTTTGCATTGTTGTGATACATTTGCATAGTTCTGATATATTGCCTTGTTGAGATTATGGGATCAATTCTGAAAGATGGGCACAAGCCATGCCGATGGCAGCTTGCGCCAATTGCCGGTGCACCAGGAACCCTGCACCCAATTCACTACTGGGTAGGGCCCCAGCACTGATATCCAGCAGTTTTCAGTAAATGTGGCCATGTGGCAAAAAGATGGCAAACCCAAGAAGTTTGGCATGAGCTGTGGTGCAGTCAGACAGCATCTGTGCCATGTGATAGAGCCCTTTCAGGAGGCTGCCAGGGTTGTGAGGGAAGGGGCAGTGCTTGGGGAGGGCTGGTGGTGGGTCACAGATAGGTGACCAGAGGGGTTGCACCAGCACTCTGATGGGGCTGTAGAAGGGCCACTGCGATGCCAGTGTATTGGGGAGTGCCCACATGCTAGGCACCAATGGGGGGTTGCTATGGGCACCGCACCACAAAGGGCTCCTGATATATATATTTTGTCAGTTTTTGTTTACTGGTCTAGTGCACTAGACAAATACAATACCACTGCAACTGCCGTGCAGTTGTGGGAGGCGTGGGAGACCACTGGTGGTCGGCGGCACATATTCCCTCCTGCCCAGGGAGGGCTCTTGGATTGGCGCATGGATCGTTGGACCAACCCTGGCTGGTCTGACTGTCCCGGACCATGTGCCCTGCAGGAGGGTTTCCTGAGTCCCAATGCTGAGGATATGGCAGCTTGCATCTGCCACAAGCCCTCTAGCACCCTGGTGCAGTCCTGGCGTAGGGTCGGTCTGGTGCACTGGGTCTTGGGTTGGTGCAGGAGGCTTGACACAAGGTGTCCCTTACATCATCCTGTGAGAGGATTGCAAGAGATTCCCAGGGTCCGTCTGAAGACATCTGGAGGAGAGCATTTGCTTTTATGGCTCTGACCCTGTGGAATTCTCTACCTCATCGGATATGAGATAGCCTGACCATAGAGTGTTTTAAAACATCTTAAAAACCCACTTTTTAATCAGGCCTTTTCTGGTTTATAATAGGAATGGCCTTTTATTAGGTAGCTGTTTGATGAGGAGTGTGATTTTCACACGGGAAAGCTGTTTCTGGAACTTAGCTTCCGGCCCATGCTCTTTGGGGGTAATTCTTGCCTCAGTGCTTATGCACTAGTGTTCCTTGTCTTTTAGTTTGTTTTGTTCTATTGGGTTCACATTTTATTAATATTTTAATTGTATATGGTGTTGTGAATTTATGTCTATATGTTAGTGGATGTTTGATCTGTAAGGGCACCCCTTTGAAAAATAAAGTGATGATGATGATGATGATGATGACGATGAACTTCAGAGTTTCAGGGATCAAGACCCATGATTATAGCATACTGAGGCATCCCAAAGAGAATGAAACTTGTGTCTGTACTTTGCCATTCTCGGCCAATATTGAATCAGATGTGGAAACCTGCTTAATAGGTGGTGTCTGTTCTGGTGATGCCTTGTCAGCCTGACATACATAAGGACTTGCATTCCCATAGGATGGATAGGATAGGATATACTGGGCAGCAGTGCCACAAGCTGCAAAATGTTTCTCCTCAAGGATTATGTTGCACTGATTTGGACTGGGTATGGTTATTTGGCAAATGGATTGGCAATCCTGTTTTTCAATGGAATGTGACGTTTGTCTTCATTAGGAAACTAAACTCAATTTTCTTCACTATGCATCCTTAAATACAATTCTATAACCAGGTAATTTTTATCAAAGTGCCCTATATGAGCCAGCCCGGTGGCGCTGAGGGTTGAGGTGCTGGACGCCACACCTCGCACCATGCCGTCGACCCGGGTTCGGGAGCGGACTCGGGCCACCGGGGTTGGCAGAAGAGAGGTTGGATTGAGCGTCCCAGGACTGCTCTCCTTCCTCTGGGGTGGGATAGTGGGATACGTTGCGCTTGGGCGACCCCTGGTGAAGACCAGAAGAAGCACAAGGTGCAGTGTAAGCAAGGAGCGGAGTTCGGCAAGATGCTTGCGTAGCGCAGTGCGTCATTGCACTATCGGCTCCGAGGGGACCAATTAAAGTGGAAAACCAGGCTGGGTGCGACCGAGCAGCTTGATAGCCTCGCACCCACCGACCTGGAGGCCTGTCGTGGAATCGCGTCGGAGGGTCCAGTGTCGGCCATGCTGGGACCCTCATGTACAAGTAAGCCTGCTGCCCTCCGGGTCGGTGGGAGCTGGCGGCTGGATGCCTCCGCCAGGAGTGCTGCAGAGGAGAGAAAAATAGAAAGATGATAAAAAAAAAGTGCCCTATAGGGTCTGTAATTCACTGCAAATGTATCCAGATTTGGTTCCGTCAGTTGATAAATTCCTAGATAAGAAATGCAACAGCTCCAGTGTGCACCTTTGAAAAGCATCATCCCAAATTCTGTAGTTGAAGAAGAAGTTTGCCACATGGCTAAAATAATTTTTCGAGATGGGAACATCCCTGAACTCAAGGTTGAGATTCAGCTGGATGCCTCAGTTTCAGCAGCTGTTTCTCCTCTGTTGCTGCCCAGTTCTGATCAGTGCTGTCCCCTCATTACTGACGCATTACACCACAAAGAACTACTGCAGCAGCAGCTGTGATGGTGACAGCAGCTTGGGTGCTCGCAGCCTGATGTTCCTGTGTCCCAGTCCCTGCAATCCTGAAGTGGAAAATGATTCCAGAACTTTTTTTTTACTCAGTTTCACCTGGCTGCTGACAGAACTGAAACAGACTAGAGCGATAACGCTGTAAATCAGTCACACGACAGCAGAGGGCCCCCTCGCTGCCTCAGGGCCCACACAATTGCATGGGTTGCCATATGCCTAACACTGCCACTGCAGAGTCATCAACTTCAGAACAATACAACTCCACTCCATTATGGCTGCAATTCTGGGCATTTGGAACTAGTTGCAACTGCCTTGGATTGTGGCTCACAATTCTGAAGGCCAACGCCGGCTCCGGGAACTAATTCACAGTATCATCATCATTGTTAGCGCCTTTTTTATTTTATGGTGTTACATTTTACTAACAGCAACATATTTAGCTGCACAGTGTGTGTGTGTGTTTCTTTGTATAACTTCACTGCACAGTATCAGAGGGTACAGTAGATGATGGTAGCCAGAATAAGCAGTGGGGATCTCTGGGTGATTACTCCCAACTGAGATGTAGGGTGAGGAAGTTACAGTGCAGCACTCACTGTGGGACACATGCCCTGGTGACAACATTTTCCTCCACTTCATCCTTCTCTGTGTTGCTTATTTTTTCAGCTCTACTTTTGCACTGGCTACAGGCAGGCTACTTACCCCATTTTTTATCCCTCTCGCCTCTCACCAACATCCCCCATTCAGCTGCCCAGGTTGGAGGTCCCGTAGTTTGCCCTCTATTGAGGAGCTCACTAGGGAGAAACCGTGATCCATCAAAAGCCTGTCTAGGACTTATGATTCCCATCATCATTCGGGAGAAGTTGAGGGTCATCATGAAGCGCTACCGCACAGGGTTTTGATATTGTGATGATTTCCCCAAGGTGCAGATCTGCAATAACATCAGCGTGCAGGCATGCATGCTTCCACTCATGCCCCACAGATGTCGGCCACTGCTGTCCCTCTTCTGTTGTGGTCTTGGCATGGTGTACACCCAGCCTTCTTATCACCACCCTTCCCCACCAAAGGTAGAGAGAAGTTCATGGGATGCTCATCCAACCCCCCGCCAGCCCTCTGTTACACAGGGCTCGTTCCTGAACCTTGTTTGTCAATGTCACAGGCAGTAGAGCTACCGCTGCACCAGTAGGTCAACCCATCTCGTGTTGCTTTTACTCATGAAATGTAAACAAATAACAGTGATGAAGGGGACATGTGAAACTGGGAGAAGGGATATCAGTGGGAGAGAGGGATATGGAGTGTGAGGGAGTGTGATACGGAGAAAAGAACAAGGACTGTGAAAGAGAGAGACTAGGGATGTATGTCACCCCCCCTGCAAATGGGGGTTCCCAAAAAGTCTTCCAGGAGCTTGCTTGAATGCTCCAAGCCTGAATGGTGTTTGGCGTCTAAGCCGTTTATCTGTGAGTGCTTTTAGAGCCTCTGGTACTGTCTCTTTAAGAGCTGTCTGCTTGCAGACATAATTAGTTTCTATGGGGGGACTGTATGTTTCCCTGCTTAAGTCCCATTCGAGCTGCTGCCAAATCGCTCCGTTTCTGCCGTCGCTAAGTGGGCAGAGTGAGCACTTTTCAAAGATGTAACTGTTTGCCAGAAATCATTTAGAGTAATAACGAAAATACAGTTTGTCTAACCTGCTTTTCTTTGCAGTCAGAACTGTGTTTACTTAGCCCTCCATTCTGGTTTTGAACTGCTGAACTGGACCAATCAGTGTGGGGGGACCTTTGAAATGAAGCCTGCTGCTGGCAAATCAGAACTTGGACTCTCATTGTGGAGCCAGCCACCTACAGTATGTACTGTATGGCCAATGCCTCTGGGTATTGTAGTTTGGACTTCGGCGCCTTTTTGCACCAACAGAGGGAGTCTGATTGTGAGTGACAGCCAAACCAGCCAACTGAACTGGGAGCAACTCAAAGGAAATGCCCGGCTCTGTCTACTGGAAAGATCAGATGAGCTGAGACAGTGAAGAGAGAAGGAGCTATGTGCTTCTGTAGTGAATAGTTTTAGCACGGTAAGCGTGGGTAAGGCCCTGAGTTTTGGTCTGCAGCCTGTGCAAGCGCCTGTTCGGACTGAATCCAACCTGTGAAGAGAATGAAGGAGATCTGAAGAGCAGAAACCAGGCTCACCCTGTAGAAGACTGGAGAAATTGCTGAATTGTGCTCGGTCTGTCAGGAACTGAATCTGCTGTGTGTTCTCCCGGGTATTGTGCAGTAATTGCGATCGGGATCGAGAAGCAGCCTGCCTGGTATAGTACTTTCCTTTTACATAATGTGTGTAGTGCTTGTGGGGAATCGCATTTTAAATCCCCTGTACAGTGACTTGAGTGCATGAAGCTGGAAGTAAACCCCAGCTTAATCCAGACTACATCCATTTGCTCTAAACTGCAGTGGGGTCCAGTCACAAGGACCTTGTCCAAGTGGTCTGCTCCTCCTGGCAATCCAGGACAATCTGCCTTCCATCCAGTTCCCAGCACTGAGTTTGTGAGTACAAAGCAGGGTAGCTCCCTGCCATCTGTTTATCGAATTGCAAGTGTGTCATCTAATTGTTGATTTTTTCATTTCTTCACGAACTGAGCCCTCCGGCTCCGGATTACAGTTGGGTATTGTGCAAGTGTTTTTCCATCACAGGGCCCCAAACAGTTGCACCAATCCTGGCTAGCCCCCCTCCTCCATCCTGGGTACCCAGTGAAAGTGACAATTTGGGACTCTGAATATGCGCACAGTACTGTGCCTATTAATGTGTTTAACCTAATTAACTTGATTTTCCCCTTTCTTGTTACAGCTCCTTAAATAAATCAGATCTGTTGGTTTTCAGCAAAGTTGCACTGACTGAGGTATTCGTTTATGTTAAAGTATTGTACTGTGGTTTTTGCACTGTATCATCTTGTTTTACAGGGGGTCCCCAGAGTCCAGTCGACAGACCCAGTCCTGGGGGTAAGTGTACATTGTGAAGATATTCTTAATGCATTGTGTGGGCCACTAGTGGGAAGAAAGAAGGGTTACAGTGTCCCAGAGGGCTGTGACCAAGTTAGTTTAACTACTGCAAACCCTGACCTCGAGGTGGAGGCACCTGCCATTGGACCTAGGCCCCTCAACCTGTTAGTAGTTAAGCAGGCAGGGGTAGTAGCCCTTGGGAAAGCACCACCGAGGGGTTACATCTTGGAGACACCGGTGGGATTAACGTCCCCTAGTGGCCACATTAACGAATCAGTGGTGAAAATAAATGGGTACCCCAACAGAAGTGGCTGTGCACCGGTTGGTGGAGTGGTGCACTGGGGAGTAGATCGATCCCCAAAATGCTATGCTTATCTTGGACATCCCCCTTGGTATCAATATGGACACTGTACAGGGAGTACTTTCCAAGGTGGAGGGTTTACAAAACCCTGTGGTGGTGGGTCGACATGCTAATCTGCTCACCCACACTTTCCTGGCCCTAGTAGAGTTTAAGGATCCCATCGATAGCTCCAAAGTGCCACAGACTATTACCCCAGAGGAAGCCCTCAGTGCCTGGAGAGTGATAACTAAGGACAGTAAAGACCCGGTGGGGAATGAACACCCCCCCCCCCACTATCTGAAACTTTTGAGGAGAAATTTGCTAAATGGTTGCTGGGGGAAGGGAAAGCTGTGTAGAACTTGAAGAAACTATTCTTGCCACCTGGGGGTGTTCCTCCCCCAACACCCTCTCCTGTTCCAGTACCCATTATGGTGGCTGAACCAATGCAGGCTCCTATTTCTGCACCTGCCATTAGTCACGACTCTTACCGAAGGTTGAGGATCTTCTCTGGCACCCTCCCCACCCCTCAGGGGGAGGATGATTGGGACACCTGGATAGATTGTGTTGCCCCCCTGATACCTGAATGGCAGTGTGTGGAGGCTCAGAAGCAAAAAAGAATCATAGAAAGTCTGAGCGGTCCTGCCCTAGAGGCCATTAAATTTTTGAGGTCTACAAATCCTGATGCATCTGCCCAGAAGTACCTATCTGTGCTTGAAGTCAATTTTGGAAGCATTGAGTCAGGAGAGAGCTTGATGTGGAAATTTCAAGGTACAAAACAGTGGCCAGGGGAAAGTCTCTCTGCATATGTCACTCGTCTGGAGAGAGCTCTGCAGAAGGCTTAATGAAAAGGTGGGGTAGCTGCCAGTGACTTAAACCATGTGAGGTTGGAGCACCTACTACAGCATGCAAAGCATTCTAAATTGCAGCTTCTTCAATTAAGGCTCCCAGACAGAAGGGGTAACCCACCGGACTATTGTGACTTAATAAAAGAACTTTGGGAGGTTGAAGATGAGGAGGGGGATTCTAATTTGTGGGTGAGCGCAGCCCAAGTGATCACAGCATCGGAAGGTCCTTGTGAAGTGGGGACCAAAGAGGGTGTGCCACCATGGGGTGAACTGCTGAGAGAGTCAGGAATTCAAAACAGTCCCTTTATGAGGCTTACCTGCAAGTACAGGCCCGACCTATAACCGACTGGATCTACTATGGGGTGGGGTACCCACCAGGCATCTCCTGCTGACAACAGCTCAAAACTCAATGTCTTGACCATGGAAGTGGGAAATTGACGAGATGCCTCAAATGCTTATCATGCCGCAGACAGAGATGGCACCAAGGTGTCCAGTTAGTGGGTACCCCATCCTGGCTCCCAGTGTGGCCGCCACAGCTCAAACTCCAGAAAGTATGTTTTGCTATAATTGTGGGAAGGATGGGCACATGAAGAGAGAATGCAGGTCCCCAAAAGACACAGACAAAGTTGTATATAGGCTACAAGGAGAGCTTCGGAGGACAATTCAGTGGTTGAAAGGTACACAAAATGATTGCAGTGAGGATCCAAAAAATGCTAACTCATGTCCCTTTGTGGCAAGGTCAGTTGCCCAGGCCCCTGCTGCCGCCTCTTCAGACTGGTCCTGAATAGTGGGTCCCTCCATGGAGACCACTGTAAAGGTGAATGGAGTGTCTACAAGAGCTGTACTAGACAGTGGCTCCCAAGTGACAATTATGTTCCAAGACTGGTATCAGAAGCACTTGTCTGATGTACCCTTACAACCGTTGGAGGGGCTGCATGTCTGGGGGTTAAGTGAGAAGGCCTACCCCTACTCGGGATATATCCGAATTTGGCTGTCTTTTCCCACCTCCGTGGCTGGGGTGGCAGAGCAAGTAGAGACCTTGGTCTTAGTGTGTCCCCCTACTGGACTGTATGATGGGGTTCCTTTACTAATTGGGACTAATGCACATATGTTTGGATGGCTGGCACAGTTGTGTTATGAAAAACAGGGGTCAAGGACCAGTAGAGCTTTAAGAATTCCAGCCTTGATCAAGAAGGCCTATGAGGCACAGAGAGATGCTGAAAAAGTAGAACTGGAGGAACTGGTTGGAATTGTCTGGAAGAAGGATCCTGAGTCTCTGATCCTGGCACCAAATGCCCAGTGTACCTTACAGGGAGAGGTCCGTATCAGAAAGGATGTCAAGAATAAAATATTAATGTTGGATGCACCAGGCGATGGAAAATTGCGGAGGGACTGCTGGTCAAGCCTAGTATTTTGCCTGCTAGGAGCCATGCTTATGCCAGAAGGGTAATGGTTCAAGTTCATAATGTGTCTGACAGAGATTAGAGTAATATAGAGTTGCACCCTGGCTAATGTGCATTGTGCAGACACTGCAGTGCTACCCAGTAGCAAGAGTTCGGGGAAGAATGACAGAGTAACGCCTGACTTGTTTGATTTTGGTGACTCCCCGTTGCCAGCTGAATGGAAAGTGAGGATCAGTGAGAAGCTTGCCCAGAGAGACCAGGTGTTTTCTTTAAAAGAATGGGACGTAGGATGTGTGCAAGGAGATGAGCACCACATCCGGCTGCATGATGAAAGGCCATTTCGTGAGAGGTCTCAACGCCTGGCTCCTGCTGACATAGATGATGTGAGACGGCATCTGCAAGAGATGCTAGCTGCAGGTGTAATGCAAGAATCCAGAAGCCCCTATGCTTCCCCCATTGTGGTAGTGAGAAAAAAGAATGGGACAGTAAGGATGTGCATGGATTATCGCACTTTAAACCGGCGGACTATCCCTGATCAGTATACAATGCCCCGCATTCAGGATGCTTTGGACTGCCTGAACGGTAGCAAGTGGTTCTCTGTACTGGATCTTCGCAGTGGATGCTACCAGATCCCGATGGTCTCAGAAGACCGTGAGAAGATAGCCTTTATCTGTCTGCTTGGCTTCTATGAATTCATGAGGATGCCTCAAGGGATTTCAGGTGCCCCAGCCACTTTTCAATGATTGATGGAGTGTGCAGTGGGGACATGAACTTATTAGAGTGCCTGGTATACCTAGATGATGTCATTGTGTTTGGCAGCTCACTGGAGGATCATGAGAGCATATTATTCTAGGTATTGGACCGACTGGAAGATTTTGGCCTTAAACTGTCCATTGATAAGTGTCAATTCTTTCAAACATCAGTAAAGTATGTGGGACACATAGTATCCACCGAGGGAATAGAGACCGACCCAAGCAAAGTTGAGGCTTGACCACCTGGCCACAGCCCAAAATCTAAAGAACTGCAAAGATTCTTGGGATTCTGTGGTTATTATCAGCATTTCATCAAGGACTATTCAGAGTGATCCGCCCTCTATTTAACCTGACTCAAGGTATCCCCAACTCACAAAAATACAAAAGTCAAGCGTCCCTCAAGACTGAAAGACTGTATTTCATCAAGTGAAGTATTTGGGACCACTGGACTCCTGATTGTTGAGACTGCTTTTCATTAGATCATATATCCAACTTACTGCCTCCCGTGTTGGCCTATGCTGATTCAACAAAACCTTATGTCCTGCACACTGATGCTAGCTTGCAAGGGTTGGGGGCTGTGTTGTATCAGGGGCACGAGAATGGCCTGAGACCAGTGGCCTTTGCCAGCAGAAGCCTGACCCCTTCCGAAAAGAACTATCCTGTACACAAGTTAGAGTTTCTAGCTTTGAAGTGGGCCATTGTTGATCAATTCCATGAGTACTTGTATGGGGCTAAGATACTAGTAAAAACTGACAATAATCCTTTGACCTATGTGCAGACTTCAACTAAGTTGGATGCCACCGGCCATAGGTGGCTTTCTGCAATATCTACATACGACTATGCTGTTGAATACAGAGCAGACCTGAACCACATAGATGCTGATGCTCTCTCCCGGAGGCCTGTTCCCCAGAATGACTGGGTCAGACTGTCAGAACCTGATATTGAGCACTCTGCCAGAGTTTGACAGGGAGGAACAAATGTCCCGCAGGGCGCAGTGGACTGTATGGTGGATTGTTTGGGACCTTCTGAGGATGCATACCTGCTGCTTATTGCCACTTTTCTGCAATAGACATTGGTGCACTGCCTCAGCTGGTGCACAGTATTCAGCGGGCTCAATCTCAAGATCCCATGATCAAATCAGCTTTAGAAGCCCTCTATGCCGGGAAAGATGTGTCCAAATTATGTTCCACTGATTTGAGAACTGCATTGTTATACAAAGAAGGTCCTAAGTTGAAATTGATCAATAGACTGTTATACAGAGAAACAGTAGACAGAGGGGGACAAGTAGACAAATAGCAACTAGTGCTGCCCACTGCTTTTCGAGACTCAGTGCTGAGGTTCTTACACAACCACATGGGGCACCTTAGTATAGACAGAACACTTGACTTGGTGAGATCTAGATTCTACTGGCCTAAGATACATAGATACATAGACAGTGTCGGCAGATAAGGGCCTATGGCCCACCTAGTCTGCCCATTTGAGCTTGTAAGTTCAGTTTGTTTTCCTAGAAGTCTGTTTCCCCTTACCCCTGACCTCTAGAATTCCTTTATGTCTATCCCATGCATTCTTAAATCCCGTGATTGTTTCAGCCCCACCACTTCCTCTGGCAGGGTGTTCCCACTTGTCCACCACCGTTCTGTGAAGAAATTCTTCTCTCATGTTTCCTCTGAATCGTCCCTCAACTTCATCCCATGCCCTCTAGTCCTGAAACATCTTTTCACTTAAAAATAGTGTTTTCCTGCCCTATTCCTCCCTGTAAGATACTTGTATGTCTCTATCATATCCCTCTCTCCTCTCTCCTCCAGGAGAATTACATGTTCAGTTCCTTCAACCTGTCTTCATAGGACTTGTGATGCAACCCATGCACCATCTTTGTTGCCCTCCTCTGAACCTTCTCTACCCTGTCTATGTCCTTACGTAGGTATGGTCTCCAGAACTGTACACTGTACTCCAGGTGGGGCCTCACTAGTGTCTTGTATAGCAGAATTATGACCTCCCTTTTCCTGCTGGTGATGCCTGCCATACATCCCAGCATCCTATTTGCTTTACCTGATGCCTTGTCACACTGTTTCCCTACCTTGAGGTCATCAGAGATGACAACCCCAAGATCCCTTTTCTGCTTGGTGCATGCTATATCCTCACCCCCAACTGATATATTGTGCCAGGGTTTTGTTCCCCATATGCATTATCTTGCACTTCTTTGCATTGAATTTCAACTGCCAAACCTTGACCATTCTTCAAGTTTCTGCAGGTCCTTCTCATTCTGTCTACACCCTCTGGTGTGTCTACTCTGTTACAGAGCTTTGTGTCATCAGCGAACAGTGAAATTCTGCCTTCTAGATCCTGTGCAATGTCACTGATGAAGATGTTGAATAGGACCGGTCCCAGCACTGATCCCTGTGGTACCCACTGGTTACTCTTCTCTCTGTGGAGTGACAGCCATTTACCACCACCCTCTGTGTCCTGCCACCCAGCCAGGTACCTACCCACCACTACTGTCCTGCCCACACCCATATTCCCCAGTTTGTGTAATAGTCTTCTATGTGGCACAGTGTCAAAGGCCTTGCTGAAGTCCAGATAGGCCATGTCCACTGCCCTCCTGATCCACCTCCCTAGTCATCCAGTCAAAAATTCAATGAGGTTGGTCTGACATGACCTCCCCTGGTGAAACCATGTTGCCTTGGGTCCTGTGGTCCATTGACAGCCAGATGTTCCACCAATCTCTCCTTCAGTAGTGCTTCCATGATCTTTCCCACTACGAGGTGAGGCTGACTGGTCTGTAGTTCCTGCTTCCTCTTTGTTCCACTTTTGTATAAAGGGACTACATCTGCTGTTCTCCAGTCTTTGGGTAACTCCCTGTTTCCAGTGATTGGCTGAACAGGATAGCCAGAGGTTCAGCCACCACCTCTCTTAGTTCTTTAAGGACCCTGGGGTGCACCCCATCTGGCCCCATTGCTTTGTCAGCTCTTATTACTTCCAGAAGATGGGGACTGATGTGGAGCAACACATTTGAACTCGTAGTCGCTGCTTACAGAGGAAAGCTTTGCCCCAGAGGCATGCCCTTCCCTTGTTAACATCACCACCAGTGCACACATGGAGCTGGTCTGTATTGATTTTCTGAGTTTGGAGTCAGATCAAAGAAATATTAGTAATGTGCTGGTGGTCACTGACCATTTTACGAGATATGCCCAGGCTTTCCCCACCAAGGATCAGAGGGCATCCACTGTGGCAAAAGTACTTGTAGAAAACTTTTTTGTTCACTATGGGGCTCCACAAAGAATCCATTCTGATCAAGGGAGAGACTTTGAGAGTCATCTGTTCAAAGAGATGCTTTCTCTGTGGGGAGCGCAAAAGTCCAGAACCACCCCTTAGCAACCCCAGGGGGACCCACAGCCTGAACGTTTCAACCGCACCTTGCTAGATATGCTAGGCACCTCCACCCAAAGGACAAGCCTAGATGGAGCCAACAAATTAGCACCCTGGTATATGCCTACAACTGCACAAAGTGATGCCACTGGGTTCTCCCCTACCGCCTGATGTTTGGAAGAAGGCTCAATTGCTGGTAGATGTGTGCTTTGGGGTCTCTCCTGATGGGGTTCGAGCTGACAACTATTTACAGTATGTGCAAAGTTAAAAGGCCAGCTAAATCATGCATTACCAACTGGCTCAAACCATGGCTGCCAAAAGAAATCTGGCCAACAAAGAAAGGTATGATAAAAAGATGAAAGCACAGGAACTCCAGGAGGAGATTGGGTATTGCTAAGAAATCTGGGACTGCATGGCAAACACAAGATTGCTGACAGATGGCACCATCTCCCAGACATTGTAGTGGGCAAACTAGATGATCTGCCTGTGTACAAAGTAAGGCCTGAGAATAATTCATAAGATGTTAAAACAATGCATAGAAATCATTTACTGCCCTTGGACAAATCTTGATTGAGTCTGAGCCCGAGAAAATGCCCCTCTGGACCAGTGACTAGAGCTGCTGCTAAAAAAAAAAATCAAGAAAGTCTGCACCTACAGAAGCTGAGTTAAAGTTTTCCCTCCACAAGTCCCAGTTGAATATGACTGTCAGTCCATGTCAGAGGAAAGTGAGTGCGGTTTTGAATACTACCCTTCTTACGAACTGAGTCAGTTGTTTCGGGGCAATCCCCTAGTCAATCCTGGAGATGAAGCTGGGCCTTCTGGCCTGTCTAAGCCCCCAGCTTTGTCCCCGGAGCCAATGCTCCCAGAAAGTGAAGTGCAAAGCATTAAGTCAGAAGATAAGGAACTACTGTGTATGGTTGAACTGTTTGAGCTTTCAGAGAAGGAAAATGATGGACTGGAATAGACTGGTGACATACCAGAACAAGAAGAGTGTGTTGAGTGCCCTGATAATTCACTGTCAGTGTCAGAAAGCTCTCCATGTGAGTCAAGTGTTGTGGGCTCAGAGATTGTAACTCCTGGAACTGAAAGTGCCCCAAGTTCTAGCCTCTCTACCCCAATGGAGACTCCCCTGACAAGTGAGGACAATGCTGAACATAAGGCTCAGAGTGCAGAGACTGTAACAGTTCCCCCTAGAAAGACTGGTCGAGCTGTAAAGCCTGTGGTGCACCTCAGTTATGATTCTCCTGGGAAGTCTGTGGACTTGCCTCTCAATGTTGTCCATAAAGGAGTGTATGTGTCCCCGAGCTCATTGCCCAAGCTGAACATCAGTGCTAACTCCAAGTCACTTGTGTTGCCCTCTAGGTATGGTGCCCCTGCCCCATCCAGACCCAAGGTAGCTGATAGGGAAGGGCCCCCTCTCTTCAGGTTGCATGCACAAAAGGTAATAACCTGAGTTATGGTACAATGTGTGTGTAATACTGTGTAAAGAGTGACGTACTGCAAAGTTTCAGAAATGTGTTCCTGGTAAAGTGATATATTGACTGATGATTACATGTATAAGCCTAATGTGATACTGATGAAAATGTATATGGTTGTATTGAAATTTATAGGAGTACTTGCCTGACGCGGACACCAAGCTTTACCAGGCTGGGAAGGGTGTAACCCCCCTGCAAATGGGGGTTCCCAAAAAGTCTTCCAGGAGCTTGCTTGAATGCTCCAAGCCTGAATGGTGTTTGGCATTTAAGCCGTTTATCTGTGAGTGCTTTTAGAGCCTCTGGTACTGTCTCTTTAAGAGCTGTCTGCTGGCAGACATAATTAGTTTCTATGGGGGGGACTGTGTGTTTCCCTGCTTGAGTCCCACTCGAGCTGCTGCCAAATCACTCCATTTCTGCAGTCACTAAGTGGGCAGAGTGAGCACTTTTCAAAGATGTAACTGTTTACCAGAAATCATTTAGAGCAATAACGAAAATACAGTTTGTCTAACCTGCTTTTCTTTGCAGTCAGAACTGTGTTTACCTAGCCCTCCATTCTGGTTTTGAACTGCTGAACTAGACCAATCAGTGTGGGGGGATCTTTGAAATGGAGCCTGCTGCTGGCAAATCAGAACTTGGACTCTCATTGTGGAGCCAGCCACCTACAGTATGTACTGTATGGCCAATGCCTCTGGGAATTGTAGTTTGGACTTCTGCGCCTTTTGCACCAACAGGGGGAGTCTGATTGTGAGTGACAGCCGAACCAGCCAACTGAACTGGGAGCAACTCAAAAGAAATGCCCGGCTCTGTCTACTGGAAAGATCAGATGAGGTGAGATAGTGAAGAGAGAAGGAGCTATGTGCTTCTGCGGTGTATAGTTTTAGCACAGTAAGCGCGTGTAAGGCCCTGAGTTTCGGTCTGCCTGTGCAGTCGCCTGTTTGGACTGAATCCGACCTGTGAAGAGAATCAAGGAGATCTGAAGAGCAGAAACCAGGCTCACCCTGTAGAAGACTGGAGAAATTGTTGAATCGCGCTCGGTCTGTCAGGAACTGAATCTACTGTGTGTTCTCCGGTATTGTGCAATTACATCGATCGAGAAGCAGCCTGCCTGGTATAGTACTTTCCTTTTACATATAAATGTGTGTAGTGCTTGTGGGGAATCACGTTTCAGATCCCTGTACAGTGAATTGAGTGCATGAAGCTGTAAGTAAACCCCATCTTAATCAGACTACATCCATTTGCTCTAAACTGCAGTGGGGTCCAGTCACAAGGACCTTGTCCACATGGTCTGCTCCTCCTGGCAATCCAGGACAATCTGCCTTCCATCCAGTTCCCAGCATTGAGTTTTTGAGTACAAAGCAGGGTAGCTCCTGCCATCTGTTTATCGAATTGCAAGTGTGTAATCTAATTGTTGATTTTCATTTCTTCGAACTGGGCCCTCCGGCTCCGGATTACAATTAATTATTGTGCAAATGTTTTTTCCATCACAGGCCCCAAACAGTTGCACCGATCCAGGCTAGCACCCCATCCTGGGTACCCAGTAAAGTGACAAATTTGGGACTCTGAATATGTGCACAGTACTGTGATTATTAATGTGTTTTGCCTAATTAACCTGATTTCCCCCTTCCTTGTTACAGCTCCTTTAATAAATCAGATCTGTTGGTTTTCAGCAAAGTTACACTGGCTGAGGTATTCGTTTATGTTAAAGTATTGTACTGTGGTTTTTGCACTGTATCATCTTGTTTTACAGGGAGTCCCCAGAGTCCAGTTGACCGAGCCAGTCCTGGGGGTAAGTGTACATTGTGAAGATATTCCTAATGCATTGTGTGGGCCACTAGTGGGAAGAAAGGGGGGGTTACAGTGTCCCAGAGGGCTGTGACCAAGTTAGTTTAACTACTGCAAACCCTGACCTCTGCGTGGAGGCACTCGCCATTGGACCTAGGCCCCTCAACTTGTTAGTAGTTAAGCAGGCAGGGGTAGTAGCCCTTGGGATAGCGCCACTGAGGGGTTACATGTAGAATGTAAAAAGGAGACAGGGAACACAGGAAATAAAAGAGAGAGCAGGCACACTGAGTGTGATGGGGAAAACTGGACACAGAGTGTAAAAGAGGGATCCAGAGAGAGAGGGAATATGACAAGTGTGAAAGGGAGACAGAAAGGATATGGAGTGTCAAACAGAGAAGGATACAGGGGTAAAAGTGAAATGGACATCTGGAGCTTTGTGAAGCTTTGCTTGCTTGTCCCAAGCCCAGGCCAATACCCGGGAGCTCACCTACTGTCCACGCTGGATTCAGGTATGAGGGGAGGATGGCTCTCTTTTTTCCAGCCCTGCAGTGTGGAAAACATTTGTGGGAGTAATGGAGATTGCAGCTGAGTCCTGATTTTGAAACCCTCTGGAGCAGTCACAGGGATGGGAGGAATGACACCTGAATCATTAAGCTCTGCATTCTTCCAACCCCTTCCCCCATGAATTGCACAGGGCCCCGGATAGGAGGAGGAATTCCAAGGATGTTGCTTAGCTGGAGAGGTTGACCAAGGGACTGGTAGTGGGCCTTGTCCATGAATAGTGATCAGGCAGGGGGGTGATTCCCAGATGCTGGGAATGTGGTAGGCTCGAGGGATCCAGATTGTTGAGGTGTCTTCCTTCTGATGAGACATAAAACCGAGGTCCCTTCTGCCCATCTCCGGTCACTGTCAAGGTGAAAGTAAAAGATTATCTGGTTGTAGTCAAAGAAGAGTAAGGGAGGTTCCCCGATGTCATGGCCATCAAAAGTGTCAGTGTAAGAAAATCATCATTTAACAAAAATCCTGTTTAAGAAAATTTATATTCATAGAAATACCACGGAAACCCAGCCACTTTAGAATGTTATAGATTGTGAAAGACCGGAGTTAGTCAAAGTTATAGGCCCATTTCCTTTTGAACCAGGATGTTAAAATTCTCTCAAAGATACTGGCCGACAGGATAACCGGGTCCTCGGACTTGATTAGTATGTCTCAGTGGGATTCATGAGGGCGTTCATCGTCAGACCATTTACGCACTCTTTGCATGTCTTCTCGGTGTCCAGGGACGCCATCTTTCCTGCAGGATTGGTTTCCTGGATGCCAAGAAGGCATTTGATCATGTCAACTGGAACTTCTTGTTTCAGGTGTTGAAAGTATTCGATTTCCTACCATGTTCATAGATTGGATTCGGGCTCTATATCGGACCCCTCAGCCAGAGTTTCTGGCAATGAAGCATTTTCCAAACCCTTCTCTTTATTTTCGGTACCAGGCAGGGTTGCCCTCTTTCCCTCTTTTATTCAAT
The DNA here is from genome assembly GCA_016271365.2 of Neoceratodus forsteri. Lineage (NCBI taxonomy): Eukaryota > Metazoa > Chordata > Ceratodontiformes > Ceratodontidae > Neoceratodus > Neoceratodus forsteri. Next base: position 1,275,981,794 of record CM057450.1, on the reverse strand, counting down.
TTATACTTAGAGCCCCTTATCCGAAATATTCCTAATAATCCGGAGATACAAGGCATACCGATAGGGAGTAACATGGTGAAGATCACGGCTTATGCTGATGATCTTCTCCTCCATCTCTCTCACCCAACAACATCTATCCCTGTTATGTTAGGAGAAATAGCTAAATTCAGTGCTTTCTCAGATTATAAATTGAATGTTAACAAATTGTCCATTTTCCCTCTTAACCACAAGGTTTTTAAGAGCGATATTACTCCATTTGGTCTTGGTTGGTCACCTCGCGTTCTTAGATACCTGGGTATCAATTTAACACGTAACCCCTCTTTCTGGTTCAAAGAGAACCTGGAGCTCCTTTCCCAAGCAATTGTCCAGGACCTCAATAGACGGTCTAAGCTTTCTGTCTCCCTTTGGGGTCGCATTAATATAATTAAAATTAATGTTTTTCCTCACCTGTTTTATCCCTTCTCGCTCCTTAACTCTTTTATTCCTTTGTCTTGGTTTCAGAGAATGCACAGAATTTTCATTAATTGTATCTGGTCCAATAAGCAATCCAGGCTGGCATATCATAAGCTGGCCACTCCGAAAACGGATGGAGGGTTGCGAATCCTACATCTGGCAATCTATTACTGGGCTAGACACATAGCAAAATACATGCGCTGGGTGAGTCCGGGTCCTGAGCACCTAAGACCAGTCTGGCTCAAAATTGAGTTAGACTTTATCCAATCTGAGAATATGGATCCCTTGACTATGCTCCATGTCAAAATTGCGTCCCTCCAAAATGTTTGCAGATGTCCCACCCTTTGGGCGTCATTAAAAGTGCACGTACAGCTTTGTTCATTTTATGCGGTATACCCCACACTCGGATCTGTCTCAGTCTGTTTGGAACTCCCCGTCCTTCACAATAAATAAACGGAGGATCTCTCGTATGTGGTTGCCCCAAATTGGGGATGGGATAGTTTCTACTTTTCTGGATGATAAAGGGGAATGACTCTCAGTTTCTAATATAATTTGTAAATTTGACATTCCAGTAGCTCATTATTTCAGAGTGGTCCAATTAAAGCACCTGCTTTCTACAGTGCTTGGTAATACCCCTCCTCGCCTGTCTGCCTTTTCATTTGTATCTGAGCTTTCCTCCCTGACGGGTTCGTCAAGCGTTATTTCTAAAATATACCGAGTTCTATTCCACTGGAAGTACGGGAGACCCGAAGGTTCCACCAAGCTCTGAGTTTCCTTTTTTCCCCAATACACTCCCAATTGGCCAGTTTTATGGAAGTTTTGCCACAGATATGTATCTCAGGACAGACTACGGCTTATGCAATATGATATTATACACAATATGTATTACACCCCAGTAAAGTTGATGAAATGGGGCCTTATAGGGTCGGGGACTTGTACCAGAGGATGTCAGGAGGATGGTACACTTCTTCACATCTTTTGGTCATGCCCCAAGATAAGGCTATTGTGGGTGGCCATCCAGACTAACCTAGATCCTATTCTGGGTTTGCAGGATTGCTTCACCCCAGACACATGTTTGTTGGGAGATCTGTCCTCTATCAAAGTTAAAATCCGGAGATTTCACATTTCCATGATTGCATTATCCATTAAAAAAATTGTACTTCGGCATTGGAAGGATGCGGTAAGTCCAAGATATCAAGAATGGATCAATGAAATTCTGGCTAACCTTCGCACAGAGAAAGCAATAGCCAGCCTCCATAACAAGTTGCAGAGATACAAGAGTATTTGGGATCCCCTTCACACCCTAATGATGATTAGTATGGATAAATGAGTCATTGTAATAGCGAACTTTAATTTATTCTAGCACGTTGTATTGTTTTTCAATGCTACAACATACTGCTGTATGGGGGAGGGGGGGGATGGGGCAGATCATGTACCATTCTGTTCATATGCAATGTACGTTGTAATTCTCTGTCCCCTGTAATGTGGAAAATCTGTTAATAAAGTTGGAATTGAAAAAAAGAATGTTATAGATTGTGGGCCTGGCAATCACAGAAAGTAGGAGGTAAAAAATGCTTGCCAAACAATAAATCATAAAACCAGACTGAGAGAAAAAATAAAACTCTAAAAACTAGTACTATAGTCTAAAAACTGGATGATGCCATGAAGCTAATTAAAATGATTAAAATAAGAAAAATATACCATGAAATAAGCTTGTTTTTCTTGACAAGATAACTGTAGTGAATTTGTCTTGATGTAAGTCTTTTTTTTCTTAACAAGTAAGAAAAAAACTCTAGAGATAATCTTGGGGGAAAAAATTAAGATTTTTAGTTAATGGAATAAGATATTTAGGCTTGTCAAGATATTATTTTTCACAGTGTAGCAGGTTAAGGGGCCTGAGTTCTGAAACGGGTGCCTCCACCCGCAGGTCAGGGTTGGTAGTGGTCAAGCTAACCTGGGCACAGCCCTCTGGGACACTGTAACCCCCTTTCCCCTCTAGTGGCCTGAACACTGTACAATAATCACTTTCACAATACCTCTGGTACACCACACAAGTACCCACACTGTTTGCACTTACCACCAGGGCTGGTTCCTCTGGCTCGACCCTGGGGACCCCCTGTAAAACAAGGTTAAGCACAGCAAATAGCAACAGTACAGTACTTTGAGCACAAACTGGAACTACAGTCAGATTATATGCAGAAAAGTTAGATCTGATTTATTCAGGGACTTAAACAAGGGAGGGGCAAAATCAGGTTAATTAGCTAAAGGTTATATCAATCAAGCAGTTATGCTAGCTTTGAGTCCCCGCACACAGTCCACCTCTGGGTACCCAGGTAGAAAGAGATGGGCTAGCCAGGACAGTTGCCCAGGGTTGCAGCTGGTTGGGGCCCTGTGATGGAAAACACAACATGCACAGTACACAATATTTGTAATCCGGAGCCAGAAGGCTCAGTTCGTAAAGGAAACAGAACAACAAGACAATCAGATGACATACTCAGATTAAGCTGTTGTTGTAGGGAGCTACCCTGGTATTTACTCACGATACCCAAGACTGGACACAGGCTGGACGAAAATCGAGACTGCAGGTGGTTGATCTGGAATGCCAGGAGAAGCAGGCCCCACACAAGTCGCAGAGGTGTCGTTCCTGCTCAAGCATGGAGCAGGAGGCTGTTCCCCATGCGGGTCTGTCATCGATGGCTTCTCTGTGCAGTGGGTAGTCTGGCTGGGCCAATCTGGCAAAGCCCAGACTGCATGGAGACAAGTTCGGAAGCAGTCCGTTTTGGGCTGGATACAGCTTCCAGCAAGCAGAACACAGTTCACACAGTGGGGAACTAACTCACAACCCACTAGCAGCTCATAGCATATTTACATGTCACGGGAATTCTACTGTACCAGGCAAAGTGCTCCCGGCACAATCGCAAAGTCTCTGCACGCACCGGAGCTTAGGGTAGCTGGAATTCCTGTCAGGCGATCGATTCAGCAAAAATATTCGGTCTTCTTCAGGTTGAGCCTGGCCCACTTCAGTAGCTTACTTTAGTCACACAAACTTGGATTTAGTCCAAAATAATTCTCTTCTCTTCCTCTCAGGAGCAGCACAATGGCATGCAGGCCAAAAACTTAGCCTTTTCAGAGTTCTCCCATGCGAATCCACTCAGGATTGCTGCTCAGAAACACTTCAGCTCCTTCTTGCTCAGCTTCCAGCTAAGTTCTTTTTTTTTTAAATTGAAGTTTATTGTAGAATTTTTTCCATAAAGTACATATATGGACAGACAGACATTAGACCAAATTCTATCCTCATAAACAATACTATAGCCAATATCAGAAGAGAGAAAAGGAAAAGAAAAGGACAGAGAAACAAGAAAGGAAAGGGAAAGAAAGAAGGAGGAGGAGAAGAGAGAGTACCTTACAACTAAGGAAAGGGAGACAAAGAAGGGGAGCTTTTTTTTTTTTTTAGTTATATTTATATAGCTATCGGCTACCAGTCATACATTGTGGTTGTTGCCTAAAACTGGTTGGCTCCTATAAAAATAAATGCCACTACATATACGGGAGGCCCAAAAAAGAATAAAACCAGTAAAATGCACCTATATTAAATATAAAAAGTAAACAGAATATACCATATACGTCATGTGACATGACAGATGTAGACCTCAGAGGAGGGGTGACCTCCTATATACATTTTTCAGCTAGTATATCTCAGCTGCACCTGGAGACACCTACTAAACATATCTAGCCAACAGCTCTAAAATAGGTTTCCCCTCATGAGAAGCCATGAAATGCAGAAATGGTAACCATATCCCTTTAAATTTATCTGAAGATAATCTCAATTTGGCCATCAGGTATTCCATATCTAAGATCCTGGTACAAATATCACACCATGAAGTAGTTGTAGGCTTATCTGGAGTGAGCCACAACAAGTTAATGGCCTTAAGGGCTGCTGCCACTAGGATTCCATACAGATAGCGGGAGGATCTGGAAGTGAAAGGGGGCAACCCCAATAACCAGTATTGAGGGGTCTCTGGCATCACAATCTCAAAAATCTTCTCCAAAATATCTCTTATTTCCTTCCAGTATTCCTGAATAACCTTGCATTCCCAATAGATATGAAAGTAGGATCCGGTCGACTGACAGTTTCTCCAACAAAGGTCAGAATGATGTAGCCCAAAGTGTTTTGTCACAACTGGGGCTCTAAAAAATCTAACAGCCAGTTTCCATCGAAATTCTCACCAGAAAAGGGATGATGAGGTGCTCTGGATACCCTTCCAGATGGAAATCCAATCCGTATCTGATAGGACCACCCCAAGGTATCTGTGCCAAGTGTCCTTAACTTGAGTCTGGGGGTCCCTCTCTGCAGAATTCATACCCAGCACTAGCTTCGAGATCAATTTTTTTTGGTGAGGGAACTTAATCAGGGAAGATAGAATAGATTGTATTGGATTGTCTACTGGTTCCTCTCTAAACTTTCGCTCTATTTCAGTTAAACGGACGTAATGCCTAAGATGGAGATAACGAAAAATATCAGTATGTTGAAGGTTAAATTCAGCCCTTGGTTGTTGGAAGGATTTTATTTGATTCCCGTTAAAGCACTGACCCAGATTATTTAAACCGTTTCTACCCCAATGGCGAAAACCCAGGTCCCACTTCAGAGGGCCGAAGTCAAGACAGCTTAGTATTGTCGTGGATTGGCTAATCTTTAGGGAGATGCCTAATTTCAGATTCATGTCCCTCCATGTCTGAGAAGCTACCCTTGTGAAAGGGTTCCTGAAATCAAGCAAGCGCAATCTGGAAGTATCCAGAAATATAAGGTCTGAAATGTTGCCCAAAGGGAGTCAGCCATTTCAATTTGAACCCACTTAGGAGGGAATCCTGAGCCATGGAAACCAATGGTTGTAGTTGGGAGGCCCAGAAGTATTTCTAGATGTCTGGGATCCCAAACCCTCTTTCTTTGGGGCCAACATGACCTCCATTTTATTCGAGGCCTCCTCCCAGACCAAATAAATTTGGAGAGAGTGGAGTTCAGGTCTTGCCAAAATTTCTTTGGGGGTCTGAGGGGAATAGCACCCATGATGAACAACAAGCGAGGGAGGATATTCATGCGAATAGATTCCCCCCTGCCGGAAATGGAAAGGGGAAGCTCCCTCCACCTATTGCAGTCCTCCTGAATCTCCTGGAGCACCCTTAAGTGATTTGTGGAGTATATAGCCTTAAAGTCCCTGGGGACCCATATCCCTAAGTATTTGAACCCAGATTTACACCACTTGATTCGCTGCACCTCTGGTAGGGGTTGACCCAGGGGACCCTCCCAGAGGAAACAACTCGGATTTATCAAAATTTACCTTATAGCCTAAGAGGGCTCCGAATTCGGTGAGAAGGTCAAAGATCTTGGGAACAGCCATTACTGGATTTGAAATATATAACAGGGTGTCGTCGGCATATAAAGAGACCTTGACCTCCACCCCCAGACCCAGAGACCCTGAAAAATAGCAGTTTGTCAAATGTATGCTACTAGGGGCTCCAAACTAAGGGTGAACAGGAGAGGGGGGAGAGAGGGCAGCCCTGCCTGGTACCCTGCCCAATCCCGAATTGAGTGGAGACCGCCCCGTTCACCCAGACCTTTGCCCTAGGTCTGGTGTACAGATTGGTAATCCAGGACCGAAATTTATCCCCGAACCCAAAACCCCCCAGGACCAAGTCTAAATAATGCCAGTTTAAACGGTCAAATGTTTTCTCAGCATCTAAAGATAAGATTGCCGAAAGTGGAGAGTCGATGGGGAGCTGGGTCGACGAAATGACATTCAGCAGCAATCTAATGTTGTCCTGGATGTGTCTACTGGGTATAAATCCAGTTTGATCGGGGTGAATGAGAATGGGGACCACCTTCTCTAGTCGTTCGCTAATGATCTTAGCAAAGATTTTTTGCGTCTTGGTTGAGCAGCGAGATAGGCGGTACCCAGCACATGAGGCAGGGTCCTTCCCTGGTTTGGGCAACACTGATATAAGGGCCTCCCTCCATATGTCCGGCAAGGCCCCCGCTCCTGCGCCATGTTACAAACCCTAGTAAGCAACGGGTTAACACATCTTGAAACCCTTTATAAAATTCGATGTAAATCCATCTGGCCGGGGCCTTGCCAGACTTGAAAGCCTTGATAGCTGCCCCCACCTCGCTCTCAGTGAAAGGAGCTCCAAGGATTTTCTCTGAGTAGGAGACAAGACAGGGAGCTCCAATCTCTGTAAAAATTCTAGACTTTCTCACCATGGTCTTGTGTCTCCTCTGCCACATAAAGTTGCTTATAGAAATCAGCAAACTCCTGCGCTATCTCACCAGGGAGAATCCTGTGGGTATGATTAGGTGGGTCTGAACTAACCTTAGCCACATATCTATAAGCTGCCTGCTTCCGAAGTCTTTGTGCAAGCAACCTACCTGCCCTCTCTCCCATCTCGTAATACCTTTGCCCAGCATATCTGAGGGAGTTCTCCACTCGTCTTTGTAATAAATAATTATATGAGTCCCAGACCTCCCTCAATTTTTTGAGGATGAGATTGGACCCTGTACATTTATGTGTTGCCTCTAAATCAGCAATAGAGGTAAGAGCCTCCTGTATGCGGGCTTGATGTAGTTTGTGCTTATGAGAAGCAAACGCTATCATGTATCCCTTCACAACAGTCTTTAGGGCATCCCACAAATATTTGGGTCTGGAAAGTGCCTCTGTATTTTCTTTTAAGTAGCACTGGATAACCCTTTTGGTGGATTCTTTATACTGTTTATCATTTAATAAACCCGGGTCGAATCTCCAGGGTCCACCTCCCACCACTGCATCCCAACAAAGTTGTGCCTTAACCATGGCATGATCAGAAATCGTGATTGGGAGGATGGAAATATCCCTGAATGAATGGAAAGCGTTTCTCTGGGTATAAAATCTATCCAGCCTAGAATACATGTTTGAGGCCGGAGAAAAAAAGGTAAAGTTTTTCACGGAGGGATTGAACTGTCTCCATGGATCTACTAGTCCTGCCTCTGCACATAGGTTACGAAGTAATCGGGAACAGGACTTAGATCCCGGAGTTTTAGTAGAGCTTCTATCTTTGCTAATATCCTCTACACAGTTCCAATCCCCCATAAGAATTACTTGTCCGGGGGACAATTTCGCTACAGAATTAAAGAGGGAGCGAAAAAACTCTCCGGAAGGTGGGGTAGGGGCGTAGATTCCTATCAGATGTAGTACCCGACCCTTATAAATGCCAGAGACTGTTAATTGATGTCCTGAGCCTGACTTGATAATGGACTGGATTTGAAAGGGAAGCCCCCTACAAAATAAGATGGCGACACCCCCCTTTTTAGTTTGTGGGTGCTCATCTGAGCATACTACGTTCACCCAATCCCTTTGCAATTTCATGTGCTCTCCTGAGGTCAACCTGGTCTCCTGCAAACAAGCAACATCACACTTCTCCCTTTTAAATTCAGCTAGGACTTTAGCACGTTTAATTACATTATTAATTCCTTTTACATTGAGTGAACAAATTGTCAAGTCAGCCATTATCTATTTATAGGGAAACTCCAGAGATACCTGGGCATCCTCCGTCCACTCCTACAGTCATAAAACCATGCAACAAAAGGTGATACTCTCTCAAGAAGAAGAAAGGAAGGAGGAAAAGATAGGGATAGAAGAGAAATAGAGCAGAAAACAGTACACCAATCCAGAAAAAACATTAGGTGCAATGTAACTATTGATATAGCACACAAAATACTAAACCTTGCTCCTAAAAAGGAGCTCAACAATATAAAGCCGTTGCTCTTGTGTGGCTTAAAAGCCAAAGCATCCATCCGGGTTAATAACAATCACCCCAGCGGGCGCTAAAGAAAAGGGGTTAAAGAACTACACCCCATAAAGGGAACAACACTCCACTAGGAGTGAAAAGGTTAGGGGCCCCCCAGGAGTCTAGGAGTCGAAACCGTGCCCTCTGTTAGTTTTCCTTATGGAACTTCCGGATGGGCTGGGAAAAACCCTTCAGTTCTCCAACAATAACAGCATAACCATGAACATTGTTAATGGAGAATCCGTGCAACACAAAAAAAAAAAAAAATTATACCACGCTTTAAGTTGGCAAAGCGTGGACCACCCAAGGGGAGGAGATGCGCAACATGAACTCTCACCCAAGTATAAGACAACTATGTGGGTTGTCTCATCCACATCCTAATGATCCCCATACAATGTAAAACCAGGGATCCAGCTACGATAACATAACATTGCTGTAATCTAATAGTAAAAGATCCTTGTTTGTGCCTCAGGCGAATGAGCAAAGACCCAACGAGGCAGTATTCAGGGAGGGTAACTATATGATTTTAACTATCGGCAATATTACTTGTCGACATTGGCTGAGGTGATTTCTACCTCCTCTCCACTGTACCTAAAGAAAAAAACAAATTAGGAAAATGGGGAGAGGCAGCAGCAGTAATTATACACGTAGAGGGGTGGTGTAAGCAATATAACCAGGACCCAGTTAGATCCTCAGCACTTATCTTAATGTGAGGTATTCAGGCTGCCCTCCATAAAGAAGTCCGGAGTTAAGCACACAGTCGCTGCGCCCCCAGCACTAGGCCCCACACTGAATCGGAATCCATCTTTATAAAAGACAGGAGGAGGGATTCAGGGGCGGACTCAGAGGTGCCACACCAAAAGTGACCCCACCCTACTCTACCATCCGTGGAAGGGTCTCACCTTCAAGCGCCATTGTAACTCAAATACAAGATAGCGCCTAAGGAAAGAGGGACCCGCTGAACTCCCCAAGCCCAGGGCAAAACTGTCCAGCAAAGAAAAAGCAGAAAGGTAAACATCGAAAACAATTAGCTTAAACTGCGGTGGTACCTCCCTAACTTTCACATTGTTAAGGTAGATTTGAATTCACCAAACAGTCCCTGAAAAAAAAGAAATGGTTATTGCAGTTCAGGTATTCTTCTGAGACGGTTTTCCTTTGGCTGATCCATTTCGATAGGTCAGCATGGAGAGGCAAAGCGAATCGACTCTGAAGTGGGGTCTGTGGTTGCTCTTCGGCCCAGAGCCACTGCCCATAGAAGCTGCTCGATCATTTTCTCAGTGATTTCTTCCTTGATGCCAGGAACTTGAATGTCCTTAGAGACCAGAAAATCATTTGCCATTAGTAGTGTCTCGAACATTTTTGGACCGTCAGGGAGGTCTATCCACAATTGGGTAGGGTAACGCAGTTGGGCCCTCATGCCCCTCTCCCTGAGCTGCTTGACAACGCTAAGCACCTTCCTCCAATGCTGGGCCAATGCAGGGGGGAAATTCTGGTCAATGAAAACCTTAGACCCATCAAAGTTTAAGTCCCTCTTCGCCCAAGCGAGGAGGAGGATTTTATCTTTTGTGGGGTACCTGAAATTTAATTATGATGGCTCTAGGTGGGGCACCCTGCTTGGGCTTTGGGGCAAGGGCCCTGTGCTCCTTTTGATCTCCAGCTGGGTTTCCTCTTAATTTGCAGCTGGGTTTCTCTTCAATTTGTAGTTCGCTTTTAGCCAGCACTCCATGAAGGCCACCATGTCGGCCTGCTCTGCCCCTTCAGGTATGCCGACCACTCTTATATTGTTGTGCCTGGAGCGCGCCTCTGCATCCTCTGTCTTAGCTGTTAAAGTTTTCTCTCTGCCACATAAGAAGGTCAAAGATCGGCCATAGGCCATGTGTTCGGCCTGCAGACCCTTGAGACGCTGTTCCACTGAGGTCGTCCTGGACTCCAGCTTTTTAAAATCGCGCTGGATGTCTGACACTTTACCATCTATTTTGTGCAGGAGCTTTAAAATTTTCCGGATTCTGCCCTGGTACTGGTAGAGCAGGAGTCCGAACAAGAATCTTAGGCCCTGACACTGAGAGCACAGATGACCGAGAGGGAACTGGACTGAGGCTCGCCATGGGTCTATTTTGTGGGTTTTCTGCAGCAGATTTTGCAATCAAGGATCCTCTCTTTTAGTGCGGACCATCGCGGGTCCACTCCCGTAGTCAGAGCGTGAGGCAAAAGCAGGGATGTCGCCAAGTGCACAGGATTCAGTATAATTTATTGCTGGAGAACTAGACCAAGAGTTAAGCGCCATTCCCACCTGCTACGCCACCGAAGTCTTACAGCTTAGTTCTAACTGAAAACTGCCAGCAGCCCGGACTTCCCAAGATCCAAAAGATTTGGTTGGCTGATTTGGCTGTCAGCAAAGCAAGAGCTCCCCTTCAGTTGCTAAAAAGGCGAAAAAACCTCTCAAACTAAAGTTCCTACAGATTTTGAATTCAGACAGTTCCTGTAGTCCGGCTACATTTTAGGTCCCACTAGTACTGTTTGGTCCAATTTGTAGTCCAGGACCAAGATAGTGGAGACAAAACAAAACAGTCCTTGTTACAAAGAAAGCAGGTTAGACAAACTACATTATCATTATCACTCTAAATGATTTTCAGTAAATAGTTACATCTTTCAACAGAGCTCCCTTTCAGATTACTTAAGCTGCAATTAGGCAGCTCTTAAAGAGACAGTACACAGAGGCTATACAAGCTCTGGTAATCACATTTAAACTGCTAAAACGCAGGACACCAGCCTGGCAATGAGCATTTAGGCAAGCTCAAGGAAGACTTTTTGGGAACCCCCATTTGTAGGGGGGTTACACCCTTCTCTGCCTGGGAAAACTTGGCATCCGCGTCAAGTCTGTACCATCTTAACATTGAAATGCAACATATACACTATAGTTATACCATTAAGCATGCTAAACAAGTACTATCTGATTCATCAATTGGCATAACTTGTCACTTTACTATACATTTCAATGTACTCCACTATATAATTTCCATTCTGACAATACATTATGCATATTTCACATAGGTAATTTGAACATTACCATACAGAATCATGTAATACCTTCTTGTACTCTAAACAATGCAAGAGGGCCTTCCTATCAGTTAACTTGGGGCTGGATGGGGCAGGGGCACCATGGTGAGAGGGCAGGACAAGTAACCTGGAATGGGCCATCAAGCTCAATTTGGGCAGTGAGCTCTGAGAGACATAAGCACCTTTGTGGACTACATTGAGAGGCAAATCCTCTGGCCTCCCGAGGGAATCATAACTGAAGCGCACCACTGACTTGACAGCTCGGCCAGTCTTTCTGGGGTGAACAACTACAGTTTCTGTACTTTCAGCAATGGTCTTGGAGCTTTCATCACTTGTGAGGGGTGCCTCTGCATGAAGGGGAATGTCCAAGCTGGGAGCACTGTCAGCCCCTTGCTCTGTAGTCTCTGTTTCTACAACACTTGGCTCATTTTGAAGACACTCTGGCACTGAAGGAGGGTTTTCAGCACTCTCATAGTGTTTCTCAAGTTCTGGCATGTCACCAGAAAGACTCATACCATCAGCCTCTCCTTCAGACAAATCATACAGCTCACGATACACAAAGACTCAGCATCCTCAGACGTGATATTTTTGCACTTCACCTTCAGGGAGCATTGGCTCCAAAGATGATGCTGGGCGTTATGCAGTCCAGAAGGCCCAGCTTCATCCCCATAATTCAACATAGGATTTCCACAAAACAACTGACCTCAGTTCATATGAGGGGTAATAGGCATTATCACACTCACTGTCATCCAAGTTAGACTGGCAGTCACTATCATTCTGGGCCTGCTCGGGAAAGTCTTAAATGCGGCAACCACGGTGGCAGGCTGACTCTGTTTCTTTCTTGCAGCGCGAGTCGCTGGTCCAGGGAATCAATCTGGTGGTTCAGCCTCAATTATAACTTAACCAATAGGTAGCAAGTGGTTACGTGTGCATGGTCTTGACAGCTTTGGAGTTATTTCTGATGCACTTTGTACACTGGCAAATCATCCAGGTTTCCAACTATGACATGGGAAGATGGTGCCATCGATCAAGCAATTTTGTGTTTACCATGCAATCCTAAATTTTGCAATAACACACGGTCTCAGGCCTAAGCTCTTGAGCCTTTACTTTCTATCATGTCTCTCTTTGTTGGCTAGATTTCTTTTTGGCGGCCATTGTCTGGGCCAGTTGATAGGCATGGTTCAATTGAGCATTAAGTTTTTGTATATATTGCAGGTAATCTTCGGCTCAGACCCCATCGGGAGAAACCCCAAAACAGACATCAATAGGCAGCTGGGCCTCTCTCCTAACATGAGGCAGAGAAGAGAACCTGGTAGCATCATTCTTTGTGCAATTGTATGCATGTACCAAGCTGCTAATCTGCTGGCTCCATTTATGCTATCTTTTGGGTGGAGGGTGCTTAGCATGTCTAGTAGGGTGCGATTAAAGTGTTCAGGTTGAGGATCCCCTGCGGTGATAAGGGGTGTTCTTGACTCTCGCACCTCTATAGAGAGTATTTCTTTATTAGCCGACTCTCAAAGTCCCGGCCCTGATCAGAGTGAATTAGCTGGGGGCACCATAGCGGATGAAGAAATTTTCCACTAGCACCTTGGCCACGGTAGATGCTTTTGATCTTTGTTGGGAAAATCTTGTGCATACTAGAATGGTCTAACCACACATACTGTCAAGTTTTACTGATCATTTCAAATCAAGAATTTACAAGATCATTCCATTGGTGTTGGTAGCACAGAACCTCGAGGCAGGCAGCGTTCTGTCTTAAATGGTGCTCTGCACGGGTCCCATCTGGCCAGTAATCTAGATCGACGGTCAGTGTCTGGTCGATACTGTGTGTCATATTGTGGAGGGACCTCAGTACCAAATCTTTGAAGGCTGTGGGCAGGACCAATTGTTGCTTGTCTATTTGGCCACCTCGATCTACAGTCTCTCTATACAACAATTGATTAAGCAGCTTCAACCTGGGGCCTTCTTTAAACAACAAAGCGGTTCACAGATCAGAGGAATGCAACTTGGACACATCCTTCCTGCACAAAGGGCGCTAGTGCTGGCTGAATCATAGGATCTCAGGACTGAGCCCATTGAATGCTGTCATTGCCAAACTGAGGTAGTGCACTAATATCTAGAGCATAAAAGTGGCAATACGCAGCCGGTATGCAGGTGTCAGAGGGGCCCAAGCAATCTGCTAACAGTCCACTGTGTCCATAGACATCTGTTCATTTCTATCAAACTTTTGGCACAATGCTCGGATGTCAGGTTCAGACAGCCTGACCCAGTTGTTCTTGAAATGGGCCCCGGATAGGGCGCCAGCATCAATATGATTCAGGCCCAGGCTGTATTCGGCAGCATAATCATATGTTGACACGCAGACAGCCACCGGTGCCCCGGTGGCATCTAACTTAGCTGAAGTCTGTACATAGGTCAATGGTTTATTGTCAGTCCTCACCAATATTTTTGCACCACAGAGGTAATCATGAAACTGGACGACAATGGCCCATTTTAACGCAAGGAACTCCAACTTGTGCACAGCGAGTTTCGCTCTGACAGGGTCAAGCTCCTACTGGCGAATGCCACTGGTCTCAAACCATCCTAATGGTCTTGATGCAGTATAGTTTCTAGACCCCTGCAGACTGGCATCAGTATGCAGCACATAGGGTTTGGTGGGATCAGCATAAGCAAGGATGGGAGTGTGTGAGCTGGTATATGACTTCATGGGAAGTTGCTTCACAGTCAGGCCTCCAACGGGACCCGAAAAGTTCACCTGGTGAAATATGCTTTGTCTGGTTCTTTGATGGACCCCTTTTGTATTTCTGATTGGTAGGAGGGTAATTCTGGTAAGATTCAAGAGTGGCCGAATCACTTTGGAATAGTCCTTATGAACCAGCAGTAGTAGCCACAGAATCCTAGGAAATGTTGTAGTTCATTCAAATTGTGGGGTTGAGGCCAAATAGTCAAGGCCTCAACTTTACTAGGATCAGTCTCTATCCTCTGTAGACACTATGGCCCCACATACTTCACAGAGGTTTGGAAAAACTGGCACTTGTCGATGAGCAGCTTGAGGTCAAATCTTCCAGTCGGTCTAGTACTTTAACAGTCTACTCTCATGTTCCTCTAGGGAGCTCCCAAACACAATGACATAGTCCAAGTACACCAGGCATTCCAGCAAATTCATGTCTCCACTGCTGGTTCCATCAGTCACTGGAAGGTGGCTGGGGTGCCCGATATCCCCTGTGGCATTCTCAGGAATTTAGAACCCCCAAAGGACAGATGAAGACTGTCTTCTCAATGGTCCTCCGAGCCATCGGAATCTGGTAATATCCACTGCGAAGATCCAACACCGAGAACCATTTGCTCCCATTCAAACAATCCAGAGCATCTTGTATACGGACATGGTGTATTGATCGGGATGGTCCATCATTCAGAGTTCGATAATCAACACGCAATCTCACAGATCCATTCTTCTTATGCACAACCACAATGGGAGAAGTTATGGGCTCCTGGATTCTTGTATCACACCAGCCGCAAGCATTTCCTGCAAGTGTCTTCTCACATCGCTTATGTCTGAAGGGCTAGACGTCGAGACCTGTCTCGAAATGGCCGTTCATCGTGCAGGCGTATGTGATGCTCCACACCCTGGACACATCCCACGTCCCATTCTTTCATTGAAAACACTTGATCTCTCTCTGGGCAAGTTTCTGGCTAATTCTAGTCTTCCATTCAGCTGGCAACGGGGAGTCACCAAAATCAAACAAGTTGGGAGTCACACTATCTTTCTTGCCAGAGTGCTTGTTGCTGGGCAACACTGCAGTATCTGCACAGTGTACCATAGCTAGGGTGCATCCTCTGTCCACCCGGATCTTCCGATCTGACACATTATGAATCTGGACCATCACCGTCGGGCATAGGCATGAGCATGAGCTGGCAAGATGCTGGGCTTAACCAATAATCCTTCCGCAATTTTCCATCGCCTGGCACGTCCAACATCAGTATTTTGTTCTTGACATCTTTTGGGGCGGACCTCCCCTTGAACTGTACACTGGGCATTAGGGGCCAGTACCATTGAATCGATCCTCTTCCACTACCCCTACCGGTTCATCCTGGTCCACTCCTTGGGGTTCTGTTGCAAATCATAGGCCCGCTTGATCACAGCAGGAATTCTTAGGGCCCTCCCAGTCCATTGCCCTTGTTTCTCGGACAGAGTTGTGCCAGTCTCCCAAACATATGGGCGCTGGTCCCAATTAACAGGGGAACCCCATCATCACAGTCCAGTAGGAGGACACACTAAGGCCAGTGTCTTGACTTGCTCCTCTACACCAGTTACAGCTGCAGGAAATGACAACCAGAGGTGGACATATCCTAGGTAGGGATAAGACTTGTCGCCAGCCCCACACATGTAGGCTTTCCAGGGATTGTAAGGCACAGCAGATAAGTGTTTGTCATACCAGTTGTTAAATACAAGGGTCACTTGTGACCCACTGTCCCAACACAGCCAGTAGAATACCATTCACAGCCACTGTAGTCTCCATTGAAGGGCCCACTATTTTGGACCAGTCTGGAGGGACAGCAGCAGGGCCTGGAGAGATGATTTAGCCACATAGGATTTGAGTTACTACTTGAACCTCACTGCAGTCATTTTGGGTACTCTTGACTGCTGATTCATTCTCTGAAGCTCTCCTTGAAGCCTGTATACAACTTTATCTACGTCTTTGTGGACTGACATTCTCTCTTCATGCCCATCCTTCCCACAATTATGGCAAAATATGTTTTCTGGGATTTGGGTGGCCGAGGCATCACACTGGGAGCTGGGGCGGTGGTACTACCAACTGAAAACATTGATGCCATCTCTGTCTGCTGTGTGGTGAACATTTGGAGACATCTCGTCAATTCTCTTACTTCCATAGTCAAGGCATCGAGTTTCGAGCTGCTGTCAGCAGGAGATGCATGGGTGGACACCCCCACCCCCATAGCAGATGCAATTGAATAAGGATCAATGCCTGTACTTGCAGGAGTGGTCTTCATAAAGAGACTGTTTTTTGTTTCCCTTAACTCCCTCAGCAGTTCATACCATGGCGGCACACCCTCATTAGTCCCCACTTCGTAAGGGCTTTCCGATGCCATGATCACTTGGGCTGCGTGCACCCTAGAATTACAATCACCCTCTTCATCTTCAATCTCCCGGAGTTCTTTTATCAAGTCACAATAGTCCGGTGGGTTACCCCTTCTATCTAGGAGCCTTAATTGAAGAAGCTGCAATTTAGAATGTTTTGCATGTTGCAGTATGTGCCCCAACCTCACATGGTTTAAGTCACTGGCGGCTAGCCCACCTTTTCGGTAAGCCTTTTGCAGCACTCTTTCCAGACAAGTAACATATGCAGACAAACTTTCCCCAGGCCATTGTTTTGTACCTCAAAATTTCCACATCAAGTTCTCCCCTGACTCAATGCTACCAAAATTGCCTTCGAGTGCAGATAGGTACTTCTGGGCAGATGTAACAGGGTTTGTGGACCTCAGAAATTTAATAGCCTCTAGAGTGGGACCCCTCAAACTTTCTGTTATCCTTTTCCATTTCTCAGCCTCTGCACACTGCCATTCAGGTACCAAAGGCAGCATATCTATCCAGGTCTCCCAATCATCCTCCTTGGGTGGGAGGGTGCCGGAGAAGATTCTCAACCTTCAGTAAGAGTTGTGACTAATCGCAGGTACAGACATAGGGAGTAGCATTGGCATGGGCACAGAAGGAGGGGCAATAACAGGTGCTGGAGCGGGAGGGGGGTGTTGGGGGAGGAACACCCCCAGGTGGCAGGAATAGTTTCTTTAAGTCCTCCACAGTTTTCCCTTCCTCCAGCAACAACTTAGCAAATTTCTCCTCAAACGTCTCAGATAGTGGGGGACTCATTCTCCCCGGAGTCTTTACTGTCTTTAGTTATGACTCTCCAGGCAGTGAGGGCTCCTTTGGGGGTGATAGTCTGTGGCACTTTGGAACTGTCTACTGGGTCCTTACACTCTACTAACGCCATGAAACCTTGTGCGAGCAGATTAGCCTGTCGACCCACCACCACAGGGTTTTGTAAACATTCAACCTTGGAAAGTACTCCCTCTACAGTGTCCTTATTGGTACCCAGGGGAATATCCAGGATAAGTATAGCATTTTGGGGGTTGATCTCCTGCCCAGTACACCACCCCACCAACTGGTGTACAGCCACTTCTGTTGGAGTAGCCATTTATGTTTGACAATAATTTGTAGTTTCAACCACTAGAAGACACAAAATCCCAGCGGTGCCTCCAAGATGTAACCCCTAGGTGGCGCTATCCCAAGGCTACTACTCCTTCCTGCTTGGTTATAGCAGGTTAAGGGGCCTCATGCTCTGAAACGGGTGCCTCCACCCGAGGTCAGGGTTGGTAGTGGTCAAGCTAACCTGGGCACAGCCCTCTGGGACACCGTAACCCCCTCTTTCCCCTCTAGTGGCCTGAACACTGTACAATAATCACTTTCACAATACCCCTGGTACACACACAGCACGCACACTGTTTGCACTTACCACTAGTGTTGATTCCTCTGGCTCACCTTGAGACCCCTGAAAAACAAGGTTAAGCACAGCAAATAGCAACAGTACAGTACTTTGAGCACAAACTGGAACCACAGTCAGATTACATGCAGAAAAAGTTAGGTCTGATTTATTCAGGGGACTTGAACAAGGGAGGGGCAAAATCAGGTTAATTAGCTTAAAGGTTATATCAATCAAGCAGTTATGCATGCGCTTTGAGTCCCCCACACAGTCTACCTCTGGGTACCCAGGTAGAGAAGAGATGAGCTAGCCAGGACAGTTGCCCGGGTTGCAGCTGGTTGAGGCCCTGTGATGGAAAACACAACATGCATAGTACACAATATTTACAATCCGAGCCAGAGGGCTCGGTTCAGAAGGAAACGAAACAACAAGACAATCAGATGACACACTCAGATTAAGCTGTTGTTGTGGGGAGCTACCCTGGTATTTACTCATGATACCCAAGACTGGACACAGGCTGGATGAAAATCGAGACTGCAGGTGGTTGATCTGGAATGCCAGGAGAAGCAGGGCCCACACAAATCGCAGAGGCGTCGTTCCTGTTCAAGCGTGGAGCAGGGGGCTGTTCCCCATGCAGGTCTGTCATTGATGGCTTCTCTGTGCAGTGGGTAGTCTGGCTGGGCCAGTCTGGCAAAGCCCAGACCGCATGGAGACAAGTTCGGAAGCAGTCCGTTTTGGGCTGGATACAGCTTCCAGCAAGCAGAACACAGTTCACACAGTGGGGAACTAACTCACAACCCACTAGCAGCTCATAGCACATTTACATGTATGGGAATTCTACTGTACCAGGCAAAGTGCTCCCCGGGCACAATCGCAAAGTCTCTGCACACACCGGGAGCTTAGGGGTAGCTGGAACTCCTGACAGGCCGATCGCATTCAGCAAAAATATTCGGTCTTCTTCAGGTTGAGCCTGGCCCACTTCAGTAGCTTACTTTAGTCACACAAACTTGGATTTAGTCCAAAATAATTCTCTTCTCTCCCTCTCAGGAGCAGCACACCGGCATGCAAGCCAAAAACTTAGCCTTTTCAGAGTTCTCCCATGCGAATCCACTCAGGATTGCTGCTCAGAAACACTTCAGCTCCTTCTTGCTCAGCTTCCAGCTTAGTTCTAACTGAAAACTGCCAGCAGCCCGAGACTTCCCCAAGATCCAAAAGATTTGGTTGGCTGATTTGGCTATCAGTCAAAGCAAGAGCTCCCACTTCAGTTGCAAAAAAGGTGCAAAAAAAAAAAAAACTCCAAACTAAAGTTCCTACAGATTTTGAATTCAGACAGCTCCTGTAGTCTGGCTACATTTTAGGTCCCACCAGTACTGTTTGGTCCAATTTGCAGTCCAGGACCGAGATGGTGGAGACAAACAAAACAGTCCTTGCTACAAAGAAAGCAGGTTAGACAAACTACATTATCATTATCACTCCAAATGATTTTCAGTAAATAGTTACATCTTTCAAAAGAGCTCCCTCTCAGATTACTTAAGCTGCAATTAGGCAGCTCTTAAAGAGACAGTACACAGAGGCTATACAAGCTCTGGTAATCACATTTAAACTTCTAAAACGCAGGACACCAGCCTGGCAGTGAGCATTTAGACAAGCTCAAGGAAGACTTTTTGGGAATCCCTATTTGTAGGGGGGGTTACACCAATATGTCTATGGCATGCAGCACAACCACCTGTTCCTGTGGTGCTAGTCCCCTGGGCCACAATAGTCTGTGCTTCTGTGTCTAAACTCAGCCTGCAGCTACCAAACTATTTATCATGTCTGACATACAGGTGGAGCTGTGAGCGCACCCAGCTAGAAGCTACCGACCTGAAGTTCTAGTCTAAAATACAGGTGGAGCTGTTCGCACCATGCAATAGTGCCAGACAATCTACATGGCAATGCATGCAAAGCAGGCCATAATGAGATGCTAATGTGGCTGTTTGTCCACAGATTGCCTAAGTAGGCTCATTTGCATGGAAGCTTTGAATATAGCAAAATTTAGCACCAGGCTAATGTGTTAGTGCCGGGCTAATGTGTTAGCGCTGGGCAAATGAGTTAGCCCCAGGCAAACCTGTCAAAACCATAGCACAGTTCTGTTGTGTGTGGCCTGCAATGTTGTTTGCAGTTGTTGTGCACCACTTCATTGCTATCACCCACATTGGCCACCTACTGCAACTCTGCCTTACTCCACCTCTGTGTGCACTGGGCTGCTGTTACAGTTTGGCCTTCCCAGTTGCTATATTCAGAGCTGTCTTATTAGCTGGGCTATTTTTGCATAGCACTCTTAGCCCTGTTTGCACGGCTTCATTTACACACTATATTCAATTGATTTAGCCCCGAGGCTATTCCTTTGAATATAGCGTGCAAATGGTTCAGGACTCATTTTGAACACCATGCAGTGCTAATTTTGCCCCAGGACTAAGTTTTGAATATCAGGGCCCTGATCTCTTAGGGCTGCAATATTCTGATGATGTCATTGTAGTCCTTAGGCTAATTATTTCTACACCTGGCCTTTAAAAACACTTTCAACACTTTTTGCATCATATTATTGCAAG
This sequence comes from Neoceratodus forsteri, assembly GCA_016271365.2. Classification (NCBI taxonomy): domain Eukaryota; kingdom Metazoa; phylum Chordata; order Ceratodontiformes; family Ceratodontidae; genus Neoceratodus; species Neoceratodus forsteri. Next base: position 1,275,961,378 of record CM057450.1, on the reverse strand, counting down.
CCCCTTTAGTTCAAGGCTTACTTTTTTTTTTTTATTTAGTTGTTTAACCAGGAGTAGCACACTAAGCTGAAAGCTTTTACAGGTGCAACCTGGGAGCACAGGGAAGTTAAGTGACTTGCTCAGGGTCACACAGTATGCAAGTGGAAGCTGTGGATTCAAACCCAGGTCTGGTCTGCTGGATGTCACCAGATTTGCAGCTCAGAGCCTTAAACCACTGCACTATACTACCTCCCTAAACTAAATTACTAAATTTAACTTTCTCTCACCCTCCTTTTGCCCATGTAAGGTAAAAGGCGGCTAATGTCTGCCCCATGGCATGGTTTGCCTGCCCTCCAAGGGATAAAGGGAGAGTTTTCAGAAAGGAAAAGAGGCCGGTGGGAGACTGTCATAAGTGGGCCAGGGTTCAATTTCCAGCCCTGGAGAGCAGCCTGAGCACTGAGGTGAACTGTTCAACCACTAGGGAATTAAGTTGGGAGGTTGCCAGGGAGTGCAGTCAGTGGGATGGGGACCCCGCATAAAGAGGAGAGCTGTGGCCCAGAGAAAATTGGAAGTTTGACCTACCTTATGCTCCATGACACTGTGGTGGGTCTGGGCCTTGTCCAGCACATTTGAAGTGAGGCGGTGGGGGCACTTCGGTGGTGGCTGCACCATAATGTGGCCCGAATGGTGGTGGCAGCACCAATCGGTCATATCCGTGTGGCATGCCATGTTTGTCTTGTGGCCTGCCAGGAGCGAGTGAGGGTTGGTGCCCACCTTTACTGAGTTTGTCTAGGTCTGGGAATGGGGTGGGCTCTGCTGCAGGCCTGATGCAGAAGGTAGGAAGAGTAAGCAACGATTTGAAGCTGCCTGAATTTCAGGAGCCTCTAGGTTTTGGGGATGGATGAGTAGAATTGGTTTTGAGCAGCATTGAGAACGGCCTAGCATGGGTGACAGGTAAGAAGCATGTACAAGGGAGCCCTGAATGTGAGGCCTAGATGCGTTACTCAGAGTTTTGAGAACCCGGCTCAGAGTATGTGAAGCCCATTCATTGGGCCTGCTCCAGCCCTAAGTTTGTGCTGCAGCCTTGGACTGCAGTTGGGAGATGTAATGCCAGTTTTTGTGTCTGTCTCCAGTTGCCTCCAGCCCCATGGAGCTGTTTGGGTTCATTTTAAAATAAATAATTTTTTTTTTATTCTTTTAATTACATGTGCTCCCTGCTCTGTGCTGCGCTGCTGTTCTAACCAAGATTTCCCCAAAGAAGGTTCCAGGACCCATACCTGCCTGCTGGCCTGCTGCTTGTTGTTCCTGCCACCTGGGTTGCCATCATCTGTGGTAAGCAGCTCTTGAATCACCTGTCTGTGTCATCTCTCAGGTAGGCCAAGCATTTCTTTACTCCTTTTGGATGGATTCTCAGCTTGTGCCCCCCCTCCAGTCAAATTTTACATTAGGGCCCTAGACACAAGCTGGAGGGAGGTTACAAATGTGGGGGCTCATCCGGGATCTTTGGCTTGGCATCTCTGCAACTTGAATGAGTTTTGGGGGCTTTGCAGCACCAGTGGGTCCTGAGGAAGGTATCCGTCTGCAGCGCTGACATCTCAGGTTCGGGAATGGACTCTGGAGTTAGAAGGCTGGCCAGGGGGAGAAGGATTGAGCATCCCTGGAACTGCTCTCTTTCTCCCAGGGGAGGGAGGAAGAGTGTCCGGTGCTATGCGGACCTCTGGCAGAAGCTGGAGTACCGCCGTGGCCGGCACCACATGTCAGGGGGGTTGGGCAGGTACTGGTGTCACTGCATGTCCCCCCCGGGGAAAAATTAGTTAAAAATAATAATGCCGGCCACTAATGATGGCCCCGGCTCCACCGCTGCTCCTGCTGCAGACACAGGTCTGTGGGGGGGATCCCGCTCCTGTGACTCCACCCTGGGGGGCAAGCCAGGGTTCTGAGGACTGTGTTTCCTGGGAGAGGGTGCCAGCCTGGTGGCTCCACCCAGGGGTAAGCCTTGGGATGGGGGCAGCGAGCAGAGCGGGGACCAGAATCCCGGCAGGGGTAGATTGTCGGGGCCAGATCCCTGCACTTCAAGAACACACCGCTCTTCATCAGGGACATGGCATGATAAGCCCTTGTACCCCACCTTCTTTTAGGAAACCCTATTCCCACCCTCCACCCCATCACCCACAACTTGATATTTTATGTTTGAAAAAAATCCTACAATGGGTGACCAGAACAACTTGCCTGCCTCCACGGCCGGCTGCCATCTAAGTGACTGCTAGAAGGACATTGTCATTAACTGCCATTGATGCTACCAATGTCAATGTGTCCTCTTTATCCCTTGCCACAATCACCAGTACCACCATCACCTCATCCTTACTAACCACCACTGCTCTGATCCACCACCTATCCACTGCGACTAGTAGCATTCTGACTTCTGCTACAACAGTGGCCCTGCCAGCCACTCTTGCCACTGTGACTAAGAACAGTGCTGCCACTGTGATCGAGACCACTCCTGCCACTGTGATCCAGTCCATTACTGCCACTGTGACTAAGACCACACCTGCCACTGTAACTGTGATGACCACTAGTACTGCAATGGTGACATCAGTCCCTACTACCACTGTGTCCTCATCCATTTGCACAACTATTTCCAGTACTGTGTCCATGTCCACTGTGACACCTCTTGTTTTTTGGCCTATCTCAAGCACTGTAGAACTTGATAGACGAGGAGAAGGAGCACTCATCTGGGTCTGAATATTTTCCACATGCCCACTGATACATCATCTAAGGAGGCTAACCTAAGCAGTTCCATGATGAGGCAGAGTATGGGAGGAGTACCTTGAAAGCTGTAAGGCAAGAAAATCATTTGGCAAAAGTAAACTTCTCAAGTTCACACTGGCAGGAGAAAGAAGGACATGGTCCCCAAAAATACTAGGCAAGCTACCCTTCAGCACTTTGTTCAGCTGGCTCCGTCCCAGCCTGAACAGCCATGAGAGCAGGGGCACCAGTGGTGCCTGTAGAAAACCTGCAAATGCGGGTCCAAACAAAAAGGCTAGTGGGGGCCAAAAGAGTGGTGGTGGTGGTACTGGTGACTTTTCCAAATGTGTGGTGTCAGTAGTAGTAAGAGAATATTATGGCTGCATTTCCACATTATGAAAAGAAGATAACAGAATGCAATGTGCACATCGTGCACCAAGACTATCAGCAGGGGGAATATCTAGCAAACTTAACAACCACTTCCTTAATGAACCACCTAAAGTTAAAGCATACCCACATTTTTAAAGCATCAGTGTCTATGCATGTGGTTCATCAGACCCATCCCATGGTGATGATGCAGGCAGTGGTACTGGTGGCAATGCCACAGACCATTCTGCCTCTGAAAAAAATGCTGCTGCTACCACTCCTTCCCCTTCAACACCAGAGAGTCCAGGCACCCCAGCACTCCTGCCAGGCACCAATTCCCTGCTATTTCCACACCATCTAAAAGGCCTGGAAGATCCCCCCCATCCATGGTCAGTGCCAATAGTGGAAGTGTTCCAGGCCAGAACTAAGCACCAGTCATCCCATTCAACAGCTCAACACATCACACAGCTTACTGGTGAAATGATTACATTGGAGCTGCAACCCTTTTCATGTGTGGAAGACACTGATTTTTTGAGACTTGTGCAGCACTTGCAGCCATTTTACCAGTTCCCATCATGCTCCACATTTTCACGTACTGTGGTGCCAAAGATACATGAGGCTGTGAAAATGGCAATTGCCACACAACTGTAGGAGGCCGGGGCAGGGAGAGTTTTCCACTGCACCTCAGACATTTGGAGCAATACAAACACCATGTATGCATATTTATCCTTGACTGTGGGCAAAAGCCCATGTCTCCTATTGCATATTCCTCCTTCTCTCCCAGTGTCACTGGCTCTCCTTTCATCCCTCCACAGTCTGGTAGTCACTCCAGGTCTGCGCTTTAAACGTGGAGCTAATGCACATCAGCGAACATCCTGGCATTCATTCAAGACATGCTACAGTCATGGACAGTTGATACCACTCTGCATGGTACTTTGTTTTGTCACGGATAATGGGGTAAATATGGTGAAAGCAGTTGGTGATGGGAATTTTATCAACATTCATTGCTTTGCCTACACTGTAAATCTAGTGGTCACATTTGCACTATGTCACAGTTCTCAGGCTAGCAAGACTGTCTCCACAGCAAGCTCCATCTGTGCTCATTGTCATCACTCTGTAAAGGTGATTAACTGACTAACAGAAGTGCAACAATGCTTTGGTCTGTCTCAACATCACTTGATACAGGATGTCAGTACTAGATAGAATTAATCATCACGGGTCATTATGTCAGATACAAAACAGTGCGCTAAAATGTCACAGCCAAACAGCACCAAACATAAACAGAGTTGGGCAAAACATCAACCTGTTGGTATAGCGCTGCCATTGACAACAATGGGACTTTATGTTATTTTTGTGGGTTTTGCCCCCACAACCCCAGGAACTTAAATAACTAACTCCGGGGCTTAGATGGGGAGAAACTCAGGAGGGGAAGTTTTTTTTTTTAAATACACCAAAAAGAGTTGTAGCAGGGGAGTCCGGGGGGGGGGGGACTGGACCATGGTCTCAGGTCTCCCGATTACACCGTATGCTGGTGCCCTAGCCACTCCACCACGGGAGCAACTCAAACAAGCCCCCAGTACATGGCTACTTAACAGCTCCTGCATTATATGCAAAGTGACAGGGGTAGCGGTATTTCCCTTTTGCTGTCATATCCCTGTCGCTCTGCATACTTGTGTGGTCAAGTTTGCGCAGTGATTGCCACGGTATTCCGGGTGCAACATACTGACCCAGTGCCAAATTCATCATACCTGATGCTGTCTAGACTGCTAGACCAAAAGTTCACTTCATGACATGTCAATGGAGTGTGACTTTGGGGGACTCCTGGATCACCATGAGTGGTCACTGATTAATGCCATGGTGAGAGTGCTTGGACCACTGGAGAGAAGCACCCATGACCTAAGTGTGTCCACTGCCACTCTGAGTGAGGTGATCCCAGCAGTGCATATCCTGAAAACATCCACGGAGAGATATGAAAAGGAACACAGGGAGATTCCAGATGGGGCAGCTGTGTTTGCTGAGTGCCTGCAAGCTGAACTGGATGCAAGGCTTGTGAAAGTGCTCAATAGTCACAGCCATGTTTTAGCAACTATGCTGGATCCCTGGTTCAAATGTGAGATCCTTCACATGGCTATGGATAGCCACAGAGTGACTCAAACTCACCAAGAACTGTGGTGAGCTGACTGGTTGCATGCGGAACTAGTGCAAAACCATCTGGCAATGAAGATTATGATAGAGAGGGAATGTCATCTGGCAGTTCTGGTTCCACTGGTGGTGATGGGGAAGAAACGCCTGGTGCTGAATGCAGCACTGAGTGGAGTGAGTGGGCACTGCTCAATACATCCTTACGTCAATAGCAACAGAAAAGGACACCGTGACAGCCTTTTTCTCAGAAAAATATCTTGAATGGCTGTTTTGCAGAGTCTGCTGAGCCACTTAGGCTACTGGGCACAGAAGATGCATTCAGTCCTCAATTGGCACAACTGGCTGTCTACGATATATCAGTTACCGTCTGCAAGTGTGCACACCGAGAGAATGTTTAGACATCGGTGATGCTGATGGGCCTCATCATTCAACCCTAGACCCCGAACACGTCCGACAGCGTGTTTTCATCAAGTTTAACTTGCCATTACTTGTGTACAAATAGGGGTTACCCACGTGAAATAGAAACAGTCTGCCTTTGATTACTGTTTTTCTCAATAAAGTTAAGCTGTGTATTTCCCTGTGCTTCCTTCCAGCAGTACTGCACACACCTTCATTAATTTACAAATGTCTTGACTTTTTCTGAACCAGCTGTAACTTCTCTTCTCCTTGTTTTAATACATGTCATGATCATCTATGTTAGAAACACCAAGGATGCTGAACAAAAACACAGCCATAATAGCCTGAAGGTCAAGCCCACATACAGTGGGTGTTTGCTTCTCAGGTTATGACTTCAAACAACAAGGTTGTGAAACTGGGGGCACTGCACAGTGTGCTCTCCACCTGCTTTTGCATAAAGTCTACAAAAACAACATTCCCAAAATCTGATTGGGCTTGTTTAGGGACTGTTTTTACTGTTTTCGCTATTTTGTTATCCCTGTCTTGCTTGCAATTATTAGATAAGACATTATTTTCGCTGAATAACATTTTAGTTATATTCACTATTTTGAAAATCCAGTGAAAATGATATGCCAGTGAAAATATATACTGCAACTTGACATATTCACCTGCCCTTGCACTTCAGCTTAAATTAAACTGCCATGAAATGTCAAAGCGGACAAAACATTTAAGGGCAGTGAATTCATCCTCTTGTACAGTACTTACTCTGAAATAAGCAACCATTTGTCAATACCAAATGTTTGTTTGCTTGTATTTGCTATGTAGTTGTTGGGCATATAGCAAGGCTATAAGGCTATATTAAAGAGATTCACAAAGATACAGGTGTGCTTTACACATCCTGGTGCCTTATATTAGTGAAACGCTGTCTGTTTATATTTTATAACATGTTATGCTGTTATTAGAAGTGAAGGATTGTATCTTGCCCCCCCAAATCCCTTCCAGTTCCTGGTCTCTCAATCTGCCCATGATCCTCCCCAGGGTCAGGCACATAATAATGCGTACCCAGGGAGAACGTGGGGGCATGCTCCATTAAAGACTATGGGGGGTAGTTTTAACAATGTTTTTAGATATAATAACGGCCATTGGAGATTAATCAAGGGCACCGGTCTACTAAGAAGGGCTTTCTTGGTCGAACGCTGCCCTTGATTAGTCTCCAAATGGCCCTTATTTATTTAGCTTTTGTTGTCCGGGTGGGGTACACTAGGCAGACATTTGCCTATTTTCTGGTACAACCCGGGAGAGATACAGTACAATACCAATACAGTACATTTCAGAGAGTACAATACAAATACTGTGCATTTCAATACAATACAATACAATGTGATGCCATGTAAACAGAAAAAAAAAATAACAAGGCAGCAAATCAAGTAAAAGAAAAGAACATACAGTGTACCAGTACGATTTTAATTAATACATAGTAGTAGTAGGGGTAGAACATTAAAGACAATAGAGATCAGTACATATTACATAGACAGGCAACAAAATTGTAGTGCACAAGGGCCAGAGCAGCCAAGGACTGTAAGTAGCAAAGTTGGACAGGACGGAAGAGATTTGATAGTGGAGGGAAGAGAGGGTAAGAGAGATAGCGGGGTGGAAAGGAAGGCAAGAGAAGGGCAAGGGTGGTTGAGGACATGGTAGGATTATGGACAGGTGCAGGAGGATTGGACTAACAGTAGGGAGTGGAGCTGTTTTTTTAAGCGCGCTTATAGTGATGCAGAAGCGAAGTGTAGCTGGGGAGGAGTTTCATTGAGCAGGAGCTGTAGAGGTGAAAACCACAGAACCATACTTGGACCTTGACCTGGAGACAGCTAGTTGTACCGTGTCAGAGGATCTGAGGGCATAGTGTCGTGAACTGGGAACTAGGAGGGAGGCCAGTGAAGGTGATTTCTGTGAGATTATGATGTTGTGAGCCAGTTTGCCTAATGAAGAGTCAAGTAGGGCTGTAGGGGAGGGCCAGCCAAGTTTGCTGTAGAGAGAGCAGTGATGTGCGAGACAGTTGCAGGCTAGGGTGAATCTGCAGATATTATTATAGCTACAGTCCACCTGTGACAGAGAGAAGCAGAGGACAGAGTGAAAACAGGCAGGCCATAGGACAGTCTGGGAAGAAGAAAGCCTTGCACCACTGCAGTATGTGCCAAGAGGGAGAGATGACTTTTTGACAGTAGGCAACACCCAGACTGGAGTTGACTCTCTTACACACCAAGTGGATGTGAGTTGAGAAGTCAAGGTACTTGAAAGAGGTGACTATAGTCAGAGGGGTACCATTATCTGCTAAAATAAGCAGGGGTGTTGATAGATTATTTAGTTTATGTGGGGTTCCAAAAAGCATGGCTTGGGGTTTGGAGTAGTTCATGAGTAGTTTGCTGTCCTTGAGCCAGGACTGTACCACAGCCAAGTCGGAGGTAAGATTGTGGTTTATGTGAGTTAGGTCAGGGGGAGACAGAAGAACACCAGATCATCAGCATAGAGAATGGGGGTTGACTTGTTAAAGCAGTGTGTGATTGAGTTGATGTGAAGAGAAAACAATAGAGGGCTGAGGATGGATCCTGTGGGACACCGATGGAGGTGGGGCGGTATTCAGAGAAGATAGAGTCAATTCTGGTGCACTGTTGTCTGTTGGAGAGATAGCTGGAAAACTAAGGCAGTGCACTATCTGAGACTCTTAAGGAACTTAGTCTGTTAAGAAGTATAGGGTAGTTAACAGTGTCAAAGGCCTTTGTTATGTCAACAAAGATGGTGCCTGTGAGGTGACCTAGGTCAGATGCAGAGTAGATCGCATTAGTCAGGGTGAGTAGGGCTGTAGTGGTGTTGTGATGCTTTCTGAAACTGTATTATGCAGAGCACAGCAGATTGTGCTTTTCCAGAAAGGCTGTTAGTTGAGTAGTGACAATTTTCTTGAGGATCTTGTTAAGTGCAGGGAGTAGGGCTATTGGTCGGTAGTTGGAGAGAGACTATGGGTTTCCCTTTTTTAGTATAGGTGTGATATTGGCATGTTTCCATCCCACTGGTACTGATCCTGTGGTGAGGGATAGATTGATAATACGAGTAAGGGGAAGGGTTAGTTGCCAGGCAGCTAGTTTCAGGAGTTTGGGGTCAAGACCATCAGGGCATTCAGACTTGGTTTCGGTTAGTGAGAGAAGGAGTTCACGCACTTTGATATTGGTGACAGATTTAAACTGGAAAGGATGGTGGGTAGTGGGGAGGGTTGGGCATGTGCGAAGGAACGGTGTCCGCTAGGAGTTTAGCTCAGCAGAAACAGACAAGAGGTCAGAGAAGTGTTGGTTAAAATGCTGGATATAGTAGTAGGGTTGCTACAACTGATTCCATTGATTTTGAAGTCAGAGGGGGTGCTAGGAATCGAGTGACCCAGGGAATCCTTAAGGCTTCTCCAGAAGCTGCTGGGTGTATTATGTGGGGCCGCTAGTTTCTCTCTGTAAAATGTGCTCTTGCTCAGTCTATTTTTGTTTTATACTTCATATTTATTAGTTTACATGTACTTCATATACAAATACATATTCTGGCTTGGAAACAACAGCATAATTATACATTCCAACAAGGAAAATTACATTCCTGTGTTATACAGGATATCAGTATCTCCAAGTAAATTCCATACTCTGGAGGGGGAAAAAGAAATATTTTGAAACATACACTTTAAATCTAAAATTCTGTGTAGCTGCAATGCAAGAGCAGGTGGATTAAACCTTAAAGTTATGCTAAACACTTTCTATAATTGCCTCGCTTACTAAGCTTTGGGTCCACCATTATATCTAAAGATTAGTTCTTAAATTGAAAAGACATCAGAGAACTATAGCAGTCTACATCTACCCCCTTAACCAAAAACTGTATTAAGTCTCTGGGAGAGCACAGCTCAATTCTCCCAGGTGCTCAAATACTGCATCTTTAAACTTAAGACATCTATAGGGCTCATCCTTTACTCATTCAGGAGGAGAAATTAAATTATATTATGTCCCTAGGGTCAAGGACCCTAAAATTTAAACCCATAGTTGTTAAACAGGATGAAACAGCCTTTATGAAGCTAGATATCTGCTGGCTAAACAACAGCAACTTGCTTAATTAGAACAAGCAGAAGTTAATTAAAAGTCACCAAGAAGTCCCATTCAGGTTTCTTCCAGAGATTCCTCGTCTGATTGACTTTTTAAATCAGCTTTTGTTGAGCTTCTATTTGGTGGTCCATTTCCAGCAATGACTGGGTCGGTGAACACATATACCTTTGTTCTGAAAACTATATGAAGCTTGGTCGGAAACAATGCAGCATGAGGTATTTCTAAGTCCCACAATTTCTCCAAATTCCATCAAATTTCTTTTGCCGTTGTCTAGTAGAAAAGAGTGATCCAGAAAGAGATGTACTGTATGATCCTGCACTGAGTGGGCCCAAATGCTTTGCTAAGGCTAAGATGGAGTCTCTAGTGCCTGTGCTGTCAGCTACTATGATAAGGACCCGAGGGACCGACTCTGCCTGTTTGCCACGCTGACCAGCATGCGATATGCCTTGAGGAATCGCCAGTCTGAAAAGTATCCCTGGCCTGCAAAATGTTCTAAAATCCAACTTAAAGAAAAGCAGGGGTAAGTTCTTCTAGTTCCTCCGTAGGCCAATCATTCGGATATGCATACTCCTTACTTCATTCTAGGAGCTCCAAATGATTTTGCATGTGCTGGTGTCTTTTAATCGGCCAGAATTTATGGCATTACACTTGTGGCTTGCTGCTGTAAGTCTTCCACTGTGTCAGATAATTGATCCACAGATAATTCAACTAATGTGATATGCCCTGCAAGGCCATCTAACTTAGTGTTCATTGCTGTAACTGAAGAAATCAGTATTTTAATTTGTGGCCCAGCAATTGTAAGGTTTCCTTCCTCGGCGTTGGAAGGCACAGAGTGCCCAGTTGATCTCATAGTTAAGGTATTTGCTGTTTCCTGAGTGCAATCCTTCTGATCTTTCTTTTTTTGGGTTGCCCATTTTAATCTCTGATATCTCCTCCACTGGTAGTAGTAAGTAATTTAGGCAGATGAGACCTAAAGTATAGTTTTATCTTATTTTAGATTTGTGTAGATGCAGAGCTGCTTCTCTGGCGTCCGTCTAGCTCGGGCTCCACAGTGCCCCCCCTTGCTCAGTCTAACTGCTGACTTGCACTTGTTACACAGCAGCCTGTAGTTATTCCAGTCATTAGTGGAGTTAGATTTTTTATAGGTGACCAAGCTTTTATCCCTCTCTCTTAGTAGGGCAACTAGGGGACAGGTGAGCCATTTCGTTGTGCGGAATGGACATGCCTAATACTGAGTGGAGCATGCTTATTTTGTATTTGGAGGAGGGAAGCATTGAAGTAGTTTAGCACAAGGTTGACATCATTGGTGGTCCACAGAGGGGTCCAGTCCACATTCATTATGTCGTGTAAGTAGTTGTCTTCATTGAAAAGTGAGTAGTTCCTACATTGTATGATCCTGGGCAGGGGATTCTCAATGCTGGCACACAAGGTGCAGTACATTGGGGAGTGATCTGTAATGGAGTCAGGAAGAACCCATGCTGAGGATATTTTGTCAGGATTTGGAACAAGAATCCAGCCAATCTGGGTGGCAGTTTGGGCTCTATTGGAGAGTCTGGTAGGTTGAGTAATCAGTTGGGATAGGGCTATTTATTTAGCAGTAAGCCAACAGAGTCATTAGGCCGCTTGATCTAATCTATATTGAAATCACCTAGGATTACAAAGTTGTTGTTGCTAACTAGGGACCCCAGAGTGTCAATCAGGGAGGATAGTTTATTAGGTGTTTGGGGAGGGATGTAAATGCAAAGTAAGTGCAGTTTTTTGAATTGCCAAACCTCAGAGTACCAGCACAGAGTTCAAAGGAGGCAGACTGTGGAGGTGAGGGTGGGGAGAGGGAGGCAAAGTTGTAATGGGTCTTAAAATAAACCATGGTACCACTGCCCTGCTTGGGGGGAGACCTATAATTCCTGAAGAAACTGTAACCAGGAAGCTGACATAGCGTGTGTCAGGCACCGAAGGCTTGAGCCAGGTTTCAGTTAAGCACAGTATGTCAGGTTGGAAGTGTGAAGTCAAAGGAGTTAGCTCCGTTATATTCCACTGGAGACTCCTAATATTTAGATGTGCTAATTTCAAGCCTTTAGTAGCACCCCAGGGGAGAGGAGAGAGCAAAGTAGGGGTAGGAGGACCAGGACCCGGTTTGGCTTCGATGTCCCCAGCTGTGATGAGGAGGAGACTAAGCCATAGAAGTAGGACCACTATTTTTAAGTGTTTGTCCTTTTTAAACCAAGTACGAGGATACCAGCCACAGAATTTGAGGTAGCACAGTATAGGGAGCCAGAGCCTTGTGGGAAATATATTACAGTAAGTAGCAGGCAGGTTCAGGAAGACCAGTGTGTTGGACATGGTGAAATCAGTTAGACTGGTAAGGACAGGGAGCTCAGTAAGGAAAGGGATGGTGTCTACAAGCAGGACTGCAAGGGTGAGGGCAACTAAAGTGGTAGGGATAAGCAGAGGTGCAGTGTGTCTGCAGTGTTTGGTCATGGTAAATTAAGTGAGTTTTCTAGGTGTAAAGAATGGGGCGGCTAGGTGATACAGTATTGGGAGTACAGGGACCTGCGTAGAGGAGGAGCATGCAAGAGGGAGGAGCACTCAAGACAGTTTAGAGAGTGGTCAGAAGTAGTGGAGGCACAGAGTGCTTTAAGGAAAAAAAAGGAAAAAAGCAAAAAAGAACAAGGTCTAGTGGAAGTAGAGCGATTTGTAGTTCTAAGTTGTATAGACAGTGCAGGCTAAAAAGGTGGACAGGGGCCCTTTGGTGTCCGGTTTGTATAAAGTGCAGATGGAAAAGTGATACTTAGTAAAAAGACCAAGTGCCTCCCCTAGTTATGTGGTCACAGGAGTGTATAAATAAAATGCACCAAGAAGGGCGAGAGGGGGGAGCCGTGTATAGCCGGCAGGGAACCTGAGAATAAATGCTCAGACTAGTGAGGGAGGCTGGTTACAGTGCTATCAGACTGCTAAGCACCCGTTTTGAGAAAGACAGCCTGCAGATTTAAACTGCAAACTGCCTGCAGCTGTCTTCTCTGACTGGTAAAATTAACTAAAATTGGAGATGCAGTTTTTGCTCCGAGGAGGGAGGTTTATAAATTAAGTTATTTAGTCCCCAAGAGGCAGTAACACCGCAAGTAGCTAGCCTTGGGGGCTGGGCATCGTTAGCAGAAAAAGATGACAAGTTTGAACTTTGGCAGCAGGGGAGAGGTCTCCAAGCAAAATCCCAGGGGTCTGTACCTTTCTTGACCATTGCTGGACCCTGTTAAGGGGATCTTCAGTGGGCATGAAGCCCAGGGCAGGTCAGGGCTGCTGCTCTGTCGGTTGCTGGAGGAGCCCCTTTGATGGGCATAAAGCCCAGGCAGGTGAGGGCTAAGGAAAGAACAAAGAGGGAGATACTGATTAAAAAGGGGGACTGGGCGGGCAGCAGGTTCGGGATACAGGAGGAGGAGGAGGAGGAGGACAAGAGGCGTAGGAGGACACAGAGATGGGGGAGAGAAGGGCAGAAAGAGAGGAAGGAGAAAGGACAAAAGGGAGATGAGGAGGCAGAGAGGAGAAAGTAGCAGGCAGTTAGTTAAAGATGGCTGTGAGCTTACAGTGAGAATGAAATCAGGGATCCTTAGTAGTACATTTACCAAAGCAGGCTAAGAACACAGGAAATTTCAATAAACATTAGATAAAACAATGCCCTTAGTGATATTATTTCCAAACGTTACCTACACTTCAGAATAAATAATACCCTAGTTATTTTGTTCTCAGAGTAAACAGTAAAAATAGGTAAAGAAGAACAGTAAAAAATGCAGTTTATGAATTACTAGCATAAGCAGCAGGATACTGCTCGAAAGTACTATGGAAAGAAAAGAGAAAGCTGAAAAAAAATTCAAACTCAGTACTGCGGCTGGTTGGCTCTTGTAGCTCAAATTAAACACTCAGCCTAGCGAGGCAGCAACTGGTTACAGTAGTATCAGACTGCTAAGTGGCTGTTTTGAGAAAGACAGCCTGCAGATTTAAACTGCAAACTGCATGCAGCTGTCTTCTTGGACAGGTAAAATTATTTAAAATTGGAGACGCAGTTTTTGCTCCGAGGAGGGAAGTTTGTAAATTAAGTTATTTAGTCCCCAAGAGGCAGTAACGCCACAAGCAGCAAGCCTTGGGGGCTGGGCATTGTTAGCTGAAAAAGGCACGAAGTTTGAATTTCGGCAGCAGGGGAGCGGCTCGAGAAAATCTCAGGGTCCGTACTTCTCGACTGTTGCTGGACCCTGTTCAGGAGATCTTGGTGACATGAAGCCCAGGGCAGGTCAGGGCTGCTGCTCTGCCGGTTGCTGGAGGAGTCCGCCTCGTGGGCGAAGCCCAGCAGGTGAGGGCTCTTCAACCTTTGCTGGAGCCCATTCTAGGAAATCTTGGCTGCGGTTCCGTCGCTTTCTGGAGGAGACCCTTCAGTGTATATATAAAAATATTATAATAGCTGGGGAGCATTTTCTCCCATAGGGAACCCCAGTTATAATTCACTATTATAACCCGCGGGTTATAATGGTGAACATGTGCCGGGGTTCCCTCGCTCCATGCATGCGCCTCCCTCCACTCTCCCCTCACGTAGCATCACCGGACACTTGGCCACCACCATCACTCAACATCGTCAGCAGTAAGTACACTTAAAAAAAAAAACTTGCCTCACAGTAGTTCACTTTTCTTACTCGGTAAAGCTCCATTTAAATTAGGGAAAAAAATGAAAAAGAAAAGCTTTCTGCAGCTGTTCAGCCACCAGCCGCAGATAGACTTCATCACTACCGGAACACAGGCCATTTTATTTTATATAATTGCTGTGGTGAGAAAACACTCCCCAGCAATTATATAAAATAAAATTTGGGGTGGTGTGTTTAACTTGAGAGTTACATTACCTCAGTGCTGGATGCTTAAAGAAACCTCTCGAGCTGCACTCTCGTTTATGTAGCATCCAACACCGGGTGTGTAAAGCTCATTAAACATACCACCTCATGCATTATTGTATATATAATAACTGGTTGACATTTTTCTCTTAGGAGAAACCAATTATAATTTGCTGTTATAAAATGGGAGCCAAAAATACTGTATCTGGATTTGTCAAACACGCCACCTGATCATGGATTAATTTATTTTATTTATTTATTTAGTTTTGTTGACCGGTAAGTGCACTAGACAAATTCTGCCTATTTTCAGGCACGACCTGGGGGAGGGGGATACAGATGAATGCCAACTGACCTTGAACCAGATTAAGCTGTTGGTGGTATTTTTAGTGAGTGGGAGGGGAATTTGGCCAGGACACCGGGGAAATTCCCCTTCTCAGCCTGCAGGGGGCTGTCACTTCCTGTAGGCAGGATGGAGGAGCCCAGTTTGATGGCGGACTTTGTATCTGAATAGGAGGAGATGGAGGAGACTTTTCAACTAGCTACAGAAATGAAAAGGCGCTAAAACTGCAGAAATGCAGCAAAGGACAATGTCACAGTGAAAGAAATGGAAACAGAAGCAGAAGGTACTGACATTCCAGAATTTTCTGAAAAAGAAGAACTTGTCCTTAAATTGCTTGAAGAAGAGCACAGACACGAAAGCAAATGTAAGAAATTGCAAGCAGTTTTGAATGAATGTGGAAAAGAGTTAAAACGGTGACCGATCCAAGTAAAACAAAACAGAGCAAGAAGATATCAGGCTTCCACGCCAAAGGTTGCTGACATGGAAGATCAAAGCATTCCCAGCTGTCAAGAATGATGAGTCATCAACAGTTAATGTGGGGAAAAATGTACGTTATGAAGGGAAAAGGAAGAAGAAAAAGAAAGAATTAATTAAAGGGAAAAGTGCCCTGAACGGAATGGCACAAACAGGCTTTAAAATGGCTTGGCCTAAGAAGGGTGCAAAAAATAGAGGGAACACAGCGTTCAAAATTAGAAAATCAAGAAAAAGAGCAGCAAGTAGCAGAAAATTTGTGTTTGACAAATGAAACAGATAGAAATGGGGAATATGTAACTGCTAAAGATTCAGAACCAATACCATTTCCAGATGCCCCGGAGTGGGTTAAGGAGGCTTTACAAGGAGCAAGTTGGGTAAAGACAGATAAAGGTTTTGACCCAAATAATCAGGAAAAAGTGGAACAAAAAGGCCAGATACAAAGGGGTGAAGATGACATGCTAGAAATGGAAAATGACGAGCAGATCACAGCAAACCCAGGCCAGTCACATAGTGAAAACCTTGAGGAAGATAATATAGAAGTTGACAAAAAGGAAAATGAAGGGAAGGGGGATATACAAGAGGAAGAAATGAGTAAAGAGGAAAATGAAGAAACAGAGTCTTCTTTGAAATACACAGATACATAGATACATAGATACATAGATACATAGATAGTGTCGGCAGATAAGGCCTATGGCCCACCCAGTCTGCCCGCTTGAGCTTGTAAGTTCAGTTTGTTTTCCTAGAAGTCTGTTGCCCTCACCCCTGACCTTCAGAATTCCTTTATGTCTATCCCATGCATTCTTAAATCCCGTGATTGTTTCAGCCCCCACCACTTCCTCAGGCAGGGTGTTCCACTTGTCCACCACCCGCTCTGTGAAGAAATTCTTTCTCATGTTTCCTCTGAATCGTCCCTCCTCCAACTTCATCCCATGCCCTCTAGTCCTGGAACATCTTTTTCGCTAAAAATAGTGTTTTCCTGCACCCTGTTCCTCCCTGTAAGATACTTGTATGTCTCTATCATATCCCCTCTCCCTCCTCTCCTCCAGGGAGTACATGTTCAGTTCCTTCAACCTGTCTTCATAGGACTTGTGATTCAATCCATGCACCATCTTTGTTGCCCTCCTCTGAACCTTCTCTACCCTGTCTATGTCCTTCACGTGGTATGGTCTCCAGATCTGTACACTGTACTCCAGGTGGGGCCTCACTAGTGTCTTGTATAAGCAGGTGCATGCCTTTCCTGCAGGTGATGCCCCTGCCTATACATCCCAGTATCCTATTTGCTTTACTCTGTTGCCTTGTCACACTGTTTCTACCTTGAGGTCATCAGAGATGATATCCCCAAGATCCCTTTCTTGCTTGGTGCATGCTATATCCATGCTATATATGAAATGGAGGAACACAATACGCAGGTAGAGAAAAGTGTGAGTGATAGTGAACAAAACCAAAAAGCAAAAGCAGAAACTGCATGGGGTCCCAATGCCAGAGAAAAACCATTCCTAGAGCATTTAAAGCTATCCAACGAGCCAGCAAAAAGAAGGAACGCAGTCAGGCTCAAATATAGAGGAGAAATAACTGAAGTTCCAGACAGACTGTTTGTAGGAAGAAATCTAATTAAAGATAGCATGAACTTTTATGCATATGAGATCTATGCCCTAATACACACGCCGGAGACACTGTATTTGATTTAAGTTTTAAACACCCTCTGGGCAAGAACAATTTTGAAACAATATCACCAGTTAACAAGCATTTGTCAATGCGAATGTTGTCACGCTGGCATTGGCATTGGCAGTGTGGAGCTAGAGTGCATAATAGGAATGGCAGTGAAGTATTGAAGTGGCGTAACCCACCCCACCCCCACCCTGTAGAGTATTTACAGGCATTGGGTGTGCCTTTGGGTTGTCAGCTATAATGCTCATGCTATTGTACCTCACCCTACCCTGTAGACACTGACAAGTGTCATGGTGTGCTTTTGGTCTTTGGGCATTATACTTACCCCATTCCATAAGGACATACGCCGACGGTGCAGTATAGATGGGGTGAAGTTTGTGGCCGAACAGTGCAAGACACACCACGATGCCTGTCAGTGGCTGCAGGGTGGAGTGGGGGTGGAAATGGCGTAGCATTACATCTGATGATCCCAAGTCACAGCCCTGACGCCTGTCAGTCCGCACGGGTGGGGTGCTACAGTTGGAAACCCTAACACTGTAGGCATGTAGTGGTAGTTTCACTCTACATTTTCAACATGGGCTGCTTGTCAGGCCTCCTCATGAAAAGCGCACAATTACTTTGTTAGCTGAAAGGTAGTTTTGCACAGCAGCTGTGGCATTTGGTGACAGAGGAAGAAACACAGTTTTGGGCAGGATGTAGAGAATGACAACTGTATTGTTCATGAGGAGGCGTAAAATGGCAACATTGAAAATCTGGAGTGGCAATATGAAATATTAGTGAAGCAATGAACATGCATACAGACTACGCAGACGTCCAAACCAATTATTTGTGGTAGTTTTCTAGGCTTATTTTCAACATAGATATTTTGGGACCTCCCCTCATGAACAGTGGTGCTGTGATTTTGTTAATGTGTCCCAAAAGGTGATTTCCCACAGCGAGCACGCCATTGTGCGCCACAGCTGTGGGAATGCGTTTTGGGCAGGCTATGAAAAATGGCAGGTATACTATTGATAAGGAGGTGTGCACAAATGCCAGTGGTGAAAATCTGGCATGAAAATATTGCAAATATACGAAGCGACAAGGCTGCGTGGAAACCGCACAACGCACGCTTGCAGCACAGTCATTTTATGACTTTCGCACCAAATTTCAACATAGGCATTTAGGACCTATGCTCGCGAACAGTGTCATCGCTATTTCTCAAACTGCCCCGAAACTGATTTCAGACAGCGACTGTGCAATTTGTGCCGGATGTGCGAAACAATTTCAGCAGGATATGTAAATGACAGCTGTACTGTTCATAAGGAGGTGGAAAATGCCAATTTTGAACGTGAGGAGTGAAAATATTACAAATGCACGAAGTCACGAGCGTGCGTGCAAACTGCGCAATGCACGCTCGTAAAAGACTAATTTTAGGGACTTTCAGCCCCAAATTTTCAACATAGGCATTTTAGGACCTCTGCTAATGAACAGTGTCACTGTCATTTTCATAATGTGTCTTGAACATGGACTTTCAAAAGCGACCACGCTATTCTGCGCCGGAACTGCGAAAACACATTTTGGTCAGGATGTGAAAAATGACAGCTATACTGTTCATAAGGAGGTGCAGAACAATGGCAATGTTGAAAATCTGGAGTGAAAATATTATAAATTCGCGAACTTATGAGCATGCGTGCAAACTGTGCAACGCACGCTCGTAAGTCATGTTATGGAGTATTGTCACCAAATTTTCAGCATAGGCATTTTAGGACCTCTGCTCATGAACAGTGCAACTGTCATTTTCATAATTTGTCCAGAACACTGATTTCCCACATCGATCAAGGCTTATTCTGTGCCGGAAGTGGAAACACATTTCGCAGGAAGTGAAAATGGCAGCTATCACGGTTCACAAGAAGGTGTGGAAAATGCCAATGCTGAACATGTGTCATGCAAATATTGCAATCGCTAGTTACAAATGTGTGTAGTACCTGCGTGATGTACGCCAGAAACAGTCATTTTTTGATTTTTCCCACTAAATTTGCAAACATAGGCTTTTTTGAGAGCCCCCTCATGAACACTAGCACTGTCATTTCATTCCTCACTCCTGAAAGGTGATTCCACCGAGTGACTGCGAAATGACCTTTCCGGACAGAATAACGCCATGACAGTGCAAGAATTCATGAAGAGGGGTCCAAAAAACCCCATGTTGAAAATGTGGTGCCAAAATTCCCAAAAATGCCTGAGATATGCAGCAAAGTTGAAAAACCCTATTTATTCCATTATACAGCTTACTGGCATTTCCTCAGTTCGCGATCGGCTTTGAAGAGTGCAGACGGTTCCCGTCCACTCAAGATTCTCGCGTGGACCTCGGAGGCATAGGGGTGAGGAGGTGTGTATGAGGCAGGGTGCGAGTGGTGGGTGCGGTAGGGAGACCGCGAGGGACCGCTTTTGTGTTACAGGATGAAAAGAAAAACATTGCGGGCAGTTTTTTCCTCTGATTGGCACGCTGGGTGGGCCCAGCGTGCCACCTAACTGTTTGGGAGGTGCAGCCAACGGGGATTGGGCACCTCGCTGGGCACACAACACAAGGGGGTTGTTAATTTATGCCGATGGAAATTGGGCACCCCATCGCACACAAGGAAAGCAGGGGGCAAGAGCCAAGGGGTTTGGGCACCCCTCGACATATAACACATGGGGGGTGCTTTATGCTGGCGGGAGTGGGCTCCCCGTCGGCACATAATTAGACCCGCAGTGAGATTGGCAGAAGTTAGGCACCCCCGAAGTTGGCAGTTGGGTGGCCGCCCGCCATGTACACAATGTGGCCAAGCATTGGGAGGTCCGCTGCGTCTGACGAGCTTTGCTCAGATTGCAGTGGACCTTTCCTTAGATGTGCTCACCACATTATGTATGCATGGTGTGGTGCCGGCATGCAGACTGATTGGGGAATGAGGAACGCACCTACTGATGCGTGCCCTGCGTTCACCCAACAGCAACCGCGCCTCCAAATCTCCACTGCTGCAAGATGTTGGCTGCGCAAGCGCGCCAACATAAAAATGACACCATTGACTACAAGAATTGTTCACCTTGTACAAGGAGAGGTGGTGGTTTGAGTCCCGATGTGATGGCTGCCTAAGTTCTTTGCTCCATCCTTACCTGGACTTAATTGACGGTGAAATAATGTGATCCGGGAGTATTTCAAGCCATTGAGTCGAGGGGGAGACTTGTCTAACCTCTGCCACTTGCCAGGCAGCTTTCTCTAGGCATGATTTTGCTATGATGCTTCACACCACCGTCTAAAAGTCTCTGCGTGCGGTCTGCTATGGGTCACTCTAGCTCTAATCTATGCATCCCGCCATACCCTAATCTGCAACTGAGATGAGCTAGCCGCTGGGATATACGGGGTGCGTTTAACCCCTGAACTCAGCATGCAAAATGGAGGGATCCAGTTGTAGTGCTACGCAGGCAATCCCAGCATTGGGACTCACTGGGCTCCTTCTCCAGCATTCACAGCTATGGGCTGGAAGGATGGCTGCTTCTTCATCCTCCCTCCCCACCACCACTCAACGGGAAACACCAGAACACACGGGGCTGCAAACCCTGGTCATGGACTCTCTCTCTCATATAACAAAAATGCTGGAAGCGCTATTGGTTAAGTTGATGACATTAACAATGAACTAACCGGTAATGTGCAGACGCCTGATGGCTAGAGGATAAACTTAATGTGGCCAAACAGAGGATGGAAGAGCTTGAGAGATAACAGGTCCTAGTCTAGCAGAGACTGCACAAACATGACATAAAACTAGCCAGGCTCTGGGAATGTGCAGAGGACCAGGAAAACAGGGGGATGCTGTAATAACCTCAGGATTCTCGGCATCCCTGAAGGCATGGAAGGCCAAAGCATGGAAGACTTCCTAAATGATCTTATCCCCCAGCTATTAGGAGACCGCTGGAGAGGCCCAGTAGAAGTGGAGCAACCACACAGGGTTAGCTGCAGGAAGGTATCAGCCAATTCCACCCCAAGGCCTATCATCGCATATTTTTTAAGATACTCGCGGTGAAGGAACAGATCCTGCAGGCCACCAGGGACCTTGGGGACATTACATGGAGAGGGGCCCGCATTTAGTTTTACAGAGACTTCTCCCAAGAAGTTGCGGCCCGTTGCAAGGCTTTTGCTCCTCTTAAAAAGGTTCTCTGAGACAGCGGATTTAAATACAGGTTCAAAGGACTCATGTCTCTGCTGATCTTCAAGGATGGCAAAGAAATACTGGCCAACTCCCCACAAGAGGCCGAGGCCTGGTTGGACAAGTATTGGCCAGCAGTCCTGAAAGGAACCACACCTTCCAGATGCCTCTGGGCCCCATGTGACCAGGGGATGAACAGGGGGAATGGAGGCAAAACAAGACAAGTCCATAGGGACTGTTATACAGAATGTACCAGTCCCATGGCACAGTTATCCCCCAAAGCACAACCGCGGGGTAAACAGAATGCTTTTACTCATTCATCTTCTGTCAGCAGATCTCCTGCCCCTGGGCCAAAGCAAGTCCAAATCAGTGATGAGACAGTGAAATCTCAGCAGGCAGTCTGCCCAAGGCTGAGGTCAAGAAGCCAACACTGCCAAAGGCCTCCTCAACTTCCTTTGTCACCTCCTGCTAAGCTCCCAAGGGAAGACTCTTCCAGCAATGAGGGGCAAGCCAAATCTGGAGACACATTAGCTGACATGATGCACCACCGTGTCAATCGACTGGGCAGCCAAACTTGGGTTGGAGCTTCAAGATCCACTAGAAAACCAAGAGGAACAGCAGCCAGTGGTGAAGCCAGGCCTAAATTTTTTTGCGGAGGCAGCAGTGACTGGTATGTCAATTCAAAGAAGGGAGATCCACCACAGCAGCTCAGCTGTGCCCGAGGTGGATGGATGGATGACCAGAAGAAAATCCTTCTTAAGTGTCACAGACTCTTTTTCCTTTGCCAAGGCTAAGTAGTGGACCTTTTATGAGACTACTGTGTTTTTTTCTAAATGAACTTGCCTTGGGCTACAGGGGTTAAACCTCTCTGATGAGTGTATAGCGGGGCCGGGGGTACATCAACCAGGCACTAATGACAGTTTGGGACTCTCCCTATCTGGGACAGGCCCCTTTTCCTCACCTATTCAGCTTGAGCTGCAGCCCAGGAACTTTGAGCACCAAGCTACTTAGGGCACCTTAAGGCCTCCCTCTCCACCCTGACTAAGGCAACACTGTACAACATAGATGGGGGACAGATTTCACCTGTCAACCCTCACACAGAACTCATGTAGCTTGATGACATTTCCTAGAGCCACACATTGTCATGAGACTGGGAACACCACGGTGTGAACCTCCCCTATACCCCCCATTTGTTCTACCATGTCCTCTCTGTCAGAGGGAGCTTGGTGGATTCACAGATGGACACAGACACGAAGAGAAAGTTCTGCAGTTTCTCCTGCAATTACTTTATTTGCAGCTTAATAATATAAAGTGAACTGGTATGAAAATAATACAAAAACAATAAATAAATCTGAAATAAAACAGTAAGCTTAACTTCAGCAAAAACAAGAGGCAAGTGCTAAAATTAGCTAGACACTTAGGTGTTCTCCCTTAAACACCCTTCATCACACTGACTTAAGTGATGTCTTGCACAGAATTTAAGGAGGGTGGGCCAAAAAGTTTGGACCACCTCCTTGTCAATCAAACCCATTTGAACTTCGTCCACTTAAAACTGTAAGATTCATGTAATTTTATTTTTATTTAATTTGTCCAAGAATATTTTGTATAAAACCATTCATTAAGTGTGAGAACATTCACAAATAAAGTCTACAAACCCTATTCTTAAGAGAGAACCGTCAGTAAGTACCACCCTAGTGAGTCATTGCATAAAATTAAAGAAGGAGAGGAGAGCCAGCTCTATAGAGCAAGACTCCTGAGGTTGTGTTTACCAAGCATTCTGTCTGCAGCTGCAAACTGAAACTGCATTTTTATCTTGTTCCTATTTAACATCAAATAAAAAGAAACCAAAAGCAGGTAATTACCATTCCACACCATTTCCATATATACTGTAACAAGTCAGATATCGTTATGTAACCACACAACTTTATTTTTCCCAAGAGACTATCCTGTACGACACTCATATAGGGTTGTCAGAACCCTCTGAAGTTCTGGGTTCTAGTTCTAGTCTAGAACTTTTGAAAAGTTCTAGGGTTCTAATCTTTTAGAACTCAAACCCTATTTTTAATTGTGCTGCCAGTAATGAAGATAGTAATAAAATACATGTAAAGGAAAAACTGTTCAATATAAGGGGAGAGAAATTATCATGTGTGACATTGATAGGAATACGACTAGGTTGATCTATGGTTTCTTCTGTTTGCAAAGCCAGCAACTTAATACATAACAGGCCCACCCACCCACCCATATGTTAAAAGTTTTCCTGCTGCAGCTGCATCATAGTTCCTTAGTGAAAGAAAGAGGCACATTAGCTATTTATGTACTCAGTTATATATACTCATCGTCATGAATTATGAGAAAAAATAACTGATATTACCTAATCTCAGCTATTTGCTGCTTTCTGTTTTAAATGAGTAAATCAAAAGTTGCTATGTTTAAAAGAAAGCTTTTATAACAAAGTCAAGCCAAGGTACTGCAGCAGCAGCACGTGGAACTGTTGCAAAACATATTATGTCATAACGTAGTCAGTCAAGACATTTGAATAAAAAAAATATGCCAGTCATTGTTGCTGGCAAAAAATGCATGCAATTTTCTAAGAAAATGCATACATATACCAACATTCTTGTTGGCAAATTGAAGTAATACATACAACTTTCTAAGATGATGCATTTTTGCAGCTGATACGTCAATAAAATCTGTATTTCAGTCACATAAATAAAAAGTGGTTTCACAACTAACTTAAGGAACATTTAATGTAGCTGCAGCAGTTGGCATGTGATGTTTAAGGGACAGTGTCTGTCAACCCCATTATGTATCAAATTATCACTACTTGTAAAGCAAAACACTTTATGATAGGTCACATTCTTGAAAACTGCTGATGCAGATTTTCTTTATTTCTGATTCCTTTATTCTTTTTTAAAGGGACAGGACAATTGTGCTAGGTGGCAGCAGTTTGCAATGTATTTAATAAGAAAAAAAAAAAATATATATATATATATATATATTATATGTTAAGTAGGTTCGGTCTGTCATCATCTTTTTCCTCACCATCCCCAGCCGATCACGAATCTGTAAATGAAAGGACTAAAACAACACCCCACCTTTCACCCCATCACCCATTCCACTTTTCTTTCACCACCCTCATCTGTGCAGTAGCACCCATACCACCCTTACACCCATGTTAAAACCAACCCACAACCCTCACCCCCCTCAAGCATGTATTCCACCCTCCTCCCTCACCCAAATGTTTAAACTACCCCCACACTTAGTCATGAACTACCATTCATGCCACCCTTCTCCATCCCTCACCCATGTTAAAACCCAGTCCCCCAACCATCACCCATGTACTAGCATCCATGCCATCTTTCTCCCTCTTGCATCCATGTTAAACCAACCTCCAGCCCTTTCCCACCCTCCAGCACCCATTCTACCCTCCTCCCTCTCAAATGCTAAAACTACCACATGCTTACTCAAGAAAATGAAACTTGCCTCCAAATGAGCCATACTTAACTGTTCCTTAATAAACAACACCTAGGTAAAAACTGTCTTTCAATTGCTTTCTTCTTAAGGACAACATTCTGTACAGTCCTCTTCATGGAACCAGTAATTTGAGAGTTGTTGCTATTATGCCATGCTCTGTGTACAAAAAATGTTAAACACAAGCTATTGTGGTATGAGACCCATGCTTACAGAATACGTGCTCAACCATAACATAGGTAAAACTCCAGATGACTCTGTTTCCCAGAAGAGACTTGTAACAGGATGCTGCCCACAGAAACATAACAATACAAAATACAGTTTTTCCCATAATTTTTTATTCAGTAAGATAAGTTACATATGGATCATTTTGGTTTATGGCTAACATTTCTGTAATTGAAAAAATAATAAACAGCTACCAATCAGAACTCATTGTTTTGTCCTCTTTAAAATTGAAAAAATAGACCGCCCCCGGTCCCAGCCCATACTGATGCACCACAAAATCACAGAAGGTAAATCCAAAAATATATGTTTGCACTTTAACTATAAATAACATGATACAGAAATGATTGACATGACAGTGTCCCTTTTATGCCAAATGTGGTCCTGTTCCCACTGATGTTAAAATTGCCCTGTATATAAAACTTGTTGACTTTAGACCCTAGCTACAAAGCAGTTTGCCATGAAATGGTGAAAGTTTTTGGAGGTATATAGTCCAAGGTAGTAGATCGAGAAAGGAGAGAGACAACCAAAGTCATCACAGTCTGTAAAAGTTTCCTTTTTTTTGGTGCAGAGAGACTCTGTCCCACACAGTATTTACCAGCCACCACCATCTGAGTTGTCATCACCATCAACATCCACATCATCAATCACTTCAGGATCAGTTTGTATACTTTTGTAGGGATACGAAAATCTTGACTTATTAACTTTAATAAAAGTTAACGTGTGTACATTTTCTGGCAGCAACCTATTTCTGGTGTCTGTCACAATATTGCCAGCTGTACTAAACATGTGTTCTGAAGAGACACTTGTTGCAGGACAACCAAGATATTTACAGGCTTCATCATACAGCTCTGTCCAAATCGACTTTTTTGATCTTCAGTATTCAAAGGGCATGCATCAATAGGAATAGGCAGTTCTTGCAGGTAACTGTCTACCATGATGGACAGAGACTGCTCAGAAGAGGAATCAGCATAAGCTGGAATGGCAGCAATTTGGGAAAGGTTTTGCCACATATTTAGGTTGCTACTAAGGGTAGAAGAAGTGGCAGTTGTGGAACAACTACTGTTAATGTTTGGTGACTTTTCCAGTTCTGTATCCCTTTGTGAAGATGAACCTGCATGTTGTAGCGATGACAACCTGAGGGTACTGTGCGTGTGTGTGTTTGACTCCTGTGAGTGCTGCAGCTCATCTAGCAACAGACATTTGTACTGCTCTATATCATCTGTTTTTGGAAGATGTATAGCCTTGAACCTGGGATCTAAGAGAGTTGCAAGGATGTAGAGTTTTGATTTCGTCATTGCAACTAATTAGTCATTGGTTTGAAGCGCTGCCATTCTCTTTGCGAGATTCCCATGAAACAGGCGACATGTTGTCTGAGCTTCAGCTCTGTCTTTTTCTATTTGTAGATTTAGAACACTAAGATGATGTGAAATCAGCATTATGAGTGGATAACCTGACTCACAGATGCGCCTTCAGAAGACATGTCCCTTGTAGCTGTCTCAAAAGGAGCTAGGATGTAGCACACTGTCTCCATTAATTTCCACTGCAGCACAGACAGCATAATGCCATCTCCAATAATGTAACTGGAGCAATACTCATGCACAGCTTGCTTTTGCTCCAAGAGGCACTGCAGCATATAAAGCATTGAGTTCCAATGAGTGGAAACATTTTGAATTAGCTTTTGCTGGGTTTTTTTGCAGTTCGGACAATGTCCGTATAGCCTTGGTTGAATGTGAAAAGTGAGTCACAATTTTTTTGCAAACAGCAATCATACCACCCACTTGTGTTTCATTGCTGAGAAATCCTGTCATAATTAAATGTGCAAAGCAAGAAGCATGCATAAATCCTCCATCCTGTACTACTTTCAAGATGTTGGCTCCATTGTCACTTACTATGAAGCCACATTTTAGACCGTGAGAATGAACCCATTCATCAAAGAGGTCATTTAGTTCCTGCAAGATGTTTGCAGCTGTATGACTTTGCCCAAATTTCTTTATATGCAGCAGCGCCATCTTCTGCGGTGTCTTTGTTTTTGAAGAACCACAAGAAAACGTGACCCAATGAGCAGTAAGGGACATGTAATCTATCTTTTGAGTGCTGGTCCACATATCTGTTGTGACATGAATAACCCCACCTCTGCAGTTTTAAGTGCAAGCATCACTGTCGCTAAAGCCTGATAAATGTTTGGTATTTCAATATAGGAAAAGTACTTCGATGAGGAACTTTGTAACGAGGCTCTGCTAGTTTCAAGAGCTCCCTAAAATCCTCATGATCTACCAAAGAGTATGGGAGAAGGGCTCCAGCTAACAGTTCACCAATTCTGTGATTAAGATGAAGGGTCTTTGGATGATTTTTAGTAAAGGTATTCTTCCTTTCAAATGCTTGAGACAGTGTTAGCTGTTTACAACATGTCCCTGCTGGTTTATTATACACTGTGCTTCGATGGGCAGATGGACGCTGGGATGGTGGACTAGGACTTACACATTCAGTGCCATCACTGGATGTGCAACTGGTACTAATGGTGCTGGCATTGGTGGTAACAATGATCCTAGGGCTGGCAGTGGTTCTGTCTGCATCAAGTTCAGACAATTCAGTATCCATTTCAGATTCCTCCTCACCCTTCTCACGTGCGGTCTGGAAGATGGAGGACATGGGTTTTGGATGATCAAGCAAAACTGAATGCTTTTTCAGATGGCGTTTAAGAGCTATAGTGCCAAGGCATGGCACAACTTTACCACGGCTTACACTCTGTTTACACAGGGAACAAATTGCTCTGCATGGATCAGTTTTACTGACAGAGAAATAATTCCACACCTCAGATGTGACAGATTTTGTTCGAGTGCTAGGAAGATAGCTAAAGACTGTTTGTATCTTTTCACCTGTCCTAACAGAACCCGGGTCATGCTCCTTGATGCTAGAAGAGTGGGCAGAAGACTCTGATGGATTTTCATTGCTGGCCAACACAGAAGTGGTGGATTCAATGGATATATCCTTTTCATTGCCAACAGTGCTGGATGTATTTGCAAGTGCACTACCTGATTCATTGTCAGCAGACTTGCTCATTTCACTTTGTTGAGGAAGTAATGATACGTCGTGAGACACAACAGTGTCGGACTGAGACAAAGAGCTACTGTCTGAGTCAGAGAGGGACTCACTGTCACTTGCATTATTGCTGCTAGTCATAGAGATCTTAACTGCATGAATGGCATACCTTATGGTGCCTCTCCGTGTGACCCCAGCAGCTGTACAGGTTTTCTTAAAAGGTCCCCCTTTACCACACTTCACTGTTGCTCTTTTGCTGTTTCTTGAATTTTTATCACATGAAACATTTTGGTTATTTCTACTAGCACCAGAATTACCACTACCACCAACACCTGCTCCAACACCATCACCAGATGCTTCATCTATGTTGGTGTCAGCCATAACAGTACCAGTATACTGCAGTGAACACACCCACACCCACACAATTCCTGTGTAAGAAAGCAATGTGATCTGTGATCGCTGGCTACAACTCCCAAATTTTATTTTGGTTGTGTGACACTGTGATGCAGTGGACTGAAAGTAATTAAAGAATATGACGGTTTGCAACTAAAGGATCCCAGGTTCAAGGCTTACAGAATGATTGGGCTGCTGGCATAGGCACATAGCAGTCAAGGGGTGCACAGCAGCAGGGTGATGGACTGACTACAGGAGATGGAGTCACATACACAACTCAGGGAATGAGAATTATATTTCTACGCTTCTGTCATGTAAGGTTAATGCCACCACACAACTGGCCACTGGGCTTCTCTCTGTAACACACACTGGGTAGGGTACAGTGCAGTCAAGGGGCACACAGCAGCAGGGTGATGGGCTGACCACAGGAGACGGAGTCACATACACAACTCAGAGAATGAGAATTATATTTCTACACTTCTGTCATGTAAGGTTAATGCCACCAAACAACAAGCCACTGGGCTTCTCTCTGTAACACACACTGGGTGGGGTACAGTGCAGTCAAGGGGCACATAGCAGCAGGGTGATGGGCTGACCACAGGAGATGGAGTCACATACACAACTCAGGGAATGAGAATTATATTTCTACGCTTCTGTCATGTAAGGTTAATGCCACCACACAACTGGCCACTGGGCTTCTCTCTGTAACACACACTGGGTAGGGTACAGTGCAGTCAAGGGGCACACAGCAGCAGGGTGATGGGCTGACCACAGGAGACGGAGTCACATACACAACTCAGGGAATGAGAATTATATTTCTATACTTCTGTCATGTAAGGTTAATGCCACCACACAACTGGCCACTGGGCTTCTCTCTGTAACACACACTGGGTAGGGTACAGTGCAGTCAAGGGGTACACAGCAGCAGGGTGATGGGCTGACCAAAGGAGATGGAGTCACATACATAGATAACACACAACACAGGGAATGAGAATTATATTTCTAAGCTTCTGTCATGTAAGGGTAATAACAGCACACAACTTGGGAGATGGGAGCAGGGAGTCACATACACAACACAGGGACTTGGGAGTGGAGAAGTAGAAGTCTCACACAAACACAGAGGAGAGGTGTCCAAAAAAATTAACTGCCTGCCTTCAGTCAATGCCTTACTGCCAGTGCCTTGTGCTGTTTTATAAGGACTAATAAGGACTGGAATTTTATTTTGAGGGTGAAAGTCAAGAGGAGGATCCCTTAGCAGCACAGCACAATGAGCTTGAGCATAGTCCTTATATACTCTGTCCTTCCTGACAAATTTATTTGCCTTTTTTTTTTTCCCCTTGTTATATGCTTGTTGCTGGCAGCTGCTGAGTGTGCACTGTGTAGTGCTGCAGTTTCAATCACAATCACATTTCACAAAGGTTCTTCTTTCTGTATTTTTTTTATTCTCTTTCCTGAGTCCTGATATTGATCTCGATCCCTATTCCCTTCCCAATTCCTGATTAGTCCCTCCACCTGAACCTCTCCCTAGTCCCACACCCGACCGTTAATTTATTGAGCCTTTTTTTTCAGCCTTTCTCTCGTACTCGGTCTCTCGGGTCTGGGCCCGGCCTGCCCCCCTTCCCCTTCGAACTTTTCAATTTGCTTAGCCCTTTTTCGCAGGAAAATGGATGATGGAATTTTTTAAATAATTCAATAAGCACTGCAGCAACTAGCAAGTGCTGCAGTCCGATTAATAGCCACCGACCTGGGCCCTGGCCTAGTAAGTATCGAACAGAATGCTGGCTGCGGTAGTAGTGAGTACGCTACAGTTAAGTAAGCTGCTGCTGCCTCCTGAAATCCCTCAGCAAATGGCACTCTCGAAGCATCCGCTAAATAAATACCCCACAGATCCATGGCTCGCATAGCTTTACTCCAACCCCACCTGACCACACAGTATTGGTCAGGTGGTGAGGATGACTTCATTTGAGCATATGTAAGTACGCTACACAAGCGCAAAGTGTGAGACAACTCGCAGTGGAATTGGCAGCCCCAACAACACTGCTGCTGCTGCACCCCCCCCACCACCACATCGGGGCTGCCATTTGCCTGCTGCTGCTGGGATGTGCCTCCTCCAGTCCCCACACATACCCCCACACCAACCCCCACATCGGGGCTGCCTGCTGGGATGTGCCTCCGCCCTCCTCCCCACACACAAGTCATCAGCTGGGCTGGGGCCAGGAAAAAGACGTCACGGAGTTGAGGGATTCAGATTCGAACTCCTTTATAATTTTTAGTGTTTGAGTTCTAAGTTGTGAACCAAACACCAGGGTTCAAGGAGGGTTCGAATCTTTGACAAACTAGTTCTGACAACCCTAACTGCGCACATTCGCAAAGTCTCAGAAGGGGTGTCGTATATAATGCACCTCTTTGTGTAGTAACAGGGCTGCAAGGAAGTACCAAAAAACTTGTTAAAACTCTTGAGTTTTAGCATTAAATATCTCTCCCCAGTGTAATGAACTGCTTTACAAAAAAAAATACTCAGTTCATTATTTCCAACCGCTGTGCGAAATGCCGTTCACTTGAACACCAAAACTGAGAGACAGACCTAATGATTACCACGCAGTATCAAAATAAGACATTCTGGGGATTTTTACCGATTTACATCTGCAACATCTACGTTTCCTACCGATGTAAGGAAAAAGGGGATAACTCTAAAACTTAACTAGACCTTGCACATACTTATAATGTATTTTCTGAAGGGTTCTAAAAGGGTCCTAACGCTGAGTGTTTTCTGACATGTCCCTTTTATCTTTTTGGGCAGAGACCAAAAGAAAAAATGGAACACGAACCTTCATAAAAAAAATTCAGTATCTAATGCTTGGCCAGACCATTAATACTGTTTTACTACTATAACAGAAGTACAATCTTTTAAAGAAATATACATGACAGGTCTCTGACCTAATAGGATTAAAGAGACCCTGTCACACTCCCCCCCCCCCTCGTGTGGCTGGGAGGAGTCCAGAAAGTCCTCTGGGCCCCAT
Source organism: Neoceratodus forsteri (assembly GCA_016271365.2). Taxonomy (NCBI): domain Eukaryota; kingdom Metazoa; phylum Chordata; order Ceratodontiformes; family Ceratodontidae; genus Neoceratodus; species Neoceratodus forsteri. Next base: position 1,275,929,971 of record CM057450.1, on the reverse strand, counting down.
AACTGGCCTCAGTCGGCCATGAGCCATAGCCTTCTGTTTTCCGCATTAAAGATTGGTTCATGCAAAAGGCCAGCCAGACATATACTCAGTTGTTCACCGGGGAAAGGGCTGGGTTATGTGTGTGCTTAGTTTCATGTTTAATGTTATATTAGAATTACTTAAAAGAGTTATGTAATGGTGTTCAAATAACTTTGTTCAGGTTAATGGTTAATACAAGCTGGTATGAGGTGGGCCTCCCACCACCTCCTATCCCTATACCCTCCTTCCCATGTATCCTGAGTTGTTAGGACCCCCCTTTTCTCCTTTTCCCCTCTTCTTTTTACCTGGAGCACCTATTAGTGGTGGAAGCATCCTGGCCGGGATTAGTGGTCATTCACTCAATAATACCAACACCCTAACTGGGTGAGTGAGCTCAGTGTAGCTGGATGTCTTAGCCTGTGCTGAGACTCTCATACGGCATAACTTCCCACCCTCAGTGTATTCACATTTACTACTGTGACAGAGTTGTTTCACTTTGACTGTCATTAGATTAGGTAGTTGCTTTCTTGGACTGATCTATTGCTATTCTACCTGAAATATTATCCAGGGGATAGCAAATTCTGCTACAGATTGTGTTCATTGTTTTTCCCTTTTACTTCATATCTCACAAGAGTTCTTCATTGTTTCCTAATTCTATAGGACATCTCTGCACCCTTCCCCTTGGGAAGCAGCGTCTCCAGGAATAGTGCCCTCTGGGACAGCCATGATTTCTTCCCAAGTTCATAAGAACACACCCTAAGGGTCTGGTTGGTGGCAGGGTAGCTGTGGGCCCTACCAAGGCCTGGTAGGCTATAGGTAAGTGGGATTAGGAACCTGAAATAGGGAGGTCAGGCCAGGTGACACTAAGCAAGGGTGGAGGTCTGTTTCTGAATGTTAAGGGTTAAACCACCCTGTAAAGAGAACTAAAGTGTTACAGCACCTCTGGTCAATGAATACTGATATTGCCCTCCTCCAGGAAACACACCTCACCACCAGGATGGTGCAATGGCTCAATAAATTGTGGGTGAGTAAGGTTCTGGCTAGCTCTGCATCTTGAAATCAAAAAGGGTAGCCATATTACTGCATAAAGCATGCCAATGGGTTGAGGAAGCCGACAAAATGGATGCACAGGGCCGTTGAATAGCGTCTCGGTTCACATACCCAGAAGGAATAGTTATAGTTGTGAATGTATACGCAACCAACTCAGACTCGTCTGACTTCCTAGCAGAAATCAGCCAAGTGCTGACTTCTTGAAGGATACCCCTGGAGAAGGGACAATCCCACCGGAAAGGACTACATGTTCTTCTCCCCTGTGCACTATACCCACAGCCGCATTGACTATTGGCTGGTGAATCAAGACAAGGCATTGACAATACCAGCACTGGTAATATATTGATTTCAGACCATGCACCAATTGCCTGCTGCTTTCTCCCCTGGGTCTGCACATCCTCCCCAAAGTGGAGATGCAACCTCTCTTCTTTGGGACAAAGAATTCTGCTCGCTATGATTGATGAGGCAAAGGCATATTTCCAAGTCAACTCTGGGGTGAAGTGGAAGCTGGTATGGTCTGGGAAGCCTTTAAGGCGATATTAGGGAAGAATCATCTCCATACAGTAGCTAAGAACAGAGCATGCAGAGAGGAGATTTCTAAATTGCAATGTGAATTAACTGCGCTGCAGATGAGGTTCAAGACCCCCATAGACAATACCCTGCTAACCTCCATAGTAGGGCTCAAATACAAAATTAACACCCTGCTACAATGCAAGGTGGAATGGCAGCTTCTCAAGTCTAAACATAAATCCTGGGAAAGGGGAGACAAAAGTGGCAAACTGCTTGCCTATCGCCTAAGGAAGCAGGAAGCTGAGTCCAGGATTCATGCCCTGCGAAGTCCCAACGGGAAGGTAGTTTTTGACCCTAACTGGATGAACGAGATCATGCGGCAGTACTACCAGACTCTATACCAGTCCAAGATTGCCATGGATGGCCCAAGCCTGACCAGAGAATTAGATGGCTTTTGCAACTCCATCCACCTCCCCAAACTCTCTCCAGGACTAGTTCAATGCCCAGAGAACCAAATAACACCAGTGGAGCTTTGTGCATTATTGCAGAAGGCTAAAGGCAAGACGCTGGAGCCAGACGGGATGACAGTAGAGTTATACCAACTACTGCAGGACATAATCACGCCACGTCTCCTCCAAGCTCTACAGGAAGCCCACAGCAAGGGCTCCCTCCCCCCAACCATGAAGGAAGCTATGGTCATCTTGCTCCGAGAAAAATTCTCAGACCCATTGGACTGTGTCAACTTTGCCCCATATCATTGTTATCTGTTGATACTAAGATAGTAGCTAAATATTGACCAAGGTTGAGCTATATTACCTTCCTTGATCCACACCTCACAAGCGGGGTTCTCTAAAGGGAAGTCCGGAGTGGACAACCTAATTCTGGTACATAACCTAAAATGGCTTGCTCTGCACTCCCCACAGCCAATGGCTGCCTTGGCCATAGATTTTTCTAAGGCCTATGACTCTGTGGAGTGGAGCTACCGTCACAGAGTTCTGGACCTCTACAGATTTGACCCTTATTTTCAGGGATGGGTATCCATCTTGTAGAATTTGCCTTCTGCCATGATATTGACCAACAGAAATGTATCGGCCCCCTTTTCACTTCAGAGGGGCACCCAGCAGGGATGCCCCCTCCCCCCCCCCACTCTTCTCCATTGCTTTGGACCCGTTAGCTAGGAAACTCTTAGTCGCTCGGGACATATTGGGAATCCAGGTGGAGGGACAAGAATTCCTGGTTAATTCATATGCAGATGACCTTCTACTGACCATAACCAACCCAGAGCAGTCACTGCCCAAGATTCTAGCAATACTCCAAAACTTCGAAAAGCTCTCGCTCTCCCTTGAACCTGGCTTGCTATCAAGACTGTCTCCAGGGGAGAGATATGGTGTGGTCCTCCCAAGGCTTTTTTATTTAGGGATAAACATCCCTACAAGGTGGAGAGAGCTGGAAGGAGCCAACTTCACCCCACTACTCACCACCTTAATGGTAGAAATTGGTCATTGGAAAAAACTAAATTTGTCTCTCAAGGGCAAAGTGGCAGTGGTGCAGATGTTTATTCTCCCGAGGGTCTCCTATCTTTTCCACGATCTTCCTATCTGCCTCTCCCCCAAACTTTTTCTGTCCCTGGACAGGCTAATGTCTCTCTTGTTGTGGGAAGAGAAAACTGCTCGATGGAGCAGGGCTAAGCTATGAGCTCACTGTTCCAGAGGGGGCCTGGGGCTACCGTGATGCAAAGGATATCAGCTGGCTTATAGGGTAGCACAACAAAATGGTTTTCCCCACCACCCCATGTGGGTTGGGGTATACTGTCACCACAGCGATTCCTCCACCTCAAAGACCATCACAGCTACAAGAATCAGGCAAAACCTGCATGTCGCTGTGATGGTCTGAGCAGTGCCGGAGACTGCCTCGCAGGGTGTACGGCCCCCCCCGGTCCAGCTCCAACTCGGAGATGGAATCCTAAAGACCAGGGGTTGTGGGGAGCACAGCCCCCCCCCGCGATTGAAACACAGAGGCATCCCTGACACTGCAATGCCAACATTCGGCACTGCGGCTGTCACTGTCAGGATGTCTCCGTGTTCAATGTTATGTGGCATGGTAAAACCATGGGTTGATTAGAAACTGCGCTGGTGTGGAGGGTACCCTGAGTATGTTACTCCAAAGCAACTCTTCCTCTCCGCAATGCTACCCCTATTATGATGGAACTGTCAAATCTTGGCAGATGGCCATGGCACTATCTTACGTTCTAAGCCAGCATGGGACCCCCTGTCGAGTTTACCTACCTCTGGAATAACTAAGCGACATTGTGGACAACAAGCCACTCAACTGGCCAACCTGGGCCAACAAAGGTATTAGCTTGATCAAGAACCTTTACATTCCCAACTCAAGTGTTTTGATGTCCTATGAACAATTACAGGCATGGTATGGTCTCCCATGTCAGGATTCTGGTGATATCTCCAGACTCATAGTGCAATCCACTCCCTCCAGACTCGCCAGGCACAAGATGCCAAACTGAATAACTGAGCATACTCCACAAACCTGCCAATCAACAGGAATTAGTGGGAAAGTCTACCAGACCCTCAGGACTCCCAGACGGACCACACCAAAAAGTGCAGGTTGAAATGGGAGGTGGAGACCCTAGCAACTATATCTCCTGAAAACGGAAGCAGTGCATCAAGGCCACCCATACATCACACAGAGATGTAAAAAGCCGACTGATTCAGTCGAAGATCCTGATGAGATGGTACAGGACTCCAGCTTTACTTCAGTCTATGGGGATATTAAATCATGCACAATGTTGGAGATGTCAACAAAGTCCTGCGCATTTGCTACATATACTATGGCAATGTCTGGCACTGGCATTCTTCTGGAGGATGGCTCTTGATGACTGTTCCAAAGTAGTAAAGGTAGATATTGGTCAACCACACCCTCTGTTACTTCTGAGTGATCCCTCTCCCCTTGACCCCATGCCAGAACCACTCAAAGGCTGAGTAATGACTGCCCTGCTAGAAGCCAAACATGCCATATTGATGAAATGGAGACAACCTCTACCCCCCATCTAACTTTGCCTGGCACTCCACTCTGGTGAAGCTGGCTATCTTTGAGAGGCTGCCATACACTGACCAAAACCAAATCCATAAATTTCAGAAGAAGTAGGACGCTTATTTACATTCACATCTGTGCTCAGTCCAACCTACCTTGCCTGACAACCCCCCGGTTCAAGGAACCTCCTGACCTATTCATAGAAACATAGAAGTTGACAGCAGATAAGGACCGCAAGGCCCATCCAGTCTGCCCATTTCTTTTTCTACCTTATAAATGTGACATCGGCCTTTGCTCTGTCAGTGGCCTATCTATTCATACTCATTTGTATTGCTTCCTTATGCCTATCCCATGCCTGTTTGAAGCCCTGCACTGTATTCATATCCATCACTTCCTGAGGTAGGCCGTTCCATGCATCCATCACCCTTTCTGTGAAAAAGAATTTCCTCACATTCCCCCTTAATCGGCACCCCTCTAATCTCATGCTGTGTCCTCTTGTCCTGCTATTCCACTGTACTAAGCTTACTAGGTGGATTGCCCATGCTTAGACCACAGCCCTCTTGGGCTGAACTCACCCATATGTTCAACTACCTGTTACATAGGAATATGATGCAGGTCATTTTCTTGGGGTGCTTGTTCTGTTTTTGTTGCATTTGGAGACTACTTCCAGTCATAGACTATACTGGTACACTAGACCACCCCGGGAGGGTCTAACAGATTTGTTGTTTATCTCCTGTTTAAGAGATGTTGCTGTATGGATGTACTGTATTGTTCTGTGATGTCTGAACAATTGAAAATCAATAAACTTTTCATGATAAAAAAAATGACACCATTATCGAGACCTTTCATTGCCATACCACTAACAAAACCTGCTACAAAATAGTGACTGTCATTTCTAAAAATGAATGAGTCAATGTAGCCAATATATCCTTCTCGACAAAAACAAAAATGCAACTAAATGGTCCTCCAGAGCTGATACTTGATGCAGAGCATTTATGGGCAGGTGGCTGGAGATTTAAAGTGACACTAAGACAAGAAAATGGAGAAATACAGCACCTGCCAAATAGTTTTTTTCTGGGCAGAGCTAGAGGTGTGGTTTTCTATGGGGGACAGCCAAGGGCATGCTACAGATGTGGAGACAGGCAGCACTAAAGCAATGCATGTGATAAAGTAAAGTGTGGCTTATTTGGTGAAATAGATCATTTTGGAGCATCATGCTGGAACAAAATCAAATGCAGTCTATGTGAAGAAAATGTTCATGACTTCATGAACTGTCCATGGGCTACACACAAATAGTCCAGACCCTATGGAAAAAGCAGAACAGGATGCATATGTAGCCTTGGTGCAAAGGGATAGACTAGCTAAAGAAAAACAAGAGAAAGAGGAAGGAACAATGCCCAAAACTAAACAAAACACACAGGCCCAGATATTCAAAAGGGTTGCACATGGCGCAACAGTGTTGTGCCATGCGCAACCCACTGATGTGCCCTGGCGCGATATTCAAAAGGGAAAAGTGCGCCGCACAAATCCCGATGCGCCGGAGCACATCAGTAATGTATGCAGGCACAGATGGGGGGGGGTGTGCCCACGCATAACCTGCGCAGCCCGATATTCAGCCCGAGATGTGCAGAGCCATGCATGCGCAACCCTTACCTGTGCCAGCACAAAGTTAAGCCAAAAAAAAAAAAAGGAACAACTGATGGTCACCCACAGGTGACCTGCCGCATTGCAGGGTGCAACACGTCAGCTGTGATTCATTCACATATCTGGAATGTGTAGTACGGTATGGGCTGCATGCCCATTGGCTCATGCTGTGAACCAATGGGTGTGCAGCCCTACTGAGCTGTCAGTCGGCGGGCCGCAAACGGGTGGGGTGCTGCCGCCCAACGCTGGACGGGGAGGGCGGGTGGTGGGGCTCAGTGGGTGGTGGGTAGGGGCACCACTAGACCACCAGGGATATTGGTCCTTTCTTTGGGTACAGATGCCCACATTGGGTGGAAAGGTCCACTGGACCACCAGGGATAGTGGAATAACTCTTATTTTATAATACAGATGCCTGCAATCAGGCATAGAGAGGTCCACTGGACCACCAGGATATTGCAAACTCCATATTTTATTAGACAAATGCCCGTGATTGGCAAACAGCGGTCCACTGGACCACAAGGGATATTGGACGGGGGGGTTGTCATTTAAACAGATGCCCGTGATCGGGCGAACAGCAGTCCACTGGACCACCAAGGATATTGGATGAGGACTTTATATTTAAACAAATGCCCATGATCGGGCTGCAGGGGGCATCAGTCACCAACAGCTGCTGCCTGGCAGGGCGCCAGGTGCAAGTCGTCAGGGATCGGCGCACCTGCATGCTAATGGAATGCAAATGGGGCCATAATGACATGCAAATGGACCCATGTGTGCCTTGCATAAATTATGGCCCCATTTGCATGTCACCTTTTGCAGGTACTGTGAATGATGCAATGGCGCTTGTGCTAGTGCATCTCCATGCTCCACTCTGGCCACTTGCGCTGGTGCAGTACCACTGCACCATGCACAGTGGGGGTGGCCAGGGTGAGATATTCAAAGCTGCTGGGCCATAGCGCAGCTCCGTTGAATATTGCCCAGGCCACACCCCTGCGCAGCCATGTTGAGCTGCGCACTAGCTTGCAGCACAGCCTGGCACAGTTTGAATATCTGGGCCACAGAGTTCTCCTCCACCTCCTCCCTCCCTCCCTCCCCCAAAAGAGGAAACCAATATGGAAACTAACTAAGAACTGCCACCTGAGGGTGAACAAAGAGAAGATAAAGAAGCAAACCCTGATTCAGAATTACTACGAAATGAAAGCCAAGCCATACCACCACCAAAAATTGCATAAATCACCAAAAACAAAACAAAAAAAAAATCAAGATGATGTGACACAAATATTACAAAACAAGTACCAAATCTTTCAAGAAAAATAATCAGCAGATTCAGAAGGGGAATCAAACTCTTCCTCAATAGCGTCATCAATACAGGACCAATCTTCTGAGTATGAATCAACAGACACTCAGCTTTCCAAAAAATGGAAAGCCATGATAAAACAGGTGTAAAAGTTTGTTTGTGTATATCCCTCTCTTTGTTTTTATCAGCATGGCAGAACTACAATGTATTACATGTAATATAAACAGTATTAAAAATAGAAATAAGAGGCTAACCACCTTTTCAATACTAAGAGAATTAAAAGGGGATATAATCTATATTCAAGACACTAGGTTGCACACTCTGCTAGAAATACAACAGGCGCAAAGGGAATGGAAGGTGGGACCATCATTGTGGTCAAGAGGAGAACAATGTACAGGGGTAGGCATACTGTTTTCCAGTTCAGAATATAGTATACAGAAAGTGACAGACCTATGCCCAGGAAGAGCACTTATAGTGGATGTATAGCATAAAAATGCATATCTAAGGTTGATTAATATATACAACCCCAAGTTAAAACTGAAAGAAACAACCTCATGCAGAAAATAGAGCCCTTCTTACATAACTCCAAAACAGTACTATGGGGGGTGGATTTAACTGTGGGCTAGCAGGAAGGATTGGGGTAGAAAACAAAGAACATTTTTGTGACGCAAATAAATTAAATGAAATACTTACAATAAAAAGAAAAGCCTTACAGCATACATACCACAAAGGAAGATTTCCACATGGATAGATTTCTTTTTTACCAAAAGATACAAATATACAATCAATAAACATAATTCCTCTAGAAGTATCAGATCACATGGCTATTAAACTCAATATAAATCTAGGGAACAACAAAAAACCGGGTCAGGATACTGGAAAATGAATCTGTCACTCTTACAGGAGGAATTTACACATAAAGAAATTAAACATTTGTTATTGGCAAGAAAATCAGTATATTTTATGTACAATAGTGTAATGGAATGGAATGGTGGGAAGACACAAAAATAGTTATAAAACAACTATTGATAGGGGAATCCAAAAAAGGGAGGGAACCAATTATACAAAATACCTAAGCTTAAGTGCAAAATATATGAAACTGTTAACTCTGGAAGTAACAGAGAAAATAGATGCTGCTGCAGAAACTAAAGTTATCAAAGAGGAAATGTACAAATTTCAATATAATAGGGCTAAATCCCTAATTCTGGAACAGAAATAGGGTACACAAGGTATTAAATTCTAATTATACCCATACAACAGTGACAAAGGAAGAACACAAAACAGAGTAATGTCAGAATTAACTGATGAGACAGGAGAAAACAAACAGATCTTGGATAAATAAAGCTAATTGTGCAATAACACATGGAAAAAAACTTTCAAAGGGAGACGATAGAGGATGCATTCTTCTTTGAGGAAATAAAATACCAAAAATTCCAGAAACAGAAAAACAAATCTTACAAGAACATATAGTAGAAGCAGAAATTAGAGAAGCAATGCAGGCGCTTATCTAATAACACTGCACTGGGTATAGATGGAATACCCAATGAATTTTATAAAAATATGAAGAAGACCTAACACCTATGTTAAAAGAAGTGTACAACTATGTATCCATGACAGGGAAAATAGGGAGCAGCATGAAACAAGGAATAACAATCTTTCTATATAAAGGGGATAAAGCATATATTAAAATTTGGAGATCTATCACATTATTAACCTCAGATTATACAGTACTAGCAAAAATTATTAATAAAAAATGACAATAGCAGTACAGAACATTATACTAGATACCCAGACATGTGCTATACCATGTAGAGATATTAGCAAAACTTAAAATACATAAGAGAGGTAATGGACATGGGCAAAAGAGCAGTTAGATGGGTATATATATATATATATATATATATATATATGTTAGACCAAGAAACAGCCTTTGACACAGTAAAACATAATTACATGAGAAGTGTTACAGGAATATGGTATTCCAAGGAACATGTTAGTATAGTGTAAAGCATTCTATAAGGCATACAACTGTTGCTGATGGTAAATAATAGTATGGGTATACCAATATTCATTCAGAATGGTGTGAGGCAGGGTGTTCCTTAATCCCCTTTTGTATATAATATGTCTAGACCTATCATGAGGAAAATAGAAGGAAATAAAGATATAAAGCCAATGGAAACTAAGAAAGGTGTTAAGATACAAAAACAAGTGCCTTTGCAGATGATTGTGTCCTTTTATGAAAAATAGGCAGCCAGGTGATAATACAATTAAAATATTTGAAAATAATACTAGGTATACTGGAATCAAGATTAACAAATGAAAAGGCATGATTTTATCGGTAGGACAAGCTAGAGCAGAGAGTCCAGGAACAATACCTATAGCTACTGGAAAGGTAAAAATATTAGGAATACAATTTAGTAAGCAAAATGGCATAAAAGAGAACTGGGAGGAAAAAAAATAGATATAGCACAAAAAAGTTACAAAATGGAAAGGATGGAATATGTCCAAACAAAAAGAATATTTTAATCAAGAATTCTCTGCTTCCAATCTTTTATATTTGATACATATTTCCAGTACCTCAGAATATGCCAACAAGAATTTTAGCAATCTTCTTTGAACTACTGTGGGAAGTAGACTAAATCCCATTAGGATAAATCACACCTATAGACCAATCAAGGAAGGAGGACTGAATATGATCCAACCAATAGTCTTTTTTCAAACAATCTTCTTAAACACAAATATTAAGCCCCATTTGAGTAAAGAAGAAAACACTTGGACCCCTTTAAACACAGAGTGGAGGGGGGAACTCCAAGGTACTTGGGGAACTACAAAAAAAAATAATAAAGAAGTGCAATTTCCAGAATATGTAGAAACTAGTAGAGCGTATGTCAAACAATGGAATGTAAAAAAACATCACTAGGCAATCTAACCAGGAAACAGCTACATAAAGTAATTATGGAACAAATCTATTATGAAAATCCAGTTTTTAAGGCTCCACAGCGATAAAGGAAAGTACAATCCTAGAAGTAAGATTAGAAATAGAATCCTCCAAAATGAAAGAAACCATATGGTTATGTAGCCAGGGAAAACTGAATGTACGGAGCAACCGTAAACATAAAAAGATGGAAGAAAGAATGTGTTTGCATGATGATTGTGTAGTAAAGTTAGAGACAATGGAACACCTTTTCTTTGAATGTTCTTTTATAAATATGCTATGGGAGAAATTAGCCAGGATATGGAATGTTAAATGCGTTAAGGACATGTCATATGAACAATTAGTACAGTATGTGGACAACTTTCGAGAGAATGGGGAAAATGGGAAAAAAACAATATATGTAATTTTTGCATGCATAAAATTGACAAAATGGCAAGCAAGGTGTCAAAGACTATTACAAGAACAAAAATTGATCCTGGACGATGTGACTTTCAAGACACAAGCAGAATTAGATGCCATTTATAACTATGAAATAAAAGCATTTGGAGAAGCTCATAAAGATAAAATGTGGAAAACATAGACTGGGTAGGGTAAGGAGGAAAGTAAAGGAAAAGGAAAAGGTTTTGCATAAAGTAAAGAAATACTTTAATATGTTCTCTTTTTTCGTTCAGGAAAATGTATATATATATATATATATATATAGATAGATATGTAATATGCAACAAAAATGTGTATGTATAATGTGGAAAATGTTTGGTTTTGGTATTAAATAAAAATTCCTACCTTGTCAAGAAGTGCCATGGGATCATTAATATTCACCTGAACTACCATCAGAACAGGCAGATGGGACCCTCGGTTTAACATCTCATCCGAAAGATGGCACCTCAGGAGCAACACCACCCTCATGCTGCACAACAGTGTCAGTATTGGGATTTAACCTAAGTGCCTGTGTGGGGATAGAACACATAGCCTTCTGATCTCCCAGCCTCAGAGGTGATTGTGCTGCCTGCTTAGCCACTAATCCCTGTAAACCCACAGTTGCCTTGCTACACTACAAAATCCTGAGTGACAGCAATGTAAAATGATCTTTTAGATCACTCCACAAGAGAACACTACAACCTACGGCATCCTCATTAGGACAAATACACCTAGTGGAGAACTACAACTACAGCATCCTCAGAAGGACAAACCCATTAGGCGGAAGAACTATTTTATTACAAATGCATGTAAACAGTGTTTTTTTTAAATATTTATTTAGGTAAACCTCTAAAATAAAGTTGCCCATTTTATAAGTGGATTAATACACTCCAGAGCATGGATTTACTGAGCATTAATCCATGCCTGGGGTTGTGCAGTCATGGATTAATGCTCAGTAAACTCATGCTCTGTCATGAGTTAATCCATTCTTATAACCCATGGGTTATAACGGCGAACACGCACCAGCTTCTCCTCTGCCTGGCTCGTGCTCACTCACACTGCAGTAAAACCATCCATCAGCTGGGCAAAACTGAAACACCTTACGCAGTAATTCTGCAACCGGAAAAAAAAAAACCACGTTCAAACACTTGTAAAAGGCCAAAACAGTGAAATCTTCACTTACTTACCTTGCCCCTGTTCCACGGATGTTTCGGTATGGCAAGCATATCAGACAGCCCGTAGCTTCATCATTGACTGTATTAAATGTTTAACCTAGTGTTTACTCCTCTGACATCACCTTATTGAATGTATTGAATGTCTCACCTCATTTATTGTACCTCTTTTATTGTTTGTTATTATCTACCTACTGAAACTCTGTATCTATTACCATTATATTTTGGCACTTACCTCTGTATGATGCATAGTCTCTCTGTAAATTGACTGCCTGTGTCATATGTACTGTGCTACCTTACCTTATAACCTCAAGGTCGCACCTGAAAATAGACAAATGTCTCTCCCTCTCTCTCTCTCTCCCCTCTCTCTCTCTCTCTCTCCCTCCCTCCTCCTTCTCTCTCTCTCTCTCTCTCTCTCAGTACCCTCCAACCTTAGTAGCTCACTAGAATATCATCAAGATAACAGGGACCTGAGGCAACCAAAGAAGAAAATCAAATAGAAATAAGCATTTGTCAATGCCAAATGTTGTCACGCTGGCATTGGCATTGGCAGTGCTAGAGCCAAAGATGCATAATAGGAATGGCAGTAAGTATTGAAGTGACGCCAAACCCACCCCCACCCTCTAGAGAGCGACAGGCATTGGGGTGTGCCTTTGGGTCATCAGCTATAATGCTCATGCCATTGTACCTCACCCTACTCTGTAGACACTGACAAGTGTCGGGGTGTGCTTTGGGGTCTTTGGGCATTGTACTTACCCCATTCCATAAGTAAATACACTGACGTGGGTGCAGTATAGGAGTGTGGGGTGAACTTTGAGGCCGAACAGTGCAAGGCACACCACGATGCCTGTCAGTGGCTGCAGGGTGGGTGTGGGGGTGGAATGGCGTAAGCATTACATCCGATGATCCTAAGTCACACCCCTGATGCCTGTCAGTCTGTACCGGGTTGGGTGCTACAGTTGGAAACCCTAACACTGTAGGCGTGTGGTGGTAGTTTCACTCCACATTTTCAACATGGGCTGCTTGTCAGGCCACCTCATGAAAAGCAGCACAATCACTTTGTTAGCTGAAAGGTGGTTTTGCAGCTGTGCCATTTGGTGACAGAGGGATGAAAAAACATTTTTGGGCAGGATGTGGAGAATGACAACTGTATTGTTCATGAGGAGGCATAAAAAAATGGCAACGCTGAAAATCTGGAGTGACAATATGAAATATTGGTGAAGCAATGAGCATGCATAGAAAGTGCGCAACACATGTCCATAATCCAATTATTTTTGGGAGTTTGTTAGCCACATTTGTAACATAGGCATTTTGGGACCTCCCCTTATGAACAGTGGTGCTGCGATTTTGTTAATCTGTCCCAAAAGTTGATTTCCCACAGAGACCACGCCATTGTGCGCCACAGGTGAGGAAACACATTTTGGGCAGGATGTGAAAAATGACAGCTGTACTGTTCATAAGGAGGTGTGAAAAAATGCCAGTATTGAAAATCTGGCATGGAAATATTACAAATTTGTGAAGTTACAAAGGTGCGTGGAAACGCTTGCAACTAGGGTTGTCACGGTATGAAATTTTGATGGTATGATAACCGCGGTGTGTTGTACCACGGTTATCGTGATACCATGGTATAATGCATTCCAATGGGAAAACCTAAAATATTCAAAAATAATGCAATTTTAACCAAATTTTACATGTAAAAGCAGTTAAAATACTAGTAAATGACACATTTATGAATTTAATGAGAGAAAAGAAAGATAATGAGTCAAGTAAGTGCAAGAAAAATATATTTTTTATTGACTGGAAGTCACATTCCTCCTGACCTGATGATGAGCATGGAGCTATGAGCACTATAAGTATTTTTTATTTTATCCATTTCATTGGAGTAGACAAGGAGCGTGACACTGACATGACATAGACATACATCATAGTAAAAGTGTTTTAGTGTGTTCTTGTCTTAGCTTACAGCATAAAATGCAGTACCACACAGTACCTAAACGTACTACCTAGTAAGTTAACCAATACCAAAAGTAGTACCCTACCAGACCAGAACCATACCATACAATAACAGCACAAGAGACTGGACTACTGGAGTAATAAGTCGGTCAGTCGATTTGCATTTGTGTTCATGTAATGTGAAATTGTCCTTCTTAAGCTGCAGTCTAGATGAGAGAGATGATGAAAGGAATGTCCATGTACAGTTGTCCGTCCACAGACGCACTACTCCACACACACTCACTCCATCCACTTCTGGTGGTGGTGCATTGCAGCAGACTGAGTAGTAGACTCGAGGTTGCAGAGATGCACTGATGCAGGACGGAGTTGCACGTCACCTAATGTGTGCTGTTCTGTATACTGCTACTAGTACTACTACTAGCCTTAGTTAGAACTTGGCACAGCAACAGCAGTACTACTACTAGTACTAACAGAAATTAAGAATTAGAACATTTCCAATTGGAAAATCAAGGCTCATTCTCTGGAAATCAAGGCTCTCATTGTCTGTTTGGCTGTGGTAGGCTAGAATCTAGGCTGAGTGTACCTCTGTCCTCCTCACCTACAGCCTCGGGCTCCTTAATCCCAAACCCAGTCCCCTCAAGTGAAGTGAAGTTAGACTAGTAGTAAAAGTAACAGTAAGTTGTACTACTAGTCAGTGCAAATAGATTTGGAGAGAGATTCATATTTACTTTTTCATTTGTACCAAAGAAGTACCCCGTACCTAACCCTATCCTACCCTACCACCACAACCACACTGAGTCTGACAACTCTTGCCTGTAATGCAGACAAGTGACTTGACTCAAGTAGTCGCCACTGCCACTCACTGTGTCCAAGTCCGAGAAACTACTCCAAGTCCAAGTCCTCCAAGGCAAGGCAACAGCTGCCAGAGGCAATCAACTGAGCTGAGCCAACTGTCAGAGCTGGTTTGGCACCATCGCTGTGGTGGCATTTAAAGGAATCAGCCTATATATCCCAAATGCCATGTGGGTGCCAGTGCTGTGGGGCTCAAGCTGGCTGCTTTGTTCTTTCTTTTTTTTTGTAATAAATATTTAGCTAAGTAAACAGCTACACTATAGTAGCCTCTGGCTGAAGCAGTGAGCAGCCAATGTAAATGTGAGTTAATAAAGCTTGTTTGACTAATTGCTTGGGTTGAGTGAGTGAATCATGCCATATTGTGGTGAGTCAAGTTGTTTCATGTGACTGTGACGTGACATGAGTCCAATTTTGCATTAAAGGAATCAGCTTATATATCCTCAGTGCCAGGCCCATGTCATCATCATTTCAGTGGCAGGCACTCACTGGCTGTATTTTTTTGTTTGTTTTTTAAAGTACTAACTACTACCAGCTTAGCTATAAGTAACTAGGAATTTATAGATTTAGTATTTCCCATGGGTTTTGTCTTAGCTAGCCTCCCCCTCCACCGAGTGACTTGAATCATCTTGTGAGATGCTGCCTTGGACTCAAGACTCATAAATCAAGACTGAAGTAGTGACTTGCGAGCCGTGATTGATGATGAGAGTAAGTCAGAAGGACTGGAGTCTGGCTGGGTCATCAGGGTGGCATTAAAGGAATTAGCCTATATATCCTCAGTGCCATTGCCATGTTTGGTGGTTGCTGTGACTGGTGCTGACTGAGTCAAATCGGATGTGACTGTGATTGTTAAGCTAGCAGCGATGATATTGTTAATATGGCTAATTATGTATGAATGCAAAATGCAATAGAGTAATTTGTCTTATTGGTTTTGTTTTAGGCAGCCCCCAGCCACAGTCAGCCCAGCCGAGAGCTCAGTAGAGCCAGCCTGAGCCAACCAAAGTTTTGTGACACAGATGACAAGAGTCAGTCAGAGAGGAGGACTCATCAGGAGTCTGACTAACTCCGTCCCAGGGAACACACCACTGTAGTGGAGGAGGTGTCAGCCAGCTGTCAGGCGAGCAGAGACAGGAAGTGTTCCCCAGTGGAACTAGACTACTGGAGGGACTCGGGGGCATCAAGCAGACAGACAGATGAAGATGATGAGACAAGAAGAGACAGCAGCTTCACTAAGTGTGCAAGCTCAGCTGAATTGCCATTGCCAATGCCGACTACAAAATAGTCACTCATCACAAATCACAGCAGGAGGACAGGGAGAGGAAGAGGACTCTCAGACTCGGAGTCAGAATTCAGGAAGCAACAGCAGCAGATGTCAGAGTCAGAGCAGAGAGAATTTGGATTACTAAGCGGACAGTGCACTCTATCCATATGGTGTGTGTTTTTGTTGGAGGGTGGGCGTCAAATAAAAATGACTTATTCTAATCACTACACCACAGATGTACTGCGCAGCAGTAATTGTTGCAGAATCGGACTGATGAAGGGGCTTTAGGAACAACTGGGAATGAAAATTGAAGGAACAGAGTGACAACAGAATACAGACTAGTGCCTGCCAATTTTTATCAATCACTAAAACTGAAAAACACTGCGTGTTTTGCAAATGGCATTTGGCATCATGACAAATCACATTTTTGTGGTATTACTAAACAATAAAAAAACGGACCTGAAAAAGTTCTCGGTGTGTTTTTTGTATATTCCATTCTCTAGTCTCTTTCTCTGTCTGAGTAACCTTGCAGTTTTGTGCCTCTGACAGTTTGACAGGACTGTATCTACTTACCTCATTTTACAGTGATTGTGAATGAACATGAACATGCATGATCACTTGAAACAGACAGAGCACCAGCAGCTCAAGTAACAGTAATGTCAATGAAATGATCACTGCTGTCTCATGATCATCTGTCACACACTGACCCTGCCACCAGTAAGGTGATTGACGTTGACAGTGATGCGATGACGACTCAGAGTCTGCAGTCTGAGTCTTCACAACAACACACATGTCGGTGATGATGATGATGATGATGATGATGACAGTCAGTGACAGCCAACCTGTTCCCAACCACAGACACTTTGTTACCCAATACCCTATAGATAAGAAAACGTAACATACATGATGATGATCAATACAGTATGACTTACTTGAGACAGAGAGACATCGTGTTACAGTCATGATACCAGCAGTGTTAATTAACAACTTAACATAACAGATTTTTGATGCTGGGCCTGGGTGCTGCAGCTGATCCCTCTCTTGCCCATTCCATGCCCATTGTTCAAGTCCAATCAACAACAAAAGAGTGCCAGTGTTTAGTTGTTCAGCTTCTCTGGAAGGAATAGGGATGGTCATGGCATTATCATGTCACTCACTCTGAAACCAGTACTGCATCATTTTCTGTTTCTGTTCCAAAAGAACAGCACAGGAGAGGACAATAATGAAGTGCAGTTTTGTGCACATTTAAAAGTGTTGCTTTTTGTGCAAGGCTGCTGCATTCAGTGTGCACTACACTGAGCAGTGTCAGTGACTCAGTGCGCAGCTGCACACTGCGCAAGGCAAGCGCAGTCCGTGACTGTGCATTGTGTAATGTGTAGTACTGCACTCACTGAGTGACGCAGCCAGTCACACTCGCACTAGCTCACTGACAGTTTTGTGTGCAGTTGCGCATGGCCTGTCCTTGCCATTTACCATTAAGGAACAGTTATAAGTGTCACTGCCCAGTGACCGCCCCCGGTAGCTAATACTTATCACAGTCACTTGGCCCCTGTATGCCTTGTGTCATGTGGCACTGTGTGTGTGTGTGTCTGTGTGTGTGTGTGTGTGTGTGTGTCATTGTCATACACAAATTATGTGATGATGATGACTAAAAAACTTACTGAAACTGAACATTGAAAATTCATTCAAAAAATGAAGGAAGAAGTCAAAAAGACTGACTTACGTTTAGTTGAAGAAGTAGAGCTCTTTCAAGTTCAACCAACATCAGTCCACTGTCCACTCATGGAGAACAGGTGATGAGGACACCTAACCTTACCTTGCTATAAAAATCTGTAGCAGTGCAGTGCAGTAGAGAGCAGACGTCACGTCACACATTAGCCAAAAGCCAAGCCACAAAACTTGAACGAACAAGGAAGACTGCTTGCTCCGCCCATCAGCTAAGCTCACTAATGATGCAGTAGCTTTCCCTGCCTGGCGCCTGCATGCTGCTTCTGCTAAATAACCCTGCTGCTGTACTAAGCTGGCTAAGCCTGAGAGAGAGAAATGGTTAAGACAAAAACAAGCAACAACAGTCATCAACAAGTACTAACTGCATTAGGCAAACAAGCAAAATAAGCAAATGATGATGTGTTTTTTGATCATTCATCACATCATGTCTTGACTCGTCTGCGTCAGACAGTGTGAGGCTGGACTGCTGGACAGTACTGTGGGGGCAGTGTTGGAACTTGGGCACATATTGAATTGTGGAATGGGATAGCCTGGCCCGGCTGCCAGCACTTTGGCCAAATTGGCTTGGGCCAGCTGTAGGAGGAACTGGGAATGGGATGCCGGTGTCAGTGACCATGAATGATATGAATCTGACCCAGGCCAGATCCACCCATGATGACCCACACCCAGTGCCACCCCATATTTGATTGCATTGCTGCACTTTTAAATTGTAACTGCAATAACGATTGCTTCACTGTGTCTCTCCATGCTGTGCGACTCGAGCACCACCAAGCACGAGCTTCATCAGCAGCAGTAGCATAGTAGTAGTACACTGTTGCTACAGCAGCAGCAGAAACACTAGACTGTGCTGCAGCCTGCACGGCTGCATCTGTAGCTCTTGCAGATCTGCAAACACTTAAGTTGTGAAGTACAAGTGCAGTGCTCGTCCAGTCTACCTGTCCTGCCCAGCCCACTTTCCCCAGTGCCCACTGCCCCCCAAGCACAGTGTCAGCTACGTCCACCCGTGACCCGACCACCCCAGACTCAGTGCCCCTGCCCCCCACTGCCCAGTAGTAAGTATAGCAAATAGCACAAAATGCCCATCCATTGCTGGCCAATCTGGCCACCACTACCACTGCCCTGATGCTGTGCCCATGCTGAAACAATATAGATATTGAATATAAAGTAAACCTCATCAAGGAACACAATGCATTATTTGCAATTGCATTTTGAAAATTGTACCCTCATGCAATGGATGAGATGAGAAGATATATGAGTGAACTGAAAACTGAATAATTGAACCTTGATTTGATTGATGATATGGATGGGTCAGGCCAGGTGCGGCGCCGCTCACTCAGGGGCCTGCATTAATATACCCTGTTCTCACTCCCAGCAATGCTGCTTGGTCTGCAGTTCAGTCTGTAAATAATAGTCACACCGAGTCCCACACGACAACAACAGACATGTCACACGACACAGAGGAATGAAAGCGAGAGGGGAGGGAAATGAGTGACTCAGCGACCAGACTGCCGACCACGACCAAACTGCAACTTTAAATTGCATTTGCATCAGACTCAGACATCATCCACCCTGATTCCAGACCAGTGCTATGGTTTGGTTCCCCCATTCCCCCCGCAACCTAGTTCGAACAAGAAAGGTACTACTAACTAGATAGCACTGTGGTGCCTGCAACTACTGCAATGCCAGTGCCTAAGTATGTGGCCTGGCCTGCCCTACCAAATCATATCAGAATAGATTCATTCATTCAAAATTCCACGTACAAGTTTGTTAGTGGTTGTGGTAGGACTAGGGTGAACTAGTCTATAAGTCTGGACTGGTCTTCAGTCAGAGTAATCAGGGTAAGTTCCTGTGGAGGAAGACAAGCATGTTAACTTTCTCTGGGGATAGTCTTGAACGAAATGGTGTGAGAATTTGACCACTGGAGCTGAAAAGTCTCTCAGATGGTATGCTTGTTGCAGGAATGCATAGGTAGTTTCTTGTTAAGTTTGACAACAGTGGCAGTTCTGCAGCATGTTCACTCCACCACTGTAATGGTTCGCCATCTGTGTGCAGACGCGGCAGTGCTAAATAGTGAGAGATTTCATTTTTGACTTTGATGTCAGTGTGTGATGTCCTCATCATTACACCCTTCCACTGACAATCGTTCATCTGTAATCTGCCTTAGTAGGTCAGCTAATCCTTTTGGTTTTACCACCACTTGCTGTGCAACTGCAGCCGTTGCTGTAGAAGGAGGTAGACAACTAAACCATGGGTTTTGCTGCTGACTGGATATAGATTTGGATACTGTGCCTCCTGCGGCATATACAGAAAAGCTAGATGATGATGATGAACCTGAACTTGTCCTCGACCTCTTCCTTCCCTTTCCCTGTACTGTTGGTGTTGGTGGTGGTGGCACCGGCAGTCGTGCTTGTCATGGAGTAGGTGGTGGTCTCATTTCTGAGTCTGAATCAGATACATGAGAGTGATGATTGTGAGACAAACCAGGATCTTCTTCAGTAAACTGCTGCTGCTCCAGGTGCTCTTCCTCATTAGCTTCAGTCACAGAACAAAATAATGACTGCTGCTCAGTGACATTACTGTCGCCACTGACATTGATGCCAGTGCCACTGCCAGTGCCAGCAATGGCATTAGCAGGATCAGCAGGTATATTTGGGGGTTGTGGGACTGGTGGCACAGGCACTACGGAAAAAAGATGGGATGGGCGGGGGCCGCGGGATCAGGGGCCATCATCAGAGGCACAGTCCAAGAGGTGATCATCAGTGTAGCAAAACATGATCTCTTCATGTACTAAGCTCACTGTAGAGTCTTTGTCATCGCTAAAGAAAGCTTTAAATCTTGGGTCCAGGAAACAGATGTCAATTATTTTTTTTTGTATTCACACGAATAACGGGTACCCAAATCAGTTCTGATAGTGAGTTTCATTTGCTTTTTCAGAGTGCTGTCTTCAGGTAAGGGCATCAACAAGTCATTCATAAGATGATGCAGTACTGGTTTCAGGGCAGACATTGTGACATGCTTATCAGCACCAAGAGAGTCTGTGAAATCATTCAGTGGTCCAAGCACCTGACTTACATCTTCAAGAATACTGATGTCTGTATCTTTAGGCATTAAGTGCCAAGTGTTTCTGTCAGATACAAGAACAGCGCACACTGCTTGTTGTTGCTGCAGGAATCTTGATACCATGTCATACGTGGAGCCCCACCGTGTGACGACATCATGAATCAGAGAGTGTTGAGGAAGACCCAAGTCTGCCTGCTTAGCTTTCAGAGTTCATCTTTTCTTCCAGCTTCTGCTGAAACCTTGCACAAATTGTCTGCAAGCTCTGATAGCAGCATCAACTTTACTGATCTTTAGAGCCTTTCCGATACCCAAGTTTAAGTTATGGCCAAAGCAACTTAGCCAGGTAACCTCCGTAAGCAGCTCCCCAAATGCCTTCTTCATGTTAGCTCCATTATCTGTAGTTACAGTGGCTAGCTTGTTTTTGCTGATTTTCCACTCGTCAAGCATGCCTTGGAAGATTTCAATTATATTTTCAGCACTGTGATCCTGTGGTACAAATGTGGTCTCCAGACAGTGAGCCTTGATTTTCCAATCAGAAGTAATGTAATGCACTGTTAAGCTCATGTATGGCTCACCAGCTCTGTCATGGCTAGTCCACATATCAGTAGTGGCAGCATACCATGTTGCACCCACCAATGATTTTTCAACTTGCATTTTTTACTTCATTGAATAACTTCGGCACCTCTTTACCAGTGAAATAAGCTCTGGATGGCAGGTGATATTTAGGGTTTAATTTCTGCAGCAATTTACAGAAGCCAGGCTTTTCTACTATGTGGAATGACAGCATGTCTTTAGCCAAAAAGTAAGCCACTGCTGTATTAAGTTCCTGGGCCTGCTTAGAACTGGCATCAAATTTTTTCCCTCTTTCAAGAACTGCAACCAAACTTGACTGGCTAGTATCTAGTTTTGCACCGTCTTGACGACGACGACGACCCCCGCCACTGCCAGTGCTGCCACCATCACTTGGCCGTCCTCCTAATCCAGGACTAGTAGCAGCACTTCCACCACTCCAAAATTAAAAAACCAAAAAGAAATTGATAACTAATTAAACTATCACTGAGTATGCATCACAGTTCTCTATGAGTCACGTCACAACTTCACTTCACTTTCACAAAACAGTAATGGCTCAGGCAGCCAGGGCAAGGTGGTCAATGGGCATAAATGGGCAAGGAAAGGGCAACAGTGGAGTGGGCAATAACTAAACATTGGCAGCTGAATTAGAAAATCATCATTTGATGTCTTGATGATTCATTTTGGAATCTTGAATCATCAGACATGGAATGATGAATCTTGGATGGTTTGAGGACGGGATAGCTGGGAGTCAGGAAGACTTGTCTGGAGCAAGAGGAGGGACATCATCATCACAGTACGAGTTGATGACTTCACTCAGTGGAGGCGGAGGACTCATCAGGAAGGACCGTCACACAACAACACACACAGGAGGACGAGTAGGGCCAGGGAAAAGGAAGGACAGAACAATCATTCTTTCCACAGTGACCCCCCCGGGTGTAGCAGGCAGCGTGGCTGCCAGACCCATGTGTGGGCCATGGCCAGTCACGATAGGAAGCAGGAGGACACCCGTCCCCCACCAGTGTTTTCTACCACTCACACATCAATACTGCACTGTCTGTCTGTTATCATGTCACGCTAGGTGTGCATGCATGGCATGGATTGCAGTGGCACTGCTGCACTACTGTGAAGTGGTAGTAAGGTGACACTGGTGGGGGACACAGGGGGGGTCCTCCCCCATTTCCTAATCCTCACTCCTGTGGGCAGGCAGCCGCCGTTACCACTACACCCATGATGGTCCCACCGTCCCACTCCCTCCAAGTCCCAACTCCGCTGTAGAAAGATTGACTGTGCTGCTGGCTGCTGTCATTCATTCCTCCTGACTCCTCCTGTCTCTTTGTGTCCTACTGCCCTCCCCTGTCCTGTCCCGTCGTCATCCCTCTCTGGCTCCAGACCCAGCCTCCAGCTCCGCCTCCCACCCACCCACCCAGAACAGACCATGATCCCGATTCCATTCCCTCCCGCTCCCATCATAATCCAAGTCCAACCATGAACTAGTTGGTATATCAGTTTCACCAACCGATGAGATCCAAATCCTAATTCCTGATCCTGAATACCCAGAACCGGTAGTGCAGCCCAGCACCCCAGACCCCACGACACCCCCCCAAAGTACACCATGCAGGTGCACAGCACATGTCCACTGGTCCCTGATGACCTTCCCTAATTCGTATTCTGTACCTAGGTTAGTACTAGTAGTTACATCCCCTTCCCTCCCTGGTTGCCCCCCTCTCTGAGCAGTGGATGGGCATGCGGGCAGTGGGCACCACTGGGCAGCTGAGCAGTGGCCCCGGCTGCTCGGCCCCATCCATTTACTATTCTATTCTCTCTCTGAGTACGAATCCGATAATGATTTAGTTAGTTCAATTCAAAGTCACAGTGATGTAAGTCAAGAAACCAACCGGGCTGATATACCTGAGCTTCTCTGTATTGAAGTGGGTGATAATCTCGCAGGTGGGTAAACAAATTGGAAGTGTTCCCTCCACGAGCTGCAACTCTTGTTTCTCACGTACGGCAGATAGGCTTCCCATCCTTATGCACGATACCATCACTATTTTTTTGGTAACCAAAGTAGGTGCACACTGTAGATTTTATCCTTTTTCTAGGCGGGAAAAGCTCACAATTTTCATCCACTTTCCCATCATCAGACTCAGAGACAGGAGAAGGAGGTGGCGGGATCGAACGCTGCTGCTGAGTTGGGTCAAGGTCCCAGGTCTGGCTCTGACTACTACTCTGAGTCTGGCTTTCCTCCTGCTGCTGCAACTCTTCCAATAACAGTACCAACTCCACATCTGCCATATTTCAAGCTAGATAGATAGATATTTCTTCGACTCCCAGTCCTACAATTACAATACCAAGTCTGGTGGTTATCTACCTTATGTAACTTAACAATAAGAAAGATTACAATTTTCAGCAGCTCATGAAATTGAAACAAAATAGATGAGATGATGAGATGACCGGCAACAGGCTACAGCTACTTAAAAAACTGACTGACTCACTGCTGCTGAGCTGACAAATCAAATGGGTACCCCTACCACTGCTGAGTGAGCAGACCTATGACCACCTGACCTCGTCGGACTCATGTGATGTGACCAGGCACAAACAAAATCAACAGTGACAGTGACCAACACCGGCACATGGTCCTCCCCTCCCCACTCGCCAAACCTGGGGTGACTTGATGATTCGACTTGACTGAGTCACCTGACCATAACCGGGCAGGTACATGCAGTCATGCACAGTCGCACACTCACCATCACCACACTAGCCCAGGCCCCCACCACTGGCTTGGTTCTTGGCATGCTGGGAGGAGGATGGCTGGCTGACTTAATTGGCAATGAAATAAATCACATAACAAAACAAACAGCAGCCATTGAACTGTCTGCCAGTGCCCGCTGTGCCACTGCCAGTGGCGAGCAGCTGAGCTTAGCCGGGCACTACTTGTGTGACTCGTCACTCGAGTCAGTCAACCTGAGTGAACTGCGAGAATATGTGCAAATTATGCAACTGCATGATGCATCAGCTCAGCTAGCATGCTTTATTTAACCTGTAATGCTCACCCGTCGCCTTGCCCTCCACCTTCAGTTTGACTGTCTGACTGGTGGTAATGGTGAGTCTGACATTTAAAAAATAAAAACTACTAGATAAAGTGCCGACTGCCGCGATGATGACAGTGAGTGCTGCCAGCACCTCGACCAGCCAATGCCTTCCAATTGCCAATACCATTCAAAGTTCAGGTCGACTCCACACTCCAGTCACACAATAGTGCTAATGCTTTGCCAATTGCCAGGCATCATTTTCTATTGTAATCTCAGTCAGCCATTCTCTCTATGGGCAGGCAGACAGTGAGCACTAGTGGGCAGCTGGCATGGCAACCTTGGGAAAGCATTTTTTTTTTTCAATTCGACGTCAGACCAGGTTTCCCAGTTCCCATTTCCACCAACTGGACTAGATCCATTCAGTTTTTCAGCCCCCACCCCCCCAAATCAAATCCGATCCATCCAACTCTAACTCCCTCCCTGATCCTGCATTCATGAATGATGCCAGCCACTCAGTGACTTACTACACTGATTTAGATAGTGACGTGTGTGCCTGCTCCTGTTTTTCAAAATTCAATCAGGCAGTAATAAATATAATCCCTCACATTTAAATTAGGCCAGGTTTTCCTTCCTGCCAACCCCACCAAGGATCCACCATCTGATTCCATCATTCCCACCCCATCACTGTCCAACTTCAATATACCCCCCACAATCCCACCTAATCTCAGTATTAACTAAGTCCTCATCTGGGGCTCGACTCAGTCACATTACAAGTTTACACAGTTACACTTCGTTCAACAATCAACATTCCCTTCCCAACATGGATCGTAGGGATTTCGGAAGGATGCAATTTAAGTTGCACATAATCATACAGGACAGCAAAACAGAACAGCAAGTCAGCAATTAGCAATAGATAAATTATAAAAAGTCCCCCATTGCCCAACTCCTCCTCAGTTAGTGCCACTGCAGTCACCCATGTGCCTCCAGCCCTCCACCTGTGGCTGTTTTACCCACCCCACCACCCCACTTTTGTATAAATAAAAAAGAAGAACTGGCCTGGGTAGGAGCATGGTAGCCTCAGGCTCCTACAGTCCTCTCCTGATTGACTATCTCCACCATCGGCTGGCCCAGGTTCTCATTCTGTCTCTCTGACTCTCTCATGTGGCCTGGGGGCTTGGGGAGGGACTCGGGGGATGCAGGGAGATGATCGGGAATTCAGGGGATCAACTACTCGGTTGGGACCTAGGGGGTCCGTCAGTCGGACTACAAAAATTGCCACCGTGCGATCAATGGGCCTAAATTTAGTACCCGCGCTTCACTAGTGCTCTCCTGGTCGCAAACTTTCTCCTCTGTCCTCGCTGCTCCTTCTGGATTTCTCTCCCTCTGCACGTGAAGCCCGCACGCAGATCACACTGAAGAACGCCCACTTTCAGAAGGTGGAAGGGGATTGGCTGAGTTCCCTCTATCTGCACCAACTGAATCCAAAAAAAAAGCTTTTCAAAGGGCATACTGCTGCCCTGTACTGCACGTCTGCACCTCTTCACACTCCAGGAAACGTGGTAGATCGGCACACACCACGGTTTACCAGAACAATGGTTACCGCGGTTTGAAATACTGTCACGGTGTTCATACTGTGGTTTCAAACTGCGTATACCGTCACACCGGTATACTGTGACATCCCTACTTGCTACATACATTTTATGGACTTTCAGCACCAAATTTTCAACATAGGCATTTTAGGACCTCTGCTCATAAACAGTGTCACCGTCATTTCCTCAAACAGTCCCGGAAAGTGATTTCGCACAGCGACCGCGCTATTCTGCACAGTCATGTGAAAACACATTTTGGCCAGGATTTGTAAGTTGACAGCTGTAATGTTCATCAGGAGGTGTGTAAAATGCCATTTTGAAAATCTGAGAAAATATTACAAATTCACAAAGTTATGAGTGTCGCGTGGAAACAGCGTAGCACACTCGTAAAACAGCCATTTTTGGATTTTCCCACCAAATTTGCAACATAGGCTTTTGAGAGCCCCTCATGAACGGTGACACTGTCGTTTCATTAATCAGTCCCAAAGGTGATTCCGGCAGTGATCGTGAAATCACCTTCGGGCCGATTAACGCCACGACAGTGCCAGAATTCATGAGGAGGGGTCCCAAAACTCCATGTTGAAAATGTGGTGCCAAAATTCCAAAACATGCCTGAGATATACATCAAAGTTGAAAACACCCTGTTTATTCCATTATACAGCTTACGGCATTTCCTCAGTTTGCTGTCGGCTTTGAAGAGTGCAGGCGTGTTCCCGGTCCCGAAGATCGCCAGCCAGACTCCGAGATGAAATATGGGGTGAGGGGGCATGAGGGAGGTAGGGTGTGCAGTGGGTGGGCACAGGTTGTGGGAGGGCAGAGAGCCGTGAGGGACCGTTTTTTTACAGGTAAAAAAATAAATTGGGGGACGGTTATTTTGCAGGGGCTTTTGGCATGCTGGGGTGGGCTCCCCAGCGTACACCTAAGGGTTTTGTGGGGGATGCTGTAGCCGACGGGGACTGGGCACCCCGTTAGCACAACAAAGTGGAGGTCAAGAGCTGAGGATTGGGCACCCCTGGCACATACCAAATGGGGAGGAGATTCATTATGTCAAGGGGAGGGCTCTGTCGGCACATACACATTGGGCAGTGACATGCCGACAGGGGATTGGGCACCCTGAAGTCAGCAGTAGGCAGGCAGTGTGCCGCCATGTTCATTTTGTTTTCACCACCAGGAAAGACGTCGAGGTCTGCTGCGTATGACGCAGCTTAGCTCTCATTGCAGCGGACCTTCGCTTGATCCTCATCATCACACAGTATGCACTGTGGCACCGCACCCAGGGCTGATTGGGGAATGAGGGACGCACCTACTGATGTGTGCCTTGTGTTCACCCAACAGTGACCGCGAGCCAAATCTGCACTACACAAGATGTTGGCAGCGCAAGCGCGCCAACATAAAAAAGATAAGTTACTATTTTTAGGACTCAAGTTGATGTTTTTATGAACTTTCTTCCTATTTACAGCAGTTCTTTAATCACAACAGTTTTCTTAGTAAATGATGCTACTAGCTGCCACATTCACACAAACCTCACAATGTAGCTTTAAAAGAAACAAGTACATAACTGTTTAAAACCTGATTTACTTTCTGTGTTTCATAAAACTGTTTTTTTAATGTTTTTTTTAATGGTTTTAATGTTTGTTTGTTTTTATGTTTTAAAGCTATCTCATGTTGTATTCAATAAAATTCTCTACCAACTCCCTAGCTCACACACACTTTTTTTGTCAAGTTGGAGAAAAAAAAAACACCCAGCAATTACATAAAACAATACATGGGGGGAGTGCAAAACTCGAATTTAAGGCACACACTCTGTGTGGGATGCTTTGATAAACATTTATGTAGCATCCCACAACTCCAGTGTGCATTAAATAGAGTATAATGCCTGTTCAGGTGAGTGTTATGATGATTTTTTACACACCCTAGGTGTGTGATAATCCATAAACCCCAAGGGTGAAGCTCATGGGGTTTATGAGATTATAACACACTGAGGGTGTGTGAAAAATCATCATAACACACACCTTGCACAAATATTATTTTTTATAATTATTGGTGCAATGGAGTAATTGCCACAGGTACTGGAGCAGTTCACACACACATACACATACACACCACACACACTCTTTGCCTGTTTCCCTTTCAGGAGGGACATATTTTTTTCTCTACATTAGTTTTTCTTTTCTTTTTTTAAGATTGCACTATGAACTACAACATTAGTCAGCCACGATTCATTCTGGTGCAGCCACGGTCTTGCCTTGCTCGAGGGGTACAAATGGTAGGATCAACTGGATAGATTTTTTAATTTATCAAAAACCATTAAAAAATGTACATACTTGAGCTGAAAACACGATGGATCAGTACAGTTTCTCAGTTAGAGAAAAATGGAGCCACCATGTTTCCTTGGCTGTATGGTCCATCCACACAAAGTAATAGCCAATTACGTGGTGCACTATATACGAGTGACACCAAATGCCAAAAAAAGTTTTGAGAATGATGTAATAACCCATTCTACAGGTTATTACAGCATTTGAAACACGGCTGTAGTCTGTATTAAAGGGGTCACCGTAATTATATTCTCACTATGTACTCCCCCCATGTATTATTCTGTATGTTAAAACTGCCCCCATAGACTTTAATGGAGCATGCCCCTGCACTCTCCCTGGGTACACGTCATTATGTGCCTGAGTGCAGGGGCAGATCATGGGTGAATGAGAGAACAGGAAGTGAAAGGGAGGAAAAGATACAATCCCTTCCAATTTTAAAATAACAGCATAAAATGTTATAAAATATAAACAGATGGTGTTTCGCTGATATAAGGCAACAGAATATGTGGTGCAAATCCAACTGAAAAAAGGTTGGTAAATCACTTTAACTGATTAATAATGGATTTATGTGTTAATGGCAATCGCGATGGGTGACAGCACATCGCCGAAAATACATTTGCAATTGTTCCCCTGCGCACAGCAAAACAGCACCGGAACTTCTGCTTTATGCTTTACGTGGGAGATGTGCCCCCGCATTGCTCCTGCAGGCTTTCACCCTGCACCCCTACTAAAGTATTCTCAACTCCGGGGGGGGGTGCATGTTGGGGGGGTGCAAAACTGGAAAACATAAAGATTCAGGCCAGGTGCAACAAAAGATACCTGCGCCCAGACCCAAACCCAGCACCATCCGAACCACAGCCCTGAACCCACCCACCATGCCATGGGAGCAGCTCGGCAGCTCACCGCGGCACCACCCCTCACAATCCCTCCATCTCCTCCCACCCCACGCTCAGCGTGCTCGCTCCCCTCCCATGCGGGTAGACATGTAGCGACAGGATGTCGCTATTTTCGTGAACCCCCTCATCTGGTCGCCCACCTTCTCTGGTCACCCCAATGACAGGCATCGCAATTCAGTTGCCATTTTGGTAGGTGCACAATCGCGGTCGCCGAAGTCACAGGATACCATTAATAACAATAGAAACATATTATTTGATGGCAAATAAGGACTGCTTGGTCCACCTAGTCTGCCCATTTTCCTACCTAATGGATAAGCTGCAGATCCTAGTTAACCAACAGCCTACTTCCTCCTACCCCCCACTAGGACTGCCTTATGTCTGTCCCATGCATTCTTGAATTCCCCCACTGTTCTTGACTCCACAACCTCCTCAGGAAGGCTGTTCCATGCATCCACAACCCTCTGTGAAAACATACTTCCTCACATTACCTCTAAGCCGTCCCCCCTCTATCTTCAAATTGTGCCCCCTTGTTCTTGCACATCTCTTTTTCTGAAAGATACTACCCTCTTGAACTTTGTTGATTCCCTTGAGGTACTTGAAAGTTTCTAACATGTCCCCCCTCTTCCTTCTTTCCTCAAGGGTATATATATATATTAAGCTCCTTTAGTCTTTCTTCGTATGCCTTATGGTGCAGATCTTGCATCGTTTTGGTTGCCCTCTTCTGGACAGCCTCCACTCTGTCTATGTCTTTGCGGAGATGGGGTCTCCAGAGCTGCACACAGTACTCCAGATGGGGTCTCACCAACTGTCTGTACAGAGGGATAACAACCTTCTGTTTTCTACTGTTGACGCCACTCCCTACGCATCCCAATATCCCTCCAGCTTTCCTTACTGGCTTCTCACATTGTGTGCCCACCTTTAGGTCATCTGATATAATTACCCCCAGGTCCCTTTCCATTGTTACTGTTGTCAGTATCTCACCCCCATTGTGTACTCTTCTCCTGGGTTTTGTTTCCCAGGTGCATTACCTTGCACTTCTTTATGCTTGAATCTAAGCTGCCATGCATTTGACCATTCCTCCAACCTTGCCAAGTCCCTTCTCATCCTTTCCACTCAATCTTTTGTACCAACCCTGTTGCAGATCTTTCTGTTATCTGCAAAGAGACATACTTTTCCTTCCAGTTCTTCTGCAATGTCACTTATAAAGACATTAAAAAGGACTAGTCCCAGTACTGAACCCTGCGGTACCCCACTAGTAGCCCTCCTTTCTTCACTGTGGACCCCGTATACTACTACCCTTTACATCCTGTTGTCCAGCCAATTTTTTATCCAGGCTACCACCTTGGGACCCACTCCAAGGCTGACTAACTTGTATATTAATCTTTGTGTGGGACTGTATCAAATGCCTTGCCAAAATCTAGGTAGGCCATGTCCACAGCCCCTCCCTGGTCTACTACTTTGTCACCCAGTCAAAGAAATCTATTAGATCTGCCTGACACGACCTTCCCACTGTGAATCCATGCTGCCTGGGTCCTGTACCCCACTGGCCTCTAGGTACTCAACAATTCTTTCCTTCAGAAGTGATTCCATCATTTTCCCTACCACTGAGGTCAAACTAACTGGTCTGTAGTTCTGCTTCTGCCCTGCTCCCACTTTTGTGAAGAGGAATCACATCTGCCCTCCTCCAGTCCTCAGTTACCACCCCATCCTCCCATGATTTGTTAAAGAGAGTAGTCAGCGGTGTCACTACTTCGACCCTTAGTTCTTTTAGAATTCTTGAGTGAATCCCATCAGGCCCCATTGCTTTGTCCACCTTCAATTTTACTAGTTCTTTCAGAACCCTTTCTTCTGTAAATGGACTGGTATTGACCCCCGTCTCCAGAGTGTTTCTCTTGTTTGGTTTAGGTACCTCCCCCTCCTCTTCCTTTGTGAATACTGACCAGAAATATTCATTCAGTACCCCTGGTTTTCCACTGTCACCCTCTGCCCACATTCCCTCCCCTTTATTAAGCCTCAGTATCCCTCCCTTGGTCTTTCTTCACTCCCTAATGTGCCTATAAAATGTCTTATCCCTCTTAACAGAGTTGGCTATTCTTTCACTTTATCTTTTTATTGAAATTCGAGTATATAAGAAAGCACACATCTAATACAATAGAAGACTATCCTCCATGTAAGGCATAAAATGTCACTTAACAAAACACAGTATTTAGGGTAAACACATTGGAGAAGTCTTATATACATGTATTGATAATAAAACACAAACCTAGACAGGATGTAAATGGAGAGCAGAAGGGTTACAATCAATAGGGTATTATAGGATCGTAAATAGCAACCATGTGCGAAATACATGCTAGGGCAGGCTATGGCAAGGTATTCAGTAAATTGCAAAAAGTGATAAATGTGGTAATATGAACAATGTTCAGTAATGGAGACGTGAAGATAACAGAAAAGTGTGCAAGGAAAGAAAGAATAGAGAAAAAAGCAAGGAAGAAGGGAAGGAGAGAGGGAGAAAACAGGGAAGAAGGGAAAAAAGAGGAGTTGGTTATCCTTTCCTCGGTTTGGGCCTTTGCTATTCTGACTGCCTTCCCTGCCTCTTTCTGCTTTAACTGATAAAGTTCTCTGTCCTGCTCCTTCTGCATTTCCTTATATTTCCTGAATGCTAACCTTTTCTCCTTAACCTTCCCTGCCACCTCTTTTGAGAACCATAGCGTTTTTTTCCTTCGTTGTGCTTTGTTGATTTTGCTTCACACAAAGGTTTGTTGCCTCTGTGATGGCTGTTTTGATTACTCCCCATTGTTCCTCCACCCCTCCTTCTTACCTGTTTGCTAGTGCTTTTCTGAGACACTCTCTCATTTTCCCAAAGTCAGCCCTACTAAAGTCCAATACTCTTGCTTTTGTATGGCTTGACTTTATGGCCGCATTTATCAGGAACCATTGATGGTTGCTTGTTCTCAGATGACTACCCACCTCTAAATCTGAGATTCTTTCTCCGTCCCAGTTTGAGAGTACCAGGTCTAAGATTGCTCCCTCCTGAGTGGGTTCCAATACTAGCTGTCTGAGGCATGCCCCTTGTAGGGCCTCAAGAATGACCCTGCTCTTGGATGTGCCTGCAGCAAAGGTGCTCCAGTTAACACCTGGCATATTCAGGGCTCCCATCAACAATATCTCCCTTTTTCTGCCATTCTAAGATGCCTTCTATCATTTCCTTGTCCATTCCCTCCCTGAGATGGGGGTCTGTATACAACCCCATGTGGATTGTGGTGCCATTTCCTGTCTCCAGGGTGAGTGGAGTGCCTCATCTGCTCCCTGTTTACTCTTTAGTTCTGTTGCTTTGATCCCTTCCCTTACATTGAGAGCTATTCCTCCTCATCTTTCACCCTCCCTATCCCTCCTATAGATTGTGTATCCTGGTATGTTGACATTCCAGTCATGGTTCTCTGTGTACCATGTTTCTGTGACTGCCACAATATCCAGACATCCCTCTTCCATCAAGGCCACTAGTTCAGGGAGCTTGTTACACAGACTACGGGCATTGGTACGCATCACCCTCCAATTTTTGATGGCCTTACCCCTTTTAGCCCCATCCTTGTCCTTACTGCCTTTGCCTTTTTTTGCATTTACCTCTGTCCTGCTCCCTAATGACTTCTCTACCTTGGTGTTTACCTTACTAATTATCGTGTTTTGTGGGGGGAGGCTGGGATTTCCCTGCTCCTTTTCAGTGCCTCCTCCCTTGACTAGTTTAAATGCTTGCCAATAAAGCATTTAAACCTATCACCTAGGATCCTGGTTCCCCCCTGGACAGATGCAGACCATCGCACCAGTATAGGCCTGCATCCCTCCAGGTGGCTCCCCAGTCCCCAATGAAGCCAAAACCCTGAGCTCCACACCAGTTTTTCAACCATTCATTGAATTCCATGGTGAAGAGTACCTCAGCATCACCCTTGCCATAGACAGGCAGCACCTCCGAGAAGGTTACCATATGCGTTACTTGTCTAAGGCCCCCCCTCAACTCTACAAACTCCTCTTGCACTGCTCTGATCCCATTCCTGGGCAGGTCATTTGTCCCTAGGTGGACAATGACATCCAGCTCCCTCCCTCGTGTAGCTGCTCCCATAATCCTGAGGATTCGCTTCCTGTCCCTCCAAGCCATGGTGACAGGCAGGCACTTTATCTCCCTCTCCCCTTCCTTCCCCACTTCTACCCCCCTAATGACTGCATCCCCCACCAGGAGTTGTCTCCTTCCCCTGTGGGGTCCCATGCCACCCTCCTGTGGGTCTCCTTTGTGGAGGTTCCCAGCATCCTCCTTGGTCTCCACTGCAGGTGCCTCCATAGAGGAACTACTATCCACCAGAACAGTGTATGAATTGTGGAGAGGTACAGCTGGGAGATGCAACTCTGTTCCACCATCCTCTCCCTCCCTGAGCCCACCTTGGTCCAGCCTCTCCTCTTTCTTGGCAATCTTTGAGGTAGTGCAGTGGCCCTGGTGGTCCCTGGGTGGGGGAGGAGGTTTCACGAATCCTAGCCAGGTCAGCCTGGAGACGGGCAACCTCCTCCCTCAGACCAGAGAGGTGCCTGAAAATAGGGCAGCATCATAGCCTCCAGAATATCTCATGGAACACTGCCGCCCCACAGCCATTGCACTGCACCACTCCCATCATGTCTTATTTTGTGTCCCCTCTCCTGTTTCTCTGTATGCTTACTCTCTCCTTTCCTTACAACTCTCACCCTTCCTGTTCTGGGACAGCAACTTCCTGTATTCTTCAGTAGCCTCCTTCTTCCTTGCTCAGAGTCAGACCACCACCAGCTGGGGGAAGAAAGAGCTACTTTTTTTCCTTTAGGGTTGACAAAACTAATGTTTCTCTATGCTCCTTCCCTTCCTACTGCCAAACAAGAAGTTCATGTTGTCAGTCAAATCCAGTGGCTATAAAAGTAGAACTGGCTTAGGGTGGGAGGGTGGAGTGGTGGGATGGAGGGCAATTAGTAAGAAAAATGGTAACTTTTTTTAGTTAGCTGCTTTCTGTTCTACAAGCAAGATTTCTGTCTTTCAAAAGCTAGCAGCAGGAAGTTGTAATTGGAGTCACCTACTTTTATACTGCTTAAGCCATACCCCCAATTAAGCTCTCTCCCCTCCTACTGATTTAGCAAAGTAAGCTGCTACAGTACCCTTCCCAGCACAGAACACACACTGACTTTCTTTCTTTTCTTTTTTTTAACCCTAAATGAGACCTCCTCTACTTCTAATAAAGTATCTGTCTGCTGAATCTCAACAGGCACTGACTCCTGCTGAGATAGAAGTGTTAAATTAGTAAGAAAAACTGTAGCTTTTTTTAGTTAGTTGCTTTCTGCTCTACAAGCAAGATTTCTGTCTTCCAAAAGCTAGCAGCAGGCTAGTGTACCAATATTGAAATGTGTACCTACATTAATTGAAATGTATTAATGGCACACTGTGAGAAAGTACACATTTCGATATTGGTACGATTGCTATTTCCTTGCCCTCCCCTACATTTTATTTCCTTACACCTTTTTAGTCTTCTCAGATTTTTCGTATGTACCAGCAGTACCCAACTACAGCAGAATGTCACTGAAGTAAGTAAGACACAACAGGTGTGCATTATAGGATTTTAATGCTTCCCAGGGTGTAGTAAGGCAAAAGGCCAGGAAAAGGTGCCCTTATGAACCCGGGAAGTGCATTAAAATCCTATGATGCACACCCTGAAGGGGCTTATTACACTCAAAAAATGGTTCTAAGTAGTTTTTTTGAAAGGAAATGAGATTTGGCACTTGACCATATGTTTACAGAGAAGTGCATAAAAATCCTATGATGCGCACCCTGGAGGTGTTTTATTACACTTAAAAAATAGTTCTAAGTAGTTTTTTGAGGGGAGGGAAAAGAGATTTGGAATGTGACTTTATGTTTATAGAGATTTAATGCACAGTCAGGTGACATTTCTCGGCCAATGAAATTTCTAGATTTTTTTCTTGCCATTTTATAAGTGGAGATACTGCATCTCAGCTGGTCTGTCTGAGAAAAACTGTATTGTAAAAGCAGAGCCCCACTCAAAATAAGACATTGTCTCTCAGCTGGGCCACCCTGTGTAAATACTTTTTAAACATGAGTGAAAGCAGGACCCCACTATAGCAGAGCCCCAGTGACAAGGAGAAATCTCTCTGCCCTCTCTGTACCTTATAGGGCTATTTTTGTGTTTTAGGTTCATGGAGGGTCAGGTAGCTGGAGACTGAAGAGGCAGTAGTTAAGGATCCTTGGTTCGGCAACTGCAGTGCCAAAAATAATATTTTTCATTCTTGTTTATGTTCTGTTGTTTGTAATGTCCAGTTTGTCATCTCATCACTTGCTCTAGACAAGCATTTGTCAATGCCAAATGTTGGCTTGCTGGCATTGGCATTGGTAGTGCAGGAGTTAGACAGATGCATCATAGGAATAGCAGTGAAGTATTGAACTGATGCCAACCCACCCCACCCTGCAGAGAGTGACAAGCATTAGGGTGTCCCTTTGGGTGTTTGGTAGTGCAGTGCGGGAAAACATGTCGGGCAGGATGTGAGAAATGACAGCTGCATAGTTCATAAGGAGGTGTAAAAGAATGCCAGTGTTGAAAATGTGGCATGTAAATATACCAAATTTGTGAAGCTACTAGGGTGTGGGAAATATGCAATGCACGCTTGCAACACTGCCATTTTATGGGCGTTCGGCACCAGATTTTCAACATAGGCATTTTAGCACCTCTGCTCATGTACAGTGTCACTGTTATTTCCTCAAAGTGTCCCAAGAAGTGATTTCGCACAGCAACCACGCTATTCTGTGCCGGAAGTGCGAAACACATTTTGGGCATGATATATCAAATGACGCTATACTGTTCATCAAGAGGTGTGGAAATGGCAATGTGAAAATCCAGACTGAAAATATCACAATGACGACGGCACGAGCGGCGATGCAATCTGTCAACGCATGCTCAGTAATACAGTTATTTTATGGAGTATCATCACCAAATTTTCAACATAGGATTTTAGGTCCTCTGCTCATGAACTGTGTCACTGTCATTTCATAATCTGGCCAAACACTGACTTCTCACAGCGACTGCGCTTTATGCGCGGAAGTCCGGAAACACATTTCGGGCAGGATGTGGAAAATGACAGCTGTACTGTTCACAAGGAGGTGTACAAAAATGACAATGCTGAAAATCCGGCAGTAAAATATTGTGAATGCGTGAAGTTACGAGCCTGCGTAGCAACTGCACAACGCACGCTCGCAAAACAGGCATTTGTTGGATTTTTTCCACCAAATATGGAACTTAGGCTTTTTAGAGGGCACCTCATGAACACCACCACTGTCATCGGCACGCCTTAAAGGTGATTTCGCGAAAGACTGCTAAATCACCTTCGAGGCCAATAAACGCCATGACAGTGACAGAATTCATGAGGAGGGCCCAAAAACCCCATGTTGAAAATTTGGTGCAAAAATTCCAAAAAATGCCTGAGATATGCAACAAAGTTGAAAAAACCCTATCTAGACCATTATACAGCTTACCGGCATTTCCTCAGTTCGCAGTCGGCTTTGAAGAGTGCAGACGAGTTCCCGGTCCACTGAAGATCGTTGTGCCAGACTC
Organism: Neoceratodus forsteri; assembly: GCA_016271365.2. Lineage (NCBI taxonomy): Eukaryota > Metazoa > Chordata > Ceratodontiformes > Ceratodontidae > Neoceratodus > Neoceratodus forsteri. The sequence continues at coordinate 1,275,893,011 of CM057450.1, read as the reverse complement.
CAGAGGTAAGTATGGGGTGAGGGGGGTGGGGAGGCAGGGTGCGAGTGGTGGGTGCGGGTTGTGGAGGGGGCAGGGAGAAGCACTGTGGGACCTGCTTTTAATTTGCAGGTTTTAAAAAAAAAAAAAAGACGACGTGGACGCTTGCCACGCTGGGGTGGGCTCCAATGTGGCAGAAGGATGGCTGGGGTGCGTGGAGCCGACGGGAATTGGGCACCCCGTCGTTATGGCATCAGTTGCCACACTGGGGTGGGCCTCAGCATGGCACCTGGTACTGGGGCAGTGGAGCCGACGGGGATTGGGCACCCCATCGCCATGGCATCAGTTGCCGCTGGGTGGCTCCCAGCGTGGCACCCTGTACTGGGGACAATGAGGTGATATATATCTAACAAAGTGACGCCGCATGACGAGCTTGTCTCGGTTGCAGCGCACTTTGTTTAGAAGTTTGTCCACTTTACATAATGTTGGTGTCAGCCAGCATGCTGGCTTATTGGGAATGAGGGATGCACTGGGATGCGTGCCCTGCATTCACCCAACAGCAGCCGCCCAAAGCTGCACCCTCCCAATATGTTGACTGTCACAAGCGCGCAAGCCAACATAAAAGGAGACAACTAACCCCCAACAAGCCTTTTCTGGACCCCTACCTCTAGCACCCCCACTAATCCCTGCATCCTGATGGGTATTCAAATACTACTTAACATACCATACCCTTGCACCCTGAGAGAGAGATAGAGAGACGTCCCATGATCCTAGCCCACCTTGGTGCCTAACTGCCTGCTGGTGGATAACCCCAGGACTTTCTTCAGGTCATCCAAGCACCACTACCTTGGGCCTTGACTCGAGGGAGAAGTGGGGTTGCTGGGAGTATTTTGCCAGTACATTAAGGGGGGACTGGGAAGAAGAGAGCTTTACCAGTACCAAGCAGTGGTCATCTGACTGGGCAGGATAGGCAACCAGGAACAAAGGCAGACCAGGATCAGGGGGACAGGGATCAAGGCAGGCCAGGACTGGGGTGACAGGGGATCCTCCTCTCATTCGAGGTTGAGGGATTATGATATGTTAAGTAGTATTTACAGCTTGTCTGTGGGGCCCAAGGATTAGTAGAAGGTTCTGCTGCTATACTTAGGAAACAGAGGCTTACTGGGAGGGACAGGCATCTCTTTTTGTTGCGTGAGTGAGTGAGTGAGTGAGTGAGTGAGTGAGTAGACAAAGTGGATATTACAAAGAGAGCATAAAGAAGATCAAATAATGTTATTTTTGGCACTTCAGTCACCGAACCATAACTGCCACCCCTCCAATTGCTTAGCTCCCTGGAACCCCAGCCAGACCAGCACATCAGCAGCCATAATATAAAGGTACTGAAAGTAAGGCAAAGTTGGGGGAGTAAAGGGCTTTTAAAAGCTTGGAGTAAACCATTTGCTATGGTAAAGAAGCTAACCAAGCTATTAGGCTTCGAACAAAAGTGAAAGCTTTTTTCCTACTATGCCAGAGTTTGTGCAAATTCAACCATGCTCTTACCGATTCAGACCCTGTGTATATTCAGCCCTCCTTGCATGGCCCGTTTCCTTCAGAGCGATGTCTGCAACCTGGGCTGCCACCTTCTTCACAAGCCCTGCTTCTTCAGTGATTTATGCAACCTCAGCTGTTACTTCTCTCCCTTGAGCAATATCTGTCTCTCACACATGTGCACACACTGTGGGGGAGAGGAGATAGAAAATTGGGGCATCACAGAACTGGAAAAAAGACTCTTATTCTATTTCTGTATGCAGCAGAATTCACATGTGGAAACAGACTGTAGCAATAGGGGGAAAAAGACAGACCATTTTCTGCAGGTCTTTCACAGAGTGGCTGGGGTGGGGGGAATGCCAGGAATGGATGTTTGGGGTTACATAGCTGAGGAAGGAAGGGGAGAGACTTTTGGTATCACTGCAACCTTGTTCATCACTTCTCTCCCTTGAGATTTCCTTCTGAAACCAAGACAGAGCTACCCCAGTGATGAAGGTGAGGGTGGGAATCGCAAGAAATAGGTTCCTGGACAGTGCAGCTCAGTACATGCAGTGGCTGCAGTTGCATCTCATGGTGTATTCCATACAACACCCATGAGGTTGTGACAGGGATGGAAACGCAGATCTCTGCTGCTGCCACAGCAAGGGTGGCAGATGTTGGTGTGCTGCTGTGCGATGTGCAATGGTAGGCAATGGGGCATGGCAGGATGGGTGGGCAGATGAGGGTAGACAGTGGTGTAGAGAGTTGCATGGTGTACAGGGGGACCTTGACACATCTGCATGACACAGCATCCATAAGTCATGGAGGGGATGTATGCTGGACATGTCTAAGGGATGGGTATGTGACCCTGTGACAGGGTACTGTACATGACCAATACATGGGAGACACCATGCTACATGTACTGTGATCCAGGTACAGTGCCTGTACATTCATGACACAACATACAGTTTACCAGTAATACTCACCCTGCAGTGTATTTCTTTGGTTGTGGGATGGTACTGGTAGTCTCTCCAACATATCCTGCCCAGTACACCCACCCTACCTGTACAGTTTCTGTAGCAATACGTGTGCCAGCATCACCAGAACATGTGTTGGTGGGGCAGACAGTGAGGAGCTGCAACTGTTTGTCGGGGCAGCACTATTCTCCACTGTGCCTTTGGGCACCATGTGTCCTCTGGCCTGCCCTGACAGGAGCTAACAGAGTCCCTTTCATTCTGCAAGGTTCTGCAACATCCCAGGCTCCCCCACATACCCATGTATGGGATCCACTCTGGGACCCAGGGCAGGCATCTCACTGGATGCCTGCCTGGGTCCCACACTCCGCCCCCCCCCCACGCAGTCCTGATTCTGCACTACGCGGCTGCATGCCAAGGGTGTAGGGCAGGTGGGTGACAGGTGACCAGTGACAGTGAACACTATCCGCTGCACACCTGTCCACGAGTGCAGAGCTGCACAGGTGGAGTACATGTCTTTGTGTGTACGTACGCTCTTAAGTGCATAGGGCCAATATGTTTTATTTGCACATGTGCAAATGCAAACAAAACAAGGCTGCCTGCTTTTATTCCTCTTTTAAAATATTTTTATTTTCTTTTTTCACGCTTCCACTTTGCTGCCACCCAGATTTTGCTAGGTGCCACAGCAGTCTCACAGGGAGACACTGTGTATGTGGCCCCACTTCCCAAGAGGAGAGCCATCCATGGGATGCTCATTTCTCTCTCCTCTGGCTGGCCCCCCAGGTGACCAAGGTCCATTCTGAAACTCTGTTTGTCTGAGTAGTTAGCAGTACTGATGATACTGTAGCAGTATGGGGCCGGGTCTTTCTTCTCATTTTAAGAAACCAAAACATTTTTTTTAATCTATTATTTTCTCCTCCATTCTGTCCACCAGGGATATACCCTGTAATCAGATAGGGATGTACCCTCAAATTAGGCACGGATATACTCTGCTCTGCAATCAGACAAGGAATGGGATATACCCTGTTCAGGCTCTATGAGCTGCCGTTGAGACAGCAGGGAGTTTTTTTCAGTTTGGCCCATTCCCCGACACAGTCCTCGCCCAGCTCTGCTCCTGAACCTGGCCCATCAGGGTGGCCATACAACCAAAATGTTTTGACAGTCTCCTATTAGGTTGGGGATCACTGCACAGAGACCAATATGTAAGCAAAAAGATACTACAGGGTAGCACTGAACAGATATTGTCAAACGCCCAGGGGCACAGTGAGGCACAAGGTCACAGGCTGAGTGCCTTCAGCCCCTAGGCATGTGATAATATCTGTTCAATGTACACCCTATAGTGTCTCATCGAGCTTATAAAATCAGCTACATTTTATTTTACTTTTTAAAGTCAGAGAAAATCGTATTTATATGTAGATTAAGGTACCAGGTCAATATAACACTACAATAATAGCACTGCAAGAACAGCACTGTGTAAAGCACAAAGAGTTTAGAGTGACAGGGTAAAATAGCGGTAGTGAATTACCACTACACCTGTCGCTCTGTGGTGAGATATGCAAGGATTTGTTGCTGTATGTGTGGTGCCTGGTTGAGCTGCTCCTGTGGTGGAGTGGCCAAGGCACCAGCACATGGCAAGGTTGGAGACCTGGGACCATGGTTCAGTTCCACCCAGGTCTTCTGGTGTTGCAACCTTTTGTTTGTTAATTTTTTTTTCGAAAAATACATTTTTTCCCCCTCCTCGAGTTTCTCCCGATCCCCGAAGTTGACATCCCCTCAGAGTTTATTTAAAGTCCAGGAGGTGTGGGGGAAAAGAAAGTCCCATTATTTGCAATGAGGTGCACTGTTTGTGTTGGGTCAGTGTTTTTATCAACCTTATTTCGGCGAACGCTGTTTTAGTTGCGGCATGTATTGCCGCGCTGTTTTTGTTAGCAACTTTATGACCCCGTGCTGTAGAATAAATAGATTTGCTTATGTAAATGTATGATAAAATAGTCCTTCTGCCTACTAGATAGTGACATGATAGTGACGTTGCTCTACAACGCTGTTCCTTTAGTGGCATCAGTAGTAATGATTTTGTTTTGTTGCCAGGGTTACCCTTGCACCACCACTACCACTAAGGCTGCTATCGTGGAACAGGAGAAAGAGAACATAATCTGTGAAATATACATTGCACGGCAATATAGCAGAAGTGGATGGGCTCTGGGGAAAAGCCTACCTAAAAAAATAAACATTGAGGCAACAGCTCATGATCACAATGTGCTGAAAACTGGAGTGTATGGAGTCCGTGAGAAAGCCATCAGATTGCAGTGGAGGGAGCTGTTATTTAAACAACAGAAGAAAAAAATACACTACAATTTAGCTGCTGAGTGACAAGTGAAATGAGGGTGACACACAGACAGCGCTCCACTGAGGTTCAGCATCAGAGGCTTTCACATGAGCTCCCCCCAACCCCACCATGTACTCGCAGTAATTCCACAGTTGCTGTAACAACCCAGGCAAATAAATGGAAAATAAAAACTTTTATGATCTTGTCATGTCTAAATAAAGAACTTGGTCACTGTAACTGTTTGCGCTGCCAGCTCGCACTTTAAAATGTAAAATCCATTGGCTCTACAATGCCGATTCGACAACCCTTTTGTTGACCAGCATCTTGCCGACAGGAATCATGTCGACCACAAGTTATGGTCGTCATGATTCCAGTTTGTCTCCCAGTCCCTTTTTTTTTTTGAACCCCCCATGCAGGGGGCTCTTCCCCCCGACTTTAGTATTCTCAACTCCAGTAGGAGTTACTTCGGAGTGGGGATGCAAGACCGGGAGACAGTGTGACCCTGTCTTGGGCACACCAACACAGCGATCTGTCGGCAAAGTGTCGATTTTGCCAACAGGATTGTAGCTCACTGTGCTGGTGTCACCCTAAGGGGTGCATACCAAATTGATTCCCAGAAGAAGATCTCCAGTGACAAAAGTTACAGAACAGGATCTACACCTCTGTTCAGTCCAGTTTCTTCAGTTGCTGTTGATAGGACCGTGGTCGCACTGAAATTCTCTCTGGTCTATGAGTTCTTTATTTACACATGGGCAAGATGAAAGTTTTATTTTCCATTCATATGCTGGAATTGTTACAGCAGCTGTGGAATTACCAAGTAGCACATGGTGGGTGGGGAGCACATGAAACTGTGTGAAAGTCGCATGGAAACTCAAGAAATAGACTATAGAATATCCCAGGAAAGGCAAAATGGTAGGATGAATTGTATTTTAATATTCAAACAGCTACGGAGCCTAATCAGAACCGGGGTTGGAGGAAGGGACGTGTTGGGGAAAAGCAGAAAGACAGCAGAAAATAAAGAAACATTCTGTAAATAAATATTTTAAACAATATTTCACTGGAGAATTTCTTTAATAAAATGTGCCAACTATGTGTAACCCCTTGTTCCCCAGAGTTACTAGAATCCCACTTAGAACCAGTGGCAGGCAGGAAAGGCAACTAATGGGACATCAGTTAAATGGGTTTCACACTGTCTCACTCTGTCTTCAGTTTCAGCTGAGCTGGAGTAATGATGTCATCATAGAATTCCGCAGCAGCATAAGCCACATTGGAATGCTAGCAGCAGGGTTGGCTGTAGAACATTGGGCAATTCAAGTCAGTCTGTAGTGGGTACTCGGAGAGGAAGAGGTGTGCTGCTGTTGGCAGCCCTCAGAGCCTAGCTCTGATTTCGAGCTACATTAGACAAGTGGGTTGTGTGTTCTCACCCTAGAGAGGAACACAGAAGAGACGAGGAAGTGGTAGAGACAGTTCCCAGTGTTAGTTAGTGCCCCATCCCCAGAGGGATGGGGATTCCAGCATTTCAGGGCAATCCCTGGTCCCGCCTGGAAAGGAAAGCTGCCTGAGAGAGAAGTTCGTACTGAGAGTACCAGAAAATCTGAGTTTGTGGGTAAGAGCCCTGGGGCACCTGCATACCATGGTGAGTTTTGCTCTGATAAAGAGACTATGTTCACCAGGACAGAGATTTGTGTAAAAGTATCTGCCCACTGTGGGGTCATGAGAAGACTTGCCAAGTACAGAGCTTTTAATTTGTGTATGGCTTGGAAGCATCTGAAACAGTGGGGGTCTAGGGTATGGACATAGCCACTTACAGAACTTTTTAAGTCAGGACACCGCCTGGGTACAGTATAGAATGTTAAATGTGCTAAACATTTCTAGAGAGCATCTACAACCAGAAATTCGAAGAAAGGTGTTATATCCAAATGAATGGCCGAGTACAGATTTGGGAGCAAGAGGTGGGAGACCCCCCATCTGGAGTAACCAGGTTTACCTCTCTGGGTTCAGTTTGGGCACCTATGGCTTTCTTCCAGGCACTTGGCCAGTGTCTGCAGAAAGCACCCAGACCTGGGATTGTGGAGTTTTTTCCTTTAGAGCTAGAAAGTGCTCGTGGGTGGTTTAGGGAGCCACCATCAACCCTCGATGCCATATGGAAAAGTGTCCTAGCACTGGCTGGGATGCCATGTCAAGGAATCCAAGAGAAGTGTACCAGTTCAGGCCGCTTTGTGCCCAGAGTTGTTTAGAACCTGAGGGTTCAATTGTGAGGAAGTGTGCTCTGTACCTCTGTAAATCTGCATTACCAGTGAGTGTAGCCCTGTAGGGTCCATCTTTGCTTTGTTATTCTCTGTGTTTATGTGAATAAAAGCCACTCTCTAGAATCCCAATTCCTGGTTTGGACATTTCAGTTATTGCTTCCAGAGTCGGATTTACTTGGGTGCCCCTGTCCAGAAGTACAAACCTAGCATAATGCTGAGCAAATGTTTTCTACCGAACTTAGGGTTACATATGCTTACTGCTCACGCTTTATACAGGATTATTTTGTCCTCGCTAGCTGATGGAAAACAAATGGTGTTTCAACACTGTGTGTTCTAATGGCAGATTGATTTCTTGGTACAGTGTTTCTGCTTTTAGACGTAGTTTACCTGTGCATCAAACAGATCTGATGCACAGGTAACAACCAATGAGAACCCAGGATTTGCTTTCCCATTTTATAGTGCACTTTATAAAAACATTCTGTGAGGCCTTGCCCTTGGACCCTGTTTGAAAATGAAATGAAAGGATGCAAAAGAGCCATCAAAGCAAGCAGCTTTTTGTGTGATAAATAATTGCAATTAAAAAGGACAGCAAAATGATGACAACTATAAAAATACTCCTGGACAAGTAAGAATAACACCCACCAAGGTGTCTAGGCATGCTCTGATATACGGACACCTCAGTATTACGAGGCACAACGACTTATGTCGAGTTTCTTTAACTACCCGAGAAGTCCATATATCAGCAAGCCCATATGAGGCTGCTCATTCATCTTATAAAACTGGCTCTTAATTAATTTGTGAAGTATAAGAAGTCATTTAGTTCGGAACTGTGGGACATGCTTGTAATAAAGCTTCCTCTATTGGCAGCCCCTTTGAGAACTAGCAGGCTCATAGCATGAGCTGCTTTGGAACTCCAGAATCTGAACTATGTATCAGTAATGTTGTACATGTACAAGCCACTATGCAAAAGTTCCATAATTTGTGGACATGTGCCTTATTTAACAGACATAAGCATTCAGAAAGATATATCTGTTTATAGAAATATTGGTTGTCTGTGCTGTTTAGCACCCCCCATTTTCTTTTCACTTTCTCTTTATCTACTTTTTCTCTCATTGAAATCTCCATTAAAGCAGTAGTTGCGCGTTGACATCCGTTTAGCCTTTGTCTGGGCCAAACAGGCATGTAGAGGTAGCATGGCTAGTTTTCTTTCTGACTGCTCTAAGGAGCAGCTGTCATTGTGTGTGTGTGTGTGTGTGTGTGTGTGTGTGTGTGTGTGTGTGTGTGTGTGTTGATTGCAGGGTGCTGCGGAGTTAAATGACTGCCTCAGTGTTTGTTTGTTTTTTGCCCCATCTCTCAGACTTGCCTACTGGGCTGCCTCTCAACAAAGAGAGAGAGAGAGAGAGAGAGAGAGAGAGAGAGAGGGGAAACCTAAAGCATGTTGTACAGCCCCAGTTGTTTTCTTGAAAGTATGCCTTGCTAACAGATGCAGCTGCATATGACCTACCCTGCTTATATTCCTTTATCTTACCATTTCCTAACTCTGCTGAACCACTGTAAGACGGAGTGGTGAGGTTAGCTGACGACTAAATTCCTTCAGCTCAGCTGTTTAGAAGGGAAGAGCAGGAATGAAGTGTGTGAGCCATTTCTATACCACTACGCTTTTCTGTGCTCTTACTTTCTACTTTTCTTGTCTTTGCTGCCTAGTTTCAGACAACAGATTATTGGTGTATCCTGTGCTATGTAAATATTTTGTAGTAATAACGTACCTGAAACACCAGGATTCTAGTATATGTGTTTGAATTCCCTAGCTTCTCTCTCAGGCATGGGCAATTCACCCTTCATTTGAATAGCTAATTGGGACGCTTCCCAGGACTAGCTTGGGTACAGTCATAATTCAGCTAATATTTTTGTTTATTTTTTCATCATGTTTATTGTGTAAGGAAAGCATTTCTATGAATGTGTAGAAAATGAAATAAGCCCTGTATTTTATTTAAAATCTTTGTAAATTTGATGATGTCTTATGAAGGACAGTGTTGTGAGCCAGTCAAGAAAACTCTTGGGATGGGGAGGACTATAAAAAGCCTCAGATGGGCCCTATTCACAAAGGCTACGTGGCACTATGCACAGCATATATGTCCCACTCAGAGGCACATATGCGCCAGGTGGCGTATGCAACCACCATGTGGGATGCATGAACCATGCTAGGGCCGCGCGCCGCCACGCTTGAATGCAGCAGCACACAGTAGAGGATATGCATCTGTGCAGGGCGGTTCCCATGTACTCCAGATGCACGGCACCGTGACGGCATGCACGACATACAGTACGTCAGAATGAAGTGTAATGGCCCATGCGTGAAATACACATCTGGAAAGCAGCCATAAGTGGAAAATGCGTGGCACACAGCAGAAATGTCCGCAAAGTATTCTGGCATGAGGGGCAACATGCCCATGATGGCAAACACTGCCAGACAGGCACGAGCTATACAGGGCATGGTGATGGCCATGCACATGCTCAGAACATGCCACCTGCACCACACGCAGGCGTGACAACAACAGGCAGACTGCAGGCCCAAGCATGGCGTGCATGCCAACCACCAGGCAACATCGACGCCAAGCAGCTAGTACAGCAACCTGTGGCACACCCACGGCAGAGGCAACACAGGTATCATTCACAGAAGCATGACCAGCCCAACACACATGGCACACACACGCCCACCCCTGCACACCATGCCAGGGCGAAGAACGAGGCACACACAGGGCCATACAGTTAAGCGCCTTTAATGGCATACAAAAGCATAATGCCCACACAGGGCAACACAACAACAGAGTTGGGGGAGAGAAACAGATTGGGAGTGCGTGGTGTCCCCCAGCTCAGTCGAATGAATCCTCCTCCGTAGCCATCTCTGGGCTGGTTGACGGGGTCATCTCCTGGGAAGGGGGTCGAATCTGTGAACTCATGTTCCTCCAGCACCAGGCACCTGACGGGCCCATGGTAGCACTGCAACGACAAGAGCAGACACAGGGCACATAGGTCAGTACCCACAGAAATGGCCAGGCCACCAATGCAATGCTGCCACACACACACACACACACACACATACACAGGCACATACACAGGTAACCAAGATCCACCTACCTGTGAGGGGGAGCGAATGGCCCACAGGTCCCCCTCGTTGTCCCTGTAGATCATGTCTAACGTGCTCTGCCACAGGTCCCTCCACAGCGGTAAGTCATGGGGCAGCATGCAGCCTGGGGTCACCACCACTGCTGGGCCTGGCTCACACACTTCTCGCAGCTCGAGGACCAACATATCCTTATGCCACCATGTCCCCTGTAAAAATGCACAGGAAGTAACAGTGAGACGTGGCGCCAGAGCAACCCCCCAACAGGCACAGGGCTGAAACAGGCATTGAACAGGCTGTGGCACCCACCTGTCTCCATTCTGTGACCTCCCAAATGGACCCTGCTGGTACTCCATCCTGGTACACCTCCCTAGTGACACGATACAGGCACTGTGGTAGGCAAGCCTGCCACGCCCCCTCACCCTGTAGCATTGGTGGAGCTTGCCGCCATAGACTGTCTGTGCAGTTATGGTGTCCTTGTGGCCGGCCTGCCCACACCATGTGAGCATGCCCTTCCCTATAGGACATGTCTGCCATGCCACACAGCATGCACAGGACACACTTGTGTGCCTGCAACACTACTGTGCGGATGCAGACAGTGGAACAGGCAGTGGCAGTACGATTGCCCAGGGCACTGCTACACATTATCCCAAGAGAGGACCCTGAGGAGCACTGTGCCCAGCCGAGGCGCCGACCATGGGTATTTAGACCATGGCTCATGGCGTGAGCCTCCACACCATGGACATCCTGCAGCAGTACAAGATCCACCATGACACACTACAGTTTGTCTGTGCACTTGTGAAGGATGCCATCTGTTCCAGCAAGGCACCCATGGCTATGTCCATGGAGACAAAGGTGCGTGTGCACTGCAATACTATGTGACACACACTCACAGAGAGTGACAGGGATGTGATAGGTGTTAGCCAGTCCTCCATGTCCAGGGCTCTGCACCAGGTAACTGATGCCCTCGTGCATCACAGGCAATGCCACATCACATTTCCAGTGATAGTGGCAGAGGTCAGAGCCATCGAGGGTGCGTTCCTGGACAGGTATGGCATGCCCAACACTATAGGTACAATAGGCTGCACTCATGTACCCATACTCACACTGACCATGAATGAGGAGGCCTACCGGAATCATAAGGGGCACCACAGCATGAACTGCCAGGTGGTATGCAACACAACGGGCATTGCCACAAACATCCTGGCATGGTACCCGGGATCATGCCATGATTCCTACATCTATGACAACAGTGCGCTGTGATGCCATCTAGACTGGTAGAAGGAGGGATATGGTTGGCTGTTGGGTGAGCATCTATCATTGCCTGCAGTACCAGTTGCGGAATGTGCGCTACTGTGTGCCTAATGTCTGTGTACCATCCCATTCCACAAGTGACAGTAGATATCCACCGAGGATGACCCTCCTGACACCATACCTGTGCCACGACACCAAGAGGAGGAGGCATTAAATGTTGCACATGTGCGGGCTTAAGGCATTGTGGAATGCACCATCGGGCTTATGGAAGACATGTTTCTGCTGCCTGAACCACACAAGTGGCACGGTGATGTTGGACCCAGGGAAGGCGGCAGAGTGTTCACCGCCTGTGCCATGTTGCACAACATATGCATCCGACGCAGTGTGCCACAGCCCCCAGATGCATACCCTGTGGAGCTCGGTGAGGAACCACCACAGCCACCCCATGGATCTGCACCACCCAGTGTTGGTGGTAGGGTGCCACCCAGGGGACAGCATGCCACAGGATGCATGGCAGCACGGGCCATGCGGCATCGAATGACACATGGCACATTTGGCAGTTGAGCGGTTGCGCATGCTGGCAATGATGACACCACAGGTCTGAGCCATCCTGTGTGATGCACGGCCATGCTGCCAACCAAGTGCCATGAGCACAGGTCAGTTGCATTGCCAGCCGATGTGAAATCGTGCTGTGACCCATTTTGTGGCTCAGCCAGTGCAAGCCGTGCATATTACAGTGTGCAGGATACCCGTGCAGGATGGGGTGCCCGTTGTGGTGTGCTTATGTCCTGTGTGCATGCTCCCTGTTGCACCGCCCAGGCAGCGCTGGTCCATGGGGTGTCATGGTGCACCGGTGTGTGATGTGCCTTGGTGGTTATTGTGGGTGTGTCAGTGTGGGGCGTGTGTGGAGTGTGTGTGCATGCTGGACACGGTTGTTGCTGTGGTATCCACCTCATTAGGAATGTAAGTTTGTCATGGCAGTCATATACGTCATTGAGTCCATGATGTTTGATCTTTATTCAGGACTTCCATGACTTTCACTAGTGTCATCAGAATGTAGCAATGATGACAGTGCCACAACATTTACTACTGTTTACTAATGATTTCATGAACAAACAATGAGTCATTAAAACCTCATCCATGACAAACTTACATCCCTATACCTTGTCACTGTGTGGCCGGTGCCTGCGGCTGCCCACCACGTCCACACCCTCAACCTGTTCCCCTGTTTCTCCAGTGCATGGCCATTGTCTGAGTGGCATGCTGTGCTGCCTGTTTGCGGTGTGACCGGGCCATGATGCCTGCACCTGTTGTGGTAGGTGCAGCTGCCTGGGCTGCCACTGCATGCTGTGGGGCACTGTCACACAGTGCTGCCTGCACAGAGGTTGATGGTTGTGCGGCATCGGTCAGTGCTGGTGGCGCGGCCGTGGCTGGTGGTGGGGCCTGCTGCGCAGCCAGGTGTGTGGCCATAGCAAGAAGTGCCTCTGCTCTCCGCTCCTGTGAGTGGGCACCCACCACCACCTCTTCTGTGAGTCTGTCCTGGGCATGAGCACTTGTGGCAATGACCTTGTCCATGCATTCCTGCGCCCTCACGCCAGCGGCAATGCTCTCGGCCAGCCTCTGCTGTGCATGCACAGATGCCGCAGTGACCTCTGTCATGTTGTGCACTGCCTCCGTGCAAGCTGTTGTGGCATGCAGCCAGTCCCGCTCCAGCCGGTGGAGGTCAGGGTAATAGCTCGCCAGTGCTGAGCCAGTGCCACCCTGCCTACGACGTCTTGTGGGAGGGGGGCCCTCTGAGGCACACATGTCCTGCTCCTGGGTGTTCGGTGGTGTGGCAGGTGCTGACCTGCCCACGGTCACCATGCAGCTGTCATCTGGTTGCAGAGAGTCCTCCTCTGTGCTCCTGTCCATTCCAGGCACCATGTGGTCATCCTCATCTTGGTCTGTCAGCGTCCCAACATCCTCACTGGCCTGTGTGTCCGTGGCCGTGGCTTGGCTTCTGCTCTCCTCCTGCTGCCATTCCAGTGTCCTGCCATTGTCACACCTCTACTGATCCTCTAATGGTACAGTCAGCTGTGTGTCCCCCTCCTGTGTGCCATCAGGACTTTGCAGCATACCGGTGTGGGGCCGGGACATCGTTTAGTGCACATGCATGTCTATCCTGTGCACCACCTTGTGTCCATGCCACTGCATACCTGCATCACCTGACCGCTGCAGCGCTCCACCGCTGATCCCAGAAGGTCCCTCACCAGCACTGTCGTCATCATACCATGTGGCCGGGAAGGGTAACAGGTGGTTAGTGCCCGTGTCAGTGGTACTGTGTGGTGTGGCCGGCTCATGTGTATGCTCAGTGCGCTCACCTGGCATGCTGTCAAGGCTGTCGGGCTCCCCATCCATAGTGACATCACTTATTGTGTCTGACACCATCTGCTCTATGGACGTGGGGGGGGGGTTGGCAGTGGTGGGCCTCCCCCAGTGGCGCCCTGCGACTGACGTGCCTGGCTCATCTTCTTCTTGACCTGGGACCAGAGGTCATGCCACTTGTGCTTTATGGCAGTCAATGTGTGAGCCTCTGGTCAGGTGGCATTTAGGGCGGCCTGCACGTCCAGCCATATTCTGGACTTTGTCTTGGGTTGGGTGCTGAGTGCTTGGCTGCTGAACAGTACATCATAGTGCTGATGGACCTCCGTCACCAGGATGGTGACCTGCACCCTCGTAAAGTTGGAGGACTGCAGCCTGTTGCCATCTCTGCTGCCCATGCCGTGTCCCCAGCCCCACTTGTCTGCATCGTGGTCTCCGCCGGTCCACCATCCTCATTCCTGGCACCCGCTCTCATATCCTCCGCCGACATGTTTCCACATCTGTCCCCATAGCAGTGTAGCGTAGTGCTTCCGCATCCCCATACATGGTGGGGTCAAGGTGCATTCCGGGCATCTAGCACTGTCCCAGTCCCACCCTCAGCATACCCCACCCCATCCTCCTTGGGGTGTTCCCGGCTTGTTCGTGCATGCCGCGTATTTCATGTGTGTTGCGTGGTGTGCAGCTGCGTGCCCGCCTTTATGTCACTTTTGCACATAGCGGCAATCCTTTCATGAATAGCACCCAATTGTGAACCTGAGTTTAGTCTAGTTCAGGGCTCCAGAGAGTGCAGCTCAGTTTAAGGTGGACCATACTCATTTGCTGCTAGACTCAAGAGTGCATATCCTCCATTGGCTCCATCCAGCTCCAGAAGTTATTTTTGAAGTATTTTCTGATAAGCACTGGTAAATAAACTTGATTCTTTATTTGCACTTTATTTCAGGAATGGACATTCCCTCTTTTAAACCCGATAAGCATCACAGTGTGCTAATAACCAGGCAGTCAGGTGATGCTCTCAGCCAATCAAATTGCTAGACAGAAAGGCCCTAAGTTTTTAAGGTAAAGGTTGCTTGAAACTACTGAACTTGGAGCTGGGAAGAAAGCACACTCTTGATCTGGGAACTGGGAACCTGAAGGAAGGCACAATCACAGTTTGTAACCTGCTTTTCTTTGCAGTCAGAACTGTGTTTACTTAACCTCCATTCTGGTTTTGAACTGCTGAACTGGACCCAATCGGTGTGGGGGACCTTTGAAATGAAGCCTGCTGCTGGCAAATCAGAACTTGGACTCTCATTGTGGAGCCAGCCACCTACAGTATGTACTGTATGGCCAATGCCTCTGGGTATTGTAGTTTGGACTTCGGCGCCTTTTTGCACCAACAGAGGGAGTCTGATTGTGAGTGACAGCCAAACCAGCCAACTGAACTGGGAGCAACTCAAAGGAAATGCCCGGCTCTGTCTACTGGAAAGATCAGATGAGCTGAGACAGTGAAGAGAGAAGGAGCTATGTGCTTCTGTAGTGAATAGTTTTAGCACGGTAAGCGTGGGTAAGGCCCTGAGTTTTGGTCTGCAGCCTGTGCAAGCGCCTGTTCGGACTGAATCCAACCTGTGAAGAGAATGAAGGAGATCTGAAGAGCAGAAACCAGGCTCACCCTGTAGAAGACTGGAGAATTGCTGGGTGTGCTCGGTCTGTCAGGAACTGAATCTGCTGTGTGTTCAGGGTATTGTGCAGTAATTGCGATCGGGATCGAAGCAGCCTGCCTGGTATAGTACTTTCCTTTTACATAATGTGTGTAGTGCTTGTGGGGAATCGCATTTTAAATCCCTGTACAGTGACTTGAGTGCATGGCTGAAGTAAACCCCAGCTTAATCCGACTACATCCATTTGCTCTAAACTGCAGTGGGGTCCAGTCACAAGGACCTTGTCCAAGTGGTCTGCTCCTCCTGGCAATCCAGGACAATCTGCCTTCCATCCAGTTCCCAGCACTGAGTTTGTGAGATACAAAGCAGGGTAGCTCCCTGCCATCTGTTTGATCCGAATTGCAAGTGTGTCATCTAATTGTTGATTTTTCATTTCTTCACGAACTGAGCCCTCCGGCTCCAGGTTACAGTTGAGTATGTGCAATGTTTTTTCCATCACAGGGCCCCCAAACAGAATTGCACCAATCTGGCTAGCCCCTCTCCTACCATCCTGGGTACCCAGTGAAAGTGACAATTTGGGACTCTGAATATGCACAGTACTGTACCTTATTAATGTGTTTAACCTAAGTAACTTGATTTTCCTCTTACTTGTTACAGCTCCTTAAATAAATCAGATCTGTTGGTTTCAGCTTAAGGTGTACTGACTGAGGTATTACGTTTATGTTAAAGTATTGTACTGTGGTTTTTGACTGTATCATCTTGTTTTACAGGGGTCCCCAGAGTCAGTCGACAGACCCAGTCCTGGGGAGTAAGTGTACATTGTGAAGATATTCTTAATGCATTGTGTGGGCCCACCTAGTGGGAAGAAAGAAGGGTTACAGTGTCCCAGAGGGCTGCTGACCAAGTTAGTTTAACTACTGCAAACCCTGACCTCGAGGTGGAGGCACCTGCCATTGGACCCAAGCCCCTCAACCCTGTTAGTAGTTAAGCAGGCAGGAGTAGTAGCCCTTAGGAAAACACCACCGAGGGGTTACATCTTGGAGACACGGTGGGATTAGCGTCCCTAGTGGCCACGTTAACGAATCAGTGGTGAAAATAAATGGGTAACCCCAACAGAGTGGCTGTGCACGGTTGGTGGAGTGGTGCACTGAAGTGATCGATCCCAAAATGCTATGCTTATCTTGGACATCCCTGGTATCAATATGGACACTGTACAGGGAGTACTTTCAAGGTGGAGGGTTTACAAAACCCTGTGGTGGTGGGTCGACATGCTAATCTGCTCACCCACACTTTCCTGGCCCTAGTAGAGTTTAAGGATCCCATCGATAGCTCCAAAGTACCACAGACTATTACCCAGAGGAAGCCCTCAGTGCCTGGAGAAGTGATAACTAAGGACAGTAAAGACCCGAGGGAATGACAACCCCCACTATCTGAAACTTTTGAGGAGAAATTTGCTAAATGGTTGCTGGGAAGGAAAAGCTGTGTAGAACTTGAAGAAACTATTCTTGCCACCTGAAGTTGTTCCTCCCCAACACCCTCTCCTGTTCCAAAGTACCCATTATGGTGGCTGAACCAATGCAGGCTCCCTATTTCTGCACCTGCCATTAGTCACGACTCTTACCGAGAAGGTTGAGGATCTTCTCTCGCTACCCTCCCCACCCCTCAGGGGAGGATGATTAGGACACCTGGATAGTGTTTCCACCGCTGATACCTGAATGGCAGTGTGTGGAGGCTCAGAAGCAAAAAAGTCATAGAAAGTCTGAGCGGTCCATGCCCTAGAGGCCATTAAATTTTGAGGTCTACAAATCCTGATGCATCTGCCCAGAAGTACCTATCTGTGCTTGAAGTCAATTTTGGAAGCATTGAGTCAGGAGAGAGCGATGTGGAATTTCAAGGTACAAAACAGTGTGGGAAAGTCTCTCTGCATATGTCCTTTCGTCTGGAGAAGCTCTGCAGAAGGCTTAATGAAAAGGAAGGGTAGCTGCCAGTGACTTAAACCATGTGAGGTTGGAGCACCTACTACAGCATGCAAAGCATTCTAAATTGCAGCTTCTTCAATTAACTCCCAGACAGAAGGGATAACCCACGGACTATTGTGACTTAATAAAAGAACTTTGGGAGGAGTTGAAGATGAGGAGGGATTCTAATTTGTGGGTGGCGCTTGCAAGGTGATCACAGCATCGGAAGGTCCTTGTGAAGTGGGGACCAAAGAGGTGTGCCACCATAGGGTGAACTGCTGAGAGACAGTTGGGAATTCAAAAACAGTCCCTTTATGAGGCCGTACCTAGCAAGTACAGGCCCGACCTATAACCGACTGCATCTGCTATGGGGTGGGGTACCCACCAGGCATCTCCTGCTGACAACAGCTCAAAACTCAATGTCTTGACCATGGAAGTGGGAAATTGACGAGATGCCTCCAAATGCTTATCATGCACGAGACAGAGATGGCACCAGGTGTCCAGTTAGTAGGTACCCCATCCTGGCTCCCAGTGTGGCGCCTCGGCCAGCTCAAACTCCAGAAAGTATGTTTTGCTATAATTGTAGGAAGGATGGGCACATGAGAGAGAATGCAGGTCCCCAAAAAGACACAGACAAAGTTGTATATAGGCTACAAGGAGAGCTTCGGAGGACAATTCAGTGGTTGAAAGGTACACAAAATGATTGCAGTGAGGATCAAAAATGCTAACTCATGTCCCTTTGTGGCAAGGGTCAGTTGCCCAGGCCCCTGCTGCCGCCTCTTCAGACTGGTCCTGAATAGTGGGTCCTCCATGGAGACCACTGTAAAGGTGAATGGAGTGTCTACAAGAGCTGTACTAGACAGTGGCTCCCAAGTGACAATTATGTTCAAGACTGGTATCAGAAGCACTTGTCTGATGTACCCCCACAACCGTTGGAGGGGCTGCATGTCTGGGGGTTAAGTGAGAAGGCCTACCCCTACAAGGGATATATCCGAATTTGGCTGTCTTTTCCCACCTCCGTGGCTGGGGTGGCAGAGCAAGTAGAGACCTTGGTCTTAGTGTGTCCCCCTACTGGACTATGAGTGGGGTTCCTTTTACTAGTGGGACTAATGCATATGTTTGGATGGCTGGCACAGTTGTGTTATGAAAAACAGGGGTCAAGGACCAGTAGAGCTTTAAGAATTCCAGCCTTGATCAAGAAGGCCTATGAGGCACAGAGAGATGCTGAAAAAGTAGAACTGGAGGAACTGGTTGGAATTGTCTGGAAGAAGGATCCTGAGTCTCTGATCCTGGCACCAAATGCCCAGTGTACCTTACAGGGAGAGGTCCGTATCAGAAAGGATGTCAAGAATAAAATATTAATGTTGGATGCACCAGGCGATGGAAAATTGCCGGAGGGACTGCTGGTCAAGCCTAGTATTTTGCCTGCTAGAGCCCATACTTATGCCAGAAGGGTAATGGTTCAAGTTCATAATGTGTCTGACAGAGATTAGAGTAAATAGAGGTTGCACCCTGGCTAATGTGCATTGTGCAGACACTGCAGTGCTACCCAGTAGCAAGAGTTCGGGGAAGAATGACAGAGTAACGCCTGACTTGTTTGATTTTGGTGACTCCCCGTTGCCAGCTGAATGGAAAGTGAGGATCAGTGAGAGCTTGCCCAGAGACCAGGTGTTTTCTTTAAAAGAATGGGGCGTAGGATGTGTGCAAGGAGATGAGCACCACATCCGGCTGCATGATGAAAGGCCATTTAGGTTGAGAGGTCTCAGCGCCTGGCTCCTGCTGTACTAGATGATGTGAGACGGCATCTGCAGAGATGCTAGCTGCAGGTGTAATGCAGAATCAGAAGCCCTATGCTTCCCCATTGTGGTAGTGAGAAAAAGAATAGGACAGTAAGGATGTGCATGGATTATCGCACTTTAAACGTGCGGACTATCCTGATCAGTATACAATGCCCGCATTCAGGATGCTTTGGACTGCCTGAGCAGTAGCAAGTGGTTCTCTGTACTGGATCTTGCAGTGGATGCTACCAGATCCGATGGTCTCAGAGACCGTGAGAAGATAGCCTTTATCTGTCTGCTTGGCTTCTATGAATTCATGAGGATGCCTCAAGGTTTCAGGTGCCCCAGCCACTTTTCAATGATTGATGGAGTGTGCAGTGGGGACATGAACTTATTAGAGTGCCTGGTATACCTAGATGATGTCATTGTGTTTGGCAGCTCACTGGAGGATCATGAGAGCATATTATTCTAGGTATTGGACCGACTGGAAGATTTTGGCCTTAAACTGTCCATTGATAAGTGTCAATTCTTTCAAACATCAGTAAAGTATGTGGGACACATAGTATCCACCGAGGGAATAGAGACCGACCCAAGCAAAGTTGAGGCTTGACCACCTGGCCACAGCCCAAAAATCTAAAAGAACTGCAAAGATTCTTGGGATTCTGTGGTTATTATCAGCATTTCATCAAGGACTATTCAAGAGTGATCCGCCCTCTATTTAACCTGACTCAAGGGTATCCCCCAACTCACAAAAAATACAAAAAGTCAGCGTCCCTCAAGACTGAAAGACTGTATTTTCATCCAAGTGAAGTATTTGGGACCCGCTGGACTCCTGATTGTGAGACTGCTTTTCATTAGATCATATATCAACTTACCCACGCTCCCGTGTTGGCCTATGCTGATTCAACAAAACCTTATGTCCTGCACACTGATGCTAGCTTGCAAGGGTTGGGGGCTGTGTTGTATCAGGGGCACGAGAATGGCCTGAGACCAGTGGCCTTTGCCAGCAGAAGCCTGACCCTTCGAAAAAGAACTATCCTGTACACAAGTTAGAGTTTCTAGCTTGAAGTAGGCCATTGTTGATCAATTCCATGAGTACTTGTATGGGGCTAAGATACTAGTAAAACTGACAATAATCCTTTGACCTATGTGCAGACTTCAACTAAGTTGGATGCCACAGTCATAGGTGGCTTTTCTGCAATATCTACATACGACTATGCTGTTGAATACAGGCAGACCTGAACCACATAGATGCTGATGCTCTCTCCGAGGCCTGTTCCCCAGAATGACTGGGTCAGACTGTCAGAACCTGATATTAGCACTCTGCCAGAGTTTGACAGGGAGGAACAAATGTCCACGGACGCAGTGGACTGTATGGTGGATTGTTTGGGACCTTCTGAGAATTGCATACCTGCTGCTTATTGCCACTTTTCTGCAATAGACATTGGTGCACTGCCTCAGCTGGTGCACAGTATTCAGCGGGCTCAATCTCAAGATCCCATGATCAAATCAGCTTTAGAAGCCCTCTATGCCGGGAAAGATGTGTCCAAATTATGTTCCACTGATTTGAGAACTGCATTGTTATACAAAGAAGGTCTAAGTTGAAATTGATCAATAACTGTTATACAGAAGAAACAGTAGACAGAGGGGACAAGTAGACAAATAGCAACTAGTACTGCCCACTGCTTTCGAGACTCAGTGCTGAGGTTCTTACACAACCACATGGGGCACCTTAGTATAGACAGAACACTTGACTTGGTGAGATCTAGATTCTACTGGCCTAAGATACATAGATACACATAGACAGTGTCGGCAGATAAGGGCCTGATGGCCCACCTAGTCTGCCCATTTGAGCTTGTAAGTTCAGTTTGTTTTCCTAAGTCTGTTTCCCTTACCCTGACCTCTAGAATTCCTTTATGTCTATCCCATGCATTCTTAAATCCAGTGATTGTTTCAGCCCCACCACTTCCTCTGGCAAGGGTGTTCCACATCCACCACCGTTCTGTGAAGAAATTCATCTCATGTTTCCTCTCGAGATCGTCCTCCCTCAACTTCATCCCATGCCCTCTAGTCCTGAAACATCTTTTCACTTAAAAATAGTGTTTTCCTGCCCTGTTCCTCCCTGTAAGATACTTGTATGTCTCTATCATATCCCTCTCTCCCTCCTCTCCTCCAGAAATGTACATGTTCAGTTCCTTCAACCTGTCTTCATAGGACTTGTGAGTGCAACCCATGCACCATCTTTGTTGCCCTCCTCTGAACCTTCTCTACCCTGTCTATGTCCTTACGTGGTATGGTCTCAGAACTGTACACTGTACTCCAGGTGGAGCCTCACTAGTGTCTTGTATAGCAGAATTATGACCTCCCTTTTCCTGCTGGTGATGCCTGCCATACATCCCAGCATCCTATTTGCTTTACCTGATGCCTTGTCACACTGTTTCCCTACCTTGAGGTCATCAGAGATGACAACCCCAAGATCCTTTTCTGCTTGGTGCATGCTATATCCTCACCCCCAACTGATATATTGTGCCAGGGTTTTGTACCCCATATGCATTATCTTGCACTTCTTTGCATTGAATTTCAACTGCCAAACCCTTGACCATTCTTCAAGTTTCTGCAGGTCCCTTCTCATTCTGTCTACACCCTCTGGTGTGTCTACTCTATTACAGAGCTTTGTGTCATCAGCGAACAGTGAAATTCTGCCTTCTAGATCCTGTGCAATGTCACTGATGAAGATGTTGAATAGGACCGGTCCCAGCACTGATCCCTGTGGTACCCCACTGGTTACTCTTCTCTCTGTGGAGTGACAGCCATTTACCACCACCCTCTGTGTCCTGCCACCCAGCCAGGTACCTACCCACCACTACTGTCCTGCCCACCCATATTCCCCAGTTTGTGTAATAGTCTTCTATGTGGCACAGTGTCAAAGGCCTTGCTGAAGTCCAGATAGGCCATGTCCACTGCCCTCCCTGATCCACCTCCCTAGTCATCCAGTCAAAAATTCAATGAGGTTGGTCTGACATGACCTCCCCTGGTGAAACCATGTTGCCTTGGGTCCTGTAGTCCATTGACAGCAGATGTTCCACCAATCTCTCCTTCAGTAGTGCTTCCATGATCTTTCCACTACCGAGGTGAGGCTGACTGGTCTGTAGTTCCTGCTTCCTCTTTGTTCCACTTTTGTATAAAGGGGACTACATCTGCTGTTCTCCAGTCTTTGGGTAACTCCCTGTTTCCAGTGATTGGCTGAACAGGATAGCCAGAGGTTCAGCCACCACCTCTCTTAGTTCTTTAAGGACCTGGGGTGCACCCATCTGGCCCCATTGCTTTGTCAGCTCTTTATTGCCCAGAAGATGGGGACTGATGTGGAGCAACACATTTGAACTAAATGATGTAAGCTGCTTACAGAGGAAAGCTTTGCCCCAGAGGCATGCCCTTCCCTTGTTAACATCACCACCAGTGCACACATGGAGCTGGTCTGTATTGATTTTCTGAGTTTGAGTCAGATCAAAGAAATATTAGTAATGTGCTAGTGGTCACTGACCATTTCTGAGATATGCCCAGGCTTTCCCCACCAAGGATCAGAGGGCATCCACTGTGGCAAAAGTACTTGTAGAAAACTTTTTTGTTCACTATAGGGCTCCACAAAGAATCCATTCTGATCAAGGGAGAGACTTTGAGAGTCATCTGTTCAAAGATGCTTTCTCTGTGGGAGCGCAAAAGTCAGAACCACCCCTTAGCAACCCAGGGGACCCACAGCCTGAACGTTTCAACACGTTGCTTGCTAGATATGCTAGGCACCTCCACCCAAAGGACAAGCCTAGATGGACCAACAAATTAGCACCCTGGTATATGCCTACAACTGCACCAAAGTGATGCCACTGGGTTCTCCCCTACACGCCTGATGTTTGGAAGAAAGCTCAATTGCTGGTAGATGTGTGCTTTGGGGTCTCTCCTGATGGGGTTGAGCTGACAACTATTTACAGTATGTGCAAAGATTAAAAGGCCAGCTAAATCATGCATTACCAACTGGCTCAAACCATGGCTGCCAAAAGAAATCTGGCCAACAAAGAAAGGTATGATAAAAAGATGAAAGCACAGGAACTCCAGGAGGGAGATTGGGTATTGCTAAGAAATCTGGGACTGCATGGCAAACACAAGATTGCTGACAGATGGCACCATCTCCCAGACATTGTAGTGGGCAAACTAGATGATCTGCCTGTGTACAAAGTAAGGCCTGAGAATAATTCATAAGATGTTAAAACAATGCATAGAAATCATTTACTGCCCCTTGGACAAATCTTGATTGAGTCTGAGCCCCGAGAAAATGCCCCCTCTGGACCAGTGACTAGAGCTGCTGCTAAAAAAAAAAATCAAGAAAGTCTGCACCTACAGAAGCTGAGTTAAAGTTTTCCCCTCCACAAGTCCCAGTTGAATATGACTGTCAGTCCATGTCAGAGGAAAGTGAGTGCGGTTTTGAATACTACCCTTCTTACGAACTGAGTCAGTTGTTTCGGGGCAATCCCCTAGTCAATCCTGGAGATGAAGCTGGGCCTTCTGGCCTGTCTAAGCCCCCAGCTTTGTCCCCGGAGCCAATGCTCCCAGAAAGTGAAGTGCAAAGCATTAAGTCAGAAGATAAGGAACTACTGTGTATGGTTGAACTGTTTGAGCTTTCAGAGAAGGAAAATGATGGACTGGAATAGACTGGTGACATACCAGAACAAGAAGAGTGTGTTGAGTGCCCTGATAATTCACTGTCAGTGTCAGAAAGCTCTCCATGTGAGTCAAGTGTTGTGGGCTCAGAGATTGTAACTCCTGGAACTGAAAGTGCCCCAAGTTCTAGCCTCTCTACCCCAATGGAGACTCCCCTGACAAGTGAGGACAATGCTGAACATAAGGCTCAGAGTGCAGAGACTGTAACAGTTCCCCCTAGAAAGACTGGTCGAGCTGTAAAGCCTGTGGTGCACCTCAGTTATGATTCTCCTGGGAAGTCTGTGGACTTGCCTCTCAATGTTGTCCATAAAGGAGTGTATGTGTCCCCGAGGCTCATTGCCCAAGCTGAACATCAGTGCTAACTCCAAGTCACTTGTTTGCCCTCTGGGTATGGTGCCCTGCCCCATCCAGACCCAAGGTAGCTGATAGGGAAGGGCCCCTCTCTTCAGGTTGCATGCACAAAGGTAATAACCTGAGTTATGGTACAATGTGTGTAATACTGTGTAAACAGTGACATACTGCAAAGTTTCAGAAATGTGTTCCTGGTAAAGTGATATATTGACTGATGATTACATGTATAAGCCTAATGTGATACTGATGAAAATGTATATGGTTGTATTGAAATTTATAGGAGTACTTGCCTGACGCGGACACCAAGCTTTACCAGGCTGGGAAGGGTGTAACCCCCTGCAAATGGGGTTCCCAAAAGTCTTCAGGAGCTTGCTTGAATGCTCCAAGCCTGAATGGTGTTTGGCATTTAAGCCCGTTTATCTGTGAGTGCTTTTAGAGCCTCTGGTACTGTCTCTTTAAGAGCTGTCTGCTGGCAGACATAATTGAATTTCTATGGGGACTGTGTGTTTCCTGCTTGAGTCCCACCAGAGCTGCTGCCAAATCACTCCATTTCTGCAGTCACTAAGTGGGCAGAGTGAGCACTTTTCAAAGATGTAACTGTTTACCAGAAATCATTTAGAGCAATAACGAAAATACAGTTTGTCTAACCTGCTTTTCTTTGCAGTCAGAACTGTGTTTACCTAGCCCTCCATTCTGGTTTTGAACTGCTGAACTAGACCAATCAGTGTGGGGGGATCTTTGAAATGGAGCCTGCTGCTGGCAAATCAGAACTTGGACTCTCATTGTGGAGCCAGCCACCTACAGTATGTACTGTATGGCCAATGCCTCTGGGAATTGTAGTTTGGACTTCTGCGCCTTTTGCACCAACAGGGGGAGTCTGATTGTGAGTGACAGCCGAACCAGCCAACTGAACTGGGAGCAACTCAAAGAAATGCCCGGCTCTGTCTACTGGAAAGATCAGATGGGGTGAGATAGTGAAGAGAAGGAGCTATGTGCTTCTGCGATTGTATAGTTTTAGCACAGTAAGCGCGTGTAAGGCCCTGAGTTCGGTCTGCCTGTGCAGTCGCCTGTTTGGACTGAATCCGACCTGTGAAGAGAATCAAGGAGATCTGAAGAGCAGAAACCAGGCTCACCCTGTAGAAGACTGGAGAAATTGTTGAATCGCGCTCGGTCTGTCAGGAACTGAATCTACTGTGTGTTCTCCCGGGTATTGTGCAATAATTGAGATCGGGATCGAGAAGCAGCCTGCCTGGTATAGTACTTTCCTTTTACATATAAATGTGTGTAGTGCTTGTGGGGAATCACGTTTCAGATCCCCTGTACAGTGAATTGAGTGCATGAAGCTGTAAGTAAACCCCATCTTAATCCAGACTACATCCATTTGCTCTAAACTGCAGTGGGGTCCAGTCACAAGGACCTTGTCCACATGGTCTGCTCCTCCTGGCAATCCAGGACAATCTGCCTTCCATCCAGTTCCCAGCATTGAGTTTTTGAGTACAAAGCAGGGTAGCTCCCTGCCATCTGTTTATCGAATTGCAAGTGTGTAATCTAATTGTTGATTTTTTCATTTCTTCCCGAACTGAGCCCTCCGGCTCCGGATTACAATTGGGTATTGTGCAAATGTTTTTTCCATCACAAGGCCCCAAACAGTTGCACCGATCATGCTACCCCATCCTGGGTACCCAGTAAAGTGACAAATTTGGGACTCTGAATATGTGCACAGTACTGTGATTATTAATGTGTTTTGCCTAATTAACCTGATTTCCCCCTTCCTTGTTACAGCTCCTTTAATAAATCAGATCTGTTGGTTTTCAGCAAAGTTACACTGGCTGAGGTATTCGTTTATGTTAAAGTATTGTACTGTGGTTTTTGCACTGTATCATCTTGTTTTACAGGGAGTCCCCAGAGTCCAGTTGACCGAGCCAGTCCTGGGGGTAAGTGTACATTGTGAAGATATTCCTAATGCATTGTGTGGGCCACTAGTGGGAAGAAAGGGGGGGTTACAGTGTCCCAGAGGGCTGTGACCAAGTTAGTTTAACTACTGCAAACCCTGACCTCTGCGTGGGCACTGCGCCATTGGACCTAGGCCCTCAACTTGTAGTAGTTAAGCAGGCAGGGGTAGTAGCCCTTGGGATAAGCGCCACTGAGGTTACATGTAGAATGTAAAAAGGAGACAGGGAACACAGGAAATAAAAGAGAGCAGGCACACTGAGTGTGATGGGAAAACTGGACACAGAGTGTAAAAGAGGGATCCAGAGAGAGAGAATATGACAAGTGTGAAAGGGAGACAGAAAGGATATGGAGTGTCAAACAGAGAAGGATACAGGGTAAAAGTGAAATGGACATCTGGAGCTTTGTGAAGCTTTGCTTGCTTGTCCCAAGCCCAGGCCAATACCGGAGCTCACCTACTGTCACGCTGGATTCAGGTATGAGGGAGGATGGCTCTCTTTTCCAGCCCTGCAGTGTGGAAAACATTTGTGGAGTAATGGAGATTGCAGCTGAGTCCTGATTTTGAAACCTCTGGAGCAGTCACAGGGATGGGAGGAATGACACCTGAATCATTAAGCTCTGCATTCTTCAAACCCTTCCCCATAGATTGCACAGGGCCCCGGATAGGAGGAGGAATTCCAAGGATGTTGCTTAGCTGGAGAGGTTGACCAAGGGACTGGTAGTGGGCCTTGTCCATGAATAGTGATCAGGCAGGGGGGTGATTCCCAGATGCTGGGAATGTGGTAGGCTCGGGGGATCCAGATTGTTGAGGTGTCTTCCTTCTGATGAGACATAAAACCGAGGTCCCTTCTGCCCATCTCCGGTCACTGTCAAGGTGAAAGTAAAAGATTATCTGGTTGTAGTCAAAGAAGAGTAAGGGAGGTTCCCCGATGTCATGGCCATCAAAAGTGTCAGTGTAAGAAAATCATCATTTAACAAAAATCCTGTTTAAGAAAATTTATATTCATAGAAATACACGGAAACCCAGCCACTTTAGAATGTTATAGATTGTGAAAGACCCGGAGTTAGTTCAAAGTTATAGGCCCATTTCCCTTTTGAACCAGGATGTTAAAATTCTCTCAAAGATACTGGCCGACAGGATAACCCGGGTCCTCCCGGACTTGATTAGTATGTCTCAGGTGGGATTCATGAGGGGGCGTTCATCGTCAGACCATTTACGCACTCTTTCGCATGTCTTCTCGGTGTCCAGGGACGCCATCTTTCCTGCAGGATTGGTTTCCCTGGATGCCAAGAAGGCATTTGATCATGTCAACTGGAACTTCTTGTTTCAGGTGTTGAAAGTATTCGATTTCCCTACCATGTTCATAGATTGGATTCGGGCTCTATATCGGACCCCCTCAGCCAGAGTTTCTGGCAATGAAGCATTTTCCAAACCCTTCTCTTTATTTTCCGGTACCAGGCAGGGTTGCCCTCTTTCCCCTCTTTTATTCAATTTATACTTAGAGCCCCTTATCCGAAATATTCCTAATAATCCGGAGATACAAGGCATACCGATAGGGAGTAACATGGTGAAGATCACGGCTTATGCTGATGATCTTCTCCTCCATCTCTCACCAACAACATCTATCCCTGTTATGTTAGGAGAAATAGCTAAATTCAGTGCTTTCTCAGATTATAAATTGAATGTTAACAAATTGTCCATTTTCCCTCTTAACCACAAGGTTTTTAAGAGCGATATTACTCCATTTGGTCTTGGTTGGTCACCTCGCGTTCTTAGATACCTGGGTATCAATTTAACACGTAACCCCTCTTTCTGGTTCAAAGAGAACCTGGAGCTCCTTTCCCAAGCAATTGTCCAGGACCTCAATAGACGGTCTAAGCTTTCTGTCTCCCTTTGGGGTCGCATTAATATAATTAAAATTAATGTTTTTCCTCACCTGTTTTATCCCTTCTCGCTCCTTAACTCTTTTATTCCTTTGTCTTGGTTTCAGAGAATGCACAGAATTTTCATTAATTGTATCTGGTCCAATAAGCAATCAGGCTGGCATATCATCAAAGCTGGCCACTCCAAACGGATGGAGGGTTGCGAATCCTACATCTGGCAATCTATTACTGGGCTAGACACATAGCAAAATACATGCGCTGGGTGAGTCCGGGTCCTGAGCACCTAAGACCAGTCTGGCTCAAAATTGAGTTAGACTTTATCCAATCTGAGAATATGGATCCCTTGACTATGCTCCATGTCAAAATTGCGTCCCTCCAAAATGTTTGCAGATGTCCCACCCTTTGGACGTCATTAAAAGTGCACGTACAGCTTTGTTCATTTTTGCGGTATACCCCACACTCGGATCTGTCTCAGTCTGTTTGGAACTCCCCGTCCTTCACAATAAATAAACGGAGGATCTCTCGTATGTGGTTGCCCCAAATTGGGGATGGGATAGTTTCTACTTTTCTGGATGATAAAGGGGAATGACT
Organism: Neoceratodus forsteri; assembly: GCA_016271365.2. NCBI lineage: Eukaryota > Metazoa > Chordata > Ceratodontiformes > Ceratodontidae > Neoceratodus > Neoceratodus forsteri. Next base: position 1,275,864,385 of record CM057450.1, on the reverse strand, counting down.
CTCAGTTTCTAATATAATTTGTAAATTTGACATTCCAGTAGCTCATTATTTCAGAGTGGTCCAATTAAAGCACCTGCTTTCTACAGTGCTTGGTAATACCCTCCTCCGCCTGTCTGCCTTTTCATTTGTATCTGAGCTTTCCTCCTAGACAGGTTCGTCAGCGTTATTTCTAAAATATACGAGTTCTATTCCACTGGAATACGGAGACCGAAGGTTCCACCAAGCTCTGAGTTTCCTTTTTCCCAATACACTCCCAATTGGCCAGTTTTATGGAAGTTTTGCCACAGATATGTATCTCAGGACAGACTACGGCTTATGCAATATGATATTATACACAATGTATTACACCCCAGTAAAGTTGATGAAATGGGCCTTATAGGGTCGGGGACTTGTACCAGAGGATGTCAGGAGGATGGTACACTTCTTCACATCTTTGGTCATGCCCCAAGATAAGGCTATTGTGGGTGGCCATCCAGACTAACCTAGATCCTATTCTGGGTTTGCAGGATTGCTTCACCCCAGACACATGTTTGTTGGAGATCTGTCCTCTATCAAAGTTAAAATCCGAGATTTCACATTTCCATGATTGCATTATCCATTAAAAAATTGTACTGGCATTGGAAGGATGCGGTAAGTCCAAGATATCAAGAATGGATCAATGAAATTCTGGCTAACCTCGCACAGAGAAAGCAATAGCCAGCCTCCATAACAAGTTGCAGAGATACAAGAGTATTTGGGATCCCCTTCACCCTAATGATGATTAGTATGGATAAATGAGTCATTGTAATAGCGAACTTTAATTTATTCTAGCACGTTGTATTGTTTTCAATGCTACAACATACTGCTGTAGGGGGAAGGGAGGGATGGGGCAGATCATGTACCATTCTGTTCATATGCAATGTACGTTGTAATTCTCTGTCCCCTGTAATGTGGAAAATCTGTTAATAAAGTTGGAATTGAAAAAAGAATGTTATAGATTGTGGGCCTGGCAATCACAGAAAGTAGGAGGTAAATGCTTGCCAAACAATAAATCATAAAACCAGACTGAGAGAAAAAATAAAACTCTAAAAACTAGTACTATAGTCTAAAACTGGATGATGCCATGAAGCTAATTAAAATGATTAAAATAAGAAAAATATACCATGAAATAAGCTTGTTTTTCTTGACAAGATAACTGTAGTGAATTTGTCTTGATGTAAGTCTTTTTCTTAACAAGTAAGAAAAAACTCTAGAGATAATCTTGGGGAAAAAATTAAGATTTTTAGTTAATGGAATAAGATATTTAGGCTTGTCAAGATATTATTTTCACAGTGTAGCAGGTTAAGGGGCCTGAGTTCTGAAGCAGGTGCCTCCACCCTGGAGTCAGGGTTGGTAGTGGTCAAGCTAACCTGGGCACAGCCCTCCGGGACACTGTAACCCCCCTCTTTCCCCTCTAGTGGCCTGAACACTGTACAATAATCACTTTCACAATACCTCTGGTACACCACACAAGTACCCACACTGTTTGCACTTACCACCAGGGCTGGTTCCTCTGGCTCGACCCTGGGGACCCCCTGTAAAACAAGGTTAAGCACAGCAAATAGCAACAGTACAGTACTTTGAGCACAAACTGGAACTACAGTCAGATTATATGCAGAAAAAGTTAGATCTGATTTATTCAGGGGACTTAAACAAGGGAGGGGCAAAATCAGGTTAATTAGCTTAAAGGTTATATCAATCAAGCAGTTATGCTTGCGCTTTGAGTCCCCGCACACAGTCCACCTCTGGGTACCCAGGTAGAGAAGAGATGGGCTAGCCAGGACAGTTGCCCAGGGTTGCAGCTGGTTGGGGCCCTGTGATGGAAAACACAACATGCACAGTACACAATATTTGTAATCCGGAGCCAGAAGGCTCAGTTCGTAAAGGAAACAGAACAACAAGACAATCAGATGACATACTCAGATTAAGCTGTTGTTGTAGGGGGCTACCCTGGTATTTACTCACGATACCCAAGACTGGACACAGGCTGGACGAAAATCGAGACTGCAGGTGGTTGATCTGGAATGCCAGGAGAAGCAGGCCCCACACAAGTCGCAGAGGTGTCGTTCCTGCTCAAGCATGGAGCAGGAGGCTGTTCCCCATGCGGGTCTGTCATCGATGGCTTCTCTGTGCAGTGGGTAGTCTGGCTGGGCCAATCTGGCAAAGCCCAGACTGCATGGAGACAAGTTCGGAAGCAGTCCGTTTTGGGCTGGATACAGCTTCCAGCAAGCAGAACACAGTTCACACAGTGGGGAACTAACTCACAACCCACTAGCAGCTCATAGCATATTTACATGTACAGGAATTCTACTGTACCAGGCAAAGTGCTCCCGAACTGTCACTAAAAGTCTCTGCACGCACGGAGCTTAGGGGTAGCTGGAATTCCTGTCAGGCGATCGCATTCAGCAAAAATATTCGGTCTTCTTCAGGTTGAGCCTGGCCCACTTCAGTAGCTTACTTTAGTCACACAAACTTGGATTTAGTCAAAATAATTCTCTTCTCTTCCTCTCAGGAGCAGCACAATGGCATGCAGGCCAAAAACTTAGCCTTTTCAGAGTTCTCCCATGCGAATCCACTCAGGATTGCTGCTCAGAAACACTTCAGCTCCTTCTTGCTCAGCTTCCAGCTAAGTTCTTTTTTTTTTAAATTGAAGTTTATTGTAGAATTTTTTCCATAAAGTACATATATGGACAGACAGACATTAGACCAAATTCTATCCTCATAAACAATACTATAGCCAATATCAGAAGAGAGAAAAAGGAAAAGAAAAGGACAGAGAAACAAGAAAGGAAAGGGAAAGAAAGAAGGAGGAGTGAGAAGAGAGAGTACCCTTACAACTAAGGAAAGGGAGACAAAGAAGGGGAGCTTTTTTTTTTTTTTAGTTATATTTATATAGCTATCGGCTACCAGTCATACATTGTGGTTGTTGCCTAAAACTGGTTGGCTCCTATAAAATAAATGCCACTACATATACAGGAGGCCCAAAAGAATAAAACCAGTAAAATGCACCTATATTAAATATAAAAGTAAACAGAATATACCATATCGTCATGTGACATGACAGATGTAGACCTCAGAGGAGTGACCTCCCTATATACATTTTCAGCTAGTATATCTCAGCTGCACCTGGAGACACCTACTAAACATATCTAGCCAACAGCTCTAAAATAGGTTCCCCTCATGAGAAGCCATGAAATGCAGAAATGGTAACCATATCCCTTTAAATTTATCTGAAGATAATCTCAATTTGGCCATCAGGTATTCCATATCTAAGATCCTGGTACAAATATCACACCATGAAGTAGTTGTAGGCTTATCTGGAGTGAGCCACAACAAGTTAATGGCCTTAAGGGCTGCTGCCACTAGGATTCCATACAGATAGCGGGAGGATCTGGAAGTGAAAGGGGGCAACCCCAATAACCAGTATTGAGGGGTCTCTGGCATCACAATCTCAAAAATCTTCTCCAAAATATCTCTTATTTCCTTCCAGTATTCCTGAATAACCTTGCATTCCCAATAGATATGAAAGTAGGATCCGGTCGACTGACAGTTTCTCCAACAAAGGTCAGAATGATGTAGCCCAAAGTGTTTTGTCACAACTGGGGCTCTAAAAAATCTAACAGCCAGTTTCCATCGAAATTCTCACCAGAAAAGGGATGATGAGGTGCTCTGGATACCCTTCCAGATGGAAATCCAATCCGTATCTGATAGGACCACCCCAAGGTATCTGTGCCAAGTGTCCTTAACTTGAGTCTGGGGTCCCTCTGCAGAATTCATACCCAGCACTAGCTCGAGATCAATTTTTGGTGAGGAACTTAATCAGGAAGATAGAATAGATTGTATTGGATTGTCTACTGGTTCCTCTCTAAACTTTCGCTCTATTTCAGTTAAGCGGACGTAATGCCTAAGATGGAGATAACGAAAAATATCAGTATGTTGAAGGTTAAATTCAGCCCTTAGTTGTTGGAAGGATTTTATTTGATTCCCGTTAAAGCACTGAGCCAGATTATTTAAACCGTTTCTACCCCAATGGCGAAAACCCAGGTCCCACTTCAGAGGGCGAAGTCAAGACAGCTTAGTATTGTCGGGATTGGCTAATCTTTAGGAGATGCCTAATTTCAGATTCATGTCCCTCCATGTCTGAGAAGCTACCCTTGTGAAAGGGTTCCTGAAATCAAGCAAGCGCAATCTGGAAGTATCCAGAAATATAAGGTCTGAAATGTTGCCCAAAGGGGAGTCAGCCATTTCAATTTGAACCCACTTAGGAGGGGAATCCTGAGCCATGGAAACCAATGGTTGTAGTTGGGAGGCCCAGAAGTATTTCTAGATGTCTGGGATCCCAAAACCCCCTCTTTCTTTGGGGGCCAACATGACCCTCCATTTTATTCGAGGCCTCCTCCCAGACCAAATAAATTTGGAGAGAGTGGAGTTCAGGTCTTGCCAAAATTTCTTTGGGGGTCTGAGGGGAATAGCACCCATGATGAACAACAAGCGAGGGAGGATATTCATGCGAATAGATTCCCCCCTGCCGGAAATGGAAAGGGGAAGCTCCCTCCACCTATTGCAGTCCTCCTGAATCTCCTGGAGCACCCTTAAGTGATTTGTGGAGTATATAGCCTTAAAGTCCCTGGGGACCCATATCCCTAAGTATTTGAACCCAGATTTACACCACTTGATTCGCTGCACCTCTGGTAGGGGTTGACCCAGGGACCCTCCCAGAGGAAACAACTCGATTTATCAAATTTACCTTATAGCCTAAGAGGCTCGAATTCGTGAGAAGGTCAAAGATCTTAGGAACAGCCATTACTGGATTTGAAATATATAACAGGTGTAAGTCGGCATATAAAGAGACCTTGACCTCCACCCCAGACCCAGAGACCCTGAAAATAGCAGTTTGTCAAATGTATGCTACTAAGGGCTCCAAACTAAGGGTGAACAGGAGAGGGAGAGAGGGCAGCCTGCCTGGTACCCTGCCCAATCCCGAATTGAGTGGAGACCGCCCGTTCACCCAGACCTTTGCCCTAGGTCTGGTGTACAGATTGGTAATCCAGGACCGAAATTTATCCCGAACCCAAAACCCCCAGGACCAAGTCTAAATAATGCCAGTTTAAGCGGTCAAATGTTTTCTCAGCATCTAAAGATAAGATTGCCGAAAGTGGAGAGTCGATGGGGAGCTGGGTCGACGAAATGACATTCAGCAGCAATCTAATGTTGTCCTGGATGTGTCTACTGGGTATAAATCCAGTTTGATCGGGGTGAATGAGAATGGGGACCACCTTCTCTAGTCGTTCGCTAATGATCTTAGCAAAGATTTTTGCGTCTTGGTTGAGCAGCGAGATAGGCCGGTACCCAGCACATGAGGCAGGGTCCTTCCCTGGTTTGGGCAACACTGATATAAGGGCCTCCCCTCATATGTCCGGCAAGGCCCCCGGCTCCTGCGCCATGTTACAAACCCTAGTAAGCAACGGGGTTAACACATCTTGAAACCCTTTATAAAATTCCGATGTAAATCCATCTGGGCCGGGGGCCTTGCCAGACTTGAAAGCCTTGATAGCTGCCCCCACCTCGCTCTCAGTGAAAGGAGCCTCCAAGGATTTTCTCTGAGTAGGAGACAAGACAGGGAGCTCCAATCTCTGTAAAAAATTCTAGACTTTCTCACCATGGTCTTGTGTCTCCTCTGCCACATAAAGTTGCTTATAGAAATCAGCAAACTCCTGCGCTATCTCACCAGGGAGAATCCTGTGGGTATGATTAGGTGGGTCTGAACTAACCTTAGCCACATATCTATAAGCTGCCTGCTTCCGAAGTCTTTGTGCAAGCAACCTACCTGCCCTCTCTCCCATCTCGTAATACCTTTGCCCAGCATATCTGAGGGAGTTCTCCACTCGTCTTTGTAATAAATAATTATATGAGTCCCAGACCTCCCTCAATTTTTTGAGGATGAGATTGGACCCTGTACATTTATGTGTTGCCTCTAAATCAGCAATAGAGGTAAGAGCCTCCTGTATGCGGGCTTGATGTAGTTTGTGCTTATGAGAAGCAAACGCTATCATGTATCCCTTCACAACAGTCTTTAGGGCATCCCACAAATATTTGGGTCTGGAAAGTGCCTCTGTATTTTCTTTTAAGTAGCACTGGATAACCCTTTTGGTGGATTCTTTATACTGTTTATCATTTAATAAACCCGGGTCGAATCTCCAGGGTCCACCTCCCACCACTGCATCCCAACAAAGTTGTGCCTTAACCATGGCATGATCAGAAATCGTGATTGGGAGGATGGAAATATCCCTGAATGAATGGAAAGCGTTCTCTGGGTATAAAATCTATCCAGCCTAGAATACATGTTTGAGGCCGGAGAAAAAAGGTAAAGTTTTTCACGGAGGGATTGAACTGTCTCCATGGATCTACTAGTCCTGCCTCTGCACATAGGTTATGAGTAATCGGGAACAGGACTTAGATCCGGAGTTTTAGTAGAGCTTCTATCTTTGCTAATATCCTCTACACAGTTCCAATCCCCATAAGAATTACTTGTCCGGGGACAATTTAGCTACAGAATTAAAGAGGAGCGAAAAACTCTCCGGAAGGTGGGGTAGGGGCGTAGATTCCTATCAGATGTAGTACCCGACCCTTATAAATGCCAGAGACTGTTAATTGATGTCCTGAGCCTGACTTGATAATGGACTGGATTTGAAAGGGAAGCCCCCTACAAAATAAGATGGCGACACCCCCCTTTTTAGTTTGTGGGTGCTCATCTGAGCATACTACGTTCACCCAATCCCTTTGCAATTTCATGTGCTCTCCTGAGGTCAACCTGGTCTCCTGCAAACAAGCAACATCACACTTCTCCTTTTAAATTCAGCTAGGACTTTCATACGTTTAATTACATTATTAATTCCTTTTACATTGAGTGAACAAATTGTCAAGTCAGCCATTATCTATTTATAGGGAAACTCCAGAGATACCTGGGCATCCTGCGTCCACTCCTACAGTCATAAAACCATGCAACAAAAGGTGATACTCTCTCAAGAAGAAGAAAGGAAGGAGGAAAAGATAGGGATAGAAGAGAAATAGAGCAGAAAACAGTACACCAATCCAGAAAAACATTAGGTGCAATGTAACTATTGATATAGCACACAAAATACTAAACCTTGCTCCTAAAAAGGAGCTCAACAATATAAAGCCGTTGCTCTTGTGTGGCTTAAAAGCCAAAGCATCCATCCGGGTTAATAACAATCACCCCAGCGGGCGCTAAAGAAAAGGGGTTAAAGAACTACACCCCATAAAGGGAACAACACTCCACTAGGAGTGAAAAGGTTAGGGGCCCCCCAGGAGTCTAGGGAGTCGCAAACCCGTGCCCTCTGTTAGTTTTCCTTATGGAACTTCCGGGATGGGCTGGGAAAAAACCCTTCAGTTCTCCAACAATAACAGCATAACCATGAACATTGTTAATGGAGAATCCGGTGCAACACAAAAAAAAAAAAAAATTATACCCACGCTTTAAGTTAGCGTGGAAAAACGTGGACCACCCCAAGGGGGAGGGAGGTACGCCAACATGAACTCTCACCCAAGTATAAGACAACTATGTGGGTTGTCTCATCCACATCCTAATGATCCCCATACAATGTAAAACCAGGGATCCAGCTACGATAACATAACATTGCTGTAATCTAATAGTAAAAGATCCTTGTTTGTGCCTCAGGCGAATGAGCAAAGACCCAACAAGCAGTATTCAGGAGGGTAACTATATGATTTTAACTATCGGCAATATTACTTGTCGACATTGGCTGAGGTGATTTCTACCTCCTCTCCACTGTACCTAAAGAAAAACAAATTAGGAAAATGGGGAGAGGCAGCAGCAGTAATTATACACGTAGAGGGGTGGTGTAAGCAATATAACCAGGACCCAGTTAGATCCTCAGCACTTATCTTAATGTGAGGTATTCAGGCTGCCCTCCATAAAGAAGTCCGGAGTTAAGCACACAGTCGCTGCGCCCCCCAGCACTAGGCCCCACACTGAATCGGAATCCATCTTTATAAAAGACAGGAGGAGGGGATTCAGGGCCGGACTCCAGGAAGGTGCCACACCAAAAAGTGACCCCACCCTACTCTACCATCCGTAAGGAAGGGTCCGCCTTCAAGCGCCATTGTAACTCAAATACAAGATAGCGCCTAAGGAAAGAGGGACCCGCTGAACTCCCCCAAGCCCAGGGCAAAACTGTCCAGCAAAGAAAAAGCAGAAAGGTAAACATCGAAAACAATTAGCTTAAACTGCGGTGGTACCTCCCTAACTTTCACATTGTTAAGGTAGATTTGAATTCACCAAACAGTCCCTGAAAAAAAAGAAAAATGGTTATTGCAGTTCAGGTATTCTTCTGAGACGGTTTTCCTTTGGCGATCCATTTCGATAGGTCAGCATGGAGAGGCAAAACGGAATCGACTCTGAAGTGGGGTCGGTGGTTGCTCTTCGGGCCCAGAGCCACTGCCCATAGAAGCTGCTCGATCATTTTCTCAGTGATTTCTTCCTTGATGCCAGGAACTTGAATGTCCTTAGAGACCAGAAAATCATTTGCCATTAGTAGTGTCTCGAACATTTTTGGACCGTCAGGGAGGTCTATCCACAATTGGGTAGGGTAACGTAGTTGGGCCCTCATGCCCCTCTCCCTGAGCTGCTTGACAACGCTAAGCACCTTCCTCCAATGCTGGGCCAATGCAGGGGGGAAATTCTGGTCAATGAAAACCTTAGACCCATCAAAGTTTAAGTCCCTCTTCGCCCAAGCGAGGAGGAGGATTTTATCTTTTGTGGGGTACCTCAGAAATTTAATTATGATGGCTCTAGGTGGGGCACCCTGCTTGGGCTTTGGGGCAAGGGCCCTGTGTGCCCTTTTGATCTCCAGCTGGGTTTCCTCTTTTGATCTCCAGCTGGGTTTCCTCTTCAATTTGTAGCTCCGTTTTTAGCCAGCACTCCATGAAGGCCACCATGTCGGCCTGCTCTGCCCCTTCAGGTATGCCGACCACTCTTATATTGTTGTGCCTGGAGCGCGCCTCTGCATCCTCTGTCTTAGCTGTTAAAGTTTTCTCTCTGCCACATAAGAAGGTCAAAGATCGGCCATAGGCCATGTGTTCGGCCTGCAGACCCTTGAGACGCTGTTCCACTGAGGTCGTCCTGGACTCCAGCTTTTTAAAATCGCGCTGGATGTCTGACACTTTACCATCTATTTTGTGCAGGAGCTTTAAAATTTTCCGGGATTCTGCCCTGGTACTGGTAGAGCAGGAGTCCGAACAAGAATCTTAGGCCCCTGACACTGAGAGCACAGATGACCGAGAGGGAACTGGACTGAGGCTCGTCATGGGTCTATCTTGTGGGTTTTCTGCAGCAGATTTTGCAATCAAGGATCCTCTCTTTTTAGTGCGGACCATCGCGGGTCCACTCCCGTAGTCAGAGCGTGAGGCAAAAGCGCAGGATGTCGCCGCAGTGCACAGGATTCAGTATAATTTATTGCTGGAGAACTAGACCGAAGAGTTAAGCGGCCATTCCCACCTGCTACGTCACCGGAAGTCTTACAGCTTAGTTCTAACTGAAAACTGCCAGCAGCCCGGGACTTCCCCAAGATCCAAAAGATTTGGTTGGCTGATTTGGCTGTCAGTCAAAGCAAGAGCTCCCCCTTCAGTTGCAAAAAAGGCGCAAAAAAAAACCCTCCAAACTAAAGTTCCTACAGATTTTGAATTCAGACAGTTCCTGTAGTCCGGCTACATTTTAGGTCCCACCAGTACTGTTTGGTCCAATTTGTAGTCCAGGACCAAGATAGTGGAGACAAACAAAACAGTCCTTGTTACAAAGAAAGCAGGTTAGACAAACTACATTATCATTATCACTCTAAATGATTTTCAGTAAATAGTTACATCTTTCAACAGAGCTCCCTTTCAGATTACTTAAGCTGCAATTAGGCAGCTCTTAAAGAGACAGTACACAGAGGCTATACAAGCTCTGGTAATCACATTTAAACTGCTAAAACGCAGGACACCAGCCTGGCAATGAGCATTTAGGCAAGCTCAAGGAAGACTTTTTGGGAACCCCCATTTGTAGGGGGGTTACACCCTTCTCTGCCTGGGAAAACTTGGCATCCGCGTTAAGTCTGTACCATCTTAACATTGAAAATGCAACATATACACGATAGTTATACCATTAGCATGCTAAACAAGTACTATCTGATTCATCAATTGGCATAACTTGTCACTTTACTATACATTTCAATGTACTCCACTATATAATTTCCATTCTGACAATACATTATGCATATTTCACATAGGTAATTTGAACATTACCATACAGAATCATGTAATACCTTCTTGTACTCTAAACAATGCAAGAGGGGGCCCTTCCCTATCAGTTAACTTGGGGCTGGATGGGGCAGGGGCACCATGGTGAGAGGGCAGGACAAGTAACCTGGAATGGGCCATCAAGCTCAATTTGGGCAGTGAGCTCTGAGAGACATAAGCACCTTTGTGGACTACATTGAGAGGCAAATCCTCTGGCCTCCCGAGGGAATCATAACTGAAGCGCACCACTGACTTGACAGCTCGGCCAGTCTTTCTGGGGTGAACAACTACAGTTTCTGTACTTTCAGCAATGGTCTTGGAGCTTTCATCACTTGTGAGGGGTGCCTCTGCATGAAGGGGAATGTCCAAGCTGGGAGCACTGTCAGCCCCTTGCTCTGTAGTCTCTGTTTCTACAACACTTGGCTCATTTTGAAGACACTCTGGCACTGAAGGAGGGTTTTCAGCACTCTCATAGTGTTTCTCAAGTTCTGGCATGTCACCAGAAAGACTCATACCATCAGCCTCTCCTTCAGACAAATCATACAGCTCCACGATACACAAAGACTCAGCATCCTCAGACGTGATATTTTGCACTTCACCTTCAGGGAGCATTGGCTCCAAAGATGATGCCGGGGCGTTATGCAGTCCAGAAGGCCCAGCTTCATCCCCATAATTCAACATAGGATTTCCACAAAACAACTGACTCAGTTCATATGAGGGGTAATAGGCATTATCACACTCACTGTCATCCAAGTTAGACTGGCAGTCACTATCATTCTGGGCCTGCTGCGGGGAAAGTCTTAAATCGGCAACCACGGTGGCAGGCTGACTCTGTTTCTTTCTTGCAGCAGCACGAGTCGCTGGTCCAGGGGAATCAATCTCGGTGGGTTCAGCCTCAATTATAACTTAACCAATAGGTAGCAAGTGGTTACGGTGCATGGTCTTGACAGCTTTGGAGTTATTCTCTGGGCGCACTTTGTACACTGGCAAATCATCCAGGTTTCCAACTATGACATGGGGAAGATGGTGCCATCGATCAGCAATTTTGTGTTTACCATGCAATCCTAAATTTTGCAATAACACACGGTCTCCAGGCCTAAGCTCTTGAGCCTTTACTTTTCTATCATGTCTCTCTTTGTTGGCTAGATTTCTTTTGGCGGCCATTGTCTGGGCCAGTTGATAGGCATGGTTCAATTGAGCATTAAGTTTTTGTATATATTGCAGGTAATCTTCGGCTCAGACCCCATCGGGAGAAACCCCAAAACAGACATCAACAGGCAGCTGGGCCTCTCTCCCGAACATGAGGCAGTAGGAAGAGAACCTGGTAGCATCATTCTTTGTGCAATTGTATGCATGTACCAAGCTGCTAATCTGCTGGCTCCATTTATGCTTATCTTTTGGGTGGAGGGTGCCTAGCATGTCTAGTAGGGTGCGATTAAAGTGTTCAGGTTGAGGATCCCCCTGCGGGTGATAAGGGGTGGTTCTTGACTTTCGCACCCCCCATAGAGAGAGCATTTCTTTGATTAGCCGACTCTCAAAGTCCCGGCCCTGATCAGAGTGAATTAGCTGGGGGGCACCATAGCGGATGAAGAAATTTTCCACTAGCACCTTGGCCACGGTAGATGCTTTTTGATCTTTGTTGGGAAAATCTTGTGCATACCGTGTGAAATGGTCCATAACCACTAACACACTGCCAATGTTTTACTGATCAAAGCTCTAAACTCAAGAATTCTATGCAGACTAGTTCCATTGGGGTGTTGGTAGTAATGTTGACAAGGGGGGGGGCAACCCTCTGAGGCAGGGCTTTTTCTCTGCAGGCAGCGACTACAGGTCCTTAAATGGTGCTCAGCATCGGTCCCCATCTTGGGCCAGTAGAATCGAGATCGTACTAGGTCAAAGGTCTGGTCGATACCGAGGTGGCTCATATGATTGTGGAGGGACCTCAGTACCAAATCTTTGAAGGCTGTGGGCAGGACCAATTGTTGCTTGTCTATTTGGCCACCTCGATCTACAGTCTCTCTATACAACAATTGATTAAGCAGCTTCAACCTGGGGCCTTCTTTAAACAACAAAGCGGTTCACAGATCAGAGGAATGCAACTTGGACACATCCTTTCCTGCACAAAGGGCGTCAAGTGCTGGCTGAATCATAGGATCTCAGGACTGAGCCCATTGAATGCTGTCATTGCCAAACTGAGGTAGTGCACTAATATCTAGAGCATAAAAGTGGCAATACGCAGCCGGTATGCAGGTGTCAGAGGGGCCCAAGCAATCTGCTAAGCAGTCCACTGTGTCCATAGACATCTGTTCATTTCTATCAAACTTTTGGCACAATGCTCGGATGTCAGGTTCAGACAGCCTGACCCAGTTGTTCTTGGAAATGGGCCTCCGGGATAGGGCGTCAGCATCAATATGATTCAGGCCCAGGCTGTATTCGACAGCATAATCATATGTTGACAATGCAGACAGCCACCGGTGCCCCGTGGCATCTAACTTAGCTGAAGTCTGTACATAGGTCAATGGTTTATTGTCAGTCCTCACCAATATTTTTGCACCACAGAGGTAATCATGAAACTGGTCGACAATGGCCCATTTTAACGCAAGGAACTCCAACTTGTGCACAGCGTAGTTTCGCTCTGACAGGGTCAAGCTCCTACTGGCGAATGCCACTGGTCTCAAACCATCCTAATGGTCTTGATGCAGTACAGTTCCTAGACCCTGCAGACTGGCATCAGTATGCAGCACATAGGGTTTGGTGGGATCAGCATAAGCAAGGATGGGGGCGTGTGTGAGCTGGTATATGACTTCATGGGAAGCTGCTTCACAGTCAGGCGTCCAACGGGACCCGAAAAGTTCACCTGGGTGGAAATATGCTTTGTCTGGTTCTTTGATGGACCCTTTTTTGTATTTCTGATTGGTAGGAGGGTAATTCTGGGTAAGATTCAAGAGTGGCCGAATCACTTTGGAATAGTCCTTTATGAACCAGCAGTAGTAGCCACAGAATCCTAGGAAATGTTGTAGTTCATTCAAATTGTGGGGCTGGGGCCAAATAGTCAAGGCCTCAACTTTACTAGGATCAGTCTCTATCCCCTCTGTAGACACTATGTGCCCCACATACTTCACAGAGGTTTGGAAAAACTGGCACTTGTCGATGAGCAGCTTGAGGCCGAAATCTTCCAGTCGGTCTAGTACTTTGAACAGTCTACTCTCATGTTCCTCTAGGGAGCTCCCAAACACAATGACATAGTCCAAGTACACCAGGCATTCCAGCAAATTCATGTCTCCCACTGCTGGTTCCATCAGTCACTGGAAGGTGGCTGGGGTGCCCGATATCCCCTGTGGCATTCTCAGGAATTCGTAGAACCCCAAAGGACAGATGAAGACTGTCTTCTCACGGTCCTCCGGAGCCATCGGAATCTGGTAATATCCACTGCGAAGATCCAACACCGAGAACCATTTGCTCCCATTCAAACAATCCAGAGCATCTTGTATACGGGACATGGTGTATTGATCGGGGATGGTCCGCCGATTCAGAGTTCGATAATCAACACGCAATCTCACAGATCCATTCTTCTTATGCACAACCACAATGGGAGAAGCATATGGGCTCCTGGATTCTTGTATCACACCAGCCGCAAGCATTTCCTGCAAGTGTCTTCTCACATCGTTTATGTCTGAAGGGGCTAGACGTCGAGACCTGTCTCGAAATGGCCGTTCATCGTGCAGGCGTATGTGATGCTCCACACCCTGGACACATCCCACGTCCCATTCTTTCATTGAAAACACTTGATCTCTCTCTGGGCAAGTTTCTGGCTAATTCTAGTCTTCCATTCAGCTGGCAACGGGGAGTCACCAAAATCAAACAAGTTGGGAGTCACACTATCTTTCTTGCCAGAGTGCTTGTTGCTGGGCAACACTGCAGTATCTGCACAGTGTACCATAGCTAGGGTGCATCCTCTGTCCACCCGGATCTTCCGATCTGACACATTATGAATCTGGACCATCACTCGTCGGGCATAGGCATGAGCATGAGCTGGCAAGATGCTGGGCTTAACCAATAATCCTTCCGGCAATTTTCCATCGCCTGGCACGTCCAACATCAGTATTTTGTTCTTGACATCTTTGCGGAGGCGGACCTCCCCTTGAACTGTACACTGGGCATTAGGGGCCAGTACCATTGAATCGGGATCCTTCTTCCACACGACCCCTACCGGTTCATCCTGGTCCACTCCCTTGGGGTTCTGTTGCAAATCATAGGCCCGCTTGATCACAGCAGGAATTCTTAGGGCCCTCCCAGTCCATTGCCCTTGTTTCTCGCGACAGAGTTGTGCCAGTCTCCCAAACATATGGGCGTTGGTCCCAATTAACAGGGGAACCCCATCATACAGTCCAGTAGGAGGACACACTAAGGCCAGTGTCTTGACTTGCTCCTCTACACCAGTTACAGCTGCAGGAAATGACAACCAGAGGTGGACATATCCTAGGTAGGGATAAGACTTGTCGCTCAGCCCCCACACATGTAGGCTTTCCAGGGATTGTAAGGGCACAGCAGATAAGTGTTTGTCATACCAGTTGTTAAATACAAGGGTCACTTGTGACCCACTGTCCAGCACAGCCCGAGTAGGAATACCATTCACAGCCACTGTAGTCTCCATTGAAGGGCCCACTATTTTGGACCAGTCTGGAGGGACAGCAGCAGGGGCCTGGAGAGATGATTTAGCCACATAGGGATTTGAGTTACTACTTCTTGAACCCTCACTGCAGTCATTTTGGGTACTCCTTGACTGCTGATTCATTCTCTGAAGCTCTCCTTGAAGCCTGTATACAACTTTATCTACGTCTTTTGTGGACTGACATTCTCTCTTCATGTGCCCATCCTTCCCACAATTATGGCAAAATATGTTTTCTGGGATTTGGGGTGGCCGAGGCATCACACTGGGAGCTGGGGCGGTGGTACTACCAACTGAAAACATTGATGCCATCTCTGTCTGCTGTGTGGTGAACATTTGGAGACATCTCGTCAATTCTCTTACTTCCATAGTCAAGGCATCGAGTTTCGAGCTGCTGTCAGCAGGAGATGCATGGGTGGACACCCCCAACCCCATAGCAGATGCAATTGAATAAGGATCAATGCCTGTACTTGCAGGAGTGGTCTTCATAAAGAGACTGTTTTTTGTTTCCCTTAACTCCCTCAGCAGTTCATACCATGGCGGCACACCCTCATTAGTCCCCACTTCGTAAGGGCTTTCCGATGCCATGATCACTTGGGCTGCGTGCACCCTAAATTACAATCACCCTCTTCATCTTCAATCTCCGGAGTTCTTTATCAAGTCACAATAGTCCGTGGGTTACCCTTCTATCTAGGAGCCTTAATTGAAGAAGCTGCAATTTAGAATGTTTTGCATGTTGCAGTATGTGCCCCAACCTCACATGGTTTAAGTCACTGGCGGCTAGCCCACCTTTTCGGTAAGCCTTTTGCAGCACTCTTTCCAGACAAGTAACATATGCAGACAAACTTTCCCCAGGCCATTGTTTTGTACCTCAAAATTTCCACATCAAGTTCTCCCCTGACTCAATGCTACCAAAATTGCCTTCGAGTGCAGATAGGTACTTCTGGGCAGATGTAACAGGGTTTGTGGACCTCAGAAATTTAATAGCCTCTAGAGTGGGACCCCTCAAACTTTCTGTTATCCTTTTCCATTTCTCAGCCTCTGCACACTGCCATTCAGGTACCAAAGGGGCAACACAATCTATCCAGGTCTCCCAATCATCCTCCCCTTGGGGGTGGGGAAGGTGCCGGAGAAGATTCTCAACCTTCAGTAAGAGTTGTGACTAATCGCAGGTACAGACATAGGAGTAAGCATTGGCATGGGCACAGAAGGAGGGGCAATAACAGGTGCTGGAGCGGGAGGGGGGTGTTGGGGGAGGAACACCCCCAGGTGGCAGGAATAGTTTCTTTAAGTCCTCCACAGTTTTCCCTTCCTCCAGCAACAACTTAGCAAATTTCTCCTCAAACGTCTCAGATAGTGGGGGACTCATTCTCCCCGGAGTCTTTACTGTCTTTAGTTATGACTCTCCAGGCAGTGAGGGCTCCTTTGGGGGTGATAGTCTGTGGCACTTTGGAACTGTCTACTGGGTCCTTACACTCTACTAACGCCATGAAACCTTGTGCGAGCAGATTAGCCTGTCGACCCACCACCACAGGGTTTTGTAAACATTCAACCTTGGAAAGTACTCCCTCTACAGTGTCCTTATTGGTACCCAGGGGAATATCCAGGATAAGTATAGCATTCTGGGGGTCGATCTCCTGCCCAGTACACCACCCCACCAACTGGTGTACAGCCACTTCTGTTGGAGTAGCCATTTATGTTTGACAATAATTTGTAGTTTCAACCACTAGAAGACACAAAATCCCAGCGGTGCCTCCAAGATGTAACCCCTAGGTGGCGCTATCCCAAGGGCTACTACTCCTTCCTGCTTGGTTAGTAGCAGGTTAAGGGGCCTGCGTTCTGAAACGGGTGCCTCCACCCGGAGGTCAGGGTTGGTAGTGGTCAAGCTAACCTGGGCACAGCCCTCTGGGACACCGTAACCCCCCTCTTTCCCCTCTAGTGGCCTGAACACTGTACAATAATCACTTTCACAATACCCCTGGTACACCACACAAGTACGCACACTGTTTGCACTTACCACCAGGGTTGATTCCTCTGGCTCGACCTTGGAGACCCCCTGAAAAACAAGGTTAAGCACAGCAAATAGCAACAGTACAGTACTTTGAGCACAAACTGGAACCACAGTCAGATTACATGCAGAAAAAGTTAGGTCTGATTTATTCAGGGGACTTAAACAAGGGAGGGGCAAAATCAGGTTAATTAGCTTAAAGGTTATATCAATCAAGCAGTTATGCATACGCTTTGAGTCCCCCCACACAGTCTACCTCTGGGTACCCAGGTAGAGAAGAGATGAGCTAGCCAGGACAGTTGCCCGGGGTTGCAGCTGGTTGGGGCCCTGTGATGGAAAACACAACATGCATAGTACACAATATTTACAATCCGAGCCAGAGGGCTCGGTTCAGAAGGAAACGAAACAACAAGACAATCAGATGACACACTCAGATTAAGCTGTTGTTGTGGGAGCTACCCTGGTATTTACTCATGATACCCAAGACTGGACACAGGCTGGATGAAAATCGAGACTGCAGGTGGTTGATCTGGAATGCCAGGAGAAGCAGGGCCCACACAAATCGCAGAGGCGTCGTTCCTGTTCAAGCGTGGAGCAGGGGGCTGTTCCCCATGCAGGTCTGTCATTGATGGCTTCTCTGTGCAGTGGGTAGTCTGGCTGGGCCAGTCTGGCAAAGCCCAGACCGCATGGAGACAAGTTCAGAAGCAGTCCGTTTTGGGCTGGATACAGCTTCCAGCAAGCAGAACACAGTTCACACAGTGGGGAACTAACTCACAACCCACTAGCAGCTCATAGCACATTTACATGTATGGGAATTCTACTGTACCAGGCAAAGTGCTCCCCGAGCACAATCGCAAAGTCTCTGCACACACCGGGAGCTTAGGGGTAGCTGGAATTCCTGTCAGGCCGATCGCATTCAGCAAAAATATTCGGTCTTCTTCAGGTTGAGCCTGGCCCACTTCAGTAGCTTACTTTAGTCACACAAACTTGGATTTAGTCCAAAATAATTCTCTTCTCTCCCTCTCAGGAGCAGCACACCGGCATGCAAGCCAAAAACTTAGCCTTTTCAGAGTTCTCCCATGCGAATCCACTCAGGATTGCTGCTCAGAAGCACTTCAGCTTCTTCTTGCTAAGCTTCCAGCTTAGTTCTAACTGAAAACTGCCAGCAGCCCGAGACTTCCCCAAGATCCAAAAGATTTGGTTGGCTGATTTGGCTATCAGTCAAAGCAAGAGCTCCCACTTCAGTTGAAAAAAGGTGCAAAAAAAAAAAAAACTCCAAACTAAAGTTCCTACAGATTTTGAATTCAGACAGCTCCTGTAGTCTGGCTACATTTTAGGTCCCACCAGTACTGTTTGGTCCAATTTGCAGTCCAGGACCGAGATGGTGGAGACAAACAAAACAGTCCTTGCTACAAAAGCAGGTTAGACAAACTACATTATCATTATCACTCCAAATGATTTTCAGTAAATAGTTACATCTTTCAAAGAGCTCCTCTCAATTACTTAAGCTGCAATTAGGCAGCTCTTAAAGAGACAGTACACAGAGGCTATACAAGCTCTGGTAATCACATTTAAACTTCTAAAACGCAGGACACCAGCCTGGCAGTGAGCATTTAGACAAGCTCAAGGAAGACTTTTGGGAATCCCTATTTGTAGGGGGGTTACACCAATATGTCTATGGCATGCAGCACAACCACCTGTTCCTGTGGTGCTAGTCCCTGGCCACAATAGTCTGTGCTTCTGTGTCTAAACTCAGCCTGCAGCTACCAAACTATTTATCATGTCTGACATACAGGTGGAGCTGTGGCGCACCAGCTAGAAGCTACCGACCTGAAGTTCTAGTCTAAAATACAGGTGGAGCTATTCGCACCATGCAATAGTGCCAGACAATCTACATGGCAATGCATGCAAAGCAGGCCATAATGAGATGCTAATGTGGCTGTTTGTCCACAGATTGCCTAAATAGGCTCATTTGCATGGAAGCTTTGAATATAGCAAAATTGCATCAGGCTAATGTGTTAGTGCCAGACTAATGTGTTAGCGCTGGGCAAATGAGGTCTCCCAGGCAAACCTGTCAAAACCATAGCACAGTTCTGTTGTGTGTGGCCTGCAATGTTGTTTGCAGTTGTTGTGCACCACTTCATTGCTATCACCCACATTGGCCACCTACTGCAACTCTGCCTTACTCCACCTCTGTGTGCACTGGGCTGCTGTTACAGTTTGGCCTTCCCAGTTGCTATATTCAGAGCTGTCTTATTAGCTGGGCTATTTTTGCATAGCACTCTTAGCCCTGTTTGCGCGGCTTCATTTACACACTATATTCAATTGATTTAGCCCGAGGCTATTCCTTTGAATATAGCGTGCAAATGTTCAGGACTCATTTTGAACACCATGCAGTGCTAATTTTGCCCCAGGACTAAGTTTTGAATATCAGGGCCCTGATCTCTTAGGGCTGCAATATTCTGATGATGTCATTGTAGTCCTTAGGCTAATTATTTCTACACCTGGCCTTTAAAAAACACTTTCAACACTTTTTGCATCATATTATTGCAAGCCCCCTTTAGTTCAAGGCTTACTTTTTTTTTTTTTTTATTTAGTTGTTTAACCAGGAGTAGCACACTAAGCTGAAAGCTTTTTTACAGGTGCAACCTGGGAGCACAGGGAAGTTAAGTGACTTGCTCAGGGTCACACAGTATGCAAGTGGAAGCTGTGGGATTCAAACCCAGGTCTGGTCTGCTGGATGTCACCAGATTTGCAGCTCAGAGCCTTAAACCACTGCACTATACTACCTCCCTAAACTAAATTACTAAATTTAACTTTCTCTCTCACCCCTCCTTTTTGCCCATGTAAGGTAAAAGGGCTGGCTAATGTCTGCCCCATGGCATGGTTTGCCTGCCCCTCCAAGGGATAAAGGGAGAGTTTTCAGAAAGGAAAAGAGGCCGGTGGGAGACTGTCATAAGTGGGCCAGGGTTCAATTTCCAGCCCTGGAGAGCAGCCTGAGCACTGAGGTGAACTGTTCAACCACTAGGGAATTAAGTTGGGAGGTTGCCAGGGAGTGCAGTCAGTGGGATGGGGACCCGCATAAAGAGAGCTGTGGCCAGTGGAAGTTTGACCTACCTTATGCTCCATGACACTGTGGTGGGTCTGGGCCTTGTCCATCTCATTTGAAGTGAGGCGGTGGGGGCACTTGTGGTGGCTGCACCATAATGTGGCCCGAATGGTGGTGGCAGCACCAATCGGTCATATCCGTGTGGCATGCCATGTTTGTCTTGTGGCCTGCCAGGAAGCGAGTGAGGTTGGTGCCCACCTTTACTGAGTTTGTCTAGGTCTGGGAATGGGGTGGGCTCTGCTGCAGGCCTGATGCAGAAGGTAGGAGAGTAAGCAACGATTTGAAGCTGCCTGAATTTCAGGAGCCTCTAGGTTTTGGGGATGGATGAGTAGAATTGGTTTTGAGCAGCATTGAGAACGGCCTAGCATGGGTGACAGGTAAGAAGCATGTACAAGGGAGCCCTGGATATGAGGCCTAGGTGCGTTACTCAAGTTTTGAGAACCCCGGCTCAGAGTATGTGAAGCCCATTCATTGGGCCTGCTCCAGCCCTAAGTTTGTGCTGCAGCCTTGGACTGCAGTTGGGAGATGTAATGCCAGTTTTTGTGTCTGTCTCCAGTTGCCTCCAGCCCCATGGAGCTGTTTGGGTTCATTTTAAAATAAATAATTTTTTTTTTATTCTTTTAATTACATGTGCTCCCTGCTCTGTGCTGCGCTGCTGTTCTAACCAAGATTTCCCCAAAGAAGGTTCCAGGACCCATACCTGCCTGCTGGCCTGCTGCTTGTTGTTCCTGCCACCTGGGTTGCCATCATCTGTGGTAAGCAGCTCTTGAATCACCTGTCTGTGTCATCTCTCAGGTAGGCCAAGCATTTCTTTACTCCTTTTGGATGGATTCTCAGCTTGTGCCCCCCCTCCAGTCAAATTTTACATTAGGGCCCTAGACACAAGCTGGAGGGAGGTTACAAATGTGGGGGCTCATCCGGGATCTTTGGCTTGGCATCTCTGCAACTTGAATGAGTTTTGGGGGCTTTGCAGCACCAGTGGGTCCTGAGGAAGGTATCCGCTCTGCAGCGCTGACATCTCAGGTTCTGGGAATGGACTCTGGAGTTAGAAGGCTGGCCAGGGGAGAAGGATTGAGCATCCCTGAACTGCTCTCTTTCTCCCAGGGGAGGGAGGAAGAGTGTCCGGTGCTATGCGGACCTCTGGCAGAAGCTGGAGTACCGCCGTGGCCGGCACTACATGTCAGGGGGGTGGGGCAGGTACTGGTGTCACTGCATGTCCCCCCCGGGGAAAAATTAGTTAAAAATAATAATGCCGGCCACTAATGATGGCCCCGGCTCCACCGCTGCTCCTGCTGCAGACACAGGTCTGTGGGGGGGATCCCGCTCCTGTGACTCCACCCTGGGGGGCAAGCCAGGGTTCTGAGGACTGTGTTTCCTGGGAGAGGGTGCCAGCCTGGTGGCTCCACCCAGGGGGGTAAGCCTTGGGATGGGGGGGCAGCGAGCAGAGCGGGGGACCAGAACCTCGGCAGGGGTAGATTGCAGGGGCCAGATCCCTGGCACTTCAAGACACACCGCCTCTTCATCAGGGGACATGGCATGATAAGCCCCTTGTACCCCCACCTTCTTTTAGGAAACCCTATTCCCACCCTCCACCCCATCACCCACAACTTGATATTTTATGTTTGAAAAAAATCCTACAATGGGTGACCAGAACAACTTGCCTGCCTCCACGGCCGGCTGCCATCTAAGTGACTGCTAGAAGGACATTGTCATTAACTGCCATTGATGCTACCAATGTCAATGTGTCCTTTATCCCTTGCCACAATCACCAGTACCACCATCACCTCATCCTTACTAACCACCACTGCTCTGATCCACCACCTATCCACTGCGACTAGTAGCATTCTGACTTCTGCTACAACAGTGGCCCTGCCAGCCACTCTGCCACTGTGACTAAGAACAGTGCTGCCACTGTGATCGAGACCACTCCTGCCACTGTGATCCAGTCCATTACTGCCACTGTGACTAAGACCACACCTGCCACTGTAACTGTGATGACCACTAGTACTGCAATGGTGACATCAGTCCCTACTACCACTGTGTCCTCATCCATTTGCACAACTATTTCCAGTACTGTGTCCATGTCCACTGTGACACCTCTTGTTTTTTGGCCTATCTCAAGCACTGTAGAACTTGATAGACGAGGAGAAGGAGCACTCATCTGGGTCTGAATATTTTCCACATGCCCACTGATACATCATCTAAGGAGGCTAACCTAAGCAGCTTTCATGATGAGGCAGAGTATGGGGAGGGAGTACCTTGAAAGCTGTAAGGCAAGAAAATCATTTGGCAAAAAAAGTAAACTTCTCAAGTTCACACTGGCAGGAGAAAGAAGGACATGGTCCCCAAAAAAATACTAGGCAAGCTACCCTTCAGCACTTTGTTCAGCTGGCTCCGTCCCAGCCTGAACAGCCAAGTAGAGCAGGGGCACCAGTGGTGCCTGTAGAAAACCTGCAAATGCGGGTCCAAACAAAAAAGGCTAGTGGGGGCCAAAAGAGTGGTGGTGGTGGTACTGGTGACTCTTGCCAAATGTGTGGTGTCAGTAGTAGTAAGAGAATATTATGGCTGCATTTCCACATTATGAAAAGAAGATAACAGAAATGCAATGTGCACATCGTGCACCAAGACTATCAGCAGGGGGAATATCTAGCAAACTTAACAACCACTTCCTTAATGAACCACCTAAAGTTAAAGCATACCCACATTTTTAAAGCATCAGTGTCTATGCATGTGGTTCATCAGACCCATCCCATGGTGATGATGCAGGCAGTGGTACTGGTGGCAATGCCACAGACCATTCTGCCTCTGAAAAAAAAAATGCTGCTGCTACCACTCCTTCCCCTTCAACACCAGAGAGTCCAGGCACCCCAGCACTCCTGCCAGGCACCAATTCCCTGCTATTTCCACACCATCTAAAAGGCCTGGAAGATCCCCCATCCATGGTCAGTGCCAATAGTGGAAGTGTTCCAGGCCAGAACTAAGCACCAGTCATCCCATTCAACAGCTCAACACATCACACAGCTTACTGGTGAAATGATTACATTGGAGCTGCAACCCTTTTCATGTGTGGAAGACACTGATTTTTTGAGACTTGTGCAGCACTTGCAGCCATTTTACCAGTTCCCATCATGCTCACATTTTCACGTGCTGTGGTGCCAAAGATACATGAGGCTGTGAAAATGGCAATTGCCACACAACTGTAGGAGGCCGGGGCAGGGAGAGTTTTCCACTGCACCTCAGACATTTGGAGCAATACAAACACCATGTATGCATATTTATCCTTGACTGTGGGCAAAAGCCCATGTCTCCTATTGCATATTCCTCCTTCTCTCCCAGTGTCACTGGCTCTCCTTTCATCCCTCCACAGTCTGGTAGTCACTCCAGGTCTGCGCTTTAAACGTGGAGCTAATGCACATCAGCGAACATCCTGGCATTCATTCAAGACATGCTACAGTCATGGACAGTTGATACCACTCTGCATGGTACTTTGTTTTGTCACGGATAATGGGGTAAATATGGTGAAAGCAGTTGGTGATGGGAATTTTATCAACATTCATTGCTTTGCCTACACTGTAAATCTAGTGGTCACATTTGCACTATGTCACAGTTCTCAGGCTAGCAAGACTGTCTCCACAGCAAGCTCCATCTGTGCTCATTGTCATCACTCTGTAAAGGTGATTAACTGACTAACAGAAGTGCAACAATGCTTTGGTCTGTCTCAACATCACTTGATACAGGATGTCAGTACTAGATAGAATTAATCATCACGGGGTCATTATGTCAGATACAAAAACAGTGCGGCTAAAAATGTCACAGCCAAACAGCACCAAACATAAACAGAGTTGGGCAAAACATCAACCTGTTGGTAACAGCGTGCCCATTGACAACAATGGGACTTTATGTTATTTTTGTGGTTTGCCCCCACAACCCCAGGAACTTAAATAACTAACTCCGGGGCTTGAGATGGGGAGAAACTCAGGAGGGGGAAGTTTTTTTTTTAAATACACCAAAAAGAGTTGTAGCAGGGGAGTCCGGGGGACTGGACCATGGTCTCAGGTCTCCGATTACACCGTATGCTGGTGCCCTAGCCACTCCACCACGGAGCAACTCAAACAAGCCCCAGTACATGGCTACTTAACAGCTCCTGCATTATATGCAAAGTGACAGGGTAGCGGTATTTCCCTTTGCTGTCATATCCCTGTCGCCTGCATACTTGTGTGGTCAAGTTTATGCAGTGATTGCCACGGTATTCCGGTGCAACATACTGACCCAGTGCCAAATTCATCATACCTGATGCTGTCTAGACTGCTAGACCAAAAGTTCACTTCATGACATGTCAATGGAGTGTGACTTTGGGGGACTCCTGGATCACCATGAGTGGTCACTGATTAATGCCATGGTGAGAGTGCTTGGACCACTGGAGAGAAGCACCCATGACCTAAGTGTGTCCACTGCCACTCTGAGTGAGGTGATCCCAGCAGTGCATATCCTGAAAACATCCACGGAGAGATATGAAAAGGAACACAGGGAGATTCCAGATGGGGCAGCTGTGTTTGCTGAGTGCCTGCAAGCTGAACTGGATGCAAGGCTTGTGAAAGTGCTCAATAGTCACAGCCATGTTTTAGCAACTATGCTGGATCCCTGGTTCAAATGTGAGATCCTTCACATGGCTATGGATAGCCACAGAGTGACTCAAACTCACCAAGAACTGTGTGGTGAGCTGACTGGTTGCATGCGGGAACTAGTGCAAAAACCATCTGGCAATGAAGATTATGATAGAGAGGGAATGTCATCTGGCAGTTCTGGTTCCACTGGTGGTGATGGGGAAGAAACGCCTGGTGCTGAATGCAGCACTGAGTGGAGTGAGTGGGCACTGCTCAATACATCCTTACGTCAATAGCAACAGAAAAGGACACCGTGACAGCCTTTTTCTCAGAAAAATATCTTGAATGGCTGTTTTGCAGAGTCTGCTGAGCCACTTAGGCTACTGGGCACAGAAGATGCATTCAGTCCCTCAATTGGCACAACTGGCTGTGCGATATATCAGTTACCCGTCTGCAAGTGTGCTACCCGAGAGAATGTTTAGCACATCTGGTGATGCTGATGGGCCTCATCATTCAACCCTAGACCCCGAACACGTCCGACAGCGTGTTTTCATCAAGTTTAACTTGCCATTACTTGTGTACAAATAGGGGTTACCCACGTGAAATAGAAACAGTCTGCCTTTGATTACTGTTTTTCTCAATAAAGTTAAGCTGTGTATTTCCCTGTGCTTCCTTCCAGCAGTACTGCACACACCTTCATTAATTTACAAATGTCTTGACTTTTTCTGAACCAGCTGTAACTTCTCTTCTCCTTGTTTTAATACATGTCATGATCATCTATGTTAGAAACACCAAGGATGCTGAACAAAAACACAGCCATAATAGCCTGAAGGTCAAGCCCACATACAGTGGGTGTTTGCTTCTCAGGTTATGACTTCCAAACAACAAGGTTGTGAAACTGGGGGCACTGCACAGTGTGCTCTCCACTCTGCTTTTGCATAAAGTCTACAAAAACAACATTCCCAAAATCTGATTGGGCTTGTTTAGGGGACTGTTTTTACTGTTTTCGTCATTTTGTTATCCCTGTCTTGCTTGCAATTATTGTATAAGACATTATTTTCGCTGGAATAACATTTTAGTTATATTCACTATTTTGAAAATCCAGTGAAAATGATATGCCAGTGAAAATATATACTGCAACTTGACATATTCACCTGCCCTTGCACTTCAGCTAAATTAAACTGCCATGAAATGTCAAAGCGGACAAAACATTTAAGGGCAGTGAATTCATCCTCTTGTACAGTACTTACCTGCAAATAAGCAACCATTTGTCAATACCAAATGTTTGTTTGCTTGTATTTGCTATGTAGTTGTTGGGCATATATAGCAAGGCTATAAGGCTATATTAAAGAGATTCACAAAGATACAGGTGTGCTTTACACATCCTGGTGCCTTATATTAGTGAAACGCTGTCTGTTTATATTTTATAACATGTTATGCTGTTATTAGAAGTGGAAGGGATTGTATCTTTGCCCCCCCCCCCAAATCCCTTCCAGTTCCTGGTCTCTCAATCTGCCCATGATCCTCCCCCAGGGTCAGGCACATAATAATGCGTACCCAGGGAGAACGTGGGGGCATGCTCCATTAAAGACTATGGGGGGTAGTTTTAACAATGTTTTTAGATATAATAACGGCCATTGGAGATTAATCAAGGGCACCGGTCTACTAAGAAGGGCTTTCTTGGTCGAGCGCTGCCCTTGATTAGTCTCCAAATGGCCCTTATTTATTTAGCTTTTTGTTGTCCGGGTTGGGTACACTAGGCAGACATTTGCCTATTTTCTGGTACAACCCGGGAGAGATACAGTACAATACCAATACAGTACATTTCAGAGAGTACAATACAAATACTGTGCATTTCAATACAATACAATACAATGTGATGCCATGTAAACAGAAAAAAAAAATAACAAGGCAGCAAATCAAGTAAAAGAAAAGAACATACAGTGTACCAGTACGATTTTAATTAATACATAGTAGTAGTAGGGGGTAGAACATTAAAGACAATAGAGATCAGTACATATTACATAGACAGGCAACA
The DNA here is from genome assembly GCA_016271365.2 of Neoceratodus forsteri. Taxonomy (NCBI): domain Eukaryota; kingdom Metazoa; phylum Chordata; order Ceratodontiformes; family Ceratodontidae; genus Neoceratodus; species Neoceratodus forsteri. The sequence continues at coordinate 1,275,837,622 of CM057450.1, read as the reverse complement.
AAATTGTAGTGCACAAGGGCCAGAGCAGCCAAGGACTGTAAGTAGCAAAGTTGGACAGGACGGAAGAGATTTGATAGTGGAGGGAAGAGAGGGTAAGAGAGATAGCGGGGTGGAAAGGAAGGCAAGAGAAGGGCAAGGGTGGTTGAGGACATGGTAGGATTATGGACAGGTGCAGGAGGATTGACTAACAGTAGGGAGTGGAGCTGTTTTTAAGGCGCTTATAGTGATGCAGAAGGAAGTGTAGCTGGGGAGGAGTTTCATTGAGCAGGAGCTGTAGAGGTGAAACCACAGAACCATACTTGGACCTTGACCTGAGACAGCTAGTTGTACCGTGTCAGAGGATCTGAGGGCATAGTGTCGTGAACTGGGAACTAGGAGGGAGGCCAGTGAAGGTGATTTCTGTGAGATTATGATGTTGTGAGCCAGTTTGCCTAATGAAGAGTCAAGTAGGGCTGTAGGGGAGGGCCAGCCAAGTTTGCTGTAGAGAGAGCAGTGATGTGCGAGACAGTTGCAGGCTAGGGTGAATCTGCAGATATTATTATAGCTTACAGTCCACCTGTGACAGAGAGAAGCAGAGGACAGAGTGAAAACAGGCAGGCCATAGGACAGTCTGGGAAGAAGAAAGCCTTGCACCACTGCAGTATGTGCCAAGAGGAGATGACTTTTGACAGTAGGCAACACCAGACTGGGTTGACTCTCTTACACACCAAGTGGATGTGAGTTGAGAAGTCAAGGTACTTGAAAGAGGTGACTATAGTCAGAGGGGTACCATTATCTGCTAAAATAAGCAGGGTGTTGATAGATTATTTAGTTTATGTGGGGTTCCAAAAGCATGGCTTGGGGTTTGGAGTAGTTCATGAGTAGTTTGCTGTCCTTGAGCCAGGACTGTACCACAGCCAAGTCGGAGGTAAGATTGTGGTTTATGTGGAGTTAGGTCAGGGGAGACAGAAGAACACCAGATCATCAGCATAGAGAATGGGGTTGACTTGTTAAAGCAGTGTGTGATTGAGTTGATGTGAAGAGAAAACAATAGAGGGCTGAGGATGGATCCTGTGGACACCGATGGAGGTGGGCGGTATTCAGAGAAGATAGAGTCAATTCTGGTGCACTGTTGTCTGTTGGAGAGATAGCTGGAAAACTAAGGCAGTGCACTATCTGAGACTCTTAAGGAACTTAGTCTGTTAAGAAGTATAGGGTAGTTAACAGTGTCAAAGGCCTTTGTTATGTCAACAAAGATGGTGCCTGTGAGGTGACCTAGGTCAGATGCAGAGTAGATCGCATTAGTCAGGGTGAGTAGGGCTGTAGTGGTGTTGTGATGCTTTCTGAAACTGTATTATGCAGAGCACAGCAGATTGTGCTTTTCCAGAAAGGCTGTTAGTTGAGTAGTGACAATTTTCTTGAGGATCTTGTTAAGTGCAGGGAGTAGGGCTATTGGTCGGTAGTTGGAGAGAGACTATGGGTTTCCTTTTTAGTATAGGTGTGATATTGGCATGTTTCCATCCCACTGGTACTGATCCTGTGGTGAGGGATAGATTGATAATACGAGTAAGGGGAGGGGTTAGTTGCCAGGCAGCTAGTTTCAGGAGTTTGGGGTCAAGACCATCAGGGCATTCAGACTTGGTTTCGGTTAGTGAGAGAAGGAGTTCACGCACTTTGATATTGGTGACAGATTTAAACTGGAAAGGATGGTGGGTAGTGGGGGGAGGGTTGGGCATGTGCGAAGGAACGGTGTCCGCCAGGGAGTTTAGCTCAGCAGAAACAGACAAGAGGTCAGAGAAGTGTTGGTTAAAAATGCTGGATATAGTAGTAGGGTTGCTACAACTGATTCCATTGATTTTGAAGTCAGAGGGGGTGCTAGGAATCGAGTGACCCAGGGAATCCTTAAGGCTTCTCCAGAAGCTGCTGGGTGTATTATGTGGGGCGGCTAGTTTCTCTCTGTAAAATGTGCTCTTGCTCAGTCTATTTTTGTTTTATACTTCATATTTATTAGTTTACATGTACTTCATATACAAATACATATTCTGGCTTGGAAACAACAGCATAATTATACATTCCAACAAGGAAAATTACATTCCTGTGTTATACAGGATATCAGTATCTCCAAGTAAATTCCATACTCTGGAGGGGAAAAGAAATATTTTGAAACATACACTTTAAATCTAAAATTCTGTGTAGCTGCAATGCAAGAGCAGGTGGATTAAACCTTAAAGTTATGCTAAACACTTTCTATAATTGCCTCGCTTACTAAGCTTTGGGTCCACCATTATATCTAAAGATTAGTTCTTAAATTGAAAAGACATCAGAGAACTATAGCAGTCTACATCTACCCCCTTAACCAAAAACTGTATTAAGTCTCTGGGAGAGCACAGCTCAATTCTCCCAGGTGCTCAAATACTGCATCTTTAAACTTAAGACATCTATAGGGCTCATCCTTTACTCATTCAGGAGGAGAAATTAAATTATATTATGTCCCTAGGGTCAAGGACCCTAAAATTTAAACCCATAGTTGTTAAACAGGATGAAACAGCCTTTATGAAGCTAGATATCTGCTGGCTAAACAACAGCAACTTGCTTAATTAGAACAAGCAGAAGTTAATTAAAAGTCACCAAGAAGTCCCATTCAGGTTTCTTCCAGAGATTCCTCGTCTGATTGACTTTTTAAATCAGCTTTTTGTTGAGCTTCTATTTGGGTGGTCCATTTCCCAGCAATGACTGGGTCGGTGAACACATATACCTTGTTCTGAAAAACTATATGAAGCTTGGTCGGAAACAATGCAGCATGAGGTATTTCTAAGTCCCACAATTTTCTCCAAATTCCATCAAATTTCTTTTGCCGTTGTCTAGTAGAAAAAGAGTGATCCAGAAAGAGATGTACTGTATGATCCTGCACTGAGTGGGCCCAAATGCTTTGCTAAGGCTAAGATGGAGTCTCTAGTGCCTGTGCTGTCAGCTACTATGATAAGGACCCGAGGGACCGACTCTGCCTGTTTGCCACGCGACCGCATGCGATATGCCTTGAGGAATCGCCAGTCTGAAAAGTATCCCTGGCCTGCAAAATGTTCTAAAATCCAATCCTTAAAGAAAAGCAGGGGGTAAGCCCCTTCTAGTCCCTCCGGTAGGCCAATCATTCGGATATGCATACTCCTTACTTCATTCTCTAGGAGCTCCAAATGATTTTGCATGTGCTGTGTCTCTTTTAATCGGCCAGAATTTATGGCATTACACTTTGTGGCTTGCTGCTGTAAGTCTTCCACTGTGTCAGATAATTGATCCACAGATAATTCAACCAATGTGATATGCCCTGCAAGGCCATCTAACTTAGTGTTCATTGCTGTAACTGAAGAAATCAGCATTTTTAATTTGTGGCCTAGCAATTGTAAGGTTTCCTCTTCCTCGGCGTTGGAAGGCACAGAGTGCCCAGTTGATCTCATAGTTAAGGTATTTGCTGTTTCCTGAGTGCAATCCTTCTGATCTTTCTTTTTTTGGGTTGCCCATTTTAATCTCTGATATCTCCTCCACTGGTAGTAGTAAGTAATTTAGGCAGATGAGACCTAAAGTATAGTTTTATCTTATTTTAGATTTGTGTAGATGCAGAGCTGCTTCTCTGGTGTCCGTCTAGCTCGGCCCACAGTGCCCCCTTGCTCAGTCTAACTGCTGACTTGCACTTGTTACACAGCAGCCTGTAGTTATTCCAGTCATTAGTGGAGTTAGATTTTTATAGGTGACCAAGCTTTTATCCTCTCTCTTAGTAGGGCAACTAGGGGACAGGTGAGCCATTTCGTTATGCGGAATGGACATGCCTAATACTGAGTGGAGCATGCTTATTTTGTATTTGGAGGAGGGAAGCATTGAAGTAGTTTAGCACAAGGTTGACATCATTGGTGGTCCACAGAGGGGTCCAGTCCACATTCATTATGTCGTGTAAGTAGTTGTCTTCATTGAAAAGTGAGTAGTTCCTACATTGTATGATCCTGGGCAGGGGATTCTCAATGCTGGCACACAAGGTGCAGTACATTGGGGAGTGATCTGTAATGGAGTCAGGAAGAACCCATGCTGAGGATATTTTGTCAGGATTTGGAACAAGAATCCAGCCAATCTGGGTGGCAGTTTGGGCTCTATTGGAGAGTCTGGTAGGTTGAGTAATCAGTTGGGATAGGGCTAGTTTATTTAGCAGTAAGCCAACAGAGTCATTAGGCCGTTTGATCTAATCTATATTGAAATCACCTAGGATTACAAAGTTGTTGTTGCTAACTAGGGACCCCAGAGTGTCAATCAGGGAGGATAGTTTACATAGGGTGTTTGGGGGAGGGATGTAAATGCAAAGTAAGTGCAGTTTTTTTGAATTGCCAAACCTCAGAGTACCAGCACAGAGTTCAAAGGAGGCAGACTGTGGAGGTGAGGGTGGGGAGAGGGAGGCAAAGTTGTAATGGGTCTTAAAATAAACCATGGTACCACTGCCCTGCTTGGGGGGAGACCTATAATTCCTGAAGAAACTGTAACCAGGAAGCTGACATAGCGTGTGTCAGGCACCGAAGGCTTGAGCCAGGTTTCAGTTAAGCACAGTATGTCAGGTTGGAAGTGTGAAGTCCAAGGAGTTAGCTCCGTTATATTCCACTGGAGACTCCTAATATTTAGATGTGCTAATTTCAAGCCTTTAGTAGCACCCCAGGGGAGAGGAGAGAGCAAAGTAGGGGTAGGAGGACCAGGACCCGGTTTGGCTTCGATGTCCCCAGCTGTGATGAGGAGGAGACTAAGCCATAGAAGTAGGACCACTATTTTTAAGTGTTTGTCCTTTTTAAACCAAGTACGAGGATACCAGCCACAGAATTTGAGGTAGCACAGTATAGGGAGCCAGAGCCTTGTGGGAAATATATTACAGTAAGTAGCAGGCAGGTTCAGGAAGACCAGTGTGTTGGACATGGTGAAATCAGTTAGACTGGTAAGGACAGGGAGCTCAGTAAGGAAAGGGATGGTGTCTACAAGCAGGACTGCAAGGGTGAGGGCAACTAAAGTGGTAGGGATAAGCAGAGGTGCAGTGTGTCTGCAGTGTTTGGTCATGGTAAATTAAGTGAGTTTTCTAGGTGTAAAGAATGAAGTGCTAGGGTGATACAGTATTGGGAGTACAGGGACCTGTGAGAGGAGCATGCAAGAGGGAGGAGCACTCAAGACAGTTTAGAGAGTGGTCAGAAGTAGTGGAGGCACAGAGTGCTTTAAGGAAAAAAAAGGAAAAAAGCAAAAAAGAACAAGGTCTAGTGGAAGTAGAGCGATTTGTAGTTCTAAGTTGTATAGACAGTGCAGGCTAAAAAGGTGGACAGGGGCCCTTTGGTGTCCGGTTTGTATAAAGTGCAGATGGAAAAGTTAGTACTTAGTAAAAAAAAGACCAAGTGCCTCCCCCTAGTTATGTGGTCACAGGAGTGTATAAATAAAATGCACCAAGAAGGGCGAGAGGGTGGGGAGCCGGTGTATAGCGCCGGCAGGGAACTCAGAATAAATGCTCAGACTAGTGAGGGAGGCTGGTTACAGTGCTATCAGACTGCTAAGCACCCGTTTTGAGAAAGACAGCCTGCAGATTTAAACTGCAAACTGCCTGCAGCTGTCTTCTCTGACTGGTAAAATTAACTAAAATTGGAGATGCAGTTTTTGCTCCGAGGAGGGAGGTTTATAAATTAAGTTATTTAGTCCCAAGAGGCAGTAACATGCAGTAGCTAGCCTTGGGGCTGGGGCATCGTTAGCAGAAAAAGATGACAAGTTTGAACTTTGGCAGCAGGGGAGAGGTCTCAAAAATCCCAGGGGTCTGTACCTTCTTGACCATTGCTGGACCCTGTTAAGGGATCTTCAGTGGGCATGAAGCCCAGGGCAGGTCAGGGCTGCTGCTCTGTCGGTTGCTGGAGGAGCCCCTTTGATGGGCATAAAGCCCAGGCAGGTGAGGGCTAAGGAAAGAACAAAGAGGGAGATACTGATTAAAAAGGGGGACTGGGCGGGCAGCAGGTTCGGGATACAGGAGGAGGAGGAGGAGGAGGACAAGAGGCGTAGGAGGACACAGAGATGGGGGAGAGAGGAAGGGCAGAAAGAGAGGAGGCAGAGAAAGGACAAAAAGGGAGATGAGGAGGCAGAGAGGAGAAAGTAGCAGGCAGTTAGTTAAAGATGGCTGTGAGCTTCTACAGTGAGAATGAAATCAGGGGATCCTTAGCAGTACATTTACCAAAGCAGGCTAAGAACACAGGAAATTTCAATAAACATTAGATAAAACAATGCCCTTAGTGATATTATTTCCAAACGTTACCTACACTTCAGAATAAATAATACCCTAGTTATTTTGTTCTCAGAGTAAACAGTAAAAAATAGGTAAAGAAGAACAGTAAAAAAAAATGCAGTTTATGAATTACTAGCATAAGCAGCAGGATACTGCTCGAAAGTACTATGGAAAGAAAAGAGAAAGCTACAGAAAAAAAAATTCAAACTCAGTACTGCGCAGCTGGTTGGCTCTTGTAGCTCAAATTAAACACTCAGCCTAGCGAGGCAGCAACTGGTTACAGTAGTATCAGACTGCTAAGTGGCTGTTTTGAGAAAGACAGCCTGCAGATTTAAACTGCAAACTGCATGCAGCTGTCTTCTTGGACAGGTAAAATTATTTAAAATTGGAGACGCAGTTTTTGCTCCGAGGAGGGAAGTTTGTAAATTAAGTTATTTAGTCCCCAAGAGGCAGTAACGCCACAAGCAGCAAGCCTTGGGGGCTGGGCATTGTTAGCTGAAAAAGGCACGAAGTTTGAATTTCGGCAGCAGGGGAGCGGTCTTCGAGCAAAATCTCAGGGGTCCGTACCTTTCTCGACTGTTGCTGGACCCTGTTCAGGAGATCTTGGGTTGACATGAAGCCCAGGGCAGGTCAGGGCTGCTGCTCCGTCGGTTGCTGGAGGAGTCCGTTCGGTGGGCGTAAAGCCCAGGCAGGTGAGGGCTCTCTCAACCTTTGCTGGAGCCCATTCAGGAAATCTTGGCTGCGGTTCCGTCGCTTTCTGGAGGAGACCCTTCAGTGTATATATAAAAATATTATAATAGCTGGGGAGCATTTTCTCCCATAGGGAACCCCAGTTATAATTCACTATTATAACCCGCGGGTTATAATGGTGAACATGTGCCGGGGTTCCCTCGCTCCATGCATGCGCCTCCCTCCACTCTCCCCTCACGTAGCATCACCGGACACTTGGCCACCACCATCACCAACATCGCCAGCAGTAAGTACACTTAAAAAAAACTTGCCTCACAGTAGTTCACTTTTCTTACTCGGTAAAGCTCCATTTAAATTAGGGAAAAAATGAAAAGAAAAGCTTTCTGCAGCTGTTCAGCCACCAGCCGTAGATAGACTTCTATCACTATCGAACACAGGCCATTTTATTTTATATAATTGCTGTGGTGAGAAAACACTCCCCAGCAATTATATAAAATAAAATTTGGGGTGGTGTGTTTAACTTGAGGTTTTACACACACCCCTCAGTGCTGGATGCTTAAAGAAACCTCTCGAGCTGCACTCTCGGGGTTTATGTAGCATCCAACACCTCGGGGTGTGTGTAAAAGCTCATTAAACATACCACCTCATGCATTATTGTATATATAATAACTGGTTGACATTTTTTCTCTTAGGAGAAACCAATTATAATTTGCTGTTATAAAATGGGAGCCAAAAATACTGTATCTGGATTTGTCAAAACACGCCACCTGATCATGGATTAATTTATTTTATTTATTTATTTAGTTTTTGTTGACCGGGTAAGTGCACTAGACAAATTCTGCCTATTTTCAGGCACGACCTGGGGGAGGGGGATACAGATGAATGCCAACTGACCTTGAACCAGATTAAGCTGTTGGTGGTATTTTTAGTGAGTGGGAGGGGAATTTGGCCAGGACACCGGGGAAATTCCCCTTCTCAGCCTGCAGGGGGCTGTCACTTCCTGTAGGCAGGATGGAGGAGCCCAGTTTGATGGCGGACTTTGTATCTGAATAGGAGGAGATGGAGGAGACTTTTCAACTAGCTACAGAAAATGAAAAGGCGCTAAAACTGCAGAAATGCGAGCAAAAGGACAATGTCACAGTGAAAGAAATGGAAACAGAAGCAGAAGGTACTGACATTCCAGAATTTTCTGAAAAAGAAGAACTTGTCCTTAAATTGCTTGAAGAAGAGCACAGACACGAAAGCAAATGTAAGAAATTGCAAGCAGTTTTGAATGAATGTGGAAAAAGAGTTAAAACGGTGACCGCATCCAAGTAAAACAAAACAGAGCAAGAAGACAACCCCCAGGCTTCCACGTCAAAGGTTGCTGACATGGAAGCATCAAAGCATTCCCCAGCTGTCAAGAATGATGAGTCATCAACAGTTAATGTGGGGAAAAATGTACGTTATGAAGGGAAAAGGAAGAAGAAAAAGAAAGAATTAATTAAAGGGAAAAGTGCCCTGAACGGAATGGCACAAACAGGCTTTAAAATGGCTTGGCCTAAGAAGGGTGCAAAAAATAGAGGGAACACAGCGTTCAAAATTAGAAAATCAAGAAAAAGAGCAGCAAGTAGCAGAAAATTTGTGTTTGACAAATGAAACAGATAGAAATGGGGAATATGTAACTGCTAAAGATTCAGAACCAATACCATTTCCAGATGCCCTGGAGTGGGTTAAGGAGGCTTTCAAGGAGCAAGTTGGTAAAGACAGATAAAGGTTTTGACCCAAATAATCAGGAAAAAGTGGAACAAAAAGGCCAGATACAAAGGGGTGAAGATGACATGCTAGAAATGGAAAATGACGAGCAGATCACAGCAAACCCAGGCCAGTCACATAGTGAAAACCTTGAGGAAGATAATATAGAAGTTGACAAAAAGGAAAATGAAGGGAAGGGGGATATACAAGAGGAAGAAATGAGTAAAGAGGAAAATGAAGAAACAGAGTCTTCTTTGAAATACACAGATACATAGATACATAGATACATAGATACATAGATAGTGTCGGCAGATAAGGGCCTATGGCCCACCCAGTCTGCCCGTTTGAGCTTGTAAGTTCAGTTTGTTTTCCTAGAAGTCTGTTGCCCCTTACCCCTGACCTTCAGAATTCCTTTATGTCTATCCCATGCATTCTTAAATCCCGTGATTGTTTCAGCCCCCACCACTTCCTCAGGCAGGGTGTTCCACTTGTCCACCACCCGCTCTGTGAAGAAATTCTTTCTCATGTTTCCTCTGAATCGCCCCTCCCTCCAACTTCATCCCATGCCCTCTAGTCCTGGAACATCTTTTTCGCTAAAAATAGTGTTTTCCTGCACCCTGTTCCTCCCTGTAAGATACTTGTATGTCTCTATCATATCCCTCTCCCTCCTCTCCTCCAGGGAGTACATGTTCAGTTCCTTCAACCTGTCTTCATAGGACTTGTGATTCAATCCATGCACCATCTTTGTTGCCCTCCTCTGAACCTTCTCTACCCTGTCTATGTCCTTCACGTGGTATGGTCTCCAGATCTGTACACTGTACTCCAGGTGGGGCCTCACTAGTGTCTTGTATAGCGGAATTATGACCTCCCTTTTCCTGCAGGTGATGCCCCTGCCTATACATCCCAGTATCCTATTTGCTTTACCTGCTGCCTTGTCACACTGTTTCCCTACCTTGAGGTCATCAGAGATGATATCCCCAAGATCCCTTTCTTGCTTGGTGCATGCTATATCCATGCTATATATGAAATGGAGGAACACAATACGCAGGTAGAGAAAAGTGTGAGTGATAGTGAACAAAACCAAAAAGCAAAAGCAGAAACTGCATGGGGTCCCAATGCCAGAGAAAAACCATTCCTAGAGCATTTAAAGCTATCCAACGAGCCAGCAAAAAGAAGGAACGCAGTCAGGCTCAAATATAGAGGAGAAATAACTGAAGTTCCAGACAGACTGTTTGTAGGAAGAAATCTAATTAAAGATAGCATGAACTTTTATGCATATGAGATCTATGCCCTAATACACACGCCGGGAGACACTGTATTTGATTTAAGTTTTAAACACCCCTCTGGGCAAGAACAATTTTGGAAACAATATCACCAGTTAACAAGCATTTGTCAATGCCGAATGTTGTCACGCTGGCATTGGCATTGGCAGTGGTGGAGCTAGAGATGCATAATAGGAATGGCAGTGAAGTATTGAAGTGACGCCAACCCCAACCCCACCCCCACCCTGTAGAGTATTTACAGGCATTGGGTGTGCCTTTGGGTTGTCAGCTATAATGCTCATGCTATTGTACCTCACCCTACTCTGTAGACACTGACAAGTGTCATGGTGTGCTTTTGGTCTTTGGGCATTATATTACCCCATTCCATAAGGACATACGCCGACGGTGCAGATATAGAGCTGGGGTGAAGTTTGTGGCCGAACAGTGCAAGACACACCACGATGCCTGTCAGTGGCTGCAGGGTGGAGTGGGGTGGAATGGCGTAAGCATTACATCTGATGATCCCAAGTCACAGCCCTGACGCCTGTCAGTCCGTACCGGGTGGGGTGCTACAGTTGGAAACCCTAACACTGTAGGCATGTAGTGGTAGTTTCACTCTACATTTTCAACATGGGCTGCTTGTCAGGCCTCCTCATGAAAAGCGGCACAATTACTTTGTTAGCTGAAAGGTAGTTTTGCACAGCAGCTGTGGCATTTGGTGACAGAGGGAAGAAAACACAGTTTTGGGCAGGATGTAGAGAATGACAACTGTATTGTTCATGAGGAGGCGTAAAAATGGCAACATTGAAAATCTGGAGTGGCAATATGAAATATTAGTGAAGCAATGAACATGCATACAGACTGCGCAGCAGACGTCCGCAACCCAATTATTTGTGGTAGTTTTCTAGGCTTATTTTCAACATAGATATTTTGGGACCTCCCCTCATGAACAGTGGTGCTGTGATTTTGTTAATGTGTCCCAAAAGGTGATTTCCCACAGCGAGCACGCCATTGTGCGCCACAGCTGTGGGAATGCGTTTTGGGCAGGCTATGAAAAATGGCAGGTATACTATTGATAAGGAGGTGTACAAATGCCAGTGGTGAAAATCTGGCATGAAAATATTGCAACACACGGTTTATTGGCACATGGAAACCGCGACAACGCACGCTTGCAGCACAGTCATTTTATGACTTTCGCACCAAATTTCAACATAGGCATTTAGGACCTATGCTCGCGAACAGTGTCATCGCTATTTCTCAAACTGCCCCGAAACTGATTTCCAGACAGCGACTGTGCAATTTGTGCCGGATGTGCGAACACATTTCAGCAGGATATGTAAATGACAGCTGTACTGTTCATAAGGAGGTGGAAATGCCAATTTTGAACGTAGGAGGAAAATATTACAAATGCACGAATCACGGAAGGCATGTGGCAAACCGCGCAATGCACGCCAGAAGACTAATTTTAGGGACTTTCAGCCCCAAATTTTCAACATAGGCATTTTAGGACCTCTGCTAATGAACAGTGTCACTGTCATTTTCATAATGTGTCTTGAACATGGACTTTCAAAAGCGACCACGCTATTCTGCGCCGGAACTGCGAAAACACATTTTGGTCAGGATGTGAAAAATGACAGCTATACTGTTCATAAGGAGGTGCAGAACAATGGCAATGTTGAAAATCTGGAGTGAAAATATTATAAATTCGCGAACTTATGAGCATGCGTGCAAACTGTGCAACGCACGCTCGTAAGTCATGTTATGGAGTATTGTCACCAAATTTTCAGCATAGGCATTTTAGGACCTCTGCTCATGAACAGTGCAACTGTCATTTTCATAATTTGTCCAGAACACTGATTTCCCACATCGACCGCGCTATTCTGTGCCGGAAGTGTGAAAACACATTTCGGGCAGGAAGTGAAAAATGGCAGCTATACGGTTCACAAGAAGGTGTGGAAAAATGCCAATGCTGAACATGTGTCATGCAAATATTGCAAATTCGCTAAGTTACAAATGTGTGTAGTACCTGCGTGATGTACGCTCGTAAAACAGTCATTTTTTTGATTTTTCCCACCAAATTTGTAACATAGGCTTTTTGAGAGCCCCCTCATGAACACTAGCACTGTCATTTCATTCCTCACTCCTGAAAGGTGATTCCACCGAGTGACTGCGAAATGACCTTTCCGGACAGAATAACGCCATGACAGTGCAAGAATTCATGAAGAGGGGTCCAAAAAACCCCATGTTGAAAATGTGGTGCCAAAATTCCCAAAAATGCCTGAGATATGCAGCAAAGTTGAAAAAACCCTATTTATTCCATTATACAGCTTACTGGCATTTCCTCAGTTCGCGATCGGCTTTGAAGAGTGCAGACGGTTCCCGTCCACCCAAGATTCTCGCGCTGGACTCGGGAGGCATATGGGGTGAGGAGGTGTGTAGGAGGCAGGTGCGAGTGGTGGGTGCGGTAGGGAGACCGCGAGGGACCGCTTTTGTGTTATAGGATGAAAAGAAAAACATTGCGGGCAGTTTTTTCCTCAGACGGCACGCTGGGTGGGCCCCAGCGTGCCACCTAACTGTTTGGGGTTGCTGCAGCCAACGGGGATTGGGCACCTCGCTGGGCACACAACACAAGGGGTTGTTAATTTATGCCGATGGAAATTGGGCACCCCATCGCACACAAGGAAAGCAGGGGGCAAGAGCCAAGGGTTTGGGCACCCTCGGCATATAACACATGGGGAGTGCTTTATGCTGACGGGAGGGCCTCCCCGTCGGCACATAATTGGGGCCACGGTAAGTTGGCAGGGGGATTAGGCACCCCAGGTTGGCAGTTGGTGGTCGCCCACCATGTACACAATGTGGCAAGCGATTGGGAGGTCCGCTGCGTCTGACGAGCTTTGCTCAGATTGCAGTGGATTCTTTCCTTGATGTGCTCACCACATTATGTATGCATGGTGTGGTGCCGGCATGCAGACTGATTGGGGATGAGGAACGACCTACTGATGCGCTCTCGCGCTCACCCAACAGCAACCGCGCTTCCAAATCTCCACTGCTGCAAGATGTTGGCTGCGCAAGCGCGCCAACATAAAAATGACACCATTGACTACAAGAATTGTTCACCTTGTACAAGGAGAGGTGGTGGTTTGAGTCCCGATGTGATGGCTGCCTAAGTTCTTTGCTCCATCCTTACCTGGACTTAATTGACGGTGAAATAATGTGATCCGGGAGTATTTCAAGCCATTGAGTCGAGGGGGAGACTTGTCTAACCTCTGCCACTTGCCAGGCAGCTTTCTCTAGGCATGATTTTGCTATGATGCTTCACACCACCGTCTAAAAGTCTCTGCGTGCGGTCTGCTATGGGTCACTCTAGCTCTAATCTATGCATCCCGCCATACCCTAATCTGCAACTGAGATGAGCTAGCCGCTGGGATATACGGGGTGCGTTTAACCCCTGAACTCAGCATGCAAAATGGAGGGATCCAGTTGTAGTGCTACGCAGGCAATCCCAGCATTGGGACTCACTGGGCTCCTTCTCCAGCATTCACAGCTATGGGCTGGAAGGATGGCTGCTTCTTCATCCTCCCTTCCCACCACCACTCAACGGGAAACACCAGAACACACGGGGCTGCAAACCCTGGTCATGGACTCTCTCTCTCATATAACAAAAATGCTGGAAGCGCTATTGGTTAAGTTGATGACATTAACAATGAACTAACCGGTAATGTGGCAGACGTCTGATGGCTAGAGGATAAACTTAATGTGGCCAAACAGAGGATGGAAGAGCTTGAGAGATAACAGGTCCTAGTCTAGCAGAGACTGCACAAACATGACATAAAACTAGCCAGGCTCTGGGAATGTGCAGAGGACCAGGAAAACAGGGGATGCTGTAATAACCTCAGGATTCTCGGCATCCCTGAAGGCATGGAAGGCCAAAGCATGGAAGACTTCCTAAATGATCTTATCCCCCAGCTATTAGGAGACCGCTGGAGAGGCCCAGTAGAAGTGGAGCAACCACACAGGGTTAGCTGCAGGAAGGTATCAGCCAATTCCACCCCAAGGCCTATCATCGCATATTTTTTAAGATACTCGGTGAAGGAACAGATCCTGCAGGCCACCAGGGACCTTGGGGACATTACATGGAGAGGGGCCGCATTTAGTTTTACAGAGACTTCTCCCAAGAAGTTGTGCCTGCTGTAAGGCTTTTGCTCCTCTTAAAAAGGTTCTCTGAGACAGCGGATTTAAATACAGGTTCAAAGGACTATGTCTCTGCTGATCTTCAAGGATGGCAAAGAAATACTGGCCAACTCCCCACAAGAGGCCGAGGCCTGGTTGGACAAGTATTGGCCAGCAGTCCTGAAAGGAACCACACCTTCCAGATGCCTCTGGGCCCCATGTGACCAGGGGATGAACAGGGGGAATGGAGGCAAAACAAGACAAGTCCATAGGGACTGTTATACAGAATGTACCAGTCCCATGGCACAGTTATCCCCCAAAGCACAACCGCGGGGTAAACAGAATGCTTTTACTCATTCATCTTCTGTCAGCAGATCTCCTGCCCCTGGGCCAAAGCAAGTCCAAATCAGTGATGAGACAGTGAAATCTCAGCAGGCAGTCTGCCCAAGGCTGAGGTCAAGAAGCCAACACTGCCAAAGGCCTCCTCAACTTCCTTTGTCACCTCCTGCTAAGCTCCCAAGGGAAGACTCTTCCAGCAATGAGGGGCAAGCCAAATCTGGAGACACATTAGCTGACATGATGCACCACCGTGTCAATCGACTGGGCAGCCAAACTTGGGTTGAGCTCAAGATCCACTAGAAAACCAAGAGGAACAGCAGCCAGTGGTGAAGCCAGGCCTAAATTTTTTATGGAGGCAGCAGTGACTGGTATGTCAATTAAAGAAGGGAGATCCACCACAGCAGCTCAGCTGTGCCCGAGGTGGATGGATGGATGACCAGAAGAAAATCCTTCTTAAGTGTCACAGACTCTTTTCCTTTGCCAAGGCTAAGTAGTGGACCTTTATGAGACTACTGTGTTTTTTCTAAATGAACTTGCCTTGGGCTACAGGGGTTAAACCTCTCTGATGAGTGTATAGCGGGGCCGGGGGTACATCAACCAGGCACTAATGACAGTTTGGGACTCTCCCTATCTGGGACAGGCCCCTTTTCCTCACCTATTCAGCTTGAGCTGCAGCCCAGGAACTTTTGAGCACCAAGCTACTTAGGGCACCTTAAGGCCTCCCCTCTCCACCCTGACTAAGGCAACACTGTACAACATAGATGGGGGACAGATTTCACCCTGTCAACCCTCACACAGAACTCATGTAGCTGATGACATTTCCTAGAGCCACACATTGTCATGAGACTGGGAACACCGCTGTGTGAACCTCCCCTATACCCCCCCCCCCCATTTGTTCTACCATGTCCTCTCTGTCAGAGGGAGCTTGGTGGATTCACAGATGGACACAGACACGAAGAGAAAGTTCTGCAGTTTCTCCTGCAATTACTTTATTTGCAGCTTAATAATATAAAGTGAACTGGTATGAAATAATACAAAACAATAAATAAATCTGAAATAAAACAGTAAGCTTAACTTCAGCAAAAACAAGAGGCAAGTGCTAAAATTAGCTAGACACTTAGGTGTTCTCCCTTAAACACCCTTCATCACACTGACTTAAGTGATGTCTTGCACAGAATTTAAGGAGGGTGGGCCAAAAAGTTTGGACCACCTCCTTGTCAATCAAACCCATTTGAACTTCGTTCACTTAAAACTGTAAGATTCATGTAATTTTTATTTTTATTTAATTTGTCCAAGAATATTTTGTATAAAACCATTCATTAAGTGTGAGAACATTCACAAATAAAGTCTACAAACCCTATTCTTAAGAGAGAACCGTCAGTAAGTACCACCCCTAGTGAGTCATTGCATAAAATTAAAGAAGGAGAGGAGAGCCAGCTCTATAGAGCAAGACTCCTGAGGTTGTGTTTACCAAGCATTCGTCTGCAGCTGCAAACTGAAACTGCATTTTTATCTTGTTCCTATTTAACATCAAATGAAAAAGAAACCAAAAGCAGGTAATTACCATTCCACACCATTTCCCATATATACTGTAACAAGTCAGATATCGTTATGTAACCACACAACTTTATTTTTCCCAAGAGACTATCCTGTACGACACTGCGCATAGGGTTGTCAGAACCCTCTGAAGTTCTGGGTTCTAGTTCTAGTCTAGAACTTTTGGAAAAGTTCTAGGGTTCTAATCTTTTTTAGAACTCAAACCCTATTTTTTAATTGTGCTGCCAGTAATGAAGATAGTAATAAAATACATGTAAAGGAAAAACTGTTCAATATAAGGGGGAGAGAAATTATCATGTGTGACATTGATAGGAATACGACTAGGTTGATCTATGGTTTCTTCTGTTTGCTAAAGCCAGCAACTTAATACATAACAGGCCCACCCACCCACCCATATTAAAAGTTTTCCTGCTGCAGCTGCATCATAGTTCCTTAGTGAAAGAAAGAGGCACATTAGCTATTTATGTACTCAGTTATATATACTCATCGTCATGAATTATGAGAAAAATAACTGATATTACCTAATCTCAGCTATTTGCTGCTTTCTGTTTTAAATGAGTAAATCAAAAGTTGCTATGTTTAAAAGAAAGCTTTTATAACAAAGTCAAGCCAAGGTACTGCAGCAGCAGCACGTGGAACTGTTGCAAAACATATTATGTCATAACGTAGTCAGTCAAGACATTTGAATAAAAAAAATATGCCAGTCATTGTTGCTGGCAAAAAATGCATGCAATTTTCTAAGAAAATGCATACATATACCAACATTCTTGTTGGCAAATTGAAGTAATACATACAACTTTCTAAGATGATGCATTTTTGCAGCTGATACGTCAATAAAATCTGTATTTCAGTCACATAAATAAAAAGTGGTTTCCTCACCACATACTAACTTAAGGAACATTTAATGTAGCTGCAGCAGTTGGCATGTGATGTTTAAGGGACAGTGTCTGTCAACCCCATTATGTATCAAATTATCACTACTTGTAAAGCAAAAACACTTTATGACAGGTCACATTCTTTGAAAACTGCTGATGCAGATTTTCTTTTATTTCTGATTCCTTTATTCTTTTTTAAAGGGACAGGACAATTGTGCTAGGTGGCAGCAGTTTGCAATGTATTTAATAAGAAAAAAATATATATATATATATATATATTATATGTTAAGTAGGTCTGGTCTGTCATCATCTTTTCCTCACCATCCCCAGCCGATCACTTAATCTGTAAATGAAAGGACTAAAACAACACCCCACCTTTCACCCCATCACCCATTCCACTTTTCTTTCACCACCTCATCTGTGCAGTAGCACCCATACCACCCTTACACCCATGTTAAAACCAACCCACAACCCTCACCCCCCTCAAGCATGTATTCCACCCTCCTCCCTCACCCAAATGTTTAAACTACCCCCACACTTAGTCATGAACTACCATTCATGCCACCCTTCTCCATCCCTCACCCATGTTAAAACCCAGTCCCCCAACCATCACCCATGTACTAGCATCCATGCCATCTTTCTCCCTCTTGCATCCATGTTAAAACCAACCTCCAGCCCTTTCCCACCCTCCAGCACCCATTCTACCCTCCTCCCCCTCTCAAATGCTAAAACTACCACATGCTTACTCAAGAAAAATGAAACTCTTGCCTCCAAATGAGCCATACTTAACTGTTCCTTAATAAACAACACCTAGGTAAAAAACTGTCTTTTCAATTGCTTTCTTCTTAAGGACAACATTCTGTACAGTCCTCTTCATGGAACCAGTAATTTGAGAGTTGTTGCTATTATGCCATGCTCTGTGTACAACAAAATGTTAAACACAAGCTATTGTGGTATGAGACCCATGCTTACAGAATACGTGCTCAACCATAACATAGGTAAAACTCCAGATGACTCTGTTTCCCAGAAGAGACTTGTAACAGGATGCTGCCCACAGAAACATAACAATACAAAATACAGTTTTTCCCATAATTTTTTATTCAGTAAGATAAGTTACATATGGATCATTTTGGTTTATGGCTAACATTTCTGTAATTGAAAAAATAATAAACAGCTACCAATCAGAACTCATTGTTTTGTCCTCTTTAAAATTGAAAAATAGACCGCCCCCGGTCCCAGCCCATACTGATGCACCACAAAATCACAGAAGGTAAATCCAAAATATATGTTTGCACTTTAACTATAAATAACATGATACAGAAATGATTGACATGACAGTGTCCCTTTTATGCCAAATGTGGTCCTGTTCCCACTGATGTTAAAATTGCCCTGTATATAAAACTTGTTGACTTTAGACCCTAGCTACAAAGCAGTTTGCCATGAAATGGTGAAAGTTTTGGAGGTATATAGTCCAAGGTAGTAGATCGAGAAAGGAGAGAGACAACCAAAGTCATCACAGTCTGTAAAGTTTCCTTTGGTGCAGAGAGACTCTGTCCCACACAGTATTTACCAGCCACCACCATCTGAGTTGTCATCACCATCAACATCACATCATCAATCACTTCAGGATCAGTTTGTATACTTTTGTAGGATACGAAAATCTTGACTTATTAACTTTAATAAAAGTTAACGGTGTACATTTTCTGGCAGCAACCTATTTCTGGTGTCTGTCACAATATTGCCAGCTGTACTAAACATGTGTTCTGAAGAGACACTTGTTGCAGGACAACCAAGATATTTACAGGCTTCATCATACAGCTCTGTCCAAATCGACTTTTTTGATCTTCAGTATTCAAAGGGCATGCATCAATAGGAATAGGCAGTTCTTGCAGGTAACTGTCTACCATGATGGACAGAGACTGCTCAGAAGAGGAATCAGCATAAGCTGGAATGGCAGCAATTTGGGAAAGGTTTTGCCACATATTTAGGTTGCTACTAAGGGTAGAAGAAGTGGCAGTTGTGGAACAACTACTGTTAATGTTTGGTGACTTTTCCAGTTCTGTATCCCTTGGAAGATGAACCTGCATGTTGTAGCGATGACAACCTGAGGGTACTGTGCGTGTGTGTGTTTGACTCCTGTGAGTGCTGCAGCTCATCTAGCAACAGACATTTGTACTGCTCTATATCATCTGTTTTTGGAAGATGTATAGCCTTTTGAACCTGGGATCTAAGAGAGTTGCAAGGATGTAGAGTTTTGATTTCGTCATTGCAACTAATTAGTCATTGGTTTTGAAGCGCTCGCTCATTCTCTTTGCGAGATTCCCATGAAACAGGCGACATGTTGTCTGAGCTTCAGCTCTGTCTTTTTCTATTTGTAGATTTAGAACACTAAGATGATGTGAAATCAGCATTATGAGTGGATAACCTGACTCACAGATGCGCCTTCAGAAGACATGTCCCTTGTAGCTGTCTCAAAAGGAGCTAGGATGTAGCACACTGTCTCCATTAATTTCCACTGCAGCACAGACAGCATAATGCCATCTCCAATAATGTAACTGGAGCAATACTCATGCACAGCTTGCTTTTGCTCCAAGAGGCACTGCAGCATATAAAGCATTGAGTTCCAATGAGTGGAAACATTTTGAATTAGCTTTGCTGGTTTTTGCAGTTCGACAATGTCCAGATAGCCTTGGTTGAATGTGAAAAGTGAGTCACAATTTTGCAAACAGCAATCATACCACCCACTTGTGTTTCATTGCTGAGAAATCCTGTCATAATTAAATGTGCAAAGCAAGAAGCATGCATAAATCCTCCATCCTGTACTACTTTCAAGATGTTGGCTCCATTGTCACTTACTATGAAGCCACATTTTAGACCGTGGAGAATGAACCCATTCATCAAAGAGGTCATTTAGTTCCTGCAAGATGTTTGCAGCTGTATGACTTGCCCAAATTTCTTTATATGCAGCAGCCATCTTCTGCGGTGTCTTTGTTTTTGAAGAACCACAAGAAAACGTGACCCAATGAGCAGTAAGGGACATGTAATCTATCTTTTGAGTGCTGGTCCACATATCTGTTGTGACATGAATAACCCCACCCTCTGCAGTTTTAAGTGCAAGCATCACTGTCGCGTTAAAGCCTGATAAATGTTTGGTATTTCAATATAGGAAAAGTACCTTCGATGAGGAACTTTGTAACGAGGCTCTGCTAGTTTCAAGAGCTCCCTAAAATCCTCATGATCTACCAAAGAGTATGGGAGAAGGGCTCCAGCTAACAGTTCACCAATTCTGTGATTAAGATGAAGGGTCTTTGATGATTTTTAGTAAAGGTATTCTTCCTTTCAAATGCTTGAGACAGTGTTAGCTGTTTACAACATGTCCCTGCTGGTTTATTATACACTGTGCTTCGATGGGCAGATGGACGCTGGGATGGTGGACTAGGACTTACACATTCAGTGCCATCACTGGATGTGCAACTGGTACTAATGGTGCTGGCATTGGTGGTAACAATGATCCTAGGGCTGGCAGTGGTTCTGTCTGCATCAAGTTCAGACAATTCAGTATCCATTTCAGATTCCTCCTCACCCTTCTCACGTGCGGTCTGGAAGATGGAGGACATGGGTTTTGGATGATCAAGCAAAACTGAATGCTTTTTCAGATGCGTTTAAGAGCTATAGTGCCAAGGCATGGCACAACTTTACCACAGCCACTCTGTTTACACAGGAACAAATTGCTCTGCATGGATCAGTTTTACTGACAGAGAAATAATTCCACACCTCAGATGTGACAGATTTTGTTCGAAAGTGCTAGGAAGATAGCTAAAGACTGTTTGTATCTTTTCACCTGTCCTAACAGAACCCGGTCATGCTCCTTGATGCTAGAAGAGGGGCAGAAGACTCTGATGGATTTTCATTGCTGGCCAACACAGAAGTGGTGGATTCAATGGATATATCCTTTTCATTGCCAACAGTGCTGGATGTATTTGCAAGTGCACTACCTGATTCATTGTCAGCAGACTTGCTCATTTCACTTTGTTGAGGAAGTAATGATACGTCGTGAGACACAACAGTGTCGGACTGAGACAAAGAGCTACTGTCTGAGTCAGAGAGGGACTCACTGTCACTTGCATTATTGCTGCTAGTCATAGAGATCTTAACTGCATGAATGGCATACCTTATGGTGCCTCTCCGTGTGACCCCAGCAGCTGTACAGGTTTTCTTAAAAGGTCCCCTTTACCACACTTCACTGTTGCTCTTTTGCTGTTTTTGAATTTTATCACATGAAACATTTTGGTTATTTCTACTAGCACCAGAATTACCACTACCACCAACACCTGCTCCAACACCATCACCAGATGCTTCATCTATGTTGGTGTCAGCCATAACAGTACCAGTATACTGCAGTGAACACACCCACACCCACACAATTCCTGTGTAAGAAAGCAATGTGATCTGTGATCGCTGGCTACAACTCCCAAATTTTATTTTGGTTGTGTGACACTGTGATGCAGTGGACTGAAAGTAATTAAAGAATATGACGGTTTGCAACTAAAGGATCCCAGGTTCAAGGCTTACAGAATGATTGGGCTGCTGGGCATAGGCATACACATAGCAGTCAAGGGGTGCACAGCAGCAGGGTGATGGACTGACTACAGGAGATGGAGTCACATACACAACTCAGGGAATGAGAATTATATTTCTACGCTTCTGTCATGTAAGGTTAATGCCACCACACAACTGGCCACTGGGCTTCTCTCTGTAACACACACTGGGTAGGGTACAGTGCAGTCAAGGGGCACACAGCAGCAGGGTGATGGGCTGACCACAGGAGACGGAGTCACATACACAACTCAGAGAATGAGAATTATATTTCTACACTTCTGTCATGTAAGGTTAATGCCACCAAACAACAAGCCACTGGGCTTCTCTCTGTAACACACACTGGGTGGGGTACAGTGCAGTCAAGGGGCACATAGCAGCAGGGTGATGGGCTGACCACAGGAGATGGAGTCACATACACAACTCAGGGAATGAGAATTATATTTCTATGCTTCTGTCATGTAAGGTTAATGCCACCACACAACTGGCCACTGGGCTTCTCTCTGTAACACACACTGGGTAGGGTACAGTGCAGTCAAGGGGCACACAGCAGCAGGGTGATGGGCTGACCACAGGAGACGGAGTCACATACACAATTCAGGGAATGAGAATTATATTTCTATACTTCTGTCATGTAAGGTTAATGCCACCACACAACTGGCCATTGGGCTTCTCTCTGTAACACACACTGGGTAGGGTACAGTGCAGTCAAGGGGTACACAGCAGCAGGGTGATGGGCTGACCAAAGGAGATGGAGTCACATACATAGATAACACACAACACAGGGAATGAGAATTATATTTCTAAGCTTCTGTCATGTAAGGGTAATAACAGCACACAACTTGGGAGATGGGAGCAGGGAGTCACATACACAACACAGGGACTTGGGAGTGGAGAAGTAGAAGTCTCACACAAACACAGAGGAGAGGTGTCCAAAAAAATTAACTGCCTGCCTTCAGTCAATGCCTTACTGCCAGTGCCTTGTGCTGTTTTATAAGGACTAATAAGGACTGGAATTTTTATTTTGAGGGTGAAAGTCAAGAGGAGGATCCCCCTTAGCAGCACAGCACAATGAGCTTGAGCATAGTCCTTATATACTCTGTCCTTCCTGACAAATTTATTTGCCTTTTTTTTTTTCCCCTTGTTATATGCTTGTTGCTGGCAGCTGCTGAGTGTGCACTGTGTAGTGCTGCAGTTTCAATCACAATCACATTTCACAAAGGTTCTTCTTTCTGTATTTTTTTTATTCTCTTTCCTGAGTCCTGATATTGATCTCGATCCCTATTCCCTTCCCAATTCCTGATTAGTCCCTCCACCTGAACCTCTCCCTAGTCCCACACCCGACCGTTAATTTATTGAGCCTTTTTTTTCAGCCTTTCTCTCGTACTCGGTCTCTCGGGTCTGGGCCCGCCTGCCCCCTTCCCTTGAACTTTTCAATTTGCTTAGCCCTTTTCGTAGGAAAATGGATGATGGAATTTTTAAATAATTCAATAAGCACTGCAGCAACTAGCAAGTGCTGCAGTCCGATTAATAGCCACGACCTGGGCCCTGGCCTAGTAAGTATCGAAGCAAGAATGCTGGCTGCAGTAGTAGTGGTACGCTACAGTTAAGTGAGGCTGCTGCTGCCTCCTGAAATCCCTCAGCAAATGGCACTCTCGAAGCATCCGCTAAATAAATACCCCACAGATCCATGGCTCGCATAGCTTTACTCCAACCCCACCTGACCACACAGTATTGGTCAGGTGGTGAGGATGACTTCATTTGAGCATATGTGGGCACGTTTACATACGCAAAGTGTGAGACAACTCGTGAGTGGAATTGGCAGCCCCAACAACACTGCTGCTGCTGCACCCCCCACCACCACACATCGGGCTGCCATTTGCCTGCTGCTGCTGGGATGTGCCTCCTCCAGTCCCCACACATACCCCCACACCAACCCCACATGGGCTGCCTGCTGGGATGTGCCTCCTCCTCCTCCCACACACAAGTCATCAGCTGGGCTGGGGCCAGGAAAAAGACGTCACGGGAGTTGGGAGGACTCAGATTCGAACCCTTTTGCAAACCTTTTAGTGTTTGAGTTCTAAGTTAGAACTCAAACACCAGGGTTCAAGGAGGGTTCGAATCTTTGACAAACTAGTTCTGACAACCCTAACTGCGCACATTCGCAAAGTCTCAGAAGGGGTGTCGTATATAATGCACCTCTTTGTGTAGTAACAGGGCTGCAAGGAAGTACCAAAAAACTTGTTAAAACTCTTGAGTTTTAGCATTAAATATCTCTCCCCAGTGTAATGAACTGCTTTACAAAAAAAAATACTCAGTTCATTATTTCCAACCGCTGTGCGAAATGCCGTTCACTTGAACACCAAAACTGAGAGACAGACCTAATGATTACCACGCAGTATCAAAATAAGACATTCTGGGGATTTTTACCGATTTACATCTGCAACATCTACGTTTCCTACCGATGTAAGGAAAAAGGGGATAACTCTAAAACTTAACTAGACCTTGCCATACTTATAATGTATTTTCTGAAGGGTTCTAAAAGGGTCCTAACGCTGAGTGTTTTTGACATGTCCCTTTTATCTTTTGGGCAGAGACCAAAAGAAAAATGGAACACGAACCTTCATAAAAAATTCAGTATCTAATGCTTGGCCAGACCATTAATACTGTTTTACTACTATAACAGAAGTACAATCTTTTAAAGAAATATACATGACAGGTCTCTGACCTAATAGGATTAAAGAGACCTTGTCACACTCCCCTCGTGTGGCTGGGAGGAGTCCAGAAAGTCCTCTGGGCCCCATAACTGGCCTCAGTCGGCCATGAGCCATAGCCTTCTGTTTTCCGCATTAAAGATTGGTTCATGCAAAAGGCCAGCCAGACATATACTCAGTTGTTCACCGGGGAAAGGGCTGGGTTATGTGTGTGCTTAGTTTCATGTTTAATGTTATATTAGAATTACTTAAAAGAGTTATGTAATGGTGTTCAAATAACTTTGTTCAGGTTAATGGTTAATACAAGCTGGTATGAGGTGGGCCTCCCCACCACCTCCTATCCCTATACCCTCCTTCCCATGTATCCTGAGTTGTTAGGACCCCCCCTTTTTCTCCCTTTCCCCTCTTCTTTTTTTACCTGGAGCACCTATTAGTGGTGAAGCATCCTGGCCGGGATTAGTGGTCATTCACCGTCGAATTACCAACACCCTAACTGGGTGAGTGAGCCAGTGTAGCTGGATGTCTTAGCCTGTGCTGAGACTCTCATACGTGCATAACTTCCCACCCTCAGTGTATTCACATTTACTACTGTGACAGAGTTGTTTCACTTTGACTGTCATTAGATTAGGTAGTTGCTTTCTTGGACTGATCTATTGCTATTCTACCTGAAATATTATCCAGGGGATAGCAAATTCTGCTACAGATTGTGTTCATTGTTTTTCCCTTTTACTTCATATCTCACAAGAGTTCTTCATTGTTTCCTAATTCTATAGGACATCTCTGCACCCTTCCCTTGGGAAGCAGCTGCCCAGGAATAGTGCCTCTGGGACAGCCATGATTTCTTCCCAAGTTCATAAGAACACACCCTAAGGGTCTGGTTGGTGGCAGGGTAGCTGTGGGCCCTACCAAGGCCTGGTAGGCTATAGGTAAGTGGGATTAGGAACCTGAAATAGGGAGGTCAGGCCAGGTGACACTAAGCAAGGGTGGAGGTCTGTTTCCTGGAATGTTAAGGGGTTAAACCACCCTGTAAAGAGAACTAAAGTGTTACAGCACCTCTGGTCAATGAATACTGATATTGCCCTCCTCCAGGAAACACACCTCACCACCAGGATGGTGCAATGGCTCAATAAATTGTGGGTGAGTAAGGTTCTGGCTAGCTCTGCATCTTGAAAATCAAAAGGGGTAGCCATATTACTGCATAAAGCATGCCAATGGGTTGAGGAAGCCGTCAAAATGGATGCACAGGGCCGTTGAATAGCGTCTCGGTTCACATACCCAGAAGGAATAGTTATAGTTGTGAATGTATACGCAACCAACTCAGACTCGTCTGACTTCCTAGCAGAAATCAGCCAAGTGCTGACTTCTTGAAGGATACCCCTGGAGAAGGGACAATCCCACCGGAAAGGACTACATGTTCTTCTCCCCTGTGCACTATACCCACAGCCGCATTGACTATTGGCTGGTGAATCAAGACAAGGCATTGACAATACCAGCACTGGTAATATATTGATTTCAGACCATGCACCAATTGCCTGCTGCTTTCTCCCCCTGGGCTCTGCACATCCTCCCCAAAGTGGAGATGCAACCCTCTGCTTCTTTGGGACAAAGAATTCTGCTCCGCTATGATTGATGAGGCAAAGGCATATTTCCAAGTCAACTCTGGGGGTGAAGTGGAAGCTGGTATGGTCTGGGAAGCCTTTAAGGCGATATTACGGGGAAGAATCATCTCCGATACAGTAGCTAAGAACAGAGCATGCAGAGAGGAGATTTCTAAATTGCAATGTGAATTAACTGCGCTGCAGATGAGGTTCAAGACCCCCCCCATAGACAATACCCTGCTAACCTCCATAGTAGGGCTCAAATACAAAATTAACACCCTGCTACAATGCAAGGTGGAATGGCAGCTTCTCAAGTCTAAACATAAATCCTGGGAAGGGGGAGACAAAAGTGGCAAACTGCTTGCCTATCGCCTAAGGAAGCAGGAAGCTGAGTCCAGGATTCATGCCCTGCGAAGTCCCAACGGGAAGGTAGTTTTTGACCCTAACTGGATGAACGAGATCATGCGGCAGTACTACCAGACTCTATACCAGTCCAAGATTGCCATGGATGGCCCAAGCCTGACCAGAGAATTAGATGGCTTTTGCAACTCCATCCACCTCCCCAAACTCTCTCCAGGACTAGTTCAATGCCCAGAGAACCAAATAACACCAGTGGAGCTTTGTGCATTATTGCAGAAGGCTAAAGGCAAGACGCTGGGGCTAGACGGGATGACAGTAGAGTTATACCAACTACTGCAGGACATAATCACGCCACGTCTCCTCCAAGCTCTACAGGAAGCCCACAGCAAGGGCTCCCTCCCCCCAACCATGAAGGAAGCTATGGTCATCTTGCTCCGGAAAAAATTCTCAGACCCATTGGACTGTGTCAACTTTTGCCCCATATCATTGTTATCTGTTGATACTAAGATAGTAGCTAAAATATTGACCAAGGTTGGAGCGCATATTACCTTCCTTGATCCACACCTCACAAGCGGGGTTCTCTAAAGGGAAGTCCGGAGTGGACAACCTAATTCTGGTACATAACCTAAAATGGCTTGCTCTGCACTCCCCACAGCCAATGGCTGCCTTGGCCATAGATTTTTCTAAGGCCTATGACTCTGTGGAGTGGAGCTACCGTCACAGAGTTCTGGACCCTTACAGATTTGACCCTTATTTTCAGGGATGGGTATCCATCTTGTAGAATTTGCCTTCTGCCATGATATTGACCAACAGAAATGTATCGCCCCTTTTCACTTCAGAGGGCACCCAGCAGGATGCCCTCCCCCCACTCTTTCTCCATTGCTTTGGACCCTAGCAGTAGGAAACTCTTAGTCGCCGGGACATATTGGGAATCCAGTGGAGGGACAAGAATTCTGGTTAATTCATATGCAGATGACCTTCTACTGACCATAACCAACCCAGAGCAGTCACTGCCCAAGATTCTAGCAATACTCAAAATCCTCAAGAAGCTCTCGCCTCCCTTGAACCTGGCTTGCTATCAAGACTGTCTCCAGGAGAGATATGGTGGTCCTCCAAGGCTTTTTATTTAGGGATAAACATCCCTACAAGGTGGAGAGAGCTGGAAGGAGCCAACTTCACCCCACTACTCACCACCTTAATGGTAGAAATTGGTCATTGGAAAAAACTAAATTTGTCTCTCAAGGGCAAAGTGGCAGTGGTGCAGATGTTTATTCTCCCGAGGGTCTCCTATCTTTTCCACGATCTTCCTATCTGCCTCTCCCCCAAACTTTTT
Source organism: Neoceratodus forsteri (assembly GCA_016271365.2). Classification (NCBI taxonomy): domain Eukaryota; kingdom Metazoa; phylum Chordata; order Ceratodontiformes; family Ceratodontidae; genus Neoceratodus; species Neoceratodus forsteri. The sequence continues at coordinate 1,275,810,141 of CM057450.1, read as the reverse complement.
CTGTCCCTGGACAGGCTAATGTCTCTCTTGTTGTGGGAAAAGAAAACTGCTCGATGGAGCAGGGCTAAGCTATGAGCTCACTGTTCCAGAGGGGCCTGGGGCTACCGTGATGCAAAGGATATCAGCTGGCTTATGGGTAGCACAACAAATGGTTTCCCACCACCCCATGTGGGTTGGGGCATACTGTCACCACAGCGATTCCTCCATTATTAAAGACCATCACAGCTACAAGAATCAGGCAAAACCTGCATGTCGCTGTGATGGTCTGAGCAGTGCCGGAGACTGCCTCGCAGGGTGTACGGCCCCCCCCGGTCCAGCTCCAACTCGGAGATGGAATCCTAAAGACCAGGGGTTGTGGGGAGCACAGCCCCCCCCCGCGATTGAAACACAGAGGCATCCCTGACACTGCAATGCCAACATTCGGCACTGCGGCTGTCACTGTCAGGGATGTCTCCGTGTTCAATGTTGAGGTGGCATGGTAAAACCATGGGTTGGATTAGAAACTGCGCTGGTGTGGGAGGGTACCCTGAGTATGTTACTCTCCAAAGCAACTCTTCCTCTCCGCAATGCTACCCCTATTATGATGGAAACTGTCAAATCTTGGCAGATGGCCATGGCACTATCTTACGTACCTAAGCCAGCATGGGACCCCCCCCCCCGTCGAGTTTACCTACCTCTGGAATAACTGGCGCATTACTGTGGACAACAAGCCACTCAACTGGCCAACCTGGGCCAACAAAGGTATTAGCTTGATCAAGAACCTTTACATTCCCAACTCAAGTGTTTTGATGTCCTATGAACAATTACAGGCATGGTATGGTCTCCCATGTCAGGATTTCTGGTGATATCTCCAGACTCATAGTGCAATCCACTCCCTCCAGACTCGCCAGGCACAAGATGCCAAACTGGAATAACTGAGCATACTCCACAAACCTGCCAATCAACAGGAATTAGTGGGAAAAGTCTACCAGACCCTCAGGACTCCCAGACGGACCACACCAAAAAGTGCAGGTTGAAATGGGAGGTGGAGACCCTAGCAACTATATCTCCTGAAAACGGAAGCAGTGCATCAAGGCCACCCATACATCACACAGAGATGTAAAAAGCCGACTGATTCAGTCGAAGATCCTGATGAGATGGTACAGGACTCCAGCTTTACTTCAGTCTATGGGGATATTAAATCATGCACAATGTTGGAGATGTCAACAAAGTCCTGCGCATTTGCTACATATACTATGGCAATGTCTGGCACTGGCATTCTTCTGGAGGATGGCTCTTGATGACTGTTCCAAAGTAGTAAAGGTAGATATTGGTCAACCACACCCTCTGTTACTTCTGAGTGATCCCTCTCCCCTTGACCCCATGCCAGAACCACTCAAAGGCTGAGTAATGACTGCCCTGCTAGAAGCCAAACATGCCATATTGATGAAATGGAGACAACCTCTACCCCCCATCTAACTTTGCCTGGCACTCCACTCTGGTGAAGCTGGCTATCTTTGAGAGGCTGCCATACACTGACCAAAACCAAATCCATAAATTTCAGAAGAAGTAGGACGCTTATTTACATTCACATCTGTGCTCAGTCCAACCTACCTTGCCTGACAACCCCCCGGTTCAAGGAACCTCCTGACCTATTCATAGAAACATAGAAGTTGATAGCAGATAAGGACCGCAAGGCCCATCCAGTCTGCCCATTTCTTTTTTACCTTATAATGTGACATCGGCCTTTGCTCTGTCAGTGGCTTATCTATTCATACTCATTTGTATTGCTTCCTTATGCCTATCCCATGCCTGTTTGAAGCCCTGCACTGTATTCATATCCATCACTTCCTGAGGTAGGCCGTTCCATGCATCCATCACCCTTTCTGTGAAAAAGAATTTCCTCACATTCCCCCTTAATCGGCACCCCTCTAATCTCATGCTGTGTCCTCTTGTCCTGCTATTCCACTGTACTAAGCTTACTAGGTGGATTGCCCATGCCTTAGACCACAGCCCTCTTGGGGCTGAACTCACCCATATGTTCAACTACCTGTTACATAGGGAATATGATGCAGGTCATTTTCTTGGGGTGCTTGTTCCGTGTTTTTGTTGCATTTGGAGACTACTTTCCAGTCATAGACTATACTGGGTACACCAGACCACCCCGGGGGGGGGGAGGGTCTAACAGATTTGTTGTTTATCTCCTGTTTAAGAGATGTTGCTGTATGGATGTACTGTATTGTTCTGTGATGTCTGAACAATTGAAAATCAATAAACTTTTTCATGATAAAAAAAAAATGACACCATTATCGAGACCTTTCATTGCCATACCACTAACAAAACCTGCGCACAAAATAGTGACTGTCATTTCTAAAAATGAATGAGTCAATGTAGCCAATATATCCTTCTGGCCAAAACAAAAATGCGAACTAAATGGTCCTCCAGAGCTGATACTTGATGCAGAGCATTTATGGGCAGGTGGCTGGAGATTTAAAGTGACACTAAGACAAGAAAATGGAGAAATACAGCACCTGCCAAATAGTTTTTTTCTGGGCAGAGCTAGAGGTGTGGTTTTCTATGGGGGACAGCCAAGGGCATGCTACAGATGTGGAGACAGGCAGCACTAAAGCAATGCATGTGATAAAGTAAAGTGTGGCTTATTTGGTGAAATAGATCATTTTGGAGCATCATGCTGGAACAAAATCAAATGCAGTCTATGTGAAGAAAATGTTCATGACTTCATGAACTGTCCATGGGCCACACACACAGTCCAGACCCTATGGAAAAGCAGAACAGGATGCATATGTAGCCTTGGTGCAAAGGGATAGACTAGCTAAAGAAAACAAGAGAAAGAGGAAGGAACAATGCCCAAAACTAAACAAAACACAGGCCCAGATATTCAAAAGGTTGCACATGGCGCATAACAGTGTTGTGCTGTCACAACCCGCAATGTGCCTGGTGCGATATTCAAAAGGGAAAAGTCGCGCACAAATCCCGATGCGCCGAGCACATCAGTAATGTATGCAGGCACAGATGGGGTGTGCCCACGCATAACCCGCGCAGCCCGGAATTCAGCCCGAGATGCAGAGCCATGCATGCGCAACCCTTACCCAGCCAGCACAAAGTTAAGCCAAAAAAAGGAACAACTGATGGTCACCCACAGGTGACCTGCCGCATTGCAGGGTGCAACACGTCAGCTGTGATTCATTCACATATCTGGAATGTGAAATGCGGTATGGGCTGCATGCTTTGGCTCATGCTGGAACCAATGGGTGTGCAGCCCTGCTAAGCTGATCAGTCGGCGGCGCAAACGGTGGTGCTGCCGCCAACGGCTGGACGGGGAGGGCGGGTGGTGGGGCTCAGTGGGTGGGTGGGTAGGGGCACCACTAGACCACCAGGGATATTGGTCCTTTCTTTGGGTACAGATGCCCACAATTGGGTGGAAAGCGGTCCACTGGACCACCAGGGATAGTGGAATAACTCTTATTTTATAATACAGATGCCTGCAATCAGGCATAGAGAGGTCCACTGGACCACCAGGGATATTGCAATAATTCATATTTTATTAGACAAATGCCCGTGATTGGGCAAACAGCGGTCCACTGGACCACAAGGGATATTGGACGGGGGGGTTGTCATTTAAACAGATGCCCGTGATCGGGCGAACAGCAGTCCACTGGACCACCAAGGATATTGGATGAGGACTTTATATTTAAACAAATGCCCATGATCGGGCTGCAGGGGGCATCAGTCACCAACAGCTGCTGCCTGGCAGGGCGCCAGGTGCAAGTCGTCAGGGATCGGCGCACCTGCATGCTAATGGAATGCAAATGGGGCCATAATGACATGCAAATGGACCCATGTGTGCCTTGCATAAATTATGGCCCCATTTGCATGTCACCTTTTGCAGGTACTGTGAATGATGCAATGGCGCTTGTGCTAGTGCATCTCCATGCTCCACTCTGGCCACTTGCGCTGGTGCAGTACCACTGCACCATGCACAGTGGGGGTGGCCAGGGTGAGATATTCAAAGCTGCTGGGCCATAGCGCAGCTCTGCGAATATTGCCCAGGCCACACCCCCGCGCAGCTGTTGAGCTGCGCACATGCTTGCAGCACAGCCTGGCACAGTTTGAATATCTGGGCCACAGAGTTCTCCTCCCACCTCCTCCCTCCCTCCCTCCCCCAAAAGAGGAAACCAATATGGAAACTAACTAAGAACTGCCACCTGAGGGTGAACAAAGAGAAGATAAAGAAGCAAACCCTGATTCAGAATTACTACTAAATGAAAGCCAGCCATACCACCACCAAAATTGCATAAATCACCAAAACAAAACAAAAAAATCAAGATGATGTGACACAAATATTACAAAACAAGTACCAAATCTTTCAAGAAAATAATCAGCAGATTCAGAAGGGAATCAAACTCTTCCTCAATAGCTATCAATACAGGACCAATCTTCTGAGTATGAATCAACAGACACTCAGCTTTCCAAAAATGGAAAGCCATGATAAAACAGGTGTAAAAGTTTGTTTGTGTATATCCTCTCTTTGTTTTATCAGCATGGCAGAACTACAATGTATTACATGTAATATAAACAGTATTAAAATAGAAATAAGAGGCTAACCACCTTTTCAATACTAAGAGAATTAAAAGGGATATAATCTATATTCAAGACACTAGGTTGCACACTCTGCTAGAAATACAACAGGCTTAAAGGAATGGAAGGTGGGACCATCATTGTGGTCAAGAGGAGAACAATGTACAGGGTAGGCATACTGTTTTCCAGTTCAGAATATAGTATACAGAAAGTGACAGACCTATGCCCAGGAAGAGCACTTATAGTGGATGTATAGCATAAAAATGCATATCTAAGGTTGATTAATATATACAACCCACAAGTTAAAACTGAAAGAAACAACCTCATGCAGAAAATAGAGCCCTTCTTACATAACTCCAAAACAGTACTATGGGGGGGGGGTGGATTTTAACTGTGGGCTAGCAGCGAAGGATTGGGGTAGAAAAACAAAGAACATTTTTTGTGACGCAAATAAATTAAATGAAATACTTACAATAAAAAGAAAAGCCTTACAGCATACATACCACAAAGGGAAGATTTCCACATGGATAGATTTCTGTTTTTTACCAAAAGATACAAATATACAATCAATAAACATAATTCCTCTAGAAGTATCAGATCACATGGCTATTAAACTCAATATAAATCTAGGGAACAACAAAAAACGGGGTCAGGATACTGGAAAATGAATCTGTCACTCTTACAGGAGGAATTTACACATAAAGAAATTAAACATTTGTTATTGGCAAGAAAATCAGTATATTTTATGTACAATAGTGTAATGGAATGGAATGGTGGGAAGACACAAAAATAGTTATAAAACAACTATTGATAGGGAATCAAAAGGGAGGAACCAATTATACAAAATACCTAAGCTTAATGCAAAATATATGAAACTGTTAACTCTGGAAGTAACAGAGAAAATAGATGCTGCTGCAGAAACTAAAGTTATCAAAGAGGAAATGTACAAATTTCAATATAATAGGGCTAAATCCCTAATTCTGGAACAGAAATAGGGTACACAAGGTATTAAATTCTAATTATACCCATACAACAGTGACAAAGGAAGAACACAAAACAGAGTAATGTCAGAATTAACTGATGAGACAGGAGAAAAACAAACAGATCTTGGATAAATAAAGCTAATTGTGCAATAACACATGGAAAAAAAACTTTTCAAAAGGGGGAGACGATAGAGGATGCATTCTTCTTTGAGGAAATAAAAATACCAAAAATTCCAGAAACAGAAAAACAAATCTTACAAGAACATATAGTAGAAGCAGAAATTAGAGAAGCAATGCAGGCGCTATCTAATAACACTGCACTGGGTATAGATGGAATACCCAATGAATTTTATAAAAAAATATGAAGAAGACCTAACACCTATGTTAAAAGAAGTGTACAACTATGTATCCATGACAGGGAAAATAGGGAGCAGCATGAAACAAGGAATAACAATCTTTCTATATAAAAAGGGGGATAAAGCATATATTAAAATTTGGAGATCTATCACATTATTAACCTCAGATTATACAGTACTAGCAAAAATTATTAATAAAAGAATGACAATAGCAGTACAGAACATTATACTAGATACCCAGACATGTGCTATACCATGTAGAGATATTAAGCAAAACTTAAAATACATAAGAGAGGTAATGGACATGGGGCAAAAAGAGCAGTTAGATGGGTATATATATATATATATATATATATATATATATATATGTTAGACCAAGAAACAGCCTTTGACACAGTAAAACATAATTACATGTGAGAAGTGTTACAGGAATATGGTATTCCAAGGAACATGTTAGTATAGTGTAAAGCATTCTATAAGGAAGCACAACTGTTGCTGATGGTAAATAATAGTATGGGTATACCAATATTCATTCAGAATGGTGTGAGGCAGGGGTGTTCCTTAATCCCCCTTTTGTATATAATATGTCTAGACCCTATCATGAGGAAAATAGAAGGAAATAAAGATATAAAGCCAATGGAAACTAAGAAAGGTGTTAAGATACAAAAAACAAGTGCCTTTGCAGATGATTGTGTCCTTTTTATGAAAAATAGGCAGCCAGGTGATAATACAATTAAAATATTTGAAAATAATACTAGGTATACTGGAATCAAGATTAACAAATGAAAAGGCATGATTTTATCGGTAGGACAAGCTAGAGCAGAGAGTCCAGGAACAATACCTATAGCTACTGGAAAGGTAAAAATATTAGGAATACAATTTAGTAAGCAAAATGGCATAAAAGAGAACTGGGAGGAAAAAAATAGATATAGCACAAAAAAAAGTTACAAAATGGAAAGGATGGAATATGTCCAAACAAAAAAGAATATTTTTAATCAAGAATTCTCTGCTTCCAATCTTTTTATATTTGGCATACATATTTCCAGTACCTCAGAATATGCCAACAAGAATTTTAGCAATCTTCTTTGAACTACTGTGGGGAAGTAGACTAAATCCCATTAGGATAAATCACACCTATAGACCAATCAAGGAAGGAGGACTGAATATGATCCAACCAATAGTCTTTTTTCAAACAATCTTCTTAAACACAAATATTAAGCCCCATTTGAGTAAAGAAGAAAACACTTGGACCCCTTTAAACACAGAGTGGAGGGGGGAACTCCAAGGTACTTGGGGAACTACAAAAAAAAATAATAAAGAAGTGCAATTTCCAGAATATGTAGAAACTAGTAGAGCGTATGTCAAACAATGGAATGTAACAAAAACATCACTAGGCAATCTAACCAGGAAACAGCTACATAAAGTAATTATGGAACAAATCTATTATGAAAATCCAGTTTTTAAGGCTCCACAGCGTATAAAGGAAAGTACAATCCTAGAAGTAAGATTAGGAAATAGAATCCCCTCCAAAATGAAAGAAACCATATGGTTATGTAGCCAGGGAAAACTGAATGTACGGAGCAACCGTAAACATAAAAAGATGGAAGAAAGAATGTGTTTGCATGATGATTGTGTAGTAAAGTTAGAGACAATGGAACACCTTTTCTTTGAATGTTCTTTTATAAATATGCTATGGGAGAAATTAGCCAGGATATGGAATGTTAAATGTTAAGGACATGTCATATGAACAATTAGTACAGTATGGGACAACTTTCAGAGAATGGGGAAAATGGGAAAAAAACAATATATGTAATTTTTGCATGCATAAAATTGACAAAATGGCAAGCAAGGTGTCAAAGACTATTACAAGAACAAAAATTGATCCTGGACGATGTGACTTTCAAGACACAAGCAGAATTAGATGCCATTTATAACTATGAAATAAAAGCATTTGGAGAAGCTCATAAAGATAAAATGTGGAAAAACATAGACTGGGTAGGGTAAGGAGGAAAGTAAAGGAAAAAGGAAAAAGGTTTTGCATAAAGTAAAGAAATACTTTAATATGTTCTCTTTTTTCGTTCAGGAAAATGTATATATATATATATATATATATATAGATAGATATGTAATATGCAACAAAAATGTGTATGTATAATGTGGAAAAATGTTTGGTTTTGGTATTAAATAAAAAATTCCCCTACTCTTGTCAAGAAGTGCCATGGGATCGTTAACATTCACCTGAACTACCATCAGAACAGGCAGATGGGACCTCGGTTTAACATCTCATCCGAAAGATGGCACCTCAGGAGTGCAACACCACCCTCATGCTGCACAACAGTGTCAGTATTGGGATTTAACCCAAGTGCCTGGTGTGGGGATAGAACACATAGCCTTCTGATCTCCCAGCCTCAGAGGTGATTGTGCTGCCTGCTTAGCCACTAATCCCCTGTAAACCCACAGTTGCCTTGCTACACTACAAAATCCTGAGTGACAGCAATGTAAAATGATCTTTTTAGATCACTCCACAAGAGAAACGTAAAACACTACAACCTACGGCATCCTCATTAGGACAAATACACCTAGTGGAGAACTACAACTACAGCATCCTCAGAAGGACAAACCCATTAGGCGGAAGAACTATTTTATTACAAATGCATGTAAACAGTGTTTTTTTTAAATATTTATTTAGGTAAACCTCTAAAATAAAGTTGCCCATTTTATAAGTGGATTAATACACTCCAGAGCATGGATTTACTGAGCATTAATCCATGCCTGGGGTTGTGCAGTCATGGATTAATGCTCAGTAAACTCATGCTCTGTCATGAGTTAATCCATTCTTATAACCCATGGGTTATAACGGCGAACACGCACCAGCTTCTCCTCTGCCTGGCTCGTGCTCACTCACACTGCAGTAAAACCATCCATCAGCTGGGCAAAACTGAAACACCTTACGCAGTAATTCTGCAACCGGAAAAAAAAAAACCACGTTCAAACACTTGTAAAAGGCCAAAACAGTGAAATCTTCACTTACTTACCTTGCCCCTGTTCCACGGATGTTTCGGTATGGCAAGCATATCAGACAGCCCGTAGCTTCATCATTGACTGTATTAAATGTTTAACCTAGTGTTTACTCCTCTGACATCACCTTATTGAATGTATTGAATGTCTCACCTCATTTATTGTACCTCTTTTATTGTTTGTTATTATCTACCTACTGAAACTCTGTATCTATTACCATTATATTTCTTGGCACTTACCTCTGTATGATGCATAGTCTCTCTGTAAATTGACTGCCTGTGTCATATGTACTGTGCTACCTTTACCTTATAACCTCCAAGGTCGCACCTGAAAATAGACAAATGTCTCTCCTCTCTCTCTCTCTCTCCCCTCTCTCTCTCTCTCTCCCTCCTCCTCCTTCTCTCTCTCTCTCTCTCTCTCTCAGTACCCTCCAACCTTAGTAGCTCACTAGAATATCATCAAGATAACAGGGACCTGAGGCAACCAAAGAAGAAAATCAAATAGAAACAAGCATTTGTCAATGCCAAATGTTGTCACGCTGGCATTGGCATTGGCAGTGCTGGAGCCAAAGATGCATAATAGGAATGGCAGTAAAGTATTGAAGTGACGCCAAACCCACCCCCAACCTCTAGAGAGCGACAGGCATTGGGGTGTGCCTTTGGGTCATCAGCTATAATGCTCATGCCATTGTACCTCACCCTACTCTGTAGACACTGACAAGTGTCGGGGTGTGCTTTGGGGTTCTTTGGGCATTGTACTTACCCCATTCCATAAGTAAATACACTGACGTGGTGCAGTATAGGAGTGTGGGGTGAACTTTGGCCTAACAGTGCAAGGCACACCACGATGCCTGTCAGTGGCTGCAGGGTGGTGTGGGGTGGAATGGCGTAGCATTACATCCGATGATCCTAAGTCACACCCCTGATGCCTGTCAGTCTGTACCGGGTTGGGTGCTACAGTTGGAAACCCTAACACTGTAGGCGTGTGGTGGTAGTTTCACTCCACATTTTCAACATGGGCTGCTTGTCAGGCCACCTCATGAAAAGCAGCACAATCACTTTGTTAGCTGAAAGGTGGTTTTGCAGCTGTGCCATTTGGTGACAGAGGGATGAAAAAACATTTTTGGGCAGGATGTGGAGAATGACAACTGTATTGTTCATGAGGAGGCATAAAAAAATGGCAACGCTGAAAATCTGGAGTGACAATATGAAATATTGGTGAAGCAATGAGCATGCATAGAAAGTGCGCAACACATGTCCATAATCCAATTATTTTTGGGAGTTTGTTAGCCACATTTGTAACATAGGCATTTTGGGACCTCCCCTTATGAACAGTGGTGCTGCGATTTTGTTAATCTGTCCCAAAAGTTGATTTCCCACAGAGACCACGCCATTGTGCGCCACAGGTGAGGAAACACATTTTGGGCAGGATGTGAAAAATGACAGCTGTACTGTTCATAAGGAGGTGTGAAAAAATGCCAGTATTGAAAATCTGGCATGGAAATATTACAAATTTGTGAAGTTACAAAGGTGCGTGGAAACGCTTGCAACTAGGGTTGTCACGGTATGAAATTTTGATGGTATGATAACCGCTGTGTGTTGTACCACGTTATCGTGATACCATGGTATAATGCATTCCAATGGGAAACCTAAAATATTCAAAATAATGCAATTTTAACCAAATTTTACATGTAAAAGCAGTTAAAATACTAGTAAATGACACATTTATGAATTTAATGAGAGAAAAGAAAGATAATGAGTCAAGTAAGTGCAAGAAAATATATTTTTATTGACTGGAAGTCACATTCCTCCTGACCTGATGATGAGCATGGAGCTATGAGCACTATAAGTATTTTTTTATTTTATCCATTTCATTGGAGTAGACAAGTGACGTGACACTGACATGACATAGACATACATCATAGTAAAAGTGTTTTAGTGTGTTCTTGTCTTAGCTTACAGCATAAAATGCAGTACCACACACAGTACCTAAACGTACTACCTAGTAAGTTAACCAATACCAAAAGTAGTACCCTACCAGACCAGAACCATACCATACAATAACAGCACAAGAGACTGGACTACTGGAGTAATAAGTCGGTCAGTCGATTTGCATTTGTGTTCATGTAATGTGAAATTGTCCTTCTTAAGCTGCAGTCTAGATGAGAGAGATGATGAAAGGAATGTCCATGTACAGTTGTCCGTCCACAGACGACTACTCCACACACACTCACTCCATCCACTTCTGGTGGTGGTGCATTGCAGCAGACTGAGTAGTAGACTCGAGTTGCAGAGCAGATGCACTGATGCAGGACGGAGTTGCACGTCACCGAATGTGTGCTGTTCTGTATACTGCTACTAGTACTACTACTAGCCTTAGTTAGAACTTGGCACAGCAACAGCAGTACTACTACTAGTACTAACAGAAATTAAGAATTAGAACATTTCCAATTGGAAAATCAAGGCTCATTCTCTGGAAATCAAGGCTCTCATTGTCTGTTTGGCTGTGGTAGGCTAGAATCTAGGCTGAGTGTACCTCTGTCCTCCTCACCTACAGCCTCGGGCTCCTTAATCCCAAACCCAGTCCCCTCAAGTGAAGTGAAGTTAGACTAGTAGTAAAAGTAACAGTAAGTTGTACTACTAGTCAGTGCAAATAGATTTGGAGAGAGATTCATATTTACTTTTTCATTTGTACCAAAGAAGTACCCCGCACTAACCCATCCTACCCTACCACCACAAACACACTGAGTCTGACAACTTGCCTGTAATGCAGACAAGTGACTTGACTCAAGTAGTCGCCACTGCCACTCACTGTGTCCAAGTCCGAGAAACTACTCCAAGTCCAAGTCCTCCAAGGCAAGGCAACAGCTGCCAGAGGCAATCAACTGAGCTGAGCCAACTGTCAGAGCTGGTTTGGCACCATCGCTGTGGTGGCATTTAAAGGAATCAGCCTATATATCCCAAATGCCATGTGGGTGCCAGCGGTGGGGCTCAAGCTGGCTGCTTTGTTCTTTCTTTTTTTTTTGGTAATAAATATTTAGCTAAGTAAACAGCTACACTATAGTAGCCTCTGGCTGAAGCAGTGAGCAGCCAATGTAAATGTGAGTTAATAAAGCTTGTTTGACTAATTGCTTGGGTTGAGTGAGTGAATCATGCCATATTGTGGTGAGTCAAGTTGTTTCATGTGACTGTGACGTGACATGAGTCCAATTTTGCATTAAAGGAATCAGCTTATATATCCTCAGTGCCAGGCCCATGTCATCATCATTTCAGTGGCAGGCACTCACTGGCTGTATTTTTGTTTGTTTTTAAAGTACTAACTACTACCAGCTTAGCTATAAGTAACTAGGAATTTATAGATTTAGTATTTCCCATGGGTTTTGTCTAGCTAGCCTCCCTCCACCGAAAGTGACTTGAATCATCTTGTGAGATGCTGCCTTGGACTCAAGACTCATAAATCAAGACTGAAGTAGTGACTTCAGAGCCGTGATTGATGATGAGAGAGTAAGTCAGAAGGACTGGAGTCTGGCTGGGTCATCAGGGTGGCATTAAAGGAATTAGCCTATATATCTCAGTGCCATTGCCATGTTTGGTGGTTGCTTGTGACTGGTGCTGACTGAGTCAAATCGATGTGACTGTGATTGTTAAGCTAGCAGCGATGATATTGTTAATATGGCTAATTATGTATGAATGCAAATGCAATAGAGTAATTTGTCTTATTGGTTTTGTTTAGGCAGCCCCAGCCACAGTCAGCCCAGCCGAGAGCTCAGTAGAGCCAGCCTGAGCCAACCAAAGTTTTGTGACACAGATGACAAGAGTCAGTCAGAGAGGAGGACTCATCAGGAGTCTGACTAACTCCGTCCCAGGGAACACACCACTGTAGTGGAGGAGGTGTCAGCCAGCTGTCAGGCGAGCAGAGACAGGAAGTGTTCCCCAGTGGAACTAGACTACTGGAGGGACTCGGGGGGGGGGGCATCAAGCAGACAGACAGATGAAGATGATGAGACAAGAAGAGACAGCAGCTTCACTAAGTGTGCGAGCTCAGCTGAATTGCCATTGCCAATGCCGACTACAAAATAGTCACTCATCACAAATCACAGCAGGAGGACAGGGAGAGGAAGAGGACTCTCAGACTCGGAGTCAGAATTCAGGAAGCAACAGCAGCAGATGTCAGAGTCAGAGCAGAGAGAATTTGGATTACTAAGCGGACAGTGCACTCTATCCATATGGTGTGTGTTTTTGTTGGAGGGTGGGCGTCAAATAAAAATGACTTATTCTAATCACTACACACAGATGTACTGCGAGCAGTAATTGTTGCAGAATCGGACTGATGAAGGGCTTTAGGAACAACTGGGAATGAAAATTGAAGGAACAGAGGACAACAGAATACAGACTAGTGCCTGCCAATTTTATCAATCACTAAACTGAAAAACATCTGTTTTGCAAATGGCATTTGGCATCATGACAAATCACATTTTGTGGTATTACTAAACAATAAAAAACGGACCTGAAAAAGTTCTCGGTGTGTTTTTTGTATATTCCATTCTCTAGTCTCTTTCTCTGTCTGAGTAACCTTTGCAGTTTTGTGCCTCTGACAGTTTGACAGGACTGTATCTACTTACTCTCCATTTTTACAGTGATTGTGAATGAACATGAACATGCATGATCACTTGAAACAGACAGAGCACCAGCAGCTCAAGTAACAGTAATGTCAATGAAATGATCACTGCTGTCTCATGATCATCTGTCACACACTGACCCTGCCACCAGTAAGGTGATTGACGTTGACAGTGATGCGATGACGACTCAGAGTCTGCAGTCTGAGTCTTCACAACAACACACATGTCGGTGATGATGATGATGATGATGATGATGACAGTCAGTGACAGCCAACCTGTTCCCAACCACAGACACTTTGTTACCCAATACCCTATAGATAAGAAAACGTAACATACATGATGATGATCAATACAGTATGACTTACTTGAGACAGAGAGACATCGTGTTACAGTCATGATACCAGCAGTGTTAATTAACAACTTAACATAACAGATTTTTGATGCTGGGCCTGGGTGCTGCAGCTGATCCCTCTCTTGCCCATTCCATGCCCATTGTTCAAGTCCAATCAACAAAAAAGAGTGCCAGTGTTTAGTTGTTCAGCTTCTGGAAGGAATAGGGATGGTCATGGCATTATCATGTCACTCACTCTGAAACCAGTACTGCATCATTTTCTGTTTCTGTTCCAAAAGAACAGCACAGGAGAGGACAATAATGAAGTGCAGTTTTGTGCACATTTAAAAGTGTTGCTTTTTGTGCAAGGCTGCTGCATTCAGTGTGCACTACACTGAGCAGTGTCAGTGACTCAGTGCGCAGCTGCACACTGCGCAAGGCAAGCGCAGTCCGTGACTGTGCATTGTGTAATGTGTAGTACTGCACTCACTGAGTGACGCAGCCAGTCACACTCGCACTAGCTCACTGACAGTTTTGTGTGCCGTTGCGCATGGCCTGTCCTTGCCATTTACCATTAAGGAACAGTTATAAGTGTCACTGCCCAGTGACCGCCCCCGGTAGCTAATACTTATCACAGTCACTTGGCCCCTGTATGCCTTGTGTCATGTGGCACTGTGTGTGTGTGTGTCTGTGTGTGTGTGTGTGTGTGTGTGTCATTGTCATACACAAATTATGTGATGATGATGACTAAAAAACTTACTGAAACTGAACATTGAAAATTCATTCAAAAAATGAAGGAAGAAGTCAAAAAGACTGACTTACGTTTAGTTGAAGAAGTAGAGCTCTTTCAAGTTCAACCAACATCAGTCCACTGTCCACTCATGGAGAACAGGTGATGACACCTAACCTTACCTTGCTATAAAAATCTGTAGCAGTGCAGTGCAATAGAGAGCAGATGTCACGTCACACATTAGCCAAAGCCAAGCCACAAAACTTGAACGAACAAGGAAGACTGCTTGCTCCGCCCATCAGCTAAGCTCACTAATGATGCAGTAGCTTTCCTGCCTGGCGCCTGCATGCTGCTTCTGCTAAATAACCCTGCTGTTGTACTAAGCTGGCTAAGCCTGAGAGAGAAATGGTTAAGACAAAAACAAGCAACAACAGTCATCAACAAGTACTAACTGCATTAGGCAAACAAGCAAAATAAGCAAATGATGATGTGTTTTTGATCATTCATCACATCGTCTTGACTCAGCTCAAGGCCAGACGTGTGAGGCTGGACTGCTGGACAGTACTGTGGGGCAGTGTTGGAACTTGGGCACATATTGAATTGTGGAATGGGATAGCCTGGCCCGGCTGCCAGCACTTTGGCCAAATTGGCTTGGGCCAGCTGTAGGAGGAACTGGGAATGGGATGCCGGTGTCAGTGACCATGAATGATATGAATCTGACCCAGGCCAGATCCACCCATGATGACCCACACCAGTGCCACCCCATATTTGATTGCATTGCTGCACTTTTAAATTGTAACTGCAATAACGATTGCTTCACTGTGTCTCTCCATGCTGTGCGACTCGAGCACCACCAAGCACGAGCTTCATCAGCAGCAGTAGCATAGTAGTAGTACACTGTTGCTACAGCAGCAGCAGAAACACTAGACTGTGCTGCAGCCTGCACGGCTGCATCTGTAGCTCTTGCAGATCTGCAAACACTTAAGTTGTGAAGTACAAGTGCAGTGCTCGTCCAGTCTACCTGTCCTGCCCAGCCCACTTTCCCCAGTGCCCACTGCCCCCCAAGCACAGTGTCAGCTACGTCCACCCGTGACCCGACCACCCCAGACTCAGTGCCCCTGCCCCCCACTGCCCAGTAGTAAGTATAGCAAATAGCACAAATGCCCATCCATTGCTGGCCAATCTGGCCACCACTACTACTGCCCTGATGCTGTGCCCATGCTGAAACAATATAGATATTGAATATAAGTAAACCTCATCAAGGAACACAATGCATTATTTGCAATTGCATTTTGAAAATTGTACCCTCATGCAATGGATGAGATGAGAAGATATATGAGTGAACTGAAACTGAATAATTGAACCTTGATTTGATTGATGATATGGATGGGTCAGGCCAGGTGCGGCGCCGCTCACTCAGGGGCCTGCATTAATATACCCTGTTCTCACTCCCAGCAATGCTGCTTGGTCTGCAGTTCAGTCTGTAAATAATAGTCACACCGAGTCCCACACGACAACAACAGACATGTCACACGACACAGAGGAATGAAAGCGAGAGGGGAGGGAAATGAGTGACTCAGCGACCAGACTGCCGACCACGACCAAACTGCAACTTTAAATTGCATTTGCATCAGACTCAGACATCATCCACCCTGATTCCAGACCAGTGCTATGGTTTGGTTCCCCCATTCCCCCCGCAACCTAGTTCGAACAAGAAAGGTACTACTAACTAGATAGCACTGTGGTGCCTGCAACTACTGCAATGCCAGTGCCTAAGTATGTGGCCTGGCCTGCCCTACCAAATCATATCAGAATAGATTCATTCATTCAAAATTCCACACGACGACAAGTTTAGTGTGGTCGTGTGGTAGGACTAGGAGTGAACTAGTCTATAAGTCTGGACTGGTCTTCAGTCAGAGTAATCAGGTAAGTTCCTGTGGAGGAAGACAAGCATGTTAACTTTCTCTGGGGATAGCTTGAACGAAATGGTGGAGAATTTGACCACTGGAGCTGAAAAGTCTCTCAGATGGTATGCTTGTTGCAGGAATGCATAGGTAGTTTCTTGTTAAGTTTGACAACAGTGGCAGTTCTGCAGCATGTTCACTCCACCACTGTAATGGTTCGCCATCTGTGTGCAGACGCGGCAGTGCTAAATAGTGAGAGATTTCATTTTTGACTTTGATGTCCAGTGTGATGTCCTCCTCATCATTACACCCTTCCACTGACAATCGTTCATCTGTAATCTGCCTTAGTAGGTCAGCTAATCCTTTTGGTTTTACCACCACTTGCTGTGCAACTGCAGCCGTTGCTGTAGAAGGAGGTAAACAACTAAACCATGGGTTTTGCTGCTGACTGGATATAGATTTGGATACTGTGCCTCCTGCGGCATATACAGAAAAGCTAGATGATGATGATGAACCTGAACTTGTCCTCGACCTCTTCCTTCCCTTTCCCTGTACTGTTGGTGTTGGTGGTGGTGGCACGGCAGTCGCAGGTTTGTCATGGAGTAGGTGGTGGTCTCATTTCTGAGTCTGAATCAGATACATGAGAGTGATGATTGTGAGACAAACCAGGATCTTCTTCAGTAAACTGCTGCTGCTCCAGGTGCTCTTCCTCATTAGCTTCAGTCACAGAACAAAATAATGACTGCTGCTCAGTGACATTACTGTCGCCACTGACATTGATGCCAGTGCCACTGCCAGTGCCAGCAATGGCATTAGCAGGATCTGGCAGGTATATTTGGGGGTTGGGGACTGGTGGCACAGGCACTACGGAAAAAGATGGGATGGGCGGGGGCCGCGGGATCAGGGGCCATCATCAGAGGCACAGTCCAAGAGGTGATCATCAGTGTAGCAAAACATGATCTCTTCATGTACTAAGCTCACTGTAGAGTCTTTGTCATCGCTAAAGAAAGCTTTAAATCTTGGGTCCAGGAAACAGGAGATGTCAATTATTTTTTGTTTGTATTCACACGAATAACGGGTACCCAAATCAGTTCTGATAGTGAGTTTCATTTGCTTTTTCAGAGTGCTGTCTTCAGGTAAGGGCATCAACAAGTCATTCATAAGATGATGCAGTACTGGTTTCAGGGCAGACATTGTGACATGCTTATCAGCACCAAGAGAGTCTGTGAAATCATTCAGTGGTCCAAGCACCTGACTTACATCTTCAAGAATACTGATGTCTGTATCTTTAGGCATTAAGTGCCAAGTGTTTCTGTCAGATACAAGAACAGCGACACTGCTTGTTGTTGCTGCAGGAATCTTGATACCATGTCATACGTGGAGCCCCACCGTAGAGACATCATGAATCAGAGAGTGTTGAGGAAGACCCAAGTCTGCCTGCTTAGCTTTCAGAGTTCATCTTTTCTTCCAGCTTCTGCTGAAACCTTGCACAAATTGTCTGCAAGCTCTGGATAGCAGCATCAACTACTGATCTTTAGAGCCTTCCGATACCCAAGTTAAGTTATAGTCAAAGCAACTTGCACAGGTAACCTCCGGTGAAGCAGCTCCCCAAATGCCTTCTTCATGTTAGCTCCATTATCTGTAGTTACAGTGCTAGCTTTGTTTTGCTGATTTTCCACTCATAGCATGCCTTGGAAGATTTCAATTATATTTTCAGCACTGTGATCCTGTGGTACAAATGTGGTCTCCAGACAGTGAGCCTTGATTTTCCAATCAGAAGTAATGTAATGCAATTGTTAAGCTCATGTATGGCTCACCAGCTCTGTCATGGCTAGTCCACATATCAGTAGTGGCAGCATACCATGTTGCACCACCAATGATTTTTCAACTTGCATTTTACTTCATTGAATAACTTGGCACCTCTTTACCAGTGAAATAAGCTCTGGATGGCAGGATATTTAGGGTTTAATTTCTGCAGCAATTTACAGAAGCCAGGCTTTTCACTATGTGGAATGACAGCATGTCTTTAGCCAAAAAGTAAGCCACTGCTGTATTAAGTTCCTGGGCCTGCTTAGAACTGGCATCAAATTTTTTCCTCTTTCAAGAACTGCAACCAAACTTGACTGGCTAGTATCTAGTTTTGCACCGCCTTGACGACGACGCCCGCCACTGCCAGTGCTGCCACCATCCTTGGCCGTCCTCCTAATCCAGGACTAGTAGCACTTCCACCACTCCAAAATTAAAAACAAAAAAAAATTGATAACTAATTAAACTATCACTGAGTATGCATCACAGTTCTCTATGAGTCACGCACAACTTCACTTCACTTTCACAAAACAGTAATGGCTCAGGCAGCCAGGGCAAGGTGGTCAATGGGCATAAATGGGCAAGGAAAGGCAACAGTGGAGTGGGCAATAACTAAACATTGGCAGCTGAATTAGAAAAATCATCATTTGATGTCTTGATGATTCATTTTGGAATCTTGAATCATCAGACATGGAATGATGAATCTTGGATGGTTTGAGGACGGGATAGCTGGGAGTCAGGAAGACTTGTCTGGAGCAAGAGGAGGGACATCATCATCACAGTACGAGTTGATGACTTCACTCAGTGGAGGCGGAGGACTCATCAGGAAGGACCGTCACACAACAACACACACAGGAGGACGAGTAGGGCCAGGGAAAAGGAAGGACAGAACAATCATTCTTTCCACAGTGACCCCCGGTGAGCAGGTAGCGTGGCTGCCAGACCCATGTGTGGGCATGGCCAGTCACGATAGGAAGCAGGAGGACACCTGTGCCCCACCAGTGTTTTCTACCACCACACATCAATACTGCACTGTCTGTCTGTTATCATGTCACGCTAGGTGTGCATGCATGGCATGGATTGCAGTGGCACTGTGCACTACTGTGAAGTGGTAGTAAGGTGACACTGGTGGGGGACACAGGGGGTCCTCCCCATTTCCTAATCCTCACTCCTGTGGGCAGGCAGCCACTGCTACCACTACACCCATGATGGTCCCACCGTCCCTACCTCCAAGTCCCAACTCCGCTGTAGAAAGATTGACTGTGCTGCTGGCTGTCATTCATTCCTCCTGACTCCTCCTGTCTCTTTGTGTCCTACTGTCTCCCTGTCCTGTCCCGTCATCCCTCTCTCGCCCCAGACCCAGCCTCCAGCTCCGCCTCCCACCCACCCACCCAGAACAGACCATGATCCCGATTCCATTCCCTCCCGCTCCCATCATAATCCAAGTCCAACCATGAACTAGTTGGTATATCAGTTTCACCAACCGATGAGATCCAAATCCTAATTCCTGATCCTGAATACCCAGAACCGTAGTGCAGCCCAGCACCCCAGACCCAGACACCCCCAAAGTACACCATGCAGGTGCACAGCACATGTCCACTGGTCCCTGATGACCTTCCCTAATTCGTATTCTGTACCTAGGTTAGTACTAGTAGTTACATCCCTCCCCCTGGTTGCCCCCTCTCTGAGCAGTGGATGGGCATGGGCGGGCAGTGGGCACCACTGGGCAGCTGAGCAGTGGCCCCGGCTGCTCGGCCCCATCCATTTACTATTCTATTCTCTCTCTGAGTACGAATCCGATAATGATTTAGTTAGTTCAATTCAAAGTCACAGTGATGTAAGTCAAGAAACCAACCGGGCTGATATACCTGAGCTTCTCTGTATTGAAGTGGGTGATAATCTCGCAGGTGGGTAAACAAATTGGAAGTGTTCCCTCCACGAGCTGCAACTCTTGTTTCTCACGTCACGGCGAGATAGGCTTCCCATCCTTATCGCGATACCATCACTATTTTTTGGTAACCAAAGTAGGTGCACACTGTAGATTTTATCCTTTTCTAGCGGGAAAAGCTCACAATTTTCATCCACTTTCCCATCATCAGACTCAGAGACAGGAGAAGGAGGTGGCGGATCGAGACGCTGCTGCTGAGTTGGGTCAAGGTCCCAGGTCTGGCTCTGACTACTACTCTGAGTCTGGCTTTCCTCCTGCTGCTGCAACTCTTCCAATAACAGTACCAACTCCACATCTGCCATATTTCAAGCTAGATAGATAGATATTTCTTGACTCCCAGTCCTACAATTACAATACCAAGTCTGGTGATTTATCTACCTTATGTAACTTAACAATAAGAAAGATTACAATTTTCAGCAGCTCATGAAATTGAAACAAAATAGATGAGATGATGAGATGACCGGCAACAGGCTACAGCTACTTAAAAACTGACTGACTCACTGCTGCTGAGCTGACAAATCAAATGGGTACCCCTACCACTGCTGGAAGAGCAGACCTATGACCACCTGACCTCGTCGGACTCATGTGATGTGACCAGGCACAAACAAAATCAACAGTGACAGTGACCAACACCGGCACATGGTCCTCCCCTCACTCGCCAAACCTGGGGTGACTTGATGATTCGACTTGACTGAGTCACCTGACCATAACCGGGCAGGTACATGCAGTCATGCACAGCGCACACTCACCATCACCACACTGAGCCCAGGCCCCCACCACTGGCTTGGTTCTTGGCATGCTGGGAGGAGGATGGCTGGCTGACTTAATTGGCAATGAAATAAATCACATAACAAAACAAACAGCAGCCATTGAACTGTCTGCCAGTGCCGCTGTGCCACTGCCAGTGGCGAGCAGCTGAGCTTAGCCGGGCACTACTTGTGTGATCGCGTCACTCGAAGTCAGTCAACCTGAGTGAACTGAGAATATGTGCAAATTATGCAACTGCATGATGCATCAGCTCAGCTAGCATGCTTTATTTAACCTGTAATGCTCACCCGTCGCCTTGCCCTCCACCTTCAGTTTGACTGTCTGACTGGTGGTAATGGTGAGTCTGACATTTAAAAAAATTAAAAACTACTAGATAAAGTGCCGCACTGCCGCATGATGACAGTGAGTGCTGCCAGCACCCCGACCAGCCAATGCCTTCCAATTGCCAATACCATTCAAAGTTCAGGTCGACTCCACACTCCAGTCACACAATAGTGCTAATGCTTTGCCAATTGCCAGGCATCATTTTCTATTGTAATCTCAGTCAGCCATTCTCTCTATGGGCAGGCAGACAGTGAGCACTAGTGGGCAGCTGGCATGGCAACCTTTGGGAAAGCATTTTTTTTTCAATTCGACGTCAGACCAGGTTTCCCAGTTCCCATTTCCACCAACTGGACTAGATCCATTCAGTTTTTCAGCCCCACCCCCAAATCAAATCCGATCCATCCAACTCTAACTCCTCCCTGATCCTGCATTCATGAATGATGCCAGCCACTCAGTGACTTACTACACTGATTTAGATAGTGACGTGTGTGCCTGCTCCTGTTTTTCAAAATTCAATCAGGCAGTAATAAATATAATCCCTCACATTTAAATTAGGCCAGGTTTTCCCTTCCCTGCCAACCCCCACCAAGGATCCACCATCTGATTCCATCATTCCCACCCCATCACTGTCCAACTTCAAATATTATCCCCCCCCACAATCCCACCTAATCTCAGTATTAACTAAGTCCTCATCTGGGGCTCGACTCAGTCACATTACAAGTTTACACAGTTACACTTCGTTCAACAATCAACATTCCTTCCCAACATGGATCGTAGGGATTTCGGAAGGATGCAATTTAAGTTGCACATAATCATACAGGACAGCAAAACAGAACAGCAAGTCAGCAATTAGCAATAGATAAATTATAAAAGTCCCCATTGCCCAACTCCTCCTCAGTTAGTGCCACTGCAGTCACCCATGCCTCAGCCCTCCACCTGTGGCTGTTTTACCCACCCACCACCCCACTTTTGTATAAATAAAAAGAAGAACTGGCCTGGTAGGAGCATGGTAGCCTCAGGCTCCTACAGTCCTCTCCTGATTGACTATCTCCACCATCGGCTGGCCAGGTTCTCATTCTGTCTCTCTGACTCTCTCATGTGGCCTGGGGGGCTTGGGAGGGACTCGGGGGATGCAGGAGATGATGAAATTCAGGGGATCAACTACTGGGTTGGGACCCTAGGGGGTCCGTCAGTCGGACTACAAAAAAGCCACCGTGGCGATCAATGGGCCTAAATTTGGTACCAGGCTTCACTAGTGCTCTCCTGGTCGCAAACTTTCTCCCCTGTCCTCGCTGCTCCTTCTGGATTTCTCTCCTCTGCACGTGAAGCCCGCACGCAGATCACACTGAAGAATGCCCACTTTTCAGAAGGTGGAAGGGGATTGGCTGAGTTCCCTCTATCTGCACCAACTGAATCCAAAAAAAAAGCTTTTCAAAGGGCATACTGCTGCCCTGTACTGCACGTCGGCACCTCTTCACACTCCAGGAAATGTGGTTGATCAGCACACACCACGGTTTACCGTAAACAATGGTTACCGCGGTTTGGAAATACTGTCACGGTGTCTATACCGTGTGGTTTCAAACTGCGGTATACCGTCACACCGGTATACTGTGACATCCCTACTTGCTACACAGTCATTTTATGGACTTTCAGCACCAAATTTTCAACATAGGCATTTTAGGACCTCTGCTCATAAACAGTGTCACCGTCATTTCCTCAAACAGTCCCGGAAAGTGATTTCGCATAGCGACCGCGCTATTCTGCACCGGTCATGTGAAAACACATTTTGGCCAGGATTTGTAAGTTGACAGCTGTAATGTTCATCAGGAGGTGTGTAAAAATGCCATTTTTGAAAATCTGGAGTGAAAATATTACAAATTCACAAAGTTATGAGTGTGCGTGGAAACAGCGCAACGCACACTCGTAAAACAGCCATTTTTTGGATTTTTCCCACCAAATTTGCAACATAGGCTTTTTGAGAGCCCCCCTCATGAACGGTGACACTGTCGTTTCATTAATCAGTCCCAAAAGGTGATTCCGGGCAGTGATCGTGAAATCACCTTTCCGGGCCGATTAACGCCACGACAGTGCCAGAATTCATGAGGAGGGGTCCCAAAAACTCCATGTTGAAAATGTGGTGCCAAAATTCCAAAACATGCCTGAGATATACATCAAAGTTGAAAAACACCCTGTTTATTCCATTATACAGCTTACCGGCATTTCCTCAGTTTGCTGTCGGCTTTGAAGAGTGCAGACGTGTTCCCGGTCCCCCGAAGATCATCGCGCCAGACTCCGGAGGTAAGTATGGGGTGAGGGGGGGCGTAGGGAGGTAGGGTGTGCAGTGGGTAGGCACAGGTTGTGGGAGGAGGCAGAGACCGTGAGGGACCGTTTCTTTTACAGGTGAAAAAAAATATTGGGGGACTGCTATTTTTGCAGGGGCTTTTGGCATGCTGGGGTGGGCTCCCCAGCGGCACACCTAAGGGTTTTGTGGGGGATGCTGTAGCCGACGGGGACTGGGCACCCCGTTAGCACAACAAAGTGAGAGGTCAAGAGCTGAAGATTGGGCACCCCTGGCACATACCAAATGGGGAGGAGATTCATTATGTCAAGGGGAGGGCTCTGTCGGCACATACACATTGGGCAGTGACATGCCGACAGGGGATTGGGCACCCTGAAGTCAGCAGCTGGCAGGCAGTGTGCCGCCATGTTCATTTTGTTTTCACCACCAGGGAAAGCACGTCGAGAGGTCTGCTGCGTATGACGAGCTTAGCTCTCATTGCAGCGGACCTTTCGTTTGATCTCATCATCACATTAAGTATGCACGGTGTGGCACCGGCACCTAGGCTGATTGGGGAATGAGGGACGCACCTACTGATGTGTGCCTTGTGTTCACCCAACAGTGACCGCGAGCCAAATCTGCACTACCACAAGATGTTGGCAGCGCAAGCGCGCCAACATAAAAAAGATAAGTTACTATTTTTAGGACTCAAGTTGATGTTTTTATGAACTTTCTTCCTATTTACAGCAGTTCTTTAATCACAACAGTTTTCTTAGTAAATGATGCTACTAGCTGCCACATTCACACAAACCTCACAATGTAGCTTTAAAAGAAACAAGTACATAACTGTTTAAAACCTGATTTACTTTCTGTGTTTCATAAAACTGTTTTTTTAATGTTTTTTTTAATGGTTTTAATGTTTGTTTGTTTTTATGTTTTAAAGCTATCTCATGTTGTATTCAATAAAATTCTCTACCAACTCCCTAGCTCACACACACTTTTTTTGTCAAGTTGGAGAAAAAAAACACCCAGCAATTACATAAAACAATACATGGAAGTGCAAAACTCAATTTAAAGGCACACTCTGTGTGATGCTTTGATAAACATTTATGTAGCATCCCACAACCCAGTGTGCATTAAATAGAGTATAATGCCTGTTCAGGTGGTGTTATGATGATTTTTACACACCCTAGGTGTGTGATAATCCATAAACCCCAAGGGTGAAGCTCATGGGGTTTATGAGATTATAACACACTGAGGGTGTGTGAAAAATCATCAATACACCTTGCACAAATATTATTTTTATAATTATTGGTGCAATGGAGTAATTGCCACAGGTACTGGAGCAGTTCACACACACATACACACACACCACACACACACTCTTTGCCTGTTTCCCTTTCAGGAGGGACATATTTTTCTCTACATTAGTTTTTCTTTTCTTTTTAAGATTGCACTATGAACTACAACATTAGTCAGCCACGATTCATTCTGGTGCAGCCACGGTCTTGCTGCCTTGCTTTCGAGGGTACAAATGGTAGGATCAACTGGATAGATTTTTAATTTATCAAAACCATTAAAAATGTACATACTTGAGCTGAAAACCGATGGATCAGTACAGTTTCTCAGTTAGAGAAAATGGAGCCACCATGTTTCCTTGGCTGTATGGTCCATCCACACAAAGTAATAGCCAATTCGTGGTGCACTATATCTGAGTGACACCAAATGCCAAAAAGTTTTGAAGAATGATGTAATAACCCATTCTACAGGTTATTACAGCATTTGAAACACGGCTGTAGTCTGTATTAAAGGGGTCACCGTAATTATATTCTCACTATGTACTCCCCCCATGTATTATTCTGTATGTTAAAACTGCCCCCATAGACTTTAATGGAGCATGCCCCTGCACTCTCCCTGGGTACACGTCATTATGTGCCTGAGTGCAGGGGCAGATCATGGGTGAATGAGAGAACAGGAAGTGAAAGGGAGGAAAAGATACAATCCCTTCCAATTTTAAAATAACAGCATAAAATGTTATAAAATATAAACAGATGGTGTTTCGCTGATATAAGGCAACAGAATATGTGGTGCAAATCCAACTGAAAAAAGGTTGGTAAATCACTTTAACTGATTAATAATGGATTTATGTGTTATGCTTGTCGCGATGGGTGACAGCACATCGCCGAAAATACATTGCAATTGTTACCCCTGGCGCACAGCAAAACAGCACCGGGAACCGTTTTTTATGCTTTACGTGGGAGATGTGCCCCCCATAGCCCCTGCAGGGCTTCACCCTGCACCCCTACTAAAGTATTCTCAACTCCGGGGGTGCATGTTGGGGGTGCAAACTGGAAAACATAAAGATTCAGGCCAGGTGCAACAAAGATACCTGCGCCCAGACCCAAACCCAGCACCATCCAGACCACAGCCCTGAACCCACCCACCATGCCATGGGAGCAGCTCGGCAGCTCACCGCGGCACCACCCTCACAATCCCTCCATCTCCTCCCACCCCACGCTCAGCGTGCTCGCTCCCTCCCATGCGGGTAGACAAGCGACAGGATGTCGCTATTTTCGCGGAACCCTCATCTGGTCGCCCACCTTCTCTGGTCACCCCAATGACAGGCATCGTAATTCAGTTGCCATTTGGTAGGTGCACAATCGCTCATGCAAGTCACAGGATACCATTAATAACAATAGAAACATATTATTTGATGGCAAATAAGGACTGCTTGGTCCACCTAGTCTGCCCATTTTCCTACCTAATGGATAAGCTGCAGATCCTAGTTAACCAACAGCCTACTTCCTCCTACCCCCCACTAGGACTGCCTTATGTCTGTCCCATGCATTCTTGAATTCCCCCACTGTTCTTGACTCCACAACCTCCTCAGGAAGGCTGTTCCATGCATCCACAACCCTCTCTGTGAAAACATACTTCCTCACATTACCTCTAAGCCGTCCCCCCTCTATCTTCAAATTGTGCCCCCTTGTTCTTGCACATCTCTTTTTCTGAAAGATACTACCCTCTTGAACTTTGTTGATTCCCTTGAGGTACTTGAAAGTTTCTAACATGTCCCCCCTCTCCCTTCTTTCCTCAAGGGTATATATATATATTAAGCTCCTTTAGTCTTTCTTCGTATGCCTTATGGTGCAGATCTTGCATCGTTTTGGTTGCCCTCTTCTGGACAGCCTCCACTCTGTCTATGTCTTTGCGGAGATGGGGTCTCCAGAGCTGCACACAGTACTCCAGATGGGGTCTCACCAACTGTCTGTACAGAGGGATAACAACCTTCTGTTTTCTACTGTTGACGCCACTCCCTACGCATCCCAATATCCCTCCAGCTTTCCTTACTGGCTTCTCACATTGTGTGCCCACCTTTAGGTCATCTGATATAATTACCCCCAGGTCCCTTTCCATTGTTACTGTTGTCAGTATCTCACCCCCATTGTGTACTCTTCTCCTGGGTTTTTGTTTCCCAGGTGCATTACCTTGCACTTCTTTGCGTTGAATCTAAGCTGCCATGCATTTGACCATTCCTCCAACCTTGCCAAGTCCCTTCTCATCCTTTCCACTCAATCTTTTGTACCAACCCTGTTGCAGATCTTTCTGTTATCTGCAAAGAGACATACTTTTCCTTCCAGTTCTTCTGCAATGTCACTTATAAAGACATTAAAAAGGACTAGTCCCAGTACTGAACCCTGCGGTACCCCACTAGTAGCCCTCCTTTCTTCACTGTGGACCCCACATTACTACTCCCTTACATCCTGTTGTCCAGCCAATTTTTATCCAGGCTACCACCTTGGGACCCACTCCAAGGCTGACTAACTTGTATATTAATCTTTGTGTGGGACTGTATCAAATGCCTTGCCAAAATCTAGGTAGGCCATGTCCACAGCCCCTCCCTGGTCTACTACTTTGGTCACCCAGTCAAAGAAATCTATTAGATTCGTCTGACACGACCTTCCCACTGTGAATCCATGCTGCCTTGGGTCCTGTACCCCACTGGCCTCTAGGTACTCAACAATTCTTTCCTTCAGAAGTGATTCCATCATTTTCCCTACCACTGAGGTCAAACTAACTGGTCTGTAGTTTCCTGCTTCTGCCCTGCTCCCACTTTTGTGAAGAGGAATCACATCTGCCCTCCTCCAGTCCTCAGTTACCACCCCATCCTCCCATGATTTGTTAAAGAGAGTAGTCAGCGGTGTCACTACTTCGACCCTTAGTTCTTTTAGAATTCTTGAGTGAATCCCATCAGGCCCCATTGCTTTGTCCACCTTCAATTTTACTAGTTCTTTCAGAACCCTTTCTTCTGTAAATGGACTGGTATTGACCCCCGTCTCCAGAGTGTTTCTCTTGTTTGGTTTAGGTACCTCCCCCTCCTCTTCCTTTGTGAATACTGACCAGAAATATTCATTCAGTACCCCTGGTTTTCCACTGTCACCCTCTGCCCACATTCCCTCCCCTTTATTAAGCCTCAGTATCCCTCCCTTGGTCTTTCTTCACTCCCTAATGTGCCTATAAAATGTCTTATCCCTCTTAACAGGTTGGCTATTCTTTCACTTTATCTTTTTATTGAAATTGAGTATATAAGAAAGCACATCTAATACAATAGAAGACTATCCTCCATGTAAGGCATAAAATGTCACTAACAAAACACAGTATTTAGGGTAAACACATTGGAGAAGTCTTATATACATGTATTGATAATAAAACACAAACCCTAGACAGGATGTAAATGGAGAGCAGAAGGGTTACAATCAATAGGGTATTATAGGATCGTAAATAGCAACCATGTGCGAAATACATGCTAGGGCAGGCTATGGCAAGGTATTCAGTAAATTGCAAAAAGTGATAAATGTGGTAATATGAACAATGTTCAGTAATGGAGACGTGAAGATAACAGAAAAGTGTGCAAGGAAAGAAAGAATAGAGAAAAAAGCAAGGAAGAAGGGAAGGAGAGAGGGAGAAAACAGGGAAGAAGGGAAAAAAGAGGAGTTGGTTATCCTTTCCTCGGTTTGGGCCTTTGCTATTCTGACTGCCTTCCCTGCCTCTTTCTGCTTTAACTGATAAAGTTCTCTGTCCTGCTCCTTCTGCATTTCCTTATATTTCCTGAATGCTAACCTTTTCTCCTTAACCTTCCCTGCCACCTCTTTTGAGAACCATAGCGTTTTTTTCCTTCGTTGTGCTTTGTTGATTTTGCTTCACACAAAGGTTTGTTGCCTCTGTGATGGCTGTTTTGATTACTCCCCATTGTTCCTCCACCCCTCCTTCTTACCTGTTTGCTAGTGCTTTTCTGAGACACTCTCTCATTTTCCCAAAGTCAGCCCTACTAAAGTCCAATACTCTTGCTTTTGTATGGCTTGACTTTATGGCCGCATTTATCAGGAACCACGCTGATGGTTGCTTGTTCTCAGATGACTACCCACCTCTAAATCTGAGATTCTTTCTCCGTCCCAGTTTGAGAGTACCAGGTCTAAGATTGCTCCCTCCTGAGTGGGTTCCAATACTAGCTGTCTGAGGCATGCCCCTTGTAGGGCGTCAAGAATGACCCTGCTCTTGGATGTGCCTGCAGCAAAGGTGCTCCAGTTAACACCTGGCATATTCAGGGCTCCCATCAACAATATCTCCCCTTTTTCTGCCATTCTAAGGATGCCTTCTATCATTTCCTTGTCCATTCCCTCCCCCTGAGATGGGGGTCTGTATACAACCCCCATGTGGATTGTGGTGCCATTTCCTGTCTCCAGGGTGAGTGAGAGTGCCTCATCTGCTCCCTGTTTACTCTTTAGTTCTGTTGCTTTGATCCCTTCCCTTACATTGAGAGCTATTCCTCCTCATCTTTCACCCTCCCTATCCCTCCTATAGATTGTGTATCCTGGTATGTTGACATTCCAGTCATGGTTCTCTGTGTACCATGTTTCTGTGACTGCCACAATATCCAGACATCCCTCTTCCATCAAGGCCACTAGTTCAGGGAGCTTGTTACACAGACTACGGGCATTGGTACGCATCACCCTCCAATTTTTGATGGCCTTACCCCTTTTAGCCCCATCCTTGTCCTTACTGCCTTTGCCTTTTTTTGCATTTACCTCTGTCCTGCTCCCTAATGACTTCTCTACCTTGGTGTTTACCTTACTAATTATCGTGTTTTGTGGGGGGAGGCTGGGATTTCCCTGCTCCTTTTCAGTGCCTCCTCCCTTGACTAGTTTAAATGCTTGCCAATAAAGCATTTAAACCTATCACCTAGGATCCTGGTTCCCCTGGACAGATGCAGACCATCGCACCAGTATAGGCCTGCATCCTCCAGGTGGCTCCCCAGTCCCCAATGAAGCCAAAACCCTGAGCTCCACACCAGTTTTTCAACCATTCATTGAATTCCATGGTGAAGAGTACCTCAGCATCACCCTTGCCATAGACAGGCAGCACCTCCGAGAAGGTTACCATATGCGTTACTTGTCTAAGGCCCCCCCTCAACTCTACAAACTCCTCTTGCACTGCTCTGATCCCATTCCTGGGCAGGTCATTTGTCCCTAGGTGGACAATGACATCCAGCTCCCTCCCTCGTGTAGCTGCTCCCATAATCCTGAGGATTCGCTTCCTGTCCCTCCAAGCCATGGTGACAGGCAGGCACTTTATCTCCCTCTCCCCTTCCTTCCCCACTTCTACCCCCCTAATGACTGCATCCCCCACCAGGAGTTGTCTCCTTCCCCTGTGGGGTCCCATGCCACCCTCCTGTGGGTCTCCTTTGTGGAGGTTCCCAGCATCCTCCTTGGTCTCCACTGCAGGTGCCTCCATAGAGGAACTACTATCCACCAGAACAGTGTATGAATTGTGGAGAGGTACAGCTGGAGAGATGCAACTCTGTTCCACCATCCTCTCCCTCCCTGAGCCCACCTTGGTCCAGCCTCTCCTCTTTCTTGGCAATCTTTGAGGTAGTGCAGTGGCCCTGGTGGTCCCTGGGTGGGGGAGGGAGGAGGTTTCACGAATCCTAGCCAGGTCAGCCTGGAGACGGGCAACCTCCTCCCTCAGACCAGAGAGGTGCCTGAAAATAGGGCAGCATCATAGCCTCCAGAATATCTCATGGAACACTGCCGCCCCACAGCCATTGCACTGCACCACTCCCATCATGTCTTATTTTGTGTCCCCCTCTCCTGTTTCTCTGTATGCTTACTCTCTCCTTTCCTTACAACTCTCACCCTTCCTGTTCTGGGACAGCAACTTCCTGTATTCTTCAGTAGCCTCCTTCTTCCTTGCTCAGAGTCAGACCACCACCAGCTGGGGAAGAAAGAGCTACTTTTTTCCTTTAGGGTTGACAAAACTAATGTTTCTCTATGCTCCTTCCCTTCCTACTGCCAAACAAGAAGTTCATGTTGTCAGTCAAATCCAGTGGCTATAAAAGTAGAACTGGCTTAGGGTGGGAGGGTGGAGTGGTGGGATGGAGGGCAATTAGTAAGAAAAATGGTAACTTTTTTTAGTTAGCTGCTTTCTGTTCTACAAGCAAGATTTCTGTCTTTCAAAAGCTAGCAGCAGGAAGTTGTAATTGGAGTCACCTACTTTTATACTGCTTAAGCCATACCCCCAATTAAGCTCTCTCCCCTCCTACTGATTTAGCAAAGTAAGCTGCTACAGTACCCTTCCCAGCACAGAACACACACTGACTTTCTTTCTTTTCTTTTTTTTAACCCTAAATGAGACCTCCTCTACTTCTAATAAAGTATCTGTCTGCTGAATCTCAACAGGCACTGACTCCTGCTGAGATAGAAGTGTTAAATTAGTAAGAAAAACTGTAGCTTTTTTTAGTTAGTTGCTTTCTGCTCTACAAGCAAGATTTCTGTCTTCCAAAAGCTAGCAGCAGGCTAGTGTACCAATATTGAAATGTGTACCTACATTAATTGAAATGTATTAATGGCACACTGTGAGAAAGTACACATTTCGATATTGGTACGCTTGCTATTTCCTTGCCCTCCCCTACATTTTATTTCCTTACACCTTTTTAGTCTTCTCAGATTTTTCGTATGTACCAGCAGTACCCCACTACAGCAGAATGTCACTGAAGTAAGTAATAAGACACAACAGGTGTGCATTATAGGATTTTAATGCTTCCCAGGGGTGTAGTAAGGCAAAAGGCCAGGAAAAGGTGCCCTTATGAACCCGGGAAGTGCATTAAAATCCTATGATGCACACCCTGAAGGGGCTTATTACACTCAAAAAATGGTTCTAAGTAGTTTTTTTGAAAGGAAATGAGATTTGGCACTTGACCATATGTTTACAGAGAAGTGCATAAAATCCTATGATGCACCCTGGAGGTGTTTTATTACACTTAAAAATAGTTCTAAGTAGTTTTTGAGGGGAGGAAAAGAGATTTGGAATGTGACTTTATGTTTATAGAGATTTAATGCACAGTCAGGTGACATTTCTCGCCAATGAAATTTCTAGATTTTTTCTTGCCATTTTATAAGTGGAGATACTGCATCTCAGCTGGTCTGTCTGAGAAAAACTGTATTGTAAAAGCAGAGCCCCACTCAAAATAAGACATTGTCTCTCAGCTGGGCCACCCTGTGTAAATACTTTTTAAACATGAGTGAAAGCAGGACCCCACTATAGCAGAGCCCCAGTGACAAGGAGAAATCTCTCTGCCCTTCTCTGTACCTTATAGGGCTATTTTTGTGTTTTAGGTTCATGGAGGGTCAGGTAGCTGGAGACTGAAGAGGCAGTAGTTAAGGATCCTTGGTTCGGCAACTGCAGTGCCAAAAATAATATTTTTCATTCTTGTTTATGTTCTGTTGTTTGTAATGTCCAGTTTGTCATCTCATCACTTGCTCTAGACAAGCATTTGTCAATGCCAAATGTTGGCTTGCTGGCATTAGCATTGGTAGTGCAGGAGTTAGACAGATGCATCATAGAATAGCAGTGAAGTATTGAACTGATGCAACCCACCCCACCCTGCAGAGAGTGACAAGCATTAGGGTGTCCCTTTGGGTGTTTGGTAGTGCAGTCCGGGAAAACATGTCGGGCAGGATGTGAGAAATGACAGCTGCATAGTTCATAAGGAGGTGTAAAAGAATGCCAGTGTTGAAAATGTGGCATGTAAATATACCAAATTTGTGAAGCTACTAGGGTGTGTGGGAAATATGCAATGCACGCTTGCAACACTGCCATTTTATGGGCGTTCGGCACCAGATTTTCAACATAGGCATTTTAGCACCTCTGCTCATGTACAGTGTCACTGTTATTTCCTCAAAGTGTCCCAAGAAGTGATTTCGCACAGCGACCACGCTATTCTGTGCCGGAAGTGCGAAAACACATTTTGGGCATGATATATCAAATGACGCTATACTGTTCATCAAGAGTGTGGAAAAATGGCAATGTGAAAATCCAGACTGAAAATATCACAAATGACGACGGCACGAAGCGTCGTGCAATCTATAACGCATGCTCAGAACACAGTTATTTTATGGAGTATCATCACCAAATTTTCAACATAGGCATTTTAGGTCCTCTGCTCATGAACTGTGTCACTGTCATTTCATAATCTGGCCCAAACACTGACTTCTCACAGCGACAGGCTTATTGTGCCCGGAAGCGGAAACACATTTCGGCAGGATGTGGAAATGACAGCTGTACTGTTCACAAGGAGGTGTACAAAAATGACAATGCTGAAAATCCGGCAGTAAAATATTGTAGATCGTGAAGTTACGAGCCTGCGTAGCAACTGCACAAGCGCTGCGCTTCGTAAAACAGGCATTTTGTTGGATTTTCCACCAGAGAAATATGGAACTTAGGCTTTTAAGAGGGCACCTCATGAACACCACCACTGTCATTTCGTTAATGGCCCTTAAAGGTGATTTCGCGAAAGACTGCTAAATCACCTTCGAGGCCAATAAACGCCATGACAGTGACAGAATTCATGAGGAGGGCCCCAAAACCCCATGTTGAAAATTTGGTGCAAAATTCCAAAATGCCTGAGATATGCAACAAAGTTGAAAAACCCTATCTAGACCATTATACAGCTTACCGGCATTTCCTCAGTTATGCATCGGCTTTGAAGAGTGCAGGCGAGTTCCCGGTCCACTGAAGATCGTTGTGCCAGACTCCAGAGGTAAGTATGGGGTGAGGGGTGTGGGGAGGCAGGGTGCAGTGGTGGGTGCGGGTTGTGGAGGGGCAGGGAGAAGCGCCGTGGGACGTCTTTTAATTTGCAGGTTTAAAAAAAAAAAAACGACGTGGGGACGTTTGCCACGCTGGGGTGGGCTCCCAATGTGGCAGAAGGATGGCTGGGGTGCGTGGAGCCGACGGAATTGGGCACCCCGTCGTATGGCATCAGTTGCCACACTGGGGTGGGCTCCCAGCATGGCACCTGGTACTGGGTACAGTGGAGCCGGCGGGG
The DNA here is from genome assembly GCA_016271365.2 of Neoceratodus forsteri. Classification (NCBI taxonomy): domain Eukaryota; kingdom Metazoa; phylum Chordata; order Ceratodontiformes; family Ceratodontidae; genus Neoceratodus; species Neoceratodus forsteri. The sequence continues at coordinate 1,275,776,118 of CM057450.1, read as the reverse complement.
ATTGGGCACCCCGCCGGCCATGGCATCAGTTGCCACGCTGGGGTGGGCTCCTCAGCGTGGCACCCTGTACCAGACGACATGTAGTAATAGGATCTAACAAAGTGACGCCGTACGACCAGCTTGTCTCGGCTGCAGCGCACTTTGTTTAGAAGTTTTGTCCACTTTACATAATGTTGGTGTCAGCGCTAGCATGCTGGCTTATTGAGGAATGAGGGATGCACCTACTGATGCGTGCCCTGCATTCACCCAACAGCAGCCGCGCCCCCAAAGCTGCACTCTCCCAATATGTTGACTGCCTCGCAAGCGCGGCAAGCCAACATAAAAAGGAGACAACTAACCCCCCAACAAGCCTTTTCTGACCCCTACCTCTAGCACCCCCACTAATCCCTGCATCCTGATGGGCAAATTGCAAATACTACTTAACATACCATACCCTTGCACCCTGAGAGAGAGATAGAGAGAGACGCCCCCATGATCCTAGCCCACCTTGGTGCCTAACTGCCTGCTGGTGGATAACCCCAGGACTTTCTTCAGGTCATCCAAGCACCACTACCTTGGGCCTTGACTCGAGGGAGAAGTGGGGTTGCTGGGAGTATTTTGCCAGTACATTAAGGGGGGACTGGGAAGAAGAGAGCTTTACCAGTACCAAGCAGTGGTCATCTGACTGGGCAGGATAGGCAACCAGGAACAAAGGCAGACCAGGATCAGGGGGACAGGGATCAAGGCAGGCCAGGACTGGGGTGACAGGGGATCCTCCTCTCATTCGAGGTTGAGGGATTATGATATGTTAAGTAGTATTTACAGCTTGTCTGTGGGGGCCCAAGGATTAGTAGAAGGTTCTGCTGCTATACTTAGGAAACAGAGGCTTACTGGGAGGGACAGGCATCTCTTTTTGTTGCGTGAGTGAGTGAGTGAGTGAGTGAGTGAGTGAGTAGACAAAGTGGATATTACAAAGAGAGCATAAAGAAGATCAAATAATGTTATTTTTGGCACTTCAGTCACCGAACCATAACTGCCACCCTCCAATTGCTTAGCTCCTGGAACCCCAGCCAGACCAGCACATCAGCAGCCATAATATAAAGGTACTGAAAGTAAGGCAAAGTTGGGGGAGTAAAGGGCTTTTAAAAGCTTGGAGTAAACCATTTGCTATGGTAAAGAAGCTAACCAAGCTATTAGGCTTCGAACAAAAGTGAAAGCTTTTTCCTACTATGCCAGAGTTTGTGCAAATTCAACCATGCTCTTACCGATTCAGACCCTGTGTATATTCAGCCCTCCTTGCATGGCCCGTTTCCTTCAGAGCGATGTCTGCAACCTGGGCTGCCACCTTCTTCACAAGCCCTGCTTCTTCAGTGATTTATGCAACCTCAGCTGTTACTTCTCTCCCTTGAGCAATATCTGTCTCTCACACATGTGCACACACTGTGGGGGAGAGGAGATAGAAAATTGGGGCATCACAGAACTGGAAAAAAGACTCTTATTCTATTTCTGTATGCAGCAGAATTCACATGTGGAAACAGACTGTAGCAATAGGGGGAAAAAGACAGACCATTTTCTGCAGGTCTTTCACAGAGTGGCTGGGGTGGGGGGAATGCCAGGAATGGATGTTTGGGGTTACATAGCTGAGGAAGGAAGGGGGAGAGACTTTTGGTATCACTGCAACCTTGTCTATCACTTCTCTCCCTTGGGGATTCTCTCTTTCTGAAACCAAGACAGAGCTACCCCAGTGATGAAGGTGAGGGTGGGGAATCGCAAGAAATAGGTTCCTGGACAGTGCAGCTCAGTACATGCAGTGGCTGCAGTTGCATCTCATGGTGTATTCCATACAACACCCATGAGGTTGTGACAGGGATGGAAACGCAGATCTCTGCTGCTGCCACAGCAAGGGTGGCAGATGTTGGTGTGCTGCTGTGCGATGTGCAATGGTAGGCAATGGGGCATGGCAGGATGGGTGGGCAGATGAGGGTAGACAGTGGTGTAGAGAGTTGCATGGTGTACAGGGGACCTTGACACATCTGCATGACACAGCATCCATAAGTCATGGAGGGGATGTATGCTGGACATGTCTAAGGGATGGGTATGTGACCCTGTGACAGGGTACTGTACATGACCAATACATGGGAGACACCATGCTACATGTACTGTGATCCAGGTACAGTGCCTGTACATTCATGACACAACATACAGTTTACCAGTAATACTCACCCTGCAGTGTATTTCTTTGGTTGTGGGATGGTACTGGTAGTCTCTCCAACATATCCTGCCCAGTACACCCACCCTACCTGTACAGTTTCTGTAGCAATACGCGTGCCAGCATCACCAGAACATGTGTTGGTGGGGCAGACAGTGAGGAGCTGCAACTGTTTGTCGGGGCAGCACTATTCTCCACTGTGCCTTTGGGCACCATGTGTCCTCTGGCCTGCCCTGACAGGAGCTAACAGAGTCCCTTTCATTCTGCAAGGTTCTGCAACATCCCAGGCTCCCCCACATACCCATGTATGGGATCCACTCTAGGACCCAGGGGCAGGCATCTCACTGGATGCCTGCACAGATCCCCTCCCCCGCAGTCCTGATTCTGCACTCGTGGCTGCATGCCAAGGGTGTAGGGCAGGTGGGTGACAGGTGACCAGTGACAGTGAACACTATCCGCTGCACACCTGTCCACGAGTGCAGAGCTGCACAGGTGGAGTACATGTCTTTGGTGTGTACGTTACGCTCTTAAGTGCATAGGGCCAATATGTTTTATTTGCACATGTGCAAATGCAAACAAAACAAGGCTGCCTGCTTTTATTCCTCTTTTAAAATATTTTTATTTTCTTTTTTCACGCTTCCACTTTGCTGCCACCCAGATTTTGCTAGGTGCCACAGCAGTCTCACAGGGAGACACTGTGTATGTGGCCCCACTTCCCAAGAGGAGAGCCATCCATGGATGCTCATTTCCTCTCCTCTGGCTGGCCCCCAGGTGACCAAGGTCCATTCTGAAACTCTGTTTGTCTGAGTAGTTAGCAGTACTGATGATACTGTAGCAGTATGGGGCCGGGTCTTTCTTCTCATTTTAAGAAACCAAAACATTTTTTTAATCTATTATTTTCTCCTCCATTCTGTCCACCAGGATATACCCTGTAATCAGATAGGGATGTACCCTCAAATTAGGCACGGATATACTCTGCTCTGCAATCAGACAAGGAATGGGATATACCCTGTTCAGGCTCTATGAGCTGCCGTTGAGACAGCAGGGAGTTTTTTTCAGTTTGGCCCATTCCCCGACACAGTCCTCGGCCAGCTCTGCTCCTGAACCTGGCCCATCAGGGTGGCCATACAACCAAAATGTTTTGACAGTCTCCTATTAGGTTGGGGATCACTGCACAGAGACCAATATGTAAGCAAAAAGATACTACAGGGTAGCACTGAACAGATATTGTCAAACGCCCAGGGGCACAGTGAGGCACAAGGCCGCAGGCTGAGTGCCTTCAGCCCCTAGGCATGTGATAATATCTGTTCAATGCACACCCCATAGTGTCTCATCGAGCTTATAAAATCAGCTACATTTTTATTTTACTTTTTAAAGTCAGAGAAAATCGTATTTATATGTAGATTAAGGTACCAGGTCAATATAACACTACAATAATAGCACTGCAAGAACAGCACTGTGTAAAGCACAAAAGAGTTTAGAGTGACAGGGGTAAAATAGCGGTAGTGAATTACCACTACACCTGTCGTTCTGTGGTGAGATATGCAAGGGATCAAGTTGCTGTATGTGTGGTGCCTGGTTGAGCTGCTCCTGTGGTGGAGTGGCCAAGGCACCAGCACATGGCAAGGTTGGAGACCTGGGACCATGGTTCAGTTCCACCCAGGTCTTCTGGTGTTGCAACCTTTTTGTTTGTTAATTTTTTTTTTTCGAAAAATACATTTTTTCCCCCTCCTCGAGTTTCTCCCGATCCCCGAGGTTGACATCCCCTCAGAGTTTATTTAAAGTCCAGGAGGTGTGGGAAAAGAAAGTCCCATTATTTGCAATGAGGTGCACTGTTTGTGTTGGGTCAGTGTTTTTATCAACCTTATTTAGGCATGCGCTGTTTTAGTTCTTGGCATGTATTGCTAGCGCTGTTTTTGTTAGCAACTTATGACCCGTGCTGTAGAATAAATAGATTTGCTTATGTAAATGTATGATAAAATAGTCCTTCTGCCTACTAGATAGTGACATGATAGTGACGTTGCTCTACAACGCTGTTCCTTTAGTGGCATCAGTAGTAATGATTTTGTTTTGTTGCCAGGGTTACCCTTGCACCACCACTACCACTAAGGCTGCTATCGTGGAACAGGAGAAAGAGAACATAATCTGTGAAATATACATTGCACGGCAATATAGCAGAAGTGGATGGGCTCTGGGGAAAAGCCTACCTAAAAAAATAAACATTGAGGCAACAGCTCATGATCACAATGTGCTGAAAACTGGAGTGTATGGAGTCCGTGAGAAAGCCATCAGATTGCAGTGGAGGGAGCTGTTATTTAAACAACAGAAGAAAAAAATACACTACAATTTAGCTGCTGAGTGACAAGTGAAATGAGGGTGACACACAGACAGCGCTCCACTGAGGTTCAGCATCAGAGGCTTTCACATGAGCTCCCCCCACCCCCACCATGTACTCGCAGTAATTCCACAGTTGCTGTAACAACCCAGGCAAATAAATGGAAAATAAAAACTTTTATGATCTTGTCATGTCTAAATAAAGAACTTGGTCACTGTAACTGTTTGCGCTGCCAGCTCGCACTTTAAAATGTAAAATCCATTGGCTCTACAATGCCGATTGGAAACAACCTTTTGTTGACCAGCATCTTGCGACAGAATCATATCGACCACAAGTTATAGTCGTCATGATTCAGTTATCTCCCAGTCCCTTTTTTTTTTGAACCCCCATGCAGGGGCTCTTCCCCGACTTTAGTATTCTCAACTCCAGTAGGAGTTACTTCGGAGTGGGGATGCAAGACCGGGAGACAGTGTGACCCTGTCTTGGGCACACCAACACAGCGATCTGTCGGCAAAGTGTCGATTTTGCCAACAGGATTGTAGCTCACTGTGCTGGTGTCACCCTAAGGGGTGCATACCAAATTGATTCCCAGAAGAAGATCTCCAGTGACAAAAGTTACAGAACAGGATCTACACCTCTGTTCAGTCCAGTTTCTTCAGTTGCTGTTGATAGGACCGTGGTCGCACTGAAATTCTCTCTGGTCTATGAGTTCTTTATTTACACATGGGCAAGATGAAAGTTTTTATTTTCCATTCATATGCTGGAATTGTTACAGCAGCTGTGGAATTACGGCGAGCACATGGTGGGTGGGGGGGAGCACATGAAACTGTGTGAAAGTCGCATGGAAACTCAAGAAATAGACTATAGAATATCCCCAGGAAAGGCAAAATGGTAGGATGAATTGTATTTTAATATTCAAACAGCTACAGGAGCCTAATCAGAACCGGGGGTTGGAGGAAGGGGACGTGCTGGGGGAAAAGCAGTGCGATCAGCAGCAGAAAATAAAGAAACATTCTGTAAATAAATATTTTAAACAATATTTCACTGGAGGATAAAATTTCTTTAATAAAAATGTGCCAACTATGTGTAACCCCCTTGTTCCCCAGAGTTACTAGAATCCCACTTAGAACCAGTGGCAGGCAGGGAAAGGCAACTAATGGGACATCAGTTAAATGGGTTTCACACTGTCTCACTCTGTCTTCAGTTTCAGCTGAGCTGGAGTAATGATGTCATCATAGAATTCTCGCAGCAGCATAAGCCACATTGGAATGCTAGCAGCAGGGGTTGGCTGTAGAACATTGGGCAATTCAAGTCAGTCTGTAGTGGGTACTCGAGAGAGGAAGAGGTGTGCTGCTGTTGGCAGCCCCTCAGAGCCTAGCTCTGATTTCGAGCTACATTAGACAAGTGGGTTGTGTGTTCTCACCCTAGAGAGGAACACAGAAGAGACCAGAAGGAAGTGGTAGAGACAGTTCCCAGTGTTGTTCCAGTGCCCCATCCCCAGAGGGATGGGGGGGGATTCCAGCATTTCAGGGGCAATCCCCTGGTCCCGCCTGGAAAGGGAAAGCTGCCTGAGAGAGAAGTTCGTACTGAGAGTACCAGAAAATCTGAGTTTGTGGGTAAGAGCCCTGGGGCACCTGCATACCATGGTGAGTTTTGCTCTGATAAAGAGACTATGTTCACCAGGACAGAGATTTGTGTAAAAGTATCTGCCCACTGTGGGGTCATGAGAAGACTTGCCAAGTACAGAGCTTTTAATTTGTGTATGGCTTGGAAGCATCTGAAACAGTGGGGGTCTAGGGTATGGACATAGCCACTTACAGAACTTTTTAAGTCAGGACACCGCCTGGGTACAGTATAGAATGTTAAATGTGCTAAACATTTCTAGAGCATCTACAACCAGAAATTCGAAGAAAGGTGTTATATCCAAATGAATGGCCAGTACAGATTTGGGAGCAAGAGGTGGGAGACCCCCCATCTGGAGTAACCAGGTTTACCTCTCTGGGTTCAGTTTGGGCACCTATGGCTTTCTTCCAGGCACTTGGCCAGTGTCTGCAGAAAGCACCCAGACCTGGGATTGTGGAGTTTTTTCCCTTTAGAGCTAGAAAGTGCTCGTGGGTGGTTTAGGGAGCCACCATCAACCTCGATGCCATATGGAAAAGTGTCCTAGCACTGGCTGGGATGCCATGTCAAGGAATCCAAGAGAAGTGTACCAGTTCAGGCCGTTTGTGCCCAGAGTTGTTTAGAACCTGAGGGTTCAATTGTGAGGAAGTGTGCTCTGTACCTCTGTAAATCTGCATTACCAGTGAGTGTAGCCCTGTAGGGTCCATCTTTGCTTTGTTATTCTCTGTGTTTATGTGAATAAAAGCCACTCTCTAGAATCCCAATTCCTGGTTTGGACATTTCAGTTATTGCTTCCAGAGTCCGGATTTACTTGGGTGCCCCTGTCCAGAAGTACAAACCTAGCATAATGCTGAGCAAATGTTTTCTACCCGAACTTAGGGTTACATATGCTTACTGCTCACGTTTTATACAGGATTATTTTGTCCTCGCTAGCTGATGGAAAACAAATGGCGGTGTTTCAACACTGTGTGTTCTAATGGCAGATTGATTTCTTGGTACAGTGTTTCTGCTTTTTAGGACGTGTTTTTACCTGTGCATCAAACAGATCTGATGCACAGGTAACAACCAATGAGAACCCAGGATTTGCTCTCCCCATTTTATAGTGCACTTTATAAAAAACATTCTGTGAGGCCTTGCCCTTGGACCCTGCTTGAAAATGAAATGAAAGGATGCAAAAAGAGCCATCAAAGCAAGCAGCTTTTTTGTGTGATAAATAATTGCAATTAAAAAAGGGACAGCAAAATGATGACAACTATAAAAATACTCCCCTGAACAAGTAAGGAATAACACCCACCAAGGTGTCTAGGCATGCTCTGATATACGGACACCTCTGTGCATTACGAGGCACACGACTTATGTCGAGTTTCTTTAACTACCCGAGAAGTCCATATATCAGCAAGCCCATATGAGGCTGCTCATTCATCTTATAAAACTGGCTCTTAATTAATTTGTGAAGTATAAGAAGTCATTTAGTTCGGAACTGTGGGACATGCTTGTAATAAAGCTTCCTCTATTGGCAGCCCTTTGAGAACTAGCAGGCTCATAGCATGAGCTGCTTTGGAACTCCGAATCTGAACTATGTATCAGTAATGTTGTACATGTACAAGCCACTATGCAAAAGTTCCATAATTTGTGGACATGTGCCTTATTTAACAGACATAAGCATTCAGAAAGATATATCTGTTTATAGAAATATGTTGTCTGTGCTGTTTAGCACTCAATTTTCTTTCACTTTCTCTTTATCTACTTTTTCTCTCATTGAAATCTCCATTAAAGCAGTAGTTGCGCTGACATCCGTTTAGCCTTTGTCTGGGCCAAACAGGCATGTAGAGGTAGCATGGCTAGTTTTTTCTGACTGCTCTAAGGAGCAGCTGTCATGTGTGTGTGTGTGTGTGTGTGTGTGTGTGTGTGTGTGTGTGTGTGTGTGTGTGTGTGTTGATTGCAGGGGTGTTTCGGTGTTAAATGACTGCCTCAGTGTTTGTTTGTTTTTTGCCCCATCTCTGCAGACTTGCCTACTGGGCTGCCTCTCAACAAAGAGAGAGAGAGAGAGAGAGAGAGAGAGAGAGAGAGAGGGGAAACTAAAGCATGTTGTACAGCCCCAGTTGTTTTCTTGAAAAGTATGCCTTGCTAACAGATGCAGCTGCATATGACCTACCCTGCTTATATTCCTTTATCTTACCATTTCCCTAACTCTGCTGAACCACTGTAAGACGGAGTGGTGTGAGGTTAGCTGACGACTAAATTCCCTTCAGCTCAGCTGTTTAGAAGGGAAGAGCAGGAATGAAGTGTGTGAGCCATTTCTATACCACTACGCTTTTCTGTGCTCTTACTTTCTACTTTTCTTGTCTTTGCTGCCTAGTTTCAGACAACAGATTATTGGTGTATCCTGTGCATATGTAAATATTTTTGTAGTAATAACGTACCTGAAACACCAGGATTCTAGTATATGTGTTTGAATTCCCCTAGCTTCTCTCTCAGGCATGGGCAATTCACCCCTTCATTTGAATAGCTAATTGGGACGCTTCCCAGGACTAGCTTGGGTACAGTCATAATTCAGCTAATATTTTTGTTTATTTTTTCATCATGTTTATTGTGTAAGGAAAGCATTTCTATGAATGTGTAGAAAATGAAATAAGCCCTGTATTTTATTTAAAATCTTTGTAAATTTGATGATGTCTTATGAAGGACAGTGTTGTGAGCCAGTCAAGAAAACTCTTGGGATGGGGGAGGACTATAAAAAGCCTCAGATGGGCCCTATTCACAAAGGCTACGTGGCACTATGCACAGCATATATGTCCCACTCAGAGGCACATATGCGCCAGAGTGGCGTATGCAACCACCATGTGGGATGCATGAACCATGCTTAGGGACGCGCATAGCCACGTTGAATGCAGCAGCACACAGTAGAGGATATGCATCTGTGCAGGGCGGTTCCCATGTACTCCAGATGCACGGCACTCCGTACGTGCATGCACGACATACAGTACGTCAGAATGAAGTGTAATGGCCCCGCGTAGGAAATACACATCTGGAAAGCAGCCATAAAGTGGAAAATGCGTGGCACACACAGCAGAAATGTCCGGCAAAGTATTCTGGCATGGGGGCGAACATGCCCATGATGGCAAACACTGCCAGACAGGCACGCAGCGATACAGGGCATGGTGTGGATGGCCATGCACATGCCCAGAACATGCCACCTGCACCACACGCAGGCGTGACAACAACAGGCAGACTGCAGGCCCAAGCATGGCGTGCATGCCAACCACCAGGCAACATCGACGCCGCACAGCTAGTACAGCAACCTGTGGCACACCCACGGCAGAGGCAACACAGGTATCATTCACAGAAGCATGACCAGCCCAACACACATGGCACACACACGCCCACCCCTGCACACCATGCCAGGGCGAAGAACGAGGCACACACAGGGCCATACAGTTAAGCGCCTTTAATGGCATACAAAAGCATAATGCCCACACAGGGCAACACAACAACAGAGTTGGGGGAGAGAAACAGATTGGGAGTGCGTGGTGTCCCCCAGCTCAGTCGAATGAATCCTCCTCCGTAGCCATCTCTGGGCTGGTTGACGGGGTCATCTCCTCGGAAGGGGGTCGAATCTGTGAACTCATGTTCCTCCAGCACCAGGCACCTGACGGGCCCATGGTAGCACTGCAACGACAAGAGCAGACACAGGCACATAGGTCAGTACCCACAGAAATGGCCAGGCCACCAATGCAATGCTGCACACACACACACACACACACACAGGCACATACACAGGTAACCAAGATCCACCTACCTGTGAGGGGGCGAATGGCCCACAGGTCCCCCTCGTTGTCCCTGTAGATCATGTCTAACGTGCTCTGCCACAGGTCCCTCCACAGCGGTAAGTCATGGGGCAGCATGCAGCCTGGGGTCACCACCACTGCTGGGCCTGGCTCACACACTTCTCGCAGCTCGAGGACCAACATATCCTTATGCCACCATGTCCCCTGTAAAAATGCACAGGAAGTAACAGTGAGACGTGCGCTCAGAGCAACCCCCAACAGGCACAGGGCTGAAACAGGCATTGAACAGGCTGTGGCACCCACCTGTCTCCATTCTGTGACCTCCCAAATGGACCCTGCTGGTACTCCATCCTGGTACACCTCCCTAGTGACACGATACAGGCACTGTGGTAGGGCAAGCCTGCCACGCTCCTCACCCTGTAGCATTGGTGGAGCTGCTGCCGCCATGACTGTCTGTGCAGTTATGGTGTCCCTGTGGCCGGCCTGCCCACACCATGTGAGCATGCCCTTCCCTATAGGACATGTCTGCCATGCCACACAGCATGCACAGGACACACTTGTGTGCCTGCAACACTACTGTGCGGATGCAGACAGTGGAACAGGCAGTGGCAGTACGATGTGCCCAGGGGCACTGCTACACATTATCCCAAGAGAGGACCCCTTTGAGGAGCACTGTGCCCAGCCGAGGCGCCGCCCATGGGTATTTAGACCATGGCTCATGGCGTGGAGCCTCCACACCATGGACATCCTGCAGCAGTACAAGATCCACCATGACACACTACAGTTTGTCTGTGCACTTGTGAAGGATGCCATCTGTTCCAGCAGAAGGCACTCCATGGCTATGTCCATGGAGACAAAGGTGCTGTGTGCACTGCAATACTATGTGACACACACCTTACAGAGAGTGACAGGGGATGTGATAGGTGTTAGCCAGTCCTCCATGTCCAGGGCTCTGCACCAGGTAACTGATGCCCTCGTGCATCACAGGCAATGCCACATCACATTTCCAGTGATAGTGGCAGAGGTCAGAGCCATCGAGGGTGCGTTCCTGGACAGGTATGGCATGCCCAACACTATAGGTACAATAGGCTGCACTCATGTACCCATACTCACACTGACCATGAATGAGGAGGCCTACCGGAATCATAAGGGGCACCACAGCATGAACTGCCAGGTGGTATGCAACACAACGGGCATTGCCACAAACATCCTGGCATGGTACCCGGGATCATGCCATGATTCCTACATCTATGACAACAGTGCGCTGTGATGCCATCTAGACTGGTAGAAGGAGGGATATGGTTGGCTGTTGGGTGAGCATCTATCATTGCCTGCAGTACCAGTTGCGGAATGTGCGCTACTGTGTGCCTAATGTCTGTGTACCATCCCATTCCACAAGTGACAGTAGATATCCACCGAGGATGACCCTCCTGACACCATACCTTGTGCCACGACACCAAGAGGAGGAGGCATTAAATGTTGCACATGTGCGGGCTTAAGGCATTGTGGAATGCACCATCGGGCTTATGAAGACATGTTTCTGCTGCCTGAACCACACAAGTGGCACGGTGATGCTTGACCCAGGGAAGGCGTGCAGAGTGTTCACCGCCTGTGCCATGCTGCACAACATATGCATCCGACGCAGTGTGCCACAGCCCCCAGATGCATACCCTGTGGAGCTCGGTGAGGAACCACCACAGCCACCCCATGGATCTGCACCACCCAGTGTTGGTGGTAGGGTGCCACCCAGGGGACAGCATGCCACAGGATGCATGGCAGCACGGGCCATGCGGCATCGAATGACACATGGCACATTTGGCAGTTGAGCGGTTGCGCATGCTGGCAATGATGACACCACAGGTCTGAGCTATCCTGTGTGATGCACGGCCATGCTGCCAACCAAGTGCCATGAGCACAGGTCAGTTGCATTGCCAGCCGATGTGAAATCGTGCTGTGACCCATTTTGTGGCTCAGCCAGTGCAAGCCGTGCATATTACAGTGTGCAGGATACCCGTGCAGGATGGGGTGCCCGTTGTGGTGTGCTTATGTCCTGTGTGCATGCTCCCTGTTGCACCGCCCAGGCAGCGCTGGTCCATGGGGTGTCATGGTGCACCGGTGTGTGATGTGCCTTGGTGGTTATTGTGGGTGTGTCAGTGTGGGGCGTGTGTGGAGTGTGTGTGCATGCTGGACACGGTTGTTGCTGTGGTATCCACCTCATTAGGAATGTAAGTTTGTCATGGCAGTCATATACGTCATTGAGTCCATGATGTTTGATCTTTATTCAGGACTTCCATGACTTTCACTAGTGTCATCAGAATGTAGCAATGATGACAGTGCCACAACATTTACTACTGTTTACTAATGATTTCATGAACAAACAATGAGTCATTAAAACCTCATCCATGACAAACTTACATCCCTATACCTTGTCACTGTGTGGCCGGTGCCTGCGGCTGCCCACCACGTCCACACCCTCAACCTGTTCCCCTGTTTCTCCAGTGCATGGCCATTGTCTGAGTGGCATGCTGTGCTGCCTGTTTGCGGTGTGACCGGGCCATGATGCCTGCACCTGTTGTGGTAGGTGCAGCTGCCTGGGCTGCCACTGCATGCTGTGGGGCACTGTCACACAGTGCTGCCTGCACAGAGGTTGATGGTTGTGCGGCATCGGTCAGTGCTGGTGGCGCGGCCGTGGCTGGTGGTGGGGCCTGCTGCGCAGCCAGGTGTGTGGCCATAGCAAGAAGTGCCTCTGCTCTCCGCTCCTGTGAGTGGGCACCCACCACCACCTCTTCTGTGAGTCTGTCCTGGGCATGAGCACTTGTGGCAATGACCTTGTCCATGCATTCCTGCGCCCTCACGCCAGCGGCAATGCTCTCGGCCAGCCTCTGCTGTGCATGCACAGATGCCGCAGTGACCTCTGTCATGTTGTGCACTGCCTCCGTGCAAGCTGTTGTGGCATGCAGCCAGTCCCGCTCCAGCCGGTGGAGGTCAGGGTAATAGCTCGCCAGTGCTGAGCCAGTGCCACCCTGCCTACGACGTCTTGTGGGAGGGGGGCCCTCTGAGGCACACATGTCCTGCTCCTGGGTGTTCGGTGGTGTGGCAGGTGCTGACCTGCCCACGGTCACCATGCAGCTGTCATCTGGTTGCAGAGAGTCCTCCTCTGTGCTCCTGTCCATTCCAGGCACCATGTGGTCATCCTCATCTTGGTCTGTCAGCGTCCCAACATCCTCACTGGCCTGTGTGTCCGTGGCCGTGGCTTGGCTTCTGCTCTCCTCCTGCTGCCATTCCAGTGTCCTGCCATTGTCACACCTCTACTGATCCTCTAATGGTACAGTCAGCTGTGTGTCCCCCTCCTGTGTGCCATCAGGACTTTGCAGCATACCGGTGTGGGGCCGGGACATCGTTTAGTGCACATGCATGTCTATCCTGTGCACCACCTTGTGTCCATGCCACTGCATACCTGCATCACCTGACCGCTGCAGCGCTCCACCGCTGATCCCAGAAGGTCCCTCACCAGCACTGTCGTCATCATACCATGTGGCCGGGAAGGGTAACAGGTGGTTAGTGCCCGTGTCAGTGGTACTGTGTGGTGTGGCCGGCTCATGTGTATGCTCAGTGCGCTCACCTGGCATGCTGTCAAGGCTGTCGGGCTCCCCATCCATAGTGACATCACTTATTGTGTCTGACACCATCTGCTCTATGGACGTGGGGGGGGGGTTGGCAGTGGTGGGCCTCCCCCAGTGGCGCCCTGCGACTGACGTGCCTGGCTCATCTTCTTCTTGACCTGGGACCAGAGGTCATGCCACTTGTGCTTTATGGCAGTCAATGTGTGAGCCTCTGGTCAGGTGGCATTTAGGGCGGCCTGCACGTCCAGCCATATTCTGGACTTTGTCTTGGGTTGGGTGCTGAGTGCTTGGCTGCTGAACAGTACATCATAGTGCTGATGGACCTCCGTCACCAGGATGGTGACCTGCACCCTCGTAAAGTTGGAGGACTGCAGCCTGTTGCCATCTCTGCTGCCCATGCCGTGTCCCCAGCCCCACTTGTCTGCATCGTGGTCTCCGCCGGTCCACCATCCTCATTCCTGGCACCCGCTCTCATATCCTCCGCCGACATGTTTCCACATCTGTCCCCATAGCAGTGTAGCGTAGTGCTTCCGCATCCCCATACATGGTGGGGTCAAGGTGCATTCCGGGCATCTAGCACTGTCCCAGTCCCACCCTCAGCATACCCCACCCCATCCTCCTTGGGGTGTTCCCGGCTTGTTCGTGCATGCCGCGTATTTCATGTGTGTTGCGTGGTGTGCAGCTGCGTGCCCGCCTTTATGTCACTTTTGCACATAGCGGCAATCCTTTCATGAATAGCACCCAATTGTGAACCTGAGTTTAGTCTAGTTCAGGGCTCCAGAGAGTGCAGCTCAGTTTAAGGTGGACCATACTCATTTGCTGCTAGACTCAAGAGTGCATATCCTCCATTGGCTCCATCCAGCTCCAGAAGTTATTTTTGAAGTATTTTCTGATAAGCACTGGTAAATAAACTTGATTCTTTATTTGCACTTTATTTCAGGAATGGACATTCCCTCTTTTAAACCCGATAAGCATCACAGTGTGCTAATAACCAGGCAGTCAGGTGATGCTCTCAGCCAATCAAATTGCTAGACAGAAAGGCCCTAAGTTTTTAAGGTAAAGGTTGCTTGAAACTACTGAACTTGGAGCTGGGAAGAAAGCACACTCTTGATCTGGGAACTGGGAACCTGAAGGAAGGCACAATCTTGCTTGTGGTCTGAGGGGAAGGTGTGCCTCACTTTTATAGACACTGCCCTTGATCGAGCATCCAACGGCTGGCATCTCCCTTTGCTGCCAATGGCCCAAGCTTCCCTACCCGACTCAAAGTACAGGTACGACCGCTCTCCTACGCTCCAAATCTTGGACCGAAAGCTGTGCCTCCTATTGGCTTCTCTCTCCACTACCTAGGCTGCTATTGGCTGGTGAGCTTCCTCTCAACCCTGCCATTGGTTGCACTGCTCTTCCAGGCTCCTTTGAAACATGCAGCTCGACTCTTTGTGTACAGTACAGGTTAAATTTTAAAATTGGGTTTATGCAGTAACTGCTTGTAAATATAACTAAACCGCAATAATTATTCTGGTACTGCTTCAGGGTAATTTTAAAGTCAAGCTCATGCTGTAAACTGCTGCTGTTAACTGTAATAATTTATTTTTTTCTATCTAGGGGTAACAAGGGTATTGACAGTCTCAGCTACTAGGATCACTCTGCTTGTCCGAGATTAATTAGCAACCAGCTATTGAGATCACTGTACTTGTCTAGTTTGTTTAGAGCCTATCTGAATTCTTATTTTCTATTTGTGTGGGGCTAATACAGGTGGTTTTACTGCTAGAACTGAATTTAATTCTCTGAGCCATCCTTTTCTTCAGTTCTTCTTCTCCCCACAGTCCCTCCTACATAAAACTTTGATTTTCCTGCCATTTTTCCCTTCTCTCTCCAAGATGCTTGCTTTCTCCTGTCCTATTCTTACTCTCTTGAGCTACCCCCCCCCCGCCCATTTACAACTCCACTCTATTTTTCTTCTTTTCCGTCTACATCTGCCCTCTGTTTCTGGCTCCACGGCCTTGCACCAGACACCCTCCACTTAACAGACTTTTTTCCTAACCACCCTTCCATTTGCTCTTAGCTGCACCGTGACCCTTCCACCAATTACATCCATTGCCATCCTCAATATCTAACTAACTGTTGTCTTGTTTTCTTCCTCAAACACTGCCTTGATTGGGCATCCAGCAGCTGGCTGCTCCCTTTGCTGCCGATGGCCGAAGTTTGCCTACCCATCTCAAAGTACAGGTATGACCGCTCTCCTAAGCTCCAAACCGCAGACTGAAAACTACACCTCCTATCGACTTTTCCCTCCACTACCTAGACTGCTATTGGCCGGCAAGCTTCCTCTTGGCCCTGCCATTCGTTGCACTGCTCTTCCAGGCTCCTTTGAAATGTGCAGCTCAGCTTTTTGTGTACTGTACAAGTTAAATTTTCTCTCACACTTTTTAATTGCTCTCCCCTGCTCGTGGAACTCTGCCCTACAGCTGAACAGTCACTCACAATGTAGTTGCCCTTTCTACATTTCTCTCCCTGTGCCTCTGTCAGCCGTGTCTGTGTACTAACAAGTTTAATCTATAGTCAGCCACTGCGGTCAGCCCTGTCCTCCGAGCTCGTATCTAAGCTTACTCCTCTACTTTTGTTACTTTGTCAGCATATTGTATGCTCCTCTGCTCTTATTACTTTGGCAGCGTATTGTGAGCTCCTCTCTTCAAGCTGCTCAGAAATACTGAAAGTTCTATTATCCCTTCCCTTTTCTACGTGCAGTCCTACCTCCCTCCAACATGTTTTCACCCATGCTACTCCCTCTGCTCCTCCTTTTACTCCTACCTAGCCTCTCCCCTTTCGCCTCTCCCAGCTCCTACTAGAAGGATTCTTCTTCAGAATACCTCAATGTAATAAGCTCCTGCGTCCACAGCTATGTTATTACCTCTGCTCCTTTCCTCCATCACTGGAACCATTTCCATCTCCTCCCTGCTGCTTCTCTGCATACCTTACCTACCTCAGTTGCTTTTATTAACCTGATGCTTAAAGTCATGATGCCCCATAACCCCACAACATGTACTCTAAAATACTCTAAGTCCCGGTCAATCTACAAAAATCTCAAGCTGAACCACCTTGTTATTGCACTCCGGCTCCTCACATCAGGTAGCATCCACCCAAACCCAGGACTACCTGTTGCTAATGCACCAGGGTCTCTCCCTTAAAACTCCGAGCGAAACCCCTCAGCGTTCCCTATCCTTCCTAGTAGCCTCAAATTACTCACCTTGATATCCGTAGTTTACTGCCAAAACTAGATCTCCTCGAAACCCTAGTTGCTTCACTCACTCCTGACATTTTAGTCCTCTTTGAGACTTGGCTAAACAACAAGGTACCTAACCATACAATCTCTATCTCTGGTTACTCCCTACTCAGTCAAGACAGGACTGGGAGAGGCGGGGGAGTGGCGATGTATATCTCCTCCTCCATGCAATATGCTGTTACCCTCTCTACCTCCTCCCCAGCAAACTATTAGACTCTCATTATTAGTCTATCCCTGCCCTTCTCTATTCCAATTTTTATTGCAGGCATCTACTGTCGCACCAATCTTCCTTCCACTGTGGCCGCTGAACTTATTACCTCTATCACCTCCCACACTCAAAAAGGCGAGCTGTATATTATGGGCGATTTCAATATAAACTGGCTATCTCCCTCACATGTCAAGGCTCAGAACTGCATAGGCTCCCAGAACTTAACCCAGCTCATCAAAGAACCCACCCAACTGAACAATAAAACCCAAAACCACACCTTGATTGACTGGGCCTCACATCTCACTCGCATTGCATAATTGATGTTGGTATTCTACCTGATGCTCTTAGTGATCATCACTCGATTTTCCAAGTCAGAAAGGTCCACAAGCTTAAATCTCCTCCCAAAATAATTCAAACCAGCTCCTATAAATCCCTTGACATCAGCCCCTTCTCCAAGACCTAGCAAACACTGACTGGTCCCTGATAACCATGACTCCACAATTGGATGCTGCCCTAGCCTACTTTAAAGACAAACTTCTCTCCATGTAGAATCATTACACCCCTCCATGACATACCAGACTACATGGCAATTATATAGCATGGATCACTCCAGAACTCCTAGCCTGCCTTCAAGCACTTGATCAGGCATGGAGAAAGCATAAGGCTGCCAAATTACCAAGTGATTTTACAACTTGCCGCAAACTTTGCAATGCCTGCACCAAAGCGATTAGGTTAGCTAAATCAGAGTACTTCAACTCTACCTTCCACAACAATCTAAATTTCTCATCTAAATTTTGGAAAGTGGTTCATGCCCTATTCACTCCCCACTCCCACCCCCCAACCCTCTAGTCCTCAAAATAAACAACTCCCTCATTGCGGAACATCAGTGGCCAATGAATTTAATTTCTACTTTACTCTGTGTGTCTCCACCCTATTAGACTTCCTCCTCCCCCCGCTCAGTGCCCTCGTACAAAAGTACTAATCCTGACCAAATTAAATTGCCAGATTCCCCTACTTTCTCCTTTTTCTTGGTCTCGCCTGAGGATGCTGTCACTGCTCTGCTGTCCATCAACCCGTACAGAGGCAGCTCTCCTGATGAACTTGACCCTAAGCTCCTCTACCTCTTTGCCCCTGCAATCACCCACCCTATTGCAGAAATTCTAAACCTCTCCTTGCTAGCCGAGGTCCCTCCGCCTTGGAAGTATGCAGTGGTTCTCCCCTCCCTAAGGGTGGTGACAACACTTCACCAGGAAATTATCATCCCATTTCCCTGCTCCCTACCCTTGCTAAACTCCAGGAACATCTTGCCCTCTCTTAAATCACCTCCTTTCTCTCTGACTCCAACTTCTTCACCCAGTTCCAGTCTGGATTTAGGAAACAACACTCTACCACCACCTCACTACTCAGGCTCACTGATACCATTCGCACTGGAATGGACAATGGCTAGATCACCTCCACCATCTTCGTCGACCTTGCCAAGGCCTTCAACATGGTCTCCCACACTCTGTTACTCCAATCCCTCTCCACAGCTGGCCTCTCACAATCTGCTACCAACTGGTTCAAGGCCTACCTTACTGGAAGGACACAATCGGTTAGAATCGCTGACCCCAACTCCCTTCCATGCCATATGCATACCGGAGTGCCTCAAGGTTCTGTACTGGGCCCCCTCCTGTTCTCTATATTCCTAAATGACTTACTGTCAGCTTGTTCCTCCTCCCACATCCATATGTATGCAGACAATACTGTCTTGTTTACCACTGGAAAATCTCCCTCTGATGTGGAAGCCACACTCCAGCTCAACTTTGACAAGATCCAGCATTGGCTTGCCTCACATCAACTTGTCCTGAATGCCAAGGAGACAGTCTCCATGTCCTTCGGCACTAGGCAGAGACTGGCTTGGCTCCCCGTTCTGCCCACTTTCCATACCATGGATAGGACTCAACTTGAGGATACCTCCTCATTCAGACACCTTGGGGTTTGGCTGGACCAACATCTCAACTTCTCTGGTCACATCGACGCTATCCTGAAAAAACTGCGTCCCAAGCTCGGCGCCCTTAACAGGAACCATAATTGCATCCCTCTTATGGCTAGGAGTGCGATTGTCCAAAAGACGATTCTCCCAAATTTTGACTACAGCAATGTAGTCTTTAGTGCTGCTCCCAAATCTACCTTATCCAGATTGGACCCCCTTTTCAACTCTTTCTGCTGCTTTGCCCTTGACTCTCCTGTGCGTACTCATCACTGTGTCATCTATCACTCTCTCTGCTTCCCTTCACTCACTAACTGGCATCTCTCTCATTGCACCAAACCCATTTCTAAATTCTGGCTTGGTTCTCTACCTCTGTAGCTATCCTCCTCCCTCGCTTCCCCTCCACCTCCTGCGCATTCTTTAAGGTCTGCCAACTCACGGACCCTTGCTGTCCCTCGATGATCCATGTTGGCAGGTAAGTCTACCTTCAAACACCACTTTCCCAAAATCTGGAAAGCCTTCCCTCCTCAAATTCAGCACTCATCTTCCCTCTATTCCCTCTCCATTGCCCTCCAAAACTTCCTCTCCTCAAACTGTACCTGTTTCCCACAAACCTAATGCTGTCCTACACCTCTCCCATACTTCTCCTTGAATGTCAGGCATTTAACTTATTTAATGCTGCACTTATGGTTGTATTATCCTGCATCAATAACTTGACCAATTATTGTTTATGCAGTATTACTTCTGAGCACTGCATTGTTACTATGCTGTAGTACCTGTAAGTTTTCAAAAGTGTTCTTAGTGTACTACACTGTTTTGTATTTGTCTATCTTTGTATTTTCTGTATGTAGACTCCCATTAACACCCTCCCCCCAACGTTGCACAGGAAGACGAGCAATTTGTTGTTCAGTGTGCCTTCCTGGTGAAAAATTTAAATAAATAAAAAAAATTACATTTACACTGGAGGAAGGCACAATCTTGCTTGTGGTCTGAGGGGAAGGTGTGCCTTACTTTTACATTTACACTTGTGTTTGCTTGTTTGAATCAAGAAAGGGTTTGCAATACTGCATATCCATTTGTAGATTGCTACTTTATATCCAGAGGTTTTGAAATACTGCAGAAATTGCCTTTTCCTGGGGACTGCTGGCTTGTTGTAGTTTGCTAGTATTTTGGTGACATTTTGCAACAAACATTTAGGTTTTCACTGGTAGCTGAGGACTGCTTTAATTTTAATTCCTGTGGTTTAGTGGAGTTGTTTGTGTATTCAACCCAGTCCCAGACAAAGACAAAAGAGGTTTAAACTAGACTGCTCTGATTGCCTTCACAGCACAGACCAGAGGATCTCCCAAACCGACCCTCCCCTGACTCAACTAGCTTCATGGGGTTAGGAAGGAAGGTGTGACAATTTCCCGCTCAGACACAAAACAGGGTGGGGGGTGCCACAGAAGACAACAGGCAGTTCTGCATAAGTTGAGAGGATATAGTCTTGAGATTGCTATAAATAGTGTAATAAAAGACAAACATTGGTGGGTCCTGGTACATAGTCCTTAGGAAACGGGTTACAATGCTAAAGGAAAGTGAGATTCCCCAAACAGCGACCTGGGCAGACAGAAGCAGAGAAGGTGGGATTCATGATGGGAGTGGCGCAGTGCAATGGATGTGGAGCAGCAGTCTTCAGAAGGATGTTCTGGGAACTGTGGTGTTGCCACATCTGCAGGCACCTCTCTGGGCTGAGGGCAGAGATTGCCAGCCTCCAGGATGAGTTGGCTAGGTTACAGGAGACCTCTTCCCCCACCCAGGGGCCACAAAGTCTACATCCACTTCCTCAAAGGAGAACCAGCAAAAGAAGTGTGTGGACTACAGTGGGCTCAGGGTGGTTGAGGCAGGTGGATCAAAAGTGAATCCCCCACCCAATACAACTAAGGAACTCCTACACAGATTTGGAGGAGTGGGAGGATCCCACTGTGACACCCAAAATCATGACATTGGTGGACAAGCAGGTTCTACAGAAGAGAACCCCAAAGGTGGGCGGAAGATGACCCCAAAGGAAGTAGAAGCGTCTCTTAGCAGGGGACTCCATAGTCTGGGGAGCGGAATTGAGGACAAAAACCGGGGAGGAAAAGGAGGTAAGGTGTATACCAGGAAGCACAGCTCAGAGGGATGGGGAGAGGATCCAGGGAATTGCTAAAGCAGTAGCAAGACCCCAAAGGAAGAAGAAGCTTCTCCTGGTGGAGGACTCCATAGTCCGGGGAGTGGATTTGGGGACAGAAACAGGGGAGGAAAGGGAGATAAGGTGTATAACAGGAAGCACAGCTCAGAGGGACGGGGAGAGGATCCAGGGAATTGCTAAAGCAGTAGCAAGGCAGGGGAAGCTTGATGTCATTGTCCATCTGGGGACAAATGCCCTAGCTGAGGACAAGGCAGGGATAGCAAGGGTGCAAGAGGAGTTCAGGAAGTTGGGGAGTGGCCTCGCACAGGTAGCAAGCTCTGTGACCTTCTCGGTGGTGCTGCCTGCCACAGCAAGTGGGAGGCTAATGTAACACCCCCCCAAAATGGGGGCTTACCTTGTTGCTTTCCTCCCATTCTGCTCCCACTGAAGAGTGCCTCCCATTGCCTGCCAGTTCCCCCAGTTCGCTGCCATGGCCCAGGTTCAGTGTGTGTCCCTCTAGGTTCCCCCTGCAGCCCCTGAGTTATTTCAGTCCTTCTTGGCTCAAAAGTTAAACTGTGACTTCCTGCTGCTTTCTTTAGCACTCTAGTGGGGGTCATGCATGCGCATGGCTGCACCTTTGATCTCCTGATCACATGGTTTTCGATCTAGCGGGATAGTGTTCAGTGGTCCCGGTCCCTGCATTAGGCAGAGTGGGCACTGGTGACCTCAGCAATGGCCAGGAGATCCCTTTGCTAAATTTAAATAAAGAGCGCCACGAGGCACTGTTGACCGGAGCTCATGAATATTAATGAGCAGAGCCCAGATCCTTATGAACATTCATGAGGGTTCTGTCTGCCCCCCGGGCACTGCTGTTTCAGGGCTGACAATTTCGGCAACTGCTGCAAGGAAAAAGAAATGTAAATAAAGAAAAGTAATAGCAGCAGCCGACATGGACACTGTAGGGGCAACAGAGAAAGGGGGAAGGTGTATGTAACCCCCCTGCAAATGGGGGTTCCCAAAAGTCTTCCAGGAGCTTGCGTGAATGCTCCAAGTCTGGGTGGTGTTCGGCATATGAGCTGTTTAAATGTGGTTCCAAGTGAGTGCTATTTGAGCCTCCACGTACTGTTTCTTTTAGAGCTGTCTGCTTGCAGACATAATTAGTTTGTATGGGGGGGGACTGTGTGTTCTAATGCCTGAATCCTGCCCGGGCTGCTGTCAATTCGCTCCGTTTCTGCCGTTGCTACATGTGCAGAGGGAGTCTTGTTGAAAGATATAACTGTTTGCCAGAAATCATTTAGAGTGACTGAGAAAATGTAGTTTGTCTAACCTGTCTTCATTTCAGCACGAACTGTTTCAGTGTAGCTCTTTCATTTTGGTTCTGAATAGCTGACTTGGACTAATCAGGATGATAGGGAGGCCCTAAAATGGAGCCTGTGGATGAATCGGAACTTGAACTCTCAATTTTGAGCCAGCCACAAGGGGATTGTATGGGCAGTGACTCTGGGAAATGTAGTTTTAACCTTGGGCGCCTTTTTCCCCCAACAGAGGGAGTCTTATTGTGAGTGACAGCAGAACCAGCCAACAGAATGGAGTGGAGCTAAGGAAATGCATTGCTGTGTGACTGGAAAGATCAGATCAGTTGTGGCAATGAAGAGAGAAGGAGCTGTGTGCTTCTGCCGGTGTATAGTTTCACGCAGGAAGCGCATGTGAGGCCCTGAGTTTCAGTCTGCAGCCTTTGTAAGTGCCAGTTTGGACTGAATCTGAGTTGTGAGGAGAAAGAAGCACTAGAAGTATGGAAACCAGGCTCATGCTGTAGAAGACTGGAGAAATTGCTGAATTGTGCTCGGTCTGTCAGGAACTGAAGCTGCTGTGTGTGCTTCCGGGTATTTTGCAGTAATTGCGATCGGGATCGAGGAGCAGTCTGCCTGGTATAGTACTTTCGTTTTACATATAAATGTGTATAGTGCTTGTGGGGAATCGCTAGTTCAAATCCCCTGTACAGTGAATTGTGTGCTGAAGCTGGAAGTAAACCCCAGCTTAATTCGGACTACATCCGTTTGCTATCAACTGCAGTGGGGTCCAATCACAAGGACCTTGTCCTCATGCCCTGCTCTTCTGGCAATCCAGAGGGACCTTCTCCATCTGATCCTCAGCTTGGGTATTATGAGTACAAATCAGGGTATTCCCCAGCAGCTTGTTTTTCAATCACAAGTGTGTCGTCTAATTCTTGTTGTTTCACTGTTTCATGGACTGAGCCCTCCAGCTCCGGATTACAATTGGGTGTTGTGCATATATGTTCTTCTACAGGGCCCTATCCATCTGCACCTGCTGGCCAACCCCAGGCAACAGACCTGGCTAGCCCCCCCAACCTGGGTACCCAAAGTGTGACACTTCAGACCCTGTATGTGTGCACAGTACTATGATTTAATGGCACTAATTAACCTGATTTCCCCCCTCCCGTGTTACTGTCCCCTAAATAAATCAGATTTGTTGTTGTTATACTATATACTGTCTGTGGTGGTGGTACTTATGGAAACAGTATTGTGTTTCACTGTGTATGTTGATTAACCTTACTTTACAGGGGGTCGTCAGAGACGTGCTGCTGAATCAGTTTCGAGGGTAAGTTGTATCTATATGAATGAATAGTGTGTAACCGTGCGGTATTGGGGCTGTAACTCTGGTGTACTGTGTGAGCCACTAGAGGGGATAAAAGGGGGTCTCAGTGTCCCATAGGGCTATGACCAAGTTAGTCTAACCACTACAAACCCTGACCTCTGGATGGAGGCACCCGCCATAGGACCTAGGCCCCTCAACCTGTCCGTAGTCAAACAGGCAGGGGTAGTAGCCCTTGGGATAGTGTCACCTAGGGGTTACATGTAAAATAAAATATATTTTTCCTGGCTGCACCATTTCTACATTGGGACTCAAATAAACAGCCTGCTTGCTGCAAAAGGGGATTACTAAATATCGGCAGCAGCGACAGGCTCAGGACAGAGAACATTTGTTTGAGCTGGGCAGCAATCTTAAGGGCACACCAGCAGCTATTGAACTGTGGGGCCAGTGGGCAAATAAAGAGTTTCATCTGGCTGCACCAGGACTTTTATTTGGGACTGTGTAAATCTGCTACAGGGACTGCGTGTTCAGCAGCCATTTGTAAGGAGCAATAGCCAATAAGAAAGCTGGAATTTTAAGCCAGGACCTGTGGGACGTTTGCCAAAGCTCATGGGAATTGCAAAGTGCTTATGGGGAAACTGCAGGGACCTAAATTCAGGTGCCAAAACAGGGAGTCTGTAGTTCATCGAGAAAGGTTTAATGAATAATTCATTATTGTGATTGACAAGCACTTCAGCCAATCATAGCAGGAGCAACAGATAGCTTCAGCCAATACGGAGCATCAGAGGAGCCTCATAAAAGCAGTGTTTTCTGGCTTTGCGAGCAGTTCGAGTGGGAGCCCCCCATAGGGGTGGGGCTCAGGCCCGCAGCAAAGCCAAATAGGCCTAATGGTCAGTGCAAGCCCCTCCTTAGGGGAGAGGGGCTTCTCCTCTTCCAAAGGGGAAACAAGTGGCTGCATGAAGCAGAATTTGCTAGCCTGGGGGTTGCCAGAGAATGTCCTCCAGGGGCCAGTTCAAGCCCTTCCACATTAAAGGAAAACATGGCCAGTAATCTGATGAAGCCAGCTGTGAGAGGGCTGAATCTGCCTCAGCAGTGACAGTGCTGATGTCTTCAGGAATCTTGGATGAAGGGAAGTTATTCTTGCAAAGATACCCGAGTGAATAAAATTGCAACTGCCAAGTGCAACTTAATGAAAAGCTTTCAGGGGCAGAGAAGCCCATACAGAACTGATTGTGACAGTCTGTCTGTCTGCTTCCTGCATCTGATTAACGCTTAGAGTAGGTGGAGACCTATCGATTAAGAGACTGTGGATGGTCCAGTTATTATATATAAATGTGTCTGAATTGTTAAGTGCTTTCAGGACTGGAAGGAGAGTACTTGGAGCTGGGGCTCTTCCTAACTTTGCCTGGGAGGTCCAGTATTTTGTCTGTGGGAGCTGCAAGTGCCAGCAAAGAGCCACAAGGGACTAGCACATTGTATTTGAGCTTAGAGAGCTACAGAAACTGTTTGCTGCCAAGTGTATGTTTGTATTGAAAGAGCCCAGGGAGCTACTGTAAACCGTTATGGCCAAGAGCAAGTGTTTGGGTCGAAAGAGACTACTGCATCTGTTGCCAGCCAACAAAGCCTGAAAGATGGTAATGGGCTTTGCCACAATCCCAGTCAAGTTTCAAGCTTCTTAAATGGTAGCGAGCCTAGCCTTAAGCTCGGTCTATTGTGGTAATGAAAGTTGTGCCTTAAGTTCTAGGTTCCACCTGGCAAGAAAGATGAACGTTGTCCTAGAGACGAATAAATGTGCTAAGTGCATAAATGTGCTGAATGTGGACTTAAAAAAATATAAATGTGCTGAATGTGGACTTAAAAAAACATAAATGTGCTGCATGTAACAGAGTGATTTCAGTCCAGAAAGGGGCGCTGCTCCAGATGTAAAAGTGTTGTTCCCATCATCAAGCTTTAAAATCCTTGCAGTCAGTTTAGGCGTGTCTGGCTGTTGGTTTGCCTGCAGTGTGACCTCAGGATATGCCTGCTTGCTGAAAGCTCTTAATCTTGACCTGCCTATTCCTATGAAGACATCTACAGGTAAGTAATGCAGTGCCATCCTGCACTCCATGAAAAGGGATTTGTAAATAGTTCAAGCCGTAAATCCTGTGAGCTGCAGTTAAGTTAAAGTTTAAGAATTCAACCTAAGCTTAATCACCCTAGTTCTCCTAGAGGCCCAACTGGCCAGCCAAAGTACAGCTGCACCATCTATCAGGACTGTACCATTCTAGAACTGTGATTGCTGGGTACCCAGGTTGAGGTGTGGGATTGCGGGGTCTCATACCAAATGTGGGGACTGGTATCTTTGTGGGCATAACCTTGTAAATATGTTGGATAATTAAGCAGCTAGATAAATAGTCAGGGAGCTGACTACTCCAGAGGTTGGTGGGTGGCCACTAAGAATGGTAACTGATTTGAAATACAAAATGTTGATTCAAACTCAATTAAACCAATTTCAAAATGTAAATGTTGTAAATAGCTGAACCTCTGCCCCAATTGATCCATTGTCATCCTCCCCCATGTAAATACATTTCTTGTTGGTTTTTGCAGATACCTGTATCATGAGCACACTATTAGTAGTAAGTCACTAAATGCAAAATGTCTAAAATGTGTGGTTTTGAATATTGGGTCATGTCTGGGGTGGCTTTATGGTTATGAGGGTGGGTACAGCATCCCAGAGGGTTGTACCAGGTTTTATTCTAGCCCATGTAAAGCAATACACTGATTGGAGGCACTGTGCAATGTATTATCTTGGGTAAGAACCAGTTTAAAGTTAGGTTTAGGAACCCAGGCCTCTCAACCTTGTTAGTGGCCACTAAGGCAGGGATAGTAGCCCTTGGTACAGTGCCACCTAGGGGTTACACTATGAACCTCTGCACCACGGAATTCAACACTTGGCTGGAGAGCTGGAACAGAAAAAAAGGTTTTGGCTTCATTGGGAACTGGGGACCCACCTGGAGGAATGCGACCCTGTACAAGGGGATGGCCTACACCTGTCCAGTGAGGGGATGTTGTCCTTAGTAAACAGTTTAAATGCTTCATTGACAAACATTTAAACTAGAAAGGGGGTGGCGGCAGAAGAGTGAAGCAAACTACTGACCCACACAGGATAGGGAAGTCAACATGGAGAAACATATCATTATGGTATCACCAGAGGAAATGGAACCCATAGAAGGGAGAATTGTAGAGGACTGGATGAAGGGGGTTGAATGGTTGAAGGATAAACAGAGGAGGCAAAAAGACAGTGGCGGGGTGATAAAAGGACAAATGGCAGGACATGAAAGGCCATGTATACCAATGCCCACAGCCTAGGGAATAAAATCCCAGACCTAGTGGCCTTGATAACTGAGGCTAACCTGGACATTGTAGCTATTACTGAAATGTGGTATACTGGACACCACAACTGGGATGTAGCAGTACCAGGTTATACTCTATTTAAAAGAGACAAGGGGGCCAAAAGGGAGGGGGTGGCTCTACGTCGGAGGGTATTAGGAGTGTAATGAGGTACAGAGAATGCAGGAAGGAGTGGAGGTACTATGGGTCACCCTTGAGATGGGCACAGCACTGCTAGTCACACAGCCATGATATACAGACCTGCAGCATAGCAGGTGGAGGTGGACAGGGTTCTAGTGGATTCCATTCTCACGATGGCAGCTAAAGGGAGGTGCTGCTGGCAGGCGATTTCAATCTGCCAGATGTGGATTGGAGCATCCCAGCTGCTGCCTCAGCCAGAGCACGGGCAACCTGTACTCTGTACAAGGGGCAGGCCTCAGGCAGTTAGTGCTAGAGCCCACCAGGAGGGTTCAGTTTTGGACCTGGTACTTACCAATGGGGACAGAATCAAGAAGTCAGGGTGGGCAAATACCTGGGATCCAGTGTGGATCAGCATAAGGACAGTGGCAGAGTCAAGCCACACAAAGGCGAGGGTCCTGGACTTCAGGAAGGCAAACTTTACTAAGATGGGGCTATGTCTCAAGCTTGCCCTGGCAGTTCGAGACAAAAGGGGGGGAGCGGAGGAGCAGTGGGCCCATCTGAAAGGAGCCATGGTGGAGGCGACAAACCTTTGCATTAGGGAAGTAAACAAGGGCAAGAGAAAGAGAAAGCCACTATGGTTCACAAAGGTAGTGGCTGGGAAGGTAAGGGCGAAAAAGCTGGCTTTCAGGAAATACAAGGAAACATAGCAGGAGGAAGACAGGGTAGTGTATCTGGATAAACAGAGGGAAGCAGGGACAGCAGTCAGGAGAGCAAAGGCACAAATGGAGGAAAAAATAGCACAGGAGGTAAAGAAAGGAAACAAGACTTTTTATAGGTGCATTAGTGAAAGGAAAAGAAAACGGGTGAGATAGTAAGGCTTAAAGGGGAGAAGAAGAGTGTGTGGAAGGGGACCTGGAAAAAGCATCAATACTGAACAAATATTTTTGTTCTGTATTCACAGAAGAAGGTGGTGAGTGACCACAGTTAGGCAACATAAGCAAATATGGGAGGGAGATGGACACCAATCCATTTACAGAAGAGAGAGTTCTAAAGGAACTCACAAAACTGAAAGTGGACAAGGCAATGGGACTGGATGGGATACATCCTAGAATATTATGGGAACTACGGGAGGTGCTGGTGCCACCATTGGCAGTACTGTTCAATGAGTCACTTGATACAGAAGTGGTTCTGAGGACTGGAGGAGGGCAGATGTAGGCCCTCTTCAAAAAAGTGGCAGTAGGGAGGAGGCTGAAACTATAGACCAGTCAGCCTCATCTCAATACTGGGGAAGATTATGAATCACTACTTAAACAAAGGACTGTGGAACATCTTAGCCAGCAGAGCACAGGCTCTGAGACAGCATGGATTCACAGTGGGAAGGTCATGTCAAACAAATCTAATTGATTTTTTTGACTGGGTGACTAAGGTCGTGGCTCAGGGTGGAGCGGTGGATGTCGCCTACCTGGATTTTAGTAAAGCCTTCAATACTGTTCCATATAGAAGACTTGTGAACAAGCTGGGCAGCCTGGGAGTGGGTCACCAGGTGGTAAACTTGGTTAGGAACTGGTTGGGTGATAGAAGACAGAGGGTCATGGTAAGTGGTGCTCAATCTGAGGAAAGGCAGGTGACCAACTGTGTGACACAGGGATCAGTCCTGGGTCCAGTACTGTATAATGTCTTCATAAGTGACATTGTGGAGGGACTGGAGGTGAAGGTGTGCCTATTTGCAGATGACACTAAGATCTTCAACAGGGTGGACACTCCAGAAGGGGTGGCAAACATGAAGTGGGACCTAGATAAACTGGAGGAATGGTCCAGAGTGTGGCAGCTGAAATTCAATGCAAAAAAAGTGCATAATCATG
Source organism: Neoceratodus forsteri (assembly GCA_016271365.2). Classification (NCBI taxonomy): domain Eukaryota; kingdom Metazoa; phylum Chordata; order Ceratodontiformes; family Ceratodontidae; genus Neoceratodus; species Neoceratodus forsteri. The sequence goes on along the minus strand of CM057450.1, from coordinate 1,275,746,973 downwards.
CATTTGGGGTGCAAGAACCCAGGGGAGGATTACATATTGGGGAGGGGGGAGAGAAACTGATGGTCGACAAACAGGAAAGGGATTTGGGAGTAATCATATCTGATGACCTAAAGGTGGCCAAACAATGTGCCAAGACTGTGGGGAGAGCCAGTGGGATACTGGGTGCACATGGAGAGGTATCACCAGCAGAAGGAAGGAGGTGGTGATGCCACTATACAGATTATTTGTGAGGCCTCATTTGGAATACTGTATCCAGTTCTGGAGGCTGCATCTCTGTAAGGACATAGACAGAGTGGAGGCAGTTCAAAGAAGGGCAACAAAGATGGTGCAAGTCCTGCACCGAAGGTCATATGAGGAGAGACTGTGAGACCTCAATTTGTATACCCAGGAGGAAAGAAGAGACAGGAGAGATATAATAGAAACCTACAAATATCTAAAAGGCATAAATAGGGTAACAGAGGGTAGCATCTTTCAGAAAAGGAGATGGCCAAGAACGAAGGTGCATGGCACAAGGTTGGAAGAGGGTAGATTAAGGGGTAGGGTGAGAAAGTATTTCTTCACAGAAAGGGTGGTGGATGCATGGAATAGACTCCCAGTGGAGGGGGTGGGGGCAAACACAGTGGGGGCATTCAAGCATGTAGGGGACAGGCATAGGGGAACCCTAGTAATGGCATCGAGGTGGTAAAGCAGGAGATCAAGTAGGGTCTGTGGCTTTTACAGAAGGCAGGGAAAATGGGCAGACAAGATGGGCCTAGTGGTCCTTATCTGCGTCAATTTCTATGTTTCATCCCTTTTTATGTTTGCTTGTGCAAGAAACATTATGTGGCAGCTTAGGAGAGAAGCGGGTTGTGGAGGCACGGCACTGTGGCAGCCAACGGAGGCATTGCATTTGGGAGCCTGGCACTGGTGGACCAATGAGGCACAGTGTGCTGATGATACTAGCTTCCAAAAGTGCCACCAAGTTGAAACATTTTCACTGCAGCAATCAGGGGCCACCTCGTCATTGCAGCTTCAGCCATTCCGCTGCAATGAGGGAGTGACCCGTCATTGCAGGGCGGAATGTTACCTAGTGTAATATTGTTTGTGAACATGGCAGCAAGCCGCCGCCGTGTTCAAAAACAATATTATACAGCCCCTCTGCTGAGGGGGTGCCCAATCCCCCACAGCAGCATGCGCCCCCCCAAAACAGTCTTTGTTTGCCGACGGGGGACCCAATCCCCATCTGCTACAGTCCACCCCACCCCAGTTTAATTTGTCGATAGGGGAGCCCACTCCCAGTCGGCATAATACCCCCCCCAAAAAAAAAGGTGGTTTATGCCGAGGCAGCCCAATCCACCTCAGCTCTTGCCCTCAGACAGGTGTCGACAGGGGTGCCCAATCCCCGTCAGCTACAGCCCCCAAAAACCCTCAGGTGGCATGTTAGAGCCCTCCCCAGTGTGCCGAATGTCCCAGTGGAAAAAAAATAAGTCCTGCAATGTTTTTTTTTCCTGTAAATCAGAAAATGGTCCCTTGTTGAGTCCGGTGGCCCTGCCCCCCAACCTGCATCCACCCTCTGCGCACTCTGCCTCCCCACACCCCCCCTCACCCCATACTTACCTCCGGAGCCCAGCGCGATGATCTTCGGTGATAGGGAACACGCCTGCACTCTTCAAAGCCGATCACGAACAGAAGAAATGCCGTAAGCTGTATAATGGCATAAATAGGGTTTTTTCAACTTTGCATATCTCTGGCATTTTAGGAATTTTGGCACCAGATTTTTAACATGGGGTTATTACCCCTCCTCATGAATTCAGCCACTGTCATGGCATTATTCGGATCCGGAAGGTGATTTCTCGGTCACTGCGCGGAATCACCTTTCAGGACCGAGTAATGAAACGACACTGCCAGTGGTCATGAGGTTGCCTCTCAAAAAGTCTATGTTGCAAATTTGGTGGAAAAAATCCAAGAAATGACTGTTTTATGAGCGTGCGTTGCGCAGTTGCTACGCACGCTCGTAACTTCATGAATCTGCAATATTTTCACTCCAGATTTTCAACATTGCCATTTTTTTGCACCTCCTTATGAACATAGATACATAGACAGTGTCGGCAGATAAGGGCCTATTGCCCACCCAGTCTGCCCATTTGAGTCTGTAAGTTCAGTTTGTTTTCCTAGAACTCTGTTGCCCCTTACCCTTAACCTCCAGAATTCCTTTATGTCTATCCCATGCATTCTTAAATCCCGTGGTTGCTTCAGCCCCCACCACTTCCAGGGTCCACTTGTCCACCACCAATTCTGTGAAGAAATTCTTCCTCACATTTCCTCTGAATCGTCCTCCCTCATACTTCATTCCATGTCCTCTAGTCCTGGAACATCTTTTTCGCTTAAAAATAGTGTATTCCTGCACCCTGTTCCTCCCTGTAAGATACTTGTATGTCTCTATCATGTCCTCTCTCTCCCTCCTCTCCTCCAGGGAGTACATATTCAATTCCTTCAACCTGTCCTCATAGGACTTGTGATGCAATCCATACACCATCTTTGTTACCCTCCTCTGAACCTTTTCTACCCTGTCTATGTCCACGTAAGTAAGATCTCCAGAACTGTACACTGTACTTCAGGTGGGGCCTCGCAGTGTCTTGTATAGTGGAATATGACCTCCTTTTCCTTCTGGTGATGCCCCTGCCTGTGCATCCCAGCATCCTATTTGCTTTACCTGCTGCTTTGTCACACTGTTTCCTACCTTGAGGTCATCAGAGATGATAACCCCAAGATCCCTTTCCTGCTTGGTGCATGCTATATCCTCACCACCCCCCAACTGATATATTGTGCCAGGGTTTTTGTGCCCCATATGCATTATCATGCACTTCTTTGCATTGAATTTCAACTGCCAAACCCCTGACCATTCTTCAAGTTTCTGCAGGTCCCTTCTCATTCTGTCTACACCCTCTGGTGTGTCTACTCTGTTACAGAGCTTTGTGTCATCAGCGAACAGTGAAATTCTGCCTACTAGGTCCTGTGCAATGTCACTGATGAAGATGTTGAATAGGACCAGTCCCAGCACTGATCCCTGTGGTACCCCACTGGTCACTCTTCCCTCAGTGGAGTGACAGCCATTTACCACCACCCTCTGTGTCCTGCTGCCCAGCCAGTTACCTACCCACCACACTACTGTCCTGTCCACACCCATATTCACTAGTTTGTGTAATAGTCTTCTATGTGGCACAGTGTCAAAGGCCTTGCTGAAGTCCAGATAGGCCATGTCCACTGCCCTCCCTGATCCACCTCCCTAGTCACCCAGTCAAAAAATTCAACGAGGTTGGTCTGACATGACCTTCCCCTGGTGAAACCATGCTGCCTTGGGTCCTGCAGTCCATTGACAACCAGAAGTTCCACCAATCTTTCCTTCAGTAGTGCTTCCATGATCTTCCCCACTACCGAGGTGAGGCTGACTGGTCTGTAGTTCCCCGCTTCCTCTTTGTTCCCACTTTTGTATAAGAGGACTACATCTGCTGTCCTCCAGTCTTTGGGTTCCTTCCCTGTTTCCAGTGATCGACTAAACAGGATAGACAGAGGTTCAGCCACCACCTCTCTTAGTTCTTTAAGGAACCTGGGGTGCACCCCATCTGGACCCATATCTTTATCAACTCTTATTACTTCCAGTTCCTTCAGGACCCTTTCGTAAAGGGACTTGTGTCCATTTCTGCACTATTCTCATCCCTTGTACTCCTTCAGACCCATTACTCTCCTCTTCCTCAGTAAAGACTGAGCAGAAATACCTGTTCAATATGTCAACTTTACTGTTGTCATCCTCCACGTGGCCCCCATCCTCCCCTTCAGTCTCACTATCCTCCCTTGCCTTTCTTTTTCACTTATGTACCTGTAAAAGGTTTTGTCCCCTACCCACTGATTTTGCAATGTGCTCTTCTGTCTGAGCTTTGGCTTCCTTACTGACCTCCCTGCCTCCCTTTGCTTCTCCTGGTACTTCTCCCATTCCTTCTGCCTGTGGCTTTTGTATTGCCTGAATGCAACTTTTGGCTTTCACTTTTGCTACATCTTTGAAAACCATAACGGTCCTCTTCCTTTCCTCTTGCTAACCTGTTAATGCGAATTCTGTTGCTCTTGTAATCCCTGTTTTAAATACTGCCCACTGTTCCTCAACCCCTGATTCCTGCCCCATCTCTCTAATGCCTCTGTCAAGTATCTCCCCATTTTCCCAAAGTCTGCCCCCTAAATCCAGGATACATGTTTTGTGTGGTTTGGTTCTGCTCCTTCTGTGCTTTCAAACCACAATGACTGGTGGTCACTGTTCCCCAGGTGCTCCCCACCGTTACCCTCATCACACTGCCCCTATTTGTGAGCACAAGGTCCAGTATTGCCTTCTGCTGAGTTGGTTCCATGACCAGTTGCTTGAGGAAGGCACCTGAAGGAAGTCCAGGATAAATCTGTTCTAGTTGATGCTGCTGCTGGATGCTCCAGTCCACGCCTGAATACTGAAGTCTCCAACCAGTACTACTCACTCTTGTCTGCCATCCTTAGGATGGCTAGCATCAGCTCCCTATCTGTTTCTTCCTCCTGGCTTGTGGTCTATAGACCACACCTGAGCGGATGGCTTCCCATTTTCCTTTCCAGCTTAACCCACAGTATCTCTCCCCATTTTGTTCCTTCTGGATCTCTGTGGCCCTTATGTCATTTTTCACATACAGTGCCACTCCTCCTCCTTCCTACCTGCCTGGTCTCTTCTGAATATGTTGTAGCCAGGAATGGACATCTCCCAACCGTGGTTATCATTACACCAGGTTTCTGTGATGGCCACAATGTCCAGATCTGACTGCACCATGACAGCCTCCAGATCTTCCATCTTGTAGCTAAGGATCCTGGCAATGGCTCACATGGCTTTCCATGATTTGACCTTCCTAGACTGTTTAGCTGTTCTACTCCAGCCCCTTCCTGGTTGTCCTTTATCCCTGGTTCTCCTTGCTGTCTGCCCTTCTGCTGAATTTTGCCCCTTTTCTGCCTATCCACCTCTTGGGTGCTCATCTCCATCTTTTGCACACTGCTTTGTTGAGATATCCACTCCTCCGGTTCACTGGTTTCACTGCTAGCTGTGGGGGGTGAGCAAGTAGGTACCTCCTTGCTTGCCTGCCACCCTCTTGGCTAGTTTAAATGCTTGTCAATGTTGCATTTAAACTTATCATTGAGTGCTTGGATTCCCCTCCAGGATGGATGCAGGCCGTCAGGCTTGAACAAACCTCCATCCCTCCAGGTGGGTCCCCAGTCACCAATGAATCCAAACCCTTCCTCACAGCACCAGTTCTTCAACCATGAGTTAAAGTTCCTGGTGCATGCACCCCTATGCTCTCCCATGCCTCTCGCAGGTAGTACTTCTGAGAAGGCGACAGAAGTAGCTACTTGCTTGAGACCCCTTCCCAATTTCCTAAACTCTTCTTGAACTTCCTTTGGCTCCCCATTTGCCAGGTAATTAGTACCTAGGTGGAAAATGACATCCACCTCCCATCTTGCCTTCTCAGCAATCCCCAGGATCTTCCTTCCATCCCTCCATGCTGTGGCACCTGGTAGGCACCTCACCTCCCTGTCCTCCCCCTCCTGTGTTCCTAGCTTGATCCCTCTTATGATAGAGTCCCCCACCAGGATTTGCTTCCTCCTCCTCTGGGGTCCACTGCTCTCCCCGCTGAGGTCACCTCCTTGGCTAACCTCCACATCCTTTCCTTCCACTTCTCTGAGTACCTCTATTTGGTTGCCCCTGTTTGCCAGTGTGGCATATGAGTTCTTGAGTGGAATAGGATCTCTGATGTGCCTCTGCCTGGCCGCCTTAACTCTCCCTGAGTCCACTGTCATCCAAGTGCTCCTCGTTCTCGGCATCCTTGAAGGCACCGGCATTGGACTGGGTGGTCTCTGGATAGGGGTGATGGTACTCTTGACCCAGTTTACTTCTGCTCTGAGTCTGGCTACCTCATTCCGCAGTCCAGAGAGATGCATGCAGATAGGGCAACACCGCAATGTCCAGAAAGTCTGCCTGAATATGGCTGCCCCACAGCCACTGCACTGCACCACTCCCCACATTATACTGCAATTATACTGCTATTCCACTAGTTGTCTGTTACTGAAGCTCTCCTAGTTCCCTTTTTATTAATTTACTATCCTAAAAATCCTGCCACTGATGCTCAGATGCTTTTCTTTTAAAAAAATAAAATAAATAAATAAATGAGTCAAAACACTTGTCGTGCTGAGGGTGGGCTTTTTCCCCTTATGCTCCTCCTACTCCATACCCCCTACTATCCCCTATGTTTATCTCCTGTCAATCAGATTTAACAGGGCATATAATTAAGAGTTGGGGGAAGGGGAAGGGGGGGAATTTGCAGCAATTAAAGACAGCAAAGAAACACACCACCACTAAGTTTTACATTTTCAACAGCCCAAAAACAATTCTAAGTAAAGACAGCAAAGAAATTACAGTGTCACTAAAAGCCCACAATCTAAGTTTAATAACAAAAATAGCAATTACCAGTTACTGTAAAGCATTGAAATGAATATGTTTCCTTCCTCTTCTGGCTTCTTCAGTACAGCTGTCATTTTTCACATCCTGGCCAAAATGTGCTTTTGCAATTCTGGCACAGAATAGCTTGGTCACTGTGGGAAATCAGTGTTTGGGACACATTAAGAAAATCACAGTGGCATTGTTCATTAGCAGAGGTCCTAAAATGCCTATGCTGAAAATTTTGTGATGAAATTCCATAAAATGACTGTGTTACGAGCGTGCATTGCGCAGTTTCCATGCACACTTGTAACTTTGCACATTTGTAATATTTTCACTCCAGATTTTCAACATTGCCATTTTTCCACACCTCGTTATGAACAATACAGATGCCATTTTTCACATCCTGGCCAAAATGTGTTTTTGCACTTCCGGCGCAGAATAGCGTGGTTGCCGTGGGAAATCAGTGTTCGGATCACTCTAGGAAAATCACAGTGACACTGTTCATGAGCAGAGGTCCCAAAATGCCTATGTTGAAAATTTGGTGAAGAAAGTCCATAAAATGACTGTGTTACGCGCATGCATTGCGCAGTTTCCACGTATGCTCGGAAGTGTGAGCATTTTTAATATTCCTACTACAGATTTTCAGCATTGCCATCTCTTCACACCTCCCTATGGATGGTACAGCTGTCATTCTTCACATCCTGCCCGATCTGTGCTTTCGTACATGTGGCGCAGAATGGCAAGGCCGTTGTTGGAACTCAAAGTTCGGGACACATTGACAAAATCACACTGCCACTCTTTATGAGAAGAGGTCCCAAATGCTTTCATGAAGTGGGGTCACAAAAAGGCCATGTTGAAAATTTGTAGTGCAAATACCAACAAACGCCTGAGGCATTAGTGTTTCTAACCATAACGTCCCACCCTGTACAGACTGACAGGCATCGGGGTGTGCCTTTGGATTGCTGACTTTACTGCTCATGCCATTCCACCCACACACCCCAGCCACTGACAGGCATCGAGGTGTACCTTGGACTCCGGCCCCAGGCTTCACCCCATTCTCCTACGCTGCACCCCTTTCAGCATATGTCCTTATGGAATGGGGTGACTGTAAAGCCAAACACCCCAAGGCACACCTCAACACATGTCGGTGTCTGCAGAATAGGGTGAGGTAACATGGGACCATCATGGGCGATGACCCAAACACTTACCCCAGTGCCTGTCCATCTCTACAGGATGGAGGTGGGGTTGGCGTGAAGTTCAATACTTCACTGCCATTCCTATTCTGCATCTGTCTAATTCCTGCATTTCAAATGCTAATACCAGCAAGCAAACATTAGGCATTGACAAATGTTTGTTTATAAGCCCTATCGGGCTATCGGTGAAGCATTGGGTTTGATTTGTGTGATTTTAATGGGAAAATGTAACAACTTGATATTGGAAATGTTCAGTTTTGGAGGGACTTTGTGCAAATTACAATTGCTGTGTAAGTGGCCTCTCTACACCACTACACCTAATGAGAGCTTCTTTATCATTATGCCAAAATAAGGAGGATCTGTAAACCTAGCTTTTCTCATTTAAACTGGTGTCTTGCTTCTTTATTTGCTGTGTCTTGTACTCATTAACTTATCTTCAAATAGCCTTTTCATATTTTGCCTGCCTCTGTAACTTGACTGCAGCTAAGTATTATTATATTATTGTCATGTAAAATGCCTTTTTGACACAGGCTAGCCTGGCCTGTCACACTCATCATTTTTATTGAGCACATTTGTGTGTATTATTATTATTAATAATAATGTATACCCCAATGTTAAATAGCATGAAAAACGAAAAACAAGGTTCAGGGTCTGGACAAGGGAATGTAAAGCAGCAAATCTGAAAGCTCATGTGGTAGCCAGAGCCCAAGGTCGAGGTATGAGTCATGGCAGGATTCTTCAGAAGTGGAGTAGTTTGAGTCCTCCTGCTACACAGAAATTGCTATTGCCTATCATTCAACTGCATTTGATTTACCCTGTGAGTCTAACCCAGCACCGCTGATGTGACTAACGATGAGATGAGTGTTGTTGGACCACCACTACTATGCTGCTGAAGCTATCCTAAAAGTGCCCACACAGGATCCGGTGATGATCTTTGAATACCATGTTGTGTCCTACCAACAAAGGTGTGTATTATTTGTGGGGATTTTTTGGGTAGGGGCATAGGTGGACAGGCTTAACAGACATTGTGTCCTAACTGCCAAGGTAAGTATTAAGGAGGATTTAATACTATTACTTTTTTTTTTGTTTTGTGGGTTTTTTTTTTACTGGGGGGAGTTAGGAGAGAGTGGAGAAAGGTTTACTTTAACTGCAAAGTCTGCATGTCAGCCTCTTAAATATGTTTGTTCTTCTGTCCTTATTCTTGCAGGTACAGATCACATGGGTGATCTCGTTGCTGTGTAGTTCCAACCCGGATTAGAATGGATGTGATGCATAGCCTAATGTCATACAGAAGGCAAACAGAAACACTGCAGCATCCTGAAGCAGAACCAAATGCAAACACACTGCAGCATACCAAAACGGAACCAAATATAAACAACACACTGCAACATGCTGAAACAGAACCAAATACAAACAGCATACTGCAGCATACTGAAACAGAACCAAATCCAAACACACTGCAGCATGCTGAAACATAACCAAACACATTGCAGCATACTGCAACAGAACCAGATACAAACACACTGCATCATTCTGAAACAGAACCAAATACAAACAATGCACTGCAGCATACTGAAACAGAATCAAATACAAACACATTGCAACATGCTGAAACAGAACCAACTACAAACAACACACTGCAGCATGCTGAAACAGAACCAAATACAAACAGACAGCAGCATGCTGAAAGAGAACCAGATACAAACAACACACTGCAACATACTGACACAGAACCAAATACAAACAACATACTGAAACAGAACCAAATATAAACACACTGCAGCATGCTGAAACAGAACCAAATACAAACAACACACTGCAGCACACTGAAACAGAACCAAATACCAACAACAACACACTGCAGCATGCTGAAACAGAACCAAATACAAACACACTGCAGCATGCTGAAACAGAACCAAATACAAACACACTGCAGCATGCTGAAACAGAACCCAATACAAACACACTGCAGCATGCTGAAACAGAACCCAATACAAATAACACACTGCAGTACACTGAAACAGAACCAAATACAAACACACTGCAGCATGCTGACACAGAACCAAATACAAACAACACACTGCAGCATACTGAAAGAGAACCAAATACAAACAGCACACTACAGCATACTGAAAGAGAACCAGATACAAACACACACTGCAGCATGCTGAAACAGAACCAAATACAAACAACACACTGCAGCATGCTGACACAGAACCAAATACAAACACACTGCAGTAGACTGAAACAGAACCACATACAAACAGCACACTGCAGCATACTGAAACAGAACCAAATAAAAACAACACACAGCAGCATACTGAAACAGAACCAAATATAAACACACTGCAGCATACTGAAACAGAAACAAATACAAACAACACACTGCAACATACTGAAAGAGAACCAAATACAAACAACACACTGCAGCATGCTGACACAGAACCAAATACAAACACACTGCAGTAGACTGAAACAGAACCACATACAAACAGCACACTGCAGCATACTGAAACAGAACCAAATACAAACAACACACTGCAACATACTGAAAGAGAACCAAATACAAACCACACACTGCAGCATGCTGACACAGAACCAAATACAAACAACACACTGCAGTAGACTGAAACAGAACCAAATACAAACAACACACTGCAGCATACTGAAACAGAACAAAATACACACACTGCAGCATACTGAAAGAGAACCAGATACAAACAACACACTGCAGCACGCTGAAACAGAACCAAATACAAACAACACACTGCAGCATGCTGAAACAGAACCAAATACAAACACACTGCAGCATACTGAAAGAGAACCAAATACAAACAGCCGACAGCAGCATACTGAAACAGAACCAAATATAAACACACTGCAGCATACTGAAACAGAAACAAATACAAACAACACACTGCATGGAACTGAGAGAGAGAATTCAAAAGCCTAAGAGAGAGAACTCACAAGTGAGAACAACTACATCAGATGGTGGCACATTGCCACCGCCTGCCCTGCCTTGTGTCACAAATACAAAAAAATGTTGAATTTGGCCAACAGAAGACAGCCTAATTAGCCCATCCATTTGTCCAGTGTCAGTCTGACCTTTTTCAATTTATTTAACAGTATTTGGCAAGAAAAGGCACTCTGAGCCGAAGCTAGTTTCAGGTCTGTCCCAGGATCGCAGGACATTTAGGTGACATGTTCTACTCAGAGTCACATGGTATGTAACTTATTACCATACTGCATCATTATTATGCTTCCAGACCAACACCTTACTGGTTCCACAGCCCTGACCACTATTGTCCACTTCTCCTACTCCCACTTCCAGGCTGGCTAGTTGATCATCCTTATATACTGTACCATGAGGAGAAAACCAGGACTTTGGAGGAAAATCTCCCTCCCCAACAGGCTCTGGCATAACTGATATGGCTGGCTAGTGGTCACCCACCACGCAGTGGTCCTGGATAACTGTGGTGGATATACTGTAAGGCTATGAGAAAGTCAGTGACGGGGATGGGTGGTAGAGTCTGGTCTTGCCAGATGTCACCAAGGGGAGAAAAAAACTTTATAAAAAACACTCCTTTAAGCTGCTGCAGGCAATCAATCAAAAATCAAAACTCTCTTTATATAGCACCCCTTCTCTGAGGCTCTGAGCACTGTACAGAATAATACACACATACTATACATCATGCATAACTAAACTATGCATAAAACCTTATTCACACACACATTTTTAGAGCATCTCCAACCCCCCCAGCAAATCATCAGTTAAATAATCACACTATTAGCAGTAACTATTAGCTCTAATATATACATTTATATAAGGCCATAAGCCTGTCCAAACAGGAGTGTCTTGAGCCCCCTCTTAAAGGTTTCCACCAAGGGGGCCCCTCTAAGATGAAACAGTAATGAATTCCACAGGATGGGTGTGGCCATTAAAAAAGCCCACTCACCTAATGGCTGCAACCTTGTCCTGGGAACGGTCAGGAGGTCACCCTCAGAGGAACAAAGGGTACGAGATGGACAGTGAGGAACCAGGAGATCTTGCAGGCAACCTTTTTTATTTATTTCTAAACTCTAGCTTGGCACTTGCCACTTAATAGGAAAGTGCACAAAAAACTTTAGTTTTTGTTATGTGTGCCTATGTCAGATTAGTTGCAGAGAAAAGTGCACAAGAGAAAGTTATCAAAATCTGTGTCATTTTAATGTGCACCTGTGACTGAGTCACAGTCTCTAGAAGGCTCAGCTTTTCAGCCTCTGCTGCATAAAGCATCACATCAGTACTGTGTCTCAGGTAACAAGTGTATTCAATAAAATCACTCAGCAGTAAAATACTGCGTGCACTCCACCCCCCCCCCCACACACACACAGAGCAGCCAAATGTTTTCACAGGATACTAGTGCTTTCTCAAGGCTGACTTCACAGTTCAAAAATGAACATTTAAAGTGACAGTACTCACTATATGTGTGAAATATACAAATAACACAAAGTGCATAAATGTGCTGAATGTGGACTTAAAAAAATATAAATGTGCTGAATGTGGACTTAAAAAAACATAAATGTGCTGCATGTAACAGAGTGATTTCAGTCCAGAAAGGGGCGCTGCTCCAGATGTAAAAGTGTTGTTCCCATCATCAAGCTTTAAAATCCTTGCAGTCAGTTTAGGCGTGTCTGGCTGTTGGTTTGCCTGCAGTGTGACCTCCAGGGATAGTGCCCGCTTGCTGAAAGCTCTTAATCTTGACCTGCCTATTCCTATGAAGACATCTACATGTAAGTAATGCAGGGCCATCCCTGCACTCCATGAAAAGGGATTTGTAAATAGTTCAAGCCGGTAAATCCTGTGAGCTGCAGTTAAGTTAAAGTTTAAGAATTCAACCTAAGCTTAATCACCCTAGTTCTCCTAAGGGCCCCAACTGGCCAGCCAAAGTACAGCTGCACCATCTATCAGGACTGTACCATTCTAGAACTGTGATTGCTGGGTACCCAGGTTGAGGTGTGGGATTGCAGGGTCTCATACCAAATGTGGGGACTGGTATCTTTGCGGGCATAACCTTGTAAATATGTTGGATAATTAAGCAGCTAGATAAATAGTCAGGGAGCTGACTACTCCAGAGGTTGGTGGGTGGCCACTAAGAATGGTAACTGATTTGAAATACAAAATGTTGATTCAAACTCAATTAAACCAATTTCAAAATGTAAATGTTGTAAATAGCTGAACCTCTGCCCCAATTGATCCATTGTCATCCTCCCCCATGTAAATAAATTTCTTGTTGGTTTTTGCAGATACCTGTATCATGAGCACACTATTAGTAGTAAGTCACTAGATGCAAAATGTCTAAAATGTGTGGTTTGAATATTGGGTCATGTCTGGGGTGGCTTTATGGTAATGAGGGTGGGTACAGCATCCCAGAGGGTTGTACCAGGTTTTATTCTAGCCCATGTAAAGCAATACACTGATTGGAGGCACTGTGCAATGTATTATCTTGGGTAAGAACCAGTTTAAAGTTAGTTTTAGGAACCCAGGCCTCTCAACCTTGTTAGTGGCCACTAAGGCAGGGGTAGTAGCCCTTGGTACAGTGCCACCTAGGGGTTACACTATGAACCTCTGCACCACGGAATTCAACACTTGGCTGGAGAGCTGGTACAGAAAAAAAGGTTTTGGCTTCATTGGGAACTGGGGACCCACCTGGAGGAATGCGACCCTGTACAAGGGGGATGGCCTACACCTGTCCAGTGAGGGGGATGCTGTCCTCAGTAAACAGTTTAAATGCTTCATTGACAAACATTTAAACTAGAAAGGGGGTGGCGGCAGAAGAGTGAAGCAAACTACTGACCCACACAGGATAGGGAAGTCAACATGGAGAAACGTATCATTATGGTATCACCAGAGGAAATGGAACCCATAGAAGGGAGAATTGTAGAGGACTGGATGAAGGGGGTTGAATGGTTGAAGGATAAACAGAGGAGGCAAAAAGACAGTGGCGGGGTGATAAAAGGACAAATGGCAGGACATGAAAGGCCATGTATACCAATGCCCACAGCCTAGGGAATAAAATCCCAGACCTGGTGGCCTTGATAACTGAGGCTAACCTGGACATTGTAGCTATTACTGAAATGTGATATACTGGACACCACAACTGGGATGTAGCAGTACCAGGTTATACTCTGTTTAGAAGAGACAAGGGGGCAAAAAGGGAAGGGGTGGCTCTACGTCAGGGAGGGTATTAGAGCGAATGAGGTACAGAGAATGCAGGAAGGAGCGGAGGTACTATGGGTCACCCTTGAGATGGGCAATAGCACTGCTAGTCACACAGCCATGATATACAGACCTGCAGCATAGCGAGGTGGAGGTGGACAGGGTTCTAGTGGATTCCATTCACACGATGGCAGCTAAAGGGGAGGTGCTGCTGGCAGGCGATTTCAATCTGCCAGATGTGGATTGGAGCATCCCAGCTGCTGCCTCAGCCAGGAGCACGGGCAACCTGTACTCTGTACAAGGGGCAGGCCTCAGGCAGTTAGTGCTAGAGCCCACCAGGGAGGGTTCAGTTTTGGACCTGGTACTTACCAATGGGGACAGAATCGAAGAAGTCAGGGTGGGCAAACACCTGGGATCCAGTGTGGTTCAGCATAAGGACAGTGGCAGAGTCAAGCCACACAAAGGCGAGGGTCCTGGATTTCAGGAAGGCAAACTTTACTAAGATGGGGCTATGTCTCAAGCTTGCCCTGGCAGTTCGAGACAAAAGGGGGGGAGCGGAGGAGCAGTGGGCCCATCTGAAAGGAGCCATGGTGGAGGCGACAAACCTTTGCATTAGGGAAGTAAACAAGGGCAAGAGAAAGAGAAAGCCACTATGGTTCACAAAGGTAGTGGCTGGGAAGGTAAGGGCGAAAAAGCTGGCTTTCAGGAAATACAAGGAAACATAGCAGGAGGAAGACAGGGTAGTGTATCTGGATAAACAGAGGGAAGCAGGGACAGCAGTCAGGAGAGCAAAGGCACAAATGGAGGAAAAAATAGCACAGGAGGTAAAGAAAGGAAACAAGACTTTTTATAGGTGCATTAGTGAAAGGAAAAAAAAATCGGTGAGATAGTAAGGCTTAAAGGGGAGAAGAAGAGTGTGTGGAAGGGGACCTGGAAAAAGCATCAATACTGAACAAATATTTTTGTTCTGTATTCACAGAAGAAGGTGGTGAGTGACCACAGTTAGGCAACATAAGCAAATATGGGAGGGAGATGGACACCAATCCATTTACAGAAGAGAGAGTTCTAAAGGAACTCACAAAACTGAAAGTGGACAAGGCAATGGGACTGGATGGGATACATCCTAGAATATTATGGGAACTACGGGAGGTGCTGGTGCCACCATTGGCAGTACTGTTCAATGAGTCACTTGATACAGAAGTGGTTCTGGAGGACTGGAGGAGGGCAGATGTAGGCCCTCTTCAAAAAAAAGTGGCAGTAGGGAGGAGGCTGGAAACTATAGACCAGTCAGCCTCATCTCAATACTGGGGAAGATTATGGAATCACTACTTAAACAAAGGACTGTGGAACATCTTGAAGCCAGCAGAGCACAGGCTCTGAGACAGCATGGATTCACAGTGGGAAGGTCATGTCAAACAAATCTAATTGATTTTTTTGACTGGGTGACTAAGGTCGTGGCTCAGGGTGGAGCGGTGGATGTCGCCTACCTGGATTTTAGTAAAGCCTTCAATACTGTTCCATATAGAAGACTTGTGAACAAGCTGGGCAGCCTGGGAGTGGGTCACCAGGTGGTAAACTTGGTTAGGAACTGGTTGGGTGATAGAAGACAGAGGGTCATGGTAAGTGGTGCTCAATCTGAGGAAAGGCAGGTGACCAACTGTGTGACAAGGGATCAGTCCTGGGTCCAGTACTGTATAATGTCTTCATAAGGACATTGTGGAGGGACTGAGGTGAAGGTGTGCCTATTTGCAGATGACACTAAGATCTTCAACAGGGTGGACACCCAGAAGGGTGGCAAACATGAAGTGGGACCTAGATAAACTGGAGGAATGGTCCAGAGGTGGCAGCTGAAACTCAATGCAAAAAGTGCATAATCATGCATTTGGGGTGCAAGAACCCAGGGAGGATTACATATTGGGAGGGGAGAGAAACTGATGGTCGACAAACAGGAAAGGGATTTGGGAGTAATTTATCTGATGACCTAAAGGTGGCCAAACAATGTGCCAAGGCTGTGGGAGAGCCAGTGGGATACTGGTGCACATGGAGAGGTATCACCAGCAGAAGGAAGGAGGTGGTGATGCCACTATACAGATTATTTGTGAGGCCTCATTTGGAATACTGTATCCAGTTCTGGAGGCTGCATCTCTGTAAGGACATAGACAGAGTGGAGGCAGTTCAAAGAAGGGCAACAAAGATGGTGCAAGTCCTGCACCAAAGGTCATATGAGGAGAGACTGTGAGACCTCAATTTGTATACCCAGGAGGAAAGAAGAGACAGGAGAGATATAATAGAAACCTACAAATATCTAAAAGGCATAAATAGGGTAACAGAGGGTAGCATCTTTCAGAAAAGGAGATGGCCAAGAACGAAGGTGCATGGCACAAGGTTGGAAGAGGGTAGATTAAGGGGTAGGGTGAGAAAGTATTTCTTCACAGAAAGGGTGGTGGATGCATGGAATAGACTCCCAGTGGAGGGGGTGGGGGCAAACACAGTGGGGGCATTCAAGCATGCAGGGGACAGGCATAGGGGAACCCTAGTAATGGCATCGAGGTGGTAAAGCAGGAGATCAAGTAGGGTCTGTGGCTTTTACAGAAGGCAGGGAAAATGGGCAGACAAGATGGGCCTAGTGGTCCTTATCTGCCGTCAATTTCTATGTTTCATCCCTTTTTATGTTTGCTTGTGCAAGAAACATTATGTGGCAGCTTAGGAGAGAAGCGGGTTGTGGAGGCACGGCACTGTGGCAGCCAACGGAGGCATTGCATTTGGGAGCCTGGCACTGGTGGACCAATGAGGCACAGTGTGCTGATGATACTAGCTTCCAAAAGTGCCACCAAGTTGAAACATTTTCACTGCAGCAATCAGGGGCCACCTCGTCATTAGAAGCTTCAGCTATTCCGCTGCAATGAGGAGGACCCGTCATTGCAGGGCGGAATGTTACCTAGTGTAATATTGTTTGTGAACATGGCAGCAAGCCGCCGTGTTCAAAAACAATATTATACAGCCCTCTGCTGAGGGGGGTGCCCAATCCCACAGCAGCATGCGCCCAAACAGTCTTTGTTTGCCGACGGGGGACCCAATCCCCATCTGCTACAGTCCACCCCACCCCAGTTTAATTTGTCGATAGGGGAGCCCACTCCCAGTCGGCATAATACCCCCCCCAAAAAAAAAGGTGGTTTATGCCGAGGCGGTGCCCAATCCACCTCAGCTCTTGCCCCCTGATGTGTCGACAGGGTGCCCAATCCTGTCAGCTACAGCCCCCAAAAACCTCAGGTGGCATGTTAGAGCCCTCCCAGTGTGCCAATGTCCCAGTGGAAAAAAATAAGTCCTGCAATGTTTTTTTTTCCTGTAAATCAGAAAATGGTCCCTTGTTGAGTCCGGTGGCCCTGCCCCCCAACCTGCATCCACCCTCTGCGCACTCTGCCTCCCCACACCCCCCCTCACCCCATACTTACCTCCGGAGCCCAGCGCGATGATCTTCGGTGGATAGGGAACACGTCTGCATTCTTCAAAGCCGACCGCGAACAGAAGAAATGCCGGTAAGCTGTATAATGGCATAAATAGGGTTTTTTCAACTTTGGTGCATATCTCTGGCATTTTTAGGAATTTTGGCACCAGATTTTTAACATGGGGTTATTACCCCTCCTCATGAATTCAGCCACTGTCATGGCATTATTCGTCCGGAAAGGTGATTTCTCGGTCACTGCGCGGAATCACCTTTCAGGACCGAGTAATGAAACGACACTGCCAGTGGTCATGAGGTTGCTCCAAAAGTCTATGTTGCAAATTTGCGGAAAAAATCCAAGAAATGACTGTTTTATGAGCGCAGTTATGAGTTAAGCGACGTCAGAACTTCATGAATCTGCAATATTTTCACCCAGATTTTCAACATTGCCATTTTTTGCACCTCCATGAACATAGATACATAGACAGTGTCGGCAGATAAGGGCCTATTGCCCACCCAGTCTGCCCATTTGAGTCTGTAAGTTCAGTTTGTTTTCCTAGAACTCTGTTGCCCCTTACCCTTAACCTCCAGAATTCCTTTATGTCTATCCCATGCATTCTTAAATCCCGTGGTTGCTTCAGCCCCCACCACTTCCAGGGTCCACTTGTCCACCACCAATTCTGTGAAGAAATTCTTCCTCACATTTCCTCTGAATCGTCCTCCCTCATACTTCATTCCATGTCCTCTAGTCCTGGAACATCTTTTTCGCTTAAAAATAGTGTATTCCTGCACCCTGTTCCTCCCTGTAAGATACTTGTATGTCTCTATCATGTCCTCTCTCTCCCTCCTCTCCTCCAGGGAGTACATATTCAATTCCTTCAACCTGTCCTCATAGGACTTGTGATGCAATCCATACACCATCTTTGTTACCCTCCTCTGAACCTTTTCTACCCTGTCTATGTCCTTACGTAAGTAAGGTCTCCAGAACTGTACACTGTACTTCAGGTGGGGCCTCGCCAGTGTCTTGTATAGTGGAATTATGACCTCCCTTTTCCTTCTGGTGATGCCCCTGCCTGTGCATCCCAGCATCCTATTTGCTTTACCTGCTGCTTTGTCACACTGTTTCCCTACCTTGAGGTCATCAGAGATGATAACCCCAAGATCCCTTTCCTGCTTGGTGCATGCTATATCCTCACCAATTTCAACTGATATATATGTCCAGGGTTTTTGTGCCCCTATATGCATTATCATGCACTTCTTTGCATTGAATTTCAACTGCCAAACCCCTGACCATTCTTCAAGTTTCTGCAGGTCCTTCTCTCTGTCTACACCCTCTGGTGTGTCTACTCTGTTACAGAGCTTTGTGTCATCAGCGAACAGTGAAATTCTGCCTACTAGGTCCTGTGCAATGTCACTGATGAAGATGTTGAATAGGACCAGTCCCAGCACTGATCCCTGTGGTACCCCACTGGTCACTCTTCCCTCAGTGGAGTGACAGCCATTTACCACCACCCTCTGTGTCCTGCTGCCCAGCCAGTTACCTACCCACCACACTACTGTCCTGTCCACACCCATATTCACTAGTTTGTGTAATAGTCTTCTATGTGGCACAGTGTCAAAGGCCTTGCTGAAGTCCAGATAGGCCATGTCCACTGCCCTCCCCTGATCCACCTCCCTAGTCACCCAGTCAAAAAATTCAACGAGGTTGGTCTGACATGACCTTCCCCTGGTGAAACCATGCTGCCTTGGGTCCTGCAGTCCATTGACAACCAGAAGTTCCACCAATCTTTCCTTCAGTAGTGCTTCCATGATCTTCCCCACTACCGAGGTGAGGCTGACTGGTCTGTAGTTCCCTGCTTCCTCTTTGTTCCCACTTTTGTATAAGAGGACTACATCTGCTGTCCTCCAGTCTTTGGGTTCCTTCCCTGTTTCCAGTGATCGGCTTAAACAGGATAGACAGAGGTTCAGCCACCACCTCTCTTAGTTCTTTAAGGAACCTGGGGTGCACCCCATCTGGACCCATATCTTTATCAACTCTTATTACTTCCAGTTCCTTCAGGACCCTTTCTCGTGTAAAGGGACTTGTGTCCATTTCTGCACTATTCTCATCCCTTGTACTCCCTTCAGACCCATTACCCTCCTCTTCCTCAGTAAAGACTGAGCAGAAATACCTGTTCAATATGTCAACTTTACTGTTGTCATCCTCCACGTGGCCCCCATCCTCCCCCTTCAGTCTCACTATCCCTCCCCTTTGCCTTTCTTTTTTCACTTATGTACCTGTAAAAGGTTTTGTCCCCTCTACCCACTGATTTTGCAATGTGCTCTTCTGTCTGAGCTTTGGCTTCCCTTACTGACCTCCCTGCCTCCCTTTGCTTCTCCTGGTACTTCTCCCTATTCCCTTCTGCCTGTGGCTTTTTGTATTGCCTGAATGCAATCTTTTTGGCTTTCACTTTCTTTGCTACATCTTTGGAAAACCATAACGGTCCCCTCTTCCTTTTCCTCTTGCTAACCTGCTTAATGCGTAATTCTGTTGCTCTTGTAATCCCTGTTTTAAATACTGCCCACTGTTCCTCAACCCCTGATTCCTGCCCCATTCCCCTTAATGCCTCTGTCAAGTATCTCCCCATTTTCCCAAAGTCTGCCCCCCCTAAAATCCAGGATACATGTTTTTGTGTGGTTTGGTTCTGCTCCTTCTGTGCTTTCAAACCACAATGACTGGTGGTCACTGTTCCCCCCAGGTGCTCCCCCACCGTTACCCTCATCACACTGCCCCTATTTGTGAGCACAAGGTCCAGTATTGCCTTCTGCTGAGTTGGTTCCATGACCAGTTGCTTGAGGAAGGCACCCTGAAGGAAGTCCAGGATAAATCTGCTCCTAGTTGATGCTGCTGCTGGGATGCTCCAGTCCACGTCTGGAATACTGAAGTCTCCAACCAGTACTACCTCACCCTTGTCTGCCATCCTTAGGATGGCTAGCATCAGCTCCCTATCTGTTTCTTCCTCCTGGGCTTGTGGTCTATAGACCACACCTGTGCGGATGGCTTCCCCCATTTTCCTTTCCAGCTTAACCCACAGTATCTCTCCCCCATTTTGTTCCTTCTGGATCTCTGTGGCCCTTATGTCATTTTTCACATACAGTGCCACTCCTCCTTCCTTCCTACCTGCCTGGTCTCTTCTGAATATGTTGTAGCCAGGAATGGACATCTCCCAACCGTGGTTATCATTGCACCAGGTTTCTGTGATGGCCACAATGTCCAGATCTGACTGCACCATGACAGCCTCCAGATCTTCCATCTTGTAGCTAAGGATCCTGGCAATGGCTCACATGGCTTTCCATGATTTGACCTTCCTAGACTGTTTAGCTGTTCTACTCCAGCCCCTTCCTGGTTGTCCTTTATCCCTGGTTCTCCTTGCTGTCTGCCCTTCTGCTGAATTTTGCCCCTTTTCTGCCTATCCACCTCTTGGGTGCTCATCTCCATCTTTTGCACACTGCTTTGTTGAGATATCCACTCCTCCGGTTCACTGGTTTCACTGCTAGCTGTGGGGGGTGAGCAAGTAGGTACCCTCCTTGCTTGCCTGCCACCCCCCTTGGCTAGTTTAAATGCTTGTCAATGTTGCATTTAAACTTATCATTGAGTGTTTGATTCCCTCCAGGATGGATGCAGGTCAGGCTTGAACAAACCTCCATCCTCCAGGTGGGTCCCCAGTCACCAATGAATCCAAACCCTTCCTCACAGCACCAGTTCTTCAACCATGAGTTAAAGTTCCTGGTGCATGCACCCCTATGCTCTCCCATGCCTCTCGGAGGTAGTACTTCTGAGAAGGCGACAGAAGTAGCTACTTGCTTGAGACCCCTCCCCAATTTCCTAAACTCTTCTTGAACTTCCTTTGGCTCCCCATTTGCCAGGTAATTAGTACCTAGGTGGAAAATGACATCCACCTCCCATCTTGCCTTCTCAGCAATCCCCAGGATCTTCCTTCCATCCCTCCATGCTGTGGCACCTGGTAGGCACCTCACCTCCCTGTCCTCCCCCTCCTGTGTTCCTAGCTTGATCCCTCTTATGATAGAGTCCCCCACCAGGATTTGCTTCCTCCTCCTCTGGGGTCCACTGCTCTCCCCGCTGAGGTCACCTCCTTGGCTAACCTCCACATCCTTTCCTTCCACTTCTCTGAGTACCTCTATTTGTTGCCCCTGTTTGCCAGTGTGGCATATGAGTTCTTGAGTGGAATAGGATCTCTGATGTGCCTCTGCCTGGCCGCCTTAACTCTCCCTGAGTCCACTGTCATCCAAGTGCTCCTCGTTCTCGGCATCCTTGAAGGCACCGGCATTGGACTGGGTGGTCTCTGGATAGGGGTGATGGTACTCTAGACCCAGTTTACTTCTGCTCTGAGTCTGGCTACCTCATTCTGCAGTCCAGAGAGATGCATGCAGATAGGGCAGCACCGCAATGTCCAGAAAGTCTGCCTGAATATGGCTGCCCCACAGCCACTGCACTGCACCACTCCCCACATTATACTGCAATTATACTGCTATTCCACTAGTTGTCTGTTACTGAAGCTCTCCTAGTTCCCTTTTTATTAATTTACTATCCTAAAAATCCTGCCACTGATGCTCAGATGCTTTTCTTTTAAAAAAAATAAAATAAATAAATAAATGAGTCAAAACACTTGTCGTGCTGAGGGTGGGCTTTTTCCCCTTATGCTCCTCCTACTCCATACCCCCTACTATCCCCTATGTTTATCTCCTGTCAATCAGATTTAACAGGGCATATAATTAAGAGTTGGGGGAAGGGGAAGGGGAATTTGCAGCAATTAAAGACGGCAAAGAAACACACCACCACTAAGTTTTACATTTTCAACAGCCCAAAAACAATTCTAAGTAAAGACAGCAAAGAAATTACAGTGTCACTAAAAGCCCACAATCTAAGTTTAATAACAAAAATAGCAATTACCAGTTACTGTAAAGCATTGAAATGAATATGTTTCCTTCCTCTTCTAGCTTCTTCAGTACAGCTGTCATTTTTCACATCCTGGCCAAAACGTGCTTTTGCAATTCTGGCACAGAATAGCTTGGTCGCTGTGGGAAATCAGTGTTTGGGACACATTAAGAAAATCACAGTGACATTGTTCATTAGCAGAGGTCCTAAAATGCCTATGCTGAAAATTTTGTGATGAAATTCCATAAAATGACTGTGTTACGAGCGTGTGCATTGCGCAGTTTCCATGCACACTTGTAACTTTGTACATTTGTAATATTTTCACTCCAGATTTTCAACATTGCCATTTTTCCACACCTCGTTATGAACAATACAGATGCCATTTTTCACATCCTGGCCAAAATGTGTTTTTGCACTTCCGGCGCAGAATAGCGTGGTTGCCGTGGGAAATCAGTGTTCGGATCACTCTAGGAAAATCACAGTGACACTGTTCATGAGCAGAGGTCCCAAAATGCCTATGTTGAAAATTTGGTGAAGAAAGTCCATAAAATGACTGTGTTACGCGCATGCATTGCGCAGTTTCCACGTATGCTCGGAAGTGTGAGCATTTTTTAATATTCCTACTACAGATTTTCAGCATTGCCATCTCTTCACACCTCCCTATGGATGGTACAGCTGTCATTCTTCACATCCTGCCCGATCTGTGCTTTCGTACATGTGGCGCAGAATGGCAAGGCCGTTGTTGGAACTCAAAGTTCGGGACACATTGACAAAATCACACTGCCACTCTTTATGAGAAGAGGTCCCAAATGCTTTCATGAAGTGGGGTCACAAAAAGGCCATGTTGAAAATTTGTAGTGCAAATACCAACAAACGCCTGAGGCATTAGTGTTTCTAACCATAACGTCCCACCCTGTACAGACTGACAGGCATCGGGGTGTGCCTTTGGATTGCTGACTTTACTGCTCATGCCATTCCACCCACACACCCCAGCCACTGACAGGCATCGAGGTGTACCTTGACCCGGCCCCAGGCTTCACCCCATTCTCCCACGCTGCACCCTTTCAGCATATGTCTCATGGAATGGGGTGACTGTAAAGCCAAACACCCCAAGGCACACCTCAACACATGTCGGTGTCTGCAGAATAGGGTGAGGTAACATGGGACCATCATGGGCGATGACCCAAACACTTACCCCAGTGCCTGTCCATCTCTACAGGATGGAGGTGGGGTTGGCGTGAAGTTCAATACTTCACTGCCATTCCTATTCTGCATCTGTCTAATTCCTGCATTTCAAATGCTAATACCAGCAAGCAAACATTAGGCATTGACAAATGTTTGTTTATAAGCCCTATCGGGCTATCGGTGAAGCATTGGGTTTGATTTGTGTGATTTTAATGGGAAAAATGTAACAACTTGATATTGGAAATGTTCAGTTTTGAGGGACTTGTGCAAATTACAATTGCTGTAAGTGGCCTCTACACCACTACACCTAATGAGAGCTTTTTATCATTATGCCAAAATAAGGAGGATCTGTAAACCTAGCTTTTCTCATTTAAACTGGTGTCTTGCTTCTTATTTGCTGTGTCTTGTACTCATTAACTTATCTTCAAATAGCCTTTTCATATTTTGCCTGCCTCTGTAACTTGACTGCAGCTAAGTATTATTATATTATTGTCATGTAAAATGCCTTTTGACACAGGCTAGCCTGGCCTGTCACACTCATCATTTTTATTGAGCACATTTGTGTGTATTATTATTATTAATAATAGTGTATACCCCAATGTTAAATAGCATGAAAAATGAAAAACAAGGTTCAGGGTCTGGACAAGGGAATGTAAAGCAGCAAATCTGAAAGCTCATGTGGTAGCCAGAGCCCAAGGTCGAGGTATGAGTCATGGCAGGATTTTTCAGAAGTGGAGTAGTTTGAGTCCTCCTGCTACACAGAAATTGCTATTGCCTATCATTCAACTGCATTTGATTTACCCTGTGAGTCTAACCCAGCACCGCTGATGTGACTAACGATGAGATGAGTGTTGTTGGACCACCACTACTATGCTGCTGAAGCTATCCTAAAAGTGCCCACACAGGATCCGGTGATGTTTGAATACCATGTTGTGTCCTACCAACAAAGGTGTGTATTATTTGTGGGATTTTTGGTAGGCATAGGTGGACAGGCTTAACAGACATTGTGTCCTAACTGCCAAGGTAAGTATTAAGGAGGATTTAATACTATTACTTTTTTTTGTTTTGTGGGTTTTTTTTTTTACTGGGGGAGTTAGAGAGAGTGGAGAAAGGTTTACTTAACTGCAAAGTCTGCATGTCAGCCTCTTAAATATGTTTGTTCTTCTGTCCTTATTCTTGCAGGTACAGATCACATGGGTGATCTCTTGCTGTGTAGTTCCAACCCGGATTAGAATGGATGTGATGCATAGCCTAATGTCATACAGAAGGCAAACAGAAACACTGCAGCATCCTGAAGCAGAACCAAATGCAAACACACTGCAGCATACCAAACGGAACCAAATATAAACAACACACTGCAACATGCTGAAACAGAACCAAATACAAACAGCATACTGTAGCATACTGAAACAGAACCAAATCCAAACACACTGCAGCATGCTGAAACATAACCAAACACATTGCAGCATACTGCAACAGAACCAGATACAAACACACTGCATCATTCTGAAACAGAACCAAATACAAACAATGCACTGCAGCATACTGAAACAGAACCAAATACAAATAACACACTGCAGCACACTGAAACAGAACCAAATACCAACAACACACTGCAGCATGCTGAAACAGAACCAAATACAAACACACTGCAGCATGCTGAAACAGAACCAAATACAAACACACTGCAGCATGCTGAAACAGAACCCAATACAAACACACTGCAGCATGCTGAAACAGAACCCAATACAAATAACACACTGCAGTACACTGAAACAGAACCAAATACAAACACACTGCAGCATGCTGACACAGAACCAAATAAAAACAACACACTGCAGCATACTGAAAGAGAACCAAATACAAACAGCACACTACAGCATACTGAAAGAGAACCAGATACAAACAACACACTGCAGCATGCTGAAACAGAACCAAATACAAACAACACACTGCAGCATGCTGAAACAGAACCAAATACAAACAGCACACTGCAGCATACTGAAAGAGAACCAGATACAAACAGCACACTGCAGCATACTGAAACAGAACCAAATAAAAACAACACACAGCAGCATACTGAAACAGAACCAAATATAAACACACTGCAGCATACTGAAACAGAAACAAATACAAACAACACACTGCAACATACTGAATGAGAACCAAATACAAACAACACACTGCAGCATGCTGACACAGAACCAAATACAAACACACTGCAGTAGACTGAAACAGAACCACATACAAACAGCACACTGCAGCATACTGAAACAGAACCAAATAAAAACAACACACAGCAGCATACTGAAACAGAACCACATATAAACACACTGCAGCATACTGAAACAGAAACAAATACAAACAACACACTGCAACATACTGAAAGAGAACCAAATGCAAACAACACACTGCAGCATGCTGACACAGAACCAAATACAAACAACACACTGCAGTAGACTGAAACAGAACCACATACAAACAGCACACTGCAGCATACTGAAACAGAACCAAATACACACACTGCAGCATACTGAAACAGAACCAAATACACACACTGCAACATACTGAAAGAGAACCAAATACAAACACACTGCAGCATGCCGACACAGAACCAAATACAAACACACTGCAGTAGACTGAAACAGAACCACATACAAATAGCACACTGCAGCATACTGAAACAGAACCAAATAAAAACAACACACAGCAGCATACTGAAACAGAACAAAATACACACACTGCAGCATACTGAAAGAGAACCAGATACAAACAACACACTGCAGCATGCTGAAACAGAACCAAATACAAACACACTGCAGCATACCGAAAGAGAACCAAATACAAACAGCACACTGCAGCATACTAAAACAGAACCAGATACAAACAGCACACTGCAGCATACTGAAACAGAACCAAATACAAACAGCCCACAGCAGCATACTGAAACAGAACCAAATATAAACACACTGCAGCATACTGAAACAGAAACAAATACAAACAACACACTGCATGGAACTGAGAGAGAGAATTCAAAAACCTAAGAGAGAGAACTCACAAGTGAGAACAACTACATCAGAGTGGCACATTGCCACCGCCTGCCCTGCCTTGTGTCACAAATACAAAAAATGTTGAATTTGGCCAACAGAAGACAGCCTAATTAGCCCATCCATTTGTCCAGTGTCAGTCTGCCCTTTTTCAATTTATTTAACAGTATTTGGCAAGAAAAGGCACTCTGAGCCGAAGCTAGTTTCAGGTCTGTCCCAGGATCGCAGGACATTTAGGTGACATGTTCTACTCAGAGTCACACGGTATGTAACTTATTACCATACTGCATCATTATTATGCTTCCAGACCAACACCTTACTGGTTCCACAGCCCTGACCACTATTGTCCACTTCTCCTACTCCCACTTCCAGGCTGGCTAGTTGATCATCCTTATATACTGTACCATGAGGAGAAAACCAGGACTTTGGAGGAAAATCTCCCTCCCCAACAGGCTCTGGCATGACTGATATGGCTGGCTAGTGGTCACCCACCACGCAGTGGTCCTGGATAACTGTGGTGGATATACTGTAAGGCTATGAGAAAGTCAGTGACGTGGATGGGTGGTAGAGTCTGGTGTTGCCAGATGTCACCAAGGGGAGAAAAAAACTTTATAAAAAACACTCCTTTAAACTGCTGCAGGCAATCAATCAAAAATCAAAACTCTCTTTATATAGCACCCCTTCTCTGGGGCTCTGAGCACTGTACAGAATAATACACACATACCATACATCATGCATAACTAAACTATGCATAAAACCTTATTCACACACACATTTTTAGAGCATCTCCACCCCCCCAACAAATCATCAGTTAAATAATCACACTATTAGCAGTAACTATTAGCTCTAATATATACATTTATATAAGGCCATAAGCCTGTCCAAACAGGAGTGTCTTGAGCCCCCTCTTAAAGGTTTCCACCAAGTGGGCCTCTCTAAGATGAAACAGTAATGAATTCCACAGGATAGGTGTGGCCATTAAAAAAGCCCACTCACCTAATGGCTGCAACCTTGTCCTGGGAACGGTCAGGAGGTCACCCTCAGAGGAACAAAGGGTACGAGATGGACAGTGAGGAACCAGGAGATCTTGCAGGCAGCCTTTTTTATTTATTTCTAAACTCTAGCTTGGCACTTGCCACTTAATAGGAAAGTGCACAAAAAACTTTAGTTTTTGTTATGTGTGCCTATGTCAGATTAGTTGCAGAGAAAAGTACACAAGAGAAAGTTATCAAAATCTGTGTCATTTTAGTGTGCACCTGTGACTGAGTCACAGTCTCTAGAAGGCTCAGCTTTTCAGCCTCTGCTGCATAAAGCATCACATCAGTACTGTGTCTCAGGTAACAAGTGTATTCAATAAAATCACTCAGCAGTAAAATACTGTGCACTCCACCCCCCACCACACACACACACACACACAGAGCAGCCAAATGTTTTCACAGGATACTAGTGCTTTCTCAAGGCTGACTTCACAGTTAAAAAATGAACATTTAAAGTGACAGTACTCACTATATGTGTGAAATATACAAATAACACAATGCACGTACAAAGGCCATGTCACAAAATGCACACACTCTCATAAAACCAGGCAGTAGGCAATACACACAAACATATTTTTGTGAATAGTTACAAACTAGATAGAAGTAAAAAAGGGGGGGGGAGGAGGAAAAACAGGAAAAGAACAAAGGCAAGAAACAACTTATTCTATATACATTCCTGTAAAACCTTAGGATAAATACATAGATATCCATCTAATAAATGTTGGAAACATGATATCATAAATATATAGTTGCCACAGACTATGAAAATTTAGCAATCAAAATATTTCATTTTATATTGCCAGAAGGCTTCTCTTTGCAGTAGCTTCCTATCCAAGTCCCCACCCCTCACAGATTTGTAAATCTTCTCTATAGCCTGAAAGGAAAACCTATGCTCCTTGCCTCTACTTTGTGACTGTTCTGTTGTGCCAGGGCACTCACTCCATCCACTTTTTGAACACTTCTTACATGTTGTCTTATTCTTTCTTTAAATTTCCTCTTTGTCTTGCCAATGTAAAAAGAAGTACATGCACTACATTGGGCCATTTTTTTTTTGTCTTTGGTAACCAGGTAAGGCCCACTAGGTACAAGTGCCTGTTTTCAGGGGCAACCTGGGAGCACTGGGGAAGTTAAGTGATTTGCTCAAAGTCACACAGTATGCAAGTGGAGATTGAGGGAATCAAACCCCCGTCTGCTGGATATATAAAGCTCATTTGCTGCCCATTACACTAACCTCTAGGCTATACTGCCACTCCCAAACAAATGACATTGGTTGTGTTACAAGAAGGAAAAATCCACACATTTAGGGTTGCCACCTGTCAGGTTTTTTACCTGTGATCAGGTTTTCAGGGTCTGTATCAGGTAATCTGGTTTTACTCTGTGCTGGTCAGGTTTTTGAGCCATTTTGAGTGCTCACATATTTTTGAAATAAATGTCATATTATTCATTGTTTCAGCTGCATGTCCAGGTTGCAAACAAGTTCTGTTGTCAATATAGCCTTTGTTTGTGAAAGCAGTCAGCCTGGGAGGTGTAAAGTATGGCCATTAACACCATTAGCACTTACTTAACCTAACATTTTCCACTGCATCTTAAAGTGGCATAGCAGCACAGCTGCCCCACCTTTTGTAACAATAACAGAGCCAGTTGTCCTCCACTTTCATTCGCTAGTAAACATTTTCATTTCTAACAGAATTTAGGCATTTTTAAATGTTTTAAATCTTTTTTTTTTTTTTGTCAAGAAAAAAGTATGGTCACTTCTTTGGCTTTGAAATAGTACTGTGGACATGAACAGGGAATGGAGCCAGAAAAAGATATAAAGTACACATTATAAGAAACAATTTATTATGTATTATTATATACCATGTATACTGTTGTATGCTATTTACAGTATTTCCCTTGTCTGCCCCTGATCATACTTGTAAATGATATTTCTTTTATCTCTGTATGCTTATTTAGTAAACCAATGTCAATAAATACATACATATTGTAAGTAAATGGGTGACTAGGAAGAACCTAGGAAAGTAACTTTAACAGGTACAGTACAGTATCTTAACATTTTTGTTGAACTGCTGCTTTAAGTGTTGTCTTTCATTGATAACAAATGGTCTTCTAGGAGGAACAAGGCATGGTGAGTCATGAAAAGGGCTGGGGCTAGGGGTAGAGCTTATGATCCGGTTTTTGCCCCATCCAAAGGTGACAACCCTACACACATTATATTTTCTTTCTGCAACAGGATGTTTGACTTTTGCCCCCACTGTTATATACTGGCAGAACTGACACATTTGCAAGTCCCTGGCTGCTGGCAAGTGTTGATGACTAACATGCCCAACCTTCTTATCCCAGTATGTGTTATTGACCATTTGGTCCCTCAAGTTAACACCTCTTTTGAACACCATTCTAGGGTCTTTTGAACAACCTGTTTCAGTTTCTTTTCCATGCTAAAAATATGCCAGTTACACATGATTTCTTTGACTAAGTGTGTTTGGGGAGTAAAAGTCATAATGAAATATAGTTCTGGCTATGGTTTCTAATTCTAGTACTGGGAGCTAATGAAAGGGGAAATTGTTTAAGCAGGAAAGGCATACTAAGTCAAAGCTTGTTTCCAGGTGCAACCTGGAAGCAGAAGAAAGTTAAGTGACTTACTAAGGGTCTCACAATATGCAAGTGGGGGCTGTGGGATTCAAACCCAGGTTTTCAGATTTGTAGTTCAGAGCTTTAAACCACAGCGCTATACTGCCTCTTATTTATTTATTTGTTTATTTATTAGCTTTTGGTAATTGGGTAAGTGCGCTAGGCAACAGACCTGCCTATTTTCAGGCACGACCCGGGAGAGCACAGGACATTGGTTACAATATGCAGAAATGCACAGACATAATATAGGTGTACAGGAGCAAAACAAGATATACATTGGGTAGCACAGTAATAGTTACATAAGGGTACATTTTAGGCATAGATCATAATAAGGATGTAAAATAAAGCAATTAGGGTAACCATAAGACAGCTGAGGACAGTAAAGACATCAAGGTTCATAGCCCACCTAGACAAGCATATTGCATGGGAGAACATTAATGTAGTACTCAGGGTCAGACCCGACAGCCTGCAGGGGACAAAGCAAATTAAGAGCATTTGCATTGGCCAGAGGCTAGAAGGTGGGTGAACAGCTAGTTTTGAATTCTCGATGGGAGGCTGAAGTTTTCACCATAAGGGGAGTGAGTTCCAGAATTTGGAGCAAATGGGCAAATGCCTGTTCACCCATTTTGTCATGCAAGGTCTAGTGGAGAGCATGGGACAGAGGAAGACCTGAGGGTACGGGTGTGTGAGGCAGGAGTCAGGAGGTTGGCAAGATAGACAGGGCAGGAGGTCTAGACAGGAGTCGATAAAGCAGCCCAGGAGTAGGCTTGAATATCCTTAGGTGACAGCCAATTTAAGCCAGCGTAGAGGAGACAATGATGGGTAAGACGTGGGGCAGTTAAGGTGAATCTACAGATGTTATTGTAGACAGTGTCCCATTTGTGGAGTGTAGCAGAGTTTGCAGCAAAGAGGAGGGGCAGAGCATATTGGAGCTGGGGTAAGAGAATACCTCTCGCAACAGAAAGTCTAGCAGAAGGAGTGGCGCACGCGATAAGCTCCACCAATATTAGCATTGACGGCACGGCACACCATATTGACATGTTGAGACCGGTCAAGTGTGGGATCCAAAGTGACCCCAAGGTACTTGAAGGACTCAGTGTTTAAGATGAGGGATCCATCAAGGCATTGAACCCGGAGCCTGTTCGCAGGGGCAGACAGTTTCTTAGAGGATCTGAATAGCATAGCACAGGTTTTTTCTAGGTTCAGGACTTGGTGGTTGCTAGAGAGCCAGGTCTGCAGGAATTGGAAGTCATTAGTGAGAGTGGAGTTGATGGCAGCAACCAATTTTGACCCAGAGTATAGAACAAGGTCATCTGCGTACATAAGAGTGCAGCTATGCCGGGACATGGTGGGAATATCATTTAGGAAGAGGGAGAAGAGTAGAGGTCCAAGAGTGGATCCCTGGGGAACTCCACGGGACATGTTTAGGGGAGGAAAGGCCTTGAAATGCTACTGCCTGAGTCCGATTGTCAAGATAGCTATGGAACCAGGAGAGGGCTTGGTCAGATGCTCCAATGGATTGGAGTTTCTTTAGCATGAGAGGATGGTGTACCATGTCGAAGGCTTTAGACAGGTCGATAAAGACGGCCCCAGTGAGTAGGCCACGGTCCATATTATTTCTGTCATTTGTAAGTTGAGTAAGTGCAGAGGTGGTACTGTGACCGGGCCGGAAACCATGTTGGCACGGGGTTTGAAGATTAAACATGTCAAGGTGAGCAGCAAGCTGGCGGTGGACTATTTTTTCAAGCAGCTTACTGAGAGGGCAGAAGAGATATAGGGGTAGTTGGACATGAGTTTGACATCGCCCTTTTTGTGTATAGGGATGGTTCTGGCAGTTTTCCAGGTGGATGGGACAGTAGACGTACGAATCGAGAGGTTAAAAAGCCAGGTGATAGGTCTGGTCAGCCAAGGTGCATACTGCTTAAGTATGCAAGGATGGATGCCCTCAGGCCCTTGACCCCCGCGTGCCGGAAGGGAGTTAAGTAGCTTGCGAACTTCAAGGTATGTGGTTGGAGCCAGAACGAAAGGGAGGGGTGGGAGGGGCGAGGGAGGAGAAGAGGGACAGTCAGGTTGTGGGCTAGTTAGAGCAGCGATTGGTGGAGAACAAAAAAGGGCATAGGGTTGCTCTCTGTAGACAATTCAATTTTTCTTTGTCTATTTCAATAGCCCTACCTATTGTACCCTCTTTGTAGAAATCTCTGTTAATGTCATCACCTACATCTGGTAATCCCCCTCATTTGTGCAGTTATGCTTAGTCTACATAAACTGTGCCACTGGAATATTATTGGTCACATGACTTGGATGGCAACTGTTGTAATGTAATAGTGAATTTCTGTGTGTTTCTTTTCTGAACAAATGTGTTACTGTTATCCCCGTCACCTTTCTTAGTCATCAGATCTAAGAAATTAACATGCTGGAGGTTAAAGGTCACTGAACATTTGAAATGTTTGTTTGTGGACTCCAAATATGCCACAAACTAATGTAACTCTGCCTCTGTTCCCTTCTAAATAAACAAGCATTTGTCAATGCCGAACGTTCGCTTGCAGGTATTTGCAGTGGTGTTTGGCACGTATGGTTCTTTACCCTAATGCCCTGTGCGATTGCTGGTATTTGCACAATAAATTGTCAGCATGATCTTTTTGTTACCCCCATTGTGCGCTACATAGGCGGAAACACGTTTTGGGCAGGATATGAAAAATGACAGCTGTACTGCTCATAAGGAAGTGTGGTAAAATGCCAATGTTGAAAATCTGGAGTGGAAATATTGGAAATTGCAAACCCATGAGCGTATGTGGAACTGTGCAACGACGCCAGAAACAGTCATTTTTAGGAATTTTTTCACCAAATTTTCAACATTGCCATTTTAAAACCTGTGCTAATGAACAGTGTCACTGTGATTTTCTTACTGTGTCCCATACATTGATTTCGCGCACCCACTCCGCCATTGTGCACTACATGGGGGAAAGACGTTTTGGGCAGGATGTGAAAATTATGGCTGTACTGCTCATAAGGAGGTGTGGTAAAATGGCAATGTTGAAAATCTGGAGTGAAAATATTGGAAATTGCAAACTTACGAGCGTGCGTAGGAACTGCACAACCCACGCTCGTAAAACAGTTATTTGTAGGAATTTTTTCGCCAAATTTTCAACATAGCCATTTTAAGATCTCTGCTCATGAACAGTGATACTGTGATTTTCTTAATGTGTCCCATACACTGAGTTCACACACCGACTGTGCCATTGTGCACTACATAGGCGGAAACACGTTTGGGGCAAGATGTGAAAAATGGCAGCTGCAGTGCTCATAAGGAGGTGTGGTAAAATGGCAATGTTGAAAATCTGGAGTGAAAATATTGAAAATTCACAAACTTAACGAGCGTGCATAGGAACTGCACAAGGCAGACTCATAAAACAGTCATTTTTAGGAATTTTTTCACCAGATTTTCAGCACAGCCATTTTAAGACCTCTGCTCATGATCAGTGTCACTGTGATTTTCTTAATGTGTCCAATACATTGAGTTCGCACACCCACTGGGCGCCATCAGGCGCTACATGGGCAGAGAAACACATTTTGGCAGGATGTGAAAAATGACAGCTGTAATTGCTCATGAGGAGGTGTGGTAAAATGGCAATTTTGAAAATCTGGAGTGCAAATATTGAAAATTGCTGAACGAGGAGCGCAGGTGTGAACTGCACAACGACGCCATAAAACAGTCATTTTTAGGAATTTTATCAAATTTTCAACATAGCCATTTTAAGACCTCTGCTCATGAACAGTGTCACTGTTATTTTCTTAATGTGTTCCATACATTGATTTCAGACACTGACTGCGCCATTGTGTGCTGGCATGAGCGGAAACACATTTTGGGTGAGATGTGAAAATGACAGCTGTACATCTCATAAGAAGGTGTGATAAAATGGCAATGTTGAAAATCTGGAGTGAAAATATTGAAAATTTACGAACTTACGAGCCTCGCGAGGAACTGCAGACGCTGAACAAACATGATGCATTAGCCTCATGGCGACTCCTTTCATGAATGATGTTACTGTCATGGCATTATTTGAGGCTGAAGGGTGATTTCACGCAGTGACTGCGCAGTGCCTGCGAAATCACTCTTCGGCCCGGTCACCGCCATGACAGTGACATCACTTGAGAGAAGGGGTCCCAAAACCCCATGTTGAAAATTTGGTGCAAAATTCCAAAAATGACTGAGATATGCAATAAAGTTGAAAACCCCTATGTAGCCCATTATACAGCTTACCGCATTTCTCAGTTCACGTCGCTTTGAAGAGTGCAAACGTGTTCCCAGTCCATTGAAGATCATCGCTCCGGAGTCCGGAGGTAAGTATGGGGGGTGGGGAGGCTGGTGCGCAGGAGTGGGTACGGGTTGTGGAGGGGTTGGGAGATCGCCAAGGGGACTGCTTTTGTTTTACAGGTTTAAACAAAACGACGATGGATTTTGCCACACTGGGATGGGCCCCAGCGTGGCAGAATATGTGTGTGGGGGCCGAGAGCCGACGGGGATTGGGCACCCCTGGCCGGCAAACTCCGTGCGGAAGCCGAGAGCCGACGGGGATTGGGCACCCTGTCGGCAAAACAAACTAACGGTTTGCCACGCTGAGGTGGGCTCCCAGCGTGGCAGCAGGATGGCTTGGGGGGGGCCGTGGCGCTGATGGGGGATTGGGCACCCCCGTCGGCAAAACAAACAACCTTTGCCACGCTGGAGTGGGCTCCCAGCATGGCAGGAAAGCTTTGGGGGGGGAGCGTGTGACGGAGGGGACAGCGGCAGCACTCAGTATGGCAGCGGTGTTTTCCTCTGAAGCAGAGGAACACCGCTGTCATACTGAGCTCCCGCACCCATTGGTGCAGGATCGCCATGCCTGCTCAAGGAGCAGTGCATTGCGGGGAGAGGCACACTCAAGTGTGCTACTCTTCCAAAACGCTCGCGACGCGCGCAAGCGAACGTAAAAATGGGTCATCAAAATATTTTTTGTAAAGATCTATGTTTTCTATAAATTTGTTTGAATCACAATGGCCCCAAATTATGCCATGGCATGTGGGACACCACCATGAAGCATGTGATGGTGGTGAGTGGACACCACCATCCACACCCATCATCAGCACCTCATGCCCAAGATGGTCCATCAGTGGGTCACGGCATACAACACATCAGTGGCCACACAGACAGACCATGGCCATCCCTCTGCACCACCTCAGTGGGCAGTGCCATAGTCGTGTAACCATGTGGACCCAGAGTGCATGCACCCATCCTACATAGATACACCGGCACAGTCAGCAATGCATGGTGACATGGGCACAGCTATGACATGGCTCAAACACAGGGCACCTGTTGAATGCCTGTGGTATCATGCATCAGGAGGCTGCAATGCTTAAGTGGGGCAGATCACACATCCTAGCACAATATTTACAACATGCAATGTCATGGATGCTACCATGGTTACACAATAAGGATGGCACATGGTACAATGGCACCTCTCACCATGCTGTAAAGGTCAATGTCTAACATGCATGGTCTACACAGTTGAGGAAGACTGTTGTATCAACCACTCCCCTCTTCCTGGGGTACTGGCTATGGGCATCAGTACAGTGATAGCATACAGAACATGTATGACACATGACACAGTTCATAGTGAGTGTGGTGACATTCAACAGCGTGACAAGGATGCCAGGCCAACACAGTTGTACACGCCCATGCTACAACATATCACAGATTAGTAAAGGAACCAAACTAGTGGCAGCAATGCCTGATGCATGGCCACAGGGCACAGCAGTTACACCTATGGGTGGCCCATGGAAACAGTACACCTGTGAACATGATCTATACCCTGCCAGCTCATGGTCAAATACACACATGCCACACAGAACACCTACCCAATTTTGGCATGGTGCCATCCCACGTCCTCTGACAGTATCTGTGCAGGTGGCCCCCCTAATGCCTGACCAGGTTCCCGATAACACGCAGCACTACTCCCGCGGTCATGCAACATCGGTTCCGCCAGGCGTATCACAACAGAGGTCCACACCACAACAGGCACAAAATGCCCTCCTGCACTTCAAAGAGCCGTTCCTCCTGGCCACCATCAACTTACCTTTGTTGCCAGTTTCATTTCCCCCCACCTGGTCCTTCTCCTGGACCACCCTTGCACAACATCGAAATCTTTTCTGACTCTAGAGCTGTGTTATTTGCCTGAATGCTGTAACCACCTTTTGCCTTGTGGACACTAGCTGTACACACAATGGACATGTGGCAGGGCACAGCATTTGCGCTATGTTAAATATGGGCAGTGCAATGCACAGCTGTGCTGCGCAGGCAATGTGCATGTGGTGACATTGTGCATGCATGACCTGCACATGACCTACACAATGTCATGCATGTGGATAGTTCTGTGCAGTGCTGTGCATGTGCCATGATGACATCAATGCCATAGGCGTGCAGCTACTGCATGGCATACATGCACAGATACCATCTCCTGTTGCATTGGATCTGCATCAGAGGAGGAAAATTACCTGGAAGTGATGATCACTAGTGACTTGAAGCACTCTGTGCAATGCAAGAAAGCAGCAGCAAAGGCAAACCAGATGCTGGGATGCATATCTAGGGGGGTCAGTAGTAGAAGAGAGGAGGTTATATTGCCCTTGTACAGGTCACTGATAAGGCCGCATCTAGAGTATGGGGTTTAGTACTGGTGCCCACACCTCAAAAAGGACACTAACCTCCTGGAGAAGGTCCAGAGGAGGACTACAAAGATGACAGTGGGTCAGCAGGGTAAGGCATATGAAGAGAGGTTGAGGGCACTGAACATGTACTCCCTAGAAGACAGGAGAAAGAAAAAGGGGACATGATTGGGACCATCAAGTACTTGAAAGGGATAAATAAGGTTGATAAGGAAAGTCTCTTTAAGCTGAGTGGAAACCATAACACAAGGGGGCACAGTCTTAAGCTGGAGGCTGGAAGGTTTAGGAGGGAGGTCAGGAAGCACTTCTTCCCAGAGAGGGTGTTGAACACTTAGAATGCGCTGCCAGAAGAGGTCATCTTATTGAAGGCATTGGGCAGCTTTAAGAGAGGCTGGGATAGGCATGGGGGAAGGTAAGGATTATGGGTAGGGAGGGAGGATGGGAGGAGTGGGGAGGGAGGGCAGAGACAGTAGCTCAAGCTGTGGACCCTGCAATACGAGCAGACTAGACAGACCAAATGGCCTTCTTCTGCTGGCTTCTTCATATGTTTGTATGTATGTTCGTGTGTTCATATGTACATGATGCACAAGCGCTAATTACCATAGCACATTGTGCAAAAGCACACTATTCAACCAGGCAATGCAAACAGCCTCATTGGGCAGTCAGCAGGGAAAGGACCCCATTAGCATGTAATTACAGACCTTTTTGCATACGTTAGCATAGATAATTGTGCCTGGGCTATTTAAGGGGATCATAACACCCTCTACACTGCACATTGGAACTGCAACCACAATGCTGCTGAAATGACATACAAGCAGTCCACTGAGACCCTGACAGAGCCAAGGCAAGCCAGGATAATGTCTCCACAGCCCCAGATAGATGCCTTACATACCATTGTCCAACACAGACATGTTGCTAAATAGGGATACACCCTGTTGCAGAGGCATGGGTGGAAAATATTGTGGAAGCACCCACATTGCATCACTTGTGACCAGTAATCCATAGTCATGCATAGTAGGTCCTAAAACCCCACCCAGTAGAGTAACAGTTGGCTTACTCATACCCTACTCACACTATTACATGTTGTGTTTGTATTGACCACATTCCACTGGCATTGCTGTAATTGTCTTTTGTTCTGTTTATAACTATGGTTTGACATGAAACATTTGTACTGGAACACCTGTGCACAATGGTATTCTCTGAGTATGTTAATACAGTATAATATACCTACTATGGGATGCGATCATCAGAGTAGCACAGATGAACACCTGTCAGGTGTGTCCAACAGTGTGAAAATACCCTATACAGCTTCCCCACAGCTGCATGTGGTGCAGCGGGACGAAAGTTAACCTGACCCACACCCAGAGCCTGCCCTGGACAGCCAGGTCACTGTACAGGTCTGCTGTATGTGGGCATGCATGGGGCCGGGGAGCCACATGGACCTGCAGGGTGTCATTGCAAGGCCTATCCATCACATCACATGCTCCCACGTGTCTGGGTGTGCCCCTATGTTTTGCATGTTGTCCATCAGACCCCTGCTTTCCAGGACCCAGTCCCTGGCCATACAACCTATTCATCACTGCACACCTTTTCCCCTCTGTCTGTACATCACCCTACGCCTGCATGCCTAGTGGCCTTTATATACCAAATGTTCAATACAAGAGGGGTTGGTCAGACTCTCCTTGACACCGGCGGCTGGCAGCAGGCAATTTATCACATGTGTAGATTTTAGACTGGACAGCTCTGCCTACAACACTCCCTCCAATGTGTTGACTCATACTACACCAGTGCATGTCCAGATTCAGCAACACAGAGGTCTGTGGCCTGGCCCCAACTTGTGACATGGCACAAAGGACATCATCCAACAGCCAGGTTCTGTACATACTACTGTTGTGCACAGCAGTGTGAGGCAGTGCCATGTGTCTCCCGTGTGGGGTCATGTCAGGCCAGCAGAATGTGTCTGCCACAGTGGCATACTATGGATGGGTCCTTCATGCATGGGCTGTCCAGCTGCACCATTCCTTTTTGCATGGTGTGTTGGCATGTCCCACACACTGCACCTATGTTACACAATATGTGCCACTGAGTGCTGTGCCGGCCCAGAGGGTATGAGTGTGGGGGCCTACATGTGCCTGCCCTCACAGCCCTCCCCATGTGTGGCAACCACTCTCAGGCTAAGCCTGCTACAGGCCATCCACACCACATGCCTGTAGTCCACACTCATGTTACCCCCACATGTGCCCCAGTGGTGGCTGTGCTCTGGGACCATGCCTGTTTGGGTGGTGCAGGCAGGTAGTGTAGGTGTCTGAGTCGCCTACACCCCTGCAATGTTAGGTGGCAGCACATTAGCCATGCACAGACCTGGGGGCCTATGACAGACTGGCATTGCACAAGGCCACCCTGAGCAACACCAGTGCCCTGTACACAGCATCGGTGAACTGGTGGGCCATATTGAGGATGTGTACACACACATCTCACCCACACACAGCACTGACCACTGTCTTTCCCCTTCCTTCGACAGGGCCCATTGGTGATTGTAAAAGGATGAGTGCCCACCGCTTCTCAGAGTATGAGCTGCATGCACTGGCCCAGGCATACAGGGAAAGTGAGGTGGTCCTGTCCCGAAGCCATAGCACAGATTCTGACCTCAGGCAGGCCTGGGAGGAAATAACTAGGGCAGTGAATTCCATTGGTGGCTGGGGCTGGACAGTGGAGGCTTTCAGGAATGATTCTGGGACCTATGACGCCGCACGAAAGACAACATGACTGCCCTGCACCGGGAGCAGCGCACCACTGGTGGTGGGACTCAGTCCTCAGCAGTGGTCAAGGCCATGGACCCAGCTGAGGAGGTAGTGGCATCGTGGCCCTGGACTTTAGAAGGGTGCCTAGAGGTGGATATGAGACCCAGGTGGCATCCAATCATCGACGTAAGTACACAACTGATTCACTTCCTTGTGTGCATGGGTACATGTGTGGTACATGTGCGGGTCCTGCCACTAGTGGGGCTCACATATTGTGTGCAGTCTGCACTCTGGGCACTCCATGACATGTTGTGCTGCTGTATGGCACCATGTGGCTCTCTCTGCAGCATCTTGCACTGACACCCCAATGGGTACTGTCTGCGCACCTAGTTTCACTGAAGTGTGCTCATGCACATAGGGTGTATGCGTACTATTTTACCATTTGTTGGGCACGGGTGCTGGGGCATGCAGACAAGTGTGCTGAGTGTGTGGGTCTGTGTGTGGGGTTGTGGTCTGCACTGTGTGTGCCACTGTGCATGTGTGGGATATGTGGTCAGGGAGCACTGTCATACTTGCACGGTCCATCCTCCACAGGTAACTGTGTGACCACTATGGGTCCAGGGTAGGTTGACCTGTTGACAATAGTTGCATGCTGACACTGTGCGATATGCAGCACCATCTGCTGGGGCATGCATGTACCGCCAGCACCATGCATTGGGTACTGCGTATTGTGTGCAACACTGATGGATTGCTCCTCTCTCCACAGCACAGAATGTAGTATCTGAGGGGGGTGAGGTTGCTGGGCCATCCAGCGGAGTGTGACATCTGACACTGAGTCAGCCCTGTGGACTGCATGTGGAGGCCTCTGAGGACAGCAACGATGACATATATCTACAAACCCTGGAATACATGTCGCTGGTTGCACAGCTGGAAGAACAGTCACTGACACCATGCCCCCCCCCCCCCGCAGCATACAGTTGCTGGCGCCCAGCAGTCCCCCTGCTATGGGTGCAGCCCACATCCATGTCCATGACATTGCTGTGTCTGATACACCTTTGGCTGGACCTGTCACCACCATCACCACCACTGCCGAGGCCATCATCACCACCGCTACCCACACCACCTGCCCGGTGACCTGGGAGAGGTTGTGCGGCCTGACAGCACCCCTGCCATCCCACAGCCCACCTGCACAGCTAGCATGGCCCTGCCACTTCCCCCACTCACCCGTCGTGGTGCATGTGTAGTCTACTCAGGGCCTGCAGGTGCCACCAGGTCCTGTCCCCCCAGGACAATGTCTCCCTGAGGCAGACTGTATCAGACTCTAGGCGTCTGCTGTGGAGTCACAGACTGTCACACATTGTGAGCTTGAGCATGAGGACATGACCAGCCTCCATGACCTCCTGCATGCTGACCTTCAGAGGGCTGAGAAGCAGCAGATGCCCACGAGGCTCACTTCATAAGCAACCTCTAACATGTGTTTGCAGACCTCACTGGGGGTGCGTGAGCTCACAGCTGTAGTGCATGGCACTGTGCAGCCACATCAGAGCCCCGCCCCATCTAGTGTGTACAGCCCTCATTCCATGGGGACACCATGTTGTATGCCAAAGCCATGCAGTGGCAGGTCAGGATCTGGCAGCATGACTGTGACCCTCCTCACAGGTCATGACACCCACACAAGGGTCTGCAATGGCTGCTGGTCCAGACACACAGCAAATGCAGACAGACATGACTGGGATTGCTCCCACCCCACCCCACATATCCAGCACATCTGCAGCACTCTCAGACATTGTTCCTTGGTCACTGTTTTGCTGTACCGTGCTTCCCCACCACCCCTCCCCATGGCCAACCTGTGAAGCACCATTTCTGTTTCTGCACTGTTTAA
Source organism: Neoceratodus forsteri (assembly GCA_016271365.2). Taxonomy (NCBI): domain Eukaryota; kingdom Metazoa; phylum Chordata; order Ceratodontiformes; family Ceratodontidae; genus Neoceratodus; species Neoceratodus forsteri. The sequence continues at coordinate 1,275,705,512 of CM057450.1, read as the reverse complement.
CACTGTTCACTGCCAGTGTATGCGTGTGTGTGTGGGTGTGTTCATATTAAAGTTTTGGCACATATGACGGTGTCCTAATTTTTTTTCTACCCACCTGCTCCTGTCTGTGAGGCTTCTTATGATGCTTACTCTGTATTCCTGTGCCCTCCTGGACATGTGGGAGTCATGCCTTTTTAGCTGCTTCAGTATCCCCAGCACCTCTGGCTCCATGTCTTCGTCACTCTGTTCCTCTTGAACCGGCAGGCCTATTCCACAGCAAGCACCATGTTGGGAAGCATACAACAGGCTAGAAATATGCCACAGGCCTTATGAGGGGGCATACTATAGGGCACCACCTGAATGGTCCAGGCAACAGAATTGCATCTTCAGCATGCTGAAGACTCACTCTATGATGTTACGTGTGGCAGTGTGTGCCGCATTGTATCTGTCCTCCGCTACAGAAGAGGGGCGGAGGACAGATGTGAGGAGCCAGGGGTGTAAGGGATAGGCACTATCCCCTATAAGATAACACACATCTGTTAGCACCTGTTCACAGTATAGCTGCCCACATTCTATCAACAGCCCATGGGCTGTGGCATGTCATGTGCACCTGTCCACCCTTCCCTCAGTGAGGTATGTGTGTGCTGTGGTACCACTGTGTGCCCCCTATGGGGGGTTTGTGTGAGAATTGTGCTGCATGTACTCACTGACAAGGTGACAAGGTGCCCACTGAGTATGTAGCCACCTTTAAAGATTTGGCAGAATCTCGAACTGTGCCATATGAGGGTGTCATAGACACTGCCGGGGTACCATGCCAGGACATTGGTTATGTGACCATTGCATCGCACACCACCTGGCAACTGATGGAGTAGTCACCCTTCCCATTAAGGTAGATATCCACTCCATCACTGGTGTGTGCATGGATGGCAACATGGGTGAAGTCTATGGCACCGAGTACTGCAGATAGGTGTACAACCTGATAGAACTGCTGTATTGTTTCTGTGCGCTCTACTGCTGTGCTGGGGAATATGATGAACTCACCAGCATGTGGAAGAAGGGCATCTAGGAATTGGGCCAGCAGGCACGAGGTGGCGGACTGCAATCCCCCAGTGGTATCCCCCACCGGTGTCTGGAATGACCTGGTGGCTAGGAAGTACATCACAGCTGTCACCTTCTGCTCTGTTGTCATGGCATGGCTATGCTGCATATCACTGCACAGCTGCTCATGCAGGAGCTCACACAGCTACCTTAGCATGGCCCTACTGAGATGGTACTGGCCAACAAGCTGGTCATCAGTGAGGGTCTCAAAGGAAACTCGTGGCTAGTACCATATGTGTGCAGCATATTGCCTCCACAGCCTACAGAGAGGCCTTGGCTGGGCATGTGGTCTCTCCTCCTCCTCCTCCTGCTGGGCCTCTTCCAGGAGAAACTGCATGTGTGCTGCATATTCAGCCATTTTGTGTTTTCAGCTGCAGTGCCACCACCTGACTCCAGGCTTTGCCACGAGTAAGTTGACCATTTTATAGGCAGTACTTGAATTGTGCATTAGGATCACCAAACTCACTTTGCACACTGCCAACACGCTGGGTATAGCATTGCGCCTGTATTCATATCCATGTCCCTCCCTTTGCCCAGTGCATACATTATTATTTTGAACACACGCAGTTTGTTTTTGCCCACACTAACCACATCTGTGAATACTGCACTTTGGCATAATCGGCACATAAATGGCATGAAATTATTTGGCCCACTTGGCAATGTTTTGAATATTGGGCCCCGGATGTCTCTCTCTTTTGCCGGTAGCTTCTGTGAGTGCTATTATATCCCTGTTATTCTGGATCCAAAGTAGGGTGGGAATGTATGCTTCTGTGCCCCCCCCCCAGCCAGCCAGTCAATTCTGCATATGCCCTGATGGTGGTGAGTAGGGCCCAGGATTACTCCTTTGTCTATGGTGTATATAGGGGTTGCAGCACACTGAGAGCCCCCGTGCAAACAATTTCAGCTTAGCTACCAGCCTTTTGACACACTCCCACAGAGACAGAGATTGGGACACATCAAAATAAGTAATTAGTCAACACCTAAAGTGACAGTTCTTATGTGGTCCCTTTACTGGGGAGAATTGTTTGTAGCAGTTCATTCGAATATACATGCATCATTTCAGGCTATAGAGCTCAGGAGCGCTGACATTTCTTTGTGTTCTATATCAGTCATTATGGTAATACCAATGTCTGGACAGGCAACCACATCTGAACCCCTAACCCCAGTATACATTTGAAAACGTTCCCGTACCTGCATCTGAACAATGACTTAATAGCCAGTGAAAGGTTTCTTCTGTGTCCCTCTGCAACCCCCAGGGGGCGCTACCCTTAGGGCTACTACCCCTGCCTGCCTCCCTCCACTGAGACAGGGTGAGGGGCCCAGATCCGTTGACGGGTGCCTCCACCCAGAGGTCAGGGTTAATATGGTTGAGACTGCCTCAGTTACAGCCCTCTGGGTTACTGCAACCCCCCTTTTGTCCCACTAGTGGCTCACACTGGGTACCAACAATTCTTTTCACCAGTACACTTACCCCCCTGTGTAGTATCTCTTGGCTCACTCCGGGGACCCCCTTTAAAGTAAGGTACAGTTATATCACAGTCACTAGGCAGCAGTTCACCAGGGATGCACAAACCAACCAGGGTGTAGTTGCAACACAACAATCTGATTTATTAAAGGGGCAGATAACAAGGAAAGGGGGAAAATCAAGTTAATTGGCTTATACTATAATTATATACCTAGGGCTCTGTGCACAGGCCTAACCCAAAGATTTGCTGTCCCTGGGTACCCAAGCCCAAACGGCTAGTCCAAATGTGGCAGCTGGTTGGGGCCCTTAACACAGATAACCATTACAATCCTGAGCCAGTCAGAATGGAAAGAAAGTTTAATTAGGCAGTCAGCAGTATAGCAATACAATTGGAAACCACTGTTTGCACACTTAGCAGGGAGCTACCCTGATTCAGTACTCACAAACTCCAGCAAATACCGATTCCTTCAACACTAGCAGGGCTGAGCCTGAACTTCAACAGCCTCCTCACACATTTATATGGCAAACAACAGAGGGGTACCATACCAGGCAGCTGCTTTCAGGCCCCACATGAACTTGCAGCAGAACTCGGGCAGCAATGGCAGCTTCAACATCACGGGTGGACCGAGCGCGATTTGGCAATTTTCTCCAGTCCTCTCAGGTTGAGCCTGGTAGGTAGCTGGGCTGGCACCAGCCTCCTCTGACCGCATGCCGGAGGATTTAGTCTGACTCACTTGAAAAGGCAAAAACGGCCGTCCAGGCCTTCATGCGCTTCCCGCGCGAACACTCACACAACGCAGAAGCACAAAGCTCCTTTCTTCTCCTCAGCCACAACGCATCTGATCTTGGCAGCATTGAGCACTCCTTAGAGATCGGGTGCTACCCATTTCCATTGGCTGGCTGAACATGCCAGTCATTTCCTCCTGCTCTCAGTGGTGCGAAAAAAGCGCCATAGCCCATAATGCCTTTCTCAAAAGGCAAACTGTTTCCCCATTGGTCAGCCGGCACTGTAGGGTCCCGGGGTACTGATTGGTCCAATTCAGCAGTTATGGACCAAAATGGAGGAGACAATCGAAACAGTCTTTACTGCAAAGGAAGGCAGGTTAGAACAACTACATTATCATTATCATTTCACGTTATTTCCAGCAAACAATCACATCTTCCAGCAGAGCTCCCTCTGCACCACTAGCGATTGCAGAAAGGATCTATTTTTCAGTGTCCCGGGCCGGACTCGGGCATACAACCACACAGCCCCCCCATTTCAGTTCATTACGGCTGCAACAGGCAGCCCTTAAAGAGACAACATATGGAGGCTTTAAAAGCGCTTACTGGCTACCCATTTAAACACCTTATGCCAATCACCAACCAGGCATGGAGCATGGAAACGAGCTCCGAGAAAGCTTTCCGGAACCCCCATTTGCAAGGGGGTTACACCCTCCCTGGCCTGGAAAAACTTGACGTCCACGTCAAGTAGTTACCCTTGAATCACTTGAAGGCAAATATCTTAGGTAACACTATATCACACTTTGCATTACATACATGAATATTAGATTCACAGTGTACTATGGTTTATACAACATTATACACACAAACTCTTGTTCCCTTTTTTAAATCAGGTCATTAGTTCCTGCTCATGACACCAGGACTGGGGGGAACCCTCCCTTTCAGTTACTGGCGGGTTACCTAAAGCAGGGGTACCACACTCAAAGGGTAATACTAACAGTCTGGAGTTATCCCCCCAGGCTAGCTTAGGCAAGGAACTCGGGGACACATACACCCCTTTGTGGACCACATTTAAGGACAAGTCCACCGGCTGACCCAGAGACTCATAACTCAACTTTATTACCGGACGTATTTCTCGGCCGGATCGCCTAGGGGTCTCGGAAGACCCTGAAACAGGCCCTGATTCCAATTCAGTCTCATTGACATTAGCAACGGGAATCTCTTCAGGGGAAAAGGGCCCAGTGCTTATAGTACTATTGGGGGCCTGACCTTCTACCCCAGGACACACCCTGCTGGACTCAGCCGGGGGCTATCTAGGTACAGGTGAGGAACCATCAGGGCCTTCAAAATATTCTTCTGGTTCTGGCATATCACTAATTTGTTCCCCCATCTCACTCTCTTCTTCTGAAAAGTCAAATAATTCAGCCAGGCCAGACAGTTCGGCCATGCTCAAGGATCCCACCACCTGGGCGTTGCTGCTACCCAATTCAAGTTCTGGAAACACAGGTTCCGGAGACAAAGCTGGGGGCTCAGACAGTCCATAAGGCCCAGCCTCATCTCCAGAGTTAACAAGGGGATTGCCCCAAAATAACTGACTCAGTTCATAAGAGGGATAGTATTCAATATCATCTTCGTTGATCATTTCCTTCTGCAGACATTGAGCGAGGCCCTCTTGGTTGGCCTGTTGAAGAATCAATGGGTTTGGCGCTTTTCTTGGCAGCAGATCTAGTCATAGGCCTGGAGGGGGGGGCATTTGGAGATTCAGTTTCAATCAGGATTTGCCCGATTGGCAGCAGATGATTCCTGTGTATAGTTTTCACATCTTTGGAATTGTTTTCAGGCCGCACTTTATATACAGGAAAGTCTGTCAATTTTCCCACAACAATGTGGGGGAGGTGATGCCATCTATCATCAATTTTATGTTTCCCATGCAGTCCCAGATTCCTCAGTAACACTCTATCCCCTTCTTTTAATTCCATTGCCTTCACTCTCTTGTCATACCTCTCCTTATTGGCCAGGTTTTGTTTAGCAGCCATGGTCTGAGCCAACTGATAAGCATGGTTTAACTGGGCCTTCAGCTTCTGTACGTGTTGTAGGTAATCTTTTGCTTGCACCCCATCAGGGGAAACTCTAAAACACACATCCACGTGCAGTCTAGCCTCTCTTCCAAACATCAATCTATACAGGGAAAATCCTGTGGCATCACTTTTTGTACAATTATAAGCATGGACCAGGGTGCTAATCTGCTGACTCCATCTCAGTTTGTCTTTGGGCTGCAATGTGCCCAACATGTCAAGCAATGTACGGTTAAACCTTTCAGGCTGGGGATCCCCCTGAGGATGGTAGGGGGTGGTTCTTGACTTCTGTACCCCCCACAAAGACAGCATCTCTTTAATCAAGCAGCTCTCAAAGTCCCTTCCCTGGTCGGAGTGGATCCGCTGGGGGGCCCCATAGTGGACTAAAAGTTTTCTAAAGTATCTTAGCCACCGTGGTTGCTTTCTGATCCTTAATGGGAAAGCCTGTGCATACCGGTAAAATGATCAGTGACCACCAATATGTTACTGACACTTTTCAGATCTGGTTCTAGACTCAAGAAATCAATACAGATCAGTTCCATAGGGGCACTAGTGGTAATGTTAACCATGGGGCAGCTCTCGGGGTACAGCTCTTGCAAACAACGGCTACAGGTCTTGACATATTGCTCTACATCCATACTCATTTTTGGCCAGTAAAATCGAGTCCGTACTAGATCAAGTGTTCGGTCTATGCCGAGATGCCCCATTTGATTATGCAAGGACCTTAAGACCAGTTCTCTAAAAGCTGAGGGCAGCACCAGTTGTTGTTTGTCTACCCGGCCCTCCTTATCCACAGTCTCTCTGTATAGTAGTTGGTTAATCAGCTTTAATTTGGGCCCTTCTTTATATAACAAGGCAGTTCTTAGATCAGTGGAACATAACTTGGATACATCCCTCCCGGCCTGCAAAGCCTCCACAGCCGTTTTTATCATAAAGTCACAGGATTGAGCCCGTTGGAGACTATCATTGTTGAATTGGGGCAGTGAGGTAGTGTCTATTGCAGAGAAATGACAGTAGGCAGCAGGTATGCAGTTTTTGGATGGCCCCAAACAATCCACCACACAGTCCACCGCGTCAGGAGACACCCGTGCCTCTTTGTCAAATTTCTGGCAGAGGGCTCTTATGTCAGGTTCGGACAACCTGACCCAATCAGTTTGTGGCATAGGCCTCCAAGAGAGAGCATCCGCATCTATATGGTTTAGGCCTGCCCTGTACTCAACAGCATAGTCATAGGTGGCCAAGGTAGAGAGCCACCTATGGCCAGTGGCATCCAACTTGGCAGAGGTCTGTACATAGGTCAGAGGATTGTTATCAGTCTTTACCAAAATCTTGGCACCATACAAATAGTCATGCAACTGATCAACAATGGCCCACTTCAGAGCCAAGAACTCTAGTTTATGCACTGGATAATTTTTCCCTGAGGGAGTCAGGCTTCTGCTGGCAAACGCTACAGGTCTCAGACCATTCGAGTGCTCCTGATATAACACAGCCCCCAATCCTTGTAGACTGGCATCAGTATGAAGAGTGTATGGCTTGGCCGGGTCAGCATAGGCCAACACTGGGGCATGGGTAAGTTGATATATAATGTCATAGAAGGCTTCCTCACACTCAGCAGTCCAATGATCCCCAAACACATCATTCGGCCGGAAATACTTCTTCTCCGTCTCAGAGCACACAACACTTCTTATACTTTTTGTGCGTAGGCGGATACCCCTGAGTGAGGTTGAGGAAGGGGCGAATCACTCGAGAATAGTCCTTAACAAACCACCTATAATATCCACAAAACCTCAGGAATCGTTGCAGCTCCTTCAAATTCCTGGGCTGAGGCAAAGTGGTCAAAGCCTCCACTTTGCTAGGGTAGGTCTCTATGCCCTCAGTGGACACTATGTGGCCCACATATTTCACAGACGTCTGGAAGAATTGACACTTGTCGATAGACAACTTGAGGCAGAAATCCTCCAACCGATCCAAGACCCTGAATAATCGTTGCTCGTGTTCTTCCAACGTTCGGCCAAACACTATAACATCATCTAAATAGACCAGACACTCGAGTAGATTCATGTCTCCCACAGCCCGTTCCATCAGGCGCTGAAAAGTGGCTGGGGCGCCCGAAATCCCTTGAGGCATCTGAACAAACTCGTAGAAGCCTAGGGGGCAAATGAATAATGTCTTCTCCCGGTCGTCTGGGGCCATCGGGATCTGATAGTATCCACTGTGAAGATCCAACACGGAGAACCACTTACTACCATTTAAACAATCCAATGCATCCTGTATGCGTGGCATGGTATACTGGTCCGGAATGGTCCGCCGATTCAAAGTGCGATAGTCTACACACATCCGAACGGCCCCATTCTTTTTCCTTACTACTACTATGGGGGAGACATAAGGGCTTCTAGACTCTTGTATTACACCAGCAGCCAACATCTCTTGCAGATGCCACCTCACATCATCTATGTCAGCAGGGGACAGGCGCCAGGATCTCTCTCAGAAAGGCCTTTCATCATGCAGCCGAATGTGATGCTCAGCCCCCTGTACACATCCCACATCCCACTCTTTCAGTGAGAAAACCTGGTCTCTCTTGGCAAACCCCTCACTGACCCTTTGTTTCCATTCAGCCGGCAGCGGGGAGTCACCGAAGTCAAACAAATCAGGAGTAACTCTATCCTCTGTCCTGGAACCCTTGCTGTGGGGCAGTACTGCAGTATCCGCACAATGTACGCTTGCCAAGATGCACCCTCTTCTTATTTGAATCTCTCTGTCGGACACATTATGCATTTGAACCATCACCCTCTTAACATAAGCATGAGCTCTAGCCGGCAAGATGCTGTGTCTGACCAACAGTCCCTCAGGTAATCTTCCCTCCACAGGCGCATCCAACATCAACAACTTATTCTTAACATCGGTTTTTAGTCGTACTTCTCCATGCAGGACACATTGGGCATTCGGGGCAAGTATCACCGGGGCCGGATCCTTTTTCCACACCACACCCACCGGGCCTTCAGGTTCCTCTGAACTAACCTTCTTCTGAGTGCCGCTTGCCTTTTAAACCACAGCAGGTATGCTTAAAGCTCTCCCGGTCTGAAATGCTTGTTTTTCTGAACACAATTGGGCCAATCGTCCAAACATATGCGCATTCGTCCCGATCAACAAAGGCACCCCATCATACAGTCCAGTTGGTGGGCAAACTAAAACTAGGGTTTCCACCTGCTCATCCATTCCAGCCACAGTTGCAGAGAAAGATAACCAGACTCGGATGCACCCCAAATACGCATAGGCCTTGTCGCTCAACCCCCACACATGCAGACCATTCTAAGGTTGCAGGGGCACCTCAGGTAAGTGTGCCTGGTACCAGTCCTGGAACATGATGGTTACCTGAGAGCCACTGTCCAACACAGCTCGGGTGGGAATTCCATTTACCCACACCAGGGTCTCCATTGAAGGCCCGACCACATCAGACCAGTCGGGGGCCACAGCATTGATAGTCGGCTGGGCATGGGCCTGAGTCACAAAACTTTTCCTGGGGGCCTGAGACTGGGCCTGGCGATGTCGGGCGATCAGTCTGTTGTTGACCTTCCTCAAATTTTCCGGCCTCTGGCACTCTGGTTGGAAATGCCCATCTTCCCTGCAATGGTAACAGAACTTGGGGTCCCGGGGGTCACGATTTGGCGGTGGGCACCTTATCTGGGGGGGGTTCTGAGAGGGGTGAGAGGGCTCTCTTTGGCCATGGTTCGGGTGTCTGCATGACTAGGGGCCCCGGACCTGACAGGGTGCATTGTAGATTGCTTCAAGTCCCTCACCAGTTCCCGTAAATTCCTGACCTCGGCCCTCGACTCACTCTCTATGTGGGGGTCGGAGGAAATAACTCGCATTCCCACAGTACCTGGAAAATCTGGAGATCCCTCAGGCCCTCCGGACAGGCTGGCCTCCTAGGAGGTATTAGGCTCAGGGGTCCCACTTGGGTTTACCGCCCCCACACATGGCTCCCACCCCTCTTCATCAGTCTCCACCTCCCTAATTTCCCTCATTAATTGACAATATTCAGGCGGGGTGACCCGCCGATCATGTAACTTAAGTTTCAGCAGTATTACACTAGAAAATCTGGCAGATTTTAAAACATGTTCTAACCGGACCTGATTCAGGGCTGCAGCAGTGATTCCCCTTTTCTATAGGCCTTCTGCAAGGCCCGCTCCACTCTAGTGACAAAACGGACAGTTTTCATTTCTCCACTGCTTAGCAGACCTGAATTTCCATAATAAGTCTTCACCAGTCTCTGTACTCCCAAAAACCCCTTCTAAAGCAGAGAGATACTCTGCAGCGGTGGCTTCCGGACTGGTGGCCCGGAAGAACCTAATGGCTTCTAAAGCAGGACCCCGCAAGCTCTCCATCAGCCTCTTCCTTTTCTCCCCCTCAGAGCATTGCCATTCCTGGACTAAAGGGGTGGCATAATCCATCCAAGCCTCCAGGTCATCCTCCCCTGGAGGCACTGGCACCATACCAGAGAAACGTTTTAACTTACAGTAGGAATTGAGCTGTATAGGTGGGACCACCAGGGGCAGGGAGGCCAGCACAGAACTCTTGGGTGGGCAAGGGGGAGGTACCAGGGGAGCCCTGAGGGGTAGCATCACTGGATAAATCTAAGGCTTGTAGCAGCTCCTGGGTAGTCCTCCCCTCCACAGCCAGCAATTCAAGCAGCTTCTCTTTAAAACTGTTAGTCTGGGGAGACCCTCCAGGAGTGACTGACCCACTCCGAACATGAATTAACCTCCATCCCTGTGAGGCACCCTCCGGGTAAATCACTGGAGGTACCTTTTCTGGGTCGACGGCCACACTACACAGGAGCAGCACCTGCAACGTCTGGTCGAGCAGGTCAGCCATACCCCCTTTCACCTCCACTTTGTCGAAACATTTTACTCGCTCTGCTGTGGAAATGATGTCTGCTGTTGAGGTTCCCAAGGGCACATCTAACAGCAATACAGTTTTTTGGGAGTCCAGCTCTTCAGCTTCACCCCACCCCATCAGTCTGTGTACCATTGTCTTGATAGGCCCCAACTTAATTTTTCCCAACATATCCCCTTCCAGTTTTTCCATTTCTTATGCACTTCCTCACTTGGCCACTAGGGGATGCTAATCCCAGCAGTGCCTCCAATTTGTAACCCCCAGGGGGCGCTACCCTTAGGGCTACTACCCCTGCCTGCCTCCACTGAGACAGGGTGAGGGGCCCAGATCCATTGACGGGTGCCTCCACCCAGAGGTCGGGGTTAATATGGTCGAGACTGCCTCGGTTACAGCCCTCTGGGTTACTGCAACCCCCCTTTTGTCCCACTAGTGGCTCACATTGGGTACCAACAATTCTTTTCACCAGTACACTTACCCCCCGGGTAGTATCTCTCGGCTCACTCCGGGGACCCTCTGTAAAGTAAGGTACAGTTATATCACAGTCACTAGGCAGTTCATCAGGGATGCACAAACCAACCAGGGTGTAATTGCAACACAACAATCTGATTTATTAAAGGGGCAGATAACAAGGAAAGGGGGAAAATCAAGTTAATTGGCTTATACTATAATAATATACCTAGGGCTCTGTGCACAGGCCTAACCCTAAGATTTGCTGTCCCTGGGTACCCAAACCCTAACGGCTAGTCCAAACGTGGCAACTGGTTGGGGCCCTTAACACAGATAACCGTTACAATCCTGAGCCAGTCAGAATGGAAAGAAAGTTTAATTAGGCAGTCAGCAGTATAGCAATACAATTGAAAACCACTGTTTGCACACTTAGCAGGGAGCTACCCTGATTCAGTACTCACAAACTCCAGCAAATACCGATTCCTTCAACACTAGCAGGGCTGAGCCTGAACTTCACCAGCCTCCTCACACATTTATATGGCAAACAACAGAGGGGTACCATACCAGGTAGCTGCTTTCAGGCCCCACACGAACTTCTAGCAGAACTCGGGCAGCAACGGCAGCTTCAACATCACGGGTGGACTGAGCATGATTTGGCAATTTTCTCCAGTCCTCTCAGGTTGAGCCTGGTAGGTAGCTGGGCTGGCACCAGCCTCCTCTGACCGCAAGCTGGCGGATTTAGTCTGACTCGCTTGAAAAGGCAAAAACGGCCGCCCAGGCCTTCATGCACTTCCCGCGCGAACACTCACACAGCGCAGAAGCACAAAGCTCCTTTCTTCTCCTCAGCCACAACGTATCTGATCTTGGCAGCATTGAGCACTCCTTACAGATCGGGTGCTACCCGTTTCCATTGGCTGGCTGAACATGCCAGTCATTTCCTCCTGCTCTCGGTGGTGCAAAAAAAGCGCCATAGCCCATAATGCTTTTCTCAAAAGGCAAACTGTTTCCCCATTGGTCAGCCGGCACTGTAGGATCCCGTGGTACTGATTGGTCCAATTCAGCAGTTATGGACCAAAATGGAGGAGACAATCAAAACAGTCTTTACTGCAAAGGAAGGCAGGTTAGAACAGCTACATTATCATTATCATTTCACGTTATTTCCAGCAAACAATCACATCCTCCAGCAGAGCTCCCCCTGCACCACTAGCGATGGCAGAAAGGAGCTATTTTTCAGTGTCCCGGGCGGGACTCGGGCATACAACCACACAGTCCTCCCCCATTTCAGTTAATTACGACTGCAACAGGCAGCCCTTAAAGAGACAACATACGGAGGCTTTAAAAGCGCTCACTGGCTACCTATTTAAACGGCCTTATGCCGATCACCAACCAGGCATGGAGCATGGAGCATGGAAATGAGCTCCGAGAAAGCTTTCCGGAACCCCCATTTGCAAGGGGGTTACATCTCCATTTTAGCACTCAGCTTATATGGACTCGGCTCAGGCCCGAGTCTACTTGCTTGATTGCTGAAGAGAGCAAAATCAAAATTTCATGCCCCCCCCCAATGTCAGGAAGTACTATAATTTAGTACAATCACCACACTGGCCTACTCCACCATGCCCTGGCACCCCATGGTTCCCAGGCCCCATCCACCACATGGGGCACCACAGCTAGAACCGCCAGGGTAAGAGGTACACACTCTGTTGACCCGCCCTCCAGGATATCCCGCTCAGCATTAATCGATGTTGCAGTCAGTCAGCCCTGCTTTACTGGAACAGAACATTCCCAAAACATGCTCTTTAGCTTGCTCTGTTGTTCGCAGATAGTTCATGGATAATTACCCCTAAGAAGCCCTTTCTCTCGCTGTGTTATCTTCAAATATCAGAATCTTCAGGGAATCCCTCCAGGCCCAAAAGCCTGCAGTGCACACTCCTTGAGGGGGTACCAACATGGGAAATCCACTCCGTCATACTTCTCCTTGATAGCCCAATTCACCCTTGTCAAGAAACCGATACAGCCTTAACTGAAGGTGAGCATTCTGTAAACCTAGGAAGCCATGCCAAACTGACCTGAGTCCTGTAGCCTGCCATTGATGGGACACACCTTGTGCCCACCCATCCAGTTCTACCTGGCTCCCCAGCACCTGGCACTTAAGCAAGTGATGCCTTCACTAGGACTCCCTGTTTGCTGTCCATCCTCCATAAGGCACAGAACCAACCCAGCTCAACATGAGGCATGACAACCAAGTCCCCTTCAGCCAGCACCCACGTGGGCACCCTAAATCTAGGCACCAACAACCCCCTCCTGATGTTATGGGCAGAAAAGGCTGGAAGGTTCCTGTGCCACCCCAGGCCTGGGACTCTGCCACCATCCCAAGCCTGGCAGACCCCAGCTGCCCCTGGTGGACTACACATAGCCATTGATGACCAAAGCATGGAACTATCGCAAGATCGCTCCCACAGGAGCTCTCTGACTGAAGTTCTCATCTAAAACTAATTATTTCCTTGTCCCTAGTCTCCTACTCTCCAACTTAAGACAGAGTGGTGGAGCCAAGGCACCAGATGTGATCTCATTATGCTATCATGGTTTTCAAACCTCTTTGCCTTCTGTAAAGCCTGTAGCAACTTGCCTTTTACTAAAAACTAACAACAAGCAGCTAAAAAAAAAAAAAAGGGATAAAAGAAAAAAACGTGGCAGGGGTAAAGGAAGGCCAATGGACAGAGCTTCAGTGCTCATTCAGTAACCTGCCTGAACTCATGTTGTATCCTGTGGTAACTTTCACACCTCTGCTCTGCCAGTGCCTTATGTTGTTGCTCTAAAGCCTGCAGTGCAAAGCAAAGTGCAAGAGTGCCTTAATTTTATTAAAAAAAAGCAGCTAAAAAGAACAAAAGGACAAAGGGGAATAAAAAAAAAAAAAAAAACATAGATAAACTTGGCAAGGAGAAAGGGAAGGCCAATGGACAGAGCTACTGTGCTGACTCAGTAACCACATGACTGTCATGTACTCAATTAACCAGCACATCATTGCCATGGCTCACAGTTGCACTTCCTGAAATGCTGTTAACAATTCCATGTGTGTGTCATAGATCTCAGTGCCATTTTATGCAATTTCTAGTTTTCCTCACGTTTTACAAAAGGTTCTGATCCAAATCAGAACTAATCAGGACTTAGGCCTGGATCCTGATCCTGATAGTAAGGGTCAGGACCTTTTCACATCCACCCATCCCTGCTCTCCATTAGCACTGAACTCTGTATGCTCAATTTTTAAGCATCTATATAAGTTTTATACTCCATAATGCTATACAAGGTGGTTCCCTACACTGCCTAGTTTGTGATACTGTTTATTTGAGCATTGATCAGCACTAGGTTCCAAAGTTTCCTGCTCCTTCCTGGCATTCTGGTAGTCAAGTCCGCACCTGACAATAGCTCCACTAGAGTGTTACGGGGATATGCGGGAGCACTTTTTTTAATTTATATTTTATTTAGGTTTTTTCTTCAAGTTACGGCTTACAGTTAGTTCATCAAGGAAATCTCCCACCCTAGCCGGAGCTGACACAGAGTTTTACTCCATGGTTTATTGGCTAATTCGTATAAAACAGATTTGCTCATATATATTGCAGGTGGGTCTCCAGAGTGAGGTTCTTCACCTCTGGACAGTCTGTCTCCACCACCCTGCACAACTATCAGCAGTGTTAGCATTTTAACAGCCTCTAATGAGACCAAACCTCAAGTTAAGAATTCATATCAAACAGACAATAAATGGCGGTAATAATGAACAATACATAACAAGTAACATCAAATGAAAACCAAAGCAGTAGGTGCTGGTGTGATTGTGTGATCGGCCCCTTGGGTCCCCCCTTCTTCCTCCATGCTGGGATCCTGTGAGATGGATCAAAAAAATTGCATTTCTGGCAATGGACTGGATTTGGTTTACTAATTCACGAGGTCATCTCCTGGGTTGCCCCCCCCCCCCCAACACACACACACACACAGTGGTATTATCAGGGCTGCAGGATGTTAAATAGCTCCCAAATGTTATCAAAGGGGACTATCTTACCTGTTGAAAATATAAGAGGCACTCTTACCCTGCTAGTTTAAGCATGTTGTTCTCCCACTCACTAAGTGTGGGTACCTCTTCTGACCTCCACCTTCTCAGTAACAGCCTTTTGGCCTCTGAGACAGCTGCATTGAACCATAAGTGCTGAGGTTTATGCTGTGTAGGCAGTCTAGTAGCATTGCCTAAGATAATGAGTGAGGCATCCCTAGGCACTTTGGATTCCATGGTTTGCTCTGTTCTGGTCAAGGCCTGATTCCACCAGCCTTGCAGGTTTGGGCAAAGCCACAAAATATGTAGCAGTGTACCTTCTTGTTTCCTGCATCTCCAGCATTCTGATGTTGGCAACAGATTCATTTCTTTCAAGTGTTGTGGAGTGCAATACCATAAATGCAGAGTCTTTAGTTGCATCAGCCTTCCCCCACTGTCTCTGCAGGCTCCATAAAGTATTTACCCAGTAGTATTCCCATTCTGCCTCAGTAAGCTTGTGACCAAGTTGCCTCTCCCACCTCTCTTGCACCCTTTTTGTGGAGGATGTATACTCATTTAGCAGCCCTCTATAAATCAAACTTATTTTTGGTGTGGAACTCTGAAAACAACCATCCCTGTGAGTCCAATGATGTGCTCCCAGATCCCTCTTGCAGGCAGTTGAAGCTAGGATCCTATGTAGGATTCCAGTAAGTGCTGAATTTGTAGGCATCTCCACATGTGTGTGATTGTGGGAGGGAAACCTGTGTTTTCAACTCTAAGAAATCCTTGACTGTCCTAGTAACAGGAGAGAACAAATCCCTAATTCTCTCTATGCCCCCTGCCACCCAGTCCTGCCATGTTATGTGGACATCCCACCTGCAATTTGGGGGTTGTGCCACAAAGGCCACAAATACAGGGGGGCATCTCATGAGTCTTTAACTATTTTCTTGATGTCCTTCCACATTCCTAAGATATATGCATGAATAGGGTGTCCCTTTATTCCCTGGGATGGGTCCCACAGCACCAGTTCCTGGCATGCACCCTCCCCAGATCCAAGTTTCAAGGGTTACTCATCTGGCCATACCTTCTGTTTAATTAATTTTTTTAGTTGTTTAACCAGGTATAGCACACTAAGCTGAAAGCTTTTTTACAGGAGCGACCTGGGAGCACAAAGAGGTTAAGTGACTTGCTCAGGGTCACACAGTATGCAAGTGGAAGCTGTGGGATTCAAACCCAGGTCTGGTCTGCTGGATGTCACCAGATTTGCAGTTCAGAGCCTTAGACCACTGTGCTATACTGCCTCCTTTGCATGGAGCCACATCCAAATTTGCATTCATCCTGTGGCCAGGTGGTACCCCTTGAACCAAGGAACCTTGAACATTCCTTTGGACGAGGAGGCTACCATCCTCACTGCTGATAACCTGGCTCTGCCCCCTTTCCTTGAGAAATCTTGCACAAGGGCTGCTAGCTGCTTCCAACACCACTCCTGCTATATGTAGTGGAATGCAACTTATAAAGTAGAAGATTCTGGGACGCATCATCATTTGTAGGGTTTGCACTTCCCCCGCAGGGTGAGGTGAAGATGCTGCAAAAAGGCTATTTCTTCTTTTAGAGTCATGATCAGTGTGTCAAAGTTTGTAGCTGGTCAGTCCTTCCAGTTTGGGGATATGAGCACTTCCAGACACCTAATTGGCTTAGTGCCCACTTCAACTCCATCTCCTTCAGGCTGACCCTTCTACACCTGGAGTCTAGGTCCATGACCTCCATCTTATTCCAGTTATTCTTTGGACCTGAAAGCTCAGCAAATTGGTTGAGGAGCACAACCAGAGTGTGCATAGAACGTTGAGGGTCCCTTACTGTGATAAGAATGTGTTGTCTAAGACTGGCCCAGTGGTGTAGAGGGCTGAGGCACCATGGCTGCCTTACCTCATCCCAAGCTAGTGACCTGGGTTTGGGAATGGATGCGGGTCACTCGGTGGTCAGCAGGGAGAGGGAGGATTGAGCCTCCCTAGGACTGCTTTCCTCACTTGGGGAGGGAGGAACCCATGCCTAGACATTTGACTGCCATCTGGAGGAATCCAGATGGCGGTACATGTGGGACACAATGGAGGAGGGCGCAAATCCAGAGCACTGGGGGCGTCTCCGTGGAGGCAGAGCTCGCACAACATGCTCATTGCACATCCATGCTGCCCAAAGGGAGAAAGACACAGAAAAAGACTATGTCTCTCCGCTGATGTGTGTGATGGCCCCTGGCACAACTCTGACCCTGCTACGTGTCAGTCCCCACCGGTGAGATGGTGGGGGAGCGGCTGACAGGGTTGGGAGTTACCAGGTCATGAGAGTTACCAGGTCATGGGCTCAATGGCACAGCATAGGTGGCAATGGAAGAGCAAAACACTGTATAAAAAAAAAGGAACGCGCCATCTGCAAATAGCATGGGTTGGTAGGACCCTTCTCAAGCTCTACTCCCCTGAGATCTTTGGCTTCTCTGGGTTTCTGAGCCAGGGGTTCATTAGCCAGAATGAACAATGCAGGGGACAGGGGCACCCTGTCTGGTTCTCCTTCCTAGTTGGAACTTTGTGGGCAGTGTTCCGTTAGTCAGGACTGCCACTTGTGGGGTAGCATGTTAGTTTGGACCAATCTAATGAATGTCTCTTTCAGGCTGAAAGTCCTTAAAATTACTGTCAGATAGGGCCATTCAATGGAGTCGAATGCCTTCTCCGTGTCCAGCACTATAGCTGCCACAGGGTCTGGTGAGGATTCCGTGGTCCACATCATGTTGACCAGTCATCTAATTTGATTTGCCACATCTCTGCCAGCCACAAATCTGACTTGGTCTGGATAAGTAGCACCTTGTTTAGCTGAATTGCCAAAACCTTGGCCAAAAGTTTGCAGTTCACATTTAAAAGAGAGATAGGACAGTAGCTGGAGCACTGGTAATGGTCTTTTCCCTTCTTAGCCAGGACCGTAATGGTAACCTCATTCATGGTCTCGGGCAGTGCCTTCTCCTTCCATGCCCCTTGGAGTGTTGTAGCCAATAATGGACTGACCAGCTCACCGACAGCTTTATATATGTCTTTTTTTATTATTATTTCTTATGCTTTTCCCTTGTGCCTAGCCTGCCCCAAGCTGCTTCACCTTCAGCCCCATCACCCCGACATTCCTTGGACTTACCTGACCAGTCCACAGTGCCCCCCGGTTTAACGCCTATGGTGGAGCCTCCTGGGTGGACCCTTCTAATCTGGGAGGAGTTTAGCTCAGACACAACCAGAGAGCCCAGTAGGCAGATGCGGGCCTGCTAGGATAGAGGTGTCATCCTGTAGGATGAGGATTTTCTGTTCTCTCCCCAAGGAGGCGTAGCATGCAATGACATAGGCATCACACATGACCAATGTCAGGCACACCTACCAGCTAAGGCAGCCCCGGCAGTCAGACCCCAGCCTCTGCAAGGGGTCAGTACCATACCGGTGACATTCCCACCATCCCCTGAGGAGATGAGAGTATCTTTGAGATGCTCAATCTGCTTCCCCCCCCAGCCGAGATCGCTTCCAGTCCTGGGTTGTCAGCCTTACAAGTGGTAGCCCTACCACTTCGCCAGTGGACTGGCTAGCTTTATATACTTCTGCTGGGAAGCCATCTGGCCCCGGAGCCTTCCCACCCTATGTCTTTCCTATTGCCTCTTGTACTTTTTGCGATGTGATGGGTCCTTCTATACCACGCCTCTGTTCTACAGCCCAAGTGGTAATGTGACTGAGAATAAAAAATTCCTGATTACCCCTCTGTTTGTATCCCCTTTGTGCACTCTAGAGGTGTACAAGCCCTGGCAGTGGTCTCGAAAAGCTCCAGTAATCTCTTCAGGGTCCACTGACACTTCTGTGTATTTTCTGATACCAGGGATTTTCCCTTCTGCCGCCATTTTTAAAGGTGATAGGCAAGTAGGTACCCCGCCTTTTCCCCTTCCTCTCAACAGGCCTGCTTTGTGCAGAATAGACCAAATTCTGCCTGCTGGGTGTTCTATGGGTTTATCTTGTATTGCACTGCTCTCATGTCTTGCTACAGCGTGGGAGTTGTATCTCCTTCCTTGTGTTTTTCTTGCAGGTCACTAAATCTTTGCACAAGGGCCTCCATCTTCTTACCCCTCTCTTTCTTTCTGGGTGAGGCACAGACAAGTATGCATCCCCATAGGTGTGTCTTCAGACCTTCCCAGAACCACTTGTCTGCTACTTCCCCCTTGCCATTGTCTGCTAAATAGTCCTTGACCTCCTGCCCTAGCCACAGTTTAAAGCTGGCATCTCCTAGGACACCCACATTGCATCTTCACAGAAACACAGGAATTGTCAGCAG
Source organism: Neoceratodus forsteri (assembly GCA_016271365.2). Lineage (NCBI taxonomy): Eukaryota > Metazoa > Chordata > Ceratodontiformes > Ceratodontidae > Neoceratodus > Neoceratodus forsteri. Next base: position 1,275,686,464 of record CM057450.1, on the reverse strand, counting down.
ATAAGGACCGCTTGGCCCATCTAGTCTTTCATCACATAGCAAATCTAAGACCACATTCATCCCCCCCCCACCAACAAGATATCTTTCACTCCCATGTCTAAGATCACTTGGGCCAGATTGTGGAAGAAGTGGGCATCTTCTTTGGGCAATATACTGTTCCCATGAGCATCTGGGCCCCATCAAGCCTCCCCTTGATCAGCACCCCCTCCCCTCCTTATCCCTTTTGGCTTGCTCAGGAACCCAGTTAACTGCCCTGCTGCATAGGACTGCAACTCCCCTCTTTGGTGGAGGAAGCTTCGAACACCCGGCCACCCCACAGCTTCACCAGCCTCTCTGCCACCTTTTTAGCAGATGTGTCTCTTACAAAAAAATAATTTTTCCCTTAGCTTCTTTAGGTGTGTTAGGACTCATTTTTGTTTCACTGGGCTATTTAATTCCCAGACATTCCAAGATATGAACTTTTAAACCATTATTAAAACTTAGATTACTCTCCCGTCCCTCCCAAGCATGAAGACCCCCCTCCACTGCACCAGTACTGCAGCCAACAGGGCTGTTAAACTGTAGAACAGACAGAAATAAAACTACTGTGTTATGACATGACCCATATGGGTTTGATTACCCATGTTCATGAGCAGTGGTGATTACAGAGGCTACTTCAGTTCTTCCTAAAGCAAGCTTCGTACCATACGCTCCCCCACCCCACCGAGCACGGCACATGAAGTGATTCTCCTTGGTTCAAAACACAGCTGTGCTCTATGTCAGTGCACTCCGTCCTATCCTCCACATACACACATCCCCAGCAACCACCCTTGTGCGGTCTGCAGTAAGTTCCTACTTACCTGCCCTTGTGTGGTCTGTGGTAAGTTTCCTCTTCCTTGCCCTTCTGGTGCTGCTTCCCACTGTAAAATACCTATTCTTGATTTTGTAATGAGTGGCTGTCACACTGATTATCACTTAATCTGGGCCCGCCTGGAATTAGCTGAACCCATGGTTAATTTTCCTCCCCAACCGAGCAAGCAGACCTTAGTACAAAATGCCCATGCTCCCATGTGGTCAAGCTTGGTTTGCCAAACACGTGCCAGCATTTCCGATGAGTTGCTTCTCTCTTATATTTTGCTCTCTAAATGGTCTGACCTGTGTCTGCCAATAGGGGAATTACACACCAGGGGCAAATCTGCAATAGAACCCCCACATAGGTGTCTCAGTGCCCGGTCTGCTGCCTATATGTACACTTAATCCCTCAATTCTCACTATTAATTTGAGGCTGTACCTCATCCCCATGTCTAACCATTGAGCTGCCTGGCAAGAAATTGTTTTCTCAAAAGAACACAGTTGTTCAAACATTTAGTCCCTTCAGCATTCCGGCTCATGTCCCAACTCCATCTATTCCTCATCATCCACTGCTGCTTCTCCATTCCTTTTGTCCCAGTCTCCATCTGCTGCTCCTCCATTCCTTGCCCTACTTGGTGCCACGGCATGCTTTGGCTTTGCTTCTGGTGTCTGCCCACCACCCATGTGTGACTGTGGAGTCGAAACCCCTGTGGCGTTCAGGATGAATTGTCGAGCTTCTCTAGGGCATGTGAATGTCTCCGTTGTCTTGCCGAATGTCAGTCACAGAGTACCCAGTAGTGACTTGCATTGTTGGCTTGCATATGCAATAGTAAGTCCTTTCACCACTGCTTTCAAAGCCTTCTAACATATTAGCATTTGAGATATCCACCTCCTTGTTAAATGCCAGATAATCCTCTTTCTAATTACAGTTTTGTATTCAACCTGTTTTAAGAGAACTGGATCCAGCTGCCAAACTCTTGGTGGTGGGGGAGCCCCACTCATTGCCAGGGACAGATGAACTGGGTCATGTTCTGAAATAAGAAAAGGTTCATACTAGTCTGTCTATCTAGGTGTAGGAGGAAGAGTGTGCATAAGAATTAAAACTACAGCTTCCCACAGATGGATTTTCATGCTTCCAGCTATCTGAGAGACTGTGTCCTCATCAGGTCTGTAAGGCTCTGGCATTTCAAGAGATTGGGGATATATTGTGTCTAGAATGTACTCAAAATCATCACCTAGCACCCATAGTCCCCCAAAGTCTGCCATATCGAGGGCTAACTGCTAAAAAAAGGATTGGTCATCTACATTGGGCCCATATCTCGGACCAACTCACCGACTACCTTGCTAAATATGACCTCCTAGCTAAAGAGCAGCACGGTTTCTGGCGGGGACATAGCACCTCCACTGCACTCCTGGAGTTTACTAGCTTCATACATGATGCCCTAGATAATGGGCACCTGGTTGGCTAGGTCTTCCTTGACTTGTCAAAGGCTTTTGACACTGTCAATCACACCCTCCTGCTAACTGTCCTCTCCCACCTGGGCCTTTCCTAAGATGTCATGGCCTGGTTTAAGGATTACCTATCCAACTGTACCCAACGGGTCAGAATATGTAACACCCTCTCGAACCCACTCCTTGTCCTCTCAGGCATTCCGCAGGGTTCCATTTTGGGACCAATTCTATTCAGCCTATTCCTCAACTCTCTCCCTAAGTCATCCCCTGAGAAAATCCTCTTATACGCCAATGATGCGGTGCTCTACTCCTCTCATTCCGACCTCTCCTTCCTTCAAGTGTCACTCCAGAACTCCTTCTCAGTGGCTGAATCCTGGTTCATTGACCACAAGCTCATATTAAATCAAAAGAAAACCAAGGTCATGCTGTTTACCCACCCCTAGAGCAAGCACAAAGAGACCTCGCTCTGTATCCAAACCAACCTTCCCCAACCTCTTGAGCAAGTGAGTACGTTCAAGTATCTGGGAATCACCCTCGACTCTGCCCTCAACTTCCATAATCACATTCACCTCCTCAGTACTGTTGTCAACTCACAAATTGGCATACTCTATCACCATTAAAAGCTGCCTCCCCCCCGAAGCCCTCCACTTCGCTATCTCATCCTCGATCCTACCCCTCACAAACTATGGGATTGTGGTCTACATTGCAGCTGACAATACTGCACTGCAAAGAATCAAAATCTCTCTAAATAAGGTGTGTCGGCTCGCCACAGGCTGCCCTAGACAAACTCACACCTGCACACTTTACAACATGGTCAACTGGCTAAATTTTGAGGAACAGCTAAGGTACCAGATATGTCTACTTGCTCAGAAAATCACTAATGGTTTGGCCCCTCCAGGGCTCTCCCACCTCATCAAACACGTTCCCAAAACCATCGCCACGCACCGCTCATCCAAATCCAATCTGTTAGTTCCACATCTCAGGACCACACACAGGCTCAGCGCCTTTTCTTCAGAACCCCATTTGTCTAACTTCCTCCCCAGTCCTATCACCCTTGAATCCAAACTTGGATGTTTCAAGTCCCTCCGTCGGGACCATCTACTTGCCTCTCGTTCCTGCAACTGCCCTGGTTAACCTGTCTCCCTGCAACCTTGCCTCTTGACAAAGGACTCCTGTCCTGCCTTACCTCTTTTATGTGTTAATCTTCGCTGCATAGAGTCAATACCTTACCTACAACAATTGTCAATGCTTACTGTATTTCACCTGAGTTAGAATGTATTACCGCATTTAATGAATGTACTCTTATCATACTGTATGTATTTGTATTGTTTCTCAATGATGTGGGGCCTTTGCAAATGAGTCTCTTACTCAAAGGATTGTAATTCCAATACTGTTCGATAAATAAATAAATAAATAAATAAATAAAATATATTGATCATACAGAAAGCTATCATCATGCATAACAATGTGTACAAGGGTATACACTACCCTTGGTCTCTTTTATCTTTTTTTTTTTACCTCCCCTGGGAAATTTGGCTTTACTCATACCATGGAGCCTCTGGATTTGGCATTATAACAGGAGCCATGCCAGTTCCCACCACAGCAAGCTGCAGTACAAGTCATCTCTGATGATTCAATCATATGCATTTCCTGCAACAGAATGTCACCTTTTAATTTTTCCCCCCTTTCCCAATACCCATTTATGTTTTATGACATTTTTAAGGTCGTTAACATTCCATGAAATGATGCGCAGTTTATCAACCACGGTCAATCCTGTGGGTACAACTACAGCTGTCAACTGAGAATGTCTGTGCTCCCAGCACCTGTATATCTACAAAAAGCAAAACAATATCTTGTGTCAACATATTAATTGTTTTTCTTTACTCCCATCCCAACCAACTGTAACAGGAACATTCCCCACAACTTATTACCCAATCCCTGCTCTTACATGAATAGCTGGTTCCTTTCCCCTTCCCTCCCTCCCAGCCGAGCTAAAGGCAGCTCAAATCAACTTCCCCTGCAAACTGCTGGAGTATTTAGTGAACTTCATTTCTCTGCATTAGCACCAGTTACACACAATTTAACACTGCAGAGAAAAGATTGTACATCGGCAATGAACAGAAACCATACTTCCACCGAGAGAAGCGGTGATGGAGGCACAAATCTTAAGCTGTTGGTTTATACAAACTAGATATGCAATATATTGACCAAAGTGGGCTTTTCCATGCACTGTGGTGTAGTGGTCAGTCAACATCTAGCCAAAATAAAGTGACTGTTCAGCCACACGTTCGCTGCTGCCTGCCCCCCAACATAGGCACCATATGCATCTCTGATGTCTTTGTTCTGGGTCTCTGCCCTGCCACCACTGGTACTGTACCCACAGTCCCTGGTAAGTATTCCACTGTGGTTGGGAACAGGCCAGACAATGACCCAGGAGATTCATTTGTATAAGCCATAAGAGTCAACTCATGGCAACATAGACTGGGTCTGCCCAGTGTCTCTATCAACACTAGTTCCAGTCTCGTGCAGTCACAGATACAGTATTGTTGTGACAAGGATTAGTTTGAATATTGCACAGACTCAAGTTAAGATCAGATCCCAGAAGTTCCAGTGGTCCAGCGCCGACCCTCAGTAACACAGTTTTAAAGTCATAGGCCTGAACTCCAAAACTAGTTTGTTGCCAGAACTACGGCAGCAGAACTATGGCAGCAGTATCTCCTACACCCATGGGAAGTCACGTTTTAGATAATGGCATGATAGGATTAGCTCAGTGTGCAGCAAAGAGCAGGTCGTTTGTAAAAATCCCCAGGTCTGGACACACAGCCACTGCAACGTGACCGCTGAAGCCAGTCACCAGTCCAGAGTTCCCCCATCTCATCCCCCACCCTGGCCCCACATCCTAGGCCACATTTAAGTAAATGACTGCCCACACACAGCATGGGATCCTTGCTGAAGATGTCAGGCAGGAGGATCCCTTGGTAAGAGCTAGCTTGTCGTCTATGCTTAAAGAATAATGGGCACTGCTCGATTGAGACATCTCTCATTGGATCCATGCATCTGCCCACACATACGTGCTGCCTAGGCCAGGAGTGACCAGGAGTAGTGGGGGTAAGGAAGACTTGGCGAGGTTGTAAAAATGTATAGAGGGGGTCCCAAGACAACAACTCAGCCCAACCACTTACAGTTTTGAAGAAGTGGAAGACAGATCAGGATGCCGGTCTGGTTTCATGAGCCGAGCTTCTTCCCTGCCCAGTCGTATTTTCCATATTAATGAAGTCCTCTACCTCATGTGGGGGGGGGGGTCTGCTTGTTCTGGAGATTTGCAGACAAGAGAGATACAAGTGAGTGAATTCTCATCCTCTCAGGTGCAGTTTTGATTTGATACCAGAGAACTGCTGGTGCTTGCCTTGTAATTCCTGGCTATAATTCTGGAATACTGTGACTTTCCCACCCTCGACTGTTATCAGACCATTTCTCTTAGTGGCTTTGAGGACTGTTTCTTTTTTTAGGTTACTGCAGGTAACGGATCACAAAATGCCTCGATCTGCTTCTGATCTAGGTCGGGATCCTGTGCAGTGGGCTCTCTTAGTTTCATAGTTCACTGCTTTGGGATCCAGTTTTAGCTTTTCAGTGAGCCATTTTTGTATATTTGGTCCCGAAGCTTTGCATTCTAGACCTTCGGGCAAACAGACCAGACGGACTCAATTGGTGAGCCCTGTTTTCCTGGTACTCTGCTCTATCCTGAACTGCCACCAGAGATTTCCATAGTTTATCTGTATCCCTCATGAGATCAGTCATGGTATCCTCGAGATCACTAATTCTTTTTTCTGCTTCACCCAGTTGGGCAATGTTGCCCAGATACAATATTCTGTATGTGCATTATTAGAGGCGATACATTCTTGAAACCTGCGCTTATTTCATTCTGCAGATTCAGGATCATCGACACCAGCAGTCTGTAAACCTATTCACTGGCTGAGTTCTCATTGGTTGCCATTGTCCTGGAAATCGTGTGGCTTCCAGAGGAAGCTGGAGTGAATCAATTAACTGCTGTGGTGCTGTGGAGGGCTCAAAAGTAAGTAGAATCTGCTTTTTGGAGGATTTCTGTGTCACCTTTAATAAGCTGCACATCTTCCATCCATTAGATATTGAATTCTGTTGCTTTTGTTGGTGATTGTCCAGATGTTAGATGGTGCTATGCGGGAGCAGCACTAGACAGTTACCACCAACATGCCCTGCCAGGTCACAGCCCCTTGTATCTCCATGTTTGTGGATGTGTCCCTCATTATGAGTGTCAGTGTCTGTCATTTTGATTGTCTGTGTCCCTCATTTCAATAACAAAAGGTTGAAAGGTATGCTCACTTGGACTCACCAGCAGCAGGTCTGAACACCTCAGTGCCTCCCTCAGACTGCCCTGAACTCTTTTCCCCCAAGCCAGTGTCCCATTAGCAAGCAAGCAAGCTTTTATTTATAAAGCATCCATTCCCATAGACTCTGATCTCTGTACATTATAAAATATCATATCATTCCATGCAAAGCTTCTCTCCTTAGCCTTGGCTACAAGAGGGAGCACCATGCACAGCAGCAACCTGCCCAGAAAGTTTAGGCACCAAGTTGAAGCCTCGGCTACAGGAGGAAGCACCCTGCACAGCAGCAACCTGCCCCGAAGTTTAGGCACCAAGTTGAGGTAATCTGCCTGCTTGCTCGAGAAGTACTCCGTTGGCCTTTGTCTGCTGATTTCGAATTTTGGCACCCTTTTTCAAGGGACTGTAGCCCAGGGCTCTAACGGGCTAAAAGCTTACCACTTCTCGATTAAGTTCACTGGATTTAGATCCCAGTATGTGCTCACTAGGCGAGAACATTAGGAATCTGTCTGCAACGGCTATTTAATTTTATACTGTAGCGCTGCCTGCTTCCAAACTGAATCCAGCACCAATTTAAAACCTGATTCTCCCCCAGTTAATGAACTTCTGCTACACCGCGCTGGTGACTGCTTTTTCAAACATTTTAAACCTGTCCCCAAATTAATCTGCATCTAAGCTGTAATTATTTCGGCATAAGACCTGGACAGCATTTTTGGAAATCAACTACGAGGACACTGCAGCCCAAAGCGCAGCTCCTCCCCATAAGGTTCCCATTTGCTGAAACTTGGGCTAAGTGCTGAGAGCTTCTTCCCGCAGATGCTTTGCATCTGCTCCCCACCCGCCTCCCACCACTCCCACCCTTAACCGGCTTTTGTTAAATAGTGTAGGCTAGCTAGGGAACACCTAGTGGGCATTGCTGGTTTTAAACTATCTCCCCCTTTTCCCATCTGCAGCCTATGTTTCTTCAACACTAGGGGAGTCTATACAGTCTGTCAGTAATCTGCTGTCTCCCCTTCCATAAGCTGTAAACTACACCGTCTTACAGCGTCTCAGTCCAGTCCTCTTGATTCAGCCACAAAGCTTACACCTAAGTGTAAGCCTATACCTTACTAGGCTCCAGTCTTGAATCTTGTAGTAATGGCTTTCACAGTTAAAAACCTACCATCCATAAATTCTTGCACACTCCTCCTTCTTTGCTTCTTTCTTGCACCTCTCACTAGGATCCCTAAGTCATGCTGCCCACCCTCTCGAAATTTTCACAACACACATCCCAGGGATTATTTCAACTACAGCGGGGCTACATAATCTTACTTACCCTTAGCCAGCACACCTCTCCTTATCCCTAACAGGTTCTTTTACCATGTAGCTTTCACCCTTCATAAATCCCTGTCCTGCAACCCCACTCTGCCTACCCCCTTCTTCCATCGTAAACTGTGGTATCTGCTCCCACTAGCACTTATGTTAGCTGGAGATATTGAATTAAATCCAGGACCCATAGGTATTTCACCTTACTCTGACGCAGCCTCAGTTCACACCAAGGGCCTCTGCATTACTCACCTAAATATCAGGAGCCTGTCCCGCAACATAATTGAACTTGAGGCTTGGGTTGCTCTGCATAACCCTGACATTCTCTGCCTGTCCGAAACCTGGCTGACACCATCCCCATGGCATTCCCAGTGCTCATTACCTAATTATAAACTAATGAGGCAAGACAGACCCCTAGCTAAGCACGGTGGTGGTGTTGCCATCTTCTATAAATCTCATCTATCACTATCAAGGAACATCTCCTCCCCCCTCACTCTCTGTGAATCAATTCATGCAATCCTCCAACTTGGCTCTAAGAAGCTGCACATAGTGTGTGCCTATAACCCACCTGGCGGCGGCATCTCTGGTCTTAAGGAACTCCTCTCCCAGGTGAACACTACGATCGGACAAAATGAGTTTCTCATACTAGGGGATTTCAACCTGAACTGGACCAGTCAAGCAAACCAGCCCTTCCACACCATAGTGCAGGGCTACAACCTTCACCAGATCATCACTGACCCAACAAGGGTCATGGCTTCCCCCCAGTCTAGCTCACTAATTGACTGGGTCCTTACTAACCGCCCTGACAGTATAGCCTTGACTGGTACCCTTGCAGATGCAATAAGTGATCACTCCCCTATCTTCTGCATCTGGCACGCCCCTAGTCAGCCATCCCCTCCCCCAAAACTTATCACCTTCCGCAATCTGGGTAATTTTAATCAGACACAGTTTATGTGCGATCTCTCTACGACTGACTGGTCCCCAATTTTCCCTACCTCTAATGCTCAGTCAGCCCTTGACTTCTTCCTAGCAAGATTTGGACTTCTCCAGGATATCCACATTCCCAGAGTCACCCACCACGTATGCAGAACTGAAACAAAGTGGTTAACCAAGGACCTTCTTTCCCAAATAAAGGCTAGAGACAAAAGTTGGTTGTTTCAAGGCCTCTGGGCTTCAATCTGAACACACCTACAGGTCATTGAGAAATACCTGCAAAAGAAATATCCGCTTAGCTAAAAGCGTTTTTTGCAAAGACTTATTAACAAAAGCTGCAGGTGACTCAAAGAAATTCTGGTCAATCATAAAAACCCTCCTGGGAACAGATCATAAGGCCACTTCAAATGACATGCTGCTTAATGGCATTCATTGTAACAACCCGGTGACCATCGCCAATTCCTTTAACCATCACTTCTCTGACCTATCAAGTCATGTGGCCTCCTTCCCTCCCGGAAGCACTACGTCCTTCCCCCACAGACTCAAAATCCCTGCCCACTCATCCATCTTTTCTGTTCCAGGCTATCACAAGAACTGAAGTACTAAAGCTACTACTTACTATCCCGGACAGCACCAGCTCTGGGTCTGATGGGCTTGAACCCCGGCTTCTGAAATTAGCTGCACCTATCATTGCCTCCCCCTTAACCAAAGTCTTTAACTTATCACTGTGCCACGGCACCTTTTCTGATATCTGGAAAACAGCCAAAATAACACCAATTCCTAAAAAAAGTGATCCAAAAGAAATTGTCAATTATCAACTCATTGCCATTCTTTCGGTGCTCAGCAAAATCCTGGAAAAATTAGTGGCTACTCATACCATAGCTTATCTTCAGAAATTTAACCTCCTCTCTGGTGCCCAGCATGGCTTCTGAAAAGGCCACAACACCTCCACTGCCCTCCTAAAACTAAAAAATGACATCTATGCTGCCATGGATGTTGGCCTCTTGACAGGTGCGGTTTTCACTGACCTGACCAAGGCTTTTGACCTGGTCAACCACAGCCTTCTCCTATCAAAACGTCCTTCCCTTGGTTTCTCTGCCAAAGTGGTGGCATGGTTTAAGAGCTACCTCTTAAACAGGAAGCAAACCTTAGTTTTCAATTCTGCCATGTCGGATCTCTCCTCTATTCAAGTTGGTGTTCCTCGGTGCTCTATACTGGGCCCTCTGCTTTTTTCTGTCTTCATCAATGACCTCCCGCTGCTAGCACCTCGTCATCTACTATAGTGCCAAAAATATCTCAGATATAAACCACTTTCTTGCCTCTGACTTCCTAAGCATACAATCCTGGCCGACAGAAAACAAACTAGTGCTCAATGTCAGCAAAACAAACTCTGTGCACTTTGGTTCTTCTGTCAGACTTAAGGGAAATCAAAACACCCTAAATATCTCGTGTGCATATGGATCCCCACTTGTAACTTCTAGATCCTTCAAATACTTGGGGATTCTCCTGGACGAATCCCTGGATTTTGATCAATATATTGCTGCCACCTGTAAATCTGTCAACTCGAAAATTAGAGGGGCCTACTGTACTAGCTATGCCCTCACCCCATCTGCCAGACTTGCTGTTGCACAAGGCCTGCTACTCCCGGCCCTGGCCTATGGCGCAGTCACCTACCTAGGTGCCACTAAGTCCTCCCTCCACAAATGGGACACCACCTATAACAACATCTGCCACTACGCCTCTGCATCACCAAGATTTAAACACCACTGCCAGCTCTATGCTGACTTAAACTGGCCAGCTCCACTGCCCATCAACTTCAGTCCCTATGAAACCTAATTGTGGAATAGTTAGATCAGGTCTCCTCAATCCCTTGCTTCCACGCTTCACTCCCAGTCCCCCTCTTATGACCTATCCCCTTTCTGTATCCCCAGATGCAAAACCTCTATGGGTGCACGGGCTTTCTCTCACTCAGCTACGAAGTACTGGAACTCCATACCTCAAGCTATCCGCCTAGCTCCCACCCATGCCATTTTCAAGAAACTCCACCGAGATCATCTATGTGCTTCTAACCCCTGCGCTTGCTTCCACCCGCCATAGATCCCTCTTTCCATTTTCCTCACTACCCCCTGCATCTACTCCCCTCCAATCTGCTTTATCACCTCTCTCTATTGACCCTCCCCTTGCACACTCTCCACCATCCTCACCCCTTTCTCCCCTGCCTCTATCACATCCTCCTCTCCCTTCTCTCTAAAGCTTAACTACCACAAAGGCACTTACTGTATATTGTATATATCTTGTCTATCTCATCCATTTTTTGTACTCAGTATTTCAGTTGTTTTGCACTTGTTCATACCTTATTACCTTGTCTAATGTTATACTGCTTGTACCCTGACCTTGTTCTAAACTGTATTTCGCTCAACCTCTAATGTCGATTGTTCTGACCCCCTCCCACTGTATTACCTATTTTATGTGCTGTGTCACATGGTGTGCTTATGTATTGTCTACCTGTATTCTCCTGGGTTGTGCCTGAAAATAGGCATTGCCATGCCTATTGCACCCACCCGGTTACCAAAAGCAAATAAATAAATAAATAAATAAAAGAACAACCAAATGCTTACGATATTAAGATTTAAAAACTAACTAAAATAACAAATAAAGTCAATCAAAGTAGTTATAAATATAAACAGCCAGTAAATTAAAGTAAGTCAAAACCTGCCATAAAAAGATTGGACTTCAAACCCCTCTTAAAGGCTTCCTGTGAGGGGGGCCTCCCTCAATGACCTAGGAAGTGAATTCCACAGGGTCAGGCTAGCTATGTCAATGGCCCTCTAGCATGAGGATTTATTTTCAACTGATCCCTGAGAACCACAAGGAGGCTCACTTCAGAGGAATGGAGAGGAAGGGAGGTCTGATGAGGCAACAGAAGGTCCTGTAGGTAGCTAGGGCCCAGTCCACGTAGGGCTTTATAGGTCAGCAAACTGACCTTGAAGGAAATCCACCACCTTACCAGCAGCCGATGCAGATTGTGCAAGACCAGGGTTATATGACATGGCCTAGAGAGGCCCATCAACAACCTGGCCACAGTGTTCTGCACCAGCTACAGGTGATGTGAGGAAGTTTTTCTTCACAGAGAGGGTGGTGGACACATGGAATACATTGCCACAGGAGGTGGTGGAGGCGAGCACAGTGGAGGGTTTTAAACATGCATGGGACAGGCATAAGAGTACCTTAGAGGTGGGAAGGTGTGGTGAAAAACCATTGACCAGTTAGGGTCAGAAGCCACAAAGTAGTGTAGGGCTCTCGGGCAGACTGCATGGGCCTGGCGGTCCTTATCTGCTGACAATTTCTATGTTTCTGTGTTATATGTAGGGGCCTTCCACTTAGCCCGAGGTAAAGAGCACTGCAGTAATGAAGTCTGAATGTCATAAAAGCGTGTGCCAGTGAGGACAGGTCGTTGGGTGGGATAAGAGGTTTAATCCGGGTGATATTCCTAAAATGGTAAAACCCATTTTGAACCATGGATGATGCCTGAGACTCCAGCGTCAATTCACTATCCAGGATAACGCCCAAATATTTCACCTTTACTGAGGTGGCAAGAGAAAAGAACCAAGCACATGTACAGCCACCTCTCCTGACACCTCAGCTCCCAGCCAATGACCAGGATCAATCACCAGCACTTCTGTCTTATCTGGGTTAAGCTTCAGCCAGTTGGAGGACATCCAGCCTTGGAGCTCGACCAGACAGGAATTCAGCACAGAGACTGCACCCTGTGCCCTGGTGCAAAGAACATATACAGTTGCTTATCATCTGCATAGCAGTGAAAACCAACCCTGTAACATCTGTTGATATCCCCAAGGGGTAGCATGTACACTGCAAATAACATGGGTGAGAGAACTGAGCCCTGGGGAACTCCACAGGACAGGGGCATTGGGAGGGAGAATAATTTCCTATCACCACCCTTTACATTCTGCCTGTGAGAAAGGATTCAAATCAGTTGATTACAGAACTGGTGAGTCCACAGAGCTCCCAAGGGCGATCCAACAACACCCCATGATCCAGGGTGTCAAATGTTGAAGAGAGATCGAGTAGAATGGGAATTGACTGTTTATGTTTATCCCTCACCCTGAGGAGATCATTATGCATTCTGACCAGTGCCATCTCCGTACTGTGCCTAGACCAGAAACCAGACTGGATGTGTGCAATGTGCCTCGAGTTGCATGGCCATTACATTCTCAATAACCTTCCCCAAAATGAGGAAGTTAGAGACAGGTCTATAATTCGCAATGCAGTCTGTGCTTGAAACCAAAGATAGTTTCTTCAAAAGAGGTTTCACCAGTACCTCTTTAAGAACACTTGGGAATACCCCATTTGAAAGGGAGCATGGGATTATCGGAGCAAACACTGCACCAATGGACTCTACACATTCCATTAAGAGATGTGTCAGGCCTGGGTCCAGTTCACAACATGTGGGTCACAGCTTCAAGATTATCTACCTCACCTCTTCCACCCCCACATGGCTAAACTCACTCCAGACATGAGGATTGCTTCTACTGACCACAGACCTGACACCGCACGCCTGCTGAAGCTCCTCTGAAGATATACCCTCCCTGATGGAGGACATCTTGTCAGCAAAGAACAGAGCAAACTCTTCACATTTAGCATCTGACAATGTCTCATCAGCTGGAGACAGGTAGGATGGATAAGCCTGTCTATCAACTGGAAGAGCTGAGCCGGTCTGTTCTTTGCTGCAGCAATCTCCTTGGACAATAGCTCTGCCTTCTTATGGGAGATCACTGTTATGGGTTTTCAAAGCCAACCGTCCCCCTCAGAGTGGGACCTTTGCCAGTGGCGATCCAACCTCTGACCCATGGTCTTCAGCTCCTTAAGTTCCCCATCAAACCATTGGGACCTCAAGTGAGAAAGCCTGGGTCATACATGTACAAGTGCTACCGAAGCAAGGACTGAGGCAACAGCTCTGTTATAGGCCACCATAACTTTCCCCATTCCTGTCTCACAAGCAGCCAGCACACCCGACAGGTCCAGCTCTGCCATCAGTCCTGCTGCGGTCACCCCCTTTAAAGGGCGGAAGCGGATCATCTCAATGGGGGAGGACTCTCGTGGGGGGGGGGGCCAAAACGAGAACTTAACCATGCAATAATCTGACCATACAACCGGATCAATTTCGAGATTATCAACCTTGAGCCCCAGTTAGATTACCAAATCCAAGGTGTGGCCATGAGTATGAGTTGCAGAAATAACAACTTGTGACAGGCCCAGCGATTCCATAGTCTGGTGGAAGTCGCATCCAAATTACAAGAGTTCGTCACTGACCCAGACATTGAAATTGCCCAGAACTAGCCATCTGGGTGAATCCAGCACCTGGTCAGTGACAAAAATCCACTACTTCCCGAAGAAATTCCCTCTCATGTCCAGGGGGCCAGTACACAAGAAGGACTCTGCAGCCTTCACCTGGACCCCTGGAGTGGCCCAACATTCAAATGGCGAGGTAGACATCACCGGGACAACAGAGATGTTCAGGCTGGATGTAAAACAGATATCCATTCCCCCTTCCCTGCAGTCCCTCCTCAGACAATGAACAATGGAGAACTTGACCAGAACCAACACCTCCAATATGGGACTGGCATCATCATTCAACCAGGTCTGTGTGATGCAAGCCAGGTCGACTGATGATGCCATAATTGTGGTTTTATTCCTCATCGACCTGGCATCACATAGCACTGCTCAGATGGGATGGGTGGCAGCTGCTGGCCCAACCGCAGCCTGTCCACTCAATCTGGCAGAAGCCTTAGGTATGGGAACCTGTCAAGATGGACCCTTCTCTAGCTCCTGTTTTGCCTCATGGTGCCTTCTGAACCTCACCACCCTAATACCCCCCCCCCCGTAGTACCCCTCAAGCCCTTCAATTTAACCATTAGACAGGCAGGGCTGTCCATCAGTCCTTCTGCCTGCCCTGCCCTCTGACCAGCCCTCTTAGCCTGCTGTCCACTTGGGAGGGTCCCTAATTGCATCATTATACCACAACCCAGTTCAGCCTTATTGTTTGAGCTGTGGAGTTTAAGGACACAAAGATGACTGTGGCCATGACCTGCTGAAGTATTTGCTCCTAAATATTTTGTTTTATTTATTTGCTCCCTTTTGTGTGCTGGTCCCCCCCCCGGTTTTATTGCAGCCCTCCTGGGCCACTATCCAGACCATCTATGATGAGATGGGGAAGTAAGTCTAGGTGTTGCCATCCGAGAGGAGAGGGAGAGCTGGGGAGGAGCTCCTTGCAGCATGCGCTCCTCCTCTCATGCCATCAACAGCAGCTGGTGGAGTAGCACAAGAGGCACCAAAAATAGATGTGTCCCTGATGTGTCCCAGTCCCCTCTGCCAGGATCATAGAACTGGGATGAACAACAATGGCTGCAGCTGATAGGGCACAGAATGTACCAAGGACCTCCACACTTCCATACACTCTCTCTCTCTCTCTCTCCCATTTGCCACACATGGTCAGGTGAGAGAGAGAAGAACTGCAGTTCAAGGACCTTTGGAGGGTGGCAGTCAGCAGTCCAGGTAAGCCATCTGCTGAGGAAGGGGTTGCACGAGATTATGGAGGCAAAGACAAAAGTAGGATTCAGGAAGTGGGACACGTGTTAAGGAACGAATGGGTGACTGGGAGAGAGGATGGAAACTACAGCATCTTCAAGTAGGAAGCCAACGCGTTTACACTGTCACTACGGCACAACCCGCACATGTAGGTTGCTGTGGTGGCGACGTATGGACACTTACCCATAGCATGCTGAGTTACCTGCTGATCCTCTCCCCGAGCAGGTGGAGGAGTACGGACATGTTCCGGAGCGAGTGCCTTTAGAAGCCATGTGGATGGACTGCACTGCTAGCTCTGCTGCACAGTGCATGCTGATGTCCCCGAGTTGCTGACTGCCCCGAGACTGATGGCCCCTCTCCAGCACAGCTTGCAATAGCACTGAGAGGGGCCATGTACACATTCTGCAGGATCTTCTCGGGTGGTGCTGGAAAGAGCAGCACTCAGGATCAGTGACATCGCATTGGCAGTGTATACCTATGGGAGAGACTAGATGAACTGTGCAGGTCTTTTTTCTACCTGCCACTTTTTGGTTTCTACTCCTCCGTCTGAACAAACCTATTGTTTCTGTTGCATAGTCATTCATTACCTAGAGTCACCATTACTGATGTGGGGGGTCACTGTGTTGGAGGGAAATCCAGTGTATTCTTTAGAGGCTGCACCAGTAGGCTGCCTAACCTACCTGGAGCCTTTGCTATTATTCACCCAGTTATCCGCTAACTCAGGGAAGAACCCAGGCTGGCTCCCTGGTAAGGCTGATGGAGTTACCCAAGGGCCTAGGAGAGGTGCTGTAAACACAGAGGTACCTTTGATTAGTATTTATTTATTTCAAAAGTTTTAGTAGGAAAGATATACTGTGTTGGCAAATGCTTGTTGCCATATGTGTCCTTGAGGAAGGTAATGGGTGGTGGGGGGAGAACAGACAACATACAGTAACAAGGTGCAGTAAGTACAACAAATAACAATGAGCAAAAGGCAAATACTGTACCAGCTGCAGAGAAACACAATACAATAAGATGCATTAGGAGGTCTGAAGCAGGAACTTTTTGTCTGAGTTGGTTATTTCATGCTCCAGTGGCCAAGAAGAGGTGTTACAGTGTCTGGATTTGAGATTTTTTCCACTGATGGCGTCAGATGAAGGTAAACTATTCATCTTCACTTTTATTGTAAAGAAATGGGGAACTGTCTCAGATAATGCCTCCAAGGGGGGAAGGGAGAGGGAGACAGGGGGGACTGCAGGTTTAATGGAGAAATATTAAGGAGGGTACAGCCCAGGCAACAGCATGCTGTCTGGAGGAAGTAAGCAAGGGAAAGAGGAAGAAGAGCTCGCTGTGGTTCTCTAAGGAGGTGGAAAAGGCAGTGAAGGAAAAGAAAACAGCATTTATGTAACCCCTAGATGGCGCTATCCCAGGGGCTACTACCCCCGCCTGATTTGCCACTAACAGGTTGAGGGGCCTGGATCCAATGGCGGGTGCCTCCACCCAGAGGTCAGGGTTTACAATAGTTAAACTAACTTGGTCACAGCCCTCTGGGACACTGCAACCCCCCTTTCTTCCCACTAGTGGCCCACACAATATATCAGAATTACCTTCACAGTATACACTTACCCCAGGTCTGGTTCCGCACTGGGACCTCCTGTGAAATGAGATACAGTGCACCGATCACAGTACAGTACTTTAACATAGACAAATACCTCAGGCAGTATAACTTTGCTGAAACAAGCAGCTCTGATTTATTTAGGGGATATAACAAGGACAGGGGAAATCAGGTTAATTAGCTTATCACTCTAATAATCTACCTATGGCTCTGTGCACAGGCCTATCCCTATCAGTTACTGTCCCTGGGTACCCAAGCCCTAGTGGCTAGTCCAAACTGTGGCAGCTGGTAGGGGCCCTTTCACACAGAGAAAAGGAGAATTAAACAGTCAGCAGTACAGTAATTCCATTTGGATTTAATGTGGCAATTCAACAGGAGCGACCTTGAATTAGTACTCACGACCTCCAAATAAGATAGGGTCCTTCAATGTCAGCAGGGCTCACTTGAGGTACACAAACCTCTTCACATCCATATAAAAGAAAGCACTATACCAGGCAGGCTGCATCTGTATCCCGATCGCAATTACTGCACAATACCGGAGAACACACAGCAGATTCAGTTCCTGACAGACCGAGTGCAATTCAATAATTTCTCCAGTCTTCTACAGGGTGAGCCTGGTTTCTACTCTTCAGAGATCCTTTGATTCTTTTCACAGGACGGATTCAGTTCTAACAAGCAGTTACACAAGCTGCAGACCGAACTCTGGGCCTTACACACGTTTTTGACTAAAACTGCACACTGAAAAGCACAGGGCTCCTTCCTTCTTCACTGCCAAAGCTCAACTGAACTCCAACCGACAAAACCGGCACTTCCTTTGAGTTCCTCCCAGTTCTTGACTGGATTGGCTGTCACTCACAATAGACTGCTGCTGTTGGTCCAAAAGGCACTGAAGTCTAAACTACATCTCCCAGAGTCACTGCCCATACAATCCTCTTGTGGCTGGCTCAGATTATGAGTCCAAGTTCTGATTCGTCCAAGGCACCATTTTAGAGCTAGCTTACCCCACACTGATTGGTCCAGTTCAGCAGTTCAAAACTAGAATGGGGAACTAGCAGACACAGTTCTGACTGCAAAGAAAGCAGGTTAGACAAACTGTAATTTCATTATTACTCTAAATAATTTCTGGCAAACAGTTACATCTTTCAGATAGGTTCCCTTTGCACTCCTAGTGACTGCAAAATGAAGTGAATTGGCAGCAGCTCGAGTGGTACTCAGAAGAAGCACACAGTCCCCCATACAAACTAATTATGTCTGCAAGCAGACAGCTCTTAAAGAGACAGTACCAGAGGCTCTAAAAACACTCACTGATAAATGGCTTAAATGCCAAACACCATTCAGGCTTGGAGCATTCAAGCAAGCTCCTGAAGTCTTTTGGGAACC
This sequence comes from Neoceratodus forsteri, assembly GCA_016271365.2. Classification (NCBI taxonomy): domain Eukaryota; kingdom Metazoa; phylum Chordata; order Ceratodontiformes; family Ceratodontidae; genus Neoceratodus; species Neoceratodus forsteri. Next base: position 1,275,668,002 of record CM057450.1, on the reverse strand, counting down.
CCCATTTGCAGGAAGGTTACACCCCTTCCTGGCCTGGGAAAGCTTGACGTCCAGCTACAAGCAAGTACCCCCATAAGTTTCAACTGCAACCATATACATTTGCATTAGGCTCGCACATGTAATCATCAGTCAATATATCATTTTACCAAGAACACATTTCTGAAACATTGCAGTACGTCACTCTTTACACAGTATTACATACACATTGTACCATAACTCAAGTTATTATCTCTTGTACATGAAACCTGAAGAGAGGGGGCCCTTCCCTATCAGTTACCTTGGGGCTGGACGGGGCAAGGGCACCATACTTAGAGGGCAACACAAGTAACTTGGAGTTAGCACTGACGCTCAGTTTGGGCAATGAGCTGGGAGACACATACACCTTTATGGACAACATTGAGAGGCAATCCACAGGCCTCCTCCAAGGGAATCATAACTGAGGTGCACCACAGGCTTTACAGCTCGACCAGTCTTTCTAGGGGAACTGTTACAGTCTCTGCACTCTGAGCCCATTTTCAGCATTGTCCTCACTTGTCAGGGAGTCTCCTGGGGGTAGAGAGGCTAGAACTTGGGCACTTTCAGCTCCAGGAGTTACAGTTTCTGAGTCCACAACATTTGGCTCGGATGAGAGCTTTCGGACACTGGCAGTGGACTGTCAGGGCACTCATAATACTCTTCTTGTCTGGTGTATCACCAGTCTGCCCCAATCTATCATTTTCCTCCTGAAAGCTCAAACAGTTCAACCATGCACAATGATTCCATTTCATCTGATCTGATGCTTTGCACTTCACTTTCTGGGAGCATTGGCTCCACGGATGAAGCTGGGGCTTAGACAGTCCAGAAGGCCCAGCTTGTCTCCAGTATTGACTAGGGATTGCCCGAAATAATTGACTCGGTTCAGTAAGAAGGATAGTATTCAAAGTCACTCTCACTTTCTTCCGATATGGACTGACAGTCATGCTCAACTGGGACTTGTGGAGGGAACACTTTAACTTTGCTTCTGTAGGTGCAGACTTTCTTGATCTTTTCTTAGCAGCAGCTCTAGTCACTGGTCCAGAGGGGCATCTTCTAGGGCTCAGACTCAATTAAGATTTGTCCAATGGGCAGTAAATGATTTCTATGCATTGTTTTACATCTTTTGAATTATTCTCAGGCCTTACTTTGTACACTGGCAGATCATCTAGTTTGCCCACTACAATGTGAGGGAGATGGTGCCATCTGTCAGCAATCTTGTGCTTGCCATGCAGTCCCAGATTTCTTAGCAATACCCGATCTCCCTCCTGGAGTTCCTGTGCTTTCACCTTTTTATCATACCTTTCTTTGTTGGCCAGATTTCTTTTGGCAGCCATGGTTTGAGCCAGTTGGTACGCATGAGTTAGCTGGGCCTTTAACTTTTGCACATACTGTAAATAGTTGTCAGCTTGAACCCCAGCAGGAGAGACCCCAAAACACACATCTACTGGTAGTCGAGCTTCTCTTCCAAACATCAGGCGGTAGGGGAGAATCCAGTGGCATCACTTTGGTGCAGTTATAAGCATGTACCAGGGTGCTAATTTGTTGGTTCCATCTAGGCTTGTCTTTGGGTGCAGGTGCCCTAGCATATCTGCAAGTCTTGTTGAAACGTTCAGGCTGTGGGTCCCCTGGGGTGGTAAGGAGTGGTTCTGGACTTCGCACTCCCCACAGAGAAAGCATCTCTTTGATCAGATGACTCAAAGTCTCTCCCTTGATCAGAATGGATTCTTTGTGGAGCCCATAGTGAACAAAAGTTTTCTACAAGTACTTTGGCTACAGTGGATGCTTTCTGGTCTTTGGTGGGAAAGCTTGGGCATATCTCGTGAAATGGTCAGTGACCACCAGCACATTACTGATATTTCTTTGATCTGACTCCAAACTTAGAAAATCAATACAGACCAGCTCCATGGTGCACTGGTGGTTATGTTAACAAGGGGCAGCCCTCTGGGGCAAAGCTTTCCTCTGTAGCAGCGACTAAAGTTTGAATGTGTTGCTCCACATCAGCCCCCATCTTAGGCCAATAGAATCTGGATCTCACCAAGTCAAGTGTTCTGTCTATACCAAGGTGCCCATGTGGTTGTGCAAGGACCTCAATACTGAGTCTCGAAGGCAGGCAGCACTAGTTGTTGTTTGTCTACTTGTCCCCTCTGTCTACTGTTTCTCTGTATAAAAGTTTATTGATCAGTTTCAATTTAGGACCTTCTTTGTATAACAGTGCAGTTCTCAAATCAGTGGAGCGTAATTTGGACACATCTTTTCCTGCATAGAGGGCTTCTAAAGCTGCTTTGATCATGGGATCGCGGGATTGAGCCACGCAATACTGTCATTGTCCAGCTGAGGCAGTGCACCAATGTCTATTGCAGAAAAGTGGCAATAAGCGTTAGGTATGCAATTCTCAGAGGGTCCCAAGCAATCCACCATGCAGTCCACTGCGTCCGTGGACATTTGTTCATCCCTGTCAAACTTCCGCAGAGTGCCCGAATGTCAGGTTCTGCCAATCGGACCCAATCATTCTGGGAACAGGCCTCCTGGAGAGAGCATCAGCACCATGTGGTTCAGACCTGCTCGGTATTCGAGAGCATAGTCGTATGTAGATAATGCAGAAAGCCACCCATGGCCAGTGGCATCCAACTTAGCTGAGATCTGCACATAGGTTAAAGGATTATTGTCAGTTTTACTAGTATTTTAGCCCCATACAAGTACTCATGGAATTGGTCAACAATAGCCCACTTCAAAGCTAGAAACTCTAACTTATGTACAGGATAGTTCTTTTCAGATGGGGTCAGACTTCACTGGCAAAGGCCACTGGTCTCAGGCCATTCTCGTGCTCTTGGTACAACACAGCCCCCAACCCTTGCAAGCTAGCATCAGTGCAGGACATAAGGTTTTCTTGGATCGGCATAGGCCAGCACTGGAGCATGGGTAAGTTGATAAATGATCTCATGAAAAGCAGTCTCACAATCAGGAGTCCAGCGGGCCCCAAATACTACCTGGATGAAAATACACTCTCTCAGTCTTGAGGGACGCTGACTTTGGTATTTTTGTGGGTTGGGGATACCCTTGAGTAAGGTTAAGTAAAGGCGGATCACTCTTGAATAGTCCTTGATGAAGCGCCGATAATAACCACAGAATCCCAGGAATCTTTGCAGTTCTTTTAGATTTTTGGGCTGCGTGCCAGGTGGTCAAGGCCTCAACTTTACTTGGGTCGGTCTCTATTCCTCGGTGGATACTATGTGTCCCACATACTTTACTGATGTTTGAAAGAATTGACACTTATCAATGGACAGTTTAAGGCCAAAGTCCTCCAGTCGGTCCAATACCTTAAATAATCTGCTCTCATGTTCCTCCAGTGAGTTGCCAAACACAATAACATCATCTAGGTATACCAGGCACTCTAGTAAGCTCATGTCCCCACTGCACGCTCCATCAATCTTTGAAAAGTGGCTGGGGCACCTGAAATCTCTTGAGGCATCCTCATGAATTCATAGAAGCCAAGCGGACAGATAAAGGCTGTGTCTTTTCACGGTCCTCTGGGGCCATCGGGATCTGATAGTACCCACTGCGGAGATCCAGCACAGAGAACCACTTGCTCCGTTTAGGCAGTCCAAAGCATCCTGAATGCGGGCATTGTGTACTGATCAAGGATAGTCCGGTTTAGTGCGATAATCCACACACATCCTTACTGTTCCATTCTTTTCCTCACTACCACAATGGGGAAGCATAAGGGCTTTGGATTCTTGTATTACACCAGCAGCTCATCTCTTGCAGATGCCGTCTCACATCATCTATGTCAGCAGGTGCCAGGCGTCGAGACCTCTCACAAATGGTCTTTCGTCATGCAGCCGGATATTGTGCTCAGCTCCTTGCACGCATCCCACGTCCCATTCCTTTAAAGAAAACACCTGGTCTCTCTGGGCAAACTTCTCACTGATCCTCACTTTCCATTCAGCTGGCAGTAGGGAGTCGCCGAAATCAAACAAGTCAGGCGTTACTCTGTCATTCTTCCTTGAACTCTTGCTGCTGGGTAGCACTGCAGTGTCTGCACAATGCACATTAGCCAGGATGCAACCTCTATTTACTCGAATGTCTCTTTCAGACACATTATGAACTTGGACCATTACCCTTCTGGCATAAGCATGGGCTCTAGCGGGCAAAATACTAGGCTTGACCAGCAGTCCTCTGGCAATTTTCCATTGCCTGGTGCATCCAACATTAATATTTTATTCTTAACATCCTTTCTGATACGGACCTCTCCTGTAAGGTACACTGGGCATTTGGCGCCAGGATCAGAGACTCAGGATCCTTCTTCCATACAATTCGACCGGTTCCTCTGGTTCTATTTTTTCAGCATCTCTCTGCTCTCATAGGCCTTCTTAATTAAAGCCGGAACTCTTAAAGCTCTACTAGTCTTTGACCCTGTTTTCATAACACAACTGTGCCAGCCTCCGAACATATGAGCATTTGTTCCAATCAACAAAGGGACACCATCATACAGTCCAGTGGGGACACACTAAGGCTAGGGTCTCTACTTGTTCGGCCACTCCAGCCACGGAGGTGGGAAAGACAGCCAAATTCGGATATACCCGAATAGGGGTAGGCCTTCTCACTTAACCCCATACATGCAGTCCTTCTAATGGTTGTAAGGGTACATCTGACAAATGCTTCTGATACCAATCTTGGAACATAATTGTCACTTGGGAGCCACTGTCTAATACAGCTCTTGTAGACACTCCATTCACCTTTACAGTGGTCTCCATGGAGGACCCACTATTCTGGACCAGTCTGGAGAGGCTAGGGGGCCTGGGCAACTGACCTTGCCACAAAAGGACGTGAGTTAGCATTTTTGGTGCCCTCACTGGGATCATTTGTGCACCTCTTAACCACTGATTTGTTCTCCAAGCTCTCCTTGTAGCCTATATGCAACTTTGTCAGTGTCTTTTGGGGACTGGCATTCCCTTTCATGTGCCCATCTTTCCCACAATTATAGAAAACATACTTTCTGGAGTTTGAGCTGGCTGAGGCGCCACACTGGGAGCCAGGGCGGGGTATTACTAACTGGAAACCTGGGTGCCATCTCTGTCGCGGTAGTGATAAGCATTTGGAGACATCTCTCAGTTTCTCCACTTCCATGGTCAAGGAATTGAGTTTGGAGCTGTTATCAGCAGGAGAAACATGGAGAGTACCCCACCCACATAGCAGATGCAGTCGGATATAGGTCAGGGCCCTGCATTTGCAGGCGTGGCCTTCATAAAGGGACTGTTTTTGAATTCCCGGATCTCTCTCAACAGTTCCCCATTGTGGCATATCTTTTCCTCTCTTGTCAGGAGCACTCATTGACTGCCAACCTCTGCCCCTGAACTTCACTTGATGGGTCATCCTCAGTCACTCGGGTCGTAGCCGCAGCTATTGGTGCAGGTCCTCCCGAGGTCTCTTCTCAACTCCTCGAATTTCTCTCATTAACTCATCATAGGAGGGTGGGGATTCCAGTCGATCTGCCAGGCGAACTGAAGCAACAGCAGTTCTGAGAAGGGGCAGACTTAAGGATCCTGTCCAGCCTGGTTCGGTCCAGTTCAATCGCTGGCAAACTACCTTTTCTGAGGCATTCTTGCAACAATTTTTCCAGCCGAGATACATACACAGACAACAACTCCTTGGTACTGTTGTGCATCTCTTACTTCCACCATAGGTCCTCATCAGAATCTGGGCTCCCATACACATTCTCCAGGGCCTCAAGATAGGCCTGTGCAGTCACTTCAGGGTTACTGGCCCGCTTAGCACGAATGGTAGCCGGCAGGACCTCAAGGCTCACTAACCCTCTTTCGCTTTTCAAGCCCGAGCATTGCCATTCTAGCACTTGGGGGCAACATAGTCTATCCAGGTCTCCCAGTCATCCTCCCCTTGGGGGGTGGGGAAGGTGCCAGAGAAGATCCTCAACCTTCGGTAAGAGTCGTGACTAATGGCAGGTGCAGAAATTGGAGTCTGCATTGGTTCAGCCACCATTACGGGCACTGGAGCGGGAGAAGGTTTTGGGGGAGGAACACCCCCAGGTGGCAAGAATAGTTTCTTCAAGTCCTCCACAGTTTTCCCTTCCCCCAGCAACCATTTAGCAAATTTCTCCTCAAAAGTTTCAGATAGTGGTGGGGGCTCATTCCCCCCCGGGTCTTTACTGTCCTTAGTTATCACTCTCCAAGCAGTGAGGGCTCCCTCTGGGGTAATGGTCTGTGGCACTTTGGAGCTATCTATGGGATCCTTAAACTCTACTAGGGCCAGGAAAGTGTGGGTGAGCAGATTAGCATGCCGACCCACCACCACAGGGTTTTGTAAACCTTCTACCTTGGAAAGTACTCCCTGCACAGTGTCCGTATTGATACCCAGGGGGATGTCCAGGATAAGCATAGCATTTTGGGGGTCGATCTCCTCCCCAGTACACCACTCCACAAGCCGGTGCACAGCCACTTCTGTCGGGTACCCATTTTTTCTTAACAGTGGTTCAGAATATGGCCACTAGAGGACACACAATCCCAGCGGTGAGCCTCCAAGATGTAACCCCTAGATGGCGCTTATCCCAGGGGCTACTACCCCGCCTGATTTGCCACTAACAGGTTGAGGGGCCTGGATCCAATGGCGGTGCCTCCACCCAGAGGTCAGGGTTTACAATAGTTAAACTAACTTGGTCACAGCCCTCTGGGACACTGCAACCCCCTTTCTTCCCACTAGTGGGCCCACCAATATATCAGAATTACCTTCACAGTATACACTTACCCCAGGTCTGGTTCCGGCACTGGGACCCTCCTAGAAATGAGATACAGTGCAACGATCACAGTACAGTACTTTAACATAGACAAATACCTCAGGCAGTATAACTTTGCTGAAACAAGCAGCTCTGATTTGTTAGGGGATATAATGACGGGGGAAATCAGGTTAATTAGCTTATCACTCTAATAATTCCTTTGGCTCTGTGCACAGGCCTATCCCTATCAGTTACTGTCCCTGGGTACCCAAGCCCTAGTGGCTAGTCCAAACTCGTGGTAGCTGGTAGGGCCCTTTCACACAGAGAAAAGGAGAATTAAACAGTCAGCAGTACAGTAATTCCATTTGGATTTAATGTGGCAATTCAACAGGGCGACCCTGAATTAGTACTCACGACCTCTAAATAAGATAGGGTCCTTCAATGTCAGCAGGGCTCACTTGAGGTACACAAACCTCTTCACACATCCATATAAAAGAAAGCACTATACCAGGCAGGCTGCATCTGTATCCCGATCGCACTACTGCACAATACCCGGGAGAACACACAGCAGATTCAGTTCCTGACAGACGAAGTCAATTCAATAATTTCTCCAGTCTTCTACAGGGTGAGCCTGGTTTCTACTCTTCAGAGATCCTTTGATTCTTTTCACAGGACGGATTCAGTCCTAACAAGCAGTTACACAAGCTGCAGACCGAACTCTGGGCCTTACACACGTTTTTGACTAAACTGCACACTGAAAAGCACAGGGCTCCTTCCTTCTTCACTGCCAAAGCTCAACTGAACTCCAACCGACAAAACCGGCACTTCCTTTGAGTTCCTCCCAGTTCTTGACTGGATTGGCTGTCACTCACAATAGACTGCTGCTGTTGGTCCAAAAAGGCACTGAAGTCTAAACTACATCTCCCAGAGTCACTGCCCATACAATCCTCTTGTGGCTGGCTCAGATTATGAGTCCAAGTTCTGATTAGTCAAGGCACCATTTTAGAGCTAGCTTACCCCACACTGATTGGTCCAGTTCAGCAGTTCAAAACTAGAATGGGAACTAGCAGACACAGTTCTGACTGCAAAGAAAGCAGGTTAGACAAACTGTAATTTCATTATTACTCTAAATAATTTCTGGCAAACAGTTACATCTTTCAGATAGATTCCCTTTGCACTCCTAGTGACTGCAAAATGAAGTGAATTGGCAGCAGCTCGAGTGGTACTCAGAGAAGCACACAGTCCCCCATACAACTAATTATGTCTGCAAGCAGACAGCTCTTAAAGAGACAGTACCAGAGGCTCTAAAAACACTCACTGATAAATGGCTTAAATGCCAAACACCATTCAGGCTTGGAGCATTCAAGCAAGCTCCTGGAAGTCTTTTGGGAACCCCCATTTGCAGGGGGTTACATTTAGAAAGTACAAGGAGATGCAGAAGGATGAAGACAAGGAGGTATATCTGGCAAAAGAAATGGAGGCAGGAAGGAGGGTGAGGGCAGCTAAAGCACTAACAAAGGAGGGGATATCTGAAGAGGTCAAAAAGGGGACAAGACCTTTCTCAGGAATGTGGGGGAAAGAGGAAGACAAGGAGAGGGACAGTGAGAATTAGGAGGGTGGGGGGGGACTGCACAGAGGAAGATCAAGAGAAAGCAGAAATACTAAACAATTACTTCTGCCAGTCTTCATGGTAGAGGGTGGGAGGGGACGGTCCAGCATGATGCAGTAAGCAACAGGGAGAGGGGGAGTGGACATAAGTCCATTCTCAGTGAAGAGGGTCAGGAGCAGATTGGAAGCCTTAAGAGAGATGGGATTGGATGGGACTCATCCAAGGACCCTAGAGGAACTGAGCACAGTTCTGACCACCCCTCTGGCAGTGCTTGTTGCATCTCAGTGGAGACGGGGGAAGTTCCAGAGGATGGAAGGAGGAGGACCAATGTGGTCTCTTTGCGCAAAAGTGGCAGTAGTGAAGATGCTAGCAACTACAGGCTAGTCAGTCTCACATCAGTGGTGGGGAACTTAATGGAGACAGTACTAAAGGAGAAGCTCTTGGAGCACTTGGAGGCAAAGGGGCTACAGGACCATCGGCCGCATGGTTTCACAGGGAGAACGTCATGTCAGATCTCTTTGACTAGGTTACCAGGGAGGTGGAGCAAGGGAGAGCAGTGGATTTATTTATTTATTGGAATGTTTCACCAGGAAGGCACGCTGAGCTACAGGTTGCTCGTCTCCCGGTGCAACCTGGGGGGGAAGGGGAACATGAGGATAGTATACAGAGATCTGGAGCACTAACAAAGATTTACATTTGATTACATTCAAATAAAAGTGAGTAAACTGTAAAGATGCAATGAATTAGCGGGTTGCTAACAGATTTGAACTAGATGGGTACAATGATAACAGTTTAGAACTTGATAAATACAATAGCACAAAATGACATTTAATGGTAACTCTAAGTGACACATAAATGAGTAGCCATATTATGGCTGAATGGAGTTCAAGTAGTTTGATCTAGGACAAGCCAGTAGGGAGTAACACAGACAGTACAATAGTTTAGGGTTAGCCAGAACTAGGGCTAAGAAATGGAGGGGGAGTGCGAAGTGGGAAGGGGAAAGGGAAGTAAGAAGCATATCAAGATTCATCTCTTTCAGGACAATAAGAACCCAGCCAGAGGCTGATTTAGGGCAAGGGTAGGGGAGGTGAGGGGGCTAAGTAGGGAGGGATGGAAGGGAAGGAGGAGAGGGGAGACAGATGGCTTGACCAGTTCTGATCAGTTCCAGATGCTGAGAACCCTGCCAGGGGATGGTGCAAGGCAAGCGTTAGAGTGAAGTGGTGGAGGAAGTAAGAGGGTGGTGGAGAGGGTAAATAGGGAAAGGGGGGAAGAGAGTAAGGGCTTATCAAGAGCTAAGACCCTAGGAGAGCTGAGAACCCTTTCAGGGGTCAGGACAGGCAATGGAGGAGGAGGAGAAGGAAGAGGGAGGAGGAGAAAGGACTGCCGGCACCTGATCCCTCCAGTATGCTGAGAACCCTGCCTGCACAAGGCAGAGGTGGAACACAATAGAAGGGAAGCAGGCTGTTAGGCAGTGAGGGTGAGTATGCAGTGGATGTGGCCTATCTGGACTTCAGTAAGGCTTTTAATATTGTGCCACACAAGAGGCTAGTTAAGAAACTAAGCAGCCTGGGGGTGGGGGAGAAAGTGACAAGCTGGATCAAACTGGTTAAGGGAAAGGAGGCAAAGGGTGGTGGTAAACTATAGCCACAGAGGCGATAGCAGAGTGACTAATGGGGTGCAACAGGGTTTGGTGCTGGAATCGGTCCTTTTCAGTGTCTTCATAAATGACATTGCAGAGGAGCTTGAGGGTAAGGTGCGTCTCTTTGCGGATGATACAAGTGTAAGCCCCCCTCATCGGATGGGCTTACTAGCCTGAGTTTGCATTCTCCCACCCCCAGTGCTGTTTAGTCTGGTAAGAGCCCTCTGGCCTTGTTTCCCATGCTTCCACCAGGGAGCAGCTGCAAGGAAGGTGTTTAAGGCCCTGGTTTACCCAGGAAAAAGGAGAGTAGGAGTCAGTGGTTGATCTAGGGGTAGCTTCCGTGGAGGGAGGGCCCCTCTGCCTTGTAGGTCTACGTTATGCAGCGTCAATGCGATGTGGAGTCTGGTACTCTGAGGGAGGATGAGCAGCGATAGCAGCGGTCATGTGGGTCCGGGAGAAGATCCCCTTCCTGTGAAGTGTACATCAGCTGCAGTGGGTAAGAAGGGCAACAGGCAGGAGATACAAGAACTAAATGGTGCCAGTAATCCATAGATACATAGATACATAGACAGTGTCGGCAGATAAGGGCCCATGGCCCACCCAGTCTGCCCATTTGAGCTTGTAAGTTCAGTTTGTTTTCCTAGAATCCTTCTGTGGTGCAGGGGTCCCAGTACCCCAATGTAAGGTAAGGGGCATCCAGGCAGTGGGGCTGTTGTAGTGGTAGCAGCACTGCAGCAGAGCACATTTGGAGATGGCAGCTCTGGTGTGTTTTACCCGAGTGGCATACTGCCTGGAGGAAAAGATTAGATGGCTGGGAGAGTTTTGACCTGGGATTCATCATGGGGCCTGCTTTACCCATGTCTGGTGCAGGCCCTGGGACCTACCATGCCTGTGTCTGGGGTAGGTCCATCAGACCCATTAAGGGCCGAAGTTTTCCTTTTCGGGAACTGGAAATCAAGGAAGGAAGGGAGTCACTGCTTTGCTTGTGCAGCACAGTGCTGGTATGGAGTAGCCCTAACGTAATGTGCACCATTTGGCTCAGGAAAATGTTTTGGGAATACCATTTGGGAGCAGCCATGGAGGCTTGTGCTGTAAATCTGTCCTGAAGTCATTTTGGCTCGGCTGGCACGGGAGGGATAAGGCACTCCCCCATAATGAGGCATAAGGGATGAAAGAAAAGGGAATTATGTCTGTGAGAAGGGTTTCTGTGGAAGAAGCTGTTAACACTAAGGAGCCAGTTTTGGTCTATTTCTATCTAGACCTGTATAACCACCCAGTCCCCTGGGTTACTAGAATCCCATCAGTGTCAGTGCTAGGTAGGGAAGGCAACTGGTGAATAACTGGTTAAATTAGTTTTTCACCTACTCACTCTATGTTTACTTGGTCTCAGCTGAGAGGAGGGAGATGATGTCATTTAGAACTCTCGCAGCAGCATAAGCCATGGCAGCTAGTTGTGAGTGAGGAGTTTTAGAATCTTGGGTCAGTTGCGAGAGGAGTCTGTCGTGAGCAGTTGAAGGAGTGAGGGCTACAGTGTGGGCTTTGAGAGGAGAGTCTGTTTTCTCACCCTGGTGCTGAGAAACATCTGCCTGCCAAAGGAAGTGGTGGAAACTGTTATCTAGAGCAGGAGTTCCTGATTTTTTTCATCCCCAGAGAGATGGAAAAGACTGCTACAGGATGGATACGAGGGGCAATCCTTTATTTGATCTAGACCTGTTTGTTTTCCAACTGTGAGTAATCTGATTTTGTGCTTCCTGGGGGAATGTACCGGTTCTGTGGTGTTTTCTTTGACAAAGAGAAATACACACCAGTTTCTGTTCTAAGTTGAGACTGTTCTCATGTTTAAAGTTGGCTGGCAAATGTGGGGTCCAGAGGAAGACTTATGCACATTGTTCAGGACTTTAGTTCTACACTCAAAAGTAGTGTTTTCATATGCTGGTTGTGAAAGTCATTCCAAGATGCATATTCCTGTTTCACCAGAAGTTTTGAGGTACAACTCTAAAAGAATGGCTGGGTATGGACATGGAAGTGAAAGGTGGGCAGCTCCCCCATCTGGAGTGACCAGGTCAGCATTACAGGTTCTGTAAGGGTACCCGGTTATTCAGGACATGGTGGCTAATGTCTAAAAGAAAGTTTACCCCCTGGTGTGGATTGTGCTAATTATGAGCCCTTGTGTACTCCATTGTGGCCAGTGCCATTAGAAGAAATGGTTCAGTTGTGATCAATTGCCACTTGCCGAAGTGTTAAAGTCCTATGCCAAATGGGAATTGTGTGCAAAGTTGTGGCCAGTACCACTAGAAGAAATGTGTGTTCAGCTGAGGTCATTGCCGCTGAAGAGAATTTTAAGGTCCTGTGACATATGGGATATGTAGAGTTTCTGTCCGATACAGATTTACTGTTGTTCTGCCATTGCCTTGTGCTACGATGTGTAACCTTGGGGGTCTGCCTTTGCTTTAGTGAACCATCTTTTGGAATAAAGCCACACTCTAGAACCCCAACCTGGTTTAGACATTCATGTTACTGCTTCCTTGTGGAATTACTGGGTACCCCTCAAGAAGTACAGACCTAGCATAGCCCTAGCAAAAAGTTCTCTCCCCAGGACCTGGGTTTAGTTGGTCATGTGTATTTGCTTTTGTACACCCCCACCCCTTTCTGACCTCTAGAAATAACAAGCCTGGCATACATTCCCAAAGCTAGGGATGGTACCAATTGTCCAAGTATTTTGGGTGCCCAGTCGATTGTACCAAGGGGTAGCTTACTGTGCAAAGTAGCGGGGGGTTGTTACACCTGTGTGAAAGAAATTTTGCTGCACGCTGATTGAAAAAAAATACCTGAACCTGCCGTTTGACTGTCTGTGCTCTCAGCCCCTGTCAGCTGCTGCAGTGTCATTGATTGCTTAAATAAAATGGTCTGGGCCTAATCATTTTAAGGTCCTGAATAAAGTTCTTGGTTTGCAGTAACCGTGATTGTGGTGTTCATTTTTGGTCTAATGAAGTGAACATTAATGAATTCAGTTTTTAACTACTCAGTCTGTCACTTTGCCTCCTGAGATAAGAAAAGTCCTGCCACCCACCCCCAATCTTGGGGAAAGTAGCAGCGGATGTCACCCGAACTGGTGCTGTGTCTGGATTCCATTGCCCCTGGTCCAGGAGATCCGGCTTGGGTAGAGGTGGGCCACTTGTATTTATGAAGACATCATAGGGTAAGCCACCTCTCTTTTTCATGGTTCAGCAGCGAGAACTGTCAAGGAGTGTTTCTGTTCTGTGGCCCCTTTCCCTCCCCAGAACATCCAGACCACCAGACATAGAGGGAAGGGGGGGGGGGTTACACAAAAATCTGCAACAGAGTTGACACTCAGAAAGGGGTAGAGAGAATGCACAGGGATCTGAGGAAACTAGAAGAATGGTCTAGGGGTGGCAGATGGGTTTCAATGCCAAAAAGTGCAAGGTTATACACTTAGGTCTGAGGAACCCAGGGGCTGTGTAGAAGATGAGGAGAGTGGAGCTTACAGTCACCAAGCAAGAACATGAACCACAGTAGGGGTCATGTCTGATGACCTCAAGGTAGCTGGGCAGTGTAACAAAGCAGTGGGAAAGGCCAGCAGGATGATGGCGCGCATTGGAAGAGGGATTTCTAGCAGGAGGTGGGAGGTGGTGCTGCCATTATATTGCTCACTGATGAGGCCCCACCTGGAGTACTTTGTCTAATTTTGGATGCCACATCTAAGCAAGCACACTGAAATCGTGGAGGTGGTACAGAGAAGGGCAACCAAAATGGTGAGGGGGTTGCATGAAAAACCATACAAAGAAAGGCTGCAGGAACTCAACATGTACTCCCTGGAAGAAAGGAGAGAGAGAGAGAGAGAGAGAGAGAGAAAGAGAGGAAAGGATTGAAACCTACAAGTACCTCACAGGACTGAACAAGGTGCAAGTGGAGGGCCAATTTCAGAGAAAGGAAGGCTCTAGAACAAGGGGGCATGCAACGAAGCTAAGAGGGAGAACGTTTAGGAGAGTTGTGTGGAAATACTTCTTCATGGAAAGGGTGGTGAATGACTGGAAGTGCCTGCTAGTGGAGGTAGTGCCCGTGGGGGCAAAGACTGTGAGAAGCTTAAAGCATGTGTGGGATAGGCACAGGGGCATATTAGGTATAGAATGGGGCAGGATGGACACCTATGACCAGCTAAGGTCAGTGGTGACAGAATAGGCAGGGACAAGAGGCAGACTGAATGGGACTAAGGGCCATTCTTTGCTGACAAAATCAATTTCTATGTTTTTCTATGTCATTAACAATGTCTTGTATTTGCCTCTACTTACTCTTCCACTGCATCTTAATAACTTGTTAGGCCATCTTTAATAGTGTATGCATGCTTAATATTATTTTCCAAAGGAATTAATGTACAGTATGTGAAAAAACAGCATTTTCAATCCTCACAAAAATAACATAAGCTGAAGTTTTATTATACAACCTTTTTTGTGATGATGTATGTAGTAGTTCATTAGGGAAAAATTCAGTTTGGCCCAATTACAATATTTTACATTTTGCTATTTTAACTAGGAAGGAATTTTAGACATGTACAGACGTCCCCAATAAACAAAAACAAAGTGCTCCAGGTGAGGCTCGAACTCACAACCTCGGCATTGCTCTGCATTGTACTGCTATATAAGTACCGCGCGCTAACCGATTGCGCCACTGGAGCCCTAGTACGAAATGAAGCAGCAGCCTTTATAAGCTGTCCTCAACGAACTGCTGTATTTAGTAGACAGCAGGATGGAAGTGGACAAAACCATTCGTAATCTTAAAACGCTGATTCTTTTAAGAATCCTACCTAGTCTTATCTGAAAATGCATATACACTATTTAGAACACTACTCTGTTTGAGAAATGAGTGCATAATGTGGGTGAGACGATGGAACGCGCATTTTCCGCGATTTCTCTCGCACTATTCTCCTTCTTTACCGCCGCGCTCACGGTTGTCCGCTTAAAGCGCTTCCGAGGATCGGAGAGAGGGGCTGGGCCCTTAGGTATGGGAAGAGGAGTGACTGGCCTGTGCTGATCGGCTCTTTGCCTCCTGA
Organism: Neoceratodus forsteri; assembly: GCA_016271365.2. Lineage (NCBI taxonomy): Eukaryota > Metazoa > Chordata > Ceratodontiformes > Ceratodontidae > Neoceratodus > Neoceratodus forsteri. The sequence continues at coordinate 1,275,652,944 of CM057450.1, read as the reverse complement.
ATGTGGCTCGCACGTTCTAATCATATAAATATTATTTTTCAGTATTGCATTTTTACTTAACGTGATGTTTGTAGAAGCCGGTAAACCTGACATGCTGACACTCGTGCTGTTATTTGGTAATGTTGCTACGCTGTTCAGGGGCCTTCAGTACTTCATAAAGTCTTTTTAATGTGTTTCTGCACTGACAAGGCCGAGCGGCTTTCTGACTTGTCCTCAGTACCTGTGTATCGCGGATAAACCCTACCGAACCCGAACAGTAACTGCAGGCCACGCCCCTTCCGCAGTACCCATTACAGCTGGTAGTTTGGAACGCCTTGCTAGATTTATATTTTAAGGCATCTCTCTCTCTACACCTTTTCTGGAGGGACAGGCAGTTTCTTTGTAGTCTGGGACCTGCCAGCAAAGTTCGGGGCCAGGGTGCACGATTCTGCCTCCTAGGTTGGTGCTTTTTGCAAACCTCACTAGGTAGCAATAAATATAGTTATCAAGATATTCGACCCGGCGGAAGGCCCGAACAAATATGCGCACCCTCCAAAATAAAAAAGAACTACCGGAAGGGTATTACGTGCGTGACCTCATCTTGCAGGGTTGTATCCGCAGAATGTTACATACTGGGCCGTTATACATTAACGGGCAGTAGGGGCATTTAAAGAGCAGCTCTGAACTTCAGCATACGCCTTTACAAGTAAAGCGTTTCAGCTATTTTTACAGTTTACTAGAGCATACATTTTTTTCATTTGCAATGTTCCATTCCAAGGTTCACAGCACATTTTGGGAGTCTGTCAGAAAAGTCTGTACAGAAGACATTTGCCTCTCCCATTAACCTCACAGTGCCTTTGTTTATGACATGGTATTGCTCATCATGACAACAGACTGTGATGTCACAAACAGCAATTGTGTGGCTAGAAGGGGAGTCCGATATAGTTTGAAAGACTATGTTAAATAATTTCTGCATTATCGGCAATATTTAGTAGATCAACAGCAGGGGAAGTAAAAAATACCAACAGGAACTAGAAAACAGGTACGTTTAATTATACAGTGGGCTAAAAAATACAGGCTCTTGATTGTAAATTATGTCATCACCCATGAAGCCAAGAATCCCAGGACAGAGTATAACCTGGGTGGAGTCCAAGTATCTGCATCAGAGGAGGAGAAGGACCTGGGAGTGATGATCACTAGTGACCTGAAGCATTCGACGCAGTGCAAGAAAGCAGCAGCAAAGGCAAACAAGATGCTGGGATGCATAGCTAGGGGAATCAGTAGTAGGAGAGTGGAGGTTATACTGCCCTTGTACAGGTCACTGGTAAGGCCGCATCTAGAGTATGGAGTACATGGTGCCCACACCTCAAAATGACATTAACCTGCTGGAGAAGGTACAGAGGAGGGCTACAAAGATGATAGCCGTCAGCAGGGCAAGGAGAGGAGAGGTTGAGGCACCGAACATGTACTCCCTGGAAGACTGGAGAGAGAGCGGGGACATGATTGAGACATTCAGGTACTTGAAAGGTATAAATAAAGTTGATAAGGAGAGTCTCTTTAAGCTGAGTGGCAACCATATCACAAGGGGGTACAGTCTTAAGCTGGAGGGTGGAAGGTTTAGGAGGGAGGTCAGGAAGCACTTCTTCACAGAGAGGGTGGTGGACAGTTGGAATGCGCTGTCAGAAGAGGTCATCTCGTTGAATACGGTGGGCAGCTTTAAGAGAGGCTGGGATAGGCATGGGGGAAGGTGAGGATTATGGGTAGGGAGGATGGGAGGAGTGGGTAGGGAAGGAAAGGACGTTAACTCAAGCTGTGGACCCTGCAATACGAGCAGACTTGATAGACCAAATGACCTTCTTCTGCTGGCTTCTTCGTATGTTCGTATGGTAAAAAGTCCCAGCTGCCAGTCAGCCGCATAAGGACCACCCAGAAATCACTCCAAGCCCTCCCGAAACGGAAGACCTCCAAGCTGACTGGCGCTAAGATATTGAAGCGGGAGTTTCAAACAAACTGAGCCCGACAAAACTCCCTGAATCTCTGACCTGAACAAAAAGCAGTAACTGTGCAAACGCTTGCAATACCCACATGGCAAGCAAAACAGTGTTTTAGAACTCACAGCAGACAAAAGAAAATTGTACTTTGTTTCCCGGCTGAGAAGTTGGACAAGATGGGTGAGCAAGTGTTTCACGGAGCGGCAGCAATCAAAGCTACCGCGCATGTGCACAGTCTGTCATAGCAGAGCCAGTGCTCTGTACGGGGAAACGTAGCAACTGAGGACAACTTTTTTCTTGGTCACCAATAAACTCAATGCAGGAAAAAATCTAATTTCCATTATTTTTTAGTGACAAAAAAAGGGGGCACATTGTGTAATCGCAATATACCACTTGAGGATGTAGGTGATGGCAGGATTTACCCATGCCTGGGGTCTGATGTAGTTACCTCGGCTGCGCCTCATGAGCAAACCACCACACCAGGCGTGGGTAAATCCTGCCATCACCCACACCTTCTCGTGGCATATTGCTTAAACATAACTGTTGTAAATCTAGTGTGTTTAAGCTTTTTATTCTAATACAGAATTGCTCTTTAAAGAAGAAACATATTTCTAATTGCTGTTTATAATGTTCCTATTTTCAGAAGTTATATATTCATACCCCTAAGTAAACCATATTTCACTGTATCTGAATAAAACGTGATATTAAAAACTGCATTTTGCATTGTTTTATAGTGTATGGTGGTATGCGGTTGACTCTGAAAGACCATACACCACAAAAAGTGGTTCTGCTTTAGGAGCTGCATAATAGTGCAACCACCCCCATCAGCAACGTTCATAGGACAGGGCGGATGAGTTGGGTGCGCGAGCTGGCCGGTGGGCGGATAGCCTAGAGATGCGGTCCTGGACAACAGAGACTGGCTGCCTATGGAGGAAAAAGTAAGCAATTGTGTTTTTTGGGACCATACACTGTATGGAATAGTGTATGGTAGCCCAAATACACAACATATAGAATAGTGTATGGTTGTCCATACACAACAATGCTATGTTGCCATCGAGGGGGTGTGATGACGTACAGACCTTGAGAGCAAAGCTCAAGAGTCCGTATGATGGCATCACATCCCCAAGATGCAACATGGCCTTGCTGTGTTTGGGCAACCGTACACTGTTTTATGTAGTATATGGTTCCCCATGGGCATCAGTGTAGTAGGGCGCAGGTGAACAAGTGAACAATACTGGTGGTCCGACACATGAGCAGTCTTTTAAGTTTTCAAATTTATTTTTCTTCAAAAGTTAAATCAGGACACATATGTTACAGTGGACTGATATGACAGTAGGGATCAAAGATTTCTCGTAGTTTAATCCAACATCTTGGAGCAATTCGCAGAGCTCCCTGGAGTCTGCCTCCAGACCCAAAACCTATCTGAATTCACAACCCAAAGAACAGTGCTTTTATACAGAAGAAACCAATCATGTGATGAGCTAACTCCGCCCATTAACAGTTAACTTATTAAATTCATTTAGAATTGTTTTAAACTTACTAGGATCACTGTATTCATTATCTAATACATAAATCTGTTAAGACTATATAGTTATTATTATTTTAAACAACATTTAACCATTTTTTATTTTAAACATCCCATGAAACACCACCCATCAATCGCTGTAGCAGTATATAAGGGGTTAAGTTATGGCCGGACAGCACTATAGGGCACTGAGGCATGGGAGAGACATGAAGAAGCAGCACTTTCCAAACCTACTTAAACACAAAAACAGGTCATTTCAAACATGTCTCTCTGTGTTTTATTATTACTTGAGCAGTTTTAATCTACTGTATGTTCTAACTGACTTCAAGCAGCAAGTAGTTCAAAATAATCTGTTAAATCTGATTGACAGGAGCTAAACACGGTATAATAAGGGGTGTGAAGTAGGAGGAGCATAAGGGGGAAGAAGCCCACCCTCAGCACAAGTGTTTTGACTCATTTATTTATTGGTTTCTTTTCTTTTTTTTTTCCTTTGAAGAAAATTATCTGAGGATCAGTGGCAGGATTTTTAGGACAGTAAATTACTAAAAAGGGAACTAGGAGAGCTTCAGTAGCAGACAAGTATTGGAATAGCAGTATAATGTGGGGAGTGGTGCAGTGCAGTGGCTGTGGGGCAGCCATATTCAGGCAGACCTTCTGGACACTGAGGTGCTGCCCTATCTGCATGCATCTCTCTGGACTGCAGGATGAGGTAGCCAGACTCAGAGCGGAAGTAAACTGGGTCAGGAGTACCATCACCCCTATCCAGAGACCACCCAGTCCAATGCAACTGCCTCAAAGGATGCCGAGAACGAGGAGCACTTGGATGACAGTGGCCTCAGGGAGGGTTACAGCTGTCAGGGGCAGAGGCATATCCCAGATCCTATTCCACTCAAGAACTCATATGCCACACTGGCAAACGAGGACAACCAAATAGAGGTACCCAGAGAAGTGGAAGGAAAGAATGTGGAGGTTAGCCAAGGAGGTGACCCCAGTGGGGAAAGCAGTGGACCCAGAGGAGGAGGAGGAAGTGAATCCTGTGGGGACTCCATCATAAGAGGGATCCAGCTAGGAACACAGGAGGGGAGGACAGGGAGGTGAGGTGCCACCAGGTGCCACGGCATGGAGGGATGGAAGGAAGATCCTGGGGATCACTGGGAAGGCAAGACGGAAGGGTGAGCTGATGTCATTATCCACCTAGGTACTAATGACCTGGCAAATGGGGAGCCAAAGGAAGTTCAGGAAGAGTTTAGGAAATTGGGAGGGTCTCTAAAGTAGCTACTTCTGTCACTTTCAGAAGTACTTACCTGCAAGAGGCAAGGGAGCATAGGAGTGCATGCACCAGGAACTTTAACTCATGGTTGAAGAACTGGTGCTGTGAGGAAGGGTTTGGATTCATTGGTGACTGGGGACCCACCTGGAGGGATGAGGTTTGTTCAAGCCTGACGGCCTGCATCCATCCTGGAGGGGAATCCAAGCACTCAATGATAAGTTTAAATGCTACATTGACAAGCATTTAAACTAGCAAAGAGGGGTGGCAGGCCAGCAAGGAGGGTACCTACTAGCTCACCCCCCACAGCTAGCAGTGGAACCAGTGAACCAGAGGAGTGGCTATCTCTGCAAAGCAGTGTGCAAAAGATGGAGATTAGTGCCCAAGAGGTGGATAGGCAGAAAAGGGGCAAAATTCAGCAGAAGGGCAGACAGCAGGGAGAACCAGGGATAAAGAACAACCAAGGAAGGGCTGGAGAGAACAGCTAAACAGTCTAGGAAGGTCAAATCATGGAAAGCCATGTGTGCAAATGCCAGGAGCCTTAGCAACAAGATGGAAGATCTGGAGGCTGTCATGGTGCAGTCAGACTCTGGACATTGTGGCCATCACTGAAACCTGGTGTAATGATAACCACGACTGGGAGATGGCCATACCTGGCTACAACATATTCAGAAGAGACAGAGCAGGCAGGAAGGAGGAGGAGTGGCACTGTATGAAAAAATGACATAAGGGCCACAGAGATCCAGGAGGAACAAAATGGGGAGAGATACTGTGGGTTAAGCTGAAAGGAAAATGGGACAGCCATCTCAAGACAGGTGTGGTCTATAGACCACCAGCCCAGGAGGAAGAAACAGGGAGTTGATGCTAGCCATCCAAAGGATGGCAGACAAGGGTGAGGTAGTACTGGTTGGAACTTCAATATTCCAGACGTGGACTGTAGTATCCCAGCAGCAGCATCAACTAGGAGCAGATTTATCCTGACTCCTTCCGGTGCCTTCCTCAAGCAACTGGTCATGGAACCAACTCGGCAGAAGGCAATACTGGACCTTGCCCACAAACAGGGACAGTGTGATGGGGGTACAGTGGGGAGCACCTGGGAACAGTGATCACCAGTCGTGGTTTGAAATCACAGAGCAGAACCAAACCACACAAAACACGATCCTGGATTTTAGGGGGCAGACTTTGGGAAAATGGGGAGATACTTGAAAGAGGCATTAAGGGAATGGGACAGAATTGGGTTGAGGAACAGTGGGCAGTATTTAAATGGGGATTACAAGAACAACAGAATTATGCATTAAGCAGGTTAGCAAGAGGAAAAGAAGAGGAGACCATTATGGTTTTCCAAAGAGGTAGCAAAGAAAGTGAAAGCCAAAGATTGCATTCAGGCAATACAAAAGACACAGGCAAAGGATAGGGAGAAGTACCAGGAGAAGCAAAGGATGGCAGGAGGCTGCAAGGGAAGCCAAAGCTCAGACAGAAGAACACATTGCAAAATCAGTGGGTAGAGGGACAAAACCTTACAGGTACATAAGGAAAAAGAAAGACAAAGGGAGGGATAGTGAGACTGAAGGGGAGGATGGGGTCATGGAGGATGACAACAGTAAAGCTGACATATTGAACAGGTATTTCTGCTCAGTCTTTTACTGAGAAAGAGGAGGGTAATGGGTCCAGAAGGGAGTACAAGGGAGAGAATGGTGCAGAATGGACACAAGTCCCTTTACACGAGAAAGGCCCGAAGGAACTGGAAGTAATAAGAGTTGATAAAGCTAATGGGGCCAGATGGGGTGCACCCAGGGTCCTTAAGGAACTAAGAGAGGTGGTGGCTGAACCTCTCTGGCTATCCTGTTTAGCTGATCACTGGAAACAGGGAGGTACCCAAAGACTGGAGGATAGTAGATGTAGTCCCTTATACGAAAGCTGGAACAAAGAGGAAGCAGGGAACTACAGACCAGTCAGCCTCACCTCGGTAGTGGGGAAGATCATGGAAGCACTACTGAAGGAGAGATTTGTGGAACATCTGGTTGTCAATGGACTACAGGACCCAAGGCAGCATGGTTTCACCAGGAGAGGTCATGTCAGACCAACCTCGTTGAATTTTTGACTGGGTGACTAGGGAGGTGGATCAGGGACGGCAGTGGACATGGCTTATCTGGACTTCAGCAAGGCTTTGACACTGTGCTACATAGAAGACTATTACACAAACTGGGGAATATGGGTGTGGCAGGACAGTAGTGTGGTGGGTAGGTAACTTGTGGTGGCAGGACACAGAGGGTGGTGGTAAGGCTGTCACTCCACAGAGGGAAGAGGACCAGTGGGTACCACAGGGATCAATGCTGGGAGCGTCCTATTCAACATCTTCATCAGTGACATTATGCAGGACCTAGAAGGCAGAATTTCACTGTTCGCTAATGACACAAAGCTCTGTAACAGAGTAGACACACCAGAGGGTGTAGACAGAATGAGAAGGGACCTGCAGAAACTTGAAGAATGGTCAGGGTTTGGCAGTTGAAATTCAGTGCAAAGAAGTGCAAGATAATGCATATGGGCACAAAACCCTGGCACAATATATCAGTTGGGGGTGAGGATATAGCATGCACCAAGCAGGAAAGGATCTTGGAGTTATCATCTCTGATGACCTCAAGATAGGGAAACAGTGTGACAAGGCAGCAGGTAAAGCAAATAGGATGCTGGGATGTAGGCAGGGCATCACCAGCAGGAAAAGGGAGGTCATAATTCCGCTATACAAGACACTAGTGAGGCCCTACCTGGAGTACAGTGTACAGTTCTGGAGACCATACCTACGTAAGGACATAGACAGGGTAGAGAAGGTTCAGAGGAGGGCAACAAAGATGGTGCATGGATTGCATCACAAGTCCTATGAAGACAGGTTGAAGGAACTGAACATATACTCCCTGGAGGAGAAGAGAGAGAGAGGGGATATGATAGAAACATACAGGTATCTCACAGGGAGGAACAGGGTGCAGGAATACACTATTTGTAAGCGAAAAAGATGTTACAGGACTAGAGGGCATGGGATGAAGTTGGAGGGAGGACGATTCAGAGGAAACGTGAGGAAGAATTTCTTCACAGAACAGGTGGTGGACAAGTGGAACACCCTGCCAGAGGAAGTGGTGGGGGCTGAAACAATCACGGATTTAAGAATGCATGGATGACATAAAGGAATTCTGGAGGTCAGGGTGAGGGCAACAGACTTCTAGGAAAACATAAACTGAACTTACAAGCTCAAATGGGCAGACCGGGTTGGCCATAGGCCCTTATCTGCCGACACTGTCTATGTATCTGTGTAATCTGCCTTTTAACATTATTTTTACAGCCTGCCACACAAAGCCTAAAACCATTACCCCAAACAAGTGAGTGTACTTAAGGAAATGAAACCGCAAGGGCACAGCAAAAGTAGAGAAACTGATGCAGAGCAACCACATTAAAGTGTTACTTCTCTTTAGTTTTTTATGCTGCTACATTTAGCTTCTGTTTCCCGCTCCTCTCGCTAAACCCTACCTAATCCTTAACTCCAACATAACCTGCAGGCTTTTATCAGAATATACACTAATTGCTTCTAAACAAATTATCTAAATCTCTCTGTCTCTCACACAGAACATTTAAACACAGCAGCTGAAAGAAGCAACCTTAATGTTCAGCTGCTAACTTCTTTTTTCTATTTTAGGAGTATCCTCGAAAAACCAGCTTTTCTGCTACTCACATACGGGGGATTAACCATTTTATAAATCTATTATTACATCTCCCTTTCAGTTCATAGGCACCTCATAATAGCAGGACTGCCCTAATACAGGCATTTTTACAAATGCCTTTCTTATTTCCTTTTCAACTCCATTACTATCACTTCCTAATACCAGGACTGTGACTTTTAAAATAAAGAAATAAACCTGGAGACAAAGCACGGTTTTAAAGCACATTCATGAATGCACATTTAAAAGCACAAAAATGGCAGATCTATACAGTGCATTTTCTGTGCGACAGTGCACAGCTTCATAGGACAGCCAGAAAGGAACCTACAGCTACCTGTAGGGAACAAAGATAGGGAAACCCACTATGGCTTCAGCCCCCCCCCTTCTTCCCCTCAAGCTTTGCTGCTTGCCATACTGCACTATTTAAATCAAGATCCCAACACTGTTTTCTGTTATTATTTTTTTACATCTTGGGGTTTTCCTACCACGGAAAGCTTTAAATGCAGTGACAATTACAAGAAGTTTTAGGGCACTTAACACTTCACAGAGTGACTCTGTGACACTCCTCCTCACCTAAGAGTGCAGCCACCTCTTGGTTGTCCTAACCTCATACTTCATTTTAACAGGGGAGAAAGGTTTGTGGAGCTCCGGCCCACCCACACCGTGGAGCTCCACCCCAGAGTCCCCTTTTGAATACAAAATATACTTGTCAATACAGAAATACTGTCACACCAATCACCCTAGAGCTTATATCCTAGATGGGATTATTCATACTAACAGTCTCATAATGCATGCATCCATGAACAATATACACATCTTTTACAATATTCCTATTAGAACCCCGTCCAATAACAACCCCTCAACAAGACATACTTAAAGTGTGGAGACTAAAGAGAAGAATAACAAAGAAGAAAGACAAAACAAAACTAGAGTAGAACAGGGATAGAAAGATAAAGAAGAATCAGCTGCAGGCGGCCAACCCCCAAGTCGGTGAAGCATCACAGTAAGAAACAAAGGAGAATAGGAAGGAGTATCACAATATTCCAGCACATGTCTAAAGAGGCAAATAGAAACAGCAGGAGATCTCTGAGATCACCAAACATAGTATACACACATTCACAAAATAGCCAGGGCCTCTCCTCTAGTCCCTTTTCAGGATGAACTATATACTCCCCCTTTACATGCAGTCTTTTTCTTTAACCTATTGTACTAATACCATAATACAGTTCCAGAATTGTTTGAATAAACACTTCACTGCTCCTTGTCATAATTTTCTTATTCTTGTATAAAAATATACTCTGTACTCAGTCAGCCTTTGTTACATTGGACAATGCGAACTCCCAAAATAAATTATACCTCATCATCCCACTCCCTTTTCTTCCCCTCCTAGGAAGGGATTAGAGCTATGACACTTCCTCATGTCTAAAGCCCACCCCAGGGATTCCTTAGGTAGAATAACCCGTGCTACCCTAACCTAGTAATATATTGAAAAAATTTTGTTTGACTTCTTTCCATTTACCAGCTATATGTTGCTACTGTATATCTCTATCCGGTAACCATATCCCAGATACCTTTAGATAGCTAAATCTAACAGTTAATCCTTCTCCGTAACCCTTGGGGATCTATCATCTACAGCCCATCTCCCTACATGGAAACCTCCCCTTTCGCCAAGGGAGCCACCTATTGTGGACTTCACCCCTCTGACCCACACCTCATACATACTTCCTACCTTTTCTTTTCTGGCTAATTGTCTGCTCCTTTAAATATATCGCAACCTGGCTATATATCCCCAGCCAATAGTAATATGGGATAAGTCATCCCAAAACTTCCCCATGATCACCTTGCTTAATTCCCATACATATTGCATCTAACAACTCCATTCTTCTGGTTCTGGGCATTACCACACTTTCATCTATCTGCTTAGTGCATGGATTTAGCTGCATATGGTATAAAATACCCTCTTTTATTTCATACCACCATAACTTCGTTGGATCTCCCCCAACTGTATCTGCACCTCCCTTATTCTGAACCACATATTTGCTTAGTTGGACTATCTCAGGATCCCCAGCCTGCATTTCTTTCTAGCTAACAGCAAATAAATCATTAATACTTTTACTTTCACTTGGTTTAGATGGTACAATACAAGTCCCTTCAGCATCCATTGCATGTTTAGTCTTGCTAGTAGACTTCACCACATAGTCTCTAACAGTCTCACCTGGGGACTTATCCGTCTCCATTCCCTCTTCTCCAAACCAACACATCCCATCAAACATAGGTAACACAGGAATCACAACCTCTGGACACACAACACAAGCAGTTTCTTCTTCTATCTTCCCAGGCCCTTCCAAAGTAGAACAGTTTCTAAGTTCCATCAACTGAATACACCTCCTGGAACTTCCGTTCAGCTTCTCCCAAACGACTCTCCACCTCCATCCACCACTCAAACATCCATCATAAGGCATCCATCTGGTCGAACCTCTGGGCAGATAAAGTCCCACCATAGCTACACATTCTCATCTTAGCCTGGTCAGACAAGGCCTTGCTGTTGCTACACAGCCTCTGCTCAGTTGGTTCCATCACCCAGAGACATCTTCTCACCAACAACCACGGAAAAACTGCTCCCAATTGATTTTATAGTACCTCGCTGTACTGTCTTGCAGCACTCATTGTCCACCAGGTCTTAGCCAGACCTAACGCTATCCTACACCATCCCACCACTGCCACCGTATGTCACACAGAAAAGGCGCTGTATAGTTCAGCCATTTTTGTGCTTTTTAAAGCACATTCATGAATGCACATTTAAAAAGCACAAAAATGGCTGAACTATACAGCACCTTTTCTGTGTGACAATGCGCACACTCATAGCTTCATAGGACAGCCAGCAAGGAACCTACAACTACCTGCAGGGAATAAAAATAGGGAAACCCACTACAGCTTCAGTCCCCCCCCCCTTCTTCCCCTCAAGCTTTGCCGCTTGCTGTACTGCACTATTTAAATCAGGATCCCAACACTGTTTTCTGTTATTTTTTACATCTTGGGTTTTCATACCACAGAAAGCTTTAAATGCAGAGACAACTACTTAGAAGTTTTAGGTTACTTAATACTTCACAGAGTGACTCTGTGACAGCAGCAGCAGGTTTGCTCCCCTGCGACCATCTCTGCCCCACTCTGATTGCCTGGTCTCATAAAAGTCAAGTATTCCTTAGTGGCACCCCCCACCCATCCCTGGTAAAATGCAAGTATTCCCTGGTGTCTAGTGGTCTCCCACTTTCCGATTGCCGTCCTGTACATTTTGAAAACCCTCCATAATGTCCCTTTGGCTCCCTGACAACCAATCACCATCCCTGGTATAAAATAAGTCTGTGGTGTCCAGTGGCCCCACCACCACCCCCTGATCGCTAGTCCCAGTATAAAATAGTAAGTCTCTGGTGTTCAGTGGCCCCCCCCCAAAATCTGATCACCAGTCTGGTATCAAAATAACTCTCTGTGGCATCTACTGTCCCCCCACCACTGACCCCATACACTGTCACATATTCCCTAGCATCTACTGATCCTCCCCAACACTGTAGGCACTGACCATCCACACTGCCAGCCCCTTCCCCCTTATCTGAGCGCTTGGTACCACAGGGCCATATGGTGACTGGCACAACCCTCCTCTCACCACCTCGACCAGTCGCCATATGCAGTGACAGGGAGTGTGTGTCCCCCCTGTATTGTACAGGGAGTGTATGTACTGTGCTGACTTCCTTCACAGTATAGGGGACACACTCTCCCTGTCATCTTATATGGCTGCTGGCTGAAGTGGTGAGTGGAGGGCTGTGCCAGTCACCGTATGGGCTCTTGCGGTGCCATCGCTTCATGTAAGGGGGGGAGGGTTGGCAGGGTGGGTGTTCAGTGCCGGGTGCGGGGTCCACTAGATGCTAGGAATATCTGATAGTGGCAGGGACAGGTATCGGTGGGTTCGGTGCCACTAGACACCAGGGAGTTATTATTTTATACCAGGGCTGGCAATTGGAGGGTGGGGGACCACAGACACCAGGGACGTATTATTTTAAATGGGGCTGGCAATTGGTGGGTGGAGAGGGGGCCCTGGACACCAGGGAGAGTTTTAAAAATGTACAGGATGGCAATTGAAGGGTGAGGGAATGCCACTAGCCAAAGGAGCAGGTTGTGTGGTGGCTTCACTACCTGCTAGAGTTGCCCAGAGTAAGTCGGGCTTGTTTTTGATATTTGTGCTGTGCAAAGTGGCTTTTGCTAACCTTTTGTGTAGCACAAATGCGCTGAATATTGAACTGCATCTATATTCAGGTTTCTGCCCCTCCCTTTTCCCACTGCATACATTATTTTATTTATTTATTTTTTTGCATACAATAACCCATTTAGCACACTCCACATGCACCTTTGAATATTGCACATGGGCGCAAACCCCAGGCAAGCATGGCGCAATCACTTTGCCCACCAGGCAAAATTTTGAATATCTGGTCCCTGGAGTTTTAACTATGTCACGGTTTGTGTACAGAACTGTAAACATGGTTCTGCGAGGTCGCCAGCTCATGTTTAACATTCTGTACCCAAACCATTCAGTGTCAGTAGCTCAGAAGGTAGCACACTCGCCTCTGAGGCTGGGAGATCAGAGAGCTGTGGCTTCAGTTCCCACATCTGGCACTTGGGTTAATATCCCAGTACTGACACTGTAGTGCAGCATGAGAGGGGTGCTGCACTTCTGAGGGCCTGTCTCTTGGATGAGATGTTAAACCAAGGTCCCATCTGCCTGGATTGGTGGATGTTAAAGATCTCATGGCACTTATTGAAAAGAGTAAGGGAATTGCCCCGGTGTCCTGGCCAAATTTCCCTCGTTCACTAAAAAATACCACCAACAGCTTAATCTGGTTCAAGGTCAGTTGGCATTCATCTGTATCCCCTTCCCCCAGGTTGTGCCTGAAAATAGGCAGGATTTGTCTAGTGCACTTACCCGGTCAACAAAAAATAAATAAATGATATAGTAAAAACTCAAAATTACTGGTTCCATAGTAAAAGAAATTACTAGCTCCATAAAAAAACTATGAAGAATGTTCTCCATAAAAAGAACACAATTGAAAACTATTTTTCACATTAACGTTTATTCAGGAATAGTTAATTATGGATCACTTGGAGGTATGAATTTAATTTCTTTTAATAGGAAAATTAATAATGACTGCTAGTTAGTGCGGATTTCCTGTCCCTTTTGAAGAGCCCCTGATGTCTGTGGGGAAGGTGTCGGGGGGGAAAAAAACATTTTTAGACTTAATCCTGTTTATGGTATATTCATTTTCTGTCTATTAGACCTCCTCTGCTCTGGTCATCTCACACTATAATCCAATGCTGTGACATAAACACATCCATAGCAGCAGATTATGATGTCAACAAGGACTATGATGTCAGGTATAGACAAGCAGCCAGAGCAGATGAAGTCTAGGGAACAGCGATCCTGTTTACATGTTAAAGAGATGTAAGGAAAATAAGGAAACTAAATACAGAAAATCTAACTAAAATATGTCTAAAATTTGTTAATGTGTTGCTGAAGGTGCCAGGGGCTATTTAATGAGCCTGTAACTCCTCTGTGATCACCCCTGTTACTAAGAAAATTTGTACAGAAACAGGATTGTTGTCCTTTGGACAGGAGTAAGAGTAGGATTCTTAAGAAAAGCAGCCTTTTAAAGGATACCTAAACAAGATTTTGACAACAAACTATTCAAAAATATGACTCTGTAGGTGACTAAAGGAAAGGCTGCTGTATTCATTAATGCTAAAATTACAGTTACATAATTTATCTAAATGTGGTTCCAGAGCATTTGAAAATTGTAAAATCAGCCTTCCAATTTCAAAAAAACTGTCTTACCTGCTTCCTAAAATGGCCACCAAATATGTTATGTGATGACATCATTGGAGCCAAAGTGAGAGAGATATATGCTCTCTATAGTGCTAACTAGTTATTTTTTCCCTTTTTGTATAGAATTGTTTCACCCAAATGGTCAAAACCATGTGCATTATTTTGTATAATGCACATGTTAGGCTATGGTTCTGTTCATTTTGTTTACTTTAACATGCTGAAAATGTGTTTTAATCCAACCGACTTTCTCTGTGGCAAACCACAGTGCAGTACAAATCTTCAATAACCTGGTGGTCTAGTGATTATAGTGGATCCAGGATGCTATAAGGGGGTGCTGGGGTGGTGTGCTTTTAATATATGCACTTTTAATCGCTTTTATGAAACTCTATATTTTCTGCTATTATTCTTTTCTAGTACGTCTTTGACAGAACTTACAAATGTAATCCATAGTTTGAATGTAAATATTTGTGCAATCAATAAATCAGACTTATTCAACAAACTGAAATGCAGCAGCAGTAAGCAAGTATGCTACTATGTGGGGGGGAGGTGCAGACACACCCTTCACCACCCCCTAGAGCCACCACTTTTTTGTAGCAAAGTTCTTGTGCAGTCCAGTGTTAGAGTTCATGCTTTCTTGAAACTCAAATATATACTTGTCTTGTTTCCTTTTTCCATGGGAAATAATAATAATAAGAAGAATCCGCATTTATATAGTGGTTTTCATACACATTGTATCCCAAATTGGTTTACAAGCAATACTAGACTGGTAGAAAAGTGACTGAACGTGTAGTGGCAGCCATTTCATACATTAATATCCACACACAACCTTGGATAATTGCATGAACTGGTTTTATGGGAAGGGCAATGTTGGCCAGGACAGTGGGGTCAGGTAGTGATCAAGGTGCTGGCAGCCCTAATATCTATTTCTCTCACAGAATCTGCTCATTTCTCTCCTTCTGTCTTCCCTTCCCTGAATATAGCAGTACCTTCAAGAGTGGCCTTCTCAGTCCCCTCTGGTATTCATTCTTCACTATTCCTCCTCACATCGAAAACTGGTGAGCTCATAATCCTTCTGCATCATGAATGCAAGTAGTACAGTCACTGTTTTATTTTGACATATCAAATATAAACATGTCTTTCCAGTAAGTCAGGCTCATAGCAGCAGGGAACAAGGAGAATGACAGGCTTTCCTATCCTTAAAAGATCTAAGCTACCTTTGATTAGGCACTATTAAATGATGGGTGTGCACATCATTATGCATGTCATATAATAGTACCTAATCATAGGTGGCTTAGATCTTATATAGGTAGGAAAGCCTATTTTTCCACTTGTGCCATGCTGCTACCTGTATCAGCCTGGCTTACCAGAAGATCATGTTTATTATTAATATGTAAATATAACATAGGAGACTGTATTAAACACATTCATGATGCGAAAGGGTAGTGAACTCACCAGTTTTTGGTGTGGGAAGCAGGTGAGAAGAATGAATGCCAGAGAGGTACTGAAGAGGCCATTCCAGTAGGGTACAGCTATATTCAGGTTAGTTGAAGACAGGATGGAGGACGTTGAGCAGATCACTGTGAGATCTGAAATGTGGGGCTGCCAGCATCATGATCATTACCTGACTGTGGATGAGAGTAGCCAGCGATGACTAATACTCAGAGTGGCAGGGCTGCACCTAAACTGTTACTTGAATTCAGTTTAGGGAGATTATCCTCGTGTGTGTGTTGGGGGGGGATGTTGACGTTTGTTAGGACAGTATTGAGGGAGTTGTGTATATGTAGCCCCTCACCCCTGCCTTTTTACCAAAATGACAGGTGGCATGCTGTTGGCGCTGACAGCAGTACCTGGTGGGGACCTGGGTTCGGGGAGGATGAAGTGACTCGGCACAAGGGGACCTAGGTTTGGCTACTCTACGCAGGGGCACCCAAGTAAATCCGAACACAGGAAGCAATAACTGTAATGTCCAGAACCAGGAATGGGATTGTTCAGTGTGGCTTTTATTCACAAGTAGCTGAACACAACAAAGCATAGATGGACCCCCAAGGGGCTACGTCTACTGATAATGCAGATTAGAGACTACAAGGCGGTCCACTTGAGGAATGGACCAGTTCTACTGTTTTCAGGCTCTGGACCCACCAGGCACACAGCCCGGACTTGCATGTGCTTTGGATACACAGCCCGACTGGCCCGGCTCCCCTGCCGGCCACTTGACTGGTGGTTCATTGGAAGAATGAACCCATTTTACTTGTTGTGGCTTCCACACCACTTTAGAGTCTGCTAATCTCTAGATAGATTTCCTTCCTTACTTCCTTCTGACCCCATCTCACAAAGAGAATTCTTTACCCATGTTGTGGCTCCCCACACCACTTAGAGTCTGCGACTCCTAGAGAGATTTTCCCATTTGCGACCCACGTCTGGGTACTTCCCTCATCACTGGCCAAGCGCATGAGGTAAGTAGCAATCACAGCAGAAATCCGTAGAGGTGGACCTGGTTACTAAAGATGGGGGGTGTTCCCACCTCCAGCTCCCACAGCCCATACCCGGCCATTTCTCTGAACAAACTGAAACTTCTGAAATGTAGATTAAACGGTGGATGAACTGTCGCACCCCCTCTACAACATTACTTGAATCCACACAGCACTTTAGCTTTTGACACTACTCCATTTGTTTGTCCTAGTACTATAGGCCTCCCAAATAGTAGTTCAAATCCCAGATTTCTTCACATTTCCCAGGCTGAAGAAACACATTTTTTGCCCTCTCATATTAGAGCAATACTCACCCTTTTGTTGCAGGTGCCCCACAGGCGAAGTACAACTTTTTCCACTTTTCAAGCACAAACTGAAACTGTAAAAGGCAGCTTTCTTCCTTTAGCAGAAATTAGGGGATTGCCCCTGGAATCTACATGGGGATACTTTACTTCCTCTACTCCCCCCCCTGGAGGGAGGGGGGCACTGAGACCTGGACAACGGTCTCCACCGCTTGAAACTGGACACTTACCTTCTTGCTTCAAAACAAACAGGAGACTGACTTTGAAAACTCCCAACGTTCTATCTCACTCCCTCTGCTGCAGATTCCAATGTGGCTTATGCAGCTGCGACAGTTCTATTGGTGATGTCATCTCTCAGTCTCAGCTGAGACTGAGAACAGAGTGAGACAGTGTGAAACCCATTTAACTGGAGTTTCACAAGCTGCCTTCCCTGCCTACCACTAGGTCTTACTGGGATTCCTAGTAACTCCCGGGTAACAAGGGGTTACTGCATGCCTGACCAGGAAAATGACTGTCCCCAGTCATTATGCACCCGGCCCTAGGCCATCCCATCCTATGTGCTACCTGTGGAGGGGGGTGATCAGGCCCCCTCCTACCATGTGCAAGCACAGGCAGGCAACACTAAGGGCCTAGAGGCCTGTAGCTGACATATCAGCCTCTACACTATCCACTTACTATGGACACCCAGTGGCTCTGGTAGAACCATCCAGAGCATAGCCCTGATAGATCAGCACTGCAGTCCCTACTGCAGGTCAGGGCCACAGCCTGTCCATCCCCCCTAAACCTCTAGGGAAAACCTATCTGCCTCTAACATAATATTCCCAAAACAAAAAAAAAACCCGGGGACCTCCCCAACCTTGGGCAACCTGCAACTACACCATTAGAATACCAATTACTGCCTCCTCCCTACCCCCACAACCACACCTGTGGAAGGAAAAGGGTTAATACAGCAATAACCATAACAATAACACCACAGTACTTTAAATTTCTACACAATAAAGCACTGATGAGGAACTCCGATGAGCACCTCCTCCTCTTCTTGTCTTCTCTTCTGTCTTCCCAGGAACACCTGTAAGAAAAAGACAAAACAAAACACACTCCTAATCTGCATATACAGTCTACCTAAAAACCCTTACCGACAAAAACACTGCAAAATCCCAAAAAGATTTTTTTAGAAAAAAGGTAGAAAAACAGTATTTACATTAGAATACAACAATGACATTATTTACAATACACATTTGGGGGGATGGAGTGCCCTAAAAGTCCCAACTAGTGACCACAAGGCCCGAAGGCTAGTCCAATAAAGAGTCTCTCCTGGGCCGGAGCCCGGTGAAGCACAGTTCTAACAGGCCAAAGTCCCGAAGGGGAGAGTCTTTGCGGACAGTTCACACATTTTTGAAGTCTGTAGAGTAGGGTGTGTACTGCAGTGTCATAAAGAAAGAAAAGTTTGGACTTACCAGCCATTTGTAGTACAAGACTAGGCACGAACCTGCACCACAGCTGAAGACTCTCCCTGGCAGCATTTCTTCTGATACAGCTGGGCGGACATCTTCCAGGAACCACAGGAGGGCACATCTGGGAACAGCTGGGTTGATGTCATCTCTGGAGACGGAACCTTAGAACAGGAACAAAAAGAAAACAGCTGATCCGACGTCATCCAATTACCAGGCGATGAACAGGAAACAGCTGGGCTGGTGTCCTCTCTGGATCTGAAGTCATCTGGTGGGCCAGTGGATGGTTGCTGGACAGGACAGTACACTGTAGACTGATGAATGTGGGGCACCTGAGTCCTGGTTGTTCATACTGGTGGATCAATAAGGGCACTTCACAGTCTGGTGTGGCAGTATTGACTACCACTGCTCAGCTCTCTATTTTGTAGGCATGGGCTTATTTGTTGGGAGGTCCTTGCACTGAGGCCAATAGTACCGGGGGTCAGGGGCTTGAATTATTACCCCGTCTGGGTGCACATAATTCACACAGTGGGAGATTTCACGTCCCTCTCCGTCCACCACTCTCACTCTGTCCATAAACAGTGTCCTGCCTCTCTTCCACTGCGTATACTTTTCGTGAAACAGTCTATTCTTTACATGCTTGTTGGCCCCAGGATGCACACTTTTCATTGCTTCATCCCAGATCCAGGATTTCCTGCAGTCCTCAATCTCCTCCCAGACTTTCTGAGGAAAGGTCATACCATAGATCTCATTTGCCTTTCTACGAACCAGTCTCTCCTCTTTACTTGCTTTGGTCAATCTGAGACCGCTGGCCTGGCTTGGGGGTGGCCAGTCCTGGTTCTGCCAGCTTCGCATCCTCAAGGAAATTAGAAACGGATCTCTGACTTCCTCCTTCTGTAAAGCCAGGGCAGTGGCATCACCACCTTCTTCAATACATTCCTCCAAGGCAAGATCTTGAGGCTGTGTACCCGTTCCTTTCTCACAAGGCCACATAGGTTCCCACTCATCTTCCTCTTCACTGAGGATCTGAGCCCAGGAGTGAGCAGTCGTTCTCACCCCCGAGACTATCCATTCATCACTAGGCGTGGAGGTCGACACCTCCCATTCAAAGGCCTCCCTCATCTCATCTTCACCTAAGAGACTTGGGCTAGGCCCCCCCACCCAGGGGTCTATTGATGCTTTATCCGAACTTTCTTTCTGAGATCCAGCATCCAAAACTTCAACTTCTGATTCAGTCTCTAAACTCTGCACCCTCTAGCTTTGTGCCACACTCCCCCGAGGGACCTTCCTCCACAGGCTCCACCTGGTGCTGTGTGCTGCCAACTGCAGATTCCTGAATTTTTGTCCAAGTGGGGGCCAAACGAATTGGAGGCGCTTTATACAAGCCATATTTTTGAAGGCACCCAGCACAGTGAGGAATCATGAAGACGTCCCTTCCAGCACTCAAGCATATCTGGCATACATGCACTGGATAATTAGGAATTGCCACATCAGGAGGCAGTTGCTCTCCATAGCACCACTTTTCAATATCTCTCAGTCTATTTACTACTGCTGTTACTGCAACCTGGGCATGATCCGAGTAACGAGCTGGTCCTGAGGCCATAACTGCAGAAAAATAAACAAAAGTTCACTGTAACTGAAAGTCCCACTTTAATGAACACACTCTGTAGTCTTAAAATGGCTCCTCTGCTGCTGTGTTTACTTTACTACCCCACCCTGTAATGGCGGCGGCAGCACTCCTGTGCATCAACATTTAGAATCTGGGTCAAGCCACTGCGCACCCGATTTACACCAGCTACTGATAACTTTTACTTAAACTGCACAACTTGCTCTGGTCTGGCTTTACAGACATTTACAGGATTTTCCTTGGACTTTTCACAAGCTGGTAACGTTCATTTTAATTACAGTCCGTCAAAAGCTTCAGGTTTTAGCACAGGATTGCCTGCTTCTACTAGTGTTGCATTTTGCTACAACCCACAGTCTCTCTCTGGCTGCAAACTTTAAACTGAGGCTATTTTCACTTCCATGCACACATTCAATGGCTTTACAGACTTGTACTTGCTGGCAGGACTTCACACAGTCGTTACTTGCAAAGCGACTACACTGCTGCACACACATTTTATATGGCATTACTGAAAATCACCGTTTGAGCAGTTTTTGGATTATTTACTTACTGTGATCAGTAGCAATTTGCTGCGATGGGGTTAAACGGCCTGCAGCCAGTTCTTGAAGGCCTTGGAACACAAATGGGTGGGCAGTCTTAGCGATCGCCGCTTTAACCACCAAATTCACTATTTCCACGATCGACGGCGGGTTGAGCCCATTTTAAACTTAAAAGTCTATTTTTTTGAATGTTTACAGCACTTTGAATCCTCTGCGATGCTCCTCCACTGCCAGTACACGCACTACACTCTGTCTCCCTCTCGAATGCTGAGGCAGTCTCAGACGAGCTGGCTGAGGGGCCGGACCAATGGCTATCTGACCAACCACACGACGCCATGCAAATGAGCCTCTTCTTCCTCACGAGGGCTCCTCTCCTCACGGCGATCGTCGAGCAGGCAAATTTCAACTGCAGAATGCACTTTTTTTTTTTCAACTGACTCCACGGCGGGAGCCCATTTCAACCATGTAACATTGCCATTAACTCTGCAGTCTCTCCATTTACACAGAAAGCATTTCCAACGTTCAGGGCATAATTTCTCTGTTGCTACCCCTAGTTTTCCACACTTTCCTTCACAGAATTCATTTTAAAAGCATTTCCAATGTCCAGGGCACCATTTCTCTGTTGCTACCCCTAGACTTCCACACTTTTCCTCACAGAATTCATTTTAAAAGCATTTCAAACATCCAGGGCATAATTTTTCTGTTGCTACCCCTAGTTTTCCACACTTTTCCTCACAGAATTCATTTTAAAGCTGACAAAAACGCTGCAAACAATTTTGATGCAGGACAAGGGCACATTCTTTGGCTTTACAGCTCCTTGGTAAACAGTTTGCATTTTTTAAACAGCAGCACAAGATTCACAGCACACAGCAACACACTAAGGAAATTGCTTCAGCTTTTTGGGCTACCCACTGCCAGATAGCCAAAATGCTAGCCACCTTGCCCAAGCACCTTCCTTCCCAAACAAATCCAAAGCGGTGCCTCCATTTTTGTAGCCCCTCACCCCTGCCTTTTTACCAAAATGACAGGTGGCATGCTGTTGGCGCTGACAGCAGTACCTGGTGGGGACCTGGGTTCGGGGAGGATGAGGTTACTCGGCACAAGGAGACCTAGGTTTGGCTACTCTGCACAGGGGCACCCAAGTAAATCCGAACACAGGAAGCAATAACTGTAATGTCCAGAACCAGGAATGGGATTTTTCAGTGTGGCTTTTATTCACAAGTAGCTGAACACAACAAAGCATAGATGGACCCCCAAGGGGCTACGTTTACTGATATTGCAGATTAGAGACTACAAGGCGGTCCACTTGAAGAATGGACCAGTTCTACTGTTTTCAGGCTCTGGACCCACCAGGCACACAGCCCGGACTTGCATGTGCTTTGGATACACAGCCCGACTGGCCCGGCTCCCCTGCCAGCCACTTGACTGGCGGTTCATTGGAAGAATGAACCCATTTTACTTGTTGTGGCTCCCCACACCACTTAGAGTCTGCGACCCCTAGAGAAATTTCCTTCTTACTTCTTCTGACTCCCATCTCACAAAGAGAATTCTTTACCCATGTTGTGGCTCCCCACACCACTTAGAGTCTGTGACTCCTAGAGAGATTTTCCCATTTGCGACCCACGTCTGGGTACTTCCCTCATCACTGGCCAAGCGCATGAGGTAAGTAGCAATCACAGCAGAAATCCGTAGAGGTGGACCTGGTTACTAAAGATGGGGGGTGTTCCCACCTCCAGCTCCCACAGCCCATACCCGGCCATTTCTCTGGACAAACTGAAACTTCTGAAATGTAGATTAAACAGTGGATGAACTGTCGCACTCCCTCTACAACATTACTTGAATCCACACAGCACTTTAGCTTTTGACACTACTCCATTTGTTTGTCCTAGTACTATAGGCCTCCCAAATAGTAGTTCAAATCCCAGATTTCTTCACATTTCCCAGGCTGAAGAAACACATTTTTTTGCCCTCTCATATTACAGCAAACACTCACCCTTTTGTTGCAGGTGCCCCACAGGCGAAGTACAACGTTTTCCACTTTTCAAGCACAAACCGAAACTGTAAAAGGCAGCTTTCTTCCTTTAGCAGAAATTAGGGGATTGCCCCTGGAATCTACATGGGGATACTTTACTTTCTCTACTCCCCCCCCGGAGGGAGGGGGGCACTGAGACCTGGACAACGGTCTCCACCACTTGAAACTGGACACTGACCTTCTTGCTTCAAAACAAACAGGAGACTGACTTTGAAAACTCCCAATGTTCTATCTCACTTCCTCTGCTGCAGATTCCAATGTGGCTTATGCAGCTGCGACAGTTCTATTGGTGATGTCATCTCTCAGTCTCAGCTGAAACTGAGAACAGAGTGAGACAGTGTGAAACCCATTTAACTGGAGTTTCACAAGCTGCCTTCCCTGCCTACCACTAGGTCTTACTGGGATTCTAGTAACCCCGGGTAACAAGGGGTTACATATAGCTCATTCAAGATTTGGAAGGGTGGTAGCCAGCCAACTCACATTGTGGAGTAGAGCACAGAAAAGTTCTGGAGAAGAATTGCTGGGGGCTGTCCTTCGAGGTTCTGCAGATCACAGGTAAAGGAGTAGACTGACACTGGCAGTCAGGTGGATTCGCTTATTTATGAATATGCCTCTCCTGCTAATAATATTGTTTTCCATTTCAAGTGTAGCCCTTATGAGGGCACGGACAGCAGTTTTTTTTCTGGTGGGTCATGATGCTTATTGCTTGGCTCTCCAGGAAGACCTAGTTGTTGGCTAATGAGGTGGGAAAAAAACACAACAGGGAACTGTACATACTACCTTCACTATGCAGAAGGGTGGTGATCCACTCAGTGTTTACTGTGGGAGCAGAAGTCAGACATTGAGAATGTGGACTGGAGAGTGACTTGGGAGGCATTTTTAACAGTGTCAGCTGATGATGCGTAACAGTATAGGTGTGCACAACTCTCTGAGGTACAAGATTACAATCTAAGGTGTGATAATTCTCTTCGTGAGACTGCAAGCTCATATGCAGCCCCAGGCAGTACTAAGGACAGGGTATGGATGGTGGGGTGTTCAACAGAAGGCAGGCCAGGTGCAGGGAGTTCACATGGAAAAAGAAAGCCTTATCTGTGGATTAACAAGAGACCATGAGCTTTGGAACTGAACAAGACTGGTGCTTTGCTGTGTGACCCTGAGCAAGTCACTAAACTTCCTTGTGCTCCCAGACCACACCTGTAAACAAGCTTTCAGCTTAGTGTGTCTCGCCTGGTTAATAAAAGCAAAATTCAGTGCATTATATGACCACTAGATCATCAGGTATTTGAAGTGTTGTGCTGTAATGCAGTTTGGCAAAGAAAAAGTCAGCTGGATTGCAAAATATTTTCTGCAAGTTAAGGTAAACAAAATGAACAAAATCATAGCCTAACATTTGTAATGATCAAAATAATCCACGAGTTAATATATAGTGTTGATCATTCTGGTACAACAATTCAAAATAAAGAGGGAAAGAAGGACTAATTAGCACTATAGAAATGTATGTGGATCTCTGTTTCTGGCTCCTATGATGTCGATGTCATCATTACTCACCATTTAACACACTTGACAGACATCTTAGTGAGAAACCAAGGTGGTTTTTTTGGAAGTGAAAGGCTGATGTTTGCATTTTTCAAAAGCCATGAAACTGCATTTATGTTATTTACATAAATGCAGTTTTAGCATAAATGTAAACAGCAGCCTTTACTTTACCTTGCTATGAAGACAGATTTTGGAGTTTGCAGTTTTAAAAAACTGCTTGTTTAGGTATCCCTTAAGGCAACAAATTCCTTTGTAAACAGTTGAATTGTCCACTTTTTCCCTTGGGGTTTGTCCCAGGTTCCCCAATGCAGGCATCTTGCTGCATGCTGGATACAGTGGTTTTGTGGTGCAGAAGGAGTGTATCAGGGAGCACTTATGATGGTAGCTACTTCATTTTATGTTGGAGCTCCAGTGGCGCAGTCAGTTAGTGTGTGGTACTTATACAGCAGTACAAAACAGAGCAATGCTGAGGTTGTGACTTCAAGCCTCACCTGGAGCATACTGTTTTGTTTCGAATTGCTGAAGAAGGTAGTGGAAGCAGGGCCTATATGGAGAATGCTGGTTGGGCAACCATGCACAACCAATCTGTGCTGCTGCCGGGGGATTTTGATTACATCAGACTTTGAGAGCAAAGCTCAAGAGTGATTTGATGTATTCAGAAGCCCGAGTCAGCTGTGCTGCGACAGAGGGTTTCTGATTACCTCAGACCTCAAGAGCGAAGCTCGAGAGTGGCCCGATGTAATCGGGAGCCCGAGGTGGCAGTGCAGGCTGCCTTGGCATGTGGTTGTTCAAGCTGTTATTTTTATAATGTATAGTTTTTTTGTTTTAGTTTTTATTTATTTTTTTAAAACAAAAGTGTTTTCACAGCTCTCCACAGCAGCAGTTATAATGCTGCTGGTTTTAGTCCCGAACTTGACCTGATTGCTGTGCTTATGGCAGTGTTGTGAAGAACATCAGCTGCTTTGAGGATTTCTGATCAGCTGGATTGTTGTTGTACTACAAAAGGGTACAACTGCATTCCCTGACCTTTGAATTGTGGTACAAAGAGGTTTCGGCTAGCATGGAAATTCATGCAGAATAAACCCTCACTATACTATATATATATATATATAAATATATATATACAGTATGTATATATATATATATATATATATGTAAAACAGTAATTGGGGTAGTGTGTAGAACAAGAATTTTACACATGCATGAGGTGTTGGATAATACATAAACCCTGAGAGCAAAGCTCAAGGGGCTTATACAAGAATCCAACACCAAGGATGTGTGTAAAATTAGAGTTTTACACACTACTCGTGCTTTGTTTTATATAGTTGCTGTGGAGTATTTTTTTTCACCACAGCAATTACATAAACGCAGCTTGATCTCCATGCTGGTAGCTGCGGTCAGGCGGGGCAGGGAGACAGTGTGCACATGCATGGAACGAGGGAAACCTGGCATGTGTTCGTTGTTATAACCAGCTGGATATAACCGCAGATTATAGCTAGGTTTCTCTATGGTGGAAAACACTCCCCAGTTATTATAATAGGTTTCAAGGAAGGCTGAGACAGATTCAGAGAGGTGATAGTCCCAAATGGAGTGGCAGGGTGCTGGGGATGTAGGAAGTGACTGGGAAGCAGCAGAAGGAAGGGATCAAAATGCATTGTAACTACGAAGCGTGAGTAGGTCACATCATTTGTTTCTCACTACAGTTTGTGATTTAAATTGCTCAGCAGTGGCTAATACTACACTAAAAAACATCTACAGTAGTTGTTATCTTTGTTCCTAGTTGCAGGATTGCGTAACACCAAATAAAAGTGTGTCCTAGGAAAAACAGCAGTCCTAGCATGTGAGCCTATAGTTTAATGGCTAAGAGCACTGTGCTGACATTCCAGGGACCTGGGTTCAAATCCCAGTAGGTCAGGTCACATTATTTTTTTCTCATCACAGTTTGTGATTTAATTTGCTTAGCAGTGGCCAATACTGCACCAAAAATATTTGGTTGTCCCCAAGCCTGGGAAAATCCGACACTTTGCCCCTCGTACCGTCCCATTTCAATCTTGAACACCGACTATAAAATCTACTTGTCAGTCCTTGCCAGGCGTATGCAGGTATTTATAACTCAGCTAATCAACCTTGATCAGACCGGCTTTATTCCCAACCAACAGGCACAAGATAATATGCGCAGGACTGCCCACTTAATTGACTATATAAATTTCATTCAAACCCCTTCTATTTTTCTAAGACTCGATGCCGAAAAGGCTTTTGATAAAGTTTCCTGGCCTTTCCTTCAGACAGTATTAGAAAAATTTGGCTTCCCTGAGCTATTTATTAAGGCCATCTTTAAAATATATAACACACCAAAGGGATTTATTAGGGCTAATGGCCATGTTTCCACTTCCTTTACATTATGTAGGGGTACACGATAGGGATGCCTCATGTCACCTATTCTCTTTGCCCTGTATTTAGAGCCACTTGCACAGAGTATTAGAGAAAATTTGGACATAAAGGGGGTTAAAATAGGTGGGGAAGAGCACAAGCTTGCTTTATACGCAGATGACATTCTCATATATATTACGGAGCCGGAATTCTCTATCCCCCATTTATTCTGACATTTAAATGAATTCTCAGAGCTTTCAGGCTACACCCTAAATACCCATAAAACGGAGGCCATTACCCTTAATTATGACCCGTCCCAGGCATTAAGAGAGGGGTTTCCCCTGAAGTGGGATCTGCGTAGTATGAAATACTTGGGGATAAATCTGTCTTCTAATAATTCCCAACTTTATGTCTTGAACTTCCCCCCCTTGATTAGGCAAATACAAACGGACATAGAAAGGTGGGCTGTGTTCCCTCTCCCACTGCACTCAAGAATACAGACAGTTAAGATGAATCTGCTCTCTAGATTTTTATTTTTATTTCAATGCGTACCTTGTACAGTTACAAAGGAAAGATTGGATGTTTGGCAGAGGCTTTTGTTAAAATTTATATGGTCAGGTAGACGCCCCAGAATAAGAAGACATACGCTCTTTCTCCCTAAGGGAGAGGGGGGCTATGGAGTACCGAATTTAGAGGGATACTGGATGTCAGCCCAGATGAGGATTGCGCTTCTATTACTTCATCCCACTTATCAGTCTAGGTGGAAGACAATTGATCTTGCAGTTCCCAGGTCTCCCCCTTTGTTATCCCAGATATTTGCTCAAGTAACAATAACGTATACATCACCAACTCTGTTTTATGGTACGGCTGCGGCTCTAGAGGGATGCAGGAGGGGATGTGGGAGGGCTGCCACAAGGGCCTGCCTATGGAAATATCAGAGCTGGTCACAAAGCACCCTTCACACAGTGGCCCATAGGGATCCTTGGTATAGACGCAAGAGAAACGTGGGTGTAGGGCCCCCTGGCAGTTTTTAAAAGGAGATCAAATCCTAACCTTTGAAGAGGCCATAGACAAGTTTGGTTGGACACAAAAAGACCTTCTTTTTTACTTTCAGATTAGAGATTATATAATGAAACACTTGCGTGAGACCGCCAAGATCTCAGGGGAAATCTGTCAACCAGTGGTGTTTGAGGGGGTCTGGGGGCGGGGGAGGGAGAAAGGGCAATCTCTGTTCTCTATAAGAATTATAATATCAACTTAAATCACTCAACAAAGTATATTAAGGTGAGGTTGGAGGGGGAGTTTGGGATAAGTTTAAATGATGAGAGGTGGCTGCAGTCTTTTAAGAGTGCTTGGCACACTTCCTCGTAGCCGGGATGGCGGGAGTTTCTGTGGAAGCTTAGAAGCAGGTGCTTTTGGGTTCCTGAACAAGTAGCTAGATGGAATCCGCAGGTCCCGCCCTCTTGCTGACGAGAATGTGGTGCCTCCCCCACATCACAGGCCCATACTTTCTGGTTGTGCCCTCTGCTTAATCAATACTGGAGCATCATACTTAGGCGTCTGCGGGGAATATTCAACATTGTGACCCCATTGGGAACAGAGCATGTTATTTTGGGCTTGTATCCCCTGGAGATCAGAGGTCAGGAAGCTAAATATTTGTGGAACATTTTGATCGCAGCTGCTTGCAAGGTGATTTCTAGGAGATGGCTTTCCCCACAGCCGCCTACTGAGTCAGAATGGAAGGACTTGGTAAACAATATTAAAACATATGAGAGAATTACTTTCCCCTTTAAATTTGAGGGCCTCACAATTTGTAAATAGGTGGGCTAGGTGGGAGCTACTTGGTTAGTGGGCTGTTGATGAAGGGGGAGGAGGGGAGACCATCCTCCGTCTCCCCCCCTTCCCTCCCCTCTCTCGGCTCCCTACCCCCTCCCTCTTTTTTCTACCTACGGTGGAACTCTGCTGTTAAAGTAAAGTGCAGTAATTATTATTTAGCAACTCAAAACAAGGTGAATTTACTATGTCTGTTCTTACATAGGTTGAAATTATTTGATATAATAGAGCCCTTACTATAGGTATGCAGGTCTTGAATGTTGCCCCCTTTAATTGCTGTTTGTATCTCTGATCACTTAGTCCTTAGCTTAGAGGGAGGTTTAATAACCGATGGGGTAGATATTTAGCCTGGGTTTTTTTTTCTCCTCTTCTCTTTCTCTCTGTTCTTCCCGTACTGTCCTGTCCGGGTGAGGATGTTGAACTTATGTTACTGGGTAGAGAACAGTAGTCTATACTATGTGTGATCCTGTTAGTATGTTGGACAAAGCAGTTGTATTATTGCAATATAATAGTGTTTATGTCCTGTTAAATTGAATAATATGGTTATTGATTTCAAAATTTATTGAGAGTGGCCCTAGTACTGGTAACTGGCCTCTCTCAGCCACAGCCAATGGTTTCATTACTGTGAGAATATATATTGGCATGTGTATTGTTTCCTGGATCTGGATGGAATATGACTGTATCAATAAAAGATGACGTGTAAAAAAAAAAATATATAGTTGGTTGTCATCTATGTAACAATAGGTAATAGGTAAGGATTTGGGGTTCAGACCCGATGGACCATGGGTCTTTTTATGCTGTCATGTTCTGTACGTAAGAGTTAGGCTTACTGTGCTGGAAACAAATCTGCTAAGGTAACTACCAAGGCAGTCATACCGGCAGTCAATATGCTCCACTTTGCAAGGCTGCTAACTCTGCATCTATTGAATCCAAACCACAAAGGCTGAAATCACAATACATAGAACTGTCTTCTTCAGTACCTATAACAGCTGCTGTCTCTACTCAACCTGAGCTTGTCACTAGAGATGGGCGAAGTTGGCACAGCTCTGTGAATTTTGCACAATTTTCTGCAATTTGTGGAGCACGGAATGACGAGGTTATGCAATGAAGTGTGGAATTTTGTCTGCTAGCCCAGTGGTGCTGAGGGTTGAGGAACTGGATGCCACACCTCACGCTGCGCCGGTGACCCGGGTTCGATAACAGGACGGGATTAATGGGGGTCAGCGGGGGGGGGAGGAGCTGGATTGAGCCACTGTACAGCAGCTCTCCTCTCCTGGGGAAGGTTAGCACTGATCCGATTAGCAAACGATAGTGTTTCCACCCTACCTGGACTTCGGTCCTTAAACGCCGGTGCCTTCAGGGGTGGATTTAGGAATCACAGCAGTCATTCAAAGTAACCACATAAAATCTCTACCCCACAGCCGTGCAGCATGTTCCCTGTAACAAGGGGGATAGTCGCCATGGACTGGCAGTATGCTGCCACCAAGTCTGGGTCGGCAATTGGGTGAAATATATATAAAAAAATAATTTTGCCTGTGAATTGCGGAATTTCACCCACGAACAGTGGAAATTCTCCATTCACAGGCAAAATTCCGCCATTTGCAGGCAAAATCCTGCAATTTGCAGACACAATTCTGTACTTTAGGGGCAGAACTTCGCGATTTCAGGTGAAGTCGAAGTTTCTGAGGGTGGGGAAAACTTCGCGGAGCTCCGCGGAGACAGAATTTTGGCCACTTCATGGCAACTTCACCCGCAAAGTATACTTTGGTCCAGCTGTACTTGTCACACTCCCACTAAGCACACCAGCCAGCTCAGAGGACACCCACCTTAAGTTGTATGCCTTGGTTGTGCCCTCTTCAGTGATGGGTGCCTCTGGATCAACACTTGGAGCTGGCTGAATCACTATATCTCGACTGCATCATTAATTAAGCTGCAAGGCTTGTATGACTTATATATGCCTACTCTCCTCCCCCTTCGATCTTATCAGACTAATTCCTGTTCCCAGTGAAGGGAACAGGGATTAGTCTGGTAGGGGCAGGATGGACATAGATTCATCATTCTGGTAGGAATTTTATTCAGTGCTGCTAAAGGAGAAGGGAAAACAGTTTAATTTTAAGCTATCAGAAATTTATCTGACTTTTAAGAACAGAATTTTTGGCAATGAGAGCGCCATAACTTTGTGGCTGCATTTAAAACTTTCTGGTAGAGCTGCACGTTCCTCTAAATTGTGAGAGAGCTAAAAGAGCTCCGTGAGACTTGATCTTATCAGCCGAAGGGGGTGAGAGCTCCTGAGGCTTCCTTTTCTAAAAAGAATATTTGAAAACTGTGTGTGAGCTCTCTTTATTCATTATACAAATAGACAATCGTTTTTCATTCTGGACTTGGACATTTTACAGACTTTCCTACTTAGTAACAGACTTGGATTCTCCTCTTTGTTGTATGTATTATTTTAGGGTGGGGAGGGGGTTATCATTGTGTTTTAATTATATATTAGTTTAGTGTTTGGTGATTGTTTTGTGTTTGTTTTTGGTTGTGTGCTTGGCGTGTGATTGTTGGTGCATGCCTGGTGTATTCTAAGTTTTCTTACTTTACTATTACATTGTAGCTAGTTATGTGCAGAGCTGTGCAGGTAGAAAGGCTACCTACTCGGTGGACTTCCTGCGGTTGCCCCACCCCTTTTTGGGGATCCCATTACCTTTACCAGCAGGGGTGCTTAGCCGCTGTCAGGAGCTGGGGGTCCTAAAGGGGCAGAGCATTTACCGCAGCAAGGGTCCCCGGTATGGTAATGTGAGGGGCAGGATTGTGGTAGTACTGACCAGGAGACACACAGGGAGTACAAGGTGCTAGAACAGAGGACCATCATACCTGGTGCCTAACCCTAGGGCTCTGCTGGATGTCACAGTCAGCAGGTAGTGTGCCCAGCCTGCTCGGTTCGTTCCCTTTGGGCCGATCTTGTAACGCAAGATCAATGAGGAATAAGATTGCGGTGATGGAATCTTTCATCACCAATTCCTCAGCTGATCTTGTTTCCATCACCGAGACCTGGTTGGGTGATGACACTGGTCCTGTGCTGGTGACCTCTGTTCCTCCCAGTTACTCGGTCTTGCATTGCCTGAGGAGGGAGTATAGAGGGTGCGGGGTGGCCATCTGCTTTAGATCTGCCCTGGGCTTCACCACATTGCCAGTGCAGACACCAATGTCCATGTGTGTGGTTGCCAAATGTGCATTGGGAGTCAGTGGTAGAATAGTTCTCATCTATTGGAGCCTTGCCAGCTCCAGGAGTCACTGGCAGTCTCAAGCTTGATGCTAGCCTGTGCTCAGGGTTCAGAAGCTGGGGTCAAGGCTTATAATACAGAATACAGACTTGACCAAGGCACTGGACCTGATCGCACCTTATCTCGTTCACCCCATGACCTCCTGGCATTACTCACCATGGTATTCTGCCGAGCTGCGCTGGTTGAAGACTAAGGGGCATAGGTTTGAGTGTTCCTGGAGGTGCTTGTGCTCTGAGGAGGACAGGTTGGGACTGCTACTCTATTATTTGGAGTATCAGTTGGCGATTGACCTTAAGAAGACCGAATTTTTGTCACAGTCCATTGCTGAGGCAAGAAACCATCCAACTGCACTGTTCCACACTGTTTACAGCTGGCTGAATCCCTCCTGTCTCCAGTCCGGGACAGCATTTTCTGTAGAAAAGTGTGAACAGTTTGGGCAGTTTTTTGCTGACAAAGTGGCCTCTATCAGGGCATGCATTACCTCCTCTGGTCCAGTTTCTATTGGAGGTGATCAGTTTGCTGGTGAATATCGTCTGCCATATTGGACTGAATTTCATCTGGTTCTGGCGGATGAGGTTCTTTGGGTACTCAACAGCATGCGTCCAACCACCTGTGCCCTGGAGCTAGGTCCAGTGTGTCTTGTCATCAGCTGCTTGTATTTTTTTCGACCATTGTTTGTTGAGATCATCAATAGGTCATTAAGTGAGGGAGTTTTTCCTGTGTCTCTGAAAGAGGCTGTAGTGAGACCCCTCCTTAAAACAATATCTGTTGACCCTGACATTCTTGCAAACTATAAACCTGTCTCTAATCTTCCCTTTCTGGGGAAGCTTATTGAGAAGGTGGGGGTTGACCAGCTGGTTGAGCGCCTGGAGACATTATCCATCTATGAACCTCTCCAGTCGGGTTTTCGGCCACGGCACAGCACTGAGATGGCTTTGGTCTGGGTGGCACATGATTTCTTCATGGTGAGGGAACGAGGGCATTATACCATTTTGGTGCTCTTGGACCTATCCTCAGCATTTGATATGGTGGATCACGGGGTGCTGTTGGATCGTCTATGGGACTATGTGGGTGCTACTGGAACAGTTATACGCTGATTTTGTTCATATTTAACTGAAAGATTGAGTTGGGTTGTGGGGGTATCTTCACTGCCGGGACACTGTCTGCCCTTGTGGTTGATGGTCATCTGTCAGCTATAAAGGTAGTCAGGGATCTTGGCGTTATTCTTGATGATCGGCTCTTCCTTGAAAAACAGGTCTAGTTGGTCATTAGGTCCAGCTCTTTCCATCTCCAGAATATTGCCAGGGTCCATCCATTCTTGACTCCTATTGACCTGGCTACGGTTATCCATGCCTTTGTTACTAGCCAACTTGATTACTGTAACGCTCTGTACTTAGGGCTGTCTGGGAGGTTTGATGTGTCACCTGCAGCTAGTGCAGAATACTGTGGCCAGGATTTTGACTAGCACCTCTGTGAGGGACCATGTCACTTCTGTCCTGCGCTTTCTGCACTGGCCACCTGTGAGTGCACACATCATCTTCTAGATAGGCTTGTTAACATAAAAGGACCTATGTGATCTGGAACCTGAATACCTTAAAGAGCTCCTGATTCCGTAGTTTCCTGACCGCCCCCTATGCTCCACCGAAGCTGG
Organism: Neoceratodus forsteri; assembly: GCA_016271365.2. Lineage (NCBI taxonomy): Eukaryota > Metazoa > Chordata > Ceratodontiformes > Ceratodontidae > Neoceratodus > Neoceratodus forsteri. Next base: position 1,275,619,525 of record CM057450.1, on the reverse strand, counting down.
TCTATTAGTTGTACTATCCTCCCATATAAAAAAGATCAGGAGATAGGGCCTTTGGGGTGGCTATGCTGCTCCTGTGGAACACTCTTCCACCATATATTAAGGCTGCTAGCTTGGTGGAGGCCTTCAAAACCTCTTTTAAAATGTATTTATTTGAAAAAGCTTTTAATTTGCTCTGAATTAATTTATTCGGGGGTTATTTTACTGTTATTTTGTTAAGCGCTTTGAGCCCTCGTATAGGGTGCTGTAGAAATAAAATTTGCCTTGCCTTGCCTAATTAGTGCTTCTCCTGGGACCAGGTTCTTAAAATGGCTTTGCACATCTTTAGTATTACGGCCTTTTACTGAGTGGTGACACATGGCGTTTTTCTGGTTTAAGACATTGAAACTCTATAATGGACAAAGACTCTGCATCTCCTCCAGGGCACTTGTGCGGAAGGCTTCCAGTGTGAGACCGCAAATCTGGTAAATCAAATCCAGTGGGAATGGAGCGGACTTGCTGTGCATGCCCATATTGTTATCCCCTGGAAGCTCTTCCCTTGGTAGCGTCCTCATTGTATATTTTTTCTATTTAAAATGTTGCATCCCTCACTTCTGCTGCCTGCATTATTAGGGGTGTTCCTACAACATTATTGAGGATCCCCCACATCCCTATCCCTCTCCCTGTGGCAGTAGTGGGTTCCAAGCAAACAGCGCACTTTTGCACTTTCAAGCAGTGGAGAAGGCTCGACAGTCGCAGTAATACTTTTCATACTAAATTGCCCTATGAATAATTTCTAGGATTTAACCTCCCTAACCCCTAAAACTTATCGCTTATGCTAGATTTTATGTAAGCTGCACCCTCTTTCTTTAACTTAGACCTGTACCTGGCTCCCTCACTAGCCACCCGGGGGGGGGCTTCAGGTTCAGCATTACAGTGCTGCCTCAGACTGTCAAGAGATTGCTATAAACAAAACACTTTGTAACTTTGCAAGACTGACGTCACAGTGCCCTATATGCTGTTGGTCCTTATATATGGGTAAATTATGGAGTCATTATTTGATATCGCTGGTTATCAAACATAGTGTATCATAACAAATAAGGGCTCAGAAATGTTTTCACATATTGGGGCCTACAGTGTAAGTGGTGTTACGGCATCAGTCTTGCAGTTACAGAGTTTGTTTACTGACAATTTGGGGACAGCTGACAAAGGCATTGAAATAAGTCTACCTTGTTTTATATTTATTGTTACATCAATGTTTTAATTACATGTGCACCCTATTCCAGTATTGTTTATTGCACTGTTGCTTTCTGCTTGCCTTCCCCCCAGGACATATCTACAAAATTTGCCAAGAACTCAGTATGTCTTTCTTGGTAAAACTTTTAAAATACAGCAAATAAGCAATAATTTTAGGTTAGAAAGGTTATATGCCAATCATGCCCCCCGCACACCACTTCTTAAGCAAGGGAATTAAGTAAGTATGCTGTTGCAAACATGTATCAGTTTATAGGGATTACCTACCCACTATACTATCCAGGATTCTTGGTGATTCCCTTGGTAAGCAGACATTTGTCCAGGTTTACCTTGAAGGTCTGTACTGTCATCATGTCTACTGTCTCCTTTGGTAGGCAGTTAAATAGTTTCACCGCCCTCCGGGGGGGGGAGTGTTTTCTAATGTTACCCCTGAATTTACCTCCCCTGAGCTTCTAGGCATGTCCCATGTCCTGCTGCAGGGTACAAGGTCACTCATTTCCAGCTAAGCTTGTCAATACCCTTCAGTTTGCAGGATTGAGCTCATGTCCTCTCTCATTCTCCTTTTCTCCAGAATAAAAGCAAAGGAAACAAACACAATATAGGACGAGCACAAATGGCAGAGCCAGTGCTGCTGCGCAAGAGGATCCCATGATCAAGATAAACAGACTGCAGCACACACTGGAGGAAGTGAAAATCGATGTGTAAATTTATTAAGCACAGAATTCATCTCACAATTGCCGAGATGCTAGACACTCCTGTGCTTTTTGATGCTCTGCCACTTTGTCAGGGGTTGTGCTCTGGCTCTTAGTTTTTTTTTTGTTTTTTTTTTACATTCTGTTTATTCACTCCAGTGGACCAGGGAATCTCTCAGAAGTGACCGCTCGACCATTGCCGCTACTCTCCTGCCCGAGACCTCCCTCCTCCAGGACCCTCTTCCAAGGACTTTTCAGCCACCCAGATCACCCCCTGAGGGAGGGCCCACCCGCCCCACCCCCGCCCCCAGCTACCTGGCAACCTTTCTGCAATTAGAGAGTCAGTCCTGATCGAGGGCCTTGGGGGACCATTGGAAGGATGGTCCAGCACTGGGGATGTGGACTAGGTCCCTGGAGCCTTCATAGCCTCCGTGGTCCTCTAGGGTATTTTGCATTCCAGTTTCCCCTCTGGAGCACAGTCATGCAATGACATCCTGGCACCGACATCTGCCGCTACTCCACCCCTTGTTGCTGCTCCATCCCTAGTTACTGCACAGAAGGTTTCTTGCACTGCCCCGATCTCCATCCGGGGCCACTAAGGAGCAGTGTTAGGCCTGGATCCCACCCCCCCCCCGGGAGTGGAGAGCAGTCCTCTGGACACTGAATCCCTTCTTTCCCCTGCTGACCCCTGCAGCTCGAGTCTGTTCCCAAACCCAGGTCGCCAGTGTGGTGTGAGGTGTGGTGTCCAGCACCTCAACCCTCAGCACCACTGGGCCGGCTTGGCTTTTAGTTTTCATTTACATAAATACCCCCACATTGAAACATACATTACACAAAAATGCATATTACAAAAAGCAACAATATATTTTTTTAAAGACATTCCCTGGTGTTTCCAGTTCCCATGTTACTGGCACAAGGTCTGTATCATATCTCCCTCCCTCCTCTCTTCCATGGTGTGCATAGTGAGTTCCTTTAGTCGCTCCTTGTAGGGCTTTTGATGTAGACCCTGCACCATTTTACTTGCCCTTCTCTGGACTGCCCCAACTCTGTATACATCCTTCTGGAGATGTGGCCTCCAGATTTGTACATAGTATTCTAGGTGAGGTCTTACCAGCAGTCTATACAGCGGTAGCACTACCTCCCTCCTTCCACTAGTGATAACCTCTCCCTGTGTACCCCAGCATCCCACTATACCTCCCAACTACTTTGTCACACTGCCTGGCCACCTTTAGATCATCAGAGGTTATTACCCCCAGGTCTGTCCCCTGCCTGGTGGTCATCAATAATACTCCCCCCCATTTTGTGTTCTGTCTCTGGGTTTCTGTGCCCCAAGCGCATCATTTTGCACTTTTTTGTACTGAAACCCAGCTCTCCACCATACGCTTAGTCTAATGTATAGACTTGCCAATAGCATCTGAATTTCTCTCTTGTTAGACAGTGCCCTGGTCCTGCTTTTGTGAAGGGAAATTGAACTAAGCAAGATTAAAATACTTTGTAACTGGACTGGATGGTTTACTGCTTGTGCCTTTCCCAGGGGGCATAACTGTGATATTTTCTCTGCTCTTAAATTAAAGAAACGTAGGATGAGCTACCCCTGCTTTGTCTTGCACATAACATAGGGATGGGCAAAGCCGGGTGGATTTGGATTTGGTTTTGGATTTTCCAGTTCCAGGCTGAGTCTGGATTTGGATTTGCCAGATTTAGCCTACATGTATGACTGAAGGAAAAAAAAAGGTTTATCAAGAGAAAAGCACCAGAAAATGTCAGTGAAGTGGCAGTAGTACTAAAAGAGGATCCACTGCCCGAGATGCACTACATCCTGCTGTTTAGAGTGCAAATTTCTGACCAACCTGCATATACTGACCCCAGATTTTCAACGTGGGATTTTGTTGGTGGCATTGTTCAAATCCCAGTGGAAACATCATTTTGCAGAATTATGGCGAGTGGGATTTGAAAAATTACACCTATCTAGTTCATGAGGTGAGGTAAGAAAAAAGGCCATGGTGAAAATGCAGGGTCAAAATCTTAAGAAAAAGTGAAGTTATGAGTTGAAGTTGAAATGCACTGGAAACAAACCTATAACTTCAAGGTTTCATGAGCTTTTGACCCCGTATTTTCAACATGGGCTTTTAATTTACCCCACCTCATGAACTAGACAGGTGTAATTTTTCAGTCTTCTAATGGAAATGTGTCATTTCACACAACGATGGCAAAACAACATTTCCAGTGGGATTTGAAAAATGACACCTATCTAGTGCATGAGGTGGGGGTATAAAAAGCCTATGTTGAAAATTTTGGGTCAAAATCTTTAAAAAACACAAAGTTATGAGTGTAACTTAAAATGAACTGAAAAAAACTAAGTGCAAAAATCGTTTTAGACTTAGTTTTTTTCTCAGCTGGGGGCTGGACGTGGTTCAGAGAGGTTGCATGCTGCGACAAGAGAAGATTACCATAAGGGACCTTACAGAGGTAAGTGGGTGATGGGTGGGTGAGGGGTGGCAGGGTGCTGGGGGTGGGAGATGTGTCAGTGGACCATTTTCTTTTTACAGGTTAGTGGGCAAAGGAGGACAGCGTTAGACTGTTTTCTTTTTTACAAGATTTAACTTGGATCAGGGGGAAGGTGGGTGGCATGGGTGCTATGAGTGTGGGACAGGGTGAGGGTGTTTGTTTTATTGGCCACCTGGCTTGGACAGCCCGGGGGGGGGAGATCAGGGTGGAGTGTCTGTGTGGTCACCAGGTTTGGGCAACTTAGTGGTCAAAAAGAAAATTGGGGAGGGGGGCTGTCTGTGTGTACATACCTCTCAGCTGTCCCTGATTATGAGGGTTGTCCCTCATTTTGCCCCTTAAATTGCTCTGACCCTCATCTGTCCCTCATGGAAAAGGTGTGTGCACCTGAAAATTCAGACTTTAAAGCAGAAATGTATGATATTCTAAGATGCTAAATGAAAAATAAACTTTGTACACGTACACACACTTGTTTCCACACTGTTCTGAGCTTGTATCTCTATGTTTGAGGATGTGCCCTCATTCTGAAGTTCAGTGTCCCTCAGGGCTTGGGCAACCCGCTGGCTGAAAATTAGATTTTTTTTATTCTTTTGGTGACCAGGTAAGGCCAGCTAGGCACAAGTGCCTGTTTTTAGGGGTGACCCAGGAGCACTGGGGAGGTTAAGTGACTTGCTCATTCTCAGAGTCACATAGTATGCAAGTGGAGGTTGTGGGAATCAAGCTTAGTTCTGCTGGATGTGCCAAGCTCATTCATAGCTTGTTACTCTAATCTCTGGGCTAGACAGCCAGCCCCAGGCTGAGCTGAGGGGGCTGGTGGCATGGGGGTGTCTTCTGTGTGGCCACAGAGCTTGGGCAGTGTAACCCCCAAAAAATGAGGTTGCATCTTGGCACCTCTGTGGTTGCATGGAGACCCAAGCCCTCCCTCCCTCTGATTTTCCTAGCAGAAGGGCGCAGTGAGCAGTGCGCACCTCAGCTATATACCAGGTTTGCACATGTGCACATTTGCTATATACTGAGTTTGTGCATGTCTGTTATATACCAACTTTGTGCACATCTGCTGTACCGAGTTTGTGCACATGTGCACGTCTGCTACTGTGTATACTGACTGCGCACATGTGCACGTCTGCTGTATACCAACTTTGTGCACATGTGAACGTCTGCTATATACCAAGTTTGTGCACATGTGCAAACTCATTATATAACTGAGGTGTGTGCTGCTTGAGTACCCTCTGACCCCTTCCCCAGCCTTCTATGCCTGTCGCATGACAGGGAGGAAGCCTGCTACCTGACAGGGAGGCTGGAGAGTGTGAGATCTGAGCCGAGCTGGCTGTGTCTGGTTTGGGTCTCGCAAAAACTGAGCCACTTATGTTCAGAGTGGTTTGGTTTTCAAGAAGGCTTTGGCCTGTCCCTAATATAAAAAACCAAAAGGCTCCTCCCCCCCTAGCCTATGAGGAATTCTTGAGCCAGAACCTCAGCAGGGACTCCTCTAGTTCTCGGCTGATACTCTGCTGTCCCCAGAGCCACATCAGGCTCAGGCCATTAGTCTTTTGCCTGCATAGCCCCAGACCTCTGGAACAAACTTCCTCCTGAGACCCAAAACTGTACCAGTTGCATGGCTTTTAAATCCAGTATTAAGGCTTACCATCTTGGTTGTGTTGACTGTGACTGTAATTACTGAGGATACCCCTACTATATGTGACAGAATCCCTTTCCTGCACAGTCTTTAATAGCATGATGGTCTATGTAAGCATTAATCCCTGAGACAGGAGGCATTTCTAAGGAATTAATGCATGGTTGGGAGGGTGCCTCCCACCACCCAACCGTGCATTAATTCCTTAGAAATGCCACCTGTTGAGGGGATTAATGTGCTTGTAACATGGACAATGTTGTAAGGCATTAAAGTGTGTTTATTAAGTAAATCAATGACACTGTTCGATTGTTAACATTTTTATAACTGTTTTTTTTCCGCCACACATCAGAACAATGTCGGAAAGCATGACATGTGCATTAATGCTGTGAGTTGTAACAGATTTGTGCACAGCTAACATTCTTAATATTACAGTTCTGTAATGAAATGAATCATTGAATGAATGAATGAAAAATGTATTTTTATACAGCAAATGTACAAAATATAAATACATATCTTGTCATAGTATGTCATAAGGGCGTTAGCCCTATTTGCAAGACAGTCCTGTGATCAGGTGTTACAATAATACAAATTTACACATTAATACTACAATAACATAGACTCACAACATTAAATATAAAATGCATGACTAACACTTACATTCTGTAGATAGAGAAGCTTTCAACATTAGATTACATTCTGTAATAGAAAGTGTAGATCGCATTGTATATGGTAACCCATTCAGGTATGATAACGCCTGGTAGTTTAACCCCATACTTTGTTCTAACTAGTGTTGTTACAGTCTTGTTCTCTGACACAGTTCTAGTTGATTTTCGTTCTTTCTTAACTTGTTTACCTAATATTGTAGTTGTAATAACGTCCTGGATTTTTGACCAAATGTTTATATAAAAGATTTAACCAAACTAACCTATTCATAACTTCTCAGGTATACCATCCTAATTCTCTAAACATATCACAATGATGAGTGTCGAAACTACAACCCAAAATGAACCTAGCCAATCTATTTTGGACCTTATCCAGCTTTGTTAACATTTGTTGTCTAGCAGTTCTATATATCATACTTCCATATTCCAAAGCTGGTAATATCATGTGTTCTAGAAATATCTTCCTGGTTTGTAGTTTTAAATTTCTGGAAGTTCATCTTAATGCCCCTAATTTTTTGTTAGTGTTGTTCAACACATTTGTGATATGTTTGGTGAAATTTAATTCATTATTGAATGTAACTCCCAGATATTGATATTCAATAACTTGTTCAAGCTTTATTTTATCAGAGGTAAGTTATTTACAACTCCACCCTACCTTTAGCTCCAAATTGCAGCACTTTAGTTTTTTTAATGTTCATCAAAAGCCTCGACCTGGTGAGCCATCCCCCCCTCATTATCAAAATCCCACCGAAGCCTATCCTTAAGTTCAGTTTGGGTCTCCACTGTAGTAATTATAGCCATATCGTCTGCATAAAGTCTTATATTTGAATATTGCACTTCAGATGGAAGATTATTAATAAACATCAAAAATAGTAAGGGTCCCAATATAGAACCCTGCAGGACCCCTTGATACACCTGCTTACTAGACGATAGAACCCCAGATACAGCTACCCTTTGAGTACAGTCTAATAAGTAAGATTCAAGCCAGTTCCTGGGACCATCTTTAATACCCATTATTCCAAGCCAGTCCAGTAAAAGGGGATGATTCACCAGAAGGCCTTTTGACAAGTCTATAAATAGCACCACAGTCTCTAAGCCTGTGTCCAAGGATGTAGAAACTACATCATTGAACTCCACTAGTGCCGAGTTTGTGGAATACCCACCTCTGAATCCTGATTGGAAAGGTGTTAGGATATAATACTTTTGTAAATAATAATCATTTTGCTAGATATTTTTAAACAGATACAATACTTATCTTATTCAAACACTCAGAACACCCTTGGAAATATGTCTTCAAATACTGTGGTGGTTTCTGGGTTATCTATGGGATATTTTCATTTTTTACTTACACTTTCAGGATGTTCATCTGTCAACTGCTATTACAGCATTGCTGCTGTTTTGTTTTTAACATACTACTTTACCTAACAATGCTGAATAACAAATTATTTAACTAAATATTATTTTAACATAACTGCGACAACATTTGACATTCGTCACTGATCCGGAAGTGCTCCATTATTTACTGATCTCCAGAAACATTGGCCCCCTGTGCATAATAATTAAAGTTAACAGGGCCATGCACTGTGAAGTGGGAAATATTGAATGGATTGGTTTTAGCCGCTGTCTCGGTGAATACATTTGGCATGTTGTTACTCATCTTGTACATGTCCTCAGTACAGGTATGCTCTGAGATTTGCTGGGTTGTTTTTCAATAACATCTATCTCTGGTGATTGTACATTACTATCTCTCCTCACAGAATGATGATGCCTCACTACATTCAGTGTCTCACTAGTGGGTTTAGGCTGTGTTGGAGAACATTGCTTTGCTTGTTTTAGTTCACTGGTACTTTTGGTGCTTGTACTACTGCTGCTGAGAATTGTGGACCATTTCTGGCGGTCTGTTGTAGAAGGAGCCCAGTAACTTCTGAGGCTGGTCTCGCATCTGTGTCCTGTCATAGACATTATTCTCTGAGATGCGAGACCAGCCTCAAACAGCATATGCACAGCTGTGCTTCTTACACAATGATTTGTGTAGCTCATAGATAGGTCTGCATCTTTTGCTAGTTGCGACATCATGTTGCCCAAGAAATTACATCCCATGGGCTGTTTAGAGTTCCATATCTCTTTGTTATTTAGGATGTCTTGGGAGAGCTTTAGAGGATGTAGATAGAATGCAGGGGCATTTGGGGGACATCTAGCGCAATATTCTTTAAATAACGCAACAGGGCAGTTCCGACTCTCTGGTTGCGAATACAAAATGCTGCATAGTGCCTGCTTGTTTACTTCTCTAAAATCAGAATAATTCTTTGTTGGTTCATTGAAAGCTAGTGTGATATATTCATGCCCTGCGTTATCCTTTTGTATGACAAATGAGCTGTGCTTCAGGTGTCCTAAGTCCTTCCCTGCCTCTTCTCGCAAAACTAAGCTGCAGCTCAAACGAGAGTCTGCGTACCAGTCCATACATAGACTCTGGATTGAGCTTGGCACTGCTTCTGATTCTGTTTAAATCAATATCTGTTATTGTGGGATGATGAGTTGCTGTGTCTTTCCCAGCTCTTCCGTACTGCTTTAAGACTGCAACAAATACATTGTTTGCAGTCGTTAACTTGTTATCAGTTGCAATATTTATTTTACGGTTAACCTCTACACTGTTTATATACATATTAAGCCCAGCTCTTAATGCAGTAAAATAACTGAAACTGTACTGTGTGCCATCCTTGCAACGAACTGACCCATAGAACTGTCTTAATATGTCAGCCAAATATGTTATTGGTACTGTGCTGAAATCTATATTCATGTTCTTTGATGTCAGCCAATCTGAAAACACATTGCACTCCCATGCAGTGCTTTTGTGTATGTTGGCCTCTGATTTTTTGTTCTCTAATTTGTCGAGCTCTGCTTGTGATAGTGTTATATGTCTGCGATTTGCTTCCTTTTGCTCTATATTTGATTTTTTTGCCTCATTTTCCTGTTCAGTCTGTCTCTCTATATGTTTTGTTTTCTGTTTTCTTTTCAGACTGTCATTGGGTTGTTTTACTGAGAGCCGCTCTGTGTTGCTAAGCGACCACTCGCTTACCTTGCTGACACTTTCAGTACATCTTTTATTCTCCTCTCCTCTACTGCCGTGGTATCTGTGATACCTGTAGAATAGGTCAGAAGTGTTGGTGATTCCGAACCACAGAAACGATCGGCCCACAATGAGAGGCCCATCACACCACATAGGGAAAATGTGGTAAAGTAATTCTCCATTCTGTTTTTGGTCTATATTAACGTCGATAGCAACAGTGGCAACTGGGTGGATGGGTGGGACACATTACTTCTTGGATGACTGTGTGGCTTAGATGGGCATTACACTACCGTGCATATCTTAGGAATTAATGCACATTTACTTTTCTGTCACATGTGCTGTTTAGACTAATCAAAGTGTTGTATTTCAGGAAAAATGAATGACCATGATACAATTCTCATTATATCATTGTTTTACATGATGGACATGCATCTTCTGTTCTCCCCTTGTGCCTTCTGTAATGAATGACACTGCAAACAGTTTTATTATTGTCTGGCTCTTTCTGAATTGTCTGTCACTGTATCTGAAAGTCTTCAATAAAACATGATTATTAAAAAAGTAAGTTATTGAGTAATATATTATTAAAAAAGATGTCAGTTCAATAATTTCATTTAGTCTGGGCCATTTTGTTTCATACATACTGAAGATCTAGAAATTCTGCCTTTTTTGGAAAACACTTTAACCTCCCACACACCCACGTTTCTGTTGTCATTCAATTTCCATAATGTAATTGTGTGTTCAGAACTATTTTCTCCCCCTTCCATTGCAACTTTTACATGCTGGGCAATGGCATTTTCTATGTCCTCATGTAAAATTGCCTACAGGTGCTCCCCCACCCTGACCTTGAATTGCCTAAAGTGTCTTGCCTATATAAAAACACCCACATTTTCATGTGGCTAGGTAAATTAGACCTTCTATTGTGCAGTTTATGAAGCCCCTGATCTGTAGCATTTTCCACTTTTCTGATTCTGAAAAAGCTACTGACACCTCAAAGGAAACATTAAAAAACATAATTAGGCACAGTTCTGCTTGCATTCCATTTATATTTTATATATTTCTCCCCCCTATAATTTATTATTAAGGAAATGTGTATGAATATATGCTTGTTGTCCCATAGAGTTTGTTTTGAGTTCCTCTGCCTCTATAGCTTACTCCCTACTCCAAGTCATAATCCTCTGTTGTGACATGACAGTCCATTGACATGGGAGTAACTGTGAGGTCACAGGCAGTGCTCTATGACTTCAGGTAGGGAGAGAGCAGCAGGAATAGATGAACTCTTCAGGAGCAGAAATCCTGTTTTCATACAAATAACCTCAGTAATAAATAATGGGGAGGAGAAATGCAGAACTAATGGGAAATACAAACTAGACTGTGTCTAAATATTATGTTTTGTTAAAGTGCACGTGAACGTGTCAGCAACTCTTTAAAGGAATTAGTTGTTTGGAAAACTGCACAATGCTTGGAGTTGTCACAGCTGATACAGCCATCGGGGGAGTAGTTGGTTTGTGGCTAAATGTACAATGGGATCTCTAAAATTGCATCCCTGCTTAAAAACCATCCTGGGGCTCTGTCTACTTATTGCTTTTCGATTTGATATGTGTATTGCAAGGAGTTTCGGTAGCTAGAGGGTAACAAGGCATTACAAGCTGTGTAAACTGCAAGCTGCTTGTTGAGTGTCGTATTGCATGGCATGCTAAATAATAAAGAGCAAGACTTTTCAGGTTTAGTAAACATAGGCAAATCATATGTTTTTTGGTGGTCTTGTCTTATCTAGAAAATATTTTGCTATCGATTTGATTTCGCACCTGTTACAATTTGTAAGCATAAAGACCCAGCTACTTCCAATCCACCTGACTCTCCCTCTGAGCCAAGGTCAGAGATCGCAGCCCCACTATTTGGTGCCTTCTGTTTGCACTGCTCACTCATGAGCAGTGCCTGTGAGATAGCTGTTCTAGAGCTAGTGGACACTCGCTTTCTGTCAGTCAGACAGTGGTTGACTAAGGTAGTAAGCAGAGGGGTTGTCCCAGTCACTGTCTAAATAAGTGGACGATGCGTGCTGGGGCAAGTAGAGGGTCACCAGGGAAGGAGGTGGAGGACCCTGAGTGGGCTGGATGTTGAGGGTGTTGCACTGTATGATTTATGTTTAAGGTGGGGGGGGGAGAGCAACTAGATGACAGGATAGGTGAAAGGCATTATTTGGTGTCATCAGTACAGCAGCAATCGGAGGTGGGGTGGCACTAGAAACCGGTGAATTACATATCAATAAATCTAACTATTGATATATTAGTACATTCCAACATACTGCTGCAGCTGTTGATATCATCATCATTTTACTGGATAGCAAGTTGAGGGTAAACTCTCATTTACAACTGCGTCCAAATGTAAAAGGATAACACACTAAAACAACAGTTACAATACAAAATAAATAAAAGTTACATAAAATGTTTCAGTAATCAAATTATACATTCAAAACAGGTAAAAACAGTCATCCATAACAGTCACAGTGGCTAAAGATCAGTCTCGCAATTGATGCCTTAAAATGAGAAAAGGGTAGTAGAATACTTAAATTGCATTTTTTCTTAATTATTTCCCATGTTCGTGGGACAGAAGCTGCCAGGGTAAAATCCTCAAATTTTGATCAGGATCTTAGTATACTAAAATATGATGATGTGGTCAAATGTTTCCTGATATTTTGTGATATTTCTAAAGGATTCTGTCTTGTGGCCCTAAAACAGTAGTGCAAGCAGGCAGGAATTTCTCTAGAGCTATCATAGAAATATCTGACCATGGCAATGGCTGCAAGTGATATGAGTGGTGGTGGTGGGGGGCACAGGACACCAGGGAATGTTTTATATTTTAGGGGGTGGGCAATTGATACCACTCGCGACAGAGATTGGGTATGACATATGTGCAGAAGCGGCAGAGCAATGATCGGTTGGGAGGTGGGGGATCGCTAGACACCAGGAATAGTTTCACACCATATGTCTGGGCATTTTATGGTGATTAGGGTGGATACTGGCAGTGACTGATAACTCCTGCTGTCAGTCTGATACCTGGCACTTGTCCAGGATGGGTGTTCATGCACCACTGGGCAGAGTAGGGTTTTGAAAGTGTTAAACAGTGTGGCAACAGAGGCTGTTTAGCACTTTCAGAACCTTTGAATATACAGTACCGATGCATCCTGTATGCAAGGGGGATCCCTCATTTGCATGGGCGCAGCAGTATATTCTACACATTCATGGTGTCTGGCTAATGTCATGCTTGGGGGCCTCTGGCTCCCCTCCGACCACACTGTTTCCAGTGAATGCAGTGCTATCATGGTTAGAGCTGAATTAGCCTTTTGAACAATGGCGGCCCACGTCCTTCAGGATCAGAGCTGACTGACTTCCCTCAATCCTAGGGCTTAATATACCCTCTTCGTAGGATCATGTGATCTACCAATTAACAGTTATCAGTAGATTCTCTTCAATAAACATACAGAATCCTCGAAAGTATTTACCAATATTAGCATATAAAGATAATAGGTGTATATCCCTTTATGGCACCACAGTGTTTATCCAGAAAAAAGAAAGGCTTTAAGACATTTAGTTAGCAGATTCTTGCAGAGATTCCGTTTAAAACCTCCACAAAATGTGCCAGGTTCCTCCTGGAGCACATCATTTTCCATAAATGCGAACAGGTGGGCCAGTCCTCCCACTTTAGGAGCCTACCATTGACGGAGAAGCTTCAAGAGGCCTACTTCGCATCAGGTAAATGTCCAGTCTGCCTTTAATCACACATGAATATAGTTACTTTCCATTGCTTCTTTCTACTCTGCACATTATTGTATCATAAAATGTTGAGTTGGATAAAACAAAAGGATTGGTTTGTGCAGGGGAAGCTTTGTGAATTTTATCCACACAAAAGGCAGGTGACCACAGAAGTCAGGTTTTCTTTTCCTTCTCCAACCCTGTAGTTTCCAGAGTAGGATATACAGCTTTTTGAGCTTAAATTTCCTTGGGAATGCTATTTTCAGCATACCAGAGTAGCACAGTAGAAGAACCTGTTTCCCTGGCATGGCTGTATTTTGCACTGGCTGGGGAAAACCACTGCTGCTCTCTTGAGCCTCTCCTCTGCCTCCAGTTGCAGTTTTTCAGTATGAAACAGCAGGATGAGAGAGACATTTGGCCACTGCACATGGTAACTTAAGGACTCCTCAGGCTCTGTGTTCTTGCGGGCCAGAGAATGAACAGCACAACTGCACACTGTGCAAACATTGCAGACAGCAGTATTTTCGCCCAACAGTTCAACATTAATATATCACCTACTGCTCACTGACAAACTCAATGGTAATCCTGTTGGAAGCAAGGAGCAATGTACCCACCAGTGGTGAGCCATTAACCCAGTCAGCAGGATAAAAAAATTATTATGCAATAAATAGCTGTACAGGGCAGTTCAATGAAGGGGGGGGCAAACAGAAATGAAAGTGAGGGATAATACAGCTGCAGTGAGAAAAAGGAAGGGGAAAAAGAGAGTGCCCATGAGAATTGGGGTTTTGTTCTCAGGTGGCCAGCTCAGGGACCATGCTGAGGACAGAGAAAGAAGGAGCAGTCCAAATAAGAAATAAGTTAATTATGACTTTTTTTATGTATTGCACTTTGCAGGCCTCCCCTAACCCCAGTCCACATTTTGACCTGACTACTTAACTTTGCATTCTATAGATCAGTACGATGGCTTTTTTGACTCTGGTGGTGGGAACCTGGTATGTTATATAAATGAGTATACCAAAGTATAAAATGATGTTATGTTCCATCAATATGAGCCATCGATTTTTAATACAGGAACACTGGACAAGTTAAAGGTGTTTGTAGGTGAAAAGTCTTAGGGTTTGTAAACATAGTTTTATGTTCAAACAAAATGTATTCACTATATAAATGTTACATGTATTATTTTTGGGGCCAGTGGCCCCAGGGCCGTAAGACATTGACTTTGGCTAATAGGTGGCAGTATCTCCTCAGGAAGATTATCCGTCTAAGGCAAACCCCTTGAGCCCTGAGATCTGCCTTACTCCCCCTTCTCATACGGCCTAATGTAGCTCACAAGTCCTTCTCCTTTGCAGCAGTGTCGGTCTGGAACTCCCTTCCCCCCTCTAGTTCTTCTCTGCCTATGTTCCAAACCAACTTGCTTTCCTCCTCCATGTCTGCTACTTGCTCATGCTACCTATGATGTCTACCTTGCTGTTACCATCTGCCTCGTTCTGCTGTACCACTGACCCAGGCTCCACTTCCTCACCCTCCGGACTGTGGACTGTGCCGGTCCCAAAACTACCATTCTTAACTTTTTGCTGTGTTCTCATATTATTGGCATTGAAACTTATATGTACAGTACTGTATAACTGTTATGTAATGATACCTATTCTTGCTATCTGTGTTCTTTGATGCTACCATAAAAAAACTGCCTGCTGTGTTTTTGTCTTTAAGTTACTGTTTGTCCTTTTGTAACCTTGATATGTCCTTTTGCTACTGTAATTGCCTCTCTGTGAAACTGCTGGATATTTTATCATCTTTTTGTGAATTTTGTCTTGTACTGTATCTACCCTTGTTGCACTTTCTGTGTCGTCCCTGAAAAAGGGACTGCTGTTGTCTCGGTGGACATACCTGGTTACCAAAATTCAAATAAATAAATAAATAATATAGCTGTAAATTAATAAATATTTACTGATTTGAAATTCCGGAGTTTGAGCCTTCCTCATCTGCATAACTTTTTCTGGTTTTCTTTCATCACAGAGGCAGATTCCTCTGAAAAAGGTTGTTTTTCCCCCTGATACAAGGGAGGAGGGCTTCCAGGTTCTAACCACACAGCAGAATGGCATACTAGATGGCCTGTTTTAGCCCTGAAGGCTTCCATATGTATAGTTGAAACTGGAGCTCCCTCACTACATATGAGTGATGAAATGAACCCAAGCCAGCAGGCCAAACTGCTCAAACAAGTCAGTTCTCACTGTTGAAGGAACTGAGTATTAAGACAGGCCATCTCATCCATCCCCCCCAAAGTTGGCATACCTGTGGGCTCTCTCTCTCTGCTTCTCCTTGGGACATGTTTACCCCTATTCGTGGCCCACAGAATATAAAGATTGCACACACAATTACAGTAAATTTTTTCTTTTACCCAGCAAGTTTTGCTTACAAAGGAATCCCACCTCAGCCACCAGTCTGTTACAGACCCCATGGCACTATATGCCTGGGCCATTCACATGGCACTGCCACCACATTTGATAAACCAGGAAGGTACGGTATGAGTGGCTATATGTGCTAATGTTGAAGACAGTCCAATTGGCTAAGCCACTGGTAAATTGTCCCTTGGTGGGCTCAGGAAGGAAACCACTGAGTAATGCACTGAACACAGTTATTAAGGTGTAAAAGAGCAATGCTTTTATTTGGAGATAAAATCAAGTCCAGCAGGAAAGGGGGGTTAACACTTTAAGGCCCTGTCCACACTAGAGGGAGTTTCTAAAATTTTTTTTAATTCTGTGTCTCAGCACGGTTGTATGAGCATCTGCACTTTGTTCTGACAACCGTGCTTGCTGGCTCAAGTTCCCAGGCTTGATTGTGGCAGAACTGCAAAGCATGCAGTGCCACAATGCTTGTCGGGTTACTTGTAACGGACTCTGTAATGGATCCAGGCAAAAAGGGTGCCATACTGTTCAGGGGATTACCAGGACCTCGTGGATGTGCGTAAGTCCTCCCCTCGTCCCGGCAGCAGTGTAGAGCCATGGAAGGGTTATGGAGGTTGCCTTAAACTGCACAGTACAGTTACAGCACAGTTTGCATCCACATTATGGTTAACACGGTTTAAGGCAACTGTTTTAGACTGAAACTGTGCTCGAAACCTGGTCTGATCAAGTTTCGAGCACGTTTTTTACCACAGTTTGTTATAACACGGTTGTACTGTGCTACAGTGTGGATGCGAACGGTTTGCTGTTCTTGTAACATTACTGACTGTTGGTAATGTTACAAGAACTCCAATGTGGACAGGGCCTAAGAGTACAGTGAGCAATGACTAGTTTTCTGGTGTTTGCTAGGCCCATCTTCATTGAATGGTAGTCCTGGCTGTCCTTCCCATGCCCATCCAGGCTCGGCTAACTAAAGCATATCCCACACACCAAAACATACATGCACAGTACTGGCTTGCCAAGCTGCGCTGTTGGGTAGTAACCTCTCCCCACTGGTACCAGTATCAACCCTTACAGTGGTGACAGATCCTGGTGCTTTACTGGGTACCCAGCCATGGAAAGGATGTGGGCCCAGTGATATTGCCAATGGTTGGCCAGCCATGGTGCATTTAACAAAATGAAACAGACAATTCTTTGTTGCAACTTAAACTCCAAAAACACAGATGCTTTCAAGCCCAAAAAAAGGTATTTATAAATCCTGGCTGAATGACCCAGTCCATTAACTAGTTTTCCAAAATGCTAACAAAACAAGTGGTGATGCAGCAGGCATCTCTGAATTATTTACAGTGTACCAGTCCTGTGGGTTGTTTGTCAGCGGTCTTGGGAGAGGGGAGCTGATTTCTGTAGCAGCAAATCTTCCTCTGGCTGGTTCAGACTGTCAGACACTGAGCTGTTTTTACACGCATGAACTTTGTCTTGGGCTGCTCCATGGCAAATTCTCTGTTGAGCAGAGTATTTGCAGGGCAGCTTCTTTTTTGCTAACACCTCTCCTGATTTTCACACGGAGTCTTTAGGCCTCTCTCAGCTGAAAAGTCATGTGCTTGCCTCCTTTCTAGTCTGCAGGAATCCCAAGTCTCTCTACAAATGCCTGCACAAGCCCCTCACAGCCAGTGCATCTCTCTCTCTCACTCTCTCTCTCTCTCTCTGCCTCATTTAGCACTCAGGCTAAGTGATAAAACTGCCCTTGCTGTTCAGTGGGGAAATTCATCTCTCCTTTGTTCCATGGAGTGGTCAGTCATTCTGGAAAGTGCTGGGGTCTTTCCCTCGGTGCACGATTGGCCACAAAGAAGGTGGCTGACTTAATGAAATCTGCATTCTTTGAGCCTCCCTGGCTCCATACTGAACATTTTGAGCCTGATTGGTTCTTACCCAACCTCTAAGCCCAGCAGCCATGTTGAAAGGGGTCAGAGGTAGTAAAGATGGCTGTCCCATGTAGTTCATTTGGGCACAGGCCCTCATGTCTTCCTTGAGCACCCTGTGTGTGGCAATGGAGCCATAGCGGCTGTGAGGCGAGCAGGCGTGCCTGCACAGGTTCATCACAGTATTTTATCGGGGCCTCCAGTCTCACACATTATGATGTCATACTGGTAGGCAAAAACACTATCAGGAATCACACTGCTGATCAAATGAGCAGTTCAGCACTTTTATGCCAACCGGTGACTTTGTTACGCACCTGATGTGAAGCAATGAGTTCTTGAAAGCCCATGTAGTACCAAAGGTTGTTAAACTAGAAATCAAAGGCATTAATTACTGTGCACTTTGGTCCTGGAAGTCTTCTAAACAATACTGTAAAACTCTGCACTCATTTCCATTAGGAGATTTAAGTGTATTTTACATATATGATAACTGTACTTCTTTCAAATAACTGTAATATTGTAATACTTGTGGGCCTGATCCATAGAAAGGCTGGCACGTGCATGAGTTACATGTTATGGCCTGCATACCCCATGTACCCTTGGATAATTCTACACATTACAGAATCCTCAAATCCCAGACATCCCAATATGTGCATCTGTAAGAATCCACAGGGGATGGTGCGTTTCTGTGGGCGAATCAAGGTCAGGAAACAGGTGTCCAGTCAGATGCCTGAGCCATCACAAGAGTGGATGGATAGGGAGATTATGAATAGGGTAGTCCTTCAAAGACTGCTTTATCCCCATACAGGATGGTAAATATTTAAATTTAAAAAGTGGCACTTTATGTTTCCCATCCCTCTAAGAGGACTGGGGTGACAGGTGAAGAGGCCATTGGGTCCCCACAAATGTCCACTGAGGCTGTGCTGGGAAGACATGCAATCGCTATGGCAGGGTCCTCCCAGGCATAGTACAAAGTCTCTAAATTGTTTCTGTTATTTGCTATTTTATTTTATATTTATGTAAAGATGGAATTGTACTATTTATGAATATTTGATAGACTGAATGGGAACCGAATGAATGTACTCAGGACTTCCTTTGAAATGAGCCTTGCTCAATGGACTGTTTACTTTTCATGGCTTTGAATAAAATATATTACTACTACATAGTACTTATGGCCTCAGCATGGCCTAAAAAATTGAACTACTTTTCAAACAACATGAAGTCTTGCTGTACTCTGACTATTGCAGTTAGCCCCAGCCTTTAAACTGCCCCTGAGAACAAAGGGTTAACTTTCTCTGCAGAGCATAGAATGCTGAGCTCGCGCTTGGTTGAGGTCTCTGTCTGGAGCCCTTTGAAATCCAACCGTCAGATTCTTTACTCCGCCTCACTGAACAGTCACTCCGGAGATTTCCCCTTCAGCTCGGTTCGAAACATAGAAACATAGTCTTTGACGGCAGATAAGGACCGCTTGGCCCATCTAGTCTGCCCATTTCCCTACCTACAGGATAGGCCGCAGATCCTAGTTAACCAACAGCCTATTTCTTCCTACCCCCCACAAGAATTGCCTTATGTCTGTCCCATGCATTCTTGAATTCTCCCACAGTTTTAGACCCCCAACCTCCTCAGGAAGGCTGTTCCATGCATCTACTACCCTCTCTGTGAAATAATACTTCTCACATTGCCCTAGAACGCCCCCTTCTATCTTTAAATTGTGTCCCCTTGTTCTTGCCGTCTCTTTTCTGAAAGATGCTACCCTCTTGGACTTTGTTGATTCCACTGAGGTACTTAAAAGTTTCTATCATGTCCCCCTCTCCTTCTTTCCTCAAGGATATACATATTAGCTCCTTTAGTCTCTCCTCATACAGCTTCTCTTGCAGACCCTGCACCATTTAGTTGCCCTCCTCTGGACTGCCTCTATCCTGTCTATGTCCTTGCAGAGATGGGGTCTCCAGAACTGGACGTGATACTCAGATGGGGTCTCACCAACTGTCTGTACAGAGGATAACAACTTCCTGTTTTCTGCTGCTGATGACTCTCCTTCATCCCAGTATACCCCCAGCCCTCCTACTGCCTTCTCCATTGCTTGCTAACCTTAAGGTCATGTGATATGATTACCCCCAGGTCCCTTTCCTTTTTTGTTGTTGTTACTACCTCCCCCATTGTGTATTCTTCCCCTGGGTTCTTGTTTCCCAGGTGCATTATTTTGTACTTCTTTGCATTGAATCCTAGCTGCCATACTTCTGACCATTCCTCCAACCTTGCCAAGTCCCTTCTCATCCTTTCCACGCCTCCTTGTGTATCAACCCTGTTGCAGATCTTTGTGTCATCTGCAAAAGGCATACTTTTCCTTCAGTCCCTCTGCAATGTCACTGATGAAGACATTAAAAGGACTGGACCAATACTGAACCCTGCGGTACCCACTAGTAACCCCTCTTTCTTCGAGTGGACTCCATTTACAATTACCTTCTGTGTCCTGTTGTGTAGCCAATGTTTTCCAGGCTACCACTCTGGGACCCACTCCCAGGCTGGTTAATTTGACTATTAATCTTTTGTGTGGGACTGTGTCAAATGCCTTGCTAAAGTCTAGGTAGGCCATGTCCACAGCCCCTCCCTGGTCTACTACTTTGGTCACCCAGTCAAAGAAATCTATTAGATTTGTCTGACATGACCTTCCCACTGTGAACCCATGCTGCCTTGGATCCTATGCCCCACTGGCCTCTAGGTACTCAACTATTCTTTCCTTCAGAAGTGACTCCATCACTTTCCCTACCACAGAGGTCAGACTGACAGGTCTGTAGTTTCCTGCCTCTGTCTTGGTCCCACTTTTGTGAAGGGGAATCACATCCGCCTTCCTCCAGTCCTCGGGTACCACACCATCCTCCCATGATTTATTAAAAGTGTAGCCAGTGGTTTCACTGGTTCCTCCTTAATTCTTTTAGAATTCTGGGGTGAATTCCATCAGGACCCATTGCTTTGTCCACCTTCAGTTTTAGGGAGTTCTTGCAGAACCCTTTCTTCTGTGAAAGGACAGGAATTGTCCCCCCTATCAAGAGTGCTTCTGTTAATTGGATTAGGCACTTCCCCCTCCTCTTTTGTGAATACTGAGCAGAAATATTCGTTCAGTATCCCTGCTTTTTCACTGTCCCCCTCTGCCCACCCACTGTTCATTCTATTCAGCCTCACTATCCCTCCCTCTGTCTTTCTACACTCGCTGATGTACCTATAAAAGGTTTTATCCCCCTTCATAACTGAGTTGGCTATCTTTTCCTCAGTTTGGGCCTTTGCTATTCTGACTTCCCTCCCTGCTTCCTTCTGCCTTAACTGGTAGAGCTCTCTATCCTGCTCCTTCTGTGTTTCCTTATACTTCCGGAATGCTATCTTTTTCTTCCTGACTTTCACAGCCACCTCTTTTGAGAACCATAGTGGCTTTTTCTTTCGTTTTGATTTGTTTATTTGCTTCACACAAGGCTTGTTGCCTCTGTGATGGCATTTTGATGATTCCCCATTGTTGCTCCACCTCCTTCTAGCCTGTTTGCTAGTGCTTTTCTGAGGCACTCTCCCATCTTGCCAAAGTCAGCCTCCCTAAAGTCCAGTACCCTCACTTTTGCATGGCTTGACTCTGTAGCTGAGTTTAATGTGAACCACACTGTTTGATGGTCACTTGTTCCCAGATGGCAACCCACTTCTAAATCTGAGATCCTCTCACTGCCCCCATTTGAGAGTACAAGGTCTAAGATTGCTCCTCACAGTGGGTTCGAAACCAGCTGTCTGAGGCCTGCCACCTGTAGGGCATCAAGAATGGCCCTGCTCTTGGATGTGGCTGCAGCAAATGTGCTCCAGTTAACATCTGGCATATTCAGGTCTCCCATCAACAGTATCTCCCTTTCTCTGCCATTCTAAGAATGCCTTCTGTCATATCCTTGTCCATTTCCTCCCCTGACATGGGGTCTGTACAATCCCCATGGGATTGTGGTGCCCTTCAGTCTCAAGGTGACCCACAGTGCCTCCTCTCCTCCCTGTTTACTCTTTTGTTCAGTTGCTTTTATCCCTTCCTTTACATAGAGAGCTACCCTTCCCTCTTCTCCCCTGACTGTCTCTCCTGTAGGTTATGTACCCTGGTATGTTAACATCCCAGTCATGGTTCTCTGTGTAACATGTTTCTGTGACTGCTACGATATCCAGGCATCCCTCTTCCATCAAGGCCACCAGCTCAGGGAGCTTGTTGCCCAGACTACAGGCATTGGTACTCATTACCCTCCATTTCCTGATGGCCTTGCTCCTTTTTGCCCCATCCCTGTCCTTCTTGCCTTTGTCACTTTCTCCATTTACCCCTGCCCTTCTCCCTATCGACACCTCTATGTTGGTGTTTGCGCACTTACTACCGTGATTTTTTTTGGTTAAAGTTGGTTAAAGTCTCAGTTAAGTTGTCGGTTTTTACCAAATTTATTTCTGCATAGTCGGTTCAGTCTCTGTCTGTGGTACCGTGAGTACTAGATAGGTTTTATTCTGATTTTCTGTGTGGAAATTGTAAAGTGTTAAATCGGTTCGTCTGAACTGATCATTTGTATTGAATCCTTGTGTTTTACTTTAGAGTGTGGTTACCGGTCCTTATCAGTTCTCAAAAAAACGTGTTTTGAAAGTTTTTTCCAACACCCGTGACACGGTTAGGAACCGATAAGGGAGTCTTGCCTGGCGGTTGCCATAAAAAGGGTAAGTTTGGTTAGGTTGGCCATGTCTGAGAAACCCAAGAAAAAAATCAGGCCCACTGGGTTTCAACACTGCAGTGAGTGTGGGGAGGTCTTTGCTAAGGACGACCCCCGCACCACCTGTGTTTATTGTCTGGGGTTTGAACACCTGGATACAGACTGCTAAATTTGTAAAAAATTTTCCTAAATCTACTCTTGAAAAGAGATTAGGTAGACTGAGGGAAAAGGAGGCCAAGAAGTCAGCTGACCCGGATGGCCAGCTCCATTCGGTTCTGACCGAATGAGAAGGAGTGCCCTCTGACCAGGGCGATACTTCTTCGGGCAAGAGGAGAGCTGATCCTGAGGGGTCGGTTCCTACAAAAAGGAAATACAAAGAAAAATTGACCTGTTCGTATCCAGAGGTTCATGTTCTGACCACCAAGGAAATAGCCAGAGCGATTCAAATTGTGGAATCGCTTCGCCCGGTTCCGACTGATCCGGCACCTTTTCGCAGGGGTTCGGTTCGGTCGGTTCCCCCGGTTCATGATTATACCCCCTGAAGATTTTTATGAACCGGAGTTTGAGGAGGAAGGGGGAGTTTGAAGATGATGGTGAAAGTCTGGATGTGCCTGTGGAACCGGACATCTCCCAAGACAGACCTTCTGGTGTATCCCCTCCTAGGCTTTCTGAGTCCCCTTCCCATTTTCTGTTTTACAGAAAAGTGGCTGAAACCCTCCAGCTTCCTATGGAGGAGGCAATGGAGGATCAGGAGGAGCCTGATTATGTGGAAATGATGGACATCCCAGAGTCCAGGAGACTGTCTATTCCCCTTCACAAATCCTTTGGGAAACAGACACAAAAAATCCTGAAGTCTTCCAATTCTGTACCCCTTGTTGACAGAAGAATGGACAAGAGGTACACACTATCAGGCTCATATATGGAGTTTTTATACCAGCAATGCAGCCATGTTGGGGTAGTGCAGGCTGCTGCCTGTGACAAGGCAAACATTCCCTTGGCTTCACACACCCCCAGACAAAGACTCCAGGAAGATCGATGCCATGGCAAAAAAACAGTACATGGCATCTTCCTTGGGACTCAGGCAGGCAAATTATATGGCCTATACAGCCAGGTACTAGAAGTCCAGCTGGGACACTGTACTGGCACTGTCTAAACAGACCTCCCCTCAGCTAGCCAAGGAGCATGAGGAGGTGGCTGCAGATGGGATTGAGGCAGCAAAAGTACAGTTTCATGCTGCTGTGGACACCAATGATGTGTCATCAAGAGTCATGGCTACATCTATGGCTCTTCGGAGAATGGCTTGGCTCAGATGTACTAGCCTCTCACAGGACACCCAGGCTAAGGCCATGGATTTTCCTGTAGTGGGTAAGTCTCTGTTTGGGGAGCAGACAGAGAATTACATGAAAAAATGGACGAGTACAGGACCACTTATAGGAGTGCTCAGGCCAAGGAGAGGCAGGCAACTCCTCAAAGGCAGCAGTCTAGGGGCAGGGGCAGGCCTTTTCATAGGCTTTTTTTACCAGGCACAGGCCTCTTCTCCCTTTTCACAGAGGGGGTTCTTCAGAGGGAGAGGCAGAAGGGGGATAAGCAGGGCTACATCTACTCCTCAGCCTAAGGCCCCTGCCAAGCAGACACCCTGATGGGTCTGCCCGGGTTGACTCTCCTATTCCAGTAGGGGGCAGGCTGGCTTACTTTGTCCAGGACTAGATGTCTGTTACCTCAGACAAGTGGGTCCTGGAAGTAGTAAGCCAGGGACTGGTTCTCAGCTTCAAAAATTTCCCAAGATGGGAGCCAGATCTTTTCTACCTGCAGGTCTCTCAGAAACCCTTGCCCTAGAGGCAGAGGTTTCATCTCTTCTGGCCTTAGGAGCCATAGAGAGAGTTCCAACCCTACACAGGGGCCAAGGTCTGTACTCCAGGGACTTCCTTACCCCAAAAAAAACAGGGGAGTGGCTACCCATCCTAGACCTAAGATACCTGAACAAACATCTTTTAAAACCAAAGTTCAAGATGGTAACTCTGGGAATAATTCTTCCCTCTCTAAGGCCAGGGGACTGGCTAGCCTCCCTGAACCTAAAGGATGCCTATTTTCACATTCCCATCAGGTGCTCCCACAGAAAGTACCTCAGGTTCGAGTTGCCTTTAGGCCACTATCAGTTCAAAGCAATGCCCTTTGGTCTAACATCAGCCCCAAGGGTTTTCACAAAGTGCCTGGCAGTAGTCGTTGCCTTTTTAAGAAGGCAAAAGATTTCCATTTTTCCATATCTGGACAACTGGCTCATAGTGGGCCAGTCTCCAGACCAAAGTCAAGTCAGACCTGCAAGTGACCCAGCAAGTGCTCACTTCTCTAGGATTTCTTCTCAACCTTCCCAAGTCAGTTCTCGAGCCAGTGCAGCTCCTTACCTTTATAGGGGCAGAGCTGGATATGTCAAAGCAAGAGCCTTTCTTCCCCTGGAAAGGGCAAGAGTTCTTATAGAACTGGCTTCTTCCTTCAGCCTTCAGGTGTCTCGATCAGCAAGGCATTTCCTCCAGCTCTTGGGCCACATGGCAGCTTCTACAGCAGTGGTCCAAGGGTCAAGATTCCAGATGAGGGACATTCAGTTCCATTTGAGGGCCTTTTGGTCCCAAAGGAAGGATTCCCTTACCAAACTGATCCCAGTGACTAGGACCCTGATCCAAGCCCTTCAATGGTGGCAGGATCAGGACAATTTAAGGCAAGGGGTCCCATTTGCCACTCAGCCTCATTCAGTGGTCCTTACCACGGATGCTTCCCTCCTGGGCTGGGGAGCCCATCTGGGGGCCCTCACTGCCCAGGGACTGTGGTCCCCTCAGAAATCCCTTCTCCATATCAATCTCCTAGAGCTCAGGGCAGTTTTTCTGGCCCTGCAAGCTTTCTCTCAGTCAATGCAGAACAAGGTGGTTCAAGTCAGAACAGACAACGCCACCACCATGTGGTACTTCAACAAGCAGGGAGGCACGCGGTCTACGGCCTTGTGCACAGAAGCCATGAAGTTGTAGTCCCTGGCTTATTCCCTGCAAACCTCTCTGATAGCAGTCCACCTTCCAGGGAAGGACATTGTGCTAGCAGATACACTGAGCAGGATCTCACAGGGCCATCACGAATGGTCCCTGGACCCTCTGGTCTTGAAAGGTGATTTTTTCAAGGTGGAGCACTCCAGAGATAGATCTCTTTGCAACCCCAGACAATCACCAACTTCCTCTCTTTTGTTGCAGACCCCCAGTCTTGGGCTCAGTCCCTCTGTATGCCCTGATTCTGAACTGGGAAGGGAAATTTCTGTATGCTTTCCTTCCCTTTCCTCTACTGTTCAAAGTTTTAGTCAAGATAAGGTCACAACCTTGCAAAGAGATTCTGATTGCTCCAGATTGGGCCAGACAGCCTTGGTACCCCCTGTTGCTGTCCCTAGCAGTCCATCTTCCCCTGTCTCTTCCCAGGAATTACAAGCTGGTAACTTCATCTCAGGGGGAGGATTTGGTACCCCAATCTTCAGTCTCTCAATCTCAAGGCATGGCTCTTGAAGAGTTAGAGTATGCAGATTTGCATCTGTCTCGGGGGTTCTGGATGTCCTCAAAGCCTCTCGAAAGCCCGCCACTAGAAAGACCTATAACTCCAAATGGAAGAGATTCATCATTTGGTGTTCCAAGCAACATATTTCCCCAGACACTGCTGAATTGCCTACAGTTCTGGATTATATGGTCCATCTTAATGGCCTAGGCCTCAGACCAGCTACTCTCAAGGTACACTTGTCAGCTGTTTCTGCTTTTCTGTCAGTGGGGAGGTCTTCCTCACTATCGTCTCATCCTGTGTTCTGTACATTTTTCAAGGGATTGCTTCATACCAATCCTCCATTTAGAGACCCTGCCCCTGCCTGGGATTTAAATGTTTGCATTGCTCAATTGATGCAACCTCCCTTTGAGCCTAGGTCCTCAGTAGAGCTTAAGTACTTGACTTGGAAAACTGTGTTTTTAGTAGCCATTACCTCTGCCAGACGTATCAGTGAACTGCAAGCCCTGTCAGTAGAACCGATTTTATCTCCTTTCATAGGGATAAAGTGGTCCTTAGAACCAATAGAAGGTTCTTGTCCAAAGGGGTTTCAGATTTCCACGTGAATCAGTCTGTGTCTCTTCCTGTTTTCTTCACTGATCATTCCTCTTCAGGAGAGAGGAGGCTGCACAGTTTAGATGTTAAAAGGGCCCTTAGCTACTATATAGAGCATACCAAGGGTCACAGGTTTGATTCCCTCCAGTTGTTCCTCACTTATGGAGAAGTGGGAAAGGGCAAACCTGCCACCAAGAGAACTATTGCCAGGTGGATTGTGTCTTGTATACAATTCTGCTATGAGAAACTAGGAACAATTCCACCTTCAGGCCTGAGGGCTCACTCCACCAGAGGTACAGCTGCTGCCAGGGATATTCCTCTCTTAGAAATTTGTCAAGCAGCCACCTGGAAAACAGTCCATACCTTTACCAAGCATTACACTCTGGATATCCAGGCTAGGAATGATGCTCGGTTTGGCACAGTAGTACTTCAGAGCCTATTCCCAAAGTAGGTTCTGTCCCTCCTCCATGGAGGTACTGCTTGGTAGTCTGCAATAGTCAGAATATAGCAAGACTTCATGTTGTTTGAAGAAAAAAATTACTCACCTTAGTAATTATGTTTCTTCTAATGGAGTCTTGCTGTATTCTGACCTTCCTCCCTGCCTCCCCTCTCAGAACCTGTTTTTGAGAAGTGGGTGGGCAGGTGCAGTGTTGCATCTCAGGGGTGCTCCTTTTACACCCCCTTCTTTTTGTTTGGGTGTTTGTTCTATTATTCTTCTTATTTGGATTGGTTTTTGGTTTTGGGTTTCCTGACTTGAGTCTTCCTTTGGGAATTCAAAACTTTTTGTTGCCAGTTGGCTAGTAAAAATTTTACAATTTTCACATAGGATAGTTAGTGAGTTTTTGCTCATAAGAATCTGATGGTTGGATTTCAAAGGGCTCCAGACAGAGACCTCAACCAAGCTCGAGCTCAGCATTCCATGCTTTGCATAGAAAGTTAACCCTTTGTTCTCCAGGGCAGTTTAAAGGCTGTGGCTAACTGCAATAGTCAGAATACAGCAAGACTCCATTAGAAGAAACATAATTACTAAGGTGAATAATTTTTCACCCACCCATTCTGAACCCTAACCGCCCACATAGATATACCGCGTTGAGCTGGTCTCTGCATGGGCATTCCGTGAACTGGATGTGTGGAGGCTTCTGTTCTTGTGGAGAGGGTGCCTTCATGCTTTTTATGAGTTCCACCCAGATACATGCAGTGGGTCTCAAATGTACTTTTGTGGCTTTGGACATGTAGCTGTACTGTGGAATATGTACATCTGCAGCTAGATGTGTGGTTGCATGACTTGCTGCCTTTTGGCCAGTTCTCCTTTGTGAAGCATCTTTTATCTCACTAGAATCTCCTCACTGAATAACATTTCCTCATTTTTGTGGTGGATAATGTTTCAGAATTAAGACTTTGGTATAGTTAGGGTTGGGTATGCACTTCTGTTTATTTATTTATTGAAAAGTTTCACAAGGAAAGCACATTGAACAATCGGGATTGTTCACCTCCTGGTGCGTCCTGAGGGGGGAGGAGCTACAAAAGAAAAGAGCAAGTACATATGTTGATACAAAAATAAGTACAAAACAAACAATCCAAGTACAGTTTCAAATTATAATGACAGAAATGTATACATAAAGTACATACAATAAATGTGCAGTTTCAATTAAAGACATAATGTATACAAATACAAAATTAGTACTAGAGGGGAGGGTGAAACAGAATTGGGTGTAGGAGATGAACAAGATAAGGTGCCTAGAAGTGCAGTTTAAGTGCTAGAGGTAGAGCAACCGGGGTTGGGAGAGGGCGATAAGCTTTGGATTGACTGAAGATGTTAGGAGCAGTTGCAGTTAGGGAAGAAGAAATAGAGGAGGGCTGAGGATAAGGATGAGGGGGACTAGGAGTGGTGGATTTGTGGAGGCAGTGAGTTCCATAGTTTGGGGAAGTGATATGAAAATGCAGATTGGCCTGTTGTAGTGTGGTGAGGGACAAGCAAGGTGTGAGAATCAGTTGACCTGAGGGAGTGGCGCAAAGGAGCGGGAGAGGGCAGGGAGGAGGAGAGGTAAGAAGGTTAAGGTGCCAAACCAGATTTTAAAGATAGGTTTTTAGTGCAGTGGGAGAGTCGTCGGTTGTCCAGTGAGTGGAAGGCAAGAGAGTGGTAGAGGTCACAGTGGTGGGTGGGGGGGGGAGTCAAAAGCAAAGCAACAGAAGGAGTTGAAAAGAGTGTCCAGTTTGACTAGGGAGGACTTGGGAGCAGCACTATAGACTGCGTCTCAGTAGTCAAAAATAGGTAGCATCATTTACTGGACAAGTTCAAGCCTGGCCATAAGAGGTAGACTGCTATGGTTCATGTGCTGGGCGCCGAGTTTTGTGCACAATTTTTTCAAGATAGCTTCCACATGTCCAGAGAAACTGAGGTGCTGGTCTGGCCATACCCCAAGATACCGGAATGAGTAGGTGTCCTCGATGTTAGTCATGTCTAGGGTGTGGAAGGAGGGTAGGGGGTTTAGCCTAGAGAGTCTCTGCCTGGTGCCAAATGTCATGGAGACTGTCTTCTTGGTGTTTAGGAAAAGTTGATGTGAGCGAAGTCAGTGTTGAACCTTACTGAAGTCAGGTTGGAGTCTGGTTGCTACACTGGAAGGGGGAGTGGTCGGTGGTGAACATGACTGTGTCATCTGCATACATATATATGGAGAAAGATGAACAGGCCGTCCTGTGTTAAACTCCTATACAGCCATTTATAGCTTGGTCATCTTTGACCTCAAGACCTATAAATTAGTACTGACACCCTTTGTGGCAATGTCTACAAACCCAGTAAATTTGGTAAAAATTGTCATGGTTATTTATAAGCTATTGAGTGTCAAAAACACATAGAAAATATCCACATTAAAGTGTTTACCTGGGGAAAGAAAACCAAAAAAACAACAAATTTGAAACTGAACATTTTTCCTGTTCACTAGTTCCTATCACAAAGGTGATAGGACCTAGGTCCCAATTCCCACCTCTAGCAATTGACATGGCCTCCAGGATCCTGTTCCAGGATCACACTTGTTCCCCTTCTCCCCCCAATTAAAATAAATGTTGCCACCAACAGCCCATCCCCCATGGTATGCTTGCTTAGATTGCCCCTTAAATAAATATGGCTCCCAGAAGTCCACCCTGTGGTGCTTTTGTTCCCAGACATCCCCCCCCCCAAAAAAAAAGATCAATGTAGCCACCAGGAGCTGATCCCTGCTGGCATACTTGTTCTGGAATTTCTACAACCACTTCTCAACAATGAATGCACCTACTGGGATCCCATGTCCTGTGGCATGGTTGCACTCAGACCGCTGCTGCCCTTTGAAAAGTTAATAGGGTCAACAGGAGCCCATCCCCGTTGGAGCTTGTACCCCAATTCTTGCTGCCCACCCATAGAAAAATAAACGAATGCAGATCTCACAAGTCCCCCCTCAACTTTCCCTCTGACCTAGCCCTAAAAACAAAATCTGTCCCCCGCCCCGGCAGCTGGCCAAACCCTCCATGGCTGTCCACCAAGTAAATGCTATAACCACTTCCAGTCTTATAGTAATAAATAGGTTAAACAACCTATGTATTACTATTGCACAGTAAAATAGGATAATTGTATTTAGTTTGCAGGACTGAGTAGGTGAGTGGAGGGATGTCGATGGATACCAGGTGCTGCTTGATAAAGGGTGGGATGAAGGAAGGGGTTTTCAATGGATGCCAGAGACCACTTGTTATGGGATGAAGTGAGAAGAGGGTGCCACTCTACCCCAGGAAATGCTTGGCATGGGATAAGGTCTTACTAAACACCAGGGATTTCTGCGCATTGGGTGGGTTGATTGAGTTGGGTGCCACTGGAAGCTAGGGACTGCTTGGCATTGGATGGGGTGAGGGAGTGGGTACCACTTGATTCCAGGGACTGCTTGGCATGGGAGAGTTTGAGGAAGAGTTGCCACAGGACACCAGGGACTATTTGGCACAGCACAAGGGAAGAAAGGTGAATTCCTTTAAGTGCCAGTGACTGCTTGGCATGAGACAAGGTGAGAAAGGGTCTGTCACTAGATAACACAGATTACTTGCCACAGGAAGGTTAAAGGAAGAGAGGTGCCACTTTATATCAGGGATTGATTGGCAGAGGACAAGAAGAGGGAAGGGTACCACTAACCATCTGGAGGTGCTTGGCACTTAATGTACTAAAATTGCCAGATGAAGGTCTGAATTCTCAACTCAGAAGTTGAGTGCGTTTGTTGTAAAATATCCTTTGTAAAATACTGTACATCAAAATGAATTGCAGAAACTACTGTTAGACATCAGTGTTGAAGGGCAATGACCCAAAAGTGCAGAAATGCAATATCAGAGTGAAAAGTCCCCAGGGTTTTTTGACTGTGTAGTGTGGTGTTTCTCATTGTTGAAACAGCTACATGACACAGCACAAGGATAGCAATTAACTTTTTGCGGTACCTGCACTACGGTGCATGTGGCGACAAAAGTTACATGCACCTCAGACAGGTTACCTGCACTGGGTAGACAAAAATGATAAAACTTGAAAAAAAGATATTGAATTTTGAAATAGTAGTATATGGAACAACTGCAGTATATTTATATACTGTTCTACATTTCAGTGTCTTCTTCACTTTCCCAGCCTTTTTCTTCCTCTTTTCTTGAACCATAAGGAGCAATCTGAGGTCTCCTTGTTCTCTTTCCCGATATCCACCACCTAGCTATGGCACTATCTGGTGAGTATGTGGACACTGTCTCACTGCTCAGATTATTGGCCATTAAAGCTGACACAGTTTCTGATCTCAGGTTTGCCCTCCTGTCATTTTTTATTCGTGACATTAACGAGAAACCTCGTTCACATTCGGCAGTTGAAGATGGAATTATAAGAAATATTTTCAGCAAAGCTAGAATATCTTTGAGGTTATCCCCTTCTTCCGGAAAAACTCTACCCCACATAGCAGTGGAACCTAAAGGTGGATGGTAAGCTGCATTTAGGTTCTGGATATATGCTTTCAGCTCTGACCACTGCAAGAGTGTTGAAACAGCACTGTACCCCTTTGGTTCCAGAATGTCACTGTAGTAAGAAAATAATGACTTGACTTCTGCGTCTCCATACTCTGCCAAGGAGCCTTCAGAGTTAGGCCAGTTAGACAAGTTGAAAATTCCCATTTCAGCAATGACAGGATCACTGACAAATTCAGAAAAATGAATTTCCATTTGATTTAATGTGGAATCCAGCACTTTCTTTACAGTAGACACTACACTGCTCTTGGGGCTGTTTGCATCTTCGTCAGGATCTGATCTGCTGCTGCGTCTTGCTGAACCAGAGGAACAAAGCTCCACACCTTTGTAATGCAGCTTACCATCCACAATACTGATTCCTGTTTCAAGGCAATCAATAGTCTCTGAATCTCTAATAGTTCTTAGTTTCTTCATGAGAGACAGAACTTTAGCTTGCACAGAGTCTACCATTAAGTTATTTTGCTGGAATGTCAGTGTTAGTCTGGACATGACTGCTATGTAGAATTCTAGGAAGTTGACGAAATGTAATACCTTAGGTGATTTTATCTGCTTCAGAATTGCAGTGGCCTTTTCTCTTTTATCCCCTGTACCATTTACCGATAGGTCCTCCAGATGTGTAACAGTAGCCGGATAATTTGTCTGCATCACTTTAACAGCACGCTGGTGGTGTGGCAGCCACCTTGTTCCCCCAGTATTTACAGGGTGCAGTACCCTGATGCCCAGTGCCTCCCCCGTAACCTGTAAGCCTGACCAGTTTAAAGCAGAGTGCTTATAGAAACTGTGCAATGAGGAAAGCAAATCCTCCACTGCAGAGTACAGGGGTGTCCCCTTGATCACGTATTTAGTGACCAACTCAAGTCTATGTGCACAGCAGTGCACCACTTTTAAAAGTCTGGCCTCCTCTTTCAGCCTTGT
The DNA here is from genome assembly GCA_016271365.2 of Neoceratodus forsteri. Lineage (NCBI taxonomy): Eukaryota > Metazoa > Chordata > Ceratodontiformes > Ceratodontidae > Neoceratodus > Neoceratodus forsteri. Next base: position 1,275,586,931 of record CM057450.1, on the reverse strand, counting down.
GACTACTCCCGTTTTGCTGCCCATCATGACTGATGCCCCATCAAAACAAGCAGCAACTAACTTATTTCTCCAGTCTGGTATTTGGAGGTCAATTTCCGTGGTATTTTGTAATGTTGATGTCATACTTTCTGAGTCTGCCTTTTCAAGAGGCTTAAGTGCTACAAATTTAGTAACAGGGATGCCCTTCTCCAAGATGTGGAGATAAACTACCTCCTCTTCTGTAATACTTTTGTCTGTTGAGCCATCTGACAAAATAGAAAAGAAATCTTGCGATTTCACTAATGTGATAAGATCTTCCATCTTATCTTTGTAAATATATTCTGTGAATACTCTCGCTTGTTTGTCATTGCAGTAGGTGTCACTGACCGAGACCCCATTCACACGTAATAAGTTTACTTCATCTTTTAAATCAGTAAAAGGCTGTGCTTTTTTAGCAAGAAAAAAAGTTGTTCTGAAGAGAACCTTCATTTGTTCAAATTCTTTTTCTTCCATTTTTTGGACAAGTTTCATTAATGGCTGCTCTACAGGGGTTATAGAGTGAGCAAAAAATGCTTTCTGGATGCCTCATGTAAATCAGATGACTCATGAAACTCTACATTTGCCTTTTTAAATGATGAACACCCATCCCGGAAGGAATTATTTTTTCCAGATTTATCAAATAGTTCACACCACTCACATTTCATGATGTTCAATTCACTGTCATACTTTAGCCACTTACGATTCTGTTTCCACGAGTCCACAAATTTATATGTTTTTTTTCTTTTTTAAGGGGGGCTCTCCATCAGTTGTCTCATTAGTAGTAGGAGGCTGCGGAGGAGGCACTGAGGAGCACAGAGAGACAACAATGGGGCTAGGACTAGGCACAGGCACTGGAACATGAGAAGGTGGGAGGAGAACACCAGCACATTCAGAAGTATCACATGAGTTAGATTCTGCTATAGACAGACTGGAAGTGCCAGGAATCGAGTCGGATTCATACACCAGAGACTTGTCACTGCCAGAAGACTGAGAAACTGTTACTGTCACTCAAGACTCGGAATGGATCTGGCTTTGATTTTGGTCAGCTGCAGGAGCTGCTGCAGCATCTGCTGCAGTTTCAACATTTGTTTTGCTAAACTTGTAGCGAAAAAGAGTATTCACTGGTTTGGGTAAAACTTTCTTGGGTGGTATGGTGTAATTTTAACAATGTCTAATAAACTGAGCTTTTTACAATTTGACGTCTCTTTTGTGTTTTAATTTAAATGTCAATAAAAATTGTTGTCCATCAGAATAGAAAGCGTGTCGTGTATTTTTTTATTACTTTGTAGGTTAAATTCTTTGCACCACTGACTGCACACTAAGTCTACAAGGCTTAGCTGGATAAGGCAGGATTTTTTCAGTTTTCTCACAAAATTAGTAGTATCCAATCCCAGTTAGACTAGGCTGACATAGGTAGTGGACAGGACGGTACTCTAGGTAGCACACAAAGCACAGGGGATGCTCACACTCACTGCACAGCAGAGATTCTACTCTGCAACAGTTATGGTAGAAGGTAAATTCCTTAGAATACAGTAAGTCTGTCCTTCCTGACCTGACCTTAGTCCACAACACAACAAGGCTCTTTCTTAGGCTGAACCAGGGCCAGGTTAGGTAGCCAGTGCAGTGGTGGCACTGTGACCGGTAGTAGTAATGTACTGTTACTGTATGTTTATTTCTGTCAGTGTCTCACACACAAAAAAACTGTAACTTTACATTCAAGCTACAGACAGAGAGAGGGGACAGACAGGTCAGGATGATGTTATAATATAAACAATTTAAGACAGACACAGAGACACTAGACATACAATAGTACAGTACACACATACAGTAGACTAGGTAAGCCTTAGCCAGGTAATCCTACTGTATCTGCTGTCAAAATCAGTGTTTCCATATGCAGTATATTACTGCTATATTACTGCTACTGCACACACACAGATATTTATTTTACTCTGTTTCTGACAGATGCTAGAGAGACCCGCTAGAGAGACCGATGGATGGCGTAACTCACGCAGACACACACACAACTCACGTTACATGACCGTGGGTCCAGACCAGAACAGGTTCATCAATTCAGGTAGTCTCAGAATGTGGCAAGGTTGTGGTGGGATTGGGAACTGGGGAAAACAAGCATAAGCAGCAGCAGAGCAGACCCTTACTTTATATAAGATTGGGAAAAAAAGTGACATCAGATCAAAACTGCCCTTTGCCTAGGCTGGCTGGCTGTGAGCAAACTGCAATCTCACACTACCGCTGCTTAAATGATTTATTTATAACACACACACACACAGACACTGACTGGTATTTGTTTAATGATTTCCAGGCTTTTTTCCCCTCCTCAGCTATTTAGTCACAGAATAACTTTACTGGATGGTTACTGGAGGAGGACTGTACTGAATTGGAGGTTGGAAGAGTCAATGCTTTAATCAAGTGTTATATAGGACTGAGCTGATCACTGACTGACCAGACCTACATCTCTGCTACAGCTAAGCTCAGAGCTCCTGTTAATATATATTTAAAGAACTTTTACACAGACTGAAACACCCACTTGAAGTTAATGCCAAGGTTTTTTTTGTTCTTTTTACACAAAAATAAATGACTGGGGATTGGAATCAATTCAGAGTGTGGCTATCGTTACTACTGGCTAGGCTAGGTAGGCTCTGAGAACCCCACAGTATTGCTTTGCTTGCTTGCTACCTCAACAGGCAGACCCTTTCTTTAGATTGGATTGGAAAATAAACAGCAACTGCTTGGGCTGCAGGAAATCTGACACTGAAAGGCAGTCTTTGCTTAAACTGGTTATTTTTCTATCATACACAGGTATTTTTTTATTTATTTATGATTTTCATGCTTTTTCCCCCACACACATTCTAAACAAACTGGACTGGTACTGCTGCTGGACTGGAGACAACAGTGTTTCCTTTGATTAATTGCTTTTTGTTAAATGTCCGATGGCCTGGGATTGACTGACTGACCCACACACACTCTGAGGGATTTGACTGCTGCAGCTCCTGCTGCTAATATATTAACTGCCCCCACAAACAAAAGCAAAGAAACACCAGGTCCACCAAAGTATTTTTTGTTCCACAAAAAAAAAAAAATCAGGGATCAAAATGTGGCAAGGTTGTGGTAAAAGCTAACCACAAATTTCACTAGTACAGATAATCTGAGATAGATAAATCCTCAGTTTCTTTACCTTTTAGATACTGTATGTTCAACAAAAGCAACTGTAGTACTGCTATCTGTTTAATTAAACCACAGTACTGAAAATCCCCTCCCTTGCTTGGGGTCAGGGGGTGGGGTGGTGAAGCCCCAATTTACTTTTGTTCTGTCTCTGATTTAATCTCCAGATACAAGTATATTTTCCCTTTAATTGCTCTCTTTAGCTTACTAAACACCTCTTCCTGCCTACAAACAGCTAAAACTGCTTTTTTGTTGGCCCAGAAAAAAATTTCAGTTCATTCACGGAGCTTCCCGCCTAGCGACTGTACTCTATGAAAACTCTATCACAACTGCGTAGTTACAATGGATGCGCATGCCTATGTGAACCTTATTGTACCACATGCATTACAGAAAGAGACACACATGGTACAATATAGTTAACATAGTATGCCAGATGCCAGTCAAGTCAGATTTGTTGTCAGAGCACCTCCCCGAGTGACCGTCCCACCCCCCGGCCCATTGGCACAACTCCCATGTCTGATGCTGCAGCGCGCCTGCCCCGCCCCAGTGCAGTGTCCATGCCCATCCCCAAACCCTTCTACCCAATCAACAAAAGCATCCCAGCCAGCTCAGCCTACTTTAATGCGGCATTCAAAGTCCTGCTGCCGGCATCCCACCTCCTCCTTTGTGGCACTCCTCCAACCTCCAGGCTCTGGCTTGCGTTGCTCCTGCTGTTCGGGAGACAGGCTTTCTAAGATGCCTGCTCACTCCCAAGTCGTCTTCAGAGTAGCGCGCGCGCGATCGATTCATCTCTTAAAAAAAAAAAAAAGTCTGCCTGTGCAATCAGTACTGCGCCCCTAGGTGCACCTCTTGGAATTGTAGCCTAAAGCACAAAATAACAGCACATGCACTATGGTGCAGTCAAAAAATAAAACTACTTGCACCAGCTTGTTCCTACTTGCATTTGAAACAGGCTGGGTATGTTAATTTCGACCCCTGACACAGCATTGTTGTTACCCTAACTTTTACACTCCTCTCAAGCCATCGATGTTTAAGTAAGGTTTTCTGCCCAAGCCATCCCTGAATCAGCTTAATTTTCAATTTATTTATTTGAAAATTGGTAACTGGGAGAGGCACAGTGAGCTGAGGCTAATTTCCAGGTGCAACTGGGGGGACAGGGAGCAGGAGAAGCATAAGTACAATGCTTAGCAAGTCTTTATTTATTTATTTATGTTATTTAAACTTTGGTAACCGGGAAAGGCACACTGAGCCAAGGTTTGTTTCCAGGTGCGACCCGGGGGACAAGTCAGTAAAAAGGAAACATATACAAAAATAAATGAATATGACGTGAGAGTAGGTGCATCCAACAATGCAGCCAGTTACAGAACATCGGAGCGGTTTTACAAACACATTTGAGTAAATTACGTATGTAATATCATAAAAATAAAAGCCTGGGCGCAGTTAAGTCGGATCTAGGATAAGGCAGTTATTAGGGGCAGTGGCAAGGAGCAAATGGAGCATGCTGAGAAGGCACGGTTAGGAAACATGTGGAATGTAAGAAGGTACAAAATATAAAGAGAAATCATAATACAGTGTGAAACATCTGTACAAGTGCAAATTAAAACAGCAGCAATACACATCATGCAAATAACAATACTGAAACAGACAAGAGACCTGTAAGGTGGATGCATGCTTAACCCCGGCGGGAAGAAAGTGCGGAGGTGGTGAGGAAATGAAACCAGTAAGCAGGTAGTGGAGACCCAACTGGATGCCTAAAATGGAAGGTAGTGGCTGCAGGCTGAGGAGGTGTCAGGAGTATGGGTAATAGGAGCTGGTAGGAGGAGGAGATTCAACTGGTGCCTGAGTGAGCCGGGAAGGAAGAAAGGCAGAGGGAGGAGGGGAGCAGGTTCTAGATTGTGGGAAGTCGAAAGGAGAAGTCAGATTGCCCAGCTGAGGATCGGAGATGAGGAATGGCAAAAGTGCAATGATCCTGGGAATAGAGGGAGCAGTATATAGGGGATACTGGGGAGAGGAGAGGTAAGAGGGAAGGGAACCAAAGCAGTATTTGGATATGAAGGAGGTACAGTGAACCTGGTGACGTGAGGGCAGGGTAGATGCCTTAGTGGTGGGTATGAGGGGGGATTTTGTAGCAAAGTGGCCAAAGCCATTACAGAGGGTGTCCAGTCTGGTAAGGGAAGTGGATGGGCAGTGCCATGGACCACATCCACATAGAGCCAGGGAGCACCATTTTGATAATAAGCTCCCTGCAGACTTGCATAGATAAGCAGTCTTTGTTGCGGTACAAGGCACCAAACTTTGAACAGAGTTTTTCGTAGATGGCATTGATGTGGGCAAAGAAGTCAAGCTTGATGTCAAGCCATACACCAATGCACTTTGAGGACTGTACCACTTCAAAAGGGCTGCCATCCAGTGCAGTGAAAATAGGGAGGACCGTGGGTCTGTCCAGTTGCTGACTGGTACCAAAGGTCATGGACACTGATTTTTTTTCAGTGTGACCCAGAGTTGATTGGATTGAAATCAGCATAGAGCATTGTGGAAGTCCTGCTGGAGCAGGTCTTCTACAGCAGCAGTAGAGGGACCGGAGGTGAAGATGACCATGTCATCAGCATACATGTGAATGTCTGAGTTGGCACAGGTAGAGGAGAGGTCATTCAGAAAAATGGAGAAGAGGATGTGACCCAGGATGAAGCCGTGTGGGACCCCAGCCTGGATGGGTAGTGGTGGTGACAGGACGCCTCCTACCTGTACCAACTGTTGAAAGCCGAAGAGGTAAGAATGTAACCAATCAACAGCAGGAGCTAGTACTGTTAGTTTTAGGTGTACGATATCATGGGCACACCAAGAAGTTTGATTGGAGAGGACATCTGGGACGTAGAGGCCTGCATGTGAAGCCTGGAATCTCACTCTGTGGCCAGCATGGGGGGGGGCTTGTCCAAGAAATGAGACACTCCCCTGCCAGATGACCAATGATCAGTGTTGCCATAGGATGTGACAGTTGCCACCCACTTTCTTGTCAAAGAAAACATGCAGCTTCTGTAGCCCTACTTGTTTGAGCGGGGTGGGGCAATTGGGGAAGGGGGATAAGATTAGGCTTTGTTACTACTGTTTTCATCGGTCAGTTTTTGAAACCTTTGAGATTTAAACTTGCATCATAATGCTTATAGAAGTTATACTAAGAGATTATGTACCAAAACATATGTGCTAAATAAAGGTTTGACTTGAAATGCGTCTACAGTTTCATAATTTGTGCATTAAATCACCACTGTGCAATAACGGACCAAAGTATAAGTATAAATTCCCTCAACTACTGAAGTAGAGCCTTTATCTGACCTGTGTTGTTGTGCTGTAATAAATTCAGGGTCAGGTTACTGGATTCCATCAATCACATTACAGGGTTTGTTTTACCCATTTTATAATAGCTGTTATATGCCTAACATTCCCAGGTCAAATTTACATTTTTTGTTGCTGTAACATCATAATGATTTTGTTGTCGGTTTCTGTGTTTGAAAGCTGCCTCTCCAAGATCCAAGACTGGTTGAGTGCCAACTGGTTGAGGCTGAATCCTGACAAGACTGAGGTTCTGATGGTGGACCTGGGCCATCGGATATAGTGGTCCTCAGCTGGGCAGGCCTCTGGGCTTTTGCTTGGCAGTAGCCAGCTGATGACCTCTGAATGGGTGCGAAGTCTGGATGTTATTTTTGATGACGGGTTGACTCTGAAATCTCAAGTGTCTTCCGTCAAGACCTCATTTTACCATCTGAGGAATTTCGCCTGGATTAAGCACCTGGTTCCACCCGGCGACCTGCTGTCTTTGGCCCACGCTTTTGTGACTTCCCGCCTTGACTACTGCAACACCTGTACCTAGGGCTATCAGGGGTTGATATCCACCACTTGCAGCTGGTGCAGAATGCTGTGGCCAGGTTGTTGACTGGACTTTCTTGATCTAGCCATGTCCCACCTGTGCTGCGTGAGCTTCACTCTCTGCCAGTCCAGTGGTGGATCACCTTCAAGGTCGGCTTATTGACCTATAAAGCCCTATATAGACAGGGACTGAGTTACCTGCAAGGGTTCCTACGCCCCTACTGCCCCCTTCAACCGCTTTGCTGACAAGAGATTGCTGGAGATTCCCAGGGTCTGGTTGAAGACTTTGGGGGCCTGAGCTTTTACATTCGCAGCCCCTACCCTGTGGAATTCTCTGCCTCACCAGGTGAGAGATGCCAGACTGTGGAGAGTTTCAAAGTGGTTCTGAAGACTCACTTATTTTTGTTTGCCTTTTCTGATTATTAATTATCGTCATGCCTGCTGCTTAATTTGCTATTTTAGACATTAACAGATTTGTAGTTTTATTTTAAGGTTTTAAATGTTGTAAAAGTGCTTCAATACTCATAGAATTGTGCTTGTTATAAATAAAGATTATTATTATTATAAATTTCAGTATTTCTAATGGCTAGTACATTTCTTGCATTTGCTGTAAAAAACAGAAAGTCAGGTAACGCTTTTCCTAACGATCCCTTTTCCTGACACATACAGGAATCCCTGTATCTGGGTGCATATAGTAACAAAATAACATGGCACTGCATACATGCAGTTACAGACTGCAGTAGTTTCATGCAAAAATCCTAAATGCTGTGGCCCTGGGGGATGAAACAACAGCAGCAGCTACTGTAGGTGGGTGTCAAGGATTTTCCATCCACCTCACAAAAGCATAGTATGAGTATGTTACAACCATTGTGAGTAGGATTTGATTTAAACACAAGATACCTGCGCAAGTGAGGCAGGGGTTTAAATATCTGACTGGTTTTAAGTTTGCTTTTACAGAGGAATGTGACCTTTAGACTTGCCCAGTTTGCAAATCCCTCCCACTCAATTATACAGCTTTCTCCAAACCTGTAACCAATCTTTCTGATTGCTGTTCTTTTCCAAGAGGCAGCGCATAGCATTTGCTGAGCAGTGTGGAACACAAAACCATTATGGATTTACTGGTCAATGTAGAGAAATGGATACAAGAAAACAAAGCTTACTTTTTACCTCCTGTGTGCAATAAACTTATGTGAGTATTACTCTGGACATCTATGTGACATTTAACAGTGTAGAGTTAGGCAATATACAGTTAACTGATATGTAAACAGATGGAAATTGCAAAAATGCCAGCTCAGAGTTCAGGAAAATGTTGAGACTTGTTAAGCTTATTCCGCTTAAAAAGTGCTACTGGTTACATTTTGTTAAGCAGGACATTTTACATCAGAAAAAGTAACAATAATATCGATGCATAACATATTGCAATCTGCTTGCCTTCTGTAGTTCAACCTGAGTTTTAGGAGTTTCTTTTCCAGTAAGTGATACTACAAATAACCTTAGTGGGACACATTCCATGCTCAGCGGCCCAGGTTCCAGTTGTCTTCTTGGCAGAGCTGGTTAACTCAACCGGAACGGTATTCCGGGCAGCCTGGATTCAAGTCCCAGTTGAGGCACTTACTTCTTTCTCTCCTCTGTTTGTATTTGTTCCATAAAATATGCACACTGCACCCATATGATTGAAAATGAAGTAATAATTTGTGCAGCACCAGGTTGTGCATTGGAGAAAAAGTAATGTGTCCTCCAGGATAACCCAGATTCCAGTTGCCTTGATGGCACAGCTAGTTAGCACAACTAGAACCCTATTCCGTGTGGCCTGGGTTCAAGTCCCAGCTGAGGCACTTACTACTTTCTCTCCTCTATTTGTATATGTTCCACCTATGATATTGTTGATACTACAGCCAGGGCAGCAGCTTCTGGCATTTGCCTCAGAAGGCACTCTTGGCTTAAGAGTCTCTGGCTTTGTGGTTGATGTACAACAAAAAGTGCTGAACACCCCTTTTGTGGGTCACAAACTTTTGGCGCCAGACGTGCAGGATATTATAAATGACATATAGGCCTCTGGAAGGTCTATTCAGTCCGTCCACTCCCTTTACCATACCCAGCCCAGAAGTGGACTGTGGCCCTCCTTTTGCAAGGTCTCTCACAAGCTGGATTCTGGAACCCAGCTCCAGCGCACATGCAAAGCCAGCTTTGCGTTGCCTGCCCCCAGCCTGCCTCTGGCTCCTCTGTCAAACAGTCCAGGATGGAGGTGCAGCCCTGGCCATTGGTTCTACCTCCGCCTGACTCCTTGTCAGACCCCCCTTTTCTCCCAAGCCAGGCGATGGTGGTCAGACGTCAGTTCTTCCTCCATCTGTTTCAGTGGAGAACCATTAGAACAGATGTTTGGATCCTACAGATAATAGAAATGGGATCAGTGCTCAGACGATCTAGACCAGCTGGTCCTTGTTTCCTTGCCAGCACGTAAAATGCTTCACTGGTGGAGAGACCCGGTCAATCTCTTAAAGGGGGTACCTTTTCTTTTCCCCCACTTCTCACCAAATCCTAACTACGGATGCTTTGGGTCTGACTTGGGGGCTCATCTGGGTCCTTTTCAGACTCAGGGTCTCTGGTCCCCCTGAGAGACTCACCTCCGCATGAACATCCTAGAGATGAAGGAAGTTCTATATGCCTTCCAGAACCATCTCTGGGCTGTCTGCTGGTGCAGTCGGACGGTCTCAGTGTGGCCTATTACATCAACAAACAAGGGGGGACTCATTCCTACCCTCAGTGTCAGGAAGCAATGAATATCTGGTACTGGGCTCTAGATCACAGTCTAGAACTGTCAGCTGTCCATGTGCCAGGCTCCCAAAATGCCTTGGCAGACAGTCTCAGCAGGTCACAGTCCAAAATACATGAGTGGAAACTGCTGACCTGGATCATAGAAGACCTGTTCGACAGGTGGGGGTCATCCAGAATTGGACCTTTTTGCATCCCCACTCAATGCAAAGCTGCCACATTTCTGGTCACTAGATCCAGGGCCTGGAGTTTTCAGTGGGGATGTGTTGTCCCTCTCCTGGAATGGAAGGTTTCTTTATGGCTTCCTACCCTTTCCTCTGATTTATAGGGTGCTCCTCAAGTTACAGTTGGAGGGTGCCACCCTAATTCTGGTGGCTTCTTTCTGACCTCTGAAGCTATGGTTTCCATTACTGCAACAATTGGCTGTGGAGCCTCTGGTTCCCCTGCCTCTCTGTAGAGAACTGTTGACGCATGCTTAGGGGACCCTGGGCCATCCTGACCTCAAGTCCCTCCACCTACATGCATGGATCCTGAGGACGTAGCCATTGCTCAGTCTGGTGTGTCTCAGAAGGTGGCTGATGTCCTGGTGGCTGCTAGAAAACCTTCCACCATGGCTACTTACTCTATGAAAGGGCAGTGGGTTGCTATCTGGGCCACTTCTCATGGCCTGGACCCCTTCACCTGTCTGGTGAACCAGGTTCTGGAGTATCTCTTGTTCTTGTCTGAGGCAGGACTCAGGTACTTCTCTCTTAAGGTGCACCTGTCAGCCATATCAGCCTTCCATGTGCCCAATGATGGCCATACAGTGGCACAGCTGGATGTGGCAAGGCATTCTCCACTTGAATTCTCCTGTCTGTAATGCAGTTCTGGCTTGGGACCTCAATTTTGTTCTTGAGAAACTGACACTGCCTCCTTTTGAGTCAGCTGCATCTTGTGAGCTATGCTTTCTGTCAGGGAAAGGGTTATTTTTAGTTGCCATTATTTTTGCTTGAAAAAATTCAGAGCTGCAGGTGCTCGCCTTATTTCTGTAAGTCAAGCTTTCCTGTGTTGTCAAAACTCAATTTGTACTCCACGTACTCATTTCATTTACAATTAAGCATTTACCTGTTTGTCCTTTATGATGTTGTATCTAACTATGGCCTGTGGAGCATATCATAGAAACATAGAAACATAGAATTTGACGGCAGATAAGGACTGCTTGGCCCATCCAGTCTGCCCATTTCCCTACCTAATGGATAAGCTGCAGATCCTAGTTAACCAGCAGCCTACTTCTTCCTACCCCCACCCCCTAGAATTGCCTTATGATTGTCCCATGCATGCTTGAATTCCACCACTGTTTTTGACTCCACAACCTCCTCCGGAAGGCCGTTCCATGCATCCACGACCCTCTCTGTGAAAAAATACCTCCTCAAATTACCTCTGAGCCTCCTCTCCATCTTCAAATTGTGCCCCCTTATTCTTGCACACCTCTTTTTTTGAAAGATGCTACCCTCTTGGACTTTGTTGATTCCCTTGAGGTACTTGAAAGTTTCTATCATGTCTTCCCTCTCCCTCCTTTCCTCGAGGCTATACATATTAAGCTCCTTAAGTCTCTCTTCATATGTCTTCCGGTGCAGACCCTGCATCATTTTAGTTGCCCTCCTCTGGACAGCTTCCATCCTGTCTATGTCTGTGCGGAGATTGGTTCTCCAGAACTGCACGCAGTACTCCAGATGGGGTCTCACCACCTGTCTGTGCAGAGGGATAATAACTTCCTGTTTTCTACTGGTGATGCCTCTCCTTATGCATCCCAGTATCTCCCCAGCCCTCCTTGCTGCCCTCTCACATTGCTTGCCCACCTTTAGGTCATCTGATATGACTACCCCCAGGTCCCTTTCCATTTTTGTTGTTGTTAGTATCTCACCCCCCATTGTGTACTCTTCCCCTGGGTTTTTGTTTCCCAGGTGCATTACCTTGTACTTCTTAGCATTGAATTTAAGCTGCCATACATTTGACCATTCCTCTAACCTTGCCAAGTCCCTTCTCATCCTTTCCACTACACCTTGTGCATCAACTCTGTCGCAGATCTTTGTGTCATCTGCAAAGAGACATACTTTTCCTTCCAGTCCCTCTGCAATGTCGCTTATAAAGACATTGAAGAGGACTGGCCCTAATACTGAACCCTGCGGTACCCCACTAGTAACCTCCATTTCTTCAGAGTGGACTCCATTTACTATTACTCTCTGTGTCCTATTCTCCAGCCAATTCTTTACCCAGGCTGTCATCTTGGGACCCACTCCTAGGCTGGCTAACTTGTATAATAATCTTTTGTGTGGGACTGTGTCAAATGCCTTGCTAAAGTCTAGGTAGACCATGTCCACAGACCCTCCCTGATCTACTACTTTGGTCACCCAGTCAAAGAAATCTATCAGATTCATCTGGCATGACCCTCCCGCTATGAATCCATGCTGCCTTGGGTCCTGTGCCCCTCTGGCCTCTAGATACTCGACAATTCTTTCCTTCAGAAGTGATTCCATCATTTTCTCTATCACTGAAGTTAAACTAACAGGTCTATAGTTTCCTGCTTCTGCCTTGCTCCCACTTCTGTGAAGGGGAATCACATCTGCCCTCCTCGGGTACCACCCCATCCTCCCATGATTTGTTAAAGAGGGTAGTAAGTGGTGTCACTAGTTCTACCCTTAGTTCTTTTAGAATTCTTGGATGAAGCCCATCAGGCACCATTGCTTTGTCCACCTTCGGTTTTAAGAGTTCTTTCAGAACCCTTTCTTCTGTAAATGGGCTGGTATCAACTTCTGTATCCAGAGTGTTTCTACTGTTTGTTTTAGGTACCTCCTCCTCTTCATTTGTAAATACTGAGCAAAATATTTGTTTAGTATCTCTGCCTTTTCACAGTCACCCTCTGCCCACCTCCCTCCCTTTATTAAGCCTCACTATCCCTCCCTTGGTCTTTCTTCGCTCCCTGATGTACCTATAAAAGGTTTTATCCCCCTTCTTAACTGAGTTGGCTATCTTTTCCTCGGTTTGGGCCTTTGCTGTTCTGACTGCCTTCCCAGCTTTCTTTTGCTTTAGCCGATACAGTTCTCTGTCCTGCTCCTTCTGTGATTCCTTGTACTTCCTTTCTATGTCTCATGTATTTCATTAATGCTGTTTTTGTGATATGTCTATGTACTCCTATTTCTCATTCCCCCAGGACACTCTGTGGAACGAGCAATTTTATATTGTTCAGTGTGCCTTTCCTGGTGAAACTTTTCAATAAATAAATAAATTTGATTTTCCACAATGACAGGGTCTATTTGCATGCTAATCCAAAGTTTCTTTCTAAGGTGGTGTCTGAGTTTACCCTAAATTATTTTATCCACCTGCCTGTTTATTTTCTGGAGCATCCCAGTCCAGGGGAAGCATTGCTTCACACACTGGATGTAGATAGAATTCTGTGTTTCTATACACACCTTACAAAGAATGGTAGGAAGTCCTCTCAGTTGGTGTTTTTTTTTCACCCCTGGCAGAGAGGGCACTCCAGCTTCGAAACAGTGCTTGTCCAAATGGTTGGACAACTGTATTATCTTTTGTTACAGGATGTATGTAAGGAAACTCCTGGGGTTATCAGAGGCATGTCTGCAGCCGAGATTTGCACTGCTGCCACATGGTGTACTGTTCCACACTTTCATCAAGCACTGTAGTCTGAACATTGCTTCCAGAAGAAGGGCAGGCTTTGGACTAAATGTGCTTCAGGGCCTTCTTTCTTAGGCCTCTGGCCTTCCTGCCACCCAGATTGTCCTTGCTCTCAGCACTGCCTGGGACTCATTCCATAGGTGTGACCTGATGACAGAAATATCCCAGAAGAAGACAAAACAGTTATGCAAGAACATACTGTAACAGTAGATCGTAGAAGGAATCTTTCTCATTAGGTTGTGCCATTCCTCCCTCCATTCCCCTTCTCTCTGTCTCTCTCTACAGCTTGGCTGTCATGTTGCTCCTGCCTTTCTGCTAGCTGGACACCTTCTCTCTCTCTCTCTCTGTCCTTGGTTCCCTGGTGGGACTGAAATCTCCCATGGCCTTCAGCTAAGGAAAGATCTGAGGAGTGAGCATGGCCAGCTGCACTTATATAGGATGTGTGATATTGGAGCCTGACATTAGTATGGGTGGCCCCTAATAGACTGCAGCAAAAAGTGTTTGTGGGATCCTGATGCCTGACAGCTACGTTCCATAGTTGTGACCTGAATACAGACATTCCCTTGAAGATCTGCCATAATGGTAAGTTCTTACATAACTGTTCTTTAGGGTTTCCAACCCTAACACCCCGCCCCCATTCTGCAGGCAGTAACAGGAAAAAACATTATGGTTTCACCTATCTTGTATCTTTGTAAATCAGGTGAGGAGCGTGCTGTGGGGTTGTCAACCCTAACGCTCACCCCATTTCATCAATAAATAAGCTGAGATGTGTACAGTGTATGAGAATGGGGTGAGTGTTAGGGTTGACAACCCCAAGGCACACTGCACACCTGATTTGTGAAGATGCGGGAGAGGTGAAACCGTCATGGTTTTTCCTGTTGCTGCCTGCAGGGGTGGGGTGTTAGGGCTGGAAACCCTAATGCCACATTTCCCTATGTCTGTCACATTAACCCTAACTAGTGCATTAACAACATTTTTTGCAATTAATTTCCTTACTTTTTGAGGTAGTATAATTGTAACCTTGTTTGTCTGTGGGAGCTCTGGGCCCTCTGGGCCGTGCACTTCAGTCCCTCCATCGTTGCATACAAGTATGTTGCTGTGGAAGCACAGGAGCTCTTTGTGCCCTGTGCTTCCATTTCTGCCAAAACAGCAATTACTTTCCTTTGTTGTATGGCTTGTTAAAGTTCCAGTGTTATCCTATGGGAATTTGCATTTTCTTATTTTTTATGCTTTTCATGTATTGCCCCTAAATGTTTGGGGATATGTATTATTCTTGCAGTACTCATTAAGACCTTTCTTTTGATATATAGATTGTCCCTTAACTCCAAATATTGAGGGAGTTATGGCTTCTTGAAGTTCAAATGTGGGGAAAAAACTAAGTCCAAAATCGTTTCTCATATGAAGGAATTGTTTTTCGTATGAAATGAAACACCTATACAAAAAAGAATGCCTTCATACAAAAAAGAATGGGGAGAAAACTAAGTCCAAATTCTTTTTTTTGTAAACTTTTTTTGAAAACTTTCTTTATCGATTTTATGCACAACACATCAGTGACAAAGGAAGTTAGCAACAACTAATTCCAGGCAGTCTCATAATAGGGTATGTGGTTAGACCCTTCCTTAACATTACAACTAGGAGGGAGATAAAGGGCATGTAATACACAGTATACATAAATCATATTGCTAATAGTAGCCATAGAGCCCTAAGTGCTTGTGCAATTCAGGGATTAATAGAGGAGTCTCTTAAACCATCCAACCTCCTGGTCAAAGCAGGCACCAAAAGTAGCAGCTGAGCTGAATACATATTAATCACCTTCCGAGACAGGCCGCGTTAACTAGAATTTAAGCTAAACTAATGCATTTGGAGTTAACTAAGTGAGAGGTAATAATTACCAACTGTTACCCCACAGACAGTGATGAGTGACTGTACCTCACGAACAGAAGCACAGTGTCCAAGTTAAAATGTAAATGATTGCAAAGCATTATATCAAATTTGTGCTTTAGAAATAAAACTTATACTAGGATACCTGTAAACATTAGAAAAGGATTGTCTAACTAGGGTGGTATGTAGTTAGCTTAAACAGAGAAACAGCAATATTTTTGTCCATACTACCATAAGGCATGATGTGTCTTCAAGTCCTTTAGCCAGTGATGAATGATAGTCTCCCATGTGAAGGAAAGGGTGGGTTGGAGCCAGCTCGATGAGCCTTGAGAGATGCCATTTTAATAAGTGATGCAGTTCAAAAGTTAATGTAATATTAATCTACTGTAAATGGACTAAACTCCATACAAAAAGTCACAGCTGGTCCCTTCAAATACCCTTCACAGACCTGCAACCCACAGTACATATGTTACCGAGTTTGGAAATAACAGTTGCAGAGTTAATTCATTCTCATCGGATCCCATTGCTCCAACCTCATGACTATCTTTCTCCTGTTGCTTTTTGGTGACAAATTTGGCAGCATCTTTAGGTGCGGAGAAGATATACATGCAGTCTTCATTGATTACCAACAGTTTGGTTGGTAGCAGCATTTGGTAGTGCATGTTTAATTTCCTGAGGTGCCTCCTGATGGGATCAAATTGTTTGCGCCGTATCTTCATGCTATAAGACAGGTCCGGGTAGACTGATACTTCCAGATCTTACCATGTTGCATCTTGCTGTTGGCGAGCTGCTTTTAAAATAATATTCTTCATACTTACCGTGGTTCACACCACCAGTAGAGTTCTTGAGTTCAGTGAACCCGTTGCTCTGTGGCTGTATGATATTCAGGGCTTTGCCCAACCACATTTCAATAAGCTACTTAGGATTGTTACCCTCTGCATTCTCCGGGAAGCCTACCAAACAGCAATGACAAGCTCAAGACATATTTTCCACTGCTTCAAGTTTCTGCCATAGCAGTTGGTTCTCATGAAAAAGATTAGCTGCGACATGGCAGGCTTTTCCTGCATTGGCATCCGCCTTTTTCAGCAGTCATGTGTATCACATCCACTCTATGGTTAGGGGTGGCCCCATTTCCCGTGAGTCCATCCTACTTTTTATCTATGTCCCTGATTATGTGACAGAGTTGAGAAAGTGTATGATTAACAGTGGCAAAGGTCAACTTTCCTTGCAAGTGAGACTGCTGCTGTGGTGGTTGTTCTGCGGCCTGCTTGCTTGTGGAAGGTTGAGAGCTTTTTGGCTTAAAGAAGTCTGAATGAGAAGCAGAACCTTTTGGGTAACCCCATTCTTTTTTTGTATAAAGCCATCCTTTTTCCTATGGATCTATTCTTTTTTTGTATTGCCATACAAAAAAAACCCAACAGAAGTGAGTCACAAAAAAAATATTTTTTAATTGTAAGGAAAATAGATTTCTTGGTCATTTTTTCAGAAACTAAGTGCAGAATCCACCTAACAGGGTCCTGATGACCAAGACACATGTGTTGGTGTCTGTCCAGGATGCCATTGTTGTGGGTTTTGAATTTTTTTGGGGAAAAAAAACAGAAACGATGGTGGCCATACAAAAAAATATTTTTTCTCACAAAAAAGGATTGCCCCCATACTAGTAAGCCTTTTTCTTATGGACCAAATTATTTTTTCATTACAAGCAGCTTTCTAACTGACTGTACTGAGCATGCTTAGAACCAAAATTTTAAAATGTAATAACTTTGGAAGGGAATAATATTTTTCACCAAATCTGCAAAGGAAATATCTGTGGACCAAGCCTTCTATACCATAACAATTTCACACCAAAATTCCAAACCATATAGGTGCTAAGTGATGACAATTTTTATATTTTTTATTTATTGAATTTGCAAACAGAACTTACAGACAAGCTCCCACAGAGAGACAACAGCAGTGCAGTTATCAAATAATACAGTTCTTTTACAAAGGGACGTTGATAAGACACCATCTCCACAGTTACCACATAGGGAGGCATACCAAGTAATTAATACATAGCAACCATTATCTAACTGCATGCAGTGAAAGGAAAAGTAAGGGGAATAAAAAAAAAGACTGGGAATCCATCATACTTCATTATCAAAATGACTATTCGGTCAAGAGATTCCCCCAGTCAGTTAGGGTGTGTATAATCAGAAACTGATCCACAACTCCCAGGACCAATACCACGACTCAGTACAATAAAACAATGGAAAAACTATTACATCTTTTAAACCTATAGTCAGACTCCCTTATTGTAATAAAATATGATCAGAAAGTGTAACCCTCTGTACTAAAAAGTCTGATGACAGAATGCAGTGTAACAGAGCAAACCTGCCCCTAACAAGTAACAAGCCATACACTAACATGACGCTGCATAAACATTGTAAAGCAATCTGCCTGGTGAAATAACCCTGTTTTGGTATCTGAGCCTAAACAATGGCTATAAAAATGGATACCCTGAGCCATGAGCAAGATGGGAAATAGCTGAAGGAATGAACTGCTTCATGGTCATGTGCACAGTGTGAGGATGGGTGCTCGTCTCAGGAAGAAGAAGGTGGAAATCCACCATATCAATGAAACAGTAGAGTTGAGGCTAAACTGCTAAACTCCCCAATCCCACACCCATATAGAGCCAATAAGTACCCGGAGCCCAGATTAACAAAATTTTACTGCCTCATTGTACAATACATTCATGCAGAACAATAAGAGAATGAACAGTAAAAAAAGAAATTAGTCCCAATTAGAACTCACAGTTTACTGTCCACTGTCCAGAATCCCAAAGGAGAAAACACCACTACACAAATTCAGCATCATCCAAGTAAGCAATAATACCCAACATTGTGGGCATTATTGGGAAATACCAGACTGCCCAGGGGCGTAATGAGGCCTGACGCCACAGGCGGAGGGCCTTATAGCTCCTGGAAGATCTGGTATTTCCCAATAATGCCCACCCTGGAAGGTATTATTGTGCTTAGAAAATGGGCTTATATTATTCTTTTTTTTTTTTTAAATAATGATTTAACAAAAAAAAAGTGTATAATATAAAAAAAACAAAAAAACAGAAATGTTGGGTTCAGTAAAATAATCCCTTTACCAGTTTAGTGCCACTAGAGGGTGCTGCTGTTTTTCAGATCAGTTTTTTGGTGTAAGCTTGGAGTGTCACCTTTCCAGGACTTTGTTAGTTACCCAGAACATTGTTTTCATTTTTCATCGTGCCCCCCCCCGAGTTTACTATTCGTGGTATGGAGATAAAAATTGTTTCTGTTGCAAGAGTGTGAGCGGGGAGCGAATGGCTGCTCCATGGAGTGGGAATGACAGGGTGTCCTGTCACATGCAATCAGGAGACATGGAAGTCAACTGCTCAGCTCTGCAGAAAAAAAGTGCACTTTGTTTAGAAATGTGAAGGCGATTTGTAGCAGTCGAATATAGCGAGTCCTTTGAGAGAGGTGGTTTTGTACGAGTAGCTGCCCTGTGGAGTAGGAATGGTGTGTTGTCCTGTCACACACGATTGGGGGACACAGATGTCAACTGCTGAGCTCTGTAGAAAAAAATGAGGTACTTTGTTTAGATATGTGAAGGCTACTGTTGTGGGGGTGATTTCTGGCTCTTGGGTATAGCTAGCTACTAAGGTGTTTTCATACGAGAGACAGTGTATGGCAGTGCAAGCAAGCAGCAGACGTGAATTTTGTTATGACAGAGAGGCACGTGCTGCCGTTTTGAAAGTCGCGCTGCTGACTGCCAGTAATGTAAGGAAAGTCAATTGGTATGTCGGCTTCCTTTTTCATATTATTTTTTTTTTAAGTGTGGTTAGTCTGTCAATTTAAAGTTATACAGATTGGAGGGGGTTGGGGGGGCTTGGCCACCCACCAACTTGCTGACCAACTCTCTTGCTAAGCGATAAAAAAAATAGTGACTGGTCAATTAGGAAATTCTGGGTGCCCAATAATATGCAAAGTAATGGGGCACCTTGAATTGGCACTTGTTTTTAGCTGGGCATCTATTGAAAAATAAATACATGCCTGGCATGGCCATTCAGCCAATCAGCATACATTATTTTTTAAGCCCATTTTCTAATGAATCTTATCCCTCTGCTTCCTCAACCAGGTCCACCTTGATCCTTTACACATGTTTGTCAGCCTCCTTGAGGTCTGAAAACAGATACTGGTGCCCATTCCACACAAGCTGTAGCTTTGCAGGCAGTAGGAACTCATGTTGAATGTGGGACTGGCGTAATTGGCTTCTTACCCCATCAAAGGGTTTGTGGCGCTGGCGAGTACTATATGAGAGGTCAGGGAACATTTGTAGAGTGTGCTCACCATATTTCAAAATTCCCCTTGTGTCGAGCCATCCTAAGTGCTTTGTCCCTATCCCCAACTCCAGTGCAGATGATCATTAAAGTATGGGAGTTAGATGTCTCAGCCACCACCTGCCAGGGAGTCACATGGTAGGCTTTTTCTAGTGACAGTGGTGGATTAGTCTCAAAGAACCCCAGAATAACAGGCAACAAAGTTCATGCAAAAGACAGAGCATCCTAACCCGCTGCCGATTCAAGAAGTCCCACTACCTTGAGATTTTTCTGTCTAAGTTGACTCTTGACAGTCTCTAAGCATTGCTTCAACAAAGTATTTTCTTTAATCAGTTTGACCATCACATCAAGTTTTTTCACTATCCAGATCTCGGAATGTGCACATCCGAATGGAATGAAACTTGGCACGTCAAAGAGCTCCTCCCCGAGACCGAACATGCAAAGTTTTGTGCTAATTCGTTGAACGGTTGCAAAGACATTAAAGTGCAGATTTTGAGGTTTAACATAGAAACCCCTGTTCAACCCTAACCATAGCAGTGCTGCCACACCACTATAATAAAACAGTTAATATTTACACTAAATTTACAAGATATACAGAAGTCTAAGTATAATAATACTAGGAAGTTTAAGCAAAAGAACAGCTTAATGGACTGAATTTCAAATAGGAAGAAGCCTCTCAAACACTCAAGTCTGCTCTCTTACACAGTTGGCTTACTCATAAAACAGTGGCCTCTTTGTCACACAGGCCTGAGATTTAGGAGAGCAACTTACCTCTTGGTTCAGTGGGCATCCAGTATGGTGTCTGACTCCCAAACCTCCTGTTATAGCTAAGGTTAGCATGCTGTACCCTTCAGAGCTGACCCATGGATACATAACCCCAACTCTATTACCCCGGGGACTTTACCCATGGTATCCCAACCATCTCGCTAACCCACAGGACAGATTGCCGGACAACAGGGGGCCATCCTAGCCTAACCACACTCCAGCCCATCAGCATACAAATCTGACACAAAACACTCACGGCTGCCTGTCTGACAGCTGCCAACTGCCCAGACATACTCAACTTTAGAAACCATAATTACCCAATAGACAGTGGTTCATAATGCAGCACAAACATTACAAAATGTCAACAGGCATGCAAACAGTGGGATCAGTGTTGCTAAAGCAAGTTAACACAGTAATAATGTAACAGTGTTAACCCCCCCCATACTAGAAATTTCCCAGTATGCAAACAGTCCTGATCGTGTCCATTATGCAGAATCCCAGTATTCACAGTTGGTGCCTTTATTATAGTTTAAACTCCAAGGCAAAATAAAGAAAAAGGGGTTTATCCCACCCAATTGCTCTGCAGTTCACAGTTCAGTTCAAGCATCTCCTTTGCTTCACTGTCAGGACAATAATTCATGGGGCAGCACCAGCGGTGAGTCCTCTGGAAAATGGGGGGTGGGGGGCAGCAGAACACTCAATCAAAGTCCAGCAGTCCCTTCACAACCAAAATAAATAGTATTTCGGATGGGGCTTTGTCGTGGCCTCTCTGAAGGAATCCATTGCTTGGACATAGACCTTGCTTCTTCTACCTTCCAGATCTTGTACTAGGGCAAATGTCTTAAACTGAGTGAGGCCTTCATTCACATGAAGGACGTGCATTCATTTAGTTTACTTCTGGATTTCTTGAAGGACCATAGTGGGACTATGGGAACCTAATTTGTGTTCCTTGTACAATTTATCGAGAGTGCCCAAAACACCCAATCTTGCCTATTTTCTTCAGTTATATCCCAAATGTGCGCTGGAAGATAGGGATAGACATACTGTGGTAGTCTTGGCAGATCTTTTGATGAATAATGCATTTGGCTTGGCTCCACTGGGGCAAACTGCGCATTGTTTTTCAGAGCCTGGCCATCTGGCAACCAGACCCATTCCCAGTAGTGCCCCACCTCAGGGCTCCCATCTTTACAGACTTCATAAGTCTCTTGCCTCCTTCTACACTTGGTAGCAAGGGTGGGCAGATCTTTCCATAGCATAAGGTAGAAAGTTTCAAACTGGAATGGAATGTCCCATTTCAGGTCATCATCACTTGGCTCGCCCTAACCCTCCACTACTGTATCTGCAGCACAATCTTCACCTGGTTGTGTTTATGCAGTGGCCACAGCAGGGGGGCTACTGGAATCCCACGGCTTTTCATCAGGCTTAGACGATTTTGAGGCAGGTTTATTTGGGGACCTGCAGGCACACTACAGGCAGGCCTGGATGGACCTTTAAAATCCTCTGGAGTTAGTAGCTTCATGTGGGCCACTTGACCTCGGCCTTGCCCACAGGATACCAGGGCTAGATCTTTAGACTGAGTCTCAGCATCCACCCCACGGGGGACCAGAGTCTTTGGGGGGGGCCATATAGCAGCTGAATACCTTCTTCTCCACTGACACACTTAGTTGTTCTCTCATGTCCTCCCAGTCCTGAAAAGTGGATTCAGTGGAGGCTAAAGATTCAATGGGCGGTGGACACAGCAGCCACTCCACTCTCAAAGAGCCCCTTCTCTGGCACGTAATAATAATAATAACATTTATTTAATTAAGTGCCTTTCAATATTTCAAAGCACTGTACAATATTAATGCGAACAAAACACATATGCAAATACATATAGTATAAAATCACAATAAAACAGGAAATGCCTTCCCCCATAAAAAAGTCTTTAGTGCCTGCTTAAAACTCCCCACTGTCCTGCACTCCCAGAGTTGACGGGGCAGAGAATTCCAGATGGTAGGTGCCACAAACTCAAAGGCACATGCGCCAGATGACTTTAAGTTAACCCTCGGAATCTCCAGCGACCCCTCATCAGCTGAGCGGAGCTGTCGCAAAGGGGTGCAAGGAACCAGGAGCTCTTTCAAGTATTTGGGACCCAATCCATGTAGGGCTTTGTAAGTCAATAGACCTACTTTAAAGGTGATCCGCCACTGTATTGGCAGCCAGTGCAGAACGTGCATCACAGGGGTGATATGAGATCTTCTAGATGCCCCAGTCAACAAACGTGCTGCCACATCCTGCACTAGCTGCAAGCAGCGGATATCAACCCCAGGAAGCCCTAGATAAAGGGAGTTGCAGTAATCAAGGTGTGATGTCACAAAGGCATGGACCAAAACAGACAGGTCACTGGATGGAACAAGGTGCCTAATCCTGGCAGTGTTCCTAAGAATGAAAAAGGCCAGCTTGATGACAGCCGATACCTGATGTTGAAGAGTCAGACCATCGTCAAGCTCCACTCCTAGGTTACGCACCCGTTCAGAGATGAGAATCTGGGCCTCCCCCAGGACTAAACCGGAAGGGAGCCCAGTCCTCAATCCCTCTACCCTATGACCCGGGTCCACAACCAAAACCTCAGTCTTTCCTGGGTTCAACTTTAGACCGCTGGAATTCATCCAGTCTTGGATTTCTGTGAGGCAGCTGTTCAGTACCAAGATAGCACCAACCTGGTCAGGCGCAAAAGACAGGTAGAGCTGGGTATCATCAGCGTAGCAGTGAAACCTCAGCTCATACCATCTTACAATGTCTCCGAGGGGTAGCATATATACTGTGAATAACATGGAGGACAGCAATGAACCCTGAGGTACCCCGCAAGGCAGATAGAAAGCCCCAGATGAAAACAAACCTGAGACAACTCTCTGCGTTCTCCCAGCGAGGAAAGATGAAAACCATCTGAGGACTGTAACCGACAGCCCACAGATGAACCTCAGGCATTCGAGCAAAACCCCATGATCCACAGTATCAAAAGCTGACAATAGATCCAGGAGAACCAAGATAGAATGGTGTCTCTGATCTCTCACCATCAGGAGACCATTGAGCACCCGAACCGGAGCAGCTCAGTACTATGTCTCTTACGAAAACCAGATTGGAGAGGTTCGTATATATTATGGATGGTTAGATGGTTATCCATTTGAGCAGCCACAACTTTCTCAATAACCTTCCCCACAAAAGGGAGGTTAAAGATAGGCCTGTAGTTTGCTAGGTTCTCTGGGTCTAAAGAAGCTTTTTTCAGAAGGGGGATCACTACCCCGTCCTTCAGGGAGCTAGGGAACTTACCCATATCTAGAGAGCACCGGACAATCTGAGCTAAGACCGGGACAATGATCTCACTACAACCCAAAATCAGGGAAGTAGGGCCTGGGTCTAAACTACAGCATGTGGGATGCATCTCCTGGACAATCCTCATAATGTCTACGAAATCCAGCAGGTCAAAGGTACTCCAGGAAACTCTGGGCTCTGCGACAGAGCACCGATCAACAGCAACCCCCTTAGAGTGAAGTTGGTGGCACTCCCTCCTGATGTCGTCGACCTTATTCGCAAAGAAGCAAGTGATCTTGTCACAATCAGTTGGTGTAAAAACTCGATGGAGCTGCCGACAGGCTGGGTTGCACAGCCTGTCAACAGTTCTGAAGAGTTGAGCCGGTCGGTTCCGTGCGACAGAAATTTCCCTGGACAGGAATTCTGCCTTCTTATGGGAAATTTTTGTTTGGTAGAGTTTATAATGCTCTAGCAAAATACAGTGGTCGGCATCAGCGGCAGTCTTCCTCCAATGACATTCTAACCTATGCCCCAATTTCCACAACTCTCTTAGAGCCCCATCAAACCACGGGGCTCCAGGGCGACGTGGAAGGGGTGAACTCGGACAGGAGCATTCTGATCAAGAGCTGAAGATATGGCTCCATTATAGGCCACTACCAATTACTCAGGATCAGTGCAAGACTCATCCAATGATGAGGGGTCAATGACCACCATCAGGTCTTCAGGAACCACATCCCGCAAAGGGCGGTACCTGACCAACTCCACAGGGGCCGACCTCAAAATTTAACCCAACTGAGTAATGATTAGATCAACCGACTGGTTCCACCACTAAATTGGAGGCCTCGATCGCCAGGAGGAAGACCTGGTCAAAAGAGTGACCTCCCTTGTGTGTAGCTGAGGAAACAACCTGTGTAAAGCCCAGAGATGTCATCACCTGGAGGAAATGTTGACCAAAAAGCGAGGATTCGTCATCAACCCATCAAATCAGTCTGCGTGACTCCAAAGCCATGTTGGCGGCGAAGTCTGCTATTTCCTGCAGGAGTGCATATTGGTGCATATTGGTAGCAAAGTTACACCCAGGCCCTCAAACTGACACACCACACATTTTGAGCCAGTTGCTTTTTCCACAGTGACCCATAGCCACTGAAGCATAGAAAATGGGACCGGAACATCTGAGGCCTCTGGTGCTTTAACCATTTTGGAAAACTTTTACAAACTGCTTTCTTTCAAATTGAAAAGTTGCTCATGCTCCCAAAACTGGTTGAAATCTCTTCTGCACACAGGTCTCCGAACATGGCAAAGCAACTTTCTCTGCCCCAGAAAGAATCCACAGTCCAATCCTGGTGCTGTGCTCCACTGCATTTACATAAATAGCACGTTTGAGATGGTGATGTGCATCCTGCTGAGACCAGCTGGTGCCATGAGCTCTCCAAAGGTGCAAAATCTCTCACACTGAGCCATCTGTTTCCAACCAAAGTTTGAAAGTTCGAAAACAGTCTAGGCAGACCCATTTCGACCGAAAGTCCAATATTGTATAGGCACACCCAAAACACCAATCCTGAATGAGCCACTACATTTGTAAGTCCCCCCCCCATCCCCCATGGTCTAGGGGTGTGCCTGATGTTACAATGGGAGGGATACACACAACAGCTGAAACACTGTTCATGTTCATTTTGATGGTTCTTATGAGGGTTGTCTGCAAATGACAGGTTCATGGCTGGAATGGGGTGCTGACTTTGGTTCTAGGCTGCAGCAGAACTTTTGGGGTAAGCAAAAACATACCGAAGGGTTAAATAACTGAAGGTCCACAACACTTGCAGCTTAAAAAATGGTGAATCCCATTTTAATTAAAAGATAACTCCATGGCACCATATCAAAGTTTTCAGTTGCAGACCACGGGGGCCTACATGAAGTAGTCAGTGGTTACATGTGGCCGGGCTAGCCCCACCTAATATTAATTTGTCCCATGGGCCGAGATGGCCACTAAAGGTGCTGAGCAGCATTTTTTTCCAGGCTGGGTGACCTGCAGTAAAGGCAACGGCTGAAGTCTGACATTTCTTTCTTCTCTGGCTCAAAATACACTCGCTGTACAAGGCAGCTGGAGGCAATTAGCCATTACAAATCGGGCTACCTCTCTCTCTTTCCCTCCTTTATTGGCACTCAAAACAGGACTTGAGCAGGTGACTCTCCCCTCTAAAACACAGGGCAGATGTCCTTACCACATGGCCACAATCGAGTTGGCTATCCTTGGTTTAGATGCACTCCTCTCTCTCTGGGCATGGACTGATTTCCTCAGCACCCCTGGAGGTACCACAACCGGGTTGGCATTAATGCTTCAAGAACAGGCACTGTCCACACCATACTGGGCTCTATTCCTCTTCCACCCTACCGCTGTCTTTCTCCAATGGTTTGAGAAGTCATAGGTTTGAGACCACGCTCCTCTCTTGCACTGCCTGTCCATCTCCAGCCAGTTTTAGCTGCAGCATCACTGGAGGGAGAACAAAAATTGCACAGGCTTCACTGCTGCACAGTCCCCGACTCAAACAGTGGCCATCACCACGTCAACTTGCCACACTCCCTGTTTGCAGCCCAACCACCCACGGAAACACTAACTGTCCTGGTGAGCAGGCAATCCCCCCTGCTCACCCACTCCCAAACACCGCCACACTCTCCACGGTGGAGCTCCCCTCACTTGTGCCAAAATCCACAATGTATGGCCCCAAGCACCTTTGGTGACCTCCTACCCTCAGAATCCCTGCTGGTGGGCAGAGGCCAGAATGCCTTATTAAGGACCTTAAAGACCTAAATGTGTACGATCTGCACACACACACACACACACACACACACACACACACACACACACACACCCCAACCCATGGGGGGGTACATTAACATGTTCACCTTGGGGTGGGGAGGCTGAGAGGTAGAGCTGGGCAAAATTAACAGATTCCAAATTCATGGACTTTTCATAGAATTCCATGAAATTTCACTAAATCTTTGGGGAATTTTCTGAACTTCTTTAATTGGTTATAACTCAGTCCATGTTGCAGCTAGAGGTCTGACATTTGATAGGTGTATTGCCTGAAATGGGTGGTAAATCTTTGGTACAGCCTACTAGTGGAGACAGGGGACATGAAGACATTGCATGCCTTCAGGATAAGAATGGGTACATTTCTGATTGAAAGGGAGGGGTACCTTGGGTATTAGCGTGTATAGAGAATCCATGTAAGTTTGTACCTGTTTACACAGCATACTTATTTACCCCTGCTCATCAAACAGGACTGTGAGACCTGACTGACCTGGAGCTCCCCCTGATCTTTAAGTTCTTTTATTACTATAATTACAAGCTGGGTGGTTCTTCAGAGGTTTTGCATGTTGCCACGATTATTGGAAATGCAGACAGTGTCATAAAGGAAACTGGGCACTTGCCCAGCTCACAGACTTAGTTCATAGTGCTTGAACCAAAAATGTAACCAGGCATTAGTTCCAAGTAGCAAAAAGATTCATTTCATTTTATTTGTGCAAAGAATTGTGTGGATACACTGCAAGGCTAAGCAAATCCTGACCACTTCATCTTACTTAGCTTTTCACACCATGGGGCATGTCATCTGATGAGGAAGGCTACCTTTTTCCCTTTAAAATCGAGTGCTATGAGTAGAATCTAGAAGGTGGGTGAGTGCCTGACTTTTTCTTCATGCTGTATCATATGTGCTTTTGCTTTGTATTTACTGTAGGCGTTAAACAGACCCCCTTTGGAAGCAGGGAGCTTTGCTGAAATTGGCTTTCAGATTGGTTCAGTTACTTGATACAAGGTAGCCAAAAACATGCTTTTCGAAGTCTCTTTGTACTCTTGGAATAAGGGAAGTGGGGTAGACCTGAGATGAAAGGGAATGGGCACAGTGGAATTTACTGTTGCAAGAAGAGATGGTTTGGAGAATTACTGCAAGCGGATTTGAAGACAGGCAGAGAGTACAGACATCACATGCCAGATCTGTAAAGCCTGTTACAGATGATGTCCAGTGTATGTAATAGAGGATGAAACTGAGAACATAATATAGCTGTAGCTGAGAATAAGGAGGAGGAAATCGAGCAGACTAGTTAGACTCTATGGCCTTTTTCTGATGACAAATTTGTATGTTTCTATATAAGAGAGAGAGTTATGTCCCGAATAGCATACTCAGTTTTGGCCCAGTGAAGGCTACTATGTAGTCAACATGTTTAGAGAAGATGTAGGGTTGAGACACATACCAAGATACTTAAAAGCAATCATCTCCAAGGGAAGTGATCTGTAGGGGGTGACCAGTTTTGTAACATTGGGGAGAGTGCCAGAAACCTAGCATTTGTTCATGTTAAGGCCCAGTTATTTGCAGAGAACCAGATTTCAATTTTGCCAAAGGCATGGTATAGTTTATCCTTCACCTCTTCTATAACAGATGAGCTACTGCACATTATCGTATCATCTGCATACATGTGCACTGAGCAAGAATCGCCCTGAAAGGCAAGGTGATTGTTCATGAAAAGAAGGAGGGGCATGTTCTGGATCTGTGTGACATTCTCAGTAGAAGTTCTCTTACATCTGAGTTAGTGATGGTGACCAGTGGAGTTTATCAAGAGGCACAATTGGCAAACTTGCCAACAAAAACATCAACACCTATCCCTCCAAGTTTTCTAACTTTTTTTTCAGTTAATTTATTTATTCTCCCCCTGGTCGGGTGGCTATACATCTTGCCAGTTCTCCCAGCCCCATCCCCCTCTCACAGTTCACCTTGCCAGCTGCCCCATGGCTATACCACCCATGGTAGGGCGACGGGGATTTCCCCGACCCGCTGAAAGTGCAAATCCGGTGCTAGAGGTGGCTGCCATTTGCGGGGGCAGCACTTGCAGGGACCAGCTTCACTTTGCTGCACCCAGACCCCTCTTCTTTCTTTCGTGGTGATTCCCCTGAGACGAGGTGTGCAATGACACCTCAGGGGACAGTGCGTATGCGTCCATAGGGCCTACCCCAAATGCCTGCCTCATCTCTTCCTGTCTGAAAGCGTCAGTGCACCAGCCCCCAGCCTCTGCTAGGGGCTAGTCATGCACCGACCACTAGGATCCCCCCTTCCCAGAGAAGGTGAGCAGTCTGTTGGATGGTGGATCCTTCTTCATCCCTGCTAACCCCCAATGGCCAGTTCTTGTTCTCAAACATGGGTCACCAGCATAGCATGAGGTAAGGCGACCAGTGCCTCAGCCCTCCACGCCACTAGGCCTCAAGTTTTCTAACTTAGAGTTCACGGTTCTAGGCCATGGAAAAATTGATGAAGGAAGCTCCAGTGATCTGGCCTTTATGTATGGCAAAACATCCTGGGTTATCTTTAAAAATGCGGTGGTGGAGTGTAAAGGTTTAAAGGTGGATTGTGAGTGCATTATGGTAGTTTAGAAACTCATAGACCTGCAAGTAAGTGGAGCGTGACTACAGAGAGACCTGTAGTTAGTCAGGTTAGACCGACATACACCTTTAGATAGTGGACGCACATGGACACTCTTACAGATGGTAGGAAGCTCACTATTAAGAGGAGAATGATTTACTAGCATAGATGTGCAGAAACTGATG
This sequence comes from Neoceratodus forsteri, assembly GCA_016271365.2. Taxonomy (NCBI): domain Eukaryota; kingdom Metazoa; phylum Chordata; order Ceratodontiformes; family Ceratodontidae; genus Neoceratodus; species Neoceratodus forsteri. The sequence continues at coordinate 1,275,557,553 of CM057450.1, read as the reverse complement.
GTTCTGCCAATCTAGAAACTTTGACTTGAGACCATTTATATACTGTGTTTGTCTGGACTGATGTGTAGCTCACTGCAGTGTAACAGAAGTAGAGTGTTGAAGAACCAGTAACATGGGGCCAGGGAACAAGGATAAGGGCCCAGAGATGGGGCCAGGGATCAAGGATGATGGCCCTGAGAAAACAAAAAAAACTAAGGGTGAGTGAAGTTGGCCATTAGCAAATTTGACACAGCTTCAGTTTGGGTCCCATGAATTTGGCTGAGCTCCAGTGATTCGGCAAAACTTCTTATGGTCCCAATTTAGTAAATGACATGAGTTAGAGCAGACTATACATTGGGGGTTGGGGATGTTAGAAGCTTTAAGGTCAGCAATAAATACAGTATTTATTGCTTTAATTTCCTTGTGGCAGGTAGTATTGGTGTGCCACTGCTGGGCATTGCTGTGTTTGTGGTGGTAGGATGGAGTCATTTACATGATCCTTTCATTAATTGTAGTTTATATGCAGAGAAAATGTGAATCATAATGGAATATTACATTTGTTCCAAGAGTCTTCGAAAACCAGTGTCTTCCACCATGAAGAATGGATGAAGATCAAAGGCCATGATGTCACAAATGAGCTTTGTTATTCATACAGAGCTTTTATTTTATTTATTTATTTCAATTCTAGGATTACAATTACCTTTGAGCCCAGGGCTCTTTTACAAAGGTTCCACATCAAGACAATTGGCATCACATAACAATAGACAAAATTGTTACACAAATAAGGGTAAAGGATATCAAATTAATTTTGAACAGGCAGGGAGAGGGTAAAGTGGAAAGGAAGAGGACAAGAGGGGGAGGGGTGGTAGAAAGAAATGAGAGGGGCAAAGGCGGAGGTAAGAAAATGAGAAGAGAGGAGAGGTGGGGGTTGGTAAGGGTATAGGGGGTGAAGCAGCCAGGAAGGTGGCATTGTCAGGTGCTGGAGAGCAGATGGGGCAGAGGCCAAACTAGGCAGTACGCGTATGTAAGGAGCTAGATATAGGAGAGTGGTAGCGGGCGGTGTTGCATAGACATTATCCATGACAGTTTGAGATGAGCGACCAGGTGTTTCGGAGCCTGGATTTGAAGGCCCCAGCCTATGGTATTGATAGTATCATTGGCAAGACCGTTAAACCAAGTGGGTGCCCTGTAGGCAAATGAACGCTGGCCAATGGCTGTGTGGCAGCAAGGGATACGGAAAAGTTGTGGCTTTGATCTCCTAGTAATTCTGGAGCTAGTTTTCGTTTGAAGGAGTGAACAGACCCTGGGAAGGGCAGTTCCCAACTGTATTTTCTTAGCAACCATGCAGGTTTGGTACTGAATTCTATTATCAAGTTGAAGCCAGTTAGCTTGTGATTAGAGGTTACAGCTGTGTGTGAGCCGCTCGGCCCAGTGATGAGCTTCACAGGCCTTGTTTAGGTGGTAGTAATCCTTCTGAGTGCAGTGGTAGTGGCAGTGCCATAGATGACAAGACCATAGTCAATCTGGGAGATGATGGAGCTTTAAACTGCGACAAAGAGGGCCTCTTTAGTCAGGTGCTGACGAAGCCGGTAGAGTAAGCCCAATCTAGTATTCACAGTTTTAGCGACATTGGTTATATGGGTTCCAAAGGACAGGTGTGGGTTTAAAGTGATTCCTAGGTATCTGAAGGAGTCAACCTGCTCCAGGGAGTCCCCAAGGCAGGTGTTTAAGGAGAGTTGGTGGTGTTTGTGCTTGTTTTGGTGGCTGGTGAAAATCATGGTCTTCATTTTTTTCTGGTTAAGGATTAGCTAATGTTCTTTGAACCAGTTTTCAACAGAGGTGAAGCCGTGTTGAAGGGTTTGTTGCAGGTGGCTTGGGTCATGATGGGAGGCAAGAATCACTGTGTCATCTGCATAGAGTATGACTTGCTGAGAGGTGGAGTCGGGGAAGGAGTTGAGGAACAGGCTGAATAGCAGTGGGCCCAGGATGGAGCCTTGGGGGACACCGGAGCGAAGCTGTTTAGTGTCGGAGACCACACCTGATATTTTTACACATTGGGACCTGTTGTCAAGATAGCGATTGGACCATTTCATCGATTCCACAGAGAGGCCAATGTTCAGTAGCTGATGAAGCAGGGATGGTGGTGACAGTGTCAAAAGCCTTTGACAGGTCGATGAATGTAGCTCCAGTTAGGTGACCCTGATCAAGGGAGTTGTGTATGGCTCCCGTAAACTCAAGAAGTGCCGTGGCATTGCTGTGTCCTTTTCTAAATCTGTGTTGCTGCCGGCAAAGGATGTTGTACTTGTCCAGATGGTCAGTGAGCTGGTCTGCTACTATCCGTTCCAGGGCCTTAGAGAAGGGTGGCAGGATAGAGATAGGTCGGTAGTTCACATGGGAGGTCCAGTCACCACCTTTGTGGATAGGTGTGACAGTCGCTGCCTTCCATTTGTCAGGGAATTGGCTGAGAGAGAGGGAGAGATTAAAGATCCTGGTGAGAGGCCTCAGAACCTTGTCTAGAGTGGGGGACAGAAGTTTGAGGTCCAGTGTGTCAGCACTTGCTCTAGTGTTTTTGATGGCTTTGGAAATGTATTTCCTGATGGTATTTTTGTTTACTGCTCTGAAGTAGAAAGGGGGACAATTCTTAGGTGATGACTGATGGATGGGAAGAGGGGTGTCGCTGTCGTTGAAAAAGTCAGGGGGGAGGATGCTGCTGAGGTCGGTGAAGGCATCATTAAAGGTGTTGGCTATGACTTTCAGGTCCAGGATAGTATTCCTGCTTATTGTGATAGCAGTAGGGTGATTTGACTCCTTCCGTGCAACATCTTTAATGTTATTCCAGAATGCTCTTGCATTTCCCATGTGTCAGCGTGCAGTCTTGTAGTATTCAGATTTCTGTTGCGATGGATTTGCAACTCATTTCTGGCTCTTTGAAGTTTTGATGTCCGCCTGTTTTCCTGTTTCTCTGGCTAGTTCCCAGAGGTGGTCCCTGTGTTTCAGCTTCTTAAGAGGGAACCCGGAGCCAAGGATTGCAGAGGGTTTAATTTTTCACTTTTTTGGTGGGGCAAAGATGTTACAGGCTTCACTGAAAATGCGTATGACTTGATCAAGGGCTGTATTTGCATCGGGGGCTAGGTTGATGGGGGACCAGTCTTGATTTAGTAGGTGTGATTTTAGGTGGGTTAGCTTCCCACGGGGTAGGACTCTACTGAGGATGACCTTTGGTGGAGATTTCCAGAATTTGTTTGACCAGGTGCAGCTGACGGGGGAATGCTCACTGAGAGACTCGGGCAGTACGGCGAAGCTAGTGATCCGGGAGGGCTGAGTAGTCAGGATCCAGTCCAGTAAAGTGCTGGTGCCGGTTTTGTAGTTCAGTCTAGTTGTGGAGTCCAATATCTGTGTGAGGTTTGCTGATGTGACCATGTCCCTGGTGTCGCCAGCATCAGGTCCCAACCAGTTTGTGTTGAAGTCACCAAGTGTGATTACTTCGGAGTCGGGTGGGAGTGATTTGATGTACTCAAGTACTGCATGGAAGCTCGGTCCCTGTTCTTTTAGGGGGATATAAATGATGATGACTGAGAGGGCTTTGTGCTGAGCTCCAAGCAGGATTTTGATATGCAATAGCTGGACATTTGGTGTTGGTAGGTCAGTGTGGGCAATGTGCCCCATCAGGTTGTCATTTAGGTAAAGGGCACAGCCCCCTCCTCATTTTGATTTTCAGTCAAGCCTAAAGATAGTGTAGCCAGGGATGGAGATTGTATGATCAGGAACCAAGGGGGTGAGCCAGGTTTCTACTACCGCTAGGATTTCAGGCTGGTGGGCATTTGCGAAGGCTTGTAGTTGATCAAATTTAGATAATAAGCTGCAGATGTTCAGGCAGATAATGGAGAGAGTGCCAAGGCGCTTGGTCTGGGTGGAGTTCATGGCAGCCCGAGGGCCAGGGTTGGGGTGAATGTTTCCAGATAATAGCAGGAGTAGGAGAAGGAGTTTCAGGGTGGCCAGGTGCAGTTCCCTGCGGGAGAACTTGCGGTACTTGATTGAGGAGGGTTTGTTTGCAGAAGTTTTGTGCGTGCAAAACAGGAGCGTAGTGAGCTGTGGTGGTAGCAGTGCACACTGCACCCTGGTTTGAAGGTGTGGGTACAATGTGGTGTGGTGAGCCCTAGGGGTGAGAAAGTTGTCAGGTAACGTGGTGCAAGTGTGGCTATAGCAGAGATTATCCTTATAGCTGTGGGGGGGGGATGGAAAGCAGGATGGAGGGAGCTAGAGCAATGGTGTGAGGGCAAAAAGGAGGAGAGGGAGGCAGGGGATAGTAGGGAAGGAAGGCATAGTTTGTGGAGGGGGAAGAGAGAAAGGAGCTGCGAGGAAGGCTGAGGTGGATGTACTACAATGTGAGGGCAAAGGAAGCAAGAGAAAAAAAGGGGATTTAGGCAGGTAGGCAAGTGAGTGGGGGCTGTTCAGGCCCCGAGAGCAGGGGACAGAGAGAGTTACAGGAGGGCAGTAGAATTAGGCAGGAAATATAACTCAGCAAAAAATACAAGCTTAAGTGATTATGTAGCAGTTAATGGAATGGCTCTGAAAGTATAGTTTGTTTTGTTACAAATTCAGCCTGACTCTGACAGGCGGTGAACGTTGGACTTCTTCTGAAGTAGCCCCGGTAGCTGGGGATGCATCAGTTGAGTGCTGCCATGGTGATTAGATTACATCAGTAAACCCTGTATCACACTTTCCTTACCCAGTTGTCCCTGGCCCTCAGTCTGATTCTGACCTGGCTAGGGAATAGCCTCAGCTGTTGAGAGAATGGCATGGTCATGTTTAAAATGATTGTCCACATCACATGGCATGCTCATGTTTAAAATGGTTGTCTATAGCACTTGTTCCCAAGGACTGAGTAGACTAACCCAGATTGATTTTATCCCACTAGCTGTGACTTGCTTTCAGTGGATTTGTAGTGTCATCAATAAAGTACTCCTACAGTATGATGCAAAGAGTACCTCTGGAGGAGTTGGGCAAGTGCTGTGAGATGATTGTTTTTGAGGCACTGTAGAATGATGTTGCTGGAACTGGGCAGTGGCAGTGGGAGGTGGTAGAGACAAGTACAGTGGGGCTGATGTGAGGGCTGGGATTTGGCTTTACTTCTACCTCTGCTGATGGATTACAATAGTGACTGTGCCAGAGCCTGACTCCACATCACCTTCCTCATGGATAGAAGATGATTGAGCAGCACTGGGCTGTGTGGTGCTACTGAATGATAAGAGGGGGCAACATATATTAAGGATCATAAGTAGGGTTACCACCTTTTAAGAAGCCCAAAGTGGGACATTTCTAACTGTAACCCCAGGCCGGTATGCTGTTTGAATCTGACAGCAATACCAGGTGGGCTGGGTTCGGGGAGGAATAGGTCACTTGGCACAAAGGCTAGGTTTGGCTACTCTGCACAGGGGCACCCAAGTAATTCCAAACACAGGAAGCAATAACTGTAATGTCCAATGCCAGAAGTGGGATTCTAAAGTGTGACTTTTATTCACATCCAAACAGAATAAACAAAGCATGGATGGACCCCCACAGGGCTATACTTCTGGTAATGCAGATTAAAAGAAACAAGAACACTTCCTCAAAACTTTAGCCCTCAGGCTCTGAACCCACTGGGCACACAGCCCAGACTTGCACACTGCTTTGGGTTACACAGCCTGAAGTTGTACAATGTTCTGGGTTTTCCCTGGCTCGGCTCCCTTGCTGGCCACTCGGACACCTTCCAAATTTCATGGAAACATTTTCGGGTGGCTCCCTAAACCACCTAAGAGCACCATGGCTCCATCAGGGAATTCTTCCTTTCACTCCCACATCTGGGTACTTTCCTCAGGCACTGGCCAAGTACCTGAAAGAAAGTAAAAGGTGTCTCAGAGCAAATCCATAGAGGTGAATTTGGTTACTACTGATGGGGGGGGGGGTGTCTCCCACCTCTTGCTCCCACAATTCATACCTGGCTATTTCTCTGGACAGTAAACACCTCATCTTGTAAAGCTTTGCAATGTAGATTCTTGCTAAATGTATATCACATTCCATCTACTTGTCTTGCTTCCAATTTGTGCTGGACTTGAACATACTTTTAAGTGGCATTGTCCATTTCTCTAGACCCCCCACTGAGTTAAGCAGTCCAATCCCCACTTTCCAACTGTTCAGGTGAAAAACACTTGGCTCCTTTTTCAGAGCGAACTCACCCTTTGGTTGCAGGTGCCCCTCAGGCGATTTCTCCACAAGGAATTGCTCTCTCAGAGCTTCTGGTGCCTCAGCACAACTTGAATAGGCAGCTTCTTTCCCTTAGCCGGACCCAGGAGGGTTGCCCCTGGAAAACAGAAAAAAACCTTCCCCCCCCATTCCCTCAGGGATGGGGCTCTTGGGCTCTTGAACTGTTGACCTTCTCCCCATCCCCTCAGGGATGGGGCTGCTGAACCATTGAAAGCGGTCTCCACCACTTCAATTACTAGTTCCTGTGTTCCTCTTCAGGTAGAAACACACACCTTCCAAAAGTAGCTCTAAAACAGAGCTTAAAGCTCTGAGAGCATGCACACTCTCAGCTGTACTACTGTCTCTCACTCAGACTGCACACAGACTGAATTCAAAATCCCCAACGTTCTACACTAACCTCCAACTGCAACATTCCAGTGTGGCTTATGCAGCTGCGAAAGTTCCAAGATGATGTCATCCCTCAATCTCAGCTGAGACTGAGAACAGAGTGAGACAGTGTGAAATCCATTTAACTGGAGTTTCACAAGCTGCCTTCCCTGCCTGCCACTAGGTCTTACTGGGATTCTAGTAACCCCAGGTAACGGGGGGGGGGTTACACTCACCCTGGGACAGGAAAATGACTGTTTGCAGTCATTAGTTATTTATTTATTTGTTTAGTTAAACATCAGTTTAGAAATCTTTGAGCCAGAGGCTCATTTACAAAGGTACCTCATCACAAAGAGGACATCAGAACAGTAGTACAAGGGACACAGTACTTACAAACAAAAAAGTTACAGTTCAATTACAATTTTGTTACAATAGAATACAATCTCCAACGAAGCAAAAGATAACAAAAGGTGCAAAACTTATGGTCGGGGGAGAGCTGGTGGGGATAGAAGGGAGGGAAATAGGGGAGGAGAAATTAGTAGGGAAAGGAATGGGGGGGAGCCGCTCAGTGAGCATTGTCAAACAGAGTATTTTTTTTTTTTTTACACTAGGCTAGCGGCAGTTACATTTGCGAGAGCTAAGCAGGAAGTTTCTGAGCCTGGGCTTAAAGCAAGCTAAGGTTAGTGAGTTTGAGACACTGGCAGGGAGGGAGTTATACCAGTGGGGCGCATGGTAGGGGAATGCCCTCTGACCTTGAGAGGTCCTGGCTCTCGGAATAACTAGGGTAGCTCTTGATGAGTTGCGCGTGATCAGGATCGGTGCAGTACGGTGAATGGAGTTGGATAGGCCTATGGGGGATAGGCCACGCAGGGCTTTAAAGGTGAGCTGGCATGTCTGATACATGAGTCGCTCTTCCAGGTTGAGTAGGGTAGCCAGGGTGTACAGCTCACATGTGTGAGTGAGTCTGGGAGCACCAGTGATAAGTCTGCAGGCCTTATGCATGTAGTTACCTGACCTAGGCCATCCTACCCTTTGTGTTACCTACGGAGAGGGGTGGTCAGGCCCCCTCCTACCATGTGCTAGGCACAGGCAGGCAACACTAAGGGCCCAGAGGCCATCGGCTGACGCATCAACCTCTACTCTACCCACTGACTATGGGTACCCAGTGGCTCTGGAAGAACTGTCCAGAGCATAGTCCTAATAGATCAGCACTGCAGTCCCTACGTCCGTTCAGGACCACAGCCTGTCTATCCCCCCCAGCCCTCTAGGGAAAACCTGACTGCCTCTGACTCAAATCCCAAAACAAAACAAACAGGGGACCTCCCTGACCCTGGACACCATGCAACCACACACCAGGAGTCAATACCATACTCTATGCATTATTCCCGCATCCCCCACAACCATACCTGTGGAAGAAAAAGGTTATACCCAGTAACAACAACAACAGTACTTTAAACACTACACACTAAAGCACTAGTGAGGAACTCCGATGAGTCCCTCCTCCTCTTCTTGTCTTCTCTTCTCTTCTATCTTCTTCAGGAACACCTGCAAGAAAAAAGAAAGACAACACACACTCCTAATCTGCATACACAGTCTATCTAAACTCCTACCATCAAAACACTGGAGAATCCCCAAAATTTTTTTTTTTTTTTTAGAAAAGGTAGAAAAAACAGTATAAACATTAGAAAAGCAGTAGAAAACAATGACATTCTAGGGACATGGATATGTTGTTCATCCACACTTATTGGCAGGTATCCTTGCCGCTTTAAATCTTGCCGGAAGGTCTTCAAGCTGGCTCCTCCCACCCACCCGGGTGGTAAAACTCTCGGCTCCGCCCCATGATGCCAGATCTTCCTTACCGCTTGGAAGCTCAGGTTCCTTCCTTAACGCTCTGCGTATAAGACTGGTTCCTATTTCTTCGGTTTACCGGAAATTACTTTTAAGGTTTTCAAGACTTCGGTCACTTACTTCCCTCGTGGCTGCGATGGACAAATCGACTCCCGGTTTCCGGAGGTGCCCATGCGGGCAGAAGATGTCTCAGATAGACCCGCACTCCACGTGCGTCTACTGCTTGGGCCTTGGGCACGATCTGCAGGCTGGCGACCTGTGCTCTTCCTTTTCGGCCTATGTCCTGGAAGACCATGCCGCCCGTTTACAACTTGGGTGACCCAAAAAACGTTACCCTCCGGTAAAGTCGAAGGAGGCCCGGTTGGCGGTTTCTGCGGTGGCGGGCTCAGCGGAACAGCTTGAGCAGATGATTGCCCTCGAGGAGAAGGCGGCGCAGGCCGCATCTTCGTCTTCCTCGGCCGCGGCATTTATCCCGCCTCCTGGGATCCTCCTATTCAGCTTCTTTTATGAGCTTTGTCTCTCCTCTCCACTAAGGGAGAGGGACCAACATCTTCAGGGCCTTCCTCTTGGTCCAAGAAGAAGGACCACAAAGGTAAGTCCCTCCGTCGACGCTCTTGAGAGCGGGAGAGGTCCCCCTCACCGAGTAGTCGACCATCGACTTCGGTCGATCCTTTGGCTTTGGCCACTGGCTTCACGGTGTCCCCGTCAGGTCAGTTGACTGAGACTCCCGTCGACGCAGTCGAGATTTTTCTCGACCTGTTGGATGGGCTGTCGACCAGTGAAGCCGAAAACCCTCACTCCCCAGTTCCCCTGGCGGTGGTTGAGAAGTCTGTGGACTTGTCCATGCCTCTGGTTCCGGAGTCCACGGATGAGCCCTCTGAGCCGAGGGGAAGGCGGGTTTCCCCCGCACTACCCCGTACCCTCCTTCAGAAAAGCCAAGGTTCGAGGTCTCGGTCTCGGACTTCTTCTCGGTCCAGCCAATCCCGCCATCACAGGCGGTCTCAGTCTCGGCACCGTGGCAGGTGGCGCCGACGCTCGTCCTCATCCTCCTCCTCGGACGAGGGAGGCTGACGCAAGTTGCGTCCGACGATACGAGGACCTCATGTGGCAACAGCTTCTTCTGTCTGGGAGCAAGCCGACGTCGTCGCCCTTCCCGGCTATTAAGTGGCTGTCACCAGAGTGGCCGAAGCAACCCCTCGCCTTAGCCGAGGCGCCTACTCCCAGGCCTGTTGCTCGGCCAAAACCGGCTGCCCCACCGATTCCGGTGGAACCTCCGCCTCCACAGCCGTTGTTTGGGGCTCCGACCAAAAATTCTCGGTTGGCCCAAGGTCTGCCCCATAGGCTGTCTGTCACCCTCACTCCTGATCGCCCTCGGCAGGTGGAGGGTGGCTCAGGCCCAAGGCAGCTCTTTGCGGACTCCTCAGAGTCCGACGACGATTCCTCCCTGTTCTCCATGCGGGTTGACTTGGAGTCCTCTGGAGGTCAGTCACTGGACGATAGCCCTTCGTCCTTCATGGGTTTGCTTAGGCTTATCTCGGAATCCACCGGGATGCAGCTTGAGCCTGTATCCAAGCGGGCCAAGTATCCCCTCATGGAGATATTGGACCGAGGGGATTCTCCTACGGAGGCCTTTCCGGTGGCCGAGGCCATTGTAGGCCTGGCCTTGGAGCTCTGGCAGCATCCTGCTTCCTGCCCTGTGCCTTCGGCCAGGATGGCAAGGAAGTACGCGGTCCCTACCGGTTCCCTGTCCAGTTTCTTGGAACACTCTCAGCCGAGGGGTTAGTTACCGACAGCGTCTTCCGGCGTGCCAGAAATGCCAGGGACGTGGACAAACCTCCCGACAAGGAGTCCAAGAAGTTGGACTACGCCGGGCGAAAAGTCTACGCTGCGTCCTCCCTTGGCCTTCGTCAGGCCAGCTCGGCCGTACTGATTGCACATTTTTCTCACGCCCTGTCGGGCTTCCTGGACAAGGTAGTCCCTCATCTCCCGGCTGACCTGCAGACCATGGTTAAGCAGGTGCAGGACCAGGGCAGGGCAGTGGCCAAGCAGCAACTTCAGACTGCTTTGGACATCAGTGACTCATGCGCCAGGTCAGTAGTGGCTGCAGTGGCTATGCGCCGTCGAGCATGGCTGAGGATATCCACCTTCACAGCGGATACCCAGCACAAATTGGCGGATGTCCCCTTCCTGGGGACTGACCTCTTCCGCCCTGGAGTGGAAGGCCACCTCCAGAGGATCAAAAAGTCCAGTGCCACTTTGGACTCGGCCTCATCCACCCAGAGGGACAAGGGCCGCAGACCGCAACCCAAGCCCTTTCGTCTGTCTGCGCCCACGGCACATCCGGCCCAGCAGCATCAGGGCCAGCAGGCTTGTGCTTGGCGTCCCAAACCCAAGCCCGCGGCTTCCTCCTCCAGGAAGCAAGAAGGTAAAGGCCCAGGAGGTCCCTCGGCCGGTCCCTCCTCCAAGCCTGCACAGTGAGGGGTTGAGGGGTGTCGCCCCCAACCTCGTCACCTCACCCCAGGTTCCCCCCATGGGGAGATGGCTCCGCTACTTCCTTTCCGCCTGGTTTTCTATAACCACAGACTGGTGGGTGTTGGAAGTGGTAGGAAAGGGCCTGCCTCTGGAGTTCGAGCAGGCCCTGCCCTTCTGAGCCGTCGCCCCCAGGGGGGCCTCGGGGTCTGCAGCCTCGCTGTCGGCTTGCCGAGCTGACATCGCTCTGCTCCTCAAGAAAGAGGTGATCAGAGAGGTGGTGGACCCTCCCTCAGACCCGGGGTTTGTGTCCAGGTACTTCCTGGTCCCAAAACGGACAGGGGCTGGCACCCCATTCTCGACCTGCACGACCTAAACAAGTTCCTAAGGTCTCGGACCTTCAGGATGGTCAATCTGGCTCAGATAATACCATCCTTGGAACGCGGCATGTGGTTCTGCTCTCTGGACCTGCAGGACGTGTTTTTTCATGTCCCTATCCGTCCGTCTCATCAGAGATTCCTTCGCTTTCGAGTGGAAGGATCCCTTTTGGAGTTTGAGCCATGCCCTTCGGCCTGTCTCTTGCACCCAGGGTCTTCACCAAATGCATGGCAGTGGTGACAGGATTCCTGCAGCGCTGAGGGGTCTGGGTGTACCCTTACCTGGACGATTGGCTGATAGCAGCCCCCTCCAGACAGGAGGTGGAGCGATCCAGAGATCTGGCCCTCCAGGTTTGCTCTCAGGTCGGCCTTCTCATCAACGAGGCCAAGTCGGAACTCGAACCGAAGCAGGTGATTCTCTTCATCGGGGCAGAGCTCGACTCTCTTCGAGCCAGAGCACGGCTCCCAGTGGACAGGGCCGAGGTTCTTTCCTCCTTTGCCCAATCATTTCTGGTTGGGCAATCGCACCCTGCCCAGGACTTCCTGCGCCTCCTGGGTCTCATGGCGGCCTGCACCAGTGTGGTCCATTGGGCCCGCTGGAACATGCGCCCCCTTCAATGGGGACTGGCCAGCCAGTGGTCTCAATGCTGCGATCCATTGGACCAGCTAGTGACGGTGACCCAGGGGATGTAGAACACTCTCCAGTGGTGGATCGTTCCAGCTCATCTGCAGGAGGGCATCCCGTTTGTCCGCCCCGAGCCGATGGTCTCTCTATCGACAGACGCATCTCTGATGGGTTGGGGTGCCCATCTGGGGGAGCACAGAGTGCACGGCCTCTGGTCCCCACGGGAGTCCCAATGCCATATCAACCTGCTGGAGCTCTGAGCGGTCCGCCTAGCTCTCACCGCCTTTGCTCCGTTTCTACGGGGTCAAGTGGTTCAGGTCCAGACGGACAATTCCACGACCATGTACTACCTAAACTGCCAGGGCGGGACACGCTCCATGCCTCTGTGCAAGGAAGCTCTCTGCATTTAGTCACTCGTGCACAGCCTGGAGGCGGATCTCCTAGCCATTCATGTGGCAGGAGCCTCCAACACCCTGGCCGATGCCCTAAGCCGGATAGGGGCTGTATCCCACGAGTGGTCTCTCCTGCCAGAGGTAGTACAAGATCTGTTCTCCCATTGGGGCACACCTCAGGTGGATCTGTTTGCCTCCAAGGAGAACACAAAGCTGAGGCTGTTCCATGCCCCGCCCCTCAGCAGGGCTCGCTGCAGGGGGATGCCTTCTCGAGGCCGTGGACCCCGGGCCTCTTCTACACCTTTCCCCCATTTCCCTTGATCCACAAGGTGCTTCTCAAGGCGAGGAGGGACAAGGCGCAGGTGATTCTGGTAGCCCCAGACTGGCCCCGCCAATGCTGGTATCCAGATCTCCTCAGCCTCAGCTCCAGGCTCCCGAGGCAGCTTCCAGCTCGCCCGGACCTGCTTTCAGTCAATCAGGGGAAGGTGTTCCATCCGGACCTTCAATCTCTGCACCTGACGGCTTGGTTCCTGAGCGGCTAGAGTTCCAGGCCTTGGGTCTTTCCGACGAGGTCCTCAATGTAGTTGAGGCGTCCCGTAAGGAGTCGACCAGGAAATGCTATGCCTTCAAATGGAAGAGGTTTTCCATTTGGTGTCAGGGCAAGGGCCTGAACCCTTCCTACTGTTCCTTGGCAAGCATCTTGGACTATTTATGGTCCCTTTCTCAGCAAGGGCTTAGGTCGACGACCCTAAGGGTGCACCTGGCAGCCATCTCTGCTTACCAGGCGCGGGCTGGGAAGCAGTCGGTGGCGCAGGAGAAGGTGGTCTGGCACTTTTTCAAAGGCCTTGATCACATTTCCCCTCCGGTGCGAGAACCTCCACCTCCGTGGGATCTACTGCTGGTACTGGCAAAGCTCATGGGCAAGCCATTCGAACCAATGCACAGGTGTGATCTCTCTCACCTGTCATGGAAGATTGCCTTCTTGGTGGCTATTATGTCAGCCAGAAGGATGCGAAAGCTCCAGGCGCTTTCCATCGAGTCTCCTTACCTGGTCTTCCACAGGGACAAGGTTGTCCTGTGCCCCCACCCGAAATTCCTTCCGAAGGTGGTGTCGGAGTTTCACCTTAACCAGGTGTTGACTCTGCCGGTGTTCTACCCCAATCACACCTTGGAGGCCGAATATAGGCTCCATACTCTGGACCCTAGAAGGGCGCTCGCTTACTATAAGGAGTGCACGGCTGAAATTCGGGGAGAGGTTCGCCAGCTGTTTGTCACCTACGCTGAAGCCGCACCTGGCAGACCTGCAGCCAAGCGGACGATAAGCAGGTAGGTCACCTCCTGCATAGATCTCTGCTATAGGCTGGCGGGCATGGAGCCTCCCAGAGGGATAAGAGCTCATTCTACCCGCCATACCGCTGCATTGGTGGCTGCTTCCAGGGACGTCCCTATCCAGGAAATCTGCAGGGCTGCTACCTGGAAGTCAGCACACACCTTTATCACCCACTACCACATCGACCTTGAGTCACGCCGGGATGCTGGTTTTGGGGCCTCGGTTCTCCAGTCTCTTTTCCCTAAGTAGGGGGTGTGCGTCTTGCCTCCCTCCTCCCAGAGAACTGCTAGGAGTCGGCCAATAAGTGTGGATGAACAACATATCCATGTCCCTAGAAATACAGGTTACTCACCTGTAACAGGAGTTCTAGGAATGGCATATGTTGTTCATCCACACGACCCTCCCGACCTCCCCGGCCTAGACGCATAACCTGAGCTTCCAGCGGGCCAGATCTGGCATCATGGGGCGGAGCCAAGAGTTTTACCACCCGGGTGGGTGGGAGGAGCCAGCTTGAAGACCTTCCGGCAAGATTTAAAGTGGCAAGGATACCTGCCAATAAGTGTGGATGAACAACATATACCATTCCTAGAACTCCTGTTACAGGTGAGTAACCTGTATTTATTTACAATACACCATTTGGGGGATGGAGTGCCTAAAAGTCCCATCTAGTGACCACAGTGCCCGAAGGCTAGTCCATTAAAGAGTCTCTCCTGGGCCAGAGCCCGGTGAAGCACAGTTCTAGCAGGCCAGAGTCCTGAAGGGGAGAGTCTTTGAGGACAGTTCAAACATCTGGAGTATGCTAGTGTAGGGTGTGTACTGCAATATCATAAGAATAGAAAAGTCTGGACTTACCAGTCCCTTGTAGAACGAAAACAGCACCGACCTGGTCCTCAGCCGAAGACTATCCCTGGCAGCATTCTTCTGATACGGCTGGGTGGACATCTTCCGGGAATGACAGGAGGGCACATCTGGAAACTGCTGGGCTGATGTCATCTCTGGAGATGGAACCTTGGAACAGGAACAAAAAGGAAAACAGCTGGTCTGACGTCATCCGGATACCAGGCGATGAATCAGGATCAGCTGGGCTGGCGTCCTTTCTGGATCTGAAGTCATCTAGTGGGCCAGTCGATGGATTCTGGAAAGTCAGTACACTGTAGAACTGATGAATGTGGGGCACCTGAGTCCTGGACGTCCATACTGGTGGAACAACAAAGGCACTGCAATGGCTGGAGTGGCAGCACTGACTATCACTGCTCTGCTTTCCATTTGGTAGGCATGGGCACATTTGCAGGGAGGTCTTTGCATTGTGGCCAATAGCACAACGGGTCAGGCGCTTGAATTATTACCCCATCTGGGCGCACTTAATTCACACTGTGAAAGGTTTCACGACCCTCTCCATCCACTATTCGAACAGTGTCCATTAACAGTGTCCTGCCTCTTTTCCACTGACTGTATTTTTCATGAAACATTCTGTTCCTGACATGCTTGTTTGCACCAGGATGCACACATTTCATTGCTTCTGCCCAAATCCAGGACTTTCTGTTTTGTTCAGTCTCCTCCCAGACTCTCTGAGGAAAGGTAGGAAAGGACACACCATAGATTTCATTCGCTTTCCTACGAACCAGTCTGTCCTCTTTACTAGCTTTGGTCAACTTGAGACCTCTGGCCTGGCTTGGGGGAGGCCAGTCCTGGTTCTGCCAGCTAAACATTCTCAAAGACACAAAAAATGGATCCCTGACTTCTTCTTGCACAGCCAGGGCAGTGGAATCACCACTGTCTTCCATGCATTTCTCTGAGGCAAGAGCTTGAGGCTGTGTACCAGTTCATTTTTCACAAGGCCACATAGGTTCCCCCTCTTCTTCTTCCTCACAGAGAATCTGAGCCCAGGTGTGAGCAGTCGTCCTCACTCCTGAGACTATCCACTCTTTGCTGGGCGTGGAGGTCGAAACCTCCCATTCAAAGGCCTCCCTCATCTCGTCTTCTCCAATGAGACTTGGGCTAGGCCCTGCTCTCCAAGGGTCTATTGATGCTCTTCCTGAACTGCCTGTCAGCAATTCAGAATCTGAAGCATCAGCACATTGTTCTGTCTGTAAATCTGCACCCTCTAGCTTTGTGCCACACTCCCCCGAGGGGCCTTCTTCAACAGGCTCCGCCTGGTACTGTGTGCTGCCAACTGCAGATTCTTGAACTTTTGTCCATGTGGGAGCCAAACAAATCTTGGGCACTTTAAATAAACCATATTTCTCTAGGCACCCAGAACAGTGAGGTACCATGAAGACGTCCCTTCCAGCATTTAAGCATATTAAACACTCTTGCACTGGATATCCAGGAATCGCCACATGAGGAGGCAGTTGTCCTCCGTAGTAACATCTCTCAATGTCCCTTAACTTGTTTACTTCTACTGCTACCACAGCCCGGGCATGATCCAGGTAACGGGCTGGTCCTGAGGCCATGACTGCAGAGAAAACAAACAAACGCTCACTGTTATTGAAAGTCCCACATCACTGAACACTTTCTTTCACTTTCAAAATGGCTCCTCTGCTGCTGTGTTTACATTACTACCCCACCCTGTGATGGCGGCAGCAGCACACCTACGCATCAACATTCTGAAATTGGGTCAAGCCACTGTGCATCTGATTTACACACTCTACTGATAACTTTGCTCAAACTGCACAAACTTGCACTGTTCTTTTTCCTAGCGCATTTATATGATTTACCATAGACTTTTCACTTGCTGAAGACATTGCTCTAGCTCACAGTCCCTTAAAGCCTCAGTATTTCAAGCACAGGATTGCCTGTAACTCTTGCTGCATATCTTGATACAACTCACAGTCTCTCACATAGCTTTGAAACTTACACTGACGCTGAACCCATAACTATGCTCACAGTCAATGGCTTAAAAGGCTTGCTTTTGCTGGTAAACTTAACACAGTCCTTGTTTTCAAAGCGATTACATTGCTACACTCAGATTCAGCTGGCTTTTGGAAAAAATCACTTATTTGAGCAACTATTTCTGTTGGTACTCACTGTTATCAGTAGCTGTTTGCTGCGATGGAAAATGGCCTGCAGCCAGTCTTGGAGGCCTCTGGACAGAAGAGGGTTGGCAGTCCTGCCGATCGTCCCTCTGAACATCACACTCACAATCCAGTCAATCGAGATGCGGGTTAAGCCCGAATTTAAGCAGAACAGACTGTTTTTTGAACTTTTACAGCATTTTCGGTCACCACGACGCTCCTCCTGTAAGCCAGTTAACACACTCCACTCACACTCCCTCTCGAATGCTGGGCAGTCGCTGTAGAGCTGGCTTGGGGGCGGGACTGATTGCAGTCTCACCAATCACACAATGCCATGCAAATGAGCCTCTTTCCTCTCAAGTGCTCATCTTCTCACGACGATCGTTGAGCAGGCAAATTTAAACTGCAAAACCACACTTTTTTTTTTTTCGACTGACTCCATGGTGGGAGCCCATTTCAACCATTTTTCATGGCCATTAACACAACAAGTCTCTCAGTTCACTCAGAAAGCATTTCCAATGTCCAGGGCACAATTTTCCTTTTGCTACCCCTAGTTTTCCACACTTTTCTTTGTCACAACAGTTTTAAAAGCTGGAAAAATGCTGTAATTTTGATGCAGAACAAGGGCACACACTCTCAGGCTTTACTGCTCCTTGGTAAACAGTTGGCATTTTAACAGCAGCACATGGACACAAGCACACAGCGGCACATTAGTTGTCCTTGCTTCAGATTTTTGGGCTACCCACTGCCAGATAACCAAAATGCTAGCCATTTGCTCGAGCACCTTTCTTGCATTCCTTCCTAAGTTCCAAACCCAAATCCTCAGCGGTGCCTCCATTTTTGTAACCCCAGGCCAGTATGCCGTTTGAATCTGACAGCAATACCAGGTGGGCTGGGTTCAGGGAGGAATAGTTCACTTGGCACAAAGGCTAGGTTTGGCTACTCTGCACAGGGGCACCTAAGTAATTCCGAACACATGAAGCAATAACTGTAATGTCCAATACCAGAAGTGGGATTCTAAAGTGTGGCTTTTATTCACATCCAAACAGAATAAACAAAGCATAGATGGACCCCCATGGGGCTACACTTCTGGTAATGCAGATTAAAAGAAACAAGAACACTTCCTCAAAACTTTAGCCCTCAGGCTCTGAACCCACCCGGCACACAGCCCGGACTTGCTGACACTGCTTTGGTTACACAGCCCAAACTTGTACACTGTTTTGGTTTTCCTGGCTCGCTCCCTTTGCCGCCACTCGGACACCTTCCATATTTCATGGAAAACATTTTGGGTGGCTTCTAAACCACCTAAGAGCACCATGGCTCTATCAGGGAATTCTTCCTTTCAATCCCACATCTGGGTACTTTCCTCAAGCACTGGCCAAGTACCTGAGAGAAAGTAAAAGGTGTCTCAGAGCAAATCCATAGAGGTGAATTTGGTTACTACTGATGGGGGGTCTCCCACCTCTCGCTCCCACAATTCATACCCGTCCATTTCTCTGGGCAGTAAACACCTCATCCTGTAAAGCTTTGCAATGTAGATTCTTGCTAAATGTATATCACATTCCATCTACTTGTCTTGTTTCCAATTTGTGCTGGACTTGAACATACTTTTAAGTGGCATTGTCCATTTCTCTAGACCCCCACTGAGTTAAGCAGTCCAGTCCCCACTTTCCAACTGTTCAGGTGAAAAAACACTTGGCCCTTTTTCAGAGTGAACTCACCTTTGTTGCAGGTGCCCTACAGGCGATTCCTCCACAAGGAATTCTCTCTCAGAGCTTGGGTGCCTCAGCACAAACTTGAATAGGCAGCTTCTTTCCCTTAGCCGGACACAGGAGGGTTGCCCCTGGAAAACGGGCAAAAACCTTCCCCCATCCCCTCAGGGATAGGGCTCTTGAATCATTGACCTTCCCCCCCCCCCGTCCCCTCAGGGATGGGGCTGCTGAACCATTGAAAGCGGGCTCCACCACTTTAATTACCAGTTCCTGTGTTCCTCTTCAGGTAGAAACACACACCTTCCAAAAGCAGCTCTAAAACAGAGCTTAAAGTTCTGAGAGCCTGCACACTCTCAGCTGTACTACTGCCTCTCACTCAGACTGCACACAGACTGAATTCAAAATCTCCAACGTTCTACGCTAACTTCCAACAGCAACATTCTAGTGTGGCTTATGCAGCTTCAAAAGTTCTAAGATTATGTCATCCCTCAGTCTCAGCTGAGACTGAGAACAGAGTGAGACAGTGTGAAATCCATTTAACTAGTTTCACAAGCTGCCTTCCCTGCCTACCACTAGGTCTTACTGGGATTCTAGTAACCCCGGGTAACAGGGGGGTTACATAACTAAAACATGATTTTTTGTAGGACAATATGTAACCTCAGACTTGTTTTCTCTACGTCATCAGAATTAAAACTAAGTGTTGTAGTTTTTTAGTTGTTTCTATTGGGTTTTTTTTGTACCATTTTAAGGTATTTTAGTTAAGGTATTATAGTTTTCTGTAACATTTAGAAGAAAGTTAGAAAATATTTTTTCTACTATAAAGTCAGAACATGTAGTATTTTCCATGTTTTCTTACAGGACACAGTTGCCCAAATCAAGATTGTCCTGGAAAAATTGGGAAAGGTTGTAACCCTAATCATATGATTTGAGGCAAACTGGCAGTTCATGCCACCCCTACACTGGCTGCCATGGCAGGGCATCAGTTGTGGTGTTTGTGCAAGATGCACAAGAGGAGTGCTTGATTTTTGTATACAGTACATGATACCTATCTCATCGACATGTAGAAGAAGTGGAACTGACTCTGGCAGCATTTGAAGGAGGAGGAAGAGAAGGAAGAAAATGTGCTACTAGATTATTCAGGGTGGTATAATCAGAATCACTGAAAGACATGAGAAGCTACTAGAGGTGGAAGTGTTATCAGTGACTTCTGTGGACTACTGAGCCAGGTTTCTTTGGCTGTACTATCACATGCCCAGTCCTACTACTCACAGCCCCGTGGCTATCGATCCCAACACCATGGCCATCTGCATGTCCACCACTAGTTGCAGAAGTTGTAGCTGTTGGAAGAAAATGGTGTAGTGGAACCTTTCGCTGCTCCTCTCCTACCCCTGTATCTCTTTCTCCTCTTTTTTCTTTTTCATGTTTTCAACCTAACAGATAATAATAATTTTGTTTGTTAAAATAATATATAGGAGATGCTGCAGCCACTTGAGCCACTGGCTCATTTGCAATAGTGTTCTTACAGTGATTACTTGAGCAATTGCCTAATAAATGTATATAGATTAAAATTATATACTAAAATATCATACCAAATGCACGCTAAAGCCTTTATGTAAATTTATACACTATACTATACTTTGATAAATTACATATAAACAGTAAGAGTGGTTTCTAACTTTTCCACAAACCAACCCCTAATTGTAGTAAATGGGGCAACATGACTGCCTTTTAACTTATTGGAAGCAAGTTTCCGGTTCTGGGCCCTCTACATACAAAACTGTGGGTAGCTTTAAAAGGGCATGGGTGGATGAGGCTGAGAATGGCTGAGGGTAGACAGAAGGTGAGGGGGGTGGGGCAGCTGCAACTTAGGGGTGCTAGCTGCACACTCGAGCAGACATTGATAGACCAGGAGGTCTGTTTCTGCTGGCACATTTGTATGTTCATATGTACAAGATTTTCGACCTTTTTCACCCATAAAGTGCAGCGCTTAAAATTGACATCCCAAAAAGGCTTGCATTATGTCTTTATTGGGCAGATGCTAAAGATATCTAAAATATATGTGTGTGCTTGGTTTTTAATACACTGTACATAAGCTTTACAAAATGCAGTTCCGTCTGTGCTTTTAAGAAAAGCCAGTTTAACTGCCAGAGAATTATATGGTCATGTGAGTCTGGGCATGCCCAATATACTGTAAATCTGGCCAACTTATTTAGAAAGACATCAAATTTATTTTGTCTCCATAGTCTGGTTTGCCTAATGTTATGGACCCCAAAGTATCTGAACTCAGTTCTACATGATAATAGCACCTACAAAATGGTGTGGACCAAAAATAGCGACTACTCATCACTGAAAACAAAAATGACAATGAGCACTACAGTGCCAGTAAAGAACAGCGACGGCGCTTACTTTCTATGCCGGAGGGGGGCGATGCAAAATCCTTACAGACGGAGGTAGTATAGTGCAGTGGTTTAAGGCTCTAAGCTGCAAACCTGAAGACCTGGGTTTGAATCCCACAGCCCCCACATGCATACTGTGTGACCCTGAGCAAGTCACTTAACTTCCTTGTGCTCCCAGGACACACCTGTAAACAAGCTTTCAGCATAGTGTGTCTCTCCTGGTAAAAAGGAAAAGTCTATAGATTATACAATCATAGTATTTACAGTACAATCTTTAATCTCTAAAAAAGATGTTTTATGCTTATATAAGAATCCTGGTCCTAGTCCCATTTTTTTCATTATTGCTTGAATATGATCTCGCCATTTTAGTTAAGCACTGTATCTTGCCAAATTCCCAAGTACAGTATAATCTCAGTTATCCAAACCCCTATTATCCAAGTCTCCTGATTATCCAAACTCTGACATTGTCCCCCAACTCTGGTTTGCACAATGTTATGGACCCCCGAGTATCTGAACTCAGTTCTATGTGATAATAGCACCTACAAAATGGCATGGACCAAAACTAGCGACTGCTCATTGCTGAAAACAAAAATGGCAATGAGCACTACAGCACCAGTGAAGAACAGCGATGGCGCTTACTTTCTGTGTGGGGGGCAATGTAAACTTATTTTTTTATGTGTGGGGTACCCCCCCACACCTCCCATAACTTTTATAACAAACAATGGCGAGGAATGATGTCTGGGGACAGGGAAAAACTTGGGAGAAGGGCTACTCCTCGGGGCACACAAGCCGGCAGGGGGAGAACGCGGGGGTGGGGCAACCTGTGGGTGAGGGGGGAACAGAGTGAGGAGGGCAGGTGGAATGCAGGCAATGAACCCCTCCCAAAAAAAAAATTACAGTAGCACAAGCACAGAAAAAAAAACAACTCCTGACAGCCAGCCCTGGACCCAGGTCCATCAGCAACAGAGGCAGTGACTCTAACCACAGCACCAGATGGCCGGCTCAGAAGTGGCCTGAATGCAAACAAACCCTTATATAATACGCGATAGACTTACTCCATTGGAAACAAACTTGCTGAACTTACCTTGCGCTATGAAGGGCACATAGCCCATTTTGAAATCGCTATTTTTACTTTGCCCAAATTGACTCTCCGAAATTGACTCGCTGTATTCACGGGATACTCTGAACTCTCAATTATCCAAACAAATCTGATGTCTACCACAACATTCAGATAATCAAGGTTGTACTGTATTTGTAACTCTACACTATCAGGAGTAAATCACCCCTGGTGGTGCAGATAGTTAATGCGGCATTCCCAGAACTCAGTTTAAACTGTGTTCCAAAATGCGTGTTCTGGGTTTTCAGATGAAAGTACATCACAGCAGGATGCGGTGCTCAGTATGATACTCACTACAATAATGTGTGTTAAAAAATCCTGGGACTTCACTGCCTAAGTCAATAATGAATCCTTGTTTTTTGGTCAATAGTTCCTTCAGCAGACACCCACCAGCATGGCAGTGCCTTGGACTTGGTCTTCTCATCCAGTCTTAATATCAGCAAAGTCAAGGTTGATCCAGTTGTTTAGTCAGATCATAATGCTGTGTGCTTTCTCTGTGTCCTCCCCCAATTTATTTCTTCCCCTTTGGAGATGATCTGATACCGTCCTTAGAATAATCGGGCACCTGGCAAGCTCTTGGCAGTATTGGACCTCTCAAGCATGATATCAGCTTATGCCAAGAGGGCTGAGAAGGCCATGGAGGACTACAGTATTTCTCTTATGTCTGCCCTTGACTGCCTGGCCCTTACCGTATTCATTCCGTGACATCTCGCTGCAGTTCCCCATGGTATTGTGTGGAACTGAGGTGGTTGAAGCATTCTTTGTACCAATGTGCAGTCATCCTAAAAAAGGCAGAGTTATTGTCAAGGGTGATTGCTGAGGGGAAGAACCAAACAGCTCAGTTATTTTGCACTGCAGACAGTTTGCTTAATCCCCCCTTCCCCGTTTACAGTCCAAGAGTGTTTTTGGCTGAAAAATGCAATGAGATTAATTGGGTCTTCCACAGCAAAGTACACTCCATCCAGGACGGGATCTCAAGTTTCCTGTCATGGGTTAGCAGTACCATTCCTGAGATGCTCCCAGGTGATTGGCCACCTTGGGCAGACTTTTCACCCGTCTTTTATGTTCTTGTTTCCTGGAGTTTTTTTCAGCTGAAAAATGCAAAGAGTTTAATTATTTCTTTCTCAACAAAGTGTCCTACATCAGGGACAAGATCTCATCAGGTTGCCTGTCATTGGCTGGCAGTACCGTTCCTGAGAGGGACCCAGGTGATCAGCTGTCTTGGGCGGAGTTTTCACCAGTCTCAGATGAGGAGGTGTTCAGGGTGATCTTGGGACTTACTGTTTATTAGACCTATGGCTTACTTGGCTGCTTATTGCATACAGCTGTTTCACAGACTATCAGGTCATCTCCTGGGGAAGGAGTCTTCCCTGACACTCTTACAAGGGTGGTGGTGAAGCCCTTCCTTAAGACAGCATCTGTGGATCCTGACATTTTTCTGAACTACAGGTGTGTTTTGAACTTCCCCTTTTTGGGAAAGGTGATGGAGAAGGTGACTTCAACACAGTTGAAGGCTCATTTGAAGGGCATGACATTTATGAGCCTCTCCAGTCAGGTATTTATGCTTGTCACACTATGATGACTGCACTCATTAACATATTCAGTTATCTCCTCATGGTGCGAGATGAAGGGCATCGTTCCATTCTTGTCATTCTTGACCTCTCTCATTGGCATTTAACACAGCTGACCATAGGGTGCTTCTGGAGTGCCTGGACTCACTGTCACTGCTGTGCATTGGTTTGGACCCTACCTGTCTGGAATAATGCAGCAGCTAGCTGTAGGTCATATTATGTCTAAGATGGCTGCACTCAACTGTGGTGTGCCTCAAGGCTCGATGCTGGCCACTGTGTTGCTTTCTAGGTACATGTTGCCTTTGGATGAGATCATTAGATGGTATTTTCTGGAGTTTCTCTGCTATGCAGATGATACCCAGCTATACCTTTCATGTGCACCTGAGGGTGTTGATGCAGGCCCTGCACTAGGTCATTGTTTGAAAGAGATCAATGACTAGTTGGCCTCCAACCAGTTAAGCCCCAACCCAAGTAAGACTGAGGTAATGATTATCAAACTGGATCCCTGTGGGTCTGCAATGACAAGGAGCAACACCAGATTGCCATCTTTGAATGGTACCACCCTTGGAGCTGTGGATATGGTTAAAATCTGGGAGTTGCTATGGATTGCAGGCAGACCTTGGAGTTATCAGGTGTCAGCAGTCATCTGCTGTGGCTTTTTCAATCTCTGTAATATTGCCCTAATTAAATAGTTTCTAGCTCTGGGAGATCTGGTGATGATAGACCATGTCTTCATCACATTTAGTTTGGATAACTGTAATGCTGTCTACCTAGGATTATCTGGGACCTTAATGTGCCATCTGTAGCTGTTCTAGAATGTGGTAGCTTGTTTGATCTCTCACACATCGTGTGGAGATCATATTGCACCATCATATTCCACTGGTGGTGCGCGAACTGCACTAGCTGCCTGTTCAGTGGTGCATTAGCTTCAAGATATGCTTGTCAGTATGCAAGAGCATACATGGTATGGGACCTAGTGACTTAAAAAAATATCTCCAGACCCCACATACCTCTTGTTTGTCCTCTCTGTTCCACTGATGCTGGCCTGTTGTTTGTGCACTGGTCAAGGCTGAAGTTGTTTGGGGACAGATTGTTTATGGTGGCCATGCCCACTTTGTGGAATTCCCTTTCTGTCTACATTCAGTCTGCATGATGAAGTTATACACAGGGGCCCTAAAACCCCACCTGTTTGAGTCAGCTAACTGCCTGAGTTGGTTTATTCCTGCTACAGTAATTTATTTAATTTATCAAACTGCAGTTATCTATAGTAGCTGGATTGTTGCTCCATAGAAGCTATTTATCCATTTATATACAGTATTAAGCTGATAACTTTTTATGTTTTCTGTTATTGGTACTGTATTTGTTTTTTATTGTTTGTGTGTTTGGTTTTGTATGGTGCCCCAAGTCCCAGGGAAATGGTGCCTAAAAATGAACTTACCTTGCCTAGATGACCACGTGATGTGACAGGGACACAGCAAGCAAGAGAGACAGACCAACTAAGCCTACTGGTAGACCCCTCTGGGAGACACTGAGTCGAGAGACCTAACACACTCTCAAGTCTCACACTGAGACAGCAGCAGCCTACTCCATTTTCTCTTACTTTTCACGTCCCTGACTCTGACTGACACACAGGGAGAAAAAACTAAAAGATGGACCCTGTGCCCTGCATCACCAGCAGTCAGTAAAATAAAACGTATCTGTAAAAAAAGAAAAAAACAAAACTGAAAAAATTAAACTCTTTTCTTGCCCTGTTCCTATCCCCTGCTGAGCTGCCCGAGTCCTTGCCCTGCTGCTGCAGCAAGCACACACTGCCCTGTCCTCTCTGCAGCAGAACATAAATTACTGGCCTGTCCTAGTTAGAAATGACAGTTAACTGTTAACTGCCTAACTGTGCAAAGATAATGCATGATATTCTGGTTATTTCAAAGATTTTGGATAATAAGAATCTATCTTTTTCCAAAGAACTGAAGAGTTCTCCATAACTATGTCCTTCTCTGCCAAGAGAACTGGAAATGGTAGAGACATGCAGCATGAGATCATGATCATCAGAGTATCTGATTGGGTGATGCAGGTCTTGTATCTTGCACAAGCTGAGTGTGGGATCCCTGTAAAAACAAAATGCTACAAGCTGATCCATCAGTGAAATGGTGGCTTTAACGCTTGCAAAACCAGTGACCCAGGTTCAGAAGCAAGCCCTAGTCACTGGGTGCTGGCCAGGAAGAGGGGGCTTGAGCATCCCAGAGGGTGCTGCCCTCTAGGGGGAGGGAGGATCATGCATTCCACTGCACTACTGCTTCCTTGGTGACCATAGATGGTGGTGCAGGCTGGAGCCATATTGAAAGGGTGGGAGCCTCCTAACTGGAACATTAGCATATGTGCTTACAGCCTACAGCCATACCACCCCGAATGCACCAATCTCTTCTGTCTCGGCAGATAAGCAGGGATGGGCCTGGTTAGTACCTGGATGGGAGACTGCATGGAACTACCATATGTTGTAGGCTATAAGAGGAATGAAGAAATGCAGATGAAGGAAGACAGGAGGTGTACCAAGTAAAACGGAGGGAAGCAGGTAAGGCAGTGAAGAAAGCAAAGGCACAGATTGAGGAAAGAATAGCCAAAGGGGGATGGGGCGGGGCGGGGCGGACCACTGGGGAACTTCAGACACAATGGGGTGGGAACGGGGTGGACACAAATCCATTTTTGGAGGAAAGAGTCCTTAAGGGACTTGCAGATCTGAAAGTGGACAAGACCATGGGGCCAGATGGGATACACCCAAGGGTACTAAAGGAACTCAGGTAGGTGATTTCTGTACCACTGACAGCCTTATTCAACAGCACACTGAAAAACGGTTCCAAAGGACTGGAGGAGAGCTGACATGGTCCTACTCCATAAGAGTGGCAGCAGGAAGGAAGCTAGCAACTAAAGGTCAGTCAGTCTTATATTAATGGTGAGGAAATTTATGGAAACCCTGTTAAATGTTAGTAGAGTATCTTATATCCAATGGACTACAAGACCAAAGGCAGCAGGGATTCAATGGGGGTGGGGTCATGCCAGATGAGCCTGATTGACTTCTTTGACTTGGTGACCAGGGAAATGGATCAGGGGAGGGCAGTGGATGTGGCCCCATTTGGCTTCAGTATTTTTGATTTGATTGATTTGTAAAATTTATTTTTATACAGGAAATACATTTGTTGGGACATCAGTCCCGTTTTCAACAAAGTCCTGTCATAAAAAATAAACAATACAAAAAATACAAAACATTTACAATACACAGTCACAGTTACTTAAAACAGGTACATGTTGATTTCAAATATTCTCTTATTTTACACTTAAAAGTGGGTACGATTTCGATAACCTTCAACCTTTGAGGTATTTTATTCCAGTAATAAGCAATAGTATTCTGAAGCATAATATTGCCATATTTATTATAGGATCTAGTCATAGGGATCTCATTACCAAAAAATCTTGTATGAATAGCTAATGCTCTGTCACCTTTAATTTTGATATGATCAAATAAACAATGTTTAGGTTCACCTTTTATTATTTGGTGACAATATATATACCAAATATATGCCCTTTTCTCTTTGGGATTTAACCAATCTAACTTTTTATACAAGTCACAATTATGCACCCCATGCTTACTTCT
The DNA here is from genome assembly GCA_016271365.2 of Neoceratodus forsteri. Lineage (NCBI taxonomy): Eukaryota > Metazoa > Chordata > Ceratodontiformes > Ceratodontidae > Neoceratodus > Neoceratodus forsteri. Next base: position 1,275,530,468 of record CM057450.1, on the reverse strand, counting down.
TGTTATAAATTTACTCATTTTATAATAAGCCTGATTTACTTTATTTAACACTGTGATGTTAGAATGCATGTATAGCATTGATCCATATTCCAAAACTGGAACTAACAACTGTCCAACCACTTTTTCCCTTACTTTCTTAGTCAAACTTCCAGCTACCCTTCTTAACATCCCTAATTTTTGCGTTACCTTTTTAACTTGTATAAGAACATGTTCTGTATACATTAAACCACAGTCAATTTGTACACCCAAATATCTGTAAGTATCAACTGTTTCAATCTGAATATTCTCAGCAAGTTTTATTTGCATGGCTTTTGACACTATGCCGCACAGGAGACTGATAATGAAACTTAATAACCTAGGGGTGGGATTTAAAATGGTAAACTGGGTAAGAAACTGGTTAATGGATAGGTGAAAGAGGGTTGTGGTAAAACGTATTAACTCTAATGAAGGGATAGTGACCAGTGAGGTGCCGCAGGGCTTAGTACTGGGACTGGTCCTCTGCAGTGTCTTCATAAGTGAAACAGCAGATGAACTGGAAGGGAAGGCATGCCTTTTTGCAGATGACACCAAAATCTGTAATAAAGTGCATACTCAGGAGGAGGTGGAGAATGCGCAGGGACCTTGAGAAACCAGAGGAGTGGTTCAAGGCACGGCAGCTGGACTTCAGTGCCAAAAAGTGCAAAATCATGCACCTAGGACATAGAAATCCAGTAGTTTAGTGTAGGATGGGGGGGAATACTGACAGTCACTAAACAGGAAAGGGATCTTGGGGTTATCATATCTGATTATGTCAGAGTAGTAAGGCAGTGTGACAAAGCAGGGGGTCGGGCCAGTGGGAGGCTGGGGTGCATAGGGAGAGTATCACCAGCAAGAGGTGGGAAGTGGATTTACCACTGTATCACTGACTGGTGAGACCCCACCTGGAGTATTGTGTCCAGTTCTGGAGACCACACCTCAGAAAGGATACAGATGGGGTTGAAGCAATCCAGAGGAGGGCGACTGAGATGGTGCAGGGGTTGCATCAAAAACTCAATGGGGAGACACGGTGGGATCTTAGCATGTACACCATAGAAGACAGGAGAGCTAGAGGGGGACTTGATAGACCTGCAAGCACCTCACAGGGGAGAATAAAGTACAGAAGGGGAGTCTGTTTCAAATTAGAGCAACAGGACCAGCGGGCATGTAATGAAGCTGGAAGGGGTGAAGTTTAAGATGGATTTGAGAAAGTACTACTTTAGTGAAAGAGTGTGGATAGTAATAATAATTTTATTTATCAAGCGCAATTCAAATATTAAAGCGCTGTAGAAGTATAAGCTCATAAAACTTTAAAACATGAATTAAAATCCAAAATACTCAAATAGACAATTATTTCTTAATAATTCACAAAAGCAAGACTAATTAGATGGTTTTTTAGTGCTGTTTTAAAGCTTTCCATGGTCTGGCACTCTCGAACCCGACAGGGTAGAGAGTTCCACAGGGTAGGTACTGCAAAAGCAAGTGAGCAAACATCAGATGTTTTCAGCTACACCTTGGGAACTTCTAGCAATCCCTCATCGGCGGAATGGAGGGGGTGGTAGGGGCAAAGAAGCTCATGCAGGTAACTTGGGCCCTGTCCATGTGGGGCTCTGTAGGTCAGCAAGCCGACCTTAAAGGTGATCCGCCATTGCACTGGCAGCCAGTGCAGTGCATGCAGGCAGCACAGGGGTAATATGGCTAGATTGAGAAAGTCCAGTCAGTAGCCTGGTTGCAGCATTCTGTACTAGCTGCAAACGGTGGATATCAACCACTGATAGCCCTAGATAGAGGGCATTGCAGTAATCCAAATGAGAGATCACAAAGGCATGGACCAAAGCTGGAAGGTCACCAGGTGGAACCAGGTGCCTAATCCGAGTGATATTCCTCAGATGGTAAAATGAGGTCTTGACCACAGGTGACACCTGAGACTTCAAGGGCAGTCCCTTGTCAAGGATAATGCCCAAACTATACATCCGTTCAGAGGCCTTCAACTGGCAGCCATCGAGTACCAGACCAGATGCTCGCCCTGCCGAAGACCCTTCTACTTGGTGACCTGGGTCCACAACCAAAACCTCAGACTTATCGGAATTCAGCTTCAGCCAGTTGGCACACATCCAGTCTTGGATCTCGGACAGGAAGGTGTTACATACAGAGAGCGCAACATCCTGGCTGGGTGCAAAGGACATGTACAGTTGAGTATCATCTGCATAGCAGTGAAAACTCAGTCCATACTGCCTTACAGTGTCCCCCAGCGGCAACATGCACACCGCAAGCAACATGGGAGAAAGCACTGAGCCCTGCGGGACCCCACATGGCCTGAAGAAAGTATCAGAGGAAAAAATCCCTGACACTGCTCTCTGAGACCTGCCAGTGAGGAAAGACTGGAACCACCTGAGGACTGTACCAGACAGTCCACAGATCAGCCACAGGCACTCTAGCAATACCCAATGGTCCATGGTGTCAAATGCCGGCGCAAGATCAAGGAGGACCAAGACAGTACAGCTCCTCCAGTCTCTCGCAACAAGGAGGTCATTGTGCACCTGAACAAGGGCAGTCTTGGTACTGTGCCTTTTCCTAAAGCCGGACTGGAAGGGATCATAGATGTCATGGATGCCAAAATGATCCTCCGGTTGCAGCACAGCCATGTTTTTAATAACCTTACCCACAAAGGGAAGGTTAGAGATGGGCCTGAAGTTGGCAAGACAGTCCAGGTCGAAAGGAGATTTCTTAAGAAGGGGAATCACCACTGCCTCTTTGAAAGAATCAGGGAATTCTCCGGTCTCTAACAAGATCTGGACTATCTCCGCCAGAACTGGGCCGATGACATCCACACACCCCACAAGGAGGCGGATTAGGCCTGGATACAAATTACAGAAGGTCAGCCGCATGCTCTGGATGATCACCATGACATCCAAGATCGCCACCTGGCCAAACGCCGACCAACCAGACCGAGCTTCTGCGACCTCCCATCGGTCACTGCAACCCCTCTTAGAGCGTGCTGAACAGATCTCAGACCTAATGCCAGCAACCTTATCTGCAAAGAATCGAGCAAACTCGTCACATTTATCCTGTGACAATGCTCTTCACCACTGCAGACAGGCTGGATTGCACAGCCTGTCCACAGTGTGAAAGAGCTGAGCCAGTCGGTTCCGTGTTGCAGTGATCTCCTCAGACAGGAATTCTGCCTTCTTACGGGAGATCTCTGATTGATAGTCCTTATAATGTGCCAATGTGCTAATATGCCTGTAACAGACATGCCAACAGAAGTGGTTGAAGTAAAAACAGTAGTGACTTTAAGCATGTGTGAGATAGGCATAGAGGAGTATTAGTAAATAAGCAAGGAGAAAGGAGGGTCCCTGAAGGCCAGTTGTCTACAGTGATAGACTAGGCAGGGACCATCTCAGCAGACTGAGTAGGCCAGGCAGTCCTTTTCTGCTGATAAATTCTATGTTTCTATGTAGTCCTGGCCCACCAGACACTCTGAGAGAAGGGGAAGAAATCCAGGAAAAAGCTCCTGAGCAGAAGGAGCATGATGCCAACCCCACATTGCAGGTCCTGCACTAGCAATCATGGAACCCACCACCAAACCGCACTTCATCTCTGTTTAGGGTACAGTGCCCCCCCCTCCAATGGCCCGACCTGGGGGGGGGCAAGGGAGGTGGAGGTATGTCCAGGGGAAGGTGGGTGACAGATGTGGGTGCTGGGTCAGGCAATGAGAGCTGCCTGAGTGACAAAGAGGGAAAAGTAGATAAAAAAATGCTACTTCATGCCAGTGAAGTGCTGAAGAGAAGGCAGGAAACCTTGGTTCCCCTCTTACCAGAGTCAAAAGAGACAATTTTCAGTGGGCCCACTGAAGTCCACTTTGCCATCGACTCACCCTTACAAGCAACTTGCAGATGAGGAAATTTTTCTAAAAGTCTGGGGAGGACAGAAAGAACAGAGATAGGTCTGTAGTTATTTAGGTTGATCCCACAGTCACCTTTCAGTAGTAAGGCCAAACTGACACTTCCAGAAGATAAACAACTTGATGTGAAAAAGAGACAGATCCTACACACTGCTTCTCTTTCAAACTACTGCACCTCCTCAGTATGCTACCTGTAAGTGTGCTAAATGCCCAATTTTCTCTGGGTCTAACCTGGTATTTGGCTGAGATAATGACTGCACTCAGGTGTACCAGGAAAATGAAAGGCGTGTCTTGTTATTCTTAGCCTATAGTTGATCAGACATAAAAGCCTGTCTGGAAGGTGATTTCTGTTCTGTTGACATCTTGTCAGCCTGTTCCGCACATGGATTTACATACCCATGATGCCTCGCACTGGGTTTGAAGTTTTAGAGGATGTGCATGTGATTTGGAGAAATGTGCAGAAATCAATCATGTTGGATCTCTCTTCGCTCCTTGTATCCCCTTTATGGATCCTACACATAGTGCTTGAAATCTGCTTCTTTGGTATTCTATTTTCAGGTGTACTACATGGCTGTTTGGCTGCACCCGTCTCCCCTGAATAGGGCTAGTTGTAAGTTTAGAACTTTTTGAAACTATTTTGCCAAAAGTGGTTCACATGGCTCAGAATAGTAAGCAATAATGACTGAACTGGAGGTCATTTCCTGGGGAGTAATGACTGGATGAGTTGTTGGGTGGCCTAAGGCACAGCTGAGGGCCACCACCCACCATCTGGTTGTTAATCCCCATGAAACCACCGTCAGTGATGTTATTATTGTTATTATAAGGCTAATCTGGTCTTTGTATAGCAACATTTTCATAACAAAAACTTACTTTAGGTGTTTTTCTTGTTTTGTAGTGGGTACACAATCTTATGAACGTCCACACATTGCGTCAGCCTCATGAGGTGACAGGGTGCTTGTGTATGTGTGCAGCCACTGATCGACTCAAAAAGATAGTGCAAAGTTGGTTGTCTGGTGTGAAACCGTTTAAAAAAAAAAAATACTTTTACTTTGAGGCTGACGCTTTTACTATTGCACAGTTTCTCTTTACACTGCTGTGGCACCATTGGGTAGCAACCCAGCTGACAGCTAAATCAGTGTGTGGTCCCGGCATGTTCAGATACCTGCGTTAGTGTGAGGTGACTATTTGTGCCTGTTTGCCAGCTGGATCGGTCATTCACTGACCATTAATGACTGATCCAGTAGCCAATTGGAGACTAAGGAAGCCTTATGAATAATTAATTAGCCATATTTGAAGTAATAAACAAGCCAAACCCATCTAAACCTGAAAAAAATATCTCTAAATGCCATAAGTGGCTTGGGATAACTTTAAGAAGTCACCATTTACAGCTGTGGGGTCCAGAGTCCTCCCTGTCAGCAACCAGCCCATTTCCTTACCCAAGGAAAATCAGCAATTCCTCCCTGTCCCTTCCCAGGAGGAATTCGCTCCCACCTAGCTCTTGCAAAGATTATTTAAACTAACAGTGAGATCCAATAATGGTGCAGTCCACATATTCAGCCTTTCTGAGAATGGCAAGACATTTGCCAGTGATGCAATCTAGTCCTCTGACTGCAGCATCCCACCACGAGGAGCCATGGGGAAGGTGGTGAATGAATATCATTGCTATGTATGCATGCCACTATTCAGCAAGCAAAAAAAGCTAGCACAGGAAGGTAAGGAAAATGTGAAGGGAACTGCTAGACTTTATTCACCTAACTGGCCACATTATGTCACTGTTGCTTTATGATCCCCTTTTCAAAGAGGCTATTTTTGTATTATTATTTTGTAACTGGGTAAGGCCTACTAAGCCCAAGGTCTGTTTTCAAGGGTGATCCAGGAGCACTAGGGAGGTTAAGTAACTTGCTCAGGGTCACATAATATGCAAGGGCTCATCTAACCACACCTACAGGAAGGAAACTGCACATTTTTTATTTATTTTATTTTATTGTGATCTTGGATTAACACCTTTTGAGAACAAGCTCATTACATAGGTTCCACATCAGAGTTAGACAGACAGTGTAAACAGAAGTAATTGCTGTTAACCAGCAATAATTAAATATGAAGTAAACTATACATACAATGTTAAACTTATTTATTTTTATTTATTTAGTTGTTTAACCAGGTATAGCACACTAAGCCGAAAGCTTTTTTACAGGAGCGACCTGGGAGCACAAGGAGGTTAAGTGACTTGCTCAGGGTCACACAGTATGCAAGTGGAAGCTGTGGGATTCAAACCCAGGTCTGGTCTGCTGGATGTCACCAGATTTGCAGCTCAGAGCCTTAGACCACTGCACTATACTGCCTCCTACTTAGACAAGTAAGGTAACAAAACATCAAGTTGGCATTGTATAATGTATGTAAAAATACAATTAGAAGCATGAGAGTGAGGGATAGTAAAGGTAACATTTAGATAAAACAGACTAAAACATGCATAATAGGTAGGAAGACTTACATAGGGGAGGGAGAATACATCAGCCAGAGAGGCTTCGTCATAAGGGTGTAGAAGGGAAGAGGATATATTTACAAGTTGTGGGAATAGGTTCAGGTGGCAGACGACTTCAGGGATGAAAATTGGGGGGAAGATATAGAGAGGGTTGGATGGAGATATATTAGAGGAGTGGCTAACTAGGGGGAAATTGCTTTGGAAGGCCAAGGAAATTAGGAACCAAGAGTAGAAAAACTGGGGGCCATCTAAGGGTTGCCATGGGAGGAGAGTATAGAGTACCAAGCCCCTATAAGAGTGAGGGGATTAGTGAAAGCAGTCACATCTAGAATTTGCAACAAGATAATTCTTTAGCTTTTGTTTGAAGGGGCCTAACTTGTCTATGGAAGAAATGTCTGGGGTAAGGAGTTAAGCCAGTTTGGAGCTCGATTGAGGAAAGCCCTCTGCCCTTGGGAGGTATGACAGCGTGGGATTTTGAAAACCATACTATCGGTACTTCTGGTGCAGTGCTTATTATCATGCAGGATGAGGAGCTTCTGTACCCCAAGGGGCACCAGGCCTAGACTTATTTTTTTAGCCATCAGGCAGGTTTGGAGTTTGAGCCTTTCTTCAAATTGGAGCCAGACTGTCTTAACATACAAGTAACAGGTACATGTATGTGTGAATCTTGCTGAACCAACTGCAAGGCAGCAGGCTTTGCTTAGTGCCACTATAATCCTATGGAGTGCCGTGTCAGTTGCAGAGCCATAGATTATTAGACCATAGTCTATTAGTGAGACCACCAAACTAAAGATAGCTAGAGTAAGAGCCTTCATGGTCAGACTATTTTTATGTCTGTATAGAAGACCTACGCACCTATTAACTGCCTTAGCTGTATTGTCTATGTGGTAGCCATAAGTCAAAGCGCTGTCAACTGTTACTCCTAAGTATTTAAATTGCGAGACTAGCTCCAAAAGTGTCCCAGCCTTATTTGTGATGTTGAGTGTCGCTTGATAGGCCTAGATCCATTTATGTGGGTCCATATTGTATATGCTGTAATGTACTTTAGAATAAGACATCATCCCTTTAACAGGTAACTACAAAAGAACCAGAATTTCTATGAAGGCTAGTGTGGACCTGCTATTTCTTTAAAGGCTAGTGTGGACCTGTTATGTCTCCAGATAAAGGAGACAGGTATATGGCCCAGGAAGGTATAAAATATCCCACTGTAGCTTTCCATGATAGGATGAGGTCAGGGGGATGACCTAGGGGTCAGGGGTTAAGCCAAATGCATGGACCAGATTTTATTGGGGTTGACATGGAACCACAGTGACACCTACAGGGAAAGGTAAACCGTTGTACCCCATCAGACTGTGGGTGGGGCTTGAAAATTACCAGACTTTATCTAATATACACATTTTGAACTCAGGGCAGTTGTGAAACAGTTTAACTGTGAGTCAGATACTTGACCAAGCTGGTATATACTTTTACACCAGAAAGTATATGTGTAGGCCTGGGAAAAATCTCTAAAACCAGACCTGAGTGTGTGGAAATTGGACTTTTCACATAGTGAACCGAAAGTTCTGATTTTAAGTCAGAATTTTGGAAACCAAGACTTTTCACCAAGGAAAGCACCTGAAGATTTTGTTAAAAGGACATTAAGAGGAACTGACTTGGGATACAAGTCTGATATAAAACTGTTGCTTAAGGACTCATCTCTACAAGGACATTTAAAATCTTGTCTGGACTCTAACATCCAAACAAGGTATAGTTTAGAATAACAGTATCTAGTGTTTTTTTGTAAACCAGTAAACCATCCAGTTTTACTTTTGATATTGTCTACATTTCAAAGTTCTTCCAAACTGTAGATGTTTCTGTATTGCTTTTATTTTAAGTAAACTTTTATGATTTTTCTTATCAACTCTGCCTGGGGTCTGTTTGTACGATCTAACATTTTAACAGAATGGTTTTGAAAAGACTGTGTGCCTTGACAGATAGTACCACTCGGCTATCATACCAAACTACTTAGGCAAGACATAGCCAGTGGCTGTGATGGGCTTCAAACACTGAACATAGTGCAGAGTCAAGGGAACTCAAAACTACTGTTTCCACCCTCTAACTGGGAAAAGGAAGGTGGGTGAATTCATTCCTGAACCCCTTACAACTGCTCATGAGTTCCTGAATAGAGGGATCCTTTCTGCAAACAGGAGATCCTGCTGGGCTGCCTAGGGGTTGGGGGCCAGGGGCTTGTGACAAAGAGGGTAAGTATAATGTCAATTGTGGGAGCTAGAGAACAACATTGTTGTTGTTTTCTTATAGTTCAAGATGAGTTTTTGCTCACTGAACCAACTTTCTACCTTTGAAAAACTCCTCTGGAGATTTATTTCCTGTTGCTTTGGGTCAGGATCATTCATGAACAGGACTGCATCATCTGCATAAAGCAGAATTTGGCACTGACAGGAGTACAGGAGCTGGTTTAGGAAGAGACTGAATAATAACTGACCTAATATAGATCCTTGTGGGACACCAGATCGGACGGGTCTGCTAGTAGATAGGATGTCAGCAATATTCACTCGCTGTGAGAGGTTTGAAAGGTAGTTCTTAAACTAAGCAACAGTGTCACATGCAAGCACAATGGACCCCGATTGTTCAAGCAGAAGGACATGATTAACTGTATCAAATGCTTTCATTAGATCGATGAAAAACACACAAACAAGGGCACCCTGATCCACATATGGGTGATATACATCTGCACATATGGGTGATATACAGACCCCCAGGGTAGGGAGAAGGTAAAGATGAACAATTAGCTGAGGAGTTACAAAGGATGGCAGGTAAAGGTGACAAAGTGGTGGTCAGGGACCTTAACCTGCCAGATATGGACTGGATGATTCCAGTAGCCAAGAGCTCCAGAGGTCAGGCTTTACCGGATGCATTCCAGAACTGCCTGCTGTCTCAATTAGTGAAGGATCTGACTGGGGGGGATGCCATCCTGGATTTGATCCTCACAAATTCAGATTAGATTAGATCCATGAAAGTAGAAGAATTCTTGGCAAATAGGGACCATAATTTGGTCTGGTCGGAAATATCCGCGGGCGATACAAAAACCTCCTCAAAGATAGAGGTGCTATGCTTTAAGAAGGCAGATTTTGGTAGATTAAGGTAGATAGTGAGGGATAGATTAACAAACATCTGGGACAAGTCAGGGTGGGGTAGAAGAAATATGGGAAAATATTAGGGAAACAGTCCTTGAGGCAGCCGGGCTCTGTATCAGGACTGTAACAAAGAAAAATAGGTTTAAAAGGCCCATGTGGTTCACCCCTCCAGTAAGGGAAGCAGTCAAGGCCAAACAGAATGCATATAGATTATTCAAGCAACAAAAAAGGGGCCGGGAATGGGAGGATTACATTCAGAAAAGCAGGGCGGCCAGGAAAATGGTGAGGGATGCCATAGCAGCAAAAGGGCTGCAGATTGCAGAGGGAGTCAAGTCAGGGGAGAAAACCTTTTTCTGATATATTAGCAAAAAAAGGAAGAAAGGGGGAGGAGTTGTAATGTTAAAGGTTGGAGATGAGGTGCTAGAGCACAACAGGCAGAAAGCAGAGGCCCTGAATTGATACTTTTGCTCGGTATTCATTAGGGAGGAACACGGCCCACTGCCAGTATTCATTAGGGAGGAACAGGGCCCACTGCCAGACAGTGGTATCAGAGCCACGGCCAGAGGGATTCAGAGAATGTGCATCCAGGACTTTCCTATGGACAGGGTCAGGAAGGGCCTTTCAGAAATCAGATCTGACAAAGGCTCCTGGCCCAGATGGTTTGCACCCCATGGTGCTGAGGGAACTCGCAGAAGAGCTAGCAGCCCCTCTCGCATACCTATTCAATAGGTCACTTGAGTCTGGGGTAGTACCAGGAGACTGGAGGGTAGCTGATGTAGTGTCATTCCATAAGAGTGGTGATAAGGAGGAGATGGGTAACTATAGGTCAGTCAGCCTCACATCAATAGTGGGTAAACAGATGGAGTCCCTTATTAAGCAAGATCTGGTGGAATACCTCAAAGTTAATCATCTCCAGAACAATAAACAGCATGCGTTTGTGACAAGCAGGTCAAGTCAAACAAACCTTTTCACATTCTTCGATCACATGACCAGGGATTTGGACAAGGGCCATGGGGTGGACCTGCTTTACTTTGACTTCAGTAAGGCATTTGACACTGCCCCACACAGGCACCTCTTAAAAAAGTTGGAGGACCTCGATGAAGCAGAACGAATAGTTAAGTGGGTGGAAAGTTGGCTGAAGGACAGAAAACAAAGGGTAGTAATACATGGGGTAAGATCTACCAAAAGACATGTCACTGGTGGGATGCCTAAGGCATCCATCCTGGGACTGTTCCATTTCAACATATTCGTTAGTGACATCAGCAAGAGTATAAAGGGTAACATTGCCCTGTTTGCAGATGACACAAAACTCGGTGGAAGAATGGACAGCAGGGAGGGAGTCAGGGAGCTACAAGAGGACCTTAAGAAGTTGGAAAAGTGGACACACATATGGTAGTTAAAATTCAGTGCTAAGAAGTGCAAGCTGATGCACCTTGGTATGGCCAACCTTAAGGCAGAATACTGGCTAAACGGTGTCAAACTCAGCTCTTCTGCTGAGGAATGGGATCTGGAAGTTATCATTAGGGACAACCTCAAGCAGCAGAGTCAGTGCAATAAGGCTTACAGCAGGGCTAGTAGGGTACTGGGATGTATTAGTGGGGGGGGGTTAGATAGCAGGGACAAGGAGGTGATACTGCCACTATACCAGTCATTGGTGAGGCCACACCTGGAGTACTCTGTTCAGTTCTGGAGGTCTCACCTTAAGAAGGACATTGAGAGATTGGAGGTGGTTCAGAAAATGGCAACAAAGATGATACAAACATAGAAACATACAAAACTGCTGGCAGAAGAAGGCTTACAGGTCTATCAAGTCTTCCCAATTGTGCAGCTCTTAGTTTCATATTACTGCAGCTGCCCCAGCCCCAACCAAATCCCTCCCTTTCTCCCCTTTCCTGATCTTCCCCCCTTTGTGTTCTTGTCTGTACTAATCCTGCCCTTGACTCTATCCCAGCCCTGCCTGAAGCTATCCACTGTCCTTAGTTCAATTAACTCCTCCAGCAGTGCGTTCCATCTCCCCACCACTCTCTTTATAAAGTAGTGACTTCTCAGCTCCTCTCTGAACCTTCCCCCTTCTAACTTCAGGCTGTGCCCGCTAGTGACCCTTCCTCCCTTTAAGTGGAACAATCCTCTCTCTCTGACTTTGTTTATGCCTTTCAAGTACTTAAAGGTCTCTATCATGTCCCCTTTCTCTCTTCCAGTGAATACATCCTTTTTGAGGTATGGGCACCAGTACTGCACACAGTACTCCAAGAGTGGCCTCACCAGTGATTTATACAATTAACTTCATTTTAAAAGGCCAAGGAACTGAAGCTCCAAATGTGTTCACTATTGATGGTCAGACGACTCCTATGTCCCAACTGGTGGTAGACAGATTTAATGATTTCTTCAGTAAAATTGGTCTAAATAATACTCAACAGGCAGACACCTTGCGCTTGGGCACAGATAGTGGCCTAATAAAAAATCTTGCCCTTTCAGAGATCTCAGTTGACATGGTTTTGAGGAAAGTGCTGAAATGAAACACCTTTAAGGCCATGGGCCTGGATGGCATTCCCTCTAATTTACTGAAGTTTGCTTCCCCAGTGGTTGGCTACCTCTTAGCATACTTATTTAATTTTTCTCTAAAAACAGGAGAAATTCCTAACGCATGGAAACAATCAAAGGTTGTGCCCATTTTTAAGAGGGGCAATAAATCAGAGTTGGGCAATAACCGCCTGATTTCCTTCTTACCCCAGATTTCAAAAATCTTTAAAAGGATTGTGACCACTCAGGTTGTTGGGCACCTAGAATCTCAAGGACTTCTGAATGGCATGCAGTCTGGATTCAGAAAATCATATAGAACCATCTCAGTCCTGGTTAAGGTTGTAGGGGATGTTCAGACTGCCCTGGATGGGAGGACACCTGTTGGTGCTGTTTTTGTTGACTTAGCCAAGGCTTTTGATTCCTTGGATCATGGTGTCCTCCTACCCAGGGTAGCCTCCGTGGGGATAGTGGGGTCCAGCCTGCGCTGGCTCACTTTATATTTAACCGATAGACCTCAAATGGTCTCCATGGGGGGCTGGACCTCAGGTCTTGTTCCTGTTGGATCGGGGGTTCCCCAAGGATCTATTCTAGGTCCTTTATTGTTTAATATATATGTTAATGGGCTGGATTTTTCAGATACATCTGTTTTTTTTTTTTCATTTATATGCTGATGATACCATTATTTATACATCAGACTCTACAGTAAACAACATTCAAGTTAAGTTACAGAAGGCTTTTAATGAGTTGCAGATTTTTCTTACAGATAGTAGTTTAGTTTTAAATTCCTCAAAAACACAGTCCTTACTGTTTCACTGACCTTTGAATATCCGGGAAAATCTGACCCTGAATGTGGTTACCTTGGAGGGATCCCCGATCCAGCAAGTTCAGTCCTATAAATATCTAGGCCTTTGGTTTGATGAACTCGAAAATTGGGGAGTTCATAGAAATAGCTTAATTAAAAATGTGGGGAAAAAATTTGGAGCATTGTATGGGGTTAGATCTTGAATGAATTTAGAGGCTAGAAGGAGGGGCTGTGGACATGGCCTATCTAGACTTTAGCAAGGCATTTGACACAGTCCCACACAAAAGATTAATAGTCAAATTAACCAGCCTGGGAGTGGGTCCCAGGGTGGTAGCCTGGGTAAAACATTGACTGGACAACAGGACACAGAAGGTAATTGTAAATGGAGTCCACTCTGAAGAAAGAGGTGTTACTAGTGGGGTACCGCAGGGTTCAGTACTGGGTCCAGTTCTTTTTAATGTCTTTATAAGTGACATTGCAGAGGGACTGGAAGGAAAAGTATGCCTCTTTGCAGATGACACAAAGATCTGCAACAGGGTTGATACACGAGGCGTGGGAAGGATGAGAAGGGACTTAGCAAGGCTGGAGGAATGGTCAGAAGTATGGCAGCTTGGATTTAATGCAAAGAAGTCCAAAATAATGCACCTGGGAAACAAAAACCCAGGGAAAGATTACACAGTGTGGGGGAGGTAGTAACAACAACAACAATGGAAAGGGACCTGGGGGTAATCATATCAGATGACCTTAAGGTTAGCAAGCAATGTGAGAAGGCAGTAGGGAGGGCTGGGGGTATACTGGGATGTATAGGGAGAGGCATCACCAGCAGAAAACAGGAAGTTGTTATCCCTCTGTAAAGACAGTTGGTGAGACCCCATCTGGAGTACTGTGTCCAGTTCTGGAGACCCCATCTCTGCAAGGATATAAACAGAATATAGGCAGTCCGGAGGAGGGCAACTAAAATGGTGCAGGGTCTGCAAGAGAAGCCATACGAGGAGAGACTAAAGGAGCTTAATATGTATACCCCTGAGGAAAGGAGGGAGAGGGGGGACATGATAGAAACTTTTAAGTACCTCAGTGGAATCAACAAAGTCCAAGAGGGGAGCATCTTTCAGAAAAAGAGATGTGTGAGAACAAGGGGACACAATTTAAAGATGGGGGGGCGGCGGTTCAGGGGCAATGTGAGGACGTATTTTTTCACAGAGAGGGTGGTGGATGCATGGAACATCCTTCCTGAGGAGGTTGTGGGGTCTATAACTGTGGGAGAATTCAAGAATACATGGGACAGACATAAAGCAATTCTTGTTGGGGGTAAGAAGAAATAGGCTGTTGGTTAACTAGGATCTGCAGCTAATCCTGTAGGTAGGGAAATGGGCAGACTAAGTGGGCCAAGCGGTCCTTATCTGCCGTCAGTCTATGTTTCTATGTTAGAAGGAGAGTTAATTCTATGAGAATTCCCATGTTAGATTATGAAGACTATCTATGCCAGTGGTAAAAAAAAAGTGATCTGGAGATATTGGAAGGGTGCCATGACAGACTTGCCAGATTTAACCTAGAAGCCCCTCGTTCCACACACAAGTGCTTCCTATATAATTGCTTGGATTGGTTGAGACTGTCTGACAGCAGACAGGAGCACTTACTTGCATTTTTGTGTAAGTGATCGTTGGGTGAATTTCCCCCTTACATAGCATAAAGGTGATCCACCGGGACAAACTTAGCTCATTAAGAACAGCTAATGCCCCAGATCTTGAAATCCCAAAATGTAATTTAGAGATTGGTCGGCAATCTGTCTTCTATAGGGGCCCTCTTGAGTGGAATAAATACCAGCAATTATAAGGGTTAATAAAGGGAGAAAACCTGGTTTAGGAAAGAAAGGGATTAAGTCCTGGTTTAGGAAATTTGCTAATAGTACCAGACAATGCTGCTCCTCTTGAAATTTCTTGTTTTATTATAGGATGTTATTATAGGATGTCTTCTATCTTAACTAACTTGAAACTTTGATTGAGTGTCTGTATTAGCTACCATGTAATCAGTATATAATGTATATTGAATGTTATATTTATTTATTGTCTTATGTCCCTTTTGTATTTGGAGTACGGTTTAATTGTTTTGTAGCTCCTAGGATCTCGTTGTAAATGAGCAGCAGCTCAACCGAGACAGTTCCAATTCATATGATCTTTGTATGAATAAAATATTTTACTACTACTACTTACTATACAAGGGCAGGATGACCTCCTCCTTGCTAGAGGTGATCCCTCTGGCAATGCACTCCAGCATCCTATTTACCCTTGCTGCCGCCCTCCTACACTGTGCTGACACCTTCATGTCCCCTGTGACTATTACCCCAAGGTCCATTTCCTCCTCTGAAGCTGTTAGTTACCAGCACCCCCACCAGCCAGTTGCTGGTCCTGGTATTTCTTGCTCCGAGGTGCATGATCTTGCACTTCTTAGCATTAAAACCCAACTGCCACTCCCCAGACCAGTGTTTGAGTTTCACTAGATCCTCCCTTCCTCATTGTCCACTTTTGCAGAAATCGTAGTGTCATCTGCAAACAGGCTGATCTTACTCTTAATCCCCACTGCAATGTCTCCAATGAAGACATAGAACAAAACAGGGCCCAGCACTGAACCCTGCAGTACCCCACTTGTTAGTGGCCTTGACTTGTATGTCTTCCCCCTTACAACTACCCTCTGTTGTCTGCCCTGCAACCGGCTCTCAACCCACCCCACCAGTTTTGCCTCACCCCCATGTCCCTCAGCTTGCTCATTACCTCCTGTGGGGCACCGAGTCAAAAGCCTTGCTGAAGTTCGGGTACAGGACATCCACAGAGCGGCCTTCGATAACCGCCCTAGTGACCCAGTCGAAGAAGTCGATCAGGTTAATTTGGCACAATCTTCCTGAGACAAACCCATGCTGTTTCTCATCCTGTAGACCTTTACTATCGAGAAGGGTTATGAACCTCTCCTTTAGAATGGTCTCCATCAACTTCCCTACTACGGAAGTCAAGCTTACCAGTCTGTAGTTGCCCGGTTGGTCCTTGGGTCCACTCTTGTGAAGGGGCACCACATGAGCCATCCCGTCTCCAAGGAGCTATTGAAGAGGTCCATTAGAGGGCCTGCCAACACCTCAGCCAGTTCCTTCAGGACCCTTGGGTGCACACCATCTGGTCCTGGTGCCTTGTCCACTCACAAGGCTTTAAGGTCCTTCAGAACTCCTCTTGGATGACCCCATCTGTTATCTCTACCCCTTCACCCTTGCCCCCTTTCCCCTGCGGTATTGGTCCATCATTTTCTTTTGTGAACACCGAGCAGAAGTACTCACTGAGTGCCTCTGCCTGTTCTTCCCCTTGTTCCACCCATCCCTCGTCCCTCTTGATTCTAACAATGTCATCTCTACAACTCCTCTTCTCTCTTATGTATTTAAAGAACCTCTTTTCCCCCTCTCTGATCCCCTGTGCCAGCTTCAGCTCCTTTGCTGCCTTGGCTGCCCTAACTGACCTGGTCACCTCCCCAGATGCCTTTGTGAACACCTCTCTATCCTCCTCACACTCCGATTTTTGAACTTAATGAAGGACAGTCTTTTTTCCCTCACCTTCCACTCCACTTCCTTGCTGACCCAGCTAGGTTTTTTGGACCTGGGCTGCTTACTCTGAGATTTGGCATATGTGTTCATGGCTTCATTCAACCCCTTCCTAATGACTGCCCACTTCTGTTCAGCATCCATCACTGGGTTAATTTTAGCTAAATACCCCTCTAGGATGCTGCCCATTCTGACAAAATCTGCCTTCCTGAAGTCCAACACTTTTGTCTTGTTCTTAACCGACTCCCTCCCTGTGTTGAGGATGAATCACACTGAGCGGTGGTCACTTCCTGCTAGAGGGTCCTGTACTACCACATTCTGAACTTGATCACAATTTGTTAGCACTAAATCCAGTATGTTCCCCTCACTAGTAGGTTCCATCACCCCTGGCATTAGGTAGCTGTCATGGATAGCCTCCAGCAGCACCTGTTCCCTGGCATGTGCTATAGTTACTGTCTGCCAGTCAACCCCAGGTAGGCTGAAGTCTCCCACTATAACTGTATATCCCTTGCCACTGACCTTCCTGATTTGCTCCCCCAGCTCCCTATCCACCTCCTCGCGCTATGAGGGTGGCCTGTACACCATCCCCATCCTGAATCCTGATGTTTCCCTCCCACCTTCTCCACACATTTCTGAATGCACTGCCCTACTCTCCCTGCTGTCATACCTGGTATACACTCCACCCAGGTTCAGCTCTTCCTTGCTCCCTTACTTCCCCATCTCACCCTCCTGAGCATAGAATCTGTTAATACAAGTACTCTCTCCCCATCCCTTGCACTTCCTCCATGGTTTGCCCTCCTACAAGCCCCTTTTCCTCATTGTCCTCTCCTTCCATACACTGCCCTTTTCCCCCCTCCCTTCTCCTTCAATTGCACCTTCACCTGCTCTCCTCCTCCGTCCCTTCTGTGCTCACTCCTTTCCACAATCCATCCCCCTCCACTACGTGTACCTCCTCCCACTGACCCCTACATTGTGACTCCCCCTCCTTCCCAACATGTTTTGGCCTTCCTCCCCCTTTATTTAGTGAGTTCATCCCAACTCGACCTGCTTCCCTTGTACCCCACAGCCTTCCCTCTCACCTTGTACCCTGTATTTCCCCCTTCCCTCCTGGTCCCCTGACTCTTGTTCTATAGTACCTTCCCCAACCTCCTGCTCTGTTTCATCAGGCAGTACTGCGTACCTTTTTGTTGTCTCCAACCTCCTGCCCCAGCACTTCCCTGTAATCCCTCCCTGCTTCTGCTTACCCCGAACCTCTTTTCTACTTCTTTCTATCTGCCAATGTTCCCTACCACCTGCCAACACCCCCTTCTGGAGCTCCCAGGACCCTGTGGACTTGGTCCCCCTGTCCAAGCACCCCCTTCTGGACCGTGGCAGCCTGGACTATCCTGCAATGGAGCCCTCCATGCCCCATCTCCTCCTCACCCTCTCATTTCTGTTCCCTCCCCCAAGTTCCCATCTCAAGCTCTCTGTCTCCAGTGTAAGCTGTCTGAACAGCCTGCACAACCCCCCCCCACCTTCCACCAGGTTCCCTGAAACAGTGCTGCCCCACTCCCACTGCAGCTCACAACCCTCCCAGCCTCCCAGTGCCCCTAACCCCAGTCATCCCTACCCCTCCACTCTTCCCTCCCATTCATCCAGCTGCCTCCTTGCCCTGGCCTCCACATCTTCCCTGTATTCCCTAGGCTCTAAATATTTTAAGATCTTTACAATTGCGCCCATATTACTTAAGAACTATAAATGTGCATTTCTGTCAAAGCATTTTCCCCAGAATATCCTTTACCTCAAAAAAGAAAATGCACAACCATTACATTTGCATCCGTATTTCTTTTATACTTTTTTTTTTGTATTATGCTTTTTACCCCTTCTCCACACCCCTGGTCGGCCACTCCTTTAGGTTTCCTCATGGTCCTTCTTGTCTGCTTGCACATCCTCACACTGGCCATTAGCCTCATATCATGGCTCCCCCCGGGAATCCCGGTGTATCCCTTCGCTGTGTGGGTCCCCCCCCTCCTCTGAGAGAGAAGGCACCGGCGGGGGACAGCCAGCACTCTGTTTTTACATTAGCCCGGGTGCCACTGAAGGAGTGCTGGCAATCAAGGTCTGATGGCAGCGGGGGACAAGAGGAACTGTCATCCAGTCGGCCAGGGCAGTTTCCTGGGTTTTCTTCCAGGGAGTGGTGTGCCACATGACGTCAAGGCATACGCCGACGTCCGCCACTCCCCCAATGTTTCAGCTCAGGCTACTGTGTTGTACTCCCAGCCTCTGCCAGGAGTCAGCAGGTGCCGAGATGCATCTCTACCCTCTCCCCTGAGAAGGCGAGCCATCCACGGATGCTTCTTTCCTTCTCCCTGTCTGGCCCTCCAGCAACCCGAGTCCTTTCCTGAACCCAGGTCACTAGCATCGCAAGTGGAAATCCAATCGCTGCACCGATGGGCCAGCTCTTTTATACTTTAAATCAGATTTCACCCCCTTTAAATTACTCTACTTCCTGCCCCTTCCTAATACTGTAGGTGGAATCACTACTGGGAGTCCACTTGCCTATTTAATAGTGGTGACGGTGAGGGGTGGGGTGGGAGAAACCAGACAAAATTCCTCTTCCCAGTACAAGCTAACCAGACCAAACAACAAGCTAGCCAAACTATAAGAATAAGTACTTCCCTTTAGTCCCCAGGACACACACTGTAGCTCCTGCATCACTGGCCCCATCCTGTGGAATTTGCTTCCTTTATCTATTCGGGAGGCCCCTTCGGTTGAGGTTTTTAAGGCCCACCTCAATGCCTTCATGTTTAATCAGGCCTTCCTGGACCTTATATATTAGTCCTCCCTGGGAGCCCCTGCTCCTTTCTTTCTGAGTACCTGTTTTTAAAATATCTGCTTACAGACTATATTTATTTATGCAGTTACTATTATTATTATTTTTATCTAATATTAATTTAAATTGCTATATTGATAGCATGTTTTTATTGTACGGTGCCCAGAGTCTCTGGGATTGGGCGCCTGAAAAATCTGACTTGCCTTGCCTGCTTCTTTCAGCTCCCAATGCAGAGTGAAGCAATTAACTAAAATGGCTTTTGGCTACCTGCCCCACCCCCAAGTTTAAATCTGTTTGCAGTTTGATTTTGTAACTGCCACAGACAGAATTGAAAACAAGTCCTACTTAAAAAAAAAAAAAACACAATTCCTGCTTAAAAAAAGTCCTCCTCCCAATACAAGCTAACCATATCAAACTACAAGCTAACCAAACTACAAGAATACATACTTCCCTTTTGTCCCCAGGACACACACAGTAGCTTCTGCTTTTTCCAGCTCCCAATGATACATGGCCTTCATGGAATCACTTATGAAGAGAGGCTTAAGGCTTTGAACATGTACTCACTGGAGACTAGGAGGGAAAGGGTGGATATGATTGAAACGTTTAAGTTCTTTAGAGGCATTAACAAAGTGCCACATCCAGTGCTTTTTAACCAGGAATGCCAGTTCTACAACAAGGGGCATGAGTGGAAATTGAACGGTGAAAAGTTCAGGAGGGACATCAGAAAGTATTACTTCTGAGAGGGTGGAGGAACCTTGGAAAGGACTGCCACCCGAGGTGGTGGCAGCTAAGTCAATATCGAGTTTTAAACGCATGTAGGACAAGGCTTGGGCACAATGCTAGACTAAGCATCCTGGGGGACATGACACCGGTGTACAGTAGGTCCTGGGATACCATGCTTGGGCAGATATGATGGACCACAGGTCCCCTTCTGCTGACATGTTCTATGTTTCTAAGTGGAGGTTGTGGGACTCAAACCCATACCTGCTGGTGTACAGTACCAAGCTTATTCTGAGCTTATTACTCTACCCACTCTTCCTATACTGCCAGCCGCATTTACTGTAAATCTTTTTGTATACTCCTACATATACAACGATACTATTTTAAACTAATAGATAAACTGGTCACCATTGAAGATCCTTGGAAGTAATAAAAACTAGCGGTGACCTATTCCAGTCCTGCCCAAATTGTCATAAGCAGGTTAACTATTCTGTACAATAACATTTGCCATCACTACTGGTAAACCATGGAACCTGTTGTTACATGTTATATTCTGAACTGGGAGGGTTGTCGCCAGACACAGAAAAGGTCATTGAACTCTCCTATGCATAAACAGTTAGGAAATGAGCCTCCACTGTCATTATTCAGCTTGTACAATCCAACCATTGTCCCTGTAACTTGAATGATGAAATGATACGTATCTACTTATGGAACTGGAGTATCGACCAATCAGGAGCTTTTCACACACCGTGGGCAGGATATTCAAAGGGGTTGCGCCCGACGTATTCAAAAGGAAATTGCATACAAATCCCGATGCGCGGGCGCACCAGTAATGTCGGCGCAGAAATGCAGGCGTGCCATGCATATTCAGCACATTCTGATATTCAGCTTGGGATGTATTGCGCATGTGCAAGGCACACACCGCCCATCACAGGTGGGCACAAGATGTGCCCGAAAAAATAGGAACAAGGACTGGCCACCCACAGGCCAGCCGCCCGTGTGCTGGGCACAACCGGGGTAGCCTGCTGTGGGTGGCCACCCGACCGCAAGCAACAGGCCAGGCATCAGGCCCCCCCACGCCCCATCACGGGCTTCGTAAATAAAATATTATCCCTGGTGGTCCAACGGACCTGCTCCCCCGTCCGATCGTGGGCATACTTAATTAAATCTATTCCCTGGTGGTCCAGTGGACCTGCCCCCCAGCCTGATCGCAGGTTTAGAATATTGAAATATATCCCTGGTGGGCCAGTGGACTGAATCCCAGCCCGATTGCAGGCTCAGTATAATAAAATGATTCCCTGGTGGTCCAGTGGACCGAATCCCTGCCCGATCGTGGGCTCCCTAAACTAAGGCATATCCCCGGTGGTCCAGTGGTACCCCCCTCCCCACCCACCCTCAGACCTGCCTCCCAGCTCCCCGGTCAGCGGCGGGTGGCAGCTACCAGCCACCCGCCGACTGACGGCGTACAGTACAGCTGTACCCATTGGTCCACTGCATGGGCCAATGGGTGTGCAATTTCACACTGTACTACACAGTTCCGATATGTGAATGAATTACATTCACATATCGGGACTGTGTAGTACAGCACGCTCTGCATTGACTGGGGAGTGGCGTGATGGGTCTGAGTGGGCAGGTGAGGAGGGGGGTACCGCTGGACCACCAGGGAATGCCTTCATTTAGGGAGCCTGCGATCGGGCAGGAACTCGGTCCACTGGACCACCAGGGAATAATTTTATTACACTAAGCCCACGATCGGGCAGGGATTCAGTTCACTGGACCACCAGGGAATCATTTTATTACACTAAGCCCGCGATCTGGCTGGGATTTGGTCCACTGGACCACCAGGGATACATTTCAATATTCTAAGCCCGCAATTGGGCTGTGGGACAGGTCCACTGGACCACCTGGAAATAGATTTGTTTATTTAAGCCTGCGATCTGGCTGGGGGCAGGTTCACTGGACCACCTGGAAATAGATTTGTTTATTTAAGCCTGCGATCTGGCTGGGGGCAGGTCCACTGGACCACCAGAGAATAGATCTGTTTATTTAAGCCCGCGATCGGGCAGGGGAGCAGGTCCACTGGACCTCCAGGGTGTTTATATGTGTTATGAAGCCCCGATTGGGCGTCGGGGCATGTTGCCACCGAGGGGCAGGGGGAGTCCGTTCCCGATGGCGGTAACCTGGCAGGGCGCCAGGTGCAAGTCGCCAGAGACTGGCACACCTGCATGCAAATGGGGCCATAATGACATGCAAATGGACCCATTGCACCCGTACATGATGGCTCCATTTGCATACCCTACGCTGAATATCACGGTTCCTGCCTAAGCGCCTTGTGCCGCTGGCGCATTCCCCTGCTCCTCTCTGCCACTTGCACTGGTGCAGTGCCACTGCACTATGCGCAATGCAGGCAGCCACGGTGCCATATTCAACGGTGCTGAGCCATGGCACAGCACCATTGAATATTGCCCAGGCCATGCCCTGGCGCATCCCAGTTGTGCTGCACCCAGGCTTGCGCCCCTGCTTGGCGCAGTCTGAATATCCGACCCCTAAAATCTAGAATTCTCTACTTGAATCTTTCAGAAACATTACTCGCTGAAATCAGTTATGATCCAAGTTAAAAAAAAGTACTTGTTTATAATGCATTTGAACTCTGCAGTTTCAGAAATTGTTTTCTATACTTTATCTGTCTGGATCATGTGTGAAAATAGGCTGTAACAGCCAAGCGTACTTACCTGGCGGCGAACAAAAAGATTAATAAATATGTACAGATTTTCAGATAAAGAAAGCCCAGTGTAACATATGGATCTTTAATTTGATGTATTTGTAATGTCTGGTTATGAAAGGCACACTGAACTGTGACAGCTTGTATCCAGGTGCTTCTTGCAGAATGGGTTGCGTGGACCTACAGTATTTTACTGACAAGGGGAATGTTGGTAATTACAAAGGGGAAACTGCCATACACTTTATCATACTTTTCATCTGCATTCATTTCTGGAATGTCCATATATCATAATATTGTGACATAAATTAGTATCAGCAAATAAAATTTGAGTTCCAAGCCTTGACATGTGAGGCTTTAGTACTTAGCTTGTATGCCCGTGGTTGGTCTAAATTTCATGAAAGTACTATAAGGGTGTGTTTTGCTATCACACAATTCCAATTATGGCAATTTAGGTGCTGGCTAGAGTAGCACTATCTGTCATAGGATGATCTGTGCTGCTGTGTCTAATGTACTGTACCCATGTCCACCTTGCAAATGAGTCCTCCTCAATGGTGTTCTGCCTGGCAAAATAAAGAATTGATTGGTTAAAACCACCCTGAAAGACATACAGACCCTCTATGTAAAGTCATGAATTACATGCAGGGATTCTACACGACCTCTGGAACTGTTGTGCAGGATTAAGAGGCTAAATGACTAGCTGTCTCTGCACTGATTTCTTTTGTTTTTTAACAAAAATCGGAGTGGGATGCCCTGAAACTTGTCTTTGGGTTTGGTGATCGTTTATTTTGTAATATATCCTTTGAAGTATGATTGTTTATGATCTCTGTACTATACTTGCATTAATAAAAAAATATATAAGTTGCCCAACTCTTCATCGATAAGTGCCATGGGATTTTTTTATTTCCACCTGGATAGTGACAGTGACGAGCAGAAGTGACCCTGGTTTAACATCTTATCTGAAAGACAGGGTATCCAGTGAACAGGGCAATGAAATTGGGCGCCTACAAAAATGGTGACTCAATTACGGCGCCTGTGTTCATGGCTACCTAGCTGGGGGATGAACGAATACTGGAGTGGGTGAAATA
Source organism: Neoceratodus forsteri (assembly GCA_016271365.2). Lineage (NCBI taxonomy): Eukaryota > Metazoa > Chordata > Ceratodontiformes > Ceratodontidae > Neoceratodus > Neoceratodus forsteri. Next base: position 1,275,506,695 of record CM057450.1, on the reverse strand, counting down.
CCACGACAGGAAGTACACAGGAATACGCGTGCACACACGCGCGGTGGGAAGAGGGATGGTATGTGGGAGGGGGTGTGGTGGGCAGCTGCCCAGATGGTCTGCTAGTGTTATGGGGAGGGTGGTTGACTAGGTGGTGCAGGGTGCGGGGTTCAGGTCGGGGTGTGATGCAGGGTTTTGGGGGGGGGCGGCAGGCGGTTTCCTATTTTTTAAGTTTTCACCCCTCCGACCCCCGAGTTGAGAATCCATAAGTGGGGTGTGGAGGACACAGCCCCTGCATTAAAAATAAGAACCGTAGGTTTCGGGCGGCATTTTTGTCTGCGCTGCGAGTGTGCATCACTGCAATTCATTTTCAGTGATGTACACTTGCTGTAATGGTGATCACTATTCTAAAGTTGTCATTATGACATGGAACCAAAAGACAGTACCTTAAAAGTACAACATCCCCATTTTACTGCACTGCAGTGTCAGTTATGCGTTTTACCCAAAGTGCCTAGTGTGGGACTATACCCACAACCTTCTGATCTTCCAGATCCACAGAGGAGCTTGCTACCTACTGAGCTACAGACACTGATATTAAAAGTGAGCAGAGTGGCCTGCTGGCGCAGTGGTAGGGCTACCACTTGTGGTGCCAGCAAACTGGGTCTGGGAACAGGCTCGGTGGCTGGAGGGCTGTGGGGAGGAGGATTGAGCACCCACAGGCTGCTCTCCTCCTCTGGGAGAGGTGGGTTGTATGTCCTGCCATTCTACCACAAACCTGGGTGACCACGGGGGGAGGTGCAGTGGGACAGCATGCAGCAGGGAGTGAGGACATTGGCCGGGAGCTGGTGCGCTGGCACATTGTGATATGTTCTGTCCCTTGGCTTCTCTAGTGCACCAATGTCCTGAGGGATGGCACCAAAAAGAGGAAAAACCCTGCAATGGATGCCTGGAGATGGGACCCGGCTGCCCAAGAGAAATCCACAACCAGGATCCAGATGGGGCCTGTGCAGCATACCTGATGCACACTCATGGACTGGGGGAGGACTATGGGGGTCCCTCTCCTCCCTGCCCCGGGGGGGGCAAACCAAGGCTGGATGGGGGCAGCACTGCCAGTACTCTAGAAGGCATTATCTGGGGAGGACCTCTGGAGCGCTCACAGCCTAGAGATCCCCGAAGATAGGGTCCTGAGCGGTGAGTAAGTGGGCATAAACAGAAAATGAAAAAAAAAAAAAGTGAGCGAGGGAACATTTGATCATGGCTGTAAAAACATTTTGGCCCCCGTACTCAGAAATCCCATGGAAAATGGTGCAAGTGCCTGTGCCATGCATCTGAGATGCGCCATCCCAAATAAATGCAGTATTCAGAAGATGTGCTGGAGGACGCGCCGACATATACAGGGCTGAATTTTGCAACAATCCACCGCCACATAACAACATGGGCTGTGCATCAGGGCAGCACTGAATATGGGAAATGAAGCAAGTCAGCCGGGGACAGTGGAGCAACAGGGCAGGACTGAATATGGGAAATGAGCAGTGCAGAAGAACAAAAACAGGGAGTGCAGTACCCAAAGGCACAGGAGAGGACAGTGGCACAGGGACAGTGCAACATGGGCACAGGCACATCCCCAGTTGGTACAGAATGAAGCACCACACACAGACCATCAGCCAAAAGGAGTACCAGGCACAGTGGGCATGGCACACAAGGGCATGGAGGAAGTGCCTCAGCATTAGTGGTGCCAATAGACAGCATGCCCTGGCCAGGCACCATGATAACAGGGCTGACATACCATGCAGGGCAGACATGGCAGCCAGAGCACAGGCAAAGCATGCCACTGGTACACCAGCACGCAGGCAGAGGGCTGTAGGCAACACAGGGGGTACACACCCACTGTGACACAGGACCACAAACCGCACAGCCCAGCAGCACAAGGACCAGGACAACAGTAGAGATAGGCACAGCACCAGCACAGGGGACCAGTGCAAGTGACAACATGGACTGCCGTGATGGAAACCCACAGGCAGCACCGGGGAAACTATGACAAACACAGTGGGGCCAACATCTGGGGAACTGGGCGTATGGATGTGCTATGGGATGGATTCAAATGGGCAGTGAGAATCAAGGGGCAGTGGGCCAACCATGCAACACAGCAGGTAATGGCTACAACAGCAAAAGAAGGGCCACAGACACACGGACAGTCAGGATGCAACAAATTTAAAAAAAACAAAACAACAGGAACAACCAATCAACACAGCAATGGAAAAGGGAATACAAAACTATATACCTTATAAAATGGGGTTGTGGGGCAGAGTTGAATGGGGAACAGGATATGCAGGGGGGAACAATATACAGGTGGATGGCAAGGTTCTGGGTGTGGTGGTGTGGATAAAGGGGCTATTTACCATACACACAGGCTACAGTGTCCACACAGGCCTAGTGGCCCTGGCCGTCGTGTGCCCGGCCCCTGTGTGGGTGGCCCCAACTCCGCAGTTCTCACAGTATGTCATGGGCCACTCTCAATAGTGCTCCTTGCTGGCAAAATATGGCATCCAGCAGCTCCTGGCTGGAGATGACACGACCACGGATCACCACCCTTCCATGGCTCCTCCAGCATTGCTCCACTCCAGCTTGTGCGTCCTGATGACCTATGAAGGGGGACACAGAACATGTACTCAGTGCCACAGCTCACCCAGGCACAGCCCCCCCCCCCCGGGATGGAGTGGCTGCACATGCCAGATGTTGGCCGGGCACTTTCAAAGAGCTGCCACAACACCACGCACACGACAGACCAGTGAAATGCAGTGCAACATGCCACACAGTGCATGGGATGTGGCACAGGGAACAGGCAATGTCAGCATGTGCATGCACTGGATGTTGCCAAGGGACATGTGGCCATGTCCCCACAGTATGTGAACCTGACATCCGCATGTCCCCATGTGTAGGCCTGGTGGTGGCCCCATGTGGGCACCAATGAGTGTCCATGGTCCTGAACAGACACACTGGATGGGGAACAACACACAGGAGCCAGGCGCACAGCAGAGCTGCCACACAGTGCCAAGACAACAATTCATGTGTGCGGTGCTGGCACCACATGGGCATGCACAACAAGCAGGTCATGGCCCACTGTGGGAAATGCAACCCCCCCAAACCCACAGAACAGCAACATGCAGCACCAGCAGCACACTTACCTGAAGCATGGGGTGACACACCAGGCAGTGTGCCGGTTCCATCCCCTCCTGCTGCACCACCATCACCTGCCCACCTGCAGGCTTGGAACCAGGCCTGGTGCCACTCCTCTCGACCTGCAAGGGGGATACAATGCTAAAAGCACTGTGCACAGCATGCAGGACCACAAGCGCCCCCCCAACCCAAGGGCACAACAGTGACATGACACAGCACGCCATGGCACAGTACATGGTCTGGTGACAGGAAATGCACAAAAGGGACCAACATGGGCATTGCAACACCACCACTGTGGCCCACCATTGCAGCCAGGGCCAGACAGTGTCATTTATGCACCATGGGCCTGGCCCTGCAACTGGTGCCATGGCAGCCATGTGGGCAGTGTCACCCGCCCCTGCCACACACCCACACACATACCCCAGTAGCAGGCAAGGAAAGCATGTACACAGTGCATATGTACCTGGGTGTGGAACTGCCACCCTGAGGGCCTGGTCACACAGGTGGCCCAGCCTGCCTGGATCTCTCCTGCGCAGGTCACCATACCAGTGCTTGCACTGCTCTCCAGTCCTGGGGATGCCTGTTCGCTGGGTGAGGCGCTGAGCCACCCTGGACCACACCTGGGCCCATGCTTCCTACAGCTCCTCTGCACCAAACAACTGGCACTCCAGGAGCACAACAAGGTCCACCAGATTGGCCAGCTCGAGATCTCCCCAGTTCAGGGAGCGTGGCCTGGTCCCCTGGGAGCTGCCAGCACATGCCATCCCGACTGTTCAGAGCTGCAACAAGTGTGACTCACAGGAAGGCCCTGGAAGGACTGTGACAGACTTGTGCTGTTTGTACAGTGGTCCCGTTATGCAATAGGCTGCGCAACTCACAAATGCGCCATAGGGATGCATGATAGTGGTAGAATGGCACATTACTGCACATGTGCAGCAGCGAATGGCTGGATGGGAGAATGGGGTCATGCCCCCATGCTACATGCATGCACGCCATGCAGCGAGCCATGTCATGTTGTGAAGGTCAGACAATGCCACACCTGTAGACATCCACATGGCGCAAGCAGTGGCCATGTGCTGTACACAGCAACCGCACATTAGAGCAACATGGTGGGGTATGTGCGATGCACAGGCCATGGCATCACACATGCACCACCACACGTCAGTGACGTCACAGCTTATCGTGCATGCACTGGAAATGCGCCTTGTGGAGATGCGCTGTCCAAATAGAAATGCTACATGCATTGAGATGGGCCAGGTACAAATCAGCAATATTCAGCCAGGATATTGTCATCGAGGCATAGTTCAGGAAGCATAGGAAAACCAGGAGCATTTTCAAAAGTCACAAATAGTTTTTTATTATTAATAACAGCAAAATAACAATAACAAGCATTTGTCAATGCCAAGTGTTGCTTGTTGTCATTAGCAGTGGAAGTACAGGAGTTAGACAGATGCAGTATAGGAATGGCAGTGAAGTATTGAACTGATGCCAACTCACCCCCACCCTGCAGAGATGGACAGGCATTGGGGTGTGCCTTTGGGTCGTCACCCGTAACGGTCACGACATTTCACCTCACCCTACCCTGCAGACACTTACCAGTGTCGAGGTGTGCTTTGAAGTGTTCAGGCTTTACACTCACCTCATTCCATAAGGAAATACACTGAAATGGGTGCAATATAGGAGAATGGGGTGACCTCTGGAGCCAAAGGGTCCAGCACATCTCGATGCCTGCCATTGCTACAGGGTGGGGTGAAATGTATGAGCATTACTGTTAGGCAATCCCAGTCACGCCCGACACCTGTCAGTGTTTACAGGGAAGGCAGCATTATAGTCGAAAACCCAACACCCTTGGCAATTTTATATTTTTACTCCAAGTTTTCAGCACGGGCTTTTGTGATCCCAACCGCATGAACAGTGACACTATCAGTTTGTTAGCCGGAAGGTGATTTTGCACAGCGACTGCGCCATTTGGTGCCACAGGTACGAAAACACATTTCGAACAGGATGTGAAAAATGTCAGCTGTACTGTTCATGAGAAGGTGTAAAAATGGCAATGCTGAAAATCTGGAGTGAAAATATAAAAAACTGGTAAAGTCATGAGTGTGCGTAGAAACTGCGCAACGCACAACCGTAATGTAATTAGCTTGGGTATTTTTTTACAGCAGATTTTCTACATAGGCATTTTGGGACCTCCACTCATCAACAGTGTCACTGTGATTTTCTTAATGTATCCCGAACACTGATTTCCCACAGTGAACGTGTTATTCTACGCCAGAAGTGCAAAAACACATTTCGGCCAGGGTGTGAAAAATGACAGCTGTACTACTTATAAGGAGGTGTGGGAAAATGCCAATGTTGAAAATCTGGACTGAAAAGATGAATTTGTGAACCTACGAGGGTGCGTGGAAATTGCACAATGCACGCTCGTAACACAGTCATTTTATGGACTTTTGTCACCAAATTTTCAACATAGCCAGTTTAAGACCTCTGCTCATAAACAGTGTCACTGTGATTTTCGTAATCTGCCCCCGAACATTGATTTCGCACACCATCCACACCGTCCAAGCCACTGTACGCTACATGTGCGAAAACACATTTCGGGTGACATGTGAAAAATGACGGTTGTACTGTTCATAAGGAGGTGTGGTAAAATGGCAATGCTGAAAATCTGGAGTGAAAATATTAAAAAATGATCGAAGTTACAAGCATGCGTGGGAACTGCTCAATGCACGCTCGTAAAACAGTCATTTTTGAGAATATTTTCACCAAATTTTCAACATAGGGTTTTTGGGGGCCTACCTCATGAATAGTGCCACTGTGATATTCTTAATCTGTCCTTAACATTGATTTTGCACACTGACCGAGCCGTTATGTGCTACATGTGCGAAAACACATTTCAGGTGAGATATAAAAAAATGATAGCTGTACTGTTCATAAGAAGGTGTGGTAAAATGTAAATTTGAAAATCTGGAGTGAAATTATTAAAAATGCTCAAAGTTACGAGCGTGCATAGGAACCGCTCATAAAACAGTAATTTTTGGGAATTTTTTCACCAAATTTTCAACATATGGTTTTTGTGGGGGCCTACCTCATGAACTGTGACACTGTCGTTTCATTAAAGGGACACTGTCAACCTGTTTTTCATCATATTATTTCTAGTTGAAACCCCACATTTTATGATTGCTTACCCTCTCTAAAATTCACTGATGTTGCTGCTTGTTTTGTCTGTCTCCTTGTTTAGTAGAACTGAAATGCATGACAATGTATATTTATAAACAACCTTGTTTTTGTTTACAATCTTGGTTCTGTTCTTATTGCATACTTCCTGAGCATTAAAAACATACCCAAACACTGCAGTCACTCATAAGGCAGTAGCCTTCTAAACTACCACTGCATTATGAGGGACTAGACTGTTTTGTGGATGTTCCCAAGTCCAGGAAAAATACATTTGGAGTTGATCAGGGAATGTAAACAAACCCGTTTTGGTGTGATAACACCAATATGTTGGGCTGTCTGTTTTTTACATTTTTAAAGAAAATAAGAGTCAGAATCAAACTGTCAGCTACATCAACAATCTTTACAGAATGTTGGCAATCATAAAATTTGTTTTTTATACTAGGGACACTTTGAGGCCTAAGGGGGTTGACAGTGTCCCTTTAATCAGTCCAGAAAGGTGGTTCCGCGCAGTGACCGTGAAATTACCTTTCGAGATGGAATAACAAAATGACAGTGAGTGAGTTCATGAGGTGGGGTCCCAAGAACCCCATGTTGAAAATGTGGTGAAAAAATTCCCAAAAATGGCTGAGATATGCACCAAAGTTGAAGAGGCAGTATAACGCAGTGGTTTAAGGCTCTGAGCTGCAAATCTGGTGACATCCAGCAGACCAGACCTGGGTTTGAATCCCGCACTTCTACTTGCATACTGTGTAACCCTGAGCAAGTTACTTAACTTCCCTGTTCTCCCAGGTCGCTTCTGTAAAAAAGCTTTCAGCTTAATGTGCTACTCCTGGTTAAACAACTAAATAAAAAATAAATAAAAAAAAAGTTTATGCCATTATTCAGCTTACCGGTATTTCTTCAGTTTGCGGTCGGCATTGAAGAGTGCAGATGTGTTCCCAGTCCACCGAAGATCATCGCTCCAGGCTCCAGAGGTAAGTATGGGGTGAGGGGGGAGGTGGGGTACACAAAGGGTGGGCGCGAGTTGGGGAAGGGACCACCGGAATCAACGAGGGACCGTTTTCAAGTTTGCAGGTTTATTTAAAAAAAAAAAAAACTCACTGGAAGGTTTTCTTTTTTGCAGGGACATTTAATTTTGGCATGCTGGGGTGGGATCCCACTGTGCCACCTGAGTGTTTTGGGGGCTGTAGGCGGCGGGGATTGGGTACCCCGTCGGCCAGAGCACCCACTTGACCAAGAAATTGGGGGTGGAGCATTATGCCTACGGGGTGGGCTTTCCCATCAAGCAAAAATTACCAGGAAGGGCATGCTGACAGAGGATTAGGCACCCTGTCAGCACATATCTTGAGGGGCAAAAACCGAGGGGATTGGGCACCTCGGCACACAACAAATTTGGGAGGGGGGACATTAAGCCGATGGGGAGTAGACTCCCCCATAGGCAAATTGAACTGGAAGGGGGCATGCTGACAGGGGGATTGGGCACCCCATCTGCATTTTTTTTTCTATTGAAATGTTTCAGCAGGAAGGCACTCTGAACGGTGGGCAGTGGCTTTCCATCGGCTTCCTGGGGACTGTGAAAGGCTGACAGAGAAGTTGTTGCCATGGGGACACCAAGTGGCTGTTTTGGTAGCTTGTAATGCACCAAAATAGCTGATTGCATGGTGATGTGGCCCGAATTTTCTGACGCATTTAGGCATTCTCCCTAGCTGCTGAAAACAATGTGTTTCTTGCACATGCGTGCAAGCAACACAAAAATGGTTTAGTATAACTATTTACAATAGCAGTACAAAGAAAACAGAGTCCATCTTATGAGTTTTTCTTCTCAATTTCAAAGCTGTCTCTGTCTCTCTCTTGCACAAGCAGTGCTGCTCTTTTTGTAAGTCTGTGCCTGGGAAACTTATTAAGAAAACAGCATGCTTCTCACACAATGTTCTTGTAAGTTTCCAATGTTCTTGCAGGTGCAGCAAAAAGAACATAATGACCCAGAACTGACCTCTTGTAGCCAGCTCTGCAGAAATTTTGCATCCAGCATTTTGAGGTTAACCCCTTGAGTTTCAAATAGCTTTTTGTAATCATTTCAACAGTAAAACCATAAACAGTTTTAAACAAAAGGATGCAGTTTCAAATAAAGGGATCCCAGTATCACTTACAGTTCCACACAAAGATTCATATATATATATTTTTATAACTGCAGATATGCAAAGGGGAAGAAAAGACAGAACAGCAAGGGAAGGCAGAGAGATAACGAGAGGCAGAGAACTGTGAAACCGTCAGAGTGATCAGTTCCTAGGTCTCACAAGAATATTTGGTTTCGCAACCAGACAGAGAAGAGACAGAAAAGGAGAGAATAGAACAGACCCTTGCATTAAAACACTTTCTGCATAACAAATGGGGCTGGACCTTATTCATCCCTGCTGCATACACCCCCCTTTTTAAGAGAGAACCTGTTTTAAAAAATAGGTTTCCACCAGCCCGTCGGTGCTGAGGGTTGATGCACTGGACACCACACCTCACTCCACGCCAGCGACCCGGGTTCGGGAATGAGCCCAGGCCATGAGGGGTTGGCAGGGGAGGGAGAGGATTGAGCATCTGAGGACAGCTCTCCTCTCCCGGGAGGGATGGGGACACCTGCTCAGTGCCTGAATGGCCTCTGGCAGAAGCTGGAGGCATAGCAGGCACCTGAGCATACAGAGAGGGTTGGGAGTGGTGGACATCAGTGGTAACACCTTGATGTCATGTTGTAGGCCACTCCCCTAAAAACAACAGGAAATAAACCCTGCAGCACTCCCGGTAGATGGAGCACCAGGCCCCGATCTCCAATGCCCCTACCTGACCTGGCACCAGCATCCCAGTGAGACCAAGAAAGACTTCAGAGGGCACCCACACCCTGTGCCCACCTGGGGGATATAGCCACGGCTCCATGGGGGATGGACTGCACCAGGCTCCAGGTAAGAGGGTGGAGACTACAAGGCCCTAGGTGTCTCCTGAAGAGTGGGAGCACTGCGGTCCTTAAAGAACTAAGAGAGGTGGTGGCTGAACCTCTGGCTGTCCTGTTTAGCCAATCACTGGAAACAGGGAAGGTACCCAAAGACTGGAGGACAGCAGATGTAGACCCCTTATACAAAAGTGAGAACAAAGAGGAAGCAGGGAACTACAGACCAGTCAGCCTCACCTCGGTAGTGGGGAAGATCATGGAAGCACTACTGAAGGAGAGATTGGTGGAACATCTGGTTGTCAATGGACTACAGGACCCAAGGCAGCATGGTTTTACCAGGGGGAGGTCGTGTCAGACCAACCTTGTTGAATTTTTTGACTGGGTGAGTAGGGAGGTGGATCAGGGGAGGGCAGTGGATGTGGCCTATCTGGACTTCAGCAAGGCCTTTGACACTGTGCCACATAGAAGACTATTACACAAACTGGGGAATATGGGTGTGGGCAGGACAGTAGTGTGGTGGGTAGGTAACTGGCTGGGTGGCAGGACACAGAGGGTGGTGGTAAATGGCTGTCACTCCACAGAGGGGAAAAGTGACCAGTGGGGTACCACAGGGATCAGTGCTGGGACCGGTCCTATTCAACATCTTCATCAGTGACATTGCGCAGGACCTAGAAGGCAGAATTTCACTGTTCGCTGATGACACAAAGCTCTGTAACAGAGTAGACACACCAGAGGTGTGAGACAGAATGAGAAAGGACCTGCAGAAACTTGAAGAATGGTCAGGGGTTTGGCAGTTGAAATTCAATGCAAAGAAGTGCAAGATAATGCATATGGGGCACAAAAACCCTGGCACAATATATCAGTTGGGGGTGAGGATATAGCATGCACCAAGCAGGAAAGGGATCTTGGGGTTATCATCTCTGATGACCTCAAGGTAGGAAACAGTGTGACAAGGCAGCAGGTAAAGACAAATGGGATGCATAGGCAGGGCATCACCAGCAGGAAAAGGAGGTCATAATTCCACTATACAAGACACTAGTGAGGCCCCACTTGGAGTACAGTGTACAGTTCTGGAGACCTTACCTACGTAAGGACATAGACAGGGTAGAGAAGGTTCAGAGGAGGGCAACAAAGATGGTACATGGATTGCATCACAAGTCCTATGAGGACAGGTTGAAGGAACTGAACATGTACTCCCTGGAGGAGAGGAGGGAGAGAGGGGATATGATAGAGACATACAAGTATCTTACAGGGAGGAACAGGGTGCAGGAATACACTATTTTTAAGTGAAAAAGATGTTCCCGGACTAGAGGGCATGGGATGAAGTTGGAGGAAGGGCGATTCAGAGGAAACGTGAGGAAGAATTTCTTCACAGAATGGGTGGTGGACAAGTGGAACACCCTGCCAGAGGAATTGGTGGGGGCTAAAACAATTGCGGGATTTAAGAATGCATGGGATCGACATAAAGGAATTCTGGAGGTCAGGGGTAAGGGGCAACAGACTTCTAGGAAAACATAAACTGAACTTACAAGCTCAAATGGGCAGACTGGGTGGGCCATAGGCCCTTATCTGCCGACACTGTCTATGTATCTATGTATCTATGCGGGGTAAGGGGAGTATAAACCGTAAGTAGAAAAAAAAATAGGTTTCCAAAACTTTCTATTAATTCTCTTCTAATGTTAGGTTATAACCTTTGCATTTTAGTGCACATGCAGTACAGAAAACAGAGAAGTTTCAACTCACATTTTTTCAACCTTTGGAATTCTCAATTCCTGATCCAAATCTTGACAGAAAATAATTCTCTTTTCCCAGATTTGTGCATCACTTTAAATTTATATGGCTGTAGTGCCAGGTACCACCGCGCAATTCTAGAATTTTCCTCCTTCATTTGGTTAGCCAACAGAGAGGATTGTGTTCTGTTACAAATTCAAAGTCAGCTCCTAGTGAGTAAAACTTAAGGGACTACATGGCCCACTTTGCTACAAGGCATTGCTTTTCAGTGGTGCAGTACCTTTTCTCTCTGTCATGCAATTTCCTACTTATGTATAGAATAGGATGTTCTTTCCCATCTGTATGCTGACTCAAGACTGCACCTAAACCTACCTCTGATGCATCTGTTTGTAACAAAAATGTTTTTTTTCAAAGTCTGGGCTTCTTAAAACAGGGGCTAATGCAGCCTTAATGGCCTGAAAAGCCTCATTACACTCTGGGGTCCATTTCACATTATTCGGTAACTGTCTCTTTGTGAGTTCAGTGAGGGGAGTAGCTAACTCAGCAAAGTTGGGAACAAATCTCTGATAATAACCAGCCAGGCCTAAAAATGACCTGACATGTTTCTTGGTTTTGGGGACAGGGCTTTAAACTACAGCTTCTATCTTAGAAACCTCTGGCTTGACTTCTCCAGTTCCCAAAACATAGCCCAAATATCTGGTTTCCTGCATGCCCTGTGCACACTTGGTAGGATTCATTGTCAGACCTACCCTTTTGATCGACTGATAACTGCTCGTAGGTGTTCCAGGTGGCTTTTCCAGTCTGGATTGTACACCACAACATCATCCAGGTGTGCAGCACAATAACCAGTGTGAGGGGTTAAAATTACATCCATGTACCATTGGAATGTAGCAGGTGCACCATGTAAACGAAACGGCTTGGCAGTGAACTGATAGAATCCTATAGGAGTGGCAAATGCAGTTTTGTCTCTTGATTCTTTAGCTAGAGGCATTTGCCAGTAACCCTTGGTGAGATCGAGGGTACTGATATACTTGGCACTCCCCAGTCTGTCCACCAAATCATCTATTCTGGGCACAGAATAACTCAAATTCTGACACTTGATTAAGTTTCCTAAAATCAAGGCAGATTCTTACACCCCCTTCTTTTTTGTTTACAATCACCATTGGTGATGATCAAGCATTTCTAGACTCTTCTATGATAACCAGTTCTTTCATTTTTTGTATTTCCTTAACCATGTCCACTCTTAACCACTCCGGTAATCTGTATGTCTTTTGTCTAATAGGGCAAGCATTCCTTGTCACTATTATGTGCTCAACACCTTTAGCTTGACCTGGCACTGTAGTAAAAGTACTGTTACATGCCTTTAGCAAATTACAAATTTCTGCAGTTTGTTTGGAGGTTAAGGGAACATTCACCTTTACTGCATCAGCAGTTACAGTTTGTTCCAGTCTGTCATAAGCTACATCAATGTCTTTCTTATCAGTTTCTGGTAAAACCAGGAAAACAGCTTTTGGTGTTTTTTCAACCCATTTCTTGAGAAGGTTAGCATGGTATATCTTAGTAGGATTTTTCCTGTCAGGGGTCTCAATCTCATAGTTAACTGTGCCCCTACGTCTAAGAACCTTACAAGGCCCTTGCCACTTCATTAACAGTTTATTTTCTGTAGTGGGGAACAGTAGCAAGACATCTTCACCCGGCTCAAAAACTCTTTTTTACCCCATGGTCATAATACACCTTCTGCTGGTTTTGGGCCTCTTCCTGATTACTATAGGTTATTTTAACATATTTTGATGTAATAGATTGTTTCTGATGGGGGTTATCTTCCTATGTTTTTTTTATTACATCTAGTGGCCTCTATGTTGTCTACCATACAGCATTTCAAATGGCGAAAAACCTGTTGATGCCTGTTGCACTTCTCTGTAAGCAAAAAACAGGTAAGGTAAGTATTGGTCCCAGTCTTTCCCTTCCCCTTTTACAAACCTTTTTAGCATGCATTTTAGGGTATGATTAAAACGCTCAATAAGACCGTCTGTCTGAGGGTTGTAAGTGGAGGTTCTTATGGCAGTGATACCTAATAGTCGGTACAGCTCCTTTAGTAATGCAGCACCAAAATGACTACCCTGATAAGTAATAATCTCTTTAGGTATGCACACCCCACTGAAAATTTTGGGAAGCTCTGCTACGACTTTTGGGGCTGTGATAGTACACATTGGAACTGCCTCTGGGTATCGAGTAGCATAGTCACATACTACCAAAATGAATCAATTACCCTTTTTAATTTTGTCTAAGGGGCCAACCACATCCATTGCAATTCTCTTGAAAGGCATATCTATCAAGGGTAGGGGCACCCGGGCACCTTGTCTTTTTTAGTTACTGGGGCTACTTTCTGACACTCAGCACAAGAACTGCAATAGGTAACAACATCTTCATGAATTCCAGGCCAGTAAAATCGGTACAGCGATCTGGCAAGGATGCAATCCCTCCCCGGGTGACCAGCCATAGGACTATCATGTGCTGTCTGTAACAACTCAGATGTATACTTTTATGGTATAACCAATTGTTTTATCTAGTCCTATGTCTGAGGTTTAACCCAAACTCTGTACAGTAGCTCATTACATTTTTTAAACATAGGTTCAACCTGTTTTGGTTTCACCCCCAGCTGCTTAAAATTACTCGGGAGAGAAACATTGTTAGCTTGTTCTGAAAGAAATTTACAATCAGAGATCAGTTTAGTTTCAGAATTTTCACATGTTAACCCCTTATGTCCATCAGTCTTTTGTTGCCACTGTTTCTTCAGGTGTCGTCTTTCTTTCCTGGACTTCCGGATCTTGGAGCTGTGCTCAAACAAGTTGAATCAAAATCAATGAAAGGAAAAGAGTCCCCACCATCTGAGATTTTCTTTGCCTGAGCTCTTGTCACCACAGCTGCTGAAACATCAGGATTTACTCCCACTTTCATTTGGTGCGACACCCCATTAATAGTCAATCACTTGGCTGCTGGGATAGTATTGAGTGTCCCCGTGAATGCAGATGACACCAGTACTTGGTCCTTTGGACATTGTTTTCCCAGCATTTCAACATGCACTAGGGTCTGTCTGTCTGCTTCCCGAATCTCTAAGTCCCTTTACAGTCTTATCTCCCACCTTCACATCTGTTAAGTATTTGCCCCAATTTGCTAAGGACAAATCTGCTCCAGTGTTACTCTTCTTACTACAGCAATTTCTTGCAATATGACTTGGCTTATTACAGTTATAGCAAATAAAGTCTTTGGGTGCAGATTTGTTACCCCCACCAGAGTTTTTATCAGACTTGTAGTTTAAATGAGAGAAAGAGTGTCTTTCCAGTGATTGGCTGTTATCCCGCTGTTGTGGCATCTGTCTGGCCATTTGGTAGTCTTCAGCCAAAGAAACAGCCTTTTCCCCACTTTCTGGTCAGTGTTCTTTTACCCAAAGCTGTACGTTTGTGGGTAGGATGTTGATGAACTGCTCCATTACAAATGTTTTGATGATCTGTGGGAGTGTTTTGCCCTCTGGTTGGAGCCATTTCATAAGGAGTTCTTTGAGTCGGGTGAAGGCTTCTTGAGGATTGTCGACTGAGTTGTACTTCAAAGACTGTAATCTCTGCCTGTAGGTCTCACCTGAGACGTCATATCTTTTCTGGATCTCTCTTTTCACCAGATAATAGTTTTCTGACTGCGCAGTGTCCATTTTGCTGTAGGCAAGTTGGGTTTTTCCTGTCAGGTAAGGTACCAGTCTGATTGCCCATTGCTGTTTTGGCCACTGGCAGGCTGCGGCAGCCCTTTCAAAAGTTGTCAGGTATGCTTTGATATCATCTGAGGGACACAACTTTGTAAGTTTAAGGTCTTTTAAGTTGTTGGTGTGTTGTTGCTATGCTGGACCTGTGCCAGATCCTCCAGCATTGATATCTTGCCAGGCATCCATCCATCACTGTATCACTTCTCCTTTGTTGCTCCTGTTGCTGCATCTCTTCTTTTCTCTGCTTCTCAAGTTGCTGCATTTCTTCTTTTCTCTGTGTCTCTAAACATTGAATCTCGTTTTCTCTGTGCTGCATCTCCTCTCTTCTCTGTTTCTCCATCTCTTTTTGTTGTATAGCCCACCATTTGAAAAAGGCAGTCGGGCTTTCAGGTTCTGTCACTGCCTGTTCTTTTTTTTCCATCGCTGGTTCTAGCTGAACAGTCTCAGTTTGGACTTTTGTTTCTGCTTCTAGTTTGACTGCATTCTTCTGTTAATAATGCCTGGGCTTGCTGCTGCAGAATCCATACCTTTCTGCTATGCTTCCCTGGTACTAGATCTAGTACCCATGCACAAAGCTCCTGGCTTAGAGTATGCACAGCATAAATCCCACTTAGGCTGACACCATCTGTCATCGAGGCACAGGTCAGGAAGCATAAGAAAACCAGGAGCAGTTTCAAAATTCACAAATAGCATTTTATTATTAATAACAGCAAAATAAAAATAAAAATTGTTTAGTATAATTATTTACAATGGCAGTACAAACATAGAAAACAGAGTCCTTCTTATGGGTTTATTTCTTCTCAATTTCAAATCTCAGTCTCTGTCTCTCTCTTGCGCAAGCATTGCTGCTCTTTTTATAAGTCTGTGCCTGGGAAACTCGTTAAGAAAACAGCATGCTTCTCACACAATGTTCTTGTAAGTTTCCAATGTTCTTGCAGGTGCAGCAAAAAGGACATAATGACCCAGAACTGACCTCTTGTAGCCAGCTCTGCAGAGATTTTACATCCAGCATTCTCTTAACCCCTTGAGTTCCAAATAGCTTTTTGCAACCATTTCAACAATAAAACTATATACAGTTTTAAACAAAGGGATACAGTTTCAAATAAAGGGATCCCAGTATCACTTGCAGTTTCACACAAAGATTCATGTATATTTTTTTATAACTGCAGATATGCAAGGGGGAAGAAAGGACAGAACAGCAAGAGAAGGCAGAGAGATAGTGAGAGGACGAGAATTGCGAAACCGCCGGACTAATCAGTTCCTAGATCTCACAAGAATATTTGGTTGCATAACCAGACAGAGAAGAGACATAAAAGGAGAGGAAAGAACAGACCTTTGCATTTAAACACTTTCTGCATAACAAATGGGGCATGGCCTTATTCAGCCCTGTCACAGATATGCAAATGGCCTCATTGCCTAATCCTGGCCCAAGTCCACAAATTAGCATTAGGGTCACCACCTTTGGATGAGGTGAAAACCGGATGCTAAACCACACCCCAAACTCTGCCTCTGGCTCCACCCCCTTTTATGACTTTTTATATCGCTGCTCCTCCAAAGCCATTTTTAATGTCAGAATAGACATTTCTAGTGATAGGAAATAATTTCTATACTGTTATTTATTTGATTTATTTATTCAGTTATTTATTTTCATTCTTTGGCAACCAGGTTAACTCCCATAGGCCACATGGCCCATTTTACAGGAGTGACCCAAGAGCACAGGAAGGTTAAGTGACTTGCTCAGGGTCACACAGTATGTAAGTAGTGGCTGTGGGAATCAAACTCAGGTCTGCTGGACGTGCCAAGCTCATCCACAACTTATTGCTCAGCCCTCTGTTAAACACTCTCCAATTTTCCTTTCTATGTCAGTCATGTATTCTGATGCTTTGACCATTTTTTGATAACTTAATTTTCAATGCTTGTGGTACCCTTAATACTGCACTGTATTCCTCTTTACCTCAGCAGCTACTGCTGTTTCTTTTCATATTTCTAAGACATTCCACAATTTCAGATACACCATTCCATGCTGTTTATCTGAATGACCTGTAAAAGTGTAGCTAATATCATAGAATGTTCAGGTAATACAAAGAATTAGAGCAAATGTGGTGATAAAGGCAATAAAAGTTAGATTATTAATTTAACAAAAATGGGTCTAAAACATACCAGAATACAGGACAAACAAAAAGAAACACAAGAGCATATAAAGGTGTAAAAGCTGTTTCCTGTCATAGCAGTAAAAGACCATACTTAAAATTCATAGTGGAAACGATTCGGTTACTGCTAATGATCCTAATGGCCATACTTTACACCTCTCAGACAGTCTGGTTTTACAAACAAAGGCAGGTCTGAATGACTGTGACATCAGAACTACTTTGTAACCTGGATGTGCAATGCAGCCAAACAGTGAATGATTTGATACATTAGTTTTAAGAGTATAGGAGTACTCAAAATGGCCCAAAAACCGGACTGCATTTAATCAAAACTGGATGACCAGATAAGGACCCTAAAAACTGGATTATTCAGTCAAAAAACGGACAGGTGGCAATCCTAATTAGCATCTCATTACAGACTGCACCCCACCTCATTTTCATGTGCTGAGCCATAAATGGGCCACCCTGAGCCACCCCTCCACACGTGACCAACAGGTACTGCAACCTCGGACGTAAGTTTGTTTACATTTGGATTGTTACAGTGTTTGGTACAGTGCATCCAGCAGGACATGCACCACTTGCCAAAACTGCTGAACCTGTGCTGATGCTTGTTACTGTCCTGTCCATAGGCACCGGTATGGCAGCCGAGGAGAGGAAGAACAGGAGGTGGCCAGACTTCACAGAAGAGGAATTGCACGCCCTTATTTAGTCATACTGCCTGGGGAAGACCTCCTCACCCACAAAATGGGTACCTGGCAGTAGCATGCCAAGGGCTGGGATGAGGTGGGTAATGCGGTCAATGCCCACCCCAGGAATATATGAAGTGCATGAACAGCGAGCACACCAGGGCCAGGGAGTGGCTGGCTGTGATCAGGGTATCCCAGACCACCACTGGGGGCGGGCCCCCCACAGTGCCACACTATCGGCATGGGTGGAACTGCTCACAGCTTCCATAAGCAATGCCTCTGTGGAGGATGTCCCTGGTGGTGGCTTCCCAGATGGGAGGCAGCCCATCACAGCACTGTGATGTGAAACTGAACTTACAAACTTAAATGGGCAGACTGGGTGGGCCATAGGCCCTTATCTGCCGACACTGTCTATGTATCTATGTATCTATGTGAGTATACATATGTTGTTTGATGTGGAGTGCTGCATGTGATAGCCATGGGTCTGCATGTCACACCACATGGGGCCTTTTACTGTGTCCCCATGACACCAAGAAGACATGCCAACAGTGCACAGTCCTGTTGTAGGCCTCCATGGCCCCTGGTGTAGTGTGCTGCTGGCCCTGTGGTATACTGCGCGACCACAGACACAAGCCTCTCTGGTTCACAGGCCACCTGTGACCGGCACTGACAACAGGGACATGTGTGCTGTGTGCATGTACACCATGCTGGCAACATCAGGCTACTGCAGTACCCAGCCACTGGGGCAGTTAGCTCACATGCCGCCTGCTGTGCCTGTGACCCAGCCATTTTTAGGGGGAGGGATGTCATCGGCTGAGACACAGCCTGGTCGCTGTGGCCATATACCATAATCTGCCCTGTGTGTGCACACCCCAGCATACTTGCAACATATACACTGCTGTTGCGTGTGTGCATTACAGGCCACATTGGTAGCCCATGGCTCATGTGTCAACACCTGCACACCTGTGGTGCACATGCACATCTCCCTGTGTCTACCTGACAACCAGCACCTTTCCCATGCGGTCCTGACCTTGCTGCCCTATTCTTCCTTACAGCTCTATCACACCTCAGGGGTGCTGCAGGGTCCCAAGCTCATCCAGTGGGCCAGGAGGTGGATGAACCCAGACCATTCACATCTGCCATAGCCATTGCCGCTGCTGATGGTGATGCCGCATGTGTGTTGGGGGACATTCTTGGGCTGGCTGATCTTGACACCCTGTCCAGCCTTGAACTGCTGGATGACCTCACTGTGCTTGCATTGGCCACGGAGGATGATGATGATGTTGACAATGCCACCCAGCTGGGGGAACACATGCATGTCAGTGTCCCAGCCAATGTCCCTGTTGGCACATGGACAGCATCGGGCAGCGGTGGCTGTCCTGGGCCTTCACATGCCCCTCCCCAACCCTGCTGCATGCTGTCTGCTGCTGCAATGGCTGTGGTTGGCTAATGGCAGGATGCTGCTGTGGGTCCCTGTGCTGTTTCCACCATACAGCAGGGTGGTGTGGACCAGCAATGGCCTGCACAGGCACATGGCATGGCTGGCCCAGAGCCCACTGTGCCTGCCCACACACAGTCCCCGGCCAAGCAGCAGCCTGTCTTGCGGCATCCACAGATAGTGGATATGGCACAGCAGGATGATACCCCCCAACCATCAGCCCCCCCAACATGTCCCCTGCTGATGAGCTGGATGAGCACACCCGGTTCCTGCAGGCATCCGTGGAGAGCCAGGCGGCTCTCAGGGTGGCAATTCATGGACTGCGGGTGCAGGTGGGTCTCATGGATGAACATACGGCTGCAAGGCATGCCCAGATGCTTGGTGAGATGTGCCAACTGCAGGCGGACATGACTGCGGGTCTTGGAAGGATTGCGCAGGCCATTGAGGTGCCCCATACCCACAGGAGTTCTCCCCCGTACAGTGCCATAAGCATTCCCACACCATGGTGTCACATGACCCCAGTATTGCAGACACCATCCCCTGCCACCCATATCCCCAACACCCCTGGATCCAATCTGGTATTCAGTACCCTAGCCCCCACATGCACCTGCTCATGGTTGCATGGGTCAACACCAGCTAGTGTGGAGGATTCACCTCTCGTGGTGGGTGGGACCCCAGTGAATTTCAACCTGCTTAGTCGTGGATGCCCACATGTCTGCGGCGGCTATAGTGACACACACTGACACCTGCTGGGTGCAGTCGGCATGGCCATTGCACCATGCAGCCTTTGCTGCCCACCTGCCCAGCTGTCACTGCCCAGGGCTGCTTGCAGTTGCACATGCATGCTCCTCTGGCATGCCTGTCTCTTCTGTATGTGTTGCATCCGGGCCATGGGCATGGGCACTGGTGTTGTACTGTGTGGTATAGGCATGATGAGTGCAGCCTTGTCTGTCTGCTGTGTGAGTGTGCCAGCAAGTTCCCTCTGATCCATGCCATTCCCCCACATGCAACAGTGTTCCCCTGGCCTTGCTGCCACTGTAGTGGATGCCTATTCATGGTTGTATGCACACTTCATTGCAGTCCTCAGCATCTGTGCAGTGGCTGCATACCTGTGCATGTGTGGATCCTTTATCTCACCCCCCCACCCCGTGTGTGTGTCAGAATGTCTAGTTTTGTCCTCCACTGTTACTCACCTGTGGTGTCCAAAATGCTGCTCCACAATTGTGTCCCTGTGCCGCTGTGCCCTAGTGGCCAGCTGTGGGGCCCTTCTGTGCAGGATTGGCTGCTCACCCTCAGCCTGTGGTTCCTCATCCTCGGAACTGTCACCCTCCTGTGCCTGGAGGACTATTCCAGGGTCAATAGCCATGTTGTGTAACAGGCAACAGGCCAGGAATATGCCACAGGCCTTCTCTGGGCTGTATTGTAGGGCACCACCGGACCTGTCCAGGCATCTAAATCTCATTTTGAGCATGCCGAACACATGATTGATGATATTGCGTGTTGTGATGTGTGCTTCATTGTACCTTACCTCGGCCTTGGTCAAGGGCTGGCGTATGGGGGTAAGCAGCCATAGTCGCAGGGGGTAGGCACTGTCACCTGTGGGGGGGATGCAGTCTGTTAG
Organism: Neoceratodus forsteri; assembly: GCA_016271365.2. Lineage (NCBI taxonomy): Eukaryota > Metazoa > Chordata > Ceratodontiformes > Ceratodontidae > Neoceratodus > Neoceratodus forsteri. The sequence goes on along the minus strand of CM057450.1, from coordinate 1,275,486,050 downwards.
TCTCCATCAGGCATCCACAGTACCTACCTGCAACACCCTCTGGCCTGTGTTTGCTGCCTCTGTCCACCTGGTTGCCAGTCCCCTCTCCCCTGCTGCGCACACCCCGTCACACCTGTGGGGCCACCCTGTTTGTTGCATACTCACTGCCAGTTCAGGCATGACATGCCTGCCCTCTGTTCTGTACTGCACAACCCCAGCCCTGCCTATGTGGCCACCCTGCCACTGTCCTGTCTGACTGTGGTACTCTGCCCTACCCTGGCTGTTGTATGGGCCTCAGGGCGTGTGTTGCTACATGCCATGTCACCTGTGCCTGCTGTGTATGTACCCCTGCCCTGCCACACCCCATGCACCAGCACCCCCCCCTGTCTTTTTGTCTGTGGGCCCCACTGTTCCACAGCTCACCATGCATATTGGCCAGTGCATTGTCCCTGTCACTGTTCCCCCTACCGGTGCTGCTGCCGGCTGTGTTGTGGGCCACAGCTGAGTTGTGTGGGTATGGTGATCTGCCCAACTCACCCACTAGGTGGCTGCTAGGTATCTCCCCAGTTTCAAACCATGGCACAGGGCCGACTGATGCCAGATGTAGGCATCATGTTCACTTCCAGGGTGCATGTTGCAGACATTGGTGATACACCCTGTAGCATTGCACACCACCTGGCAGTTCACAGAGTGGTATCCCTTTCTGTTGACATATGTATCCCCGTTAGGGCCAGGTGGTGCCCTGATTGCCACATGGGTGCAGTCAATGGCCCCTACCATGCCTAATATGCGTGCTACCCTGTGAAAGCGCTACATTGTTTCTGTCCACTTTGCCTGTGTGCTAGGGAATGTGATGTACTCTGTAGCATGGGACAGCAGAGTGATGAGGAATTGTATGAGGAGATGGAGCATGGTCGACTGTGTGATGCCAGTGGTGTCACCCACTGGTATCTCGAAGGTGCCTGTGGTGAGCAGGCACAGTGCTGCTGTCACTTTTGTCTCCACCAATGTGGCGTGAGTCCTGCATGTTGGTGCCTGCAGCTCATCATGGACCTGCTTGCAGAGCTGTCTCATTATTGCCTTATTGAGTCAGTACTGGCCCACGATCTCTGTGTCACTGAGTTGTTCAAATGTGACATGGGCACAGTACTGTCTCTGTTGGGCATACCACCTCCGGACCCTTCCACAGCCACATTGATGTTCTACCCGTCCCCTCACACCCTCTCATGACAGCTTCCATCAAGAGAGCAGACCCATCCATGGCTGTGGCTGTTGCTGTTCAGCTTGCTGCCTGTGGGTGGCTTGCAAAGTTAGGCATGCTTCATCTATTTCTAACTTTGGGCGGCGCATCTTCCAGATGTGCTGCACTTGCGCTGCTCATTTCAGCTGAATATGCTGGTGCATGGCACATTCATGGGAGCGCCCCCTCTACATATGCCGCATAAATTATCTTTGCGCTCAGGTGCATCTGAAGATGCACAGTGCATCTCTATCCTCTGAATATCACTCTACGGCACATTTTGTGGGCTGCGTTGGCGCATCTAGAGATGCACTGCGCATCTCCTTTGAAAATGTGGGCCTTTGTAGTAACTATAATAAGAGCTGAACATTCTATCACAGACAACAAAAGGATATAAATAACAACTAAAGGGTTCTCTGAAATGCTCCGAGATGTACTGTATAAGCCATTTTGGGAGAAGGGGTTATCAAACATATTTTACTTGTGTTTGCCTCTTAATTGGGCATTAGAAGGAGAACATGTTTTAGCCATGTTAGTCCTAGGAAAAATGGATTTGCTGAAAATTGTATGTAGTAACATCTGTGTACAATATTAAACAATTCAGTTGGACATTTGAGAAGACAACCTCAGTGCTGCTAGAGCCTCCTAATGGTTAAGGCACCCATCTCAGTTTGGGAGAGTGTGGGTTGGATTACTGAGCCTGGGTCCCATTTATCAGTGACAGAGGACAGAGAGGCAGTTTGTTGGATGTATTGTCTGCTGTGTGGGGTCTCCTGCTCTCATCACGGAACAGCTGATCTGTGGTGGCTGATAGTGATGTGGAGCTGTTTCATAATGAACTGGCCCTTGTTTTGTCTCCATCTCCTTGGTGACAGCTCTTAGGGGGCCCATTGGTGGTGGTGGTGGGGGGCCTGGGAGCACCGCTAACACCAGTCCCCCACTCCATCACTAAAAAAACAAATAATTGATGCTCTCCTTACAATCTGAGGAAACAAAGAATGGGGTACTTAGTCTCTTTGATAGTCACGTTCTACACTAATGGAGTAATCCATCATTCCACGCACATTGTGGCTCCAAACCCAAACAGAGGCATTGAATTATACAGTGGATAAAAGTAAGCATGTAAACATATGAAGGTAAGCAACTGCGCAGACTTTGCCAGTCGTCCTGATTAATTCACAGGGACAGCTGTGTGGTTGTTAACTCCCCTGCCCCAGAACACTGGGGACCTTATTCCTCTTCATCAGGGGGTGGGCTAAGAGCTAAACTACATCTGTTTTAAAATGATGGCAGTGGATCATCTCTAATTTGTACTGGAACCCAATATTGGAATATGGCCCTGCTCCCTAAGGTCAGTTGCAGGTATGTACTAGCAGTGAGTCACAATGTTAAACCTTTAATTGTCATAACACTAAACCTTTAAAGTACACAAATAAAATGTACGAAGCAAGTTGTTAATACCTAAAAACCTCAAATCATGCAAAGGAATATAATAACTCTGAACAACCACTAGAGAAAAAGAAAAAGCCTCAGCAATTACAGGAATCACCATGAATCCTGACAGTCTAAACCATATAGCTGCCAGATAGAATATATAGAAACAATAGAGAAGGGATGAGGCTATTCCAAAATCACTAAGGCTAGCCAAAGAAGAAGGGGAGGTACAGTGATGGGAAGGGTTGAGTTGGGAGAACTGAAAGAAAAATAAACAAAAAAAGGAGATGAGTGTGGGCTAAATAAATAAATAAATAGACTGGGATAAATTTTATGACATTCTGTAGTAGCCCCACTCACACAGCTTTTAATAAAACTCTTAACGGTAGAATCCTCATGACACCTTATCAGATTTGCCCTATTCCAGACTCCAGGAGCTTGTGTAGGCACTGTGCGGTTCTCTGTCATAATGACAAAAGAAAGAAGGTAGTGACTAATCTATAGCCCTTGGGTAAACATGTACCATGTGGGCAGACCTGTGAAAAACAGCTACAAATTATTTTCAAAGAATAGTTTCAAATACTGTGCATTTATCCTCTAATACTGTACAATTAAAGTTGAACTATTAGGCCCAGATATTCAAAAGGGTTGCACATGGCGCAACAGTGTTGCGCCATGCACAACCCACTGATGCGCCCGGCATGATATTCAAAAGGGAAAAGTGCGCCGCACAAATCCCGATGCGCCAGAGTGCATCAGTAATGTATGCAGGCACAGGTAGGGCGGGCGTGCCCATGCATAACCTGCACAGCCTGATATTCAGCCCGGGATATGCAGAGTCAAGCATGTGCAACCCCTACCTGTGCCTGCACAAAGTTACGCCCCCAAAAAAGGAACAAGTGATGGCCACCCACAGGTGAGCTGCCACATTGCAGGGCACAACACAGCAGCTGCCACCTGTGGGTGGCCACCCAAGTTCCTGCCGCACCTGGCGGCGCCCCCCCATGCCCCATCGTGGTCATCACTATAGCCCCCCCAAGTCCAATATCCCTGGTGGTCCAGTGGACTGCACTGAGCCCGATCGGGCATCATTATTAGAAACCCCTCCAAGTCCAATATATCTGGTGGTCTAGTGTACCCCCACCCCACCCGCCCACTGAGCCCCACCGCCCGCTCCCGCTCACCCCCATCAGCCGGCTGGCTGCAGCACCACCCGCCTGCCACCCGCCCCGCTGACTGACAGCTCGGTGGAGGCTGACGCCAGTGGTTCACAGCATGAGCCAATGGGCGTGCAGCCCACCGCACTACTCAGTCCAGATATGTGAATATGAATGTGATATGTGAATGTGAATTCATTCACATATCTAGACTAAATAATGCGGTATGGGCTGCACACCCATTGGCTCATGCTGCTGAACTAGGTGCAGCCCTACCGGGACTGTCAGTCGGCGGGTGGCAGGCAGGTGTGGTGCTGACTCACCGCCCGGCTGGCGGGCCGGGCGGTGGGGCTCAGTGGGCAAGTGGGGGTACACTAGACCACCAGGATATTGGACTTGGGGGTCCTGTAATGATGCCATGATCGGGCTCAGTGCAGTCCACTGGACCAGCAGAGATATTGGACTTGGGGGGGCCTATTAATGATGCCTGCGATCGGGCTCAGTGCGGTCCACTGGACCACCAGGGATATTGGGGGGACTATAGTGATACGAGATCGGGCACATGAGGTCCACTGGACCACTAGGGATATTGGACTTTTTATATTACACATGCCCGCGATCAGGCTGCAGGGGGCATCGGTCCCCGATGGCTGCTGCCTGGCAGGGCGCCAGGCGCAAGTCGTTGGGGATCGGTGCACCTGCATGCTAATGGCATGCAAATGGGGCCGTAATGAGATGCAAATGGCCCCCTGTGCGCCTTGCATATATTATGGCCCCATTTGCATGTCCCCTTTTGAATATCGCAGGTGCTGTGCATGGCGCAATGGCACTTGCGCCAGCGCATCTTCATGCTCCACTCTGGCCACTTGTGCTGGCGCAGTGCCACTGCGCCATGCACAGTGGGGGTGGCCAGGGTGCGATATTCAAAGCTGCTGCGCCATAGCGCAGCTCCGTTGAATATCGTCCAGGCCACACCCCTGCACAACAAAGTTGAGCTGCGCCCAGGCTTGCACCACAGCCTGGCGCAGTTTGAATATCCTGGCCTTAGAATACTGTAGTGCATGGTCCCTCCGAAATGTACAGTAATGGTTTCAGGTCTAAGTCCTCATTGTGAGTGACTGTGTGAATTAAGAGTATTTTAATGCAAAAATGCATCAGCTTTCATGTTGGAGGAGTTTTCTTGTTCTGCTCCTCCTCTTTTCATACTATAGGCCCTATCCTTTGAATACCTATGAAGTGGACGTCCTTTGGATTACCCATATGGTACGCTGAAAAATGTGTATACTAAGGGACATCCTTCTTCACATTATGGTAGGATTCACCATGACTGGCAGGTACAGTATAGTAGATGAAGAGCATCACAACAGATTGCAATTATTCAAGAAATTGAATAATGCAGATAAAAGGCAACATCAAATTGATGTGGAATGTTGGAAATCAAAATCCCAAAACTTTTTTTTTTTAAACAATCATAGTTTCATTTTTTTTTTTAATTCTTTAGTAACTGGGTAATGCCCTCTAAGCACAAGTATCTGTTTTCAGGAGCAACCCAGGAGCACTGGGGAGGATCAGTGAGTCACACACCATGCAAGTGGAATTTGTGGGATTCAAATCCAGGTCTGCTGGATGTACCAAGCTCATTTACACCTCATTACACACTCACACTCACACTCGCGCTCACACCACACATCAGACCACCAAAGGCTTGTCTGTAGTCCTGCTGAAAGAGCAGGGGCCCCATTCACAGGCACAAGATGGGGTGCAAATAACTGCCTTTATATTCTGGGGCCATACGCTAATGTAGTTATAGTCACAATACAGATCGGGGTTCCAGATGTTAGTGAGCATAAATGGAGTTCTCGCATGCTAACATACTTGTTTGTAAAAGCCACGGAGATTAGTGCATGGCCTAGCACCGGTCACATAGCGCTATGCCATGCACAAGGACTGTGAAAGTAAAGAATATTAATTTCTGAATGCCACAGATAATGGGGTACGTGAGACCAAATACCAATAATTTTACACAATTGGGTATTTTAAATTAATTTAAGAAAATAAAATAAAAATTGTCTGACCCACTCCAAGTGACCCAGGCTAGTACTATGACCACTTAGATCTCCCCTGTCATCTCCCACCCTCCACCCCCTCCCTGGTCCTCCTGGGCAAATAATAAAACATGGGGTGGAGTACAATCTGTCTAGTGCCATTCAATAAAGCTAGTCAGGTGGTTAAGGAGAACTGAAAAGGAGTTGGGGGACTTCAGCCTCCCAAGTATAGATTGGCATCTTCAGAGGAGTAATGGCAGGGCTGATACAGAGTTCCTGCCCACCTTCAAGGACGGCTTCCTAGAGTAACATATAGAACAGGGGACAAGGTTTGGGGCACCTTTGACCTTGTTCTCAGCAGAGAGGATGGGGTCCTGTTCAATGTGAACATCAGGGAACTGGTGAAGACTAGTCCAATGGCTTGGCAGTAGCATTACCACCTGCCACGCCAGAGACCCACGTTCAGAAGCCAGTTTGGGCTGCTAGGGGTCAGTCAGGTGGAGAAGATTGAGTGTCCTAAGGACTGCTGTCCTCTCCCATGGAGGGGAGGCATACTGCCTTGACTTTGACTGTAAGCAGGTGACTAGAAGACCTCAATATCTATTCCCTGGAGGAGAGGAAATAGAGGGGCGATATGATAGAGACATTCAAGTACATTCAAGTACATCAGGGGTATAAACAAGGTACAGGAAGGTAGCATCTTTCAGAAACAGTGTACAAGAACAAGGGGGTATAATATGAGGCTGGGGGGTAGACTCAGGGGCAACGTGAGAAAGTACTTTTTCAAAGAAAGAGTAGTGGATGCTTGTAACAGCCTCCCTGCAGAGGTGGTGGAGACAAAAATGGTAGGAGAATTCAGGAATGCATGGGATAGATATGAGTACTGTTACAATAGGGAACAGAGGGTAAGCCACAGATCAGCTAGGGTCTGCAGTATCGCATGAGGTAGGGGAAAAGGGGCAGACTTGGTGTGCCATACGGTCCTTATCTGCCATCACTTTCTATGTTTCTATAAGTACAGGCACGAGCGCCATAGTAGGAGCAGCCTCAGTACCATGGCGTGTGTGTGTGTGTGCGCGTGGTGGCGTGTGTGTGTGCGTGTGTGTCGCGTGTGTGTGCTTGTGTGTGTGTGCATGTGACAAATGCGTGCGTGTGCGTGTGTATGCGTGCATGCGTGTGTGTGTGTGTGTGCGTGTGTGTGCCTCCACATGTACCTGCCCTGATGCTGCCGCAGTGGGAAAAAATGAAAAAGAGGCCATGCAGGCTTTGTGAAGCACTTTCTGCTTTCTTCTTTCTTGCTCCGTCAGTTGATCACTAGAAGCAATTGGATTACGTGTGTACTGGAGGGAGGCATATGGCTGTTCCCCTCCCAGCCCTGTAACGGTGGGCATTCCATGGGGGACTGCTCCAGGAAAGTCCTGGTGGAGGCAAATGCTGGTCAGGAAGAGTCAGGACAAGGCTGATAATCTGTGCACATGGCCCACAGAGAAACAGCTTTATTAAAAAAAAAGGAACTGGCAGAAGGAACGGATTACTGCCAGATACTGTAACTGTTTTCCCTGGTGACAGGGAAGACCAGTAAGGCCTTAGCCACCTGGATCCAGAACTTCAGAAAGATGAATTTTGTCAAGATGAAGGACCTGGTGTCCAAGGGTGTCCAAGGTCTGGAGCGGCTGCATGAGGCTGGCAATGCAGAGTACATGTGGAATTCGTTGAGGAAGGTACTCAAAGCAGCTAAAGAGGCTTTCATCTCTATAAGGAATAATGGCAAAAGGGACAAAAACTGACCATCTTGCTCAACAGGAGCCTAAGACAGCTGATCCTGAACAAAAAGAACTGCAAGGCTAGAATTCAGAAAGCCAAGGAAGAACTAGGAGCCAGGATAGCAATTTAGAGCTACAGGCAACACCAAAGCCTTCTTCTAGTACATAAATAGCATTAGGAAGGTGAAAGATGGGAAATGGACTATGAAGACAGGGGAAGGGAGAGACCAGTGAGACAGCCAAGGGTGATGACCGAGATGCTGAGGGAATACTTTGTTTCAGTGCACACCACAGCGGCCCCAGGGTAAGGATGACATTCATTGGGAGGGCCCATACCATCATGGATAGCCATGATGCAACTCAGGGACATCACACAACCTGCTGCAATCGCTTGTGACAGGAACTGTGCCTTTCTCAGAGTGATTGCCTCCTGATATTATTGATAATGAGCTCTCAGAGTTAGTCTGTCCTCCATACATCCTGATCTCCACCACGAATGCTCCAGACTTCACTTTCTGGCCTTCAACTGCTTAAGTTTCTAAGTGAACCAAGGGGGAGCTTGGATGGCAGACTCTAATGCGTTCACAAACTGGTGTGAAGGAGTCAAATGCTGCCATGATTGGCCATGTAATAAGCCACCACCACCAACTGAAGAATTTTTACGTGGGGTGGCCCATAGCTTTGAATGCTGAGGCCCCTATCATTGTTTTTAAAATTTAGGAACTAAAGACATCAGTGGTTTTAAAAAAAAAAGACGTATCTGAATTTAATTCACCAGAAACTGGCCAAGTAACATCCAGTGAATGCGCAAACTCGGACAGTAACAAAAGCGTCATGTTGCTATGGTTTCCATCACTACCTGTTCTACACTACGCTGCCATGAGTGGGGGGAGTGAATTGCCAGGGCGTGTAATGTCATAGGTGCGAATTGACGCCGGAGTGTACTGTCGAGATCGAGAAGTCCGGGAGTGAAAAGACGGGAGCGAATTGTCGTGCTCCCCCTCACCATACACCTATAGTACGTTTTAGCAGTTCAGTACCAACAAAAGCCAAGTGGGCTGCAGATTACACAAAGAATGGTATTGAACTACCTCCACTTGGGGGGAATGTTCTTTTCGGTGGCCCTTATGAGAAAACACATAGCATTATGACCCAACTAGGAAATCGTATCAACCCCGATGTTAAGCACATCTAGTCCCCAGTGAGAAGACCAGGTCTCAGGCATGACCAAATTGTTGAGTCGCAGAGGTAACCACCTGTGTGAAGCCCGGTGTATTCATATGTTGGAGGAATTGCTGCATGGGTAAGGCTTACAGGAGAATATATCAATCTTTTGGTTTTATTTGTCCTTCCCATGGTTTTCAGCACATTTCTGAGAATATATTCATAAAGCCTCTGTTAAAAAGCTGAACTGCTGATTTTCTGATTTCATTGTACACTTTTTTAACATCCTGTTCCTTTCCATAACAAGACTGAATCTCAATCAATAATTGCTAGGTTAAATGTTGATGTACAGATTTTGTTTGAAACATGCAGTTGAGTAAGTGCTGGTTTATGTGAAATATTTAAAACATCAATATATAGGTATCGGAAAGAAACCTGATCACCAACCTACTTTGACTCAGGAGTACAACGGGACCAACAACTAGTGACTCAGAGCTTTATAAAGCTCAGTTATGTATTAATTTTCATTGTAGGATGATTGCAAGATGCTACCAGAGTAGTAGGGTCTGTAAAATGTTAGGTCAGGGATGGCAAGATCACTCAGATAAGTTTAGAATTTTTTCAAACAGTAAGTTTTATATGGACCAATTAATGTACTGATCCAGGCAGCCTCCCACTCAGATGTGGCGCTTAGACATGTGAGCATTCCCCTTTAGAAGAAATGTTGGCTCCATGGTGCTGAGTGATGGGGAATTTCTCTGGCATTCTGGCAACCTGGATTCACACCTTGAGCATGTGACATCAGGAGTGGAGGCTGGCAGGGAGGTCACAGAATATCCAATGGACTCTCTCCTCTGTGGGGGGGGGGTCGTGGCACCACTCCTACAGTGACTCCGGGTGGTAGCATGAAGGATGTGCCATTGATGGCATGGGTGAGCACACACCACTGGTCACCCCATAGGCCAGCTGTAGTTTATACAAATGTGGGAAGGAGAGGTAGCAGAAAGAAGCAGTGGAAATGCCACACTGGTGTACTGCATGATGGCCACCATTGCCCCCCATGCCAGCAGCTATTCAGTGCACTGTCTTAGACTACTCCCACTGACAACAAGGCTGATAGATGCTCCTGCTGTATGTCAGGAGAGGCTCCTGGCAGGAAGACGCCACTGAGGAAGTCAGATGAGGTGCTCAATACCCCTGCTAGGCCAGAGGAGGCTCCCAACAGGAACAAACCATCCATGTGGGGCGTCAGAGACACTGGAGGTCAGGTAGATGCCCAGCAACAGCAGGGAGTGATATAACATGGGGCATTGAAGTGCAGTTGTGGGACCCGAAAGAGTTGGGTTCCAGTGAGCGAGTGAGGTGACTGGAAGAAAATGCATTTGGTGTTGTACCTTGTTACTTGAATGCATCTTGTTTTTGATTTTAATGCCTGTTTTTTCCCCTTTCGTAGCATAGTAGGAAATTGCACTTTCTGCAGCAAAATGTTATTTTCCCTCAAAATTCAGGAAATTGTACAGAAAGTGACATCCTACAACAATGTGGAATTGTGTTGGTGAAGTTCTGATTCTGTTTTCCACAGCAGAAATAATCATAATTATGTCAGATTATGCTAGAATCCAATTATGTCTACAGGGTGCCAGTGAAATTACCTAGGTGGATTGTATGAGCACAGTCTGTCAATAAAATTGTAATTCCACAATTCAGCAGAAAAAACCCTGCACCCACCTCTATTCTTGACCTGCAGTATTTCCTTAGGTCTTATCAGTCTGATTAGGCATTTTAAAGAAGGCACTTGCCTAATGTCAGTCTCTGAATACTTTTCAGGCACAACACACAAATTAATGTCATGTTCGTTGGGGGACCAAACTCAAGAAAGGATTATCACATTGAAGAAGGGGAAGAGGTAAAGCACTAGATTTGTAATTTATTGCTGTGTGCATCATGTTTTATTACAATTCACTGTACACCTTACAGTATCGTTATGTTCACTGCGATGGAATGAGGTTAACCATGCACCTTATTTGTCAATGTTTTAATGCACTGTTATTCCATGCATCTCCTTCCCACAGGATGTACCTTGAAACAAGTTATTACCAGCTTAGTAAGTCTTTCCTGGCAAAACCTTTGGAATGAATCAATCACTCAGTCGCTCAATCAATAAATAAAACTTTGAAAAATGTAAGATTTAAACTAACTCAAGTTTATAGTTCATGTATTTACTGTAATTCTTTCCTCTTTATTACTGAGGACTGTCTCATAAAGCAAGATCACTAGTGGTCCTCGAGACTTTACACTAGCTGCCTGTCTACCCCTGGCATAATAATCACTGATTTATACAGTAGCACCATAATTATGTAGAAGCATAGACATTTATAAACAGAAAAAGACCCATGGCCCATCAAGTCTGTTTAGTTCTACCTAAGTCCCCATCAGTCTAGCACTGACAGGTTCCTATGTGGAGCCCTCATTACATGGTCCAACATGGCCAACCCTATTGCTCCAATTAGTACTATACTTTCCTTAGTCATTTTCAGCAATCCCATGTGCCTATCCCACCCTCACAACTACCACCTAACCTTCTTAACAATGACCACCTCCTCTGGTAGGCGGTTCAACTTTTCCACCACCTTTTACACAAGGAAGTTCCTCCTCTTGTCCTTCCTAAATATTCCCCCTATCAGTATAATGCTGTGACCCCTTGCAGCAGACCTCTCACTAAGACTAAAGAGTTGCTGGTTACACACCCTGTTTATACCTCTCAGATACTCTATGGTTTAAACCACGACCCCTCTTTCCCCTTGCTTCCCAGGAGTACACGTTGAGGTCAGCTAATCTTTCCTCCTAGGTCCATCCCTGTTAGCCATGAATCATTTTGGTCACTTACCTTTGGACTGCATTTAGGTGGTCCTCGTGCATTTTTATGTTGTATTGGACACGCGCAAGCAACATCTTGTGGCAGTAGCAGAAATGCAGAGGTGTGTCAGTGCTAGTGAATGCAGGGTGCACTTTAGTAGGTGCGTCCCTCATTCCCCAATTAGCCAACATGCTAGCACTGACACAAGAATTATGTAAAGTTCCACCAACTTGAAAGAAATGTGCTGCTGCAATCGGAGGCAAGCTCGTCATGCAGCGGCACAGATGACATACCTCCCATACATGCTTTTCTTGGTGAAACATTTCAATAAACATGTCTGTGGCAGGAGCCACCGCCACACAAACCCTAAAGAAAACCAGCATTGGGGGTGCAATCCCTGTTTCGACATGTTCCCCACCCCCTCCATGCTGTGTTGCACACTGGGAGCCCACCCCAGTGTACCGCCACTCACTCAAAGCTGACCGTGTCAGCATGTTCCCTCCTCCTCACCCCCATTGTGTGGCACACTGGGAGCCCACCCCAATGTGGCCAACATCCCCCCTCCAAAAGTCACAGGACGCACTGGGAGCCCACTCCAGTGTACCTAACATTTGTTTTATTTCACCTGTAAAAAAAGAAAATGGTCCCACAATCTTCTTTTTTTTTTACTGTACCTGAAAAACAGAAAATGTTCCCTTGTTGTCCACGGCACCCCACCAACCCGCATCCACCCTCTGTACCACCTCCCACCCCTCACCCATACTTACTTCCGGAGTCGGTGCTGCAATCTTTGGTGGAGTGGGAACATGTCTAGACTCTTCAAAGCTGAACTGCAAAATGAAGAAATGCAGGTAAGCTGTATAATGGCATCAATGGGGGAGGGGGGTTCAACTTAAGTGGATATCTGAGCCATTTTTTTTTTAATTTGGCTCCAAATTTTCAACATGGGGTTCTTGGGACCCTACCTCATGAACTCATGCACTGTCATCTTGTTATTCGGTCCTGAAAGGTCATTTCATGGTCACTGCACGGAATCACCTTTTGAGACCGATTAATGACAGTGCCACTGTTCATGAGGTGGGATCTAAAAACCCATGTTGCAACTCCAGAAAATACAGTTACAAGCGCGGCATTGCGCAGTTTCCATGCACGCTTATAACTTCTACAATTTTTATATTTTCACTCCAGATTTTCAACATTGCCATTTTTTCACACCTCCTTATGAATAGTACAGCTCTCATTTTTCACATCCTGCCCAAAAAGGCCTGGATATTCAGACTGCGCCGGGCAGGGGCTCAAGCCTGGGTGCAGCGCAACTGGGTTGTGCCAGGGCAGGGACCAGATGATATTCAACGGTGCTGTGCCATGGCTCAGCACCGTTGAATATGGCACTGAGGGCACATGCACTGCACCAGCGCAAGTGGCAGGAGGGAGCAGAGTGATGCGCCAGCGCAAGTGCAGTTGCGCTGGGCACAGCAACCACGATGCTCAGCACTGGGCATGCAAATGAGGCCATTATGCACACAAGGCACAAATGGGGCAATTTGCATGTCATTATGGCTCCATTTGCAGTCGGTGCGCTGATCCCCGGCAACTTGCGCCTGGTGCCCCGCCAGGCTGCAGCCGTCGAGGACCGACATCCTGCAGACCCATGGTGGTCCCCGCTCCCATTCGCCCGATCATGGGCATAGTATAAATAAGGTCCCTGGTGGACCTATGAATCCCCTCACGCCCGATCGGCAAGGGCACGGTCAGTGAAAGACCCTGGTGGTCCAGTGAAACCCCAATGCCCAATCAGCGGGCAGTAATAGCACAAAGACCTTGGTGGTCAGTGGTACCCCCTCTCCACCTGCCCACTGAGGTCCCGCCACAGCACCCCCTTTCCCCGGCAGGTGGTAGCACCCCACCGCATGCCGCCGGCCGTCGCCTAATGACGGCACGGTACTGTCTGACATCTATTGATTCACTGCATGGACCAATGGGCGCAGATTATGCTGTACTACAAGGTCCGATATGTGAATGGATGCAGTTCATTCACTATTGAGCCTGTGTAGTACAGTATGGTACACTCCCATTGGTCCACGAGTACTGTAAACTGTCATTTGGCGGGTGGCTGGGGCAGCAAGCGGCAGGGTGCTGCCACCCGCAGATGACGGGGGGGGTGCTGGGTGGTTGGGACCTCAGTGTGTGGGTGGGGAGGGGGTACTACTGGACCACCAGGGTCTCTTGTGCTATTACTGCCCACAATTGGGTATTGGGGGAGGGGTTTCCACTGGACCACCAGGGTCTTTCACTAACTGTATGCCCATGATTGGGGCAAATGGGGGGACCCCACTGGTCCACCAGGGACCTTAAACATACTTATGTCCACGATTGGGCAGGGAAGGGGGATTCACAGGTCCACCAGGGACCTTATTCATAAATATGCCCGTGATCGGGTGGGGGGGAATTCGCAGGTCCACCAGGGACCTTATTCATACACGTGCCCGCAATCGGGCAACGGGGGATTCACAGGTCCACTACACTCTGTGAAATGTCATCCCATTCTTGAATGTTTTCCTGCTACCACTTCAATTAAAACTCAGACTGAGACAGAAATTGATTTTTTAAAAGAAAAAATGTTGTAAGCTAAAGTTCGTGTTAGAGAACAACATTCAGTGCAGTTTTTTGAAAACTTTGTTTGCATGGTTTTGAGAGAACTGGAATAAGAACTGATTTGAAGATGTGAATACATGGATTTTGATGTCTCATCAGACATTTGGAGTAGTTGTGTAACATTGGTTTAGATATGGCTCAATGGGATGGAGGCAGAGATTTCTGTGAAAGAAAGATCTTAATGACCATAAATGAATAGGGGTCCTGTAACAGTTTTATGGACTGTGAGAGCTGTTCATATGGTGCCAAAGGCCAGATGGCACCACAAGAAAATGCATGAACAGGAGAGGTAATATGTGACAGCCAGCCAGTGTGCAGTCCATTTGAATAGGCACAAATCAGTGCTTTGGGATTCATGGGGGATGTCTAACTCTGAATAGAAGACCCCATTTTTGTGCTTAGTACAAGTGCTTGTGCACATGGGTGGAGGGAGGAGACAAGGGAAAGGCAGAGATACGGACCAATTATTTTTGTTCAGTTCTTACTAAGGAAAAGGATGGGCCACTGCCAGAATGTTGGGTTAGGAAAGGAGGGAGCCAAGACCTTGGAGGAATGGGCCAGGCAAAGGAAAAAAGTGTTTGGGAAAAGCTAGTGGGGTGAAAGTACAGAAGATAAATCTGCGATCTGGTAGCGTACACTCAAAGATGCTACGAGAGGTAACATGGGTTATAGCAGGACCACTAGTAGTCAGTTGCTGGCTAGACACATGGGTGGTCCCTAGGCACTGGAGAACAGTGAATGTTGTTTCGCTACACAACAGAGGTAACAGGGATGTGCCAGGGAACTATATCAATGCCTACTGTGGGGAAAAAGATGGCATCTCTACTGAGGGAGGACCTGGTGGACTTCCTAGAAGAAATGGGCTATTGGACATCAGACAGCATGATTTCATGAGGGGAAGGTACTGATTCATTTATCTGGTTAAGTTCTTCAACTAAGTAACCAGAGCAGCAGACAAGGGAAAGGCAGATAATACAGTATAACTAGACTTTAGCAAGGCCTTTGACTCAGTGCCCCCACAGGAGTCTGGTCAAAAAGATTAGGAATCTTTGAGTACAGGAAAAAATGGCATATTAGGTGGAGAGCTGGCTGAGGGGCAGAACACAGATAGTGGTAGTCAATGGGAAGCTTTTAGAGATGAGGGAAGAGACAATTGGGCTGCTTCTGATTTGGTATTAAGACTAGTCCTCATCAATATATTTGTCTGTGACATAGCTAAAAGTATCAACGGTAAGAGCTGCTTCTTCACAGATGACAGAAAGATCCATGCAAGGGTAGAAATGGTGCAAGGGAGAAAAGAATCAAGGGAGCATCTGGGCAGATTGGAGAGCAGGTCAAAGATATGGCAACTGAACTTCAATGCTGAAAAATGTAAAATAATAAACATACTAATGATACTGTAGGATAAGGAGCTGAAAAGGCATATGTCCATAAGATAGGTCCTGTTAATTAAGAGTAATAATTAAAGTTGCCTGTTTTAACCATATGGTTACCTAATTTATTCTTGAATTCATTTTTTTTGTTACTTACATTTACGTCAAGTAGTAGCTTATTCCAAGGATTGATAACGTGTTGAATGAAGAAACATTTTTGTTTATCCATGCTAAATTTACCTGTCTTAAGTTAAAGTGGGTGATCCCTTGGACAGGATTGTCTTATAGGGCAGACATTCTCTGTCATTATTACATGCTCAACCCCTTTTGCTCGGCCTGGCACTGTGGTAAAAGTACTTTTCAATGTCTTTACCAAGTTACACATTTGCAGTTTTTTCAGTGATCAAGGAAACATTCACCTTTAGAACATCAGAAGTTACAGTTTGAGACTGTACGCATTGGAATTTTGTACCGGAACCATCAATTTTTCAACCAAGCTGCCTTGAGGATTGCTGTTCAAAGCTCCATCATCTCAATCATAGACTATGGTCTAATTGTCTATGGCTCAGCTACTACCACTGCACTAAAGCACATCTCAACAGCACTAAACAAAACCTGTCGACTCCTCACTGGAGCACAGAGATGGACCCACACTTGTGACCTCTACAAGGAAACCGGTTGGTTGCATCTTTCCAATCGCCTCATGTATCTCACCTGCGTGATGGCAAAAAATAAATCTTGGGACTCACTCTCCATGTATCCGGACCTGCTCTGCCTGAACAATGGCACTCGCACCACCAGAAGATCTGACCACCAACCTTTCCTTGTCCCTAGTTGCTGGACTGCTCAGGGACAAAGATCTTTTACATACTGTGCCCCTACCTGGTACAATGCCCTTAATCTGCCCTGCCTATCCTCCACGACATTGGGAGCTTTCAAATTCATACTTTACGCTCACCTCACAGCCTTCAGCTCCTGTGACTGCTTTGACTAAAGTCTCATCCCACTGAGTGCACTTACATTTGTTTCACTCAACCACCATGGTCTCCTCTTTGACAAAGACAACCTAAGTACCACTAACCTGGTTCTGTCTGCTCCTAAACTTCTTATTTCTCCCTCTCTTCCCTCTCAAGCTCTCTAATCCTTATTCCTTGCCCTTAACACTGCCTCTGAGTTCCTTTTTCTTTTCTGTACATAAATGTTACTGTTTAAGTTGTGGCCTTGTTAAACGGCTTACTGATTGTTTGTAACACTGTGTACTATGTTTTTGTACTTAATGATGTGGAACCTTTGTAAAAGAGCCTTGGCTCAAAGGTATTAATTCCTAGAACAATAAACTTCAAACTTCAAACTTCAGTTTGTTCCAGTCTGTCACAGTCTGTCATAAGCTATATCAATATCTTCTTTAGCAGTTTCTGGTAATACTAACAAAGCAATCTTTGGTGTTTTTTCAACCCATTTCTTCAGGAGGTTTGCGTAGTATATCTTGATAGGATTTATCCTATCAGGGGTATCAATCTCATAGTTAACTGCACCAGTATGTCTAATCACTTTATAAGGTCCTTGCAACTTCTTTGACAATTTTTTCTGTAGTTGATAACAGAAACAAGACCTTTTCACCTGGCTCTAAAACTTTTTCTTTTACTCCATTGTCATAATATACATTCTGTTGTTTTGGGGCTTCTTCCTGATTACTGTGGGCAATTTCAACATATTTTGCCAGTTTATTTCTCAGTGCACACATATAAGATGTAATAGATTCTTTCTGACTGGGGCTATCTTCCCATGTTTCTTTTATTACATATAGTGTCCCTCTAGGTTGTCCACCTTACAACATTTTAAAGGGTGAAAAACCTATTGATGCTTGTGGCACTTCTCAGTAAGCAAAAAGTAGGTAAGGTAAGTATTGGTCTCAATCTTTCCCTTTACCTTCCACAAACCTTTTTAACATGTGTTTTAGGGTTTGATTAAAATACTCAACAAGGCCATCTGTGTGAGGGTGATAAAGTGAGGTTCTTATGGCAGAGATGCCTAATAGTCTTACAGCTCCTTCAGCATTTAACCAACAAGAAAAAGTTTACATTGTGATTGATGGTGCTTAACGAGAGGCAAAAAACTTAATACAACTCAAAACTCAGGCACCCTAAACTGTACAAACTACAAACCACTTTTGAAGGTAAAATATTTATTTACATATCCTTTACAAAAATGACAGACATCCATGTGTTTCAGACCAAGGATCCTTTATCAAAGATAAGGTAATTTCCTTTATGCACGCCTTAAATACATCCCTTGCTGACGTCATTCTATAGTCATCACTAAAGGTTCAAACTAACTGGTTAAAAATGTTCTATTCACTTTTCAAACTCATTGGTTAAAAAAATACCTTACATAAATCTTTAACACCATAATAATAAATAATGAAGTCCTCTGATAATGAAAATGACATACAAAATACGGAAACGCCATACAACCATCATAATACTTGTGCCCACGATCGGACGCGGGGGGTATCCACTGGACCACCAGGGTTTTAATTGTATAATCGCCCATGATCAGGCGATGGGGTGGGTGAGGCACAATGCTCCCTGGGCAGAGGGCTTGGGGTCAGTGTTCTGGATGGGTGGCCACCCATGGCTGGTAGCTGCCGTATTGCACCCTGCAATATGACAGCTCGCCTGAGGGTGGCCTGGACTTGTTCTTGGTTTTACCAGGCCCATCTTTGTGCCCCCCTGAGAGGTGCAAGGCATTTTTGTGCCAGCATATGTGCTGCACATTCCGGGCTGAATATCGGGATATGCTGCATATGATGAGCACCCACATTGCTTCGCGACATTACTGCCGCGCCCAGCACATTGCAACTTGCCCCTTCAACATCGCACCAGGGCACATTGGTGGGTGGTGCATGGTGCATCTCTGTTGCGCCATGCGCAACCCTTTTGAATATCCAGGCCAATGTGTTTTCGCACTTCTGGCGCACAATGGCACGGTCACTGGGAAATCAACGTTCAGGACAGGTTAACAAAATCACAGTGCGACTGTTCATGAGTGGAGGTCCCAAAATGCCTACGTTGAAAATTCAGTTAAAAAATCCCCAAATAATTGCGTTATGGGCATGTGTTGTGCAGTTTCTATGCACGCTCGTGACATCACCAATTTTTCATATTTTCACTCCAGATTTTCAACATTGCCATTTTTTACACCTCCTCATAAACAGTACAGCTGTCATTTTTCACATCCTGCCTGAAATGTGTTTTCGCACCTGTGGTGCCAAATGGCACAGTCGCTGTGCAAAATCACCTTTTGGCTAACAAACCGATACTGCCACTGTTCATGAGGTGGAGTCACAAAAAGCCCATGTTGAAAATTTGGAGTGAAAATACCAACCAACACCTGGGGCATTAGGGTTTCTAATTGTAACGCCCCACCCTGTAGAGACTGATAGGCATCAGGTGTATGACTTAGGATTGTCGGCTGTAATGCTCATGCCATTCCATCTCCACCCCCACCCCACCCTGCAGCTAGTGACGGGCGTCTAGGTGTGCCTTGGACTCTTCAGCCCCAAAGTTCACCCCATTCTCCTATACTGCACCCACCTCAGCGTATTTCCTTGTGGAATGGGGTGAGCGTAAGGCCCAAAGACCCCAAGGCACACCACGACACTTGTCGGTGTCTGCAGGGTAGGGTGAGGTGAAATGGCGTGAGCATTATGGACGATAACTCAAAGGCACGCCCCAGTGCCTGTCAATCTCTGCAGGGTGGGGGTGGGTTTGGTGTCAGTTCAATACTTCACTGCCATTCCTATTATGCATCTCTCTAACTCCTGCACTACCAATGCCAATGCCAGCAAGACAACATTCAGCATTGACAAATGCTTGTTTAGGTAAAGGTTCCACAACTGAGCACAGTACTCCTAAGGATCTGTACAGGGGTATAATCACTTCCTTCCTTTTACTTGAAAAGGTCCTTTCAATCTACCCCAGCATCCTGCTAGCTTGCCCATATACCTTGTTACACTGGGCCAAGGTCTTGAGACTATTGCTTATTATAACGTCCAGGTCCTCATCTCCTCTGTGGTCTGTTCTAGCCTTACCACTCCTCCCCCACCCATCCAGTATTTAGTTCTCAAATTCCTCTTCCCTAAGTGCAGAGCCTTGCACTTTTTGCTGTTAAATTTCAATTGCCAAATCCTGGACCATCCTTCCCGTTTTTTTTTTATTTTTTTTATTTATTGAGTCTTGGATTACAACACCTTTGAGCAATACCACTCATTTACAAAGGTTCCACTTCAGTAGTACAAAAACAAAACAAGGTAAACAATAGATAAGTAAACAGCAGAAATCAAGAATATACTTAAAAAGAATTAATACATCAAAAACAATCAGAATAGCACTGAATGTTGCTCAATATAACAGTAGAGTGGACTAGAAGAGAGGGCAGTCTGGGAGGCCTTGTCAAAATCTAGGAGAGAAGTAATGGGGTGTAAGGTGGGGGATGGGAGAAACAAGAGGGAGAAGGAGATGAGTTGCACAGGAAGTGGAGGGAGCAGAGTTGCAAAGGAGGTAATGGGGATAGGGAGATGAGAGGATGGGGAGGTGGAAGGAGGGAAATGCGGTGAGTGCATAGAGAAGGGGGGAGTGCTGGTGAAGTGAGGGGGAGGAAGGCAAATTAATAGCATAAGGAGAAGAGGTGGTGTTTAGTCAGGAGAGGGGGCAGCCTAGCAGGCCTTGTCGAAAACCGAAGAGAGAGACAGAGTAATATGGGTGGGAGAGATGTAAGAGAGAGAAACGTAGGGAGAAGGAGGGAAAGAAGTTGCAAAAGAGGTGGCATGAGATAAGAGAATGGGTGGAGGGTGGAAGAGGGAAGGTGAGGAGGAGCAAGGAAAGAACTTGAAGATGCGTGAGCAGAGAAGAAGCAGGGGTGAGGGGTGGAGGGGAAAAGGCTCAAGGGTAGGATCGAAATGAAGTGCCAAGAGTTAAGAGTTAAAAGTGCCGAAAGGTAGAAGTACAATGATAAAATAAGCAGAAGGCTGCAAAGGGCAGCAGTCACATATATTGTTTGCTAATAGATGTTGTCAGAGTTTGTGTTTGAAAGGGCCGAGCTTTGACTCAGTAGAGATGTCCCTACCCAGGGAGTTGAGCCAGAGAGGGGCTCTGTAAGAAAAAGACCTGTGACCTAAGGTGGTGCGGCATCTGGGAACAGTAAAGACCTGAGCTGCCAAGCTATGAGTATGTTGGGTACTGTGACAAGGGCTAAGGAGCTGTTGGACTCCAAGGGGTAACAAACCAAGGTGTGCCTTCTTGGCAAGTAAGCAGGTTTGATATTGGATTTGGCTGAGTAATTGAAGCCACCCAGTCTGAGCATATAGGTCACACATGTGTGTGAGGTGGGCAGCCCCAGTAAGGAGTCTGCATGCTTTATTAAGAGCAAAAGTAATCCTGTAAAGGGATGTTGCAGAGGCAAAGCCATAAACAACCAGACCATAATCGATGATGGTAATGACAGAGCTGAAAATTGCTATTCTTTGTGCCTCGGGAGTGAGGCTATGCTTGTGCCTGTGGAGTAGGCCAATCCTTATGTTGACAGCTCGAGCTACATTATCTAGATCCCTTTTTAAGTCCCTTTACTCTAGAACCTCATCGCTATCCACTCTGACAACTAAGTTAGTGTCATCCTCAAATAGACATATCTTGCCCTGGATACTTTCTCCAATGTCATAAAAGAACATAAGGTACCTGTCCTGGGAGGTGGAGCATATACTACCAAGTCTGGATGCAGTTTTTTAATCTTCTGCACTTTTGATCAGCAGATTGCTAAATAATATTGTTTATTTTGATTCTCTGATCCCTGTCACCCCTTGGCATGTTTAGTGAGTCTGATTGGTAAATCTGTTGAAATGGGTCATCCAAAGCCAACTCCTTCTAAAGGGCACTCAAAGCAGACAGGCCCTGGAGGACTGGGAACTGACCAGCATTGCACAGCAGCATGGAATTTCATGAGAGTGAGCCTTCAGTCCTACACTGCAAGTGATGGTTCATACAGTGAAAATACATGATAAAAAATTGAACACACTTCTTGAAAAGGTGGATTCCTTCACCCCAAGGTTCACTGTGCTGGAGATGAAGATAGAGGCTAGCAGTACAGCATTTCATCCCCCATGCACTGCTGTGAACGCCTTGACTGGGGTATCAGGCCTAGTAAAGGAGAACAAATTTCTCTTGCTATGGCTGGAGCACTAAGAAAACCTTTCCTGCTCGATGAGCATTTGTGTGCATGGCATCCCAGAGGAACTGTTAGGAGGTTAACTGTTAGAACTTGAGATGGCTTGCTTGACTACCCTGTTAAACTTGGAATCCCCTGTGCAGGCACTGTATTACAGGCTCACTGAATCACTCCCTGTTGCAGGCAGGATGAGCTGTTGGAACCCGAGAACCCTGTTGGTTGTGACCGTGGGGATCATGGAGAGACACTGCCTATCAGCTGCATGTGTGTAACCCCAGGTGGCATTATCCCAAGGGCTACTACCCCTGCCTGCTTGGCTAGCAGCAGGTTAAGGGGCCTGAGTTCTGAAACGGGTGCCTCCACCCAGAGGTCAGGGTTGGTAGTGGTCAAGCTAACCTGGGCACAGCCCTCCGGGACACTGTAACCCCCCTCCTTCCTTACTAGTGGCTGGAACAATACACAATAATCACTTTCATAATACCCCTGATATACCACACATATACCCACACTGTTTGCACTTACCACCAGGGCTTTCCTCTGGCCCGGCCCTGGGGACCCCCTGTAAAACAAGGTTATACACAGCAAATAACAGCAATACAGTACTCTTGCACAAACTGGAACCACAGTCAGGGTAAATGCAAAAAAGAGTTAGATCTGATTTATTTAAGGGACTTGAACAAGGGAAGGACGTAATCAGGTTAATTTGCTTAAAGGCTGTATCAGTCAAACAGTTATGCATGCCCTTCAGGGTCCATAAACAGTCACATACTCTGGGTACCCAGATGGAGAACGGTGGGCCAGCCAGAAACGTTGCAGCTGGTTGGGGCCCTGTGATGGAAGAAAACAACATGTACAACACACACTATTTGTAATCCGGAGTCGGAGGGCTCAGTTCGTGAAAAGACACAACAAGACAATCAGATGACACACTTTTAGATTAGGCTGTTGTTGCAGGGAGCTACCCTGAAGATTACTCATGATACCCAAGACTGGACACAGGTTGGACGAAAATTGAGACTGCAGGTGGTTGATCTGGAATGCCAGGAGAAGCAGGGCCCACACAAATCGCTGAGGCGTCGTTCCTGTTCAAGCGTGGAGCAGTGGGCTGATCCCCAGGCAGGTCTCTCGTCGATGGCTTTCTCTGTGTAGTGGGTAGTCTGGCTGGGCCAGTGTGGCAAGGCCCCGGCCAAATGGAGACAAATTTGGATACAGTCCATTTTGGGCTGGATACAGCTTCTGGCAAGCAGAACACAGTTCACACAGTGGAGAACCAAATCATGACCCACTAACAACTCACAGCACATTTACATGTAAGGAAATTCTACTGTACTAGGCAAACTGCTCTCCGGTCATGATCGTAAAGTCTCTGCACAAACCGGGGATTCAAAAGCAGTTGGAAATCCTGACAGACCGATCGCATTCAGCAAAATCTTCGGTCTTCTTCAGGTATAAGCCTGGTAAAAAATCAGTGGCTTACTTCGTTCTCACAAACTTGGATTTAGTCCAAAATAATTCTCTTCTCTCCCTCTCAGGGGCAGCAGGCAGACATGCAGGCCACAACTCAGGCCTTTCCACAGCTTTCCTGCGTAAAACTACTCAGATGGCTGCTTGACTGTCTCAAGCTATTCCTTCTTCAGCTCACAACTTAGATCTGACTCAACTGCCAGTAAGCCTGGGACTTTCCCCAGAATCCAAAAGGTTTGGTTGGCTAATCTGTCTGTTAGTCACAACAAAGGCTCCCCCTTCAGGTGCAAAAAGGCACCAAAAGCTCAAAACTACAATTCCTATAGATTTTGACTCCAGACAGCTCCTGTATTCTGGCTCCATTTTAGGTTCCACCAGTACTGATTGGTCCAATTCGGCAGTCCAGGATCAAGATAGTGGAGTTAAACAAAACAGTCCTTGCTGCAAAGAAGGCAGATTATTATTTTTTTTTTTCATTCAACTTTTATTGAAGTTTGCAAAACAGAGAATGAACCACGAAGGAAGTGTCAATTCAATGCAACCAGTAAACAGGATTTACAATGGCTCATCCCCGCCCCTCCCCACCCGACATCCCACCCTACCACCCCAACACAGCAATATACTAACAAGGAACCAATTGCCCTATCAGAGAAAACAGATTGTAGCTTTACAAAGCATACAAAGATTGAAAGGGGCCCCAAATCCTATTAAACTTGTCCATCTTGTTTGCGAGGCTTGCTATAGTCCTCTCCGTTCTGAGGTTGGCCAGAAGTTCTTGTAACCATTCCACATAACTTAAATTCTCAGAATCTTTCCAGTGTCTAAGAACAATTTTTTTATCAGACGAGGAGATCAACGCCAAATAATACCTTCTACTTGCCACATTGACGAGCGAGAAATCACCCAATACACAAATTTCGGGCGTAAACAACTCAGAAATCCCTAATAGCGGATTTTCTCTTTGTTTATTCATGGTCCAAAGCGATACCACTCTAGGACATTCCCAGAAAATATGGAGAAGATCACCAGTCTGCAATCTACAGTTTGTACAGAGCGGAGAGAACAGAAGACCCAGCTTGGCAAGTTTCTGAGGGGAGAAATAGATATTGTGCAAGATTTTAAATTGCATCAACCTGAGCCGATCTTGCAACAAATATTTATGACAATCACGCCAAATACAGGACCAGTCAAAATCCTTACCAGGTAGCAACGCTAGCCAGTAATGAACTGGTGCGTTATTTTCAGAGGTAACACAGGCAAAGAGCAAGCTATATAATTTAGACACAGGATGGGGCAAGCCTGCTGGTTGGATCAGAGAGGGTAGGAAACCAACATGGGATTTGGGAGGTGGAGTAACCCAAAGACTTGCAGCAGAAGGTGCCGCAGCTGATAAACTATAAATATGTCCTTACAGTATAGTAAATTTGTACATAATATCCTTTGAAGTGAACCATTGACCCTCGGGTAGGATAACATCCTCTAACGATAGTCTCTAACTGTGGCAGCCAAGAGAATGGTAACGGTCTATTATTTATTAGAATGTTGGGGTTCCCATTGATGGGCTGGGAAATGTTCCTGCCATTATTGTATTTGAGGAAGGCACATAATTGAATATGGATCCTAACCGAGGTTGCAATGGGAGAGTTCCTAATTGCTGCAGGAAGAGAACGTAATTTAACATATAACATCGCTTTGGGAAGATAACCAGATTTTTTGATAAGGAAAAATTCCACCTTTAACCATAACGGGGTGTGATTATTGGGTGCCGGCGGGTTATTTAACGCCCATCTGAGATACTTGGCAGCTTGGCTGGCCCAATAGTAAAATCTCAGCTGTGGAAGCCTTAAACCCCCTCTCTCTTTAGGGGCGGCCAGCTTATGGTATGCCAACCTCGCTTTTTTACGTCCCCAAACAAAATTGGAGAGTATACTGTGTATTCTTTTGAACCAGGACAACCGCAATAGAATATTTAACATATTGATGGGATAAAAAAGACGTGGAAAGACATTCATTTTAACTAGGTTAATCCTGCCCCAAAGAGAAAGGGGGAGAAGGGACCATCTTTGGAGGTCCTGTTCAATCTTTGTGTGAAACAATCTAAATTTAATTGCTTCAACCGGAGACACTTTCGACAGAGTAGTGCCTAGATATTTAATAGAGTCGGCCTTCCACGCCAAACCGAGGGCAGCAATTTCGTGTTTATAGAGTTTATGATTAAGAGGAAAGACCTGGGATTTGCTTATATTAAGCTTATAATTAGAAACCTGACTAAATTCCTCAATAATCTTGAGGATTGGGGGGATGGATATAGACGGGTTGGACAATTGAAGGAGGAGGTCATCAGCGTATGCCGCCACCTTAGCCTCATACTCATTTAAAGAATACCTGGGATATTTTATAAACACCAAGCCGACGGATAAGGGGCTCTACATAGATATTAAAAAGTAAAAGGGATAATGGGCAGCCTTGCCTGGTTCCCACAGACAGCTTGATCGGGGCAGAGGTCACTCCGTTGCAAGAAATCCTGGCAGAGGGTAATATGTACAATGAGTGAACCCAGTTCCGAAATTCTCCGGGAAAACCAAAGGCCTCCATTGTTGCAAATAGGTACCTCCAATAGACTGTGTCAAAGGCCTTCTCTGCGTCCAGGGATACCAAAGCCATTGGGAGGAAGGCATCCCTGGAGGCAGAGAAGACATGAGCAAGAGTTCTGAGATGATCGGCTGAAGATCTGCCCTTCATGAATCTCACTTGTTCTTTCCCAATGATAGAAGGAAGGACCTGGTTCAGCCGATCAGCGAGCAGTTTGGCTAAGATCTTAATATCTTGATTGAGAAGAGAAATCAGCCTGTAGCTAGAGACCTGATCTCTTGTTTTATCCGGTTTGGGGAGTAAAATAATCAACGCTTCGGAGAGAGAGGTATCGGTTGCTCGACCCAAGAGGAGGAAACGGAAGAGCGGAAGCAGAATGGGCACTAGCTGTTTTGAAAACACTTTATAAAAATTGGCAGAAAAACCGTCTGGGCCCGGAGTTTTATCCAATGGAAGGGATTGGATGATTTTTTCTATTTCTACTTCGGATATAGGGGAGGTTAGTACAGATCGCTGGGACTCGTCAAGAGTAGGTAGATGTAGATCTTTTAGATAGCCCTGCAGGTGCTCTTCCGATGGGGGGACCACCATGGGACCATATAATTCCTGGAAATAGGAAGAGAATTCCTTCAATATATCTGAGGGAGAGGTTTTAAGTGAGTTATCATCTAGCGAATGGACAGCTGCAATGAACCTACTGGATTTCTGCTGTTTCACCCGAAGAGCTAACATCCGCCCAGCCTTCTCACCTTGATCTGTGTATATTGCATTTGTTTTTAAGATTGCGAACTCAGCCTGCTCTCTTAGTAGCCCCAAATAGGTGTTTTTGAGTTTAACTAGTTCTTGTCTAGTAGTCTCAGGGGAGGTCGGGGAGAGACTAGCCTCTAAATTCCTAATCTGAAGCAATAGTTGGGCGGTCTTCTCATCCCTCTCCTTCTTCCTTTTAGACGTAATTCCGATCATAATCTCTCTCAGATACGCCTTGAGGGCCCCCCACTCTATGTCGGGCCGGCCTGTGGAATTGTTATTTAAGGCCACAAAGTGCTGTATTTGGGAAGCTATATAGAAAATCTTCCTTTAAAATTTAGTTATTAAGCTTCCATCTATTACCCTTCTGGGGTAGAGACAGTAACGAGAGTTGACAAAAGACAGCAGAGTGATCGGAGAGTGGGGCCGAAACAATATTGGAAACCACAACCCCAGGTAAAAGGTTTTGAGTTGCTAAAATGTAATCGATCCGAGAAGAGGTACCATGGACTGGCGAGACAAAGGTGTAATCCCTTTGATTAGGATGAAGCACTCGCCACACATCGCACAGTCCAGCTGAGTCCAAAAAATCTCTAAAGGCCCTTTGAGCAGGCGAGAGGCCAGAACGAGACCGACCTGATCTGTCAACCTCCTGATCAAAGATCAAGTTGAGATCACCCCCTATTAATATGGGAAGATCAGGGAAAGAATGCACCACTTCCAACACTTTAACAAAAAACTCTGGAGTATCTATATTGGGACCATAGACGGTGCCCAAAAGAATGTCCAATGTGAAGAGTTTCCCCCTCACAAATAGGAATCTCCCATTAGGATCAGCAGACTCATGAAGAGACTGGAAGGGGATAGATCTATGAATCATAATCATGACCCCTCTGCTCTGGGTCATGCCCTGAGCCACAAATACTTGCCCCACTTGTTGGCGTCTCAATTTAAATGCTTCCGCATTCAGGAGATGAGTCTCTTGCAGAAACATAATCTCTACTTTTAGATGGTTTAGGTATTTCAGAATTGAATATTGTTTACTTTTATGCCTGGCCCCTTTAATGTTCCATGTAATTCATTTAATAGGCCTAGCCATCCATTGCAATGCAGGTACCGTGTATCCCAGAAAAGGACCCGTATCTCCCAATATCAACATTAACACCCCTTGTTAAGTATAAGCTGTGTTTACCCCGACCACCCAGCCAGTCCCCCATATCACTAAAACAGCCCCCACCATAACAGACCCAGAATATTGACCCCCAGCCTCCCTAACCACCCACACACTTCAAAAAACATGATGAACCGTTAACCAGAGCTATCCCCGTTGTCCCCCACCCGGAGCTGCTCGTTTAACAACCCAATAGAGAAACAACAACAATAATTTGCATGCGGCAAAAGCTTCAAAGTCCCAAATATAACAGTCCAATGAACTGGATTCCCAGGCTAATTGCCTCCATTGAGAGAAACGTAAATTAGCCCCGCACCTGAGATATGGCAAACTGGGGAAAAGTACTAACACTTTATGAGTGTGTTGCCACTCTTCATGCAGAATACAGGCAAAATCAAAGTACCCTGAGAGAGCCCATTGTGTAGACTCTGAGAGAAAAAAAGGGAAACCCAACACAAACAGTCTTTAGCGCCATCTAGTGAAATCTATGTAGCAAATCTATGCAGGGTGAACCCCCGAGTTGGGGAAATCTCAATTTAAAATAAATACAAGGCGCTACTCCGTATTGTATATCCTATAGAGTGGAATTAACCCAATTGCAACCACAAATTCTGTTCTGCGAATATTTATTTATTTATTTATTTATTTCTAAGAATCAGTTTACAACCTTTGAGCCAGAGGCTCGTTTCCAAAGGTACTTCGTCACATAAAGACATACATTGTGTTTTTGGTTACATAGCATAGATTTGCAAAACAATAGGAGTTCAACAGAGAAACCACGTCACGCTAGTGGTCAGACAAATACAATTAGGTTACAGGGTACATGTAATTGATAACAGGTGTTACACAAGTTGGTATCAAGTGAGCAATCTAGTTGGTAAACACCTAAACAGCTGGCACTGGCCAGGTTAAACATAGGCACGGTGTACAGGGAAGTGGTGGTGGGGATGGCTAGGTGGAGAGCTGCCCGGGGGGTGTTGTCAAGAGAAGCAGAGGTGGAGGCTATGTTCAGAGACAGGAGCAGTTGCGAGTGCTGATGATGTGGTTCCGAAGGGTGGTTTTGAACTTGGAGATGGTGGCGGCATTGGTGATGGGGGCAGGGAGAGAGTTAAACCAGGTTGGGGCTCTATAGCAGAAGGACCTCTGGCAACGGCTGGTTCTTGATCTAGGGACCTTTAGAGTGGTCTTGTAGGAAGACCGTGTTTGCAATAATGGGAGGGCTCTGGTGGATGGATGCCGTTACCCCAGGGGGGGAGAGCCCGAGTAGGGTTTTTTTTGTGAGGAGACAGGTTTGGTATCGGAGCCGTTCATCCAGGGTAAGCAGGTTAGCCTCGACATACAGCTGACAGGTGTGTGTGAGCCTGGGGGCACCAGTAATCAATCTGCAGGCTTTATTCAGGGTTAAGTGAATTTTGTTGAGTGCAGTGATGTCGGCAGCACCATATACTGGTAGACCATAGTCTACAAGGGACAGAACGGATGATGTAACAGCGAGCCAGAGAGCATTTGGGGGAAGGCAGGTTCTATGGCGGAAGAGGATGCCAAGCCGTGTGTTAGTGGCGGATGTTAGGGCGTCGATGTGGTTATGTAAATGTGAGGGCTGAGTCAAGGTAACCCAAGGTATTTGTAGGAGCAGACTTGTTCCAGTGGCTGATTGGTACTTGGAAGGATATAGAGTGGGTGGTTGCTAGCTTTGTTTTGGGGGTGGGAAAAGAGCATAGCTTTGGTTTTATTAAGATTGATGACGAGTCTGCGCTCCTTAAACCAAGCCTCGGCACTGTTGAAAGACTGCTGTAGGGAGTCCTGTAGGGAGATGGGATTGCGGTGGGTGGCAAAAAGGACAGCGTCGTCTGCATACAGTAGAATTTTGCCAGGGCATGCACTGGGCAGGGTGTTCAGATAGAGCGAGAAGAGAAGGGGGCCCAGGATGGAGCCTTGGGGGACCCCAGAGAGAATGGGACGGGTATCAGAGAGTGTGCTATTAATTTTTACACACTGAGATCGAGTGTCAAGATAGCTAGCGCACCATGCTAGGGGGCCAGCTGAGAGACCAGTGTGGCAGAGTGCATTCAGCAGAAGTGGATGGGAGATGGTGTCGAAAGCCTTTGAGAGGTCGATGAACACTGCACCAGCTAGGGAGCTGGTATCCAAGGAGGAGTGTAGAAAGTTGGAGAATTCAATAAGGGCAGTGCTGGTACTGTGACCAGCATGGAAGCCATGTTGCTCTGGGCATAAAATGTTATGCTTAGCCAGATAATCAGTGATTTGAATGGCCACCACTTTCTCCAGGGCTTTAGAGAGGGGAGGATGGAGATTGGCCGGTAGTTGTTGGCCAATGACCTGTCGCCCCCTTTATGAATAGGTGTGATAATGGCTGGTTTCCAACATAACAGGAGTGATGGTCACCACCGATGACTCAGGGGAAGCAAGATAGACTGTCCACAGTGAAGGGGAGCCCTTCAGCCTTTAAGACAAGTTGGTTATGAAATCGAGGCTCCTGCTGTTGCAATGATCGACCTTCGCAGAGCCACTAGAGGTAGTCACCAGAGTCGCCAGAAAGCCAGACCGACGAGAAGTGCCACTACACCTCTGGTAAGTACAGACTTGCAAGGGAGTACATCACTCTGATAGCTCAAGTTGGGGGAAAGTCATTCTGCTCACTTGCCACCGGTTCAAATTAATGAGGGAAAGAGGGAATTCGACCCAGACACCCCTGACAGATTCAGCCCTGTAAACAGCATGGGGAATCTGTTGCTGCCAGTCCCAACTTCAAGAAGCACCAAAAAGATCTGGAAAAGCAGCCTTTAAGCCGAGAGTTGCTGCTTCTACATCCTCATATGCATGCCAGGAGCCTGCAACAAGCACCTGCAGCTTGGCAGGATAGACCATCTTGAACTTGATCTCTGCTGCTATTAGTTTGATGACCAGGGAATGGTAGGATGTGCGTTTCTGGCGCACAGACAGGGGTAGATCCTGGGTGATCCTAATCTTGGCACCTTCCCAGGCAATCTCTTTGGCCTCACGGGCTTTGATCAGGAAGTGTTGCTTCTCCTGATAATTCAGGAACCGAAATACAAAAGATCTCGGAGCCGCTCCTGGTGGTGGTATTGAGCGGAGTGCCCTATGCGCTCTTTCAATAATGTAATCACTGCCAAACAGGGAAGGGCCAGTATTTTAGAGACAAATTTTCTTGCAAACTTGATGGTGGGACCCTCTTCATGTTCGGGAGCCAATTAAAACCGCGTTACTGCGGCGACTCCTGCCTTCCTGAGTCCTCGACTTTGGCCTCCAGCTTGGTTACTTCTCTTCGCCGGGACGGCTACCAACCTCGAAGTTCAAGAAATTCTTGCCTGCGCCAACCGAGCGTGATGCAGGCTTCATTATCAGAGGTCTTCAGAGCTAAGGATTCAACAGTGTTAGAGATCGTCTTCATTTCAGCCAGGATTGACTGTAGTTCTGTTTTGAAGGGCTGGAACTCTTCCAAAAATCTGGCTAGGGTGAGAGGATCTGAGTCCGGGTTAGTAGCGCCCGTAGATTGAGATGGTGTTGTAAGAGAGGCCTTGGTCTTCTTTGGGGCCTTCTCGGGGGATGCAGAAGGAGTGTGTTTGGGCAGACACTTCTTCATTTCCACCTCCATTTACTTCCAAAAGGGCCAGGACCAGGTTGCCCCAAGGTTATCCCAGGAAAGCACCACAAAAAAGCCACTATAAAGACTTGAAAATTAAGTCTAAACGGAGCGGAGGGTCGGGGCTAAAGCAGGAGAGTGTTACTCGGTGCACTGCATCACGTGACCTCAAAGAAGGCAGATTAGACAAACTACATTATCACTCTAAATGATTTTCAGCAAATAGTTACATCTTTCAACAGAGCTCCCTCTCAGATTACTTATGACTGCAATCCAGGCAGCTCTTAAAGAGATAGTACACAGAGAATATACAGGCACTCTCTGGCAATCACATTTAAACTGCTAAAATGCAGGACACCATCCTGGCAGTGAGCATTTAGGCAAGCTCAAGGAAGACTTTTCAGGAACCTCCATTTGAAGGGGGGGGGGTTACACCTTTCCCTATCTGGAGAAAACTTGGCATCCACATCAAGTCTGTACCATCACTATATTGCAAATGCGAACTATACGAGACATTCATACCATTAGAATGTTATGCAAGTGACATCTGATGCATCAGTCAACGTAAACTTATGCCTTTTAAAATACATATTCTCTACATTTCACAATACTATATCCATTCTGACAATACATTATGCATATTTCACACAGGTAATTTACACATCACTATGCGGAATCATGTAACAACTTCTTGTACATTGAACAATGTAAGAGGGGACCCTTCCCTATCAGCTAACTTTGGGCTGGATGGGGCAGGAGCATCATACCTAGAAGGCAGAACAATCAACCTGGAATTAGCACTTAGGCTTAGTTTCGGCAGTGAGCTCCGAGAAACATAAACCCCTTTGTGGACCACATTGAGAGGCAAATCCACTGGCCTACCGGGAGAATCATAACTGAAGCATACTATTGACTTGATAGCTCAGCCAGGCTTTGTGAGGGGGACACTTTAGTCTCTGTACTCTCAGCACTGTTCTGGGGACTCTTGTCACTTGTGAGGGGTGCCTCTGCCTGGATGGGAACGTCCAAACGTGGGGCACTGTCAGCTCCTTGCTCTGCAGGATCTGTTTCTACAACATGACTCATTTTGTGAAGGCACAGGCACAATCAAACTTTGAGGCACTGAAAGGGGGTTGTCAGCACTCTCACAGTGTTTTTCAAATTCTGGTATGTCACCAGAAAGACTCATTCCATCAGCCCCTTCCTCAGGCAAATCATACAGTTCTACAATACACAGAGATTCAGCATCTTCAGACGTGATACTTTGCACTTCACTTTCAGGGAGCATTGGCTCCAAGGACAAAGATGGAGGGTTAGGCAGTCCTGAAGGCCCAGCTTCATCCCCACAATTAATCATGGGGTTACCTCGAAACAGCTGACTCAGTTCATAAGAGGGGTAATAGGCATAGTCGCACTCACTTTCATCAGAAGTGGACTGACAGTCACTATCATTCTGGGCCTGCTGTGGAGGAAACCTCAAATCTGTGACCACTGGGGTAGGTTGACTCTGTCTCTTTCTTGCAGCAGCATGAGTCACCGGCCCAGGGGGCTCAATTTCTTGGGGTTCGGCCTCAATCATGACTTGACCGATAGGTAGAAAGTGGTTACGGTGCATGGTCTTGACAGCTTTGGAGTTGTTCT
Source organism: Neoceratodus forsteri (assembly GCA_016271365.2). Lineage (NCBI taxonomy): Eukaryota > Metazoa > Chordata > Ceratodontiformes > Ceratodontidae > Neoceratodus > Neoceratodus forsteri. The sequence continues at coordinate 1,275,452,921 of CM057450.1, read as the reverse complement.
TTGGGTGCACCTTGTACACAGGTAAATCATCCAACTTTCCAACTACTACATCGGGAAGATGGTGCCACCGATCAGCAATTTTGTGTTTACCATGCAGTCCCAAATTGCATAACAACAGACGGTCTCCAGGTCAAAGCTCTTGAGCCTTTACTTTTTTTATCATGCCTTTCTTTGTTGGCTAGATTTCTCTTGGCGGCCATTGTCTGGGCCAGTTGATAGGCATGGTTCAATTGAGCTTTTAGTTTTTGTACATATTGCAAGTAGTTTTCATCTCGGACCCCATCTGGAGACACCCCAAAGCAGATATCAACTGGCAGCCGGACCTCTCTGCCGAACATGAGGCAGTAGGGAGAGAACCCAGTAGCATCATTTTTTGTGCAATTGTATGAGTGTACCAAGGTGCTAATCTGCTGGCTCCATTTATGCTTGTCTTTTGGGTGGAGGGTGCCCAGCATGTCTAGAAGGGTGTGATTAAAATGTTCTGGTTGAGGGTCTCCCTGCGGGTGATAGGAGGTGGTTCTTGACTTTTGTACCCCCCATAGAGAGAGCTTTTCTTTGATTAGTCGATTCTCAAAGTCTCTGCCCTGGTCAGCGTGGAACTGCTGGGGGGCACCATAGTGGACGAAGAAATTTTCTAGTAGCACCTTGGCCACGGTAGATGCCTTTTGATCTTTGGTGGGAAAAGCTTGTGCATACTGTGTGAAATAATCCGTAACCACTAACACATTGCCAATGTTTCGCTGATCAGGTTCTAAACACAAGAAGTCTATGCAGACTAGTTCCATGGGGGTGCTGGTGGTAATATTAAGTAGGTGGGGAAGTCTTCTGAGGCAGGACTTTTCTTTGCAGGCAGCGACTACAAGTTTTTACATGGTGCTCAACATCGCCCCCATTTTGGGTCAGTAGAAGCGAGATCGTACCAGTTCAAGGGTTCTGTCAATACTGAGGTGCCCCGTGTGATTGTGGAGGGACCTCAGTACCAAATCTTTAAAAGCCGTGGGAAAGCACCAATTGTTGCTTGTCTACTTTGCCACTACAATCTACTGTCTCTACATAACAACTGATTGAGCAACTTCAATCTGGGGCTTTCTTTAAACAATAAAGCAGTTCGCAAGTCAGTGGAATGTAACTTAGACACATCTTTCCCCACACGCAGGGCATCAAGCATGGCTGAATCATAGGATCTTAGGATTGAGCTCACTGAATGCTGTCATTGTCAAACTAAGGTAGTGTACTAACATCTAGATCAGAGAAGTGTCAATAAGCAGCTGGTATGCAGGTGTGAGAAGGGCCCAAGCAATCTACTAAACAGTCCACTGTGTCTGCAGACGTCTGTTCATCTCTATCAAACTTTTGACACAACACTTGAATGTCAGGTTCAGACAGCCTGACCCAATCACTCTTGGAAGTGGGCCTTCATGATAGGACGTCAGCATCAATATGGTTCAGGCCTGGTCTGTGTTCGACAGCATAATCATAGGTTGATAATGCAGAAAGCCACCAGTGCCCAGTGGCATCTAACTTAGCTGAAGTCTGTACATAGGTCAATGGGTTATTGTCAGTCTTTAGCAATATCTTTGCCCCATAAAGGTATTCATGAAACTGGTCAACGATGGTCCATTTTAGTGCAAGGAACTCCTGCTTATGCACAGGGTAGTATCATTCGAACGGGGTCAAGCTCCTACTGGTGAAAGCTACTGGTCTCGGGCCATCCTCATGGTCTTGATACAGCACCGCTCCTAGACCCTGCAGACTAGTGTCCGTATGCAGCACATAGGGTTTTGTGGGGTCAGCATAGGCAAGGATGGAGGCATGGGTGAGCTGGTATATGATCTCGTGGAAGGCTGCTTCACAGTCGGGAGTCCAGCGGGGCCCGAAAAGTTTACCTGGGTGGAAGTATACTTTTTCTGGTTCTTTAACGGACCCTTTTTTTGTATTTATGATTGGTAGGAGGGTAACCCTGGGTAAGGTTCAAGAGTGGGCAAATCACCTTTATGAACCTGTGATAGTAGCCACAAAACTCCAAGAAACGTAGTTCTTTCAGATTATGGAGCTGGAACCAAGTAGTCAGTGCTTCAGCCTTACTGGGATCAGTCTCTATCCCTTTTGTAGATACTATGTGCCCCACATACTTCACAGAGGTTTGGAAAAACTGGCACTTCTCAATGGACAGCTTGGGGCTGAAGTCTTCCAGTTGGTATAGGGCTTTAAACAGTCAGTTCTCATGCTCCTTTAAGGTGCTCCCAAACACAATGACATCGTCCAAGTACACCAAGCATTCCAGCAAATTCATATCTCCCACCGCACATTCTATTAGTCACTGAAAGGTGGCCGGGGCACCTGATATCCCCTGTGACATCCTGAGAAACTCGTAGAAGCCCAATGGACAGATGAAAGCTGTTTTCTCACTGTCTTCCGGGGCCATCGGGATCTGGTAGTATCCGCTGTGAAGATCCAACACTGAGAACCATTTGCTCCCATTCAAGCAGTCCAGAGCATCTTGTGTACGAGGCATAGTGTATTGGTCTGGGATGGTCCGCCGGTTCAGGGTTCGATAATCAACACACATCCTCACAGACCCATTCTTCTTATGCAAAACCACAATGGGAGAGGCGTATGGGCTCCTGGATTCTTGTATTACGCCAGCAGCGAGCATTTCCTGCAAGTGTCATCTCACATCATCTATGTCTGCTGGGGCTAGGTGTCGGGACCTCTCTCAAAATGGCAGTTCATTGTGCAGGCGTATGTGATGCACCGCACCCTGGACACATCCCACATCCCATTCCTTCAATGAAAACACTTGGTCTGTCTGGGCAAGTCTCTTGCTAATTATTGCCTTCCATTCAGCTGGCAACTGGGAGTCACCAAAGTCAAACAAGTCTGGGGTCACTCTCTCCTTCTCAACAGGGTGCTTGTTGCTGGACAATACTACAGTGTCTGCACAGTGTACCATAGCTAGGGTGCACCCTCTGTTCACCCGGATCTCCCCGATCTGACACATTGTGAATCTGGACCATAACTCGTCATGCATAGGCATGGGCATGAGCAGGCAAGATGCTGGGCTTGACCAATAATCCTTCTGGCAATTTTCCATCGCCTGGCGCATCCAACATCAATATTTTGTTCTTGGCATCTTTCCGGAGGCTGACCTTCCCTTGAATGGTACACTGGACGTTAGGGGCCAGTACCATTGAATCAGGATCCTTCTTTCACATGATCCCCACTGGTTCATCCTGGTCTACTTCCTCAGATTTCTGTTGCAAATCATAAGCCCTCTTGATCAGAGCTGGAATTCTCAGGGCCCTCCCAGTCCGTTGCCCTTGTTTCTCGTGACAGAGTTGTGCCAGTCTCCCAAACAGATGGGCATTTGTCCCAATTAACAGGGGGATCCCATCATACAGTTCAGTGGGGGAACACACTAGGGCCAAAATCTCTACTCACTCTTCTACACCAGTTACAACTGCAGGAAAAGACAACCAGAGGTGGACATACCCTAGATAGGGACAAGACTTGTCACTCAGGCTCCACACATTTAGGCCTTCCAGGGATTGCAAAGGCACATCAGATAAGTCTTTGTCATACCAGTCCTGGAATACAATGGTCACTTGTGACCCACTGTCAAGCACAGCCCGAGTATGAATACCATTCACAGTCACCGTAGTCTCCATTGAAGGTCCCACTATTTTGGACCAGTCTGGAGAGGCAGTAGCAGAGGCCTGAACAGACGATTTAGTCACAAAGAAATTTGAGTTAGGGTTTCTCGAATCCTCACTGTGGTTATTTCGGGCACCCCTTGGCCATTGATTTGCTTTTCAGAGCTCCCCCTTGGAGTCTGTTTACCACTCTTTCTAAGTCCTTCTGAGACCGGCATTTTCTTTTCATACGGCCATCCTTTCCACAGTTGTGACAAATGATAGACTCCTGGGTCATCCTGGGAGAGAACATTATATGAGGAGCTGAAGCAATAGTAAGAGATTGGAGTCTAGTATCTGCTTGCAGTGGTGAGAGTAGTGCAACGTGTCTTAACAGTTCCTTTAGAATGGCAGTCAATCCAGTAATCTCAGCCGTGGAGCCACCCTTGGTAGCAGATGCCTGAGGTTGCACCCCCACCCCCATGGCAGTCATGTCCTGAAAGGGACCAGAATCTTGTTCCATGGGGGAAAGCCTTGCAGAGGCACCCATCTTCAACTCTCGGGCTTCCTTTAGTAGCTCATCTTTCCAATGCTGGGTCCAGGGTGGGAAGTCCTTTGCATTCTCAGAGTGCTCGTTAAGTGCTGACTTACTTGGCTGATCACTGTACGTCACTTGCGCAGCAGCAGCAGATATGGGTGCAGTCCCCCATGGGGTCGTCTTTGCTCAACCCCCTGAATTTCTTTCATTGGCTCGTCATAGGAGGGGGGCGATTCCAGTCAGGTGGCAAGGCGCAACTGAAACAGTAACAATTCTGAAAATGGAGCAGACTTAAGGATCCAGTCCAGCCTAGTTCGATCTAATTCATTTGATGGCAAACTACCCTTTCTGAGGCACTCTTATAGCAGCTTTTCAAGCCGAGGTACATATACAGACAATAGCTCCCCTGGGTACTGCTGAGCGTTTCTTAATCTCCACCACAGATCCTCATCTGAGTCCGGGCTCCCATACACATGCTCCAATGTATCAAGATAGTCCTGTGCAGTTGCTCTGGGGTTATTGGCCCACTCGGCACGGATGGTAGCCAGGGCAGGACCTCAGAGGCTCTCACTCAACCTCTTTTATTTCTCTGCTTCTGAGCATTGCCATTCAAGTACTAGAGGGCAACATTGTCTATCAGGTCTCCAGTCATCCTCCCTTGGAGGTGGGAGGAGGGTGCCTGAGAAGTTTCCCAGCCGGACCGGAGGCGTGACTAATGGCATGTACAGATATAAAGGCCAGCATTGGCATGGGCACAGAAGGTGAGACGTGGCAATAACAGGGTGGGAGGGGTGTTGGGAGTAAACACCCCCAGTTGGCAGGTATAGTTTCTTAAAAGTCGCCTACGGTTTTCCCTTCCTTCAGCAACAACTTAGCAAATTTCTCCTCAAACGTCTCAAATAATGGTGGGGGCTCATCCTCCCAGGGGTCTTTACAGTGTTTTGTTATCACTCTCCAGGCAGCTGGAACCCCTTCTGGGGCAATAGTCTGTGGCACTTTAGAGCTGTCCATGAGGTCACTACACTCTACCAAGGCTATGAAAGTTTGGGCGATCAAATCAGCCTGTCGACCCACCACCACAGGGTTTTTTAAACATTCAACTTTGGAGAGTGCTCCCTCTACAGTGTCTTTACTGGTACCCAGGGGAATATCCAGTATAAGCAGAGCATTTTGGGGATCAATCTCCTGCCTAGTACACCACCCCACCAACTGGTGTACAGCCATTTCTACTGGGGTAGCCATTAATCTTTAACAATAATTTGTAATTTTTGGCCACTAGAAGGCACAAAATCCCAGTGGTGAGCCTCCAAAATGTAACCCCTGGGTGATGTTATCCCAAGGGCTGCTTCCCCTGCCTGCTTGGCTAGTAGCAGGTTAAGAGGCCTGAGTTCTGAAACTGGTGTCTCCACCTGGAGGTCAGGGTTGGTAGTGGTCAAGCTAACCTGGGCACAGCCCTCCAGGACACTTTAACCCCCCTCTTTCCTTACTAGTGGCCGGAACAATACACAGTAATCACTTTCACAATACCCCTGATACACCACACAAGTACCCACACTGTTTGCACTTACCACCAGTGCTTTCCTCTTACCCGGACCTGGGGACCCCCTGTAAAACAAGGTTATACACAGCAAATAACAGCAGTACAGTACTCTTGCACAAACTGGAACCACAGTCAGGGTAAACGCAAAACAGAGTTAGATCTGATTTATTTAAGAGACTTGAACAAGAGAGGGGCAAAATCAGGTTAATTTGCTTAAAGGCTGCATCAATCAAACAGTTATGCATGCACTTCAGGGTCCATAAACAGTCACACACTCTGGGTACCCAGATGGAGAACACTGGGCTAGCCAGGAACATTGCAGCTGGTTGGGGCCCTGTGATGGAAGAAAACAACATGCACAACACACACTATTCGTAATCCGGAGCTCAGTTTGTGAAAAGAAAACAACAAGACAATCAGATGACACACTTTTGGATTGGGCTGTTGTTGCAGGAAGCTACCCTGATGATTACTCACGATACCAAAGACTGGACACAGGCTGGATGAAAATTAAGACTGCAGGTGGTTGATCTGGAGTGCCAGGAGAAGCAGGGCCCACATGAATCGCCGAGGCGTCATTCCTGTTCAAGCGTGGAGAAGGGGGCTGATCCCCAGGCAGGTCTCTTGTCAATGGCTTTCTCTGTGCAGTGGGTAGTCTGGCTGGGCCAGTGTGGCAAAGCCCCAGCCAAATGGAGACAAATTTGGATACAGTCCGTTTTGGGCTGGATACAGCTTCCAGCAAGCAGAACACAGTTCACACAGTGGGGAACCAAATCACAACCCACTAACAACTCACAGCACATTTACATGGTAAGGAAATTCTACTGTACCAGGCAAACCGCTCTTCGGTGACGATCGCAAAGTCTCTGCACAAACCAGGGATTCAAAAGCAGCTGGAAATCCTGACAGGCTGATCGCATTCAGCAAAATCTTTGGTCTCTTTCAGGGATGAGCCTGTTAAAAAATCAGTGGCATACTTCGTTCTCACATACTTGGATTTAGTCCGAAATAATTCTCTTCTCTCCCTCTCAGTGGTAGCAGGCAGACATGCAGGCCACAACTCAGGCCTTTCCACAGCTCTCCCGCGTGAAACTACTCAGACGGCTGCTTGACTGTCTCAAGCTGTTGCTTCTTCAGCTCCCAACTTAGATCTGACTCAACTGCCAGCAAGCCTGGGACTTTCCCCAGAATCCAAAAGGTTCGGTTGGCTGATCTGTCTGTCAGTCACAACAGAGGCCCCCCCTTTCAGGTGCAAAGATGCGTCAAAAGCCCCAAACTACAATTCCTACAGATTTTGACTCCAGACAGCTCCTGTAGTCCGGCTCCATTTTAGGTCCCACCAGTACTGATTGGTCTAATTCGGCAGTCCAGGACCAAGATAGTGGAGATAAACAAAACAGTCCTTTCTGCAAAGAAGGCAGGTTAGACAAACTGCATTATCATTATCTCTTTAAATGATTTTCAGCAAATAGTTACATCTTTCAACAGAGCTCCCACTCAGATTACTTATGACTGCAATCCAGGCAGCTCTTAAAGAGACAGTACACATAGGCTATACAGGCACTCTCTGGCAATCACATTTAAACTGCTAAAACGCAGGACACCAGCCTGGCAGTGAGCATTTAGGCAAGTTCAAGGAAGACTTTTCGGGAACCCCCATTTGTAGAGGGGTTACATGTGCAAGACAGAAACTGAATTTGGAGTCAGGAGAAACACTAGACTTATATCCTGATCTTAGTTTTGCACCCGGGGAGTGAAGAAGAAACTTTGACATGGTGCACAATGGACTTAGAGAACTTGGCTCATTTCTTCAAATGCCTGCAAAGCTGCATGTTTCCTACACTAGGAAATAAAATTATATTTATATGGCGATCTTATAGAAGCAGCACAACTTTGGGAAAGCTGAGGTGCAAGTCTGGGACCAGAGAGGAGGGCAAGAATTTGGTTGCTGACACTTGCATATAAAATGTTTTTCTTCTGCTATTGCAGGGCACTAGCAAAGTTAGAGTTCACTGTATTTCCAGTTTTTAGTAGGTGTTGTCATTTTTAAATAATCGTTTTTATGTTGGTGCGCTTGCGCAGCCAACATCGTGGGACAGTGCAGCTTTGGAGGCGGAGTCGCTGTTTGGCGAATGCAGGGCACCACCAGTAGGTACGTCCCTCATTCCCCAATCAGCCTGCATGTCGGCGCCACACCATGCATACATAATGTGGCGAGCACATCTAAGAAAGGGTCTGCTGCAATCTCTGGGTAAAAGCGGCGTCATCACGCGGCGGATCCTTCCTCGTGCTCGTCAACATTATGAGCATGGTCAGCGGTGGCGGCCGCCCAACTACTACTGACTTCAGGGTGCCCAATCCCCATGGTTAACCCCCTTCTCTCTGTGTGCCGCGGGGAGCCCACCCCTGCGGCAGCAACCCCCCCATTGTTGAATGCCGAGGGGTTACCCAATCCCCTTGCCTCACTTTCCCTTTCTTTGTGTGCTGACGGGTGCCCAATCCCTGCTGGCATTACTTCCTCATCCCCGTGTTGTGTGCCAATAGAGGTGCCCAATCCCTGTAGGCTATAGACCCCCAAACAGTTAGGTATGCGCTGAGAGCCCACCCTCGCATGCCAAAACCCCGCAAAACAAAAACCTGTCCCATGCTTTTTTTCCTGTAAATGTGAAAACGGTCCCTTGTAGTCTCGATGCCCCTCTCCCCACCCGCACCCACCCTCTGCGCACCCTGCCTCCCCTCCCCACCCCATCCTTACTTTCAGAGTCCGGCGTGATGATCTTGGTGGACCGGGAACACGTCTGCACTCTTCAAAGTTGACCGTGAACTGAAAAAATACCGATAAGCGTATAATGGAATGAATAGGGGTTTTTCAACTTTAATGCATATCTCGGGCATTTTTGCGAATTGTGGCCCCAAATTTTGTACATGGGGTTTTTGAGACCCTTTCTCATGAATTCTTGCACTGTCATGGCGTTATTCGGTCCCAAAAGGTGATTTCGCAGTCACTGCATGGAATCACCTTTTGGGACTGAGTAACGAAACGACAGTGCCACTTTTCATGAGAGGGGCTCTCAAAAAGCCTATGTTGCAAGTTTAGTGGGAAAAATCCAAAAAATGACTGTTTTACGAGCGTCCGTAGCAACTGCGCAATGCACACTCTTAAGTTAGTGCATTCGCACTATTTTCATGCCAGATTCTCAACATTGGCATTTTACCACACCTTCTTGTGAACTGTACAGCTGTCATTTTTCACATCCTGGCCGAAATGTGTTTTCGCACTTCCAGCGCAGAATAGCGTGGTCGCTGTGCAAAATCAGTGTTCAGGACACATTACAAAAATGACAGTGACACTGTTCATGAGCAGAGGTCCTAAAATGCCTGTGTTGAAAATTTGGTGACAATACTCCATAAAATGACTGTTTTACAAGCGTGTGTAGCAACTGCACATCGCACGCTCGTAGGTTAGCACATGTGCAATATTTTCATGCCACATTCTCAACATTGGCATTTTACCACACCTTCTTGTGAACCATATAGCTGTCATTTTTCACATCCTTGCCGAAATGTGTTTTCGCACTTCCAGCGCAGAATAGTGCAGTCGCTGTACAAAATCACTGTTTGGGACACATTACGAGAATGACAGTGAAACTGTTCATGAGCAGAGGCCCTAAAATGCCTATGTTGAAAATTTGGTGACAATACTCCATAAAATGACTGTGTTACGAGCGTGCATTGCGCAGTTTGCACGCACGTAAGTTCACAAACTTAATATTTTCACTCCACATTTTCGACAGTGCCATTGTTCTACACCTCCTAATGAACAATACAGCTGTCATTTTCACATCCTGACCAAAATCTGTTTTGCAGTTCGAGCGCGGAGAGTGCCGCGATCGCTGTGGAAAGCCTGTGTTCGAGACACATTATGAAAATAGCAGTGACACTGTTCATTAGCAGATGTCCTAAAATGCCTATATTGAAAATTTAGGGCCGAAAGTCAATAAAATGAGTGTTTTCTGAGCAAATTGTGCAGTTTGCACGCATGCTCGTGGACTTTCTTGAATTTGTAATACTTTCACTCCAGCTGTTCATCATTGGCATTTTTCCAAACCTTATGAACAGTACAGCTGGCTGAAATGTTTTTTCGCACATCCGGTGCAGAATTTCACAGTCATTGTGCGAAATCACTTTTCAGGACACTTTGAGGAAATGACGGTGACACTATTCATCAGCAGAGGTCCTAAAATGCCTATGTTGAAAATTTGGTGGCAAAAGTTCAGACAATGACTGTGTTGCAAGCATGCATTGTGCAGTTTCCACGTACCCTTGTAACTCTGTCAATCTGCAATATGTTCATGCCACGTTTTTACCACCGGCATTTGTGCACACCTCATTATCAACAGTCCAGCTGCCATTTTCCACAGCCTGCCCAAAACGCGTTTCCGCAGCTCTTCTGCACAGTGTCGTACTCGCTGTACAAAATCACCTTTTGGGACACATTAACAAACTCACAGCACTATGCCTCTCCAACTCCACCACTGCCAATGGCAGTGCGACAACATTCGGCATTAACAAATGCTTGTTAAAATATATACAGTATATACATCTTTGGTTTGCACACCTGTTTACCAGTTGTTACTGTCTAAAATGGTGGCCACCATATGTTTCATTTTCACCTGGTAGGGAACGGTGCATTACTAATTATGCTATGTGAATCCTATGATGGGCGAACTCTGTAATGACCCGTTCTTTATGTATCAACGCTGGCAATTTTCTGGATTTTATAAGATTCTGTTAAACTTCTTTCATGAGATTCATTCCTTATGTTTATTGTACTGCTTGTATGGAATCTCATGGTTTTACTCACATTTCTACTTATTATTGGTATAACAGAATTTTGTCCCTTGATAATGTACTTTGGTACTTTGGTGTTTAAGTAGAAGGGGTGCACCAGAAGCTCTTCTAGCCCACCCCACCACTGTATAGTGGTAGTCCATAAGTGTTCCCAGCTGTCCGTAATGGTATCAGATTCTTTTTAAAACAGTCAATGCTAGTGGATTCCACAATATATTTTGACAGGTTGTTCCAAAATGTGACCACTCTCTGTGAAATGTAATGTGTCACCTAAGGCCATTCTATTAAAATTTGGGGGGTATTTTGGACACTTTTAGGACTGACTCTCCATGTATAGCTCATGAGTATATAAATGACCCTCCTACTGTAAATATGTCTGCTTGTGATTGTTTATTCTCATGCAAATACTATGGATTTTGTTTGCAAGTGCTCTTCATGAAAATCAAATGACAACAACAAAAGTGTCGGATCCAGGACCTACCCCTTTTACCCCCGATTGAAATATGAACCATTTAGTACCACCGTTTGGATTCCTTCCCCGTAATCATTTCCGTACCCACCTCATGCCTTGCTCCTCTACTTCCGTGTCCCACAGTGGCTTCACCAGCGTTTTGTGTGGCACAGAGTCAGCGGCCTTGCTGATGTTCAGGTACTGTACAGGACACATAGTGCCTGATCCGGGTCCATTGCCTTTGATACAGCGTTGAAGAATGCTGCAAGGTTCATCCGACAGGACATTCTGTTTCCAAAGCCATGCTGCTTGCTGTCCTGGAGACATTAACTCCACAACAACAAATTATTATGTCATAAACAGAATTGTGAAGTTAGGTGTAGGCAAGTAGCTGGAGCAGATAAGGGAGAGATCCTGTTTTCATGCAAATGTCCTTAGTAATAAAGAAATAATGATGAGAGTAAAAAAACAAATGATTGTTCCATGGTAGTACTATTATAGGTAGGGTTGAGAAGGCACTTCCATGCAGAACCCCAATTTTCAATCACGTTGCATCTCGGCCATTTCTTGCCATGTGGTCATGAAACTTGTGGGACAGGATCTCAGGGCTTGCCAGTTTGGGAGAAATTGGGTTCAGACGTTTTTGTGCAAGGAGGTGGCTAAACAGGAAAAATTGGCTCTGATAGGTGCTACCCTAATTGCCCATTGTCACAGGCTTGTGCATGTCAAAACTGGTTTTCACAGCAGCCTATCCCAACAAGAAAGGGTGATAAATGAAAAAATGAATTATACAGATGCTCAAAGTCCAAGCCAGGTGCTAAAAAATAAGACCCCCTATTCTGTGAGTGGGTGCCCAGCTCTGGTGTCGGAAGCATCTTAAAATAAAAGAAAGCAGTTTGATGCCACCAGGAGCCCACCTGGGCCACTAAAGCCCCCTCATTCCGAAACCAGGTTGCCAACCCTGGTGTTGGAAAGATTTAACAGGAGCACAAACCCAGTGCCACCTTCTCCCACATTCTGACACTGGGTGCACAGCTCTAGTGTTGGAAACAGGTAATTAAAAAAAACAACATAACAATTTTATTATTTATTTATTTATTGAAAACTTTAGAGATTACCTTTGAACACAAGTGCTCATTTACAAAGATTCCACGTCAAGTGCAGTCACGAAAAATAATTACAATTACAATAAGCAGTTTCAGAGGAAATGCAGTCGAGTCAGGCTCAAAGCACTTAAAACAGAACAACTATATACAGTTTTGAAAAAAATCCATACAGATCATTGTATAAAAAGTCATAGGTTATATACAGAGAGAAACTGAATAAAACAGTTTAATGGTTACAACTGCAATGGACTGTAAAGGCAGACCGCAAGGATCTGTTAAACTGATTAAACTTGGAGAGATTCAACCGTGTATCAGGCAGTTCATTTAATCATTTCATGACCATGACAGCACATGACTGCTTGAACAGTTGAGTATGCCTGAAAGGAGACTTAAGGACATTCCTGGCCATGTTCTTCATGTTGTATTGGCAAGAGACAGTGCAGAAGCAATTTATTAAAGTGTAAGTGTGTTTGTGTGTGTGTGTTTGTGTGTGAGTGGGGGGTGTTAGGTCCAGAAGTGTTTTTCCAGGAGCGCCTTTTTGGCGAGCAAACATGTCTGGAGATTTAGTCTGCTGAGTAAAGGTAGCCAGTTAGTGAGTGTGTAAAGGGCACAAGTATGAGTGCAGTTATCTGCAGCAAGTACAAAGCAGCAGCTGTCAATCAGCAAGCGTGTGCTGTATACAATAGGCACTCTTTGAGAACTCAGCTGGTGGCCAGCCATGGTAATGAGAGGAGGGCTGTGCTGGTCGCCAGCTCCGATTCAGGATGGGAGGAGTGGGGTGGTGGGACACAACCTGCCAGGGTGGAGGGTGAGGGGGGCCACTAGACCACCAGGGACAGTTATCACATTGTTATTGGGGGAGGTCGTGGATCGGGGATCCACTGGACTACCAGGGAAGTTGTATCATTTTACTTGGGGGAAGTTGGGGATGGGGGAGGCTGCTGGACCTCCAGGGAAATTATGTTTATTGTACATATTGCTGCACACTGAGCACACATCCTGCTGGGTGCAGCATCACTGCGGCTGATGCACAGCTGTCCCCCGTTACTCCCACTGCCACCTTCCATGCCCTTAGTGTGCACCTACTGCCCCTTGTAATATCCCATCCCACTGGTGCAATCCACTTAGTCCACCTCCTGACTGGTCCAAGTGGTGCCCCTTGCTGTGTACACAATGGGGATTGTAAAATCCCCAAAAAGGGGATGTTGCAGTCCCACTGTGGTGCAAGCCCCCTTGCGACCTGGTGCACTGGGTTGTCTGATGCAACCCTGGTGCAAGGGGGCTTTGGCGCAGCAGTGTCTAGATCTGATGCAGGCTGTGTTATAAAATCACATTTGGCACAAGTTATGATGCAAGTCACCTCTTGCGTCAAACTGTCGATCTAATTGATTTTAATATCAGGCTCCAGATGTCATCCAGAGTTACTCTAAAGTATTTGAAAGTCTCCACTTGTTCAAGGTTTTGCCCTTGGCCATTTCAGATGACAAAGGGTGGAATTTTTCTCTTCTGTGGAAGGCTAGAGAAGAGCACGGTCTTTGTTTTCTTGTAACTGAGCACCAGTATGTTGTTGACAGTATAGGAGCAGTGTTTGACAAATTTAAACTGTGGCCAGTGACATAATCTGTGTGGCAAGCTGACATTTTTTTTCATATTCTGTTTATTCTCCTGGCTTCTCCTGGCAACCCCATTCTGACCGCCCCCCCCCCCCGTCCTGTCACCCAGTTTCTCCGGGACTTACCTTATACCCCACCCTCTGCCACAGGACTGTGATGGTGCCCAGTCACCGGTGCAGGACCTGCAGAGGTCAGGCTTCATCCTGCAGCCTGTGGTGTTTTTCCTATGATTTTCACCGTGGGGCCCATGGACATGCAAATGGCACGATGTGAGAGCTCTGCCTCCACGGAAATACCCCCAGCATTGTAAATGTGGGTTCTCCTTCCCTACATGGTGGCACTGCGTGTCCTGCCACCCAGCCATCGCTGGGTTGCAGGCAAGCAATGTGCCACACTAACCCCCCTCCCCAAGGAAGGAGAGCTGTCCTGGGATGCTCAGTCCTTCCTCTTCTTGATGTCCCCCGAGCAACTAGTAAGATAGCGGTACACACGTAATAACATGTATTTTATTATAAAGTGCAATTTTTCTGGTTTTCAACCAAATTAATATCAAATTAAAAAATATGTTTTTCTCATATGATTACAGAATAAATACCGCTTGAAAAAGCTCTAAAACTGAGAGCAAAACATTGGGGATTACTAATAAAGCATAATTACAAGAAGCAACATAGTTGTGAATGTATTTTTCCAAGATATCAGCAACCCCACACTTCAACATTTTTTGAAGCTTACAAGCCATCTCAAGAGACCAGTAGCCTTGATACCTGAGTTCGTCTACATGTATAGCAAATCAGAGACAGTTTGCAGTTGCTACCTGGTTTATCCTAGAGTGTACCTCTTGAACCTGTAACCAGAGAGGCCAGAGTAGACCCCAGCAGAACCACAAAGTCAGGCATGTCCTGTGCAAGTCTTCCTACAAGTGTACAGCACCAGAGCCAGGACTGGAAAGTCGCTTTAAAACTGTAAACTCTGACTGCACCCAGGAGTTAAGTAGACAACCTACGGTGGCGTCCCCCAGGATGAAACACTTTTAATGCACTCTGCAGTATGCTGCAGTAGACATACTGAATAAAGCAATGTAATTTCAATGGCAATAAGTCTCCTTTGTCATGCAGGAAACTGTGGCATTCACTTCATCCTGGCAGTGTCACATTTTTCTGAATGGCAAAGGAGACTAATTACCATTGAAACTGCATTGCTTTATTCAGTAGGTCTTTTGCAGCATTCTGCAGAGTGCTGCAAAATGCTGTAGAACTGCGTTTCATCTTGGGGGATGCCACTGTACACATGCCAGAGACTAGAGACTGTTCATGATATCCAGGCAGTGGTGGAGGAAGAGAAAGATGGGCCCCAGTGCAGGTTGTAATTTTGGGCCCCCACCCCGGTGCAGCGGTTCAACCCCTGCCCCCGCCCCCACAGCACACATGTTCACGTTGGGGGGGCCCCCCTGAGGATGGAAGGACTAGGGAGGCTGCGAGGCAATGGGCATAGCAGCAGCAGGCATCTCAGGAGCCAGAACAGCAACATGAGCTTTTATTATATCTTAATTCAATAAAACTGCCAGCCTTGCCTAACAAACAGCAGAACGGCTCTCTCGCTTTGATCTACACACTTTATAACTGGATGTTAAACAGCCGTCCACTGCTGCTTCCATACCTTTTAAGTGGTAGGCATTACATAGAAACTGACCATTTTTCGTGTTGGAGCTATTTCTATATATAATATATACAAAATATGCAACAGTTGAAAGCCACTTTACAGAAACATTGTCTATACATATGCCGCCCATTTCCAGTCGGAATACAGTATAGACTTTGTGGCCATTTCTTTTGCGGTACAGAGCCCAGCACCGTGCTATACCGTTTGTGCTGGCAGACCCCGAGAGGGGTACGCAGCCACATCGCCTCACCAGAAGAACAAGGATTCCTAAATCAACCCAAACTCTGTTGTTTGTACACGCTTACATCCATTCTTGCTGCAATCCCATTCACAAATGATAAGCGTAGAGAGAGAGAAAGAGTAGAGCTACCTGTCACGATCATGGTTTTCCCTTGCAAAGTTTCAGTGCTCTTGCAGCTCACCCCTTTGATCAGGATGTAATAAATTAAAACATGCAGTCCTAGCAGTACACCAGCTATCACCAGTGGCGTGGGCATGGCTCCACCTCGTTCCACCAACGTCTGAGCAGAGGCTAAACCTAAAGCAAACTCTTTGCCGAGCTCCAGGGGCTGAGCTGCTGCAGCACTGTCAAAGCTCGAGCCCTAACTTTCACTTTCCCACTCCACCTTCCTGCTGCCCTGGATGGACGGCAGTCCAAAGGGGCCAAGCCAGCTCTATGACTAGGAGTCCAAGGAGGGGAGGATATAACATATAACCATACTTGTTTTCACATCTTCCGAGACTGTTGTTCATGCCAGCTATAGACTTTTCTGCAGTGTACTACTTGAGAGAGAGACAAAGTGACAGAGACTATACTGTCACCTCTCCCCAACTACTCTGTTAGAGAGACAGAACAAAATGGGGGCACTGGCTTCTATACAGAATATAAAAGCATGATCTGCTATAGCATAGGCTGAGCACCACAAGCCAGCACCTCAAACCCTGCAGCTTGTACTTTTGTAGAAAAAAACAGGCAATGTTTTAAAGCAAAATGTTTCCTGGGCACCTGCTGTTCACAAGCCCTACTGGAAATAAACAATGAAACCGTAGAAAGCAAAATCGTCTCAGCTCCTAAAAAATAACCTTCCTTCTCCTCATCATGAATTGTTCCCTTTTGTAAACTACTCTAAGGCTGTGTTAATTTTAACATCATTTCTCTCATCTTCACGTTTATTATTCTGCAAAATGCTGTCGGCACAGCATCATCATAGTATCCTGTACTGCAAATAAACAATAAGGTCCTGCCAGGCAATCTCGCAGCTTGTTCCTCTGGAACAGGACGAGCTGAATAATGCTGTAAACAGGCTCCTTGCCTTTGGTGTGAGCGAGGTGCGTTGGTTAGTAGCAACGCTACAGCATGTGCATGGTCCTTTAGACTGTACAGTAGTACAATCTGGCCTGCTCCCGCTGTCTCTGAGATTTTAATATAAAAGCATTACTGTACAGTGATTTCAGAATTATCACTGGCAATATTACATGATGCAAGGCAGTGTATGAATACGGATACAGCAGGGTCTGAGCTGACTAACAATGCTAAGATGTCAAGCCCCCTCACATTCTAATATGGAGAGATTCTAAATGGTGGGCCAGACTTTTATCCTCTGCAATAATACTGTTATTATTTTAAAAGGGAAGGTTTTTGCATTTTAACTGCTGCTAGTATTTGCAGACAGATGACTGAGCTATTGTTATCATTTTAAATCAGATAGTTAAATGACCTAGCTGATAATCAGTAAACTACAATGATCTATAATTTGAAATACATATAATTTTCAAAGAAATGCATACGAGATTACTACATATAATCTATAAATGTCACGCTTTATTCCCGTCACCTTATTCTTTCCATTCCGGTGCCTCCGGCCTTTACGTCTGTTATGGACAATTGCTAATATTCTTATAGTAGCAGCAGAGCGAGCTCATGGTGCTGCACTGCGTGATGCATGAGGACCACCGTCTCGTCCACTTGCCTTGCCTGCCTGCACGGCGCACTCCTGACTCCTTCCTGAGCCGCAACTCTGTCAGTGCTGCCATCTGCAGTACGGAAGTAGTAGTGGCACTGGCCATAGCAGGCTGTGGCTGACAGCTCTCAGTTAGTGAGTTAGCTGGGGCTGTCAGACAGTCTACACAGACAAGTCAAGTTAGCGATCGAGAAAAACTTGATTTTTACAAATGGGACCATAAGTGTGTCGGGCCCCTGTGCCACTGCACCGGCTGCACCGGCTATTCCTCCGCCCCTGTATCCAGGAGGAGAAACCTTGACTCACCAGACCTCACTCTGACAGTAGCACACGGTTCAAACTCCAAGGTCTCTGTCCCTCACACTTGAACAGATATGGTACAGGGCAAAGTTGATATGATCTAGACTCTGTTGCTTTGTGTGTTAAATGCAATGTGATGATTTCAACTTTCTGCTTTTATTCTGTCATTTTATTCTGAATAAATCAGCATTTGATTGAGTTACATGTTTCTGTTTTCACCTTCACCACTTCCACTGGCAATCTGTTCCAGGTGTCCACCACTCTTTTAGTGAGGTAGTACTTTCTCACCTCCCTCTTAACTCCCCGCCAGCTTCATCACATGCCCTCTGGTTCTGGTGCTCTTCCTCATTTGAAAAAGACTCTCCTCCTGCACCCTGTTCACCCCCATAAGGTACTTGAAGGTCTCTATCATATCCCCTCTCGCTCTCCTGTCTTTCAGGATGTGCACATTGAGATCCCTCAGTGTCTCCTTGTAAAGCTTTTGGTGCAACCCCTGAACCATTTTAGTTGGCCTCCTCTGGACTGCCTCTGCCCTACGTCCTTTCTGAGGTGCAGCCTCCAGAACTGGACAGAATACTCCAGGTGGGGGTCTCACCAGTGAGCAATACAGTGGAACACCACCTCCCTCCTCCTGCTGGAGATGTAACTCTCTACGCAACCCACTGGTCCTAAGCACTACTTTGTCACACTGCCCTGCCACTTTGAGGTCATCAGATATGATAACCCAAAGGTCCCTTTCCTGCTTAGTGACTGCCAGTATCTCTCCCCATCCTATAGCAACTATGTTACTAGCACCTGCAGCAAACCAGAAGACCTAGTGACAGAAGGTCTTCTGTTTTTGAGTGAGGATAAAACCAGCGCTCCAAACAGTATGACAAGCAACAGGATACTATTAGCTGTGGACAGCCTAGCATCATTTGTGAGGTCAGGGTTAATTCACTAGGGTAGTCCCAATGTCTGATTAAGTAATTTGGTCACCTGGTCAATATGGGGCTAGAGAGAAAGCACCTGGTCCAGCAAAATGCCCAAGTATTTAACTGAGTCAACAGTTTCAATGAAATCTCCTTTAAGTGTACACGTTTTGTAAGCATATCTTTCAACTGTTTATCAAATCCACCTTGATCAAGGTCCAGCTTTTCATGGCTGGACACCACTTTATCAGGGAACTATGGTAATAGACAATTCTTTTGCTTACTGTATATGCAGCTCTTAAATGCTCACTCAGATTCCAATGATCTTGGACATAGCTCCTCTTTTTCCGAAGATAGACAATCTCCATACTATGCTTCTGATAGCTGTTAGTAGAGGAGCAGGATGCATCCCTAGGCCTGGTGCCTTAACTACGAGAAGTAATTTTCTGAGTTTTAACAGTTTTATTGCAAGTACAGCCCCATAAGGTTAATGTTATTCCTGCACATTCACATTAAAAATACTTCAGCATTGTTTTTATGTTGTGGTATACTGTTCTGCACCATGGCTTGTATCTTTTGTTGCAGAGCGGTTGAGCTGTGGCATGCCATTCTACTGTGACATCATGTACCAGAGTTTTTCAAGGTTGTTTACAATGTAAAATCCATAAGGACTGACATATATGAATGTCAGCTGTGGCACAAGGTTCACTACCTTCTTTCTACAATATCTGGGAACCATACCTAACCTCTGCCTTGTGCCATGTTGTCCTTTGCTTACCTGTGAGAGATGAAAAGGACCTACAGTGCTCCCAAAGAAGTCATGTCTCCCTTCTCCCCTCCATAATGTTACCCCCCTCACCTGTGGTTCCCTGTATTTCCCCCTCTTTGTCTACCCCTTTATTTGGGGATACTTGGTAGCATTGTATTGTTAGTTCTTCAAACAAACAAGGAGACAGGTGTGTCTCAGGATAACTCTGTGAGTGCTATTTGGAGTGGAGCTAGCTCTCAAGGATAACAGCAAATAAAAAAAGATTACCACTCCAGGTCACAGGCAAGCAAAAGAAACTGCAGAAAATTGGTTGCAGAAATCATTATTTATTCCAGAATCAAACACATAGTAAGGAGACAGTTGTCTTTCCCCAGCACTTCGGCCCTGCAATCGGGCCTTCGTCAGGAGGTGTACTATTAGTTCTTCCCCTGTACGTACATTCCTCTTTTGATTTTCTGCAGTCTGTAACATGAACTGTAAGCTTGTGCA
The DNA here is from genome assembly GCA_016271365.2 of Neoceratodus forsteri. NCBI lineage: Eukaryota > Metazoa > Chordata > Ceratodontiformes > Ceratodontidae > Neoceratodus > Neoceratodus forsteri. The sequence goes on along the minus strand of CM057450.1, from coordinate 1,275,433,101 downwards.
TCTGGTTCTAGCTACAAATGTGATCGAGCAACCTTTATTTTGCCACTGTTGGATGTTGTTTGATATTATGTATTTACTGTTTGTTTTTTAAAATATGTTTAATAAAAAATTTAACAGCAAGGACTGACATACATAATACAGTATATTGTTTATTATCTAACATCTATCATCAGTCCAACGTAAATAATTGGATAGGTGGGTGGAAGCAGAATCTTACACACACAAGGTGTGTGATGCCTCTTAAGCAGTGGACAATGAAAAATGAAATAAAGGCAAACCAATATGATTGACTTTTTCGTCTGGGTCACCAGAGCAGTCGACCAGGGAGGAGCAGTGGACATTGTTTACCTGGACTTCAGCAAAGCCTTTGACACTGTCCCCCACAGAAGGCTAGCTAACAAATTAGAGCATACAGGAGTCAGTCATAAGATAGTGAACTGGATCACCAACTGGCTGCAAGACAGGCTGCAGAGAGTGCTTGTCAATGGATCATTATCAAGGGAAGGCAAAGTGACCAGTGGCGTTCTACATGGGTCTGTGCTGGGATCTGTTCTCTTTACTTTATATATATTATGGATATTGCAAATGACTTGAAGGGGAAGGTTTGCCTGTTTGCAGATGACACAAAACTCTGCAACAGAGTAGACACGCAGGAGGGAGTGAATGGTATGGAAGCAGACCTGAAAAAACTCACGGAATGGTCCAAAGATTGGCAGTTAAAGTTTAATGCCAATAAGTGCAAGGTTATGCACATAGGAAAAAGAAATCCAGGGATAAAGTACACACTGGGAGGGCATCAGTTAGAGGAGACGGACAGAAAGAGACCTTGGAGTAGTCATCGAGGATGACTTAAAGGTTGGAAAACAGTGTGAAAAGGCAGTACAGAGGGCAAGTGGCATACTTGGATGCATTGGTAGGGGAATTACAAGTAGAAAGAGTAAGGTTATCATTCTTCTCTACAGGTCCTTGATGAGGCCACATGTAGAGTACTGTGGTCAGTTTTGGAGGCCCCACCTTAAAAAGGACATAGACCGCCTGGAGACAGTACAGAGAACGGCTACACAGATGGTGCATGGACTGCATCGTGAGCCATATGAGGCAAGACTCAGGAAACTAAATCTGTACACCCTTGAGCAGAGAGGAAACAGAGGGGACATGATAAAAATTTTTAAGCACGTTAAGGAAATCAACACAACACAAGTAGGAAACCTCTTCCAGCAAAACAGGGATGCACATACAAGGGGGCACAATTTGCGTCTGGAGGGAGGCAGGTTCAAAAACAACTCCAGGAAATGCTTCTTTACAGAAATCAAATCAAATCAACTTTATTTTTATAGTGCCTTTCAAAACCAAGGCGCTGTACATAAAAACCAAATACATAAAGATAAATATTTAAAACAAAAACATTAAAACAGATTATCCATAACTAGGAAAAGCTAAATTAAATAAATACGTTTTTAACTCCATTTTAAATCTATCGACAGTTGGGCATTCTCTCAACCAATGAGGTAGAGAGTTAATTCCACAGGGTTGGCACTGAAAAAGCGAAGGCACAAGATCCAGATGTCTTCAACTGTACCCTGGGAATCTCCAGCAATCCCTCATTGGCGGAACGGAGAGGATGGAGGGGGCAGTAGGGTACCAGGAGATCTTGCAGATAACCGGGTCCCTGATCATGTAGGTCTTTAAAGGTTAGCAAGCCAACCTTAAAGGTGATTCGCCACCTAACAGGCAACCAGTGCAGCTCATGGAGCACAGGCGTAGTATGACTGGTTCTAGAAGTCCCTGTCAAAAGCCTGGCCGCCACATTCTGCACCATCTGCAGGCAGCGGATATCAACCCCAGGTAGCCCTAGGTAGAGGGAATTGCAGTAATCAAGATGGATAGTGACAAAAGCATGGATCAGTGTTGGAAGATCACCCGGAGGAACCAGGTGTTTCACCCGGGTGATATTCCTCAGATGGTAAAAAGAGGATTTGACGACAGCTGACACCTGAGATTTTAGGGTCAAACCATCATCAAAAATAACGCTCAGGTTACACACCTGATTGGAGGTAGTGAGCGACATACCACTAAGTAATAAGCCTGATGGTTGTCCAGCCCCCAAACCCGCCCCCGGATGACCTGTGTCCACTACCAGCACTTCAGTCTTATCCGGATTCAGTCTTAGCCAGCTGGAACTCATCCAAAATCTGATCTCAGCAAGGCAACTATTTAGCACGGAGAGTGCATCATCCTGTCTGGGCAGAAAGGACAAATACAGCTGAGTATCATCTGCATAGCAGTGAAAACCCAGACTGTATCGCCTGATGATATCTCCCAATGGCATCATATACACTGCAAACAACATGGGGGCTAGAATGGAACCCTGCGGTACCCCCACAAAGCAGGGAGTGAGCACCAGAGGAATAAATTCCAGTGGCAACTCTCTGAGACCTGTCCGTGAGGTAAGAATGGAACCATTTAAGGACTGTACCAGACAGCCCACAAAAGAACCGCAGGCGCTCCAACAGCACACCATGGTCTACAGCGTCAAATGCAGCAGAGAGATCAGGAAGGACCAGAATGGTACATGCCTTTCGATCTCTAGCCATTAGAAGGTCGTTCAATACCTGGACAAGAGTAGTCTCTGTGCTATGCTTCTTCCTAAAACCAGACTGGAGAGTATCATAGACACTGTGAGTTGTAAGATGATCATCTAATTGCAACGCAACCGCCATTTCAATAACCTTACCAACAAATGGCAGGTTAGAGGTAGGGCAGTAGTTAGCTAGACAATCTGGATCCAAGGAGGGTTTTTTAAGGAGTGGTCTCCAAAGACTTCCAGACAATGTCAGCAAGGATCGGGCAGATAACATCTACACATCCCACTAAAAGGGGTGTAGGACCCGGATCCAAACTACAACTGGTTGGGCGCAATGTTTGGATAATCTTCACAATGTCAGTGAACTCCAGCCAGTGGAAATCTGACCAGACAGACCGAGTGCATGCCACTTCCTGTCGACCACTGCAATCCCTCATAGGAGAGGTCAGACTGATGCCAGACCTGATGCTGGCAACCTTATCCGCAAAAAATCGAGTGAACTCCTCGTATCTCAGCTGAGAAAAAACTTCTCTGGGCTGGAAACAAATTGGATTGTAACATCTATCAACAGTCCGGAAGAGCTGAGCCGGTCGATTCTGTGCGGCAGAAATCTCCCTTGACAGGAATTCTGCCTTCTTACGGGTGATTTCTGAATGATAGCCATCATAATGTGCCATCAACCTAAGCCTGTCAGCATCATGGCCGGACTTCCGCCAGGCTCTCTCCATCCTTCGGCCAACTTGCCTTAACTCCTTCAAGGAGCCATCAAACCAAGGGCTCCTTGGATGAAGGGTGAGAGGCCGAACATGAACAGGAGCAATCTTGTCCAGAGCATCTCCCACAGCCTTATTATAGGCTAGTACGAGATCATCTGGACTCATGCATTCACCCGACAAGCCCGCTAGGTCCAGTACTGCCAGTAGGTCACTAGGGTTAATGCCCCTTAAAGGGCGGTACTGAACCATCTCCGTAGGGGCAGACCTATTAAGGGGAGCCCTACAGCTGAACCTTATGATGTGATGGTCAGACCAGCTGACTGGTTCCACCCCCAAATCAGCAATCTCCATACCCAAAAGAAAGATCAGATCCAATGAATGACCCCCTACATGGGTCGAGGAGGTAACCACCTTTGTTAAGCCCAGTGTCATCATCAGCTGGAGGAGATTTTGACCAAAGTGCAAGAGTTCACTGTCGACCCAGGCATTGAAGTCTCCCAGAACTATCAATCTGGGGGACCTCAACACCATGTCGACGATGAAGTCTGCTATCTCCTGCAGGAATTCTCCACCGTCTCCTGGTGGATGGTAGATGAGGAGAATCCTGCAACCTACACCCTCTCCCAGGATATATTCAAAGGATCTGATACTTCCCAATGGCACATCCACAAGGCCCAGCTCAGTCTTAAACATAATGGCTACACCCCCGCCTACGATCCAACCTTGGACGGTGTATCACCAAGAACCCGGCTGGAGTTGCCAAGGCCAATACAGGGCCTGGATTTTCATCCAGCCAGGTCTCGGTGATGCAAGCCAGATCAGTTGATCCAACAAGATCAGCTATAATAGCTGTCTTGTTTTTAATAGATCTGGCATTGCATAACACCACCAAGGTGGGGTAAGCTGTCGGGGAAGACCTCGGCATCTGCCCACTAAGGTCGGAGCCCTTGGGTATGGGGACAAGACAAGAATGACCTCTATCCTGACTCCATTTTGCCCCAGGGCATCTCCTGGACCCCACAACTCCAATCCGCCCTCCCCTTTCCTGTCCCCCACCAGGCCCAGCTCTCCACCTTCTTTTACACTTCCTAAGTATGCCCAAAGCACGACACCTAAAATAGGTGTCGGATGACAATGGGGGACATTCAAAGGGACATAATTCCCTGAGCCTAGTGGGGGAATAATGCCCAACCATCACTAAACCTCCCCAACACATTATAAAGAAAACCAAATAAACTGGAGAGGGGTAACAGAAAAAATAAACAAAACAAAAACCTACGCACTCTCAAATAACCAAGTAAGTCACTCCTCCACTCTCTCTCTCTCATGGAGTGGGGGGGGGGTCAAACAACCCACACACTATCACACAGTGGGAAAAACAAAATATATAAACAAATAAAACAACACCCAGTACTTAAAATTAACACTTATTCAAAAATAAAATAAAATAAAATGCTAGAACAAAAATCATTTAATTTCTCGATTCATTTATAAATCCCAATTAGTCCAGCACTTCCCAGTTACAGACCACTTGAAACTCCTGTTGTCCTTTAAAAGTAGATGAAAATGCCCAGGAGTTCACGCCTGAACACTACAGGGCACCACACAATTAGGCAGCTCAGTCATAAAGTACCATACTTTATACTTTCAGAAAAAAGAATTAAGTCAGACATAGACACTTCCACTGTCTGTCCAAGCTAGAAGATGGTCATAGACCCATGGAACAGCCTTCCTCAGGAGGTGGTGGAATCCAAGTCAGTATGCGAGTTCAAACTCACAAGGGACAGACATTTTGGACACATCAAGGTGCAGTCTAAATAGGGAGGGGGGCAGAAATACTGGCAGATTAGAAGGATCTTGCGGTCCCCATCTGCCGACACAATTCCTATGTTCCTATGTTCATAAGCTGGAGTAATTTTATAAAAGGCATCACACACCAAAGGTGGATAAAAGTCTGGCTACACAAAGCCCACCAAAGTTTTTTGTTTTTTTTGTTTTTTAATTGCTGGTCCCGGCTTAGTTGAATGCAGTTTGACAGTTTTCATAGTAAAAAATGTGATACTTGCTATTTTGGTGTTTAAACCACATTTAAACAACAACTTGACTTTAAATATTTGAAAATGTTTTACCTGCTAAACCATACAGAGAATTATTGTGTCATTTACAGATGTACAGAAAGGGAAGAAAAGTTGAGGGAAGGAGAAGTACAGAGCTATAAAATGTAAATACATATTACATACAAATTAACAATGCGGTTTACAATGAAACAAGGCACCATATACAGTAGTATTAGAATCACAATATACAGGGCATACATGAATCTGTAGCAGTTGATATATAATAAGTGATAAGTATAGAAATCAAAGCAGTTAGGAAGGGTACTCAGTTTTGACAGTAAGTGCTGCTTTAGTTTTTGTTTGGTGGTGAAGATGCAGGTGGAGCGGGTGATGTCAGAGACCAGAGAATACCATAGTTTTGGACAGGCAGAAGCCGACTGCAGTTTGACCAGATTTCTATACCATTGAGGGAATATGGAGTTTACCACTGGTACATGAGGTTCATGGATGGGGAGAATAGGCTACCAAGGTTAGGAAGGAGTTTGTTTCCCCAGAAATTGGCACCAATTCGGGCACCGTGGCAAGCATGCCTACAGTATTGTCCAGGCTGGATCCACCCAGAGAAGCATATAGTTGATAGTTGTGGGTATGGGGAGCACAATTAAGGACAAACCTACATAACACATTGTAAAGGCTGTTTAGTTTGGAGAGAGAGACTGTTTGGGTGTAGCAACAAAAAACATATCTCCATCCAGTGGAGGTAGGCTCATTTGAGTCATTTGCTCAATTATGCATTTGTGAATATGCAGAGAAAGACTACTTTGCAACTTGTAAAGTGCCCCGAACTTTGCAAAACACCTTAACAGGATGAATTGATATGAGAGGAGTAGGACTATTCTTGATCCAGAACCATGCCACGATATTTGAACTGAGTGATATTACTGAAGCACTCATTATTCTAGCAGAGGATATGCAGGGAATTGGAACTGTGTAGCAACTGCCTAGTACTGAAAGACATACATACAGTTTTCTTTTTGTTTAAGAAAAGGCAACTGTCCTTAAACCAGTTTTGTATGTTGGTAAAATCCAACTGGAGATTATGGTTGATAGTGGATACAACCCAGATAGAGGTATACAACACTGTGTCATCTGCATAGAGGGGCAGGTTACTAGCAGAGATAAAGTAAGGGAGGGCATTGATGAAGATAGAGCAGTGACCTCAGTACTGAGCCCTGAAGGACTGCCAGTTTAATAGTAAGAGAGAGAGATATTGCATGGTCTCGTCTTACAGCTTGCTGGTGATTGAAGAGGTAAGAACTAAGCTCAATGTGTCAAAGGCTTTGACTAGATCAGTAATGAAGGCATCGGAGCCCTTGATTAGGTCCATACTGCTAGAGATATAGGCAGAGGTTTTAAGAAGGGAGGTAGTGGTGGAGCGGTTGGTGCAGAACCCAGATTGGACAGGAGTGAAAAAGGAGGAGTTTGATGAGTTGTACACTGATGACTCCAAAATATTTCAGAGTACAGGGAAGAGGGATATTGGGCAATAGTTCTTAAGGTTATCTGCCTCACCACCCTTATGGAGGGGTATTACAAGCTTAGCTTCCAGACAGTGCACCACCCTTAGGGAAGGGTATTACATGCGCACTCTTCTAGCCAGAGAGATACACCAGAAGCCAAGGAGTAGTTTAAGATGTAGGTTTTCTGCTCAGCAATAGCTGGAGCACCAAGGGATACAAATTAAGGGGACAATGAATCACCCCCACTACTGGCCTTGGGATTAATAGTAGACTGTTTCCACTGGATCATACATGGTATAATAGAGTTCAGATGTGCTAATTAAAAGAACATTTTTTGATTGTCCACAGTATTCACAGACTTTCCAGTTGTTATGGCAGTATTGCAGTTCAGATTGCAATGAAGGGCAGTATAAGAGAAAACAAGAAAGTGTGCTTAAAATGTGTGTAATAGTACTATTTTTGACAACAGCACTACATTTGTTACTGAATTATTTAACAGTTAATTGATTTTATTTAAAATGTGGCTAAGTTTTCGTGATGGTACATTTATTCTTCATTGGAGATATACAAAACCTGTAATATAGTATTTTTTTTTTCAGGTTTTCACAAGTTGAGAATTTGTTCTGTGACTGTCTTGTTAAGATTAGAGATGAAGCGAATTATAAATCCGCCGGCTAAGTGGACGCGAAGCACAGCCCAGTAAAGTGCTCACTTCGCGTTATCATATTTTTGTTTACTAATGTATAATAATCTGGCTGTACTCTTTGTGTATTGTAATTGTACCTCCCGGGTTGTGCCTGAAAACAGTCACTTGCTGACTAGCGCACTTACCCGGTTAACAAAAACTAAATAAATAAATTATCACTTTGCGTTCTCATTATGCCTTAATGCGAAGTAAGGCGTAGTGAGAAGAAAATAGGCACATTACATGGCCTGCAGTACTGTTAGTCACATGCTTTAGCCAGGCAGGAAGGAAGTGAGTCAGAGAAGCAGTTTCACATTCTCCTTTGCATTTGTACAGGGAGAAAGCAAAATTGTGAGAGGAGAGGAGTTTGCTTGGTTCTCTGAGTCATCTCTTGTTACTGCCATAACAATCAAACAGCTTTTTTAGAAGCTATTTTATTTAGTGTTTGTATTGTCTTAGTGTTTTTTTGGTTAGTGAATTTTTTTGTATAAGTTTTGTTTTTGTTTTCTATGTGTGACTGACTGTGTGTGTGTACGTCTGTCTGGGTCCACTGTCTGTGTGTGTGTGTGTGTGTCATCCCGTGGACCAAGGAAGATGGAGGGTCACGTTGGAGTCGGAGAAGGCGAGTCGCTGGCACGTGGGAGCACTAGGAGGGGAGGAGTGTGGAGTCTTGGGAGGCAGGGTGGTCGTGCTATGTTGGACTGCTCTAGACTCCTGGCCAGTGTTGCTTCCCCTGCGGAAGCAACAGGAGCAGCAGCAGCAGCAGCAGCAGCAGCACCAATGCCACCAGTGGCTGTTGCTCGTTCACCTTCTCCACCACCACCACTAGCAGAAGCTGTTGGGGCTCCAGCAGCACACCCTCCACCACCTCCACAGCCACAGGAGGTGGCCCCAGCAATTGTGGGTGGTGGTGGGACTCGTGCCTGACAAGTGCGTACTGTGTCTGGTCCCCCTTGCAGTTCCCCAGTGTGGGAGTTTTTTAATTGTGTGTGGGGAGACAGCACAGTGGTGCAGTGCCATGTGTGTGGTGTGCTGGTGCACCGTGGTCCCCCTGAGACACATTTGGGGACCGATGGCCAGCGAACCACATGATGAATCACCACAGAGCAGAGTGGCAGGCTGCCATGGAAGGGGACAGGAGTCCACCTGCTGGACCTTCCGTGGCAGTGGCCGAGGGTGCTGCTGGGGTGGGAGATGTGCCTCGCAGCATTCACTGCCACTGCAGGAGGAGGAGGGCTACATCAGGTGCTCCACCACCACCACAGCCACCAGCACCACCCTGTCCACCACCAGGCCCACTACCTGGATTACCTGCTGCAGTGGACCCCAGCACAGTCCCTGTTAGCCAGTCTGACCTCTTCCTGGTGTAGGCAGCACTGGAGGAAAACAACAAGCGTTTCAGTGCTTTGGAGCAGCAGGTTACCAGAGTGGAAGCACAGCAGCAGCAAATACTTTCAGTGCTGCACCTCTTGCTGGACCACCACAGCATCCCATGGCTATAGTAAGTCCGGGTATTGTTTTCGCCCTCCCCCACACCCACCCTCACCCCTGACTCCACCCCACTACTGTGTTGTACTTTTGTTGTGTGTTTTTTGTTTGTTATTAAATCATGCACATTTTCCCTTCCAGGGGAATCTTTCTTGCACCACATAGTGCAATACATTTTTTTGAAAACCAGGCGTAAATACATTACAGTGAGTCATGTGATGGAGATATTCCCATTCTGAAAATCTGCCCACATTCTGCCTCCCTTCTCAGCAACATTAGGACATGATGGCAGGGAGAGCGTGTGTGCGTGCTCCTTACAGTGACTATCCGATTGTGCAGGTTTGCGAATGTTTCTTTATGTTAATGGTCAGTTTATTGTGAAATGTGTGGCCACGTTTCCAGTAAGAAGAGCCTTGAAACATCCCACATTTCACCACAAAGTGAACCTTATAACATTAGGAAACATTGCTTGGGACAGCTGCTGGACATTCAGTATAGTGGAGCATATACCTGCGCTCCTCCTGCCATCACGTCTTAACGTTGCTGAGGAAGTGTGGCACAAATGTGGGTTGCTTTCCAGATTGTTAATTCCTCCATCATGTGATTCACTGTAATGAAATTATGGGTGTTTTCACAGACATATATTGCACTCTGTGGAGCAGGAAATATTCCAGTGGTAGTAATGCCCCCACATATTAGTTTATGTGCCTCACCATAACTATGTAATGTGGTGACTGTCTGTAAAGCAGCAGCGCAACAATCTGTTGATAACTCTGACCTATATTTTTTAATGCTATGTTACAACTTCCTTTACTTACATCATGACTGACTGGAATGATAAGATGATTTGCAGTAGTTGAGTGTGTTGTACTACCTTTTTTCATGTGTGAAATAATGAAAGGAGCATTCCTTTTAAATTGGTGCTGTTGACAGTGAGTGTGACCAGGTCTTTGTCATTGTTTTCCTCTGCTTTTCTCCATCACATCAAGTAGTTGTCATATATAACTTCTGTTGTTAACTAACAGTTATGCATCAGTCAGTGTTTTATATGACACCATAGAACAATAGTCATTGAAAAGCAGCTGCAAATGAATACAAAACTGGTCAGAACAATATTGGAAGACGTGCTCATTTTGTTTTCATACATGAAAAAAAGTAGGAGTAAGAGAAGCAGACATAAATTGTGAGAAGAATCGTATCATTCAAGTCACTGACAACTCGGACGTAAGTAGTGGTTGCTGTGGCAATGTAAAGTAGCATAAAAAAGTACAGTTCAGAACTGTGAGGACATTCTTGCAATGCTGCTTTAATTGTAAAAATGTCACTATGACATCATGACTATGAGCTCACAGCAACAATCACATAACACACAAAAGTGGCACAGAGTCCCTATATTTTTTCTGCAGGCCCACAATGCATCCTCCTTGTGTGCAGAAAATTGACAAGTGGTAACGAAGTGAAAAGAGACTGTTTCAGCACATACAAAGTCCCCCAGAATTAATGGCGCACTCAGTCATGCGCGCAGTGGTGGCACAGAGTACCCAGATTTTTTTATGCAGGCCCACAATGCATCCTTATTGTGTTGTGCGAGACGATTCCACCAAATGAAATGTGATCATCTCAACTGGATTGAAAGGTGCCCTTTGGATGTACACTAATAGTAGCCTTGGTGAGTAGATATATATAGATATATGATTGTATATTTTGTAGGTGATGATGAGGGGGTTGAACTTGACATGGACGTGTACTCATGCTATTGTTCTGCATCACACAGGTGACTCATAAACTGATGGTGTGCACATTCCAGTGCTCGATGAGAATTTTTTGCACTTAAATGGAAACGGATAACTCACAAGCACATGAAGGTAAGTATTTCTTTTTTGGGGGGGGAATCATACTTTCAGTTTTGTCTGTAATGGTTTCTTATTTTTTTACTTCTTCACAGATTTCTTCATCATCCTTCTGGAGTCCAGTTGTTAATGATGATCATGGTCATTGAATGAAACGACTTCTGCGTGTTGCATGTGTGCCCAAGCTCGAGGGAGGGGTGTGCCCGATGTTGAAGAACTTTTTTGGATAAGGCCACTATGACAGAACAACAAAGCATCTCAAAGTTTCCTAAAAAAGGAAATAAATGACTTCTTAAAAGTTACAGCTTCATTGTTACGTGTCCCTCCCTGGTTCTCAAATCTCAATCCCTATTGTCAAGTTACATTTCAGAGACATATCTTGTCAACTACTAAGACAACCTGTTGTGTGCAATATTTGCAGCAGTCTTTACAAAGCAATGAAACGGATGAAATAAAATCTTTATACTTACCAGAATGGATTTCACATGGACATTACATCGCTTCCTCTCTGTACAGTACAGCTACAGCATCTTTCCCAATGAGTAATAGCGATGGAGCCTGTTTTTGTTCTCCTGTAAAAGAAACAAAAGAAGTGTATTGTATGTGTTTTGCCACTGCGGCTCTGAAAAGCTACAGCAAATAAAACATACAACTTAAGGAAGTGAGGCAGCATAACAAACATAAGTGCACATACTCACTTTATGGTTTAAATATTAAGACGCTGGCGGTGGTGGTGGACTGGTGGTCCGTGGGGGGCAGACAGACTCATGGTGACAGACTTGCATAACATCAGTCCCGGTGGTGGTGGTGGTCCATGGGGGGCAGACAGACTCATGATGGTGGCAGACTTGCATAACATCAGTCCCAGTGGTGGTGGTCCTTGGGGGGCAGATAGACTCATGGTGGCAGACTTGCATAACATCAGTCCTGGTGGTGGTGGTCCATGGGGGGCAGACAGACTCATGGTGGTGGCAGACTTACATAACATCAGTCCCGGTGGTGGTGGTGGTCCATGGGGGGGGCAGACAGACTCATGGTGGCAGACTTGCATAACATCAGTCCTGATGGTGGTGGTGGTGGTCCGTGGGGGGCAGACAGACTCATGGTGGTGGCAGACTTGCATAACATCAGTCCTGGTGGTGGTGGTGGTGGTCTATGGGGGGCAGACAGACTCATGGTGGCAGACTTGTATAACATCAGTCCCAGTGATGGTGGTGGTAAGCAGCAGGAAAATCCCAGCCTCTCCCTACAAAACAGGGTACTAAATGAGAAAAAGACTGAGGTAGACAGGTCAGTGGGGGATGCTGCAAAAGAAGGTAAAGCCATCAAAAAATGGAGAGCAGTGAGTACCAATGCCCGTAGTCTGAGTAACAAGCTTCCTGAATTAGTGGCCTTGATGGAGGAGGAACATCTGGATATCGTGGCAGTCACAGAAACATGGTACACACAAAACCATGACTGGAACATAAACATACCAGGATACACTATCTACAGGAGGGACAGGGAGGGTAAAAGAGGAGGAGGAGTAGCTCTTTACATAAGGAAAGGAATCAAAGCAACAGAACAAAAGGGAAAAGAGGGAGGAGAAGAAGCACTGTGGGTAAATTTGGAGACCGGCAATGGCACCACAATCCGCACAGGGGTTTTATACAGACCCCCTTCTCAGGGGGAGGAAATGGACAAGGAAATGATAGAAAGAATACTTAGAATGGCAGAAAAAGGGGAGATATTGCTGATGGGTGATCTGAATATGCCAGATGTTAACGGAAGTGCAGTTGCAGCAGTCACTTCGAAGAGAGGGGTTATTCTAGATGCCCTACAAGGGGCATGCCTTAGACAACTAGTATTGGAGCCCACTCGAGAGGGAGCAATCTTAGACCTGGTTCTCTCAAATGGAGATGAATAGAGGATCACAGATGTAGAAGTGGGTAGCCATCTGGGAACTAGCGACCATCGAACAGTATGGTTCACAATAAACACAGCAATAGAGTCAAGCCATACAAAGGCAAAAGTACTGGACTTTAGGAGGGCTGACTTTGCCAAAATGGGTGAGTGCCTAAGGAATGCACTAGCAAATGGGCAGGAAGGAGGGGTGGAAGAACAATGGGAATAATAAAAACTGCCATCACAGAGGTAACAAGCCTTTGTGTGAAGTAAATTAACAAAACGAAACGATGTAAGAAACCACTATGGTTCTCAAAGGAAGTGGCAGTGAAGGTTCAAGAGAAAAAGAAAGCATTCAGGAAGTACAAGGAATCACAGAAGGAGCAGGACAGAGAACTGTATCAGTTAAAGCAAAAGGAAGCTGGGAAGGCAGTCAGAACAGCAAAGACCCAAACCGAGGAAAAGATAGCCAACTCAGTTAAGAAGGGGATAAAACCTTTTATAGGTACATCAGGGAGTGAAGGAAGACCAAGGGAGGGCTAGTGAGGCTTAATAAAGAGGAGGGAGGGTGGGCAGAGGGTGACTGTGAAAAGGCAGAGATACTAAACAAATATTTTTGCTCAGTATTTACAAAGGAAGTGGGGGAGGTACCTAAAACAAACAGTAGAAACACTCTGGATACAGAAGTTGATACCAGCCCATTTACAGAAGAAAGGGTTCTGAAAGAACTCTTAAAACTGAAGGTGGACAAAGCAATGGGGCCTGATGGGATTCATCCCAGAATTCTAAAAGAACTAAGGGTAGAACTAGTGGCGCCACTGACTACCCTCTTTAACAAATCATGGGAGGATGGGGTGGTACCGAGGACTGGAGAAGGGCAGATGTGATTCTCTTCACAAAAGTGGGAGCAAGGCAGAAGCAGAAAACTACAGACCTGTTAGTTTAACCTCAGTGGTAGGAAAATGATGGAATCACTTCTGAAGGAAAGAATTGTTGAGTATCTAGAGGCCAGAGGGGCTCAGGACCCAAGGCAGTATGGATTCACAGCGGGAAGGTCATGCCAGACAAATCTGATAGATTTCTTTGACTGGGTGACAAAAGTAGTAGATCAGGGAGGGGCTGTGGACATGGCCTACCTAGACTTTAGCAAGGCATTTGACACAGTCCCACACAAAAGATTAATATACAAGTTATCCAGCCTGGGAGTGGGTCCCAAGATGACAGCCTGGGTAAAGAATTGGCAGGAGAATAGGACACAGAGAGTAATAGTAAATGGAGTCCACTCTGAAGAAAGGGGGGTTACTAGTGGGGTACCGCAGGGTTCAGATTAGACCAGTCCTCTTCAATGTCTTTATGTTTGACATTGCAGAGGACTGGAAGGAAAATATTTTGTCTTTGCAGATGACACAAAGATCTGCAACAGAGTTGATGCACAAGGTGGGGTGGAAAGGATGAGAAGGGACTTGGCAAGGTTAGAGGAATGGTCAAATGTATGGCAGCTTAGATTCAATGCTAAGAAGTGCAAGTAATGCACCTGGGAAACAAAACCAGGGAAGAGTACACAATGGAGGGTGAGATACTAACAGCAACAAAAATGGAAAGGGACCTGGGGTAGTCATATCAGATGACCTAAAGGTGGGCAAGCAATGTGAGAGGGCAGCAAGGAGGGCTGGGGGGATACTGGGATGCATAGGGAGAGGCATCACCAGTAGAAAACAGGAAGTTATTATCCCTCTGTACAGACAGTTGGTGAGACCCCATCTGGAGTACTGCATGAAGTTCTGGAGAGCCAATCTCTGCAAGGACATAGACAGAATGGAGGCTGTCCAGAGGAGGCAACTAAAATGGTGCAGGGTCTGCACCAGAAGACATATGAAGAGAGACTTAAGGAGCTGAATATGTATAGCCTCGAGGAAAGGAGGGGGGGGGACATGATAGAAACTTTCAAGTATCTCAAGGGAATCAACAAAATCCAAGAGGTAGCATCTTTCAAAAAAAGAGGTGTGCATGAACAAGGGGCACAATTTGAAGATAGAAGTGGGCAGCTCTAGAGGTAATTTAAGGAAGTATTTTTCACAGAGAGGGCTGTGGATGCATGGAACGGCCTCGGAGGAGGTTGTGGAGTCAAAACAGTGGTGGAATTCAAGCATGCATGGGACAGTCATAAGGCAATTCTAGGGGGTGGGGGTAGGAAGAAGTAGGCTGCTGGTTAACTAGGATCTGCAGCTTATCCAGTAGGTAGGGAAATGGGCAGACTGGGTGGGCCTAGCAGTCCTTATCTGCCATCAAAATCTATGTTTCTATGGTGGTCCATGGGGGGCAAACAGACTTATGGTGGCAGACTTGCATAACATCAGTCCCGGTGGTGGTGGTGGTCCGTGTGGGGCAGACAGACGCATGGTAGCAGACTTGCATAACATCAGTCCCGGTGGTGGTGGTGGTGGTCCATGGGGGGCAGACAGACTCATGGTGGCAGACTTGCATAACATTAGTCCCGGTGGTGGTCCGTTTGGGGCAGACAGACTCATGGTGGTGGCAGACTTGCATAACATCAGTCCTGGTGGTGGTGGTGGTGGTCCGTGGGGGTCAGACAGACTCATGGTGGCAGACTTGCATAACATCAGTCCCGGTGGTGGTGGTGGTCCGTGGGGGGCAGACAGACTCATGGTGGCAGACTTGCTTAACATCAGTCCCGGTGGTGGTGGTGGTCCGGGTCGGGGAGAGGCACACCACCTTTTAAATACTGCAGTTAAAACCTGCCAACATTAACCACATCATCATCCTCATAAAGAAAACTGCCCTCACAGTCATCGATGTCTGAAGTCTGACCACTGGGAAATTCTTTCTCCATTGTGTCATCATCTACATCAGTGGCGCGCCATTTCAGGCAGCCACTGCTGGTGCCACCAGGATGCTCCATTTCCACATCAGCAAGACCACCATGACTAGGCCAGGGCATGAATACCAAGGTTGCAGTCTGTGCTGGTATGTACCTCTCATTCATTTTAATGAATGTTAGCAAACTGACATTTGCAGGAGACAGGTTTGTCTGACGATCCCTGACTATTGCACCTGCTGAGCTGAATACCCTCTCAACAGTTACACTGGAGGGTGGGCATGTGAGGTACTTCAGTGCCACTGCAGTCAGCTCTGGCCATTCACTGTCCTTTTCACTCCAGTGCAAAAGAGGATCTTCACTTATTGTCAGATGCCTGTTTTCAGACAAATATGACTCAACCATTCTCTGTGCCGCACTAAGTCCAATTGTTGATGCATCAGCCTGTTCTCTGGAATCATTTATTTCACAAATACCCACTTGGGACAAAGCATCCCAAAGCGGGTTGACGCCACCCTGACCCACTTTGGATGACCGACCACCAGGAACTACAGTCCCCTTACCCTTGCATGATATGCTTGCTGGTCCTCCAGCTACACCTTCAGCTGGGTTATGCTGCTGAGGTTTGCACACCTTGGAACGTGACTTCTGTGCCCCATGAACCAAGCGAACCGGTTGACCACTGATATTTTTTACCTGTTCAGGCCCTCCCTCCAGTACTGATGCAATTCCACGTTTGTATCATGGGTCCAGCATTGTTGCTATGGCAAAGTTGTCACTATGCTGAATGTTCACAATGTGATGATTCTGATCGAATACTGTCAGCATGTGTTGCAGCAACATACTGCTACCACCGTCTCCGGCAACATCAAGGCTATGCTGTACATTCACCAGTGTCTGCCTCAGCACCCGCGGCAGTGGAATTGATTGGCTAATGGAGGCAGACTTGCCACTCACTGCCTGTGTGGCATGTTCAAAAGGCCACAAAATTGTTATTTCAGAGTCCATGAGGTGTCACTGTTCAGTTGTCATAGACATGGAGGCCCCAGAACTGTCACAGCTAGTGTGCATAACAAGATATTCTGAGATGGCTTTGTATTGTTCATACAACCTCTCTGCCATGTATAACGTGGAGTTCCATTGGGTGACAACTTCCAGCTTCAACCGGTGCAGAAGCAGGCTGTTTTGTATCTGCAACTGCCGCAGTTGGTCACGGGCCTTTCCAGACCTTGAAAAGTGAGAGCAGATACGTTGTGCAATGGTCAGCATTTCCTTTATGTCAGGGTGCTGCAGAAACTCCTGAACCATAAGATTTAAACAGTGGGCCATGCATGGAACACCAAAAAATACACCATTCGTGATGCATTTCACCACATTTGACCCATTGTCACTTGCTATGAACCCAGATCTCAGGGACAGAGGGTTTAGCCATCTGTCAATTTCAGTCAGTACCATGTCCAACATGTTCTCACCAGTGTGTGAACAGGTCACACTGTGCATAGCAACTGTTGCATGCTAGCGAATTCCTGGAAGATTGCTACCGCGACAATCCACCTTACTGCACTGATTATTCACACTACCAACATCACAAACAACCCCCGGCACCTGTGCCCAGTGTGCAGTTATACACAGATATGAACTCCCCTCTGTTTTGCCACTTGTCCACATATCCATGCTTAAATGGATGAATGGAGAGGAGGAATGTTGAAGGGCATGTCTTACTGAGTCTGAGACAGTCCGGAACAACTCGGGAGCAGCACAGGTAGAAAAGTATTTCGTGGATGGGACTTTCCATTTTGGACAGACACGGGCAGCAAACCACCGGAAACACAGAATTCTCCACAAAGGAGAAGGGTAAAAGATCAATTGCCAGCATTTCTGCTACAGCAGCATTAAGTTCACTTGACACTGTATGATTGGGGGGTACTTCAGCTTATGCGTAAAAACACTCAGTAACGTGGGCTGACTTAAATGTTTTACACAGGGTGTGTTGTTGGTTACAAATGGTTGTGCTCTGTGATGAATGGCATTGGCAGGGGGTGGAGTGTGGACATTTGATGAAGACAGTTGCACAGGTGATGATGACAAACACAGAAATGAAGTTATTTTTCCAGATTTGCCAACCAGGGTTGAAGTACCACTTGCACTAGACATACTGCATTCACCACCACCACCACCACCACAACTACAAAAAGTGCTACTCTCACCAGCACTGGACATTTCAAAGTCATTATGGTCCTCCACCTCTTCATGCCTGTAGTAATCCTCTGCTCTTATTACCGCACTACTGCACACGTTTAATTTCCTACTGGGCTTAACAGTCATGGAAGGGGATAACATGCTGGCTATGGTTGCCGGTGATACAGGTGAATGCCCCAGTCTCGTACTAGCTGCCAGCTTGTGCTGGGTCCACAGAGCCAAGTGCCTATTCTTAAGATGCGTATGCTGTCCTCCTGTCCCAAGATGGCCCCGCTTTTTACCTCGACTCACACGCACATGGCAAACCTGGCAGATTGCAACTGAATCATCATTTGCATCTTGAACAAAAAAATCCCAAACAAGGGACTGTGAAGCTCTGCTTTTAACATGTCCATGATGATGTAGCTTATTTAAGTCTGTTATTTTAAGCACTCAAGTGGGCGGGGGGGCACGTGATGTTTCTGGCACTGCACACCTGGACTGCAACTGACCACCATGACTACCTATCATATTGATTACTGGGTGGTAGTCATCATCATCATCATCATCAACTAAAACCGGTAAATCACAAGTTTTTACGGGGATTCCTGCAAACAGATTCAGACACAGCCACTTTTAATTTCTTTTTCTCCCGCTCCCAACTAGGGTCAATTATATCATCATCATATTCATCAACGTCACTGTCACACACATCCACATCTTCTGCTTGGATGCTAACATGTGGACTGCATGTTGCAACAACAGCAACATCATCAGCATCATCACATTCATCATCAGCATCTACACCACCATCACCTGATATTTTTTCACCACACTGTGAATCACTGCATGGAAAATGCGTGAAGTTAAGTGCCATGGTGGATGGAATATTACATTGTATACTATCGTTGACATGATCATCAGAATCCTCAGGTTCAGTTAATGGGATGTTACTGGGACGTATGACATCATCTACGCTGTCACTCACTTGCACTGCTTCACACTCAATATGTTTGGATATGGTACACTGGTCGGAATTAGAACTAGACGCAACAATGCTAATACTACCTCCACCACCACTAACACCATTAACACTAACACCACCGGCTGGGAAAACATCATCTCCTCCAACTATCAGTGAAGCTACTGATTGGGCTGTAAAAAACATTGCAGGAGAAATACCTTTCCTCACATCAGCAATGCACTTCTCTGTCCACATACTACTACCACGCCCACAGACCCTCTTACTGCCAACATCACCATGGCCAGAAACAGCTTTACTTGCACGCCTCTTTGCAGGCATTTTGGGGATCAGCCACAAATATTATTACCAAATTCAGATTTTGATATGTTCACTTTCTGACTGGAGGGACCCTGGCTGGATGTGAAGCAAAATAAACAGCTGTGGCTTCAGCAACAGATAAGAGACTACTGTGCTGTGACACTGTCACGGAATTAAAACAACTTCAGTAACCAGTGGTGCTGATGGGGTCACAAAAACAATCCAGTTTGGTAAAAAATACCTTTTCAACATGTGGGTTGGGGGGGGGCACTGAATACAGACAGTGCTGATTTTTACAGCACTACAAGCAGCAAAACTAAGAACAGAGAACACAATCGCAGTACAAAATCAGGCAGCTGCAGTGGATAGCAGGTTCACACTTCTGTGCTTAGTTGCACTTATACTAGTCTGTGTCACAAATTTTAAAAGGTGTGTTATATTTGATGCACGCAACACTACACACACAACACAGAACAGTTTGTGTACAATGCTGAATGAGGAATGCGACGCAAATGCAAAAGTTCAGTGTACTGCCACATAATGTAAATTTGTAATTTAAACAACCTGACCTTATGAAATGCTGCATCACATTCACACAACAAACAGCAAGAAAATGTGTACTATTACTGACAATTTTACTATGTGTACAGTAACACAGTCAGTTATATAACAAAAATAAAATCAAAACACAGAGAAATCACTAGTTCTCCAACTTAAATCTACCTACACACAGATACGCCCCTTCCCCACACAGGTCACTTCACTGTCTTTCACCACACACACTCAATGTTGTAAATTAACATTCAAAATCCACACACAAACAAAAACGCTCAATGATGTGAGCACAGGAGGGTTTCCTACAATCAATGAACTACAGTTGAACCCCCCCCAAAAAAGCAAAAATGCTTTTTGAACAGCTTTTAAAAGATTCCTACAGACAGCTGTCAGAGCACACTGTCTCCTACTCATTCCTACTCATACTACCCCGAACTGAGGCTGTGCAGATCAATATAGAGCCCCTGTGACCTGAACTCCCATGAATCACTGCAAAATCCACCTTCAGAGCTCAAAAACAAGGCAAAGTTTATTTAATTTATTTATTTATTTAGATTTTGGTAACCGGGTAAACCCACTGAGACCTGAGGTCCCTTTTTCAAGGGCGACCCGGAATTAGTTACAGAGAAAACATACATAGGCATGATTTACAGTAGTTACAACAGGTATAAAAATATACATCAGCATCAATATTCAGAGGTTACAGCAGGTTCAATTCAGGCTCGTGCATACAGTTGAGAGACGTCAGGATACAACACAGTTAGTAGGAATTGAGACAGGTAAGCAGTATATTGACAGCCTAGCTTAGGAGATTCTTCAGGGAGGAAGGCGGGGTTAAGGCAGTGGAGGTAGGAGGGAGACTCAGACTAGGGGGCTAGCAGTTACAGCCACAGAGGCTGAGTTCGAGGAGATATGCTTAGAGGCCAGACTTAAACTGGGTAAGGAAGGTTTGTCAATCAGGCTGGCTGGGAGGGAGTTCCATAGGTAGGAGGCAGCGTATTGGAAGGAGTGCTTGCCTTGGTTGGAACGAATCCGAGGGATGTCTAGGGGGCGATTTGCGGAGGATCGCAGGGTTCGGCATTGGGCTTTGGCTGTGAGAAGTCCTCAAAGGTGAGGAGGAGGAGGGCCAAGGGAAGAGAATTTGAAGGCAAGGCAGGCGGTCAGGTAGGCCAGTTTGTGCTGCAGGGTGGGCCAGTTTAGGTCCACAAGGGCCTCGCAGTGGTGCATCCTAGGGGAAGAGTAGGTAGCAAAGCGAGTCACTCGGTTGTAGAGCATGGTGAGTTTATTGAATTCCATCTCACGGAGGAACTGCAGTAGAGGGGCACCGTATAGGATGGAGGGGAGGAGGTTGCTGTAGGCAATGGCTCGTCATGCCTCACTGGAAAGGGAGTTGCCCAGGCGGTAGAGAAGGCCAAGCCTTTGATGGATGGACCGAGTTATGGAGTCGATGTAAGGTTTATAGGTCAACTCTTGGTCAAGGAGGACCCCAAGGTATTTGAACTTGTCAATGACCTCAACACTTTTTCCTAGGACTCTGTTGAGCTGAAGCAGCTTGCTTCTGTCAGTGTCCAGACGTCTTGTCCCAAACAGGACTGCTTTGTTTTTTTTTCTTCATTGAGCTTAAGGGAGTTGGAGGTGAACCAGGCCTCAAGAGTTGAGAGACTGGTCTGCAGTTTGGCGGAGATGACACTGGGTTGTGGGTCACTGCAGTAGATGACAGTGTCGTCTGCATAGAGGATGAGGTTGCTGAGTGTGCAATTGCTCTCAATATTGTTGAGGAAGAGTGAGAATAGCAGGGGGCCCAGGATAGAGCCCTGGGGTACCCCAGAGACAATGGGTCTAGAGCTAGACTGGGTACCTCTCCAACTGACTTTTTGGGTACGGTCGTTTAGGTAGCTCTCTAACCAGGAGAGCGAGAGATCATCCAGTCCTATGTGGTGGAGTTTGGAGAGAAGGAGTTTGTGGTTGACCAGGTCAAAGACCTTGGATAGGTCAATGAATAGAGTGCCCGTATGGGAGCCTTGGTCCATAGCTGTAAGGATGTCCGATGTTAGCCGGATGAGCGCAGTGTTGGCCCCATGGCCTTTCCTGAAGCCGTGTTGTACATCAGCTAGGAGTAGGTGCTGCTCTAGGTAGTCCTGGAGCTGGTTTGATACGACTCTTTCCTGTATTTTCCCTAGGGAGCTGAGAAGGGTGATTGGTCTGTAGTTTCCTATTTTGTCTCTGGGGCCATTTTTGTGGACGGGGACAATGGTCGCTACCTTCCACTTTTTTGGGACTACTCCTTTGAGGAGGGACCTGTTGATGAGGAGGGTGATAGGGAGGGTGATAGCTGAAGCGGTGGCCCTCAGCAGCCGAGGTTCTAGCAGGTCATGTCCTGGGGAGGAGTTAGGGTTTATTTTGAGTAGGAGATGGAAAGTGAGGTGAAGTGAACTGCCACCAATGTACTTCGCCTTAAAAATTGAAAGAGTAGTGACCAGTGGAGGTGGAGTAATGTGAAGTAACTGTTTCTAATGCACTTCATGTTCCTCATTATAACGTGAAGTACTCCACTTCGCGTTGCGGAGCACTCCGCGAATCGGCCTGTGCTCCGCGAAACGCTTCGTGGAGCGGATTGAGCCCACTTTGCCCACCACTAGTTAAGATGTACTGGGGCTGTAGAGTGCTGCTTATCGAGGTTTCAGCTGCGTATGAGACACTGTCTTGCACTTTGGAATGTTAGTGGTTGATTGCCAGTTTATAGTTATACATTGCTGTGTGTAACAAATAAGAACAACATAGTTATTTGTGCATTAATAAAAAGCACTGAACAGTAAATATTAAGCAATAGTGAATGACCAAATTGTGTTGTTGTGGGAGAATGGCACGCTTCTAGAACTGAAGAGCACATTGAAGCAAAGTACCTTACACATTTGAAATTAATTTATCATAGAGACAGACATGATGGCAGAAATAGATTATTGGTCCATCCAGTCTGCCCATAATTACCCCATCTACACCACAAGATGGGTAGTCTGTACAGGCTTTTTGTCTACAGTTTTCACCTCCATGTTCCCTGTCTTACTGCTACCCCTGAGTAACTACTATGTCCTTCACTCTGTCTCAGCCATGCTTGAAACCATTAATGGTTTTGGAGCCACCACATCAGTCAGCAGATTGTTCCATGGCTCCACCACTCTCTATAACTTAAAACTTCCTCACATCTCTCCTGAATCTGCCCGCCACCAGCTTCCACTCCTGTCCCTGTGTTCTTGATTAGCCATTCATGTTTGTTGAATAGCTCCTTACAGTTTACCTTGTTTATTTCTTTTAGGAATTTGAAGTCTCCATCATATTGCCCCTCTCTCTCACCTGGTCTCCAGTACTGTACATGTTCAGTGCCCTAAGGTGATCCTCATGTGATCTGCTCTGATGTCCCTGATTTTGGTTACCCAACAATGACCATCTCCAGTCTGTCTTTGTCATGCCTTAGCAAAGCTGAATGCCTCCTCTGAAACACAGAGCTACCCCTCCCCCTTTACCGTCCCCTATCACTTCTTACGTGGTGTAGCCTGAGACCACAGGTCCCAATTGTTATTTCCTGTGGCCCACATTTCAATAATGTCTACATGGGCTACCCCTACCTCTCCCTCCATTGCCTGGAAACTCGCTAATTATGTTTGCCAGGCTCCTGGCATTAAGACAGACAGCTTTCCATCTTGTGCCTAAACCCCTACCATTTTTTGCAGATCTTCTCCCTTCATTCGCCGCCTATCCTTCTTAATTTCTTGTTTTTCCTGTTTTTTTGCCAACTTACTAAGTTCTAGTACTGGTTGTTTTAGTGGTGCAGACCTTTGGTGCCAGTACCTTCTTAGGAAGCATTGGATATTCCTTATGTTTAATCATGCCCATAGCACCATGCGTGTGGTAGAAGCCATGTGGACTAACAGCTGTCAGAATTCCTGTGCAGACTGTGTCATGCCAGGAAGGAGTCTGCACACCGAATAATGGCTTCTGCTCTCTGAATTGGTAGATACAGTATACCCTCCCTTGCATTGTGTTTAATTCTGTGCCTATGAACTCCAGTATCCGGCAGGGTTCTCGTGAGACTTTTCTAAATTTAGGAGGAACTCCAATCTGGAAGTGTACTTTTTACAGAATGAACTGAGTGTACATGTCAGCTATTCATCTTACTAGGGGATCACCACTATTCCCTGCCTCTGCAGATGTGCTGCCTCTACTGACAGGCACTTTGTTAACACTCTGAAATCTGAGGTCAAGCCAAAGGACATTTCTGTGAACTGTTACTGAGGGAGGCCTACCCTGAGCCTTCATTATTTTCTGTGGCTTGATCTTATTGGGATATGTAAATATACATCTTTCACACTGAGACTCTCGCCAGTTCCCTTATACAGGGATGGAGTCAGCATTTGCATTGTTACCATTCTGAACATTTCCTTTTTCAGGTGCCTGTTCAAGAACCTCAGGTTTGCAATGTGTCACCGTTCCCCATTTGAGTGTGAGAAAGCATCTGGAATGGTGGCCCTTTCCCAGCTGGAATACAGGGGCCCTTTCCCCTACCCTACCTTTACCTGAAGCAGCTTTGTCACCAGCAGATTCAGTAAGATTATTTGTTACAAATTTTGAACTGAAAATACTCTGATGTGGCTTATGGATTAAGTCATATCCTACTAACCGCATGACCCACTGAGGCACCCTACAGCTGGCAATGAGTCAATGGCAACATGAGCCGAATTGTCAGTGGTTGGAATTTGCCTGGCCTGGGGGAAAGGAGGCAGATTGCTGTGTTGATCCTCTCCTTCCTCTTTCTCTCCCTCTGCCTCTCTAAATAGGGTGTTCATGGTGCACATAAGGCGTGCTGTAATAGGCCCTTCCCATACCTCCTCTTATATAGGTTTTATTTGAGATGGAGGCTTTTTCCCTTTTCTATTTAGAGTTTTAAAAGTTTGATTTTTGCTCTTTCACTTATCATGTAGGCCTCTGTTTTGTAGCAAACAAGAGATCCCTTTAAAAGCTCTGTAGGGGTCATCCTTGGCCTGCTCTTTCTTGCTTCTCTTATTTCTGGCCCAGGACCCCATGTGATGGTGGGCTCGTTGCCTAACTTTACTGATTTCTCTTTCTTTAATAAAATTATGGGGCCTCTCACACCAGGTGACTATACTTCCAAGGCTAACCTTTTACAGCACTGTCGTATCGGCAACGTGTCATATCTGTAGTTACTTTTCCTCTCGCTCACTTCTTACCATTCGCAAGCTCTGGTATATGATTCTTCTCATGCTATTGCTATCGGGAGACACTGAGTTAAACCTCAGCCCCTTATCATATTCCATGCAGGACAATTCTACTGGTCTGATACCTAAGGGCATATGCTTTATGCATCTCAGTATAAGGAGCCTGCAGCGTAACTTTGCTGAGCTGGAAGCCTGGGTAGATGTACACCAGCCTGATGTTCTTTGTCTCACTGAGACTTGGTTAAACCCTCCATTCCTGATTCCACCTACTTCCTAACTAACTACAACCTGGTTAGGCATGACAGAATCCAGAGGTGGGAGGATGGCAACTAACTATAAAGCCCACTTGAACCTAACGACTATGCCCAATACTGCTGTATCCTCCTGTGAATCTCTTCATATCCTTCTGTCACTGGGTACCAAAATGCTGCATGTCATATGTGGCTATAATCTGCCAAATTCTGGCTACTCAGGGCTCAAGGGTCTACTAAACATGTCCACCACCATTGCTGATTGAAATGAACTATTGATATTGGGCAACATGAACCAAAACTGGTTGGGGAATTCTCATAATACCCTTCTCATCCTAACACAGAGCTATAACTTGTACCAAGTCATAATGGACCCTACCCGGACCTCATCTTCCTCGTTCTCCAGTACCCTTCTTGATTGGATCCTTACCAATCAAGTCCACATGATTATGGCTGCAGAGACACTACCTGATGCAATTATTGACCATAATCCAGTTTACTGCATCTGGGGTTCCTTAACAGTCCCCTCTCCTCCGCCTCGGTACATTACCTTTTAGAGCTTTGCCAAGATGGACACTACTTGTTCCTATGGGATGTCTCCTCTATTGACTGGTCCCCACTCTATCAGGTGAAGAATGTTCAAACTGCAGCCCACCTTTTTTTGTCTAGCTTCATGCCCATACAGAATGCTCATGCGCCATATTGTACAAGAAGGGTATGTGGCAAGCAGAATAGATGGCTATATAAGGACTTACTCACTCAACTATACCATCGGGACAAGTGCTGGAGTAAATACAGAAAGTCAGGTCTCACATTGGACTATGAAAATTTCAGAACCCTGAGAAGCCTATGTAAACATCAAATTAGGCTGGCAAAAAGCTCATATTGTAAAGGCCTACTCTTAGATGCAGCCGGTGACTCCAAAAAAGTTTGGGCCCATATAAAATCTTTCTTGGGTACTACAGTCTCACAATATGAATGACATAATAATTGACGGTGCCCATTGCAATGACCCAAACACTATTGCCAACTTCTTTAACAGACATTTCTCTGATCTCACTAGATATAGTGCATCCTTACCAGTCAGCCAGCCTCTCCCGAAGCCACCTTGCTCTCGGTCTAGTCATCCACCCTTTTTACCTTAAGGCTATCACTCATTTGGAAGTCCTTAAGTTACTAATGAATATATCAGAAAGTACCAGTGTTGGCTCTGATGGCCTAGAACCTAGGCTCCTCAAATCAGCCACTCGCATCATTGCTTCCCCACTGGCCAGTATATTTACACTATCATTATGCAAAGGCCACATACCGGGCCTGTGGAAGATTGCTAGGCTTACACCTGTCTTTAAGAAAGGGGACAAAAAAGACACGCTAACTATTGGTCCATTGTGATACTTTCTGTCCTGAGTAAGATACTCGAGAAACTGGTTTCCTTGCAAGTGACTGACTTCCTCATCAAATATAATCTATTGTCACCTAATCAGCATGGCTTTCGGGGGCCACAGCACCTCCACTGCCCTTGTTCGACTTACGAATGATGTACTATGCGCCATAAATGATGACCAACTTATGGGAGCTGTCTTTATTGATTTGACCAAAGCTTTCGATCTCGTTGATCACCCCCAACTCTGGGAAAATCTTCTAAACCATGGTTTCTCAACACAATCTGTGGCATGGTTCCAAAACTACCTATTCAATAGAATACAAATGGTCAAATTCAATAATGCACCATCAGAACAATCCCATATTAATGTTGGAGTACCCCAGGACTCTATTTTGGGCCCTCTCCTCTTCACTGTCTTTGTAAATCGCATATCCCTCAGCACTGCCCCTTGCAACTCTATCCTCTACGTGAACTGTCTGGTCCAATACAATAGTTGCAGCGAGTGACTGATATAAATGACAACCTCTCCACTACCTTTCAGGAAATCCAATCCTGGCTAACCAGAAATAAGTTAGTGCTAAACGTGGTCAGGACTCAGGCAATGCTTTGTGGCTGTACTGCCAAACTGAAAGATTGCAGCAATCTTTTCACCGTAACTTGTGCCAATGGCTCTTCCCTTACTGCCATCACCACTTTCAAATATCTGGGAGTTCTTCTCGACGGTACACTCAGCTTTGACCCGCATATGCAGACCATTTGTAAATCGGTAAATAGTAAACTGAGAGTAGCCTACAAAATTTGTTATGCTCTCACACCCTCTGCCAGACACCCAATTGCCCGTGGCATTCTCCTTCTATCACTGTCTTATGGATCTATTATCTATATGAATGCTGCTCATACCACTCTCCGTAAGTGGGATGTTATCTACAACAACATATGTTGCTATGCCTCTGCATCTCCCTGACTTAAACATCACTGTCAGCTTTATACAGACCTCAATTGGGTCTCTCCCCTCTCCTGTCATCTTATGGCCCTTGAATCCTTGATGGATGGTATCATAAGATCTAATACTCCTCTGTCACTCACCTCCTGGCTCACCCTCTAGTCCTCTCTATATGGCCTGCATTCCTTGAATCTATCCCTACTACATGTCCCTAGAAGCAAATTCTCCAAAGGCTCCAGTGCCTTTTCCCATGCTGCTCCTAAGTACTGAAACTCTACCACTTGCGATCCATGAGGTACCCATTCATCACATTTTTCTAGAGTCACCACACCCCACTCACTGGCCTTACCGCCTGCACTTGTTTCAAACCACCTTAGACTCATCGCCCCTAATACCCTGATAACTTGTTTGATCTTTCCTACCACCATCTCCACTAGCCATCATCCTTTCACCCCCTGGTGTTTCTCTTGTTATCTCTCCTTACCCTGCCCAAATAACCCCTTCCCCCCACCAAATAGTTGCCGTACTGATCCCTGGCCTATTCACATCCTCTCCTATAACCCCTCCTTGTTGTCACCACTCCCCAGCCTTGCCCCCTAGCATCTACCCCCACCCCGCTCTTACTCTTACTCCCTCCTTTGCTGTACAGTAACCCTATAGCTTAACCTTTTCTCTTTTACCTAGGCTGGTATCACCTCCCACACCTCTGTCTCCTCCTCCCTCCAGCACTTATCAGTTATCTGTTCTTTTTCACTTGATCTTTTCTACGATGTATCTCTCCTGATTACAACTGCTGTTGGTTCTCACCTTATCTTACCTTATCCTCCCGAAACTCACTCTCTTTCATTTTGAATTGCTCCTACTTTGTGTCTCTCGGTCCGCTCTGCTCTGTTTTGTCCTTTTGACTGTACTGACGTTGTACTGTAGACTCTGGCTTGAATTTAATTGTTTGAAATTGCCTTGACCTGAATTTGTATATAGTTAATTGCAACACATCCAATGCACAACTTTACCTTGTTTTGTATTCAGATGTTATCCACTACTTGCATTGCTTTTCTTTGTAAGCTGTTTATGCCTTGACCTGAAATGTTTGTTTTGTTGCTGCACATTCTATGTATAATTACCCTGATTATGTATCCTAATGCCATTTTGCTTCTTGCTACACTTGTAATGTCTTCCCTGTAGCCTCATGGGTCATGCCTGAAAATAGTCATGCCGATGGCAGCGTATTACCCGTAAACAAAAACTAAATAAAATAAATAGAAAATCAGTCGCCTTTACTTTGCATATCATGTGTCAGAGGTGTGACCTGAGCTCCATTAACTTTCCAACTGATGCTGCATTTCCAAGGGCCCTAGAAGTAGTAGTGTCTTCATGTTTATAGCCATTTGTAATTGGTATTTTGCAGCTTCTAGACCAGCTTTCACAGTGTGTGCCAGGTGTACCTGTGCCTGCTGTGGCAAACTCCCACATTGGCAGGATTGCATTCCATAAAGCCTGCTGATGGTGAGCAGTGTATCTCAGATAGGCTACCTACCTCAACAGAAATATTGAGGTAGTATAAGCCTTTGGCATATGATCCAGTTTCCTGGAATCTCTGTCCAGGGGGAAAACAGATGCCAGGGGAACTTTTGCCTTCTCAAAGGCAGCTGATTGTACCATTCCTTCATGATCAGGGGGGGAAGAGGAACTCTGAACAGTCCCTGTCCACTCAATACCATTTTTCTATTTTCTTCTCAATGGCTAGTGCTGAATATGGTGTGGCTAGCACCTTAGCAGAGGCTTTTCTGAGGAACTTGTGGATGGGAATCAACCTCTTGGAGGAAGTCAGTCCCAGCATACATACGAATTCTGCTTCCTCTATAACCACTCTACACTCTGTAGGGTAGATTTAGAATACTAGCCATTAGGCTAAAAAAATGCAGAGAATGAAGAAAAATCCTCATGTACTCTGGGAGAGGAACCAAAGTCCTGTTAAGGGGACTCATCAGGCTCAATTGGTTTCTCCTCCTGCTCCTCTTTCAGTACTGGGCATGGAGTGGTGGTGGTGATGGGGTAACTGCAAGGTTTCCCATAGCCTTCATGGCCCAGAAATACTGCCACATCTACTTTGTCCTCCAGGGTGGGCATTGTTCTTTCTGGCACTGTTGTTCTGACTTCTTATTGGGCGGAGGAACCACAGTGTGTTTCTTCTGTATATTCTTCCTTGACGTTGAGAGCAATGGTTGGTCAGTTCTTTTATGTTTTTGTGCTATTTTACTGGAAAACACTGATGAGACACAAAAGTGGAAGCTGGGGCAGAAAGAGTGCCACTTAACCTGCCCTCTGTTTTTGGCAGAAAACTTTGCAGAGTACATGGTGCAGACTCAAACAAGTAAGACACAGGTTGTGGCAATCTGCCTTCGACAAGTCACACATGATCTGTACTTAACAAAACAAAAAAACAACAACAATTGTTTTAAAAGTAAAGCCAACTTGAAAAGAAAGATTTCAGGTATAATGGAAGCACAAAGTGGGAACTGCTGTAAATTGTAGTTTTTCTCGGTTTCTGGAATTGACCGGGAACCAAGAAAAACAATTATCGGTCTAAACTGTAGCAGCTTTGTCACTTTAAATCCAGTAGGATTATTTATTCTGAATTTTTAGCTGAAAACTCTGATTCGGCTTAAAGGTTAAGTCCTAGCCTTCTAGTAGCCCTGGGTATGTTCCAGCTGGTTGACTCTCCAACAAGGAATAGTTCATTCAACAGTGCTGGGAATACTCTGGATTTGATATTCATCTCCTCACATTTAGAGATTCTAAGTCACAGGGTACTAAGTCCCAACCAGGGAGACCACAGTTCAGTACCTTGCAGCCTCAGGAGAACAACCGAAAAATCAACAAACCAAACTTACAAAACAAGTTGATGCTACAGAAACTTCAGGGAGGAAAGCTTTAACCTGAGTGGGTCAAATGACCAATGCAATAGGTTGGACCTCATTCTGGACATAAACACAGCTATCAAAGAATTCACCCATTCATTTATTGCACTCTACAACAAGCATGTCTCATTGAAAACTAGAAGGCATAGAAAAGAATACATGCCATGGGCAACAGACCACTTAAGAAAGCTAATTAGGATCAAAGGCAAGGCATGGAGCAAGGCAAACAGGACAGTCAATGGTGATGATTGGGAGATGTTAAAAAAACTAAGAAATAACTGTAAAGAAAGAAGTCAAAAGGCCAAAGGCCAAATATTGTAAGAACAAAATCAAAACCCCAACCAATCCCTCTGTGTACTGGAAAATAGAAAAAAAAGTCTTGGAGGCTCCACTGGAAGTAGTAGCAGAGGTAAATTCACAAAGGAAAGGCAACACAGCCCAAGACCCAAAACTGTAACTAACCAACTAAACCAGCACATCTGCACATTCCCTGAGGTGATATTACCACCTACAGAACTATCAACCAACTACAACAAGTTAAACGGGCCAGGATGCAGACGTCACTAACACAAATAGAAGAAGCTTCCATTTTAAAATAATAACAGGTCTCTAGGGCTGGACAGTGTAAAAAATAAAAATTACTAAAAAAATTAGTAGCCCATATATACCCAATACTAACAGAACTCTTCAACACAATCCTAATAGAACGATCCATCCCTGAAATCTGGAAGCATGCAAAACTTGTCCCAAATCAACAAGGGAGGGGGCCTAATAACCCTCCCACTACAGACCTATAACTCTACTATCCATGATATCAAAATTACTTGAAAAATTGCTTGCAAGCAATTTACCTTGTACCTAGAAAAATACAACTTACTGATGGTTCACCAGTCGGGATTCAGGGCTTGTTGGTCCTTATCCATGGTGCTCACAGACTTCATCAGGAAGCTGCAGTGGCCCTGGATGATGGGGATTCCATCAGAGGGTGTATGTGGACCTCTCAAAGGATCTGACATCGTGGCCCACAACATCCTCTGAGAAAACTAATGAAAATGGGATATTCAGCAGACGGGAACTCATGGTTCACATCTTACTTAACCAGCCACAGGCAGTCAGTAACTGTAGACAACACCTTGTCAGAGGTGGAGTACCTGTTCAGAGGGGTCCCTCAGGGATTGATACGGGGTCCTCTGTTATTCCTGGTTTACGTGAATGACCTCCCTGGCCATATACTGTACACCACTCCAAGATAAAACTTTAGGTGGATGGCACAAGATAGTGACAGATTTCTCCCAAGTGGAGAAAAAACTCCAGTTTGAATTTGATACCCTCCAGAAGTGTTTTTTTCTCTCTGCAAAAATAGTCCTAAGTGGGGAAAAAGACCTATTCTATAGCTTTCCACAAAAAGGGATTTTAAAAAAAACAGAGACATCAGGGAGCTAAAATTCCAGCTCCTGGATGGCTCTACCATCAAAGAAACCAAAGAATACAAATACTTGGGAGTGGAAATCAACAATACCCTAAGCATTAAGAACCCTTTTAAAGGGACACTGCCAACCCCTTTAGGCCTCAAACTATCCCTACTTTAACAATCATATCTTATGATTGTCTGTATTCTGTAGAATGTGTTGGTGTCTCTGGTAGTTTGATTCTGATTCTTTTTCAATTTTCTAAAACTGAAAAACAGACTGCCCAGCAGTGCCCATACTGGTGTTACCACACCAAAATGTATTTGTTTGCATTACTTAATCAACTCCAAATGCTCCTTTCCTGGACTTGGGAACATCCCAAACACTGTCTAGCCACTCAGCATGCAGAGGAGACTATTGCATCATGAGTGGATGCACTGCTTTGGGTTTTGCTAATGTTCAGGAAGTGAGAAGTAAGAACAGATTAAAATTTGAAACCAAACAAGGTTGGTATAGTTACTATATAACCTCTCAACCTTTTTCACCGAAATGTGTGACAACATGTGTGACAAATGAGCAAAATGTGTGACATATTATCAAACATGGCACCACAATCTCAGAACACTATGGCTATCAGTGCACTAATGTTCATAATGTTTGCTGATAATTGAGCATAATAGATTATTATAAATTTTGGCTTTAAAGTCTCAGTGGGAAATGTGGAATATCACCTTCCCCAAGTTGGATAAAGGATTTTTGACAGGTAAAATGAGTGACATACCTTGTCATGTGTGACAGTTGAGAGATATGATAGTTACACAATTATCATGCATTTCAGTTTTTTTTTTCTCAGAAAGGAGGTGGATTAAACCACCAGCAACACCAGTGAATTTTAGTGGTGGTAAGCAATCATAAAATGTGGGGGTTCTACTTGAAACAGTATGATGCAAAAAAGGTTGACAGTGCCCTTTTAAATCAACAGTCAAAAAAGTGAATACCAGTCTGGAAGCACTCTTCCGCAGTGCCTACATCATACCCGAAAAAGCCAGACTGACTCGAGTCACCCAGAAGCTGTTGCTGCCAATTCTAGAGTACTGAAACATAGTCTACCACTACGCAAACAACTACTTGCATGACTGGGCATAACGTACCATGAGATAGTACAGTTCATCCTCAGATGACCACACTGCACACACCACTGTGAAATGCTCACTAGACTAAACTGGAATTCTCTCAAAAGCAGAAAGGAAAACTCCATGGCAATCATAGCTTACAAAATAGTTAAGAGCCAGATAACCATATACCAAAACCTAGTGAACTACTCTTCTAAAAACAAGTACAATATGTGACGGATCAAAAAATAGGGGCTTCCACATCCCCAGGGCACAAATCAGTTATGGGACAATGACCCTTGATTACTTCTGCTCAAAACTTGAACTCCTTGGGCTCGATTTTAAAGCCCCATGTATGACGAGGGTGCTTGTGTCAAAGGGAATTGATGCAAGAGGCGCCTTGTGTCAAAAGTTGTGGCATTCCCAGTTTTCACACATGGGCTGCATAGAAAATGGGGACCATGGGTCAAACCAGCCCTGCACCACCCTAGTGCCAAAACTGGTGGTGCACCTAGGCAGAAGGTGGCTCGTGACACGGCAGAGCTGCAGCATCCCCTTATTTGGGATTTTGAAATCCCTACCATGGCCACAAATAGGGGCTGTAGTTAGACCAGCCATGAGCTGGTCTAACAGCTCATGCACTGCAGGTCGGGAGTGCAGCATGAGGGTGTGGAAGCCTGTGAGGTGGTGGTACAGGGAAGATGGCTGGGGGATGCTGTAGTGGGCAGCATTGGCATGGCAAGGTACAGCGGTGGAACCAGGATAGTCATGCCCTGATCAGTTCCACAGACCAATGATCAGGGTAGCCGAGGTATGCAGGCACTGACCATGTCCTGGACCCCTGATGCCACCAGCTCTGCCAGATGTCCTGCATCATGCACTGTTCTTGACATGTTGTGACATGTCATGCCTGCATGATATGAGGTGCTGTTGGTGGACAGGGATGTACCCTGGGCAGTGCCACCTGCCCCTGATGTACACCTCTCCGTGATTGCATACTGCTGCTACAGGTGCCATACTAGCTATGGCAGGTGGTAGGGCACCCGATAGGCAGGTGCCATAATGAAGTCTGGCAGATGGCAGATATGTTCTCCATGCTATTTGCTTTGAGCGGTTTGCTACCACACTGTTTCATCCACGCGATTATAACAGTATTCCTGTCACAAGAACCCATGACCTTCTGGCTCAGTGGCAGATGTGCTACCAATGGAGCCATGCTGACACCAGTGTTGCAGGTTGAACTGCCCGCCTGTCTTAGCTTCTGTCAGTAAGACAGACAAGTTGCCCGGAGTAATGACTAATGACTGGAGCTTGCACCACAGGAGGTGCAAGCAGTTCTAATGCATGACCTTGATCTTGAAGACTCATCATCTGATGTGATATCCTGCCATTTCAAACCCCGGACCCCTACCCGAATTCCGTTATTTTTTTTTTCTAAGTGGGTTAGAGGGCCAGGGACACCACTGTCACCAGCGCCCTATGAGGTCCAAAAGCTGGCACCCAAAAGGCTAAGTCAGAAGGGTAGGAGCTCCAGGGACCATCTTATCTACATGCAATCCCTAGACTGCTTTATTGTAATTACATAGTGACTCTCCTTGTATTTTAAAACTGAGTGATGAGGTTCCTAAAATTCGAACAGTAGTATTTAATAGTTGGCAAAACAATTTCAGCATACAGTATAGTTTTTTTTTAGCAAAGATGTATTTCTGATATTTTTAGATTCATGTTTAGTGTATTCTTTACATTCTGAGATATTTCAGTTTTTATGGTTAGTTTTATAATTAGTGACTCAAGTCATTAAAGATGGTTGTCACTTTCAGTTTTTAAAATCTCTTCCGTTGAGGTTACCTATTGAATGTACACACTAGATTCACATGGTGGATATATTAGAAAGGTGTTGCAGCATGTTTCTGATGGTAAACAGCATAGTACTGTACCAAGAAGAGAGAAGGGACGGGGGACATGATAGAGGTCTTCAGGTACATGAAGGGGTAAATAGGGAGGAACAGTCAGGGTGCTTCAAGGAAGGAGGAGGGGGCCACTAGAGGGCATGGGCGGAAGCTGGAGGGGGGAAGATTCAGGGGAGAAAAGAAGGAGGTGCTACTTCACTGAGAGGGTGGTGGAGCCATGGAATGCGCTGCCTAAGGGGCTTGTGGAGGCAGAGACAGTGGAGGAGTTCAAGAGGGGGTGGGACAGGTACAGGGGAAGGGTTCTGGAAGCAAAATCCAATGCAGCGAGAATATCTGGAACTGGGAAGGGAGAAGCCAGAGAAGGCGAGGGGGGCAACAAGGTCAGCTCCCAGGGTGAGGGCTGACCAAACGAGCAGACGCGAAAGATCGTTAGGCCTATTCTGCTGACATTTTAGTATGTTAGTAAGATATTTTATCTTTTCATGACAGGCACGGCCTAGGTGTGGGAACTTTTAAAATAGGGATGGGCGGGTAGGCTGCGATCTGGTTCTGATTCCGACTAATTTATTTCCAAAAGGTTCTGATTTACTCTGATGAATTGTAGATCTATTTTTAGTCTACTGCGTATGAGAAATGCATCAGTATTATTCTTTTAGATCCCTCTGTTAAAAAAAAAACAAAAAACTTTTTTTTTAAATTTTGTGTCCATATTTTCATGTTGTCTAGGTCAGCAATCAGTCAACAGCAGCACTTACCAGTACTGCAGTAGTGAGTCACTGAACAAGGATCTCAGGGCAGAGTACCAAAAAAATACTTTCTTTCCAACCTCTTACCGAACACTTCCTGGACCCCCATGACCAACAACTGTATGAAAGACAACACTCACGATACTGGAGCACTGAAGGGAGCCAACCAATTAGGGTCTTTTTTGTTTGATTGACTCTTGTTCTTGTCAATCCTGTGTGTCAGCCACCAGATTACCTTCATAGGAAACAGTGGGCTGGATTCACAAAACTTGAAAATCCCATAGTTGCAGGAAAATCTCGGAGCAAGTGGGTTGTCACTTGTGGAACTAGAATTTCTCCTGCAGCTATGGTATTCCCAACAGTGGAGATGATTTACGACTGGCTCCACGATTTACATCAGCTTGTGGCTGATGTTGGGAGGAAATACCCACAGCTGGAAAATGTTATGGCCGGTGGGACCAGCTGTAACATCTTTCACAGCTGCTGTGGATGTGAATGGCAGTCTCTGAAGCTGCGGTCATTTTGGTCTACAGTTGGAGTTACAGTATGGGACTTAGTCCCCAAAACGCTTGTGAATCCAGCCATGTATACAGCTCATTTGGGGTTTTGAAATTAAAGGAGGCAGTGTGTCAAACGTTAGTCAGAAAAGAGAGAGTTGGAGAGAGAGAAAGAAAGAGCAATGAAATAAACAGCAGAACGACCACAGCAGAGTGCAGACCTTCAATGAGTCTAGTATGCGTTTTGGTGGGAGAACGGCAGCATGAACAGGATATGTCATGGGGCCCCAGTCATCCCTCCCACCCTTTTGACTGGAGATGTTATTTGAAATTATTTTGGTTGCCTACTTGATGTTACAGTGAGCATCATGGGCTGCAAACCATACTACACACACCTGCCTGATGGCCAATTATTTTGTCACTTGTGTTTTATAACTTACTTTTTGGTTGACATTGCCACCCCCCCTCACCACCACCACCACCCAGCATTGCAGCTATTGGATATAACCTACAAGCTTCCACAACTAATAATTGCAGTCAACTATGGTAATAGAGCTGTTTGGCACTGACCGCCATCTACTCCTGTTATAAGGCCCACCTGCCAGTCCCTAGCCCTATCGTCACTCTCCCCATCATCAAGCCGGTGGGAATCAACTGAAGACTGCAGTGGCCGGCACTCATGGTGGCCGTGCACAGTCAACTATGATATGAATACTTTTTTTTAAGGAGTTGTTTGACCCAGACCGCCACCTACTCCTGCCATGAAGCCCACCTGCAAGTCCCCAGCCCCATTGCTGCTCCCCCCATCATCAAGCCGGTGGAGATCTGCATGTGTGGGAATGAAGACCCTGGGGGCTGGGACTCATGGCGGCCATGTGTGGTCAACTATGGTATAAATATTTTTATTTTATAGAACTGTTTGGCCCGACCGCCATCTACGCTCACCATGAGGCCCACCTGCCAATCCCCAGCCCTGTTGCTGCTCCTCCATTATTAAGTTGGTGGGGTTCTGCATGGTGCGGACCAAAGATATGGAGTCGGCACTCATGGTGGCCATGTACAGCCAACTATGGCATAAATATTTTTTTTGTTTATAGAGCTGTTTGGCCTCGCCCACCATCTGCTTCTGCCATGAGGTCCACCTGCCAGTCCCCAGCCTCGTCCCCGCTCCCCCGGTCATCAAACCAGCAGTGATCTGCACAGTGCAGGACACAATTTGAAGATAGTGGGCAGATGGCTCAGGAGCAATGTGAGGAAGTATTTTTTCACAGAGAGGTTGGTGGACGCATGGAACTGCCTTCCTGAGGAGATTGTGGGGTCTAAAACAGTGGGAGAATTCAAGAATGCATGGGACAGACATAAGGCAATTCTTGTGGGAGGTTGGAAGAAATAAGTTGTTGGTTAACCAGGATCTGCAGCTTATCCAGTAGGTAGGGAAATGGGCAGACTAGGTGGGCCAAGCGGTCCTTATCTGCCATCAAAGTCTATGTTTCTATGAGGACCGTGGGGGCTGGCACTCATGGCTGCCCTCCGCAGTGAACTATGGTATAAAGACTTTTTTTATAGAGCTGTTTGGTCCTAACTGCCATCTACTCCTGCCATGAGGCCTACCCGCCAGTCCCCAGCCCTGTCGCCACTCCCAGTGGTCGTGCTTATAGGTTTTTTCCTTTGTGTTCTCCCCTTAGTCCCACCCTCCACCTCAGATATCTAGCAATTCACTGCCTGATTGTAATTTTAGTTTGCTGAATAAACAAATTAAACTCCACCTGGGTTCCTAAATTGAATGTGAAAAACACTTACAGCAATAAATGTAATATGCCCCTTGACCTCACAAGAAGGAATCTTTTTTACTTGATCTTTCTGTTACGGTTGCTGGCCTTTGTTCTCTGAATTCAAAGACATAAATCATTAAATTAAATATCATCACCATTGTCTTCAAACACCACCAAGGAAGCACCCTGATTATGAGACACCTGCTGCAGCTTTTCGTCTTCATCGATTTTATGTTCCTGCCACTCTTCGCTGAACTGGTAAGAGAATTTGTTGAGATCAACTTTTAGGAAGGTAATGCACTGTACATTTTCAGGAGCAAGCCTTGTGTGACTATCAGACACAACATTTCCAGCCGTTAATATATATGCACAGTAAACACTAGTAGGATGACAACTAATAAGCTGTAGAGCAAAAAGCAGATAGTACAGACCAGATGTTTTTCTTTCCTAGCTAGCACTCAAAAGGGTCATCAGTAATATTAATGAGTGGTCCTCGTTAATAGGCATCCACAATGTCAGACAAAGAATGTGGCTCCACGACATACACATCTGAATTATCAGTTTCCATGAGTTTTGATTAAAAAAGTGTGAGTCATCTGTGTGCTTTTCAGAATGACATGCCTTTTTCAAGGGCCATAAAAGAGGACTTTGTGCAGAATACCCAGTGTTGATGAAGGAGTACATGGTGGCACTAAGTGGAAATTATTGCTGTCACCACCAATAGATGTTGCATCATTAGATGAAGCATCCACATCATGTGATTCACTTGTAAGCATCCACATCACGTGATTCACTTGTATTGTAACTGTGGGAGGGCGTGGCCTGAGGTTTAATGTGGGGAATAGCTCCTCCCACAACCTCTACTTAAACCCTCCACTAACGCACCTCCCTTGCTTAAGGAGCGTTTTTTGTTCCCTGGGCTCCCTGCATGGCTCGTGTGACTGTGCTTCTCCTCTGCCTGCTGCTGCTCTTTTTCACTTGCTTACCTGCCCCTGTGCATCTCCCCCTCCCTCCTGTGGTTTGCTTTCTGACGTTCTGTTTGCCCTCCTCTCTGTTATCCTGTGTCCCAGTTGTTTCCCCTCTCCCGGCAGCTCGGTTCTGCCTCCCGTGCCTTCCTCTGCTCTGTTCCGCTTGTGTCTGGGTTCTTCTCATTCCCTGTTTCCCTTTTGGGCTTCTCAATGCATTCAGTCCCTGCTTAGCACCACATATGATCCTGCTCCTTCCCTCCTGTTTTCCCAAGCATTTCCGGCCCTTCCTGAACTGCTCCTGCTTTCTGTCTGTCCTGCAAGTGCCACTGTTTTTCCCATCATTTTTGTATTCCTTTAGCGCTGCACACGCGCTGCCTGCCCTTCGGCAGTGCAGCTCCTTTCCCACTCGCTTTCTCCAACCAGTGGATCCCGAGCTCCAGCAACCTCCTTCCTCATGCCTCACAACAGATAGTGGTAAGTCCTTCCATGCTGCATTTCAGTTCCTTATACCCACGGAAATGCTACTGCTATGTAGCGCTCTACTCACTTATTCCCTTACCTCTTTCCAGAACTTGCATTCAACATTTGCCATGGTGTGACCGCCCCACCATCGCTCCTATCTATACAACCAATGTTGCGACCAGTTTCTCTATATTATGCATTTGGCCACATATTCACACTGGCACTTCTCCCTACTGTTACCTGCCTGAGGCCATCCTCAGCCATTTCTGGGGTCTATTTGTTACAGTGCTGTTCCAACCTGGGCCTTTCCTCTGGCACTTTATCCCTCACATTACTTGTTTCGTCATGGTTTGTAATTTGGATGCCTAGGGGACCAGTACCACCAGCAGTGCTTTGCTCCCAGCACTACATATGCATTCCTGACCTTTTGATTTCCACATTGCAAGTCTACAGTTGTGGCTGCACTACTCACTTCAGGACACATATATTGTACTTTCTAACCCCATGATCTTCCACTACCCCCTCTCGGAACTATGACCCTTCTGTGGCGCAGCCTGAGTCCATGTTGCATGCGGCCGTGTAGATGGCATGCTGGATCATCCACAGTGGTCATTGGCCTTTACAATCCATCGGTTTCCTATAGGCCTCTCCCTTCCGAATAGTGTACGGTGACTTCCCACACCATCCGTATTTCCTTGACCAGACTCTATTAGCACTCATGTTCCAGTCTTGTTCGTTTATGCATTTTGCTCTTACATCATCGGGTGATGGAAATGGAGTTCACTCTAGCAAATGGAGTTCACCTAGCCAGTAGGATTAAAGACAATAAAAATCTTTTTTTTTCATACATAAATAGCAAAAAAAATCAACAATCAATAACAGGATCCTTTAATGACAAAAATGGGGTTATGCTAAATGAACAGGAGCTAGTAAATACACAAAATTATTATTTTTTTTCAGTCTTTAATCCTGGTAATACATCTGCTATTGTTAATAAATGCACACTGTCACCTGGGGCTATCAAAATAACACCTGCTGAGGTAAAAAGCAGACTGATTAATTCAGACATCAATAAATCTCCAGGCCCAGACAATATTCACCCTAGAATTCTACAGGAACTTGCTGATCAACTAGCTAAGCCTTTGAGCTTTTTATATCAATCATCCCTAGATAGAGCTGAGGTTCCTCAAGCCTGGAGGAATGCTTTGGTTGTACCCCTTCACCAAAACGGATCTAGATCTGATCCAGCTAATTTTAGACCCATTAGTTTAACATCATTATTGGGCAAAGTCATGGAGGGCATTTTAAAGGATATTGTGATTGATTACATCTCATCAAACAATTTATCTGATCCTGTGCAGCATGGATTTATTAAATCTAGATCATGCCAAACAAATTTACTATCCTTTTATGAAAATGTTAACTTAGAATTGGACCAGGGCAGACCAGTGGATGTGGTTTTTATGGATTTTGCTAAAGCTTTTGACAAATTACCACATACAGAACTAATACAAAATGTGGTTAAAATAGGCATTCACCACAACATTGTGAAATGGATAGCTAATTGGCTGTCCGACAGGAGACAGAGGGTGGTGGTAAGGGGTGTGATGTCCGAGTGGTCTGCCGTGACCAGCGGGGTGCCGCAGGGCTCGGTGCTGGGCCCTTGTCTTTTTAATATATATATTTCATCCTTACATCCTAGCAATCCTTCTATATGGATTTCAAAATTTGCAGACGATTGCAGACTAGGCGTCACAGTGTCTACTATGGTTGATTCATTTTCCTTGCAACAAGCTATAAATGAAGTTTATGAGTGGACAAAAGCTAGCAAATTGGAACTCAACATCTCCAAATGTAAAATTATGCACTTGGGTAGAACAAACAATAATCATTCATACAATATAGGGAACAATACCTTATTAACAATATCTGAAGAGCGGGACTTGGGCATTAAAATTACATCAGACTTAAAGTTCAATTCACATTGCAATCAACAAGTTAAAAAAGCTAACCAGATTTTGAACTGCATTTTGA
The DNA here is from genome assembly GCA_016271365.2 of Neoceratodus forsteri. Classification (NCBI taxonomy): domain Eukaryota; kingdom Metazoa; phylum Chordata; order Ceratodontiformes; family Ceratodontidae; genus Neoceratodus; species Neoceratodus forsteri. Next base: position 1,275,391,826 of record CM057450.1, on the reverse strand, counting down.
GACATATTTCTAGTAGACATCATAATGTAATCATGCCCTTGTACCGGGCCCTGGTGAGGCCTCACTTGGAGTATTGTGCGCAGTTGTGGTCCCCACAGTATAGAGAGGACATTGAGAGAATGGAGGGTGTGCAGTGCAGAGCGACTAGATCAGTATTCGGACTAAAAAACTTACCCTACGATGAGAGATTAACCAAGTTAAATTTATACTCACTGCACTACAGAAGATTAAGGGGAGATTTCTGCATAATGTATAAAATATCACATGACGATACATTGAGAGCAGACTTAAAAATGACCTATAACATAGGATGCTGTAGCACCGGAAAACACAAGTTGCAATTTGTATTGCCTAAATGGAACACAAATAAAAGGAAGCACTGGTTTACTGTAAGGGTGGTACCAGCATGGAATAATTTACCTGCAAGTGTGGTGGGTAGCTCAAGCATTGATATATTTAAAACAAGCTTAGACAAACATCTCTTTTACAAAACTACTAAATTTTAGGCTGAAATGGGCAAGCATTATGGACGCAAGTCTCACAGCTTGAACTAACTTATGAAACTTATGAAACTTATGATGGTCATCAGCTCGTTGTGGGGCATACTAAACTGCAGTCCAGGATAATTTGGGGGGAGGGTGGAAGGGAGGTTGGAGGGTACTCTATTCTTCTAATCCTAGTAGTCTTAGCCTAACCGTTCCTACTGCCTCTATCCTAAGTTGCCTGCACCCACTTACTTCTCCCTGGTTTGCGGCAGATCCTTCCTTCCCTTCCAGTTTACTACTTCCATGGCCAGACCTTCTCTACATCAATGCCTGTTTCTGTGCCTCCCATTCCCATCATTCTGCATATGTTTTACCATACCTGTGTACTATTCATTCTGCTATCTCATCTCCGTTCTCTACTCTATTCTCTTTCTACAGCAGTGTTCTGTGCTTCTGCCAGCCCATACCAGCAGTACTACAGTCTCCGTCCCTAACTCGCACCTTCTGAGGTGCTGAGCGAAGGTAGGCTTCTCCTGTCTACTGGGGATGGGATTCCATTACATTCTCTACCTCCTACTACTTACTAGCTTGGCATCCTCCGTCCCTAACTCTGCTGGACAGCATCGAGTGAAGGTTAACTCGTCCCGACTACCAGGGATGGGAGTCATGTCTACAATCTACTGAGTCTTACCATACTTCTCTACCTCATACCAGTTGCCACTTCCCTTCGGGATCAAAACTTCTTTACCATGTACCCTTCTCATCCTAGCCATGCCTAGATGCCTCAAGTCAGGATCATCCCGCCTCCGCCTTCACCGATGGGTGTCTGAACCTCCATTCCACTGCCTCAACTTGACACATTCTCAGCCTGATACCTGGACGCTGCTTCCCTTCAGGAACATGATTTTGCCTGACTTGCATTCTGCATCCTATCTGGTCTGTATCCTTGATTATGGTCCTATCACACTGCCTCCCATGGCCGGGAGCCTGGCTCTGCATTCGCCAGTTTCCACTTTGCATCCTATATATGATGCAGGTTGCCGCTTCCCTTCAGGAATGGTCTTCACGCACTGACTATTGCCTGTTTATGTGACTCCACTAGTTCTGTACCATCTCTGTCTCATACCCAGTTACCATTCCTGGCTGCAGTGGGATCTCATCCACTCAGTTGTCTCCATCTTCCTACCTAAGCCTGCTGGTATCGGATTCAGGTGATCTCTCCTCTACTACCAGGAGTGGAAGCTCGTTTCTGCACGCTTCTGTTTCAACTTTGTATGCTCTCTCCCGAACCATCGCTTGCTGCTCCCTCCTGGACCTGACCCATTTACAGATTGTACCTCCATCATCCTATCTTCTCTGGCATGTCACGTCCTGGTCATCTCACCTCTACTCCCTTGCTTAGGAGCCTGCGTCTGCATCTGAAAGCACATCCTTCTGCATTTACCTCCTACCCAATTGCAGCTTCCCTCCAGAAACAGGACCACTCTTCTCCCAATGACTTCCATCCTCCCTCACCAGTCTCCATCCTGCACATCCATGATCTTCATACACAACCCCATTTAGTCGTCTTTACCTCTGGATTTGGATCTTGCCTGCTCGTTTCATCTCTACCTCTCTCCAGTTCGACTGCCTCATGGACTTCTTTGCTGCAGGCACCCCTTCTGACTGCTGTACAAGCTCATTTTACTTTCAGATTTGGGAACTGTGTCCTTCATCGCTCCAGTGCCTTACATCCCTTTCTCTTGTCATTTGATGCCTCTTCAGATGTGAGACTCGTACATCTCAAATTAGTTGCTTGGTGATTGCCTTCGCTTATTGGCTTTCTGTGGATCATCCTCTGGTACTTTGCTTCAGCTTCCCTGCATTCTGCTGCTGTTTGCTGAAGGGCTGAAGCAGTCCTGTTTCTTCCTGCACTGCATGTCATCCAGCTTCGCCTAGTCCATCGCCTTCCCCGGATCATTCCTTCAGTCCATCAGGATTCACTCTGGACTTTCCTTCCTATTTGGATGGCTGCCTTTTCTTCTCTGCCTTGCAGACTTGGGGCTTCATCCTGTTTGCTGTGGCTCTTTTGGGGCTAGTAACCTGTCTCTGTCCAATATTCCTGCCCAGTCAAATACTCCTCCCGTTATCCATCTCATATTCCCACTCTGGCCATTCTAACAGCTCTCATCCACTACTCAATGGATTACATGTTCATTTCACCTGAGGAAACTACTTTTAGCACACATCCCTTGGATAACACACCTCATAAACTCTGATGCGATCATAGAATTTTCCATACTGCCCAATCAGCTCCCCATGATCATTCCAGAATCTCATTCGACTGGACACTAAAAAGATTCCTGTCTCTCTCTATTGGATACTCCCTACGAATCTTGCCTATTCAGTCACTGTGAACTTCCCAGTCTACCATGTCTCGCAGGCTATCCTCCTACATGGAAAGGATTTAAATTCTTCTGTTATGCTCTGACTTCATATCCATTGTCGCTGCTACAGATACCGGGAATCGAAAGATACCTCATGCTACCTTGGACATCATCCAGTTACCTTCTGTAGCCTCTTCTACCATCACTGACTCCGTTGACCATGTTACTTGACTCCTACTTCCTCAACAGACATTGCTTGTCCTAAGACCTTCTCAGTTGCCTTCCCAGAACATTCATCATTGGTTCTCCAGTGCCTAGCTGCTTATTAACGTCATGCTATCCAAACCACCATTTTCTAGCTCCTGGACATCACCATACCTTATACAATCATCTGCATTCTTCGTCTATCATCATCAATCGCATTAGCTGCCCATCCAGCGGATCCTCCAGCCATCTTCCACGAATCACCTACGTTAATTTCTCCAGTAAAGACCATTACCGAGAACAGGCTCTTCAAATCTTCTATCCAGAAATCCGCAACCATTAAGGCACATTCGCTATCCCAGTCTTGCCTCCCAACCAGTCTTAGTCAACCATTGCACTAAGATCCTGTGGCATTCCACACTACTCGATCTCACTACCAATTCAGCCTTCAGACTCTTCCATATATCTGCCTCCAAGCTTCTCTGAAGTATTTTGGCATCGGATTAACTGGACACCTAACCAATTATAAGCCACCACAGTGCATCTCACAGACAATCACACCACTGAAATACCCATATTTACTTCATCCAGCATACCAGCAGAGCATTTACAAGTATAGTTATGACATCATACCCAAATAAGCCATCCAATTCCTTATGCCGAACTTCCAATCATTCTCTCTTTATATATTCAGTTACCATCTGGACTGCATTTGCAAATCTTCCTCTATTCATCTATTAATCACTTATAGCATTACTCCCATATGGCACTCAAAGACTCTCCTCTATTCATTTTTCTACTTCATGAATACTTACTTAGCAACTCATCGCTCACTACTGAATTCCGTATCTCCAGACTTTACCTTGAACGTCAAACCTTACACAAGTTGGACCATTCACCTATGAATTTTGAAATCATCACATTTCCCATCATTCACTGTCTGAAAGCATATTGATCAAATCATGCTCTCCCTGCTCTTTACGCCCTGCAATTCCTTTGGACACGCATCCTTCATCACCTTGGAAATCTGGACTTCATTCACCCTTCCTCAACTGGATCTGCTCCACACTTAGGATTCTACTGCTCCTTTAGGAAAGACCTACTCTTCAACCTCAGAATCATCATTCAAGCTGCATCATCCACGGATCAAGGATGGAACATCATCTCCAAGAAGCTCACCTTCTTCAAATTAGCTATGGTTACTAGAACCTAGGTCCTTCTCCTCTTAGTATGCCCAGAGGATAGACAGACCACCAACCATGGGTCCTCAGAAGTTTCCTCCACTTGGGTTTTTTTTTTCCTCTCCTGAGTGCCAGAGATCATACGCTCCTTGCGCTGGAGGAGGTATATTTTTGGGCCTTCTATTCCCTACAAATTACTACCTACATACCTACTACTCAAGGGTGGGAATAGAGTAAAGCCACAAAAAAATACTTCAAGTTACACAAGCACTATATACCCCATTGCTGTTCCACAAACATTGAATGGTTCCTTGCTTTTCCTTTGCAACTGCTGCAATCAGCATATTTTTATATTCAAGATAAGAGTCACCGAGATCTGAAGAAGGCAGTTGTTGCAACTTAAACTGAGGGTCAAGAGTCGAAAGAACATTTTTGTCTCTCGTTATATTGTTACGTCTTCTGCAGTTTTGGAATTGCTGTATCAGTCGTTCCATAAGGGATACACCAGCTTTGTCTCTTTTTGTTCAGAACCTCAATGCAGCCTCCTGAGTTCCTTGTTCAATACATTTATGATGGGAATAACCTGGCTTAGAGTAGCATTCTCTTTGCTAATCTGTCAAGTTGCTTCCTTAAAGGGAGTCAAGAGCAATGTAAGATGCTCCACGAGGCCCCACTGGAATGAACTCAGCTCACCATCTGCTGCATTGTGATCCATGGTATATTCATGGACTGCCTTCTTCACACATGTAAAACATTGAGTTCCATCTTGTCGGAACATCTTGTTTTAGTTGTTGTATTGGCAAGCTGTTTTTTTTTCTAGAGGTCAGCCAAGATACCATGTGATTTTACAGCGTGACTAAAATGGTCACAGATTTTCTTTGCAGCTCTCACTAGTATTACTATGCTGTTGTCACTGGAAAGGAAAGGCCATACTTACAGATTTAATAAGTGTGCAAAGCATGGAATGTGAGTAAAACCACCATATTACAATACACTAGCAATACTGGCGCCATTGTCTGAAATTACAAGTCCAGTATTGAATTCCGGGGGCTATAACCACTCAGAAATTTTTTCACGCAACTCTTTCAAAACATTGTCAGTGGCGTGATGCTTGCCAAACATGCTACTGCAAAGAGCTGCCATTCTTTGTCTTCCTTCCTGTACACTGCTGTGGTGGTCTTTGAAGATGACTGTGACACCCAATGTGCAGTTATACACATATAATCAGTGGTTTGAGAACTCATCCACATGTCTGTGGTCAGGTGCACAGCGCCCCATTCACTCTCTTTAAGAGCCAATTTTATTTTACTTTGCACACATTCATACATTTTGGGAACAGTGACAGTTACAAAATATTTACGGCTTGGTATGCTGTAACATGAAGCAAACTATTTTAAAAGGGCTCTAAAACCATCATTCTCCACCACAGAAAATGGCTGCAGGTCCTTGGCAATAAATTCAGCTATTAACTGATTGATTTTTAATGTTAATTGATGTGATCTACTGCAGGAAATGTTTTGTTCAAGCATTGCAGTTGTAGTTTGCTGTATAGTTCTTGCAGGGGAGCAAAAACCACAAGATTGCAGTGATGAAGCTGTTGCTTGACCAAATACTTTTGTCAGTGAAGTTGAACATGTTATTTTTCTGCCATGACTCTGTCTCTTCACCCTCACTATTGTCTGTAGGATTATTTTCATCACAGATATTTTTTCCTTGCTCTGGGCTGTTGCCCAGCCGAATGGTTAGATATGCTCTTTGCAAATGCCTTTGGCCCCTCACTTTCCCTCTAACTTCCCAATAACAAAAGGTGCAGACAGCAACACATTCATTTTTGGGACTTATATTAAAATAGCTCCACACAACTGAGGTGGAACATTTTGTCTTCATGCCAAGCAGGAATTGCAGCAGTTTTGGTGGCTGGTATTTCTGACCCCAATTCATGCACACTGCAGCTATCCCTAGAAGAGCTACTGTGATTGCTATTGATTTTTTTCCCCACTACTGGCTATGACTAGTGGCGGTGCTTGCTGTATGTGTTTTTGTTTTTTCTTTTTGAGTGGGGGAGCTCAGGTGGCATCCTCTACCTTATCAGTATCACATTCTGATTCATCACCCTTGGAAGAGCATAACCGATACATCATAATTGTGATCTTGTTCTTGTACATTTACAACCTCTTCTTCATCAGAGACAGTACTTTCCGATGAAGGAGCCAGATATACATGAGTGGCACATCGTGGAGTGCCAGGTCTAGTGGTACTAGATCCTTTTCCTTTTCCTTAATCATTGACTTTCTAGGTCTAGGGCTACCTGTTTTTGTGTTTTTACTTCTATCTGATTTTTCTGGCAATGCCGAGAGTGCTGCATTACCTTGATTAGGGGATTCCCCAACATTCTTTTCTTTTTCTGGTTGTGTTGCTTCATTATCAGTTGTATTAATTATATCTTCAGCAGTAAATTTCCTTTTTTTTCTGAATTTCTTTTTGGGAAATATTGTTATAGTTACATGTACATGGGTTCATGGCAGGCAGGTCTTGCCAAACAAACCCAATAGATTTTTTTGACTCAGTGACAAGGGAGTTAGATCAGGGAGGGGCAGTAGATGTGACCTACTTGGATTTTAGCAAGGCCTTCAATACTGTCCCACATAAAAGGCTAATAAACAAATTGAACAGCCTGGGAGTCAGATCCAGAGTGGTAAACAGGGTTAGAAATTGGTTAAGCAGTAGGACACAAAGGGTGGTAGTGAACTGAGTTCAGTCCATAGAGAGGGAGATGATCACTGGGGTGCCTCAGAGATTAGTGCTGGGCCCAGTCCTCTTTAATGTCTTCATAAGTGACATTGCAGAAGGACTAGAGGGGAAGGTGTGCCTCTTTGCAGATGACACAAAGATCTGCAATAGGGTCTACACACACAGGGGTTGGAAAAAATTAGAAGGGACCTGGTCAAGTTGGAGGAATGGTCAAATGTATGGCGGCTGAGATTTGATGTAAAAAACTACATGCACTTAGGACACAGGAACCCAAGGGACAAGTACTCAAGGAGGGGAGGTATCGTCGGCCACCAAACAGGAGAGTGATCTAGGAGTGAGTATATCTGATGACCTAAAGGTAGCTGGACTGTGTGAAAAGACAGTTAGAAGGGCCAACGGGATGTTGGGGTGCATAGGTAGAGGCATCACCAGTAGAAAATGGGAGGTGGTGATGCCACTGTACAGGACACTGGTGAGACCTCATCTGTAGTATGTTGTCCAGTTTTGGAGGCCGTGTCTCAGGAAGGACATAGACAGAGTGGAGGCAGTCCAAAGAAGGGTTACAAAAATTGTACAGGGACTGCACTAAAAATCATATGAGGAGAGGCTGAAATACCTCAATATGTATTCTCTAGAGGTGAGGAGGGGGTACATGATAGAGATGTTCAAATACCTTAAAGGGATAAATAAGGTATGGGGGATAGTATCTTTCAGAAAAGAGGATGGAAAGAACTAGGGGACATGATATGAAGTTGGAGGAAAGTAGAATCAGTGGTAATGTACGGAAGTACTTCTGTACAGAAAGGTTGGTGGATGCTTGGAATAGCCTTCCTACAGGGGTGGTGGGGCAAAGATGGTGGAGAAATTCAAAAATGTGTAGGACAAACACAAGGGAATACTAGAAGAGGGAAGGGGGGAAAGCTGCAGATCAATTACAGTCTGCAGCATAAGTAAAAGGTAAGAAAAATGGGCAGACTAGATGGGCCAGGCAGTCCTTATCTGCTGACAAACTCTTTGTATCTATGTACCAATTTCAGCCATACTGCTGGTGTTGGTCACATGTTCCGTTTCCATTGCAGACTCTGATTCTGAATCCATTTTTTTGGGTCCAGCTTAATTATTTAATTAATTAGTAGTTTTAGTTTGGTTGCAGAGAAGGCAACACAGAGTCTGAGACGTGACACCCCCCCCCTTCTCAAAATACATGAGGTACTATATGACCTAGTAGTAGTTCAGTGACAGAGTTGGGTAACACAGAGTCTGAGACATGACACCCTCTTTCAAAATAAGTGAGGCACTATGTGACCTAGCAGTTGTTCAGTCACAGAGATAGGCAACACAGAGTCTGAAATGTGACACCCCCTCTCAAAATATGTGAGGCACTATATGACCTAGTTGTAGTTCAGGCTCAGAGATGAGCAACACAGGGTCTGAGACATGACACCCCCTCTCAAAATATGTGAGGCACTATGACCTAGTAGTAGTTCAGGCACAGAGATGGGCAACACAGAGTCTACTGCAGTATGACCTTTCAGGGCAGCGCAGAGATGGGCAACACAGAATCTGAGACATGGGCGACCCCTCCCCAAAATCTATTCTGTACAGCATTATAAGGCCCCCCTCAAAATTAATGAGCACTATGATCTTCAGACAGAGTTCTCCTGTCCTGTCTACTCCTCTTATTAGTGCTTACTTTCTTAATATTTTTTTAAACATTTTTTTACAAAAACATATTTTTCAAACAAAGAATTATTCAGTTGTTGGAATCTGTACACTAGTGATATTTATTTACATTTTTTTTTTCAATTTTATTGATTTTGCAAGAAAAACAGACTGAAACTAATACCTAGCCTAACCTATCACATTCACTAATGTATACATTTTTGTTTATTTTATTAGAAAAGTCGGAAGTACATCCTTTGAGTTAAAAGCTCCTTTATGAAGGATCCTCATCAAACAATAAAAATTAAAAAAGCAGGGGGAGACAAGACAGGTGGGAATATTTGCAGCTGTGAGGCATTGCCAAAATAAACAGTATTAAATACATACAGTATCACAGTAATGTCAGCAATATTACAGAGTTCACAAAAATTTGAAACACCAGATTATAAGGGATCTCACCCATGATGAGGAGGAAAAGTGAACAGTCAGAAAGGTACAGGAACTGAATAAAAGTGAATAGGTAGTGGCAGCAGCACTAGGAATGAACCTTTGTTGCTCGATAGTTTCATGAGAACTACACCTGCCTCATGGCACTGCAGGCCATGCTTTTTGTAGTGCCCCCAAATTGCTCTCCTGTGCACTCTGCTGTTGTCCGCACTGTGCTATGGAATTTGTTGGTCTCTCCTTCTCTGTCTCTACTCCCTTTTTCTTTCTAACAAGGAAAAATGCTGTTTCTTTTTTTTTACTGTAGAGTTAAGTACTCTGCAACGTCTGCAGCACTCTACTGTTTCATTGGTCTCTCTCTCTCTCTCTCCCTCTCTTTACTCTCCCTCACTCTCTTTATGAACAAGGAAGAATAACGTTTCTTTTATTTTACTGTAAAGTTAAGTATTCTGCAACATCTATAGCACTCTGCTGTTTGCTGTTGAGAACTACTCTCTCTCTCTCTCAATACCTGTTTTTTGGGTTTTTTTTTTTACTGTGGAGCTAAGTATTTTGCAGCATCTGCACTCTGCTGATGAGTTTGTTGGTCCCACTTACTCTCCCTCTCTCTCTTTCTGACTGAAAGAAAAACATTTTTTTTTCAGTGGCGCCCCCTCCACACATGCACAACTGTCTCCCTTCAAAGCAGAGCCCCACATGAGCTGGATACACAGTTTCCTACAGGATATACTGTGGTGGCTGACACACAGAAATTGGCTAGGTTAAAACATGAGTCAATCACAGACAAATGACCCTAATTGGTTGGCTCCCTTCAGTGCCCCAGTATCATGAGTGTTTGCCTTTGTTGGTCATGTGACAGTCCAAGGACACAAGAGTATGCGGTAGAGACTGGGGAAAAAATGTTTTTTTTTTTTTTTACTTCTGTATCCTGCCCTGCTGTCAGTGGAACAGGCTGCTGCCTGTAATCCACCAGACTGGACCACACTTCTGAACCGGGCCAACTCGGGTCAAGCCAAGAAAGGCTTGGTATTCCTGAAGAGAACAGAGTTAGCCCAGTCTGGGGAGGTTCAGAAGTGTGGCAGAACTGGTTTGCCCATCCCTATTTTAAAAACTTTAAAAGTTCCATATCTTAATTCAGGAACAAAAACACAGATAGGTATATTGATGTTTCTGCCCCCCCCCAAAACAAAAAACATTATTGCTGAAAAGACTACATGGTGATTAACAAATACTGCTGCTTCAGGTATTTCCAACCTGTGCTAATGTTCTGGAATAATGCGCTGTCACGTGAGCACATTCAACCAAACATATTTCTTGGTTGGTCTTATTCATCTCTTATGTTTACTATCTCAAGTCAAATAGATATTAGATTGTCTGTCAGTCTAAACTATGTAATATATCGGCAGCATCCTGTTTTCAATTTTTCTGAATGATCTCCCTTCCACCTGCATCAACTTGCATATACCTATGTGTGCAGATGACATAGCCATCTTCACCTCCATTCTCTCTGAAGCTCCAGTGGAAAACTTGCTTCTGTAGGATTTCCATAATGTCCTGTGCTGGTTCCATTCCAACCTTTTCAAGGTCAACACTAAGAAAAGGTGCCTATGACCTTTAGTACCAGCCAAAATTTGGCCAAGAAGAACAAATAGATTCAGAGTATTAGAAGCTTTTAGTGTAGTTGTCTTCGTGAGAACGAAGCATGTCAATCAAACATTTAGACTAATGATGAACAGCTGTGGGTCATCAGCAATCAGAGAACCATCTACCCTGGGGTACTGTCCTCTGGTAGATGGTTCTCTGATTTTGCTTTTGTTATTTTGGCTGTCATTCATCAATAAATCCCCAATTGTTTGATTGACATGGACTTTTCATTCTCATTTTTGAGACAGCAGCACTAAAAGCTTCATTTAAGCTCCTGAGTGCGATATTTGTTCTTTGTGGATGATTGGGGTTGATTGGGGTTGCTTACCCTTTACATGCACTTGCTCAATTCCAAGGTGCAGTATCACCTGGACTAATTTGTAAAAATTGGCCAGGCCCTCAAAACTTCTGGTCTTCACCATGCTGGATGACTCCCCTCTTGAAGCGGTGCTGTCCTTCAAGTACCTCAGCGTGCGACTTGAGAACAAGCTTGACTTCTGGCCCACATCAATGCTATCTATGTGAAACTCTGCCTCTAGCTTGGTGCCCTGTACTGTAACAAAGACTGCCTACCCCAGCCAGTCCACCATGAGCTGGTCATCAAAATGCTGCTCCTGGTCTTTTAACTATTCAGACACAGTCTACAGTACAGCCCCTTCCATTTCCCTAGCCAGAGTGAGTACCCTCTGCAATGCCTTCATTTGCTTTTTGACAAACTTTCCATCACATATGCACCACTGCTCCCTCTGTTACTCCCTTTCTGTCCTATCCCTACCTTCACATAGGCAGTCACACCACTGCCTTCATCTCCAAGGACTGTTTGAGTCCCTTCCTTATTTATTTATTATTTGTTTGAAAAGTTTCATCAGGAAAGGCATACTGTGCTACAATAGCTCATTTCCAGATGTGTTCTGGTGGAAAGGGGAAAGGAGGATACAATTTAGATACAGAATTGGTGGGAATAATCATAGTGGAAGTCTTACAGAAAAACAATCAAGGCATTTACGTAACATTTTTAGATATACATACAGTAAATTCCATTGTGTGTGGACTAGGTATGACTAACCAATTTACATACACATGTAAATAAACTTGTATTTTCATAATTATGTACATTTACCTATTTACATATACACAGAGCTATCTATAGTGCATTGCCCTAAACATATTCACTCAGAGACGAATTATAAACATATGCACACAGCAGTTTCATACATTTGTGCTTTACTTTAACACTTGGGGTATAAAGTGAGGACTTAGCTAAAAGTAAGGTGTGAGGACTTGGTCTGACCAAGGTGGTGAGGGAGGAGGAGAGGGCAGCCAGATGGGCCTGCTCCCCCTTGGGATACAAGAACCCCACAAGGAGAATGGCAGGGGGTAGACTGAGGAGAGAATAAGTGATAGGGGAGGAGATGGGCAGCCAGATGGGCCTGCTGCCCCTTCGGGATGCAAGAACCCTGCAAGGGGGATGGCAGGGGGCAGTGAGGGAGAGAATTGGTGGATATAAATGCTGGTACATGGTGCACATAGAGAGTTGGGGGATGCAGAACAGAGTGCGCGGGTGTGGACATTAAGGAAGGGGTAATGATGTTTGGGATAGAGAGGGGGAGCAGAGAATAAATAAGGGAGGGAGGGTCATGACTACAGAGGGCAACTAGAGTGTCAAAATAGGTCTAAAACAAATGGGCAGACTAGATGGACCTAGCGGTTTCCTTCTGCCATCAGCTTCTATGTTTCTGTATTTCTATGTCATGTGCAATTACAGGAGGGGGAGATGTAGTGTCAAAGAAGGTGGGATAGTGAGCAGGTAGACAGGGCAGAATGGGTACCTAAGTGGATGGAGTTCCAAGTGTTTGGAAAGTGATTGGAGAAGGCGGCTCTTCCAGAAGTGAAAGACTGGGAGGGGAAGGCGAGGGTCCTATGGGTGGAGTTGTGGAGTGGGTAGAGGGGAGAAGGAGGGATGGAGAGGAGGGAGTGGAGGTAGGGAGGCAGAGATCCAGGATAGTACTTTCCAATTAAAGAAGCGCTCTGGGCAAGGTGTCTGACACTAAGAGAGGGGAAGGAGAGAGAGGTGTAGAGGTCACAGTGGTGGGTATGAGACAGACAGACAGTCAAGGGCAGAATGACAGAATGAGTTGAATAGAGTCCCCTCCCCTTCCCTCAATCCTCTCTCCTGTCCCTCCTACTGCATGCTGTCTCTGCTGTAGGGACCAGAGACCCTTCTCCACTCCTCCCTTTCATTCCGCTGCTGGGTGTCTACCTTCTCCTATCTCCTGCCAGCACTCTGGAACCAGCTCTCCCTAACCCTTCGCCATTCTACCACTGGTTCCTTCAGAAACTCCTCCCTCCACCCACCTGCACCTGTTTCCCATAGGTGGTTCCCCCTAGTGATTTTGTTAGTTCAGGGTTTTGGTTCCCCATGACCTAACTGGTCCCTGGGGCACTGCATAGATTGCCTTTGTACTGCCTTGATGCCAAATTTCAGTTTTCCACTTGATCTAGTTCTTGCATAACATATTTGTACTTTTACGGGAGGGGTGGAAAAAGTGAGGCAGGACCTAGGTAAACTGGAGGAATGGTCTAGAGTGTGATTGGTGAGATTCAATGCAAAAAAGTGCAAAATCTTGCATTTGGGGCGCAAGAACCCAGGGGAGGATTACATGATGGGGGGTTGGGGAGATACTGACAGTCACCAAACAGGAAAGGGATCTGAGGGTAATCATATCTGATGACCTAAAGGTGGCCAAACAATGTACCAAGGTTGTGGGGAGAGCCAGTGGGATGCTGGGGTGCACAGGGAGAGGTACCACCAGCAGAGGAAAAAAGGTAGTGATGCCACTGTACAGATGTTTGGTGAGGTCTCTGTTTGGGGTACCATGTCCATTTCTGGAGGCTGCATCTCTGTAAGGACATAGACAAGGTAGAGGCAAGTCAAAGAAGGGCAACAAAGATGGTGTAGAGCCTGCACCAAAAGTCATATGAGGAGAGACTGGGACACCTCAGTATGTATACCCTGGAGGAGAGGACTGCCAGGGGAGGTATAATAGAAACCTACAAATATCTAAATGACATGAATAGAGTACCAGAGGGTAGCATTTTTCAGAAAAGGAGATGTTCAGGAATGAGGGGGCATGACATGAAGTTGGAAGGGGATAGACTAAGGGGTAACATGAGGGAGTATTTATTCACAGAAAGGGTGATGGATGCATGGAATAGACTCTTAGCAGAGGTGGTGGAGGCAAACACAGTGGGGGAATTCAGAAATGCATGGGACAGGCATAGGGGAACCCTAGCAATAGGAACAAGAAAGTAAAGTCAGAGATCAAGTAGGGTCTGAGGCTTTTACAGTAGGTAGGGAAAATGGGCAGACTGGATGGGCCTAATGGTTCCTTCTCTGCTGTCAATTTCTATGCTTCTATGCTTACCTGTTCCAACTTTGTACCAGTGAAGCATTAATTACTGTACCATCTCTGTACTTTTTTGTCTGTACCATGTAATGTACTTTATTATGTTTTTCTGTTTCCTCCTGTAACCATTCCCCTGAGTTGTACTTGGAAATGAGCCTCAGCTCAGTGTACCTCTCCCAGTTACCAATTTTCAAATAAATAAATCTAGTTAAATAGGAATTATGATTCAAGGCAAACTTGTTCCTTATCTTTTCCATAAACCTGACCTGGAAGTTGAACCACATTTTATTTCTAGCTGCTCTTTCCTGTGCAATCTGTCCATTTCTTGTCCTGTTTGTAATTTGTAGCGTTTTTTTTTTCAACGTGTATGTGACCGCAGATAACATTTCTGCTTGTGTACATATTGATAAAAATGGTTGGGTAACAGCGTCTAAAGTCTTCTAGCTTCAAAGACAGGAGATAACTCTCTGTAAATATATTCAGAATCCCAAGTCCTGGCAACTTGCAATGCTGAGTGAGTCATGACTCCAACTGAATAACAGTTGGGCTGCAAATACTTAGTTCAGCAGTTCCTTTGATTAATGATGCCGCACATTAGACAGATAATTTCCCTGAGTAAAACGATGGTTAGGTTTATCGACCACTAGCACTAATTAATCATAGTGTACATCTTTGGGGTGTGAGTGCTTTTCACAGCCTGAAGATCCTGCAATGCATCGCTGTCGCATGTGTTCTGTCTATACCCCACTGTAATTAAACTTCCAGCAACATAAATAAACAGTACAGACCTGTAACCCAGTATCTTCAAAGTGTGATCAGTGTCCTGTAAAGTAACAAGCATGCCAGTTAATGACTTTTTAATTATGCTGTTACTCTTTCTCCTTCTATAAAAGGTTTTTTTTATTCATTGTGAAGTTATAATCCTTTAGGTACAGTACCTGTAAATCATCAATGGGGCAGAGGACCACACCCTCATTTAGTTGGTTTCTGCCTTACGTATCTTTCTCTCATCAAACTGCTCCTGCTTTAGCCCTCCTTAACCATCCTGCTATACCTCTGCTCCTCTCCATGACTCACATCCTGTATTAAACCTTCCTCCCCCCTTGAGCCTGCTTCCCAGTATGCTCTCCTCTCCCTTCACTGCTTACCCCCTCATTCCTACCCCTTACCTTCTTCCATTACCAACTTGCCCCTGCTTAGTTTTGACCTCTGGCAGGGTTCTCAGTGTCCTGGAGGGGTCTAGCACTAGGCAAGCCTCCTCCTCCTCCTCCTTCCCTTCCCCCTCTCTCCTTTCTGCCCAACTTGTCCTCACCTTAATCTGCCCTCTGTTGTATTCTTAGCACCCTGGCGATGTCTACTCTCAGGTAAGTTTTTCCCTTCCTCCTTTTTTTCTTTCCTCTTCTATCCCCCCTATTCCTTCTGCCCAACTTGTCCTCACCTAATTTTATCCCCTGGCAGGGTTCTCTGCATCCTGGAGGGGACCAGCACTGGGCCATTACTCTTCCTTCACTCCCCCTCCCCCTCTATCCTTTCAACCCAACTAGTCCTTGCCTGATTCTGTGCTCTGGCAGGGTTCTCAGCATCCTGGAGTGGCCTAGTCTTAAGCAAGCTTCTTCCTTCTCTCTTCTTTCCTCCTTTCCCTCCATACTTTCTTTTCTCTCTTCCCAACTTGTGCTCACCTAGTTCTGCCCCCTGGCAGGGTTCTCAGCATCCTGGAGGGTTCCAGCACTGGGAAATGACTCTTCCTTCCCTCTCCTTTCCCCTCCATTCTTTCTACCTAACTCGTCCTCACCTAACTGTGCTCTCTGGCAGGGTTCTCAACTTCCTAAAGAGACCTAGTCTTAGGCAAGTTTCTCCTACCCCTCCTCCTTCTTCCTTTTACCATCCCCTCTACTATCACTACCTAACTTGTCCTTGCCTACTCCTGCCCCTTATTCAAAGTCCTCACCTCATTCCACCACTGGCCGGGATCTCTGCACTCTGAAGGGGCCAGTTCCAGGTCTGACCCATCCTTCCCTGCCCTATCCCTTATCCCCACCTCTCTCCCCGTCACCCCTGCACTTAAACAAAGGAATTAGTTCACTTGAGGTAATAACTTGCACTTTTGTTCTGTCTGAGGTGCTCCCAGATTGCACTAGCCCTGTGTTAACTTGCCCTTCACAATTGATTTCTTGCTCATTTTGCTCCGGTAAGGTTCCCTCCATTTTTAACCTCTCCTTTCTCCAGCTGGTTTCCCCTTTCTACCCCTCTACCCTCCTTGATGTCCCCTCACTGCACTTCATTCATTCAATAATTGCTAAATAATCTGCCTCTTAACTGTGATCCATTCTTGCAAGGAGCTGTCTCCAAGACTACATTCAACTTCTGTACTCTGTTCCTCAGATATGCCACTTGTAATTAAATGCATATTCCACAAGTGTGATATATTTAACTAGACATTATGTCACAAATGCAGTTGTATGATTAGTTATGACATTTTTTGAACTGTATGTCTTGTTACAAATGTAAATGAATGTTTAATTTCTCAGATATTGTTAAACATTAAACTGTATGTCTAATTCTTCATCCACCCCCCCCCCCGGTCATACCGGGAGATGAGCAACTTGTTGTTCAGTGTGCCTTCCTGGTGAAACTGATGTGTCAGAGTTCACACAGTCTAAACATTCAGGAATGAAAGTCCTGTATTGAAGGTGAACTGTATGTAATCCACAAACGTGCATTTTTATAGGACATTAAATATTGGTTCACATTCTGTTAATGTGCCATCACTACTGATATTTTAGTAAGTTTGGTGGATCTTAGTGATTAATATAACATAGGTGTTAAGGATCATTTAAGAACTGTATAATGTAGTTTATGTGCTTTCAAGTTCTTAGATTATTTTTATGATTTATTTCTCAAGGATAGCCCAGCTGAGATGAACATCTCATTCCCAGTGGGGTCCTGCTCCCATCCATTTCCACAGCTAGGTGAGCTGGAGTACTGAGAGGTTACATGACTTGTCCAAGATCACACAGTGAGCCTTTGGCTTTAGTGTAGTTTGAACCTGCGACCTCCCAGTTCCCAAGCCAGTGCCCCAACCACTATACCCCCCACCATCTCTTGGCAAAGTTCTACCACAGAACTGTTGTTGAAAGGGACATAAACAACATCATAAAGTTCCACAATGGTACTTAACACTAGTTTGTAACTCAAAGGCATCCTCTGCATTTATGAAAAGACCAGTAAAGTCTGAAAATAACAGCCTGGGAACAAGTATTTTACAGGAATGAATTACTGATGGGTTCAGTGCAGTTCTCCTTTAAAGGTATCTGCTAATGAGTGTAGACCTGAAAATATTACAACTTGTTGCCCAACCTTCCAGCATTTGATTTTAAGGTGCCACTACAGTTGTGAAGGCTGTTTATGATCATGGGGAGGGCAGGTTCTGCTAACATTGCAGAGGTTAGATTAATTGTTTTTAACTTGTCCTGGGCTTTGGCCACGGGGGTTACCTGTTGCTTCCCTGGTCCTTCGGCCGATCTTGGGTGTCAGGATCCCGCATCATTGTGCTTGATGCCTGGGAGTTTTGTGCTTTTTCCTCCCATTTTTGGTTCTCACTCCTTAGGGTGCTGGCATGAAGGACTAACATGCAGACTGATGACATACACATCATAGTCAAGTGCCCCGCAGTGCCCTCCCTGACTCATGACAGCTGTACTTCCACTGGCAGTAGTGCTATGGGTGCTATCACTGCTCGGAATATCCCCCCCAGAGGAGGAGTGCATCCATTGGGATGCTCAATCTTTCTCCCCCCAACCAACCCTCAATGACCTGGGCCTATTCCCAAACCCGGGTTGGAGTGGAGATTAAAGGGAAACTAACATGAATTATAAAATGTATCAATATTGTTACTAATGGAAATCTGCTTTACATAAGTTATTGGCTGAACCTGTAACACTTTTAGGGTCAGAATTGTAACCCATTTAGTTGCCCCTTCCTTTATAGCTGCAGGCATCCATTTTCTAAATCACAGGCACAGAAAATGACATCACATCAGGGGGAAACAGAGGGAAAATACAGTGCTGTCAGTAATTTACAATGAATAGTTTTTGATCCCCTCAACTTTCAGTGACATTTGAGGTAAATTGTGCTGATGGCATTTTCAGGCATCAGCATCCCTGCCATCTTATAAATTTGTAAAGCCACTGTGTCATGGAGCTACAAGTATATTGTCCTGTTGTAAAAAAAGTTCAATGTTGTTAAAATATGTAGTGCTTGGTGATACTTGAGTAGATTTAAGATTTGTTTATTGAGTATAATGTGACTTTTCTCTATTACCACCTTTGGTAGATTGGGTTAAGTAGCTGTAGGGAATAGCCCAAAAAGATGACCTCCTCCAACTCCAGAGAGTGTGATCAGAAGCATGCAGGAGAGGAAAAACCCCTTAGGGGAAAACCTCTGAGGACCCATGGCTGCTGATCTGCTCGTCCTCTGAGCAAACTAAGAGGAGATAACTGAAAAAGCATTTTTAAGTTTGGAAATTGGATTAGGGATATATATTTAGAAGGCTGATGATTTCCATTTTTCAAGCCTTTTGATGATGTGCCCGGGAATGTTATTGTGAGATACTGAAGTAGCTGCTCCTATTCGGAAGGAGTGACTTGAAAAGGAAAATGGATTAAGTCTGAGTCTCTGAAGTAGGATTCTTGTATGATCAATTAACCATTTTGTTGTCATGGGGATGTTGGCATCTGAAGATAGAAGGGAAGAAGATGGATTTGAACTGGAATGGAACTTAATGAGTTTTGATAAAATCATGACTGGACACCATTTATTTGATGTTGAGTAATATGTTATGGAGATTCTGGATTTGAGTCTGTCAGTTTTTGATAAAGGTAAAGTGAAGATGAAGGTATCATTGTGCCTTTTGATGTTAGATACTTTGAGGAAAGCAGATGAACAAGGTGAAGCTGTGGTGAATTCTCCTGGATGAAGGAATCCATAGAAAGCAAGCATGATGGCTGGAGATATAATGAGATTTGAATGATGTTCAAATTGATTAGAGTCTAGTAAGTCTAATAGTTTCCTAAATAAAGGTCCTTTGATTGGGAGTCGACTAGGGGAACTTGGAGTAGATAAACATTTGAAGCCTAATAGAAGTAGTTTGATTGGTTGATTAGAGAATAGAGATGGTGATGATGGATAATACTGAGACAGAGTGAACTGCATACCTGCAAGATATCATTTGATTGTGCCATGTGCGAAATGTAGGGCTTGATGACAAAATGTCAGGAAGGCTGGAACTCGATCTACTGAAATGGTAGTTGGTTCTGATGATGAGGAAGCGCAGCATGATACGTATTTATTCCAGGCTGTTGAATATATAGCTCTGGTAGATGGAGCTAATGATGACCACATGATGATAGATGCCAGATGCCGATAATATATTAGGCCATTATTAGGTCGCAGTGTGTCGGTGGCGGGGTCATAGTTGGGTTGGCTGAAGGATGAAGATGGAAGAATTCCTGAAATTGAAATCAAGAAAGAACATCAGCTGCTTGATTTTGGGCACCAGGAATATAATAGCAATTTATTGTGAAATCGTGGATAAGAGAGAGCCATGTTAACCTCCGCATGAATAGCATGATAGAAAGAGATGATGAACAACCTTTATTGACGATAGCTACTGTGGATTGGTTATCTGAGAATATGGAGACTGACTGGTGGGACTACAAGTGGCCCCACGTAGCTGCGGCTGCTACGATGGGATAGATTTCGAACAGCGGAGACGTATATACGAATTCGGCCAATGATGATATGTCTGGAGGCCAGGGGGCTGCGATCCATTCTCGAGAGAATATAGCAGCGTATCCGTTAGTAGAAGATGCATCTGTGAAAATGCAAGGATGGTTTTTGTGTGTGGTGGATTGTTTCTGAATATGGAGCATCCATTCCAATTTGCTAGAAAAAGAGACCACATGGCTAAATCGGACTTAGCAGATGCTGTGATTCTGACATGGTGGTGTAGCTCTTCAACGGATGAGGATCGGATGAGAAGGTATGAAATAAATGATCGACCTTGCGGAATAATTCTCACTGCAAAGTTTAGGTAGCCCAAAAGGGAAAGCAGTTCTTGTTTCGTGCAATCCTCCTGGATGGAAAAGGAGGAAACCAGCTGTTGGATTTGAGAAAGCTTATCTAGCAGGAGGCGAGCTTCCATACGATCGGAATCCAGTACAATGCCCAAAAATTCAAGAGCTGTAGAAGGTCCGGATGTCTTCTTGGCCGCAACGGGAACTGATAGAGTGTTGAACAGGCTGAGAAGCGCCGAGATACTGGCCTCTGGAATGGCATGGGGAGAATCCACAAGAAGGAAATCATCTAGCAAGTGAAGCATGGTGCGTAAGCGACAAATATTCAGCAAGGCCCAGCAGAGGAAGTCGGCAAAGATGTCAAATAACTTGGGGCTGCTACGGCATCCAAATGTAAGAAGAACTACAAAGTAAAAAGCAGAATCCCAATAAACTCCATGGATGTGCCAGAGGGAGGGAGGGATGGATGGGAAGCAACTTGAAGGCATCTGATATGTCTGCTTCAGACAACCAAGAGCCATGGCGGGACTGCTTGATTAAGGAAATGGCATCATCAATACGAGCATATGACAAGGAAAATTCGTTAGCTGGGATGAGAGAATTGACGCTTGGAGTGGGAGAATGACGAGGGCAGAAAGGTCGATAAGCAGGTTTTTGCCAGAGAACTTCCTAGTAGCAATTCCAAGAGGATTGATTCGATATATTGGAAAGGGGGAGTTGGGGAAAGGGCTAATAGGAATCCCTTGTCCACTTCCGATTGGAGGAGGGAGCAAACTATGGTAGGTTCCTGAATGGCAGACCGTAGATTAGGGCAGAAATGTGATGAAGTGGGAAGGACTAGAACTCCTGTGTGAAAGCCATAAGTAAAAGCAGAGAGGAGACAGCACACAGCGTCCTGGTCAGGGTGAGTGGACAGCAATTGGGCGAGGGCACCGATGGCCACAGGAGTAGAGGGTGGACCTGGCATCATTTGGATGGTTTGGGAGCCTTAGGGCAGATGTAGCGAGCGTGAGACTCACCACAGATACAGCACAAGTGAAGGAATTGGCATCTAGGGTGGAACAACCGTGATCATTGAAGTTGTTGCAAATGGATTTACTGCTGATATTATGAATGGGGTGACCATGGCGGTCGATGCAGAGCTGGCAGGTTTCAGGTACGGGTGTGCTAGGCTGGGGTGGAAGGGGTTCGAAGAACGAATTGGGTCGGAACAGATACGGAAGGCCGAGGAGGAGAGACCTTCAGTGGGCAAAGGGGAGTGAAATGATTAAATGAACCACAGAGTGAACAAGAATAGGCACGTTGGCCATCAAAGTGGTGGCAAAAGAGTTTGTTATCCAAAACTGCCCAATTAAGCTTGATGTTATAATGGTTCAGCGCAGAGGCAGCTTTTACCGAAAAGGAACAATGATAATCGTAGAAATGAGTCCCACCATAACAGACGCTGAGGTTGACAATGAGATAAAGGTAAGTATCCAATTCCTCGCGGCGATCTGGGAAGGAAGAACAAATAATGTCATGGTAGAGGCTGAAGGCAAGGACAAATTCGGCCATGGACATCTTGCGAAGGAGACGAGAGTCCTTAGACTTCAGGATGATGGCAATGTCTCCACATGAAACCACACGATTGTCCAGGATGTTGTGGGATGAGATGAGCAGTGAAATCAAGTTGACGCCCTTGCCATCCAGAATGTCCTTGCGGAGGTGAACTGGCACTGGGTGTATGGGAGAGATGAATGGAGGCCATGGAGAAAGGGATGAACCTGTAGACATTGCAGAAGGCATAGATGGAGGAGGTGCCACTACCAACGGGAGACTAGGATCCTGAGGCGGGATGACATCGGTGGGATGTGATCTGAAAGGCAAGGCGATAACAGGCAGAGGAATCTGAGGAGCAGCAGGATGGGCTTCCAATGAAGAAAGGCAAGTCTGAATATCTGCAATGGAAGTGGTCATTTGAGCCATGAAATCTCGAATATCCGACAGAGGAGTTGAGTCGGATCGCGGAAGGGGCTGGCTGGGGCCAGGAGCAGGTCCAGGTTGTGACAATGCATTCATGAGACGGTCTAGAGCACCTGCTTCCGAGCTGAGGAAGAATAAGAGATGCCTCTTCTGGTCAACTCCGACATGAGGCGAGGCACCGTCCAGTCCTTGATGGAATGGCGGGACTTGGAGGTGCATTTTCGACTGACAGGTTCTGGAGGGGGTATAGGAGTCATAGAATGATCTTCGATGGTTGTATCTTTGACTGATGACATGACAAGGAAGGAGACCTAAGGATAAGAAAAGAAAATGAAAGCCATGGGAGATGACATATGAAGTACAGAATGAGAGGAGAGGGAATGATGGAGAGGAATAGGGAACTGCGAGGGAGCATGGAATGAACGGGAAAGGAATACCTGGGAAGGACGAGAACTTACCACTGAAGGATCTTGGCATGAAAGGCTTGTAATAAGCAGCAGCAAGGAAGAAGCAACGAAGTCCAAGTATACCAGAACCTAAAAATGAAAAGAGCAAAGGTGATGACAAGGAAGCAGGAAGTAATGGAACGATAACAAGAAACGGAGGGAATCGTGAATATATATGTATTTTTTTATTTTGAGAAAATAGATTATGCAGATGCATGGACTCCAATTGCTCTTGAGCTGGAGGAATGAAAGGAAGTCACTGGGTGAGTACCAGCGGCGAGTGGGCCAGTGGGATGGTAAGTACGAGGAACGATAAGGCCACTGAGTCGTACATGATGGGATAGCCGAAGTTCTCGAGAGCATCATAAAATAGATATAAGGAAATATGAATACAGGGATGGAAGCAGAGCTGTAGGACTAGATAGTTTTGTTTTTTTGTGTGTGTTTTTTGAATGCCATGATGCCTATGTAGTAGGGGATGAGACGCTGGATCCCCATGGGCTAGTATTATCGGTGATTGAGTATAGATGCATTCAGTGTTGAGTTATCTATATATAATGAATGTATATATATATATATATATATATATATATATGTTGTTTTTTTTGTTTAGATCATGGGGGTATCTGAGATAAGTAAGCAGAAACCAACAACAGTAGTCGTCCCCTAGCTGGACTGCTGTGGCAATATATCAGATGCTATAAGCATGCTAGCCTGTTGAAGTGAACCCAGAATGCAGCAGCCATAGGCAGCTCGCACATAGCTCTGTGCATCTGTCATTCGTTTTAAGTTTTTTTTTTTTATTTTGAAAACAAATGGGAAAGCAGAGGGTTCGTAAGCTTGCCATGGTAAAAGGAGGAATGAGGAGGTAGACGAGGCAGTAACACGAACCAGAGATAAAGTGCAGCAGGGAGTAGAATCGCTAGCAATAGCTGGAATAGATAGAGTGCATCCACTAACCATTGGTATGATGTGCGCCATGCAGCCGACTCCCTGAATAGTGTGGTAATGTCGGATGCAGAGGATATGATGATCCGGGGATCCAGGTCTGAAACGGCAAGCAATCGGCCGAGCAGTAGGGTGGGAGGTGCGAATGCTCCAGCTAGAATTCCTGAAGGAGAGCTGCATCGAGCTGGAGAAGCTGTGAGATGGAGACAAGATGGAGGTAGGGGGGCCATGCTGTAGAAGAGCTGCAGGCAGGGATAGCTATAGGAAAGCCTAGAAGCGGCTAGCGTTTTGAGGGACGAGGGCTAGTGAGGCATTGCGAAGGGGGAAGGAGAGCAGTGAAGACAAACAAACCGGTTACTGAGCAGCAGTGGTAGGTGTAGGAGGTCCGTGGCAGGGAAGGCAGAGGGAGAATCCAGCGAGCTAGGTCAGCGAATGGGGGTGGGGGGAGCAAACACCGCCCGAGAAAGTAAGACAAACCTGCCGAAAGCAAGGACAACGGCTTTGAGATGCGAAGATGCAGAACAGCAGCGATTAAACTGCAATCACAAGCTAAGGTCAGTGAAATACTAGAGCAAGACGCTGATGGGGCTCAGGGAAAAGGACGAATAGTCGAGTTTCGAATTCTAAGCACGAAGTGCTGTGAGATCTGAATTTTCAAATGAGAGGGATGAGGAAGGGAGGAGCTTATTTTCACTACATTGAACCTCGGCTTAAAGCCCTCCCATTGTGTGCTGCCAGTGCCAACAGTTTCCGAGCTCCTGTGGATTTGTACAATGTTTTGTGACATTTCAGTTGGGTGAAATGTTTTGCACCTGTGTGGTTTGCAGAGTCCTGCTAGTACCACTCTAAACAATGTTTGCACCAGTGCTGTTTTACATTTCTTTGTACCGAAGCTGTTGTGTATAATGTTTGTTTTGCTAGCATCATTTTGTGTAATAAGAGGCAGTGTGGTCTATTAGTTTTAACATCAGATTTGCACCTGGGTGGTCACAGATTCAAACCTCAGTAGAGCCAAATACTAATAGTGTGACCTTCAGCAAGTAACCTGACCTCCCTGTGCTCCATTCCACTCAGCTGTACAAATGGGTAGAAATAGGATCCCACTGGAAACAAGATGTTACATCTCAACCAGGCTACCTTTGATAAATCAGCTATTGTTTTGTGTTGGTGTGTGATAGGAAGATAACTGGCATAAGTGATATTGGGAATACTCAATAGAGGACCCTTTCAAGGGTTCAAAAAGTAAATGTATCAAACACTCTAGAAATAGGCTTTCTTTTATCAAAGTAAAAAAACAGGTTTATTTTCTTTATAACCACAGCTTTTTCCTTCTATCTTGCATTTCTAACTTGAAATATACAGCAGCAACTAATCTCATTGAGGCATGACCATTTCTATGCCAATAAGTTCTAAACACTCTCAAGTACGTAATACTTTGTATATGCACAAATGTTCTGCTTTACTGTAGCACAGAAAGATTATTGCAAGCAGCACGTGCTGCAGTACCGACTTTATTTTAGCACAGGTAACTTATTGAAGCAGCACCTGCTGCAGTACTGACTTTATTTTAGTACAGGAAACTTATTGAAGCAGCACCTGCTGCAGTACTGCGGGCCTATTGGTGAGCTGGTCTCAGCTAGTCTCGAATTCACTGATTGCAATTGGGAGGGTCAGGGAACTGAAAAGGTCATGCCCAGTGATGAAAGTGGTTCACAAGAAGTAGAGGAACTTTATTCAAGTTGGAAAACCCAACTTTGCTAGGGGGGTCTGGGGACATGAGTCGATTTTGTGCATTTTAGATAATTCTGGATCACAATCTGTTTTATAAAATGAATACTTTCAGGTGTCATATTTTAGCAATCTGACTTCCTCAAAAAAGTTGTTATAGGTTAATAACTTAACATATTTAACATGAAATGGGATGTGTGTAGCTGGTTTTAAGATTCACATTTCCATTCTGTATGTACATCATATGCACTCCTCCCCACCCACCATTTTGGTGCACTCACTGGGTATCCTTATACTGTATAAGACAAATAAATACATAATACATTTAAGAAACAATAGGAAACCAAACAGATAGATATTAACTCAGATACAACTCACAGCACACCATGTGTATACTAGGCCTTAATGCATGCACCTGGTGCGTTGTGAGGCATGAGGGACATGCACTCCTTCACAGTATATCCATGCCTGGAGTGTGGCATACTACTTATTAAATGACATCTTCTTCAGCTGGAAAAAACATACAGAAACATAACATTAATCAGAAATATATTTTATTCATCCACAAAAGAATGTAATTCGACCTCCAAATATGTTGAGACACATTTATTTTTAGCACCAATTTTTTCGCCTCATGGTGCTGGTGACAAACGTAAACTTTTCTCACAAATGCAATTAGTATTTCTTTTTTTTTATCATAGACATCTTTATCCTCCACGCGGAGCAGATCTCTGCGATCCCCCCTTTGCTGTTGCTCACTGCTGTAGTGCTGCTGGTCTCTGCCTGCGCATACATACAGTGAGCTGCAAATACCTAACCCACCCCAGAGGAACAAGAGCCATCGTGAGGACACTCAATCCTTCCTCTCCTGCCAGCCCCCGTGGCCCGAGTCCATTCCCAAACCCGGGTTGCCGGCGTGGTGCAAGGTGTGACATCCAGTGCCTCAACCCTCAGCGCCACCGGGCCAGCTCAATTAATATTTCTTGAAATAAAACATTTAGAAATTATATATATTAACAGTGTATAGTATTGTGTTTTTCTGTATAGAATTTCATCCATTTAAAATTATGTTGTACATTTCAAAGGTCATGGGATGTGATTCTACCCTACTGTGGTAGAACAGCATTCTGCAACCTCTATAGACTGCATGAGTTAATTTCATCTTGAAAGCAAAAAGAGACACACACATATATTTCAAACAGTATTATACAATTGTTTATGAAAATCATGTATCCTCATTGGTCAACATATCATATGACAGTGTGAATTTCCTACAATAACCCATAGATGAGAAATAGCATAAGAAACATAATTAAACACATTTTAAATTTATTTCACACATGGGTCCATTGTATAATCACAATAAGGCACTCCAGGGTGTGGGTTATGTGGGGATTTACCCACTTCTTGTGTGGTTAAGTCACTTGGTTGTGCCTCGTGGCACAACACACAAAGCGTTGGTAAATCTTCCAATAACCCATACCCTGTTGTGCATTACTGCCTAAATACAAGAAGAGCATCTCTATACACAATCGGCATGTTTTTCCACCTCAGGGTTCTGATTCCAGTGGACCTATCCAGCTTTGCTCTCGAGGTCATAAGGAATCAGAACCCTTCTGTGACAGCAAACACTAGTTGTGAATAGTTACCCATCCAGCATTCCCTGTGTATTGTAACATATGCCATCAATCAAAAATACCATCAATCAAAGTTAACCACACAGTAAACTTTTTTTTTTTTTTTGAGCCATCTTTGAGTTGCAAACAATGCCATGCTGTCAACCTTTTACATCCCATTAACTGGAAAAACTATTTACTATTAAGAGATATGATGATGTAATGTGTCTTCTGCATAATGTTTTCAGCTTTTTTATTTTATATTTTTTAGCTGTACAAACACTGGCAGAATGAGTAGTTGTTTCTGTGATCATAGCATGGCACATTGTATAGTTAACCACCTGCTGCTTTTTGGGAACTTTTTTTTTTAATTTGTAAGTAGAAGTAGCCATTTATAACACTTATAGTATACACATGCAAAGAACAACTGTTGTGATGATACAAGAAACCAAATATTTCTGAAATCATTTTTATTCTTCTAGGGTGCGGAGGAAAAATGCTAACAATATCAAGATTAATGTAACTATAGAATGTATGGTGTCAAATCAGCCCTATGTTAGGCCATTACAGGAGGCAGTATAGCATAGTGGGTTAAGGCTCTGAGCTGTAGATCTGGAGACCTGGGTTTCAATCCCACAGCCACCTGGGTGTATATGGTGTGATCCTGAGCAAGTCAGTTAAACAAGCTTTGGCTTAGTGTGCTACTCTTGGTTAAACAGTGTTAATTTCTTAGTAACATACAAATAAATGTATAACCTTATTATATGCCGAACAAGGCTTAACACTGTAATATGTATGGGGGAGCCCTTATTATTACCTGACATCAAGCAGATTAGAACCTTGTTATGCCATCACTAGAACATCACTATGTTGCTAACCCTTTCTAAGTTTGTCATATCTATGGTATAAAAATAATGGAATGCTCACAACAATCATTGTCCCATAAGATAGAATTAATTACCATAGCAATTTTGTATCTTTCAGTGGAATCTGACTGTATTCTGACTTATGCAGTTAGCCCTCTCAGTTGAACTGCCCCGAAGAGGAGAGAGTTAAAGCCTATATGACAATAGTGGAACATTAAATAGGCTCAAGCTTGATTATCAAACTGCTGTTGTCTGTACGTTCTATGTAACTGCCAGATTATTATGAGCAAATATAATAATAAATACTAAGTGATGCTAGATAACAATATAGTAACTTACAGAAATGAATATAAAACCCTATAGTAGGGCAATTAAAAAGAATCAAGACAGTGTTCCAGTATTTTATGGCCCGTTTTGGTCCTTGGCGATTTTAACATAAATTGGTCTCCTGATGATAATCCAGCATTGGAATCTCTTATAACAAATGCTGGGCTAGTGCAGGTAGTCTCTACTTATACTAGAATGAATTTAGTAAGCAATAGGCATGCTACAATAGACTGGATCCTTACTAATAACTTTCCTAAAATAGCAGTTGAGGGTACTCTCCCTGATGTTGTGAGCGATCATTTGGCAGTATATTGTGTATGGAGATGTAATGTACCAAAATTACCAACCAGATTTATATCATTTAGGAAATGTCTGTTACAAATTATAGAGGATTTGGTGGAGGGTTTAAATAACAGAGATTGGACTTATCTGGATGCAATCCCTGAAGTAAATTGTGCAGTGGACTATTTCAATCAGACTTTAGCTGAGCTACAAAATAGTTATTTTCCTTTAAAGACTCGCAGGGTCAGAGGTATAGGAAATAGATGGATTACACCAGAGTTATTTAAGTCCATGAGAGAGAGAGAGAGACTTTGCCTGGAGGCAGTACAAGGAGTTAAAAACAGACCAACATTTTAATAATTATCGGGGTTTTCGCAACCTGTGTACGGCCAAAATAAGATTATGTAAGTAAGAGTTCTATTGGACAAAACAGCAGAATAACTTGAATAATCCCAAGCAATTTTGGTCTGCTATTAAGGAGCTGACTGCCCCTAAGGTTAGTGCTGTACCAAGTCAGATAAATGTGGGTGGGAACCTAACGTATGATTTGTTTGTAATTACTGAAGCTTTTATGACTAAATTTACAGATTTCACTACCTGTACAAATGCTTTTCTTTCCTCGCATTCTCAGGGTCCTTCATGTCTGAAGGAAAGTCATTTTTTCTTTCTATTTTTGGCAAATTAGGCCTAGTGAAGTACTGAGATTATTAAAAAACCTATCTCCTAATAAAAGCTCTGGGCCTGGAGAGCTCAATGTCAGGTTTCTAAAGCTTGTTGCTGACTGTATATATGTTCCATTAACTAAAATTTATAACTTATCCTTGATTACGGGTGAATTTCCATCTTACTGGAAATGTACAATCATAAACCCTATGTATAAGGGTGGATTAGTAAATGTATTAGATGGTTATTGTCCTAGCTCTCGCCTTCCTGTTTTGGGTAAAATGCTTGAAAACATTGTCAATCATCAGATGGTGGAGTTTCTTGACTCCGCTGCCCTCCGATCCCTGGCGCAGCATGATTTCCGTAAATATCATGGTACGGGTACAGCCTTGGCCAGGTTCACTGATTATGTTGGTAAGGCACTCGATAGCGGTAAGCTTGCTGGTGCCGTGTTCGTGGACCTGTCCAGGGCCTTTGACCTAGTAGATCATTGCTTGCTGCTCCGGGGGTTGGAGGGCCTCGGAGTCGGGGGCTCCCCATTGAGATGTATTGGCAGTTACTTAGCTGAATGGCCTTTGTGAGTTAGTTATCAGGGAGTTTTATCTAGGACTAAAATCATGGAGGTGGGGGTACTCCAGGGCTCTATCCTGGGTCCCCTACTTTTTTCTTTGTTTATCGATAGTTTACCAAATTATCTGGTATGCACTGAGGTTTTGATGTATGCAGACGATATTATTCTTTATACTAGTGCTCCATCAGTGGATGGTATAAAATCAAATCTGACTGCTAATTTTCATGCACTTGAACTGTGGTTACATTCCCATCTTCTTCTTTTAAATAGAAGGAAAAACAAAGAGTACGCTTTTTGGCTCTAAGTATAGGTTAAACAAGAGTAGTTCTCTTGAGATTGTAAGCCATGATGGTGTTATGTTGAAGCAGGTCTTCCAAGTTAGGTACTTAGCACTAATTTTGGATCCTTATCTATTCTATACATTACATATTAAAACTGTTTGTAGAAATGTAGATCAAAGATTGGGGGCTTTGTTTAAGTTGCGGGATCTGTTAACAAGGGAAGCCAGATGTGCAATAAATCTAAGCGTCTTGTTGACAATATAGAGGATAGTGTATGGGCAACAGTGTTGTTCACTTTGAGAGGTTGTCTGACAACCATTGAAACTTCGAGAGGTTTGCGGGTGTCATGACACCGAGAAGTGAAAAGGCACTGTTGTTGTTCACTGTTGCCCATACACTGTCTTTTGCAGTGTATGGGCAAAAGTTAAAAAACAAAACAATTTGTGGATTTTTTCACGGTCGTACGATGTCGCTTCCGCCGAGCCCGTGTCGGTGACAACACTCATTTTACTCTGGCTCCGCATGTTAAATTGAATAATTGGGCTTTGCGATATGCTGGATAAGAATTGAACTAAAACGGCACTTACTTTTAAATTAGGACATCCTCCAGTGCCTACGCTGAAGTGCCGCAGCCATTTTAAAGATGAACAGAAGCGCGACTTGCACATGCACAAACGTGAGCAGAACTGTTGTGCCATCGATGTGATGTACTGATGATGGTACAACAGCTAAATTACGTCACATCGATGGTACAACAACACTAGTAAATGATGGATTTTTAGTGATTATAGCATTCTAGCATACACCATGTTGAATTATAATTCATTTTTATTTGTGAATTTGGGTAAGTCTGATGCCACTTTGCTAACAACTACATTCCATGCTATATACAGATTTGCATTTAAGCTTCCATATAGAACACATCATTGTGATTTGTATTTAGCTACATCCTGGCTTCCCCCATGTTTATATTCTCATTATAGCTTAAGTTGCTTGGTTTAAAATACCTTGGACTTGGGTACAGTTTCTCCTTTGTCTTCATTGTTAAATATTAGGATACAAATAGTGAATTATGCTCCAATGCTTCTGTTATGTTAACTATTCCAAAAATAAAATCAAGATCAGGGCAGCAAGCTTTTTCTTATTATGCTCCGGTATATTGGAATAATATTTCATGCACCTTACAACATATTGAAGGAAAAATTACTTTTAAAGCATCAGTGAGACAACATTTTTTAAGTATGATGGTATGTGATTGTTATTAATCTATTATTGTTAGTATGTTATTATGATTATGTTGTTTGTTAGTAAAATTGTATTGTATTGTATATGTATTATATGTTGTATTACATCTTGACTGTAACACTGATTATGATCCTTGGTCATATTTGAAAAAGGGCCTTGGCTCATATTGTCTACCCGGTAAACAAAAGTTTAAATAACAAATAAATGTTATAAAAAAAAAAATGAAAGAACAGATGGAATGCAGAGCCTCTCAGGTTCTGGTAGCGGAGGTAGAGTGGGTAGTTATAGTACAGAAAGACTCACCTGAAAGAAACAATATTACCATGGTAAGTAATGTGTCCTTTAAACCTCAGGATGTCTTACTGTATTCTGACTTATGCAGACTACCAAGCATTGCCCCATGGAAGTGGTCACAGAACCAGCATAGGAAATAGGACTATAAATACTGGTGTGCCAAACCTGGCATCACATCTATCCATAGTGTCCATGCAGTACTGCTTAGTGCATGTATGAACAGTTTTCCAGCTAGCTACATTACAGGTTTCGAGCAGAGGGATATCATAGTGTGGTGAGCCCTTCAGCCCAGTTATGGTTCCTTACCCAGTTTGTCATAGCAGAACTGAATGCAAGACTCAATCCAACACGCGATGGTCCTTTTTCTTGATGTCTTCCCCATCTTCACTTCATGACAGGTAAGGAAAAGCTGGGTACACTCATTCCTATGACCCATTGTCCGATATAGATAGTAGCAGATATCCATCTTAACATCCAGGCTATGCAATCTGCCTTCTATTAAAATATAGTGGTCATTAAAGAAAACAGACAATGTAATGGACTGGTTCAGGTGGAAATCCAAGACTACCTTGGGAAGGAATGTTCTATTTGTTCGGAGAACAACCTTGCCCCTATGGCATGCAATGTAGTTAGGCTACACCAGCAAGGCCTGTAGCTCACTGATCCTCCTTGCTGAGGTGATGGCTACAAAAAAAAAAACAGGCAGAGACAGCTGCCAAGTGCACATTCATGGTGGAAGGCTGGAGGCTCAGGGAGTGAAGGTGAGTTAGAAAATCCAGCAGGACTGCCAATCTGGCTTCCTGTTGATCAGTATCTTTTGAGAACAACAAACACAGAACATTTTCCATTTAGAATTGTAAGTCTTCCGGTGGAAGGCTTTGTGGAGACCCTCAGAATGTCCAAAACCCATTTAAGAAAGATGCAGGTCTGCATAGTCTAGTTACTAAAGAAGCAA
Organism: Neoceratodus forsteri; assembly: GCA_016271365.2. Classification (NCBI taxonomy): domain Eukaryota; kingdom Metazoa; phylum Chordata; order Ceratodontiformes; family Ceratodontidae; genus Neoceratodus; species Neoceratodus forsteri. The sequence continues at coordinate 1,275,359,424 of CM057450.1, read as the reverse complement.
ACCCTGAGACAGAGGGATTTGAGGTTGTGGGTGGAGGATCCTCCCTTGCGAGGAGGTCAGGTGGTTGAGCCTCCTGTGGAGGAATGTTGGACTGGTCACTGACAGAAACATTAGCATTGCATGCCAAGGATGTCTGGAACATGGTGAGTAATTATGTATTCAAACAACATGAAGTCTTGCTGTATTCTGACTATATGCAGACTACCAAGCAGTAGCCCCTGGAGGAGGGATATACAGAACCTACTTTGGAAAAAGGCTTTGCAGTACTGCTGTGCCAAACCTAGCATCACTTCTGGGTTGAATAATGCTTGGTAAATGTGTGAACAGTTTTCCAAGTGGCTGCTTTACAAATTTACGAAAGGGGAATATCTCTAGCTGCTGTCACAGAGGCATGGTACCCCTGGTCGAGTAAGCCCTCAAGCCTGAGGGAGGCTCCTTGTCCAATTCTGTGTAACAGAACTGAATACAAGAGACAATCCACCTGACTATCGTCCTCTTGGTGGCAGGTTTACCCTTTCCTACTTTTCCATAAGTGAGAAACAACTGAGAGCAATCATTTCTATGGGCCTTAGCATGGTCCATATAATAGCTTAACACCCTTTTTACATCCAGACTGTGCAGCCTTCTTTCACGTGAAGAAGAATGATCAGTGTAAGACACTGTCAATGACCGACTGGTTAAGGTGAAAATCCAAAACCACTCTGGAGAGAAATTTCCTATTTGTCCTAAGCACCACCTTGTCTTTGTGAAAGGCGATAGTCAGGTTATATAGACAGGGCCTGTAAGTCACTGATCCTCCTGGCAGAGGTAATGGCCACCAAGAAAACAGTATTCTAATTCAAGTACTGTAGCTCAGCTGAAGACATTGGTTCAAATGGGGGCTGCATTAGCTGTACAATACAGATATTAAGGTCCCATGCTGGAGTTTATTTTATTTTGGTTTGAAGTTTTTGGTTTTGTTTATTTAATCGTTTTTGATCCTGAGTTGGTGTGACTTTAACATTGTATGTAAATGAAATAGCTTTCTTGAAATTGTATTTTTTGTGATGTTACTACAATAAAAATTCCCCTACTCTTTTCGAGAAGTGCCATGGGATCTTTAACATCCACCTGAACTACCACCAGAGCAGGCAGATGGGACCTCGGTTTATCATCTCATCCGAAAGACAGCACCTCAGGAGTGCAGCACCCCACCTTCATGCTGCACTGCAGTGTCAGTATTGGGATATTAACCCAAGTGCCTGGTGTGGGGATAGAACCCACAGCTTTCTGATCTCCCGGCCTCAGAGTTAGTTCCTTAAAGGGAGGGTTAGTACTAAACCTTTGAAAAATTTACTAAAAACAGAGTGAAGTGCAAGGCAAGATTTCTTTCCTGCAGAAAGAAAAGCAGATACAGCTGCCAAGTGAACCTTAAGAATGGTGGGCCTAAGGCCTAGGCCATTAAAATGGACCAAATAGTCCAGAGTTGTAGATAGGTCAGCTGAATGTGGCTGTTCATTTTTCTGAGAACACCAAATACTGAATCTGTTCAACTTGGAATTATAAGTCTTTCTGGTGGATGGCTTCCTATAGACCTTCAAAACAGCCAAGATCCCTTGTGAAAGATGCAAGCCTGCATACTCTAACTTTTCATGATCCAGGCCTTTAGCCTGAGAGAACTGAGACTGGGACAACTAATCCTCCCCTGAGAGGAGATTATGGTGTCGTGCCTCCTGGGAAGGTAAAGGGGAACTGTGACTGACAGGGACAGTAACAGAGGATACCAAGGTTGCCTGGCCCAGTCTGGTGCCACCAATATCACTGTAAAGGGCTGAGATCTGATTCTTATCAGTACTCTGAAGAGAAGAGGAAGGGGGAAGGCATGCAGGAACCTGTTTGTTCAATCCAACAGTAGAACATCTTGAGGCACAGACCCCAGAAGTGGAGGTCTGCAGCAGAACAGGGGGAGCTGATGTTTGTCTGGGGCTGCAAAGAGATCTATCTCTGGAGTGCCCCACCTCCTGAAAATAATGTGAAGAATTTGGTGGTTTAGGAACCACTCATGGTGACCCTGAGAGATCCTGCTGCAGAAACTGACGGTACATTGTCCTTCCCTGGAAGATACACTGCTATGAGGGAGGTTGGAGGGAGTAGGCCAGAGTCCATACCTTCATGGCTTCCGTGCACAAGACCATTGACCGAGTGCCCCCTTGCTTGTTTATGTAGTACATAGTAATGGTGTTGTCTGTCCTGACCTGCACCACCTTCCCCTGTGCCATCTTTGAGAAGGCCTGAAGGGCCAGAAGCACAGCCTTGAGTTCTAGTAGGTTGATGTGAAGGAGAAAATCCTGCTGTGACCATGTGCCTTGAGTAGTGAGGCTCCCCAAATGAGCTCCCCAACCCATAAGGGAGGCGTCTGTGGTGAGAGTCACTGAGAGTGACTGGTGAAGGAAGGGAACCCCCTGCCTGAGACTGCCATCCTCCAACCACCATCGGAGAGCCTGGACAAGAGTTTGAGTTACTGGAATCAGTTTGGTGAGAGGATCCTTTTTCTGAGACCAGAAACACCGGAGGTGAAATTGAATATCCCTCATTAGAAATCTGGCTCCCTGGACCACTGTGATGGATGCTGTCATGTGGCCTAGAAGCTGGAGAAAGTTCCTGCCCAGATGAGACACTTGAGGTCTGAAAGAGGCTGCCAGATTTGATAGGGCCCTTACTCTCTGAAGGGGAAGAAAGGCCTTTGCTTGAATAGTGTCCTGCTCTGCCCCTATAAAGGTGAGAAGCTGGACTTGCTCCAGCACTGACTTGAAAAGATTGAGAAGAAATCCTAGGGAACCCAGAAGCCTCTGGGTAATGGTCAGAGCTGACCTTACTTGATCTGGGGATTGACCCACAATGATAGATAGGGGAACACAGAGAATGGGTAACTGCATAATTTATTTATTTATTGAAATTGATTCACCAGGAAAGGCACAATGAGCAAAATGCTGCTTATCTCCTGGTGCGACCTAGGAGAAGGGTTACAAGGGAAGGATAACATGCAGGTTATCACAGTAGAGATACAATTAAACAGTTGTACAGAGTAGCATGGAAATACTTGGTTACAACATTGGTTAACAGTCAGCTAAAAGTGTATACCAGTGTATACGTACAACTTCAGACATGCATGCATACATACATACATACATACACACACACATACCTACATAGAGTACAGATTGCTGCTGTAGATTAACACTTGGGGCTAAATCTAGGCAGGACAGAGAGAGACAAGAGAAGGTGAGTAAGTGCCTTTTTTATATATATAAGCCAGCTTCCAAGGATAAGGTGGTGTCGCCGGTCAGGCAATGGGGGATTTGATGGGGGGGGTCATTAATTTATGGAGTGCAGGCACAGTTTACCATGAAGTAGTTAGCCATTGCAGTTGATAGGGAATGGGTAGAAGAAGAGTGACGGATATGAGGGGAGAGAGCATTCCAGAGTTTCAGGAAAAAGTGCCAGAAGGCTGTTTGTCCAGCAGAGGTCTTACATCTGGGAATATTTAGTAGTTGGGTGTCAAGGGGCCGGAGGGCGTGAGAGGGAGTGGGAGCCAGCAACAGTGTGGAGGAGAGGTAGGAGGGGAAGGTGCCAAGCCACAATTTTGAGACAAAGTTGGAGCAGTGCAGTAGTCAGCGATTTTTGAGGGAAGGGAAGGTGAGGGAGCAGTAAAGGTCACAGTGGTGGGAACGGGGGGAGGCATCGAGAGCGAAGCAGCAGAAGGCGTTGAAGAGGGAGTCTAGTTTAGATAAGGTGGATTTTGGTGCAGCGCTGTAGACTATGTCACAGTAGTCTAAGGAAGGAAGGATCATCTTCTGCACTAGTTCTTGCCTAACCATAAAAGGGAGGCAAGAGCGGTTCCTGTAGAGGGCACCTAGCTTGGGGGGAAGTTTTTTTATGATTGCATCAATGTGATCAGAGAAAATAAGGTGATGGTCTAGCCATACCCCTAGATATCGGAAGAAAGCAACATCCTCCAGGGTTGTCCCATCCTGAGTGTGGAAGGATGTGAGCGAGGGGAGTCGGGATAGCCTCTGTCTCATGCCAAAGGACATGGTGACAGTTTTTTTAGCATTGAGAGAAAGCTTGTGTGAACTGAACCAGAGTTGAACTTTATTGAAATCAGACTGGAGGTTGGATGCTACTTCTTCCGTGGAGGAGCCAGAGACGAATAGGACAGTGTCGTCCGCATACATGTGAATGGATGAAGCTGTGCAGATTTGTGGCAGGTTGTTGAGAAAAACGGAAAACAGGATGGAGCCAAGGACTGGCCCTTGGAGGACACCAGTAGTCACGGGGAAGGGGGGGAGGATGTGGCATCCGTAATTCTTACTGACTGTGTTCTTCCTGAGAGATAGGCACTGAACCAGTTAATAGCTGAGACAATGAGGCCTGCATCCAAGAGGCTTGTTAACAGCAAGGGGTTGGAGGCAGTGTTGAATGCTTTAGCAAGGTTGACAAATATTGCAGAGGAGACCTGCCCTCTATCCATTCCAGAGAGGATGGTGTCAGTGAGTCTTAACAAGGAGGAAGCAGTGGAGTGGCCCTGTCTGAAACCAGACTGAAACAGCATGAAGAAGTTAGAGTCAGAGAGAAAGGAGGTAAGTTGGGCGAGTACCAGGTGTTCTTGTAGTTTGGCAAGGACTGGGAGGAGAGAGATAGGGAAGTAGTTTGAAATGAAGGAGGAGGGGGCCCCTTTAGGGAGTGGAATGACAACAGCGTGTTTCCAGGCCTGGGGGACGGCAGCAGTGGTAAAGGAGAGGTTTAGGAGATTGGCTAGAGGTGTTGCTATGGCTGGTGCAGAGAGGAGAAGGAGTTTGGCGTCCAGCCCATTGAGGAATTACCTTTAGAAGGGTTTAGGGCCAGTAGGGCCAGGAGGGCTTCAGTTTAAGTAATAGATTAGAAGGAGAAGGTGCAAGGCCTAAGCGAGTTCGAGGCTCCTGCGGTAAAGTCTGGTGGAGTGGTGGGGGGCAGGGAGAAGAGGAGAGTTGAGGCACAAGAGGTAAAGTATGCGTTGAACTCGGCAGCCACCACCCCTGGGTCTGAGAGGAGTGTGTTGTTTACGTTTAGGAGCGGTGTAGGATTTGCAGCTGGGTGGAGAAGAGAGAGTGAATGACCTTCCAGAATTTGGATGGGCTATTTAAGTTTGACTGGAGGGAGGAGTTGAAGTATTCCGCTTTAGTGAGCTGAGTTGCTCTGGTGCACTTGTTACACAGCACACGGTACATGGTGTAGTCTTGTGGGAGGTGCGATGATTTATGCACCCACCATGCCTTGTCGCGGGCATTTTGGCAGGCTATAAGTTCTTCGGTGATCCACCGCAGGTGGTTACCATGTACACTGGAGCGACGCAGTGGGGCATGTATGTTCCAGACATCAAGCAACGTGTCGTGGAAGTGTATGAAGACATTATCAATGGAGCGGACTGGAGTGGGTGTGGTCCAGTTAGCGAGGGCTAGGTCTTTGAGCACGGTGGCAAGGTTGAGGGATTTATAGGACCGTTGGATTAGAAACTTTGGGGCAGATGTGGGGCGGTGAATTTTCCTGATCAGGTATGTCATGTGGTCGTCACTCAGGGAGTCAGGGAGCAGACCAGCTTGAATGACCCGGTGGGGGTGGGAGGTGAGTGCCTAGTCTATTAGTGAGTGGTTCCCAGATTTGGGGTTTAGGCAGGTGGGCTCGATGATGGATTGTGACAGGTTTAGTGCCGAAATGTCAGTACGGGTTTTGCTGAGAGAATGAGATAACCAGCTGTGGTTAAAATCTCCCATGATATACAATTCCCCCTTCAAAGATAGGGAGGAGATTTGCGTGAGTAGGTCGGTGACAGCTGATGCTCGAGTGCCTGGCTGGCAGTATACACTGGCTATGTAAATAGGGAGTGAGAAGGGTAGATCCAGTTGAACCATTATAAGTTCATGGGCTTTTGGTTCGGACTTTGCTATGACTACGGAGAAGTGTAGTTCGGCATTTACATCAATGGCCACACCACCGGCTCTGTTAGCCATGTCCTGGTGGGCATAGTGTAACCTGGTATTGAGACAGAGGGCTCAGAGATATTTTTGTTTAGCCATGTCTCGGACAAGATGATGATGTTGGGGACATAGTGGGTAGCAAGTACTTGGAGGGAGTCGATTTTGGGGGCTAGGCTTCTTATGTTTAGGTGCAAGAGGCGCAGGCCATGTGGGAGGGGGGTGTCACTGGGGTTTGTGGTGGTGGATGAGTTTGGAGAGGGTCCAGGTGAATTTCGCAGGGTAGGGGTATGGTGGGGACCTAGGTTCAGATGCATGTCCCCAGCTGCGAGGAGCAGGAGGGCAATAGTAAGGTAGTGTCCTATAAGTTGTAGCCACCAATAAGTAGTTGAGCGCCATCTTGTATGAGTACGCGGGCAGCTGTAGGAGGTCCGATGGGAGGTAAGTAGTTGTAGAATTGTCCATATGTGCAAGGGAGGCAAAAGGAAGGGGCAGGGATGCGCGTTTGAGTGGACCCACTTATGGCTGAGGGGAGTGGCAGTTGCAGAGCTTGGGGGAATAGTGGGACCTTATAAGATCAGGCAGGATAGGAGGTTGAATTTGAAGGGATGTTTGTGGTAAGTTGGAGAGGAGTGGTGGGTGGCAGATGATTTAGATAGCAAGGAGGGGCAGGTAACCTAGCAGTACTAAGCATACCTCTCAACTGTCCCCGATTTTCAGGGACGTCCCTGATTTTGACTTAGAATTTTCCTCTGTCCCCCATAAAGTTATTGTTTTTGTGACAGAACAGTGGGGATTGAAAGTATAAAATAATGCCAAACATTAAAGTTACAGACTTGTTCTTCTTCAGAAAATGCATCTTACACTAATCTACTTATTCTATCAGTTTTCTGAGTGAATAGTACCAATTTTTAAGATGTGTCCCTGATTTGGGGTCTTTGTCCCTGATTTGTTTTAAGCTTTGTCCCTAATTTACGAGTAAAGAGGTTGAGAGGTATGAGCAGTGGGGACATGGCTAGTGGCATGCAGCAAGCAGTAATTAGGGAGGGGCTAGTGGGCTGGAGGATGGAGAGGGAGAGAGGATTGAGGGACATGTAGGCTGAGCACTGAGACTGAAATAATAATGATGCCAGAAGCTTAATGGTGACCTCTAGTGGCTAATTAATATAAGTAGCATATGGGATACCAGGGAGAGTGCATTCAATTTGAGTCACGCGAGGTCTCGCAAGAGGAGTCACTGTATGAGTACTACCAGCTAAGGGTGGGATTGTATTGGGGATGGGCGGGATCAGTCAAGGCGACTGCGGGGAGTAACTACTGCTGAGTTGAAATAGCGAGGTGAGCTGCCGGAGCTTTTTCGTACCTGGGTAGTCGGGGGGGGGAGGGCAGTTCCTGCACGGCTCTCACGACCTGGGACCCTCGGTGGATCCTGAAGCTGTGGAGACAGAAGGGGAGGTAAGCAAATTTTTATACAACCCACAGAGCTGATTAGCATACGAGGCAGCAGCACACTACTACCTAGTCTGGTGCAGTTTAACAATACATCGTTTGAATCACTGATAATATACAGAAAAAGTCTGAGCTACTGTTTAAACATGATGCGAACTTGCTGTTTAAAACGGAGCAGCATTTGAGCTTAAAATCACGGATTAAATACCAGGTTCCCAGTCTGAGCTACTGTTTACACATGATGTGCATTTGAACTTAAAACCTTACAGTCAACATTTGAACTGAGTTAGGAAGCCCAAATCAGCCAGAGCAAGCAAAATGTAAAATGCATTCAGAACAAATACTGGCTACAATGCTTAAGGATCTGCCACCTGAACTGGCGTTCCTAGGAAGTCATGCACAGTAGGAATTAATTAGATGTCTAGCTCCACTATAGTCAGGCACAGTAGAGGTTCTTACAGCAACAACAAAAGTTATTAAGTCTATTAAATATAGGAATTGCTGCATCCTCTTAAGGCTCTATTTGGAAAGCGCTGAAAGCTATGCTGAGATCTTAAATAGTCCTGGTTCAAAAAACTATCTCCACTGTTGTGGCATCCCAAATTTGAATTAAAATGGTGCCAACAGCTACTTCTGAGTTGAAATAGCAAGGTGAGCTTCCAGAGCTTTTTAGTACCTGGGTAATGCAGGGGGGGCAGTTCCTGCATGGCCCTCGTGACCTGGGACCCTAGGTGGATCCTGAAGCTGGGTAATTAGGAGGGTGGGGGAGGGCAGTTCCTGCATGGCCCTCGTGACGTGGACCCTCGTGGATCCTGAAGCTGGGTATTGGGTGGGTGGTGGGGAGGGCAGTTCCTGCATGGCCATTGTGACCTGGGACCCTTGGTGGATCCTGAAGCTGGGTAGTTCAGGGGTGGGAGGGGCAGTTCTGCATGGCCCTCGTGACCTGGGACCCTTGGTGAATCCTGAGCTGGGTAGTTTGGGGGGTGGGGAGGCAGTTCCTGCACTGTCCTTGCGACCTGGGACCCTCGGTGAATCTTGAAGCTGGGTAGTTTGGGGGCAGTTCCTGCATGGCCCTCATGACCTGGGACCCTTGGTAGATCCTGAAACTGGGTAGTTCAGGGGTGGGGGAGGGCAGTTCCTGCATGGCCCTCGTGACCTGGGACCCTTGGTGAATCCTGAAGCTGGGTAGTTTGGGGGTGGGGAGGGCAGTTCCTGCACTGTCCTTGTGACCTGGGACCCTCGGTGAATCTTGAAGCTGGGTAGTTTGGGAGGGGCAGTTCCTGCATGGCCCTCATGACCTGGGACCCTCGGTAGATCCTGAAGCTGGGTAGTTCAGGGGGTGGGGGAGGGCAGTTCCTGCATGGCCCTCATGACCTGGGACCCTCGGTGAATCCTGAAGCTGGGTAGTTTGGGGGTGGGGAGGCAGTTCCTGCACTGTCCTTGACCTGGGACCCTCGTGAATCTTGAAGCTGGGTAGTTTGGGGGGGCAGTCCTGCATGGCCTCATGACCTGGGACCCTCGGTAGATCCTGAAGCTGGGTAGTTGGGGGTGGGGAGGTGGTTCCTGCATGGCCCCTCGTGACCTGGGACCCTCGGTGGATCCTGAAGCTGGGTAGTTCGGGGTGAGTGGGGGGCAGTTCCTGTACAGCCCTTGTGACCTGTGACCCTCAGTGGATCCTGAAGCTGTCAGAATTCAGTAAGACTTTCTGTGGTTTAAAAGTAGTTCAGTAAAGTGAAGTAATTCAATATGCAATTAGACAACCTTGGTAGGCCCTTACCCTGTAAAGTATAATGTATGTTAAATCCCAGCATAATCAACACCCTGGAGTGCTTCATTGATTAAGCACTACACATGGCTTTTCAAAAGAGATTCCATAAACCACCATTGTCACTAGATGAGTCACCTTCACATTTTCTCTTCATGCATGCAGTACTGTGGGCTGGGCGCCTTCCATGAAGAAGCCATGACTTAACACATGCAGCCATAAAGTCACAGCTGGCACTACTTCCATGTGACCAGGCAGGACAGCTTCAGTATCCCTAACACCCTGACCTGTCAGTGGCCAATAGCAGCCATCTTGCTTTCTGACAGAAAAAATCTCAGTAGCCTGCCATTTGACAGCTGTCAACAGTAAACAATATCTGACATACCTTCTGCACAGTTCCAGTTTCAGTTAGCCCAAATAATGGATAAATTCCAGGATGATTCTAGAAACCAGAGAGAACCAGTCAAGGCACCTGCACAGAAAAAGGAAAAAAGTGAAAATGTGAGCAAACATGTCATTCTATTAGCAGAAGAACTGTCAAAACTAGAAGAACAAAAAGATGGGGGTAAGTGTGCAGCTGAGCAGAAGGTGTGGTATGATAGGCTATGTATATTGACTCGGGACAACATCACAAGGTGAAGCAGGACACTGCTGGATCCAGCTCTTTATTTTGCCATGTGCTGTCAGCATTACCCACCCTCTCCTGTTCAGAACCAGCGCCTGGGCAACCAGGATGGGGGGAATAATGTTGCCGATGATTATGGGGTAACAGACAGATGGCATCCCAGTGGCACGCACACACAGCCCTGGTAATGGGGTGTGGTAAGCAGATGGGGATCACAATAACACCCACACATAGCCCTGTTAATGGGTGTTGTAGGCAGATGCGGGTCCCAGTGACACCTACACATAGCTCTGATAAGGGTATTAGAAGATAGATAGGGGTCTCAGTAACACCCACAGATAGAACTGGTAATGGGGTGTGGTAAGCAAACAGGGGGTCCCAGTGACACCCACACATAGCCTAGGTAAAGGGCATAAAAGCCAGCTAGGTTCTCTGTGACACCACACATAATCCTGGTAATGGGAAGTAGAAGTCAGATAGGGGTCCCAGTGATACCCACACATAGCTCTAATAATGGGTACTATGCAGATGGGGTCCCATTGGCACCCACACATAGCCCTGGTAATGGGTATAATAGGGAGACAGGGTTCCCAGTGGTACCCACACATAGCTTTGATAATGGGCATAATAGACAGATGAAGGTCCCAGTGACACCAGCGTAAAGCTCTGGTGATGGGGAAATGAGTGGATGGCAGATGGGGGTAACAGTGATACCCACTCACAGCTCTGGTCATAGGGAGTAGAAGGCAGACAAGGGTCCCAGTGACACCCACACATACAGTAGCATTGGTAATGGGGAGTAGAAAGAAGTCAGGGGTCCTAGTAACACAACATATAGATCTGATGAGGTAGAACAGAAGCCAGATAGGGGTCCCAGACACCTACACATAACTCTGGTAATGGGAAGTAGAAGTCAGGTAAGGGTCCTAGTGACACCCACACATAGCCCTGATAATGGGGGTAATAGGCAGATAGGGGTCCCAATGACACCCACATATAGCCCTGGTAATGGGAGGAATAAGCAAATGGGGTCCTAGTGACACCCACACATTTATGTATGTATGTATTCATTCCAAAGGTTTCACCAGGAAAGATGTACTGAGCTGGTAACAGCTTGTTTCCAGATGCATTCTGGAGGAAGGGGACGGGGAACATAATATAAAGCAATTACAATATATATCTAGAAAATGCAGTAATACATTTAAATGAAGAACTAATAAAGCTTTAAATGCAAATCACAATAACATAAGCATAGGTACCGGCCCAGTGACACTGAGGTGCTGGATGCCAAACCTTGCGCCATACCAGCAAACATGGTTCAGGAACGATTCTGGGTGATGGGGTCGGCAGGTGAGGGAGAGGACTGAGCATCCAGAGGACTGCTCTCCTCACTGTGGGGAGGGAGCCAGACAACAAGGCACTTAAAAGAAGAAATATCCTCAATAAGAGCACCAGTAAGACACATAGTCATGGTAATGAGGTTTAAAGGCAGATGGGGATCCCAGTGACACCCACACATAGCCCAGGTAATGAGGTTTAAAGGCAGATGGGGATCCCAGTGACACCCACACATAGCCCAGGTAATGAGGTTTAAAGGCAGATGGGGATCCCAGTGACACCCACACATAGCCCAGGTAATGAGGAAGAGTGGAAGGCAATATGGGGCACCAGTGACACTCACACATAGCCCTGGTAATGGGGAGGAGTGTAAGTCAAGATGGGGCACCCGTGATACCCACACATAGCCCTGGTAATGGGGAGGAGTGTAAGTCAAGATGGGGCACCAGTGATACCCACACATAGCCCTGGTAATGGGTGTTGTAGGCAGATGGGAGGTCCCAGTGGCACCCACACATAGCCCTGGTAACCAGGGTTATAGGCAACTGGAGTCCCAGTGACACCCACTCAGTCCTAGTAATCTAGAGGAGTAGAAGGCAGAAGGGGTTCCAGTGACACACACACATAGTTCTAGTAACAGATGGTGATAGGCAGAGGGGGTCCCCGTGACACCCACACATAGGTCTAATAAAAGGTGGTGGTAGACAGATGGAGTCCCTGTGATACTGACACATACAATGGCCCTTGTTATGCGGAGAATGGTACTGTGGGCTTTACTCATCACAGGCTTCATATTAATAACAACTTTATATTATTAGGGTCCCAAGACATGTGAAATTAGCTGGTCTTGATGGGGAGTTTTAATCAGCAGAAGGACCTGAGCAGCCAGGCTCTGTATATAGGGACCTCCTACTAACTCAGCTATGTAGCCTGCGGGACATGTTCTACTTTAGTTTGATGGTATAATCCTGGGTTTGGAGCCACAGAGTCTCTGTGGCTCCAAACTCAGAGATACTCGGCTAAAGTACTAAAAACATGTCCCGTAGGCTATGTAGAGTTGCATGTTGAAATCCTGAGTCTGCTAGATAAGAAATATTAGGCTGCAGTAGAATACTAAGTTGTGCTCAGTAGATGGCAGCAGTGGTTCTAGAACCACAACAGGTCATATGACAACAGTCTTCTGAGTAAAAGATGTCATGCTTATGGGCCCAGGGATTAATAGCCAGACTGAAGTACCCCCCCGATCTCCTGTTGGCTTTGCATAGAGAGCTGCTGCTTGCTTTAGCTCTGGATGGATGCTAATGAGGGCTACCATCATCTGCCATTAGTTGGTAGCCCTCATTAGCATAACCATTGTGGTGGAATTCACCTGAGGTGCACGAGATGCCAGCCCGGGGCTCTGTCGCCATTATGGAGCAAGCGGATCTTTTTTATTACAATTATGTAGCACTAGGTAATTTAAAAAAAATGTATTATATGTTAAAATCCCTAATCAGGTAGCCAGCCTGGTGGAGATGAGGGTTGAGGCACTGTATGCCACACCTTGCTCCACGATGCAACCCGGGTTTGGGAATGGACTCGGGCCACTGGGGGCTGGCAGGGGAGAGGAAGGATTGAGTGTCCCATGCTGCTCCCCTTCCTCTGGGGTGGGTGAGGGTTGCACCACACTGCAGCGGCACCTAGCGGAAGCTGAGTGCACGCAGATGTGGGCAGCATGGGGGAGCTTTGCAGGTTTGGCACGCAAGGTGCGCTGATGCCGCTAAGGCCCAGCTCCAAGGGGGAATGGAAAGAGGAAAAAAATGGCAAGGCTGGTGCATCTGCTGATGGCCGTGCCCTGCCCCTGACCAGAGGGCATAGCCACCGTGTGTCTGTGCTGCTGACCCTATGGGGAAGGGGATCCTGTTATTGGCCATCCTGTGTGGTTGGGCAATTGACTCCACACACCAGACCTGGTATGGGGGCACAGGTGCCGGCGGCCGAGGTTGCTGAGGGTAACTCTGCCCATGATGAGAGAGAAAGTATGGCATAAAAAAACAACCAAAAACCCCCCCCAATCAGGCATTTCTGCAGCCACTGCTGCACTGATGCACTCGATAGGAGTTTCTCTTTAACAATCTAGGCATCAAGTTTATTCTACAAAACTGGCTATAACGTAAAGAATATGACACCAGAGAGGGAACAAGTAGGTTTGAAGGATTGAGGTAGTAAGACCTTGTGGGGAGAAAGTAGTAAGGGGGGAGAGATGTGTAAGAGGTGGGGTAGGAAAGGGGTGGTAAGACAAGTAGAAACTATGAGGTATAAGTACTGAAGGAGAACACCAAGACTGTAATATCGTAGGGAGTCAGGAATGTATTGTGGTTTAAAATGATTTATTACACTGTGTGCTCTCAATAATCAGATCAATCAATCAGAGGCAGTATAGCGCAGTGGTCTAAGGCTCTGAGCTGCAAATCTGGTGACATCCAGCAGCCCAGACCTGGGTTTGAATCCCACAGCTTCCACTTGCATACTGTGTGACCCTGAGCAACTCACTTAACCTCCTTGTGCTCCCAGGTCGCTCCTGTAAAAAAGCTTTCAGCTTAGTGTGCTATACCTGGTTAAGCAACTAAATAAAAATAAATAAATAAGCAGAGAGCCATCCAGTTTGCCCAAATTCCCTCTTTACAAGACACTAGTTAGGCCCCATCTGGAGTACTGCGTGCAATACTGGAGGCCGTACCAGCACAAAGACATTAACAAAATGGATGCAATCCAGAGAAGGGCAAACAAAATGGTGCAGGGACTGCATCAGAAAACATATGAGGACAGATTAACAGACCTCAGAATGTATACCCTAGAGCAAAGGAGGGAAAGAGGTGATATGACTGAAACATTTTAACATCTTAAGGGCATTAACAAGGTGAAAGAGTCTTAACATGTTTCAATATAAGAAAAATAGCAGGACAAGAGTACATAGCATGGGATTAGAGGGAGGCCGATTGATTAAGGGGGAATGTGAGGAAGTTCTTTTTCACAGAAAGGGTGGTGGATGCATGGAACGGCCTACCTCAGGAAGTGGTGGATATGAATACAGTGCAGGGCTTTAAACAGGCATGGGATAGGCATTAAGGGAGCAATACAGCTGAGTATGAATAGATAGGCCATTGACAGAGTACAGGCCTATGGCACATTCATAAGGTAGAAAAAATGTGTAGACTGGATGGGCCTTGTGGTCCTTATCTGCCGTCAACTTCTGTTTCTATACCTCCCGCGTATATGTGCCTAGACCCCCCAGGAATCCTTCCAGGGTCCCTGAATCAGCCTAAACTTGGTATTCCATTCCATAGCACCACAACCCTCTGTGGAAAGTAATATATTCTGCTATCACCTCTGAATGCCATCCCTGGGTTTATGTTCCCTTGTTGCTACCCTCTTTTAGAATGATACCACTTACGTACACGGCCCTGGATCCTTTACACAATAAAACAGATAAATCCAGATAAGGGTGCTGCCCCTGCAGATAAGGGTGGGGACATTGTGCTTATGGACACAAATAAATATAATAGAATGGTGCTTGACTTAGTTGATGACCAAATAAAATGAGGTGCAGGTACTGTATAGTTTCAGCTGATATCAGATCATATGGTTTTGCACTTTTGGTGTCTAATACAAAACTACAAAAAAGCGCATTCCTCAGCCAGAGAATGGTGCAAGTAATACAATTATTTATTTGGTGCAAAACGCCATGGTGGAAGCAACAAAAAAGCTGACAACCTTGACTGGTTTCATACACCCTAGTACGTCATCAGGAGGAGCCTGAAGGGGGGGGCCTTTGTTGTGACTTGACAGACAGATCAGCCAACCGAACCTTTTGGTTTCTGGGGAAAGTCCTAGGTTTGCTGGCAGTTGAGTCAGATCTAAGTTGGGAGCTGAAGCGGCCAACAGCTTGAGACAGTCAAGCAGCTGTCTGAGTAGTTTTGCATGGGAGAACTGTGGAAAGGCCTAAGTTGTGGCCTACATGTCTGCCTGCTGCCCCTGAGAGGGAGAGAAGAGAATTATTTCAGACTAAATTCAAGTTTGTGAGAACGAAGTAAGCCACTGATTTTTTTACCAGGCTAATACCTGAAGAAGACCAGAGATTTTGCTGAATGCAGTCGGCCTGTCAGGATTTCCAGCTGCTTTTGAATCCCCCATTTGTGCAGAGACTCTGCGATCATGACCAGAGAGCAGTTTGCCTGATACAGTAGAATGTCCTTACATGTAAATGTGCTGAGAGTTATTAGTGGGTCGTGATTTGGTTCCCCACTATGTGAACTGTGTTCTGCTTGCTGGAAGCTGTATCCAGCCCAAAATGGACTGTATCCGGATTTGTCTCCATTTGGCCGGGGCCTTGCCACACTGGCCCAGCCAGACTACCCACTGCACAGAGAAAGCCATTGATGAGAGACCTGCCTGGGGATCAGCCCCTTGCTCCACGCTTGAACAGGAACGACGCCTCGGTGATTCATGTGGGCCCTGCTTCTCCTGGCACTCCAGATTAACCAACTTCTGTCCTGATTTTTGTCCAGCTTCTGTCCAATCTTGGGTATCGTGAGTAATCATCAGGGTAGCTCCTTGCAACAACAGCCTAATCTAAAAGTGTGTCATCTGATTGTCTTGTTGTTTTCTTTTCATGAACATAGCCCTTCAACTCTAAATTACAAATAGTGTGTGTTGTGCATGTTGTTTTCTTCCATCACAGGACCCCAACCAGCTGCAACATTCCTGGCTAGCCCACCATTCGCCATCTGGGTACCCAGAGTGTGTGACTGTTTATGGACCCTGAAGTGCATGCATAACTGTTTGATTGATACAGCCTTTAAGCAAATTAACCTGATTACACCCCTCCCTTGTTCAAGTCCCTTAAATAAATCAGATCTATTTTTGCATTTACCCTGACCGTGGTTCCAGTTTGTGCAAGAGTACTGCACTGCTGTTATTTGCTGTATATAACCTTGTTTAGGGTCTCAGGGCCAGGCTAGAGGAAAGCCCTGGTGGTAAGTTCAAACAGTGTGGGTACTTGTGTGGTGTATCAGGGATATTGTGAAAGTGATTATTGTGTATTGTTCTGGCCACTAGTAAAGAAAGAGGGGGGGTTACAGTGTCCCAGAGGGCTGTGCCCAGGTTAGCTTGACCACTACCAACCCTGACCTCCAGGTGGAAGCACCCGTTCCAGAACTCAGGCTCCTTAGCCTGCTACTAGCTAAGCAGGCAAGGGTAGTAGCCCTTGGGATAGCGCCACCTAGGGGTTACACAAATAATGTACAAAGTTAACTTTTTAGATACAGTATATGTAGATTTTCATTTCATATCATTTGTCCTTAGTGTAATGACTTAACCATAATCTTCCACACTTAATCACAGGAATTACTTGAAATTCCAGTGTTAGCATTGCAACTCCATAGCAACATTTGTGGGATACAAGATTAATAACTACCCAGGTAACTAATCTGGAGACAGTATCATTTTTAGCTGTGCAGAGTAGACTTTATGAAGATGTTTCCCTAGCTCAAACACAATCTCACGAAAGTTATGTCAGAATCAATAAAAGTGGACAGAGGCCACATCTACATCTTAATAAAAAGTAATACTTGCAAATGTACGTACACTCTGCAGTCGCAGAACAGTAACCAAAAGACGATTTGAAGCAAACTCCATGACCCAGAGTAAACGAGCCCAAAATAAAGTAGTTTCAGGGTGATTGAGTTTGTAATCTAAAGTACAAAAACATTTTTGAGAAGCGAATCATGCACAATAAACTGCAGGTTATTAAAAGTTTACTGCATAAAAGACAACTTTTCAAAATTGAAAGGAAAGCAGTTTGTCTAACGTGTAATGAGAAATACAAAAACACATACTCATATATATATATATATATATATATATATATATATAATATCTCTATGATGTGAAACCTTTGTAAACAAGCCCTCAGCTCAAAGGTTTTAGTCTGAGATATGAATAAATATAATAAATAATGTTGCATAGGAAAGGAGGGCTAGGGAATGTTACCTGTTTTCAACCTCAACCTGGAGGAGGAGGGGGTGATACTGATGCAAAGTGGTGGTTATTTTACAGGTTTTAAGCTGTTAGTGGTTTCTAACGACTGGGGTAGACTTGGCCAAGTCACTGGGGATATTCCCTTAATCTTTTCGAGACTGCTCATGGGATCTTTAACAGCCATTTGAATAACCACCAGAACAGGCAGACAGGAACCTGGTTTAATGTCTCATCTGAAGAACTGCAGCTCCGACAGCACAGGTGTCCCCCAAACACCATGCCGGGCCATTGTTATGGTAACTTTTAATCAAGGATCGAGCGTCTCTACAGAGCTACTAACTGCAGCACTTGGTGTTCTCTGAAGGTTTCCTATCCTACTTCTGACCAGGCCCGAACATACTTAGCTCATGAGATCTGATTAAATCAGACTCCAGGGTGACAGGGTTGCAGTTGTAGGGGCTGCAGAGATTAATAAAGTCAGAAATATATCCCTGTTTTTAATTAGTACCATGGAGTCCTCATTTCTTTCACGATAAACTTTAAAAATTGCCCTCCTTCACTTTAAAATCCTTCTTTGTTCCACCCTGTCTATCTCTTTACTTTGTCTCCTGCTTGCTATTTTTCTGCTTGCTCCCTTCACTGTTTCTCTGCAGTTCTGCTTTCGGTTTGTCCTACAACCAATCTACTGTTGGCAACAGAGTGTTTTTCCACTGCTACTTCCCTTGCCTGCAATTTCCACTCTCCTCGCTTCCTCCTCTCTCTCTCTTTCTTATGCTTTCCAACTCCTCAGTTATCTTCACCTTTTCAAACCTTATCCCAACACTCATTTCTGTTATCAGCAACTCCTAGCCTAAGCACTCTGTCTCATTGGCTTCGAGGTTTTAAACCATTCACAGTACCATCCATGGATCTGCTCATTGCATTTAACATTTGCTAATGTTAAAAAGCAAATTGTGGCTGGCCTGGTGGCACTGAGGGTTGAAGCGCTGGATGCCACACCTCGCGTCACGCTGGCGACCTGGGTTAAGGAGCGAGCCTGGGTCACCGAGGGTCGGCAGGGAGGGAAGGATCGGCGCTCAGAGGACAGCTTCCTTCCTCGGGGGTGATCCACGGACTATGCCCGGCACCGCAGTGATCTCTGGTGGAGACCGGAGGCACCGCAGCGCTACAGGGCTTAACTAGAGGGCTGTGGAGCCATGCCAAGATGTTCCCTGGCATCACTGCACGTCAGAACTCTGCCTGGGGGGGTGGGGCGGCAAAGGCACAATGAAAAAACAAGAAAAAAATCCCCACTCCCAGAGATAGGTGATGGCACCACCCTGCAACCACACTCCATTGGCCGGATTCATCCAGCACCTGAGTCGAGCCCAGCCTGGCCCGAATTTGCAGATAGAGCACCCTGGGAGGATAGGGTGGCCCCACCTTGGGAGGGCTCAGAGCTGAGGGGATACCCAGGCTGGTGCCAGGATGCTGGTGAGTTTCAGGCCCAGAGGTAGAGCTGGGGTGAATAGATGCCTGAGAGAGTTCTCCAGGGCTCAGCGGAGCCAGAAAAAGAGAGTTGGAAAAAAAAAAAGAAAAGCAAGTTGTGATACATTTATTAGGAAGGACACCATAAGAAACATTGCATAGCATTGTCTTGTATTGTATATACAGTAAGCAGAAAGTACAGTCAGTGTATTAAAAAAAGTCAAACGGTGTCCTGTGTGTTAAGAGGTGCCCACATTACAGTTGTTTGTTTCCCAAAATGTGAGGAATAGTCGCTGACCCATACTCACTCAGAGGTGGGGAGAAGCTGCCATCCTTTACCTGGGGTGAAACACAGTGCTCCAGCTCTGGACTTTCCACTTGCAATTTTGCATTTGCTCACCACAGGAACATCCCCAGAGAAAAAGTTTCATTTTTTGACTGTCTGGCTTGAGAGCTTCCTTTGACTCTAAATGGTTCAGAGATCGAGCGATGCTCTCATGTCAGACAGATGAAAAATGAAACTTTTTCTCTGGGGATGTTCCTGTGGTGAGCAAATGCAAAATTGCAACAGCAGGCTGGAGACTGACAATTGGTTTGGGGCACAAATCTGATCTACAGTCAGACAGTCCTCTTCAGATCAGGAGGAGGACCAAGGTGGAACAGACATCCTTTAATGCTGGTGCAGTTCTTTTACCAAATCTACAAAGATCAAGGGAGGCCTGAAATGACAGGACTGTGAAAAGAAAAAGGGGAATCCTGTCAGTTCAGCCTCCCTCGAGCTTCGTATATTTGGTAAAGGTAAAGGCCCCACCCACCCCGTGCATTTTCTGGAAAATTTCTATTTGGCTAAAGAAAGTCATGAGGTCAAGCCACCCGACACTGTCAATATTTTCCATGACCAGGTAGGCAGTCACCACAGCAAATCATAAAAAGCATACCCGCGGCTGCCTCACCTAATTGTTTCAGTCAGACAGGCTGTCGGAAGGGATGGGACCAGAGAGCCATGTGGGAACTGGCTAGATCAGTTTCCTCTTGGGTGTTGGTTGGACGGGAGCTGCAGCAGCTCACCAGACAAATTGATTTATTCAAGTTCCTTTTTTTTTGATCGTCGACCTGACTCTCCCTCAGCCACTCAATTTTACAATTGGTGTCCGGCCGTGGCCCTGACTTTTCCCGCACACACACCATCGACGAGATGGCAATTACACAGGGAACTGTTTGCCACTTGGCAGCGATCAACCACCGTCTGTTGATAAGTGATTGGTGAGGTAGTTTCCACCAATCACAAATTGTGTTTTGGACATCATTCTGTGACAGAATGGCATCCACAACACAATCTGTGATGGAGAAACTACCTCATGGACCAGTCTTTTCTGATCAGCAGCCAGATTGTTTTTTTCAAGTAGGCAGACATGTAGAGACTATAGTGAGTGCACTCTTGAGTCTGACATCTCTGACCCCTCACCCCTCACCCCCAACAAACAAGTTAAAACAAACACACAATGGTTTTTGGTAATGCCATGCGCGTGTTTAATGTAAATCTGCACTGCACATCAACACAAATACATTATTTTCTTGTGAAGAAGTACCAGAACAGCATTCCAGTCACAGAAAAAGTACTGGGACGCTGTTCCGGTGTGTTCCGGCTCACTTTCATCACTGGTCATGCCTCAATGAGATGAGCTGCTATATAGTTCATGTTTTTAAAGGCAGAATAGAGTGAAAAAGCTGTAGTTATAAAGAAAATAAATCTTTTGCCGGCCCGGTGGTGCCAAGGGTTGAGGCGCTGGATGCCACACCTTGCTCCACGCTGGCGACCCGGGTTCGGGAGCAGACTTGGGTCACTGGTGGTCGGGCTGGGGAGAATGGCTTGAGCATCCCATGACAGCTTGCCATCTCCCAGGGGTGGGGTGGAGGGCAATGCCCACCGCACTTGTGTGACCTCTGGGGCGGAGGCTTGGGGGACTGCAAGCCCCAAATAGAAGGGGATGGGCGGCCCAGATGCGCAGTGGACATCAGCGGCTAATGCCTAGATGTCAGGGGTTCACACTGCGTCGGAGAGGAGAAAATGGAAAAAACACCTGTTGGCTCCGGGATGACATGCTTCCTGAGACATGCCTCCAATCTGCCCTTGCTCACCGACCATCTCCAGGCCCGACGAAATGAAGGATTACAGGGGTTCTGATCCCACCTCATCCCTGCTCTGGGGGTAAGCCGAAGCTACATGGGGGACTGGGAGGTAGGTACTGGTGAGCAGGCAGTAGGAGAATGACCCCTTGGATACCCTGAAGGGTCGAGGTCGGCAGGCAGTAGGGGGAAAAAGTACAACTTCAAAAAAAAATAAAATAAACCTTTTTTTTATATTTTGATAAAAAAGCCTATTTCTAGAGTGTTCAAATAAATACATTTACTTTTCAAACCCTTGAAAGGGTCCTCTGTTGAGTATTCCCAATATCATTTATGCCAGTTATCTTCCTATCACACACACCAGCACAAAACAATAGCTGATTTATCAAAGGTAGCCTAGTTGAGATGTAACATCTTGTTTCCAGTGGGATCCTATTTCTACCCATTTGCACAGCTGAGTGGAATTGAGCACAGGGAGGTCAAGTCACTTGCTGAAGGTCACACTGTTAGTATTTTGATCTACTGAGGTTTGAATCTGTGACCTTCCAAGTGCAAATCTGATGTTCAAACCAATAGACCACATTGCCTCTTATTACACAAAATGATGCTTGCAAAACCAAAATTATACACGACCGCTTCAGTACAAAGAAATATAAAACAACACCGGTGCAAACATTGTTTAGAGTGGTACTAGCAGGACTTTTTGCAAACCACATAGGTGCAACACTTTTCACTCAACTGAAATGTCACAAAACATTGTACAAATCCACAGAACCCCAAAAGAGCTTTGAAACTGTTGGCACTGGCAGCACACAACTTTTTTACAACAGGGCAATATACTTGTAGCTCCATGACACAGTGGTTTTACAAATTTGTAAGAAGGCAGGAATGCTGATGCCTGTAAATGCCATCAGCACAATTTACAGCAAATGTCACTGAAAGTCGAGGGGATCAAAAACTATTAATTGTAAATTACTGACAGCACTGTATTTTCCCTCTGTTTTCCCCTGATGTGATGTCATTTCCTGTGCCTGTGATTTAGAAGATGGATTCCTGCAGCTATAAAGGAAGGAGCAACTAAATTGATGACAATTCTGACCCTGAAAGTGTTACAAGTTCAGCCAATAGCTTATGTAAAGTGGATTCCCATTGGTAACAATACTGATACATTCTATAATTCATGTTAGTTTCCCTTTAAGTAATTTTAACATGATAAAATATCCATAATAGAGACACAAAAACAGAACAGTTGTGGTTGGGCTGCAGAAATCTTAGACTTTTTTAATGAGTCCCCAACAATGTTGGCTAGTGTTAGGAAATGTTAAAGATGTAGGGTATGTTTGGGTCTGTGGCAGCAGCACTAATAATAACAATAGCTTAATGAATAAGAATTCACATGTATTTCCTCAAGTGTGTAGGGTGTGATATGTGCACTTCTGCCTACTGTTCTTTATCCAGCAGGAACTTTGCATCTTTGTTGTGTACCATTATTTCAAAAAGGCATCTCCAGCTTTCCAAAAGATTGTTGCTACTCACCTTGAGAGAGACAATTTGTGTTTTAAGGAATCTCGCCTTTCATCTACATCATGGTTAGTGACAGTAATCAATAGCAACAGGCATCTACAATAGGTGCATGTAGCACAGGAATGTGCATCCTGTACCCAGAAGAGGGCCCACGTGGGCATTTCAGTCTTCCTGGCTCTCTCCTGGCTTCTGACATTCACAACCAATCTTTATGCAGTTTTGTGGTAACACCCCTTTCTCTCCATGCTACTGCTGTTGATTCATTGGGTCTAGGAAAACAAAAAAACAGCACGTGCAGGAATGTGAAACAAATGAAATACACAATCCCAAGAAAAGCTACACCTGAGGAAACTGAGAATAGAATGCACTAGAGTCAAATCATGTGCATTATTTATTAATGACAAATGTTGCCCAGATGCTGGTTAACTGATCAAATGTCATGGGCCAGTTAGTCAGCATCTGGGCAATGTTTATCTTGAATAAATTATCCATATGATTTGAATATTGTGCTGGCTATTCTTAGCTTCCTCAGGTGCAACTTTTCTTGGGACTGTGATTTATTTCCTTTGTTTGTGAAACATTTTCTTTGCCGACTCTAACCATATTTCATAACTACCCACACAGTTACAATAGTCCAGTTCCACTGAGCATGTAATTCTCTGCCTCCTCCTCACCCCTTCATGCTCCAGATCATTTTTCCATTTTGAATGAGCACTCACTTCCATTTGTTTCTTCCTTTGCAGTCTGTTTTCTTTTTTGAAGTTTTTCCTACTTCATTCAACAGTGCCTTTGCTACTTGGATTATATTTTTACAAACTCAGGAACTGTGTGTTAGGCCATGGATAGAAACAGTGCTGTGACCCTGTTCAGGCACTGCACTTATTGCAACCATAAGATGTCTGGCACAGATCCCAAGAAATATGTCTGAATTGTTTGTCTGACACAAATCCCATGAAATATGTCTGAATTGTTTGACACAGATCCCATAAAATATGCCATAATTGCTTGGAACCAGACCATAATGTTAGGAATGTGGACTCTGGACAGTCCATGTGAGCTAACCTTTTGGCACATAGCAAGTACTGCCTTTCTATTGGCTCAGAGAACTCTAATAAGTCAAGATCTTCAGCCAAGAGCAACTCAAATAGAACTGAGGACACTCCTCCGCTTTCCTCTCGTTGACCTTGTCAAAGGTTCTTCATAAGTTAATATCCTCAGTTTCAAAATCAGACCCTAATGCTGTTTGATTTAAGCACTAGGTCTCTCTTCTGGAATCCTCAGAACCTGGCTTTCATTCAAAACGTCCGGGTGGAAACTGTGTAATGACCCCTACTGGGTGCTCTTGACCGAAGGTAGCTGTTCTTTGGAACTGTGCCTTAGTAACTCTCACAAGCCATGACTAATTCTTTAAGTCTAGCACCTGCTATTGACTCTACTCCAGCTTTCTTTGCCAGCTCTTGGATTAGTCTGTTTTTGAGGGTATGAGCTGGTCTTTGGATGGCACAGGGGAAGGCACTGGCAAAACGTTTTGGTTACTATTTCCAAGGTTGTTACTCCTCTACCCACCACATCAGCTGTGTCAAAGGATGTTAACTCTTCCTTAACCTCTGGGCAGGGGTAGACCTAACCAAAGTTCCACATTTATTTAATATTGCCACTTTCCAAGGCTCAGGACACTGAAGTACAAAGTCATCACAAAAAAGAAGCAAAGAGTGATTGTGACATTGAAGCTCAACACTTTACAATTACTGTATTATGAAATCCGTGCAAACAATGTACAATACTGTATCTAAAGAACAACAGTTAGGTTTGCACTCTATCATTATTTCAGACTGACAGAAATTGATATAAATGCTCTTAGAAAGCCTGTCCCAACAGATAATGCTTAAGCTCATCCTTAAAAATATTTACAGGCAGGAGAATTGACTTTCCTCTGGCAACAAGTTCCAATGGATAGGGCAATCATGTCAAAAGCCTGATAACCTGTCCATGGTGCCTGTAACAGTATCTGTTCTATGGACATCACCCACGCTGAGGTATAAGGAGTCAGATGCTTGCAGATGTACTGAGGGGCCAACTCATTCAGGGGTTTCAAGGTTAGAACAAGAATTTTGTAGCACACTCCTGCCTTATTGGAAGCCAGCCTAAAGTCAGGAGTGAGAGAGTAAGAGTCCAGAAGTCCGACATCATGCCACAGCATTCTGGAGGAGCTGTAGGTGATGGTTCTGACTGCCAGGTAAGCTGGAATAGAGGTCACTGCATTAGTTGAGTCATGCAGCATCAAATGTTTATACCAGCCAGCTGTGGTGATGAGTGATGGGCCATCTCTCTGGCACACTGGCAACAAGGGTTTGTGCCTGGCTCAGGGCACCAGGAGTGGAGGCCAGCACGGAGGGCTTTAGAGCATCCTTTAGACGTTTCCTTCCCAGAAGGTGGGAGGCACAGCTTCACATGTCTAGCAGCTCCTGGTTGTGGCATTGTGGAGATGCTGTTGGCAGCATGAGTTGGTGAAAAACAGGAAAAAGGGATGGTACTGGGCACATTAGATCTCAACCCATCTGGCAGCCCCCTCCCACTCCACCAGGCCACCAAGTGAGCTTTCTTATTGGCCCCACCATTGACAGGTTGATCAAGGCATTTCTTTCCCTGTGACAGCAGGAGGGCCTCTGATAGGGATTAGTCAGAATGCACAGTCTATGGAGGACTTGTGGGAGTGAGGTGATTGGCGACAGGACTATAAGCACAAAGTGAGTTTGGTGGGGAACATAGAGTGTGCCTTGTAGAATGCTCAAAGCAGTTGGTGCTTTAGCTATGGAACCAAGAAAAACATTTGAACCATCATGTGCAGATAAGCAGGCTCAAATAGGGGCTTAGTCTGCCAATATCTTGAAAATGGTAAAAGCTGCCCCTCAGGCTGACCATTGAGATTTAAATGATAGTGATCCATCTCGTGCTACTTCTACTGTAGACTGCAAACTTCCCTAACTGCCTCAAGCTGACATCAAGAAACTAGAAGCAGAAGCCACACTACAGTACTTTTAACTGCCAATCTATCCCGACTAGAAGCAGCTCTGTTTTACTAGTGCTAAGTTTCAACCAATTGGAGGCCATACTGTGTCAGATTTCTGATCAGTACTGCTGTACCAATGCCACCAAAGTTGACTTGTCCCATACAGAGGGCAGATACAGCTGGGTATCAAAGTACTGCCATGAAACTCCATGCCTCATTGCCGTTTAGAAAATGGGCTTTGAAATTCTAGGGCTCTGACTGGCTGATAGCCCTGCCAAGGTGGGCATCTATCAGACAACAGAGCTTGGGTCTGAAAAAGTGCCAGTTCCGACTGACCCAATCTCTGAAATCAAGGGGTCAGTTAGTACATTCAAATGTGACCTGCCACCATTGTTTTCCTCTTGCTTGGCAGGTGAGTTTGTAGCCCCCCCCCCAGTCTGTCCTGTTTTTAGTAAAGTGCATTTTAAAAAAATCATGGGCACACATTAAAAGAACAAAGAAAAAAAAAAACAACAGTCACAATGAAATTAGCTGAGAGAGAAAGTGCTATCTTCATTAATGCTACTGCGAGAACAGCGGTATTTTTTTCATTTTCTTTACCACAGATGGATGTCCATCTCCCATCTGCAGTATAGAAAATGAAGAAATGACTGCTCCTCCCATTCACAGTAGTGGTGCCAGAGTTAGTGGTCTCTCTCTTCCTTTGTCACCCACCCACTACCATCGCTTCTCATCTTGACTCTCCCAGTGGGGTATGTAAAAAAAAAAAAATGAGAAAAAAAACCACAACAAGCAGAGAAATGTACCTTTTTTTTTGGCAGCCAGCCTTTTCTTCTCAGTTCCCTAAAGATCCTTTGTAACTCCATAGTGCCGCCCTACCTGCAACCTTTCAAGCTCAAACTCAGAAGGTACTACACCATAAAGTAAAACTAACACATTGAATGGAAAAATAAATACAAAAACAGTACTTTAGCAATTTAAAGCGTGTGTGTGTGTGTAAGTAAAACCATGGTAACCACCTCCAAAGTCACAGCTACACATAATTATAATGCAGGCGGAGGAAATATTTTATTACAAAACCTAATTTAAACTACTTTTTCTTAACATTTTGTATTAAACTTTTTTTTTCATTTACAGTGCCCATTTTCTAAGTGCAATAATACCCTCCAGGGTGGGTAGTATTGTACTCTACCAGACCTTCGAGGGGCTATAAGGCCCTCCGCGTGCTGTGTCGGGTCTCATTACACCCTAGGTGGTCCGGTATAGCACAATACCACCCACTCTGTCAGGTATTATTGGTTACATGATCTCTCCAGCACCTGCATGAACATCATAAACAACACAGCAAGTGGACAACATTTTTGAACACTATCTATGGTTACTGAACTTTTCATGGGCCACAATTGATATGTCTTCTTCATATAGCTCAACAGAAACAGAGGTGTGAGAAGTTGCCAAAATTTGCTCCGTGAAAAGATCTGCAAATTTCCACAAATTTGCAAAGCAAGAGGCCACAATTTGCTTTGCTTTTCACAAAGTGAATTGGCCAAATTCACCTGGCAAATGACCAATTTGCTAGGTGAATAACAATGAAAATTGCAAGCTACACCCTCTCTCCTAACCTAAAAATGATACAATGTTCTCCCATTCCCACACAAGAATAAAAATCATGATACCCTATCCCACCCCCTTGCTAACTCCCTCCTCCCTTCTCCCCCAGTGAAATGCTGCTAGTAGTGACCGTGCTTGAAAATGTAATCCCTTCCCCCCCACAAGCCAAACACACTCCAACCTCTTCCCCTCCACCCGAGTCTCACTGTCTTTATTAAACACCACACAGACTTGGGCTACAACCCCCTCTAGTCCTATTGCCCTTCGACCCAGCACCCACAAATCAAGCTGGAATAAAGATAAAGGTCCCCCGGTGCAGAGCACCTGCTCTGTTCAGTGTCTGCAAATGAATGGTGACATCTTTGCTCCAAGTAAAACCTGACTGGTTGAATTTTCAGCCAGTCAGGTTTTACTAGGAGCAAAGGAGCCACTACTCATTCATTTTTGCCATTATGAGATGGACATTGAACAGCGAAGACACTCTGCACCAGGGAGCTGCTTTCTTCATGCCAAGTTGATTTGTGGGTGCTAGGGTGAGGACCAGAGGAGGGTTAGGTTGGGGTCAGGGAACTGGGTCTGTGTGAAGGTTAATAAAGAAAGTGGGACTCGGGTGGCAGAACGAGGATGGAGTGTGTTTAGTGCACGGGTGGGAGGAAGGGATTACATACTGAAGCACAGTCATTACTAGCAGCATTTTGCTGGAGCAGAAGGGTAGGGGGGAGGGTTCATGCAGGGGGTGAAAATGGGGTGTCATGCTTTTAATCTTTTATTTTGGGTGGGAAGGGCATGGTTCTTACAGTAGTATGGGTGGGGGAGGTTTTGCCGGCGAAGTTGATGTGTCTGCCACAGAATTTGTAAACTTTGCAAATTCCTCAGATTCTCACCAACTTTGTCAGCAGATTAAAAATTCATGACATCTCTAAATAGATGTAGGCAGGGAACAGTAGCAAAGAATTTTGGCTAGGTGCTATTCAAACAAAATTTGACAAGCAGCATTACAAAAAGCAAGAGATCAAAATAGATCTGATCTACCCAAATCCCCAAACAAGATATTCTAATAAAACTGATGAGATAAATGTCAACACTAAATACAACAACGCATCAGCAGTGATGGTGATATTTTAAGAAAACACTATCAAATTTGGGATATGGTTTGAGCTCTTAATGAATTACAAAAAAAGAAACCAAGAACAGTGTACAAAAGAAGGAAAAGTCTGATAGATCATTTGACGTATAGCCCATATGTGGCTACCAAAATACAGAGGTGAACCTGGTTAGGCCAAATACCAAATGGTTGTAATAACAAGTGATGCATTGGGGAAAAATGCCCCATGTCAATCAAAGAGATATGTTTTTAAATCCAAAATATGGTGTGAAATTTGAGGTGAGGGAATTTATCAGTTGTCGGACATTGTTTGTTTGCTATGCAACTTGGTGTGATTGCCCCATGATATACATTGGTAGGACCATTTGCCCATTAAAAATTAGAATCCAAGGGCACATACACTCTAGTATCAGAGGTAAAGGTGCACACTGGATTCTAAAACAAGGGCATGATGTAAGGAATTTTAAATTTGTGGGACTTAAACATATGAAGAAAAGACAGAGGTGAGGTGGGGTGATAGAACGAATGAATTGCTGAGATCTGAGGCTGATTTAATATTAAGAATGAACACCTTGCATCCTAGTGTACTGAATGAAATGTGACTTAACACCCTTATGTTTGCTTGTGTGCATGTGCAAAGCAAGCACCTTGGCACACTCCAACAGTGTAGGGCTGGAAAGGTGTGTGCTGCAAGCAACCAATGTAGCTGAGCCTGCAGGAGGTGTGTGTTTGCACACCAAATCCCAGTAAGGCTGCTGCTGTTGCTAGTTTGCTGGCTGATAGGTGTAAACTTCTCACGTGATAGTATGCAGCCACATCTAGTGCAGCTGCATCCTTTCATAGTGCCATCATCCAGCAACAAAGTAGCATCCACTTTCCAGCCTGACCCAGCTATATAGCATCACCACCACAATCAGTGGCAGCCTCTCATCCCCCTCCTGCTTGACCCAGCTTTCAACACCACCCCCCACACACGCATGCAGTCCAACACTGGGATGCTTACCCCAGGTGCTCTCTAACCCCCTTCCCCACAAAGAGGATGCAACACTGAGGTGCCCAGCTCTGGTTCCGCCAAACAACAAACTGACACTTGGGTGACCAGTCCCCAGTGTCGGACCAGAAATAAAAGAAATCATCCCTTGTAGGCAAACCATCCCTGGTAGTCTTTTTGTTTTTGTATCCTAAAATAAAAGGTCCCTCGAAGTGTTTTGCTCCTCGCTCTGATCCCCACCTTGACCCCACTCAGTACTCACCACTCCACACCCCACGCACCCCTCACTTACCTATCACATCATACTCGAATTACCAGCACATGCTGCTGCTCTAGAGCAGGACAGCAAACTGACTGAATTCAAGGCAAGTTTGGTAAATGGCTTTTTTATGCATTTCAAATTTGTATTCATAACTTTGTCCATTCCCCTGAAATTGTCAACATACTCTGTGGGATCTCACCTCAGGAACAAGGTTGGTGAAATGTTTCAAGTCCCCCCTCCCCCGAAACATGTTTTAGCAGTCACTTCATGGAATCACTTTTCAGACTGGATTTTGATCATTTACTAAAAATACCACCAACAGCTTAATCTGGTTCAAAGTCAGTTGGCATTCATCTGTATCCCCCTTCCCTGGGTCGTGCCTGAAAATAGGCAGGATTTGTCTAGTGCACTTACCCAGTCAACAAAAACTAAAATAAAAATAAGTTGGGGTCATAAAAAGACTAGGTTTAGAAATTTTGGGCCAGAAAGTAAAAACAAAACAACAAAGTTATGAGAACATGCTATATTTTTCAACTTTCACTCATAACTGATTTTTACAGATTTTGGCTCCAAAAGTGTAACATATCCCTTTTGTTTTCCCAGCTGATGAATGACAGGTGTCATTTTTCCAATCCCCTCTGAAACATGTTTTCACCATTGCTCTGTAAAATCCTCTTTTGAATGACATTTAAAAAATTCCACCTGTCTTAATCATAACTTGGGGTCATAAAAATACTATAGTATATGGTTACCCTTTATTATGTATGAAAATCAGCCTGCTCAAAATCCTTGTTAAGCACATTCTAAACCATTATGTGCATTCTAAAGTGTTGTTGTGCGCATTCCGAACAGTTGTTATGCACAGTTCAAAGGTCTTACAATTTTAAATGTCTCATTTATGCTACACCTAGCAACTTACTAACCACCCAGTGCCCAAAGTCATACCTTTTACCTTTCAAAAGTCTGGAAGTTTGATTTTGATATGGGAGTAGAACAAAAAAATGGCAAGATTTTTTGTTTTCACTTCAGTGAGGGTCTGTCACTGTAGTGTAAAAAGCCATATACTATAATAAATAAAATATGGTCAACCACACACAACTCGGCATGTGTTTCCATCTTGGGGTTGAGATGACAGCATGAACCTCTCGGGCTTCGCTCTCGAGGTTCATATGCTGTCATCTCAACCCCTCGATGGAAACACAGCCTTGTTGGGTATGGTTGTCCATACATTATTCTCTATATGCTAAAAATTTGGGAGTCAAATGTCAAACAACAGCAAAACTATGAAGAAATGGTAAACTTATAAAGCTGTTCATTATTCTATTCACCATTTTCTCAGCTCTAGGGCCCCCATATTCCAACAGTTAGCACAGCACTGATTTAATGCTGGCCTAGCCATGAATTTAGTGCTACACTAACCATGAATAACACTGGATGACAGTGCGGGAGGAGGGGGGGCAGGTTCAAAGCCCTTGGTGCACTGTGCACTGACCTGACAGCTTGACCATGTAGAATAACTGCTGCCACCCTGCAAATGAGGTATTCCCCATGCATACTGGGTGCAGCAGTTTGTTCACTGGTTTCAATAGCGCTAAATAGCTTCTGTCATAATGCTAATCAACACTGCTGAAACCCTGCCTTTATGCATGCGCACGGTGACCCCCCAGACCACTTGTTCTGTAGCTGCCTTGTATATTCCTGGTGGTCTAGTGGTCTCATACTGCTATCAGTTGTCCTGTAGCTGTCTTGAATATTGCTGGTGGTCTAATTTACTTCCACACTCTGATCGCCCATCCTGTACCTGTCTTGAATATTCCTGGTGGTCTAGTGGTCCCCCTTCCTGTATGGGTATTCAACCCGCTTCCAATCTGCCCACTCAGAACCCTCATCCTCACACTCCTCCCTCGCTCTGGTCACCTAAACTAAACTACAGCAATAAGGATGATGACCGGCAGAGCCCTCCACTTGCCCTCTTGGCCGGCCGACTTCTGACCATCAGTGACCCATTGCAAGTAATCTTGAAACAGCTGTTTCTACAGTACTCACAAGTGCTCACTGACAGTCAGACAGCAGCTGACTGAGGTAGTGAGCAGAGGGCTGTGCCACTCCCCATCACTGTTTTCATAGTTTTGCTTAGGTGACTGGGGAGAGGGGTGGGTGCATGGAGGAGAGTCCTGAGTGACCAGATCAGGAGGGGGGTCATATGCCCTTACAGGAGGGAGGGACACTAGATCAACAGTAAAATTCAAGACAGCTACATAATGGTCATTCAGAAGTGGGAAAACCACTACACCACCAGAAATATTGAAGACAACTACAGGATGACTCATTGGTGGGTGAGGGAACCATTAGAAAACCAGGAATATTTGAGACTGCTCTAGAACGGGTGCTCAGGGGGCTGTGCACATGCTTATAAGCCCACAGTAGACATATAAATTACCCATGATAGGACTGCATATGGCCCGAAGAAGCCCTGGCACTATCCTGTCTGCAGTGTGTTATCCCCATTTGGCTCCTTGTCCCATATTCAATCTGGAGCTGTGTCACAGCAGTGCACAGTCACTTTGCACTGCGCCGACGTGGCCCTATTTTCAGAAAGTTAGTGGGCTCCCACTGGAGCATGCTAATTGTCTGAATAGTTCCCCAAAGCTGGCCATGGGCTTATTGCAGCACAGAGCTCCTGTCAGCACTCCGCAAGCAGCTGGCTCTGAATGTGAGGGCCTATACCATTTAGCCCAATGGAACGTAAACTCCACAAGACAATGGCTATTTGGGGTAAGCAAGGTCTACCCCAGCCTCAGTATATTTTTTTAAACTTTTAACAGTACGTAAGAAAACTTGTTCGACATAGATAAATGCTTGTAATAAAATGCATTGGAGTGTAAAACTAGATACACTTGGGTGTGTTCGTAAAGTAACAATGATCAAATTATGCATAAATTCTTTAGATATTTAAGAAAATGTTCTATATTTTATTTAATCCTTCTCCATTCTATGTTACTTACAACCCTCCCATCATCCTTCTGCAAAATCCCATCCTCACCCAATTTCCTTATGTTTTCTTGGCCTCTTTTTTTCTGTTACCAATCTCTCTTTACCAGTACCTTGTTCCCTTCCCCACCCACCTTCTTTAACGCATTTTCAATTATTCAACTGTGAATATAGGTAATACAGTTATTAGTTTTTCTTTTGTTCAACTCATGATAAGATTTTGGTAATATTTATTTATAGATTTAAAATTATAGGAGGTTGAGAGCCTACAATTGTCTTTTGATGAAATGCATTTTCTGTACTTCAACACTGTTTTCAACTAAATATGATTGTATTTTAGTGAGCATTCTTGTTTTCTTCTGGTCTTTGTACGTTTATACTGTGCAGTTTGTTATGGGGCTAGCACATTCTTACTCCATATGTGACCTCTTGACCTCCTGATAGGAATTCATTTTGAGTTCATTAAGATACACAGTTTCACACTTTAAATAGAATTCCTTCCCGGGTCATTAATGGAATTCGGTAAGTTGCCTTATTTGAGTGCTTGATGTAAGATTTAAAAAAACGTTATCTTGTCTATCCTGTGTCTTTAAGAACTTTAGTATAAGTAGTAGCGGGTTACATGAGAAACCCACCACCTGATAGAGAACCATTCTTGGTCTGAAGTGCTGGGGTACCTCTCATACCTTTTAAAAAACCTCTGAGTGCTATTTTTTTTACATTTATCCCTTTTTGGTTTCTTTTGTATTGATTTGTGAGTGATGAGTGTAAGCAACTTTTTGCTTTGTTCTGCAGAACCTTAAGGTACCTGGTTGTTTAGTGCAGTAAGGCACAACCTGTGTGAAAACAATCACTACCGACGGCTCCCTCTCCATAAGGAAGGACCAGAACTGAAAACAGCCCTGATCAACCCCCATGTACCTCAAGTCTATCCTCCAATACATTAGAGTTTTATGTCTCCAAGTCCTGACTTGCATTTGCATAGGCCTTCTGGCCATCAACAGGGAATGGAAGCACAGCTGTAATTTCAACTCATTAGGTACTGTTGTGTGTTGCTCAATAATGAGAGACAGTGGACCATCAAAATAACTGTTCACCTCCTTGCTGGTCACAGAGGATCCTGCCACCCCTGGAACATTAGGCCTCTGTTCTCTTACTCTTCCTGTCTTCTAGAGAAGTATCCCCAGTCAGTCCCTTCCCTTCCTTTCAGAAAGAGGTCCTGGGTCTTTGGTCCCTTAGCCTCACATGCCTTTGGCACCCCTTCCTGTGCTGCCCTCCCTATCTTGGTGTAGTTACCACCCCCCCAAAAAAAAAAAAGTTTCTGTCTTCTGATCACATAACTAGTCCCAATATATGACTCATTTCTTTTGGGACAACATAAACCAAAAGAGTCTCTACCAGCTGGACCAAGTAGGACTGGCACCATGACTCCTGACAGGATTTGGGTGACTCTAAAGGTAGGTAGGATGACACAAATGTTTTGTCCTTTCCCATAACCATGAGTCCTTCTCTCACTTTCTCAGATGGATTTCCAACATACTGAAGGTTGCCATGTAGGTTCAGTATGAGAGAGCTTCTGAATTCCTGGATATTTTGTCAAAGGAGGGATCCTCCTTTGTGGCCTTCCCCATCAATGTGATGATCATGGACCTAATCAAAGCAGTCCCGAATTACTGTATAGCAGGTTATATTGGCGCCCATTTAATTTAGCGCGTCTGATATGCGGTACATATTAGAGCCTGTTTAAATTAGCGGATAGTTCACCTGCAATTACTGCAGTAGTTAACACAAAATGCAAACAGCGCTGCAAAACAAAAGTGGTGTGTAGTGCAGATGCCAATGTACTGTACTAAAACTGTAGCCCCTCCCACCCCACCCCCCACACACACACACTCCACAGCAGCTGCCTCAGTCTGTGGAAAAGTTCAGCAAATCTGTGTCAGTCGGGGCACAGGGGAAAAAATTGCACTTGCATGTCCCTGTGTATTCGCTAATGGACTGATGGAGCTGAAAGCATTAATCCTCGGTGCTACGAGTTGGCATGCCCTGCCTCTTGATGTAATGGTTCACCTCCTCGCACTCTCAATGCTGCTTATGTAACGTCCTTGCTGGACAGTGGACATGGAAAAAAAAGAAAAGGCAACACATGAGAAGGATTCCATTCATTGCTTTGTCTTTCACCCGGGCTGCAGTTTGTGCTTACTAACTGCAGTTAAACATTCACCATCCCTTCAGAGTCCCTTGTAGAACTGCAGACTACCTAAGGGCATTGCAGAATTTTTAGCCACCCTCGTTTTTGTCTTCTTTGGGCTGGGGAGCGCCCTGAAGTGGTCAGATGCCCCTCGACACAGTGGCAGTCTCAATATCATGATTTGGAATGTTTGTTTTGTTTAGCAACAGTGGACTTGTGAACAACTGCTAAGAAAACAATGTTGCTCAACCACGTAGTAATGCCATATTGAGAAGATAATATTAGCGATCCGAATATATTAGCGGTATTTCCATTTCAGCTAATATCGCTAAAATAAAAGGAGTGCTAATATTACCTGCTATACAGTATCTGGTGCATGTAGATCCTTCCATTCTTTGATGTGACCACCATTGCCTGGTTCCAACGGAAAGCTTTAAGCCATTTGTTCAGCACCCTTCCATATAGGATATTGTGGCTGCTGCTAGCTACAGAAGAATAAGTTCCCTGGAGCACTGCCTGCTCATACTCTGAACAAAGAGTTAAAAAAGAACAACCATTTACAGTATATAGCACTTTTTTACACATTGTATTCCAAAGGGCTTTACAAGCAATGAGAGACTTTATGACCAACTAGAAATGTATAGTGGTAGCCATTTTTCACATCAGCGCACACACTCACACAGCCTTGGACAACTGCCTGAATAGGTTTTTGGAAGGTGCAGTGTTGGCCAGGACACCAGGAAAATCCCCCGCTCTTGCACAAAATTGCCTTGGGTCCTTTATTTCCACCTAGACACCCACCAGGACAGTGCCAGAAATGAGCAGAAGGGACCTCTGTTTAACATCTCTTTCAAAGTGTGGCACATCACAACAGTACAGCATCCCCCTAATACTGCAGTCAGATGTCCGCATTTATGGTATGAGGACAAGACCCGGTGTCGGACTACAATGCATAACTAGAGATGCAGTGAAACTGTAGCAAAATTGGCAATTTCTGCATGTGAAATCTTTCGCAAAATGTTGCAATTTTGCCCACCGCAAATTAACTCCCTGCTGGTGGTGTCAAAGTGGTCCCCCCAGCTGCTCACTGGCTCAAATTTCAGACTAAAAGCTAATTCTCCCTGGTGTCTTAGTACCCCCAGCCAATCACTGCCCAAAGTGAATAAAGCAAGCCCCCCAGTTAACTCATTATTTTCCCCAGTCACCCCAGACCCCAATCCTAAAAATACAATTTTAATCTCCACTCCCTGGTGTCTAGTGGCCCCCTAACCCTGTCATTAGATAGCACCCCCACCCCCAGTACCCGAATCAGGCCACTGGCACAAGCATGCACTCATTCACTGAAGCGCTCAGTAGGGCTGCCAGCCATGGAGGTGAGTGAGGGCTGTGCTAGTGGCCTGATCTGGGTACTGGGAGGAGTGGGTTGAGCTCTATCTGATGACAGGGTGAGTGGGTGGGGATCTACTAGACACACCAAGGAGTGGGGATTGAATTTTTTATTTTTATGATTGGGGGATCAGGAAAATAATAAGTTAACTGGGGGGGCTTGCTTTATTCATTTTGGGCCAGTGATCAGCTGGGGGAGGACCACTAGACATCAGGGAGAATTAATTTTAGTGGAAATTTGGATCAGTGAGTGGCCGGTGGGGGCACTAGCCAGAGAGTCATTACTGCCAAAAATGTCATCCACGGGTGGTGAAATTACATCTGGGCATGGCGAAATTTTGCCAGCTCAGGGGAGAAATTTTGCTTGCTCCGTAGGCAAAATTTTGCTTTTCGTCTGACAAAATATTTCATGAAATGCCCGAGTTATATGAAATTTCACCGGGTGAAATTTTCCAGTTCCACACAGCACTACCCAGGCAGCAGAGCATTTTCTCATGCTGCACCCACTCTTTGGAGTTCTCTACCATGCCGTTTAAGGGAGTGCACCTCCGTGGAGATATTTAAGAAAGACCTGAAAACTTACTTATGGCAAATGGCCTTCTTGGATAATTAAGTTAATTTTATTGTGCTTATATTTTATATTATAATTTATTATCTGATTTTAATATCTGATGAAATTATGGTATGTTTTTATTTATATGTATTGTAGCTTTGTATTTGAAATTATGGTTTTAAAATGTTCAGCGCCTTGACATATTGAAAGGCGCTCTATAAATAAAATTATTATTATTATTATTATTACCCATGACCTTCTGGCCTACAGGTTGATCCAGTATGCTACCATCTGAGCCAGGCTGACATCAAAGTGTTTAGGCATGTGTATGCACTTCAGACACAATGAGAATTCAACAATCATGCTTCTTAGCATACTGTACATGACCCATTACTCTTGCTGTCTGTGGAAAGCTGCAGTAGAGCTGTAGGACTGCATCCGCTGGAGCATCACCATAAAGTCTTCCTTCTGGTTGACTTCAAGTTGGCCATGGCCAAGCATCATTTGCAGATGGCCCTTAATCTGACAGATGCCACTTTGTTAAAAGTCCAGTGGTAACTGTCTCTACGGTACCATGTAGATATTTGGAATATAAAGATAACAAATAAATATTATGATATGAAAACATTTTATATTGCTATTTTTTGATGGCAGTAGAGACAGTCCCAAATTATTTCGCCATTTATTATTCCCCTGTAACAATGGTAGTGTCTGAAGTTACTGACTGTCTGATAAATTACGATATATTTGTATTGTTTTAATTTTGCATTCATTATTTAAAAGAAAATATGAGATAATCTAGTTGATTTAATATATACGAAGTTATAAGGTATCTCAATAGTGGTAAAATAAATTTCCCTATATTAACCCTTAGGCTGCCAACAGAATTAGAATGTATAGGAATTTAGGACTGACATATCAGTCTGCAGCCCTGTAAGGGTTAAGACATTTGCTACAATGATTGTAAAACCTGCTCTGACGTGGAATTATATTAATTAAATTAAATTGAATGGGGCATTTAAACGATGCCTTTACAAGCTAACTCCACCCACTGATGAAGACCCATGAGAATGGGTTGCTACGTAAGGGTGTTAACACTGTTTCATGACATGCTGTACTTTTAAATAAAATAACAGCATTTGGAATTTATCTCAACCTTCTGCTACGTGCCCAGTTTTTCTCTTTTACATATTAGATATCAACTTGTGTTGTGTGATCAAAGGGTTATTTATAAGGCTGCATGTTACTTTACTTCTTTCCTTTGTCTCCATAAGATCAACACTGGGTGACTGATCTCCCATTTATTGGGTTAATACTGTTCAAGACTAAGGTTAAGGAGCTACTGAACAGTATCCAGGCCTCCGGTATGATCCTGAAGTCCATACAGTCCATCACAAGCCAGCATGTTAGCCCACCTTCCTCCTCTTCATGGCTGATTTTATTCCATTAAATGGTGGAAAAGCCACATGAGTTTGATTTTCTCCAGTCAGAGCAGAGGCCAAGGGGTTCCCACACCCAACCAGGGCTCTGTGAGGCCCAATCTTCTTTAAGGTGACTTAAGGAGGGAAGCCATCAGCCATCCTCCTTGGTCTCTCTCAACCTCCCAGTCAGAGCCCATCTGTTTTACTTTCCAAATGGCCATTGATTGCATCTGACCAGTAAGTGCTGGAGATCTTCCAGGATAGGCTTTCCATAGAGACCATGTCATGGCAAGCCCAACTGTGCTGGCCCTTTTTACAGGTGGAACCTCCTGAGCAACTAGGGGTGCTTCAGAAGGAGGTCCCTCTTCAAATGCATTTAAACCCTATTGAGCAAGTTTCTTCTGGAGCGCCTGGCCAGGAGTATATCTTTAGGCATTTTCTGATGGCCAAGAAGACTTGCTAAACATCCCATTATCCCATCTTCAATCAATGCAGCCTCAACCACCTACCTCAAGCACCATCAAAATTCCAGATTGTCACTTGAGACAAATAATAGTCTCCAGAATATCGGGAGGGGGGGTTGCTCCCTAGATCTCAAGGATGTTTACTTTCACATCCTGATCTGATCCTCCTACCAGCACTTTTTGCAACTCCAGATAGCTGGGGGCCTTTTTCAGTTCAGAGCAATGCATTCGGCCTCTCTTCAGCATACTGGGTGTTCATCAAGTTTTCCTCAGTAGTGCAGCCTACCTGCATTGATATGGGATCAGTGTCTGACCCCCTATCTGGATAATTGAATATTCTGAGACCAGTCACTGATTAAGATGCAGGAGGTCCTAGAGGTGCCTGTTGAGACCTTTTTCAACTTGGGGTTCATCATAAAAATGAAGAATTCATAGTTTATCCTGACTCGATGTCTGGAGTTATTTGGAGGCAAAGCTGGAATCTGGGGAGGCCAGAGGCAAGATACGTCTACAAATGGATCTGATTAATTGTACCTAATCGTTTTAAACACTGATCTTCCAACCAGGGACTTCTTGGAGTTTCTAGGTTAGATTGCACTGACCACCTTACCCTCGGTGTGTCTGCATATGTGCTGCCATCAGTGGGAGTTGAAGGCCCAATATTCACAGCAGACTGCACTTATTCTGGGCAGAGATGGTTAGTCCAAATATGGCATATGTTTGACTGGTAGCTGGACTGGGTCACCTGCAGGGCCGGCCTTAAGGATAGGCTAACTAGGTATTTGCCTAGGGTGTCATGTAATAGGAGGTGCTGTAAAAAAAACTCAGTTTATGATTTTTTTTTTTTAATTAACCCGAACAACTAGCATTGCCAAATGTATTGTCTTGGGGGATGGGGTGGGGTGAAGACTTTTCTATGAGCATCAGCATGACATTCCAAATCACAGCTGTGTGCACAGTGCGAGCTGTCCTCCTACCTCCCATGTACCTAACACTCATCATTCCTTGGCTTTGGAGCTAGAATAGCTAATTAGTGCAGACAGTAGGTGCATCAGTGCATGCAGAGATACGTACAGGACCGATTAATCATTTTGAGCGGGCAACAGAAAGAGATTGAGGCACAGAAAGCCAGCAGAACATTATCCAGGCAGACATTTGAGGAGTTGGGGAAACTGAAGCTGGACTGTTTTACTGTGGAGCAGGTCAGGGTAACATGGGTCAGTACATCAATCAGGATGAGGAGAGGGACAGGGAACTGGGCTCATAAATATTGGAAGCTGGGGGGAAAGGAGAGGTGGTAATTGTGGGGGACATCAACCTGCCCAATGTGGACTGGAGCATACCCTCCACAACTTGTGCTAGGAGTCAAGTGATCCTGGAAGGACTGCAGAGTTGGTTCCTGACTCAGGGCATCATTGAACAAATAAAAGCAGAGGCAATTCTTGATCTGGTGCTCACAAATGGGGAGCATGTACAGAAAATAATGGTCAGGGAGCCATTGGGTGGAAGTGACCATTGCACAGTGTCGTTCCAGTTGAATATGGGCAGGGAAGGCATCCCAACTAAGACCAAAATCTTGGATTTCAGGAGGGTGAACTTCAGGAAATTGGTTGAAGTGCTAAGGAGCCATCTGGTGGGCATCAAAGCACATATGGGGTGGACCAAAGATGGTTCATCATTAATGAAGGAATACTGGTCGCCACAGATGAGTGCATTATGATCAGGAGTAAGAACACAAGGGCCAAAATGCCCAGCTGGTTCAGTTCTGGGGTTACCCAGGCAGTAAGGGAAAAGAGGTTGGCCTATAGAAAATTCAGGAAGAACAAAAGAGAGGTGAATAGGGAAAATTATCTAAGGTTGGCTAGTGAGGCAAGTAAGGAAGTCCAGCAAGCACAGGCACAGAAGCAGCTGCAGATAGCTGAAGGAATTAAGAAGGGGAAGAAGGCTTTCTTTTGCTGTATAAGTGAGAAAAGGGACAAGAAGGAAGGGATTGTTAGGCTTAAGAAAGGGGTGGAGTGGGTGAAGGATAATGGGGGAAAAGCAGAGATACTAAATGAATACTTCTGTTCCATCTTCACCAGGGAAAAGGATGGACCAGTGCCATCAAGAGGGAAAAGAGAAGCAGGGAGGGAGGGAAACACAGGTGTAGTGATAGAGGTGGACAGAGTGAGGGAGGTGCTGCTGGCATTGAAGGTGTATAACTCACCAGGCCCGGACAGAGTACATCGAAAGGTACTAAAGGAGCTGGCTGAGGAGCTGGCAGGGCCACTGGCAGACCTATTTAATAGTTCACCAGAATCAGACGTGGTACTGCAGGGCTGGAGAACAGCACATGTAGTGCCCCTCCACAAAAGTGGTCCTAAGGATGCCCCAGGGAATTATAGACCAGTCAATCTGACTGCCATTGTGGGCAAGCTCATGGAGACCATACTAAAAGAAAGGTTGGTGCGAGAGGAGCATGGTCTCCAAAATGCGAGGCAGCATGGGTTCATGGGGGGGTGTCAAACGAATCTGACTGACTTCTTTGACAGTGTTACTAAGACAGTAGACAGGGTCCAAGTGGTAGACATCCTCTATCTTGATTTCAGCAAGGCACTGTGCCCCAGAAAAGGTTGATCAGGAAGTTGGTGGATGTTGGGGTTGGGGAAAAGATGGCCAGATGGGTAGAAAACTGGCTGAGGAACAGAACCCAAAGGGTGGTTGTTGGGGGAGAGCTATCTGGTACCAGAGCGGTAACCAGTGGGGTCCCACAGGGCTCTGTGCTGGGGCCGGTGTTGTTCAGTGTCTTCATCAATGACACTGGGGATGGCATTAAGGGCAAAATGTGCCTATTCATGGATGACACCAAGCTCTGTGGGAGAATGGACACAGCTGAAGGGATGCAAGACCTTCAGGAAGATCTGGAAAAGTTGGGGAGGTGGTCCAGGATCTGGCAGCTTGGCTTCAATGCCAAGAAATGCAAAGTTATGCATACTGGAGCCAAGAATCCCAGGACAGAGTACTACCTGGCTGGAGTCTGAGAATCTGCATCAGAGGAGGAGAAGGACCTGGGAGTGATGATCTCTAGTGACCTGAAGCACTCCATGCAGAGCAAGAAAGCAGCAGCAAAGACAAACAAGCCGCTGGGATGCATATCTAGGGGGATCAGTAGCAGGAGAGAGGAGGTTATATTGCCCTTGTACAGGTCACTGGTAAGGCCACATCTAGAGTATGGAGTTCAGTACTGGTGCCCACACCTCAAAACGGACATTAACCTGCTGGAGAAGGTCCAGAGGAGGGCTACAAAGATGATAGTGGGTCAGCAGGGTAAGGCATATGAGGAGAGATTGAGGGCACTGAACATGTATGCCCTGGAAGACAGATGAGAGAGTGGGGACATGATTGGGACCTTCAAGTACTTGAAAGGGATAAATAAGACTGATAAGGAGAGTGGGCCAAAATTTCAAAGCCCCAACACAATTCTAATTTACAGGGTCCCGACGCCTAAGTCCATCGGCAAAGGGAGTGCTGCGCCTGACATATGGCGCACCCACCCAGAATGCCACAATGGCTGTGAGGAGTCTGCAGCACCCACAGACAGGGGCTGGCAACTGGTCACTACCCCCAAACACCACCTCACCACCGGCACCAGCATCGCAACACACTCTGGTACCCTGGTGAGCTAGTGCCCCCCCAGGTGGTACCCATCTCAACACTCCCACCCCTTCCTTACCCTGAGTCCGGTGACTGGCACAGCCCTCAGCACACACCACCCCAGCCAGCTGCCAATGAGCTGTCCGGGAGCATACTGCATACAGTACACGCAATGATGGTCATTGCGCGCGGCCACTGTGGTGGCACGTGGAGGGCTAGTGCTGGAGGCCGGATCGGGCACAGGAGGGGGTGGGAGTGCTGAGATGGTACCATCTTGGGGGGTGTTGGCAGGACGCACAGACATGGATGTCAGGGATTGTGACGGGAGTACAGGGGGACCACTGGACCACCAGGGATCACCCACCAGGGATGTATCAGGGCAGGCCACA
This sequence comes from Neoceratodus forsteri, assembly GCA_016271365.2. Lineage (NCBI taxonomy): Eukaryota > Metazoa > Chordata > Ceratodontiformes > Ceratodontidae > Neoceratodus > Neoceratodus forsteri. Next base: position 1,275,317,114 of record CM057450.1, on the reverse strand, counting down.
CAGTGGCACATTCAGGATGACCTCCCCAGGAGCTGTCTAGGTCCCCTTAGACCAGCCCCTCACTGGTCTAAGGGTATTTGGTACTTGGTTCCTGGGGGGTCTTTCAAATTCCGGATCCAAGGGCTGTGGCAGTCTGGGTCTGCCGCAAACCCCCTAGCGCCATGCTGCAGCCACTTTCATGGTGCAAGGCTGGCGCTAGCACACTTTGGTGCAGGCAGCCTGCTGGATGATGCAGGCTGCCTTTGAAATTGGCACTTGGTGCAGCTCTTGGTGTAAGGTGTCCGTGAGTCAAACCTGTTCGACGCAAGCACCTTGCATCAATCTAAGGCCTTTGAAAATCCGGCCCAGTGTCTTTAAGCTGAGTGGCAACCATAACACTAGGGAGCACAGTCTTAAACTAGAGGGTGGGAGGTTTAGAAGGGAAGTCAGGAAGCAATTCTTCACAGAGAAGGTGGAGGACACTTGGAATGCACTGCTGGAAGAGGTCATCTCATTGAAGACAGTGGGCAGCTTTAAGAGAGGTTGGGATAGGCATAGGGGAAAGTAAGGATCATGGGTAGGGAGGATGGGAGGAGTGGGGAAGGAGGGCAGGGACATTAACTCAAGCTGTGGACCCTGCAATATGAGCAGACTTGATAGACCAAATGGCCTTCCTCTGCTGGCAAAGTTTCACAGTGACATTTTGAGTTTGCTGGCTGGCTGCCTGGATCACTCACAGATTGGATCAGTGTGTTGTGGTTCGGATGTCTGTACTTGTCTTGCCCAAGACAGTGACCAGTGTTTGTCCATCTCAGACTCTCATGAAATAGTCAAAAAGGAGAAGACCAGGCCTGAAAAACACACACACACACACACACACACACCCACACACACACACACACTATATATGACTGACCGTATCTTGTTGCTTGGTTTAGCACTGGCTGTTATTTACTACGAGTTGGCAGTTGCTTTCTTAGTGTGTGTGTGTGAGGGACTGTGGGCTGAAATGGCAGTCAACACATGGGCTAAGTGAAGCAGCAAAATCTGAGTGTGGCATCTGGCAGTGCAGGCGCTTAGCAGACCCCCTGGATGTAAGTTCTGAAACTGCTTTAAAGAAACTTTGACACCATAGACAACACTTGCAAAAAAATACAATCAGCACACAAAATGTAGGTTTTTTTTTAATATGCTTATTATCCTTTGCTGCTTTATTACTTAACATTTTCATGAAAACAAGACCTCTGCCACATGCACTTTATCTGGTCTTGCTGCTTGTCTACAACTTACAAGTGACATGATAATTCTCTGTTTATGACAGAACAATTGGATGCTGTAGACATTGTGGGGGATAATCTCTGAGGTACTCCACAGTCATGACATCATGAGTTGTGTACACCTGGCAGGTTGGTGGATGCACATGTGACTTGAAGAAAGTCCATCCCCCAGCTGAGAGGGGGTCTGCTCTCCTATGGTCAGTTTTTATGTGCATCAAAACAGGTTGCAGCACACTCTAGAGCTCCAGTGTGCTTCTTGTAGAGAACAAATGTTTATTATAAAGAACAACTTCATTACATAAGGTAAGAAGCCACCTGGCTAAGCCATTTATTAATATCCTACAACAAAGATCAAACAAGACCACAAGAGTGTGTTTCTGCAGATATGCAACTGATTAAAATTGCAAAACTGGCAATCTTTAGAGATGTTAAATTAAGTGTTTCACTAAAGGCCGGTTGTCTAGGAAAATGTTAGCTGAGAAATTGCCAGCACAGTATTCAAATTATGAACATTATTGCATTGTGCAAGTATAGAGATTATTAGCTACCTGAACACCCCTGCTAGTGGTGCCAGGAACTAAAGTAATGTCTGACCCACATAATTGAACACAAGAGAGGCAGCATTGCACAGCAGTTTAAGGCTTTGAGCTGCAAATCTGGAGACCTGGGTTTGACTCCCACAGCCCCCACTTGCAAAAGCTACTCTCAGACTTACCCAGAAAACTTTCCTTGCACTAGAAAATGCTTAAAATGCCTGAGCTGGATTCAGACATTACTGGAATTCAGTGGCACTAAATCAAAGCACCCGCAACTACTTTGTGCTATTATCTACCCAAAAACACTCCCACAGAGAAAAGGAAGCTCTATGGACCAAAATGGAGCCACCCAAATGTTATTTTATGGCTCCAGGTTCTCAAACAACTCCTAGCAGCATCCCATCCCCCTACAGTACTTCTGTCTTGTTTCCAAATCTCCTGCTACATGACAGCTGCAAGCTGACTGGCTCTCAGCTCTTGCGAGATTTCGTCCACCATCTTAGATGAGGATAAACAAACAAGTTTGACTAAATCCAACATATCTTGCAGTGGAGAATGGAGCTACCAATTGCTACAGCTTCTCAAGGCAAAGTCCCCTAACTTTTAACACTGACCATGAGAGAGAACTGAATAAACATGTTTTACAGAACAAAAAAATGCTTCTGCCCCAAACTGTCTCCTATTATACAAGCAGCAATGCAGATGATTCCTCCCTCAGTTTACCACAGCTAAGTCAAGGATTAGCTAAAGCATCCTGCCCCCCCCAAAGGCACATGCCTTCATTAACCCAGAGATACTGTAACTAAGGCACACACATAGGGCCAAAAAGGATACACAGCACTGTACTATATTGGGTCAATATACAAGGAGGTTTGATTAAAATAACTATTTGGGAAATAGTGAACTTTAATATTAGTCATTTCTTTCACTAATATTCGTTGTTTTTTCTCTCTTAAAGGCACAATCATGTATTGATTAAGGAGCTGCTACTATGTACTGTGTGTAACAAAAGTAATGCATACCAATGTGAATGCATGACTTGGCCCTATTAATTTAATAAAAAAGGGTTTGAACAAGTGAATTCACCACATTTTTGAAATTTAAAAGACGCTAAATGTAAAGGATGCTAACAGAGCCATGTATTGTCTGAGAGCTGTCACAGATGACCAAAGAGATTCCATAGCCACAGTTACTTGGAAACCTCTTCCAGCGGTCCCAGGAGCTCAGTACATCAGGGGCTCCTACATAATTAAAGGCTCTCATTCCTTACTTGGGCATATACTCTGAGTTCCCCTACATGCTGTTCAGAACAAGCATACCACCTTACTAAGATGCCTGACCTGGAGTCCTGCCAGTGGCTCCAGAGTCTATACATTGTTAAATGAGCAAGTGACCACCTTAGAATATCCGGAGTACCCTGCCAGTGTCTCAGACTTCTAAAATACTAAGTAATAAGCCACAGTTCCCTATTACAAGCATAGTAGCACCTGAAGTGTTCACTCAAGACATCACTACACCACAGTCTCTGAAGCATTTTCTCAGTCTCTCTGTGCCTCACCTCAAAATGACATGTTTCTAGACTTTTTTTATGGCACATTATGTCTTTTAAACTCACCACCTTCTTCTATCAAAAGGCAGAGGAAACTCCTTTATTATCTACCTGACCAAAACACCATAAACAAGTAGGTCTCATGAGGAAGAGGAGCATTGAGAGACTAACCTAACTTGCCTATCCAGATCGGCAGCCGCAAGAAAGAATTTTGTGAGACTTGCTGCTGTGCTGTTGGAAAAGCTCTCCACTCACCCCTTACCCGTGCGGGATTAAGGGTGTAGGTGGCTGCCAGACAGGAGATTGACCGAGAGTCGCTGTTGCCATAATAAACATATGCTCATAAAGATTCAACCAGCACAAAGGGCGTTTTTTAAAAGCACCAACTGATCTGCAACAGCAGACCACAATGTGAATAATTACATATAAGGGCAACAATTTGAAAATCAATTAACAATGGGGAAAATACATTGGGGGCAGCACTATTACCACAGCTGCAGGCAAGGCAGCATAATACTGAATCCCTCACTCACTCTAGTCACATTTAAAGGGACAGTGCACACTTTAATGCACAGACACAGCAGCAGCCTGTACAGTGCAGAACATTACTGATTACTGTGCAGGGGAAGAATTAGGGGAAATAACAAATAAATAAAACAATATATCTAAATCTCACCCCCCCCAAAAAAAACAAACAAACAAAAAAAACCTTCTCTATGTACCTTCTCTCAGCTTACTACAATGGCCAAAACAAAGAGCTACAGCTGAACCAAGGTTGCAGCACACCCTACATGTACAGCATATTTAAATAAATTTAGAAGCAATGGTAAGACTCATAATATTTCAGTATAAGCCATATATACAAAAATTATAAGACAATCGCCACTAAATACAGGATGCTATCAAAATCCAGCATTCTGGTTATCAGTTTGTGCTTATACCACTAGAATATACCAGGCAAAAAGTACAGAAAACTAATGCATGATGTATAGCTTCTGCATGTATCACAACATCGGTTTACAAGACTTTTAAGTAGAACAGTGCAAGTTACAAGTAAGGAGAATGATTACTTGGAAGCCCCTGCTAGCGGTTCCAGGAGCAAACGACCATAAAGTATACACTGGCTCTTATAATGTATGGAAATTGACTACCTGGATACCCCTGCTAGCAGTTCCAGGAGCAAACGTCCATAAAGTATCCAGTGGGTCTTTTAATGTAAGGAGATTTGACTACCTGGATACCCCTGCTAGCGGTTCCAGGAGCAAACGTCCATAAAGTATCCACTGGGCCTTATAATGTAAGGAGATTTGACTACCTGGATACCCCTGCTAGCGGTTACAGGAGCAAATGTCCATAAAGTATTCACTGGGCCTTATAATGTAAGGAGATTTGATTACCTGGATACCCCTGCTAGCGGTTACAGGAGCAAACACTTCCTAAGGGGAAAAAAACAAAACCAAAAAAAAACAAGGCTCATCAAATTACCTGTACAAGGAGAGCAAGGCAAATTTCAACCTGGCACCCCTTACAGCGGTGTCTGAGTGCAGGACAGTGGCCCTACCTCCATTCCAGGTATCCCAGTTTCTGTGGCAGGTCACCATTCAAACGGCCTCTAGCTCCATGGTGGAACCCAACTGAAACATGGCTTTCCATGACCGCCACGCTACTGTTATACCCCATACAGGGTATTTAAGGCTGTGGACCAACATAGAGCTGATCAAAATGTTTGTTTTATGGCCTCCAGGTCCGTAGAAATGCTCAAATGACTTGCTTCTCTCCCCTTCATCTCTTCCAGTCTGAGATCTCGCTCAGCTTGGGAGCAGCCCTTTGATTGGCTCCCAACACTCATGAGACCTCTGGCACCATCTTTCTGAGGGACAAAACAGCGGGATATTGCCATCGCAGAGATCCCACGATAGCACACTGAAATACAGCAACATTTCAACAAACAGGAGACAAACAGACTGTGCGGTTAAGGCCTAGAAAGATACCTCAAGGGAAAAGAGGATAAGATACCAAAGACCAGTCAAACAGATCCACTTATCTGCCAGCTAGACAAACACACCATTCTCATTCCTTTCAAGACAAGACAGGGGCAATTGCAACTACAGGCTACACTACTACAGGCAGCCATACCCACAAAAAAAATTGCATCAGATATCGTGCTAGAAGGGCTCCCAACCAAGGTAGAGGAAACTACTCCCCCCGCAGAACCCAGCTGAAACAACAACTACTATTGCTACAAGCAATACCAAAACATTCCAGTCGGTGACAGACTACTACTCTTCACGCAAGCATGAAAGCAAACCACACAAGACAGGTGGGTCCTACAAGTGATAAGACTAGGATATGTGATACAACTTTCTTGCATACCAACAAAGAACCTTCTAGTCCTATTCCCTCTGCCGAAAAACATGTTATCCTGACACAAGTCCAAACAGTACTGACAGACTTACTGCACAACAAGACCATAGACAGGGTAACACATTACAAAAAAGGGGAAAGGAGGATACTCCATGTTTGACAAGGTACCCAAAAAGGGACCAGAGGGCTTCGCCCAGTTCTGGACCCAAACAGTTCTGTACAATTCACACCTTAGAAATGGAAACAATCAGATCCACCCTCACGGTTATAAACGCAGAAGATTACCTAACTTCACTACATTTGTAGGACACTTACATCACACTACAAATTCCATTTATTTCACATATTGGGAAAATGATACCAATACAAGTGTTACCATATTCAACCTACCATCAACCTTAAGCATGTTCATGATGGTAACAATAGCATTCACAGCAAAAAAAAAAGGCGTTAAGGGCATACAAGTATTGAACGACTGCCTGATCAAGACCATAACAGTACAACAGTCCGTTCAAGAACAAAAGCAGTAGTAAACTGCCCACAAAATCGCAGCTGTGTATTAATCTATCAAAAAGCTACCTATCATCCCTAGCCAGTCTATACAGTAGATAGTCTAGGCTCACTGATCGACACAAATCTCCGGGTCTCGGTGACCCAGTAAATGCCCAAATCTGCTCAATTATTGCACAGAATACACAATTACAGAAACACAGAAATCCAGAACTTCAAGCAGTTTTACAAGTACTGGGAGTAATGTCAACATTGATAGACATAGTGCCATGGTCCAAGTGCAACATAAGACCTCTCGTACCATTCTTGAGTGCACAGGGCCCAGCGCATGACATAGGCTTGGCACAGGCATTAACACTTTCACCCTCCCTGATGGCATTAACATCTGCCAGACGTGGAGGAGAACTACAGGCACACTCATGCAGAACCCCACTCCTAGCATTCTACACATACAGAATATCCCTTAGACCTATAATGTCATTCTTACCAGTAGTATCATTAACAGTCCACATCAACCAAACTATTGAAATATCTGCAGAACCCCCTCAGGGGGAAATACAAAACAACCCTCAGCTTAAAATGCTGGGTATGAAAAGGGTACTTAGCACATACCTATCAAGGACAGAGGAAATATACAAAACAGACTGTTCGTAATGCTGCGTGGAAAACTTCAAAATCACTGATTGCCGTGTACCTTAAAACAGCAATCACGGAACCATATGGTGTGGATAACTCAACTGCACCAAGAGATCTGAAGGCTCACTCTACCAGAGCAGTCGCAACTTCCTGGGCAGAGAAAAATGGGAATACTGCAGAGGAAATCTTTAGCAGCATGTAAGGACTAGGTACAAGACAACACGTCTGACCCACCCTAGCAGAAGATTACTGCTTTTTAATAACCCATGATGTCATGACTGTGGAGTGCCTCAGAGATTTTCCCCCACAATGTTAGTTTATTCACCTGGTAAAGGTGATTGTGGGGGAATACATCTCTGAGGCACTCCACATCCTGCCCAACAAACGTGTGAAAGACAACAAGTTTTCATACATTGTATGAATTATGATATTTGCTATTACAAATTAGCAGGTTCAGACATCACCGACGTCTGTGTATAGTGCAATAACAAAATAAAGTTACACAACAATTTTCTACCGCTAAGTGGTCACTACGTAGCTACACTCATTAACAGCAAAAGGTATTAACAGATTATTGTTACAGATACAGTTTTGGAATACCTCAAACTGACCATAGGAGAGCAGACCCCCCCCTCTTAGGTGGGGGATGGACTTTCTTCAAGTCACATGTGCATCACGCAACCTATCAGGAGTACACAACCCATGATGTCATGACTGTGGAGTCCCTCAGAGATGTATTCCCCCACAATCACCTTTACCAGGTGAGTAAACTACCATTATCTGGATGACCCAAGCTGCCTTGAAGACAAGTAGCCAGAGCAGCTGAACAGTAAATGACCAGTGGTGGAAATGGAGGGGTCAGCCAGGGAAACTCAGCTGCAGGAGTGAAAGTAAAGTCAGACTCAGTTACAGGAGTTAAATGGGCAAGCACTACTTCTGTGTACAGTATAAATTGTATTTGTACCCCCTAATGGCATAAAACTGACTATATGAAGTGTAAGAATGCAATGTGTAATCAGGGCTGGTAGTCTAGCCTGGAGGTTAGAGTAATGAGCTGTGAATGAGCTTGATACATCCAGCAGACCTGGTTTGATTCCCACAACCTCCACTTGCATACCGTGTGACTCTGAGCATATCACTTAACGTCCCCAGTGCTCCCAGGTCACCCCTGAAGAGAGGCACTTGTGCCTAGTGGGCCTTACCTGGTTACCAAGGACTAAAAAATGAAAAGTATATGTTCCCATTGTATGCTCAAGCACAGCCTCCCCATTAGGCTACCAGTAGTTTAAATGTTTACAGTTTATTTAGAGAGGGGAGCTCCACTGAGGTGCAATATCTCATTGTCAGTGAGGTCCTGATTCTAACCTACTGGTCAGAGTGCAGTGCTGTGAAAGGTTACTATAATCAACTGTATTTCTGATGCATTCAATGAAGTGAAAGAAGTGGGAGGTCATATCTGGAAATGTGTATATTTAATTAAAATGCTGGGCCACAGGTTTACATTTTGGAGATGTATCATCTTATTAAGAGAAGGGTCCTGCTCCTATACAATAAATATACAGCTGTGAGGACGTACTACTGTGTAAGTATTTGGAATGCAAGTTAAGTGATACAGCAAAACAATGACTAACCCTGTGTGTGATCAAAATGTAAAAGGTCTGAAGAGTGTCCCTATTTTGTGTAAACTGTGACTTTAGCAGTGTGCTTCTGATATAAAGTCAGTAGGAACTGTTGTGTTTTATGGTGTATATTATTTAAAACAAAGGGTTTGTTGTAAGAATGATAAGCAGTCTTTATTCCTGTGCTTCTTCCAGCAAGCAGTGAATGGTAGGGAATGGTAACATGATTTCATTCCTTATCTTAAAGGGAGACATTGTCAGCTTTCCTACAAGGTTTTCAAGCAAATCTCCACAGTCTGCCTTTTGGCACACTCCTGTTCCACAATAAGTCTAGGCCAGGATATTCAAAGGGGTTGCGCCTGGTGTAACAGGGTTGCACCATGCGCAACCCCCCAATGCATCTCAGTGCCATATATTTAAAGAGGCAGGTTGCGAGGCACAACCCCGTGCACCGGGGCACATTGAGAATGATATGTGGCATAGATGGTGGGAGATGCCCATGCATAAGCGGCACATCCCGATATTCAGCCCAGGATGTGCGCATATGCTGGTAATAACCCCACATGCTACCGCACACTGGTGTTCAAAGTTGAGCCGAAAAAAACAGGCTCAAATGCTGGCCACCCACAGGTGGGCAGCTGTATTGTAAGACGCAACACAACAGCCACCAGCCGTGGGTGGACACCCGCCCAGCAGGAACACTGTCCACAAGCACCCCGACCCTCCCTGGTAGTCTAGTGGCCCCCCAACCCGTACACCCGATCATGGGCATCTGTACATGTATAACAATTACCTGGTGGTCTGGCAGTCCTCTCTCCATATGCCCGATCGCGAGCATCTGTAAAAGTTAAAGAACTACCTGGTGGTCTAGCGGTCCTTCCCCCATATGCCCGATCACAGGCTGTTGTGAAATGAGAGAGTTACCTGATGGTCCAGTGGTACCTCCCTCCTCATCCACCCACAGAGGGCCCCCGGCCAACCAGCACCCCCCCTGCATACCGCCCGGCTACCCGCCGAATGACAGCATACAGTATGATCTATACACCTATTGGTCCACAGTGTGGACCAAAGGGCTTGCAGACCATACTGTACTACACAGGAACAGATATGTGAATGAATGCGTTCATTCACATATCTGGTCTCTATGTAGTACAGTATGGTTCAGAAGCCCATTGGTCCACACTGTGGACCAATAGGCATACAGATCATACTGTACACTGTCATTTGGCAGAGGGCTGGGCGGTATGCGGGCAAGGTGCTGCTGCCCGCTGATGAGGGGGGTGCTGGTGGCTAGGACTCTCTGTAGGTGTGTGGGGAAGGGGGTACCACTGGACCACCAGGTAACTTTCATTTTACAACAGCCTGCGATCGGGTGCACGGGGGGGGGGACTGCTAGACCACCAGGTAGTTCTTTAATGTTTACAGATGCCCGCAATCAGGCGTACGGGGGGGGCTGCAATAGCCCACCAGGGAGCCAACACCGACATCAGCAGCTTGGCAGGGTGCCATGCGCCATTCGCCAGGATGCCCATCGCATGCAAATGAGGCCATAATGACATGCTGATTACATTATTCTTCTAGCATCAGCAGTATCTCAAAATGAAATGGTGGCAAAACTACAAAAGGAATTTTGATACTTTGCAGGACTGGTTCTCCAGTTCTAAACTTGTATGAAGTTACAAAAAAACTCAGGTTATGTACTTTAATAAAAAAACAACTAAGCTTCCCAAAAACAGATTGAAGGCAGGGATATAATAATGAGGGATGGGAAAAAACTGGTAGTTACAAATCAATATAAATACTTAAGTGTAGAGATTGATTATACCTTATCTTTTTCAGCATATATAAATAGAATAAAAAAGTTAATAATAAAATAGGAGTACTGCGCAGGGCATCAGAGATATTAAATCAACGAACCCAGGGGTTAATTGCAAACCAATTAATAATGCCTGTACTGGAATATGGAAGTATGGTGTACAATTTCGTGGGTCAAAAAAACTTAAATAAATTAGTCATATACAACCGACTGGCAAGATTTGTTTTAAACTGTAGTTTCAACACCCATCATTGTACACTGTACAGCGACTTAAACTGGGATAGCTTACCAGTACGGTTGAAAAAACAATATTCCATATTCATTTATAAAATAAAAAATGGGATGATAAATAGAAATTTGGATTTGTCCCCTGATTGTAAGAGCTATTCTTGTGTTTTAAGAGATGTAAAGTACAGGGGTCACAGATTTCCAAAAATGAATACAACATATGGAACTATGACATTTAAGGCACAGGTGGCAACAATTTGGAATAAAATCCCCCCTCAATTAAGAAAAGTAACAAATTTATCCCAATTCAAAAGAGGTTTAAATGATGTATTTTTTACTGAATGAACTTGTTTTTAAATGATTGTGAGAGGTTTGTTCATTGAAATTGATATTGTTTTGTACGATGAAAGTATTGTATTTGTGTGTCATCTTTGAGTGAGCACTTTTTATGTAAAGTTATGTTATTGTCTGATAACTTATTGTAAATTGTTTACTTTCACACAGGACAACTCTGAAAATAGGTCTTTTCGACCTAAAGTTTGTAAATCCTGTATAAAAATAAAAATGTTTACTACTACTACTACTACTACTACTACTACATACAAATGGCCCCATTTGCACCTTGCACATATTATGGCCTCATTTTCATGCCCCCAGCTGAATATTGCGGGTGATGCGCCTAGTGCAACTGCAGTTGCACTGGCGTATCCCTGTGCTCCCTCTCTGTGGCTTGTGCTGGCGCATTGCCACTGCGCCATGCACAGTATGTGTGCTGACCTTGCCATATTAAACGGTGCTGAGCCATGGTGCATCACCGTTGAATATTGCCTGGTCCTGGCCCTGGCGCAGCCCAGTTGCGCTGCACCCAGGCTTGCGTCACTGCCTGGCGCAGTCTGAATATCTGGCCCCAAGAGTACTACTGTGTGTCTAAAAACTGATATTTTCACCTGGTTTTCCATTTTATAAAAAAGTAGTAGTCAAAGCAGTCTGCATTTAAATCATCCACTGACTGGAAGTAAAGTAACGCCTTCAGCGCGCGTCAGCTGGAGAGCACAGTCACAAAGTGCCACTTTTGCCATACACATTGTAAAAAACATTTACTTCAGTAGATCCTCTTATTCGCAATCCTCATTGTTTTTCATTGAAAATCGAGCACTGAGAGTGCTGCTCTATACGTCTTAAAATCAACCCAAAATCCCACACACACAAGGCCGGCACCACTCTTGCACATACATGGGATCTTAGCTCAATAACTATTATGCGCATGTGTGGGATTTAGCATCATTGGCGGAGGTCAGCCTTGGATGCCGACCACTTTAATTTTTCAGAGCATTACAAACTCTATCAAACAGCAATTTCCCGTAAGAAGGCAGAATTCCTGTCCAGGGAAATTGCTGTCGCATGGAACCATCCGGCTCAACTCTTCAGAACCATTGACAGGTTGTGCAACCCAACCTGTCAGCAGTTCTGTCTAGTTTTTTCACAAGAGAAGTGTGATGAGATCACTCACTGCTTTGCATATAAGCTGGCTGACATCAGACAGGAATGCCGCCAACTTCACTCTATGGGGGATGCTGTTTGTCAGTGTTATGTCGCAGAGTCTGGAGTGTCCTGGAGTGCCTTTGATCTGCCAGAGCTTGTGGATATTATGAGGATTATCCAGGGGATGCATCCCACCTGCTGTAGGTTAGATCTGGACCCTACCTCCCTGGTCTTGGGTTGTAGTGACATCATTGGCCTGGTCTTAGCTCAGATTGTCCGGTGCTCTTTGGACTCGGGTGAGTTTCCTAGCTCCCTGAAGGAGGGGGGTAGTGACACCCTCCTGAAGAAAGCTTCCTAAGACCTGGAAAATGTAGCAAACTACAGCCTATCACTAACCTTCCTTTTGTGGGGAAGGTTATTGAGAAAGTTGTGACCACTCAACTGGAGAACCATTTAATCATCCATAATTTATACGAACCTCTCCAATAAGGTTTTCATAAAATGCACAACACCGAGACTGCTCTGGTTCGGGTGCTCAATGATCTCCTGATGGCGAGAGATTGGAGACACCATTCCATCTTGGTTCTCCTTGATTTATCTTCAGCCTTTGACACTGTAGATCATGAGGCTCTGCTCAAGCATTTGAGGTTCATCTGTGGGCTGTCGGGTTCAGTTCTCAGATAGTTTACATCTTTCCTCACTGGTAGAACTCAAGAGAGTGGTCTCGGGTATTATTTCTTCCGAGGCTTTCTCTCTGCCTTGCAGGGTGCCTCAGGGCTCGTGCTGTCTCCCATGTTATTTGCAGTGTATATGCTGCCCCTTGGAGACATTGTAAGATGGTATGGGCTGAGGTTTCACTGCTATGCTGATGACACCCAGCTGTACCTGTCTTTTGCCCCCAATCAGGTTAATGCTATCTTGGTGCTGAACAGCTGCCTCATAGAAATCCAAGATTGGATGAGTGCCAGCAGTTTAAAGTTGAACCCAGGAAAGACTGAGGTCTTGGTAGTAGATCCAGGTCATAGGATAGAGGGGTTGGGAAATGGGATCCCCTCCAGTTTAGTCCTGGGAGGAGCACCGATTCTCACCTCTGAACGGGTGTGTGACCTAGGAGTGGTGCTTGACGATAACCTGACCCTTCATCATCAGGTGTCAGCAGTTGTCAAGCTTGCCTTTTACCATTTTAGGAACATTGCTAGGGTCAAGCACTTTGTTCTGTCCAGCGACCTGCCTGTCTTGGTCCATGCATTTGTAACATTGCGCCTTGACTATTGCAGCTCCCTTTACTTAGGGCTTCCAGGGGTTGATATCCGCCGCTTGCAGCTAGTGCAGAACGCTGCAGCATGTTTGTTGACTGGGGTTTCGAGAAGAACTCATATTACCCCAGTGCTGTGCAATCTGCACTGGCTGCCTACTCAGTGACGGATCACCTTTAAGGTGGGTCTACTGACCTACAAAGCCCTACAAGGACAGGGTCCTGATTACTTGAAAGAGCTCCCGATTCCCTACACCCCTCTGCGACAGCTCCGCTTGGCTGATGAGGGCTTGCTAGAGATTCCGAGGGAAAGTTTAAAATCATCTGGTGCTCGTGCCTTTGGGTTTGTTGCACCTACCCTCTGGAATTCTCTGCCCCGTCAGCTACGGGAGTGCAGGACAATGGGGTGCTTTAAGCAGGCACTGAAGACCTTTTTATGGGGAAAAGTGTATCCAGAATTCCTTTGATTTTATTGTTTTACTGTTTTTATCCTACTGTGCAGCTCCTTGAAGTGAGAAAGGCACTATATTAAATAAACTTATTATTATTGTTATTATTATTAAAAGTGGCACTTTGCGACTGTGTTCTCGGGCAGACACACGTTCTCGGCGTTACTTTACTTCCGGTCAGTGGGTGATTTAAATGCGGACTGCTCTGGCTACTACTTTTTTATAAGATGGAAAATCAGGTAAAAAACATCAATGTTTAGATGCACAGTAGTACTCTAGACTCATTGTGAGACAGGAGTGTGCCAAGAGGCAGACAGCAGAGATTTACTTGAAAACTTTGAGGGAAAGCTGACAGTGTCCCTTTAAGACTCCCATCAGTAACTAGGCATTTTTTTTGTCTAGTGCACTTGCCTGGGTGTCAAAAACCAAACAAATAAATAGATATAAATTTGTAGTTTGGGTGTTTACAAAAATAACATTCTTGTATGTGTGTTTCTTTTTCTTTTGGCTGACACAAATAGTATGGTATCTTACCAAAAGTTGTTTTCAGCTGTTCAGCATTTATGTTGTAACCCCCCTTCCCTGAGGTAGGATTCCAGTTCACCATTCCTTCCTTCAACACTTGCTGAGCTGGGCGCCCTGATTACAAAGAGTGGTGATCTATTCACACATAAAGGATGCGGCCCCAGACCCACCATGGTGCCGTGGAGCATGAGGCGGGTCAACTTCAATTTCCTCCTGGCCGTGGCTCCCCTCCTTACACAGGTTCCCATCCCACCAGCCGCACTCCCTAGCAATCTCCCTCCTTGAATCACGAGTGGTTACAGATGCCGCAGAGCTTAGGCCACACTCCTGGGCCAGGGATCGAATCCCCAGCCCAACTTGTGACCAGTCTCCTTCTGGCCTCCTTTCTTTCTAGAAAACTTTTCCTTTTATCCCTTGGAGAAGCAGGCAAACCACGCCCAGGGATCAGACCCAGTCCTCCCCCTTTAACCTTACATGGGCAAGAAGGAGAAGAGAGGGAAAGGCAACTCAGTAAGCCTCAAACTAAAGGGGGCTTACAGTTAGTTTGGAGGGAATGACACCAGGCACTGTGGCCCATGACCTGGAAGACTGACAATATAAGAAAAAAACATTGACTAAAAAAAAGAAAGTTTGCCACAGACCTTCCAAACTATGTTGCCGTTAGTAGATATAAGCGTACATATTATAACAGCAAATGAATTACGTATGCTTTCTTAAAATACTTCAGACATCCCAAGGGGAAACTGTGAAAGCAGAATATTGTTAATCTCAACCACAAAAGTCTGAGTCTTCAGCACCCACTCCATGAGGTCAGCACCCTTCCCATGTGGACACTGGATTTTCTACTCTTTGTTTTCTGACACATTCCCTGATGTGATTGTACCCTTCTGGGTGGTGTCACACATGCACATCCTGCTGTAGAAGTAAGCACACTGGCCCAGCCACAAGAGTCGATGTGATGCTGAGGCTCGCTGTCAACCATCCCTGACTGAGTTACACTGCCATGCAGCATCTGCCTCAGTCTGTCCAGTCGCCCGAGTCTGTGACTCAGCTTCCTTCCTAAACCTGAGTTATGGTCTACATTCAGCTAATTCAATCATTTCAATTTCTGCAATTTGTGTAAATCAGGATATAACTTACATGTCAGTGTCATGATTATTAATCTGTATTCTAACTTGTTGATTAACTAACCTTTGTCTGTTTGTGTTCAGAGCCGATGGGGAAGGGCCTTATCGTGGCTGTGCTGCCTTTCACTAACACTCCCCCCATACCAATGGTTACTA
The DNA here is from genome assembly GCA_016271365.2 of Neoceratodus forsteri. NCBI lineage: Eukaryota > Metazoa > Chordata > Ceratodontiformes > Ceratodontidae > Neoceratodus > Neoceratodus forsteri. The sequence continues at coordinate 1,275,301,606 of CM057450.1, read as the reverse complement.
CACCTGTGACATGATGAAGGTATGTATCGTTAAGTTAAATGTTCTTGTGCAGATTTGTCAATTATTCATTTCGTATCATGGCGTATAGTTAGGGCTGCCACAAATGTGATAGCACCAATTCCCATGTGTTCCATGGTAAGCCAAAGCATACAGAGGAGCCGACGGCATTATCATGGCTATCATGGGCACATTTTCTTGTGACCCAGCAGACCACTGGTGACACTTCCTCCATGAAATGACTGGTTTCTAGTGTTTCCCATACCCACCCCATAACCAACCCTTACCTCCCACCACCTTCTGATACCTCAGTATATTTTAGTGCTGCCTTCCCTGATGGTGCCTTGTTAACCACACATCCCCAACAGGCCACTTCCCAAGCCACCCAATCACACTGGACCTCCATACAGCCACCCTCTTTATGATGGTGTCCTGTACACTGAATAGCTACATATGGTGAATGGCAGAGCCCTCCTTCCAGTTCCATGACTGTACGCAGTATGATTTGTCAGTTAGGGTGTGTATGGTACATTCTGTGGGTGGTCTGGTTTGCTGCAGTTCTGTAGTGGGTTGGGTGTATGGGGGGATAGACCACCATGGAGTTGCTGTACTCAAATATTCCAGTGGATCAGGTGGGTGGGATGAAGCAATTGACACAGTTGAGTGATGTAATTGAATACAATGGTAGATGGTCAGAGAGGGCCCAGATCAGTACTGGGACATGTGGCCTAAATACAACTTGACATCCATTTGTTGTTGTTGGTGTGTGTACTTGGTTGTGTTCGGAGGCAGTAAACAGTATCAACTGTGGTGTTGTTTACCACTGATGCAAAACTCTGATTATGCATCTTTATGGCATCAGTGAACTCCTGACTGGTGTAGCCGTAATGATAGTTTATTGTCTTGCAGCTTCCGTTCTGTGGCTCTCACTGGTATATGAATAAGGTAAATCATGGAATACAAAATCATTCACTAAATGTGTACTGTGCATGAAAAACAGTATTTGAATATAGAATGAGTGGTCTCAGTTAAGTTACTGATATAGTGGTAAAGATTTTTCAGTGACAGCTAAAGTAATACTTTGCTGTGTGGCTCACAGCTACAAAAATGGCTGATAATTCTTTGAATGTCAGTGACTATTTTGAAGAGTCTTCTTCCATTAAATATGAAGATGAAAATTATGAAAAGCAGTCCAAAAGAAGACAGACTGTTCTTGGAATCTAACCATAAGTGATAGCTGAAGAGTTTGAGGCATATTCAAATAGCAGGCATATAACATTCTTCTGTGTATTCTCCCCATGCACTATGGTGCCAGCGGTAAGAGGGACATCCTCCTCTCCACCCACAACACTCCACCTCTGCACCTTTGGCACAAGTAAGCATTAATCCACGACAAAGGTGGCATCTAATGGGGAGTTAATGCATGGTTGGGGCCATTGTGGCACGAGTAACATGGTCTACAGATGGGTTTTGATGTCACAGATGTCTTTCTACTGTTCTGATAACATACACAATGCCACGATTGAACTTATTCACTTCTATTTGCTGTTACTTTCAGAACTGCTAGCCAACCTCTGTTACATACATATATGTTATTTTTTTTTCTTTTGCACACTAGTACTTTGATATATTTATTAACGATTGCTACAGAATTTAAAGTATTTCTGACGGCTGATCGTTATCTATTGTTGTTAGGAGGACCGTGATGTTGCTGTATTACTCCTTTTCCCTCTTCCTGTCTATCTCATTTGCATACAACTATGCCGGTTTACTCAGCGTGGTTTTCATTGTTTACCTAGCTCGACTCTGTGTACACTGGTCGCTCCACTACACTGCTCACATTTCCCCGGTGTCTGCTCTATCTTCCCTTTCTACCGGTACTCGGGCATAATTGAAATTTGTCGTGCCATACACCGTGAGGCTCTAGACATTTCATGCGCTTCTGCTTCGTCCTTCTGTGTTCGCTTGTATTGCATGCCATGCACCTCAGTCCTTGTACCCCTGGTTCCTCGTATCTGTGTCTCTGCCTTGGTGTCCCTTCTCTTATTCTTTATTTTTCCACTTCTCCTCTCAGCAACCTTCTTCCTCATTCTCGTATCCCGCTCTCCTGCCCTGCTAACAATGCTTATCTCTATTTCTAGCTTCCTATACTTCGGTATTCATATTTTTTCTCCTGTGTCTCTCTTACTTTTGTCCCACTCCTCATCTACGATCGTCCTTGCTGTTCCACAACTTGCTTTACTCTCTTCTTTAGCGTTTTTAATGCACTGCTCGTTTTAAATCGCTGGCGGTTCTTGTATTACAGAAGCAACACGGCATTATCGTCTCATAATGCTGTGTTGCTCTTGTGGCACATGACGCTATTCCACCTATCTGCTTTGTTGCCTGCACTCCTTCTGTTTTTGCCATGTTACAAAAGTACTTAGTGAATAGTTTGATCTTCATCATGTTCCATCATAATGCAGGCAGTGCTTAATTTTACTGCACAGACACAATTTCCCTTGTTGCAGAGTATTACCCTCTGACGTGGACATGATGTGGTATATGCCATGTGGATCCTCACATGCACCACACAAACATGGCTGCCCTTTCAAGGTTACATCCATGCTCAGCCTGTTTAAATACCTTTTCTAAATGTGCACTTTTAACGGCCATGTTTAAAAGATGCAAACTCAGTATTCCCTATGTATTGTATAATATGTGAATCACATGCACTGTTATATCAACTATGTTGTCAACTTCTTATTTTTCTTTATTTCTATGCACACGTAGGTGTTCATGGGATTACTTTGTGTCAGTACCAGCTGCACCCAAATTGGTTTGCTGTAAGGAGATAGCTGAGGTGACAAATTGTGCCACTGACTACAGTTGCATAACTCTTCATCCTGGGTCCACATCCATTTGTCTTGATGTATAGGTACTGCAGATGGTTTATTTTTCATTTAGACAGTACATTCAGACAGTACAATGGTGGCCTGAATGATACAGCAATATGCTTTTATTTATTTTGTTTGGCAGTTGCGTTATCAGGCATCATTCTCACCTGCACCAAAGTACTTTGTCCACAAGCACTGACCTTCTTCTTAATACAGAATAACCATTATGCTGCCTTCTATCTGTTTCTATATGTATATAGACCTCAACATCCTTAACGTCAGTTTTTCGTTCATGTAGACTGGACATAGTCATTATAACTGACAACAGCAAAGTGAGGCCTGCTTTGGTCTATATCTTCACATTTTTACTGTAACCATGTATGTGTGTGTGGGCACATCCTATTATCCATGTATATGGTCCTACATGTTCTGCTGCATCAAGCTCAAGGCCTCTACAATTCTGTGGCCACAGAATTTTGCGCAGAACTTGCAATCTACTGCAGAATATCTGCAATACCACAGAATTCCATTCTTGGCGATTCTTTATTAATATTTCCAGTTTATCCGTAGCACCTGCTTCCCTTCCCCTCCTTATATCCTAAACCCCTCTATGCTCAGTTTGTGATGTTGTCAGTGCTGTCACATCATACATTAGCTAATGACAGGGCTGCATTCTGCCACAGAAATGAATAGACACTTATTTACCATGGCACCCACTCCCAGAGCAAGTGGAACAGCACAGCAGATACTGTGATATTTGCTCAACCTGTACTGCAGCCTAATAAAATTTTCAGTCTTAAATTATTACACTAGGACCAACTTAAACAAATACTTGATGAAAGCATAACCTGTTAACTCCATACCTTACTTTATTCAAATGTATTTGAGCCTTTAAGGTATCAGGATGCCGTCTGAAATTAATAACTGGTAAAATGAATTAACCTGTCATTTTTAAGAAAAGTAGAAGTAATTATGCCCAGAAAGGTGGAATATAATAATGTGTAGATCTGTTGACAGAACAGATCTACTAAATGAATAATTGTGCTGTACACATTTTTGTCAGGGTTAGTGATTACATGTTATCATGAGTTGATAGAATTACCTAAAAGTTATGAGAAAATGTGTGCAGGGCCAGCTGTTGGGCCAGTGGGTAGCATGTTGTGTTTCTGAGCTAGTGACTCAGATTTAGGGACAAACTCTGGAAGCTGGCTTGGGAGCACAAGAATTGGGGGGGAAGCCCTGTCGCACACCACTGCTCTGAGCCTGGGAAGATATGGCGCAGTGTTTTGTCATATGGGTGACACCTTGTGATGGGCTGGGGAGCCTTCTCTGACAAGGGGTTCATGTGTATGCCATGGCCTGATGGGGTTGCATAGTGTGTCAGAAGTGGATTGGCATGAAAAATGAGTCTTGCAGTATCTCCTGTATTCCGTTTATTCCACTTCCAAAGGGACCTGCATGAATGAGGATACAATTCCATGGTAACAAAAAGGGAAATTTATAAAAAAAAAACAAAAAAAAAAAACGATGTTACAGATTGCATATAAATATATAAGTGATAAACAGTGGGGACCTCACAAGTGGTGTAAACAGCATGAGTATAGAGATAAATTATTTATCACATAAGGTCCCCTCTGCATATTTCATTTATACTATAGGATTGGACCTTAAGTCATAGATTTTGTTTTAGCTTTTATAAAAATAAAATTATTTCTAAAAGTCTATTTTTTTTAACTAGTGTTACTGTGCGTTCCCCCATCCTGATTGCCATAACCATTGCCATGGAGGTGAAGTCAGGATGACAAGCTGATGCCGTGATGTGGCAGTTAATTGGTGCCACAGAACTTCAGCAGAAATGACAAAAAAAACTCGGCAGACGTTCTGCGGCAAATGGTAATCCTGCCGCAGAACTTGGTCCTAAAGTGCTGCAGAAAACTAGGGGCCAAGATCAAGCTGTGTGAGTTGGATCCATGCATGTTGTTTGGCAGAGTGTTCGTCTTTGGAAGTACCAGTATGTCATTATACATGGCCTTGTGTCGCAGACATCATTTGACAGCTGTTCCTCTTCTGTTCACACGTCAGTTTGCTAGGCTGAACATGCATAGTAAGCATTAATGAATAATACACCCCATCCGTAGCACACTTACGTGCCTAATGTGGCAGTCATTATTCTGCTGTTGATTGTCCTGGTGGTGTCTATAGCACATCATGTTAACATCACACTCTGTGAATGAGCTATGCCATGTTCAGGTATTGAAAGGAAAACTATCTGAACATTGTTCTCCAGGCTGCCTCTGGCACAGCCACATGGCCACCACTCGCTATGATGATGACCTGTGTTCTGGAGAAAGACAGGGCCATTGGAGAGCCTTTTGGGATGAGGAGAATTGAGTATCCCATTGGGCACTCTCCTCCTCCGTGGAGGGGGATATGCTGATCTGCTGCTCTACTGCCACCTCGATGACCACATGTGGCAGTGCTGATGATGGCATCTCATGGGGATTTTGGAGTGAGTGCTGCATCTATATGACTCTGTCACCAGCCCACATTAATGTTCACTTGAACTTTTGAAGAGAACCCACCTGACTCTGGATGTAATTAGTTGGAGTGAGTGCTGTGACCATGTGGGAATGGTGGCACACCAACACCGATTGATGCAGCACATTCCTGGGGGGAGGGCAGGAGTAAAGGGGAAAAATAGGGTATGGACTGGGTAAATGAAGCCCATGCCCACCCACCATGCTCAGTGCCAGACTCCTCCAACAGCCTGTCAGGGTGACCATCCAGGATCTTCACCTCCACTGCAGGTGGCCAGAAGAACTCTGGGGACATAATGCCAAAGTGGCTGTATGGGTACAAGACACTGAGGGTAAGACAGGGAATAAGCACAGCAGTAGGGTGGGGGTGAACCTTGCAGGCCAGACACGTATGTGTGGATAAGTTGCAGGCATCTGTACTTTGCAAGGTATGGAAGGAAGTCCCAGTCGAGCATCCAGGGGTATAAAATATGTTGCAAAAATAAAAATGTTTCTCCAAATCTATGTAAGGTTCCATAATATGGCCATGAAGTTCATGTTCATGTAGTTATAGAAACATAGAAGTTGTCAGCAGATAAGGACCTCCAGGCCCAGCTAGTCTGCCCTATTACCCATAACTACCATCTCTTGCATGCACTACTGGTATTAGGTTGTCCCCCAACTACCAGTATCCCTCTCTGCCTATCCCATGCATTCTTAAATCCTGTAATCATTTCTGCTCCTACCACCTCTGCTGCCAGGCTGTTCCATTTGTCCACCACCCTATCCATGAAGAAGTACTTCCTCACGTTTCCACTGCACCTCCCTCCCTCCAACTTCATCTTGTGCCCCTCGTCCTTGAGTACTCTTTTCATTGGAGAATGGTATTCTCCTGTACCTTCTTCTTTTTATTATTATTATATTCTGTTTTTTCTTTCCATTTTCAGGCGTTATCATTACACTGCCTATCGGCAATTTGTCTGTAGGTGCTGGGGATTTCTAGGAAGGCACATTCAGGTTCCAGTCTCATCATGTGTTGTCCAGCATATCCATAATCCTATCCCATCAGATGAATATACAGGATGTCTTTATCCAGTGTTGGATTAATGTCATTAACAACGTCATATGATCAACTCAATGCTACAAGTTACCTATGTTGTTATGGACCAGTTATATCTTGTTAATCAAAGCGATGGGATGATTTAAGGAGGAGGAGGAAGTAACATCTGGTGGGGGACTCAGTTGTGAGGGGGATAGTTTTGGGAATAGGAAAGGGGAAAGAGGCAGTTTAGGTACCTACACTGCGCCATGGCCTAGAAGGATGGGAAGTAGATCCTGACAATCACTAGGGCAGTAGGACAGGAGGGAGAGCTGAATGTCATTGTCCACCTGGAGACTAATGACCTGGCTAGGGTCTAGGTTGGGATAGCACAGGGGGAGTTTAGGGAGCTGGGAAGGGGCCTAAGCCAGGTAGCTAGCTCAGTGGCTTTCGATGAGGTGCTGCCTGTTTACAACAGGAGGAGGAGAGGGATTTCTGCACCAGGAACTTCAACGCATGACTGAATGAATGGTGCAGAGAGGAGAGGTTCAGCTACACTGGGGACTGGGCACCCCCCCCGGAGGATTAGGGCCTATATAGGGGGTGATAGCCTGCATCCATCTGGGAGGGGAACCACAGTCCTCAGTGGATGGTTTAAATGTTACTTCAGTGAACATTTAAACTACCTGAGGGGGGTAGCAGAAGGAATCAGGAAGGCAGAAAAAGCCCCTCCCCCACAGACTGATGTAGAGAGTAAGGGGAATCCCACAGGGTGCAAATTAATAAAGGAAGCAGGGTGGTAGAGTGGGAATGGTAACATTAAAATGGGAGAGGGGAAGGAGGGAGGGCCAAAAGAAAACAGCAGGGCAACGAGCAGAGTGGAAATAAAATCTGGAAGGCCATGCATGCAAATGCTAGACGTCTAAGAAATACGATTCTGGACCTGGAGGCCATCACGGCAGAGGCCAGCCTGGATAGTGTGGGCATTGCTGAGTCAGTGCACTGAAAACCATGACTGGGACATGGCCATAGAAAGCTATACTCTGGTTAGGAACAACAGGGTGGGAAGGAAGATTCTATGTGATATGGTAAAGTCAAAAACAGTGACGACAAAATTGGTGAAGGCAAAAGAGCACGGCCACATAGGCTAAGGGGTACAATGCAGTGCTCACCAAAACGGCAACAAAAATTTAATGGTGGCTTTCTATGGGGGGCTTTGCCCCTCCACACCCCTTAGTAAAATAATCAATTTTGAGGGGAAGCAACTTGGGGAAGGGTAAAAGCCACAGGTCACAGTTTCCGCGATTACCATGTTGTGCCAATCACTCTTTTTGTCCGAGCTGTTTTTCCTTACTGTTTTTGGCCTCACTGTATTTGTGATCACTGTCATCATTAGGTACCAGGAAGGAAAGGCAGGTTCCACATCAAAACAGTGCAGACAAAACCAGGAAGACAAAAATAGTAACTCAAAAATAGCGCATCCACAAACAGTAAGTGCAAATAACAGTGATCAATGTCAATGTCAAAAACAGTGCCGCAGTGACTTTCTGCAGGGGGATCTGCCCTCCGCACTTCCCTTTGCAGGGGGCTTCAACCCCTGCACTTCCCTTCAAATAAATAACCATCACCAGGGAGGGAAAGCAACTTGGGGACAGGGAGAAACTCAGGAGGGGGGGTATTCTCCAAGGGGACACAACTTGAGGAGGGGGACACAGTCAGGGGGCAGATGAAATATTATAACCCTGAGGGGGGAATGGAACTTGGGAAGGAAGACAAAGTTGGGACAGGATGCACAACGGCAACCTAAAAAAAAAAGAAAGCATGCCGCAGTGAGACTCGAACCCGGGTCAGCTACATGTACCAACACCATTCACAGACTGTCACTCTAACCTGTGGACCATACTGCCAGGACAATGAAGCAGCACACATTCATGAACTTACAGTGCCCTGCCTCATTGCAGACTACTACCTACATTGCTCGCATAACCATTCACTGTTATTACCAGTTTGGCAATATTGCATTCACTGTAATTCACTTGCTGTTACTGATTCGCTCTATTGATGGGATACCGAAAGGGAGGATGTGTGTGCTTTATAGGAGGGAGGCACCTTCTGCCACCAGGTGTACAGAACCTACAGACCATACCTCTGAGCACAAGACAGAGCAGAAGCACCACCTCGCAAGTATTTCATGTCCCAAAGTGCTGCACTACATTGGCACAGTGGGGCTTCTCTTACCGTGCCCCGCTCTGGACAAATGCACTACCGCAAAACATTTCTGATGCCACAATAATTGGCTCTTTCAAACACAAACTTCTCCAACACCTTTTTGCCATGGATACCTCTGCCTTCTCCCACTAGACCCCCTTCAGGACAGCAGTCTCAACTGCTGAAGACAGTCATCGACCACTAGCACTTAAATTACCCTGTCAATTGTACCACTGGGTTGCTCCAACTCGCACTTCGTCAGCTTCCCTGCACCTCCTCCACTGGCACAGCCACACCTCACCCCCACATTCAGGGCTCCAGATAAGGAGAGTATCAACCTGTTTTACTCACCTCATTTTAGGAAATACTCTTCAGAAAATATTTTCAATGAGTACTAATACTCACCCAACATTTGTAAATGCTCCACACTCCAAAGAATAGTGCTTCATAACATAACTGGGGATTCAAAAGGACCATTTTTTCCCAGCTTTATAGCATTTGTACCATCCTAGTTTTGTTTTACTGACTATATTTAAAACTGGTGAGTAAATTACTTCTACCTGCCAACATTACCTGCAGCATTGTTGTCACCTCCCTGATCAATTCTTATCTAGAAAAAGCCTACATTGTTTTTAAAAATGTACTCCTCACGCTACTCCATCCAGTCATTTGTACACATCTGAATCTGGTTTTACTCACCGCACTTTCAAAATGAGGAGTACAGTACTCATCCCAAAAAATCTTATCTGGAGCCCTGCCCACATCTATTACCTACCCTATCCACTTCTTACCCCACCTACCCCATCCTTTCAGCTTACCTCTCCTATCCTCTCCTCTGAGTCCACTCCCAATTCTTTATGTTTCCCAAGGATGGAGGCATACATTGTACAATGCCTCAGTTGAGTTTACCCCTGTAAATAAATTGTATTGCTAGACCTCCACTACCATGTATATGTATATTTGTCCCTGTTTTTTGTACCAGTCTGTATTTGTCAGCTGACATGGAACCAATTAACAAGCATTCACTCAATGGTGTTATCCAAGATTTCAATAAAATAAAATAAAAGTGAAGGAGGTAAAGTACAAGAAATATTGGGAGCAGAAGTACTGTGAGTCACTGTACAGACAGAGAATGGAACCTCTGTTTGCAGTGGTATGATCTACAGGCCTCCAGCACAGGAGGAGGAGCTAGATAAGGTACTGATGGAAGCCATTAGCAAGATGGTAGAAAATGGGGGAGGTGCTGCTGATGGGGGACTTCATTCTGCAGTACGCAGATTGGAGCCTCCCAGAAGTGGCTTCAACTAGAAGCAGGCACATGCTGAACGCTCTGCAGAGGGCTTTCCTCAGGCAACTAATCAGTGAAGCCACTTGTGATGGGGGGAATATAGGACTTGGTACTCACTAACAGTGACAGTGTTGCAAACAGCAAGGTGGTAGGCCACTTGGAGACCAGTGATCATCGTGCAGTGTGGTTCAATATAAAGACAGCTGTGGACTCTAACCATACAAGGGTGAGGGTCCAGAACTTCAGAGGGCAGATTTTATAAAGATGGGTGAATGCCTCAGGGATCATCTGGCAGAGGGAGATGGCCTGCGTGGGGTGGAGGAACAGTGGGTGAAGCTAAAAGGAAGTATAGTTAAGGTAACAAACTTCTATTTCAAGCAAGAGAGAAAAAGCAAGAGGATAAAGAGACCAGTATGGTTCTCGAAAGAGGCTAAAATGGTAGCATTCAGAAGGTATAAGGAGATGCAGAGGAAGGAAGATAGGTGGTGTATCAGGGGAAAGTAAAGCAGGGAAAGCAAAAAGGAGCACAAAAGTGCAAATGGAAGAGAGAATAGCTCTGGCAGTAACAAACGGAGACAGGACATTTTTTAGGTATGTAAGTGAAAAGAGGAGGGCCGGGATGGGATTGTCAGGTTAAAAAGGGAAGGGGGGACGAGGGCTGTACATAGGGGGACTAGGAAAAGGTAAACATACTGAACAAAATAGCATTTTTCAGTGTCCACAGAGGAAGTGGAAGGGAAGGGGCCACAAAAAAGTAACAAAGCTTTGGAGGGGCGGAGGTGGACACTAGTTCTTTTTTGGAGAAGAGAGTCCTGCAAAGACTTGGTAATCTGAAGGTGGAAAAACTAATGGGGTCAGATGGGGTGCATGCAATGGTACTGAGAGAGTTCAGGGAGGTACTGGCTGCACCTCTGACAGGCCTATTTAACAGCTTACTGGAAACAAGAGTGGTTTCAGAAGACTGGAGGAATGCAAATGTAGTCCCACTACACAAAAGCGGTAGCAGGGAGGAGGTTGGCAATTATAGGCAGTCAGCCTGACATTCGAAGTGGGAAAGTTACTAGAATTACTGCTGAAGGAAAGGAGTGTGCAATATCTTGAATTCAGTAGGTTACAAGACCCAAGGAAGCATAGGTTCAGAGAGGGAGGTTATGTCATGTCAAAGGAATTGGATAGATTTCTTTGACTGAATGACAAAAGGAATTAGATCAGGGTGGAGCAGTGGACATGGCCTACCTAGATTTCAGTAAAGCTTTCAACACTGTTCCACATCAGAGACTAATAATCAAGCTGGATAGCTTATGAGTGGGTCCAAAGGTGGTAAACTGAAAAAGAAACTGGTTAGAGGGTAGGCGACAGAGGTTAGTGGTTAACAGAGTTCACTCCAAGGAAGGGAGGGTGGCCAGCGGGGTTCCTCAGGGATCAGTGCTGGAACCGGTCCTCTTTAATGTCTTTATAAGTGACATTACAGATGACCTGGAAGGGAAGGTCTGCCTCTTTGTGGATAACACCGAAATCTGCAATAGGGTGGACACTCCAGGAGGGTGAAAAGGATGAGCAGAGACCCGAGAAAAACTCAAGGAGTGGTCAGGGTGAGACAACTGGGTTTCAATGCAAAAAAGTGCAGAATAAAATCTCATTACGTCCTGATGACGCCATATGGTGTCATAAAAAACATACCTCTTTTTCCTGATGACACCCTATGGCATCCCAAATTATTTGCTGTATTGCCTGATGATGCAAATTGGCGTCCATGTCTTCCTGTTGGTGCAGCTCGAGCATTTGTTTACATTTGATGAATTGAGTTGTACCAGCCAATAGGGGGCATCGTACCCTTACTGATTTTACCTAATATAATATGCGTTCCTATTGGCTATTTTTGAGAAAACATGCCTTAATAAATAAAAAAAACAAATGTACTATTTTTTGCATGTGCTGTGAAAAATGTTTATTATGCTTGTTCTGCCATTAGTTTGTCTTGTAACAACAACTCATCTTGTTTTAGTGTAACATGTTAAACTGATCAGGTTGACACTATAATTAATTTCATAACATATTTTTTGTATTCGAGCAATCCGATTAGCTGTCACCACTTTTGGTGTATTTTTTTTATGTCTTTTGGGGTATTTTTCTGCAATAATATGTTGTCACTGATATCATGATTGCTAAAACTATTAGTCCATTTATATTACTAAGTGAGCTGAATATTTCTGTATTTAAAAATCGAGCTCCGTGATTGGTCAGATTTTCTGACATCATCAATTCTGAATTTAATTGATATAAACCACGGACCATGGTGGGCTCAGGGAGGGTGAGGGTGGTGGAACAGAGGTACATCCCTCCAGTTGTGCCTCTCCACAGTTCATTTGCCACTCTGGCGAAGCACGGTTCCTCTATTTAGGCACCTGCAGTGGAGACCAAGGAGGCTGCTGGGAACCTCCACAATGGAGACCCACAGGAGGGTGGCCCAGGACCCCACAGGGGAAGGAAACAACTCCTGGTGGGGGACTCAGTTGTTAGGGGTAGAACTGGGAGGGAGGGGAAAGGGAGGTAAGGTGCCTGCCCGGCGTCAAGGTTTGGAGGGAAAGGAAATTAAACCTCAGGATCATGGGAGCAGCGGCAAGGGGGAGGGAGCTGGATGTCATTATCCACCTAGGAATGAATGACCTGGCTGAGAATGGGATGAGAGCAGTGCAACAGGAGTTTGTGGAGTTGGGGAGGGGCCTTAAACAAGTAGCACACACGGTAACGTTCTTGGAAGTGCTACCTGTCTATGGCATGGATGAGGCTAGGGCACTCCACACCATGGGATTCAACGACTAGTTGAAAAGCTGGTGCAGAGCTCAGGGATTTCGCTTCATTGGGGATCTGGGCTCCACCTGTAGGGATGCAGGCCTACACAGGCACGATGGTCTGCATCTATCCTGGAGGGGAACCAGGATCCTAGGTGATAGGTTTAAATGCTTCAGTAGCAAGCTCAACTTGCTCAAACTTTACCTCACCTCTACCACTCAATGTGACTGCTTCTCTGAACAGAGATCTCTCTAAACATCTCCCAGCTCACTCATGTCTCACAGCCCGCCCTTTCCCAGTCTCTTTCCTCTGGCACTGGGCCTTCCTTGTGACTCCTTTCCTGCTTCGCATCTCCACTGGTACAAGACATTTTCCACCACCATCGGACAGTGGCCCATTAGCCTGCCAACTTCCTCTCCTGGTCGCATACCTGCAATACTAACTGCCTATGGTGCCCTCTATCTCTTATTGTTACCGCAGCCAGCTGCCTACTCAAGCTGCTCGTTATATGAATATTATCTCAAAGTATGTTATAACTGAGTATCTTTATTTTTTCTTTTAGTTGTTTTGGTTGTTTATTGTGCATTCTTTTACTACCTCTGTATGTATGTTGGCCCTCAACCTTTGACGTGGAACCTTTGCAAATGAGCAGTTTTTGCTCAAAGGTATTTGTAATCCGAGAATATAATAAATAAAAAAAAAATTTAAACTAGTCAAGGAGGGAGGCAGTGAGGAGGAGAAGGGAAATCCTAGCCCCCCACCAAAAATCAGGGTAATTAGTAAGGTAAACACCAAAATAGAGCAGTTGATAAGGAGAAGGGCAGGGGTAAATGGAGAAAAAGACAAAGGCAGTAAGGACAAGGATGGGGCAAAAAGAAATAAAGCCATAAAAAAATGGAGGGTAATGAGTACCAATGCCTGTAGTTTAGGTAAAAAGCTCCCTGAAATGGTGGCCTTAATGGAAGAGGGATGTCTGGATATTGGGAGTCACAGAAACATGGTACAGAGAACCATGACTGGGGTGTCAACATACCAGATGCGCAATCTAGAGGAGGGACAGGAGGAAGAAGAGAAGGAGGAGGAGTAGCTCTCTATGTAAGGGAAGGGATAAAAGCAACAGAACTAAAGGGTAAACAGGGAGGAGAGGATGCACTGTGGGTCACCCTGGAGACTGGAAATGGCTCCACAATCCACACAGGGGTTGTATACAGACCCCCATCTCAGGAGGAGGAAATGGACAAGGAAATGATAGAAAGCATCATTGGGATGGCAGAGAAAGGGGAGATATTGCTGATGAGGGACCTGAATATGCCAGATGTTGACTGGAGCACCTTTGCTGCAGCCACATCCAAGAGCAGGGCCATTCTCGATGCTCTACAGGGGGCATGCCTCAGACAGCTAGTTTTGGAACCCACTCGGGAGAGAGCAATCTTAGACCTGGTACTCTCAAATGGGGATGGAGAGAGGATCTCTGATCTTGAAGTGGGTAGCCATCTGGGAACAAGCGACCACCAAACAGTGTGGTCCATGATAAACTTAGCTACAAGCCACACAAAAGTGAAGGTACTGGACTTCAGGAGGGCTGATTTTGGCAAAATGGAGAGTGCCTCAGAAAAGCACTAGCAAACAGGCAAGAAGGTGGGGTGGAGCAACAATGTAGAAACATCAAAACCGCCATCACAGAGGCAACAAGTCTTTGCGTGAAGCAAATAAACAAATCAAAATGAAAGGAAAAAACACTGTGGCTCTCAAAAGAAGTGGCGGGGAAGGTAAGGGAAAAAAGATAGCATTCAGGAAATATAAGGAAACACAGAAGGAGCAGGACAGAGAACTGTACCAGTTAAAGCAGAAGGAAGCGGGTAAGGCAGTCAGAATAGCAAAGGCCCAAACCAAGGAAAAGATAGCCAACTCAGTTAAGAAGGGGGATAAAACCTTTTATAGGTACATTAGGGAGCAAAAGAAGGACTAAGGCAGGGATACTGAGGCTGAACAAAGAGGAAGGTTGTTGGGCAGAGGACAGTGAAAAAGTAGGATAACGAATGAATACTTCTGCTCAGTATTCAATGGAAAGCAGGGAAATACCTAATCTGGTCAATAGAAGCACTCTGGATGGGGGGGGGGTTGATATTAGCCCTTTCACAGAAGAAAGGGTTCTGAAAGAACTCTTAAAACTGAAGGTGGATAAAGCAATGGGGCCTTATGGGATTCACCCCAGAATTTTAAAAGAACTATGGGAAGAACTAGTAACACCACTACCCTTTTTAATAAATCATGGGAGGATGGGGTGGTACCTGAGGACTGGAGGAGGGTGGATGTGATTCCCCTTCACAAAAGTGGGAGCAAGACAGAGGCAGGAAACTACAGACCTGTCAGTTTGACCTCAGTGGTAGGGAAAATGATGGAATCACTTCTGAAGGAAAGAATTGTTGAGTACCTAGAGGCCAATGGGGCACAGGACCCAAGGCAGCATGGATTCACAGCGGGAAGGTCATGTCAGACAAATTTAATTGATTTCTTTGACTGGGTGACCAAAGCAGTAGACCAGGGAGGGGCTGTGGACATGGCCTACCTAGACTTTAGCAAGGCATTTGACACAGTCCTGCACAACAGATTAATAAACAAATTAGCCAGCCTGGGAGTGGGTCCCAAGATGACAGCCTGGGTAAAGAATTGGCTGGAGAATAGGACACAGAGAGTAATAGTAAATGGAGTCCACAGTGAAGAAAGGAGGGTTACTAGTGGGGTATTGCAGGGTTCATTACTAGAGCTGGTCCTTTTTAATGTCTTTATAAGTGACATTGCAGAGGGACTGGAAGGGAAAGTATGTCTCTTTGCAGATGACACAAAGATCTGAAACAGCGTTGATACACAAGGTGGGGTGGAAAGGATGAAAATGGACTTGGCAAGGTTGGAGGAATGGTCAAATGTATGGCAGCTTAGATTCAATGCAAAGAAGTGCAAAGTACTACACCTGGGAAACAAAATCCCAGGGTAAGAGTACACAATGGGGGGTGAGATACTGACAACAAAAAAAATGGAAAGGGACCTGGGCTAGTCATATCAGATGACCTAAAGGTGGGCCAGCAATGTGAGAAGGCAGTAAGGAGGGCTGGGGGGATACTGGGATGCATAGAGAGAGGCATCACCAGTAGAAAACAGGAAGTTGTTGGCCCTCTGTACAGATAGTTGGTGAGACCACAGCTGGTACAGTTCTGGAGACACCATCTCCGCAAAGACATAGACAGGGTGGAGGCTGTCCAGAGGAGGGCAACCAAAATGATGCAGGGTCTGCATCAGAAGACATATGAAGAAAGACTAAAGGAACTAAAGATGTATAGCCTCAAGGAAAGGATGGAGAGGGGGGACATGATAGAAACTTTCAAATACCTCAAGGGAATCAACAAAGTCCAAGAGGGTAGAATCTTTCAGAAAAAGAGATGTGCAAAAACAAGGGGGCACAATTTGAAGATAGAGGGGGATGGCTCAGAGGTAATGTGAGGAAGTATTTCTTCACAGAGAGGGTTGTGGATACATGGAACAGCCTTCCTGAGGAGGTCGTATAGTCAAAAACAGTGGTGGAATTCAAGAATGCATGGGACAGACATAAGGCAATTCTAGTGGGGGGTAGGAGGAAGTAGGCTGTTTAACGAGGATCTGCAGCTTATCCGTTAGGTAGGGAAATGTGCAGACTAGGTGGGCCAAGCGTTCCTTATCTGCCATCAAATTCTATGTTTCTATGTTTCTATAAAGGGATTGTCTTAGATGCAGGCACCATCCCCCCGGCAAAGCCTTAATTGTCAAAGCAACAGGGAACCTGCATGCATATCTTTTTGTTGTGCCTTCCACTATTCTATTCAATGTGTGTGCCTGAAACGTTAGACTAAATCCTTATTTAACATTCAAGCAAGGACTCTGGTATTTTTTTTACAGTCATCACTGGAGGGAAAGTGGCTCTCCGGGCTCTGGAGTGTACAGTGATGTATTATTTTTTTTTTTAGGTTTCAGTTAGGGCTCGCAGCCCTCACCTGCACCCACCCTAGCTCTGTAGTGAGTCACCATTTGGTCATATTGATCCTCACTGTTGCCATGCTTCCTCTATGCCTATTGTACACATCACTATTTCCATTAACCAGTCAGAGAGCACACTGTTGCAGGAAAAGCATGGTGACTGGAAACTTAGTTTCAAGATGGAGGCGCTGTTCTCATCCTAAAATACTCACTTCATTTTGGTGCCAAAACCTCGATTTGTAATCTGCATTTACTTTATTTGTTTTTATTTTTATTTATGACGAAAGTTTTCATAGTCGTCACTTTGTTCATTTTGGGATAATTTCTGGTCATCCTGTGTGATCACAGCTTATGGATCCGGCTGGCATTCTTGATGGGAGAGAGTGTTTCTTGTGCATGTACTAGTTGAGGTCACATGAATTCAGCACCTTTTGTTACTTTTTAAAGAGTTTATGTTCGGATTATGGCTATGTTAAAATCTATGTGGCATGTTGCTCCCTGCGTTACGGATGATAAGCAGGTTAGGGTCAGTAGGATGTTTGTCTCATGCTCTGCACTTGAGTTTTCTCCCTAATACACAGTTGCTGATTGTTTAAAATGAAAAAATAATGGTGCTGCTTCAACTCATCTGGCAACAGTCCAGCCCCAACCTCTGATGTACCGTAAAGGCCAAATCAGTTTTGAATCCCTCCACAGTCACTGGTGTTGTCCATCGACTCGTATGACATCGGTCCAGACCCAACCTCTGATGCACTGTAAAGTGCTCTTCAGGTTAAAATCCCTCCACAGCCACTTGTAAGATCTAGCTCCTTATCATGCATCAGTCGAGCCACAAACTGTAGTGAACAGTAAAGTGCATTTCAGGTTCAGATCCCTCCACAGCTGGTGGTGTTGTCCATTGACTTACCATGTATCAGTCCAGACCAATCCCATAATGCACTGTGAAGTGCATTTCATGTTCAAAACCCTCCACATCCCCTGGTGTAGTCCATCAATTCATATGACATCAGTTCAGCCCCAATCTCTGATGCACTGTAAAGTATTCTTCAAGTTCAAATCCCTCTACAGCCACTTGTAAGATCTATCTCCTTATCATGCATCAATCGAGCCCCAAACTGTAGTGAACAGTGAAATGCATTTCATGTTCAGTTCCCTCCACAGCCAATAGTGTTGTCCATTGACTCATCTGGTGTCAGTCCAGCCCCAACCTCTATTGCACTGTAAAGTGCTTTTCGGGTTCAAATCCCACCAGAGTCACTGATGTAGTCCATCTGTTCATCAGTCTTCAGTCCAGCCTTTATCTCTGACACTCTGTGATGTGCATTACTGATATGGATCCCTCCTCAGTCACCATGGTGCAGTCAATTGTACACATCAATATTCATTCCAACACTACCCCCAGATGCACTGTAATGTTCTATTCAAGTTTGAATCACTCCACAGCCACTTGTTTAGTCCCGTCTGCTCATAATGCTGCAGACCAGCCCTTACCTCTGTTGCACTGTGATGTGATCAGTGCCAGTGTATGACTTATACAGTCCATTCAAATGAAACACAGCACATAGTACACACGTGCACTAATGAGCCAATGAGCATCACTCCAGGGTGCAGGCATACCCACACTCCTTCCCACCCACACAGTGCGCCATACTGAATGTTGCAACATATCACATGTGTATGCAGGCAAACCATGTGACACAGCACATAGTGCACAACCTTTACAGGTGCCCATGTCATCACCCTGTATGTATACCCACAATGTCTTTGCATGGCATATGAACACCATCACCAGGTGCAGGCAGCCCCACCTGCTTCCCCACAACTGAGTATACCCCAAGGACGGGTGCCAATTCATGATACAAAATGACTGCAGTGCCTATGAGCATCATTCCTTGGTACAGGCAGACCCACCCCCTTCCCCATGACACAGTATACCCCAAATTACCAGTGCCTTTTCAGCAATTTCATCACCCTATATGTATACCCATAATGTATCTACAGTGTCTGTTAGCACCACTATTAGAT
Source organism: Neoceratodus forsteri (assembly GCA_016271365.2). Taxonomy (NCBI): domain Eukaryota; kingdom Metazoa; phylum Chordata; order Ceratodontiformes; family Ceratodontidae; genus Neoceratodus; species Neoceratodus forsteri. Next base: position 1,275,282,856 of record CM057450.1, on the reverse strand, counting down.
TCATACAGACCCTCTCATTTCCCCAGAACATATGAAGTGCATCTGAGCATGTATTATGAATGCAGGACCCCCCCCCACTAACACACAGTGCTTCATCATACAGTTATTCCCTCACCTTAAACCATCCCATAATACAACACCCAAAAAATAAACTATGCCAGGAAATTAAATAATACACACATGTATGTAACATGATATTTACTGAAAGACTGTGAACCTTTACATGAACATCATGCTTCATTTACAGCATGATAAAGCAAATAGCACAAATAAAATACAGTTTCCTATACTTATTATGGGATTTTATTAAAAAAATACAATAAAATAGTTTATTTCAATGAAATTACACATTTTAACTACAACAAATATGCAATTAATCATAGAGAGACCTCCAGCACTAAAAAATGTATCCATTTCCTGTGTCAGCTCTCTGACCTACACTGGAAGTGGTCTTCCTATTTACATCACTTTACTCACAAAGCACTTCCTTCCTGCATCACTTCCTGATATGTCCTTCTAAGGTAATGTGTAAATATGTTCTTACTAAACTAGGGAAAAAAACAAAAAAATTGATAATCAGATTCATAAACTAAAATCAGTGGGTAAGAAGAATTAAACACTGCAAAAAATTCCAACCAGTACAGTGGAACAAAAAACTCAAGCTGTAACAACAAGAGATTCAGACATTGATTTCTGACTAAAGAAATTGTAAAAACCCTTGCAAAATTTATGTTTGGACAATGACAGATGTTTATTGTATATTTTTAACAATTTTAACCAACAGTTTTAACAAAATTTTATATTTTTGTATGATTAAGTAAACAGAGCATAATTATATTTAGATAAAATCATCAGAATTTATGAAAATATGAAAAAAACTACCTTACAAAACACTAAATCTGGTTAAATAGACATTACCAAACCTCATTCATTTTCAAAAACCTTTTGTCTTGAAAAACTTTTCTTTTTCCAGTTTTAAAATTGGATGTATGGTTTTTAAGTTACGTAGGTTTAAGCACAGTGTGTTTATAAGAATGCTGCAGATCTAGAACCCCTTCAGGAACACAGGTGTTCTAGCAACAGGCAGAGGGTACCTGAACATTCTAAGTGGCAGTAGGATAGAATGAGAAAATGCACTTAGGGCACATAAATGGAGCAGACTACAAAATGAATGGAGCTGTATTGACAACTACCAAGCAGGAAAGAGACCTAGGGGGTAATTATATCGGATGACCTAAAGGTGATCAAGTAGTGTGACAAGGCAGTTGGGAGGGTTAGTGGGATGCTGGGGTGCATAAGGAGGGGTATCACTCGCAGAAAGAGGGAGGCAGTGTTACCTCTGTACAGATCACTGGCAAGACCCCACCTACAGTAGAGTACTATGTCCAGTTCTGGAGGCCACATCTCCAGAATGACTTTACAAAGTGGAGGCAGTCCAGAGGAGGACAACTAAATTGGAGCAGGGTCTGCATCAAAAGCCCTACAAGGAGAGACTAAACGACCTCAGTATGTACACCCTGGAAGCAAGAAGGAAGAGGGGGATATGACAGAGACCTTTAAATATCTCATGGAGGTATATAATGTACAAGAGGGAAGTATTTTTCACAGAAAAGGGTACTCAAGAATAAGGGGCATGGTATGAAGCTGGAAGGGGGTAGATTCAGGGGAGATGTGAGGAAGTACTTCTTCACAGAAAGAGTATTCGGTTCCTAGAACAGCTTTCCAGTGGAGGTGGTGAGAGCAAAAGCAGTGGTGAGGTTTAAGAATGCATGGAATTGGCACAAGGGAATCATAGTGGAAAGGAAGGGGGTATAGGAAGAAAGCTGTAGATCAAGTACGGTCTACGGTAATAATATAGGTAGGAAAAAATGTGCAGACGCGGTGGGCCAAGCGGTCCTTTTCTGCTGTCAAATTCTGTTTCTAGTATATGTTTTTTTTTTTTTGCTCTGATGTATAATAAAAAGGATTGTCTGCTTCTGTTCTTGATTCTTGAAAATTGACATCCTCTAGGTTTGTGCCCAAAAATTAACCATTTGTATGTTCTCAGTACCAGCCAAATTGCAGACACGTGCCACTGCATAACCAAATCAGTGTTTCCCAATTAATAATCTTATTTTGCCATTGAAATATGATGATAAATCAGATTGACTAACTGCATAAAAAGTTAAATTTCTTTTATTAGAAAAGCAAGTCAAGTGAATTAAATCATCACTTCATAATAAATAAGCAAATGGACAGGGAATCAGAATTACCGTGTCAAAGTGGTGAATTTGTATCATCTTATTTCCTCAAAATTATCATATTAAAACAAAGTACAAAAGGCAGATATACTGAAAATAACAAATGCCACTGTTTTCTAAGTGTGCACTTGAAGTAAAATCGATGCAACTTTCAAGTTCAAGTTCAAGTTTATTACAGGAAAACTCCATTGAGCAAGCTCATTCACAAGGAGGTCCTGCGACATAAACACTTAAAGTACAAACACAGATAGGTAATAACAGTATATACATGAAATGCACATTACATGATACAGGCTAGATATACATACAAGGGTACCATATAGGGTGACCGCAGGTGGTAAACATTGATATGAAACAGGGAAGCGACTTACAGGTTGCATACTGATAAATGAAATATGATGACTGGTGTGTACATATATTTTGACTGCTAGAACAAACAACAGACTACAACTGATATGGGGGGAGGATTTGATAGAGTAGCAGGAGGTAAAGCATAGAAAAGCCAGGAGTAGAAGGGAAGGAAAGCAGTTAATATGACAAATCAATTATACCTTACCAGTGGATAAATATGGCACACATGGGGAAGGAAGAGACTTAATGACAGTTACAGGTGTCTTTTATTTTGGCTGAACTTAGTGATTTGTAGAAGTTTATTGAAACTGTGCTAATTAGTTTCAATACGGTTTGTAATTGGTTCCAAATGGAGGGAAGGGCATATGCAATAACACGTTTACCAAAGGAAGTCCAGTCCTTGGTATGTCAAGCATAATAAAGTCAGATTTTCTTAACGAGCATGCACTATGTGAGATACTAATAAGGGAAGAGAGATAGCTTGGCAATTTCTGCAGGAGCAGTTTAAGAGTCCATAGCCCTGCATGGAGCTTATACAACTTTGTCTTCATATTTCACATCTCAGTAATAGTTACACCAAAGTAGTTTTATTCATTTTTTAATAGCATGGGACCACCTGATCCCAGCATAGTGTCACTGTTTATTAAATCTTGACTGTGATCTTTGACCACTTCCTGTTTATCTGGGTGTTCAAACAAAGTGACTAGTTGCTCAGGATTCATGGCGGATTCAATCACAGCCTCCCATTGTGTTTGGATTTCTGAACTGTTGCTAGCAGTGTGCTTTATTCAGCCAGTGCTCTCCAGTCAGCAGTGTGCTTATTCATTATAATAATAATAATAAAAAATAATAATACAATTTATTTCTAGAGTGCAATCCAACATGTATCAAAGCGCTGTACAGAATTCAAAACAAAGATACAACATTAAAATACAGCAATGAATCATTAGATGCTAATCTCCAAATGCAAGGTTAAATAAATAGGTTTTAACGCCTTCTTAAAACTCTCCAGGGTCAGGCACTCTCTAATCCGATGAGGTAGGCGATTCACAGGGTCAGAGCTGTGTAACTAAGCTCTCATACCAGAAGTTCTTAATCAATCCTGGAACTCTAGCAATCCACACAGCATGGAGAGGTTGCAGGGGCAGTAAGAATCAGGAGCTCTTGCAGGTAGCCAGGACCCTGACCGTGAAGGGCCTTAAAGGTCAGTAAACTGACCTTAAAGGTGATCTGCCACTGAACAGAGAACCATGAGTGGGAAGTCAACATACAAGGATACACAGTCTACAGGAGGGACAGGGTGGGTAAATGAGGAGGAGGAGGAGTAGCTCTCTATATAAGGGAAGGGATTAAAGTAACAGAACTAAAGAGTAAACAGGAAGTTGATGAGTCACTATGGGTCACCCTGGAGACAGGAAATGGCACCACAATCCGCATGGGGGTTGTGTACAGACCCCCATCTCAGGGGAAGGAAATGGACAAGGAAATGATAGAAGGCATACAATGGCAGAAAAAGGGGAGATATTGTTGATGGGGGACCTGAATATGCCAGATGTTAACTGGAGCACCTTTGCTGCAGGCACATCCAAGAGCAAGGTCATTCTTGATACCCTATAGGGGGCATGCCTCAGACAGCTAGTGTTGGAACCCACTCGGGAGGGAGTAATCTTAGACCTGGTATTCTCAAATGGGGAAGGAGAAAGGATCTCAGATTTAGAAGTGGGTAGCCATCTGGGAACAAGTGACCACCAAACAGTGTGGTTCACAATAAACACAGCCATACAATCAAGCCATGCAAAAGCAAGAGTATTGGGCTTTAGGAAGGCTGACTTTGGGAAAATTAAAGAGTGCCTTAGAAAAGCACTAGCAAATGGGCAAGAAGGAGGGGTGGAGGAACAATGGGGAATAATCAAGACAGCCATCGCAGAGGCAACAAGCCTTTGTGTGAAGCAAGTCAATAAAACAAAATGAAGGAAAAAAACACTACGGTTCTCAAAAGAGGTGGCAGGGACGGTTAAGGAGAAAAGGATAGCATTCAGGAAATATAAGGAAACACAGAAGGAGCAGGACAGAGAACTTTATCAGTTAAAGCAGAAGGAGGCAGGGAAAGCAGTCAGAATAGCAAAGGCACAAACTGAGGAAAAGATAGCCAACTCTGTTAAGAAGGAGATGAAACCTTTTATAGGTACTTAGGGAGCAAGAAAAGACCAAGGGAGGGATACAAATAGTTAAAAAAGGGGAGGGAATGTGGGCAGAGGATGACAGTGAAAAAGCAGGGATACTGAATGAATATTTCTGCTCAGTATTCACAACAGATGAGGAGGGGGAGGTGCTTAAACCAAACAAGGGAGAAACTCTGAATAGGGGGGTCGATACCACTACATTCACAGAAGAAAGGGTTTTGAAAGAACTCTTGAAACTGAGGGTGGACAAAGCAATGGGGCATGAAGGGATTCACCCAAGAATACTAAAAGAACTATGGTTAGAACTAGTAACACCCCTGACTATTCTCTTTAACAAATCATGGGAGGATGGAGTGGTACCTGAGGACTGGAGGAGGGCAAATGTGATTCCACTTCACAAAAGTGGGAGCAGGGCAGAGACAGGAAACTATAGCCCAGTTAGTTTGACTTCAGTGGTAAGGAAAATGATGGAATCATTTCTGAAGGAAAGAATTGTTGAGTACCTAGAGGCCAGTGGGGCACAGGACCCAAGGCAGCATGGTTTCACAGCAGGAAGGTCATGTCAGATGAACCTAATAGATTTCTTTGACTGGATGACCAAAGTAGTAGACCAGGGAGGGGCTGTGGATATGGCCTACCTAGATTTGAGCAAGGCATTCGACACAGTCTCACACAAAAGATTAATATACTCGTTAGCCAGCCTTGGAGTGGGTTCCAAGGTGGTAGCCTGGATAAAAAACTGTCTGGGCAACAGGACGCAAAGGGTAATAGTAAACAGAGTCCACAGTGAAGAAAGGAGGGTAACTAGTGGGGTACCGCAGGGTTCGGTACTGGGACTGGTCCTCTTTAATATCTTTATAAGAGACATTGGAGAGCACCTGGAAGGAAAGGTATGCCTCTTTGCAGATGACACAAAGATCTGCAACAGGGTTGGTACACAAGGTGGGGTGGAAAGAATGAAAAGGGACTTGGCAAGGTTGGAGGAATGGTCAAATATGTGGCAGCTCAGATTCAATGCAAAGAAGTGCAAGGTAATGCATCTGGGAAACAAAAACCCAGGGGAAGAGTACACAATGGGGGGGAGTTAATAACAACAACAAAAATCGAAAAAGACCTAGGAGTAATTAAATCAGATGACCTAAAGGTGGGCAAGCAATGTGAGAAGGCAGTAAGGAGGGCTGGGGGGATACTGGGATGCATAGGGAGAGGCATCAACAGTAGAAAACAGGAAGTTGTTATCCCTCTCTACAGACAGTTAGTGAGACCCCATCTGGAGTACTGCGTTCAATTCTGGAGACCCCATCTCCGCAAAGACATAGACAGAGTGGAGGCTGTTCAGAGGAGGGCAACCAAAATGGTGGAAGGTCTGCACCAGAAAACATATGAGGAGAGACTAAAGCAGCTTAATATGTATACCCTTGAGGAAAGGAGGGAGAGGGGGAACATGATAGAAACTTTCAAGTATCTCAAGGGAATTAACAAGGTACAAGAGGGTAGTATCTTTCAGAAGAAGAGATGTGCAAGAACAAGGGGGCACAATTTGAAGATAGAGGGGGGACGGCTCAGAGGTAATGTTAGAAAGTATTTTTTCACAGAGAGAGTTGTGGATGCATGGAACAGCCTTCCTGAGGAGGTTGTGGAGTCAGGAACAGTGGGAGAATTCAAGAATTCAAGGGACAGGCATAAGGCAATTCTAGTGGGGGGCAGGAGGAAGTAAGCTGTTGAGTAACTAGAATCTGCAGCTTATCCATCAGGTAGGGAAATGGGCAGACTGGGTGGGCCAAGCGGTCCTTATCTGCCGTCAAATTCTATGTTTCTATGATTCTATGAACTGGCAGCCAGTGCAGTTTGCGCAGCACAGGAGTAATATGACTGGTCTGGGAAACCCCTACCAGTAACCTGGCTGCAGCATTCTGCACCAGCTGCAGGTGGTGGATATCACCCCCTGGAAGCCCTAGGTATGGGGAGTTACAGTAGTCAAGGTGAGAGGTCACAAAGGCGTGGATCAACGTTGGAAGATTACGGGATGGAACAAGGTGCTTAATCCAGGCAATGTTCCTCAGATGGTAAAAAGAGGGTTTTACTATGGCTGACACCTGCGATCAAAGCATCAGCCCTTCATCAAATATCACGCCCAGATTTCACACCTGAACAGAGGGCAGGAGCTGGCTACCCATGAGCCAAAGCCTGGAGGCAGACCACCCTCCTGTCCTCTCTATCCCACAGCCTGGCTCCACCACCAACACCTCAGTCTTTCCAGCCAGCCAGCAGTATGCCTTATGCATTCAGCCACTGCTCTCCAGCCAGTAGTGTGCCTTACAGCTGTGTGCTTCATTCAGCCAGTGCTCTCCAGCTAGCAGTATGCTTCATTCAGCCAGTGCCCTCCAGCCAGCAGTGTGCCTGATTCATTCAGGCAGTGCTCTCCAGCCAGTGGTGTGCCTTACAGCAGTGTGCTTCATTCAGCCAGTGCTCTCCAGCCAGCAGTGTGCCTTATTATTCAGTCACTGCTTTCCTGCCAGCAGTGTGCTTTACAGCAGTGTGTTTCATTCAGCCAGTGCTCTCCAGCCAGCAGTGTGCTTTATTCATTCAGCCACTGCTTTCCAGTCAGCAGTGTGCCTCATTCATTCAGCCAGTGCTCTCCAGCCAGCAGTGTGCTTCATTCAGCCAGTGCTCTCCAGCCAGCAGTGTGCCTGATTCATTCAGACAGTGTTCTCCAGCCAGCAGTGTACCTTACAGCAGTGTGCTTCATTCAATCAGTGCTCTCCAGCCAGCAGTGTGCCTTATTATTCAACCACTGCTTTCCAGCCAGCAGTGTGCTTCATTCAGCCAGTGCTCTCCAGCCAGCAGTGTGCCTTATTCATTCAGCCACTGCTTTCCAGTTAGCAGTGTGCCCTATTCTTTCAGCCAGTGCTCTCCAGCCAGCAGTGTGCTTCATTCAACCAGTGCTCTCCAGCCAGCAGTGTGCCTTATTATTCAGCCACTGCTTTCCAGCCAGCAGTGTGCTTTACAGCCGTGTGATTCATTCTGCCAGTGCTCTCCAGCCAGCAGTGTGCCTTATTCATTCAGCCACTGCTTTCCAGTCAGCAGTGTGCCCTATTCATTCAGCCAGTGCTCTCCAGCCAGCAGTGTGCTTCATTCAGCCAGTGCTCTCCAGCCAGCAGTGTGCCTTATTCATTCAGCCAGTGCTCTCCAGCCAGCAGTGTGCTTCATTCAGCCAGTGATCTCCAGCCAGCAGTGTGCTTTACAGCAGTGTGTTTCATTCAGCCAGTGCTCTCCAGCCAGCAGTGTGCCTGATTGCTTCTGCCCTCCCACCTCCTTTATTGAGATAGTACTCTTATTTGATTGGTGGTTGTTTTTTGTCAGTTGTTACTAGGAGGTCTCCAAGTAAATTTCTGCTTTCTGCTGACACTACCACTGTTGTGGTGTTATGGACTTGATTATTTTTACCATAATATTTTTTTATTTTTGTTTTGATTGAGAGCAGAGCATACAGAATCAACAACTCTATACAATTGACAGCGTAGTAAAATACAGTGAAAACTAACTAACAAGAGGAATAAACTTTCCTATAGGAACACATTAGTTACAAACATTGTACAGGTTAAGATAACTACTACTACCAAATGCTAACAGTTGAAATTGTGTTTACTGCATAAATAAAGCAATCCATAATCACTGAATTTCATCTAAAAGGACTCTGTAAATGCAAGTTATAGTACTGTAGCTGTGAATCCCTCTTTTTGTGAGACTGAGAAATGTTAACTTTTTGGGATCTGAAATTGCAAAAAGGGGCCCCAAACCTCTAGGAACTTTTCTTGTTTGTTGGAAAGCAAGTATGCTATTCTTTCATTATTTGTCACATAACTAAGCTGACCCAGCCATTCACTAAGTGAAGGTACACTGAGACTTTTCCAATGTTCCAGTATCTAAGAAGTAGTCTATTGGCTGACAAGGCCCTGGATGAAAGCCAGAGTTTCTGAAAGGGGGAGATGGGTGCACTGCTTGGGAAAACACCCAAAATAAACATAGCCAGGGAAACAAAGTAAAGTGACAGATAGGACTGAGCAATATGCCTCGTGTACAATACCTCTGTCCAGAATTTAGAAAGGAGAGGGCAATGCCAGAACATGTGGGACAGATCAGCATCATTTTGGTGGCATTTCCAGCATTTGCTGTTATTCATAAGTCCCATTTCTAGTAATTTACATGGAGAGAAATAAAAGCGGTGTAGAATTTTAAATTGTATGAGCTGACCTTGTAGGTCACGGTTAGCTTTAAGGGCTTGTTTCCAAGCTGAGCTCCATTCTAATTTGGATATAGAGACTCCGAGTTCCAACTCCCAGTTCAGTTTGGCTGAGGAGGTCAGAGATGGAGATGAAAGGGAGTTAATTATAATTTTGTAGAGAGAATGTGAGTCCTTTCTCATGGGACCTATTTTTATAATCTGATCCCAGCCACTGATTTCTGGTAGTGAGAAATCAGCTTGCAAAATTGGGCTGTGAATCACTGACCTGAGCTGCAGGTAATAATGGAAATGAAATTTAGGCAGTTTGAATTTCTCTCTTAATTCTGCAAAAGACATTAGGATATTTGAGTTGTCACTTAAAATATTCCCTATTCTTTTTTTTTAATTCAAAGTTTATTAAAATTTTACATACAGAGAAGGTACCATAACATTTTACATTCAGAAAAGCCTCCAGTAACTGGACAATGATAATACCTTTCTACCTCCTTCCTAGCCCTCCCTTTCTGCCCTCACCCCACCCTCCCCCGGCACAAAGTAAGCAGATTTGACATATGTGATAAAAACATCAATCTCATCATTATAAAGAATAAAGAGTATAGAAGGGGTCCCATATCCTGGCAAATCTCTTTGACCTGTTATTTAAACTTGCTATTGTCTTCTTTATTCTGAGATTCGATAACAGTTAATTTAACCATTCAATATATGTGATGTCCTCCTGATCCTTCCAATGCCTCAGCACAAGTTTCTTAACTGACATTGAGATTAGAGCCATATAATATTTACAGTTATGCACTGAAACGTTGGAAAAGTCACCTAGAAGGCAAAACTCTGCTGTAAACCAGTCTTGCAAGCCTAACAAAGGATCTACCCTCTGTTGAATAAGAGACCACAAGGGGGCAACTTTATGACAAGAGCAGAAAATGTGAAATAAAGAACCTTCCTCCAATGTACACCTTGTACAAAGAGGAGATGACAGTAAACCAAATTTGGCTAGTTTTTTGTGGGGAATAATACAAATCATGCAAGATATTAAATTGCATTAACCGTAACCTATCTTGGATTATAAATTTATGACAGCTATGCCATAAAATTGACCAATTAATAACCAAATCTGGGAAATAAGATGACAGAAAATCTGTGGGACCAAAACTGTCTGGGTATAACCAATCATATATATAAGTATATAATTTAGACACTGCATGTGGGAATCCTACTAAATTAAGCAGCTCTCTGTAAATGAAGGTCTTTTTTGGTTGTGGTGGGGTCCTACCTATAACTTTCAACATGAGGTGTCTCACCTGAAATACTTTGAAAATCACAGAATTTGGGATATTAAATTTGGTCATAAATTCTACAGAAGAAAGCCAGGTCCGGTCCTCTTTTACGAAGTGGGATAATGTACAGTCATCTAAATTAGGGAGCCAGGTAGAGGAGATCATTATTTTGCCTATCTTAAAGTTAGGATTATTGTATATTGTTTGGGACAGGTCCAGAATATTGTCATATCTGAGAAAGGAGAAAATATTCCCTATTCTATTGATACCCACTCTTGCCCATTCAGGATTTGAAAGGGTAGCATTCTCTTTCCTTATTTGTGGATTAGACCAAAGAGACATAGTGCTCAATGGAAAGAGATTCGGGTTCACCATTTTATTGATCTTTTTTTAATACTCTAAAGGTGTAAGGAAAGCCAGGGTTGTTCATCAAAGCTGGAGAGGTGGACATGGGGTGCTTTCAAGATGGCAGACATGCTGTTAGGCTGAACGGACACACTTCTACCTCAGGAGAAGAGAGAAACACTAGAGGGAAACAGAAATGAAGAAAGTACTGCCTGCTAAATGAGAAAAGCTCCATGAATATAAGAATGTTAAGTACTTTTTTCTATGTTCTATAACGTTTGCAGGAATTTCTGAAAGTCTGTATGTTAAGATGTTTCAAAATGCAGGACCTTATCGGCGAAGGGCTTGGTGGTGCCAGTAATTTTTAAATAGTGTTTTTGACCAACTAGGCATCTATACTCCTACTGAGAGTTTGCTTTTCGTCTTCCTTTTATGTATTTGAGAACAAAATTACATTATTTCCTTGCTGTTTATATCTAAGTTATACCAAGGGTACTGGAAGGGGGATGTCTCACAGAACACGGAGAATATATATACAAAAGGAGAACTATAGCAAGGCTGAAAAAGAGCCTCTGACAAGAGGGCGACCCACTAAAGAGTCAAATAAAAATAATACTACTGGGGAACAGAAGAGAACATCAGAGAACTTGTTTAATGTTTTTAATTCATCCAAATCTGTCTCTGAGTGTGGGTGGAAGTATAGAGCCTTCGGCTTTGTGCCTTACCGGTAACTGTCCTGAAATATTGGGTCAGGAAGTAGCAGTGAGTGATCTTCTCCCACAGACACTCCGAGTATTTGAAGAGCCTGGTCCTTTGGGGCAATGTGAGGAGGAAGGCCATGCACAGTGGGATGGGTTCAAGTCCCCCACAGAGGATGAAGAGTTTGTGATAGCGTCTATGTTGCATGAGAATGAAAGCAACCAACAAATCAAAACGTCGCAGTCTCAAGGAGAAGAAGTTATCCCATTGGTAAAAGAGATTAGGGAAGGCTTTAATAGCATGGAAATCTCAATTGTTGAGCTGACAACTACAGTCTCAGACTTAGTACAGAAATTCAGCTCACTGAGTACTAGAACTTCGGAACTGGAAGAGAGAGTAAGCACCCTTGAAGATGTAGTCACTCCAGTACAAAAGAAAATTGAATTACACACTGAGGAACTGGAAAAGCTGCTCCTCAAAATTGAGGAACTTGAGATGCGAAATAGAAGAGGCAATCTGAAACTGGGGAGATTACCCAAAGGTGTAGAAGGAGACAATCCAGTAGAATATTTTGAAAAAGCGTTGATGGAGTCACGTGGAAGAGTATACCTAGAAGATAAGGTGGAACTGGACAGAGCTCATAGAGTGATAAAAAATCTGAGATATCTGGGCTGTCAACCTAGATTTGTATTCCTTAAACTCCACCATTTTCAAGACAGAGAAGAGATCCTGAGGAGAGCTAGAGTGCAGAATGGAATTAAGGTTGCAGGAGCACATGCTCAGGTCCTCCCGGATGTGCCTTATTAAATTCTAAACAAACGTAAAGCCTTTGCTAATGCTAAAAGTATGTTAGTAAAAAGAAATATAAGATTCTCAATGATACCACCAGCCAAGTTAAAAGTATGGTACCAAGGCAAAGTTTGAATATTTGCCTCACCTCTGGAAGCAGAGAAAACTATTAAAGAATGACTGAAAAATGATGGTGGCACTTGACTAAAAAAAAAAGAAAAGGGGGTGCTATTGTTTATTTCCTTAAAATGGATAAGAGATGGAGTAGAAAGGAACCTCATTTGAGAAAACAAATGAAGGATTAATATCCAGAGAAAGGAAAGAAATGAGGGAAATCTAATACTTTAAATCTCCTGAGATATTAGAGAGGAATGTCCTAATATGGCCAAATGGCAGTATGTCTGGTGGCGTTTTCACACGGATGTTTTCCAGTCATCCTGTAGGGAGGGGGTGGGGATGCTTTTGACCAAGGATAGGAAAGAAAAAGATTAGATAGGATGATCCACACAGGCTTTATTAGAAGAAGAAGTAGTTTAAGAAATCGTGTAATGCTAGTTTTGCATTATTCCCTGCTTTCTTGTGGTCTGAATGGGGCAGGCTGGGTTAAATTATGTAACTGTTTAATTGTGTTTCTCATTATTAGACCACGCTCAAAAAAAGATTTATAAAGATTTGCAAATGATATTAAACTATATTGGGGGTATAGGTTGGGGGTTTGTCAAAAAATTAGTCTCTTAAAGAAGTATAGAATTTTGTGCCAGGAGGTTTCCAACACAGGGCTTATAGCCCCCATTATAGACCTAAAGAAATATAGAATTTTGAAAATATAATGGATCCTATTAATATAGGGACATGGAATGTGAAGGGCACAAGAGATCGGACTAAAATTTGAACAATAATAAATCAATGTAGAATAAAAAAGTGGATATTCTTCTACTACAAGAAATGCACTTTGGAGAAAGAGACTTTATATATTTCAAGAATCTTTTTCGTGCAGAGGGAGTCTTTTCTAATTATAATAATAAATCAAGAGAAACAGCAATTTTTGTATTAAGAAAAATAGGTTTTTCAGTTACAGCTCAATATTGTGACGTTGATGGAAGATATACAAATCTGGGCATAAGAAAAAATCTATTTTATTATATATTGGCATTAGTATATGCACTGAATGAAGAAGACACTGACTTTTTTAATCGTCTATTTACTGACATTTCTGGATTTCCAGAATCATATATTATAGCAGGAGATTTCAATATTACATTAAACCATCTAGATAGAAGTCCAGGAAGTAAAGAGAGGAAATTTAAAGTGATACCAGTAATCAAAAACTATATGGAAGGAATGGGCCTAATAGATCCATTAAGAACTCTGTATCCTGGTAAAGAAGTCTACTCCTTCCATTCTGTAGTACATAATTTTTATTCTAGAATTATTTTTTAATTTCTAGGCAGTTAAGAGTGGACATCAATAATATAAAATATGACTCAATCAATATTTTGGATCATGCATTAGTTAATCTAGTTCTCAATCAACAATTTAGTAACATGTTACAAAAACAATGGAGACTTAATCATAAGTTCTTTAAAGATGAGACCTTTAATTTTCTGATTAAAAGTGAAATGGAGGACTTTATGAAAAATAATGATACATCGGGAGTAGGTTTAGGTGTGACATGGGATACATTAAAAGCATATTTAAGGGGATTCTGTATTTCTTATTCTGCTTTTAAGAATAAAAAGGATAACCTAGAAAGAGAATTGGCTGAGGCAGAATCTTATTATATTACACCTGGCTTAGGGCTATATATCGTTTTATCCCTAAGAGATAGAATAAAGGAGCTACATGAAAATAGAGCAAGGGGAGCACTGGCAAGAGCCAGAGCAAAATATTATTTTTTAGGTGAAAAACCTGATAGGCTCCTTGCTTTTCAACTGCAAGAGGAAAGAACACAGACTATAATCGAAGTACTGGAAGATGAGACAGGACAGAAAGTTGCAGATCTGTTACAAATAAACAAAAACTTCATGAAATATTTTGCCAAATTATATATGCAGGAAAATAAGGTAGATGACAATAAGTTGGGGGAATTCTTTTCGGACTTAAGACTTAAAAAGTTAACAGAACAAGAACAGAGAGACCTTGAAAAACTGATTTCTATTCAAGAAGTACAAGAAACTATTATAGAGCTTGCAAACAATATATCTCCTGGACCCGATGGCTTCTGCAATGAGTTTTATAAGCAATATAGGGAATTCTTAACCCCCGTGCTGCTTTTATTGTTTAATAATATAATGAAGGGAAAGGACTCCCCTCCATCCTTTGCTCAAGCTAACATCACACTTATACTGAAATAGAATGCATCACCATGGAAATATGAATCATATAGGCCCATATCACTCCTTAAGACTGATTGCAAGATATTTACAAGAACGATAGCTAAAAGATTGGCAAAAGTTATTAATAGAATAATTCACCCATAACAATCAGATATCACCCCCAGTGAAAATGGGTAGAGGTACAAGACAGGGATGTCCCCTCTCCCCAATTCTTTTTGATTTATATATTGAACCTCTTGCACAAGCCATCAGGCAGGATAATAGGATTCTAGGTATTAATATTGAAGGTCAGAAATAAATAATTTCACTATATGCAGATGACATCTTACTTTATTTAGAGAATGCATTACATTCTTACCCATATGTAATGCAAGTAATCAATACATTTTCAGAAATATCAGGGTATAAGAATAATATCACCAAGACAAAGATTATTCCATGTAGATCACAGTTTCCCACTATGGAATTTGACTTATTGAGTAATTTGGAGGTCACAAGTAAAATTAAATATCTAGGGGTTTGGATTATGCAAAAAAAAAAAAAGAAGATTTATTTCACACAAATTATAATTCATTGATACAAAAAATATCAATGGATCTTCAAAGATGAAATGTGTTACTTCTAATTAAAATCGGTAGAGTGAACGTAATAAATATGAATTTATTACCAAGATTATTGTTCCTTTTTCAATCCCTTCTGATCTGGGTACCAAACAAAAACTTTAGAAAATTAGAAATTGAGCTAAGAAATTGTATATGGCAAAATAGCGCTCCTAGAATAGCATTAGATAGAGACTTAGGATCTGGATCTTTTGTTGGAGACCTCCTGGCACAATCATCGCCTCCCCCCTCACATTGTTTCTGAAAAATGATGATGAGCAATCTCTCTCTATAAGAGGACAGTAATGTCTTGTTAGATGAGAAACATGTGCTGATCTGACTCAGAAAAAAAGAAAAAAAAAGCTGGAGAGGTGGGCAAGTACATGAAACCAAATAATTTGTAGGGGTTTAGCAATTTCAGCTCTGTCTGAAGCCAGAGCGGGTCGAGAATGGTGTTTTCTGGTCTAGATTGCAAATGCATAGTTGCTGGCTTGGAAAAAGGCCCATTGGTACCACTCCCAATGAGAGAGAGCAAAATCACTTATATCATGCATGGCACTCAGTTTCTTTAGGCTTAGCCTGGGCGGTTTCGAGTCCCACATAAAATTCTAATTAGTGTGTTAAGTTTGGTCAGAAGATTCTTTTTGAACAGGATAGGGAGGTACCTATTGGTGACTGCAAATGAGCAACTGCATTAATAGCAACTCATTTGCAGTGCCTGACTGATGGAACATTATAGAGACTATCAGTCAACAATCTCTCATAAGAAGGCAAAGTTCCTGTCCGGTGAGGTTGTTGCAGCACAGAACTGACCACCTCAGCTGTTCCAGATGGTGGACAGACTGTGCAATCCAGTCTGCCTACGAGTTCAGAAAGCCTTTTCGTGAATGGCGTGTGATGAATTTGTTCACTTCTTTGATGATAAGGTTGCCATCATCAGGTCAGAGATTCACCTATCACACCCTGTGGGGGGGGGGTTGCAAATTTTTGGAGCAGGATCGTGGTTCTTCTGTTCTGTTGGGATGACTTTGACCAACTGGGGATTGATGATATCATACGGCTTCTCCAGGGTATGAGGCCAACTAGCTGTAGTTTAGACCCAGGCCCTACACGCCTTTTAAGAGGGTGTGATGAGGTGATTGCCCAGTTCTAGCAGAGTTAAACTAGTGTTCATTGGAGTAAGGGGAGTTTTCCAGCTCCCTGAAGGAGGCTGTGGTGACCCCCTACTCAACAAGCCATCTCTTGACCCAGATTTCCCTGCAAACTACAGACCAATCTCTAACCTCCCCTTTACAGGGAAGATTATTGAGAAAGTTGTTGCCCAATAGTTGGAGAACCATCTTGCCATCCATGCTATCTACGATCCCCTCTAGTCTGTTTTTCGTAAGAGACATAGTACTGAGACTGCTCTAGTTCAGGTACTCAATGATCTCCTGATGGCTAGAGACCAGAGGAGCCATTCCATTCTGGTCCTTCTGGATTTCTCATCAGCTTTTGACACTGTGGACCATGGGGTGCTTCTTGACCACTAGCGGGTCATCTGTGGCCTGTCTGGTACAGTCCTCAGATGGTTCCATTCTTTTCTCACTGGCAGATCGCAGAAGGTAGTATCTGGGATTTTTTCCCTTGACTCATTCTCCTTGCCTTGTATGATCCTGCAAGGTTCAGTGTTGTCCCCCATGTTGTTCGCAGGGTACATGCTATCATTATGAGACATTGTAAGATGACATGGGCTGAGTTTTCAACTGTTATGCAGATGATACCGCCTGTACTTGTCTTTTGTGCCTGACCAGGATAGTGCATTCTCAGTTTTTCCCAACTGTCGCTGAAATCCAAGACTGGATGAATTCCAGTTGGTTAAGGTTAAACCCTGACAAGGCGGAGGTGTTAGTGGAGGAACTGAGTCACGGATAGAGGGTTGGCTGCTGGGCTGCCAGCTGGGCTCTAGCTGGGATTTCCAGCTGTCGACCTCTGAACAGGTGCGAAATGTGGGGTGATACTTGATGATGGGTTGACACTTTATTCTCAGGTGTCGCTGTGGTCAAGTCCTCATTCTCTCATCTGAGGAACATCGCCTGGATGAAACACCTCGTTCCATCCGGTGCTTTGCCAACCCTGGTCCACACTTTTGTGACCTCGCAACTTGACTACTGTAACTCCCTGTACCTGGGGCTTCCTGGGGTTGATATTCACTGCTTGCAGCTATTGCAGAATGCTGCGGCCAGGTTATTATCTGGGTCAACACAATCCAGTCATATTTCTTCTGTGCTGCACTCTCTGCACTGGCTGTCAATACAGTAGTGGATCACCTTTAAAGTTGGCTTGCTGAATTTTACAGCCCTGAGTGGTTTGGGTCCGAGTTGCCTACAAGAGTTTCTGAATCCCCA
The DNA here is from genome assembly GCA_016271365.2 of Neoceratodus forsteri. Classification (NCBI taxonomy): domain Eukaryota; kingdom Metazoa; phylum Chordata; order Ceratodontiformes; family Ceratodontidae; genus Neoceratodus; species Neoceratodus forsteri. The sequence continues at coordinate 1,275,265,407 of CM057450.1, read as the reverse complement.
CTGCCCCTTCTGACCATTTCGCTCAACCAACGAGGGATTGCTAGAGATTCCCAGGGTATGTTTGAAGATCCAAGGGCTCAGGCGTTTGGCTTTGCTGCCTACCCTGTGGAATGCTCTACCTCATCGGATAAGAGAGTGCCATACAGTGGAGAGCTTTAAACTGCTTTTAAAACCCATCTTTATATGTGCTCTTCCCTGATTTAAGTACTTGGATGATCTGTTTTAGTATATTTTATGAATGTTTTTCACGTTTTTACATTTTTATGCATCATAAAATGTTTTAGAGTTTGTTGTGATTGTAAAGCACTTTAATACTAGTTGAATTGCGCTTAATAAAATTATTATTAATTATTATTATTTGAGCTACCCTGTAAAGGTAGCGAAGGAAAGGTACAGCGAGGGTAGGGATGAGTGAGGGAGGGTTACCGGTAGTGTAGGACAGCAACTGGAATGAGAGGGCTGGGAAAGAGGGTTTGTGTGGGTCAGTGCGGCATACTGCTGCCAAGCTAGCCATGTGGTGTGGTGATGAGGGTGGCTAGCTTCAGTGCAGCAGGTACAGGGTTCGGGTCTGGAGTTGGTAATCTATAATCTGGGGGGTGTGGGAGACACAGACGATTTGCTTTTTGGTGATCTACACTCACTGTAACGATGATCACTGTTTTGCGATTGCTGTTATGACATGGCACTGTAGGCATGTTCTGAAATATATAAAAAGGTTTGGGGGCAATAATCATTTTGATGGAGTTAATTTTTCCCCAAAGAGTTAGATTAAGGTGACTTCATCTGTTCAGATCTAGTTCAGTCCCTTGTAGCAGAGGTAACATTAATATTCATCAGGGTGTCAAACTTCGTCGAAATTTGGAGGCCTAAAAAAGTTATTTGATCTTTAACCCAATTTTTCTGGAAAATTTCCCCTTAATCTGAAAGTCAGTAAGGGTGTCAGGTTAGGACGCAGCACCTTCGATTTGTCCCAGTTGACCTGCAGTCCTGAAAAGGATTCAAAATGGAACAGTAGGTTATTAAGGGTGTCATATGATTGAATGGGTTTTGAAAGGGTTAACAGGAGATTGTCTGCATAAGCAAAGGTCTTTTGTGGACAGGAATTAAGATTAATCCCCGATATTGCTGGGCATGCTGCAATAGCTCTAATCAATGGGTCTATGGATAAGATGAACAAGTAGGGTGATGGGGCAGCCTTGTCTGGTTCCCATTGTGAAATTAATGCCGTTGGAAAGAATCTGGGCCGTAGAGTTGTTATATAGTAAAGAGACCCAGTTAATGAAACTGTCACCACAGTTAAGGTATGCTAGTACTTTAAACATATACTGTAGTCCCAAGAAAGGGAGTTGAATACATTGAACAGGTCCAAGGAGGCACAATGTAAGGTTTCTTTTCTTTGTTAGCTTGCCATAACATATGTAAAAGCCTGCATTTGTGTCCACCCCGATATACCATGCATAAATCCCACCTGTTCTTTGCCAATTAAGTCATTAATGCATTTTTGTATCTGGAGGGTTAGAATTTTGGCAAGGATTTTGTAGTCCATATTCATTAAGAAATAGCCCGATAGCTGGCACAGTTAAGAACATCTTTCTTTTTTTTATAAATAAGGGTGACCAGGGCTCATGCGTGAGGGTGGGTTGAAGGGTTTTGAATTCCCAGGCTTCTTTATACATTGAGAGTAGGTGGGGAGATCTTTGGTTCAAGCATTTAAAGAATTCCCCAGGGATCCCATTCAAACCTGGGCTTTTCCTGCAGGTAGAAGCTTTATGACATTGGAAAGTTCATCTAGGAAACATCCTTATTTATCTGAGTTATTTGAGAGGAGATCTTGTGGGTAAGGTTTGTTTTAATATTGTTAAAACTGTAATTTTTAGTAAAGAGTTCTTTAAATGCTTTGTTGATGTCTGTGTTTTTATTGAGAACTGTCCCATTTTTGTCTTTAATTCCAGGGATGGAATTCTGGGCCTTCATTTTCTTTAGCAAGCAAGCAATTTTCCAGCTTTTTCCCCTGATTCCCAATAACTTTGCTTTGTCCTGAACAGTGCATACTCTGCCTGAGCTGAGAGGGTCTTGTTAATTTCATACATACGTACTGTAGTTTTATACAACAGGGTCTTGTCAGGAGGTCTAGAATGTTTAAGATCACACTAAAGCATAAATAGAGCTGATTGTTTATCAGACAAAATTTTATCTTTTTCATTTTAGCTGCTGAGAAACCTATAATTCTTCCCCTTATGTAAGCTTTACAGGCTTCCCATAAACAAGCACAAGGAACTTCACTGTTACCATTTAGGTCAAAATAGTCAGCTGTTTCCTTAGTAAAGGGGCAGCCATTTCATGGGATCCTGAGACAGAAAGTGATGTCATTGAGGGGCAAGTTGTAATTAACAACATAGAGCTGGCCCCTCAGTGACATCACTTACTGTTTTAAGATTACATGAAATGGCAGCTGCTTTGTTTTCATTTACAGATCATTTGATATTGATATCTCAGGACTCCTGACACCTATAGCTAAACCTAGCAACTCATTTGCATGGGTTTGTCTTGTGCTTTCACAATTTGAGTGACCCCTACAATGGTTACTTTTCCTTTAACACAATCTATCAATTCTTTACTTTTTAAAAGGGAAACACTGAACCTTCATCTGAACTCCTTTGACTTGCTCTCACACAGTACCATTTGCATATCAATTAGGACATGGTCAGATAACACTGTAGTGTCTATGCTTGCATCCATTGCAGAATTAATTAATTCAGATGAGATAAATAGAAAATCTATTTTACTGTAGCTAGAGTGTCTATTGGAGTAAAAGATAAATTCCTTATCTTGAGGGTGTACCGACCTCCAAATAGCTACAAGGCCTAATGTCTTAAGTAAATTTTGAAGGGATAAGGTTGCTTTAGTACCAGAGGTGTAGTGTCTAGGGGTGGTTCTGTCCAGTAGTGGGCCTAATACCTCATTAAAATCACCTCCTAAAATTATCTTATGATCGGGAAAGTTACCAAGCAGAGCTGTTATTTTACTGAAAAACTCACCTTGTCTTGTATTGGGGGCACATACATTACGGAGCATAACCTTGATACCATCCAAAGAACCTGAGAGAATTTGAAATCTGCTCTCAGGATTAGAAATATGACCAGCTTGTATAAAGTTGACACCTTTCTGATTAGAATGGCCATGCCACATTGTTTGCCATTTACTGTAGTAGCTATAGTGTGCTACTTGAAACTCAAGACCTGGCAAGCTTTGGCTGATTCATCTCCATCAAGATGGGTTTCCTGTAGGAAGGAGAAATCAGACATTTTCTTATTTAAATAAGACAGAATCTTCTTATGTTTAAAGGTGTAGCTATCATTTTAACATTCCATGAGACAAACTTGTGGGGATGCATTGTGAGTGAAATAATAACAAGTATTTGTCAATGCCGAATGTTTGCTTGCTGACATTGGCATTGGTACTGTAGGAGTTAGAGAGATGCATAATAGGAATGGCAGTGATGTACTGAACTGAAGCCAACCCCACCACCACCCTGCAGAGACTGACAGGCATTGGGGTGTGCCTTTGGGTTGTCAGCATAATGACCATGCCATTTCACCTCACCCTACCCTGCAGACACCGACAAGTGTCAGAGTGTGCCTTGGGGTCTTTGGGCCTTATGCTCACCCCATTCCATAAGGAAATATGGTGAAATGGGTGCAGTTTGAGACTTGAAAGAGTCCATAGCACACCTCATCTACTGTCACTGGCTGCAGGGTGTGGGTGGGGTGGAATGGCATGAGCATTACAGGTGAAAATCCCAAGTCACACCACTGATGTCTGTCAGTCTCTACAGGGTGAGGCGTTATGGTCGGAAACCCCAACGTCCCAGGTGTTCACATTAGTATTTTCACTCCAAATTCTCAACATGGCTTTTTGTGACCCCCACCTCATGAACAGTGGCAATATCAGTTTGTTAGCTGAAAGCTGATTTTGCATAGCGACTATGCCATTTTGTCACCACAGGTGCAAAAACACATTTCAAACAAGATGTGAAAAATTACAACTGTACTGTTCATGGGGAGGTGTAAAAAATGGCAATGTCGAAAATCTGGAGTGAAAATATAAAAAAACTGAAGTCACGAGCATGCTTAGAAACTGCGCAACGCACCCATAATATAATTAGTTTGGGGATTTTTTACAGCAGATTGTCAACACAGGCATTTTGGGACCTCTGCTCAAGAACAGTGTCACTGTGATTTTTTTAATCTGTCCCGAACACTGATTTCCCACAGCGACCATGCATTTCTGCGTCCGAAGTGCAAAAACACATTTTGGCCAGTGTGTGAAAAATTACAGCTGTACTGTTCATAAGGAGGTGTGGAAAAATGCCAGTGTTGAAAAACTGGACTGAAAATAGTACAAATTCGTGAACTTATGAGGGTGTGTGGAAACTTGTAAGGTCAGTAACACAGTCATTTTATGGATCTTTTGTCAACAAATTTTCAACATAGCCATTTTAAGACCTCTGCTTATGAACAGTGTCACTGTGATTTTCTTAATCTGTCCTGAACATTGATTTCTGCGACCGACATTGTGCGCCACATGTGCGAAACACACTTTGGGTAAGAGGTGGAAAATTACAGCTGTACTGCTCATATGGAGGTGTGGTAAAATGTCAATGCTGAAAATCTGGAGTGAAAATATTAAAAATCGTGAAGTTATGAGCATGCGTAAGAACTGCACAATGCAGCAGCTTGTAAAACAGTCATTTTGGGAATTTTTCTGGAAATTTTCAACTTATAGAATTTTGGGGGCCTACCTCATGAACTGTGACACTGTCATTTCACTTCTTTTCCCAAAGGTGGTTCCACAGTGACCACAAAATCACTTTTGGGATCAAATAACAAAATGACAGTGACTGAGTTCATGAGGTGGGGCCCCAAGAACCTCATGTTGAAAATTGGTGAAAAATTCCAAAATGGCTGAGATATGCACCAAAGTTGAAAAAAACATTTATGCCATTATACAGCTTACTGGCATTTCCTCAGTTCGCAGTCGGCTTTGAAGAACAGATGTGTTTCTGGCTGCCGAAGAACATTAAGCTGGGCTCTGGAGGTAAGTATGGGGTTGGGGTGTGTGGGAGGTGGGTGTGGGTTGGGGGAGGACAAGACAGGCGATGAGGACCTTTTTTTTACAGGTTTTTTTTCTTATTTAGGAAGACAGCATGGGACTTTTACTATGTTGGGGTGGGCTCCAAGTGTGGCAGCTGAAAAGTTATTTTGGGACAGTGGAGCTGATGGGGATTGGGCACCCCGCCAGCCATATCGGGACTTTGCCACGCTATGGTGTGGCTCCCAGCATGGCACCTAGAAGTCTGTGTTTTTGGGGAAGGGTACAGTGGAGCTGATGGGGATTAGGCACCCCATCAGCCACAGAATTTGCCATGCTGGGGTGGGCTCCCCAGCATGGCACCTAGAAGTCTGTTTGGGGGCAGTGAGCCAGGGGATCGGGCACCCCATCGGTCCTCTACAGTGTGTGGGGTGGAGGGTGCATGAGCATGCTGGGATGAGTTCCCAGCATGCTATATAGTGTTCATGGGGACAACGAACTCTCTATGACAGTTCAGATGCAGTGCTGATGTACATGTAGGCAATTTGCATACTGCCGATGGCAGTATGCCAGTGATACTTACCACCACTAATTGTGGCGGTGTTTTCCTCTGAACTGTATGCCACTGCATCTGAACAGCTGTCATAGACAGCTCGGACATTCATTGGCATGGTACATCCTCACCTACAAAAGGCAGCAGGACATTGGAAACGGGGGAGGCACACCTACGAAAACTCATATGGTGGCACTATGTTTCTTCACATGGGTGCAAGCAAATATAATTATATACCTGTTAACTAAAGTAATGGCAGTAGGAGCCTAATAACACTGGCTAAACTTAACTAGAGCAATAAACAGAGCGTAAGCAGAATATCTACAATAACTATATAAATGAATGCCCTCCCCATTTAAGGAAAATCAATCAGAACCAAAACAGAGCATTACAAGCACCACATGCATCACAACTCCACATAGGCATTCCAAATATGATAGGGCATTCAAAACATTAGGGACACAAACCATAAGTAGAGAAATCATGCGGCAAGCAGGACAAACCAAGACTGGAAGGCAATGTGTGTCAATGCCGTAGCCTTCAAAACAAAATCACAGATCTCCACAGCAATGATGACCAAGGCCAGCCTTAACTGGGTTGCTGTAACAGAGACTTAGTTCATAGAGAACCATACCTGGGATGTCGCCATCCTCTTTTCACTCTCTTCAAGAGAGACTGCATGGGTAGAAAAGGAGGGTGCTATTTATATCAGGGAATGGATAAATGCTACTGAGACCCAGGAACACAAGGTGAGACAGAGGCCCTATGGATCACTCTGGGAGCTGGAAACAGGAACCCTATCAGGGTTGAGTTATCTGTAGTCCCCAAACCAGGAGATCAAAAGGACAAGGTTCTCTGGAAGACATAACGAGGATGGCCAACAAAGGCAAGATATTGCTAGTCAGGGACCTCAATCTACCAGATGTAGAATGGTCCACATTCACAGCCTCAGAGAGGAGTAGAGACTTCCCTCATGGCTTTGAGGGGCAGGACTGAATCAAATGGTGGTGTCTCTCACCAGAGAATCAGCTATCCTGGACCTGGTACTCACTAATAGTGCCAGGGTATCAGACATACAAGTGTGATCAATCTGGTTACCAGTGACTGGATGTATGATGCCAGCACAACAGCAAATACGTTGGCGTTCCTGGGCCATGAAAGGAATCTTGCCGACACCCCAGCCCTGATCGACCCTGAACCAACCAGCAATGCTGCAACACACAATGCGGGGGCTGCACCCCACTATAGATATCTAACTCCATGTCACACAGACAGTGGGTAAGATACTATCCCCTCATCTAAGTGTCTCCGCGCCAACACCCCCATCGCTGCTGATATAGGCGCGGTGGGGGATCGCTGTGGGGAGGTTTGGTGTTCCATTGTTGCTGTAGCTTCGGTATACCCCAGTGACCACAGGTCAGTCTGGTTCTCCATTAGCAAGACTAAGGACCCCTACCACTCCAGAATCAGGGTGCTTGATTTCAGGAAAGCAGAATTCCCAAAATGAGGGCAAGGATCAAGCCCCTGCTGGCAGAGATACCTCATGGAATGTGAGGATAAATGGACAAAGCTGAAAGATGCTATAGTGTCAGTCTGGCGCTATGCACTAAACAAATCAGCAAGTCCAAGGCAAGGAACACCCTCTGGTTCTCAAAGAAGTAGCTACTATAGTTAGGGAAAAAAATCTTTTCAGAAGTACAAGGAAACCAAGTCTGAAAAGGATAGAGAAACCAACAGAGAGAAACTCAAGGAAGCTGGGAAAGCTATTAGGGTGGCAAAGGCCCAGATCAAAGAAAAACTGGCTCAAGAAGTGATAAGGGGGGGACAAAATATTTTATTGATACATTCCAGAAAAAGAAAGAGCAGAGGAGGAATAACACTGCTGGCAAACAAGGAAGGACACCTGGTGGAAAATGACAAAGACAAGGCAGAAGTTCTCAATGAATTCTTCTGTTCGGTCTTCACACAGGAAGACATTGGTAATGGTCCAGCACAAGCCAGGACACTTTCCCGTACCAGGTGAGCTGACATATCCCCCTTTACAAAAGAAAGGGTCCTTGGAGAGTTGTCCAAAATAAGGGTGGACAAGGCAATGGGCCCTTATGGAATACAAGGCAAGGTAAGGCAATTTTATTTATAGGGCATCCAATCCTGGAGGCTCTGGGCACCTAACAAACATTATTAAAATGAACAAAGATTTAAAACACTAGGAGAAAATATAAAATTTAAATAATACAGAATACAAATTACAGTTTAGAACATTAAAAACAAAAAAATGCTTAAGGTTTACACCTAAGAGTTCTAAATGAACTTAGGGATGAACTTGCTGCCCCACTTGCTGAACTGTTTAACAGTTCACTGGAACAGGGTATAGTACCACAGGACTGGAAAAGGGCCACAGTTGTGCCATTGCACAAGAGTGGTAGTAGGGAGGTAGCAGGAAACAACTGCCCATTAAGTCTGACTTCAGCGGTATGTAAAATAATGGAGACATTGCTTAAGGAAAGGGTACCTACCCGAAAGCAAGTGGGCAACTTGACCCAAAGCAGCAGGGCTTCACATCAGGACACTCATGCCAAACAAATTTGACAGAATTCTTTAACTGAGTTACAAGAAAAGTAGACCAGGTGACAGCAGTGGACATGGTGTATCTGGACTTTAGCAAAGCCTTTGATACAGTCCACACAGAAGGCTAGCCAACAAACTGGAGCAAGCTGGCATCAGTCACAAAGTAGTTAAATAGATCACAAGCTGGCTGCAAGGCAGGACACAGAGGGTTATGGTAAATGGCACCTTGTCCCAAGAGGGGAAGGTGTCAAGTGGTGTGCCACAGGGGTCTGTACAAGGCCCCATCCTTTCCAACATATTCATCAGCAACATCACTGAAGAACTGAAAGGGAAAGTCTGCCTCTCTGCAGATGATATGAAGCTCTGCAACAGGGTGGACACACAGGGAGGGATCGAAGAAATGGAGGCAGATCTCATGATGCTAGAAGAATGGTCCAGGAACTGGCAGTTGAGATTCAACCCAAAAAATGTAAAGTCATGCACTTGGGTAGAAGGAACCCATGTATGAAGTATGTCCTGGAGGAGCAGCTACTAGAAGAAACAAAGCTGGAATGGGATCTTGGTATCATGACCTTATTGCATATTGCACTTCTGTCAGCACCTTATCTCAGATTACAATGAAAAATGAATAAATTTGCTATCCTAGGTAAAAAATTTAAACCTCAGATAGATTATAATAACAAAATGGTGGTCTTTGGCAATAACAACATCAATACCAGATATAAGAAACTTTATCTTGCTAAAGATCCTCTTGGAAACCATTGATTTTTATGACTACTTGGGGTTCATTTTCTGTAAATTCACTGAAACAGCACAGGAATATACTTATAACTAAAATAAAAACTGCTTTCAATACATTTAAGATCTTTAATTCAAAATTAGGTAAGGCCTTCATTCTGGGTGTCCTTAGGGTATTAAATGTGAAGGTTGGTTCAAGTGTAATGGGGCTAAAATTTGGGCTCAGACCTCATTAGATATACACTGTAGATCACACTTAGAGCAACAAATGAATAAGTTTTATCGCTGCATTCTTATGGTACCACAATCTGTACCTGCAGCAGCACTGCTATCAGAACTGGGTCAGATACCGCTTCAGTCGTAATATTGGAAAAGCAACTCAATTTCTTGCTATCACTTTTTCTACTTAAAGAATTCTGCTTACCAAGATTATGCCTGGAGGAACAAATTAACTATTCACCTAGAGCTTTTGCTTTTCCTTATATAAAAATGATTAAAAATGTCATATACCCCCTGCATCTAAGACAGATTCCACATATAATATAAGATCTAGAAAAGAAATTAAAGAAAATATTCAAAGTAGATTGAAAAATCAATCAGGCAAGTTAGATCTAGAAAGAATTTCTTCACTAAAATACTACAAGTGGTACAAACTCTTAAAAAAAAACCCATCAATTAGAATCTTATTTACAGATTATAGCTGATCCCGACCAGAGGAGACTGCTGACTCAGTTCCATATGGAACTTTACAAAGTGAATTATATATTACAAAACCAGGGAAGGCCTGGTTATATCTCATCATACAGTAGTTGCAATAATAATACCATTGACGACCTGAAGCATGCAATGCTGCTATGCCCCTTGTATGAATCCAGATGAAGGGAATGGTTGGGCTGTATCCTGAGGGACCTCGGCTTCCCCACCGACCACATTCTTAAATTGCTTTTTACATCAGAAAATCCTTTGATACTATGCAAACTAAGTGGTTTCGTGGCAACTATACATTTTTGATTATGGCACTTTAAAGGAATCTTATACTGTCACTTTGTATGTTATTGCATATTACTCTGTGTTGTTGTGCTGGAAATTAATGAATGTACAATAACTATTTTAATTTTTAATCTTAACTTTAATCTGTTTTCAAAAGGTTTAAATCTTAAAATACTAATAAGGGACTAGTTAAGGGAGATTCAACCCAACCCAGGATAATGGATTTCCTGGGGGGTGGGGTCTGACTCCCACTCCAGCTACCCTCTCAACTCCTAAAGTTAATTTGCAGGAGTCATTTAATGTGTCTAGAAATCTGGGGAAAGTTGGTCTCTAATGAACTTTCCTAGCTTCTCAGTTTTATTACCTTCTGATTTAGGACTCCATGAAGCCCCTTGATTAAAACTCTTCAGTAGTATTGGCAGAAAACTCAAACTTAATTACTTTTTCTCCTCAAGAATCTTCACCAGATGATTCCACAGTCTTACCTTTCCATGAGACAGACATATTTTCCCCACCCCTAGGATCTAGGGTGAAGGGAAATTAGCTACTCAAAATTATCTTCATATCCAGATAATTTAACTTCAGTAATACAAGATCTTAGTAACAGTATTGAGGGACTTGAGAAATTGGTGCCGGCTAACTTGTTTAATGTAAGAGAATCTGGGACCTGGGGACAGAAACAATCTGTCACTAACTCAGAGCTAGTGCCAGCAAGATTAATTCTTATTTCGCCTCAGAATTCAGTGGACTATGGTGAGCATTTAGAAATGAGGGATATTTGTATCATCCTCTTCTTTGTCTAAGCAAATTTTGGAAAAGATAAAAATCCATATAATGCTAATGTAGTAATATTGGAGAATATATGGGCTTCAAAGGATAAAATAGTGAACCTCAGAGAATATGTATTTCATAATCAAGCCCTGTTAAGACAATTTAGGAATAAGTCTCAGGCACAAACTGAGAGCTTTCAATCAATCACTCAATCAATCAAGTTCTTTATTTAACCAGGCGATCACCGTTGAGCAAGCTCATTTTTGAGGTGGACCTGGGTTTGTTAACAAGGAACAAGGGACAATATACATGGGATGCAACACACAAGAAAATAGTAATAATACAAATAAAGTGAGATACAATAATACAGTATATACAAAGTGTCAGCAGGTAGCATTGACAGTAATATATGTTTGGAACAGAAGATACAGCTAGTTTTGGGTAGGACGCAATTTTTCATAAAAGTTAAGAAATATACATATCAAGTGCACCGAACACAAATAAAACCTAATATAAAAAGATATATAGTAATATGGTATGGAGAATTTAGAGCTGGAACCAGGGTCAAAGGAATGTGGAAAGGACAAATATGAGGATAGAAAAAAGGGGAGAGGGAAGAGTCGACTATAGATGTGATCAGTCTTTTAACAGTAGTAATTAGAGTGTGCTTGGACTTATAGGAGTCACTATTTAGGTAGACAGGCACAGGACTCCTTATTATGATGTAGATATAGAGATTTAAAAGCTGCTAGGCTGATGTGGTGAGTTAATTTCAAAGTTTTTGCAGCTTGTTCCATGAGTTGAGGAGCACAAAGCTGATGGCTGCCTGCCAATGCGTAGATTTTGCTTTGTAAACAGTGTAGATATATGAGGTGCTTCCTAGCATACTTCCCAGAGTGCACAAAGGTAAACAGATAGAGATGTACTGGGGCAGTTTATTTGAGATAGCATTGTATGTCCAAACCACAGCATTTTTTTGCCGTCTGTAAGCAAGGGATGACCATCCTACTGCCGTGTACAATGCACAGTGGTGGGTTGAGTATGGAAGATCCATGATAAATCTTATGGGTCTGAGATAAAGCGTATCAAGTTTGGCTAGGGTACCTGCAGGTTCCTGACTATATAGAAAGTCTGCATAATCCAATAGGGAAAGAAAGGAAGTTTGAACCAGTTTCAGTTTAGCGTTTCTTGTGAGGAGATTATTAATCCTAAAGAACAGACCAAGTCTTTGTCTAAGTTTCTTTGCCAGTTCTTCTACATGATCTGTGAAAGTAAGTCTATGGTCTAACCAGACCCCCAGGTACTTGAACTTTGGTACGTAATCCAGTTGCTCGCCTATAATGGTAGTGATCTACGAGAGTGTCCCAGCAATTGCAGGATTTATTGCATTTTGAAGGGGCGAGAGGAACACTGCTTTGTTTTTGTTTTTTTTTGCATTTAAGAGCAATTTCTGGTTTATAAGCTGATGTTGCAGCAGATTAAATTCATTTTGAAGGGCTTTTCAGGCCACTTCAGGTGTGGGGCTACTAGCATAGAGTACCGTATCATCCACGAATAGGTGTATTTGTGCTTCTTTGATGGGGGCATCTACGTTGTTAATATAAATGGTGAAGAGCAAGGGACCAAGAATGGAACCTTGTGGTACCTCTCAATAGTTTAGTTCAGTTTATTGTTCTAGGAATTATTACCTTTGAGCCAATGTCTCTTTACAAAGGTTCCATGTCATCAATGTACAAACAAACAAGACATGTTACATAGAATGGTCAGCAAATTATAAAGGTTTCAATAGGCCAGTATAATACAGTACATCACAGGAAAAAAACCAAAAATTGAAGGAATGGTAAAGGTGGGAAGGGTAGGAGGAGATATGAGGAGGAGAGCAGACTTAGAGTAGTAAGAGGTACTCAGATGCCTTTGTCAAGAAAGGAGCAGAAGAGGAGGATGAAAAACAGTAAAAACAGCCATGAGAGAAGAATCATTAGTCAAGGCAGTCACAGGAGCTAGAGGCTGAGAGGTGAGAGTAAAGCATAGATTTGAAAGCTCTTAGTGATGTGGAGGATGTAATGAGTGAGCTCAGGGCATTGTACCAGCTGGGGGCATGATAGGCAAAAGATCTTTGGCCCTGTGTGGTCCGGCATTTGGGAACCTGGAGAGGCTGGTGTTCTGATCTTCTGGTGGGACGGATGCTGGTATTTGGGAAAAGTAGGTCTTGGATACATGGCGGAATGCGGCCCAAGATGGATTTTTTTGCCATCAAGCATGTGAGGTACCTTATGCGATTTGAGAGTTGCAACCATCCTGTTTCAGTCGGGGTTTTGGTGGAGAAACTTTCTGCCTTTACTTGTTGAAGTCGTCCTGAGAGGTAGTTGGAGAACCATTTAAGGGATAGGGAATCCAAACCAATGTCCTGGAGGAACGACAGAAGCAGTCTGTGATCAACGGTACCAAACGCCATGCTTAGGTCCAAGAAAACTGCGCAGACAAAGTTTTTTTGTCTAATTCAAGCTGCCAGTCATTTGTCACCTTGGCTAGAGCAGAGATTGTACTGTGCTGTGCTCTGAAACCGGATTGTAACGGGTTGAGCAATTTTTCTGATTCCAGGTAATTCCGAAGCTGGGAGTTCACTATTTTCTCCAGCATCTTTTACAGGATTGGAAGTAGGGAGTTTGGCCTGTAGTTATTGAGGTCACCAGGATCTCCTGACTTAAAGGGACCACAAGTGCATTTTTCCAAATGGGCGGTAGATCACCCTGATACAAGGATAAGTTGAAGAGATGAGTAATTGGGACTGCGAGGACACAGTAGCCGACCTTTAAGAAGTACAGGTCAATGAGGTTGGCCCAGCACTTTTCCTAGTGTCCAGCTGAAGGAGAAGATCTTCGACTTCTTTCAGGGAGGTAGGCTGCAGAGAGAAGGATGGACTGGGGATGGGTTTTTCTTGTGTATCCAATCTAAGTTGTTGGTGGAGGATATTCATGGGTGAGGAGTCAAAGGCTAGCCCTGCAGTGGCAAAATGATTATTGAGAGCATCGAGGATAGACGGTCTGTTGGAGATGACAGTATTGTCGATCAATAATTTAGTAGGTAGGGAATTTATAGTGGTGTGACCTTCAATGTCTTTGATAGTCTTCCAGAATTTGGAGGCATTTCTTGAGGAGCTCTCCAGTTGAGAGCGGTAGAAATTAGTTTTGGCTTCTCTGACCATTTTGGTGCAGAGGTTCCTCGCCCGCCAGAAAGAATTCCAGTCATTTATTAAATTAATTTTCCTAGCAGTTCTCCAGAGTACATCTCTACACTGCAAACCATCTTTCAGGTCTTCTGTAAACCATCGAAAGGATTTGTTTCTGACATGAACTTTTACTATGGGAGCATACTTGTTGAGAGAGAGCCCCAGCACAATTTCTGAGAAAATATCATAAGTCGTAGTCAGACTTGGCTAGGTAGAAGTCCTGCCTCACATGGAGTCTCTTAGGGTCTGATATATACCCATGGAGATCAAAGTTGCATATGCACCTTTTAAAGGAGAATTTTGGTACAGTTGTGGATTTAAGAGTGGATCTTACAGACGCGATGAAGCAATGGTCGCTAATATCAGAGAAAAAGACACCAGCATGGGAGAATAAATGGGGCTTGTTAACTAAAATGATATCCAAGAGAGTACTGTTATTAGGGTTGAGCTTGTTAGGATGAGTAGATTTGTTTATTAGCTGTGACAACCCAAGGGAATCACAGAACATTTTAAGTGGGGTGGATGCACTGGAGAGCCAGTCTAAGTTGAAGTCCCCTAGTATGATACACTCTGAAGATGCCAAACCCAGGATGTTTTCGAGATGTTCTAACAACTGTAGTCCAGTTGATGGGGATCTGTAGCATCCTATTATACATAATGAGACACCGTGGCAATTTCAATCTTTAATGACAAAGTTTCATTCTTTTGGGATCAGAAGTTGAGTCAATTATGGAGGCAGAGAATTTATCCTTGATGTAAATAGCTACCCACCACCTCTGGTTTGCCTGTTGACTCTGAACAAACAGTAGGAGGGTTGTTAACTTCATTGTTACTGGTCGCGGTCAGTGTCAGGACTCTGTAATCACCAGAACATCTGAAGCAGTATGACATACCTAGGCCTGAACAGAAGTGATGTTTTTGATAGGCTACATACATTAACTCATTGCCTCCACAGGCTCACTCTGAGATTACACCACTTGCCTCCTGAATCTCCTGTATACTTTTAACAGTGAATCCTGGGCCTTTCTAAGCAAAATCAAGCCATAGTCAGCATGTTGCAAACAAATGCTAATAGCTCAATAACTGTACATGCTAGACACAAAGTATGAGTGGCAGAGTTATTCAGCACAAAATTGCCTTTCCAATGGTGGCATGCATGTAATAATAAGTAATTTTGTTTTTTCTATGCTGGTCGAAAGAGCAAACTAAATATTTTTTTCACTAAAAAAGGGCAACATAAGCCATTTTTTGTTGGAAAATATGTAAAATATCAACACCAAATTAAGCATACAGACATTAGATGGTGTTTTAATATTATGTTAGTTAAAAAAGATATCGCTTTACTATGAAACATAGTTTTCCCATTTTAGTCAAGGTGCTTTTGGTGAGATTTGAGGCTGAATCTCAACCACACACACCATATCATAAACAAATGCGTATAACTCCAAAAGTATACATGATACACACAAAGTATCAGCATGAAAGTTGATTAGCACAAAATGCCTTTCCAATGGTGCTATGCAACCAGTTGTAATCAATACAGTTTTTATTTTATACCTGCTGAATTACCAAAAAGTGAATTTTATTCAAGCTGCTCAGGTGAATCTTTGATGGAAAACATGTTAGCCATACACACCATACCATAAACAAATGTGAATAACTCCTAAAGTATACATGATATACACAAAATATCAGGGGCAAAGTTGTTCAGCACAAAATTACCTTCCCAATGGTGGTATGCAAATAATAATAAGTAATTTTTTTTTAAGCTGGTTGAAACAGCAAAGAAAAATATTTTTTTTCACTAAAACAGGCAACATAAGCCATACACACCATACCATAAACAAATGCAAATAACTCCTAAAGTATAAATGATATGCACAAAATATCAGTGACAGAGTTGTTCAGCATAAAATTACCTTTCCAATGGTGCTATGCAGTCAAATATATACTATATTCTGTTACTCTATATATTAAAATATATAAGTGACTTCTCCAGACATTGCTTGGGCACACTGGGAGTCAGTAGCCGACTTCTGCAGACGTCCTCAGGACACACCAGTGTTTTTTTACTGATGACTACAGGCGTCTGCTAGGAGACAATGAGTTAACATACAAGAATGTAAGCCCCTTGAGGCTTTGTAGCTCTGCTGGGGATTCCATGGGTGCCAGAGGGCCTGGATTAAGCTAAACATTTCCTGAGCATAGTAAAACCAGGAACAAGACTTTCCTGCAGAGTCCTAGGAGGAGTGTGGGTGGCTGGGTCTTCTTTCGGTTATGTGATTTGTCTGCGGCAGTATACGGAGTTCTGAGGCTAGTTCCCAGTTTTCCTGATGCTGCATACAATAATACTCCGACTGAGAGAGTCATTGAGAGTAGGGGGGAGTATGCAGAAGGTGGTATAGCCCTGTGGGCAGGCTGTAGGAGAATTCCTGTATGCCGGTACAGGTGAAGGACCAGCAGCAGGCTAGGGGAAGTTAGAGCACATACAAGTTCTTCTATTTGACAGGAAAAGTCCCAGTCAGACAATGTAAAAGAGAGCCATTCTCCACTCTAGGAGTTATTTTTGATTCACGCTCGGGTCCAATACATGTAAGATGAGCAGAGACAAGCATAGAAGCAGATAATATGCCCTCATTATGAGACTATCACCCAATGGGCACCACAAGTGCGGGCAAAAGAAGGGATTCTCAATGGAGGAGAATTTCTTAATCCCTGCAGAATACTACTATAGGCAGTGGAGCCTGAAGTAGTAATCCTTAAGTACAGCACCTAGTCAGGCTAATAATAAAAGAGTTCACCTGACTATAGAGTAGTACTAGGAGCAGAGTGGCTTTGAAGCAAATTTCTTAGCTACTACTCTGGAGCAGACTAAGTACTAGGGAGATCACCTGACCTAAATCAACTGCCTTAGCAAGACAGGATATGCTATTCAGCAATAAGCAAACCTAAAGTACCAAAATGGTATGCCACAGCAAGACAGAATGAGATTAAGCTGCTAGAAGACTTAGTTGCAAAAAGGATGGAGGAATTGCAGTTGTTGACAGTAAGTAACCAATAAATTGAAACATCAGATAGGAGTTGGTGGAGACTGTGTGCATTTAAAGGAGGCGGGGGGTTGGACAAAAATCAAGGGAAGTTTGAGCTAGCACTGAATCAGTGCACATATAGTTGGAGAGAAGCTGCAGCGGGGGATGGTAAGTTACTTTACACAGGCCAAGCAGAACAGGCTAAATTAAAATATATAAATTAGGAGCCGAGTACAGGGATGCAGGCCTACATTAAGCCACATGCCTCCAGTGCTGCTGTCTCAGGTAAGTGAGACCAGCCAATCAGGGGACTCTACACAGTCATGGAGTCAATAGCGCTACCCTGAGATGGTGCTGAAATTGAAAACAGCAAATCACAAGTGATGATCTGGTCCAGCGTTCACACAGCCCAGAGAAATCGTGGCAATTTTTCAAGCATTGTACCTTATCTATCTCTTTGGGGGTGGGTGGATCAGGCTTCTTGCACCATAGAGGTGCTATGGCTGGATCGTGACCGCTGCCGATGGGGGCAAGTGGCACCTTTAAGTAAGGAGACAGCAGATTAAATAGGAGTAGGTGGGGGGGTATGTCTAAACAGAGACACACAAAAAGAGCTGAGCACCAACTTGAAAGACAAGTCAAGGGGCGGTCTCAGACAGAGGCAAGGTGCCAACTAACTCAGGAATCCAAAACAAGCACAAAAGAACAGACTGATGGGGGAGGGCAGGAGGGACAGAACAGAGACAGAGGAGGACAAGGGGACAAAGGAAGATGATTAAGATTGAAAGTCAAGGGCAGGAGCCTTAGGCTCAAGACAGAGGCCACACAATTTTTACAGTTCACTGAATTTCTAACTAAGTCCAGAGCAGTAAGCATGTAAACCCAGTACAGTCTTAATAGGATTAAAAAATATATTAACAAAGCCAGTAAAACTTTTTGTAAACTCAGATCAAGGTAGTGTACAGAGTGAAAGCTTAATTGGGGAAAAATCAAGGGAAGTTTGCAGAGCTAGCACTAAATCAGTGCACATACAGTTGGAGAGAAAACTGCAGCGGGGGAATGGTAAGTTACTTTACACAGGCTGAGCAGAACAGGCTAAATTAAAATATATAAATTAGAAGCTGAATACAGGGATGCAGGCTTACATTAAGCCACACGCCTCGGTGCTCCTGTCTCAGGTGAGTGAGACTTAGCCAATCAGGGAGCTCTACACAGGTGGAGCCAATAGAGCTACCCTGAGAAGGTGCTGAAATTGAATACAGAAAATTGCAAGTGATGATCTGGTTCAGCATTCACAGCCAGAGAAATGGTAGCAATTTTCAAGCATCGTACCTTATCTATCTCTTTGGGGGTGGGTGGTTCAGGCCTTGCACTGTAGAGGTACTATGGCTGGATTGGTGACCGCTTGTTGGGGCAAGGGCACCTGTAAGAAAGGAGACAGCAGATTAAATAGGAGCAGATGGGGGGTCTAAACAGAGACACACAAAGAGAGCTGAGCACCAACTTGAAAGACAAGTCAGGGGGCGGTCTCAGACAGAGGCAAGGTGTCGGCTAGCTAACTCAGGAATGCAAAACAAGCAAAAAAGAACAGACTGATGGGGGAGGGCAGGAGGGACAGAACAGAGACAGAGGAGGACAGGGGGACAAAGGAAGATGATTAAGAATGAAAGTCAAGGGCAGGAGCCTTAGGCTCAAGACAGAGGCTACACAGATTTTACAATTCACTGAATTTTCTAAGTCCATAGCAGTAAGCATGTACACCCAGTACAGTCTTAAATAGGATAAAAAAATATATATTAACAAAGCCAGTAAAACTTTTTACAAACTCAGTTCAAGGCAGTGTACAGAGTGAAAGCTTAATTGGGAAAAATCAGGGAAGTTTGCAGAGCAAGCACTGAATCAGTGCACGTACAGTTGGAGAGAAACTGCAGTGGGGGAATGGTAAGTTACTTTACACAGGCCGAGCAGAACAGGCTAAATAAAAATATATAAATTAGAAGCCTGTACAGGGATGCAGATTTACATTAAGCCAGACGCCTCGGTGCTCCTGTCTCAGGTGAGTGAGACTAGCCAATCAGGGAGCTCTACACAGGTGTGGAACCAATAGAGCTACCCTGAGAAGGTGCTGAAATTGAAAATAGCAAATTGCAAGTGATGATCCGTTCAGCTCACACAGCCCAGAGAAATTGTGGCAATTTTTCAAGCCGCTGACCTTTATCTACTCTCTTTGGGGTTGGGCGGATCAGGCTTCTTGCACCATATACAAAGACAAAAGTACTGGACTTTAGGAGGGCTGACTTTGCCAAAATGGGTGAGTGCCTAAGGAATGCACTAGCAAATGGGCAGGAAGGAGGGGTGGAAGAACAATGGGGAATAATAAAAACTGCCATAACAGAGGTAACGAGCCTTTGTGTGAAGCAAATAAACAAAACAAAACGATGTAAGAAACCACTATGGTTCTCAAAGGAAGTGGCAGTAAAGGTTCAAGAGAAAAAGAAAGCATTCAGGAAGTACAAGGAATCGCAGAAGGAGCAGGACAGAGAACTGTATCAGTTAAAGCAAAAGGAGGCTGGGAAGGCAGTCAGAACAGCAAAGGCCCAAACCGAAGAAAAGATAGGCAACTCAGTTAAGAAGGGGGATAAAACCTTTTATAGGTACATCAGGGAGCGAAGGAAGACCAAGGGAGGGATAGTGAGGCTTAATAAAGGGGAGGGAGGGTGGGCAGAGGGAGACTGTGAAAAGGCAGAGATACTAAACAAATATTTTTGCTCAGTATTTACAAATGAAGAGGGTGAGGTACATAAAACAAGCAGTAGAAACACTCTGGATACAGAAGTTGATACCAGCCCATTTACAGAAGAAAGGGTTCTGAAAGAACTCTTAAAACTGAAGGTGGACAAAGCAATGGGGCCTGATGGGATTCATCCCAGAATTCTAAAAGAACTAAGGGTAGAATTAGTGACACCACTGACTACCCTTTTAACAAATCATGGGAGGATGGGGTGGTACGAGGACTGGAGGAGGCCGATGTGATTCCCTTCACAAAAGTGGGAGCAAAGCAGAAGCAGGAAACTACAGACTTGTTAGTTTAACCTCAGTGATAGGGAAAATGATGGAATCACTTCTGAAGGAAAGAATTGTCGAGTATCTAGAGGCCAGAGGGCACAGGACCCTAGGCAGCATGGATTCACAGCGGGAAGGTCATGCCAGACGAATCTGATAGATTTTGACTGGGTGACCAAAGTAGTAGATCAGGGAGGGGCTGTGGACATGGCCTACCTAGACTTTAGCAAGGCATTTGACACAGTCCCACACAAAAGATTAATATACAAGTTAGCCAGCCTGGGAGTGGGTCCCAAGATGACAGCCTGGGTAAAGAATTGGCTGGAGAATAGGACACAGAGAGTAATAGTAAATGGAGTCCACTCAGAAGAAAGGAGGTTTACTAGTGGGGTACCGCAGGGTTCAGTATTAGGACCGGTCCTCTTCAATGTCTTTATAGGCGACATTGCAGAAGGACTGGAAGGAAAAGTATGTCTCTTTGCAGATGACACAAAGATCTGCAACAGAGTTGATGCACAAGGTGGGGTGGAAAGGATGAGAAAGGACTTGGCAAGGTTAGAGGAATGGTCAAATGTATGGCAGCTTAGATTCAATGCTAAGAAGTGCAAGGTAATGCATCTGGGAAACAAAAACCCAGGGGAAGAGTACACAGTGGGGGTGAGATACTAACAACAACAAAATGGAAGGGACCTGGGGGTAGTCATATCAGATGACCTAAAGGTGGGCAAGCAATGTGAGAGGGCAGCAAGGAGGGTTGGGGATACTGGGATGCAAGGGAGAGGCATCACCAGTAGAAAACAGGAAGTTATTATCCCTCTGTACAGACAGCTGGTGAGACCCCATCTGAGTACTGTGCAGTTCTGGAGACCCAATCTCCGCAAAGACATAGACAGGATGGAAGCTGTCCAGAGGAGGGCAACTAAAAATGGTGCAGGGTCTGCACCGGAAGACATATGAAGAGAGACTTAAGGAGCTTAATATGTATAGCCTCGAGGAAAGGAGGGAGAGGGGGGACATGATAGAAACGTTCAAGTACCTCAAGGGAATGAACAAAGTCCAAGAGGGTAGCATCTTTCAAAAAAAGAGGTGTGCAAGAACAACAGGGCACAATTTGAAGATAGAGGGGGCAGCTCAGAGGTAATTTAAGGAAGTATTTTTTCACAGAGAGGGTTGTGGATGCATGGAACGGCCTTCCGGAGGAAGTTGTGGAGTCTAAATCAGTGGTGGAATTCAAGCATGCATGGGACAGTCATAAGGCAATTCTAGGGGGTTGGGGTAGGAAGAAGTAGGCTGCTGGTTAACTAGGATCTGCAGCTTATCCAGTAGGTAGGGAAATGGGCAGACTAGGTGGGCCAAGCGGTCCTTATCTGCCGTCAAATTCTATGTTTCTATGTAGAGGTGCTATGGCTGGATCGCGACCATCGTCTGTAAAGCAAGTGGCACCTTATCTATCTCTTTGGGGGCGGTGAATCAAGCTTCACATCAGAGGTGCTATGGCTGGATCGTGACTGCTGCTTTACTGAAGACTTCAGATAGCTCCAACTGTCTCTAGAGAAAATAAAGATATTTAGGTTTAACTTCCTTCTCCATTTTCAAAGGAAAATTCTATTATAATTTTAGATTCAAAATCAAGCCAGACTATGAAAGAAAATAAAAATCTAATCCTCAGAGAATTAAAAAGAAACATATAACACAAAAATAGGGCACTAAATCCAGGAAAAAATCCTTAGGTCGAACAAATATGATTTGGAAGGGGGAATAATATGGAATCAGTACAACCTCATGAATTTAGCAGCTCATTCAATTATGGTAGAAATAAATAAAGAACAACGGTCTCCTTTTTTTCTCTGAGGCTAATATGCAGAAATGGTCCAAGTGGAGGCTGAAGTGCAATCTCCTCATAACAAAAGTGTTCCTGATAAGCCTGGGAATTAGGCTTTTAATTTTCTGGGCTTTCATAACAATCAACCTGAGATAGAGACAGAGCTTGAGTTTTTAATTGAAATGTACTGTATTAATTGCTTAGATGTGAAAACTCCTGAAAATTTGACAAAATGGATTTGTCATCTGTTACATATCCCTTCTATGTCTGATGGTGTTTCCATTACTCATCTACATAATGCACATTGTTCTGATTGTGTTTTGCATTACTGTAGATCCTTTAGTACAGCATCTTGTATTTGGTCCCAAGAAGCACTGCTTAAATTAAATGCCATTAAAATTTTGGGGGCTGAGCTTGCCATCCGTCATGGTGGCAGTGTAATTTCTTAGGGGGTCCGTCGGGAGAGCCGTTTTGAGTCCATCCGTCTAAAGCGCTAGTTGTTTAAATACCGGTACCATTTAATTTAACACCGGGAACCTCGCACTTCATAACAAATCCAGCTTTGCCTGAATCGCTGCAGGAGATCAAAAGATATCACATAGTGCCAACCGATTCAGTGCCACGAGGCACAGAGCCATTCCAGATGGGTACGCTACAGTACTTTGATCCAGCCATAAGCTCCATACAGCTGTCAGCAACCGGGGTAAGCATGGCCATGAAGCATCATTCGCATCAGGCGCCCAGCCTCAGATTAAACAAGCTGCCCTGGACAACTCGCGTAATGGCTAAACTGGACAAAATTTTACTGACACGGTGGATCTTAAATATCCGTGATAAAACAAAATAGTGACCTGGCCTCCTGGCATCGAGGGTGTCCCACACTGAGCAGGTGATCCAGCACACAGTGTCCACCCTTACAGTACAGGAGGGCATGCTTCAGGATCATCACCAGAAGTTGAACTACCTATTGAATAAAATAGATTATCTGGAGAATCGTGCCCGCCACAGAAACATCCGAATTGTGGGCATACCTGAAGGGGCTGAGGGAGGGGACATGTCAGGGTTCCTCGCCAATCTTTTGCCAGCCTTGCTGAAAATTAACAACTTGCCTCCTCCGGAGATTGAGCGGGCACACAGATCCCTTGCCCCTCGTCCCCTGCCAGGGGAACGTCCAAGACCCATCCTTTGAAAGTTTTTGCATTACCCGGTCAAGGAATTTTATTTAAAACCTGCTCGAGACCAAGGGTCCTTTCAATGGCAGGGGTGCAGAGTACAACTGTTCCAGGACTTCTCTTTGGAATTATCTAACCATCGCAGAGCCTACGCATGGGTGAAACAAATATGCTAACGACTTAACATTCCTACTTCCCTACGGTATCCAGCCTAGTTGACTGCAGGTGAATGGGGGCTTTCTAACATTTGACATGCCAGCTGCGGCAGAACAATATGGACAGGAATGCCAAGCTAAGGAACAGGGCCATGATGGACAGGGCTCACCTCGTGGCCCACAAGAATCCAATATGGAGGTGACACAAGTAGAGGCCCAGGGTGAGAAGCGTGATGGCCAGCAGGACGATCTGAGAGTTCCAGCATGGCAGTCTACATCTCGAGGAAGGAAGTCAAAGAAAAAACTTATGGCCACACATGATGCTTCACTTCAGCCAAGAAAGCAGAGATTACGTAGCAGACAGAGGAGATTCCTCCTCAGACACTAGAAGTTGCTCCCAGGGTCATGCCAACTAAAACTTCTAACAGGTACAAACCCTCCATGACCTGAACCCCATAACTTTGGATCTCTCTCTCTCTAATGCCTAGGAGGGACATGCCGATATCTAAGACATATAAGGCTGATGATATTGTCTGGTCCCCCCGCCTTCAGACTGGGCCAGTTGCCTACCAGATGATGCCAATGAAGCCAAAGACTCCATTGAGAGGCTGACCGAACTCCTGGATGCATCAGACAAGATACCACAGCCAACTTGGGAGGCCTTGATATCCTTTTTCTGTTATGGACACATGTTTCATTGGTTTCAGGCCATTTATGGTTCAAAAATGCTGTGAATTTGATCGTAGGGGGGAGTATTGAGACAAAGGGAGTCCCAGCACAGGGAGTTCATAAACTGCCTGAGTGACCATGTGGCTCAGGAACTTACTTTAACTGCCAGGGTCCTGGAGTCAATATTTGAGGTACCCAGTGTGGCTACCACCTGACTGAGAATTCACATCCCCCAACCAAACTTGGACCCCCACCCCTGGGGCAGGCAGTCTTAGACAAGTTGAGGTTGTGGCCTCCTACATATCCTCACCACCCCCTTCCTATACTGGGAGGTAGGCACACCTTCTAAGACCCCCTCTTCTTTAAAGTGGCTGCTGCCTTGTTCAAATATGGGTACTAAATAATTCATGGATAGCCTCTTTGTGACTACAGCAATGTTCCCTGATGCTAACAAGGCAATTAGGCAAAGGGTGGTGCAAACAGCCCCTCTCCTGTCAGAACTGGTGCACCCTTACCAGTGTTTTTTCTATACAACGTTACAGTTAACTGTTTTCTGGCTGTGGATGACAATCCCGGTTCACTGTAGGATCAACATTTCAGATATTTTTAAAATGCTAGGTGTTGTAATTATTTTGATAGATCTGTTACTTGTTAAAGATGCAGTTCACCTTACTGATGCCCCAGAGAGGGCCCCTCAGGCACATGGAGGAGCACAGGGCTGGCTTCTTCCAGCTTTAGGAGGGACCCAGTCTCTTGTGGATGGGGAGGGACCTCTAGCCCTAACCCCTGAGATGGAGATATTCCCCATCATAGGCCCACACAGTGCCCAAAATATACAAAGGGTCCTACCTCGCACCCAAGCTGGGATGAGGAGGACCCAGTACAAAATGTTATACAGAAAATAAATCTTTGCAGAGTGGCTGGATTATGATACAGGTGGCCTACTGTGGTGTATGTTGCACAATTGGGTAGCACATTCATGCAAGGCAACCGAAGGACAGCAACCAGGACAGGGGACATCACCTTCTCTGATAAGGTTCTACAAGGGGAAAAGGCCCAGAGATAACAGGATACCATGTAATTATATAATCCTATTATGGAGTCCTCCACACAGATAACTTTTACCACATGGAATGTTAGAGGGCTGAATGACCCGATTAAACGGAAGAAAGTGATGTCCAGGCTCAAAAAACTTAAAACGCAAATCACCTTCCTTCAGGAGACTAAGATTAACCACAAAGAGGCGGGGAAACTGGTGATGGACTGGTGGGCAACAGTGTTTGGGTAAGAAGAAAGGGGAGGTCGATCTTATGTCACAAGCGATAGGTGGAAGCTGGTGGAACAACACAAGGACAAAGAACGGAGATGGGTATTGGTGAAGGTCGAATTAACAAAGGACCTTTAATCTTAGGTAATGTTATGCCCCAAATGAAGATGCCCCAGAGTTCTTTAATGTAATTTCTCAAAGGTTGCTAGAAATGTCTCAAGAGCATCCTGCCATAGTCCTGGGGGATTATTTCAATATGGCCCTAGACCACTTGCTGTAGAGGACTAATGCCAAGCCAGAGCCACATAGCAAAGCCCTGAAGACCCTGTCCGATTTACTAGCCTTACATCACCTCACTGATACATGGCACAACTTCCAACCTACTGAAAAGGATTTTACATATTGCTCAGTGGCTAGATCAATGGCTAGCAGACTGGACTACTGGTTCTCTACTACCACCCTAAACCCGGCTATTGCAGAAGTCTCCATTGCCCCTGTATATCTCCAACCATGCCCCAGTGGTTCTCCAGGCCTACCTTACCACAAACACTGCACACTCAGTGATGTGGAGGATTTACCCCCTCCTACTCTCAGACCACCAGTTCCAACTTTGGCTTAAAATGGAGGTGTCACACTATTTCCAAGATAACCCTGAATCATGTGCCTCCTCACAGGCAATATGGGAGGCCTTTAAGGCCACCATTAGGGGTAGGATCATCTCCTATGCAGTTCATAGGAGGAGGCAGAGAGAAGAGGAGCCCAGCAGCTAAAATCACAGCTGGCACAAAAAGAGGCACTCTATAAAAATGACCCTGACCAGCTACATAATCAGTCTCTAAAATACGAGCTTACAGCTCTCCGACTTAAGCACTAGAAAGGCAGAACTGCAAATGGCTAGATTATGGCA
The DNA here is from genome assembly GCA_016271365.2 of Neoceratodus forsteri. Lineage (NCBI taxonomy): Eukaryota > Metazoa > Chordata > Ceratodontiformes > Ceratodontidae > Neoceratodus > Neoceratodus forsteri. The sequence goes on along the minus strand of CM057450.1, from coordinate 1,275,239,383 downwards.
CAAATACTGGGATCAGGGGATATAGGCTAAGCTCCTGTCATACAGGTTACAGAAGCAGCAGGTGGAATGCCATATAGATAAACTAAGGACAAATCGGGTGGTGCAATTCTCCCTCAGGGTAATAAACACAATCATGAGGGCATTCTATGACAAACTTTATAGATCTCAGGCTCCCTTCCATAAGCCTAGTTTTGACGCTTTTGTTGCAAAGACCTCCCTTCCGAAACTCTCAGCTGAACACAGGGCCATGTTGGATACTCCCATAGGATATTCCGAACTGCTGAAAGCAATAGATGGAATGGCTTCGCATAAGTCCCCATGGAGCAACGACTTTCCTGTAGATTTCTATAAAGTCACCAGGGATCTTATACACCAACCTATGCTACAAATGTTGAGGGAATCACATACAGCCCAGTCCCTTCCTGGCTCACTCAAAGAGGCAGTGATCACTGTGCTTCCTAAGGAGGGTAAGGATCCTTTCTCCCCTGCCAGCTACAGACCTATCTCCCTGATAAATGCTGATGCTAAAATACTAGCCAAAATTCTAGCAGCTAGACTGGAATGGGTACTTCCATCCATCATTCATGAATCACAGGTGGGATTTGTTAAAGGGAGATACAGTGCAGACCACCTGAGGGCATTACTGACCCTATTCCAATGGGCATCCCATCTGTCCACTCCCGCTGCAGCCATCACCATTGACTTCGAAAAGGCCTTTGATTCGGTCAAGTGGGGGTATCTTCAAGCGGTCCTGGAACACTTCAATGTAGGTCCGGGATTTGGGAGCTGGATCAGCATGCTATACAATGGTCCAACTGCAAAGGTCCTTACTAACGGCCTCCTATCTGAGCCTGTAACCTTGTGATGGGGTATGAGGCAAGGTTCCCTCTCTTTCCCTCCTTTTCATTATGGCTGTTGAGCCTCTGACCTTAGCCATTCTTACCTACAATCTCATCCTTGGCATACAAATAGGGAGGGAAGAATTGAAAACAAAGCTGTATCGGATGACTGCCTCATTTTGACCAGGGATATTCATTCAAGCCTGGATCACGTTCTGAATATATTTTCTAACTTGAAGCAATTTCAGGATTAAAGATCAATGAAACTATGTCAGAAATAATGCCTCTTAATGAGCATACCATCAGAAGGAGATGGGGAAAGATCCAGGCTAGCATGGGCAGGCTCCTAGATCAAATACCTAGGGGTCACCCTACACCCCTGATATTCATAAACTTAGTCAGCTCAATATGCAACCTTGACCACAACATTCCAAAAGAATTGAACAGATGGCAGCATTTAAACCTTTCTCTTCCAGGGAAAATCAACTCAGTTAAAATGATGCTAGCCCCAAAAATCTTTTATCTATTAGCCCATCTTCCCATACTAATCCTGGCCAAATGGTTTCAAAAACTATACTCACTTATAGGACACTTCCCATGAGGTTCATCCCCTCCCAGATTTAGCAGAACTATGCTCAGGGCCCACTGGACTCGGGGATTGTGGAATCTTCCCCATTTTATAACTATATGTACACCTTAATTACCTCTAGGACATCTCTAGTGTTTCACACTATCAGCCCCCCTCCCCCCAGCGTGGTGTAGAATTGAACAATCTGTCATGGGTATACGGCACATCTCCATGTATTTAGGTACATCACTACCCCGGAAAGCTGCTCATTGGGTTACTATTCAGGCAGCCCATAGGGCATGGGCCCAAACAGTCAGACTTGCCAAGAAATGTCCTAGACTAGAGACATATACGTACCAATGGAATAATTCTGACCTCTGCATTGCTGGAGAGACAATCAGAAGGTCCACATGGGAGGACAGCTTGATCTGTAGGATTGGTGACCTCCTTACTGCTGAGAATAACACTGTTGATGCATTTCAGGGGCTACAAAACAAATTTATCTTAAAGACACCAGATATTTGAGGTATCTTCAAATCAGGTCAGTGTACCTCTAATGGAGTAAAACCCAGTGTAAATGCCAACCCTGTAAAGATTGGAAGGCCTGCCATGTCCCCTCCTTAACACTGGGGGAATGGATGGGAGCTCATAAGGCCAAAGTAGGCTCTATCTACGAAATGTTACAAGAATCCCAACCAGATCCCATGAATAAGGCCAGCATCAAATGGCAGACAGCCCTCCAAACTGAGATCCCCACAATAGACTGGAGTAAGTGCTGGAGATTGACCCAACATGCATGTATTGACCAAAAGAGCAGACTGATCCAGAAAAAGATACTTCATCTCTGGTACAGAACCCCAGCCCAGCTTAAAGCTATGGGAATCTCCTCCACAGACTGCTGCTGGAGGTGTGACTCCCCAGCTGCTGACCTACTCCACATACTCTGGTCCTGCCCCCACCTAATTCCATTCTGGTCCGAGGTTATACAAACATGCTCCTCTATCCTTGAGGTGGAGATACCAATGACCCCACACACTATACTTTAAGGGTGTCATCCCCAAGACACCTTCCTGCCTGAACAGACATTGAAATAGTTAATTGCAACTTCAGTAGAGGTGAAGCGGTTAATTCTCACTAAATGGAGGTCTACATCCATTCCAACTGTACAGGAATGGCTGGCCTCGCTAGAATCCTTGGCCAAGAATGCCAGGCTGGCCTTTCAGACCAAGCAGCAAATGGCTACCTATTCAGACTTATGGTCCCCATATATGCAGTTCATAGCTCTACACTCAGCCAACAAAGGTAAACCTTGGCCATTACCATCTGGTAACTTCCTATCGGCAGTCTTTACAAAATCACTGCATAGCAGAATGGCATTGAATTCACTCTGATTTTCAAACAGTTTGTAGTGATGTAATGTTCTTCTCTTGTATGTATGGATACACATGCCTATATATGACTTGTACTGATACCCATAGCATGCATGTACGACTGTTAAATGCTTTCAGTTAATGTATGTAAATGCAAAGATTTCAATAAAAAGATTAACTGTAGAAACAATGCCATTAATATTGCACCCCCTCAGAGAGTTCCAGTTGAATCTGAGAGTCAGGCATCTGTAATATGCAACAGGGACCATGAGGAGGATATCAGAAGGACAAGAAGGGTCTCTGAGGCCATTTCAAAAATTGCTGCATGCTCATTCACAAATGTGGGAAAGTAAAATTCATTCACTTTTTGGTTGGAAAGGCTCTAAAAATGAGCCAGTTGGTCTGATTAAATGTGATTTGCTTCCTTTTTGTCCCATTCCCTTAGAACAGACTTAAAACAAAGCAGAACTGAGTGGATCACAATACATAGCAGGATTACAAATAGTCCACACCGGGATATTACTTTTAGTAACCCTTGACTATCAGCACCAGTGTTAGATGCCTCCCCAACCTTGGATGGAGTTGGGGTCCTTCTAACTGACATAACTACTATGGAGTTTAATACACAAGCTGCATCCAGAAATAGCTTGCAGAACAGTTTGCCAGAGAAGACTACAAATAGACATATATTAGTAAATAGGGACCATTCAGAACTAGTATTTAGCAATTGTTTTTCAGTACTTCAAAATCTTACCTCTCAATGGCAGGAATCTAGTTTAAGTATTGCTCAAATGTCTGATAAATCACTGGGAATGCAAACTATTCTATCCTGGAACATAGAGGGCTTAGCATATAAACTGGGTGATGATGAAATTAAAGAGTTTCTAATGACCTTTGATATTTTGTGTCTACAGAAAACATGGTGGCAGGATGACACACCTCGCTGATCTCTGGATACACAACCTTCTACTCCAGCCATAAACAAACTCTGGCAGCTCCACAATAACTGGATCCTACCAATCAAGTCCACAGGATTATGGGTGCAGGGACACTACCTGATGCAATTAGTGACCATAATCCAGTCTACTGCATCTGGGGTTCCTCAACAGTCCCCTCTTCTCCACCTTAGTACATTACTTTTTGGATCTTTGCCAAGAAGGACATTACTACGTTCCTCTGAGATGTCTCCTCTATTGACTGATCTCCCCTCTATTAGGCCAAGGATGTTCAAACTGCACTACTCCTTTTTTTGTCTAGCTTCATGCCCATACAAGATGGTCATGCACCATGTTGTACAAGAAGGGCACATGGCAAGCAGGCTAGATGACTACATAAGGACTTGCTCACTCAATTACACCATCAGGACAAGTGCTGGAGTAAATACAGAACGTCATGCCTCGCATCGGACTATGAAAATTACAGAACCCTGAGAAACCTATGTAAACATCAAATTAGACTGGCTATTGTAAAGGCCTACTCCTAGACGCAGCTGGTGACTCAAAAATATTTTGGTCCCATATAAAATCTTTCCTGGGTACTACACAGTCTCACAACATGAATGACATGGTAATTGACGGTACCCGTTGTGATGACCCAAACACTACTGCCAACTCTTTTAACAGACATTTCTCTGATCTCACTAGATATACTGCATCCTTTCTGGTCATCCAGCCTCTCCCAAAGCCACCTCGCTCTCGGTCTAGTCATCCCCCCTTTTACTTTAAGGCTATCACTCATTTGGAAGTCCTTAAGTTACTAATGAATATATCTGATAGTACCAGTGTAGGCTCTGACGGCCTAGAACATAGGCTCCTCAAATTCGCCTCTCCCATCATTGCTTCCACACTGGGCAGTGTATTTACACTATCACTATGCAAAGGCCATGTATTGGACCTGTGGAAAATTGCTACAGTTACACCTGTCTTTAAGAAAGGGGACAAAAAAGACATTGTTAACTATCGGACCATTGCAATACTTTCTGTCTTGAGTAAGATACTCGAGAAATTGGTTTCCTTGCAAGTGACTGATTTCCTCACCAAATATAATCTATTGTTGCCTAATCAGCATGGCTTTCAGAAGGGCCACTGCACCTCCACTGCCCTTGTTCAACTTACAAATGATATACTATGTGCCATGGATGATGGCCAACTTACAGGAGCTGTCTTTATTGACTTGACCAAAGCTTTCGATCTCATTGATCACCCCCTTCTCTTGGAAAACCTAACCCTTGGTTTCTCAACACAGTCTGTGGCATGGTTCCAAAACTACCTATTCAATAGAATACAAATGGTCAAATTCAATAATGCACTACCGAACAATCCCATATAGATACTGGAGTACCCCAGGGCTCTGTTTTGGGCCCTCTCCTCTTTACTATCTTTGTAAATTGCATATCCTTCAGCTCTGCCCTTGCAACTCTATCCTGTACGCAGAGGATCTGGTTCTATACAATAGCTGCAGCAGTGTGATTGATACAAATGACAACCCTACACTGCTTTCAGGAAACCCAATCCTGGCTAGCTAGAATAAGTTAGTGCTAAATGTGGTCAAGACTCAGGCAATGCTTTTGGCCCTACTGCCAAACTGAAAGACTGTGGCAATCTGTCACAGTAACTTGTGCCAATGGCTCTCCCTTACTGCCGTCACCATTTTCAAATATCTGGGAGTCCTTCTCGATGGTACACTCAGCTTTGACCTGCATATTCAGATAATTTGTAAATCAGTAAATAGTAAACTGGGAGTAGCCTTCAAAACCTATTATGCTCTCACACCCTCTGCCAGACTCACAATTGCCCATGGCATTCTCCTTCCATCACTGTCCTATGTCCTATGGATTTATTATCTATAGGAACACTGATCATACCACTCTCTATAAGTGGGATGTTACCTACAATAACATATGTTGCTAGCCTCTGTGTCTCCCCAACTTAAACATCACTGTCAGCTTTATATGGACCTCAATTGGGTCTCTCCCCTCTCCTGTCAGCTTATGGTCCTTGGATCCCTGATGGATGGTATCCTAAGATCTAATACTCCTCTGTCACTCGCCTCCTGGCTCACCCCCCAGTCCTCTCCTTATAGCCTGTGCTCCTCGAATCTATCCCTGCTACATGTCCCTAGAAGCAAATCCTTCAAAGGCTCCAGTGCCTTTTCCCATGTTGCTTCTAAGTACTGGAACCTCTACCACTTGCAATCCCTGTGAGGCACCCAGTCATCACATTTTCCTACAGAGTCACTGCACCCTACTCACTGGCCTTACTGTCTGCACTTGTTTCAAACCACCTTAGACTCATCGTCCCTAATACCCTGATAACTTGTTTGATCTTTCCTACCACCATCTCCACTAGCCATCATCCTTCCACACCCTGCAGTTTCTCTTGTTATCTCTCCTAACCCTGCACAAATGACCCCTTCTCCCACCCAAATAGTTGTCTCACTGACCACTGGCCTATTCACACCCCCTCCTGTAACCCCTCCTTGTTGTCACCACTCCCCCACCTTTCCCCCTAGCATCTATCCCTCACCCCACTCTTACTCTTACTCCCTCCTTCACTGTATCACAACCCTATAGCTTAACATTTTCTCTTTTTACCTAGGCTGGTAGCACCTTCCACACCTCTGTCTCCTCCTCTCTCCAGCACTTATGAGTTACCTGTTCTCTTTCACTTGATCTTTTCTGTGGTGTATCTCTCCTGATTGTACCTGCTGTTGGTTCTCACCTTATCTTACCATATCCTCCCTAAACTCACTCTCTTTTATACTGAATTGCTCCTACTTTGTGTCTCTCTATCCGCTCTGCTCTATTGTGTCCTTTTGACTGTACTGATGATGTACTGTAGGCTGTGACTTGAATTTAATTGTTTGAAATTGTCTTGACCTGAATTTGTATATAGTTAATTGCAACACATCCAATGCACAACTTTACCTTGTTTTGTATTCAGATGTTATCCACTACTTGCATTGCTTTTCTTTGTAAGCTGTTTATGCCTTGACCTGAAATGTTTGTTTTGTTGCTGCACATTCTATGTATAATTACCCTGATTATGTATCCTAATGCCATTTTGCTTCTTGCTACACTTGTAATGTCTTCCCCTGTAGCCTCATGGGTCATGCCTGAAAATAGTCATGCCGATGGCTAGCGTACTTACCCGGTAAACAAAAACTAAATAAAATAAATAGAAAATCAGTCGCCTTACTTTGCATATCATGTGTCAGAGGTTGACCTGAGCTCCATTAACTTTCCAACTGATGCTGCATTTCCAAGGGCCCTAGAAGTAGTAGTGTCATTCATGTTTATAGCCATTTGTAATTGGTATTTTGCAGCTTCTAGACCAGCTTTCACAGTGTGTGCCAGGTGTACCTGTGCCTGCTGTGGCAAACTCCCACACATTGGCAGGATTGCATTCCATAAAGCCTGCTGATGGTGAGCAGTGTATCTCAGATAGGCTACCTACCTCAACAGAAATATTGAGGTAGTATAAGCCTTTGCATATGATCCAGTTTCCTGGAATCTCTGTCCAGGGGAAAACAGATGCCAGGGGAACTTTGCCTTCTCAAAGGCAGCTGATTGTACCATTCCTTCATGATCAGGGGAAGAGGAACTCTGAACAGTCCCTGTCCACCAATACCATTTTTCTATTTTCTTCTCAATGGCTAGTGCTGAATATGGTGTGGCTAGCACCTTAGCAGAGGCTTTTCTGAGGAACTTGTGGATGGGAATCAACCTCTTGGAGGAAGTCAGTCCCAGCATACATACGAATTCTGCTTCCTCTATAACCACTCTACACTCTGTAGGGTAGATTTAGAATACTAGCCATTAGGCTAAAAAAATGCAGAGAATGAAGAAAAATCCTCATGTACTCTGGGAGAGGAACCAAAGTCCTGTTAAGGGGACTCATCAGGCTCAATTGGTTTCTCCTCCTGCTCCTCTTTCAGTACTGGGCATGGAGTGGTGGTGGTGATGGGGTAACTGCAAGGTTTCCCATAGCCTTCATGGCCCAGAAATACTGCCACATCTACTTTGTCCTCCAGGGTGGGCATTGTTCTTTCTGGCACTGTTGTTCTGACTTTATTGGGCGGAGGAACCACAGTGTGTTTCTTCTGTATATTCTTCCTTGACGTTGAGAAGCAATGGTTGGTCGTTCTTTTATGTTTTTGTGCTATTTTACTGGAAAACACTGATGAGACACAAAGTGGAAGCTGGGGCAGAAAGAGTGCCACTTAACCTGCCCTCTGTTTTTGGCAGAAAACTTTGCAGAGTACATGTGCAGACTCAAACAAGTAAGACACAGGTTGTGGCAATCTGCCTTCGACAAGTCACACATGATCTGTACTTAACAAAACAAAAACAACAACAATTGTTTTAAAGTAAAGCCAACTTGAAAAGAAAGATTTCAGGTATAATGGAAGCACAAAGTGGAACTGTTAGAATTGTAGTTTTTCTCGTTTCTGGAATTGACCGGGAACCAAGAAAACAATTATCGGTCTAAACTGTAGCAGCTTTGTCACTTTAAATCCAGTAGGATTATTTATTCTGAATTTTAGCTGAAAACTCTGATTCGCTTAAAGGTTAAGTCCTAGCCTTCTAGTAGCCCTGGGTATGTTCCAGCTGGTTGACTCTCCAACAAGGAATAGTTCATTCAACAGTGCTGGGAATACTCTGGATTTGATATTCATCTCCTCACATTTAGAGATTCTAAGTCACAGGGTACTAAGTCCCAACCAGGAGACCACAGTTCAGTACCTTGCAGCCTCAGGAGAACAACTCAAAATCAACAAACCAAACTTACAAAACAAGTTGATGCTACAGAAACTTCAGGAGGAAAGCTTTAACCTGAGTGGGTCAAATGACCAATGCAATAGGTTGGACCTCATTCTGGACATAAACACAGCTATCAAAGAATTCACCCATTCATTTATTGCACTCTACAACAAGCATGTCTCATTGAAAACTAGAAGGCATAGAAAAGAATACATGCCATGGGCAACAGACCACTTAAGAAAGCTAATTAGGATCAAAGGCAAGGCATGGAGCAAGGCAAACAGGACAGTCAATGGTGATGATTGGGAGATGTTAAAAAAACTAAGAAATAACTGTAAAGAAAGAAGTCAAAAGGCCAAAGGCCAAATATTGTAAGAACAAAATCAAAACCCCAACCAATCCCTCTGTGTACTGGAAAATAGAAAAAAAAGTCTTGGAGGCTCCACTGGAAGTAGTAGCAGAGGTAAATTCACAAAGGAAGGCAACACAGCCCAAGACCCAAAAACTGTAACTAACCAACTAAACCAGCACATCTGCACATTCCCTGAGGTGATATTACCACCTACAGAACTATCAACCAACTACAACAAGTTAAACGGGCCAGGATGCAGACGTCACTAACACAAATAGAAGAAGCTTCCATTTTAAAATAATAACAGGTCTCTAGGGCTGGACAGTGTAAAAAATTAAAATTACTAAAAAAATTAGTAGCCCATATATACCCAATACTAACAGAACTCTTCAACACAATCCTAATAGAACGATCCATCCCTGAAATCTGGAAGCATGCAAAACTTGTCCCAAATCAACAAGGGAGGGGGGCCTAATAACCCCTCCCACTACAGACCTATAACTCTACTATCCATGATATCAAAATTACTTGAAAAAATTGCTTGCAAGCAATTTACCTTGTACCTAGAAAAATACAACTTACTGATGGTTCACCAGTCGGGATTCAGGGCTTGCTGGTCCTTATCCATGGTGCTCACAGACTTCATCAGGGAAGCTGCAGTGGCCCTGGATGATGGGGATTCCATCAGAGGGGTGTATGTGGACCTCTCAAAGGGATCTGACATCGTGGCCCACAACATCCTCTGAGAAAAACTAATGAAAATGGGATATTCAGCAGACGGGAACTCATGGTTCACATCTTACTTAACCAGCCACAGGCAGTCAGTAACTGTAGACAACACCTTGTCAGAGGTGGAGTACCTGTTCAGAGGGGTCCCTCAGGGATTGATACGGGGTCCTCTGTTATTCCTGGTTTACGTGAATGACCTCCCTGGCCATATACTGTACACCACTCCAAGATAAAACTTTAGGTGGATGGCACAAGATAGTGACAGATTTCTCCCAAGTGGAGAAAAAACTCCAGTTTGAATTTGATACCTCCAGAAGTGTTTTTTTCTCTGCAAAATAGTCCTAAGTGGGGAAAAGACCATTCTATAGCTTTCCACAAAAGGATTTTAAAAACAGAGACATCAGGGAGCTAAAATTCCAGCTCCTGGATGGCTCTACCATCAAAGAAACCAAAGAATACAAATACTTGGGAGTGGAAATCAACAATACCCTAAGCATTAAGAACCCTTTTAAAGGACACTGCCAACCCCTTTAGGCCTCAAACTATCCTTACTTTAACAATCATATCTTATGATTGTCTGTATTCTGTAGAATGTGTTGGTGTCTCTGGTAGTTTGATTCTGATTCTTTTCAATTTTCTAAAACTGAAAAACAGACTGCCCAGCAGTGCTCATACTGGTGTTACCACACCAAAATGTATTTGTTTGCATTACTTAATCAACTCCAAATGCTCCTTTCCTGGACTTGGGAACATCCCAAACACTGTCTAGCCACTCAGCATGCAGAGGAGACTATTGCATCATGAGTGGATGCACTGCTTTGGGGTTTTGCTAATGTTCAGGAAGTGAGCAGTAAGAACAGATTAAGAATTTGAAACCAAACAAGGTTGGGTATAGTTACTATATAACCTCTCAACCTTTTTCACCGAAATGTGTGACAACATGTGTGACAAATGAGCAAAATGTGTGACATATTATCAAACATGGCACCACAATCTCAGAACACTATGGCTATCAGTGCACTAATGTTCATAATGTTTGCTGATAATTGAGCATAATAGATTATTATAAATTTTGGCTTTAAAGTCTCAGTGGGAAATGTGGAATATCACCTTCCCCAAGTTGGATAAAGGATTTTTGACAGGTAAAATGAGTGACATACCTTGTCATGTGTGACAGTTGAGAGATATGATAGTTACACAATTATCATGCATTTCAGTTTTTTTTTTCTCAGAAAGGAGGTGGATTAAACCACCAGCAACACCAGTGAATTTTAGTGGTGGTAAGCAATCATAAAATGTGGGGGTTCTACTTGAAACAGTATGATGCAAAAAAGGTTGACAGTGCCCTTTTAAATCAACAGTCAAAAGTGAATACCAGTCTGGAAGCACTCTTCCATGATCATACATCCCGAAAAAGCCAGACTGACTCGAGTCACCCAGAAGCTGTTGCTGCCAATTCTAGAGTACTGAAACATAGTCTACCACTACGCAAACAACTACTATGGACTGGGCATAACGCATCATGAGATAGTACAGTTCATCCTCAGATGACCACACTGCACACACCACTGTGAAATGCTCACTAGACTAAACTGGAATTCTCTCAAAAGCAGAAAGGAAAACTCCATGGCAATCATAGCTTACAAAATAGTTAAGAGCCAGATAACCATATACCAAAACCTAGTGAACTACTCTTCTAAAAACAAGTACAATATGTGACGGATCAAAAAATAGGGGCTTCCACATCCCCAGGGCACAAATCAGTTATGGGACAATGACCCTTGATTACTTCTGCTCAAAAACTTGGAACTCCTTGGGCTCGATTTTCAAAGCCCCATGTATGACGCAGGGTGCTTGTGTCAAAGGGAATTGATGCAAGAGGCGCCTTGTGTCAAAAGTTGTGGCATTCCCAGTTTTCACACATGGGCTGCATAGAAAATGGGGACCATGGGTCAAACCAGCCCTGCACCACCCTAGTGCCAAAACTGGTGGTGCACCTAGGCAGAAGGTGGCTGTGACACGGCAGAGCTGCAGCATCCCCTTATTTGGGATTTTGAAATCCCTACCATGGCCACAAATAGGGGCTGTAGTTAGACCAGCCATGAGCTGGTCTAACAGCTCATGCACTGCAGGTCGGGAGTGCAGCATGAGGGTGTGGAAGCCTGTGAGGTGGTGGTACAGGGAAGATGGCTGGGGGATGCTGTAGTGGGCAGCATTGGCATGGCAAGGTACAGCGGTGGAACCAGGACAGTCATGCCCTGATCAGTTCCACAGACCAATGATCAGGGTAAGCCGAGGTATGCAGGCACTGACCATGTCCTGGACCCCCTGATGCCACCAGCTCTGCCAGATGTCCTGCATCATGCACTGTTCTTGACATGTTGTGACATGTCATGCCTGCATGATATGAGGTGCTGTTGGTGGACAGGGATGTACCCTGGGCAGTGCCACCTGCCCCTGATGTACACCTCCCTGTGTGATTGCATACTGCTGCTACAGGTGCCATACTAGCTATGGCAGGTGGTAGGGCACCCCGATAGGCAGGTGCCATAATGAAGTCTGGCAGATGGCAGATATGTTCTCCATGCTATTTGCTTTGAGCGCGGTTTGCTACCACACTGTTTCATCCACGCGATTATAACAGTATTCCTGTCACAAGAACCCATGACCTTCTGGCTCAGTGGCAGATGTGCTACCAATGGAGCCATGCTGACACCAGTGTTGCAGGTTGAACTGCCCGCCTGTCTTAGCTTCTGTCAGTAAGACAGACAAGTTGCCCCGAGAGTAATGACTAATGACTGGAGCTTGCACCACAGGAGGTGCAAGCAGTTCTAATGCATGACCTTGATCTTGAAGACTCATCATCTGATGTGATATCCTGCCATTTCAAACCCCGGACCCTCACCCGATCCGTATTTTTTTTTTTTCTAAGGGTTAGAGGCCAGGGACACCACTGTCACCAGCGCCTCTATGAGGTCCAAAAGCTGGCACCCAAAAGGCTAAGTCAGAAGGGTAGGAGCTCCAGGGACCATCTTATCTACATGCAATCCCTAGACTGCTTTATTGTAATTACATAGTGACTCTCCTTGTATTTTAAAACTGAGTGATGAGGTTCCTAAAATTCGAACAGTAGTATTTAATAGTTGGCAAAACAATTTCAGCATACAGTATAGTTTTTTTTTAGCAAAGATGTATTTCTGATATTTTTAGATTCATGTTTAGTGTATTCTTTACATTCTGAGATATTTCAGTTTTTATGGTTAGTTTTATAATTAGTGACTCAAGTCATTAAAGATGGTTGTCACTTTCAGTTTTTAAAAATCTCTTCCGTTGAGGTTACCTATTGAATGTACACACTAGATTCACATGGTGGATATATTAGAAAGGTGTTGCAGCATGTTTCTGATGGTAAACAGCATAGTACTGTACCAAGAAGAGAGAAGGGACCGGGGGGACATGATAGAGGTCTTCAGGTACATGAAGGGGGTAAATAGGGGAGGAACAGTCAGGGTGCTTCGAAGGAAGGAGGAGGGGGCCACTAGAGGGCATGGGCGGAAGCTGGAGGGGGGAAGATTCAGGGGAGAAAAGAAGGAGGTGCTACTTCACTGAGAGGGTGGTGGAGCCATGGAATGCGCTGCCTAAGGGGCTTGTGGAGGCAGAGACAGTGGAGGAGTTCAAGAGGGGGTGGGACAGGTACAGGGGAAGGGTTCTGGAAGCAAAATCCAATGCAGCGAGAATATCTGAACTGGAAGGAGAAGCCAGAGAAGGCGGGGGGCAACAAGGTCAGCTCCCAGGGTGAGGGCTGACCAAACGAGCAGATTTCGGGGAAGATCGCTAGGCCTATTCTGCTGACATTTTAGTATGTTAGTAAGATATTTTATCTTTTCATGACAGGCACGGCCTAGGTGTGGGAACTTTTAAAATAGGGATGGGCGGGTAGGCTGCGATCTGGTTCTGATTCCACTAATTTATTTCCAAAAGGTTCTGATTTACTCTGATGAATTGTAGATCTATTTTAGTCTACTCATGATGAGAAATGCATCAGTATTATTCTTTAGATCCTCTGTTAAAAAACAAAACTTTTTTAAATTTTGTGTCCATATTTTCATGTTGTCTAGGTCAGCAATCAGTCAACAGCAGCACTTACCAGTACTGCAGTAGTGAGTCACTGAACAAGGATCTCAGGGCAGAGTACCAAAAATACTTTCTTTCCAACCTCTTCGAACACTTCCTGGACCCCATGACCAACAACTGTATGAAAGACAACACTCACGATACTGGAGCACTGAAGGAGCCAACCAATTAGGGTCTTTTGTTTGATTGACTCTTGTTCTTGTCAATCCTGTGTGTCAGCCACCAGATTACCTTCATAGGAAACAGTGGGCTGGATTCACAAAACTTGAAAATCCCATAGTTGCAGGAAAATCTCGGAGCAAGTGGGTTGTCACTTGTGGAACTAGAATTTCTCCTGCAGCTATGGTATTCCCAACAGTGGAGATGATTTACGACTGGCTCCACGATTTACATCAGCTTGTGGCTGATGTTGCTGAGGAAATACCCACAGCTGCGGAAAAATGTTATGGCCGGTGGGACCAGCTGTAACATCTTTCACAGCTGCTGTGGATGTGAATGGCAGTCTCTGAAGCTGCGGTCATTTTGGTCTACAGTTGGAGTTACAGTATGGGACTTAGTCCCCAAAACGTTTGTGAATCCAGCCATGTATACAGCTCATTTGGGGTTTTGAAATTAAAGGAGGCAGTGTGTCAAACGTTAGTCAGAAAAAGAGAGAGTTGGAGAGAGAGAGAAAGAAAGAGCAATGAAATAAACAGCAGAACGACCACAGCAGAGTGCAGACCTTCAATGAGTCTAGTATGCGTTTTGGTGGGAGAACGGCATGAACAGGATATGTCATGGGGCCCCAGTCATCCCTCCCACCCTTTTGACTGGAGATGTTATTTGAAATTATTTTGTTGCCTACTTGATGTTACAGTGAGCATCATGGGCTGCAAACCATACTACACACACCTGCCTGATGGCCAATTATTTTGTCACTTGTGTTTTATAACTTACTTTTTGGTTGACATTGCCACCCCTCACCACCACCACCACCCAGCATTGCAGCTATTGGATATAACCTACAAGCTTCCACAACTAATAATTGCAGTCAACTATGGTAATAGAGCTGTTTGGCACTGACCGCCATCTACTCCTGTTATAAGGCCCACCTGCCAGTCCCTAGCCCTATCGCCACTCTCCCCATCATCAAGCCGGTGGGAATCAACTGAAGACTGCAGTGGCCGCACTCATGGTGGCCGGCACAGTCAACTATGATATGAATACTTTTTTTTAAGGAGTTGTTTGACCCAGACCGCCACCTACTCCTGCCATGAAGCCCACCTGTAAGTCCCCAGCCCCATTGCTGCTCCCCCATCATCAAGCCGGTGGAGATCTGCATGTGTGGGAATGAAGACCCTGGGGGCTGGGACTCATGGCGGCCATGTGTGGTCAACTATGGTATAAATATTTTTATTTTATAGAACTGTTTGGCCCCGACCGCCATCTACGTCTACCATGAGGCCCACCTGCCAATCCCCAGCCCTGTTGCTGCTCCCTCCATTATTAAGTTGGTGGGGTTCTGCATGGTGCGGGACCAAAAGATTGTGGGAGTCGGCACTCATGGTGGCCATGCATAGCCAACTATGGCATAAATATTTTTTTGTTTATAGAGCTGTTTGGCCTCGCCCACCATCTGCTTCTGCCATGAGGTCCACCTGCCAGTCCCCAGCCTCGTCCCCGCTCCCCCGGTCATCAAACCAGCAGTGATCTGCACAGTGCAGGACACAATTTGAAGATAGTGGGCAGATGGCTCAGGAGCAATGTGAGGAAGTATTTTTTCACAGAGAGGTTGGTGGACGCATGGAACTGCCTTCCTGAGGAGATTGTGGGGTCTAAAACAGTGGGAGAATTCAAGAATGCATGGGACAGACATAAGGCAATTCTTGTGGGAGGTTGGAAGAAATAAGTTGTTGGTTAACCAGGATCTGCAGCTTATCCAGTAGGTAGGGAAATGGGCAGACTAGGTGGGCCAAGCGGTCCTTATCTGCCATCAAAGTCTATGTTTCTATGAGGACCGTGGGGGCTGGCACTCATGGCTGCCCTGCGCAGTGAACTATGGTATAAAGACTTTTTTTATAGAGCTGTTTGGTCCTAACTGCCATCTACTCCTGCCATGAGGCCTACCCGCCAGTCCCCAGCCCTGTCGCCACTCCCAGTGGTCGTGCTTATAGGTTTTTTCCTTTGTGTTCTCCCCTTAGTCCCACCCTCCACCTCAGATATCTAGCAATTCACTGCCTGATTGTAATTTTAGTTTGCTGAATAAACAAATTAAACTCCACCTGGGTCCTAAATTGAATGTGAAAACACTTACAGCAATAAATGTAATATGCCCCTTGACCTCACAAGAAGGAATCTTTTACTTGATCTTTCTGTTACGGTTGCTGGCCTTTGTTCTCTGAATTCAAAGACATAAATCATTAAATTAAATATCATCACCATTGTCTTCAAACACCACCAAGGAAGCACCCTGATTATGAGACACCTGCTGCAGCTTTTCGTCTTCATCGATTTTATGTTCCTGCCACTCTTCGCTGAACTGGTAAGAGAATTTGTTGAGATCAACTTTTAGGAAGGTAATGCACTGTACATTTTCAGGAGCAAGCCTTGTGTGACTATCAGACACAACATTTCCAGCCGAGCTAAATATACGTTCACAGTAAACACTAGTAGGATGACAACTAATAAGCTGTAGAGCAAAAGCAGATAGTACAGACCAGATGTTTTTCTTTCCTAGCTAGCACTCAAAAGGGTCATCAGTAATATTAATGAGTGGTCCTCGTTAATAGGCATCCACAATGTCAGACAAAGAATGTGGCTCCACGACATACACATCTGAATTATCAGTTTCCATGAGTTTTGATTAAAAAAGTGTGAGTCATCTGTGTGCTTTTCAGAATGACATGCCTTTTTCAAGGGCCATAAAAGAGGACTTTGTGCAGAATACCCAGTGTTGATGAAGGAGTACATGGTGGCACTAAGTGGAAATTATTGCTGTCACCACCAATAGATGTTGCATCATTAGATGAAGCATCCACATCATGTGATTCACTTGTAAGCATCCACATCACGTGATTCACTTGTATTGTAACTGTGGGGAGGCGTGGCCTGAGGTTTAATGTGAGAATAGCTCCTCCACAACCTCTCATAAACCCTCACTAACTTGCACCTCCCTTGCTTAAGGGCGTTTTTTTCCTGGGCTCCTGCATGGCTCGTGTGACTGTGCTTCTCCTGTGCCTGCTGCTGCTCTTTTCACTTGCTTACCTGCCCCTGTGCATCTCCCCCTCCCTCCTGTGGTTTGCTTTCTGACGTTCTGTTTGCCCTCCTCTCTGTTATCCTGTGTCCCAGTTGTTTCCCCTCTCCCGGCAGCTCGTTCTGCCTCCCCGTGCCTTCCTCTGCTCTGTTCCCGCTTGTGTCTGGGTTCTTCTCATTCCCTGTTTCCCTTTTGGGCTTCTCCAATGCATTCAGTCCCTGCTTAGCACCACGAATGATCCTGCTCCTTCCCTCCTGTTTTCCCAAGCATTTCCCCGGCCCTTCCTGAACTGCTCCTGCTTTCTGTCTGTCCCTGCAAGTGCCACTGTTTTTCCCCATCATTTTTTGTATTCCTTTAGCGCTGCACACACGTCGTCTGCCCTTCGGCAGTGCAGCGCTTTCCTCCTTTCCCACTCGCTTTCTCCAACCAGTGGATCCCGAGCTCCAGCAACCTCCTTCCTCATGCCTCACAACAGATAGTGGTAAGTCCTTCCATGCTGCATTTCAGTTCCTTATACCCACGGAAATGCTACTGCTATGTAGCGCTCTACTCACTTATTCCCTTACCTCTTTCCAGAACTTGCATTCAACATTTGCCATGGTGTGACCGCCCCACCATCGCTCCTATCTATACAACCAATGTTGAGACCAGTTTCTCTATATTATGCATTTGGCCACATATTCACACTGGCACTTCTCCCTACTGTTACCTGCCTGAGGCCATCCTCAGCCATTTCTGGGGTCTATTTGTTACAGTGCTGTTCCAACCTGGGCCTTTCCTCTGGCACTTTATCCCTCACATTACTTGTTTCGTCATGGTTTGTAATTTGGATGCCTAGGGGACCAGTACCACCAGCAGTGCTTTGCTCCCAGCACTACATATGCATTCCTGACCTTTTGATTTCCACATTGCAAGTCTACAGTTGTGGCTGCACTACTCACTTCAGGACACATATATTGTACTTTCTAACCCCATGATCTTCCACTACCCCCTCTCGGAACTATGACCCTTCTGTGGCGCAGCCTGTGTCCATGTTGCATGCGGCCGTGTAGATGGCATGCTGGATCATCCACAGTGGTCATTGGCCTTTACAATCCATCGGTTTCCTATAGGCCTCTCCCTTCCGAATAGTGTACGGTGACTTCCCCACACCATCCGTATTTCCTTGACCAGACTCTATTAGCACTCATGTTCCAGTCTTGTTCGTTTATGCATTTTGCTCTTACATCATCGGGTGATGGAAATGGAGTTCACTCTAGCAAATGGAGTTCACTCTAGCCAGTAGGATTAAAGACAATAAAAAATCTTTTTTTTTCATACATAAATAGCAAAAAAAATCAACAATCAATAACAGGATCCTTTAATGACAAAAATGGGGTTATGCTAAATGAACAGGAGCTAGTAAATACACAAAATTATTATTTTTTTTCAGTCTTTAATCCTGGTAATACATCTGCTATTGTTAATAAATGCACACTGTCACCTGGGGCTATCAAAATAACACCTGCTGAGGTAAAAAGCAGACTGATTAATTCAGACATCAATAAATCTCCAGGCCCAGACAATATTCACCCTAGAATTCTACAGGAACTTGCTGATCAACTAGCTAAGCCTTTGAGCTTTTTATATCAATCATCCCTAGATAGAGCTGAGGTTCCTCAAGCCTGGAGGAATGCTTTGGTTGTACCCTTCACCAAACGGATCTAGATCTGATCCAGCTAATTTTAGACCCATTAGTTTAACATCATTATTGGGCAAAGTCATGGAGGGCATTTTAAAGGATATTGTGATTGATTACATCTCATCAAACAATTTATCTGATCCTGTGCAGCATGGATTTATTAAATCTAGATCATGCCAAACAAATTTACTATCCTTTTATGAAAATGTTAACTTAGAATTGGACCAGGGCAGACCAGTGGATGTGGTTTTTATGGATTTTGCTAAAGCTTTTGACAAATTACCACATACAGAACTAATACAAAATGTGGTTAAAATAGGCATTCACCACAACATTGTGAAATGGATAGCTAATTGGCTGTCCGACAGGAGACAGAGGGTGGTGGTAAGGGTGTGATGTCGAGTGGTCTGCCGTGACCAGCGAGGGTGCCGCGGGGAGCTCGGTGCGGGCCTTGTCTTTTTAATATATATATTTCATCCTTACATCCTAGCAATCCTTCTATATGGATTTCAAAATTTGCAGACGATTGCAGACTAGGCGTCACAGTGTCTACTATGGTTGATTCATTTTCCTTGCAACAAGCTATAAATGAAGTTTATGAGTGGACAAAAGCTAGCAAATTGAACCAACATCTCCAAATGTAAAATTATGCACTTGGGTAGAACAAACAATAATCATTCATACAATATAGGAACAATACCTTATTAACAATATCTGAAGAGCGGGACTTGGGCATTAAAATTACATCAGACTTAAAGTTCAATTCACATTGCAATCAACAAGTTAAAAAGCTAACCAGATTTTGAACTGCATTTTGAGACATATTTCTAGTAGACATCATAATGTAATCATGCCCTTGTAGCGGGCCCTGGTGAGGCCTCACTTGGAGTATTGTGCGCAGTTGTGGTCCCCACAGTATAGAGAGGACATTGAGAGAATGGAGGGTGTGCATGCAGAGCACTAGATCAGTATTCGGACTAAAAAATCTCACCCTACTGGTGAGAGATTAACCAAGTTAAATTATACTCACTGCACTACAGAAGATTAAGGGAGATTTCTGCATAATGTATAAAATATCACATGACGATACATTGAGAGCAGACTTAAAAATGACCTATAACATAGGATGCTGTAGCACCGGAAAACACAAGTTGCAATTTGTATTGCCTAAATGGAACACAAATAAAAGGAAGCACTGGTTTACTGTAAGGGTGGTACCAGCATGGAATAATTTACCTGCAAGTGTGGTGGGTAGCTCAAGCATTGATATATTTAAAACAAGCTTAGACAAACATCTCTTTTACAAAACTACTAAATTTTAGCGTAAATGGGCAAGCATTATGGACGCAAGTCTCACAGCTTGAACTAACTTATGAAACTTATGAAACTTATGATGGTCATCAGCTCGTTGTGGGGCATACTAAACTGCAGTCCAGGATAATTTGGGGGAGGGTGGAAGGAGGTTGGAGGGTACTCTATTCTTCTAATCCTAGTAGTCTTAGCTCAACCGCTCTACTGCCTCTATCCTAAGTTGCCTGCACCCACTTACTTCTCCCTGGTTTGCAGATCCTTCCTTCCTTCCAGTTTACTACTCCATGGCCAGACCTTCTCTACATCAATGCCTGTTTCTGTGCCTCCCATTCCCATCATTCTGCATATGTTTTACCATACCTGTGTACTATTCATTCTGCTATCTCATCTCCGTTCTCTACTCTATTCTCTTTCTACAGCAGTGTTCTGTGCTTCTGCCAGCCATACCAGCAGTACTACAGTCTCCGTCCCTAACTCGCACCTTCTGAGGTGCTGAAGCGAAGGTAGGCTTCTCCTGTTCTACTGGGGATGGGATTCCATTACATTCTCTCACCTCCTACTACTTACTAGCTTGGCATCCTCCGTCCCTAACTCTGCTGGACAGCATCGAGTGAAGGTTAACTCGTCCCGACTACCAGGGATGGGAGTCATGTCTACAATCTACTGAGTCTTACCATACTTCTCTACCTCATACCAGTTGCCACTTCCCTTCGGGATCAAAACTTCTTTACCATGTACCCTTCTCATCCTAGCCATGCCTAGATGCCTCAAGTCAGGATCATCCCGCCTCCGCCTTCACCGATGGGTGTCTGAACCTCCATTCCACTGCCTCAACTTGACACATTCTCAGCCTGATACCTGGACGCTGCTTCCCTTCAGGAACATGATTTTGCCTGACTTGCATTCTGCATCCTATCTGGTCTGTATCCTTGATTATGGTCCTATCACACTGCCTCCCATGGCCGGGAGCCTGGCTCTGCATTCGCCAGTTTCCACTTTGCATCCTATATATGATGCAGGTTGCCGCTTCCCTTCAGGAATGGTCTTCACGCACTGACTATTGCCTGTTTATGTGACTCCACTAGTTCTGTACCATCTCTGTCTCATACCCAGTTACCATTCCTGGCTGCAGTGGGATCTCATCCACTCAGTTGTCTCCATCTTCCTACCTAAGCCTGCTGGTATCGGATTCAGGTGATCTCTCCTCTACTACCAGGAGTGGAAGCTCGTTTCTGCACGCTTCTGTTTCAACTTTGTATGCTCTCTCCCGAACCATCGCTTGCTGCTCCCTCCTGGACCTGACCCATTTACAGATTGTACCTCCATCATCCTATCTTCTCTGGCATGTCACGTCCTGGTCATCTCACCTCTACTCCCTTGCTTAGGAGCCTGCGTCTGCATCTGAAAGCACATCCTTCTGCATTTACCTCCTACCCAATTGCAGCTTCCCTCCAGAAACAGGACCACTCTTCTCCCAATGACTTCCATCCTCCCTCACCAGTCTCCATCCTGCACATCCATGATCTTCATACACAACCCCATTTAGTCGTCTTTACCTCTGGATTTGGATCTTGCCTGCTCGTTTCATCTCTACCTCTCTCCAGTTCGACTGCCTCATGGACTTCTTTGCTGCAGGCACCCCTTCTGACTGCTGTACAAGCTCATTTTACTTTCAGATTTGGGAACTGTGTCCTTCATCGCTCCAGTGCCTTACATCCCTTTCTCTTGTCATTTGATGCCTCTTCAGATGTGAGACTCGTACATCTCAAATTAGTTGCTTGGTGATTGCCTTCGCTTATTGGCTTTCTGTGGATCATCCTCTGGTACTTTGCTTCAGCTTCCCTGCATTCTGCTGCTGTTTGCTGAAGGGCTGAAGCAGTCCTGTTTCTTCCTGCACTGCATGTCATCCAGCTTCGCCTAGTCCATCGCCTTCCCCGGATCATTCCTTCAGTCCATCAGGATTCACTCTGGACTTTCCTTCCTATTTGGATGGCTGCCTTTTCTTCTCTGCCTTGCAGACTTGGGGCTTCATCCTGTTTGCTGTGGCTCTTTTGGGGCTAGTAACCTGTCTCTGTCCAATATTCCTGCCCAGTCAAATACTCCTCCCGTTATCCATCTCATATTCCCACTCTGGCCATTCTAACAGCTCTCATCCACTACTCAATGGATTACATGTTCATTTCACCTGAGGAAACTACTTTTAGCACACATCCCTTGGATAACACACCTCATAAACTCTGATGCGATCATAGAATTTTCCATACTGCCCAATCAGCTCCCCATGATCATTCCAGAATCTCATTCGACTGGACACTAAAAAGATTCCTGTCTCTCTCTATTGGATACTCCCTACGAATCTTGCCTATTCAGTCACTGTGAACTTCCCAGTCTACCATGTCTCGCAGGCTATCCTCCTACATGGAAAGGATTTAAATTCTTCTGTTATGCTCTGACTTCATATCCATTGTCGCTGCTACAGATACCGGGAATCGAAAGATACCTCATGCTACCTTGGACATCATCCAGTTACCTTCTGTAGCCTCTTCTACCATCACTGACTCCGTTGACCATGTTACTTGACTCCTACTTCCTCAACAGACATTGCTTGTCCTAAGACCTTCTCAGTTGCCTTCCCAGAACATTCATCATTGGTTCTCCAGTGCCTAGCTGCTTATTAACGTCATGCTATCCAAACCACCATTTTCTAGCTCCTGGACATCACCATACCTTATACAATCATCTGCATTCTTCGTCTATCATCATCAATCGCATTAGCTGCCCATCCAGCGGATCCTCCAGCCATCTTCCACGAATCACCTACGTTAATTTCTCCAGTAAAGACCATTACCGAGAACAGGCTCTTCAAATCTTCTATCCAGAAATCCGCAACCATTAAGGCACATTCGCTATCCCAGTCTTGCCTCCCAACCAGTCTTAGTCAACCATTGCACTAAGATCCTGTGGCATTCCACACTACTCGATCTCACTACCAATTCAGCCTTCAGACTCTTCCATATATCTGCCTCCAAGCTTCTCTGAAGTATTTTGGCATCGGATTAACTGGACACCTAACCAATTATAAGCCACCACAGTGCATCTCACAGACAATCACACCACTGAAATACCCATATTTACTTCATCCAGCATACCAGCAGAGCATTTACAAGTATAGTTATGACATCATACCCAAATAAGCCATCCAATTCCTTATGCCGAACTTCCAATCATTCTCTCTTTATATATTCAGTTACCATCTGGACTGCATTTGCAAATCTTCCTCTATTCATCTATTAATCACTTATAGCATTACTCCCATATGGCACTCAAAGACTCTCCTCTATTCATTTTTCTACTTCATGAATACTTACTTAGCAACTCATCGCTCACTACTGAATTCCGTATCTCCAGACTTTACCTTGAACGTCAAACCTTACACAAGTTGGACCATTCACCTATGAATTTTGAAATCATCACATTTCCCATCATTCACTGTCTGAAAGCATATTGATCAAATCATGCTCTCCCTGCTCTTTACGCCCTGCAATTCCTTTGGACACGCATCCTTCATCACCTTGGAAATCTGGACTTCATTCACCCTTCCTCAACTGGATCTGCTCCACACTTAGGATTCTACTGCTCCTTTAGGAAAGACCTACTCTTCAACCTCAGAATCATCATTCAAGCTGCATCATCCACGGATCAAGGATGGAACATCATCTCCAAGAAGCTCACCTTCTTCAAATTAGCTATGGTTACTAGAACCTAGGTCCTTCTCCTCTTAGTATGCCCAGAGGATAGACAGACCACCAACCATGGGTCCTCAGAAGTTTCCTCCACTTGGGTTTTTTTCCTCTCCTGAGTGCCAGAGATCATACGCTCCTTGCGCTGGAGGAGGTATATTTTTGGGCCTTCTATTCCCTACAAATTACTACCTACATACCTACTACTCAAGGGTGGGAACAGAGTTAAGCCAGGAAAAGAACTACAAGTTACACAAGCACTATATACCCCATTGCTGTTCCACAAACATTGAATGGGAGGGCTTGGCCTGAGGTTCAGTGTGGGGAATAGCTCCTCCCACAACTTCTACTTAAACCCTCTATTAACGCACCTCCCTTGCTTAAGGAGTGTTTTTTGTCCCTCTCCTCCTCCTTCTCCAGTGCTCTTCTCACCCTTGTTCCTGAGCCTTCTATTCCCTACAAATTACTACCTACATACCTACTACTCAAGGGTGGGAATAGAGTAAAGCCACAAAAAATACTTCAAGTTACACAAGCACTATATACCCCATTGCTGTTCCACAAACATTGAATGGTTCCTTGCTTTTCCTTTGCAACTGCTGCAATCAGCATATTTTTATATTCAAGATAAGAGTCACCGAGATCTGAAGAAGGCAGTTGTTGCAACTTAAACTGAGGGTCAAGAGTCGAAAGAACATTTTTGTCTCTCGTTATATTGTTACGTCTTCTGCAGTTTTGGAATTGCTGTATCAGTCGTTCCATAAGGGATACACCAGCTTTGTCTCTTTTTGTTCAGAACCTCAATGCAGCCTCCTGAGTTCCTTGTTCAATACATTTATGATGGGAATAACCTGGCTTAGAGTAGCATTCTCTTTGCTAATCTGTCAAGTTGCTTCCTTAAAGGGAGTCAAGAGCAATGTAAGATGCTCCACGAGGCCCCACTGGAATGAACTCAGCTCACCATCTGCTGCATTGTGATCCATGGTATATTCATGGACTGCCTTCTTCACACATGTAAAACATTGAGTTCCATCTTGTCGGAACATCTTGTTTTAGTTGTTGTATTGGCAAGCTGTTTTTTTTTCTAGAGGTCAGCCAAGATACCATGTGATTTTACAGCGTGACTAAAATGGTCACAGATTTTCTTTGCAGCTCTCACTAGTATTACTATGCTGTTGTCACTGGAAAGGAAAGGCCATACTTACAGATTTAATAAGTGTGCAAAGCATGGAATGTGAGTAAAACCACCATATTACAATACACTAGCAATACTGGCGCCATTGTCTGAAATTACAAGTCCAGTATTGAATTCCGGGGGCTATAACCACTCAGAAATTTTTTCACGCAACTCTTTCAAAACATTGTCAGTGGCGTGATGCTTGCCAAACATGCTACTGCAAAGAGCTGCCATTCTTTGTCTTCCTTCCTGTACACTGCTGTGGTGGTCTTTGAAGATGACTGTGACACCCAATGTGCAGTTATACACATATAATCAGTGGTTTGAGAACTCATCCACATGTCTGTGGTCAGGTGCACAGCGCCCCATTCACTCTCTTTAAGAGCCAATTTTATTTTACTTTGCACACATTCATACATTTTGGGAACAGTGACAGTTACAAAATATTTACGGCTTGGTATGCTGTAACATGAAGCAAACTATTTTAAAAGGGCTCTAAAACCATCATTCTCCACCACAGAAAATGGCTGCAGGTCCTTGGCAATAAATTCAGCTATTAACTGATTGATTTTTAATGTTAATTGAGTGATCTACTGCAGGAAATGTTTTGTTCAAGCATTGCAGTTGTAGTTTGCTGTATAGTTCTTGCAGGGGAGCAAAAACCACAAGATTGCAGTGATGAAGCTGTTGCTTGACCAAATACTTTTGTCAGTGAAGTTGAACATGTTATTTTTCTGCCATGACTCTGTCTCTTCACCCTCACTATTGTCTGTAGGATTATTTTCATCACAGATATTTTTTCCTTGCTCTGGGCTGTTGCCCAGCCGAATGGTTAGATATGCTCTTTGCAAATGCCTTTGGCCCCTCACTTTCCCTCTAACTTCCCAATAACAAAAGGTGCAGACAGCAACACATTCATTTTTGGGACTTATATTAAAATAGCTCCACACAACTGAGGTGGAACATTTTGTCTTCATGCCAAGCAGGAATTGCAGCAGTTTTGGTGGCTGGTATTTCTGACCCCAATTCATGCACACTGCAGCTATCCCTAGAAGAGCTACTGTGATTGCTATTGATTTTTTTCCCCACTACTGGCTATGACTAGTGGCGGTGCTTGCTGTATGTGTTTTTGTTTTTTCTTTTTGAGTGGGGGAGCTCAGGTGGCATCCTCTACCTTATCAGTATCACATTCTGATTCATCACCCTTGGAAGAGCATAACCGATACATCATAATTGTGATCTTGTTCTTGTACATTTACAACCTCTTCTTCATCAGAGACAGTACTTTCCGATGAAGGAGCCAGATATACATGAGTGGCACATCGTGGAGTGCCAGGTCTAGTGGTACTAGATCCTTTTCCTTTTCCTTAATCATTGACTTTCTAGGTCTAGGGCTACCTGTTTTTGTGTTTTTACTTCTATCTGATTTTTCTGGCAATGCCGAGAGTGCTGCATTACCTTGATTAGGGGATTCCCCAACATTCTTTTCTTTTTCTGGTTGTGTTGCTTCATTATCAGTTGTATTAATTATATCTTCAGCAGTAAATTTCCTTTTTTTTCTGAATTTCTTTTTGGGAAATATTGTTATAGTTACATGTACATGGGTTCATGGCAGGCAGGTCTTGCCAAACAAACCCAATAGATTTTTTTGACTCAGTGACAAGGGAGTTAGATCAGGGAGGGGCAGTAGATGTGACCTACTTGGATTTTAGCAAGGCCTTCAATACTGTCCCACATAAAAGGCTAATAAACAAATTGAACAGCCTGGGAGTCAGATCCAGAGTGGTAAACAGGGTTAGAAATTGGTTAAGCAGTAGGACACAAAGGGTGGTAGTGAACTGAGTTCAGTCCATAGAGAGGGAGATGATCACTGGGGTGCCTCAGAGATTAGTGCTGGGCCCAGTCCTCTTTAATGTCTTCATAAGTGACATTGCAGAAGGACTAGAGGGGAAGGTGTGCCTCTTTGCAGATGACACAAAGATCTGCAATAGGGTCTACACACACAGGGGTTGGAAAAAATTAGAAGGGACCTGGTCAAGTTGGAGGAATGGTCAAATGTATGGCGGCTGAGATTTGATGTAAAAAACTACATGCACTTAGGACACAGGAACCCAAGGGACAAGTACTCAAGGAGGGGAGGTATCGTCGGCCACCAAACAGGAGAGTGATCTAGGAGTGAGTATATCTGATGACCTAAAGGTAGCTGGACTGTGTGAAAAGACAGTTAGAAGGGCCAACGGGATGTTGGGGTGCATAGGTAGAGGCATCACCAGTAGAAAATGGGAGGTGGTGATGCCACTGTACAGGACACTGGTGAGACCTCATCTGTAGTATGTTGTCCAGTTTTGGAGGCCGTGTCTCAGGAAGGACATAGACAGAGTGGAGGCAGTCCAAAGAAGGGTTACAAAAATTGTACAGGGACTGCACTAAAAATCATATGAGGAGAGGCTGAAATACCTCAATATGTATTCTCTAGAGGTGAGGAGGGGGTACATGATAGAGATGTTCAAATACCTTAAAGGGATAAATAAGGTATGGGGGATAGTATCTTTCAGAAAAGAGGATGGAAAGAACTAGGGGACATGATATGAAGTTGGAGGAAAGTAGAATCAGTGGTAATGTACGGAAGTACTTCTGTACAGAAAGGTTGGTGGATGCTTGGAATAGCCTTCCTACAGGGGTGGTGGGGCAAAGATGGTGGAGAAATTCAAAAATGTGTAGGACAAACACAAGGGAATACTAGAAGAGGGAAGGGGGGAAAGCTGCAGATCAATTACAGTCTGCAGCATAAGTAAAAGGTAAGAAAAATGGGCAGACTAGATGGGCCAGGCAGTCCTTATCTGCTGACAAACTCTTTGTATCTATGTACCAATTTCAGCCATACTGCTGGTGTTGGTCACATGTTCCGTTTCCATTGCAGACTCTGATTCTGAATCCATTTTTTTGGGTCCAGCTTAATTATTTAATTAATTAGTAGTTTTAGTTTGGTTGCAGAGAAGGCAACACAGAGTCTGAGACGTGACACCCCCCCCCTTCTCAAAATACATGAGGTACTATATGACCTAGTAGTAGTTCAGTGACAGAGTTGGGTAACACAGAGTCTGAGACATGACACCCTCTTTCAAAATAAGTGAGGCACTATGTGACCTAGCAGTTGTTCAGTCACAGAGATAGGCAACACAGAGTCTGAAATGTGACACCCCCTCTCAAAATATGTGAGGCACTATATGACCTAGTTGTAGTTCAGGCTCAGAGATGAGCAACACAGGGTCTGAGACATGACACCCCCTCTCAAAATATGTGAGGCACTATGACCTAGTAGTAGTTCAGGCACAGAGATGGGCAACACAGAGTCTACTGCAGTATGACCTTTCAGGGCAGCGCAGAGATGGGCAACACAGAATCTGAGACATGGGCGACCCCTCCCCAAAATCTATTCTGTACAGCATTATAAGGCCCCCCTCAAAATTAATGAGCACTATGATCTTCAGACAGAGTTCTCCTGTCCTGTCTACTCCTCTTATTAGTGCTTACTTTCTTAATATTTTTTTAAACATTTTTTTACAAAAACATATTTTTCAAACAAAGAATTATTCAGTTGTTGGAATCTGTACACTAGTGATATTTATTTACATTTTTTTTTTCAATTTTATTGATTTTGCAAGAAAAACAGACTGAAACTAATACCTAGCCTAACCTATCACATTCACTAATGTATACATTTTTGTTTATTTTATTAGAAAAGTCGGAAGTACATCCTTTGAGTTAAAAGCTCCTTTATGAAGGATCCTCATCAAACAATAAAAATTAAAAAAGCAGGGGGAGACAAGACAGGTGGGAATATTTGCAGCTGTGAGGCATTGCCAAAATAAACAGTATTAAATACATACAGTATCACAGTAATGTCAGCAATATTACAGAGTTCACAAAAATTTGAAACACCAGATTATAAGGGATCTCACCCATGATGAGGAGGAAAAGTGAACAGTCAGAAAGGTACAGGAACTGAATAAAAGTGAATAGGTAGTGGCAGCAGCACTAGGAATGAACCTTTGTTGCTCGATAGTTTCATGAGAACTACACCTGCCTCATGGCACTGCAGGCCATGCTTTTTGTAGTGCCCCCAAATTGCTCTCCTGTGCACTCTGCTGTTGTCCGCACTGTGCTATGGAATTTGTTGGTCTCTCCTTCTCTGTCTCTACTCCCTTTTTCTTTCTAACAAGGAAAAATGCTGTTTCTTTTTTTTTACTGTAGAGTTAAGTACTCTGCAACGTCTGCAGCACTCTACTGTTTCATTGGTCTCTCTCTCTCTCTCTCCCTCTCTTTACTCTCCCTCACTCTCTTTATGAACAAGGAAGAATAACGTTTCTTTTATTTTACTGTAAAGTTAAGTATTCTGCAACATCTATAGCACTCTGCTGTTTGCTGTTGAGAACTACTCTCTCTCTCTCTCAATACCTGTTTTTTGGGTTTTTTTTTTTACTGTGGAGCTAAGTATTTTGCAGCATCTGCACTCTGCTGATGAGTTTGTTGGTCCCACTTACTCTC
Organism: Neoceratodus forsteri; assembly: GCA_016271365.2. Lineage (NCBI taxonomy): Eukaryota > Metazoa > Chordata > Ceratodontiformes > Ceratodontidae > Neoceratodus > Neoceratodus forsteri. The sequence continues at coordinate 1,275,209,941 of CM057450.1, read as the reverse complement.
CCTCTCTCTCTTTCTGACTGAAAGAAAAACATTTTTTTTTCAGTGGCGCCCCCTCCACACATGCACAACTGTCTCCCTTCAAAGCAGAGCCCCACATGAGCTGGATACACAGTTTCCTACAGGATATACTGTGGTGGCTGACACACAGAAATTGGCTAGGTTAAAACATGAGTCAATCACAGACAAATGACCCTAATTGGTTGGCTCCCTTCAGTGCCCCAGTATCATGAGTGTTTGCCTTTGTTGGTCATGTGACAGTCCAAGGACACAAGAGTATGCGGTAGAGACTGGGGAAAAAATGTTTTTTTTTTTTTTTACTTCTGTATCCTGCCCTGCTGTCAGTGGAACAGGCTGCTGCCTGTAATCCACCAGACTGGACCACACTTCTGAACCGGGCCAACTCGGGTCAAGCCAAGAAAGGCTTGGTATTCCTGAAGAGAACAGAGTTAGCCCAGTCTGGGGAGGTTCAGAAGTGTGGCAGAACTGGTTTGCCCATCCCTATTTTAAAAACTTTAAAAGTTCCATATCTTAATTCAGGAACAAAAACACAGATAGGTATATTGATGTTTCTGCCCCCCCCCAAAACAAAAAACATTATTGCTGAAAAGACTACATGGTGATTAACAAATACTGCTGCTTCAGGTATTTCCAACCTGTGCTAATGTTCTGGAATAATGCGCTGTCACGTGAGCACATTCAACCAAACATATTTCTTGGTTGGTCTTATTCATCTCTTATGTTTACTATCTCAAGTCAAATAGATATTAGATTGTCTGTCAGTCTAAACTATGTAATATATCGGCAGCATCCTGTTTTCAATTTTTCTGAATGATCTCCCTTCCACCTGCATCAACTTGCATATACCTATGTGTGCAGATGACATAGCCATCTTCACCTCCATTCTCTCTGAAGCTCCAGTGGAAAACTTGCTTCTGTAGGATTTCCATAATGTCCTGTGCTGGTTCCATTCCAACCTTTTCAAGGTCAACACTAAGAAAAGGTGCCTATGACCTTTAGTACCAGCCAAAATTTGGCCAAGAAGAACAAATAGATTCAGAGTATTAGAAGCTTTTAGTGTAGTTGTCTTCGTGAGAACGAAGCATGTCAATCAAACATTTAGACTAATGATGAACAGCTGTGGGTCATCAGCAATCAGAGAACCATCTACCCTGGGGTACTGTCCTCTGGTAGATGGTTCTCTGATTTTGCTTTTGTTATTTTGGCTGTCATTCATCAATAAATCCCCAATTGTTTGATTGACATGGACTTTTCATTCTCATTTTTGAGACAGCAGCACTAAAAGCTTCATTTAAGCTCCTGAGTGCGATATTTGTTCTTTGTGGATGATTGGGGTTGATTGGGGTTGCTTACCCTTTACATGCACTTGCTCAATTCCAAGGTGCAGTATCACCTGGACTAATTTGTAAAAATTGGCCAGGCCCTCAAAACTTCTGGTCTTCACCATGCTGGATGACTCCCCTCTTGAAGCGGTGCTGTCCTTCAAGTACCTCAGCGTGCGACTTGAGAACAAGCTTGACTTCTGGCCCACATCAATGCTATCTATGTGAAACTCTGCCTCTAGCTTGGTGCCCTGTACTGTAACAAAGACTGCCTACCCCAGCCAGTCCACCATGAGCTGGTCATCAAAATGCTGCTCCTGGTCTTTTAACTATTCAGACACAGTCTACAGTACAGCCCCTTCCATTTCCCTAGCCAGAGTGAGTACCCTCTGCAATGCCTTCATTTGCTTTTTGACAAACTTTCCATCACATATGCACCACTGCTCCCTCTGTTACTCCCTTTCTGTCCTATCCCTACCTTCACATAGGCAGTCACACCACTGCCTTCATCTCCAAGGACTGTTTGAGTCCCTTCCTTATTTATTTATTATTTGTTTGAAAAGTTTCATCAGGAAAGGCATACTGTGCTACAATAGCTCATTTCCAGATGTGTTCTGGTGGAAAGGGGAAAGGAGGATACAATTTAGATACAGAATTGGTGGGAATAATCATAGTGGAAGTCTTACAGAAAAACAATCAAGGCATTTACGTAACATTTTTAGATATACATACAGTAAATTCCATTGTGTGTGGACTAGGTATGACTAACCAATTTACATACACATGTAAATAAACTTGTATTTTCATAATTATGTACATTTACCTATTTACATATACACAGAGCTATCTATAGTGCATTGCCCTAAACATATTCACTCAGAGACGAATTATAAACATATGCACACAGCAGTTTCATACATTTGTGCTTTACTTTAACACTTGGGGTATAAAGTGAGGACTTAGCTAAAAGTAAGGTGTGAGGACTTGGTCTGACCAAGGTGGTGAGGGAGGAGGAGAGGGCAGCCAGATGGGCCTGCTCCCCCTTGGGATACAAGAACCCCACAAGGAGAATGGCAGGGGGTAGACTGAGGAGAGAATAAGTGATAGGGGAGGAGATGGGCAGCCAGATGGGCCTGCTGCCCCTTCGGGATGCAAGAACCCTGCAAGGGGGATGGCAGGGGGCAGTGAGGGAGAGAATTGGTGGATATAAATGCTGGTACATGGTGCACATAGAGAGTTGGGGGATGCAGAACAGAGTGCGCGGGTGTGGACATTAAGGAAGGGGTAATGATGTTTGGGATAGAGAGGGGGAGCAGAGAATAAATAAGGGAGGGAGGGTCATGACTACAGAGGGCAACTAGAGTGTCAAAATAGGTCTAAAACAAATGGGCAGACTAGATGGACCTAGCGGTTTCCTTCTGCCATCAGCTTCTATGTTTCTGTATTTCTATGTCATGTGCAATTACAGGAGGGGGAGATGTAGTGTCAAAGAAGGTGGGATAGTGAGCAGGTAGACAGGGCAGAATGGGTACCTAAGTGGATGGAGTTCCAAGTGTTTGGAAAGTGATTGGAGAAGGCGGCTCTTCCAGAAGTGAAAGACTGGGAGGGGAAGGCGAGGGTCCTATGGGTGGAGTTGTGGAGTGGGTAGAGGGGAGAAGGAGGGATGGAGAGGAGGGAGTGGAGGTAGGGAGGCAGAGATCCAGGATAGTACTTTCCAATTAAAGAAGCGCTCTGGGCAAGGTGTCTGACACTAAGAGAGGGGAAGGAGAGAGAGGTGTAGAGGTCACAGTGGTGGGTATGAGACAGACAGACAGTCAAGGGCAGAATGACAGAATGAGTTGAATAGAGTCCCCTCCCCTTCCCTCAATCCTCTCTCCTGTCCCTCCTACTGCATGCTGTCTCTGCTGTAGGGACCAGAGACCCTTCTCCACTCCTCCCTTTCATTCCGCTGCTGGGTGTCTACCTTCTCCTATCTCCTGCCAGCACTCTGGAACCAGCTCTCCCTAACCCTTCGCCATTCTACCACTGGTTCCTTCAGAAACTCCTCCCTCCACCCACCTGCACCTGTTTCCCATAGGTGGTTCCCCCTAGTGATTTTGTTAGTTCAGGGTTTTGGTTCCCCATGACCTAACTGGTCCCTGGGGCACTGCATAGATTGCCTTTGTACTGCCTTGATGCCAAATTTCAGTTTTCCACTTGATCTAGTTCTTGCATAACATATTTGTACTTTTACGGGAGGGGTGGAAAAAGTGAGGCAGGACCTAGGTAAACTGGAGGAATGGTCTAGAGTGTGATTGGTGAGATTCAATGCAAAAAAGTGCAAAATCTTGCATTTGGGGCGCAAGAACCCAGGGGAGGATTACATGATGGGGGGTTGGGGAGATACTGACAGTCACCAAACAGGAAAGGGATCTGAGGGTAATCATATCTGATGACCTAAAGGTGGCCAAACAATGTACCAAGGTTGTGGGGAGAGCCAGTGGGATGCTGGGGTGCACAGGGAGAGGTACCACCAGCAGAGGAAAAAAGGTAGTGATGCCACTGTACAGATGTTTGGTGAGGTCTCTGTTTGGGGTACCATGTCCATTTCTGGAGGCTGCATCTCTGTAAGGACATAGACAAGGTAGAGGCAAGTCAAAGAAGGGCAACAAAGATGGTGTAGAGCCTGCACCAAAAGTCATATGAGGAGAGACTGGGACACCTCAGTATGTATACCCTGGAGGAGAGGACTGCCAGGGGAGGTATAATAGAAACCTACAAATATCTAAATGACATGAATAGAGTACCAGAGGGTAGCATTTTTCAGAAAAGGAGATGTTCAGGAATGAGGGGGCATGACATGAAGTTGGAAGGGGATAGACTAAGGGGTAACATGAGGGAGTATTTATTCACAGAAAGGGTGATGGATGCATGGAATAGACTCTTAGCAGAGGTGGTGGAGGCAAACACAGTGGGGGAATTCAGAAATGCATGGGACAGGCATAGGGGAACCCTAGCAATAGGAACAAGAAAGTAAAGTCAGAGATCAAGTAGGGTCTGAGGCTTTTACAGTAGGTAGGGAAAATGGGCAGACTGGATGGGCCTAATGGTTCCTTCTCTGCTGTCAATTTCTATGCTTCTATGCTTACCTGTTCCAACTTTGTACCAGTGAAGCATTAATTACTGTACCATCTCTGTACTTTTTTGTCTGTACCATGTAATGTACTTTATTATGTTTTTCTGTTTCCTCCTGTAACCATTCCCCTGAGTTGTACTTGGAAATGAGCCTCAGCTCAGTGTACCTCTCCCAGTTACCAATTTTCAAATAAATAAATCTAGTTAAATAGGAATTATGATTCAAGGCAAACTTGTTCCTTATCTTTTCCATAAACCTGACCTGGAAGTTGAACCACATTTTATTTCTAGCTGCTCTTTCCTGTGCAATCTGTCCATTTCTTGTCCTGTTTGTAATTTGTAGCGTTTTTTTTTTCAACGTGTATGTGACCGCAGATAACATTTCTGCTTGTGTACATATTGATAAAAATGGTTGGGTAACAGCGTCTAAAGTCTTCTAGCTTCAAAGACAGGAGATAACTCTCTGTAAATATATTCAGAATCCCAAGTCCTGGCAACTTGCAATGCTGAGTGAGTCATGACTCCAACTGAATAACAGTTGGGCTGCAAATACTTAGTTCAGCAGTTCCTTTGATTAATGATGCCGCACATTAGACAGATAATTTCCCTGAGTAAAACGATGGTTAGGTTTATCGACCACTAGCACTAATTAATCATAGTGTACATCTTTGGGGTGTGAGTGCTTTTCACAGCCTGAAGATCCTGCAATGCATCGCTGTCGCATGTGTTCTGTCTATACCCCACTGTAATTAAACTTCCAGCAACATAAATAAACAGTACAGACCTGTAACCCAGTATCTTCAAAGTGTGATCAGTGTCCTGTAAAGTAACAAGCATGCCAGTTAATGACTTTTTAATTATGCTGTTACTCTTTCTCCTTCTATAAAAGGTTTTTTTTATTCATTGTGAAGTTATAATCCTTTAGGTACAGTACCTGTAAATCATCAATGGGGCAGAGGACCACACCCTCATTTAGTTGGTTTCTGCCTTACGTATCTTTCTCTCATCAAACTGCTCCTGCTTTAGCCCTCCTTAACCATCCTGCTATACCTCTGCTCCTCTCCATGACTCACATCCTGTATTAAACCTTCCTCCCCCCTTGAGCCTGCTTCCCAGTATGCTCTCCTCTCCCTTCACTGCTTACCCCCTCATTCCTACCCCTTACCTTCTTCCATTACCAACTTGCCCCTGCTTAGTTTTGACCTCTGGCAGGGTTCTCAGTGTCCTGGAGGGGTCTAGCACTAGGCAAGCCTCCTCCTCCTCCTCCTTCCTTCCCCCTCTCTCCTTTCTGCCCAACTTGTCCTCACCTTAATCTGCCCTCTGTTGTATTCTTAGCACCCTGGCGATGTCTACTCTCAGGTAAGTTTTTCCCTTCCTCCTTTTTTTCTTTCCTCTTCTATCCCCCCTATTCCTTCTGCCCAACTTGTCCTCACCTAATTTTATCCCCTGGCAGGGTTCTCTGCATCCTGGAGGGGACCAGCACTGGGCCATTACTCTTCCTTCACTCCCCCTCCCCCTCTATCCTTTCAACCCAACTAGTCCTTGCCTGATTCTGTGCTCTGGCAGGGTTCTCAGCATCCTGGAGTGGCCTAGTCTTAAGCAAGCTTCTTCCTTCTCTCTTCTTTCCTCCTTTCCCTCCATACTTTCTTTTCTCTCTTCCCAACTTGTGCTCACCTAGTTCTGCCCCCTGGCAGGGTTCTCAGCATCCTGGAGGGTTCCAGCACTGGGAAATGACTCTTCCTTCCCTCTCCTTTCCCCTCCATTCTTTCTACCTAACTCGTCCTCACCTAACTGTGCTCTCTGGCAGGGTTCTCAACTTCCTAAAGAGACCTAGTCTTAGGCAAGTTTCTCCTACCCCTCCTCCTTCTTCCTTTTACCATCCCCTCTACTATCACTACCTAACTTGTCCTTGCCTACTCCTGCCCCTTATTCAAAGTCCTCACCTCATTCCACCACTGGCCGGGATCTCTGCACTCTGAAGGGGCCAGTTCCAGGTCTGACCCATCCTTCCCTGCCCTATCCCTTATCCCCACCTCTCTCCCCCCGTCCCCCCTGCACTTAAACAAAGGAATTAGTTCACTTGAGGTAATAACTTGCACTTTTTGTTCTGTCTGAGGTGCTCCCAGATTGCACTAGCCCTGTGTTAACTTGCCCTTCACAATTGATTTCTTGCTCATTTTGCTCCGGTAAGGTTCCCTCCATTTTTAACCTCTCCTTTCTCCAGCTGGTTTCCCCTTTCTACCCCTCTACCCTCCTTGATGTCCCCTCACTGCACTTCATTCATTCAATAATTGCTAAATAATCTGCCTCTTAACTGTGATCCATTCTTGCAAGGAGCTGTCTCCAAGACTACATTCAACTTCTGTACTCTGTTCCTCAGATATGCCACTTGTAATTAAATGCATATTCCACAAGTGTGATATATTTAACTAGACATTATGTCACAAATGCAGTTGTATGATTAGTTATGACATTTTTTGAACTGTATGTCTTGTTACAAATGTAAATGAATGTTTAATTTCTCAGATATTGTTAAACATTAAACTGTATGTCTAATTCTTCATCCACCCCCCCCCCCGGTCATACCGGGAGATGAGCAACTTGTTGTTCAGTGTGCCTTCCTGGTGAAACTGATGTGTCAGAGTTCACACAGTCTAAACATTCAGGAATGAAAGTCCTGTATTGAAGGTGAACTGTATGTAATCCACAAACGTGCATTTTTATAGGACATTAAATATTGGTTCACATTCTGTTAATGTGCCATCACTACTGATATTTTAGTAAGTTTGGTGGATCTTAGTGATTAATATAACATAGGTGTTAAGGATCATTTAAGAACTGTATAATGTAGTTTATGTGCTTTCAAGTTCTTAGATTATTTTTATGATTTATTTCTCAAGGATAGCCCAGCTGAGATGAACATCTCATTCCCAGTGGGGTCCTGCTCCCATCCATTTCCACAGCTAGGTGAGCTGGAGTACTGAGAGGTTACATGACTTGTCCAAGATCACACAGTGAGCCTTTGGCTTTAGTGTAGTTTGAACCTGCGACCTCCCAGTTCCCAAGCCAGTGCCCCAACCACTATACCCCCCACCATCTCTTGGCAAAGTTCTACCACAGAACTGTTGTTGAAAGGGACATAAACAACATCATAAAGTTCCACAATGGTACTTAACACTAGTTTGTAACTCAAAGGCATCCTCTGCATTTATGAAAAGACCAGTAAAGTCTGAAAATAACAGCCTGGGAACAAGTATTTTACAGGAATGAATTACTGATGGGTTCAGTGCAGTTCTCCTTTAAAGGTATCTGCTAATGAGTGTAGACCTGAAAATATTACAACTTGTTGCCCAACCTTCCAGCATTTGATTTTAAGGTGCCACTACAGTTGTGAAGGCTGTTTATGATCATGGGGAGGGCAGGTTCTGCTAACATTGCAGAGGTTAGATTAATTGTTTTTAACTTGTCCTGGGCTTTGGCCACGGGGGTTACCTGTTGCTTCCCTGGTCCTTCGGCCGATCTTGGGTGTCAGGATCCCGCATCATTGTGCTTGATGCCTGGGAGTTTTGTGCTTTTCCTCCCATTTTTGGTTCTCACTCCTTAGGGTGCTGGCATGAAGGACTAACATGCAGACTGATGACATACACATCATAGTCAAGTGCCCCGCAGTGCCCTCCCTGACTCATGACAGCTGTACTTCCACTGGCAGTAGTGCTATGGGTGCTATCACTGCTCGGAATATCCCCCCCAGAGGAGGAGTGCATCCATTGGGATGCTCAATCTTTCTCCCCCCAACCAACCCTCAATGACCTGGGCCTATTCCCAAACCCGGTTGGAGTGAGATTAAAGGAAACTAACATGAATTATAAAATGTATCAATATTGTTACTAATGGAAATCTCTTTACATAAGTTATTAGCTGAACCTGTAACACTTTTAGGTCAGAATTGCCCATTTAGTTGCCCCTTCCTTTATAGCTGCAGGCATCCATTTTCTAAATCACAGGCACAGAAAATGACATCACATCAGGGGGAAACAGAGGGAAAATACAGTGCTGTCAGTAATTTACAATGAATAGTTTTTGATCCCCTCAACTTTCAGTGACATTTGAGGTAAATTGTGCTGATGGCATTTTCAGGCATCAGCATCCCTGCCATCTTATAAATTTGTAAAGCCACTGTGTCATGGAGCTACAAGTATATTGTCCTGTTGTAAAAAAAGTTCAATGTTGTTAAAATATGTAGTGCTTGGTGATACTTGAGTAGATTTAAGATTTGTTTATTGAGTATAATGTGACTTTTCTCTATTACCACCTTTGGTAGATTGGGTTAAGTAGCTGTAGGAATAGCCCAAAAGATGACCTCCTCCAACTCCAGAGAGTGTGATCAGAAGCATGCAGGAGAGGAAAAACCCCTTAGGGGAAAACCTCTGAGGACCCATGGCTGCTGATCTGCTCGTCCTCTGAGCAAACTAAGAGGAGATAACTGAAAAAGCATTTTTAAGTTTGGAAATTGGATTAGGGATATATATTTAGAAGGCTGATGATTTCCATTTTTCAAGCCTTTTGATGATGTGCCCGGGAATGTTATTGTGAGATACTGAAGTAGCTGCTCCTATTCGGAAGGAGTGACTTGAAAAGGAAAATGGATTAAGTCTGAGTCTCTGAAGTAGGATTCTTGTATGATCAATTAACCATTTTGTTGTCATGGGGATGTTGGCATCTGAAGATAGAAGGGAAGAAGATGGATTTGAACTGGAATGGAACTTAATGAGTTTTGATAAAATCATGACTGGACACCATTTATTTGATGTTGAGTAATATGTTATGGAGATTCTGGATTTGAGTCTGTCAGTTTTTGATAAAGGTAAAGTGAAGATGAAGGTATCATTGTGCCTTTTGATGTTAGATACTTTGAGGAAAGCAGATGAACAAGGTGAAGCTGTGGTGAATTCTCCTGGATGAAGGAATCCATAGAAAGCAAGCATGATGGCTGGAGATATAATGAGATTTGAATGATGTTCAAATTGATTAGAGTCTAGTAAGTCTAATAGTTTCCTAAATAAAGGTCCTTTGATTGGGAGTCGACTAGGGGAACTTGGAGTAGATAAACATTTGAAGCCTAATAGAAGTAGTTTGATTGGTTGATTAGAGAATAGAGATGGTGATGATGGATAATACTGAGACAGAGTGAACTGCATACCTGCAAGATATCATTTGATTGTGCCATGTGCGAAATGTAGGGCTTGATGACAAAATGTCAGGAAGGCTGGAACTCGATCTACTGAAATGGTAGTTGGTTCTGATGATGAGGAAGCGCAGCATGATACGTATTTATTCCAGGCTGTTGAATATATAGCTCTGGTAGATGGAGCTAATGATGACCACATGATGATAGATGCCAGATGCCGATAATATATTAGGCCATTATTAGGTCGCAGTGTGTCGGTGGAGGGGTCATAGTTGGGTTGGCTGAAGGATGAAGATGGAAGAATTCCTGAAATTGAAATCAAGAAAGAACATCAGCTGCTTGATTTTGGGCACCAGGAATATAATAGCAATTTATTGTGAAATCGTGGATAAGAGAGAGCCATGTTAACCTCCGCATGAATAGCATGATAGAAAGAGATGATGAACAACCTTTATTGGCATAGCTACTGTGGATTGGTTATCTGAGAATATGGAGACTGACTGGTGGGACTACAAGTGTCCCCATGTGCTGCAGCTGCTACTATGGGATAGATTTGAACAGCAGAGATGTAAATGTAATTTGGATAATGATGATACATCTGAGGCCAGGGGCTGCGATCCATTCTCGAGAGAATATAGCAGCGTATCCGTTAGTAGAAGATGCATCTGTGAAAATGCAAGGATGGTTTTTGTGTGGTGGATTGTTTCTGAATATGGAGCATCCATTCCAATTTGCTAGAAAAAGAGACCACATGGCTAAATCGGACTTAGCAGATGCTGTGATTCTGACATGGTGGTGTAGCTCTTCAACGGATGAGGATCGGATGAGAAGGTATGAAATAAATGATCGACCTTGCGGAATAATTCTCACTGCAAAGTTTAGGTAGCCCAAAAGGGAAAGCAGTTCTTGTTTCGTGCAATCCTCCTGGATGGAAAAGGAGGAAACCAGCTGTTGGATTTGAGAAAGCTTATCTAGCAGGAGGCGAGCTTCCATACGATCGGAATCCAGTACAATGCCCAAAAATTCAAGAGCTGTAGAAGGTCCGGATGTCTTCTTGGCCGCAACGGGAACTGATAGAGTGTTGAACAGGCTGAGAAGCGCCGAGATACTGGCCTCTGGAATGGCATGGGGAGAATCCACAAGAAGGAAATCATCTAGCAAGTGAAGCATGGTGCGTAAGCGACAAATATTCAGCAAGGCCCAGCAGAGGAAGTCGGCAAAGATGTCAAATAACTTGGGGCTGCTACGGCATCCAAATGTAAGAAGAACTACAAAGTAAAAAGCAGAATCCCAATAAACTCCATGGATGTGCCAGAGGGAGGGAGGGATGGATGGGAAGCAACTTGAAGGCATCTGATATGTCTGCTTCAGACAACCAAGAGCCATGGCGGGACTGCTTGATTAAGGAAATGGCATCATCAATACGAGCATATGACAAGGAAAATTCGTTAGCTGGGATGAGAGAATTGACGCTTGGAGTGGGAGAATGACGAGGGGCAGAAAGGTCGATAAGCCGTTTTTTGCCAGAGAACTTCCTAGTAGCAATTCCAAGAGGATTGATTCGATATATTGGAAAGGGGGAGTTGGGGAAAGGGCTTAATAGGAATCCCTTGTCCACTTCCGATTGGAGGAGGGAGCAAACTATGGTAGGTTCCTGAATGGCAGACCGTAGATTAGGGCAGAAATGTGATGAAGTGGGAAGGACTAGAACTCCTGTGTGAAAGCCATAAGTAAAAGCAGAGAGGAGACAGCACACAGCGTCCTGGTCAGGGTGAGTGGACAGCAATTGGGCGAGGGCACCGATGGCCACAGGAGTAGAGGGGTGGACCTGGCATCATTTGGATGGTTTGGGAGCCTTAGGGCAGATGTAGCGAGCGTGAGAATCACCGCAGATACAGCACAAGTGAAGGAATTGGCATCTAGGGTGGAACAACCGTGATCATTGAAGTTGTTGCAAATGGATTTACTGCTGATATTATGAATGGGGTGACCATGGCGGTCGATGCAGAGCTGGCAGGTTTCAGGTACGGGTGTGCTAGGCTGGGGTGGAAGGGGTTCGAAGAACGAATTGGGTCGGAACAGATACGGAAGGCCGAGGAGGAGAGACCTTCAGTGGGCAAAGGGGAGTGAAATGATTAAATGAACCACAGAGTGAACAAGAATAGGCACGTTGGCCATCAAAGTGGTGGCAAAAGAGTTTGTTATCCAAAACTGCCCAATTAAGCTTGATGTTATAATGGTTCAGCGCAGAGGCAGCTTTTACCGAAAAGGAACAATGATAATCGTAGAAATGAGTCCCACCATAACAGACGCTGAGGTTGACAATGAGATAAAGGTAAGTATCCAATTCCTCGCGGCGATCTGGGAAGGAAGAACAAATAATGTCATGGTAGAGGCTGAAGGCAAGGACAAATTCGGCCATGGACATCTTGCGAAGGAGACGAGAGTCCTTAGACTTCAGGATGATGGCAATGTCTCCACATGAAACCACACGATTGTCCAGGATGTTGTGGGATGAGATGAGCAGTGAAATCAAGTTGACGCCCTTGCCATCCAGAATGTCCTTGCGGAGGTGAACTGGCACTGGGTGTATGGGAGAGATGAATGGAGGCCATGGAGAAAGGGATGAACCTGTAGACATTGCAGAAGGCATAGATGGAGGAGGTGCCACTACCAACGGGAGACTAGGATCCTGAGGCGGGATGACATCGGTGGGATGTGATCTGAAAGGCAAGGCGATAACAGGCAGAGGAATCTGAGGAGCAGCAGGATGGGCTTCCAATGAAGAAAGGCAAGTCTGAATATCTGCAATGGAAGTGGTCATTTGAGCCATGAAATCTCGAATATCCGACAGAGGAGTTGAGTCGGATCGCGGAAGGGGCTGGCTGGGGCCAGGAGCAGGTCCAGGTTGTGACAATGCATTCATGAGACGGTCTAGAGCACCTGCTTCCGAGCTGAGGAAGAATAAGAGATGCCTCTTCTGGTCAACTCCGACATGAGGCGAGGCACCGTCCAGTCCTTGATGGAATGGCGGGACTTGGAGGTGCATTTTCGACTGACAGGTTCTGGAGGGGGTATAGGAGTCATAGAATGATCTTCGATGGTTGTATCTTTGACTGATGACATGACAAGGAAGGAGACCTAAGGATAAGAAAAGAAAATGAAAGCCATGGGAGATGACATATGAAGTACAGAATGAGAGGAGAGGGAATGATGGAGAGGAATAGGGAACTGCGAGGGAGCATGGAATGAACGGGAAAGGAATACCTGGGAAGGACGAGAACTTACCACTGAAGGATCTTGGCATGAAAGGCTTGTAATAAGCAGCAGCAAGGAAGAAGCAACGAAGTCCAAGTATACCAGAACCTAAAAATGAAAAGAGCAAAGGTGATGACAAGGAAGCAGGAAGTAATGGAACGATAACAAGAAACGGAGGGAATCGTGAATATATATGTATTTTTTTATTTTGAGAAAATAGATTATGCAGATGCATGGACTCCAATTGCTCTTGAGCTGGAGGAATGAAAGGAAGTCACTGGGTGAGTACCAGCGGCGAGTGGGCCAGTGGGATGGTAAGTACGAGGAACGATAAGGCCACTGAGTCGTACATGATGGGATAGCCGAAGTTCTCGAGAGCATCATAAAATAGATATAAGGAAATATGAATACAGGGATGGAAGCAGAGCTGTAGGACTAGATAGTTTTGTTTTTTTGTGTGTGTTTTTTGAATGCCATGATGCCTATGTAGTAGGGGATGAGACGCTGGATCCCCATGGGCTAGTATTATCGGTGATTGAGTATAGATGCATTCAGTGTTGAGTTATCTATATATAATGAATGTATATATATATATATATATATATGTTGTTTTTTTTGTTTAGATCATGGGGGTATCTGAGATAAGTAAGCAGAAACCAACAACAGTAGTCGTCCCCTAGCTGGACTGCTGTGGCAATATATCAGATGCTATAAGCATGCTAGCCTGTTGAAGTGAACCCAGAATGCAGCAGCCATAGGCAGCTCGCACATAGCTCTGTGCATCTGTCATTCGTTTTAAGTTTTTTTTTTTTATTTTGAAAACAAATGGGAAAGCAGAGGGTTCGTAAGCTTGCCATGGTAAAAGGAGGAATGAGGAGGTAGACGAGGCAGTAACACGAACCAGAGATAAAGTGCAGCAGGGAGTAGAATCGCTAGCAATAGCTGGAATAGATAGAGTGCATCCACTAACCATTGGTATGATGTGCGCCATGCAGCCGACTCCCTGAATAGTGTGGTAATGTCGGATGCAGAGGATATGATGATCCGGGGATCCAGGTCTGAAACGGCAAGCAATCGGCCGAGCAGTAGGGTGGGAGGTGCGAATGCTCCAGCTAGAATTCCTGAAGGAGAGCTGCATCGAGCTGGAGAAGCTGTGAGATGGAGACAAGATGGAGGTAGGGGGGCCATGCTGTAGAAGAGCTGCAGGCAGGGATAGCTATAGGAAAGCCTAGAAGCGGCTAGCGTTTTGAGGGACGAGGGCTAGTGAGGCATTGCGAAGGGGGAAGGAGAGCAGTGAAGACAAACAAACCGGTTACTGAGCAGCAGTGGTAGGTGTAGGAGGTCCGTGGCAGGGAAGGCAGAGGGAGAATCCAGCGAGCTAGGTCAGCGAATGGGGGTGGGGGGAGCAAACACCGCCCGAGAAAGTAAGACAAACCTGCCGAAAGCAAGGACAACGGCTTTGAGATGCGAAGATGCAGAACAGCAGCGATTAAACTGCAATCACAAGCTAAGGTCAGTGAAATACTAGAGCAAGACGCTGATGGGGCTCAGGGAAAAGGACGAATAGTCGAGTTTCGAATTCTAAGCACGAAGTGCTGTGAGATCTGAATTTTCAAATGAGAGGGATGAGGAAGGGAGGAGCTTATTTTCACTACATTGAACCTCGGCTTAAAGCCCTCCCATTGTGTGCTGCCAGTGCCAACAGTTTCCGAGCTCCTGTGGATTTGTACAATGTTTTGTGACATTTCAGTTGGGTGAAATGTTTTGCACCTGTGTGGTTTGCAGAGTCCTGCTAGTACCACTCTAAACAATGTTTGCACCAGTGCTGTTTTACATTTCTTTGTACCGAAGCTGTTGTGTATAATGTTTGTTTTGCTAGCATCATTTTGTGTAATAAGAGGCAGTGTGGTCTATTAGTTTTAACATCAGATTTGCACCTGGGTGGTCACAGATTCAAACCTCAGTAGAGCCAAATACTAATAGTGTGACCTTCAGCAAGTAACCTGACCTCCCTGTGCTCCATTCCACTCAGCTGTACAAATGGGTAGAAATAGGATCCCACTGGAAACAAGATGTTACATCTCAACCAGGCTACCTTTGATAAATCAGCTATTGTTTTGTGTTGGTGTGTGATAGGAAGATAACTGGCATAAGTGATATTGGGAATACTCAATAGAGGACCCTTTCAAGGGTTCAAAAAGTAAATGTATCAAACACTCTAGAAATAGGCTTTCTTTTATCAAAGTAAAAAAACAGGTTTATTTTCTTTATAACCACAGCTTTTTCCTTCTATCTTGCATTTCTAACTTGAAATATACAGCAGCAACTAATCTCATTGAGGCATGACCATTTCTATGCCAATAAGTTCTAAACACTCTCAAGTACGTAATACTTTGTATATGCACAAATGTTCTGCTTTACTGTAGCACAGAAAGATTATTGCAAGCAGCACGTGCTGCAGTACCGACTTTATTTTAGCACAGGTAACTTATTGAAGCAGCACCTGCTGCAGTACTGACTTTATTTTAGTACAGGAAACTTATTGAAGCAGCACCTGCTGCAGTACTGCGGGCCTATTGGTGAGCTGGTCTCAGCTAGTCTCGAATTCACTGATTGCAATTGGGAGGGTCAGGGAACTGAAAAGGTCATGCCCAGTGATGAAAGTGGTTCACAAGAAGTAGAGGAACTTTATTCAAGTTGGAAAACCCAACTTTGCTAGGGGGGTCTGGGGACATGAGTCGATTTTGTGCATTTTAGATAATTCTGGATCACAATCTGTTTTATAAAATGAATACTTTCAGGTGTCATATTTTAGCAATCTGACTTCCTCAAAAAAGTTGTTATAGGTTAATAACTTAACATATTTAACATGAAATGGGATGTGTGTAGCTGGTTTTAAGATTCACATTTCCATTCTGTATGTACATCATATGCACTCCTCCCCACCCACCATTTTGGTGCACTCACTGGGTATCCTTATACTGTATAAGACAAATAAATACATAATACATTTAAGAAACAATAGGAAACCAAACAGATAGATATTAACTCAGATACAACTCACAGCACACCATGTGTATACTAGGCCTTAATGCATGCACCTGGTGCGTTGTGAGGCATGAGGGACATGCACTCCTTCACAGTATATCCATGCCTGGAGTGTGGCATACTACTTATTAAATGACATCTTCTTCAGCTGGAAAAAACATACAGAAACATAACATTAATCAGAAATATATTTTATTCATCCACAAAAGAATGTAATTCGACCTCCAAATATGTTGAGACACATTTATTTTTAGCACCAATTTTTTCGCCTCATGGTGCTGGTGACAAACGTAAACTTTTCTCACAAATGCAATTAGTATTTCTTTTTTTTTATCATAGACATCTTTATCCTCCACGCTGAGCAGATCTCTGCGATCCCCCTTTGCTGTTGCTCACTGCTGTAGTGCTGCTGGTCTCTGCCTGCGCATACATACAGTGAGCTGCAAATACCTAACCCACCCCAGAGGAACAAGAGCCATCGTAGGACACTCAATCCTTCCTCTCCCCTGCCAGCCCCCGGTGGCCCGAGTCCATTCCCAAACCCGGGTTGCCGGCGTGGTGCAAGGTGTGACATCCAGTGCCTCAACCCTCAGCGCCACCGGGCCAGCTCAATTAATATTTCTTGAAATAAAACATTTAGAAATTATATATATTAACAGTGTATAGTATTGTGTTTTTCTGTATAGAATTTCATCCATTTAAAATTATGTTGTACATTTCAAAGGTCATGGGATGTGATTCTACCCTACTGTGGTAGAACAGCATTCTGCAACCTCTATAGACTGCATGAGTTAATTTCATCTTGAAAGCAAAAAGAGACACACACATATATTTCAAACAGTATTATACAATTGTTTATGAAAATCATGTATCCTCATTGGTCAACATATCATATGACAGTGTGAATTTCCTACAATAACCCATAGATGAGAAATAGCATAAGAAACATAATTAAACACATTTTAAATTTATTTCACACATGGGTCCATTGTATAATCACAATAAGGCACTCCAGGGTGTGGGTTATGTGGGGATTTACCCACTTCTTGTGTGGTTAAGTCACTTGGTTGTGCCTCGTGGCACAACACACAAAGCGTTGGTAAATCTTCCAATAACCCATACCCTGTTGTGCATTACTGCCTAAATACAAGAAGAGCATCTCTATACACAATCGGCATGTTTTTCCACCTCAGGGTTCTGATTCCAGTGGACCTATCCAGCTTTGCTCTCGAGGTCATAAGGAATCAGAACCCTTCTGTGACAGCAAACACTAGTTGTGAATAGTTACCCATCCAGCATTCCCTGTGTATTGTAACATATGCCATCAATCAAAAATACCATCAATCAAAGTTAACCACACAGTAAACTTTTTTTTTTTTTTTGAGCCATCTTTGAGTTGCAAACAATGCCATGCTGTCAACCTTTTACATCCCATTAACTGGAAAAACTATTTACTATTAAGAGATATGATGATGTAATGTGTCTTCTGCATAATGTTTTCAGCTTTTTTATTTTATATTTTTTAGCTGTACAAACACTGGCAGAATGAGTAGTTGTTTCTGTGATCATAGCATGGCACATTGTATAGTTAACCACCTGCTGCTTTTTGGGAACTTTTTTTTTTAATTTGTAAGTAGAAGTAGCCATTTATAACACTTATAGTATACACATGCAAAGAACAACTGTTGTGATGATACAAGAAACCAAATATTTCTGAAATCATTTTTATTCTTCTAGGGTGCGGAGGAAAAATGCTAACAATATCAAGATTAATGTAACTATAGAATGTATGGTGTCAAATCAGCCCTATGTTAGGCCATTACAGGAGGCAGTATAGCATAGTGGGTTAAGGCTCTGAGCTGTAGATCTGGAGACCTGGGTTTCAATCCCACAGCCACCTGGGTGTATATGGTGTGATCCTGAGCAAGTCAGTTAAACAAGCTTTGGCTTAGTGTGCTACTCTTGGTTAAACAGTGTTAATTTCTTAGTAACATACAAATAAATGTATAACCTTATTATATGCCGAACAAGGCTTAACACTGTAATATGTATGGGGAGCCCTTATTATTACCTGACATCAAGCAGATTAGAACCTTGTTATGCCATCACTAGAACATCACTATGTTGCTAACCCTTTCTAAGTTTGTCATATCTATGGTATAAAAATAATGGAATGCTCACAACAATCATTGTCCCATAAGATAGAATTAATTACCATAGCAATTTTGTATCTTTCAGTGGAATCTGACTGTATTCTGACTTATGCAGTTAGCCCTCTCAGTTGAACTGCCCCGAAGAGGAGAGAGTTAAAGCCTATATGACAATAGTGGAACATTAAATAGGCTCAAGCTTGATTATCAAACTGCTGTTGTCTGTACGTTCTATGTAACTGCCAGATTATTATGAGCAAATATAATAATAAATACTAAGTGATGCTAGATAACAATATAGTAACTTACAGAAATGAATATAAAACCCTATAGTAGGGCAATTAAAAAGAATCAAGACAGTGTTCCAGTATTTTATGGCCGTTTTGGTCCTTGGCGATTTTAACATAAATTGGTCTCCTGATGATAATCCAGCATTGGAATCTCTTATAACAAATGCTGGGCTAGTGCAGGTAGTCTCTACTTATACTAGAATGAATTTAGTAAGCAATAGGCATGCTACAATAGACTGGATCCTTACTAATAACTTTCCTAAAATAGCAGTTGAGGGTACTCTCCCTGATGTTGTGAGCGATCATTTGGCAGTATATTGTGTATGGAGATGTAATGTACCAAAATTACCAACCAGATTTATATCATTTAGGAAATGTCTGTTACAAATTATAGAGGATTTGGTGGAGGGTTTAAATAACAGAGATTGGACTTATCTGGATGCAATCCCTGAAGTAAATTGTGCAGTGGACTATTTCAATCAGACTTTAGCTGAGCTACAAAATAGTTATTTTCCTTTAAAGACTCGCAGGGTCAGAGGTATAGGAAATAGATGGATTACACCAGAGTTATTTAAGTCCATGAGAGAGAGAGAGAGACTTTGCCTGGAGGCAGTACAAGGAGTTAAAAACAGACCAACATTTTAATAATTATCGGGGTTTGCGCAACCTGTGTACGGCCAAAATAAGATTATGTAAGTAAGAGTTCTATTGGACAAAACAGCAGAATAACTTGAATAATCCCAAGCAATTTTGGTCTGCTATTAAGGAGCTGACTGCCCCTAAGGTTAGTGCTGTACCAAGTCAGATAAATGTGGGTGGGAACCTAACGTATGATTTGTTTGTAATTACTGAAGCTTTTATGACTAAATTTACAGATTTCACTACCTGTACAAATGCTTTTCTTTCCTCGCATTCTCAGGGTCCTTCATGTCTGAAGGAAAGTCATTTTTTCTTTCTATTTTTGGCAAATTAGGCCTAGTGAAGTACTGAGATTATTAAAAAACCTATCTCCTAATAAAAGCTCTGGGCCTGGAGAGCTCAATGTCAGGTTTCTAAAGCTTGTTGCTGACTGTATATATGTTCCATTAACTAAAATTTATAACTTATCCTTGATTACGGGTGAATTTCCATCTTACTGGAAATGTACAATCATAAACCCTATGTATAAGGGTGGATTAGTAAATGTATTAGATGGTTATTGTCCTAGCTCTCGCCTTCCTGTTTTGGGTAAAATGCTTGAAAACATTGTCAATCATCAGATGGTGGAGTTTCTTGACTCCGCTGCCCTCCGATCCCTGGCGCAGCATGATTTCCGTAAATATCATGGTACGGGTACAGCCTTGGCCAGGTTCACTGATTATGTTGGTAAGGCACTCGATAGCGGTAAGCTTGCTGGTGCCGTGTTCGTGGACCTGTCCAGGGCCTTTGACCTAGTAGATCATTGCTTGCTGCTCCGGGGGTTGGAGGGCCTCGGAGTCGGGGGCTCCCCATTGAGATGTATTGGCAGTTACTTAGCTGAATGGCCTTTGTGAGTTAGTTATCAGGGAGTTTTATCTAGGACTAAAATCATGGAGGTGGGGGTACTCCAGGGCTCTATCCTGGGTCCCCTACTTTTTTCTTTGTTTATCGATAGTTTACCAAATTATCTGGTATGCACTGAGGTTTTGATGTATGCAGACGATATTATTCTTTATACTAGTGCTCCATCAGTGGATGGTATAAAATCAAATCTGACTGCTAATTTTCATGCACTTGAACTGTGGTTACATTCCCATCTTCTTCTTTTAAATAGAAGGAAAAACAAAGAGTACGCTTTTTGGCTCTAAGTATAGGTTAAACAAGAGTAGTTCTCTTGAGATTGTAAGCCATGATGGTGTTATGTTGAAGCAGGTCTTCCAAGTTAGGTACTTAGCACTAATTTTGGATCCTTATCTATTCTATACATTACATATTAAAACTGTTTGTAGAAATGTAGATCAAAGATTGGGGGCTTTGTTTAAGTTGCGGGATCTGTTAACAAGGGAAGCCAGATGTGCAATAAATCTAAGCGTCTTGTTGACAATATAGAGGATAGTGTATGGGCAACAGTGTTGTTCACTTTGAGAGGTTGTCTGACAACCATTGAAACTTCGAGAGGTTTGCGGGTGTCATGACACCGAGAAGTGAAAAGGCACTGTTGTTATTCACTGTTGCCCATACACTGTCTTTTGCAGTGTATGGGCAAAAGTTAAAAAACAAAACAATTTGTGGATTTTTTCACGGTCGTACGATGTCGCTTCCGCCGAGCCCGTGTCGGTGACAACACTCATTTTACTCTGGCTCCGCATGTTAAATTGAATAATTGGGCTTTGCGATATGCTGGATAAGAATTGAACTAAAACGGCACTTACTTTTAAATTAGGACATCCTCCAGTGCCTACGCTGAAGTGCCGCAGCCATTTTAAAGATGAACAGAAGCGCGACTTGCACATGCACAAACGTGAGCAGAACTGTTGTGCCATCGATGTGATGTACTGATGATGGTACAACAGCTAAATTACGTCACATCGATGGTACAACAACACTAGTAAATGATGGATTTTTAGTGATTATAGCATTCTAGCATACACCATGTTGAATTATAATTCATTTTTATTTGTGAATTTGGGTAAGTCTGATGCCACTTTGCTAACAACTACATTCCATGCTATATACAGATTTGCATTTAAGCTTCCATATAGAACACATCATTGTGATTTGTATTTAGCTACATCCTGGCTTCCCCCATGTTTATATTCTCATTATAGCTTAAGTTGCTTGGTTTAAAATACCTTGGACTTGGGTACAGTTTCTCCTTTGTCTTCATTGTTAAATATTAGGATACAAATAGTGAATTATGCTCCAATGCTTCTGTTATGTTAACTATTCCAAAAATAAAATCAAGATCAGGGCAGCAAGCTTTTTCTTATTATGCTCCGGTATATTGGAATAATATTTCATGCACCTTACAACATATTGAAGGAAAAATTACTTTTAAAGCATCAGTGAGACAACATTTTTTAAGTATGATGGTATGTGATTGTTATTAATCTATTATTGTTAGTATGTTATTATGATTATGTTGTTTGTTAGTAAAATTGTATTGTATTGTATATGTATTATATGTTGTATTACATCTTGACTGTAACACTGATTATGATCCTTGGTCATATTTGAAAAAGGGCCTTGGCTCATATTGTCTACCCGGTAAACAAAAGTTTAAATAACAAATAAATGTTATAAAAAAAAAAATGAAAGAACAGATGGAATGCAGAGCCTCTCAGGTTCTGGTAGCGGAGGTAGAGTGGGTAGTTATAGTACAGAAAGACTCACCTGAAAGAAACAATATTACCATGGTAAGTAATGTGTCCTTTAAACCTCAGGATGTCTTACTGTATTCTGACTTATGCAGACTACCAAGCATTGCCCCATGGAAGTGGTCACAGAACCAGCATAGGAAATAGGACTATAAATACTGGTGTGCCAAACCTGGCATCACATCTATCCATAGTGTCCATGCAGTACTGCTTAGTGCATGTATGAACAGTTTTCCAGCTAGCTACATTACAGGTTTCGAGCAGAGGGATATCATAGTGTGGTGAGCCCTTCAGCCCAGTTATGGTTCCTTACCCAGTTTGTCATAGCAGAACTGAATGCAAGACTCAATCCAACACGCGATGGTCCTTTTTCTTGATGTCTTCCCCATCTTCACTTCATGACAGGTAAGGAAAAGCTGGGTACACTCATTCCTATGACCCATTGTCCGATATAGATAGTAGCAGATATCCATCTTAACATCCAGGCTATGCAATCTGCCTTCTATTAAAATATAGTGGTCATTAAAGAAAACAGACAATGTAATGGACTGGTTCAGGTGGAAATCCAAGACTACCTTGGGAAGGAATGTTCTATTTGTTCGGAGAACAACCTTGCCCCTATGGCATGCAATGTAGTTAGGCTACACCAGCAAGGCCTGTAGCTCACTGATCCTCCTTGCTGAGGTGATGGCTACAAAAAAAAAAACAGGCAGAGACAGCTGCCAAGTGCACATTCATGGTGGAAGGCTGGAGGCTCAGGGAGTGAAGGTGAGTTAGAAAATCCAGCAGGACTGCCAATCTGGCTTCCTGTTGATCAGTATCTTTTTGAGAACAACAAACACAGAACATTTTCCATTTAGAATTGTAAGTCTTCCTGGTGGAAGGCTTTGTGGAGACCCTCAGAATGTCCAAAACCCATTTAAGAAAGATGCAGGTCTGCATAGTCTAGTTACTAAAGAAGCAAACCCTGAGACAGAGGGATTTGAGGTTGTGGGGTGGAGGATCCTCCCTTGCGAGGAGGTCAGGTGGTTGAGCCTCCTGTGGAGGAATGTTGGACTGGTCACTGACAGAAACATTAGCATTGCATGCCAAGGATGTCTGGAACATGGTGAGTAATTATGTATTCAAACAACATGAAGTCTTGCTGTATTCTGACTATATGCAGACTACCAAGCAGTAGCCCCTGGAGGAGGGATATACAGAACCTACTTTGGAAAAAGGCTTTGCAGTACTGCTGTGCCAAACCTAGCATCACTTCTGGGTTGAATAATGCTTGGTAAATGTGTGAACAGTTTTCCAAGTGGCTGCTTTACAAATTTACGAAAGGGGAATATCTCTAGCTGCTGTCACAGAGGCATGGTACCCCTGGTCGAGTAAGCCCTCAAGCCTGAGGGAGGCTCCTTGTCCAATTCTGTGTAACAGAACTGAATACAAGAGACAATCCACCTGACTATCGTCCTCTTGGTGGCAGGTTTACCCTTTCCTACTTTTCCATAAGTGAGAAACAACTGAGAGCAATCATTTCTATGGGCCTTAGCATGGTCCATATAATAGCTTAACACCCTTTTTACATCCAGACTGTGCAGCCTTCTTTCACGTGAAGAAGAATGATCAGTGTAAGACACTGTCAATGACCGACTGGTTAAGGTGAAAATCCAAAACCACTCTGGAGAGAAATTTCCTATTTGTCCTAAGCACCACCTTGTCTTTGTGAAAGGCGATAGTCAGGTTATATAGACAGGGCCTGTAAGTCACTGATCCTCCTGGCAGAGGTAATGGCCACCAAGAAAACAGTATTCTAATTCAAGTACTGTAGCTCAGCTGAAGACATTGGTTCAAATGGGGGCTGCATTAGCTGTACAATACAGATATTAAGGTCCCATGCTGGAGTTTATTTTATTTTGGTTTGAAGTTTTTGGTTTTGTTTATTTAATCGTTTTTGATCCTGAGTTGGTGTGACTTTAACATTGTATGTAAATGAAATAGCTTTCTTGAAATTGTATTTTTTGTGATGTTACTACAATAAAAATTCCCCTACTCTTTTCGAGAAGTGCCATGGGATCTTTAACATCCACCTGAACTACCACCAGAGCAGGCAGATGGGACCTCGGTTTATCATCTCATCCGAAAGACAGCACCTCAGGAGTGCAGCACCCCACCTTCATGCTGCACTGCAGTGTCAGTATTGGGATATTAACCCAAGTGCCTGGTGTGGGGATAGAACCCACAGCTTTCTGATCTCCCGGCCTCAGAGTTAGTTCCTTAAAGGGAGGGTTAGTACTAAACCTTTGAAAAATTTACTAAAAACAGAGTGAAGTGCAAGGCAAGATTTCTTTCCTGCAGAAAGAAAAGCAGATACAGCTGCCAAGTGAACCTTAAGAATGGTGGGCCTAAGGCCTAGGCCATTAAAATGGACCAAATAGTCCAGAGTTGTAGATAGGTCAGCTGAATGTGGCTGTTCATTTTTCTGAGAACACCAAATACTGAATCTGTTCAACTTGGAATTATAAGTCTTTCTGGTGGATGGCTTCCTATAGACCTTCAAAACAGCCAAGATCCCTTGTGAAAGATGCAAGCCTGCATACTCTAACTTTTCATGATCCAGGCCTTTAGCCTGAGAGAACTGAGACTGGGACAACTAATCCTCCCCTGAGAGGAGATTATGGTGTCGTGCCTCCTGGGAAGGTAAAGGGGAACTGTGACTGACAGGGACAGTAACAGAGGATACCAAGGTTGCCTGGCCCAGTCTGGTGCCACCAATATCACTGTAAAGGGCTGAGATCTGATTCTTATCAGTACTCTGAAGAGAAGAGGAAGGGGGAAGGCATGCAGGAACCTGTTTGTTCAATCCAACAGTAGAACATCTTGAGGCACAGACCCCAGAAGTGGAGGTCTGCAGCAGAACAGGGGGAGCTGATGTTTGTCTGGGGCTGCAAAGAGATCTATCTCTGGAGTGCCCCACCTCCTGAAAATAATGTGAAGAATTTGGTGGTTTAGGAACCACTCATGGTGACCCTGAGAGATCCTGCTGCAGAAACTGACGGTACATTGTCCTTCCCTGGAAGATACACTGCTATGAGGGAGGTTGGAGGGAGTAGGCCAGAGTCCATACCTTCATGGCTTCCGTGCACAAGACCATTGACCGAGTGCCCCCTTGCTTGTTTATGTAGTACATAGTAATGGTGTTGTCTGTCCTGACCTGCACCACCTTCCCCTGTGCCATCTTTGAGAAGGCCTGAAGGGCCAGAAGCACAGCCTTGAGTTCTAGTAGGTTGATGTGAAGGAGAAAATCCTGCTGTGACCATGTGCCTTGAGTAGTGAGGCTCCCCAAATGAGCTCCCCAACCCATAAGGGAGGCGTCTGTGGTGAGAGTCACTGAGAGTGACTGGTGAAGGAAGGGAACCCCCTGCCTGAGACTGCCATCCTCCAACCACCATCGGAGAGCCTGGACAAGAGTTTGAGTTACTGGAATCAGTTTGGTGAGAGGATCCTTTTTCTGAGACCAGAAACACCGGAGGTGAAATTGAATATCCCTCATTAGAAATCTGGCTCCCTGGACCACTGTGATGGATGCTGTCATGTGGCCTAGAAGCTGGAGAAAGTTCCTGCCCAGATGAGACACTTGAGGTCTGAAAGAGGCTGCCAGATTTGATAGGGCCCTTACTCTCTGAAGGGGAAGAAAGGCCTTTGCTTGAATAGTGTCCTGCTCTGCCCCTATAAAGGTGAGAAGCTGGACTTGCTCCAGCACTGACTTGAAAAGATTGAGAAGAAATCCTAGGGAACCCAGAAGCCTCTGGGTAATGGTCAGAGCTGACCTTACTTGATCTGGGGATTGACCCACAATGATAGATAGGGGAACACAGAGAATGGGTAACTGCATAATTTATTTATTTATTGAAATTGATTCACCAGGAAAGGCACAATGAGCAAAATGCTGCTTATCTCCTGGTGCGACCTAGGAGAAGGGTTACAAGGGAAGGATAACATGCAGGTTATCACAGTAGAGATACAATTAAACAGTTGTACAGAGTAGCATGGAAATACTTGGTTACAACATTGGTTAACAGTCAGCTAAAAGTGTATACCAGTGTATACGTACAACTTCAGACATGCATGCATACATACATACATACATACACACACACATACCTACATAGAGTACAGATTGCTGCTGTAGATTAACACTTGGGGCTAAATCTAGGCAGGACAGAGAGAGACAAGAGAAGGTGAGTAAGTGCCTTTTTTATATATATAAGCCAGCTTCCAAGGATAAGGTGGTGTCGCCGGTCAGGCAATGGGGGATTTGATGGGGGGGGTCATTAATTTATGGAGTGCAGGCACAGTTTACCATGAAGTAGTTAGCCATTGCAGTTGATAGGGAATGGGTAGAAGAAGAGTGACGGATATGAGGGGAGAGAGCATTCCAGAGTTTCAGGAAAAAGTGCCAGAAGGCTGTTTGTCCAGCAGAGGTCTTACATCTGGGAATATTTAGTAGTTGGGTGTCAAGGGGCCGGAGGGCGTGAGAGGGAGTGGGAGCCAGCAACAGTGTGGAGGAGAGGTAGGAGGGGAAGGTGCCAAGCCACAATTTTGAGACAAAGTTGGAGCAGTGCAGTAGTCAGCGATTTTTGAGGGAAGGGAAGGTGAGGGAGCAGTAAAGGTCACAGTGGTGGGAACGGGGGGAGGCATCGAGAGCGAAGCAGCAGAAGGCGTTGAAGAGGGAGTCTAGTTTAGATAAGGTGGATTTTGGTGCAGCGCTGTAGACTATGTCACAGTAGTCTAAGGAAGGAAGGATCATCTTCTGCACTAGTTCTTGCCTAACCATAAAAGGGAGGCAAGAGCGGTTCCTGTAGAGGGCACCTAGCTTGGGGGGAAGTTTTTTTATGATTGCATCAATGTGATCAGAGAAAATAAGGTGATGGTCTAGCCATACCCCTAGATATCGGAAGAAAGCAACATCCTCCAGGGTTGTCCCATCCTGAGTGTGGAAGGATGTGAGCGAGGGGAGTCGGGATAGCCTCTGTCTCATGCCAAAGGACATGGTGACAGTTTTTTTAGCATTGAGAGAAAGCTTGTGTGAACTGAACCAGAGTTGAACTTTATTGAAATCAGACTGGAGGTTGGATGCTACTTCTTCCGTGGAGGAGCCAGAGACGAATAGGACAGTGTCGTCCGCATACATGTGAATGGATGAAGCTGTGCAGATTTGTGGCAGGTTGTTGAGAAAAACGGAAAACAGGATGGAGCCAAGGACTGGCCCTTGGAGGACACCAGTAGTCACGGGGAAGGGGGGGAGGATGTGGCATCCGTAATTCTTACTGACTGTGTTCTTCCTGAGAGATAGGCACTGAACCAGTTAATAGCTGAGACAATGAGGCCTGCATCCAAGAGGCTTGTTAACAGCAAGGGGTTGGAGGCAGTGTTGAATGCTTTAGCAAGGTTGACAAATATTGCAGAGGAGACCTGCCCTCTATCCATTCCAGAGAGGATGGTGTCAGTGAGTCTTAACAAGGAGGAAGCAGTGGAGTGGCCCTGTCTGAAACCAGACTGAAACAGCATGAAGAAGTTAGAGTCAGAGAGAAAGGAGGTAAGTTGGGCGAGTACCAGGTGTTCTTGTAGTTTGGCAAGGACTGGGAGGAGAGAGATAGGGAAGTAGTTTGAAATGAAGGAGGAGGGGGCCCCTTTAGGGAGTGGAATGACAACAGCGTGTTTCCAGGCCTGGGGGACGGCAGCAGTGGTAAAGGAGAGGTTTAGGAGATTGGCTAGAGGTGTTGCTATGGCTGGTGCAGAGAGGAGAAGGAGTTTGGCGTCCAGCCCATTGAGGAATTACCTTTAGAAGGGTTTAGGGCCAGTAGGGCCAGGAGGGCTTCAGTTTAAGTAATAGATTAGAAGGAGAAGGTGCAAGGCCTAAGCGAGTTCGAGGCTCCTGCGGTAAAGTCTGGTGGAGTGGTGGGGGGCAGGGAGAAGAGGAGAGTTGAGGCACAAGAGGTAAAGTATGCGTTGAACTCGGCAGCCACCACCCCTGGGTCTGAGAGGAGTGTGTTGTTTACGTTTAGGAGCGGTGTAGGATTTGCAGCTGGGTGGAGAAGAGAGAGTGAATGACCTTCCAGAATTTGGATGGGCTATTTAAGTTTGACTGGAGGGAGGAGTTGAAGTATTCCGCTTTAGTGAGCTGAGTTGCTCTGGTGCACTTGTTACACAGCACACGGTACATGGTGTAGTCTTGTGGGAGGTGCGATGATTTATGCACCCACCATGCCTTGTCGCGGGCATTTTGGCAGGCTATAAGTTCTTCGGTGATCCACCGCAGGTGGTTACCATGTACACTGGAGCGACGCAGTGGGGCATGTATGTTCCAGACATCAAGCAACGTGTCGTGGAAGTGTATGAAGACATTATCAATGGAGCGGACTGGAGTGGGTGTGGTCCAGTTAGCGAGGGCTAGGTCTTTGAGCACGGTGGCAAGGTTGAGGGATTTATAGGACCGTTGGATTAGAAACTTTGGGGCAGATGTGGGGCGGTGAATTTTCCTGATCAGGTATGTCATGTGGTCGTCACTCAGGGAGTCAGGGAGCAGACCAGCTTGAATGACCCGGTGGGGGTGGGAGGTGAGTGCCTAGTCTATTAGTGAGTGGTTCCCAGATTTGGGGTTTAGGCAGGTGGGCTCGATGATGGATTGTGACAGGTTTAGTGCCGAAATGTCAGTACGGGTTTTGCTGAGAGAATGAGATAACCAGCTGTGGTTAAAATCTCCCATGATATACAATTCCCCCTTCAAAGATAGGGAGGAGATTTGCGTGAGTAGGTCGGTGACAGCTGATGCTCGAGTGCCTGGCTGGCAGTATACACTGGCTATGTAAATAGGGAGTGAGAAGGGTAGATCCAGTTGAACCATTATAAGTTCATGGGCTTTTGGTTCGGACTTTGCTATGACTACGGAGAAGTGTAGTTCGGCATTTACATCAATGGCCACACCACCGGCTCTGTTAGCCATGTCCTGGTGGGCATAGTGTAACCTGGTATTGAGACAGAGGGCTCAGAGATATTTTTGTTTAGCCATGTCTCGGACAAGATGATGATGTTGGGGACATAGTGGGTAGCAAGTACTTGGAGGGAGTCGATTTTGGGGGCTAGGCTTCTTATGTTTAGGTGCAAGAGGCGCAGGCCATGTGGGAGGGGGGTGTCACTGGGGTTTGTGGTGGTGGATGAGTTTGGAGAGGGTCCAGGTGAATTTCGCAGGGTAGGGGTATGGTGGGGACCTAGGTTCAGATGCATGTCCCCAGCTGCGAGGAGCAGGAGGGCAATAGTAAGGTAGTGTCCTATAAGTTGTAGCCACCAATAAGTAGTTGAGCGCCATCTTGTATGAGTACGCGGGCAGCTGTAGGAGGTCCGATGGGAGGTAAGTAGTTGTAGAATTGTCCATATGTGCAAGGGAGGCAAAAGGAAGGGGCAGGGATGCGCGTTTGAGTGGACCCACTTATGGCTGAGGGGAGTGGCAGTTGCAGAGCTTGGGGGAATAGTGGGACCTTATAAGATCAGGCAGGATAGGAGGTTGAATTTGAAGGGATGTTTGTGGTAAGTTGGAGAGGAGTGGTGGGTGGCAGATGATTTAGATAGCAAGGAGGGGCAGGTAACCTAGCAGTACTAAGCATACCTCTCAACTGTCCCCGATTTTCAGGGACGTCCCTGATTTTGACTTAGAATTTTCCTCTGTCCCCCATAAAGTTATTGTTTTTGTGACAGAACAGTGGGGATTGAAAGTATAAAATAATGCCAAACATTAAAGTTACAGACTTGTTCTTCTTCAGAAAATGCATCTTACACTAATCTACTTATTCTATCAGTTTTCTGAGTGAATAGTACCAATTTTTAAGATGTGTCCCTGATTTGGGGTCTTTGTCCCTGATTTGTTTTAAGCTTTGTCCCTAATTTACGAGTAAAGAGGTTGAGAGGTATGAGCAGTGGGGACATGGCTAGTGGCATGCAGCAAGCAGTAATTAGGGAGGGGCTAGTGGGCTGGAGGATGGAGAGGGAGAGAGGATTGAGGGACATGTAGGCTGAGCACTGAGACTGAAATAATAATGATGCCAGAAGCTTAATGGTGACCTCTAGTGGCTAATTAATATAAGTAGCATATGGGATACCAGGGAGAGTGCATTCAATTTGAGTCACGCGAGGTCTCGCAAGAGGAGTCACTGTATGAGTACTACCAACTAGGGTGGGATTGTATTGGGGATGGGCGGGATCAGTCAAGGCGACTGCGGGGAGTAACTACTGCTGAGTTGAAATGGCGAGGTGAGCTGCCGGAGCTTTTTCGTACCTGGGTAGTCGGGGGGGGGAGGGCAGTTCCTGCACGGCTCTCACGACCTGGGACCCTCGGTGGATCCTGAAGCTGTGGAGACAGAAGGGGAGGTAAGCAAATTTTTATACAACCCACAGAGCTGATTAGCATACGAGGCAGCAGCACACTACTACCTAGTCTGGTGCAGTTTAACAATACATCGTTTGAATCACTGATAATATACAGAAAAAGTCTGAGCTACTGTTTAAACATGATGCGAACTTGCTGTTTAAAACGGAGCAGCATTTGAGCTTAAAATCACGGATTAAATACCAGGTTCCCAGTCTGAGCTACTGTTTACACATGATGTGCATTTGAACTTAAAACCTTACAGTCAACATTTGAACTGAGTTAGGAAGCCCAAATCAGCCAGAGCAAGCAAAATGTAAAATGCATTCAGAACAAATACTGGCTACAATGCTTAAGGATCTGCCACCTGAACTGGCGTTCCTAGGAAGTCATGCACAGTAGGAATTAATTAGATGTCTAGCTCCACTATAGTCAGGCACAGTAGAGGTTCTTACAGCAACAACAAAAGTTATTAAGTCTATTAAATATAGGAATTGCTGCATCCTCTTAAGGCTCTATTTGGAAAGCGCTGAAAGCTATGCTGAGATCTTAAATAGTCCTGGTTCAAAAAACTATCTCCACTGTTGTGGCATCCCAAATTTGAATTAAAATGGTGCCAACAGCTACTTCTGAGTTGAAATAGCAAGGTGAGCTTCCAGAGCTTTTTAGTACCTGGGTAATGCAGGGGGGGCAGTTCCTGCATGGCCCTCGTGACCTGGGACCCTAGGTGGATCCTGAAGCTGGGTAATTAGGAGGGTGGGGGAGGGCAGTTCCTGCATGGCCCTCGTGACGTGGACCCTCGTGGATCCTGAAGCTGGGTATTGGGTGGGTGGTGGGGAGGGCAGTTCCTGCATGGCCATTGTGACCTGGGACCCTTGGTGGATCCTGAAGCTGGGTAGTTCAGGGGTGGGAGGGGCAGTTCTGCATGGCCCTCGTGACCTGGGACCCTTGGTGAATCCTGAGCTGGGTAGTTTGGGGGGTGGGGAGGCAGTTCCTGCACTGTCCTTGCGACCTGGGACCCTCGGTGAATCTTGAAGCTGGGTAGTTTGGGGGCAGTTCCTGCATGGCCCTCATGACCTGGGACCCTTGGTAGATCCTGAAACTGGGTAGTTCAGGGGTGGGGGAGGGCAGTTCCTGCATGGCCCTCGTGACCTGGGACCCTTGGTGAATCCTGAAGCTGGGTAGTTTGGGGGTGGGGAGGGCAGTTCCTGCACTGTCCTTGTGACCTGGGACCCCGGTGAATCTTGAAGCTGGGTAGTTTGGGAGGGGCAGTTCCTGCATGGCCCTCATGACCTGGGACCCTCGGTAGATCCTGAAGCTGGGTAGTTCAGGGGGTGGGGGAGGGCAGTTCCTGCATGGCCCTCATGACCTGGGACCCTCGGTGAATCCTGAAGCTGGGTAGTTTGGGGGTGGGGAGGCAGTTCCTGCACTGTCCTTGACCTGGGACCCTCGTGAATCTTGAAGCTGGGTAGTTTGGGGGGGCAGTCCTGCATGGCCTCATGACCTGGGACCCTCGGTAGATCCTGAAGCTGGGTAGTTGGGGGTGGGGAGGTGGTTCCTGCATGGCCCCTCGTGACCTGGGACCCTCGGTGGATCCTGAAGCTGGGTAGTTCGGGGTGAGTGGGGGGCAGTTCCTGTACAGCCCTTGTGACCTGTGACCCTCAGTGGATCCTGAAGCTGTCAGAATTCAGTAAGACTTTCTGTGGTTTAAAAGTAGTTCAGTAAAGTGAAGTAATTCAATATGCAATTAGACAACCTTGGTAGGCCCTTACCCTGTAAAGTATAATGTATGTTAAATCCCAGCATAATCAACACCCTGGAGTGCTTCATTGATTAAGCACTACACATGGCTTTTCAAAAGAGATTCCATAAACCACCATTGTCACTAGATGAGTCACCTTCACATTTTCTCTTCATGCATGCAGTACTGTGGGCTGGGCGCCTTCCATGAAGAAGCCATGACTTAACACATGCAGCCATAAAGTCACAGCTGGCACTACTTCCATGTGACCAGGCAGGACAGCTTCAGTATCCCTAACACCCTGACCTGTCAGTGGCCAATAGCAGCCATCTTGCTTTCTGACAGAAAAAATCTCAGTAGCCTGCCATTTGACAGCTGTCAACAGTAAACAATATCTGACATACCTTCTGCACAGTTCCAGTTTCAGTTAGCCCAAATAATGGATAAATTCCAGGATGATTCTAGAAACCAGAGAGAACCAGTCAAGGCACCTGCACAGAAAAAGGAAAAAAGTGAAAATGTGAGCAAACATGTCATTCTATTAGCAGAAGAACTGTCAAAACTAGAAGAACAAAAAGATGGGGGTAAGTGTGCAGCTGAGCAGAAGGTGTGGTATGATAGGCTATGTATATTGACTCGGGACAACATCACAAGGTGAAGCAGGACACTGCTGGATCCAGCTCTTTATTTTGCCATGTGCTGTCAGCATTACCCACCCTCTCCTGTTCAGAACCAGCGCCTGGGCAACCAGGATGGGGGGAATAATGTTGCCGATGATTATGGGGTAACAGACAGATGGCATCCCAGTGGCACGCACACACAGCCCTGGTAATGGGGTGTGGTAAGCAGATGGGGATCACAATAACACCCACACATAGCCCTGTTAATGGGTGTTGTAGGCAGATGCGGGTCCCAGTGACACCTACACATAGCTCTGATAAGGGTATTAGAAGATAGATAGGGGTCTCAGTAACACCCACAGATAGAACTGGTAATGGGGTGTGGTAAGCAAACAGGGGGTCCCAGTGACACCCACACATAGCCTAGGTAAAGGGCATAAAAGCCAGCTAGGTTCTCTGTGACACCACACATAATCCTGGTAATGGGAAGTAGAAGTCAGATAGGGGTCCCAGTGATACCCACACATAGCTCTAATAATGGGTACTATGCAGATGGGGTCCCATTGGCACCCACACATAGCCCTGGTAATGGGTATAATAGGGAGACAGGGTTCCCAGTGGTACCCACACATAGCTTTGATAATGGGCATAATAGACAGATGAAGGTCCCAGTGACACCAGCGTAAAGCTCTGGTGATGGGGAAATGAGTGGATGGCAGATGGGGGTAACAGTGATACCCACTCACAGCTCTGGTCATAGGGAGTAGAAGGCAGACAAGGGTCCCAGTGACACCCACACATACAGTAGCATTGGTAATGGGGAGTAGAAAGAAGTCAGGGGTCCTAGTAACACAACATATAGATCTGATGAGGTAGAACAGAAGCCAGATAGGGGTCCCAGACACCTACACATAACTCTGGTAATGGGAAGTAGAAGTCAGGTAAGGGTCCTAGTGACACCCACACATAGCCCTGATAATGGGGGTAATAGGCAGATAGGGGTCCCAATGACACCCACATATAGCCCTGGTAATGGGAGGAATAAGCAAATGGGGTCCTAGTGACACCCACACATTTATGTATGTATGTATTCATTCCAAAGGTTTCACCAGGAAAGATGTACTGAGCTGGTAACAGCTTGTTTCCAGATGCATTCTGGAGGAAGGGGACGGGGAACATAATATAAAGCAATTACAATATATATCTAGAAAATGCAGTAATACATTTAAATGAAGAACTAATAAAGCTTTAAATGCAAATCACAATAACATAAGCATAGGTACCGGCCCAGTGACACTGAGGTGCTGGATGCCAAACCTTGCGCCATACCAGCAAACATGGTTCAGGAACGATTCTGGGTGATGGGGTCGGCAGGTGAGGGAGAGGACTGAGCATCCAGAGGACTGCTCTCCTCACTGTGGGGAGGGAGCCAGACAACAAGGCACTTAAAAGAAGAAATATCCTCAATAAGAGCACCAGTAAGACACATAGTCATGGTAATGAGGTTTAAAGGCAGATGGGGATCCCAGTGACACCCACACATAGCCCAGGTAATGAGGTTTAAAGGCAGATGGGGATCCCAGTGACACCCACACATAGCCCAGGTAATGAGGTTTAAAGGCAGATGGGGATCCCAGTGACACCCACACATAGCCCAGGTAATGAGGAAGAGTGGAAGGCAATATGGGGCACCAGTGACACTCACACATAGCCCTGGTAATGGGGAGGAGTGTAAGTCAAGATGGGGCACCCGTGATACCCACACATAGCCCTGGTAATGGGGAGGAGTGTAAGTCAAGATGGGGCACCAGTGATACCCACACATAGCCCTGGTAATGGGTGTTGTAGGCAGATGGGAGGTCCCAGTGGCACCCACACATAGCCCTGGTAACCAGGGTTATAGGCAACTGGAGTCCCAGTGACACCCACTCAGTCCTAGTAATCTAGAGGAGTAGAAGGCAGAAGGGGTTCCAGTGACACACACACACATAGTTCTAGTAACAGATGGTGATAGGCAGAGGGGGTCCCCGTGACACCCACACATAGGTCTAATAAAAGGTGGTGGTAGACAGATGGAGTCCCTGTGATACTGACACATACAATGGCCCTTGTTATGCGGAGAATGGTACTGTGGGCTTTACTCATCACAGGCTTCATATTAATAACAACTTTATATTATTAGGGTCCCAAGACATGTGAAATTAGCTGGTCTTGATGGGGAGTTTTAATCAGCAGAAGGACCTGAGCAGCCAGGCTCTGTATATAGGGACCTCCTACTAACTCAGCTATGTAGCCTGCGGGACATGTTCTACTTTAGTGTGATGGTATAATCCTGGGTTTGGAGCCAGAGTCTCTGTGGCTCCAAACCCAGGAATATACCATCAGGC
Organism: Neoceratodus forsteri; assembly: GCA_016271365.2. Taxonomy (NCBI): domain Eukaryota; kingdom Metazoa; phylum Chordata; order Ceratodontiformes; family Ceratodontidae; genus Neoceratodus; species Neoceratodus forsteri. The sequence goes on along the minus strand of CM057450.1, from coordinate 1,275,175,063 downwards.
TAAAGTAAAACATGTCCCGTAGGCTATGTAGAGTTGCATGTTGAAATCCTGAGTCTGCTAGATAAGAAATATTAGGCTGCAGTAGAATACTAAGTTGTGCTCAGTAGATGGCAGCAGTGGTTCTAGAACCACAACAGGTCATATGACAACAGTCTTCTGAGTAAAAGATGTCATGCTTATGGGCCCAGGGATTAATAGCCAGACTGAAGTACCCCCCCGATCTCCTGTTGGCTTTGCATAGAGAGCTGCTGCTTGCTTTAGCTCTGGATGGATGCTAATGAGGGCTACCATCATCTGCCATTAGTTGGTAGCCCTCATTAGCATAACCATTGTGGTGGAATTCACCTGAGGTGCACGAGATGCCAGCCCGGGGCTCTGTCGCCATTATGGAGCAAGCGGATCTTTTTTATTACAATTATGTAGCACTAGGTAATTTAAAAAAAATGTATTATATGTTAAAATCCCTAATCAGGTAGCCAGCCTGGTGGAGATGAGGGTTGAGGCACTGTATGCCACACCTTGCTCCACGATGCAACCCGGGTTTGGGAATGGACTCGGGCCACTGGGGGCTGGCAGGGGAGAGGAAGGATTGAGTGTCCCATGACTGCTCCCCTTCCTCTGGGGTGGGTGAGGGCTTTGCACCACACTGCAGCGGCACCTAGCGGAAGCTGAGTGCACGCAGATGTGGGCAGCATGGGGGAGCTTTGCAGGTTTGGCACGCAAGGTGCGCTGATGCCGCTAAGGCCCAGCTCCAAGGGGGAATGGAAAGAGGAAAAAAATGGCAAGGCTGGTTGCATCTGCTGATGGCCGTGCCCTGCGCCCCTGGACCCGTAGGGCATAGCCACCGTGTGTCTGTGCTGCTGGACCCTATGGGGAAGGGGATCCTGTTATTGGCCATCCTGTGTGGTTGGGCAATTGACTCCACACACCAGACCTGGTATGGGGGCACAGGTGCCGGCGGCCGAGGTTGCTGAGGGTAACTCTGCCCATGATGAGAGAGAAAGTATGGCATAAAAAAACAACCAAAAACCCCCCCCAATCAGGCATTTCTGCAGCCACTGCTGCACTGATGCACTCGATAGGAGTTTCTCTTTAACAATCTAGGCATCAAGTTTATTCTACAAAACTGGCTATAACGTAAAGAATATGACACCAGAGAGGGAACAAGTAGGTTTGAAGGATTGAGGTAGTAAGACCTTGTGGGGAGAAAGTAGTAAGGGGGGAGAGATGTGTAAGAGGTGGGGTAGGAAAGGGGTGGTAAGACAAGTAGAAACTATGAGGTATAAGTACTGAAGGAGAACACCAAGACTGTAATATCGTAGGGAGTCAGGAATGTATTGTGGTTTAAAATGATTTATTACACTGTGTGCTCTCAATAATCAGATCAATCAATCAGAGGCAGTATAGCGCAGTGGTCTAAGGCTCTGAGCTGCAAATCTGGTGACATCCAGCAGCCCAGACCTGGGTTTGAATCCCACAGCTTCCACTTGCATACTGTGTGACCCTGAGCAACTCACTTAACCTCCTTGTGCTCCCAGGTCGCTCCTGTAAAAAAGCTTTCAGCTTAGTGTGCTATACCTGGTTAAGCAACTAAATAAAAATAAATAAATAAGCAGAGAGCCATCCAGTTTGCCCAAATTCCCTCTTTACAAGACACTAGTTAGGCCCCATCTGGAGTACTGCGTGCAATACTGGAGGCCGTACCAGCACAAAGACATTAACAAAATGGATGCAATCCAGAGAAGGGCAAACAAAATGGTGCAGGGACTGCATCAGAAAACATATGAGGACAGATTAACAGACCTCAGAATGTATACCCTAGAGCAAAGGAGGGAAAGAGGTGATATGACTGAAACATTTTAACATCTTAAGGGCATTAACAAGGTGAAAGAGTCTTAACATGTTTCAATATAAGAAAAATAGCAGGACAAGAGTACATAGCATGGGATTAGAGGGAGGCCGATTGATTAAGGGGGAATGTGAGGAAGTTCTTTTTCACAGAAAGGGTGGTGGATGCATGGAACGGCCTACCTCAGGAAGTGGTGGATATGAATACAGTGCAGGGCTTTAAACAGGCATGGGATAGGCATTAAGGGAGCAATACAGCTGAGTATGAATAGATAGGCCATTGACAGAGTACAGGCCTATGGCACATTCATAAGGTAGAAAAAATGTGTAGACTGGATGGGCCTTGTGGTCCTTATCTGCCGTCAACTTCTGTTTCTATACCTCCCGCGTATATGTGCCTAGACCCCCCAGGAATCCTTCCAGGGTCCCTGAATCAGCCTAAACTTGGTATTCCATTCCATAGCACCACAACCCTCTGTGGAAAGTAATATATTCTGCTATCACCTCTGAATGCCATCCCTGGGTTTATGTTCCCTTGTTGCTACCCTCTTTTAGAATGATACCACTTACGTACACGGCCCTGGATCCTTTACACAATAAAACAGATAAATCCAGATAAGGGTGCTGCCCCTGCAGATAAGGGTGGGGACATTGTGCTTATGGACACAAATAAATATAATAGAATGGTGCTTGACTTAGTTGATGACCAAATAAAATGAGGTGCAGGTACTGTATAGTTTCAGCTGATATCAGATCATATGGTTTTGCACTTTTGGTGTCTAATACAAAACTACAAAAAAGCGCATTCCTCAGCCAGAGAATGGTGCAAGTAATACAATTATTTATTTGGTGCAAAACGCCATGGTGGAAGCAACAAAAAAGCTGACAACCTTGACTGGTTTCATACACCCTAGTACGTCATCAGGAGGAGCCTGAAGGGGGGGGCCTTTGTTGTGACTTGACAGACAGATCAGCCAACCGAACCTTTTGGTTTCTGGGGAAAGTCCTAGGTTTGCTGGCAGTTGAGTCAGATCTAAGTTGGGAGCTGAAGCGGCCAACAGCTTGAGACAGTCAAGCAGCTGTCTGAGTAGTTTTGCATGGGAGAACTGTGGAAAGGCCTAAGTTGTGGCCTACATGTCTGCCTGCTGCCCCTGAGAGGGAGAGAAGAGAATTATTTCAGACTAAATTCAAGTTTGTGAGAACGAAGTAAGCCACTGATTTTTTTACCAGGCTAATACCTGAAGAAGACCAGAGATTTTGCTGAATGCAGTCGGCCTGTCAGGATTTCCAGCTGCTTTTGAATCCCCCATTTGTGCAGAGACTCTGCGATCATGACCAGAGAGCAGTTTGCCTGATACAGTAGAATGTCCTTACATGTAAATGTGCTGAGAGTTATTAGTGGGTCGTGATTTGGTTCCCCACTATGTGAACTGTGTTCTGCTTGCTGGAAGCTGTATCCAGCCCAAAATGGACTGTATCCGGATTTGTCTCCATTTGGCCGGGGCCTTGCCACACTGGCCCAGCCAGACTACCCACTGCACAGAGAAAGCCATTGATGAGAGACCTGCCTGGGGATCAGCCCCTTGCTCCACGCTTGAACAGGAACGACGCCTCGGTGATTCATGTGGGCCCTGCTTCTCCTGGCACTCCAGATTAACCAACTTCTGTCCTGATTTTTGTCCAGCTTCTGTCCAATCTTGGGTATCGTGAGTAATCATCAGGGTAGCTCCTTGCAACAACAGCCTAATCTAAAAGTGTGTCATCTGATTGTCTTGTTGTTTTCTTTTCATGAACATAGCCCTTCAACTCTAAATTACAAATAGTGTGTGTTGTGCATGTTGTTTTCTTCCATCACAGGACCCCAACCAGCTGCAACATTCCTGGCTAGCCCACCATTCGCCATCTGGGTACCCAGAGTGTGTGACTGTTTATGGACCCTGAAGTGCATGCATAACTGTTTGATTGATACAGCCTTTAAGCAAATTAACCTGATTACACCCCTCCCTTGTTCAAGTCCCTTAAATAAATCAGATCTATTTTTGCATTTACCCTGACCGTGGTTCCAGTTTGTGCAAGAGTACTGCACTGCTGTTATTTGCTGTATATAACCTTGTTTAGGGTCTCAGGGCCAGGCTAGAGGAAAGCCCTGGTGGTAAAGTTCAAACAGTGTGGGTACTTGTGTGGTGTATCAGGGATATTGTGAAAGTGATTATTGTGTATTGTTCTGGCCACTAGTAAAGAAAGAGGGGGGGTTACAGTGTCCCAGAGGGCTGTGCCCAGGTTAGCTTGACCACTACCAACCCTGACCTCCAGGTGGAAGCACCCGTTCCAGAACTCAGGCTCCTTAGCCTGCTACTAGCTAAGCAGGCAAGGGTAGTAGCCCTTGGGATAGCGCCACCTAGGGGTTACACAAATAATGTACAAAGTTAACTTTTTAGATACAGTATATGTAGATTTTCATTTCATATCATTTGTCCTTAGTGTAATGACTTAACCATAATCTTCCACACTTAATCACAGGAATTACTTGAAATTCCAGTGTTAGCATTGCAACTCCATAGCAACATTTGTGGGATACAAGATTAATAACTACCCAGGTAACTAATCTGGAGACAGTATCATTTTTAGCTGTGCAGAGTAGACTTTATGAAGATGTTTCCCTAGCTCAAACACAATCTCACGAAAGTTATGTCAGAATCAATAAAAGTGGACAGAGGCCACATCTACATCTTAATAAAAAGTAATACTTGCAAATGTACGTACACTCTGCAGTCGCAGAACAGTAACCAAAAGACGATTTGAAGGCAAACTCCATGACCCAGAGTAAACGAGCCCAAAATAAAGTAGTTTCAGGGTGATTGAGTTTGTAATCTAAAGTACAAAAACATTTTTGAGAAACGAATCATGCACAATAAACTGCAGGTTATTAAAAGTTTACTGCATAAAAGACAACTTTTCAAAATTGAAAGGAAAGCAGTTTGTCTAACGTGTAATGAGAAATACAAAAACACATACTCATATATATATATATATATATATATATATATATATAATATCTCTATGATGTGAAACCTTTGTAAACAAGCCCTCAGCTCAAAGGTTTTAGTCTGAGATATGAATAAATATAATAAATAATGTTGCATAGGAAAGGAGGGCTAGGGAATGTTACCTGTTTTCAACCTCAACCTGGAGGAGGAGGGGGTGATACTGATGCAAAGTGGTGGTTATTTTACAGGTTTTAAGCTGTTAGTGGTTTCTAACGACTGGGGTAGACTTGGCCAAGTCACTGGGGATATTCCCTTAATCTTTTCGAGACTGCTCATGGGATCTTTAACAGCCATTTGAATAACCACCAGAACAGGCAGACAGGAACCTGGTTTAATGTCTCATCTGAAGAACTGCAGCTCCGACAGCACAGGTGTCCCCCAAACACCATGCCGGGCCATTGTTATGGTAACTTTTAATCAAGGATCGAGCGTCTCTACAGAGCTACTAACTGCAGCACTTGGTGTTCTCTGAAGGTTTCCTATCCTACTTCTGACCAGGCCCGAACATACTTAGCTCATGAGATCTGATTAAATCAGACTCCAGGGTGACAGGGTTGCAGTTGTAGGGGCTGCAGAGATTAATAAAGTCAGAAATATATCCCTGTTTTTAATTAGTACCATGGAGTCCTCATTTCTTTCACGATAAACTTTAAAATTGCCCTCCTTCACTTTAAAATCCTTCTTTGTTCCACCCTGTCTATCTCTTTACTTTGTCTCCTGCTTGCTATTTTTCTGCTTGCTCCCTTCACTGTTTCTCTGCAGTTCTGCTTTCGGTTTGTCCTACAACCAATCTACTGTTGGCAACAGAGTGTTTTTCCACTGCTACTTCCCTTGCCTGCAATTTCCACTCTCCTCGCTTCCTCCTCTCTCTCTCTTTCTTATGCTTTCCAACTCCTCAGTTATCTTCACCTTTTCAAACCTTATCCCAACACTCATTTCTGTTATCAGCAACTCCTAGCCTAAGCACTCTGTCTCATTGGCTTCGAGGTTTTAAACCATTCACAGTACCATCCATGGATCTGCTCATTGCATTTAACATTTGCTAATGTTAAAAAGCAAATTGTGGCTGGCCTGGTGGCACTGAGGGTTGAAGCGCTGGATGCCACACCTCGCGTCACGCTGGCGACCTGGGTTAAGGAGCGAGCCTGGGTCACCGAGGGTCGGCAGGGGAAGGGAAGGATCGAGCGTTCAGAGGACAGCTTTCCTTCCTCGGGGGTGATCCACGGACTATGCCCGGCACCGCAGTGATCTCTGGTGGAGACCGGAGGCACCGCAGCGCTACAGGGCTTAACTAGAGGGCTGTGGAGCCATGCCAAGATGTTCCCTGGCATCACTGCACGTCAGAACTCTGCCTGGGGGGGTGGGGCGGCAAAGGCACAATGAAAAAACAAGAAAAAAATCCCCACTCCCAGAGATAGGTGATGGCACCACCCTGCAACCACACTCCATTGGCCGGATTCATCCAGCACCTGAGTCGAGCCCAGCCTGGCCCGAATTTGCAGATAGAGCACCCTGGGAGGATAGGGTGGCCCCACCTTGGGAGGGCTCAGAGCTGAGGGGATACCCAGGCTGGTGCCAGGATGCTGGTGAGTTTCAGGCCCAGAGGTAGAGCTGGGGTGAATAGATGCCTGAGAGAGTTCTCCAGGGCTCAGCGGAGCCAGAAAAAGAGAGTTGGAAAAAAAAAAAGAAAAGCAAGTTGTGATACATTTATTAGGAAGGACACCATAAGAAACATTGCATAGCATTGTCTTGTATTGTATATACAGTAAGCAGAAAGTACAGTCAGTGTATTAAAAAAAGTCAAACGGTGTCCTGTGTGTTAAGAGGTGCCCACATTACAGTTGTTTGTTTCCCAAAATGTGAGGAATAGTCGCTGACCCATACTCACTCAGAGGTGGGGAGAAGCTGCCATCCTTTACCTGGGGTGAAACACAGTGCTCCAGCTCTGGACTTTCCACTTGCAATTTTGCATTTGCTCACCACAGGAACATCCCCAGAGAAAAAGTTTCATTTTTTGACTGTCTGGCTTGAGAGCTTCCTTTGACTCTAAATGGTTCAGAGTCGAACGATGCTCTCATGTCAGACAGATGAAAAATGAAACTTTTTCTCTGGGGATGTTCCTGTGGTGAGCAAATGCAAAATTGCAACAGCAGGCTGGAGACTGACAATTGGTTTGGGGCACAAATCTGATCTACAGTCAGACAGTCCTCTTCAGATCAGGAGGAGGACCAAGGTGGAACAGACATCCTTTAATGCTGGTGCAGTTCTTTTACCAAATCTACAAAGATCAAGGGAGGCCTGAAATGACAGGACTGTGAAAAGAAAAAGGGGAATCCTGTCAGTTCAGCCTCCCTCGAGCTTCGTATATTTGGTAAAGGTAAAGGCCCCACCCACCCCGTGCATTTTCTGGAAAATTTCTATTTGGCTAAAGAAAGTCATGAGGTCAAGCCACCCGACACTGTCAATATTTTCCATGACCAGGTAGGCAGTCACCACAGCAAATCATAAAAAGCATACCCGCGGCTGCCTCACCTAATTGTTTCAGTCAGACAGGCTGTCGGAAGGGATGGGACCAGAGAGCCATGTGGGAACTGGCTAGATCAGTTTCCTCTTGGGTGTTGGTTGGACGGGAGCTGCAGCAGCTCACCAGACAAATTGATTTATTCAAGTTCCTTTTTTTTTGATCGTCGACCTGACTCTCCCTCAGCCACTCAATTTTACAATTGGTGTCCGGCCGTGGCCCTGACTTTTCCCGCACACACACCATCGACGAGATGGCAATTACACAGGGAACTGTTTGCCACTTGGCAGCGATCAACCACCGTCTGTTGATAAGTGATTGGTGAGGTAGTTTCCACCAATCACAAATTGTGTTTTGGACATCATTCTGTGACAGAATGGCATCCACAACACAATCTGTGATGGAGAAACTACCTCATGGACCAGTCTTTTCTGATCAGCAGCCAGATTGTTTTTTTTTTTCAAGTAGGCAGACATGTAGAGACTATAGTGAGTGCACTCTTGAGTCTGACATCTCTGACCCCTCACCCCTCACCCCCAACAAACAAGTTAAAACAAACACACAATGGTTTTTGGTAATGCCATGCGCGTGCCTAATGTAAATCTGCACTGCACATCAACACAAATACATTATTTTCTTGTGAAGAAGTACCAGAACAGCATTCCAGTCACAGAAAAAGTACTGGGACGCTGTTCCGGTGTGTTCCGGCTCACTTTCATCACTGGTCATGCCTCAATGAGATGAGCTGCTATATAGTTCATGTTTTTAAAGGCAGAATAGAGTGAAAAAGCTGTAGTTATAAAGAAAATAAATCTTTTGCCGGCCCGGTGGTGCCAAGGGTTGAGGCGCTGGATGCCACACTGTTCACGCTGGCGACCCGGGTTCGGGAGCAGACTTGGGTCACTGGTGGTCGGGCTGGGGAGAATGGCTTGAGCATCCCATGACAGCTTGCCATCTCCCAGGGGTGGGGTGGAGGGCAATGCCCACCGCACTTGTGTGACTCTGGGGGCGGAGGCTTGGGGGACTGCAAGCCCCAAATAGAAGGGGATGGGCGGCCCAGATGCGCAGTGGACATCAGCGGCTAATGCCTAGATGTCAGGGGTTCACACTGCGTCGGAGAGGAGAAAATGGAAAAAACACCTGTTGGCTCCGGGATGACATGCTTCCTGAGACATGCCTCCAATCTGCCCTTGCTCACCGACCATCTCCAGGCCCGACGAAATGAAGGATTACAGGGGTTCTGATCCCACCTCATCCCTGCTCTGGGGGTAAGCCGAAGCTACATGGGGGACTGGGAGGTAGGTACTGGTGAGCAGGCAGTAGGAGAATGACCCCTTGGATACCCTGAAGGGTCGAGGTCGGCAGGCAGTAGGGGGAAAAAGTACAACTTCAAAAAAAAATAAAATAAACCTTTTTTTTATATTTTGATAAAAAAGCCTATTTCTAGAGTGTTCAAATAAATACATTTACTTTTCAAACCCTTGAAAGGGTCCTCTGTTGAGTATTCCCAATATCATTTATGCCAGTTATCTTCCTATCACACACACCAGCACAAAACAATAGCTGATTTATCAAAGGTAGCCTAGTTGAGATGTAACATCTTGTTTCCAGTGGGATCCTATTTCTACCCATTTGCACAGCTGAGTGGAATTGAGCACAGGGAGGTCAAGTCACTTGCTGAAGGTCACACTGTTAGTATTTTGATCTACTGAGGTTTGAATCTGTGACCTTCCAAGTGCAAATCTGATGTTCAAACCAATAGACCACATTGCCTCTTATTACACAAAATGATGCTTGCAAAACCAAAATTATACACGACCGCTTCAGTACAAAGAAATATAAAACAACACCGGTGCAAACATTGTTTAGAGTGGTACTAGCAGGACTTTTTGCAAACCACATAGGTGCAACACTTTTCACTCAACTGAAATGTCACAAAACATTGTACAAATCCACAGAACCCCAAAAGAGCTTTGAAACTGTTGGCACTGGCAGCACACAACTTTTTTACAACAGGGCAATATACTTGTAGCTCCATGACACAGTGGTTTTACAAATTTGTAAGAAGGCAGGAATGCTGATGCCTGTAAATGCCATCAGCACAATTTACAGCAAATGTCACTGAAAGTCGAGGGGATCAAAAACTATTAATTGTAAATTACTGACAGCACTGTATTTTCCCTCTGTTTTCCCCTGATGTGATGTCATTTCCTGTGCCTGTGATTTAGAAGATGGATTCCTGCAGCTATAAAGGAAGGAGCAACTAAATTGATGACAATTCTGACCCTGAAAGTGTTACAAGTTCAGCCAATAGCTTATGTAAAGTGGATTCCCATTGGTAACAATACTGATACATTCTATAATTCATGTTAGTTTCCCTTTAAGTAATTTTAACATGATAAAATATCCATAATAGAGACACAAAAACAGAACAGTTGTGGTTGGGCTGCAGAAATCTTAGACTTTTTTAATGAGTCCCCAACAATGTTGGCTAGTGTTAGGAAATGTTAAAGATGTAGGGTATGTTTGGGTCTGTGGCAGCAGCACTAATAATAACAATAGCTTAATGAATAAGAATTCACATGTATTTCCTCAAGTGTGTAGGGTGTGATATGTGCACTTCTGCCTACTGTTCTTTATCCAGCAGGAACTTTGCATCTTTGTTGTGTACCATTATTTCAAAAAGGCATCTCCAGCTTTCCAAAAGATTGTTGCTACTCACCTTGAGAGAGACAATTTGTGTTTTAAGGAATCTCGCCTTTCATCTACATCATGGTTAGTGACAGTAATCAATAGCAACAGGCATCTACAATAGGTGCATGTAGCACAGGAATGTGCATCCTGTACCCAGAAGAGGGCCCACGTGGGCATTTCAGTCTTCCTGGCTCTCTCCTGGCTTCTGACATTCACAACCAATCTTTATGCAGTTTTGTGGTAACACCCCTTTCTCTCCATGCTACTGCTGTTGATTCATTGGGTCTAGGAAAACAAAAAAACAGCACGTGCAGGAATGTGAAACAAATGAAATACACAATCCCAAGAAAAGCTACACCTGAGGAAACTGAGAATAGAATGCACTAGAGTCAAATCATGTGCATTATTTATTAATGACAAATGTTGCCCAGATGCTGGTTAACTGATCAAATGTCATGGGCCAGTTAGTCAGCATCTGGGCAATGTTTATCTTGAATAAATTATCCATATGATTTGAATATTGTGCTGGCTATTCTTAGCTTCCTCAGGTGCAACTTTTCTTGGGACTGTGATTTATTTCCTTTGTTTGTGAAACATTTTCTTTGCCGACTCTAACCATATTTCATAACTACCCACACAGTTACAATAGTCCAGTTCCACTGAGCATGTAATTCTCTGCCTCCTCCTCACCCCTTCATGCTCCAGATCATTTTTCCATTTTGAATGAGCACTCACTTCCATTTGTTTCTTCCTTTGCAGTCTGTTTTCTTTTTTGAAGTTTTTCCTACTTCATTCAACAGTGCCTTTGCTACTTGGATTATATTTTTACAAACTCAGGAACTGTGTGTTAGGCCATGGATAGAAACAGTGCTGTGACCCTGTTCAGGCACTGCACTTATTGCAACCATAAGATGTCTGGCACAGATCCCAAGAAATATGTCTGAATTGTTTGTCTGACAAATCCCATGAAATATGTCTGAATTGTTTGACACAGATCCCATAAAATATGCCATAATTGCTTGGAACCAGACCATAATGTTAGGAATGTGGACTCTGGACAGTCCATGTGAGCTAACCTTTTGGCACATAGCAAGTACTGCCTTTCTATTGGCTCAGAGAACTCTAATAAGTCAAGATCTTCAGCCAAGAGCAACTCAAATAGAACTGAGGACACTCCTCCGCTTTCCTCTCGTTGACCTTGTCAAAGGTTCTTCATAAGTTAATATCCTCAGTTTCAAAATCAGACCCTAATGCTGTTTGATTTAAGCACTAGGTCTCTCTTCTGGAATCCTCAGAACCTGGCTTTCATTCAAAACGTCCGGGTGGAAACTGTGTAATGACCCCTACTGGGTGCTCTTGACCGAAGGTAGCTGTTCTTTGGAACTGTGCCTTAGTAACTCTCACAAGCCATGACTAATTCTTTAAGTCTAGCACCTGCTATTGACTCTACTCCAGCTTTCTTTGCCAGCTCTTGGATTAGTCTGTTTTTGAGGGTATGAGCTGGTCTTTGGATGGCACAGGGGAAGGCACTGGCAAAACGTTTTGGTTACTATTTCCAAGGTTGTTACTCCTCTACCCACCACATCAGCTGTGTCAAAGGATGTTAACTCTTCCTTAACCTCTGGGCAGGGGTAGACCTAACCAAAGTTCCACATTTATTTAATATTGCCACTTTCCAAGGCTCAGGACACTGAAGTACAAAGTCATCACAAAAAAGAAGCAAAGAGTGATTGTGACATTGAAGCTCAACACTTTACAATTACTGTATTATGAAATCCGTGCAAACAATGTACAATACTGTATCTAAAGAACAACAGTTAGGTTTGCACTCTATCATTATTTCAGACTGACAGAAATTGATATAAATGCTCTTAGAAAGCCTGTCCCAACAGATAATGCTTAAGCTCATCCTTAAAAATATTTACAGGCAGGAGAATTGACTTTCCTCTGGCAACAAGTTCCAATGGATAGGGCAATCATGTCAAAAGCCTGATAACCTGTCCATGGTGCCTGTAACAGTATCTGTTCTATGGACATCACCCACGCTGAGGTATAAGGAGTCAGATGCTTGCAGATGTACTGAGGGGCCAACTCATTCAGGGGTTTCAAGGTTAGAACAAGAATTTTGTAGCACACTCCTGCCTTATTGGAAGCCAGCCTAAAGTCAGGAGTGAGAGAGTAAGAGTCCAGAAGTCCGACATCATGCCACAGCATTCTGGAGGAGCTGTAGGTGATGGTTCTGACTGCCAGGTAAGCTGGAATAGAGGTCACTGCATTAGTTGAGTCATGCAGCATCAAATGTTTATACCAGCCAGCTGTGGTGATGAGTGATGGGCCATCTCTCTGGCACACTGGCAACAAGGGTTTGTGCCTGGCTCAGGGCACCAGGAGTGGAGGCCAGCACGGAGGGCTTTAGAGCATCCTTTAGACGTTTCCTTCCCAGAAGGTGGGAGGCACAGCTTCACATGTCTAGCAGCTCCTGGTTGTGGCATTGTGGAGATGCTGTTGGCAGCATGAGTTGGTGAAAAACAGGAAAAAGGGATGGTACTGGGCACATTAGATCTCAACCCATCTGGCAGCCCCCTCCCACTCCACCAGGCCACCAAGTGAGCTTTCTTATTGGCCCCACCATTGACAGGTTGATCAAGGCATTTCTTTCCCTGTGACAGCAGGAGGGCCTCTGATAGGGATTAGTCAGAATGCACAGTCTATGGAGGACTTGTGGGAGTGAGGTGATTGGCGACAGGACTATAAGCACAAAGTGAGTTTGGTGGGGAACATAGAGTGTGCCTTGTAGAATGCTCAAAGCAGTTGGTGCTTTAGCTATGGAACCAAGAAAAACATTTGAACCATCATGTGCAGATAAGCAGGCTCAAATAGGGGCTTAGTCTGCCAATATCTTGAAAATGGTAAAAGCTGCCCCTCAGGCTGACCATTGAGATTTAAATGATAGTGATCCATCTCGTGCTACTTCTACTGTAGACTGCAAACTTCCCTAACTGCCTCAAGCTGACATCAAGAAACTAGAAGCAGAAGCCACACTACAGTACTTTTAACTGCCAATCTATCCCGACTAGAAGCAGCTCTGTTTTACTAGTGCTAAGTTTCAACCAATTGGAGGCCATACTGTGTCAGATTTCTGATCAGTACTGCTGTACCAATGCCACCAAAGTTGACTTGTCCCATACAGAGGGCAGATACAGCTGGGTATCAAAGTACTGCCATGAAACTCCATGCCTCATTGCCGTTTAGAAAATGGGCTTTGAAATTCTAGGGCTCTGACTGGCTGATAGCCCTGCCAAGGTGGGCATCTATCAGACAACAGAGCTTGGGGTCTGAAAAAGTGCCAGTTCCGACTGACCCAATCTCTGAAATCAAGGGGTCAGTTAGTACATTCAAATGTGACCTGCCACCATTGTTTTCCTCTTGCTTGGCAGGTGAGTTTGTAGCCCCCCCCCCAGTCTGTCCTGTTTTTAGTAAAGTGCATTTTAAAAAAATCATGGGCACACATTAAAAGAACAAAGAAAAAAAAAAACAACAGTCACAATGAAATTAGCTGAGAGAGAAAGTGCTATCTTCATTAATGCTACTGCGAGAACAGCGGTATTTTTTTCATTTTCTTTACCACAGATGGATGTCCATCTCCCATCTGCAGTATAGAAAATGAAGAAATGACTGCTCCTCCCATTCACAGTAGTGGTGCCAGAGTTAGTGGTCTCTCTCTTCCTTTGTCACCCACCCACTACCATCGCTTCTCATCTTGACTCTCCCAGTGGGGTATGTAAAAAAAAAAAAATGAGAAAAAAAACCACAACAAGCAGAGAAATGTACCTTTTTTTTTTTTGGCAGCCAGCCTTTTCTTCTCAGTTCCCTAAAGATCCTTTGTAACTCCATAGTGCCGCCCTACCTGCAACCTTTCAAGCTCAAACTCAGAAGGTACTACACCATAAAGTAAAACTAACACATTGAATGGAAAAATAAATACAAAAACAGTACTTTAGCAATTTAAAGCGTGTGTGTGTGTGTAAGTAAAACCATGGTAACCACCTCCAAAGTCACAGCTACACATAATTATAATGCAGGCGGAGGAAATATTTTATTACAAAACCTAATTTAAACTACTTTTTCTTAACATTTTGTATTAAACTTTTTTTTTCATTTACAGTGCCCATTTTCTAAGTGCAATAATACCCTCCAGGGTGGGTAGTATTGTACTCTACCAGACCTTCGAGGGGCTATAAGGCCCTCCGCGTGCTGTGTCGGGTCTCATTACACCCTAGGTGGTCCGGTATAGCACAATACCACCCACTCTGTCAGGTATTATTGGTTACATGATCTCTCCAGCACCTGCATGAACATCATAAACAACACAGCAAGTGGACAACATTTTTGAACACTATCTATGGTTACTGAACTTTTCATGGGCCACAATTGATATGTCTTCTTCATATAGCTCAACAGAAACAGAGGTGTGAGAAGTTGCCAAAATTTGCTCCGTGAAAAGATCTGCAAATTTCCACAAATTTGCAAAGCAAGAGGCCACAATTTGCTTTGCTTTTCACAAAGTGAATTGGCCAAATTCACCTGGCAAATGACCAATTTGCTAGGTGAATAACAATGAAAATTGCAAGCTACACCCTCTCTCCTAACCTAAAAATGATACAATGTTCTCCCATTCCCACACAAGAATAAAAATCATGATACCCTATCCCACCCCCTTGCTAACTCCCTCCTCCCTTCTCCCCCAGTGAAATGCTGCTAGTAGTGACCGTGCTTGAAAATGTAATCCCTTCCCCCCCACAAGCCAAACACACTCCAACCTCTTCCCCTCCACCCGAGTCTCACTGTCTTTATTAAACACCACACAGACTTAGACCCCAACCCCCCTCTAGTCCTATTGCCCTTCGACCCAGCACCCACAAATCAAGCTGGAATAAAGATAAAGGTCCCCCGGTGCAGAGCACCTGCTCTGTTCAGTGTCTGCAAATGAATGGTGACATCTTTGCTCCAAGTAAAACCTGACTGGTTGAATTTTCAGCCAGTCAGGTTTTACTAGGAGCAAAGGAGCCACTACTCATTCATTTTTGCCATTATGAGATGGACATTGAACAGCGAAGACACTCTGCACCAGGGAGCTGCTTTCTTCATGCCAAGTTGATTTGTGGGTGCTAGGGTGAGGACCAGAGGAGGGTTAGGTTGGGGTCAGGGAACTGGGTCTGTGTGAAGGTTAATAAAGAAAGTGGGACTCGGGTGGCAGAACGAGGATGGAGTGTGTTTAGTGCACGGGTGGGAGGAAGGGATTACATACTGAAGCACAGTCATTAGCAGCATTTTGCTGGAGCAGAAGGGTAAGGTTGGGGGAGGGTTCATGCAGGGGGTGAAAATGGGGTGTCATGCTTTTAATCTTTTATTTTGGGTGGGAAGGGCATGGTTCTTACAGTAGTATGGGTGGGGGAGGTTTTGCCGGCGAAGTTGATGTGTCTGCCACAGAATTTGTAAACTTTGCAAATTCCTCAGATTCTCACCAACTTTGTCAGCAGATTAAAAATTCATGACATCTCTAAATAGATGTAGGCAGGGAACAGTAGCAAAGAATTTTGGCTAGGTGCTATTCAAACAAAATTTGACAAGCAGCATTACAAAAAGCAAGAGATCAAAATAGATCTGATCTACCCAAATCCCCAAACAAGATATTCTAATAAAACTGATGAGATAAATGTCAACACTAAATACAACAACGCATCAGCAGTGATGGTGATATTTTAAGAAAACACTATCAAATTTGGGATATGGTTTGAGCTCTTAATGAATTACAAAAAAAGAAACCAAGAACAGTGTACAAAAGAAGGAAAAGTCTGATAGATCATTTGACGTATAGCCCATATGTGGCTACCAAAATACAGAGGTGAACCTGGTTAGGCCAAATACCAAATGGTTGTAATAACAAGTGATGCATTGGGGAAAAATGCCCCATGTCAATCAAAGAGATATGTTTTTAAATCCAAAATATGGTGTGAAATTTGAGGTGAGGGAATTTATCAGTTGTCGGACATTGTTTGTTTGCTATGCAACTTGGTGTGATTGCCCCATGATATACATTGGTAGGACCATTTGCCCATTAAAAATTAGAATCCAAGGGCACATACACTCTAGTATCAGAGGTAAAGGTGCACACTGGATTCTAAAACAAGGGCATGATGTAAGGAATTTTAAATTTGTGGGACTTAAACATATGAAGAAAAGACAGAGGTGAGGTGGGGTGATAGAACGAATGAATTGCTGAGATCTGAGGCTGATTTAATATTAAGAATGAACACCTTGCATCCTAGTGTACTGAATGAAATGTGACTTAACACCCTTATGTTTGCTTGTGTGCATGTGCAAAGCAAGCACCTTGGCACACTCCAACAGTGTAGGGCTGGAAAGGTGTGTGCTGCAAGCAACCAATGTAGCTGAGCCTGCAGGAGGTGTGTGTTTGCACACCAAATCCCAGTAAGGCTGCTGCTGTTGCTAGTTTGCTGGCTGATAGGTGTAAACTTCTCACGTGATAGTATGCAGCCACATCTAGTGCAGCTGCATCCTTTCATAGTGCCATCATCCAGCAACAAAGTAGCATCCACTTTCCAGCCTGACCCAGCTATATAGCATCACCACCACAATCAGTGGCAGCCTCTCATCCCCCTCCTGCTTGACCCAGCTTTCAACACCACCCCCCACACACGCATGCAGTCCAACACTGGGATGCTTACCCCAGGTGCTCTCTAACCCCCTTCCCCACAAAGAGGATGCAACACTGAGGTGCCCAGCTCTGGTTCCGCCAAACAACAAACTGACACTTGGGTGACCAGTCCCCAGTGTCGGACCAGAAATAAAAGAAATCATCCCTTGTAGGCAAACCATCCCTGGTAGTCTTTTTGTTTTTGTATCCTAAAATAAAAGGTCCCTCGAAGTGTTTTGCTCCTCGCTCTGATCCCCACCTTGACCCCACTCAGTACTCACCACTCCACACCCCACGCACCCCTCACTTACCTATCACATCATACTCGAATTACCAGCACATGCTGCTGCTCTAGAGCAGGACAGCAAACTGACTGAATTCAAGGCAAGTTTGGTAAATGGCTTTTTTATGCATTTCAAATTTGTATTCATAACTTTGTCCATTCCCCCCCCGAAATTGTCAACATACTCTGTGGGATCTCACCTCAGGAACAAGGTTGGTGAAATGTTTCAAGTCCCCCCTCCCCCGAAACATGTTTTAGCAGTCACTTCATGGAATCACTTTTCAGACTGGATTTTGATCATTTACTAAAAATACCACCAACAGCTTAATCTGGTTCAAAGTCAGTTGGCATTCATCTGTATCCCCTCCCTGGGTCGTGCCTGAAAATAGGCAGGATTTGTCTAGTGCACTTACCCAGTCAACAAAAACTAAAATAAAAATAAGTTGGGGTCATAAAAAGACTAGGTTTAGAAATTTTGGGCCAGAAAGTAAAAACAAAACAACAAAGTTATGAGAACATGCTATATTTTTCAACTTTCACTCATAACTGATTTTTACAGATTTTGGCTCCAAAAGTGTAACATATCCCTTTTGTTTTCCCAGCTGATGAATGACAGGTGTCATTTTTCCAATCCCCTCTGAAACATGTTTTCACCATTGCTCTGTAAAATCCTCTTTTGAATGACATTTAAAAAATTCCACCTGTCTTAATCATAACTTGGGGTCATAAAAATACTATAGTATATGGTTACCCTTTATTATGTATGAAAATCAGCCTGCTCAAAATCCTTGTTAAGCACATTCTAAACCATTATGTGCATTCTAAAGTGTTGTTGTGCGCATTCCGAACAGTTGTTATGCACAGTTCAAAGGTCTTACAATTTTAAATGTCTCATTTATGCTACACCTAGCAACTTACTAACCACCCAGTGCCCAAAGTCATACCTTTTACCTTTCAAAAGTCTGGAAGTTTGATTTTGATATGGGAGTAGAACAAAAAAATGGCAAGATTTTTTGTTTTCACTTCAGTGAGGGTCTGTCACTGTAGTGTAAAAAGCCATATACTATAATAAATAAAATATGGTCAACCACACACAACTCGGCATGTGTTTCCATCTTGGGGTTGAGATGACAGCATGAACCTCTCGGGCTTCGCTCTCGAGGTTCATATGCTGTCATCTCAACCCCTCGATGGAAACACAGCCTTGTTGGGTATGGTTGTCCATACATTATTCTCTATATGCTAAAAATTTGGGAGTCAAATGTCAAACAACAGCAAAACTATGAAGAAATGGTAAACTTATAAAGCTGTTCATTATTCTATTCACCATTTTCTCAGCTCTAGGGCCCCCATATTCCAACAGTTAGCACAGCACTGATTTAATGCTGGCCTAGCCATGAATTTAGTGCTACACTAACCATGAATAACACTGGATGACAGTGCGGGAGGAGGGGGGGCAGGTTCAAAGCCCTTGGTGCACTGTGCACTGACCTGACAGCTTGACCATGTAGAATAACTGCTGCCACCCTGCAAATGAGGTATTCCCCATGCATACTGGGTGCAGCAGTTTGTTCACTGGTTTCAATAGCGCTAAATAGCTTCTGTCATAATGCTAATCAACACTGCTGAAACCCTGCCTTTATGCATGCGCACGGTGACCCCCCAGACCACTTGTTCTGTAGCTGCCTTGTATATTCCTGGTGGTCTAGTGGTCTCATACTGCTATCAGTTGTCCTGTAGCTGTCTTGAATATTGCTGGTGGTCTAATTTACTTCCACACTCTGATCGCCCATCCTGTACCTGTCTTGAATATTCCTGGTGGTCTAGTGGTCCCCCTTCCTGTATGGGTATTCAACCCGCTTCCAATCTGCCCACTCAGAACCCTCATCCTCACACTCCTCCCTCGCTCTGGTCACCTAAACTAAACTACAGCAATAAGGATGATGACCGGCAGAGCCCTCCACTTGCCCTCTTGGCCGGCCGACTTCTGACCATCAGTGACCCATTGCAAGTAATCTTGAAACAGCTGTTTCTACAGTACTCACAAGTGCTCACTGACAGTCAGACAGCAGCTGACTGAGGTAGTGAGCAGAGGGCTGTGCCACTCCCCATCACTGTTTTCATAGTTTTGCTTAGGTGACTGGGGAGAGGGGTGGGTGCATGGAGGAGAGTCCTGAGTGACCAGATCAGGAGGGGGGTCATATGCCCTTACAGGAGGGAGGGACACTAGATCAACAGTAAAATTCAAGACAGCTACATAATGGTCATTCAGAAGTGGGAAAACCACTACACCACCAGAAATATTGAAGACAACTACAGGATGACTCATTGGTGGGTGAGGGAACCATTAGAAAACCAGGAATATTTGAGACTGCTCTAGAACGGGTGCTCAGGGGGCTGTGCACATGCTTATAAGCCCACAGTAGACATATAAATTACCCATGATAGGACTGCATATGGCCCGAAGAAGCCCTGGCACTATCCTGTCTGCAGTGTGTTATCCCCATTTGGCTCCTTGTCCCATATTCAATCTGGAGCTGTGTCACAGCAGTGCACAGTCACTTTGCACTGCGCCGACGTGGCCCTATTTTCAGAAAGTTAGTGGGCTCCCACTGGAGCATGCTAATTGTCTGAATAGTTCCCCAAAGCTGGCCATGGGCTTATTGCAGCACAGAGCTCCTGTCAGCACTCCGCAAGCAGCTGGCTCTGAATGTGAGGGCCTATACCATTTAGCCCAATGGAACGTAAACTCCACAAGACAATGGCTATTTGGGGTAAGCAAGGTCTACCCCAGCCTCAGTATATTTTTTTAAACTTTTAACAGTACGTAAGAAAACTTGTTCGACATAGATAAATGCTTGTAATAAAATGCATTGGAGTGTAAAACTAGATACACTTGGGTGTGTTCGTAAAGTAACAATGATCAAATTATGCATAAATTCTTTAGATATTTAAGAAAATGTTCTATATTTTATTTAATCCTTCTCCATTCTATGTTACTTACAACCCTCCCATCATCCTTCTGCAAAATCCCATCCTCACCCAATTTCCTTATGTTTTCTTGGCCTCTTTTTTTCTGTTACCAATCTCTCTTTACCAGTACCTTGTTCCCTTCCCCACCCACCTTCTTTAACGCATTTTCAATTATTCAACTGTGAATATAGGTAATACAGTTATTAGTTTTTCTTTTGTTCAACTCATGATAAGATTTTGGTAATATTTATTTATAGATTTAAAATTATAGGAGGTTGAGAGCCTCCCCTACAATTGTCTTTTGATGAAATGCATTTTCTGTACTTCAACACTGTTTTCAACTAAATATGATTGTATTTTAGTGAGCATTCTTGTTTTCTTCTGGTCTTTGTACGTTTATACTGTGCAGTTTGTTATGGGGCTAGCACATTCTTACTCCATATGTGACCTCTTGACCTCCTGATAGGAATTCATTTTGAGTTCATTAAGATACACAGTTTCACACTTTAAATAGAATTCCTTCCCGGGTCATTAATGGAATTCGGTAAGTTGCCTTATTTGAGTGCTTGATGTAAGATTTAAAAAAACGTTATCTTGTCTATCCTGTGTCTTTAAGAACTTTAGTATAAGTAGTAGCGGGTTACATGAGAAACCCACCACCTGATAGAGAACCATTCTTGGTCTGAAGTGCTGGGGTACCTCTCATACCTTTTAAAAAACCTCTGAGTGCTATTTTTTTTACATTTATCCCTTTTTGGTTTCTTTTGTATTGATTTGTGAGTGATGAGTGTAAGCAACTTTTTGCTTTGTTCTGCAGAACCTTAAGGTACCTGGTTGTTTAGTGCAGTAAGGCACAACCTGTGTGAAAACAATCACTACCGACGGCTCCCTCTCCATAAGGAAGGACCAGAACTGAAAACAGCCCTGATCAACCCCCATGTACCTCAAGTCTATCCTCCAATACATTAGAGTTTTATGTCTCCAAGTCCTGACTTGCATTTGCATAGGCCTTCTGGCCATCAACAGGGAATGGAAGCACAGCTGTAATTTCAACTCATTAGGTACTGTTGTGTGTTGCTCAATAATGAGAGACAGTGGACCATCAAAATAACTGTTCACCTCCTTGCTGGTCACAGAGGATCCTGCCACCCCTGGAACATTAGGCCTCTGTTCTCTTACTCTTCCTGTCTTCTAGAGAAGTATCCCCAGTCAGTCCCTTCCCTTCCTTTCAGAAAGAGGTCCTGGGTCTTTGGTCCCTTAGCCTCACATGCCTTTGGCACCCCTTCCTGTGCTGCCCTCCCTATCTTGGTGTAGTTACCACCCCCCCAAAAAAAAAAAAGTTTCTGTCTTCTGATCACATAACTAGTCCCAATATATGACTCATTTCTTTTGGGACAACATAAACCAAAAGAGTCTCTACCAGCTGGACCAAGTAGGACTGGCACCATGACTCCTGACAGGATTTGGGTGACTCTAAAGGTAGGTAGGATGACACAAATGTTTTGTCCTTTCCCATAACCATGAGTCCTTCTCTCACTTTCTCAGATGGATTTCCAACATACTGAAGGTTGCCATGTAGGTTCAGTATGAGAGAGCTTCTGAATTCCTGGATATTTTGTCAAAGGAGGGATCCTCCTTTGTGGCCTTCCCCATCAATGTGATGATCATGGACCTAATCAAAGCAGTCCCGAATTACTGTATAGCAGGTTATATTGGCGCCCATTTAATTTAGCGCGTCTGATATGCGGTACATATTAGAGCCTGTTTAAATTAGCGGATAGTTCACCTGCAATTACTGCAGTAGTTAACACAAAATGCAAACAGCGCTGCAAAACAAAAGTGGTGTGTAGTGCAGATGCCAATGTACTGTACTAAAACTGTAGCCCCTCCCACCCCACCCCCCACACACACACACTCCACAGCAGCTGCCTCAGTCTGTGGAAAAGTTCAGCAAATCTGTGTCAGTCGGGGCACAGGGGAAAAAATTGCACTTGCATGTCCCTGTGTATTCGCTAATGGACTGATGGAGCTGAAAGCATTAATCCTCGGTGCTACGAGTTGGCATGCCCTGCCTCTTGATGTAATGGTTCACCTCCTCGCACTCTCAATGCTGCTTATGTAACGTCCTTGCTGGACAGTGGACATGGAAAAAAAAGAAAAGGCAACACATGAGAAGGATTCCATTCATTGCTTTGTCTTTCACCCGGGCTGCAGTTTGTGCTTACTAACTGCAGTTAAACATTCACCATCCCTTCAGAGTCCCTTGTAGAACTGCAGACTACCTAAGGGCATTGCAGAATTTTTAGCCACCCTCGTTTTTGTCTTCTTTGGGCTGGGGAGCGCCCTGAAGTGGTCAGATGCCCCTCGACACAGTGGCAGTCTCAATATCATGATTTGGAATGTTTGTTTTGTTTAGCAACAGTGGACTTGTGAACAACTGCTAAGAAAACAATGTTGCTCAACCACGTAGTAATGCCATATTGAGAAGATAATATTAGCGATCCGAATATATTAGCGGTATTTCCATTTCAGCTAATATCGCTAAAATAAAAGGAGTGCTAATATTACCTGCTATACAGTATCTGGTGCATGTAGATCCTTCCATTCTTTGATGTGACCACCATTGCCTGGTTCCAACGGAAAGCTTTAAGCCATTTGTTCAGCACCCTTCCATATAGGATATTGTGGCTGCTGCTAGCTACAGAAGAATAAGTTCCCTGGAGCACTGCCTGCTCATACTCTGAACAAAGAGTTAAAAAAGAACAACCATTTACAGTATATAGCACTTTTTTACACATTGTATTCCAAAGGGCTTTACAAGCAATGAGAGACTTTATGACCAACTAGAAATGTATAGTGGTAGCCATTTTTCACATCAGCGCACACACTCACACAGCCTTGGACAACTGCCTGAATAGGTTTTTGGAAGGTGCAGTGTTGGCCAGGACACCAGGAAAATCCCCCGCTCTTGCACAAAATTGCCTTGGGTCCTTTATTTCCACCTAGACACCCACCAGGACAGTGCCAGAAATGAGCAGAAGGGACCTCTGTTTAACATCTCTTTCAAAGTGTGGCACATCACAACAGTACAGCATCCCCCTAATACTGCAGTCAGATGTCCGCATTTATGGTATGAGGACAAGACCCGGTGTCGGACTACAATGCATAACTAGAGATGCAGTGAAACTGTAGCAAAATTGGCAATTTCTGCATGTGAAATCTTTCGCAAAATGTTGCAATTTTGCCACGCAAATTAACTCCCTGCTGGTGGTGTCAAGTGGTCCCCCCCCAGCTGCTCACTGGCTCAAATTTCAGACTAAAAGCTAATTCTCCCTGGTGTCTTAGTACCCCCAGCCAATCACTGCCCAAAGTGAATAAAGCAAGCCCCCCAGTTAACTCATTATTTTCCCCAGTCACCCCAGACCCCAATCCTAAAAATACAATTTTAATCTCCACTCCCTGGTGTCTAGTGGCCCCCTAACCCTGTCATTAGATAGCACCCCCACCCCCAGTACCCCGATCAGGCCACTGGCACAAGCATGCACTCATTCACTGAAGCGCTCAGTAGGGCTGCCAGCCATGGAGGTGAGTAGAGGGCTGTGCTAGTGGCCTGATCTGGGTACTGGGAGGAGTGGGTTGAGCTCTATCTGATGACAGGGTGAGTGGGTGGGGATCTACTAGACACACCAAGGAGTGGGGATTGAATTTTTTTTATTTTTATGATTGGGGGGATCAGGGAAAATAATAAGTTAACTGGGGGGGCTTGCTTTATTCATTTTGGGCCAGTGATCAGCTGGGGGAGGACCACTAGACATCAGGGAGAATTAATTTTAGTGGAAATTTGGATCAGTGAGTGGCCGGTGGGGGCACTAGCCAGAGAGTCATTACTGCCAAAAATGTCATCCACGGGTGGTGAAATTACATCTGGGCATGGCGAAATTTTGCCAGCTCAGGGGAGAAATTTTGCTTGCTCCGTAGGCAAAATTTTGCTTTTCGTCTGACAAAATATTTCATGAAATGCCCGAGTTATATGAAATTTCACCGGGTGAAATTTTCCAGTTCCACACAGCACTACCCAGGCAGCAGAGCATTTTCTCATGCTGCACCCACTCTTTGGAGTTCTCTACCATGCCGTTTAAGGGAGTGCACCTCCGTGGAGATATTTAAGAAAGACCTGAAAACTTACTTATGGCAAATGGCCTTCTTGGATAATTAAGTTAATTTTATTGTGCTTATATTTTATATTATAATTTATTATCTGATTTTAATATCTGATGAAATTATGGTATGTTTTTATTTATATGTATTGTAGCTTTGTATTTGAAATTATGGTTTTAAAATGTTCAGCGCCTTGACATATTGAAAGGCGCTCTATAAATAAAATTATTATTATTATTATTATTACCCATGACCTTCTGGCCTACAGGTTGATCCAGTATGCTACCATCTGAGCCAGGCTGACATCAAAGTGTTTAGGCATGTGTATGCACTTCAGACACAATGAGAATTCAACAATCATGCTTCTTAGCATACTGTACATGACCCATTACTCTTGCTGTCTGTGGAAAGCTGCAGTAGAGCTGTAGGACTGCATCCGCTGGAGCATCACCATAAAGTCTTCCTTCTGGTTGACTTCAAGTTGGCCATGGCCAAGCATCATTTGCAGATGGCCCTTAATCTGACAGATGCCACTTTGTTAAAAGTCCAGTGGTAACTGTCTCTACGGTACCATGTAGATATTTGGAATATAAAGATAACAAATAAATATTATGATATGAAAACATTTTATATTGCTATTTTTTGATGGCAGTAGAGACAGTCCCAAATTATTTCGCCATTTATTATTCCCCTGTAACAATGGTAGTGTCTGAAGTTACTGACTGTCTGATAAATTACGATATATTTGTATTGTTTTAATTTTGCATTCATTATTTAAAAGAAAATATGAGATAATCTAGTTGATTTAATATATACGAAGTTATAAGGTATCTCAATAGTGGTAAAATAAATTTCCCTATATTAACCCTTAGGCTGCCAACAGAATTAGAATGTATAGGAATTTAGGACTGACATATCAGTCTGCAGCCCTGTAAGGGTTAAGACATTTGCTACAATGATTGTAAAACCTGCTCTGACGTGGAATTATATTAATTAAATTAAATTGAATGGGGCATTTAAACGATGCCTTTACAAGCTAACTCCACCCACTGATGAAGACCCATGAGAATGGGTTGCTACGTAAGGGTGTTAACACTGTTTCATGACATGCTGTACTTTTAAATAAAATAACAGCATTTGGAATTTATCTCAACCTTCTGCTACGTGCCCAGTTTTTCTCTTTTACATATTAGATATCAACTTGTGTTGTGTGATCAAAGGGTTATTTATAAGGCTGCATGTTACTTTACTTCTTTCCTTTGTCTCCATAAGATCAACACTGGGTGACTGATCTCCCATTTATTGGGTTAATACTGTTCAAGACTAAGGTTAAGGAGCTACTGAACAGTATCCAGGCCTCCGGTATGATCCTGAAGTCCATACAGTCCATCACAAGCCAGCATGTTAGCCCACCTTCCTCCTCTTCATGGCTGATTTTATTCCATTAAATGGTGGAAAAGCCACATGAGTTTGATTTTCTCCAGTCAGAGCAGAGGCCAAGGGGTTCCCACACCCAACCAGGGCTCTGTGAGGCCCAATCTTCTTTAAGGTGACTTAAGGAGGGAAGCCATCAGCCATCCTCCTTGGTCTCTCTCAACCTCCCAGTCAGAGCCCATCTGTTTTACTTTCCAAATGGCCATTGATTGCATCTGACCAGTAAGTGCTGGAGATCTTCCAGGATAGGCTTTCCATAGAGACCATGTCATGGCAAGCCCAACTGTGCTGGCCCTTTTTACAGGTGGAACCTCCTGAGCA
Source organism: Neoceratodus forsteri (assembly GCA_016271365.2). Classification (NCBI taxonomy): domain Eukaryota; kingdom Metazoa; phylum Chordata; order Ceratodontiformes; family Ceratodontidae; genus Neoceratodus; species Neoceratodus forsteri. The sequence goes on along the minus strand of CM057450.1, from coordinate 1,275,149,066 downwards.
ACTAGGGGTGCTTCAGAAGGAGGTCCCTCTTCAAATGCATTTAAACCCTATTGAGCAAGTTTCTTCTGGAGCGCCTGGCCAGGAGTATATCTTTAGGCATTTTCTGATGGCCAAGAAGACTTGCTAAACATCCCATTATCCCATCTTCAATCAATGCAGCCTCAACCACCTACCTCAAGCACCATCAAAATTCCAGATTGTCACTTGAGACAAATAATAGTCTCCAGAATATCGGGAGGGGGGGTTGCTCCCTAGATCTCAAGGATGTTTACTTTCACATCCTGATCTGATCCTCCTACCAGCACTTTTTGCAACTCCAGATAGCTGGGGGCCTTTTTCAGTTCAGAGCAATGCATTCGGCCTCTCTTCAGCATACTGGGTGTTCATCAAGTTTTCCTCAGTAGTGCAGCCTACCTGCATTGATATGGGATCAGTGTCTGACCCCCTATCTGGATAATTGAATATTCTGAGACCAGTCACTGATTAAGATGCAGGAGGTCCTAGAGGTGCCTGTTGAGACCTTTTTCAACTTGGGGTTCATCATAAAAATGAAGAATTCATAGTTTATCCTGACTCGATGTCTGGAGTTATTTGGAGGCAAAGCTGGAATCTGGGGAGGCCAGAGGCAAGATACGTCTACAAATGGATCTGATTAATTGTACCTAATCGTTTTAAACACTGATCTTCCAACCAGGGACTTCTTGGAGTTTCTAGGTTAGATTGCACTGACCACCTTACCCTCGGTGTGTCTGCATATGTGCTGCCATCAGTGGGAGTTGAAGGCCCAATATTCACAGCAGACTGCACTTATTCTGGGCAGAGATGGTTAGTCCAAATATGGCATATGTTTGACTGGTAGCTGGACTGGGTCACCTGCAGGGCCGGCCTTAAGGATAGGCTAACTAGGTATTTGCCTAGGGTGTCATGTAATAGGAGGTGCTGTAAAAAAAACTCAGTTTATGATTTTTTTTTTTTAATTAACCGAACAACTAGCATTGCCAAATGTATTGTCTTGGGGGATGGGGTGGGGTGAAGACTTTTCTATGAGCATCAGCATGACATTCCAAATCACAGCTGTGTGCACAGTGCGAGCTGTCCTCCTACCTCCCATGTACCTAACACTCATCATTCCTTGGCTTTGGAGCTAGAATAGCTAATTAGTGCAGACAGTAGGTGCATCAGTGCATGCAGAGATACGTACAGGACCGATTAATCATTTTGAGCGGGCAACAGAAAGAGATTGAGGCACAGAAAGCCAGCAGAACATTATCCAGGCAGACATTTGAGGAGTTGGGGAAACTGAAGCTGGACTGTTTTACTGTGGAGCAGGTCAGGGTAACATGGGTCAGTACATCAATCAGGATGAGGAGAGGGACAGGGAACTGGGCTCATAAATATTGGAAGCTGGGGGGAAAGGAGAGGTGGTAATTGTGGGGGACATCAACCTGCCCAATGTGGACTGGAGCATACCCTCCACAACTTGTGCTAGGAGTCAAGTGATCCTGGAAGGACTGCAGAGTTGGTTCCTGACTCAGGGCATCATTGAACAAATAAAAGCAGAGGCAATTCTTGATCTGGTGCTCACAAATGGGGAGCATGTACAGAAAATAATGGTCAGGGAGCCATTGGGTGGAAGTGACCATTGCACAGTGTCGTTCCAGTTGAATATGGGCAGGGAAGGCATCCCAACTAAGACCAAAATCTTGGATTTCAGGAGGGTGAACTTCAGGAAATTGGTTGAAGTGCTAAGGAGCCATCTGGTGGGCATCAAAGCACATATGGGGTGGACCAAAGATGGTTCATCATTAATGAAGGAATACTGGTCGCCACAGATGAGTGCATTATGATCAGGAGTAAGAACACAAGGGCCAAAATGCCCAGCTGGTTCAGTTCTGGGGTTACCCAGGCAGTAAGGGAAAAGAGGTTGGCCTATAGAAAATTCAGGAAGAACAAAAGAGAGGTGAATAGGGAAAATTATCTAAGGTTGGCTAGTGAGGCAAGTAAGGAAGTCCAGCAAGCACAGGCACAGAAGCAGCTGCAGATAGCTGAAGGAATTAAGAAGGGGAAGAAGGCTTTCTTTTGCTGTATAAGTGAGAAAAGGGACAAGAAGGAAGGGATTGTTAGGCTTAAGAAAGGGGTGGAGTGGGTGAAGGATAATGGGGGAAAAGCAGAGATACTAAATGAATACTTCTGTTCCATCTTCACCAGGGAAAAGGATGGACCAGTGCCATCAAGAGGGAAAAGAGAAGCAGGGAGGGAGGGAAACACAGGTGTAGTGATAGAGGTGGACAGAGTGAGGGAGGTGCTGCTGGCATTGAAGGTGTATAACTCACCAGGCCCGGACAGAGTACATCGAAAGGTACTAAAGGAGCTGGCTGAGGAGCTGGCAGGGCCACTGGCAGACCTATTTAATAGTTCACCAGAATCAGACGTGGTACTGCAGGGCTGGAGAACAGCACATGTAGTGCCCCTCCACAAAAGTGGTCCTAAGGATGCCCCAGGGAATTATAGACCAGTCAATCTGACTGCCATTGTGGGCAAGCTCATGGAGACCATACTAAAAGAAAGGTTGGTGCGAGAGGAGCATGGTCTCCAAAATGCGAGGCAGCATGGGTTCATGGGGGGGTGTCAAACGAATCTGACTGACTTCTTTGACAGTGTTACTAAGACAGTAGACAGGGTCCAAGTGGTAGACATCCTCTATCTTGATTTCAGCAAGGCACTGTGCCCCAGAAAAGGTTGATCAGGAAGTTGGTGGATGTTGGGGTTGGGGAAAAGATGGCCAGATGGGTAGAAAACTGGCTGAGGAACAGAACCCAAAGGGTGGTTGTTGGGGGAGAGCTATCTGGTACCAGAGCGGTAACCAGTGGGGTCCCACAGGGCTCTGTGCTGGGGCCGGTGTTGTTCAGTGTCTTCATCAATGACACTGGGGATGGCATTAAGGGCAAAATGTGCCTATTCATGGATGACACCAAGCTCTGTGGGAGAATGGACACAGCTGAAGGGATGCAAGACCTTCAGGAAGATCTGGAAAAGTTGGGGAGGTGGTCCAGGATCTGGCAGCTTGGCTTCAATGCCAAGAAATGCAAAGTTATGCATACTGGAGCCAAGAATCCCAGGACAGAGTACTACCTGGCTGGAGTCTGAGAATCTGCATCAGAGGAGGAGAAGGACCTGGGAGTGATGATCTCTAGTGACCTGAAGCACTCCATGCAGAGCAAGAAAGCAGCAGCAAAGACAAACAAGCCGCTGGGATGCATATCTAGGGGGATCAGTAGCAGGAGAGAGGAGGTTATATTGCCCTTGTACAGGTCACTGGTAAGGCCACATCTAGAGTATGGAGTTCAGTACTGGTGCCCACACCTCAAAACGGACATTAACCTGCTGGAGAAGGTCCAGAGGAGGGCTACAAAGATGATAGTGGGTCAGCAGGGTAAGGCATATGAGGAGAGATTGAGGGCACTGAACATGTATGCCCTGGAAGACAGATGAGAGAGTGGGGACATGATTGGGACCTTCAAGTACTTGAAAGGGATAAATAAGACTGATAAGGAGAGTGGGCCAAAATTTCAAAGCCCCAACACAATTCTAATTTACAGGGTCCCGACGCCTAAGTCCATCGGCAAAGGGAGTGCTGCGCCTGACATATGGCGCACCCACCCAGAATGCCACAATGGCTGTGAGGAGTCTGCAGCACCCACAGACAGGGGCTGGCAACTGGTCACTACCCCCAAACACCACCTCACCACCGGCACCAGCATCGCAACACACTCTGGTACCCTGGTGAGCTAGTGCCCCCCCAGGTGGTACTGCCATCTCTCAACCTCCACCCCTTCCTTACCCACAGTCCGGTGACTGGCACAGCCCTCAGCACACACCACCCCAGCCAGCTGCCAATGAGCTGTCCGGGAGCATACTGCATACAGTACACGCAATGATGGTCATTGCGCGCGGCCACTGTGGTGGCACGTGGAGGGCTAGTGCTGGAGGCCGGATCGGGCACAGGAGGGGGTGGGAGTGCTGAGATGGTACCATCTTGGGGTGTTGGCAGGACGCACAGACATGGATGTCAGGGATTGTGACGGGAGTACAGGGGACCACTGGACCACCAGGGATCACCCACCAGGGATGTATCAGGGCAGGCCACACAGTGGCACATTCAGGATGACCTCCCCAGGAGCTGTCTAGGTCCCCTTAGACCAGCCCCTCACTGGTCTAAGGGTATTTGGTACTTGGTTCCTGGGGGGTCTTTCAAATTCCGGATCCAAGGGCTGTGGCAGTCTGGGTCTGCCGCAAACCCCCTAGCGCCATGCTGCAGCCACTTTCATGGTGCAAGGCTGGCGCTAGCACACTTTGGTGCAGGCAGCCTGCTGGATGATGCAGGCTGCCTTTGAAATTGGCACTTGGTGCAGCTCTTGGTGTAAGGTGTCCGTGAGTCAAACCTGTTCGACGCAAGCACCTTGCATCAATCTAAGGCCTTTGAAAATCCGGCCCAGTGTCTTTAAGCTGAGTGGCAACCATAACACTAGGGAGCACAGTCTTAAACTAGAGGGTGGGAGGTTTAGAAGGGAAGTCAGGAAGCAATTCTTCACAGAGAAGGTGGAGGACACTTGGAATGCACTGCTGGAAGAGGTCATCTCATTGAAGACAGTGGGCAGCTTTAAGAGAGGTTGGGATAGGCATAGGGGAAAGTAAGGATCATGGGTAGGGAGGATGGGAGGAGTGGGGAAGGAGGGCAGGGACATTAACTCAAGCTGTGGACCCTGCAATATGAGCAGACTTGATAGACCAAATGGCCTTCCTCTGCTGGCAAAGTTTCACAGTGACATTTTGAGTTTGCTGGCTGGCTGCCTGGATCACTCACAGATTGGATCAGTGTGTTGTGGTTCGGATGTCTGTACTTGTCTTGCCCAAGACAGTGACCAGTGTTTGTCCATCTCAGACTCTCATGAAATAGTCAAAAAAGGAGAAGACCAGGCCTGAAAAACACACACACACACACACACACACACCCACACACACACACACACTATATATGACTGACCGTATCTTGTTGCTTGGTTTAGCACTGGCTGTTATTTACTACGAGTTGGCAGTTGCTTTCTTAGTGTGTGTGTGTGAGGGACTGTGGGCTGAAATGGCAGTCAACACATGGGCTAAGTGAAGCAGCAAAATCTGAGTGTGGCATCTGGCAGTGCAGGCGCTTAGCAGACCCCCTGGATGTAAGTTCTGAAACTGCTTTAAAGAAACTTTGACACCATAGACAACACTTTGCAAAAAATACAATCAGCACACAAAATGTAGGTTTTTTTTTTTTAATATGCTTATTATCCTTTGCTGCTTTATTACTTAACATTTTCATGAAAACAAGACCTCTGCCACATGCACTTTATCTGGTCTTGCTGCTTGTCTACAACTTACAAGTGACATGATAATTCTCTGTTTATGACAGAACAATTGGATGCTGTAGACATTGTGGGGGATAATCTCTGAGGTACTCCACAGTCATGACATCATGAGTTGTGTACACCTGGCAGGTTGGTGGATGCACATGTGACTTGAAGAAAGTCCATCCCCCAGCTGAGAGGGGGTCTGCTCTCCTATGGTCAGTTTTTATGTGCATCAAAACAGGTTGCAGCACACTCTAGAGCTCCAGTGTGCTTCTTGTAGAGAACAAATGTTTATTATAAAGAACAACTTCATTACTAAGGTAAGAAGCCACCTGGCTAAGCCATTTATTAATATCCTACAACAAAGATCAAACAAGACCACAAGAGTGTGTTTCTGCAGATATGCAACTGATTAAAATTGCAAAACTGGCAATCTTTAGAGATGTTAAATTAAGTGTTTCACTAAAGGCCGGTTGTCTAGGAAAATGTTAGCTGAGAAATTGCCAGCACAGTATTCAAATTATGAACATTATTGCATTGTGCAAGTATAGAGATTATTAGCTACCTGAACACCCCTGCTAGTGGTGCCAGGAACTAAAGTAATGTCTGACCCACATAATTGAACACAAGAGAGGCAGCATTGCACAGCAGTTTAAGGCTTTGAGCTGCAAATCTGGAGACCTGGGTTTGACTCCCACAGCCCCCACTTGCAAAAGCTACTCTCAGACTTACCCAGAAAACTTTCCTTGCACTAGAAAATGCTTAAAATGCCTGAGCTGGATTCAGACATTACTGGAATTCAGTGGCACTAAATCAAAGCACCCGCAACTACTTTGTGCTATTATCTACCCAAAAACACTCCCACAGAGAAAAGGAAGCTCTATGGACCAAAATGGAGCCACCCAAATGTTATTTTATGGCTCCAGGTTCTCAAACAACTCCTAGCAGCATCCCATCCCCCTACAGTACTTCTGTCTTGTTTCCAAATCTCCTGCTACATGACAGCTGCAAGCTGACTGGCTCTCAGCTCTTGCGAGATTTCGTCCACCATCTTAGATGAGGATAAACAAACAAGTTTGACTAAATCCAACATATCTTGCAGTGGAGAATGGAGCTACCAATTGCTACAGCTTCTCAAGGCAAAGTCCCCTAACTTTTAACACTGACCATGAGAGAGAACTGAATAAACATGTTTTACAGAACAAAAAAATGCTTCTGCCCCAAACTGTCTCCTATTATACAAGCAGCAATGCAGATGATTCCTCCCTCAGTTTACCACAGCTAAGTCAAGGATTAGCTAAAGCATCCTGCCCCCCCCAAAGGCACATGCCTTCATTAACCCAGAGATACTGTAACTAAGGCACACACATAGGGCCAAAAAGGATACACAGCACTGTACTATATTGGGTCAATATACAAGGAGGTTTGATTAAAATAACTATTTGGGAAATAGTGAACTTTAATATTAGTCATTTCTTTCACTAATATTCGTTGTTTTTTCTCTCTTAAAGGCACAATCATGTATTGATTAAGGAGCTGCTACTATGTACTGTGTGTAACAAAAGTAATGCATACCAATGTGAATGCATGACTTGGCCCTATTAATTTAATAAAAAAGGGTTTGAACAAGTGAATTCACCACATTTTTGAAATTTAAAAGACGCTAAATGTAAAGGATGCTAACAGAGCCATGTATTGTCTGAGAGCTGTCACAGATGACCAAAGAGATTCCATAGCCACAGTTACTTGGAAACCTCTTCCAGCGGTCCCAGGAGCTCAGTACATCAGGGGCTCCTACATAATTAAAGGCTCTCATTCCTTACTTGGGCATATACTCTGAGTTCCCCTACATGCTGTTCAGAACAAGCATACCACCTTACTAAGATGCCTGACCTGGAGTCCTGCCAGTGGCTCCAGAGTCTATACATTGTTAAATGAGCAAGTGACCACCTTAGAATATCCGGAGTACCCTGCCAGTGTCTCAGACTTCTAAAATACTAAGTAATAAGCCACAGTTCCCTATTACAAGCATAGTAGCACCTGAAGTGTTCACTCAAGATATCACTACACCACAGTCTCTGAAGCATTTTCTCAGTCTCTCTGTGCCTCACCTCAAAATGACATGTTTCTAGACTTTTTTTATGGCACATTATGTCTTTTAAACTCACCACCTTCTTCTATCAAAAGGCAGAGGAAACTCCTTTATTATCTACCTGACCAAAACACCATAAACAAGTAGGTCTCATGAGGAAGAGGAGCATTGAGAGACTAACCTAACTTGCCTATCCAGATCGGCAGCCGCAAGAAAGAATTTTGTGAGACTTGCTGCTGTGCTGTTGGAAAAGCTCTCCACTCACCCCTTACCCGTGCGGGATTAAGGGTGTAGGTGGCTGCCAGACAGGAGATTGACCGAGAGTCGCTGTTGCCATAATAAACATATGCTCATAAAGATTCAACCAGCACAAAGGGCGTTTTTTAAAAGCACCAACTGATCTGCAACAGCAGACCACAATGTGAATAATTACATATAAGGGCAACAATTTGAAAATCAATTAACAATGGGGAAAATACATTGGGGGCAGCACTATTACCACAGCTGCAGGCAAGGCAGCATAATACTGAATCCCTCACTCACTCTAGTCACATTTAAAGGGACAGTGCACACTTTAATGCACAGACACAGCAGCAGCCTGTACAGTGCAGAACATTACTGATTACTGTGCAGGGGAAGAATTAGGGGAAATAACAAATAAATAAAACAATATATCTAAATCTCACCCCCCCCAAAAAAAACAAACAAACAAAAAAAACCTTCTCTATGTACCTTCTCTCAGCTTACTACAATGGCCAAAACAAAGAGCTACAGCTGAACCAAGGTTGCAGCACACCCTACATGTACAGCATATTTAAATAAATTTAGAAGCAATGGTAAGACTCATAATATTTCAGTATAAGCCATATATACAAAAATTATAAGACAATCGCCACTAAATACAGGATGCTATCAAAATCCAGCATTCTGGTTATCAGTTTGTGCTTATACCACTAGAATATACCAGGCAAAAAGTACAGAAAACTAATGCATGATGTATAGCTTCTGCATGTATCACAACATCGGTTTACAAGACTTTTAAGTAGAACAGTGCAAGTTACAAGTAAGGAGAATGATTACTTGGAAGCCCCTGCTAGCGGTTCCAGGAGCAAACGACCATAAAGTATACACTGGCTCTTATAATGTATGGAAATTGACTACCTGGATACCCCTGCTAGCAGTTCCAGGAGCAAACGTCCATAAAGTATCCAGTGGGTCTTTTAATGTAAGGAGATTTGACTACCTGGATACCCCTGCTAGCGGTTCCAGGAGCAAACGTCCATAAAGTATCCACTGGGCCTTATAATGTAAGGAGATTTGACTACCTGGATACCCCTGCTAGCGGTTACAGGAGCAAATGTCCATAAAGTATTCACTGGGCCTTATAATGTAAGGAGATTTGATTACCTGGATACCCCTGCTAGCGGTTACAGGAGCAAACACTTCCTAAGGGGAAAAAAACAAAACCAAAAAAAAACAAGGCTCATCAAATTACCTGTACAAGGAGAGCAAGGCAAATTTCAACCTGGCACCCCTTACAGCGGTGTCTGAGTGCAGGACAGTGGCCCTACCTCCATTCCAGGTATCCCAGTTTCTGTGGCAGGTCACCATTCAAACGGCCTCTAGCTCCATGGTGGAACCCAACTGAAACATGGCTTTCCATGACCGCCACGCTACTGTTATACCCCATACAGGGTATTTAAGGCTGTGGACCAACATAGAGCTGATCAAAATGTTTGTTTTATGGCCTCCAGGTCCGTAGAAATGCTCAAATGACTTGCTTCTCTCCCCTTCATCTCTTCCAGTCTGAGATCTCGCTCAGCTTGGGAGCAGCCCTTTGATTGGCTCCCAACACTCATGAGACCTCTGGCACCATCTTTCTGAGGGACAAAACAGCGGGATATTGCCATCGCAGAGATCCCACGATAGCACACTGAAATACAGCAACATTTCAACAAACAGGAGACAAACAGACTGTGCGGTTAAGGCCTAGAAAGATACCTCAAGGGAAAAGAGGATAAGATACCAAAGACCAGTCAAACAGATCCACTTATCTGCCAGCTAGACAAACACACCATTCTCATTCCTTTCAAGACAAGACAGGGGCAATTGCAACTACAGGCTACACTACTACAGGCAGCCATACCCACAAAAAAAATTGCATCAGATATCGTGCTAGAAGGGCTCCCAACCAAGGTAGAGGAAACTACTCCCCCCGCAGAACCCAGCTGAAACAACAACTACTATTGCTACAAGCAATACCAAAACATTCCAGTCGGTGACAGACTACTACTCTTCACGCAAGCATGAAAGCAAACCACACAAGACAGGTGGGTCCTACAAGTGATAAGACTAGGATATGTGATACAACTTTCTTGCATACCAACAAAGAACCTTCTAGTCCTATTCCCTCTGCCGAAAAACATGTTATCCTGACACAAGTCCAAACAGTACTGACAGACTTACTGCACAACAAGACCATAGACAGGGTAACACATTACAAAAAAGGGGAAAGGAGGATACTCCATGTTTGACAAGGTACCCAAAAAGGGACCAGAGGGCTTCGCCCAGTTCTGGACCCAAACAGTTCTGTACAATTCACACCTTAGAAATGGAAACAATCAGATCCACCCTCACGGTTATAAACGCAGAAGATTACCTAACTTCACTACATTTGTAGGACACTTACATCACACTACAAATTCCATTTATTTCACATATTGGGAAAATGATACCAATACAAGTGTTACCATATTCAACCTACCATCAACCTTAAGCATGTTCATGATGGTAACAATAGCATTCACAGCAAAAAAAAAGGCGTTAAGGGCATACAAGTATTGAACGACTGCCTGATCAAGACCATAACAGTACAACAGTCCGTTCAAGAACAAAAGCAGTAGTAAACTGCCCACAAAATCGCAGCTGTGTATTAATCTATCAAAAGCTACCTATCATCCCTAGCCAGTCTATACAGTAGATAGTCTAGGCTCACTGATCGACACAAATCCGGGTCTCGGTGACCCAGTAAATGCCCAAATCTGCTCAATTATTGCACAGAATACACAATTACAGAAACACAGAAATCCAGAACTTCAAGCAGTTTTACAAGTACTGGGAGTAATGTCAACATTGATAGACATAGTGCCATGGTCCAAGTGCAACATAAGACCTCTCGTACCATTCTTGAGTGCACAGGGCCCAGCGCATGACATAGGCTTGGCACAGGCATTAACACTTTCACCCTCCCTGATGGCATTAACATCTGCCAGACGTGGAGGAGAACTACAGGCACACTCATGCAGAACCCCACTCCTAGCATTCTACACATACAGAATATCCCTTAGACCTATAATGTCATTCTTACCAGTAGTATCATTAACAGTCCACATCAACCAAACTATTGAAATATCTGCAGAACCCCCTCAGGGGGAAATACAAAACAACCCTCAGCTTAAAATGCTGGGTATGAAAAGGGTACTTAGCACATACCTATCAAGGACAGAGGAAATATACAAAACAGACTGTTCGTAATGCTGCGTGGAAAACTTCAAAATCACTGATTGCCGTGTACCTTAAAACAGCAATCACGGAACCATATGGTGTGGATAACTCAACTGCACCAAGAGATCTGAAGGCTCACTCTACCAGAGCAGTCGCAACTTCCTGGGCAGAGAAAAATGGGAATACTGCAGAGGAAATCTTTAGCAGCATGTAAGGACTAGGTACAAGACAACACGTCTGACCCACCCTAGCAGAAGATTACTGCTTTTTAATAACCCATGATGTCATGACTGTGGAGTGCCTCAGAGATTTTCCCCCACAATGTTAGTTTATTCACCTGGTAAAGGTGATTGTGGGGGAATACATCTCTGAGGCACTCCACATCCTGCCCAACAAACGTGTGAAAGACAACAAGTTTTCATACATTGTATGAATTATGATATTTGCTATTACAAATTAGCAGGTTCAGACATCACCGACGTCTGTGTATAGTGCAATAACAAAATAAAGTTACACAACAATTTTCTACCGCTAAGTGGTCACTACGTAGCTACACTCATTAACAGCAAAAGGTATTAACAGATTATTGTTACAGATACAGTTTTGGAATACCTCAAACTGACCATAGGAGAGCAGACCCCCCCCTCTTAGGTGGGGGATGGACTTTCTTCAAGTCACATGTGCATCACGCAACCTATCAGGAGTACACAACCCATGATGTCATGACTGTGGAGTCCCTCAGAGATGTATTCCCCCACAATCACCTTTACCAGGTGAGTAAACTACCATTATCTGGATGACCCAAGCTGCCTTGAAGACAAGTAGCCAGAGCAGCTGAACAGTAAATGACCAGTGGTGGAAATGGAGGGGTCAGCCAGGGAAACTCAGCTGCAGGAGTGAAAGTAAAGTCAGACTCAGTTACAGGAGTTAAATGGGCAAGCACTACTTCTGTGTACAGTATAAATTGTATTTGTACCCCCTAATGGCATAAAACTGACTATATGAAGTGTAAGAATGCAATGTGTAATCAGGGCTGGTAGTCTAGCCTGGAGGTTAGAGTAATGAGCTGTGAATGAGCTTGATACATCCAGCAGACCTGGTTTGATTCCCACAACCTCCACTTGCATACCGTGTGACTCTGAGCATATCACTTAACGTCCCCAGTGCTCCCAGGTCACCCCTGAAGAGAGGCACTTGTGCCTAGTGGGCCTTACCTGGTTACCAAGGACTAAAAAATGAAAAGTATATGTTCCCATTGTATGCTCAAGCACAGCCTCCCCATTAGGCTACCAGTAGTTTAAATGTTTACAGTTTATTTAGAGAGGGGAGCTCCACTGAGGTGCAATATCTCATTGTCAGTGAGGTCCTGATTCTAACCTACTGGTCAGAGTGCAGTGCTGTGAAAGGTTACTATAATCAACTGTATTTCTGATGCATTCAATGAAGTGAAAGAAGTGGGAGGTCATATCTGGAAATGTGTATATTTAATTAAAATGCTGGGCCACAGGTTTACATTTTGGAGATGTATCATCTTATTAAGAGAAGGGTCCTGCTCCTATACAATAAATATACAGCTGTGAGGACGTACTACTGTGTAAGTATTTGGAATGCAAGTTAAGTGATACAGCAAAACAATGACTAACCCTGTGTGTGATCAAAATGTAAAAGGTCTGAAGAGTGTCCCTATTTTGTGTAAACTGTGACTTTAGCAGTGTGCTTCTGATATAAAGTCAGTAGGAACTGTTGTGTTTTATGGTGTATATTATTTAAAACAAAGGGTTTGTTGTAAGAATGATAAGCAGTCTTTATTCCTGTGCTTCTTCCAGCAAGCAGTGAATGGTAGGGAATGGTAACATGATTTCATTCCTTATCTTAAAGGGAGACATTGTCAGCTTTCCTACAAGGTTTTCAAGCAAATCTCCACAGTCTGCCTTTTGGCACACTCCTGTTCCACAATAAGTCTAGGCCAGGATATTCAAAGGGGTTGCGCCTGGTGTAACAGGGTTGCACCATGCGCAACCCCCCAATGCATCTCAGTGCCATATATTTAAAGAGGCAGGTTGCGAGGCACAACCCCCGGTGCACCGGGGCACATTGGTAATGATATGTGGCATAGATGGTGGGAGCATGCCCATGCATATGCGGCACATCCCGATATTCAGCCCAGGATGTGCGGCGCATATGCTGGCACAACCCCTACATGCGCCGCACACTGGTGTTCAAAGTTGAGCCGAAAAAAACAGGCTCAAATGCTGGCCACCCACAGGTGGGCAGCTGTATTGTAAGACGCAACACAACAGCCACCAGCCGTGGGTGGACACCCGCCCAGCAGGAACACTGTCCACAAGCACCCCGACCCTCCCTGGTAGTCTAGTGGCCCCCCAACCCGTACACCCGATCATGGGCATCTGTACATGTATAACAATTACCTGGTGGTCTGGCAGTCCTCTCTCCATATGCCCGATCGCGAGCATCTGTAAAAGTTAAAGAACTACCTGGTGGTCTAGCGGTCCTTCCCCCATATGCCCGATCACAGGCTGTTGTGAAATGAGAGAGTTACCTGATGGTCCAGTGGTACCTCCCTCCTCATCCACCCACAGAGGGCCCCCGGCCAACCAGCACCCCCCCTGCATACCGCCCGGCTACCCGCCGAATGACAGCATACAGTATGATCTATACACCTATTGGTCCACAGTGTGGACCAAAGGGCTTGCAGACCATGCTGTACTACACAGGAACAGATATGTGAATGAATGCGTTCATTCACATATCTGGTCTCTATGTAGTACAGTATGGTTCAGAAGCCCATTGGTCCACACTGTGGACCAATAGGCATACAGATCATACTGTACACTGTCATTTGGCAGAGGGCTGGGCGGTATGCGGGCAAGGTGCTGCTGCCCGCTGATGAGGGGGGTGCTGGTGGCTAGGACCTCTGTAGGTGTGTGGGAGGGGGCACCACTGGACCACCAGGTAACTTTCATTTTACAACAGCCCGCGATCGGGTGCACGGGGACTGCTAGACCACCAGGTAGTTCTTTAATGTTTACAGATGCCCGCAATCAGGCGTACGGGGGGGGCTGCAATAGCCCACCAGGGAGCCAACACCGACATCAGCAGCTTGGCAGGGTGCCATGCGCCATTCGCCAGGATGCCCATCGCATGCAAATGAGGCCATAATGACATGCTGATTACATTATTCTTCTAGCATCAGCAGTATCTCAAAATGAAATGGTGGCAAAACTACAAAAGGAATTTTGATACTTTGCAGGACTGGTTCTCCAGTTCTAAACTTGTATGAAGTTACAAAAAAACTCAGGTTATGTACTTTAATAAAAAAACAACTAAGCTTCCCAAAAACAGATTGAAGGCAGGGATATAATAATGAGGGATGGGAAAAAACTGGTAGTTACAAATCAATATAAATACTTAAGTGTAGAGATTGATTATACCTTATCTTTTTCAGCATATATAAATAGAATAAAAAAGTTAATAATAAAATAGGAGTACTGCGCAGGGCATCAGAGATATTAAATCAACGAACCCAGGGGTTAATTGCAAACCAATTAATAATGCCTGTACTGGAATATGGAAGTATGGTGTACAATTTCGTGGGTCAAAAAAACTTAAATAAATTAGTCATATACAACCGACTGGCAAGATTTGTTTTAAACTGTAGTTTCAACACCCATCATTGTACACTGTACAGCGACTTAAACTGGGATAGCTTACCAGTACGGTTGAAAAAACAATATTCCATATTCATTTATAAAATAAAAAATGGGATGATAAATAGAAATTTGGATTTGTCCCCTGATTGTAAGAGCTATTCTTGTGTTTTAAGAGATGTAAAGTACAGGGGTCACAGATTTCCAAAAATGAATACAACATATGGAACTATGACATTTAAGGCACAGGTGGCAACAATTTGGAATAAAATCCCCCCTCAATTAAGAAAAGTAACAAATTTATCCCAATTCAAAAGAGGTTTAAATGATGTATTTTTTACTGAATGAACTTGTTTTTAAATGATTGTGAGAGGTTTGTTCATTGAAATTGATATTGTTTTGTACGATGAAAGTATTGTATTTGTGTGTCATCTTTGAGTGAGCACTTTTTATGTAAAGTTATGTTATTGTCTGATAACTTATTGTAAATTGTTTACTTTCACACAGGACAACTCTGAAAATAGGTCTTTTCGACCTAAAGTTTGTAAATCCTGTATAAAAATAAAAATGTTTACTACTACTACTACTACTACTACTACTACATACAAATGGCCCCATTTGCACCTTGCACATATTATGGCCTCATTTTCATGCCCCCAGCTGAATATTGCGGGTGATGCGCCTAGTGCAACTGCAGTTGCACTGGCGTATCCCTGTGCTCCCTCTCTGTGGCTTGTGCTGGCGCATTGCCACTGCGCCATGCACAGTATGTGTGCTGACCTTGCCATATTAAACGGTGCTGAGCCATGGTGCATCACCGTTGAATATTGCCTGGTCCTGGCCCTGGCGCAGCCCAGTTGCGCTGCACCCAGGCTTGCGTCACTGCCTGGCGCAGTCTGAATATCTGGCCCCAAGAGTACTACTGTGTGTCTAAAAACTGATATTTTCACCTGGTTTTCCATTTTATAAAAAAGTAGTAGTCAAAGCAGTCTGCATTTAAATCATCCACTGACTGGAAGTAAAGTAACGCCTTCAGCGCGCGTCAGCTGGAGAGCACAGTCACAAAGTGCCACTTTTGCCATACACATTGTAAAAAACATTTACTTCAGTAGATCCTCTTATTCGCAATCCTCATTGTTTTTCATTGAAAATCGAGCACTGAGAGTGCTGCTCTATACGTCTTAAAATCAACCCAAAATCCCACACACACAAGGCCGGCACCACTCTTGCACATACATGGGATCTTAGCTCAATAACTATTATGCGCATGTGTGGGATTTAGCATCATTGGCGGAGGTCAGCCTTGGATGCCGACCACTTTAATTTTTCAGAGCATTACAAACTCTATCAAACAGCAATTTCCCGTAAGAAGGCAGAATTCCTGTCCAGGGAAATTGCTGTCGCATGGAACCATCCGGCTCAACTCTTCAGAACCATTGACAGGTTGTGCAACCCAACCTGTCAGCAGTTCTGTCTAGTTTTTTCACAAGAGAAGTGTGATGAGATCACTCACTGCTTTGCATATAAGCTGGCTGACATCAGACAGGAATGCCGCCAACTTCACTCTATGGGGGATGCTGTTTGTCAGTGTTATGTCGCAGAGTCTGGAGTGTCCTGGAGTGCCTTTGATCTGCCAGAGCTTGTGGATATTATGAGGATTATCCAGGGGATGCATCCCACCTGCTGTAGGTTAGATCTGGACCCTACCTCCCTGGTCTTGGGTTGTAGTGACATCATTGGCCTGGTCTTAGCTCAGATTGTCCGGTGCTCTTTGGACTCGGGTGAGTTTCCTAGCTCCCTGAAGGAGGGGGGTAGTGACACCCCTCCTGAAGAAAGCTTCCTAAGACCTGGAAAATGTAGCAAACTACAGCCCATCACTAACCTTCCTTTTGTGGGAAGTTATTGAGAAAGTTGTGACCACTCAACTGGAGAACCATTTAATCATCCATAATTTATACGAACCTCTCCAATAAGGTTTTCATAAAATGCACAACACCGAGACTGCTCTGGTTCGGGTGCTCAATGATCTCCTGATGGCGAGAGATTGGAGACACCATTCCATCTTGGTTCTCCTTGATTTATCTTCAGCCTTTGACACTGTAGATCATGAGGCTCTGCTCAAGCATTTGAGGTTCATCTGTGGGCTGTCGGGTTCAGTTCTCAGATAGTTTACATCTTTCCTCACTGGTAGAACTCAAGAGAGTGGTCTCGGGTATTATTTCTTCCGAGGCTTTCTCTCTGCCTTGCAGGGTGCCTCAGGGCTCGGTGCTGTCTCCCATGTTATTTGCAGTGTATATGCTGCCCCTTGGAGACATTGTAAGATGGTATGGGCTGAGGTTTCACTGCTATGCTGATGACACCCAGCTGTACCTGTCTTTTGCCCCCAATCAGGTTAATGCTATCTTGGTGCTGAACAGCTGCCTCATAGAAATCCAAGATTGGATGAGTGCCAGCAGTTTAAAGTTGAACCCAGGAAAGACTGAGGTCTTGGTAGTAGATCCAGGTCATAGGATAGAGGGGTTGGGAAATGGGATCCCCTCCAGTTTAGTCCTGGGAGGAGCACCGATTCTCACCTCTGAACGGGTGTGTGACCTAGGAGTGGTGCTTGACGATAACCTGACCCTTCATCATCAGGTGTCAGCAGTTGTCAAGCTTGCCTTTTACCATTTTAGGAACATTGCTAGGGTCAAGCACTTTGTTCTGTCCAGCGACCTGCCTGTCTTGGTCCATGCATTTGTAACATTGCGCCTTGACTATTGCAGCTCCCTTTACTTAGGGCTTCCAGGGGTTGATATCCGCCGCTTGCAGCTAGTGCAGAACGCTGCAGCATGTTTGTTGACTGGGGTTTCGAGAAGAACTCATATTACCCCAGTGCTGTGCAATCTGCACTGGCTGCCTACTCAGTGACGGATCACCTTTAAGGTGGGTCTACTGACCTACAAAGCCCTACAAGGACAGGGTCCTGATTACTTGAAAGAGCTCCCGATTCCCTACACCCCTCTGCGACAGCTCCGCTTGGCTGATGAGGGCTTGCTAGAGATTCCGAGGGAAAGTTTAAAATCATCTGGTGCTCGTGCCTTTGGGTTTGTTGCACCTACCCTCTGGAATTCTCTGCCCCGTCAGCTACGGGAGTGCAGGACAATGGGGTGCTTTAAGCAGGCACTGAAGACCTTTTTATGGGGAAAAGTGTATCCAGAATTCCTTTGATTTTATTGTTTTACTGTTTTTATCCTACTGTGCAGCTCCTTGAAGTGAGAAAGGCACTATATTAAATAAACTTATTATTATTGTTATTATTATTAAAAGTGGCACTTTGCGACTGTGTTCTCGGGCAGACACACGTTCTCGGCGTTACTTTACTTCCGGTCAGTGGGTGATTTAAATGCGGACTGCTCTGGCTACTACTTTTTTATAAGATGGAAAATCAGGTAAAAAACATCAATGTTTAGATGCACAGTAGTACTCTAGACTCATTGTGAGACAGGAGTGTGCCAAGAGGCAGACAGCAGAGATTTACTTGAAAACTTTGAGGGAAAGCTGACAGTGTCCCTTTAAGACTCCCATCAGTAACTAGGCATTTTTTTTGTCTAGTGCACTTGCCTGGGTGTCAAAAACCAAACAAATAAATAGATATAAATTTGTAGTTTGGGTGTTTACAAAAATAACATTCTTGTATGTGTGTTTCTTTTTCTTTTGGCTGACACAAATAGTATGGTATCTTACCAAAAGTTGTTTTCAGCTGTTCAGCATTTATGTTGTAACCCCCCTTCCCTGAGGTAGGATTCCAGTTCACCATTCCTTCCTTCAACACTTGCTGAGCTGGGCGCCCTGATTACAAAGAGTGGGTGCACCAAGTGAGGATGATGACCTCGTTGTTTCTTACACATTCTGAATGAAATGTGTTTGATCGGTATGGGGTGAAGGTGAGGGCCTTGGTCTAATGTGTCAGACAACGTAATCCATTCAGAGGTTAAAATGGGCAGGAGTCCACAGGAACTCAGTTCCACCACCTCTTAAAACAATATATAACATGGGCAAAGAAATCCCTGTGTCCTGATTGGCTGAGACTTGGTTCTAACCATTGCCTTCAGAGAGCACTGTCAATGGCTAAAAACAAGTCCCTGCCAGCCAGTACTCAGTTTTAGCTGTATGTATGTTTGTTTGTTCTCTCTGTCCTCTCTCCCCCAGGACGCACTGTGAGATGAGCAACTTGTTGTTCAGTGTGCCCTTCCTGGTGAAGCATTTCGGTAAATAAATAAAACCAGGTCACAATGCCAGTGATGTGGTGGTGGGGGGGTACAGAGATGGATATGTCAGCTGTCATGCAGAGGGCTGTCCCACTCATCACATCTCCTAACATCAGGTAAACAATCTTTTAATTAAACCAAATGGAAAGAAAAAGTACCTCAGAAATAAAATGTTAAAGTTGACTGCTTTCAAAAAACTATTACCTTTATGCAGTACACTAGCTCTTTAAATATCTGTCTTACCAAGCTGATAGGAGCTCCCTTTTAGCCCATGGATAACACTAATTTATATTTATTCCACATGATCAAACTGTAAACCCTTGTACTTCTGGGTCCTTTGTTTTAAAACAAAACCAAAAAAAATACTGTGCATGCTACTGGCAGTGCATAAAAACTAAAAAAACATGTTCAGCACACTAATAATCTTTTTATGGGTTCATTTGCAATTAGCTTTTTTAATACAAACTGTACAATGATATCCTTTATCATGATAGCTAAGATTTAGTTAGACATTCTTTGCAGAGATTGCGTAACTTGTCATATTTGCTTAACTTGGCAATGACACAGAAGTATAACAAGCATTTGTCAATACCGAATGTTGTCTCGCTGGCATTGGCATTAGTAGTGCAGGAGTTAGAGATGTATGATAAGAATGGCAGTGAAGTATTGAACTGACGCCAACCTCACCCCCAACCTCACCCCCACCCTGAAGAGACATTTTCAACATAGGCATTTTTGGACCTCCCCTCATGAACAGTGGCAGTGTGATTTTGTTAATCTGTCCCAAAAGTTGATTTCCCACAGCGACCATGCCATGCTGCGCCACAGGTACGAAAACACATTTTGGGCAGGATGTGAAAAATGACAGCTGTACTGTTCATAAGGAGGTGTGAAATAATGCCAGTGTTGAACATCTGGCATGAAAATATTACAAATTTGCGAAGTTACAAGGGTGCGTGGAAACTGCACAATGCATGCTTGTAACAGTCATTTTATGGACTTTCATCACCAAATTTTCAACATACGTATTTTAGACCTCTGCTCATGAACAGTGTCACTGTCATTTTCTCAAACTGTCCCAGAAACTGATTTGCTTTGGCAACTACTAGTTATTCTGTGCCGAAGTGCAAAAACACATTTCGGCCAGGATATGTAAAATGACAGCTATACTGTTCATACGGAGGTGTGAAAAAATGCCAGTGTAGAAAATCTGGAGTGAAAATATTACAAATTCACAAAGTTACGAGCGTGCGTGGAAACTGCACAAAGCACGCTCATAAAACAGTCATTTTTTGGGATTTTGTTCACCAAATTTGCAACATAGGCTTTTGAGAGCCCACAGCATGAACAGTGGCACTGTCATTTCGTTAATTGGTTCCAAAAGGTGATTCCGCACAGTAACCGAGAAATCACCTTTTTGGACTGAATAATGCCATGACAGTGACTGAATTCATGAGGAGGGACTCCAATAACTCCATGTTGAAAATTTGGTGCAAAACTTCCAAAAAAAATGACCGAGATATGCACTAAAGTGGAAAAAACCCTGTTTATGCCATTATACAGCTTACCGGCATTTCTTCAGTTTGCAGTCGGCTTTGAAGAGTGCAGACATGTTCCCGGTCCACCGAAGATCATCGTGCCAGACTCCGGAGGTAAGTAGGGGTGGGGGGTGTGGGGAGGCAGGTGTGCAGAGGGTGGGCGCAGTTTGGGGAGGGAGCAGGACAGACCGCGAGGGACCGCTTTTCTTCTTTACAGGTTAAAAAAAAATGTGGGATTTTTTTTTTTTTTAATACACACAGGGCATTGGGCATGCTGGGGTGGCTCCTCCCAGTGTGCCACCTGAGTGTTTGGGGGGCTAGCTAACGGGGATTGGGCACCTCCTTCAGCACATACCAAAGGGGGAGGCTAGAGCAGAGGGGATTGGGCATCCCCACTGTCACACAACAAATGGGGGCATTATGCCGACAGGGAGTGGGCTTCCCCGTCGGCACATGAACTGGGTCAGGGCATGCCGACAGGGGGATTGGGCACCTCCAAAGCTGGCATTGTGGCAGGCAGTGGCGGCAGTCACTGCTGCCATGTTTACTAGAATGCTTCACCAGGAAAGGCACGTCAGGAGGTGACGCTGCTTGATGAGCTTGGCTCTTAGTGCAGTGGACCTTTCCTTAGATGATGCTCACCACATTACGTGTTGGTGGTGTGCGCCTGCATGCTGCCTTATTGGGGAATGAGGATGCACGCATCAGCTGCCCGCATTCGCCCACAGTGGCCGCACCTCCAAATCTGCTACTAATGTAATATGTTGGCTGGTGCGCAAGCATGAGCCAACATAAAAAGTCAGAGACTATCTGAAAATGACATTACTATCAATCAAAATGCACATTCAGCACTAATGTCAGAAGTTCATATTGTGGAAAAAAGGTAAATCATTCAGTTTTTTGTTTTCAAAGAAAATAAACTGCCATTAGGACTGTTATCTTTCTAGGGGGGAAGGGTGAAGATTTAACAAAAAAATTCAAGGGAGTGCCACATACCCTAAGGCCAGCCCTGGTCACCTGAGAGGGATCCCTTCATGCAGCCTCTGTCAGTGCTGATACCGACCATCGATGCCTTCCTTTTAGGGTGTGGAGCTCACCTGTCAGAGCTGAAGATGAATGGACTGTGTTTGTACCTCAGTTTGCTCATACTAAGCGGGATTTGCTTTGCACAGCAAGAGTTTTTCTGACTGGTGGCAGATCAGTCAGTCTGCTGTTGGTGAACATGGACAATAGAACTGCCATATTCTACATGAATAAAGCAGCTGAATCCTGCTTATCCAGGCTTTTAAAGATGCCCTGTGGATGTGGAACCTGCTGACATCTACATCTGACAGCTATAAGTTGCCAAACAGCTTCAGTCACTAAGAAGACATTTCCTTGGAGTGTTCAGTACCTGAAGAGGTGCGTTGGAGCTATTTTAAACCCTTTACATCAAATTATTTGCATCCTGGGATAATCTTAAATGTTTGTTCCCATCCTCCTGTGAGGGCACAGACCACTTAACACCTTTACTCCAGCAGGAGGTAATATAGATTCTTGAACCCATGGGGTCTGAACGATATACCCAACTTCTCTCCCTTTCTGTGATTCCCTCTAGCGTGCATCTAAATGATTTGTGCAGAATCCATTATTTGTATTGTATGAAATTTAAGACTCTGTTAATGGGTACAGTACTTAGAAATCCATACTATTACTGATGTTGGGACACATGGTTTGAACCTCAAATTTACTATTTTTGACTGTGGGGTTGTCATTTTATGTTAAGTATATTTAATATTTCTTAGACTTTCAGCATAAGAATTTTTAACTCATACCCCCTTATAGAGTACTGTCTCTGCCATCATTCATTTCAGATTTAGAACTAGTCTGACACAGCTATTTCTACTTATAAGGGTCTAATTAATGTGATCTTTAGATTCACAGATTATCTTTGACTCTATGTAATATGCACCTGTTCTAATATTTCCTTTTGTCATTTCAGACTTCAGTATTTCATCAATTTACCACATATTACAAAAATGAAATGTATTTAATTAAATAGAGTTCCCTACATAGTTTTGTGGATTTACTGTCACCATGATGTTAATGTTTCTCATGAAATGTTTTGACTTGTGTGGTATATATAGTTCTGCCTTGTGTTTTGTATAACGTTTTTCTACTTGTTAATTCATCTTTATTGTTTCATTCTTTATTTTTTTCATAGTGTCTATTCTGTGACTGCTTTATTTGTTACAATAATGTGAAGTGCTCTTGAACTAAAACAACTTATGTATCTGCACTTCAAGTACACTGTCACTTTAAAAGCTACACCTATTAAGCACCATGGAACCGACAACTGCAGCCCCTTGTCAAGTCTCATGCAGAGGCAAATTGTTGAGGTGGTTGTCAGTTCATGGGTCTCCCCCCGTCTTTTGATTTTATGCTCTGTAAGGTACATCCTTTTGAACTCTTGATTTTTGCGCTAAATAAATTTGTGCAATAAGCATTTTCAATTTCATGTTTGTGACTGCTTGCTTGCCGCTGCCACAGACCTCACACTTTCTTCTACTGCAGCGTTGTATACATTCCTTTTTGTGTGTGCACCTGAGATCCCAAGTTGCAAGCTGTTCTCTGTTTTCACAAGTTTAGATAAGAAGTTTGCCTAAAATTAGTCAGCTTCCTCTACACCTTCCCTCCCTTTTCCCTAGTGCCAAAGATATTGCTGAAAACATGCCTTTGTCAGGCTTGCTTTATGCTCATTGAGCCTGTGTGGCCACATTAGCATTGGTATCAAGAGTTACAGTGAGGCCCATCATCAGGTTCTCTCATATCTAGTCATGCCAATCAGTAAGTCAAGGACAGTTGTGAATAATCAAGGCAATCACTTTACAGTTCTCCTTCTTGCAATTTGCCAGCAGTCTACTACAGCCCACAGACTAATGGGTTGAAGGAGTCACACACATAGACCACACTGTTTCTGTACAATACTACCTTCTGATTTTTATGTTGATTGCGCGCATGCGCAAGAAACATGTTGCGACAGGTTTCTGGAGAAGCAGGTTGTGGAGGCGCGGCACTGTTGTGGCCAATGCCCCCACAGCCTGCAAAGGCTTGCCCTGCTTCCCCCAATGCTGTGGCACGCTGCTGCTGACACTAGTTCAGCCAGCATGCCACAACTTTCTAAGAAACTCAGACGCTGCAATCAGGGGCCGCCTCGTCATTGCAGCGTCAGTCATCCGCTGCAATGAGGGAGCGACCCGTCATTGCAGGGCGGGATGTAAAACCCCTGAGATTGTTTGTGAACATGGCGGCGGCTTGCCGCCATATTCACAAACAATATAACCCCCCCCGCACGTTTAGTTACCGATGGGGGCTCCAATCCCTGTCGGCATTCTGTGCCCCGCTTTTGTTCCTGCTGATGGGTAGGCCAATCCCCGTCGGCTGTAGTGTTCCCTTGTTTGTTTTGTTGCCAATGGGAGCCCACCTCCCGGCATTCTGTTGCCCCCTTTGTTGCTGCCGACGGGTGGCCAATCCTCATCGGCTGTAGTGTTCCCCTTTGTTTTGTTGTCGATGGGGAGCCCACTCCCGTCCGGCATTCTGTTAACTCCCCACTTTTGTTGCTGCCGACGGGTGCCCAATCCCGGCGGCATGCTGATAACCCCGCCTCGCCTGTTTGCCGAGGGGGGTGCCCAATCCCCTGTCGGCTACTGCTGCCCCTGGTGTAGAAAGCCTCTGCTGGCACACTGGGAGCCCACCCCAGTGTGCCAGATGCCCCTGCAAGTCAGAAAATGGTCCCGCGATGTCTGGTGTTTTTTTTTTTTTAAATCCTGGAAGAAAGGAAACTGTCCCTCGGCGCTCGCCCTGCTTCCCACCCGCAACCTGTACCCACCCACTGCACGCCCTGCCTCCCCACACACCCCCCCTCGCCCCATACTTACCTTAGGAGCTTGGTGCGATGATCTTCCGTGGACCGGGAATACGTCTGCACTCTTCAAAGCCGACCGCGAACTGAGGAAATGCTGGTAAGCTGTATAATGTAATACATCGGGTTTTTTCAACTTTACTGCATATCTCGGGCATTTTTGGGAATTTTTCCACCAAATTTTCAACATGGGGTTTTTGGGGCCCCTCCTCATGAATTCTTGAACTGTCATGGCGTTAATCAGCCCAGAAAGGTGATTTCGCGGTCACTGCGCAGAATCACCTTTTGGGGCCAATTAACGAAATGACAGTGCCAGTGTTCATGAGGTGGGCTCTCAAAAAGTCTATGCTGCAAATTTGGTGGAAAAAATCCAAAAAATGACTGTTTTACGAGTGTGCGCTGCACAGTTGCTACGCACGCTCATAACTTCGTGAATTTGCAATATTTTCATGCCAGATTTCCAACATTGGCATTTTATTGCACCTCCTTGTGAACAGTACAACTGTCATTGTTCACATCCTGGCGGAAATGTGTTTTCGCACTTCCGGCGCAGAATAGCGCGGTCGCTGTGGGAAATCAGTGTTCAGGACAGATTAAAAAAATGACAGTGCCACTGTTCATGAGTAGAGGTCCTGAAATGGCTATACTGAAAATTTGGTAATGATACTCCATAAAATGACTGTGTTACGAGCATGCGTTGCGCAGTTTGCACGCACGCTCGTAACTTTGCAAATTTATAATATTTTCACTCCAGATTTCCAACATTGCCATTTTCCCACACCTACTTATGAACAGTAAAGCTGTCATTTTTCCCATCCTGGCCAAAATGTGTTTTCGCACTTCTGGCGCAGAATACAGTGGTCGCTGTGGGAAATCACTATCCGGGACAGATCAAGAAAATGAGAGTGATACTGTTCATGAGCAGATGTCATAAAATGCCTATGTGGAAAATTTGGTGATAATAGCCCATCGAATGACTGTGTTACAAGTGTGCATTGCACACTGTCCACGCACGCTTGTAACTTCGCAGATTTGTAATATTGTCGCACCACGTTTTCACCAGTGGAATTTTCCCACACCTCCTTATGAGCTGTGCAGCTGTCATTTTTCACATCCTGACTGAAATGTGTTTTCACAGTTCCGGCGCAGAATAACGCGGTTGCTGTGGGAAATCACTGTTCGGGACAGATTAAGAAAATGACAGTGGCACTGTTCATGAGCAGAGGTCCTAAAATGCATATGTTGAAAATCGGGTGACGAAACTCCATAACATGACTGCGTTACGAGTGTGCATTGAACTGTTTCCACACACCCTTGTAACGTCTCACTTTTGTAATATTTTCACTCCACATTTCCAACAGTGGCATTTTTCCTCACCTCCTTATGAACAGTACAGCTGCCATTTTTCACATCGTGGCTAAAGTGTGTTTTTGCACTCCTGCCGCAAAATAGCATGGTCGCTGTGGGGAATCGCTGCATGGGACACATTAAGATCAAACGAGTGAGAGGGAGGAGTGACTGCGCTAAACTGAGGTCTGTCGGGACTGCTGCGGATTTGCTTGTGGGCAGAGAAAGGGCCCAATGCAAGAGCCCAGTACAAAAGGGCAGCCTGCAGCACTGGGAGAAACAGAACGAGAGAGCGAGTGAGAGAGGGGAGTGAGCGAAGTCACCGGAGCTCTTTCAGGACTGTTGCAGATGTCTTTGTAGGCAGGACAAGGCATCAGTGCAGGCAGGGGCCCAGTGCAAAAGGCCAGCCTGCAGCGGTGGGAGAAACAGTACGAGTGAGTGAGACAGGGGGACTGAGTGAGCTCAACGGAGCTCTGTCAGGACTACTGTGGATTTCTTTGTGTGCAGAAAAAGGCATCAATGCAGGCAGGAGTCCCGTACAAAAGGGCCGCTTGCAGCGCCAGGACAAACAGAATCAGTGTGTGAGACAGGGAGACTGAGCGACCTCAACAGAGCTCTGTGGGAACAGCTGTGGATTTGTTTGTGGGCAGAGAAAGGGCACAACATAAGAGCCCAGTACAAAAGGGCAGCCTGCAGCACTGGGAGAAACAGAACGAGAGAGTGAGTGATGGAGGGGGAGTGACTGAATTCACCGGAGGTCTTTCAGGACTGCTGATTTCTTTGTGGGCAGAAAAAGGCATCAGTGCAGCCAGGGTCCCAGTACAAAAGGCCAGCCTGCAGCGGTGGGAGAAACAGTACGAGCAAGTGAGACAGGGGGACTGAGTGAGCTCAACGCAGCTCTGTCAGGACTGCTGCGGATCTGTTTGTGGGCAGAAAAAGGCGCCAATGCAGGCAGGAGTCCCGTACAAAAGGGCCGCTTGCAGCGCCAGGACAAACAGAATGAGCGTGTGAGAGAGGGAGACTGAGTGACCTCAACAGAGCTCTGTCAGGACAGCTGCGGATTTGTTTGTGGACAGACAAAGGTACCAGTGCATGCAGGGGCCCAGTACAAATGGACAGCCTGCACTGGTGGGGAACCCAGAATGAGCGAGTGAGACAGGGGGAGTGAGCGAGCTCAACAAAGCTCTATTGTAACTACTGCAAATTTCTTTGTGGACAGAAGAAGGTGGCAATGCAGGCAGGAGTCCAATTAAAAAGGGCAGCCTGCAGCGCCGGCAGAAACGGAATGAGTGAGTGAGAGAAGGGGAGCGAGCGACCTAAACGGAGCTTTGTCGGGACTGCTGCAGATTTCTTTGTGGGCACACAAAGGCACCAACAGAGGCAGGAGCCCAGTACAAAAGGGCAGCCTGCAGCGCCAGCACAGACAGAATGAGTGGGTGACACAGGGGGAGTGAGCGACCTCAACGGAGCTCTGTCGTGACTGCTGCGGATTTATTTGTTGGCAGAAAAAGGTGCCAACGCAGGCAGAAGCCCCGTACAAAATGCCACCCTGCAGCGCCGGCAGAAATGGAATGAGTGAGTGAGAGAGGGGGAGTCAGCAGGCTCAACAGACCTGTGTCGGGACTGCTGGAGATTTCTTTGTGGGCAGAAAAGCCACCAACAGAGGAAGGAGCCCAGTACAAAAGGGCAGCCTGCAGCACCAGGAGACACAGAATGAACGAGGTGAGAGAGGGAGTGAGCCACCTCAACAGAGTTCTGTCGGGACAGCTGCAGAATTCTTAGTGGGCAGAACAAGGTGCAAGTGCAGGCAGGAGCCCAGAACAAAAGAGCAGCCTGCAGCACCGGACGAAACAGACTGAGCGACTGACAGAGGGCCAGTGAGCATGCACAACACACCAACGCAATCAACATTCGGCATTGACAAATGCTTGTTTCACATTCCTGCAAGATGATATAGCTACAGAATTTAAAAACACTGACACTGAGCAGTACAACTACCATATTTCACAGAATAGAAGCTGCCCTCGAATAGAAGCAGCCCTCAAATACAAGCCGCAGGTCATAATGAATACTTTTATTTATTTATTTTTTTTATTTTATACTTTTTGCCCCCCTGGCCACTTACACATTAGCCACATTGCACCTGCCTCACTTTCCAGTGACCGCTAACTGCCAGCTGTACTCCCTGGCTTGTCCCCCAGGATCGGACCACCTACTCCACAACCCCCCATCTACAACGGGTAAGGTGTCAGTTCTCTGACATTGCCTTCCTGGCTTCCCCCCAGGGTGGGGTTCAGGGACGGTAAGGGAGCCCAGTGGAACCAGGATTTAGTCACTGGCAGCACGGTGAGGAGTGATGGAGGTTAGGCACGGGGTGGCGTCATCCAGAGCACCCCAGAGAGAGTTTATTCCTCATTTTTCTGAGAGGTGGGGATGTGCAATGCCGTCATGCATCCACCCGCCTCCTGAATCTGACACACGTCGGTTATATGGGGACTCCTAGCCTCCATTAGGAGTCCCTCGCATGCCGAGCATTCCCCTCACTCTCCACATGAAGAAAAAGAGCTGTCTATAGGATGCTCCATCCTTTTCCTCCTGGCCGGCCTTCCGACAACCCGGATCCATTCCTGAACCTGGGTCACCGGCGTCGCAAGCGGAAATACAACCTCTGCGCTGACAGGCCGGCCCCATAATGAATACTTTTAATAAAAGCCACCATCAAATAGAAGCCGTGGCTTCTAATCAGGGTTGAAGTCATGTCAGATAAAACTCTGTAGGTGGGACCATTCATGATTTTTATCTCTGTAAATATGATTGTTATGATATTTCTTTTTTAAATTTTGACTTTAGTTCATGTTTGTTGTTCTTATTTTGCTATAAAGTAAACCAGTAATAATATATTTGATCATATTCAGGATATGTAATATTTTCTTTTTCACACTTAAAATAGGGTTTTGCAATACAAGCCGTCCTCAAATACAAGCTGCCTTCAAATACAAGCCGTAGGTCAAAATTAAAATTCAAATAGAAGCCGCGGCTTCTATTCAATGAAATATTGGTAGTTGCGAATGAGGACATTGTGATAGTAGTATCAGATTATCTTTAGTTGTGATGGAACCTGACGCTAGGTATAACTGTACTTCATCTTAGTGCTGAGCCTCCAGTTGTGCTCCCCTGAAGCATAACCTGTTCAATTAGTTCTAGCATTTGATGACATGCTTCCTGAAAGAAAAGAGTTGGCGTCTCTTGGCCTCTCAAAAGAGGTTATTTTTCTGTTGGAAGCTTTGAGGAAGTTCTGTAATTAAAATATATACACATTTACCCTGCTTTCATGATCATGGCCTGTCACCAATGGAATGTAAACTCTTATCAGGCCTTGACTTTTTGTGATGGCTGTCTTCTTCACAGCTTAAGCTTACATCTGCCAAGTGAAAGTGGGATTTTCACCATGACTTTGGATAGGGTCATCAGATGTTTTTATAATGTTTCTCCCTCCTGTAAAGGGTACTAAAGCTAACCAGACTAACTGAGGCTTCGGAGCCTATGGTGATGTGTGACCATGTTTTTTTGTCCTGGAAAGTAGTGTTCTTAATTGCCATCATATCACTGAGGACAGTCAGTGAGCTTGAAGACCGGCTGTTCTGTGCACCAACCCACAAATTCTACTCTACTTGTTTCTGACTTCCACCTGAATCAAGCCATGCAGCTGCTGCTGTTCTTTCCTTAACATCATACTAGCCATGGTGAAGAGATGTTGCATAGGCTGGATGCAAGGCAGACATTTCTGTCCTGCATTTGAGAACCAGATCTTTTTGGGAGACCAGCTGACATCTATTTATGACCCTCATCAAGTTCTTTTAAGGTCATTTTGCTTTCAAGCAGCCCATCTCACTATAAATTGTGCAATGCATTCAGCACTGTAACACCATGGCCTCGTGTGCACCCTGCAGGTCTCTGAGCCTGTTCCACCTGGAATATAGCTGCTATTTTATTTGTGACTTGGAACATCCTACTTGGTGAGATCTGTCAGGCCGCCATCTGGCCATCTTCACACAGTTTCAAGTGGAAAAGGCATCAATCCTAAACAAATACTTCTGTTCAGTGGTTTACTGTGGAAGGTGAGGGACAGGGTCCGTAGTTAGCCTTCAAAGGAACAGAAGGGGCTAGAGATTAACACCAGTCATTTCACAGAGAAGAGGGTTCTGGAAGAGCTCACAAAGCTAAAGGTAGACAAAGCCATTGGTCCAGATGGCATACACCCCAGGATCCTAAAAGAACTGAATGTGGAGCTAGCAGCCCCTCTAACAGACCTGTTCAGTGAATCCTTTGACACTGGGATGGTCCCAGAGGACTGGAGAAGGGCACATGTTGTCCCTCTTCACAAGAGTGGCAGCAAGGAGGATGCAGGGAACTACAAGCCAGTAAGTTTAACATCTGTAGTCGGAAAGATCATGGAGACACTCCTTATGAAGCAAATAGTGGAGCACCTGTAAGCCATTGGTGCACTGGAGTAAGGTCCTATCAAACAAATCTGATCAATTTTTTTGACTGTGTGACAAAGGCAGTAGACCTTGGGGGGGCAGTAGATGTTGCCTACCTCAGTTTCAGCAAAGCCTTTGATACCATTCCATGCAGAAGACTGGTCAACAAACTCAGTAGTCTGGGGGTGGGCCACAAGGTGGTGAACTGGGTTAGTAACTGGTTAATGGACAGAAAACAGAGGGTGGTGGTAAATGGAACCATGTCCGAGGAAATGTAGGTGACCAGCGGAGTACCTCAGAGTTCAGTACTTGGGCCAGTCCTCTTCAATGTATTCACCAGTGACATTGCAGATGGGTTGGAGGGTAATGTTTGCTTGTTTGCAGATGACACCAAGATCTGCAACCGGGTAGACACTTCAGAGGGCATGGAAAGGATCTAGAAAGGTTGGAGAGGTGATCTGAAGTGTGGCAACTGAAGTTTAATGCAAAGACGTGCAAAATCATGCACATGGGGCATAGAAACCCAGGAGCTAGCTACAGGATGGGGGGAGCTGCTGACGGTTACAAGGGAGGAAGAGATTTAAGTCATTATCACAGATGACTTGAAGGCTACCAAGCAGACAGCCAAGGAAGTAGGGAAGGCCAGCGGGATACTGGGGTGTATTGGGAGGGGTATCACAAGCTGAAGGAGGGAAGTATTAGTTCCACTGTACAAAACCCTGGTGAGGCCTCACCTGGAATACTGCATGCAATTCTGGAGGCCGCACCTTTGAAAGAACATCGACAAGATAGAAACGGTACAGAAGAGGGCAACAAAGATGGTGAAGGGTTTGAAGCAGAAGCCTTATGAGGAGAGAATCAGGGGCCTCAATATGTATACGCTGGAGCAGAGGACGGAGCAGGGGGACATGACTGAAACATTCAAGTGCCTCGAAGGCATAAACAAGGTAAAGGGGGAAAGTATATTACAGTTCAAAAAGTGTTCCAGGACAATGGGGCATGACATGAGAATAGAGGGAGGCTGCATAAGAGGAAATGTGAGAAAGTTCTTTACAGAGAGGGTGATGGATATGTGGAATGGCCTGTCCCAGGAGATGGTGACTGCACATATGGTGGCAGGATTCAAGCATGCATGGGACAGAAATAAGGGAACACTAGCGATAGGAAGGAAAGACTTGGACCAATGAACAAGAGGGGTCATGAGCCGATTATACAGGTCCTTTTCTGCCGACATTTTCTATGTATCTATGTATCCATTCTTTGGAGCAAATTAAAGTAGTTTTATTAGTTAATAACATGTCATTGTTATTTAACAAGATATGGTGTCATGGATTTTAGCTTAGTGCTTTATTTTTTTTTTTTTTGCCGTTAAATTTTTTTATTATTTTAGTTTCTTTACAATAATGATAACCCTTATACTAAACAGGATTTACTAGTGAGTTGCTGGTTACATATACAGCTCAGCGCAGGAGCAGAAAAGAAGCAATGTTACATGACCTGTACTTACCCCACTATATACGGTTCATTATCTTGAAATAATGGAAAGGCAAGGCATCCATGCTCCTCATTCGTACCTCATAACAGGGAACAAAAAAAATTTTGTATCTCAGGTGCTATCCAGGCTTCTGGCACCCTAGTTAGAAAACAAACAAACACAAAGAATCACTAGTCTATAAATTGTTAGGTACATTGCATATGAGTAAGGAGCATTACCCCACTATATACGGTTCATTATCTTGAAATAATGGAAAGGCAAGGCATCCATGCTCCTCATTCGTACCTCATAACAGGGAACAAAAAAAATTTTGTATCTCAGGTGCTATCCAGGCTTCTGGCACCCTAGTTAGAAAACAAACAAACACAAAGAATCACTATTCTATAAATTGTTAGGTACATTGCATATGAGTAAGGAGCATTTTATTGCCACCTATATATACAGCCCTGGTTAGCCAAGTTTTACAGTTCATTTCCATAGTCTTGTTGCCTTATTCGAGATCCTGGTTGCACAGTTCAGCCCACACCAGTCTTAGGGGTAGCATATCTAACAAAGGGGGTCCAACACTCCTCGTATACTGCAAGGGAGTTACTTATCAAGTGGGAAAGCCTATCCATAGTGGCAATGTGAACCATGGAGGCGAGGAGTTCTTGGGTACTAAGTATCAATGTAGTCCGCCATCTACATACAAGGAGCCTCTTCACCTGCATGGCCCACAGGGCCAGCCAATGGTGTGCCAGTTTCTTTAAGTGGAGAGCTTCTGATTTTATACCCAGTAACAGCAAAAGGGGAGACCGTGGAATACTTTTTTTTAACATTTTGGTTCCTACTTCACAAATGTTATCCCACACTGGTTGTATCATTGGGCAAGACCAAAGAATGTGAGCTAAGTCCCCAGGTGGGAGTTACATCTCCAGCATAGATTAGAATTTATCACTTCCGCCTTTTGTAACACTACCGGTGTGCAGTACCAGGAGTGTAAAATTTTATTTTGTATTAACTTACTTCTCACATTTATAAAGTGTTTCTGAGCCCCCTTCCAGCATTCCTTCCATTGTGCATCAGTAATTTCCAGTTTTAATGCCTTTTCCCATTTTTGTTTAGATTTTTCACTCTGGCAGGGTATTAATTCCCGGAGAGCATTATAAATTAAACTGGCCAACCCTTTTTTTTTGGTTATCCACGAAGGTGTACTTAAGGTGCCTCTTTTTGCCACCTGGGTCAGATATGTCTGGGCCACACTCCGTATTTGTAAATACTTCCAAAAATCGGAAGTCGGAATTGACCAGCTGACCTGCAGGTTGGCAAACGAGTCCACTACCAGGACAGGCTGGGCTAATATATCCTCCAACCTGGTAATGCCCTTATCTACCCAGCTTTTCCAATACACTGCTTTTTTTATCTATACACAGGTTTCCATTTCCCTATAACAGAGTTAGTTTAACAGGTGCCAAGTCCACCTTCAGCTTCCTCCTTACTTTCTCCCAACATTGCAAAGCGGCCCCTATCGTGGGATGCTTTTTTAAAATTGTTGGAGGCTTATTATAGATAAGCAATGACAGAGAGACTTTTTGACTTACCGCTTGCTCTATGTCCACCCATTGTGGTTGAGGGGAGGAGTCTAATCCTAACCAGCGTATGGACTGTGCTAGGTGAAATGACCACTTATACCCTGTAAACCAGGGTAGACACCACCCCCCTACCTTCCAGTGCACCCACAGTTTATTCCTACTATACCTGGGGGTTTTCCCTTCCCATAGAAAACTCCCTATTGCCTTATCTATCTTCTGGATCCAGCCCTGTGGCAATTCAAGAGGGATATGTGCCAGGAGATAAAAAATTTTGGGGGCCAAGATCATCTTAATCGTGGCTATTTTACCCACTAAGGTTAAATAAAGTTTGGTCCACCTGGACATATCCTCTTGCACTTCCACCAATAGAGGGCGGAGATTATATTCCCATAATTTCGAGAGGTCGGCAGAAAAACGAATACCTAAATATGTGATATTTTCCTTAGCCCACTTCAAGCCCGTGTCCCCTAATACCGAAGGTTGACATCTGGAGTTAAGAGGGAGAACTTCGGTTTTGGTAGCATTTATTCGAAGTCCAGAAATCCTTAAAGTGGCACAGGGTAGAAGTATAGAGGATAACGCTCACCTGCATCTGGTACTAGGACCAGGAGGTCATCAGCATATAAAGGGTGGTGTATTCTGTGTTTCCAGCCATTATCCCTTTTATAGACTGACTGCCCGAAGACACGCGCCATAATGGCTCTACAGCCAACACAAATAAAAGGGGGAGAGAGGGCAACCTTGCCTGGTGCCACGCCGCCAACTTAAAGGGTGGGGATAAGGTAGAATTGGTCAGTAATCTGGCCGCTGGGGAAGTATACAAGGCTTTACCCAGGATTGAAAATGAGGGCCTATTCCCAGCTTACACCTAATACCTCATGGAGATAATCCTACTCCAGGAATCAAATGCCTTTTCGAAATCTATAGCTGTCGAGTCGCTGGAGTATGTAGTTGAGATGCGATAGGCTAAGTTGGTTAAGGTTCTAAGATGATCTACACTGTACCTACCAGGGACAAACCCTACTTGAGAGGGATGTATTAACTGTGGTAACAGAGAACCCAGTCTTAGTGCTAGTGCTTTGGTGAATATCTTACTATCTACGTTTAAGAGTGAGATTGGCCTGTAGCTACCAGGGAAGTGGGATCTTTCCTTTTGGCACACGGTAATAACCACCTCACGAACGTGGACGGAAGCATCCTTGCACCTCTGTTTCAGCATATACTTGTTGAAGTATTGAGTAATAACATCTGCTAACGCCTGCCAGAATTCCACTGAATAACCATCCCGGGGCTTTCCTGGTTTGAGAGAGAGTAAGGCCTTGTTTATCTCTTCTATAGTTAACGGGGCGTCCAATAATTCGGCCTGCTGTGAGGTTATAGAGGGGAGTTCCACTGTTTGTAGAAAATCCTGAATTACTTGGGGATCCCCCTGTCTGGATGAAGATTACAGGACTTGATAATATTCTGCCATGACTGCATTTAACTCCCCACTGTTAGTACACATCCGTCCTGCAGTGTCTCTCAGCCCAGCTATATATCGGTCCATTTGCTGTTTCCTTAGCCTATATGCTAACACCTTCCCCCCTTTCTCTCCCCCTTCCCAGTATTTATGCTTCAACCTCAATATTGATAATTCCGCTCTCCTTGATAAAAGAGAATTTATCTCCATTTCAAGGCCTACTATCTTTCTTCGAAGAGAGTCATGCCTTGCTTTCCCTTTTTGCTCCTTATGCTGTCTCTGTATTTTTTTAAGCTGTCCTTCTAAGTACTTTAATTTTTGTTCCCTATCTCTTCTTCTTGCCCCTGCATAAGCAATAATCTTGTCTCTCATGGTGGCTTTAAAAGCTTCCCACCTGACCCCAGCTGTGGTGTCCTGTGCTAGATTTTCCACGAAGAATCTCTGGGCCTCCTCCTTAGCCCATTCTAGGAACTTTACATCCTTTATTAACAGGGGGTCTAACCTCCAAGATGTAGATATGGGGAACAGGGGCCCCATGTTACAGACAAATGCACTGGGGCATGGCCCGAAATTATGATCGGAAATATATTAGACTCCCTAACTGCCTTCGTAATCTGTGGGGATGTTAAGAAGAAATCAATACGGCTATATGAGTTGTGTATCGGTGAATAAAATGAATAATCTTTCCCCCTTGGATTCAGTGTCCGCCAAATATCTGTTAGGCCTTGGTCACCCATCCAGTTTACCAGAGCTCTTCTACCCTTCCCATGCGCTGCGTCATCCTTTTTAGGAGTTTTATCCATCATAGGGTCTGGCACTAAATTAAAATCACCTCCAACGATAGTGGGCATATTATTTTTATTCATGTCTAAAAGCACTTGGGAGGTTTGGTGGAAAAAGGCTGCATCGTCCTCATTTGGCCCATAAATGTTCCCCAGTACTATAGGCCCGGTGGGAGTCTGAAATGTACCCATCACCCACCTGCCCTGCTGGTCTGCCCTAGAGGTGGTAAGAGACCAGTGCAGTTGCTTGTGTACTAAAATAGCTACTCCACGCTTTTTTGTAGCAGCTGAAGCATGAATCTCTATACCTACCCAATCCCTTTTCAGTAACCCATGGCCCTTGCCATCCAGTTTGGTCTCCTGGAGGAAAACCACTTGGGCTTTAATTCTTTTCAGGTATGACATTACCTTCTTCCTCTTCATCAGCGTGTTCATACCCCTCACATTCCAAGTGATACAGGTCAGTTCAGCCATATTCATACCCCTTGAGAAGCAATGAAATATAAAACGCCAGGTTAGAACCGCCGGTGAAGATGGAA
The DNA here is from genome assembly GCA_016271365.2 of Neoceratodus forsteri. Lineage (NCBI taxonomy): Eukaryota > Metazoa > Chordata > Ceratodontiformes > Ceratodontidae > Neoceratodus > Neoceratodus forsteri. The sequence continues at coordinate 1,275,113,052 of CM057450.1, read as the reverse complement.
GGGCGCCACTTTGCCACACACCAGTGCACATGGCCCTGCCTGAATTGGGATTCCAGATCTCGTGATACTATTAAACCCCCTTTACCTTGTGCAACCAGGCTCCCAATATCTTTATATATACCCCCGCCCATCCTTGACACCCAGGTTATACTGTAAGGCACGTCAAACAAGTACCCCCCTAAAATCCTAAACACTACCACACAAAACAACCACACACTAAACCTATTTACATGTTGCACTTCCGTGCTCCATTGGAGCCATCCTGCATATAGGATCATTTGTCTCCCTAGTAGGGGCCTGATCCGCAGAATAGTTCCAGGGGTCGTAGATGTCTGGGCATGGCTCAGCCCAGTTCTACTCTGTATATCGAAAATCATAGCCATCGAAAAAGAAAGCGGGGGAGCTGCGTGCCAAGGCGTACCACCAGGATCCAACTTGCATCCTTGGGATACCCTCTACAGCCTAGCAGTCAGTTGACTGTTATAGAACCAGGCCAAGATTATCTAAAATGGGAAAATCCCCGTTTGCATACTCCGTGGTGTTGTATCCCTTCCCACAGCATCATTGAAATATCTTACAATATATCACATCGATAGGGCCCTTAAAAAAAACCCTGAGTGTGTCGTTTTATCCCACCCGGCTACCAGCCCTTCTATCAGTGATAAGCTGGATCTACTTTCCCAGCCCAGCTATATAGCAACAGCTGCTCGGTCCTACGTTTTAACGATGCCCAGGCCCGTATACTTCCCTTCCCCTGCTAAATTAACATACTAAAGCGCCTGAACAGCGCACTATATAATTGCCTCTAACATACCCCAGGTGCAGTTTGCATGTACAACTTATCTTTTCGTTTAGTCACTGCCACTGCCCACCCTCGAGTAAACACCCACATAGAATTATTTCCAGCCCTGAGATCAATATACCCTGAAGGGGTCAAAAGTCTCAGTGTCTCGTGATCTCATGGGCCTGAATTTAGACAAGCCATACATAGCACCCCAGCCCAGGTAGTATCTGCTCTACCTGATACCTCTTACTGCCCTGTACTTAAGCAGAGACGTTACTTATCTAATCAGCATCTGAAGTTACTGCTCCTGTCCTGAGCTCTGATGCCTTGATGCTGCTGCTTCAACGGCCTGGTCTCCTTCGCAGGCTTCGGATGCTGCGCCTGGGGAGTGCTGTTCCTTCTGCGGTTCTTCATCGCCATTGCCCTCCTCACCCACCTCACTTCCCATGATACAACTGACCTGGGAGTCTTCTTTTACCCTAGAGGATCGCTCTTCAAGATGCACATTGGGGAGATCTCAGAACTTCATAGGGGTTACGAGTCATGTAGCGCACCAGGGCCGTACTTTCACTCCGTTGTTCCTCCCGATCTGCTGTTTCAGTATGCAAATTAGTTCTGATATGGGGGTGATCTCTTCGCCTATGGTTATCCCTTGCAGTTCTCTTTCTACTCCGGTGAGGGAGGCCAGTGGCTGATTCAAACTGTATTTCAGGGTCTGTCACCATCTCCTCTGGTTCCAAGGGGTCTGGGCATGCAGTGAAACTAGACAGTTCACTTAGGTGTCTATTCAAGAAGTCCTCCAAGGCTGCCGGGGTATCAAAGAAAAAGGGGGCCCCATTATGTACTATCCGAATGGTGGAGGGGTACCTTAGGGAATATTGAATCCCAATTTTGCATCCTATGTCGTAAGGGAGTATATTCTCTTCCCTTAAATGATAACTCCTTAGAAAAGTCCTGATACAGTGATATGGGGTGTCCTTGCCAGCTCAGGCGACCACCTCTCTGGCCGGTGCAACAGAGCCTGCCGTGTGTTAAATGATAGCAGTTTGAATAAAATGGCCCTTGGTTTGCCTCCTTTCCCTGGCGCTGGGATAGTAGCTCTGAGCGCCCTTTCTATCTCCAAACGAAAATCTGACTGTAGCCCAAGAATCTCAGGGAGGGCTTGTTGAAGGAACCGACCAGTGTCTTTTTTTTCCACACCCTCCAGAAACCCTATTACCCGTAAATTGTTCCTTCTGCTTCGGAGGAGGACACAGTTAAATATTTTTCATTTCCTTCTGACGAGTATTGCATGCTTGTTATTGTGGTGCCAACTGATGCAGTGCCTCTACTCTTATTTAGCAGTAAGATATAGCTGGTGATATGTTAATGTACTGTTAAGCACCATCTACAGGCATCTCACTTCGTGCCACATGCACATAGGGGGTGATTAACTGGACATTAACATAACCCCCAGTGTAACTAATTGCTGCTGTTATAATTTTATTCTTTTGGTAACAGAGTGAGGCCAACTAGGCACAAGTGCCTGTTTTCAGGGGGACCTGGGAGCACTAGGCTGGTTAAGTGACTTGCTCAGTCACACAGTATGTAAGTGGAGGTTGTGGGAATCAAACCCAAATCAGCTAGATGTACCAAGCTCATTCACAGCTTGTTACTCTAGCCACTAGGTTACACTGGAAGCTCAGTACTAAGGTGAAGTACAATTATAAGCAGCATCAGGTTCCGTTACAACTAAAGATAACCTGATACTACTGTCACAATGTCCTCATTTGCAACTAGTTGCACTGCTCAGTGTCATTGTTTTTAAAGTCTGTAACTATATCATCTTGCAGGATTGTGAAAAAATCAGAAAGTAGTATTGTACAGAAACATTGCTGTCTATGTGTGTTCCTCTTTCAACCCATTAGCCTGCAGGCTCCAGCAGATTGCTGGCAAATTGCAAGAAGAGGAACTGTAAAGTGATTGCCTTGATTATTCACAACTGTCCTTGACATACTGATTGGCATGACTAGATATGAGACAACCTGATACCCATATTCATGGTCAGTAACATGTTTGTGAGAGCAGGTTCTGTTAGTTTAGATATTTTTAATGTAAAATAGTCCTTCAACCTTAGATTTTTCATTTTGTTTGGCTCTACATATGCATTGGCTGCTTGACAAGTGAAGGGTTACACATTAGCTTCTGATCAATGAATTATGCCGGCTCATCAGGTACTGATAGTATCGAGTAGTGGACAGTGCTCACAGTGCCAGATACCAGTGTTCAAGTCTGTGTCACATATGTTGTGGTTGTTGTTTCCAAGTCAAGCATCCAGCAACAGTCCAACACAGACAGAAACAAGCATTTGTCAATGCCGAATGCTGTCTTGCTGGCATTGGCATTGGTAGTGCAGGAGTTAGAGAGATGCATAATAGGAATGGCAGTGAAGTATGGAACTGACACCAACCCCACTTCACCCTGCAGAAACTGACAGGCATTGAGGTGTGCATTTAGGTCGACATCCATAATGCTCATGCCACTTCACCTCACCCTACCCTGCAGACTCCGACAACTGTTGCGTTAATGCATGCCATGAGGTTATTGGACCTTACGCTCACCCCATTCCATACGGAAATACATTGAGAATGGGTGCAGTATAGGAGAATGGGGTGAACTTTGGGGCCGAAGAATCCAAGGCACACCTTGATGCCTGTCACCGGTGGCAGGGTGGGGGTGGAATGGTGTGAGCATTATAGCCAACAGTCCAAAGTTACACCCCTGATGCCTGTCGGTCTCTACAGAGTGGGACATTATGGTTAGAAACCCTAACGCCCTGGACGTTTGTTGGTATTTGCACTCCAAATTTTCAACATGGGCTTTTTGTGACCACACCTCATAAAAGCATTTGGGACCTCCGCTCATGAACAGTGGCACTGTGATTTTGTTAATTTGTCCCGAATGTTAATTTCCCACAGCAACCACGCCATTCTGCGCCAGATGTGGGAAAACACATTTTGGGCAGGATGTGAAAAACAATAGCTGTAGCATTCATAAGGAGGTGTGAAGAAATGTTAGTGTTGAAAATCTGAAGTGAAATTATTAAAAATTCTTGAAGTTACGAGTGTGTGTGGAAACTGCGCGATGCACACTCGTAACACAGTCATTTTTTGGAATTTTTTCACCAAATTTTCAACATAGGCATTTTGGGATCTCCGCTCATGAAGAGTGGCACTGTAATTTTCTTAATCTGTCCTGAACATTGATTTCCCACAGCAACCACGCCATCGTGTGGCAGATGTGTGAAAACACATTTTGGGCAGGATGTAAAAAATGACAGCTCTACTGTTCATAAGGAGGTGTGAAAAAATGGTAATGTCGAAAATCTGGAGTGAAAATAATAAAAACTCTTGAAGTTACGAACGTGCATGGAAACTGCGTAATGCACACTTGTAACACAGTCATTTTTTCACCAGATTTGCAACATAGGCATTTTGGGAGCCCATCTCATGAACAGTGGCACTGTCGTTTCATTAATCGGTCCTGAAAGGTGATTCCACGCAGTGACCGCAAAATCACCTTTCAGGACCAAATAACAAAATTACAGTGACTGATTTCATGAGGGGGCATCCCAAGAACCCCATGTTGAAAATTTGGAGCCAAAAGCCAAAAAAGTGGCCAAGATATCCACCTAAGTTGACCCCCCCCCCCATTGATGCCATAATTCAGCTTACCAGCAGTTCTTCAGTTTGTGGTCAGCTTTGAAGACTGCAGATGTGTTCCCGCTCCAGCGAAGATCGTGACGGACCTCCAGAGATAAGTATGGGATGAGGGGTGTGGGGAATTAAGTGCGCAGAGGGTGGTGCGAGTTGGGGGTGCTCACCGGACTCAATGACGGATTGTTTTTTTTCCGGAACGGACATTATGGAAGGTTTTCTTTATTTACAGGTGAAATAAAACAGCTGTTGGGCACACTGCAGCCCCATGACTTTTAAGTGATGTTGGCCACACTGGAGTGGGCTCCCAGTGTGGCACACAGTGGGGTGTGGGGCAGGAGCAGGAACATGTCGATGTGGTCGGCTTCCGAACACACGAAGCACACTGGGGTGGGCTCCCAGTGTGCCCCACAATCTTGAGGGGGTTATAAACATGCCGACAGGGGGATTGGACACCCCCATAGTTGGCTTTTGAAGGATTGTGAGAGGTGGATGGTGACAGCTGCCACCATGTTTATTGAAATGTTTCAGCAGGCAAGGCATGCCCTGCAGTGACAGGGTGCTCCCTCATTGCGGTGGTGAATTTCTTTCAAGTTGGTTGCATGCTTCTCAACTGCTGTCATAGACAGCATGCTCATTCATTGGTGCCACAGAGACAAGCCCAAAAAAGCAGTGGCAGCATTGGCCACAACCCTGCCACACCTCCATAACCTGCTACTCCAGCAACCTGTCCCAAAATGTTGCTTGCGCTCTGCGTTCAAGACACCACAAAAATAGAAAAAGAGAAATGCTGATTCAGTGTTACCACTGCTGCTGTTCAGTTAAGAGAAAAGGAATCGCTGAGACTGCTACATTTGTGTGGGTAGATGCCGTTGTGTGTTGGGGAGAGAGGTTGGAAATATTTTCATGTACAGACTCTACACTGGGAGAAGTGATGGGGCTGGAACCATACGGTCTATCAAGGGTGCCCAATGTGTAGCACATGTATTCTTCTTTACTTGTTGCTCCATCCCCCAAATGCTCGTACCCTCCCCTTAACTCTATCCCACCCTGTCTTCAAGCCATCAGTGGGTTTCTTGTTTGCCACCTCTTCTGGTAACCAGTTCTACTCTGCCACCACTCTGGTTTTGAAGAAGTGCCTCCTGGCCAGCAACCCCCTGCCAGTTTGTAACTCTGCCCCCTTATATTCATGTTATCGCTGGTCTTAAAAAGTTCACGGTGGTCTACCTTGCTAGTGTACCTAAAGATCTCTATCATGTCCCCTCGTTCTCTTCTTTCCTTGAGTGAGTAAATATTCAGGTTCTCCAGCCTCTGCTCGCATGAGTGCCCCTGCTGCCCCGGAATAATTTTTGTGGCTCTCCTCTGTACTGCCTCTTGCTGATTAGTGTTCTTTTTATGATAGGGGTTCCAGAACTGTACGCAGTACTCTGGATGCAGTCACACCATGGATCTGTGCAATGGCAGTATGGCCTCTTTTCTTCTGCTGGAAAACCCCCTCCTTATACAACCCAGCATCCTATTAGCCATCGCTGCTGCATTGTGTACCAAGTGTCAGGTAGAGATGGTGCAAAGTTTTAATTTGCCGGTAAAGTAGGCACCTATTTGGGAAATTCACAGTTCACAAAGGTTTGTGAATTTCCCAGTGAGAGCACCAACTTTGCCTGTGAATATTTTTATTGTAAAAAAAAACTGTATAATGCCATAAAATCCCTTCCCCCACCCACTGTGGTGTTATTCCCCCCACCTCCCAAACACTTCTAAATCTTATAACCCCCTCTCATCCCTTCCTTGCACCCTCCTTCCTACTCTCCCCCCCACCCTGGTGAATTTATGTACATGATGTCATATATACCCTTCCCCTACTGCATGCAAACACACTTCCCTCCACCCCACCACCCAAGCAAATTGTATTTTACAAGTAGACCCCCACCCAACACCATCTCTGGCCCCTGCCACTGCCTCCCACCACCAACACCCAGAAAATATATTTTACTTTAAGCCCTGTAATAAATTCTGGTCATTTGAGAAAATGATCATTTTTTTTATGCTTACTAAGCTAAACAGTATAATCAATAAAATAAACAAGCAAACAAAGACAACAGTCTCATGATGCAGAGTGTCTGCTCTGTTCAGTGTCCTTTTCAGAAATGGCACTAATGTATGGCATGAATGCATGGTGATATCTTTGTTCCTAGTGTAACCCCTGGGTGGCGCTATCCCAAGGGCTACTACACCTGCCCTGCTTGGTTAGGAACAGGTTAAGGGGCCTGAGTTCTGAAACGGGTGCCTTAGGGTTGGTAGTGGTCAAGCTAACCTGGGCACAGCCCTCCGGGACACTGTAACCCCCCTCTTTCCTTACTAGTGGCCAGAACAGTACACAATAATCACTTTCACAATGCCCCTGATGCACCACACAAGTACCCACACTGTTTGCACTTACCACCAGGGCCCTCCTCTGGCTCGACCCTGGGGACCCCCTGTAAAACAAGGTTATACACAGCAAATAACAGCAGTACAGTACTCTTGCACAAACTGGAACCACATTTAGGGTAAATACAAAAAGAGTTAGATCTGATTTATGTAAGGGACTTGAACAAGGGAGGGGTGTAATCAGGTTAATATGCTTAAAGGCTGTATCAATCAAACAGTTATGCATGCATGTCAGGGTCAATAAACAGTCACACACTCTGGGTACCCAGGTGAAGAAGAGGTGGGCTAGTTAGGATCGTTGCCTGGGGTAGGCTGGCATTGCAGCTGGTTGGGGCCCTGTGATGGAAGAAAACAACATGCACCACACAAACTAATTGTAATCCAGAGCTGGAGGGCTCAGTTCATGAAAGAAAAGAAACACCAAGACAATCAGATGACACACTTAGATTAAGCTGTTGTTGCAGGGAGCTACCCTGATGGTTACTCACGATACCAAAGACTGGACACAAGCTGGATGAAAATTGAGACTGTAGGTGGTTGATCTGGAGTGCCAGGAGAAGCAGGGCCCACATGATTCGCCGAGGTGTCGTTCCTGTTCAAGCATGGAGCAGGGGGCTGATCCCCAGGCAGGTCTCTCGTCGATGGCTTTCTCTGTGCAGTGGGGTAATCTGGCAGGGCCAGCGTGGCAAGGCCCAGGCCATATGGAGATGAATGCGGATTCAGTCCGGTCGAGCTGGATACAGCTTCCATCAAGCAGAACACAATTCACACAGTGGGGAACCAAATCACGACCCACTATAAACACACAGCACATTTACATGTAAGGGATTCCACTATACCAGGCAAACTGCTCTCCGGTCACAATCACAAAGTCTCTGCACACAAAGGGGAGTTTAGAAGTAGCTGGAAATCCTGACAGGCCAATGCATTCAGCAAATCTTCGGTCTTCTTCAGGTTGATCCTGGTCACAACTCAGTGGCTTACTTCGTTCTCACAAACTCGGATTCAGTCCAAACTGATTCTCTTCTCCCTCTCAGGGACAGCAGGCAGGCATGCAGGCCAAACCTCAGGCCTTACCACAGAGACTGTCTTGAGCTGTTGCTTCTTCAGCTCCCAACTTAGATCTGACTCTAACTGCAGCAAGCCTGGGAATTTCCCAAGATCCAAAAGGTTTGGTTAGCTGATTCATCTGTCAGTCACAACAGGAGCTCCCCCTTCAGGTGTAAAAAGGCGCCAAAAACCCCAAACTACAGTTCCTACAGATTCTGACTCCATACTGCTCCTGTAGTCCAGCTCCATTTTAGGTCCCACTAGTACTGATTGGTCCACTTCGGCAGTTCCGGACCAAAGTGGTGGGGATAAACAAAACAGTCCTTGCTGCAAAGAAAGTGGGTTAGACAAACTACATTATCATTATCACTCAATGATTTTCAGCAAATAGTTACATCTTTCAACAGAGCTCCCTCTCAGATTACTTATGACTGCAATCCAGGCAGCTCTTAAAGAGACAGTATACAGAGGCTATACAGGCACTCTCTGGCATTGACATTTAAACTGCTAAAATGCAGGACACCAGCCTGGCAGTGAGCATTTAGGCAAGTTCAAGGAAGACTTTTTGGGAACCCCCATTTGTAGGGGGGTTACACCCTTCTCTGCATGGAGAAAACTTGGCCTCTGTGTCAAGTCTGTACCATCATGCATCAGTTAACATAAACTTATTACTTTACTATACATATTCACTGCATTTCCCAATACTTCATCCATTCTGACAATACATTAGGCATTTTACACAAGTCAATTGAACATTACTATACTAAATCAGGTAATAACTTCTTGTGCCTTGAACAATGGAAGAGGGGGCCCTTCCCTATCAGCTAACTTGGGGCTGGATGGGGCAGGGGCAGAACAAGTAACCTGGAATGGGCCGTCAAGCTCAATTTAGGCAGTGAGCTCGGTGAAACATAAACACTTTTGTGAACCACATGGAGAGGCAAGTCCACAGGCCTCCCCAGAGAATCATAGCTGAAAGGCAATGCTGACTTGACAGCTTGGCCAGTCTTTCTGGGGGGAACAACCACAGTCTCTGTACTTTCAGCACCAGCCTTAGGGCTTTCATCACTTATGAGGGGTTCTTCTGCCTGGGTAGAAATGTCCAAACTTGGAGCACTGTCAGCTCCTCGCTCTGTAGGCTCTGTTTCTACACTTGACTCATTTTACGAAGGCTCAGGCACAATCAAACTTTGGGGCACTGAAAGGGGGTTGTCAGCACTCTCATGGTGTTCTTCAAATTCTGGTATGTCATCAGAAAGACCAAAACCATCGCCCCTCCTTCAGGCAAATCATGCAGTTCCACAATACACAGAGACTCAGCATCTTCAGACATGATACTTTGCACTTCACTTTCTGGGAGTATTGGCTCCAAGGACGAATCTGAGGGGCAAGGCATTCCAGAAGGCCCAGCTTCATCCCCACAATTAGTCATAGGGTGACCTCGAAACAGCTGACTCAACTCATAGGAGGGGTAATAGGCATTGTCACATTCACTTTCATCTGAGGTGGACTGACAGTCACTATCATTCTGAACCTGCTGCGGGGGAAACCTGAACTTGTAACCACTGGGGTAGGTCGACTCTGCCTCTTTCTTGCAGCAGCATGAGTCACCGGCCCAGGGGAATCAATCTCTGAGTATTCAGCCTCAATTATGACTTGGCCGATAGGTAGCAAGTGGTTACGGTGCATGGTCTTGACAGCTTTGGTGTTATTCTCTGGGCGCACCTTGTACACGGGTAAATCATCCAACTTTCCAACTACTACATGGGAGAGATGGTGCCACTGATCAGCAATTTTGTGTTTGCCATGCAGTCCCAAATTGTGTAACAACACATGGTCTTCAGATTGAAGCTCTTGAGCCTTTACTTTTTTATCATGCCCCTCTTTGTTGGCTAGATTCCTCTTCGCGACCATTGTCTGGGCCAGTTGATAGGCATGGTTCAATTGAACTTTCAGTTTTTGTACATATTGCAGGTAGTTTTTGGCTTGGACCCCATCTGGAGAGACCCCAAAGCAGACATCAACTGGCAGCCGGGCCTCTCTCCCGAACATGAGGCGGTGGGGGTAGAACCTGGTAGCATCATTTTTCATGCAGTTGTATGCGTGTACCAAGGTGCTAATCTACTGGCTCCATTTATGCTTGTCTTTTGGGTGGAGGGTGCCCAGCATGTCTAGCAGGGTGCAGTTAAATAGTTCTGGTTGGGGATCTCCCTGCGGGTGATAGGGGGTGGTTCTTGACTTCCGCACCCCCCCAAAGAGACAGCATTTATTTGATTAGTCAATCTTCAAAGTCTCTGCTCTGGTCAGAGTGGATCCGCTGGGGAGCACCATAGTGGACGAAGAAATTTTCAACTAGCACCTTGGCCATGGTAGATGCCTTTTGATCTTTGGTGGGAAAAGCTTGTGCATACCATGTGAAATGATCCGTAACCACTAACACATTGCCAATGTTCTGCTGATCAGGTTCTAAACACAAGAAGTCTATGCAGACTAGTTCCATGGGAGTGCTGGTAGTAATGTTAACAAGGTGGGCAGCCCTCTGAGGCAGGGCTTTTCTTTGCAGGCAGTGACTACAAGTCTTTACATGGTGCTCAACATCGGCCGCCATTTTGGGCCAGTAGAAGTGAGATCGTACCAGGTCAAGGGTTCTGTCAATACCAAGGTGCCCCATGTGATTGTGGAGGGACCTCAGTACCAAAACTGTAAAGGCTGTGGGCAGGATCAATTGTTGCTTGTCTACTTTGCCACTACAATCTACTGTCTCTCTATACAACAACTGATTGAGCAACTTCAATCTGGGGCCTTTTTTAAACAATAAAGCAGTTCGCAAGTCAGTGAAACGTAACTTAGACACATCTTTCCCTGCACGCAGGGCATCAAGTGCTGGCTGAATCATAGGATCTTGGGATTGAGCCCTCTGAATGCTGTCATTGTCAAATTGAGGTAGTGCAGTAATATCTAGAGCAGAGAATTGGCAATAAGCAACTGGTATGCAGGTGTCAGAAGGGCCCAAGCAATCAACTAAACAGTCCACTGTGTCTGCAGACATCTGTTCATCTCAATCAAACTTTTGCCACAATGCTCGAATGTCAGTTTCAGACAGCCTGACCCAATCACTCTTGGAAGTGGGCCTTCGTGGTAGGGTGTCATATATACATCAACAACAAGTTTATTGTGCGGCTAATAAGCCTTACAATATAAAAAACAAATCGAATACAAAATAGTAAAAATTACAAATATTATCACATTCATTAAACTTTGAAACATCATAAATTATACATTTCATCTATTGACAATTATAAAAGCTTATCAAAACATTGCATTTAAACACAATAGGAACAAACCCAATACACTATCAAACAATATTCACATTCCTCCTAACTTTTTCTATTGCTAAAACATATTTTGCAAGCCATTCTAGTGACCAAAAGTCAGTTGTGTGTAGTAATATGTTAGTTAAAAGCTTTTTATCCATCACATACAATTCATTCAAAAAGATTTTCTTCCCCCCCGTTAGTACAGTCACAGTCCCCAGAAACAATACCATCCACTTTATATCGATAAAGAAGAACATTACTCTTGGCTTGTTCAAACTTATAATTAGAAAACGTGGCTCTTAGGGCCAGATATTCAAAACTTTGCCCCGGGGCTAAATTAGCACTGCCAGGCAGGCAAACTTAGCCCGGAGCACAAACCAAGCCATATTCAAAAGGAATAGCCCGGGGCAAACAGCTTCTGAATATAGTATGGGAATGAGGCGGGGCAAACTGGGCTGGGAGAGCAGGGCAAACTTAGCCCTAGAATAAGACAGCTCTGAATATGGCAACCAGGAAGGGCAAACCACAACAGCAACACAGTGCACAGTGATGTGAAGGTAGGTAGAGATGAACTATGTGGCCAATGTGTGTGCCAGCAAATGTGTGGACCCAGTACAGCTGCAGGCAGCAGCGTATGTGAAAGTACAGTGTTCAAAACTGTAAAATATTCCCCGAACTGTTTGCGCAGCGCTAACTTGTTTGCGCGGGTTTAGCGCAGGGCTAAACTGTTAGCCCGGTGCAAACACATTTGCCCGGCGCTAAACTTTGCCATATTCAAAAGTGATATGCAAATGATCCTACTTAGGTAGTCTGTGGGCAAACATCCAGATTAGCATCTCATTATGCCTTGATTTGCATGCAGTTTGCGCTGGGCTAACTGTTTAGCCCTGCGCTAAACCTGCGCAAACGTGTTAGTGCTGCGCAAACAGCTTGGGGAATATTATACAGTGTTTTACACTACTTCCACATGCACTGCTTCCTGCAGCTGTACTGGGACAACATGACATAGGCACAGATGGTGGTGGTGCTGCATGCAACTGTCACACTGTAGGTCATGCTACAGTGCACAGCAGACACTACAGTAGCAAGGGGGACAGTAGTGTGTGGACACAGCAATGCCTATGGTGTGTAGGGCAGTGATGATGACTGCACTATACACAGTGAGAGGCCCAACCTGCAAGTGTTTACTGACAGTGGACATTACTGTTACACTGTTGTGTGATCCACAGATGCTGCACCTCTGACATGGGATGCTCACAGTGACATATACATGTCCGGCTTTGTGTGCTGTGGCAATCATACAGCTGTGCGGTATGTGGCCGGGGGGGGCATATATTATCAGAAAGGCACACTGGTGTTGGGGTATTCCCAATACTGGCCCATGTGCACTGCATGATGTGTCTCAGTCGTGTGGCCACACCTGGTCTGTGGCACAGCCTGGCCACCCATACACTCTCCCCTCAACATCCTCCATGCCCACAGTGCTGCATGTGTGTGCTGGCCATCTGTTGGTGTCCACAGAGGTGTGGTCCACAGGTGTGTGCTGTATGGCCACACTGCCATGCTATCCACTGGCAGCAGGGTCACCACTTACTGCCTGGCATAGCTGGGACTGGTGGCAGATGATGGCATCATTGTGATACCATCAGTTAGAAGCATGTTTCCTCTATGTTTGGCTTTGTCTATGTGTCATATTTATTTGTTAGGGTCGCGAAAACACTGTGTAAAAGCTGATTGCCCAGGGTTAAGACAAGCTTTTCCTGGGTGGTAATGTGCACTGTACTAAGTGTCGTGCTAAGTCATGCAAAACCACTTAGCGCGGCACTAGTCGCTGAATATAGCATTGCACCTATATTCATGTCAGTTTGCCCCTTGCATACATTATGATTTTGCCCGGCGCTAATGCAGTTTGCCCATGCTATTTGGCCTTTTGAATATAGAAGACCCGCGCTAATCCCACGCTAAACCTGCGCAAACGTTTTTTGGCCGGCGCAAAGTTTTGAATATCTGCCCCTTAGTCTGTTATCTGTCAAGATTTCCAAATAGGGTTTTAACCAAAATAATAATTGTTTTCTGAGAACCATTTTGAGTAACGTGAGTTCTTAATTAATTGTAGGTCCTTAGTGATCCAGTTATTAACAATCTTTTTTGTAATATATTGTTTATATTTCGAACTTAAGAAAACACTTTTTTCTGTTATCCATTTAAGATTACACAATCCATTATCCTTCATAATTTTCATTAAATTTGTATACCATAATTTTTGTCTGATATGCATTTTATACCATTTTTCTTTTTCCTTTATCGCAATGGACACCAAAGCTGAAGGATCTTTCCTACTCAAGGTGAGCCAAAAGTTAACTTTTCGGGATTTCACCAACACATGAAGATTGTTTAACCCCAATTCAGATCTCAAATAAACAGCTGGACATAAATGTCCTACTTTTAGTATGGATCATAAATACTTGTGTAATGGAATAAGCAACTTATTTATATTAGTTATATGCCATATTTTAGAGGCATAAAGTATTTGTAAATCAGCTTATCTTTTATGACTTTTATCAGAGGTTTTAAAGACATCCCCCTCATCTTTTAAATTAAAATGAACCAAACCTGCTATTGTACTTTTTAACTTATTTGACAATGATTGAAAATGATTTGTCCAATTTGTGTTTTCCTGGAAGTCGACACCTAGATACTGGTATCCCCTTACTCTTTCCAATCTTTCCTTCCCCAGTGTCCAGAATGTGGAACATCTGTTTTGCCCCTTGGAAAATACTAAAACTTTTGTTTTACTCAAATTTATTTTTAGTTTTAAGTTAGATGATTTTTAAGATATATTGTCTATATTCTTTTGCAATCCCGCTTTTGAAAGGGAAAATATAACAATGTCATCAGCAAATGCCAATAAAGGACATTTGCACATGTTTATATTTGGACTATCAATAAATTCCTCAGCACTCTCCTTCAACATCTGATCTATATATAAGACAAACAATACGGGAGCCAAAACACAACCTTGTCTCACACCCCTGTTAATTTTTATTGCAAAGGAAATACCACTTCTTACTCCCAATCTAATATTGGCCCAATTGGCCGTATAAAGTTGGGAAATGATTGAGACCAAGTTATCATCTATACCCCTAATTAGTAGTATTTTCCATAATAATTCTCTTGAAATAAGATCAAAGGCTGAGGAATAATCCACAAAAAGGGTGTACAATGGTTGCCCCCTAATTTCTACATATTTCTCAATCAAAGGATATAAAATAAAAACGTTATCCAAGGTGGAAAAGTCAGGTCTGAAACCCGCCTGGTAAATGGCCAGGACTCCAGTTCTTTCAACTTCTATTTTTAGTCTTTCTAAGATAACTCTTGCAAATAACTTTGAATTAACATCTAAGAGTCTGATTGGCCTATACATAGAAGGGTCTCTTGTATTACCCTTTTTGTGGATTGGAATAATCAAAGCTCCCGCCATAAATCTAGTAAACTATTTAACAAAATAGATTTATTATAATATTGTGTAAGAAATTTACACCAGTTGAAGGTAAAAGAGAGGAAAACTTCAGAAGGAATACCATCAGGTCCAGAAGCTTTATGTTGTTTCAGAAATGCCAATGACAAAAAAACTTCATCTAATGTTATTTCTGCAAAACTCTGATTAACATAAAATGCTTCCACATTTTGTTCAATAGGGTCAAAAAAGATGGAAGAGAAGTGTGATAACCACCTATCTTCAGTAATATAAGTGTCAAGTTCTGTTTTATATTGATTATTACCCTTGGCTACCAATGTCCAGAAACTTTTTATTTTTTTTGCTGAACAACATCCAGCATAGTACCCCATAACTTATCGTGATAAAGTTTTTTTTTTAATTTTAATTAGCAATTTGTATTTCTTTTTCTCTAAATTAAGATTACTTAGATTTTGTTTACTTTGAGTTAGTCTATAATCTTTAAGTAAGCCTTTAATTTGTAATTTCTTACTTTTGCATTCCTTATCAAACCGTATGTGTTCTCTTATGTTCTCTTGACATTCTAATACAGTCCTAATCCTTGAAAATAAGATTCAAATATGCAGTAAGGTCCACCAATTCACTATTTTGTATTGACTTATAATCCATCATAATAACCGAATCCTGAAGTATTTTGTCTCTTTCAGCTTGTGATCTTTTTTGCCATATAATTCTTTTATTCGTTCTAATTTCTTGAATTGGCAAAGACAGAGAGACCGCATTTTCAGATAAATTATTAATCTTATTTTTAATTCTAAAACTAAGGAAAGGTGGTCACTTTCAGGTCTTACTAAAATATCTAACCTTTCCCACTGATTTAATGAACCAGACCAGAGTATATAGTCAGCTGTGGCTGCTCCTCTGGTTGAAACACAGGTAAATTGTCCATCATAATCCCCTTCCAGTCTGCCATTCAATGGATATAACAAAAAATCGCACATATAATCAATCAACTTAGTGCCACTATTATTCGTTTTTTCATCCTTGGAATTTCTTTTCAACACACCTTCATTAAAATGGCTAATGATCAAGTTATCAATTAGACCATCAAATGCTCCAATACATGCATTAAAATCCCCTAATACACAAAGTTCAGCTCTTGGATAATCATAAATTAATCTTAAGGTATCCTGTGTTAAATTGGACCAAATATTCTCAGTATAATGTTCCGAGTTCTGAGGAGGAATGTAACAGTTAAAGACAAGTAGAGATTTACCCCCCAAATGTTAATTCTAAGACAATATAGTTGTGATGTTGAAGAAGTTCTGTAGCATTATCAAAAGATCCTAATTTAATAAAAGTTAATAAACCACCAGACAGTCTCCCAAATCGTTTAACCTTTGCACCTTGCCTGGAGATACACTGATAGCCATTTAGACTAATTTGACCATTCTCAGTATGCCATGATTCTTGCACACAAATTAAGTCATGCTGTTCTAAAAATCTTTTGCAATCTGGATCATTAATTTTTGAGTTCCAACCAGCAATATTCCCAAGTAATAGTAGTGTGGCCTTGCATGGAATTATCTCTACTTAAACTTTCCTGAAGTCAATTTGTTTCATAGCCTGCTATGGCTGAAAATCTGTTGGTTAGTAAAATAGGTATTTTGACATTTTGTCTATTTTCGACAACCCAATTTGAACTAACCAAGAACTCGTCAGCTTCAACCAAATTTAAATCCAAACCATCCAATTTGATAGAGTTATACATAATCAATTGAGCTTAATGGATGGATGGTATCCAAATATCTATCTGACTTTCACTATGTGGTCTTACAGCAACAATGTCACCATAATTATCTATTGGGATCCACATAAAATTGACAAAAAGGTCCCTCAATGCCTTAGACAAAAGTTCAGAGTTTTCATTGGGATGGTTAGGCAAGCCAAATAGGCATAACATTTTACCTTCACTACTATTAGGTGTACATTCATTAAACAAGGATCTGTTTGGAAATGTAAGAATTACATCCAAATCCTGTAACAAATTTCTGTTGATCCAAAAATGATTTGCTACTCTGGGGGTCAAAAAGATCAGTTCTATGAGTGCAGTTCCCGATAAAGGAATACTCCTAACATCTATGATATCTTCCTCTCTTAATTCTATATCGAATTTACTGCCCAAGTAATAGATCAATTCCTTGTCATTTGCCAAGGGTTCAAGAGGTCCCCATTTTAAGGGGCCGTAAAGCCTAACCAGGGGATAGGTATTAATCCAATCCTCCTGTAAATGACCTGATAGTTTAGTAAGAATAGTTAGTACATCAATGTTTTTATTGCTTTTGTTAGGGGACTTGCTTGCAATTTCCAAACATATATCCCTTTTCTCCAATAGGTCTGTTGTTTCTATAATATGCCCTTTCTGTATGCCATTGGAGAGATCTATTTGAGCTGTTAACTTACAAACTGCTTTCCCCAATAGATCTAATGTGGCCAAAATATCTGGATGCTCTTGTAATAAGTCTGAACCTATAGTAGTATTAGATTTTAAAGCAGAAAAAGAACAATTTTTTTCTCGATATACATAATTTTGACCTAAATTCACCTTAATATCTTGCACATTGTTAGATTTCTTTTTTTCAATATTAGACCTTTATCTTGTTGATTGACTTTATTACGTGGGTCGCCCTTAGAATCAGCAACATTCACTAGATAACCTGGCACTGATGGATTTTTACATTTTTTAGATGACCGACTAGTGTTAACTTTGTTTTTGTGTTCCTCCCTATTTTTCCCCTTATTTTTCTTATTTTTTTTTTTACTTTTGCTTTCTTCAAGGGAGATCTGGAGTATCAGAAAATGTAATTTCACTAAACTCAGGTCTAATCATATCCTCTGTATTTGATTTATTTGCAGATTGTTCTATCTTTGTATCATTGTTTGAAGATGGATCATACTGAACTTGTCTTGAAATAGACAAGCTGTCAATTTTACATCTATTAACTGCTACTTCTGCCCTTAGGGCATCCAATAAATTTTTATTAATAACCATCTGTTCCATTATAATCAAATGAGCAATATATGGATTTTTTAATAGCTCAATCAGATCGCTATCCAAGCAGGATGGTGTAAAAATTTCCTGATTTTCTTTACTTTGATTATAAAATGTTCTAGGTCTAATTTCTGGAAAACTTTTAGCATTTACCAAACAGTCCAGTGATTTAAGTCCTTCTATAGTGTGCTGTAAATTTATAATGACATCCCCCAGTTTAGTGTTTACATTAGAAAGTAAGGTAGCTTCATGATTATCTCCTAGTACAGAATGGAATACATCCTGTTTCAAATTGGAGACGCACTGTTGTAAAACCACTTCAGCTGAACCCTCCACCCCAGAGTTATCCTGGACAAGATGAACATTGTCAGAAATGTATTTAAACTGCTGAGCATTAAGGGATTTACTAAGACTGTCTTCAAATAAAGGGATGAAACTAGAGGCACCAAAGCTCACAAGATCTTCATGTATAAAATCCCCGCTATCCCCGCTGTCTGTGGGAGCATAATGAGCTAATTTCACACCAGAACAAAAATCAACATTCAAAGGATCGTGAGCTTGTACCTCCCCAACAGATGTATTTAAAAACAATCCCGGAATGGAGGTTCTACTCACTGAAGGAAGCAAGTGTTCAGTTTTTTAGACTGTCTTGACTTCTTGCTAATTGGTAGTTCATGTAAAGGAGAAACATTCTCCTTTTGCTGTCTCTGTAGGCAGGTATTCACCATAATTATAACAGGTTAATTGGCTGTTGAGGCACTGCCCCAGTCCTATAATTTGATTGGAGCAACCAACAACCAACACTAAATACAACAAAAACAAAAAAAATATAATATAATATACTAATATAATAATATGATAAACAAAACCTTGTATTCAAAAGTCTACAGCAATAACTCTGTATGTAGGAGACCAAGAAATCTGTTCTGTTTTATTCCATTCAGCCGCAGGAGCATAAGAAAGAAAATGTTCCCAAGTTACTTCCCTTCAAATTTGCTTTAGGACACCAAGGAGGCATTGTTTCGAATGCAATAGTATAATACAGCTGGCAGTGCAACTGAATGCTAAGAAAACCAAACAGGCAAATGGGAAGGTAAACCAGATAGTTCTCCTGTAGTTCAAGTTACTTCTGCATATGCCAAGTTTGTTGCTGATTTTCACAATAATAGCCTTCGCTTCTAATCTGCTCAGAGAGTGCACGGAAAAACCCTGGAATGACACTAAGAAAAAAAAAAATGGAACCACATCATAACATCATGGCAAAAAAAAAAAATCAAAAAGAAATACAAATTAAAATCAATTAAATTAGTTAAAGTTGGTTTTGATCAGTTTTAAATTGTAGCAGTGCAATAATTCGATAAAAAAAGCACAATGCATAGATAAAATAGGTAAAATAGCCACAGAATAAGCTAACCATTCGGTCAATCCTAATTGTAAATTAGAAAATCTCCTAGAAAACTAGCTGGAAAAAAATAAACAAACTGAAGAATACATATGTGGCTAAATAAAATCCCTTGAGGTCACTTAGTGGAGTAACGATCTGAGGTTCAACAAGTATTCTGGCAAAATAAAACTAACAAACTTACTTGCTTATAGAGTGTTTTTGAATTATTAAACAGCACAATAAAGCAACCAGTCGATCAAGCCATCAGAATAGTAAAAAGCCTGAAAGATAAATGTGGTAGCGGCCGCTGCTAGTTCTTTAAAAGTGTTAGTAGGAGCTCTCTTGTGTCAAGAATGAAAACTTCAGACACTTCAAACATGCTTCAAAACCCAGAGCTCCTTCCCGGAATTAGGAGTGTAATTTATTATAAATCCCGGCAATATTTGCTTAAAGCCAGGGATCAAAAAAACGCCACAAAACAAAAGCTGGATAGTACTGCGTTTATAAGACCTGAGCTTTTAACCAGTCTCTCCCTTCCAAAAAATTGATAACGCTTTTCACGTGCTGTGGATTTAAGATTGAATCAACTCAAATCAATTATGATAGCAAATAATTGAAAGCAAGTTGATCAAACTGGCAACCCATGTATTTAATCCAACAGACAGAGAAGTCAATTCAATTCAATTCCTTCAATCGTCATTGAATCAAGTTAAACAAAGTCTATAGAAGGTTAGGAGAGTTGGGTAAAATAAATAATCAAGGAACTACAAGAACAAAGAGCAATGCCCAGCTGTCTATAGTTAGTTGTAATAATCCAATACCTCCACAGCGCTTGTCGCTTAATAAAGATATTCAAAGATATATGAGCAAATACTTCAGTTCACTACACTAAAAATTAAAAACCCAAAAAGTAAAATAAAATAATGTGTTAATCACACAGAACAAGAATTACAAATTGAAAACGAGAATCTTTCAAATGCTTGAAACACCATAAAGCATTTACATATTCAGTTAGGAGAAGTAGAAACACAGCACAAAATTGAAGTGTTAAAATATGTAGTAAGCTTCAAAAAAAAAAAGTTTTCCTTAGAGAAGGGAGAATAAAAAATAAAATATATAGAATATAAAGTCTGTGAGCACAGCGGTCCTAGCGCCTCTCGTTTGCTCCTGAGAGAGTGGGCTGCCCATTGCCTTCAGCACTCCAACCTCCCCCAGTAACAATGAACAACACAGACTGAATTTTCCAATACTGGTGCACAAGGTATCCTGGTAAGATGGTACAATTCTCCACAGGCTGCCTAGTATGGCAACAATGGCATACCTGTTAAAAGCAAAAAGCAAGCCTTAGTACAGTCCTGCTAGAACGGCTCACTCCACAGCCGAGCAGCATGCAGCACCTCTCTCCTCAAAAGTCAATGTTTTTCTGTCAGTGGTAATGATAGCTGTGATAGGGTGTCAGCATCAATATGGTTCAGGCCCGGTCTGTATTCAACAGCATAATCATAGGTTGATAATGCAGAAAGCCACCGGTGCCCAGTGGCATCTAACTTAGCTGAAGTCTGTACGTAGGTCAATGGGTTATTGTCAATCTTCACCAATATCTTTGCCCCATAGAGGTATTCATGAAACTATTCAACGATGGCCCATTTTAGCGCAAGGAACTCCAACTAATGTACAGCGTAGTTTCGTTCTGACAGGGTCAAGCTCCTACTGGTGAAAGCTACTGGTCTCAGGCCATCCTTATGGTCATGATACAGCACCACTCCTAGACCCTGCAGACTAGCATCTGTATGCAGCACATAGGGTTTGGTGGGGTCAGCATAGGCGAGGATGGTGGCATAGGTGAGCTGGTATATGATCTCATGGAAGGCTGCTTCACAGTCGGGCATCTAGCGGGGCCCGAAGAGCTCACCTGGGCAGAAGTATACTTTTTCTGGTTCTTTAACGGACCCTTTTTTATATTTACGATTGGTAGGAGGGTAACCCTGGGTAAGGTTCAAGAGTGGGTGAATCACCTTGGAATAGTCTTTTATGAACCTGTGGTAGTAGCCAGGGATTCAGTTAATTTATTTTCTGTGAGTCAAAATCTGGAAGTCATTCCAATTTTTTGGAGGTCAAAATACTTCCAGGATCCCATTTGTGGAAGTCAATATTCTAGGAAGGACGAATTTTACAGATATTAATACAACATATTAGTGGTAAAATATCATTTCTTTCAGAAAAATCCAACATTTCTGACTTCCATACCTATAGCTTTGGAAGTCATCTAATTTTTTTTGTTTTACATCTGGAATTCAATGACTTCCTCCCCCTTTATTTTGGAAGTTTTTGCCTTATTTTTGGAAGTCAAATACTCCAAAAATGGAGTTAACTGAACCCCTGGTAGTAGCCACAGAACCCCAGGAAACGTAGTTCTTTCAGATTATGGGGCTGGGGCCAAGTAGTCAGTGCTCCAGCCTTACTGGGATCAGTCTCTATTCCTTTAGTAGATACTATGTGCCCCACATACTTCATGGAGGTTTGGAAAAACTGGCACTTGTCAATGAACAGCTTGAGGCCGAAGTCTTCCAGTCAGTCTAGGACTTTAAACAGTCAGTTCTCATGCTCCTGTAAGGTGCTTCCAAACACAATGACATCATCCAAGTACACCAGGCATTCCAGCAAATTCATATCTCCTACCGCACGTTTCATCAGTCGCTGAAAGGTGGCCAGGGTGCCCGATATCCCATGTGGCATCCTCAGAAACTCGTAGAACCCCAATGGACAGATGAAGGCTGTTTTCTCACTCTTCCAGGGCCATCAGGATCTGGTAGTATCCGCTGCAAAGATCCAACACCGAGAACCATTTGCTCCCATTCAAGCAGTCTGGGGCATCTTGTATACGAGGCATAGTATATTGGTCTGGGATGGTCCGCCGGTTCAGGGTTTGATAATCAACACACATCCTCATAGACCCATTCTTCTTATGCACAACCACAATGGGAGAAGCGTATGGGCTTCTGGATTCTTGTATCATGCCAGCAGCAAGCATTTCCTGCAGATGTCTTCTCACATTATCTATATCTGCTGGGGCTAGGCGTCAGGACCTCTCTCGAAATGGCTATTCATCATGCAGGCATATGTGATGCTCCGCACCCTGGACACATCCCACATCTCATTCCTTCAACGAAAACACTTGGTCTCTCTGGGCAAGTCTCTTGCTAATTCTAGCCTTCCATTCAGCTGGCAACGCGGAGTCGGCAAAGTCAAACAAATTTGGGGTCACTCTGTCCTTCTCACCAGGGTGCTTGTTGCTGGGCAATACTGCAGTGTCTGAGCAGTGTACCATAGCTAGGGTGCACCCTCTGTTCACCCAGATCTCCTGATCTGACACATTGTGAATAGAAACATAGAAACATAGACTTTGATGGCAGATAAGGACTGCTTGGCTCACCTAGTCTGCCCATTTCCCTACCTACAGGATAAGCTGCAGATCCTATTTAACCAACAGCCTATTTCTTCCTACCCCCCACAAAAATTGCCTTATGTCTGTCCCATGCGTTCTTGAATTCTCCCACAGTTTTAGACCCCACAACCTCCTCAGGAAGGCTGTTCCATGCGTTCACCACCCTCTCTGTGAAAAAAATACTTCCTCACATTGCCCCTGAGCTGCCCCCCTCTATCTTCAAATTGTGTCCCCTTGTTCTTGCACAACTCTTTTTCTGAAAGATGCTACCCTCTTGGACTTTGTTGATTCCACTGAGGTACTTAAAAGTTTTTATCATGTCCCCCTTCTGCCTTCTTTCCTCAAAGGTATATATATTAAGCTCCTTTAGTCTCTCCTCGTATGACTTCTCTTGCAGACCCTGCACCATTTTAGTTGCCCTCCTCTGGACTGCCTCCATCCTGTCTATGTCCTTGCAGAGATGGGGTCTCCAGAACTGGATGCAGTACTCCAGATGGGGTCTCACCAACTGTTGGTACAGAGGGATAACAACTTCCTCTTTTCTACTGCAGATGGACCATCACTCGTCATGCATAGGCATGGGCACGAGCAGGCAAAATGTTGGGCTTGACCAATAATCCTTCTGGCAATTTTCCATCGCCTGGCTCATCCAACATAGTATTTTGTTCTTGACATCTTTCCAGAGGCAGACCCCCCCCCCTTGAATGGTACACTGGGTGTTAGGGGCCAGTACCATTGAATGGGGATCCTTCTTCCACATAATCCCCACCGGTTCATCCTGGTCTACTTCCTCGGGTTTCTGTTGCAAATCATAGGCCCTCTTGATCAGAGACAGAATTCTCAGGGCCCTCCCAGTCTGACACCCTTGTTTCTCGTGACAGAGTTGTGCCAGTCTCCCAAACATTAGGGCATTTGTTCCAATTAACAGGGGAACCCCATCATATAGTCCGGTGGAGGGACAAACTAGGGCCAGTGTCTCTACTTGCTCCTCTACGCCAGTGACAGTTGCAGGAAAAGACAACCAGAGGCAGGCATATCCTAGATATGGATAAGACTTGTTGCTCAGCCCCCACACGTGTAGACCTTCCAGGGATTGTAAGGGCGCATCAGATAAGTGTTTGTCATACCAGTTCTGAAACACAATGGTCACTTGCAACCCACTGTCAAGGACAGCCCGAGTAGGAATACCATTCACAGCCATATTAGTCTCCATTGAAGGGCCCACTATCTTGGACCAGTCTGGAGGGACAACAGCAGGGGCCTGGACAGATGATTTAGCCACAGAGGGGTTTGAGTTAGGATGGCCGAAGCTTTTACTGCGGCCATATCGTGCACCCCTTGAACACTGACTCATTTTCCGAAGCTCTCCTTGAAGCTGGTTCACCACTCTCTCTAAGTCCTTCTGAGACTGGCATTCCCTCTTCATATGGCCATCCTTGCCGCAATTGTGACAAATGACATGCTCTTGGGACATCCTTGGGAAAATATAGCAGCGGATGCTGGAGCATCGACAGGAGATTGTGATCTGACTTCTGTGGGTAGTGTACCATGTCTCAAAAGTTCCTTTAGGGTGGCAGCCAATTCCTTGAGCTCAGCCAAGAAGCCACCCCCAGTAGAGGATGCCTGAGGGTGCACCCCCAACCCCATAACAGTCATGTTCTGACAGGGACCAGAGTCTCTGTCAGCAGGGGATACCTCAGCAAACGCACCCGGTTGTGCTTTTCTGACTTTCTTCAGCAACTCCTCCCCCCACCGTTTAGCCCACGGCCGGACACTCTTAGTTGTCTCTATTTTGGAAAGGCCTTCCTGTGCCATGATCACTTGGGCTGCACTCACCCCATAATTATAATCTCCCTCTTCACCTTCTACCTCCCAGAGTTCTTTTATCAAATCACAGTAGTCAGGTGGGATACCTCTCCTATCCTGGAGCCTTAACTGGATGATCTGCAGTTTAGAATGCTTGGCATCTTGCAGTATGTGCCCCAATCTCACATGGTTCAAATCACTAGCGGCTACCCCACCTTTCTGGTAAGCTTTCTACAGAGTTCTTTCTAGGTGAGTAACATATGCAGACAAACTTTCCCTCTTCCATTGTTTGACACCTTGGAATTTCCAAATCAAAGTCTTCCCTGACTCAGTGCTCCCAAAATTGCTTTCAAGTACAGATAGGTACTTCTGAGCAGATGTATCAGGGTTCGTGGACCTCAAAAATTGAATGGCTTCAAGGGCAGGGCCCCTCAAACTTTCTATGATTCTTTTCCACTTCTCAGCCTCTGCACACTGCCACTCCGATACCAAGGGACAACATAGTTGATCCAGGTCTTCCAGTCATCCTCCCCCTGTGGGGTGGGGAGGGTGCCAGAGAAGATTCTCAGCCTTTGGTAGGAGTTGTGACTAATGGCAGGTACAGATATGGGGGGCCAGCATTGGCATGTGCACAGAAGGTGAGGCAGTAACAGGTGCTGATGTGGGAGGGGGTGTTGGGGAAGGAACACCCCCAGGTGTCAGGAATAGTTTCTTACAGTCCTTTACCCGTTTTCCCTTCCTCCAGCAACAACTTAGCAAATTTCTCCTCAAAAGTCTCAGATAATGGTGGGAGCTCATCCTCCCCAGGGTCTTTACTGTCTTTTGTTATCACTCTCCAGGTAGCTGGAACCCCTTCTGAGGCAATAGTCTGTGGCACTTTATAGCTGTCCACAAGGTCACTACACTCTACCAAGGCTATGAAAGTTTGGGTAATTAAATCAGCCTGTCAACCCACCACCACAGGGTGTTTTAAACATTCAGCTTTGGAGTGTACTCCCTCTACAGTGTCCTTACTGGTACCCAGGAGACTATCCAGTATAAGCAGAGCATTTTGTGGGTCGACCTCCTGCCCAGTACACCACCCCACCAACCGGTGTACAGCCATTTCTACTGGGGTAGCCATTAATCTTTAACAATAATTCATAATTTTTGGCCACCAGAAGGCACAAAATTCCAGCGGTGAGCCTCCAAAATGTAACCCCTAGGTGGCACTATCCCAAGGGCTACTACCCCTGCCTGCTTGGCTAGAAGCAGGTTAAGGGGCCTGAGTTCTGAAACAGGTGCCTCCACCTGGAGGTCAGGGTTGGTAGTGGTCAAGCTAACCTGGGCACAGCCCTCCGGGACACTGTAACCCCCCTCTTTCCTTACTAGTGGCTGGAACAATCCACAATAATCACTTTCACAATACCCCTAATGCACCACACAAGTACCCACACTGTTTGCACTTACCACCAGGGCTCTTCTCTGGCTCGACCCTGGGGACCCCCTGTAAAACAAGGTTATACACAGCAAATAACAGCAGTACAGTACAGTACTCTTGCACAAACTGGAACCACAGTCAGGGTAAATGCAAAAAGAGTTAGATCTGATTTATATAAGGGACTTGAACAAGGGAGGGGCATAATCAGGTTAATTCGCTTAAAGGCTGTATCAATCAAACAGTTATGCATGCACTTCAGGGTCCATAAACAGTCACACACTCTGGGTACCCAGGTGAAGAAGATGTGGGCTAGCCAGGATCATTGCCCGGGGTAGGCTGGCATCGCAGCTGGTTGGGGCCCTGTGATGGAAGAAAACAACATGTACCATGCACACTAATTGTAATCCGGAGCTGGAGGGCTCAGTTCATGAAAGAAAAGAAACACCAAGACAATCAGATGACACACTTAGATTAAGCTGTTGTTGCAGGGAGCTACCTTGATGGTTACTCACGATACCAAAGACTGGACACAGGCTGGACAAAAATTGAGACTGCAGGTGGTTGATCTGGAGTGCCAGGAGAAGCAGGGCCCACACGATTCACCAAGGCATCATTTCTGTTAATGCATGGAGCAGGGGGCTCATCCCCAGGCAGGTCTCTCATTGATGGCTTTCTCTGTGCAGTGGGGTAGTCTGGCTGGGCCAGTGTGCCAAGTCCCAGGCCGTATGGAGATGAACACAGATTCAGTCCGGTCGAGCTGGATACAGCTTCTATCAAGCAGAACACAATTCACACAGTGGGGAACTGTATCACGACCCACTATAAACACACAGCACATTTAAATGTAAGCGATTCTACTATACCAGGCAAACCGCTCTCCGGTCACAATCACAAAGTCTCCGCACACACCGGGAGTTTAGAGGTAGCTGGAAATCCTGACAGGCCGATGCATTCAGCAAATCTTCTGTCTTCTTCAGGTTGATCCTGGTCACAACTCAGTGGCTTACTTCGTTCTCACAAACTCGGATTCAGTCTGAACTGATTCTCTTCTCCCTCTCAGGTGCAGCAGGCAGGCAGGCAGGCCAAAACTCAGGCCTGTCCACAGAGACTGTCTTCTTCAACTCCCAACTTAGATCTGGCTCAAACTGCCGCAAGCCTGGGAATTGCCTCAAGATCTAAAGGTTCGGTTGGCTGATTCATCTGTCAGTCACAACAGGAGTTCCCCCTTCAGGTGCAAAAAAGGCGCCAAAAGCCCCAAACTACAGTTCCTACAGATTCTGATTCCAGACAGTCCCTGTAGTCCGGCTCCATTTTAGGTCCCACCAGTAATGATTGGTCCAATTCGGTAGTCCCAGACCAAAGTGGTGGGGATAAACAAAATAGTCCTTGATGCAAAGAAGGCGGGTTAGACAAACTACATTATCATTATCGCTCTAAATGATTTTCAGCAAATAGTTACATCTTTCAACAGAGCTCCCTCTCAGATTACTTATGACTGCAATCCAGGCAGCTCTTAAAGAGAAAGTACACAGAGGCTATACAGGCACTCTCTGGCAATCACATTCAAACTGATAAAATGCAGGACACCAGCCTGGCTGTGAGCATTTAAGCAAGCTTGAGGAAGACTTTTCGGGAACTCCCATTTGTAGGGGAGGTTACACCAGTAAAAGCTAAAAAGCTGAATGTTCAACCTATCAGGTATTACTAGGAGCAAATACATCACCATTCACCATTCACCATTCATGCATGAGACAGTGTCATTAGTTACTGGGACACTGAACAGCCAGATGCTCTGCACCAGGGGACTATTTTCTTTATTATAGGGCATTAAGTAAAAGATCTTTTCTGGGTGCTGGTGGGGGCCAGAAGAGGGTTGGGTGGGAGGGTGTACTTGTATAACAGGTAAACTAAGGTATGGTAGGGTGGGAGGAGTGTGTTTAGCACATGCATGTGGACAGGGTAAATATGATGTTATTTACATAAATTCACCAGGGTGGGGGCAGGGAGGAAGGACGGTGCTACCAGCGGGATGGGAGGAGGGTTATAAGATTTAAAAGTGTTTTGGAGAGGGGTGGAATTACAGCAGAGTGGGTGTGGAGAGGGGTTTTATGTCATTTAAAAAACCCAATTTGATTATTTTTTTACCATCGAATTGCACAAATTTGTGTGGTGGAACTACAGTATGTGAACTGAAGTAAAAGAAAGGAAAGCCAGCACAGGATGATCAGGTATCAAAAGCTTTAATTAATCATTAAAAAGACTTTCATAAAAAGGCGTCCACAAACAAAGTGCAAAGCTGTGCAGATTGGCAATTCATGTAGTTTCAAAGCACAGCTTTGGGCAATTCATCAGGCAGATAAATACATGAACTGTTTTTTTGTCAAAAAATCATGAAATTCAGGAATTTCAGCAACTTTGCACACCTGTAGTGCCAGGTTGCTCATGATTACAATGCCCAGGTCTTTCTTCACTTTGGACTCCATGACAATCCCCCCCTTCCAGTTTGTACTCCACCCTAGGGTTCCTACTCCCCACATAAATGACTTTGTACTTCTTGGCATTGAATTCTAGTTGCCAGATATCAGATCATCTTGCCAGCTTTTTGAGGTAATAGAAACACAGATGACAATGATGGCAGAAAAAGACCAATGGTCCATCCAGTCTGCCCGAGTTCCCTAATTAGCCCTGGGACCTACTGTCCCTCCAGGGTTTTAGCCCTTCATATCCTTCCCCCATTCCTCTCCAGCTTCTGCCGTCCTGAACAACCACTATGCCCTTCATTCTTTTCTCACCATGCTTGAACCCACAAACATTTTTGGCACCCATCACTTTGGCAGGTAGACTGTTCCATTACTCTACAACCCTTTCTGTAAAATAATAATTCCCACGTCTCTTCTAAAAACAGTCAGACTTCCCACTTCCTCTCAGATCCTCCCTCAAGTTCCTGACTCCCTCCTCTAGAAGATTTCTTTGCTACTTGATGGAATGCTGTGGTATCTCAAAAAGGTGGTAGTCCCCTCCAGGGATAAAGAGAGAAAAGAATGACCAGAGTTTCTATTGTAGGATTATTCAATCCATGCTGCACAGCCCTTCCTACACATATTAAATTTGTTTCACACTGAAACAGTGAATGCAGCTTTTTCCTCCACATTATTTATTACTGAGGAAATGTGCACTGACATGGGGGGCTCTGTTTTCAAAGCCCTGAGAATTCTGCAAGCCCGTGGTGTGCCGATCATTTGGCACATGGGGCTTGTGGCACATTCTTCCGACCGGCGATCAGGATTTTTCAACCCCAAGCGCCAAAAGCTGCGAGTTAGACTAGGTTTTCCCTGGTCTAACTTGTGGCATTGGGGGGACCCTTTTATGGGGGCTTGCATCAAATATTTGGCATAAGCTGCCATAAACTGAGGAAACCGTCACAACTGCACCGGACATTATAAAATTGGGTGCAGTTCCAGCAAAGGCGTTTGGCGCAGCTGACCAAGAAATAGCTTCAACGCAGGGCGTGACGCAAGCCCTACATCAGTCTTTAGAAATCAAGCCCTGGGTCTTTATCCCTGTGCGTTCATCTGTCCCAGCAGCCCTCTCCCCACCTGAAGACATAATCCTGTTATGGCATCATAATCTGTTGTCATGGAAATGACCGTGATATCACAAGCAAAGTATTATGACCTCTGGTGCGTAATAAGCAACTAGGATAGAGGAACTATTAAGGAACAAACATCCTGTTTTCCTGCAGATGATCTTGGTAATAAATACATTGGAAGGACAAATACAGATCCTAAGGGAAATATATAGGCTGAACTGTGTCTAAATATTATGTTTTTCTAAGTTTTCTGCAGGCATGGGCTGCTCTTTAAGTGACCATAAAAGTCTGAGTTAGACTAAAGTTTAGTTACAGTTACAGAATTTTCCATGGAAGAACACATACTGGAGTCTGAAAAAACAGTGGCTTTAGAGGGATATCACATGAAATGTAATAGGCTTTAGAAGGTTTGCTGTCTGTTCTTAGCAGAATGGGAGCTACCCACTCAAGAGGACTGATGGGAGCACCACTTGGAGAACTGGAATGACCCAGATAGGAATGGCCGAGATAGGATATTTTGACTGAAGGAGGGTGGAATCACCAGAGGATACAGTTGGAAGATTGAGGGTGGTAGGATTAAGGGGAAAAGAAGGAGGAGGTACTTCACCGAGAGAGTGGTGGAACGTGCTGCCCGTATAGCTGGTACAGGCAGCTACGGTGGAGGGATTCAAGAAAGGGTGGGACAGGTATAGGCAAGGGGTGAAGCAGAGACTGGTTTGCCTGGGGGTGGGTGGGGCCAGGACTGGGGGATGGAGTAACAGTGGAAGGAGACCGATAGAGGGCTGCGGTAACCAGTCAGGGTGCTGAAGCACGAGCAGAGTTGATAGACCAATAGGCCGACTCTGCTGGTGTCTAGTATGTTAGTATGTTAAATGTAAGGTATGTTTCTGTCCATACTACTGAACACAGGGCTCCAGATAAGGTGTTTACTGGCCTGTTTTACTCACCTCAGTTTAGGAAATACTCTTCAGAAATTTTTTTTAATGAGTACCAATACTCACACAACATTTGTAAACGCTCCACACTTCATAGAATAGTGCTTCATAACATAGCTGATGATTCAAAAGGAGTATTTTTTTTCCAGATTTACAGCACTTGTACGCATCACAATTTTGTTTTACTCACTTTATTTTAAAACTGGCGAGTAAATTACTCCTACCTGATGACATTATCTGGAGCATTGTTGGCAGCTGATTAATTCTTATCTAGAAAAAAAACATTGTTTTTAAAAATGTGCTCCTCACTTCCCTCCATCCAGACATTTGTACGCATCAGAATTTTTTTTACTTACTTCACTTTCAAAATGAGGAGTACAGTACTCATCCTAAAAAATCTTATCTGGAGTTCAGACTGAACATACAAATAAACTCATCCAACCTGCAGTCTGTGAGCAGGAATGCCCTAGTTTATGTTGCCCCAACACAAATTTTGAAATCAGAGAAGTGGGGGGCAGCCTTTTTGGTTTTGTTTGCACACTTGCGCAAGAAACACCTTGGGACAGTAGCGCATTTCAGAGGTGTGTCAGGGACAAGCCCAATGCAGAGCACTGCATAGTGGGTGCAACCCTGACACACCAATGAACGGTGAAGCCCAGTGTGACAGCCATTGGAATTTCACAGCGGGATCTGGCCTTCACTTGAGAGAAATGAACCGCACCAATGAGACAGTGCACTTCATTCCTCTCATTTGCATAGCAGCCATTACAACCCAAATCCCTCCCTCTGCTGCTGTCGTCCCTGCTCCCTCATTCCCCGGCTGCAGATAAATCCCCCCCATTTCCTCCCTCTGCTGCTATCCTCCCCGCTCCCTCATTCCCCAACTGTACCATTTTTGCCAGTATAATACCAGAGTTTTAGGACTGGTAATGGGATCCTGTTGGATTGTGCCATGTACCAAAGTTTTATTTTGCTGCCTCCTGACCCTAAATAATTGTATTTTTCCCTCAAAATTATCTTTACTCTGTGAGCCGGCTGCTGAGTGCTGACTGTCTCAGTCCAAGGTGGGGACACTGACACAGTCTCCATGATAACCAATGCCTCTACACTGACTGCCTGCCCTTTTGTGGTGCTGCCGGCAGAAGGCTCGACGCTCACTGTGTGTGACCAACCCTGGAACTTAAGCAGCTGACAGTGCTCAGCTGTGCAACCACGGCTTGCCCTGCCTTTCCCCTCTGTGAATATTTGGTGGGACAGATGTTTTCAGGGGAGTCAGATAGAGAACTCTTAGTCTTCAGTTCCTGTATCCATCGGATCCACGGTGGGCCACGGGAGCGATCTTTATCATGACAGCAGGAGGATGCCTGGTCAGAGCGAGTGCGGTGGTTGGATTAGGGAGGGACAGTGTGTTAGGAGTGAGTGCCGGTGTTGTCACACTGCCCGCCTCCCTAGCACATCACACAGCATGGGTCACCAGAGGATGCCGCATCTCAAGAAACAGTGCAGCGGCAGAACTTCGAAGGTAAGTGGACCCCCCCCTTTGGCAGAATGAAAACTTTGTGGGTCACGGTGTCTGTGACCCAGGATAACCTGGGGACTTATCAGGTCTTGCTGCTCAGTGCTGCTGCTTCTCCCTAAAAAATGTGCTGTTTTGAACAAGTTTGGTCACTAGTCTGAGTCTGTGCAAATTAAACATGTAATCCTGGTGAGTGGGGCTTGCACAATACTAGAGTTTGCAGCTTAAGCTATTGATTTCTTCTGGGAGGTGAAAAATATTGAAACTAAGGAGCCAATATTGTCACAGCCGAGGTTCCTCCAGAAATATTTCAACCCGGGCATGTTTTATACTACTCGGGTTCTTCTGAGGTACCAGCAGTATGGACAAGGTGGGCTGAATCTGGACTGGGATATCAGTCCATTGACTCCAGCCAGACAGTTTTAATTGTGGACCTTCTCTATTTGTTGTGCCACATTGGCAGACTGGGGGGGACCACCCCCTGCTCACTGTACCAAAGAAGTGTACCTATTTTGATCAGTGAAATGTTGGAGGGTGTGCAAATAAATCCCTCCCGCTTCCTCCCTCTGCTGCTGTCCTCCTCGCTCCCTCGTTTCCTGGCTGCAAATGAATCCCTCCCATTTCCTCCCTCTGCTACTGTCCTCCCTGCTCCCTCCAGGCTTCAGCATTAGCTGCTGTGCTGCTCTCTCTACCTATCCTCGCTCCTCTGACACCCCCCTCCTCAGGCTTCAGCATTAGCCATCGTGCGTCTCTTTCTCCCCACCCTTGCTCCTTGACCCCCCACAGGACCGGTGTTTGGCAGATGCACCAGCAAGACAAGGGTGCCGGGTGGGGGCGGGTGCACACATACAGCATGCAAGCAAACATTCAGCATTGTCAAATGCTTGTTTATTTTGCACTAGCCTAAGAGCAAGTCTTAATCCCAGTTTACAGGCCCTCACATAAATCCCACAATGCTGTGTTACATGAGACAAGACATATAACAAGAAACTTGCATTGTACAAAAAATTCAAACATTGATTTCAAATTCCATAGAAAGAAAAAGATGTTTATATTGGCAATTAGCAGATAATTATGGAAGTATAGTGGTATCATTTGTACACCTTTGTACCTTGGGACCCCATTGCAAATGAGCCTCGGCCCAGTTGGGCTATCCTTTTCTGAAATTGCATAATTACAGAATAAAAGTTTACTGCTACTACATCTTGTTTGTAAAAGTAGTTGTCCTTTTGGGAGGAGGGGGCAGCTGAATTTGTGCTTTTGCAGCTTGCAACAGTTTCTAGCTGCATTCCTGAGAATCACAACATTAATCAGAGTCGGTATGAGGCAGAATATGCAGTAGTTGTAAGCTAGCCTCTGTAGTGGATGAAACATGGCAAAGGTATAGTTCAGGTAATGACAGTTTAACAGTTCTTAACAACAGTTATATACACACACCTGTACCACTCTTAGCCTTCTGTTCCCCTAGGAAAACTCTTATTCCCAGGCCCATTCGCTTGTCAAAACAAGAAGTCACACATGCTGTGCTCTTTAGGGAGGGTTGTTTGGCAAGGACTTGCAGTCAAATACAAATCAATTACTTCACCAGTTTCAGCTTTGGACTTCAGTGTCTTCAGGCAAATGTGAGGCGTGTTCCTCCTGGTGATACTTCACTGTGGGTGCCCAAGTGGATCCACATTATAATAAAGACAGCATACACTATATCGGCCAAAAAAGGCTGCAGCTTTACTTAAACTCAGCACTTGGTTTACACACATCAAATCATTTTTAAGATATATACATATCTGGCATTGTGGGGGGTATGTGTGATTTTGTATTTCTTTGAAGCTTGGCTTCCGGGCCAATGCCCTTTGGGGTAACCATTGCCTCAGTGATTGTGCACTGAGGTTCTTTGTCTTATATATATATATATATATATACACACACACACACACACACACACACACACACACTGCTACCTATTTACAAATATACGTTTACATTAATCCAAAGATCCCTGGGGCAGCAAATTCATGTGGCATGGCATTACCCTAAACCATCAGTGTCTATCCAATCGGGGGAACTCAGGCCCTTGAGACAGACAGACCTGCCTGGGGCTATGTCTCTCCCTCGGACAGTTCCTTCACATTTCCCGAATACGGGGATACCCATGACTCTTGTATGAGGATGGTGCCTGCCCAGGGCCACCCTCCCCACCCGCAGATCATGCCTCCCTTGTGTTCCACTGCACACTTTAATTTTGGGTGAGCACCTCCCATTCCCTGCAGTGTACCCACCCCAGAGTTGCACCTCCGGGACATGTGTCACCAAATGCCAAACAGCTTAACTGCACACTTTGTTTTCTAGGCCAGCCATGAATTTACCGCCCATTCTTATTCCAGAACTGTGACTATATGGCAATAGGTTCTATATAAAATGAACCAAAGACTATGTAATAAAAGACAATACAGTTCCATCAGGTTATGTGCAGACCGGAATCCTACTCTGCCATGGCCTCTAAGCAAAAATGGGGGCAGGTCAGTGGGAAAGAGTCTTATGTGGAGGATCAGAAGAAGGAGCGTTCATCTCTGACCTGCCACTAAAATATGTGCCCTGGCCCTCCTTTCTGAGGGTCGTGGGCAAGCCCTCCCCTCAGATACCTTCGTCCTGATTGGGCTGATGCAGCTCTGGGCTGCCTCTTGCTGGAGGGCATCAGCAACCCAGCCTCTTCCTCATGTGGGCCATGTGCAAAGCAACCCCCGTGAAGGCCGGGGGCATTGCCCCAGCGGATCCACATTATAATAAAGACGTCACACATTATATTGGCAAGAAAAGGCCGCAGTTTTACTTAAATTTAACATTGGGTTTACATAAATCAGATCATTTTAAGATATATACAAATATACACACACTGCTATACATTTATAAATATACATTTACATTAATCCAAAGACCCCTTGGGAAGCAAATTCATGTGGCATGGCATTACCCTAAACCATCAGCATATATCCAATCAGGGGAACTCTGGCCCGTGAGTTGGACAGACCTGCCTGGGCCATGTGTCTCCCTTGGACAGTTCCCCCCCCCCATTTCCCAGATTTTGGGGCTACCCATGACCTTTGTATGAGGATGGTGCCCACCCAGGGCAGCCCTCCCTGCCTGCAGGTCATGCCACTCCTTTGTGTTCCATTGCACGCTTTAATTATGGTTGATTGCCTCCCATTCCCTGCAGTGTACCTGCCCCAGGGTCGAGCCTCTGGGTCATGTGTCACCCAGTGCCAAACAGCCTAACTACACACTTTATTTTCTAGGCCTGCTATTAATTTACTGCCGCGTGTTTACCACATTTCCCCACCAAAGCCCCAGGGATCTTGCTTGTCCTTTCACCACCTTGTCACAAAAGTCTTGTACTGTTGCATTAAATATATTGTTACCAATCCCTGACAGGTGTACCCCATCTGCACTGTAGAACGCACCACATGCCTTCATGATCTGAAAGTGTCTGATGACTTCAATCCTGCATGAGACGGCAGACCGGGATACCTCTTGGTTGCTCTCCCTATGTGCTTTGTCTATTGCCCTGTGGTTACGCGCTTCTCTCCACTGTTGTTGTGGGATGATCCATGACAGAGCCATGCAAGTTTCTGAGAGTAGTCTTCAGATGGGTCAAGCCTTTCTTGATCTTTGAGATTCACTTCGGGGCCCCAAGGGCCGCCAGGCCATTCCCTCCCAGGTGCAGCACCAGAACCAGCACTGGTTGTCTCTGGAGCCTCAGCCTGCGCACTGTTCCAATCAGTTGGCCCCACCTCATGTCCCCGTTTCCTGCCCAATGAATTATGGCCTGTTGTTCTGATACCCCTATCTGCATGCTGTATGAGTGAGTTGCTGCTCTGCTGTGAGCCTTACGAATATATGAATGCCCAACAATTCATATCTCCAGGGCTGCTCCACTCTTAGCTGGAAGATAAACGGAAGTGTCAGTTATGTGCATAATTAAAGTCATCTTATCCTTAGCCAAGCTGTAAGGCCTGCCCAACTGCATTTAGCTTGCCTATGTGCCCTTCTGGGGCCTGATGTAGCCCTTGAGAGCATTGGATGCCCATCTGCTCACCTCCTTTATCTGCTTCTCCCTCATTCTTAGCCTTGCCACCTCTGTGGCTGCCCCAGTTCTGAAGGAGTGTGTACCGTAAACCCTTGTGTCTCTGCCCGCAAACCATAGGTCTTTCTGCAAGACAGCCATGAACTGACACCTGGTGACTGTTTTTCCATCCCTGTGTATTAATAAGTGCCCATCCCCCTTTGGTCTGTTGGCCATGTAGTCCTGCAGTTATGACCATGGGCATGACTGCTCAGCCCCGGTCTTGTGTTGGGTTATGGTTGCTGGGGGGCTGCACTGATTCATCTTAGACCTCCGCAGCAGGAGGCAGACTCTATCCTGTGACCATGTGACATCACAGAATTGGAGGTTTACCCTCTGTCCAGAAATGTTAGATTCGGGCATTAGCTCTGACACCCCGAAAGGCCCGAAGAAGGTGCATAAGAAGAGGGCCCTGAACAGTTTAGCCTCATACTGCAAACTGCATATCACACCCAATGCCTTATGTATTTCTGAAATTTCCACGAGGCTTATGGGCTTCCTGCTGTCCTGCTTGCTTCCCCTAGATCTGGTCTACCCCTCCAACATCTTCCTTGTTGCAATAGTGTTGGTTGGGTCGGGGAAGCTGTGCACCTGCAGCATAAATGATATCCCAGACAAATGCGACCAGATTGCTGACGGTGCCCAGTTCAGCTGAACTTAGTGGAGGACATTGTCTTGCACATGCTTTTGTGCCTTGTTCAAGGGTTTGCTTACCTCATGCCTGCAGAAGTTGACAAAGACTGTGAAACTACCTGTGTATTTTTTCCATGTCGAGGGGGCAACAGCAAACAGAACCAGCTGTAGCTTTCTTGTTTCCCCAGCTGCTATACCGCTTCCGGTATCCATGTTGGTGATGTGTCTGCGTGTGGTGCCAGTTGTCTGAATCAGTTGAACTACAATCGAGACAAGGCATCAGCAATCACATTTGTCTTGCCAGGCAAGAGTTGTACCCTGAACGTGATCTTAGGACAAACACCCGCAGCACCCACATCACCTCTTCAGATCTGGAAGATTGCGAGTTGGTTATGTTGATTACAGCTTTGTTGTCTGTGTAAAACAGCACAGCCTGGTCTTTCAGCTTGTGCCCCACACCCTCACTGCCACCATGATCAGGAACAATTCCAATAATGTGATTTTTTTTATAAGTCTCTGATCCACCCACTCCTTTGGCCACTGGCCTGTAAAAAGGTACCAAAACCTAGCCTGCCTGAAGCATCAGTTACCATATCCAGTCAATGGTGCCACCGGGCCTTGTTCTGCCACAGTTATCCCACTAAAATCCTGCAGGAACACTTCCCACACCTTTTGGTTGGCCCTCAGGCCTTGTGAAACCCTGACATGATGGTATGGCCTCGTGGGGCTGGCCATCATGGCAGCCAGCCTTCTAAGGAATGGCCAACCTGGGCTTACTGCGCTGCAAGCAAAATTCAGATGCCCTAAAAGGGATTGCAGCTGCAGGAGTGTGACCTTCTTAGCTGCCCCAACTTCACCCAGCAACCTTCTTAACAGTTTTACTTTGTCCAGCGGGAGTCTGGATACCATGGCCGTGGTATCCAGCTCGATACCCAAGTACGACAAGCAACTAGTGGGGCCCTCTGTTTTTATGGGAGTCAGTGTACACCAAATATATCCATTAACCTCTGAAAACCTTCCAGTGTGTTAAGACACTTACAAGTTCTGCTGAACCCTGCAAAAAAAAAATAATCCAAATAATGAATAATGGAGGCGTTGCCTGTGTAGGTCTTGGTTGCCCATTCCAAGAATGATGAAAATGCCTCAAATGCCACGCAGCTCACAGAACACCCCATAGGCACTGCCTTGTCATAGGACCACTGTCCCCGGATCATAAAATCCAATCGTTCATAGTCCTTCAGTCGTACCGGGAGAAGGTGAAAAGCAGAATTGATGCCACTTTTTGCCATCAGTGTACCTGGACCCAAACCCCATACCAGTTCAACCACCACATCAAATGATGTGTGCTTGACTGAGTTGACTTCAGATGCAATGTGATCATTCACCGATTTGCCTTTTGGGTATGAATGGTGATGAATCAGGTGATATTCTCTGGGCATCTTTATGGGGACGGTCTGCAGTGGGGAAACCCTACAGTAAGTGTAGAAAAGGGTGGCCTGTCGAATGGACTGGCCACCCGGCCGGCTTCTACCTCTTTTCTAATCTTGTATCCTCATACGTTTGGCATGGCAGTTGCTGATTTAAGGTTGTGGGCAGTTGTGGCAATTTGGGGGTTCCTATATGGGATTTCAAAACCTATGCTAAAGCCTTCACGTAACAATTTGGCGGCTTGATGATCGGGATACCAGGAAAGCCAAGGAATCATTTTTTCAAGTTGTACCAGCATAT
This sequence comes from Neoceratodus forsteri, assembly GCA_016271365.2. NCBI lineage: Eukaryota > Metazoa > Chordata > Ceratodontiformes > Ceratodontidae > Neoceratodus > Neoceratodus forsteri. The sequence continues at coordinate 1,275,074,694 of CM057450.1, read as the reverse complement.
TAGCCAGATTTCCTAGCTCCTTGTTTTGTCTTGTCTCCTCCTATATGCTTGCACCCATGGAGTCCTGCAGAGGCTCCCCTGCAGTTTGTGAGCCAGTGCCCCCATCACAGTTTTTGCAGATATGGCTGTATTTGCACTAGGTCCAAAAACATTTCCCCTTATTATAGTCGTGGCATGCTTTCATATCACCCTTCTTGAATTCCTTTCTGTGATCACTAAAAGCCTGCCATGTAATAACATACCCGCTGTCTGTGTAAGTGAAATTATTGGGTCTCCCCCTTGTCATGTACCTGGCCCATAAATCTAGGTGCATGTTTTTCCATATTAGACTAGGCTGTCATGCCAATTTCAGCCAGAACTGCTCATCATATTTGAGCCATGCATGGTCATCAAAGGACAAATTAGCAAACTTTATTGTGTCCCTGTATTTAAGCAGGGGTAACAGCTTGTCAGGGTACTTTATCCCATATACCGACATATAGGTGTTGAATGCCGATGCCCGTTCTCAAATGTAAAGGGGACCTTGGGCCTCCATGGCCTCTCTTTCTTCCCCTTCTTGTCCCCCTCATCCTCAGGGAACTCCCTGTGCAAGAGGGAGAACATGTCCATATATTCATCCTTCGAGATTTCCTCCCACACAGTGTCAGGCAGGTGATCCCCTAGGGGTCCTCCACCCCACTCTATGCCCACTGACCCTTGGTCTGTTTCAGCTCAGTGAGGTTTCTGGTCACTGTGCACACTGGCCCTGGAGCAGACCCCTGCCCTAATGCATTTCCTGGCTCTGCAGGACATCCACCCCCAGTGGCCGGAGGTGCAATGGTAGTATTTGACCCACCTGCTGAGCTGTTATCCCCTGCTCCCCCCAACTGGAGTCTCAGGGGGATTGGAAGGGGCACATTACCTGTCCAAACTTGGGTCACTGCATTATCCATGATCATGGTATTGTGCTGCACCACCCCTCCCATTACTGTTGGCAGTGAAGCTGCTGGGGTTTGAGAAAGCAAGGTGATTAGCAACTGCAGCTCCGCTGCCAACACAGTTATTTGCGAGTGCCCCGACCCCTGTGGTTCTGGTGCTCCTGCCCCCTGTGGAGGGGTGAGGGGAATTCCCCACCAGCCCCACTGGCTTGTTGATGTTTGCATGCTGACCAGCTGACTGCCCATTCAGCTGGGCAGAGGTGGCCACATGGGTGGCCACTGTGCCAATGCTGGACCCCATGGGAATGCCGGCCACTGTGGCATGTAGGAATTCCAATAAATATTCAGGTGTGTCAGCCTCCTGCCCTCACTGTTATCTGTGTCAATCGGCCTGCTGGGGAGACTGACTGGCCCCCCATGGAGGGACCCATGGGCCACCAGACTGCTGAACCAAGACATCCCGTTGTGCACGAGCTGTCCATCGACTGCCACCAGGGACAGGGCATGTTGGGGATGGGGCATTGGTGATTGACATCCCATGCCCTCCCTCTGCCTCCAGACTCTCATTCTGTTGCTGTGCCCCTACTCCCCTGCCCCCGCTGGCCTCCCAGGCTAACTGGTCACATATAGACTGCCATATGCCATGCTTGGATGTCCCCGCATCCTGACCAATGGCTCTGCCTGTCTCAAAAGCCAGGGGACTGTCTCCTCCCTCTGCGGTGTCTTCCCCATCCATCTGCTCATCCACCTCCAAAGCTGGCGATGAGCCCCCCTGACTAAAACCTCTCGTACTCACCAAGGGTCCTTGTTCCACCTGATCATCCAGCCTCTGGTTCCCTTGTCTGCCATCCATCTGTGGTCCATCGGGTGCCGATGTTGATGCTCCTTATCCATTTGCCCAGTCTCCATCTGTTGCTGTCTCTCTTTTACTGGAGTCTGTGCCTGGCGTCTAGCTGGCTTACCTTGCCCTCTTTTCCTACCTATAGATTCCTGTGCCACTGACTCCAGAAGGCAAGTGGAGGGCAGCTGCTGTCTGGCAGGATGCCCTCTAGTCTCGACCCTCTGTTGGCTGGCTGAGTTCCTGCTGCTAGTCCTGGGCCTGACCCCATATACTGGCCACAACCACTGACTTGCAGCCTCGGCTCTAGCTCAGCCATAGCCTTAAACCAATTGGGTCCCCCGAGTTCCTTCAGCCACCTAAAGACATCAACAAAGGCCCTATTCGGTCCCTTATGAATCCCAGGAGTGTGTCCCAGGGTTTGCCTGGTCCTCCTGCACCTGATGTATTCTCCTGGATGCCATAATCAATTAAGAATTTGGTACAAGGCAATGCCAGATGATGATGAAAATAAACTAGGGGGAGAAATAAACAGTATAAGTACCACTGCATAGTGTGAGGTCAGTTGCACTGCTAGACTGCCTAACTGTCCCCTATCGCCTAGTGAATATCTCAATGTGAAACAACAACAACTAAGAAAAAGGCAACACCCCCCCCAAAAAAAACTAGCTCATCCACTCATCCACCTCTGAAAACCAACATCCTACAAGGATGTGACCCCTCCTGCATAGTACAACTCTTCATCATCAGACCATCCCCTGCCTCCCACCACTCAATGAGCCCATCCCACCTGATTCAGACCATCTGGCTGAGGGATCTATCCCCCTTTTTCCTTTCAAAAAAAAAAAAAACTGTTGGAAGTGGCATCCTTCTGGGACTCTTGGGAAAACCAAATGCCAAAACTCGGTGGGCTAATGCCAGCAGATGACATTTTACAAATTAGATCCCTTCTAACTAGCTGGAAACTGGAGATCCCTTCTGCCAGGCTCGACTGGTAGATAAAAGTAACGTGGTATTGTGGCAGAAAGGACTTAAGATAATCTTGTGCACCCCACCTCCTGCAGCCTGCATGGCAGGAACTAAACCCAATTTCTTTTTTTTTTTTTTTTGCACACAAACCTAAGGAGAGAACGGGACATTACTGATGCTGTGAAACCCTCAAAGCTGGTGGCAGGCGGCTAAGGCCTGGGGTTGACTGCATCATCTGCTGCAACCTGCATGGGCCTGTGATCTGTATGTGTGTGTGTGTGTGTGTGTGTGTGTGTGTGTGTGTGTGTGTGTGTGTGTGTATATATATATATATGTATGTATGTGTGTATATATATATATATATATATATATATATATATATATATATATATATATATATATATATATATATATACACAATAGAGGATACATGATGGACAGGAGTGGAATATGGAAAATATTCTCACTCCTGCAGAGTGGGCTCTGGATATTTCATGAGTGCCAAAGGCACGGAGGAAATATACAGCTCACGGCGCAGGAGTGAGAATATTTTCCATTCCATGATCTGCCCATCATGTGTGCTATTTATACCATGGAGGTGAGACTACTTTCAGTGAGAGAGGTATGTTTGTTGTTATGAGGTTCATGTCACTTTAAATGATGCTGGTGCTGTGGTAGAGTGTGTGTGTGTGTGTGTGTGTGTGTGTGTGTGTGTGTGTGTGTGTGAAGTTTTATGAATGGGTTGTTGTAGTGAGCTGTTGTTGGTTGGGGTGTGTGTGTGTGTGTGTGTGTGTGTGTGTGTGTGTCTTGATTGGGTGTGCTGTGTTTTGGTAGTTGGTTGCCTGAGGGATTTATTTCACTCTAGTGAAAATAACATTGTTTATTTCACTGGAATTGATCTCACCCCCATGGTATAAATACATATATATAATATATATTTTTTGTGAGCACACAAGAACCAGGAAGATTCCCCTGCTCATGCTGTGGGACGCTCAGTGCTATACTCCCTCAGGGATTATGTCTAGTCCTGCCAGGTGGAGGAAAAATGCTGGATGGAAGAAACCTGGCTGCCTGTTCAGTGGCGGATCACCTTTAAGGTTGGCTTGCTAACCTTTAAAGCCCTACATGATCAGGGACCTTGTTACCTGCAAGACCTCCTGGTACCCTACTGCCTCCTCCATCCTCTCCAATCCGCCGACAAGGGATTGCTAGAGATTCCCAGGGTGCGATTGATGACATCTGCTGCCTGTCCTTTTTCTTTTCAGCTCCAGCCCTGTGGAATTCTCTGCCTCGCCAGTTAAGACAATGCCTGACCATTGACAGGTTTAAAATTGTGCTAAAAACGTATTTATTTACTCTAGCCATCCCTAATTATGGTTAATTCATTTTTATTGTTCCTGTTTTAACTCATATTTATATTTGTCTGTATCCGATTTTATGTACAGCGCCTTGGTTCTGAAAGGCACTGTAAAAATAAAGCTTGATTTGATTTCATGCTTAAATTTAAAGGAAAAAGGAAATTCTCAGATACAAAAGGGGGGGGCAAGGATTGGAACCCATAAACCTGGTAGGCTACGCTGCATTTAAATGACCTGGAGCCTCCCAATCCCCCTTTGCGAGGGATAGAAAGCAAACATGGTCGCTGAGCAGGGAACAAGCCAGCAAGCCTCCCTACCCCCGCAAGCAAGAAGAGCAAACAAAGGACCAGGCCACGGGTTGGCATCCTGGGACAGTCAGCCACCATAGGGGAGGCCAGGCAATGAGGGGGTTCATGCTGAAAGAGTGCCACCAAGGAAAGTGGCTGGAAGGAGGGGAGGAAGACCAAGGGGGCCATGGCTACCAGCAGCAAACCACAAGGGGTCAAGTGGGGGGACATGCGGTGAGCCAACAAAGGTACTGCTACCTGCAAGACCTTCTGGTACCCTACTGCCTCCTCTGTCCTCTCCAATCCGCCGACGAGGGATTGCTAGAGATTCCCAGGGTGCGATTGAAGACATCTGGTGCCCGTCCTTTTTCTTTTTCTTTTTCGGCTCCAACCCTGTGGAATTCTCTACCTTGTCAGTTAAGACAATGCCTGACCATCGACAGGTTTAAAATTGTGCTAAAAACGTATCTATTTACTCTAGCCATCCTTAATTATGGTTAATTCATTTTTATTGTTCCTGTTTTAACTCATATTTATATTTGTCTGTATCCGATTTTATGTACAGCGCCTTGGTTCTGAAAGGCGCTATAAAAATAAAGCTTGATTTGATTTGATTTCATGCTTAAATTTAAAGGAAAAAGGAAATTCTCAGATACAAAAGGAGGGCAAGGGTTGGAACCCATAAACCTGGTAGGCTACATTGCATTTAAATGACCTGGAGCCCCAATTCCCCCTTGTGAGGGATAGAAAGAAAACATGGTCGCTGAGCAGGGAACAAGCCAGCAAGCCTCCCCACCCCCGTAAGCAAGAAGAGCAAACGAAGGACCAGGCCACGGGTTGGCATGCTGGGACAGTCAGCCACTATAGGGGAGGCCAGGCAATGAGGGGGTTCATGCTGAAAGAGTGCCACCACGGAAAGTGGCTGGAAGGAGGGGAAGAAGACCAAGGGGGTCATGGCTACCAGCAGCAAACCACAAGGGGTCAAGTGGGGGGACATGTGGTGAGCCAACGAAGGTACTTTTAATTATTTTTTTTTTATTCTTTAAATACAGCTCATTCCTGGAAAGGAAGTAGGGGAGGGAAAGGATGGCTTGCGCAAGCTGCAGTGATGCAGGGAGAAAGCCCCATGACAGCAACCTGCAGGAAATGGGCCTGCACCAGGTCCGAACCCAGTCTCATAGATTTTTACTTATGAGCAGCTGGGCTCTTACATGAGGCGGGGAGTGGTACAGGCTTAGGGGGGCATAAGGAAGACCAAAATGGAAAACGCATGCACAGATTAGGGATTGGAGATTGCTTGAAATGTAGACCAGCAAGACGCAAAAGTGACAGAACTGCAGGGGATGAGGCTAAATGAGACGGCGGGCCCCAGGGGAAGGGGGGACCTCGGAAGCAGGTTAGCAAGGGAGCCAATGCGGGCACAGGTATGGGACTGAACTGGGACAGAGGGGCCAGGTCCATAGCTGAGCAGCAGAATACAAGGAGGGCACTGAGAAGCATGGACAGAGGGCACCGCAGGCCAGGAAAGGAGCAGAGCAGGGGAAGGGCTAGGCAAAGTGAAATGAGGAAAGTGAAAGGGAAAGACAGCACTCTTAGGACTTACCAGCAGTGCGCAGATCCAGGCAAAAATCTGCCACCCAAGGAGGTGGGGTGCTGCAGTGGAGGTCCCGGAGAAGTGGAGGCTATAGAATCTATCCCAATTGGAGCCCAGGTCCTGATGGTCAAAAGCATCTTGTGGTGAGGATCAGAATCGGGACTGCGCCTCTCTGACCTGCCACTAAATACCTGCCCTGGCCCCCCCTGCCCAAGGGTCCTGGGCAAGCCCTCCCTCAGGCATCTTAGTCCTGATTGGGCTGGCGTGGCTCTGAGCTGCCTCTTGCCAGGCGTGACAGCCCAGCCCCTTCCCCGTGTGGGCCATGTGCAAAGCAACTCACCCAGTGAAAGGCCAGGGGAGGGGGCATTTCTTCCTTCAGTTAGATGTAAGTTGGTATCAGGATAACATCTTTAGATGTGAAGGATATCATGTGAGGGGCCTACAAAATGATGGTACGACTCTCAGCCACCACAGTCTTTACACTGAAACAAGCATTTGTCAATGCCGAATGTTGTCGCGCTGGCATTGGCAGTGGCGGAGGTGGAGAGGCATAGCACTGTGAGTTTGTTAATGTGTCTCAAAAGGTGATTTTGCACAGTGAGTATGCCACTGTGCGGCAGAGCTGTGGAAATGTGTTTTGGGCAGACTGTGGAAAATAGCAGCTGGACTGTTGATAATGAGGTGTGCACAAATACCAGTGGTGAAAATGTGGCATGAAAATATTGTAGATTAACAAATTTACAAGGGTACGTGGAAACTGCGCAATGCATGCTTGCAACACAGTCATTGTCTGGACTTTCGCCACCAAATTTTCAACATAGGCTTTTTAGGACCTCTGCTGATGAATAGTGCCACCGTCATTTCCTGAAAGTGACCTGTGACTGTGCAATTCTGCACTGGACGTGCGAAAACACATTTCAGCCAGCTGTACTGTTCATAAGGTATGGAAAAATGGCAATGATGAACAGCCGGAGTGAAAATATTACAAATTCACAAAGTCACGAGCGTGCGTGCAAACGCTCATTTTATTGACTTTTGTCCCTAAATTTTCAACATAGGCATTTTAGGACATCTGCTAATGAACAGTATCACTGCCATTTTCATAATGTGTCTCGAACATGGGCATTCCACAGTGACCGTGCTATTGTGCGCTGGAACTGCGAAAACAGATTTTGGTCAGGATGTGAAAAATGACAGCTGTACTGTTCATTAGGAGATGTAGAACAATGGCACTGTTGAAAATGTGGAGTGAAAATATACGTTTGCGAACTTACAAGCGTGCATGCAAACTGCGCAAAGCACGCTCGTAACACAGTCATTTTATGGAGTATTGTCTCCAAATTTTCAACACAGGCATTTTAGGATCTCTGCTCACGAACAGTGTCACTGTCATTTTCGTAACATGTTCCGAACAGTGATTTCGCACAGCGACTGCGCTATTCTGCGCTGGAAGTGTGAAAACACAGTTCGGGCAGGATGTGAAAAATGACAGCTATACAGTTCACAAGAAGGTGTTTTAAAATGCCAATGTTGAAAATCTGGCGTGAAAATAATTGCAAATCGCTAACTACGATCGTTGCGCGGTTACTCGCGTATCTCGCAAAACAGTCATTTTTGGATTTCTGACCAAAAACTTGCAACATAGACTTTTTGAGAGCCCCCCTCATGAACAGTCACACTGTCATTTTGTTACTTGGTCCCAAAAGGTGATTCCATGCAGTGACTGCGAAATCACCTTTCAAGACTGAATAACGCCATGACAGTGCAAGAATTCATGAGAAGGGGTCCCAAAAACCCGATGTTGAAAATTTGGGGCCAAAATTCGCAAAAATGCCCGAGATATGCATTAAAGTTGAAGAAACCCTGTTCATTCCATCATACAGCTTACTGGCATTTCCTCAGTTTGTGGTCGGCTTTGAAGAATGCAGACATGTTCCCAGTCCACAGAAGATTGTCACGCTGGACTCCGCGAGTAAGTATGGGGTGATGGGAGCAGAGGTGCACAGTGGAGTGAGTGCAGGTGGGGAGGGGGCATCGAGACTCGAGGACCGTTTTCATTTACAGGAAAAAATGAAAACCCCATCGCAGGACAGTTTTTTTTGAGAGGATTTGGCATGCTGGGGTGGGCTCCCAGCGTGCCACCTAACTGTTTGTGGGGGTCTGTAGCTGACAGGGATTGGGCACCCTCGTCGGCACACAACAGGGGAGGAGAGTAATGCCGGCGAGGATTGGGCACCCAGTCGGCACACTAAGAAAGTGGGGGCGTGAGCCTGGGGGATGAGGCACCCCCTCGGCATTTAACAATTGGGGTTATGCACGACAGAGTGGCTCCCCACCGGCACACAAAAGCGGGGGGTTAACTGACAGAATGGGCACCCCAAAGTCTTCAGTAGTTAGGCGGCCTTGCTCGCTGACCATGCACATAATGGTGGCGGCACAGCAAGAAAGGGACCTGGCGTATGACGAGCTTTGCTCGGTTTGCAGAGGAACTTTAATGTGTGTCGCTTACATTATGTATGCATGGTGGCGCCGCACGTAAGCTGATTGGGGAATGCAGGATGCACCTACTGGGCGTGGCTCTATTCGCCCAACAGCGACTCCCGTACTGCAAAGCTGCACTGTCCCACGATGTTAGCTGCGCAAGTGCGCCAACATAAAAAGGGCAACCTTATATTGCATTTACAATAAAAAAATGCATATGCCTCCTCAGAAAAGACAAGCTGTTTTGAATTATACCAGGGAACAGCAGAATATTTTTTTTGTATAACAAAGATTAAAAACTAGCCTTTTTGCTTTACAAATAAATCAGGCCTTACACTGCACCAGAAACCTAGACCCATATGTCCCTCAGTGTTACTGATTAGTAGCTCAAAAACTACCCAAACTGAAGGTCAGAGCTAGTGAGAGAGATGTCTTGCTGCAGCAAAGGAGAAACAGGACCTGGGGATTATAAAATGCAAAGGCAGAAGCATAACAAGCAGTGCACGGCAGCTGTCAAGGGGGGCTGGCAGAATGCTGGTGCATCAAAAGGGAGTGACCGGCAGATATGGGGAAGTAATCCTGCCACTTGCCAATGCCCCACTTAGAGTACTGTGTGCAGTTCTGGGCTTCTGAACACAGAGAGGACATTGAGGCAGCCAAGAGGGTGCAATGCAGGGCCAGCCAAATGATCGGAGGTGTGAAGGAGAAAGCTAGGAGGAGAGGCTAGAGGCCCTCAGCATGCTCACGCAGGTGAAGAAGAGACCAAATGGGGACACTGTCTCAGTCTTCTACATACTCAGGGGTACCGACAAGATGGAGCAGTGAAGGATGTGTGATCTGGTGTTGTTCAGCAGTGTGCAGGGACATGCTCTGAAGGTCAGAGGTGGTAAGTTAGGGGGTATCATTAGAAAACACTTTTTCTCTCAGATGGTGGGGATTTTTTGGAACAGCCTTCCAACGGAGATAGTGAATATGAAAACCCTACAGGGCCTCAAGGTAAGCCTCCATAGATTTCTGCTTGTCAAGGGAATTGCAGGGTACCCTGGGCAGTAGAGTGGGTAGAAAACCCCAAGAATGTGGGGTGTGTTTGCATAGACTCCTTATTGCATCTCTGCTTACGAACTGTGTGTGTGGGGGGGGGCAGTGGAGTGCAGACATGATGGATCTACAGTCCCTTCCAACCTAAAATTATTATGTTACTGTACGATCATCTGCTTGGATTGTGTTGGGATCAAGGAAACAAGAAGCAGAGATATTGTTACATCATGCTCCTAACAATAAATAATCTGCCAGTGGCCATATGTAACCTTACAGATCAGACTTCCTGTAAGATGTCATTGCAATCTCATCTAGTTACAGTAGCTACCTGCTGATCACAGCTTCTCACATTAATCATGGGAGGCAGTGGGATCTTTGGGGCGAATACCAGCTTTGGAAGTAAATGATCGAAGTCATGGATGAGAAGTGCTACAAAATGAAACTGGTACAAGAGGAATACCAGCTTTGGAAGTAAATGATCGAAGTCATGGATGAGAAGTGCTACAAAATGAATCGGGTACGAGAGGCCAATATGGTCTCGGCCAGGGTCAGAGGAGCAGTAAGGGCCAAGACAAAGGCTGTCACCAGGTACAAGGAAATGCAGGGGAAAGAGTAATGGGGAGTTGACCAAATAACAACTAGGTAAGCAAAGAGCCTATGCAGGGAAACAAAGGCAGACGTGGAGCGGCATATAGCGGATGGGGTCACGGGTGGGGAAAAACAATTCTTCTGGTAGAATAAGGAAAAAAGGAAGCAAGAAGGGAGTATTGTTAGGCTACAAGAGGGGGAGGGTACTAGAGGAAGATGAACACAAAGCAGCCATCCTTAACAATTACTTCTGCTCTAGCTTTACAAGGGAACACAGTGGGCCCCTGCCTGAAGGTGGCATATAGGCAGCTGTCAGGAACATTCCTGAAATGAGGCAGACAGTATTTACCAGAGAAAGGGTCCAGGAGGGGACTGAAGCCTAATGGTAGATAAAAGCCCAGGGATGGATGGGATGCGCTAAGTAGCTGTAAAATTGGCTGTAACTGTCTGAACCCTAGCAGGGCTATTCATTAGCTTAGTTCAGACAGGGTAGTTCCAAAAGATTGCAGGGTAGTGGATCAGAAAGAGCTACAAAGGCTAAAGAGATGATCTAAGGTTTGGCAGTTGAATTCAGTGCCCAAAAATGCAAGGTTATGCACCTAGGAAAAAAAAAACAGGACAGGGTACTGGAAGGCAGGGGTTAAACTGAGCACTACAGCAGAAGAAAGGGACCTGGGAGTCATCATCAGCGACTCCCTCAAACAATCAAGCCAGTGTAACAATGCCTACAGTAAGGCTAATGGGATGCTGGGATGTATTGCATGGGGTACTGACAACAGGAAAAAGGAGGCACTACTACCTGTATATAGGTTACTGCTGAGACTGCACCTGGAATGCTGTGCTTAGTTCTGCAGTGCTCACCTAATGAAGGATGGGGATTGGCTGGAGACGGTGCAATGCAGGGTGACCAGGATGATTCATGGCCGACAGGCAGATCTTACAAAGATCGTCTGAAGGCACTGAACATGTACTCACTGGAGACCAGGTGAGAGATGGGGGAATATGATAGAAACCTTCAAGTTCCTAGAGGGAATAGACAGTGTGAACTGCGGGGAACTGTTTAGCAGGAGTACAGAGTTGAGAACCTGAGGTCACAAGTGGAAACTGGCGGGGTCCAAGGAAAAGGTTTAAGAGGGTTGTGAGGAAAATCTATTTTATGGAAAGGGTGGTAGAGCCATAGAACAATCTGCTAGCGGAGTGCTGGGTGCCAAGACCATAAATAGTGTCAGGCATGGCTGGGACAGAGTGAGGGGATTGGTGCTTGCTCAGGTTGGTAACAGTAGGGAGGGGAGCAGGGGGAGGACCATGAGGGCCTCGTATGTATAAGAGGTCTCTGTGCAGCTGGTAGACTGTGGGCAGACTAGATGGCCCTTTGTTTTTTTCAGCTGTCATTGTCTCTGTTTCAGTGTCCTTTTGATCACAAGTTCAAACTCTGTTAGAGACAAATACTCACTGTGTGACCTTGGGCAAGTCACTTCACCTCCCATTCTGGGGTTAAATTGAGCAGGAACTCAGTTCCACCTTCTTTTACAGCTTTCTCCACTGAATACTATTGGAGACTTCCACTTCCTAGGGATGACAGTTCCACCTACAAACGTAGAGGTTAGAGTGCCATCTCCTAAACATCTCCAGTTAAATCACTACTCCCAGTGCTACAGTCCACCTAGGTGTGGGCAGGGATGGAAGCAACACATCACTGGAAATGAGATTTTGCCTCTCAGCTGAGCTATCATGGGTAATAAAAGTGGTAAAATACAGAAGCAAGATATCGCTTCTCAATTTGTAATCGGTTGCTTTCCATTGATCTGTTTTGTTGCTTCCCTGTCTCATTGTACATAACCTCTTGACTGTAAGCACTGCAATTATAGCGCATATTGTTTTCTGTAGTACTTTTCTTTTGTCATTTCCAACACCAGGATGTGGTAGAAAATAGGTTTTTAACTTGAACCCACTGTATGATCTTTAGCAAGTCACTTGACCTCTCTTAAATACTTCCATCCTCCCTGCTTTAATACTGGGTTGAAAGATCCCACTGGAAACTAGATACATCTCCATTAGGCTATACTAGTTCAAGTGAATGCTCATGAAAGAACACGTTGCACAGTGTATGAAACATGTAAACGTTCCACTGCTGCTATAAAGGTATTTCAGAATGTAATGTGGAGGAAATTATGAAATGGCAGCCAGAAAAGGAATGCTGTGATTAGACAGACCATATGACACAACTGTGCAGTAAAAATTCTCATACTGCATGGCTGTCTGACAATCAGATTCGGGGTTAAAACTCAAAATAGTGAACAGCCATTTTCTGATCTTACCAGGTAGCTGAAGCACTTTGTGAGTGCTTTGTGCCTCACAACACACCTAGGTCACATAGTACTATTGGTCCTGTTGTACATCATGCCATCAGTTATTACTGGCATGTTTGTTTAAAACACCACTGTGAAATTATTCCATATGCTTGGTGACACCAGCAGCCTTCTAATACTAAACTGGTAACCCTGATTGAATTGCAGTTGTTTTATCAAGTGAAAGGGGACATGTGCCTGAAGATTATTGAGAATGGAAAACACAAAGACGTTATCATTCAAGAGGGGGAGGTAAGTTAAATGAGTGTCCCATGTATTTTGCAGAAGCAGGGTAGGACAATAAAAAAGCACCATAACAGGCATGTTGAACACGTTTAAAGAGGGCTTTGCTGCAGAGGTGCGTAGGGCATACCATTCTAAAGCTACTTGAAATTCTGAATGTTCCTTGAGCAATGTGGGTTTTTGTTTACCACTTAAAATAATTTAAGATTTTCATCCCTGGTTGTAATTTTGACTACAGTGACCTAAGTGTAATATCCTAACCTGCTTTAAATCTGAAATGTTTCTTGTTAACCACAGAAGAACAAAGATTTGAACTGCCATGAAACATAAACCTAGCTTTTGTTTTGTTTCAACCAGAAAAACTGAGGTTTCAGATAATGATATGTAATTAACAAATGATGACCTGACATTCTTTACATGGATAGTAAACAAAGGGTTAACTACAAACGTGGTGTTATTATAAAGCACTAAATGAAATCATGAAGACATAAATGACTAAATGTCTGAACTGTTAAATATTTACATCATGAGTTTACCTTGGAAGAGATCTGGGGCCCAATATTCAGGAGTTTGCGCAGGTGCTAACTGGTGTTTGCCCGCACAAACCGGGCTTTGCACTAGAGCTCAATATTGCAAGGGCTCTGTTGCACCAGCTAACAGGGATAGTGCTCATGCAAACCAGAAAGGGGGATATGCATATGGTGGGGCAGGGATAGAAATATCGGCGCAAGCCAATATTCAACGGATTTGCATGTCACAAAAGGGTTTTGTGCAGTCCTTTTGCACTGCGCAAATATTCCAATGAAAAACTCCTCTTACTCCATGCAACCCTAGCAGCTGCTGGAGGTAATACAGCCAACCAGCTGGCTGGCTGCTGGGGGAACATACCCGCCCCTGTGGTCCATGGCACCCCCCCTTCGCCAGTCCCTCAGTGACAAAAAACAGACCGTGGTGCCAGCGCTTCCACCTCCCAACAACATCAGCCCCAAAGTAAATAAATTTATCCCTGGTGCTAGTGGCTTCCCCCTTCCTCAGATCACCAGCCCAGGCAAAATAATCATATTCCCTGGTGGTAGCGGTCCCCCCCCCCCGATCGATCGCCAGCCCTGAAGTACAAAGACTAATCCTTGGTGAAAGTTTCTCTCACCATTGAGTGTCAGCTCAGAATTAAACAAAACCTCTGCCTGGCATCCAGTACTCCCCCATGGAACCGGGCACCCCCCCCACTCACCTTAGCATTATCTGCAGTGCCGTGGGTGCTTATGGTACCCAGCACAGCCCTGCTCACACCTCCTTGACTGGCCACTCTGTGTCCAGGCAGGGAGTGCGCCTCTTATTTATCGAACAGGGTGATGTCATCCTGTCCTATAAACAAGAGGCGTGCTCCCTGTCTGGACATGTGGCACCTGGCTGAGGAGGTGAGAGGAGGGCTGTGCCGGTCACTGTGTGCACCTGCGGCATCACGGCTAATGCTAAGGTGAGTGGGGAAGGGTGACCCATGGATGCCAGGGAGGGGTTTTGTTTAATTCCAGGCTGGTGGTCTACTTGGGGGGGGAGACACTACCACCAGGGATTAGTCTTTGTACTTTGTGGCTGGCTATCGGGGGCACATCAGCACTAGGGATTGCTATTTTTGCTTGGGAGCTGGTGATCAGAGGGAAGGGGTATCACTACCACCAGGTAATATGATTTATACATTGGGGCTGGTGATTGGAGGGAGGAGGACCACTAGCAACAGGGATTACTATTTTTACTTGGGGGCTGGAGATTTGGGGGGGACCACTACCACCAGAGAATATGATTTATACATCAGGGCTGGTGATTGTAGGAAGGGGGGACCACTAGCACCAGGGATTACTATTTTTACTCGGGGGCTGGAGATTAGAGGGAGAGGTACCACTAACACCAGGATTACTATTTTTCTTAGGGGCTGGTGATTGGAGGGTGGGGGGACCACTAGCAGCAGGGATAGCTACAGCTATCATGGACTGGGGGGGTGGCACCATGGTACGTGCCTCCACTAACCAATGGGACCATAATGGCATGCAAATTACCCCTTAGCGCCTTGCATGCCTAGTGGACTCATTTGCATGGGTACCTTTGAAAGTTGCAGATAGCGCTTCATCACTGTCAACTCTTGGGGCCAACTTTGGGAGCAATGTTGGGGCTGTGTAACCAGATGGGTGTAGCCAGGGATTTCAGATCTGCACACCAAGTGGACTCACTACTACCCCATCCCCCCAATTAGGGTGCGCTACCTCCCCACCGGGTGTAGCCAGACAATATACAAATGTACACCAGGACCGTGTTTGTTGCCTCAACTGGCACAATACATACAACTTCTTTTGTATCTCATGACAGTGGTTATTACCATGCATGGGTAAATACAAATGCCATGTATTGTTCCCTAAGACAACCACATACCAGCCCAGAGCCTGTAAAGTTGTATTGTCCTTGGGATGCAAAGAGAGTATTAGTGACCAGTCCTTCTAGTTTCGACTCCTATAAATAAAATTACAGAAAGGTTCAGTATTTTCTTTGTTAGTTTTCATGGAAAAGGGAAGCAGTTCAGAGCCTATTTGCTACCCCCCTTAAATAAAATTGCACACCATGGAGTGCTTGGAGTATGCCTGCCTACACCCATGACTTAGCATTGCCCCAGCATGACTCTATATTCAGTTGGTTAGCACCTGACTGAATATACCACCCTGGAACCCCTGGCAGTTATAAAGTGCAGCGCAAACATTTGCACTGTGTTTTGCACCCGACTGAATATTGGGCCCCTGAGAGCCTCCTGAGTCTGTAAAACAGAAAAATTAGGCACTCACCACCTCTGGATAAGAAGAGGCAGACTCCAGTAGTATTTTCAAGGTGCTAGTGCATCATTTTATTAAGGTGCAAACAAAAAGCCCCATTTACAATACCTGATGTGTTTCGCATACTGAGCTATCATATGTTTCTCGTTTTGTACTGTCTACGTATTAATTTCATGCTATGTATTTGGGCCTCGGCCCCCAGGTCGCATCTGGAATCGAGCATGTTGCTCAGTATGTTTTCCTGGTAAAACATGTAAATAAATAAATAAAATACAAAAAAAATACATTTCACGAGTGCTATTGACTTACATCAGTATCCTTAAATAGTGTCCCTAATGATGATGTCACTAGTACTACACATCATGCATTGTTTATGTCTGTTGTTATGGATACAGCAAATAGGCCGTAAAACAAGTGAGAGGTGGAGATGTGTGCAAAACTACAAAAAATACAATGACTACAAAATATAGAAATGTTTATACATACATTTTAAAGTCTTATTCTATTTCTCCTAAGTATTAATAAATTTAAAGGAACAATTTCCTATGATTATTATTTATAGAGAAAAATAAGTTGGATACATATTGTCTAGAAAATTGTAATACCTATGTCTGTTTTCATTTGACAGTATGAGTTCATTAAAAACAAATCATAGAATACAAAAATGTGTAGTCAGCTGGATGCTGCATGCTGGGTTTGAACCCTGAGCCCTTATGTTTTAAGCTTCCTGAGTCTGTAGTAACCAGATTTGAAAATGTAATAGAGGAGGAGTTACATGTTGCGCATAAAACAACTGAAAAGTTAGTTATTAAAGGCGATTAGAAAATATTTTGATGCTATCACAAATGCCCTCCTGCCCAGTTGTATTCCGATATGGTGTGAATATTTTTGAATTATTTATCTAGCTTTGTAGTGCTTTCAATGGGAGACAGTATAGCACAGTGGTTTAAGGCTCTGAGCTGCAAATCTGGAGACCTGTGTTTGAATCCCACAGCCCCCACTTGCATACAGTGTGACCCCGAGCAAGTCACTTAACTTCCCTGTGCTCCCAGGTTGCACCTGTAAACAAGCTTTCAGCTTAGCGTGTCTCACCTGGTTAAACAATTAAAAAAAAATAGATGTGTGCCCTTCTCCTCTGCAGCTAAAGCTCTTTCTTTTCATATTTCCAAGATATTTTATGACATCAGTTATACCATTCCATGCCATTCATCCAAAATGGTCTGATGTAACTGATAGCATGTTATGTCCAGGTGTTATGAAAACAGAAAGCAGAGCCTGCTGGGGAGAGAGGAATTTGAGGTACAGTAGTTGCAGTACAAAGGCAATAACACATTTGAGTAGTAATTTAACAAAAAAAAGTCAGTTATATCAAAATTAAACAATACTGCTAGAACAAGCTGGCATTTCCTAGAGATTAATTTCAAGCTAGAGGTGTTGATGGCCCAAGGACGAGCAAATAGCAATTAACCCAAGCAAGGGCATTAGCCCGATGAAAATGGTCTGTTGTTAGGGCTTTAGTGTAGTTATGAGTGTCATTTCCAGAATGTTGCTATCATGTTAATAAGTGGAAAAAATGCTTTATTTTTTAAAAGAATTAACGTTTTTGAACATGCACACTGGTCTAAGCTGTTCAGGACATTTCTAAGGAATTAACCCCTAGTACAGCAGATAGAGTGCATGTTTACCTCATGGATAAATAATAAAGACTTATAATAAAGGCTAGACTCTGAAAGGAAATCAGGAAGGCATCAATGGGCATACCGTACAAAATGTCCCCTTTAGCACCTTTAAAACAAATTTAAAAGGGTGATTCTCAGTAAGCATTAACCCACGACAAAGGAGGCTTCTACTGGGGAATTTATGCATAGTTGGGGGGGGGTTAATCATCCACAACCATGCATTAATTTCCCAGTTGAAGCCTTCTTAAGAATGACTTAATGCGCTTGTAACATGACAAGTGGCATTAAACAACTATTGTTACAAGTGGCATTCACGTGGAAAAGATAGACACAAAGAACACTACAAGGATTTCAATTGTTTTACTGTACAAGTCAAAACGACACGTAATAACGGTGCTAATATTTATTAATGTATGGATGGTGTAATAGTAAACTACACATATCTAATAATTTCTTACCAGTATGATACATTCTGATATGTTTTACAACTTTTGAGGTGGTAGAAATGTTCCTGCAGCTATTGCTATCATATTGTGAAACATTGAAAAACGCTGCTGATTAATGCCGCCATGCATCATGGGATTGATTCCCACACATTTTTGCATATGTTTACATTCATTTAGTGCTCAGTAACTAACCGCGAAAGTGGAAAAATGCAAGCTACACTATAAACATTTCAACAGGCAACTGTTACTGAAAAACTGAACTATGTGGATCATTATTTTAAACTGCAAGATGAACTGACAGAAAAGGTACTGTTAATTTAAATGCACCGCAATGATCTCTGCAGCTTCGTGTGACAGTCATGGTACACTGGGTGGGTGGGAGTAAACATGCGCTGTATATAAGATGTATGCCGGTGGCGACTTCACAGTGGTTGCTTTTAGTACTACAAGTTGGAGCTGGCATTACTAGAGAATTAATGCCGTCTTCAACTTGTATCATGTGTGGTGGTTTGTCTAATCAGTTTGCTGTGTTTATGCTTTACTGAGATTTGTAACATGGCAGAAATATGAGGACCTCAGGGAAGAAAGGAGATAGGTGCAACAGGGTCAGGTGGCGCAAGAGCAACACAGCATTATGGCACGATAATGCCGTGTTGCCTTAGAACGCTCAGAGCAATAATACCCTCTTGAGCGCATGAATGCACTCACCAAAGTAGGGAAGGAGTCAATGGGTTACAAATATGTGGACCGATAGGTGACGCGATGAACAGAGGAGGAAAGGGAACCAGCGGGGGTTCAGCCAAACAGCAGAAATGTCTGTGGCGTTGTGGGCACCGTATGAAATGGGACACAGGGCAGAATGGGGAAGTGTGCAATGTTGTAGGCAATGAGCAAGTGAGGGCATATCATAGAAGTCGCCGATGGATGGATGGAAAAGACCACAGGAAAGGACAGAGGAATGAGAGATCAGCGCGAGGGAGACACAAAGCTGTCAACGTCTGAGAAAGCACCACCTGTAGGTCGGACTGATGAGGGCGAGGTGAGGCAAAAAATCGCTGTGTGGGCAAGTGTATGATTTTGAAAACAGTGGAGAGAGGAAGGTGTAGGAGAAAACTAGTGCAGAAGGGGAAACCGTGGAGTGCAGATTGGTGCGAGTCGCGGAAGGCACACAAGGATAGGGGCAGCAGATGTGAAAGGTAACAGAATGCGTGTGGAAAATGCACCAACAGGGAAATGGAAATGAAGTTCTGTGGTGCTGTGAAAGAGCCACCTATTGGTGGTAATCGTCAGGTGTACAGGGCATGGAGAAGAGAACTGGCAGTTTTGGGAGAATATGAATATACGCAGGGACATGTTGCCCAGGATGCACCAGAACAGCGATGTGGGAAAAAAACGAGGGCAGAGAAATGGAGTAGCAGCACAAGTACGAAAGTCGGAGGTGCAAACATAGTTGTATGCGAATAGTTATAGATACACCAAAGATGAAAGATTTTAAAAAGTAGTCGCCACTATAGTACTCTGTGGGGTGATCAACGTACACGCGCACAGTTCCAGCAGCAGAAAGGCAGGAAAAGTAACTGACATGCCCCATAATTGTAAACGTTAAATAAATGTTTCTGGTAATTACTGCTGTACAGCAAAGAAAACACCATCTGACAAATAGTACAGTTGCAGTTGCCATGTTACAAGTGCATTAATCCCCTCTGAAGGTGGCATCTAATGGGGGGTTATTGCATGGTTGGACCGTTGTACGCACTCGGCCAGAGGGTGGCATCTAATGGGGGGTTAATGAATGGTTGGACCGTTGTACGCACTCGGCCTCCGGCCTCGTGCCACAATGGTCCCAACCATGCATTAACTCCCCATTAGATGCCACCTTCATCGATGATTAATGCTTACGTGTAGATGCGTACAGGGGGCAGTGACACCCTCAACAGAGATCGGAAAATGCAGATGAGGGTGTTAAGATGTTACTGTGTGCAGTCACGGTTTGTGCACATTAACGACACCGACTACCACCACATAAACTTGTGAAGAAACGTCACACATACACACTGTACGTAAACTCAGCATCTTATAAATCATGGTAAGGGTTTCTGTTTAAAAAATTGAACTTTAATTTTCAGCAAAGTAAGACTTTTTGATTAAAAATTAGAGAAACCATTTTTTGGTAAATTAACTATGCCAACTGAACTAAGCACATCTGAATTTTAGAACTATCAGTATGGGTTACTCTTGTAGGGTTACAAAAATACCTGTAATGTTTAAAAAAAATAATCCTGATTGGCCATCAGCATTGTCATAATTCATAATACATTGTTCCAATTCTGCATATTATTCAGAATTTCTCAATCTACCTTGCCCTGCTTTATGACGCACAAAAACCAGGAACACTTGCAGTTTAATAAGCCTTAAAAATTCAATAGATGTGGCTTTTATTAAAATTGTTAATGTGAGTCAGCCCATCAATGCAGCGGTAGTGCTACTGCTCTTGACACCAGTGACCTGGGAATGGGATTGAGATCAGGTCATCGGGGCAAGCCAAGGGGAGAGCTGCACATCCCAGAGGATGATGTCTTCCTCTGGGCAGGGAGTGGGTTCCTGTACTGTAGCACTGCCACCTGAGTGACCACAGGTGAAAGTGCAGCTGGAGGAAAACAAATGGGGAAGAGGCGGAGGTGGACGTAGATGTGCTGACGTGCATAATGCGTGCTTGTCATGATGTCACTCCATGTGTTGCCTCAGGACATGAGGAGAACAAAGAAAAAAATTAGCCCTGGCATCGGTGGCTATCAGCCCTTAAATATCCATACCTCCACCCTCAACCTGGTTGTCCTAAGCAAAAACCGGGAGCCAAGAAATGCAGACCCTCTCAAGGGTCCACCCAACCTGGACCCTAGCTGGTGGGCAATCCAAGGCATTGTGGTGGCCCCCAGAGAAGATCCAAGGTATGTGGCAATGGGGGTCCAGGTGCCAGTGTAGGAAAAGGGGCATAATGGAACAATAAAAAAAATGATGTGGCTTAACAGGTAAACCTTGACTCGAACTCTCAGCATATACAACTTAGACAAATAATTCTCCACTGTTTCTCTGTATTTATAACTTTCGTTGGCTACTGTCTATCCATTTTTGTTCATTGTAAACTAGTACCTACATACCAGACCACACTAACTGCACTACCACAGAAAAAATATGTGAACACTTTTCTACTTGGTTCTTTTCAGCTCCTATCAAAGATTTATGTTGTATCCATTTCATTTTTTAATTTGTGCTTATAGATGTTTTTGTTGCCTTCTCGCATACCTCATTCTCCTCAGAGATATGCAGACACAGTTGGACTTGTGATCGAGAGAAGAAGATTAACAACAGAAATGGATGGACTAAGGTAAAATGATCTTTGGGTATCTGTACAAGCAGAGATGAACTCTCATTAACAACAGACCATGGCTTATTACCCAATAAGATATATGGCCTAGGTTTTACAGCCCTTCAACTTTTTGGCTGGATAGTTATCTAACAAATAGGTACCAGATGATCTCCATAGAAGGACTGAATTTAGAAAACATTAGAATGGGAAATAGAGTCTTCCAGGGCTCTGTCTTGGGACCACTCAACTTCTCACTATTAGTAATCTTAGGATCCAGCAGCACAGCCATCCACCTTTATGTGGACGACACTGTCATCTGTAGCTGGAGCCCTGACATTATTTCACTTCAGTCTAAATTACAGTCAGCTTTTCATGAAATTCAGTGTTTCTTTAGTAGTAGCAGATTAATTCTAAGTGGGCAAAAGCCTCAGGTCATGCTATTTGACAAAATTTGTAAATTGTGATCCCCTTTAGATTTTTGTCTAACCATAGGCCAAAGTACTGGTAACTTGGGACATTCTGCAGTTACCTGTTGTTAGAAGTGAAATGATCCATTTCTAGGGACATGGATATGGTGTACTATCCACTCTTCTGGCAGGATCCTTTCCCTTTAAGAGCTGGCCAGAAGATCTTCAAGCTGGTATCCTCCTTGGCACCACCCTGTGATGTCAAATCTCCCTTTCCACTGGAAGCTTCAGGTTCCCTCCATTGCAGCTCTGCTAGGTGGTCCTAACTCTCTGACTTCTTTTTTTGGGGTCTTCAAGACTTTTGAAATTGAACGTTCTTCACTGCTGATATGGAATGCGAGGAAGCCAAAGCCGGTCCCGGCCTCAAGAGGAGCTTGGTCTGCAATCAGGGGATGTAACACACTGACCCACACTTCACATGTGTTCACTGACTAGTGCTTGAGCACAACCTGCAGGCTTGCAGTCTGTGCCAAACCCTTCAGCCCACCACTCTGGAGGACCATTATGCCCACCTCGTATTAGATCGCTCGGATGAATGTGACCCCCCCCCCCAGTTAATTTCCAAAGATGCTCGTAGGGGTGGCTGCCAGTTCCACCACATAACCTGATGCTTTTGAAGAGGCGATAGCTCAGGCAGGAGGCCACTTCGGCTTCTTCATCTACCTTGGGTTTGGCAGGCTTGGGTGCCTCCTTCACGGAGGCATTCAGAGACTTGTCTCAGTCCCTTCCTACTCTCAGAGAGGGCCCTCCCCCGAGAGTCCAAGTGAGACAAATCCCAAAACTCCCACCGCAGGTTGTGGGAATGAGAGAGGTTCCATTCCTCTCATTCCCGCATTTCTGCTACCTCAATAGCTGTTGAGCCCTCAGCTTGAGCTGACACTTCTTCTCAAATCCAGGCCGCTAGCCCCACAGAAATCCCATTGGGCTTGTCAGCCGAGACACGCGTCGACCAGCTGGTTGAGATTTATCTTGACCCAGTCGAACCTCTTTTGCCAAAGGAGATGACTCCTTATCTAGGACCCTGGTTCTAGCTGCACTCACCCAAGAGGGTCCGGTTTATTCCACTGAGCTGGTAGTTGCCCCCTGGGTGTCTAACCCCTCCAGGGCTATAGGGTGTCCTACTCCTGCCCCTGCTTCATTTCCCCATTAATGAATCATCGATGGTCAAGGTCCTGATCTTTTTCCAGATCGAGATCTCTGAACTCCCATCATTCTCGGCAGTCTTGATCTCAGCCCTTGTCCAAGAGGCGCCACAGATAATCTTCATCTTCTTCCTCATCTTTGGGCAATGAACAGCTCTGTTGTAAAATGCAGCGCAGATACTAAGAGCTCATGTGGCAGCAGTAGATTCTCATCCATAGCCGTGCTCCACAGCCAGTTCGGTGCTCGCGGTCACCCGATTGTAGTAGTGCGGTCCCGCTGGCACCACCTAAGCTGACCTCTCCTCCAATTCGGGTGGACTCACCACCCCCGCAGCCTTTGGTGAGCACCTCAACAAAGACAGCATGCCCTGCCATGGGTCTTTCTGAGAGGATCTCAGTGCAGATTTCTCACACAGATGAGTCTTGTATTGCCAGTGGGGACACGGGGTTGGCAGTATTCTAGGAACCCTTGGATTCAGAGGGCGCCTCCATGTACTCTTCTCATTCTCCCTGGTTCAACCTGGAGTCCAGTGGGGAAGTTGCCTCAGAGCCTGGCCCCTCTTCCTTCATGGCTTTGCTTCACCTGATCTCTGACTCTACAGGGAATCTGCTAGAACCAATTCAAATGTAGGTAAAGTATCCCTTCACAGAGATCTTGGAATGGGATGACTCTCCCAGAGTGCCTTCCCCGAGGAGGAGGAGGCCATCCTCGACCCGGCTCCAGATGGAACTGGACACTGTGGACTCCTGTGCCAGGTCTGTGGCCACAGTGGTGGCCATGAGGCACCAAGCGTGGCTGAGGCCATCAACCTTTATGGCTGACATGAAGCATAAGTTGATGGATGTTCCCTTCTTGGATAGCGGCCTTTTCGGTCCTGGTGTTGATGGGCATCTCACATGCACTGAGAAGTCCAGTATCACCTTGGACTCTATCGCATCCTCCCAGAAGGATGTCAAGGGGCAGAAACTGCAAAAGGAGCCATTTCAATTTCAGCCCCACTCTGTGCCCACAGCCTGCCCACTGCAGTCCCAGCCGGGGAAGCATCAGGCCTGGTGGTCTGAGCCTAAGCCTGCCCCTGCTGGTGCTA
Organism: Neoceratodus forsteri; assembly: GCA_016271365.2. Classification (NCBI taxonomy): domain Eukaryota; kingdom Metazoa; phylum Chordata; order Ceratodontiformes; family Ceratodontidae; genus Neoceratodus; species Neoceratodus forsteri. The sequence goes on along the minus strand of CM057450.1, from coordinate 1,275,051,028 downwards.
GAAGGTCCAGAGGCAAGGGTTCAGGGGTCTCCCCAGCTTCCAACTCTGGAGCTGTCTCTAAGCCTGCCCAGTGATGGGCTGGGGGGTGTCCCTCTCCTGCCATCCAGTCTTGCCCGGGACTTCCCGTGGGGGACCGACTGTGCCATTTTGCTTCTGCTTGGTTCCTTATCACCTCAGATTAATGGGAGCTCTAATTGGTGGGTCAGGGATTACCGCTGGAATTTGAGGATTCCCCCGCCCCCATGGGGGGCTGTGATACCTGTGGATATGCTGTTCGCCCTTTGGGAGGACATTGCTCAACTCCTGTCCTATGTCCCAACCTCCACGGCCAGCCTGGGGTTCATCTCCAGATACATTCTGGTTCTAAACAGGACGGGGGGGAGGGGTTGGTGCCCCATACTGGAGCTGCACAGAATACCATAACATGGGCATCGGCAATTGAGCACTTGCAATAATGGCGACTCAATCCCAACGCATGTTAATGGGGTTACTGCTGAGGAAGGGTGACTGGGTGGGGGAGATGGGAGCATATAGTGACAGTACGTCGTATGTAACTTGCCCATGGGGGTGGTGAGCACGATGGAAGGGAGGGAGGGTGGTTGGCCTGGCATGGTTGGTGTGGGGCTGCTGAGCTTGCCCGATAGCGTGGTGGGTGGGTGGCAGCCTAAAGTTGCGAGGGTTCTGGGTTCGGGTCCACCTACACTTTTGTGCGCCCGGCCCAAAATTATTTTTTTGTCCAGATTTTGCACCCCCCCAACATGCACTCCCCTGGAGTTAAGAATCATTTAGTAGGGAGGATGTGGGGGGCACAGCCCCCACCATAAACACTTAAAATAAAGTACCTGGCACCGTTTTCTTGTGCACCAGGGGTGTACATTGCCAAAATAGATTTTTGGTAATGTACACTTGCCCTGCCGCCGATCGCGACTGTACTTTCGTCCTAATCACATAGCTCCATCTGTATAACCTCAACAAGTGTCTGAGGCTGCACAAATTTTGAATGGTCACTCTGAATCAGATAATTCTGTCCCTGGAGCAGGACATGTGGTTCTGCTCCCTGGACCTTCAGGACACCTTCTTCCACATTCCCATCCATCCATCCCAGCAGCAGTTCTTGCGGTTCCGCTCGGAGGGAACTCTCCACCAGTTCCAAGCCATACAATTTGGCCACTCCTTCACCCCTATGGTCTTCACTGAATGCATTGCAGTGGTGTCAGCCTTTCTGCAGCACCGAGGTGTTTGGGTTTATCCTTATCTGGATGACTGGCTAATTCCGGGTTCCTCCAAGGCAGAGGTGGAGAGGTCCAGGGACCTGGCCCTCCAGACCTGCTCTGCCTTAGGCCTCTTGGTCAACTCTGCCAAGCTGGAACTCACCCCTTCCCAGGTGATCCATTTCATCAGGGCAGAGTTCGACTCCATTCGGGCCAGGGCCCGCCTCCCGGCAGACAGGGCGAAGGACCTTGCCTCCTTTGCCTGCACATTTCGGGTTGGGCTCTGGCGCCCTGCCCGGGACTTCCTGCACCTGTTGGGGTACATAGTTGCTTGCACCAGTGTGATCTGGTGGGCCCACTGTTGAATGCTCCCCTGCAGTGGGAACTAGCTCACCAGTGGTCTTAGTGCCTCGGACACCTATACCATCCGGTCAGGTGACTCAACTGATGTGGGATGCCATCCAGTGGTGGCTTGTCCCAGCCCACCTGCAGGAAGGAGTTCCATTTGTATGCCTGGAACCAATGGTCACTGTCATGACAGACACCTGTCAAGATGGGGAGCATATCTGGGGATCCACAGAGCCCACGGGCTCCGGACCCCGGTGGAGTCCCACTGCCACATCAGCTTGCTGGAGACCCATGCAGCATGCCTTGCTCCGATGGCCTTCGCTCTTTTAGTGCTGGGTCAGGTGGTCCAGGTCCAGATGAACAACATGACCACCATGTACTACCTCAACAAGTAAGGCTGGATGCATTCCCTTTTATTGTGCAGGTAAGCCCTCTACACCTGGACCCTCGTATGCAACCTGGAAACCGACCTTCTGGTGATCCCTGTGGCCGGCATGTCCAGCCAACTGGCAGATGCCCTCAGTCAAGTCAGCAAGGTGTCCCACAAGTGGTCCCTTCACAAGGAGGTGATTGATCACCTGTTCCCCCTCTGGGGCTCTCCTCTGATTGACCCATTTGGCTCCTGGGAGAATGCAAAACTGAAGCTGTTTTGCGCCCACCTCCCACAGTGCAGGACACTGATGGGGGATGCCTTCATGAGATCCTGGACTCAGGATCTCCTGTACACCTTCCCTTACTTCCCCCTAATCCACATAGTGTTACTGAAGGCATGGAGGGACAAGGCCTTGATGATCATGGTGGCCCCAGACTGGCCTCTCCAGTTTTGGTACCCCTGTCTCCTCAGCCTCAGCAACAGCGCCCCATGGAGATTGCCTCTCCACCTGGACCTGCTCGCTTGCTCTCAGAGGACAGTACTCCACCCGGCATTTCAATCCCTGCACTTGGCAGCTTGGTTCCTGAGCAGCTAGAGTTCCATGCTTTGGGTCTCTTCAGTGAGGTCCTCCATGTCATGGAGGCCTCTCAGAAGCAGTCGACTTGTCAGTGCTATGCCTTCAAATGGAAGAGATTTTCCATTTGGTGTCAGGGCAAGAAGCTAGACCCTTTGTCTTGCTATTGGTGAGCATTCTGGAATATCTGTGTCCCCTCTGTCAGTCAGGCCTCTGGTCGATGACCCTCAGAGTACACCTAGCAGCCATATTGGCATATCGGGCATGGGCGGGTATGCTGACAGTGGTGCAAGAAAAGGTGGTAGGCTGCTTTTTCAAAGGCCTTGACCACATGTCCCTGCCAATGTGTGAACCACCACCACCTTGGGACTTGTTGCGGTTTTGGTGATGCTCATGGGCAAGCCATTCTAACCCATGCACAGGTGTCACATCTCCCACCTGTCATGGAAGACCACCTTCTTGGTGGCCGTCACCTCCACTAAAAGGATTGGTGAACTCCAGGTGCTCTTGGGGAAGTCTCCCTATCTGGTCTTCCACAAGGACAAAGTTTTCTTCTGCCCCAACCGGAAGTTCCTCCTGAAGGTTGTTTTGGAGTTTCACCTTAACCAGGTGATGTACCTCCTGGTGTATTTCACCACTCCAACCTTGGAGGCCGATCACAGGCTCCATATGTTGGACCTGAGGTGAATACTCGCTTACTATAAGAAGCATATGACTGGAGTTTGAGGAGATGTTCCCCTGCTCTTTGTCACCTACGCTGAAGCCATACCTGGCAGACCAGCAGCTAAGCAGATGACTGGCAGGTGGACAGTCTCCTGCATCAATCTCTGCTATAGGTTGGCTGGTAGGGAGCCTCCCATTGGGATTCTGGCTCATTCCACCAGACATACTGCTGTCTCAGTGGCTGCTTCCAGGGACATCCCTATCCAGGAGATCTGCACGGCTGCTACCTGGAAGTCAGCACACACCTTCATCTCCCATTACCACATAGACTTTAAGTCATGCCAGGATGCTGGTTTTAGGATCTCAATTCTCCAGTCTCTCTTCCCTAAATAGGGGGTGTGCACCTTGCCCCCTCTTTCCGGAGAACTGCTAGGAGTTTGCCAGAAGTGTGGATAGCGCACCATATCAACGTTCCTAGAGAAATAGGTTACTCACCTATAACTGTATTCTAGAAGTGGTATATGGTGTACATCTGACTACTTCTGCTTGGTTTTTACTAAGGAGAAGGGTGGGGGGACATCCAAGGTGGTGGGAGAATAGGAACAAAGGGGGAAGGGGTGATGGACAGGGAAATCACATAAGGTAGAGTGCTAGAGGGGTTAAAGGCACTGAGGGTGGACAAGGCACCAGGGCTACATGGCGTTCATCCCAGGGTACTGAAAGAGCTTGTGGAGGTCCTAGCAGGCCCCTTGGCAGACGTATATAATGCCTCACTGGACCCAGGGTGTGTACCTCAAGATTGGAGAATGGCTAACGTGGTTCCCCTCCATAGGAGTGGCCCCAAGGATGAACTGGGGAACTATAAACCAGTAAGCCTCACGTCCATCGTGGGGAAACTAATGGAGACAATCCTGAAGGAGTGGCTGGTGACCCTGCTGGAGGTTAGTGGGTTACAGGACAGTAGACAGCATGGCTTTGTCAAGGGCAGATCCGACCAGACTAATTTAGTAGAATACTATGACTGGGTGACTAGGCAAATGGACAAGGGCCATGCGGTGTATGTCCTGTACCTGGACTTCAGTATGGCATTCGATTCGGTGCTGCATGAGAAACTTGGAAATAAGCTAAAGGACACAGAAGCTGGGGCAAAATTGGTGGGATGGGTGGAGAATTGGCTGCATGGAAGGCAGCAGAGGGTGGTGGTGGTGGGAGCCTCCCCCCAAATCTTGTGAAACACTTTACCAACTTACAGTGTAGTTTTGGTATGTGGTAGACTGAATGCCTGGCCTCCCGCCCGCCCCCACCATATCTTGTGAAACAATTTATTCAATTGCAGTGTAATTTTGATGGGTGGCAGTGGGTGCCCTGCCTGAGTCCCCTCCCAAATCTTGGAAAACACTTTATCCAATTACAATGTAGTTTTGACAGGTGGCAGTGGGTGCCCTGCCTGAGCCCCCTTCAAAATCTTATTTATTAAAAGAATCAGAATTACAAACCTTTGAGTCAAAGACTCTTTTGCAAAGGCCCCACGTCAGGGATGTACTAACAATGAAACAGCATGTGACAAGGAAAGGGAACATGTACAACAAGCAGCATTATACTGGATAGAAACTATCCAAAGTCAAAAAACAAACAACAAAACAAATTGTGCAATAGATCAAACAAACAGGCAGGCAAAATTAAATAACATAGTCTGATTAATTTGGTCCGAGAGCCAGGCCAGTCCGGAATGAAATATGAACATCAGAAGCAGTCACAAGAGCAGGTGTAGATGATATGTTCCCTGAGGAGAGCTTTGAAGGCACCAAGTTTTGGTTCAGCAGAGATGGCAGCTGGTAGAGGGTTGAACCAAAGGGGATACCTATAGTGGAAGGAACACTGACCAAGGGCAGTCCTACAGCAGGGAACTTGCATTGGGGCTTTGGAAGAGCTTCTTGTTGCTCTAGTCGAGTGGGCATGTTGAGTTTCTAGTTGAGTTCTTGGGAAACACTTTATTCAATCGAAGTGTACTTTTGATGGGTGACAGTGGGTGCCCTGCCTGAGCTCCCTCCCAAATATTGGGAAACACTTTATCCAATTACAGTGTAGTTTTCGTAAGAGGTAGTGGGTGCCTGGCCTTCCTGCCCCCCCATCTTGTGAAAGACTTTACCCAGCTGCAATGTAGTTTTGGTGTGTGGCACTGGGTGCCTGGTCTGCCTGAGCCCCCGCCCCCCACCAAATGTTGAGAAACACTGCATCCTATTGCTGTGTAGTTTTGGTGGGCGACAGTGGGTGCCTGCTTGAGCCCATCTCCCAAACCTTGTAAAACACTTTATCCAATTAAGTATAGTTTTCATGAGAGGCAGTGGGTGCCTGGCCTGCCTGAGTCCCCCCCACCCAAAACAAATCTTGTGAAACACTTTATGCAATTGCAGTGTAATTTTCATGAGAGGCCAAGGGTGTGTGGCTTCCCTGAGCCTCCCCCCCCCCCAAATTTTGTGAAACACTGTATCCAACTACAGTGTAGTTTTCAGGAGAGGTAGTGGATGCATGGCCTGCCTGAGCTCCCCCCACCAAAAAACAAATCTTGTGAATCACGTCATCCAACTGTAGTGTCATCTTGGTGGGTGGCAGTGGATGCCTGCATCAGCCCCCCCTTCCCACGCACATCTTGTGAAACAATTTATCCAGTTGCAGTGTAGTTTTAATGAGTGGCACTAATACTGGGTTCCTGCCTAAGCCCCCCTCCCAAATTTTGTGAAACATTTTATTAAATAGCAGTGTAGCTTTAGTGAGAGGCAGTGGATGCCTGGCCTGCCTGAATCCCCCCTTCCCAAATCTTGTGACACACTTTATTCAATTGCAGTGTAGTTTTCAGGAGAGAGGCATTGGGTGACTGGCCTGCCTGAACCTCCCACTAAATGTTCTAAAATAGTTCATCCAGTTGTGGTGTAGTTTTCATGAGAGGCTGTGGGTGCCTGGCTTCCTGAGCCTCCACTCCCCAAATATTGTGAAACACTTTATCCAACTACGATGTAGTTTTCAGGAGAGGCAGACGTGACTGGCCTGTCTGAGACCCCTTTAAATGTTCTAAAACACTTCATCCAATTGCAGTGCAGTTTTCATGAGAGGCAGTTGGTGCCTGGACTGCCTGAGCCCCCCACCCCCAAACAGTCTTGTGAAACACTTTGTCCAATTGCAGTGTAGGTTTTATTGGAGTGGGTGCTTGTGAGCCACCTTTTGCAAAAAAAAGCTTTTTCTGATTGCAGCAAGCTGCCTATAACTACTGTAAAGATGAAGAAAGGATGTCTTGAAAGGGATGGAGGGAGAACTGGGAGAAGAGGAGGCACAGCAGGGAAAGGTTCCAGTATGGTACCCATACCAATCGCAAATAGCAATTCTGAAATTATCAGTAGCAATCGTGTGGTTCATGGTGGGGCTGATGTACATGTAAGTATGTTAGAGGGAGAAGGAGAGACAGGGACTGGTGCTGGTTGTGGTGACGCTAGGCCCAAGACGAAGAGGTGTACTAGGTCTCAGTGAATAATAGGCGTCCAAAGAAAGCATAGGGATTTGTTAGTCTACAGAAGTCAACTGGTTGTATGCCTACTGTAATTAGTAGCTTTCCCAGTCAGTCACAGTTAGTGTCCAGTGGTGCATCTGGTGGTTCTGAACCAATCGGATTGAAACAGAAACACACAGGCCTTCCACTGTTCATGCTCCTTCTCCTCCTCCTCCCCCAAGTACCTTGTTATCCCCTGCTACCCATGGTGCTGATATAATGCGCAGGGATCCTCCATCCCATTTCAAACATGTACATGCAAGCCTTTCATCTGTGCATCTTGTGCGAACCACAAGACAGCAGCTGGCAGTACCAGGTGGGGTGTCAACTCGGCAACCTTTACACTTGCACCATGGTGAGCACCCTGGGCAATTTCCTGTCTACCACTTCTTTCTACAGTTTGAGTCTGCTTTGGTACTTTTTCCCACATCTGAAATAATAAAAAGAGTGCTACTTTTAATATGACTCAGACCAGATTTTCATCACTATTCCCAGCTGTTTTTGAACACCTATTGCCCACAAGGTCAGGGAGCACTGCCTGCTGAATGCTAGTTCATTGTGGTCTCAACAGAAGTGATTTTGAATAATAGATGCACAAAACCAGCCGAGAATACTTACGAAAACCTGGTCCGAGCCGTATTAAAAGGAGTGCTCCTTTTATTATTTCAGATGTGAAAAATTACTAAAATGGACTCAAATTCTGGAAAGAGGGGCATCATACAAGTCAGTAAAAAAGTGGCAATGTAAAATAGAACAAAAAAATATACATCAAAATTTTCACCGGATTCTTGTACTGCTGCTTCAAACTCATCTCCCCTGCTATCTCCAAACCCCTCACATTTATTTTCAGTCTGGTCCTGTCCACCTCCTCCATGCCAGACTCCTGGAAATCTGCTAAGGTGGTACCCATTTTCAAAGCTGGGGACCCCCATTCCTCCGACAATTATAGACCGATTTATATCCTCCCCTACCTAAGCAAGCTCCGTGAGAAAATTGTCCATCACCAACTGTCAGAACACTTCGAGAAGCACAACATCATGTGCAGCAAGCAGCATGTTTTTTAGCAAAAAACACAGCACCACTGTGACCCTGGCACACTTTATTGACCACATCCTTATAAACATGGACCAGGGAAGCACCACCAGTGCTGTCTTTGTGGACTTGACCAAGGCCTTTGACATGGTCAACCACGCCCTCCTCCACTCCAAACTACACCTGCTTGGTTGCTCTTGTGACACCCAAGCTGGTTTCAGAGCTATCTCTTGGGCCGCTCCCAATCCGTATGCATTGGTTTGGCCATCTCCCCTGCCCTGCCCTGCCCTACCTGTCTCTACTGGTGTTCCCCAGGGCTCCATTCTGGGCTCTCTACTTTTTCTATTTTTATCAATTCCCTCCCCTCAGACAGCCTCAATTACAATACCCTCCTGTATGTGGATGATCTTGTCCTCTTTCATAGTGCTAAGTCCCTGTCTCACATATCCTCTGTCCTCACCCAGAACTATGGCTCTGACCACAGTTGGTTTACATCCAACCTGCTTTTGGTTAATGACAAAAAAACCAAGATCATGCTGTTTGGACCTAAACCTTACCTTGCCAAAACTCACAAATCAAACTCTTCCCTCCTTATACACTCTCCTGAAGGTCTGTTCCTTGAGAACATTGCCACCTTTAAATGCTTGGGGGTAATGTTCGACCCCTCCCCCTCCTTCACTGAACACATCAACCTTGTAGTTTGCAGGGTAAATCAAAAACTAGGGTCCGCCTATCATCTAACACACTACCTGACCCTGGAGGCTTGCCTAGCTATTGTCCAAGGCAATCTGCTCCCCATCATTGATTATTGTTCCCCTATCTATTCACGCGTGTCCTCTGCCCTTTGACCTAGGCTTACATCAAACTACAACAGTGCTTGCCGCTTTGCTTTCTTGGCTCTGTTCTCTACCCATCACTGTGTCTTATCGGTTGCTTGGTTGGCTTTCTCTCCAAAGCCGCTTTGATTTTGCCCTCGGCTGCATTGTGGACAATACCATAAGGGGTGGGTATGTGTCCCCTTTCTCATCACTCCACAAGGTCGGAACCATACCCAGGAGTCTTCGCTTATCCTCTGTTCCTCCTCTAGAGGTTCCTAGAGTTTCTACCAACATAGAAGGGAAAGCTGTATCAGCTGTGGTCCCCTCTCTGTGGAACAGTATTCCTGCGCCTCTCCATTCGTCTAACATGCATCACATCTTCAAATCCCACCTCAGAGCTTGGCTTCTGGTGGAAGGTAGTTGCTACTGCTCACCTGGGTAACACTGCCCTGATCTCTGTGTTCTTTCTGCCCCAACTACTAGTCCAGTACTTGGGAGTATATCCTGTTACCTCTCACCTCTTGCTCTTATTTTAGCCAGTAATTAAATGTAACCCTGTCTGTTTGCTGAGGGGTTGGGGAATCTGATAAACCATTATTGTTAAAAGGATGTATCTGTATCTGTACCATTGTATGCTTGGAATTCTCATTTGTAACTGAGTTGATTTCGTGTGTACTTAATTCACTGTTCTGCTGTTTATCATGTTTGTATTGTATGCCTTCTGTGCCATTCCTGTGGCCTGGATCATGCCTGAAAATGGTCCCTTGGATCAGTGCACTTACCCGGTAACAAAAGTCATAAACAAAATAAATCAATCAATAAATAAATAAATTATGAATGAAGGCGAGGACATGACACCAGACTACATGATGGAGGCTTACTTAGCAGAGCCATTGTGTAACCAAAATACTGACTCCATAAAATGTTGGCAGGACAGACAAGTTATTTGACCTCCACTGGCTAAAGTGTCTTTGTACTTTCTGAGATGTTCCCCAACATCTGTTGCTTGTGAAAGGTGTTTCATCACAGCTGGAGATACCACACCAGTCCAGGCCAGATCCAGACAATACTGAATTCCTAGCCTTTCTGAAGCTGAATTTACCACGCGTCAACTTCACCTATCCATTTAATTATTTCAACTTCCAACAGGTGTCATCAACTAACGCCGTACCTCCTGCAGGCATGTCTCCCCACACTCCCACTAGCACTGGCAGTACCATAGTCAGGATCACCACCACCACTCCTAGCACTGGCAGCACAGTCACCAGCAGGGAAAGGATTTGGATGCACCCTGGTGTCTCAAGTCCTCCAGAAGATACTACAACAACTTTTACCATGTCATCACCAGCAAGCACAATTTGAGCAGGTAGGAGATGTTGCCTGCCTCAGTGCAACTCCTCCTCAGCCTCACATGCTTATAGTCATTGCCAGTTAAATGAGACATGTGATGTCATCTACACCACTGGCACTGGCAGAGGATGATAATAAACACCTCTGGCAACATCAGACCCTCCAACTGTACCGAATTGGCCGGTATAGTACCAGCTGTCTTGCTTTGGTACCGGATCCTCAGAAGCTGTCAGTTTGTACCGAATTTTAATCCACTCTGTCTGACAGTTATATTTTGACTGCACTTTGTTCTGCACCACCAGTCCGCTAGAGGCAAGTATCCATCATCACCATTGTTGACAAAACTGAGACAGTTTACTGAGCAACCACACTGCCACACTAAGGGAGAGGTGCGATTGTAAGGTGCCCTGGGAGATGCAGTCCTGTTACCATTTTAAGCCAGTTTGGGCTGTAGTACTCCATGGGAATAAGAACTACATTTCCCTAGTGACAGTTCTAGCAGGTTGCTGAGAGACAAGTTGGCTGCCCTTGTTGCTGGCGGAAGGGCAGGCAGTTTAGTTTCAGTTAGCGAGGAAAAGTAAAACCATAAGGTCCCAACTGCAAGTAGAGAAGCTGGCAGCTAAAAAAGTACGGAAGCCAGAAAACGCAGTAGAGAGACAGGTGAGTGAGTCATGACTGAAGTAAGGAACTGGCGAGATCGATCAGTCAGCCAGACAGCCAAGTGCAACCAACAGAGCAAAGGCACTGGCAGGAAAAATGTTGTGCAGTGCGAACTGGGCAGAAGACGTGCAAGGAGGGCGCACTGCTGTGTGAGCCCCAAGCCAGCCACAGGGACCCTAGCCAGCCACCCTCCCGTGGCATGAAGTGAGAGAGAAAACGGAACAGGAGATCAGGGCTTGACTCTCAGACAAGTTACCCCGCACTGCGGGTTGGATTTGGAAGGAGAGATCGAGACAGACTCTGCCGTTTGCTGTGTGGGACCCCATGGACCCGCTCCCCCAGCTACTCTGGCCGGCGTCAAACTTCTGCAGTCAAGGTAAGAACTCAGAGAGGGACTCTTGCTATGTAAAAGAAGTGTTGCGCACTTCAGGGAGGGGGTGTAAAGTGTTGTATTAGTGTTTAGGGATTGCACAGGCCCCTGCAGGTGTGGAGCCCTGCGTGTAAGCTGTGGGACATTAAAGACCCACACCTGGAAACAGGGCAACATCCAAAGAAGGCATCATTGCAGTAGTGGAGGGCTGTTGCCCTCTCAAATTTACAGTTTTAAACTAGTTTCCTTCTGCCTAGTACAGATTGTTGCCCATGCAGAAATTAAAGCTCTCTAACTGATATTTGGAAATAATAGGGGATAACCCTGGAATGGTTGTTGCTTACATTCTCTCTCTCTCTCTCTCTCTCTTACACATTCTTTGTCAATAAAACCAGTTCTAATTCAATATCAATGACTGTGTGTGAAATCTTGGGTGTATAAAGACTGCCTGCATACTGGTAACGCTTGCATGAAAGGCACAATTATACTTATATTGCAGGGATATAGAGGGTATATATTGACTTTATTAATTTCTTTCACTGTCCTATGCATGGGTAAAAGTGGGGGTGCTAAAGTTTGAAAGGGCACAGGGCAAGAAAGGTAGTTTGTGCAAGCAAACAGGCCCTTGGAATACTCATGGGCAAAAGGGGGTGCAAGCAGCACCTTGCTACACCCCCCTCACCTAATGCAACACACGTGTACATATTTTCATCTGTCAAATGTTGGAGGGTCTGGGCAACATGGCAGTCTGGGAGAGACATGTCAGAATGACACTGCCATTGGGCAGCAGCTGTTGCAGTAAAGTTTAGAATTAAATGTTAAAAAATGTTAAAAATTTTAAATAAAAACATTAAAATATTTACAAAAAGTAAATATACATGTAAGCCCCCTTTGAGTGCTTACTAGTTAATTTATTGTAGTCTCAGTGTCTGGAGCTGGGGTCCTGCCTGCCGGCAGGGGGGGCCTCAGCCCAGAGGGTATAAAAAGGAGGCTTTGGAGTGAAAGGGGGAGTCCCTGGTAGAGAGAAAGAGAAGAGGTGGCCCGAGTTTGGTTCATACGTGAGGGCCAAGGTTCAGGGCTAGGGTGGGCCGCTTGCCACCCGAGCCCTCTGCCCTTAAAGACCAGCAGAAAATGTAACGGTTGGGATTCTGTGTGGGGTCAGGAGCACCTAGTTGGTCACTGCGCGAAATCACCCTTCAGGCCCGAATAACGCCATGACAGTGACATCATTCATGAGAAGGGGTCCCAAAAACCCCATGTTGAAAATTTGGTGCAAAAATTCCCAAAAATGCCTGAGATATGCAACAAAGTTGAACCCCCTATCTAGCCCATTATACAGCTTACCGGCATTTCCTCAGTTCACGAGTCGGCTTTGAAGAGTGCAGGCGTGTTCCCGGTCCACGAAGATCGTCGCGCGGAGTCGGAGGTAAGTATGGGAGTGAGGGGGGCGTGGGAAAACTGGATGCGCAGTGGGTGGGTGCGGGTTGTGGGAGTTGGGAGGCGCCTTGAGACGTTTTCGTTTTTCAGGTAAAAATAAAAAAAAGGCGTCGTGGGACGTTTGCCATGCTGGGGTGGGCTCCCGGTGTGGCTGCAAATGACGCTAAGGCGCCAACCGACGGGGGATTGGGCAACTTTGGCCGCAAGGATCTGATTGCCACGCTGGGGTCGGCTCTCAGCGTGGCACCTACAACTGGGGAGGGGGAGAGACGCAGCTCAGCCGACGGGGATTGGGCACCCGCTGGCTACACAGTAGGTGCGAGCGCTGCGCCTGCGTGTGGGGAGCTCGCTTCTTATCTCTGCTCACTGAAGCGTAGCTCCCCTTTCAACTGTACGCCACTGCATTTTGCAGCGTGTCATAGACAGCTCCAAAATGCATTGGCTTACAGGGGCCGCGCCTGCCAGCTCACTGACTGAATTGGAGGAGGAAGTGACACACCTCCGAAATCTCCGTTGATGGCACTATGTTTCTTGCACATGCGTGCAAGCAACATAAAAATATATATATGGACCCCACCACTGGAGGCTGGGTGAGATCAACCCCTTTTATTGTTATTTGTTGTTTAACACATTTTAAAAGTATTAAGGGGTTGACTCCTCCATAAGTTAAAATGTATGTTCTTTTGTTTAAAAAAAAGTTCTAGTTAGTAAAATTTAACAGGAGGAGGCTGGACTGAAATATGCCCCTCTAGGACTGATAGTTAAGCCTTAATACTGTGAGTGGGTATGTAAGGCTAGTGTGAATGGGTGTGAGTGGAATGTAGTGTAATGTGTGTGTGTGTGTGTGTGTGAACTATGTGTGAGAGTGGTTAACTGACATTAGAAATATTGAAAAGTTAAAGTAGTTGAAGCATTTAAAGTTGTAGTGTTTGCTTTTCCTGTTGAAATGGCTGTGTTACTTATCTGTTAATCAAATATCATACCTATACAATGTTAATGGGTGGGGGGGTATGCTTTAAGCCCTACCTGGCAGCAGCAACCTAGTTTTTTTTCAGCATTGGGAGTGTGGTAGCGGGGGTGGGATGCTACCATTGCAGTACCTGGCAATCCATCCATGGGAACCAGTGGGAGAGTCGACATGGGACCCCATAAGTATATAGTGGATGTGATTGGAGTGTGTTAGTGATAATAGTAGTACCCTAAATTTAAGGGAGGTATTGGGTTCCACCATTGCAGCAGTATTTCCTGTAGTTCTATCCTGGCTTTCAGAAGGAGTGTGCATATCTCCCCTCTGGAAGGTCAGGGGGGCAGCTGGAAGGCGTTCACCAGGAGGTAAATGTTTTTTGTTGGGGGGGGAGTGTAAGCCTCCTTTGGGAGCTTATTAGTTAATTTATTGTAGCCACAAAGTCTAGAGATGAGGCCCTGCCTGCTGGTGGGGGGGGGCCTCAGCCCAGAGGGTATAAGAGTGAGGTTTTGGCATGAAAGAGGAGAGTACCTGACAGAGAGGAAGAGAAGAGGTGGCCGAGTTTGGCTTGACCATGAGGTCCGAGGTTTGGGGCTGGGGTGGGCCGCTTACCACCCTGGCCCTCCGCCCTCTATGACCAGTGAAAAATGTAGTGGTCAGGATTCCATGTGGGGTCCAGAGCACCTTCTTGGGACCACCTGTGCAATTTGGGGAGCCAGAGCCCGGGAAGAAAGAGTAGTGGCCCACCTCATGATCTCCGGCACCATGGTGGGGCGGCGCAGGTGGGTCCCTTGCATCCTCGTCCACAGGGCGAGACTGAGTGAAGCCCTGTGCCAGGTCATTAGGGTAGTGCAGTGGTGGCAGCCTGTCTCCCTTTCTGGTGGCACTTTGGCCTGGCCAGGAGGCATCTGGAAGCCTATACAGCCAAAGGGCGGAAAGTGCACAGGTCTCCGGGATTGCCAGGGCTCTGCAGAGTCTGTGTTGCCCTGGGATGCTCAGAGCTGCACTGGCTTTGGAGAGAGTTGACTTGGCATTTCTTGTTAGGACTTTGTTTGCTGTTGTGATAGACCATTCAAGTGGAGAGCTTCGGATTTGAACCACTGGCCCTGTAAAGTACCGTTTCCTTTTTCAGCTTCTCCATACCCTTGTAGCTGCTAATGCGGTTGGGCAGTCACTTAGGTACCTGTGATCACTGTATAGTGTAGTTTAACTTTAAGATGGGAACTGAGGTAAACCACATGAGGATGAGGGCACTGGACTTTAGGAGGGTGGATTTTAAAGAAATGGGAGACTGCCTCAGAATCTGCCTCATGCAGGGATTGCCAGGAAGGAGAAGAGGCAGAGCTGGGAAAAATAAGGGAGGGCATAATTAAGGCACCCAAACTCTGTGTGAAGGAAGTGGATAAAAATAGAAGAAAAAAGAGACTGTTATGGTCCACTAAGGAAGAGGCCAAGGAGGTGAGGGGAAAAAAGGTGGCATTCAAGACATATAAGGAAATGCATAGGGAGGAAGTCATGGAGATATACCAAGTAAAACAGAGCAAAACAGGAAAGGCAGTGAAGAAAGCAATAGTGCAGATAGAGGAAAGGATAGTCAAAGGGTTAACTAAGGGGTTACGATTTCTTCAGGTGCATAAGTGAGAAAAGAAAAGCAAGGAGAGGGATAGTGATGATAAGGAGGGTGGCAGGGGGAAACGGCACAGAAGAGAATCAAGAAAAAGCTGACATTCTGAACAGGTACTTCTGCTCTGTCTTCACAGTGGGGGGAGGAGGGATGCACCACCAGGGAGCAGCAGAAACAAAGTGGGGAGGTGGACATACTGGAAGACCATTTTCAGAGGAAAAAGTCCTGAAGGGACTTGCAGCACTGAAAGTGGACATGACTATGGAACCAGATGGGATTCAACCAAGGGTATTACAGGCACTCAGGGAGGTGCCAGCTTGCCTCACTGATGGTCAACAGCTCACTGAAAATTGGTGTTGTTCTGGAGGACTGGAGGAGTACAGACATGGTCCCATTCCATAAGAATAGTAGTATGGAGGAGGTTAGCAACTATAGGTCAGTCAGTTGTATATCAGTTGTAGGGAAATTAATGGCAACCCTGTTAATGGAAAGATTAAAAGAGTATCTTGAATTCAGTGGGCTACAAGACTGAAGGCAGCATGGATTCATAGAAGGAGGTCATGACAGACAATTTTGATTGATTTCTTCATCTGGGTGAACAAGGGAAGTAAATCAGGGGAGGGCAATGGAGGTGGCCTGTCTGGACTTTAGCAAGGCCTTCAACACTGTGACACAGAGTAGATTGATAAAGAAATTGAGCAACCTAGGGGTGGGATCCAAAGTAATGAATTGGGTAAGGAGCTGGTTAATGGATAGTCGACAGAGAGTGGTGGTTATTGGCGCTCACTCCACTGAGGGGAGAGTGACCAGTGGGTTGCTGCAGGGCTCAGTACTAGGACTGGTCCGCTTCAGTGTCTTCATAAGTGACATTGCAGAAGAACTGGAAGGGAAGGTCTGTCTTTTGCAGATGACAACAAAGTCTGTAATGGTGTAGACACTCAGGAGGTGGTGGAGACAATGTGTAGGGACCTTGGGAAACTCAAGGAGTTGTCAATAGCATGGCATTTGGGATTTAATGCCAAAAAGTGCAAAATCATGCACCTATGGCATAGGAACCCAGAAGCTGAGTTCAAGATGGGTGAAAGGTACAGTACTCACAGTCACTAGGCAGGAAGGGGACCTTGGGTTATCATATCTGATTACCTCAAAGTGTCAGGGCAGTGTGACAAGGCAGTGGGTAGTGCCGGTGGGATACTGGGGTGCATAGGGAATGGTATGTCAAGCAGGAGGAGGGAGGTGGTGTTGCCACTGTATTGCTCACTTGTGAGACCCTACCTGGAATACTGTGTCTAGTTCTGGAGGCCACACCTTAGAAAGGGCATAGACAAGGTGGAAGCAGTCCAGAAGATGGCAACTAAAATGGTGCAGGGGTTGGATCAAAAGTCCTATGAGGAGAGACTGAGGGATCTCAACATGTACACCCTGAAAAAGAAGCGAGCAAGAGGGGACATGATAGAGACCTACAAGTACTTCATGGGGCAAAGAGGGTGCAAGAAGGGAGTCTCTTTCAAAACAGAAAGAGCACCACATGCGATGAAGCTGAGGGGAGGGGGAGTTTAAGAGAGATGTAAGGAAGTACTACTTCATTGAAAGAGTGGTAGACACCTGGCACAGACTGGCAGCAGAAGTGGAGGAAGTGAAAACAGTAGTGGGCTTCAAGCATGCTGGGATAGATGTAGGAGAATATTGGTAAACAGGCTGGGAGGAGGGAGGGTCGCTGGAGACCAGTTAAGGTTCGCAGAGACAGACTGGTCAGGGATTATTTATTATTATCATCATCATCATCATCATCAGTGTTCATTCCCCCCTCCTTGGGGCTGCATGTTGGTTTTGTATATTACCAATTAATGGAATGGAGCAACTACCTGCTATCTTATTCCATTAATGATTTTCAGTATAACATACTGTATACTATCAGACTTCTGATATTAAGTGCTTGCAGGTTATTTATTGGCATTTTTTTACAATCATTTATTCTCTCCTTTTCTCTACTGCTACTATTGGGTTTGTATGATGTTCATGAATTTTTTACAGTTTAAATATTTACTCTATATGAAGTGTCTCTCGGCACCCAATAGGATTTTTCAACCCCCCCCTTTTCTAAGCCACACACATGATGTTGTCAGTTACTGATGTTTTTTAATGTCATTTATTAATTCAGTATGCTATCTTTGGTTTCATTTAGGTAAACAGCAGGGAGCACAATATGGTTTGATTTCATTGAGTATACTCATTTTAAAGCCTCCTGCTGATGCACTGTGTGCTGGTTTGTAACTCTCAGTTGTATGTATATATATTTAGTATGCATATATATTTAGTATGCATATATATTTAAATTGCCTGAATAAATTTCTTACTCCAGCACCATAGCCCTGCTCTCTGATGAAGCAACATGTTGATGATGCGAAGTGCTGGGGTTTAATATTGCGGATCGATTAGTCTAATACATTTTGGACTGGATGACTGTATCTTTGCATCTGTAAGTTATTTCTCCTTTACTCTTTTGAGTGCTGCCTCTTGTGTTCTGTTCTAGGTAGGGATCATTTGGGCAGGTGGGGTGCGCCAAGTGGTCCTTTTCTGCTGACAATTTTTGTGTTTCTATACAAAACATGCAAAAAGATATGATTATTGTTACTCTAAAGAATTTGACCATTCATGCAGTAGTGTGTTCTTTTCTTGTCACCATTCCATAGGAAGTACATCCATAGTACTGTACTTGAAAAGCTGCAGCATAGGGCAAGCAAACTGATGCCACGCCCCACGCCTCGTGGATCTTCAGTTACAAGGAAAGGAGAGCACAGTTAGACTTTTTTCTCACTGGAAACTGAAATGACTATTCCATTTTTAGACCTGACACAGGGCAAAGTACAAATATAGCAAATTATGGATGGAGTACAGTTAACAATAGAGGACTGGTTTGCAAAATTAGGAAAGGAATTGATAAAGTCATCCTAGAAATGTTGTTTTGTTCAAAAAAAGAGAGTCTGCATACTGTACTGTATTCAGTAAACTGTAAGAATGCTATGAACAAGAAGGGAATTTAAATAATTTTTTACACAAAAGAAAAAAAAACTATGCTATATTTTGTCAACAAAAGCCATAAAATCTGCAGATGTTTGCGGTCCGAGAAGAAAGAGCTCGATTTGCGGCTTTTGATAGAGGGCTAGAAGGAGGGAGCAGGTGGCAGGTAATCAAAAGCAACCTGTAAGGGCCAGGCTTGTTGGGCCAATGACCTGAAAACACAAATTCTGGTAAAATAACAATTGAAATCCGGACTTGTTCCATGATGATTTAATCCATAGTTTCAGAAGCAGTAGCTTTGGGTGAGCTCATGCCACCAATATATGTAACCAGAAAATAGTATTCATCTATAGGTTAGTCAGGCGTGTTTTTTTTTTCTGCATTTTACAGGTATTAAGCATCTGCACACTTGAAGCCATCAGCTCTGAAGTGATAAGATCATCTGAATCTGTAGGTCTCACAGGGAATATGCTGGCAGTAGCATTCCTTCTCTGGAATGTAAAATATATCAGAATGTCCAAGTAGATAAATGTCTTCAGATGTACCTGTTTACAATCTTTCCCTCCTTTGATTCTGTACTGTGAATTTGTAAGCAGGACTTGCCATTCTCGCATGCAGTAAGCTGCTGTACAAGTCACATACCAACTACAGAAGAAAACAGTTTAAATAAAGTGCTTTAAAATTGTGCACAATCTTTTATTCTTTTGCACAAACTAAAAAGGTGTAAATAATTAAAAAAAAGATGCAATTCATAATAAAAAAAATGCCACATTTTTTCAATTTGGTTTATTTCAGGTGCGACAGAACCTTCTCAACTACATACTCTCCCCTACAGTCCTGCTTAATGTTATCACACACATCTTTTAAAGCTCTGTATGGACTGTGTCCTGGTTACCTGAGAGATATCCTGACTCCGTACCAGACCTCTTGCACCATCCTTTCCTCCGAGATGGGCTTCCTAGCCATTCCCAGGACTGGGCTTAAATCTTCTGGTGATCGAGCATTCATGCTAGTGGGACCTGCCCTGCAGAACAGGCTTCCTCGCTCTCTTCTGGAGTCCCTCTTGGCCTTTAAGAAGGGCTTAAAGTCTTTTCTGTTTCAGGAAGCTTTTAGCTCCATTTTGTGAGCTCCTGATTTTGATACCACATGAGTTATTTTAGGATAAACTGCATATTTACACACATTTATGATCTAACTATATTTTACTAGTTTTTTTTGTTTTTTTGTTTATTTTTATTGTATAGTGCACTGAGCCCCAAGGAATGGGCACTTGAAAAATAAACATTTACCTACTTACTTTCTTACATTTCTAGAGTCAGCACTCCATTTCAGCTCTACCACTTTGTAGGCTGCCACCCCACAAGCTAGGACTTACTTTATGTTGCCCCAGTGGATGTCAGAGAAGATGTGGGTAGGCAAGGGGCATAGTTGTAGTATGTGGGGACCTGTGCAAACATCACACATCATGTTGAGCTACAATTTTTACCTGTTCTTTTAACCTGCTCACCCCTCTTACCCCCACTGCTGTCTGACCTCTGAAGGCAGAACCGGTGTTTAATAATTACCAATGTCACAAAGGCTACGCTGTTTCAAAATATAAGGCACGCAAGCAGCAGGACAGGTGAAACCCTCTCCTGGAGTTCAAGCTTGCTGCCTGAGAAGCCCCCTTGTGTTTCCATTGACCTGGTGAAAAACTGCTCTTTGACAAATTACACTTTTACCTTTCACTGCTTTGGGCCACTTTTTACGGCTACAGTGGGTGGAGTCTGAAGCCATCTTGTTAGTTTAGTTATGATGTCTAGCTGTACTGGGTTTTAGTATTGTATAGTGCTGTGGGTTTCTATGCAGAACTGTTTCCAGCATGTTCACACTGACCTTGCCAACTACTCTTTACTACAGTATAAAGCATGTCAGCAAACTAGTCATCTTTTAAAAGCATGTGCCCACCATCAGTTACTAGCTCATCTACTGGGTGTTCTTAAATTGTTGTAACTGTTCTGCGATTCAGCAAGCTCCTTTTCAAAAATATTATTTTTACAGATATTACGTTGATAATTCTACTGAAGTCTTATTTGAAAAATGGTTCTACTGTGAGGACCTTGGGACGCAGCTCAAACCAATCATTCAAGAGTAAGTTTTTTCTATCATTCAAGAATAAGTTTTTTCTATCATTCAAGAGTACGTTTTTTCTATCATTCAAGAGTACGTTTTTTCTATCATTCAAGAGTAAGTTTTTTCTTTGAACTGAAACAGATGAATACAGCCTGATACTATAGGTCTGAAGTGTCATTGTAACTCACCTGGTTACCCTCTTGTCTGTGGACTAGATGTTAATGTCCCCACACCAAAGACTTGGGATCTTAACCAAAGCTGTTGCTACAGGGCAGTTCAGAGAAGGGGAAGTGCATTTTTGTAAATGCTATCCTTCTGATACATGGTCAAGCAGAGGTCCCTACTGGTCCTCTCCAATTTTCGATTCACATTTTTATGCCAGCCTGCTCTACTTATACCTCCACTCCTTGTTTTATTATTCCCCATAATTCTGAATTTTCCTTGATTTTTAGTGATGTCCTTGATTTTACCACAAATATGTCCTCGATCTCTCCTAAAAATGGCATTTCTGTCACAGAGAAGCTTGACTTTGAAACATAAAATAATACAAAATGTTAATATTACAGTCTTGTTCTCCATTGGAAAATTATTTTCTAACTAAGGCATTAATGTTTCAGCTTTTTGAATGCATATGATCCTTTTTTTGAAATGTCCCTTATTTTTGTTATTTCTTCCTGATTTTGTTTAAGCCTTGTCCCTGATTTTTTTTTAATTGTTTAACCAGGAGTGGCACACTAAGCTGAAAGCCTTTTTACAGGTGTGACCTGGGAGCACAGGGAAGTTAAGTAACTTGCTCAGGGTCACACAGTATGCAAGTGGGGGCAGTGGGATTGAAACCCAGGTCTCCAGATTTGCAGCTCAGAGCCTTAAACCACTGTGCCACAATGTCAACGAATCACTGAGCTGTGCCAAGCATAAACAAAAAAGACAGCCTGGCACAGCTCAGCGTGGAACAACGGGAAATGACAGTTAGTCCTTGGCACCTGTCAAAGCCACATGGCATCGATCTCCTCACAGAAAAATACACCCAGAAAAAAAACACAAACCTCTTTAAAACCGGACAAAATCACTGTACCAACTTAAAAAAAGCTGCTGGTAAAATAATTACATTCTGTGGAGACAGCACGGTGCTAATAACCAAAGAGTGGCATCTGCCTGCTTCTCCCACCTAAACTCCTTATGTCCCTGTTCCGCTATTCCCACCATCATGGTAGAAACTGCTGGTTAGTTTCCTAACCTGTGTCCAGTAGTACCACTCCATCTGTGTGTGTTCAGTCCTTCCTGGCAGTCCTCTGCCATCCTCTCTCTCTGAAAGAATAATTTGCTTCTCCATGCCACAGCTCAATACCACTCCGATTTCAGAACCGCAGTGGCCGGTAAGTGACACGCTCGCTCCTGATTCTGTTGCCAACTTCATGACCTATGTTAAATAAAGAAAAATCTCCATAAAAAACAAACAAAATACACGCTCTTTATTTCTGCCACATTGTAATTAAGAGTGGGGGGGGGGACTGAGAGGCAGCAACATCAGCAGACACTGCAGCTGTCACTGAAACTGCATGCTCGGTGTCCAGGAATGACTGCTGTCACCCATTTAAACATTTGGTAAAAAAAAAACCCAAAACACACAGTGTGAGAGGGGAGCTCTAAAGCACTAAAAGCAGTAGAGACACACAGATTATCTCAAGAACACATAAGAACCCTGTACTGCCAATGAAACACGTTTCACAGTAACTTAATAGGGGGACTATTTTTTTACTATTTGAAGTATTGAAACCTTTTTTTATATGTTTGACTCTTTTATTTATTTATTTTTTTTACCTGTTAAATAATTACTTGGGGGCCCATTTTATAAGCACCATAGCACACTCCGAGGAGTGGGTTATCTACTGATAAGAGCACGCCCAGGTGCATAAGGCACTCGGTGCAAGTGCCTCATTCCTCACAACGCACCTGGGCATGCTCTTATCAGGAAATAACCCACACTTCATTGTGTGTTATTACTTGCAGAACGAGTGGTGCCATATGTCAAGATTTGCTATACAGACATGCTGTAACAGGTTGGCATGAACATAGTTTCTAGGTAAACATGCCTGTACCATATTTGGCACCTGTGGAACTGTTGTATTTTGGGAAACTCAGAAATGTGGTGATCTTGCACCCAAAAAGTAAGGCATTCAGACATGCAGGTTGGAAAGAGTATATATTGCTTTTTTCTGTATTTTTTATTACTGGGCCTAATTCATTGGAGGACTATGGATATTAAACCTTTGGGTTAGGGCTTGTGCTACCCTTGTCTGGAAACTTTATTTTATAAAGTTGCAGAAAATATTTACTGTGATCACATGGAGCCTTGGTTGCTGCAGGGGGAAACAACAATTTTTACCCTTCAAAACTACATATTGGTTAGATCCCTTCCTCCTACCCATGAACTCTGTTGACCTTGGACACCTAAGAAGGAAAATTCAGATAACTGAAAAAAGAAGTTCCTCTCACATAAATTATAACTTAGAAACATAGAATCGGACGGCAGATAAGGACCGCTTGGCCCACTTAGTCTGCCCATTTCCCTATCTGATGGTTAAGCTGCAGATCCTAGCCAACCAACAGCTTACTTCCTCCTACCTCCCACTAGAATTGCCTTATGTCTGTCCCATACATTCTTGAATTCTCCCATTGTTCCTGATCTTGTTCTTGATAATCTACCTTGAAATGCATTCTTTTGCCCTCCCCTTAGATAGACATAAATGTATTAGAAAAAGTATATCTACAAGTTAATATCCCCTCTCAAGAGTAGTAAAAAGCAAAGAAAAAGGCAACTAAATTAACAACTGTATAGTTTTAAAACTTTTCTTACCTTCACATGATGTCCTGACTTCATCTAGAACTGCCTGGTGCAGGAAATCCACTAGGAACATTCCCTGTACTATATGTACAAAAAACATACATTTGTGCACATTTTACAGTGATTTCCTATGGCCATTTTCAAGTCAGAAGTATAAAACCACATGTTACTTCTTACAGGGCAATTGTTTCTGGGACCAAAGCCTGGTATTATGATCCTAGGGTCTCCTTAGTGATGAAAGTGAACAGGAATGCACAGGAACTTAGTTCCTGTACCTTTTTTGCAGCAGGAACGGAGTTCCTGTACTTCTTCCCATTGACAGTGGAACTGACATTCTTAAACCAGCAACATAATGACAGTTTCTGGGCCTGTGACCCGAAATCATGGTTTCCATAACAACATTTAACTTGTACAACCATTATTTTCCTAGAAATACTTCAATATCTCTAACTGAATCCACTGGTGTCTAAACAGATAGATGTGTCTTGACACAGCTATCCTTCAGATTGAGGATCTTCATTCTGCATCTCATATTTGCCAGTGTCTGAGTTCCTGTACTTCTTATCTACCACTTGCATCACTGGGCCTCCTAATGCAAACATCCCTGTTGTTTAGATAAGGAGTGCCAGTTTATGGTATGATGGACTTAATACATAATTGTGGCTGTGTGTGTGTAGTGCCCTTTACCATATGTTGTATGGTACAGGGCACTAAAAGGGTTAAACCCATACACTATGATTCACCTAGTTTGCTCATATCAGATAGACACAACAGTATTAGGAAACATCTTCTTATCTAGACTAAAACACATAGGGCCCCATATTTGAAAGTGAAGACTTAACTCTGCATAAACATAGAAACAGAATTTGACGGCAGATAAGGACCGCTTGGCCCACCTAGTCTGCCCATTTCCCTACCTGATGGATAAACTGCAGATTCTAGTTATCAACAGCTTACTTCCTCCTACCCCCAACTAGAATTGCCTTATGTCTGTCCCATGCATTCTTGAATTCTACCACTGTTCCTGACTCCACAACCTCCTCAGGAAGGCAGTTCCATTCATCCACAACCCTCTTTGTGAAAAAATACTTTCTAACATTACCTCTGAGCCGTCCCCCCCTCTATCTTCAAATTGTGCCCCTTGTTCTTGCACATCTTTTCTTCTGAAAGATACTACCCTCTTGTACTTTGTGAATTCCCTTGAGATACTTGAAAGTTTCTATCATGTCCCCCTCTCCCTCCTTTCCTCAAGGTTATACATATTAAGCTGCATTAGTCTCTCCTCGTATGTCTTCTGTTGCAGACCTTGCACCATTTTGGTTGCCCTCCTCTGAACAGCTTCCACTCTGTCTATGTCTTTGCGGAGATGGGGTCTCCAGAACTGCACGCAGTACTCCAGATGGGGTCTCACCAACTGTCTGTACAGAGGGATAGCAACTTCCTGTTTTCTACTGTTGATGCCTCTCCCTAAGCATCCCAGTATCCCCCCCAGCCCTCCTTACTGCCTTCTCATATTGCTTGCCCACCTTTAGGACATCTGATATAATTACTCCTAGGTCTCTTTTGATTTTTGTTGTTATTATCTCACCCCCCATTGTGTACTCTTCCCCTGGGGTTTTGTTTCCCAGATGTATTACCTTGCACTTCTTTGCATTGAGTCTGAGTTGCCATATATTTGACCATTCCTCCAACCTTGTCAAGTCCCTTTTCATCCTTTCCACCCCACATTGTGTATCAACCCTGTTGCGGATCTTTGTGTCATCTGCAAAGAGGCATACTAGTTCCTACACTGAGCCCAAATCAGCACCTGACCCTAACTTTGCTTTGTTTGAATCAGTTCTGAGCACCGTTTGATTGGCCAAAACATGTCTAAATATCACCCCCTAGAGCACAACCATAAAAAAGGCACCAACAGGCACGCTTGGCGCAAAGCACAACTCGCTGCTGCTCCCAAAGTGCTATTGTGAACATAGAGGCTGTCATAGAAACATAGACAATGATGACAGAGAAAGATCGATGGTCCATCTAGTCTGCCTAGAACATCCTTCCATACCTCAAAACCTTTTGTCAATACAGGGTTTTTTGTCTGCACTATCCTCACCCCTGCTCCCTGCCTTACTGCTACCTCCTTGAGTAACTACTCAGTCCTTAACCCTGTCCAAGTTGTGCTTATAAGCATTAATGGTTTTGGTGCCCACCACCTCCGTTGACAGACTGTTACATGGCTCAACCAAGCTCTCTCTCTCTGTAAAATAAAACTTTCTCACATCCCTCCAGATCCTCCCCCCACCACCTTCCACTCCTGTCCTCATGTTCTAAATTCGGTACTTCTGTTGAGTAGTTCTCGCAGTTCACCTTGCTTATTCCTTTCAGAACCTTGAAGGAGCAAAAGCAGTTAGGGCACCCCAAACCTGTTATGCTGTTGCACCAAGTTGCTGCTGTATATTCGAAAGACCCCATGCAAATGACCTCTTTCCCCAAGCAAGGCCCTAGGGGGGTCATTGGCATCCCAGTATGGCCTCATTAAATCCTAAGGAGGAATCACTGCATTGCCGATAGGCTGTGGGTTTTCTAGGGCAGGCCGTTGTGGTTCTGACCCCCGCCGCCACATTTACCATGGCTGTAGTGGTTGCCCCATCACCCAATCTAGTTTTAAATTAAATATGGCTCTCTGTTAGTTTAACAAGTTAAATAAGGTATAAGAAGGTAGCATTTTTCATGAAAGAAGATGTTCAAGAACAAGGGGCCATGATATGAGAATAGAGGGGGGTAGACTCCCGGGGTAACATGAGAAAGTATTTTTTCACAGAAAGGGTGGTAGATCCATGGAACAGCCTCTAAGCAGAGATTGTGGGGGCAAAAACTGTAGGGGAATTCAAAAATGCATGGGACAGGCATAAAGGAACTCTAGCGATAGGAAAGAGAGGGTGAGCTACAGATCATTTAGGATCTGCGGTATATGAAACAGGGTAGGAAAACAGGCAGACTAGGTGGGACAAGCAGTCCTTATCTACCTTCTAATTCTATGTTTCTATGTAATGATCTTCCCTTCTGGCTCTCTGTCCTGGTTTTAAAATCTGATCCCTGGTAGTCTAGTGGACTCTACTCCAATCCCTGTTTTAAAGTACATGACAGATCCTTGTTAGTCTAGTGGACCCCTTCCTGGTCCCAGTAGCATCCTATTGGCCTGCCAATCCCCAACCCACTACCTTGGTTATGGTAGCCGGCATTTACTCTCTACTCACTTCTGTGGCTGGGCGCTGTCTAAGTCCTGCTTACAAGTCTGCATCGCTGTACAAGTCTATATAGTGCATCAGTACTTGTGAGACATACTGTCAAAATCATAGAGCTTCTATGAATAAAGCTGGCCACTGTTACTGGGATTTGGGGGGTGTTGGAGACTAGGGGAACCAATAGGACACTACAGGTGCTGGGAGAAGTTCCTCTAGACTGCCAGGGATTGGTCAGGTTTTTTAAAACTGGGACTGGGGGCACCACTGGAGCACCAGGGAATTAGCTTTTGTGCCGCTAGTTACTTTTATTGATAGGCTTAAACTACACAAAACAAAACACCATAATACTATTAAGTAAGTCACAGTCACCATGTGCAACAGTATACAGTAAGTATGAAAGCAATAAGATTGAATATACTGCAGTTGTGCAAGGTAAGTACATACATTAAAAGAGCATGCTCAGGTAAGTTATATAGCCCCATCAACAGACAACACAAACAAGTTGTAGAACCTCTAAGACTACAGCAGTAACAAAGTCATACTGACAGACATTGGTGCTTAAAGGTGCCCAGGGCACCCCTCTGATTACTAACTGTGAACTGGCAGGTGGAGGGGGGAAGGCCAAGGTGTTTTTTGCAAAATGGGGGGGGGGGCAGGAGGGATGAGGAGGGAGGGTGAACCTCAGTGTGTGTGCTGGCTAGAGGCCACCACGCAGTGGGACACCTATTCTGGTGCCTAAGTCTGGGGCCAATGAGACGGGGTAGATACTATTGAGGGTAAGGTAAGGGGACTAGAAGAGGAAGAGAATGGGATAAAAGGAAGCAGGGGAGACTAGCAATGGTGTTAAATAAATGTTTTTACAATTTACAACCAGCACTAGAGAATCCTGCTGCGTTGGGGGGGGGGTCCACGCACCATTGTGTGCATTTGTAAAACTATGAATTTGGAAGTGTTAAACAGCACTTCCCAAACCTGCTAAATATACTAGTGCATGATGTAGGCATGCCAGCACTCTCATTCGCATGTGTGCCTGTTACTCATTAGTGCTCACGTGCTAACAGTTAAGCATCATGCTCACCATGCCTTGAATATGGCGCTGAGAGTGTTAACTGCCTGTCCAGCCTGCAGCATGCAAGGCAGAGTTAGCATAGAGCTAAACCTATTATTGTGATGCTAACGGTTTAGATGTCGGGCCCATAAAATGCAAATCCCAACATATATCAAATGCACAAAGCAGGACTATAAAATATTCACTTCCGTAGGCCAAAACACTCAGAGTGGAAACCCAGTTAAATTCTCACCAAATACACAAAGCCGGACTAAGATATATTCATTTTTCTATCACTAAATCACACCGAACACAAACCTTTGCATATACCACATACACAATAGGACTATGACTTTACACTTCTCTAGGTTAAAGCACAGAGAGCACAATCCCCGACATGCAAGCAGGACTGTGACATATTCAGTTCTGTAGATGAAAACACACAGAGCAAAAACCCCTAAATAAACTAAAACACAAATCAGGACAAACAGAACTATGAAATATTTACTTCTCTAGACCAAAATGCACAGATCACAAACCAATATGTAGCCCACCAAATACATGGCATAAGACAATGAAATATTCACTTCTCTTAGCTGAAGCATACAAAGCCCCACTACCCCCCTCCCCACACACACTGTGATTACATTTCCTAATAAAATCAACAGAAAGCTGGAATAGAAGAATTTCACTTTACTTAGATAACATATTGCTAAAACAACAGAACAGACCTTACAACATGGGTTAGGAAAAAAAAAAAAACAATTGGTCACACATCATCAGGTGACAACGGATTAAGTGCTAGTAAATGCACAGTTGTAAATCACCCTGAAGCAATATCAGAGGGCACAGTCAGCACTCGTTAGCTGCTGAACACCACAAAGTAGAAAGACAGTCATTAAAAGTTGGACGACAGCGATGTGTTGCTGTGGGGCTGCCTTGTTAGTGTTCCCTGCTACTGCTGTCACTGTCAACAGCTCCCCACAGCAGTAGTAGTAACCACAAGCTTCATTCCCAGTTGGTAGACAGCAATGTGCTCTGGGGCTGCCTTCATGGTGTTCTGTGGTCCGGTTGTGCTGGTCCCCCCTCCCCCCCAATGTACTGCTGTCACTGTCACTATCATAGCATCTCTAGAGAGCACCGTGTACTGACTGCAACCTTCGTTCCCAGTTGGGAGACAGTGATGTGCCTCGGGCTAATGTTCATAGTGTTCACCAGTACTGTCCCCGTCAATGTACACTTGCACTGTCATCGATGGACAGGTAGTGAAAGGGAGTTTTCCCTGTCTCCGCTCCTCTTCCCCCTTCCATCCATTCTGTGAAATGTGAACTGTGGTGCTTTCCAGACAGAGAATTCTGTGGAGACAGCAAGGAAGAGTGCGAGCAGCTTAATTCGAGAGAGACAGAGAAAGACAGCCACTCGAGAAGCTCATCGTGCCGGGACTTGACAAGAACTGATGCATATGTTATTTATATTAGAAACAGAGAAATTTAAGAAGTCATTTGAAGATGGTATTTCTGGCATTTGTATGCTCATCACATAAAGAACATACACATGAGTTGTGGGGACTACTTATTAACTTGGCAGGATACAGTGGAATTGCCCCTCTTCAAAGAGGAAAGAAACACCTTTCTGTATTTTATTTCTGTTTTAAACATCACCCATGTTTCAAGTGCAATACCCCACTCCAGGGTTATGGGGTTATTGGCAGTTAATCCACACCCCGGGTGCTGTGAGGGCACTCGTGCCTCACAATGCACCCAGGGTGTAGATTAACTGCCAATAAACCCATACCATGTCATGGATTATGGCTTACCACAGTCCATCTCCAAGCAGATCTTTTTATACCTCACCTAAGGCACTTAAAAGAAATCCAGTGGCCTGCCCAGTGGCTCTGAGGGTTGATGCGCTGGTTGCCTTACCTCGCGCAATGCTGGCGACCCATGTTCGGGAATGAGCGCGGACCGCTGGGGGTCGGCAGGGGCAGGGAAGGATTGAGCATCCAATGGACTGCTCTCCTTCTCCGGGGAGGGGGGGGGTTCAGCTGCCGGCACCTGGTTGCCCCCTAGCAGAGGCTGGGGGACACAGCTGCCATGCTGCAGACAAGGGAGGAGTTGGGGCAGACGCTTGGATGGGAGCACACACAGACGCGTGCACGCTCCACTCCGCAGGCATCCTTGCATGTCCCGACCCCTAGGGGAAGGAATACAGACAAAAATACATACGCCGCAGCAGTGTGATGGGCGTCTCGAGATCTGCTCCCAGCCAGCCATGGCACTGGCCCCTTGAATCCGGTCTCCGGTGGGGGTTGGGGAACCTTGCCGGCTGCCCTGGGGCCGGGTCAGTGCTGGATGGTGAACGTCGGGGGACGGTGCTGGGGGCGCCCTCTGGATGTGAGTCGGTGGAAAAAAGTAATAGCAGTAAAAAAAAAAAAAAAAAAGGACATCCATATCCGTAGCAAACTCATTACTGTAACTACTAATCAGTCCAAAGAAATGTCGATTTTCAAAGTTAATTAGTTGTAGATACTGAAACATTTAAACCGTTTTTCAGCCTAAGATTTTTAAACTAAAAACTACATGGTGGGTAATAATTGCTGAGAGGTCCATTTCTACCTGAACAGCTAAGAGAAGAAACTGAGTATGTTTATGAACACTGTTACATACTATTTCTTACCATTGTAGGTTTTTCAGCTCTCAGCAGTATCGAACTGGGAAACCAAATCCAGGTAAATTACATTAACAGTCTGTGGTGAGTTGAAGAATGTTTTTTTCTCTATTTATTTTACTCTAATAGTTTCAATGTGGTTCTTAAGGATATTAGGTAAAGAGAGTGGTCACGTCACTTTATTAAAGCTGGTAGTCCTCTTACTAATACTTTTCTTGTGTTTCTCTTTTTCTAAACACCCGCCATCTCTTTAACAGTTTTAAAGGGGTAATTCCATGTCAGCAGTTTCAGATATGCACTTATATACTTGTGTAGGCTATCTGTCCCCTCTGGGCTCTTTTGTGCATAATTCAGATACTCCCTGTGCAACACTCCTCCTGTGTCAGCTGTCCAACCACAAGGACGTAAGTGAAAGAGTTGCCATGGAGTTAACCCTTTAATTCTGTTACAGATGCAGGGCAAGATTTTCAAATCAAGGGCCTGATTCACAAAACTTTGCCCCGGCGCAAACCGGGTTTTGCATCTAAGTAGTATTCACAAAAGCCTGGTTTGCACACAGAAACCAGGTTTGCACTGGGGGGAAAGTGTGGAGGGGGCTACAATGCAGATGAGTGGGAGGGAACCTGCATATCGGTGCTGTGCCATTCACAAAGCATTTGCTCTGTGCAAGGGCCTTTTGTGGGTCCCCTTGCTCGGAGCAAATACTGGCACCCGGGACCTTGCTTCAACCTCCTGCAACCCTAATGGTTGGTGTAAGTACTGTGCTGCCCACACCCATAGGCAGCCTCAGTCCCTGGTGGCTAGTGCCCCCCCCCACCGATTGCCGCCCAAGAGAAAGAAATAGCTGTCTCTCTGGTAGCCAGTGGTCCCACCCTGCCGATCACCGATTGCTGCCTGATAGTAAACAGATAAGTATTCCCTGGTGTCCAGCTGTTCCTTCCCTACCCGATCACCCACCCGATATCTATAAAATATTTCCTGTTGGCTACTGGTCAAACCACCTCACTCAATCACCTGCTCAATATAGAAAATATTGTCCTTGGCGTCTGGTGTAAACTCCCCCATTCCAATCCCCTGTATAAATAATGTTAATCTGTCCCTGGTGGTCTAGTGGACCCCCCACCCTGGCAGGTAGTGACCCATCACTCTACTCTCCTCATCCCGAAACCAAGCCGGTGACCAGCACAGCCCTTCTTTCTCCACCACAGCTGGCCGCTGACTGAGCTATCAATGAGCACGTATTGTATACAATACGTGCGCATTGACATTGACCGACAGCTCAGAGTGAGTTTTTGACCACTGCTGTTTTTACCAATGCTACATTTTCTGTTCGTATATTACTCTGTAAAAATGTCTGACATGTCCCTTTTGTCCTAGGTCATGCCTGTAAATGTTACCTCGGACCAGTGCACTTACCTGGTTAACAGAAAATGAGCGTGTACTGTATACAGTATGCACTCATTGATAGCTCAGTCGGCTGCCAGCTGTAATGGAGAAAGGAGGGCTGTGCTGGTTGCCGGCTCGATTTGGGATGGGGGAAGTGGGCGTGTGTCGTTACCAGCCACAGTGGGAGGGGGTCACTACAACACCAGGGACAGGTTTACATCTCTATACAGGGATTGGGATGTGGGGGTTATACCAGACACCAGAACACTTTTTTCTATATCAAGCAGGTGATTGGGTGGGGAGGGACCACTAGCTACCAGGGAAATGTTTTGTATACATTGGGTGAGTGATCAGTTAGGGGAAGGGACTGTTAGCCACCTAGGGAATATTTTATAGATATTGGGTGGGTAATCTGGTGCGGGAGGAACCACTGAACACCAGGGAAAATGTATCTGTTTACTACTGGGCAGCGATCAGCGATCGGTGGTGGTGGGGAGGGGGGACCACTAGCTACCAGGGAGGCAGACTTTTTTTTCACAGGCACCAATTGACAGGCCTCTAGACACCAGGGACTGAGGCTGCTTGTGGGGGGGTGGAGTGACATGCTACGCTGCTCGCAGCCTATGCAAATAGACCCATAATGGGCATGCAAATGGTGAGCTAGCACCTTGCATGCCCAATGGGCTTATTTGCATGGCTACCTTTGTGAATAGGAAATCGTGCACCTGCACTATTCCTTGAGGGGCCATTCTCCATACGGCATGTCAGGGTGGCGCTGGCAGTTCTGGGGTTACCGCTACCTCGGACTAGCCCTGTTCATAGTTGGATAGTACAGTGCACTATCCCACAGTCAATAGCACTTTTGGATACCTGGGCAATCTCAAAGTGCCACACAAAATTTTGCATTGCCTTTATGATTTTTTGTGACTCTAGCCCCAGATCTATTCATTCCTATTTTGAAAGCAAACTTTCTTCCACATTGTTAGTATACCTATGAGATGAACTAGAAGTCTGGATGCAAAACATGGAGTAAGCACCCAAAAAAATTACACATGCACTATTTTTAATGCATGTTACATTTGTTGAAACATGCACCATCTTTGGTTTGATGTATGCACAATTTTTATGATGCATACACCATTTTTGACACGTAACAATTGTTTGATGCATGCACCATTTATGTGAAACATGCACCATTTGTGATGCAGGCAACATTTGTTGAGACATGCACCATTTTTGGTTTGATGCATGCACCATTTTAATGACATATGCACCATTTTATGATGCATGCAACATTTATTGACCCATTTACCATTTTTGGTTTGATGCATGCACCATTCTTAAGAAACATGCACCATTTTTTGAGGCATGTGCCATTTTTTGATGCATGCGTCATAGTTTTGACACAGGTTGTTGAAAATCGTGGATGTTGTCACAAACACTCAGGACACTTTCAAAATAACGCTCCTGAGTTTGGGCACAATTTTGCAGATGCATACCCAGGTGGAAAATGCATTTGCATCTACGATTGCCCTTTTTGAACACCCTCCTCTTTCTCCATAGTGTTTGAAAAAAAAGATAAGTATGAAAAAGGGATTGTAACAACAACCAAAAAACAAGCATTTGTCAATGCCGAATGTTGATTGCGTTGGTGTGTTGAGCTTGCTCACTGCCTCTCTGTCACTCGCTCAGTCTGTGTCTCCCCGTGCTGCAGGCTGCTGTTTTTTACTGGGCTCCTGCCTGCGTTGGCACCTTGTTCTGTCCAGTAAGAAATCTGCAGCTGTCCTGACAGAGCTCCGTTGAGGTGGCTCACTCCTCCTCTCTCACTCGCTCATTCTGGTTCTCCTGGCGCTGCAGGCTGCCCTTTTGTATTGGGCTCTTGCCTCTGTTGGTGGCTTTTTCTGCCCACAAAGAAATGTGCAGTAGTCCCGACACAGGTCTGTTGAGCCTGCAGACTCTCCCTCTCTCACTCGCTTATTCCGTTTCTGCCGGCGCTGCAGGCTGCCCTTTTCTGTTGGGCTCCTGCCTGCGTTGCCACCTTCGTCTGCCCACAAAGAAATTTGCAGCAGTTACAGTAGAGCTCTGTTGAGCTCACTCACTCCCCCTCTCTCACTCGCTCATTCTGGCTTTCCCACTACTACAGGCTGCCCTTTTGTACAGGGCCTCTGCATGCATTGCTGCCTTTTTCTGCCCACAAACAAATCTGCAGCAGTCCCAACAGAGCTCCGTTGAGCTCACTCACTCACTCCCCCTCCCTCACTCGCTCATTCTGTGTCCCCTGCCACTGCAAGCTGCCCTTTTGTACTGGGCTCCTGCCTGCATTGGCGGCTTGTTCTGGCCAGAAAGAAATCTGAAGCAGTCCCGACACAGCTCCATTGAGCTCGCTCACTCCCCCTCTCTCACTCACTCATTCCGTTTCTGCCGGCGCTGCAAGCTGGCCTTTTGTACTGGGCTCCTGCCTGCGTTGCCGCATTTTCTGGCCACAAAGAAATCTGCAGCAGTCACAATACAGCGCCATTGAGCTCGCCCACTACCGCGCTGTCACTCACGCATTCCGTGTCTCTTGGCGCTGCAGGCTGCGCTTGTGTACGGGGCTCCTGGCTGCATTGGCACCTTTGTCTGTCCATGAAGAAATCTGCAGCTGTCCCGACAGAGCTCTCATGAGGTCGCTCAGTCTCCCTCTGTCACGTGCTCATTCTGTTTGTCCTGGCGCTGCAAGCGGCCCTTTTGTACAGGGCTCCTGCCTGTATTGGTGCCTTTTTCTGCCCACAAAGAAATCCGCAGCAGTCCTGAAAGAGCTCCATTGAGCTCACTCAGTCCCGTCTCACCCACTCGTACTGTTTCTCCCACCACTGCAGGCTGGCCTTTTCTACTGAGCCCCTACCTATTTTGATGCCTTTTTCTGCCCACAAATAAATCCGCAGCAGTCCTGACAGTGCTCTGGTGAGTTCGCTCACTCCCCCTCCCTCACTCGCTCTCTCGTTCTGTTTCTCCCAGTGCTGCAGGCTGCCCTTTTGTACTGGGCTCTTGCGTTGGGGCCTTTTTCTGCCCACAAACAAATCCGCAGCAGTTCCGACAGCTCAGTTGAGCTCGGTCACTCCCCCCTCTCACTCGTTCGATCTTAAATCTGTCCCAAACACTGATTTCCCACAGTGACCGTGCTATTCTCTGGCAGGAGTGCAAAAACATATTTTAGCCAGGATGTGGAAAATGATAGCTGTACTGTTCATAAGGAGGTGTGAAAAACTGCCACTGTTGAAAATGTGGAGTGAAAATATTACAAATTTGCGAAGTTACAAGGGTGCGTGGAAACAGTTCAACGCACGCTTGTAACACAGTCATGTTATGGAGTTTCGTCACCAAATTTTCAACATAGGGCTTTTAGGACCTCTGCTTATGAACAGTGCCACTGTCATTTTCTTAATCTGTCCCAAACATTGATTTCCCACAGTGACCGCGTTATTCTGTGCCACAACTGTGAAACCACGTTTCAGCCAGGATGTGAAAAATGATAGCTGTACTGCTCATAAGGAGGTGTGAAAAAATGCCACTGTTGAAAATCTGGCAAGACAATATTACAAATCTGCGAAGTTACAAGGGTGTGTGGAAAGTGTGCAATGCACTCTTGTAACACAGTCATTTGATGGGCTATCATCACCAAATTTTCAACACAGGCATTTTAGGACCTCTGCTCATGAACAGTATCACTGTCATTTTCTTAATCTGTTCCGGACAGTGATTTCCCACACGACCGCTCTATTCTGCGCCAGAAGTGCAAAACCACATTTTGGCCAGGATGGGAAAAAATGACAGCTGCACTGTTCATAAGTAGGTGTGGGAAAATGGCAATGTTGAAAATCTGGAGGGAAAATATTATAAATTCGCGAAGTTATGAGCGTGCGTGCAAGCTGTGCAACACACGCTCATAAGACAGTCATTTTATGAAGTATCGTTACCAAATTTTCAACATAGCCATTTCAGGACCTCTACTCATGAACAGTGTTACTGTCATTTTCTGAATCTGCCCCCACCACTGATTTCCCACAGTGGCCGCGCTATTCTGCGCTGCAAGTGCGGAAAACACATTTCTGCAATGATGTGAACAATGACAGCTGTACTGTTCACAAGAAAGTGTGAAAAAATGCCAATGTTGAAAGTTTGGCCTGAAAATATTGCAAATTCATGAAGTTACGAGCATGAGTAGCAAATGCGCAGCGCACGTTCATAAAACAGTCTTTTTTTGCATTTTTTCCACCAAATATGCAACATAGACTTTTTGAGAGCCCACCTTATGAACACAGGCACTGTCGTTTCATTAATTGGCCCCCAAAGGTGATTCCTCGCAGTGACCGCAAAATCACCTTTCAGGGCCGATTAACGCTATGACAGTTCAAGCATTCATGAGGAGGGGTCCCAAAAACCCCATGTTGAAAATTTGGTGCTAAAATTCCAAAAAATGCCTGAGATATGCATTAAAGTTGAAAAAACCCTATTTATTGCATTATACAGCTTACCGGCATTTCCTTAGTTCGCGGTCAGCTTTGAAAAGTGCAGTCGTGTTCCCGGTCCAGCGAAGATCGTCGCGCCGAGTTCCGGAGGCAAGTATGGGGTAGGGGTGTGTGGGGAGGCATGGTGCGCAGTGGGTGGGTGGGTGTTGCGAGTGGGGGCCACGGAGACTACGAGGGACCGTTCCTTTTGCAGGAAAAAAAAACAAAAGAGCGTCGTGGGACCATTTTGCCTTTACAGGGCATGTGGCATGCTGGGGTGGGCTCCCAGCATGCCTGAAAAACTTTGTTGGGGGCAGCACTAGCTTGACCCAGGATTGGGCATCCATTCGGCACACAAAGGGGGAAGGGTAATCATTATGCTGATGGGGATTGGGGCATTCTGCCGGCAGGGAATAAAGCGGGGTTACGGAATGCCGACGGGAGTTGGCCCCCTGGCAACAGAAACACAGTGACCAAGGCCGACGGGGATTGGGGCTTCGTCGGCAACTAAACATGGTGGGTGGGGGGTTATATTGTTTGTGAACACGGTGGCAACCCACCGCCATGTTCATAAACAATATCAGGCTTGCTAGATCCCACCTTGCAATGACGGGTCACTTCTTCATTGCAGCGGATGACTGACGCTGCAATGACGAGGCGGCCCCTGATTGCAGCGTCTGATTTGTCATGAGTTGGTGCAAACGTTCCAAACTTGTGTCACCAGCAGCCTGCAATGGCATTGGAGGAAGCGGGACAAGCCTTTGCAGGCTGTGGGAGCATTGGCCACAGCAGTGCTGCACCTCCACAGCCTGCTTCTGAGCAAGCTGCCACAATATGTTTCTTGCGCTGCGCGCAATCAACATAAAAACTATAGAGGACCTCTCGCTTGAATAAAGTGGCATGGCCACGAAATATCAGTGCTTCTATTGGTAGCCAGGGAAATACATTGATAATGAATTTTTATTCTATGTATAGAGGGGAGTGTGCTGCCTGGTCACCCTCCCTACTGTTAGACAGTCGCAGTACAGCAGGCACCATCTTTTAGTTCTGTTTATTTGCGATCCACATAGGATCCCTGGTCTACATGCATTTCCTCTCTTTCATTGTACTTAAGGATAATAAAAATGTGGAGACCTGATTTGTGACTGGCTCTCAGCTGGGATGCTGAGCACTGTTGGAGGTGCTGTCCCTTGCATGAATCATAAAACCAAGACCCCTGCCTTTTTCCTATTCATGCCAGTTGTCCGGTTGAAAAGAACAGAGGATTCTTGCCGCATCCTGGCCAGCATTCCCTCTCAACAAAATGAGTTCAAATACAGTTGTCTTTGCCTATGTGTTTGGTTGCCTGCACCGAACCACTAGGCTGGTATTTAAATAACTTGGTGTTTTGTTAAGTGTGTTTAGATACTTTGTGTATGAAAGACTCTACATAATATATTACCAGTTTCTGTTCTGCTTTCTTCAGCTTCCTCTTGTTTCTTATCTGACTTTGGCCACAAGGTGGCAGTCCTTCCCAACCCTCACCGGTAAGCTTACTATACAGGAGCAGGCTTATCATGCAGCAAGATTATGTCACTAACATTACTAATTCTACTGAAAGAAATGTCATGTGAGGTAAATTCACGGGTCACTTTTTTTCTTTAAAGGGGAGGGGGTCAGACACCTCTGTCCTGTCTTTCCATTCCTCATCTTGACCCTCAGGGTCACATCAGCCACACCATTGATCTCTGACAGAGAGGGCAAGTGGCTTCCTCTACAGCTGAAGCAAATGTTCATGATCAGCCAGAAGGGAGCACCCAAAAATATCCACGGGAGATAAGTGCTTTGCCTCTGCAGTGTCCCCAGCCCCCTGCCACTCCTGGGGCTACTACTCTCTGTAGAAGTTTTTTCTCACAATCCCAGAACAGGGTAGAATAACTCTCCAGTATGCTGGATAGGGGCAGAAATGTCAGGCAGTCTGACACCAGAGAAATCACGCAGGCCTGACGTTCCTTTTTCAAACTAAAATTATTTACGGTTCTTGGTTTGGATCTTATTTCATCAGCAATGTTCTTCTTTCCCAAAATCTATTTATTCTCCTTCCACTGACTGGATCACTTGAGACCTGGTGCTTTCAATCCTGCCACCCCACCTCCTCTGCAGCTTACCTCTCCATGTGACCCCTCATGGATTACCCCCCCCTCCCCACGGTGAGGCGGAGCACAGTCAAGGTCCTGGAGAAGGTACCTGGATGGTGGCATGGGACCTGCGGTGGACCTGTGGAGGATCAGCTACAGTCAGGCGTTTTTTCTTCTGGTTTTCTCCTAGGGATTTGACATGCAATGGCGCACAAGTAAGTGCACGTGCAGCCATAGAAGGTGATGTCCCTACCGGACTGCTTGAGTGGCTCCAGCTGTGCTGCCACAAGATTTAGTTAGGTGTCAGTCAATGAAGTGCAGCACACTGACCTCTCCTCCTCAGAGGAGGGGAGCTGTCTGCTAAACACTCATTCCTTCTTCCCCTGGCCATACCTTGACAATTCAAACTCGCTCCTAAACTTGGGTCACCTTTTTCAGCAAAATGCTTTACATTGTCTTGCATTTTCTTGCATTCAGCTACTGATAATTCAGGAAACAGGAAGTAACAAGTATTTGTCAATGCCAGATGATAACCACTGATATTGCTGGTGTACCAGGTCTTGCTTGTACACATTTTCACTATATATTTACCCAGGATAAAGCAGATGAGAGGCAGTATCTCATTTTCAGTGGTGTCCTGCTCTGACACATTGTTAGACTGTAATTACGCAGGATAGGGCAGCTGAGAGGCAATATCTATTTTTAAGTGGGCTTCCAGATTTTGACTGCAAATGTTCAACAGTCCTTTTATGACCTGATGTATTATCAAAACAGGTTGAATTTTTTAAATCCCATCCGAAAGGTAATTTTGCTGTGTGATTGTGGAAACAAGTTTCTGAGGGGACTTGAAAAATGGCACCTACCATGTTCAGGAGGTGGGGTAACACAAAGGATATGTTGAACATTAGGGGCCAAAATCTGCAAAAATACAGTTATGAGTAAATGTTGGAAACATTCATTTCCTTATAACTTAGTTTTTCACATTTTACCCCAATTTAATCTTTTTATGACCACTTCTTCTGAGCATGATGGGTTGCATTTATAAAACAATGGCTGAAACATAATTTTGGACCTCAAGCGTCAAAACACACTTTGGGTAGGATCTGAGAAATGACAGCCCTCATGTTTATGAGGTGGTGTGAAAAAATGGCTGTGTTGAAAATCAGGGGTCAAAATATTGAAAATTACCGCACGGAATTAGGAATTAGTTAGTTGCCGTATTGGTCCTTGTAAGAAACAAATGGTTTGACACCTTTTATTGGACCAACTTAGATGTAACAAAAGAAAACAGTGTTTAAGTATTTGGACCAACCAAGTCCTTCCTTGGAAGCCTATGACAGTTGTTTGGAAAATCTCATTCTATTAACACCCAGATCATATATACTGTATATATATAAAAAACAGAAAGAATTCTCATTGGTTTAAAATACCTTTTTTAAAAAATAAATGAGGTTTTAAATGCAGGGAACCAGTTTAAGTCAGCTGGCATCTGTGAAGCACTCCAAGGTCAAATGTCAACAGAGGCAGATAAGAGGAATCCTTGGAGATGCCAGGCAGTTTCACTTATAAATGAGTGAGTGATAGTATTATGAGAATGCATTCCTTGTTAAATGCAAAACCTTTAGACTTAATACCCACTTAAGTACATGTTAAAAATGTACTGGTAATAGTATTCCAAGTTAAAATATAAAAATAGAATTTTTCTATCTATGGCAGTAGGTGGGTAAAAGAAAAGTTTCCCTAGAGCGATCAAACTGTTTCACACATTCATACAGTATTAAAACTATCTGGAGGCAATTTATCAACTGTATATTCAACCAGATAATACATTCCATAAACAGTAAAACCTTAAGTGCTGAAACAAGATTTTTTACAAGAAATATCCATTGTCAGAATTAAAGCCCAATAAAAAAAACTACCAAGGACCCCCTAGTAAATGAGATGATGCATCCTAATATGTTTAGTGTTAAATAATGTGTCAGCATATAATCAGTCTGCTATATGTACAGTAACAGTCTTAGAAGTCTGAATCAAAAACCAAAGGAATTACCCCCCCCGAGTAAGATCATAATATAGATAACTAGTTGGAAGGAAGTAAAAATTCACTGTACGTGAACCAAGAGTCCTAACCCACTGTAACATCATAATGTAATGTACCTGAATATAAGCCTTACCTCATAAAACCAAACCCACAACCCCCCACCCCTGCTCAAACTAACACACTATCCCCTACCCTTCTCACACATACACATACACACAATAATTATAATGGGACTTCAGAAGGGTTTTGTTTTTTACTTTAGCATAGTATGGTTATAGGGTCCCTTTAAACTGGTTATCAATATGTTAGTTTCTCTCCATAAACTTTTTTGTGTGGGGGGGGGTACAGGGATAGTGTGTTAGTCGGGGGGGTTGTACGTGTGTGGGTGGGGGGCTTGGAGTTGGCGCTTCATCTGATCACATGCAGCTCCATTTTGACCACCACGATCGCAGCTACCCTCATATATCATAATCTGATTAGATGGTGCCTAGGTACACTGCCCATTCCAGTTGCAGCATACTTGAATGGTGTTGTTCTCTGCTCAAACTGGGCTGGGGCTGCGCAGTGTGCATCATCACAAAGGCAGGACAATGAAGACAGATTCACCTGAGCAAGGTTGCAGGGGGGAGGGGTTATCTGATGAAAAACTTATGTCAAGACATTGTTACCACACCACCCCCAAAAAACAGAATGACTGCAGCACCATTGCCAGTGGCGGTGTCTGCAATAGACAATTTTCTTTTTTGCAGGGTGTACTTAAAAAAAAAAAAAAACTATGAGGGATGGTTTTCTTTATTTCAGGTGGCGACACTGGGGATTGGGCACCCCTAGTGTTGGTGTTATATTTCGGGGGTTGGTGCTGATTTGGGAGGGTCGGGTGGGGGACAGTAAGGGTGGGGCAGCATCAGATGTCAATAGATGGTTTTCTTTGTTGCAGGATGTAATTTAACCCCAGCAGGCCAAGCATGAGAGATCAGCTGTGCTTGCTGGAAGCGGTAGATCAAAGGAAAGAGCCCACCTATGATTGGGTCGTCTCTCTCCTTTGAAATACACAAAGTTTTTACCTGCCAAGCCAGAACAGTGTCATGTTCAGCTTGGCTAATGGTTGGTGTGATACTGATGAGCCCCTTGCAGACCACTGTGCACTGGACTGACAGTGTCACTCCCCTCAAAAGCCACTTTCCTAACAAAATATTCACTGTTGTTGCGTGAACGGTGAACATAAAATGGAGAATCTTTGGCTTTTAGTTTAAAATATTCTTGTATGTTAAACCCAAAATTGTACCAGTCGGGCTGTGTTCTGTAATGCCAGGTTGATCAGGAATAAGACTGCCATAATAGCAGGTCTGATTTCCTCGGTTGGCCTGGCATGCATCACGGAGACCTGGTTGAATGAAAATGCTACTCCCATATTGGAGGTGGTGGTGCCAGCCGGGTATTCCATGGTACACTGCCTGAGGGTGGATCGCAGGGGCAGAGGGGTGGCTATATGTTATAAGTTTGACCTGAAACTCATGGTACTCCTTGTTGATCAAAACAGGACCTTTGAGTGTGTGGCTGCCTGATGGGGTGGAGCTGTGGGCTTCGGGGTTTAGCGAGGGAATTTATGCAGGAGATTGAGTAGCTGGTTGCCAGCCTGGTATTGGATTCCCTCCAGGTGGTTGATCCTGGGGAACTTCAATGCCTGGGTCAGTAGTGGAGCTGCAGGGTTTGGCCACGATCTCCTGCAGAACATGGGGGCTCTGGGTCTGGCGCAAAATGTGTCATCTCCCACTCACTCGAGCCGCCACACACTGGATTTGTTTTTTTCTTTGAATCTTGAAATAAGCCATTTCAGGGTTGATCCGGTAAACATAGAAACATAGAATTTGATGGCAGATAAGGACCGCTTGGCCCACCCAGTCTGCCCATTTCCCTACCTAATGGATAAGCTGCAGATCCTAGTTAACCAGCAGCCTACTTCTTTCTACCCCCAACCCCTAGAATTGCCTTATGGCTGTCCCATGCATGCTTGAATTCAACCACTGTTTTTGACTCCACAACCTCCTCCGGAAGGCCGTTCCATGCATCCACAACCCTCTCTGTGAAAAAATACTTCCTTACATTACCTCTGAGCCACCCCCATCTTCAAATTGTGCCCCCTTGTTCTTGCACACCTCTTTCTTAGAAAGATGCTACCTCTTAGACTTTGTTGATTCCCTTGAGGTACTTGAACGTTTCTATCATGTTCCCCTCTCCCTCCTTTCCTCAAGGCTATACATATTAAGCTCCTTTAGTCTCTCTTCATATGTCTTCCGGTGCAGACCCTGCAACATTTTAGTTGCCCTCCTCTGGACAGCATCCATCTTGTCTATGTCTTTGTGGAGATTGGATCTCCAGAACTGCACACAGTACTCCAGATGGGGTTTCACCAGCTGTCTGTACAGAGGGATAACAACTTCCTGTTTTCTACTGGTGATGCCTCTCCCTATGCATTCCAGTATCCCCCCCCAGCCCTCCTTACTGCCCTCTCACATTGCTTGCCCACCTTTAAGTCATCTAATATGACTACCCAGGTCCTTTCCATTGTTGTTGTTGTCAGTATCTCACCCCCATTGTGTACTCTTCCCCTGGGTTTTGTTTCCAGGTGCATTACCTTGCACTTCTTAGCATTAAATCTAAGCTGCCATACATTTGACCATTCCTCTAACCTTGCCAAGTCCTTCTCATCCTTTCCACCCGCCTTGTGCATCAACTCTGTTGCAGATCTTTGTGTCATCTGCAAAGAGACATACTTTTCCTTCAGTCCCTCTGCAATGTTGCTTATAAAGACATTGAAGAGGACCGGTCCTAATACTGAACCCTGCGGTACCCCACTAGTAACCCCCCTTTCTTCAGAGTGGACTCCATTTACTAGTACTCTCTGTGTCCTATTCTCCAGCCAATTCTTTACCCAGGCTGCCATCTTGGGACCCACTCCCAGGCTGGTTAACTTGTATATTAATCTTTTGTGTGGGACTGTGTCAAATGCCTTGCTAAAGTCTAGGTAGGCCATGTCCACAGCCCCTCCCTGATCTACTACTTTGGTCACCCAGTCAAAGAAATTTATCAGATTCGTCTGGCATGACCTTCTCACTGTGAATCCATGCTGCCTTGGGTCCTGTGCCCCTCTGGCCTCTAGATACTCGACAGTTCTTTCCTTCAGAAGTGATTCCATCATTTTCCCTATCACTGAGGTTAAACTAACAGGTCTGTAGTTTCCTGCTTCTGCCTTGCTCCCACTTTTGTGAAGTGGAATCACATCTGCCCTCCTCCAGTCCTTGGGTACCACCCCATCCTCCCATGATTTGTTAAAGAGGGTGGTCAGTGGTGTCACTAAGTTCTACCCTTAGTTCTTTTAGAATTCTGGGATGAACCCATCAGGCCCATTGCTTTGTCCACCTTCAGTTTTAAGAGTTCTTTCAGAATCCTTTCTTCTGTAAATGGGCTGGTACCAACTTCTGTATCCAGTGTGTTTCTACTGTTTGTTTTAGGTACCTCCCCCTCTTCATTTATAAATACTGAGCAAAAATATTTGTTTAGTATCTCTGCCTTTTCACAGTCACCCTCTGCCCACCCCCTCCCCTTTATTAAGCCTCACTATCCCTCCCTTAGTCTTCCTTCGCTCCCTGATGTACCTAAAAGGTTTTATTCCTTCTTGACTGAGTTGGCTATCTTTCCTCAGTTCGGCCTTGCTGTTCTGACTGCCTTCCCAGCTTCCTTTTTGCTTTAACTGATACAATTCTCTGTCCTGATTCTTCTGTGATTCTTGTACCTTCTGAATGCTTTCTTTTCTCTTGAACCTTCACTGCCACCTCCTTTGAGAACCATAGTGGTTTCTTACATCATTTTGTCTTGTTTATTTGCTTCACACAAAGGCTTGTTACCTCTGTGATGGCAGTTTTTATTATTCCCCATTGTTCTTTCACCCCTCCTTCCTGCCCATTTGCT
The DNA here is from genome assembly GCA_016271365.2 of Neoceratodus forsteri. Taxonomy (NCBI): domain Eukaryota; kingdom Metazoa; phylum Chordata; order Ceratodontiformes; family Ceratodontidae; genus Neoceratodus; species Neoceratodus forsteri. The sequence continues at coordinate 1,275,007,137 of CM057450.1, read as the reverse complement.
AGTGCATTCCTTAGGCACTCACCCATTTTGGCAAAGTCAGCTCTCCTGAAGTCCAGTACTTTTGCCTTTGTATGGCTTGACTCTATTGCTGTGTTTATTGTGAACCATACTGTTCGATGGTTGCTAGTTCCCAGATGGCTACCCACTTCTACAGCTGTGATCCTCTCTCCATCTCCATTTGAGAGGACCAGGTCTAAGATTGCTCCCTCTCGAGTGGGTTCCAATACTAGTTGTCTAAGGCATGCCCCCTGTAGGGCATCTAGAATAACCCCACTCTTAGAAGTGGCTGCTGCAACTGCACTCCAGTTAACATCTGGCATATTCAGATCACCCATCAGCAATATCTCCCCTTTATCTGCCATTCTAAGTATACTTTCTATCATTTCCTTGTCCATTTCCTCCCCCCGAGGGGTCTGTATACAACCCCTGTACGGATTGTGGTGCCATTGCTACCTCCAAATTGACCCACAGCTTTCCTCCCTGTTTACCCTTTTGTTCTGTTGCTTTGATTCCTTTATGTAGAGAGCTACCTCCTCCTCTTTACCCTCCTGTCCCTCCTGTAGATAGTGTATCCTGGTATGTTTACGTCCCAGTCATGGTTCTGTGTGCACCATGTTTCTGTGACTGCCACGATATCCAGATGTTCCTCCTCCATCAAGGCCACTAATTCAGGAAGCTTGTTACCCAGACTACGGGCATTGGTACTCATTGCTCTCCATTTTTTGATGGCTTTACCTTCTGTAGCAGCATCCCCCGCTGATCTTTCTACCTTGGTCTTTTTTTCATTTAGTACCCTGTTTTGTAGGGGGAGGCTGGGATTTTCCTGCTGCTTATCAGTGCCTCCCCCCTTGACTAGTTTAAAAGCTTGCCAATTAAGCATTTAAACCGATTGCCCAAAAGACTTGTTCCCTTCCTGGACAGATGCAGACCATCCTGCCAGTATAGGCTGGTGTCCCTCCAGGTGGAACCCCAGTCCCCAGTGAAGCCAAACCCCTGTGCTCCACACCATTTTTTCAACCATTTGTTAAACTGCATGGTGCAAAGTACCCTCGCCTCACCCATGCCACTGACAGGCAGCACCTCTGAGAAGGATACTGTGTGTGCTACTTGTCTTAAGCCCCTTCCCAACTCTACAAAGTCCTTCTGCACTGCTCTAATCTCATGATGAGCCAAGTCATTTGTCTCTAGGTGAACAATGACGTCCAGCTCAGACTCACGTGCAACTGTTCTCGTGATCCTAAGGATGCGCTTCCTGTCCCTCCAAGCCATGGCACCAGGCAGGCACCTTACTTCAGTTTTCCCTGCTCCCCCCAGTTCTATCCCCCTAATAATTGAGTCCCCCACCAGGAGCTGCTTCCTTTCCTGTGGTGCCCTCTGTCTCCTTCCTGAGGGCCTCCCTTGTGACAGGTGTCTGCACCTCCTTAGTCTCCTCTTATGGAACGCCCATAGGGGAACTGTGCTCCCCAGAATGGTGTATTGATTGTGGGTGGAACAACTGACTGGGTGTGCCTCTGTTCACCACCCTTACCCTCCCTGAGCCCACTGTGTCCAACTGCTGTGCTTTCTTTGCAACCTCTGAAGTAGTGGTGGTGGCTCTGGTGCTCCCTGGATGGGGGAGGTTCCCTTGCTACTGTCCAGTGTGGCATGAAGACGGGCAACTTCCTCCCTCAGGGCAGATAGTTGTCTGCAAACAGGGCAGCATCTCAGCCTCCAGAAAGACTCCCGGAAGACTGCTGCCCCACAGCCACTACATTGTACTACTCCCCACATAACTGTCTACCTTGTTTAGTTTTGTGTGTGTGTGTGTGTGTGTGTGTGTGTGTGTGTGTGTGAGATTGGTGTGTTATATAGAAATATATGTATTTATATAATGTGTATGCTTATATTGTCAGTGCAGTGTGCTAGAGAGGATATGACAGTGATATGCACCTTGCCCTCTTGAGGAAATTATGTGAACCCCAGGTATAAATGAACTATTTCAGGGTGGGTGGGGTGAGGGTGGAAGGGTTTGGGCTCAAACTGTGCCCTCACGAAACAATCAGCTAAAAGCTCTGACCAACCGTTGCGTTGAGTGCCTTCCTGTCAGCAAAATGCCATACACGACAATTTGACAGAGAAAATACCCTGCTATTCAAACAGAGAAAAATCTAAACATCCAAGTCAGACACAGGTAAACCTCCCCAGCCCCAAAACAGCCTGGTGACTTGTGCTCTGAAAGCAGTCAGCCCCAAAACACGTCAGCTGTGCAGAAGGGCAGACACAGAAAACAGTATTCAGCCTCTGTGGGTTTAAACTCTTCCTGCACTGAAAATCTTAACAATTGTAACAAAAGTAAAGCAAGCTGCACCTCCCTCTGTTGATTGAAAGACTGCCCTTTCTGATAATTCTAAGTTCCTTATTTCACCCTTCAGTTAGAAGTATCTTCCACCTGAAGAATATTAACTTTCCTAAGAAATCTGCTTCAAACCAAAGACAATTGTAAATTGTAAGTTTCACCTCCCTCTGTTGTGAGCACAACTCACTTTCTTGCAAATCTTAAGTCCAGTGTTGCAGCTTTCAGCCAGAGGTAGCTTCACCTGAAGACTTGTTTTCCTTTAGGGCTTCCAACCCCTGGCAGACTTTGTCTTCCTTGAATGGACTTGTATCCTCCCCGGTGCCTGTTAGTACATGACGGTCCACCCCAACCCACACACTGTGAAGACCAAGCAGAAGTATTCAATTAAAATGTTAGATTTTTCACGGTTCTTCTTGGTACAGTCCCCTCCCCTCCCCGCCTCCTGAGTTTCACTATATCACTGCTTACCTTACTCTTTTCACTCACATACCTGAAGAAAGTCTTGTCTCCCATCTTGACCTCCTGGGCTATCCTTTCCTCAGTTTGAGCCTTTGCTGTTCTTAACCTCCTTTCTGCCTCCCTTTGTTTCTCTATATATACCTCCCTGTCCACCTCTGCTTGGGTCTCCTTATACTTCATGAAGGCCATTTTTTTTTCTCCCTTACTGCCTTAGCCACCTCCTTAGAAACATAGACTTTGATGGCAGATAAGGACCGCTTGGCCCACCTAGTCTGCCCATTTCCCTACCTACAGGATAAGCCGCAGATTCTAGTTAACCAACAGCCTACTTCTTCCTACCCCCCGCAAGAATTGCCTTATGTCTGTCCCATGCATTCTTGAATTCCCCCACTGTTTTGGACCCCGCAACCTCCTCAGGAAGGCTGTTCCATGCATCCACTACCCTCTCTGTGAAAAAATACTTCCTCACATTGCCACTGAACTGCTCCCCCTCTATCTTTAAATTGTGTCCTCTTGTTCTTGCATGTCTCTTTTTCTGAACCACAGTGGCCTCTTTGTCCTCTTACCCTTGTTTATTGCCTTTAAATATTTTGCTGCTCCCTTTGTTATTCCCTTCTTTATTCTATTCCATTGTGCGTCCCACCCTTCCCAGCTATCTCCTCTTCAAGATGTTTCTCAAGGCAGTCTCCCATTTCTTTAAAATCTGTCCTCCTGAAGTCTAGAGCCCTTATCCTAGTGTGGTTTTCTGCTGCTAGGTCCACATGCCAACCCACACTGTACGATTATTGCTAGCACCCACAGGGCTTCCCACTGTGATGCCTGAAATGCTGTCCCTGTTTGTAAGTACTAGCTCCAGTATTGACTCATCCCTGGCAAGATCTGTCACCAGCTCCTTGAGACATGCCCCATGCAGGTAGTCTAGGATGACCCTTCTCCTAGTTGTAACTGTGGTCAGGATGTTCCAGTCTACATCCGGCTTATTAAAGTCACCCATAATTACTGTTTCCCCTTTATCTACCATTTTGCCAAGGGCCTTCCCTCAAAACCCTGTTCAGTTCTTTCCCCATTGTTGTTGGCCTATACACCACCCCCACTCATACAAAAGCCCTGGACTCCATCTCTAATCTAATCCAAAGAACGTCCAGCCCTTCCCTCTCCCTGGACTGTCCATGTATTTCCATGACTTTTATACCTTCCCTTAAATATAAGCCCTCCCTTCCTGCCCTATCTTTTCTAGACATATTGTACCCTGGTATTGCCACCTCCCAGCTGTGGTTGTTGGTGCATCATGATTCTTTATGACCACCAGATCTAGGTTTGCCTCTGCAATGGTAATCTCTAGGTCAGGAATTTTGCTCCCCATGCTCCTTGGATTGGCACGCGTGACTCTCCACACATTTTGTCCCTCTCTGTCCCTACTATGCTCTTCCTTCCTGTGTTTATCCTTTATCCTCTTCTTTTCACTAGTACTGTTCTTCCCTTTTTATCCTTCCTCCCTTGCCCACCTTCCCTAGTATTTGTCTCAGCCTTCATTCCACCTCTCAATCAGCCTCCTTACCTCTGTTTCCCACTACCCTTGGGGAATTTGCTTCCCTGGGCTATTTTTCCCTGTTGCTCCACTGGGGGGGGGGGGCACTCACAACTTCCCTCATTCCTTCTGCCTCCCCCCATGACTAGTTTAAATGCCCATCGAAGTAGCATTTAACCCTTCCACCCAGAACTGCTGTTCCCCTTTCTGGATGGATGGAGGCCATCCCATCATTTGTACAAGCTTTTATTCCTCCAGACAGGGGTTCACCCACGAATGTGTGTGGGCAGTGTGGGCGAAGTCATTTAAGGCACTTGGATTATGTTGCCCAGCAACCTAAATTGACAGCGCCACAGGATCATCCTGAGAAGAACTTTGTTTTTGTGGGGAGCTTTGCCCTCCACCCCCCCAAATAAATATAACAGCCTTGGGGGGGCAGGCATAATGTGAAAGAGGCACAAGGTTGTGGGATGACAAACAGGGCATGAGTGTGGAACAATCTAAAATCCAGATTGCCCCTATCACTCATGCCCTTGTTGCTGTGCCCACATTATGGCACCCTAATCATGGTGCCCTACACAACAGGATACCCCAGGTAGGACCCAAGTCCTTGATGTAGCCAACTTTCCTCCCTGCACCATACCTTCAACCAGTTGTTGAAGACCATGATATGGTGCTTCCTTTCCTCCCCATTTGTCAAGGCTTTTATGCCTCCAGGTAGGAACCAAGTCCATGATGTGGTCAAACCCCTTCTCCCTGCACCACACCTTCAATCAGTTGTTGAAGACTATAGTGCAGTGCTTCCTCTTCTCCCCATTTGTCCAGGCTTTTATCCCTCCAGGTAGGACCCAAGTCATTGATGTAGCCAAACCCCTCCTCCCTGCACCACGCCTACAACCAGTTGTTGAAGGCCATAGTGTGGTGCTTCCTTTCCTCCCCCTAGCCTTGCACAGGTATCACCTCATTGAAGGCCACCGTTCATGCTACCTGCTTCAGGCCCCTCCCCAGCTCTTTAAACCTATCCCGCAGCAACCTGGCTGCATCCTCTACCAGGTCATTTGTACCCATATGGACAATGACATCCAGTTCCCCCTCTTACCCTGCCACACTAGTGATCCTAAGGACCGGGCTGAGGCTTGAGGTAAGCACCTCACCTCCCTCATTGCCTCCCATGGTGTTCCCAAAGCTATCCCTCTGATGACTGAATCCCCTACCAGAAGTTGCTTCCTCCCATCGTGGAGCTTCCATTCTGTAGGACTCCTACATCCTCCCTTGCCACTACCACGGGTGTCTCATTTTGGCAGTCCCCTGCCACTAGGGCAGAGAGTCAGTTCAGTAGTGACACTGGTTGAGGAATGTATTCCCTTACCCCCCAACCCCACCCTCCCGGTGTCCACCACAGTGCAGATGGCCCTTTCTTCTAGGCACCCACTGGGGCAACAGTGGAGGATTTGGTGACCTCTGGGTGGGTGAAGAGATCCCCTGAATGCTAGCCAATTTGGTCTGGAGACTAGAGACCTCCTTCCTCAGCCCACAGAGGTGCATGTAGGTGGGGCAACATCTCAGTCTCCAGAAGGTCTCTCTGAAGACTGTCCCAGGCTTTGGTACTGGATGAGGGAGATACTGAATAGATAGTACTCCATACTTCTAGTTTACCATGTAAAGTTATTTTGTCATCTGTAGTATCATGAAATACTATTGCTTGTTACAGTGGATGGCTGGGCTGAATGCTGTTCTGTAGTTAACAATATGCACATCCATATTTTGCTGCACCAACTTTTGCACAGAAAATAAATGTTGTTAATTTACCCGCAGTATGCTGTTATTCTATTACTACCTGCCTGCCACAGTGACTGGCTGGGCACAAATGATATTTTGATCAATAAATAGCAACATTTTTAAAATATGTTTGTAATGAAGTATGTGTGATGCACTGTACAATATTTTGACAGCATTTGGTGTGACTGGGTGGTGGTCTGAAAATAACATTTATTTTTTTTTTAAATTAGATTTGTTTTCTGATTATTTAGTTTAGTAGGAGTAGAAAACTGTGCCACCTGTTGGATCAAGTAATACAGAGAACCATAATGCACTGGGAGATGCAGTGCAACTGCATCTATGAGTGGGGGGGTCCCACTTCTCTCATGTTTTTGGGGGGCCTGTTCTCTTCCACTGCCAACAAATGCATAACCCTGCCCAGTCTTTTTTTGTTTGATTATTTTTTAAACTCTGTTTACCCTCCAAATCCTACCGGCCAGGACCTCCTTCCATCTCACTCCAGCACCCTTGTCCCTTCCTATCAAAACTCCCCTACCTGGAACTGTGGCTCTTACTTTGAGAGGGCTTTTGCAGTAGGCAATAACCATTAGGACCGAGCCACCAGGCACTAGGACCACACAGAAAATTTGCTAGCAGTGTCTGGCAGTGGGGACCGCCTACCCGATGTCACATGACCAACATCGGCCCAACAGTATATAGTGGGCGGTCCCCACGCCCGCCTCCAGTTCTTTCCCGCTGTCAACCTGCGCACGTCGGACCTCATGGAATGCTGCCATAGTTGACCGCCATTTTCGGTAAGTATTACCTTTCAGTTTTTTTCATATTTCCTTTCAGAATCAGTAAGTTCATAATCAGATTTCATGTCTTCTCCAGCATGGAAATGCTGTCTTCAAGTCCTGGAAACCCATTTCTCAAACAAAAACTGGCTTCCATGAAAAAGGAGCTGCAGCAGGTGCGGAGTGCTTCTTCATCTCCTGGGGGCTCTTCTGGTTTCCAATCTTTCAAGCAGAAGAAGCACAAATGGGACAAGGACAAGCACCGGGACCGGGTCCAGTCTCCCTCCAGACTGCGGCTCTCTTTGGGGACCACGGCCGAGGAGCAGCCCTCTACCAGTAAAGAAGGGGGCCACTCTGGCCAAGCCTGCTCCTCCAGCCATGGAGCAGCCTTCGGCCCCTCCACCCAAGCTGGTCACAGTTCAGGTGGTGACCTCTGGGGATTCTGAGGTTCCATCTACCCGTAGGCCCTTCAAACCTACTTCGGGGTCAAAGTCGGGTGGTTCAACTGGTAAGTCAGATGCTGGCTCTGCCAGCGCCTGCATAGCCATGGCACTCGCATCGGACCCCGACTTGGGGTCCAACGCCGGTCCCTTGGATCAGCACCCACTGCCTCTTCGGCCCCAGCCACTTCAAGAGGAATTCCCCTCTCAGAGCCCTCCTCTGCCTTCTCCAGTGGGGCCCTCAGACTCATCTCCTCCACCTGGAGCTGAAGAAGCTGCCGCCCACTGGCCCAGTTGAGCAGTCAGCATCAAGCCACCCTACGCCAGACCCATAAGGGGGGCCTCCCATCCAACCAGATGGTCCTTTCTCTGTCTGGGCCCTCTCCTACTCCCCCAGACCACGGAGAAACCTGTTGCCCTGTTGGGGCTGACATCAGGCCCTCCTGCAGGTCTGTAGCTGGATTCCCCACTGCCAGGTCCTTCTGGCCTCCCACTGGGCCCATAGCCAGGCCTATTTGTCCCAACATAGGGCCCTACCCCTGGTTACCCGACGTTGGGCTATCCTACGCCGGGCCATCCAAGGCTGGGCCATCCTACCCCAGGGTACCTGACACCAGGTTATCCGACGCCAAGGTATCCGATGCTGGGGTATCCAATGCACGGTTATCCGGCACCTGGATATCCAACACCAGGGTTCCCAATGCCGGGATACCCGATGCTGGGCTACCTGATACCTGGGTATCCACCATTGGGGTATCAACCGCCGGTCTACTCATGTTTTCCACAGGCCCCTGTGACTTATAAGGCTCTCTTTGATACCTGGTGGAACAAGGCTAAGCACCAGTTAACTGACGAGTTGGACCGACATCAGCCAGACACTGATCGAATGCCAGTCCAGGCAACCCCTACTCCACAGTCCCTGTCTCCTATCAGGGTACATTTCGCCGCCTCTGGATGCACGTTGAGTGTCTCCATGGCAGATGACTTGGGTCATGGTCTGGCTGATCCTTGGACAGAGGAGCCCTGTCGAAAGTCCATTTCTCCCCATGGGACCCCTTTGGGAGACTCAGATTCAGACTCTTCTTCTTCCACTGGCTCTGACTCCCCTTCCCAGGAGGATCTCAGACCCAAGGAGTCTCCCAGATCTCCCCCAGAGAATCCCTCCCTTTTGGATATCCTCTGAAAAATCCAGGAGGCTTATGGTTGGAAGACTGAAGAGCAAGATCCTTGGAGACGTAGGCTGGCTGAGCGCCTTGACCTCTCAGATCTGAATCCCCTTCTCATCTCCCTTGAACGGGGCCTCATGAAGACTTGGCCACCACCATATGGCAATAACCATCATCTGTCCCGGTCATTTCCAAAAGGGTGGACAGATTATACCATGCTCCGGAGGGGAAAGATCATCTGATCAACTACCCCAAAGCTGATTCGGTGGTTATCAGTGTAGCGCATGACTACTCTACTGAGCCGGAACATATGAGTACTTCTCCTCCTGATAAGGAGTCGAGGCAACTTAACCAATTTGGTTGGAAGGCCTACTTATCCTCCACTTCGGCCCTGCGGGCTTTAAACTACATAGTGTGTGATCAAAAGGCCATTCTTGGCCAACTGAAAGCTGACTTTAAGGCCTTGCTGGACTCCAAGGCCAAGACCAAAATTCAGCAGACAATCAAGATGGGAGAGATTACCTGCCGTCATACCTTACATGTGACTTATGACGCCATTGATGCTTCCACCAGAAGTACTGCGATGGCGGTTTGTCATCATAGACATGCCTGGTTATGAGTATCAGGTTTCACCCAGGACGTTCAAGCGTCTATTCTAGATGCACCCTTCCAGGGTGCAGTGCTCTTCGGAGGGGATGTCAAAGACATCATGACTGACTGTAAGACCGAAGGATGGCTCTTCATTCAGTTCGATCCCTCTACCATACCAGTCCCAAGTCTCAGCCTCCCTTTTGTTGACAACAAATGCACCAGACAAGGCAGCAGCCCGACCAACCTCAGGGCTAACATCGAGCCCCATTATTGGCCCCACCCCCCCTGCCAAGTCACACAGACCTCCAGGGTGGCATCCCCCACCTTCCCTCTGCCTCCTGACTTGTGGGTCACCCCGCTCCTTCCCCCTCAGTTCTGGAGCAGCCAGTAGATGACAGATGTGCCAACCGCCTATCCGGGTGGGAGGCGATCACGACAGACTCTTGGGTGCTCCAGCTAATAGCTCAGGGTCACACCACAGAATCCATAGAGAGACCTCCAGACAATCCCCCAGGTCGTTCTCATTACCCACAAGGTCACATTCCACTCATCATTGATGAGATGGTGACTCTGTTGCGAAAATCTGCCATAGAGCCAGTTCCATGGGGCCAGGTTTGAAAGGGGTATTACTCCCACTTTTTCCTGGTCCCAAAGAAGATGGGCGAACTTTGGCTGATACTGGACCTCAGCACACTCAATCTGTTTGTTGAGTACAAAAGGTTTCGCATGCTTTGCTGACCCTCCCAGGACTTTTGCCACTGCTCCATCAGGGACACTGGCTCTGTACTCTGGACATGCAGGATGCCTACCTGCATATTCCTATATTCCCTGCCCACTGCTGCTTTCTCAGGTTTACCTTCCAAGGGGAGCATTTCCAATTCAAAGCCCTTCCCTTTGGACTTTCTTCTGCACCCAGAGTGTTCACCAAGTGCCTAGTGGTGGTGGCGGTGGCTTAGCTGTGTCAGGGCCACTATGTTTTCCTGTACCTTGATGACTGGCTCTTGTTGACTCCATCAAGGGACAGTCTGGAGGCTTCTCTAGTGGCTACCCTGGACCTATTCCACAGGGCGGGGGTCACGGTGAAGTACCCCAAGTCTCACCTCACTCCTTCCCAGTGCCTTCAATTTATTGGGGTGGTACTGGATACCTCCGAGGGTCAGGCCTTCCTTCCCTTAGACAGGGCTGAAACACTGCAGAGGCAAGCTCAGCTTGTGGCTTCCAGCCATTGGACAATGGCCAGCATGGTCGTCCGCCTCCTTGGTATTATGGCAGCAGCCATTCCCATGGTACTCCTGGCCCATCTCCACGTGCAGGTTATGCAATGGACCCTCAGGATACAGTGGGATCAGAGGTCAGATGACCTGGATCACAGGGTTCTGGTGTCCAACCCTTCTCTTGTGGTGGCAGCATATGGAAAATCTCTGCCAAAGGATTCCCTTCCAGCTTCCCCCTCCACTTCACACCCTGATGACAGATGCATCAGGTCAGGGCTAGGGAGCACATCTGGGAGATTGCAGAACCCAGGGATCCTGGTCTCAGCGGGAGCTCACACTGCACATCAATGTGCTCAAGATGCATGCTGTGCTGTATGCCCTTCAGGCATTCCAGCCCCTTCTCCTCCCAGGACCACTTCTGATCCAGTTGGACAACATGTGCATGGTCTTGTATTTAAACAAACAGGGAGGAACTCGGCCGTACCCCCTGTGCAAGGAAGCAATGTGAGTGTGGTACTGGGCAGGGCAGCACCAGATCCAGCTTACTGCAGTACACATCCCAGGCATCCAGGATGTCCTTGCCGATAGTCTCAGCAGCACTCAGGCAAGACTCATGAGTGGGAACTGCATCAATCAGTGGTTGAAGACATCTTCGACCTCTAGGGTCATCCAGATCTAGATCTGTTCACCTCCCCATTCGATGCAAAACTACAGAATTTCTGCTCACTCATTCCCTGGCCTGGTGTTATTTGGTGAGACGTGCTGTCTCTTTGCTGGACAGGGAAATTTCTATATGCCTTTCCTCCCTTCCTGCTCATGCCGAGGGTGCACCTCAAGCTGCAAGTGGAGGGAGCTCAGATGATCCTCAATGCCCCATATTGGCCTCACCAGATATGGTTCCCTCTGCTCCAGCAGTTAGCAGCAGAGCCTCCGGTTCCTCTTCCCCTCTGCCAGGACCTTCTGACCCAGAATCAAGGCAGACTGGTCCATCCGGACCTCAAGTCCCTTCACCTTCATGTGTGGTGCCAGCTGTCTCTTGTTTTGGGGTCTCTCCCAGGGTCACTGACATTCTTATGGAGGCCAGAAAGCCATCCACAAGAACCACTTACACAATGAAGTGGAAGATATTTTCCATCTGGGCAGTCTCCAAGGGTTGGGATCCTTTTTTCATGCCCTGTTCATCAGGTCTTAGAGCACCTACTCCATCTGTCTGACCCAGGAGTCAGCTATTCTTCCCTAAAGGTCCACATCTTTGCCTTATCTGCCTACCACACTCCGGTGGAAGGCAAAACTTTGGCTCAGTTGGAGATCTCCCTTACTTTTCTGAGGGGAATACTCCATATGAAACCCCCAGTCAGGAACCCCATTTCCCCATGGGATCGGAACTGTATCCTTGAGAAACTCACTCTGCCTCCCTTTGAACTGGCCGCAAGTTGCGACCTACACTATCTGTCTTGGAATGTGCTGTTTTTGTTTGCTATTACTTCTGCTCAAAGAATTTCCGAGCTTCAGGCCCTCATGTGTAAGGAGCCTTATTTGATTTCTGCCTATAAATCCTAAGTTTTTACCAAAGGTTGTTAGTTTACTTTGAATCAGACCATACACTTGCCAGTGCATAATCCTGAGCATTCTAATCCTGAGCATCATGTGGAGGCAATTCTGCACACTCTGGATGTGCACAGAATTTTGTGTTACTACATGAATCAGACCAAATCGGTCCGTAAAATGGATCAGCTTTTTTGTTTCCTCTGTGCCCAAAAGGGAGGGCACAACAGTTTCGAAACAGTGTTTATCTAAATGGTTAGCAAACTGCATTCTGTTTTGCTATAAGAAGTACAATAAACCCCCTTCCAGGGGAAGTTAAAGGGCATTCAACCAGAGGCATGGCTGCTACTGGTTGTTTCAGAAATGTTTCTGCCACAGACATTTGCGCAGCAGCCGCTTGGAACTCTGTCCACACCTTCACAAAACATTATAGTCTGGACATTGCCTTTAGGCGCAGGGCTGGCTTTGGACTAACCGTCCTTCAAGGCCTTCTGTCTTAAATCCCTGCCTACTGCACACCTTTCCTGCCTCCTGTGTTTTAGTCTCTGTTTGACTTAGACTGCTTTGGACTCAGTCCTAATGGTTAGTGCCTACTGCAAGAGCCTTCTTGAAGTAAGATACAGTAGTAAGAACTTACCATAACAGTAGATCTTCGAGAGAGGCTCTTGTAGTAGACAAGGGTTTTCCCTTCCTCCTTCCCACTGCTGCTGCTTCTTTTCTGCTCAGCCTTTCTTGTAGCTCCAGGACATTACTCCTTCTCCTGTTGCACCCTTCTTGGGTCTCCAGCGGGAGAACTGGAGGTGGGCGTGGGGACTGCCTACTATATACCATTGGGCCGACATTGGTTACATGATGTCGTGTGGGCGGTCCCCCACTAGGCATTGCTAGCAAATTTTCTGTGGGGTCCTAGTGCCTGGCGGCTCAGTCCTAATGGTTGTTGCCTACTGCAAGAGCCTCTCTTGAAGATCTACTGTTACAGTAAGTTCTTACATAACTGTACTTTCTCTGACTCACCCACATCTCACCTGCAGTCTTGGCCATCTTGGCTTACCTCCTGAGGTGGAAAGCTATTCTGCACGTCTGGTGACTCCCTCATACTATCTGGTAAGTTGCAGGTGGAGGTGAAAGCCAGGATCCCTAAGGTCTGGGAGGGCAGATTCTAGTGTTCAGCCTGGCAGGCAAGAATGGGCTTCATCTACCTAGCTGGTGGCTGTTTCTCCATTTTTTTTGTCTTACCCCTGGAGGAAGTGGATGTGCAATGGTATCATGGAACATAATGTACACTCCAGTGCATGATGCGCTGACCCCTGTCATGTCCCTGCCATAGCGTGGTCCTCAGGCTTATTGCCTCTTGACTACAGTCAGGAGGCACTCAGTTGCCAGGTACCATCTCGCTCACTCCCCAGTGCAGGTGAGCTGTCCTCCGGATGCCCCCCTTCCCCGGCTGGCCCTTCGATGCTTTGGGCTTGTTCCTGAACTTGGTTTGTTGGTGTTGCAAGCAGTGGCGCTACCACTGTATTGGCAGGCCAGCCAAAATCCTGGCTGCTTGCATCTCTCTCTTTTAAGATTAAAAGCACACTTGATCATAGTTTTTTTTCTAAATCAGTGAGACAAAAAAGTTCTATTGATGATTACGCTCAGTGTTCCACCAAAGCAAGCCCCGAGTTAAGTCCTCAGCTAGCCCTATAGTATTTTAAAATAGAGTGAGTTCTGTCTCTCATCCAGCACTCACAAGGGCCCAGGCATGTGTGCCATGGGAAGCCCTGGAGGAACTGTTATTGTGTATAATGTGTCATTGTATTCCCACTCCTATGGCCTGATTCACAAAGCGGGCTTAGATCGGTACAAGCTGAGGCAAACAGTAGCTTGTGCTGAAGCCCGGTGCACCAGGAACCTTGCACTGGATTCAGGTACAGCAGGGGTCCTGGTGCCTATGTTCCCTACACTTGCGGCAAACCCTCCTGTGCGGCAAACACATGGCATACAGAAGGGTTTGCTGCAGGCACCTTATGGCTATGGCAAGCGATGCCCCCACCCAGATCTCCGTTGTGCCCCTATATGTAAAATACTGTAGAACTGTTTATTATTGCACAGGTTATATTTAGAGCATGGTGCTAATCGGCCACAATTGTGCAAATTTAATTTCACGCTTTGGAATCAGCTCCTAATTTATGCCCATTGAAAATGTGCAGTTTTGGCCAATTAGTGTCATTTTTTTTTTAATACTTTCTGTTTATTAATTTTCATAAAAAACATGAAGTTTATGCTCTAGATGCATTACATAAGGATTCAGAGTAAAATTCACATGAGGGTGCCACCCCTCTTAATACACACAAATAATCATTCGTAACACATCAATTAGATACGTCATGTTGGGGGGAAACTTGAAAACATCAGTCAACTAACTTATTATTAGATATATGCTGCATTAGGAACCCATGAGCTGCATGTTAATACCAAATCCCAAAGTAATTAAAACCTTTAATCTACTCCCCTTTAACCTGTAAAGGGAAAGATGAAAAACAGCACATGCTTTACCAGTATTAAATGTACCAAAAGGCACTCCCGCCTTTAGATTCAGAGCTCCTTACTTAAAACAGCCTACTCAATATTACCCAATTAGTAGCTAAGGACAGAAACGTACAACTTTAATTTTAATAATATTTGAATTCCCTCTGTAGACCCTCCCCAACTTAAGTACAACATTAATATAGAAATGAGCTTCCAATTACTATATAAGGGCTACATACAGTATAAGAGGAAAACAAAGCCCAGCTTGCAAACCTGCATCTTAGTGTTATTTATTTACTAAGCTAATCAAGTGTCCAGTTCGTCATTTTCTGAATCTGAATGGGAGCAAACTTCTCTCCTCCTCTGGGCAGGAATGTGTTTTTGCACCCTCTTAAGTGCCTCTGAGGGATCTGAGAAAATAAACATTTTCCCCTCCTGGACTACATGGAGTCAGGCTGGGAACAACAGTCCGTGAGGTACCCCTGCCTCTTGAAGCATGGCGTGGATGCCATCAAATCTCTTCCTCCACTGTCAGGTGGCATAGCTCAGGTCTGGATACATAGAGATATGGTGGCCATCATATAACAAGTACCTTTTCTGCCCTACCAAGGCCAAGAGGAAATCACAAGTTCTGATGCCATCCACAACAAATACAATGGCCCTTGGAGCCTCCACGTTGACTGGTTGACCATGGAACGCCAGCCATTAAGCTTTTTGGATTGCCCAGGTATGCTCCACCAATTGCTGACCCAGCTGCTCTTTCAACCATTCCCTCAGAAACAGGCCCAGATGTTCCCCTTCGCAGTTCTCCAGCATCCCAATAACTCAGAGGTTCGACGCCATGGCCTCGTTCTCTAAGCGCTCCAGATGGGATCTCAAATGTATGTTTTCTTTTACTAAATTGGCCATAGCTCCAAAGGCTGCCTCCAACTGCTTTTTGGTCTCTGTGGCTTCAATTTTTAGGTGTGATATATCTGTTTCCATGTTAGTGACTTTATTAGTTAAATTTATCTGCCAAGTTAGCCATTGAGGCTAATAGTTGAGTCATTTTGTGGCCCAAGGATTGCATGGTTTTCTTACCTGCAGCTGGCAAATCAGTGAGGTCACGGCCTTGCGCGGACCGCGTGGTTGGAGGGACGGAAGCATTTTTAGTTTTACCACCCTCAGAAGTATCTTTATCTTTCTTTGGATTCCCCATATTGGCACCAGAGATCTACTAGAGAATGTGACCTTATTCTTCATTCACTGCGTCTGAGAAATTTAGTTTTTAAAGTTTAAATATGGCTGAGTTAATAGAGCTCCAAATCTTAGCTGCCATCTTGCTCGGGCGCCACAGTGCCCCCCCCATGTCATTTTATTTTAGCACAATTATTGCTTAAGCGAAATAGCTATAATTATTTTACGTCAAATGTAACCGGTTTGAATATCAGTATTAATGTCACCCCCATTAGAAATAAAGCAGCCCTCCTCCCCAATCCCCAGCGTGCTCCTATAGGTAATATACAGGAAAACCCTTCATTGGTAGTAGAGCGTCCCCCGTCCTGATCCTCGATGTGCCCTGTGATTAACATATTGGTATATGTCCAGGACCTCCTTGTTAATAAGCCCACTCAACATAGTCATTCCTGGTGAAATAAAATAAGTATAAATAAATATAATACAATATTTCCCCTTCCATGCTGGTAGAGCCCCGCCCCGACCCCTGTTGTCCCCATAATTGATACACATTGCTACAACCCTCTCAGTGGTGGTCAAGTGGCCCCCTCATCCCAGCAGGTTGTGCCCCACCCTGTACCCCCCATCCCAAGACAGCAGTGTAGCCCTCCTTACACCTCCACGGCAGGTCCCCAACTGAACTGTCACTGAGCAGACTGTACAAATATGCACTCACGTTAATGAGCATATATTTGTACAGTCTGCTCAATGTTGGTCAATTGAGACCCTAAGAGTTGTGAGGAGGGCTGTGCCAGTCTCCAGCTCTGTATTGGGATGGGGGTGTGGGGTGTTGGCACTACTGTGGGGTGGGGTGGCTACTTAACCACCACTGAGATAGTTGTAGTATGTGTATCAATTATGGGGACATTGGGGATCGGGGAGGGAGGGGGGCCACTATACAACCATGGAAGGGGGAATGTTGTATTATATGTAATTTTACTTATTTTAGTTTACAGAAAGGCCCTGGCAATATACCAATGTGTTAATCATGGGGGACATTGGGGATTGAAGTGGGGGACACTTTACTACTAACGAGGGGTTGTCCTGTGTATTAACTATAGGAGCACATTGGTGGTTGGGGAGGGGGGCACTGGACTACCATGTGTGGGGTTTCATACATGTTTTAATTCTGGGGACATTGGGATCGGGGAGGGGGGCACTAGACTACCAGAGATTAATTGTATATTCATGGGGCGCACGAGGTTGGGGCTGGGGACTGCGGCACATTGTCGCACAGTATTCATCACACCCAGAGGGCATATTTCTACGTACCTTTAGACCAGCCTTGGTTGGTCTAAGAGTACTTAGAAATTCACCCTCTGGGTGAGATTTGTGAATCCCGATTGTGGAACTATGGCAGCCTATGTCTACCTCAAACCCCATGTCGCAGTCCATTTCTGAGCGCACGGGTGGCGTAAGCCCCATTTGGAGCAGGCAGACTGCGATTGATGCAGGCTGCCTTTGAGATTAGCTCTGGGGGTAATATTTGATGCAAGGTGCCACTTGCGCCATTTATGTTTGGTGCAGGCATCTTGCATCACTCACGAGCTTTGAGAATCGGGCTCCTAGTATCTCCTTGTTTGATCCATTTCACATTAGCAATTCTGCTTCATTTGTTTTATACAAATTAGCATGTGAAGTATTCCCTTTTGCCACACTGTGTTGAGTACCATAAATTTGGTGTCTGATTGTACATTTAAGACATTTCTTCACATGTTTATAAACATAAATAATCAGAACTAATCATAGCCCCTTGTGTTCTAATTCTTAATTAATAAGTGTCACAGCCTTTCCAGGTTCTGCCACCCCCACGTTGTAGGTCACTTCAGATGCAAGACCCTTTTGGGATATGGTTACAAAATAAACTTGAACGGATTTCCCATCCCTTCTTACAGGTCACATGACACGCTGCCTCAAGCAAGTCTTTATAAGTTGTTCTTCACAGGGTAGTGGTCAGGAATTCACTAATAAGTTGGAGTTTTCTTTTTTTTAGATGAACTACTTCAAGAGACTCCTTTCCCTTTCAGTGCTAAGGCTGTCATGGCTCCATTTTCATTCAGAGATTGGCTAGAGGCCCATCAGGAAGAATTGAAGGTGAAAGCGTCCATTGATATGTTTGGGGACCAGTTTGAAACTGAGGTAAATTTGCCATCCTTTAGATCGTTTAGAGTGAGAGTTTCAGTAAGTATTGTCTGCCCATGTCTATGTAATTGTGATGTGAAGTATACCTGTTTGGAAATGTTAATCTGTACCTCTAATTGTGGAAATATTTATCTGTAACTTCAACTCTATGTCAATGTGAAATGTACACTGAATGTAACTAATTCCGTGTCACCCCTGAAAAAGGGACCTTCTGGGCTCAGCGGGCCTACCCAGTTACCAAAATTGAAATAAAATAAAAATAAATAAAAAAAATCCTTCACTTTGCGTGCTATGATGAATCTCTCTCTCTCTCTCACTCCCATCTATTTTTTGACTCTTTACCTCCTTTCTGTTCCACTCTAGGACCTCCATTAGCTTGTCCACTTGGCCCTTGAATCCACACCAACTTCTGGAGAGGTTGCTGCCAACTCTGGATAACAACATTTTTCCGCATGTTATCCCTGGATGTGCCACTACCCAGGTGTGGCCCCAGATCTACTAGTGGAGGGGCCTTATCTTGGGTCAGCCTTCCTCCTCCTGCTCCACACCTCTTAAGAAGAAGTCAGGATGAGTGGAGGAGGGATTCTGGGTCTTAACTCCCAAACTGGGCTGTTGGAGGCGTGGTGGCATTATCTGCCATGAGAAGCTCCCCCCACCATGCACTCAGTAATGTACCACCCACAAGGATACAGAGCAGAATGCACACTTTAGCATGCTAACGCACCACCCTTGCATCCTCTGTACCCATTAGCATTATTAAGTACACTGCCACTTGCTGTCACCCTGGCAACAGTCTCATAGTGGATGTTGCAACCCACCTTCCCAGTAGGAGAAGATAAGCTATTGGGATCTTCAGTCCTTGTGATGGTCCAGGCTGAGGACATGATTTCAGGTCACCAGAGTCATAAGCAGTGTCACAGAGCCAGCCTTTTCACTTATATTTTGAAAGCAGTATAGATTTTATTTTTGCTTCAATAGGACCGAGAATATTCAGGGACAGCAATTTGAAATCAGCCTTCTAATGTTGGAGCTGTGCTTTCAGGAAATCAATGCTCCGGATAAGGTGCTAAATGCATGTATTGTAGGACTTTCATAATGTAACACAAATGCATATGAAAGCCCCAGGGAAACCTGTTTGAGTGAGTATGAAGGAAGCCTGCAGGAGGGGCTTAAGAAGAAAATTCAATCCTGGATTGTGGAGCAATGTACACACTCTAATTAGAGTCAAGCAGAAAGGCATTTCCCATTGATGCAGTGGTAGCACTACCGTTTGGAATGCTGGTTACCTGCATTTAGAAGCATGTTCAAGTCATCATCTACTGGCCAGGGAGAGAAGGACTGAGCACACCAGAGGACAGTCTCCTTCTCTTGAGAGGGAGGTTCGCCATCCTCACTGCGATACTGCCACCTGGGTGACCACAGCTGGCAGTGCTGCTGAGTGTGCCATGGTAGGGACAGACACAGGCAGGAGACTGATGCAGCATGTCTCTGGCTCCCCAATGAATGTTTGAATCTGTAGGGCCAGGAGTTAACAAGGAAAATGACTCTGCTCCTGAGAGATGATTGACCCCGGTGCTTCCACGATCACCCCTGCTGCTCTGCCCATCTAACATGAGCAGTGCTCAGCGGTATATCAATCAATCAATTAATATTTATTTGTAAAAAGCACAATTATATTTCTGATCAAAGCACTTGTACAACAAATCATAAAAACATATAATACATACAATATATAAAATCACTGAAAAAATTAATTAAATAAGCAAGCATACTAATCATACTAATCAAAATCAGGAAAAGCCAAACTAAAAAGGTAGGTTTTAAGAGCTGATTTAAAACTCTTGACAGTCAGGCACCCTCTTACCCAATGAGGTAGAGAGTTCCACAGGATAGGGGCTGCAGAAGAATGAGCCCCTGAGGTTTTAAGTCGGACCCTGGGAACCTCTAGCAATCCCTTGTCAGAGGAACGGAGAGATCAGAGGGGGTGATAGGGGCAAAGAAGATCTTGCAGATAACGCAGTCACAGTCCATGCAGGGCTTCATAGGTCAGTAATCCAACCTTGAAGGTGATCCATCAATAAGTAGGCAGCCAGTGCAGGCTGCGGAGCACAGGCGTGATATGGCAAGATCTACGTAAGCCAGTCAACAGCCTGGCCACTGCATTCTGCACTAGCTGCAGTCAGCGGATATCAACCACTGGTAGCCCTAGGTAAAGGGCATTGCAGTAGTCAAGGTGGGAGGTCACAAATACATGGACCAATATTGAAAGGTCATTGGGTGGGACCATAATCTGGGCAATGTTCCTCAGGTGGTAAAAAGAGGTTTTCACAACAGCAGACACCTGAGATTTTAGAGTCAGGCTGCTGTTGAAAACAACACCAAGATTTTGCACCTGCTCTGAGGTGAATAGCTGAATCCCATCGAGCCAAAGCCCAGACGGTTGACCAGCCACCGAATCTAGACCCTGGTGACCTGGGTCCAGCACCAACACCTCAGTTTTATCAGAATTCAACTTCAGCCAGCTGGCTCTCATCCAGTTCTGGATCTCGAAGAGGCATGTATTAAACACCAAGACAGCTCTAGCTTGCTCAGGCACAAAGGACATGTAGAGCTGAGTGTCATCCACATAACAGTGGAAACGCAGTCCATACTGTCTTATTATGTTTCCTAATGGCAGCATATACACTGCGAGCAGCATGGTGAAAGTATAGATCCCTGCGGAACCCCACAGGCAGGGAGCGAGGGTTGATGAATAGATCCCCAACACCACTTTCTGAGCCCTGCCCATGAGGAAGGATCGAAACCATCCGAGGACTGTTCCAGACAGCCCACAGAACCACCGCACATGCTCCAACAATACCTCATGGTCAACAGTGTCAAATGCAGTGGAAAGGTCAAGAAGAACCAAGATGGAATGGCTCCCTCAATCTCTCGCAGTCAGGAGATCATTAAGTACCCGAATAAGAGCTGTCTCAGTACTATGCCTCTTCCTGAATCTGGACTGGAGTGGCTCATAGACATTGTGGGTGGTTAGATAGATCTCTAGTTGCTCCGCAGCCACCTTCTCAATAACCTTGCCCACGAAGGGCAGGTTACAGACCAACCTGTAGTTTGCTAAGCAGTCGGGTCAAGGGAAGCCTTCTTAAGAAGGGTATCACTACTGCCTCCTTCAGGGGAGCAGGAAACACCCCTGTATCTGATGAGCACCAGACAATCTCAGCCAGGGCCGGGCCGATGACCTCAACACTTCCCTACTAAAAGGCGCGTTGGGCTTGGGTCCAAACTACAGTATGTTGGGCGCATACCCTGGATGATCCACACAACAGCTATGATCTCCAGCCGGCCGAAGTCGGACCAGACAAACTGGGTGCTTGCAGCCTCCAGCCGACCGCCACAAAGCCCATTAGAGGGAGCTGAATAGATTTCAGACCTGATAGTGATAACCTTATCTGAAAAGAATTGAGCAAACTCATGACACTTAGTCTGCAAAAATGCTCTCCGAGACTTGAGACAGACTGGATTGCACAGCCTGTTGACAGTCCAGAAGAGCTGAGCTGGTCGATTCTGTGTGGCAGCAATCCCCCTGGACAGGAATTCTGCCTTCTTATGGGAGTTTGCTGATAGATAGTTTTTTATAATGAACCATCAATCTAAGTTTATCATCCTCCATGCTGGATTTCCACCAGCATTGCTCCAACCTTCGCCCCACTCGTCTCAGCTTCTTCAGAGTCCCATCAAACCATGGGGACTTGGGGTGGACAGTGAGGAGGCGAACACGGACAGGAGCTAGAGGATCAAGGGCTGCCATCACTGCCTCATTATAGGCTAGTACCAGCTCCTCTGGATCTCTGCTAGCACTTGACAAACCTGAAAGGTCCAGCACCGCCATAAGACCATTAAGAGTCAAACCCTTTAAAGATGGTACCGGAATATCTCCGAAGAGGCAGATCTATTGGGGGAGCCTTGAAACTGAACCTTATAGTATGATGGTCCAACTGGTTCCACCACCAGATCGGAGATCTCCATCCCCAGTAGGAAGACCAAATCCAGTAAGTGACCCTGACTGTAGGTAGCTGAGGTAACAACCTGTGTAAGGCCCAATGAGGTCATAAGTTGGAGGAAGTCTTGACCAAACTACGAGAGTTCATCATCGATCCAGGCATTGAAATCCCCCAGAATTATCCATCTGGGGGACTCCAACACCAAATCGACGATGAAGTCCATGACTTCCTGCAGAAACTCCTTCCCACCCCTGGGTAGACAGTAGATGAGAAGTATTCTGCAACCCACACCTGCTCCCACAATGCACTCAAAAGTTTCAGTCACCCCACTGGGACATTTATAAGGCCCAGTTCTAACCTAAAACAAATGGCTACACCCCTGCCCCTACGATCCTCCCTCAAGTGATGTATCACCGAGTACCTGGCAGGAACTGCTGATTCCAAAACTGGGCCAGCATTTCCATCCGGCCAGATCTCGGTGATGCAAGCCAGGTCAGCTGTACCAACAAAATCATTAATTATAGCTGTCTTGTTTTTATAGACCTGGGATTGTATAACACCACTCGAGTAGGATAAGTAGGTGAGACTGACCTAGCCATCTGGCCACAAAAAGTGGAACCCTTGGGTATGGGAACTTGGCAGGGGAGACCCCTTTCCAAGACCCATTTTGCCCCAGGGTGTCTTCTTGTCCCCACCACCCCAATCCACCCACCCAGCTCCATGTCCCCAACAGGCCCAGTTCCTCTCCCTCTCTTCCTCCTTCGAACTATCCCTAAAGCACGGCAACATCTATACACCTCTACAGGCAGAAGGGGATAGTTAAAAGGACTGAGGTCCCCGAGCCTCGTGGGACAATAGTGCCTGACTGTCTGAGATTTCTGCCAGCACATAGCTAAAGCTTACCAGACAGCAAGCAGGAAGTAACCAGACTATAAATGTAACCAAACACCAGACAAATACAAATTAAAATATACACCCACACTTACACACAATGACACACACACACTCAATCAGGTCCCCACAACCCCCACCCCAAACAGACTAATTAATCCCTCCCAACCACTATACAAAACCCAATAGTAACAAAATCATAAAACAGTAAAAATATGGAGCAGTTATTTCGAAGTTCTATAAAAGAGGTAAATCAGAATTAGCCACAGTTTGTGAGAAAAGAACACCAAGTCTTAACAGGTGAATAATAGGGAGTTATAGCCCCTCCACAACCCTGCCTGGGGGGGGGGAGAAACCAAGACGGTGTGAAGGATGACAGAGCCTGAGTTGGTAGGGCGATTGGAGGTGTCTTGGGTGATCCTGAGAGAGCTCATGAGCAGAGGACAAGGAGCAGAAAAAGGAGAAAGGCATTTGTTTGAGTCTTCAGATCTCATTCAGCTGGCAACTTATCATAGGTTGGCAGCTTCAGCAGAGGCTGCTGTGTGGCATATTGAGCAAATAGCCACTTTCTCCTTCTTCCACCCTCAACTACCATCCAGTGGGGAGGGCTCTACTTAAGCTCGATTGTACCTACAACAGAGTGCTTCACTGCTACAGCTGGGCAATTTCAATGACAGGCATTTTCTTCACACAAAGCAAGCTCTGGCGCTGGCATATATGATGACCTTCACTTGGGATGGGATCCCAGGGATCCGCAACTTCAATTAAGGGGGCTGCCCTGGCAGCAGCTATCTTAATACCATTACATTCAGTAACACAGAGATATGCAGACTGTCCTTTCTGTGTCATTATGTAACTGCTGGGATACTGTAACTGAATAGTGCAAGCGCCTCGGCTCCTGCAGGGGACAGCAGCTGAGTCAGAAACTAGGGCACCACCTCCCACGTCACCAGCCCTCGCAAGGTGAAGACTTCATTCAGTTTAAACTAGAAAGAATATATGAAGTCCCAGCTCTTCCTTCTTTTTTTTTTTTGTCTGTAGTACTGGGCACCAGGGAAGGCACCTACTGTACATACAGTATTTTTTAATTAATGAAAGTCAAAGTCTCTTTCAATACATTGTCACAGCACATGCAGCTGAGCTGCAGTCCATTTTACACTTTTAGCTTTTACTCAGTCACAACTCTCAAAGCTTCCTCTTTTGCCTGTGACACCTGGAAGGGAGACTGTTGAAGACACAAACTGTCGGACATTATTTCTTGTCAGTCATCACACTTCTCTGGAGAAATAGGGGCTCTCAGGACAGAGAGAGAGAGAGAGAGATGCTGCAGACACCTCCCCCCTTCCCGGCACCAGTACTTTTTCACATTACAAGGGTGGCAGGAGATGTAAGCAAGATAACCATACAGTGACTAAACAGCCTTAGTAACACTGATAGTAACTCCAGAGTGTTACAGGAGTTATGCACCTGACAACTTGAAATCCTCGCTGTCCTCAGCACTGACTTAATTAAACACTGACTGGGCCTCCCTAATGCCCCTATAAAGAAAGGTAGCTGACCTGCTGTCTGATTGTGACCAGAACAAGTAGGAACAGCCAAAAGACATGTGTAACTACTTTTTTAGGAGCCGGCCCACAGCAGTGACAAAAATACTAGAGGGGATCCCTACAAAGAATTGCATTGGGGATATTGGCAACCATACACAGAAGCTACAGATCACCATGGGCATCAATTATGTACCCGTTACCCAAGGCCCATTGGGCAAATGTATGCCCTGAGCTAGGATACAACCCAGCACCTTTAATAATATTGAAAAACCTTTTATATATTAGGCTAGGTGTCAGACAGTAGAATTTCTTTAAAAAAAAAGGCAGGCCATACATCCTGAGGCCTGGACAACCTGAAAAGGAGAAAACTATACATATTCTACATAACCTGCATATTTTTGAGAATGCAAATACTCTTTAAACAAACAATTGCTCACTCTGGTACACTTGTGGGGAAAAGAACAAGCAACACATTTTATAACATACATTAGGTGCCAAAGGAAAAGGAGCTAAAAGAGGGGGTGGCGAGTGGTCAGCTGATAGACAGGGGTCCTGGAGAGGGGGGCCTGACAAGCTTACCCCCCAGTTAATGGGGAAGGCAAAGGGGAGGGGATGGGGGAGAAAGCGGGAGAAGGGTTAGGGAGGGGAAGGGAGTGGGTTGGAGAGTGGTCTCACAGAAAGCTAGGAGCCTCAGAAACAAGTCAGCTGAGTTTCAGACCCTATTGGCATAGGGGAGGATGGATATTGCGGCCATCACGGAAACGTGAGCCACCCAGTACCAAGACTGGGAGTTGATGGTCCCAGGGTCTAGGATATTCAGAAAGGATAGGACCAAGGGGAGAGGGGGGTGGCAATCTATGTACAGGAGAGGATGAGGTGTGCAAGGGATGAGGGGAAGAGGGTAGGACAGAGGCCCTATGGATATATTTTCAGGACTCAAAAGGCAGAACATTGAGGATGGGGGTAGTTTATAGACCACCAGCTCAACTGGAGGACCTGGACAGGGAGTTAGCTGAGCAAATCCAAAGGGTCTGCAGGAAGGGTAACACGGTGGTGGTGGGAGACTTCAACCTACCTGGGGTGTATTGGAGTACTCCAACCACCACAAATGCAAGGGAGCAAGCCCTGTTAAAGGTATTTCAGGACAGTTTCTTGATGCAGTTGGTCCATGGGCCAACTTGGATAGGAAATATTCTGGACCTTTTACTGTTCAATGGGGCGATGGTGAGGGATCTTTGGGTGGAGGACCCACTGACAGGGAGCGATCACTACTCAGTGTGGTTCACACTCAACATGGGGAGGGAAGCTGGGGGTACAGGTACAAGGTGATTGACGTTAGGCGGGTGGACTTTAAAAACATGGGGGAAATTCTGGCGGGGCACCTGGAGGGGATTCAGCCAAGCTGGGACACAAGTCAGAAATGGGATGTCATAAAAAAGGGAGCTAGTGGAGGCTACAGGGCATGTGCTAGAATACAGTGCAAGAAAGGGAGGGCAAAGAAGCCCAACTGGATGACTCAGAAGGTCAGGGCATGGGTGAGGGCCAAGAGAGAGGCATTCTGGAGGTTCAAAAAGTCAAGTGGGGAGAAGACAAGGAGATGTACATGAAGAAATCTAGAGAGGTCACCAAACTGGTCAGAGCATCCAAGGCTTCCAGGGAGCTGAGGCTGGCACAGGTATTAAAAACAGGGAAAATGATTTATTCAGATACATAAGGGAAAGAAGGAACAATAAGGACCAAACAGTGTGGATAAAAAAGGATGGGTGGGTGGAGAGAGGGGAGGATCAGGCAGAGACATTAAATGAATACTTCTGTTCTGTATTCACGCAAGAGAAAGTGGGGCAGGTACCATAGGGGAGGGGTGGGGTAGGTGGGGGGGAGAGGGGGTGACAGATGCAAGGATTACTGAGGACAGGGTACTGGAAGGACTGAGGGCACTGAGGGTGGACAAGGCACCTGGGCCAGACAGCATTCACCCTAGGATACTCAGGGAGCTGGCTGAGGTTCTGGCAAGGTCACTGGCTGACCTGTTCAATACCTCCCTGGACATGGGATGCATACCACAGGACTGGAGGATGGCCCATGTGGTGCCCATCCACAAAGATGGCCCAAAGGATGAACCGGGAAACTACAGTCCAGTGAGCCTCACATCAATCATGGGGAAGCTCATGGAGACAATCCTGAAAGAGAGGCTGGTGACCTTTTTGGAAGACAATGGACTCCAGGATGGGCATCAGCATGGGTTTGTCTTGAGCAGATCCTGCCAGACCAACCTCATTGAGTACAACGATTAGGTGACAAGAGAACTAGACAAGGGTCAAGCAGTGGATGTCCTGTATTTGGATTTCAGCAAGGCCTTTGACCCTGTGCTGCCCAGGAGGTTGGGGGGGAAAACTGGAAACTGTGGGGGCGGGAGTCAAGATGGTGAAATGGATAATGAATTGGCTAAGCGGTTGGCAGCAGAGGGTGGTAATGGGAAGGGAACTCTCAGCACCAAGGGCAGTGATGAGTGGGGTGCCACAGGGATCGGTGCTGGGCTGGTGTTGTTTGGGTTATTCATAGCTGATATCTCAAATGACATCTGAAGTAAGATCAGCTTGTTTGCAGATAACACCAAAATGGGAGCAGTGGTTGATGATATTAAGGTATGGAAGGGGCTACAGGACAACCTAACTAAACTGCAGGAAAGGTCAAAAACATGGCAGCTGGGGTACAATGCCAAGAAGTGCAAGGTAATGCACTTCGGAGCAAAGAACCAGGGGAGGGACTATCAGCTGGGAGGGGTACAGTTGGGTAGCACCATTGAGGAAAAGGACCTAGGGACACTTATAATGGGGAGCATGAACAACTCTGCTCAATGTAGGAAGGCAGCAGTGAAGGCCAACAAGATGCTGGGGTGCATAGCAAGGGGAATCTCCTCCAGAAGTAGGGAGGTAGTCCTCCCCCGTACAGGTCACTGGTCAGGCCACACCTGGAGTATTGCGTGCAGTTCTGGTGCCCATACCTGAAGAAGGATGTCAGATTTTTGGAGGGGGTGCAGCATAGAGTGACAAAGATGATCCAGGGATTGGAGGGCAAGCCCTATGAGGAAAGGCTGAGTGAGCTAGACATGTATTCATCAGAGGAGAGGAGGGATGGGGGGACATGATTGAGACCTTTAAGTACTTGAAAGGGATAAACAAGACTCGAACAGAGGGGATCTTCCAATTAAGAAGAGGAAGGGAAACGAGAGGGCACAGTCTCAGACTGGAGGGGGAAGATTCAGGAGGGAAGTAAGGAGACAATTCTTCACAGAAAGGGTGTTGGGCAAGTGGAACACTCTACCACAGGAGGTGATGGCCTGTAAGATGGTGGGCAGTTTTAAGAGGGGATGGGACAGGGTGAGGGGGAGGGTAAATCTAAGGAGGGGAGGAGTGGGAGGGGCAGCTGAGAGATGAGGGGCTAGCTGCACAATTGAAGCAGACTCGACAGACTGTAAGGCCTATTTCTGCTGCCATTTTCATATGTCCGTAGCTATATTCTATCCTTGTCTGGATCTGATGCACAAATGCACAATACTGCTTGACTATTTTTTTCCTTTTACATATAAACAAGCACTTAGGGAAAAGGGAACCTAACTGTCCCATGTAAGGAGCATAAAAAAATATCTGGCACATCACTTATGAATTGTCACTGTAAAAGTCTCAAGGACAATAATGGTTGGGGTAGTGGCCAATAACTGTAATGAATACAATGAAAAGTCCCACTGCTATTGCAGGATCACCTAACTGATAGGCATCTTGAAGCTTTAGACTACCTGCACTCATCTGATATGTCCTCTGAACATGTCTGCTAAGCATTCAGGAACCTTCTGCTTCCAGGTGTGCCTGCCTCATTGAGTCCCACTGGACCAATAGAAATATAAACTGGAGCAGTGAAAAACAAAGATGGGATTTTACACCTCCAGGGGCAGGCATTTCACCCTCAGGCTGGTCTAGTAGCTGTTGTTAGATCTAACAGCAGTTATTGGATATAGCAGCTGTCATCAGATTTAGCCACTGTCATCGGATCGAACAGCTGTACTTTTGTGAAAGGCTTCTAGGGACATGCAGACAAATTGGCGAGGTACAACTTTAGCCCAATGAAACAACAACTGGAAACTGTCTCCTCTGCTGGAGCAACAGGGAAATTAGACCTTCAGCCATGAGACTGGCATGAGACATTTGTCGCAGTTATTGATAGCAATAAGGATCAGGTTTGAAGACTCTAGCACCATCTGTGGAAACTACGGAGATAGTGCAAACCCAAGGGATCCCTTTCTTGTTGGTGATGATTACCAAATATTCAAAAGTGCTTCGACCCACCTCCCAGTCCTCCAGCATCTGGACAATGTTCTAATAATGCAATTAGTTTGAATGGGCTTTTGTGGTGGGTGAGACGATTTGGGGGTCTTTCTTGGCATATACTTCACACACAGTGTGCAAGAGGTATCAGGCTTCACCATTTCAGACCCCAAAGATGTCATTATTTCTCTGGGTATGCACTACTGAAAAGAATGGGATTTTCCACACTACCCTGTAATGGCCCATTAAAACATGAGATACTGAAAAAAAAATCCCTTGGGGAAACAGTATCTCCTGTAAATGCTACAGCCAGGGGCTCACTTGTAATGTGTACACACCAGTGAGTAGTTTTGTTGCTGCACACTCCTTCAGTAGTTTCACCATGGCACACCAGACCTGCACTGTATTACTTTTCTTCCTGCAGATGAAAAACGATACACGGCTGGGTGTACAAACCTGTTAAGCTTGTTTACTGTTCAGTGGTTACTTACTGTCACTATGGCCTGCATGGTATCAACCAGCCCACTTTTCTGCTGCTGACCTTCTTGCAACGAAGACTACACAAGGGCTGTGGGCACTACGTGTGGCATGCATTCTCTGCCTTACCAGTGCCTGTCTTCCCAATCATTGGCAGAGTCTTGTCAGACTCCATGGGGTGGGCCCATGGGAAACAGCAGTAAGTCCCATGATACCATGAACATTTTCCTCAAGGACTAGGATGTCAGGTGTCATCAAGCATCCAGGGAAGATGAAGTCTAGGGCATAATTATCCTATTTTCAAATTAAGTCCTATAGTTATAAAGAATATGGGGAAAGTAAATAGAGAAAAATGATCAAAGCTAAATCATTTGGAAATTGTTTCTTAAAGTGTCTTCTGAGGTGGTGTCTGGGTCGTTTTATACATCTCAGCCATTTTTGATTGTCAGTTGATTAGAAATTGTTTCTTGCCAACTCTTCAAATCAAGTCACTTTACGGTCTGTACCACCATCTCATGAACAACTCGCCAGAAAACTATTTATTGTCAAGTGTTCTTTACCTTTGCTTGTGTTACCACCATCTCATTCAAAATAATATTGGCAACACATTTTATTAGTTTCTTTGTTTGGAAATCCAACAAAAATGAAAAATGCTTCTTATATATTGACACCCATAATCAACTAAAACAAACTAAGGACTCCGTAAGATCCAGAATGCATACCTCACAGCCTAATAATATTCTGTCTCAGTCTACATTACTGTGGGAAAAAAACACCTAATTTTGCAGTGTGTTACACTACAGTAAGACCTGGAGTCAGTATACCACTGTTTGTCTGTATTACACAGAATGACAAAAATATCTTGATTCCATAATTATAACTTGCGGCAAAAATGCTGTACACAGTTTCTGTAATTGAGGCTTATGATGTCTATGTCCCAGTTGGAATGGATGGACTGATGGTCTTTTTCTGCCAACATTGTCAATGTTTCTATGATTCTATCATCTACACAAAACATTTAACAGCATTATAGTGCGGTTGTTTCATTTTACTACTTTTCTGAAGTTTTGTTACTACAGATCAGTCTAATTCATCACAACATTTTCTGAGCAGATTTCCAAAGCATTAACCAACACTTTCTCCAGGAATAAGTCACAACATTTATTTACTTAACCTTGATACCGAATAGCTGCCTCTCAAGCATTGAGTTAAAAGTTACATGTCCGTCAAGGACCAAGGAATGTTCACATTAAAAGACGTATATAAGTGCCATCAATTTTTAAAACTGAGATTTAATTGTATATTTAGAACACTTTACATTTTTGATACATCTTCAAAATGCCAAATTCTTATTCAGTACTGCAAAGGAATTAAAAGGAATCAAAGGAAAAGTTTTTATTGACTCTTGAGATCACATTTTTGCCTCTCTGGTAAACCTACAGATTGAGAATTTCAAGTGGGAAATGGATGATTTCCTATCGGAACAGTTGCAGTGTGTTTTGTGCTTACTTTCCAAGGACAATGTAACTGGGATGAAATATACAGTGAGCTCCTCTGCTTCAGCTGTACAGCAGCAGGGCTGAAGGGCAAAGAGCTTAAATACCTTCTGATGTACTAAACGGTAATTCAGTGGCTAACCTGACTTTTGAGCCAGCACCTCCTGGCTCTCGTGTCTGTATTCTGTTTGTTGGACCACAGTACCTTCCAATTTAAAGTGTAGCTCTTCACCATTGAAATTAATGTGGTGCTAAAGGAGTGACGATTTTCACTTTAAATTATTTCCAGCAGACCAGGCTGCTTGAGCCAAAACCAACACAGTGCAAAAGTTGTGTTGCTTATAATGATAGACTATATTAAGCAAGCAATAACACATGATGAGGTGTGGTTTCTCGCCTGATAAGAGCACGCCCAGGGGAGTACTAAGGCACGAGGCGCTTGCACTGAGTGCCTCATGCCACTGGGCATGCTCTTATCAGGCGATAAACCACACCTCGGAGTGTGTTATTGCGCTTATAAAATGGGCATGTAAGCAAGTATTTAAGAATTAAAAAAAAAAAGAGAGAAAAACATAGCAAAAACTGTAAAAATGTAAGTTGTATAGTGAAATAGTAAAAAATAGTCCTCCATTGATCATTTCTAATGGTCAGTACAGGGTGCTGCTGTCTGTACCCCAGACACAACACACACACACACACACACACACACACATGTTGTTCCTTCATGCTCCCAGATGGGTACACATTCATTTTTATTTTGTGTCGAGAGTGTTTCTGAGCCACGATAGAAAGATGACCTGTATCTTAGAAGTGCTGTCTGATGTGATGCCCCGTCACTCCCTCCGAGGCACGCATTCAGAGATACACACACTTTTTCAATTTGTAAATGTGGGGGTTTTACTTTTAATTGAAGACTGTATGTATGATTTGTTTTTATTTTAAAATATTCAAACGTGCTCATTTACGTTACAGGGAATGTTAGGTTTCAGTGAGAGCGAGCGTGTCCCACTGGAGTTGCCGTAGTTACCGTTTTTCACCGACCGCTTCCTGTATTGCGTTTTAAACACCGGGTGGTCTGTCATTAAGGAATTATTTGAGTTTTGTTTTATTTTCTACATTGAATATGTAATGTGGTGAAGTGGGTCGGAGGACATATGAATGAGGTTACTTTTATTTGAAACCTGGAAGTACACGAACGAAGGAACAAAGGTCAGGTTTTCCTTACAAAAAAAGGAACACACACACCAAAAAACAGTTTAATTTTGTTATTTGGGGGTTTGGACATGGATGTGAATGGTAGTGTGGTTAATGTGTTGCTGCAAGTGCTGTTCTGCTGTATTGGTGCTGCTTCAGTGAGCTCGGTCAGTCAATGTTTCTGTTTACGCTTGGCAGAGCTCACTGATTCCTTGTTGTCATGGGGCATCTTAGTGGGCAGTAGTGCTGGTTGGCTACTATATCATCTGATAAGGACACGGCTCAGATGATGTAGTAGCCAATCAGAGATGTGGATTTCATAAGCCCATTTTATAAGGATATTTATTGTAACTTTCACACTTTTCATAATGAAGGACTTACTGCTCTTCTTGTTTCTCTGTTACAGGCTATGATTTATGGATCTGGAGAGAATAGCAAGACCAGTGGGAATGCAGATATCTGGATATGGCAACTGGTACGTAATGACTGAGTTTTACCATAGTAGATAAAGAATAGTAGGTGGGAGCACCATTGTTCACTTTTCATTTTTTTTTTTTCATTTTATGTTGTAAAGTCTGTGTAGTATATTGACAACAAGTGCAGGGGAAATTTCTTCCCTTTCCTATGCAAGTGAACAAATGGAACTCTGCAAGGATCCCTGCTCCCCACCCTATTCCCTCCTGCTTTGTTTTATAATTGTTATGGTGTGATACATTTATAGGATATGCAATAGTCTGACTCAGAGCATGTCATTATCTTTATGAGTTACTGAGTGGCAGAGCCAGCAGGGAGTTATCTAAGTCTTGCCCCCTCACAAGTGATGATAAATGGCTTATTTTGAGCAAGGTTGTCATGTATCAAATTATACAATGCATTTGAATTGTAACGTTTTTAAAGAATTTTGTTTTTTCTGTCACTGCTCTGTTCTAAGTGCAGCAACAGAGGCCGTTGTGATGTCATCAGGAGTTGTACAAGCTGTTCTCCCACTGGCTAAGGGTTTTGACCTGTCAAATGTAGAGATAAGTTGGTTGAAATGCAGAGAAATGATTTATCTTCATATCATTCTTTTTTCATTCAGTTTTATCATTTTTCTTCTGTTATGCACCCTGAGTAATTTAGAAGGGTGCAGTGATAAGAAAATAAACTTTTTTTGTTAAAAGCAAAGTTAATACGGAATGCTGCAGCTCAGTTTAGTTGTTGCTGTAACAATGGATAAAGACATACAATGAATAAAAAGAGCCCACTGAAATTAAAATCTCTTTTTCCAAGTAAAACTAGGCTAAAGGTGGCCTGACAGGCAGTTATAAAATTAATTTCTGGAATGCTTGCTCTGCAGTAGACACAATCAATAGTACTTATAATTACATAAAATCAGTCCAGATCTGATTATGTAGTCTCTAAAATATAATCTATAAAATACACTTAAGCCTCCTCAAGAAAACTGGTGCAGAGACATTTGTTTTGCACACTTGCCTCTGTGGCTAGAAGATGAGATGGTCATGTGTTCTAGCCCCACACCTGATTCTTGGGGGTAATTCCCATAACTGACACTGTAGTGTGGTTCAGGGGGTGGTGCTGCACTGTGGAGATGCCATCTTTTGGACTTCAGAGGAGATATTAAACTAAGGTCCCTTCTGCCCATCTCCAGTCACTGCCCAGTTAGAAGTAACAGATCCAATGGCCCTTATCAAAGAAGCATAGGGGATATTTATAAAATAAAACACTAAGCAGAATATACATGTCATAACTTTTCACTAGAGCATTTGTATGGCATCAATACAGGATAACCAAAACATCCATCTTTCAGATGAGATGTTAAACTGAGGTCCCATCTGCCTGTTCTGGTGGTAGTTCAGATGGATGTTAAAGATCCCATGGCACTTCTTGAAAAGAATAGGGGAATTGCCCCAGTGTCCTGGCCAAATTTCCCACCATTCACTAAAAATACGACCTACAGCTTAATCTGGTTCAAGGTCAGTTGGCATTCATCTGTATCCCCCTTCCCCGGGTTGTGCCTGAAAAAAGGCAGAATTTGTCTAGTGCACCTACCCGGTCAACAACAACTAAATTATAAAAAAACAGTGAAATAGTGCAAAAAGAAACACTTCTACCAACAATGTGTTCTAGAAATGTGTGTGTTTGTCCACCACCCTAGTCAAGTAATTCATGTTTCTGCATATTTTAAGACTTAAGCAAAAAAAAGGGCAGTGATTCCATAATGGTTTCATTTTAGAACACTTTGTTTCACCTTGTGAATAAACTTTCCATAATGTAACTAAAACATTTTTTTATATGTATTTTATCTCCTGGTCTCACCAGTGGCCCCCATCTAACACATCTTGTCCTCTGTCACAGGACCGTGGCTGTGCTGAGCCACCAGCACAGAGCCTGGGGGGGAGTTCAATTGTCATCCCACCGCTGCAGGTGTTTTACATTGGTTTTTCTCCCTTCCTACCCCCTGTTGCTGGGGCACAACATGTTCGTGTGCATATGAGGAGGCATATGCATGCTGCAGAGTCCACAGCACCCTCCCTTTATTGGCGTCCCTGACCTGTTCTACTCTCAGGCCTCGACCTGGGGGAACTCATCCGATTGGACTGCCAAGCCACCCTGAAACATTTTTAACAATTTCCAGATATGATACATGATCTTGTTGCAGTATCCAAGTGCATCTAGCCTGCTATAGACCATATTTCAGAGCTGCACAAATGGTCTTTTTGTGCCAGTTTTATACTGTTTCCAAGTAGAAGAGAACAAACCCAATATCAATTCAGGGTAGCTGAGGGAGGCAAACAAAGATTCTTTCCACAATAATGTCAAATGCCACCAAAAGAGGAGAGGAGTATTTTTTATTGAAAAGACAAAACAAATACAAAACAAACAGCAAAAATATACAACAAATACATCAAGTAACTAATAGCTCAAGTAATACAAAACAGAAAGAAAGGAAAAAAGAAAGGAAAACATTTAGAACAACTTTCAGATTTTCAATCATGTAGCCAGTGTATACCATGCCATAAATATACAATCTGAGCTTGTGATAGACAAGCTAATTCATGTTAGTAGATATGAGTCCGTTCATGCTATACTTTATAAAAAACATACAAGATGGAAAGGTCTTTTGTTGTAGAACTCACTGGCATCTGCTTTGCCAAACTACCCATTTAAAACATGCAAAAATAACATAAACAGTGCTAGAGTGCCATTTACGCCAAGCTGAAGATAAATTTCCTAATACCAACCACATAAAAAGTGAGAGAAGTAAAACAAGGTTCTTTCCATTATGCTGCCACTAGAGGCCAGAATTGCATAATAAAAGAACATTCAAAAAACAAAATGCTCCATTGTTTCCAAGTATTCTGTACATGGCAATCTCGGACATATTCATTCTGTCAAAGCTTTATGCTTATGATTACTTTTAGCATTTAGTTTTTCATGGGCTACACAGACATACTGTGTCCCACATTTTATATGGGATTCTAGGGTCAATGGTAGCTTCTACAATACAATGATTCAGGGGTCCAGTACCATCAGGAAAGACAGGGTTTTTAAAGCAGCAGTGCAATGAAAATTGGCTAAAATATGAACCCACCTTTTTCTTCCTAACTGATGCCAGTTATCTTCCAGGTTATTTTGGTAGCAAAATGCTCAGTTTTTGTTAGCATTTAAGAATTTTATCAACATTTTAAAATAATTATTTCTCAAGAAATAAAGATGTCCGTCTCATTTTTGCATAGAAATAATACCGAGGCCCTGAGGAGAGTAAAAATCTAGACAGAAATGCAGACATACAGTACACAGCATAGGAAGCTTCCAGAAAACCCAAATCCATATCTCTGCCAATATTTTTCAGAACTATAGCAGAAAATTACCATTTTTGGAATAACTGTTTTCATTGCACTGCTGCTTTAAAGAAGAAATTACACAGAATTGTAGAATAAGGTTGTTTCTTGCATAATGATTAATCTGTGCTATGGTGTATTTCCATTATTTGATCCTAAAAAAACAGGCCATTATGAATATTGGAGGGAGACAATCCTTTCTTGAAAACCTGAGGTCTCCTCTTTCCCACTGAGGGAGTAACTCACACCATTCCATTAGCAGTTCTGTCCAAGGCAACACTGCCTGTTGCAAAAGAAATTTAAAAATTATACAACAAAAAAAGACCAGGGGATTAATCATCTCTTGACCCACTCTTCTTAATACTTTGGTAAGTATGGCAGCATTCAACAGGATTTAACCTTCTACCCCACAATAATCTAAAGAAGACACTATACAAGTGGGTTTATAATGCTAAAGGGGGAGGAAAAATATAAGCAATGTACCGCAAGACAGAAACAATGAATGCCTTAATAAAAAATACCCTTTTTTTTTGTCATGGGCCAAGGAATCCCTGTGGGTTCAGCTTAGTTCATGCTCAGGAAAGAAAATCCAGGTCAGGATGGTATATAGACCTCCAAGCCAATCGGAGGACAAGGATAAGGAGCTTTTGGAGCAAATCAAAGAAATGTCACTAAATGGAGAACTAGTGGTACTGGGGGAACTTAACATGCCAGATGTGGACTGGGGCGTCCTGGTGGCTAGATCATCAAGGAGTCAGTTGGTGGTAGAAGCCTTACAGGATTGCTTTCTCACACAGTTAGTCACCGATCCTACTTGGCATAACAACCTCAGATGTGGTCCTCATTAACTCAGAAAAAACTGAGGTAGTCAGAGTCGGGAGCCGCTGGCGAACAGCGACCACAACTCGGTTTGGTTTAAAATATTCCCAAAGGATGTCAAATTCCAGTCAAAGGCAAACGTCCCAGATTTCAGAGGGGCAGATTTCAATAAAATGAAGGAACTAGTAAGAGAAAAACTAAGATTCACTAACATTTTGTAGCAGATGACATTTGGTGAATGATTAAACCAACCATCACAGGGGACACAAAGGCATGTACAAGGACAGTGAATAAAAGAAACAGACACAAACGCCCCCATTTGGTTCATGAGTCAAGTTAGGACAGCCATTAGGGTCAAGAGGGAAGCATTCTGCAAGTTCAAAAGTAAGCCGGGTAACGATCTATGGGAGGAATACATACTTAAAAATAAGGAGACTAAGTCGGCAGTGAGACAAGCAAAGCTGGCTGTGGAATTTTACATAGCTAAAGGTGTCAAGGAGGGGATCAAACAGTTTTTCAGATATTTGCAAGAAAAAAGAAAGAAGGGTGGAGAGGTAGTTAAAATCAAGGATGTGGACAGGATAGTGGAAGAGGACAGACCGAAGGCCACCTTTCTGAACAAGTGCTTCTGTTCAGGGTTCACCAAAGAACACAGTGGCCCAATGGCTGACTGCAGCATTACAGCACGTGGCACGGGAGTGCCAAAAATGGAAACACCAAGTATTACCACAGGCAGGGTCAGAGAGGTGCTTCAGCATTTAAAGATTGACAGATATCCTGGTATGGATGGAATACATCCGAGGATAATTAAGGAATTAGTGAGTGAGTTAACAGACCCCTTAGCGCACCTCTTTAACCATTCTCTCCAGATGGGAGTTGTACCCAATGACTGGAAAACAGCCTACGTGGTGCCTCTGCATAAAGGTGGTAGCAAGGAAGAGGCTGGTAACTACAGGCTAGTCAGTTTCACATCAGTGCTAGTAAGGCAAATGGAGGCCCTAATTAAACAAGACCTAGAAGACTACTTGGATAAGCATGGCCTACAGGATGACAAACAACATGGTTTCATTGCAGGCAGGTCATGCCAGACAAACCTGATTACTTTCTTTGATTAGGTATCTAGGGAAGTGAATAGTGGCCAGCCAGTGCACCTCTTCTATTTTGACTTCAGCAAAGCCTTTGATTCAGTACCACACAAACGCTTGCTGAAGAAGCTAGAAGATCTGGGCATAGCAAGCTGCATCATTAAGTGGGTGGGAAACTGGTTGGACGAAAGGAGGCAAAGGGTGGTGGTCAATGGGGAGGTTATCAGAGGAGGGAGAAGTGACAAGTGGGGTCCTGAAGGGCTCAGTCTTAGTCCTAATCCTGTTTAATGTGTTCATCAGCGACATAGAAGTAGGTATCCAAGGCAAGATTGCACTGTTCACAGATGACACTACATTAGGGGGAAGGGTGGACAGTGAAGAAGCAGTGAGAATCATACATTATCTGAAAAGGTTAGAACAATGGTCTAATATCTGGCAGCTGAAATTTAACGCCAGGAAATGTAAAGTAATGCATATTGGCATGAATAACCCTAGAGCAACTTATTGGCTAAACGGGGTAAACTCAGTGACTCAAAAGAGGAAAGGGATATAGGAGTTATTATTAGCGACACCCTTAAACAAACCAGCCAGTGCAATGCAGCATATAGTAGGACCAACAAAATGCTGGGATGCATAGGGAGATGTTTTGACAGTAGGCACAGGGAGGTGATACTTCCACTGTACAGATCTATGGTGAGACCCCATTTGGAATACTGCATACAGTTTTGGAGACCATACCTTAAGAAGGATAGGGACAGGATAGAGACCATTCAGAGAAGGGCAACCAAAATGATACAGAAGCTTCAGGGGCTGCTGTACGTGGGGCTGCTGGAGGCATTAAACATGTACTTACTTGAATCTAGGTGAAAAAGGGGGGATATAATAGAAACCTTTAAGCACACGAGGGGTTTAAATTCAATACCCTACACTGAACTTTTCACCAAGGCTCCCAACTCAAACATGAGGGGGCATGGATGGAAACTGAGGGGTGGGAGTTTCAGGTGGGATCTTAGGAAGCACTATTTTCTCAGACAGGATTGTGAAGCCATGGAACAAACTACCGGCGGAGGTGGTAGGAGCTAGGACCGTATCAGCATTCAAAAGGGGTTGGGTAAGGAGTATGCTAGAATCAAATCTGCAAGGGAATCTACCACCTAGGACCCAGGATCACCTAGAATCTCAGGGGCAGACTTGATGGACCTTTGGTCTCGTTCTGCCGTCACGCTTCTGTGTTTCAAGATCCTAGTTACTGCCTTATTTCCTGATTCTTGATCTGTAACCAACAGAACTAAATCATTTGTATAAGTTGTTATTTTTGAAAGGGGTCGTCCCTGTGTAGTTGTCATTGTAGACACATCTTGTAATGATTCAATATATGAAAGAACAGGGTCAATCCTAAAAACGTATAAAAGAATATAGTATAAAAAAGTATAAAGTGGACATCCCTGCTGTACTTCTTTAATGCATAAGGATCCACTAGCCAACCATTCACTAAAGGCAATATTTCTGCCTTTTGGTATAGCATTTGGATCATCCTGATGAAAGGGCTAGACAACCCATATACTTCACTCACCTTCCATAGATACCCCCTGATGAAAGCCTGCTTGGGGTTGAAGTGCTGAGGCTGAGGGTTTAAGCCTGTGTGCCTCCACTTTACCACAATAAATGCACTTTAATTTGAATCTCTGCCTACTTGATTTCTCCAGTGGTCAGAGAGTGCATTGCTGTCTCCAGTAAATTATTGTGTGGGCTAGCTACCCTGTTTTGCACCCCCAGTACTTCTGTGCATGCCTTTTTTTCCCATGTTGCCTTCCATAGGTAAGCATGGACTATGGAGTCAAAAACTTGCTGTTGGTCCAGTGATTCAACATAACCATCCAGATCTCCTCTAACACCCCTTTCCACCACCTCCTTGAAATATAATTGTTTTGGCTAGACCTTACTGATATAGAACAAGCCTGAAATGGGGCTATTAAGTGTATGGCTACTGTGGCTAGTCTTTTACATAGGATTTTGTTACAAATATTTGCATCTGTATTTAAGAGA
This sequence comes from Neoceratodus forsteri, assembly GCA_016271365.2. NCBI lineage: Eukaryota > Metazoa > Chordata > Ceratodontiformes > Ceratodontidae > Neoceratodus > Neoceratodus forsteri. The sequence continues at coordinate 1,274,967,716 of CM057450.1, read as the reverse complement.
TTTAAGGGTCTCCAGTTACTGTTATCTGTTCCATCCCCTTTTTTAATATATGAAAAATACTACTCCTTTACTCATATGGGAATAAAAGGATTCTGAGTTTAAAAGGGGCTTAAAGAGTGCTGTTAATATTGGAGTAATAAGGGACGATAACTTTTTGTACAGTTCACTTGATAACCCATCCAGCCCAAGTGCTGCATTGGTGGACAAGGATTGAATGGCTTCCTGTACTTCTGTAAGGCTAAAATCTGCTATTTAAGCATTCCATTCTACTTCTGTCAGTCTAGGAATTTCAACAGAATCCCAAAAATCCGTGAGGGTCTGACTCGGATGCACTAGTACCAAACGTTTTGTAAATGTGGGCTGCCATAATATCTTGCATATCATTGCAATCCATCTTAGGCTGGCTATACTCATCTTTTAGGGACATAATTTTTCTAGTCTGTAACCTATCTGCACAACTGTCATATGGATTAATGTGCAACTGTGAACCTTGAGTGCCATATTTTTGTTCTATTAATAAGGATTTGGACCTGTTGTACTGACATTCACTCATTTGTTTTTTGATATTTGAGATCTGAGCAGAGGATCTATATTTGATTATTATTATTTATATTTTACAGAGAATCCTTTAGGCAGATGCTTATTTTCAAAGGGTCAGAGTCAGAAACAACATTAATAGATAAAGTGACAAATATTCATTACATAATCATTGCTCTACACTACAGCAAGTGGACATGCAATTCAAGCAACCACAAACAGATTGACATAGTTACATTATAACAGAGCAATCCATAATAAAGAGTGCAGTAAACAGAGCTCACTTTGTCGGATTACAAGGCAATTCATCTGAATCATTTACAAATACCAGTTTCAGAGAGAGAAGTATACAGCCTTGATTTGAATAGTGAAACAGAGACACAATCTCTAATAGCACTAGCATGGAAGGAAGTTGCAACCTCACTGAAAGCAATGGTGCAAGAGAGGCTGTGACGAGCATAGACGTGACACATCCCCATATTTTCCCCTGTTCTGCATGAAAAGATGATTGCCAGGAAGGGAAAGGCTAGAGTCTGGGATCCTGGAGGAGAGCCAGGCCTTAGAAATATAGAGGATTATCAGAAATACAGAAGATTATGATTCTTGAGAAAGAGATAATAGTTTATTGAGCTGAGCTTTTAAGAAAAGATATGCAAGATATTGCTGCTTTTCTTCTGATGCAGAGGTTTGTTGCAGTAAATACCAGATATCTGCTTTAGTATTTTTCTGCCCGTTAGCCAAATCATCATCCATACATAATACAGTTTGCCTAGTCTGTAACAAGTCCTGCACTTTCTCAACAGTCACTGTATCATCCAAGCAAGACAGATTCATTCTCCAGAAACCAAGCCCAGGACTTTGCGGCCCTATACTACCAATGGTCACAGTAACCATTCTATGGTCTGACATCTCCAATGGAGCTGTTGCTACATGTAATATATTTAATCTGGAAGAAAGAAACCAGCAGTCTATGCAGGATGATAATGACCCCTTTAAGGACAAGAAAATAAGTTTTTTGGGGGGTTGCTAAGTAAAAAAACAAAACAAAATTGTGGCGCTCTACAGCTGGGGTTGTAATTTTACAAGGTAGTGCTCCTTACCTCTGTTTGTAGGATTTAATCCATTTTCATCATCTTTTAAATTTGTAACCAAAGTTCCCCCAAGTTTCAAAGTTGGTGCCACGACCTAGCCATAAGATGGTGCTGATGTGAAACATGATGATGTCATCGGAGTGAGACTGGTACTATGGACTAATAGAAGCCCTATGTACTGGCTCATTTAAGCTTGTACTGCAAAGTTCTAAAGCCCACCAGCATGCCAAATGGCACCTAGCACATGCATCCCACTCTGATGCATGTGTTGGGTGCTGATTGGCATGTTGGTGGGCTTTAGAACTTTTACAGTATGAATGTAAATGGGCCGGTACATAGGGCTCCAAATAGTCCATAGTACCAGTCTCGCTCTGATGACATCATCACATGTCACAACGGCGTCATCTTATGGCTAGATCGTGGCACCGACTTTGAAACTCGGGGGGGAAGGGGCTTTGTTTACAAATTTAAAAGATGATGAAAATGGGTTAAATCCTACAAACAGAGGTAAGGAGCACTACCTTGTAAAATTATATCCCTCGGCTCTAGATCGCCACTATTTCATTTTTTTTTTTACTTAGCGACCCCCCATAAAACTTATTTACTGATCCTTTAAGGAAAGTATGCTTTGTATACCATCCTCCTAATACATAGGCATCTGTCAAATTTGCCTTTTGACACACATTTTTAAGGAAATTAGAATCACAAAAGACTTTTGTGGTTTTCCTACCCCAGTCTTTAGCTGATAATCCACAATTAAAATCTTCACCCAGACAAACCCCTTTTGAGGTGAATAGATAAGGCTGTTGTAAACTAAAAGCTTGACAATGTCCGTTGGACTGCTTCCCCTTTTTTTCCTCACCCTTTTACCCCCCCACCCTTCCACATAGGTATTTCCCCGGTATGACCAGGGTTGTGACTTCTACTATTGTTATACTGTACTTCATAGGATTGCTATTTACTGCATGTAACTTTATTCTGTAAACCACTGTTATATTGTGTTCTTTTGTTATCTGTATTACACCTGTATGTTACCACTGTTGTATATCACACTGTAACTGTGTCTACCCTCCCTGTGACGAGGTGCCTTTGTAAATGAGTCTCTGACTCAAAGGTTGTAAATCCAACTTTCAAAAATAAATAAATAAAAATAAATAAAAAGGTATATTCTAAGCATAGATATTAATCAGTTGAAAACTCTGGCCCTGAATTTGAATATCAAGAAGCAGAATTCGACCTACAGAAATTTCTACTGATTTAGTAACTAATATCAGGGCTGGAAAAAAGAATTCCCACCTGATCATGCTTTTTCCCCCAGTGACCAAAAAGAAAGTTCCATCATCCACTCTCTTTTGCTCCCATTATCATTCTCGCCCAGTGTAAGTAACCTAGTGTCTTGTAAAAATATAATATCTTGTTTTAAATGGTGTCAGAGTGGCTCAATGGGTAGCACATCTGACACCATATCCTCTGTGTCTGTGTCCCCATCCTTCAGTGAGGTAAGAGCCTCAAACTGATTTTCTGTCTCCATGTCACTGTGCAGACCTGTGGCTTTAAGGATCCTAGCACTCCTCCTTCTTGTGGGTGTTGACCAGGATTGTGGGGTGGGGGCATTACAATGGTGGCCTCTGATTCTGCCACTGGCGAGGCTTCACTAGGTCCTTGCCCAGGATGGGCCAAGTGGTCCTTATCTGCCATCAAAGTCTATGTTCCTATGTTTCCTACCTCCTCCTCTTTCTCAGGAGTCGTTACTACTGGGGATATATCTGTTATATCTGTGTCTTTGTGGGTCTCAGTATCCCCCTGTGGATGTGTCCTGTTTCCAGTGTTATTTTGGGGCTCTTACTCAGGTGTTTTCTGTTGTACCTTTTTTATCAAGTCATCAGGGTTTATGTTATGGCGTTTGTTATGTGCTGCCCAGGGACAATCCCTAAAAAACATGTCCATGTTCGTCATATAAATTGCAGCTTACATGATTAGCACACTGTGAAATAATGTAGTCAAATTCCCCACATATGCCACATCTTAGTTTGTCACATACACTGGAGAGATGGGTCCTTGCTCCACATTTATAGCATGCCTTGGGCTGTCCCGAATAAAAACAAACCCCTGTCCCACCCCAAGAAAAAACTATTAGGGGTGTGTAATAGTCCTTCTGGTCTCTGGTGCACTTTAACTTTAAACTTCCATCCCCCTGTCCACAGATGTTCCGAGTCCATGATTGCTTCAGGGGGACTCAGGACCTCGTATTTTTGCTGTACCCAGTGGATAATGTCAGCCACATGAACACTTTAATTCCTGAACATCACTGTAATCTGTTTAATTAGAGGTTTTGCGAGGGGTACTACCATAAATGGGGTCCAAAGAAGGGAATATTTAACCTGGTTGTAAATAGACAAGAAACGTTCTAAACTGTGTGGATGACTAAAACTGATGTCAAAAGTGTCGTCTTCGTAAATATGGATTAATGCATAGATTTCTGATGCCATGAATCTCATGTTCTCTTTTAATGGTTTTTCCTCACAAAGATCCTCTTTGGTAGCAGTTCTAGTTCCCCTTTGTACCTTAGACCTACCGCATTACGTGTAGGCAATGGCTCAGTCCTGTTCAACAACTCTGAGAATCGTGAATGTGGCATGGGTGCTTGTAACTGAGGGAGGGAGGCATGCTTCCACCCTTGCTGTTGTCTGATCTGTATCTGATACCCTTCTGGAAAACTCCTCTGTTCCCTCTGTTATTTTATGGTTCCCCCACAAACTCCGGTGTATTTGTGTCTCTATGGGCATTTGAGTGAGCTTGTACTGCTAATATTGCTGGGGTGGAAATCTTGTTAGCCTCTTGGAAATTGCTTATCCATTGCTCCTGACTCCCCACATTCTGTACTTCAGTCAATGCCTGTGCCCCCTCCTCATCCACTTGTATCCCTGTATATGTGGCTTCTGATCTCTGTGGCTGGAGAGAGAGTCAGTATTTATGTTTTGCACCCCAATGGGCTGTGGCACACTTGGGCCCATTGTAGTGTCACTCAATCACTCCCCTACCCCTGCTGCTTTAGACCCTTTTCTGTCACCTTTCTATCACCTCTGAAGTAGCTGCAATCTATACCTTTGATGTGCCATCCTCTGTCGCACCTCCACTGTTCAGTCCGCTGTGTGCTGTGCCAGTACTCCTCCGTTCCCTCAGCTATCCTGATCCATTTTGCTGGCTCTACAGAACGTCCCAATCTGGGTCTGGGATCCACACTCCAGAGGGATCCTGCATCCACCCTGTGTCCTGTAGAACTTGCTTCTTGTTCCATTCCTCATTGCTCTGACTGGGGGCTTTCACCCAAAATTCTGCTTTGAGCTGCTGTATCACCAAGAGTGTTACTTTTTGCACTTTTGGCTGAGTCATCTGTTCAGGCTGTCCGATGGGCGCAGTCTTCATTGACGTGGGGGTACTGCAGATAACTTAGATGAAATCTCAGGCTGAAGAGGGGCCAGCATGCAAGGCAGAGTCCAAAATTATTGTCTTTTTTTAATCCTGAGGTGAGACGCAGTGCATGCATTTCCGTAGCCCTGCTTTATTTTTTGTATACAGTTCTTCATCTTCTGCCAGCATAGTTAACATCTTCATTCTTCCAGTTCTTTTTCCAGTTGTGCTGTAGCTTTAGCAAAATCTGGGTCTGTTTCCATACCAGCAAAGTCTTCTTCCTCCTTTTCATCTCTCAGTTTACTGATACACAGTCTTTCCAGCTCCTGTTCTTTGTTCTCCGATTCCAATGACTGGAATTCAGCATCTTCGTCCTTGCTATGGAGGACTGAACCTTTGCCTGCTGCTCTCCATGCTCTGCAGCCTCTGGATCCTCCATCTCGGAAGTGGCCAACAGCGTCTTCTTCCAGGAATAGGGGAATTTTTATTAGATCAGAAAATATATACACAAACAGTTACAAATAATATCCTATGTCTATAAATCATTTCATGTTATAATAAGAAAAATAAAAAACATATAAATATTGCAGAAACTATAATCATTTCCAAATAATATTCATTACCTGTGTTCTTTTAGCTTCCTGTCTACTTATTTATCAAAAATTTCCTCTGGAACCCCTTTCCACATTCTTTTAAATACTGCTGCAGGTACAAATTTTGATTCATTCCTCCATATCAGGTCAATTTCTTTTTCTATCATTTTTATAGTTATTACCAGACCAATTACCAATTGTTGAATAACAATTTTACATCTGATTTGCCACATTACAAATTTCATACAAGTAAAAGTATTCTCAATGTCCCTTCTTCTCTATGTTTACAGTAACTAGTATATCCTAAAATTATGTTTTCATAAGAGACCTTAGTCCACCAGTTCATACCCCATTTTTTGTCTAATTCATTCCATATTTGCTGCGTATAAGGACAGTATACCAGAAAGTGATCCAGTGATTCTTCTGTTTGATAACAAGTTGGTCTAGGACACCATGGGCCTGAATCCAAGACAGCTACACCAGGCATAAATGCAGTACGCCAGTCCCGATGGTGCAAATCGCAAGTTATGCCAGCGACTTGTGACACACGTGATTCCAAAAGATCTCTTATGCCGCAACCCGCAACCGCTATGCCAATTGCAAGATACGACGCAGTTACTCTAAAGAAGGCTTGCACCACTGCATAATGTGGCTTGTGACATGTGGAACACACCAGTATGATGAAGCTGCTATTCCAGAACAGGTGGCGAAAGTAAATACACCAGAAGTAGCTGATGTAAGTTAGACCAAGGAATAGCTGGTCTAACCAGAGCACTGGCTATATAACCCCCCCCCCACATAGCCGACACATAGCAGACAGCAGTGTAGTGAGACACACAGCAATGTCAGCTATTGCAGCCCTACTGGGAATTATGTTAGCAGAGCACCATGAGCACAGGCACGCCAGGCGCAGAGGCAGGACCCAGGTGACTGAGCTGCAGCACCCACCAGTGGTACCAAGGCCACTGGTGTGCAGAGTAAGACACCCTCCCAAGACTTTTGAGGACCTGACTGAGCAGCAGTGCCTAGCATGCTATAGGCTCAGCAAGAGCTGCATCAGGGAGCTATGGCAGGACCTGGCTGGTGACCTACGCCGCACCAGCAACAGGGGCCACCCACTGCCACTGGAGGTGTGCGTGAGCACAGCGCTGTGCTTCCTGGCCACCGGCATTTTCCAAACACCTACAGGGGACACAGTGGGCATCTCCCAGCTGACAGTGTCCAAACACCTGAGGAGGTTCCTCGTGGCCCTCATATGGTACACCCCACAATATATCAGCTTCCCACGGGATGCCAAACAGCAGTGCCAGGTGAAGCAGGCATTCTGTAATGTGGCACACTTTCCCCCTGTGCTAGGTGCCATCTATTGCACACATGTGGCCATTAGGGCTGCAAGCGAGGATGGGGATGCATACATCAACAGGAAGGGATACCACTCGGTGAACATCCAGGTGGTCCCAGACAGTGGTGGTCACATCCTAGATGTGGTGGCCAAGTACCCGGGATCCTGCCATGACTCCCACATCTACAGGAACTGTGGGCTACACGAGGCCTTTGAGAGAGGGGACATCACTGGAGGATGGCTTGTAGGTATGTACCATGGGGAATGACAACTGCAAAAGTGTGAGAGTGGCAGTGTGCGTGCATGTGGCAGACAGTGCATGTGTGCGTGTGGGGACACAGTTACACAATGGGGACAAAGGGCGGACAGACACTGCAGTGGGCAGGGGTGACGGCCATGCAGACATGTGGCATGTCACTCAGGGGAGTCAGGCAGGGGCATGACACACACACCGTGCAACACACGGGGCCTAGGAAGGCCACACAATTTCAAGGGAAGCACAAGCAGTGCATGGACACAGCCAAGGACGTGCATATGACTGACAGTGTGTGCCTGCATGTGAGAGCATGTGCATGCAGCAGTGCATGCCATACAGAGGATAGTGGGATGCTGTTGACAGGGGTGCACACAGCAACATGCAAGTGACCTCTTCCCCTCCCACAGGTGACAGTGGATATCCCCAGATGCTTTGGTTGATGACCCCTGTGAGGATGCTCCACACAGCAACCGAGGTCAGGTACAGCGAGGCCCATACCAGCAAGAAAGGGGTAATAGAGTGCACCTTTGGACTACTGAAGTCCAAATTCTGATTCCTTGACACCTCAGGGGGTGCGCTCCAGTACAGCCCTGCCATGGCATGCAGGATAGTGCTTGCCTGCTGCATCCTCCACAACATCGACTTGGCCCACAGTGTTCCAGTGCCTGACAGTGACCAGGAGGATGGTGCACCGTAGGAGGGTGACGGAGATCTGGACATCATGGTGGTACACCAGGTGCACAGTGGTGCAACAGCAGGCCACTATGCACAACATGAGCTGATCCAATAGTTCTTCTGAGGCGGCATAAGGACACTATGATCAACAGCTCCAACACCACCACCACCACTGCCCACCCCACCACACCACCAGCACCACCATGGTGGCACCTGCAGCAATATGGGTGACAGACTGTGGTGCAACGCAGCCCCAACAGTGGCATGGCACCCATGCCATCACCACCATGCCCCAGGGGGAGGAGATACTGCCTGCCAGGTGCAATGCAACATGAGTGGCAGCACTGGAACTGGAACAGTGCCCATGCATGTCGTACAGCATCTGTGAGGCATGACCGTATGACCGCGATTGTGGGACGGCATGACAGGCATCACACAGAGGACCACAGCACACATGGACAACAGACATGGAGACACAGGTGGGTGATGGACACACACAGGGCAGAGGAACAATGCCTCGATAATAGCACCACCAGGCACACTGCACCTGCCATGGCCACTGATACATGTAAACAGTGCAACCACAATAGGGATACAGCACCGGGTGGCACAGACCTGCATACATATGGTGGTAGGACACACCATTGCATTGTGTGACTGGTGCCACCCACAGAGACCACTATGCCCCTGGGTGGAAGGGAGCTGTACTGGCCCATGGCTGCCACACAGCCAGGACATGCACAGTGCGGTGGCATGTGAACCGGACTTGGCACGGTGCGCTGCTGCACACAGGGCACCATGCGGCCATGACCACCAGTGTGCGCCCAAGGCTGTGAGGTGCACAGTTGGCACACAGATATCATGTGCATGTTGGGGACACACGAGACAGCGCAGGCCCACCACATGCATGCCCCCACATGCACGGTGACACACGCACACACACGGCCCCATGCATACCAGAGACAGACATGCAGAGCCAGGGGTGCAAACACAACATTTAATGGAATAGTACTACACATTATTGAACAAGGGTATAAACACTAACAACAACACCAACAGCAGGAACAAACTGTACCCCCTGCACCCACACATTAAACCCGCTATGTACAGCCCCCACCCTATCCCAGGTGGACATGCCCCTCACCCCATATGTACAAGGCCCCTCCCCCATATGTACAATGCCCACCCCACCCAACAGTAACACACAGCAGATGGCCCCTCACCATATGGACCCCACCCAGGCATGACCCCTCACACACATACATGGAATGCAGCCCCCTGCACACCACCCACTGTCCACCGTCCCCCCCCCCACATACACACAACAGGCTGCTCCCCTCTGCAGCCTATAGCAGCCAATGGGCCAAAAAGTGAAAGATCCATGGTCCATGGCACCGGTCCACAGTATGTGGTGCTAGCACCTCTGCAGAATCATGAGAAGGAAACCCAGGGAGCCGTGCAGGTGCGCCACGTCCTCCATAATGGAGGACACCAGCACAACGAGCTGCTGGTCCCCCGCCGGCTGCTGTCCTGGGTACATCATAGTCCATGGCCCAGGCTGTCCTCCAGGTGATCCACCTCCAGCATCCTGTCCACCCGGCTGCAGCTGGTCCATGCCACCGCTGTCTGACTGGTGGTCTGCATTGTCCATGGCCAACATGGACTCGCCTGCCACCTGCTTGACAGCTGAGAGTGCCACTACCTCCTGCGCCTCCGCCGGCCACTCCTCCAGCTCCAGCTTGGCAGCGGGCAGCTCCAGTGCTACCAGTCCCTCAGCTGCCTGCACTGCATATGCCAACGCCTCTGCAGGTGGTGACCCAGCTGCTGCCACACCACCATGTTGTAGGGGTGCCCCAGGCACTGCAGCCTGTCAGTCATCCTCCACTGCCTCCACCTCTGGCAGCTCCACCATCCTCTGCTGCCCACTACCCATGGTGTCTGGCTGATCCCCCTCCTCCTCTGGTGATGGCGGGATGGGGAGAACCCTCCACCTTCACCTCCACCATCGCCTACAGCAGGGCCTTGTAGCGGGGTGTCAGTCTGCTCCACACACCTGTAAGGTAGCAAAGGTGGTGGTCAGTGCTGTGCCGAGACACGCTGCACACACATGCAACACACAGCCACCACCCCCGCACCCTCGGTCCACCACGGCATGGACACAACACATGGCATAGAGTGCATGCACCTACCTGACTTCCGGTGCCTCATCTCATGCTGTTGTCCTTGTTCTCACTGCTGTGCACCATCTGGCTGCCCCTGCAGACCCTGGTCACTGCATCCTGCACCTGTGGAGAAGGGGAACACAGTCACATGCGTGCACCAGTGTTGGCCATGGCCTGTGTGGCAGCGTAGCAACATCATGTGACTAGATGATGGAATACCCACCTGCACCTGGTGCCTGGCCCATGTGCATCTCCACATCCCCCTGCTGCGCCATATCCAGCAGATGCTGCAGGATCCCCGGGTCCCTTCATGCCATGTCTTGCCAGCGGTGCTGCAGCTGGTGCATGGTGCGCTGTGTGCACCCTGCAGCCAGGTGGGAGGAGTGTCGTCCCTCACTATGCATGAGATTGACGAGTAGATTGACGAGCAGTGCAGTCTCGGCCAATGTAAAATTGGGTGCCCTCCAACTCAGGCTGAGTCCGCTGTGGTGGGGCATGTTGTCTGCGCAGCTTCACTTGGCATGGAGGATACCTGGCACGTGTGGCTCTGACCTGCAAGAAAACATGTCACAACGAACATGTCAGTGCACATTACTGGGGCACCATACTGTCTCACACCCCTACATGCTGCCCGGCATCGCCGCCCATAGACTGCATACCACACAGGGCAGGTGTACAGCGGCAGTGTTTGCAGCAGTGCATCCCACGTGCCATCCCTGGGATGCAGTGCAACAGTGCCATGCTGTACTCACATGCCCCTGCAGGCCCCACCCCCTACCAATGGTGTACACGCCACCCCCTGCATGACAGTGCTGTGTGGTGCCATGTGCATACATTGTGCAGTAGGTGACCCCACAATGGCTGCTCACACCTCACTCCCCCACACTGCCACCTGCCACATCAGGTACAGCTGTGGTGTCCCACCCTGCGCTGCCTCCCAGTGCACTGTGTCAGCATCCACAGGGGTGCAGGCCAGCTGTGCAGCCACGGCACAACCGGAACCAGAACATGTCAGGCCTTGGATGCACCCAGGATGTTGTGCAGTGACGCTGTGCAGCCCCCCCCCCCCCACATATAGCTGTCCTGCCTGTGTGATGCATTGGTGCATGCCAGTTCCCCATTGAACGACAACAGTCCTCTTTGTTCCCCTATGTGGGGACTAGGTCCACATGCACTGTCAGCAGGTACAGGCACAGACCTCTGTGGCATGCTTCCCAGACCATAGCATACAGGTTGTAACCAACTGTTGGAACAGATAGGCAGGCAGTGTAACAGTGGTCTGGCATCCCGGGGTAGGGTCTACTGCAGTGCTCCACTGTCTGCACATGTGTCCCACAGTGTCATAGCCTCCATTCCATGGAAGGGGGACAGAGGGATATGTACAAAACAATAGTGGGGGCATTGTACAGTCCCACTACTGACTGCCATGGGTGTAGCCAGATACGGCCGGTATGTACACTTTCCTTACAATCACAGCCCCACAGTACACATCTGTATGCATCCCCTTGGACAGCTGCTCCGCCCCCCCCTTGTCACATGTATTGGACCATCAGATGACCCATCCACACCCTACACAGGTTGTACACATGTACATGTGGTACCTACTAGTATGTTTCACAGGCACAGACACTGCTCAGCATGCCACAGGGACACATGTACAACCAGGTACAGTGACATTGGTAACACAGGTGGATATGGTGTGGAACAGGTAGACGCCTCAACAGTACACATCTGTGTACAGTGGGGTATGTCTGCCTACACCCTTGCATACCTCTCTGCAGTTGTCCAGCTCAGTTGAAGTCCAGCTCTGCCCTCAGCCTCCCAGCTCTGTAGTTCACTGCTGCCAGTTCAGCCTGTGGGCTGTGCGGCGTGTCTCTCACCTTCATGGCCCCACGTCGCACATGGCACAAGTATGGCCCAAACGTGCGGTCTGCCGTGCCGACATGCACCTGTGGCCTGCATACACACAACTCGCAGGTGCGCAGTCTACTAACGCATGCTGCATTTGTGGCCTACACGCACCTGTGGCCTATGTTATGGCTGTGCAGGTGCAGTATGGGTCATTCACTCATCTCAGGCACCTGTTCTATGCTACATGCATCACCTGCTATCATGGCTGTTGGAATGAGTGAGGCCACACAGTTGTATAGTGCATGCTGTATAATTGGTTTAGTTGTGACATGGTGCAGTGCTACAATACATGTGTGACAATAACCATATACACACATCCACACACAGTGACAGTTCACAGCATACACACCCAACACATGCTGTTCAAGATTGCACCCACACCTGCACGCAGTGCACGCATGCACACCCACATGCACACCACACGTCCACACAGTGCCCTCCCATAATGCCACCCTGCCCACTGCCCACCACCCATTGCAGCGGCACACCATAGTGGCATGGTCAGTCATTTGCCTTGTTCTGCCACCCAGTCCTCCTGCGCTTGGGGGCACCCACACGCCCTGCCCAGCACCTTGTGCTGTGGGCTCAACTGCCCCTGTGCCATCAATGGGCCCACCCTGCCCCTGTTGCATGGCCGCAGGTCCACCACAGTCCAACGGTCCTGTCGGCAACACCGTCCTCTGATGTCTTCCATGCCTCCCTAGGGCAGTTGCTGATTGGCTTGGCACAGTCCCAGGTCCCGTGTTGAGTGGCCCACTGTCATCCGCAGCCTGCAGGTTCGCTGCCACCTGGGGTGTGCCCTGTGCTGGTGGGTTGTCTGGTGCTGACCCGCCCCATCTGGCTCTCGTCCTGTGCCCTGTAACCACTGACTCACCTCCATGGCCATGGTGGTGGGTGTCGTTGACGCATCGCATGTGTCCAGCCCAGTGCCGCCGCACCGTGGTGTTGGTGGTGGCGTGTGTTGGTTGCTGTTGCGCCGGTGCTGTTGGTGGTGGTGTTGGTGGTGGGGGTGGTTGGGGCTGTGGTGCTGGAGTTTATGGCAGTGTTTTTGGTGGTGGGGTGGTGGGGGCTGTGGCGCTGGTGTTGCTGGTGGTGGTGTTGGTGGTGGGGCAGGTGCCACTGCTGGCCCTGCTGCCCCTGGTGGTGGCGATGTTGTTGCCACAACGATTGGTGGCTGTTGTGGTGATGTTGGTGGTGGTTGCACCACCTGTGGTGACTGCATGGTGATGTCCTTCCAAGATGTGCCTCGCAGTGGCTGGCCTGTGAGTGCACCCTGTAGCACCGTGGACAGTATGTCTGCCTGCCTGGTCTGCTGGACTACCAACCCCTCCACAGCCATGGCCAGGCAGGTGATCGCTCATGCCTGTGCCTGCACACTGGCCTGGGAGATGAGCATGGTGTCCACGAGTCACTCTGTGGCTGCCTCTGTGGTGTGTGTCCCTGTCTCCAGCACCCCTATGAGGGTGCCCATGTGCTCCACCATGACCGTGTGGTATGCATCCATGCTGAGCCAGATGCATCCCAGCATCTGGGACTGTTTCTCAGGGGTGGTCACGAGGGTCCTACAGAACCCAGCATAGTCCATGGGTCCTGCTGTGCCGTCCTCCTGCAGAGATGGCGTGGCCCTGTCCAGGGTCGGCTCCTACCTGTCATATGATGCAGGGCTTAGGTCCTGTGCTATATTGTCTGCTATGCTGCCACAGCTGAACAGATGGCTGATGTCCCGTCCCTCCTCCCCCTCCTAATCCCCCAGTTGCTCCTACACTGACTGCGGCTCCCCCACCACAGGTGTCAGGGCTGTGTCTGGCTGCACTGCATCAGCACCACCAGGGGTTTCCTACATGGTGGCCTGTTGGGAGGTCAGCTGCGTGTGTTCTGGCTCCAGCTCAGTGCCTGTGCCACCACTGTCCTCTGCCCCTGTATCCACTGCTGCTGCATCTGTGGTGGGACAACAGTGCATCAGTGCTACCCTTCCATGTCATTCCCTCTGTGCATGCCTGCATTCCCACCACTGCATTACTGTCCCACTCACTGGGGGCAAGGGCAATCATCCACTTACCTGCCCCTGTGTCCACTGCTGCTGCACCTGAGGGGAATGACAGTGCATCAGTGCTACCACACCCTGTCATGCCAACCGTACATGCCTCCATTTCCACCCCTATATTGCTGTCCCACGCACTTCGGACAATGGCGGTCATCTACTTACCTGTCCCTGTGTCCACTGCTGCTGCACCTGTGGGGGAATGACAATGCATCAGTGCTACCACACCCTGTCATGCTGACTGTACATGCCTCCATTCCCACCCCTACATTGCTGTCCCACGCACTGGGGGCAATGGCGGTCATGCATTTACCTGCCCCTGTGTCCACTGCTGCTGCATCTGTGGGGGAACTACAGTGCATCAGTGCTGCAGAACCCTGTCATGCTGACTGTACATACCTCCATTCCCACCCCTACATTGCTGTCCCACACACTGGGGCCAGCTATGGTCATCCACTTACCTGTCCCTGAGGCTATCCAGATCATGTCCAGGTTCCTTATCCCCATGGACGCTGTGCTGGCTCAGGAACACCAGTATCCTCTCCTCATGGCCACTGAGGGGTCTCTCCTCCTGTGGCCCACCTCCTGTAGCTGCTGCCTGCCGCTTGTTATAGGCCTCCTTGGCCTTCTTGTGGTGCTTGAGGTTGCTGACCCACTTCTGGAGGTCGCACATGGTGTGCTTAGCATTGGCCACCGCATTCACCTTTTTGGCCACCTCCTCCCATGCATCCTTGCACTTGCGGCGCAGGTCCCATTCCCTGCCCTTGCCCAGTAGGAGGTCTGTCTGGCCTCAAGTTCCTCAAGAAGGACATCAGTTTCCTTGTGAAATTTCGCTTCACACTTAGCTGCACTAGCTGCCTCTGCACTGCTACCTGCAATATATCATGAGCGTAGCTCCTACACTATATCCAGGCTTCATGCACTTTAGATGGTTGTAGATTGTGACATGCATAACCGCTGTGATTAAGTACAGCCTGTTACGCCATGTGTTGTGGGTATAACTTGTGATATGCGTAATTTGGCACTTCTATGTCATACCTGGCATTTGTCTTGGAATAGGGCACAGCTCACAGGTCGCAAGGCTTTGGTCATAATTTTACGCACTTGCGCCATGCTCTACTCACTCTCTTGGAATCAGGCCCCATATCTCTTCCAGAACTTCATGCTTTGCATTCCCCTTAAACCCTAATCTCCTATGACTACATAACCAAACAGTACCCCACATCTTGGGGGATATTTGTTTATCAATTAAATAAGTTTCCATACTATTGTTATGTTCTAGTTGTATTCCTTAAAATTCAGTTTGGATATGATAGCCTTGCCTTTGTATTACATCATATAAGTGCCTTCGATCTGGATGTGATGCCTGTGGAACTAGCAACTTCCATTTCCTTATTTTGTTCACAACTGGGAAAAAAATTTCCGGCATATGTGTATTTTTCTTTAACTTTTGTGGAGTCTGTGCCCATGTGTGCAGTATAGGTCCCAACCAATGTGCAGCCACTTTTTTCCATTCTGCACCAGATGGTGACTGAAACTTCATAATGATATGCAAAAACAAGCTATAAAAAAAGCAATTGGATTCACTAAATTTATCCCACCTTCTTTATATGGATTGTATAATCTTTCTCTTTTTATTGGGTTCGGCATATTCCCACATATTACTTGAAACACTAAACTGAAAAGTGTTGTATCTAAATTTGCTGGAAGAGGGAAAACCACACTCAAGTATGTAAATAAAGGAATTAAAAAGGTTTTAACTATAGCCACTTTTTTTATTAGTCTGTTGCCACATTTTCCAATTCATTACCTTTTTTTGCTCCTATTTCTAGCTTAGTTTCCCAATTTACTGTGGTCAAATCCCCTTTCCCAAATGTTATTCCCAAAATATTTATTGAATCATCCACTATACATATTGCCTTGAAGTCTGCTGATATGACTGTAGTGTCACTCAGTTTATAGCCCACACTTGTGTCATGATTTATGCTTGCTACTGTTAAATTTGAAAACCAATCTACCATATGAAGTGCACTTTCTACAGAATGAATAGCTAGTAAAATTTGACATAAATCATCCGCGTATGCCATTGTTTTTGTAGGACTACCACCAGATGTCATGTTTATTCTTCCAATATCTACTGTTTGGTTTATCAATTTTAATAAAGGATCTATACAGAACACATAAAGTGGGGGACTCATAGGACATCCCTGCTTTACTCCTCTCTTTATTTGATCCATATTTCCTAAATACCCATTCACTCTTGGTATTGTTGCTTCTACTCTGTAGATGCACCCAATCCAATTCACACATTTTTTTGGGATACCATATTTCTGCAATACTGTTTTTAAATATTCATGTGAAATTTTGTCAAAAGCCTGTTCCTGGTCCAAGCTTATTACATAGCTATCCATATTATTTTGCAGTCCCATTTCTACAATTTCTCTCATAAGGAGCAGATTATCTTCAATATTTCTGCCTTGTATTGCACATGTCTGGTTTTGATCTATAATGTATGGTGCAACGGTAGTTAATCTCCTATTAAGTATTTTCATTAGTGTCTTGAGATCCGTATTCATTATACTAAGAGGTCTCCAGATTTTTAACACCTCCCTTTCATTTTTTTATGCAAAAACATTTGTGCTGAAAGTCCTAATTGTGGTGCCATTTGTTCAGTATCTAGTATAGTATTAAAGACTACAACAAGTATATCTGCTAGTTCCTTTTTAAATATTTTATAAAATTCTGTTGTTAAACCATCTAATCCCAACGTAGTATTATTCAATGGCCTACGCAGCCAGTAAGTGTTATGCTTGTGCAACTGTGTTACTTAGGTTTGGCCATTCACACTCTCTATTCTGGAGGAATTACCACCCTGTAGGGGTACCAAGGCAAGGAACCCTCTAGAGGGTTCCAACCCTAGAGGTGCCACGGGACGCTTCCCTTAGCTAAAGGTAACTTAGGAAGAATCCCCCTGGAGAGAGGCGCTGCTGCTGGAGGAGGAGGGGAGGATGGTGGGGCAAAGAAAAAGTGCTTCAGAAAGAGGCTGAGGGGAACTGCTTATATAGCTCAGGAAGTTTGAGTGGCTGGCTGCTTGTCCATCGAACCATAGGCAGAGCCTTCCAATTCAATGATCTACACAGCCAGTAAGTGTTATGCTTGTGCAACTGTGTTACTTAGGATTAACCGTTGACACTATCTATTCCAGAGGAATTACCACCCTGTAGGGGTACCAAGGCATGGCACCCTCTAGAGGGTTCCACCCCTAGAAGTGCCGTGGGACGCTTCCCTTGGCTAAAGGTACCTTAGGAAGAATCCCCCCAAAAAGAAGCAATAGTATGAAGCATATGGGCAACCCAAGGAAGTAGTAAGATGCATATAAACATTAGGAGTTGTGAGCCATGGCAATAAATAAACATGAAGCAGCTTGATCATGCAATGAGAAAACAGGGAAGCCATGGGATGAGTCTGATGGGTTGGAAATGGGAAGAGAGGACTTTCTAAGGAGAGAGGGAACAACCAAAAAGGGACACCATCCCACTCCATCCAACATCAGATCCTAACTAGTGGAACTAGGAATTACTAACTAGGTATTATGATCTTCAGCATGGAGGAGAGAAAAAACTCCCTTCGAGGAGGAAATCTTTGGGGATCTAAGGCCAAGGTATGCCTTCCCTCCAGGCGTGGGATAATTTAGTTAGTGACGGCTCTGCTACTGCAATTTAGAAAGCCCCAAAGAAGAAAAGATGGAAAAATATTCCAATTTAGAGGGAAACTCTCACTCTATCCTTCTAACAGGAACACCGTGGAGGGCTGCGAGCCAGTTTGCTCTGCAACAAACCACCTCCAAGGCAGGAGGAGGAGGAGAGCAATGACCACCCCAGGCACACATCTGGCCTACCAAGGCAAAACAAACAGCCAAAGACAAAACAGGTGAACCTGAGGGTGACATGGGGAGAATGCGGTAAGGTGCCTTGCCAGGGAACCACTAGAGCCAATAGACTACGTTAAAGTGGAACACTGGAGCTAAAGGAAATCGCTGTAACCTCCCTTCATGGTTGAGTCATAAATACTACAACTTGGGGTGCTGTCGGTATGGTTGATGACTAAAGGTCCATCCGGAGTGAAGACATTCCCAGCTATGGGCCAGATGAGAAGGACCCCGCCCAAGGCTTCACATGCCCAAGCTGCGGACTCTAGGTGCACAGTGAGACTGCTGGCTGCAGGGGGAAACCTGCACCCGAATGCTGTGTCTGGCTCACCTGGGGACACCTGAGGAACTGAACAAGCAATGAGAGCTGAGACCTTGCAGAGGGCAGATGGCAGGGTGCAGTGAGCAATGATGGCGTAAGCAGGGGTTGCTCTGGATGTAGGTCAGTAAATCAGGGTAATTGTTCAGGGAAGCATAACAATAATTGGACCAGCACATAGGCCAGTAAGGAATAGGAATAGGCAGACAGACACACAGGTCTGCAAAACATAGTAGCAATGATGGGACAGGAACGTAAATGGGGGCAGCATGATATTGGGGCAAGCCAGCCAAGCATTTAAAAAGCCAAATCAAGGTGACAAATACTCTGAGGATTTCCAGCGACTAAGACAGCATGTGGAACAGAATTAATTAGCCACATGGGGCCATGACTTCCCCAAACACTTCCCAGTCCCCGCCGTAGGACAAACAAGAAAGTGAAGAAAGGGCAGAGAACCACATGCAGACATTGGCCCAGATATTCAGACTGCGCAGGGCAGTGGCGCAAGCCTAGGCGCAGTGCAACTGGGATGCACTGGGGCTAGGACCAGGTGATATTTAATGGTGATGCACCATGGTGCAGCACCGCTGAATATTGCAAGGTTGACACACATACTACACATGGTGCAGTGGCACTGCGCCAGTGCAAGCCGCAGATAGGGAGCACGGGGATGTGCTAACGCAAGTGCTGTTGCGTAGGCGCATCACCCACGATATTCAGCCGGGGACATGCAAATGAGGCCATAATATATGCAAGGTGGAAATGGGGCCATTTGCATGTCATTGTGGCCCTATTTGCATGCCTTGTGCAGGGCAGCCCAGCGACTTGTGCCTGGCAGCCTGCACAGCATGACGTGGGCAGTGGGGGATCCCAGGACATCCCCCACACCATAGCCACGATTGTGCAGTATATGTTAAGAAATACATCCCTGGTAGTCTAGTGGCCCCCCCATGTCCCTGATTCCCCAGAAATAAGAGCCATGACCATCCCTGATGGTCTAGTAGTCCTTCCTCCACCCAAGTCCCCAATTCCCCAATCAATGTCATTATGACCATCCCTGGTGGTCTAGTGGCCCCCCTGCCCATTGCCGTGATCACGGTAAAACCCCGTAATGAAATGTCCTGGTGATCCAGTGGTATCCCCTCCTCCCATCTACACAGAGCCCTTGCCCACCACTCCCCCATCATCGGGGCGGGTGGCAGCATCCTGCCAGCATACTGCCCTGCCGCCAGCTGAATAGTAGGTACAGTATGGGCTGTAAGCCCATAGCCTGGCCCCAGTGTGGACCAATGGGCTTGCAGGGCATACTGTACTAGACAGTCCCAATTCTGTGAATGACCACCAGGATTTTGTGTGCTTGGGTGGGCGGGTGGCCACCATGGCAGGCGGCTGCTGTGTTGCATCTTGCATACAGCAGCCCACCTGATGGGTGGCCGGATTTGTTCCTACTTTTCTGAGGCTCAAGTTTGAGCCTCCCTACATGGTGCAATGCAGGTTGCACCAGCATATCACGCCACACATCCCGGGCTGAATATGGGATGTACGCATATATCATGTGCACACCCCTGCATCTGTGCCGCTTATCTGATTCATTGCCGAGATCGGGATTTCAGGCTGGCGCCAGCAAGTCCTTTCTTTCAATATCCCGCCAGGGTGCAATGCAGGGTTGCACCGGTGCAACTCTGTTGTGCCAGGCACAAGCCCTTTGAATATCCGGGCTATTAAAGCTAATTTAACCACCACGGCAGGAGCTTTAGCAGACCTCAGAGAAAACAGCATTGTATGAACAGGGAAATCATGATTGAACTACACAGCAAAGTTCAGGGGGAGGATGAAGCAGGTGGAAACAATCAAGCTTGATAGCATGGGGAGCAAGTAGTCCTGTAGCACGAGAACAGCATAGGGTTGTGTAAAAACACAAGCACTGGGTACAACAGCAATGGGAGTAAATGAAACAGTAGCAGGGGTCTGCAAAACAAAAGGCCAAATGGCAGAAGCAAGCAAATGGAAGGACAACTGGTATGAAACCCCCCCCCCCAAAAAAAAAAGAAAACAAAACCAAGACACAAACAGAGAACAAACAGGGAAGAAAAAAAGGAAGCACCGGCCAAAGGCAGAAATATAAACTATCAAACTGTCTATTTTCTCTGACAAATGTCACTGGCTGCCTTGCTTACAATGCTACCCTTGAATTGTATTAATCTGTACTCTGTTTGCAATGTCCACGTTGTTGTAATGTCTGTCTTGATGTTCCCCATAATTTGTATTTCTCTGACGTGGAACCTTTGTAAAAGAGCCAAGGCTCAAAGGTATTTGTAATCCTAGACTTGATAAATAAAAAAATAAAATAAAAAGAAGCAGAAGAACAAAACACAGAGTCCAACAGAAAGAAGCAGCAAGGGTGGGAGGGTCAGGGTAGGCCCCAGCCAAGCACAGAGCAAACGGACAGAGCCTCCGGCCAGCAAAGAAAAAGTGCTTCAGAAAGAGGTTAAGAGAAACTGCTTATATAGCTCAGGAGGTGGGAGTACCTGGTTTCTTGTCCATCAAACCATAGGCAGAGCCTTCCAATTATTTAAAGCCATAATAGCTTTTTCTACTTTCTCCAATGTGACAGACAATAGTAATTCATCAAGTTTTTCTACCAGAATTTCAGAAATTATTAGGCCTGCTATGGCTTCCTTGACCTGTTCTTCTGAGATATGTCGGTCAGAAAACATGGTTTCCATATATTTTTCTACCGCTGACATAATCTCTTTTTGGGTATCAACTAGAATTCCTTTATGATTTATCAATTTGTGCATAGTTTTATGTTGTACTCTTTCCTTACAACTCTCAAATATATCCCGTTGTCAGTTTTGCTGGGGTACCTACGCTATGCTCGTATCAGAGCGCTGCAGCTCTGGAATACTGAGAACTTTCCGTTTTGGTTCTGATAGTTTTTACTTATTCTGTAAAGGCTCTGCAGCCGTCATTGACTAAGGACAAAACCTTGCAAAACTGTGCCCTAAGAGGCAAATAAGTTTTATATTGCTCTGAATGTGTTTCCCAAGCTAAAGTTTGTAATCTTTTTCTCACTTCTTTTTTGGTACTCTCCCACCATCTAATTAAGTCATCTTCCTTACAAGCCACTGACTTTCTAGCATTGAATAAATCTAGTATTTGATCTTTAACAGCCTGATTATCCAACAATGTGGCATTTCCAGTATCCCTTACCTGTTTTTTCTCATTCGAAAGTGAAATATCAGATAACACTAATAGATTATCAGAATTTTCTACAGGAATGGTATGTGCTGTTATAGATTGTAGAGAGTTTGTGGCAAAAATAAAATCAATTCGAGTGGCTAATGTACTTTTATAAAAGGCATAGCCCCCAGAAGGATGAATGGCCCTGTAAACATCTTATAGTCCTCCTTGTTCTATTGTTTTATTTAAAGTTTTGGTGTCACAAAATTGCTTATTTTTTTTGCTGCTCTATCATTTATATTTAGCACACAATTAAAGTCTCCTGCCCATATAATGAACTTGGATGTAAATAAGTAGAGTTTGATCAGGTTCATTAAGTCTATTGTATCTTTCTTCGTTTGAGGTCCATAAAAATGAATCAATCTCCAAGCTATGTTGTTATGTGTCACATCAAGTAATAAAGCCCTTCCAGGCCATATATCTACTACTTTAGATACAGTATAATCATAACCCCTAAAGAGTATTCCCACTCCCCCACATCGGTCCAGCCCTGTTGAACAGAAAGAAGGACCCCAACACCACAATTTACTGGCTGCAGAAATGTCACTATTGGTAGACAAATGAGAATCCTGTAAAAAGCAGATGTCCAAAGCAAGTTCTTTAAGTATGGAAAAACAGATCACTGTTCTCCTAGGATTTTTAATGCTATTCATGCTCAGTGTGGCAACTTTATACATCTGTGAGGAAGACATGAGAAAGAAAGAAAAAAAGGGACACATTTACTGCTTAAACATTTTTCTGTTCTAATCTGCCACTCCTTCCTGGTCGAGGTCCTAAATGTTTATTTTTTGCTCTGTCAGCTTGCACTTTTTTTTCCAGTGGTTCATCCTCTGATTCAGAAGATACCCCTTGTTGTGACAAAAGAGTAGAGGACGTCTCGACCTAAGAAAAAGGAGCCTGGTAAATGTTTGGGCCCTTCATAGAAACATAGAAACATAGAAGTTGATGGCAGATATGGACCACAAGGCCCATCCAGTGTGCCCATTACTTTTTCTACCATATGAATGTGCCATTGGCCTTTGCTCTGTCAATGGCCTATCTATTTATACTCATCTGTATAGCTCCCTTATGCCTATCCCATGCCTGTTTAAAGCCCTGCACTGTATTGATATCTACCACTTCCTGAGGTAGGCCATTCTATGCATCCACCACCCTTTCTGTAAAAAATAATTTCCTCACATTACCCCTTAATCAGCCTCCCTCTAATCTCATGCTGTGTCCTCTTGTCCTGCTATTTTTCTTATATTGAAACATGTTAAGACTCTTTCACCTTCTTAATGCCCTTAAGGTGTTTGAATGTTTTGATCATATCACCTCTATCCCTTCTTTGCTCTAGAGTATACATATTGAGCTCCATTAATCTGTCCTCATATGTTTTCTGATGCAGTCCCTGCACCATTTTGGTTGCCCTTCTGTGGACTGCCTTAATTTGGTTAATGTCCTTGTGAAGGTGTGGCCTCCAGTACTGCACGCAGTACTCCAGATGGGGCCTAACCAGTGTCTTGTAAAGAGGGATTATTACCTCCGGAGCTCTTACGACTTGTGATACCCCTACTAATACACCCCAAATATCTCTAGCCTCACTCTACTGTTTTAGTGGTCTGCTTGGATGATTTCAGGTCATCGGTGATGATGATGCCCAAGTCTCTTTCTTCCCTTGTGACTGCCAGCAACTCCCCTCCCAGCCTATAGGTGGCTTCAGGGTTTCTCTTCCCTGTGTGCATGATCTTGCACTTCTTTGCGTTAAACCCCAGTTGCCTCTCTTCCGACCATTTTGCCAAGTAATCCAGATCTCTTCTCATTCTGCCCACCCCATCTGGATCATCTACTCTGTTGCAGATCTTGGTGTCATCTGCAAACAGACAAACCTTACCCACCGGTCCATCTGCTGTGTCACTATGAAGATATTGAAGAGGACTGGCCCCAGGACTGATCCCTGAGGTATCCTACTTGTGACTTGCATCTCTTCTGACTGTATACCATTTACCAGACTGTATACCATTTACCATCACTCTCTGTTTTCTGCCCGCTGACCAGTTTGTCACCCAGTTGACCAACTTCTGACCCACCGAGCCAACCCAGCTTATTAATCAATCTTCTATGTGGAACAGTATCGAAAGCTGTGCTGAAGTCAAGGTAGGTGTCATCAACTGCTCCTCCTTGGTCCACCACTCTTGTTATCGAGTCAAAGAAATCTATGAGATTAGTTTGACAGGACCTTCCTGTTGTAAACCCATGCTGTCTTGGATCCTGTGCTCTTATGGATTCCAGATGTTGCACTATCCTTTCCTTAAGGAGTGCCTCCATAATCTTGCCCACTACTGAGGTAAGACTGACTGGTCTGTAGTTCCCTGCCTCCTCCCTGCTACCACTCTTGTGGAGTGGGATCACATGAGCCCTTCTCCAGTCTTCTGGGCCCTCTTCTGTGCTCAGAGACTCACTAAACAGTTCTGCTAATGGCTCTGCTAGTTCCACCCTTAGCTCCTTTATTACTCTGGGTGTATGCCATGAGGTTCCATTGCCTTGTCCACTCTGAGCTTATTGAGCTCTTGTAGGACCCTTTCTTTTGTGAAAGGACTAGTGCACACCTCCCTCCCCCCCGTGTCCATGGTGCTGAGCTGTGGGCCCTGCCCTAACTTCTCAGTAAATACTGAGCAGAAGTATTTAGTTAGAATAGATGCCTTTACATGGGCCTCCTCCTCACATGCCCCCTTACCCCCTTTGATCTTAGCAATACCCCCTCTGGACATTCTCCTTTCACTAATGTATCTATAGAAAATCTTATCACCTTCTTTTACTGTTTGTGCTAGTGTTTCCTCAGTTTGGGCCTTTGTCTGCCTTCCCTGCTTCCCTTAGGGAAGTTTGGTATGCCTCCCTATCTTCATCCCGCTTCATCCCCTTATATTTCCTGAATGCCAGCCTTTTGGCTCTGACCTTTTCTGCTACTGTTTTTGAGAACCAAAGTGCTTTCCTTTTTCTTTTGCACTTCCGCTTGCCCACTTCACCTGTACCCCCTCACCTGTATTTCTTTTTGCCAAGGCTGGCTTAACTCTGTTGGCCATCTTATCAAAGTCAGCCCCTCTGAAGTCCCATACTTTTGCCTTGGAATGGGATGATTTAGTTCTAGTGACCAAATTGAACCATACCACGTGATGGTCACTGGCCCCCAGGTGACCTTCTACCTGGAGATCTGTGATTCTTTCCCTGTTAGTCAGTACTAGATCTAGGATAGCCCTGTCTCTTGTAGGTTGTTGTACTAGTTGTTTGAGGCCCTCCCCCTGCAGGGAATCCACTATGTGTCTAGTTCTGGCAGATGTTCCTGCTGGTATTAACCAATTTATATCTGGCATGTTGAAGTCTCCCATTATCAGAACCTCCCCTTTAGCTGTCATGTTTTGTATATCTTCTAACAGTAATGTGTCTATGTCCTCCCCCTGGTCTGGAGGCCTGTAGACAACCCCAGTTCTTATGGCTGTCCCATTTCCTGTTTCCAGGGTGACCCACAGTTCTTCTGGCTCCTTATGTGTATTCTTAATTTCTGTAGCTTTGATATTTTCATTGACATAAAGGCCACTCCACCCCCCTTTTTGCACCTTGGTCTCTTCTGAACAGTACTTAGCCAGGTACTGAAGTCTCCCTAGTGTGGTTACTGGTAAACCATGTCTCGCTAATGGCTACTATGTCCAGTTTAGCCTCTGTCATTATTGTCTGCAGGTCTGGGATCTTGTTTCCCAGACTGCGAGCATTTGTGTACATGATTTTCCATTGGCCAGATTTAGGTGTGTTAGTCTGAGGTCTGGCCTTTCCCCTGTATGGGGAGCCAGACCTTTTTCTTTACCTGGTGATGCAAATGCACTACAAACATGCTGAACTCCTGTTTGACCACTAGCTGAGGGGAGAGGGGTGTTCTTCCCATTCGACGTATGGGGTGCTGCACCCCTCTCCCCATTTGCTAGTTTAAAACCTCTGCCCCAATGCACTGACTCCCTCCTTAGTCAGATGCAGTCCATCAAATTTAAAGAACTTTCACTCCCAAAACTGTTGCCAGTTCCCTACAAATTTGTGTCCTTTTTCCTGGCACCAGCCCTTGAGCCATATGTTTAGCTCCCCATCTCCCCTTCTCTGACCTTCCATCAATTGGCTGGCAGTATAGCCTAGAGGTTAGAGGAACAAGGTGTGAATGAGCTTGATTCAATCCAGCAGACCAGACCTGAGTTTGATTCTCACAACCTCCACTTGCATACTGTGTGACTCTGAGCAAGTCACTTAACCGCCCAGTGCTCCCAGGTCACCCCTGAAAACAGTCACTTGTGCCTAGTGGGCTTTACCCGGTTACCAAAGACTAAAATAAAAAAAAAAATCTGCTCCCCTCTCCCAGACTGGCAGGATCTCAGAGAATGAGATGCTGGATGAAATGGATGATAGTTTGTCCCCCAGCCTTGTAAGGTGTTCCTTGGTCTCCACAACTGACCAGCTGGTGAGATTGTTTTTTTATTTATTTTATTTTATTTATGGAGAACTAGGATTAAACACTTTTGAGCTGGGAGCTCATTTACAAAGGTTCCACATCACTGGGAGGGAAGACAGTATTACAAAGGATTGTACAACAGAGAGTGTAAAACATGGACAGTAATTACAGCGGTTTATACAAGCAGGTATATACATACAAGACATAATAATAGAAGGTAGAATACCCTCGGTTTGCATATATAGTAAGTTAGCAGAGTGAATAGTTGGAGGTAGGCAAAAAGGAGTTAGAGGGGAGTTAAGGTGGCAATAGGTGGGGGAGGGTGGTGAGGTGAGAAAGAGATTGACAGCAGTCATAGACATTGTCAAGGCGGGTGGTGAGGGAGTGGGGGTGGGTAAGGCGAGTGGCCAAGCCAGAGCAGCAAGCCACTAGGTGGCAGGGCAGTAGGGGCGGGAGGGAGGGAGTGAAGGGGAGGGTAGAGGTGTGAGGGACCATGCCAATGCAGGGAGCCACTAAGAGGCAGGGCAGAGCCTACTGGCAAAGGGGACTAGTGGTAGCAGCCACAGGTACTGCTTGCGGAAAGATGTTGGCATAGCAGTCTCTTGAAAGGGGCCAGAGTAGGTTGGTTGGAGATGTCCTGGCTGAGGGCATTAAACCAGAGGGTTACTGTGTAGGCAAAGGAGCGTTGACCCTGCATCGTATGAAGGTGAGGAACATGGAAGAGGTGAGTGCTGGCGCTTCTTGTCCTTTGTGAGTTGCTGCTGTGTGGTTGAAGTAGGTTAGCTGTGTCATGGGGAAGGATACCAAGTAGAGCCTTTTTGGCCAGCAAACAGGTTTGGTAGTGTAGCCTCCCACTGAGGTTGAGCCAGCCAGTTTGAGCAATACAGGTCACAGGTATGGGTGAGATGTTCGACCCCTGTGAGCAGTCTTGTTCAGTGCAACCGATATTCTGCTAGCAAGCCATAGTCTATGACAGAAAGGATGGAGCTGTTGATGGCTAGTCTAAGGGCATCCAAAGTGAGACTGTGCTTGTGCCTGTGGAGGAGACCAATTTTGTAGCTGACAGTCCGAGAAACATTGCTGATGTGCTGGTCATAGGCCAGCCAGCTGTCAAGTGTGACTCCAAGATATTTAAAGTGCTGGGTATGTTCGAGCAGAGCTCCAGATCCGGTACCGATGTTGAGAGCATGGGACTTGTGCTTGTTCCAAGTGCTGCAGAACATCATGGTTTTGTTTTTTTTGCTGTTTAGAATTAGTTTATGGTTTTGGAACCAATCCTCAACAATCCTGAAGCTATGTTGCAGATTGCCCTCAAGTTCCTCTGGGTCTGGGCAGCTTGTGAAGATTACTGCATCATCTGCATAGAGTAGCATCTGTTGTGGACAGTGGTGTGGTGGATTATTGAGAAAGATGCTGAAAAGGAGCAGTCCCAATATGGAGCCTTGGGGGACACCAGATCTTGCAGGCAGATGGTCGGAGAGGACATTGTTGATTTTCACTCTTTGTGTACGTTGTCCTAGGTAGCTTTTGAACCAGAGAGTTGATTTTGCAGAGAGGCTGATGGAGGTTAATTGGTTTAGGAGGAGGGAGTGGTGGAAAGTATCAAAGGCCTTTGAGAGGTCAGTGAATACTGCCCCTGCTAAGGTTCCTTGGTCCAATGCCCGGTGAATAAAACCAGTGAGTTCCAGTAGTGCCGTGGAGGTACTATGTCCTTTATGGAAGCCATGCTGCTCAGGGCATTAGATTAAGTATTTTACAAGGTATTCGACCAACTGGTCAGCCACTATGTGTTCTAGTGCTTTGGAGAGTGGTGGCAAAATTGATATGGGCCGGTAGTTTGACAGCAATGCCGTGTCACCATTCTTGTGCACAGGAGTCACGATGGCCGATTTCCACACCTGTGGGAATTGTGATTGGCAGAGTGACAGGTTCAGGATCTTAGTTATGTTGAGGAGAACTTCTTCAACAGTGAGTGCTACAAGTTTGAGGTCCAGTGTGTCTGCACTTTGTCGCGATTTCCCAAGCACTTTGTGAAGGTATTTTCTGACTAGCGAGGGGGTTAGATTCTTGAAGTAAAAAGGGGGGGCAGATTGATGGCGAGCATCAGTAGTAGAGGTGTTGGAGTGAGGTGAGTCCTCGAAGTAGTCTGGGGTGTGTGTCCCAGAGAGGTCCGAGAACACTTCATTGAAGGCGTTGGCTAAAATTCGAGGGTCCTGGGTAGGGGTACCCTGAATGTTGATCAGATTCAGTGATGACTTTACATCCTTCCCAAAGACTTCCTTCATGTTGGTCCAGAAATTTTTTCCATCACCCCAGGAGGCAGTAAGCGACTCCTTGTGGTGATTTGATTTAGCCTGGCGTATTTCCCGAGTGCAGGCATTTCTGGCTTGTTAGTAGGCAAGTACGGCTGAGGGTTTACCCGACTCTCTGGCTAGGTGCCATAGGTGATAACGCTTCTTTGTTTATGAGGTCAGATGATAACCATGGGTTAACTGACCCCTGAGCTTTGACCTTTTTGAGGGGTGCATGCAAGTCACAGACTTCCGTGAACTGTTTGATAAAGTATTCCAAGGCAGTATTGACGTCAGTAGCGTGGTCAATTTGAGACCAGTTGGTGTTGGCAAAATCATGTTTCAGGGACTCAAGGTGCCCATGCTTTAGTAACCTACTAATGGTGAAGTGGGGAGGTGGCTTGAAGAATTTGTTTGTCCAGCTGCAGGAGACTGGGAAGTGGTCACTAATCGCATATGGATGCACTGTCACATTGGTGAGTTGTTCTGGGTTGCTTGAAAGTATCCAGTCCAGAAGGGTGCTGGTGCCCATTTTGTAATTAACCCTGGTGGGGGAGGAGACAAGCTGGGTGAGGTGGGCTGCAGAGGTACCGTCACTGTATGTGCCTGCATCAGGTGAAAGCTAGTTGACGTTAAAGTCACCTAGTAAGATGGTCTCAGAGTTAGAGGGCAGGCCACGGATGGTCCCTATGTGTACCAGGACGGCAATGTTTTCTCCTGCTTCCTGTACAGTTTTAGCAATGTGGCCAGCGTCCCTCCACGCTAATGTATTGATGTGCAAAATGGCTGCCACTACGTGTTCAGTCACTTCACTAGCAGTCTAGCATTGCTTGTAAAGCAGTTTTGGATACAATGCATATGAAAAGTGCTATATAAATGCTGATTCTTCTACTTCTTCTTAAATGCTGCAAAATCAAAAAGGTAGCCATTTGCTTTGTATGATTCTTAGTACTGTTCACATTAGTAGTAATTAACTTAAGATCTTCCAACATGAGAAAAAAAAAAAGGAAAGAACGAAAAACTCAACCATCTTTTTTTTCCCAGATCCCCTTGCCTTCCCTTTTTTTTTTTTTTTTGGAAGACTGCATATCTGGTGGGTTTCCCTCAGTATTAGAGGACAGATCCAGTTGTGAGGACAGAATAGAGGAAGCATCCGAATCTTCTTCAGTTTCACCGCAGTCCTTAGTGTCCTGTAAGAGTTCAAAACGATTCATTAAGGAAATATTGTCTTTTTGAGTGTGTTTTAACAAAGGTTGACCTTTTTGTTATGCTCTTATAACCATCTGAAAAGATTCCATAGTAGAGAAAGAGGGGGTAACATTGCCTCTGAAACACTGGGGTGTATGACCTCCTCCTTGTCTTCCATCATAGGTGCTGAAGAATCGCCTTGAGCCATCTCTGTCACAAGATCAGCAGACTGTGCCATACTTGTTGATGGTTTTGCAAAAGATTGGTCAGTGGGGACTGTTCTGTTGAAAGCTGTCCAATAAGGGGCTGTTCAGCAACAAATTGTTCCGTAGGGAGTGGTGATTAGTGAGGATGGTCCTTTGAAGCTTGTTCTGGGAAAAAGTGATCAGTAGGAGAATTGGGGGGGGTCATTTTGTAGACCCTCATGCGATGCTTTCCCTGTCATGGCACCTTCCTGCCATGTAGTATCTCGAAGTAGTAGGCCTCTGTCTGCAAGGTGGAGGGTTTTCCTGGGTGGTATGGGTTCCTCGCTCTGTCTTTCTTCTTGAGCCATAGTGATGTTGCAGGTGGGTTCAGCTTGGTCAGCAGCATCAGAACTGTTATGAGAGGCCCAGGGACATATGTTATAGATACGTCCCGTGTCATCACACAGGTTACATTTCATAGGGTTCTGTCATTGTTGCCTTGTATGCCGCAATTCAGAACTCAGGGACCACTTAACCTTTGTCACAAGCATTGTTCAAATGTGATCAGGAGCCACATTTGTAGCAGGCCTTTGGCTGCTCATCATAGAACAGGATTCTCCAATCTCCCCACAGAAAAAAAAACTGTTCGATAGATGTACTAAACCACCAGCTGTTTGACAGAATGTTATTTTAAAGTTCCACCCCCAGTCCAAATATCTTAGAAACATAGACTTTGATGTCAGATAAGGACCGCTTGGTCCACCTAGTCTGCGCATTTCCCTACCTATTGGATAAGCTGTCGATTCTAGTTAACCAACAGCCTACTTCCTCCTATCCCCCCCCCCACTATAATTGACTTATGTCTATCCCATGCATTCTTGAATTCCCCCACTGTTTTTGACCCCATGACCTCATCAGGAAGGTGGTTCCATGCATCCACCACCCTATCTGTGAAAAAATACTTCCTCACATTGCCCCTGAGCCATCCCCCCTCTATCTTTAAATTGTGTCCCCTTGTTCTTGCACATCTCTTTTTCGCAAAGATGCTACCCTCTTGGACTTTGTTGATTCCACTGAGGTACTTGAAAGTTTCTATCATGTCCTCCCTCTCCCTCCTTTCCTCAAAGGTATACATATTAAGCTCTTTTAGTCTCTCTTTATATGGCTTCTGTTGCAGACCCTGCACCATTTTAATTGCTCTCCTCTGGACTGCCTCCATCCTGTCTATGTCCTTGCAGAGATGGGGTCTCCAGAACTGCATGCAGTACTCCAGATGGGGTCTCACAAACTGTCTGTAGAGAGGGATATCTTCAGAACTGAAAATAGGTTCTGGTTGGCCTATAACTGTGCATTTTTGTTTTAGTCAGTAGACATACAAGACTAGATGGAGAGAATTAAATCTATACCTGCTGGAGGTTAGAAGAGATAGAGATGACATGATAGACACTTGTAAGTATATGAAGGGAATAAATAAAGTGAATGAAGGTAGCTTATTCAAAAGGAAAGTAGGAGTTAAAACAAGGGGTCATAATTGAAGATTGGAAGGGGAAAGATTTAAGAGCAACGTAAGGAGATGTTATTTCAAAGGGTGGTGGAACTCTGGAACAGATTACCTAATGAGGTGGTATGTGCAGAAACAGTGGAGAAATTCAAGAGGGTGTGGGACAGACACAAGGGGCTGGCTAGTGGGCAGAGGAAAACATCCCTGGGAAGTGGCAACAAGTAGGGGCGGTTGGGAAATGGGCAGACTAGATGGACCAGGATGGTCCTTTTCTGCTGACACATTGCTGTGATAGTATGACGCAATATCCACCACATTAACCTCTTCATTGTTAAAAGGTATCATTATTTTTTTAAACTAGGTTTGGTGAGGGGGATTGCTACAAAGGGAAGCCATAAGGATGATTTTTAAGGTCATGGTATTTTTCCAAAAGTGTGCAAGACCAGCTGGCATTTTAAAGCTGATATCAAAAGTGGTATCACCAGCAGTATGTATCAGGGCACAGATTTCATAAGTAGAATAATGCATGCTGCCCATAAGCAGAGTTCTGGCTACATACAGTCTGTCAAGAAATTCGGAGAGAACCCCATGATATTTCAACCACACTGCCTTTTTCTTTTTGGGGGATCAGGGGCATGTTTGAAACAGTCAGGAAAAAGTCTAGTAGGCTTTGCTCCCCCTGTATGCCCCGGTGTTTCACCAGGAACTGAAGTCTCTGGGCAAGAATGGTTAACCCAGGATGCTGAGTCTGGCATAGTTACATCTTTATGTCCAACTGTGGAGGGCAAACAGGTAGGAGTTCCAGGATGGGTGTCCATATTTTGCATTTGTACATCATATGATGCTTCCAACACCAGGTTATCATGACCGAGGGACAGAGCTGGGGCCTGTGTCCCAGTGTCATTTAGTGCACAACATGCATCTGTGGGCAAAGCAATAGACACAGGAGGGGAACACCATTCTCCCCTTCCAAACACCTAATCATTTTTAAAACCTCAGTACAATTATCCCAGTTTTCAGGAGAGGCTTTTCCCTGTCTAGTAAGGCTATTATACTGTCCAGGCGGAAGTGAATTACCAGAATAATTTTCATCTCGCCAAGTGCCATCAGCTTTTTTAACCCACTTCACGGTAAGGAGGGATTTTTCCACAGACCTTGTTGGGTCTGGAGCATTGCACCACTGATGTCTTTTACCAGACGTTTTTTTCAATGACTCCCCAGCCTGAGCAGTCACTGTGGCTGGAGCTCCTGCACCTGTAAACCCACTTGCAGTAGTCCTAAAAGAAAAAGACACAGGAGTACCTGAAAAGGAGTATACATGTTGAGGAGAGTTCTTCGGACACAGAGTTGTCAGCGTGGTTGACTGCTGACAGCTTGTCAGTTTCCTGTCATCACAGTTTAGCTGTACCAGCAGTTCTGTTTGATCTGCACCACTCTCTTTGTCAGTCCTTGACAGCTGCTTGTCAGCAGTTTCCTTGCCACCATTTTGTAGTCTCTGGTGCTCCAGTACTGCAGCATGTACTGCTCATCAGTTTCAGCCTGCAGCTGAATAAGATGTTGGCATTTGCTTTGCAATGCCAGTTCCAGGCAGCTGCCCGCTGAGTCGGTGGCGTCTGTGCTATGTTCCCTACTGGAATGCATTGCATTACAGTAGGATACAGCAACTGGAACTGGAGCATGCTTCCATTTCAAAAAACTTTGTTGCACTCCTGCAGTGGCAGGGTTGCTGCACTGAAACCCTGTGATGAAACTTCCATACAGTCTCTCTTCTTGATATACCGTGTAGAGGTCCAGACAGGCTCCTTCACCCAGGCTGCAGACACACTGTCATCTGCTCCGTACACTGCCATGACTCTCCCACAAGTAGCATTTTGGCCTCCTGCAGGATGAATAAGGGAATTTCCCCAGTGTCATGGACAACATTCCCCCATCAACCAAAAAAAAAAGATCCATGTAAGCTACCCCCAGGACACACCTGGAAAAAGCAATCACAGCTGTCTTGACTTCATCGTCTTTTTCCCACCATATTGACTCCATGGTCAAAAATATCCACCAATGGCTAGGCTTACTCTGTAGAAACAGGTCAATCCTCACCCTAAAGATAAAAAAACTACTAGTCTCCAGCCTCATCTGGTTTGTCGTCAACTATGGATCAGTAATCTCACTTTTGACAGGACACCTAAAAGTCATGAGGGCTTCCCAGCTGCTGCTGCCTTCCCTCCATCTCACGATTGCCAGACCACAGACCCTGGAATCTAGCCAAAGGAGTTGACTCCACTGGCACTTGAAGCAGTCAGATGGCTGTATCTGTATGTTGGCTGGGCTAAGAAAAGCCCACTGATTTCAAATTTCCAGCTCTCAGCATCTTGGGTAAAGCAGCAGGTCAGCGCCTCATATCTCCACACTTTTGAAGGGACACTTAAGGGTTGTGAAGGTCCCCTATCAGTTGCTACTGCCTTCCCTCCACCCCATGATTGCCAGGCTGCAGACCCTGGAATTTAGCCTAAGGGGTTGTCTCCACCAGGACTTGTAGCACCCATAAGTCAATCAGGCAGCTGCATCTTTGTGGAAGATGGGCAAAGGAAAGTCCACTGATTTACGTGTCCAGCTCTCAGCAGCTTGGATAAAGCAGTGGGTTAGAGCCTTTTATTTCCACACTTTCAATGGAACACTTAAGGGCAGTGAGGGTAGGGTTACCACCTTTTAGGAAGCCCAAAGTGGGACATTTCTTCCTGAAACATGATTTTTCGCAGGACAATATGTAACCTTGACCAATACATCAGACTTGTTTTCTCTAAATAATCAGAATTAAGACTATATGTTGTAGTTTTTTAGTTGTTTCTAGTGTTTCTTAGCATTTTAAGATCTTTTAGGTAAGGTATTATAGTTTTTTGCAACATTTAGAAGAAAGTCAGAAAATATTTCTTCTACTATAATGTCAGGACATTTAGTATTTTTCATGCTTTTTTGCAGGACACAGCTACCCAAATCAGGACAGTCCTGCGAAAATCAGGACAGGTGGTAACCCTAAGTGAGGGCTCCCTCCACCCCATAATCGCCAGACCACAGACCCTGGAACCTAGTCAAAGGGGTCAGCTCCACTGGGACTTACAGTGCCCATTGCCAATCAGAGAGCTGCATCTGCATGTAGATGGGGCTAAAGAAAGCCTGCCAGTTTCAGATTTTCAGCTCTCAGCATCTCAGATAAAGCAGCGAGTCAGCGCCTCTTATCTCCATACTTACGATGGGACACTTAAGGGTCACAAGGGCTCCCCAAGCTGCTACTGCCCTCTGTGCACCCAATGATGGATGGACCATGGATCTTGGAACCCATCACCTAGGAACCTAACCTAGGGGTCAACTCCACTGGGATTTGCAGTGCCTATTGGACAATCAGGCAGCTGCATCTATGTGTGGGTGGGGATTTACCTTCTTCATACATCAACTCACTCTGGCAAGCTGTTGCACTTCAGGCTGGTGAGCAAAGAGTGTCACATTGTGTGTATCAGCTGTTGGGTCAGCTGTCGGTTGACCATGCTGTCCCTCAGTTTATCTCCTCACACTTCACAGTACTATGTCCTCTTCTGGTTTGCCTAAATTCTCTATTAAGTGTCTAATTTTGCAGATGTCTTCCTAATCACTGCCATAAGTTACATCGTTACTTATCATTGTTGACTGAACTTTGCTTTGCTGGGTAGTCTTCTCATCAGTACTGCTGCTTCACTGTTTATTACTGTGGTGGGACTGCTGTAGTAAGTGTGTAGCTGACATATTGCTTCTTATGTGGGCTGCTATTATCTGGTTTCATCAGCGATAATCTGTGTCTTACTCCAGTTATCTGTTTAGTGATATACCATATTTCACTGTTTTAAAGCTGCCCTCAAATAGTACCCGCCCTAGAATTATAGTCACATGGTTCACACAGTGTTAGTAATAGAAGCTGCCCCCATTTATAAGCCCTTTGAGTACCGGTATCAACTAAACAACCCAGTCGCTTGCGCCCTGTAAAAAAACCTAATCACAGATCATAAATCTTAATGGGTGTTACCATTACCACAGCCCATTTGTGATTGTTATCCCACTGGAAGTGAAGCAAGCTCCTCTGTCTACTGTGTGGCATGGCATGTGTTTGCATGTATCGCTCCCTATTCCAACATTGAAAAACACAAATCGCTAATTGCAAATTGGCTTACCTTTCACAGCCCATTTGTAATTTTAGCCCCAATTTTAGCTCCATTTGATGCAAGCAAGCCACTAACTGAACAGCTTCCATGTCTCGGGTTGCTATCATATGGCTTCTGGTTGCTACCGCATGTGTGTGAGCATCCTAGCCGGCATGTTAACCATAGGCACAGAGGCAAGCAAAGCAAATGACCGGGGACAGTTTTGTTAACAAATTTATTGCATTTCCATTTATTTTTTTAAATTTATTTTTGATAAAAGTAAAAATAAAAGTAATTAATACTATCTCTTGGCAAGTCATGGATTTTAATCAATGTTATTGTTGCTGTCAGGATCTGCTTCTGCTTTGGAGCCATCGACTTCCAGATACTCAATGCAGAAGTCTGATCCCTGCGATGTAGAGCCACTACTACCAGCACCTATGAAGAAAATAAAAACCAAAGTGTTAGTACTTCACTACACTTTTAATTTTACAAAGGTGGGTCAGCAATCTTATCTTGCAGTGATGTCAGCTTTTCACTTATGGATTGTGCAGATTATGGTATCCGTGTCAGTGGATGTGATGCCACAAACTGCAAAGGAGTTGGTCACATTTTCTTTACTGAAAGCTCCCCAGGCATCTTTCACCCACTCTAACATTTTGAGCTTTGATGGAGTTTTCAGGTTCCCACTTGCTGTAAGGTGTCTTTCTTCTGTGGCAAGCCAGACATCATAGCACTCACGATAGAGTGCTTTAAATGGGGCATTCCACGACACACCGGTGGGGTGCAGAAGTTTTATACAGCTGCCCAATATAGCAGCCATCACTGTATTTTTTTTCTTTAGGCGATTCTTGACAGCAGGTGAAATGTGGCAACGAAAAGTGTCCCATACCAACATTCTCTTACTAAACACTATGCCACCCCACACAGCGTCTACCCACTGAAGTGTTAGCTCTTTGTTCATCCATCCATTTTCAGACATGGCCACAATAACGTCTTGAACGCCAGCAAACTCCTTGGGTATTCTTTTCCCTTTAAACACAGCAAAGACAGGGCATTTTCTACCATCTGCCATTGCAGCTAAACAGACAGTTATTCTTTGTTTTTCATGGCCAGTTGTCAAAAGGGGCACTGACTTTGCTCCTGTGGCATCAGTAGTTTTTTCTCCGGGCATGTCAGCCCACACCGCTGTCTCATCCACATTGCTAATGCAGTGCAGAGGTATTTTACTGTTCTAAATCTGCTTGGCACAAAAAAGCACAAATTCAGTCACCTTCAGGATGTAGTCTTTAGGCAGACACTGGCCCACTGTGGTTCACTGCCGAATTGTACAACCCCACCATGACAGAAAGCGGTTCACCCAGCCCCTGCTAGCTTTGAATTCAGGATTGTGTATCATTGCAGAGGCTTTGAGGGCAATTGTTTTACGGGTGACATGCAGATGCTGCTCTCCCTGCAGAGAAATCCAGGTCGCAAGTTTTTCCTCCTTAGTGGGATAGGAGGGCTTATGACCAGCACTCACAAGATGTCATCTCTTTCTGTTGGATTCTGAGCAGCTGGCTTCTGTCACCATTGCATGTAGCCAGTCTTTATTTTTATGCCACTCTCTTATCTGTTTCTCATCCAACTTCAGAGCCCTCAGCAACCAGACGATTGCCTTCCTGTTCTGCCCGATTCACAACTGACAATTTAAAATCCAGGTCATAGCATTTATGCTTTGTCATGGTAGGTAGGTAGGTACTGCGGTATACTGTACAGCAGTGCACCAGAGAACACAGTGATAACACGGAGCTCGACTGCAAGGCACCCAATACCCGCTTTATAACTAGTTTAAATGTCAAACTAATTACCGGGACCACCTAATGGAAGTTTGACAGAACATCCTACCATACTGTTAGTAATGTAAGGGTTCCTCAAATAGTGTCCGCCCACGAATAAAGCCTCCTGTCAAATTAATTGAACTAATTGAAGCCGAGGCTTCAAAACGGTGAAATATGGTGTACAGTATTAGCTGTAGGGCTGGGCAAAATTTTCAAATTCTGCAAAATTTTGTACAATTGTTTGGAATTTTCAGAAATCCTTGAATTGGTCATAACCCAGTCAGTATTATAGTTAGAGATCTGAAATTTGACATGCATATTGTTTACAGATGGCTATAAAAGGGTGCCACAATTCATGATATTTGCTTTGAGGGGAAGGGAAGTTATAGGGGTTCAAAGTCTTGCAATTTATTATTCATGTGAAAATTTCAGAAACTATTTCAATGCTTACAATTTAGCCACCTTTGGAGCTAGATTATTGAAATCGTATATACATTCTTAGAAGAGTTATAGAATCTGCTAAATAGATTGCTAATTGGTTATGTAAATTGTTTAAGTTACAGACATTAATAATTTCATGATTTATTTGTTAAATTGTGTGAAAATGTTCAAAATGTTTAGATGTTTATTGCTACATTGCTATTGCAGGCATACACTCAAGATTTGGCATGCATACCAAAGTAAATGTGTCCTTGAATTTATTTAAGCTGGATAAATGTGGTTTAGTATGTTAATGTTTATCGTTGATACTTTAGAAATTACTAATTGACAACATTTCCTCAAAAAGTCATGGACGCATAATAGGTAATGCCACTAAAATTCTACTTCCGGAATTTAACTTTCACAAAACTCTTATCACCACTGAATCACCATACCTGCACTAGCATTGTGGCCCTGCAAGACCCTCCAACTCTCCTGTGACAGTGATGCCCAGCCACTTGCGCCATCATGACCAAAGATATCCAGATACTTGTGTCACAATGGCCTCAGTCATAACTAGTTGTAAGGCTTGGTGTCACTTGGTGCCACTATTTGTAAATAGCAAAAATATACTGTACATTGTTATCTACAGGGTTGTAAAAGAGTCAACAGGTAGCATTGCACAGAAACAATGCTGCATGTGCATGTCTTTCCACAAGTCATTAAGTCAGTAGCTGCAGTGGTTATCTGGAGTATTGCAAGAATTCAGACTAGTGCACAGTGATGTCCATGACTATTCTTCATGGTTTCGCACTCAAGATAATGACCTGACACTTGGTACCACTATACATTCACTATAGAGCCCCCTATGAATGCTGCCTTACTGCTTCTTTACCCAGCCCTTACCTTCTTCTACAATGGCAACTCAGGTGAATGACTGAGCAAAATGTATGGACATGGCTTCAACAAAAGCATCACAACATTCTACAATTTCACAAAAACTCATGAAATTCAACTTTAATTACTGATGTTATTTTGAAATATTTGACTGCTTATAACTTGGCCAGCCTTTAAAGGGAAAGTTCCCTCAGCATGTTTTCCAGATACCTGTGTAGTTTGTAGGTATGAACAATGATTCCCTCTCTTGCATCCCCCTGATGTCATCCTGATTTAAATATAAATGAGGTTGCTTCACTCTGCCCTGGTGTGAAAACCTGTTTGTCTCCATTCCAAAGGTCACTATCCCACTAATGCAAGGCATCATGGGTGTTGATGATGTGTACATGCACAAGCCAGCAGAAGTTACACTCTCATTCCATTCTGTTACATGTCTTGTGAAGTTCCTGTATTCTCTAAAAGCATTTTGGTCTAACTCAGATAAACTTCAAACTACATAAAACAGCAGAATACTTACTACACCTTGAAAAGTTTCATTGCCAGCATAAGACAAGAACAGACAGACTGCAAAGGACAGCAACAGCACTAACACATTGTAACTACTGCAAGCTTTAGCACCAAGACATTACAAAATTCCAGGATGCCTTACATGAGTTAGGTCATGAACTTTGCAATGGAGTCAAGTAGCTTTTCACTTCAGGCTTAAGTACCTTCATTTACATTTAAATCTTGATAAAATTAGGAGGGCGCAATACAGGCAATCATTTTGCATGCCTACAAACTACACAGGGAAGCAGAATAAAAGATTGAGGGGATTTTTCAGTTATGCAAGAGATTTGAGAGTTGACCCATGCAGAGTCTTTTTTTTTTATTTTTCATATTGTTTTTTCTCCTAGCCGGAAGCTTGTCTGTCAGTGGTATACCCTGCTCACAGGAATATAATTTGATCAGGCTGAACTCAGCCATCATTCAGTTGGCTGCCAGGTTTTTCTCCAACATTTTTTTCCTCTTGTCTCCACTGGCGGGAGTGGTGCCTCTGTCAGCCTCACACAGCCACAGCTTTCTTTGTGGCAGGAGAAAGCTCCCTGATCCAGCCGCAGGGGTCTCTGTGTTAGTGGAACCTGCTGCCAGCCCTCACAGACAAAGATGTACTGCCAAGTGGCAGCTGTTTCAGTCATAGCCTGACTCCTGATGTGACTTCATGGGCTCACTTCCGAACCTAGGTCGTCAGCATGACAGCATGACACTCTGCTGCTGGGCCATGGAGCTGGCCTGAAAGCCTATTATTAAGGGTCGATGAACCTAACAAAATTTGGTGATATTCCTTTCTCTAGTTTTAAAGTCATAGCGGCTTAAAATTCTGCAGTTTACATAACTGCAAAATGTGAACTTAAAAGTTCTGAAAGTCTGGACACTTATAACTCAGTCACCTTTAAAGACAGAGATCTGAAACTTAGTATATGTCTGTATAGACCTTGGTGTGGAATAATACCTGGGTCACACCTGGAAACAAGCTTCAGCTCAGTGTGCCTTTCCTGGTCACAAACTTTTACATACATAAATAATAAATATAATACTTTGGAAATTCTGCAGTTTACATGATTTTGAAATATAACTTTAAAATTTCCGAACATTTGGAGGCTTATAACTTGGTCACCTTTAAAGATAGAAAGCTAGCAATGGTCTGTCTGTGCAGCGGTTGGATTTCCACTTGTGACATTGGTGACCTGGGTTTGGGAATGGAACCGGGGCATTGGATGGGCTTGCTGGGGGGAGAAGCATGAAACATCCTGAGGACTGCTCTCCTTCTCCAGGGGGAGGGAGGGGAAGAGTGCCCTGCACTTGACAGACCCCTGGTGGAGGCCAGGGGTACCACAGTGACCAGTGCCAGCATGTTCAGGGGGGCAGGGCAGACGCTGGACATCATTGCACATCCCTGCCCCCAGGGCAGCAAAAACCAACAAAATGCCAGCCCCCAGCATGACAGCCCATTCCGCTGCCCCCTGCCTCTGATGCCCACCGGGGGAGGGTCCTGCTCTTGTGGCCCCGACATGGGGGGTAATCCAGGGCTTGTCCACAATGTCCATTAGGGAGTGGGAAGGCCCCATGATGGCCCCACCCAAGGGAGTAAGCCTGGGCATGGGGGTGGCAGACTGATGGGATCTGATGAGAGGGGAGGCTGGACCAAAAATAGGAAAACTAAAAAAAAAAAAAAATGAGATCTGAAACTTGTCTGCGTAGGCTTTAGTAAATGCAGCATACCAACCATGGTGCAATTTGGACTAATACTTTTGAAATTCGACAGAAACAACTGAAATCACAATTTTGGCAAAATTTAGGAAAATTTTTATGGAAATTTCGTGAAATTTCACAGAAGCAAAATTGGTATTTCATCAGACTTTTGCTGACAGAAGATACCTTTTACCCAGCCTCAATAGCTGTCCTGCTGCTTTTCCTCAAGACTGCTATTTTTTGCTAGGGTGTCGGTGAATTTTAAGCTGTCTTTGTTGCTTGTACATAATGGGTTGACCTGATTTAAATATTCAGTTTTTGGCTAAATGTTCAGGCCCTTGCTACTCCCTATCTGGGTCAGCATGCTTTCCATTTGTTTGCTTCTACCTGGGTTACTGATTTGGTGGATATGATTGTAAATGGACAGTCTCCCTCCCAGTCTGGTGACAATATTAACTGTGTTTCATTTTTGATGCAGTCTCTGCTCAGAATTTGGGAGCATGTTGGCCCTAAGAGCATGTGTATTAAATGGTTTTACTCTTGTTATCCTAATGACTATTACTGATTTCCCAGTTACTGTTAATGATCACCAGTATTTGGCCCCCACTAGACAATCCAGGGCTTCCAGTTCTCTAATTAATGGTGTCTCAACCTTCCACCCAGTGCTAGCATAGTGAGCATTTGTGTTTTTTTTTATTGGCTTGGCATCTAACCAAGTGTGCTTTTCATTGGCCACTTCCTGATCAACAGCTGCAATCTTATCTTCACTATGGCACCTAACTCTTTTGTAACCCTATCGGGAGACATTGAATCCAATCCTAGTCCATCTTGCAATCATGCTCCCAAAAATTCCTCACTAGGGTTTAATACTAAGAGAATCGAGGTGGCCAATCTTCATATTCAGAGCCTGATGGCTAACCTTCATGAAATGGAAGCCTGGGTTGCTCATTACAGTCCAGATATACTGTGAGTCACTGAATCATGGCTCAAACTCTCGATCCCTGATTCTATATGCTCTCTGGCAAGATACAAGCTGCTCAGAATTGACTTCCCCTCCACCAAAAGGGGGAGAGAGCATAGTGGTTTACTTTCAGAATCACCTAGACCTGACTGTTTTACCAGGTGACACCCCTTTCCTTTGTGAAGGCCTTCATCCCCTTCTAGTCTGAGGGAATACTAAGAAAGTTTACATTGTGTGTGCATAAAATCCTCCCAAGGTTGGTAGGCTAGCATATCAGAGTTAATTGAGTATCTGTGCTCTGTTATTGGGAAAAATTAAGTTATTTTACTTGGCGATTTTAATCTGGACTGACTAAGTAGAAACTCTAAATCTTTTGAGTCGCTAAGAAGTAAAAGACACCTCTCTCTGCTTATCTCTGACCCAACCCGACTGTCTACCAATGGAGGTAACCACTCCCTCATTGATTGGATTTTGTCTAACAAGAAGAATAGGACTGTTGCTGCTGGCATTCTTGCTAATACAATTAGTGACCGTTCTCTGGTCTTTTGCATATGGAATTCTCACTCTCCCAGCTGCCCTCCCGAGTAGCTATTAATTTGGGATTTCTCCAGGTTTGATCAGGTTGCCTTCACTGCTGCTCTTCTTCTGTTAGACTGATCCCCACTATATAGCTCCAGTGATGTTGATGAAACCCTTGCCTGCTTTACCTCCACTCACCAATCCCTTCGGGATAAACACATTCCACGCATCACGTATAGGGTGAGAGGGAAGGCCACTAGTGATAGATGTTGGGATAAATTTAAAGCCATGTCACTTCACTCAGATTGGTTGGAATACAGGTTCTTGATGAATGCCTGAAAAAAATAAATTAATTTGGCTAAAAGCTTATACAGTAAGGAGCTCCTGCAGACCTCTGCAAGTGACTCCAAGAGATTTTGGAACCACATCTTGAGTAACAGTAAAAATCACTGTCTGACATGACAATAAATAATGCAAATTGTAGTAACCATGACACAGTCACCAACACCTGTAACTACCACTTCTCAGACCTAACTAAGTTTGAGAGTCTGATGTCATGCTCCACTGAGTGTACTTTACCACCTGGTTGTCCTACCTTCCCGCCATTTTACCTCCGAGCTGTCACTTGCAGTGTGGTGCTGTGGCTTCTAAAAACTATCTCCACTTGTGGGATCCTTAGCACTGATGTGCTAGGCTACTTAAAATCACTGCCCCCCTTCTAGCCACCCTGATTAAAGGACTATTTAATCTAATCCTTTCTACAGATACCATTCCTAACAGCTGTAAGATTGCTAAGGTCATCCCGGTATTCAAAAAGGGTGATCATAAAAGCACAGGAATGTATCGGTCTGTTGCAGTCCTGCCTGTCCTTAGTAAACTGCTTGAAAAGCTGGTGCTCTCCCAGGTTATTGTTCTCTTTCACAAACATAACCTGCTGTTCCCTTCCCAACATGGATTCAGACAGGCTCACCAGCACTGCTATTAGATGGCTCTCTAGCTCTAGCTATCTTAGTGATGGACTGCAGTTTGTTAAGGTTAACAAGGCCAAATCTGCCTGATCCACTGTCAGTGTTGGTGTTTCCTATATTGGGCCCATTGCTTTTTTCCATCTTCATTAATGATATCCCCAATGCCATATCATTCTGTAAAACTGTAATATATGCTGATGATATGGTGCTATACACTAGCTCTGAGAGTTCAGCTGCCATCAGTATTCAACTCAGTGCTGACTTCAATATAGTTCAGATCTGCTTGTACACAAGAAACTTGTCTTAAACTCTTATAAGACCCAGTCCATGCTTTTTGGGTCCACACCTAGGTTAAGGGCACGCACCACTGACTTAGCCATCCACTGTTTAGATGCACGCCCTTCTCCCCGTGGTTGACTCTTTTAAATATTTAGGCCTTACCTGAGATCCTGCCTCAGATTTTACCCTGCACATCTCTAACATCTGTACATCAGTAAATACTAAGCCTGGGCTTTCCTATAGAGTCAGATGCACTCTCATTTCTCCAGCAAGAATTGCAAAAGCCCAGGGAGTCCTGCTACTAAGCCTTATATATGGGCTGAGTAAGCAATAAGACATGATGGGGTGTGCACTGAACAGATTTTACTGCATGCCCAGGGGCATAGTGAGGCACAAGGCCACAGGCCGAGTGCTTTCAACCCTTGGAAGTGTGGTAAAATCTGTTCAATACACACCCCAGGAGTGTCTTATTGCACTTATAAAATGGGCTACTTTTTTTCAACTTTTTTTACAGTTAGAAAATCATGTTTCATATACAAAAATTAGATTTGTTTGAGAATTTATGATAAAATATCCCTTCCACCTGTTAGAAAATGACATCAAGTTTATCCTTCACTGTCATCAGTGTTGCCACGGTAAGAGGGGGAGGGGGAGGGGGAGAGGACCGACTGACCATGACCAGCGGAAATCTCAGGAACACAGCAGGATCGGGCAGTGACTCCAGCAGGAGCAGGCGAGGATTTGCTGTCTTGTTTAGGAGGA
Source organism: Neoceratodus forsteri (assembly GCA_016271365.2). Taxonomy (NCBI): domain Eukaryota; kingdom Metazoa; phylum Chordata; order Ceratodontiformes; family Ceratodontidae; genus Neoceratodus; species Neoceratodus forsteri. Next base: position 1,274,923,553 of record CM057450.1, on the reverse strand, counting down.
GTGAGATTGGGTCCATTAAATTAAGAAAAATACAAATATAGAAACGGAGTTCGATTGAGTGGGGAGTACGCAGGCACTGCGCTGTGGAAGCTGAATCGTAAGACTGTGTGGCTTCACATGCTATAAAAGGAAATATGTAGAAATGAATTCTCTCACTTGGTGGGTTGTTGGTGAGAGAAAATGGAATAATTAATCTCTGTCTGAATTATAGTTATGGCAGGATTTACAGACGTGCAATCTAAAAAAAAAAAAGAGAGAGAGAAATCCCCTGTATAAATCAGTTTGGGTATGCCAGAATACTACTGAGTCAATAATAAAAGCAATCCATAGAAGCCTTTGTGAGATGAGTACTACTGTCCCCATCAAAAAAAAAAAAAAAATTGGGAGGAAAATCTGAGGTTCAGATATTCCTATTGCTGATTGCAGGCCAGTACAATCACCAATAGGAAAGAGGTAGCCAGCACCTGCAGTCTGAAAAGATCTTGATAAATGGTATAGGTCCACTGAAGTACAAGGAGCTCCTGCATCTTCCTGTTCCACCTCCACTCACAAGATCTAACCACGTCACCATTTTCAGCACGAAATAAAGTAAAGCACTTATAGTGGCTAAATCAAGGTATGTGCTCTTTCTTCTGCATCATTCAGCAATGACTGTCAAAGGGATTTTTAAGTGATTTTCAAGCAATTTTGAGTGTTGTCTATTCAGACTGCAGGTGCCTGCTACCTCTTTGCTACAGTCTTGATTTGAAAAACATGGCACTGTGACTCCCTAGTGCATTCTCAAATTGTATCACTAGTGAAATCAACAACTCTGGTTTGTCTGCTCAGCAGAGTTGAACATTTTCTGGCCATCTGACAGGGTGACAGAAGATGCAGAGTTTACTTTGAGAATGGGGCAAGAGTGCAATCACTAGTGGAGACAATAAGTGAAGGCAGGAATGCTGTTGGAGTGGCGGCACAATTGTCAGGTGAGGGAACAGGGCAGTTATGTCACCTGAGAGCATGGGATCAATTTAGATTTTTTTTACACACATTTAAGTGTTACATATGTGTAGGCCTGCTATTTACAATAAGTAATGCTTTATGTGGGATTTTTTTGATGACTGACCTTTCATTTGAACCACGGGAGTGGCAGCATGTTGTCGTCGGTAACCGGTTGAAAAACTAGGGTGGCATTTCAAACCCTGAATGTTCCAATGGCATACTGATATTCTTTTTCTTTTTTTGTACTGTGGTCCTGCTATTAAGGACTTGTTTTTACCTGTGCATCGAATGGATTTGAAAACTGATCAAAATGAAGGAATTTCCCAGCCCATTTTATAACCTCTTTTTTAATTAGGTCAGTGCATGCAACCTATCCAAATGGAACATTTCCTACAACATATGTCGATTTGCTTTATCTGTTGCCTGGCTGATTCACCACTGTACTCTACGCTACAGTCTTGGTTGATAGCTCTCCCTCTCATCACCTATACACCCTGGGCTGTGGCATTGACAATATTATTACAGCTAGAGCTGTAGGCATGGTTAGATATTTCCTGAAATGTCTGTGACATCTCTGGAGAAGTTTCCTGCCTGCCTGCAGTACCACTATGGGCCACCAGAGAGAATCTCTTTAGCTATATTGTAAAATATCTGGAAATATCTGACCATATCTATGGCTGCAACTGTAGGTCATCTAAATCTGCAACACTGACAGCTCTGTTGACTCCTTCAGATCAGACCTACCCCCCCTACAATCCAATGGTCTGTCCACTGTGGGGGATACTGGGATGTATAGGGAGAGGCATCACCAGCAGAAAACAGGAAGTTGTTATCCCCCTGTACAGACAGTTGGTGAGACCCCATCTGGAGTACTGCGTCCAGTTCTGGAGAACCCCCTCTCCGCAAGGACATAGGCAGGATAGAGGCAGTTCAGAGGAGGGCAACTAAAATGGTGCAGAGTCTGCAAGAGAAGCCATACGAGGAGAGGCTAAAGGAGCTTAATATGTATGCCCTTGAGGAAAGGAGGGAGAGGGGGGACTTGATAGAAACATTTAAGTACCTCAGTGGAATCAACAAAGTCCAAGAGGGTAGCATCTTTGCGAAAAAGAGATGTGCAAGAACAAGGGGACACAATTTAAAGATAGAGGGGGGATGGCTCAGGGGCAATGTGAGGAAGTATTTTTTCACAGAGAGGGTGGTGGACACATGGAACAGCCTTCCTGAGGAGGTTGTGGGGTCTAAAACTGTGGGAGAATTCAAGAATGCATGGGACAGACATAAGGCAATTTTTTTGGGGGGGGTAGGAGAAAATAGGCTATTGGTTAAATAGGATCTGCAGCTTATCCCCTAGGTAGGGAAATGGGCAGACTAGGTGGGCCAAGCGGTCCTTGTCTGCTGTCAAAGTCTATGTTTCTATGTTACTCCTGACTATACCCAAATGCTTCTCTACAATAAAATGGGTGAGCAGGCATTTGCCATCTTTACTCCTAGGGTTTGGAAGTCCCTCCCTTCTTTGGGTCTCTCAGGCTCATGCCCTAGTTTCAAGAAAGAACTTCACAAATTCTAAAGTTCAACAGATAAATGTTCATGTACCTGATACTCTTGTTCTGTAGGAGTATTCTTGTATTGTAATGTTTCCAGCCTGTATGCTTTGTTTTTCTCTTGTCACATTGTTGAATTTATTATCTTTTTTATAATCAAAAGTGTAATGGTACTTTGAATTGGAAGACATACATTGTAATACAACACTTATAACTTCAACATGTATACCTAGTTGAGGGTCGGAAACCTCCTCTCATGGAGATACAACTCTAAACTTCAGCAAATATTTAAAAATAAACAGACATCTTATTTGTTGCTCTGTAGTGTCTGATATATGCAATATGGATGTGTCCTCTCGTTGAAGTTAGGAGACCAGAGAATCTCATCTCCACTAGTGCACAGACTACCATCTGGTACCAACGTTGGAAAGTCATCATCAGTCACTGCGCATGTATGCATTGTGTGTTAGTGAGTTAGTTATGGCCCTTGTGGAGTCATCCTGCCTGGGTAGTAAGTATGATGGCATACAATGTCCCGTCGGAATCTTACAGTGTGCAGAGTTGAGGTATGTTCCCTACACAACTGTGTATTTATTCAGCTTATGAGTGATGGAGTAATGTACCCTCTCATAGCTGGCTGTCTTACCCATCTCCACGAGCTATTTGGATACATCTGGTGTCTGCTGGGCTCTCCAGTGTTTAAGCATTATCTGTGTAGCAGTGACCAGAGCCCCTTACAACCAGTTACTGTGAGATGGGAGAAGAAGTGGCCCTGAGTTAGTCTTCAGCTCTGTACTCAACCATCACCAGTAGAGCACACAGAAGGATAGGTTTCTTTAGTATGCCTCTGCATATCTGCTGGATTCCTTGCCAGTAATGTTGCAGTTTTCAACAGTCCCAGAGTAGGTGGGTGATGGAGCCGGTCTTTGTATTGCACCCCCAGCACTTGCCTGTGGCCATAAGACCCCATTTGTGGAACTTCTGTGAAATTCTGTTCCAGTGATGGATCACCTTAAATTGCATGAGGTGACTCCAGGTTTCTGTTGGCTGTGCAGAGTGTGACCCAGCAGTGGGTTCATTCCTGTGGTGTGAGTTCACATCCCAGCCCTGTCTCCCAGCACTGCCATAATGCCTCTGTAGGGTCTGCCTCAGCCTCTAGCAGTTTTGGTATATGTGGTTTCCCTTTGGCCTGTTCCTCTAAGGTGGATATAGGATGGTCTTAAGTCCCTCTGGTGCCTGCCATCTGTTGGTTTTTACCTAGAACATTTTCAGCTTGCAGCTGGCCAAACATCTTAATGTGCCCAGAGGCAGGGTTATTAACTGACCCAACTGACTGCTCCCCTGGAGGACCAGCTCTTCCGATGGATGGGATGTTTCCCTATTGTGAGACTTGGATTACTCCTGAGAGAGAAGTGAAGGGAGAGGGTTGGGGGACCACTGTATCACCCTTATCCATTTCCTCCAAACCTTGTCTATGGCTGCTAGAGTCAGATGGTCTTTAAGGTGCTTGGGTAGGCCTCTAAAATGAAGGATGACATCTGGATCTGCCCCAAGGGCTGCCTCCTCACATTCCACCCACTTGGGTGTGAGTTTGAGTTCATGGTGTAAATGAGCTCCGTGCTTCTTTTCAAAGTCCAGAAGATACATGCCTCCTCTGTATGCTGGCTACATTAGCTTCTTAAGGCAGAGGTGCCTTGAGCCTGATCTCCACAGAAAGGTGAGCATTTTTCTGTGGATGTCCTGAAAAAATTCCCATGTTAGGGAAATCAGGAGGTTGTCCAACAGGCATAAGATCCAGGAAGCGGCCATCATTTTGAAAGCATGGGCCTACCCCAGTGAAATAAATGTAGCTAACTTCACCTGGCTAAATCTTGTTCCATGGATGATAACAGTGGGTAGATTCTGCTTTCCTAGGTCCTTCATGCTCCACGAGAAGTGGATACCTAAGTAGGTGATCTGGTCCTGCACTGGGCACAAGCCCCAAATGAAGTTTTTGATTGCTGCCACTGACTGGGTTGATGCCATCAGGAGGGAGTTGGCCCCATTCCCCTTGTAGCCAGAGATTTACCCATATTGCTGTTACAGTGGCAGGATTTCAGGGACTGATTTCTCTGGATTGGTGTGGGTGAGCAAAATATCACCAGCATATGCTAGGGCTTTCTGCGCCCCTTCCATTTGTGCCCCAGAGATGTCTCCTGCCTGGTTTACTGTCAGCAGGAGGGGTTCAAGTACAAGCACAAAAAGTAGTGGTGACAATGGGTAATCTTGGCAGGTGCCCCTCTTAAAGGGGAAGGGGGTGCCTCCCTGGAATTAGTTACTACCTTAGCCTGGGCACCCTGGCACAAGGTCCTGACCCAGTGGATGAATGTGCCTCAACTCCAAAGGCCTCCAGAGTGTGGAAAAGGTTTGACTCAGTCGAATGCCTGTTCCATGTCCAGTGAGAAGAGGACCGTTGGTGTATTCCATTGGGATACCTGTCACATGAGGTTCACAAGCTTCCTTATATTATCTGAGTCTGTCTGAGAGAGGACAAATCCAACTTGGTCTTTATCTACCAATGCTGGGAGGCCCTTCTTCAGCCATTCAGCCATTAGGTGAGGCAATAATAGTAGGGGACTTCAATTTACCAGACATACTGTAAACTGGAGCTCTCATGCAGCATCATCAACAAGAAGCAGGGACTTTCTTCTGGTCCTGCAGGGGGCAGGACTGAGGCAGCTTGTTGATACTCCAGCCAGAGGTGAAGCTGTCCTGGACTTGGTTCTTATTAACAGTGACAAGGTAAAGGGGGTTGAGGTAGGGTGTCATCTAGGCAGCAGCAGCCATCATATGGTCGGATTCCAAGTGATCACAAGTGAGGACTCTAGTCACTCTAAGATCAGGGTTTTAGATTTCAGGAAGGCAGACTTCCAGATGATGAGAGCCAGCCTAGCAGAGAGTCTTAGACACAGAGAAGGGAAAGGGGTGGAGCAAATGTGGGAGGACCTCAAGGAAGCTATCACACGGGTTCTGATCTATGAGCCAGGAGGGTGAGTAAGGCCAATAAGAAAAGAAAACCCTTCTAGTTCTCCAAGGAGGTGGCAACTATAGTAAGGGGTAAAAAGAAGGCTTACAAGAAATTTAAGGCATCAAAGAAAGGAGAAGATAAGGAATTTTATAAGGAAGCACAGAAAAAAGCAGAGAAAACAATAAGAAAGGCCAAAGATCAGCCATAATTGAGGACAGCACAAGGGGTAAAGGGGGAGACAAAACCTTCTTTAGGTATATAACAGAAAATAAAAAAACAAAGGGCGGAATAGTAAGACTGACAGCTGCAGGAGGGGGGCTAATAAAAAAGGACAGTGACAAATCAGAAGTCTTAAACCAGTACTTCTATTCTGTGTTCACTGAGGAGAATGCAGGGGATGGACCAAACCTACTAATCAGGAGCATCCAGGGACCAGGGGTCAATACTAGCCCCTTCACAGAAGAGCAGGTCTTGGAAGTCCTAAATATGCAATGTCAGTAGCCATAATGCCATCACAATGCCTAATGCTTCTATATAAGCTCTCCATGTCTATGGTGATCCATAAATAGTTTTTCTCCCAATTGAGGTAATTTTGTTTTCCCAAAATGTCTGTGGTGTCTCTTATGTAAGACTTCAGTTGTATTATTTCACCTTTCTTGATGAAACTATAAACAAGCCAACTTTTTCTGTAGGAGACCCTGTCCTTAAGATTATTGCTCTCTCCAGGGGATTTATTATATCTTTATACACATTCAGTAGTACATATATTGTAGGTGTCACTGGGTTTGAATTCCATATATACTGAAACTTGTTTTTGTGATATCCCCGCTTACTGCTATATGTAATAAACTCTACAGTTCTTTTTGAACTTGTCACAGGGGTTCCCGGCAATTTTCTATATCTGGTTTCACCCCTGATCAATTTTTCCGCCATTTTTACATTGTCTTCTGCGTTCATGATCAGTGTTGCCAACTTTATCAGCAGACTTAAAATAAAATTTGACACTTTTAAACAGGTAATTTAAAGCCTTGCTTTCTTTGATGGTAACATTGTTGTATTTGTGCATTGTCTTATCATTCACCAGTTCCATAATTTCTTTCCTAATGATCTTTTCCAAAGTATTTATGGCAGTGTATGTAGTCTGTGAGTGGAATGTTGACATAAGCAATAATGCAGAAGAGGGTGTGTGTCTTGCTGGGATAACATCATGCCTAGGGTGGATGAAGCATGAGGCTGCATGCTGAGTGCATTCACACCCACTCCCAAATGACACATATCACTGGAGTGCACTGTTGCAATTATACAATGGCTCATTTAAAAAAAAAGTAAAAAAATCTGCTTACAATAGATTTTCATCTCAGTTTTTGCAAAGGCAGGTATAGCTGATGGAAAAAAAAAGTCCAACATTTTTCATTCGTCCAGCAGATGGTGCTAGTTCTGATGTTCTACATCTCTCTGTTGTGTGGCCTCCTTCTGTTTCCGTGTTTCTCTTTAGCTAGTTGGCCCCTGCCTCAGCCTGCCCCTTCATTTTAATTTGAATAGCTTCTGGCTGAGTCGTTTAACTCCGAGTGCTGTATTTGCCTCTGGTCCCTTAGCTCCATGCCCAGAGATACTCTCCTTCAGCCCGCTCTTACTTTTGAGTCCATTGTGTCCTGCCCCACAATTGAAATTTGCTGTACATGTTTCCCCTGGTGCAGTCAGCATGTGCTTGACTGGGGGAAGGAAAAAGAAGTAACAAAAAAAAAATGTGACATGTAAGTGAAGCTCAGTGTGCTTTTGAAAAACATATATGCTGGGATGAGCGAGAAGGGACTGTGTCTGAAGTTGATTAAGTGGGAAGTGTCTGCAGCTGATTGTGATAATGGCGTCATTTAACTTTCAGTTCTGTATTTGACACTATGTAAAAGTAGCACAATTAATGTGCTTATGTGTACGTTGGACATATATCTTCTTTTCTTTCCGGTTTTGGCATTGATTTGAGACTGTGAAGGGAGAGGCTTATGTTTGAAAAACAATTGTGGAACTACTGGCAAAGGCAGGAGCAGCCATGCCAAGTGTGGACAACCTGGGCACAGCTGTGAAATTATTTGTTTGAATTTCAATGCGGTCGTGTGTGCTAGGCTAGATTTGTGATGTTGTGCTGGGATAACATTATGTGTTCAGCCCCAGCCTGACCAATCAGAGCCCAGGATTTGGTTTAAACAATTTTTCTCTTTGTTTTTGATGCACTGACCATACACACTATAGATGTCCATACCCCCATTTTCAGACAGGTCACCGGTATCCAGGGCTGAACCTACAGTATTTTCTTATTATCTACTGTATTTTCAAACATAAACAACATGTTATTCTGTCTGTGCTATGTGTCAGGGCTATCCTTAGCATGTTACTTTTTTTTCACATTGTTAGGTTCATTACATTGCATTAGGTCTTGTAAGGCCTCCCAGATTTTCTGCATCTTGATCAGTTCAGACTTCGTTTTCTAAACCAGCATCATGCTGCTCAGTTTCTTTATGGTCTGCAACATTTATTCATTCATATCTGTCATCATAAACCCTATATTGACACTACCGATTAATAAATATTAGCTAAGCAAGCAAGCAAGACTCAGAGTGCTATTCTTTTGGAGTTCAAGAACCCCAGATATGAGTGTACAGCTCTTCTTCCTTTAGACTGTAAACAGGTTGGCTACCCAGCAGTACACCACAGCCCCTGCACCACTAGCTGAGCTTTCAGGAGTAATAGTCTACCACTTACTGGTCTTCCAGAGGGGGATCCACAGACCGCACTTTCTTTTATGGTGGAATCCCTTGGAAGGCCAAGACACTCCCATGCAGGTCTCTGTCATGCAGGAATGGGAAGGTGTCAGGCTGTCAGGTTCCAAGAGTGCCAGCTTTATCCTGCTGTGCTACCAAAGTTTCTCACCCCTCCTCCCCAACCCCTGGACTGGTACTAATGAAGTTCATATGGCTTACCTGCACATAGGGAGCATGGTGGGGTCACTCAGTGGAGTAACCAGTCTATTATAAAGTGTACACAGAAGTCAGCAGCTCTACCCCATTCTCCAGGGTCTGTGGGTCGCCTAGGCCCCCAGAAAAGTTTGCCATTTTTTATGCTTTCTGGTGCATTTTGGGGCCAATTGTGGGAGTATTCAGCACCTTTCCACCATAGCCTTTTTACAAGGTGCAGGGGGGAGACTGACATTTTCCAGTGCAGAATGAGTACAAGATTGAGGGGGCACGATATGAAATTGGGGAAGGGGACAGATTAAGACTAGAAAAAATGTGAAGAATGGTGGACACGTGGAGTAGTCTACCACAAGACATGGTTGGAGCAAGCACAGTGTTGTTGTTTTTTTCAAACATGCCTGGGACAGTCACAAGGGAACCTTGAGGTGGGAAGGGAGAGATGAGAAACCACACTAACCAGACTGGGTCAGGGGCCAGGCCTGCATACAAGTATAGGGCTTATGGTCAAACTGGATGGGCCTAGCAGCACTCCTCATCTGCTGACAATTTCTCTGTTTCAGTGTTTTTAAAGGTTATTTCACTGTGTTAAATGGTCAATAAAAATGTAAACTATATACTTGTAATCAACATTACTCAACATCTCACATGCTTAGAATAATGAAAACGGGCAGGAAGCTTCAGTGCATTTTACAGTTGCTTGTAAATGTTTCTGGCCATTTGCTGTTTGCCCCACCTAGGTGATGTAGGGAGCCAGCCAACAATCTATAAGTAACCAGAAGTGGAAATTGCTTCTACTGTAACTACAAAGACTATTTTCACCTGCACAAATGCCAATGATTGTCCTCCACTTTGTAACCCTAACAGTCTCTCAAGGGAGCAATGGAGACATAATTACGGGGGCTGGGGACACATAATAAATATACATAGGGCACCTCTATTAGGGCTCCTCCTGAATTACAGGGGGGCCTGTACACATGTGATACTGCCCTCTGCTATATATACAGCATACACACAGGTACTTTACATGACTAGGTCTGCTGTCCATACATGATCCATAATCACTGAAGATCAATAAACACTTTACAGCTAAGATGGTAGATGGAGATTAAAACCCTCAGTATTCACAGTGGCAACACCTGAACCAACAATCACATACAGTATTAAGAAAAAAGAACAATAAAAAATGTTGCAATACCTTCTATCTCACTTCTTCACAGCAAAGCAGCCTTAGATCACCATCCTTCTCACTTGACTGATGCAAAAGTCTTACACCTTGCCTGGTAAATAAAATATTCACTGAATGTTTTGATTATTATCTGATGGAGAATGCAGTAAATATACAATTAGGATTTAGGAATACTGACCCTGTATATTTACTGCATTCTCCAATACATTAAATTAGTATTGCACATCAGTCATGTGCAGTAATAATAATGCTATATTGAAGAAAACAGTAAATATGCAGGGATTCCTAAACTGTTTGTAATTGTACATTTACTGCATTCTCCAATATATCAGATAGATAATATTAATGAACATCAGCAGCACAACAGACCAGCAACATTTAGATCACAGACGACACACTGGGCATGAACATGATAGATATTTGGTGCAGAGGGCAGAATTTATAAAAAAATTGCAACTGCAGCAGGTGCTGCAGTCACATATCCATTCCTTGATTCCTCCACACCACATCCAAAATGCCTTGGGCTTGTAAGTTGTACATCATGATACAAACATGTGCTTGGTGTGGTTTGGCTAGCTTAATTTATGTCTAGATGACTCTCTGGATCTATTCTGTGTAGCCTGTAGGTAAACAGGTAATCCAAACGGCATCAGTTTTCATGCAGGATGGATGAAAACTTAAAATGTGCCCATAAGAGTTAGTTAGGCCACACTCTGCAATGTGGCAAGCAAGGGGCTAAATCAAGACCAGGAGGAGCATTCAGATGGAACAGTTTTTTTTATATTAATTTAGAGTTAGGGCCCATCCAAATTATGTGCAAACTGCAAAGTGGCTCAGTCGAGCCTCAAGGTGCTTAGTAGTTAGTTGACTGTCAGTGACACATTTCAGAGACAGACTCAGACTGCTCGACAGCTTGCATCCCCACACATTATACCGTTTTCCAGCTTTATAGTATCACAAAATAGCACAGAGTGTGGAAAAGGGATCTTTGAATGTGTTGAACAGTTCTGTCAATATTAACGTAGAAAATGATAGTTATAGTTTTGCAGTACATTTAAAATGTTGTAGGACCCCAGGGTGGGGGAATTCACTTAGACTATTAGAAATCAAATATAAAATGCGACAGTGATTTAAGTCAGGGATAAATGTTATCTAAAAAAATAATGCAGCAGAGCAATTACTTCGAAATTAATTTTATCAAACCATTTAGGATAAACAAGGTTTGAAGATACAGTTGTAAATCCGTCAGAAACAGCCATAAGGAAAATAAAAATGGGGTGGGGGTATGCATATCTGAGATATGCAGCATATCTCCTACTTGAATAACTTTACTGAATGGTAAGCAAAAGAAATTTGGAAAAGGTCTTCCTTAGATGCCTAGCCTAATGTTATCATCCCCTTGAAAGATTTTTAATGAATGTTAGGTATGTGTAGCAGCCCTCGAATCGATTGAATTGAGCAGTCAGGCAGCTTATAATGAGCCTGGCTGCCCTGTGAGCGAGATCAGGAGGGACTGCCAGTAGACAGGAATGGTTCAATGGATAGTGGGTTTTTTTAGGATATGGAGGTATTGGACTGGTCCTTGGTGGCCTCTTGGCTCCTTGGCAGGCCCGCAGCTTTTATTCTGCAATCTGCAGCAGTCATTCCTCCAGTAAATAAAAGTTCTTTTAGGCACTGCAATAACATTTTCTGTGAGGCCAGGGTTGTCACTGACTGGAGTCACCTACCTCGACTGGCTGCTAGATGCTGGCCCTCTGATGAGTCCTGGGTCTCTCTGCTCTTTTTCTTCTTTTCCCTGTAGAGTAGTCATTGCCAGTCGGTGTCAGTGGCACCATGGGCTGGTGGCACTCTGCTCAATAACTGCTGCTCAGTCTTCTACTAGGCGCCGTGCGACCCGGCCATGACAGGACCAGTGACTGGCTGGCCTGGGGCTGGCATAGGCCTATGTCTTCACTCTTCCAAGGCCGATCCCAACTCCTCTTTCGAGTGCCACTGTGGCCATGGCAAGGCAGCAGCTCAAAGACAAATCTGGGGGGGGGGCTGCTGCAGGGCAATAAGGCAACCAGACAGCGCGACCAAGTGGTGCTGAGGAGAACGGAGTTATCGGAGGCACTGAAAATGAAAAGGTGGACTGGCATTGGTGGAGCTAGATTCAAGGATCAAGGCACAAACTGGGTCTGGGGTGGGGGCAAGGCAGGCAGCCTTAGTGGTGCACGCTGTCTCGCAGCTTGCCTGATGAAACTGAAATGGCTCTTAGTTGGCATGGCAAGTCCGACTTCACTATCTCTGGCAATGGGAAAAATTGCAGCAAGTGGTTGGCAGAGCAAAGAAACACATGGACAAAAACTGTCCAATTGCTCCACTGGATGCCAAAACTGCTGCAGTTGCTGCCTAGTGAAAAGGAACAACAGTGCGGTGGTGCCAGGCATTGATGTCTGATGAGTCAGAACTTGAAGTCCTTTTCCCCATGGCTACTGAGACTGAGGGACCAAGGTTCAGGACCAGCTTAACACAACAAAAAGTTAAAAACTGGAATTTTTTCTGTACGCACCGTTGTACAATAAGTATGGATGGTTGCGCCACTGGGCACAGGAGCCAGGTAACATCCCCTCTCTCTCCAAGTGGCACAAGCTGCACCGCCACCTGTGATCATCTAGGTGGTGAGAGTGAAGCAGGGTACACTGGTCACCCGCCCACCAGTGTGGAGGAGTGCATCCTCTGGGGTGCTCAAACACTGAAGGGCAATATGCCCAGAAGCTTTATTTGCAAATGTAAGTAAAAATAAAATATTTTTTCTGCATCTATCTTTTGTTTCTAGCCAGTGGTGTCTGCTGGAGTGTGAGTGTGAAGTGTTTCTGTTTTTGCCTAGTTGTTACTTTAGTACATTGCACCACACAATCTTCATTGAGGATATCTTCTCCAGTAGACCACATGTAAACTATTTGCTCATCGGGGGCCGCCCGTAATGATGTGCACCTTCGATGTATATATAACATGGATGACCCCAACACTCCTCAGTTCTTTCTCCTGCCATCAATCATCCTTGATGGACCTGCTGAAAGGAAACAACATCAAAACAGCCATTGCTGTTTGTTATTTTCATTAAGTATGTTTAACCCCATCATCATCTGTGTAAGTCACCGGAGGACAAAAGCCTTCGTTCCATTATTGTACCTGCGGCTACAAAATTTACGAGGATGGCACTCACGCTAATTGTGTGTGATGTTTTGGGCCTGCCTCACAACACGTGGGCCTGCAAAATTTGCCAGACTTTCAACCAGGCTACAAGGTGATGCCGTCAGAAGGCCTTGGGAATGTTCTTGCTCAAAAATCATTGAAAGCTATGGAAATGGCTGTGGATTCTAGGCCTGTTTCTTCTTGAAATCAACCAAGGTAACGGTAATTGAAATCGAAAGACAAAGATCAAGAACGATCATTGTCATGGGTTATGGGCCATAAGCACAAGGAGAAGGCTGCTTCATCAGTGAGGTCAAGGTCACCATTGAAATCGGGTACATCCTCATCAATGCCCACTCCTGTGATGTTGAAGAAAGCTCCCCCCCCCGACCATTATTGAGACACCAAGGTTGGAGCTTGGATCAGGCATTGCCATACCTACTATGGATGGTACGTCACTGCCATCATCAGGCTCCAGCCCTTTAATACACGTACTCCCTGACCCTTTTCAGGGCACTATTGACTCTCAGGCTGTGCTAATGTCATTCTCTTATATGCTATCATGCCTGCTACTGTCTCTGTCACAGACAGTAGCTATGCAGTTGACAGAGCCACCTGTGCCTGGGCCTTTATTGACAGCTTCTTCAAGCACACCACAGTCCTCCTTCTCAGCCACTGCCAGCATTGCTGATTCCCTCTGTGGCTCCCATCGTTGTTTGTGAGGAGGATAGCAAAGCTGAATATTATCCTGACCTCATGGACGTTGAGAGGGATTTAGAGGAGGAATATGAGGGAGGGGGAAGTTTGAAGAAGGGAATTTGCCCTCCAGCTCCACCCTCTCATCCTGCAGTGAGGACTCTGTAGTTTGCACACCTAGCTCTCCCCCTGAGGATCCTTCTTGTCAATCCATGCTGCAGCAGGTGCAGTCTGCCATGAGCTTTGCTGTAAAGGAGGAAGATTCCACTAAAAGGAATCTTATGGAATTTTTGGAGGTCCCATGCACACCTTCCATTGTAATTCCTGCAGTGTATTCTGAATTAGAGGATGCTACCTTTTCTGCATGGCATAGGCCCACTACCCTGCCTGCAGTTCCAAGGAAGTCTGATATAATAATAATAATAATAATAATAATAACATTTATTTAATTAAGTGCCTTTCAAATTTTCAAGGCGCTGTACAAAAGGCATAAACACCAAACATCAAAAATACGATAAAACAGAGCAACAATTATAACAAATAAAAGCCAATTACAATATGGCAGGAAAAGCCTTATCCCATAAAAAGGACTTTAGAGCCCTTTTAAAACTGTCCACTGTTGTACTTTCTCGGAGCAGATGGGGTAGAGAATTCCAGAGGGATGGAGCCACGAAACCAAAGGCACGGGCTCCAGAGGACTTCAAATTAACCCTCGGAATCTCCAGCAACCCCTCGTCAGCCGAGCGAAGCTATCTCAGAGGGGTGTAAGGTAACAGAAGCTCTTTCAAGTAGTCAGGACCATACCCGTGTAGGACTTTGTAGGTCAAAAGACCCACTTTGAAGGTGATCCGCCACTGTATTGGCAGCCAGTGCAGAAAGCGCAACACTGGGGTAATATGAGATCTTCTTGAAACCCCAGTCAACAAACGTGCTGTTGCATTCTGCACTAGCTGCAAGTGGCGGATATCAACCCCAGCAAGCCCTAGGTACAGGGAGTTACAGTAATCCAAGCGAGATGTCACAAAGACATGGACCAAAACCGGCAAATCACCAGGAGGAACCAGGTGCCTAATCCTGGCGATGTTTCTAAGATGGAAAAATGCAGTCCTGACCACAGCAGACTCCTGATAATGAAGGGTCAACTTCATGTCAAGCTCTACACCCAGGTTATGCTCCCATTCAGAAATGGGGATCTGGTCCCCCCCCAGAATTATTCCGGAGGGGGACCCCACCCCCAAACCCCCAACCCTGCGGCCGGGGTCCACAACCATAACCTCAGTCTTTCCCGGATTCAACTTTAAACTGCTGGTATTCATCCAGTCTTGGATATCTACGAGGCAGTTATTCAGCACCGAGACAGCACTAACCTGGTCAGGTGCAAAAGACAGGTAGAGCTGGGTATCATCAGCATAGCAGTGAAACCTCAGCTCATACCGTCTTACAATGTCTCCGAGGGGTAGCATGTATACTGTGAATAACATGGGGGAAAGCACCAAACCCTATGGTACCCCGCAGGGCAGGGAGAAAGATCAGGAAGAATGTAATCCCGAGACCACTCTCTGCATTCTCCCCTCGAGGTAAGATGAAAACCATCTGAGGACCATACCTGAAAGTCCACAAATGGACCCCAGACGTTTGAGCAAAACCCCATGATCCACGGTATCAAAAGCTGATGACAGATCAAGGAGAACCAGAATAGAACGGTGTCTCCGATCTCTCGCCATCAGGAGATCACTGAGCACCCGAACCAGAGCAGTCTCGGTGCTATGCCTTTTACGGAAACCAGACTGGAGAGGTTCGTATAAACTATGGATGGTCAAATGGTTATCCAATTGGGCCACCACAACTTTTTCAATAACCTTCCCCACAAAAGGGAGGTTAGAGATTGGGCGGTAGTTGGCTAGGTCATCTGGGTCCAAGGAAGCTTTATTCAGAAGGGGAGTCACCACCCCTTCCTTCAGAGAGCTAGGGAAAACTCCCGTCTCTGAGGAGCACCGGATAATCCGAGCAAGGACCAGGCCGATAGACTCACGACGTCCCATAATCAGGGAAGTAGGACCCGGATCCAAACTACAGCACATTGGGTGCATCTCGCGGACAATCCTCATAGTGTCTACGAAATCCGGCAGATCAAAGGAACTCCAGGAAATTCCAGGCTCTGTGACAAAACACTGATCGACTGCAACAACCTTAGAGTGGGGTCGGGGACACTGCCTCTGGATGTCTTCCACCTTATTTGCAAAGAACCAAGCGATCTCCTCACAGTCATTCTATGTAAAAACTCGACAGATCTGCCAACAGACTGGGTTGCACAGTCTGTTGACAGTTCTGAAGAGCTGAGCGTCGATTCGAGCAACAGAAATTTCCTGGACAGGAATTCTGCCTTCTTACGGAAATTTCTGTTTGATAGACTTATAATGCTCTAGCAAAATAAGATGGTCGGCCTCCAGGCAGTCTTCCTCCAATGATGCTCCAACCTCGCCCAACCTCCGCAGCCCTCTCAATGCCTCCGTCAAACCAAGAACAGCGGGACGGACGGAAGAGGCTGACCACGGTGATGCAATCTGATCAAAACAGCGAGATGGTCTCATTATAGGCCACCACTAGCTGCTCCAGGATCAGAGCACAAATTGTCAAACAACAGAAGTCAATAACCGCCATCAGGTCTTCAGGGGCGGCGTCCGCAATGGTGATGCCGACCAACTCCACAGGGCCGACCTACCCAGGGGGCCTCAAAATTGAACCAACTGAGTAATGATCAGATCAACCGACTGGTTCCACCACCAAATCGGACGCCCAATCCCCAGGAGGAAAACCAGATCAAGAGAGTGACCACCTTTATGGGTAGCTGTGGAAACAACCTGTGTGAAGCCCAGCGATGTCATCACCTGGAGGAAATGTTGACCAAAAAGTGAAGATTCGTCGTCGACCCACGCATTGAAATCGCCCAGCACCATCAATCTGGGTGATTCCAAGGCCATGTTGGCGGCAAAATCTGCTATTTCCTGCAGGAAAAGCTTCTCATCCCCTGGTGGACAGTAAATGAGAGCAATTCTGCACCCCACACCAGCTACCACAGTACACTCAAATGATCTTGCCTCCTCAACTAGAACACCAGTTAGGCCCAATCCGGTCTTGAAACAGATCTCCACCCCCGTGATCCAATCTCGGGCAGTGTATAACCGAGAACCCGGTAGGATCAGCGGCCTCTAAAAACGGGGCCTCATTCCCATCCAACCAGATCTCGGTAATGCAAGCCAGATCTGCCCCTGCGACAAAGTCCGCAATAAGACCCGTCTCATTACAGACAGATCTGGCATTGCACAACAACGCCCGGGTTGGACGAGGTTGACAAGTTGTCCCAACCACTTGCCCTCCAGTACTGGGGGTGCCCTTGGGTATGGGAACCAGAACGGAACTACCACGCTCTAGAAGCCATTTCGCCCCAGGGCGTCTTCGAGGCCTAACCACCCCTATGGGAGAGCACACGCTCCTCCACTGTCCACAACCCCCACGCCCCCCCAATTCCTCTGTCCCCTACACGCAATCCCTAATGCTCTACACCGATGGTAGACATGGGCTGGCAAGGGGGACAAGAAAAAGGGGCGGAGGGCATGGAGAGCGGAGGCCGAGTAACGAACAGCAGGTGGAACTGGCCAACACATCAGACTGCACAAAAAGTTAAAACCACAAATAAAATGAATAAACAACACCACGACCCACCACTAAAAAAGAATAAGATAAACCAGTAATCTAATACAACAATTAATAAACTCAATTAAACTATTTTATATCCACAGGCCCTCTCACGGCCAGGGGACAATAAAATAATAACACCAAACTAACACTAGTAACAAAAAAAAAAAAAAAAAAGCGGTGAGCTGCTCTGTCTGCTAAGCCTTATTATGCTGCTCAGCCTGAAGCAGACTCTGTAGTTATTTTGGCTGCTCATGATCGCTCTAAATCCCTGGGCACATACGTTCTTTGCCTCCTGACAAAGAATCTAGGAGGCTGGATGTTATGGGCAAACATCCTTATACCTCTGTATACATGGGCCTAAGGACTGCAAATTACCAGACCCATATTACCCTCCACCTCTCTCTTCTTCTTTCCTCCTCTTCCTTCTGCTGGGTCTGTTTTTGCTATCCCATGCAGGGTTCTCAGCATCCTGAAAGGAAATAGTTATTGGCTTTTCTACACCTCACCCCTCCCTCCTCCCCTTCTCTGCTGGGTCCAGTCTCCTTGCAAGGTTCTCAGCATCCTGAGTGGGTATACATAGAAACATAGAATTTGATGGCAGATAAGGACTGCTTGGCCCACCCAGACTGCCCATTTCCCTACCTAATGAATAAGCTGCAGATGCTAGCTAACCAACAGCCTACTTCTTCCAACTCCACCCCCTAGAATTGCTTTATGCCTCTCCCATGCATTGTTGAAATCTACCACTATTTTTGACTCTACAACCTCCTCAGGAAGACTGTTCCATGCATCCACAACCCTCTCCATGAAAAAATACATCCTCACATTACCTCTGAGCCATCCCCCCTCCAGCTTCAAATTGTGCCCCCTTGTTCTTGCACACCTCTTTTTCTGAAAGATGCTACCCTCTTGGACTTTATTGATTCCCTTGAGGTACTTGAAAGTTTCTATCATGTCCCCTCTCTCCCTCCTTCCCTCGAGGCTATACATATTAAGCTCCTTAAGTCTCTCTTCATATGTCTTCCGGTGCAGACCCTGCACCATTTTAGTTGCCCTCCTCTGGACTGTCTCTATCCTGCCTATGTCTTTGCAGAGATTGGGCCTCCAGAACTGCATGCAGTACTCCAGATGGGGTCTCACCAGCTGTCTGTACAGAGGGATAACAATTTCCTGTTTTCTACTCGTGATGCCTCTCCCTATGCATCCCAGTTTCCCACCAGCCCTATTTACTGCCCTCTCACACTGCTTGTTCACCTTTAGGTCATCTGATATGACTACCCCCAGGTCCCTTTCCATTTTTGTTGTTGCTAGTATCTCACCCCCCATTGTATACTCTTCCCCTTGGTTTTTGTTTCCCAGGTGCATTACTTTGCACTTCTTAGCATAGCATAGTATAGTTCTTGGCTTGCACTTCCTCTACCCCTCCTTCCCTTCCCCCCTCATTATCTAAGACCTCACTAGCATGTAGTTATCATTTTTTATGACTATGGGTGGAGCTACAGCCATCTTGCTGTCTGTCGCTGGAAAAATGGAATACCATGGAACACATTTTTGTGTTTTCTATGTATCCTTCCACACTTCAAATCACTATGCCACTTGAAATAAAATACTCACTTCTTTCTGTTTAGTATAATGGAGACAGAACTCCAACCTGCTTATCAGATGACCATTAGGAAACTGAAACAGCTTGTTAAATATTGGTTGCCTATTAAAATGGAGATTTGTTTACCCCCTTCAAAATGCAACAACTTGCACATTTAAATACTTAGCATTTAAACATTTTCTTGTTACTAGCTTCAGTTGGGCAAGTATTATCTTTCAAGAAAAATTCATTACTCATAAATGTTACCCTTTCCCAGCAACGAATTTAAAAAGATTTATACTGTTTTTCTACCTCTTAAAACACTATCTAATAAGAACTGTCTCAGACATATGCCAGATCCTTCTGTGAAATATTCAGGCTAAATATATAGCAATCAGCAGGCATTTTTTACTATGCTTTTTGTGAGAAAAATATATTGAGCTACAGCAAACACACACAGACACATATACACACTTGCCACAACATTCAAAATAAATACTGCAATCTAATATGTTAGAAACTGTTTGTTTATGTCAGTGAACACAGTGAAGTTCAGTTTAGAGTAGAATTCCTGTAAATATTTCTTATCCTATATTTTGTATCCTGGATAGTACAGAGGAGATGCTACATTTCATTGTCACGTGGATCTTTAATTTACATATTTTTGCACTGTATTTACTCAGGATGTCCCATATTAGATGCAATATCTTTTTCAGTGGGGTCATGATTTTACCATATTTATAATGTATTTTTCAGGGTAGCCTAGTCCAGTTCAGATGTAAAATATTGTTTTCAGTGTTTAAATTTTACTGAGTGCAGCATACTATTGTGTAGATGTAGAGCCCCACTGAAAATAAAATGCCATGTCTTCTGTGAACTATCCAGGCTAAATATATAGCAATCAGCAGGCATATTCTAGGAAAACATATTGTAAAAATGTGTAAAATGAAGACCACATTGAAATTGCCTCTCAACAGATCTACATTGTGCAAATTCATTAGAAATTATGGGTAAAAGCATCCCAAAAGCTCTCCACAGCCAAATCGACTCTGACCAGATCTTGTTAGATCTAATTAGTACTTAGTAATCTGTGTGCTCAGCCTGCTACTTTTGTTTTCCACCTGGCCTTTACCTTATGGATTACCTATTCCTGTATTTCTACTAAATATGTACATCGGCATATTGTTTTGTTTACCCTGGTATGTCTCACCATATGGTTCTGTCTCTATAGTCTGCAATATTACACCCTTTTCTATAGACATCTGCCTATTGCCTAGGATTGAAATGTATTGTATTAGTACCTCTCTGTATGTATTTGAATTTGTAATGTATGTATTTTATTTTTTCTGTTTTTGCTATCCAGCCCATTATGTAACCCCTCCTCCCAGGATGCTTCTGGAAACTAGCTGTTTACAGCTCATGTTGTCATTCCTAGTGAAACCTTTTCAAATAAATAAATATGATAATAGAATATCCTCTGGAAGACTGCATGTATAGCAGCTCAAGCTTTACCTGATGGACCTTCCAAGACTTGCTTGCTTAAGGGTGGTCAGCTGGCGTACTGTTTGTAAATGGGACTAAACTTAAAGGAATTAAAGTTCCAAAGGAATATCCCTGCAGTCATTTTGTGCTATTGTGATCTTTTCATGCACAACAGCTGGGTGAAGTGCCACATTGCTTGTTTTGTATTTTGTAATTTCGAACTGGCCACTCTTTTGTGTGCACCAGGTTGTTTTTCTGTTCGTAGTTTTCTTTTTGAAAAAACTTACTTGCTTAAAACCCTGTCAGCTGGTGCTGAAGTTGGCAAACATCTGCTGTGTTCCACTTATGATGTATCTGATGCCTCTTCCAGAGCTGCAGCCTCTGTTATTTGCATTAGGCATTATGCCTGGCTCAGAGCAGCTGGGTTTGATACTGATGTGCAGCAGACTGTTTTGAATGCTCCTTTCAGGGACTCCAAACTGTTTGGAAGTGATGCTGAAAATGCAATTTGTGGCCTTCAGATCTCTATGATGACTTAAAGATCTGTAAAATCTCTTTACCCCACACCCACCAGAGGGCATGGAAGGGGATCTTTTTGTAGGCGTGCTGCCAGGGGTGACCATACATACCATCAGCAAGGCCGTAGAAGGAGGGGTGGCCCCTCCCAGGCCCCCTCCCCCTGGTTTCCATGCCAAAACACTCAAAGAAATTGATTGTGGGGCCTTGCTGCACCCACATCTGCCTGACTCTCTTCTGTCTCTACCCCATTGGCCATTGCCTCTGGGGGTAAGTGTGGAGAGAAGGATCTCTCTGCATTTAAAGCAGTGGAGGGATATCACTACAGATGAGTGAGGTCTGGAGATAATCGCAATGGGGCATGTTTTAGAATGATAAGAAAGTCTTCCAGATCATCCTCTATCCCCTTCTTCTTATCCTCCAGGCCACTTGTCCCTTCTGAAGGAGGAAGTCCAGACCCTGCTTAAAAATGTGCTATTGAACCAGTTCCTCCTCAAGACAGGAACAAAGGGTTCTAGTCCAGATACTTCCTAGTCTCAAAATGAACAGGAGATCTGTGTCCTGTATTGGACTTCAGAGACCTTAATCTGTACACTGAATACAAGAAGTTTTAAATTGTGTCACTGGAAACCCTGATTCTCCTCTTGCAAACAGGGGACTTGCTTTGTTCCCTAGACATGCAGGGTGCACACCTTCACATCAAGATCAGAAAGTGCCACAGACAATACCTCCCCTTTATGCTGGAGGGCAGGTACTATCAGTTCATGGGGTTGTCCTTTGTCTTATGCTCTGCACCTTGAGTCTTTACCAAATGCATAGCAGTGATTGCAACAGCCTTTTGTAGGGAAGGGTTTTATGTCTTTCGCTGTAAGTTGGTTCAGCTTGAGTCCATTCCAGTGGTCCCATTATGGGGCTTGGGACTTTAGCGGCATTAGTATAGCTGTAACTGCAGAAACAGAAGCAGCAGCAGTGAGCACACGTTTGTTTATCATAGATGCTGCATTGAAGAAACCAGTTCTTGGCGACTTACCCATTCAGGCCCAGGAGAAAGCATAGCCATCCACTTCAGCTCATTTGGAAGTCATGAGAAGACCACTTGCAATTAAAAAAAGCATTTTTTCAGTATGAGAAGTTGGCACTGAAAATACACAGATTATCATGGCAGCAAGTAACTCTTGAGAAATATCTGCAAGTTAAGAATTCCACATGGCTTATGATATTGAAATTTCTCAGTTTTGGTAGAGATGGAGATTAATTTTTTATGCTGTGGAAGACGAAACTCCACGATTCATAGTGGACTCAGTTTGGGTCCAGGAACATCTTCCAGTGGAGGTTAAATAAAATGGGGAAATTTTGAATCTGTTTGCCACATATGCACAGTTTGAAGATATTAAAAATAAATTAAATAGGACAATGGAGACCTTTGACAAAAAAAAAATGTAGGCATTTAAACATAAATAATTTTTAAGAGATGAATGGGACTATTTGAATGGCTGCATATATAATTGGTGTCAGTTTGAAAGACAGCAAAAAAGTAATCCACGCCTGATTCTAAAGAAAACAGCATCAGTGGATAATAATAGAAGTCAAGGTAATGGTGACTCTGATGCTGCTTCATTGTCTGCCTTTTTTTAGATGACTCATTACCAAACAATTTTTCCCTGGAAACACCCCTCCCTTGCAGGAGTCCAAGGATATCCTTCCAGCAACAACATTTTAACAAACATCAAGTTCCAGCCAAAAGAAACTTAAAAACAAAAACTGGAAGGGAAAGAAGAAGGTGCTGCGGTGCAGTCAGGCAGGAGCAGGGGTTACAGAGTGAGGGGGCAGTATCAATATCAACTGTGGAGATGGGGATGGAGATCATAAATCAGCCTGTTAATGTGATTAATATCCCTTCTAATAAACTTTCATCTGTAGAAGAATAGGTTTTGAGCAAAGGTCTCAAGTATGTACCTGCTACTAATCTGGACCATTTTTCTGTGATCATTAACTTGCATAAATTTGCCAGAAATCTGAAATTAAAGTGCTTTTTTTCTGATCCTAACATGTGTCTCCCAGGTCAAGCATTACCCTCATAGGCACAGAGTCAGACTGATTCACAAACTGAATTAGTGACTTTTAGACATAAGTCATCTTTCATTTCTCCTACTAACAGCACTGTGTTTGTAGTTACAATTACAAAGGCATATGAACAGGACATTGAGCATCTGGTTTCCCAGTTGAAAGAGTCTCATTTTGTTAACATGATTACACAGGAGGTTCAGGCATTGAAATCAACTAAGTAGTACCCTCCTTATTATGATTAAACCAGCAGGTAAGGGGGATAGTGTAGTTGTAATGGACACTACCTTTTATGTTCAGGTGGTTAAAAGGCAATTAGCAAATTAATAGTTTTATTGTAGTTTGCCTTCAGATCCCACTGTAGCTTTCAAAGCTAGCACTGATGCTTATATAATTGAAGCAAACAACATGGGTTTTATAGACCAGGCTACAAGAAATATTTTGATTAAATCACACTCGATATGACCAACAATTTATGTGTTACCAAAGGTGCCAAAGGAAAGACTGGTGTCATACCTGGAGGACAACGGCCTCCAGGATGTGAGGCAGCATGGGTTCGATTTGGGTTAAGTCTTGTCAAACCAACCTGATGCAATATTATGACTGGGTGACAGGTGAGCTGGATAAGGGTCTGCAGTGGATGTTCTTTACTTGAACTTCAGCAAGGCCTTCAATTCAGTGCCACATGGGCGGCTTGGGGGGAAGCTAACTGGTATGGGGTAGGGGTAAAAATGACAAACTGGATTACAAGCTAGCTGAGTGGGAGGCTGCAACAGGTGGTGGTGGGAGGGGAGCTCTCAACTCCAAAGCCGGTGATGAGTGGGGTGCCACAGGGCTCTGTACTGGGACCAGTATTATTTGGACTTTTCATATCAGACATTGCACATGGGGTGGTGAGCAAAGTAAGTCTGTTCACAGACAACATCAAAATGGGAGCAGTGGTGGATGGAAGGGAGGGAGGGAAGCAGCTTCAAGGGGACCTAAGCAAGCTAAGAGGAGTGGTCAGAGAGGTGGCAGCTGGGGTTCAATGCAAAGAAGTGTAGGGTTACGCACTTTGGGGTAAAGAACTGAAGGAGAGAATACTGGAGGGGGGGTTAAGCTGAGGATCACTGAAGAGGAAAAGGACCTGGGGTAATGGTAACAGGGACCATGAACAACACTGCCCAGTGCAGGAGAGTGGCTGCAAAATCAAACAAAATGCTGGGGTGCATAGTGAGGGTTTTTTCATCCAGGCGAAAAGAGGTGATCTTGCCCCTTTACAGGTCTCTGGTAAGGCCGCACTTGGAGCATTGTGTGCAGTTTTGGAGGCCATACCTGAAGCATGATATCAGGCTACTGGAGGGGGTGTAGAGGGGGCAACAAAGTAGATATGTGGAATGGTGGGGAGAGACTATGAGAGCAGGCTGGGAGACCTGAATATGTACACCCTGGAGGATAGAAGGGACAAGTGGGACATAATAGAGACATTCAAATATCTGAGGGGAATCAATAAGGATGGGGCAGATGGGGTCTTTAAGCTGAGGAAGGAGAGGTACACCAGAGGGCACGGGCTAAGAATAGAGGGGGGAAGATTTAGGGGGAAATGAGGAGACACTATTTCACGGAGAGGGTGGTAGCAAAATGGAACACACTACCTGAATGGGTGGTGTCATGTAAATCTGTGAACAGCTTTAAAAGGGCATGGGACAGGGAACAGGGGAGAGTGAGGGTTGGGGAGGTGGAGGGCGGCAGTGGGATGACAAAGGGGAAGGGTGGGGCAGCTGCAAACTAGGGTGCTAGCTGCATGCTTGAGCAGACTTAGATAGACTGAGTGGTCTGTTTCTGCGGGCACATTCATATGTTCATATGTTTGTATGCTCAGGAATTTACAAACACCTCCTGGTTCTCCCACCTCCTGGTTCTCTCATATATTATGACGGTGGTTCTTGTCAGGGAGCTCAGCCTAGAAATAGTCTGAGCTCCCTGACAGAACCACCGTCATAATATATGAATCACTTTATCAAACCTTTTTTTGGGGGGGGGGCTTAGGTCCTACAGTTAAGATACTGGGGAAATACTTAATGTTCTTGAGGACATCACATCCACATCCAGGGTTCAGACTGGTTGGTCACCTTGGGTGTGGAGTGCTTGTATACCAATATGCCCCATGGAGAAGGATTGCTAGCAATCTGTCAGTTTTTGTATAGACATGCTCCTGGTAGTATGTCCCCTACTGAGGTATTGATAGAATTATCCAGATTTGTTTTGGAATGCAATTATTTCACTTTTCTTTGAGATTATTATCTACAGATTAGTGGGACAGCTATGGGGGGGAGGGCAACATTTGCCTTCAATTTTGCTAATCTGTACCCAGGCCTTTAGGAAAAAACTGTGATCATTGAAGATTTGGTGAATCCATTCCTGTCTAAGATTTCATTTTGGTGCAGATTTATTGATGATATATTGATGGTGTAGCAGTGAACAGAGGAGAAGTTGGGGCCTTTTGTGCAGTTCCTGGAGCAAAGCAATAAGAACTTGAAATTCAGTGTGACAAGTAGTCTGGAGCATGTATCATTTTTAGAGATTACAGTCATAAAGAACAGAGATGAAGGGGTGGACACCATATTTATTTAGGAAGCCCACTGACTGCAGTACTCTGGTCCTGGCAAGCTCTTGTCATCCCTGCCACACTATCAAAACCATTCCAGTTAGTCAATTCCTGCATGTACATAGAAACTGCAGCTCTACACAAGTTTTTGAAGAAAATGCTGGGGCTCTAAATAGAAGATTTATGGAGACGGGTTGCAAAACAGCAGATGTGGACTGTGCCCATCAGAGATCTAGGATTACTGACAGACAAACACTATTACATCCTGGGCCTAATGTACCAACTGAAACCAAAAGGTGTCATTTTGTTGTTATTAATAGTATGCAGGACAGTACTGTTCAAGAGATTATTAGACAGTATTGGAAAATTTTTCAGACTGAACCTAAACTGAAGAGATAGACAGAACATCCCCCTAGGATGGTGAATAAGCGCCCCCCAAATTTAGGTGATCGGGTGACTCATAGTCTGTAGCTCTATACTGGCACCACCACTTGGCTACCAGCCTTACCGGCTGGTTGCCATCCACGTGGGAAGTGCACATGTTGCAATAAGATAAGTGCAGTTAAAGAGCGCAGCCAAAGGTTTGTAAATTGTG
Source organism: Neoceratodus forsteri (assembly GCA_016271365.2). Lineage (NCBI taxonomy): Eukaryota > Metazoa > Chordata > Ceratodontiformes > Ceratodontidae > Neoceratodus > Neoceratodus forsteri. The sequence continues at coordinate 1,274,897,468 of CM057450.1, read as the reverse complement.
ACACTACAAATGTACTTTATATCTGGCCAAATGTGCCTATTCTTGTTTTTTCAGTTGGCAGGACAAAAAGAAAACTAAAACAGTTAACTGACCATGTTAGGGCCATTGCCCATGATGACTTGGAATATGCAGCATCAGCACACACTAAGTAAGCTAATAACCCTGGTGAGCATGTATGGTCCTTTACCAACATTGAAAAGGTGGTGGGTAGCCCAAAGGGTGGGGACATTGTCAGACTGTTATCCCGGCGAGAGGGGTACTAGATTTTCAAGCTTAAGGCAACAGTAGGCAGGGGCCTAAATGATAAAACCAAGCTGGTACCATTTTTATGAACATAGCTGTGACAGCAAAAGTAATTGCATTATTGTGCATAATGATAGCTGATTGTGCCTATGTTTAAATGCTTATATATTTTCATACAGCTGATGTGATTTTTAAAGTTCCAATCTATAAGTGTGTCTTTATGCTGTTCAGCTATAGTGACTGTGGATTTACTTCACATGGTGCGTATCTAGATTTTTGTATAGATAAGGCTACACACTATGGGGTGTTAGGTCTCTTGAAAAAGCACGTATGAAATGTTGAGATAGTTTTTGTTGTGCTTGCTGTTTGTTGGACATACTTAGCTGCATTAAGAGTTTTGATGAAGAGAGGCACTCTTTTTGTTTTGCCTGGTGTGTGAGTGTGTGGTTTTCTTTCATGTACTAATTTCACTGATTGACGCACCACTCTGGACCCTTAAGCTGCCTTTTCCTTTTGGTTTTACGTCTTCCCTTATCTGGAGCTCCTGAAGGCCAGTTCCAGAGAAGCTCTTCTTTACACACTTTCCAAAACAATGATTCAACTCCTTAGGGGGTCACAATGAATGTGCCAAAGTCTGTGCTGACACCTTGCTTAATGCCTGCAATACATTGGGGTGGTACTGGACACAGAGAAGGGATATGCCTTCCTTCCTCAGGACAGGGAAGACACCCTTATTGCTCAGGCATACCTAATTCACAGGATCCACTACATCTCTGGCAGGTTGATATTACATCTTCTAGGCCTGATAGCCACTGCCATAGTGACAGTGCCATTCGCTCGTCTTCATATGCGAATCCGACAATGGACACTCAGGTTTCAGTGGGACCAGCTGATGGATGTGTTGGAACAAATGGTTCTTGTCACGTCTCCTCTTCGAAGAGCACTACTATGGTACATAGATACATAGACAGTGTCGGCAGATAAGGGCCTATGGCCCACCTAGTCTGCCCATTTGAGCTTGTAAGTTCAGTTTGTTTTCCTAGAAGTCTATTTCCCCTTACCCCTGACCTCTAGAATTCCTTTATGTCTATCCCATGCATTCTTAAATCCCGTGATTGTTTCAGCCCCCACCACTTCCTCTGGCAGGGTGTTCCACTTGTCCACCACCCGTTCTGTGAAGAAATTCTTTCTCATGTTTCCTCTGAATCGTCCTCCCTCCAACTTCATCCCATGCCCTCTAGTCCTGAAACATCTTTTTCGCTTAAAAATAGTGTTTTCCTGCACCCTGTTCCTCCCTGTAAGATACTTGTATGTCTCTATCATATCCCTCTCTCCCTCCTCTCTCCAGGGAGTACATGTTCAGTTCCTTCAACCTGTCTTCATAGGACTTGTGATGCAACCCATGCACCATCTTTGTTGCTCTCCTCTGAACCTTCTCTACCCTGTCTATGTCCTTACGTAGGTATGGTCTCCAGAACTGTACACTGTACTCCAGGTGGGGCCTCACTAGTGTCTTGTATAGCTGAATTATGACCTCCTTTTCCTGCTGGTGATGCCCCTGCCTATACATCCCAGCATCCTATTTGCTTTACCTGATGCCTTGTCACACTGTTTCCTACCTTGAGGTCATCAGAGATGACAACCCCAAGATCCCTTTCCTGCTTGGTGCATGCTATATCCTCACCCCAACTGATATATTGTGCCAGGGTTTTTGTGCCCCATATGCATTATCTTGCACTTCTTTGCATTGAATTTCAACTGCCAAACCCTTGACCATTCTTCAAGTTTCTGCAGGTCCCTTCTCATTCTGTCTACACCCTCTGGTGTGTCTACCCTATTACAGAGCTTTGTGTCATCAGCGAACAGTGAAATTCTGCCTTCTATATCCTGTGCAATGTCACTGATGAAGATGTTGAATAGGACCGGTCCCAGCACTGATCCCTGTGGTACCCCACTGGTCACTCTTCCCGCTGTGGAGTGACAGCCATTTACCACCACCCTCTGTGTCCTGCCACCCAGCCAGTTACCTACCCACCACACTACTGTCCTGCCCACACCCATATTCCCCAGTTTGTGTAATAGTCTTCTATGTGGCACAGTGTCAAAAGCCTTGCTGAAGTCCAGATAGGCCATGTCCACTGCCCTCCCCTGATCCACCTCCCTAGTCACCCAGTCAAAAAATTCAATGAGGTTGGTCTGACATGACCTCCCCCTGGTGAAACCATGCTGCCTTGGGTCCTGTAGTCCATTGACAACCAGATGTTCCACCAATCTGGTGGATTGACTGCAGCAATGTTCTCAAGGGCATTGCATTCCTTGTTCCAGCTCCTGCACAGATCCTTACCATGGATGCCTCTGTCTTTGGTTGGGGTGCTTATCTTGGCTCCTTCCAGACACAAGGGTCCTAGGACAGAGTGGAGGTGATCTGCACATAAATGTCTTTGAGATGAGAGCTATCCTATACAGCCTCCAGGCATTTCAGAATCACCTCTGCCCTGGTCATCTGTTAATACAGATGGACAATGTCAGTGTCATGCACTATATAAACAAACAAGGGGCACTTGCTTCTATCCACTATTCAGGGAATTAATGAGAGTGTGGTACTGGGTGATGTCTCATGATATTAAACTGTCAGCTGTGTTTTTCCCAGGTCTCCAAAAAGGACTTGCAGAGAAGCTAAGCAGGACTCAGTCTCTGGTTCATGAAAGGGTACCTGTGACCTCCATGGTAGACATCTTCATTAGATGGTGTCATCCAGCATTGGACCTGTTCGCGTCCCCACACAATGCAAAACTGCCATGTCTCTGCTTACTTGCTCCAGGGCCTGGAGTTTTTGGGTGAGTCGCATTGTCCCTCTCTTGGAAAGGGAAATTCCTGTATGCATTTCCACCCATTCATCTAATACAGAGGGTCCTTTTCAAGCTAAGAGTGACGAGTGCCACTCTGATCTTTATTGCTCCTTTATAGCCTCACCAGATATGATTTCCACTCTACAACATCTGGTGGTGGAGCATCATGTTTCTCTACCTCTGTGCTGGAGTCTGTTGTCACAGGACAGGGGGACTCTGGTCTATCCAGACCTGAAGTCCCTACATCTGCATGCATGGCTTCTGAAAACATAGAACAAAGTTACTGCACACTTTGGGGTGTCCCCTAAGGTTGCTGATGTCCTGTTTGCAGCTAGGAAGTCTTCTACCAGATGTACTTAATCCTTGAAATGGAAGCATTTCACTTTGTGGTCTACTTGCAGGAATATGGACCCTTTTATGTGCCCTGTGAATTCTGTTCTGGAATGCTTGCTTTCCTTATCTTAATCAGTCTTACAGTATTCCTCTCTTAAGGTGCATTTAGCTGCTATATCAGTATTCCATGCCCCTACTGATGGCTATATGGTTGGCCAACTAGCATTGTCCCATACTTTCTGAGAGATATCCTGCATATGAAACCTCCTATCCATAATCCAGTCCTGCCCTTGGACTTGAATTTCATTCTTGAGAAATTGATGTTAGCTCCTTTTGAGCCTGCCGCTACTTATAGCTTATGTTTCCTGTCATGGAAAACATTATTACATTTTTTTATATTCATTTTTCTGTCCTTGTTTGTCCCAGTGGCCCCCATCCAATTGACCCACCCAGCCCCATCACCCGGCTCCTCGGGGACTTACCTTGACCATGTCCTCTTGAACAGGACCGTGGCCATACCCAGCCACTGGTACAGAGGCCGCAGGGGTCGATATTCATCCTGCCACCTAGGGAGTTTTCCTGTTTTTCTCCTGTCCCCTCCCTGTTGCTGGGCCATGACACGTCAGTACATGTATGTGGAGGCATGCGTATGCTTCAGAGTCCTGCAGCACCCTCCCTTCTTTTGGCATCCCCATCCTGTTTTACCCTCATGCCTCCACCTGGGGGCAGTCATTTGGCAGGACTGCCAAACTACCCTCTCCGGAAGAGGACAGCTGTCCTCCAGATGCTCAGTCCTCTCCCTCCCTGGCCGACCCCTGGCAACCCGCTCACACTGCGAACATGGGTCACCAGTGTGGCAAGAGATAAGGCATGATGCCTCCACCCTCCACACCACTAGGCCAGCAGGAAAACATTATTTTTAGTTACCATGACTTCTGCTCATAGAATTTCCAAGCTTCAGGCTTTAATGTGTAAGCCTCCTTATTTGACTTTTCACATAGACAGAGAGCCTGATTCTCAAAACTCGGCACAAGCTGCACCAAATGCAGGTTGTGCAAATTGCCAGTGCACCATGGACCTTGAGCCCAATTCTCTGTCGGGCAGGGTCCTGGTGGCAGAGTCCTGTGGCTTGCAGCAACCATAGCAATGCGCCAAATAGAGCGTGCACATACTGTATGCATGTTGGCACAAGCTGTAGGTGGCCGTGCAGCAGTGTCCCCGAGTAGTCTAGTGCCCCCCCATGCCCCAATCTCCTGTTAAAAAATATCCCTGGTATTCTAGTGGCCCCCCAAGCCTTGCTCTCCCATTATAAATATAAAAATATCCGTGGTAGTCTAATGGTCCCCCCTTCCCCAGCCCTGATCTCCCATTATAACAGTAATATCTCTGGTAGTCTAGTGGACCTCACCAAGCCCTGATCTCTCTTTATAAATATAAAAATATCCCTGGTAGTCTACTGGACCCCCCAAGCCCCGATCTCACGTTATGATATGTAGTACTATTTGTAATATAATACTTGTATGTGCTGGTGGTCTAGTGGACTGTCCCAGCCCTGATCCGCTGTTAAAAAAAAATCCCAAACTTCCTGGTGGTCTAGTGGACCCCCACCCACCACCCCACAGTGCCCTACCACCCCGCTCCCCCGACCCATAACTGAGCCAGCGACTGGCACAGCCCACCACTCACCATCATGGTCAGTCACCTACTGAGCTCTGAATGAGCCCATACTGCCTACAGTAAACACTCAGTGATTGACCTGTCAGTCACTGAGCACATACTGAATATAGTAGGTGTGGGGGGGTGCTAGACTACCAGGGATATTACTTTTATAATGGGAGACTGGGGCTTGGGGGGCTGCTAGACTACCAGGGATATTCTTATATTTATCAGAGGGGATGGGGCAGGGGACCACGGCACATTACTGCAAAGTGCTCAAGTTACCCAGAGGATGAATTTCTAAGTACCCTTAGTCCAACCTTGGCTGGTCTAACAGTACTTAAAAATTCACCTCTGGATGAGTTTTGAGAATCCTTAATAAGGAGCTTTGGCAGCCTCCATCTGCCACAAGCCCCTGGTGCCATGCTGCAGCCCAGTATGTGGCGCAAGGGTGGTGCAAGCCCCGTTTGCTGCAGGACACCTGCTGTAGATGCAGTCTGCCTTTGTGAATCACTCCTGGGGCATTGTTCGGCACAAGAGGTACTCTGCACCAGTCATTGGGATGGAAGTCCCTTGCGCTGCACTGGGAGTTTTGAGAATAGGTCCCCAAGTCTCTTTGTGTATGAATCCTATCTTTTTATTGAAGGTGGTATCTGAATTTCTACAATAGGGGTGGGAGTTGTTTCCCCAGAGATAAATTCTTGTATTCACACCCCAGTGGAATAAAGGACTGCAGACGTCAGCACAGTGATAATAAATTCCATTTGTACATATTGTGCTGACGTCATGCTAATTTATAGTCACTCTGTGTGTTAGTAGTAAGCTCCATTGTACCTGCTTGCCTGATCTACTTTTAACGTACCGATTTATATATAAAATTAAGCTCACCTGAACAGAACTGAGTTCCACTGGAATGCCACTCGTTTCTCGTGCAATCCTCCACTCTGCATTTGAAATGCTGAGAAACACTCCTCTGCTGAGACCTGAAGAAAGAAAAGAGAAAAATGGATTATAAACTTCAAGAAAGGGATCACCCACAGAAAAATACTACTGTTCCAGCATGCGACAAACCCCAGACGATAAACTGACTTTAAAAAAGCACTACAAAGCTGTGAACCTGCAAGAAGAAATGATAGAAATCTGCACACAATTTGAAAATGACCGAGAGCCTCTCCTGGACCCCAATACGGCACATGACAACTTCTCCATTCCTGAAATTCAGGACTTGGAAGGACAAAAGAAAAATAAATATATTGTGGACCCTAAATATATAGAGCAATACATCCAGAGCTCTAAAAATGAAAGCACAAAAACGTGTGCAAGTGATTACATCAGATTCCTACTCCGACTAGCTGTGAAGACATAAACTTGTAGCCAGCCAGAAGAAAACCTTTCAGTACAAGAATTTTTTTTTTTTTGTAAAGAACTTGCCGTACAACATGTTTTATTTTACATGTCAAATACCTCTCTGATGCAAAAGCTAAAATCTTAATTATAAGCGAAAGCAAAGTTATAAACAGAAACAAGTTGTAAAAAGCAAAACCATGTTCACCACGTACCGATGAAATAAACCGGACCGAACTCGGACATGAAACATAGAAACAGTGTTATAAGCAGAACACTCATCTACTATAGAATATAAATAAAAGCCCCCAAATATCCAAAAACACATGTGGAACTCAGATAAAAATGGTTTATCCACAAACCCTCTGACTCAACAATCACTTCGAAGCATGCCCGCTAACAGACATCAACCAATCATGCGTCACCCTGCCACAATAACTAACTAATCACAACTGACAAACAAAACATAAAACAAATCAAATTACAAAAATAGAGCCCATTCATACCCATTCATACCACGGACCTGTCAGAATCAGAAACCAAACAAGCTCCCCATTCACAAAAAACAGCTTTCTGAACTTAATGGAGGAATACCAGTCACACAGGAAAAAACACTGGAAAACGTTAAACAACACACACACAAAAAAAGGCCCCTACTGTATAAATTGCACACTTGATGTGCAGTCATGGAATATGGAAAAGATTTTCATGACTGCACAGTGACCTCTGGATACTATCACTTGTGGCTCTGCTACGCTACGCCACTCGTGAGTATCCAGAGGTCACTGTGCAGTCAAATCCACTCTAGGTAAGAGACTGAGTAGGCTGAAGGAAAGGGAGGCCGAGAAGTCCAGACCCAGATGGCCAGCCTGGTTAGGTTGCAGCCGAATCTGAGGAGGTGCCTACTGACCTAGGCAACCAGAAGAAAATACTAGGTTGGTTTCTAACCGGACCAACCGAGGAGAAAAACAATTTCCACACTTTTTTACAAAATAAACAGTCACTACCTATCTACAACACTACCTGTACCATAGACAGAGGCTGGAAATCCGAAAAATAAGAAATAAAATGGTTTAAAACCGAACGCTTTACTTTTTACCGAACCGAGCAGAGGAAATCTCCGGAGCGACTTCACTGTTAGGCGGAGTAAGGAATCTGACGGTTACACTGGGAAGTACCACAGACAGAAGTTTGAAAACCGAGCTCGACATTCTATGCTTCTGCATAGAGTTAACTCCTTACTCTCCGGGGCAGCTCAAGTGCTGGGGCTAACTGCATTTAGTCAGAATACAGCAAGACTTCATGTTGTTTGAAGTGAAAGTTTGTGAGATTGGTTGGGGGAAGGGATCTCGGGGCAGGAACAGTAGAGCCCTGTAAGCATCCAAGTCTGTAAAAAAATATATTTAATAATTTTTCAATCTACCAGATCTCACTGAGAGTATCTACATTTTATTGGATTTTGCAGTTAGGCACTCCAGTCTGCCCTTTAAGGAGATTGTTGACCTGATTCCAGAAGTGTATTGGATTCTGCAGATTGTCAGACTGTAAGCCCTTTAGATAATTAATTTTGTCCTTTTTAAATTCAGACTTGCAGGGGTTTCTGAGCCTTCTGTAACCGAGTCAGTCTTGCTGACGGCCTGAGGACTTTACCCTGAGCATTCCAACCAGGTTGAGGCATTGCTCCATACTCTTCATGTACATAGAACACTGATATACTATGTTACTTGCACTAAGAGCAACAGAAAGACTTCCCAGATTTTTGTTTCAGTTGCTCCAGGGAAAGAGGGTGCTCCTGTGTTGAAGAAAGGCCTGCCCAAATGGCTAATTACATTATTTGTTTGTTATAGGAAATACAGTAAGGAACTTCCCTGGTGCTGTTCATGGTCACTCAACTAGGAGTACGGCCACTTCTGCTGCTTGTTTCAGAAATGTCCCTACTGCTGACTAGAGATGGGTGAATTGAGTGAAATTTACTCTGTGGAGTAATCCACGAAATCACACCCATTTTGCAGAGCGAAATGCAGAATTTTGCCTGGCAGAGTGTTGAAATTGCGCCCAGTGGAATAGCAAAATTTTGCCTTCCACGGTGAAATTCTGCCTTCCGCGGTGAAATTCTGCTTTCAGTAGCGAAATTTCACCTGCTGGAAGTGGAATTTTGCCCTAAGAAGGTGAAATCTCATTGCAGAAGACGTAATTTCACCATGGAAGGCGAAATTCAGCCTTCGGCAGCAAAATATCACGAATTGCTCTGCCAGGCGAATTTGGACTTCGCCAGCCCTTCGCTGGTGGAATTTAAATTCGCTGCATCTCTACTGCTGACATATGTGCTGATGCCACATGGAGCACTGTCTACACTTTGAGTAAACATTACAGTCTGGTCATTGTGTCTCATAGATGTACTTGCTTTGGAATTGCTGCACTGCAAGGCCTTCTGTCCTGATCACATATCCAACTGTGCCATCCTCCTGGGCTGCTTTGCACTACTTGGGAATCATTCCAAAGCAGTGACCTAATGGAGGAGATATTCTTGATGAAGACAGAACAGTTATGTAACAGTAGATCTTTGAGGGAATCATCTCCATTAGGCCATACTGTGCCCTCCCTCCTTCCTCCTTTTTATATTTGCTTCCGCGCATGCGCAAGAAACATTATGTGGCAGCTTAGGAGAGAAATGGGTTGTGGAGGCGTGGCACTGTGGCAGCCAACGGAGCCATTGCATTTGGGGGCTTGGCACTGGTGGACCAACGGAAGCACAGTGTGCTGATGACACTGGCTTCCAAAAGTGCCACCAAGTCGTAACGTTTTCACTGCAGCAATCAGGGGCTGCCTCGTCATTGCAGCGTCAGCCATTCCACAGTAATGAGGGAGCGACCCATCATTGCTGGGTGGAACGTTGCCTACTGTAATATTGTTTGTGAATGCGGCCGCAAGCCGCCACCATGTTCACAAACAATATTAGACAGCTCCCAGTGCCAGGGGGGTGCCCAATCCCCCTCGGCATCATGTGCTGCCCCAAAACAGTTTTTTGCCGACGGGGGGCCCCAATCCCCATCAGCTTCATCCTCCCCTTTCGCAGTGTAATTTGCCAATGGGAGCCCACTCCCATCAGCATAATGTCCCCCACAAAAAACTTTGGTTTTGTGTTGAGGGGTGCCCAATCCCCTCAGCCCTTGCCCCCATATGTGCTGGACGGGGTGCCCAATCCCCATCAACTACAGCCCCCAAAGGAAAACACTCAGGTGGCACACTGGGAGCACACCCCAGCATGTCAAATGGCCCTGTGAACAAAATTAAAACTTCCCACAATGTTTTTTTTGTTTCCCTGTAAATCAGAAAGCGGTCCCTCGTTGAGTCCGGTAGCCCCCACCCCCAACCCGTGCCCACCATCTGCACACCTGCCTCCCCTACCCCCACCCCATACTTACCTCCAGAGCCCAATGCGATGATCTTCGGTGGACTGGGAACATGTCTGCACTCTTCAAAGCTGACGCGAACTGAAGAAATGCCAGTAAGCTGTATAATGGCATAAATAGAGTTTTTTTCAACTTTGGTGCATATCTCACACACTTTTGGGAATTTTGGCATCAAATTTTCAACATAGGTTATTGGGACCCCTCCTCATGAATTCAGCCACTGTCATGGTGTTATTCTGTCCCAAACGGTGATTTCGCGGTCACTGAGTAGAATCACCTTTCGGGACTGATTAACGAAATGACAGTGCCAGTGTTCATGAGGTGGCCTCTCAAAAAGTCTGTGTTGCAAATTTGATGGAAAAAAATTCAAGAAATTTTTTTTTTACGAGTGTACATTGCGCAGTTTCCATGCACGCTCGTAACTTCTCACATTTGTAATATTTTCACTCCAGATTTTCAACATTGCCATTTTTCCACACTTCCTTATGAACAGTACAGCTGTCATTTTTCACATCCTGGCTGAAATGTGTTTTTGCACTTCCGGCACAGAATAGCGCGGTCACTGTGGGAAATCAGTGTTCAGGACACATAAAGAAAATCACAGTGACACTGTTCATGAGCAGAGGTCCTAAAATGCCTATGTTCAAAATTTTGTGATGAAAGTCCATAAAATGACTGTGTTACGCATATGCGTTGGTCAGTTTCCACATATCCTCGGAAGTGCGAGCATTTTTAATATTCCCACTACAGATTTTCAGCATTGTCATCTCTTCACACCTTCCTATGGATGGTACAGCTGTCATTCTTCACATCCTGCCCGATGTGTGTTTTCATACATGTGGTGCAGAATGGTACGGTTATTGTTGGAACTCAAAGTTCTGGACACATTGACAAAAACACACTGCCACTCTTCGTGAGAAGAGGTCCCAAATGCTTTCATGAGGTGGGGTCACAAAATGGCCATGTTGAAAATTTGTAGTGCAAATACCAACAAACGCCCGGGGCATTAGGGTTTCTAACCATAATGTCCCACCCTTTACAGACTGACAGGTATCGGGGTGTGCCTTTGCATTGCCGAATGTACTGCTCATGCCATTCCACCCCCACCCCCCAGCCACTGACAGGCATTGAGGTGTACCTTGGAGTCTTTGACCCCAGACTTCACCCCATTGTCCTATGCTGCACCCATTTCAGCATATGTCCTTATGGAATGGGGTGACTGTAAAGCCAAACACCCCAAGGCACACCTCAACACGTGTCGGTGTCTGCAGAATAGGGTGAGGTGACATGGCATGATCGTCATGGCTGACAACCCAAATGCTTACGCCAATGCCTGTCCATCTCTACATGATGGAGGTGGGGTTGACTTGAAGTTCAGTACTTCACTGCCATTCCTATTCTGCATCTGTCTAACTCCTGCATTTCCAATGCTAATACCAGCAAGCAAACATGTGGCATTGACAGATGCTTGTTGTCTTCTGAGGGTTGCATCAGATGCTGTGCCTAAAGCCTTATTCTGAGCACACAGTTTTCAGTCCCATGCTTCTCCTTGTTTGCCTGGTACTGGTTTAGTCTCCTGGTTTCTCATGGTAAGAGGCCCTCTGAGGCTTATCTCCAGCTGGGAACTGAGAAATGTTGGGGCCACCCACGTTATATACACATCAGTGCTGCATGTCATTGTGGGCAGACCCTGACTAGCAAAAAGATTTCAAGTGGTCCTGATGCTGATGGCTTACAGTTCCACAAATGTGGCCTATTAGAAGAGATTCTCTCGAAGATCTATTGATCCTATTTCGAGAGGGCTCTTGCAGTACTGCAAGAGCCTCTCTCGAAGATCTACTGTTACAGTAAGTTCTTACGTAACTGTACTTTATGGTAAGTTCTTACATAACAGTTCTTTCCTGTGGGTGATCCTCTCCTTGGTTTCTGTCAATCTTTTTTCCCCAGTTGGTTCCCAGTGCTCTCAGCTTGTTCCTGAATCCAAGTTGCCAACACCAGTGCCATGAACAGCAATGCTGCTGTTGCTGCATCGATGATTTATGAAGTGCATTTTTTAAGTGAGTCGGGTCTCATGATGTTAACACTACAGCAGATTACAAATTGCCCAGACTGGATCAATTCTCAGGGGACAGTAATATTTCAGGTTGCTACTGTCAAGCCTGTTAGGCTATCAGAGAGATGGACTCCCTTGGCCAATAGCTGTATTTTATCTCATCAACTACATATGTACCTGTTTTTTATATAAAGATAAGATTTATATTATCAGCCAGAGAAAGTGAAGGGCAGGGCTTGGAGGGTAAAGTTATACTGCTTTTTATGTTGGTGGTGGGGCAACACCATTCACCTGTTTTAATGAGAGGTCACTATACTTAACCATAGATTTAACTGCTGTGTTGCTCATATTAATTTTTTTATTTAAAATGTCATGGCCGAGATAGGCACACTGAGCCAGAGGTTGTTTCCAGGTGTGACTTGTGGGAGGAGATACAGCAGGAAATGACAGCAATTAACAAATATTGTGACAACAACAGAAGCAGGTACATGAACAGTAAAAGCATGGTGCAAGTAATACATTGCAGAAAAAGGAAAAAACAATGCTGAAGCAAAGCACATAGGTTATGGGGGTAGCAAGGACGAGAGCCAGGGGAGCATGCAACCAATGTATAGCAAGATACTGGATTTGTAAGAGAATCATGGTCATAAGGTAGAACAAAATCCAAGGGTTCACACTATTTTTTCTCTTTTTCAAAATCCTTTCATTACACTTCACTTGTCACTGCATTAAGAACAGCGACATTTCATGGCCTACCACGCAATTTTGTCTAGGTGACATAGTGCTCTTATCTGTGTAGATCCCTTTGCATCTTCAAATGACTCACTGGGGTCAAATGAATGTTCCATATAATCTCAGTGTATCTCTACCATGCTCACTCTTTAAACTGACAGATACTCCGATCTTGACATTCACCTGTTTTTTAGCATGACTTGTAGCCCTGTGTGCATTTAGACAGCCACCCCACTGCCATTTAGGAGCAGTCTCTGTTTGTGCATCATAACAGAACCATGGTGGCATAGAATTCAAATTATGGAGTACACTGAATTTTGAGCAATAAAATAAGGTGAGGAGCAAAATGGGTAACAGGGGATGGTTGAATAGGGTATAGGATCTCGTAGTGCACAGAGAAGAGGAAGATGATTGGCTGCTGATACATGCTTTTGAGAAGTGTGCCAGTAAGAGTGGTTTCAGAGAGTGCAGAGAGGATGAGCAACAGATGGAGAGAGGGAGGCTGCTCCACATTGTTGGAAGGTGAATAAAGAAAGCTGACTGGCCTGCAACAGATTTACAGCAAGGGATATGAAAGGAACTAATATCAAATGATCAGAAGAAGTAGGACAGGTTGGCAGGGTTAAAGACAGAGGAGAGGTAAATGGAAGCAGTGGCAAGCCAGCATTTTGCCAGTAAGTGGGAACAGTGCAAGAGACTTGAGACCTCTATGGAGAGGAGAGAGAAATTTGCATAGTGAAAGAGGGAATGAGAGTGTGTGTAGTGATGAGTGCGAGATGGCTCATGAAAGGCAAAGTGGCAAAAAGAATGAAAAAAGGAGTCCAGCTTGGCACGTATAGACTTTGGTGTGATGTTATAGACTTCATCCACATAGTCAAACACCAGCAAGATCATCTTCAGAATGATTTCTCAGTGGATTAAGAGAGGAAGACAGGATTCATTGCTGTAGAGCACACCAAGCTTAGGGTTCAGTTTCTTATGCATGGCACCAATGGGGTGAAAAGCTGAAGTTCTGGTCCAGCCAGATCTCTACGTACTAGAAGTGGGGCACATCTTCAAGTAAGTTATATACAGAGTCTTGAAGAAAGAGTACTTTGGAGTCTAGTACCAAATGTCAGGAAGACAGTTTTTTTTGCATTTAGTGAAAGCTGGTTTGAGCAGAACTAATGCTGGATATTGACAAAGTCTCACTGGATTGATGATTCCAGCCCAGGGGCCGAACCACCAGAAGCAAACAGAACTGTATCATCAGCATACATGTGAATGTGTAAAGAGACACAGGTAGTGGGAGGCTGTTTAAGAAGGTGGAGAAAGGACTAAACTAAGGATTGATCCCTGCTGGTCACCGGACGTAATGTGTAAGGGGTGGATAGGGGGTGGAGAGGGCATCACCAACCTGGTCCAACTGGAGTAGGGCCTAGAGGTAGGAGTAGAAATACCCAACTAAGTTGGATAAGCCTGCACTACTAACTTATCCAAGAGAATGCAGCGGGACACAGTATTGAAGGCCTTTGCTAGGTACACGAAAATAGCTGCAGTTAACAGACCCTGGTCTATGCCCTTCAACATGAAGTCAGCGATCTGGAGGTGGGAGAAGATGGTGGAATGGTATTTTCATTAGCCAGACTGGTAAGGGAAAAGGAGGAAGAGGAGAAGTTAAGGTAGGTGGATAGCTGGGAGCAAGCAAGTTTTTCCCTGCACCTTAGCCAACGCAGGGAGGAAGGAGATGGGCTAGGAATTACCTAGGGAGGAAGAGTCACCCCATTGAGGAGGGAAGGACTTTAGCCTACTTCCAGGACTGGGGGATGGACTCAAGTTGGAAAGAAATATTTAAATTGGAGGTGAAAGATACAGTGATGTCCAGTGCAGAGATGAAGGAGATTAGTATTCAGTTTATCTGGGTTGTGTCCCTTAGAGGAGTTAAGAGAGATAAGGCAGTGAAGGTGGTCTTGGAGGAGACTGGGGAGAAAGAACAAAATGCTGGGGTAGAGGGTGGGAGGCAAGGGGGGGGATAAGAGAGGAGGGAAGAAGTAGGGAGAGGAAGAAGGATGTGAAGAAATTGTTAAAGGTGTTTTCAACCTCAGTTGGGTCAGAGATAAATGAATTCCCTAGGGGCAGGGGAGGCAGACTGGGAAGTTTAACCCATGCCAGTGCTACAGGGAAAAGGGTGAGGGACATTAGGGCACCAGCACAATGTCGATGGTGATCATCACACCCGGCCATTGTGACACCCAACCCCAATTGCGCTCAATGTACCAGGGTAAGTGTGGGCTAGTTGCGGTGGGGCAGCACACCCCACACCGCCAGAAATTGTAATATAATTACTTCCACGTCAGAGGTGTATGGGGCAAGTGGCGCAACACCCCTACACCCCATCCATGCTGAGCACTGTGAAATCTAGTTTGGCAGTATGACAGGCGAACTGGTTGCAGTGCCCACAATATGGCGCCCTAATGATGGTGCCCCTCTAACAGTATACGGACTGGGTAGGTGGGTCAAGAAGGGACTGACTAGCAAATTTAAGGTTGTTCTTGAGGTTATAGGGGAAGCAAAGTAAATTGATTTGACCACCCTTGTGGCCTTAGTGCTGGTGTTGCATAGTTGTTTGTATCTCAGCGCTCTCTCAGGAGTGTACAAGGCTTTGTAGAGATGCCAGACAGAATCACAAGCTCTGAGGAGGTCAGTGACCTTTACATAGATCCTAGGAAGTTGGAACCCATGGACATGAGACCTCTTGAGAGGGTCATGTTTTTCCCATGTTGCAATGAATTTAGCCATTAAAAGAGGTTAGAGCAACATCTATATCAGTGGATAAAGTGAGTGCTGATCAGTCAGTGACCCAAAGATTATCAAGCAGGGAAGGGAGGTCAAGAAAGCAGCTTAGACAAGACAGACTTTGGCTGGGCTTTAGTGTGTTGAATTGTATGGATGCAGTTACCTTTAATAGTCACTAAACGCTCCCTGTAGTTTGCAGTAGAAATAATGTGTCAGGGGTGTGCAGACAGAACCCAGTCAACAAGGGAGTGATTTTTAGGCAAGGCAAGGCAAGGCAAATTTATTTAAAAGATGCCCAATCCCGGAGACTCTGGGCGCCATACAGATTTTTAAACATAATTTCAATATAACAGGCATATAGAGATTTATACATAATAAATAAATAAGTCTAAAATCACCACAAATACCTTTAATACTGACCTAAGTATCAAATGCTTTAGAAAAAAGAAAGGTCTTCAAAAGGGACTTAAAGATATCTACTGTGGGGGCCTCCCTGACCATAGTTGGCAAGGAATTCCACAGAACAGGGGCCGCGGCGCTAAAGGCTCTATCACCAGCGGATTTAAGCCTTGTTCTGGGAATGGCCAGGAAGCCACCACTAGAAGAACGAAGAGGGCGGGAGGAGAGGGCAGGTGACAGAAGGTCTGACAGGTAACTGGGGCCCTGCCCGTGTAGGGCCTTATAGGTGAGAAGACCCACCTTAAAGAGGACTCTCCACCTGACTGGCAGTCAGTGCAATTCACGTAAAACTGGTGTAATATGGCAAGATTTTTGCTGCCCGGTCAACAGCCGGGCAGCAGCGTTTTGCACCAGCTGCAGTCTGCGGAGAGATCCTCCTCTGACCCCGAGATAGAGCGCATTATAGTAATCAAGCCTTGATGTGACTAAGGCATGTGTCAAGGTAGGGAGGTCCAGAGACGCAACAAGGGACTTAATCCTGGCAATGTTTCTAAGATGGAAAAAACAGGTACAAACCATGGAGGATATTTGAGCCTCCATGGTTAGGTCCCTGTCCAGAATCACTCCCAGATTTCGCACCCAAGAGGAGGTTTTCAATGACACAGCTCCGAAAACAAGCCCAGTTTCTGAGTCAGAGGCCATCCTATCACGAACTCTGTTCGACTCCACTACCAATACCTCTGTCTTGTTGGGGTTCAGTCGCAACCGGCTGGAGACCATCCAGTCGTCAATCTCGGCCAGACAGATGTTAAGCATGTCCATAGCATTGGATGTTCCTGGTGCAAAAGAAAAGTATAGCTGAGTATCATCAGCATAGCAATGAAAACTCAAACCATACTTCCTAATGATCTTTCCCAAGGGCAGCATGTACACTGCGAACAACATTGGGGCCAGTACCGATCCTTGAGGGACTCCACAAAAAAGGAGACTGGGAGTAGATGAGGAATTCCCCATCATGACCCGTTGCTTCCTGTTGGTAAGAAAGGACTCAAACCAGTTGATGACAGTACTGGTGAGTCCACATAGCTCCCTAAGGCGGACGAGCAACACACAATAGTCCACAGTGTCAAATGCTGAAGAGAGATCTAGGAGAACAAAAATTGTCTTGTCTCCCCAATCTCTAGCCCTGAGAAGATCGTTATGCAACCGAACAAGTGCTGTTTCTGTGCTATGTCAGGCCCGAAATGCCAACTGGAAAGGTTCGTACAACTCGTGGGACACGAGGTGTTCTTCCAACTGAAGCGATACCACCTTCTCAACAACCTTCCCCAAAAATGGAAGGTTGGAGATGGGACGGTAATTTGCCTTGATCTCCGGGTCCAAAGATGGCTTCTTTAGGACGGATCTCACCAGAGCCTCCTTCAAGGCATCTGGAAAGACATCTTCTGAAAGGGAACACCGTACAATCAAGGCAAACACCGGGCCAACAGAGTCAATGCATCTCATTAAAAAACGCGTTGGCACCGGGTCCAGTTCACAAAAGGTATGCCTCATATTGGCTACCACCTCGATAACCTCACTAATCTCCACTGGTCTAAACTCTCCCCAGCAAGGCAGAGTGCACTCAGGACACATCAGGCGATCACTGTCAGCTATAATATTGCTGGCTGAGGAAGCCACCTGCCAGATCGAAGACACCCTGTCCGAAAAGAACCGAGCGAACTCCTCACAATCTAGATTAGAGAAAACCCTCCCAGGCTGTAGACAGGCAGGATGGAGAAGCCTGTCCACAGTCCGGAAGAGTGAGGCCGGTCGGTTCCTTCTGGCAGCAATCTCCCTAGACAAAAAAGTTGTCTTTTTACGATTGATTGCCTCCTGATATGCACCGTAATGGGCACGCAGGACCAGTTTGTCGACTTCCCAGATGGGATCTCCTCCAGCAGCGCTCTAATCTCCGACCCATCTTCTTCATGTCCCTGAGCTCACTGTCAAACCACGGCGACCTCAGGTATGAAGTTCTGGGTCATACACGGGCAGGTGCGAGGGAGTTAATGGTGTCGGATAACACCCTACTATAGGTGTCAACCCCAACAGCAATACCTCTGACGCATGCATCACCCACACTAGACAATTTCACTGCCGCCAAAAAACCCTCAGGGGTCAAACCCAGTAAAGGGCGGCAGCTAATCATCTCAACAGGGGAAGGGCTTATGGTGGGGAGCCCCAAGCGTGAAATGCACTGTGCAATGATCAGACCAAAGGACTGGATCAATCCTGAGATCACTGATCTCAAGCCCCAGTGAGAACACCAGGTCCAGCATGTGGCCATCCAAATGAGTCGATGCAGTAACAGCCTGCTTCAATCCTAAAGAGGACATAGTTTGAGAGAACTCATGGCTGCATCTTTGATTCTCGTCGTCGAGCCAAATATTGAAATCCCCCAGAAAAACAGATCTGGGGGATCCCAGCGTTCCGTCAGCGACAAAATCTGCGATCTCCTGCAGGAAATTCCCCATCGGCCCAGAAGGGCGATAGATGAGAAAGATCCTGCAGCCCGCATCAGGTCCTCCATGGATGGCCACACATTCAAAAGAACCTGGAGCGCTCACTGGGTGCATGGTGAAGGTCAGACTGGATCTAAAGCAAATAGCTACACTGCTACCCCTGCGTTCCACTCTGGGGCAGTGCACCACGGTATACCCAGGGGACTGCGGCCTCAAAAATCTGGCCTGCATCATCACCCACCCAGGTCTCCTTGATACACGCCAGATCGACCGAAGAAATCAAGTCAGCCATAATTGCCATCTTATTTCTGATCGATCTGGTGTTCATTACTGCCGTCAGGGGACTTAGGGGTGATGCAACCCCTCGGGTTACCTGACCACTCGGTTTGGTGGATTCCCTGGGGATGGACACCAACCACGACTGGCCTCTCTCACAGGCCTGTCACAGTCCAGGGCGCCTCCTGGACCTAACAGCCTCAATCCTCCCACCACCCATCACATAATCACCCCACTGTCTGCGACCAACACATTCCCTTTCAATCCCTACCTCCCAACAACGTCTAACAATAGTAGCTGACAGTGGGGGAGGGATAAACGGACGTAGGTCGCATAACATTGAACTTTCATAGATAATCCTCGCCCCTCTAAAGCCTTCCATATAACCTATGAACACTAGGACAGCTAATTATACTTTAATTATAACTTTAAGCAAGAGAAAACAATTTAAAATCTAAAATATCTTGCCTGGCCTAACCAAACATCAGATAATACTACTAACATTTAAAATCATACAAACACTACTTAACATTACTATCCTAAACTAAGTTATTAATAACCTCAAAATCAATTTTAGAATAGTAGTAGATAACTGT
Organism: Neoceratodus forsteri; assembly: GCA_016271365.2. NCBI lineage: Eukaryota > Metazoa > Chordata > Ceratodontiformes > Ceratodontidae > Neoceratodus > Neoceratodus forsteri. The sequence goes on along the minus strand of CM057450.1, from coordinate 1,274,878,295 downwards.
TTAGCTGTAGCGTTCAATTAAAAGGTGCGAAGGAAATATACAAACCCCTTTCCTTTTGCTACATAAACAAATTTTTAATACCGAGTGGCGCTCGCCCCTCACATGCATCGCGTGCTACTCGAGCTTTTTACAGCATGGCAATTAAGGTGATAGTGCCCTCGCCCCCAAAGCACACAGGTCCTAATTCGGCCTCAAAAACACCTGAACAGAGATAGTAAAGCACAGACCCGCTACACAGCCTCTCATGCTGTGCGGGTTGTGCAGTCCAGTCAAACAACCTCAGGCTTCACAGTAGACAGGGGGGTGTTGAGTTAGTGTTGAGTTTTAGATGGGTAGGCTTGGTAATGAGCTGTGTGAGACTGAGGGGCTCAGTTTGGTGAATGGTATTTTCTGTCAGGGTGAGGAGACCATTTATATTTAGATCCTCAATGACCAAGAGCTCACCTGAAGCTGAAAGGGAGGAAATAATTGTAAGGGTGGCAGGAGAGGAGTCAGGCTTAGCTTTGGGGCAGGAATAAATGCTGCAGATGAAAATGGGAAGTGAAACGTATCAATATGCAGCGTCACTGGCTCAGCAGGTTGCGTACTCGCCTCTGAGGCCACAAGATTGGAAGGCTGTGGGTTCCATTTCATCTCTACAGCAGGAACGTGAGGTAAATCCCAATGCTGACACTGCCATGCAGCATGAAGGGGGTGCATCACTTCTGGGGTGCCATTTTTCAGATGAGGTGTTAAACTGAGGTCCCATCTGCCTGTTCTGGTGTTTTTTCAGCTGGACTTTAACGATCCCATAAATACCACCAACAGCTTAATATGGTTCAATGTCAATTGATTTCCATCTGTAGCCCCCTCCCCCAGGATGAGGCTGAAAATATGCTGAACTGCCTAGTCCTCCTCCCAGTCAACAAAAACTAACTAAATAAATATGCTGTATGCATGTTTTTCAGCTGTCTACTTAGCAGCAAGTATTATTCTCTGTGCATTTTAATTCATGGTGTAATCAGTGCCATCAGCAAAGATAATGGGGCTTCATACAAATATCTACTTGCCTCACATAAATAGAATGAATTTAATGAGCTAGTGATACTTCAGGGAGACCTTGTAAATTATAATATTTAAACACAATTCGACTAAAGTTTTATATAATTGATCTATTGCTATCCCCCTCATTTTCTATTAAGAACATCTGCATGAAAAAGGTCTGGTTTTCATGTACTGTAGATGTCTTTACTAGTAATGAGAGATGAGAGGAATTAATATACAATGAAATGTAAACTGAAATGTCTCTAAATATTATTTTTCAAAGGTTTCCCCAAGGTGCTAAGAGTGCTTTAAAATATCTTCAGTAAGAGGTATGCATTAAAATCTTGTCAGTTACAGTTTTTCGAGAATAGTCAGACAATTCACAAGCCCAAGGGAGGAATAAATTATCCATCTGCACATCCTGAATGGCTGAGTACAAGAACTGTAACTCATAGCATTCCATTAGTTATCCCATTTATTGCATATGTTAATGTAATCTTATTACTGAGACCTTTTTTGTTCTGAATGATTATGGCAATGTAAGGCTATGTAGTGTAATGAGGTACTGTACTGGAACACATAGACAAGTGTAACAGGCAGATTTAGCTGGAACCTTCTGGCTGAGGTTTATTCAGTGTATAATAATGAATTACAGAATAAAATGACTGCTGTAATTTCAAGTAATTTATACTGTGCAGTAGGATTCATCTGCAGTGCTGTCTTAGCTGATGGAAAATAACTAGTACACCATTTTAGGCAACATTTCTATTAGGTTGATAGACACAAAAATAACAGCCATTTGAGATCCCATACGTATGTTACTTCAAGTGCTGGAAGAGCTTGCTTGAGATTATGAAACTCTGAATTAAAAGACAGACTTCGAATGTTTTTAAATACAGTGGTGATAGATGGCCTCTTTGCTGTCACTGGATCCATAAACAGTTGCTGCTGTAAGGGGTCCTTGCCCCCTCTGGCAGCCAGGCAAACAGCCTCAGGACTGTGTGCCCCGATGGCACACCTGATGCCCCCCTCTGACTGTACCATCTTTCCAACAACTGCTGCCAGAACTGGCACTCTGAGCTCCTCCCACAGTACTCCCTGTCAGAGACTGTACCAGGTGATATGCTGCATGGTATGACATTCTGGTAATTTGCTCCAGTGCCCTGGCTAGCCATAAGTTATTAGTAAAGCCCAGAAGATGATTTGCAGAGCCATCCAGATGGTAACCTAGTGTATATGAGGAATGATAGCAATGCGGTATAAGGAACAGATGGCTTCTTCGGTCATGATGTTCATGACTTTATGCTTAATCCTTTGCAGGTACACTGCCTGAAGTACGTGTGGGTATTCCTGTGGTGTGATCATTTAGGAGAGGCATAGGTGGTTAATCCTGGTGCTGAAGTACATGAGAAAAGTTTGTGGTGGATGAGAGGAAGAGTCTATAGGCTGGATTGGCAGTGAGATCGATAAATACAGGATGCCATAGGATTTAGTGCTACAGCCGATTAATACCGATTGGGATGCAAGACTGAGTTGGTTAATTTGACTTGGCTGTTATGGATTGCCAGTTAGAACCGAGGAGTGCCAGTTCTTGTGATGGTCTTTATTGTAGAGAATAACAAGAGTACTTCCAGAAGAAGAGGTGGAATGGTCCACTGGAAGGACGGTTAACCCAGCTGAAAGTACTAGGTGAACAAGTGTGGATAATAGTATAAGGAATAACCATGTCCAGGGGTAAAATCGAAGGTGTGGATGGCGTGGAGTCAGGAATCAGGTAGGTGATGGAGATCCCACGATGAATATTCTGGACAATATCTGTGCAATTCCTAAAACTAGCAATGACAGTTGGGAAATAGGAGTCGAGTAACTTGGTCATCAGAGTCATTGTTGAAATAAGAGGAAGCATAAGGTAAAATTGATAATGTCCAGAGCTGAATGGGTTATCTTGTGATTCCCGGTATCTGTAAAAGCAATGCTGATTACGAAGTCCGAATAGAACAGAAGGATTTAAGTCCTTTCCATGTATGAAGATGGCAAATGAGACAAGACATCGAGGAGTCATGGTGATTGGATGGACAGGGATCGGAGGGTATATCCAATAGAGATGGAGGAGATCTTCCTATTGTTCAGGTGAATGGGATTCCATGAATGACTGTGAAGAACTGAATGGACAGTGTGAGACTTCTATGAGAACGTAAGACTTTGTGAGGTATGTGAGCCAAGGAATGTTTGCTGGCAGTAGTATTACTCCAGAGTAATAAATAAATAATCTAATGAGTAGTGGAAGGTTACTGTTTGAAGGGCAGGAGTAGAAGCAGGGGATGGATAGTATGAAAAGCAGATGACTTGTAGGAGTACTGGTCGGAGATAGGATACAAGGCCCAAAGGAGTCACAGCAAACAGCATGAAGCCCCAAGCAAGCAAGGCAAAGAGGAGGAGGCAACCATTTAAATATGAAGGAAGTACGGAGGGGATCCTGAGTAAATGAAGGAATAAGCAGAGGAAGCTAGGGATCAGGCAAAGCCGGATGACATCCAGAGCAGGAAGGAGCAGGATGACATCAGTTCCATGGTGAACAGCAGCAAATTGTAAGAAAGTTGAAGCAAGGCATCGGATGATGATCCACAGAAGGCCAAGGAGCCATCCAAGCACTATAAGCAATGGGAGTCCCACATCCGATGAAGGCTGGAAGCGACCAGAAAAATGATGGAAGGTGCTGGAGCAATGAAGGACGAGGTCCCAAATCTCTTAGAAAATAAGTTTATGTGACAGCCGAACTGGTGATCTGCAGTAAAGAAGTCCATAAGGCAGTTGACCTGGAGGGAGAGAGGGAGAGAACAAGCTGGCAGGATCCATATGATGAGGGAAAGGAGGCCAAAGGGGCTAGAAAATGAAGGTCCATGGAAGAGTGGGATGGCAAGGGGAGTCAATCTAGTGCAGAAGGGTCCTATGACTGAAGGAAAGTGGCACATTGGCAGGATGGAGGCAAACAAGTTGGAGAGGTCAGGTTCCACTGATGAAGTCGCAGACAGAAGTAGGAGGTCCAGGTCCAGAAGGTTTGAGGCACCAGGTAGCAGGTGGAGAAAAACACATGCGAAGCAGTGAAATGGAAGGAGATGCATCCTGAAGGGACGCTTGAGGCAAGAGGATCCAGACTAGATGCTGCTAAGGTATGTAGAACGATGAGAGAACTTGATTGAAGAAGTTCTGTTCCTGAATAGAAATAGCAATCCGCAGCAGTGTAGATGCAAACAGTGGAGACAGTCCATGTAGAGTCGGGCTCCAGGCCATGGAAGGTGCAGATAGAATGAATGGTCTAGGCTGCAGGCAAGATAAAATGGAGAAGCAAGTCGGGCAAAGTTCTGGTCCTGAAGGAAGCAGCAGCCAGATATCAGGCTGAGGGCATAGAAGATGAAGCACGTGGTGAGCTAATCCACTCTTGATGCTGCCAAGCAGACATATGGACGGAGGAAGTCAGGTTGGTAAATAGAAGGTAGTTCCATTCCCGAAGGGAAGTGGCAACTGGTAGAAATAAATAAGGTATAGTATCATTCAATAGATTGTAGACATGGCTCCCATCCCTGGTAGTCGGGGCGAGCTAACCTTCTCTCGATGCTATCCAGCAGAGTTAGGGATGGAGAATGTTGAAGTGGTAGATAGGATGAAGTTCCATTCCCGAAGGGAAGTGGCAACTGGTATGAAGTAGAGAAGGTACGATAATAGTTTGTAGATAGTAGACATGACTCCCATCCTCAGTCATCGGGGCTGGCAAACCTTCACTCGATGCTGTCCAGCAGAGTTAGGGACAGAGGATGTCAAGTTGGTAAGTAGGTGAAAGATCCGGTCCTGAAGGTAGCAGGAGGCGATGATTGAAATGGAATCCCTTCCCCAGTAGACAGGGGACGCCTACCTACACTCAGCACCTCAGAAGGTGCGAGCTAGGGATGGAGACCAAAATACCGCTGGTATGGGCTGGCTAAAAACGCAACTCTGCTGAAGGGAGAGAGGAAAGGTAGTAGACTAAAGGAGGTGTAGGATAATGAAGCAGTGATATAATAAACTGTCAGGCATGGTAAACACAAGTGGTCGAATGAAATATGCATGTTGAGAGAGGTAGGGAAGCAAAATAGGATGAGGAAATGGGTGGTGCTTTGAGGCATGTGGTGAGGAGAAAACAGAAGGACGAGGGAAGGATTGCGGTAGCAGGATATAGGGAAGAGGGCTCGGTATCAGGAGGTATTGGAGTGCAGTCATGCGGAGTCCAGCCAGGGAATGCAGCAGGGAGAGTTTCCGCACCCCTGAGAGTTTTAAATAGTAACTGTGCGAGAGTTTTGTTCAGGAGGCAGGCTGGAGGAATTAAATTGTGTTGAAACTGTACATGAGATAGAACAACCTCTGGGTAACTGAAATAATATATTCACGTTTACTTACTTTGCAGCAGGTTTCATTAAAGGTTGCCCGGGGGCAGCAGCTCTGATAAATGGACAGCTGTTGGAACATGGTTGTGCTCTGTGGTACTCTACAAAGGGCATATTTTGTTGTGGAACTGACTGTGTCCTGAGGACAGGAGCAGGAGTGTAGCACTGCCCATCCTTCCATAGCAGGAACAAGGAGACAAGATAAAAGCCCACCAGGCTGCAAACTACGTAGGTACTCCAGAGCTAAGACAAATCGCTGTCGGAGGGAAGCTGAGGAGCTCCCCCAGCACAGACGGAGGCTACAGACTCATTCAGGGAAAGTGGAGGTAGCAGGCAGCGTCCCAGCACAGATGGAAGTGAAGTGAAACAATGTTAACTAGTAACTGCATATTGTTAAACTGTAGTGAGGATTAAAGCAAATCAAGCAAAGGGATGCTTACGGGTAAGGTTGTTATAAGGATGTTGTGCACGGCCGGCTAGGATCCTGACAGCCACGCAAGGAGTAGGAATGGAACGACAGATGCGAGGCCTGAGTAGAGTGGGCCCAGGATGTATCGTGACAGTAGCATCAGCGTAGTGAGCGACAATCGGCAGTACAAGGTTAGGGGATAAAGGCAGGGGAAGCCCACATGGAAAAGTGGATGGGGATGAGAGAGTACAGCAGGATGCCTTGAAGCGGCATTGGGGGGAGAACGACAGAGATGAGAGAGTAGAGTGGGGATGCCTGGATGCGGCATCGGGGGGGCAGAAGAAGGCCCAAAAAAGAAATGGGAGAATGAACAGAGGAGCCCCAGGACAGCAATGCGAAGAAAAAGGAGGAGGGAGATGGCCGGAACGGCCAACGAGACAAACACAAACGCAGACAGGAGCAGGAATGGGCACAGGGAGGAGGGGAGGGGAGCACAGAAAGAACCAGAGAGGCAGCAGGAAGTGAAAAAGCAGCACAGCCACACAAGCCATGCAGAGAGCCCAGGAAAAACACTCCCTAAGCAAGGGAGGTGTGTTAGAAGAGGGCTTATGTAGAGGTTGTGGGAGGAGCTATTCCCCACATTGAACCTCGGGCAAGCCCTCCCATCATGCAGGAAACTGTGACACTGCCAGGATGAAGTGAATGTCACAGTTTCCTGCATGACAAAAGGGACTAATTGAAACTGAAATTACATTGTTTTCCACAGTAACTCTGCTACAGCATACTGCAGAGTGCTGCAAAATGCTGCAGAATTGGGTTTCATCCTGGCGAGCTTCACTGTATTTATTTATTTATTTAGTTTTTGTTGACCGGGTAAGTGCACTAGACAAATCCTGCCTATTTTCAGGCACGACCCGGGGAGGGGGATACAGATGAATGCCAACTGACCTTGAACCAGATTAAGCTGTTGGTGGTATTTTTAGTGAATGTATACAGCACTACATTGGTATTAAGAATGTATTTTGCCTTCAGTACACACACATGCTTACCCATTATATGGAGGCAGCTCCAGGAATCTGAACGGAGTTGCACATTCTAGCAGACTAGATAGACCATTATGGTCTGTTTCTGCTAGCAATTCCGTATGATCATATGTTTGTATGTTCGTATTGTGCAGATGTAGGCAGGACTCAACAACCGAAATGTGATACAGTTGTTAACAGCAAGAACATGATTGAATCCAACTCTAGTAAAGCAGCTGCACATACTGTACTTCTAGCAAACCACATGTATGGCTACTAGAGCATGATTTAGCATAACAGCGATTTCTGCATACAAATGGTAGCATTGCCAATGCCCCCCTTCTCCTATGTGTCTTAATTTAAAGTGACTGTGCACTAAACACACTAAAGTGCATAAAATTAAATGAAACCAAAAATTTGGGTAAGTGGCCGCAGATGGCGTTGGCATATATGTACTTTATAATAAATCAGCATATAGCACCTGTTGTGCTTTTATCTGGGAAAATAAAGCTTATTAGCATTATTCTTAATCATAAATATGTTATCTTAAAGGGGAACGTGTGTACAATGGCAATTATAGTTTGAAAGTTGATTAAAGGCACTTTTAAATGAGGTGTAGGTCTTACCTTTAGCTAGAAGCAGTCCAGAGATATCAATGGCTAAGTCTGCCCTAAATTAATACTACTTTGCCCCCATTTTTAGAACCGTACGATGTCACTCAGGATGAAACTGTCCCTAAGCACATTGTTGTTATTTTATACAGCTTTTCATGGGCTTTCAAACTTTGGTGGAACTGTTAATAAATGTTCCCCTTCAAAGAGGGGAGTTAAAAAGCATTGTAAAGCGTCATAAAGATTTTTCAGTTATTTTTATAAAATGAAAAGAGAAGGGGCATGGCTTGGCCACTGACAAGATGACTGCTTAATCTTATCAGCTGTCTTCCCCAACTAGAGTCCTACTCTATCCATCCATCCATCCATCCATCCATCAAGGCCATCATCCTAACCTGGTAAACTGCTTACCTGGTATCTGATGCACTGGACATCCTGACTGTGTGCTCTGTTAGACCATTGGACCCCCCATGGTGCTCATTTCAAGCGCTTTTGTCGGCCTTTCTGACCTTTATCCGGCAGGAAAATGGCATTCTCTGGACCAGTTCCTCTGACAGCCCCATCAGACTTGAATGAAATAAGAATATTGTTCACATAGCTATTATCAGAGATATTAAGACAGAAGCTTAATAAACTAAGGATGACATCATAAGCCTCTCAAAGACTATCTCATATTGAACAACAGTTGGCCATGCAGGAAGCCTACACACACAGAACTGCGTCCCCCCCCCACCGCTGTAGCATTATCCAGCAACTGTGGGACAGGCTAGCAGATCTTGAGACTTGCAGCAGACAGGGAAACCTCAGAATTGTGGGTTTTCCCGAAGGACAGGAATGCCAAGATACCAATGGCTTGCTGCAAAATGTGTTGCTGATCATCTAAAACAGCAGTGGCCGAGAGTCTTGGAAATCAAACATTCTCACTGCTCACTAGCACCTCCCTTCAAACCCGGACAGAGACCTCGAACAGTCTTGGCAAAATTCTCTGTTTCCCTGTAAAGGAGAAAATCATGCAATCTTGAATGGGAACAGGGCACTTACAGTGGGAAGGACATGCAATTCATATCCATCCGAACTTCTGTCCTACCCTCACAGAGAAGCAAAGGGCATACACAAGGCCCTGTAAAGCAGTTCAGAAACTGGAGGTCCCTTAAAGCCTCCGATACCCGGCCACACTGAGGATCTCAAGGAACAGGGTATTCCACTTATCCCATACCCCGGAGGCTGTGGTGGGACTTCATCTGCTGCTCCTGGCCAGGAGCAGAGCTCCCTGAAACTGACCCTCAGCTGGAGGCCTACAGCATGGACAAAACCCTGGCAACTGATGCATAAGGTCCAGGTGGCTTTCAGAACAGACTATCCTGATATACTCAGGACCCAAAAGAAGAGGATTGGCAACTCACATATCATCGCCATGGCCGTGGCCTTTCCAGGAAAAAGGACAAGCACTCACAGTCAGATCTTCAGGCTTTCTCCGACCCCACAGTAGGAGCTTCAGCAAAGAGTGTGAAGCCTCCTCTGCCAGCTCCATGGAAGACATCCCAGGTAGCCACTTCACCCCACTAAGCAAAATCAAAGACACTCCTCAGTACCAGGAGCCCCAGCCACAAAAGGACCCAGAAGAAGCTGCAAGCGGCCACACTGCCCTGTGCACACCAGAGCCCATGGCCCCTTGCCGAAACTTACCTGAGTACACCTGCTCCCCCGAACATACCTCCTATCTGTGAAGAGAACAAACTATGCACCTATGCATGGGCTACTGCATCACATTCCGAGGCCCCTGTCTCTTTCCCCTCCACACATGGATAACAGGAGCAGGGCTGAAGAGGTAATGGCACTTCTGTTTTCTTCAGTTTGCTCAGGAGTGGACTGTCTGATCCTTCCTTCCTGCTCCCCATGGTGAATAGCGACACCCCTTCAAGTATCTATGCCTGAGGACTTTAGGGCCTTATAAGGGTCTACCTAAAGACTGAGCATTATACCATATCCTTTGCTCTCTTAGCATTACAAATTACATTTAGGGCCATGGCCCCTTTAAGGCACACATTGTAAAAGTGGAAACTAATTAAATCTTTACCTGCTATACTTCTGATTAGACAATGGACACGGGGGAAGGTTCACTGTAAGTTGGTTAGCTCCATGTGCAGCCTGAACGTGAAAGTCCTTGTAACTGCAGGGTGAACCTTCAAAGGTAAGAAAAAAATTACTCACCATAGTAATGTTGTTTCTTCTAATGGAGTCTTGCTGTATTCAGACATAATGCAGTTTGCCCCAGCACTTGAACTGCCCCGGAGAGGAAAGAGTTAACTCTGTGCGGAAGCATAGAACGTTGAGCTCGAGCTCGATTTTCAAACCTCTGTCTGTGGTACTTCCCAGTGTAATCATCAGATTCTCACAAGCACACTCACTAACATACTATAGTATGGAAATTGTTCAACATATAGCCAAAGGGCAAAAGATTCTTTTTGGGCCCAAAAGACTCAAGTCGAGAACCCAAGAAGGAAAGGTAGTGACAATATTTAAGTATAAAACACCAGAAAAAATAACAACATCCACCCCACCCAAGAGGGAGGGTACAAGGTACACCAGGTTCTGAGAAGAGAGGCAGGGGGGAGGTCTGAATACAGCAAGACTCCATTAGAAGAAACAACATTACTATGGTGAGTAATTTTTTTCTTCAAACAACACGAAGTCTTGCTGTATTCAGACATAATGCAGACTACCAAGCAGTTCCCTATGGAGGAGGGAATGCAGAACCTACTTTGGGAAGAGGCTCTGCAGTACTGCTGTGCCAAACCTAGCATCACTCCTAGCATGGATGTCCAGGGAGTAATGCCTGGTAAAAGTATGTACTGTTTTTCAGTTGGCTGCTTTACAGATCTCTAACAAAGGTATATCTCTGGTCACAGCTAGAGAAGCAGCTGTACCCCTAGTCGAATGAGCCCTCAGGCCTGAAGGGGGCGTTCTACCCAACTTGTCAAAACAGAATTGTATACAAGAAACAATCCACCTGGCAATAGTTCTTTTAGTGGCAGGCTTACCTTTCCCCACTTCACCATAAGTGAGAAACAATTGAAGACAGTCATTTCTATATGCACTAGTATGCTCAATGTAGTAGCTAAGGGCCCTCTTAACATCCAGACTGTGTAACCTTCTTTCACCTGAAGAAGAATGATCAGTGAAAAACACAGGGAGAGATGTAGACTGGTTCAGATGAAAATCCAATTCCACTTTGGATAAGAACCTCCTATTGGTTCTTAGGACCAGTTTGTCCCTATGGAAGGAGATGAAGTCAGGTTCAACTGACAGAGCCTGTTACTCACTAATCCGCTTGGCAGAAGTAATAGCTACCAGGAACACAGTTTTCCAGGTCAAGTACTTCAATTCGGACAAAGCCAGAGGTTCAAAGGGTGGCTGCATAAGCTGAGCAATGCAGACATTAAGATCCCAAGGTGAAGTGGGCTCCCTAAAGGGAGGGTTAATGTGAACCAGACCCTTGAAAAACTTTCTGAAAACAGGATGAGATGCCAGGGAAGAACACTTCCCTGCTGAGAGGAATGCAGAGACAGCTGCTAGATGAACCTTCAGAGTGGCAGGCCTAAGGCGTAGACCATTCAGATGAACTAGATAGTCTAAGGTTGTGGAAATGCCTGCAGAATCAGGCAGGATGCCTTTCTGAGAGCACTAAATACTGAACCTTTTTCATTTTGAGTTGTACGTTTTCTAGTGGAAGGTTTCCTGGAGACCTTCAGAATATCCAGAACTCCCTGAGAGAGATGTAGTGCTGCATATTCTAACTCTTCAAGAGCCAGGCCTTGAGATTGAGAGACTGGAGATCGGGGTACCAGATCCACCCCTGGGAGGAGGACAGGAGATTGTATGTCCTGGGCAGAGACAGGGGACATGACACTGACAAGGACAGCAGTAGAGGATGCCAAGGCTGTCTGGCCCAATCTGGAGCCACCAGTATCACTGTGCAGGGTTGAGTCCTGATCTTGATCAGAACTCTGAACAGCAGAGAGAAGGGAGGGAAGGCATAGAGAAACCTGCCCTTCCAATCCAAAATGAGAGCATCCTGGGGAACCGTCCCCAGAACTGGAGGTCTGCAACAAAACAGAGGAAGTTGATGATTGTCCGGTGCTGCAAAGAGGTCTATCTCTGGAGTGCCCCACCTGGAGAAGATGACCTTCAGGATGTGAGGATCCAGGGACCATTCGTGATGTCCCTGTGAAATTCTGCTCAGACCATCTGCTAGTACGTTGTCCTTCCCTGGAAGGTGAACTGCTACCAGAGAAGTCTGAAGAGAATAGGCCAGAGACCATAGCTTCATGGCCTCTGTGCACAAGGTCAAGGACCGAGTGCCTCCCTGTATGTTGATGTACCACATTGTGGTGGTGTTGTCTGTCCCGACTTGGACCACCTTGCCCTTGACTGAATCCAAGAAGCTCTGCAGGGCTAAGAAAACTGCCCTGAGTTCCAGGAGATTGATATGAAGGAGAGACTCTTGTGGAGACCAGACCCCTTGAGCTGTCAGGGCTCCCAGGTGGGCTCCCCACCCTAGGAGAGATGCATCCGTAGTTAGAACTACTGATGGGACTTGAGGGAGAAATGGAACCCCTTGTCTGAGGTTGTCCTGGTCCAGCCACCACTGGAGAGCTTGGACGAGAGTCTGAGTCACTGGAATCAGTTTGATAAGTGAATCCTTCTTTTGAGACCAAAAAGACCTTAGATGAAACTGAATATCCCTCATCTGGAACCTTGCTCCCTGCACCACTGCCGTGGAAGCTGCCATGTGGCCCAGGAGCTGGAGGAACTGTCTTGCTGGGCGGGAGACCTGAGGTCCAAAGGAGGAAGTGAGATCCACTAGGGCCTTCACCCTTGCCAGGGGAAGGAAGGCTTTTGCTTGTACAGTGTCCAACTCTATGCCTATAAAGGTGAGAAGTTGAACTGGCTCGAGGACAGACTTTGGAAGATTGAGAAGAAACCCCAAGGAGCTGAGTAGGTCCTGGGTAGTTTGAAGAGCTGACTTGACCTGTAAAGGTGACTGACCCACTAAGAGCCAGTCGTTCAGATATGGGAAGATGGTGATACCCTGTCTTCTGAGGTAAGCCACCACTACTGCAAGGCACTTTGTGAACACCCTTGGAGCTGATGTTAGGCCAAATGGCATAGCTCTGAATTGGTAATGGCCTGAAGGCAACTCGAACCTGAGGTATTTTTTGTGGGAGCACCTGATAGGAATATGAAAGTGGGCATCCTTGAGGTCCAGAGATGCTAGCCAATCCCCTGGCCTTAGAGAGGGAAGGATTATTCCCAGAGTTACCATTTTGAATTTGGGCTTTGAAATGTGTTTGTTCAAATACCTTAGGTCTAGGATGGGTCACCACTACCCTGTTTTCTTTGGGTAAAGGAAGTACCTGGAGTACAGTCCTTTTCCCTTGTGCTAAGTAGGAACCTTCTCTATAGCTCTGAGAGCTAGAAGAGAGGAAACCTCTGCCTGTAGGGCAATGGTTTCTGACATTGATGCAGGTGGAAAAGACTTGGCCCTCTTTTTTGGAAACTTTTTGAAGCTGAGGGCCAGTCCCTGGCTTACTACTTCCAGGACCCACTTGTCTGAGGTCACAGACTTCCAGGCCTGGAAGTAGTAAGCCAGCCTGCCTCCTACTGGAAATGGGGAGTCGACCCAGGCTGACACATCAGGGTGTCTGCTTGGCAGGAGCCTTAGACTGAGAGGAGGAGGGAGCAGCTCTGCTCATCCCCCTCCTGCCCCTCCCTCTGAAGAACCCCCTCTGTGGGAAGAGAGAGGAGACCTGGGCTTGGTAAAAAGACCTTTGAAAGGGCCTGCCTCTGCCCCTAGACTGCTGCTTGTGCGGAGTGGCTTGCTTTTCTTTGGCCTGTGCACTCCTGTACGTGGTCCTGTATTCATCCATTTTCTTCATGTAAGCCTCTGTCTGCTCCCCAAACAAAGAGTTACCTACTACAGGAAAATCTATAGCCTTAGTCTGGGTATCCTGTGAAAGGCTAGTACATCTGAGCCAAGCATGTCTTCTGAGAGACACAGATGTAGCCATGACTCTAGATGCCACATCATTGGAGTCCACAGCAGCATGAAATTGCATTTTGGATGCCTCAATTCCATCAGCAACCACCTCCTCCAGCTTCTTGGCTAGCTGGGGAGAGGCCTGTTTAGCCAGTTCCAGAACTGTATCCCATCTGGATTTCTGGTACCTGGCTGTGTAGGCCATATAAGTAGCCTGCCTGAGTCCCAAAGAGGATGCCAAATACTGTTTTTTGGCCATGGCATCCACTTTCCTGGAGTCCTTGTCTGGGGGATGTGAAGCCAAAGAAATGATAGCCCTGTCACAGGCTGCAGCCTGCGCTACCCCAACATGGCTTCAATGACTATAAAATAACTCCACAGCTGAGCCTGATAACAAATACCTCCTGTCCATTCTCTTATCCACAGGAGGTACTGAATTAGGGGTTTGTAAAATTTTGTGTCTGTTTCCCCAAGGATTTATGAAGAGGGATAGACAGTCTTTTGGACTCTGGGATGTCCATCATTTCCACAAAATCAGGCTCTTCATCCTCCTCTGCAGCTTCACCAAGGTAAGCTGCAGGGTTTCTGCCACCTTTTTGTAGATCAAAAAATGTGAAGGGGACTCAGAGAGTCTGGGAGGAGAGACACCTGAGGGCCTGTCTAGAGAGATGTCCAGTTCAATGGGCACATCCAGACCCCCCTGGTCATCATCATCATCATCATCACCGGGATAGTCTTCATCTCCCTCCCACTCCTCATAATAAGCGTCTGGGTCATAATCCAGAGGAGACGGAGCCGACTGAACTGATCACCTAACCGGCAGTACTGGTTTGGACAGAGCCGGTCTAAGCGATTGAACAATGCTAATCGCTTTTGAATCAGCGGTTGGCAAGGTGTGATACCGGATCAAACCGGCAGACTTATGCTTTTTTTGATGGAACCGACCCCTCGGGGTCGGCTCTCCTTTTGCCCGAGGAGGTATTGCCTAGGTCAGTAGGCACCTCCTCAGGTTCAGCAGCAACCAAACTGGGCTGGCCATCCCGATCTACGGACTTCTCTGCCTCCCTTTCCTTCAGCCTACTCAGTCTTTTGTCTAGAGTGGAATTAGGAAAGTTTTTACAGATTTGGCAGTCTGACTTGAGGTGGTCAAATCCCAGACAATAAACACAGATGAGGTGGGGGTCAGCCTTAGCAAAGGCCTCCCCACACTCAGTACAGTGTTGAAACCCGGTGGGACCGGTTTTCTTCTTGGGTTTCTTAGACATGGCCAACCTAACAAATTACCCTATTGCAGCTTTCAAGCCAGGTAATACAATAACCAATCGGTTACAAGCCATGTCACGGGCTTTTTAAAAGAACTGGCAAAAGGTCCGATTCTTTTGAAACCGATCAGTATCAGAACACCACTCTAATCCCAGAAATAAAATGAAACAGAATGGGTGTGTTCCAAACCAGACCGACCGGAAAGAAACCGAAGAAAATAACAATTTCCAACTTTTTCACAGAGATAAAACTCAGCCCGGTTTGGTTGACTGCCTATCTACACACTACCTGTACCATAGACAGAGGCTGGAAATCTGAAAATGACAAAAAAATATACGGTTTAAACCGAATGCTTTTACTTTTACCGAACCGAGCAGAGGAAATCTCCGGAGCGACTTCACTGTTAGGCAGAGTAAAGAATCTGACGGTTACGCTGTGAAGTACCACAGACAGAGGTTTGAAAACCGAGCTCGAGCTCAACGTTCTATGCTTCTGCATAGAGTTAACTCTTTCCTCTCCGGGGCAGTTCAAGTGCTGGGGCTAACTGCATTATGTCAGACTACAGCAAGACTTCATGTTGTTTGAAGTAAGCTTATGCTACTGAGCTGCTTACTTCACTTTGGGTTACTACTGACACAATACTGGGCACTAATAATTCAGTAAGGGCTCCCAAGCCCCAGCCACACTAAAGATTTGCCTGCTCAGGGACTTGGCGTACTATACACTGATGTGACCCATGACATCAAACAAGTACAGAAATATAGGCGCTAGCTGTTAGACCAGCTAGTACTATCTGCACAGTGTATGAAGTTAAATATAACATGTGCAGCATTTTCTACTTCTTAGCATTACAAAGGTTGGCTATGTTTACAAGGTTGGGGGGGGATACTAGCCTGTTTCTTTTTATTTTTTTTTATTACTTTTATGCTCCTCTGCTCCTCGGCCCTCACAATCTGGGGGGAGCACCAGCCCCATCACCCTGGCATCCGCCAGCCAGCGCTAGTACCCAGGGATTGCCCCCCCGGTGGAGTCGGCAGAGGAGCCCTTCCCCCACTGAAACTGGATCTGTGTCGTGCCATGGCTAGCCAGGTGTGGGGCCTGCAGCTTCCCGTTGTCATCCTCCAGGAGCTATTTATCTGCTTTTTCTCCCCTTTTTGTGGGAGCGTGGCATGCCATGTCACCAGTGACTGGGTTCATGCAAGCTCCCGTGTGTGCCCCAGTCAAGCTTCTGTCGCATCCCTGCCCCCTGTTATGCAGCTCTGTGCCGTCGAGCCCCAGCCTCTGCTAGGGGTCAGGCGAGCACCAGCCACTGAAATCCCCCTTCCCAGAGATGGAGAGCAGTCCAACAGATGCTCAGTCCATCTCCTCCCTGCTGACCCACGGCAACCCATGCTCGTTCACGAACACTGGTCACCGGCATGGCGCGAGGTGTGGTGTTCAATGCCTCAACCCTCAGCACTACCGGGCTGGCCAAACTAGCCTGTTTCTAACTGGTACCTTTTGCTTAGGCTCTCCAGTATAGGTACAGCTTACAGTTAAAGGAACAAGGTCTCCTAAAATAGGGATGTTAATTTGGCAAAGGGGTTAGTGGACAGTGTTAGGGAAGGGTTTCTTCTTGCCCCTGTTGGGCACTTTGTTAGAGTTTTGACTGTTTTACTCTTTATTTGCATGGTTTAAATGTATTCTAGGCTAGGTGTATACACTGGGCTGAGGAAAATTCCTGTACTCTGGGGTGATGCCACTCCCCCCTCCTGGTTATGCTTGAGACCTTTCTGAATCACACTCTGGTCACTCATGGGGGGGGGGGGAATAATTGCAAGGTAAAACCACAATCCTTCTACATGAGGTCCCATTTTAGCTATATCATATGTCAGACATAACATTCGTCTCTTCAGATGTCAGGGGCTTAAACTCCTCTGTAAAGTTAAAAAAAAAAAGCTCTTATATGTATGAAAAAAACTAAGGGCACAGGTGGCATTTCTCCAGGAGATAAAACTAATTTCTAAGAAGACTAGTAAGTGGGTGGGGGATGGAGATACATAGCTCTTCAATTTCCTTAAAAAGGTGGGGTCTCCATTCTCTGGCATAAAAACCTTCACTGAAAACTGATGGACTCTAAAGTAGATTCGGAGGGCAGGTAGATTATGAGTATAGTTTCTACCCTGCGTGCCCATTTATTTTGCTCAACATATATGAACCAAATCAAGATGCCCCACAGTTTTTCAGCCAGGTTAGCAGTGCCCTCTCTCTTTTCTGTACTCCTCCAGCCTCAATTCTATGTGGGGGAGATTTCAACCTTACACATGAGGCCGTGCTTAATAGATCTGCCTCCAACACGAAACCCTATCAAAGGGCACTGTGCATTCCTGAAGACATAATACAAGACAATGCTCTGACGCCTGGAGACTGCTCAACCACTCCACCAGGGATTACACTTTCTTTTCCTCTGTACACCAATCTTACAGCAGACTGGATTTCTAGCCCCCTCCCAATCACCCAGCATATTCTAGACACCGCCATATATCCAGTTGTGATTTCTGATCACACCCCTGTGTCTCTCCTTATCCTATGGGCTTCATCTACACCTACATTTTCCAGTTGGAGATTAGACCTTCTCATTCTGAAGGATCCATGCCCCTTTCAATGAGTGAAGTAAGAACTACAGTACATGAGTACCTATGCAATAATGACAATGGAGAGGTCTTGCAAATGACCCTCTGGGAAGCCTTGAAGGCTTATTTATGAGGCCAGATGATCAGCTATGTGGTTCATAGAAGGAGGAATAGGGATGCAGAAATTAAGGAGCTAGAGACCAAGTTCAAAGCAGCAGAGGCAGTCCTCAAAGCAGACCTTTGCTTAGACTCTTTTGGGGTAGTTCAACCAGGCACACGACTCCACCAACTTTATTCCAGAAAGGCCGAGCTAGCTTTATTTCTAACTCACTACAAGTTTTGGTAGGGTGGTGAGCACTCCAGCAAAATACTCTCCTACAGCTTACATAAAATGCAAGCAGAACATTACATCCCAGGGCTGAGGGACTGCTCTGGTAACTTGCACACCTAAATCAGGTCATGCAAGAATTTTATGCCAGGCTTTACTCCTCCCTGCACCCCCTTCTCAAGAGAAAATCAGAGAATTCTTCAAAACTTTAGATCTCTCTGTACTGTCAACAACCCATGTGGCACACATTGAAGCTCCTCTCATAACTTCAGACATTACAAAGGCAATCTTATCTATGAATAAAAACAAATTTTCCAGTGGGGATGAGGTGCCCATTGACCTCTATCAGCTCCTAGCTGAAGAACTACCTCCTTTACTTCTAGGTACCTTACAGGCAGCGCTATCCAAACAAACCCTCCCACCCTCCATGAGGGAGGTTGTAATTATGGTCCTCCCTAAGAAGGGCAAGGATGCCTTTGACCCAAGTAGTTAGCACCCTATATCCCTCCTGAATTCGGATACAAAGAAACTGGCCAAAGACTCCATTATCCCCCATCTTATACACCCAACGCAGGTGGGCTTTGTAAAGGGTAGACTGGGATTGAACCACCTTCAGTCTATTATTAACCTGCAACACCTGGCCAAATCCTTTCCCTCCCCAGTGGCCACACTCATAGTAGATTTCAAGAAGGCCTTTGACTCTGTTGAGTGGGGCTACCTGCTCAAGGTGATGCAGACTATGGGGTTTGGTCCTCATTTCTAAAAGGGATCAGTACCCTGTACCGCAATCCTTTAGCCAAAGTACTTACCAATAGCACTCATCCTACAGCCTTTCCCCTGCACATAGGAACCTGGTAGGGCTGCCTCTTGTCCACTCTCCTCCTTCTTCTGGCAACTGAGCCTCTTGCCATCAGAAAAAAAACATTTGCTCAAGGGCATACCTGCAGGGAACTCGGAACATCAGGTTCTACTATATGCCAATGATATTCTCATCATGCTGGCAGCCGTTCTCCAAGCTATTACCCCTCTACAACAGTTTCTTAACTTCTGCTCTGTGTTTGGTCTTCATATATATCATAGCAAACCAGTGGTATTGCCACCAAACACCCTTTGCATTCCACTTATGTTAATGGCAGGCCCTTAAAAATGGTCTGACTCTGGGATTACATACTTAGGCATTAGGCTCACTTGGAAAATCCAGGACATATGTAAGGACAACTTTACCCATCTTCTATACTCACTCAATTTAGATCTAGAAAGGTGGAAACAGCTCAGTTATCCCTTTCGGGCAAAACTGCAGCAATTAAAATGCTGTCTGCTTCCAAAATTCTCCACCTCTTTTCTCATCTCCCAGTTAGTATCCCTGACCTGTGGTTCTCCAAAATTGATATTCTGATATGGAACTTCCTTTGGGAGGGGAAACTGCCCAGATTTAGCAGTGCAAAAGTATGACAACACTGGTCCAAGTCGGTGTGGGGCTTACCACACTTGAAAAATTACCACAAGGTTTTCATTCAGGCCCAAACCTCTAAATGGTTCCTTCTACCACAAAACATGATATGGGTATCATTAGAAGGCTACACAATGACAGCCCCGAATGCAAGAGGAGCTGTCTATACCAAAAAGCAGGGGAAGTGGCTCTAGCATCCAACCATGACCATGAGCATTTCCTAAAATAGTGGACACAGGTGACCAAAACTGCACCTCATGGATGCCCCTTCAACTTATGCCCTTTATTGAGACAATGAAAAGTTTCAAACTGATAGACACCCCAGACACTGAGAATCATGGAGACAGTCAAGCTTAAGGTTCATACAAGATTTACACCCTTTAGGACAACCCTACCTGTACTCCCTTGAAGATCTTAGTGCATGGTACAGGATTGATAGGATTTTTGGAAGTATTTTCTGCTAAGGTCAATAAGTCATCCCATCCTTAGACAACATGTTAAAAGGAAGGAAATACATCCCCTAGGGAAGTAGCTTACATTACCCAAAGGTGTACCATCAAGCATTATCAACAAGGCCCTCCAAAAGGGGGTAATACCCCCATGACAGCCTCCACTCAGGTGAAATCGCATGAAGAACTCCAAATTAAACTCCAGATTACTATCTCTGATTATTAATGGCAGACACCTTGGCATCAGGCCTATATTTCTACAGGGACACCATAGTCCAACTAATTCAACTAAAAGTTCTTCACAGATGGTGCAGGCCATGAGACTGTGCCACACTAATAAGTGCTGACATTGTAATATACATAAAGGATTACTGTCTCATATCCTGTGATCATGCCTGCTAATTGCAGGTTACTGGTCAGCGACATGAGGGTTCTGCCAGCAAGTGTACCCTAGCATCCTTATTCTAGATACCCTCAGTCCTATTGGGGATTACACAATCCAACATTCCCACCAATTGTCCTGCTTTGAAATGGCTTACTGCAGCCTCAAAAATGGCCAAACACCTCTTTCTCAGGTGCTGGTGCACACCAGACATCCCCTCCATTAGCGAATTGCTACAAGCCATGATCCAATTAGCATCGCTGAAATGTCTCTTACACCTGGCCCTGGGTAAGATGGATGCATACACTACTTTTTGGGCTCTCTTTCTTGAGTTACAGGTGCTTCTCAAGCACCATGAAAGATCCTTCCACTAACTCTGGGCTCAAATCCAACATATGTGGGTTTAAATCAATATGATCCTTGGGTCTTCTGGGCAGTCCTCTTATTACTAAGTACGCTGTTTTTAGTCGTAATCTCTCCTTGAAGTAAACTTCAGCTGAATGAACTACTGCATCCTTTATTTTTCTGATAATGTATCTTTTACTGTGCTTTTATATTCTTGTGTTAAAAATGTATTGTTGCTTCATGATATGCAGTGCTATTTTTCAGTATCATTGTGGTGCAATGTATTTTTATTGGAACATTCTAATAAAAAGTTTAACAATAACATGTACAGAGAGGTTCTAGAAACCGTATTGGTTAACTTCAAACAGTGGTTCTCATGTACAAAGATTGGTGGCCACAAAATAAATTACACAACCAAGATGTGCTGATGGCTGAACATTTCTCGTATTACCCATAATGCCTACAACCACAGCACAGTGGAGTGATCTGTACAAACAATGTGACGACAACTGCCACCACAGCCACCTGGGCATCTGTATGGGTGTGAACAATTGTTAGGTCGACCTGAAGCACTATGCGATGCCTTCTGCCCCTAAGACATACATCAGCAGCAGTACCACCGAATGCAGCACTTCGGCTTAGTCATCACATATGAAAGGTGACAGTGAATGTGGGACTGGCATGGACACTATGGTTATCTTGCTGCCAGAGCAAAAATACACTTGTTCATGGGAGTATGGGGCAGAGCAAGGTATATCAAATCTAAACATTCTGCAAAAGCAAGTCAGTAACACCACCACCACTAAAGCAACTCATGGAAAGTAACTGTGAGGAGGATATGGAAGTTGTCCTGTCACTGCAGGAGCATGAGAGTTAGGAGGCAGTGTATTGGGGACACACAGGAGGAGGAGGAGAAAAGACAGGGGAAAGTATGTGATTCATGCAAGGAGGAGTGGCAGGAGGAAGAAGTATGAGAAGAGGAGGAGTAGATGGAGAAAGTAGAGGAGGAGGAAGGGCATGAGGAAGCAGATAGGAAAGAGGAGAATGAAGAACAAGGTGAGCTTGAAAATATGCTGTCAGTTATACCATAGGCTAGTGGTGAGGATGAGCGTGACACTGTGGAGTGGAAGCCATCACAGGAGGAGATGGTGTAACCCCCCCTGCAAATGGGGATTCCCAAAAGTCTTCCAGGAGCTTGCCTGAATGCGCCAAGTCTGGGCGATGTTCGGTGTCTGAGCTGTTTAAATGTGGTTCCAAGTGAGTGCTATTTGAGCCTCCACATACTGTCTCTTTAAGAGCAGTCTGCTTGCAGACTTAATTAGTTTGTATGGGGGGACTGTGTATTTAATGCTCGAATCCCACCCAAGCTGCTGCCAATTCGCTCCTTTTCTGCTGTCGCTACATGTGCAGAAGAAGCCTTGTTGAAAGATATAACTGTTTGCCAGAAAACTTTTAGAGTGACTGATAAAATGTAGTTTGTCTAACCTGTCTTTATTTCAGCATGAACTGTTTCAGTGTAGCTCTTTCATTTTGGTCCTGAATTGCTGACCTGGACCAATCAGGATGATAGGGAGGCCTTAAAATGGAGTCTGTGGATGAATTGGAACTTGGACTCTCAATTTTGAGCCAGCCACAAAGGGATTGTATGAGCAGTGACTCTGGGAAATGTAGTTTTGACCTTGGCACCTTTTTTCAACAACAGAGGGAGTCTTATTGTGAGTGACAGCCGAACCAGCCAACAGAATGGTGTGGAGCTAAAGGAAATGCCCTGCTCTGTGACTGAAAAGATCAGATCAGTCGTGACAGTGAAGAGAGAAGGAGCTATGTGCTTCTACGTTGTGTAGTTTAGCGCAGGAAGCACGTGTGAGGCCCTGAGGTTCGGCCTTCAGCCGTTGTAAGCGCTAGTTCAGACTGAATCTGACTTGTGAGGAGAAAGAAGGAAGTCTGAAAGGTAGAAACCAGGCTAACCCTGTAGAAGACTGGAGAAGTTGCTGAATCGTGCTCGGTCTGTCAGGAACTGAAGCTGCTGTGTGTGCTCCCGGGTATTTTGCAGTAATTGTGATCGGGATCTAGGAGCAGCCTGCCTGGTATAGTACTTTCCTTTTACATATGAATGTGCATAGTGCTTGTGGGGAATCACTATTTCCAATCCCCTGTGCTGTGTGTTGAAGCTGGAAGCAAACCCCAGCTTGTCTTGGACTAAATCCGTTTGCTATCTACTGCAGTGGGGTCCAGTCACAAGGACCTTGTCTCCATGCCCTGTTGTTCTGGCAACCCAGAAGAACATCCACCATCCGGTTCTCAGCTTGGGTATTGTGAGTACAAATCAGGGTATTCCCCTGCAGCCTGTTTTCAATTACAAGTGTGTCATCTAATTATTGTTGTTTCACTTCTTCATGGACTGAGCCATCCAGCTCCGGATTACAGTTGGGTGTTGTGCATATATTTTCTTCTACAGGGCCCTGTCCATCTGCACCTGCCAGCCAATCCTGGGCAACGGCCCTGGCTAGCCCCCCCCCCAACCTGGGTACCCAGAGTGTGACTTTTCAGACCCTGTATGTGTGCACAGTACTGTGATTTAATTCTGCCAATTAACCTGATCTCCCCCTTCCGTGTTTTATTCCCCCTAAATAAACTAGATTTGATGTTGTTAAACTTTAAACTGTCTGAAGTGTCAGTACCTACATATCAAGCATTGTATTGGTTTGTGTATGTTGATTAACCTTATTTTACAGGGGTCCCCAGAGACGAACCTCAGAATCAGTCTCGAGGGTAAGTGGTACTTTATGAATGAATGGTGTGTACATGTGGGGTATTGGGACTGTAAGTTCTGTGCATTATGTGAGCCACTAGAGGGAATAAAAGAGTGTCTCAATGTCCCAGAGGGCTGTGACCAAGCTAGTCTAACCACTACAAACCCTGACCTCTGGGTGGAGGCACCCGCCATAGAACCTAGGCCCCTCAACCTGTCAGTAGTCAAGCAGGCAGGGGTAGTAGCCGTTGGGATAGCGCCACCTGAGGGTTACAATAGCAAAATCTAAAAAGGCAATGAAAAAAAGAAAAGCAAGAAAGTAAGCTTCTCAAGCAGAGAAATCTAAAGAACAGCCCCATACCCCACCCCATAGTACTGTACTGCACTGCCTGGTCGTCGCCAGCCACATACTACAGTGGTGGGAAGAAATAAATAATCTCTTTCTGTTTACAAAGCCCCCCCCCCCCAGCAATCCACTCATGTAGTGAATAAACTAGAGAGATCTGCAGTGTGAGTGATTTATAGATGCCACCACAAATCCACTGA
The DNA here is from genome assembly GCA_016271365.2 of Neoceratodus forsteri. Taxonomy (NCBI): domain Eukaryota; kingdom Metazoa; phylum Chordata; order Ceratodontiformes; family Ceratodontidae; genus Neoceratodus; species Neoceratodus forsteri. The sequence goes on along the minus strand of CM057450.1, from coordinate 1,274,854,645 downwards.
AAAGCATGTTTCAATCATTGTGGTACAAAGAGCAGCCGGGGTCGGTCTACTCAAACATTGGGAACCAGAGTTCTGGCTGATCATTTCAAACATGAACATGATATCTTCCTAACAGTCACATCCATTCCTGATTCTTACTCTGGTCAGGTGACCAGCAGCAGCCACAGACTGGAATGATAAGCAGTGCAATTTGATGGTTTGTTCAAGTAATGCAGCTACTATGACAGTCACAGCAACCAAGTGATGCATCCCCAGGTATTGGTTATACTTTAAAAGCACCACTCTAACATCAGCCAACAAATCAAACTACACTGCCTGAGGCAAGAATGACAATGATGATGGCAGCAGAGGAGTGGGGGTGGTGGCACCACTAAATCATCTGAGTCACTGCAGCAGCAGCAATATGGAACACTTAGTAAAGAAGAGGCAGAGATGTTTCAGACACGACTTATGGGTAAGTTTGACTGTAATAGATTGGATGTACAATCTGGCACAACAATGCTACTGGATCTTCAGTATACTGTAAAGACATGTTTATCCCCCCCCCCCGGACACATCAAATAGAAGCTGTTGCATACACTTATGCTGGAGCAGCAAAGATAGCTTTAAGATACTAATAATAATGTAAATACATAACTTCCTGGTCATACTCCTCTTCCTCTTGTGCAGCCTTCACATGGTACCAGTGCCAGACATCAGCATAATATGGATGAAAGCTTGGATAGGGATGCTCCTGTGACAACCAAGGATATTTGGGAACTTTCTGATACTGAATGTCGGGGCCACTTGTATATTTTGGGAGGAAGTCTCAGACCTGTTACCAGAGTACATGATGCAGGCTTATCTAGCAGAGCCACTGATTAGCAGAAATAGTGATCCAATAAATTCTAAAACACAGGCAAGTCATTTGGCTTGCACTGACAAAAGCAGATTTGTATTTTCTTGGATGCACTCCCTACACTGGTGACTTCAGAAAGATGTTTCAGTACAATTGGGAGTATTTCCTTACCACATTGCTCAAGGCTAGATCCTGAGAATCTTTAATTCTTAACTTTAGATAGTAGTAGTTTATTTAGCATCCAGTCCCAGAGCTCCATATGGCAACTGAAGTTTAATGTGAAGAAGTGCAATATTATCCTCTTAGGCAAGGGTAACCTGAACATGGGTTATTGACTAGGGGTGAAACAATTAGTCTAACCACTGAGGAAAGGGGTTTGGGGATCGTCATTACTGATAGACTCAGGTCAATGACCCAGTGCACTAATGCAGTCAGGAAGGAAAAAGGATGCTGGGATGTATAGGGAGAGGGTTCTGTAGTTGGAGAAAAGAAATACTGCTGCCTCTGTGGGTCACAGGTGATACCACACCGGGGGTACTGGGTTCAGTTCTGGAGCCCTCACCTGATAAAAGGATAAAGTATGTACAGAGTCTGCACAGAGGTGGGCTACAAAAATGATACAGGGTCAGCAAGGAAAATCATATGAAGAGCATCTACCCAGCCTGAACATGTAGTCACTGGAGGCCAGAAGGGAGAGGTGGGGCATGATAGAAACTTTTAAGTATCTGAAAGGGATGAACAGGGTAGAGTGACATGACTTGTTTAAGTGTAGCAAAGGGTCAGCAACTGAGGGGCATGAGCATAAGTTGTTGGGGGGTAGTTTCATGAAGGACATGAGAAAGTACTTTGAAGAAAAGATGATGGATAGATGGAATGGTTTCCTAAGGGAGGTGGTAAACACTATGATGGTGACAGGTTTAAAATGCACTGGACAGCTAAAAGGAGATGTTGAAAACTAAGACGGCAAAGTGGTGGGGGAGGGTTAAACTGTCAGTGGAGGAAAATAGGCAGACAAGATGGACTATGCGTTTTTTTTGCTAACACCTTCCCATTTTTACCACGCTGTAAGGATCATAGATGTACATGGTTTAACCATGGTTATATATGGTCAACGTCACAACCATGATCATTCATGGTTTGTCCATGATTTTAACCATAGAAACATAGAATTTGACAGCAGATAAGGACCGCTTGACCCACCTAGTCGCCCATTTCCCTACCTAATGGATAAGCTGCAGAACCTAGTTAACCAACAGCCTACTTCCTCCTACCCCCCCACTAGAATTGCCTTATGTCTGTCCCATGCATTCTTGAATTCCCCCACTGTTTTTGACTCCATGACCTCCTCAGGAAGGCCATTCCATGCATCCACAACCCTCTCCATGAAAAAATATTTTCTCACATTACCTCTGAGCCATCCCCCCCCCCCTCTATCTTCAAATTGTGCTCCCTTGTTCTGGCACATCACTTTTTCTGAAAGATGATATATCCTCTTGGACTTTGTTGACTGCCTTGAGGTACTTGAAAGTTTCTACCATGTCCTCCCTCTCCCTCCTTTCCTCAAGGGTATACACATTAAGCTTCTTTAGTCTCTCTTCGTATGTCTTCTGTTGCAGAACCAGCATCATTTTAGTTGCCCTCCGCTAGACAGCCTCCATCCTGTCTATGTCCTTGCAGAGATGGGGTCTCCAGAACTGCATGCAGTACTCCAGATGGGGTCTCGCCAACTGTCTGTACAGATGCATAGCAACTTCTTGTTTTCTACTGGTGATGTCTCTCCCTATGCATCCCAGTATCCCCCCCAGTCCTCCTTACTGCCTTCTCACATTGCTTGCCCACCTTTAGGTCATCTGATATGACTATACCCAGGTCCCTTTCCATTTCTGTTGTTGTTTCCCAGATGCATTACTTTGCACTTCTTTGTGTTGAATCTAAGCTGCCATACATTTGACCATTCCTCCAACCTTGCCAAGCCCCTTCTCGTCCTTTTCACCCCACCTTGTGCATCAACCCTGTTGCAGATCTTTGTGTCATCTGCAAAGAGACATACTTTTCCTTCTAGTCCCTCTACAATGTGACTTATAAAGACATTAAAGAGGACTGGTCCCATTACTGAACCCTGCAGTACCCTGCTAGTAACCTCCTTTTCTTCAGAGTGGACTCCATTTACTATTACCATGGTTATCAATGGACCATCACTGACAGTAAATGGCCCAGGGACAGGCCATTGATTATCATGGTTAATGTAGTTTAAGAATTAGTTAAGTTGACCATGGTCATGCATGGTCATCCATGGTTGAGGGCTCCAGTGGTGCAGTTGGTTAGTGCACATTACTTACACAGCAGTACGATGCATAGCAATGTCAAGGTAGAGAGAAAGACTCACTTGGAACACATTGTTTAACTGGGCAGACTGGGTGGATCAAGTGGTCCTTTTCTGCCAACAAATTCTACATTTCTGTGATAATGTCAGTGTTTCCTGTGTTATGAACACATTTCTACATAGCTCAGTTTATTTTTTTTCCAGTCAATGTTCTGTAGTAAACACATATTTTCCATACGTAGTTTTAAACAAGCTTTTAATTATTTACCCATTGCTGCTGTTGTTCCTCTTTCTGCTGGTGTAGTTCCTCATTCGTAACTGATAGACTGTCCTAATTGCTATCTGTACCACCTAAAACTAAACTCTTTTAAGATGTGGTGAGTTCTCATATAATTTTCTTGTGCTCAAGTGATTCAGTTCTTTGAGTTGCATTTTTTCAGAAATTGCAAGATATGCTATTATTGGGATTGTTTATATTAGTTCGAAGTGTTTAAATGTGCATTCTAAAATGTAAATTGTGCAAATTTGGTTGATTTCCCTTGCTCTTATGACCATGAACACACCATGTTCGGTCAAACATGGATGAGCCATGGTTAGCCATAGTGGATCATGGTGTGACCAGAACACTCAGGAAACATATTGGGAAAGGCTATATATAGTACATGGAAGTCATGCTTGAAGAATTCTATAGCAGCTTGGGTTAACACCAGCAGGCAAATTGAACCAACATTATTTATTTAAGCAATAATCCATGACAGGGTGTGGGTTATGCTGGGATTTACCCACAACTGGCGTGATTTCATCAGAGGCTGCAGGCCACGTGACCAAATCCACACCAGAAGTGGGTAAATCCCAGCATAATCCACACCCTGGAGTGCATTATTGTGATTATACAATGTCTTCTAAATAAGGGATTAAAAATATATTAAAATGTTTATATTTCGTGATTTTAAATATATTTTGTATTGATTTTTATTGTCATACCCTGCCTCCCTTCATTAAATAGTCCTGTGCTGCTAGGTAAGATAATTCAGAAGTCAGCCCCCACTCCCCATCCCATCCCACACATATACCATACACACACATCCCCCCCCCCACACACGCACTTGCTGGGATGTTTAATGTCCTTTTTTTTGTAGTAAGAGCACAGTGAGAGCAGTTTCTCCATAATTAAACAGCAACAGGGAGCCACAACTCCACTCTGAGTGCTCCTGTCTGATTTAAAAAAAAAAATGACTGCACATAACACTCACTCTTGTACCCTGTGCATTACCTAGAAGTCACATGTATTTAAGTGCATATTTTCACTGTTTTGTGAGTGAAAGAATCATTTAGTAGACATCCTTGCTCTGTGCTGATTTTTGTTGTGTGCAGTTGTTTTAGAGTGAATGGCGCAAGATGTGTGCTGCTACCGGGTTCAAATTACCGAGAAAGCATGGTGTGAGCGGTTCTCATAGCTGACCTGCTGTTTGTGATTTGGAGGTTCGCTGAAAAGTTTCATCAGTAAGGATGACAACGTTACCAAGGAACAAAGTCGGGGGGAGAGAGACATACATAGATGTGACTGACAGTTTCATCTGGAAGACTTAGCTGCTCAGATACAGAGTAGGAGAGCAGAGTGCAGGTGAAGTCACACAAATCACCAAAGTCAGTTACTAGCCACATTTAACAGTAAAGGAAGCAATTGTGGTGGGGAGAGAGTAAAGATTTTAAGTGCTTTAAATCAAGCCAGAGAAAGGGTAGCTCTAGCGATCATGGTGCGTCGTAAAAACCAAGAGTTCAATAAATTAAATAAGTAAACCGCACTCAGGAGCAAAGTTGCATAATGCCATAACTTTTAATATGCAATAAAAGCCCATACATGTAGCCATTCCCCCACACAGACAAAACTTCAACGTTCCATGCTGACCACGCTTTAACAAGAAGCTGAAACGTTTCTGTGTGAGGAAACGGCTACATGTATGGGCTTTTATTGTGTGTTAAAAGTTATGGCACTATGCAACCTTGTTCCTGAGTGTGGTTTACTTATTTAATTTATTTTAAGTACTTCGTGCAATGTGAGCTAGCTTTTCGACTGGTTTGATGCCACTTTATTTTTTCTTATTAACTCCGGTCCTTTTTTTGACACTCCTGCTTTTGCATCGCAGTTTAGCAGAGAGTCAACATGGCAGCTTAAATGTTTTTAATTTTTGAGGGTCAGATTGATTTTTATGCATATGCGGTTGACTGGGTCTGTCTGGCACTTTTTGTATGGGTTATTGTGAGATTTACCCATGGCTAAAAATGCCAGTCAGCCAGTCAAAATGAGGGATTCTGGATGCCCATTGTATAATAATTAATATGATCTATTGATAAACTGTGGATTTTAAGAATACAACTACAATGTCAATACATTTTGAAAACACTGTTTTTACTTTGAAAACCAGAAAAGATATGCTTGGTGATAAAAGGTGACAATTTAGTTTGAGAATTAAACTGATCCTGACAAGGCTTTGGAGGGATTGTGATTAGCTGAAATAAGAGAGGGCATTCACTTGAAAAAGAGACTAACTTAAAATAAAATAAAACAAATCCAGTCATATATTTCAATCTAATCTGCACACTTGGGGTTGCTGGTTCGAATACCACTTAAAATTATCTAGACATGTATAAAGGGCTTAAGTGGACTCATCTAGACCACGGAGTCAGTCGAAAAACCAATTATGACTGGCTTACCACACATTATGACAGATTTTTTCAACTAGCTTGAAATTTCTGACTTCAACTAACTGAAGAAAATCCAACTAATTTTTTCAACTTTCACCATCGTTGAATTTTATTATGTAGTAGTTTGTCGTACTTTTTTAACTTTGCATAATGTATGGTAGAACATTGTTATAGGTAGAAAACTACCTTTTTATAACAACGTTTTACCATCGATGTGACGTCACGATGTTGTTAATCCAGTGATGGTATGTCACATCGATGGGTTAACAACCGGGAACAGTCTGGGCATGCGTGCAAATGGATCGGACGGCCCTGAAACGGCCGTGGCGGTGAGGGCAGATTAGTGGCAACATAAAAAAAACTGCAGTAAGGAACTGCTTTCTTTTGTAAAAAAAAACTAAGTTGTACCATACACTATAAAATATAATGTATGGTACATCGATGGGTAACCATTTTTTTAACTCATCTCGAGGTTGCCATGGTGACCTAAACCTCTTGAGCTTCACTCTTGAGGTTTACATGGTCACCCTGGCAACCTCTCGATGGTTAACAAACAGTTAACCATCGATGACCCATATTATCCTCTATATCTTTTTTTTAATATTTTGACTATAAAAGTAATAAAATGTATGGAAAGTCCTCCCCCTTGAAATCAATAGGGCACGAGCACACAGCCTTCGCGTTATCACAAAACGGGTTGATGTGCCATGTGGGGGTGCAGGGTTACAGTCAGAAAGCAGCTCCATTTTTAGCATTTGGGATTTAGCAGCATTATAACTTCATAAATGGCCAGAAACAAAAAGAATTATTTATGGCCCTCAACTCTGAGGCAGGTGAGGTATTGCATATGTTGGAGGGAGCAGTAACTAGGCAGCAGCAGCAGGTAAGAAGCTGTCTGCTCTTTAAAATGCAAATACAAAGTGCAGTGAAACAAATCTACACACAGTAGGGACCCACTAAAGCACAATAACTAGTCAAAGCAACAACAAAATATACTAAGCCCCTGAAAGTAACAAATTGAAGCAGGGCAGTAAAACAGTACATGGTATAGAAAAATAGGCAGCAGTAATGCTACAGTAGTTACTTAGAAAAAGAACTAAGAGTCTAAAATACAGTATAGGTATAGTCTCAAAACACCCCACAGAAACTAGAATATTCCCTTTTGCAAACAGAGGTAACCATCAATATATATTAGTTTACCAGTAGTCGTAGAATCTGTGAGACTGAAAACAGTTTAAGAGAGGACCCCTAGAAATACTTCCTGTATGGTATACCAGAACTGAGATGTATCCATAGTTTAAATTTAAAGCTAAAAAAAAAACTTAGTGGATTTCAACTCCATTATTTTATGACTGCAATTCAATGTAATTGCAACTAATTGCAACTGCATTGAATTGCAACTGACTATTTCAGCTGCTGATGACTGCTCCAGAGTCTAGACTCATCTCTAAATGAGGTTAAACTGACAAATGGAAATATTTTATGCAGTTTTACTGCAGAATCTATACCATAAGTAATTTAAATTATGGAATTACTAATGTAATTAAATATTTTTATATTTTAACCATTATACCATCCATGACATAATCTTAAACATGATTTAACTAATACCGTATCATTATTAGAATCCATGAAATGAAAACCAGTAGTTATCAAGCATGGATACTAAAAAACATATTTAAATAACAGACAATCATGATTGCTACCCAAAAAAATGTAAAATTATTTTTTTATATGTTAAAAACTTTTTTACTTTTACCACACTTGAAAATGGATTTAATTCTCCCAATTAGTCTCTCTCTCTTGATTTAATCTTTTTTCCAGGTATTTTTGCTTCAACCATGGACAGCCTTGTTCATGAATCCTGGACAAACCATGGATGGCATCGTCATGAACAATGATCAGGGACAGAGCAGGGATGACCATGGATATCCATGGACAAGGACACCTTGTTAGTGCATGAAAACATGGAAAACTGTAGAGTGGGGTAGTGCCCCTCCCCGTCTCACTTTCTCCCTCCCATCCCTTAATTGAAGCCTTTCGCAAACAGCTGACTTCACATGGTGGGTTTTAACTTGCAGTCCGCAGCACTCAGTAACCAGACTCTGTCACGGTTCTGTGTTCCTCAGAAATAAAATAACTTGCTTGATTACCTCCAAACAAAACATTTTTCTGTATATTTCATTACCTACCCGGTTAGAGCAGCACAACTTCTACAGGGCATGTCAGAATGGTGCTGTTAAAAGACCGTATCACAGACAGCGACGGGTAGAACAGTAAACTGCAGTAACTGCTACCCCTGTGGTTGTCGCATTGCGGGGAGTGACTAGAGGGCACCAAGAAGAGCCAGAAAAAGTTGGTGGCTGGCCAAGCTGCTCCCATGGCAGGGAGGGCTAAGGCAGGGAACATCTCAGCCAGCATAGTGCTGGAGACCAGGGTTCTAGTCCTGGTCTGTAATCTTTTTCTGTGAGATGGTTTCAAACATTTTTACAAAGTCCTGTCTCACAGAACACCTCTCCCCCGAGTTTCTCTTCTGTCCCACAATCCAACTCCAACTTGGAGTTGATTATTTTAGTTGTGGTGGGTGCGAGGGACAGAGCCCCCTGCATTGGGTGGTACTGGGGGTGGAGCCCCTCATAAAAACAGGAAGTTGCTATTTTAAATTGAATCTGTGGTAGCCGTCCTTGGTGGCTGTTTGGACTGCTAACATGTGGAGCTGTGTACTGTCAGTGGGCACTGTTAGTGCAGATGTCATTGTTGCTGTGCTGTTCTGACAAACACTGTTCTAGCGTTTGCACTTCAGACCTAGTGCCATTTCATTACACTACAACATCAAAATGTTCTTTTATATGTAGAATAAGCCACACCAGGCTGTGGTTTAAAGGAGTTTGAGGCCTCTCAGGGCCATAAAGTCACTCAGCCTTTGTCCTTGTGGCCTAATGTTCCTAGGTAGCAGGGTTCATTTTTGGGTGTGGGACTGGGACAGTTGGCATACAGTTTTTAATTTTGACCCACCTTTTCTTCTACCTTGTGTACAACCTTGGCACACAGTTTTTAATTTTGACCCATCTTTTCTTCTACTTTGGGGACAACCTTGGCACACAGTTTTTAATTTTGACACATCTTTTCTTCTACTTTGGGGACAACCTTGGCACACAGTTTTTAATTTTGACCCACCTTTTCTTCTACCTGGGGACAACCTGCTCACGGTTTAGAGGTTTTAAACTTCTGTTTTATGAATCTGGGCTCGGGCTGAACAATATGACCCATTGTTTTTTTTATTTGACCCTTACTCAGTGGGTCAGTGTCCCACATAGATAAATATTTGAAATGAACCCTGTGGGTAGTATATCAAAAATCCTTTAAACCACAGCCTGTCATGGCTTAGTTCTTACATATTTGCTCATCCCTGAAGATGATGATGAGATGACAGAACAAAATATATCATGGATTAACACTGCCTATAGAAAAGAAAGTTAGCATCAACAATTTGACCTTTAGGTCATCTGCAGGAATGTGCTATAAAGAAAAAGGAGATGTTGTTAGTAGAAATCATGAGTTGGTGACAGGAAATAATTTTAAATATGTGTACCTTCTGTATAAACATACTTTTCTTCCTTTCAGTGGTATTCACACTTTGCGTATGCTTTGGGTGTTACAACTATGTTGATAATGTTGTATTTGTCTGTTTATTGAATTTTCTTTCTTTTTAATTGTTTAATTGTATATGAAATGTGGCATGGTAAAACTTTATACCCTGTAATCATAACTGGTTGTAATTTTAGAATAAATCTGAAATTGAAATTGTAGTTTTACATATTTAATGTCACTGAAATTTGCATTGTATTCTTGATTTTCTCCGTTTACTGTTAGCCATTTCTAGACTTACTTGAGATTCTGGCACGTCCTTCCTATCTGACAGAATGCAAAGCTCTTTCTCATCACGACAAATGACTGTTAGCTGTGGTGTTCCTCAGGGTCTGATTCTGTCCCCCCATGCTGTTTGTGATGTACAGGCTGCCTTTGGGGCAGATCATTAGATGGAATGGAGTGAGTATTTTCACTGCAATGTAAATATTACTCAGTTGTACCTGTCTGTTATACCAGAGGTGCAATGGACTGTCTCCGTTTTAGAGCAATGCATGCAAGAAATCACAGACTGGGTGGCCTCCAGCTTATTAAGACTTGGTCCAGCCAAAATGGAGTTCTGACTGCTGGAGCTGGGTCCTCGTGAGTTGGCAGGTCAGAACATGGCCATAGGATTGTTATCTATGAATGATGTGGTTCTGACTGCTGTGGATATGGTAAAAAATTAGGGAGTCAGTGTGGACTCTTGGCTGACACTTGAACATCATGTGTCAGCCATGGTCTGCAGTGTAACATTTCTTAGATTAAATCTGATCTGATGAAAGAGGAGCTGGTGACCCTGATTCATGCCTTCATTGTTATGTGACTTGACTACAGCAGTTCTCTGTACCTTCACCTATCAGGAGGGTTGGTGTGCTGTCTACAGATGGTACAAAATGCTGTCGCCAGCTATACCACAGGAACCTCATATTTGGAGGTTATCACACCTGTGTTGTGACATTTGCACTGGCCATCTATTAGGTGGCACACCATCTTCAAGATTTCTTCAAGATTTCAGTGTTAACTTACTGCATGGTTAGGGTCCTAGCTACACTATCTTAAAGGGCTCTTGGTCTGGTATGCTCCTGGTCGCTCATTCTGCTCCACTGGGGGTTGCTCTTGGCCACTTCAAGATCTTGTTTAAATCAGCTGACAGACAAAGCTTTCTCTATGGTGGCCCCAGCTATTTGGAACTTCCATTCCAACTTAGGAGTTCCCCATTGCTGGAGGCATTCAAGAAGGAGCTATCTGTTTACACAAACTTGTAGCGCAGATTAATATATTTGTTATAACTGTATCATCTTCTTCTAATATTTATGTTTGTATTTATTAATGTTTTATTGTATAGCACCCTAAGCCCCTGGATAAGGCACTATAAAAACAATGCTTTGACTTACTATGCATGTTCTGATGTTAAGTACTTTTCACTCAGCAGCTTGGAACTATGCAACTGACATCATAGAATGTGTTGGAAGCAGGGACATCATCATCAGCAGCAGCAGCAGTAAACCATAAAAACTGATGTGGAAACTAAAATAACAAGCATTTGTCAATGACAAATGTTCACTGCTGGTATTGCTGTTGTACCAGGTCTTGCTTGTACACATGTTTACTATATATTTACCCAGGACAGAGCAGATTGGATGCAGTATCTCATTTTCAGTGGTTTTCTGCTTTGATGCATTGTTAGACTGTAATTACCCAGGAGAAGGCAGCTGAGAAGCAATATCTGCTTTTAAGGTGGCTCCCACATTTTGACCCCAAATGTCCAACAGTCTAGCCAGCCCAGTGGTGTAGAGAGCTGAGGCGCCTTGTGCCTTACCTCTCACCACACCAGTGGCCCATGTTCAGTAACGAGCATGGGTTGCCAGGGGTCGGCGGGGGGAGGGGGAGAGGATCATGCATGCAACAAACTGCTCTCCTGGGGTGGGGGATCCAGGGTCTTGCTCCATGGCTGCCATCTGGTGGAGGCCAGGTAGCAGTACCACAGTTGAGCAGCATAGTAGAGGGCCAGAGTTACATAGCATGTGCGTGCCTCCACGTGCACACACTTGTGGACGCCATGGCAGGGGAACCAAAAATACAGAGGAAAAATGGTGATCATGGGCTTTGTGAAGCCCTGCCTGCCTTCTCTAGTCCCACTCTGTCGCTAGTCCACAGAACCCCCAATCTGGACACAGGATCACTGGGTAGGGGGAGGATGGCCCTTCCTGGGCCCACCATGGAGGCAATCCGTGGGGGAATGGGACTCGGCAAGATTGGAGATGCAGCAGACGGACAAGGGAAGTAGAGACAGGGTAGAACACAGCCACCACAGTGCACAGGAGGATAAGATATGTATAGAAAAAAATGTCCAGCAGTCTTTTTATGCCCTGACATTATGATCAAGACAAGTGGAATTTTTTAAATCCCATCTGAAAGGTGATTTTGCCATGCAACTGTGGAAACAAGTTTCGGAGGGGATTTCGAAAAGGACATCTGCCATGTTCAGGAAGTGGGGTAACACGAGGGATATGTTGAAGCTTAGGGGCCAAAATCTACAAAAAATAAAGATTATGAGTAAATGTTGGAACAATTTGATTCCTCATAACTTAGTTGGTTTTTTACATTTTTACCCCAAATTTTCAACACAATCTTTTTATGACCACTCCTGAGCATGACAGGTGTCATTTATAAAACAATGGCTGAAACGTCATTTTGTACCACAAGTGTTAAAACACATTTTGGATAGGTAATTCTGAGTGTTTGGGCTTCACTAGACTCCAACCTGGTCCCCTTGGGAAGTACACAAAGGTGCACATAGCAGGGAACTGAACGTTCTAAATCGGTTATCTGTATAAACAGGCAACCAAAGTTGTATATGCACTCTTGAACAACAAACAGGAAACAGATGTGCTTCTCACTATTCTATTTATTTATGAATCTTCGTGCTGTATCGCAGAAGCCCCATTGCTAAGGGGCTGTTCCACTCTCACCCGGGAGAACTGACGTGAGCACATACGTGTGCACGCCTCATGTGATCGCTGACATTTTGGCTCAAGCCCACCTTCCTAAGAGCATGAATATTTATAACTCAATTTCCCACATTTGAATTTTGACAGCAGGAAGACAGAACTGCAATATTGGAACTATACATCATGTTGTGGGATCTAGGCAATTGAATCTTGAAGCATACATTTTACAAGGACGTATTAAACTGGTAATAGGTGCAACTTTCTAAGTTTATACAAGCTATGTTTTTACGTTGTTTGGAGGATGGTATTTTTCAAAGTGAAATAGAATAGTGAGAAGTACATTTGTTTCCAGTGTGTTCTTCAAGAGTGCATATAGAACTTTGCCTGTTTTTACAGATATCCAATTCTGGACATTTTGGGTAGAATTTGAGAAATGACAGCCATCACATTCATGAGGTGGTGTAAAAAATGGCTATGTTGAAAAGTTGGGTTAAAATATTGAAAATTACCACAGTTATGAGCATGCATTGAAAAATTGCAATGTAAACCCATACCTTTGTTGTTTTCTCATATTTTTACCCCAGATTTTTGACATAGCCTTCTTACACCCTCACATAGTCTTCTTATGAGCCCACCTCATGAACAAGGGTGGAGAACATTTGCAAATCCTGCTCAAAAGGTGATGTCGTGCCACAAGTTTGAAAACACATTTTGGCCAGGATTTGAAAAATGACAGCTGTCATATTCAAGAGGTGCTCTGAAGAAATGGCTTTGTTGAAAATTTGGGGTCAAAATATTGAAAATTGCCAACGTTACAAGCCTGCATTTATAAATTTCAACATAGGCTCATAACTTTGTTGTTTTTTTAATATTTTTACCCCAAATTTTCAACATAGCCTTCTTATGACCCCACCTCATGAACTAGGACAGAGAAAATGTTCAACTCCTTCCCAAAAGGTGATTTCATGCAGTGACTGCAAAATCACATTTCAGGACATGAAAACTCATTCTGGCCAGGATTTGAAAAATGATAGCTGTCACATTCATGAGGTGCTGTGAAGAAATGACTATGTTGAAAATTCGTGGTTAAAATACTGAAAATTACTAAAGTTATGAGCTTGCATTCACAAATTTCCACATAGGCTCATAACTTTGTTGTTTTTCAATATTTGTATGGCAAATTTTCAAGTTAGCCTTTTTATGACCTCATGAACAAGGGTGAAGAAAATGTTCAACTCTTGCTCGAAACGCGATTTCATGCAGTGACCGTAAAATCACCTTTTGGAACAGATTTGCCTAACTGTATTGCCATTGTTCATGAGGTGGGGTCCCCAAAAAGGCATGTTGAAAGTCTGGGGCAAAATATTCAAAAATGACCAAGTTATGACTCTGTGTTCAAAATCCTATTGAAATACATTGAACCGCATATCTGATTTCTTCAGTTCATGGTCTGGCTTTGAAGAGTGAAGATGTGGCTATGGTCCAGAGAGGATTATGGTGTTGGACCCCTGGTGGGTAAGTAAGGGTTTGGGGGATGTGGGGTGGTGGGTACTCATTGGGAGAATCGGGTGGGGGATTAACAGTACAACAGACATCAATGGACGCTTTTCTTTTTTACAGGGTTAAAAAAAAATGAGGGATGGTTTTCTTTATTTCAGTGCTGACATGGGATTGGGCACTCTAAACCTACCACCAAGTTTACCCCTCATTTCCATTTCCACACACCAACAGACATCGAGGGTATGCTATAGTTAGCAGGCCTAACTCTCACCCCATTCCATGTGTAAACAAGCTGACATGATACAGCATAGGGGAATGGGGTGAGAGTTAGACCTGATGACCCCATGGCACATCCCGACATCTGTTAGTGTGTGGAGGGTGGAGTGGGGGTGGGGTGGTATGGGTGGTAACCCTAACATCACATTTCCATACTTTTGTCACTGCATTATCAACCCTAACCGATGCATTAATGAAGTTTTTTGCAATGAATTTCCCTTCTGATGACACCAAGATCTGCAACGGAGTAGATGATCCATATATGGTGGGCAGATGAGAGGAGATCTGGATAAACTGGCAAAATGGTCGGAAGAGTGGCAACTGGGGTTTAACGTAAAGAAGTGCAAGATCTTGCACATAGGGCAGAGAAACCCTGAAGCCACCTTTAGGATGGGAGGGGAGTTGCTGGCAATCACAAGGGAAGAAAGAGACTTGGGCATCATCATCACCGATGACCTGAAAACATCCAAGCAGACCACTAAAGCAGTAGGTAAGCTAGTGGGATGTTGGGGTGTATAAGGAGGGGTACCACAAGTCGTAAGAGGGAGGTAATAATCCCTCTTTGGAAGACACTGGTTAGCCCCCATCTGGAGTACTGCATGCAGTACTGGAGGCCACACCTTCACAAGGACATTAACCAAATTGAGGCAGTCCAGAAAAGGGCAACCAAAGTGGTGCAGGGACTGCATCAGAAAACATTATGAGGACAGATTAACGGAACTCAATATATATATATATATATATATATATATATCCTGGAGCAAAGGATGGAGACAGGTGATATGATTGAAACATTCAAACACCTTAAGGGCATTAACAAGGTGAAAGAGTCTAACATGTTTAAATATAAGAAAAATAGTAGGACAAGAGGACACAGCATGAGATTAGAGGGAGGCTGATTAAGGAGTAATGTGAGGAAGTTCTTTTTCACAGAAAGGGTGGTGGATGCACGGAACAGCCTACCTCAGGAAGTGGTAGATATGAATACAGGGCAGGGCTTCAAACAGGCATGGGATAGGCATAAGACAGCAATACAGATAATTATGAATAGATAGGCCATTGACAGGGCAAAGGCCGATGGCACATTCATAAGGCAGAAAAAGAAATGGGCAGACTGGATGAGCCTTGCGGTCCTTATCTGACATCAACTTCTATGTTTCTTTTTGAGAAAGTGTAATGTAACTGGTAACTGGCATGTATTTGAGGGAGAGGAGGCCCTCCAGGCCCTGTACTCCCTTCACGATGCCCATTTTTTGTGTAATGGTATGCCCATGTGAGGCCCTGCATCTAATAATCACGCAGACGTATATGGAGCCACACAGCAGCCCCATAATACTGAAAAGGAACCCTCGTAACACTTATTTGGCAATGTCTCAGTAACCGTAGCAACTATGAAACAAATTCCACTGCAGTTGTAATCATGACTTTGAAACCTCCACACGTACTTAGTCCACCTAAAGGTTTTCAAGATACGGGCACTGCAATGTTATCCTATGGGAAATTTCTCAACTTCGTAACACTGTAACTATGAACTATTGAATGTTTTGGGACCAAGCCACCAAAAGGCACATCTGTGGGACCAGGGCTTGCCACCCTGCAAATTTAAGCCCAACAGCACAATCCACCTTTGCACAATGAAGTGACAAAGAAAATAACACATGGGACAATGTTTTCGAGCTTTGTTTTTGTGAAAACAATAATGTTTTCGCTACACTCCTATACCTTATAATAAGATCTTTTCATGCACAAAAGTATGTCATCGAGACACCTTTTATTTTGTGTACAGTCATTATCGTACACACAGAAAACGTTTTCACGAAAACGAAATGCCAAAATGGTGGAAAAAATTTGAAAAACATATTTCCAGACTACCTGCACAAAAACTGATGCCGGGGCAAGTTCCTCAAGGCCCGAAGAGGTAAACACAAGTGTTGGTGTTTAGCAGAAGCACTGTTTTTCAATTTACAATGTTTTTTTGTCTCTTGCTAACTGAAAACAAGATGGCGGCAGCATGAAAACAAAAATCTGGAGCACAAAAACAAAAATGTTTCCGCAAAAGTTTTTGTGTCACCCATATAAATTTTCCTATAGGCTAAAATGGGAAATGAAAAACTTTCAGAACTTTTGAATGGATTAATATTTTTTCACCAGATCTTCAAAAGGCACCACCCTGACCTAGACCACATAGACAAATGCACATTTGAAGCCAGATACACACACTGTTCACTTTCTGGAGCCTGACAAAAAACTGCACAAAAGTTGAGGATTTTTCACATGTTTGACACTCCGCAGCTCCGCAACCGTACATCTGACCAAAATGAAACTTTCAAGATCCAGAGATCTGTGGTTGAACACTGCACATGCAAATGTTCAGGCAAATCAGACAAACAGTTGCAAAGTTATTAAAGTGCAGACTTGCGGGTTTAACATAGAAGTGGCCTGCCAACCCTAACCGTAGCTGCACTACTGTGCAGCTATAATATATATTCATTGCAAAAAACCCCATTAATGCATCAGTTAGGGTTGATAGTACAGTGACAAAAGTTTGGAAATTCAATGTAAGGGTTCCCACCCTTACTATCCCCCCCACATTCCACAGACCAACAGGCGTCAGGGGTGTGCCATGGGGTCATTAGGCCCAACTCTCACCCCATTCCATGTGTAAACAAGCTGACATGGTACAGTGTAGGAGAATGTGATGAGAGTTAGGCCTGATGATCCCATGGAACACCCCAATGCCTGTTGGTGTGTGGAGGGTGGGGTGGTAGGGGTGGGAACTGTTGTCAATGTTCAGCATAGCAAGATCCTAGATGTTGACAGGCAAATGTTCGCCTGTCAGACATCAGTGTATTTTCTATTGAGGGCAGTGGCATCATGCCCATAGGGCCCGAGGGGGGCATGTGCCCCCCCAATATTGTTGTGAGGACTATAACAAAATAATTTAAGTATTTCATTTTTTAATGGTACCATGGGCTGCAAAAAAATATGGTGTTTTTCAATGTCTTTTTGGTGGGTGCTGGGGGGTTGGGGTCACGATTCTTCAGAATCGATTGCTGTGGAAGACTCACTGAGAATTTCAGAACAGTTTAAAAAAAATGCTTTTGCTCACGCTGTGTTGGCGACTGGCCTTGGGACTGAGCGGAGAGAGAGAACAGGCACTGTGATTGGTT
Organism: Neoceratodus forsteri; assembly: GCA_016271365.2. Lineage (NCBI taxonomy): Eukaryota > Metazoa > Chordata > Ceratodontiformes > Ceratodontidae > Neoceratodus > Neoceratodus forsteri. The sequence goes on along the minus strand of CM057450.1, from coordinate 1,274,837,251 downwards.
GCTGCCTGGCAGTTATCACCAATCAAGTGTCCGCACATCGGAGGCGCGAAGAAATAGCTTGCTCGGCAAATTGGTTCATCCATGATCCTCCCTCCACTGAGCAGCAAGCGGCATTTTCAGTCCGACTTCCGTCACCTGACAACTGGACTTGAGAGACACATGCAGACCCATTATCAGTTGGCTGTCGGCAGTAAGAGAGCCCGGTCAGTCGGTGACTGTGTGTCCCTCTGAGACCACAATGAAGTTTCTGGCTGCTTGCTTCCTAGTTTAAAAAGGTCAGTAGGATGCTCTCGAATGAAACCTACCAAAATCGCTTTCTTCTCGACCTTTTGTTTTTGTTTTGCCGTTTGCTGCCAGCTCCTGGTATATTTGCTGGAATTGTCCTAACTAGTGAGGACTAGGATTCACTAATGTGGTGCATGGCAGAGGTCCCGTAAAACATTGCCACTTTCTTTTTTTTAGTACAAAACATTTATTTATTTTAATTTCTTTTTTTGATAATCTTTCCGTTAGAAAACAGTGGATCTTACTTCAAGATACAGCTCTTGCAGCAGGTTACACCATTAGGACTGAAGCCGTCAGGCGTCAGGACCCCACGGAAATTTTCTAGCTAGCAGTCTTCAGCAGGGACCACCTCCGATGTCGGTCCCGCCCCCGACGTCAGGCGTAGTACATAAGGAGGCGGTCCCCCCACAATCCCCAGTTCTTTTCCCGCCGTTGACATCGCAAGCATTGGCCTCTCGGTCCCTTTCTAGCGTGCGACGAACTTAGAGCTATGACGTTCTCATCCTTCTTCACAGATTTGGATTCATCTGATGTCCTCTCCAAACACTTCTCTGGAAGGTCACCAATCGAAGTGTGCCTGCGGCAAACAGATCCCCTTCAAGGATCCTCACTCATCCTGCATGCGCTGCCTAGGCCCGGAACACGACACCAAGGCCTGCTCCTTCTGCCAGGGCTTCAATAGTCGCACCAGGATCCGCCACCAGAAGGCCCTTCAAGCATTTCCCTTAGAAGAGAAACTGAAGACAATGGATAAGAAACCTTCCTCCAGGAGGGAATAGTCGGGTAAAACCCACAAACACTGGGAGAAACACCGGGAGAAGGAAAGGCCCAGATCCCCGGAGAGGGCCTCGGACTCCCAAAGCTCAGGCTCTCAGTCAGACCGCTCTCCTTCCAGGGCTCAATTGCAGCCTCCCCCGGTTCAGGTCAGATCCTCTAGCGGCTCCTCCTCTCTGCAGCCCCTCAAGACTTCCAGGCCGTCGGCTTCATCCACTCCATCTAAGGCCTCGTCTAAGTCTGGGGAGCGCCACAAGTCTTCCTCCCACCGTCGGGACTCTGACGCCAGGTCGGTTTCCCAGCCTCCGCGTGGATTGGACCTGGTTCCTCGTAAGACCAAGGACCTGACGTCCCTCAAACGGACGCCAGACCCGACGTCGGCCAAGCATCACCGGCACTCCCAGGAGCCAGCGACAGCGAAACACCCGTCGCCGGCCAGGCGTTCACCTCCGAGGACGTCGGCTACCCCAGAGAGGAGGACCGCACCACCGTCGCCGGCTGACGTCGGTCGGAAGGTCTCATCTGAGGAGGATACCACTCAGCCTGAGGACCAGGCGGGTGACACCAGAGACGTTGGGCTCCCATGGGAACCTTCCCCAGAGCGGGAGACCCCTGGGGACCCAACGCCCGACCCCGGTGACAGGCCACCGGCGCCCGGCCCGCCATCGGGCTTGAACTTGGCAGAGGTAAAGGAGCTCTTTACCTTCTGGTGGGACACCATCAGGAAAGATGTGGTTGCCACACACCCTCTTCCTACTCCGGCTCTGCCTCTACCCACTCCTTCACTGCCTACGCCCCCTCCTCTGCCCAAGGGGCCCGTAGGATGGTCACCAACCCCGAAGGAGCAAACACCACCTCCTCGGGGCAGATCCTCAGACAGGAGAAGACCTCCCTCTAGATCCACTTCAGGGTCACCCAGTCCTAAGAGACCCAGATGACGCCGGTACAACCCGTCTGGGGAGGATTCTAGATCTGACACCTCTGGGTGCTCCAGATCTCCTTCTCCCATCAGCATTCCCTCTCCGGATCCACACGACCTACCTAGGTCCCCTCTGGATGATCCCTCTTTCGCGGAGATCATGAAGCACATCCAGGAGAATATGGGGTGGGATGCTGAAGAGCTCAACCCTGAGAGACAACGCCTTGCCTGCTACCTTTGGCAGAAAGACCCAAAGCCTGTGGTAGTACCACCCTTGGTGGACACTTTTGCGGACGTCACCAAGGCTGCATGGAAGCATCCGCATTCTACTCTGGCAGTGCCGAAGAAGGCTGACCACCTATACAAGGCCCCTATGGAGGACCAGTATCTGGTGAACCATCCTCTGGCTGACTCCCTGGTCATCACTGACTCACATGACTGGTCTCAGAGACCTCAGCACTTGAGCACACAGCCACCGGACCCGGAATCCAATCAATTGGATGTCCTGGGTAAGCGCACATACACGGCTGTGACTTGCGCCATCAGGTCACTGAATTACCTCACCCACATGGTTCAGTTTCAGAATGCACTGTGGGAACAGGGACAGGACCTGGTCGAGAAGATGCCTGATGGCGACCAAAAAGGAGGAGCTCTTGAACCTCCTCCGCACGGGTTCAGATGTGGGGACCCAGGTGCTCAGAGCTGCATATGATTCTGCAGACTCTTCAGCCAGAGCTGCAGCCTCAGGCGTGTGTCTCCGGAGACACTCTTGGCTCTGTGTCTCTGGTTTTACCCCGTAAGTCCAGAAGAACATCTTAGACGTCCCTTACAATGGCGAGGTCCTATTTGGTGAAGCCTCAGAGAAGGTGATCACCAAACTTCAGGATGCAGGGAAGGCAGTCAGATCTGTACAGGCCATGTACAGGTCTCGGCCTAGTTCCTTTCGTAGGAACCAGAGCCGCTTTCGCGGCCGGATACAAAGGCAACAGCCACATTGCAGCCAACAGCAGAGGGGCACTTTCACCTGAAAAGTCCAGGCCAAGTCATCCCCAGGCAGAGGCCAATGAATTGCAAAGTCGGCCTTGCCTGCTGGATCGAACGCTGCCACAGCATGACTCCTTCCCAGCCCCTGCCCCTCCTCAGGATCAACGGGAAATGAAGGTTGGGGGTCTCACGTCACCTGCCAGGGTGGCTGTCGATCACCACCGACAGGTGGGTGCTGCAACTGGTCAAATAAGGCCACTTTATAGAATTTGTAGGCAGCTCACCTACAAGACCTCCCTTGCTTTCCCACTACTTGGGTCAGCACGCCCTGCTCATACAGCAGGAAGTGCTCACGCTCCTGGAGAAAGCTTTAGAGCACGTTCCAGAGAACCAGAGAGGACTAGGGTATTATTCTCACTTCTTCCTGGTTCCAAAGAAAACAGGGGACCTCCATCCAATAGTGGACCTCAGCGACCTCAACTTGTTGGTCGCTTACAAACGCTTCCGCATGGTGACCCTTCCGGGCCTAATTCCCATGTTGAAGCGAGATGCCTTTCTGGCATCTTTGGATATGCAGGACGCCTACCTGCACATTCCAATTGGCTCAAGCGCACAGGAGGTTCCTGCGCTTCGAGTTTCAGAGCCACCATTATCAGTTCCGAGCTCTTCCTTTCGGGCTGTCATCGGCACCTAGCATTTTTACGAAGTGCATGGCGGTTGTAGTGGCGTCTCTGAGGAGACAAGGCCACTACGCGTTCCCATACCTGGACGACTGGCTTCTCATGGCACCCTTCAGGGAGGCGCTGATGATGGCCATTCACCGCACCCAGTCCCTTTTTCAATCACTGGGTATCCTCATCAACTATGAGAAGTCTCTCCTGGTGCCGTCCCAGAAACTGCAGTTTATAGTAGCAGTTCTGGACACCATCAGAGGGAAAGCTTTTCTTCCCTCAGACAGAGTGGAACACATCAGATCCCTCATCAGGGATCTGTCAGTGAAGAAGACCGTCCTGGCCAGACCGGTCCTTCGCCTGCTCGGACACATGGCTGCGGCCATTGCAACAGTCCCGATGGCACGGCTCCACATGCGGGTAACCCAGTGGATGCTAAGGGTGCAATGGGACCAAAGGCAAGACCATCTGCAGCAGCCAATTCGAATCACGAATGCCACAATTCGGGATTGGCAATGGTGGCTAGATCCGGGGAACCTCTCCATGGGGAACCTCTCCGTGGGGGTTCCCTTACAGCTTAACAGAATTGTTTAGTGAGTCTCTGAGCACAGGAGAGGTCCCAGAAGACTGGAGAAGGGCTCATGTGATCCCACTCCACAAGAGTGGTAGCAGGGAGGAGGCGGGGAACTACAGACCGGTCAGTCTTACCTCAGTAGTGGGCAAGATTATGGAGGCACTCCTTAAGGAAAGGATAGTGCAACACCTGGAATCCATAGAGGCACAGGATCCAAGACAGCATGGGTTTACAAAGGAAGGTCCTGTCAAACTAATCTCATAGATTTCTTTGACTGGGTAACCAGAGTGGTGGACCAAGGGGAGCAGTTGATGTCGCCTACCTTGACTTCAGCAAAGCTTTTGACACTGTTCCACATAGAAGATTGATAAATAAGCTGGGTAGGCTCGGGTGGGTCAGAAGTTGGTCAGCTGGGTGGCAAACTGGTTGACGGGCAGAAAACAGAGAGTGATGGTAAATGGTATACAGTCAGAAGAGATGCAAGTCACAAGTGGGTACCTCAGGGATCAGTCCTGGGGTCCTCTTCAACATCTTCATTAGTGACCTTGCAGATGGACTAGAGGGTAAGGCTTGTCTGTTTGCAGATGACGCCAAGATCTGCAACAGAGTAGATGATCCAGATGGGGTGGGCAGAATGAGAAGAGATCTGGATAAACTAGCAGAATGGTCTGAAGAGTGGCAACTGGATTTAATGCAAAGAAGTGCAAGATCATGCACATAGGGAAGAGAAACCCTGAGCCACCTATAGGCTGGGAGGGGAGTTGCTAGCAGTCACAAAGGAAGAAAGAGACTTGGGCATCATCATCACTGATGACCTAAAATCATCCAAGCAGACCTCTAAAGCAGTAGGTAAGGCTAGGGGGGGGTGTTAGGGTGTATTAGTAGGGGTATCACAAGTCGTAAGAGGGAGGTATTAATCCCTCTGTACAAGACACTGGTTAGGCCCCATCTGGAGTACTGTGTGCAGTATTGGAGGCCACACCTTCACAAGGACATTAACCAAATTGAGGCAGTCCAGAGAAGGGCAACCAAAATGGTGCAGGGACTGCATCAGAAGACATATGAGGACAGATTAACGGAGCTCAATATGTATACCCTTGAGCAAAGGAGGGAGAGAGGTGATATGATCGAGGCATTCAAACACCTTAAGGGCATAAACAAGGTGAAAGAGTCTAACATGTTTAAATATAAGAAAAATAGCAGGACAAGAGGACACAGCATGAGATTAGAGGGAGGCCGATTAAGTGGGAATGTGAGGAAATTCTTTTTTTCACAGAAAGGGTGGTGGATGCATGGAATGGCTTACCACAAGAAGTGGTGGCTATGAATACAGTGCAGGGCTTCAAACAGGCATGGGATAGGCATAAGGGAGCAATACAAATGACTATGAATAGATAGGCCACTGATAGAGCAAAGGCCGATGGCACATTTATAAGGTAGAAAAAGAAATGGGCAGACTGGATGGGCCTTGCAGTCCTTATCTGCTGTCAACTTCTATGTTTCTATGTTTCTACAGCGCCATCTCCGATTGTGACTCTCTCCACAGACGCCTCAGGGCTCGGGTGGGGAGCACACCTAGACGGTGTGCGGTCTCAGGGCCTTTTGGACAGCCCAGGAATCTCATCTTCACATCAACATTTTGGAAATAAGGGCAGTACTTTACGCTCTGCAAGCCTTCCAGTCGGAGATTCCACTGGGTACACTCCTGTTACAAACAGACAATACCACAGTGATGTATTACCTCAACAAACAAGGAGGCACTCACTCCTACCCGCTTTGCATGGAGGCCATGAGAGTGTGGGAGTGGGTATTGCAACACGGCACAAACCTAATTGCAGTACACATCCCGGGAGTGGACAACACCGTCGCAGACAGTCTGAGTCACTCTCAGGCCAGAGTCCACGAGTGGGAACTTCTACAGAAGGTGGCAGAGGATCTGTTTCACAGATGGGGCACTCCAGAGTTAGACCTTTTTGCGTCCCCATCCAACGCAAAACTGCCCAGTTTTTGCTTGCTAGATCCAGGGCCTGGTGTTTTCTGGCGAGACGTATTGTCCCTCTCCTGGACGGGCAGATTCCTCTATGCCTTCCCTCCTTTCCCATTGATCCAGAGAGTTCTCTTAAAACGTCACAGGGAGCAGGTGACACTCATTTTGATTGCGCCATTCTGGCCCAGACAAATTTGGTTCCCTCTTCTGCATCAGCTATCCCAGGAACCTCCAGTTCCTTTGCCAGTCAGCTCCCATCTGTTGTCTCAGGAAGCGGGTTCATTGGTTCATCCAGAGTTACGTTCACTGAACCTGCACGCTTGGCTCCTAGAGACATAGCCATGATGTGATACGGGGTCTCGCAAGAGATGGCAGATGTGCTGTCTGCCGCCAGAAAACCGGCAACCCACGTAACGTACGCCATGAAATGGCGTAGATTCTGTTTCTGGGCTCAAGCGCGCAGTTTCTCGCCATTAGACTGTCCCAAAAAGCTGGTTCTGGACTACCTGCTTTCCCTTTTTCATTCCAGACTGGCTTACTCCTCTATTAAAGTGCGCCTTTGTGCAATTTCTGCTTACCATGCCCCCGTAGGCCATCGGACGGTGGCCAAGTTGGACACTACTCGTGCCTTTTTAAGGGGAGTCCTCCACCTTAGGCTGCCCATCAGGGATCTGATTCCTCCTTGGGACCTACCCTTCATCCTGGAGCAGCTTATGCTGCCACCTTTTGAACCAGCCGCAGATTGCGAGCTACGTTTTCTATCATGGAAAACGTTATTTTTAGTTGCTGTTACTTCCGCGAGAAGGATCTCAGAATTGCATGCTCTAATGTGCAAAGAGCCTTATTTGGTTTTTCACCAGGACAGGGTATCCATGAGGACAAACCCAAAGTTTTTGCCTAAGGTGGTTTCAGCCCTCACGCTTAACCAGGATATCTATCTACCAGTGTATTTCCCAAGGTACACTAATCGAGGAGAAGCCCTTTTGCACACCCTCGATGTGCATTGGTGCCTCTGATATTATCTGACTAGAACCAAACAGTTTCAAAAGGCGGATCAACTTTTTGTCTCCTTTGCTTTCAGAATGAAAGGAGCTTCTGTCTCCAAACAGTCTCTCTCGAGGTGGCTCATCCAGTGCATCACTTTCAGTTATGATAAGCGCAATAAACCCTTACCGGGCGCGGTCAAGGGTCATTCCATGAGTGGGGTGGCCACTTCTTTTGCGGCGTTAAAGAGCGTCTCCACCTCAGCTATTTGTCTGCAGCTACTTGGAGCTCTGTGCATACCTTTATCAGGCATTACAGTCTGGACATTGCATCGAGGTGAAGAGCAGGGTTCGGCCTAGCCGTCCTTCAGGGACTTCTGTCCTAGGCTCGAGTAGGGTTGAGATCTCTACCTTTCCTCCTCCCTGTGGTGTAGGATTGCCACTATTGCTTGGAAATCAGTCCTAATGGTGTAACCTGCTGCAAGAGCTGTATCTCGAAGTAAGATAGTACAGTTATGTAAGAACTCACCGTAACAGTAGATCTTCGAGAACAGCTCTTGCAGCAGATACCTTCCCGCCCACCATCCCCCTTCTTTTGGAGGTAGGTCGTAGCCAAACACCCATCTTTCAGGATGGGACATTCCGAATTTTAGTCTTGGCCATCTGGTGGCGGATCCTCGGTCTCCTCTTCTGATGTCATCCAGCGGCCGGGAGTCTCCGGTGGGAGAACTGAGGAATGTGGGGGACCGCCTCCTTATGTACTGCGCCTGACATCGGGGGCGGGACCGACGTCGGAGGCGGTCCCCACTGAAGACTGCTAGCTAGAAAATTTCCATGGGGTCCTGATGCCTGACAGCTTCAGTCCTAATGGTGTAACCTGCTGCAAGATCTGTTCTCGAAGATCTACTGTTACGGTAAGTTCTTACGTAACTGTACTTTGTTACTACAAAAGTCTAGCAGCAGCTGCCAAGGATAAGTCAAACAAAAAAGATCAGCTAAGAGACGTATGTGGTGATTCACGTTATGCCCGTTCTGACTGTATGTGCAGTATTTGGTACTGTAGATCCATCTTCACTCGTTCCAAAAAGTTAGCTTGTTTTGCGGTTTAAATGTAATCGGTCTTTGCAAAACGCTAAAACTGATGTAACTAAAACACACACGCACAGTCTGTCTACCTATATACCTACTTCTGTCTATCTAGGCATTGCTTTTAGGGCTCCAGGTTGGTCCGTTTTAATGATATTTTAGTAAGTGAATGAAGTCTACTTTATCTTGTGAAAGAAACTGTCTCCGGACTGAGGCTATTGTTTCCGCTCAGTCTTACTGAACCGTGGAATGAATAGGATCAGTATTCATCAGTCTTTATTCTTTGCTACAGATGCACCCTTAGTGACACCTCTGCACATCTATCCACTTTCATAAGGAAGTAGGACAAAAGAAACTATGAGGAGGCAAAGAACAGTTGGGTTCTGAATCCTTTATTTTCTGGTACTATTAAGCAGTGCATTTTTTTTTTGTAACTTCCTTCTGTCTTGAGTCATGCACATCAGATATTTTCCAACAACAGGTTGTTTTTTTTTGCCTATAAAATAATGTATTACTGTGGGATATTTAGGGGATACACTATGGCCTGACTCAGAATGTGTAACTTATTTTCATGAGTTAGGTGGCAGGGCCATAACTCACAAGTGGCAGAGACAGCAGAGTTATGAAAGTCCTGCCCCCACGCAAATGGAGATAAAGTGTATACTTTGACTCACTCAACCTATTGTGTACTCCATCTGTACAACATCAATTTATAAGTTATACCTTTTAATTTAACTAGTAATGTAAAGACCAAACTGGTTCTTTTTGAATTCGGCAGCTGGCTTCATGACAAAGCAAGGCTGTTGGGATGCCACCAGCATTGTGAAAGTTGCCCTCCTCTGAACTGCTTCCATCCTGTCTATGTCCTTGTTGAGATGGGGTCTCCAGAACTGGATGCAGTACTCCAGATGGGGTCTCACCAACTGTCTGTACAGAGGGATAACAGCTTCCTGTTTTCTACTGGTGATGCCTCTCCTTATAATCCCAGTATCCCCCCAGCCCTCCCTACTACCTTCTCACATTGCTTGCCCACCTTAAGGTCATCTGATATGATTACCCCCAGGTCCCTTTCCGTTTTTGTTGTTACCACCACCACCCCCCCCCAATTGTGTAATCTTCCCCTGGGTTTTTGTTTCCCAGGTGCATTATTTTGCACTTCTTTGCATTGAATCCAAGCTGCCGTACTGTGAAAGGACTGGGATCACCCCCCCACCCCATCCAGAGTGCTTCTGTTAATTGGACCAGCTGTGATGTCTCAAGCAGGATATTGTGACATCATGTGGGGAATAAGCAATTGCAGCCGATGAACGCTTGAGGAGCAGAGATTCCGTTTTCATGCAAATTACCTCAGTAGTGAATAACAGAGGGAAACAATACAAAGCTATTGTGAAATTTAAGCTAAACTGTCCAAATATTATGTTTCCCAAAGTTCTCCTGGAGGTGTCGACTGGTCTATTAATAAATCTGATCTAAGTTGTGTGGTGTGTGGTGCATTAATTGTTGAAAGGTATTGGATGGAGAGCTCTTCCCAGTCTGATGTTCACAGTTAGTCAAGATAACAAGCAAAGCAATGTGTTCATTTTAATACTGTGCATTCATTAACTTAAAGTATAACTCTGGAAAGCAAATCTTTTTCTTTAGTGAATTTGTGTTAGTGCAGTACAAGGCATCAGTCCACCAATAACTTGTTTTCTTACTACATTTCATGCTTTCAAAAAAGGAGCTTAAAGAGCTGACTGTAATATCAGTATTTGCTATGGAATATATATAGACAATAGACAAATATCGACCAGTGAAACTAGTATGATGCATTAGTGACCCTAGACGTACAATACTGACAGAGGTCAACTGAATTAGCTGTTTACATTTAGGATCACGTGGGCCAGATAAGCAAAGATCCCTGGATGTGCTTGGAAAAAGTTTGTTTCAAACACAAATTAGTGCCTGGAGCAAATCAGTGGTATATTTGAACATGCCTGAAGCTCATAGCGAGCGCTAATGGGTGGTCCCAATACACCCCTGCAACTGAGCCAGGCTGTATCTCAAGAGTGCTCCTGCAGAAACCACAACCCCTACTGGCTACAGGAGGAATGTGACCAGTGGGGCTATGCCACTTGCAGTGGTAAACGGGTGGTTAGGGGCTTGCAAAATGGGGATTGCTCCTGTGAAGCTGTCGACCATATTCATACATCCCCATGCAATTGACCCCATGACACTGGCAAGGTGCTATGGGGTTATTGGTTTCCTGTTAAGGCCTCATTGCAGGCCTGAGAAATGTGATTGCAGCCCCACCTGCCATCCCCCATTCTTTATGAGTTATTATAATCCCTGTGGTCTAGTGATCCCGATTGCTCATCATGTATGATTTATTTAATTCCTGGTGTCTAGTGACCCCCACCCCTGATTGCTCATCCTGTTAGAAATATTATATTGTCTAGCATCCCATTGTCTGCTCACCCCCGACTGTTACTATTTCTGATGGTCATATACAGTATGCCCCACCCCAGATCACCCATCCATGCCGGCAACCTACCTCTGGTAGTCTCGATGCCTTCTGACCCCCAGCCAGCATGTCAACACCCCTTTTCCTCCAATTGTGACTAGTAATCACCCACTGCTCACTACCACTGGCAGCATTTTGCCTTGCACATCCAGTGTTTATAATAAATCTTACAGGACGGGTGATCAGGGAGGAGGTGGGACCACTAAATGGCAGGGAATGTAATAAATCATACAGGATAGGTAACAGGGACCATTTGATGCCATGGAATGTAATAAATCATACAGAATGAGCAATCAGGAGAGGGGGGGGACCAGTGGATGCCAGGAAATTTACTAAATCATATAGGACACACAATGGGGGGATGAGGAAGGTGCACCAACCATAAGATCAGGTATGGTGAGGCGGTAAATAGTCTGGTACTAATAGCTGTTTTCCACCTCTCCAGACCTTTGAATATGCAGTGCACCTGTATACTACCATAGTCAGCTGCGTTACATAGGCACACTATCATGAGCTAGTACCACTTGCAACTGGGTTAATGCCTCACTAAGTGTGCTTTCCAATATGGCACATTTAGGGAGCCCCTGCTTTTGAGGTGTTGATCACAGTTTGCAAGACACTAACCCATTTTGTATGCTCAGAATGGCATTCAATATTCTGGCCTTTGGCTACTAAAAATAAAGACTTAACACTTTTATGTTTACAAAGTTATGTTTATTATTTTTTTTATTTACAGTTTTTTCCCCCAAAAGTTAGTAGTGTGCCACATTTTGCGAGTCAGTAGTGTGCCACATTTGGGTTAAGAAAGGTTGAGTGGTATGACATGTTGCTGAGTGCATAAAGATAGCTTCATTTATCGCCACACATTCAATGCACTACCAGTTTAAACCTTGTTGCTTTGTAAAACCTTTGGAGGTAATTTTTTGGTATTAGATACTAAATAAAACTGGGTTCTGTTTTGTCCTGTCCTATCCTATCCTGTTCTGTCCTGTCCAATCCTATCTGCTAGTACAGTTACTCTGAGGACTGATCATCTGACCACTTGTTTTGGTACATAGTCTTGTTTGTATAAGCGGTATGCTTACTTGCTGCCTTATCTAACTGAGCAAGCAGTAGCCATGGCCTAAAGTCTGTAATTAAAGTCCTATTTTCCAAAAATGTTCTTTGTACAAACGTTTATCAGTGCCATGAGATTATTTTGAATTATGGTGGCATAGTTTACAGTACTGCTACAAGTGGACTAAGTAGTTATGTGATTTATATATGGTAAAACTGAACTTGAGCGTTTTGTGAGTCTTTTACGATAAGACTCACAACATGCACAAGTTCTTACTAATTCTTAAAAAAAAATTATACAAAAGGTAACACTGTAAGTAGAATGATCAAAGGACAAAAACAATTGATCATTCCTCTAACCTACATCAGTATTATGGCACTTACAGTAGCTTGTTGGGGAACAGCTTTCTAGACTGCTAAAAGTCACCAAAATGCACCATTTGGCCTCCGTTTTTCAAAATTTTCCTGGGGGAGCATGCCCCCAGATCCCCCTAGAGGGGTTGAGATATTGTGCCCCTCCAGAATTTCTGACTGCATGACGCCCCTGATTGAGGGGGCTGCACCCCCAAACCCCCCATTCAGGGGGGCTGTGCCCCCTGTGCTCCCCCTTCTTAGAACAGCTAACTCCGAGTTGGATTTGTCTTGAAGGGGGGGAGCAAAGGTCAACAAAATTTCGCCCTCAGGTCCCTCACAGCGACAATCTTGAAACCTGTCGAGACTGTCACTGTGAGTGATTTCACCGTCTAGGTTTTGCTCTTCGGTCGGCATACAACTGGTATGTGGTTGTGGGAGTACAGGGCCCCTTCATGCTGCTGATTATTGCATAATGGTATGCATATATGGGAGTGCAGGCCCTCTGGCCATTTAGGCTGTAGCCCCGAGCAAAGAAATAGCCAAATAAGTGGGGTTTTACATGTTTTTTAGCATTCCGCAACCACACATTTGACCGGAACGAAACTTGCCAAGTCCAGAGATCTGTGGTATCTGACCATGCATGCAACATTTCAGGCAAATGTGTTATATGGTTGCAAAGTTATTAACATGCAAAACTGTGGGTTTAAAATAGAAGTGGCCGGGCAACCCTAATAATATATAGTATAATATATATAATGTAAACATTGTGAGGGACAGCTTTCTTTATTTCAGGTAGCAATACTGGGGGATTGGGCACAACCAGTGTCAGTGTTATGTCTGTGAGGGGTGAGGTGGTGGGTGCTGAGTGGGAGGGTTGGTGTGTGGCCAAGGCAGCAGCAGAAACAGACATCAATGGATATTTTTCTTCTTTACAAGATATATAGCTATATATAAAAAAAAACTATGAGGGATGGTTTTCTTTATTTCCGGTAGTGACACTAGGGGATTGGGCACCCCTAGTGTCATTGTTATGTTTATGGGGGTATGTGGGGTGGTGGGTGCTAAGAGGGAAGGTTGGGTGAGGGGACAGTTACGAGGGTGCCAGCAACAGACATTGATGGACGGTTTTCTTTGTTACAGGGTATAATTCCTCAGCAGGCTGATGATGACAGATCAGCTGGTCTTGCTGGGCAGCACAGATCAAAGGAAAGAGCCATCCTATGTTTGGGTTGGCTCTTTCCTTTGAAATACATGAAGTTTCTGCCCAGCAAGCCAGAATACTGTCATGATCAGCCTGGCTGATGATTGGTGTGACATGAATGATCCCCTTACAGACCACTCTGCATTGGACTGACAGTATCAGCCCCCTCAGAAACCACTCTTCCAACAAGATGTTTGCTGCTCATGCACACACTAGGAACATAATAAATGAGTCAAAGCATTTCAAAAGAGTAGATACAATTGAAAGGGAGATTATGGTGTTTTAAGGTATTAGAAATTGTTTCTTATCACCTTGAAACAGGAACCGAGCTTGTGTTAACACAAAGATAGATTCAATAAGATTTCTAAATATCACAACTACAGTAGACACTGTATAGGAAAGGCTAACCCCTTTAGTGCAGGAGCAGAGACTATTCTGCCTATTAGACTATAATTTAACAGGACCTGAACTCACTCAGCATACAGTGGTGTAGCAGGTTTGTAGGATTTCAGGAAACACAAATAGGCAGACAAGACTTAGGTACATTAAAAAAAATGCACATGTGCATTTTTAATTTTAATTTTCTCAGAAAATCAAAATAATAAAATACATTTTTACAGAAAGAAAAAGAACGGTGTTGATCCAGCACACCTATGTAGCCTGGTAGTAGCTTTCTCCAGCTATACCGCTTCCTGAAGACTCTTCTCTGGTCTTATCTTAGCTGTAAACTCGACACAGTGTGAAAACACACACACACTTTCTTCTCTCTGAGGCTAGCTATACACTGGCCCACCTATCTCCAGCTAACCCCTAGTGGTGGGCTTATATACAGTTGAAGAGATGACATCGTAGTCAGGTGATCATACAATTATTTGTATCCCTTCTGTTTTGTCCTTTTAAATCATTAACAAAATAATATGGCAGTTTATCTGCTGGGGATGACATGGTCTGATAAAACAGCAACTCACACCCAAGAGGGGGTCTGCTCTATGTAGTGCCCCAGAGTTGGGGGCACAACAGAAAGAAAATATAGAGGCGCCCAGCCCTGTAAGGTGCCCTAGTGCAGTATAGACATGCCCCAGAAGTGCCAAGATACCCAAACACAAACCCCAAATAGTGTAAATAAAGTTAAAAATGCCAAGTTTAAGTGCTATGCCAGCACGTGGCATAGGTAAGGCATTGTGCCCAAGGCAGAATGTTGTGCTGAACTGCACATGCCCAGCATTCTGGTGCCAGAACTAGAACTCAGAGTGTTGCCTTTTAAAATTGAAAACTGTTGTTACAGGGAGAATCGTGGTGACTATGGAGGAGAGAGGACATAGAAAGTGAGGAAGGAAAAGAAGGACTTGCCAGGAGGGCTGAAGCTGTCCCTGAGGGCTTTCCTGTGTGCCTCTGCCGCCTCCAGTCACTGAAGACTGACTGCCTGTCCTATCGTGCAGTCTGCAGTGCCATCAGATACACTGAAAGGTAAAGAACTGCCATTTCCCTGGAGAAGGGCTTGGTGCCCCGTTTTGCTATTTTCATTATTTAGTAGCTCAGTACCCGTTCAAGGTGGTGTTCACTCCAGTGCTGCACCCGCCGGTCAAAAGAAGAGCTGTCCTGCAGTGTTGGAAGCCCCTGCAAGGTTCCCTGTTGCCCGGTTCCCTCCTTGAAAAGCCCTCCCTCTGCCAGTAGCACCTCCCACCTCCCAACTGCTTCTTTTCACCCCAGGCTGGGGCGGTGAGTCGGCCACAGCACGCCTGAACTGGGCCGATCATCACAACTTAAGAAAAAAGTTTATTTGTATTTTTTCAGTTTAGCACCAGGCACAAAGTGTAAGAAAACAGCTTAGAGCTGCAGGGAGGAACAATGGGCCTAATTTAAATAATTTGATAGTCGGGGTGTGGCAACGCCCAAGGGCAGGGTTCCGGACACTGGATCCTGATATAGAGGGACATAAATATTTATTAGGAGACGGGATAAGGCAGAAAAAGAAGAGGGGAGTAACAGAGAGGCCTGAAGCAGGCCCAAAGACATTTAAAGGGGCAGGCCAAACCCGGAGACATTTGAAAGGGGCAAGTCAGGCCTATAGACAGTTAAAGGGGCAAGTCAGGCCCAGATAACCATTGGGAGAGGCAGCAAGGCCCACACAATTATTAGAAGAGGCAAATCAGGCCTAGATACATTTAAAGGGGGCCCAATAGGTCAGTAGGCCCAGTGCTGAAGAGGGCAAAGGAGGCCCAGAAAATTAAAGGGGCCCCGCCACGAAAGGCCCACATATGTAAAAGAGGCTTCGATAGCAGAGCCTGAATCATTGCAAGGGCAAGCCAGGCCCAGTGATTTAAAGAGGTAATTGACCCCTTAGTTTACAGGGATTTAGCCAGTCATATAGGCCCAAGAGTGACAAAAGGGGCCTAGCTAGCCATTTAGGTCCATAGGTGGTGAAAGGAACCTTACCAGTGATAGCGGGGTAATTAATGAAAAGGGAATCCACCCCACCAGAGCAATTTACAGTCTAGGAGACCATTTAATGTTTAGTAGCCAGAGTATTCACAGTAGCAGGACAGCCCGTTTAAGTTAGAGGAACCCCACTTCAGTAGGTCCACAGTCAGCAAAGGCTTCACCAAGAAGGTGACCAGATAGAAACAACCAAGTGCCTGTTATTTACTGTGGTCTGTACATCCTGAGACTGTGATATTGTGAATAACTGTTGGAGCTGTGACTTTTATTTGCATTAAGCCAGCATCTTGTGCTAGTGTGTTTCTGAATCAGTCTTCAGCAATCCTTCAGACATTTTATCAGTGTGTTTCCGAACCAGTCTTCCACGACCCTTCAGAAACATTTCACCAGTGTTTTTCAGAATCAGCCTTCAGCAGCCCTCGAAGAGATATCCCAAAAGTGTATCCCAGAATCACTCTGCAGCAGTACTCCTGAAGAGAGAAGCTGTGTTCGTAGCCATACCTTCGCAACGTCATGTTTATTATTTTCCTCTAACAGTTCCCAGTGTACAGCCTGGCCCAGTGCAGACTCTGCCATCCATTTTTTTGTTTTGCCATCCACACCAAAGTGCCATTGCAACCTTCTGTTCCAGTTCCTCTAGTCAGTGTCCTGTTCATTGTTTTATGTCAGTCCTTGGCTAGTCCAGCCTTGGTGCTCAGTACTCCATTGTTCTGCAACATCTGAAGACTTATTCATCCTGATTCCTGATTTCCGTGGGGTTCCCCCATCTTCTTCCTCACCCTGCAAACCAGAAGTGGACTGTGGTGGGGTGTTGTGTATCATCTTCTTCTTTACTCGGCAGTCCAGAAGCGGGCTATGGCAGGGTGTTCTGCATCTTCTTCCTTACCCAGCAGTCCAGAGGTGGGCTGTGGCAGAGTGTTCTGCATCTTATTCTTTACCCGGCCGGCCAGAGGTGGGCTGTGGCAGTGTGTTCTGCATCTTCTTCCTTACTCAGCAGTTCAGAGGTGGGCTGTGGCAGGGTGTTTTGCATCTTCTTCCTCACCTGGCAGTCCAGAAGTGGGCTGTGCCAGGGGTGATCTGCATTGTCGGTACAGGCAGTCCGGAAGTGGGCTGTGGCAGGGTAGCCACTGAACTAGTCATCTTAACCCAGCTGTCCAGAAGTGGACTGTGGCCAGATCCTTTGTGCTTCAATTCTGGTGGCCCTCAGGGGGTTTTGGCCGAGGAAATTTTTGTGCTTGTTCTTGAATTCTGGCAACCCTAGAGAGGTGGGGTTTGGCCGAGAAACTCGTGGTCTGTTCAAAACCCCTCTCTGTATCCCACTAGTTTCTCAAGAAGTCTGGAGTTGCACTGGTTGGCCAGTCAAGTTGTTCCTTGTTGTGCCAGTTTCTTTGTCCCTGTTCTGTTCTCGATGACAAAGAAAGTACAACCGTGCATGAACTGCCATTAGTAACTGGTATAGAGTTTTGCTATAGCATGCTGTATGATTCAAAGTGTGGAGTACTCCAAGCAATAGGCCTTAGTTAGAGGCACACCTAAGGGGTGAATTAGAAGGATTTGCATAAGATGCTCTTACAGTGTAGCTGTTTTAGTTGATTTAGAGATTTAGAGACCTCCTCATTCGGGAGGATAGAGTGACAGAACCCCTCCTTACCTCTGTGACCATGTTTCCCTTCCCTGGTTTAAGAATAAACAGCTGTCTAGCATTTGGAACTTACTTTCAACTCCCACCCCTCTTTGTCAGGTGACAACATCCACCTCATTGGGAATCTAAGTGTCCTCCCACCATTCCACCTGCAGGGAGTGACAATGGTGTTGCTAAATTGTGCGTGATTTGTTTGAGTCATCACAACACTGTTGCTCTATTACCCTTTTATTCTTAATGGATCCCAGCACCCGATACCATCGGGACACCACTGCCACACATAAGACCACCACATCTATAAACCTCAAAAGGCCAAATTATAGCAAGGCTACTAGTTATGGGATTAAGCCCCTCCCATTTTAGTGACATCACTGGTAGGCATATCTTTATAAGCAGTCAGATTGTAGGCTGCCAGGCCTATACAGCATCTTACATCAACACAGGTATTTGGATTTCTTTCTATGTATTTCTTTATCATGATTATAGGGTATCCCTGTTGCAGTTTCTGGGATGGCAAAGGGAATGGGAGAATGAGGGTGTGCTCCTCTTCTCCCTTCTCCTGCCATCCCAGGAATCAGTCAAAATAATTTCTTCATTCATTTGCTGGAAACATCATTATGTGCTTTTTATTTCACTTTTTTTTTAAATAAACAGAACATTTGTAATTAGCCCTCACTGGCCTTTTTTTATCAGTACTAGGCTTTATTTCATCCTCAAAACCCTTTTTTAACTGTCCCGATGGCTGAAATCTCCAGCTGTCGGGTAAACATTTTATTTGGGCCTTCAATTAATTTTCGGCCGAATCACTTTGTTTATTTTTAGGCTTTTTCCATTAGTCTGGCTGTGCTCATACCAGCGTAGGCACTACAGAACCGTAAGCATTTTTAGCCCGTAGTGCCTGCTTTGACCCAGGATTCATAGTCGCACAGTGCGATGTACGCAGTTTTGTGGAGTTCCATTCTGCTGCGACTTGCTTCCTGTACCACAAAATACGGCTTTGTTTCCTTGCTCCACTGGGAGCGTTCATTCCTTTCCGAGTCTGGGGCAGACAGCTATGGTAGGGTGTATCTAATAACATCTCTTGCACCCCGCAGTTGCTAACATGGCTTCGGAATACTAAGAACCTATCTTCATACATTAACATGCAGCTCACATTGGCAGCCCACTATTTTGTTACCTTTTTTCTCTTTTGGGATTTCTGCCAGTTAGCAGTTGCACAGTCTACCATGCATAATTTAAAACAAATAACTTCTACTGTACCCACCCTCCTGGATTAAGTGGGGCTTCTTTTTCTTGTCTACAGTGCCAGCCATTTTCCTATCATCACAGCCTTACATTCATGAACTACAGATGCTGACATTTCTATTTGTCTTCCTTGATTAGGGGAATAGAAATAGGGATAGAATAGTATTTAGAGGTTACTGCAGGTGGCCAACCTAGCAGCGAAATTTAAGGAGAGAGAGATAGAGAGAGAGAGAGAGAGAAAACAGCAATAGTTTAAACAAATAAACTAATGGTGGTGGTGGGGGGGTGTTAAGCTTACATTTTTATTTTTTTTTAGTTTTTGTTGACCGGGTAAATGCACTAGACAAATCCTGCCTATTTTCAGGCACGATCCGGGGGAAGGGGATACAGATGAATGCCAACTGACCTTGAACCAGATGAAGCTGTTGGTGGTATTTTTAGTGAATGAGGGAAATTTGGCTAGGACACCGGGAAATTTCTACTTCTTTTAGTTGGGGGTCTGTTGGGTGATGATTTTTTTGTTTTGATTTTGACTTTCTTGTATGCTGAAATATTTATTTCTGGGTTTTGCCTCTTTTCATTATGTTTTTGTATGCGATAATATTTTTCTGTATTTTTGTTTGAAAATCTTGAATAAAAAATTCCCCTACTCTTTTTGATAAGTGCCATGGGATTTTTAACATCCACCTGAACTACCATCAATCCAGGCAGATGGGACCTCGGTTTAATGTCTCATCCGAAAGATGGTACCAGGGGTGTCCGCTAAAATAACGGTCATCCTGTCACACATCCCCCAGAACAAGAAAGCAACCATCTTATGATTGGCCTACACCCTAGCAGCACCCTGGAAGGGTGTGGATGCTCCGCCCCAGGGTCTCTTAAGTTAGTATTGCCATCATGATAGCTAGTCTACAGTAGCTATACACACAAACTAAACCCTGGGGCTATCACAGTACTAAAACCTGCCTAGTGCATATATATATATATATACACACTCAGCTGTAGTCACATAAAATGAAAGAGAGAAAGAAATCACAAGTGCATTATACTGCTGTCTCCTGGCTTTCTCTGACCAGATGCATTTTGGGTGGCTGGACAATCCAGCATTAAGTAAACCTTCCTTCGGGGGAAGAACTACCCTGCTCCATCCCCACTTGGCACATCGAATTTACGCTGGGACCTCATCGTAGGTTCCACCCCAAACCCAGATCCTCCATGACCCTAGGTTACTCATTTTATTTCATACAGTATAAACTTTCCTTACATCTTATACATTTCTTGTAGCCATTTCTTCTCATTGAATACATTTCATCTCCCTTTCATAGGTATCATAGGTAAATATGGAGCGAAAAAGACTTGCGTCCATGGTACTCACCAAGTTAAACTAAAAGGAATCCGCATTCTTAAATGCATCTAGTTTCAGTTTGAAACTTTCCATTGAAGGGCTACCTTTATCCCAACATTATTCATGTCATCTTTACCTAAGTGTACACCTTTAACCCCCATGCCCTTGTCGTCCCAACCCAGGCAGGTTGATAGACACCTACAGACAGATAAAGAACCTCCCAAGCTGAAAACCAAACAACTGGCTCCTATGGTGTCATGCCTTATGAACATTTGTTACTAGTTATGTACCACAGGCAGCCATGGGCTACCATCGAGTACCTGCTGCCTTGTGTGGGAGTTTCTCTCTCTTCCAAGGGTGCCATTTCTTGCATCCCTCTACCCTATGGGGCATTCCTCCCATGCACCTCTTAGGTACCTCCAACTGACGGGACCCAGCACTGGCCATCAGATAGGCAGCCATCTGCCAGTACATCCCTGGCTAGTAGTAGAATGGGGTTATTTTGCCAAGACTTCCCCATGGCTCAATGGCCTAGAGTGACTAGAGTATACAGCTTCCATCACTGCCTTCCTATACACCATGGACACCACTACCCTGGCATCCACATGTCTTATACGAGGGTTGGGCTTCATATGGTATAAAATGCCTTGTTTTAGCTCATACCACTACAATGGTTTCACCCCATTCCACCGGTACCCATGCCTCCCTCCTGGACTGCAACATAAATACTTAACGGGGCTACCTCAGGATCCTCTGCCTACAATTTCACCCAGTCAGTATGCGGGGTATTGGCAATGACATTGATAACAGCGGTAACTACACAAGTCCCTTCAACTGTATTGGTCTCTTCAGACTTGCTTGGAGTCTTCACCCCAGGGTTAACATGGCCCAACATAGTCTTACCTGGCAACTTATCTCCTCCTATGTCCTCTATCCGGTAGCAGCCCGGAAACACAGACAGCACAGGAATGACCAAATCCACAGTCAGCCATGAAAACTCCAATGGGGGTCCTCCTCCTCAAAATCCCATGAATCCTCCTCTTCTTTTGCTTCCTCCTTGAAACTCTCTGGTCTGGATCTCTCCAACAGCTCCTGTCAATGGTGCTCCACCTCCTTGCATCGTTGGTCCAACACCAGCCATCACCCACTCAGCCAGTGGATGAGCTAAATCAGGTCTGCCACTCGGTCTCCGCATCTGCTCCAATCCATCCATGGTACCTCACAGGTCACCATCTCCAGCCGTCCTCATCCTATGTGCTCCATGCACCTCTACCTGTTTACCCAAAGTACCAGGGCTGGTACCACCTGACTGGAATCCCCCAGATTCCTTAGACTTCCAGCAAGATCCCACTTCTCACACAAGTGTAATAGGTTCATGGGATTTCAGGAAACACAAACAGGCAGACAAGACTTGGGTGCATAAAAAAACGCACGTGCATTTTTAATTTTTATTTTCTCAGAAAATCAAAATAATAAAATAAATATTTACAGAAAGAAAAATAATGGTGTTAATCCAGTACATCTGTGTAGCCAGGTAATAGCTTTCTACAGCTATATCACTCCTGAAGACTCCTTTCTGGTCTTAGCTATAACCTCAACACTGTGAAAATACACACACTTCTTCTCTCTGAGGCTAGCTACACACCGGCCCTCCTATCTCCAGCTAACCCCTAGTGGTGGGCTTATATGCAGTCGCAGAGATGACATCATAGTCAAGTGATCATACAATTATCTGTATCCCCTCTATTTTGTCCATTTAAATCATTAACAAAATAATATGGCAGTCTGCTATCTGCTAGGAATAAGATATTCTGATAAACCAGCAACTCACACCCAAGGAGGGGGCTGCTCTACAAAAAACAAAATTTATAGCAGGCTACTAATTATGGGGTTAAGCCCCTCCCATTTTAGTGACATCACTGGTAGACATATCTTTATAAGCAGTCAGAATGTGGTCTGCCAGCCCTATACAGCATCTTACATCAGCACAGTTATTTGGATTTCTTTCTATGTATTTCTTTAACATGATTATAGGGTATCCCTGTTGCAGTTTCTGGGATAGCAAGGGGAATGGGAATGGAAGAATGAAGGTGCACTCCTCTTCTCCCTTCTTCTGCCATCCCAGGAATCAGCCAAAATCATTTCTTCATTCACTTGCTGGAAACATCATTATGTGCTTTTTATTTCTCTGTTTTTTTTTTTGTTTTTTTTTTAATAAATAGATCATTTGTAATCAGCCTTCACTGGCCTTTAGTTTGGCCCTGCATTCCTTGGCCTTTTTATCAGTACTAGGCTTTATTTCATCCTCAAAACCCTTTTTTAGCCAGCCCGGTGGTGCTGAGGGTTGAGGCACTACACCAGCGACCATGGTTTGGGAATGACCTCAAGTCATCAGGATACCGGCTTCAGAGGGTGGAGCAGGATCGAGCATGCCAGTGGGCAGCTGTCCTCTCCTGAGGGTGGTTGACATCCCCCATAGTTTTGCTCCCACTGGGTGGAGGTCTGGTGGGTAGCAGAGATGGAGATGGAGACAGGGGGGCAAAAACAATTATGGGAGGTGGAAGAGGCTGAGCTGGTGTCACAGAGTGCATAGAGTGCCTCCACATGCCCACACGGCCATGTGCCAGGGCCCCGGGTGGGGGCAGGGGATAAAATCAGTAAAATATACCTATGTATCCCCATCACCAGTTAGCTGGAGAGGAGGAGACAGGGACCAAAGAGCTATATATATATAAAAAAAAACTTTTTAACTGTCCTGACAGCTGAAATCTCTAGCCGTTGGGTAAGCATTTCATTTGTGCCTTCTTTCATTTTTGGACGAACCACCTTATTTATTTCTAAACTTTTTCCAATAGCTTTGACCCAGCATTTATAGCTGCACAGTGCAATGTATGCACTTTTTCAGAGCTCCATTCTGCTCCGACTTGCTTCCTGTACTGCAAAATGCAGCTTTGTTTCTTCATTTCACTGTGAGCGTTCATTCCTGTTGGAGCCAGGGCAGACAACTACAGAGGAGTGTAGCTGATAAAATCTCCCATACCCCGTAGTTGCTAACATGGCTCCAGGATACTGAGGACTTATTTTCATACATTAACATGCAGCTCACACTGGCAGCCTGCTATTTTGTTACCCTTTTACTCTTTTGGGATTTCTGCCAGTTAGCAGTTGCACAGACTACCATGCATAATTTAAAACAAATAACCTGTACTCTACCTGCCATCCTGGATTAAATGGGGCTTCTTTTTCTTGTAAGAATGGGGGGGAGGGTTCAGCCTACATACCAGGGGTGTCTGCTAAGACAGGGGTCACTCTGTCACAGGTGGCCATTTAGAATAAGGTTAAACATAGAATGTTTTGAATCACATATGTGGTATTGGAGTGATAAATAGACAATTTACCCTTGTCTATTCAAGCTGAAGTTTTATCAACCATATGCACGTTGTTATATTGTTTTTCCTTGCAATGTTTAAGATTTGCTCCTTTTGATGTATTGTATTGCTTGCATAGACTATTATTCTGTTAATCTGTCAATTAGTGGAACCTGTTCGAAGAAATGGTAAATCTGTTAATTGCTCTATATTTTTTCTCCTTTTGCCCTGTCTTCCATCCTTCCCCCCACACACACACACATCTGGAAATAAGTTGTTATCGGCTCAGAATGTCTCTCCTGGTAAAACTTTTAAAATTCTTTACATACCCTGTAATAAATAAATAATTCAGTGATGTGCACAAGAAGGGGCTAATGGATATATAGTAAGCATCATGCAAGAGTTAATTTTTTTTTTACTAATCATAATAAAGTTGATCATGAAGCAGATATTTGGCTGGTAAATGACTGGATTATTTTGTGCTGTAAACCTTAGGAAAGAAGAAGCTTTGGTTGTAAACATGTATATGTATTAGGATGTATTAGGATACCTCTCCAGTTAATGAGGCTTCATAACTGTATTTCTGTCTTTCAGGAGGGCTCATCATTTGTAACAGTAGATGGTAAAACCCTAGAGCTTTCTGCTGGAGACAGCCTTCTCATTCCTCAGCAGTCCACGTGAGTACAGTATACTGCTGTTGGCACTGCCATGCCTTTTTCTTACAATGCTTTACACAGTAGACTCAGAGTATCAAAGAAAATGAAATAAAAAAATTAAAATGAAATTTACTTAAGCATGATTTAACCTGGAAAAGAACTATCTTATTGTGAAAGGCCCCTCTTCAGCCTGGCCTAATGTTTTATCTGCATCTTAGAAATTAGCCTTTTCTCTAAGCGGGAACAATTATTCTCATTTGTGGACCATGCTGCAAACTCCTCACCCTTCTGGACCTCCATTTTAACCCAGTTAATGAAGCTGTGTACTAGTGCTTGCCCCTGTGGTGTAGTTTACATCTTGTATCCTTTACTCTTGCACATGACATCGCTACTTGTGGCTTCTGTTAAAATGCTGGGTCATAGAATAGTAGTGATAGTTGGCGCATCTCTAAAGAACGACATGTACCACAGGGCTTATTCAAATAGAGGAAAACAATCCAAAAGAAGCTTATCTTTTTTCTGTTTTCATTCATGACACTAATTAAAAATAAGTTGTACTGTATTTCCATTACAAACTAACAATCTTTGCTGCTGATGCAGGGAGTAATAATTATTTATTTGTATGTTAGTATGGAATTTTTATTATTATTTTTATTTTTTGGTAACTGGGTAAGGACCACTAGGCACAAGTGCCTGTCTGCAGGGGCGACCTGTGAGCACTGGGATGGTTTGGTGACTTACTCAGAATCACACAGTATGCAAGTGGAGGTTGTGGGACTCAAACTCAGATCTGCTGGATGTACCAAGCTCATTCACAGCTATAGGCTGCTAATATTTCTTATGTCACAGACACAAACATAACTGGGTCACCATGCATATATTACACATGTTACTTCTTGGGTACTACCCCTGACTTGCACCCATGGGGGCCAAGCAAGGTTGAGGGGCCTAGGCTCATTAAACTCCATATGTGGGGGGTTTGTTTCAGAAGTGGAACAAGGGGAATAGTATGATACCTCCATCCAGAGAAGGAAATAGTGGGCCTGATTACAAGTGAAATGCTGCACCGTTAGGATGCAGTACCAACCACTTCCCCAATAAACTCTCGCACGCCACCCTGAGACTCACCAGCACCAGTACCCACACTTTAAATTACCCCTTACTGTGCCACAGACTGATACATCAGTCCAGAATTCCTATATGTTTTAATTCTATTGGCAGCATGAGGGTTAAAGCAAAAACAATTTTGAACAGATTAGTGTAGTCCGCTAATGATATGCTCACACACTAAATTTTCAGATTCTAACACTAGGACTTTTTTTTGGGAGCACAAGTCCTGTGAAGAAATAAGGAGTATGCAACAAATGAACTGAGTAATGATTTTAGCAGTTATCCCAAATAGCAGTACTCCCAATAGTTGCTTTAGAGCATCACCCCATGCAATACAATCTCTGGTGTCCAGGCCTCTCCACAGAGATGGTATGTTAGGCCTCCTAACACCCCCACACACAAGATCCCAGCAATGCCTAATGTACTATAGACCACTCCACTACCTGCAGTACCAGATCCCCATAGTTTCAATGTGCTTTCAATACCGTTACTTTTTAGTTAAACTGCTGCTCTACTTTAAACTACTGGATACTGAGGTGAAGTACAATACTCACTGTTGCAGGCCTGATGTTGTGGTATCCAGGATCTTGTGTTAGTGCAAGCTCACTTTACTCCACCCGGATGACTTTTGGCTAGCACTTTCTTATCAGAGCAAATTATAATCCAGTCGGGAAAACTAAATCAAAATTGTATTCCAACAGGGAAAATTCAGCAGTAAAAGTTTCTGGCTGGCATGCCAGCACTGACGTGTACTGAACTGATGTGGAAGCAGCCTCACACAGTTCTGATCAGGTGATGCAGCAGACAAATAGTGGATGTAGGGCAAGGCTATACCCAGTTACTGCAATGTAACTGTCTTGCTTGATCAGCAGCATGTGGCAGTATAGCAACGTTGGGAGGGCCTAGACCAAGGAGTTACCCAGCCTCACCCCAGTAGGTGCTCACTTGATTGTGGGTACAAGTACCAGGAGCTAGGCTCTTGACCACCTCCTCCCTTGGCACACCAGACAGTGCAGAATGGCTTGTTCCTACCTTTGATTAGAGCAGGTCTTCAGATGGCTTTAGCAGATTTGGACTTTTCACAGCTTTTCAGGGTTCACAGCACTCTCCAAATTCAGATTGAACCTCAACAATTGGATGCAGCTCACACCAGAAACTCTATCTCTGAAGCCATGCCAGGCCCTCAGCTCTCCTCCTCAGCACTTCTCTCCTCTCCAACTGCTCAGGAAGGACTACCCTGAACTCCTCCTAGTCTGGGGGAAGAGTTCAGCTCAGCTCACTCCTATCTCAGTCTCATCTCAGGGGTCTATATTGGGCCCTCTTCTATTTTCCCTATTTATTAACAACATGCCACAACATTGTGGAGGGGCAAAATTAACTCTGTACATGGATGACGCTGCATTATATAGAACCTCCCAGGACACAGACCAATTGAATAAAATACTTGGGGAAGACCTACTAGTTCTCGAGGGTTGGCTGGAAACAAATAAACTTGTTCTGAATAGCAAAAAGACAAAGGCCATACTGTTTGGCTCTAAAAGCCTAGGACACAACAGGTCACAACCACTGACACCTACTCTCTCAAATGGTGTAAGGATGGATGTTTTAGACTCCATCAAGTATCTGGGGATTGTTCTAGATCAAGACAGTACCTTCAAGGTACATATTGACCAGATGACCAGGTCCTTAAACCAGAAATTAGGTCTTCTATATCACCTAATCCCTTTCCTCACAAAGTACTCTTGTCTAAAGGTAGCCACCAGTACCCTTTTACCTTCTTTGTTGCATAGGTCCCTGGTTCTATATTCTATTAGAAGTATTGAGATGCAGAGGCTTAGAACCTTGTGTCACAGGTTAGGCTGATTCACATCAGGTGCCCCACCTCTGGAGCATCACTGTCATGTGCTACAATCCTTAAACTGGTCCTCACTAGAAGGCAAACTAAAGTATCCTTCAGTGTGCCTAGCCTTCAGATTTAGGCTTTACAATGCCCCCCCAAGCTTGGTTGACATGGTAATTATTAAATAGAACAGTAGGACACTTAGATCCTCCAACTGTCAGCTCCTCCATGTCCCAAGAATTAGGTCCTCCCAAGGGCTCCGGTCATTCACTACCTTCGTCCCGTCCCTCGGGACCGTACTCCCAGGTAATCTCCAGGAATGCAACTCACTTGGGGGATTTAAGAAGGGTCTTAAGGCTCACCTGTTGGAGTTAAGCTGTTGCACTTATAACCGTTGATACTAAAAAAAGAAAAAAATTGCTCACCTTAGTAATTGTGTTTCTTCTAACGGAGTCTTACTGTATTCTGACAATTGCAGTTAGCCCCAGCACTTGAACTGCTCCAGAGAGGAAAGAGTTAAATTTCTATGCAAGCCATAGAACGTTGAGTTTGAGCTTGGTTCAAACCTCTGTCTGCTGCACTGGCCAGTGTAACCGTCAGCTTTTTACAAGCTAATACTAACTGACTACAAATGCTGTGGTGGAAATTGTAAAACTACTAGCCAAAAAGGCTACCAAATGTTTTGGATCCCCCCAAAGACTCAAGTTGAGAACTCCAAAACAAAAACCAGGTAGTGAATAATAAATTAACAATAACAAAACCAAAAATGCACCCCCTACCAACGGGGGGAAGGTGTGTGCCACTACACCTCTGAGGTGCAACACTGCACCTGCAAGCCCACTTCCCCAAAACCAGGTTCCGAGATGGGAGGCAGGGGGGAGGTCAGAATACAGCAAGCCTCCATTAGAAGAACCACAGTTACTAAGGTGAGTAATTTTTTCTTCAAACAACATGAAGTCTTGCTGTATTCTGACAATTGCAGACTACCAAGCAGTACCTCCATGGAGGAGGGTACCGAACCTATTTTGTAAATAGTCTCTGCAGTACTGCTGTACCAAACCTAGCATCACTCTTAGCCTGGATATCCAGAGAGTGGTGCTTGGTGAATGTATGGACTGTTTTCCAGGTGGCTGCTTTGCATATCTCTAGTAAAGGTATATCTCTGGCAGCAGCCAGAGAAGCAGCTGTACCTCTAGTCGAATGAGCCCTCAGGCCTGAGGGGGGTATTTTGCCTAGCTTCTCATAGCAGAATTGTATACAAGAGACAATTCACCTGGCAATAGTTCTTTTAGTAGCAGGTCTACCCTTTCCCACTTCACCATAAGTAAGAAACAACTGAGAACAATCAGACCTGAGTGCCTTAGTACACTCAATGTAGTAGCTAAGAACCCTTTTAACATCCAAGCTGTGTAATCTTCTCTTTCCTGAAGAAGAATGATCAGTGAAGAACACAGGAAGAGATGTGGATTGGTTCAGATGAAAATCTGAGACCACTTAGGGTAAGAACCTCCTGTTGGTTCTGAGGACCACCTTATCTCTGTGGAATGAGATAAAATCAGGCTCCACTGACAGAGCTTGTAATTCACTGATACGCCTGGCAGAGGTAATAGCTACCAGGAACACAGTTTTCCAAGTCAAGTACTTAAGTTCTGCTGAGACCAATGGCTCAAAAGATGGTTGCATAAGCTGAGCAATGCAAATATTAAGGTCCCAAACAGGAGTAGGATCCTTAAATGGGGGTTGGTGTGAAGCAACCCTTTAAACAATTTACAGAAAACAGGATGGAATGCAAGTGAGGTGGGCTTCCCAACTGACAGAAATGCAGAAACAACTAGCAAGTGTACTTTCAGGGTAGCTGGTCTGAAGCCTAAGCCATTAAGATGAACCATATAATCCAGAACTGTAGCCAAGACAGCAGAATCTGGGGGATACATGTTTATTAGAACACCAAATGCTAAATCTTTTCCATTTGGAGTTATAAGTTTTTCTGGTGGCAGGCTTTCGAGATGCTTTGAGAATGTCCAGAAGCCCCTGAGACAGATTCAGACTTGCATATTCTAACTGTTCAAGAGCCATGCCTTGAGGTTGAGAGACTGAAGGTTGGGGTACCAAATCCTCCCCTGAGAGGAGGTTAACAGATTGTGATTATTGGGAAGAGCTAGAGGGAGATGGACTGCCAGTGACAGTAAGAGAGGATACCAAGGCTGTCTGGCCCAGTCTGGAGCAATCAGGATCACTTTGCAAGATTGTGACCTTATCTTGACCAGAACTTTGAATAATAGAGGAAAGGGGGGAAAGGCATACAGAAATTTCCCCTGCTAATTCAGAAGTAGAGCATCCAGGGGGACTGAGCCCAATACTGGGGGTCTGCAACAGAAGAGAGGAAGCTGGTGATTGTCTGGGTCTGCAAAGAGGTCTAGCTCTGGAGTGCCCCATCTCGAGAAAATTATTTTCAACACTAGGGGATCCAGGGCCCATTCATGATGGCCTTGAGAGATCCTGCTCAATGCATCTGCTAGCACATTGCCCTTCCCTGGAAGGTGGACTGCTAGAAGGGATGCCTGAAAAGAATAAGCTAGGGACCATAATTTCATGGCTTCCATGCACAAGGCCATAGACCAAGTACCTCCCTGCTTGTTGATGTACCACATGGTGGTGATGTTGTACGTTCTGACCTGAACCACCTTGTTCTGTACTGATTCTGAGAAAGCTTGTAGAGCCAGATACACTGCCCTGCGCTCTAGAAGATTGATGTGGAGAAGAGACTCCTGGGGGGGCCACACTCCCTGTGCTGTGAGGGCTCCCAAGTGAGTTCCTCAACCAAGAGGTGCATCTGTGGTGAGAACCACAGAATGAGACTGAGTGATGAATGGGACTCCTTGTCTGAGATTGTTCTGATCCAGCCACCACTGTAAAGCCTGGATCAGAGTCTGAGTCACTGGAATTAGTTTGGTTAGAGGGTCTTTCTTTTGGGACTGAAAAGCCCTCAAGTGGAACTGAATGTCCCTCATCTGAAATCTGGCACCTTGCACCACTGCAGTGGAGGCTGCCATGTGACCCAGGAGCTGAAGGAAATGCCTTGCTGATCGAGAGACCAGAAGGTGAAAAGAAGAAGCCAGGTCTGTAAGGGCCTTTACCCTTGCTAGAGGGAGGAAGGCTCTTGCTTGCACAGTGTCCAACTCTACCCCTATGAAGGTGGGTAGTTCCATTGGTTCGAGAACTGACTTTGGAAGATTGAGGAGGAATCCTAGGGAAGTGAGCAATTGTTGGATTGCTTGCAGGTGTGACTTGACTTGGTCTGGAGACTGACCTACAATGAGCCAGTTGTCCAGGTATGGAAAAATTGAGACTTTCTGTCTCCTTAGAAAGGCTACTACTACTGCTATGCACTTTATAAATACACTTAGAGCTGATGTTAGCCCGAAGGGCATTGCTCTGAATTGATAATGGCCTGAAGGCAATTGGAACCTGAGGTACTTTCTGTGGGAGCACCTGATGGGAATGTGAAAGTAGGCATCCTTGAAGTCCAGGGAGGCTAACCAGTCCCCATGGCCTCAGAGAGGGAAGAATTATTCCCAGAGTCGCCATTTTGAATTTTGGCTTGCATAGATGCTTGTTTAAGTATCTTAGATCTAGGATGGGCTGCCACTCCCCTGTCTTTTTCCTGGTAAGGAAGTATCTTGAATACAGACCTTTGCCCCTGTGTACAGTAGGGACTCTCTCTATAGCCTTGAGAGCTAGAAGAAAGGAAACCTCTGCCTCTAGGGCAATGGTTTCAAAAATTTTTGCAGGTGGAAAAGACCTGACCCTCAGCTTTGGGAATCTTTTGAAGCTGAGGGCCAGTCCCTGGCTTACTACCTCCAGGACTCACTTGTCTGAGGTAACAGACTTCCAGGCCTGGAAGTAGTAAGCCAGCCTGCCTCCTACTGGATGGGGGGAGTCGACCCGGGCTGACACATTGGGGTGTCTGCTTGGCAGGAGCCTTAGGCTGAAAGGTGGATGCAGCTCTACTCATCCCCCTGCTGCTTCTCCCTCTGAAGAACCCCCTCTGAGAGAAGGGAGAAAAGGCCTGTGCTTGGTTAAAAAGCCTGTGAAAAGGCCTGCCCCTGCCCCTAGCTTGCTGCTTCTGAGGAGTTGCCTGCCTTTCCTTGGCCTGTGCACTCCTATAGGTGGTCCTGTACTCATCCATCTTTTTCATGTAATTCTCTGTCTGCTCCCCAAACAAAGAATTACCAACCACAGGGAAATCCATGGCCTTAGCCTGGGTATCCTGTGAGAGGCTAGTACATCTGAGCCAAGTCATTCTCCAAAGAGCCACAGATATAGCCATGACTCGTGATGACACATTATTGGAGTCCACAGCAGCATGGAATTGGATCTTTGATACCTCTATCCCATCAGCAGCCACCTCCTCCAGCTTCTTGGCTAGCTGGGGGAAGCCTGTTTAGCTAGCTCTAGAACAGTATCCCATCTGGACTTCTGGTATCTGGCTGTATAGGCCATGTAATTAGCCTGCCTGAGTCCCAAAGAGGATGCCAAGTACTGCTTTTTTGCCATGGCATCTATCTTCCTGGAATCCTTATCTGGGGGGTGTGATGCCAAGGGTATGCTAGCCTTATCACAGGTAGCAGCCTGTACAACCCCAACATGGCTGCATTGCTGGTACAGGAATTCCATACCTGAGCCTGACAACATGTACCTCCTGTCCATTCGTTTGTCCACTGGAGGTACAGAATTTGGAGTTTTAAGCAATTTGTGAGTCTGTTTCCCAAAAGACTTATGAAAGGGAATAGACAGTCTCTTGGACTCTGCGATGTCCATCATCTCGACATAATCAGGCTCCTCCTGTTCCTCGACAGCCTCAACCAAAGGGAGCTGGAGAGTTTCTACCACTTTTTTGTAAAACATAAAGTAGGAAGGGGACTCAGAAACCTAGGAGGGGAAACACCAGAAGGCCTATATGGGGAGATGTCTGGTTCTATGGGCTCATCCAGACCTTCTAAACCATCATCATCGTCATCATCATCATCATCATAATCTTCCTCCCCTTCCAAATCTGGTTCATAATAATCTTCAGGTGAGTAATCCAGAACCGGGGGAACCAACTGAACCAAACGCCTTCCTGATGGTGCCGGATCAGTCGGAACCGGACGGAGCAATTCCACAATTTTAATCGCCCTGGCAATTTCTTCGGCTGTTGGATGGTGCGGTTCTGGATCCAAACCGGCCGATTTGTCTTTTCTTTTTCTTTTTGCCAGAACCGACTCCTCAGGATCGGCTCTCCTTTTGCCTGAAGAAGTATTGCCCTGGTCAGAGGGCACTCCCTCAGGTTCGGTCAGAACCAAACTGGGCTGCCCATCCAGGTCAGCGGACTTCTCAGCCTCCTTTTCCCTTAGCCTACCCAATCTTTTATCCAGGGTGGCTTTAGGGAAATTTTTACAAATTTGGCAGTCTGAATCAAGATGGTCAAACCCCAGACAATAAACACAGGTGGTGTGGGGATCAGTCTTGGCAAAGGCCTCCCCACAAGCACTGCAGTGCTGAAACCCAGTGGGCCCGGTTTTTCTTTTGGGTTACTCAGACGTGGCCATCCTAACAAACTTACCCTTTACATGGCTTCAGGCCAGGCAAGACTCCCTTATCGGTTCCTAACCATGTCACGGGTATTGGGAAAAAAAACACTAAAAAACATTTTTTTTTGAACCTATAAGAACCGGTACCTCACACTAATAAGAATTAAAGAACCAATCAGTTGGTTCACCGAACCGACACAAACTCTCTCTCTCTTTTTTTTATTTTTTTTTACAATTTCCACACAGTAAAAGAAATAACCACAATCGCTAGTTCACTACCTATACACTTACTGTACCGCAGACATGGATCTGAACTGAAAGAAATAAATTTAAATGGTATAAAACTGACGATTTTTACCGGAACTGAAAGCGAAGGAGATTTTCAGGAGCGACTGTTCAGTTAGGCGGAGTAAAGAATCTGACGGTTACACTGGCCAGTGCAGCAGACAGAGGTTTGAACCAAGCTCGAGCTCAACATTCTATGCCTTGCATAGAAATTTAACTCTTTCCTCTCTAGAGCAGTTCAAGTGCTGAGACTAACTGCAATTGTCAGAATACAGCAAGACTTCATGTTGTCTGAAAAACGTATTTCGGGTGGTGGGTGGACACATGGCTGCTCTGACTCTACTGCCAAATAACTTCTGAAATTCTACTGTGCCTCATTGTTTATGAAAACTCCTTGACTTATTGGTGTAACCCCAAGATATAATTGCTGTAAGGGTATTTGCTGGGAATGCACACAGTGTAATGTTTGATGTCCCTCTTCTTTCCTATCCCATTTGTCTTTTAAAGGCTTACTCACTCAATGTAACCCACAAATGTTTTGTTTGGATTACCTAATATCTTCTACTGTTGAATGTTTGTAAAGTGAATTTTTGCTTTGTCTGATTATCCTGTTCTATAAATTTAGTCTGTTAATTATAATTAATTCTGGGTCACCCCTGAAAAAGGGACTGTAACAGTCTCAGTGGGCCTACCCAGTTACCCCCCCAAAAGAAAAAAAAAATTGCTGTCTCACTCTTATCTTAGTCTCATATTTGGTGTCAGGCTTGTCACTTGCAATCTGGCTCAATCAGTGGCTTGAAAAGGGTGCCAGGCACTCTGTTGCTGTTCCTGTAAAGTGTCTGAGTCTTTACCAGGACTCCTTGCATTCCAGTTGGTTGATTTCAGGGGTCATGAATAAAGAAGATGGCAATGTCCATTTGTTTACACTCTGCATACACAACCCACTGCTTTGTTAGATAGCTCGAACACCATGCTGCGTGATTTGGCACACAGATTGGACAAGAGAAAAACTACACAAAGATGAGGGTCCTGGACTTCAAGAGAGCAGATTTTAAAGGAATGAGCAACTGCCTCATTAAATACCTTGAAGGGGGGGATGGCCATGGGGAGTGGAGACACAGTGGAAAAGAAATCAAGTGGTGAATAGCTAAGGCAATGCATGCTATTTGAAGGAAGTAAACAGGGGGAAGGAGAAGGAGGAAGAGGCCTCTGGGATTCTCAAAGGCAGTAGCTAAGACAGTAAAGGAGGAAAAACCGCATTTAGGAAGTACAAGGAGACTCAGACAGAGGTGGGTAGGGAGGTGTATGTGGATAAGCAAAGGGAGATAGGAAGAAGGGTGAGGCCAGCAAAGGCACAAGCAGAGGAGAGGATCACCAAGGAGGTCAAAAAAAGGGATAAGACTCTTCAGGTACATGAGTGCAAAGAGGAAACCAAGTGATGGTATAATGAGAATCAAGAGGATGGGGGGGACTGTGCACAAGAAAATCAGGAAATATCTAAAATGTTGAATGCATACTTCTTCACGGTCTTCACAGTAGGGGGGGCAGACCAACATGTATTGGCAGATGCGGGGGAAGGAGGAGTGAACACAAGTCCATTTTCAGAGGAGAGTCTGGAAGGGAATTGGAAGCCCTAAAGGAGAACAAGCTGATGGTCCAGATGGGATTCACCTAAGGGTTCTGAAAGAACTGAGCATGGTGCTACCCCCCCCTCCCGGCACTACTATTCAGTAGCTCATTGGATACAGGTGTAGTTCTGAAGGAATGGAGTAGGGATGATGTGGTCTCTCTGCACAAGAGTTAGCAGGAAGGAAGCTAGCAACTACAGACCAGTGTGAAGGAGAGGCTGATGGAATACCTGGAGGAATATGGGCTGCAGGACCAGTGGCAGCATGCTTTCACAGTGGGGAGGTTATGCCATATAAATCTCATAGATTTCTGTGAGTGGGTGACTAGTGAGGTGAATCGGGGATGGAAGTGGATGTAGGCCATCTGGACTTCAGCAAGACCTTCTACACTGTGCTGCACACAAGGCTAGTAAAGAAACAAAGCAGCCTGGGGGTTGGAGAGAAAGTGGTAAGCTAGTTATCAAGCTGGATGAAGCTCAGGAATCAGAGGGTGGTGGTAAACAACAGTCACTCAGGGGACAAGAGAGTGACTAGTGGTATGCCACAGGGATCAGTGCTGAGACCTGTTCTCTTCAATGTCTTCATAAGTGACATTGTTAAGGGACTAAAGGGGAAGGTGTGTCTCTTTGCAGATAACATAAAAACCTGCAGAGGGGTGGACACTGAGGAAGGAGTGGAGAGAATGCAAAGTGATCTTGTGAAACTAGAGTAGTGGTCTAGGGCATGGCAGCTGGGTTTCAGTGAAAAAAGTGCAGTAATGCAACTAGGGTGGGGGAAATCAGGGGGGAAGGTACTGACTGTCACCAAGCAAGATAAGGATGTTGGGGTATTTGTATCCAGTGATCTCAAGGGGGCAGGGCAGTGGAATGGGGCCATAGGCAATGCTAGTGGGATGCTGGGGTGCATAGGGAGGGTTATTTCTAGCAGGAGGACAGATGTGGTTTAGCCACTGTATCGCTCACTGGTAAGACCTCACCTGGAGTACTGTGTAAAGTTCTAGAGGCTGTGCCTGACAAGGACATTGACAGAGTGGAGGCAGTCCAGAGAAGGGCTACCAGAATGGTACAGGGATTGCACAAGAACCCATACGAGGTGAGGCTGTGGGATCTCAATGTGTACTCCTGTAGGAGAGAAGAGGAGAGCAAGAGGACACATGATTGAGACCAGTAAGTACCTCACAGAGTGAACAAAGTGTGGTTGGGAAGTCCCTTTCAGAAGTGGAAAAGCACCAGAACATGAGGGCATACAATGAACTTAGAAGGGGGGGGGTTAAGAAGGATGCAAGGAAATACTTCTTCACAGAAAGGGTGGTGGATGCCTAGAACAGCCTACTAGAAGAGGTGGTGGGCTCAAAACCAGTGGGGAGCTTCAATCATGTGTGGGATAGGCACATAGGCATAATAAGTAAAGGAAAGGGAGGCAGGAGGGATACTGGTGACTAAATAGGGTCTAAGGTGTCAGAGTAGGCATAGAAAAGCAGGGTAGACTAGATTGGCCTGTGATAGAGGCATAGGTAAGGAAGCATAGGCAATCCAGGAAAAGTTATACAACTCACAAGTAGCATTTTATTGTTATTAACAACAATAAAATAAAAACTAAAACTTGTGCAGGAAAGCTCTTAATACAGGCAGTGTAATCAAAGTCCTACATCTGACTGTTTCTCTTTAAAATCCCCCTGTCTGTATCTCTAAACAAAAACATTGCTCTCATTTTTATTAGATGTCTTTTTCTGAGTTACAATTCTGCATCCTGTTAGTGTAACTCAATCTCCTGTTTCTTGCAAAATGTCTCAGAACTTTGTCAGTTTCTTTCCTGAGGCCAGCCTGCAGGTGGAACAAAATAAAACATTCTGTCCTAGGGCTGGTGTCCTCTAGAAAATTTTGTAAACAAGCTTGTGTTCCAGACTGATATGTTTTCTAATAAAGTCAAACACAACAATGCAATTATATACATTTGCAAACCAAGGAATCATAGTTTCACATAAAGATTCACATGTATTTTTAACCACAATGAAGCAAGGGGAGAAAGAAAGAATGGAAACAGCTAGAAACAGCATGTGATGAAAGGGAGATAACAAGGGAAAATTGTGGGACCATCGGAGTGGCCAATTTCTAGGTGCCACAAGAAAATTTAATTGCACAATCAGACAGGTAAGAGACAGACAAGTGGCAGAAATAGGAGAGGACAGAATAGATCCTGCCTTTTAACTATCTCTAAATAACAAATCGGGCAGGGTTTTATCCAGCCCTGTCATAGGGCCTACCAGTCCTTTTCTGTTGACACATTCTAAGTTTCTATTGAAGCTTGCAGTAGCTTTAACTTTTTTAAAACATTAATCCAGCCGTAATTACAGTACGGTTTGCAATGGTAACATCAGCAATTCATCCGGTTCATCTTTAGGTGCAGGGGCATCCCTTTCATCAGTGGCACACAACAAAAGAACAACTAGGCAACAATAACTCCTTTTGACCTGTCCTCCAGCACTAGTCTCAGTTGGAGGATGCAGGCATTGCAGGTGAGCCCACATTGAGCCTCTGGTGGCTCACAAAGTAAGCCCCACCTTTGAAGCGGGGTTGCACTCTCCCCTTGCTAAGAGACTAATATTCCCATCAGTCCGAGATCACAGTGATAATGACCAAAGTCCATATATACACCTATATACATTGATTCCCCTTCTACACACTTAGCTCTGAACCAAATAGTTCACATTTCAGTATCACAGTCTACCTAGGCAAATTGATGCTATCTATCATAGTTGAGATACCCACACTCCACGTTCTCATATACCATTTCACTCATTAGCACAACTGTACAGGATTTGGGGCAAAGACCTGGGGGTGATACATATAATTTTGTGCTCCACATGCAAGGCACTACAGGCATCATATGAAAGTTCCAGAAATGGCTTAAACTGGTCTTTCTGAACATCTCAGTTGTAAAACCATATCTTCTTTAGCACTCAGGCATGAGTTCTCATCCCCTTTGTCCAGCAAGATAGGGTCCTCAGTTGGGATGGCTTGTCCCAACTTTACAGTAAGCTTGGATAGCCCTTTCCTCCTGCACTTATGGATCTTATTCTTAGGAACGTTGTCCACAGTATAATTCAGAACCAAGCACCCTACCCTCTTGTCTCCTACTTGGTACCTGATACCAACCACTACACTTTAAGATCCTCAGGAGTTGAACAGCTGTCCATTCCCAGATCAAGATCTAAATATAGTGAACTGGCTTTCTTCTCTGTAGCTCCCAAACTTTGGAAAGGCATACCCCTACCAATGTAGCAGAACTCATCTGTTGGCCCCTTTAGATCACAGTTCCGAACCCTCCTGCTTCAAAGTTACCAATTCTGCTGCCCATAACCTTATTCAACTCTGTAGCACCTCCTCCTGCTCAGTCACTGAACCTATAACCAAGCTTTTTTTTTCCACACATGTACTTACTCACCAATTGTGTTTCCTCATCACCCTTTAGCTTTCACCAGAAAAATCCCCTACTGTCGAGCAACCTTAGACTGTTGCTCACTCTATGGATTTTGAATTACCACAAATTGTATTGTACCTGCAATGTAACTGCACTACGCATTACAGACTACTTTAATTTGTGTGTACCAGTTTACTGTTGAGCTACCTTAGACAGCTGCCCTCTCTGTGAACCTAGTGTCATTGCCAATTGTATTCTACCCTCATTGTAACTGTACTATGCATTAGACTACTTTAATATCGTGTACCATTTTACCTGTTGTACCTGATGCTCTTCTACTTTAATTCTGTTCAGAATCTACCTTGTTTTGGTGTTATCCTCTTTGAACCCTGTATAATCCTGCATCGATTGTTGTTGCTATCCATTATGTGTAATTCTTTCCTTGTTAGCTCCTGGGTCATGCCTGAAAATAGGCAAATGTATGCCTAGTGCACCCTACTCGGTCAACAAAAACTAGCTAACTAGCTAAATAAACAAACACTACTTCCTAAGGTGCACTGAGCTCCTCCATGGGCTTGTTCATCATAGGTCCTCCACTTCTGCAGGCTTAGCATCTTCTTCACTGTCAGATCATGCAAACTTGGGTACAGCTACCTCAACTTCGGCATTCACAGGAGCATTATTGTTATGGGGTGCTATCAGGGCAGTGACCTCCCTCAGAAGGCCAGGGATGTCCTCTGTGGAATAGTACTTTGCAAGTTCCATTTCATAATCGGACGTATCTTCAGATGCTATGTGCAGGATTACAGGTGACTGGGTACATGTGGATTCTTGTGGTTCAGAATTATGGTTAGGATGAGGTGTGTTTGCTTTTCTGTGAGCTGCCAACCTTGTTTGGCATCTTTGGAGTGGATCAGGCACTTTCTGATTTGCATTTGTCTCTATCAGTCCAATCAGCAACAGAGGATTTTTATGGACTGTCCTGAATCCTCCTGACCTTCCTTAAGGTTGTATTCTGTACACTGGCATGTCATTCAGTAGTTCTACAATTAGATAAGGGACATCTCCTCATCAGTCAGCAATCAATCTGCAACCAGGATTTCTCACCAACACCCTGTCTCCGGGCAAAAGACCTTGGGATCTCACTTTCTTATCATATCACTCTTTGTTAGCACAGTTCCTCTTCCCAAAGGTTTCTGAGGTTAGTTTGTATGCACAGTCTAACTGACCCTTGAGCCTGTGCACATACTGCAGATATGTTTCCTGAGCTGCTTCATCTACAGAAACTCCAAAACAAATCTCCACAGACAATATAGCTTCTTTGTACAATTGAAGACATGCACAAGGGTGCTTACTTGTTGGCTTCATTTTGACTTCCGTTTAGAATCTGTGTACCAAGCATATTTAACAAAGTCCTGTTAAACTGTTCAGGTTGCGAGTCACCTTGCAGGTTTTCTGGAATTGTTCTTAATTTGCAAATGCCCCACTGAGACAAACGTTCTTTTACTAATTTACTTTCAAAGTCTCTGCCTTGATCTGAATGGATTCTTTGAGGCGTACCACAGTGAACAATGAACTTCTCCATCAGTACTTTAGCTGCTGTTGATGCTTTTTGGTCTTTGGTCAGAAAGGCCAGTGCATATTGTGAGAAATGATCTGACAAAACTAATACACTGGCCACATTTTTACTGTCCTGTTCAAGACTCAGGAAATCAATACAAATGAGTCCCATTCGAGCACTGGTTGTGACATTAACAAGTGGTGCTACATGCTTAGATAATGTCTTTTTTTTATGAAACAGATACATTGTTGACAATACTTTTCAACTTTTACTCCCATCCAGGGTCAGTAGAATTTGTGCTGAAGCAAATCTAGTGTGCGGGCTAGACCAAATAGTCCCATTTCATCATTCAGTGCTCTCAGTACGTTTGTGGAATTTAACCAGCAACGATTGACATTTCTAGTGCCCATCAGTACCTCAGAATTCTCTGTATACAAGTCCATCACATACTTTCAACTTTTGCCATTCTCTGAGCAACAAGAGAGTATTTCTGTGCATGACGGTTATTTGTTCAGCTGGTACCCCACTCTGGAGCACAAGTACAATGTTTCTAAAGCATTGGTCTTGACACTGTTCCTTCTGTAGGTCTTTCTGGTTCAAGTATATCAAGGACAACTTATTGGGAGTAATAAAAATACAATAGGCTGCAGGCAAACATTTAGCAGTGGTGCCCAAACTGTCTTCAAAGTGATTTGGATATGCAGGGTATGATTTCTTGTCTGTATCTTTTTTTTTACATAAGGCTTGCACATTTGCTTCAGAAATTCTGATCCAGTCGTTATTTTGGGTGTCACCATGTGGGTGTCTCAACAGAGCACTGGCATGTTTTGATCTGGGGTGATATTCTATAGAGTAATCATAAGAGGACAATACTGAAATCAATTATGACCAGCAGTGTCAACCTTGGCAGTTGTTTTAACATAGGATAATGGATTGTTATCAATTCTTACTGTGTTGTGGGGGCTATAAAGGTATTCATGCAATTGGTCCACAATTGCCCATTTCTGTGCCAGTAATTCTAACTTGTGAACTGGATAGCTGCATTCAGAGGATGTCAAACTTCTACTTGTAAAGGCCATGGGTCTCAGGTCCCTTGGATACCACTCATGCAATACTGCTGTAATTCCTTGAAAACTTGCATCCGTATGTAGTGTTTATGGCTTGTTTGGCTAAGCATTTAATAAGATGGGTGCACTTGTCAATTGTTAAATAATGCCTTAAAAAGCTTTGTCACTGTTGTCATCAAACCTGGATCCAAATGGTTCACTGATTTGGTAGTAACATTTAAAGGAAAACTGTGCAAAACAAGTTTCGGAAGCACCACAGCCTATGAATGGCCAAAGTTCCCTATCCATAATGTTCAAAGTATTGTAAACTTACTGTGATGCTGACATTTTCTACTGTTTGTAATCCTCAATGCCTAGCATTATATGAGCTTGGAGGTGCCATTTTGAAACTGCTGCCGCA
This sequence comes from Neoceratodus forsteri, assembly GCA_016271365.2. Taxonomy (NCBI): domain Eukaryota; kingdom Metazoa; phylum Chordata; order Ceratodontiformes; family Ceratodontidae; genus Neoceratodus; species Neoceratodus forsteri. The sequence goes on along the minus strand of CM057450.1, from coordinate 1,274,796,295 downwards.
CCAGAAGACCTGTCTGCGTGCAGTCACGAGCTACCTTCCAGCCCAAATTAACTCCATGTTGCAGCGCACGCTGGTCTCTGTTCACCTGCACCTGACTACCCATATGCGCGCACATCCATACTATGACAGCTCTGACATCTGCGATGATTCTCCTTTTTTAAATAAATTGTTATCTGAAGTCATGTGGTTCTGTTTTATTTCTACTATTACCCACCTGTTAACATAGTGTGGCTGTCGCGTCATTCCCGATTGCACAGTATCATCACATATTGAGGTTGTTTCTAAGTTCTGGTGTGAAAGTCTCTATGCAGCCCACTGCAGTTTTTTTGACAATATCACACACTGATTCTCAGCTTATTAATAATGGGGTTTTGGTACAAGTGCTCAGTGTGTGGAACTTTTTTTATCCCATCTCCCACCTGCTACCATGCTCTGTAATGCCTGGCATATTATCCATGGTGGCACAATGGCAGTGGCTAGTTGTGACAAAAGGAGGTGATAGGCTTACGAGTGGATTCAGGGGACTAGATATGGAAAATGTGAAGCAAGCTGCCGGAAATGCATGCGATATCCAACAGGTTTAGTGTTTGCTTGTGTGCAGATCTGCAGTGTTAGGGTTGCATCATGCAATGTAATGAAAAAAAATATTGAAAACAGTGTGTGCATTTTTGGGACATAAAAAGAAACTGCATCCAGTTAGAACATATGGTCCCCATTTCCATATAGTACAGCAATGAGCAGCGAGGATAATGTGTCCAAACATCTGCTCCTTGTCATTACTGCCAGCCCTCAGACTGCACAAACTCCCTGACAATCGGCAAACCCCAACCAAGCACAACGTTGCCAATATAAGATATTTAAAAAGTGGGAAACAGTGATAACAAGCCAGAGCAACAACAGTGGCCCGCGAGGGAAGTCAACATCCACTGGCAGAAAAACTTTTGGTAAATCTTCCCTGCTGATTATTTTTTTGGGAGAGGAGGGTTAGGCAGTGCTGCCATGTTCTGCACAAAGGGGTTGTCTTTCTCTGTGTGCAGCCAGAATGCACTACAAAGGCACTGCTGCAATACATATGCTGCAGCCGAGATAAAAATGAAAAGAACAGAATTCTGTGTCTGTGGTTCTAACTGTTGAGCACGGCACTTTCTGCTCCTTCTTGGAAATCTGCAGTATAGAGCCACACTCAACATGCTCGAGAAGTACAGGGCGCGCAGAGTGCGCGCGAGTACAGAGTGCTCATTAGCGTTCATGTTGTGGCTCCGATCGCTACTTACTGTGAAATGGCGCTGCGCATATAGGTGAGAATAAATGAGGATTACTGACAACAACTGAATCAATATCTATGCTGTGATTATCAATGTAACTGATCCACAGTGCGTAACACAGGGTCACAGCCAGAGGATTTGCACAGTTGCCCTTTAAGAGCAAGCACATTTCCAGGAAGTTTGCATTTTTTGTTTGCTGGTGGATAGCCTTGTGTCAAATTTAACAGTGGTCGTACAGTTCTGGTATAGTCTTTAATAAATCTCTGATAGTATCCACAGAACCCCAGAAATCTTTACTACTCTTTTGATTGAGTTGGCTTTGGCCAGGTAGTTAGAGCTTTTACTTCATCAGGGTCAGTATGAACTCCTTCCCAAGAAACAATGTGTCCCACATACTTTACTGAACTTCTGAAAAACTGACACTTATCTTTAATCAGTTTCAGTCTAAACTCCTCTAGTCGATCCAGCACTTTGAATAGAGAGGTTTCATGCTCTTTTAAGGTTCTTCAGAAGATGATGACTTCATCCAAGTAGACAAGACACTCGAGCATATTCATATCCCCCACGACTCATTCCATGAGTTACTGGAAAGTGGCTGGTGCTCCTGATATTCCTTGGGGCATCCTCAAGAACTGGTAAAAACCTAACAGACAGATACAGGCTATTTTCTCCCTGTCTGAACTTGCCATGGGTATTTGCTAGCACCCACTCCTCAGATGCACTACAGAAAACCAATGACTTCCACTTAAAAAGTCCAGAGCATCTTGGATTCTAGGCCTTGTATACTAACCAGGGATTGTTCATTTGTTAAGAGTACAATAGCCTACACAAATTCTCAATGTGCCATTCTTCTTCCATACCACCGTGATGAGTGAACATATGGGCTGTGCGACTTTTCGATGATACCAGCTGCTAACATTTCTTGCAGACTTCTTCTGATGTTATTCAATGTCAGCAGATGCCAGACATCTGGATCTTTTAGTTTTTTGGTACTAGATTTTCTCCTCAGGCATACAGAGAGACTTTTCAATTTCAGTGAACCTCAACCCAGCATTTGAACAATGTATTTCATTTACGAAGTGTCTTACCATACTGTGCTATGTATTGTTTGCTCATATAGCATAGTTATTTTCACCTAGACACTGTCTGAACATACAGTAGAGTCAGCCAGGATGCAGCACAGTACCTTGCACGGTTTTCGCAAAGTGCTGCAGTATGCAGCAGGGAACAGTGCAATTCAATGGTAATTAAGTCCTTTTGTGATGCAGCATTTTGTGACATGTCATTTTCTGCACTGCATGCCAGCTGACTCCACTGTCCATTTAGTTTGCTTCATATAATCTTGCCACATGGACAAGTGAACATATATATGACCCCCACTGTGAAACAGATAAAATAATCGGAGACAGAATAAAGGAAACCATGGTTACAATCTGAATACTCATTTTGTCTGAGATTCTTTGTGTGGGATACAATTAAAGCCCTGCAGGTTTTTTTTTTCTGCACTACTTTTACCTGGGGCCCGGGACCCATTTGCTCTTTGAACAAGTGGACCAAAACACTGTGTTGTGTTGTGTTGTATTCTATTGTGTTAATGTTATATGTTTGGTTTTCGTGCATCTTTATTCTTTACCAGCATCTACCTTAGCCCTCATACAGACCCACTGTACCACGGATACGAAATCCACCCTGTCTACCCCTTTTAGTATTTGGGAAACTGTGGGCTGAGAGGGGCATGATCACAGTTTTCTGACTACTAAAGGGAATAGACAACATGGTGCACAAACAGATGTTTGAGCTGCTGAGTACATGCAGAACTAGAGGGCCTGCCCTCAAAAAGAGGGTGGCAGAATAAAGGGAACACTTCACACAGAGTAGTAAACACGTGCAATAACCTACCCAGGGAGGTTGTGGAAACTACTATAGCACTGTTCAGACCTTCAAAGCAGGACTAGAAAGATTCATGAGGGGGAGAATGGCATTAAGCGTTGCACAGTACAGGGGTAACATTCCAGTTGTGAAGCTTGGATGTGTGTCCCTATTCAAATTAGGTATTTTCACAGCCATGTGGCAGGAGGGGTGGACAAGAGGGACCCTATGTCCCTTTTATCATCACAATACTGTGTTATACATTTGAGATTCATATTCCTTTTGTTCACACTGCACTGGTGGATATGTTTGTTTTGTATGTGGTATTATTTGCTATGTACACCCTGCCCTTTATTTTGTACTCCCTCTGCCCCAGGTCGCACCTGGAAATGAGACTCCAGCTCAATGTAATTTATTGGCCCAAATTTCTAAATTAGTATATTAAAGGGACACTGTCCACCCCCTTGGGCCTCAAAGTGTCCCTAGTTTAAAGAATACATTTTATGATTATCCACGTTCTGTAGAGATGGCTGATGCAGCTGGTAGTTTGAGTCAGATTCTTTTTTTTCTTTTAAAAAGTGAAAAAATGAGTGCCCACCATACTGGTGCTACCACACCAAAACATGTTTGTTTACATTTCTTGACCAACTCCCACTGTATCTTTTCTGGACTTAGGAATGCCCCAAACCCAAATTAGCCACTCATTATGCTGTGGGAGTAGAGGGGACTATTGTATCATGAGTAGCTGCACTGTTTGAGGGTGTTTCTGATGTTCAGGAAGCATGCAGTAAGAGCAATTCATGGATTTGAAGCAAAACAAGGTTGGCTGTAACTATGCATTACCATGCATTTTACTTCTAGTATGCAAGGAGGCAGACAAAACAACCAGCAACGTCAATGAATGTTACAGAAGGTAAGCAATCATAAAATGTGGTGTTTTACCTAGAAATAATATTATGCAAAAAAGGTTGACAGTGTCCCTTTAAAGACAAGTCACACAGTCCCTAAAAGGGGCAATGGAGAAGCTATATGTGAAGACATTTTCATCGCCCAATAGCACTGTGGCTAGTGAGCTACTTGCCATGTTGGAGGTCTGGAATTACAACCTGATCTAGGGGAATCACATGGGTCAGGCCAAGGTGGAGCAGCCCCCCAAGGGATGCTCTTCATCTTCAAGGTGGGAGTGGTGTGATGGCTGCTCCCCTAAGCAACTGACCAGGAACAGGCATACCTCTCAGCTGTCTCTGATTTTTCAGGGATATCCCCGATTTTACCTCAAATATGACCTTGATCATGCCAGAATTTGGCAGTTCTGTAACAGAAGAGTATATATTTGGAACATAAAATGATGCCAGAAAGAGTTACAGTCTAAGTCTCCTTCAGGACCTAGATCTTCTTTGAGGCCATCTTTCTCCATTGAGCCACACCTATGGAACTGTGACATATCAGGACCACTCAGAAACTTTTGCCAGCTGAGGCCACCCAAGCTGATGTAAATCAACGCCATCATTTTTCAGTTCTTTCTCCTACCATCAACTGCTTGTCAGATCAGCAGAGAAACAACACTGACACTCAATATAATTTTTAGCTGGTGTTTTCGTTATTTGTTTATATTACTAAGCTTTATTCTATGCCACCTATGAAGGAATCTTTATGCCATATCTGTTATTGTGGCTAAGTGAAGATTTAAAAGGATGGCACTCACACTCTTTCTCTTTGCTGCCTGGGCCTCTCACATAGGTTCATAGGTTCATAGGTTATTTTCAAGCCAGGGATAGAAAATACTAACCAAATAGGCTTGCCTTCCATATTTAAAAATTAACAAAGAATTTGCTATTTCCATAATGATCATCTATTACCTTTTTAAATGTATTCATACTAGAACTATTTAATATCTGTTTAGGTAAACTATTCCATGCCCCGACCACTCTTAAACTAAACCAATGTTTCCTAAAATTATGCACCCAAATTTGTTGATAAAGTTGTTTAGTGTGCTTTCTTTTGCTAATTCTTCCATGATTGAACATAATTCCCACATCGCTCAACAAATCAACATCCTCAATATTTTTATATAGAAAACATAGATCACCCTCAATCTCGGTAATATAGTGAATAGAGGTTCAAATTCACTAGTCTTTCCTAATATACTTTGCCTGTCTGACCCTTAATTTGTTTCATCAGTCTTTTTGAACTTTCTCAATGGAAAGTATATCTTCCTATTGTAAGGAGCCCAAACCCTAGCACAATATTCCAAATCGGTCTAACCAAGGCTACATACAAGGAATCAAAACCTCCCTCCTTCTACTTGCAATATATTTTAGAATACAAATTAGAATCTGAATAGCTTTCTTTAATTGTTTTCGACAATGTACCCTAAATTTTAAATCGTTTGTAATTATGACACCGAGGTCTTTCTCTTCAGCAACCACTCCCAAATTAGTATTATCTAAGTGGTAAACTGCTTTGTTGTTTTTCTTACCCAGGTGCATAACCTTGCATTTGGATAGATTTAATTCCAATTTATTCAGGTTTGTCCATTTATTAATTAAATCTAACGCTTGTTGTAGCGCAACTATTTGCTCATCATTTGATGGAACCACACTCAGTCTACAATCATCGGCAAATTTGTACATCCATACATTTATATTATTAATTTGTAATGAGGCAAATGTACACATTAAACAAGAATGGCCCCAACACCAAACCCTGCGGCATGCCGCTAGTAACAGGGGCCCATTGTGAGTATTCTCCATTTACAACCACCCTCTGCTTTCTATCCCACAGCCAATCTGAAATCCATCTGCAGATATTACTAGGCAACCCTAGGTTATCCACTACCAATAATAATTCTTTATGGGGTATTTTATCAAAAGCCTTGGAAAAGTCCAGGAATACCACATCCACAGGGTTCCCAGCATCCATCTCTCTATTCACCTTTTCATAAAAGGACAACAAATTTGTTTGACAGGATCTGTTCCATACAAAACCATGCTGGACTGGATCAACCAGGTCATATTGCTCAATATGTTCCACAAGAATATCCTTGATTATTCTCTCCAAGAGTTTCCCTAGTATCGAGGTCAAGCTAATAGGCCTAAAATTACCTGGGTCTGTGCTTGGTCCTTTTCTTTAAAATAGGCACTACATTAGCCAATTTCCAATCTTGGATAACAGTACCAGAATTTATTGATTGTTGGAAAATATATGTTATGGGATGTACCAGCATATCCGCCAGTTCTCTCAGTATCCTGGGATGTATACCATCAGGGCCAGGGATTTATTAATGTTTAAATCAATTATCCCTTTATAAATATTTACTGGATTCAAAACAATTGTCCCAGGTTCAAAGGGTCTACTTGTACAGTGGGTATATGAATCTTTATGTTGATATACAGAACAAAATAATTATTCTGAACATTTGCTATTTGCTGGTTTGTTGTTGATGACCCTCTTTGTAAGAAATGGGCCTATACTGTTAGGGTCTTCTTTTGGTTATTAATATATGAAAAAAGCTTTTTATTATCATGGACTCTATTAGCTAAATTTGTTTAGTATAAAGCTTTAGCTTTTTTATAGCTATTTTAACTTGTTTCTGAGTTTCTTTGTATTCCATAGTTAATTTATCATTCTTTAAAACTTTCAACTTTTGTGGAGCCTATTTTTATTTAATAATTTTTAATTCCGCAGTACACCAAACAGGTTTAGTAGTTTTATTCATCTGTGTTTAATAATTGTGGGGACAAAATCATTAGTTAGTTGGTCAATTTTTGATGTAAGGGAATCCCATGTGAGTGTACTGATTTGTTAACAAAATCCAGTCTCCAGTCCCATTTACCCAGTTCCATTTTCATCTTATGGTAATCAGCTTTTCCAAAATTGAATTTAGTAGTGATTCTTATAGGTTTACTAGTATCCATTTCCTTAATATTAAATAATACTGTGTTGTGGTCACTGTTACCTAGTGGGGACTTACATTTACTGATTTGACTACCTCCCCATATTTGTAAATATTAAGTCAAGGATATTATTACCTCTGGTACGCCTAGGACTAGTTGCTCTAACTCCTTGATCCATTACATCTATATATTGCCTATCCAATGGGGAGAAGCCAATACCTTTAGTCCAATCAATGTTAGGTAAATTAAAATCTCCAGACAGCAGAATTCTTTTTGAGGAGTCCAAATTACTAAGGATACTCAACAAGAACTCATCGTCTTCACGGGACATAGATGGGGGTCTATAGAGAAGGCCCAACATAATTTTTTGCCCATTTTTAGGTGATAGGTGCACCCATAAGAGTTCAATTGGTCCTGTGTCGTATTTCATTTCTTCTGAAACAATATCTTTATGTATGTATATAGCTACACCACCTCCTTTTCTATATTTCCTACAATAGGAATAAAGTTTATAACCCTCAATTTCTTTCCCCAATGATTCCATACTATCCACCATGTTTCCGTTATGAGGGCAATATGACATTATTATTGTGCAAAATTATTCTTAGCTCATCATGTTTATTCTGCAGACTACGGGCATTAATTAGAATGGCATTCCATCCCAAATTATTCAAGGGAGGTGGAGTACTAGGACTATGCTTCTTTACTATTCCCCCCCGTACCAGTTTAAATGGAAATTCGTAACCTTTTGGATTTTCTTCCCCATTACTCTAAGCCCAGCCTGACTCAGGGATACCGTCATTTCTAAAAAGTGTTGATCTAACAAATGTTTTTTCGTTATCCATGTACCCAACTTCTTCTTGCAGACAAAATTTTCTAATGTTACTGTTAATAGCTTTTATACGATTGTTTTTGAGTATATGTTTACCCTGCATAGGGATAATCCCAGAGATAATGATTTCACTTCCTTTACTTTTAACTTTGTCAACTATAGTGTTAAAATGTCTATGCATACAGTTCCGGTGTGTTTTTCCCACATCATTGGCCCCACATGCAGAAGAACCAAAGGGGTATTTGTATTATCAAAAACCGTCCATCAAAGTAGCTATATCCTGTACCCTTGCTCCCAGACAGAGAGAGCTAACTGTGGTATGTTGGTTTCATTAAAACATATGTATGTATCTGCTCCTTTTAATATTGAGTCCCCAATTATAAGTAAGTCTCTGTCCAGAGGTTCTTTAGATTTTTTTAAGGTATAATTACTTTTATTAGAATAGTAATTTTGTCATGATTATTGCCCACAAGGTTAGTAATCTCAATTGAGTCAACTATTTCACTTACTGATATATTTGGCTCACCTTTATCTGTATTACTCATAACTGGATCATTTAGTACGTCTATGTCAAGGCAATCAAACCTATTTCCTATTTCTATGTCTGGATGAAGCTGAAATAGGGTATTGTTGTCATGCGTGAATGTAGGCCTAATTTCTACTTTTTCATCCAAATAATCTTGAGGCCTTGTACTATCCGTCTCCAGGGATTGCCTGTTACTAACGTCACATACAGCTTCATTAATGAAGTCTTCCAGTTTAGATATGTCCTTATAAGTTTGTAATCTAGCTTCCAGAATTTGTATCTCTTTAATTAAAGCAAGGTTTTTTATGCATTTATCACAGGTGAATTCCGTGTTGACAACCTCTTCTACATACATAAGACACTCCCTACAGGATTTTTTAGCCTTGCCTTTCTTACTCCTAGTTTGTGCCATTTGTTAAAATTTATTAAATCAAGCTTACCAGCCAGTGAAATATTCACCTAGCTGTCTGAATTTTCCCGTAGACTAGTATACACAGCGACACAGCAGACACGCGATGCGCGCTGTCTCTACACGTAGTCTCCAGCGATGATATGCTCCACTCCAGCTACTCGCCCGCCGCCGGAGAGGCACCTTTTAAGCATGGAAACCGAACTGACCCGAATGCTGCTTTGATAAAATCCCCATTTAAAAATAAATACTCCGAGATGGCAATCCCCAACCTAACTAAGGTCAGAGATGTTAGAAGGAGTGAAAATAATTTAAAAATATGTGTTTTCCAACAGTCTGTAGTTCTGTTTAGTTAGCCCACGAACTACCAGACTCTCTTCCTGTTTGAATGAATTTACAGGGCTCAATAGAACGCTAACGTTATTTTCAATTACAGCTCAGATTTACAAAAGCACAGATAACACAGTTTACACAGTTCACTACAGTTTCATACTAAAAATTGTATATGCACTACGCTCCGCTCGCCGGAGAGGCACTTTTAAGCGTGGAACCGGAAGTGACCCGGAATGCTCGCTTTTGATAAAATCCCAATTTAAAATAAATACTCGAGATGGCAATCCCCAACCTAACTAAGGTCAGAGATGTTAGAAGGATAGAAAATAATTTAAAAATATGTGTTTTCCAACAGTCTGTAGTTCTGTTTAGTTAGCCCACTAACTACAGGACTCTTCCTGTTTGAATGAATTTACAGGGCTCAATAGAACGCTAACGCTATTTTCAATTACAGCTCAGATTTACAAAAGCACAGATAACACAGTTTACACAGTTCACTACAGTTTCATACTAAAAATTGTATATGCACTACGCTCCGGCTGCCAGAGAGCACTTTTGCGTGGAAACCGGAAGTGACCCGAATGCTCGTTTTGATAAAATCCCCAATTTAAAATAAATACTCCGGATGGCAATCCCAACCTAACTAAGGTCAGAGATGTTAGAAGGAGTGAAAATAATTTAAAATATGTGTTTTCCAACAGTCTGTAGTTCTGTTTAGTTAGCCCACTAACTACCAGACTCTTCCTGTTTGAATGAATTTCTAGGGCTCAATAGAACGCTAACGTTATTTTCAATTACAGCTCAGATTTACAAAAGCACAGATAAACAGTTTACATGAGTTCACTACAGTTTCATACTAAAATTGTATATGCACTACGCCTCCGCCGAGAGGCACTTTTAAGCTGTGGAAACCGAAGTGACCCGAATGCTGCTTTGATAAAATCCCCAATTTAAAAATAAATACTCTGCAGATGGTTATGCCAACCTAACTAAGGTCAGAGATTTTAGAAGGAGTGAAAATAATTTAAAAATATGTGTTTTCCAACAGTCTGTAGTTCTGTTTAGTTAGCCCATGAACTACCAGACTCTCTACCTGTTTGAATGAATTTACAGGGCTCAATAGAACGCCAACGTTATTTTCAATTACAGCTCAGATTTACAAAGCATTGATAACACAGCTTACACACAGTTCACTACAGTTTCATACTAAAAAATTGTATATGCACTACGCCCACCGAGGCACTTTTAGTGGAAACCGAAGTGACCGAATGCCTCGCTTTGATAAAATCCCCAATTTAAAATAAATACTCGAGATGGCAATCCCCAACCTAACTAAGGTCAGAGATGTTAGAAGGAGTGAAAATAATTTAAAAATATGTGTTTTCCAACAGTCTGTAGTTCTGTTTAGTTAGCCCACGAACTACCAGACTCTCTTCCTGTTTGAATGAATTTACAGGGCTCAATAGAACGCTAACGTTATTTTCAATTACAGCTCAGATTTACAAAAGCACAGATAACACAGTTTACACAGTTCACTACAGTTTCATACTAAAAATTGTATATGCACTACGCTCCCCTCGCCGGAGAGGCACTTTTAAGCGTGGAAACCGGAAGTGACCCGGAATGCTCGTTTTGATAAAATCCCCAATTTAAAAATAAATACTCCGAGATGGCAATCCCCAACCTAACTAAGGTCAGAGATGTTAGAAGGAGTGAAAATAATTTAAAAATATGTGTTTTCCAACAGTCTGTAGTTCTGTTTAGTTAGCCCACTAACTACCAGACTCTCTTCCTGTTTGAATGAATTTACAGGGCTCAATAGAACGCTAACGTTATTTTCAATTACAGCTCAGATTTTCAAAGCACAGATAACACAGTTTACACAGTTCACTACAGTTTAATACTAAAATTGTATGCGCACTCGCTCCGCTTCGGGAGGCACTTTGCCGGAAACGGAAGTGACCGGAATGCCTGCGTTTGAAAAATCCCCAATTTAAAAAAATAAATACTCCGAGATGGCAATCCCCAATCTAACTAAGGTCAGAGATGTTAGAAGGAGTGAAAATAATTTAAAAATATGTGTTTTCCAACAGTCTGTAGTTCTGTTTAGTTAGCCCACGAACTACCAGACTCTCTTCCTGTTTGAATGAATTTACAGGGCTCAATAGAACGCTAACTATTTTCATTACAGCTCAGATTTACAAAAGCACAGATAACACAGTTTACACAGTTCACTACAGTTTCATACTAAAAATTGTATATGCACTATGCTCCGCTCGCCGGAGAGGCACTTTTAAGCATTTAAACCGGAAGTGACCCGGAATGCTCGCTTTTGATAAAATCCCCAATTTGAAAATAAAACTCCGAGATGGCAATCCCCAACCTAACTAAGGTCAGAGATGTTAGAAGGAGGAAAATAATTTAAATATATGTTTTTCCAACAGTCTGTAGTTCTGTTTAGTTAGCCCACTTAACTACCAGACTCTCTTCCTGTTTGAATGAATTTACAGGGCTCAATAGGAACGCTAACGTTATTTTCAATTACAGCTCAGATTTACAAAAGCACAGATAACACAGTTTACAGTTCACTACAGTTCATACTAAAAATTGTATATGCAGCTACGCCGCTTGGAGAGGCACTTTAAGCGTACCGGGAAGGCGACCCGAATGCTCTCATGGATAAAATCCCAATTTAAAATAACATCTGGAAGATGGCAATCCTCAACCTAACTAAGGTCAGAGATGTTAGAAGGAGGAAAATAATTTAAAATATGTGTTTTCCAACAGTCTGTAGTTCTGTTTAGTTAGCTCACACGAACTACCAGACTCTCTTCCTGTTTGAATGAATTTACAGGGCTCAATAGAACGCTAACGTTATTTTCAATTACAGCTCAGATTTACAAAAGCACAGATAACACAGTTTACACAGTTCACTACAGTTTCATACTAAAAATTGTATATGCACTCCATCCTCCGCCGGAGAGGCACTTTAGCGTGGAAACCGGAAGTGACCAGATATTTCGTTTTGATAAAATCCCAATTTAAAAATAAATACTCCGAGATGGCAATCCCCAACCTAACTAAGGTCAGAGATGTTAGAAGGAGGAAAATAATTTAAAAATATGTGTTTTCCAACAGTCTGTAGTTCTGTTTAGTTAGCCTACATAACTACCAGACTCTCTTCCTGTTTGAATGAATTTACAGGGCTCAATAGAACATAACGTTATTTTCAATTACAGCTCAGATTTACAAAAGCACAGATAACACAGTTTACACAGTTCACTACAGTTTCATACTAAAATTATAGCATGCACTTCACGCTCCGCTGATTGAGAGCACTAAGCGTGGAAACCGGAAGTGACCCGGAATGCTCGTTTTGATAAAATCCCCAATTTAAAAATAAATACTCCGAGATGGCAATCCCCAACCTAACTAAGGTCAGAGATGTTAGAAGGAGTGAAAATAATTTAAAAATATGTGTTTTCCAACAGTCTGTAGTTCTGTTTAGTTAGCCCACGAACTACCAGACTCTCTTCCTGTTTGAATGAATTTACAGGGCTCAATAGAACGCTAACGTTATTTTCAATTACAGCTCAGATTTACAAAAGCACAGATAACACAGTTTACACAGTTCACTACAGTTTCATACTAAAAATTGTATATGCACTACGCTCCGCTCGCCGGAGAGGCACTTTTAAGCGTGGAAACCGGAAGTGACCCGGAATGCTCGTTTTGATAAAATCCCCAATTTAAAAATAAATACTCCGAGATGGCAATCCCCAACCTAACTAAGGTCAGAGATGTTAGAAGGAGTGAAAATAATTTAAAAATATATGTGTTTTCCAACAGCCTGTAGTTCTGTTTAGTTAGCCCACGAACTACCAGACTCTCTTCCTGTTTGAATGAATTTACAGGGCTCAATAGAATGCTAACGTTATTTTCAATTACTGCTCAGATTTACAAAAGCACAGATACTTTGGTTACACAGTTCACTACAGTTTCATACTAAAAATTGTACTTATGCACTCACATCCATGCATGGAGAGAGCACTAAGCGTAGCTTGGAAGTAATGACCGGAATGCTGTTTGATAAGATCCCACAATTTTAAAATAAATACTCCGAGATGGCAATCCCCACCCAACTAAGGTCAGAGATGTTAGAAGGAGTGAAAATAATTTGAAATATGTAGTTTAACAGTCTGTAGTTCTGTTTAGTTAGCCCACAGAACTACCAGACTCTCTTCTCTGTTTGAATAAATTTATGGGGCTCAATAGAACGCTAACGTTATTTTCAATTACAGCTCAGATTTACAAAAGCACAGATAACATTAGTCTTCACAAGTTCACTACAGTTTCATACTAAAAATTGTACATGCACTACGCTCCGCCGTTCGGAGAGGCACTTTTTGTGGAAACCAGGAAGTGACGCGAATGCTCGTTTTGATAAAATCCCCAATTTAAAAAATAAATACTCCGAGATGGCAATCCCCAACCCAACTAAGGTCAGGGATGTTAGAAGGAGTGAAAATAATTTAAAATATGTGTTTTCCTAACAGTCTAGAGTTCTGTTTAGTTAGCCCACCTAACTACCAGACTCTCTTCCTGTTTGAATGAATTTACAGGGCTCAATAGAACTCTAACGTTATTTCTCAATTACAGCTCAGATTTACAAAAGCACAGATAACACAGTTTACACAGTTCACTACAGTTTCATACTAAAATTGTATATGCACTACGCCCGCCGGAGAGGCACTTTTGTCATGGAAACCGAAGGACCCGAATGCCTGCTTTTGATAAATCTCCAATTTAAAAATAAATACTCCGAGATGGCAATCCCCAACCTATCTAAGGTCAGAGATGTTAGAAGGTGGAAAATAATTTAAAATATAGTTTCCAACAGTCTGTAGTTCTGTTTAGTTAGCCCACTAACTACCAGACTCTCTTCCTGTTTGAATGAATTTACAGGGCTCAATAGAATGCTAACGTTATTTTCAATTACAGCTCAGATTTACAAAAAGCACAGATAACACAGTTTACACAGCTCACTACTTGTTCATACTAAAATTGTGACATGCACTACGCTCCGGGTCACCGGAGAGGCACTTTTAAGCTGTGAAACCGAAGTGACCCGGAATGCTCGCTTTGATAAAATCCCCCAATTTAAAAATAAATACTCCGAGATGGCAACTCCAACCAACTAAGGTCAGAGATATTTAGAAGGAGTTGAAAATAATTTAAAAATATGTTTTTCCAGCAGTCTGTAGTTCTGTTTAGTTAGCCCACTAACTACGAGACTCTCTTCCTGTTTGAATGAATTTACAGAGCTCAATAGAACAGTAACGTTATTTTCAATTACAGCTCAGATTTACAAAAGCACAGATAACACAGTTTACACAGTTCACTACAGTTTCATACTAAAAATTGTATATGCACTACGCCTCCTCACCGGAGAGGCACATTTTAGCGTGGAACCGAGGTGACCCGGAATGCTCGTTTGATAAAATCCCCAATTTAAAAATAAATACTCCGAGATGGCAATCCCCAACCCCTAACTAAGGTCAGAGATGTTAGAAGGAGTAAAATCAATTTCTAAAAATATGTGTTTCCAACAGTCTATGGATTCTGTTTAGTTAGCCCACGAACTACTAGGACTCTCTTCCTGTTTGAATGAATTTACAGGGCTCAATAGAACGCTAACGTTATTTTCAATTACACAGCTCAGATTTACAAAAGCACAGATAACATAGTTTACACAGTTCACTACAGTTTCATACTAAAAATTGTATATGCACTACGCTCCGTCACTGGAGAGGCACTTTAGCGTGAACCGGAAGTGACCGGAATGCTCGTTTGATAAAATCTCAATTTGAAAATAATACTCGAGATGGCAATCCCCAACCTAACTAAGGTCAGAGATGTTAGAAGTAGTGAAAATAATTTAAAAATATGTGTTTTCCAACAGTCTGTAGTTCTGTTTAGTTAGCCCATCGAACTACCAGACTCTCTTCCTGTTTGAATGAATTTTGGAGCTCAATAGAACGTAACGTTATTTTCAATTACCAGCTCAGATTTACAAGCACAGATAACACAGTTTACACAGTTCACTACAGTTTCATATCTTAAAATTGTATATGCACTACGCTCCGCTTCGTGAGAGGCACTTTAAGCTGGAAACCGGAAGTGACCCGAATGCCTGTTTTGATAAAATCCCAATTTAAAAATAAATACTCCGAGATGGCAATTCCCAACCTAACTAAGGTCAGAGATGTTAGAAGGTGAAAATAATTTAAAATATGTGTTTTCCAACAGACTGTAGTTCTGTTTAGTTATCCCGAACTACCAGACTCTCTTCCTGTTTGAATGAATTTACAGGTCTCAATAGAACCTTGACGTTATTTTCAATTGCAGCTCAGATTTACAAAAGCACAGATAACACAGTTTACACGTTCACTACAGTTTCATACTAAAAATTGTATATGCACTACGCTCCGCCGGAGAGGCAACTTTTAAGCGTGAAACGGAAGTGACCCGAATGCTCGCTTTTGATAAAATCCCAATTTAAAAAATAAATACTCCGAGATGGCAATCCCCAACCTCACTTAAGGTCAGAGATGTTAGAAAGGTAGGAAATAATTTAAAAATATGTGTTTTCCAACAGTCTGTAGTTCTGTTTAGTTAGCCCACCTAACTACCAGACTCTCTTCCTGTTTGAATGAATTTACAGGGCTCAATAGAACGCTAACGTTATTTTCAATTACAGCTCAGATTTGCAAAAGCACAGATAACACAGTTTACCAGTTCACTACAGTTTGCTATTAAAAATTGTATATGCACTACGCCCGCCTCGCCGGAGAGGCACTTTTAGCTGGAAACCGAAGTCGACCCGAATGCTCGTTTTGATACAAAATCCCAATTTAAAAATAAATACCTGAGATGGCAATCCCCAACCTAACTAAGGTCAGAGATGTTAGAAGGAGGAAAATAATTCCTAAAAATATGTGTTTTCCAACAGTCTGTAGTTCTGTTTAGTTAGCCCCACGTAACTACCAGAGTCTCTTCCTGTTTGAATGAATTTACAGGAGCTCAATAGAGCGCTAACGTTTATTTTCAATTACAGCTCAGATTTACAAAGCACAGATAACACAGTTTTGACAGTTCACTACAGTTTCATACTAAAATTGGCATATGCACTACGCTCCGCTGGCGACGGAAACGCACAAGCGTGGAAACGGAAGTGACCCGGAATGTCTTTGATAAAATCCCCAATTTAAAATAAATACATACTTGAGATGGCAATCCCCAACCTAACTAAGGTCAGAGATGTTAGAAGGAGGAAAATAATTTAAAAATATGTGTTTTCAACAGTCTGTAGTTCTGTTTAAGTTAGCCCACTAACTACAGAGACTCTCTTCCTGTTTGAATGAATTTACAGGGCTCAATAGAACGCTAACGTTATTTTCAATTACAGCTCAGATTTACAAAAGCACAGGTAACACAGTTTACACAGTTCCTACAGTTTCATACTAAAAATTGTATATGCACTACATCCGCTTTCGCCGGAGAGGCACTTTAAGCGTGGAAACCGGAAGTGACCCGAATGCTTCGTTTTGATAAAAATCCCCAATTTAAAATAATATCGAGATGGCAATCCCCAACCTAACTAAGGTCAGAGATGTTAGAAGGAGTGAAAATAATTTAAAATATGTGTTTTCCAACAGTCTGTAGTTCTGTTTAGTTAGCCCATGAACTACCAGACTCTCTTCCTGTTTGAATTGAATTTACAGTGCTCAATAGAATGCTTAACTTTATTTTCAATTACAGCTCAGATTTACAAAAGCACAGATAACACAGTTTACACAGTTCACTACAGTTTCATACTAAAATTGTATATGCACTTGGCTCCGCTGGCCGGAGAGAGCACTTTAAGCGTGGAAACCGAAGTGACCTGAATGCTCGTTTGATAAAATCCCCAATTTAAAAATAAATACTCCGAGATGGCAATATCCCAACCCAACTAAGGTCAGAGATGTTAGAAGGAGTGAAAATAATTTAAAATATAAAGTTTCAATGTCTTGTAGTTCTGTTTAGTTAGCCCACTTAACTACCAGACTCTCTTCCTGTTTGAATGAATTTACAGGAGCTCAATAGAACGCTAACGTTATTTTCAATTATAAAATCCCCAATTTAAAATAAATACTCCAAGATGGCAATCCCCAACCTAACTAAGGTCAGAGATGTTGAAGGTGAAAATAATTTAAAAATATGTGTTTTCCAGTTACTAGTTCTGTTTAGTTAGCCACGAACACCAGACTCTTCCTGTTTAGAATAGATTTACAGGGCTCAATAGAGCGTTAACGTTATTTTCAATTACAACTCAGATTTAAAACACAGATAACACAGTTTACACAGTTCACTACAGTTTCATACTAAAAATTGTATATACTACGCTCCGTTAGCCCGGAGGCACTAATAAGCGTGGAAACCGGAGTGACCGGAATGCCGTTTCGATAAAATCCCAATTTAAAAATAATACTCCGGATGGCAATCCCCAACCTAACTAAGGTCAGAGATTTTAGAAGGGTGAAAATAATTTAAAAATATATTTCCAACAGTCTGTAGTTCTGTTTAGTTAGCACATGAACTACCAGACTCTCTACATATTTGAATGAATTTACAGGGCTCAATAGAGCATACGTTATTTTCAATTAAGTCAGATTTACAAAAGCACAGATAACACAGTTTACACAGTTCACTACAGTTTCATACTAAAATTGTATATACTACGCTCCGCTCGCGGAGGCACTTTAAGCGTGGAAACCGGAAGTGACCCGGAATGCTCGTTTTGATAAAATCCCAATTTAAAATAAATACTCCGGATGGCAATCCCCAACCTAACTAAGGTCCAGAGATGTTAGAGGGTGAAAATAGTTAAAAATATGTTTTCCAACAGTCTGTAGTTCTGTTTAGTTATCACGAACTACAGACTCTCTTCCTGTTTGAATGAATTTACAGGGCTCAATAGAGCATGCGTTATTTTCAATTACAGCTCAGATTTACAAAGCACCAGATAACACAGTTTACACAGTTCACTACAGTTTCATACTAAAAATTGTATATCACTACGCTCCGGCTCGCCAGGAGAAGCACTAAGCATGGAATCCGAGTGGCCGGAATGCTCGTTTGATAAAATCCCCAATTTAAAATAAATACTCTGAGATGGCAATCCCAACCTAACTAAGGTCAGAGATGTTAGAAGAAGTGAAAATAATTTAAAATATGTGTTTTCCATCAGTCTGTATTTCTGATTTAGTTATTACGAACTACCAGATTCTCTTCCTGTTTGAATGAATTTACAGGGCTCAATAGAAACGCGTAACGTTATTTTCAATTACAGCTCAGATTTACAAAAGCACAGATAACACAGTTTACACAGTTCACTACAGTTTCATACTAAAATTTGTATATACACTCGCTCCGCTCGCCCGGAGAGGCACTTTCAGCGTCGAAACTGAGGGTGATCGGAATGCTCGTTTTGATAAAATCCCCAATTTAAAAATAAATACTCGGAGATGGCAATCCCAACCTAACTAAGGTCAGAGATATTGAAAGGTGAAAATAATTTAAAAATATATGTTTTCCAACAGTCTGTAGTTCTGTTTAGTTAGCCCGAACTACAGACTCTTCCTGTTTGAATGAATTTACAGGGCTCAATAGAGCGCTAACGTTATTTTCAATTACAGCTCAGATTTACAAAGCACAGATAACACAGTTTACACAGTTCACTACAGTTTCATAATAAAATTGTATATGCACTCGCTCCGCTTCATGGAGAGGCACTTAAGCGTGGAAACCGGAAGTGGCCTGGAATGCTCGTTTTGATAAAATCCCAATTTAAAAATAAATACTCGAGATGGCAATCCCCAACCTAACTAAGGTCAGAGATGTTAGAAGGAGTGAAAATAATTAAAAATATAATTTTCCAACAGTCTGTATTTCTGTTTAGTTAGCCCACGAACTACCAGACTCTCTTCCTGTTTGAATGAATTTACAGGGCTCAATAGAGCAGCTAACGTTATTTTCAATTACAGCTCAGATTTACAAAAGCACAGATAACACCAGTTTACACCAGTTCACTACAGTTTCATACTAAAATTGTATAAAGCACCTCGGCTCCGCTCGCCGGAGAGCACTTTAAGCGTGGAAACCGGAAGTGACCGGAATACTCGTTTGATAAATATCCCAATTTAAAAATAAATACTCCGAGATGGCAATCCCCAACCTAACTAAGGTCAGAGATGTTAGAAGAGTGAAAATAATTTAAAATATGTGTTTTCCAACAGTCTGTAGTTCTGTTTAGTTAGCCTACGAACTACCAGACTCTCTCTTCCTGTTTGAATGAATTTACAGGGCTCAATAGAACGCTAACGTTATTTTCAATTACAGCTCAGATTTACAAAAGCACAGATAACACAGTTTACACAGCTCACTCACGTTTCATTCTAAAAATTGTATATGCACTACGCTCCGCTCGCCGGAGAGGCACTTTTAAGCGTGGAAACCGGAAGTGACCCGGAATGCTCGTTTTGATAAAATCCCCAATGTAAAAATAAATACTCCGAGATGGCAATCCCCAACCTAACTAAGGTCACAGATGTTAGAAGGAGTGAAAATAATTTAAAAATATGTGTTTTCCAACAGTCTGTAGTTCTGTTTAGTTAGCCCACGAACTACCATACTCTCTTCCTATTTGAATGAATTCACAGGGCTCAATAGAACGTTAACGTTATTTTCAATTACAGCTCAGATTTACAAAAGCACAGATAACACAGTTTACACAGTTCACTACAGTTTCATACTAAAAATTGTATATGCACTATGCTCCGCTCGCCGGAGAGGCACTGTAAGCGTGGAAACCGGAAGTGACCCGAATGCTGCTGGATAAAATCCCCAATTTAAAAATAAATACTCCGAGATGGCAATCCCAACCTAACTAAGGTCAGAGATGTTAGAGGTGAAAATAATTTAAAAATATGTAAGTCTCCAACAGTCTGTAGTCTTTGTTTAGTTGCCCACCCAACTACCAGACTCTTCCTGTTTGAATGAATTTACAGGGCTCACAGAACTAACGTTATTTTCAATTACAGCTCAGATTTACAAAAAGCACAGATAACACAGTTTTTACACAGTTCACTACAGTTTCATGCATTAAAATTGTATATGCACTATCTACTACTGAGAGGCACTTTAGCTGTGGAAACCGAAGTGACCGGAATGCTTGTTTTGATAAAACCCCAATTTAAAAATAAATACTCCGAGATGGCAATCCCCAACTAACTAAGGTCAGAGATGTTAGAAGGAGTGAAAATAATTTAAAATATGTGTTTTCCAACAGTCTGTAGTTCTGTTTAGTTAGCCCACGAACTACCAGACTCTCTTCCTGTTTGAATAAATTTACAGGGCTCAATAGAACGCTAACGTTATTTTCAATTACAGCTCAGATTTACAAAAGCACAGATAACACAGTTTACACAGTTCACTACACTTTCATACTAAAAATTGTATATGCACTACGCTCCGCTCGCCGGAGAGGCACTTTTAAGCGTGGAAACCGGAAGTGACCCGGAATGCTCGTTTTGATAAAATCCCCAATTTAAAAATAAATACTCCAAGATGGCAATCCCCAACCTAACTAAGGTCAGAGATGTTAGAAGGAGTGAAAATAATTTAAAAATATGTGTTTTCCAACAGTCTGTAGTTCTGTTTAGTTAGCCCACGAACTACCAGACTCTCTTCCTGTTTGAATGAATTTACAGGGCTCAATAGAACGTTAACGTTATTTTCAATTACAGCTCAGATTTACAAAAGCACAGATAACACAGTTTACACAGTTCACTACAGTTTCATACTAAAAATTGTATATGCACTACGCTCCGCTCGCCGGAGAGGCACTATTAAGCGTGGAAACCGGAAGTGACCCGGAATGCTCGTTTTGATAAAATCCCCAATTTAAAAATAAATACTCCGAGATGGCAATCCCCAACCTAACTGGGGTCAGAGATTTTAGAAGGAGTGAAAATAATTTAAAAATATGTGTTTTCCAACAGTCTGTAGTTCTGTTTAGTTAGCCCATGAACTACCAGACTCTCTACCTGTTTGAATGAATTTACAGGGCTCAATAGAACGCTAACGTTATTTTCAATTACAGCTCAGATTTACAAAGCACAGATAACACAGTTTACACAGTTCACTACAGTTTCATACTAAAATTGTATATACTCGCTCCGCTACCGGAGAGGCACTAAGCGTGGAAACCGAAGTGACCGGAATGCTCGTTTGATAAAATCCCCAATTTAAAAATAAATACTCCGAGATGGCAATCCCCAACCTAACTAAGGTCAGAGATGTTAGAAGGTGAAAATAATTTAAAATATGTGTTTTCCAACAGTCTGTAGTTCTGTTTAGTTGGCCACGAACTACCAGACTCTCTTCCTGTTTGAATGAATTTACAGGGCTCAATAGAGCGCTAACGTTATTTTCAATTACAGCTCAGATTTACAAAAGCACAGATAACACAGTTTACACAGTTCACTACAGTTTCATACTAAAAATTGTATATGCACTCGCTCCGCTGCCTGAGAGGCACTTAAGCGTGGAACCGAAGTGACCGGAATGCTTGTTTGATAAAACCCCCAATTTAAAATAAATACTCCGAGATGGCAATCCCAACCTAACTAAGGTCAGAGATGTTAGAAGGAGTGAAAATAATTTAAAATATGTGTTTCCAACAGTCTGTAGTTCTGTTTAGTTAGCCACGAACTACCAGACTCTCTTCCTGTTTGAATAAATTTACAGGGCTCAATAGAACGCTAACGTTATTTTCAATTACAGCTCAGATTTACAAAGCACAGATAACACAGTTTCACAGTTCACTACACTTTCATACTAAAAATTGTATATGCACTACGCTCCGCTCGCCGGAGAGGCACTTTTAAGCGTGGAAACCGGAAGTGACCCGGAATGCTCGTTTTGATAAAATCCCCAATTTAAAAATAAATACTCCAAGATGGCAATCCCCAACCTAACTAAGGTCAGAGATGTTAGAAGGAGTGAAAATAATTTAAAAATATGTGTTTTCCAACAGTCTGTAGTTCTGTTTAGTTAGCCCACGAACTACCAGACTCTCTTCCTGTTTGAATGAATTTACAGGGCTCAATAGAACGTTAACGTTATTTTCAATTACAGCTCAGATTTACAAAAGCACAGATAACACAGTTTACACAGTTCACTACAGTTTCATACTAAAAATTGTATATGCACTACGCTCCAGCTTGAGAGAGCACTAATAAAGCGTGGAAACCGGAAGTGACCCGGAATGCTCGTTTTGATAAAATCCCCAATTTAAAAATAAATACTCCGAGATGGCAATCCCCAACCTAACTGGGGTCAGAGATTTTAGAAGGAGTGAAAATAATTTAAAAATATGTGTTTTCCAACAGTCTGTAGTTCTGTTTAGTTAGCCCATGAACTACCAGACTCTCTACCTGTTTGAATGAATTTACAGGGCTCAATAGAACGCTAACGTTATTTTCAATTACAGCTCAGATTTACAAAAGCACAGATAACACAGTTTACACAGTTCACTACAGTTTCATACTAAAAATTGTATATGCACTCGCTCCGCTCTTGGAGAGGCACTTTTAAGCGTGGAAACCGGAAGTGACCCGGAATGCTCGTTTTGATAAAATCCCCAATTTAAAAATAAATACTCCGAGATGGCAATCCCCAACCTAACTAAGGTCAGAGATGTTAGAAGGAGTGAAAATAATTTAAAAATATGTGTTTTCCAACAGTCTGTAGTTCTGTTTAGTTAGCCCACGAACTACCAGACTCTCTTCCTGTTTGAATGAATTTACAGGGCTCAATAGAACGCTAACGTTATTTTCAATTACAGCTCAGATTTACAAAAGCACAGATAACACAGTTTACACAGTTCACTACAGTTTCATACTAAAAATTGTATATGCACTTACCGGCTCGCATAGAAGGCACTTTTAAGCATGGAATCCGAGTAGCCGGAATGCTCGTTTGATAAAATCCCAATTTAAAAATAAATACTCCGAGATGGCAATCCCAACCTAACTAAGGTCAGAGATGTTAGAAGGTGAAAATAATTTAAAATATGTGTTTTCCATCAGTCTGTATTTCTGTTTAGTTAGCCCACGAACTACCAGATTCTCTTCCTGTTTGAATGAATTTACAGGGCTCAATAGAGCTAACGTTATTTTCAATTACAGCTCAGATTTACAAAAGCACAGATAACACAGTTTACACAGTTCTACAGTTTCATACTAAAATTTGTATATACTTTCACGCTCCGCTCGCGGAGGCACTTTAGCGTGGAAACCGGAGTGACCGGAATGCTCGTTTTGATAAAATCCCCAATTTAAAAATAAATACCGAGATGGCACTCCCCAACCTAACTAAGGTCAGAGATGTTAGAAGGAGTGAAAATAATTAAAATATGTGTTTCCAACAGTCTGTATTTCTGTTTAGTTAGCCCACGAACTACCAGACTCTCTTCCTGTTTGAATGAATTTACAGGGCTCAATAGAGCACGTAACGTTATTTTCAATTACAGCTCAGGTTTACAAAAGCACAGATAACACAGTTTACACAGCTCACTACGGTTTCATACTAAAATTGTATATACTACGCTCCGCTCGCCGGAGGCACTTAAGCGTGGAAACGGAAGTGACCCAGGAATGTCGTTTTGATAAAATCCCAATTTAAAATGAATAATCCGAGATGGCAATCCCCAACCTAACTAAGGTCAGAGATGTTAGAAGGAGTGAAAATAATTTAAAAATATGTGTTTTCCAACAGTCTGTAGTTCTGTTTAGTTAGCCCACGAACTACCATACTCTCTTCCTGTTTGAATGTATTTACAGGGCTCAATAGAACGCTAACGTTATTTTCAATTACAGCTCAGATTTACAAAAGCACAGATAACACAGTTTACACAGTTCACTACAGTTTCATACTAAAAATTGTATATGCACTACGCTCCGCTCGCCGGAGAGGCACTTTTAAGCGTGGAAACCGGAAGTGACCCGGAATGCTCGTTTTGATAAAATCCCCAATTTAAAAATAAATACTCCGAGATGGCAATCCCCAACCTAACTAAGGTCAGAGATGTTAGAAGGAGTGAAAATAATTTAAAAATATGTGTTTTCCAACAGTCTGTAGTTCTGTTTAGTTAGCCCACGAACTACCAGACTCTCTTCCTGTTTGAATGAATTTACAGGGCTCAATAGAACGCTAACGTTATTTTCAATTACAGCTCAGATTTACAAAAGCACAGATAACACAGTTTACACAGTTCACTACAGTTTCATACTAAAAATTGTATATGCACTACGCTCCGCTCGCCGGAGAGGCACTTTTAAGCGTGGAAACCGGAAGTGACCCGGAATGCTCGTTTTGATAAAATCCCCAATTTAAAAATAAATACTCCGAGATGGCAATCCCCAACCTAACTAAGGTCAGAGATGTTAGAAGGAGTGAAAATAATTTAAAAATATGTGTTTTCCAACAGTCTGTAGTTCTGTTTAGTTAGCCCACGAACTACCAGACTCTCTTCTGTTTGAATGAATTTACAGGGCTCAATAGAGCGCTAACGTTATTTTCAATTACAGCTCAGATTTACAAAAGCACAGATAACACAGTTTACACAGTTCACTACAGTTTCATACTAAAAATTGTATATGCACTACGCTCCGCTCGCCGGAGAGGCACTTTAAGCGTGGAAACGGAGTGACCGGAATACTCGTTTTGATAAAATCCCCAATTTAAAAATAAATACTCCGAGATGGCAATCCCCAACCTAACTAAGGTCAGAGATGTTAGAAGGAGTGAAAATAATTTAAAAATATGTGTTTTCCAACAGTCTGTAGTTCTGTTTAGTTAGCCCACGAACTACCAGACTCTCTTCCTGTTTGAATGAATTTACAGGGCTCAATAGAACGCTAACGTTATTTTCAATTACAGCTCAGATTTACAAAAGCACAGATAACACAGTTTACACAGTTCACTACAGTTTCATACTAAAAATTGTATATGCACTATGCTCCGCTCGCCGGAGAGGCACTTTTAAGCGTGGAAACCGGAAGTGACCTGGAATGCTCGTTTTGATAAAATCCCCAATTTAAAAATAAATACTCCGAGATGGCAATCCCCAACCTAACTAAGGTCAGAGATGTTAGAAGGAGTGAAAATAATTTAAAAATATGTGTTTTCCAACAGTCTGTAGTTCTGTTTAGTTAGCCCACGAACTACCAGACTCTCTTCCTGTTTGAATGAATTTACAGGGCTCAATAGAACGCTAACGTTATTTTCAATTACAGCTCAGATTTACAAAAGCACAGATAACACAGTTTACACAGTTCACTACAGTTTCATACTAAAAATTGTATATGCACTACGCTCCGCTCGCCGGAGAGGCACTTTTAAGCGTGGAAACCGGAAGTGGCCCGGAATGCTCGTTTTGATAAAATCCCCAATTTAAAAATAAATACTCCGAGATGGCAATCCCCAACCTAACTAAGGTCAGAGATGTTAGAAGGAGTGAAAATAATTTAAAAATATGTGTTTTCCAACAGTCTGTAGTTCTGTTTAGTTAGCCCACGAACTACCAGACTCTCTTCCTGTTTGAATGAATTTACAGGGCTCAATAGAACGCTAACGTTATTTTCAATTACAGCTCAGATTTACAAAAGCACAGATAACACAGTTTACACAGTTCACTACAGTTTCATACTAAAAATTGTATATGCACTACGCTCCGCTCGCCGGAGAGGCACTTTTAAGCGTGGAAACCGGAAGTGACCCGGAATGCTCGTTTTGATAAAATCCCCAATTTAAAAATAAATACTCCGAGATGGCAATCCCCAACCTAACTAAGGTCAGAGATGTTAGAAGGAGTGAAAATAATTTAAAAATATGTGTTTTCCAACAGTCTGTAGTTCTGTTTAGTTAGCCCACGAACTACCAGACTCTCTTCCTGTTTGAATGAATTTACAGGGCTCAATAGCGCTAACTTATTTTCAATTACAGCTCAGATTTACAAAAGCACAGATAACACAGTTTACACAGTTCACTACAGTTTCATACTAAAAATTGTATATACTTCGCTCCGCTCGCGGAGGCACTTTAAGCGTGGAAACCGGAAGTGACCGGAATGCTCGTTTTGATAAAATCCCAATTTAAAAATAAATACTCGAGATGGCAATCCCCAACCTAACTAAGGTCAGAGATGTTAGAAGGAGTGAAAATAATTTAAAATATGTGTTTTCCAACAGTCTGTAGTTCTGTTTAGTTAGCCCACGAACTGCCAGACTCTCTTCCTGTTTGAATGAATTTACAGGGCTCAATAGAGCAGCTAACGTTATTTTCAATTACAGCTCAGATTTACAAAAGCACAGATAACACAGTTTACACAGTTCACTACAGTTTCATACTAAAATTGTATATACTCACGCTCAGCTCGCCGGAGAGGCACTTAAGCATGGAAACGGAAGTGCCCCGGAATGCTCGTTTTGATAAAATCCCCAATTTAAAAATAAATACTCCGAGATGGCAATCCCAACCTAACTAAGGTCAGAGATGTTAGAAGGGTGAAAATAATTTAAAAATATGTTTTCCAACAGTCTGTAGTTCTGTTTAGTTAGCCCACGAACTACCAGACTCTCTTCCTGTTTGAATGAATTTACAGGGCTCAATAGAGCATACGTTATTTTCAATTACAGCTCAGATTTACAAAAGCACAGATAACACAGTTTACACAGTTCACTACAGTTTCATACTAAAAATTGTATATGCACTACGCTCCGCTCGCCGGAGAGGCACTTTTAAGCGTGGAAACCGGAAGTGACCCGGAATGCTCGTTTTGATAAAATCCCCAATTTAAAAATAAATACTCCGAGATGGCAATCCCCAACCTAACTAAGGTCAGAGATGTTAGAAGGAGTGAAAATAATTTAAAAATATGTGTTTTCCAACAGTCTGTAGTTCTGTTTAGTTAGCCCACGAACTACCAGACTCTCTTCCTGTTTGAATGAATTTACAGGGCTCAATAGAACGCTAACGTTATTTTCAATTACAGCTCAGATTTACAAAAGCACAGATAACACAGTTTACACAGTTCACTACAGTTTCATACTAAAATTGTATATACTCGCTCCGCTCGCCGGAGAGGCACTTTTAAGCGTGGAAACCGGAAGTGACCCGGAATGCTCGTTTTGATAAAATCCCCAATTTAAAAATAAATACTCCGAGATGGCAATCCCCAACCTAACTAAGGTCAGAGATGTTAAAAAGGTGAAAATAATTTAAAAATATGTGTTTTCCAACAGTCTGTAGTTCTGTTTAGTTAGCTCACGAACTACCAGACTCTCTTCCTGTTTGAATGAATTTACAGGCTCAATAGGACGCTAACGTTATTTTCAATTACAGCTCAGATTTACAAAAGCACAGATAACACAGTTTACACAGTTCACTAGAGTTTCATACTAAAAATTGTATATGCTCTGCACATGACATAAAAAAAAACTGTGCCATTTGCTGGGGCTTCAACCAGACCATGAGGTGTCATTTGAAGGGATTAGAAGCCTTTCTTGAGAAAATGGAAGGTACACGGTGGTCGACACTAGCTTCAATGCCAGTTTCACCAACTCACTCAACTGAATCGACTACTTAGATGTCTCTTTGATCATTGCAGAATACATTGAGAGCTGTGAAATCTCCACCCCAGTTGTTGAAGACACAGAAAAGTCTTCAGAATCCTCCTTCACTAACAAGAAAGAGCATTGTCATCAAAGTAAACATCAAAATACCAGAACAACTGCTTCTTCTGTCCATTCCAGGTCTCCACTGCATTCCGAAGACACTAGAGATAAGTCTTCTGCTCAGACCCAGGCTGCAGCTGTGTCCTTGACTTCTATTGCCCCCCTTCAACTGGCTTTGCGACCCCAAGGTCAGGGTCTCTGCAGTCTGTACTGCTGATAATGGAACTAGACAGTTCTGCTATTGGGCAACAACCTGTTGAGAGTTCTGTCGCCATCCACTAATATGGATGTTGTCGATTTGCAGGTCGTGCTACAGAACATCTGCCCTTTTCATGAAATTCCTGCCTAAGGTCATGCCATCAGCACCTATGGTGCCAGCGTCACTCCCAGATGGTCCATCAGAGCCATTGACATCACCATAGGGTACTGAAGATTCAGCTCCTTCATTGACCTGAAGCCTCCTCCATTGATGCAGTTGCCTTCAATGCAGCCTCCCTATAGGGAGCCTATTCAGCCTCCTCTCCAAGAAGATGAGAAGGAAGAATTATATCTTGACTGCCAGCATAAGGAGGAGAATTATGAGAAAGAATATGGGAATCTACTCTTTTCTGAGGGCATTGGCTTTAGCTGCATGCCATCATCCCTAGAATGTACAGCTGAAGAAGGGAACTCATCCAAACAGAACATGCATGAGTTCCTGGAGGTTCCTATGCTGCTCATTCCTCCCATTTACCATACTCTGGATTGTGCCACTGTGGCTGCCTAGCATAGACCCACTATACTTCCAGTTGTGTCCTGCAAGGTGTACAAGCAGTATCTGGCCATGACCACTAAAGCCTTCTATTCATTTCGGCCTGAGATGGACTCTGTGGTTATCATGGCTTCCCATGTCCAGCTAAAAGCACTATGGCACATGAGTTACCTTCTCCTGGACAATGAGTCCAAGAGATTGGATGTTATAAAGAAACATGGATACATAGACAATGATGGCGGAAAAAAGTATGCTGTTCCATCCAGTCTGCCCACCCTATCTGACCACTCTGCACTGGTCCTAGTTGCTATCCCTCCCTTTTGTTTCAGTCCCTCTTTTCTAACTAATCCCATATGCTTGTCTCATCCCTGCTTGAAGCTGTTCACTGATTTGTCCTGTACCACTTCCTCTGGCAGCATGCTCCACTGATCCACCACTCATTCCGTGAAAAGTGATTACGGACCTCCCTTCTGAATACCACACCTCCCTCCTATCCCCCCCCCATGAGTTTACATGAGTTACCACTTGTCCCAGTATTTGAGCTCAAGGAGAAAAGTTACTTGGCATCCACTTTATTTATCCCATGCAGGTACTTGTATGCCTCGATCTTGTCACTGACCCTCCTTCCTTTTCCCAAGGGTGCACATGTTCAAGTCCTGCAGCCTCTTCTCATATATCATGCCCCCTAGTCCTTGTGCCATTTTGGTTGTCCTACATTGTACTGCTTCCACCTTGCCACGGTCTTCTCAGGTGTGGACTGCAGTACCTTACACAGTATCTTAGGTGTGATCACACCAGTGACCTGTAGAATGGGGGTGTCATCTCCCAACCTTTACAGCTTATCCCCATCTCTTTGCAACCCAGCATCCTGTTTGCCTTGCCCAAAGCATTACAACATGCTGTTGTTTGTATGTTCTCTGATGTTGTGACCCCTAGGACCTTTTCCTCTGTGGTGCTTTCCCACACCATTCCCCCCATTTTGCATTGCATTCTTGGATTCCTCTTCCCCGTGTGCATCACTTTTCATTTTATTGCATTGAAGCTCAACTGCCAGAGCTTTGACCAGCTCTACAACCTGCCCAGATCTTCCCCAAGTTCCCTTATCCCTTCCGCCAAGTCTACCCTTAAACAGATCTTTGTGTCATCCACAAAAAGGCTGATCTTGCCCTTGATGCCTTCCCCTGTGTCACAGATGAACACATTTAAAAGGACCTGGCCCAACACCGACCCCTGAAGAACTCAACTTGTTATTTTCATTACCTCCGAAAACTCCCCATGAACCATTACCCTTCGTGTTCTTCCCCTCAGCCAGTTCTCCACCCCAGTTTCCAGTTTTCCTCCACCCCAAGTCCCTTATTTGGGTGACCGTCCTCCTTGGGGGACTGAGTCAAAGGCCTCGCTGAAATCCAAGTATAGTATCCAAGACGGGTGGATAATTGGCTAAAAGAGAGATGGCAGCAGGTAGTGGTAAATGGTATCAAATCAGAGGACAGGTAGGTCACAAGAAGAGTACTGCAAGGGTCTGTCCTGGGTCTGGTCCTTTTCAACATGTTCATAAGTAACAATGGAGAAGGGATCTGGGGTAGGCTAGGTCTCTTTGCAGATGACACAAAAGCTCTGTGGAAAAGTGGATATTGCTGAAGCAATTAGAGAGCTACAAGAGGACCTGCAGAGGCAAGAGAGATGGTCTGAGATCTGGCAGTTTAATTTCAATGCCAAAAAGTGCAAGGTAATGCATTTAGGAGAAAAGAACCCCAGCACAGAATACTGGATGGTTGGGGTACAACTCAGTACTATGTCAGAAAAACATGACCTCTGAGTCATTATTAGCAACACACCTAAGCAGTTTAGGCAGTGAGACAGGGCTTGCAGTAAGGCTAACAGGGTGATGGGATGCATAGGGAGGGATATTGACAGAAGGAAGCAGGTGATACTCTCCCTCTACAGATCCCTGGTGAGACCACATCTGGAGTACTATGTCCAGTTTTGGAGCCCTCCTCTTAGAAAGTACAAGGATAGGCTGGAAGCTGTACAGCACAGGATAATGAAGATGATTCAGGGTCAGCACGGGATGTCCTATGAGGAACGACATATGTCACAGAATATGTATTCATTAGAGACATTTAAATTCCTAAAAGGAATAAGCAAGGTGAACTCAAGGGAACTGTTTATAAGGAACACCAGCTGAACAACAAGGGGGCAAGACAGGAAATTGATGGGGGAAGGTTCACGAGGTATGAGAGAAAGTATTACTTTATGGAAAGGGTGGTGGAAACATGGAACTGCCTGCCGGCCGAGGTGGTGGCAGCTGGAGCTGTGGGTGGTTTAAAATGTGCTTGGGACAGAATGAATGGGGTAGTCATCACTGGCAGGAACAAAGATGGAGAAGGAATAGGATAACTTACAGAGGGCGAAGACCCCGATTGATGCCAGGTCACAGGGAAATATAGAGACCCATGGGCAAAATGGATGGACCATTGGTCTTTTTCTGATGTCATCTTCTAAGTTTCTATGTTTCTATACCACATCGACTGTCTGTCCCCTCTCTGCTGCCCTGGTCACCCAGTCAAAGAAGTCAACCAGATTTGTTTGGCAGGGCCTTCCCCTCATGAGCCCATATTCTCTGAGGTCCTACAGCCCACCGGTTCCTCCCTTAGGAAAAAAACGAGCTGACTGGTCTTTAGTTTCCTGGCTCATCATTCATTTTGCTCTTGTATAGAGTGATCATGTCTGCTGTCCTCCAGTCCACTGAGACCAGCCCCCATAGCCAGCAAACAGTTTAATATATCTGCAAGTGGCCCTGCTACCACTTCTGTTGCCTCTTTCAGCATCCTAGGGTGCAAGCCATCAGGTCTCATAGATGTAGCTACTTTCAACCCTGTAGGCTTTTCCAACACCCTTTTTTCTGTTATTTTGACCATGCCACTTGAGCCCTTGCTCTCCTCCCTTACTCTGTTAACCCCCCAATCTGGCAGTGGTCCATCCTTCTCCCTAGTAAATACTGAACAGAAATATTTCTGCTTTCCCTTTGTCTCCCTCCTCCTATCCTTCCTCACCTTCAGTCTCGCAATACCCCCCTTGATCTTACACTTCTTCTGGATGAACCAGAAGAATTACTTTTCCCATTGTTTCACTCCCATTCCATACCATCTCCACCTTGGCCTCCCTCGTCTTCCTGCTGGAGACCTTTGTTCTTCTCCCTGTCCTCCTTCCATTGGCTTCCCTTATACTTTAAGAATGCTCTCCTTTCGGCTCTTACCACCATCTTAACTTTGGCCATGAATCACATTTAAACACTTGCCCGTTTTCCCCTTTGATAACTTGGCACTTGAGGTTTGTGCCACTTCTGTCATTGCTTTTTAAATTCTTCCCGTGGTTTTATGGACAGAGAACCTATACATCAGGGTTTCATAACTTCAGAATTGCTAATCATCAACCTTAAAAGATTAATTATATTTATTTGGAAATTGATGACAAATGATATCTTTCCCCGTCTGCCAAACCTTATTATGCTTTTCAGCCTGAGATTAACACAATGGTTGCTCATGACCAGTCTAAAGATCCAAAACATACGAGCTATTTTCCTCCAGATAAATAATCTAGGAATTGGATATAATGGGCAAGATGACCTATGCTTCTGAATCCCCAGGACTAAGGACTGCCAACTTTCAGGATTATATGATTAAATATTAGAATGGCCTGTGGAGGTCTATGGCTACTGTGACTGACAAGATGTGTGATGGACCAACCAAAAATGGTCCAGCAGACTGCTGCCCATGGTTTGGAAGCTAGTGAGGTCCTGTTAAGCCCAGTTTATGAGGCGTTTGATGCTTTGGCTCATGCGGCTGCTTTGGATTTTTGCCTTTGCTGGCACATGTAGCTACATGTCACTGGCTTTGCAACTGACATACAGCAATTGGTCCTTAATGCTCCATTGAGAGGTAAACAACGTTTTGGCACCAATGTTGAATCTACTCTGTGGGAGTTTCATACCTCTAAAATGACTCTCTGTTCCCTGCATAGTCTGAATCTCAAGCCTTGGGGTAGGGACAGGGGTTTCCTTTCATAGGCCCTCTTCCTGCCCTGGTAGAGGTTATTCCAGAGGTCCCATCCTGGGGTCCCAGAGGGCCCCAGTCACCCCTCAGGCCCCTTGACTCTCAATGCCAGGATCACCAAAGATGCAAATATTGGTGGCACACAGGCTGCCCCTGGAGCCTACTGACTCCCTTTATACCCTCCCTCCCCGAAAATGAGGGGATTCTAGTGGGAAGATGCATATCTTTCTTCCTTCTAAAGTGGAGGGAGATCACAAAAGATGCTTGGTTGCTGGTGGCGGTTCAATGAGGACATGCACTAGAACTCCTCTCAGTCCCTCTATTCAATCCTTTCTTACTGAACAGATATCCTTCATGACATCTCACCATCTTGCTGGAGGAGGTTCAAACCCTCCTCCACAAGAAGCACATAGAACCAGTTCTGATTGTGGAACTGAATTAAAGATATTATTCCCCATACTTTGTAGTACCAATGTGGACAGGGGATTTATGCCTCATCCTAGACCTTTGGTGCCTAAATTTGTTTATAGAATACAAATGGTTCTGGATGGTCTGCCTCCAGTCCCTACTGCCCCAGTTACTACAAATGGAAAGGGGAAAGTGGAAATTGTTTAACCAGGAAAAGCACACTAAGTCAGAGCTTGTTTCCAGGTGCGACCCAGAAGCACAAGGAAGTTAAAGTGACCTGCTCAGGGTCACACAGTATGCAAGTGGGGGCTGATGGGATTCAAACCCAGGTCTCTAGGTTTGCAGCTCAGTGCCCTTAACCACTACACTATAGGCTTGGCTGTGAGCCCTGGACATGAAGGATGCTTATGCTCATATCAAAGTCTGTAAGTGCCACAAACAATACTTGCACTATATGCTTCAGAGTGCTCATTTTCAGTTTCGTGTATTGCCCTTTGGCTTATTCTCTGCACCACATGTCT
Source organism: Neoceratodus forsteri (assembly GCA_016271365.2). Classification (NCBI taxonomy): domain Eukaryota; kingdom Metazoa; phylum Chordata; order Ceratodontiformes; family Ceratodontidae; genus Neoceratodus; species Neoceratodus forsteri. The sequence goes on along the minus strand of CM057450.1, from coordinate 1,274,762,588 downwards.
TTACTATGTGCTCTGCAGTGGTTGTAGCTGCCCTCCATGGGGAGGCCTACTATATATGCTTTCTTGTATCTCGATGACTCGCTGCTGAGGCCTCAACATATGAGGCAATCATTTACACACTAATCTGTACTTGACAGCTGTTCAAGAAGTTGGCTATTCTGGTTAATGAGCTAAAGTTGGTGCACACTCCATGCCAGATGCTCCACATAGGAGATGTTCTGGACACAGGGATGGGCAAGGCATTTTTTCTGTAAGATCATTCAATGGCATTGGTTGCCCAAGCTTACTTAATCTTAGCAAGAAATTATGTCATGGCCAGGTGCCTGTTATGACTAATCAGCCTAATGGCTGCCATGATCCTGACTGTCCTGCTGACTCGGCTGCATATGAGGATTCCACAATGGTTCTTCTATGTCCAGGGGGCTCAACATTAGGATGAGCCGGAATATCTCTTACAGATGACACATCCTCTTTGTTGGTCCCTTCTATGCTGGTTGGACTGCTCCAACCCTGAGAAAGGGTCTCCATTTCTTCATGCATCACCTTTTAGTGATGACAGTGGATGCCTTGGATGCTGGATGGGGTGCCCATCTCAGCTCATTTCAGACACAGGGCCAACGATCTTCCTTAGATCATCTTCTCAGCAGTAATACACTTGAAGTGAGGGCTGTTCTGCTTGGCCTATGGGCTTTCATGCCCTTCTCCAGAGTAAGCCTCTGTTGATCCCTATGGGCAACATTTCAGTGACGTACTACATCAAGAGTCAAAGCAGGGTTCATTCTTACCCTCTTTGCAGGGAAGCCATGAGGGTCTAGCATTAGGCCATGAAACTCTATATGTTCCTTACAGCCTTGTTTCTGCCCGGCACCCAAAATGCCCTAGCAGACCGCCTAAGCAGGTCCCAGGTGTAGTTGCATGAGTGGGAACTCTTGGACTCTGTCATGGACGACCTCTTCAAAAAGTAGAGTTGCCTTGCTATCGACCTTTTGCATCCCCATACAACACAAAACTGCTGCATTTCTGCTCACACACTCCGTGCCTGGAGATTTTTGTTGAGATGCATTGTCCCATACCTGGAAATGAGGATTCATGGATGCAGTTTCCCTGTTCCCACAGATCCAGAGGGCCCTGATCAAGCTGAGGGTGAAGCAGGCCAACTTAATTTTGGTGGCTCCTTCTTGTCGAGACAAACCTGGTTCCCACTGCTACAGCAGTTGGCAGTGGAACCCCCTTTCCTGCTCTCTTTATGAGCAGGGCTCCTGTAACAGGAGTATGGCTTTTTGGTGCACTCGGATCATTGATCTCTGCTCCTCCATGCCTGGCTCCTGAGGATGTAGAACTTTCTCACTTAGGTGTCTCCACTGCAGTTATAGCTGTTCTACTGCCAGCTCATAAGCCATCTGTTTAGTACACCTACTCCAAGAAATGAAAATGTTTCATGGCCTCATGTACCATCCATCAGCTAGACCACTTTACATGACCAGTCTGTCATTCCTTGGATTATCTCTTGTCCCTCACAGACAAAGGCCTCTGGTACTCCTCAGTGAAAGTTCATTAGGTTGTGGGGTCAGCCTTTCATGCCCTCACTGGGGGTAAAATGGTTGCCCAACTTGAGGTTTCCCACAGTTCCATGTCATAATAGTGACTGTGGAACGGCGACATGTGATAACAGCACCGAACCCACAATGCAAACACTTTGGGAAAAGTCTTTTCTTGCAGGGGGCTTTGCCCCCACATCTCCCCTACCCCTCCTTGTGGGGGGCTTTGCCCACCACACCCTCTTACTAAATATTCCAACTCCAGGGGGGCACAACTCAGGGATGGAGGGGGGAACCGTCAGTCGCACAAAAGAGTCAGCACTGTGATTCTGTCGCCATTGTGACACTTCGCCATCTTGCAGTCACTATCTTCATGGGCTACCATTTCCCGCAGGTTCCTTTGAGAAATTTTGCTTCTACACCCCCCAGTCCAAGACCCAGTGCTGATGGGGAACTTTAACATAGTTCTGGAGCCCCCTGGTTCCCCACTTTTATTTTATTTAAGGATGCATTTGAAGCTATTGCTCAGTTAGGTCCTGCTTTTTGCCCTTCTTGGACTGGATTAAGAGATGATGGATCCTTGGTTGCAGTGTATGCCTTGTCATTGTGGGTTGTTATTGTTCTGGTTATTTTGGTATTCTATTGGGTTTATATATCATATATGTATATATATATATTATGGTAGCACGGTAGTGCTACCATAGTTAGGGTTGAGGAGCCATTTCCATGTTAAACCCAAAATTTTGCACCTTAATAACTTTGCAACCGTTTGATGGATTTGCCTGAAATTTGGAATGTATAATCAAGACCCATAGGCCTTGGGATCTGCCACATTTCGTACTGATCGGATATACGGTTGCGGAGTTATTAAGTGTGATCTGTGCGCTTACGCTTTTCTGGAATTCTGTGGTCGCGCCTACAGGTCGTACGGTTTGCATGACTGGCCCGAAATCTTCAGGGAACATGCAGCCGGGGTCCCCAATGTGCCTTTCAAAGATTTTGTGAAAAAATATTAAACGGTTCAAAAGTTATTCAAAAAACAGTTTCCCATTATAAGTCAATGGGAAAAGTTAACAAAAAGTTCAACACTTTCGCAAATGCATTTTTACTTTCGCAAATGGGCCTGTTACTTTTGCAAATCGGCCATTTTGTTTTCAGTTGGTGATCAGAAAAATGGTTGGTATTTAAATTTGGGACCCTCTAGCAACCTAATTTTTTGTATTCACCTAGTCGGGCCCTGAGGATGCTTGCCATGTCTTTATTTTGTGGTAAAACACCCCAGAAATATGTTTTCAAATTTCTGGAAAAGTACTCACAAATTACTTTCTGCTCACGAAGTAGTCTCAAATTTTATGTAAAGTCAAGAATTGCGATAGTAGTTTTCTAGTCTGTGGAAATGAAGCAATTCTTTGGCATCTGCTGCAAAAAGAACCATTTGGAGTTTTGAGCTGAAATTTGGAGGAACGAGCCAACATCTCACAGATGTGCCTTTCAGTGTTGTATTGAAAAATATTACATGGCGGCAAAGTTACGGCACTCAAAGTTGACAGTTTTCCCATAGGATAACATTACGGCGCCCGACGATCACGGAAATCCTTGGCACCCTGCTGCAAAATAACGGTTTGGTCTTTTTTCCTGAAATTTGAGGAAGACAGCCAACAGCCCACAGATGTGCCTTTCAGTAGTTTGGTGAAAAAATATCACACGGCGGCAAAGTTACTGCACTCCAAAGTTTACATTTTTTCCCATAGGATAACATTACGGCGCCCAATGCATAACAGAAATCCTTTGGATCCCTGCTGCAAAATAACGGTTTGGTCTTTTTTCCTGAAATTTGGAGGGAAGACAGCCAATAGCCCACAGATGTGCCTTACAGTGGTTTGGTGAAAAAACATTACAGGGAGGCAAAGTTATGGCACTCTGAACTTTTCTTTTTCCCCATAGGATAACATTACAGCTTCACGCGCCTTTCAGGCCCGTATCTCGAACGGTCGAGATCACGGACTCTCGTTGAAAATTCTTAGCCCCTAATGGGGCTAAGATTCAAATTAGCCAGGACAGTTGTAAATAATATGACTTTTAAATTTTTTTTCTACGTCGTACGGTTCCTGAGATATAATGTATTTAGTATTCCAAGATCTCATTTTCTGCGCCGATACTCATTATTTTGCATACATTATTTGTACTCACTGTCTTTCTCAATGCAGGTTTTGGGGAAAACCAGCCTGTGCGCTTACATTACTGTTACTGTTGCCCTTTCCGCTTGCGGTTCCGTACCCGTTTCAGTTACCGTTGACGTCTGCGCCACCATGTGCGTTATCCTTTGTGTTTTCATTTGCGCTTGCGTTTCTGTTATTTTTTGCCATTTTCTGTCTACAGTACTGTTTATCTTACTGTTTCACTTTACATCACCATGCCCATTGACATTTCTGTTTGCAGGCACCATGTTACTATGTGACAACACATCACGTGGCAGACCATTCCTGTCTCGCCACCATATGCGTTACCCTTTCTGTTCTCATTCGTGCTTGTGTTACCATGTGCGCAACTGTTAGCATTTCTGTTTGCGTTGCTGTCCCGGTTAGTATACCACAAGACATCATGTGACGGGAGTGTGGGGCCCAAAGGGCCCCACGCTCCCACCACTGCATTATGCGGTGGGAGCGCGGGGCCCAGAGGGCACCGTGCTCCCGCTGCTGCATTACATTCACTATTTCTTGTTATCATTCTCAAAAAGAAGGGAAATTAGAGGCAAAAAAACTCAGTTTAATGCATTAGTTAGAGTTGTTCCACAGCGACAAAAGTGAGGAAATTCGCTGTTAGGTTGAAAAACCCCTTGCACTCCTATCCACCCCCCAACCGGCGTTAGGTGCATTGGGATCATGAGTCCTAACTCTCATCCCATTCTCCTATACTTCTGCTGCTTTACACAGGTCATGGGGTGAGAGTTAGGGCTGATGATCCCAATGCACACCCCAATGCCACCACGTGCGTCATCCTTTGCATTTTCATTTGTGCATGCTTTTCTGTTACTTTTTTGCCATTTGTGTGTACCGCACTGTTTCTCTTTCTGTTTCACCTTGCGTCACCATGCCCATTGACATTTCCATTTACAGGCACCATGTTACTATGTGACCAGACATCACGTGGCACACCGTTCCCGTCTATGCCACCGTGTGCGTTACCCTTTCTGTTATAATTCGCGCTTGTGTTACCATGTGTGCCACTGTTAGCATTTCTGTTTGCATTGCTGCTCCTGTTACTATGCCACAAGACATCATGTGGCGGGAGCACGGGGCCCAAAGGGCCCCACGCTCCGGCCACCGCGATTACATTCACTATTTCTCAATATCATTCTCAAAAAATGGGAATTAGAGGCAAAACCCGCTTAATGCATTAGTTAGGTTGTTCCACAGCTACAAAGTGAGAAATTGCTGTTAGGGTTGAAAACCCTAACTCGAATTCACCCCCAGCACCACACACACACACAGCACACACACACATTCAAGTATGGGGAGGACCAAGTCAACACAACCAATGACAGACATCCAGCAGCAGGTGACAGAAATAACAAACAATTGTCAATGTACTACGAGGCATCCCCACCCACCTGACCAGGTACTGCATGCTCAGTGGAGATCAACAAGCAAAACTGAGGCCATGTACACCAAACGTACACATCCCTGATTGCAGCTGCACACAACGCATCACACTTAGTAGTTGCATGGCTCACCTACTGATGCCCCATACCACACCACACCACTTGTGGTGGGCCACCTGAGCAATAGAGTTAAGCAAAACCAAGGAGTTGTACAGGTATAATATCTCTGATTTAACAAGGGTTTGAGAAATGCAGCTTTCTAATTGACTGTAAACATTGTAACAGCCTTATGTTTAGTTTTATTAACATACATGTAGAGCCTAACCATATGATGAACATGGTTTAATGTTGTTTAAAAACAATTTTATTATGATAGCAATAAGCTACTCCCAGGTATTATGTTAATGGTCAGTTATCACTGTCTAGTGACATGTGGCACTCGGATATGCCTCATTCAACATTAAACCCCTACAGGGTGATTAACAGACCATTTAACATAACTGTTGGTCATGCCTTATAGCTTAATTGTCTTTTTGAGTAGATACTCTCCCTCTGCTAGGCACTGCAGCAGCTTTGCAACACAATGTCCCACCCAGTTACACCATACACTGTCTAGTTGCTGGAGAATGGCTGTGAATATGAACTCATGAAGATGAACAGTGTAACTTGATCATTACAGTCATCGAAACCCTAGTGTGATTATAACTGACAGACTCAGTGATAGAGGATAACCCTGCTGTCCTAGTACATTTACCCCATTATGAGTTAAATCAATACTAAAAGACATTCTGTTTATATCTACACCATACCTACTTGATTCCTGTTGTAGCAGAATTAACATAGTTATCACTTTGATAGCATCAGTGACAGAAGTGTGGCAAACCCAAACAGTAGGCATACAGCCTGAGTATGAAACAACTGTTAAAAAATCACACTGTGTCCATAAGTGGCATAGATCACTCATTGCAACAATAGCAAATGTATTACTATTTGAAGAAGTTAGTCATCACAGATGCAATGAGATTGTCTTTATCAGGTACAACATACTCAGTAAGTGCTTACAGGAAAATCTATCCTATATACGTCCGATACAGGTACATCATTGTTGGCTCAGTAGTGCTATGATATTTAGAAGTTGCTTGACTCGATCCATGCAGTTACAATCTTTCTTACAAAGAATACTTACTGCATCTTTAATATTGAAACACACTGAAGATCTATGTATGTACATCAGCAGTACACCTTCATCAGTAAGAATGCATGTGATACTGGCAGTACCAATTTCACAGCATTGAACAGGCAATGCTTTTCCATACGTTTACATCAGCCTCTCTATGTTGAGTAAACCATTGCAGTAAATGTACTACTATGTAAATCACCTACTAAATGTATCACTACTTTTATCTTGAGCATGCTAGTGTCTTGTAGTTAATTTATGTGCTTCTCTTAATTAATGTATACTCAGTAGTGTTAAAACCTTTCTACAACTGTCATCATGCACCTTCAGCATTTATATTGAATAACGGCACAGTACCAGTTGTGGTGTGGTGTGGGGCATCGGTAGGTAAGGCCATGCAACTACTAAGTGTGGTACGCTGTGCAGCTGCAATCAGGGATGTGTACGCTTGGTGTACATGGCCTCAGTTTTGCTGTTGATCTCCACTGAGCATGCAGTACCTGGTCAGGTGGGTGGGGATGTCTCGTAGTACATTTAGACAATTGTTTGTTATTTCTGTCACCTGCTGCTGGATGTCTGTCATTGGTTGTGTTGACTTGGTCCTCCCCATACTTGAATGTGTGTGTGTGTCTGTGTGTGTGTGGTGCTGGGGGGTGATTGAGTTAGGGTTTTCAACCCTAACAGCCGAATTTCCTCACTTTTGTCGTTGTGGAACAAACTCTAACTAAAGCATTAAACGGAGTTTTTCCTCAACATATATATATATATATATATATACACACATATATATATATATATATATATATATCTATATATACACTTGATGTTAAGTAACCAACTGCCTACTTAATTTATTTGGTGGCCTGGATAACTGTATGTTTTCATTTGTTTTATTTATATTACGGGAGAATTTTGGTTATGGTTCTAGAGGGGTTTGGGTTAGAGGGGTCCCTCATGATGCGTTCTTTGGTAATCTTTGCAAATTGACTTTGTCACTATATATTGTTTCTGTTAGGTCTGTTTATGGATTTGGATATGTATGTAAGGTGCCTTACTGCAATCTACTGTACTTTTATTTCATTGGATGGGCTCTCGTCAATGTACTGCTTGCTGGCCAAGTGCTTGTTTCTTTGGTGATGTTTTTTGTTATATAATGTTGCAATGTTTTAAATTTTCAATAAAATTTAAATAAAAAAACATAGTTCTGGAGACTCCTCCTTTTAATTAGGTCACTACTTGTTAGCTGCGTTTCCTTTGTTGGAAGATGCTGTTCCTGGTGGCCATAGCTTCTCTGAGAAGAATTTCTGAGTTGCAGGCTCTGGTTGCAGAGCCTCCTTATCTTTTTTTCCTCAAGGATCATGTTACCTTATGTACCATTCCTCAATTTCTACCACAGGTGGTTTCTGATTGCACACTGAATCAGACTACTGACCTTCCAGTTAACTTCTCAGCTCCCACCGACAGTGGGGAACATTGTCTGCACACGCTTGACAATACAGTACATAGGAAGCTGCATTGGTACAGTACCTTGTGTATACTAAGGATTGTAGAAAATCATTTCCATTATTTGTGTCTTTAACCAACCAGGATGGTGGGCTTCTCTATTCCTAAGCAAGAACTTTCCAAATGGTTGGTTTACTGCATTACTTTCTGTTACTGGAAGTATAGTAAGTCACTTCACGGTCCTGTCTGTGTACACTCTGCTCGTAGTGTGGCGACTTCCATGGCTTGTTTTCACAATGTGTTTGCTGCAGACATCTGTGCTGCTGCCACTTGGAGTACTGGTCACACATTCACTAAATACTACAGTCTGAACATTGTCTCTTGCAGATGTTTGCTTTGGTCTTACTGTTGTGAAAGACTTCCTGTCTTAGGGTCATTTGAACCTTCCCCCCCCCCCCCAGTGCTCTGGTACTGCTTAGGAATCATTCCATGATGTGGCTCAATGGAGAGAGATGTCCACAAAGAGTATTACTTTTCATAACAGTATATCTTTGAGAAAATCTCCTCCATTGAGCCACAGCTCTCCCTCCCACTTCCCCCTTTTTTCTCTCAAGTTGTAACCTGTAAGGCCTGGCTGCTGTTTCATGCTGGTCCTCCTTCTCTGACTGCTTGGGGCATATTAATTATCAGGTTCCATATTCTGCCTTGTGTCCCTGGTCTTGGTACTGGGTGCTTTGGTCCCTATTGGTCCAATGATCCTCCCAGCTTGTCTCCAGCTGGGAACTGAAACGTGATGAGACTGCTCATTGTATACTGTAGGCACTGACCATGCAAAGATTCTGGATGTTCCTGATGCAAGAGGCTTACAGTTCCATGATGTGGTAAAATGAAGAAGAGTCTCTCAAATGGATTACAGTAAGTAACTATTCTTTACATTCTCTAGATGTCCAAGGAACACTACATTTCTACCTGGATCCTATCAAAGATTATAGAAAATAATTACAACTGTGTCTTTTGCCCCAAGATGATGGGCTCATCTATTTTTAAGCAATGACTTTTTCACATGTTGCCATCCTGTATTATTTTTATTACTGTAAGCACAGTAAGGAGCTTTCTGGACCTGTCCATGGCCACTTCACTAGTGGTATGGCAACTTTTTTGGCTTGTTTTCACAACATATTAACTGCTGACATCCACTCTGCAGTCACTTGGAGAACTGTCCATGCATTTACTGAACATTATAGTCTGGACATCATCTCTCATAAACAAGCCAGCTTTGGCCTTGCTGTGTTGCAGGGCCTTTTGTCTCAGGGTCATATTGCCTGCCTTCCTCACTGACTACTGTGCTGCTTGTGAATCATTCCATAGGTGTGACTCAGTAAAGGGAGTTGTCCTTGAAGAAGATTTTTCAATTACTTTACATAACAGTAGATCATGGAGAGAATCTCCTCCTTCAAGCCACAGCCCGCCCTCCCACCTTCAATCTTCTGTACTCTAGGTGCTGTTTCCTGGAAGTCTTGCCAATCTTGCACACTCTGTACACTTTCTCTGCCCTGTTAGGGCTATATTATCCACTTCCATCCCATCTCCTATGTGCCTGGTTTTGGTTTTCAAGGTCCCTGCTGATTTGATACATCCTCTGATTTTGCTTCCAGAGTGGTACTAGGAATGATTGGGCCACCCATGTTAAATAGATAGCATTGATCTCCATCAGCGTGGGCAGCCCCAGCTGGCAAAATTTTCTGAATGGTCCTGACACCTGCAGCTTACATTTCTATAGGTGAGGCTCAGTGGAGGAGATTTTCTGGAAGATCTACTGTTACGGTAAGTAATTGAACTTTTCCTCACTAAGCAACATATAAGAACAAGCATTAGGGATGGATATTACTATTTTTTAAGGTGTGTCCTTTATGTTTTGGTAATTTATCCCTGATTTTTTAAGCTGTCTCTGATAAAGAAAGCAGAAAGTTGAGAGATATGGAAACATTCTATTCCTGAGGAGAAGCAGCAAGCATCTGCCTATTTTGCTTCTAATTTGACTTTCAAATGCTACTCTGGCTGCATAATTAGGAAACTGAATCATAGATTGGGTGCCTTACATCAAGACAAGTCCTCCTTGAACTTAAAAGCTCACAAAAACATTAGCTAATTAATGGATGCTGCCCTTATAGTACTTTATTATAGCGACAGGGTTGATTCAGTGGCTTCTAAATTTGACCTGCTGTTACTGAATATTTTATTTAAACAACTTTGCCAATTTATACAAACTTGTCCTTTTGATATGCATCGTTGCTCAATGTATGCAGACTTGATTTTTTTTACTACTTAACTCTAGACAAGACTTTCATTGGTACCACTTTTTATATTAATGGTTTAAAATAAAAGTAGACAACCTTCTTCTAACTCAGCAGGAGTTCATGCAAAATCAGTATAATTTAGGATCAACAGCCAGTTCATGTTTTAAGGCTCTGTGGCCAAGAACAGAAAAGGAGAAACGGGCTGTAGCACCTAAGAAACCTTGTACATGAAATAGTTTGCTTACTATTGTAAAATCCTTGTCCAGTATATATACTTTAAAAACACAGGTTTTGGAATTTGTCAGAAATCCATGTGCTGGGAGCTGTTTTAAATGAGCATTATGTAATGTTTCCTGACACTATATGACTGCTGTAACTGAATGTGTTGCTGCCACTGGGACCTCCTTGTAAATGAGATATTAACTCAGTGGGGCTGTCCTGGGAATAAAAATGTTAAGTAAATAAAATAAATAAATTATGGGGGCCGGGGGAACATAGTAATACTCACCAGAAGGTGTAGGTCTGTACTTGCCAATATAGCCCTAAAGATGTAAATGAAAATCAGCAGCCCTGATTTCAGATGACTGCCACCCTTGTCCATGCATGCCACAGGGGTATTTGTACTGTGACTTCCTCCCTTGATGCCCCATCATCTGCTAGCAAGTAAGCACTGCATTTTCTTATCACTGCAATGGTCATGGCTGCAGCATCAGAGCCCCCTAGGATGGGGTGAATCACAATCTCTGGGAGGCATCAGAGTATTGGTGAGCTCAGGGGCAGTGCCTAGGTATGAGACAGAATGTTGAATGGCATGAAGAGAAATTGAAGGGGATTGATGCAGAAAGGAGAAATGAAAAAAAAATGTTTGTTATCTCCTGTCTTGCATGATTCTTTTCCCATTTTGAATCTGCTTTAGCACTTACTTGTTTCATTTGAAATACTAAAAGGAGTGCTTCCATTAGTATGGCTTAAAAATGAGTAAATGATATGCTGGCCTGAGACTCGCAGACAGCATTCTCTACACATGTTTCTCAGGCAAAACCACCTGGTAAAACAAACTCTGATCAGAGCCAGTATGGCTGCTAATGCATTAACTTGATAAGGGCATTTCATGGGCTTCAACGTAAAGATGAATTGCCATTGTCCGCTCCATGTGTAAGGTTAGTTTTTGCTAAAGTTAGATCATTTATCTGGTTGATCCTGTGTTTCCCATCTGTTTAAAATGCGAATGGTGAGTGCGTCTTGTACTATATAGGGAAGGAGAGGGAGCTCTACACCAAGGCCTAGAAGTAATGGTAGAAGGAATGGTACAGAGAGAAGAGGAGTGGAGAAATATGGCTACCTCGGGGACTGTGGGCAAACCTAGAAAGATAAGAGCCTATACCAAGGTGAAGGCCTGCTTTCATCCAGTAGGGAACAATAGTCCTCAGTGGATAGTTTAAATGTTACTTTGGTGGACATTTAAACCAATCGAGGGAGGTGATGGAAGAAATAGGGGAGGCAGAAAGTGACCCAGCACAGGCTAAGACAGAGAGTAGGGAGATCCTGAGAGGAGAGAGTCCCACCATGATGCAAGTTATTCAAGGAAGCAGGGAGTTAGCAAAGAAGGAAGAAGAAGAAGGAGCAGTCAAAGGAAAAAGGTGAGGAAAGATGTACAACTGGAAAAAGGAGAAAGCAACAAGAAGAGAGCTAACAAACTATGGAAGGCCATGTGTGCCAATGATAGAGTCTGGGAAATGAGAACCCAGACCTAAAGGTTGTCATGGTGGAGGCAGACCTGGATATGGTGGCCATTACTGAATCACAGTATACTGACAAGCATGTCTAGGACATGGTCGTACCAGGCTATACAATGTTTAGAAGAGACAGGATATGGAAGAAAGAAAGGGGAGTGGTGTTTTATGTGAAGGAAAGCATAAAAGTAATCGAGGTACAAGGAATTCGGTGGGGCAGAGGTGATGTGAGCCACCCTCAAGTCGAGAAATGGAGCCACTATTCGGAGAAGAGTGATCTACAAGCCTCTGACACAGGGGAAGACTTATATAAAGAAATGCTAGAAGCAATTGGCAAAATGGCTGAAAGGAGTAGGTGTTGCTGGTGGAGGACTTGAATCAGCCGGATGTATTTTGGAGCCTTTCTGCTGCAGAATCAGCTAGGAGCAGGGACATCCTGGACTCCCTGCAAGGGGCGTTCTTCAGGCAAGTAGTCATTGAATCCACTCTTGCTAGGGGAATACTGGACCTGGTTCTTACTATTAGTGACAGTATTGCAGATGTCAAAGTTGGAGGGCATCTGGGGACCAGCAGTCATCGTACAGTGTAGTTCAACATAAGAGTAGTGGCAGGCTCCAACCACCCAATGGTGAGGATTCTGGCCTTCAGAAGGGCTGATGATACAAAGATTGTTGAATGCCTCAGAAATGACCTGGCAGGGGGAGAGGACCTAAGGGGGGTGGTAGAGGAAAAGTGAGTCAAACTAAAAGAGGTCATAGTGAAGGCAACAAACCTCAGTGTAAAGCAAGTAAGCAAAAAGATGAGACCACTATGGTTTTTGAAAGAAGTGGCAAAAAAGGTAAAGGCTGAAAGGATAGCATTCAGAAGATATAAAGAGACCCAGAGGGAGGAGGAGGAGGACAGGAAAGTGTATCAGGGAAAACAGAAAGAGGCAGGGAAAGCAGTACACTAAGGAGTGCAAAGTAAGTAATAGTAGCTCAGGCAGTATCAAAAGGGGACAAGATATTTTTGGGGTATGTTAGCAAGAAAAGGAAGATGAAGGGAGGGATTGTATGGCTAAGAGGGGACTGTATGGAGGGGACCAAGAAAAGGCAGATATCTTAAACAAATACTTCTGCTCAGTTTTCAGAGTGAAGGTGAAGGAGAGGGACCACACAAATGCACCAAGGGTTTTGAGGGAAGGGAAATGGACACTAATCCCTTTTCTTAGGAGACAGCCCAGAAATAACTCACTAATCTGAAGATGGACAAAGCTATGGGGCCATACAGGGTGCATCCAAGGGTGCTGAGGGAGCTCAGGGAAGTACTAGCTGCACCTCCAACAGACTTAAAAGATCACTGGAGACTGGCATGGTCACTGAAGACTGGAGAAAGGCAGATACAGCCCCACTTCATGAAAATGGTAGCAAGGAAGAGGTGGGCAATCATAGGTCAGTCAGCCTGACATCGGTGGTGAAGAAGTTAATGGAAACACTATTAAAGGGATGAATTGTGGAATATCTGGAATCCAATGAATTACCGGACCCAAGGCAGCATAATTTTACAGGGGGAAGGTCATGCCAAACAAATCTGATAGATGTCTTTGACTTGGTAACCAAGCAGCTAGGGTTTAATGGAAAAAAAAGTGTAAAGTAATGCACTTGGGCCACAGAAACCTGGGGGCGGAGTGATACTGACAATGACCAAGCAAGAAAAAGATCTAGGGGTAATCATATCAGATGACCTAAACATGGCCAGGCAATGTGACAAGGTAGTCGAGAGGGCTAGTGGGATGCTGGGGTGCATAGGAAGGGGTATCACCAGCAGGAAGAGGGAGGTAGTGTTGCCTCTATATAGTGCACTGGGCAACACCCCACCTGGAGTACTGTGTCCAGTTCTGGAGACCACATCTCCAGAAAGAGACAGACAGAGTGTAGTCATTGCAGAGGAGTGCTGTCAAAATGGTGCAAGGTCTGCATCAAAAGCCCACGAGGAGAGATTAAAAGAGTTCAGTATGTACACCCTGGAGGAGAAGAGAGAGATATGTTTCAGAGAAAAGGGTGCTCCAGAATAAGGGGCCATGATATAAAGCTGGAAGGACATAGATTCAGGAGAGATGTGAGGAAGTACTTCTTCACAGAAAGGTGGTGGATACCTCGAACTGCCTTTCATCAGAGATAGTGGGGCCAAAACCAGTGGTGGGTTTCAATAATGCCTGGGATAGGCACAGAGGAATCCTAGGAGGAAGGAATGCGGTGGAAGAGACAGTGCTGTAGATCATATAGGGTTTGCAGCAAAAGTGATCATAATTAAAATGGCCAGACTAGATGGGGCCAGCGGTCATTATCTGCCATCAGTTTCTATGTATGACAGGTTATGTGATTCAAATGGATACAGTATAAAATTATTGATATGCACAATGTCCGTACTGTAAACTCTGTGGCATACATAATTCACATTGTACTATGCTACACATTCACGATAATCAAATGGACAATAATATATGCATTGAGCAAGAGAGTAAAAAAAAAAATTAGGGGAACACGTGTGAAGCATATACTACTCATAGAGTGGTGACACCATGATAGGTACATACTGTATGAAGTTACTGTATTATGATGATAGCCAGTGGTATACTACTGTTGAGATAGCTACATTATGGGATTTTATTTATTTTTGTGTTTTTTTAATAATCCAGACATTGTCTACACATTAATGACACATAGCCAAGAATGCTCCTTACAGTTTGCGACCTTGTTTTTTTTAATCACTTTATTCAGTTGTGTAACATCACTTGTAATGTGGCAATTAATAAAGAAATGTATAGACAACTGACTTGTGAGAATGATTTGACCTGCATTTTCATGAAGTTAAAAATTTTATTGTTATTTCACAGGACGCACCAAACGTGACCTGCATTTTCAAGTGACAAGAAGATGTAGGCCAGGAGTGCATTCAGGCCTTAATGTTAACAGTATTCCTATAAATTACTGAGGGGAGGGGATTCAGGGTGATGTGTTCCCCAAGGTGGAGGCCCTCTTCTGGAAATTTATATCCAAGAGTGTACTCAAAGTACCTGAGATCACCATTCTGAGAACCAGAAAGCAGATTCCATTCGGTGTTAAAGGCCAATTTAAAATGTCCTGTTGCAGTATGGCAGTATGCAGTATGGCACAATGGTTTAAGGCTCTGAGCTGCAAATCTGGAGACCTGGGTTTGAATCCCACAGCCCCCACTTGCATACTGTGTGACCTTGAGCAAGTCACTTAACTTCCTCCTGCTCCCAGGTTGCACCTGCAAACAAGCTTTCAGCTTAGTGTGTCTCACCTAGTAAAATAATTGGTAAAAAAAAAAATATATATAAAGAAAGGCATTCACTTCATGTTGTAAGGCCTGGGTCAATACAAAAAAATACACAGAGTCACCTTGAAAAAACATCAAAATTCCACTTTTATTATGTAAATTTACAAACAAATAAATTAATATTTACACTCTCCTGCCCGAACAATTTCCATCTGAGTCCATAGAGTCAATGTGTCTGCCTCTGTGTGGACCCACTGAATGCTATGGGCAGGAGCATCATTCCAGGGTAATCAGGTGTTGCAAATGACACCTCTGTGATTTTTTTGCAATTCCTTATGATGCCCCTTACAAGCCCTAGAAACCCCTAAAACATTGTTTGCCTAGCATTCATTTATATAAAATGAGATAAGTGGAGGAGCTTTGAAACCCCTGTGATTCTGCAGAAATTATACTTTGTTATTGTTAAGGTCCCTTCTTCCTTTAGAGGACAGCTAGCCCTCCTACAAATATAAAGTCATGAGAGCTCCACCTTATAAATATTTCCAATTTACCAACAGCATTCTAATAGACTACAATATGCTCTTTATTGCATAAATGTTAAAGCCACACAGCAGAACATTTTAACATTTAAAAACGCTGGAAAATAATTAAGCTTTTTTTCAAATTTAATAAAATGTATTGTCATGGTTACCACTTATCACAGTACAACAGTAATGACATTACATCATGAATATAGTATGTCTTTATAAACAACAAAATCCCCCCCCCCATAAATCAAACACAATTAATATGACGATGCCCAAGGTGTAATAAAAAATTCAAGAGAAATTGCACTTCTGACTTAAAAAAAAAATAATAAAGAGATATTACAAAACTAATGTGGATAGCCAGGATTCTAAAGGACCCCAATGGCATATATAATTTAGAAAAGCATTTCTCATAGAAGCTAGCATTCTTTCAAACCATAACACCTGAAGTATCTCTTTCTGTACCATTCTATAATGGAAGGCATAGTTTGATCAAACCAACGTCTTAATATTATTTTTTTTAACCACCATAGCAATCAGAAGAAAGTGAAAATGTTTATTCCCGGTTAATGTATGATCAGTGGGGCCCAAAATACAATTATGTTTGGAAAAAAATTATTTAATTACCATGCTAGGATCTAATAATCTCTTTACTTTTTCCCCATAAAGGTTGCACTTTAGGACAATCCCATAAAATATGAAGCAATGTTCCACAATCCTGAGTATATCTAGTACAAACTGAAGAATTCAAAAGGCCCCATTTATATAACTTAAAAGAGGTATTATAAATTGTATGAACAATTTTATGCTGAGTTAAACGCTAGCTATCAGATTTAATAAATCTATGAATATTAGACCAGATGGAGTGCCATTGAGATTCAGATATTGATAAATTCAAAGTATGGGACCAATACTGAGATGGAAAACTGTGTATAGAAGTCCATAATTGTTGCAGTTCTTTGTATAATTTGGAGATCGCATGTCTTTCTGCTGACAATTTGAAAAAAAACAGGTGAAATAGTAGAATAGCTTGAACTGAGGACAGGTTTGCCTAATGTGACAAAAAGCATCTGTCGAATCTAATGATATAACAACCAGTCTTTACTGGCTAAATTGAACTTTTCTTTCACCTTTTAGAAAGATATCCATTGCCGTCCACAAACAAATTGTATAGGACTTATAATACCGTGAGTTTTCCAACTATTGTTATGCAGAATTTCCCCTTTAATTTTAAAGCTGGGTTTAAACCAAAGAGGCTGTTCCCAAGGGTTTAATAAAGGAATTTTAACACTTCTCTGTAAGTGTTTAAATACCATTAATGATATGCATATTGATTATTCTTTAAGTTGTGAAGAAGAGCAGATAATGTAAGGTAAAGTAATGTTTTAAGTTGTATATTGTGTTTTAAACACAAATCTTTTTCAGTTTGTAACTAGAGTGGAGTGTAAGAGGACAAATGAGCTGGTTTCTGTGTTGCTGATCGGAAATACTTAGAACCCTGTGTAGCATGGTAACCATAAAAGTCCGGAGCAGCTAAACCACCTGAATGTTTAGGTGCTGCAAGTCTAAGACAGCATAGTCTAGGTTTATGGCCACACCATAAAAAGTGTGTAAGCAATTTATGAAGTTTAGAAAACCAGCTGGATAACAGATGAACTGTTAACATTGTCATTGGATAAAGTATCTTTGGCATGATATTCATTTTTTTTTTTTTTATAATTTAAAATTTATTGAAAGTTTCACAATATACAATGGACAGGGTCAAAACATCCATAGAGTAAAACTTGAGACAAAACAGATTGACTGACCCCATCCCCTTCCCCCCTCCCCCAAAACACCCCGACACAGTTCCCAAAGCTTGACAGTCCATGACAACAGAGAGATTAGAGACAAAATATTAGAAATTAGATAGTGTATTACGTATGAAGCGAGGCCCAGATCCGTTCATATTTGGAATTATTATTATTGATACTCGAGATAGTCTTCTCCACTCGGAGATTAAATAATAGCTCGTTTAGCCATTCAGAATAAGAGATAACCTCAGAACTCCTCCAATACTTAAGTACCAGTTTTTTAACAGACATGGAAATTAAGGCAATATGAAACTTACGCTTATTAACTGAAATCTGTGAATAATCCTCGAGAATACAAACCTCTGGAGTGAACACGTCTCTCAGCCCAAGGAGTGGGTCGGCCTTGTCCCTTGTAGCCTCCCAAAGGGGTGATATCTTAGAACATTCCCAGAAAATGTGGAGCAAAGAACCCTCTGCTTGAGCACACCTAGTACATACATTACAGGAAATTATTCCCTATTTAGCTAGTTTCTGGGGATAGTGGTAGAGATTATGGAGAATACAGAATTGCATCAATTGTAGCCTATCTTGTGTTACAAAATGATGGCAGTTATTCCATATGGTTGTCCAGTCCTTATCCCAATGTGGGAAAAGGGCAGACCAAAACTCTGTAGGGCCAAACGGTACTGGGAAACACCAATCATACAAAATATTGTACAGTTTGGAGATGCTCCGGGGGAGTTAACCAAAGGAGCTAATTCTGTGAGGAAGGCGAAATCATAAGATATAGGGGTACCCTCCTCAAATTTTTTAGTGAGGAGGTGTCTAAGCTGATGTACCTTGAGATAGTCACTTCCCTTGAGCCTGAATTTCACCACAATATCCTCAGCTGATAACCAGGTACCATCCTTCTTAAGAAATAAATGAACCCTCCCTTCACCTAAACTAGGTAACCATCTGGGGGATAACATTTTGTTATCTATTTTAAAGGCAGGAGAGTTCCAAATCAACTGCTCCACATCCAACCAATTTTTATATTTTAGGAATCTGCACAACTGTAAATGAATCCTCAGGAAATTCTGATTGTGGTACCTTTTAGCTCCTTAGGTACCAAGACTGTATTGAGAAATAGTAAAGCAGAAGGGGCTATGTTAACCAAGCGGATCATTTCCCTCTCTATTTTAAGCCATGTGGGCAAATAACCCAAGGAGTAGGAGACCATCCACCTTAGGTATTTGGCCACACAACAGGCCCAGAAGTACATCCATATGTATGGGAGTCGTAAACCACCCTTGGACTTAGGCATCATGAGCTTGTAAAAAGCTAACCTAGGCTTCTTTATAGACCAAATAAAATCACCAATCAAACTCTGAGCCTTTTTGAACCAGCCACTTGGCACACAAATGTCAAGTAGCTGGAGGGGGTATAAGAGACGTGGGAGGACATTCATCTTGACCAGGCTGACTCTTCCCCAAAAAGAGATAGGTAGAGTCGACAATCTAACCAAATGTAGAGCCACCATGGACAATATGGCCTCCAGGTTGTATTTAAAGGTACACTGCAGATCCCTAGTTAACACAATGCCCAAATACTGCAACGAGTCTTTAGACCAGGCCAGACCAAGGGAAGTAATATCATTCTTAAAAACTTTATGATTTAGGGGAAACACAATCGACTTCCCTACATTTAATTTGTAATTGGATAATTTGCTGAAATGCTCAATTATATCCAACATGGCAGGAATAGAAGTCTCTGGGTGAGAAAGGTGCAAAAGCAGGTTGTCCGCATATGCAGCAACTTTAAGCTCAGTATCGAGAATGGTAATCCCGTGGACCTTCGAACATGAAATTAGTTTACAAATTAACGGCTCCAGGTAGAGATTGAAAAGTAAAGGAGAAAGGGGACAACCCTGCCTGGTTCTGGAATGCAAGGTGAAGGTCCTAGAGAACACTCCATTCCCTGAAATCTTAGCCATCAGTTGCTGATATAAGGCCTTTATCCAAGACTGAAATTGTTGAGGAAAATCCAAAGGAATTTAGTGTTTGAAGTAAGAAACTCCAATTGACTCTGTCAAAAGCCTTCTCGGTGTCCAGAGAAACCAGGACCATTGGAAGGGAAGCATCTCTGGACACCGAGAATACATGCGAAAGAGTGTGGAGATGGTCTGCGGAGAATCTGCCTTTCATAAAACCTACTTGGTGTGTACCAATTAAATTGGGGAGAACCAAGCTGAGTCTGTCCACCAAGATCTTTGTTAGAATTTTTATGTCTTGGTTCAACAATGATATGGGTCTATAACTCTCAACACATTCTAAATCTTTCCCCGGTTTTGGGAAGGAGCACAATGAGGGCCTCAAATAAAGAGGAGTCGATTTGCACACCTGATAATATATAGTGAAAAAGAGAAAGAAGATGGGGAGTAATTTGCTCCTTAAAACACTTATAGAAATTTGCTGAAAAACCATCTAGTCCAGGTGACTTGTCTGAAGGTAGGCCCTTTATCGTCTCCAAGATTTCAGACTCCGTAATAGGGGCTATTAGCCTCCTACCCTGGGACTCTGACAGACAAGGCAGATGGGCCTCCACAAGATAAGAGGAGAGAGTAAGGGCTGAGAGGGGGGGTTAGGCATTTTGCCATATAGATGTTCGTAATAAGTTACAAACTCCGAGACAATCTCCTGAGGATTAGATTTGCGAGTTCCGTCAAATTTGGAGTGAATCGGGGGGATAAACCGAGTGGACTCCAATTCCTTAATTCTCTGGGCCAGTAGTTTGCCCGTTTTTTCCCCGTGTTCTATGTAGGAGGCTTTGGTGCATAAAATAGCAAACTCTGCTTTCTCATTGAGCATAGCTATATAGGAGTCCCTCAGTTTTGCCAGCTCTTGTTCAGAATCGTCGGATGGGTTTGAATGTAGGCTAGTCTCTAAAGTTCTTATCCGAGTTAACACCTCCCTCAGCCTTGCCTCCCATCCCTTTTTCCTCGTCACGGCCATCCCAATTAGGATGCCCCGAAGATATGCCTTGAAGGCACACCAAAGCACATCTGGCCTAATGTCTTGTGTAACATTCAAATCGAAAAATTGTGTGATATGTTCCTTGATTTGGTTTCTACACTTAGAATCCTTAAGCAGTTGGTCATTTAATTTCCACCTGGTTTGCTGTTTAGGCAAAGAAGTAAGGGCCAGCTTACAGAGCACTACAGAGTGGTCAGAGGGTGAACCTGACTGGATAGTAGAACTTGTCACCCCTGGTAACAAGACCTGAGACACCAGTAAATAGTCAATACGGGAGAAAGACCTGTGAGCAGGGGACACGAAAGTGTATTCCCAGTTCATAGGGTGTAGGACCCTCCAAATATCACAAAGGCCCAGTCTATCTATTAGTTCATGTAGTGCGCACACTGTTCCGGGGAAAGGGGAGTCGAGAGAGAGCCAGTGCGGTCTTTACATGAATCCACCACTAGGTTCCAATCCCCCCCTAAAATCTGGTGGAAGGCAACAGTGGAAGAATGTTATTAAGTAATCTCCTAAAAAATAAAGGGTCATCTTTGTTAGGGCCATAGATGCTACCCAGCACAAAATCTACTGAGAACAAGGTGCCCTTAACCAGAACAAATCTGCCCTGGGTGTCATTAATTTCCTGGGTGACCTGAAAGGGGAATGCCTCTGTTAATAAGAACTAAAACCCCACAGCTGTTTGAAGTTCCTTGAGCTGAGAAGACCTGTCCAATCTGCATCCGTCTCATCTGAATGGCTTCCGAATCAAGCAAATGAGATTCCTGGATAAAAACAACATTAGCACCTAAAATATCTAAGTGCTTCAATATCATATATTGCTTAGTTTTTTTCCGGGCCCCTTTAACATTCTAAGTTGAGAAACAAAGCTCTTTAGCCATTGTACAAATACAATATATAACTGCAGTAGCTAAAGTCACAGACTACCTTAAGAAGAAAACTCACCCAACCTATAATGGACTGTGTCCCCCCCAACAATACCTCTCCAACCCCCAAACCTCCCCCCACCACCCTACTGACAACATCCCCAAACTATTCTACCATAACACAAACCCCAAATACCATACCAATTGATCCCCCCTGCCCTCCCATCCAACCCAAATCTCCTATGCATCGCTAAGCAACACTCCTACAAAAACAGTCACTCCCATCCTTCCGCCTACCCCCATGCACAAACTCAGTATAGTAACCGTCCAAGACAAGACTGAAAAATAATACCAGTTCAACATGCTTATGGGACCCACAAACACCAAAACTAAGTGTGAGAACCACTATGAAAACCAGAATAGTAGTAATAACAGATCTTGAGAATCCTATCTTTAATCCAAACTCCTCACAAGAATGGGTATCACCCCTGATACAAAATAACATGAGGCAGGGTATCTCCCATCCAATGCCTCACCTCGAGGCAAGTGCACACGAAGCGTGTAAAATCACCTCCCACAGATCCAAACAAGAATAGGTCTCCCCCCTATAATCAAACAAAGAAGGAACTGAGAGTGAAAAAAGAAAGAGAAGGGATATTATTTACCAAAATAGACAAAACCCAGACTAGGGGAGTTCCCCCTGAAAAAAACGAGATTAGGAAAATCGAAATGAGCCGAGCCTCGGCTCCATCCCAGAACAATAATCATGGCACTGCACCCAGCCTGTATCCCGACTACCACCCATTCTGCCTCGCCGCATCTTCAATACTGTGAAGGCTGCACTAAAAGCCAAGGGAATACTCCCCTCTAGTGATTGCCAATCGCAACTGCATGGAAACCGTCCACCTCATGGATGATCCCTGTGTCCCTTCATGTGGCTGTGATAAACAAGAAGAACTTAAAAGGGCTTCTACCTCGCTGACTTCACTTAAAGTTTAATAAGCCTGCAAAATAATAGTCGACCAGCACAAGAACTCTCTTACAGGGCTGTTAAACTGGCGTGAGCCCTGTACCCAGCTAAAAGAGAAAGGGGAGGAACAGGATTGGATGCGTATTAATCAAAAACAGGGAGCAAGTGCCACCCTAACCTAAGACCTCGCCCCTGCAGCCCAAGTTACCACGCTGGACGGCCCAGCAGAAAAATGCCCCCTTTACACCCTGAAGACCTTCACGGTCCCCCCAAAATGATGTCCTATACATAAATGGGCATTATCTTCCCATAATTTTTGCCAGGGATGTCCCCACTATTCTCCTTACCCTCCCCCCAGAAGATCTAAAATGTACCTGCCTAACCGAAAAGTTTAAAGATATCGCAATTCTTCATTTTTTAACCCCAAATAGAGAAACAGTCGGGAATAGATAGTAATAGACCAGAAAATAAAACACTAGACATTTCCATAAATTCTGTTACATCTCAGACTAGCAAAACAGTCCTCTCTAATAACCCCCATGCTATTAAGAGTCTTTAAAGACGTCAGGCATAGCTTTGCTCAGTCCATCCATAGCAGAATCGGAGTCCTCATATGAATGCCTCTGTCCAGATATCTGAACCTGTAATGTCGAGGCATACCGCATTCTGAATTTTAGACCAGCTGCTAGAAGCTTCTTCACCACTGGGTGGAAGGCAGCTCTGCGTTGCCTCACAGAGAGCGGCAAATCCTGGGTAACTCTGATTCTTGTTCCTTCCCATTGTAACTCTTGTATGGTCTTCAGCTTCAGAAAATAATGCTGTTTCTCCAAAAAATTAAGAAAGCAAAAAATTAACGGACTGGGAGAGGCCCCCATCGAAGGCTTAGAATGCAGCGCTCTATGGGCCCTCTCTATAATGTAGTGGGGGCCATAGGGAGAGGGTCCAATAATTCTCTCAATGAACTTCTGCACAAACAGAACTGCATCTTGCCCTTCTCCCATCTCTGGTTGACCAATAATAACTGCATTGTTCCTGCGGCTACAACCCTCGAGGTCTTCGAGCTTTTGTTCCATCTTGTTAATTTTTTGCCGAAGCGTAGCCACCTCAGGACTCTGTTTGTCCACCTTCCTTTTTAAAGAGATAAGATGAGTCTCGACACCCGAAGTTCTCAATGCTATATCCTCGATAGCCTGAGAGAGAGATTTGAATTCAGAAGCGAGGTTTCTTAGCTCTTCTTTAAACAGCCTAAATTCGGCCAGGAATCTGGCAAGGGTTAATGGCTCCTGATCTGAGCTTGAAGGTGCCGCTGTCTGCTCTGATCCTTAGTTCCAGCCCACGGTTTCTTAGGGGCCTTCTCTGGGGTGACCGGGGGTGTGTTTTTAGGTGGAGGCTTCTTCATTTTGGTTTCCATACTTCACTGGACACGCCAATTACACACTTAAAAGCTTCCCTCACCAGAATATAACTTAGATCAGGCTCTCGATTTTGGTAAACTCAATGAAAATATATGAAGTTAACGGCGTTGGGCAGGAAAGAACGGGAAAGCTTCTTCTCAGGCCTGCTGCATCACGTGATCCGGTATGATATTCATTTTTATCAAGGCCAATCTTCCTATAAGTGACAATGGTAACTTATTCCATCTATCTAAGTCTGTTTTTATTAGCATTAATGGGTCTGCAAGATTTTTACGGATCATAGTAGACTTAGTTGCTGAGATAGAAATTCCAAGATATAATAATTCTTTACTGACTTTGGTTGAATCTAGACATGTCAGATCACCCTGAGTAGTGTACTTATTTAGTGATAAGAATTGAGTTTTGTCAATAATTAGTTTATAATTTGATATAGAACTAAATCTTGCTATCTCATCTAGCAAATGTGATAAATATGTGTCTGGATTCCGTAAATGCAATAAAAGATCATCTGCATATGCAGAGATCTTATATTGCTGAGATCCTAGATTAATATCTGTAATATTCTGGTTAAGTCTGATACTTCAAATTGAAGGTTCAATATAAAGATTGAACAAAAATGGTGAAAGAGAACAACCTTGACGTGTCCCATTACGCAACTGAAAAGAAGATGAGAAAATGTTACTGCATCTGATTTTAGCAGTAGGGTGACTATATTCTAATTTTAACCATGTAACAAACTAGACAGGAAAACCAAATTTCTCTAAAGTGTGAAAAAGATATAACCAAGAAACTCTATCGAATGCTTTTTCTGCATCCAGGGAGGCTAAGACAGCAGGAGCTGTTGCCTCCCTTGACGCAGAAATTATATATTGCACTTTCCTGAGCTGATCAGATGAGCGTCTCCCAGACATGAAATTAACTTGATCTGGGCTAATTAACTTTGACCATACCTTTTGAATCCTAAAGGCAAGTGTTTTTGCCAGAATTTTAAAATCTGTATTCAATGAAGACATGAGTCTATAGTTGCTAACACTGGTAAGGTCTTTACCTAATCTAGTAAAACTGAAATGATGGATCCTTGCATGTATGGTTCCAGGTCATCTAAAAAAAGGCTTCCTTAAATACTTGAAGGAGTTGTGGTAACAATAATTCTAAAAAAGTTCTATAAAATAAGGCTGTAAAGCAATCAGGACCTGGAGCTTTATCAGATGCCATTGAATGAAGTGTAGATTGAAGTTCCTCTGTTGTAAGAGGAGAAAACCAAAAAGACTCACAATCAGTAGAATCCAGCTGAGGCAGGCTGCGTGAGTCTAGAAAATCATCAGTGTCCTGAAGATTAGAATTTGGATCCCCCATACCATATAAAGCAGTGAAAAAAATTACCAAGCTTCGCAGCTATCCCTTAGGTTGAGTTATGAAATGCTGAGTTGTAGAATTGTACATGCATTTTATAACACAGGAAGTTTCTTGCTGCTTTATATGCACAGACAACAGTTTGCCTGGTTTTTCTCCACAGGAAACATAATTCAATTTAGACCTAAATATGTTGAATTCATCCTGGGCTCTGTTTATCTCTTCATATTGCTCATGCTGATCTATTAGCTGCCTTAATAAACCTTCAAAAAAATTGTGTGTAATCGGAACTTCAAAGGCTGTAATTGAATCTAGCAGCAACTTTGATATAGTTAGTTTCTCATGTTTAAGTTTAGAAGCCAGGCAAATAATTGCATTACCAATTGCACATTTAATTGAATAACCAAAGTGTGGAGTAATGGTCAGCAGATTCTTGGATTTCCTGAAAAAACCTAATAATAAAATCTCTAACAGAATGAACAGAGAGTCGTTCATTCTCCAGACTCTGACAGCTTGTGTGAGAGAATCAGTTTGTAGGATTAAATATACCGGTGAATGATCTGAAATCACCCTAGATAAAATCAAGGCATGTTTTAATCCAGTAAGTAAGGAGTGACTAATTAAAAAATAGTCAGTCCTTGACTGAGAATTATGAGGAAATGAAAAAAGGTATAATCTTTATCTTTAGAATTTAGAGTTCTCCACAGATCTATTAAGAGATCAGAATTCATCAATTCGCTAAGGGCATGTTGATTTTTAAGAAAGTGAGGCAGTATAAGGTCCAGTTTTGTCCAAATCATTGTCCAGAATGACATTCCAGTTCCCTGCTATTAAGTGTGGAATATTGGGCCATTTAGCTAGATGCAAGGCAAGATCAACAAAAAATTGTGGGTCCTCTTTATTAGGACCATACACTAAAGCTGATAAAACCTCAGTGTGATCTAACAAGCCCACCATGATAATACATCTAACATTTATATCATTAATCACATGACAACATTTAAAGGTAGTATTTGTTACAGTAAATATGGCCACCCCCGCTCTTTTTTTGTTCTTCCCTGTTTCAAAAACCTGTCTCACCCACCCATGTCTCAAAGATGGCAAATCCTCTGTGAGTATATGAGTTTCTTATACAAATACAATAGACAGATTGAGTCTGCACAGATCAGTAAGAATTTTGGACATTTTTAAAGGGGAATTCTCACCCTTAATGTTCCATGAAATCAAATTATGCCCCATCATACTAAACCAAAGCTTTACTAATATCATTATGGGATTGTCCTATAAAAACATATCCTAGCTGGATTAATGCTACAAAATAGCCAGATTTCCAAACAATACAATCAAAATTAGTAAAAGCAAAACCAGATATCCCTATGTGCATGTAGCAGAAACTTGAAAATAAAATAAGTCTACCCCATCCAAAACATATCAATAAATAAGATCTGAGAAAACTCAAATAGTAGATGTTCAATTCAATTCAATTTTATTTTTTATGCTGGAAAGTATGTGAGCAAAAATGCTCGTTTTCACAAATGTCCACTAATACATACATTCGATGACACAGAGAAAAAGGTAAAAACAGTATTTGCAATATTTTACAATATTTACAGTAGGAAACAGTGTGTATGACAGGATCATCTAGATAAAAAAAAATACAGAGCATACAATAATACAGCCTATATACAGATACATATAAACTCTAAGGTAACTTAAGGGGTTGGCAGACATTCAGGGGGATTGCCTACCAGGGTAGGCACAAGTGGTGGATTGGAGGAAGAAGTCCTTGAGGAAGGAGGTGAATGAACAAATTGAACTACAGGCCGGAAGTTCAGGGGGTAGTTCATTGTAAAACTTAGGGCCCTTGGACATGATGGAGTTCTCTGCATGCTTGGCATGGTAAAAAGGGGTGTTGAAGATATGACAGGTGGCCCCTCTTGTACTGTGCTTGGGAACTGATAAGAGGAAAAGGGAGTTAACACTGATTGGAAGCAGGTTACGGTGAACCTTGTGTAGGAAAATGAGCTTTTTAAGTTGGAACCTGCCTTCAAGGGTGAGCCAGTTGAGGGAGGCATAGAGCATACAGTGATGGGTCATCCAGGGGAGACCGGTCATGAAGCGTGAGATATTATTGTATGTACTTCTGAGTTTGGAGAAAAGGAGGGATGTGTTGGGGGGGTGTAGATAATAGAGCCATAATCAAGGAGGGGCAGGTGAAAGGGGGCTGATTATGCATAGTCTGGAGATGGGGATAAGGAACTTTCTGATTCAGTATAAAAGACCTAGCCTCATATGGATTTTCATGATGAGGTTGGTAATATGGATATTGTAGGTCAGGTGAGGATCTAAGTACAGTCCAAGGTATTTGAATTCATAAACTTGTTCTATGATGTTATCAAGATTGTCTGAGAGGGATTGGCCCATGACTGGGTATTATCTTGGGCCAGGAAAGGTCATAAACTTGGTCTTCTTGGAGTTGAAAACCATGCCTTTGGCAGAGAACCAAGTGTGTAGCTTGCTGAAGTCAGCCTGCAAATTACTGAACGTTGTGTCCAGGTTAGTGTTGCTGCAGTAGAGGGTTGCATCATCAGAGTAAAGGACTAGTTGGATGGTTTGTCAGATGGAAGGGAGGTTATTGATGAAGAGCGAGAACAGGAGTGGGCCCAGGACGGAGCCCTGGGGTACCTCATATTTAATCGGACATTCAGCAGAAAAATGACCATTGATATTAGTTTTCTGTGATCTGCCAGGAGGTAAATTCTGACACATTTGATGATGTTTTCAGATATGTGCAAGCCCTTGAGGGTGTCCAGGAGAAGGCTATGGTCTACCAGGTCGAATGCCTTGGTCAGGTCCATGAAGACAGTCTGTGTACTGGCCATTATCGCTTGCCTTGAAGATATCACTGTTGA
Source organism: Neoceratodus forsteri (assembly GCA_016271365.2). Taxonomy (NCBI): domain Eukaryota; kingdom Metazoa; phylum Chordata; order Ceratodontiformes; family Ceratodontidae; genus Neoceratodus; species Neoceratodus forsteri. The sequence goes on along the minus strand of CM057450.1, from coordinate 1,274,734,667 downwards.
ACCTGACTAGGGTGGTTTCAGTGCTATGTCTGGATCTAAAACCATGCTGGGCAACAGAGAGCAGGTTATGGTGGTTGAGGAAGATGGTGAGCTGGGTATGAACAACTTTTTCAATAATTTTGGAGAGGGGAGCAAGGAGAGAGCTAGGTCAGTAATTCCTTACTTCATTCCTTGACCCTGACTTGAACAATGGTTTGTCGGTGGTTTTCCAGGTGCTAGGGAGATAGCAGGAGCAGACTGAGCAATTTAGTATATTGGTGAAGGGGGGCCACTAATGAATTAATGGCCAGCTTAAGGATTTTAAAGTCGATTCCATCTGCCCCTGTGCTGGATTTATGGTTGTTACTTTGGATGAGCTTTTTGGTGTCCGTAGGTTTTAGGACCAAAATAGAATCTGGGGCTGAGCTTGGATGCAGTAATGGGGTGGGGGTAGGGGTGGATGAGGCGGGAAGGGGAGTAGATGGCAGGGTTAATATTTATCGAGGTCACCAAAGAATGAGTTGAACATCTTTGCTACTTCTGAAGGGTCGTTGGTCTGCTTGCTACCTTGGATCAGAGTGATAGGTTCCATATTCTTGAGTTTCCCAAGTAGTGAGTTGAGTGTAACCCAAAGGTGACGGGTGTTGGATGTTTCCCCGAGTTGTTTATTATGGAAAAAGTCAATTTTGGCTTTTCTGATGACTGATTTGCACTTATTTCTGAATGCTTTGTAGAGGGACAGCTGGGCAGGGTTTCTGTGCTTGGTGTAATGGGCCCAGGCCTTGTCTCTGGTCCTCAAAAATGTAATGATGTCAGATGATACATGTTCATTAACATGTCCCCTAACCCTGATTTTTTTGAGAGGGGCATATTTATCACATACATTGTTGAGGATGATAGAGAATCGGTCAAGGATAGAGTCGAGGTTACCTGGCACAGTGGTGAATGAGCAGTTGACTAGGCTGAGATTGTGTGTTATGTTATCGATGGAGTTATTAGTCCAGCATCTAGAGAAGATGAACTTGGAAGGGAAGGGGTTTGGGGCACTGGGCTGATCACGGACAGTAGGTGGTGCAGTGATCACTGATGCAGCCTGGCAATACTCTGGAGTCAATGACGTGGAAGGGGTGGAAGATGATGACCCAGTCAATTAGCAATTGAGTCCCTGTCTTATAATTTGACCTTGTGGGTGTGGAGATAAGCTGGTGAAGGCAGAGGTTGGTGATGCAGGATTTGGCAGTGTCGGCTTGGCTCGAGACCCAATTTATGTGAAGGTCCCCGAGAAGAACCCACTGCCTGTTAAGAGGGAGGGAGTGTTAGAGGGCTAGCTAGGACTCCAGGTCAGAGTGAGGGGTTCCTGAGGGGAGAAGGGCAGTAGTGAGGGTGAGGGTTTTATTTTGTCCGAGAAATAGGTTAATGGAAAGGGTCTCAAGCAGGATGAACTCAGAGCTGAGATTGTGTTTGGTGAAAGAGAACTTGTTGGAAATGTTGAACATGCAGCCACACCCTTTTTTTCTCTGTCTGTCTTTCCTGAAAGAGGTGAATCCGCTGAGTACAATCTCCCCACCAGTGATTTTGTGGGAGAACCAGGTTTCTGAGAGTGCAATAACGTCAAAGTCATTTACTGCTACCCAGGCCTGCAAAGCATCTGTTTTAGCTGGGAGACTCTGTATGTTCAGATGGACTATGCTAATGTTTTTCCCTTTATTAGAGTGGGATGGAACGGGAAAGCGTCAGGGGTTACTTGGACCAGGGTTTGGATGGATGGTTCCAGTAAAGAGTAGTAGGAGGATAAGGGTCCTGGAAAACCTCATTATGAGGGGTAGCGACTTTGATTTGCAGAGCCTTGAGCATTTAACTCGAGTGACAGATATGCGCTTGGTAGAGAGCCAGGGGTAGGAGGAGGAGGAGGAACAGTCTAGGGTCCTATTGAGGTAGTATGAGAGATAGCCAAGGGCAGGGGGAGGGTTTGAGAGGTAGTGGCAAGGTGAAGAGGCCAGGTGGGTGGTGGTCAATGGGGGATGAAGTAGGTGTGAAGGGAGGGGTGTTTAGACCTGAAATGGGTGAGGGTGAGAGAAGGGGGGATTGCAGAAGAAGCAGGAGGAGAGTGAAGAGCACCATGGTTGGTGTTTGTGGGCCAGGCAGAGAGGAGGCAAAAGGGGAGGCAGTAAGGGTAAATGGCTGGGAGAGAGGAGTGAAAAGATGTGAAGAGGTAAAGTGGTGAGCAGTAGAAGGATCTAGCATAGGGAAAGGAATAACACTATGACTTCGGGGTGAAAGCTTGAGAGCGACTATATTACTAAATTTCCTACGTGCTGCGTGGATTCCACCTAATTTAGTGAAACAACTACCATCTGCTTGGTTGCCATAAAGGAGAGAAAACAAGTTGACATTAAGGAGAAAGAGAAAGGGCTCAGGAGTGGCCTCTAGTGGGAAAGCTTATAACTTGCAAATTGTGTTTTTTTTTAAGGGGGGGCAGCTAAACAGTTTAAAGGAAAGGCAGATGTAGTCCATTAAATACAATTCTGGCTGTCTGAACTGTACAGGGATTTTCAAAAATGGCGCCGGATGCCAAGATTGTCTCAGAGTGGCTACCTTGTTCCTGCAGTGGTGCTGCCACTGGGTCCGAGGGCTGGGGGCACATGTGGAAGCCCCGAAGTGCCTTGAGCAGGACCCTAGGAATGAGCAGAGCAGCAGAGTTAAAACAAGGTGAAGGAAAGGGGAGGGTTGAAAGTGCACTAATCGGGGGAGGGAGGGAGAGGTTGGGGGAAGGACTAGCAGACTGATGCAGCAGAGGGGATTTTCAATGCTGAGCAGGCACTGCCTGTAATTAGTTAAATCAGTTGCAAACTGAGTGGGACGTGGGAAATGTTTAAGTAATATTCCCATTATAAGAACTTCTTTTTTGTGATAGATTTTATACTAGCTAAATATAAAAAGTAACAAATATAGTCTTCTTGAAAATGCATAAAAGGTATAAGCAAAAACAGCCTGTAGAAAGGGTACCCCCCATAAATAAAGCACCTAATGTACTAATCAAAACTAATATTAAAGACATTTCTGTGGATATCGGCCGGCTGAGTGATCAGTCCAACTGAATGAGAGAAAGTGGCTGATGGGTGCATCAGCTGAAGCAAAGAGACTTATCCTAAAAAGGTGGCAATCTCCCTCCTTGCTCTTATTTTACTCCTTCTACCCCACAGTTCACCCCCTGTACTTTCTCTCCTTGTAAGCCCTTTCACCCCTCTTCAGACAAGGCCACTGGCTGTACTTGACACATTATTTATCTTGCCATATTGTTCTTTTGTTTATGTAATTACTTTCCTCATGTTGTACTACTTACTGAAGCCATTGTAATTTGCTATTCTTGTGACTTGACATGGAACCTCTGTAAAAGAGCCCTTGGCTCAAAGGTCTTTCCGATTTGTTAAATGCATAATATAAATAAATACATCTCCACACATCCCTAACCTGAAGAAATGGAGGACAGGCATGGATAATCTAGTTAAAAACTCCAGAATGTCCTTCAAAGTGCAGGGTAGGGAGCATTGGTTTCACAGACTATGGGCTCCCTTCCTGAACTATCTAGAGCATTAACTGCAATAATGGGACCATAAGGACAGACAGCTCAGCTCGTTTTGCTATACTGTTGCACCTTACTGCCTTTGTATTAAGTCTGACCAGTGTGATAATAATTGGGTTGTAGAAACAGGCATTCAAGGAGAGAGAGGATGACTCTATAGAAATGTCTCACTTACTTACTATATATGTACTCATAACATATTGAAGTTATAAACTATGTTTTTTTTCTTCCCGATACCTACTGTATATGTATCAATTATTGCTTTCAATATAAAGATTAACTGTAAAAAGAAGAAATTTCTGTGGAGCTTCCCAGATCTCTCCCTCCCCCCAACCAAAGAGTCCTATGACCCAATATAAACTAAATATCCAAGTACTGCAGAGGACAAAACAATAACCAATCCCCCACTACCACTGCCTTGCGACTGAGTCAGCGCTGTATGGATAGACTGCAAGGAGAGCATAGCAGAACCCTTTTTCTTATATGTAACTGATTTCTTATCATCTCTGTGAATTAACTATAATTATTATAGTTCAATGTCCCCCACGATACAATAATATGTTCTTTGCTGAATAGATTACATTGTTTTATAAATGAGAAATGCACTGATTAGAAATAACTCAACATTTTAAACCTATTCTACAGCTCTAAGTTACAATATAAACTATCATAATCGAAATTCAAATATACTTATACTATGAAACAAATACAAACCTCATAAGCATATAACTACAAAACAAGATTGAATTATGCAATGTTAGCCTACCCAAAATAGAATTGAAATTAAAAATTAAGTCACCGCATTTGACATTTTATTATATGTGAATACATAGATATTCCACCTTAAGGAACTTTTATCTAATAAGTTAAATCCCTAAGGCAAATATAATAACTTTTATGTCACTGTATCAAGTGCTAATAAAGCAGGAAAAATAATACATTTCAAATAATATAGCTCCAAGACCACTGAGCTCAAGTGTGAAATCCCAACAAAGCTTATAAGAAAATATAATTATTTGAGAATCTGACAGTAATCATGTTACCCCATCACAATTCACAGTGAAGTAAACAAATAACATTATAATAAGGCTCTATCGAACAAACGGGCAGTGAGCCTTGTTAAGTCAGTACCAAGTTGGGCTTCACAGAAGGAACAAATGAAAAATGTGGCATAGGGCTTGCCCATTCTGAAGTCATGTCTGATCATAACTGTCTTTAAATGGACATAAGTCGAATATTGTTTCTACTGCTCCCGACCAAGTTATAAGACTAAAGAAAATTAAAATGCGCATTAAACTGGGAGTTTAGTCCAACTCGTGGCATAACTTATTTCAGCACTTAGATTCAAAAAAGATAAATGTTCACACAATGGAGCATTCAAACAGAACAGCAAAAGTAAAGCTTACGCCTCCCGTCTTCAGTCTTAACTTAGGGAGAATATTGCTGAAGTGTATCTTGAGATCAGTACCTTCAGATCCTGTGTACTGAAGAAAATATTTTTTCCAACAGCTGCAAACAAATGGCTCTGTACCTCTCCCCAAGCATCAGCAGGTCCAACAGAGAGCCTGTCAGATAGAGGAGATGTCAGCCTGGAACCTTCATACACATAACACTTTCTGATCGCTATTACAATGAGGATCCTTGAACATTCAATATGTTAATGCTTGAGTAATTAAAAAAATAACCATGTTGCTGCACAGAAAGCTGACTTAGGAACACTCAATGGAGTAAAAACTATGCACCTACTAACAAACAGCCCACCTTCAGTGAGACATTATATAGATATAAGCATAACCCCTAAGTGGGATTCTCCACTTTCCTTTTCTGATCTTGTTAATCCGAGAAACCAGATAACAGCTAGTATGGGGTATTCACTTTGTGACAGAGTTCCTTATGACAGATTTACTGATTCCTCCCAAATCCCATAAAAATAACAGAGAAGCGATTGTTACATTTATTTCAAACTTCCTTAGATTCAGATGTAGGAACCTTAGGGGGTTGCTTTTTAAACAGATCCAGTAACAAGGTATGTAATTGCTGTTGCGCTGAATCAGCTAACTGAAAGAGTAAGTTCCGTGTGGCAAATAAAGTATGAGCTTTGCTGGAAATTGAAGTCTAAATTTAATGCCTCCTTTGTGTAAGACCTTTTTGATGTCAGAATAGGCTCTTTGTTTTTCGCTCAACAGGTGACTAACATCATTAAAAACATAAACTCTGTGCTGTTGCCAATATAAGGATACTTGGGCTCTTGCCGCCCACTGAATTTTCATCTTATCCTGGAAATTAAGGAGTTTACAGATGATGGCCCTGGGTTTGTCTTCAGGCTTCGGTTTAGGCCTAAGAACTCTTTGAGCCACCTCGATCATATAATTTTGCCCAAATTTGGGAGGCCCAGCTACCTGACAAAAAAAACCCATTAATATATTTGTTAATGTCCGGATGTTCCGCACCTTCCGGGATAACAATTATTAATAGGTTATTTCTCCATGATCTAATTTCAAGATCATTGATCTCTTCCATTTTCTGCATTTTCTTTCTCATTAATATAATCTCATTGCCTTCTTTCTGAACTGTATCTTCTGCTGAGCTAATCCTTACTTCAGCATCAGAGATTCTCTGCGTCAGTGAGTCCATATTTATTTTTATAGATTTAACATCAGTCACTAATTCTGAAAGCATTGCATTAATTGAATTAAATTCAGCCATGTAAGTATTGTGTTCTTTTGTTGATTCTTTTGTGGTAGAAGAAGCAGAAGATTTCGAGTCTGATTTGTAGCTTTTAGGCTTTTGTTGCTCTGGACTTTGAAACAAAGCCACCAAAGCACTGTTTCTATATGATTCTTGTTCAGCCATTCTGAGATCAGACAACATGATAATTTGTAGTAGTATTGATTCTGTGACAATTTAATGTTATTTCCGATAAGTTTGGTGAGATGATAAGCTGGTTTAAATGTAAAAAGGTTAGTGTTCTGCTGGAGCTCTCTTAGCTTGCTGCCATTCCCACAATCGCTCTACCAGAAGTCCATAATTTTAAAGTTGAAGCTGAGAAAAAAGTTTTCAGAATTAATGAAAAGAAAATACATGTACAGGTGCCAGCTATAATTTAAGGCATTTGTCTCCTACTGTGTAACTGTAGCAGCAACTGGTATGGATGACCTAGTTTTGTTTTTTTACCTCTGAGACCTCGGAGTCTGTAACATTTTCATCATAAATTGTATTAATAAATAAATACAGTATACATACTGCATGACACAACATCCAAGTTGTTCACATTCTATATTAGTTTCAACAGCACTAGCAGCTGGAAAGTGGCATACCATTATTCTTGTTCTGTGAGGCTAACTTACATCTTCATACTGACCTCTTTCTGAAATCCCAAACACACACCATGTTATACACTGCTTGCTTTTACCCCACACCCACCCACAAGAATTCTGCTTCATTCACTGCATGATGGCAACTTTACTGAAACAAAAAAATAGGCTCTACAAAAATGCAAGCAGCTAGATTCATTGCAAGCAGCTTACCTCACAAATAATGTCTTCCCAGCTACCTTTGCATAGTCCTGATAGGCATGCGGTCGAAATGTCACTGGTGAAACCAGAGGTAAGGAACTTTAACTAACCCATTACTCAATCAGCATCTCAGTGGCGTGTATGGCCAAAATGTCACCGGAAATTGCACTTACTTATCAATACAGTGCAACATTATTGATGAGCAACATTTTATCTGCCGACATTGTATCCGATGACATTATGTCCATGACATAATGTCCGGTGACATTTAGGCCATATACTTCCTGATATAGGAGCTCAGCTCTATATCCTTAGTTATCACATTTTGTTGTCTTCAGTTTTCAGCATTTCCCTGTATAATACAGTCTGGATCCTAACCCCCATCACTTCCCCATAGAAGGACACTTGTGAATAGTTAAGAAATGAATTCAAGTCTGAAACAAACAGAATAGAATACCACTAAAAATTAGATTGGTCCTGAAAAGGTTAACATAATAGAACCCTCACCATAGCAACAGACCAAAATTTCCACACAGTCACACACTGTCAGCACACAGGACTAAATTATTGCAGATTATAACATGAGTTGCTGAAAACATTGGATTCCACTGGTTGAGTCCCTCTGCGTAGCCCTTGATTAATCCTCAGTATACGCACAGTTGGTGTGAAGGGGCGAACAGTAGTATCAGTCAGCAGAGTGGCTCTCGTTATCTTCTTCAGGTCCCAAAAGTGAACAGCAGCCATTACTCCAGTGAGAGCAGTGACACAGAGAGTGCACAACGAAGCCCAGCACATTTTAAGTATGTCCCCTATATGTTGTACAGTAATTGACAAACACAGTGCCATAATGTGCACGTTCAGAGACAGATACAGTGTGCAGCAGCTGATGTGTAATCCTCTGCTCCCCACAGTCAAACAGCAGGACCGCAAGTCAGTTGTCCACCCCCCCATTCCCACCACCTGCAGTCTGTGCAGTGCCTTTGTTCCTGTGGCACTCTGTCCCTGTAGCAGTCTGTGGCTGCCTACCCACCCAACCCCCCTGCTGATCTCCATGAACCTAGTGGAGACCTGCACAGGCAAGATTCCTTGCCCCCCCAGTCCCCGGTGTCTACAGCACCTCGAGCAATGCACACACATTGGCTGCTGGTAGATTCCCTGTCCCCCGAGGCCCCAGTCCCAGAGCGGGAGTGCACAGTTATCAGAGTGGGTATCGATTAATGTGGCATACTGTGTGTCTTGAGTGTGTGTGTGTCCTCTTGTCCTGTTCCCTAGGATCCCCTAATCACAGTAGTACAGTGAGACAGCATTCCCTGCAGCCAGTTCCAGTCCCCCCAATGATGCACACACCCAGGAGAGTCACTCCCAATTGCCCCAGCCCCCGACAGTTCCTGTACTGGTGTGCTGGCTGACAACTCACCTGCCTCATGGATCTCTGCTTACCAGGTGACACAGACACAGAAAGACCAAGCGACAAAGCCGATGCCTGGATTTTGCGGTGTCGCTTCCTCCTGTTGCCTGCCTGTTGTCAAATCCATTGGGGAATCACCACCTCCCACTGCTGGGCATCCTGTTTTCTTGTGGCGATTGGCAGCAGAGGTCACCAGTGGAAGTACACAGCACACCTACAGAGTGAGAGAGAGGGAGAGAGAGCAAGTGGCAGCGAGACTGCTGAGACAGGCACAGACAACTGCCGCACAGCTGTCTTTTTGCTGCTGGGGAGTGTAGGTCCGGAAGCTCTTACAGTAGGAGTGGCAGTGGTAAGTTGTTTCTGGGCATCACTGTCTTGGGGAGAGAGGCAGAGACATCGGGGGAGTGACAGGAATGAAAGATGTTTAGTCAAAATATATTTCACTGCTTCAGAGAGTGTGGCAGACAGAGAGAGAGAGATAGATAGAGAGAGAGAGAGAGAGAGAGAGAGAGAGAGAGAGAGGAAATCAATAGTTGTGGTTGTCCCAAAACATCATGACCCAAAGCATGTGGACTGATAGAGAGAAAGAGAGAGACAGAGACAGGGAGAGAGACAGAGAGAGAGGGAGACAGAGAGAGAGAGAGCAAGAGAGACATGTTTGACAGCACTGTGCATGGAGGTCATCACAATAAGAGTAGTAGGCAGTGTAGGAGACATTGTTATGCACAAGAAATGTCACAGATCATATCATTAGTGTATGTGTGATATTTCTATTTGCATAACAGCAGTGCAGTATGTAGTATTTGTTAGGGACTATTTTGCAAGGCAGTAGGATACAGTACCTTTTTTGCTGTTTAAACAGCAAAAAAGAAGTTTTTGATTTTTTTTGTTGTTTAAACATAACCCATTTTACAAGTGCAAAAACCCTCTCCAGGGGGTGCTATTATTGGGGATTAACGCATGCCTGGGTGCTGTGAGGACACTCGGCCTGTGACCTTGTGCCTCACAATGCACCCGGGTGTGCGTTAATCCCCAATAACAGCATAACCTATCATAGGTTATTACCCAACTGACACACACACACATATGCACGCTTGCAAGAGTGTGTGAGACACAGAGAGAGAGAGAGAGAGAGAGATGTAATTTGAACCTCCTGAGAGAGAAAGACAGCTTGAGAGCTGGAGGAATACAGTCAGAGGAATAGGCATGGTGTGGCGTGGAGCTGTGTTTATCCTTTTCAGTCCACAGTCTTCCTTGAATCTGACCCCAACAACCTCGAGAGATGGCAAAAGAGGTAAAGATAAAGAAACAAAAAGAACCCCCAACAAATCTACAGGAAATGACGATGGCCAGCACTACCAGCAGCCACTACAAGAAAATAGTGCCAGGACAGAGGGGAGGGGGAGAGGCATAAAGGAACAGCACTGTAATGAATGGAGAGACCCTCATGTTCTTCAATTCCACTGTGAAAGGGCATAGTCTAGGTATCCGGTCACGTGCTTCCAGAGCCCCTTCTCTCTTTCTGTGTAATAGCAAGACGTCCATATAGCTTCACTATGCAGCCATAAAAAAAGAGCCAATATGCAGCTCACACTTCTTTATTCGCTGATTACCTCCCACTTTACAGAACCAACACTGCAGTCCCTCTGCTTTTGTCCATTTCTTCTGCTGTCACAGATGGCCACTGCTCACACTACAATACTTGGGCATTTATCACCCAACAACCCATTTTCTAAGCATGATGAGACCTTTAAGCAGTGGGTTGTTTTGTAATACCTGCTTTTTGAGGGGTTATGAAGGACCTCCATCTGCGGTGTCAGGCCATGCCCCTGGAGCGGGCAAGTATCGCACAACAATCCACACCCTGTCAGGTCTCATCGCTTAACGAACCATGTTTTTATCTTTATCTTTATTCTCAACTGTTTTGGTATACTTGTTGTCACATAAGCTGAGGAACTAAAGTCTACTATGTCCTAATTAATTTTAGTCACAAGAAAAGTGATATTAAAAAAAAACAAAGAATACTGATGAAAACAAAATTAAAAGGACAGCACCATCTCACAAACCACAGAAATAAGTAAAACAAATATATTTTATTGCTTACAAAGTCATGAAAACACTCACACTGAGCTGGAACAATGCATCAAATACTGATGAAAACCTGGACCAAGCCATGTTAAAAAGAACATTCCTTTTTTCATACTATATCTACTGTAAAAAAACATGTTAAGCAGGCTCAGAATTGGGAAAAGGGATATCACACAGTTCAGGAGATAAGGAGAAATATAAGTAAGCAATAAGCCCTAATGAGGTGTGCATTAAAGGATTAAAGGATTAATGACGCACACCCCAGAGGCATAATAAAGCATGAGGACAAAGGCTGAGTGTCTTTACACCCATTAATCTTTTGACGTACACCCTGGAGTGACTTACTGTACTTATAAACTGGCTTGTTATAGTTTATGAGATTTTTCAATCATCCTAATGAGTAGTAAAGTAAAGTAAAATTTATTTCTTAAGTGCCTTTCAAATTATCAAGGTGCTGTACAATAAAATAACATACAGTATAGTCAAACAATAACAATAATACATTTTTAAAAACATTTAGAAAAAGCCTGATAAAACAAGTATGTCTTAAGTTCTGATTTAAAATTCGAGATCTGGTTTCTGATTGTGCATCATTTCTGATCGTGCATCATTATTATTTTTATTCATGGTGATGTGATGGCTATCGTCCAATGAGGACTCTGGATATATCCTTGCCAATTTATAAACTAGAATTAAAAAAAGTATAGGTAACATTTTCACTGCTGACATGCACTGCTGGTTAAAGTTATGCAACAAAAAGGGGATAATGCCTTAGTATTCAGGCTAAAATTAGAAAATGAGGGATTATCCTACATACAGTGAATACACAGTGAATAATAGAGCTACAACTTATGTGTTAACCAGATCTTCTTATAGGATTACTTATAAAGGAAAAGTTAAATTAACAGTAACAACACATGGTGAGTGGTAAGCTCAATGTCATGTCCTGGGTGCATTGTGAGGCATGAGTTGAAGCCAAGTGCATTCAATCACCCAAGAAGTGCAAGGGGAATTTATTTTACCACACACCCTTTAATGTCTTATTAGGCTTATTTTTGTTTTCTGAAGATATTTCAAAAAATATATATTTTAAACAGTGAGTTGACATTTGTCCATGCTATTGTGTGTTTGTTTTAAGAATTTTACACATCAGGATGGCCTTGTATGCATGCAACACCTATTTTACAAGAAGGTCCTGTGAGGACATCAAAGCAGCAGGGTAATTTCATATACTGTATCTTAAGGTTATATGGCACAAATGTAATATTCCGAATAAATGCAAGTATTGTGTCTGCATTAAAATGGGCAAGAAACAATAGACACTGTACAAATACCAGTCATACTTCAGCAGAAATATATAAGGGATATGCAGTTGCCTGACTCAGAATATGCCTTTTATCTTCATAAGGGTGGGGGCAGGGCCATAACTTAAAAGCAGCGAAACCATGTGTGAGTTACGAAACTCTTAAAGTCTAACAGGTGATGATAAATATCACATTTTGAGTCACGCCAGTGTCCAATTTATGTATTGTATTTTAAATTGTAAAGCTTTCAAATTTGTTCTTTTATGAAGGTTTAACTACTGCTTGATAGCATTGCTTTGTTTTGAGTGCAGCAGAGACAAGTCTTTTGTCACTGGGCATGGTGCTAACTGCACTCCTTTTGGTTGGCAGCTCCTTTGTAAACATGCCAAGTGGAGACTAATGCTGATGATGCTTTCAAATTGAGAACAATTATTTACAGCGTCATCATTTAGAATGCATAAGTGACTAAAATATCTCATTTACCTGTAAGACTGGACTCTTACCTACACTATATAAAGAATAATGCACAACAGTGGCAAAGAGGAGGGTAAGACAGGTCAGGCAAAGAGCAGAAGACTATGGGTGCAGCAGTACTCAAAGGGCTGGGAGAGGTCATGGGGTATGCAACTCACCATTGTGGAAATAAATGATCTGTGCTAGTGACCTGCAAACAAACTGCTGTTTTCAGCAGTTACTCTGTAGGTGCATGGATTTCCCTGCTCTGTAACCATGCCAGGTCTGGACGTATCAGGAGTAGCATTTACACAGTACAACAGTCACAAACTGCTGTATAGTAAGGAAGAGATTGCAAAACGGCCCTTTCTTTGAAAATTACATACATGTGTCAAGACTTGTGGCAACTTTTCCTGCCATACACGTCAGTGGCTCAGAAGGTAGCATGCTTGCCTCTGGGGCTGGAAGATTGGAATGATGTAGGTTCTAGCTCTACACTAGGCACTTGGGGTAATAACCAAACAGAAATGGCTGCTCCACCTCTGTTGTACCTGCTTAGAAAATGATAAACTGAGGCTAAAAAAATGTCATCAGACACAGAAAAACAGTATGTCTGTTACTTTATTTAATAACGCAGATAAAGTGCAGATACGAACAAACTTACATACTCAGTGTGCTGGCCCAAGAATGGAGAAAAGCGAAGAACAGGGGAGAACCAAATCCTGACCGGTTTTGCACTCGTGCACCTTCTCACACTGAACATGTAAGTTCCTTTGTATTTGCACTTTCTCTGTAATATTAAAGTAACAGTCATACTAGCTTTCTGTGACCGATGCCAATTTTTCAGCCCCATCTTGGGGTAATACCCATAACTGACACTGCAGTGACGTACCCGGGGATGGTGCACTGTTGAGGTGCCACTCTTTCGATGACACATTAAACTGAGGTTCCTTCTGCCCATCTCTGGTCACTGGCCATGTGGAAGTAAAAGATTCCATGGCACCTATCAATGAAGAATAGGGGTATTTTTTATTAAAATAAAATATCCGCAAAACACAACCATAATAACTATCAAAAGGAAAAATCGTACTCCTGACAAAACTATTAGATACTAGTGCAACATTCTAAGCAAATGGTTCTATATTGTTATTCCCTCCTCACAAAAAAATGTGTAAATGAACAAAACAAAAATATTATACCACTGTGATATATGGATTTTCAAAATAATACCCCTAAAAAGCATACAAAAAATCCCTTGTAATACACCAGTGCAAACTCAATAATAGTATCGATGGAATCTCGTAATACTAGTGTTGAGATCCCGTAATACCATCGATGGAAGATCTTAACAATAGTATTATTGCAAACTGACTAGAGTGCAAGCGCCATCGGACAGCTCACGCTGACTGCGAGTCGGCTTTTACTGTAACTGTCACATACAGTAAAAGCCGACAAAACATTTGCGTCGCGCCTACAGTCTGATATTCGGATCCCACTGCAACTTCTTTTGGGATTTAGCCATCACTATTCAAAAATCCCCTCAACCAGCAAAAAACAGACTACGTCATGTACTCCAACTCAGAGTCTAAGTCTCCACAGCAACAGTCGCTCGTTCAAGAAAAAAAAAAGTTGTTACTGCCGTTTCGTTTTGCAGTTTCTTAAACAGTGCACAGTTTTGCTATTTGAATTGTGGAAACCCTTTCAATGATGCCGCAATCATTGGCTCCTACTCACACGAAAATCACCTCAGCACCCCAACTGAAGATTCCTCATTCTATGGCAAAGTTACACACTTACAATTTCCTCGCATCCATATATTACAAAAAATAACAAATACATTCTTGTGTTACAAGGCAGTTCTTCATCTCGAGGATCTGGGGGCACTAGAAACCTCTCGAGCTTCGCTCTCGAGGTTTACTGTTCCCCCAGATCCTCTCGATGAATTACTGCCTTTTAATACACCAGAATGTATCTATTATTCTATTTTTAATAGATAGAAAAGTAAAAGAAGAAAGGACTCAGCACATGTAAAACCTATCAGCACGGAAACTTCTTTCCAAAACTGTTGGAAAAATGTGCTGAGAAGTACATTACACTCTCTTTTTCGTATGGTCATGAGTCTCTTTTCCACCATTTTAATTCCATTTTTTAAGAGGACTGCTTTCTTCTGTAAAGCAAACTGACATTTAACTTGCTAAACACTCCACTTAATGCATGCAGAGATAACAAGTATGGTACTGGTAGACCATCTATACCTGAAAGCATGCACATCCCCCTAATACTAACCAATTATATGTGAGATTTCAGAATTCCAGGACTCTCCAAGACAAAGCAAGTAGAAGTCAATGTTCTTTATAATATGAACATGAGAAGAAGAGATGTTCCATAGTTTTCACAATCTGAGAACATCCAGATAGAACACATACTCTGTCTTCAATGATTTACATTGAACCTACTGTGTACACGTAATCAAGCTATAGCCCACATTTTCTTTGGGATTTGTTCATCGACAAATTGTTTGTTAATAATTTGTTCTGAAACCCTGTATTGTGATGGAATTCTGGGGTTATATAGAAAATAATGGATACCACCTGTTCATATAATTTTTCCCTGATTTCTACCTAACTTGTAATAATATTCTCCATTGCTTATTTTCAAAAACATTGTTGACTATACAATATAGCTGGAGGTTTTACCTCTAATAGTTGCTAAATATCAAATACAGTGCTTTAAAATGTACTATTTGCCCCACTGTGAGGACAGCTAGGTCTCATTTTTTTACTAATAAAGTTGAGAAATTACAATAACTCACATATACATGTTACTTTGTTTGCTTGTCTTATTTTATGGGTTTACAAAAAAAAAAAAAACTCAAACTTTTTCAAACCAGCTAGTGGAATATTGAGTGAATGCTAATGCCATTCAAGCAATAATGACCTAATTTTCCTCCAGGTCCTGACAGCTTAGTACACACAGGCCAGGATATGCAGACCGCGCCAGGCTGGGGCGCAAGCCTGGGCGCAGCGCAACTGGGATGCGCCAGGGCGTGGTCTGGGCGATATTCAACGGTGCTGCACCAAGGCTCAGCACCATTGAATATGGCACTGTGGCCACCCACATTGTGCATGGCGTAGTGGCACTGCGCCAGCACAGGTGGCTAGAGAGGAGCAGGGGGATGTGCCAGTGCAAGTGCAGGTGTGCTAGGTGCATGAACCATGATATTCAGCACTGTATATGCAAATGGGGCCAAAATGCATGCAAGGCACAAATGGGGCCATTTGCATGTCATTATGGTGCCATTTGCATGTAGGTGCGCCGATCCCTGGTGACTTGCGCCTGGTGCCCTGCCAGGCTGCAGCCATCAGGGACTGATGTCCCCTGCCCCTCGGTGGCAACGTGCCCCAACGCGTGATCATGGGCTTTGTAAATGTAGAAGATCCCTGGTGGTCCAGTGGACCCTACCCCCTCGTCGATCGCGGGCGTAATGACATAAAGCCATTCCCTGGTGGTCCAGTGGACCTGCTCCCCAGCCTGATCGCGGGCTTTGTAAACCTAAAAGTATCCCTGGTGGTCCAGTGGACTGAATCCAGCCTGATCACTGGCTTTGTAAAATTAAATTTATCCCTGGTGGTCCAGTGGATTGCCTCATCACAGGCTTTGTACTAGTAATGTATCTTCAGTCCAGTGGATCCAGCTCGACAAGCAGAGCTTTTGAAACAAAGAGTATCTTGAGATCCCATCTTTATAGATTCTTTGGTTACCCGCCTAATTCATCTTCATCAGCAGCGCCGGTGGTAGCTCACCCACGTCATTTGTTCGCCCACCGACAGTGTACAGTACACGGGCTGGGTCCATAGCATGGGCCACGGGCGCACAGACCGTACCGGTGGCCTATTGTTTGATAGCGTGAAATGGGAACTATCACATATTGGGATCAGAGTTGTACAGCACGGTTTGCATTATCTGCATTGGCCCACGCTTGGACCAATGGGAAATGTTGCTGCAGATAGAAGCGTCAGTCGGGCGGTGGCCGGGAGGCTTCTGCGGTGAGGAGCTGCCACCTGCCGCTGACAGGGGGGGGAGCGGGGTGGCGGGTCTGTGTGGGCGGATGGGGAGTGGGGTACCGCTGGACCACCAGGGATTCTTCTTTGACAAAGCCCATGATCGGGCTGGGTTCAGTCCACTGGACCACCAGGTATACTTTTAAGTTTACAAAGCCTGTGATCGGGCTGGGGAGCAGGTCCACTGGACCACCAGGGAATGGTTTTATGTCAGTACGCCTGCGATCGGGCGAGGGGGTAGGGGCCACTGGACCACCAGGGATATATTACATTTACAATGCCTGCGATCAGGCATGGGGGGGCGACACCCGGCCTGTGTCTCGGGGGATCAGGTGGCCACCCACAGCAGGTGGCTGCTGTGTTGTGCCCTGCAATATGGCAGCTCACCTGTGGGTGGCCAGTCCTTGATCCAATTTTTTTTGGCGGATCTTTGCGCCCCCCTGTGCGGCGCAAGGCGTGTGTGTGCCTGCATATGCACCGCACATCCCGGCTTGAATATCGGGATGTGCCGAATATGCATGGGCACACCCCGCGCACTTGTGCCTCATACATTACTGGTGCACCCCGGCACATTGGGATTTGAGCAGCACAACATCCCCTTTTGAATATCGTGCCGGGGTGCATCAGTGGGTTGTGCAAGGCACAACACTGTTGTGCCATAGAAACAGAGACTTTGATGGCAGATAAGGACCACTTGGCCCACCCAGTCTGCCCATTTCAATACCTACTGGATAAGCTGCAGATTCTAGTTAACCAACAGCCTACTTCCTGCCACTCCCCACTACAATTGCCTTATGTCTGTCCCATGCATGTTTGAATTCCCCCACTGTTTTAGACCCAACAACCTCCCCAGGAAGGCGGTTCCATGCATCCACCACTATCTCTGTGATTGCGCAACCCCTTTGAATATCCCGGCCCCAGTATATCAAACTGTGGTAAAAATCAGTCTTTGCTATCAATTTTCAGATTTTTTTTTTCATTAATAGATTTTTCCCAGTAGAACAAAATGGTAAATGTCTGGTAAGTTCCTTAGGTTTATTACCAAGGTTTTGAAAAACTATCATAATCTTAAAATGTAAATTGTGTTTTCTTGTGTTCAGTTTCCAGCCCTGAATGTAGTCACCACAGTTCCATCCTCCTTATTAATTCTTTTCAGATTCATCCCCTTTGCCGAGGTTCCATAGCACTCAAAAAAAGTGTACTACTGTCATAGTACCTCTCACCAAATGCATAATCCCACAAGAATGTACACTTCTACCCTACCTCTCATTTGTAATTATTCCAAAACATGCCTCTTTGAGGTTTCTAACTCTACATTTGGGCACTATTATAACCTACATGTATATTCCTTCAGCCCACGCACCTCCTGAACTGTATACTTAACACTACATCCCATCTAAAATGTGTACCTCTGAATCTTTCAAAACAATTCTGCATGCCCCCTAAAGCTGCCCTTCACTCTTGATATTTTTACTCCTACCCTGTACCCATCCTAATATGTGCACACTCACCCCTCACACCCTCCCAGAGTTTGTACACCCACCCTGCCCCAACAACATTTGTACCCCATCCCCACTCACCCAAAATGTGTGCTGATCTATGAATGTCCCAAATTTATACAATACATACTACTTCAACCATTTGTATCCCTACCCCATGATTCCTGAAATCTGTACCTCCCCTACACAGCTTACTCAAACCTGCAAACTTCTACAAGTTTGTCCCCCCACCCAACACAAAATCGAAACTTCCTATTTCACTCCCTTCCCAAAATGTATGCCTCTGCTCCTGGAACCTTCTAAAGGTTTTACTGCTACCCCATACCCTGCAGGCAATTTACCCCTACCTCCACTCTCCCCAAGATTTCTACCTCTTCTGTAACCCCTCAAGACTCATTCCACAGTCTACACACTTCCCCACACTTTTGTCACATTTTCTGCACAAATAGTAACATTTGCAGATTACCAAATGTCTGCATCCCTTCTCTTGCAACCTTCACACAGTTTAAACATTTACCACTATACCCTTCAACACATGAGTACCCTTTGCCCCACACTATTCCAAAAATATGTACTGTGCCTTTTACACACTACTTCCCATGACGGCATCCCAACCCTTTGTACAGTTACAGAGGTGTGAGATATAAGGAAACAAAGTCTGGGAGGCATGCCTATTACAGCAGCGGGCAAGTACCAGTTTTATGAAGGGTGCAAGTACAAATTTTGGTCTGGCTACGAGGTGCAAGTACAGATTTCATTTTGGGATATAGGGGTGCAAGTTCAATTTTTATGAGGTGTGCTACACATTTTGGGAGGGGCGCAAGTTTTGGGAGGGATAATGGGTACAAGTACACATTTTGGGAGGGGTGCAGGAGTGCAAGCACAAATTTGGGAGGGGTGCAAGTACTGTACAAATTTTGGGAGGTGTGCAGTGGTACAAGTACAAATTTTCTAAGGTGTGTCAGAATGCAAGTATAAATTTTGGGATGGCTGTTGGGGAAACAAGTTCAAATTTAAGGATGTGTGCATGTTTTCATGTTCACATTTTATGAGGGGTGCAGGGCTACAAGTGCAAATGTTGGGAGGGTAAATTGTAAGTGCAGTACATGTATAGATTTCAGGAGGGTACAAGTGAAACTTTTGTGAGTCATGCAGGGTACAAGTACAAATTTGGGTAAGGGTGCAAATCCAGTACACATTTTAGTAAGTATGCACGGGTATACGTACAAATTTTGGTAGGGGTGCACATGCAAATTTTAGGAGGGCTAAAGGGAAACAAGTTCAAATTTTGGGAGCTGTGTAGGGGTACAAGTTCAAATGTTGGGTGAAGTGCAGGGGTACATGTACAGATTTTGGAGAGTGATATGATATGCAGACTCATTTTGGGAGGGTTTCAGGAGTACAAGTACAAATTTTGGGAGGGGTGTAGGGAAGCAAGTTCAAATTTTTGGAGGTGTGCAGGGGTACAAGTACAAATTTTAGAAGTGGTGCCATGGTGAATGTATAACTTTTGGGAGGGGAGAATTTGGGAAGGGGTGTATGGGCACAAGTACAGATTTTGGGAGGCTTGCAGGGGTACAAGCACAAATGTTGGTAGGGGTGCAAGGGTATAAGTTCAAATGTTGGAAGTGGTCCAAGAACAAATTTTGGGAAGGCTTGCAGGGGTACAAGAACAAATGTTGGCAGTGTACTGGGGCAAACGTACAAATTTTAGAAGGACTGCAGGGATGCAAGAACAACTTTTGGCATGGAATGTAAGGAAACGAGTTCAAATTATCGGAGATGAGCAGGGGTTCAAGTACAAATTTTGGGTGCAGTGCAGGGGTACAAAAACACATTTTGGGAGGAGTGCAGAGATGGAATCAAAAATTTTGGAAGCAGTACAGGAATGCATGAATTTTAGGAGGGGTGCAGAGTTACAAGTGCAAAATTTGGGGAGGCTTACAGGGGTGCAAGGTCAAATTTTGGCAGTGGCATAGTGAAACAAGTTCAGATTTTAGTAGGTGCACAGGAGTACAAGTACAAATTATGGGAGGGATGCAGGGGTAGAAGTAGACATTTTTAGAGGGGTCTAAGTACAGATTTTGGGAGGTGTGATGAAGTACAAGTACACATTTCAGGATGGGTGCAGAGGTACAAGTGCACATTTTGAAGATGCATGTTCAAATTTTAGAAGGGTTGCAGGGATTCAAGTGCAAATTTTGGGACTAGTACAGTGATATAAGTACAAATTAAGGAAGGGGTGCAAGTACAAAATTTGAGAAGTGTACGGGAGTGCAAGTAGAAAATATAAGAGTGTTTCAAGTACAAATTTTAGGAGATGTGCAGGGGTCCAAGTGCAAATGTTGGGAGGGGATGCAGGGGTACAAGTATAAATTTTGGGAGGGATGAAGTGGTACAAGTACACATTTCAGGATGGGTGCAGAGGTACAAGTGCAAATTCTGGAGGGTACAAGTTCAAATTTCAGAAGGGTTGCAGGGTACAAGTACAAATGTTGGGAGGAGTAAATACAGTATATGGAGGGATGCAGGGGTACAAGTGTGCATTTTGGGAGGGGTGCAAGTACACATTTTTGAAGGTGTGCATGTATATATTTTGGGAGTTGTGCAGGGGTGTATATACAAACTTTGGAAGGGGTGCAGTGATGCAAGTACAAATACAGGTACAGTACATGATTTTGGAGGGATGCAAGTACACGTTAGGAGGTGTGCAGTGGTACATGTGCAAATTTTGGAAGGGTGCAGGGGTACAAGTATACATTTTTAGAGGGGTGCAACTGCAAATTTTGGGAGACGAGTGGGGCACAAGTATGAATTTCAGGACAGGTATGGGGTACAAGTGCAAATTTGGGGGGCAAGTTCAAAGTTTGGAAGGGCTGCAGTAGTGCAAGTGCCAATTTTGGGAGTGATGCAGCAGTACAACTACAAACTGTGCAGGGTGCAAGTATGCAAGTACAAGTTTTGTGAAGGGTGCAGGGGCAGAAGTAGAACATTTGGGTGGGGTGCAGGGGTACAAGTACAAATTTTGGGAGAGGTGCAAGTACAAATTTAGGGACTCATGCAGAGGTACATGTACAAATTTCAGGACAGGTGCAGGGGTGCAAGTGCAAATGTAGGGGGTTGCAAGTTCAAAGTTCAGAAGGGTGAGTGGTACAAATGCAAATGTTGTGAGGGGCAAATTTTTGCAGGGATGTAGGGGTACAAGTAAGCATTTTGGGAGGAGTTAAGGGAAACAAGTTCAAATTTTAGGAGATGTGCAGGGCTGCAAATACAAATTATGGACCCTATTCATGAACAGGGCCCTTTACGCAGGGCCCCGTGTTTACTGCGGCAAAGAGGACCTACATTTTGCGGCAGCACCTCATACTTTCTGCAGCAGAACAACTGCTGATTCTGCGGCCATTCTGCGGCAGATAAATTGTGGTTAAACAGCATATCTTCAAAGGGATTAAGTCTTAGTTAACACTGACTGCCTTTGTGCAACCACTCTGCTACACTGAAAGTGGAACATCAAGCCATTTAACAATATGTAGTCTCCTTATCACAAATATTAAACTGCAGTAACCCAAACCTGGCACAGCCATGGGCATCAGTGTTCTCTTTTAATGAATTTTCCCTCCCACCCTGAAATTGAAGGCTCATCTGTTCCTTTTCTGGATATTGGTGGTGTTTGCTGTTCTCCTAGGTTATAATCAGAGGAGTACATATACACATAGCTAAAACTACACAGAAGGCAAAACCTGCTTGGATTTCTTCAAGTTTCCATCTGCAGTTAGCAGATAATGTATTAAGAGAGACTCCAACTTGAAAGCTATTTTTTTCTGATTTTGATCAATGTTCTTTTAGATTATTATTTTTTTAAACAAGGAATACCCCAACTGCCTTGCAACAAACATGCTGAGTGCAGTGTGCAAATCTGTGTATTGGGGGGGATTGACTTCCTATAACAGTTTTGGGGGACACACTAAAAAATGCAAGCAAGTTATTCTTATTAAGCTGGAGTATCCTTGGTTAGCATGTTCTCTTCTCCTTGCAACTTAGGGGGTATTGGTGTTCTTCAGTCAGTGACCCTCATTTCTCTTATGTATAGCAGCAATCAAACTCTCCATTACAATTTTTTTCCATACTTGCTTGCTCCAGTTCTAGTATACCCTGGTTCCCAGTTCTGCTGCAGCTGGGCAACTTGACCCTCCTTAAGAATTGAGCTTGATGCCCACCACTTAGGCTAAAGGTCCAAATCTGCCAAGAAATTACTGTCACGCTTGCAGGTACAGCTCTGCGGCCCACAAATCAAAACTGTGATCAATGTCCACTAGTGAGGACCGAGGCTTCTGCTCAGTCTGCTGCCAGCCCTATGTTTCTGCAATCAGCTCTTTCTCCAATACCTGTCACCACACCAAGATTGATTCCACCTCCACAGGCACCACTGAATCTTCTCACTTCTTGACTAAGCTCGCCTTCCATTTCTTCCTTCCAAATTTATCTTCCAAGGATTCATCGTGCACCATGGGCAGCCTCACAATGAAAAATTAACATGGCTGTGCTAGCCCCATCTACACCTACACAGCAGCAATTCATAACTGCTGTGGACCTAATCAAGCTCTGCTACTCTTGCTGCAGTCTCCCTGCCCCACAATACTGACTGGATGGAGTTATGTAACGAGCCAGCACAAATCAAGATGCCATATGGCCATTAGCTTTTCAGCTTTGTAGCAGATGGCATTAGTTTGCTGCCCCTTCTAATGCGCATGTATGCTATGGCTTACTTAACATATCAGTAGCTGTGCCCCTGCCTTGTGTGATCACATAGCATAGCTAGCATTTCTGCGGCTTTGTGGCTGGTTTTCCTGATTTCTGCGACAAGCACTGATTTCTTCGGTCAGCTGATTTCTGCTGCCACTGCTGCAACCGCAGAATCACAGAAAACACGGGGCCCTGTCTTTACACCTAAAATGGTCATAGTGATGGGTGCACTGGTGTGCACCTGTGGAGGTATGCCAATCATGCAGTATTCACCAACGTCACTACACGTCAATGGTGTAGTGCATATTGGTGCACTAGAGCATGCAGAGCAAGTCATGGGAGGGATCACTGGAGGCAAGACTGCCCTTTGACCTCACCGTATATGGTGATCTGCACTGGCAGAAACACACAGCACCACAATGTACACACACATGCATGCATGTGCTGTCACCAACATGGCAACAGTGTCACGTAATGTACAGAGTTGCAGCCACGGGTGCCAGGCCAAGGATGTGACATCCACACCAACATTCCATAGCCCACTAATATAAGGGCCATGCGGCCATAGACTGTACATGCAGTGGCACATGCACCTGTCCCGTGTGGGCACAGTAGGTGTGTGTAGGGGATAGAATGTGCATTGCATGCATCCGGTGGCCAGTACTGTCCATTGTCATGTCAATGCACCCTTGCCCTCGGCATGAAATCACCACCGCTGTGCGCATCAAGGCTCGAGGTCCCTCGCTGCCACATGTGTGAGATGGACTCCACCGTGTCAATCACTCTGAAAGGGTCAATCTATGATTGGCTGGAAGTGTGACTCATGCCCATGTGGGTTCCATACCCCATCAGTATGCTGGGACTGTTGTCGCCCACCCCTGTTCCCTGCTTCTGATTGATCTACCAGCCCAGTGTGGGTGTGGCATGCATGGGGATGCAGCAAACCTGTGCTGCTAGGCAGACCTCTTTCATGTGGGAGGGAGACAAATGGAGCCAGGAGTCAAGAGCTGTACAGTCACCACCATCCCAATGTAGTAAACAGTTTGAATGTCCCATTGTGGTGGCAGTCCGTAGACCTTGGGGAGAGCCCAATACCATGAGCACTGTGGACATGAAACACAGAGCTGTGCTTGTAGTGGAGATCTGTAAGTGAGTACCACACCCAACACAAGACTAGTCAGGATAGTATGGAATAATGCCTGGCATACAGGTCTGGTGATGTGGCTTTGTATAAGGGGGAAACAAGGGACACAGGGACCAGTGTGTGCACCACAGCTAGCACGCCACACAGAGGCAACATATGGATAGGGTACCCAGCATATCTACCACAACAGGAGGTCACTGTGCAGACACAGAGTATTGTGCACAATGAAATGTGTACAAGCCATGACAGACACAGTCTACAAGGGGCTAACCATACTGGAACACTGTCCTGTTCATGGACATTTACGGAAACAAAACAGAGTACTTGGCTAATGCCATGAACTCTTTCAGCAGGCCCTGCACCAAGCTGGACCCCATTATTATTTTTTAGATAGCAACGGGGGGAACACTGCACCCTATTGGGGATGGCCTATCACATTGGTGTTGTTTGGGTCACTGGATGTTGTGCTGGGATGCTGGGATTGAGGACACTTTTTACATAGTGGCATACAGCCACATTCCTGATTAATTTCCTTGCCATACCTCTACATGGACTATTAGGGACACCTCCCCTGTTGTGCAATATAATGCGCATACTTTTGTTTTTGTTTACTGCTGTTGTTGTGGTCCTGCTGATGCCATCAGAGTATTTTGTACTGTTCTGAGGCCTATTGTGTTGTCTGCTTTCTCTGTGGGTACGGGAGTGACCAGGACCCTTAAGTTGAGACATATATGGACACCCCATTCGAGGGACTTGGGGGGTGATAGGTACACCGTTGTGTATGAAATCATGGGGTGGGTGCAACAGGTGATGGGATGGAAGGTCATACCACAGGGTACTGGGGACACATGGCCTGTATCGGGGATTCTGCAGTACTGTGTGGTATGGAGAGTCCACTGCTTACCTCCCATGCCCTAATGGGCATGCCCGCAGGGGATGACTGTGCGACTGGCACATGGGAGACATTGTCTGCTATGGGTCTGGGACTGACAGCAATGGACCATAGTGGCATTTGTGAGCTGCTGGGGGAGTGGATCTGGTTATTGCTGGTGTGATTGGGTGCGTTCCTATGGGATGATCGCTGATGGGGCAACGGTTCGATGTTTATGGCAGGCGTCTGCCTGGCATAAATGTGTTGTGGCCTACACATGGGCCTTTTTTGTAAACTAGTAAGTATATCTGCATTACGCCATGTGTGTGGTGAATTGCCATCTGACACACACCCCCACGGCACCTCCCTGGGGTGTACACATGCTGTGCTTATGCACACTGCGTGCCATGACTGTGCATCCTGCATAGGCATAATGTGCACATGAATTGCCTGTGCAGCCCTCTGTGAGGCACTTATTCAGGGCATAGCATGCTATGAACTTTGCTGAATAGAGGCCTATGCGAGGGGTACAGGGATGCAAGTACAAATTTTAGGAAGGTTATAGAGAAACAAGTTCAAGTTTTAGGAGATATGTAGGCATACAAGTACAAATTCTGGAAGGATGCAGGGATGCAAGTATTAATTCTGGGAAGGGTACAAGTACACATTTTGTGATTGGTGCAAAGGGTGCAAGCACAGATTTTGGGAGGCGTGCGGGAGTAAAGTATCTTAGGGTCTATCGAGATGAGAGAAATGGGATGGAAGTTAGCACAGTCCAGTGGGTCATTGAATTTTTTTGGAAGGAGAGTAACAAGGGCTTCACGCATGGTAGGAGGAAGGATTCCAGCAGCATGGGCCTCCTGCAATGTGAGGAGGAGAGGGAAGGGGAGGTAATCTCATGGTTCAGAAGCTGATAGAGCTCTGCCGTTATGCCGTCAGGCCCAGATGCCTTGCCCTTAGCCAGCTGGGATAGCATGAGTTTAAGTTCAGCAGCCAAAAAAGGTTTATCTAGGGCCTCCATCATGGTCGAGGAAAGGCACGGTATATCGGAGGAGAGGCCGAACTCCTTTAGCTCTCGGGAGAGCTGAGTGGGGCCTAAGGAAGCCCAAGATTGATATAATGCCTTGTAAAATTGTTGCATATGGGCACTGATCCCTTTGGGGTCTGAGATCACTGACCCCGAGGAGTCCTTGAGCGCGTGTATATGGGAGGAGGCCTGTTTCTTCCTAAGTTGGTAAGCTAACAGTTTTCCACCCTTATTTCCACCCTCCCAGTAAGCGTGCTTTGATCATAGAAGTAACCACTCTGCTTTTTGTTGTAACAGGGTGTTAATGTGGTATTTGACCCCGACAATTTCCCTGATAAGGGATTGGTTCATGGAGGCTTTAAACTGGGCCTCCAAAAGTGACAGCTCAGTCTGCAACTGATCGAGAGTCGTCCTCCGAGCCTTGTTTTTTGTAGCCACGTTGGACATGATATGCCCCCTCAGAACAGCCTTAAAGGCTTCCCAGACAGTTCCGGTGGCAACCTCTCCAGTAGCATTGATGGTGAAGTAATCCTTGGCTGCTGACTGCACCAGCTGGCAGAACTCTGGGTTCTGCAGTAACAGTTGACTGCATCGCCATCTAGTGCCAGTATTAACGTGTCCTGGTGGAGTATAGAAGCACATAACAGGGGCGTGGTCAGGAATTAGAATATTGCCAATTTGGGCCAAGGATACGCCCTGGGCAGCAGCAAGGTTGGCCAGCCAATAGTCAAGCAAATATGCGTAGAGTGGACAGCAGAATGAAAGGTGTAGTCATGTCCAGAGGGGTGGTCTCGCCTCCAAACATCTACTAGGCCCCACTCATCAAACTATTCCTGCAGAGCTACCCGGACCTTAGGATGCATCTGGGGAGTGGGCTTAGATTTGTCCAGAAAAATGTCAGAGATGAAATTGAAATCACCCCTTATTAGGATGGGCATGTGGGGGTGGCCGGATGTGAGGGATGCAATAGCTTGACTGAGATCAGGGAGGAAGTCGGCGCTATCAACATGGGGGCCACATAGGTCAGCAGGTACATCATCCCCCCCCCAGAAAAGCAAACTTGACAGCCACCCAGCATTCCTATTTGTCAGTTTTAACTTCCTCCTCCACCCAGGGGCAGGAGCGACGAACCAAGATGGCTTCACCCTAGACTTCGTAGAGGCTGAACTGGCAATAACTTTCCAAACCCAAGATTTTTTCAGTCATTGTACAGTCCTGGCAGTGAGGTACATCTCTTGGAGAAGTGCTGTATCAGCCTGCAAGGAGCATAAATGCTGAAGGGCCTTCGTGCGCTTGACTAGGTGGTTCAGTCCCTTAACATTCCATGATATAAAGGTAACCCCTGGGATGGAGTTAGGTGCCATGACTCCAGGTCGTGATCAGCAGATAAAACCAGAAAAAGGTACTCACCCCTGGAGCTGTTGACGCAAGAATGGGGGGTACCTGAGGCGTCAAAGTGGTAGGAACCATGAAAATAGGATGACCTGTATCTGTCAGTGGGAAGTGCAATAGCAGTATCCCGTAGTATATGGGTAAAACCACAGCAATGTTACAATGCAATTTTGATTAAAGATAAGCTAGAAGAGAAACAGTCGAATACAATAAGAGAAACAGCAGTTACAAATATGCTGGCCTTGCAAAACTTTAATGTTAACAAGAAAATGACAGAATGAGGCTAGTTATAATATACCCAAATAACCATGAATATTCTAGTGGTGAAGAGGTGTATATGTAAGAGAAACCCCTATTGGAAGATGGGGGGTTTCTCAGCTATGCTGTTCTGCTCACCAAAATAGGGGTGTAATAAGATAGAGCCAGAAGGGGTTACCTATCCCCAGCTGGACTGTCACAGTGGTCACACAGACAGCAGTACCAGGGAAGGGGGGTATGGGGGATATCGGAGGGGGGGGTGCCCAGGACAAGGGACAGAGGGGGTAGGGGACAGGGAAGGAGGAAGGGGGAACCCCCCCAACTGATGTACACATAAGTGTAGGTCAGCAGAAGGCCCTATTCACACTGTAAGGCTGATGGGGGGAGGGCTCCCACAAACTAGTGGGCCCCAGAAGCACAGGTGTGGCGTCAAATGTGAGAGACAGCCTAACTACACTTAGTACAGTGGCAACAAATGGCCAGAGCCCAAGCTATTTCATTGCCCACGAGTACTTCAAAAAGGGTATGGTTAGGACCTCCTCATAAGGGCCAACAACTGTCACCCACCCAGTACAGATTTCTATTGACTAAACAGGAACAAGGTAAGGCAGGGAAACAAGGGAGCAAATAGCATCCAGGAGGAGGTGGGGGCGGGAGAGGGAGGACGGCGCTCCAATTAAATGTCACCCAGACACCTTAAGGCCAAAGATGCTGACTAGGGTATTACAGCAGGCAAACATAAATGTAGATGCTCCCCCCTATGCAGAGGTGTCCCAACCCACCCAGAAGCAGTAGCCTCCAGTTGTATAAAACCACCAGAAAGAGCAACAATATACAGACACAAGTCTCTCGATTTGTCCTTAAGCCCTGCAACTGTCAATAGAAGGGTCTGGAGCTGCAGTATTATGCAGGCCTGTGGCAGCCGCCTCCGCAAACATATTCAAACTGGGTTTGATGGGCAGCTGGGTCTCCTCTTCTGCTGTGCCGGCAGGGAATGGGGCTTTGGACCAGTCTCAAGGGTTGGGGGGTCACATCCATGGCAGAGGCATCTGATGTGGTTGGGTGGGAATCCTCATCCAATGGGGAGTCATCTCTTGGAAGTTTATCTGGTGGGGCAGCCATATGGCGGAGAAGGCCTGACTACTCCTTGAGTGTTGTCTGGAGTGAGATGCCTGGATGGGAGTGCGCTGCTGTAGGGGGGCATCAGGCATAACAGCGGAGGAGTTAGACCTTGATGAAGCATAGGCAGGAGAGACCGAGCAGTTCCTGTATATGAGGTTGGGGGAACCATTTAGTGATGGACTAGTCCAATCAGGGTTGGTGTTCCCAGGAATCAGCCTTTCATCCTTTTGGTTCCCATTGTGCCGACTATGATCATCTGGCACCCAGAGGGGTCTGGGTGATGTAGTTTAAAGAGACACATTCGGCCAATGTCTCGATACACAAAGTTCAGTGTCCTTTGGCTGGGAGGCCACGATTTCTCTGCCATCCCTGGAAATCTGCAGAGAGGTAATATTCTTAAATCAGTACTGAAACCCCCTGTGCTTGTAGTAATTTATTAATTGGGATGAATGCCTTTTGTCTCGCTGCAGCCTCTTGTGAAAAATCTCTGTAAAACGAAACCCGAGCCCCCTGCCAGGTGATATCTCCCTTGTCTCTGGCAGCTCTCAGCACCCTCTCCTTAGTAGAATACCATAGGAAGTATGCAATAGTGGGATGTGGAGATTGCCCTGATGCTCGGGCTCTACTGGTGCTCTCTCAACTTCAACAGGCCCTTTCCACTGTTCACCCAATATTTTTGGGATGGCATGATTTAGAAAATGTTCCATATTTTGCCCTTCAGAGCCTTCTGGGACGCCAATAATCCATATATTGTTACGGCGTCCCCGATTCTCTTGATCTTCGGCACGATCCCAAAGGGCAGCAAGCCTAGCTTTGTGGGCATGAAGGCATTGCCAGATTTTGTTCTGCTGTAGCTCAGGGCCTCAGTTCTCTGCTCTGCAACATTCATTTTATCTTCTAACTGGCGCACATCTGCCACTGTTCCCATCAGTGCAGCGTTAATTCCATCGACATGGGTGAGCAGCACTTCTAACATGCTTGTAATGTACTGCAGCGAGTTCCCCACATTGGCAGACTGAGGTAGGGTCTCGCGGCAATCTGGAGGCAGAGCAGGCTGTTGAGGGCTAGTAGAGGCCATCGTCAATCCTGAGGAGCCACAAAGAGGTAGGAGGTTGTTTAATCAGGCAGGGGAAGTGCACAGAGGTAGAAGAGCAGGTAGACATAGCAGGATGGTACCCGATTACACTGGGTGAGTACTACCATCCACGGGCAGTGGGAGCAGGGACAGGGCCTGCACGGCCTGATACTCTCCAACCTGACTCACGAGCCGTAGTCAAATCTGCCTTTTTCCATCTGAGGAACATAGCCCGGGTGAAACACTTGGTCCCACCTGAAGATCTTCCTACCCTGATCCACGCCTTTGTCACCAGCTGTTTTGATTACTGCAATGCCCTCTATCTAGGGCTGCTGAGGGTGGATGTCCGTCGCTTGCAGCTTGTGCAGAATGCAACGGCCAGGTTGTTGATGGGAGTTTCTAGATCTAGCCATATAACACCTGTGCTGTGTGATCTGCACTGGCTGCCAATACAGTGGCGGATCACCTTCAAGGTTGCATTGCTGACCTTTAAGGCCCTACATGATTTGGGACCTCACTACCTGAAAGAACTCCTGGTGCCTTACTGCCCTGCCTGCTCACTTCAATCCTCTGATGAGGGATTGCTAGGGATACCCAGGGTATGTTTAAAGACATCTGGAGGTAGATCTTTTGCCTTTGTGGCACCTACCCTGTGGAACTCTCTACCTCATCAGATATGAGATTGCCTGACTGTGGAAAGTTTTAAAAAACAGTTAAAACCTTTTCTCTTTGCCCAAGCATTTGCTGGGACGTAAAAAATTGGGGCTATCTGTGGCTGTTGTATTTACTGTTTTATATGCTGCATTTTTAACATGTTGAATTATTGTAAAAGCGCCCTGAGCTTGGGAAAAGCACTTGAAAGAAATAAATTTTACTTACTTACTACTACTTACGAGCATGCCAGCACTAAAACACAATAACCGGGCACCCTACTTTTGAAATAATCAGGCCAGACAGTCAGGAAGGGGGTAATGTGGCAGATTAATCAATTAGAGTAGGTCGACCCCTGGATTGAGGTACGGATATAGTCCAGCTAGAGATGGAGCTAAGGATTCAGGAAGCCATCTTCATCGGCGTCAAGCCACGCCCTCCGTAAGGATTCACTTTTGAAAGTAAGGGTGCCATCAGGTGTTGCCTGGGAAAAACTGAGCCATCTCATCAGCACTGTAAATTTGAGACCGCGAATACCCACAGAGAATGTCAGGCAGCATATTGGAAAGCCAGTCCTCAGACAGCACACAGTCAGATTCCGCCTTTTCTCCATGTATGCAGTGATAGCTGATTTGGTTGTGGTCCTTCCACCTGGAGAAACAGCCTGCTGTTGGCTAGAAATCATCAATGTCCATTGTCAGAGCAAGTTGTTTTACTTTTTCAAGGAGGATAGGGCCAGACAACAGTAACCTGCGATCATGGGACAGGGTAAACCAGTGTAAAAGTGCTTCTTCAACCCGATCACCTTCCCCTCCTGTTTTTGTTTTCTGTCCTTGTTGCAGCCACAGGTCCAGTCCTCCTGGAGACCTTTTCTTTTCAAAATGTGGCCAACACTGGACATGCCAGTGCTGGACTCCTTGGCCAGCTATTTTCAGGAAACACCAGGGAGTTTGGACTTTTCCAGCAACTTAATTTTCTTTTCCAGTAACAAAACATTCTGTGACACCTTTTCGATTGTATCAGGTAAGCGGGTGAGGGATTCTAACTAAAGATTTCACAGCCCCATTTAAAATGTTCACAAGATAATTATCAGATCCTTAGTGGCTGCTAGTCAAAGGCAGTTTGACAGTTACCACTAAAGAGCCTAATCAGCCTTGTGTGTGAGCAAGAGGAGAAACAATTAACACCCTAGCCCCATAGCAAACACAGCAGCCTGCAAAAAAATGTGCATACAGCTCATTCTTTTACAAGGGAAAAATCGGGACACACCGAATGGGCCCTGATGGGATTCACCCTAGTGACACCATTGACTACCCTTTTCAACAAATCATGGGAGGATGGGGTGGTACCTGAGGACTGGAGGAGGGTGGATGTGATTCCCTTCACAAAAGTGGGAGCAAAGCAGAGGCAGGAAACTACAGACCTGTCAGATTGACCTCAGTGATAGTGAAAATGATGGAATCACTTCTGAAGGAAAGAATTCTCAAGTACCTAGAGGCCACTGGGGCACAGGACCCAAGGCAGCATGGGTTCACAGTGGGGAGGTCATGTCAGATGAATCTAATTAATTTCTTTGACTGGGTGACCAAAGTAGTAGACCAGGGAGGGGCTGTAGACATGGCCTACCTAGACATTAGCAAGACATTTGACACAGTCCCACTCAAAAGATTAATAAACAAATTAGTCAGCCTGGGAGTGGGTCCCAGTGGGGTAGCCTGGGTAAAACATTGGCTGGACGACAGGACACAGAGGGTAATAGTAAACAGAGTTCACTCTGAAGAAAGGGGGGTTACTAGTGGGGCACTGCAGGGTTCAGTATTGGGTCTGATCCTTTTTAATGTCTTTATAAGTGACATTGTGGAGGGACTGGAAGGAAAAATATGCCTCTTTGCAGTCAACACAAAGATCTGCAACAGGGTTGATATACAAGGGGGGTGCTGGAAAGGATGAGAAGGGACTTGGCAAGGTTAGAGGAATGGTCAAAAGTATGGCAGCTTAGATTTAATGCAAAGAAGTGCAAAGTAATGCACCTGGGAAATAAAAACCCAGGTGAAGAGCACACAATGGGGGTGGGGGGGTTACTAACAACAATAAAAATGGAAAGGGACCTGTGGTTAGTCATATCAGATGACCTAAAGGTAAGCAAGCAATGTGAGAAGGCAGTAAGGAGGGCTGGGGGGATACTGGGATGTGTAGGGAGAGGCATCACCAGTAGAAAACAGGAAGTTATCCTTCTGTACGGACAGCTGGTGAGACCCCATCTGGAGTATTGCATGCAGTTCTGGAGACCCCATCTCCGCAAGGACATAGACAGGATGGAGGTAGTCCACAGGAGGGCAACTAAAATGATGCAGCGTCTGCAGCAGAAGCCATACGGAGAGAGGCTAGAGGAGCTTAAATTGTATACCCTCAAAGAAAAGAGGGAGAGGGGGTACATGATAGAAACTTTCAAGTATCTCAAGGGAATCAACAAAGTTCAGTAGAATAGCATCTTTCAGAAAAAGTGATGTAAAAGAACAAGGGGGTACAATTTGAAGTTAGAGGGGGGGACAGCTCAAGGGCAACATGAGGAATTATTCTTTCATGGAGAGGGTGGTGGACCCATGAAATGGTCTTTCTGAGGAGGTTGTGGAGTCAGGAACAGTGGGGAAATTCAAGAATGCATGGGACAGACATAAGGCAATTCTGGTGGGGGATAGGAATCTGCAACTTATCCAATAGGTAGGGAAATGGGCAGATTGGGTGGGCCAAGTGATCCTTATCTGCCGTCAAAGTCTATGTTTCTATGCATTTGTGCATAGAAACAAAAAGTGCATACGTACGAATGGCCTTCAAGTGGAATGCATGGTATCTTGAATCTGGTGAGTTACACGACCCGAGACAGCATGGGTTCACAGGGGGGAGGTCATGTCAAATGAATTGGATAGATTTCTTTATCTGGGTGACAAAGGATTTAGATCTCGGTGGAGCGGTGGATGTGACCTGCCTAGATTTCAGTAAGTCTTTTGACATCATTTCACATAGGAGACTAGTACACAAACTGGGTAGCTTAGGAGTGAATCCAAAAGTGGTATACTGGATAAGAAATTGGTTAGGGGATAAGTGACAGAGGGAGGTGGTAAATGCAGTTCACTCAGAGGAAGGTGAGGGTGTCCAGCGAGGTGCCTCAGAGATAGGTCCAAGCTCTATACAAGTGACATTGCTGAGGAGCTGGTAGGGAAGGTCTGCCTCTTTGTGGATGACACCAAAATCTGCCATAGAGCAGACACTCGGGGGGGGGGGGGAGCGGAATGAGTGAGCAGAGACCTGAGAAAACTAGAGGAGTGGTTAAGGGTATGGCAGCTGGGTTTAATGTAAAAAAAGTGCAAAATACTGGACTTGGGGCACAGAAACCCTGGGGCATAGTACAAAATGGGTAGAGTGGTATTGACGACCACCAAGCAGGAAAGAGACCCGGGGGTAATCATATCAGGTGATCTAAAGGTGGCCAAACTGTGTGACAAAAGCAGTGGGGAGAGCTAGTGAGATGCTAGGGTGCATAGGGAGGGGTATCACCAGCAGAAAGAGGAAGGTGGTGTTGCCTCCTTATAGATCACTGGTAAGACCCCACCTAGAGTACTGTGTCCAGTTCTGGAGACCACATCTCTGCAAGGACATAGACTGAGTGGAGGCGTGCCAGAGGAGGCAACTAAAATGAGGCATGGTCTGCATCAAAAGCCCTACAAGGAGAGACTAAATGCCCTCAATATGTGCACCCTGTAACAGATGAGGGAGAGTGGGGGTATGATAGAGACCTTTAAATATCTCACAGGGATAAACTGGGTACAGGAGGGAAGTATTTTTCAGAAGAAAAGGAGCTCAAGAACAAGGGGACGTGCTATGAAGCTGGGGGAGGTAGACTCGAGAGGCGTGAGGAAGTACTTCTTCACAGAAAGAGTGGTAGATTCCTGGAACAGATTTCCAGTCAAGGTGGTTGGGCTGAAAACAGTGGTAGGGTTCAAGAATACATGGGATAGACACAAGGGAATCATAGTGGAAAAGAAGGGGGGGAGGGAGAAAGAGCTATAGCTCAGGTACGGTCTGTGGTAATAGTGTAGGTAGGGAGAAATGGCAGACTGGCTGGGCCAAGTGATCCTTATGTGCCATCTAATTCTGTGTTTCTATATATAGGATAGTGTATGGCCTCCTATACACAATAAGGCAATTCTTTACCCGAGTGTTTTCTATGATGGCTGATTACCTCGTGAGCGAAACTCGAGAGGCCCCTCTGCCGTCATAGAAAACACGAGGGAGAAGAGTTGCCAAGTTGTTTATGAGGTCATACTCTAGTCTGTGTAGTGTACGGTGCCCCAAAACAGGATCCCTTACATTTTCCTTGCAGTGTCTGTTGCCGGAGACCTGCACTGCTCTTCTCTTCATCCATGCGGCCAGTCATATTAGTACCCGCTTAACGCCCGTCTCTAATGAACGACTCTAGAGCGGGTTAAGATAGACATCCTCACTAACGAGAATGAAAAGTCATTCTCATGCATTGAGGATGTCACTACTAAAGTAGACCAACTTTCTGCGGTGTATGGATTTCCATACACAACCACATTTCACCATACACTATAAGTTAGTAACCCAACTTTAAAGGAGATATACCACTTAACCAGCAGCCAGTGTGAATCATTCAGTGCTGCTGGGGAGACATGATTCGACCTGGAAAAGCCAGTCAGCAGCCCAGCCACTGTATTCTGCACCAGCTGCAGGTACTGTAGCATGCCCCCATTTACTCCAAGGTACAGAGTGTTGCAGTAGTTGTGTCAAGATGTAAAAAAAAATGTGTGTTTGAGTCACTGGGTCCCTGGGGGAGATAAGGGGTCAGATTTTGAAAGGGCCTTTAAACCAATGCAAGGTGAGTCAAACAACCACCTTACATCAAATGCAGGTGTGCCAAACACTGTGCACCGTATTTTGAAAAAGAAAAAAGTGTTCTCTGTGGCAAAGTCCCCCAGCATGACACAAGAGCTTTGCTGTATCAAAAATATGATGCATGAGGAGAGAATGACACAAGCTGAGTCAAAAATGCATGGGGCAAGAATGACTCAAGCTGAGTCAAAAAGATGATGTGGGGGGGAGAAATGACCTAAGCTGAGTCAAAATGATGATGCATGGAGTGAGAATGATGCAAGCTGAGTCAAAAAGATGATGCAGGGTGTGAGAATGATGCAAGCTGAGTCAAAAAGATGATGCAGGGTGTGAGAATGATGCAAGCTGAGTCAAAAAGACGATGCGTGGGTTGAGAATGATGCAAGCTGCAACAAAAAGACAATAGAAGCACGGGGCGAGAATGATGCAAGCTAAGTCAAAAGACAGTGCCTCGGGTGAGAGTGACTCAAGTTGAAGCAAAAAATACAGTGGATGAAATGGTGTAGACAATGGCATTTCTAGCCCCCCAAATGCTCTACACTAGTCCTGCAAGTGAATATTGGCTCTAGAACCCAACCCTTACAGCGTTTATCCTCTCCTCTCCTTTATATGCTGCAGTGTCAGTTAAAACAATTCTGACTGGTCTAACAGTGGTATACATTTTAGGTACAAGGACAGGATCGACAGTCTTTGAAACTCCCAAATAAGGGAATGGTACATCAATTCTGTGATGCAGGAATTCCTTCCAATGTGGCATAGGCATTTTTTTTATGGCGCAAGCATGGCACAAGCCAGTCTGGTGCATGCAGACCTGTTTTTGACTCAAGCAGCATTAGAAAACAGGAACTGTGCAAGTTTTGATGCATCCTGCTCCTTATATCATTTCTTTTTGATGCAAGCACCATGTGTCATTTTCTGGCCTTTGAAAATCCAGCCCAAGGGATCTAATCTGGCTGCTGTTTCTCAGATGGGTATACTGACACCGCAGCAACTCTGACACCTCAAAGACCATCACAGCAACAGGAATCTGGCAAAACCCGCATGTCGCTGTGATGGTCTGTGCAGTGCTCGAGACTGCCCTGCTGTGTGTTTCACCCCCCCCCCGTCGGAGTTGGAATCCTAGAGACCAGGGGGGCAGAGCCTCCCACATAGGGGTTTGAAGGGGTGCAGACCCCTGATGGAAACACAGAGGCTTCCCCAACACTGCAATGCTGACAGTCGGCCCTGCGGCTGTCGCTGTCGGGGATGTCTCCATAATAGCTGTTGTGGCGGCATGGTAAAACCTCTCAGATGGTAAAAGCCACTCCAGACAAAAACCGACACCTGAGCCTCAAATGTCAGTCCTACATCCAAGATGACCCCCAGATTTCTCACAATAGTGGCAGCCACAATTCTGGACCAGGTTAGCCAAAACCCAGTGTCATTCTCTGCAGCTACCATTCTCTCTCTGTGACTTGGTTTGACCACCAACACCGGAGTCTTGTCAGGGTTGAGCCTCATCCAGTTCAGTGACATCCAGTCCTGGATCTCAGTCAAGCAGTTATTAAGCACTTTGACTGCATCTGCGTAACAGTGAAATCCCAGACTATACAATCTAAGGATCCCTCCCAGGGACAGCATGTACACTGCAAACAACATGGGCAAGTGGACCAACCTTTGAGGAATGCCACAGGGCAGTGATACTGGGAGAGAGGAGAAATTTCCCAACACTACCCTCTGTGTCCTGTCCCT
This sequence comes from Neoceratodus forsteri, assembly GCA_016271365.2. Classification (NCBI taxonomy): domain Eukaryota; kingdom Metazoa; phylum Chordata; order Ceratodontiformes; family Ceratodontidae; genus Neoceratodus; species Neoceratodus forsteri. The sequence goes on along the minus strand of CM057450.1, from coordinate 1,274,697,852 downwards.
GAGGATGGACTCAAACCAGCAGATGACGCAGGCATTGAGACCTATGCATTCCCTCAGCTTATCCAACAACCACCACCCATGGTCGGCAGTGTCAAAGGTTGAAGAGAGATCGAGGAGAGCAAGAATTGACTGTTCCGCCTACTCCTCATCCTGAGAAGGTCCTTTTGTATCCTGACCAGTGCTGTCATAGTGCTATGCTTTGCCCTAAATCCTGACTGGAGAGAGCTCATAGACATCAAAGGTTATGAGGAGCTGTCATGCAACCACCCTCTCAAAAAACTTTCCCAGAAAGGTCTGGCTACAGACTGGTTGGTACTTCGTAAGGTTGTCTGGGTCCAAAGATGTTTTTTTTCAGGAGGAGCCTCACCAATGCATCCTTCAGTGAAGCCAGGAAAATCCCCCTTCCATCAAGGAACACAAGACAATCCATGTGAACTCCTGGCCCAAATGCCCAACACAACCCATCAGTATTTGCATCAGGCCCAGATCCAGTTTGCAACAAGTTGGTTGCAGCTCTGAAATCAGCCCGGTCATCTCCTGCACTGTTACTGGTTTAAACTCTCCCCGTGACAACTGACACCTTCTGTAGTGAATTGGCACGACGCCCCTCAGTTGCCACAGCCCACTTGATGAGATAATGGACCAAATAGAGGACACTTTGTCCAGAAAGAATCAAGCAAATTCTTTGCATTTAGTGGATGAAAACCTTTTGATGGACTACAGACCGGTCATATAAAGTAAGCTATCTACAGTTCCAGAAGAGCTGAGCTGGTTAATTTATCTGTATGTAAGGGAAAGGATCAAAGCAATGGAACTAAAGGGTAAACAGGGAGGAGAAGAGGCACTCCAGGTCACCCTGGAGACTGGAAATGGCACCATAATCCACACAGGGATTGTGTACAGATCCCCGTCTTAGGGGGAGGAAATGGACAAGGAAATGATAGAAGGCATCCTTAGGATGGTAGAGGAAGGGGAGATATTGCTGATGGGGGACCTGAATATGCCAGATGTTAACTGGAGCACCTTTGCTGCAGCCACATCCAAAAGTAGGGCCAGTCTCGATGCCTTACAGGGGGCATGCCTCAGACAGCTAGTGTTGGAACCCACTTGGGAGGGAGCAATCTTAGACCTGGTACTCTCAAATGGTGATGGAGAGAGGATCTCAGATCTAGAAGTGGGTAACCATCTGGGAACAAGTGACCACCAAACAGTGTGGTTCATGATAAACTCAGCTGTAGAATCAAGCTATACAAAAGTAAAGGTACTGGACTTCAGGAGGGCTGATTTTGTCAAAATGGGAGAGTGCCTCAGAAAAGCACTAGCAAACAGGCAAGAAGGAGGGGTGGAGCAACAATGGGGAAACTGCCATCACAGAGGTAACAAGCCTTTGTGTGAAGGAAATATACAAATCAAAATGAAAGAAAAAACACTATGGTTCTCAAAAGAGGTGGCGGGGAAGGTTAGGGAGAAAAAGATAGCATTTGGGAAGTATAAAAAAAACACAGGAGGAGCAGGATAGAGAACTGTACCAGTTAAAGCAGAAGGAAGCAGGGAAGGCAGTCAATATAGCAAAGGCCCAAACCAAGGAAAAGATAGCCAACTCAGTTAAGAAGGGGGATAAAACCTTTTATAGGTACATTAGGGAGTGAAGAAAGATAAAGGGAGGGATAATGAGGCTGAATAAACAGGAGGGTGGGTGGGCAGAGAGGGACAGTGAAAAAGCAGGGATACTGAACAAATACTTCTGCTCAGTATTCACAAAGGAAGAGGAGGGGGAGGTACCTAATCCAGTCAATAGAAGCACTCTGGATAGGGGGGTCCTTTCACAGAAGAAAGGATTCTGAAAGAACTCCTAAAACTGAAGGTGAACAAAGCAATGGGGCCTGATGAGATTCACCCCAGAATTCTAAAAGAACTAAGGAGAGAACTAATAGCAACATTGACTACCCTTTTTAACAAATCATGGGAGGATGGGGTGGTACCTGAGGACTGGAGGAGGGCAGATGTAAGTCCCCTTCACAAAGTGGGAGCAAGACAGAGGCAGGAAACTACAGACCTGTCAGTTTGATCTCAGTGGTAGGGAAAATGATGGAATCACTTCTGAAGAAAAGAATTGTTGAATACCCAGAGGCCACTGGGGCACAGGATCCAAGGCAGCATGGATTCACAGTTATGTCAGACAAATCTAATCAATTTTCTTGACTGGGTGACCAATGTAGTAGACCAGGGAGGGGCTGTGGACATGGCCTACCTAGACTTTAGAAAGGCATTTGACACAGTCCCACACAAAAGATTAATAAAGAAATTAGCCAGCCTGGGAGTGGGTCCCAGGGTGGTAACCTGGGTAAAACATTGGCGGGACAACAGGACTCAGAGGGTAATAGTAAACAGAGACCACAGTGAAGAAAGGGGGGTTACTAGTGTGGTACCACAGGGTTCAGTACTGTTTAAGATAATAATGTCTTTATAAGTGACATTGCAGAGGGACTGGAAGGAAAAGCATATCTCTTTGCAGACAACACAAAGATCTGCAACAGGGTTGATGCACAAGGTGGGGTGGAAAGGATGAGAAGGAACTTGGCAAGGTTGCAGGAATGGTCAAATGTATGGCAGCTTAGATTCAACGCAAAGAAGTTCAAAGTAATGCACCTGGGAAAGAAAAACCCAGGGGAAGAGTACACAATGGGGGGGGATACTGACAACAACAAAAATTGAAAGGGACCTGGGGGTAGTTATATCAGATGACCTAAAGGTGGTCAAGCAATGTGAGAATGCAGTAAGGAGGTCTGGGGGGATACTGAGATGCATAGGGAGAGGCATCACCAGTAGAAATCAGGAAGTTGTTATCCCTCTGTATAGACAGTTGGTGAGACCCCATCTGGAGTACTGCGTGCAGTTCTGGAGGCCCCATCTCTGCAAAGACATAGACAGCGTGGAGGCAGTCCAGAGGAGGGCAACCAAAATGGTGCAGGTTCTGCACCAGAAGACATACGAAGAGAGACTAAAGGAGCTTAATATGTATACCGTTGAGGAAAGGAGGGAGAGGGAGGGACATGATAGAAACTTTCAAGTACCTCAAGGGAATCAACAAAGTCCAAAAGGATAGCATCTTTCGGAAAAAGAGATGTGCAAGAACAAGAGGGCACAATTTGAAGATAGAGGGGGATGGCTCAGAGGTAATGTGAGGAAGTATTTTTTCGCAGAGAGGGCTGTGAATGGATGGAACAGCCTTCCTGAGTAGGTCATGGAGTCAAAAACAGTGGGGGAATTCAAGAATGCATGGGACAGACATAAGGCAATTCTAGTGGGGGGGGTAGGAGGAAGTAAGTTGTTGGTTAACTAGGATCTGCAGCTTATCCATTAGGTAGGGAAATGGGCAGACTAGGTGGGCCAAGCAGTCCTTATCTGCCATCAAATTCGGTGTTTCTATATGTTTCTATATTATCCCACGCAGCATACTAAACCCAGTGATGGAGCACATATTATCTGGAATAGATGGTTTTAGCCACGATTCAGAGATGGCTAGGATGTCAGGGTTGTGAAGTGAGGCTCAAGCTTCAAGTTCTGGGATGTTGGCCATCAAGCTCCTGACATTAAGATGTGCAATTTTCAGGCCATGGGCATGAGACCAGGAGTTGGAGCTAGTTAAGTTAGGTGTGCTCCTAGGTGACAGGGGGCTTGAATTTGATTCCACATCTCCAGACTGGGATATAGAGAGGGCAGTAATCCAGAGAGAAGCGATCACTACCACCATGGGCATTTGGAAGGGGGAAATATATTTTTTTTGGTGAGATACCTAGTGAGGAAGCCAAGGAGCCTAGGACTGTTACACAGCTTCAGGTGGAAGGACTGTGAAGAAGCAGTCAGTAAGTTTCAGAAAGTGAAGTCATTACAGTTAGTCTCCAGTGGGGAAGAGGAGGTTGGCATTCCATGTTTGTGTGTGTGCGGGGGAGAGACATTCTACCAGAGAAACACTGCAGTCTACTGAATTCTTAAATTCCATTGTAAGCAATTAAACCTACTGAATGTGTTAAAAGATAGATGACTGACAGGTAAAAAAAAAACATTGGTGTAGGGAATAGTTGGCATTTCCTGTATTTTTGTCATTTTTATCTTTTTTAATTTTTTTTTGTTTAAAGTGCTGCTATCTTTCAACTCCAGAATCCAATTGCTTTATCAGTCAGTAGAAAAGGAAAGTTTTTTTTGCAGTTGTTTACCTAGTGTTTTTTACAGCACTAAGTTTGTATATATATTTCGTTTTGGCCAAGAGATATAGAACCCATGATTTATGTTGCCTTGCTGATTTCATCTTAAAGCCAGATATACCAAGCAGCTAATATAGATCAGACTTGTTTAATATGGTGGTATTTGGAGCTAATTGCTGATTTCATCTTAAAGCCAGATATACCAAGCAGCTAATATAGATCAGACTTGTTTAATATGGTGGTATTGAGCTAATTGTGCTTGTTACTGAAGGCATTAGGTTAGCTGGGTCCTAGTGTGACCTCATTTTGGAATAGCCCTGTTTGCTTAGAGTGGAGCTCCTTTGTGTAAGTCACAACATATTCTCCCGCTGCATAGTAATGAGAGGCTTTGTTTTCTCCACAACATAGGCAGCTCCCCCCCCCAAGCTAGGCACTCGGGACAATCAAGCAACTGAAGCACAAGCAGCTCACCTGAGTAGCTGAGGAAGCCAAATCTCCAGCCTGATAACTTTCGAGGTACGCCTGCAGAGGGGTGCTAGCCCGATGGCGCTTCGCGCTGTCTGCCCCACCCACCCCAACCACCCTCTCACCCAGGGGCGGCTGTCAATTTAAGGATCCACCCCGTGACATCACATCCAGTGATATCACGTCCTGTTGCCCAGAACCTATCTCCCCACTTTCCCATTTGCAGGTTATACCTGCTGGCCACTAGAGGGACCTATGCTCCCTCACTACTTCCTACTCCTACCTGTACAGCACTACTTCCCTGGGATTTTGCTCACCACAATGTATTGGCCCTGCCTCACGCTCTGCCTGTGCCTATCCCCACTAGCAGTGCACTTACCCACTTACCCATCTGCTAGTCCACACTGTGCCCTGGCACCCCTCCCTCCCCTTGCTCCTGAACCTCCTCTCCTGCCCCTTGGGACCTCTGTGTGTCCCCGTCCTCCCTGCCCTCCCCCTAGCTTTCTCTTCACCTCAGGTACATCTGGGTGTCTTCTTATTCTTGCTTTCCCCTCCTGTACCTCCCTGCCCACCCCCTGCTCCCTTAGCCTCCCCCCCCCCATCTCATGTCACTCGTAGGAAAACCTCTCACCATCTCCCAGCCAGGGTGTTAGTCATGCTACTACTCCTGTCAGGGAACATTCATCCAAACCCTGGCCTGGTTCCCAGGAGCTCCCCAACTCGCACCACAGGCCTATGCATGGTCTCCATGAATATCTGTAGCCTCCTAAAAAAGTTTGACTCACTACAATGCCTGGTCACATCAATTAACCCTGATGTCATCACCCTGGTTGAGACTTGGCTGTCGAAATCCTCCCTGACTCCTAGTCTCCTTCCTGGTTTCACCCTTTTCCGGTCAACCGTGTTGGGAGACGGGGCGGCTGCGCTATTTATGTCAAGGAATCTCTCCCCGTACTAGCCCTGCCCACTCCCATCCTTGACTCCAGGGCCCAGGCGCTTACGCTGAAACTAACCCCTGACCCTTTAAAGGAACCCCTTTATCTGACTACTGCATACGTGCCCCCCAGGGACCAAAAGCAGGCCATTGCCTCTCTTACAGAATACCTTACCTCTCTACCTCCTTCCGCTGATCAAATTCTGGTGGGTGACTTAAATGTCAACTGGCTCAGCCCCCCCTCCTCCTCTACCCGAGACTCCTTTTCTGCAATAGACCTAACGCAACTAGTTACCCACCCTATCAGGACTAACCCCAAGAGAGGCTCCAGTACCCTGCTTGATGTGGTACTCACCAACCGCCCTAATCGGATCCCCAATGTACAAGTCCTCCCAGACTCTCTCAGCGATCACTACCCCATTCTCTTCCACTGGTCAACCTCAGTCCCCAAACCCATAGCACAGTCCACATGCCGGCGGCGTCTAATACCTGGTGGACTGATAAAACTTAAGGAACTTCTGTCCCAAATTGACTGGTCTCCTAAACAGGCAACTCCTGACATCGACACAGCTCTCTCCTTCTTTACCCAAACTTTTAATAATGCCTGTGATATCTTTGCCCCAGTGTTGACCCGCCGTTCTAAAAGGAAGAATGCCCCTGGGTTACCCCAGCTTTGATCCACCAGCTCAAACATAGGGACAACCTATGGCACCGTGCCATTGAGACTGGCGGCCCAATGACAAGCGTTATATACTGCCGCCCGAAACAAGTGCACTCGGCCATCAGAAAGGCCAAGTCTGAGCACTATCGGTCCTCACTCACTGCCTCATGGGGGAATCCCAGAACCTTCTGGGATAACATTAAACAGTTAAATGGGAGTGCACACTCCCACCCACCCAGATCAACATTAATGGTGTGATCTCCTCAGACCCAGCCCTCATAGCCAACCACCTCAACACCTCATTCACTGACCTTAGCCCTATCCTCCCTACAAATTTTTTTGACCCTCCTCCCCTAGCACCTGCCGTAAATCTTTCTCGCCCTTATTTTCTCCTCCACCGTGTTTCTGGCCAAGAACTTAGGCGCACCTTATCACTGCCCTCAGAGTAATAGTACAGGCAGTGACACCCTGATATCCGTGTATCCTACGGCTGGTCTTAGACACAGTCCTTACCCGATCACATGCCTCATCAACCACTCTCTTTGCCTGGGAAGGTTCCAACTGCCTGGAAAGTCACCACTGTCACCCCTATCTTTAAAGGTGGTGATAGGACTGTGGCTGGAAACTATCAACCGATCTCCATTCTCTCTCCTCTCTTCAAGGCCTTGGAAAAAGTGGTGGCCTCTCAAATCTCTGACTACCTCTCCACCTACAATGTCCTTTGTCCTGAGCAGCATGGCTTCCGGCGCCACAGTACCAACACAGCCCTCCTAGAGGTTCTCCAACTTTCTCCACTCCTCCTTAGACACTGGTTCTCTGGCTGGTGCTGTCTTCATTGACCTCTCAAGCTTTCAGCACTGTCTCCACCCCTCCTTCTTGATGCCCTTAGTCTTTCTGGTTTTGCTGCTGGGCCTATCTCCTGGTGCACCAGTTATCTGTCTGACCGCTCACAGCATGTAAAAATTAATGGGACCTACTCAGACATCTGTCCCATCTTTTCTGGGGTTCCCCAGGGCTCCATTCTGGGCCCCTTACTATTTCTCCCTTTACCTTAACACCCTTCCACGCTCTTGCTCGGGAACATCTATTATACGCTGATGATGCAGTCATCTTTGCCTCAAGTCATAACCCTACTGCCCTCCAGAACTCGCTGCAGAAGTCCTTCACTGAAGCAGGGCTGGTTCAAGGAACATAGATTGGTGATAAATCTTAAAAAACAAAACCATGTTCTTCACTCATCCCCAAAACAAGTCCTGCAACTTCAAACTCCTCATTCACTCTGGGTCCTCATTCCCACTCGAACAAGTTTGCTCCTATAAATACCTAGGGATCCATTTTGACCCCTCCTCTCCTTCCATGGACACATCGCTGCCCTAGCCACTGCCACTAATATCTGATTGGGCATCTTACATCGTATAAACACTGCCTCCCCGGAGGCTCTTCAACTTCATGATCACCTCCTCTATCCTGTCCCTAGTGGACTATGGACTGCCGGTGTATGGTGCTGCTGATCAGACCGCACTCCATAAAATTCGCACTACTCTGAATAAGGCCTGCAGGTTAATTACTGGAGCACCTAGGATGACACACACCTGTCTACTGTATGCTAAAGCGCTGGTACTTGATCTCGATGAGCGCCTCAAATATCTTACCTGTACCCTTACAAAAAAGACCCTCCTTGGGCTTTCCCCACCAGGATTGACCACCACCATACGCCGCTCTGTCCCACTAGTTCATACTCGGACCTCTGGGAAAACCTCTCTTGTTATCCCTAGAGCTAGGACCTCTCACGGCCAAAGAGCCTTCAGCTTTAGGGCCCCCTCCTGGTTCAACACACTGCCCCCCTCCATCTCCGAAGCTCCAACTATATCGTGCTTCAAAACTTCCTTACGTAACCACCTTATTAACACCCGATGCTGTAACTGCCACTAGTCAAAGCCGTACTCAATACTTATGACAAAGCTTATTACTAAGCTGCTAAGGACGACATAACTCTGGTATTGTTTGCATCCATCCTACCTGTACCAGCTTGTTTGTATCTATGTCTTAATTTTACTGTTATACTTATGTGTTGTACTGCTATACTGTGTATTTTGGTTTGTCTTACTGTGACAAGGTACCTTTATAAATGAGCCTATGGCTCAAAGGTTTTCCAAACTGCTGTTTAAATAAATAAATAAATAAATAAATGTATGCATATCTACAAGCCCTGAGTGCTGCAGTGTTGTATTGGTAGGGGGATCCCAGGGGATGGTAGCTAAATGCACATGCATGTTGCAGAGTTACCTGCTACATCGGCTATGAGGATTTACAATAAGTAGGCTGAGTAAGCAATAAATCCCATGAGGGTGTGGGGAATTGGTGGATACCCACATGCCCAGGTGTACGATGAGGTCTGATGCTGCAAACAGGGGGCCTTAGAGCCCCTTGAAGTGTCAGTAACCACCAATACCCCACACCCTGATGGGTCTTATCTTGCTTAGAAAATGGTTTGTACACATTAACAAGTGTGCTATGGTATTTCTACTGCAGGGTTGAAACTATAACATTATTTATATGATGACTCTGAAAATAACATTTTGCAAATATATGCATATATTTTAATGTGTGAGAGGCCTGATGTGGAAAGAAAACATTTCTTACCATAGTAATCTTGTTTCTTCTATGGGAATCTTACTATATTCTGACATATGCAGTATGGTCTCACCATAGTACTGCCCTGGAGCTGAAATGGTTAATAGAACCTATGCTAATGATGAAATGCTAGGCTCATGCTCGGTTTTCAAACCACTGTCCCTGGTAAACATTCCACAACTGTCAGATTCTTATGGAATGTGAATACTAACAAGCTATCTATACTAAATTTAACAATTAACTAATAAATGACAACCAGTGATCCCCTTCAGTTGAAAAATGTGGGCTACATAAAGACTCAAGTCACCAAGCCCAACATCAGAACCACTCATGGGTTTACAACAGCATGGACATCTGTGCTGCAGTGCCCATAGGTTCTAGCAGGGGAGGAAGGGTGGGAGCTCAGAATACAGTAAGATTCCCATAGAAGATACAAGATTACTATGGTAAGTAAAATGTTTTCTTCAAACCCCAGGAAATCTTAATGTATTCTGACATATGCAGACTACCCAAGCAGTATCTTTGGAGGAAGGTAGAGAACCTCTTTAGGAAACAAGCTGTGCAGTACTGCTGTGCCAAACCTGGCATCACCTCTGGCCTGGGTATCCAGGCTGCAGTGCTTGGTAAAGGTGTGAACTGTTTTTGAGGTAGCTGCTTTACCAATTTCCAACAAAGGAATATCTCCTGCAGCAGCTCTTGAAGCAGCTGTACCCCTTGTAGAGAGAGCCCTAAGGCCTACAAGGATTTCTTACCTACTTTGCTGTACCAGAAATGAATACAAGCCACAAGCCAGAGGGCACCAGACCTCTTTGAGGCAGGCTTGCCCTTTTCTACTTCTCCATAGGTATAGGTCAGGAAAAGCTGAGTGCTCACCTGCCTGTGACCGTTTGTGTGACCCAAGTAGTAGCTAATAGCTCACTTGACATCTAGGCTGTGCAGTCTACATTCCCCTGAACTAGAGTGGTCAGTGAAATAAAGACTGGCAAAGTGATGAACGGATTTAGGTAGAAGTCTGAAATCACCTTGGGCAGAAAGTATCTGTTAGTTTTGAGGACTATCTTGTCCCTATGAACTGATATGCAATTAACTCAGTGGACAATGCCTGGAGCTCACTGATGCTCCCAGCTGAGGTGATGGCTACCAGGTACACTGTTTTCCATGTTGCATACCTAAGCTCTGCTGAAGACATGGGCTCAAATGGTGGTTTCATTAGCCAGCCAATTCATATATTGAGGTCCCATGCCACGTGTGTTCCCTGTGAGGGAATGCAAATGCATGAGACCCTTGAAGAACTTGCTAAACACTTAACTGCCAGAGATGACCCCTTACCAGTTGAGAGGTAAGCAGAGACAGCTGGTAATTGTACTTTGAGGGTGGAAGGCCTAAGGCCAAAAGAAACAAGGTGTGCCATATATTGTAAGATCACTAACAAGTCAGCCTGACAGCAGTCTATCTCTTTTTCTGGCACTAAATAGAAAACGTCTTTCATGTAAAGGTGTAAGTCTCTCTGGTAGAAGGGTTCTCTAGAAACCCCAAGAACCTCCAGCACCCCTACAGAAATGTGCAAGTCAAAATACTCTTAAGTCCTCAAGAGCCAAGCCCTGAGCCTGAGAGACCAGATATTGGGATAAAGGACCCTGTTCTGCAAGGAGGTCAATAGATTTTGCCTCCTGGGCAGAGAGATTGGCCTGGAAATTGACAAGGTCAGCAGTAGAACATACCATGGCCTTCTGGTCGAATCTGGAGCAATGAGGATCATTATCACTGAGAGAACCCTGAGCTTGATCAGCACTCTGAGCAACAGGGGAAATGGAGGAAAGGCATACAGGAACTTCCCTGTATAGTGCTACAGCAGCACATCCAGAGGGAGTGTGTCCCCTGCAGGAGGTCTTCAACAGAATTGTGGTAGCTGGCACTGTCTGGGGTTGCAAGGAGGTCCACCTCTGGGGTACCCCACCTTCTGACTACCATTTGTACTCCTGGTGGTTTCAACTGATTCTGCTGAGAGCATCCACCAGGAGATTGTCCTTCCCTAGGAGGTGGACAGCTAAGAGGGAGATGTCCAGGGAGTGAGTTAAGACTCCACACTTTCATGGCTTCCGTGCACAGCAGGGACAACTTTGTGCCCCCTTGCTTGTTTACATAGTACATTGTGGTTGTATTGTTTTGTCCTGATCTAAACCACCTTGCCTTGAAGCATTGGAGCGAAGGGCTGAATGCCCAGCTAAGCTGCCCTAAGCTCCAGCAGGCTTTATGTGAAGCAGTGTGTGCTCCCCTAGGAGGTAGGCATAGGTTGTTAAAACTGCTGCTGGTGGCAGCTGGGGGAAAGGCACACCCTCCCCGAGGTGGTCTTCTTTCTGCACCACTGCAGAGTTTGTAGCAGGATTCTTGTGACTAGGACCATCTTCGACAGGGAATCTCTTTTTTTGGGGCCAGTGAGACCTGAGGTGGGACTAAATGCCTCTCCTCTGGAATCTTGATCCTGACACTGTTGCTGATGCTGCAGCCATGCACCCTAACAACTAACCCATCTGCAGGCACCTCTCTGGGCTGAGGGAGGAGGTTGCTCATCTCCAGGCTGAGTAGGCCAGGATTTGTGGGACCTCCTCTTCCATCCAGGGACCACCAGTGCCACTGCCGTTGCCTCAGAGGTTGCCAAGAAAGAGGAGCGGTTGGACCAGAATGGGCTCAGGGAGGGTGAGTGTGGTGGAACAGAGGCACATCCCTCCAGTTGTACCTCTCCACAATTCCTATGCCATTCTGGCAAAGTGTGGTTCCTCTATGGAGGCACCTACAGTGGAGACCAAGGAGGATGCTGGGAACCTCCACAAAGGAGACCCACAAGAGGGTGGCAGGGGACCCTGCAGGGGAAGGAAACAACTCCTGGTGGGGGACTCCATTGTTAGGAAGGTAGAACTGGGCAAGGAAGGGAGAGGGAGGTAAGGTGCCTGCCTGGCGCCACCTTGAGGGACAGGGAGCGGAATCCTCAGGATTTGTGAGCAGCTGCACAGGGGAGGAGCTGGATGTCATTGTCCACCTAGGGACAAATGACCTGGCTAAGAAAGGATTAGAGAAGTGCAGGAAGAGTTTGCGAAGAGGTGGGAGGGGCCTTACGTCAAGTAGCACTGCCCATGTAACCTTCTGGAGGTGCTACCCACATCTATGGCATAGGAGGCTAGGGTGTTCCGTACCATGGGATTCAATCAGTGGTTGAAAAACTGGTGTGGAGCTCAGGGATTGGCTTCATTGGGGACTGGGGTCCACCTGGAGTGATGCAAGCCTATACTGGCATGATGGGCTGCATCTGTCCGGGAGGGGAACCAGGATCCTAGGTGATAGGTTTAAATGCTTCATTGGCAAGCTTTTAAACTAGCCAAGGGAGGAGGCACTGGAAAGGAGCAGGAAAATCCTAGCCCCCCCCAAACAATCATGGTAGTAAGTGTGGCAAACACCAACATGGAGGTGTCGATAGGGAGAAGGGCAGTAGTAAATGGAGAAAGTGACAAATGCAAGAAGGACAGGGATGGGGCAAAAGGGGGTAAGGCCATCAGGAAATGGAGGGTAATGAGTACCAATGCCCATAGTCTGGGCAACAAGCTCCCTGAGCTGGTGGCCTTAATGGAAGAGGGATGTCTGGATATCGTAGCAGTCACAGAAACATGGTACACAAAGAACCATGACTGGGATGTTAACATACCAGGGTACATAACCTACAGGAGAGACAGGCAGAGGAGAAGAGGGGGAGGAGTAGCTCTCTATGTAAAGGAAGGGATAAAAGCAACTGAACAAAAGAGTAAACAGGGAGGAGAGGAGGCACTGTGGGTCACCTTGGAGACTGGAAAGGGCACCACAATCCGCACAGGGGTTGTGTACAGACCCCCATGTCAGGGGGAAGGAATGGACAAGGATATGATTGAAGGCATTCTTAGAATGGCAGAGAAAGGGGAGATACTGTTGATGGGAGACCTGAATATGCCAATGTTAACTGGAGCACATTTGCTGCAGCCACATCCAAGAGCAGGGCCATTCTTGATGCCCTACAGGTGGCAGGCATTAGACAGCTAGTTTCGGAACCCACTCGTGAGGGAGCAATCTTAGACCTCATACTCTCAAACGGGGCAGTGAGAGGATCTCAGGTCTAGAAGTGGGTTGCCATCTGGGGACAAGTGACCATCAAACAGTGTGGTTCACGTTAAACTCAGCTACAGAGTCAAGCCATACAAAAGTGAGGGTACTGGACTTTAGGAGGGCTGACTTTGGCAAGATGGGAGAGTGCCTCAGAAAAGCACTAGCAAACAGGCTAGAAGGAGGTGTGGAGCAACAATGGGGAATTATCAAAACTGCCATCACAGAGGCAACAAGCCTTTGTGTGAAGCAAATAAACAAATCAAAATGAAAGAAAAAGCCACTATGGTTCTCAAGAGAGGTGGCTGTGAAAGTCAGGAAAAAAGATAGCATTCGGAAGTATAAGGAAACACAGAAGGAGCAGGACAGAGAGCTGTACCAGTTAAGGCAGAAAGAAGCAGGGAGGGAAGTCAGAATAGCAAAGTCCCAAACTGAGGAAAAGATAGCCAACTCAGTTAAGAAGGGGATAAAACCTTTTATAGGTACATCAGCGGCGTGAGAAAGACAAAGGGAGGATAGTGAGGCTGAATAGAATGAGCGGTGGGTGGGCAGAGGGGACAGTGAAAATGCAGGAATACTGAACGAATATTTCTGCTCAGTATTCACAAAAGGAGGAAGTGCCTAATCCAATTAACAGAAGCACTCTTGATAGGGGGTCGATCCCAGTCCTTTCACAGAAGAAAGGGTTCTGCAAGAACTCCTAAAACTGAAGGTGGACAAATCAATGGGTCCTGATGGAATTCACCCAGAATTCTAAAAGAATTAAGGAAGGAACTAGTGAAACCACTGGCTACTCTTTTAATAAATCATGGGAGGATGGTGTGGTACCCGAGGACTGGAGGAAGGCAGATGTGATTCCCTTCACAAAAGTGGGACCAAGACAGAGGCAGGAAACTACAGACCTGTCAGTCTGACCTCTGTGGTAGGGAAAGTGATGGAGTCACTTCTGAAGGAAAGAATAGTTGAGTACCTAGAGGTCCAGTGGAGCACAGGACCCAAGGCAGCATGGGTTCTGGCAGGAAGGTCATGTCAGAGCGAATCTAATAGATTTCTTTGACTGGGTGACCAAAGTAGTAGACCAGGGAGGGCTGTGGACATGGCCTACCTAGACTTTAGCAAGGCATTTGACACAGTCCCACAAAAGATTATTAGTCAAATTAACCAGCCTGGGAGTGGGTCCCAGGGTGGTAGCCTGGTAAAACATTGGCTGGACAACAGGACACAGAAGGTAATTGTAAATGGAGTCCACTCTGAAGAAAGGCGGTTACTAGTGGGGTACCGCAGGGTTCAGTATTGGGTCCAGTCCTTTTTAATGTCTTCATCAGTGACATTGCAGAGGGACTGGAAGGAAAAGTATGCCTTTTTGCAGATGACACAAAGATCTGCAACAGGGTTGATACACAAGGAGGCGTGGAAAGGATGAAAAGGGACTTGGCAAGGTTGGAGGAATGGTCAGACGTATGGCAGCTAGGATTCAATGCAAAAAAGTGCAAAATAATGCACCTTGGAAACAAGAACCCAGGGGAAGAATACACAATGGGTGGGGAGGTAGTAACAACAACAAAACAGGAAAGGGACCTGGGGGTAATCATATCAGATGACCTTAAGGTTAGCAAGCAATGTGAGAAGGCAGTAGGGAGGGCCGGGGGTATACTGGGATGTATAGGGAGAGGCATCAGCAGCAGAAAACAGGAAGTTGTTATCCCTCTGTACAGACAGTTGGTGAGACCCCATCTGGAATACTGTGTCCAGTTCTGGAGACCCCATCTCCGCAAGGACATAGACAGGATAGAGGCAGTCCAGAGGAGGGCAGCTAAAATAGTGCAGGGTCTGCAAGAGAAGCCGTATGAGGAGAGACTAAAGGAGCTTAATATGTAACCCTTGAGGAAAGAAGGAGGGGGACATGATAGAAACTTTCAAGTATCTCAAGGGAATCAACAAAGTACAAGAGGGTAGCATCTTTCAGAAAAGAGACTTGCAAGAACAAGGGGACACAATTTAAAGATAGAAGGAGGGCGGTTCAGGGGCAATGTGAGGAGTATTATTTCAGAGAGGTAGTGGATGCATGGAACAGCCTTCCTGAGGAAGTTATGGGGTCTAAAACTGTGGGAGAATTCAAGAATGCATGGGACAGACATAAGGCAATTCTTGTGGGGGGCAGGAAGATATAGGCTGTTGGTTAACTAGGATCTGCGGCCTATCCTGTAGGTAGGGAAATGGGCAGACTAGATGGGCCTAGCGGTCCTTATCTGCCGTCAAAGTCTATGTAACTGTAGAAAATGCCTCACTGGTTTGGGGTATGCAGCTGGAATGAGCCTGCCAGCTGCACCAAGCTGTCTACCATTCCCTGCGGGAGGAAGGCCCTTCCTCTCAGTGTGTCCAGTCTTTACCCCTATAGATTCCAGGCGCTGAACTGGTGTTAGCATTGACTTTTTTTTATTATTATTTGCCAGGAGACCCTGTGTATGGTGATCAATGCACCTCTAACTGCAGAGGAGACTGGTCTGCTATCAGCCAGTCATCCAGGTACGGGGAGACTATGATCCCCTGCCTCCTTAGGTGTGCTTCTACTAATGCTATGCACTTGGTAAGCACCCCAGGAGCAGAGATAAAGGAATGGGTCTGAAGGAAGTGCCCTTTAAGGCCAGAGATGTAGGCCCCATCCCTCTTTCTGAGTGTAGGGAGGATGGTAGCCAGAGTGACCATTCTTACTTTGGCTTTGTTAAACCAACAGGGTTACCTCTAATAGACTGGCAGGTCTGAAAAACCCTGCCCTCAGTTTGGGCAGGATCTTGAACCTGATGCCCACTATCTGTCTTGGTACTTGTGAGGTGTTGCTACCTTCTCCTTTGCAGCAGCATTCCTAAAAGCTACCTTGTACTCATCCATGTTTTCCATGTAAGCCTCTGTTCACCAAAAAGGAATGTGGGCTCACCAGAAAATCCAATGCCTTTTGGTTGGCCTGGGATGAATAGGTATCCCTAGCCAGGCCCATCTCCTCAGAGACACTGAAATTGCCATTTGCCTGACTGCAATAACATTGCATCCAGTATAGAGGCCTCAATGTCCTAGCAATCTCTGAAATTGCATTCCAGAGATGTTGATTTATTTATTTAATATCTGGAGACATAGGCCATGTGAGTGGCCTGTCTAATGGACAAAGAGGCACCTAAGTGGGATTTCTTGCCAAAGAACCCATCTCTTGGGAGTCTTTATCTGGTGGGTGTGATGCCAGGGGACTCCCTGCCTTATCACAAGCCACAGCTTGCACCACCTCTTCATGGCTGGGGTGCCAGACTTAGCCACCCAATACTTCCTGTCCAGCCCCTTGTTCATTGGGGGAATGGAAGTGGGATTTTATAAAATTCTAGAAACCTGTCTCTTAAGAGACTTGTGGATGGGCAGCACCAGTCTTTCTGTTACTAGCACATCCATCCTATCCATACAGTCTGGCTCCTCTTCCTCCTCTGTGAATTCATGGGTGGAGAGGTCCAGTGTCTGTGCACTTTATGAAGGCAAAGTGAGAGGAAAATATCTCATCTCCCTTTTAAGGGGAGTCAGGATATTGAGGATCAGGGCATACCAAGGTACAAACTCACCATATACACCTCAGTAAACTGTTCAAATGAACCGGGAACCGAGAAGGAACCCAGGTCCTGAACCGAGGTCTGTGAACCTGGCCGCTGAACCGGAATCCCAATACCGGTTGCAGTGCCTATAAAATTTGTATATCATTTGCTATGCATTTGCAGTTGGAACCGACAGTTTTGCGGGTTGCGGTTCCTGAACCAAGTGCTTTTCCTTCCTCTTTTTCTTAGCAAAACATACCGGTTCAGCGGCAGTGTCTGCGATTCTCTTTCTTTAATCAGGGAATCATCACCCTAATTAGAGGGCTGTAACCGGTTCCTTCGGTTTCTACATATGAGAGGAGGAAGTTTTGTTCACAGCTGGGTAAGCAGCCCTATTGAACCTTTTTCCCTACAGTCGGTTAAAATGCCTATTAAGCGCCGACTGAGGAAATACTTTTACTGAACCGAGTGTTTTTTCTTTCCTCTTTATCTCAGCAGAACTTACCGGTTCAGTGGCAGCGTCTGCGGTTCTTTTCTTTAATCAGGGAGCCATAACCCTGGTTAGAGGGTTGTAAACCCGGTTCCTTCCCAAATTGAACCTTTTTCCTGCAGTCGGTTAAAATGCCTATTAAGCGCCGACTGAGAAATACTTCTTGATTTTACAGATGTTACAATCTGCCTTCAGGTGGTTAAACCCTAGGCAAAAACACAAATAAATTGGGAGCTGCTTTCAGACAGTTCCCTCACACTCTGTACAAAGCTGAAAACCCACTGGGCCGGTTCTTTTTTTTTTTTTTTTTTTAACCAGGTGAGACGCACTAAGCTGAAAGCTTGTTTACAGGTGCAACCTGGGAGCACAGGAAGTTAAGTGACTTGCTAAGGGTCACACATTATGCAAGTGGGGTTGTGGGATTCAAACCTAGGTCTCCAGATTTACAGCTCAGAGCCTTAACCAATACCCTATACTGCGTTTCATGGGTTAGTGAGAAATAAGTAAAATCCCCAAGAAGTGATTCTCTGAGAATCAGAAAGCCACACTAATGAATGAGGCTTAAACTTTATTTACCTTAATTATCTTTTTTACTTAGCGATCGGTTTAGCAACCGCTGAGAGAACCAAGAGTTACCCCGGTTTTCCTCAAATAAACAAATTAAGCAACTGGCTCAGAGAAGAAATAAATACAGAAATTAACTTTTAAAATTGTAAATAAAAGTCTGGTTCCTTCCCGGTTAAAAGAACCAGAAAGAAACCGAAAAAAAACTTAACTAAACCTAAACTAGTTTACCAATAAACACAAGGACAGTACTTTAAAAATGAACAAAATTAAATTTTACTTCAAAACACCAAGAAAAATAAAATTTTCAAGAAAGACGGAGAGTTCTCCAAGGCTTCTGTACTGTTCAAGTGGTGTATAGAATCTGACAGATGTGTAATGTTTACCAGGGACAGTGGTTTGAAAACCGAGCATGAGCCTAGCTTTCCATCATTAGCATATGTTCTATTAACCATTTCAGCTCCAGAGCAGTACTATGGTGAGACCATACTGCATATGTCAGAATACAGTAAGATTTCCTGGGGTTTGAATAGATAATTTATTTCAGTCTTAGGTGGGTCATTAGCATGTATGTCCACTTTAGGTTGGTCACAAAGGAGTTCTTAACCAATGAGAGAACAACTTGCATAATGCCTGATAACATCACAATGGCTGCTGCTGCAGTTAGCAGCAGAGCAGGGAAATCAAACAAAATGAGTAAAATCTTCATTGAAAGAACTCTTCTTGCCAGAGAGACACACTCATTGTATAAATGACATATGCCACAGGCTGACTAAAAATATCACATTTATTTTTATCTGCAGCATTTAACCTCTGCAATTTCCACTCATGAGATCATAGAGGTCAAACCATGCAGATAAAAATAAATGCCATATTTTTAGTCAGCTCGTAGCATACAGTATCTCTTATGTACAGCACGTCCTGGCACCTGCATGGTATTTTACAGTATGAAAATGTAATCACATATCATAAAACCCTCTTGCCATATTTTTGGAGCGGTTACTGAAGTTAGTTATAATCTAGGCATGATGTTGTGGTTTTAACTCTAAGACACCAGAGAACACTCAACAAGATAATGGTGTCTTTTTAAACTTTATCATCCAGTGACCTAACATTTTACATATTGTGTTGCAACTCAGAACATTATCTATATATATAGTTTTGTGCAGTTCATTGATAGAGAGGTATACGATGCAGAGTGTCCATGCTGTCCTTCTATAAAAGCTTTAATAAGTGTCCATGCTATCCTTTGATAAAAGCTTTAATAAGAGCATTATAGTATGATATTGTTGCTTGCATTCCAAGTAACCAAATTTGTTTTTCTGAAGGTACCACTGGAAGAGATGTGAAGATTCTGTTGCATTTTACATCGCACAAGATCCAGCACGGAAGAGGCCTTATTCATGAACCCTCAGCAATGCTGACACAATAAAAACTCATTAAAACCTACTGTCATTCAGAACTTATGGGATAGGATATCAATTTCTAATTGTTAGCTATGCATGATGCAGTTACTGTATAAATACTGTCTTGCTATATTCATGTTCGCCGTTTAATGTAGCTGTTACCTTTTAGTCCACCCCTAACCTTAATAGCCCAAGTCCCCATATGAGCCTGATCTACCAATGGTGTCCCCCTGCCCTATAGCTGACACTACCTCTCCAGGGAGCTGCAGGTGTCACCTAGCCCTCTAGCTGACTCTACCTCTCCAAGGAGCTGCCGATATATTCCCTGTCTCACTCTGAGTAATCATGCGGGGCCTGGGACTCATGGCAGCCTTTGCCTACATAGCCCTGAATCTGGGGGCTGACCAGCTCTACTCCTGGGGTCACTGTCCCCTGGACCAGGGTGGGATCACAGGTCAACCCGCCTTCCCCCTGAACCCCTGGTGGAGGGGACCAACATGCTACTCCTTTCCATGTGTGGGGTAACCCGCAATGGAAATTGTTACAACCTCTTCTACTACATCCACATGAGAGACAGATGGAGGTACTCCTTCTCTCCCTCCAGAATCATTGGGTATCTTGCTAGGCTTAAGCTTGTTCTGGGAGGAGACGTTGAACCCAACCCTGGCCCCCACTCCCCTAATATCGCTCACGGTGACCCCACTAACCTGCTCTGGGCTGCGGGCAGGGGCCTCCGGCTGGTCCACACGAACATTGGCAGCCTAAGGCATAGAGTCCATGACCATGAAGCTTGGACTGCACTGTACAAACCTGATACACTAGCAGTGACTGAGACTTGGCTCAAGCCGCAAATCCTGCCACACGAAGTAGACCTGGTTGGCTACAATGCCTTCAGATGGGATAGTGTAGGAAAGAAAGGTGGTAGGGTTCTCATCTATACCAAGACAAATCTCAATGCTATGCAGCTAGATTACTCTCCCCTCTGTGGCTCAGTAAGTGAGATCATTTTTACCAAATTGCTCCTTGGAGATACCAAGCCCCTGTTCGTCGGGTGTGCCTATCTCCCACCCCATTCTGCTGCCTCTTCCCTAGAATCTCTAACCCATGCCCTGGCAGAGCACCCCATGGAGGAGATGATTCTCCTTGGGGACTTCAATCAGAACTGGCTTTCCCTGGGGACCTCAATTAATAAGAACCCTGTTCTTGACTCCAACCTGACTCAAATCATTGATCTACCTACTAGGCATAATGCAAAGTCTGGCAATCACTCCTTATTTGATTGGGCTCCCGGAGAAATACACTTGTCTCCTGCCTCGATCTTATTATGACAGCCGGAACCATGTCAGACTCATTGAGTGACCACTCACCAATCTTCTGCACCTGGTCCAACAAGCCCCCCAAATTGGCTGCCACGGTGATTGAAGCCAGGAACTTCAGCAGACTTGTAACAGCTGACATCTGCTCAGACCTTCGTGCCATCGACTGGGATCCCATCATCACTCTCCCCACCCTGGATGAAGCATTGGACTATTTTACCAGTTCATTTCTGTCCGTGGCTAACGTTCATGCACCACGAAAGAAACTAAGAGTACAGGGGAAGTGCCACAAATGGCTAGGTCCTGACCTTAAACGGAGTATGCTGCTCCGTGACAGGGCTTGGGGACTATACAAATCCTCAGGCTGCAATGCTGACTGGGAGAAATACAGGGAACTGAGGAACCACTGTAAGAAAGCTTCCAAACACGCCAAGTCTAAGTACCTGCGTGATCTTCAGACTAGTCACCTCCAGGATCCCAAGAATTTCTGGGGCATAAAACATTTGCTACTCAAAGGTGCCCCCAATGCCCAGGATGGAGCACTACTCCTTGGGAATACCCTGTTCAACGACCCCTGCACAGTAGCAGAGGCATTAAATACCTCCTTTTCCAGCCCAGGTGGACTCTTAAGCCCTCATCCCTCCTGGTGTTCCCCTCAACAACAGTACTAACTGGGAGCATGCTCAGCCCCAGTTTCACCTGAAACTTGTCAAACCTACTGAAGTACTTCCTCTCCTACTCAAAATTAACCCTGATTTCTCCCCGGGATGTGACCTGCTCGAACCAAGGCTGCTGAGGGCCGCTGCTCCTGCCATCACCCTCCCTGTCACATGGCTCATCAATAGGTCCCTCCTCGAGGGAACAGTTCCAAGTAAATGGAAAGTAGTGACCATAGTCCCAGTCCATAAAAAAGGGTCCAGGGACCTAGTGGGTAACTATAGGCCTATCTCCATTCTCTGCCCCCTTAGGAGGGTGCAGGAGAGATTGGTCCGCAACCAATTGCATGGCTACCTTGAGCAGCACCTTCTCCTAGCTGATATACAACATGGCTTCAGGAAAGGCCATGGCACAGACATGGCCCTTATCCGGCTCATGTCTGATGTCCTCGATGCTATGGACCAGGGCTCTCAGACAGGTGCACTATTTATTGACCTGTTCAAGGCTTTTGACTTGGTCAGCCATAATCTTCTTCTCTCCAAACTCCACCTCCTCGGACTGGATGGACTCCCCCTTTCCTGGTTCGAGAGCTGTCTACTCAATTGAAGCCAAAAAGTTCTATGGAGAGGAACACAGTCCAGTACCCGACCGGTGGTTTCTGGGGTACCGCAGGGCTCAATCCTGGACCCCCTGTTCTTCACCCTCTTTGTCAATGACATAGAGAGGGCTTGTGGGCCGAGCAAACTTATCCTCTATGCGGATGACACTGTCGTCTACTGCAGTGACTCACTACCCAGCATTATCACTGCCAAATTACAAACCAGCTTCTCAGCACTCAAGGCCTGGTTCCCCACCAACTCCCTTGTACTGAATGAGGAGAAATCAAAGGCTGTCCTGTTTGGAACCAGACACCTAGGCACGGACAGGTGTGACTTACTCCTGCGCCAAACAGCCCTGGGGAAGCGAGTTGAGGTCTAGACAGGATCAAATACCTTGGGATCCTCCTTGACCAGGAACTGTCCTATAAACCTCATATCAACTCCTTAACTAGGTCCATCCACCAGAGGCTTGGACTCCTCTACCATCTGGGAAACTCTCCTTCTGATGAGGCTCGGCGTGCTATCGCTAACTACACCTTTCTCCCCTTCCTCCTCTATGAGGCCCCCCGTTACAGTTCTTTAGAGAAGGGGACCTACAAAAACTCACTGTGTTTCACCATAGAGTGGTGCACACACTTTTGCCACTAACTCCCCCCCCAGGAGCCACCGCTATGAAGTCCTCACAGACCTCCACTGGCCCACCATGCATCACAAGTTGGCCTACTCCTCCATTTGCCTGACCTACAAATTCACCACTACTGGCCCTCTTTCTCATCTGCATGGACTGCTCAACCCCAGAGTACAATGCTGTGATATGTGATCCTCAGCTGGCCATCCCCTTGACATCCCATGGTTCAGTACCAGCCTGGGCAAGCGTTCCTTTAAATACGCTGCCCCGCACTTATGGAACACACTCCCAGCAAATTTGGTTGGCAGGCCTTCTCTCCAAGGATTCAAGTTGAGCCTCAAAGTGTACCTTCTGGAACTTAGCCTTTGGGGCTGCAATTGCTAGCCCCCTATTCCCTTGCCATTCTAATGAATGTGTCAACTGTGCCCACTGTACTTCAATGCCCATTCCGGCGAATGTGTTAACTGTAATCTATTGTTAATCCTTTGCATTGTGCCAAATGTAATTTCTGGATTGTCAACTGTAATTACTGTCTCTCCAATGTATGTTATAATTTTAACCATTGTATTATTGTCCACTGTATGTAATCTCTGCTGTATGTAACTAGTCCCGGGTCGCCCCTGAAAAAGGGACCGCTGGTCTCAGTGGGCTTACTCGGTTACCAAAATCTAAATAAAATAAATAATAAATTATTTTGAAGACGTTGTACAATTGTATATGTGCAATTGAAAGAAATATGTCAAAATTGGTCCATGGTTTACTGCGACAGTAGCTCTTGACAAATAAATCAGTATCATGTTCTGCAGTGTTGTCCTCATATTATTCTAGCAGACCTGCATTTTCAGGGATTCCAGGTATAGCTCCAAAATCCTATCTGTTATCTGCCTTCTGATTCCATTTCCAGAACTCGAGTAGTACTGCACAGTGGGGGATAACATCCGTGACTGAATGTGGTCATTGCTTTTTAATAAGTCAGCAACATCTGCTCTGGTTTAAGCAAACAAAATTATAAATAATAATAATATAATTCTACAGCTGCTAAAATAGAAAGTGTTAAATATAGAAAATGAGAGCTGGAAGACAAAGAAGCAATTAGGTGTTATTCCTGCGACTAGGGTAGGGAATGTAGCAGCTCTATTGGTTAAAGCACAGAACTGTGAACCAGGAAACCAAGGTTCAAATCAAATCTCCCTACAGACAACTGGCTGACATCTGACCCTGAGGAGATCACTTGACCTGCTTGTGCTTCAGCCTGTCTAATGTTAAATTCAGGCAAGAGTAGGACTCTACTGAAAACAAGATGTTGCACCTGAATTGGGCTATCCTGCTGATGGTTTACAATATCATTGTACTCATTGAAGGTTGTCTGTTAGCGTTTAAGTTCCACACCAGTGCAAACTTTAAGGTAAAATAACTTATTAAATACTTAAATGTTAAGGGTGATACGTCAGTGTTTGTGAGGGAGGGATAGAAAGAGACGCTCAGTGACCCTCATATTATGAAGGTTAACATGGCACTAACAGCCATATTGCACATACCTAGACTTAGCGCACCTGGACAGGTGGGGGCTATATCCAAAGGGTCACCATCATCACACACAGTGGATAGTGCTAACAAGCAGAATACATCACTGTGACCATGAAAATGAGTGTGCCCTCTTGTATACTGGATGAGTGGTATATTCAAAGGGTTTTGTAAGTGTTTACTGACTGCTGAGGCAGTGCTAATTAACATGAAGCCCTGCTTTTATCAGCATGTACAGTGGTGCATGACCCCTGCTGCCTAGCAGCACAGGCACTGGGAACACCTACTTCCACCCACCACATCTCTGTCAGTACAGAGCTTTATTGCAGTTGCTGACCCTGGTAGTTCAGTGGTCCTTCAGCCCCTGATTGTTGTTGGTACTGCGCAGTACAGTAATTGTACTGTGTCAGTGTTGAAGATCCTGACCCTGACAGTCTGATGGATGCCCCTCCCTCATCTGATCCTTGCCAGTATTGTGGAAAAGTACTAAAGCCCTTGCCTGGCAGTCTAGTGCCCCCCCCCCCCCCAATGAACCCTGTTGGTATTGTGAAAGTGTTCTAAAGCCCATCCCTAGCAACCTAGTGAACCCACCTCCCTCACCCAGTCAGGTATTGTGGAAATGAACTGAAGCTGTCCTTGGTGAACTTTGCTATGTGCCCCTTCTGTGGTGTCAGAAATAAATCACTGCTACATGATGGATTGTCATGTTTACTAGCATATTTACAGTTACACACATGGAAATGGAGTCTCCAAAATGGATCACCTTGTCAGCACTCCAAAAGAGGCTTGATTCTGACCCCAAACACAACTCAGAACATTATAGTCCCTTAAAAGAGGTTGTACCCTTTACACATTTCTTACAGGAGCCCCATGACTCCTCCTATTCCTTGAAATTTAGCAGTGAGTGAGGTTTTACCTCAGGATCAAGCCTTTCCTATTCTGCCACCAAAATCTACCAAACCTCCCACTTGCTTTATGCTTTGGGTTCACACATTTCTCATACTGCGATGACACCACAGCATCAGCTCATCTGGTATGCAACAGGCAGTGCCACAACGATCTGCAACAGGGTTGATACACAAGTGGGGGGTGGGGGTGGAAAGGATGAGAATGGACTTGGCAAGGTTGGAGGAATGGTCAAAAGTATGGCAGCTTAGATTCAATGCAAAGAAGAACAAAGTAATGCACCTGGGAAACAAAAACCAAGGGGAAGAGTACACAATGGGAAGGGGGCGGGGGGACATATTAACAACAACAAAAATGGAAAAGGACCTGGGGATAGTCATATCAGATGACCTAAAGGTAAGCAAGCAATGTGAGAAGGCAGTAAGGAGGGCTGGGGATACTGGGATGTATAGGGAGAGGCATCACCAGTAGAAAACAGGAAGTTGTCATCCCTCTGTACAGACAGTTAGTGAGACCCCATCTGGAGCAGTGCGTGCAGTTCTGGAGATCTCATCTCTGCAAAGACATAGACAGGATGGAGGCAGTCCGGAGGAGCGCAACCAAAATGGTCTGCAACAAAAGCCATTCAAAGAGAAACTAAAGGAGCTTAATATGTATACCCTTGAGGAAAGGAGGGCGAGGGGGTACATGATAGAAACTTTCAAGTACCTCAAGGGAATCAACAGAGTCCAAGAAGGTAGCATCTTTCAGAAAAAGAGATGTGCAAGAACAAGGGGACACAATATGAAGATAGAGGGGGGACGGCTCAGGGGCAATGTGAGGAAGTATTTCTTCACAGAGAGGGTGGTGGACACATGGAACGGCCTTTCTGAGGAGGTCATGTGGTCAAAAACAGTGGGGGAATTCAACAATGCATGGGCCACACATAAGGCAGTTCTGGTGGGGGGTAGGAAGAAGTAGGCTGTTGGTTAACTAGGAACTGCAGCTTATCCAAAAGGTAGGGAAATGGGCAGACTAGGTGGGCTAAGCGGTCCTTATCTACCATCAAAGTCTATGTTTCTGTTTCTGTAGAGAATTTCACTCTAGCACTCCTGCTAATGGCCACACTGGTTCTGGGCACCTCACATCAGCCACGTCTTTACTCTCACTGGACAGTGTGCTGGGCACTAGCATGTCAATG
Organism: Neoceratodus forsteri; assembly: GCA_016271365.2. Lineage (NCBI taxonomy): Eukaryota > Metazoa > Chordata > Ceratodontiformes > Ceratodontidae > Neoceratodus > Neoceratodus forsteri. The sequence goes on along the minus strand of CM057450.1, from coordinate 1,274,671,989 downwards.
CCTACCTCAGCTTGTTCTCTGGTGCAATTTTCAATCACCTCAGGCCCTCTACTAAAGGTAACATTTCCAATATCCATACCAGCCTGAAATTCCCTATACAAATAGGCCCATCCATTACGTGGTTCAGCAGTTCAGTTTCTGCAGCAGATCTCTCGGATATAAACATAGAAATTGTCAGCAGATAAGGACTGCCAGTCCCATCCAGTCTGCCTGAAAGCCCTACTTTAGTTTGTGACCTCTGACCCTTCCTGGTCAATGACTTTTCACCCCTCCTTCCCACCTCTAAGGTACCCTTATGCCTGTCCCATGCATGTTTAAAATCCTTCACTGTGCTCGCCCCCACCACCTCCTGTGGCAGTCTATTCCACATGTCCACCATGCTCTCTGTAAAGAAAAACTTACTCACATTTCCCCTCAGCCTGCCACCTTCCAATTTCATATCATGCCCCCTCATTCTTGTACATATCTTATATTGGAAGATGTCTCCCCCCACACCTTGTTAATGCCCTTAAAGTACTTGGATGTTTCTATCATGTCCCTGCGATCCTTCCTGTCCTCCAGCAAGTACATATTGAGGTCCTTTAGTTTCTGCTCATGTGTTTTATGGTGCAAGCCCTGTACCATCATTGTCACCCTTCTCTGGACTGCCTCCACCCTGTCAATGTCCTTACGAAGGTACAGCCTCCAGAACTGCACACAGTACTCTAGGTGAGGCCTCAACTAGCATTTTGTACAATGGCATCACCACCTCTTGCCTTCTGCTAGTGATACCTCTGCCTATGCATCCCAGCATGCCACTGGCCCTCCCTGCAGCCTTTGTACTCTGCTTAGACACCTTTAGGTCATCATAAATGATAACCCCCCCCGATCCCTTTCTTCCTTGGTGATAGCAACCACCCCCCATCCTGTTGCTCTCCCCAGGGTTCCATCTTCCCAGGTGCATCATTTTACACTTCTTGGACGTGAACCTCAGTTGCCATACTTCAGACCATTTTTCAAGCTTCTCCAGGTCCCTCCTTATTCTCTCCACCCATCTGGAGTATCCACCCTGTTGCAGATCTTGGTGTCATCTGCAAACAGGGAGACCTTTCCCTCCAGTCGTACTGCAGTGTCACTAATGAAGACATTAAACAGGACTGGCCCAAGGACTGATCCCTGAGGTACCCCACTGGTCACCGCCTCTCATCTGATTGGATCCCATTTATCACCACCCCCTGATTCCTGTCCATTAGCCAGTTCCTAACCCAGTTTACCACCTTGTGCCCCATAACCAGACTACTCATTTTGTTGACCAGCCTTTTAATGTGGGACGGTGTTGAAGGCTTTGCTGAAATCGAGGTAGGGGATGTCAACCCCCCCCCCCCACCTTTTACTTCCCTTGTCACCCAGTCAAAAAAAAAATCTATCAGATTCATCTGACATGACCTTCCTGCTGTGAATCCATGTTGCCTCTGATCCTGGGCACTGCTGGATTCCATGTATGCCACTATTCTTTCTTTAAGCAGTGCCTCCATGATCTTACCCACTACTGAGGTGAGGCTGACTGGCATATAGTTCCCTGCCTCCTCCCTACTACCACTTTTGTGTAGAGGAACTACATGTACCTTCTTCCAGTCCTCTGGAACAATGCTGCCAGAGAAGCCACTAGCTCTCTTTGCAGCTATCTTAATATCCTTGGGTGTATGCCATCTGGCCCCATTGCTTTGTCCACCTTCAGTTTTGTTAGCTTCTCCAGGACTCTCACCACTGTGAATGGACTTGTGTTTACCTCCCCCTCTCCTTCATGTCTGCTACCCAGCTGTGGCCTCTGACCTTCCCCCTCTTTACAGAATACTGAACAGAAGTATTTGTTCAGTATATCTGCCTTTTCCATGTCTCTCTGTTTACACTCCCCTGTATCCCCTTTGAGCCTTACAATCCTCCCCCTGTCTTCCTTCTCTCACTAATGTACCTATAGAATGCCTTGTCCCATTTCTTCACTGTCTGTGCTAATCTTTCTTCAGTCTGCACCTTTGCTCTCCTAACAGCCTTCTCTGCTTCCCTTAAACTCCTTAGGTACACCTCCCTGTCCTCCTTCCTTTGAGTCTCCTTATATTTCCTGAAACCTGCCCTTTTGGCCCTTACCTTGTCTGTGTTCTTCTCTCGAGAACCACAGTAGTTTCCTTCTTCTCTTGCCCTTTTTACCAAGCTTATGCATGGCCTTGTCACCTCCTGTATGGCTCCCTTTAGTTGTTCCCACTGCTCCTCAACTTTCCCACCTGTCTCCCTTCTCACCAGTGCCTCTTTTATACAATTCCCCATTTTAGCAAAATCCGTCCTCCTAAAATTTAAGACCTTTGCCTTTGTGGGACTAGACTGTGTCTTGGTCCCTATGCTAAACCACACTATGTGATGGTCGCTAGACCCTAATTGACCTTCCACCTGGACGTCTGCAATTCTGTCCCCATTGGTCAGTATGAGGTCCAGAATTGCCCCTTCTCTGGTGGGATCAATCACTAGCTGTCTTAGGCCTGCCTCCTGTAGGGAATCCAGAATGTCTCTGCTCTTGGTTGAAGCAGCTGCTGGGATGGCCCAGTCCACATCTGGGATATTGAAATCACTCAGCAATAATACCTCACCTTTTGCTGCCGTTGCATGAATTTGATCCCCCTAGAAGATCCCTATCCAACTCCCCCCCCATGCTGGAGGCCTGTCGATCACCAATGCTTGGATTGCTGTGCCATTGCCTGGCTCAAGGGTGACCCACAGTGCCTCGGCCTCCCCCTGTCTACTCAGTACCTCCATTGCCTTTATACCCTCTCTAATGTATATGGCCACCCATCCCCCTTTTCTACCTGCCCCCCGTCCCTCCTGAACAGAGCATACCCCGGTACATTAACATCCCAGTCATGATTTGTGGTGTTCTAGGTCTCTGTTATTGCTGCTATGTCCAGGTCTGCCTCTACTAACAATGCTTCCAGGCAGGGGTGGCTAAACTGGGGGGCCGAACCGGCCATGGCCCTCTCACTTGTATTACGGGGGGGCCATATAGTTATTTCGGCCCCTGTACTCTTTTTAAACTTTTTTTTTCAATAATGTAGGGATTTCAATTGGTGTATGTTCATCATACGGGATGCATATTGTCCCGTATTTACAGTGTTGACCCCTCCCGTAAAAAAAAAAAAAAAAAAAAAAAACCCTCACTCTGTCTGCATATCTGCAGTGGGTTTGGTTGTCACTCATCTGGCAGACTGGCAGTGGTTCAGCTCTGTGGAGTGACTGGCAGTGTGGTGGAGTGGAGGTGGAGCTTGTGCACATGTGCAGCATCCCCCAGTTGCCTGGAGACAGATTGTCTGGGAACGTCACATCATCACATGACCGCCCTTCCTCACAGAGTCCATGAGAGCAGGAGAGAAGACAAGGCTGCCTGCCTGCTGCTAGTTAAGTTTGTTACAGGCTGGGAGTCTGTCTGGGACAGTGCCAGATTGGTTTGGGGAGTCGTGGAGACAGTCATGGTGCCGCACCGCCTGGGTTGGGATTGGGAGTCAAGTAGTCATGTTATGTGGTCTGGGTCCACTCCGGGAACACCAGATCAACTGCCGGTCAGGAGAAGTCGAGTCGAGGAACTGGAGAGCTGGTGTAACTGGAACTGGATGGAGCACCAGGGCGGAGGCTGAGGGTGGAGGCTCGGAGTAGGTCTGCTAGCCAAACTTTAAAGTAAGTGCTTCTTCAAGTTGCAAGTTGCTCTCAGTCTCCCAGCTCTCTGCTCTGCTGATTTGCTCAGTGCGTGAGTCCGACAGTCTATTCAGCATTTGTACAAAACGCCAGATACAGTACATACAGTACAGTGAAAGGATATGAACTACAGAACAAAAGGGTGACAGAGTTGTGCCTAAGGTGCCAGAAACCTCAAGTGATAGCAATGTTAGCAGCAGTCATGAAAGTAGGTAGTCTTTTCAAAACAAGGATTGAATGGTAAGCACTGTGGAGCAGCTATCTACACTGCAACTGTACCAAATTGAAGCTTCTGTCTCTTACATTTTAAAATATAATTTAAAGTAGAACTGAAAAGACAAAGAAACTACCCACATGCTGCAGGCATAAAATGATGCAGGTCACTGTGGTAAAAACTCAGCATTTCGGGTGTGAACTGTACTTCCTGTGACAGTGAGACTCTGTGTGTACGTCATTCATGGCCTGATCAGAAACCAGTATCAGAAAATAACTGCAGGAGTACTTATCAAGTTTTTTTTTTTTTTTAATTTAGATCAGTTGGGGATTTGGAAAAGTGGGATCTGGGGAGCTGACTGGTGCTGGGATGGCTGTTTTTACAAGAAAACTGACTGCTGTTACTGTTTTGCTAAGATGAGGAGGTGCAATACTAGTAAATCATCTGGAACCTAGAAAGAAGTACAGGAGTGTAACTATGGTCAGATAATAACAAACTTGTCCTTCTCACTGAGCCTATCGGGTTGCTTTATTTTTCTTACATATTTTATTACTACCCAATGTCCCTGCTATATTGGCTGCATGTTGTTCTTTATTAAACCATATTAGTTATATATGCATCACCTGAATGGGCTTTTCTCGTCTTCTCAAAATGCTGCTCCTTCTTGTCTAGTTAGCATTCTAGCAGCAGGCAAATAAAATAATTGTCTTTGCTTGAGTTTGACTCTGTTTTTTTGTGCATAAAGTGTCTACAGTACTGTGATGCGTGATGTCCTGTCAGCCAGGTGGTCCAGGCCAGCTCAAGACAGGACAGGAGAATCACTCAAATGAGGCCTTGTCCTAGATGATAATTTAGCACTGTGAACTGATCTGGTAGTGTAAAGCCATCAGGAATGGATTCAAGGACTGAGTGTCCTAGCTCTCTGGCTCATGGTTTCCAGTGATTCTGAATACCAGGTACACCCTCCCCCCCGGTTTAGACATGAATTTATAATGTTTTCCAGTGTGGATGCTGTCTGAGCTGGTCATTCTGATGTGTGCTGTGCTAGGCTAGCCACTTACATAAACAAGGCTTTCTGATGGAAAATAGCTGGTCTGTCATCATCACCATTGGTATTTTGGCAGAACTCCTACCAAAATGCCCAAGGTGAAGACACGCATCATAACAACCAGATCTGACAGCATCTGTACTGTAAAATATGATAAATTCATGTATAAACTTTGGTGAGGACGTGGGTGGGGGCAGGGGTGGGGCAGAGCTGGGGCTGGGGGTAGGGCAAGGGTGAGGGTCTGTCCCTTATTTTTGAAATCCAATGTTGGCAACCCTTCGCATTTACTACTGGTAGCGCACAATGAATGTTTATTTTGGAAGACCATGCTGCGGTAAAATTGCGATCCATGACTGACTAACGAAATTTGCATGCAAGTCTGTCTGCTTGCCATGAAATGAGTACTTGACACCAATTCTTCTTTTATTGGTTCTCCTATTTATTTAGTGTTATTATGGTGACTTTGTCGGAATGCCCTCATCTCCACAGTAATACTGGGAGAGGAGAACCAATAGAAGATTTTTATCTTTAGACCAATCAAAAAGTGAGTGTGACAGTCACGTTTTTATGTTGTTGCTGAATGACAGGTTAAAGTGTGTGTTGTCAGGTTCTGTGATGTACTGGCTGTCACAAGAAATTCAGAGCAGGGAGGTCATCTGAGGAGAATAAATAAATAAAAAAATAAGTTTACACATATTTAAAAGATTTGTTTCATTTCAGTCAAGAGAAATGAGTTCCCGACCAGGGATGGGTTTACTATAATGTAAATCTAAATGTATCTATGTGCGATCATGCCCCCACCTAGTCTCCCGACTGGTGGTTGCAGCAGCTCTGGGGCAGATCAGCAGATGCCTGAATTGGGCCCATCTCAGCAACTCTGAAGCTTTCAATTCCATCAAGTGTTTGTTTTTCAAAACAGGATCTGATCATCCATCTTGAGAGAGCTCTTCGACTCTGCAGAGAGTGAGAGTGAGTGAATGAGAGAGAAGGAGAAAGAGAGAGAGAGAGAGAGAAAGTTGATGCAGCATCCTCTTTTCAAACAGGCGAGCTCTCCAAGAATCGTCTGTTTCTAGCAACTCATTTCATACTCCTTGGTGGCAATTGTGCAGTTCATTCCTGTAAAGAAATGTTATCAGCCTTTAATCAAAAGTTCTGAATAGAATTTCTATAGACAACAATCCATAATGTTTTCATAAAGCAGAATTATTTTATGCCAAGCCACACTTTTTTTGTATTTCAGATTTTTAATTTCACTGCAAGGTATAATAGTTCCTTTCCATATCAGTTAGTAACTGATATGGGAAGGAAATAGTGCACCCTAGTGAATATAAAAATCTGAAATACAAAGAAAAGTTTGGCATGGCATACAATAATTCTGCTATAGGAAAGCATGTGTACATTCTAACCATCTCCTGTGCTAATTTGTAAGGACACTATTTTTGTATTAAAATCATGTTAGGAGGCAGTATAGCGTAGTGGTTAAGGGCACTGAGCTGCAAAGCTGGAGACCTGGGATTGAATCCTAATTCCCCCATTTGCATACTGTGTGACTCTGAGCAAGCCCCTTAACTTCCTTGTGCTCCCAGGTCGCACCTGGAAACAAGTTCTGGCTTAGTGTGCCTTTCCTGGTTAAACAATTTTCCCATCCTCCTTTGTTTTGGGTTTGCTATTAAAAAATCCATACGTCATTTTTTATATTGACTTTATACCTTGAGAACAACCCCTACATTTGAAGAAGAACCTGATTTTCCTTCAGAAAGACCAGCTAGTCCCTGGGACTGCATGCAGACCTTAGGAGTAAGGAAGTGACTGGGGTGCACCAACCTCAAAACACAGCAGCAAGTGTGCAAAAGTATCCATTATGCTAGGGGCTATGCAGATAAATGTTCGTTAAAATTTAATTATCTACCTTTGAAAATGGAAATACCTTATGAGACACCAGCTAGTCCAGCTCTTATCTATGTTCCTTATTATGTTATTTATATAGAATATTGGGTTATACCATTAAATAATTCTGTTGTTTTTTATCTTTTATAGTAAGATTCTGAAAGCTACCACGATCTTCAAAGGTTTAAAAAGGATTTGAGTCCAAATTAGAAACATAGCTACACATTTTATATACTTCTTAAAAATATTACAACATTTTAAAAACTCCTGGCTATTCCTATATCTGGAAAACATGAGATTAAAGGGTCAATACTGCAAATACAAGTGCAAAGCAAGCTGGTAATCTAATTTAAAAGAAATATCTAAATTGTTAATTCACAAATAAAAAGAAATTAATGACCAAGTATGGAAGCTAGTTTACGTATTAGTCATCAGTTTAACAATTTATGAAATATGTTGTGTATATTTTATAGGAAATAAACACTGTGTGACAACAAAAAATGCCACAAAATCACTGCAAAAATTGCAAAATATTATGGTGGCCTAGGTGGCCCCCAGACCCCGGCCCCTTTTTCCTAATTTTATTGCCCCCCCACATTACAGCTACTTGAACCCCCACTGCTTCCTGGTCTGGGATTTTATTCTTCAGGCTGTGAGCATTTGTAACCATGGCATTCCATGTTGTGCTGCCTATCTGCTCTTTACTCATGTCTTTGCTCCACTGCTTTCTTCCCTCCCCCCATTTTACCTTTTTGTGCTGCCTTCCTACCTCTGCCTTTCCCTCTTTGTCTGATATAGGTGATACTGTCTGCATTTTGCCTTCCTGCTCCTCATTTCTGGCTTCTTTTTCTTGTGGAGGTGGGCTGCTAGAGTCTCTCTGTTCCTGTTGCCCCCCCCCCCGGCTAGTTTAAATGCTCGGCAAGGAAGCAATTAAACTGTTCATTTAGGACTGCTTTCCCCTTCCTGGACAGATGCAGCCCGTAACTCTAGTACAAGGCCAACTCTTTCCATGTGGGTCCCCAGTCCCCAATGAAGCCATACCCTTTCTCACTGCACCAGCCCTTCAAGCATGTATTGAAGCTTCCAATATGGAGATTCCCATCCTCCCTTTTGCTGTGGACCGGCAGCCCCTCCGAAAATGTTGCGGACCTTGCTGCTTTCCCCAGCTGCCCTCACAACTTTTTGAACTCCTCCTGCACCTGCTCCACACTTTTGTCATGTCCTTGGATAGGTCATTTGTTCCAAGGTGGACAATGACCTCCACCTCCTCTCTCCTTGCAACTGACTTAGCAATCTTCTGGATCCACTCCCTATCCCTTTGAGCTGTGCCTCCTGGGAGGCACTTAAACTGCCTTTCCTCCCTGCTGTCCTTGCTCAGATCCATTCCCCAGAAAATCAAGTCCCCTATCAGGAGTAACTTCTTCTTCCACTGGGGTCCTCTTCCTCCTCTCACTGGGTCTCCCTTCTAGAGGACCTTCACATCCTCCCTGGTTGCAGCTTCAGGTTCTCTTACAGAACTCTTTACTCCTCCAAGACAGTGTAGGAGTTTTTAAGCTCGACCGGATGGGGGAATGTGTCTCTGCCTCCCCCTCCCTGAACCTTCCTGAGCCCACCATAGTCCATCCTGCCATCTGCCTGTGAAGCCATTGTGGCAATTTCTGGTGACATGGTTGCCTCCGTGGGGGGGGGATGAAGGTCACCAGTACTCCTGCCAGCTTGGCCTGAAGACTGGCCACCTCTGCTCTCAGCCCAGAGAGGTGCATGCATATGGGGCAGCACCACAGTGCCCAGAATGTCCTTCTGAAGACTGTTGCTCCCCACCCAGATCTCCTTTTAATCTGTCTGTATTCCCTCCTTTAATACTATCTAAAGCCTCTTGCTGCTATTGTTAGCCCATTCAGTTTGATTTACTTAAACTTTTGTCTTTTCTCTTCCTCTTTTGCTTTCTCTTCCTCTCGTTTGGACTAGTACTTCCTGGTAGAAGGAAGGAAGATGTACTATATGTCAGACCCATGCCCTATAAAAGGAGGACGAGCCCTGAAGTGGGTTTACCCCTGGACTAAGACAAACAATTAGCTCAATTAATCCCCAGCCCCCTGTTTTTAATCCCCGGTCCCCTCAAACCTCCTTCAGCTCCTCCCCTTATCAGACACATATTTCACAAAGTTTAAGTAACAGCTCTAGTCACAAATGTCTGCAAATATTCTCCCAGTTAAATCACCTCCCTGGCAAATCAAAGTTTCTCTAAGTAAAGAACAACCTCAAAAACAGCAAACCAAAATACTTACTTCTACCTACTTCCACGGGCCCCAGAATTATGAACTGAATTCAGTGTACTCAATTAAATCACCTCCTTGCTTTAAGGTAGCTGGTAGCTGTTCTTCCTCTCACCATCTTCAGCATGGCTGGCAGCATCTCTCGGGCACGGAGAGGACTGAAATTGCCCCCCAAAGTGAAAACATCCACTTTGTTGAGATCTTCTGTGCATCTCAAGGCTGCCATGGATGTTCTTTGAGGGGCAGCCTCTTAGAATCCTCCCTCCTTACCAGTGATCCCTTATACTCCCACTTCAGTTAATGGTGATCTGCTATAAATGGCCTTCAGACTCCAAGATCCCAGTGTTATTTCTGCTGTGTTGATGTCTGCCCTTGGAGGCTACCAGATGGTTAGACAAAGGTATTTGTTCTCTTCATTCACTGGATTTACAGAAAGCTGCTGCAAGTGAGAGGTGCTTGCCTCCTCAGGTGCCCTGGCAAGAGACCTGAGTCATGGGTGCCCTGAAGATACATTTATACCCTCCTATCACCCTGCCATCTTGACATGACTCATACCATCACCAAACTGGAATTCTAAACTCCACCCACTGGATCTCAGAAGTTCAACCAATCTGTAGGCTCTGTGGTCATGAACAGAATATTTAAAGCAGAGAAACAAAAAAATTTGGTTAAGAATTTGAATGACTAAAAAACATTATGTGCATTTGTGCTACAATTAAAGTCATACATAAAATAGCAAAAAAAAGTTATGTGTCATCTTGGCTTTGTGCAAGGCCCAAGGAATGTTACGACTCATGAACAGAAACCAAAGTGCCTTGTACATCTTGTTTCTGGCAGGGCCCAAAAGGCCTCGTGCAAAGGAATTTATAAGTCACCACCCACTTCACAAAGGGCCTCAAGGGCCATGTGCAAATTAAGTTGCCTCTCTACTTCTCAAAACTAAGGAAATTCATTCAAAAAAACTGTGTTATTGCAAATTAGGGTTGCTACAATGCAAAACTCAAATGCCACAAACTTTGGAAATGTGTTGTAATGGTTTTCTACCCAATGCCCACATAGTTTGAAAATGTGCTATTAGGGTTGTGAAGCCTAACTCCCACTTCTTGCTCCCTGCCCCTTCCCCTTCCCCTTTTCCCTTCTCCCTCCTCCTCTTCTACCCTCTACCCAAGGCCAAACTACAGGTATGAGGTCATGTATCAGTGGTGTGGTACCTCATACAGGGCCAAGATAGTCAACATTTCTAAATAGTAACCATCATCCCTACCCCCTCCCCAACTCCTACCCTCATGACCCAAGCCAAGCTACAAGTTTGGGGTCATGCCACATGGGTCTGGTATTTTATACACATTCTACACATTCTAGGTCTGTAATAAGAATACTTGCAGGCACAACTAAAGAGTTTTACATCCAGTTATTAAGTGGCTTACATTTCACACAATACTGTGGAAAGCAACAGGCTTGATACAGATTTGTGAGTTCTATACACAGTCTACACTGGTAATGTTCTTTCTTTAGGACACATACTTGGAAATATTCAAAGCAAATTACATGTTTTGGTTATCTATACTATTTTATGCAGTGGCTTTTTAAAGTTGTATGAAAAAGTTACAAGTAGATGGTAAATATTCTGCTAGGCAATGTGTGAAACAAAATACTGTTGTTGAATGGATGTTACACTATATACAGGGCCCACAAAGCCATAAACCAAAACACATACAATGGTGTGGTAACTGGGCAGGGGTCACAAGAACATACATGCCCAGACTCTGGTTGTCATTCTGGATGAATATTGGCACTTGAGGCTCAGGTGTCATCTGTAGTCTGGAGTGGGATTTACCATTTCAGAAATATCTCCTGGATTAATGCCTTGATCTTGCCTGAAGATCTGCCCTCACTGGTACATGTCTTTGTGACCTTCAGACTTGACTTCTGTAATGCTTTGCATCTCAGGTTTAGCGAAGTGGTTCCACAGTGCCTGCAGCCCGGAGCAGAACGTAGCTGCTTGGTAATTGATAATCCTCCCAAGGTCTTGTCATGTGACCCCAATCCAGTGTGATCTGCACTGACTACCAATGAAGTAGCGAATCATCTTCAAGGTCAGTTTACTGACCTACAAAGCTCAATATGGACTTGGCCCAGGTTATTTGAGTGATCTTCTGTCTCCTTTCTATTCCTCCCACCCCCTCTGCTCCACAGAGGTGGGACTCCTTGCGGTTCTCAGTGCCAGGCTTAAGACATCTGGGGATCACATTTTGAAGTGGCTGACCTGGCACTGTGGAACTCGCTTCCCAGATGTCTGAGAGAGGCTTCTTCAGTGGAGAACTTTAAAAGGGGCTTTAAGACCTACCGGTTTAGACAGGGTTTTGACTTTAGTTAATCCCCATTGGTTGCTTTTAGCCATTGACGTCACTCAGTTTTCATTATTTAATTCATATTTATGTATTTTAATTGTTGCTTCACTTGTGTTACTCATGATTCTGATTTATGTTTTTAACTGTGTACCATGCTCAGAGCCCCTGGGATTGGGCACTATATAAATAAAATTGCTACTACTACTACTACTACTACTACTACTAACTGTGCAACTTAGTGTTTGTTTGCTATTGGAAAAATGTGTGAGCAAAGCAGTACCCACTTCCAGAGAAAAGGGAGACCTGCTCATGCCAGTTAGTATGCTGTTTGCTGCTCAGCATCACCAGTGTGAAGAAGAAGTGAGAGGAAAGAGATGTGATCTGCTCCTCAAGACTGCTGCAGGGTCAGCTTGCAGGAACCATAGCCTGGTACCAAGCTGCTATCACCTCAGATATCCGGGAAAGACTGAGAGCAAGAGAACAGGGAACCCATCAGATGGCCTGTCTGAGATAAGTGAGAGCTGAGTTGCAAAGCACTGCATCGAGAGAGAAGGTCTGGTGTGAGACAGAACCATAAGTAAGCTCAGAGCTTGGCCCAGCAAACAGGGACACAGTGTAAACTAGAGGGGAACTGTTCACTGAATTGGGCTGGCCCGCCTGGATTTTACAAATACCCCCTGTTGAAGTCAGAGTCATTTTGCACTTGTGTGACCTTTTGGAGTTTTGATATTGATCAAGCATTGCTACAGCTTAATTTAATAGTGCATCAGTGCAGGCCAACAGCTGCACTTCCATGGGCCTGCACCAATTCAGGGACTGGGTACTTGGTGACTATATAGGGGCTACTGTACCTAGAGTGGTTGGGCAGGGGGAAACTTACTGGTGCCAAGTGGGAGACAGTAGTGCCTACAGGACAAGAGAGCATGTGTAAATCACTGTGCTGTGCATTGTGTTATGGGGCGGGTTGAGTGTCAGGACTGTGCCTAGCTGGGCCTTGTTACTGACAGCCCAAGAAGGTTTATTTCAGTCACAACTGCTCAGAGGAAAAGAAGAGCAGTTACTGTTTGGGCTCAGTCTATGAAGGGCACTCAGAGACCAGCCATACTGCAACAGCTACCTTATTTGCACCAAAACCATTTTCCCTTCCATTAGTGCATCTCCATAAATAAAATTGAGTTTGCTACACCATCGCTTATTATTGTCCATATAGAGTATAAGTGCATGCTCATAGAGAACTGCTTGCCATTACTTAGGGTCTGTGGAAGGGGTGATCACAGTGGGGAGATGGGCAGGTACAGCATCCCAGGGGATTGTACTGACTAGTCACCAGGCCCACTTAAATCTTTCTCTGGGTGGAGGCAATCTGCTATTTCTACAATCTTGATATGAACCCCATAACTCCTGAAGGTGGTAACAAACCCAGGATCCATCATGACATCTATGGTGACTTACCTCTGCTTGAGGAGCGAAGAATTTGGATCAGCCAAAAATTGATGGCCCAGACCATTGTGTTCTTTGTCGGCAAATGGGACATGGGACGTGTGACTAGAAAAGATCATCATATTTGCCTGCACAACTATCACTCCTTCAGGGGGAGATCTGGACATTTGGTACCTACTAATTTTGATTATGTCTGCCACCAACCAAGTATAGAAGACTTGCTGGAAGAAATTCTAAAAAGGGTTGCCACCCTGTGAGTCAGAATATCCATTCTGACAGGGAGAATAGTTAGCTAGAAACATAGACTTTGATGGCAGATAAGGACCACTTGGCCCACCTAGTCTGCCCGTTTCCCTACCTATTGGATAAGCTGCAGATCCTAGTTAACCAACAGCCTACTCCTTCCTACCCCCCACTAGAACTGCCTTATGTCTCTACCATGCATTCTTGAATTCCCCCACTGTCTATGACCCCACAACCTCTTCAGGCAGACCGTTCCATGTGTCCACCACCTTCTCTGTGAAGAAATACTTCTTCACATTGCCCCTGAATCCTCAGCATTGAATCTTGTCACAGGCGTTGCTCAGTTGCCCAGTGTCCCCACACCTGTAGCATGTCTGCAGTAGCTGCTCAGAACCACCTTTCGGGACTGATTTATGAAATGACAGTGTCACAGTTCATGAGGTAGGCCCCCAAAAATCCTATGTTGAAAATTTGGTGGAAAAATTCCCAAAAATGACTGTTTTATGAGCATGCGTTGCGCTGTTCCTACGCATGCTCGTAAGTTCCCGAATTTTCAATATTTTCACTCCAGATTTTCAACATTGTCATTTTACTACACCTCCTTATGAGCAGCACAGCTGTCACTTTTCACATCTTGCCCAAAATGTACTTCCACGCATGTAGCGCACAATGGCGCAGTCGGTGTGCAAAATCAATGTTCGGTACAGATTAAGAAAATCACAGTGACACTGTTCATGAGCAGAGGTGTTAAAATGGCTATGTTAAAAATTTGGTGAAAAAAGTCCATAAAATGACTGTGTTACGAGAGACCATTGCGCAGTTTCCACGCACACTCATAAGTTCATGTATTTCTAATATTTTCAGTCCAGATTTTCACCACTGGCATTTTTTCACACTTCCTTATGAACAGTACAGCTGTAATTTTTCACACAATTTTTCACACCATGGCTGAAATGTGTTTTTTTCACTTTCAGCGCAGAAATGCATGGTCGCTGTGGGAAATCACTGTTCGGGACAGATTAAGAAAATCACAATGACACTGTTCATGAGCGGAGGTTCCAAAATGTCTGTGTTGACAATCTGTTGTAAAAAAATCCCCAAACTAATTGCATTACGGGTGTGCGTTGCGCAGTTTCTATGCACGCTCGTGACGTCACCAGTTTTTTTTATATTTTCACTGCAGATTTTCAACGTTGCCATTTTTTGCACCTCTCCATGAACAGTACAGCTGTAATTTTTCACATCCTGTTAGAAATGTGTTTTCGCACCTGTGGTGCCAAATGGCGTATTTGCAGTGCAAAATCAGCTTTCGGCTAATGAACTGATAGTGCCACTGTTCATAAGGTGGAGGTCACAAAACACCCATGTTGAAAGTTTGGAGTGAAAATGCCAACAAACGCTTGAGGCGTTAGGGTTTCCGACCATAATGCCCCACCCTGTAGAGATTGACAGGCATCAGGGGTGTGACTTGGGATTCTCGCCTGTAATGCTCATACGATTCCACACCCTACAGCCAGTGAGAAGCATCGAGGTGTGCCTTGGACTCTTCAACCCCAAAGTTCACCCCATTCTCCTATACAGCACCCATCTCACTGTATTTCCTGATGTAATGGGGTGAGCATAAGGGCCAAAGATCCCAAAGCACACTGTGACACTTGTCAGTGTCTGCAGGGAAGGGTGTGGTGAAATGGCGTGGCCGTTATGCCTGGTGACCCAAAGGCACACCCCAATGCCTGTCAGTCTCTGCAGGGTGGTGGTGGGGTTGGCTTCAGTTCAATACTTCACTGCCATTCCTATTATGCAGTTCTCTAACTCCTACACTACCAATGCCAATGCCAGCAAGCAAACATTCGGCATTGACAAATGCTTGTTAAATGTATGTATGCAAATGTAAGAAGAGGATTACGGGGGCAAATAACATTCCAGTTTCTTTTTTATTTTATTTTAACAGCCTAGCTGAAGTTTTAAGTGAGTAGAAGTGGCAGCCATGTTTGTGATGGCAATCAGGGATGTCTGGTTAGTACGATTTTACTGTGAAGCGGCTGCTGGATCTTTATCCAGTGTCGATGTGCTAAGATAACAGCACCGGTAAAGATGGCCCATAGTCAGATGGGTTTCACGATTTTTCAAACCCATTTTATAATTGCTAAATATGTTGCAATGTATGCTAATTTGTTTGCCCTGTATCATTCTGTGTAAGGCATTGTTGTATGTAATCTCCAAGTGGTACCTGAAAATAGGCATTTGTTTGCCTAGTACACTTATGGTCAGCAAAAGCTAAATAAATGGAAAATGCTTGAACATGCTCAAATCACAACATAATACACCGAGTGCCCCTAGTTCTTTGATTCCAGAAAAACTGTGACAGCTTACGTTTCAATGTCAGAAAGTGATGTCTTTATTAGAAAAACTAATCTGCTGAAACTCAATGCCATTTGAATTGTACCCTTAAAGATCCAGTACCCAACTTACTACCACTGAGCACCCAAAGTGAAGTACATTTTTTTTCACCTGCTTCTGGTTTGTTGGAATAGAGAAAATTGATATTGGGGTTCACAGAGGGGTTCTAGCATAGAAACTGGATCAGCGAAAGCATTTTGGATAACAACATTCAATACTTTAACCTCATTCAGTTTGAACAAGGAGCCTTCACTACCTTTGTATCTGGGAGAAAAAAAACCATTGCATGGATTTCTGATCCCAGGGAGTTTTATATCAGGAGTTGAGGGCGTCTTTGTTAGATATATATTTTTCCTGATATGCCCACTGATGTTAGTTAGTGACTTAAAGTAGAATCAATTGCATTTCTCAAGTACAAATATCATGGATTTTTAATCCTCTTAGTTGGAATTGTAGTAGTAGTAGTAGCTTTATTTCATAGGCACCCTTCCCCTGAGGTACAGGGTACTGATTAAGCTTCCTATTTATTAACTTTTCTAAGCATTTTGTAATATGTAAGATTCAATTTGTGATGTGTCTACTATGTATGCTTTTATATTTCGCTGTGTGTGCTCACTGGTGGTACAGTATGTTGGGTACTGTAGTTTTATGTATATGATTTAAAAGGCACCAGGTGGAGTCACGTGATGTGTCTGTTGTGAGAAGCAGCTTCCCTCTCAGCTCTGTGAACTGAACTCTTTAAATGAGGCAGAAACCTGCAAACTCAATCATTTTTTATTTTACTCATAATTGTATCGCCTGAGGATCACTCACGGAACACTTGGATCCCCTTTTTAGCTGAAATGAGTGATCAGGAACCACAACAAATGGATCTGTCATTGGTTCCTCTAATATCACCCCACTCCTAATTGGCTACAAGGCAGAAGCAAGGCTCACCTCTGGATTTTCCACCAGAACCTGATGCCTGGGAAGACATGGCCGACAAACCTGATAGATTCTTCAGTGAGCTGGCTTCCATAAAAATTACTATCAGAATTGGTCAATGACTTCAGAACTCTAAAGTCTGCCCTGGAAATGCTGACCATGACAGTGGGTGATGCTGAAGTGTGTATCAGTTCTATAGAGGACTGGCAGGAGTGGGAATCATCCAAAATGCAGCAACTGAAGAACATTTTTTTATCTAATTTAGAAGATCGTGTGGAAGACCAAAAAGGGAGGAATAGGAGAAACAACCTGGTCATAGTGAGAATCCTGGAGAAGGCAGAAGGAGGGAATAAGCTTGCTTTCATAAACAATCTCCTTCAATACATGGTAGGACTGTCCAAGATGGGGAACACTTACACCACTGAATGAGCTCATCGGTCCCTGAGACCGCAACCTCCACCTGGGGATAAACTCAGAGCAATTATTTTGCAGTGCTTAAACTATCAAGAAAAATTATATATCCAGCCTCAAGTCCACAAGCAAGGCACCTTAATGTGGAATGGGAATTGTTTCCACATATTTACAGATGTTACTCCAGCAGTTCATGAAAAGCAACTCACCTACAAGAAGATCAAGTAAATCTGCCCAGATCAAGTCCCACGTGTTACACCCTGCCAGACTAATCGTGACCACGGCACAAGGAACGCATGAATTCACCAACATTGATGTGGTGTACGAGGTTTTCCTAAAACTGCTGCCTGATCTCTTCAAACTGCCACCACTTTGCTAATCCCCCCATGCCTATCTCGCACCTCCTCAGGTACCTATGCTTTTGAATCCGCTTTGACTGACTGTAGAATGTCTGGTATATAGTATTGGTAGCCCCTGCCTATACCATTGTTCTGGGTCACAGGATCCCCCCCCCCGGGTAATAACTGTTTGTGTTTCCCTTGTTTTTGTTTACAATGGTCTGATTATTATGGATACTGCACCATGTTTAAACTTGTTTACTGGGCATGGCACTTGGCCCCCATCATGGCGGACTGTTTACAGTTTTCTCAGCTGTCACGCTTCTTCTAGAGGCTACTGTCCCTCTTTCCAACACACAGCTACTGACAGTGCAGCAGCAGCTGGACACTTCTGTCAGTAACTGTCAATTCTATTGTCCACTTCAGCTGTGTGACACACCTCCATGGCTCTTTCCCTTGGCAACCAACTGGCCAATGAGTCCTCCTGCAGGACACATCCCTTTCCGATGCATCTCTATACTGCAGCACTGAGTGGGACCCTATTCGTGCATTCATGCATCTTGAGCTACTGATCAGGTGGTTTTCATCGATTTAGCACATTGTGAAGTGGCATTTATTTTAGTCATTGTACCACCTTTGCTCTATTTGACACCTGATGACACAGCAACACTCTAAAAGCCAAATATGGCTTCACCTATGGATCCATCCACTTCACTGGGCCTTCTCAAATGCAGCGATCAGTAACATGGACCTACTGGAGCACCCACTTTGCTGAACTTTGTGCTTCCTAATTGCCACAAGTACTGTAAACTGTACCTCTGTTTTTACTCACCATTTCCGGACTCTTATCTTTCCCCATTTTGCTGGAATTTGCGTGTGTACTCCACAGATACAAGAGCTTTGCAATCAAAGACATTTTAGACTGTACTTGAAGTGTCATTGATGAGAAACTAATGGCGGACTAACTCATGGGTTGGGCAGACGGGTTGAGGCCTCTTGAAACTCGGGATGCAAGGGGGGTTACTGTATATACTGTGTTTCTATTTTTCCTCATGCCTTTCCCCTTTGTGCAGCTGCTTGCCACCTGCTAATATTAAAGTATTTAAATGTATTGCATATTACTCCCTACTGCATACCACATCTCTGCCTTATACACTACAGGTTTTATTTACCACAATACTTAAATCGGTTCATGAGCAGAGGGTCACCCTCATACAAGCCCTGATCGGACTTGTTGATTGTGGTTGGCCACGCCAGTTAGATACCCCTTGTGAGATGACAGCTGGTGCAGATCTCAAACCGCTCTAAAAGCTTATTATTGTTCACTACTGCTCTCATTACATCACTGGTTCAGTTGTGTTTTTAGTGGTGTAATGACGGTTACTCTTGTTCTATATTTTATCCAGTTAGTTGTATTGTATGTTCCTATTGTTACCTATAGTGCACTGCTGATACAATTTTATATAAATATGTTCCTATCATGGGTAAGGGCTAGTTACAAACACAGGATTACATGAGATCATGTTACCAATCCCAGGTCTTACAACTACAGCCAAAAGCAAACTAGTCAGTCCTCCTTAATGTCTCCTTGAAGGTTTCCCAAACATTTACCATTAATTATTTATGGCAGTCAATCCTTATTGTTATGTGACATGGAATGTTAAAGGGGCTCAGACCAAGAAAGAGAGATACCAACTTCTCAAGCTCCTCAGATCCCTAGGGGTTAAGATTGCCTTTTTACAGGAGAGACCCACACCCACGCATCAAGCAACACTTTGGAGGAGGGAGTGGTAGGGCAGGTGTTTGCCACTGGAGTTAGTAACAAAAAAGCAGGGTTGCTATCCTAATTCACAGAAGCCTCCCTTTCCATCCAATTGACTAGCAAATAGACTTGTTATGAAGGTACATTATAGTCAGGGGTAACCTGAACAACTTAGAGATAACTCTCGCCTCAGTCTATGGCCCAAATGAATAGGAACCGCAATTCTTCACAACACTTCTAACTAAACTGGTGAGTATATCTAGCCACCTCATTTTCCTGGCAGGAGACTGGAATTTAATTCCAAATAATGCCTTAAATAGGTCAAGAACTAAGCAGATGGGTCTTTCTTCCACCCAAGGGGCCTTTAAGGAACTTCAGGACTCCCTGGGGTTAGCAGATATATGGGGGTATTGCAACCTACCTCCCAGGAATACATATTTTGGTCAGCGGATCATGACTCCCTCTCGAGCCTTGACTTCTTTTTAGCAAGTCAGGATGTCCTTAAAGTCATCACTATATGAGAAATATATTCCTGGATCATAACTGATAACTCTCTTGTTGGCATGTCCTTTCTACCTCCTGAACAGGCCTGTCATGAACGTGGAGACTTAACCTTCTAAAGGACTCACATTGTCTAGGTGAAATAAAGAACTGTGCCAAACAGTTTTTTCATGTTAATAAAGACTCTGTTGCTACCCAAGCACACCTTTGTGGGGCATTTAAATGCACGCTCAAGCAGGAACTTATTCGTCTGACTTCTACCAGGAAAAGGAAGAAGGAAGGCGGAGGGCAAGCAACTATTGCAAACCATTAGAGACCTCAAAAAGAAGGTCTCAGGGAGAAACAATACCACTATCCTTCTCCAACATAATGCAGCCAGAGCCAAATATGGGGAGCTTCTTCAGGAACAGGCAGGTGCCCCTATATCAGAGCATGAAGTTAAACAGACTACAGTCTCTCTACCACCTGACAAGGCATCCAGGCCAGATGGGTTCTCCCCTAACTTCTACAAAGCCCTGGCACAGGACCTATCCAACCCCCTTGTGCTACTCTTCAGTGAAGCTAAGTCAAATTCAGATTTAAATCCGAACTTGCAGGAAGCCCTCATAACCTTACTTCCTAAGCCTGACAAGGATCCGACACTAGTGAGTAGCTATAGACCTATCTCACTCCTTAAAATCGATTTGAAAATCTTAGCTAAAATTGTAGCTACCAGAGTAAATGCTGTTTGGAGTTCTCTGGCTGGCCCACAACAAGTGGGCTTCATGCAAGGCAGACTTGCTACTGATCACCGCGCGAAAACTGGCCCACATTCTCACTGCATCCAGGGACTCACAAACTCCAGCTGTGCTGCTTTCCCTGGATGCAGAGAATGCCTTTGCCAGAGTGTCATGGACCTTTCTCTTTGAGACTCTGAAT
This sequence comes from Neoceratodus forsteri, assembly GCA_016271365.2. Lineage (NCBI taxonomy): Eukaryota > Metazoa > Chordata > Ceratodontiformes > Ceratodontidae > Neoceratodus > Neoceratodus forsteri. Next base: position 1,274,651,562 of record CM057450.1, on the reverse strand, counting down.
GAATTTGGTTTTCCCTCCTCATTCATAGACTGGGTCAAATTGTTATACTCACAGCCCTCAGCTAGGATATTCTGTAATGGTGTCCCTTCCCCCCCTTTGAGTTACAAAAATGCTCCCTTTCTCCCTACCTCTTTAATTTACATTTAGAATCCCTAACAAGTAGGATCTTGGCTGATGATAACATAAAGGGCATCACAGTGAGGGATTTCAGATATACAATTTAGACCTACAGTGGTAATCATAGAAAAGTTTCTCAGTACTGAGGTATACCTGAGTATACTGAGGCAGAATGAGACAGGATCACATTACAGTCAATGCAAATTGCCTCAGTGGTACTTCGAGGTAGAAAACTTTAAGATAACTACTACTGTATGCTGATGATGTGTTCCTACATCTTGAAGACCCAGTCCACCCAATTCCAGCAGCTTTTACCTTCTTATAGGAATTCAGGTGCATCTCAGGGTATAAACTGAACCTTGCCAAAACTTGTATAATGCCACTCAACCATCATACACTCAATGCATAGGCACTGCAATGGGGTGGGGGGAACACTTGGTGCCCTGACTCAATTAAAAATCAGGGCATTTTTACTACTCAGAGTGAGAAGTTAATGTTCTCCAAAAACTTAGTCTCCCTCCTCAAGTCAAATCAAACAGGATTTGAAATGCTGGATGTCTCTCCCTTTGACTCTCTGGGCTAGAATTAATGTTATAACAAGAATTTGTCAATGCCACATGTTGTCTTGCTGGCGTTGGCATTGGTATTGCAGGAGTTAGAGAGATGCACAACAGGTATGGATGTGACATATGGAACCGACGTCAACCCCACTCCACCCTGCAGACAGCTATACTGTTCACAAGGAGGTGTGAAAAAATGACAGTGTTGAAAATCTGGACTGAAAATATAAAAAATTCTCAAACTTACAAGTGTGCATGGAAACTGCGCAACGCACTCCATAACACAGTCATTTTTTGGAATTTTTTTCACCAAATTAGCAACATAGGCTTTTTGGGAGCCCCCACATGAACAGTGACACTGTTATTTCACTAATCGGTCCCGAAAGGTGATTCTGCACAGTGACAGCAAAATCACCTTTTGGGACCAAATAATGACATGACAGTGATTGAGTTCATGAGGTGGGGTCCCAAGAACCCCATGCTGAAAATTTGGAGCCAAAAGTCACAAAAATGGCTGAGATATCCACTTAAATTGAACCCCCCTCCCACTGATGCCATTATACAGCTTACTGGCATTTCCTCAGTTCGTGGTCGGCTTTGAAGAATGCAGATGTGTTCCTGCTCCACTGAAGATCATTGCACGGAGGTAAGTACGGGGTGAGCGGGGTGCGGGAAGGTGGGATACGAGATGGTGGGTGAGGGTTGGGAAAGAGGGCACCAGAGACAACGAGGGACCATTTTCTCTTTTACAGGTAAAAAACACAAAGACATCGTGGGAAGGTTTTTTTTTTTTCAACAGGTTTGTCTTGGCACACTGGGGTGGGCTGCTAATTAGTGCCACCTGTGTTTTTAGGAGGGGGACTGAAGCCAGTTGGGCCCCGTGCATCTGAAAATGTCATCTGTGTTTGGGGAAGGCGCATGATGCCGAGGGGATTGGGCACCCCTCGGCAGACAAATTAAAATAGGGAGACATTATGCTGCTGGGGATTGGGATCCCCCATCGGCAAATGAACTGGGCAGGGGGCATGCCGACAGAGGGATTGTGCACACTGATGTCGGCTTTCAGGCAGGACTGTGAGAGGTGGACAGTGACAGCTGCTGCCATGTTTATTGAAATGTTACACCAGGCAAGACACGCCCTGCAATGATGGGTTGCTCCCTCATTGCAGCGGCGAAATTGTTTCAGGTTGGTGGTATGCTTTTGCAGCATTGTCATAGACAGCATGGTATTTCATTGGTGCCACAGAGCCCAGCCCAAAAAAGCAGTGGCGCCACTGGCCACAACAGACTGCACCTCCAAAACCTGCTACTCTAAGCTACCACAATATGCTGTTTGGCTTGTTCGCAAGACAACATAAAAATGGGTATTTATTAGGATTTGGTTAGACTCTACATATATGTTTTCCTAAGATTAGCATACACATAATAGAATATTTACAGCCAATTGGGAAGCTCTATTTCAGCAGTTTTTTTTAATAATTATGATTAGATTACATGTTCAACTTTTTGGAATGATTGCTGATGACTCTTAGCATATTGTTTGCTTCCGCAAGGGGGAGCCCAGGTGCCCAGATGAAGGCTGTCATTTGCTGCTCTGTTATTGATCCCAGGACTCCTGACAAGCATTTTCTGTCCCTTCCATCCCTTCTCCCAGTCACCCACCAGGGTTTAGTAATAGAAATTAAAATAAGAAAACAGCCTAAAAATGAAAAAATAAATGAGCATTTGTTAGCAGAATTCTGTCTGAATCATGAAAACTATAGATACAGTATTATGTATGCTGGTTCATACCTTTTTGCTCACTACTTTCAACAGGGTATTGTAAATGTTAAGAAGCTTAAAACAGTGAAATAATTGTGGTTAAAATATTTTGGGATGAACTGCAGATCCCACAACAGGGAGCATTTGCAGCAATGTTGACGTTGAGAGGATTGAGCAAATAAAGTTGAGGAATGCACATCCTCTGTTGCCCCCCAAATTACTCCTCTGTTTCTCCCAAAATTACAAAGCTAAATTTAACATTCCTAAACTGGATTCTGAGAGAGGGAAGCAGGCTTTTAGTTACTTTGTAAGAGACAAACAATACTCACACTCCAGAGCCAGGAGCTCAGATGTTCCAGTGAAGATCATCAGACAAGTTTTTCAAAAATCAAAAGTTGAATTTATTGCTATTAGATAAGCAGATAATGGTCAAAGTAAACTAACAGAGCTGTACCTCTGCTAGACCAGGTGCCCTGGCGCTTCACCACGTAAGGCTTCATTTTTAGTTACTTTGTGCCTGCCTTTTGGAACTCTTTTTTTTTATCCTATGTTTATACCCCGTCATGCCCTCAGTGTCCCCCCTCTGGCAACTATACCCAGCCCCATCACTCCACCCACCCACCCAAGACTTATTTCACCTCTTGAACCGCCATGGGTGGGCACCTTGGGAGATGGTGTGGAGCCTGGAAGGATGTTACTTTCATCCTTTGCCATCGGGGGAGTTTTCTTCCATTCACGCCCCTTACCTGGTGCATTAGGCATGCTCTGGCACTCATGCACTACATGTAGATGTAGTAATGCCAGTGTGCCCACTCCTGGCCAATGAGGTAGGTGGTTGTTGTAGCACCACCCAGCCTCTGCTAGGTGGTGACCATGCAGTGGAACACGCTGTGCCTATACCCCAAAGAAGGGGAGCTATCTCTGAACCCTCAGTCCTCCTACCTCCAACCAGCCCTTGAGTGACCCTGGTCCATTTCCAAATCATCTCAGCCCTCTATGTCTCTGAGCAAACAGCTCCTTGGAACTCTTTACCAAATATGTTTCATTGTTTATCTGAAAGGTGTCCAGTTAAGACTGAGATTAACAACTGGTTTATTGCAAATCTGCCTGTAACAGTATTTTTACTTATTTACTGAAAAGTTTCACCAGGAAGGCACACTGAGCAATTGAGGTGCTCATCTCCTAGTGCATCCTAGGGAGAAGAGAGGTGAGAACAGTAGAACAGCCATACAGTTTTCAAAAACAGATACAACTAGTACATGGAAGATACAACCACAGAATACAATTTTTATCAATACAATACATACATAAGTGCTTGTAACCTGGAAGTGCAAATAGCCCTGAATATATATAGCCATTTGTTTGTTTGAAGTACCATATGGTGCTTACGCTGGTTGAAGGAGATGGGGAGGGAGAAGAGACAAGAGCAAGCAAAGATTAGAGAAAGATTAAGTGCTGGTGCAATCTGCAGAGAAGAAATTATGAAGGACTGAGGTGAGCGAGAGTGGGGAAGAGGCAGTGTATTCCAAAGTTTAGGGAAACTACGAGAGAAGGCAGCCTGACCAACTGAGGCAGAGCATCAAGGAATTGCCATTGTGCGAAAGTCATTTGATGTAAGGGAGCGAGAGGGGGTGGGTGGGATTGATAGGGAGGAAGAGAGGTAGCAAGGGAGAGACTCAAACCAAAACTCAGAGATGAATTTAGCAGTATGGGAGTATCATCTGTCAGTGAGTGATGGGAAAGCAAGAGAATGGTAAAGGTGGCAGTGGTGAATGGGGGGGCGAGTCAAATGCGAAAGGGCAGAAGGAGTTTAAGAGGGTGTCCAGTCTGGTTAAGGAGGACTTTGGAGCAGCACTGTAAACTACATCACAGTAGTCAAAAATGGGTAGTATCATCTTCTGGGCAATTTCACGACTTGCTGGTAGTGGAATGCTACTATGGGTCCTGAATAGGGCACCAAGCTTGGGGTGCAGTTTTCTCAGGATGGTGTCCACATGTCCAGAGAAACTGAGGTGTTGGTCCAGCCAAACCCCAAGGTATCTGAAAGAGGAGGTGTCCTTGACATCAGTCCCATCAAGGGTGTGGAAAGTGGGCAGGGTGGGTAGCCTAGAGAGTCTCTGCCTCATGCCAAAGATCATGGAGATGGTCTTCTTGGCATTGAGAAAGAATTGATGTGAGCAAAGTCAATTCTGAACTTTGTCAACGTCAAGCTGTAGTCTGAATGCCACATCAGAAAGGGAGTTGCCAGAGGTGAACAGGACAGCTGTCCATTTACATGTGGATGGAGGATGTTTTGCAGACTGAAGCTAGGTCATTTAGAAAAATTGAGAATAGGAGTGGACCAAGCACAGAGCCCTGTGGCATCCCAGTGTTTATAGGAAGGGGAGGGAATAGCGAGTCTGCAGTTCTAACTGACTGAGTTCGGCCTGCGAGGTAAGCTTGGAACCAGTCCTTAGCCAATTCAGATAGGCCAGCTGACGTGAGGTTTTCTAGAAGCAGGGTGTGGGAGACTGTGTCAAATGCCTTGGCAAGGTCGATGAAAATGGCTGAAGTGATTAGGCCACTGTCCATCCGTGAGAGGATGGAGTCCATGAGCCTAAGTAGGGAGGTGGTGGTAGAGTGATGTTTCCGAAAACCAGATTGGAAAGGGGTGAAGAAGCAGGAATGAGAGAGATAAGAGTTGAGCTGTGTAAGAACCAAATGCTCTTGAAGTTTTGCAAGGATAGGAAGGAGAGGTCACCACCCTTGGGGAGGGGAAGGACAATGGCATGTTTCCAGGACACTGGTACAGAAGCAGTAGAGATGGATAGGTTTAGAATCTTGGACAGCAGAGAGGAGATAGCTGGAGCCGATAGGTATAGGAGTTTGGGGTCTAAACCATCTGGCAAGCTGCCTTTTGTGGGGTTAGTGCAATGAGAGCTTCCAGAGTATCAGCAGGGGAGATCCTAGAGAAAGAGAAAAGTTCATGGGGGGAGTGTACATTTAGGGCAGGTAAAGAGTGGGAGGGGGTAGACAGGGGAGGTGGGAGGGAGGAGAGGAGGGCAGAGGCAAAGAGGTGAAATAGGAGTTAAATTCTTTTGCGACAGTAGGGTGATCAGATGTAAGACAGTTGTTTATTTTGAAAAAGGGGGTGGATGATTTGGGGGGGGGGAGAAAATGGCATGAACTACCTTCCAGAATTTAGAAGGGTTGTTGATATTTGTTTGGAAGGCAGTACAGCAGTATTCAGCCTTTGCAAATCGGGTATCTTTGGTAGATGAGTTCCTAAGGAAACGGTAAGATGCAAGGTCGCTTGGCATTTTGGTGGTTTTGTAGGTCTTCCATGCTTTGTCTCAGTCCCTTAGACAGGCCAGCAGTTCAGGAGAGACCCATGGGAGATGATTACCATGGACCCTGGAGAGTCTGACAGGTGCATAATGGTTCCATGTGCTAAGGAATTTATCTTTAAAATAATCCAGAGCTTCATCAACATTGTTAGCTGCCAAGACAGGAGACCAATCAGTGTGAGTCAAGTCATAGATAAGGGGGTCGAGATCCAGAGATTTGTAGGATGGGGTCACTATAGTGTTGTGGGACTGGGAGACCTTAGGCCTATGTATTTTCTGGACTAAGTAGATCATATGGTGATCACTTATTGCATCAGGAAGTAGGCCTCATTGAATAACTCTGTAAGGGTGAGAGGTGAGGGCCCAGTCAAACAGAGAGTGGCTATTTGTTTTGGTATTTATATTGGTAGGCTCTTGTATTAGTTGTGAGAGATTAAGAGCCCCAATCTCAATTTGACTCTTACTTTGTGTGTCGGCCAGCCAGTTTAAGATAAAATCACCCATTACATAAAGCTCTCCGGGGGAGGTGTGGGAAACAATGGAGGCAACGAGGTCAGTCATTGTAGCAGTAGGGAGGCCAGAGCGACCATAGACACCAGCAATGAAGATGGAGATAGAGAAAGGCAGGGATAGCTTTATGAGCAGCATCTCATAGGCACCAGGGAAGGAGTTAGATAGGGCAGTAATATATTGTAATGCTGAGGAGATGTACATAGCTATCCCATCTCCCCTACCTGCATGGTCTTGGTGGGAGATGGTATAGCTTGGGATAGATATTGTGTAATTTGCTATCTTCTTGCTGAGCCACGATTCAGAGATGATGAGAATGTCTGTTGAAAGAGATACGACGAGAGGTTGCAGTAGGTCAACTTTTGGTAACAAAATGCGTATGTTAAGGTGAAGAAGCTTGAGGCCACACGGGAGGTCAGGGGGTTATAGCCGGAGTGGCCTGGGTTGGTATTTGTAGCATCAGAAGGGAGAGGTCGTAGGTTGGGATTGATATCACCAGTGGATAGGAGAAGTAATGTGATGATGAGGTAGTGCATTTTGGAGCTTTTATGCCATGATTGGTCTGCTGCCTACCGCGGCTTAAGGATATCATGGGTAGGTGCTGGCAGGAGAATATTTAACTGCCTTAGTAGTCACCAATGCTAGAAGAGATGCACAAGGTAGGATTGAACAATGGGACCATATATGTAAGAAGGGAGAAGGGGTAATGGCATGGGAGAACTCAGGTACCTGTATGGTAGGTGTATAGGATCTATGTGATAATGGCGAAAGCCTAAAGACGATTGCTGTTATCCACAAGTCAAGAGTGCTGAAAATTTATTTCAGCACTCTGACACCCCAGCGTACAGCAAAACAGCGCTGGGGACTTAGGTTTTTAATGTTCTATGCAGGGGGCTGCCCTGCATCCCCCCATGGGGCTTTGCACTGCACCCCCTACTTAGGATTTTCAACTCCAGGGGGTGCATGTCGGGGGTGAAAACATAAAAAAAAGGTTCTGGCCTGGTGCAACAAAAATGCACCAGCTCCCAGACCCGGTCCCAAACATATTACCCTGCCGACCAATGCTGCCAACCCACCCACCAAGTCACGGGATCGGCTCAGCAACCCACTATGGCACCACCCCTCACATTCCCTCCCACCCCTCGCTGTGCATGCTCGCTCCCCCCATGCATACGTATAGCGACATCCCGTCGCTATATTCACCGACTCCCCCCTCATTCAGGCGCCCTACCCTATGGTAGCCCTTGACACATGCACTGGGGATTGGGTTGCCGTTATTGTAGTCACCCAATCCCTAGTGCTTTTATATCATGCTACTAGTGTATAGAAGGAGGGTGGTATCACATGAGTAGAGACTAGAGGGGGCATAAAGTTTTTGTGGGATAGGATAGGGATGAAGCATATGAGCAGGAAGAGTGCCATTTTTAATATACTACAACTATAAACTATGATTGAGAACAACAGAAAAACTGAAGCAACTGCATTAATAGAGAACAGGCACTCAGATAATTGAATGGGGGACGATGTACTGATAGGTAAGCTAGAGTGATTAGGGTAAAGGTGCATACAGCAGTTAGACACTGGTATTATGCCCCTAGTGGTCATCCAGAAAAAGGAGCAAATAAAGAATAAGGGACTTTGTTAATTGCATGCTGTAGTTATGTGACTAATTTTATTTATATAAGGCAGTGTACAGATAAGGTGGGTGCATGGGAGGGAGGAGCCGTGCAAAGCTGGGCAGGAATTAGGTGCCTTTACCTTCTCGGCTTTGTTCGGAGCTTCCTTGTGGTGGGTGGCCAGCTTGTTCAGGAGCTGAGCCGCAGCAGCAAGGGTTCACCATGCCTGATCAGGGGCTGGCAGTGCTGGGTGGAAGGTAGGAGACATGATTAATTACATGAGCGGCAAGGGGGAGGAGATGCAGAGAGGGGAGGGTTTCAGGAACGCTCAGATTGCAGGGCAACAGGCAGTTGAGCGACTGAGAGGGGATAAATAGAAAAGCCAGACACTGGAGCTTTGTTTAAAACATATCAATCACAAATTAAACAAAGCCAAGGGAACAGCAATTGGAGAGGACATAGAGAAAATGGAAGTCGGACGGTAGAACAGATATACAGAGAGCAGAAATTAAGGATGAGTGGGGAGACAGATAAACCGGGCTCTTGAGCTTTGGTAAAAAACAGGTAATTCACAAATTATACACAGCCTAGGGCATGGCAGTAGTAGAAGCAGGCAGATAAATCTGAACACTGTCTAAGACTACTAACAGTAATTAAAAGTAATTGTCATACAATACAACAGGGCAGAAATATTTCAGCAATGACAATTGATTTTAAAATGGCTAGGAACAGTGGAACTTAGAGGCAGAGCGAATGTGAACGAGTAACAGAGTGGTATCCTATGAAAGGCACTTGTAGCAAAGGTGTCAAGTACAAATTCAGAATTTAGACAGAGGGGCCTTTTACTTTCGCTTTGCTGCGGAGCTTCCTTGCATGCGAGTGGGCACCCGGCTTGTTCAGGAGCCGAGCTGCAGCAGCAGAGGTTTACCACGCCAGTTCAGGGTCTGGCAGAGCCTTCATTTTGCTCTAGTGCTTTCTTGCATGCGGGCAGGTGGCCGGCTTGTTCAGGAGCCAAGCCGCAGCAGCGGGGGCTCACCACGCTCAATCAGGGGCTAGCAGAGCCTTATCTTTGCTCTGGAACTTCCTTGTGTGCAGGCGGCCTGCTTGTTCAGGAGCCAAGCCGCAGCAGCAGGGGTTCATTGCACCTGATCAGGGACTGGCAGAGCCTGAGGGGAAGGTAGGAGACATGATTAATTAAATAAGAGGCATGGGGAAGGAGATGCAGAGAGGGAAGGGACAGTTTCAGGAAGGCTCAGATTGCAGGGCAACAGGGGGTAGAAAGACTGAGAGGGGAGAAATAGAAAAGCCAGGCACTGGAGCTTTGTTTAAAACAAATCACAAATTAAACAAAGCCAAGGGAACAGTAATCGGAGAAGACAGAGAGAAAATGGAAGTCAGACAGTAGAACAGATTTACAGAGAGCAGAAATTAAGGATGAGTGGGGAGACAGATAAACCAGGCTCTTGAGCTTTGGTAAAAAACAGATAATTCACAAATTATACACAATCTAGGGAGTGGCAGCAGAAGGAGTAGGCAGATGAATCTGAACACTGTCTAAGACTACTAACAGTAATTAAAATTAATTGACAGACAGTACAACAGTGCAAAAATATTTCAGGAATTACAGTTGATTTTAAAATGGTTAGCAGCAGTGGAACTTAGAGGCAGAGCAAATGTGAGTGAGTAGCAGAGTGGTAGCATCGCTTTGCTCTGGAGCATCCTTGCGTGCGGGTGGGTGGCCTGTTTGTTCAGGAGCCGAGCCACAGCAGCAGAGGTTCACCACGCCCGATCGGGGCAGGCAGAGCCTACATTTGGCTCCGGAGTTTCCTTGCATGCATGCAGGTGGACAGCCGGCTTGTTTAGGATTCAAGCCACAGCAGCTTTCAGGCGGGACTGTGAGAGGTGGACGGTGACAGCCGCTGCCATGTTTATTGAAATGTTACACTAGGCAAGGCACGCCCTGCAATGATGGTCCACTCCCTCATTGCAGCGGCAAAATTGTTTCAAGTTGGTGGCACACTTTTGCAGCACTGTCATAGACAGCATGCTATTTCACTGCTGCCACAGAGCCCAGCCCAAAAAAGCAGTGGCGCCATTGGCCACAACATGACCACACCTCCAAAACCTGTTACTCCAAGCTACCACAATGTGTTGTTTGCGCTTGCATGCAAGACAACATAAAAATGAACATCCTTCCCAGGTTGTTATACCCTCTCAGGATGATAGGTTGTGTGCTTCCAAACACCTGGTTCCTTCATCTTAAATCAGCACTCTCATCCTTTCTTTGGTGTGGTAAACCCCCATGCAGTGCCTACCACAAGTTAACCCCTCTAACAGAACAGGATGGGCTATAGCTCCCTGACTTCAGACTACACTACTTGCCATCCATGCAGGTACGTTTTTTTATGGTGGAAAAAATATGCAGAACAAGTAGATGCCCTCACCTACCTTCCCCAATAGAAAGTTGTGGAGTTAAATCATTTGTTAACTGGGTAGTGCACTGATCCAAAGACCTTTTCCAGGTCGGCCTGGGCCAGGGACTGGCACATACATGGTTGGGTACAATCATTACAAACAGCAGGAATCATACAAGGGCCAGGAACTGGCACATACAAGGTAAAAATACAGTCACAGTCTTTACAAACAGCAGGAATCAGACAAGGGCCAGGAATTGGCACATACAAGGTAAAAATACAGTCCCAGTCATTACGTACAAACAGGCAGATGATACAGAGGTGATGAGCAATACAATACTGTGATGTAGGGGATAAATGCAGATAAACACCGCTATGTTAACTAACAAGGTGAGCAAATACAATGAAAGTAAATAACACATGGAACAGGGAAATGAAGGTAAATCAACTGACAATTGATAGGTTAACAGCAGCTGACAGCAATGTCAGGTCAGATGGGACACAGGGTCAAGAGGGGATGGTTTCAGGAAAATACTCAGCCACTATTCAGGAGAAAAAGGGTGAGCGGTGAGTCAGGAAAATTTGGACGGGGAAGGAGAGCACTGGTGGAGGAAGGAGGTGGGGGGGCAGCAGGGCTAGTGGCCTGTGGACAGCTGCAGGCTGAGGAGGACAGGAAGTGAGTTCTTAGCAGTGTATTCAAGTTTAGAGGGGGGGTCAGGGGAATGAAGGGAGATGGGGAGGTCATTCCATAGTGAGGGTCCAGCAACGGAAAAGGCCCTTTGGCCCATCCTTGTGCTTATTTTAGGTGATTCAAGTTGGAGATGGGATGAGTGATGCAGATTGTGGCTAAAAGTTCTGGGCCGGTTCAGCAGCGATAGAGAAGAGTATGGGGGTTGTGTAAGGTATCACTGACTGTCCGAGCCAATAGATAGGGGCATCGTGCTTGAGGGTGGAGACAGTTTAGGGACTGGTATAGTGAGCAGTGGTGTGTAGCGAGAGGGGCTCAGGTTGCCAGATGAGGTAAGAGAGTACACCGGGCACTCATAATTAAGGTGGGGAGGAGGTTGCCATGGGCAACAGCGTGCTGTACCTCAGGTGTAAGGTGATCGATTAGGCAACAGCAAAGCCTAATTTTCTGGTTAATGTATCTGATCAGAGAGGCTATGTGGTCAGAGTATGTAGGGACAAGTCCAGGACTACCCCCAGATACTTCCAATCCAATCCAATCCAACTTTATTTTTAAAAAGTGCCTTTCCAAAACCAAGGCGCTTTTACAATAAATAAATCAAATACATTAAATTAAACAGTATAATAAAACCGATCATTAAAACATTCTTAAAAATCAAGGTAAGCCAGGCTAAATAGGTAAGTTTTTAATGCCGATTTAAAACTTTGGACAGTCAGGCAATCTCGTACCCGATGAGGTAGAGAATTCCACTGGGTCGGGACCATAAAACGAAATGATCTGGCCCCAGATGTCTTCAAACAGACCCTGGGAATCTCTAGCAATCCCTCATCGGTGGATCGGAGAGGGTGGGGAGGATGGTAGGGATGAAGAAGATCTTGCAGGTAACTAGGTCCTTGGTCTTGTAGGGCCTTATAGGTCAGCAAACTGACCTTGAAGGTAATCTGCCACAATACTGGCAGCCAGTGCAGTCCACGGAGGACAGGCATTATATGACTGGTCCTAGAAGTACCAGTCAGAAGCCTGGCCGCTGCATTCTCCACTAGCTGCAAGCGGCGGATATCTATCCCCAGTAGCCCTAGGTAAAGGACATTGCAGTAGTCCAGGCAGGAGGTAATGAAGTCATGGACCAACACTGAAAGATGGTCAGCAGGAACCAGGTGCTTCACCCAGGCTATGTTCCTCAGATGGTAAAAGGAAGTTTTGACAACAGCCGACACCTGATGTTTAAGGGTCAGGCAGTCATCAGAATATAACACCAAGGTTCTGCACCCAGTCTGAGGTAGCTAACTGGACCCCACAAGCCAAAGACCTGAAGGTCATACTGTCAGCAAACCTCCCTCCCGATGGCCTGGGTCCACAACCAACACCTCAGTTTTTTCAGGGTTTAACCACAACCAACTCACAGTCATCCAGTCCTGGATCTTGGCGAGAGAGTTGTTAACGACTGAGACAGCATCATCCTGGCTGGGCACAAAGGACATGTACAGCTGAGTATCATCTGCATAACAGTGAAAACTCAAGCCGTACCACCTTATAATTGCTTCCAACAGCAGCATATATACCGCAACCAACATGGGCGCCAAAATGCAGCCCCGTGGCACCCCAGAGGATAGGGGGAGTGATGCTGAGAAAAAAAATCCCAGACACCACCCTCTGAGTCCTCCCTCGAGGAATGATCGAAACCAACTGAGGACCGAACCAGACAGTCCACAGATAAACCGCAGGTGCTCCAATAGCACTCCATGGTCAACGGTATCAAATGCTGCAGAGAGATCAAGAAGGACCAAGATGGAACGGGTCTTTCGATCTCTCGCTATTAGGAGGTCATTTAGTACACGAACAAGGGCCGTCTCGGTGCTATGTCTCTTCCTAAATCTGGACTGGAGAGAATCATAGACATTGTGGCTGGTCAAATGATCATCCAGCTGTGATGCAACCACCTTCTCAATAACCTTACCCACAAAAGGCAGGTTAGAGACAGGTCTGTAGTTCGCCAGACAGTCCTGGTCCAAGGAAGGTTTCTTAAGAAGGGGCCGAATCACGGCTTCCTTCAAGGGATCAGGAAAGATCCTCTTCTCCAATGACAACCAGACTATCTTGGCAAGGACTGGGCCGATTTATCCACACATCCTACTTAACGGCGTGTGGGGCCTGGGTCCAAACTACAGTTGGTCGGTCGCAATGACTGGACAATCATCACTATGTCATTGATTTTGGGTAGGTTGAAGTCAAACCACACAAACTGGGTGTCCAACATCTCCTGCTGACCACCACAACTCCTATTTGAGAGAGTTAGGAGGAGGTCAGACCTGATTGTGGCAACTTTATCTGCAAAGAATCGAGCAAACTCCTCACACCGTTCCTGTGAAAAAGCACTTTTGGGCTGAAGACAGATTGGATTGCACAATCTGTTCACAGTCCGGAAGAGCTGGGCTGGTCAATTCTGCACAGCAGCAATTTCCCTGGACAGGAATTCTGCCTTCTTACGGGTAATTGCTGATTGATAGACCCGATAATGATCCATCAAACTAAGCCTGTCACACTCCAGACCCGACTTCTGCCAACATCTCTCAAGCCTTCTTCCCACCCTCCTCAACTCCCTCAAGGTCTCATCAAACCAAAGTGACCTGGGGCAATGAGTGAGGGGATGAACTCGAACAGGAGCAATGGAATCCAGGGCCCCAACTACTGCCTTATTATAGGCAAGAACCAGGTCTCCAGGATCCATGCATTCACCCGATAGACTCGATAGGTCCAGCACCGCCATCAGACCCACCGGGGTAATACCCCTCAAAGGGCGGTACCGGACCATCTCCATAGGGGCCGGCCTACCGGGGGGGGCAAGAAAACTGAACCCAATGGTGTGATGGTCAGACCACCCAAATGGTTCCACCACCAAGTCAGATATCTTCACCCACAGGAGGAACACCAAGTCCAAAGAATGACCATCTATATGGGTCAAGGAGGAAATAACCTGTGTGAAGCCCAGTGAATCCATCAGCTGGAGGAAGTCCTGACCAAACTGTGAGGGTTCCTCATCAACCCAGGCATTGAAATCTCCCAGGATCAGCCATCTGGAGGATCCCAATGTCATGTCGACAATGAAGTCCGCAACTTCCAGCAGGAAAACATTCCCATTACCTGGTGGACGGTAAATGAGAAGAATCCTGCACCCCACACTATCACCCATAATGCATTCAAAGGAGTTGGTAATTCCCACTGGTACCTCCAACAGGTTCAGTTCCATTCTAAAACAGATTGCTACTCCCCAACCCCTACAATCCAACCTCGGATGGTGTATCACCGAATACCCGGCTGGTATAGCTGAAGCCAAAACAGGGCCAGCATTATCACCCAGCCAGGTGTCGGTGATACATGCCAGGTCCGATGACCCAACAAGATCAGCTATTATAGCAGTCTTGTTTTTAATGGACCTGGCGTTGCATAACACCATCTGAGTAGGATGAGTCACCGGTGAAGACCGAGCCACCTGTCTGCTGCATGCAGAGCCCTTGGGTATCAGAATCAGGCAGGGAGAACCCTTCTCCTGAACCCATTTCACCCCAGGGTGTCTTCTTGTCCCCACCGTCTCAATCCATCCACTCTTTTCTATTCCCCCTCCAGGCCCTACCCCTGCCTTCCTCCTCCTCACAATCCCCAGAGCCCGACACCATCTATACACCTCCGGAGATAGTGGGGGACACCTGAAAGGACAGAGGTCTTTAAGCTGGGAGGGGGAATAATGCCGGAATACTTGAAGGCGGGAACAGTTTCAAGAAACATAGAAGTTGTCAGCCAATGGGCTCTTGTGATCCATCAAGTCTGCCCTTGTTTTCCTACCTCCACCACTTAGCTGCCTACTTGAGTATCCTGCAATGCCTGTTCCATTCCCACATGAATTCCCCTACTGTCTTCGCCCCACCAACCCCTCCGGCAGGCTATTCCACAGTTCAACAACATGCTCCATGAAGAAGAATTTCCTCATATTACTCCTGAATCTACCTCCCTTGAGGCAAGGGTCATGATGCCCTCTTGTCCTTCTATAGTCTTTTACCTGAAAGAGGTTCTGCACCTCTACCTTGTCGTTGCCTTTAAGGTATTTAAATGTCTCTTTCATGTCCCCCTGATTCCTGCACTGCTCTAGACAGTATAGATTGAGTTCACTGAGTCTGGCATCATACGGTTTCTGGTGCAAGCTCTGCACCATCTTTGTTGCTCTTCTCTGCACCATCTCCAGCCTATCTATGTCCCTCCAGAGGTGTGGCCTCCAGAACTGGTTACAGTATTCCAGGTGGGACCTTCCCAGGAATCGATACAGAGGAATGATCACTTCACGCCTCCTGCTTGTGATGCCCCCTCCTATGCATCCCAGGGTGCCACTAGCTTTTAGTTCTGCCTTCTTGCATTGTTTGCTGACCTTGAGGTTGTCTGATATGATCACCCCCAGGTCTTGCTTTAGCCTTGTATCCACCAGCTGCTCCCTTCCCATTGAGTACAGTTTCCCTGGGTTACATTTTCTCAGGTGCATGACTTTACATTTTTTAGAACTGAATTTTAATTTCCAGATCCTTGACCATTCCTCCAGCTTTCAGAGATCAGCTTTTTTGCTCCTCTAGTGTGTTAACCCTGTTGCTGAGTTTTGTGTCATCAGTAAACAGGCGCACTTTTCCCTTCAGTCCATCAACAATGTCGCTGATGAATATGTTGAAGAGGATCGGCCCCAGAATTGAGCCCTGTGGAATCCCACTAGTCACCCTACCCTCTCCTGACAGAGTGCCATTTACTACTACCCTTTGTGTTCTCCCATTTCACCAGTTCCTGACCCAGCCTGTTACCTTAAGCCTGACTCACATATTTTCCAGTTTATTGACTAGTCTCCTGTGTGGAGCTGAGTTAAATGCCTCACTGAAATCCAGGTAAACCACATCCACTTCCCCACCCTGATCCATTGTTTTGCTGACCCAGTCGAAGAAATATACCAGGTTTATCTAGCAGGACCTCCCTGCTGTGAAACCATGTTGCTTTGTGTCAAGCTGACCACTTTCCTCCAAAAAAGCAGTGATTCTTTCCTTCAGTATGGACTTCATCAGTTTTCCCACCACTGAAGTTAGACTAACTGAATGGTAGTTTCCTGGATCTTGCTTGCTTCTACTGTTGTGGCGTGGCACTACTGTTTCCCTCTTCCAGTACTCTGGAACCTCCACACACTCCAATGATTAGTTGAAGAGCACTGCTAAGGGGGGAACCATCTGGGGAAATGACAGAGATAGAGCAGCCTGAGTGGGCAAAGGAGGAGAGTTTTGGTCTAGAACTGAATAGCATGGCTTTTGTTTTAGAAGTGTTGACCAATAGCTTGTTGGTGGAGAACCAAAAATGGGCCATGCAGAACCTGGCGATAAGGGTACTAGACAGTGTTGCGGGGGATGGGTCACTATGGAATAGTATTAGGTCATTGGCATAAAGAAGTGATTTACAGGAGAGGCCCTCCTTAGGGAGGGAGTTAATTAAGAGAGAAAAGAGGAGGAGGCCAAGTACAGAACCCTGGGGGACACTCAATATGACAGGCAAAATGGGTGAGGTGGTATCACCAAGGCAGATCATTTGGGACCTACCAGAGAAATAGTTGGTGATCCAGGCAGTGGAGGCATGGGAGAAACTAAGAGTGACAAGTTTCGCTAACAGGATGCTGTGGTTGACAAGGTCAAATGCATTGGACAACTCTACGAACACTGCGCCAGTTAGTTTGCCATCATCCATGCTCCTTAGCATGTGATCAGTGAAGAGGGCAAGGGCCGTGGTAGTGCTATGCCCCTTCCAGAAACCATGTTGCTAAAGGCAAAAGAAATTATATTTGGAGATATGCTTTGTAATTTGATAGTTTACTGCCTTCTGTAGGAGCTTACAAAGATGGGGCAGAATGGAGATGGGACAGTAGTTGTCCATACAACTAGGGTCACCTGATTTATGAATGGGAATAATTTTGTCCTGCTTCCAGGTGGTGGTGACAGTGGCTGTGGAATTGAGAGGTTAAAGATAAAGCTGAGAGGGTAGGTAATGTTTTGGGCTACAAGTTTTAAGACTACCAGCACTCCCTCTAGTTGGTAGACTGAGGAGGAGCTTAAGTTTCCTGGGGGATGGTCTTAAAATAAAAAGGGGGGGCTACTGGAAGTGGGGTGTGGGCAACGGGTTGGGGGGGGAGTTTAGCCAAATAGCTGCTAAGGTTAGAGAAATGGGCATTAAGTTCATCTGCAATTTCAGCTGGGTCAGTCAGGGGGCCTTGTTGGGTAGTTAAGTGGGAAAGGGACTGCTTAGACAAGGGGGAGAGTAAGGTGCTAATGGATGACCAGAAGTGCTTGGAGTTAACAAGGTGTTTGGATTGCAGCGATTTGAAGTAGGCCATAGTAGTAGTTCTTAGATGTAATGTAGTGCTTGCATAGATTAAGCAGATGATGGTAGTCATACCAATGGGTAGAGGATGGGGTGGATTTATAGGCTGCCCACTTGGAGCCATTCTGCTTCACCAGCTTGAGGAGGTCCGTTGTAAGCCATCGAGTTCCACCTCCTTGCACTCTATGAGTCGTGAGTGGGAAATACTTGTCTTGGATGGGAGAGAGGGCAGAGACAAAGATGTCAAGTGCTAGGTCAACATTGGTGGCACCACAGAGGGAGGTCCAGTCAATGGTTAAGAGGTCATCCTGCAGCCTGAGCAAGTCATAGCTAGAGAAGTCATGGTAGGTCAGATAGGTGGGGGGTTGGTACGCCAGACACAGTAGGTGGGAATGTGGTCACTAATGGCATCAGACAGTGTTCTGGCAGGGGCCACTTTGTCAACTCAAGTCGTCAGGATCCAGTCAAAGGAAGTGTGTTTGTTGGTTCGATTATTGAGATGTGTAGGGAAAGTAATTAGCTGAGAGGGTTTGCTGCTACATAATGGTGTAGCAGTCAGAGAGGGTGTTGAAGTCCCAGTCAATGTTAAAGTCACCTACTAGAATGGTATCTCTGGAGATGGTGAAGGGGGCAAGGGTGTTCAGGAGTGCAGCAAGCCCAGGGACACCAGTCCTCAGTGGGTTGTAGCAGCACTCCGTGAGCAGCTTCAAGTTAGAGGTGACTGTGATCTCAGCTACAAGCCACTCAGTAGGGAGGTCACTGTTGGACTGGCCAAGAAGGGAGGCAGTATAGGAGTTCCGCTATAACACATGAGAACACCACCACCACAGCATGAGGTAGTAAGATCATGGCAGAGAAAGGAGTAACCAGGTAGGGAGCAGCCATGGTCAGGGGTAGAGCTTTTTAGCCAGGTCTCAGAGATGCCCAGTATATCAGGTTTGTACAGGGAGACCCAGGCTTCTAAAATCTAAAATCTATGCCAAAAAGTGGGTATAAACAGAAAGGCCCTCCTCAATACCCCTTACAATAAGCTCCCACAACTCCTGAAAACTACCTACATTCGTACCTCAGTCTTGGTTATCAAACAGCTTCATAGATTTCTGGGCACAAATCACCACCTGGATCCTGAACAACCCTTAACAGGTAATGCAGACTTTAAAAATACAGCACAAAACCCTTCCAGTGAACTTTCTGGGTGATGTCGAGTTACACAATCTTAATATGCTAATGGATGGAAACTTCATAGTATTCTATAACAAGTTTAAATAAACCATGGTGCCCAGTCATATACCGGTCTGTCCCTTTCTCCATCTCCAACACATACTTGCTTAGACCCTACGCCCCAGACCCTGGGAGACTGGGAACTTTGCTAAATAGGATGAGCTAGGGACATTGGCGGAACAACGTCATGCCACTTCCCTAATATACTGTCACCACCGCACAAGGTAATGCTTCCTGCTCATACTGGCAGTCTGAGTTCCCAAACTCACCACTCTAAACAACATAACTGTTATGTGGAAATGAGCTTATAGGTTTCTTTAATATGATGGCTTAAGGTTAATGCAATATAACATCAATCACAACCTATACTACACCCCAGAAAAATGTTATAAAAATCCAATCCATCTTTATTTATGAAACACTATTCCATACTAGATCATAGCATTTTACAGTAGTATACGACATACAATTTAAAAACAGTACTACATAATTAAAACATAGCAGGAGTATTATGCACCACTATAAGCCAGCTCAAATAAATGAGTTTTAAGAACAGATTTGAAGGCCTCAATGGAGAGGCATTCCCTTAACCGACGAGGCAGAGAATTCCACAGGGTCGGCACAGCAAAAGCAAAAGCCCAAGCTCCAGATATTACCAAACAGAGCTTAGGAATCTCCAGCAATCCATTGTTGGTGGAGCGAAGAGGGCGAAGGTAGTGATAGGGACAAAGGAGCTCTTGCAGATAACTTGGTCCATGTCCATGTAGGGCCTTCTAGGTCAGTAGCAGATTAATCTCTGATGAAGATGTCAGTTTCTGACATTGAAATGCTAGCCTGTCATAATTAGCAGTTGCAGTTTGGCCTGAGTGGAAGAGCACAGGGCACTTGATTTGTTATTCTGTGGTTTGAGCATGTTCAAGCAACTTTTAGTCCTGCAGTTTCGAGTATCATCACTGACACCATTTAATGTATGCTCCCAGCAAGTCAGGTTTGAAACCATGCAGTATATGTGAGGAGTTTTGCATAGCTGAGACCACAGTGTGTTCAAGTTTCTGCCACCCACCATCTGAAGCTGATATAAAGTGGGTGACTGGAGATAAATATATTTTATTGGCCTATGAAGAGTGATAGTACAGTATTTGAGTCTTTGGGGTCACAGTATAAAATGAGAAATTACAATATATAGTCTAGTAAGACTGTTCTTTTTACACGTACCTGAGTGCTGAGCGTAGTTCGCATTAGTGCAAATTGTGTGGGAAAAAACTATCCCCGAGATAATGTGATTCATATTGAGCTTCTGGCTACCCGTGCTTACAATAAAAACAAAACAAAAAACAAAACATTTGGCTGCATGACTTTTAAGCAATTATGAATGATGGGGGTTATGTCAATGTCCTGTTAATCGCCTTCTGGGGGCGTAATGTGGCATGACGCAAAGCCAAGTGCCACATGCCCCCAGGGGGTGATTACCTGGACATTAACGTAACTCCACAGAGTTCATTATTGCTATTATTATAATTGGGTTATGAGTCACTGTACTTTGAATAATTTTTTTTTAATATTTTTGGCTTATTTTTGTGTGACATTAACATAAAATAGTCCCTCAGCCATGGTAAATTGCATAGGATTTAGTTTTTGTTTGCTGTTATCATTGTCACTGTCCTAGTGTTTTGGTTTTTTTGACAGATAAAAGGTTTTACAAATGTGAGGAACTGTCTAAAGGCTTGTGCATAGAGTTTTGATTTCTGACAAGAGGTCAACACATATTATTTTAATACAGTATATGTACATGCATTGCATTACTTCTGCAACTAATGTGGGTATAATTAGAAAAGTACAGTAAAAAGTTACAACATATTATATAGAATAATACATGGGGAAGTGTGGTTAATGAGGCTTTTATGCACACCTGAGGTGTGTGATGCACCAGAGGGGTTTATCTTGGCATCACACACTGAGGGTGTGCATAAATTCCAAATTTCCAGACTTCCCCATGTTCTATTTTTCATATTTAATGGTTCTAGGCAGTGCTATTTAAAACTGGCACTAGCACAAGTAAATATGTTGTAAGAAGCAACATTTGTAATACTGTTTAAAACTTTTAAATAACAACATTTGAGCGACTGCCCTTTTTAATGACAAGATGAAATTAGCCATTTTTGTGTCCAGTTCCCCCACTGGCATACTAAGGAATTCTACTATCTCATCAGTCTCTGTCAGGAACTTTGAAAACAGCTAGATGCCACTTTGTTTTTTTTAGCATATTTTTGTTCTCCTGCCCTTCAATGAACTTCAGGCAATCGGATTCAGTGCCCGGTGTAAAACGGGAGCAGCTTGCCATTTTTTGTATTTGTTTGAAAAAGATGTATTAAAAATAGTTTTTCATCATTTGGTGTGTGGTGCCTGACGAGGAAGTTGTTTGCGGTTTGGCAGTTTTCCAGTGTGGTGTGAGCGGGTTGGCAGTATGAGGAAAGGGAGTAGGGGAGGTGCTGAGGTGGCATCATGTAGGTTGGCGCAGCATCCATGGAAGATGCTTGGACAAACTCCATTATTCACGGTTCGTTATTCACAAGTGTGAATAATGGAGTTTGCCAGTCACAGTTGGTGAGTGATAAACAATGCCAACCAGTAAATATACTGCATATAGAATAATGCAGGGGGTGGTGTGTTTAATGAGATTGACACACCCTGAGGTGTTGGATGCTACACCAAACCCTGGCGAGAGCTTGGGGGTTTGTTACATCAACACCTCGAGGTAATGTAAAATCTCTAGTTAAACACACCACCCCATGTTTTATTTTATATAATTGCTGGGGATCGTTTTCTCACCACAGCAATTATATCAAATAAAACAGTTGCAGTCCTGTGTGGAGAAAGCACAGTCCACAGTCTGCGGCGGAGCAGCTGCTGAAACATTTTTTTTATTTTTTATTGTTTAGTCGAGTGAGGATTACCTGTGGAGTTAAAAAGCTTAGAGGAAGGTTGCTTTTTTTATACACTTGCTGCGAAGTGATACTAGTGATGTCCATGTCCAGTTGACTGGTGAAGTGTCCGGCGCCATGTCAGTGATGAGAGTGGAGGCAGGCACATGCATGAAGCCTTGGAAACCCGTCGTGTCTTCACCGTTATAACCTGCGGGTTATAACGACAAATTATAACTCAGGTTTCCTAAGGGAGAAAATGCTTCTCAGTGATTATATTTGAGTTTTGCACTGCCCCCCATGTGTTGTATTGTTTTATGTAATTGCTGGGGGCATCTTTTTTCTCCAACCAGATTCCCTTAAGAAAAAAACTGCTTCAAAAAAAGGTGTTGTGTTTAGTTTTTTTATTAAAACATGTATCACTACAATTAAGAAAGTGAATAAAGTGAAGCATAATGTTGTACACATGTTTAAAATGTGTTTCTCTGTTTTACTACCTTTTTTATGCTGCTTGCATGCATGTGCAAAAAACATAGTGCCATCGTCTGAGTTTTCGGAGGTGTGGCACCCGTCTTCCAATGCAGTCAGTGTGTTTGCAGGCATGGCCCCAGTTCCCCAATCACTGCTACAGCTGTCTATGACAGCAGTTGAAAATGCAGTGGTTGTACAGTTGAAAGGGAGAGCTCCGCTTCAGTGAGCAGAGCTCCCCCCTCCACTCACACACACGCACGCATGCATACTGCGTGCTCATGCGCCTTCCACCTCCCCCCTACATTGTACAGCTGATGGGGGTGCCCAATCCCTCGTCAGCTCCACTATCCCCTCAAAGCATCCAGGTGCCATGCTGGGAGCCCACCCCAGCATGGCAAAATGTTTTATGGCCGATGGGGATGCCCAATTCCCCGTTGGCTGCATGCCCCGCCAAAGCATCCAGGTGCCATGCTGGGACCCCACCCCAGCGTGGCAAAATGATGTTATGGCCGATGGGGGTGCCCAATCCCCTGTCGGCTCCAGGTCCCCTCCAACAGCCTTCCAGCTGCCACACTGGGAGTCCACCCCAGCATGGCAAACGTCCCTCATAGTCTTATTAAAAAAAACTGTAAATAACAAAAACTGTCCCTCGGCGCGTCTCCCTGGCCTCCCACAACCCGCACCTACCCACTGCGCACCCTGCCTCCCCACCCCCCCCTCTCACCCCATACTTACCTCTGGACCTCGGCGCAACGATCTTTGGTGGAGCAGGAACACGTCTGCACTCTTCAAAGCCGATCGTGAACTGAGGAAATGCCGTAAGCTGTATAATGGGATAGATAGGGTTTTTCAATTTTGCTGCATATCTCAGGCATTTTTGGAATTTTGGCACCAAATTTTGAACATGGGGTTTGGGACCCTCTTCATGAATTCTGTCACTGTCATGGCGTTAATCGGGCCCAAAGGGTGATTTAAGTGTCACAGCACAAAATCACCTTGTGGGATCAATTAATGAAATGACAGTGCTAGTGTTCATAAAGTTAGGCTCTCAAAAAGCCTATGTTGAAAATTTGTGGAACAATTCTAAAAGTGACTGTTTTACAAGCGCATGCCCAGTTCTACGCACTCTCGTAAGTTCGCAAATTTTTAATATTATCACTCCAGATTTTCAACATTGCCAGTTTACCACACCTCCTTATGAGCAGTACAGCTGTCATTTTTCACATGTCACCCAAAATGTGTTTCCATGCATGTACCACACAATGGCGCAGTCGGTGTGCGCAATCAATGTTTGGGACAGATTAAGCAAATCACTGTGACAATGTTCATGAGCAGAGGTCTTAAAATGGCTATGTTGAAACTTTGGTGAAACAATTCCCAAAAATGATTGTTTTAGGAGCGCATGTTGCGCAGTTCCTACGCACGCTGGCAAGTTTGCGAATTTTCAATATTATCACTCAAGATTTTCAACATTGCCATTTTACCACACATCCTTATGAGCAGTACAGCTGTCATTTTTCACATCTCACCAAAAATTCCGCGCATGTAGCACACAATGGCACAGTCGGTGTGCAATATCAGTGTTCGGGACAGATTAAGAAAATCACAGTCACACTGTTCATGAGCAGAAGTGTTAAAATGGCTATGCTAAAAATTTGGTGGAAATATTCCCAAAAATGACTGTTTTACAAGCTTTTCTTGCACTGATCCTACGCACGCTCATAAGTTCGTGAATTTTCAATATTTGCACTCCAGATTTTCAACATTGCCAGTTTACCACACCTCCTTATGAGCAGTACAGCTGTCATTTTTCATATCTCACCCAAAACATGTTTCAGCCCATGTAGCACACAATGGTGCAGTCAGTGTGCAAAATAAATGTATGGGACACATTAAGAAAATTACAGTGACACTGTTCATGAGCAGAGGTCTTAAAATGGCTATTTTGAAAATTCGGTGAAAAAAATTCTTAAAAATTACTGTTTTACGAGCGTGCGTTGTGCAGTTCCTATGCACGCTCGTAAGTTCACAAATTTTTAATATTTGCACTCCAGATTTTCAACATTGCCATTTTACCACACTTCCTTATCAGCAGTACAGCTGTCATTTTTCACGTCGCCCAAAATGTGTTTCCGTGCATGTAGCGCACAATGGCGCATTCGGTGTGCGCAATCAATGTTTGGGACAGATTAAGAAAATCACAGTGACACTGTTCATGAGCAGAGGTCTTAAAATGGCTATGTTGAAAATTTGGAGAAAAAACTCCCTTCAGATGTTCTGCAATGTTACTAATGAAGACATTGAACAGGACTGGCCCCAGCACCGATCCCTGCAGCACCCCACTGGTGACCCCCTCTCCCTAGACTGCACACCATTTACCACCACTCTCTGCCTCTTGTCTGTTAGCCAGTTTCTAACCCAGTTTACCACCCTTTCCCCATGCCCAGCCTACCCAGCTAGTTTATCAGCCTCCTATATGGGATGGTGTCAAAGGCTTCTGCTGAAATCAAGGTAGCGTTGTCCACTGCCCCCACCCTGATTCACTTCCTTTGTCACCCAGTCAAACAAATCAACCAGATTTGTCTGACATGATGTCCCCACTGTGAATCCATGTTGTCTATGGTCCTGGGCTCTGATGGCTTCTAGATGCCCCACTATCCATTCTTTAAGCAATGTCTCCATGATCTTCCCCACTACTGAGGTGAGGCTGAACGGCCTATTGTTCCCCGCCTCCTCCCTGCTGCCGGACTTCTGTAGAGGGACCACATGTGCCCTCCTCAAGTTCACTCATGTTGAATGACTCAGTGGACATGGCTGCCAGAGGTACCGCTATCTGCCTTCGCAGTTCTCTTAATATCCTTGGGCTTATGCCATCTGGTTCCATCGCTTTGTCCACCTTCAATTTAGTGAGCTCCTGCAGGACACTTTTGCCTTTGAATGGACTATTGTCCACCTCTTCTCCCCCTTGGCAACTGCTGTACTGTTGTGGCCCTTGCCCCTCCCACTCTTCTCTGAATACTGAACGGAAAGACACAGTGGATGTCTTGGGAGGAAGGCATGGAACTATCACTTCCAAATACCTAAACAGCACATACAAGCAAGCAACATTCGGCATTGACAAATGCTTGTTTAATTGGCAACAAAGAGATTGCTTTGAGTTACAGAATGTCAGAACTGCAGCAGCTTCGTTCTGAAAACGGCAGCTAGTCAAATCTGCAGGAAATAGTAAAATCATATGAAACACTTTCAATTTCCAGAAAAAATGTTTAGGCACTGTAGATGTTTGTGGTTTATTAATTAAGACCATTTTTATAAAATCTGCATGGTCATTCTCACTGCAATATGCAAATTAGTTGAAGGTCATGGTTCACTCTGTTTCCATGGAGACAACACTGCAAGAGAAAGTGAGTGAGCAAGAAAACTGCCTGTAAGTATTGAAAAAAGGTTAGTGAGGGCTAGATATTGTGCTGCTTGTTACTTGTATGACTGCTTTCCATAGCAGCCACAGGTATTTCTGGATGACTGCACTTGAGAGGGCGACGTACTAAGCAGGAGCAGGGCTGAGGAGCTGTACGGAGGCAGAGAGCATGAGCAGGGCTCAGGAGATGCTGGCACGTGTTCAGTATTATAACCCATGGGTTATAACGGCGAACTATAGCCATCTTCTCCTGTGAGAAAAAACGGCCTCCAGTTATTACTATCTGATTAATTTATTCTGAAATTGCTTGTCCCTGCCACATTCCAGAACTGTATGTAGCCACATTTCAAAATTGTGCATCATATCCCCACCACATTCTGACAATGTACATTCTAAAATTGCACATCCTTGCTACATTCTGAAGTTGTGTCCCCAGCACATTCTGAAATTGTGCCTCATCGACACGTTCTGAAACTCTGCGTCACCTCCACATTCCAAGACTCTGCACAACCGTCACATTCCAAGACTGTGTACCACCAACACATTCTAAGACTGTATGCCAATGCTACATTCCGTGACTGGGCACCACCTCCACATTCCCAGACTGGGTATCACTGCTACATTCCAAGACTGGATGCCACCACCACATTTTGAGACTGGGCAGCACTGCCACAGTCCTAGACTGTGCACCACCACCACATTCCTAGACTGTGCACCACCACCACATTCCTAGACTGTGTGCCACGGCCACATTCTGAGACTGTGCGCCACCACCTCATTCCAAGATTGTGCTCCATTGCCACATTCTGAGACTGTACACCGCCACCACATTCTGACACTATGCGCCACCACCACATTCCAAGACTGTGTGCCACCGCCACATTCCGAGACTGTGCACCACTGCCACATTCTGAGACTGTGCACCACTGCCACATTCCGAGATTGTGCACCACCACCACATTCAGAAATTGTGCACCACCACCACATTCAGAAGTTGTGTACCACCACTACATTCCAAGACTGTGCACCGCCACCACATTCTGAGACTGTGTGCAACCACCACATTCTGAGACTGCACACCAGCACTACATTACGAAATTAAGCAGCAACCCCACATTCCAAGACTGTGCACCACTGCCACTTTCTGAGATTGTACACCACTGCCACATTCCAAAATTGTATGCCACCACCACATTCAAAATTTGTGCACCACCACGACATTCAGAATTTGTGCACCATCGCCGCATTCCAAGACTGTGCATCACTACCACATTCTGAGACTGTGTGCGATCACCACATTCAGAGATTGTGTGCCAGTGCCACATTCCAAAATTGTGCATCACTGCCACATTCCAAGATTGTGCACCACCCCATATTCCGAGACTATATGCCACCACCACATTCTGAGATTGTGGGTCACTACCACATTCTGAGACTGTGTGCCACTGCCACATTCTGAGACTGTGCACCACCAGCACATTCTGAGACTGTGCACCACCAGCACATTCCGAGACTGTGTGCCATCGCCACATTCCAATACTGTGTGCCACTGCCACATTCTGAGACTGTGCAGCACTGCCACATTCCAAGATTGTGCTCCTTCACCATTCCGAGACTGTGCAACACCACCACATTCTGAGACTGTGTGCAACTGCCACATTCCGAGACTCTGTGCAACCGCCACATTCTGAGACTGTGCACCACTGCCACATTCTGAGACTGTACGCCACTGCCACATTCTGAGATTGTGCTCCATCACCACATTCCGAAATTGTGCACCACCACCACATTCAGAAATTGTGCACAACAACCACATTCTGAGACTGTGCACCACCACCACATTCTGAGACTGTGTGCACCACCACTTTCTGAGACTGTGTGCCAGTACCACATTATGAAATTGTGCAGCAACACCACATTCCAAGATTGTGCGCCACTGCCACATTCCAAGATTGTGTGCCACCACCACATTCAAAATTGGTGCACCACCATGACATTCAGAATTTGTGTGCCATCGCCGCATTCCAAGACTGTGCATCACTACCACATTCTGAGAATGAGTGCAATCACCACATTCAGAGATTGTGTGCCAGTGCCACATTCTATGATTGTGCACCACCCCGTATTCCCAAGACTGTATACCACCACCACATTTTGAGACTGTGGGTCACCATCACATTTTGAGACTGTGTGCCACCATCACATTCTGAGACTGTGCACCACCACCACATTCTGAGATTGTGCTCCAATGTCACATTCTGAGACTGTACACCACCACCACATTCCTAGACTGTGAGCCACTGCCACATTCTGAGACTGTGTACCTCTGCCACATTCCAAGATTGTGCTCCATCACTATTCGGAGACTGTGCACCACCACCACATTCTGAGCCTGTGTGCAACTGCCACATTCTGAGACTGTGCACCACCACCACATTCCGAGACTTTGTGCCAGCACCACATTACAAAATTGTGCAGCACCACAACATTCCAAGACTGTGCACCACCACCACATTCTGAGCCTGTGTGCAACTGCCACATTCTGAGTCTGTGCACCACCACCACATTCCGAGACTTTGTGCCAGCACCACATTACAAAATTGTGCAGCACCACCACATTCCAAGATTGTGCACCACTGCCACATTCTGAGATTGTACACCACTGCCACATTCCAAGATTGTGTGCCACCACCACATTCAAAATTTTTTTGTGTGCCACCACAAGATTCAGAATTTGTGGGCCATCTCCACATTCCAAGACTGTGCACCACTACCACATGCCAGTGCCACCTTCCAAAACTGTGTATCACTGCCGCATTCCAAGATTGTGTGCCACCCCATATTCTGAGATTGTATGCCACCACCACTTTTTGAGACTGTGGGTCACCACCACATTCCAAGACTGTGTGCCACCGCCACATTCCAAGATTGTACACCACTGCTACATTCTGAGATTGTGCACCGCTGTCATATTCCAAGACACATTCAGAGACTGTGTGCCACTGCCACATTCCAAGACTGTATGCCACCTCCACATTCTGAGATTATGTGCCACTGCCACATTCTGAGACTGTGTGCCAGCACCACATTCTGAGAATGTGTGCCACCACATTCCAAGATTGTGTGCCACCAAAACATTCTGAGATTGTGCACCACCACTACATTCTGAGACTGTGCGCCATCGTCACATTCCGAGATTGTGCGACACTGTCATATTCTTAATTTGTGCATGACCGCCACATTCCAAAATTGTGCATCACCACATATTCTGAAGTTGTGTGCCTCATCCACATTCTGAAATTGTGTGTCACCTCGACATTCTGAAATTCTGCACCATTGCCACATTCTGAAAATGAGCATCCCTGCTCTTTCTGAGACTGTGTCATTACTGTTTCCACAATTGTAGAATTGATTGAAACTGGCTTTTTTTTGAACATGCTGTGAATTTTGGGTTACAAAATGGCTTGTAATTTTGAAACAAAGTAATTTAGGAATCTCATTTTGGCACAATGCTAATTGGGGATATGCTGATCAAAATTCTGAATTTAGTGATGCCAGAAATTTTGTCGACTCCTTCTTTAAGGACCCCTAAGTTCTCTGTTTCAAGTGCCATTAGACTTGATTCCCTCAAAGCTTATCTAAACCAAGTCCGTGAAAACCAAAAATTACTACGCAGTGTGATCAGGTCCAGCAGGTATATTTATTTAACATTAATGTAAGGCTCTTGGAACTTTGTCAACCAATCAACTTATTTTTTCATTCCTACCCTTATAATAACCACATTTAAAGCAGTTCAGTCATGGAATAATTTGACACCCCAACTTAGGCAATTACATATTCTTAAACAGTTCCAAACTGCCCTAAACCTGACATTTTCTACAGCCTGTCTTTGTACTTCGTTATTTGTTTATAAGAATATTGCTTCTTATGTTGTAATATGAATAAGTTATGTAACTAATTTCTTATCAGGTTGACTTTGAAAATAGGGTCTGTGCCCTAACAGTAGAGCTCTGTGGAACTTTCAGTTCTTCAACCTATGGAATTATTCCATGGAATTTCAGAAATTCTGCCTAATCCCGTGTAGTCAGCTGGAAGTGGAATTCAATAATTCCATAAGCAGTTTACAGCTTTTGTTGAAATCCCAGATTAGAGTTCTAAACTACTCTGTGGTTTAAATGACAAAACTTTTGAAATTGCAGGAATCCATAGAAAAATTCTAAAAGGAATTGCCATTCTGCCTGGATTCCACCGGCAGAATTCCACATTGTGCACTGCTCCTCCTAATAGTCCAGTCCTATCTAAAACCAAAGATTTGTAACTCTCATTAGAAAGCAGATGTTGTCATAGCATCAGCTTATCCAATTGCACATATGCCGGGAGACAAAAGCTGTGTTTACACCACTGCTCTGTAGTCTGCTTCCCATGCTGCTTCAATGTCCTTCACCGACCTTGTGCTGGCAAATGGGGACTTTGTGAGAGAACTTACAGTGGAGGAACCACTGTCAGGGAGTGACCACCACTCAGTATGGCTCACATTGGATATGGGCAAGGAAGGAGTGGAATCTGGCACAAGAGTGCTGGACTTCAGGAAGGCCAACTTTGGGAGGATGGGGGAAGTGGTAAAAAGGTACCTGGCCAGAATTCAATCTAGTATGGACACTAACCAGAGTTGGGAGCTCATAAAGCTGGGGAGAGTGGAGGCAACCAAAACCTGCTGCAAGGCCCAGAGCAAGAAGGCTAGGGCTAGGAAACAGAACTGGTTGAGCAAGGAGGTCATGGAAAAGGTAAGAAGGAAAAGAGCTGCCTTTAGGAGGTACAAGAAAAGAGGAAGGGGGAGGACAGAGAGGAGTACTTGACAGAATCGAAGAAGGTGACAAGGGCAGTAAGGGAAGCCAAGGCATCTACAGAACTCAGACTGGCACAAGGCATTAAGAAGGGGGAGAAGGACTTCTTTAGGTACCTCAGGGAGAAAAGGAGCTGTAAGGATTACATAGTAAGGATTAGGAAAGGGGGTTGGAGGTGGAAGCAGGGTGCGATAAGGCAGAAGCACTAAAATTACTTCTGCTTGGTATTTACTAAGGAGAAGTGGGGGTGACACCAAGGGGAAGGAATGGCAGAAACGGGGGAGGGGTGACAGATGGGAAATCATGGAGGAAGAGTTCAGGAGGGTTTGAAGGCACTGAGGGTGGACAAGGCACCAGGCCCAGATGGCATCCACCCCAGGGTACTGAAGGAGCTGGCAGAAGTCCTTGCAGGACCTTTGGCAGACCTATTTAATGCCTCACTACATTCGGGGTGTGTACTTCAGGACTGGAGAATGGCTCATGTGGTGCCCCTCCACAAGAGTGGCCCAAGGATGAAGCAGGAAACTACAGACCAGTGAGCCTCACATCCATCGTGGGTAAGCTAATGGAGACTATCCTTAAGGAGAGGCTGGTGGCCCTCCTAGAGGCCAAAGGACTACAGGACAGCAGACAGCATGGCTTCATACATGGCAGATCCTGCCAAACCAACCTGGTGGAGTTCTATGACTGGGTAACTAGGCAACTGGACAGGGGCCATGCAGTTGATGTCCTGTATCTGGACTTCAGTAAGGCATTCGACTCAGTGCTGCATGGAAGGCTGGGAAGTAAGCTAGAAGGCACAGGGGCTGGTGCAAAGCTGGTGAGATGGGTAGGGAACTGGCTTCAGGGAAGGCAACAGAGGGTGTGGTGGGTGGGGAGCTCTCACACCCAAGGGTATTGTATTCATTGCAGACATATCATTGTACATCAAGAGCAAGATCAGTCTGTTTGCTGATGATACCAAGGTAGGCGCGGTGGTGGATGACCTAGGGGGATGGCAGGGGTTGCAGGATGATCTGACAAAGCTTGAAACCTGGTCAGACACCTGGCAACTGGGGTTTAATGCCAAAAAGTGCAAGGTGCTGTATTTTGAGATGAAGAACCCAAGGAGGAGTTACCAGCTGGGGGGAGTGCAGCTAGCCCAGACAGAGAAGGAGAAGGAGCTGGGGGTGCTCATTACAGGGTCAATGAACAACTCGGCACAATGTAGGAAGTCAGCTGCAAAGGCCAACAAAATGTTGGGTTGTATTGCAAGGGGTATATCCTCAAGGAGGGAGGAGGTGATTCTGCCACTGTATAGGTCATTATTTAGACCGCACCTGGAGCACTGCGTGCAGTGCTAGTGCCCGTATCTGAAGAGGGACATTAAGTTACTGGAGGGGGGCAGCGCAGGGTGACAAAGATGATCAAGGGGCTGGGGGACTTATCATACGAGAGGAGGCTGAGGGAGTTGAACATGTACTCGCTGGAGGAGAGGAGGGATGGGGGAACGTGATTGAAACCTTGAAGTACATGAAAGGAATAAACAAGACAGGTACAGAGGGGCTGTTCAAAGTAAGGGAGGGGAGGGACACCAGGGGCCATGATATGAGACTGGAGGGAGGAAGGTTCAGGAGGGAGATGAGGAGACACTTTTTTACAGAGAGGGTGGTGGCTGGGTGGAATGCGTTACTTGCAAAAGTGGTATCCAGTAGAACAGTGGACTGCTTCAAAAGGGGATGGGACAGGACAAGGGGGAGAGTCAATGAAGGGGAAGGGTAGAAGGAAGGGGCAGCTGCAGAATAAGGGGTGCTAGCTGCACATTCGAGCAGACTTGATAGACCTCTAGGCCTTTATCTGCTGGCAAATTTTGTATGTTCATATGTCTACACAGCCCTTCTCAGTGCCAATGCAAGCCGTGCTAAGAAGGGCAATGTAAGGGTGCTGGTGTGCTCTACTAAGTACCCTCCCCTCCAAGATGGCAGTTGCTCAGTCTTGGGTGGTCCCATGTTGGAGTGAGCAGTCCAGCCTGTCCACACAGCTGCTTACACCGCTTGCTCCAGAACATGTACCCAAGTCTGCAGCAGCTCAACGAGAGGAGAAGCGGCCGATTTACCATGCTCGAGTAAGTGTCCACACTGTCACATTTGCACCGCAGCAACCCAAACACTGGAATTGCTGTGTTTCAAAAGTGGCAGTGTAAACAGGCCTAAAGGTTCACCTGCAAGTTTCAGAATCCCACACTGAAGCCTACTGGGCCCAGGAAAAGTGTGGCGGTGGAGTGGGGGAGGCGAGGTGCTCAGCTCCTGGGGAGGGAAGATACTGGCCACCAGGCATTTGCCCACACCATGCTGTATAATTCATTAAACAGAGATGGTGTTAGCAGTGCAGGCAGTGGCTCACTTGCCCTCACAGTAAGAAGGGTACAGATAAAGACCTCATCCTTGGGGTGGGGGACCTGGACCTGGAAAAAGAATAAAGAAGAAAAACAGTAAGGAGCCTTTTGTCATAGCCAAAATTGTCTTTCTCAATGTATAAAGCAGATGTTACTGCAGTTGTTCTTAGCTGCATGGAAGAAGTTGCTTGGAAGTTGCTTGGGCGTGTCTAATACATTTCCCTGCATATGCTCAATGGCATACAGATGTACTTCATTGCTTTGTGAATACTGCATTATTTGTACAGCAGTTAGTGACATGCCGATAGTTTGAGCCAGTGAGCATTTTTCTGCCATAACTTTCAAATACTTCTGTATTTCTAGGAAGAGCTGTGTGGTATAGCATGTATAAAACTATATAAATATAAATTGTATTGTGTTTCATTGTATACACTTTTCATTTTTCATGGACCTAGAAATAGGTTCAAATCTTCCTGCACAGCAAGATGTTGACCAGTTTCAGGGAACAGTTTGCATATAGAGTCTAACAGGTTAAATAACATTGTTTCAGAATTCTACAGGGAAGCACGGCTGGAGCCCATTTGTATTGCCAGAAGGTGGTTCAGTCGCTGTTTATGCAGCAGACACTGGTGTTAGCATCTCTGATGAAAGAGAGACCAGGCTTTACTTGGATTCAAACCGTGGAACTCTGATGTCAGCACTGTAGTTTTTTTTAAATAAAAAAGGTATTTGGGATATAGAATAAAAACAAATGCTCTTCTCTAGGTTTGTAGTTTCTGTTCGATGTTTATTATATATTTTGCCATAAAATGAGTAGTACTTGTTGGTGCATTCCAACTGGCTAAAAAGATGTAAACTAAAAGGAATATCTGAAATTTATTTCAAAGCATCTTTTAAGCTCAGCAAGTGCCCCACCATACCCCAGGCTGCCACTGTCATCCTATAAGGGCCATCTAGGGCTGCATGGTTCCTTATAGAGCTGCAGGTTCAGTTCTTTTGATTTCCCAATTAAGCTTTTGTCCTCCCACCGGCTCTGCCTGGCCACATCCCCTCAAGCCCCATCACTGACCTCCTCGCGGACTTACCAGTTATCCACCACTTAGCCGGGACAACAACATGTCAGGTGGCCAGCCATGTTGGTTGTCTGACACCCCGTGGGGGATGGTGTCATATAGCAGCCTGGCTTTTTTCTGTTTTCTCCACAGGGGTGCTGCACGCGATAGTGCAGCGTGTGTGTGTGTGTGCTGTGGCATGCATACATGCCAGATGTCTAGCCATGGCCCCTCCACTTGCATGTGCTCCATTCGGTGCTGCTCAGCCTCCACCAGGTGGTAGTCCCACAGCAGGAGACTTGCCCCCCCCCCCGCTGAGGAAGGACAGTAGTCCCAGGAATGGCCAGCCCACTAGGATCCATGCTTATTGCTGAACATGAGTTGCTGTGCTACTGGGCTACTGCAAGTTCAGTTCTAACAGAATGGAACACCTCAGACTTGAGCTGTACAGTTCTTGCAGACCCTCATGAACATTTGGACCAAAACTCAAACTTTTAGTTGCACTTGTTCATGGACTAGTTGAGCCAGTTTTGCTGATGAACAGGCAACTGCAGCTGGCATACTGGCTGAAATCACATAATTGCCAGAGAGGCAGTCACATGGTACACAGCCCCATTTTTGGTGCCAACTTGAGTGCAGTATAGTGTAGTGGTTAAGAGCACTAAGCTGCAAACCTGGAGAACTGGGTTTGAATCCCACATGCCGTCATTTGCATACTATGCAACCATGAGCAAGTTACTTAACTTCCTTGTGGTCCCTGGATACACCTGCCTCAGCTTAATGTGTCTTTCCTGATCAAAAATAAAACTCAGCTGTCAGCTGCAGCAAGAGAGCTCACTTGTGTACTGTGTTTCAATCTGTGAGGTACAGTAGTTTTCTATATCACACTCTTTGTTATTGATGGCTAGTTTAGCTAGGTTTTGAAACTTTTCAACAGAAAAAAGCAGATTTCTTAACACATTGCAGTGCATTTTTGTTTTACTGCTTAATTAAAGCAGAAAGAACCGTAGAGAAAAAATGCTTTTGCCATATGTGTTTGTCAGCTATGCAGTATGCAGACCCCTGGGCCAAGTGCTGGAGCAGGAATGGAAGGAGTGTATTTGGGCAGTGGACTAGTCCCCAAGGGCAGCCAGTGCATCACTGGTGTGGCAGCCTGCCAGTGTCCACTAACAACTGGCATATTTTTACATAATTAAAACAAATTATAAAATGGTTTTACTACTGGAGGATTTGCAGTGTGGGCCAAGCTCAGCTGTGCATGTTTCTGAAGCCTAGGAGTAAACTAATATAGGGAGGGAGCCTGGAGTGGGGGCACAGAGTGGGTGTGGACTGGCAGCATTCCAGTACCCACTTCTAGTTAACACTTTTTGTTTAAATTAACAAAAATAATATATATGTAAAAAAGCGTTTTTTTTCTCTTTCACAACAGCATTTGGTATGTGTGACAGGCTCAGCTGTGTAAACCCCAGGAGTGTAGGGCTGAAGATGGACAGGTAGGCACTAGGTCAGAACCATGCAGCTTACAACAGCACGGTCCAAAAGAGTGATGGAATAACACCGCTCACCACAATCGCACCCAACCAAAACACTGACCACAACAACAGTGGTAATGGTAGCAGTCCCTGAAGACATGGGCTGCTACCACAACACGTTACACATAGTTCTGTTTTAACAGGGGGCTCTGCCTCCCACACCCCTAGAAAAGGAGAAATGGAGGGCCTGTGGAATCTTCTGCTTTCAGCATTAAAATAAAAAAGAACACTTCAGGTGGGAGAAAATTTAGAAACTGATGTGCCGGGACACCAGGAATGGAACCCTGGTCTTCTGCTTTGCACTGGTTGAGCTGCTGTTGCTGCCCTAACCCTCTCCACCATGGGAGCAGCTTAGCTAGCAACTGCACTTTTCTGTTACCTGTACCTTCTTACTAGTGCCTGAATAACTGCAGGGGTAGTGGTAGTTGTCATATGCTACTCTAACCCTGTTGGTATTCAGGCATTGCATGGTCCTGACAACGTGGTGTAGATGGCACTGTTCAGGATTCACTACTGTAACCTGGTAAGGACAGGGCAGGAGCCTGGGAACTGGGCAGCAAGTGGGTGTTGGCTGCCAACCTTCCAGTACCTATTGTCACTTTTTCTTTATAGTAACCCACCAAAAAGTATATTAAGAAAATTGTTTTTCATTCACATTCATGAAAAGGAGGAGGACCCTGTGTTACTACACCAAAGAGTCCCATTTGACAAGACAAAACTGGTGGTATCAGTGCTGTGGGTATCACAAACACATATAGTGTGCCTTCTGTATAAGGACAAGCTTAGCTGGGATAAGGAGGGCACATGGCTAAGAACATTTACATTGAAGACATTATATTAATTCCCATACAGAAGGCCTCAGTATGGGAAGGGAAGTCAATACATGACATCAGCATTAGGCAGTGAGGATGATGATGATGACAATGATGATGGATAAGGAGAGGGGAATGTTGATGCTGGAGGAGGAGGAAGGAAGTCATTAAAGTTCAAGTAGCAACTTCTTCAGCCCACTGACTCTAATGCCTCTGAGAGGCCATGAATAACTATCTTCCTACACCTTCAGGGGTGGCAAAAGTAGAAGCCACTAGTAAGACATCACCTGTAACAGTGTGGCTTCCTTATGCACCAGTAATAGAGCTGGAGGGAAAGGTTTGCCTGTTTGTGGATGACACCAAGATTTGCAACAGGGTGGATACTCCGGAGGGGGAGGAAAGGATGAGAAAAGACCTGGAACTGCTGTAGAGATGGTCAGGGGCATGGCAGCTAAGGTTTAACACAAAGAAGTACAAAATCATGCATGTGGGTAGCAGGAACCCTGGGGTGAGCTACAGGTTGGGGGGAGCTGTTGACAGTAACTAAAGAGGAGAAGGACTTGGGGGTCATAATAAACAGATGACTGTAAGGCTGCTGGGCAGATGGCAAAGGCAGTGGGAAAGACCAGTGGGACATTGGGGTATATTGGAAGGGGAATCACAAGCCAAAGGAGGGAGGAAATAGTTCTACTGTACAAGACCCTGGTGGGACCTCACCTTGAATATAGTGTACAGTTCTGGAGACCACACCTTTGAAAGGACATTGACAAAATAGAGACGGTGCAGAGGAGGGTGACCAAAATGGTGAAGGGATTACATCACAAGCCTTCTGAGGAGATAGTGAGGGACCTCAGTTTGTACAGACTGGAACAAAGGAGGGAGAGAGGTGACATGACAGAAACATTTAAGTACCTCAAGGACATTAACAAGGTGGATGTGGAAAACATTACAGATTAATAGTAGTGCCAGGACAAGAGGACACAACATGAGACTGAGGGGTGGCCACATAAGGGGAAATGTTAGGAAGTTCTTTTTCACAGAAAGGGTGGTGGATGCATGGAATAGCCTGCCCCAGGAGGTGGTGGCAGCCCATACAGTGGCGGGCTTCAAACATGCATGGGACAGAAACAAAGGAATAATAGAGACAGGAAGAAAAAGCTAATGCCAGTAACCAGATAGGGTCACTGGACTCTTCGTTAGGCAGCTTAAATGGGCAGACTGGATGGGTCTAGCGGTCCTTATCTGCTGACAACATCTATGTATCTATAAAATAAATCACATACCAGGAGAGATCTGCTCCATGTGCCCTCAAATTGATACCCAATCACATTGGAGCATGAGACCCACTCACTGGTTAAAGTTTTAAGGTTTTTATTCTTTATAGATAATAACTAAAACAGCATATCTGGTAAGCAAATCGACATTTCATGATTCCTTAATGCTGGCCATGTCATCATGATCATAACATGTCCTTTTAGTTTTTTTTGTAAGCAATAATACCTGACAGGGCAGGTGGTATTTGGCTCTACTGGATTACCCAGGAGTGTAATGAGGGCAGACACTGCAGATGGGGGTCATTATAGCCCCTGATATTCTGATATAGCCCATACTGTCCACCCTAGAAGGTATTATTGTGCTTAGAAAGTGGGGGTTTGGTCACATTTTAAATTACGGGTTTAAAAAATGTAAAATACAAATGTCATTAAAAAAAATTCTGTAAAGTAGTAATAAACTAAATAAACTTTATTTCTCTAGCGCAATTCAAAATATCAAAGAGCTTTACAAAAGTAACAGAATTAAAATAGATCCTTATATAGTTAAAATACAGACGGTAATACTAAAATCCATCCTAATTAATTACTCATTACTCATTACCACTGTTGGAACTGGTTGTAGAGGGCACAACTGAGTTTCAGAAGCTTTTTTTTTATCACTCAGCAAGTTAGGTGTTTGACTCTCCCCTCTGAATGCAGTCTGGTTTGAATACTGGTACTGGTTTATATATATATATATATTTTTGTTTATGTTTCCTTTTACAGAACTGTGAGGGCTTGGGATACTGCAGTGAGTGCCGTTACTCAGTATGTTGCTGAGCGCAGTCAGCAAGGGATCAAAGACTGGAAGGGAATGGCTTGGTGTGTGCATAGTCATCACTTTCATGTATGCCCTGGCAAGTCTCAGCAAATCAGAAACCAGGATTTTTCTTTACCCATTTTCTAGCTCTTTAATAATATACAGACCAGACACCCAGTTCTGTAGGTTATCTGGCCCTACAAGCCAGAAATACACCAGAAGGCAGGAGTGATGTTGGCTGGTAAGAGAAGCGACAGTACTAGTAGAGATGACAGCCTCCAGAAGTTGGTGCCTCTACTGTATTGAACTTGAGAGTGTAACAAATTGCACTACAGGGAAAGCAACTAAAAGGGCATATTATAATCTTGCTAAAGTAGTCCACATTGGAGACCA
The DNA here is from genome assembly GCA_016271365.2 of Neoceratodus forsteri. Lineage (NCBI taxonomy): Eukaryota > Metazoa > Chordata > Ceratodontiformes > Ceratodontidae > Neoceratodus > Neoceratodus forsteri. Next base: position 1,274,613,072 of record CM057450.1, on the reverse strand, counting down.
TGAAATATGTCCCATGTATGCTACTTTAGTTATTACCTGTTAAGGAATAAAAACCTTAAAATATTAACCAGTGAGTGGGTCTCATTCTCCACTGTGACTGAGTAACGAAAAGTAGAAGCCAGCCATTTGGTGGCCTCTAAAAATGAATCAAATGTCTTTGATTTCATCTGTGGAAAAGAACCAGAAATATAAAGTCAACAGACCAGAGGCCAAAATGTTAGCAAAAGCTATTGTGGAAATACTAGCCACTGCCATTCTTCTTTATGAGTAATAAAGGTTTTCTATAGCTATTGCAACTTGCTGTATCACAGTACCAAGTACCCAACTGTATAGATAGTATTTTCTCACAGTGGCATTTCCAAACTTGTATCAGAGTGTCTACAAAACTATGCCATAAGCCCAGAGAAGTGGAACATCCACTGAGTCAGCAGTTCAACTTGACCACTGACATGTAAATGAGTGGTCAAAACACAGGTTACATGGCAGTGGCTGATGATTGGGTCAGCTCCTCACTTCCTTCTGTTTCTCCTCTTCTGGTATAAGTGGCTGCAGCAGGAAAAGCAGCAGGAACAGCAACAAGAACAGCAAGTCACAGGGGTCCTCTGCTATGTATAAGCAGGCAGCTTTATGCATTTGTGGATTCGACAATGACCATCATGCAGAAAACCTCCTAGAGGGCTTGAGCATAGGTTTGAGTAGTGACTGACACCATTCTCGCTCACAACAGGCTTTATATCACCAGATGATACAAAGAACATTGTAAAGGCAGCCAGGATGGGTGATTATACTCATGTTCCATGCTTTACTCACTGTACAAGCTTGTTGTTTTTCTTCAGGCACTTCTAGATGAGGTGTGCAAACTTAAGCAGGAGTGACGAAAAACTTCAGCTGTCATTTCAATCATTCTGTTAGGGCACAATAATTGTTGCACAGGATTCAGTAGCAGGAACACCTCTCCCTCCACTAGCCAAAACAAGATGTGCTAACAGCATGGAATTCCACCATTATGTGATGCAGCAGCTGCAAGAACAACAGAAGGCCATCCGCTAGCATGCAACTGAGCTTGAAATTTGCAAGGGAGAGGTAAATATTAGCTGTTATCAGTGGTGACTGATGGAGACCCTCTGCTGTGTGTTGAAGCCCTTGGAGGAGAACACAAGGGTTATAAGTGCTGATGCAGCTGGTGTCAATCAGATACTGCCCGTCCTTGCTCTGATTAACCTGCGCCTAGTTTGAATGAAGTACAAATACGAGGAGAAGGCTAGCACTACTGTTATTGTGGAGAATGACTAAGAACTCTTTTCTGGGATGACATATATGTTTCCAAAATCTGTACAACTGGATACGTCATAATTGCCACTCTTTTAGATCCTCACTTTAAGGACACATTTGTGACATTATTTCATGTGGAAGAAGACAATAATGAAAGCAACCCTATAAAGACTCAATCAATCAATAAAAATCTTTATTTATCCAGGTGAACACCATTGAGCAGGGCTCATTTACAAGATGGACCTGGTAGGTCCGAACAGTTACAACAGTTACAGTGGACTGTATTTACAAAACAATAATATTTACAAAACTGACCTGAGAGAGTTATTCCCAGTTCATCATATGGATTTACAACATGATGACGAGTATTATACATATATGTACATATACGTCACAGAAGGGAATATACACTTCACTGTAGGAGAAAAAAATGGGACAGTGTCATAGTAGGCTAACAACAGTCAGTATAAGACATATCAATGGACACTGACCTCACAAAGCTATCAGGAGAGGAGGCAGCGGTGCATGTATAACTTAATTGAGGGATAGATGACCAGAGACTTGAGGATCAGTACCAGGCCATATCCATGGTAACAAGCATAAATGGGGACAGCAAGGTCAGGGGGTACCCATGGTTCAGTGGCATACTAGGTATGAGGTAGCAGTTACAGGATTCCCTCACAGTGCATGCATATAAGGTCTTGAAAGTATCCACGCTGATAAGGAAACTTAGTTTCTGCACTTTCTGCAGATTATTCCACAGAGTTGGCAGCACAAAGCTAAATGCTGCTCTGCCGAACCGTGATTTAACCTTGGGTATGTATAATGCAAGAAAAGAGTAGCTTCTCAGCACATAGCAAACAGGCACGCATAACGGAAGACAGTCTGCAATGTATTGGGGAAGCTTTTTAGATAAGGCTCTGAGAGTCCAAAGGGTAGCATTTCTGTTACGCCTGTAATGAAGTGAGGACCACCCTACAGCAGCATAGAGGGAACAATGATGAGTGGATAATGGGAGCCCCATGATGTACCTAAGTGCTCTGTGATAAAGTGTGTCCAATTTTCCAAGGTAAGAGGCAGGGCACTGACTATATAAGAAGTCAGCATAGTCAGCATAGGGAGAGGAATGTTGTTTGTACCAGGCGTATTTTAGCATCTTTAGTGAGAAAGTTATTGATTCTGAAAAACAGGCCCAGCCTCTGCCTTAATCTCTAAATCAAATCTTCAAGATGCTCAGAGAATGATAGGGTATGGTCAAGTCGCACACCTAGCTACTTAAACTTAGACACAAATTCCAACTTTTCATCTATGATTGTTGTAATCTGAAGAGGGGATCCAGAGCTGACCAGGTTCCCTGCTCGACTGCCAGGAGAGAGGAGCATCGCTTTAGTTTTTTTGGCACTAAGTGGGAGCTTTTTATGTAATAACTGATTCTGCAACAGGTTAAATTCAACCTGGAGATCTGCACAAGCAGCCTCAGGTGTAGGATGACTTACGTAGAGTACTGTGTCATCTGCGAACAAATGTACTTTGGCTTTGCATATTTTATCATCAATATTGTTGATATAAATGGCGAATAGTAGAGGCCCGAGGATGGATCCCTGAGATACACCTCTTTGTAAGGGTTTAAGAGGGGAAAGCTCACCTTCTGCCTTAACCTGTTATAGCCCACCTATGAGGTAATCAGCGAACCACTGCAGAGATGATGAATCCAGACCTATGCTCCTAAAGGAGGAGAGGAGCAGGCTATGATTGACAGTGTTGAAAGCCTTGCTTAGGTCCAGGAATATAGCACAGACAAAGTTTTTATTATCCAGGTCATGCAGCCAACCATTGGTTACTTTGGCCAGGGCTGAAATGGTGCTGTGCTTTGCTCTGAATCCAGATTGAGCGGGGATTAATAGGTTCATGGATTCAAGATAAGTCCTAAGTTGGTTGCTCACTAACTTTTCCAACATCTTGGACAGAACAGGAAGGAGAGAAATAGGTCTATAGTTGTTAAGGTCACAAGGGTCCCCAGATTTAAACAGTGGGATGATGCGAGCAATTTTCCATAGAGAGGATAGGATCCCCTGGAACAACGACAGATTGAACAGATGAGTAATTGGTACAGCTAAGATGTGGTAAGCAATCCTTAGGAAGTAGGGGTCAAGGTACTCTGCTCCAGCACTTTTCTTGATGTCCAGCTGAAGTTGAAGATCTTCAACCTCTTTCATGGAAGCAGGTTGGACTAATAAGGCCGAATTGGGAGGAGGAGAATCATGATTTTGTAGTCCAAGTTGGGAAAGTAATGAGTATTTATTTATTTAGTTTTTGTTAACGGGGTAGGTACACTAGCCATAAAATGACTATTTTCAGGCACGACCTGGGAGAGTACAACAAAAAGAGAACAGTTGAACAACAGCAACATAGGTACAATAATACAAATAGAGGAACAGTACAGCAGTGCTACAAAAATACAATGAGTAGAAACAACAAAAAATAATGGCAAGCATTATACAAATAATGGCAGTAAGATACATAATAAGTACAGAAATCACGGACCCAACCTGTGGAGTGAAAGAGTTAATAAGATAGTAAGGTTTTATAGAGAGAAATGTGAGGAATGTTCAAACATAACAAGAAAGACTGACAGAAGGAAGGTCAGGGGTGGTAACTGGCAAAACAACAGTGGATGGTCAGCAACAAGGTTCGAGAAGGAAGAGAGCTAGTAGTCAAGAAGTTATTTACAAAGAGAAGGAAAAATATGGGGGGGAGAGGAAACAGTCTTGGAGCTGGATTAGATCAGGGGTGACATTACTGGTAAGTCTCAGGAACTTCAGGTTAGGTCAAAGCATGTACAAGCATCAGCTAAGGATAGATAATGATGATATTCACTTTTAAATCCAAAGTGAGACTGAGACAGCCAGAGGTTGAGTGGAAGAGCATTCTATAGCCTGGGAGCAGAGAACTGGAAGGCCCCTGTGCCTTTAGTCGTCCAACATCTCGGAACATAGAGCAAAAATTTGTCAGCTGATTGCAGGCCATGGGAGGATGGTTGAGGGACCAGCAATGCTGCCAGCTGGGATGTTTTTTTTCCTGGATGATTGAATCTATTAGTGATCCAAGGTAGTATTGTCTACTGGCAGAGGGTGACAGCCAATTCAGATCCTTATAAAGAAGGCAGTGATGTCTGAGTTGAGGCAACAAAGAGGCAAATCGGCATATATTGTTATAAATTACATCCCATTTTAGTAGGGAGGTTTTATGGGCAGAGGTAAGAATAGAGGCACCATAATAAGGGTTGCGAAGAGAATACCGAGGCAATCGCTACTGGGTCGCAGGGTGTAAGCATGTAGCCTCCGTTGTAAGCTACCCCAGTTTCAAGTTTATAGCTTTGCACGAGGACTGAATGAGAAGATTAAAATCCAGGGACTGGTCCAGCAGGATCCCAAGGTACTTGAAGGAAGTAACATTTTTAAGTGGAAATCCTCCTGGGTGAAGAACCTCCAGCAAACTAGAACAGGCCTTAATCTTCGGTGCGGAACCTAGGAGCATGACTTTCATTTTCTTTTCATTTAGTACAAGCTTACGGTCTAGTAGCCAGTCTAAGACATTACTGAAGTCTGAAGTAAGTGATGTGTTTATGCAAGCAATACTAGAAGAACTAGTATTGATGATCAGGTCATCAGCGTAGAGAATAGATGGGCAGGATTCCAGGACCTCAGCTGCATTGTTGATAAAAATTGAGAACAGAAGGGGCCCAAGAATAGAGCCCTGGGGGACCTCAAGGTTGATAGTAGATGTCTTGGACAGGGAGGAGTTAAATTTGACAGCTTGCGACCTGTTTGACAGGTAGCTACAGAACCAGTCCACAACGGGGTAGAGAAATGGAATTTATGGAGAATGGAGAGAAGCAGGGGATGGTCTACAAGGTCAAAAGCCTTAGTGAGGTTAATGAAGATGGCACCTGTGAGTTTTCCAGAATCCATGTTGGACAAAATATCAGTAGTTAGTTGAAGAAGAGCCGTGGTGGTGCTATGAACTTTTCTGAAACCATGCTGGGTGTCTGAGAAGAGATTGTAGCATGTAGGTTAGTCAATGGTCTGTGATGCAACTATTTTCTCTAGGATCTTGCTAAGGACAGAGGGAATTGCTATAGGTCTGTAATTGGCCATTTCCTTTGGGTCACCTTTTTAAAGACGGACGTTACTCTTGCAGATTTCCATAGGTCTGGCACGGTGCTATGGATAAGGGATAAAGTGTAGATTCTGGCAATCAGAGAGGCAATGAGTGGAGCAGCCAGCTTAAGGAGATGAGGTTCCAATGAGTCAGAACCAGAGCTGGTATTGGCAGATATGGATCTCAGTAATTTCAGAACTTCCGCTCTTGATATAGCCTTGAAATAGAATGGTGGCGCTGGAGGAGCATCATACGATAGGGCAGTATGCTCCTTTGTGAGTGAGCGCTGTGTGGAGTTTGTCTTAGTTAATGTGATTTCCTCTCCCTCCCTCTCCCTCCCTCCCTCCTTCCTTCCTTCCTTCCTTCCTTCCTTCCTTCCTCCTCCCTCCCTTCCTGCCACTATATATCTGCCCCCACTCTCTTTCTCTCTTTGCTTGTTTTTTTATTTATTTATTTTTATTTATTGTCTTCTTGGATTAAATCTTTGAGAACAAGCTCATTACAATAGCTTCCATGTCAGAGGATTAAAACACAAAATTAGTGACATTACATTACAGAGATTCAAAGGCACATGGAATACTTCAAACTATACAAAATGCATAACCACAGAGAATAACAGTAGAAATGGCAAAGTACAGTGTGAGCCATGCTACACAAAATGTTTACAACTGAAGGGCAGAGGTACAATAGGGAGGCCATAACTGCTGAGCACAAACACAAAATGGGGGTGAGAGAAACGGACTAAGGCAGACAACATTAATCTACTAGGGGAGTGGAAGCATCAGCCAAGGGCCTCGTCAAGGGTGAGTGGGTATGAGTCAGAGCTATGGAGTGACTAAGGGCAGAACAGTGGGATGGCAGGGGTGGCGGGGGGGCTGGTGAGGTACAGCATGAAGGAGAGGGAGAATGGAGGGGAGGTGGAAGGAGGGAAAACACAGTTGTGTGCTTGTGGCACACAATTGCTTCATCCTGTTTTGCGTTTGTTTTACTCTTTGTTCCTCACATTGTTTTTTTGTCTTCTTCATGCACATACAGTCTATCTCTGTGTCTGCTCTATCTCCATCACTGCCCCGTGCCCCCCCCCATGCCAAATATTTCTGAAGTTAATCTGGGGAGTTGTCAAAGGCAAGATCTGCAGTGGCAAAATGATTGTTAAGAGAATCTAGGATCTCCAATCTATCACAAATAGAGGTGCTCTCTAAGTTAATCTTAGGAGGAAGGGAGGGAGTTGCTGGGCGTATGCCCAGATAGATCCTTGATGGTCTTCCAAAATTTGGAGGAGCAATTGGCAGCTGAGTCTAGCTCAGCACGATAAAATACAGCCTTAGCTTCTTTGATCAGTTTTGTGCATAGATTCTGTGCCTTCCTAAACTGGCACCAATCCACATCACTCTTAGTTTTACATGCCATCTTCCAGAGCTTACTGTATCTCTAGCTATCAACAAGGCCTTTAGTTTCACTGTAAGCCATCGACAAGCTTTATTCTTTACTCTGACCTTAACTATGGGGCATACTTATTTAAGGTCTCATACACTATTTCATAGAAGATGTCATAAGCCGTAGTAACTGTGTTAGCCAAGCAGAATTCCTGCCAGTGTAGGGAATATTTCAGCTTATCAATATAAGCAAACAGGTCGAAGTCACGTCTGGATCTCTTAGTAGAAAACCTCGAAGCAGAAGTTGTCCTATGAGTTGCTCTAATGCCAGCAATAATAACACATTGATCGCTGACATCCGAGAAAAAGGTACCGCTAGGGGAAATTAAATGCAGTTTAGTTACCAAGAGTTCATCTAACAGTGTACTATGGCTTGGTATTTTTTTGTTCAGGTGCTTGGGTTCGTCTATAAGTTGCACGAGCCCAAAAGAGTCACAAAGAGTTTTAAGAGGTGTGGAGGATTTGGAAAGCCAGTCGAGACTGATGTCCCCTAAGATAATAGTTTCAAGAGTCCCGTCATCCAGTATGGTGCTAAGATGCTTTAGGAGCTGTAACCCAGCAGATGGGGGTCTATAGCATCCTATTATACAGAGTGCAAGGGAGGAAGATAATTCAATTTTTAGGGTCAGACATTCAAATTCGATTTTGACAGAGGATGAGTTAAGGCAAGATACTGTATATTTGTCCTTGACGTAGATGGCCACCCTTCCACCTATAGGTTGTCTGTCTGCTCTGAAAAGCAGGTAGTTAGGAATGTTAATGTCCCTATCTGGGGTGGATGGTCTTAGCCATGATCTGGAGATCACCAGAACATCCGACAGGGTATGACTAACCCAAGCCTGGATCAAGGTAAACTTTTTTGTAAGGCTGCAGGCATTAACGTGCATGAAACACATTCCTTTGAGTCTTACAAGGTTCGATGGAGATAGGAGGGCTTCAGGTGGGCCCGGGTTAAACTCAACTTTGCCTGAGCACAGCAGAAGCAAGAGCAATATCATACTTAGGGCAGTAAGAGTTAGTTTGAGGTTTCTTGACCTCATCCTTCTATGAGGTTTGTCAACACTGGTAGGCCAGGCAACGTATCTGGGCCTACGCAGCCCTAAAGCTAATGAGATCAACACCCTGGCAGTGAAGTACAGGGGAGTATGATTACCATGAACTGTAGGTGGCGTGCCCTGTATGGGTGAGTCAGTGCATGTACAACCATGCGGGATACCCATCAAATACGGTTGCAATAGGGGAGGCATCAGAGCACATAGGTATTTGTTAGCAAAGTTGCAATGTGTTTGACATTCTAAGGGCGTGTCATGGTCTCCATTCTGGGATGGATGGGAAGCCTAGTAAAGAGCACATGGCACGAGGTAGAAGAAGATTTAGTGTGAGAGCCAACAATTATCCCACATAGTGAATTTCCTAGGATGACTTCAATAATAGTGTGAAATGCAGCAAAACCTGGCTTTGGTGATCATAGTAAATGCAACGCGACTCAGAGAGACATCACCTCTAAGAGAGTGACATAGGGGAGGAGCAGATATTTACTCATATTGGATGACCACCGTAACAGGGGGTGGGGTGGTGAAGGGAGTGGGAAGATAGAGTATTTAATAAGAAGTGGCATGGAGGATGAGTGGGTGGGCGAAAAATTAGCGGCTTTAGCCGTAGGTTGCTTGCCTTGGGTCCGGGCTTGTGTAGTCGGGCGGCAGTTGGGGAAGTGCCGACCACCCTGTGGTCGAGTCTCTCTCAGCTTGTGAGCTGGGAGCCCTGGAGAGGGTCATTCTTGGCTGTAGAAAGAGAGGAGAGGGCAGGTTAAAAGCAGATCTGAGACAAAGGGCCATCAGAGCCTGCAGGGGTCCAAAACTTAGTAGGACAAAAGGACGTGTATAGGATTGGCGCCCAAAGTCTGATCCAGCAGAACACAGCCAGAAAGGGTCTGCAACACTTAAATTCCTCTAACTTATCACCTAAAATTCACAGCAATTTGATTTACAAGAGATTACAGACATTTAGAGAAAAAAATCAGCAGTTTAAACATAAGGTTTCTGCAGTTTAAAGCTTTAGAAAGAGAGTTCAGAGCAGGGACCAATCAGAAACCAGACGAAAATGGCACTTGCATTCCGATTGGTTAGCGGCTTCAGCTGTACCTTGCTTGCCTTGGCTCTCGGCTTGTGGAGTCAGGCAGTGGCTGGGAAAGTGCTGACCGCCCGGTGGCCGAATCTCCCTCGGCTTGTGAGCTGGGAGCCCTGGAGAGGGTCGTTCTCGGCTGTAGAAAGGGAGGAGAGGGAAGGTTAAAAGCAGGTCTGAGAGAAAGGGCCATCAGAACCAGCAGGGGACCAAAAATTAGCAGGACAAAAGGATGTGTGTTGGATTGGCACCCAAAGTCTGGGCCAGCAGAACACAGCCAGAAAGGGGCTGTAACACTTAAATTCCTCTAACTTATCACTCTAAAATTCACAGCAGTTTGATTTACAAGAGATTATAGACTTTTAGAGAAAAAAATAATCAGTTTAAACATAAGGTTTCTGCAGTTTAAAGCCTTAGAAAGAGAGTTCAGAGCAGGGACCAATTGGAAACCAGCCGAAAACGGCGCTCGCATTCCAATTGGTTAGCGGCTTCAGCTGTACGTTGCTTGCCTTGGGTCTCGGCTTGTGGAGTCAGGTGGTGGCTGGGGAAGTGCTAACCGCCTGGTGGCCGAGTCTCCCTCAGCTTGTGAGCTGGGAGTGCTGGAGAGGGTCATTCTCGGCTTCCTTGCCTTGGGTCCGGGCTTGTGGAGTTGGGCAGTGGCTAGGGAAGTGCTGACCACCTGGTGGCTGAGACTTCCTCGGCTTGTGAGCTGGAAGTCCTGGAGAGGGTCATTCTCAGCTTGCTTGCCTTGGGTCCGGGCTTGTGGAGTCGGTCGGCGGCTGTGGAAGTGCCGACTGCCCGGTTGCCGAATCTCCCTTGTCTTGTGAGCTGGGAGCCCTGGAGAGGGACATTCTCAAGTGTAGAAAGAGAAGGGAGGGCAGGTTAAAAGCAGGTCTGAGACTAAGGGCTGTCAGAGCCAGCAGGGGTCCAAAAATTAGCAAGACAAAAGGACGTGTATTGGACTGGCATCCAAAGTCTGGGCCAGCAGAACATAGCCAGAAAGGGGCTGTAACACTTAAATTCCTCGACTTAGCAGTCTAAAATTCACAGCATTTGATTTACAAGAGATTACAAACTTTTAGAGAAAAAAATCAGCAGTTTAAATATAAGGTTTCTGCAGTTTAAAGCTTTTGAAAGAGAGTTCAGAGCAGGGAGCAATCGAAAACCAGCCCAAAACGGTGCTCACATTTCGATTGGTTAGCGGCTTCAGCCATACCTTGCTTGCCTTGGGTCCGGGCTTGTGGAGTTAGGCAGCAGCTGGGGAAGTGCTGACCACCCGGTGTCCGAGTCTCCCTCAGCTTGTGAGCTGGGAGCCCTGGAAAGGGATGTTCTTGGCTGTAGAAAGAGAGGAGAGGAGAGGAGAGGGCAGGTTAAAATCAGGTTTGAGACAATGGGCCATCAGAGCCAGCAGGGGTCCAAAAATTAGCAGGACAAAAGGAGGTGTATTGGATTGGCGCCCAAAGTCTGAGCCAGCAGAACACAGCCAGAAAGGGGCTGTAACACTTATTTTTTTTATACTTCTTTTATTTCAGAAGTTTACAATACATCAGATCCTAATGAACTTACGATTCTCTTTCATAAAAAGTAATGCATTACAGGTTATAGCTGTTATAACATACAGCCGATCCATTTCACATCAACTTATAAATTAAAAGAAATTTTTTTAAACAGGACAGATATTATTACATGAGTTTCTTAATACGTGGTAATTAATTTCTTTGCGGAACCAGTTCAGACAACTACATTCTCCTAAAGATTCTAGGTTTCAGTCTATGAGGTTGAGCTTTTAAAGTGCTATGGAACTGGTGCCCATCACTCTTACAGCAGTGAGTAAGAGGCAACTGCATCTCGTTCTGTTGTTTCTTTCTACACGACATTATCTCCTTAGAAATGTGATCTTGAGTTAACTCCCATCTAGACCAACGTGAGACATATGTCTCCATCCTATCCTGGAGCCCAAAGGACATCTGCTCATTATGTTGTATGTTGAGTATTAAAGCTTTCCAGTCGGAGATCAGTGGGGGGGTCTCTTGAAGCCATTTTTTGGTAATGGATTTATAAGCGGCACATAATAAAATAGACCAAAGATACAGGGTGGTTTTGTCATTGGCTTCTAGAGGAGGGATCCCGAGCACCAAGTTAATCCCCTTGTGGTGGGATATAGAGATCCAGAACTGAGACAACTTTGGGCAATCAAAAAAAACGTGTTTGTGAGAGGCTTTAACCTCTCCACACTCCCTCCAACAGTGAGCGGATGCTCCTGGGTTTCTAATAGCAACCACTGAGGGAACCAAATAGAACCTCATCCTTACATTCCACACAAATTCCCTCCAACTTGGGGAAGAGGTGGTGGACCACGTACCTCTCCAGACCCCAAGCCACTCCTTACTGGATATCGGTTGAGCAAAGTCCTTCTCCCAACTTGACTTAACTGACTCCATTACATATGTCTGTTATTGAATGTGTTATTTATATATTATAGAGATTGCTTTTTCCCCCTGTGGGGAAGACAATATTTGAAGAAGTGGAGTGCTATCCTCCCAAACCTGTGACCCCCTCTCTCTAAATCTAATTTGTTTGAGTATATAGTCCCTAGCTTGTTAGTAATATAGTCTATCTTTCTCTGTCCAGTAGTACCTCCTCTGGCCCTCCTCAAAACCAATCACACCATTGCCGTTTACCAAATGCCATGGGGCTACCAATCTCCTCTCGGCCTGAGTTTTAGACCCGGGGCTCTGAAAAGGTACATTAAATGGAGGGGTTAGTAGGAACCACTGGTACTTCCAGAATTGTTGCTGAAAGGTTTTACTTTTTGTTCCAAATTGCCACCCCCTCAGGGTGGCTGCAGTGGCTTGTGGGACTAATTGTACAACTTTTTAAAATGTACTGGAGAGAATAAACTGTCTGACAATAATGTAGGTTTTGATCTGGTAAGGTCTATTTGTTTCCAAGCTGCTTGATATGTGTCATTACCCCACAGCAGTGCCAGATGCATCTGGGCTGAGATCCAGTCATTCTAAAGAGAGGGGAATGCCCCCCCCCCCAATTTCTTAGGCCAAAATAACTTGAACATATTGACTCTGGGATTTCTTTGATTCCACTGAAAAGTATTCAGGGTTTTCTGCCATGAGAGAAGTTCTCTGGCCGATATGTTACATAGCACACATTGAAATAGATATAAAACACATGGCAGAGCATTCATCTTAAGAGAGAGAGTCTGGGTATAAAAGGAGGATGGCAGAAGGTTCCATCTTCTAAGGTCCTGTTTAATATTTGTGAGCAGGGGGTTATAATGTTGGGAAAACAGGAGGGTTTGGTCCCTAGTAATCTGTATACCTAAATACTTTATATGTGTTTTATCCCGTTTGATAGGGTATTTTGCTTTAAGTAGGGATGAGGAGTTATAGCCAAATGTAAGAGCCTCTGATCTGTTGACGTTGAGGGAGTATCCAGACAGAAGAGAAAATTACTGGATTTTTTGAAAAAGGGCCACCATGGAGATTTTGGGCTCTGTTAGATACACCAGCAGGTCATCTGCAAAAAAGGCCAGTTTATGTTCCTTTCCTGCCATAGTGACCCCCTTAATTTCTGTAGTAAGTCATAAATATTGGGCCAGACGTTCGATATAAAATGGAAAAATGAGGGTGGATAAGGAGCATCCCTGTCTGGTCCCTCTATATATAGGAAAACCCTTAGAGATATGGCCATTGGTCCTGATAAAACAAGTAGGTGTACTGTAGAATTTGAATATGGTATCTGAGAACTGAGTTGGAAAACCAAAACCTACAAGTACCCCTCGAAGAAACTTCCAAGACACCATGTCAAACGCTTTTCCTGCATCCAGCCCTAACAATATTGTAAGGATGTTATGTGATTGAATATGTTCAATAATGTAGACAGTACATCTAACATTATCCTGGGCCTGACGACCTGGTATAAAGCCACATTGGTCAATATGTATTTTGGTTGGAGCAAATTGAAGGAGCGTCTTGGCTAATATAGAAGCAAGGATCTTATAGTCTGTATTTAATATGGAAATAGGCCTGTATGAAGAACAGTATGAGGGGTCTTTGCCAGGCTTTGGTATGGCAGAGACTGAGGGCTAGATTCTAGTAGGGTTATGCCTGGTGTAACAGCAGTTGCGCCAAGTAGAATGGTGCATGTAGCAACATACGCCAGCATTTGTGACATGCGTGATTCTACAAAGTGGCCTGCGACATGTCACAGACCATTTGCGCTGAGCAGCTGTTATGCCGCATAAACCCCCTGCGACATGGTGCTAGGGGGTTTACGGCAGCAGTTGCACCCCATTCTAGAAGGGCAGCCACAAAGTGCCCACAACAGGATTCTACAAGAATCTCTGGAGGAGATCCGGCAATGTAGGTTACACCAGCATTTAGCTGGTATAACTTATGGACACCCCTGGGGGTCCTGTAGACTCGTCGGATGTACAGCGGGCAGTGCACGGTGTCCCTCCTCCCCTTGCCCAGCACACCCCAGTGGGGACCCACAGGGCTACCCATACCCCCAGGCCCCTGAAACACCCATTGGCAGATGTCCCGTAGGGTGGAGCTGCCATCCCCCCACCCGTGCCCTGAACCACAGTTCACGGACCGCATACGTGGCAATTACCCCCTGGTAGTCCAGTGGTCCCCCCAACCATCATAAATGAAATATATAATGCCCCAAAACCCTGGTAGTCCAGTGGACCCCCAGCAATATAAATTACATATAGCAAGCTCCATATCCCTGGTAGTCTAGCAGCCCTCCCGATCATTATACAAGAATGTACATCACCAAGTCCCTGGTAGTCTAATGGCCCCCCACCCCTCACCCAGCTGTGCCAGCCCACCCCGCCTCCCTCCTCACATCCCCAGCTGGCATTGGCACAGCCACCTCTCCACCTCCACAGCCAGCTGCCGATTGAGATCGTATGACGCTTACTGTAAAGCAGCGCTCAGGTGTCATTTCTGGTCGCGTGCCAGGTAGCTACTCATACAGATCTCAATCAGTGGCTGGCCGTGAGGAGAAGATGGGCAGTGCCAGTCGCTGGCGCAGGGGCCGGGTGGGGGTTCAAGTGAGCTGGCACGGTTGGGGAAGAGCCCTAGACTACCAGGGACTTGAGATGTACATCTGTATAATGATCAAAGTAGACTACTAGGATTTGGTGCTTTATATATTTCATATATGATGATTCAGGGGCCACTAGACTACTAGGGATATGGGGTGATGTATTTCGCTAACAGTGTTGGGGGGCAATTGACTACGAGGGATATGGGGTGATGTATCTTTATTTAACAGTGTTGTGGGGGCCACTAGACTACCAGGGACTTGGAGGTTTAATAGTTGTACATTACTCAGGGGTGCACTAGATTACTGAGGTACATGCATATGTGGCTGGCAACTCTGGGTTGAGCACTGGTGGGGGTTGATCGCAGTGCCGCAGTTGCGGCTCAGAACATGCTCACCAGAACGCCTGCTGAGTTTGGCATAATTTGACCACATGTCGCAAGCCACAGGACTTAGCCATGGCGATGACTTGCCCTTCTAGAATAGGGCGCAGGGTCAATGTCGCAGTTGAGGGAGGCACAAGTTGCGTTCAGTGGCAACTTGTGCCACCCTTCTGGAATCTGGCCCTGTGGTCTCATTCCAGGATGTGGGGACCACACCCTCTTTTGTTGTTATAAAGGTGAACACCCTGCTCAATAACAGGGAGAGAGTTTTAGAAAGGGTCTTATAAAATTCCCCCGGGAGGCTGTCTGACCCTGGGCATTTTCCTGTTTTCAAATCTCCGATTATATTTTCTATCTCTTTAGTGAGAATGGGGGCTGTCAACTGGTCACATTGCTCTCTGGGCAGGCTGGGTAGTTTAAGGGTGGAGAGAAATTCTTGAATTTTGTGATCTGGGGGTGGTGGTGCTTCAGAATAAAGTGATGTATAATATTTTAAAAAGGCTGCAGATACACTTTTAATATTATTTCTGATTTCCCCAGATACTGGGTGTCTTATTTTTAAAATGGTGGATTTAACTCTCTGAGCCTGTAGTTGGCTCGTGATTAGTCTCAGAAATCGGGGCCACCGTCATAGTATTTGTGCCTAAAAAATATTAACTTCTGCTCTATAGCATAATCTAAAATGTTGTTTCATCCTTTTCATAAGGAGGCAAGTTCCCTACTTCTGGACTTACATAGTTTAATACATTGTAGATCCTCTAGCGTCTTATTCCTTCTCTCCAAGGAAAGTCTACGACACTCTTGCTGCTTTTTCCAGTGGGATGAAATTCCTGTCAACTTACCCCTAACTATCGCTTTGATAGTGTCCCAGACCATTGGTATCGAGGTGTCTTGAGTATCATTATCAGCAAGGGCCTGTATTAGCGTGTCTTTAACTGACTCCTGCACTCCCTTGTCTCTCATGAGGGAGAGATTCGGTCTCCAAAAAGTTCTCTTTCGTGAGATTTGGACATTGAATTTACTAAAAATGGGGGCATGATCTGAGAGGGTGAAATTTCTCATCCAGATATTATGCATTATATTTAACTGTTCTCGCAGGGTTAGGAGAAAGTCAAGACACGAATATGTGTTGTGGGCCTGAGAGTAGAAAGTGTGTCTACGTGAGGGGCCAAGGATAAACCGCCATACATCCTCATATCCCAATTCCTGTATCGGTTTCCGGACCTTTCTGGCTGTTTTGTTTGTTTGACCCAAGGTAGGGTGATCTACCCCACCCTCAGAGGTGTTAAGGTTGAGGTCCCCTCTGCAAATTATCTGTCCCTCTGCCCATTCAGCTAACTGGCTGTAGCTGGAGGCATGAAGACTGAGGCCACGGTAACCAGCTGACCATCTAACACTCCTTTAAGAAGTACATACCTCCCCTCCCTATCAATGATCTGATCTTTGAGCTCAAAATGTACATTCTGCCTAATCATAATAGCAGTTCCTCTCCTTCTGCCCCCTCGATAAGAGGATGCCACCACACAAAAGAAGCCTAAAGCGTTCAAATTTTTTATGTTCGATATGAGACAGGTGGGTTTCCTGCAGTAATAAAATATTAGCTCCCTTTCTTTTCATATACTGAAGGATTTTTCTTTGTTTACTAGGGTTAGTTACTCCATGCACATTGTAAGTGCATACAGTATAGGATTGGGCCATGTTATATATTGTTTATTTTGCCCAGTTGGTAATACTTTTGAGAGATCTGGCCTCCAACGCATAGTGGCAATCCCCCTTCCCCCCAAAAAGTCACATGTTTATATGTGTTATCATTGCCTGTAGGTTCCTGATGTCCTGATAAATTAAAAACTAACTTAGAAGCCAACATGGCTTGAACTTTAAACACATAAACCATTAACAATAACTTGTTGCTTCCAAGGTTGGGGGCTAATCTACAATGTTAGCCCATGTATTCTCCTTTTAAGGAGAACAAGGAGGAATGCATGTGCCTCCGTTGCTGGAAGACCTCCTCTAGAGCCTTGATTACAATGGGCTCCTGGTAATTCTCTGGGTAAGTACCTTAAAGTACTAACGACATGGAATGTGTAGGCCTCAGTATGCCCCTTCTTACCGAACGACCTCAAACTCAGACTTAAGCTATAATTATGTATAACAAAGGTAAAGACATGTTAACAAGTCTAACTCAGCATGAGAATGATAACAGTATTGGGCTCCACTTAAATGGAGATCTTTCTCTTTTTGTGGGCAGAGAAATTTGTTTCCCTCGATTTTCTTCACATTTCTTCCCCTCATATAGGAAGTTGAACACTTGAAAATAGTGTCTAATTATAAAAGGAGGGGCTCAGTAGTTAAATCAGTATACGATTAAACACTCAGGTTTGGCACTGTTAGGTGAACAAGTTTCAACAGGATTCCAGTGCCAAAAGAGGAATAAAGGAAAGGTGTAATATATGGCCAAGTCAGAGCAGACTAATCTTTAACTTGTAAGTGTGAGGCTAACTCTGGAAACAAAATAGTCCCAAATTGAATGTTATTTTTAGGTTTTCAGGTGTGTAGACTGAATCTTTAAGTCTGCCTTCCTCCCTTCCCCCCCACGTATGCGACCAACAGCTCAATTGACCAAAGGAAATAAAGCAGGTCAAATGCTTTTGAGTACTTAGCCAACGGTCAGTCCACTACTGCAGAGGAAGTTTTCAGAGGATCTCTGAAGGCAGTTCCAGAAAAGTTTCAAACGCCAGCACATAGACTCCTCAGTAGCGGAGCCAGGTTTGGGATCATTTGGGAGCCAGGGAGGGCCATTCAGTCAATGACAGGCTCCACAATGGGCACTAAACAGTGAATAAAGATGGTAGCAGGGTGCCACTACTCACACTGGGGCAGCCAGGAGGGACGACCACCACCCCAGCCCCCCTCTAGCTCCGCCACTGAGACTCCTTGGCTCCTCAGGTTGGTTTTCCAGTCTGTCCAGACTTCTTGTCAAGCAGAGATTGAATTTTGCTAGTGCCTCCATGTGTTGCATTATTTTGGTTCTCCCACATTTCTTGTTGGTGGTGCTCGCCAGGCTAAGCCGCTCTTCCCTTCACTTGTGGTCGGGATTTCTGCTACAGGAATTTTCCTCTCTTTAAGAGCTTCTGAGGCTTCTTCAACCATTGACTAGAGCTTAACACCATCCTCCCAAAAAGATTCATAATCTAGAGGGGTAGGGAGTGTGGAATCTTATTGCCTCCTCACAAAGTGATTGCAGAATTGGAAGATAATGTAGCCTCTGCTGCTGTATTTCTTGGGGATAGTCATGGTCTAGGAATAAACGGTGTGAGAGGTATTTAATTTCCTTTTTAGCCCAGGCTGGCCTTAATATATCTTCCTTAGAGCTGTAGGAATTTAATTTGAAGACAGTGGATCGTGGGCGAGCCGTCGGGTCTAATGGTTTCATTTGTAGGGATCTATGCGCTCTCTCCATGTGGAATGAAAAATGTAGCTGGGAGATTCAATATGTCCTTCAGAAGATTTTCTATGGAGGCTGCTACAGGGACTGTCTCCATATCCTCTGGAAGCCCATAGAGGTGTAAAGTCTCACGCCATGAGTGGCCCTCCAGATCCAGGCATTTGGATTGTAGCTCACTGGTTTGGAGTAATAGGGTCTGCACTATGTCCGAGAGCTGTGTTGTTGTTTCTTCAGATTCTGAGACCTGTTCCTTGATCATACCAATGTAGGTCTCCAAGGTTGATAGTTGTTTTTGAACTGCTCTAAATTCCTGTTTATTTTCTTTTCTTGATTCTCTAATCTCACTTAGGAGTGTTTCGAATCTGGAGCAGGAAAGTTGCTCGTTTTCACCATCAGTATCATGCTCGGCCGCATGGGAGCTGGCCGGTGAGATAGATCTGCTAGGAGGGTTCGCTTTCAATTGAGTGCCATCTTTAGTTTTGCCTTTACCTTTGGGTCAATTTCTGCCTCTGTTGCTTGCAACTGGTGTCCCCATCCTGAGCCCCATGACATTTTTGAGGCAAAATGGAAGGTATTTGGAGGGTTTATAGGTCAATCAGTTGGGGAGCTCTGTTGATCAAGCTCCTTGCAGCTCCGTGATGTCACCGGGCATTCAGGCTGTAACACTTAAACTCCTCTAACTTATCACACTAAAATTCACAGCAGTTTGATTTACAAGAGATTACAGACTTTTAGAGTAAAAAATCAGCAGTTTAAACATAAGGTTTCTGCAGTTTAAAGCTTTAGAAAGAGAGTTCAGAGCAGGGACCAATCGGAAATCAGTCCAAAACGGCACTCACATTCTGATTGGTTAGCGGCTTCAGCCGTACCTTGCTTGTCTTGGGTCCGGGCTTGTGGAGTCGGGTGGCAGCTGGGGAAGCACTGACTGCCCAGTGGCCAAGTCTCCCTCGGCTTGTGAGCTGGGAGCCCTGTGGAGGGTCGTTCTCAACTTGCTTGCCTTGGGTCCAGGCTTGTGGAGTCAGGTGGCAGCTGAGGAAGCGCCGACCACCTGGTGCCTGAGTCTCCCTCGGCTTGTGAGCTGGGAGCCCTGGAGAGGGTCGTTCTCAGCTTGCTTGCCTTGGGTTCAGGCTTGTGGAATCAGGCGGTGTCTGGGGAAGTGCTGACCACCCAATGGCCGAGTCTCCCTCCGCTTGTGAGCTGGGAGCCCTGGAGAGGGTCATTCTCAGCTTGCTTGCCTTGGGTCTGGGATTGTGGAGTTGGGTGGTGGCTGGGGAAATGCTAACAGCCCGATGACCAAGTCTCCCTTGGCTTGTGAGCTGGGAGCCCTGGAGAGGGTCATTCTCGGCTTGCTTGCCTTGGATCCAGGCTTGTGGAGTCGGGCGGCAGCTGGGGAAGTGCCCTCCATCTGGTGGCCAAGTCTCCCTCAGCTTGTGAGCTGTGAGCCCTGGAGAGGGTTGTTCTCAGCTTGCTTGCCTTGGGACGGGCTTGTGAAGTTGGGTGGCGGATGGGGAAGTGCCAACTGCCCAGTGGCAGAGTCTCCCTTGACTTGTGAGCTGGGAGCCCTGGAGAGGGTCGTTCTCCTGGCTTGTCCATCTTGTTTCTGCATGTACGGCCTGGAAAAAGGCTGGAGCTAAATGCACAACAGAAAGTGAAGAGTTCTTACTTGTGTGCCTAGTGACAGGCCAGCTAGAGTAGGGAGCTAGTGGATCCCAAAATGTTGCTGCTACTTATGAAGATGAGGGATGCCACTAATCCTTGCGCTTATGTCATCGGAGAACTACTAGCACTGCTAAAAATCACAAATTCATTACAAGCCACTGTGGGAACAGCTGTTCGACTATGGCTTGACTAAAAAGACCAGTCAGTCAAAGTCTTTAGCTGAGTCTCTGTAGTACTGGTTCCAGAAAAAGACACTCTTGCCCTCCTTGACACAGGTAGCTATTGCATATCAGGGGCCAGATTTTCAGAAGTGGAAAAATTGTGTAAGTGCAGAGAACAAATTTATGCAAGGAAGGGTTTTCTTGTGTGGTGCCCCGAAGGTGGAAAGAAGGATGTTAACGTGTGCCGAGTTTCCACATCAATAAAAAGGGGTAATAAAGCAACTGTGTCGATGACACCAGTAACTTGCACACAAATTACTAACACAGGTCCAAAAAGGGGTGGATGTTGGCACCAGACAAAGAGAGATGAGAGTCCAGAAGTAGATTCCAAATACTTCATAAGGTTTTATTTATACCACACCAAGGGGAAACATGGTCACGGAGTGACACGTACACTTATTTTTACTCTCCTATATGAGGAGGACTCTAAATAAATGGTTGTAACAGCTCCACTTTATGAGTAATCTACACTCTATAATCAGCAAATCACTATATAATCCTTTCAATACTACCCTGAGGTACACCTCCACCTAGGGCCTATTACCTGGAGTACTCCACTTTAAGGAACTCTATAGCATAATACTATAAAACTCTACTTCAGTCATAAGAGGCAGTTCATGCACAAATAAGCTTTCGCTGTCATCGGGAAGAAATTAGGTTGCAGGATAAAACACAAGGGGAACACTTGGATGACTGGGCTAACAACTAAGGGACTGCAGAGAGGATTTTGTATAGGCAGTGAGTCTCTCAGCCACACCCCACCTCTCTAGAGTTGCTGGACTTGTTAAGAACAAAGCAACGATTCTCTCAGCTGAGAACCCACTGAGGGCTTCTGGAATTGAGACACACCAAACCCGGCCACAGCCGTCTTCTGGACTGCTGGGGTAAGACAAAGAAGAAGAAGATGCTGACCAACCGACCCAAAGTCCTCTTCTGGACTTGCCAGGACACGAAGAATAAGAAGAAAGTGCTGACCAACTGGCCCAAAGTCCTCTTCTGGACTGCCGGGACACGAGGAAGAAGAAGAAGAAAGTGCCGACCAACTGGCCTAAAGTCCTCTTCTGGACTGCCAGGATATGAGGAAGAAGAAGAAAGTGCTGACCAACTGGCCCAAAGTCCACTTCTGGACTGCCGGGACATGAGGAAGAAGAAGAAAGGAAGTCTGTGAATTGGAAGCATCAACGGGGTTCTGGGCACCAAGGCCAGATGAGCCAAGGACTACGTAAAATAAGAAACAGGACGATGATGCAAAACACTGTGGTAGAACATCTGGATAGCACTTCGATACAGATGACAAAACAAAAAAATGGACGGTACCTTTGTACCAGGCCAGGCCGTACTTTGAGGAAACTTTGAAGAGTGGAAAACAATAAACAGGATGTTGCAAACGACTGCGACACAGTTCTTTGAAGATCTGCTGCTGGCTGCTTCGAAGATGCACTGGAGAGGACTTCTGGAGTACTTTGAAGAAGATTTATCTGGATACCAATGGTGAACAGATTCTGGAAAACTCTGGAAGACTGATTCAAACATCTTGCAACTTGGAAGGCTGGCAACAAAGCAATACTTTCTGGCACATTCACTGCTTGTAGCAATAGTTGTATGCAAAATAAAGTCTCAGTTCTTGTTACAGTGGTCTCTTATTCAGTCTTAATGTTCAAATCACAGTAAATATATAGGCAATTCACTTTTTGGATAGAACCCTAGCACTGGTGGACCTAACTAACAGGGGTCCCTCTGACTAAATTGGGTTCTTTCTGTTACTGTGACTCTGTATGGCTAGCTAGACTCCTTAAACATCCGGGGTCACTAATGCTGCTGGGCCCCTATAATACCCAGGGAATCTAAATGGCTAGCAGAGGGTCTGACTTGCCCCTTTAAATGGCACAGCATGTGGCAGTGGGCCTAACCTGCCCCTTTTAAGAACTGGTGGGCCTGACTTGCCCCTTTACACAGTGGTGGGCCTAACTTGCCCCTTTAAGAACTGGTGGGCTACCCTTGCCCCTTTAAGAACTGGTGGGCTACCCTTATCCCTTTAAGAACTGGTGGGCCTGACTTTCCCCTTTTAAGATCGCTGGGCCTTATCTGGGTGGACCCCTTTCAAATGAACATTTGGGCCCCTCTGGACAGCTGTGCCCCTTTAAAAAGCCTCCCTAAGGAGGTGCCTTTTTAAGGTGCTGGGTTGCTTGTCTGGGCCCCTCCAAAACCATTGGGCCTCCTTTTAAATACTGGGCTACCCTTTGGCTCTGCCCCTGCCAATACACTCTGGGCTTCTCTTTACCAAGCCCTATTAAATTGCTGGGCTTCCCTGGAATCAGCCCCTTCACATACACTGGGCCTCTCTTCCTGACAGGACCTGTTTTAATTGCTAGGCTGGCTTGGGCTAAACTGTCACTCTTTTCCCCATCCACACCTCTTCTTATAAATATTTATACCCTTCCTGAGGCTTTCCTTTTGCTGTCCCTTCCCCGTGGGCATTGCTACACCCAGAAGGCTTTAATTATTTAAATGAGGAGCCCCAGGCCCACCCCTTCACGCCACTCAGCCGTTTTTCCTTTACGCCTGGCGCAAACTATTTAAAATCCATAAATTCACTTTTCTTTCTCTTTCAGGGCAGTCAGCATGTTGCAGTGTGCTGCCGCTGACTCACCCAACCACCGGGAAGCAGGAACTGAAGACAGGAGGCAGGAGGTGTGGTCTGGGGGGGGGGCTTTCAGGCAGATGCAGGATGACTGGGGACCTACAGAGATCCTGGGACAGCATACCACGATGCGGGAGTGCGATCACTACCACCAGGGAACTGAACACTTAATTTTTAAATTAAAAATAATAAAACGGGGCACCAAGCCCTTCCGGGACACAACGGGATGTTTCTGGACTTTACAGGTGGCTCAGGATGGCACCGCAGAATGGACACTTCACTCAGGTACCTTTCTTCAGTTATTGTGGGCAGGAGGCACAAAGCAAAGCCGTCGGGGACAGCTTCAGCCCTCCTGGCAAGCCCTTCTCATCCCTCCTCGCTTTCTGTGTCCTCGCTCTTCCACAGTCACCACGTTTCTGCCTAACAGAAACTAATTTTTTAAACTGCAGCACTCTGTATTCTGGTTCTGGAAGCATGGCAGGTGCCACATAGTGGGCATTCCAATAGCTCAGCCTAACATTCCATTAGCTACAGCATGGCAGAAAGGCTTATTTTGTGCATTATTTCTAAGCTATTTACAATATTTTTGACAGGCTTTTTAACAGGGATTTGTGTTGGCATTTTAAACTGGGCACCTGGGCATTTCTTGGGCACCTGCTTACTGTATTGAGGCACCTATAAACTGGTTCTTTTCTGTACTTTATTTTTCTGTGGTGCTCCCAACCCTGGGGCACCACACTTGCACCAATGCACATTTTCCTGTATGTGCTCAGTTTTCAAAAAGGTTGTCTTTCTGCAGCCTTTTCCACAGTTTATGGTAGCTTGCAAGTATTTTTTATTTTTACACAGCTGTGGAAAAATGCTATGACTGGTATTACCAGCTGTCACATTTTTTTGTGCAGCTGTGGAAAAAAGAGAATGTTGCCCATGTGTATAAAATGTTGAAAATAGCATTTTTGTAGGTGTGGGGATTTTTCCCCTGCACCAGAGAGTTGCGCACAGGAACATACTCTTTGGGCTACATCAGGCCCTGTGAAAAACTGGCACCAGATGTCCACCTACAGTACAAGTACATACTCGGAGAGAATCTTCAGTGCTACAGACAGTATAGTTAACAGGAAGAGAACATACTTTTCCATGAGAAATGCAGAGAGCCTCACTTTTTAAAAAATAAACCTGTCCATTTTTAACAAGGCCTACTCCACACCAAGGTTCATGGATGATGAATCTAGTACAGTACCAGCTCTGCACAGGAAGATGATGAGGTAGATAGTGAGGGCGGCTGTGGCCGTTAGTTATGCTACTAGTACAAGTCCATCTTCATGCTACCACTGCTGTCTTTTCTTTTCATCAAGCTTGGGTTGCTGCAGCTTTTGTCATCAACATCATTTTTATGTTTACGTGACAAAGACTAGCAAACGTATTGTAGTTGGTCTGTGCTGTGAGAGAAAGAGAGGACTTTGGAGGGGGGCTTGCCCCTCCTCCACCTATCACAGCTTCAGAATACAAAATCTCTTCCCTAAATCTGCCCACTCTCTGCCTTTCTCCTCTTTTTGACTTTGAAGTCCTTGCCCGGTCAGAAGGCTGGAAAATGCAAGGTGAAAGTAGATTGCATCAGCTAATTTCTACACCCAACATTTCCTTGCTTTTTGTTCCACTTCTTTGCTTCTCTCCACTCCTTTTAACTCACTTTGTGCTATACCAAATGGCATTCTCAGCCTCTTCCTCTTCCTCCCATCCTCACCAGTCTCTGCCCCCAACATGCCACTATTATCAGTACTGTACATTTCCCACTCTCTAGCACTTGCTGTTTCTCCCTCCCTCCCTTATCTCTGCTCTCCCCCCATAAAAAAATATCCTGGCATTGTTGTTGTTGTATATTATTTGCTAAGTAGCACTTGTTCTCCTGCCAACACTGCTTTTGTCTCTAAGCTGCTCTGCTGCACTTCAGCTCCCCTGCTCCCCTTCGAACAGGAATGTTTCCAACCCAAACTGAGATGGTCAGATACTCAACTCCACCACAGGACAGCACTACTGTCTCCCCCCCCCCAATGCTCTGGCAGTTGGATGCCCAACTCTACCACCAGAGAATAGTACTGTTTTCCCTCCTTCCAAAATCCAGTGATTGGGTGGCCAACATTTTTGCCAGTCAACACTACTGTCTTCCCCCAAAGTTTGGAAATTAGGTGCCCAATCCTGCCAACAGTCAACACTACTGTCTTCCACCCAAAGTCTGGTGGTTAGGTGCCCAACCCTGCTGCTGGTCAACATTACTGTCTTCACAAAGTCTGGCAGTTAGGTACCCAAACCTGCTGCCAACCAACACTACTGTCTCCCCCACAAAAACCTCTGGCTGTTAGGTGCCCAATCCTGTTGCCGGTCAACACTACTGTCACCCCCCCCCCCGTCTGGTGGCTAGGTGCTTAGCTCTGCCCCAGTTAACACTACTGTCTCCCCCTGAAGTCTGGTGATTAGGTGCCCAGTCCTGGTGTCAGTCAACACTACTGCCCCACCAAAGGCCAGGATTTGAGTGCCCACCACTCAACACTATTGTCTGTCCACTCCCAAAGTCCTGTGGTCACTGTCTCCTTCCCAAAGTACAGGGCTCAGGTGTCCAACTCTGCCACTGGTGAGCACTACTATCTTCCCCTCAAAGTCTAGCAGCCAGGTGCCCAACCACACCGCTGGTCAACACTACTGTCCCCCCTGAAAGAACAGTGGCTCGGTGCCCAACCCTGTCACCACTCAACACTACTGTCTACCCCCCATAGTCCAGTGGTTGAGTGGCCAATCTTGCCACTGGTCCACTGTTCTGTCTACTCCCCCAAAGTCCGGCGGTTGGGTGCCCAACCCCACCACCAGTCAATGGTACTGTCTACCCCCCAAAGTCCAGCAGGTGGGTGCCCAACCCCTGACCCTCTGGCCTCCACCCTACAACCTCCCTCTTAGCACCCACTACCCCACACACACCCCAATCGGTCCAATGAAGTAATCCTTTCTGTGATGAGGATTATCTTGCTGCTACCCCTAAGTCTGACTGTGAACTGACTGAAAACAGGGTAAGTTTGGTTAATGGCATTTTTTATGTGTTTCAACTTTTACTCATAGCTTTGTATCTTTTTTTTACCCCACCTCATGAAAACAACAGGTGGAGTGTTTCAATGCAACTGCTCTGGAAAATCACCTTTCAGAAGGGATTTAAAAAGTGAACCCTGCCTTGATCATAAAGTGATGGTAATAAAAACACTATGTTGCAAATTTGGAGTCAAAATCTCAAAAAACAACAAAGTTGTTGATTTTTTCCACATTTATGCATCGTGTTACTATTTTCTGAGACATTGACCCCAAATTTTCAACATGTTTTTTTAAACTCAGTCTCATGAATAAGACAGGTGACATTTTTCAAATCCTCTGCAAAACATGTTTGCACAGTTGCTCCTAAAAATAACCTTTCGAACAGGATTTCAATAACTAAACCTGTCTTGATAATATAGCAGGGTGATAGACTATAAAAAAGGAAGCTAAGCAAAACAAAGATAACATTGTTACTTTACAGAAATAAGTACAAAACAATACTGGCTGTTGATTTAGTCTCAGATAAGAGCTGTAGAAATCACTAACCAAGAGATAACAAAAGTCAACTACAACATACATTGAAAGGTAGAAATATTGAGAATCAAATTCCTTATAAAAACTTCAGAATTGTGGGACTTCTGAATAAATTGAACAGTGAGTTGGAATTAGTGAGGGAACTTGTCAAATACATATTTGTAACAGTTTATAATATGACACTGGATAATCTGCCTTTTCTGATCAAAGCCTTCATGGTCCAGAAAAGAACTTCAAGAAAAATGAAGTCCCAAGCTGTTAGGGATGTCACCATGTTTGTGTTGCTTGCACGCATGTGCAAGAGACACACTGCGTCAACTTCCTTCAAAAGCGAGTTATGGAGGCGTGGCAGTGTTGTGCCGAATGGCAGCAGTCTGTTCTAGGGCTCTTCTCTATGCGGTGAATAGAGCAGCATGCTGTTGATGACAGCAGTTAATGAGCATGCCACAATGTGTAAAGAAATTCGGCCACGTCACTATGCAATCAGCTGTTTTGTTGCATTGTGTGGTGTCCCCATGGCGATGGCTTCTCCGTCAGCCTCTCACAGTCCCCATGAAGCCGACGGAAAGCCGACGCCCACCTTTCAGTGTGCCTTCCAAGTGAAACATTTCAATAAATAAAAAAAAAAAACCGACGGGGGTGCCCAACACCCCTGTTAGCATGATCCTCTCCCCAGTTCATTTGCCAACAGGGTAGCCCAATCCCCATCAGTATGATGCACCTCCCCCATTTTTTGTGTGTCGAGGGGGGTGCCTAATCCCCCCCTCAACTTATGTGCCCACACAGCACACTGTATGGCTGATGGGGGTGCCCAATCCCCCATCGGTTCCACTGCCCCCCCAAACAAACTTCCAGGTGCAACATTGGGAGCCCACCCCAGTGTGGCAAAAGTCTGTATGTCCCACGGGGTGCCCAATCCCCCATTGGTTCCTCTGCCCCCCCAAACAAACTTCCTGGTACCATGCTGGGAGCCCACCCCAGCCTGGCAAAAGTCCTGCATCGTCTTTGTAAAAAAAACACACCTAGAAGAAAAATGGTCCCTCGTTGATTCTCTTGCCCCCCAACCCTTCTACCCTCTGTGTACCCTACCTCCCCACACCCCCACTTCACCCCATACTCACCTCCGCATGATGATCTTCGGTGGACCGGGAACACGTCTGCACTCTTCAAACAGACCGCGAACTGAAGAAATGCCGGTAAGCTGTACATTGGCATAAAATGTTTTGTTTTCAACTTTGGTGCATATCTTGTCTATTTTTGGGAATTTTTTCACCAAATTTTCAACATGGTATTCTTGGGACCCCACCTAATGAACTCAGTCACTGTCATTTTGGTATTCAGTCCCAAAAGGTGATTTCGCGGTCACTGTGCAGAACCATCTTTTGGTACCGATTAACGAAATGACAGTGTCACAGTTCACGAGACAGGCCTTCAAAAACCCTAAGTTGAAAATTTGGTGAACAAATTTACCCAAATGACTGTTTTATGAGCGTACATTGTGCAGTTCTTACGCACGCTCGTAACTTTGAGCATTTTTAATATTTTCACTCCAGATCTTCAACATTGCCATTTTACCATGCCTTCTTATGAACAGTATAGCTTTCATTTTTTACATCTTGCCCAAAATGTGTTTTTGCACATGTAGCTCGCAATGGCGCGGTCAGTGTGTGAAATCAATGTTCGGGACAGATTAAGAAAATCACAGTGACAATGTTCATGAGGTAGGCCCCCAAAAACCCTATGTTGAAAATTTGGTGAAACAATTCCCTAAAATGACTGTTTTATGAGCGTGCATTGTGCAGTTCCTACACACACTCGTAACTTCGATCATTTTTAATATTTTCATTCCAGATTTTTAACATTGCCATTTTACCCCACCTCCTTATGAACAGCACTACTGTCATTTTTCACATCTCACCCAAAATGTGTTTTTGCACATGTAGTGCACAGTGGCGTGGTCAGTGTGCAAAATCAATGTTCGGGACAGATTAAGAAAATCACAGTGACACTGTTCATGAGCAGAGGACTTAAACTGGCTATGTTGAAAATTTGGTGACAAAAGTACATAAAATGACTGTTACAAGCGTGCATTGTGCAATTTCCATGCACCCTCATAAATTAACAAATTCATAATTTTTTCAGTCCAGATTTTCAACATTGGCATTTTTCCACACCTCCTTATGAACAGTACAACTGTAATTTTTCATACCCTGACCAAAATGTGTTTTCGCACTTCTGATGCAGAATAGCACGGTCACTGTGGGAAATCAGTGTTAGGGACAAATTAAAAAAATCACAGTGGCACTGTTCATGAGCAGAGGTCCCAAAATGCCTATGTTGTAAATCTGCTGTAAAATTCCCCAAACTAATTACATTACGGGTGTGCGTTGCACAGTTTCTACACACACTCGTGACTTCACCAGTTTTTTTATATTTTCACTCCAGATTTTTGTCATTTTTTTACACCTCCTCACGAATAGTACTGCTGTCATTTTTCACATCCTGTTTGAAATGTGTTTTCGTACCTGTGGCACCAAATGACGCAGTTGCTGTGCAAAATCACCTTTCGGCTAATGAACTGACAGAGTCACTGTATATCCGGTGGGATCACAAAAAACCCATGTTGAAAACTTTGAGTAAAAATATCAAGAAACGCCCAGGGCGTTAGAGTTTTTGACCATAACGCCCTACCCTGTAGGGAATGACGGCCATCAGGAGAGTAACTTGGGATTGTCGACAGTAATGCTCATGCCATTCCACCCACACCATGCAGCCAGTGACAGGCATCGAGGTGCGCCTTGGACTCTTTGGCCCCAGAGTTCACCCCATTCTCCTATACTGCACCCATTTCAGCATATTTCCTTATGGATTGAGGTGAGTAAAACCCGAACACCCAAGGCACACCTCGACACTTGTCAGTGTCTGCAGGGTAGGGTGAGGTGAAATGTCGTGACTGTATGGGCTGAGGTTTCACTGCTATGCTGATGATACCCAGCTCTACCTGTCTTTTGCACCTGATCAGGATGGAGCACTCTTGGTTTTTAATAACTGCCTCGCTGATGTCCTGGATTGGATGAATTTCAGCTGGCTGAGGTTGAACCCAGGAAAGACTGAGATGATGGTTGTGGATCTAGGATGCTGGATAGGGGGGTCGGGAGCAGGTCACCTCTTGGGGCTTTTCTTGGGGGGTTCCCAGCTCCTGACCTCTGAACGGGCGCTGGACCTAGGGGTGATACTTGACGACGGGCTGACACTACGATCTCAGGTGTTGGCCATCGTTAAGTCTTCCTTTTACCACCTGAGGAACATAGCTAGGATCAAGCACCTTGTTCCATCCGGTGATCTTCCCACACACTGATGCACACCTTTGTGACCTCATGCCTTGATTATTGCAACTCCCTTTACTTTGAGCTTCTGGGGGGGTTAATATCTACCACTTGCAGCTGGTGCAGAACGCTGCGGCCCGGTTATTGAAGGGGACTCCTCGGACTTCCCATATTACATCCGTGTTACGCGAACTGCACTGGCTGCCAGTTCAGTGGTGGATCACCTTCAAAGTCAAATTACTGACTTATAAAGCCCTACACAGACTCGACTCTGACTACCTGAAAGAGCTTCTGTGCCCTTATCACCCCGAGCGATTGCTCCATTCTGCAGAAGAGGGGTTGCTAGAGATTCCAAGGGTAGTTTTAAAATCTTCAGGTTCCTGTGCATTTGTGTACACGGCCCCAGCCCTTTGGAATTCTCTACCCCATCTGATTCTGGAGTGCACAAACCTGGGGGGGGGGTTAAACAGGCATTGAAGACTTATTTGTGGAGCAAGGCATACTGTGACTAATAAGGTAATTACTTCTGAATTTTATTATGTATTTATTACTGCTGTTTTTATTTGTTATTTTATATTTTGTAATGTGCCTTTATGTTTGAAAGGAGCAAAATAAATAAAGATTATTGTAATTATTATTATAATTATGGGCAACGACCCAAAGGCGCACCCCAATGCCTGTCCATCTCTGCAGGGTGGGGGTGGGGTTGGCGTCAGTTCAATACTTCATTGCCATTCCTATACTGCACGGGCCTGATTCTCATAACGGCCTGCATCTGGTGCAAGCTGCAGCAAACAGCAGCTTGTGCCAATGCATGGTGCACCATGGACCGTGCACCTGATTCAGGTACAGGACGGGTCCCAGCGGCTAAGCCCCATGCTTGCACCTACTGGAACCCTACGGTAAACCCCTGGTGCACTGCACCGGTCCACCACAGGCCACCAGAGACTAACACAGGACCCCCATCCCAACAGGCAATAGGCATGTGGACCCAACCTGGTGGGCCGGTGTCCCTCCACCATGTTCAGTGCAACTGGTGCCTGGCCACGGAGATGAGTGGTGGGATGTGCTGGGCACCGGGGAGCAGTCAGGACTGGTGTATGGGTGGGTGGGCACCACCTGCTGGGGCATGTGTGGGCACTGTACCACTATATGTTGATGCTGCGGTTTCGCCAATGGGGCGGGCATTGGGGATCGGGGAGCTGCTGTCAGTATGAGCAGCATCAGGATGGGGGTACCAGTGTGGTACATAGGTGGCATCGTGGAGCTGTGAGGGGTGCCACTGGACCACTAGGATGGGTGCCACACATACGGGGCTAGACTCTGGGGTGTATGGTGGGTGTGCCATCACCCATAGTGTGCCACACACAGGCATGTCATGCAGGGAAGAATGTCTAAGTCCCGTTACGCCTGCCCTGGCTGGTCTAAGGGCACTTAGAGGTTCTCCTATCTATAAATCACAGGATGCAGCTTGCGTTGGCCGCAGTCCCCCTACCACCATGCCGCAGTGCATGGCAGGGTGCAGGGCAGGTGTATGCCCTGTTTGGGGCAGGTGGCCTGCAGTCGACTCAGGCCACCTTTGTGAATCGCATGGAGGTCAGTCATGGACGCAAGGTGCACCTTATCTGTTCAGCGCAGGCACCTTGCGTCCGACGCAGGGCTTTGAGAATCGGGCTGCATCTGTCTAACTCCTGCACTTCCACTACTAATGCCAGCAAGCAACCATTTGGCATTGACAAATGCTTGTGTAGTGAGCTGTGGCCTATAAGAGGCTCACAGGTGAAAAGTGGGAAGCTCATTAATTAGGAACAGGCTGCATCTCTCCTCTCTGCAATGCAGTGTTAAGGGCCCGGCAAACTCAGCCCTGGCTAATGTACAAAGACTTTATCACATTTCTTATGAGTTTTTCTTAAACGTGTTTTATCTGTTTACAGGAGTACACTTGATTTGAGGCCAAAATCAAAAGCAATTAGTTATAGTAGCAGAGCCACACACACACACACACACACACACACACACACATACACACTCCCTGAAAAGCTGCTTAAAAGCCTGCAATTGATTCAAATCAATTCCATTTTCTTACTTAGTTGGGGTTCAATGCCAACAAGTGTAAAATCATGTACCTAGGGCATAGGAACCCCGATGCCGAGTACAGGATGGGGGGAGGTACTGATACTCACTAGACATGAAAGAGTCCTTGAGGTTATTATATCAGAGGACCTCAAGGTGGCAGTACAGTGTGACAAGGCTATGAGCAGGGCAAATTGGATTCTGGGGTGCGTAAGGAGTGGCATCTCCAGTAGGAGGAGGAGGAGGAGGGATGTTGTGCTGCCATTGTATCACTCCCTGGTATACCCCCAGCTGAAGTACTGTGTCCAGTTTTAGAGTCCACACTTCAGAAAGGACATAAGGTGAAGGTTTTCCAGAGGAGGGCAACTAAAATGGTTCAGGATTTTCACAGGAATCCCTACAAGGAAAGGCTGAAGAATCTCAACATGTACACTCTGGAAGAGAGGAGGGTGAGACGTGACATGATCAAGACCTACAAAGTACCTCCCAGGGGTAAACAGGGTACAGTTGGGGAGTTTCCTTCAAATGAAGATGAGCACCCAAACCAAAAGACATACAATGAAGCTGAGGGGTGGGGGAGTTCAGGATAGATGTGAAGAAATATTTCTTTACTGAAAGGGTGGTAGACACCTTGAACAGACTGCCAGGAAAAGTGGTGGAGGCTAAAATGGTAGGGGGCATGAAGCATGCATGGGATAAACAGGGGTATATTAGAAAAAGGGGAAGGAGGGGGTCAACAGAGATCAATAGGGCTATGGAGGTGGAGTAGGTTTAAGTTTATTGCAGGAAAAATCCATTGAGCAAGCTCATTCACAAGGAGGTCCTGATGGACGCAGGCAGAATAAGACATGCAGTAACATATACAGGCAGGAGTTACAAGTAGGTAGGGAACACTTGGGCAGACTGGGTGGGCTGAGTGGTCCTTTTCTGCTGACAAATTATATGTTTCTATGGCATCATGTGTTCATTCAAGTGCAGTGTTTATTTAAAGTTGGGCCTACCATACATCCAGATGTAAGGTACAGTAAATTACTGAATTAGATGCAGCCCACTTACAGTACAATAAACAGAACCCTTCTCTGGACCATCTCCAGCCTGTTAATGTCCTTGCGAAGGTGCGACCTCCAGAACTGCACACAGTACTCCATGTGAGGCCACACCATGGTTTTATATAATGGCATCACTACCTCCCTCCTTATGCTGGTGATACCCCTGCCTATGCACCCCAGCATGTCACTGGCCCTCCTAGCTGCCTTAGCACTTTGATATTTTCAGGTCATCCGAAATAAGAACCCCCAGGTCCCGTCCCTTCTTTGTGACTGTCAGCAACAGCACCCCCATCCTGTAGCTTTCCCCAGGTTTTCTGTGTCCCAGGTGCATAATTTTGCACTTTTTCTTAATTAAACTTCAGTTGCCAGTCCTCAAACCATTTTTCAAGCTTCCCCAGTTCCCTCCTCATTTTCTTCACCCCCTCTGGGGTATCCACTGTGTTACACATCTTGGTGTCATCTGCAAACAGGCAGACCTTTCCCTTTAGCCCTTCTGCAATATCACTAATGAAGACATTGAACAGGATTAGCCCCAGGACTGATCCCTGCAGCACCCTACTGGTCACCCTCTCTCCCCGGACTGCAACCCATTTGCCACCACTCACTGCTTTCTGTTTGTTAGTCAGTTTCTAACCCAGTTTACCACCCTTTCCCCCATGCCCAGCCTACCCAGCTAGTTTATCAGCCTCCTATGTGGGATGGTGTCAAAGGCTTTGCTGAAATCAAGGGGATGTTTGTATGTAAAATCTAATATGTAAACTAAGTCGGATTGTTTGGAAATTTTGCCTTCTATATTGTGTCTGCCATGAAAGGCACTGTAATTTCCTTTGATTAGTCTAATAATGGTTTACCTCAAGATGATATGGTCTTTGTTTGGTTTTGTAAGTACTGTACAGAAATTAACTAAATTTAAAGTACATGATATATTAATGCTTGCCATTATATATAGAATATGAAGTTATCTGTACATTCAGTCTGAAATAATTGGAATGTTGCTATCTGTAATATAATTGCTTTAAAATGTATAAAATATAAGTTTAGGAAAAATAGACTATGTTGAAAAATTGGGGTCAAAATCTCAAAAAACAACAAAGTTATGAGGAAACATTGACATTTTTCAATGTTTCCTCATAACTATGCTAATTTTTGAGATTCCGACCTCAGCTTTTCAACATAGCTATTTTATTACCCTACCTCATAAACATAGCTGGTGGTAATATGTCTCCTAATATCCGTTTGCTAATGGCCATGTGTAACAGGGGCAGCCTTTCTCCTGCTGTGATACAGCGACTCTGGGCCTGGAGGAAACTGGGGCTTATAGCAGTTAGTCAATTATATGCCTGGGGGGGTTCTGAAAAACTTTGCAACACTCTGTAATGAATGGGGAATACAACCGGGGGACTTTTTCTTATACCTAAGGATACACCTAAAATGTGGGACTCCTTGTCAATGGAGTATGGTTGGTCCGAACCCTCTCCTTTGGAGGAGGAGCTCTTTAGACCCCAGCTGGGGCAAAAGCCTCTCTCAGTATACTATCGTACCATTCAGGAAGACCTACAACAACAACAACAAGAGACCTGTCAAAGTAGGTGGAGCATTGATCTGCTATTTCCAATAGATCGGCACACTTGGAAGCTGGCCTGTTCACATTATGTGGATTGCTCTCATAGCAACAAGCTATGTCAAATTCAGCTTAACTTCCTACATAGGGCATATATGACACCTATGAGACTGCATGAATTGAATGCTTCAAGGTTCGAACTTTGTCCCAAGTGTATGGTTGCTGAGGCTGATTTTATGCAGTAGGCCCTAACCTGCCCTAAAATAGCCTCTTTCTGGCACTCTATGCATGAAATAATGATTGGAGTGCTTGGCTGCCACCCCCTCCAGGTCTCCCCTAGAGTTACTCCTCAGAGTGGATCCGACCAATCCTGGCCGAGGGTCTCATAACCCTCTGTGGTCCTTAGCACTTATAAATGCGAGGAGGACTATCATTCAGGGATGGCTGGCCTCCTCCCCTCCTTCCATAGCCAGATGGGCACAGAACTTGAAAACCTGTATGTCTATTGAGAGAGCTCAGTTGAGCACACAGGGCAGACTCTTTGGATTCCTTGCCACCTGGCATCCGTTGCTTGATGCAGTGGAAGCCAAAGCTTTCCCCATCTGAATCTTCTCCCTGTAGTGGATTTCTTTTGGGGTGGGCTTTGGCACTGTTTTCAGTGTCAGGCCCTTATTGGGATACCCCTTTTTGTACCCATTGTGCTTCATAATATTAAAAACTAGATTGTTTTAAGCGCCAGATTGTCATATAGACCTCTGTATAGTTCAACTTTGTTTTAACACTTTATACAATACTTTGTATGGAAAGATACAATAATGAGTATGTATTTTATTGCTTATACTGTATGCACATCTACTTCCTAATAAACTATTTAAAAAAAAAACATGGCAGGTATCATTTTTCAAATCTTGACCCAAACTTTTTTCATGGTTGTAACACAAAATTATATTTTGTGGAGGATTTCATAAATGATACCTGTCTTGTTCATAAAGTGGGATGATAAAAAGCCTATGTTGAACATTAGAGTCAAAATCTCAAAATAAAAAAACAGTCATGAAGAAATGTTGACATTTATTTTCAGTGTTTATTCATAATGTTGCAATTGTTTTACAGTTTGAACCCACATTTTCAGCATAGTCTTTTTTTAACCCCCCTAATGAACATGGCAGGTGTCGTTTTCAAATCCCCCACCCAAACCTGTTTTTGCAGTCATTCCACAAAATCAGGCATTGGGTAGTATTTGATTTGATAAGTGACACGTGTCATGTTTATATGCTGGCATAATAAAAACGCTATCCTGAAAATTCAGGGTTACAGTCTAAAAATAAAAATGTTATGTGTGAACATCTTTATTTCCCAGTCACATAGAAACACAGAAATTGTCAGCAGATAAGGACTGCCAGGCCCATCCAGTCTGCCCATAGGCCCTATACATTGTATGTGGCCACTGACCCTATGTGATCAATGACTTTTCATCAGTCCCTCTCCTCTCAAGGTTCCCTTGTGCCTGTCCCAGGCACGCTTAAACCCATCCACTGTACTTGCCCCACTACATCCTGTGATGGATTATTCCAAGCATCAACTACCCTTTCTGTGTAGAAAAATTTCCTCACATTACCTCCTAATCTAACCCCCCTCCAATTTCATATTGTACCCCATTGTTCTAGTACTTTTCTGCATTGGAAAAGGTCCCCCAACTGCACCTTATTTGTGCTCTTGAGGTACTTGAACGTTTCAATCATGTCCCCCGCTCTCTTCTGTCTTCCAGTGAGTACATACTGAGGTCCCTTAGTCTCTCCTCATATGTTTTGTGGTGTAAGCCTTGCACTATATTTGTCATCCTTCTCTGGATAGTCTCCACCTTGTTTATGTCCTTGCACAGGTGTGGCCTCCAGAACTGCATGCAGTACTCCAGGTGATGCCTTACCAATATTTTATACAATGGCATCACCACCTCCCACCTCCTGCTAGTGATACCCCTGCGTGTGCACCCCAGCATGCCACTGGCCCTCCCTGCTGCATTTGTGCACTGTGTTGATACCTGAAGTTCATCAGAGATGATAACCCCTAGGTCCCTTTCCTCCTTGGTGACAGTCAGCTCGTCTCCCCCAACCTGTAGCTCTCCCCAGGGTTCCCTGTACCCAGATGCATTATTTTGAACTTTTTTGCATTGAACCTCAGTTGCCACATCTCTGACCATATTGCAAGCTTCTCCAGGTCCGTCTTCATTTTCTGCACCCCTTCTGGAGTATCACCCTGTTGCAGATCTTGGTGTCATCTGCAAACAAGCAGACCTTTCCTTTCAGCCTCTCTACAATGTCACTAATGAAGACATTGAACAGGACTAGTCCCAGTACTGATCCCTGCAGTACCCTACAGGGCATCACCTCTCTCCAGATTGTACCCCATTTACCACCACCCTCTGTCTCCTGTCTGTTAACCAGTTCCTAACCCAGTTCACCACTGTGTCTCCCATGCCCAGACTACCCATCTTGTTAACAACACTTCTATGTGGGACGGTGTCAAAGGCTTTGCTGAAATCTAGGTAGGCAATGTCTACTGCCTCTCCCTGATTTACTTCCCTGGTCACCCAGTAAAAAAAAAAATTATCAGATTCATTTGACATGACCTTCCTGCTGTGAATCCATGTTGCCTATGATCCTAGGCACCCCTGGATTCCATGTGTGCCACTATCCTTTCTTTCAGCAGTGTCTCCATGATCTTTCCCACAACTGAGATGAGGCTGACTGGTCTGTAGTTCCCCATTCCTCCCTACTGCCACTTTTGTGCAGTGGGACCACATGTACCCTCCCCCAGTCCTCTGGAACCTTACCCGTGTTGATTGACTCCATGAACAGGGCTGCCAATGGCGCTGCCAGTTCCCTTCACAACTCCCTTAGTGTCCTCGGGTGGATGTTGTCTGGCCCCATGGCCTTATTCACCTTCAGCTTTGTGAATCCTTCCAGAACTGTCTCCACTGTGAATGGACTGGTGTCTACTCCCCCCATTGCCTCAGCTACCCAGCTGTGGTTTTTGACCCCCCCCCCCCAAGGGAATACTGAGCAGAAGTATTTGTTCAGTATTTCTCCCTTGTCCAGATCCCCCTCCTTACACTCCCCCTCGTCCCCTTTGAGCCTCACTGTCTCCCCCCCAGTTTTTCTTCTTTCATTGATGTACCTATAAAATGACTTGTCCCTTTTTTCACAGACCATGCTAAACCCTCCTCTGTCTGTGCCTTAGCTCTCCTAACAGCCTTCCCTGCTTCCCTTAGACATTCAAGGTACACTTCCCTGTCCTCCTCCCTTTGGGTCTCCTTATAGTTCCTGAAACTCAGTCTTTTAGCCCTGACTTTGTCCCCACCTTCTTAGAGAACTATAGTGGTTTCCTTCTTCTTTTAATAAATAAAATAAATAAATAAAATAAATTTTCCCTTTGGCTAATATCTTAATGCATTGGTTTGTTATCCCCACTATGGCTCCTTTCAGTTTCTCCCATTGTTCCTCCACCATCTCTGTTACCTCTCCCTTCCCCAGGACAGCTTGTATGCATCTACCCATTTCAGTGAACTCCGCCCTCCTAAAATCTAATACTTTTGCCATTGTGTGGCATACTTGAGTCCATGTTGCCATGCTGAACCACACCATGTGGTGGTCACTGGACCCCAGCTGCACTTCAACCTGTATTTCTTTGACTCTGTTCCCATTGATCCATACCAGCTCTAGAATTGACTTGTCCCTGGTTGGTTCATGTGCCAGGATGGCTGTGCTTCTGACTGAAGCAGCCACCTGGGTGGTCCAATCCACGTCCAGCATATTGAAATCCCCCAGTAGCAAGATTTCACCTATAGCTGCCATGTTACGTATATCCTCCACTAGTTCCCCGTCAACTTCCACCCTCTGTTTTGAAGGTCTATAAATCACTCCTGTGTGTATTGCTGTTCCATTCCCTGGCTCCAGGGTGACCGACATTGCCTCAGCCTCCCCCTGTCTTCCCTGAACTTCTGTAGCCTTTATACCATCTCTGTTGTACAGGATCCCCCCACCCTTTTTACCCTCCCTGTCCCTCCTGAACAGTGTATAGCCTGGTACATTGACTTCCCAGTCATGATTAGCAGAGTATCACATCTCTGTTATTGTTACTATGTCAAGGTCTGCATCCGCCAACAAGGCTTCCAGGTCTGGAACCTTATTTTCTAGGCTTCGGGCATTTGTTAACATGACTTTCCATGTTTTATAGTCTGCCCTCCCTCTGCTCTAGTCCTCCCTCACCAGCATCTTCCCCCTCCCCAGTTTTCTTTCCTGTGTGCTCCCCATGTATCACTTGTTATACACTCTTTGCCTACCTGCCCCTGCCTGCCTACTTCAGCTGTATCTGTTGGCAACTTATGTTCCTGCATGTTCCCATGGGGGGGTGTTCCTAATCCTCCTGCCCCTTCTGGTTCTCTCCCCTTAGCCAGTTTAAATGCTCGCAGCTGAAGTATTTCAATTTCTCACTAAGGGCCAAGGTACCCTTCTCGAACAGATGTCATCCTGACAGTTTCATACTAACATACTAACATACTAAAATACCAGCAGAATAGGCCTAATGGTCTTTCGTGTCTGCTCGTTTGGTCAGCCCCCACCCTGGGTGCTGACCTTGCTGCCCCCCTCACTTTCTCTGGCTTCTCCCTTCCCAGTTCTGGATATTCTTGCTGCATTGGATTTTGCTTCCAGAACCCTTCCCTAGTACCTGTCCCACCCCCTTTTGAACCCCTCCACTGTCTCTGCCTCCACCAGCCCCCTAGGCAGCGATTCCATGGCTCCACCCACTCTTCAGTGAAGTAGCACCTCCTCCTTTCTCCCCTGAATCTTCCCTCCAGCTTCCACCCATGCCCTCTAGTGGCCCCTCCTCCTTCCTTCAAGCGCCCGACTGTTCCTCCCCTATTTACCCTCTTCATGTACCTGAAGACCTCTATCATGTCCCCCGGTCCCTTCTCTCTTCCAATGTGTACATATTTAGCTCTTCGAGCCTCTCCTCATAGGTCCTGTCCCCCAAGCCCCAAATCATTTTGGTTGCCCTCCTCTGGACCCTCTCCAGGAGGTTAATATCCCTCTTTAAGTGTGGCCTCCAAAACTGCACGCAGTACTCAAGGTGCGGCCTCACCAAGCAGTTATACAGAGGGAGTATCACTTCCCTCCTTCTGGAGGTTTCACTATTATAACTTATGTAGTTCACTTGAGAATTTTAACTGCTCTGCTATCTACACCCAATAACTACACAGCAAATACAAACAAGCAAACATGACTAGCATTGGTTGTTGCTTGTTTTAATTAGCTGACATGCCTGGTTGGGTAGCTGCTGTCTTCCTCCCCCTGCTACTCAGTAAAATTATCACTCCACTTCTTAGTGTCTCATCCACATGCTTATGTGATTGGTCTGCAACGCGCCTAAATATCTTATGGTGTCTGCTTATTTGCTCTGTGCAGGTTGTACAACCCCATGTCTAAATCGTGGAGTGTGGGACAGTTTTTTTACTGAAGGCCTAACCAATGCTGACTTGCCCTTTATACTATAAACGAGGCTTGGTTATTCCAGCTTTGTACTGTATGACATTTCTGTGGGAATCTTTTCTGGCGAATGGCCAATCACTTATGAGCTGCTTGTTTCAGCTTTATTGTCATCATCATCCTTACAAGGCTGTGCCTTGTGCCACATTATGCCTCAGGGGGTGATTAGCAGATTGTTAGTCTAACCCCTGGTCATGCCTTTTTGCTTATTTGCCCCCCTTCTTACATTTGCTTTGGAATGGGTGGAAATATTATTATACACACTGAACATTTATCCAGTTTTGTAAGAGGAAAGTCGGTTGTGGAGTGTGACTAGAATTTCTCTGCATGGAACTGGTCACTGTCCTTTGCCAAAAGCACATTGCTTGTGTGTGGTCCAAAGAAAGTTATGGACATGAGGTAATTCCTGCAAGATGTAAGCAAGGGAAAGGGTCCTGAAGGAACTGGAAGTAATAGGAGTTGATAAAGCAATGGGGCCAGATGGGGTGCACCCTAGGGTCCTTAAAGAACTAAGAGAGGTGGTGGCTGAATCTCTGGCAATCCTGTTTAGCTGATCACTGGAAACAGGGGAGGTACCCAAAGACTGGAGGGCAGCAGATGTATTCCCCTTATACAAAAGTGGGAACAAAGAGGAAGCGGGGAACTACAGACCAGTCAGCCTCACCTCGGTAGTGGGGAAGATCATGGAAGCACTACTGAAGGAGAAATTGGTGGAACATCTGGTTGTCAATGGACTGCAGGATCCAAGGCAGAATGGTTTCCCCAGGGGGAGGTCATGTCAGACCAACCTCGTTGAATTTTTTGACTGGGTGACAGGGAGGTGGATCAGGGGAGGGCAGTGAACATGGCCTATCTGGACTTCAGCAAGGCCTTTGACACTGTGCCACATAGAAGACTATTACACAAACTAGGGAATATGGGTGTGGGCAGGACAGTAGTGTGGTGGGTAGGTAACTGGCTGGGCTGCAGGACACAGAGAGTGGTGGTAAATGGCTGTCACTCCACAGAGGGAAGAGTGACCAGTGGGGTACCACAGGGATCAGTGCTGGGACTGGTCCTATTCAACATCTTCATCAGTGACATTGTGCAGGACCTAGAAGGCAGAATTTCTCTGTTTGCTAATGACATAAAGCTCTGTAACAGAGTAGACACACCAGAGGGTATGGACAGAAGGAGAAGGGACCTGCAGAAACTTGAAGAGTGGTTAGGGGTTTGGCAGTTGAAATTCAATGCAAAGAAGTGCAAGATAATGCATATGGGGCACAAAAACTCTGGCACAATATATCAGTTCGGGGGTGAGGATATAGCATGCACCAAGCAGGAAAGGGATCTTGGGGTTATCATTTCTGATGACCTCAAGGTAGGGAAACAGTGTGACAAGGCAGCAGGTAAAGCAAATAGGATGCTGGGATGCATAGGCAGGGGCATCACCAGTAGGAAAAGGGAGGTCATAATTCCACTATACAAGACACTAGTGAGGCCCCACCTGGAGTACAGTGTACAGTTCTG
Organism: Neoceratodus forsteri; assembly: GCA_016271365.2. Lineage (NCBI taxonomy): Eukaryota > Metazoa > Chordata > Ceratodontiformes > Ceratodontidae > Neoceratodus > Neoceratodus forsteri. The sequence goes on along the minus strand of CM057450.1, from coordinate 1,274,571,990 downwards.
GAGACCTTACTTACGTAAGGACATAGACAGGGTAGAGAAGGTTCAGAGGAGGGCAACAAAGATGGTACATGGATTGCATCACAAGTCCTATGAGGACAGGTTGAAGGAACTGAATATGTACTCACCGGAGGAGAGGGGGGAGAGAGGGGATATGATAGAGACAATTATCGTACAGGGAGGAACAGGGTGCAGGAATACACCATTTTTAAGTGAAAAAGTTGTTCTAGGACTAGAGGGCATAGGATGAAGTTGGAGGGAGGACGATTCAGAGGAAATGTGAGGAAGAATTTCTTTACAGAACGGGTGGTGGACAAGTGGAACACTCTACCTGAGGAAGTGGTGGGGGCTGAAACAATTACGGGATTTAAGAATGCATGGGATAGACATAAAGGAATTCTGGAGGTCAGAGTTAAGGGGTGACAGACTTCTAGGAAAACATAAAGTAAACCTACAAACTCAAATGGGCAGACTGGGTGGGCCATAGGCGCTTATCTGCCGACACTGTCTATGTATCTATGTATAAGGGCAGTGATTGTAATCCCTCCAGAAAGCCCCTGAAGTGAGAGTCAGGACCTGGAAAATGGGTTCCTGCTAAGTGAAAGTCCATCAGATTTGTGCCAGGGCAGTCTTGCAAAATGCTGTTTGTAAAACTCCTGTAACTACAGCTAACAGGATCTGCTAAGCATTCACCTACAGGTGAGCTACTGATAAGAGTGTAACAGCCAATTAAACTGTATATGAATAAACTGAGGTTCCCATCCCCCCCCTTTCAGAGTGCTGCAGCTTCCAAAGTTTGGAGGTGGCTCAGCTGTGTCTGCTCCCATGTCAGGGAGCAGCCAAAGAGTCCAGATTGTACCAAAATAAAGTTTTACAGCTTGACTGAAGAAGACGGTGTGAACAGTTTATTTGATGAATTCCTGATATAAGAGTCTAAGGTGCACACTCTGCTTTAGTGGTTTGTGATCCCAACAGTGGCCATGTAAACAAACATGTGGCCTGACCCCCTCCCATGGCAGAGGTGGATGGTTCTGTAGTACCCAACTGTTGGGTTCAGCTATAAAGAAGAAAACGGATAGACTATGATAATCTATCATGGCTTGCATTCAGTACAATAAAAAATACACAATCAAAGCTACAAAACTCTCTCCCTACACTGTTCCTGCCATGCTGCAGATACAGCAGTCACTGCAGGCTCTAGACAGCAGCAAACTGGACTGCACACAAAACTACAAACCACAGATCCACATGAAACAAAGTAGCTGATTTTAATAATAATGAGAAATTTTCGAAGTATTTTTTGTAAAAAAATAAAACTGTTTTTTGATTACCTGCAATGGCTCTACCCCACACCGTATGCCGATGACTGTACAACAATTTTACTGTGACTGACATTACAGTGACAACAGCGACAGGTCACTGTAATGTCAGTGCAGCATCCCACCACTGCTTTCTGGGGGCCTTGCACCCCCTTCCCGAATGAACTCTGACTCAGAGTTGATTATTAAAGTTACGGGGTTGTGAGGGACAGTGCCCCCCACATGGGTTCAGGGCGAAGCCCCCCCGAAGAAAACAAGTCTTCATGGAACGGCTTTATGTTGACTGCAATTGTGGTCAACATTAAGTCATCACTGTAACGTCGTTTGACAAAAAATTTGTCGAACCGGTGTCATGGACCCACCACACAGACCCACTCTACCAAGTTAGACATGGAAATGGAACAGACATGTTTGCAGTACAAGATCATGATTTTCAGCATCGCTGACTGGCTGCTGCATGTCATGTGTTTTGCATAGAGCTCAGTTTGCTCTACCATGTGATTTCTGTAAAAAAGTACAGCATCACACCACTGAAGTATCGAAGTGCTGAAAGGATGTTGGAAACTTCTCCCCCCCCAACACTTGTCACATCAGAAATAGTTGGGTTTTGGTAGGTGCATTGAAGTTCACCTTGGCATCGACTCATTGTGGCATGGAGTTCATTATACTTGGTCCATAGACAATATGCCAGTCCAGTCAGTCTCTTCCCCACAACCTCATCAAGGAGGTAGGGCTAGTCACTCCACCTCCATTTTGCAATATTCTGAGCTGGCAAACAGAAGATAGTTATCATAGGAAAAGGTAAGTCCATAACTTATTAAATCATTTTAAAATGTCTTGATTCATTTAAATTAATTGAAGACTAAAAGACAGAAGTTGGAATGTTCTTGCAGAAGTTCCCAGTCTGTGGAAGACATGTTGGTATTGAGGACTCATTATGCTGAGTATCAATGGGCAATTGATCTGAAAAAAACAGAGTTCCTTTTAAGGTCAATTGCTGCAGGGAAAAATTGTCCTGCTCAGTTCTTTTGTACTATTGACAGGCTATTAAATCCTTCCCATCTTTGGTCAGTCAGAGCCTTTTCAGCAAAAAAGTGTGAAGAGTTAGGACAAGGTGTCTGCTGTTGGACTGTTCATTTTTAGAGTGGCCTGTCATGGGCATGTAGTGGTCACTCCTTTGGTGTTGTAGATCTGCCTGCCTGGTAAGAGTTTTGACCTGTTTCTGAGGTTGAGGTCCTCCAGGTTTGTTTGTGCATCACCAGCTGTATGCTGGACCCGGGACCAACGTAGCTGCTTCTCAGTTGTGGTGAGTTCCTGGGTTCTGTGTTTGCTGAGATTGTCAGTAGTTCCTTGAGGGATGGAGTTTTTCCATCTGCCTTGAAAAAAGGCTGGGGTTAGACCCCTCATAAAAAAGCCTACCTTGGACCCTGATGTTTTGGCGAATTACAGACATGTCTCTAACCTTGTCTTTTTGGGCAAGGTTATTAAGAAGGTTGTAGTGGAGCAAATTGTAGATCAGATGGAGACTCTTTCATCTATGAACCTCTCCAGTCAGGCTTTCAGCCCCATCATAGTACTGAGACTGCACTCGACAAGGTGACTCATGATCTCCTCCTAGTGAGGGACTGAGGACTTTGTTCTATCTTGGTCCTCTTGGGTCTCTTGTCAGCATTTGATACAGTTGGCCATAGGGTGAAATTGGATTGCCTGAGAAACTATGTGGGTCTTACTGGCACAGTTCTTTGCTGGTTCGAGTCCTACATAACCAGGAGAAAGCAGCAGGTTGCTCTCGGTAATTTTACCTCTAGGGCCTCTGCGCTATACTGTGGCGTCCCTCAAGGCTTGATATTCACCCCCTGCTGTTCTCTGTGTACATGCTGCCTTTGATGGGTATAATTAGATGGTATGGTGTTGAGTTTCATTGCTATGTGGATGATAGTCAACTGTACTGGTCATCTTCTCCTGGCGCAGATCGTGTGGCTTCAGTGTTAGGTTGATGTATTGCTGAGATAAACAACTGGAGGGCCTCAGACTTGTTATGTCTCAACCCAGGAAAGACAGAGGTCATGGTGATCAAGCCAGGATGCTGGGGCTTGGCAGCACTGGGAGGTCTGGCTCTTCCTTCAGTGGATGGCCAATCTCTCATAGCTGTTGATGCAGTTAAGGACCTGGAGGTCATTATGGACTGCTGGCTGACACTAGAACAACAGATGTTGGCTGTGGTTTGATCTGGCTTTTACCATTTCTGAAACATCACCAGGATTAAACTGCTTCTAGCCCACGTGGACCTCTTGAGGATTGTCCACTCACTCTTTCGTCACCTCTAGGCTGAACTACTGTAACACTTTTTACGTAGCATTATCTGGAGTTTTGACATGATGCCTGCAGCTGGTCCAGAGTGTTGCAGCCCAGCTGATAGTGTGCTCCTCTTGTAGTGACCACATGACTACATCACACTGGTTTTGCAAGTGCTGCACTGGCTGCATTTGCAGTGGTGCATATCTTCAAGATATGCTTGCTTTGATTACAAGGCCCTACATGGTTTGGGACCAGACTACTTGAAAGATCTTCTTGTCCTTACTACCCACTTGCCTTCCACTCCTACTGATGCGATCTCTGCTTGTTGTCCCCTTCCTGGCTGAGACTCTCGGGGGACAGAGCTTGTGGAGTTGCAGCTCCAGTACTGTGAAATTTACTTCCTGGGTACATTTGCATGGTCAGCTCACTGAAGGCTTTTAAAGCCTCTCTGAAAGCCTTTTTATTCAAACAAGTTTTCCCCAGCTAGTTAATCTTAGATCAATTTGGTGTGCAATTTTATTTAATCATATTTTAATATGTTGAGTTATGATGTAGCCCATTTTGCATTTTCTGACTTGTTTTATGTACAGTGCCCAGAGCTTTCAGGATCGGGCACTCTATAAATGAAAGGCTTGCCTGTAGTTCAGTGGTCAAGCAGCCAGCCACTCCCACTTCCTGATCTATATAAGCAGTTCCTCTAAGCCTCACTGTGAAGCATTTATTATTTGCAGCCAAAGGCTCTGCCGGTTTGTCCTCTGAGCTGGTTGGGCCTCCATGGCTGGGGCCTGCCCCTTCCCCCACTCCTGCTTGTCTCTGCTGGGCTTCTGTGTTTATTTTCCTGCTTTTGGTTTGTATTTTGCCTTCGGCTTTGTGTGTTTCCTTCTTTTTTTGGGGGGGGGGCTTTTCTCAGCTCCTAGTTTGCTGCTGTTCAGAGCTCATACTGCTTGCTTCAGTTACTCACAACGCTTGAAATACTTGCACTGCAACTGCATTCCTGATTTGTGTGTTTCAGCTCAACTAGCTGTACCATTGGCATACTCTATTACTTTCACCCGATTCAGTTTTACAACCTAGCTCTACAGCTCACTCATGCTTGTTCTAATTACCTCATTGCAGCATTCTTTTTGCACTGCCTGGTGACAGAGCTTTAAGAGCATTATGCCTCCATTTATTGATTGCAATTACATCTCAGTGTAGTGATTTGTCTTCACTACTGCTGCACAGGCCTAATTGCTTCCTGCTACTGCTTGTTTACTCCCATTGCTATTGTACATTGTGTTACTCCGAGGTTAGCTGACGATCCTGCTGAGGCTATTAAATTAGCTTTATAACCGCATGTGGCTCTCAGCCCTTCCATCACTTCCTTGTTTGTCCTATGGCGGGGACTGGGAGGTGTTTGGGGGGGTTGTAGCCTCTGTGGCTAATTAATTCTGTTCTAAATCCTGTCTTTGCCGCTGAAACTCCTCAGAGTTTGTCACCTTGATTTGGCTTTGAACTGTCTGTCTGGCTGGTTTGCTCCAATTCAGTGCTGTTTATTGCTATACAGTATGTTATGCAGGTCCATTTATCACTACTACTGCTTACTGACCTATCAGGTCCACACTTGCTTACGCAACCGTTGCTGCTTGCTTACGCAAACCATTGCTTCATGCCTACTGCCATCCCCTTGGCTTCAGCCTGGGATTCTGCTGCACTCAATCTGCAATCGACCTTGCAAGGTCTCAGCACTCAGTGCTCATTACAATCTCAGCACGCCATGCTCATTCAGGTCACCAGCTTTTCAGCTCTCAATCAATTTCTGGGGCATGCCAGCCATTCTGTTTTGCCGTAGAGTTCCTGTAGCTGACAGTCTCACTCTGCTTTAAGTCCGCATCTCGAGCGTGTCCAACTTGGGGCAGGATCCTTCTCACCTGGCCCATAGCTGGGAATGTCCTCACCTCGGGCTTGGCGTTAGTTGCCTGCTATGCGACAGCAGCTCCTGGTGTTGAATTTATGACTAACAGTGAAGGGTGGTTACGACAATCTCCTTTGGCTCTAGTGTTCCACTATATAATGTTTCCCTATCGAGGCATCTTCACCACATCCTCCCTACGACTGCCTCTGGTTAATTTGGTTTGATTTAGGGCAAGTAGGCCAGGTGAGTGCCTCAGCAGTTGTTGCTCTCCTCCTGTGCCTTGGATGCATGTATTGTTGCAGTTTTCTCGCAACCTTCCACGGCATTCCTGCTAGAGGGTTTGAGTGAGAGCCTTCCTCCAAATTAGAATATTTTCCACCTCCCTTTAATTGGGTTTTCCAAATTGCGGCTGCAGAGCCGTCACTAAATAAACTATCCCAAGTCTGGAGGGAAGGCAACCTAGGCCTTGGATCCCCAGAGATTTCCTCCTCATAGGGTTATTTTTCTCTCCTCCATTGCCTCAGGTCATAACACTTAGTTAGCTTAGTTGTTTCCCCTAGTTTCTTTAGGTAGGTTCTGTTGTTGCATGGAGGTGGAGGATGTCCTGCTGTTCCCTCTCTCTCCTTAAGGAATCCCTTACTCTCAAAGCAAACCATCGGTATCATGCTACATGGATCTGGGTAGTCATTAAGACAACTGAGCATCTCATTGCATTATCAAACTGCCTATCCTTCTCTACTAATATGTTATAGTTACTACTCCTATGTCTCAGTTACTGCTTGCTCATATGCTTTATGTTGGCTCCTTTTTGGGGATGATACTACATTTTTGGGGGGATTCCTAAGGTACCTTTAGACACGGGAACTGTCCTGTTGCATCTCTAGGGGTGGAACTCTCTCCGAGGGTTCCTTGCCTTCGTCCCCCTTCAGGGTGGTAATTCCTCTGGAATAGAGTGTGAACAGCCAAAACCAAACTAACACAGTTGCACAAGCATAACACTATACTGGCTGTGTAGGCCAGTGAAATGAAAGGCTTGCCTGTAGTTCGGTGGCCAAGCAGCCAGCCACTACCACTTCTTGAGCTATATAAGCAGTTCCTCTAAGCCTCACTGTGAAGCATTTTTTCTTTGCCCCACCATCCTCCCCTCTTCCTCCAGCAGCAGCACTCTCTTCTTAGGGTGATTCCTAAGGTACCTTTAGCCACGGGAATCATCCCATGGCACCTCTAGGGGTAGAACCCTCTCTGAGAGTTCCTTGTTTCCATACCCCTACAGGGTGGTAATTCCTCTGAAATAGAGAGTGCGAATGGACAAAACCAAACTAACACAGTTGCACAAGCATAACACTATACTGGCTGCCTAGGTCGGTGAAATAAAGATTGCCTTGTCTTGCCTAAAGCAGCAGTATTTGTTCGCAGAAGAAAATTCATCATATATATTTTTACTAATAATTTTTTCTGACAAAAGCATAAATATATCCATTTCTCTTTCCTTGATATCTCTGATTTTTAGAAGTAACCCCTGAACCTGAACTGAAATACAAGGTTGCAAAATTTTCAACAGTCCTAGTTCTCTGACCATGCCCACTACAAACAAACTAAACATTTCTGTTTGTTACTACACTGTTTACTATTGGAAATATATGCTAGCACCATCTTAATCCATCTTCAGAATGAATCCAGTATGTAAAATCAAAAAGTAACCTAGAGGGAAGAGATTTTAAAAATTGTTGGTGGCCATCCATATTGACTTGAATCAATAATTATATAATTAGTAATGAAATCTGTCTTAAAAACATCTAAGAAAAATAAAAATAGATTGAAGAATCTAATGTCAGATATATTAATGTTAAAGAATTATATAATGCATTTTTTGCAGACTAATAAATACTGCTGCTTCAATTAGACTGATAGTTACTGTTTGTCGAACAGCCTCGAGCATGGAGCTGGTTACACTAGCTCTTTAAAACAATGAGCACCAAATCTAACTAGAATGAAAACAGAAGAGGAAATGCAAATTGGTTGGTTTTACTGTACTGTGGTCATGAATGATATTATATGTCTTCAGTATTACAAGGTACTTTAGGGAGTCTCAAGTTCATGCACTTCTGCATATCAGAAAAATAATAAACAAGCTGTCTACAATTACTGCTGCAGCAGAGCATGGATAACTGATGCATATATTTAGACTAAGAAGCGCCTAGAAAATTGTCACTTTTGCTAACGTGGGCTACACAAAGCAACATCTAAAGTATTGCATGAAAAATACAATAACTGAACTCTAAGCAAATGTTAATGAAGACACAGAAAATATAATGCTTATCAACACAGTATTGAAATAATTTCAGTGTTGACTCTGGAACATGTTAACTGAATAAACAAAATCACGACTTAATAGCTGTGTGGGACATATGCATTCTGTTCAGAACAACTGAGTTAGTTTTCAGCACTGCCATGATTAGGTTTATTTAGTAAGTAAGTAAAATGTTATTTATGGGGCACCTTCCTGAGAGGCTCAGGGCACTTTACAACATTACAGTTATTAACAAAGCATTAGAAGTTACAGACATCTATAATTAAACAAATAGCATGAAATAGGGATGAGTGGGTCGACTGTGACTCGGTTCTGATTTTGACTCTGATTTTTCCCCCAAAAGTTCTGATTTACTCTGATGAATTATAGACCTATTTCTATTTGAGTATGAGAAATGCATCAGTATTATTCTTTTAGATCCCTCTGTTAAAAAAAATGACATGTAACCTTTTAAAAAATGTATTTTCATGTTGTTTAGTCAGCCAGCATCCAACAGCAGTAAAGAATAATCCAATGTGCCTGTGCAACTGGTTTTGTGCTTGTGTAACATAGATAATCTTTGGCTGTTCACCTCTCTATCGGTGGGATATACCTTCCTGTAGGGATACGAAGGCAAGGAACCCTAGAAGTGGGTTACATTCCCTTGAGGTGCCGTGGGAGTGATTCCCTTGGCTAAAGGTACATCAGGAAGCAGCCCAAACAGAGTGTCAAGCAAAGCATACAAGGTGGTGAACACTTATCAGAGTCAAAGACCTGTGTAGGTTGGTTGGTAGTATGGGTTCAGTTGGTAACATGGGTCAATGAAGACCTGCCTGTAGGTCGGGTGGTAGCATAGGGTCAGTTGGTAGCATGGGTCAATGAAGGCCTGTATGTAGGTCAGTTGGTAATGGGATTCAGCTGGTAGCATAGGTCTGTTGGTCGTATTGTTTGAGTAAAGTAGACAGGAAATGACAAGTGAATAGTGACCCACTCAGAGGTCTGACTGTAAGTCATGGAGGCTTGGCTTCCTAAGGAGAGAGAGAACAGCCAAAAGGGGAGATGAGATAATTACAGGACATCCACCTGACTCCATCCAACAGTGGAAACCTACCTAAGTGGAATACCTACCTAAGTGACCTATGGACTACAAGGATGCCTATCTAGTATTATGACCATTGGTACAGAAGAGAGGAAAAAAATCTTTGAGGAGGAAACCTCTGGGGATCCAAGGCCTAGGTCACATTCCCGCAGGCTTTGGGACAGTTTGGGTTAGTGACGGCTCTGCTACTGCAGTTTAGTAGACCAATACAAGGGAATTGCAATTTCAGAGAACACTCTCACTCTATCCCTCTAATGGGAGTGCCATGGAGGGGTGCAAATGCAATATGCAACAAGAGTCAACAAAAGCGTGGGAGGAGAGTAACGACCACAGAGGCGCTTAGCTGGCCTACCAATCTATGAACAAACCAGGTGAACCAGAGGCAGCTGTAGGGAGAATAGCATGAAAGGGTGCCTCGAAACCTGCTCGGGCAACTAAACGGGCCCTTCCCATGAAAACCCCACCCCTTTGCCATTGAAGTCTTAAATGCTACATCGAGAGGTGCTGTCAGTATGGTTGATGACTTAAGGTCTACCCAAAGTGAGGACCTTCCCAACTATAGGTCAGGTGAGAAGGACACCACCCCAAGCTTCGCATGCTCAAGATGCGGACTTGGGGTGCAGAGAGAGACAGTTGGCCACAGGACTAGCCCTGAGTTCTGAAAGTAATGGATATGGCCAGCATGTCTCCAAAATGTGGAGGAGTTAGTTGTATGAATATGGGACCCACACGTGGGTCATGATGGATGATACCAGACATGGTCAGACTGAGCATTGTGGACCCTCATGTGGGTCTTGACTAGATGAGAGCTGATGTGGCAAGACCTGTACATAGGTCAGGCTGAACAACATGGACCCTCTCATGGGTCTACGTAAGGCAAATAGCATTTGTCAACCACAGGAATGCATGCCGACCAAGTCCATTAGAAGCCAAATTGAGAGTGAATTGAATTGTATACTATGAGTAAGTGAACTGCGAGTCTGAGTGAAGCCCAAGGCCAATGGTTGGAGAGGAGGATGCTGTGAAGCCAGTTAGGTAGGAGGAGGCTTCAAGCCAGTACGGTAAGAGATGCGGTGAATAGTATTAGGGAAATGGGATGGTAGAAGGCTGGATAGAGCCAAAAGCCCTTAGGTAGAGAGTTGCCTGGAATCGCTGGTTGCGTAGTGCCATGAAGGCTATGCGGAGCATGAGGAACAGGCTGGGGGAGTCAGGGACTTATACAAAACACAACAAATAGGAAGCTGCTTCTGCTGCCTGGGGCAGCACTGCCCACTGTGACTCCTCAGTCCCCCACCATAGGAAAAACAAAGAAGCTACAAATAGGACACCATGACACCAAGCAGCTAATGAAAATAAGTTAAATATGTGTCAACCATGAAAGCAGGATAAGGTTATCATCAGAAACAGGCTGCTGAGGGTTTGGTAAATGCAAGGTTTGGTAAAAGTGGGAGTAGCAATAACTGAGTAATAAAGAGCCTAAATAACACAAACATAGAAGTGAGGCGTAATACAGAAGGCAGGTCACTGTTAAAGCAGGCAGGGGAATGAGACATAGTGATAGCTACTAAGGGGAGCAAATTGTAGTTTACAGTAGGCATTGGATGGTACGAGCAGATGATTGCTATGGTTTCAGTATGAATAGTGAAGTGAATGAGAGGCATGATACTCTAAATGCCTTTAAGGCAGAGTTAGGTTGTTGTAAGGCAGTAAAACGGAGTAGTTGTTAGCTAGGCAGCAGAGTCATGAACCAGGTGTAACCAATTAAGTGGAGCAAGGCAGCAGACTGCAGTGTGAACTGAAACATTGTACAACTGCAGTAACAGAGGATTGTTAGGCAGAAAAGCAGGTTGAGCTAAAGCTTTCAGAGAACAATGCAGTAGACAGAGGCCTGCAATAACAGGTGAGAAATGAAGCCTGGGGGTACAGACAGGGCAACTTGAGGCAAGGAAGCACAGTGTGTAACATGAAGCACAAGTATCATTTTATACACAGGGTGCTAGAAAGCTAGAAAGCCCAAAGAAACAAACAAAGCAAACACAAGGACAGGAACAAGAAGGAAACCAGCACACATGGTAGCACAGAGTAGCTGGAAGCCAGTGATATAAAGCAAAAGCAAGAGAAAAGAAAAACAGAAGTCCAACACAAACCAAGCAGAGTCCAAACATGCACATGGGTGGGGTGGGGGCATCACATCTGCATGTAATCAGTAATTGAATGACTGTTCACTATTACACCCGCAATATACAAACTGCAGTTAAATATATGCATCACCCATAATGCACAGCAGGCAAACAGCAAACACAGCAGTAAAACTGAGTTGATTCAACAGTTCACAAAAGTAAGCCAGTCAAAATGAACACATATTCTGAAAGGTTGATCACATCTACATATAATCAGTAATTGAATGACTGTTCATCATTGTACCCAGAATGTACCAAATGTAGTTAAATATATGCATTTCCCATAATACAAAGCAACCAAATCCCAAACAGCAAACACAGCAGAAAAACAGAGATGATTCCAGTCTATCTGGGTCTGTATCTGTGTTTTATTGTACTTGCTAATATAGGATGTCATGTTACAATGTCATATAAAGCATAACTCTCTGTTTCTGCACCTGCCATGTTACAAGCGCATTAAACCACTCCAGAGCATTGTTCTACTGTGGAATTAACATTGTTACAAACCCTGAATCTCGTATGGTTTTTAAAGCAATGTTTTTGAATGATGCTGCTTGTTTTATATGTGGAACCCATTGCACATGACCTTTACAACTTTGGAAACATGGGTCCCATAAGCTTACCGACAGGAAATACTAAACTGAGTTCCCAAGATGACATCATCATCAGCTCTTCACTGATACAGGCTTTTTTTGTACAGGTAGTGAAACCAGGGTTATAAAATGGCTAATAACTTTAAAATGAAGCAACGTAGTAATCTAGTTTTTGGTCTGAGATTTATTGGTGGTATGTTCATTCGGATTCTGCAATGTAGCACTTTTAGTATCAGTGGCTCTTTAAATGGCATCAAATAGAGGATTCAATAACACTGAAAATCACTAAAAGTGCTACAGAAAGACACTGACAAAATGGCTTACTTAAACATGGACATGAAACAGAAGATTCAGTAAATAGAGATGCACCCAAAAATTAAGTGGAGTGATTCATGACTAAGTGACATGAAACAGAAGACATGGTTGCACCCAAAAATTATGTGGTATCAACCAGAAGATTCAGTAACACTGAAAATCACAAAAACTGCTACAGAAAGGCTTGACTCCCCCTTCATAAATCTGTATGACACTATGCCCTAGTAGTAGTTGAGGCACAAAGAGGAGCAACACAGAGTCTGAGACATGACAGCCCCCCCTCTCAAAATACATGAGGCACTATATGACTGAGTACTAGTTCAGGCACAGAGAAGGGCAACACACTGTTTGTGACTTGACACCCCCTTTCACAGTCTGTATGGCAGTATGGCACAGAGATGGGCAACACAGATTCTGAGATGTGATGCCCCCCCTCTTCACAATCAGTGTGGCACTATGGCACAGAGATGGGCAACACAGAGTCTGTGATGTGATGCCCCCTTCACAGTCTGGATGGCACTATGGCACAGAGATGGGCAACACAGAGTCTAGGGCAGTATGACCTTTCAGGGCAGTACAGAGATGGGCAATGTAAAGAATGAGACATGGGTGACACCCCTTCAAAATCTACAGCACTATAAGCCTCCCCAAATTACTGAAGCACTATGACCTTCAGTCAGAGTCCTCCTGTCCTGTCTGACTCTGTTGAATGTGTTGGTCTCTCTCCCTCTCTCTATCACTAAAGAAAATGGGTGTTTTATCATTTTACTGTGGAGTCTGCAATGGCTGCACTCTACTGCTGTCTATTCTGCATTTTCCTGTTGAATGCATTGGTCTCTCTCTTCTCTTTCACTAATGAAAAAATCATTTTTTAATGAGTACTTTCAGTGTGCTGCAATATCTACAGCACTCTGCTGTTTTCTGCTGTTAAATTCATTGGTCTCTCAGTCTCTACTCTCCCTCTTTCCCTCTGCCTCACTAACAAAATGTTCACCATTTTTTTTGGGGGGGGGGAATCTATACACACACACACACACACACACACACACACACACACACACGGCTGTCTCTGTATGCACTTAATACTTGGTTTCCCTAGGGAGTTACTTGGTCCGGTCCTTTATATTATCTTTATAAGTGACATTGCAGAGGGACTAGAAGGAAAAGTATGCCTCTTTGCAGATGTCTCAAAGATCAGCAACATGGTTGATACACAAGGAGGGTGGAAAGTATGAGAAAGGACTTGGTAAGGTTGGAGGAATGGTCAAAAGTATGACAGCTTAGATTCAATGCAAAGAAGTGCAAAGTCATGCACCTGGGAAACAAAAACCCAGGGGAAGAGCACACAATGGGGGGGGGGTATTAACAACAACAAAAATGGAAAGGGACCTGGGGTAGTCATATCAGATATCCTAAAGGTAAGCAAGCAATGTGAGAAGGCAGTAAGGATGGCTGGGGGGATACTGGGATGTATAGGGGAGAGGCATCAATAGTAGAAAACAGGAAGTTGTTATTCCTCTGTACAGACAATTGGTAAGACCCCATCTGGAGTACTGTGTGCAGTTCTGGAGGCCCCATCGCTGCAAGAACATAGACAGGATGGAGGCAGTCCAGAGGAGGGCAACTAAAATGCTGCAGGGTCTGCAACAGGAGCCATATGAAGACAGACTAAAGGAGTTTAATATATACAGTATATCCTCGAGGAAAGGAGGGAGAGGGGGGACATGATAGAAACTTTCAAGGGAATCAACAAAGTCCAAGAGGGTCGCATTTTTCAGAAAAAGAGATGTGCAAGAACAAGGGTGCACAGTTTGAAGATAGAGGGGGAACAGCTAAGGGGCAATGTGAGGAAGTTTTTTTTCACAGAGAGGGTGATGAACACATGGAACGGCCTTCCTGAGGAGGTTGTGGGGTCAGAAACAGTGTGGGAATTCAAGAATGCATGGGACAGACATAAGGCAATTCTGGTGGGGGGTAGGAAGAAATAGGCTGTTGGTTAACTAGAATCTGCAGCTTATCCAATAGGTAGGAAAATGAACAGACAGGGTGGGCCAAGCAGTCCTTATCTGCCATCAAAGTCTATGTTTCTATGTTTCTATGAGGTCCTGTGGTGGCTGATACAGAGGATTGGTGAGAACATGTGCCAGTCACTGAACAGAGACCCTCACTTGTTGGCTCCCTTCAGTTCACCAGGGTCCCCGAGTGTTTCCCTTTTTTGATCATGTGATGGCCCATGGACTCAGGATTCTTTGGCAGAGATTGGGGAAAAAAAGAAAAGCTTTTTTCTGCAGTTTTCTGCACCCTGCACTGCCTTTTCTATGCAGTACTGGTGTTGAGAGTATTATTTTGAACCGGACCGCACTTCCGAACTGTGCCAACTTGGCAATCCGGCTTGTGTCACGAAAGGTTTGGTTTTCCTGATCAGAGCTGAGTCAGCCTGGTCTGGAGGGTTCAGAGCTGCACCAGAGTTGGTCTGCCCATCCCTAGCATAAAACATACAGCATTTACTTTTAATATGAATTACAAATTATATATTACAAATCTAACCCCCATTTGTTACTAGACCTTTAAAGCTTCCTTGCTTGCTTGTACACAAAAGGCGTTCTTTGCTGTCAGATCCAGTACAGACAAAGCAGCGAATAGACTGGGCTTTACCCACTGACTACACCAGACATGAATGTGCACAAGTAGTGAACTGTTTCAGGGTGTAATCAGATCCATGGACTGTGTGCTCTGATCGAAAGAGTACTTTTGTGGTAACTAACAAAACAAGAATAGGCCATCACCTCTGCTGTGTGAAAATTCAGTGCTGTTTTGGGGTTAGCAACCTCAACATTCTAAACAGTTCAAGAGCAGTACACGCTATAGGAGTACATCCCAGGTCCACACAGTAAATAGTTGACATCAAAAAGTTTTTTTGCTACACATCCACAAAAGCTGGGACCATGGACACAAAGCTGTGCATCAAACACAGTTGCATGGTGGCCCAACAGTTCAACCAGTTAGGTCTTCATCAAGGGGTGGGTTCCTAATGCAAATTAACTCTTAAATATCTCTACCCCATGCTATGACACATTCTAATTGGATTTTGCCATTTACAGTTAAAGCATTATCAGGAAGCCTAATCTGGAGCTTCGTATTTACTGTTTCGTGATTGCAGGGCCTGGTAAGATATCCTTCAGACTAACTGACTTTGGTATGGACTTTGAAGAAATTTGTAAACAGAGCTAATTTCATAAGAACAGGTAATGCTGAGGTGCCTCACCTCCACTACTTTTGTAATAGATTTTGCATACGGTTCAGTATTGAGACTTATCACGTGTTGTATGTGAAATTATAGTAGTGTATTTATTTACATACTGTATATTGAATTTTTGCATGGCAGACACACTAACCCATTCCTGTTTACCGTATGCTTTAACTGTAAATAGCACTCTCCAATTAGAATGTTCCATAGCATGGGGCAGGGCTATTTAAGAGGCAGTTTTGCACTAGGAACCAGCCACCTAACCATGACCTAACCAGTTGCTGCACCAGAGCACCCTGCAACTTTGTTTGATGCACTGCTTTGTGTCCATGGTCACAGCTTTTCTGCATTTGTACCAATAAAGCTTATTGATATCAACTATTTACTGAGTGGACCTGGGACTTATTCCTATAGTGTGTGCTTCTCTCGTAAACTGCTTTTGTGCAAACTTCCTTTAGAACTACAAAATAGCAGTCACATTCAGCCACCATTGACCCATCTTGGCTATGTTCAAGTTTATCTTGCTATGGTGATGGGGTTAAAGGGCATTGTGCCAGCCAATTGTTAGTGTTTACCAATTTGGAGGCCCCCTGGGGACTCGTAGACTATAGACAGACCTAAATAATTCAGGCACCTTTTCAGATGCCAAGCGTCTGTTGAAAAATCGACCTCTAGGACTACCTGTCTTGATTGACAGCCTTCAGGGACTTACAGGACTGGCTGTTGCCTCAGAGGAGAACAGCGGCTGAACTGATCTTCAGGCAGATTGGAGTAGGACCACTGACCATACGTGTCTGATCTGTGCTGCAACAGACTGCTCCTGCCATTGACAAACTGTATTATAAGAGTAGATTTCACGTCTGGAGAAAAGGGAGGCCTTCTCACGCTAGCCAGCATGCAATTGATGCTGAACATAGCCTGTGATGAGAAGAAATATGAGAGGGAGGAAGTGAATTTTCACCCAGGAATGCTGTGGGATCCACTAGCAGGCCTCAGCTTGGTGCCTGGCTATTACTGCCCTGAGGGTTAGGAGGCCAAGACATGTGGATTGGTGTGGAGTTGCAGCAGCCTGATCGATTGGAGGACAGCCTACATCACCATTGCAGATGCCAGGAGAGAGAGAGAGAGAAAGAAAATGGAAGAACAGAGAGACAGCCTAAGTGACAAAGCTAAGCTGCTGAGAACGGTGACACCAAGCCCTGCACTGCAAGGGAGATACAAGTGAAACAGAACTGTAACTAATGCAGGGCTAGTCTTTGCATCTGAGGGAGTGGCAGTAATTGTTGGAAAACTGTTTCACTGGATTTGGCCAGACAGCTAGTCAGTTACAAATACATCTGAGGTTTTGCTTCTTTTTGCAACTGCATGACCTTAGGGTTTGGGGGTTCTGCATTCACTGATATTGCTTACTATTTAATTTAAAGTGCACCACTGCCAGCCAACCAGTTGCAACACCAACAGACCGACATCAGTTCAATGGTCAGGTACCCAGTAACTTTCTTGGGAGCTCCATAACAGGTTTACAATGGGAAAACTCTGGTAAAGTAGTAGGGGGAAGAGGGGAGCACCTCCAGTACACAAGAGCAGCATTGATACACTATATTGAGCACTGTGGTGTGGGGGCGGGCTGAGCATTAGGGAAACCTAAGATATTGATTCAATACATTTGATGTTACAAAGATTAGAAAAGCCAGTACACACGGCTGCCAACATCTAGTGTTCTAGTGTAAGCTGACTGTTTACAGTGACCCTTATGTTTTTTACCCTATTCACAGTTCAGGACATAATGCTGTCTAAAGATAACAAAGGAGCTTTTCCACTCCTCATGGCTGAACTGGGAGGACCAGGTTCAATCAGCGTCAACTCCATCTTGGCTAGATATAATCTAAGCCAACTGGCAGTCATCCAGTCATTCATATCACCCAGGCAGTTTTAAAACACAGAAACCATATCCCTTCTGTCAGGTGCAAATAACAGGTACAGCTGAGTACCATCTGTGTAGCAGTAAAACTGTAAGCCACACCACTTTTAACCCAATGGCAGCATATCCACTACAAACAACAGGGGGGACAAGATTGAACCTTGTGGCACTACACAGCTGAGCTTAGTGACCTTGGCATGGTGTCACCTAATGCCACTTGTTGTACTTTGTCAGCAAGGCTGGACTTAAACAAGATCTATGCAGAGCTGGAAAGTACTGTACCTCATATTGCCACAAGCAATCTGTCCGAACCCCATGGTCCATGTTGTCAAATGCTGAAGAAAGATCTAGGAGAATAATAATAGATCATTCCCCTCTATATCTCTCCTGCCAACAGGAGGTCATTCAGCACACTAATAAGGAAAGTTTCCATGCTGTCCCTGGGTTGAAATACTGACTTGAAAGGTTGATGGCAAAGGCACCTAGCTTCACCTGAGCTCTTTTCTTCTAGGCTGCTTGTAAGAACAGAGCAAAGAAAAGGATTAAGGATTCTTCTGGCTAGGCAGATTTACCGTGTGTTATTATTTTCTTTTGTACTCACAGGGATTGTTACTGTTTGTTGCTAACATTTTATTGCTTCATTTTTCTCTGATTCAAATTGTTGCTGGATATACCTCCTGATGCATTATTACAGGGTGTGCCTACAGGTGTGTGCTTACAGATTACTGCTGTAATCTTCTGATTCAAATTGTCTTTTGCAAAGTATATCTTCTGTTACTGCTTTATTTTTCTCTGTGGCAAAGTGTTTCTTACAGAGTATATCTTCTGTGAAATTACTACAGGTGGTGCTTTACAGGTTTTACAGTTTTATCTATGATTAGGATAAGCTTTCAGGACTACTGCATTTGTTGCTGGCTGATTGTTTCTGCTCTTACCTCCTTGTTTCTTTAATCTGTGGTTCTTCTTTTTTGGCAGGGGAAGGGCCCAGCTACCCATCCCCATCCCCAACCACCCCAAGCTACACTCCTTTTATAGGGTAGCACAGTCATGACATTTCCTGTAGCAAAACAGGAAAGGGCAGATCAGAGGGGTATCCACACAGTGACCTCATCACAGTGGCACAAGTAATTTAACTTGTTAGAACAAGTTCTACAAAAAATAAACAAACAAAATCAAACTTTTTGCTTTCATTTTCCTCCTTCTAACTACTTTGACCAGGTTAGTAAAAAAGAGAAATGTGGTAGCCGTGTTAGTCCAGTCAACAATGTAGAGAAAAAATACAACCAGGTTATAAACCCAGCAACTTATCTGGAATGGATATTATTAACTGCAGGTACTGCGGGACACTTTTCAAAAGGGCAGTTATACAGGATTTAGGACACTGTTCTATATGCTGGGCCATTGGAGATCTAAGGACTTAGCTCCAGGCAGCATGGGAAGAGATTGCGCACTTCAAATTACATATTCAGGAGGAAATATATTATAAGAACCACCTGCCATTTCCCCAACATCCAACAGAAGCACCTCAACCGCAGAGGGTAGTTGGTCTGGGAGGTTGGCAGGTGGTTAGAAGGGGCAAATCGGGTGCCCCATCACTCAGTGCTCTCCAACATATCATTTCCACAAACCATATAAAAACTACATACAGATATCTGCCACTATCTCCAAAATCAAACAAAGAGGCAGAGGACACTGCAGAGCAGGACGCTGCAGCACAGGAGCTAGCAAAACAAAACTTGCCCAAAACCAGAACAAAAGCAAAAAGGAAATCCCAAAAACTTCTGATCATAGGAGACTCCTTGATTTGGGGAGTTGCTACCTGTCTCCAGCCAGGGATAATGGTCGGATGTCTCCCTGGTACATCAGAGTTGAAAGACACTGACCACATTGCTAAAACTGTACAAGAAGCAGAAGAAAACATTGACGTCCTGATACACATAGGGATTAACAATCTCGCCAGCTGGTCAGTTGTAGAGACCAAGGAACACCTGACTAGGCTGGGGGACAAACTATCATCCATTTCATCTGGCATCTCCTTCTCTGAGATCCTGGTACATCGAGTGGGAAGAACACCCCCCAGCTAGTGATCAAACAGGAGTTCAGTATGTTTGTAGTTCTTTTGCATCACCAGGTAAAGAAAAAAGTCTGGCCCCCATACGATGCACAGGGGAAATGCCAGACCTCGCCAAACAACTAACACCGAAATCTGGCCAATGGAAAATCATGTACACAAATGCTCACAGTCTGGGAAACAAGACCCCAGACTTGCAGACAATAATGACAGAGGCTAAACTGGACATAGTAGCCATTAGTGAGACGTGGTTCACCAGTAACCACACTTGGGAGACTTCAGTACCCGGCAATGTACAGTTCAGAAGAGACTGAGGTGCAAAAAAGGGTGTGTGGAGTGGCTCTTTATGTCAATGAAAATACCAAAGCTACAGAAATTCAGAATACACACAAGGAGCCAGAAGAATTGTGGATCACCCTGGAAACAGGAAATGGGACAGCCATACGAACTGGGGTTGTCTGCAGGCCTCCAGACCAAGTGGAGGACATAGACACATTACTGTTAAAAGATATGCAAAATATGACAGCTAAAGGGGAGGTTCTGATAATGGGAGACTTCAACATGCCAGATACAGATTGGTCAATACCAGCAGGAACATCTGTCAGAACTGGACACATAGAAGTTGACGTTGACGGCAGATAAGGACCGCAAGGCCCATCCAGTCTGCCCATTTCTTTTTCTACCTTATAAATGTGCCATCGGCCTTTGCTATGTCAGTGACCTATCTATTCATAGTCATTTGTATTGCTCCCTTATGCCTATCCCATGCCTGTTTGAAGCCCTGCACTGTATTCATAGCCACTACTTCTTGTGTATTAAGCCATTCCATGCATCTACCACCCTTTCTGTGAAAAAGAATTTCCTCATTTCCCCTTAATCGGCCTCCTCTAATCTCATGCTGTGTCCTCTTGTCCTGCTATTTTTCTTATATTTAAACATGTTAGACTCTTTCACCTTGTTTATGCCCTTAAGGTGTTTAAATGTCTCGATCATATCACCTCTCTCCTCCTTTGCTCAAGGGTATACATATTGAGCTCTAATCTGTCCTCATATGTCTTCTGATGCAGTCCCTGCACCATTTTGTTGCCCTTCTCTGACTGCCTCAATTTGGTTAATGTCCTTGTGAAGGTGTGGCCTCCAATACTGCACGCAGTACTCCAGATGGGGCCTAACCAATGTCTTGTACAGAGGGATTATTACCTCCTCTTACGACTTGTGATACCCCTACTAATACACCCTAACACCCCCTAGCCTTACCTACTGCTTTAGAGGTCTGCTTGATGATTTCAGGTCATCAGTGATGATGATGCCCAAGTCTCTTTCTTCCTTTGTGACTGCTAGCAACTCCTCCCAGCCTATAAGTGGCTTCAGGGTTTCTCTTCCCTATGTGCATGATTTTGCACTTCTTTGCATTAAATCCCAGTTGCCACTCTTCTGACCATTCTGCTAGTTTATCCAGATCTCTTCTCATTCTGCCCACCCCATCTGGATCATCTACTCTGTTGCAGATCTTGGTGTCATCTGCAAACAGACAAGCCTTTACCTCTAGTCCATCTGCTAGGTCACTAATGAAGATGTTGAATAGGACTGGCCCCAGGACTGATCCCTGAGGTACCCCACTTGTGACTTGCATCTCTTCTGACTGTATACCATTTACCACCACTCTCTGTTTTCTGCCAGTCAACCAGTTTGCCACCCAGTTGACCAACTTCTGACCCACCCCGAGCCTACCTAGCTTATTTATCAATCTTCTATGTGGAACAGTGTCAAAAGTGGATACATAGTGGACACATAGTGGATTCCCTGCAGGAGAGGGCCTCAAACAACTGGTACAACAACCCACAAGAGACAGGGCTATCCTAGATCTAGTACTGACTAACGGGGAAAGGATCACTGATCTCCAGGTAGAAGGTCACCTGGGGGCCAGTGACCATCACATGGTATGGTTCAATTTGGCCACTAGAACTAAATCATCCCATTCCAAGGCAAAAATATGGGACTTCAGATTAGCTGACTTTGATGAGATGGCAAACAGAGTTAAGCTAGCCCTGGCAAAATGAAATACAGGTGAGGGGGTACAGGAAAAGTGGGCAAGCATTAAGGATGCAATACTTGAAGCAACATCCCATTGTGTTAGAGAGAAAAGGAAGTGCAAAAGAAGAAAGAAACCACTTTGGTTCTCAAAAACAGTAGCAGAAAAGGTCAGAGCCAAAAGGCTGACCTTAAGGAAATATAAGGGAATGCAGCAGGATGAAGATATGGAGGCATACCAAACTTTCCTAAGGGAAGCAGGGAAGGCAGTAAGGCAGGCAAAGGCCCAAACCGAGGAAGCACTAGCACAAACAGTAAAAGGTGACAAGACTTTCTATAGATACATTAGTGAAAGGAGAAAGTCCAGAGGGGTATTGCTAAGATCAAAGGGGATAAGGGGGCGTGTGAGGATAAGGACCATGTAAAAGCATGTTTCCTAAATAGATACTTCTGTTCAGTATTTACTGAAGGGAAGGTAGGGGTATTCAGTATTTACTGAAGAGAAGGTAGGGTAGGGCCCACAGCTCAGCACCATGGACACAGGGAACAGGGAGGTGTGCACTAGTCCCTTCACAAAAGAAAGGGTCCTACAAGAGCTCGATAAGCTCAGGGTGGACAAGGCAATGAGTCCTGATGGCATACATCCCAGGGTACTAAAGGAGCTAAGGGTGGAACTAGCAGAGCCATTATCAGAACTGTTTAGTGAGTCTCTGAGCACAGGAGAGGTCCCAGAAGACTGGAGAAGGTCTCATATGCTCCTGCTCCACAAGGGTGGTAGCAGGGAGGAGGCAGGGAACTACAGACCAGTCAGTCTTACCTTAGTAGTGGGCAAGATTATGGGGGCAGTACTTAAGGAAAGGATAGTGTAACACCTGGAATCCATAGGAGAACAGGCTCCAAGACAGCATGGGTTTACAACAGGAAGGTCCTGTCAAACTAATCTCATAGATTTCTTTGACTGGGCAACCAGAGTGGTGGACCAAGGGGGAGCAGTTGATGTCACCTACCTTGACTTCAGCAAAGGTTTCGATACTGTTCCACATAGAAGATTGATTAATAAGCTGGGTAGGCTCGGGGTGGGTCAGAGGATAGTCAACTGGGTGGCAAACTCATTGATGGGCAGAAACAGAGTGGTGATAAATGGTATACAGTCAGAAGAGATGCAAGTCACAAGTGGGGTACCTCAGGGATCAGTCCTGGGGCCAGTCATCTTCAAAATCTTCATCAGTGACATTGCAGATGGACAGGAGGGTAAGGTATGTCTGTTTGCAGATGACTCCAAGATCTGCAACAGAGTAGATGATCCAGATGGGATGAGCAGAATGGGAAGACATCTGGATAAACTGGAAAATAGTCAGAAGAGTTGCAGCTGGGGTTCAATGCAAAGAAGTGCAAGATCATGCACATAGGGAAGAGAAATCCTGAAGCCTCCTATAGAATGGGAGGGGAGTTGCTGGCAGTCACAAGGGAAGCTAGAGACTTGGGCATCATCATCACAGATGACCTGAAATCATCCAAGCAGACCACTAAAGCAGTAGGTAAGGCTAGGGGGATGTTAGGGTGTATCAGTAGGGGTATCACAAGTCATAAGAGGGAGGTAATAATCCCTCTTTACAAGACACTGGTTAGGCCCTATCTGGAGTACTGCACGCAGTAGTTGAGGCCACACTTTCACAAGGACATTAACCAAATTGAGGTAGTCCAGAGAAGGGCAACCAAAATGGTGTAGGGACTGCATCAGAAAACATATGCGGACAGATTAACGGAGCTCAATATGTATATCCTACAGCAAAGGAGTGAGAGAGGTGATATGATCAAAACATTCAAACACCTTAAGGGCATTATCAAGGTGAAAGAGTATAACATGTTTCAATATAAGAAAAATAGCAGGACAAGAGGACACAGCATGAGATTAGAGGGAGGCCAATTAAGAAGTAATGTGAGGAAGTTCTTTTTCACAGAAAGGGTGGTGGATGCATGGAACGGCCTACCTCAGGAAGTGGTGGATATGAATACAGTGCAGAGCTTCAAATAGGCGTGGGATAGGCATAAGGGAGCAATACAGATAAGTAGGAATAGATAGGCCATTGCCAGTGCAAAGGCCAATGGCACATTCATAAGGTAGAAAAAGAAATGGGCAGACTGGATGGGCCTTGTGGTCCTTATCTGCCGTCAACTTCTTTGTTTCTATGTTTCCATGTTACCTCTCCAGATGAGCCATGAGTTGCACTGACACTGCCTTCACAATCGCCATTTCCAGAGAAGGACATTTCGAGACAGGCCTGTAATTGTTGAGGAAATCAGGGTCCACAGATGGGGTTTTGAAGGAGCCTTACTAAAGCCATTTCCAAAGTTGTAGGAAATATCCCTTTCTCCAAGGAACACCTATGAAAACTGGATCAATAGTGTCCCAACAATCCACCAATATATGGGTGGGACTAGCACACAGTACAGTTCACATTACACTTATTTTGCAACTACAGTATCTAACAGCCTATTAGCATCTCAGCTGTTAAGGCACTACCTAGGAAGGCTGTTAATCACTGAACACAGGTTAACTGCTTTCTGCTGAGCTTTGAATGAACTGCCTGAATGTACTTTCGGTGGAAAGCCATATTCTACTTCTGAGAAGAGAAGCATCAACTAGTTAGCAACTCATTGCAGAAACATAGAGAATAGGTCGCAAACAGGCAGCACACAAAGTTTAATATGAACTGTACTATATGTGGGGCACAGCTCAGAGACCACCCAATAGACCTCTTCCATCTAAACAGGCTGAAATTTACTGCATAACCACAGCGTGTCTTCATTCAACATAGACTATGCCATGCTGAGCTGTGACAAACAGCTTGGTGGGATCGCCAGTCTAATGGAGGGCACTTTGTTAAGGAAAAAAGCAGCTGAACTCTTCACACTTCTCCAATGTAAAAACCTTCCCACACTGTTGTAGACAGACAAGGTATGAAAGTTTGTCAAAAGTCTAGAAGAGCTGGCCTAGCTGGTTCCTCTCTGCAGCAACTGATCCTGAAAGGAACTCTGCCTTATTCAACATGCTAACCAATGAGAATTTTTTTCTGCCTTTTTTATGTATGATCTGGGTGTTAATACACTATGACTCTGAACAAGTGTCATAAGTCTCCGAGGAAGGACTTGGTTGATCCGAAAGCTTAGACATTGTTTTCTTTTTGTAACATCTGTGTTGCTTTAATAAAAGGTAACAAATCATTTGCCTCTGGATCTGCCTTACTCAGGGTAATTGCCCTCTGATACTCTTTATAATGAGCCCTCAGAGCCAGTTCATCCTGCTCAGACAGGGATCTCCTCCAGAAATGCTCCAGCCTCTATTGTTTAGTCTTCATCTTCAGTAGCTGGAGTTCTGTGCTAAACCATGGTGGGCTCCTTCAGGAGAACCATGGATGTATACGGCATGGTGCTAGACAGTCAAATGCAACAGACAGTGATTAATTGAATCTCACCCACCGATGTGAGCTCTATGACAAACTCAGCTGGCTCCCCCCTGCAGAATTCCTGATCCTTGGTGTAGGAAACTTCACCAGGAAAGTGCTTGCCACGGGCATACCGTCGGGACTGGCGCATCTCCTCCCAAAACTGGACGCCATCCCCTACCAGCTCAGGTCACAGACCGCAGAGTTGCTTAAAGTTCCCCCTACTCGGACCCTTATGGGGGATCGTGACTTTGCCACTTTTGTGCCTAGGCTCTGGAACTCCATTCCGGACTCTGTTTGCTCTGTCCCTTCCCATGGGACCTTTCGCTCCTTCCTGTGGTCCCACCTAAAACAAACGACAAGATGTGACTGCTCCTAGTCTCTGTAATGTAATACTCTGCAGTCCACTATTGTCCACTCTGAGTCCATGATGGTCTATGAAATATGTATTCAGTGATTCTAATGTCTATCTATGTCCTGCAACAATTTGTACTATGTGTGGCAGTATCTCTGCCCTTATACAAGCGTTGTTATAGCTGTTTTTTACTGTATCATGCTGTTTCTCCAATGTTGCCATGTATGTGTACTGTATGTTTTGTGCTCTCCCGCGGGTCGTTCCTGAAAATAGGCATACTACTTGTCTAGTGTACTTACCCGGTAAATAAAAGCTAAATAAATAAAAATTGTAACTCTACACTACCTTCTCACTATCCCCATACAAGCCAATAGCATGCTTGAGATGGTTGAGCTGAGAGGAACCTGAGTACAGGACAGCTAGCACAAACAAGAGAAGGTGATTTATTTCATTTTTAATACTTATTGGAGCTGGGTGAGTCAGTAGCCAGAAGTAAGTATGCTTTTGGGTCAGATTTTTTAGAACTGTTCCTTAAATTTTTAGAACTTCTCATAGTCGGGATGGGGAATCTAGCTGAGAGAATACTTGCAGTCTCTTTTTTTATTCACATTGTTTGCACTCCTTCCCCTCAACGAATATACTGCCTTTTAGCCAATTGTACCAACCATCATGTGGCTATGGGTGAAGGGGGATTTACCCCTTATAGTTTCATCTTCTTCTTTGTGCCTTGTCTTCCCTAGGGAGGCCAACATGATGGAACCAGGTCCCTGACGTGGTATGCTCCAATACATGGCTCACCGTCCCTCCCTTCCTGCATCCTGCACACACTTTCTCCCACATATCTAGAGGTGGCAGTAGCACTATGGGATGCTGTATCCCTCCCTTCCTGTGTGCCGCACACACTTTCTCCCACATGTCTACAGGTGGCAGTAGTGCAATGGGATGCTGTATCCTCCTTCCTGCATCCCGCACACACTTTCTCCCACATGTCTACAGGTGGCAGTAGTGCTATGGGATGCTGTATCCTTCCCTTCCTGCATCCCACACACACTTTCTCCCACATGTCTACAGGTGGCAGTAGCGCTATGGGATGCTGTATCCCTCCCTTCCTGTGTGCCGCACACACTTTCTCCCACATGTCTACAGGTGGCAGTAGTGCTCTGGGATGCTGTATCCCTCCCTTCCTGAGTGCCACACATACTTTCTCCCACATGTCTACAGGTGGTAGTAGCGCTATGGTATGCTGTATCCTTCCCTCCCTTCCTGTGTGCTGCACACACTTTCTCCCACATGTCTACAAGTGGCAGAAGCGCTATGGGATGCTGTATCCCTCCCTTCCTGTGTGCCACACACACTTTTTCCCACATGTCCACAGGTGGCAGTAGCACTATGGGATGCTGTATCCCTCCCTCCCTTTCTCTGTGCCACACACACTTTCTCCCACATGTCTACAGGTGGCAGTAGCACTATGGAATGCTGTATCCCTCCCTTCCTGTGTGCTGCACACTCTTTCTCCCACATGTCTACAGGTGGCAGTAGCGCTATGGGATGTTGTATCCCTCCTTTCCTGTGTGCCGTACACACTTTCTCCCACATGTCTACAGGTGGCAGTAGCGCTATGGGATGCTGTATCCCTCCCTTTCTGTGTGCCGCACACACTTTCTCCCACATGTCTACAGGTAGCAGTAGCGCTATGGGATGCTGTATCCCTCCCTTCCTGCATCCTGCACACACTTTCTCCCACATGTCTACAGGTGGCAGTAGCGCTATGGGATGCTGTATCCCTCCCTCCCTTCCTGTGTCCCGCACACACTTTCTCCCACATGTCTACAGGTGGCGGTAGTGCTATGGGATCCTGTATCCTCCCTTTCTGCATCCCGCACACACTTTCTCCCACATGTCTACAAGTGACAGTAGTGCTATGGGATGCTGTATCCCTCCCTTCCTGGAGGAATGCATCCTCAGGGACACTCAGTTCTCCTCTCCCAGCTGGCCTCCGATGACCCAAGCTCATTCCTGAGTCAGGGTCATGAGCAAAAACCCTACCACCTTGCCAACGTGCTGGCTACTGTATATGCAGTCTCTTATGGGATGAGTGGTTAATTACCACCTGTGAAACAATTGTCTGATTCAGGGAGGAGCTAAGGCATGCTTAGAGGAGACAAGGTATTAAAAAGGAGAAGTTATCTGTGGGCCCTGTTCTGGGAAAGCTGAGAGGAAGGAGAGAAAAGAA
The DNA here is from genome assembly GCA_016271365.2 of Neoceratodus forsteri. NCBI lineage: Eukaryota > Metazoa > Chordata > Ceratodontiformes > Ceratodontidae > Neoceratodus > Neoceratodus forsteri. Next base: position 1,274,544,701 of record CM057450.1, on the reverse strand, counting down.
CAGCTAGCCTAAATCAGAAATGATAATTTATTTCATTTGAATTACTTAAAAAAGCTGTGTGAGTGTATAGGCAGAAGTAAGTGCTTTGGGTTCAGTGTTTTGGGGGCAGTTCTTTGAATTTCTGTAACTCTTAGTAGTCATGGAGATGTTCCTTTCTGAGAGACTAATTGCAGTCTCTTGTGGGTGAAACAGGTGTCTGATTGGGTGAGGAGCTGAAGCAGGATTAGAGGAAATAGGATATTTAAGTCCCATGACTACAAGCGCCCCTTCATGATTTTAACACCATTGTCTTTTTCTGCCCGGCCATATCTTAGCGGTATCTGAAAAAAGGCTTATCTTGCCCTAGATCCCTACCCCCATGTCGCAGATAGAAATGTAGAAGAGGATCTGTTCCAAGAGTTCTATGTGATAATAGTGAGCACCGAACGGCGACTCGCATTATCACGACGTCAGGGTGGCGAAAACAATTTCGCCACCCTGACATCCTCAGCACATGGAAGAACGGGCCTGGGGATTTCTATACTTTGCTTTCTGAGGGGGGGGCTGTGCTCCCCACCCCTCCATGCAGGGGGCTTTTCCCCCCACACTCCCCTAATTAAGGATTCTCAACTCCGGGGGGTACATGTCAGGGGGGTGAGAAAGCAAAATAAAGATAACTTCTGGGCTGGGTGCAACAAAATCGCAGTAGCGCCCGGACCCAGACCCGAACCCGGAACCCCAGCACCACAAGCAGAGGCCAACCCCTGATGCCACGGCGCAGCTCAGCAGCTGACTGCAGCACCATGCCCTACATTCCCTCCACCCCCCTCAGGCCATGCGTGCTGTCCTTCCCCCCCATGCATATGTACGTATAGCAACATCCTGTCACTAGGGTCACCCACAACCCCACATCCGGTCACCCTCCCTGCCCCCTCGCCTTTTAGGCTTTCGCCGACATCACATCACTGTTTCAAGGCTGATACCTATGGCATCTGACTAGTGAACTCATGACTTCTGCATATTCCGCATTTATGACCACGCTCTGGGTCCTGTTGTTTAACAAATTTCCCACCCACTTAATAATATGGTATGTTTGCTTCTGTCCAGAAAATGTGGAAGTCAGACAAAAAAAATGTCCACATTTCATGAACTGTAATGTGTCAGTTTTACACACATCTGCTATCACCACCACAGGCACACACCCCAGTTTAGGTCTTAGTCCCATATACTGCACAGACCCCTCTAATTCTCCAAACCATCACACTCTCTCTATTACACTATCATAATAAAATAATCTGCCCAGCTCTACCCATGTCCTTGTAAAAGAAACTTCTTACCCATTGGTTGTAGCTGGGGAGTGGTGGCTGACAGGTTGTGCTGCCTCAGGCAGCTGCTGGAGTGTGAAGGCTCTGGCCGTACTACAGTATACACAGTACAACATATATTTGTCCACCCTCTTTCTTGACTCTTCCCTACCCCACAGTACAGTATGCTTCTATCCCACCCAACAGTGTAGAATGGGCTAAGTGCCCCCAGTAGAATATTGGACTACAACCCCCACCATACTCATGGATTGGGTCCTTTCCTATCCTCCTAACCTGGACTTTTTGGTTTTTTTACAGCCTGTTTACTCATGATAGCTGAGCTGAGATGAAGTGTATCCTTTTCAGTAGGACCCTTCTTCTGCCCATTTCCACAACTGGATTGACTTGAGCACTGAGAAGTTAAATGACTTGCTCAAGGTCAAACAATGCACATTTTGGCTGTAGTAGAGATTGAAACTGTGATCTTTTTGATGATATCTCCTCCATTGAGCCACACATACAGGACTTGTAACTGCAGGCCCTAGGAGGATAGAGAGGTTTATCTGGTAAAATAATTTGCAGACTGAGGAAAGAATAACTCAAGGAATATCAAAAGGGGACAATACATTTTTGAGGTATGTGAGCGAGAAAAGGAAGACAAAGGGGGGATTGTGCTGTTAAAGAGGGAAGGAAGTGATTTCACGAAGGCGAATCAAAAGAAGGCAGACATCTTCAATAAATACTTCTTCTCAGTATTCTCTGTAGGAGGGGAGAGAGCTCAAAAAGGCACCAGGGACTATGGGGGGAGTGAAGTGGACCCCAGCCCATTCTCTGAGTCCATTCTCTGAGGAGGAAGTCCGAAAGGCACTGGGCAATCTGAAGGAAGACAAGGCTATGAGGCCTGACTGGGTACATCCATGAGTACTGAAGGAACTCAGGGAGGTACTGACTGCACCTCTAACAGACCTATTTAACAGATTATGGAGATCGGCGTGGTGCTAGGGGACTGGAGAAGGGAAGAGGTAGTTCCACTTCACAAACGTGGCAGGAGGAGGAGGTGGGCATCTGTTGGTCTGTCACCTGATGTCAGTGGTGGGAAAGTTGATGGAAATACTACTCAAAGAAAGGATAGTGGAATATCTTATATCAGATGGATTACAGGATCCAAGGCAGCATGTTTTCACAGAAGAAAGGTCATGCCAAACAAATATGACAGACTTCTTTGACTGAGTGACCAAAGAGTTGGATTGGGGTGGGTCAGTGGATGTGGCCTACCTGGACTTCAGCAAGGCATTCAACACAGTTCCACGTAGGAGTTAATAAGCAGGTTGGAGGGCTTAGGGATGAGTAATAAGGTAGTAACCTGGGTAACAAAATGGTTAGCATACAGGACACAAAGGGTAGTGGTAAATGGAGTTCTTCCTGAGGAAGGGATGGTGACCTGTGGGGTACCTCAGGGATCAGATCAGTTCTGGGTCTGGTCCTCTTCAATGTCTTCATAAGTGACATAGCAGAGGAACTGGAGGAAAAGGCTTGTCTCTTTGCCAATGGCACCAAGATCTGAACAGAGTGGACACTCGGGGGGGGGGTTAGAATAGAGAAGGATCTAAAAAGTATAGAAGAGTGGTCAAGGGTATGGCAGTCAGGCTTCAATATGAAAGAGTGCAAGATAATGCATTTGGGCCAAAATAACTCAGAAGCAGAGTACAAAATAGGTGGAATGATACTGACAAAGACAAAGCAGGAAAGTGATTTGAGGGTAATCATATCAGATGACCTAAAGGTGCCCAAGCAGTACAAAAAGACAATCAGTAAGGCAAGTAGGATAGTGGGATTTATGGGAAGGGGTATCACTCATAGAAAGTTGGAGGTGGTGCTGCCCTTGTATAGATCACTGGTGCAGCTAATCAGCTGCTATAGGCCCCCCTCAGCTGACCTTAAGCTATTATCCCACCTGGGTGACCTAATCAAAAAGGGAACAGAAGAAACTATAATCATAGGAGACCTAAACCTAAACTGGCTCTCAAAGGCAGCTGCACCCTTAATATAATTCTGCGATACACATGGGTTTACACAGCTCATAAATGAACCCACCAGAATCAACAAAAGAATACAAGCAACAGCACACTATTAGATGTTATACTAGTGAATAAACCTCACCTTTTCTCGCATGTTGGAGTACTATTCAATGACATCAGTGACCACTGCCTTATTGCGGGAATAAGATCAGCATGCAAGCCGTCATCCCCCACCAAGTTCACAATGAGGAGATCAAAGCAAAAATTCAACATTGAGGCATATCTGGAAGAGATAAACCACTCCACACAATGGCAAGAGTTTTACTTAGCAAACACAGTGGAGATAGCGTACAAGGTGCTAAATGACATTATTACAGGTGCCCTTAATATCTATGCTCCAATTTCTAAGGTACGCATCAAAAATAAACCTACTGTTGGTTCACTTCTGACCTTAAAGCCACCCTCCTTGATAAAGACAAGTTATGGAAAAAGGCACGAAAAACTAAGATATCAACTGATTGGGAGCTGTTCAAAAAAGCCAGGAATATCTGTACCAGGAAAGTACAAGATGCTAAGGCTGCTTATTATATGTCTAAACTAGACTCCTCCTGCCACAACCCTGCCAAGTTCTGGAACACCATAAAAGACATAACAGGATACGATCCAAGTAACACACTCCCAGCCAAAATACACAATGGCAAGGGAACCATCTCTGATAGACTGGAAGTCCTGGAATCATTCAACAATCTCTTTACAACCACTGGTCTAGCATTCGACACCTCTCTGGCTAACCAAATGCGTTCCCAGTTAGGTATCAAGAACACCGAAGCACGGGTAATGGAGTCCACCTTCCCCTTTATACCAGCCACCCTGAAGCAGGTGGAAGAATTAATATCACAGCTGGACACCAAAAAAAGTGCAGGTGCAGACTCCCTTGATCCCTATTTTTTTTAAATTGCCATACAAGTATTTACAGTGCCAATAACACACCTATTTAACTTCTCACTACAACTAGGATCTATTCCATCGATCTGGAAAACAGCCCAAGTTATCCTGCTACTGAAAGCAGGGGACCCCATGGACCTCAACAACTACAGGCCAATCTCTATCCTCCCTGTGCTATCCAAGTTACTAGAAAAAATCGTAAGCATCCAACTAAGGGGATATCTTGAAGAGGCAAATCTTTTAAATCCAGCGCAATCTGGGTTTAGAACCAACCACAGCACCATCACAGCCCTGGCTAAAGTATCCAATGATTGGCAACTCGAACTGGACAAAAAGAATTGTGTCTGTGCTGTATTTTTAGACCTGAGTAAGGCATTTGATATGGTCGACCATGAACTGCTCCTCTCTTCCCTGAAATCCATAGGACTCGACTCAACCTCCATTAGATGGTTTAATAACTATCTCACAGGAAGGACCCAGCAGGTGAAGGCTGAAGGAGACCTATCACCACTCAAATCTCTCCAACGAGGAGTTCCCCAAGGATCCATCCTAGGCCCAATACTATTTGCCATCTATATCAATAGCATCGACAATAACCTCACCAAAGCCACTGTACACCTGTTTGCAGATGATACAGTATTGTATGTCAGTCACTCCTCTCCCTAACAGCATGCATAGAGCTACAAGCAGAATTCAACCTATTACAACACCAACTACTGGAAAAAAACTCCTGCTAAATGCAAAAAAAACAAAGGCAATGTTTTTCTCCCCCCAAACACAAGCCGGACACTCCTTCCCAAACAATCTCCCCACATATCCACTGTCCTTGGTGAAAATCTTAAATATGTTACAAAATTCAAATATCTGGGGGTCTGGGTAGATAGTAGACTCGACTACTTAGATCATCTGGAAGATCTGCTAAAAAAACACCGTCAGAGGCTTGGGCTCTATTACAGAATAAAGCACTTTCTCACAAGTGATTCTAAAAAGAAGCTGGTCCAGGCCACATTTCTATCAGTATTAGATTATGCAGATTTCCTATATGGTCGTTGCCCCAACTCATATCTGAGCAAACTGGACACACTTTACCTTAGAGCCTTGAGGTTTATTACAGATCTTCCTCTCAGCACTCACCACTGCTCGCTTTATGCTGCAGTTGGATGGACCTCGCTCCAATTTAGAAGAGACAGGAATGCCACACTATGGACTTATAGAGCGATACCAAAGATGCTACCAAATTACGTCTCAGACTGCTTCACACAAATCACATCAAGTAAATATGCCCTAAGAAGTCTAAACTTCATCATGCTTAAAGTGCCCAAATTCAATTCTCGATATGGTAGATCTGCTATCAGCTATGTCTTACCTGCCTTATGGAATATGATGCAGAAGACCCTGAAAGTGAACAGATACATCTCATTTACATCCTTTAAATATCTGTATTTGAGGCTTATCAAAGAAAAATGTAATTGTTTCCACAAACAGTAGAGTATTCCTAATCTTATCCCTCTCTCTCTCCCCAGATAGCCAACTCACGGAAGGTATCCACCTTTATTAAGAGTCACCACCCCTCACACTCCATGCACCCCTCCTTTCCATCTGCCTCCCCTTAATCCCTTGTCATATACCACAGCCCAACACCCCTGTTATACAAACCCCCCAGTGCCGCCCTCTTCATAAGACCCACAGTTTATCCGTTCCACAGTGTAGGCCCCCACCATCTTCCTCCTCCCCCACCAGCCAGGCACACCACTTCCCCCCCTTCCCCTCACCCTTATTACCACTACACCTGCATTTAATGTATAGTCTGATTAGAATGTATCCTTAGACTGTGTGTATACGGAATATTCTATGTAGTATCCTAGACTGTGTGTATATTGAATATTTTTTATGTATCTATGTAAATTGAACCTTGACCTTACCAGGTCCATCTTGCAAATGAGCTGTGCTCAATGATGTTCGCCTGGATAAATAAAGATTTGATTGATTGATTGATTGATTGAGACCGCACCTTGAATACTGTGTCCAGTTCTAGAGACCACACCTCAGGAAGGACATAGACAGAGTGGAGGTGGTCCAGCAGAGGACTGTCAAAATGGTGCAGGGTCTGCATCATGAGTCCTACGAGGAGAGGCTAGGTGAGCTACACATGTACACCATGCAGGAGATGACGGAGAGGGAAGATATGATACAGACCTTTAGCTACCTAATGGGGGTAAATAAGGTACAAGAGGGGAGTATTTTTCAGACAAAAAGGTGCTCTAGGATCAGGCAGGAAGGGAGACAGGTAAAACCAGTGCCACAGTCATGGACATCAGACGCACTGACTTTGACAAGATGAGAAGGACGGTAAGAGAGACAATGGTGGGTACGGAGAATATCGGGGCAGTGGAGTACTGGAAGCCACAGAAATGTGCAAAAAAAAGGTTAGAAAGGACAAAAGGGTGAGGAGACCACTTTGGTTTACAAACGAGGTTGTGGAAGCAGTCAGGGAAAGGAGGAGGGCTTTCAGAAAATTTAAGAGGACACACAGAGAGGAAGATAAGGGAAAGCATAGGGAGAAGAGGAGTCTTGAAGGGAAGAAGATCAGAAGGGCAAAAGCAGATATGGAGGAGAAAACAGCCAAAAATGCCAAAAGTGGGGATAAGACTTTTTTTCAGATATGTTATGGAGAGGAGGAGGGCAAGGTAGGGGATTATTAGACTGAAGGGGAGGGAGGGAGGGAAAATATTGGAAAGGGACTATGAAAAAGCAGAGGTATTAATTAAGTACTTTAGCTCGGGATTCACGGAGGAGGAGGAGGAGGAGGAGGATGATAGGAGACCTGAGTTAAAGTCAAAGGGGAAGGAGGACAAATGAGTGGATCAGAGCCTGTTCACTGTGGATAGGGTTAGGGCAGAGCTAGATAGATAGAGGGTGGGCAAGGCAATGGGGCCAGACAGGTTACACCCCAGAGTGATCAAGGAATTGAAGGAGGAGTTGGCCGCAACCTTGACAAATTTGTTTAAACTTGTCCCTGGATATGGGAAGAGGGCAGATGTGGTGCCTTTACACAAGGGAGGTAGTAAGGAGGTGAAGGACAACTACCGACCTGACATCAGTGGCGGGGAAGGTAATGGAGGCATTAATCAAGGAGAGGGTGGTGGATTACCTGGAGGACAGTGGCTTGCAGGACAGCAGACAACATGGCTTCATAAAGGGGAAATAATGCCAGATGAACCTAATTGAGTTTTTGATTGGGTGACTCAAGTGACTGACCGGAGGGGGTGTGGACGTACTGTAGCCTATCTGGACTTTGACACTGTTCCCCATAGGAGGCTGGTGAGCAAGATGGAAAGCCTGGGATTGGGTGGAAAAATAACAAGCTGGGTGGAGGCCTGGCTGGCAGGAAGAACTCAGGGGGTGGTGCTAAACAGGGTGCACTCCAGGACGGCATCGGTGAAAAGTGGAGTGTCACAGGGGTCAGTTTTGGGTCCGCTCCTCTTCAACATCTAAATCGGAAATATTGCTGAGGGTTTGAGGGGAAGGGTGTGCCCATTTACTGATTATACAAAAGTCTGCAATAGGGTGTACACCCTTGGGGGGACCTAAAGATGCTTGAGGAGTGATCTGGGATGTGGCAGCTGAAATTTAATGCCAAGAAGTGTCCTGTGATGTACTTGAGGAGTAGAAACACATGAGCAGGGTACACCCTAGGTGGGGAGGAAATCAAAGAAACAGAACAGGAGAGGGATCTGGGGATCATAGTCTCCTCAAACCTTAAGGTAGGAATCCAATGTAGCAGGGTGGTGGGAAAGGCCAATGGAATGTTGGGTTGCATAGGCAGGGTCATTACTAGCAGAAGGAGGGAGGTGATGATGCCTCTTTACAAAGTCGTGGTTAAGCTGCAACTGAAGAATGGGGTTCAGTTCTGGAGACCACACCTCTGCAAGGATATAGATGAACTGGAGATGGCTCGGAGAAGTGCAATCAAGATGGTGCAGGGTATGCAAGGGAAGACATACGAGCAGAGATGTAAGGAACTGGATCTGTACACACTGGAGACAAGGAGGGGAAAGGGGGACATGATTGAAACTTCTAAATATGTAAAGGGGATCAATAAAGTAGGAGAAGGAGGTTTCTCAAGAAGAAGGAGGGGCCAGAACTTGAGAGCACAGCCTCAGACTGTGGGGAAAAAGATACAGGGGCAATGTGAGAGGGCGTTTCTTCTCAGAGAGGGTGGTAGAGCCCTGGAACAGACTGCCAGATGGAGTGGTTGGTGCTAAATCAGTGTAAGAATTCAAGATGGCATGGGACAGGCATATGGGGCTGGGTATTGGGGGGAGGGTGGAAGCTGGCAGGGAGGGGAAGATGTAGAGGGAAAAATGGGGCAGACTAGATGGGCCGGTATGGTCCTTTTCTGCCATCAAGCTTCTATGATTCTATGATTGTAGAACACGGGGGCATGCTATGAAGATGGAGGGAGGTAATTTCAAGAAGGATGTGGGAAATACTTCTTCGGGAAAGGGGTAGTGAACCCCTGGAACAGCCTTTTAGCAAAGGTAGTGAGAGCAAAAACAGTGGAGAGGTTCAAAAATGACTGGGACAGACACAAAAGAAATTGTAGAAGTAAGAAAGAAGAGGGAGGGGGACTGCAGGTGTAAGACAGAGAGAGGAAGGGAAGGGGTAGAGATGGAGACACAGATCAGGAAAGGTCTGCAGCATTAAAAAAAACATTCTATGGGCAGACTGGGTGTGCCTGGAGGCCCTTATCTCCAGTCACATGTTCCTATGACACAATGTAAACTTTTTCCATAACACTGACCATCCCACCCCATGTTGATCAAGACAACTCCCTCTGCAGTACCACCTATATGGGGGGGAGGCTGGCCCATAGCACACTATCACAGCTAACACCAGTAGCCCCAAAGAGGTCACTGAGGGGATATCTTGGCTGGATCCCCCCCTCACCAGCAGCACGCCACCAGGAGCCACTGAAACATGATGCCATGTAATATATCAAGCAGTGGCAGGCAATTGGGCTGCCTACAGGGTTAAGGATGCATGCATACTCCTTGAACTACCTCCCTTAGTTAACTATTTCCACAACATTGCGGCCACTGTGGAGCAGCTGTCAAAGGAACCAGAACTTAGGTTTTGGACTCACTTTTCATTTTCTATCTCAGAGACTGGTAAGATTTTAATTGACTTCTGTCTTGTGTACTTTTCCAGGTACAGATCATTTTAGTGACCTGTCTTCAATTGTTGAGGAATGCAAGATAACAGAGTGGTACTGCTTTTCTTATCTCTATTTTCACTACTATTATTTCCAAAGCCTGATTCTCAGAAGGCCATTGTAGCCTTATTTCCCTAGTTATGGCTCTTACTGTGGTACAGAAAGTCAGGAGTGGGTGCTAAGCTACCAGAAAATGAAAATGCATTTACTTATTATTCATAAGAAACCCTTTATGTGTTTCAAAAATGTGTCCCTGGAAACCATTCATAGATTAATGTTACTATCTAAAACTATTCCTAGAAAAATGGCACAAATAATAGAATGAGAAGAATAGGATTATCTCCTTGAGTAATGAGAGCAGTGATTTTCTATCTTTTATTACTCTCTGAGGATGTGTCCTTAAATCCTGGTCTGGCTAATTTACTTTCACATAGTGTATATTATTTTTTACTTGATGGGGTACTATTAACATAGTTCCTTTTAAAGGGACACTGCCAGCCCTTTCAGCCAATTTAAGGTGCCTTCATTTAATGTGCCAGTAACAAGGTTTAGCCATGTAAAGGACATATATGGCAAGAGATTTGCACAGTACAGCAAGATACCTGTTATTAAAAAAAATATATACATATATTTTGGTCAGCCAGACTGAAATATCTGCAGCATGCATCCGTGATCTAGAAAGGCATGGAGCTGAGGGGAAACTCATTCATGGATGAGTTATTTATTCTGGGTCCCATGTTAGACAAAATATTTATTTCTTACTGTTTGTGGTTCCAATTTCTAGAAAGTTATTGTCAATGAAAACCAAGCACTGTAGCATATTTCATTTTATATATAAAAATTGAAGCCATGACTTTGAGCATGTGCATTGGTGTCAATTCTAATGCGCATGCCTGGAGCGATGGCTTCACATCACAGAAGAAGAGAAATTGATGTGAGTGCCTTAATAGTTAGATCTGCATTGAATGGTGCCCACCAGAATAAGTTCATTGAGAGCGGCAAGGTAGGATAAGATAAGATCAGATGTAGGATTAAATAAAGCAACAATAACAATAATATCTGGCTAACATTTCTGTCCCAAACACCCAACTTTCCCTCGGCAGCTGCCCAGAAAGTTCACACAGCCTTTATGGTGGGTACCTCACAATGGTGCTGATATAGACAACGGGATCTCACATTGAGGCCCAAACTTTTAAATAGAACTTGACTGTAAATTTAGTCCTTGGCACAATTTTCTGCAGAGTCCTGCCCAAGACCTACCCCCTAGCTCCAGCCTATCTAGCTAGCTAAATAGATACTACCCAAAGCCACAGCTTGGGATACTTACAGTTCAGAAGTTCACAGGGGGTTTCAGCAGGCTGGATTTATTACAGTACCATGAAGATATCTTGGTGGTGCACCCCAAGGCTGAAGAACTGACTGTAGAAGGTTGAAGAATGCTGGTCTTCACTTGCCTGGCTTTGCCAATTTTGCCTCAGAGGCCTTTGTAAGTGGTTTTCACCAGGCAGACCTCGCCATCTCTCTCACTGGTCACCGTCCTCTTGGGTCTAGACACAAGACAGACATAGTCCCCTAGACTCCCCTGTTGCACACCCTGGGCATGCACTAGCAGCTGTGCTTCAACTCAGTCTCTCTTCCCCAGCACTCGCGCTTTGTTTCTTAAAACACAACAGTGGCTGGGCTATTGCACAGCCTCTGGCCTCAGCACACTAAGTCTCCCGGACTGCACCAATTACTCTGTCTCATTTGGCAAGTTCCCCACCAGAGAAAAACACAGTGGCTAGATTATACTCATAGCTGCAGCACTCTCTCACTGAAACTGCTCAGTTCACAGTACTGACTTTTCCAGTTGTGGCTTTCTGTCCTCATTCAGGCTACACTGCTCCAAACCTCTCCTTCTCACCACAAGTCCCAACATTCTCTCTCTTTCATTGTGCTGCAACATGTGGTCTATCAGTCACTCACATGCATGGTGATCAATGGAGCCGATCTGGCCTTTTGGGGCAAATGGGCAGGCCTTAGGACTGGAAAGCCCACAGCAGTATGTCCTGCACTCCACACTCTGGCTGATCTGCCCACAGATCTCTCGCTTGGCGGGCAAAGCAGCAGTATTTTTACTTTTTGCTTTGTCCCCTTTTCATTGGCTGCTCTTGCCCTGGCTTTTTATGTGCCCTTTAGCCTTTTGTTCTGCAGCCCCTGCTCAGCTGAAGTCCCTGGGGGCTGCCATATTTATTTACAGTTATGGGCCCAGCCTTACAGCCCCACAGATTATTTATTGAAGCCCTTTCAGGGGCTAAAAGTTAGTGGTCCTGGCTCTGCTTACCCAGTGGGTGCCAGGACACCTGTTACTATATTTCAGGGAGCCCCTGTATGCCCATCTGGGCTCCTGACACTTGCCTTCCCCTTTCATGCCCTTTCTGGATGCCCTTATTAATGGAACCATGGCTCTTCTAAATTTATTTACACTTGGCAGCTGCACATGCTTGGTTAGGGTGCAGCTACCATCTTTTTTATTTTCATTCTTCAGTCCCGATTGTGGAGCCACTGGGACCACAGCCAGACCTCCAAATGCACTCAGAGACACAGAAAACAGTATCACACCCTTGACCCCCTTTTTACAGAAATCACCAAAACCAAGGAGCAGACAGTACTACACAGCCGTAGCCGTGGAGCTCACCAGGGCCAGCTGGCCTGAATCCCAGCCAGGGCAATTTAAATCAGTAGCGAGGGAAGTGGAGGACCGTAGCCCTGCCAGGTAAGCCCGTTTTGGGGAGCTTACATAAATGAAGGTTTTTTTTACTATGTAACTAAACAATATAGTTTCATATCAACTAACAATTTTAGATTGCATATATATTAAGTGGTCAGTTCATGAGAGACTGACGTTCCTAGTTCAAATTGCATACAGTAACAAATACAACATTGCCTATTGATAAATATAAGTGTACAGTAGTTACCTGTAGTTGCAATGCACCTTGGTTTTCATCCTTCTTACATTTTAAGAGTCAGTTTCTGTGCACTTACTGTACCATGCAAATATATGTCAGGTAAACAGTAATCATGGAAACAATGCCATTACTGCTTAACCACAATGTTGTTACAAAGCCAATTAGTAATTATGCAAATTAAATATTTTAGAGTATAGTTACATATCAATTAGCAATATTGGTTTGCATTTTTATTAACATGTAAGTTCACGAGGAACTGATTTACAGAGGTGGAAGAACGTCACCTACCGAGTCATCAGTCAATCCAGTTAAGAGTAGCTCACTGAAGTTACGTTGTAAGCAGAGCTCAGTTACCATTCTGTTTATGCTTTATGTTTTTCTTGGTGTCTATAGTACCATTCAAATATAAGTCAGAGAGCCATTAACTGCTGAATTAATGCACAAGATCTGCATACATACGTAGTTAAACTTATCAGAACAAATGTAATAATATCAAGAGATAATATAGTTGTTGTCCAATACATTTGCTGTTAGAATTTAAAATAGCTATAGATGCAGTTACCCTTGTAAGAACAAATGACAAAATGCCAGAAGAGGTACAGTGGCAGTTGCACAATACATTCACTGTTACACTTTGCAACAGCTATTATAGTACACGTGTAGTTACACTTGTCAGAATTAATTGATTAGTGGTGAAAGGGAGACAGCAGTACTTGCACATGGAACCATTTCTTCAGGCAAACTCTGAAAGTACACAATTCCAAATGTGAAGCAAGCAATAAGACACAACAGAGTGTGCATTATGCTAGACCACTGCACCACATTGTGAGGCATGCGACCGCAGGCCGAATGCCTTCAACCACCCGGGAAGTGCAGCAGTCTAGCATAATGCACACACCCTGGAGTGTCTTATTGTACTTATGCAATGGTTTTTGTATGTTTATATACATATATATATATATACACACACACACATATCTATATATATATATATATATATATATATATAGATATGTGTGTGTGTAAAAAATGTAAATATGTACAAGAAATATTGCTCAATTAGTCCCTCCACCTGCTGGAACTACTTTGTATTTATGGGTTTGCTTTAGGAGGCTGCCATAGTTGTAGTTTAGATTTTTTTTTCTGATAACTCCCCCCCCCAAAAAAACATATACTGTCATGGTCATTATTAAACATGCAGAAACGTGCAGACCAGTTTCAGGAAACAGAGGGCGACATTCTGCGGTAAAGGTATGATTTTTTTTTTTACATTCAAAGATGTTTCAGTGGACCAGAGCACTTGAAAAGAGCTCGCACTGGTTTTGAAAGTGAAAGTGCTCACGTCTTTCAAGTAGTCCATAACAGAAATGTTTTTAAAGTAATATTAAGCATTCTTTAAGAAATTATGGAGAAAGCAAGATATTTCAGTGGACTGCAGCGCTTGTACTGCACTTGTAGCGGTTTTGAAAGTGAAAGTGTCTTTCAAATGGTCCAGAAAATGCTTTTAGATTAAAATTTAGCCATTCTATTACAAACTATGACAGAAAGCACTGTAAAACAGTGCGGTCAGCCTAGCATTCCCTAATAGTGCTGTTGGCTGAGCAGGTGGTTGGATGGGGCCATGAATTGTTAGCAATATTTAAAAAATGGCTGTCAGATTTTTTTCCCATTGTGAGCTGGTGAATGGATACGTGAAAAGGCTTAATACCATGCTAACCATCTGGTGGGCAATATTTCTGCATGGTCATGTGACTGGCATTAGCCAATAGCAATAGTAAATTGTTTCTTGCCATTGTATAATGTACATATTGGATAGTAAAATGGTTGCAAGATAGATGGTGTAGTCATACAGTAGTTACAATGGGCCCTATACACGAATGTTACATGCAGCATGCAGCCATGCATTGGGGAAGTGTGTATGGTGCTACAATGCCCCGACACACACAACACAGGATTGCGACGTGCATGAAAGGTGCATAGTGTGTGCACAGCAGGCGTGCAGAAAGTTCTGCCGACACTCCATGGCCCACCTATGTGGGGGCATGGCTGCATAATGCAGTGCATAGGCATCGGCTATGCATATGTACTATGAAATATATGATGGAATGCCATGTAGATGGCACCATGTAACATATGCCAGGTAAATGGTGGCATAGCGCTGCATGTACTGCATGGCCCAAACCCCCACTGGCATGGTTGTGTTGGCACACAGCATTCCAGCAATGGCCACGCAGTCCATAGCCACATAAGCACAGTGCCAAATGGCAGCAGGTGTGAGGGAAGGGCCCTGGCCAGCATGGCACCGGCACATTGACATGGACTACCTGGCATGTGGTACAGCAGAAGGCACCCATGGCAGCCACATGTGCCATGGTACCACACACACACCGCCAGCCCATTTGATGAGGCATGGCCATCTCCACAACCTGGCAGTGAGTATGCCACAAGGGCCACCTCCACAGTGGCAGCCCTGTACCGGTGATGTGCCTGTCCAGCCATGCCACCATGCAGCGTAGCAGCCCGGTGGACACCCACACATGGCCCCCACCAGCACCATGGCCACCCACCCCCAGACACCAGTGACATACAGTCCCCCTCCCCCCGGAGACAGTGAACACACAGGTGATGAGCCACAAAATGGTTTATTGAACAAGTGGCAGTAGAAACATATGCCCTGTACCCCTAACAAACTCCACCCCCCAGCACATACCATACAAACAGCCCCCTCAATGTCCAGGTATGCCGGTTGGCTGCTAATGCCTCCCCTCTGACAGGCCTCTCCTGGGCCAGGGCCTTGCTGGTGATAAGGCCCCCCGAGTCATTGTTGTCCTCCTCCTCCTCCTCCATCACCTCCTCCCCAGTCACAGCTGTCACCGCCGGGTGCCGTCCAGTATAGTGGACAATGATGCACTGGACCTGTCCCCTGTAGCACTGCAAGACAAGGGGACAGTGATCAGTACACCTATAAATACCACCACCACCCCCCGTGGCCCCGAGTACTCACCGCTGACAGGATGTACACCTCCCATGCCCCGTAGGCCCAGTCCTCGTAATACAGATCCAGCCCTGCACCCTTCAGGAAGAGGTAATCTGGGAGATGCTCCTGGAACTTCATCCTCCATGCCACCCTGGAGGACATGTAGCATTTAGCCCCATCTGGCTGTACCTGAAGGGTCAGCTCCAGCCTGGTTGGCATTCCTTGCTGGTCCTATGGGAATGTAATGAATAACATCAGCCTGCATCGCAATGTGTGCACACGCCACCACCCCCCATGGCCCACTGTCCTGCGAGTCATGCCCAGCATACATACTTTCTCGACACCCCTGATGCTCTAGAGGTCCCCACAGCCCCAGTTGTCCGTATAGTCTCCCTCAGACACCGTAAAGAGGTGCCAGTGGAATATGGCCTTCCTCTCAAGCGTGCATCCTGCCAAGACTGAGTACATGCAACAGCAGCCACTGCACATCACCACTGCGAGTGTGAGAGCAGCCCCATGCCACACAGCCACATCCCCATAAGGGCATACATAGTGCACAGTGTTAGTACAAAGGGGACCACAGTGCACAGTCCATCGTAGCACCAGAAGTGCAGACTGTGTTGAGGAATGTGCCCTGGTGTATTGCTGCACATCCACCTCATTGCCGAGCTGTCAGAATGGTGACGAAGATGTGGCCCATGACCACCGGTGTTCCACACCTGCATTGATGTGGCTACATTGCATGACACACACTGCATTGAGAGGTTCCGGCTCCCATGGGACACTATCACATGACTGTGTTCCAGCTTCTGCGGCATTGTTGCACCACGGACACACTGGTCACACGCCATGTCTGTGGGGGCCAAGATTCTGTGCACCCTGAGCTACAGTGCCACGGGAGCCTTCCAGCAGGTGACAGGCAACATGGTGGGTGTATGCCAGTCCTCCGTGTCCAGGGCAGTCACACAGATGATGGATGCCCTCCTTGAACATCTGCTGGAGCATATTTTCTCCACACCATGGCGGTGGAGGTCTGGGTGACCAAGGAGGCATTCTGTGCCATGCATGGGATGCCTAACGTATGCGGTGCCATAGATAGTGCACATATATCAATCATCACTCCATCGGCACATGAGGAGACATATTGGAACCACAAGGGATACCACAGCATCAATTGCCAGGTCATTTGTGACGCACAGGGCATCATCACTGACTTGTGTGCCAAGTACCCTGGTTCATCGCACGACTCCTGCATCCTGCACACCTCTTGCATGGGGCCGCTGCTGCATGCTGGATGACTGGACAGGTGACAGCTTGGTGAGTATCACAGCCCTGCATGGGTACAAATGCACCCTCCTGTGTGCTCGGCTCAACACTGACACAATGTTTTCCACCTCTGCAGGTGACAGCGGTTATCCACTGCATACCCACTTGATGACACCATTCCATATCCCTGCCAGCCCTGCTGAGGAGGCATACAATACAGGGCACAGATGGACGAGGGCAATTATTGAGAGGACCATAAGCCAGCTGAAGACACAGCTCAGTGCCTGGACCTTACCGGCGGGAGCTTTATGATGACCCCCACCAAGGCTTGCAGGGTGTTCACGGTGTGTGCCATGCTGCACAACATTGCTAAGGCTGGTATTATGCCAATGCCATGGATCCCACCAAAACCCACTGGAGTGATGGGGAAGACAGCAACATGCCTGTCTGGGTGCCAAAGATGGCAGGCAGTCGTGTGGCCTGGCAGGCACTTGTCAATGGCACATTCCACTGCTAGGTCAAGACACAGTGCATGCCTGCAGCATGGTGTGGCACAGACATGTCCCACCGACATGTGGCTGGACCTCACAGACGCTGATGCACACCACGTTGGGCTACTGCTCATATGCCAGTGCAGTGCGTGTCACAGGTGGTGATGTGGCCATGCACAGTGATGAACCATTTATCTGAGTGCACCAGGGTGAGGGTGGGTGGGTGACAAGGCAGGTGGACAGGGTGTGTGCTGCACAGTTGAGCATGCGTGTGTGCATGTCATCCATAAGTTGTGGCAGTGTGGTGGTACAGTGGATGGGGCATTGTGTGTGTGTGTGTATATGTGTGTTGGTACCATGGATGTGTGCACTGTGGCTCATGGTTATCTGGTCCCATCTGCACTGGGCTTACCCAGTAGCCACACAGATGACCTGCTCCCCAGCCTCCGTCCAGGAGGGCATGTATGTGGGCCTGTCCAGCCCATGCATCTGCCATGGTCCGGTCATTCCCCGCGTCATCTGTGGTGGCCCCAGCTGCATATATGATAGAGACATGCAAGTATCTTACAGGGAGGAACAGGGTGCAGGAATACACTATTTTTAAGCGAAAAAGATGTTCCAGGACTAGAGGGCATGGGATGAAGTTGGAGGGAGGATGATTCAGAGGAAACGTGAGGAAGAATTTCTTCACAGAACGGGTGGTGGACCAGTGGAACACCCTGCCAGAAGAAGTGGTGGGGGCTGAAACAATCACGGGATTTAAGAATGCATGGGATAGACATAAAGGAATTCAGGAGGTCAGGGGTAAGGGGCAACAGACTTCTAGGAAAACATAAACTGAACTTACAAGCTCAAATGGGCAGACTGGGTGGGCCATAGCCCTTATCTGCTGACACTGTCTATGTATCTATGTATCCTCCCGGTACCCAACACACACCACTGTGCCACCACCATAACTGACCCGTGATGTCGCCTGCATTGGTGGTACCTGTGCACTCCCACTGGCATCATGGCACTATGGTATGGGTGGGGTGTCTGGCAGGATGTGTGTGTCCACCACCATCTGCTGTGTCAGGTGTGGTGTTGGTGGGGACCACTGTGTGCCTGTGACCATGGTGGCCACCTGTGCATGTGGTCCCTGTCCAGTGTGCACAGGGAGGTTTTGCATCATGTCATGTTTACCTTATAGTGCCACGGCACAGCGCAGGAGGGCCATGTGCATGTTCCTTGATACTCCTGTGTGGGCAACCAGGGTGGCAGTGTTGTGGCATTGCTTGTCCAGGTGGTTCCACTCCAGCTGCTGCAGTTGGTGGTACTGTCCCTCCAAATAGCTGTGTACCCATGCCATGCAGCGCCTTGTCCTGGTGTGGTCCGATGTGTCCTCATCACCGCTGTCAGCACTGAGTGTGTGTGCTGGGCCACAGGGGGCATGTCATGGTGTGCCGGTCCCTTCCCCAGTGCTGCACGTTCTGCAGCCCCCCAACACTGTGACACTGTCTGTGTGGCCACTGCACATGCATTGCATGCATTCTGGGCACCTGATCCCGCTGCTGTGTTGCTTCCTGTCATGGAATCCTCCTCCCATGGCACAGTGGTGCTATCCCCATCACTCCCCATTTCCACAAGGGTCTCGGACTCTGCTTCTGCACCTGTTGGGAGACAATGGGCAGCTTAATGGGACATGCACCTCTCATACGCATGCCCCAGAGCAGGTCCCCCTGTGGTGTGCATATGTGCCTTTGTGCTCCAGTGGGGGGCAAACTGTCGTGGGTTATGACAGGGACACTGTCATGGACGGGTGTTCCCTGGTGGGTGCAGCACTTCTCCGGGCTGTACTTGCGCTGCCTGTGAGTACACTGCAACAGGGTTAGCGCAGCCTCACTTTGTTCTGCCATTACAATGTCACATGGTTGGTCGGTGACCTACTTGTCATGGTGTCTACCCCATCCACCTCTCCGTGGATGGCAATGTCAGTCAGCGTCTCTGCAACAAGGTGCTCCAGGAGCATCAGCTGGCTGTCAGTCCATGGTGAGCCCCCACCCTGCCAAGGTGTGCCCTGCTGCCGGTGGTGAGCTTTTTCTTCACTGTCACCCGCAGGTCCCACCACTTGTGCTTTATGACCGTGAATGTCCTGGCCTCGGACCCGGCAGCATTGACGGCTGCCTGGATGTCCAGGCCATAGTCAGGGCCCCTACTTTTCTGCGGCACAGTGGGACCAAGTTCTGCGGCAAGACTACCATTTGCAGCAGAACTTCTGCGGCAGTGGTTTGTAATTTCTTCGGAAGTTCTGCGGCACTAACAAACTACTACATCAAAGTGACAGCTTGTCATCCTGACTTCACTTTCATGGCAGTGGTTATAGCAATCAGAATGGTGGAAAGCACAGTAACACTAGTTCAAAAAATAACAGAATTATAAAAATAATTTTATGCCTAAAAAGGCAAAACAAATGTCTCTCCCTTAAAGTCCTAGCCTGTTAAATAAATGACACATGCAGAAGGGATCTTATGTGATAAATAATGTATTTCTATATGCATGCTATCTATCCCACTAATGAGGTTTCCACTGTCTGTCACTTATATATTTGTATGTGCTGTCTACACCACTCCTGAGGTTCCCACTGTGTATCACTTATATATTTATGTACAATCTGTAACATACATACAAATGTGTGTGTGTGTGGTGAGAGAGACAGAGATACTGTGTGTGTGTGTGTATGTGTGTATATATATATATATATATATATATATATACACACACATATATATATATTTTTAATTTCCATGAACTTGCATCCTCATTCATACAGGTTCCATTAGAAATGGAATAGAGGAGGTATTGCAAAACTCATTTTTGATGTCAACCTGCTTTCCCTGACACACTGCGTAACACCATCAGACCATGACATGCATGTGAACCGATTGTGAGATAGAGCTCTCTAGACCGGCACAATGTGTCCACCATGTGACAGAACACTGCACCATACCTTCCCAGGCTCTGAGCAATGATGTGTTCCACCAATCCTTGTGCTGCCCAGCCAGCTCCAAGAGCTTATCTCTGAACCTGAGTTGCCAGCACGGAAACACAGCATGCTACCCTCTGGCCCAACAGCTGTCCCTGCACACAACATTTCTCCATAACTTTTAGGTGATTCTATCAACCAATGACAATATGTAATCAATAACCCTGGCAAAATGTGTACAGTGCAATTATTTATTTAACAGGTCTATTCTTTCAGCAGGTCTACACATTATTATATTCCACTTTTCTGGGCATAATTACTTTATTTTTCTTAAAAATGACAGTTAAATTCATTTTACAAGTTATTCATTTCAGATGGCATCTCTATACCTTAAAGGTACAAATAGGTTTGTACAAAGTGAGGTATGGACTTAACAGGTCTGTGCTATTGACAAGATTTTGTCTAAGTTGGCCCTAGTGCAATAATGTAAGACTGAAAATTGTATCAGGCTGCAGTGCAGGTTGAGCAAATATCACCATGCCTGATGTGCTGTGCCACCATCTCTGGCAGTGGGAGCTGTGGTAGATAAGTGACTGTTCATTTCTGTTGCAGAATGCAGCCATTTCATTAGCTAATGTATGATGTTATAGCAATGATAACATCACATTCTGAGCACATAGGGAATTTAGGATATAAAAAGAGGGGAAGGGAACCAGATTCTATGGAAAAACAGAAATATTAATAAAAAATCAACAAGAAGAGTGAATTCTGCGGCACCGCAGAAGTTCTACTGTAGATTGAAAGTTCTGCGCAAAATTCTGCGTTCCGCAGAATTCTAGGAGCCCTGGCCATAGTCTGGCCTTCACCTTGCCGGGGGTTGTCAGTGCCTGGGCATCATACAGGCGGCTGTAATTCTGCAGTATGTTAGCAACCATGGTGGCCACTTGTCCGCCACTGAAGTTGGTTGCCCTCGAGCACACCCCGCCCCATGTGCGGCCATGTCCAGGCCTATATCCTCCCCCTGGCTCCACCACCTTTGACTGCTTCCTCTCACTGCGGCTGTCCCTCTGCATCACCTTCCTGGTCCGCCATTGTGTGTTCCACGGTCAGTTGCGTGGCATTCTCTGCCTACCTCTGCGTGGGGGAGGAGGTGTTCCTTCTCCTTATATGGTAGGGTCAAGGGGTGTTCCCACATATTAGTGCACTTCCCCCTCTGTCTGCGTGGTTCGCTAAGCAGCTCCACCCCCAGCGTGCATTGCCATTTGTGAATGCCGCATTGCAGTGGGGTCCTGTGCACTGCATAGCTGCGTGCCTCACCTACATCAGTTTGCAGCGTAATTTATGCACATTCATGCATAGGGCCTAATGTAGTTAATGTCACTTAAAAATAAAGTGTTACCATTCCAATAGAAAGCAGAGCTACTACTGAGTGAGCTGCATCAGACACAGCCAGGGATCACAGAAACTGAGAGGGTTAGCCAAGCCTACCTGTGGTGTCCAAAATTGAGTATGGAGATTGAACATGAAGTTTAATCATGTTCTGGGTCAGGAAAACTACAAATCATTCGAACGTGCTCCACTTCACCCGTTGAGAAAGTCTTTCTTTCTTTCTTTGATAACTGGGTAGGTACCCTGGTCCGAGGGACCATTTTCTGAAATGGCCTGGGCCATCTAGATGGCACATCCAATACAAGAAATGCAATACAAGAGGTTCAGCATACAGTACATAGGTAGCTGCAATACACTTAGTGGTGGTACCTGAAGTCAGGCAACTCAGAAAGGTAATCGGTACAGTAGAATCAACGTACAAGTGAAGCAACATACAAGTGAAATTAATACACCCAGTCCAACAATACATACTAAATAACAGCCACAACAAGCTAAGTGGACTGGTTTACCTAAATAGCAAACTGTAAGTAACTGCACCTCCACCCTGTGTCAGGAAGGGCACTTGGAAGCAGCGGCAGATAGGAGGGAATATTTAAAATGCAATTTGAAAAGGTGGGAAGTGCCTAGAGAGTGTAGTGTGGCTGATAAACCATTCCAGAGCATAGAGGCAGTGATGGAGAGGATCTCTGACCCATCTCGGTTGCAGTCCAAGGATAGTTGAGGAGACATTGAGCAGAGGACCTCATTGCATGTGTGTTAGTTTTAATGCTAAGCAGTCTAGCTACAGGGGAGCTAGCCCCATCCCATAGGACTTATTGATAAGGGAACCCATGTGGTAGTCACAGTGAGCCTGAGGGGACATCCAACCAAGCATAGTGTGTAGGGAGCAGTGGTTGGTGTGGAACGGGTCAAGTGCAACAAACCTGTAGATACTGTTGAAGGCAGTATTGTCATGTGAGGTACCGATTTGAGGTCTGGAAGAAGATAAGAGAGCAGTAATCCAGAAGGGCAGTAGCATGATTTGGGCAATGGCCGCATGTACCTCAAGGGTAATGAGGTGCTTTAGGTGGTAACAGACACCCAGTTTCTGGTTCACACATTTGATTACTTGCTCAATGTGATCCACAAAGGTGAGAGAGGGATTGAGGGTGACTCCCAGGTATTTAAAGGTAATAACTTGTTGTAGGCAGGACCTGTCTGGGGCCAGAATGCTCAGGGAGTTATTTTGCCCTGCAGTGCATTTGTAAAGCCTTGGTTTGGACCCCAACAGAATTGCTTTAGATTTTTTAGCATTCACAAGTAACCTGTTAGATGCAAACCACTTCTGGACAATCCTAAATCCCCGGAAACAGAGAGGGATAGATTCAGTGGGATCTTATCACTCCTGTACAGAATGAGATCATCCGCATACATAATCATGTGGCAGTTTGTATGAACTCCAAGAAGGTGGTTGACAAAGAGGGAGAATAGGATAGACCCTAAATGGACCCTTGTGGGACACCATTATACACCCTAGGGTTCTGGATATGACACCTCCCCAGTATGAAACCTTTGGGATCTACATTGAAGCCCACCAGGATGAAGCGCAGTGTCACAGGTTTACTACATGACAAACGGGATTAACTCCCATTGAAATTGCATTGTTTGCTGCAGTAACTGTACTGCAGAATTCTGCAGTGGTGTGCTTCATCCTGGTGGGCTTCACTGTACCTGTAAGGTAGTCCCTGTTGAGAACCCATAGGGGTGGAGTTTACCCAGTCCAACCAAGTCAAAGGCCTTAGATAGATCTGCAAAGATGGCACCAGTGAGCTTGCCTTCATCAGAATTACTTAGGACGTGGTCCGTGAAACAGGCCAGAGCAGTGGTTGTACTGTGGACCTTTCTAAAGCCATGCTGATGGGGGGATAATAGATTGTATTTAGTGACATGGTCTGAGATTTGCTGGAAGACAATTTTTTTCCAGGATTTTACTCAGGTGTGAAAGGATGGACACTGGTCTGTAATTCTCCAGGAGTGAGGGTCGCCTGATTTGAATATGGGGATGACTCTGGCCTGCTTCCATAATGAAGGGATGGACAAGGAGGAGAGGGACAGATTGAATAACATAGCAAAGGGCATAGCAATTACTGTAGGTCAGCTGTCAGTTTAAGGAACCGAGGGCAGGGTCTGTTGCTTCTGGTGCTACAGGAATTATGGAAGGTCCTGAGGAGATGCTGGACCTCCATGGGGGGGGGGGTTTGAAAATGGAATGCATGAACACCATTCACATCTGCTCTCCCTTCCTCAAGGGCAGGTGTGGCATCTTTGGGTGGGTGATTGTACAGGTGCTCAGTGAGAGTAGTAAATTTATGGTTCAGAGCCTCAGCAACTTGGTTATAAAGTCTGCATCAGAAACCAGGTTGATGTGGTATTGCTTGAAACCAGGTTTAGAAGTTAAATGTGGCCCAGAACCTATGAAAGTCATCCAAGTTGTGGATTTATTGATTTTTAATGAAGGAGGCCTTAAGAGATTTGGATTCATGTTTACAGAGGTTCCTAAGCCGAGATAGTTATTCCAGGCGGCAGGGGATGGGGACAATTTATAGGCTGCTCATAGGGTGTCCCTCAGTTTCATTTTCCTAAGGAACTCTTTTGTTAGCCATCTGGAATTCCCACTCCAGACCTGCTGGGTGGTGTTAGTGAAATGTTTGTCCTGGATAGAGTAGAGAGCAGCAGTGAAAAATTCAAGAGCAGAGTCCGCATTGGTCTGGATAAGGAGGATGGACCAGTTTATCATCCTAATGTCTGAGTGCAGTTTATCCAAGTTACACTTGGAGACATTCCTAAAGGACAAAAACTTGGGTGGGGGATGTGGACAACAACAGGACCATGTACAAAAATTGGGAGAATGATCATTGATGGAGTTGAACAGCACCACAACCTAAGGGATCCTATCCTCCCAGTTTGTTATAATCCAATCAAGGAGAGAGTGATTGAAGGACTTGGGGCTGAGCTATGTTGGGGAGGAGATAACCTCTGTGAGGTTTAATTACTTTAGCAGTTCTACACAGTCAATCTGTTGGTCACTTAACCAGTTGAGGTTGAAATTCCCTACCATTATAACATCCCTTGAAGGAGAGAGATGGCCAATGTCATGAATTACTTGAACAAGACCCTTCAGACCACTCTTAGGAGGATGTATGTGCAGCCTATGTAAAGTTTATTTGAATCCACAAGGGTTAGTTCAATAGTGATCCATTCTGGGAGGGAATCATCAGTGTCACTGCATGAGATAACTAAGGCCTTTAGGTGCTCCTTAAAATAAAAAAGCACCACCACCTTTTTTTTTCCCCATCTATCCTACCTGAACAGGTTATAGCCCTTAATTTGACAGTGTGAGTCTAGGACAAAGGGCTTCAGCCATGTTTCAGCTATGCCCAGAATATCAGGGTCATAGAGTGTAGTCCAGGCCTCCAGCTCTGGTATCTTGGAAAGGAGGCCATAAACATTTATGTGTGCGGTTTTTAATCCATAGCTTTTTTTCCAGAGGGGATAATTTGGTTTAGTAGGGAGGTTAGTGGCAGAGGGTTGTTTTCAATGTCCCAACCCAGTAACAGTAGCAATGGGGGGGGGGGTTAGAGGGTGCACTCAGCACCAAGGGAAAAGCAAACATTAAGTGGGACTCAGGGAGATGATGTAAGCACCAAGAAGATGACAATTTCTATTCTTCAAAAAGGTGATATATAATAGGGGGTTAGATAGGGAGGGGTAGGTTGGTAAGGAGGGGTGACTCACAAGGGTGAATTGGAGTAATTTGCTTGAGCTGCTAGGTCGCTGGACAAAATATAGGCACACTGAGTCACACAGCAAGGTGAGACCTAGCAAGAGTGAGCATATGATGGATACAGATGTCAGTGGGTACATTTCAGGGCAACATTGCAAAGCCATCCCAGGAGTAGACTGTGTAGACAAAGCACTCAGCAAGGGAAAAGGGGGTTGTTAGAGTGATGGCAGTATAATGTGTGGCATAGACTGAGAGGACCCTGCGGGGATGTTACAGACCAGGACCTAGGCTACAGACTCACAGCGAATCAGTTACAATCCCTCCTATTATCTAACATGGAATTATGTAGCTACAGTACACCTACTGCCAAGGGATGAGATAGCACTAGGTCCCCGTCTATCAGTGAACCTGAGGCATTAGCAGTAGCCAGTCAATACTTTAAGACTGATAACCTCAGCCACTGTAATACACGAGCAGAGCAAACACTTAGGCAGTGCATTTGGCAGATGACCCAGTCAGGAGCAAGCTGCCATATGTTACTATCTCGGGACAGACAGGTCACTGTGCACACAAAAATACAGCTCAGCAATGAACAAGCATCAGAGGGTGTAACAAGTATTCACAAATGTCAACTCACTACTAAATGTAATAAATGACAAGAACAGCTAGCGCTAGTTTCAATGGTCATTCAGCAGGATCGAGCAAAAGTAGCAGACATTAGTTATGAGCAAGCAATTTTAAAGCAAGGTTTATATCCGTCATCTAATAGGAAGAACAATGGGTAACTGAACACCCCTTGACTCAGTTCAGTGCTACTGTTGGGAGTTGGCTGCTCAAGGAGTTGTCCTATCTGTGGGAGCCCTAAACTCCCGGGAAAGGTAAGCAGGTCTTTAATGAAGGGCTCCAGTCAATTATATTTCAAGATTATGTGCTGGTTGTGGAAGCTGGTGGTTGTAGCACAGAGTCTCTAGCCAACGGTCATCATGACAGCTGATCCCCCAAGGTAGAAGTTCTTGCTCTGCGGCCCTTAGCATGTTGTCCCACTACCAAGAGGCTCGCATAAGAAGAGGGTCCAATTTATGAGGGGTGAGAGGGTCCCACCTCCCAAAAAGTGACTGGCAACTTCAGAGGAGAGTGGTGTGGGCTGTGGTCCAAGGTTGCTGTCGTGATCAATGGAGCGGATGGGGAAGAAGTTGGCAAAAACCCTTCTCATGACCCCATTCCTACTGTCCCAGCTGCTCCTCTGTGGCAGAGCTCTGAAGAGTAAATTGGCAGGTAGGAAGGCCTCCTATTGTTAAAACTCCTGCTGCAGCTCAGTCAACACACCTCCCCAACAGTGACTGGTAGCTTCAGAGGAGAGTGGCATGGGCTACGGTCCAAGGTCGCTGTGGCATTTGGTGGAAGGGGGGGAGAGTCAGTAAAACCATCCTCATGAACCCGTTCCAGCTGTCCAGGCTGCTTCTCTTTGGCAGAGCTCTAAAGCATGAATTAGCAGGTAGGGAGGCTCCTATTGATAACATTTCTGCTACATCTCAGTCAACACACCTCCCCAACAGAGACTGGTGGATTCAGAGGAGAGTGGTGTAGGCTGGGGTCCAAGGTTGCTGTGGCAATCAGTGGGGGCGATGGTGGAAGGAATCAACAAAAACCCTCCTCACAACTCCATTCCTGCTGTCCTGATGACTTCTCCTCAGCAGAGCTCCGAAGAGTGAATTGGCTGGCAGGAAGGCTTCCTAATGCTAAAATTCCCACTGCAAGTCAGTCAGGAAGCCACCCAACAATGATTGGTGGCTTCAGAGGAGAGTGGCATAGGCTAGGGTCCAAGGCCAATGCACCAATCAGTTGGGGGGGAGGAGTCAGCAAAAATCCTCCTCAAGGCCTTGTTCCTGCTATCCCAGCTGCTCCTCCTTGGCAGAGCTCTGAAGAGTGAATCAGCAGGTAGTAAGGCTTCTTATTGTTAAAATTCCCACTACAGCTCAGTCAACACATCTCCCCAGCAGTGACCGGTGGCTTCAGAGGAGAGTGGCGTGAGCTGGGGTTCAAAGTCGCTGTGGTGAAATGCCTAGATAAATCTTGAAGGAGATGACACATAGATTATATTTCCCCATTCTTAGGAAATATTTTTTGGCAGCAGTAGATGCACATTTCAAATAGTTAGAAACAGAAAATGATGGCACAAAAAGACCCTGGGTCTGTCCAGTCTGCCCGTAAATAATTACCCACCCTCAGACTTAGTGTCTATATAGGGTTTTTGCTTATGCTATCCCCTCCAATGTTTTATGCCTTATTGCTATCCCCTGGGTCACTATTAA
Organism: Neoceratodus forsteri; assembly: GCA_016271365.2. Taxonomy (NCBI): domain Eukaryota; kingdom Metazoa; phylum Chordata; order Ceratodontiformes; family Ceratodontidae; genus Neoceratodus; species Neoceratodus forsteri. The sequence continues at coordinate 1,274,517,132 of CM057450.1, read as the reverse complement.
GCTCTTGACTCCATCCCAACTGTGTTTGACGCCATTGATGGTTTTGTTCCACAACCTGAGCTGGCAGGCTGCTTCATGGCTCAACTATTCTTGCTGTAAAATAGAACTTTATTATATCCTTCCTGACTCCCACCAGCTTCCATTCATATCTCCGGGTTCTATATTCAGTATTTTTGTTGACTAGGTCCTTGTAGTTTACCCAGTTTATTTCTTTCAAGAACTTGAGCATCTGTATCATATTGCCCTTCTTCCTTCTGGCTTCCAGCAAGTACATCCCTAAGCTGATCTGATGGGGAGATGGTGGACTGATTGCTTGTAGGAGAGAACTGCTGAACTATGTGGATTGCTTGGACCCCAGCATTGCAATATTTTTTGATGTTTTATAATTCTAGAATTGGTAAGCCATCTTTGCCATACTGTTCCTGGTGCCTTTGCATATTTATTATTCAGAACATCTGAAGATGCTGCGTTGAGTCCCTTTTTTGTTTTGCATCCCTGCACTTGGACTCTTCAGCCTGGTATCAACTCTTGGAGTGCTAGCATGGTTGGATGACTAACTGACACAAAGAGGTAGTAGAACTACAGGGTTGTGGATCAGCGGAATGTCTAACCACCAGAGACAAGAGGTACGACTCAGAAAGGAAGACTGTGACTGCAGAATCGGTGGAGACAGTGGATAGAGAGAGAGAGAGAGAGAGAGAGAGAGAGAGAGACTGGGAAATCTGAAGGACTATGCCTAGAAGAGAGCAGCAGATATAAAGAGGGACGGAAGGCAGAAAGCAGATAAGACATTAATAATCTAAGAAACTGAAATAGAAAACACAATTCAAGAAACTGAAATAGAAAATTGAAAGACCAAAGAAAGATAAGAAAAGGATAAACTAATGAGAAAGAGCAAAAGTAATGCAAATACTGAATAGTTAATTGAAAACACAGTGTGAAAAGGTTATGGGAGAAAATAGCCATTACATTCATATAAGTGCTAATTGAACATATTGTTATTGACTGATGGTAGTAGTTCATGACAACATTTTATATAGGCTAACTATAGATTCCAGTAAGTTTTATTTAATGTCATTAATTTCACTTTTGCTTGTTGTGACTTTTAAAAACTTTTAAAACTCCTGTGCTAGCTATACCCCACATGATCAGGCTATCCAATAAAAACCTTTATAAAATGGGCAAAAAAATTGGACACATCTGATTGGCTGGAGTCCCAATTTACCTGTGTCCTTTTTGAGCCATATCCCAATGACCGGCACTTATCAAGGCTACACTGCCTCACAACACAGCCAATATCCCTGACCAATCATGTTGTTACTGTGACAGCGGGAACATCTGAGCGGTCTGCTGTGACAGACTCCATGCATACTCTCATGGCTGTCACAGTGGAGCGCACCTGTACCTTAGCTATGTGTCAAAAATCCTGCCCCCCACCCACAGACAAAATTCACTGTCAATTAGTGTCTCACAACCCAGTGAAAAGAAAGAAATAAAAGTCCATCTTTACCTTGATAAATGGACCATACCGAGAGCCGCCACGCTGTAGAATGACAGTACCCGGGGATAGTACAGACCTGCTCCTCCTCTATGTGCATCAGACATACTATAATAAAAAAAAATTACTACAGAGCCATAGTTATTCGACTTGTGGACCACAACATCTTTAGTTCCCTTTGAAATATGTGCTCAGTTAGCGAGACACGCTGTAAGGGAAAGGTGGTTTGAAAGACACTGTGCAGTATGGTGGTTCAAGTGGGACATGCGCGCTACCATCAATACCGCTGTTCTTAATCAAACAAACACGGTTGGCTTTTTTTTTCAACAAAATCAGATACAGCCTGTGTGTAGCTGAGGAACTGTGTGTGGGCATGGGGGGGGGGACATAAACTAAGCAGTACGTCTGCCATTGTCTTGGGGGTGGGAGGGCACAACTGCCAAGCTAAATATACTGTATAGGGCAGTACATAGAGGAACTATTTTACTGCTTTAACTGAAAAAACTATTTTTTCAACTTTGACTCCTTTTTCCTTTTTTTTGTACTTTTTAATTTCTACATGGGGCCCATTTTATAAGCACAATAAGACACTCCGAGATGCGGGTTATGTCCTGATAAGAGCACACCCCAGATGCAAAAGGCACTCGGTGCAAGCGCCTCGTGCCTCACAATGCACCTAGAGCGTGCTCTTATCAGGCCATAACCCACACCTCATCATGTCTTATTGCTGGCATGTTTCTGCACCTCACTCTACACTACATCTGGGAAACCAGTCAGGAGCTGCAGTAGTTAAGACAAGCCCTATCTGACTATTTTACATTTAGTCATAGAGCTATTACTATACTGAATTTGCTCTAATACCTAGTAATACGTACAGGTACCATAAAATATTGTAGCATCAGTAAATACAATAGAGCACTTTTTTTTTTTTCTCTCTCTTTCTGTCCACTGCCTGCACTGGTACCCTCAGTCTGGTCATAGACCCCTGCCACCTCACCCCCACTTGAGCCCTACTCCCGATACCTGCTGGCTTTCCCCTGAGGGCAGGGTCATGGCACCTGGCCCATAGTGCCATGAACTTCAGGATAGGTTGGAAGTCGGCCTGGGAGCAATGAAGGTGGTGAGGCGGACGTCATCAAGGTGGTGGGCAGTGGTGGTTTTTTCCCCACTGTAAGGAGGGTGGGAACATGTAATGATGACCTGCGTACACCCTGCCCCCTGAATGTATTGGTGCCAGCTGCTTGCGGTACCCCTGGCCTCCGCCAGTGGACTTTCATGTGCCGGGCACTCTCCCACCCTCCCCCTGGAGAAAGAGAGCAGTCTACAAGATGCCTAATCCTTCTCCCACGGCCGGTCCTCTGATGCCCCAGGTCCATTCCCGAACTTGGGTCGCCGGCGTCACAAGTGGAATTCCAACCACTGCACTGATGGGCTGGCACTAGAGCACTTTCTAAATAAGATACATTAATGCTCCTCTTGTACTGCTCCCCAGTGCCATCAAATTTTGAAACTCAGTTTGAGTTTCCCCTTGTTATAAATTTTTGATTCCTGTTGAGGCCTAACAGGCCCAGAAGCAGCTTGTGAGGAAAAATGCCTAAAGTGTTTGCTTTTTTGCTTTTCTCCAGATATGGTGATGTAAGTAAACAGCCTTGAATATTCACTTTAATAATATTGTCAGCTGGACTGTCTGCTTAATTTAGTGCAGCAATCCCTTACAGGGAGGAACAAGGTGCAGGAATACACTATTTTTAAGCAAAAAAGATGTTCCAGGACTAGAGAGCATGGGATGAAGTTGGAGGGAGGACGATTCAGAGGAAATATGAGGCAGAATTTCTTCACAGAACGGGTAGTGGACAAGTGGAACACCCTGCCAGAGGAAGTGGTGGGGGCTGAAACAATCACGGGATTTAAGAATGCATGGGATAGACATAAAGGAATTCTGGAGGTCAGGGTTAAGGGGCAATAGACTTTCTAGTAAAACATAAAGTGAACTTACAAGCTCAAATGGGCAGACTGGGTGGGCCATAGGCCCTTATCTGCCGGCATTGTCTATGTATCTATGTATAAGTCTGATCTCCTTTAGTATAGATATAACAGATGCGTTGATTCTATTCAGCTGTATCATTTTAAAACTAAATTCAGAACTATATTAATGTTGGGTATTTTTAGCCAAAGGTTTTTAGCAAGAAATGATGTACAGAATGTATGTACTGTATATTAGTAGCATTTAGCAGTAAGGACAGTTTGATGGGTACTCCATTTTCAAGGCAATTATTACTTTGTTCATTTTTTATATGCCTTTATAGTGAACTATTTACCATCCTGAAGGTGAACTTACATCTACACTGTAAGTCCAATGCAGCAGTAGATACAGAAGCAACACCAAGACAGGGCTTTCTACCAAGAGATGCAGAAGGAAGCAGGTTAGGAGGTAAGGAGGGTGAAGGCAAGAACAGACGGGAAGATTGTCAACAAAGTTAAGGAGGGGACAAAGCCTCCTTCCGCTAAGTGAGCGAGAGGAGAAAGTCAAGGGGGGGGGGATAATCAGGGTGAAAAAAGGGAAAGGGGAATTGGTGGAAGACAATCGGGGGAAGGCGGAAATACTCAACAGCTATTTCTGGTCAGTATTCATGGCGGAGAAAGAGGGGAAGCTCAATAAAATCAGGGAATATGAGGTACTGGGAGAAGGGGTTGACTCCAGTCTGTTCGAGGTGGAGGGGGTCCTGAGGGAATTTGAGGATCTGAAGGTGGATAAGGCGATGGGGTCGGATGGGATGCAACCCAGGGTAATAAGGGAGCTTAGAAAGGTGCTAGCAGAACCTCTGACCAAGCTCTTCAACAGATCATTGGAGTCAGGAGATACCCAAGGACTGGAAATGGGTGGTTGTGGTCTCACTACATAAGGGGGGGTGACAAGGCGGTAGCAGGAAATCATAGGCCAGTGAGCTAAATGTCAGTAGTGGAAAAGCTCATTGAAACACTGCTAATGAAGAGAATCACTAGCTACCTAGAAGCTAATGGCCTGCAGGACAGATGGCAACACGGGTTCACTGAGGGAAGGTCGTGTCAAACGAACTTGATAGAGTTCTTTGACTGGGTCACCAAGGTACTTGATCGGGGGGGGGTCAGTAGACATCACGTATCTAGATTTTAAAAAAAGCATTCGATACAGTGCCGCACAGGAGGCTACTGCACAAAATGAGATGCCTTGGGCTGGAGACACTAGTAGTTAGGTGGGTGCAAAACTGGCTGGCGGGCAGGAGGCAGAGGGTAATTGTTAATGGGGTACCTTCAAGGGAGGGCATGGTCACTAGTGGGATGCCTCAGGGGTCGATGCTGAGGCCTCTCCTTTTCAATATATTTATAGGGGACATAGTGGAAGGGCTGGAGGGTCAAGTGTGTCTATTTGTGGATGACACGAAGGTCTGCAATAGAGTGGACATGCCTAAGAGGGTTGAGAGCATGTGCAGGGATCTGGAGAAACTGGAGGAATGGTCCAGGGAATGGCAATTGTCCTTCAACACAGACAAATGCAGGATCATGCATTTAGGCAGGAATAACCAAGATGCGGAATACTGCATGGGGGGGCATGCCCTAAAGGTCACCGAGCTGGAAAGGGACCTTGGCATAATCATTTCACAGAACTTGAAGTTGGCAAAGCAATGTGAGAAGGCAGTGGCTAGGGCAAGTAGGATGCTGGAATACATCAGCAGGGGAATAACTAGTAGAAAAAGGGAGGTCATAATGCTTTTGTACAGGCAGCTCATCAGGCCTCACCTTGAGTATGGGGTCCAGTTCTGGAGTCCATACCTCAGGAAAAATGTGGATACGGTGAAGCACATCCAGAGGTAGGTGACAGAAATGGTAAGGGATGTTAGTCAACTGTCTTACGATGATCAGCTGAAGGACCTCAGCATGTACTTCCTTGACAAAAAAAGGGAGGGGGGGACATGATTTAAACCTTCAGATATATTAAGGGTATAAACAGGGTAATTAGGGGACATCTTCCAGCTAAGGGAATAGCCTAGCACAAGGGGGCATGGCTTGCAGATTGTAGGGGGGAGGTTCAGAGGAAACATCAGGAAACTCTACTTAACAGAGAGGGTGGTGGGAGGCTGGAACAGACTCCCAGAGGAGGTGTGGGGCAGTAACTGTGGGGATTCAAGAGAGTGTGGATAGACCCATGGGTCTGTTAGGGCTGGGAGGGGGGCAGGAGGTAATAGTAAAGTCCCAGCAGCATGCTAGGTATACTGGGCAGACGAGGTGGGCCAGGCGGTCCTTTTTTGCCATCACGTTTCTATGTTTCTGTGCACAAAGTATTATTGATTATATACTATGCAGCCTGGAAGATCTTTATATCTTTAATAAATTAAAGACTGAAATGAGAGCAGAAAACTATCATGCAGCTTTACAATCAGGTATTTTTACTTATGTCCTCAATTCAAATATGAACATATCACCTCCCCAACCCTCTCTTGCTGTCTGGGACAATTATGGATTAAAAATGGAGGAGCTAGTTCTTAGAAAAGTTCATACAAAACTATATGGTAAAGAAGTTAATGAGAAAAATGTCTCTCAGTTAACTTGGTTCAAGATCCAAAGCGCTCATATGAAATTTTTGAACATGTATTCAGTCGTAGTTATCCCATATTTTATGTGAAGCAGAATCCAATCTCACACATAGTTTAATCAGACTTGTAAGCTAACTAAGATGGTTAACCCAATGTGCAAGATGGACCAAGAAAAACCTTTAAAAATGTTCAATATACTTAACAAACAAAGGCAACATTGTGCTCATGTGTTGAAAAAGGAAAACAGAATTATCAAATGGTGATTAGGAATGAGATGTTTAAAGCAATTAAAATGAACAATAAAACCTATGACTGGTCCTTGGTAGATAAAGGCACTTGAACATTTCAGTCATGGATGTCTGTCAATATACCTGAAGACATTTGGATAAAACATTATAAAAATATATTTTCAAATGTGAAAATAATAAAACATACAATGGGCAAATCCTATAACATTAGACCATACTAGTGACACATGGGTCTTTTCCACATGTGAGGTGAAGCAGGCTATTATTACTTTTGCTTCAGATAAATCTCCTGGACCAGATCCAGTTCCATGTGAAATGTATAAAAAATGTACTCTATGGGTACCAATTTTAACCACTTTTTTCAACAACTCATTGAACTATTGATTTATCTCTGCTTCATGCAAAAAGAATATCATAGTAGTTATTCATAAAAAAGGATCCCGTCACAATCCAAATAACTTTCTCCCAATTAGTTGATTGGACTCCATGTAAATTTTTTTTCAAAAATGCTTTTAGGAAGACTCATCTCATGGTCTGATGCAAATAAAATATTAACTGAAGCTCAGGCTGGGGTCTCACTTTATTTTAAGTGTCAATTTCAGTGGAACTGCAGGGTAGGTAATCATTAATTGCATGCAACAGGGGTAATCACACTGTAGTTGCACATTTGTTGCATGTAACTGCATTGCCATTGTAATGTAATTACAATGTAGTTACACTGAAACTACAGTTCAGCTAAGGAAACTTAACGTGTTATCCAGGCTGGATTCAGAACAGGTTTTTCTACCACAGACAATATCTTTGTGCTATCATGTAATCTTGAAAATATGGATTTAAAAAAAGATGAAATGATACGCCTTTTTGTGGATTTTTCTGCCGCATTTGATTCATTAAACAGAAATATGTTAGGGGAGACTGTAATAAATATGGACATTGATCATGCTATGTTAACCCTTTGAGAACTGAATATGTGTGAACGTATATAGATTCTGGACCTATATATATGTCTACAGTCTTCTAAGGGTGCCTATTTTTCAGTTGTATTGGGAGGACTATCAGAAGATGACTAGTATGGCAAGTAGGGTAGTTCAGCTAGCTAAAGCACAGAAGGAACTGCAGATAGTGGAGGGTATTAAAAAGGGGGAAAACGCCTTTTTTCACTGTATTTGTGAGAAGAGGCACATGCAAGATGGGATTATTAGGCTCAGAAAAGGGGACAGGGTGGAGGAGAATGGGGCAAAGGACATACTGAATGAGTATGTCTGTTTGATTTTAATCAGAGAGAGAGATGGACTGGTGCTACTATGGGGAAGGAGAGGAGATTGGGAGGGGGAGGGAGCACAGATGTTTTGATAGAGGTGGATAGAGTGAGGAAAGAGTTGTTATCATTAAGGGTAGATAAATCCCCATGCCCAAATAACATGCACCAAAGGGTGCTAAGGGACCTGCTGGAGGAGTTTGTAGGTCCTCTGACTGATATCTTTACTAGTTCATTGTAGTCGAGTGTGGTACCAAAGGAATGGAGAATCGCACATAAAGTGCCCCTCCATAAGAACGGTCCGAAGGATGACCCAAGGAACTACAGACCAGTTGGTCTGATCACAATCATGTGCAAGCTCATGGAGACCATGTTTAAGGAACAATTAGTAGAGAATCTGGAAGTAAATGGCATCCAAGATGAGCTGCAACAGGGGTCTATGGGGCGATGATTGTGGCAAACAAATCTGATTGTCTCCTTTGACTAGGTCACTAAAACAGTGGACAGGGCAAGCGGTGGACACCCTTTACCTGGACTTCAGCAAGGCCTTTGACTCTGTACCCAGCAAGAGGTTGATCAGGAAGCTGACTGATCTGTGGGTTGGTGAGAAGTTGACTGGGTGGGTGGAGAACTGGCTGAGGGACAGGATCCAGAGCATGGTGGTGGGAGATGAACTCTCCAGCACCAGGGAGGGCACCAATGGGATCCAACAAGACTTAGCGCTTGGACCGGTGTTTTTCAATTTCTTCCTCAATGACAATGGGGATGGCATTAAAAGCAAAGTTTTCCTATTCATAGATGACACCAAGCTCTGTGGGAAGGTGCACATAGCAGAAGGGGTATAAGACCTAAGAGAAGACATGGAAAAGCTAAAGAGGTGGTCCAGATTTTGGCACCTTGGCTTCAGTGCAAAGAAATGCAAGGTTATGCACATTTGGTCCAAGAACCCAAGGACTGAGTAGAGCCTGGGAGGGGTCAAAGTATTAGCATCCAAGGCAGAGAAGGAGCTGGAGGTGATGATCATAAGTGACCTGAAGCACTCCACACAATGTAGAAAAACAGCACTGAAGGCCAACAAAATGTTGGGCTGCATTGCCAGGGGGATCAGCAGTAGATGGAAAGAGGTAATATTGCCCCTGTACAGGTCACTGGTGAGGCCACACCTGGAGGACATAAACTTGTTGGAGAAGGTCCAAAGGAGGACAACTAAGATGATCATGAGCCAGCAGGTTAGGACATATGAGGAGAGGTTGGAGGCCCTGAACATTTACTTCCTGAAGGAGAGAGAGAGAGGGAGAGAGGGAGAGAGAGAGAGAGGACATGATTAAGACCTTCAAGTATTTGAAAGGCATAAATGTGGCGAGCAAGGAGGGTCTCTTCAAGCTCAGTGGGAATAAAAACACAAGGGAACAGTCTCAAGTTGGAAGGGGGGTGGTTTTGGAGTGTGGCAAGGAGTCACTTCTTTATGAAGAGAGTGATGGGTTGGAATGGCCTTTCTGAGGAAGTGGTTTTGTTGAAAATGGTTGATAGCTTTAAAAGAGGCAGGGATAGCGTTAAGGGGAAAGTAAGAGTCAGGGGTGAACAAAGGAAGGGATGATTTGGGGGATGCATGGTCAGTGGCTGAAGCTGAGGATCTTGCAATACAAGCAAACTCAATAGGCCTAATGGCTTTATTCTGCTGGCTTCGTCATATGTTTGTACAGTATGTATGAAAATAAGACAACTGTGGTTTGGTATGGTAACCAAGGCAGCATATTGGCCCAATTTCCTTCAGATAGGGGAGTAAAACAAGGGTGCTTCCTTGCTTCCACCTTGTTTAACATTCTATACTATGACCCACACTCTTTTTTTAGATGCCCCAAAAGTAAATAATAAACCATATCCCATGTTAGCATATGCAGTTGACATGGTCATCATATCTTTCTCTCCAAGGGGATTGTAAACAAGTATTAATGCTTTTACAACGGCTTGCAAGGCACTTGAGTTGAAAAAATCTTAGAAAAATAAAATTATTACATTTGGTACAAAAAATATTATTTCTTCTTAGATAAGGAAAAAACAGAAGTGGTTAACAACTATATTTATTTGGGAGTCAAATTCACACAGAATGGAAAGTGGTACCAACACATGAAACAGCAGGCTGCTAAAACATCTCATCGTGTCACAGCACTTTTGAAATTCAATTACAGTACATACAGAGGTAACCCAATACTTCTAGCCCTTAGAGCAGCAATATGAAAGTGAAGCCTGTTTTATTCTACAGAACAGAGTTGGGGGGGGGGGATTATAATAGCATTCTTGAGAGGCCTCTTTTATATTACTACAGTACAAGGCCCTGTTGAAGGTACCCATGATCACTGCAAAACTCATAATAAGAGCTGAACTTGGTAGAATTGATCTTCATTTTCTTTTTTTTTGTTGTTGGTGCGGTTTCTCTTGGAACCCCTGCCTACCATCTGAGGTCCCCCCTCGCGCTGACCGGGTATGAGACCCCCTCCCCTTCAGCCTCTACAACTTACCCCTCATGGCGAGAGGTGGGGAGACCCTTAACCCACCAGACTGGATCACGATAATCAGGTTTTACCTATTTTCATCAGAATATTTGAAATAAAACTTCAACTCTAGAATCTGAGTCCAGCCATTTTTGTCTATGTAATTTGGGCCATATACTATCATTATTTTATTTTCTTGCCCAGGGCTCACTTTGGTGCCTATGCATGACAGTTCACAATACCTCTACACCATGTATGTGCAGTGCAAAAACACTCCACACCCATTGTGCCCCAATGTGGGCTGCAATAAGGGGGGGCACGCAGCCACTACACACCCCCTCCCCTTGTTGCACGGACAGCAGCATGCCAGGGGTGGGCTAGCACTGCATGCTATTCACTACAGTGCGTAGTGCTGGTCACATGGGTGTGGAGGGGGCACAGGGTACACCAAGGAGAACCCTGCCATATGTCACCTACATGCCCCATACACACAGCCTGCTGCCTGGTCTGGGGTATTGCCACCCCCCCACCAATAAGTCCCCAGCACCCATCACTACAGACTGCCCAGTGCTACTCATCCCATCATCCAGCTGTGCCCCATCCTGTGACAGCCAAACCCACTCACTCTCCCCCCATGCACACAGATAATACCTGCCCTGGGATTGGAGACACTGACCCCTCTACTGCACTACCAGCACCCCCTGACCCCTCCGGGCATGCAGTGGAGTGCAGTACCTCCCCCTGGCACCGACAGCATAGTCCCCCACCCCATACCTTTCTCCATCTGGTGCCATTGCGGGATGGCCGGCGGCACTGCCCTCCTCACACCTCCATGGCCATTGGCCAGTCGACATCCGCAGGGGTGTGGAGCCAACGCACACCCTGCTGCATAGGGGATCCACTGTGGGACCCAGGCCAGGCATTTGATTGGATGCCAGCTCGGATCTACAGCTCTGCCCCTAAATGCCCTGTATGAACCTGCGTGCCAAGGGGTGGGGCTGTGGACAGGTGGTCGGCAGTCACAAATGCCGACAGGTGAGCACCTGTCTGCAGGTAGGTGGTTGGGATACACTCCTCTGGTGCATATTTCCTGCCCGGTAGTCCATAGGCCCCTTTAGGAGGGTTGTAAAAAATGTTTTATTGGTGCTCATTTAAATATGTATTGTAATAATTTATATAACATACTCTTCATTCTTCTGCATTTTGTCACAACCTCTGAAGCAAAAGAGATAGCTAGATTTTTTAAAGCAGTCATTAAAAGGAGAAAGAAGTTGGAATTATATATCACCCCCAGGAGGAAAGTAGATATGGCATTTTTTGCTTCTTAAAGATCTTTCTTGTACAGAGACTATATTTTCAGTATTGATAGATGGTTTAGGAAGCAAAGCACCATGCCTCTAAAGAATACATTTAAATGGCTTCTGTTTGAAAGACATTTTCTAATACCCTTCTTCTTTTCTGCCTGGATATATAAGCAGAAAATAGCACTGACAAGGAAAACAAACTCTAGCCAGAGCCGATAGGGCTGCATGTGAGGATTTTGGGCCAGATTGGTTCCATTGTAGGATGGTGGTCCCTTGTGAAGCATCACAATAAGCAAGTTGCCAAACCCGAGTGTTATGAAAGAGAACAAAGCCAGGGATTAAGTAGGGTCTGTGGTTTCTGCAGCAGGTAGAGAAAATGGGAAGACTGAGTGGACCTAGCGATCCTTATATGCCATAAATTTCAATGTTTAAAGTGTGGCTCTTGTGATATGCAAAATGCAAGGATCCTAATAAAAAAGTGAGATGCAATCATATGGCTAAGTCTGCTTGTGTGACTATAATTGAAAGCAAACACAATGCATAAAAACCTCATTAAACAGTACTATCCAATAGCTTCCTTTGTAATGCAAAGCAAAATAATAAAGAACTTATTCTCAAAATGCTCCTTTACTCACAGCATTGGGGATATTTTTTAAGGGTCTTAAGGGAGCCTATTTTGTGCAATCGTCAGGATGGATGGATTGTTTACAGCCTAAACTCCCTTCCACGAGAAAAGTGAGAGGTGGGAATGCAGCAGTTGGTGTTCATCATCTTCAAATATTTTCTATGGTAAGCACAGTGCCAAGTATCTCTTATACTAATCAGGAGGGGGCACCTGAAATCATGGTTGGACACTTTTAAGTCTTAATTAGGTTGCTATATTAGGAGTAATTGCTAATAATGGAGACTGAAACTTTCCATAAGTAATGGGAAAAAACGTTTGATACCCTGTAATGATGTTATTAGAAATACTGTGTAGCAGAAATTGTGTAAAAGAAGTGCATATAATAAGAGGGTGGGTCCTAGGGGTAGGGAATAATGACATGAGATATTTATGAATATTGTATTATAATTTGCTAACTGTTTTTAAAATAAAAAGTTCTTTGACTTTTGCATTAAGTTCCATGGGATCTTTAACTTCCACTTGGACAACCAGAAAAGATGGACAGAAGGGACCTTAGTTTAACATCTCATACAAAGGCTAGCACCTCAACATCAGTGTAGTACATCCCATACCCAGGTGCTACACTACAGTATCAATACTGGGAATTAGCCCAATTTCCTGGTGTGGGACACCAGCCTATGTCCTTCTGGCCCCAGAGGCAAGCATGCAACCTATTGAGTCAATAACACAAAATATGTAACGTTCACAGAAACAAAGAATTGGATATTGATGAGGATTGGATGGCCCCTCAAGGCCCACTCCTTTCACTAATCCAAAGCCAGTGTTCATTATCCCTGCATAGGTGAGAGTAATGACTATTAACCATTCACTCCAGAGCAAGAAACAAATTCAAGTTACAAAAGAGCAGTTTCATTGTCCCTCCATTAAGGGTGTTGATCACAGCCATGATAGAAAATGGAGGAGTGGAGGCACCGAGGTTTAGCATTAGGATTCAGAGCTATGATTTGAATCTGCCTCAAATTAGTCGGTGTCTAAAATGTGTAATTTCTTGATTTTTATTATGAATGTAATGTCTATGAAAGAGATCAGATTGACAGCACCAAAGCATTGAATGATCATTGAGTATGAATGACCCCTCAACCACTAGAGGTGGTATCTCCAACAAAAGATTAAATGCTGGCACCAGACTCTTGGCTGCTGGAGGTATCTGACTGTATGGCAAATGGTGGTGGCTACAGGCTGGTGGGTGGTGGCTACTTACTGCAAGCTTCTTGTGCATGGATCTTTGATGCTTCCTTATCCTGCCAGCCCCCTAGCAACCTGAGTCCATTCCTGACCCCGGATCACCAGTGTGGCAGGAGGAAGGTGCCCAGTGCCTCAGCCCTCCATGCCACTGGGCTAGCATTCGAGGTGCACCTTGAGGATCATCGACCTTGGGCTCAATTGAGAGATGGACCACAAGTAATCCAGGATGCTAGCCACAGGGCAAGAGAGGGGGTTGAGCTCCCTGCCCTGGCACCAGATGGAAAAAGCACTCCCATTTGAAGGCATAGCACTGACAAGTTGACTCCTTTTGAGAGGCCTCTACAACATGGAGAACATTGTCAGAGAGACCGAACGGCTGGAACACTAGCCCCTCAGGAACCAGTACAAATGGCAAAAATATCAGACTGCAGGTAATTGCAAAAGATGCAAATCATGTGATATATTCCTATCATCACCGTTGTGTTCCTTTGTTGTTGATAACAAGAAAAACTAGTGATATTTGGTGTGTGTGTTCCCTTTAACTAAATTAGCTCTGTTTTAATGTGGCTCTGTAATTTGCCAGCTGTAGTAAATCGTAGCACTCACTATCAGAACAAAAGGGGTTACAAATGCTTACATCTTCTTTTACTGCAAATCCCACAATCTCCTGCAGTTGACATTAGAACAGTATGCAGCAGTGAGAGGTCAAGTAGCTTGCATTGCATGTTAGAGTTTATATAAGTTCATGGAGTGGGTCCAGCCCAGCCAATCTCGGTATATAGGAAATGTAGTTTAAATGGGAGAAACCCAGTACCAATCAAGGCAACCTGCAGGTGGATCCAGAATTAAAGGGGTGTGCACCAATGGTGGGTCAGGCACTCCTCATAGGAGTGTGTGTGGGGGGTGAAAGTGACACTGCAGTTCGTATATAAAAAGAAGGCTAACCAATGATGCTTAGTAAAATAAAATGTATAAAAATTGCAGGCAAGGGTGTTACCAGGGTATATGTTCTGTGACAGGCACATCGGTGCTTCTGCCTAGGGAAAGTGCACGATCCTATATGAAATGAGTTGCCTATCTATTTCTCCTCTGTTGCTTGTACTATGCTGTATGATAGTTGATGTGTATGTTCCCTTCAACTGAATTAGCTGTTTTAATGTTTCTCTTTTATTTGCAAGCTGTAGTAAATCATGGCAGTCACCATCAGAACAAAAGGGGTTATTAACACTTTTTACATCTTCTGTTACAACAAATCTGAGAATCTCCTGCAGCTGGCCTTAGAACAGTATGCAGCAGTGAGAGATTCAGTAGCCTGCATTGTATGTTAGAGTTTATTTAAGTTCTGATATTTTGTTTGCTGGTCCTGTCATCCTCCCTGGGCCATGTACAGTCTCACAGGGCTGATCTAACTGGAGATTAAACAAAAGCTCTATTATACACTATGGGCTATTGAATCTCCCACTGCTGCCTACTGTTCTGATGTAGCTGATAATGCAACCCCCCCCCCCATACACACACACACACACACATCACAAAGTCATTCACAGCAGTTGTTTTACTATCAGTATACTTGTTGGAGTTCCTCTATTGCTTGCACTCTACTGTATGATAGTTGGTGTGTATGTTCCCTTCAACTGAATTAGCTATTTTTTTTATTCTTCTCTTTTTCTTGCTGGGCTCCCCTAGTCCTGCGAACAGGCTCGCCCTCTCCTGATAACCTTGTCCCCTGATACTCGGGGAAGTCCCCCCCCCCGAGTGGGGCCACCATAGGCAGAACTGTTGTGGCCAGATGGGACAGGTACCGGAGCCGGCTCATTTGCGGGGAGCCGGCATTTTTTTAGTTTTACCCCGGAGCCGAGTGAGTGCAATGACGCAAGTAGAGGAGGAGCCAGCATGCTTCCCTGCGTGCTCTCCTCCATGCGTCTGCACTCAGCTCCCCCCGCTCATGCCCAGCGCCCTGCTCCCCAGCCTCTGCCAGGGGGCAACCAGGTGCTGATGCTGTGCGTCCCCCATCCCCGGAGAAGGAGAGCAGTCCTCCAGATGCTCAGTCCTTCCCCTCCCTTGCTGACCCCTGGCAGACCATGCCCATTCCCGAACACGGGTCGCCGGCATGGCACGAGTTGCGGCGTCCAGTGCCTCAACCCTCAGCACCACCGAGCTGGCCCAAAATTAGCTGTTTTAATGTGGCTCTATAATTTGCAAGCTGTAGTAAATCGTAGCAATCACCCTCAGAACAAAAGGGGTTATTAACACTTTTTACATCTTCTGTTACTACAAATCCTAGAATCCCCTGCTGCTGGCCTTAGAACAGTATGCAGCAGTGAGAGATTTAGTAGCCTGCATTGTATGTTAGAGTTTATATAAGTTCTGATATGTTGTTTGCTGGTCCTGTCATCCTTCATGGGTCATGTACAGTCTCACAGGGCTGATCTAACTGGAGATTAAACAAAAGCTGTATCATGCACTATGGGCTATTATACAATGGCATAAAAAAATCTTGGACTCTGATTAGTCCATCTGGTACTGGACCCGTGATGTTATCCCAGCACAACATCACGGCTCTAGTCCTAGTACACAAATGACCACATGAACCATTACTGGAATCATTGCATGGCAGCCTGCTTCAGTTATCATCCCCGCCAATGAGTCTGCTTCTGTCATTCCCACTCTGAAGCCGTTCCTTACCCGTTACACCTAAAAGTGCAAACCTCCTTCTCATCAAGTCACTATTTCATCCCTCAACACAGAAACCTGAAAAAAATTAACTTTTGGCCGTTTTCCTAAAACTGTCAGCTTCAGTGCCCGCGGAGATGGTAACAACTGGTCGCGTGGCTCACTGATGCCACTCAGTTCCACACAGAACAGCAGCTCTCCCCAAACAACAACCACACAAAGGGTTATAAAAACTAGTTTTACCTTAAAAAAAACAGCAGGGTAAATGTCTCCTTTCCTTGAACAGAGACTCACAATCAAACTGGCAAACCAGAAGTGTGCTTCTATAGCCTTCTCCCGAGTCCCTATCATGCACATGCACCAATGTATTTAGAAAAAAATCTTCAGCTGGTACATGGAAGACTGCAGAACTGGCTCAGTTAAACTTGATGGAAAAAAAAAACGAGTGTGTGTGTGTGTGTGTGTGTGTGTTGCTGGGGGGGGGGGATGAACAGAAGAAGCAAATGCAGCACCACCCACCTACTGGGCAAACAATAGAACAGCACTATTTTTTCAATATGTATTCCTACTCAATCAAAAAAATCTGTAAAACAACACATTTTAAACATATTTTCAATCTATTTTTTATTTCATTTTACAAATGAGCCATTGTATAATAACAGTAATGCACTCCATGTGTGTGTTGTGCTGGGATAATGTCACACCAGGAGTATTGGTCACACTCGGCCTGCGGCCTCAAGTCCAACCACCCCAGGCGTGATGTTATCCCAGCACAACACACATCCTGTCATGCATTATTGCTTAATTGAATTACCCACTGCTGCCTACTGTTCTGATGTAGCTGATAATGCAATCTCCCTCCCCCCACGCACACACATGAAGCCATTCACAGCAGTTGTTTTATGACCAGTATACTTGGAGTTACTTCAAAGAAACGGGACTTGATTCTGTGTTTTTTTTCTTTTTACCCTACTTTCTACTTGAAATTAATGTGAAAAAAGTTACAATTCAAGCAAGGCAGTCAGGAACAGTGGGTGGAAACTTAAGAAGGAATGTGGAGTGCCTTTACTCTTCCTAAAAGGCAGTCAGGCACAGTGGGTGGAACAGTGGGTGGAAACTTATGAATTTCCCAATGCTGCCTACTGTTCTAATGTAGCTTATAAAGCACCCCCCCCACACACACACATATCACAAAGCCATTCATAGCAGTTGTTTTATGATCAGCATTCTTTTCAGAGTTACTTCAAAGAAATAGGACTTAATTCTGTGTTTTTTTTTTTCTTTTCTCCCTGCATTCTACTTGAAATGAATAGGGAAAAAAGTCACAATTCAAGCAAGATAGTCAGACACAGTGGGCAGAACAGTGGGTGGAAACTTAGGAAGGAATGTGGAGTCCCTTTACTCATCCTAAAAGGCAATCAGGCACAGTGGGCAGAACAGTGGGTGGCAACTTAGGAAGGAATGCAGAGTCCCTTTACTCATCCCAAAAGGTTTGCAGGACTACACCCACTGCAGCCCTAAAAAGCAGGGCAGCTCAAAGAACCCCAGTGCTTCATTACAGAAACTGCAATATGAAAATAACAAAAGTAGCCATACTAGAAGCCAGAAATGAAAATGGTTTAAAATGAGTTATTCAGCAAACAGAGTGCTCTGGCAGCAGACCCTGACACAAATTAGCCCCAATGTTTCATGCAGGCGGGCTTTGTCAAGAAGCTGAAGAGCTCACCTTAACACTCACATAAAATAGTGCAGTCAATCAAAACCACAATAGGTGAAAAACATTAAAAAAGTGAAAAAGCAAGCACCAATAAAACAAACAATAGACACAAAATGATATTTGCATGCTGATTTAGCTCTATTTGAACATTCATAAATAGACTTATATTGCATTACAAATAGTCAAAACCGTAGTTTACAGAGAGATTTTTAGTGACAGAAATTCAGTACAAAGTAATCAATGAACACCAAATATTTACACAATGTATTGATAAATCAAATACAATAAAATCTGACATACTACTATAGGTGCTATGTGTGTGCTGTCCTTCATAAACACAACATACTAAATGGCTTGTAAAAGCTCCTATTTGTACCACAATTAGAAGGATATACAGACACCCACAGCAGTCTGTCAGTTTATTTAGTAGGAAAAAATCAATGCTCAATGCAGATAACATGATCAATCGATACTGAGAAGTTGCACAAAGAATTAATGAGGTGCAATGCAACAAATCTTACATAAGAAATGCCATGTGGGGCTGTGTTTCACAAAATTCAGCAGCTTGTTAGAACACCACATGATATGAAAATGTACACAGACACCCACAGTAGCCTGTTAGATACTAATCAATACACATTAAAGACTAGTGGATGCACATTATTTTTTTTTTTCTTAACCAGGAAAGACACACTAAGCTGAAAGCTTGTTTATAGGCGTGACCTGGAAACACAACTAAGTTAAGTGACTTGCTCAGGGTCACACAGTATGCATGTGGGGGCTGTGGGATTCAAACCTAGGTCTTCAGGTTTGCAGCTCAGAGCCTTAAACCACTGAGCTATACTGCCTCGTATAGTGCATACGTCATTTCAAATCAATAGCATTGCATGCTAAAAAATTGCACACCACTACACGTGTGTGTAGGCTGTTATTTTTACAGTTATTTTAAATGTGCATCCTTATTTAGTTCTCACAGAACCTAGTTAGTTAAAAGTCAAACATGAGCTACTGTTCTTCCTGTGAGATACACAGCATACACAGTGACAATTATGTCAGACTTTTAACTAAGTAAGGATGCACATTTAAAATGTGTACATTTTCACATCATGTGGTGTTCTAACAAGTTATTGAATTTTGTGAAACACAGCACTACACAACATTCTTTACTTAAGACTTATTACACTGTACCTCAATTTTTTGTGCAAATTCTCCATATTAATTGATCATATTACCTGCATTGATTATATTACCTGCATTGATTCTTTGCTAGTAAATACTTTGAATATGTATTTATTGATAACTCTCCGACTGACAGACTACTGTGGGTGTCTGTGTATCCTTCTAATTGTGGAACAAATAGGAGCTTTTACAAGCCATTTAGTATTTTGTCTTTTTGAAGGACAGCACACATATACAATAGCATCTAGTATGCCATCTTCCCTTGTGAAGGCAAAGCAGAAGTAATGGTTAAGGATGGCTGCTTTTTGTTCATCTTCCTCTAGTACCACCCCCCTCTTGTAGCCTAACAACACCCCTCTCCCCAGCTTCCTTTTTTCCCTTAATATACAGTACCTGAAGAATTGTTTTTCCTACCCATGGTCTCCTCTGCAATATCTGCCTTTTCCTTCCTGACTGTCCTCTGTGCTTCTCAAGTTTTTATTTGGTACTCACCCCATTGTTCCTCCACCTGCTTTTCCTTGTACAGTACTTGGTGAAAGCCTTTTTCTTGGCCCTTACTGCTTCTCAGAACTATATTGGTCTCTGGCACTTGTTTCGCTTTTGTAACAGTTCTCATGCATGACTTCATTGCCATTCGAGAATGGTCCCCTTATTTGTCCCCTCTCTTTCCTCTACACCTCCAGTGCTGTCCACCCTGGTTAGTTTGTCTCAGTCCAGCTCCTTCATCCAGTTGCAGTCCAGTCTTCTGAAGTCTAGGACTTCCAGTTTTGATAGGGGCATTCTGGTCCCAAGGACCAGCCTGAACCAAATGAAGTTATGATCGTTGGACCCCAG
Organism: Neoceratodus forsteri; assembly: GCA_016271365.2. Taxonomy (NCBI): domain Eukaryota; kingdom Metazoa; phylum Chordata; order Ceratodontiformes; family Ceratodontidae; genus Neoceratodus; species Neoceratodus forsteri. The sequence goes on along the minus strand of CM057450.1, from coordinate 1,274,497,488 downwards.
TGGCTCCCCTGCACTCACTCCATTCAACAGCTCTGAGTTGGTGAACCTTACATTGAGAATGGCTTCCTGTCCAGTGGGTTCCTTAACAGCTGCCCCAGCAGGCAGTCCTGCAATGTATCCAGCAGTGCCTAACTTCTGGTGCACCTGGCCATTGGAATGTCCCAGTCAATAGCCGACAGGTTCAGAGTACCCATCATTACTTCCCTCTTCTTCACTCCCCTTGCCAACTCTTCCCTGAGCCCCTTATGTTTTTCTTCCCCTTGTTCTGGTTGCCTATAGATCACACTCACCCATATTTTCTTACATGAGGGCACCATGAGGTGAGGCCACAGTATCTCTGTTTCCATTTTGCTTCCCCTAATGTGTCCTTTCCCCAAAGCCTCTATGTCCTCCCTGACATATTTGTATTTCCCTCAATCCTGTCTAAACATTGTGTAACCTGAGACTGGCACGTCACAGTCATTATTCTCTGTGGCACAAGTTTCTGTGATGGCCATGAGGTATATCTCTGTGTCTTCCATCAATGCCTGGAGCTCACTAATTTAATTACCCAGACTTCTGGTATTAAGGCGGATCCTTTTCCAGTTAGATCCGTATCCTCTTTTGCTGTTTTTTGATCCTACAGCTGCATTTCTTCCCATTCTCATTACCTTCTTAGTTTTTCCATTGCTTGCAGACTCTGAGAACCTTCCACACCTTGCCTCTTCCACTACTCCTGTCTGAACCTCAATCTTTTTACCCTCTTTACTGCTACCAGTCCTCAGTGTAGGGGAACACTAGCTAGCTTCCCCTCCCTCAATCCCATTTCTGTGGTTCCTCTAGCCTGAGTGTCCCACAGGCAGTTTAACTGTCCAAGTCAGAGATATAAAACTTCTGCTCCAGTGTGCTGGTCCCCTCTCTTGTCAGGTGAAGGTCATCATCTTTGAAGGGCCTCCTGCCCCAGAAGTCCCCCCAGTCCCCAATAAAGTGGTACACTTTCTCCTGACATCATCCCTTTATACTCCCATTTAGTTTCCTCTATCACTTCCCTCCATACTCTAGCCAGCAGCACATTGCTTGTGTTTCATGGGGAAGGACCATGCTCTGTGCTGTGCTGAGAGGAGGGTCAGTGTCCCCATTGTCCTCCATGACTGTCCAGCTTCTGTCTGGGGTGCCCTCAGTGTACAGGTTTTCTTTATGTGTCCTGTATCTCCTGGGTGTCCTTGGTGTCAGGGGTCTCAAGGAGGTCTAGGTACATGCCGGGTGGGGTACCTGTTGGCAGAGAAGTAGGTGGGTGTTAGGCATGCTGTGTGGCCACATTTGTAGTGTACATCCACTTTCTATGGCCACGTTTGTTGGGAACAGTTACCCCACACTCCCCCCTGCTCACTATGTGTGCACACTGCTGCCTAGGTGGGAGCTCACCACCTGGATGTGTCTGTCATTCCTGGACTTCACCTACACATATATGCCCACCAGGTGTGAGAAACACCATCTGTTCCCCATGCCCTCACCACATTTGACAGAGTATGTGGCAACCTGTGCCATACCTGCGTCCTATGTCTCATCATTGTCAGTGTCTTTTGCCACAACTTCTATAGAGGCTGATGGCCTATGTCCTGGAGAGGAATACAGAGTATATGGGGTTAGCTGTAGTTAGAGGCCATGCCACACCCAGCCCTGAGGAGGCCTCTACTCACTCCCCAGCATGTCGAGCCCATCATCTGGCTAATGGTCTCAACCTGTATGCTCTAGACCTCTGTGACTCCTGGTTACCCTCAGGGCTTCCACCACTGTTAACAGCTGTGCCTACCATCACTGTGTCATTTTTCTCTTCACCACCCTGTGCAAGTCATACCATTTGAGTTTGAACATGATGATTGCCTATGGTGTGTTGCTGGGGGCATACATGGCATCCTAGATGCCCACCCCCACCAGCTGTTTGTGAGCAGGCATCTTCTTTAGTGCTCCAGCCACATACAGGGTGGCATAGTTTGCTCACATCTCTTTTACCAGTATGGCTGTCTCCTTGGCTGTGAAATTCAGCATCTGTGGCTTGGCACAGTGGGCACAGTCACTGCATCCACCAGCACCTCCTCCTGTGGCTGTGCATCATCTTCTCCTGGCCCTCTTCATTGGTTGTTGTGTTGTGGCAGCAGTATGGCTGCCTCCTGAGCTGTGGAGCACCACACACAGGGTATCCACATTTTCCATTTCCACATAACGGTCTGCGGGGGCTGGGCATCACCTTATATGCAGGGTCACTGGACATTCTGTGGGCATGGATGGTCTCATGCAGATGCTGGACCTGGCCCCTTCATGCTGCTGTATGGTACCACGTGCACCTGTCATGACTGCCCATGGCTACTGTGGATCATTCCTCTAATAGGTCTCATATGTCATTTGACGAGCTATTTAGGTCAAAGACCCATTAAAAGCTCACCCTTTATACAAAAGGATATCCTGATATGCCCTCTCTAACAAAATATTCATCTAATCTGAGTTTAAATTCTGACATATTACCACTACCCACCACCTCCATCAGAAGTACATTCCAGATGCTGATAATGCTCTGCTTAAACCAACTGGTCACACACCTAGTAGACCAAGTTTCACCCTTTGGCTGTAGGCCATGTGCTCGTGTTCTGTAATTCTGGTCCCTTAGTTCAAAGCCCAGACATTCCCATAAATCATTAATTAATAGCGACCTGGAAAGCAGACACAGATCTCCCCACAACTGTCTATACTCCAGGGAGTACAACCCAAGGGACCTCAATCTGTCTTCATAACTCAGGACATTCAGGCCAGTCACCATTTTGGTCACCCAGCACAGCACTCCCTCAAGTATCCTACTCCCTGCTTTTGTATTGGGTACCCAAAACTGGGAACAGTATTCCAGGTGGAGCCTCACAAGGGAGGTACAGTATACAAAGGTATTACCACTCACTTGTCTCTGCTTCTAATATGCCTTCTGATGCAATTTAGAACTGCATTTGCTTTTTTCACACTGTATTGACACTGCTGATTAAATCTCAGACTGGGCACTATGCATGAAGTGGGCAGAGGTACGTTGAAAAGTCGCGTACCATACCCGTGGCCCTGCACCCCGTGGACAGGTGCACCCATACCAGCATTCACCAACTCTGGACACCTGTGTGTGGCTCCCCCGTGCACACATCTCTGCAGGGTGGCCGGGGGAAGAGTCACGGACCCAGGCGGGAATCCAATGGAATGCTCATCCCAGATCCAATGGTGGATCCCTCGCGCAGCAGGGAGCAGATCAGGGGTAGTGCATGCTTACTGCAGGCACCCTGACCTGTGTAGCAGGGCCCCACAGCCGGTCTGTTCACCAGCACAGCCCTCGGCAATCAGCAACCTCACAGCACACTGCAGGACCCCGATATTGAGACCTGCCTGTGGCCCACAAGCCTGCAATGGCAGATGATCCTCACTCACATTGTGGCCGTACCCCTGTACCGCCATACCCCCAAGCCCCCATAGGTGGACATGTGCCACAGACCCACAGACCCCCACCCCCGCAACGTCCTGGTGCTGCGGCTACTTTGCAGTGTCGGGCACTCATCCATCCCACTGCCCCTGCCTTCTCCAGCTGCCTAGTCAGCAGTGGCAGCACATAGAGCACTCTCCAGGTCCCCTGGTGTCCATGGATTGGAGTTCCTGGGGGGTGCACAGAGGGTTATGGCAGGGTCTACCCTGGTGTACCCTGCACCAACCTCCGCACCCATGTGGCCAGCACTACACAGTTTAGTGAATACTGTGTAGTGCTGGAATGTCCCTGGAACACCCACAGCATGGTGTGGTCCATGAAAGTGGGGGATCAGGTATGGTGGGTCTGCACGCCCCCCGTTTCTGCATCCCCCATGGGGGGTACACTGGGTGTGGAGTGGTTATGCACCCAAGTTACGCGGCACTTAGCCCCTCCACACCTTCATGCATAGTGCCCATAGTTTGTTATTAGTATACCCAGATCCTTCTCCTCAATTGTTTCTTTGAAGATCATACCTTCTAGTCTGTACTGGGACATTGTGTTAGACCTGCCTAAGTGCATTACTGCACATTTACCCACATTAAATCTAAGTTTGTATTTATGGAATCAGGTTTCCAAGTTGCATAATTCATTCTAGAATATTTCAACCTCTTTAGGATTGTAAACAGCAGAATCGATTTTAATGTCATCCCTGAATTTTAATATCCATTCTCCTTGCCCACAGCTAATGGAAGCAACGTACAGATTAAATAATATAGGACCCAGAACTGATAACTGTGGCACTCAGGCGGTAACCCCTGCCTATTCAGATGTCATTCCTCAAATGTGTACCTGTTGTTTTATGTTCCTCGACCAAGAAGTAATCCAAGCCACTAGACTGATATTAAAACTATAGGTCAATACAACCTCAATTAATTCCTGGAGGGGCACTGAATTGAAAGCTTTACTGAAGTCTAAAAATATAATGTCTACAGAATGCCCCTTATCAAGTTCCATACTCATCGATCAAAAAACTGTAGCAAATTTGTTTGACATGATCTGCCCTAGGTGAAGCTGTGCTGTGTAAAATCAAATGTATTTGAATCTCTATATATTTATCTAATTCCTCCTTTATTATGCTTTCAAGCACTTTCCCCAAGACAGATGTCAAACTTACAGGATGGTAATTGTTTAATTCCTTCCTGCTACCTTTTTTATAAATGAGGACAACTGTTGCTTGCCTCCAGCTATCCACAACAAAGCCATTTTTAAGGGATGTTTGAAAAAGTCTTGTGATTGATCCAGGTAACTCATCCGCTAATTCCTTTATCACCCTTGGATGGACCCCATCTGGCCCCGGTGCTTTGTTTGAATTAATTCACTTTAACCTTCTCTTTATGTCACTTTCTACAAGTTCCAGTGCAATCCACATCAGTCCTAATATCAGTAGCACCACCTGTCCTGTCATTAAACACTGAGGAGAAATAGTTATTTAATAACTGAACCATGTCCTTTTCTTCTGTAACTAGATTGCCCTTATCATCTTGTAATGGTCCCATCTTAACATAACCTCCTTAGTTGTGGTTAATTTAATTATAGAAGGCCTTGTAGTTGTCCTTCACCTTGGATGTCAGCCTCAGCTCATACTTTCTCTGTGCTACTTTAATGCTTGTCTTGCAAGGCCTAGCTGTTTTCCTGTGACTAAACCATGCTTTTGGGGAGTTAGTCCTTTTGGCCTTTTTATAGACCCTCTTTTTTTTCTGATACGCTTACTGGCCTTTTTATCAAACCATCCTGGTATTTTACTGGAATTACTGTACATAATCCTCTCTGGTACATACTCGTAGACAAAGTAGCATAGTTTGTTAGCTCAATTTCCAACATTTCTTCCTTACTTAAGTGCTGGAAGTCTTCTCTCCAATCCCAGGTACCTAGTTCATGTCTTATTTTGTCAAAATCTGCTCTCCTAAACCATTTACTCTTTAAGATTTGGACATTACCTTTGAGCAAAAAGGGTTTTACAAAGGTTCCACATCAGGTACAGCAAAGTTTGAACAACTGAGAACAAGAAAACAAGGGAGGGTGGATCCTCAGTGTAAGCAAATTACAAGGGTGAAACATTACTAACAGAGACATAAGGTATCTGGTAAGTGCAAAGAAATATAACAAGGCCAAATATGGTCAGGTACACAGGTATAATTTACAACAGCCAAAGGCTAGGCACAAACGTATAATCTTCAGTAGCCAGGGAGCCAGATCCATCTATGTAGTGGAATTGATGTAGAGAGTTGGGGTTGGGGGATCCTGGATGTGGGCAGTGGCCCTGGGGGGTCTTTGTTAAAAAGGGTGTGGGAGGTGACCCGATCCATGTCAGTTAGCCAGGAAATTGTGTCTTAAGACTTGCAGTGCTGGGAATGCAATTACTGCCTACAACAGGCCATGCTTCCAGAGAGGTACTGTTTAAACTCGGCCTTAAAGGCAGGTAGGCTCGAGTTTGTCACTAGGTGAGCCGAGATCTTGTTAAGCCACAGGGGAGCATGGTATGCAAACGACTGCTGTCTCAGTGTCGTTTTTCTGAAGGGGACCACTAGGGAGCCCCAGGAGTGGCCTCTGGTCTGGTACCCAGATCTACAGGCAGGCAGCCAGCCGCTAAGGAATGGAACCACTTTGCCTAGTAGTGATTTCTTGCCCAACAGGCAGGTTTGGTATTTTATTCTGTTGGGTAGGTTAGGCCAATTGGTCTGCTCAAAGAGTGAGCATGTGTGCATAAGGTTGTCTGCCCCAAGTGTTAGCCTACACGCCTTGTTAAGGGCTGTAGCAAAGCGTGCAAGTGAAGATTTGCAGTATTGGAGGTGGCCCCATACACCACAAGTCCATAGTCAATGACTGACAGAACTGAGGAGGAAACTGAGAGGTGAAGGGCTAATGGTGTGAGGTATTACCTGTGCCTATAAAGCACACCAACCTTTGAATTTACTGCTTTTACCACATAGTCAATGTGCTGCACGAAGAAGAGGGTGTCGTCGATAATAACCTCTAGGTATTTTAAACAGTGTGCCTGCTCCAGTGGGGCAGCCTTGCTGTTGGTGGTAGTAAGGGCAGGGAGGGTTTTCTTGTGCTGGGGACTAGAGATGATTATCATTTTTGTCTTTTTATGATTGAGGAGCAGCTTTTTTTACAGAACCAATCCTCCAGCCGATTGAACGAGCTCTGAAGCTCTGCCTGTAGGGAATATGCTGTTTGCTGCCACACAGAACGATGGTGTTATCCGCATACAGGATGATCTTGCTCTTGCAAGCTTCAGTGAGTCAATTTATAAATAGACTAAATAGGAGGCGGCCCCAATATTGACCCTTAGGGGACCCCTAGTGTAATTTCCCTTGAGGGAGATATGGCTGTCCTGATTTTGACTCTTTGTTTTCTGTGGGATAAGTAGTCTTGGAACCAGTGGACCACTTCAAGTGAGAGCCCCAGGTTTAGTAGGTCAGTAAGAAGGATGCGGTGACTGACAGTGTCAAATGCTTTAGTGAGATCTATGACTATATTTCCCACCAAATGGCCCCCATCCATGGCCTTGTGCATGTAGTTGGAGAACTCCACCAGGGCAGTAGCCGTGCTGTTGTTCCTACGGAATTCATGCTGCTGTTGTGGGCATTAGAGTCCATACTTATGGAGGAACTCAGTAACCTGATCCACCACAATCCTCTCTAGGGTTTTAGAGAGAGGAGAGAGGATGGAGATTGGCCTATAGTTGGCAGTGTTGGACTGATCCCAGCTTTTAAAACTGAGGTGACCAGGGCTAACTTCCCTATCGAAGGGAACTTCACCTGGGCAAGGGATTTATTAAAGAGCCTGGTAATTGGTCTCAGTAGCTCTTCAAGTGCTATCTAGCCTTGTTTTCCCAAGCACCTTATGTACATAGCTTCTGACTTCACTAATTGTGACTTGTTTAAAATAGAATTTTGAATTGGAGGGGTTTTGTTGGTCTCGTGGAGGGGGAAGTTCTGGGCTGTTTAAACAGTCTGGTGGCAGGACAGCACTAAGATCAGAGAAAGACAGGTTAAAGGATTCAGCTATGATGTGCAGGTCAATGGTAGGAGTCCCATTAATGGTAAGCATTGTGGGTGTCTCCTGTCTTCCTTTCCAAGCAGGTCTTTGATGTTGTCCCAGAAGCATCCATCATCCCCCCCAACTGCTGTTTAGCTCCTCTTTTGTAATGTGCTGCCTTGGCTTGCTGAATGACCAGGGTATACTTGTTTCTTCCTGCTGGTAATTTTGCCAGTCAGTGGGTTGCCAGAATTTCTAGCCAGACACCAGAGGTTATCCCTCTCCCTCATACAGTTGAGTAGGTCACGGGAGACCCAGCTATTGGTGGATGCCCTTATCTTCCTCTTTCTCAGTGGTGCAAAGGTATCACAAATACCATTGAAGGTGTCTACAAAGAATTGCTTGGCCTGGTTGATATTATCAGTGGCGTGAATTGGAGACTATTCGGTTTTGGCCAGGGCAGCTTTAAAGACCCGGGTTGCCCCATACTTGAGAACTCTGTTATGTACAGTGATGGGAGGTTCTATCTTTTCTTTTGTCACCCAGGTGCAAGCCACAGGTGAATGATCACTGAGGCAGTCCAGGAGAACCATGACATTTTCCATCTTAGTAGGACTGCTGGAAATAATCCAGTCTAGGAGGGTTCCCTTACCCATATTCCAAGTTAGCCTGATGTGCTTAGAGGTCATTTGGGTGAGATTATAGCTAGCAACCTGATCTTTAAGATGGTCAGTGTCTTTGCTGATCCAGTTTAGATTAAAATCCCCAGTAATGACAACCTCAGAGTTGTCCTTCAGCTTGCAGATGGTTTCCAGGGCAGGACTGAGCCCTGATTTGACTTTTTCCAGTGGCAGGTATACAGAGAAGATATTGACAGCCTTACTCTGTCTGTCCAAGAGAAGCTTAACAGCTAGCATTCATAATCACTGGCACTGTCAGGAACAAGCAGCCTACTCCCTTTTAGCTCATCCTTTACATAGATGAGACAGCTTCTGCCTCGTTTACCCAGCCTGTCGAGCCAAAAGGTTTCAAAGCCCATTAAGGAAATTAATTTATCCTGAACCTTGGGTTTGAGTCTGGTTTCCTTCAGACAGATGATATCTGGGTTGTGCAGTCGAATCCATGCCTGCATCTGCGCCATCTTGGGAAGCAAGCAACAGATATTCATAGCCACAATTGTCAACCCATTGCTACCCTTCTCCCTGGACTGGTTGTCACCAATTGGCCCCAGGTTAGGATGGACATCCCCAACCAGGAGCAACAGCACGAGGATGGCTAAACGTGTCAGAGAGTGTACTATCATTTTTAATTTGCACCTTTTATTATTCGAGTAGGCCTTAGTGTAGGATGGATTAGCTTTTGTGGGGTGGCATGACAGTTGAGCCAGAATTAGGGTACCACTACTGAGACAAAAGAGTGGCTCATGGGGGTGAACGTGTGTCAGGTGGAGTTTAAAATGGGCAATTGTGGAGGTGCCATGATTTACCCCTAACGTGCTGGGGGCAGTGGTCCCATGTCCTACTTCCACAGTGAAAACTTGGTGCAGAAAAAAAAACAATCTGAGAGAGTATCACAAACAGGAGGAGAACAGTGTACTGTGGTACCTTAGTCCACATTTCAGCGTTCTGTACAAAGAGGTCACTTGTCAAATAGCAGGTGGCACTCAGGTGTGGCAGAGCAATGAGCCAAGCTACCTAAGGTCAGTTCTAATAAAGACACGTGCCTCTGAGTTTTAGTGGTAATTTCCTGGGTGAAGGTATGTTGTCACTATCTATCTGTGGGGAAATGTAAGGTAGGGTCCCTCTGGTGGTAGAAGTATATAATCTGCTAAAGGAGAAATGGAAAGTGCCAAAAATTGAACCTGTTGGCAGAGTCGTGTCATACCTTTGCAGGGTAGAAGAGCTTTCCTTTCCAGGCAGACCAGCTGAGCAGCACAGGCGGAGGCTTAGTTAGAGCCGACTGCACCGGGCAAGGCTTTGGGAGGCAGCAGAGATAGCTGTGTTGGAGGGAGTGCCCAGGCTTGGTCTCCACTAATGGGGAAAGAAACAAGCAAGAAATTACACAGGAGGTGGGAACTGTGGGTAGGGGGCAAGACACAACAGCAGAGACAGAGGAACAGCAGGGGGTATGAGATATATGGGCTTACAGATTAACTTAACAAAGGGGGAGAAAAGGGCAGAAGACCAGAAATGAAATTAATTTGCAGCTGAAAAGGTGGGCTCATCACCACTGAGTCTGGATGAGGGCTGCAAGGCTATACAGAATTTGGTGCTAAATCTACATTACAGTTCTAAGACTATGCTGAATGTAATACTAAATGTTCTTAAAAGCTCTAAGAAAACAAATAACATTAAGTCAGCAACTTACCAGCATTAGCTTAAACATAGTAACATCTCTAAGATCAGATAACTTAATCATACTGTTAGAATTTAGCAGAAAACAGTAATTTTAAGTATAACAAGCATTGCCGAACGTTCGCTTGCAGGTATTTGCAGTGGTGTTTGACATGTATGGTGCTTTACCCTAATGCCCTGTGCGATTGCTGGTATTTGCACAATAAATTGTCAGCATGACCTTGTTGTTACCCCCATTATGCGCTACATAGGCGGAAACACGTTTTGGGTAGGATGTGAAAAATGACAGCTGTACTGCTCATAAGGAAGTGTGGTAAAATGGCAATGTTGAAAATCTGGAGTGAAATATTGAAAATTGCAAACCTGATGAGTGCGTGGGAACTGTGCAACACATCATAAACAGTCATTTGTAGGATTTTTTTCACCAAATTTTCAACATTGCCATTTTAAAACCTCTGCTAATGAACAGTGTCACTGTGATTTTCTTACTGTGTCCCATACATTGATTTACAAGCACCAACTGCGCCATTGTGCACTACATGGGCGGAAAGACGTTTTGGGCAGGATGTGAAAAATGACAGCTATACTGCTCATAATGAGGTGTGGTAAAATGGCAATGTTGAAAATCTGGAGTGAAAATATTGAAAATTTGCAAACTTACGAGCATGCATAGGAACTGCGCAATGCAGAGTCATAAAACAGTCATTTTAAGGAATATTTTCACCAAATTTTCAACATTGCCATTTTAAGACCTCTGCTCATGATCAGTGTCACTGTGATTTTCTTAATGTGTCCCATACATTGATTTCGCACACCGACTGCGCCATTGCGCGCTATATGGGTGGAAACACATTTTGGGTGAGATGTGAAAAATGACAGCTATACAACTCATAAGAAGGTGTGATAAAATCGCAATGTTGAAAATCTGGAGTGAAAATATTGAAAATTCGCGAACTTACGAGCCTGCGTAGGAACTGCGCAACACACGCTCTTAAAACAGTCATTTTTTGGAATTTTTGCACTAAATTTTCAACATATGGTTTTTGGGAACCCTTCTCATGAATGATGCCACTGTCATGGCATTATTTGAGGCTGAAGGTGATTTCGTGCAGTGGCGCAAGTGCCCATGTAAATCACCCTTTTAGGTCCGAATAACATCATGACAGTGACATCATTCATAAGAAGGGGTCCCAAAACCCCATGTTGAAAATTTGCAAAAATTCAAAAAATGACTGAGATATGCACAAAGTTGAAACCTCTTTATAGCCCATTATACAGCTTACCGGCATTCCTCAGTTCGTGGTGACTTTGAAGAGTGCAGGCGTGTTCCTGGTCCACGAAGATCGTCCGCACCGAGTCCACAGGTAAGTATGGGGTGAGAGGGGTGGGGAGGCTGGGTGCGCAGTGAGTGGGTGCGGGTTGTGGGAGGGGCCTGGGGGCAGCTGCGGGGACCGCTTTTGTTTTACAGGTTAAAAATAAAAAAGACGACGTGGAACATTTGCCATGCTGGGGTGGGCTCCAGCATGGCAGAAGATGACTGGGGGGCCGAGGAGCCGATGGGGATTGGGCACCCTGTTGGCAACCACACGGGGGCGAGGAGCCGACGGGGATTGGGCACTCCGGCCGCAAACCAAACCACCGCTTGCCACACTGGGGTGGGCTCCCAGCATGGCAGCAGGACTGCTTGGGGGCCGTGGAGCTGATGGGGGATTGGGCACCCCAGCCGACGAGCAACATTGCCACGCTGGGGTGGGCTCTGGCGTGCTTTCTTTAGGGAGGCGGCGTGGCAGAAGGCAGCACGTGACATGGGGGTGGCGCTCAGTATGGCAGCGGTGCTTTCCTTGAAGCAGAGGAACACGCTGTCACATGAGCTCCTGCACCCATTGGTGCAGGACCGCCACGCCTGCTCAAGGGAGCAGTGCATTGGGTGGGAGAGGCACACCTCCAAGTGTGCTACTCTCCCAAAATGTTCCTTGCACATGCGCGCAAGCGAACGTAAAAAGCAATTGTGGCATCCAGAAAAATTAACCAGGGGAATAGCCACTCGAAATGCAGCAACAGAGGGCAGTATCCAATCAGGATTTGGCTGTGGAAAGTGCCAAAAATTGAACCTGCTGGCAGAGTCGTGTCATACTTTTGCAGAGTAGAGAAGCTTTCCTTCCAGGCAGAACAGCTGAGCAGCACAGGCGGAGGCTTAGTTAGAGCCGATTGTACCGGGCAAGGCTTCGGGAGACAGCAGAGATAGCAGCATTGGAAGGAGTGCCTTGGCTTGGTCTCCACTTTGCAGGGTAGACGAGCTTGCCTTCCGGGCAGACCAGCTGAGCAGCACAGGCGGAGGCTTAGTTAGAGCTGACCACACCAGGCAAGGCTTCGGAGGCAGCAGAGATAATTGTGTTGGAGGGAGTGCTGGGACTTGGTCTCCACTTTGCAGGGTAGAGGAACTTTTTTTTCAGGCAGACCAGATGAGCAGCACAGGCAGAGGCTTAGTTACAGTTGACTGCAACAGACAAGGCTTCGGGAGGCAGCAGAGATAGCTGCCTTGGAGGAAGTGCTCAAGCTTGGTCTCCACTTTGCAGGGTAGAGGAGCTTTCCTTAATACCTCATTAACATCAAACCTCACCATGTTGTGATCATTAGTCCCCAGGCGTTCCAGTGTATATCAGTCCTCTATTATCTCATCCATGTTGCTTAAAACCAGGTCCAGTATATTTGCTCCCCTTGTCCCAGTTGTAACATATTATTCCAGACCCAGCTTAACAAGAATGTCCATAAAACACTTTTCTGAAAGTGCTCTTCCAGCCATTTCTTTCCAGCTTATGCCTGGCATATTAAAATCTCCCAGTAATATGATGTTGTGTTCTGCAGTCAATCTGCCAAGGACATCTTGCATTTTCATGTGCACTTCCAGCTCATGAAAAGGTGACTTACATAGCGAACCAACAATTATTTTGTTACCAGATGCTAAATTTGCTATAACCCATATATGTTCTGCTTCTTCATCTTCCCCCATCTCAATTTGTTCAACTGCAATGGAGTCATCTATGTACAGGGCTACACCCCTCCCCCTTTTTCTGACCTCTCCTTGCTAAAGAATCTGCCGCCCTCTATATTTCTCCCCCACATGTCATCTTTGCTCCACCAGGTCTCAGTAATGGTGCAAACCTGAATTTTATACCTATTCAAAACATACTCCCAATTCATCTTTTCTCCGTAATAGGCTCCTGGCATTAATAAGTAAAAACCTCCATTTACCACATTTACTCATCTGATGAATTCAGTATTTGCTTCATCCTTCTCACCGGAGGAGTCTACCCCACCCATTTGTCCCTGGCCATTTAGTTTAAATAATTTGCTATTTTGGCGCGTATCCTGTTTGCTAAGAGTCTTGTACCATTTTGATTCAGATGCAAGCCATCCTTACTGAACAACCTTACATCCCTAAATCTATCCCAGTTTTTCAAGAACTCAAATCCTTCACTTGTGCACCATCTTCTAAACCAGCCATTTAACTGTAAGATTTCCCTTGTTCTAGCTGCACTAGCCCTGGGTACCGGTAGTGTCTCTGAGATTACAGCTTTACATTTCATGTTCTTTAATTCCGTCCAGAACCATTCAAAGTCTTTTTATTTATTTATTCCCTCCTTGGCTGGGGGGGGTGTTACCTATGGTTCTATCCCCATCCTTTTGGACCTGCTGCCCCGTGCCACTCCCAGTACCTGTGCTCGACCCCCTCCTCCATTCCTCTCACTGGTTGCTTCATGGTGGGTACTTACCCCACCACCGCGGAAGCTGAGGGTCCAGATCTGGAAGGATCATCTTGAGTCAGAGTGGTGTGGCGCTGATGGCCTGGACTTCATCTTGCACAATGGAGGATTTTTCCCCAATGTCCCCATCCCATGGCATGAGTGTGCAATAGCATCAATGATGCTGCCATGCGCACTTCTGCATGCCACATGTTTGACATCGTCCATGTTTTGCATAAGCTGACAATCTAGTATTAATCTCAACCTCTGCTTTTGGACTCCAGAGGAAACTAAAACATTGTTCAGAGCTATGTAGAAATCATTAATTAAAAATAAACATGTCTAAAACTAAACTACTACTCTTTGGGGACAAAAGTAAGAATACTAGGGCAATTTGGATAAACACAGAAAAATTAGCATCAATCAAATACTATGACTACCTTGGTGTAAGGTTTAGCCAAAACCTTAGTTGGAAGAATCAGGTAGATCAAATTCTTATAAAATCAAAAAAATCTTTCACTGCATTTAAAATATTCAATTCAAAGATGGGACGAACATCAATAAAGGGAGTTTTGAAGGTTTTAGACACAAAAATAAATTCCAGCATATTATATGTGGCCGAAATCTGGGGAATGGTGGCACTGAATAAACTAGAAATTATATGTAATAAAATTAAAATATGCATTTTAATGGTACCACAATCAATACCGTTAGAACTATTAAATTTAGAGTTGGGACAATATTCTCTCTCTACATTAATGAGAGAAAGGTAGATTTTGTCATCATTGAAACTATTCTCCCTCAAAGAAGATAGATTCCCTAGGCAATGCCTAGAGGAAGAGATAAAATATGCATCTATAGGCAAAGTTTTTCCTACTCTTGAGGTGTTTAGGAGGTTTCTTTTCCCAAATGGATTAGGACATACTTTATGGGATATATATATAGATAGATAGATAGATAGATAGATAGATAGATAGATAGATAGATACTTAGCAAAAGATAGTGGAAAATGTCAAAACCAGATTAAGGGATGAAGATATAACAAATATGCAGATACAATTAAAGAATTATAAATTATATAGATGGTATAAGCAAATAAAAGTTATGCATGGAATAGAACATTACTTGGTAAACGGTACAAATTGTAAGGATAGGAGAACAATTACAAAGTTTAGATTTGAAATATATACAGCTAATTATGTGCTTTATAAGAAAAAAAGGGAAAACCTAGATATTCTATTCTATAAATGTGGTAGACTATTGGAGGATGATTTAAAACATATATTACTACTATGCCCATTATATATTGGGCAGCGTTCCAAATGGCTGGGTGACATCATGGCTGATCTCGGCCTCCCTCCTGATGAATTAGTGAAATATCTATTGAATAGGAGAGATAAACAAACTTTGCAAAAACTGGTATGTATTTTGCAGTCTACTCATTTATAATGTTTCACACCTTAAAAAGAAACTGTCCTTTCTGTTCTTGTAAATTATCTTATGTACATGAAGTTTAATATGTATCATGAATATGTATGTGGTTTTTAAAGGTGTTTTAAACATGTATTATCTATTTTATATGTTTCCTTATATTGTAATGATATTTTGTTGAACAATAAAACATTTGTATTGTTGTGTGCCCATGGGGTTGGCGCTTATTTCTGTGCACATGGTGAACTGCTCAGTGGCCCTTCTCCTAGGTGTAGACAGAGATCACCAAGCATGACATCTATTTAGAGTTCTTCCTTATAGTATAGGCCTTGATAATCCATGGAGAGTGTTTTGAATGAAAAGATGCTTTGTAGTTCAGACAACACAGGGGTAGTGTACACATTAAATGGTCAGCAGAGATTGAAAGGCCCGCTACGGTATCTTACCAGAGTCTTCATATTGAGATACCTCCTGCTAAACATCTCATTTAGAGTGATATATGTCCCTGTGGTAGGTAATGCAAATGCTGATGTGTTGTCTTGGTCACAGTGGCAGAGGTTCTGTGAGCTGGCACCCACAGTGGAGAAATAACCATGGACAGCCCTCTCAATTCCTCTGTGATCTGGTAACCCAGAAACCTGGCAGCTGATCAACATTTTCATTGCTCCCAGCACAAGGGAGGCCTACTAGAGAGGAGTGGAGCACCTTCTTCAGGTCAGGATCATCCAGGAGTGGCCTGAGTTATGGCCCATACTATTGTAACACTGTGACCATATATCATAGCAGCAAAATAGGAGAGTATGGCTCCAGGGGCAGTTTAGCACAATTTAGCTGGGGTAGCATGGTTTTCTAATGCACTGGGGCTAGAGGACAATATGCAGCCTTTCCACAGTGGAAGAACAGCCATGGCAAGTCCCCCAATTCCTATGTGATCTGGTGACCCTGAAACCTGGCAGCTGATCAACATTTCCATTGCCCCCAGCACAAGGGAGGATCACATGTGAGGAGTAGAGCACCTCCTTCAGGTTAGGGCCATGCAGGAGTGGCCTGAGTTATAGCCCATAACTGGAGGAATACTGTGACTGTACATTGCAGCAAAAAAAAAACCCAAAACAGGAGAGTATGGCTCCAGGGGCAGTAAGGTAAAATTTAGCTGGGATAGCAGATTTTCATATGCACTGGGGCTAGAGGACAAAGTGCAGGCTTTAATGGTTTGCAAGGCCCTGGGAGGCTGGAGTTGGAGGATCCCTAAACTGGTTGCCAGCCTATGTCCCTTAATTCCAGTGACCCTGGAGCTGGGTGGTTTGTAATCCAGACACCTGCAAGTGCCAATATGAGGTACTGTTGTATCACATGAAATTTCTAGTTTCCTTTTGTAGGGCCTTACAGGTGTCCGAACTTTTCCCCAAGAACCAAAGTGCTGAGTTCATGGTAAGACTGCAGCATGGGGATGTGGTGGTTAACACAAATCAGATTTTCATGAAACTCCATAAGACCAAGACAGACCAGATGGCGTTGGGATGCTGCGGCATGATCCAGCCTCCCCCGGAGACAACATGAGATCTTAGGTCTGTGTTCATGGCTTCATGCTTTCTGTGATATTGTGGCTGCAGCTACTTCTGCAGAAATATGGTCCTGTCACAGAAACAACACTCTGCCACAGAAACAGCA
Source organism: Neoceratodus forsteri (assembly GCA_016271365.2). Taxonomy (NCBI): domain Eukaryota; kingdom Metazoa; phylum Chordata; order Ceratodontiformes; family Ceratodontidae; genus Neoceratodus; species Neoceratodus forsteri. The sequence goes on along the minus strand of CM057450.1, from coordinate 1,274,480,776 downwards.
TGTTTGGTGTTGTAAAGATGGTCTCCACCACTGAAACCCTCCCAACTAAACTACTTAAATGATTGTGAGCAAGCCAAAAATTGACATAAGTGTGAGTTTGCTTACAGCTCCATTATACATCCCTCCTACCTGGGTTGCAGCAGTCTCTGGAGCAACACTTTCAAATCCACTGGCACGCAGCCCTGAAGCATATGACCATTAATGGCCTTTTACAAACACTGCGGAAACTTCAGAAAGTCTGTTTCATGAAAAAAAATGGTAATTTTATCTTCTATTGCCAATTGCAGAACTGTAGAATGAAAACATATTAGTAATTATTGCAAAACTACAACACAAGGGGCTATGTGGACTAGTGTCTAATGTAAAATATTCCAGCTGCTCCCTGGCCTCATAGTAAATCCTTATAGGGTGGGACACAAGGAGATGTGGAGGCTTACCAAGCAACATTGACACAAATGACACCACCAATGATGAAGGCAAGGGCAAGGCAAGGCAACTTTATTTCTAAGGTGCTCAATCCCAGTGGCTCTGGGCACAGTACACAATACAAACAGAATACAAAATACAGAAATAACATTTGTGCAGTAGCAAAATATTTCAAACAACATTCTTAAAAGCATAAATATAAAATATAAAATATGCGACAGCTGAGGGTAGGGTAGGGTAGGGGGGAGATGGCTTAATCCCCAAAGGCTTGGCAGAAGAGATGGGCCTTAAGCCTCTGGTTAAAGACACCAATTGAGAGGGCCTCCTGGACTGCATCTGGAAGCGTGATCCACAGGGTCGGCCCAGAGACACTAAATGCTTGGTCACCAGAGGTCTTGAGCCGGACACTGGAAACATCCAGGAGGCCCCTCGAAGCTGAGCAGAGGGAGCAGGCAGAAGTCTCAGGTGACAGGAGATCAGACAGGTAGCTAGGACCCAGCCTGTATAGGGCCTTATAGGTGAGCAAGCCCACCTTGAAAAGGACCCTTCCCCTGACCGGCATCCAGTGCAGAGCATGCATGGCTGGGGTCACATGGCATGACTGAGATAGTCCCACCAGTAACTGGGCTGCCATGTTCTGCACCAGCTGCAGCCTGTGAAGGGTCCCTCCCATGATCTCAAAGTAAAGAGCGTTACAGTTGTCGGGTCTGGCGGTCACTAAGGCATGTACTAGGGTCAGCAGTTCTTCGGGCGGAACGAGGAACTTGATCCTGGTGATGTTCCATAAGTGGTAAAAACCACTATTCACAACAGATGACGCCTAATCTTCGAAGGTCAGTCTGCTGTCCAGGATCACACCTAGATTTTGCACCCTCAGGGAAGCAACAAACAGAGCAGACTCTAGGAAAAGACCAGTGTCCTCTCCAGGTAGCAACCCATCATGCCCATGACCCGGCTTGACCACCAGCACCTTTGTCTTGTCCAGGTTGAGTAGCAGCCAGCTGGAAGCCATCCAGTCATTGATTTTAGCCAGACAGGTATTAAGCACAGGGTAAGCAAGAGGAAGCAACTGAAGCAGTTTTACAGCACAAACCTGCACCACCAGTCTTCAAGCAAGTGGGTGAGAGGGAGCCATTGAAGCAGCATTGCTTAGCAACCTGGTAGTACTGGTTTTCAAGCAAGGTGGCAGGTAGGGGGAGATATCCACAGAAACATTGCTACAGTAAACCAACACTGGACAGGTGAGAGGGTACCATGGGAGGATGAAGCAAATTGCACTAAAAAATAAATAACCCTTTAAATTCCACATGCCCAACCTCCAATACAAATCATGGTACCAGAATTGCTTTGTATTGTCTTGCCTCTGCATCTGCTGAACTGCCCCAGGCTGATTTTTTTGTGGAGTTATTTTAAGGCAATTGTATTTCATTTTCAGGCTCGTTTGATTTGCCACAAAATGAAAAGACCATCACAGAAGTGCCACAGAATCACTGCAGAATTACACATAGTCTGGCTGCAGCAAGCATAAGGTCCTGCTGCAGAATGTAGGTCCACTTTGCCACAGTGTACATGGTGCCATGGCTGTGTTCACCCAATACATAGAAGACAGGCAAATTCCAAGGCCAGCCTTTTCTAGCACAGGGACCGGGCAGCATTAATGGAGAACCAGTTCAGACACATGCTGATAAAGGCTGTGGACTGAGCGAGGCCTAATCTGATGGAGTGCAAGGCCCACTCTTTCTAGATTTGGGCAGTAAAAAAATGTGAGGGCTATTTGGTTGGCAGGCAGCAAGTTACAAGTTTTGGCATGGTGGAAGTTACAGGCCTTTGAATGATACATCCATCCACATTTGCTATAAAGTATCTTGCTTTGTCTTCTTACAAGCTAGTTTGGACTTTTGGACATTCCTTTCTGTACTTGGAAGCAGAGTGGACTAGGTATCAGCCTGGGGACAGGAATCTATTCTTGAAGTTAAAGGTGGACCAGGTTAACTGGTGGGGGCAGTGATAGATGCATTGGCAGGACCTGCTCATATTGTTTGAAGCTATGGCCCAGAGAAGGGGCTTGCAGTAGGCTATCTATTACCGATGAAAGACAAATTGCTTTTCATCTGATGGAGGTGGCCTGGAACCACAGTCCTGTGGTCACACATTATTCAGAGGCATTATTGGCAGTATGCTCATGGTCATCATGCTGTCAAAAAGACACAATGGGGAATAAATATGGAGATGCAAGCATTTATGGACTAAATTGATGGGACTGACCTCAGGCACAATGATGTTGCTACTACAGTGCCAGGGTTTTGTGCTTGGGCTGTGGTCCATCTCTCAGCTGTGAGGTATTATATGTTCAGCATTGCAATTCATAATATCTCGGTGAACTGGGTAGTGTGATGTGCTTGAGGAGTGGACAGTGTCCATCCTGTGGTGGCACTGGAATCTCACAGTACAGAATAGTGCAAGGGGTAAGGGAGCAGTGTATCCATATGGGCAGGTCTCCCATGGTTGTATGAAGGGGTGGAGTCAGAAGACCTGTGGCTTTGTTTAGGTGAGTCTAGGGCCCCCCTCATTGGGATTGTCCTGAGGGTAAAGTGAACTGCCAGATGGAGGTGGGGCAAAATTGTCCTGGCCAGAGGGCTGCATATTTTTGGAGGTGTGGGTCCCTCCAAACAGCATCCTTATGGTCTACATGAGTGGTCTCCTCTGCAGGGGATGGTGATCCATGGAGGCCATGGGAAACCTGGGATGTAACTCCCTAGCTGTGCATGTCTTTAGCATGTGCAATTTTGTAAATAAATATATGGATTTGTCCATTTTTCTCCAACACTGCATTAGGTTTGTTTGTCCAGGAAGAGGGGGAAGAAGTTGGGATATGTAAAGCCAAATCGAAGGATCTAGGGCCGATGGACTAACAGATGAAGAAACCTCAACTCTTAAAAAGGCCTTATGCTTTTTAAGAGGGAACAGTCATGAATGCCAGCCCCACACATATGCATGGGGTTGGCTCCATTTAGCATTTAATGTTGAAAATAAAAATGTCTTCCTTTATTGTTTTAAATTCTACCTATCTCCCTTACCCCTTGCACTATTCTGCTCTACCTGTTTTTAATCTCAGTAACTAATTTCTAGGGCAAGGAACATTTATAAATAACCCTGTGACAAGGCTCCTTTGGTACTGCAGAATGGGTATCCTGTGACTTTGGCGACCGTGATTGGGCACCTACCAAAAGGGTGACTCAATCATGGCGCCTGTCATCGGGGCAAATGGGGAAGTTAGGCAGCCAGATGGGGGTGTGCATGATATAGCGACATCCTGTCACTACATGCCTACATGGGGGAGGGAGTGAGCACACCGAGCATGGGGTGGAAGGGGATGGAGGGGTTGTAGGGGGTGGTACCACGGCGAGCTGCTGAGCTGCTTCCAGGGCTGTGGTGGGAATGGTGCTGGATGCGGGTCCGGGTGCAGGTACTATTTGTTGCGCCCATCCAGAATTTTTATTTGTTCCACGTTTGCACCCTCCCTGACATGCACCCCCCCTGGAGTTGATGATCTTTAAGTAGGGGGCTGCGGGGAGTACAGCCCCCCTCATAAAACAAAAAAAAATCCAACTCCCTGCCGCTGTTTTGCTGGGCACCGGGGAGTACATCGTCAAAATATTTTTTCGGCAATGTGCTATCGCCCTAGGGTGAACGCCATTATCACATAGATCCTGCTGAATGTACATTACCTGTTTTAAGCTATGTAATTAATTTCTATGACAAGGAACCTTTGTAAATGAGCTGTCAGCTCAAAGGTGTATTGGTGATTGATTAAATTTATTTATTTATTTATTTGAATTTTGGTAACCGGGTAAGTCCACTAAGACAATTACAGTCCCTTTTTCAGGGGCAAACTGGGAGGGAACAGCAATAACAAGGACAATACAGTAGACAACTTTTGAGATACAAAAGACAACAACATACACTTGAGAACTGAAGGCAAGTAGGAGTCAAGTGGAACATGACAATTCAACAGAGGTTACAGTATAGCAAGTGCTCAAAGAGCCATTCTTTGAGAACAACTTTGTAAATCAGACAAGTACATAGGGCAGAAACACATGTAGAATAGAGTGCAAAGCCTAATAAAAATTTTAAAAGATATATACAATACGATATACATAAAACAATTGAGTATATTAGTTATATACATATTATACAGAGGGTACAATGCCTACTGAAGGATAACAATAGTTGTATATGTAGAAATCAAATAAAATAAGCAAAACGGATAAATACAGTCAGGTTTATTCACAAGATACCATGGTATCAAAATCAATACCCAAAAATGATTTAGGGAGATAGCTTGGGGGAACATGAGTGTGGTCCGATAAAGTCTGTAGAGACAGAGTGAACATAGAGAGCGGATGGGGGGAGGGAGGAGGAGTATAACCAGGTTAAACAAAGGACAGAGAAGTGGTGGTGGGTACAGACAAGGGAAGAGTGCTTAATAGGTGGGTAGAGAGGGAAGAGAACATGGGGATAAAGTAAAGATGAGGAGAATGTGGAGCAAGTGAGTCAATGGAAACAGGTGCAGTTAGTGGAAGGGGCAAGGAAGGCAAGTAAAGTGGTTTGGAACTTGGGTAGAGATGTACAGGAATGACTGGAGGAGGCAGAGAGTTCCACTCAGTTACTGATGCGAAGGATAAGGATTTATGGGTGACTGCAAGCCTCAGATTAGGCTGTTCGAGGAGAGGTAGAGAGGCAGATCGGAAGGCATGTGCCACTTTCCTAAGGTGAATAATCTCCTTGAGGCAGGGAGGGGTATAGTTGTGAACAAGCCTATACACAAAACTCAAGGTCGAGTACCTAAGTTTAGATTCATAAGAGAGCCATCCAAGGAGAGAGAGGATGTCACAGTGGTGATGGCGGCTATTATCCCCAAGAGCAAACCTTCCCACCCTATGGTAGGCCTGGGCAAGCAGAGACATGTTAGACACGTTGGTAGACAGTAATAAGAGCACACTGTAAATAAGAAGAGGAAGATGAGATGCGGAGGCAATCTTGATACAAGAGGCAGAGGTGAGGAAGGGGCGGATATGATAAAGGAGTCCCAACTTCTGGTTCAGTGTTTTGACCAAGGTAGAAACATGGGCAGTGAGGGATAATGAGGTATCTAGGGTGACACTTAAATACTTGAATGTGGGGACAGACTCAAGAATATCACCATTATGGGAGATGACACAGAGAGGTGAGAGGGGCAAAGAGGAGGGAGGACGGTGAGAAAAGAGCATATATTTAGTTTTTTTAGTATTGAGGACTAGTTGGTTACACTGGAACCAGTCTTCAAGGTCCCTGGAGTCAGAGGCAAGTTCCTTATTGATCAAGGTGACAGCAGGAGAGGAACAATAAATAATGGCATTGTTCACACAGAGGTGCACAGAGGCCCCTCCACAATGCCTAGGAAGATCATTTATAAATAGTGAGAACAATAGCTGGCCCAATATAGAGCCTTGTGGGACACTGCATATAATATGTTTGAAGCCAGAGGGAGCACCAGCCCATTTGACACCTTGAGAACGGCAGGAGAGATAGCTGTGAACCCAGAGTAGGGCAGTGGAATCCAAACCAATAGCCTGCAACTGTTGCAGCAGGAGATCATGGTTTACAAGGTTGAACGCTTTAGTCAGGTCAACAAAGATGGCACCAGTGGCAGAACCTTGATCCATGGCTTGGTAAATATCCGATGTTACTTTCAACAAGGCCGTGAGGGTGCTGTGTCTTTTTCTAAATCCATGCTGATTAGGGGACAGCAGGTTATAATTCTCTAAGTACTCCTGTAGATGCTGGTAGACAATACGCTCCTGGATCTTAGCAAGAGGACAGAGAATAGAGATCGGTCGGAAGTTCTCAACAATGGTATTAGGCCCCCCATTGTGCACTGGTTCAACTACTGCAACTTTCCACTTGTCTGGTACAGTGCTAGACAGGAAAGAACAATTGAACAAATCATGCACTTGGCGAGCAAGAGCAGGAGCTCCAAGTTTTAGTAATTTAGGCTCCAGGGAGTCATGACCAGGGGAACTCTTGGCCTTTAGGTTAGCAAGGAGCCTCTGGACCTCTTTGCAAGTGGCCAATTTCAGATGGAAGGCTGGGTGTGTACCCGTGTATCCTTCAGTAGTTGGTGTTGAGGATGGGTTGGGAGGCTATGAAAACAGAGAGGTATATTTGAATAGATCAGTAAAAAATTAATTAAATCCAGAGGCAATATATAAGGGTTCAGTGAGGGAGGTGCTCTGGGAAACAATGGAGTTAGGTAGTTCCATGGTCTTCCCTTTGACCAGGGAATTAACCTGTTGCCAGAACTCTTTTGGGTTACAAAGGTGTTCAGTTTGCAAAGATTTGAAGTGATGGGGTTTGGCTTTGTGAAGGGAGTTCTTACATTGATTTCTAAGCTGCCTGTAAAGCGTCCATATCCGAGGGTAGGCCACTTTTTTTTAAAGGACCGCCAAGCCCGGTCACGAGAAGACATAAGTGTCCTTAGCTCCTTACTGAGCCAAGGAGCATTAATACCCTTAGTTCTGCATTTTTTAGGGGGCATGGGTATCAACAATATGGGTAAAGGTAGTTATAAAAAAATCCAGGGCTTGGTTGATATCAGGGAGAGTCAAGATGGGGCTCCAGTTCATGCTATGGATGGAGGCAATAAAGCTATTGACTTCTAACCTGGACATATCCTGGACGAGGGTAATTTCAGAAGGGGGGTTGGAGTAGTTATTCCTCCAGACACACATAGTGGGAGAGTGATCGCTTATACTGTCCAATAGTACACCAGCATATCTGACCTTCAGAAGGCTGTTGGTAATAACCCAGTCCAATAATGAGTCCTTGCCAGACTTGTTGATGCACGTGGGATCTTGAATGAGTTGCACTAGGTTTGAGTCCGCTAGGGTAGCACAAGTTTTATCAGCAGCAGGGTTAAGCCAGTCATTGCTGAAATTACCACACAGTATGAGGTCATGCTGGGAGAGATTGACAAGTGAGGAGATGAAGGGAGGAAGGCTAAAAGTGGCAGTATTGGGGGCAGATAGGCACAACCAATAATTATCTTCTTGACATTGCCAAGAGTCAGGGAGAGAACAGGGCTTCCACCGACGGGGATTCCATTGCAGGTACAGGCAGTTCAGCTACAACTAGGTCAGCTCTAGTGTATATCATAACTCCACAAGCCCTTTTACCCAGCCGGTCCTTCCTGAAGAAGGTATACCCAGATAGTGCCACCTCATGCAGCTTAATAGCAGGCTTGAGCCAAGACTCAGAAATGCAGAGGATGTCAGGAGACTTCAGAGTAACTCAGGCCTCTAGTGCAGCCATCTTAGGTCAGATACTTCTAACATTCATATGTACAACTCTCAGGCCCTTCAATGGGGCAGAGCAGGTGCACCATGGTATGAAATTGGGGTGGGACATGAGGGCCCAGGGTTGAGCTCGATGTTCCCTGCGAGTAACAGAAGAAGAGTGGAAACACAAAGAGACACTGAAGCCCATGAGAACAGCATAGCTGGGACTCCAGGGCAGGAGGGAACACGCAAGTGTTTACTAAGCCAGGACCCCAGAAGCACCGTGTCAGATCTGGGAAGACATGGTAAAAGTAAGCAGACAAGTTGATTCTTGGACAAAATTGGGGAAGGGGGTAGAGGAGTAGAGCCCTTGGGGGCTGACCTAAGGCCATTGCAGTAAACTGGTTGGCAAGGCATAGGATAGAGAGACAGAAAAGAGTTAAAACCCATCCGGTGCAGCCCATGCTGGTGGGATAAGGTGAGGGGGCCACAAAAGAGAATAAAGTCAGAGATGAAATCCAGCGATGGTTACAGTTGGTGAAGCGCAGAAGACAGGGCTGGAAAGATAGCTGATAGGATTAATCACCATACTGTACAATATGAAATGAAATGCTACAGGCAGGAGAAAGCTAAATAAAATACAAGGACAGATGCCACAAAAGCAAGCTGTGATTTACAGCTAATGGAGACAATAATAAGTGAGGACCTTGCAGTAAAAAGCAAGACGAAAATGATGACCTTACAGCCAATAACGAGATAAGGGTATAAGACCTTATAGCCAATATTGAGATAGTAGGTGTGGCGGGGGCGGAGCCAAAGAATATTTAATTAAAGTATGAGGTGGGGAGGCCAAAACTCTACTCCCCATCCAGAAGGGAGAGGGAGCAGTGGAAGTTGTGACAGCCAGCTGACAAGCTTTGTCAGAGTCAGGCACCTGAACTCGCTCAGCTAAGCTGTACTCCAGGGATCATAAGCCATGAAACTGATTGGACAAGCACCTGGTACAGCGCCAGTCAGGACCCTGTTACAGCAGCAGTTAGAACCAACATGAGGCATCACCATTTAAAATGGGTGCTGAGATGAGGATGTGGACCATACCTGTGGTGGCTTCAGCAGGAGGGACTTGCTGGCAGAGGCAGATGGTAGCAGTAGAATTGCCCGCACCACCACCACAGAAGAAGGCACACCCGGTTGGGGGCTTGGGGATTCTGTGGTGGTTTCAGCAGGAGGGACTTGCTGGCAGAGGTGGGTGGCAGTAGTAGAATCGCCGCACCGCCACATAAGAAGGTGCACCCGGTCGGGGGCTCAGAGATTCTAAATAAATAGAATAAGATTAGAAGCCCACATATTTGGTTGATCCTGCTGTCCTGCCCAGGCCTGGTATTTATGATTGGGAGACTGGCTGAAAGAATACCCAGAATCCACCATGGCTAACCTCAGAATGAGGCTGCAACTGCAGGAGATACAGTACAACAGATTGAAACTCTGTTTCTAGAGTTTGGGAGTTTCAAGTTTGCTGTTTGCCAGTCCTACAGCCCTCTGAAGGCTATACATGGTTTATACTTAGTCTTTGGAGGACAGTGGGACTGACAAACAGCTGATTGAAACTCCTAAACACTGGAAATGGAATTTCTAGTCATTGAGACCCCTGCAGCTGTAACCTGGTCCTGACATCAGCCACGGAGGATTCTGGGATTCTTTCAGCTGGTCTCCTGATAGTAAATGCTGTAGCTGCAGGATAGCAGGAGCAAACAGATACAAGGGCATCTAATTTAAAACCACAAAGTAAGACATTTTTGTTTTCAACATTAAATATTAATTGGGGCCAGCCCCAGCATTCATGACCATTCCCTTTAAAGAAGTAAAAAGCTAGCTGTTATGCAGAGTCCTGTTTCTTCAAGTATGCCTTCTCTTTGAACCTCATGAAAGAGACTGTCACAGTGTCATATGTTCAAAGCAGCAATAGACCATCCTGAAATAACCTGAACTGTTTTCCTACCTGCTCATTTTACTTAAGATTTATAGCACTAGACATATACACCAACCCAAAGGCATTTAACCTGACTTTTGTGCATGTCTAACTCTCTCTTACCCATGACCCCCTGACACACCCAAAAAGTGGCATTGTCCTTAATGATAACACACAACTTGGAATGTATTATTGCTGTAATGAAATGGTGGAAATAAAGACAAAAGGACAAACAGTATTAACACTTAAAAATAAGTTATTGTTAAAGAATACTAACCCAAACAATTTGGTTCAGTGTTGTCATGGTGTAATACCATGGCTTGGAATGTAAATCAGATTACATGATTTCTGTTACCCATTAATAATGTAAAACAAACCTCTTTCAGCAGGCAAAAATCTCAAACTCACTAGAAAAGACAAACTCTAGCCAGAGCAGATACGACTGTGGCAAGCTTCCAAAGCTCCAGACAGCTAGTTCCGGCAGCGCCACTGAGTACCATCTGTAAGATGGCGGTGGTGATGCAACTGCGCATGTGCGGCATTCCCACATGCATAATTGCGGTGAATGGCATTCTGCCGTTCTCAAGATGGCAGCTCCAGCTAACTGCACATGTGCAGTTCTTGTGCCGGAATGCGGAAGTAACAGTCAAAATAGCATGGCTATTACTCCGTAGCGGCCAGCCATGGCTGAGTGCTCCCATGGAAGTGTGCCACGAGTGGACATTTTCAGGCTACAGATGGCAAAACGACTGCAGGCCCCACCCACAGCCGTAAAAAAGCAGCTCACTGACTGATTTGTGAAATGTTTAGGTGTGAGAAACTTTTGTGCAGTTGTAAACATTGTAAACTTAATTGCCTTTGCTGCACAGGAAGTGTATGAAATATGTGACAAAACATTGTTTACTTTTATTTTCTTCTTTATGTAAAACATTTTAATTTGAAGCATACAGCAAACATAATAGCAAAAGTACTGGGATTTGGTTTGTAGCAGTATTCTGGAGTCCCTAAGGTCTCTATCTTAAGGCTTATCCTTTTCTGTATTTTTCTGAAGTCCCCCCCCCCCCCCCCCTTCTGCTTGTCTTCATGCATTCACATGTATGTGGATGACATTGTGCTTTTTGCCTTTGGTGCCTTGGTGTCTGGTTTGAAATGTTTCTCAAGTGTGACTTTGACAATTTTTAATGCTTGTTCTGCTCAAACCAGCTCTCTATTTATATAAAAAAAATGATCACAATGCAGATTTTGGCCAGACTTTCTGTCTATCCAATGTTTAAGACTAATGATGGCACCGCACTTAAAGAAGTTTCCTACTTCAATTACTTCAGTGCGTGGCTACATTGTCTCCTGGACTTCTCAGCATACATCAGTACCATGCAAAAAAAAAAACTGTGACTGAAGCTTGGCACTCTAGCACAAGCCTTGCTTCCTCCTCCTGCTCCATCATGAGTTTGTTCTAAAAATGATCTTGTCATTGTTTGACTAATTGGATGTCGTTTACATTGCTGTGCACAGAACATTCTTGCCTGACTGGACACTGGTTTCTTCTTCTTCTTCTTCAGTTGTGACCCAAACCTCCCATAAGTGGGCTGGGAAAAGCCCCTTACTTGCGGCTGCTTTCCAATTGGTGCGGCACTGCTTACAGTGCGCAGTGATTGGTCAGGACAATCTCTTCTCACCTCAGCCATTGGTGTGCACTCAGACTGCTGCTTAACAGCCTTATTACAACCTCCTGAAGCTTTTCAGCTACTTGGTCTTTGGGGAAAAGTGTGATATTTTGTCACACCCCCACCACCCTCTCCCAGGTCTCCATTAAATACACTCTGTCCCCTCCCACATTGGGCTGCTGCACCAATCCGCTCAGCACCCTCTGCCTCAACCAATTATACGTGTCATAACTGATACCCTACTTTTCTCTCTGTCTTCACCCCCCTTTAGCATAACTGTGCCTCCCTAATATCCTAAACCATGGTGGCTTTAAAACTGCTACCAACAGTATTATTTGCAGTTTTTATAGTACTGCTCTGCCCCAATTCACATGAGGTTGCATCCTCTCACCCTAACTGCCAGCTAATGCCAACCACTGCTCTGCATTACACTCCTGGCATGACAACTGGGATCCAACATAATTACCCCATGTCCCACTGCTTCCTACTATGGCTTACTCCTTATCTTCTGAAGCCTCATACGTCTAGCTGACCGAGTAATCTACTTGCTGTGGCAGCCCTCTGCAACAAGGCTAGTCAACCCATGCACCATTACACAAAGGAACGCAGATGCCTAACAAACAAGCAAGCCATTAAAATTCTGAAAACCTCCCTCATGAGATTTCTTTTAATCCTGCTTCTACTCTCAGGAAACGTTCACCCTAACCCTGGACCTCATGAACATCTGCCTACCCCCAGAATAGAGCAATGGGGTCCCTCACTCTGGCATCCATTAATGTCTGTAGCCTTCTTAACAAACTCAATAACCTCCAAACCTAGATCCAACAACACAATCCCGACATCCTCTCTGTTGTTGAAACATGGCTTACCTCCAAGATCCCTGACTCTGCAGTAGCAATTCCCGGATACTCAATCTGCAGGATGGACAGGATCTCAAAGCGAGGTGGTGGCTGCACCATATACCTGAAAGATACTCTCATGGGACATGCTATCCATGTTCCAAACCCGGGTTCACCATCTCAGGTCCTCCCTATCAGAGTTCTTCTAGGGGCCCATAACAAAAATATTACTGTAGTCTCTGTATATATACCCTCAAAGAACCAAGATAACGGCTTCAATAACTTAATGGAATGCCTCAAGGGACTGTGCCATAGTATGGAGACCATAATTATGGGGGACTTTAATAACAACTGGCTTGCACCCAAGGCCTGCATCTATAAGGATACTGTCACTGCACAGCACCTCACACAGCTCGTACCATCACCCACTAGAAGCAACTACAGGACAGGGACCAGCACCGTAATTGACTGGATACTGTCAAATCACCCTGAAAGAATTACTAAGGTGTCTGTCCTCCCGGACTCCATAAGTGACCACTCACCTGTGATCTGCTTTTGGCTAACAATATCACCAAGCCCCCCCCTAAAATAATATACACTAGGGTTCTCAAGCAGGGACACCTACACCTGCTAAAATCTCATATAAGCAGGCTGGATTGGTCTAAAATTGACACTCTCAAGGACGTAAACAGCCCTGGAACTGTTCGTTAGCCTCTTCACTACAGCCTGTGATATATATGCACCACTGATAAAGAAGAAAGTCAAAGGCCTGTTGAACCCTTGGATAAACTCTGAGCTCATAGTGCAGCTCAAGCTAAGGGACCACCTCTGGCATTGTGCTTGAGCCACAGGAGCGCAAGGGGACATTCAACAGTACAAAGCAGCAAGAAATGGCTGTACCCGGGCTATCCGGAAAGCCAAATGCAAATACTTCAGAGAGGCACTTTCCAACTCCTGGGGTGATGGGAAATAGTTCTGGAATAACCTGAAGGACCTCACAGGGAAGGAAGCTAAGACACCACCCACTATGCTTAACATTGATGGTACACCTACACTTGACCTAAATACGATCTCTAACACATTCAACAACGCGTTCTCTAACCTGAGCAGTGCCCTACCACCGGATTTTTTCAATGACCCCATCTCCAACTCCACCTTTACAACGTCGTCCCAAGCACACCCTGCCCCACAGTTCTTCTTCCAAGAGATCCCTATGCACCTAGCCAGAACCTATATATGCAAGGCCAGCAGCAAAACTGGGTACAGTGGTGACTCCCTCAATCTGAAGCTGCTTGCATTAGTTCTAGATGAGCTCCTTGAACCCCTGACAAAGATCTTTAACCTATCCTTAAGATTGGGTCAGTTCCCATCACTTTGGAAACAGGCAACTATCACACCTGTGTACAAAAGTGGAGACAAGTCGCTGCACACCAACTACAGGCCCATCTCCATCCTCTTCCCCTTACTGAAAGCTTTGGAATGAATAGCCTCTGATCAATTTGTAGAGTTCCTGGACAAGTATGAAATCCATTGCCTAGAACAACATGGATTCTGGAAAGGGCATAGTACCACCACGGCACTGTTGGAATTCACCAGTTTCCTCTGTGACACCCTTGACCAAGGTATATGTGGTGGGGCGGTATTCATTGATCTAACAAAGGCTTTTGACGCCATTGACCACCCACTACTTCTCGATCAACTGTCCGCCCTTGGCCTCTCCAAAGATGCAGTGCGCTGGTTTGCTAGATACCTTGGGGACAGGTGTCAGGATTGCTGGAGTCACCTCAGATGAAAAACCAATCCTCTCAAGTGTCCCCCAGGGGTCAATATTGGGACCATTACTCTTTTCTCTCTTTCTTAATGGTCTCCCAAGCATCTGCCAACAGAGAATATTACTTTATGCGGATGATGCAGTACTATTTACAAGGGACTGAGATACTAGCCTTCTAGAGAGTCACCTAAAACGCGACTTCAGGTGTGTTGAAGATTGGTTTTGCTCGCATAAACTTGTTCTGAACTATAGCAAAACTAAGGTTATATGACATTCTACAACCCACGGAGCAAGTACAAACCTCTGCTCCTCAACATCAAGAGCCATGCGGGGGCTTTACTTGAACATGTTCCTGAGTTTAAATACCTTGGCATCATCCTGGACAGCTCACTTTCATACTTGCATCATATTGGTAATGTAGGAAAAGCTGCCAATATACGGATTGGCCTGCTCCACAAGCACAAGTGTTGCCTGACCCCAGAAGCCCTTAGGCTGGCTATCTATAGCTCTGTCACCTCCATTATTGACTATGGTCTTGCCATCTACAGCTCTGACTCCCCTACTGCTCTTTGTGACACTCAGCAAAGCCTGTAGGCTCCTAACGGGTGCCTCTCGCCTATCTCACACCTGTGACCTATATGCCCAGGCTGGATGGCTACCACTCCTGAATAGAATTTAATACCAAACCTGTCTACTCACCAAAAAAATTCTCCTTGGGCACATGCCGCCTGGAGTTGCAAAACTCCTTACAGCCTACAGCAGCACCCAACCTACATGGAAAGCTCATCAACAGACATTCCAGGTCCCCAGATGCAGGACCACTATGGGACAGAGATCATTCACACACAGGCCTCCTCAGTGGTACAATACCCTTAACAAAGAAGCATTTACAGCTGTGACTCTTGGCCCCTTTAAAAGGGAACTTCAACTCTCCCTTGCCTCAACCACGCAGTGTGACTGCCTCTCCTAAACAATGGTCTTTACCTCCTACCGTAGACAATGGTGTTCTGTATTCCTGCCACTTTGCCCCTCTTTTCATCACCTGCCCCCCCTACTCCACCCTTTACCCATCCTTCCCCTCTCAGCTGATACTAGGCCTGAGCCACCATCACCAATCTCTTGTCATCCACCTCTACCATCTGACAACGGCCATTTGCCTGCTGATTCCTCACTGCCTCCCTCCACTCCATATGCAGTTCACCTTCAAAACTTACTCATGCTGGCTTTTGCTGACTCGCTCTGCAAATTACTGTATATACCATGCTTAGTCAACTTTGAGTATAAAGTATGTATCTATTGTTTCCTTTGTACTGATGTTACCCTACATCCTTTGATGTGGAACCTTTGTAAATGAGCAGTTCCTGCTCAAAGGTACTTATAATCCTACAGTATACTAAATAATATAAAAATATGTAAGTTATTAACCACTGCTACCTAAACCAGTTCCTTTCTCTCCTCCTTACCTGTAATCACACCAGCTCTCCCAGTGTGCCTGTTTTCTAGCTAAATTCTGGTTTTCCACATTCCTGTCCTACTTTATACCCTTTCCTCTCCCCATCCTTCCTTTTCTCTTAATCTCTCACTCTGCCATCATGTGCTCCTTCTTTACCCCTGCTGTAAACCTCTGCTGGACAATTTACCTTTCCCCCTTGCCTTCCTTACCTTCCACTCCCATTCACCTCTCCTCCATTTCCTTTATCAGTAACTCCTTAGGGCTCTCTATGTCCATGCCTGTGCCTGTTTCCCACTACATGAGTTCATTGCCTCATCCTGTTCTTGTAACCTAACTTCACTGTATTGTAAACACATTGCCCTTAGGAGTTACTCTAGTTCTTTTGAACTGCCAAAGATTGTATAATTGTATTTAGGAGTGAAATAAAAATAGCATACTCACTGAAGGCTGTTTTGAAAATGTATTTATATGGTTTTAACAGACACAAGGATGCTAACCAGAATGGTAGAATTCTGCTATGTATTGTCTCCTTCCAGAGGCTTCATTAGTTTTCAAAACAGTCTTCAGTGAGTGCACTTTTTATGGCTACAGTGGGCAGAGCCCTGCAGTCATTTTGCTATTACAGTAGAAAAGGGAGCTCCTCTGATTCCTAACATACTAGATAAAATTAGAGGTTTTGTGGTATTACTCCTATTTCATTCAGCTGAGCAGTGCTTCAAAAGGGTATCCGGTCAATATCGCGCAACCGAAATAGCGCTGCATAATGTAGTGCATAGAAAACAGTGCCAAAATATATTAACGTGAACACACTAAAGCGGACGTCCTAAAGAGCGCATGTCAGGGTTGATGTAAGAGAAAGTAATAATGTGCACAGTTAACCTCTGGAGCGCTTCAATCACTTTCACAGCTAAATTTGGTCCAGCATACCAAAACACACCAATAATATCTCACATCTAACTGTGCTGCTGAAAGATTGCTCCAGACTTTTAAAGATCTTTACACAAGATCAGTAGGGTTGTTTTTTTTTTAAAACAAAGACATTAATAAGAGACAGCATAGTAACCTCCTCTAATGACATTGTGTTTCCTTGTTCTTCCCAAGTCATTACCGGATCCCCCACCCCCCCAAGTATTCTCTATAATAGACATACTGTATGAATTATCCCCCTGAAATTTGTTTAGTCTGTGGGGGCAAAAGTCACTCGGGGGGGGGGCTAGGTTTAGTGTCCAAGATTCCAGTAACTTAAAATGACCACAAGCTATGCTAGTCTGTTGCTGCCTATGCAGCTTTAGAAACAACAATATCAAAATCCACACTGCATAGACGATGGGTAAGTCTGGATCTAAATATAGATCCCTGTAAGGCTTATTCATCTGACACAGTTATGGATTAGATGTACTGCAGTGTCTTTAATAGAGTTCAGGAGATGTCTGGAAATTACCTTGTGGAAGATGCATGGAAATCGCTGAGCAGTCCCACCAAAGGTTTCGGCGACTTCCATGGGATACATACACAGATTACCCCACTAAATTCACGACTACATCCACGTTCTAAAATGGACAAAATTTATTTAAAAATTCAGATAAAAAAGTATCATGAAATTCGCTCTCTGGACAAAGTAACATGTAAGGTTGTGAAACCTGCCACTTTTTGTATCTGTATTTCAACTTCAGCACGTGAGACACCATGTGACATTGTGCGACATTATGTAGCTACGCTATTAATGCGTAGTGCTGTTTTGTATGCGCTTACATTTACCGTGCTAAGAATACTACACTATTTTGACGCTGAACCCTTCAAAAGCACTATTTTGTGTGCTAAGCTTCAATTTGGTTGGAACTGTCTTTCATGAAAGATTCATAGTTCATAAACATGTCAGCTCAGTCAGCCTTTCTCAGCTATAAAGGGAGATAAGCAGACAACTTGGGACTGACAGTGAGTAAGTCAAATGTCACAGAATGGAATGTTTTATGTCGTAAATCATCTGATATTACAACTCTCACTGAAGATAAGTTAAAGGACCCCAAAACACAGCTTATTTAAGTTACAGTTTTTTTTACAGTGGAGGTTTGAAATGGACTGTTCATGTGCACTTTTTCATCATAAAATTTACCATGCTTTTGAAATTTGTTGCTGAAGTACTGAAAACAGAGTTTGCTGGTCAGTGCTGGTTATGCGTCTTCTGCCTGAAAACTTAGATCAGCTAAGCTAGCTGTATTACCTTTGGATTTCAATAATGTTTACTGTGCCTGTGCTCACTATTCATCATGTTTGAAGTGGAGGAATATAAAGATTTTGAGGACATACTTTTAAACTTTTATATTGGTGTCCAACCTTACCAGTCTGGGCCCACAGTATCCAGTGTTAATCATTGTGAGGGGGCAAAAGCTGCATCTGATTCTGACATAGAGACTGACAGTTCTGATTCAGATGACACAAATCAGAAACTTACCTTGGATTGGTTAGCATTTTTAATTAATACATAATCATTCCTTTATCTGTAATCTAGGGGTCATTGTCTGTTTTATTTAGCAACACAAAGGTATTCCAGTCCTTCATATCATCTGTGATACCCACCCCATTATATTGTATAGCAACTCATGATCCATGCTGCATCTCAAATTGTATATCTATATTTTTAATATGTTTTTGTACTCATCAGTCCTGAACTATATCAAGTCATACTGTGTATTGCATGTGTATATGTGTGTGTGTGTGTGTGGGGGGGGCTCTGCAGAGGTGCCCATGTGCACCCATTGCTATCATAATTTGATGGTGCTTCATATTAGTTTATTAAGGGCTGCGTTTGGATGTGGTTTCATCTTGTGTTGCATCACAAGTATGTTTGTGCATATTTTTCTCATTGTATAGTGTGTGTATGTGAGAGTATGTGTACTGTGAGGGTGGTCCTGGCCGTTTGTTCCTGTACTGTCACCTGTATGACCACTTGTGGATGTTCATGGACAGGGGTTGAAAATGACACCGGCCCCACTAGCCAAATGCTGCTAGATACTGTTTTGAGATAGACAGCAATCTTTGTAAGAATAAAAAAAGAGCATTGCAAGTATCACGTTTAGAAAAACAGGACTGTGATCCTGAGCACGCGTGTGACATCGCCATGGACGTGACTCGCATGCTCAGGATCACAGTCCTGTTTTTCAAATTGGTAAAAGTAAGACTTGCAATGCTCTTAATTATTCTTACAAAGATCCCCATGCTCAGAAGAGCATGTACTTTTAGCCCCAAGTATCACTTAAGCTTGTTCAGGAGATTCGCACACATGCTATGCATGTTCACATTGAGAAGAACCATCCGGTGGTGGAAGATTGGTCAAGCACTAAGGTAATGTGCTTGGTCTGAGCTAAAGTATATATTTTTTTAATTTAGGTAACAGGTCAAACTGTTACTCATATTGGGGCACTTGAATAGTTTTATTTTGCCATAGATGTTATTACAGGCACACTGGTCACACAAGCTCAGTATAGATGCTGAAAGTGGACAGTGTCCCTTTAATGTGAGCACTGCTCATGCACTGCATTGATAAAAGTTTCCAGAGAGCTGCAAAGTACAGTAAGCTGAAACTGATTAGCGGCTAGAAACAAACCATTAGGAAACTTTTATTAATTCATTGCAGTGAGTAGTGCGCACATTAAGCAACTCACTGAAAAATGCTAAACCAGTGAGTTGGAGGAACAGTTTAATATGATTTACACTGTATGTTATACTGGAATATATACAGTATGCATATATGTGTATATGTATTAGTGTGTGTATCACAACAATTAGAAAGTGCAGTTAGGTAGCTCAGTGGCCAGTGCAAAAATTGCTAGTTGACATTCCCCCTCTATCTAGATCAGTTTCAGCCTTATGCATGATATTGCTGATTTACATGAGTTGTCTAGTGGCAAGCTCCCCACACTTCGATGTCCCTCGCAGCCTGAAAAGAAGAACACGGTCCCTCGATGTCTTTTCTTATTCTGCAAAAATGTATGTAGGCAGTGCACTGCTATGTTATACTGGAATATACTGTATAGCAGTTTGAATTTGTATCTGGTCTATTTAGTGCAATACAACCAGCTACACATGTTCACATCTGGTAGAATTAGTGCTTGGTGCTTACACTTACCCTGCTGATTCAAGCACCCGACTGCTGCTTTTCACATCCCTCCAGCTATCTGAGTGCTCTGTGGCATTCAACAAGGAAGAGGGAGGTTAATGTCAACCTTGTTTCCTCCCTCGTGACCATGAGCCCTCCAGCAGCTTTAATTCACAGCAGTTTTGAGCGGGACCATTACTTAAAGTAAGCAGGCTCTGTAGCTCTGTCCACAACAGCTGCTTTGCCCTCCGATTACTGATGTTTGAATCCAATCTGGTGTAGAAAGCAGGAGAGAAGGCTCATTCACTCAGCTGCTGCTTTTCAAACTCCTGCTGTGACCTGAGTGTTCAGAGGGTTTTGGTGGGGGAGAGGGGGGCACTGAGGAAGATCCCCTACAGTGCTCTTGTGGAAACTGCCATGTGTCTTTTGACTTCCACCAGGACATGCGCCAATCATGGGCAGACAGAACTTTTTTTAATTTTTATAATTACTATTTTTATTCCTCTGGCATGGCATCCCTCTGCCTGGCTTACTGCACAGCTGTGGGACAACAAGAAGCAGCACATCCTGGAAATAAAATATGCCAGTGCAACTCAGGACAGCAAATCCTAAAAGACCGCTTCAACCAAGTGGACTGCACTTGAGGAGTCTAGTAAAATAAAACACATCCACCTTGCAAAACACAAACCTAACCGGCTTGTGGCTCAATGGCTTGCTATGTGCTGCTAATATTCATTTTCTGGTTATTTTCGCTGATGTTTCTCAACAGTGAAAATAGTGAAAATAAACAGAACATGAATATAACCTTCTATACAGTACATGCACATGTGAGTATATGTATTAGTCAGTGTGTGTGTATTACAACAATTAGAAAGCGCAGTTGGGTAGCTCAGTGGTTAATGCAAAAATTTCTAGTTCACATTCCCCAACTATCTAGATCAGTTTCAGCCTTCTGCATGTTATTGTTGATTTAAATGAGATGTCTATTGGCAATCCCCCACTTTTCGATGTCCCTCAGAGCCTGAAAAGAAGAACATGGTCCCTCAAAGTCTTTTTTTAATCTGTAAAAAAAGGTCCATTGCTGATGCAACCCTGCACCCCCCAACCCAACCTCCCACTGAGCACCCGCCACCCCACATCCCACAGCCACTCCCACACACCCTCACGCACCTGAACAAATCCCAATGTGAAGATCCACTGTCCCATGGAAGACATGCCTTGCTGCTGGAACTGGTGACTACTATATGGAAAATAAGGTAAGTGTAATTGAAAACCCATTGAAATACACTGAACCGCAGTTACCTTCTTTCTCATGTAGCAGTTCCCAGTTCAAGCAGCAAAACATGTCTTCGATGGGAGAGTGGATCTTCATAATGAGACCTGTTCAGGTGAGTGAGGGTGTGTTACAGAGTCTGGAGGTGTGGGGTGGTGGGTGCTCAGTGGGAGGTCGGCTGTGGGGGGGAGTCACATCACCCTCCAGTCTGCCCTATTAATCCCTATCTAGTGTGAGACCCCATTCCCAAACAGAATTCTGGAGCCCCCTTTGCCTCCAGGATACCCTTGTGTCTATTCCACTTCTTAAATTCAGTGACCATTTTAGCCCCTACCATCCCCTCTGGTAGACAATTCCAGGTGTCCACCACCCTCTCCATGAAACAATATTTTTCTCACATTTC
The DNA here is from genome assembly GCA_016271365.2 of Neoceratodus forsteri. Lineage (NCBI taxonomy): Eukaryota > Metazoa > Chordata > Ceratodontiformes > Ceratodontidae > Neoceratodus > Neoceratodus forsteri. Next base: position 1,274,459,566 of record CM057450.1, on the reverse strand, counting down.
CCCTGAGCCTTCCCCCCATCTAACTTCTTTTTGTGCTCCCTTGACTTGGAGCATCTCTTACTTTCGATGATGTTTCCTTCCTATGCTCTGTTTATATCACTGATGTATCTCTATGTCGCAGTCATTTATTATTTATTTATTTCATTTTTGTTGACCGTGTAAGTGCACTAGGCTAGTCATGACCTCATCCCTCCTTTCCTCCAGGGAAAACATATTTAACTCCATTAGTCTTTCCTCATAGGTCTTATCCCACAGACCCTGCAACATTTTAGTTGCCCTCCACTGCACCACTTCCACCCTGTCTATGTTCTTTCTCAGATGGGGCCTCCAGAACTGCATGCAGTATTCCAGGTGCAGTCTCACAAGTGTCTTATACAGGGGCAGATGACCTCCCTCTTTCTACTCGTGAAACCTGTCCTGATTCATCCAAGCATCTGGCTAGCCTTTCCAGCTGCCTTATCACACTATCTACTTTTTCTTAGATCCCCTGAGATGATAACTCACAGGTCCCTTTCCTGCTTTGTGACTGTCAGTACCTCCTCACCGAGTTCATACTTTGCCCCTGGGTTCTTCTGCCCTATGTGCATGATCCTGCACTTCTTTGCATTGAATCCCAGCTGCCATTCTTCAAAACATTTCTCCAGTTTTCTATGGTCTTCCCTCATTCTTTTAACACCCCCTGAAGTGTCCACCCTATTGCATACCTTTGTATCATCTACAAAGAGGCATACCTTCCCCTCCAGTCCCTCTGCAATGTCCCCAGTAAAGACATTGTCCCCAGTAAAGACACTGACCTATGTGGCACCCTACTCATCACCTCTCCCTTTCCAGAGTACCCCCTGTTTGCCACAACCCTCTGACTCCTTCCATTCAGCCAGTTCTCCATCCATAGAACTATTTTGTGGTCCACCCCTAGGCTGCATAGTTTGTTAATCAGACTTTTATGGGGGGACAGTGTCGAAGGCCTTTCTGATGTCCAGATAGGCCACATCCAGCACACCTCCCTGGTCCACTACCTTAGTTACCAAATCATGCTGTAGATTAGTACAATGAGTTAATGCAAAACATAGTGCTTATCTTAAATAGTGTAAAAGTTAGGGTTAGATGTAAAAGTACATACATGCCATATAAGGCAGTGTATGTCTGTTAGTGTGTGTGTGGCAATGCTCTGTGTGTATAGACAGTGCACTGCTATGTTATACTGGAAAATATACTGCATATGCATATATGTGTATATGTATTAGTCAGTGTGTATGCATCACAACAATTAGAATGTGTAGTTCGCTGGCTCAATGGTTAGTGCCAAAATTGGTAGTCTACATTCTCTCACTATCTAGATCAGTTTCATCCTTATGCATGTCATTGCTGATTGAAATGAGTTGCATAGTGGTAAACCCCCCCCCCCATGTCCCTCGGAGGCTGAAAAGAAGAAAATGGTCCCTCAATGTTTTTGTTTTTAAATCTGTAAAACTGTGTGTAGACAGTGCACTGCATGTTACATTGGAATATATATGTATATATGTGTATGTGTATTAGTCAGTGTGTATGTATCACAACAATTAGAAAGGGCAGTTAGGTGGCTCAGTGGTTAGTGTAAAAATTGCTAGTTTAAAAATTTCTCACTGCCCACAATACCAATATATTGCAGTTGTATTGGCTCTTGCTGGATTTTGTTTCCACTGCTCTATCTATGCCAATTGGCTTTTATAGCTGCAACTTTAGGAGCACATGGCGAATGCTGTTTTTCATTTTTTCACACTGCATTGCATTTGTTTTACTGTTGTACAGGTATACTTCTGTTTTTATCATTTTGATCATTGTTATTTTTTGCAGTGGCTGTACTGTTGTTTGCTCTACCCATTGGTGTTATATTGCATACTTGTGATTTTTGTAATTTTGCTCCTTACTGTTTCTTGCTTGACCCATCAGCTTTCCCCTGAGTCATCCTCTTCTCTCCAGTTCACACCTGGAAATCAACATCTGCTGTGTGTACCTTTCTTAAACAAACAATTTTAAATAAAAAAAAGCATGTAACGTTGCTGGAGCATTGTTTTCTACTGTTAGCATTTTTCTTAATTAAAAAAAAACACAACAATTAATAGAACTTAAAATATTAATAAAATGTATGCTCATTTTGATTGGGGCCATGCAGCACACTGCAGAATATCTGACTACATAGGGAGAGATGGGGCCTAATGTTGCATACTGTAACATCAAATATGCAAATAAAAATTTCAAAAACCCTTCGGAATGTTGGGAGAGATAGCCCAAATCCCATTCCTTCTTCTTCATGTGGTCACTGCCATAACAAGCAAGTACTGTAAGTACATGTTCAAAAAGCATTGTAAGCATTGTCAGGAATGCAATCCCACACCATGCATGTCAAAAAGGACAACATGTCCCCACAAATGCTTTTGAAAAATGTGGATTTTGTCAAGCAGAATGGAAAACAGCCAACTCAGCACTCCTGACACCTTTCCCATAGCCACATGGATTAAAACAACTCTACAGCCGATCAAAGTAAATGTAAGTGTATCAGAGTCTCTGGGAGAAAATCATAAATAGAATATAAAGTGCACTATAGCCACCTCACACACCTCTAATTAGTGCCTTCCTGTCTTCTGAGGCTGAACACTGCCTTCTACTGCACTACTGGTATAAGAGGCAGTGTCTGGCTTCAAAAACTAGGAAGGCACCAAACATACAGCACATACAATGAAGATCTGTCAGCATTAAGGACCACCACCCTGAGGAAGTGGATTCTCCCATACAATATCAGAGCAATTTGATGGTCATAACTAAGCCAAGACACAATAAAACTTTGTAAGCTTGTACTGGTGAGTAAGTGGCTTTCTCTTTTCTAGTAAAATCTGCATATATTGTCCACAATGTGTTGTATTGGGTGATATCTGCAGTTTTGTGCTCTTTATTACTTTTGCTCAACTGCCAATATGCTTTTTACATAACCTTTGCCCAGCGCTTTTGCAGTGAAGTGCTTTAAGAATAATGTACTTTAAATATGTCACATGTTGCACTCAGTACATTTGGAGTGCTCTGCAGTAGCATCTGATTTTCGATCTGCTTGCATATCAGCAGCTTACATTTAGTAGCAAAAAACACTCGTGACCTAGCTAAAAAAAAGAGAAGAAAAAAAACAAGCTGAGGAAAACTGATTAAACTGAAAGAGCCACACATTAGCGGAGCTGGTTAAAAAATAAAATAAGAGAACTAGAAAATTTAGCAGCAGAAATAATGTTAATGAAAAGTATTTCACATCGAGAAAAGTTGTAATAAGCAGCTAATGAACAAAAGTATATAATTGATAAGGCTAATGAATAATTTATCTAGAAATCCAATACAGTTGAAAGAGTATGAATAAAGAAAGAAAAAAGGCACTTAAAATAATTACATTTTAATATAGTTAATCAAAAATAGACTATTACAAGGATCATAACAGGTACATTTGATGGTATGCCAGGTAAAGAACTCCCTAAAACAAAGCTTTCATTATCCGTTCATAGAATAGTTTCAGAATATTGACTTTATCCCCATGATTAATCTGGAGAAGTTTGAAAAAGCAATTCATTACCTCCGTGCATTAACAATCAAAAAGTAATTTTGTTGAGTGGGTAAGAAGAACTGCTGCTAGCTTTTGGTTATTAGACGAGTGTCATTAATAACAGCTTGCTGTGAACAACTGAAATGGTTATTCTGTTGAATAATGAACAGCCAGTGAAGGTCAGATAAGATACGTTAGGCCAAAAGTGCTTTTTTTTAAACAATATATAGAGAAATAGCTTATTGCAATGCAGAACACAACTAAAAGTATATGTTTGCTTTTTAAAATTTGTGTTTTAACATCCTTTTGTAAAAAGGCACATTTAACTTCACCGTTGTTCTTTAAAGTGTATACGTGCATCCAAATCTCGGGTTTGCTATGTAATTCTGCCCTGCCCAGTTTCTCACTGTGAGTAGTCATAAATGATTTTTTTTCATAATATAGGTGTGCTCTGTACTCTGACTAGGCAAGGCCATTTTTAAGTAGCCTGTGCGCTCTCTTTGATGTCAGCAAATCACTAGCTCCTTTTCCAGTAGTTGTCAGAATGGAAGCTGGTGAGATGCTGACATCTCTGAGAACATGCAGACTACCTAGAAGTGACACTACTCAGTCTGAATGTGGAGCATTGACACCTTTATGCAAAACAGATCCAACTCAATTGCATGTATATGATGATCAAAGAATTTTGGCAGGGTGGAATAACACTGAATTTTGGATTTAAAGCATGATGGGATGCATCAAGTAGGGAATAAAAAAAAATCAAGGGAAGAATTATTGTTGTATTGTACATGGCATTGGTGAAGGCTCACTTGGAAAATCATGCCAAGTATAAGGATAAGGTAAAACTGGAATAAGTTCAGAGGAGAGTAACATGGATGAGTGGGGGTACAGGTTGGTTGGAGTAGGAATAGAGGCTACAGCAACTGGGTCTCCAATCTTCTTGCTGAAGAAGGGGAAAATAAGGTGATATGATTTAACTGTTTAACATAATGAAGGGCATTGAAAAGGTACTCTAAAGTAGGCTGTTTGTTATACATTAGGAAAAGAGAAAAAGAGAAAATAGAGACATAACCAGAAGCTCCAAGGGGGCAGTTAGAACAGAATTAAGAAAGCAGTACTTGACTTATGGGGTAGATTGAGAAAGGAAGAACTCAAATCAAAGTCAACAGTGCATTTTAAACTAATTAGATGGCTTCTTAATTAAGCAACAAGGCATGATGGTGTGTGTGTGTGTGTGTGTGTGTGTGTGTGTGTGTGTGTGTGTTGTAATAGCACACCTCAGGTGGGTTAAAGCATGAGGTCAAGGGCTGAGTGCTTCCACCACCTCAGAAGTGCTGTTGTCTCAGCACAATGCACCCCACTGAGTGCCTTATTGTGTTTATGATATGGATTTGGTAGTGAAAATAGATTATTGTTCTTAAAGTTTACTTTTACATTAAAACATGTAAAATAAATGGAAAGGGGTACAAAAAATAGGTAATAAGAAAAGTAATCCTTTTTGGCTGTTTAGTTCTTCAGGTCGATCATTGGGTGGCACCTGTGCTGTATGGTGTCTTTGCTGACTGGAGTAAGGGCACTGCTAACATATGTAAGGGCATGACAAAGTGGAATGGTGGCTTCAACATAGTTGAATATGATCAGCCTGCAGAGTTAACATTATCAGGTAAAATGTTTTCACAGCAGCCACTGCCCCATTGTTATATTTAGCACTGATGTCTGAGTGGAGAGGAACTTCCAGTATGGCAGTTTGACGAGGAGCCCTGAACTCTGGTAAACACAATCTGTGATCAATGGTTGCTAGTGGGGGTCGGCATAAGGAGCATCAGGAGAGGGTTTAGTTTAATAAGGCAGGTAAGAAGGTTCAAATAACAACTTGTTTCATCATTAGTTTTGCTAACAGCTTTTTTAACAAAGAGGAAACTGGTTGTTTTTGTAATACTTATGTGGGGCAAGGAAAACTGAGAGTGTGGCCCAGGGTCATGGTAGTCTGATGTGAAAACAAGGTCAGTGGTAGTGTCAAGCCAGAAAAGTATAGAAACAGTAGAACAGGTCAGAGGAAGAGCCTGTGAAGGAAGGGGGGCCAATAATGTTAAATACAAAGAAAACTTACACTTTATTGTGCTGTTTGGGAGGGAGGAGGATTTTTAAACTGTGCCAGTATTTAAGGAAAAGTATGCCAAGGCTGCCATGTTTAGTGCAGGCATTTCAAGCTGCAGTTGTAGCAGAGTAGTGATTTTTGTGAGTAAAGGGTCAGGAGAGGTAATGGATCTTTTTCCTGTGCTGTTGGCCCATAGCACTGTGATAACGTTTCTAGGTTCTGAGATCCTCCACCAAATAAATTGGTAATGCCTCACTACTCACCTGGGGCATGCTATTATCATGCAACAACCCACAATCTATTATGTCTTACTGCTTACATATTACAGTATGCAGCTGCTAGGACAGTAGGGGGATTTCACTTGATGGACATTTGGTCTTCCACATCATAACTTGTCTATGTACAATACAGTACCTGTGTACCTATTGCTTTTAAACCAAATGTCTGTCACAGTTTAATTAAGATTAATTTGCTTTTTTTTCACTTTCACCTCATAACCGTCTTGGCAGAGATGAGTTGTCTCTAGTTTACTGAACACTAGTCAAGTCAACATCAGCATCACCTGAAAGTAAAAGAATTGCATCTATAGGGATTTTCTGGTCCTATTTACAGCTGTGATTACTGAATCTGTTTCCTCTTGCTCATCAAATCTCAAACGCATTGTGTACTGGATCACCACCTGCTCTGCCAACAGTGATGCAAGGAACCATGGAACCGCATACTCGAGTGTGATGAGGCCCATGAAGTTGCCACGGAAACCAGAGTAGTCCCACGGACAGGCATTAAAGCTTCTGAGGACAAATCCAGTTGAGAACTCCCACACATAAATCCAAAAGGTGTATATTAAACATCTTATGAAAAGATGGTATCTTGTCCGAAGATGCATGTACATCTTTTCCATTATGAAAATTGAGGTGCCATAGATAACTAGTGCCCAAACACTGGTAGTACCTTGGAATTTCCAACTGCGGATTTCTACAAAGTCCCAAGCTGCTGTGAACATTATTTCACAGACATAACCATGAATGGCATAGAGATACCATCTGGAGAAAACTCCAAGGGGTTTTGCAGTGGTTATTTCCATGCTTCTTTATGCTTGGTATGCGTCGTGTGCGAAAATCCGTGTGTATCTAATAGAGAAAAAGTAAGCATAAGTAATTGTATTTATAAAGTGCCTTCTGATGTTGTATCTTTATATGAAAATAAGAGAAATAAAAGCAAATTATAACATTTACAGTGTAATTTGGACATAGACTATATAGAAGCAATTAGTAAAATAATGTATAGGAGAGAATCTTTGTAGCTATTACAGTAGTTTCTTAAAAAAACAAACTTACTGAAACTCATGCAATGTTTTACAGGAACAACATAGATAATGTACATAGATTGTAACACACACACACACACACACACACTCACAAATGTTTGAGCCACATAGGTCCCTTCTGATAAGGACCAAGTTTGGAGCAATGGCTTCATACTTGAAGTTTTGGTTTCAGAGCTCTCCCCCATGGCTGCCTCTTTCATGGAGTTGGGAAAAAATTATTTATAACAGCAAAATTGGTCAAAATTGCCCATTTTCACTGCTGGAAAATTGCCAAAAGATTACACAAATTTGTTGATCATATGTTTTGTATAACAGCATTTGAGAAAAATACCCAATTTGGAACTTTTATTTGCAAACATACACAATGGTGTGCTTCTGCCCATATGGGACATTTTTAAAACCTGTTTTTGAAAGAAAGAGCAGTTTGGAATGTTTATGTGAAAATACCCAGCTCTGAAAGTTACCCATTGGAATTTCTTAGAAAATGTTCAGAAGACCTCTCCCCTCTCTTTCTTAAAGTCACAAACTTATTGATAAATGGCAAGACCTCTCCCCCATCCTAGAGTTACACTGTGATCTCTGTGACTCCCCAAACCAGGGTAACCCCTAGAACTCTCTGAGTCCTACAGACCAATCTCAGTGCTGAACTCTGATTATAAATTATTCATGTCCATTTTAGTGAAGTGTCTTGACGTCCTCCCTGATAAGATTTGTTATGGCTTGCTAAACAATGCACAGTATTAGATGTTCCCTCGTTATCCTTCATTAAGCAGTTGTGGCTGGTTCACCTCTCCAGGGCCTCAGTCTCAGTGCAGAGAAAGCAGTCAACCAAGTGTCCTGGACCTTTCTCTGTACTGAGCTGGGATGCTTTGGATTCCCTCCCTCATTCACAGATCTGCTGTTTAGCATTTTGCAGCTCCCTTCAGGCTCAAGTCTGGGCCAATGGCCATCTGTTCTCGTGGTCTGAATGGCAAAAGGGCAGTTGGCACAGCTGACTCCACTCATCCCTCCTCTTCACTATTTAGATTGAACCCTTGGCTCAAGCCACCAGGTAACATGAGGATATCTGAAGATTCCAAGCACAAGATGGAGGTGAACATCATATCAATTTTTTTGTGGATGATGTTAAATTCTACCTAGTCGCCCCAGACTCAGACCTCCCAGCTATTTGATCTATCCTATGTTTTAATGGCTGTCTCTCAGGCTATAAACTGAATGCACAAAAAAAAAAGACAGAAGTGCTGGTGGTTAATTGTGCCCTATTCCAGGAGTTGATAGTCCAATACCCTTTTTGGTGGGGACTTTCATAAATAAAATACAGTACTTCAGGGTCCATCTTACTAACCAGTCCTTGAAGCTATACATAGCCAACTATGCTCCTTTGAAGGCACATCTCCAAACCAATCTGGACAGATGGTCAGTGATGTCACTCTCCCTGGAGATGAGAGTGGCAGCTATCAAAACGACACTGCTGCCAAAATGGTTGTACTTTTTGCAGTCTGTATCCATCCTTATTAATAATATTCATTTGGCCAAATGGCACAAGATGATCTCTAAATATCTATAGCAAGGCCATACACCCAGGATCAGTTTCACCACCATGCACAGGCCATGGGACCAGGAGGGACTCACCCTCACCGAACTCTCTGTGAACTACGAGACAGCACAGCTTCAGCCAGTTTTACAATGGCTTAAAAATGCCCTTTTGCAACACTGGGAACAGTTAGAGTGGGTTGCTCTACTTGCTTCCATCCTAAATAAACTCTCATCAGCTGGAGACACATTCCTTCAACTACGGGCACCTGCTCCCAATTTGTTTTTACTTGACTTCATATCTAGAAAAAGTGGATAGCTTGGACAAATCTCAGATAACTGCTGTGGCTATTACCACTTCTTCTCCACAGAGATTTTTCTCCGGCTAGACTGGACTCAGGGTATAAGGGGTGGCACTACCGGGGGCTTCACTACCCCACCAGCTTCTGCAGTGTGCAGAGATGATAGCATTTCAAGCATTAAAACATAATGTGAGACTAACACAAACTGATATATTCCGGTACTTCCAAGCCATAGCATACATACTCAGTTTGCTCCGTCCGGACTGTATTTCTCAACTTCTTTACACTGTACCTGCCTGGTCTTAAGAAAGATTCTTAAGACCAGGCAGGTACAGTGTAAAGTCACTAGATATCTAATGGGAATATTTATTACAGTAGTTAAAAATGGATTACTAAAAGATGGTTCATAGTCATGGCCCCAACAGTGAAAGACTGTGTAAGTTTGGTGAATAGTATGTATAAAATGGAATCTCTAACATACAGTATGCTGTGCAGCAGCAAGAGTAGGAGGAGGGATGCAATAGACAGAACAGATGGGTGATACAGATGATGAATAGGGACCCAACCTTTGTACCCTGCAGTGGGGAAGGGGAAGAGGAATCAAGGACCAATTTTGCAACATGAGACCTATAGATTTTCTCTTATATGGTAACCCTTATGAAGATAGGGTAATGAAAAAAAGGTGGTGATATGCTGAATGTATACATTAAAAGAAACCACTGCATAGGCAGGGGCATCGCCAGTAGGAAAAGGGAAGTCATAATTACACTATACAAGACACTTGTGAGGCACCACCTGGAGTACAGTGTACAGTTCTGGAGACCTTACCTACATAAGGACATAGACAGGATAGAGAAGGTTCAAAGGAGGGCAACAAAGATGGTTCAGGAATTGAATCACAAGTCCTATGAGGTCAGGCTCAAGGACTTGAATATGTACTCCATGGAAGAGAGGAAGGACAGAGGGGATATCACATAGACATACAAGTACTGTACCTTACAGGGAGGAACATGGTGCAGGAGTACACTACTGTATTTTTAAGTGAAAAAGATGTTCCAGGACTAGAGGGCATGGAATGAAGTTGGAGGGATGGCGATTCAGAGGAGACATGAGGAATAATTACTTCACAGAAAGGGTGGTGGCAAGTAGAACATCCTGCCAGAGGAAGTGTGGGGGCTGAAAAGGGAATTCTGAAGGTCAGGGGTAAGGGATAACAGACTTCTCGAAAAACATAAAGGGAACTTACAAGCTTAAATGGGCAGACTGGGTGGGCCATAGGCCCTTATCTGCTGACAGTGTCTATGTATCTATGTCTGTATTGGGTTGTCCATAATTGTTTGGCATGGTTGCTTTTGGTTGTTGTATTGTGGTGTTTTGTCTGACTCTGAAAATTCAATAACAGTTTTAAAAATGGAATGCTTATGTGCAAAAATGTGTGAATTTGCTCATTTTTGCCCAAACTGCTCATTTTGGAAAAAAACAACAGGGTCCAACTCTTAGTTGCAAGGGACTGGCAGCAAATGGTTGCAACACACTTTACCACCAGTCCCTTGCTTGTGTTCCTCTTGAGCTATGCTCAAAGGGTGGGGTCAGGCTGCCCTTTTGCACCAACCCATGCCAATGTGCAATGGGCAGAAGTGGCAGACTTGGCATACAAATGGCACACAGCTCCATTAACATTGCCAACTACCCACATTCCACATAGTACATCAATTTAGCACCTTTTCCTAACTACCCACAGGGAAAAAATGGCATGGGGATCAAAGTGTTGCACCAGCTGTACAGGGGCATTAGGGGTTGGAGATCAGCATGGGACCAGATAGTCAAAGGATGGAATCAGGTGTGTGGGGCTAGACAGGCAGAGTCACTGGACTAGCAGGGACAAAAAATGATACAGGAATGGGGTCAGGTACCACTGAACCATCAGTATATGTCTCATGAGTCATACAGATGGCAATCAGTGGAAGGTCAGAAGCAGACTCAAGGTACTTGTTGGGGAGTTGCTGTGTACTACAGCATGCGTATATGTGCTTGGTAGTGCACCATGAGTATACATACATAACTGTAGCAGTGTAATATGGTGTTACAGTGTGCAAATCATGTTTGTGCACAGTAACATCCGAGTGCTTTCAAATGTACCTGAATTTAATATCTTTTTTTCTTCTTGCTGTTGTTGTATAGTACCTTTTAATATGTGTTATCACTTGTGTAATCCCTTGTTCCCCTTGCCCTCGGGTCACACCTGGAAACAAACTTCAGCTCTGTGTGCCTTTTGCAGTTTACCAATGTTCAAAAATAACTAACAACTAATTAAAGTTTACATTTTGTGACCTGTGCCTGGGGAAGAGGTCTCTAGCCCCTAGTGCAGATCTCCACTTCTCAGTGTAGCACTATTTTATATCACTGTAATGGGACACAACACTAACTGTCTGAGGCATGCCCCCCTGTAGGGCATCAAGAATGACCCTGCTCTTGGATAGATCCAGAAGCAAATGATTTGATACCTTTTAATGGACCAACATAGATATAACAACAAGAACAAAGTGCTCTAGCTTTCGGACCAACCAGTCCTTCTTCAGAAGCTCATGGCAGTTGTTTAGAAAATACAATACTTATAACAGCTAGATAATGCAGAGAAAAACAGAAAAAAATCCCCATTGGTTTAAAATACTCATTTAAAAAAACCAGAAGATGATGTCAGAGAAGTTTAACAGTACAATACTGCCCTCAGTCCGAATGAACCTTGGGTTCAAGATGTGCTTAGTGCAACACACAGCACAAAGAATCCTACTGCACATAAATTTAATTGACATAAGATAACACTGCTGAAGCAAATAACTCCCAAATCAAGCCATGAGTGTCACAGTCAGTATAAGGATGGGATTACTGAAAGGCAACCCCACCCAGCTTAAAGACAAACTAAGATAGTTATAGGGCTCATGAAATTACAATGTATGCATTAAAGACAAGAATTACCAGTAAAGTTGTCTAAAACATCAGTGCACACTGTGTGATGTGTAAAACATAGCTGGACATGCCACCTAGCTGTATTCTCAAGCTAAATAAAAGGCCCAAGAAATTACAAAACCTCAGGACTATATAAATGATAATTTAAATATAAATTGATAATATTAGTGTTAAAAACTCTAGTCGAGGAACCTCAAGGAATTCAGACCATGCAGCCTGATATGTACTGATGTCAATATATACTGAGAATGTAGCAACTTCATGTACCACAAGTGTCAAGGGAATCTGAAAAGAGATAAAATGTAATTTATCTCCTCCTGTTCATACAAACAATACAACCTAACCCACCCCACATCACAATAATGTGGGTGGGGGAGATACATCGCTTAAACGAGATGTTGTCTCTCTCTCTCTCTCTCTCCCCCCTCCTTTTTCTCTCTCTCTCTCTCTCACACACACACACACACACACACACACTCAATCTCTCTAGTGAACCTATATAAACTTCAGTAACTGTAATAGTTCCCAAAGGAATACAACTAGTCATGAAATCCTGAGTAAATTACTACAATATTAGCCTAATGTAAAAGATATGTGCAGGACCCCCAAGCAAATGAGATCACACATCCCAATATGTACAGAGTTACAAAATTATATATAACAGTATAAGAATAACTCCTGTATGTACACTAGCAGGCTGGGTAATCTGAATATGGTGCAATGGAATCAATCCTCCCCCACCCCCACCCCACTCCTCACCCCCCACAGGCAAAGATAAAAAGTAAGGAGAAATTCTTTATGTGTGTGAAATAAAAATAGTAACACATTATAACTCCATATAGCTAAATAGAGACTTACCTCAAAGTGACAGCAAGTCCCACATCTGTTATATCACATACCTCACAACACATACCCACACACATACATACATACACACACGCATCCACATCTCACACATGCTGAAGTCCTATAATATGTCAGTTTGAAGAAGAAAAGGTCTGTGGATGTTAGTTTCTGTAGTGTCCCATAAAGCCAATATCCAAGTTTATCCCATCTGCTACCATATTGAGATGTAAAATAAGTTTAATCTCAAAAGCTCGTCTCTGTTGTGTGTTTTTGAGATTTCCTTTTAAGACCATTACTGACATATCTGAGACTGAGTGGTCAGGCTGGGAGAAGTGATGCCCCACTGGTTTTCAGTCTTCCTTGCTGTAATAGTATGTCTGTGTGAGTTCATCCTAGTGCGGAGCTGTTGGCGTGTCTCCTACATAACCTGTTTGTGGACATCTCTTGCACTGAATGAAATAAACAACATGTCGTGACATGCATGTATAACTCCCATGCACCTGGAATTGTCTGTTTTGTGATGTAACCACACAGTCTGAGGTGAAATGAGCCCACAAGTCTTGCAGGGCGTCGATTGCAGGGGTCGTGTGCCATTGTGTGACATGGTATTCTGTTCGGTGAAAGTTTGCTCCTAATAATTAGGCTGGATAAATTTGCGGTTGTTTAAAAGATAGTAGTGGAGTTCCTTAAAAATACAATTAAGGGTGTCATCCTCACTAAATATTGGGTGGAGATCTTTAATAATCTTACGCCAGACATTCAAGGTCTGGATGATATGTGACTACCAAGGGTATCCTTTCTGTAGCTGTCTTTTCTTTATATTGAAGTAGTTGTTGTCTTGGTACTTGCGTTGCCGTTCTGTTATCCTGTCAATTTCCCTGGAAGAGTGTCCCTGCTCCATAAAGGTGTTTTCAACATAGCAAATGTGTATCTCTGTCATCCTCATTTGAACAAATACGTTGACAACAAGTGCTTGACTGTATATGACAGATTTTTTGTATGGTTTGGGTGATTACTTTTCCTGTGCAGGTATCTCTGTCTGTCTGTTGGCTTCCTGTAAATACATGTATGTAAGGTTCCATCCTTAATGATGACTGTGGTGTCCAGAAAGTTAACCTTGGTGGTAGAGTACTCCAAGGTAAGCTTTATAGTAGGGTGGAGATTATTAAGTTTGTGATGAAAATCTTTGAGTGCATCTGTGCCTTCCGTCAAGATGATAAACAAATCATCAATGTAACGGAAATAAGCCAGTGGTTTGTGGGGATACTGCCTTAAAAAATCCTCCTCCAAGTCAGCCATAAAGAGATTAGCATACTGTGGAGCCATTTTGGTGCCCATTGCTGTTCCCATAGTTTGAACATAATGTTTACCATTGAAGTTGAAGTTGTTATGTGTCAAAATGAATTCCATAAGTTCCCCCACCACTCCAGGGTTGATGTTTTGGTCAGGTTTTGACAGGAGGAGATAAATTACATTTTTATCTCTTTTTCAGATTCCCTTGACGCTTGTGGTACATGAAGTTGCTACATTCTCAGTATATATTGACATCAGTACATATCAGGCTGCATGGTCTGAATTCCTTGAGGTTCCTCAACTAGAGTTTTTTAACACTAATATTATCAATTTATATTTAAATTATCATTTATATAGTCCTGAGGTTTTTGTAATTTCTTGGGCCTTTTATTTAGCTTGAGGAATACAGCTGGGTGGCATGTCCAGCTATGTTTTACACATCACACAGTGTGCACTGATGTTTTTTTAGACAACTTTACTGGTAATTCTTGTCTTTAATGCATACATTGTAATTTCATGAGCCCTATAACTATCTTAGTTTGTCTTTAAGCTGGGTGGGGTTGCCTTTCAGTAATCACATCCTTATACTGACTGTGACACTCATGGCTTGATTTGGGAGTTATTTGCTTCAGCAGTGTTATCTTATGTCAATTAAATTTATGTGCAGTAGGATTCTTTGCATGTGTGTTGCACCAAGCACATCTGAACCAAGGTTCATTTGGACTGAGGGCAGTATTGTACTGTTAAACTTCTCTGACATCATCTTCTGGTTTTTTAAATGAGTATTTAAACCAATGGGGATTTTTCTGTTTTTCTCTGCATTATCTAGCTGTTATAAGTATTGTATTTTCTAAACAACTGCCATGAGCTTCTGAAGAAGGACTGGTTGGTCCGAAAGCTAGAGCACTTTGTTCTTGTTGTTACATCTATGTTGGTCCATTAAAAGGTATCAAATCATTTGCTTCTGGATCTATTCTTGCAAGGACCAATACGGCAACTACTAAATCCTGCTCTTGGATGTGACTGCAGTGCAGGTGCTCCAGTTAACATCTGGCATATTCACCATCAACAATATCTCCCCTTTCTCTGCTGTCCTAAGGATGTCTTATATCATTTCCTTGTCCATTTCCTCCCCTGAGATGGGGTTCTGTATATAACCCCTGTGCACACTGTGGTGCTGTACAATTTCCTGTCTCCAGGGAGACTCACAATGCCTCCTCTTCTCCCTGTTTACCCTTTAGTTTGATTGCTTTGATCCCTTTCCTTATGTAGCGAGCTACTCCTCCTACTCCTCCTCTTTTACCCTCCCTGTCCCTCCTGTAGATACAAAACAAACTAAAAATACAATTAACCATATGCCTATGTCATCAAGTTCTGATAAACACATACAATAGAACAAAAGTAAGTCATCAGAATATACCCCTAGATCATGTATATAAATGAGCTAGGGGAAGGTATAACTGATGCTAAACTTCAGTTTTAAACAGATGGCACTTTCCTTTGCATAAGTGGTCCATCTGTTACCTCAATAAAATGCAACTTGTTAACTACCTTTGACATCTTGCAAAAGAACCTACTGAGAAATAGACATCTGCTAAATGCCTCAAAACAGAAACAAATATATTGTTAGCAGCCAGGGACCTAAAACCAGCTAAAGCAGCCAGGGAAGTGTAACCAGGCAAGTTCACTATTATTGCAACACACGGTGTCTAACTAGAGGCTATAAGCTCGAATGAATACTTTGGCCTTTGACTTGATAATAAGACATCCTTTACCAAGCACATCAAGGCGCTCCACAAAAGCTCTGAATTTATTTGAAACTTTTCTGTCGGAACATTTCTTGCTTCTCCATTAAGACTAGAAAAAGGCTGGTTACAGGCCACCTTTCTGCCTCAATTGGATTATGGAGATTTCCTTTATATGGACAGTGCCCTCTTGTTACTCACCGAGTGCGATGTGCTTTATCAAAGAGCCGTGCACTTTATTAATGGACTGCTTCCTAGAACCCATTATTTCTCACTATACAAGACTTTCCGCTGGTCAACCCCCAATGCTAGAAGGCTAAACAAGCTTTACTTATGGTCATACAAAGTCATAAACAATGATTATCCTGAATACATTACAAATGTGTTTCAGAAACCAAGTTCAGCATACACTGTATACTCAAAAGCTCTTTTCAGTAGATCTTCGAGGTAACTAGATTTAACACACACTTTGGGCAAATTTTGTTTTTTTCATCTATATTGCTCCCAAGCACTTGAATAAACTGCAAGCCACACTGAAGGGAATAGGGGATCTAGGCTATACGGTTTTCAAAGACTTGGTTGCTAAGCATTTCAACAACTATTGTAAATGCTGACAATCTATGAGTTGTTCATTCTTCATGAACACTACTCTCAATAGCATTTTTTGCAGTGTGCACTGCATTTGCTAGTCCTGTAGATTAGCATTATCTTACAAGTCAATTTTCTCTCAAAAACTGTATTCTCATAACTGCATACACTGTGTTACTTATATTGTCTTGTCATTTCAATGCTTATTTGTATAGCCATGTATTCTTAAAACTCATTTTCACCTTGGTGGCCATTTTAAATCAGGTTACGCAGTGGATGGGTTAGACTTCATACAGAGGTATTGGAGGTAATGGGTTAAAATGCACTAAACTGCACTGCTATCTTATAATGTAAGTGCTGATTTCTGTGCAGTTGTAACTGTGTTCTATACTATCCCATCCCAAGACCTCCTTAAAAATTAGTTTTGCTCAATGGAGGTTATACAGCAATAAAAATATCCCACATCTGCTTTGGGTTAAGAAAGAAACTTATGAGAAGGGAAACTATTTAATGTGTCATATTATTAGCAGAACTGACTCTCCCAGAGGTAACCAGACCATTTTGCTATTTCACTATTCTCTTTAAGTACTACAGTTAGCACTGAGCAGAATTGTACTGGTTGAAAATTAAAAAAAATAACTAATTGTTCTATAAATAGGAAGCAGCAACCTGAAAGACGGAATGTCATTTTAGCTCAGTTTTCAAGTGACAATTGAAACCTATCCTGCCCAGATCTTGCTGTTGTCCAGTGTAGAACTGTATATTCTGCCCTAGACTCAGAAGTAAACTGAAGACCCATGTGGGCCTCACCACTGGGGAACACCTGAATAGAATTTTGTGAAACCATTTGATTTTGTTGTCCAGTCATTTATCCTGCCTCCTTCCTGCCCTGTTACCTCTAGCGATTACTCCCTTCTTTGTTGATTCTTTCAGTTTGTCAGTTTCTCTTTTTATGTTGTCTTGTGCATGCAGCGCAAGCAACATTTTGTGACAGCTTGCTCGAGTAGCAGGTTGTGGAGGTACAGCCATATTGTGGCCAATGGCACCACTGCTTTTTTGGGCTGGTCTCTGTGGCACCAATGAATGAGCACACTGTATATGACAGCACTTGAAAAGTGTGCCACCAACTTGAAAGAAATCCGCCAGTGCAATGACATACAGGCTCATCATTGTAGCAGCAGATCTCACACGCCTCCATTACATGCCCCTGGTGAAACATTTCAATAAACATGGCAGTGGCTCCCACCATCTGCCTCTCACAGCCTCTTCAAAACTGGTGTCAGGGGTGCCCAGTGCTCCTGTCAGCATGTCCCTTCCCCTGTTTGTTTGCCGATGAGGGAGCCCAATCCCCGTCAGCATAATGTGCCCCTTGTTTTGTCTGCCAAGGGGGGTGCCCAATACAGACATGCTTTCTTTACTGACAGAAGGCCCAATCCCCATCAACTTGAGCCCCCCCCAAATAAAACACAGGTGGCACACTGGGAGCCCACCCCAGTGTGCCCAAAGCAAATCTGTAAATAAAAAACCTTCCCGCGATGTCCTTTTTTTGTTTTGTTCAGTGTAAAACAGAAAACGGTCTCTCTCCCCCAACCCACACCCACTCTCTGTGCACCCCACCTCCCTGCACCCCCTCACCCCATACTAACCTCCAGAGTCTGGCTCAATGATCTTAGGTGGTGCAGGAGACATCTGAACTCTTCAAAAGCTGACCGTGAACTGAAGAAAATCACGGTAAGCTGTATAATGGCATCAATGGGGTGGTTTTGACTTAGGTAGCTATCTCAGCCATTTTTGTGACTTTTGGCTCCAAATTTTCAACATGGGGTTCTTGGGACCCCACCTCAGGAACTCAGTCACTGTCATTTCATTATTCGGTCCCGAAAGGTGATTTCAAGGTCACTGTGGAATCATCTTTCAGGACCAATAAAGAAATGACAGTATTACATTCATGGATGGGCTTCCAAAAAGCCTATGTTGCAAATTTGGTGAAAAAATACAAAAAATGACTGTGTTACGAGCGTGATTTGAGCAGTTTCCACGCATGCTCATAAGTTCGAGAATTTTTAATATTTTCACTCCAGATTTTCAACATTACCATGTTTTCACACCTCCTTATGAACAGTACAGCTGTTGTTTTTCACATCCTGCCCAAAATGTGTCCTTGCACATCTGGCGCACAATGGCGCGGTCGCTGTGGGAAATCAACATTTGGGACAGGTTAAAAAAATCACAGTGACACTGTTCATGAGCAGAGGTCCCAAAAATGCCTATGTTAAAAATTTGGTGAAAAAAAATCCACAAAATAACTGTGTTATGAGAGTGCGTTGCGCAGTTTCCTCGCAAGCTTGTAACTGTGAGAATTTTTTAATTAATAAATGGGACTGAAATCCTGCACATGCGCTACAGTGGCATACTCCTGCACATGCTCAAAATCTTTACTCATGCCGCACTTGTGCATACGTGGGATTTTGGTCCCGGTTTTTAAAAGTTATTTGCTCCCTTCTCAGTGCTCGTTTTTTGGCAGTATGAAGCAGCAAGTGTTCACTAAAGGCAGATCTACTGGATTAATCTATTTTTCCACCTCGCATCTCCAAATGTCACACTTTGGGACTGCACTTGTAGCAGCCGCACGGTCTTGTCGAGATAATGCTTCCGGTGTGCAGCCGAGTTTACAGCTGTCTGAGCGACCACCTTCTAATGTAAAAATCAGCAAGAGTAAGACAATTCTTTAAGTTTCACATGCATAAGGGCATACTAGAGACATCAGTTGTATGTGTGTGCCAGGAGGCACACTGCAGCCATACATAAAAAAATTGACCAGCAAAGCTGACAGTGTCCCTTTAACCTCCATGAGCGCATGTCATGTATTTATTCTCTTCTGACATTTTTGCAGGTGAAGCCTGCAAAAGCAGCAAAGAGTAGGAGTTGCTGGAGAGAAGATAGAAAGCATTGTGAAATTACTGACGGTGTAAGATAAAGGTATAGAAATGTACAAATGGCACAGCTCCTCATTAAATAGGTGGAAGTAAAACCAAAATCTAGAACATTTAAAAATCTATTTCTAAAGAAATATTTTTTAAAACATCTGTATATATATATATATATATATATATATATATATATATGTACAGCATGGGCCTTATAAAAAAATGCCTTATAGTGTATGAGTGGTCCATTACCCTATGACATCACAAGTGATGTCATGGGTTAAGGAGCACAAGTAAAATCTGAGTCATATTTTTATTATGCCCAGGCCATATCTGATTTATACAATGACACTGGGTTGTGTTTGTAAAGACAGTTCGATCTACTGCTGTCTCAGTGAAGTCAAAAAGTTCTAGTACAAACAGAAGTCACATCACTCTCCACTGCATTAACACCGATCGCTGAGCACACTTTGGATACCAAAATGGTGCAAATTTTATTCAGTGCTTCCAAAGAATATATTGCAGGATATTTGGGTCTGGGTACAAGTTATAACATAGATCCCCTTTCAGGATCCTGCATGACATGATTTGCAGTATGCTTTATCAAAAGCTTTATGAATAGAATGTTTCAAGTACAATCAAATCTTGAAATGAAATGATATGAGATGTGTGTTCTGAAGCATCTACAGTGAATATATGTGCATTGTCATCCACCTAGAGTAAGAATATTGGGGATGTGCAATGGGCTGACTCAAAATATGCAATTTATCTTCATGTGTGAGGGTTAAGCACATTCACTCACTGGTGGCAGAGCCACAAGTGAGTTAAAAAAGTCCTTCCCTGTAACAAGTGATGATAAATTGTGAATTTTGAGTCAGACCATTATGTATTCAATTTATGCAACATATAGAATAGTGGATGGGAAACCATCCACAACAAGGCTGTGTTTCCATTGAGGGAGTTGATGAGATCATAGAGACCTCAAGAGAGAAGCTTGACAGGTCTCTATGATGTCATCAAAACCCAAAATCGAAACACAGAAATGGTCTCACATCCACTATTTTATATGGTATATGTTTTTTTTCTGTGTGTGTGTTTTTCTTATGGTTACATCCTTTACCTGGTTACCTGCTACAGCTGCCGCTCCTGTTTGCTTTGGTGCCACTACCGCTCACTCTGGTGCTGCTTCTGCTCTCTCCAACTTCACGCTCTTGTCTGTGGCCACACCATTTAATTTTAAAATTAGGGCAAAAAAAAAGAAGTCTCAGACTTTCATAACAGAAAGATGTGTGTGGCTCTTCAAGTCCTGACTTCCAACTTCAAAATCCTTGGGTCCACTGCAAGGTTCTCGCTAAATGATGCCACCATGTTTATGCTGCTTTTCCTATGATGTCCCAATGTTTAAACCAATCAGGTGATGGATAAAGGCTAAAAAGTTGTATTATCGATGTGACATCAGAACGATAGTACAACAACTTTTATGACCTTTCAACTGTCCTACAACAACTTTCTGAGAGCCTCTGATTTCAGTGTACAATAAGGGGGTAACCATATACTATATTAGTTTACTAGTTATAGCTTTCAGATTGACTGTTTGAAGGTTTACCTGTTTCTCTTTGATTTCAATTGCTGGCTTCAGTGTTGTACAGTGCTATTGTGATGGAAACAGCATTGTGAAGTTTGCTTTCTGATGGATTCCTTATCCCATGAAATATACCATACCATAAAATATCATTTATGACAACATTGACACAAAGATATCATTATATCTTGAGGTTAGATACAAATATGTCACTTATCTTCTTACTTTTATCACCGCTGGTGTTGTATGAATCTTCTTGTCAGACAGTCAACATAATCCTCTGTGCCAATGATGCTGTCATCTATTCCAAAAACATTGACCTTGACAGCCTCACCTCTGCCTTCCAAAGCAACTTTAGGTCACTTGAAAGCTGATTCTCAAACAACAAACTGGTCCTCAATTACAAAAGAACAAAGACCATGCTCTTCTCTAGCCCCCCACAGAAGAGGAAATTTCCATCCTTTGTCATCTGAAATGGCCAAAGTCAAAATCTTGAAGAGATGGAGACCTTCAAATATATTGGAGGTAACCCTGAATGACACCTTATCTTGTGCACCCCATGTTAACAGTCTGGTGGCCATAGTTAACAGAAGACATGGGGCTTTGTACCAGAACAGGAACAATCTCACTGGGGATGCTAGATGCCTTATTGTGGCCAGTTCAGTTTTATCACTTACAGAATGTGGGCTCCCTGTCTACGCTGCCCCCCATGACACAGTACTAAACAGAGTAAAGCTGATCTATAGTAAGGCATGCCACTTTGTACTTGGTGCAGGTAACTGCATTCATAGTTGTACCCTTTTCACACTCACTTACTGGCTACCTTTACCCTGCAGAATAAAGCTCCAGACCTGTTTGCTAGTCAAAAAGGCATACTCGGGCTAGTACCCACTGCTTTAATAAATTATTTCCGCACTGTCTTTAACCAATACATCCCCAGAAACATGGCAAGGAATGCCCTTAAGCCTCCTAGCTGGCGTACTTAGCTGGGAAAATGGTCATTTACGGTCAGGGCTGTTAACTGGTTAAACAAATTACCTGATACATTGCTGAATCTCCTCATGTTTAATCAGTTTAAGAGATCTTTGCGGTCTGCCTTTGCAGTCCAATGCAACTGTAACCACTGAACAATTTTAGTCAGCTTCTCACTGTACATAACCTGTGACTTTTTATACAATGATCTGTGTTAATTTTTTCAAAACTGTATGTAATTGTTCTGCCTTAAGTGCTTAGAGTCAGTCTGAAATGCACGTCCACTGGAACTGCTTATTGTACTTGTGATGTTTTTTGTGACTATGTATTTGATGTGGAACTTTTGTAAATGAGCACTTGTGTTTAAAGGTAATCCCTGAAGTTTTCAATAACCAAATAAAATACATCGATATTCTCAGTGTAGGCTCCTGACATACAAAATAGCCTAATATTTGTGTTTTTTTGTTTACCCTGCCATTTCATACTGTAAATTGATATATGCAAACTGAAACAATATCATGTAGTGACATAAAAAAGTATATTTACTGCATATATAGTAACAGAGTACAAGGTAATATATGTTGATAGAGTAAGAAATGGTATATCAATATTATTTTAGTGACTAAAAAAGTCATATATTAATATACAGTATATTGCCATGTATCAGCACATAAAAAGAGTATCAATCAAAATTATTCATACTGACCTGCCTCCAAATATTATTAACAATTCATGATTTTAATTATTCCAAAGTTAACCCTTTCTAAACATAATTTCTTTGAAAACAGCTAAATGTGTGATTATTAGAATTAGAAAAATAATTTTCTTTAACGGAAGTTTAGAATCATGCCATTATAAAACTGAACTGTTGATACTGAATCCATGTATTGATATGTAGCAACACATGTCTAACTACATTAATACATTTTTAATCATAATGTAATGTATATCAATGCAGATCAACATGTATTAGCCTGACTGGACTTATTTATACCAGTCTGATTCCATGGTTTCATTAATAAAATGTAGTTCCTTACACTACTGGTTGCAAAGTTAACTCTTTATAAACATATATATGTTTTCAATGTTTATTTTATGTCCTCTATCTCTGATGC
This sequence comes from Neoceratodus forsteri, assembly GCA_016271365.2. Taxonomy (NCBI): domain Eukaryota; kingdom Metazoa; phylum Chordata; order Ceratodontiformes; family Ceratodontidae; genus Neoceratodus; species Neoceratodus forsteri. The sequence continues at coordinate 1,274,436,712 of CM057450.1, read as the reverse complement.
TAACCATCCCCTCCAAGAACACTCTGGCACCCCTACAAGTCCACACCTCCTTCATTCACTATCCTCCACAGAGTCTTGGCTTATAATCTGCATGAGGTACAGAGCTGAGAAGGTATACCCCCAAACATACAGTGTCAGGAGGTACAGTGAGGAGGTGGGGACTGGCCCTGATATGCTGGGAACAACAGCACGTTGGTATCATGGTCACTTCTTTTATCCCTTTTTCTTCCCTGATCCCCAGAAGGGTGCCAGCATGTGAGGCGTCCAGTGCAGATGCTCACAATGCATGCACAGTGCAGGTCCCTGGCTGGTATCCTTCCCCTCCCTTGATACCTTGTTGCACTGCCCCTATGGTCACCCAGGTGGCAGTATTGCAGCACAGTGTCCCTCCTTCCCCAGAGGAGAAGAGCATGTGCTGAGATGCTCAATCCTCCTCTCCCCTGCCAGCCACCAAAGCCCTGGGCTTGATCCTGAACCGGGTCACCGGTGTCCCAAGTGGTAACATTATTTTCAAACAGGCTACTTTGGAAACTGTTAGAGACAGAATCATATTTGTTTTTCTTTCAATGAAAAGGTAACACTTTATTTTAAGTGTCCTTAAGTACATTGTAATTACTGTATAACTACAATGTACTGTAACTGATATGTAAGTAATGTGTAGTTACATGTAACTACAATGTAGTTGGTAATTAGTTTCACATTTGTGTATTATGTAGTTAGAAGCACATTTCTATGAAGTAACTACACTGCTATTGCACTGTAAATACTATGTAGTTGTTTACTTTCACATTTGACTGGTGTGTAGTTACACAATTTGCATGAAGTGGTAGTTACTTGTGCAATCACAACCATTTCTCTTTTGGCACAAACTGATTTATGCTGGAAGTGTAACTACACAAGTAACAGCTGTTGCAAAGTACAAAAGAAAAACTGGTTTATGCTGGAAGTGTGACTAAACATGTAACAGCTGTTGCAAAGTGCAACAGAAAAACTGATTTATGCTGGAAGTTCAACTACACATGTAACAGCTGTTGCAAAGTGCAACACACATAGTTACATTTGCCAGAAATAATTGATTTGAGGCAACATTAATTGCAGTAACTATTCAATTACAGAGAGGCAGTATAGTGCAGTGGTTTAAGGCTCTGAGCTGCAAATCTGGTGACATCCAGCAGACCAGACCTGGATTTGAATCCCACAGCTTCCACTTGCAGACTGTGTGACACTTGGCAAGTCACTTAACTTCCCTGTGCTCCCAGGTTGTACCTGTAAAAAAGCTTTCAGCTTAGTGTGCTAGTCCTGGTTAAACAACTAAAAAAAAAAAAAAAGAATTGTGTAACTACAGCACAGTACTACTGATCTTCCCTGTGTCAATATTCACAATTCATCACTGTCTGGGTGACAGCTGGAGGCACAGCACCCCGTAGGAGCTTTTTTTATGTAGGGGAAGGACCTGGCATAGGAGGCAATGCCCCCCATGAGGCCGACGCATTATGTCGCACTCGCAGGTTGGCCAGCAAGAGTTACCGGCACCTCCCCCACCTCAGTTTTGCTTCTCCTGCAATCAAAAGTACAGCACCTCGCACCTGCTGAAGAAATTCATCTGCAACATTTGACCTAGTCAGTTGTTTCAATGCTGTTTTCGATGTCGTTTTCACTCCATTCCAGTTCCACTGTCCGCTAGTAACTAGGCACCATTTTCTGCAGGAATCCGGTAAGACCTTTCCTTCTTTCTTGAAGAAGTGCCGAGTCTGTTACTTATTATTTATTTTAGTTACTGAAAGTCATGTCGGGTTGTCCAGGGACAAAAAGGCTTCTTCCAAGGTGAGCCGGCCTCCTATGCATTAGTGTCCCTGTGCCAGCAGATGTCCATCATGGATCAACATGACGGATGCCTCACCTACCTGGGTTTGTCTCATGATATGGATAGTTGCAACACTTGCTTCTTCATGATCTGTGGAGTACTGGAGCACTGTGAGTGGAATGTCTGCTGTGATCTGCCGATTTTCAGAGGCCGTCGTTGTATGAGGGATGCCAAGCACAGGTCTCTCCACCCTTCCTCCAGGTCCCATCCCGGTTCTGTACAGACTGGTGAGGATGGGGCATCTTCCCTTTCTACCCTTTCCAGGGAAGAGGTCTCTTCTGCATTGCTGGAGGAATGGTCTGGCCCTTTCAGGGACTGGGTCGGGAGCACCACACAGGCAGTCATCTCCTAAGAGGTGCCGGCTCCCCTGGTGTCACAGCTCATGCCTGCTGGGCCCTGCACAGGTGGATTCTCAGCACCACCCATCAGTGCTGTTCCGGATCCCAGGGCTTTTTGTGGTTCTGGTGATCAGCACGGCACTGTGAGCGGTGCTGGGCCCTCCCATGATGCTGAAATCCTCCTTGGCCACTCATCTGGACTTCTGTTGCATCTCCTCCTCTCCAGAGCCAGATAATCAAGGGACTGATCCAGACTGGCTGCCCGACTCCTTGTAGTCAGAGGGTTCTCCGGTGCCCAATACCTCTGAGCCCTCCCAGGCATCCCTTCTCTTGGTGCCAGCTCCCATGCCAGTGGCGATGTTGGGAGTGGGCCTGCCGATAGTGGCCCTTGGTCTGAGGGGATGGTGATTGGACTCGGGGGCCCAGACAGCTGCTGGTCATGGTGTTGTTTGGACTTTCTCTTCTGTGGCCTCGCTTAGAGGGCCTGCAGGATTGGAGCAGTCCCTAGCATTGAGAGTGAGGAAGAGGTCAACCTCAGAGTAGATGGGGTTGACAGGGCAGCGACTTTCCCCGGGGACCCTAAGGGATTTGGGGAGGAGTTGCGGCACCAAGCCCTTGTTCTCTCTCTCATCCCCTTCGAGGGAGGCCATATTGGGTGGGGCTGGGGTCCACCCTTCTGGCTCTATGTGGCCCCAGTCTCCTCACAAGGCAATTTTCCCTTTAGGGCTCAGTCCTGACCACTTAGAGCTGGTTGAGCGGCCAGTAATTGCGCGGACCAGTGGATCCCAGGAGGTCTGAGATCATCAGTGAGGTCCTCTAGCCCTGGCAGAGGTCATTCGCATAAGGGGAAGTGTGTCTCCCCACTGCCTCTGCAGGCCCCCTCATTTCCCAGGCCATGTGGGTCCTTCCGGGCTGTTGACCTAGGAGCAGTTCAGAGCCACTGCAGCCACCTTTCCCAGGTATGTTAGGGCTATGGATGAGCAGGTATTTTGCCTGTCTGCCCTGCAGAAACTGGACTAGGACTCATCAGATTCATCAACCTCCTCATCTTCCTCCTTCAAGGAAGAGGATACCACTGTTTATCTGTTCTCAGACGCCAATCAGACAGAGTATCAATGCTTCCTATCAAGGCTGGTTGGTGATCTGCACCTATCCCACATTGCAAGATGCAATCCTGAGTGAAAGACATTTGTCTTCCATAGCGAATTCAGTGCGGACCACTTAGTGGTTCCTTCCTGGGCAGTTCCCTTCCAGGATGCATCATCCCGCACCTGGCAGTACCCATCTGCCCTAAGTCTAGCCCCTATAGACTGCCACCGCAGGTATTGCACACCCTAGGGCTCTCCAAGGACCTTGCCTTATCCCACTTCGGGATTGAGGGTACTGGATACCCCTTCTGGATATAGACATCTGGTGCATGACTGACCCTGGGATGCAGACTCTGTGGCATTCGACTGCTGGGGACTGAGAGTGTTCTCTTCAGTGTGTATCATGCTTAGCACTGCCACTCATCAGACACATCACACTGCCTACAGCAAGCATCTGTGGTCAATGCTAGGCCAAGTGCTGGCACTGCTGCCTGATATGGAGGCAACCAGACAGGACATTGCCCTCTCTGTGCATGGTCTGGAGCTTGCAAGGCACCAGGCAAGGGTGTCTTATGACTCCAACGAGGTAGCTTAAGGCTATCAGTGACAGTGATTTGCATTAGGCAGATGGTGTGGCTTCATCTGTCAAGGTCACTACCTTTGGCCTAGCGTAGGATGCTTGCATCCGCTTTTCAGCAGACCCACATTTTCTACCACAGAGTGAGGCGGGAACTACAGGGGTGACTTCAACCTCCCAGGTAATGGGAGACTCTGCCTTGCCCTGACCAGTCACAGGCCTAACTGGCCTGTAATGGGTCTTCTCCTTTTGTGGTCCTCCCCCATGAGAGGCTACGGGACTCTTGTCCCTCAAGGAAGTGCTGGGCCCCTTTGGAGGGGGGCTTGGTACTCACCCAGACAGTGATGAATGGTGAAGCTTGCACAGAGAAGATATAAAATTATGTACCCATTATAATTTTTGATATTCCTGTGTATCTTCACCATTCATCACTGGTACCTGCCACCTTACCCTCTGGGCCTCAGTCCCTGGGTGTTGCCCCCTCCCTGCTTGCCCTGTCCCTCCTTGAGGCCAATTGTGGGCAGGGTCCCACTGGTACCTCTGGGTCCTCTGTTACCTTCCTAAGTGACAGAGGGCCCACCCTGGGAGGGAGGGCAAGTCGGGCTTCTTGCTCTGGCTTTAGGGATTCCCTGTGGGTCCTTCCCTTCTCAGCCGGGGGGGGGTCCTCCGGGATTTGGTCCAGTCTTGTGGGCCATGACTGACTCCTAGTGGTAGGGGATCTCCCCTAGGTGGGGAGGGGAAGAGAGGGCCTACGGGGACTCTCCTTCTCCCTCCTCTTATATATTTCCTCCTCCCCTTTTTTTTAGGGGGTGAGGACTTGTCTCACAGGATTCCCCGAACCCTGTGAATTCTTCCTCTAAGACAATGGTAACGCAGTAGGATCTTGTCTCAGGAGTGGCACTCACCACTCTGTACTGCAGTGTAGGGGGGGAGACCTTCTCCACACTTTCTCTTTGGGGGGAATTGATGTCTGAGACTGCCCGTCTAATATGCTGCTCTCACCTTTTCAAGCCAGGAAGTACTCGGTTCTGAGTCTCCATCTGAACTGCTGTTCATCTCCTCCAGCTGGAGGTTCTGGGTGCCGAACCTAGCTTTCATTCGGCCAAATTCCGTGGTCTCTGTAGGATGGCAACAGTCTCAGTGACCTCCCTGATGTCAAACAACATATTTTTCCCAGAATTCTTTCTGGATATAGGTTATTGTGGGGTCTCTCTCTTCCTCTCCTCATCTTTCTTCATCTTTATTTTACCTTTCTCTATTCTCTCTCTGTCTGGTTGGCTGCCCAGGGGCTGGGGCCTAATCCCACAGCCTCAGGTCCCCCTCCTTTGTCCTCTGGCTGGCTTAATCCTTTTTCAGTTTGACATCCTTTCCTTCAGCTATTCTTTAGGCTGCCTTGCCCTGCCCTTGTCTTTTCTCTCTCCATCTGTTTTTCTCTCTCTCTCTCTCTCTGGCGAGCAGAACTGGGGTGGTGGAGGAGCCAGCAACCATTGCTGGCCCGACCATAAAGCACCACACGAATTCATCTGCCTTGGTGCAGTGCACGCCTCAGCTCCTCCCCCTACAAAAAAAAGCTCCCATGGGGTATTGCATCTATGGCTGTCACCCAGACAGTGATGAATGGTGACAATACACAGGAAGATCAAGAATTACAATAGGTACATCATTTTCATTTTTTGGTAACACTTTATTTTAAGTGTACCTCACTACACTGTAACTACTGTATAACTATGCTGTAACTGCAGGTCTTGTACACTGTTTCTACTGTCTATGTCTATCTGACATTTATTTAAAAGGTAATCACACAGAAAAATGTTAAGTATAATAAGAATGGTAACTAAAATAATAATACAATATATACAGATAGATACAAATAGATACAAATCTTCCCTGACCAAGTTGGACACTCTCTTTGACTCCTGCTGTGTTGCTATCGACTCCCCTTCCCGTTCCCACCACTGTGAACTGTATCGCTCTCTAACCTTCCTTCCACTATCTCACAGACGTATCTCTCACTGTGCCAAACTAGCCTCCAACTTCTGGTTTGGGGGGGCTCCCTTCCTATCTCTCATCCTCTCTCTAAACTCCACCTCCCCTCACCCACTCTCTCAGATCAAATGACGCCCATACCTTGACGGTCCCTCGCCTCTCCACCCTCAATGGTCAGACTGATTTTGCCCATCATTTCCCTAAAATCTGGAATTCCTTCCCCCCTGAAATACATCACTCCTCCTCCAACTACTCTCTTACCTCTGCCCTACACAATTACCTCTCCCTCAGCTGTTCCTGCTTTAACCCACCTTAATACCTATCCCCAGTTTCTGCCTTCCTACCATGACCCCCCCGGCAGGGTTCTCAACATCCTGAAAGGGGAAATCAGGAAATGGCTAACCCTTCTCCTCATATTCAGTTCTTGCCTCTCTCCCCTCTCTTCTCCTCCTGCCCTTCTGGGTCACCAGTGTACACGGTCTAACCCCATCCTTTTTACTCCAACAGCACTTGCGTACCAGCTTGAGCCTGCTCCTGGTACACTCATGCATTATTAATGGTTCTATCGCATTATTACTGTTTTGTATGTTCATATGTTCTTTTGTATGATTTTGGACATGTAATTTACCCAATGTTCTGCTACTGTTCATTGTACATTACCTTGTGTTCCAACTGTTGCACAATCTTACAATGTTGTATTGTTTGTACTACCCACATACTATTGTAACTGATCGTCCTTCACAACCCTATGTAACCCCTTCCCCCAGGTTTCACCATGAGACGAGCAACTTGTTGCTCAGCGTGCCCTCCTGGTGAAATATTTCAGTGAATAAATAAATGCAACTTCAGTCTGCTGCAGTTAAATGCACTGCCTGGCAACTCGTTAGATGATGTTCCATGTCTGTATTCCAGTTTTTCATGAACTCACAGGTTAGTAAACATGCAGTCTCATATTGTAAATTGATATGTAACTGTACACAAAAATACTTCATTTGCATAATTACTAATTGGCACTATAACAATATTGTGGCTAAGAAATAATGGTACTGTTTTCACAGTTAATGCCTAGTTAACATGTATTTACAGTTGCACAGAGTTGCATACAGTATACCGAATGTCAGGAGTGTAGCTGTGATGTAAGTTATCATTCAGAAATCAGCCCCTCATGAACTTACAGCTTACTAAACATGCAATCTAACATTAGATCCTATTCACATAGGCAGCAGGGAATGGTGCCAACTGTGCATTCCCAGGCCTGATGATCAATAGCAGCCATCCAATCAGATGGAATGACCAGCAGCAGACTGGATCCTGCACTGTGGGTGGATAGGGGACTTCTGTGTTATGGGTGGTTTTCCCATTACTGCTGTTTTCCAGTAAAGGGACCTACTGGTCTGCCTATGTTTACCACCTTGCCCCCAGCCCTCATGGTATAGTGAGAGTGATTGGGTAGCTTGATGTGAAGGATGGTGCTGTGGCAGGAACACCGTTCAACCAGTGGGAAGGGCATGTAATGGCTACGGAAGGGTCCCTACCTGTGTATCCTTCGCCGCCCATCACCACTCCACAAAACAGATCGGTGATAAAGCATGGTATGCAGCCATGCCCACCCCCAGCCACCCACCTGGGCCACAGCAGGCCAGGAGTGTGGGTGTAGAAGAGGTGTGGGTCAATGCCACAGAAGCAACAACACATTTCTTTGTCACTACAGCACTGTTACAAGCCAATGAGCAATTATGTGACTGATGTTTATTGTATAAGTAAACAATGTAGTTGTATAGCAATTAAGAACATTAGATTGCATGTTTATTAAGCAGTAAGTGCATGAGGGACTGATTTCTGAAGGAAAACATACATCAGAACTACAGCATTGACATTCAGTGTAAGTGTATAGTAGTTACACCCTTCTTCGTATGCTTTATTTTAAGTGTCAGTTTTTGCTTACTTACTTTGCAAATGCATGTTAGTTAGTCATTGACTGTGGAAACAATGCCACAGAAGCACCACATTCCATAGTAACTACAGCACTGTTATACCCTTCTGCTTACACTTTATTTTAATTGTCAGTTTCTGCGTTCTTACTTTGTAAGTACATGTTAATTAGGCATTATCTATGGAAACAATGCCACAGAAGCAGCACAATCCTTAGTAACTATAACACTGTTAAAAGCCAATAAGTAAGTATGTACATTTTTTATTTTATTATTGTATAGCAATCTACAATATTAGATTGCATGTTTATTTATTTACTTATTTTTTTGGTTGCACAGTATACATGTGGTGGCACTGGGATTCAAACCCAGTTCTCCAGGTTTGCAGGTCAGTGCTTTTGACCACTACACAGCAGTAAGTTCATAAGGGAACTATTTCTGAAGGATAATTTTAAGTGTCACTAACTACACTGTAACTAATGTATGACTACACTGTTACTGCACTACTATGTAGTTGTTAACTAGTTTCACAATGTGTGTTGTGCACTTACATAACATTAAATGTGCTGCTTCTGTGAGATTGATGCACATGTCTTCTGCACCCACACTCCTGTCCTGCTGATGCCCAGGTGGGTGGCTGGGGCATGGCTACCTTTGGATGAGAGTCCTAATTATTCTTTACCTATGACTAAACTGTCCTGTTGTACAGTACAATGCTGAACAGTCATAAGACTGACTGATTATACATCATGTATATTGCACCCACACTTCAGCTGCTACTCTGTTGTGTTTCAGCTGTATTCTTGCACTTACAGTAGTTGCACTTAGCTGTACTCAATGTATTCAATGCATTCTATTTCCTGTACCTTTCTTGTTAATGTAAGTGTATTGTCTGTATTACCAATGTACCAGCTTTATGGCCAAGGTCATGCTTGAAAATGGTCTATTGGATCAGTGCACCTACCCAGTAAAGAAACAAATATATATCACCAATCTGCTGCATGGAGTAATGGTAGGTGGTGCCAGATACACATGCAGGGACTCTTCCTCAGCCATTATATGCATGTCTTCATCACCATGCCCCAGGCCCTCATGGTATAGTCAGGGGGCTGTGGTAGCTTGGTGTGAATGATGGTGCCGTGGCTGCCACCTCATTCAGCTGGTGGGAAGGGCATGTAATGGCTAAGAAAGCATCCAGGCATGTGTATCTGGCATCACCCATCATAACTACACGCAGCAGATTGGTGATATTTATTTATTATTTTTTGTTTATTTGTTTGTTTATTGAGTAGGTGCACTGATTCAGTGGACCATTTTCAAGCATGGCCCAGACCGTAAAGATGGTACATAGGTAATACAGACAATACATTTACATTAACAGAGAAAGGTACAGGAAATAGAATACATTGAATATAGTGAGGTCAGCTAGGTACAATTAAGTGCAAGAATGCAGTCCAAACACAATAGAGTAGCAACTAAATTGCGAGTGTACTATATATTATGTACAATCATTCAGTCTTATGACTGTTCAGCATTGTACAATGGGACAGTTTAGTGTTAGGTACAGAAGAATTATGACTCTCATCGAAGACTAGCTATGTTCCACCCCCAGCCACCCACCTGAACAGCAGCAGGACAGGGGTGTGGGTGCAGTAGAAGTGTGGGTCAATCTCACAGAAGCAGCACATTTAAAGTTATGTAAGTACACAACACACATTGTAAAACTAGTTAACTTCATAGTAGTGCAGTTACAGTGTAGTTATACAGTTGTTACAGTGTAGTTAGTGACACTTAAAATTATCCTTCAGAAGTCATTCTCTCGTGAAGTTACTGCTGTATAGCATTGTGGTTAAAAGCACTGACCTGCAAACCTGGAGAACTGTGTTCGAATCCCAGAGCCACCACTTGTATACTGTGCTACCAAAAGAAAAAGAACTAAAAATAAAAATGCAATCTAACATTGTAAATTGCTACACAATAAAAAAAATAATTAATTTACATAATTACTTATTGACTTTTAACAGTGCTGCAATTACTAAGGAATGTGCTGTTTCTGTGGCATTGTTTCCACAGTTAATACCTAACATATACTTATAAAGTAACTACGCAGAAACTGACACTGGAAATAAAGTGTAAGAAGAAGGGTGTAACAGTACTGTAGTTACTATGGTTCATGCTGCTTCTGTGGCATTGTTTCCACAGTTAATGACTTGCTAACGTATTTGTAAATTAAGTATGCAGAAAATGACTCTTAAAGTGTAAAAAGAAGTATATAATAGTGTTGTAGTTACTAAGGAATGTGCTGCTTCTGTGGCATTGTTTCCACAGTTAATTCCTAACTAACATATTTGCAAAGTAAGTATGCAGAAAATGACACTTAAAATAACGCATACGAACAAGGATATGACTACTATACACTTACATTGAATGTCAATACTGTAGTTCTGATGTATGTTTTCCTTCAGAAATCATTCCCTCATGCACTTACTGCTAAATTCGTAATTGCTATACAACTACATTGTTTACTTATACAATAAAAATAATTTACAGTATTATTTATTGGTGTGTAACAGTGCTGTAGTTACTAAGAGATGTACTGCTTCTGTGGCATTGACCCACACCTCTTCTACACCCACACTCCTGGCCTGCTGTGGCCCAGGTGGGTGGCTGGGGGTGGTTCATGGCTACATACCATGCTTTACCACTGATCTGCTGTTTGGAGTAGTGGGTGGTGAAGGATACAGAGGTAGGGACCCTTCCTGGTATGTAGTTATACAAACTGCATGAAGTAGTAGTTAGATATGCCGCACAACTATCTCTTTTTTGGCACAAATTGATTTATGCTGGAAGTGTAACTACACATGTAACAGCTGTTACCAAGTGCAACAGAAAAATTGATTTATGCTTGAAGTGTAACTGCACATGTAACAGCTGTTGCAAAGTGCAACATACATAGTTACATTTGCCAGACAGAATTGATTTGAGGCAGAAGGGAGGCAACATTATCTGCAGTAACTATCAGTTCATGCAAACTGTGTATTTACACCAAACCGCAAATGTGAAACTAGTTAACTATTACATTGTAATTACATGTAACTACACAGAAGTTACAAAGTAGTTACATTGTAGTTATACAGTAGTTTCAGTGTAGGTAAGGACACTTAAAATAAAGTCTTACCAATGAAAACAAAGATATGGGGTTACTGAAAGGGTGAATAAATGATTGCTATGATATTAAAGATTTACAATGAAGGTATGGGAGGTTATAAATGGCATAAATCATCATGAAATAGGCTAGAAGGGAACTAAAATCCAGAAGTTTAAATGTTGTATTCCAAACGTTGTGACTTTTTCATATAAGGCATAAAATAATTGGGATCACATTGCAATTTGTGACCCAAAAATGTTATCTGTAAGTCAAATGCAGCCTTGATTAGCAGCAGTTTCTAATCAATTGATTTGCCACATCCAAGATAAGATTTGTGGTCAGAAGATAATAGTGGTTGTTTCATTAAAGAGAAAATACACCTTTTTCTAACTTATTTGAAGTTTATATCAAACTGATTGTAGTATGGCCCCATGAGAAGCAATATCACCCTGTTATGGGCGTCTCTTGGTGCAGCACGGTACAAAAACTGTATTGTTAATAGTGCAGTACATAAAGAATAACACATGGGAAAGCATACACAGCAAGGCTGGGTTTCTACTGAGGGGTTCTGATGACATCATAAAGACCTTGATAGTGAAGCCAATGAAATCCCTGATATTATTAAAACCTTGAAATGGAAATGCAACTGAGTTGCGTATGGTTGCCCATGTGTTAGCTGCTTTTGTTTCTTCTCAAGAACTCTTTGGTTTAAATGTTTTATTATTTTAAAAAAAAAGCAATCCACCCTCACCCAGATGCTGAAAACCCACCTGGTTGAGGGATAAGTTTCTATTTTTGTGATGATGAAAGAACAGAAAATGTTGTGCTAGGGAAGGGTCTAGGTTTTGTGTGTGTATGTGTTGGGAGGGGGGAATGAAAGTAAAACTGCAGGTACCATGAGTTTCCATTCCAACTCTATTTACAAAATAGTGTTGTGCCACAGGAGGGTACAACAGCAGTCTATGACCTTTGAAGTGTGATACAACATTTTTTTATTAGCATGGAAGTCTATGCACAATAAGGGACCGACACATACTATATAAGCAACTAGATGCCATAGGGGCAATGGTTTTCATGGGTTAATTCACTCTCAGATGCATAGCAAAGCATGTAGCACTTGCGCCAAGTGCCTTCTGCACCTGAAAAAGCATTAATACATGACAAAGAACATCCCTGGAGTGTCTTATTGTGCTAAAGATTATGGGATAATGTTATGTTTAAGAAAATGGACAGTAGAAGGAACATGGTAGTTTGGTTCATCAAAATACACTGCAAAGAAGAAACATGTGAGCTGTGATATGGTGACTATTGCTGTTATTTAAATGAAAATCCAATTGTCTATTTTCAAAGAAAGCTTAATGATTTCCTCATTATCTCTCTGTACTGTATCTGGATTATATGAGTTTCAGTCTTAATGAATACATTCCCAGTAACAGCATTTTTTCACTTGTTACCAGAGGTACATAAAGATAAAAGAAATCCACCTGGATGCCATTATCTGTCTGTATAATAATTGGATTATATAAGAGAGTCTGAGCTTTAATGAATACATTGCCAGTAACCTTTTTAATTTTTACCTATTACCAAAGGTACATAAACGTAACCCTCCCAGATGACCAATTGTTTCTGGGATTAATGCAGTTATTGATAAGTTATCACAACTTTTTTTTTTCTTAAAAGGATTGGTTGAACATTTTCGTTCAATTCTATGTAACACTATGGATACCCTGTGTAAATTAAAAGATAATTATTGGTAGGATAACTTTGTTTGGACAACTATGGATGGTGAGGCATTATATGTCACCATAGATAATGAATTTGGTTTAACAGTGATTAAAAATATCTTGTCCCAATTTGATCTTGAAGGGGTGATTACTAAGGAATTTCAGTTAACTGGTAAGAGACTGCATTCAGCAGTAACATCTTTTTGTTTAACAATAAATATTATTATGTGTCAGGTGACAGCCATGGGTATGGCACTAGCCCATCATATTAAAATCTAGTGCTGGGGTGGGTTAAAGAGAAGTTAATCAAAACAAAACCAAGAAAAATACTTTTATAAACCACCTATTCAGAAGGTTTGGGTTTATTGATGATGTGCAGGTAATCTAGCAAGGTACTGTCTCAGAATATAAAGGTTTTGTGGCTTGGTTAAACCAGATTACTTGGGGACTTAGGTTTACTACTACAATACATCCTACTCAGGTAGCCTTCCTAGATTTAACATTAGCTTGCTGTCAAAAACAGAACGGAAACAGAGGGGTTTAGAAAAGAAAGGACACGGAATTCACTACCGATGGTCACCAGTGCCACTCCTATAAACTAATGGAAGGAATCCAATAAGACCAGTACCTTCATTTAAGTAGGAATTGCTCAAGTATAGAAACATTCAGGGAATAGTCCATAGCTTTACTAGAAAGATTTCATCAGAGAGGATATTCCTTCGAATTATTTGCAACTGCATGGAAGAGAGAGCTGAAAGTGTAGGCTATACAGTATTACTGAAGCCAAAACTAAAGATAAAACTGTTCTGTTACTCAAGTTTAATTTGATTTTTAGTACGGTTGCAAAAACTGTGTGTGATACTTGGAAAATATTGACTACTGATGCATATCTGAAAGGTAATGTGTGCAATGCCCAACTTGTAGCATATTCAAGGGCCAAGAATGTGTGAAATCTTGTTTGTAAGTCATTTTATAATGCCTATTAAGCAGCCTTCTCTTTTTCTATCCTCCCCCCAAAAGATCACTTCCAAAAGGATTTTTTTGTGCAGTAATTGTTCATTGTGTACATATGAGTGACTTGTAAATTTAAACAAAATGTAGACAACACTAAAAGATTTAGCATACAATATTTTGTAACATGCTTGAGTAGCTATGTGGCATATGTCACTTGGTGTAATTGTAGTGGGACTGCTATAGCCTGAGATTCAGTGTGGGGGAATAGCTCCTTCCACATCTCCTACAAAGGCCAGCCTCCCATCACGATTCTCCACTTAGCACGTTGTGAAACACCCACCATCCACCCCTGCCTCCTCCTTCTCCGGCACTCTACTCACCCTTGGTGCTGGGCTTCCTATTCCCTACTCACTACCCAGCTTACCTACCAAGGGTGGGAATAGAGAAAAACCAAAGTAAACTACAGTTACATAAGCACTTCTAACCCTATACTCTAGTCACCCAAACACTGAAGCTGTTGTATGTGGGGAAACAATTTGCCTGTAAAATCCAGGATACAACAGATATCCATTCACTGTATAATGAAAGATGTTACAGTTCAGTGGTTAATCACAAGGGGAGTATTAGTTCATTTAGATATATGGTGATTAATCATATCTCAGTACCCCTTAGGGACTTGAGATTGTGATCTTAGGTTAAAGCGTTGTGAATGAGAATGAATTTTTAGATTGAATTTGAATATCCAAAGTGAATTAAATGAAATGTTGAATTCAGCATTATTTTTTATAAATATGTTGAATAATCTCTTTCTATGATCCAGGCCTCTGATTAATGTGACCATTAAATCCATGCATTGAAAAACACTAATCCAAAAAGACCACAAAATGGTGCATTAGAAATACATACAAGAATAATGAAGACTCCTGTTACTTGTATGGTATTTGAATATCATATGTCTGCTAGATTCAATATTGGTAAACTCTGTTTGTAGTGCTTTATTTAATCAAATGTAGCTATTTTTTTTAATATTGGCTGTATGTAAATTAGTGATGAATGAAGTACATTGAACTTAACTGTTTAGATGCCACAGATTTATTAGTGTAGTACAGTATATACTGCTTAGGGTGGACTGATTGGTGTCATTACATTATGTCTGCAGTTGCCGACATTAGCCGAAATGGGAGTTTACACATAATCTAGTTGCGTAGCAATTCTGAAATGCATAGCAGCTTTTTTTTTACGAGTATAGCCTCGTTTATGGTGTTTATAGTGTCACTCAGTAATAGTGCTGTGGTGCTTTAGTGAGCTTAGTACTGCTTAGTAGATAGACTATCCAAACATGGAGGTGGCTGCTTAGTCTATCTCAAAAGCGATCTCAGAGCACAGCTACTACCCACTAGTCTCCGCATTAAGGAAGCACAAGTAACAAGCCTCAGACTTACCACTGGCAAACAGAACAAAGTGCTTTTACTATCCACTGTCTACATTCTGTCTGGTACCTGCACTACTGGAATCCAACAGGTAATCACCAACCTAGAGCAGTACAGTCAAAACTGGGAACACATCATTGTCGGTGACTTCAATGTCAATTGGCAGGCTAATGATTCATCCATTGTCCGTGACCAGTTCTCCGGCCACTACCTCATAGAGCTGATAACTCAACCCACCAGATTTATGTACAAAACGGGGACTAGTATGCTCATAGACTGGCTCCTTGCCACCAACCCAGAGCACATCTCCGAGGTCACAGTCTTACCCAACACACTAAGTGATCACTCCTCTATCATGTGCACCTGGTCGAATAAACTATCTAGAAGTGCTCCCCAGGTCATTAGAAACAGATCACTCAGATCAGGTCAACTGTATGCCTTTAAACAGTACCTTAACCTCATTGACTAATCACCGCTGGACAGGGCGCAGGACTGCAATGAAGCACTAGACTACTTCACTGCTATGTTTAACAAGCCATGTGACATATTTCCCCCCTACAAAACTAAAACAATTAATGGGGCACAAAATCCCTGACTCTCTTGCTCTCTCATTGACCTCATGCACCAGAGGGGCAACCTCTGGCATAGGGCAAAAAGTCATCACTGCCTACAAAGCAGTGAGGAACAAATGCACCAAACTCATTCATCTGGTTAAGGTCTCCTATTATAATGACCTGCTACAGAGGAGCTGGGGCTGTGGTAGAGAGTTTTGGGACTCCGTGAAATCTCTTACAGGGAAAGATTCTAGAGCTCACCCTGAGTTAATCATTACCTTGACAGGGTCTGTTCAAGAGCCATGTGACATTGCCAGTGCCTTCAACAAGGCTTTTACTGACCTAAGTATGGTAATACCCAGAGACTATCTATACCCTTCCTCACGACATCCACTATCTGTTGGGGGTTCATCAACAAGTGCTCCCCCTTTCTACTTTAGCCTGTTACATAAGCACGAAACCATTAAATGCATAACATGGGCACTAGGTAAGACTCAGATGGGAAGTGACCTCCATGACATGAAGCTGCTAACTCTGGTACTAAATGAGATAGCTGTTCCTATCACTAAAGTATTTAATGCCTCCCTAAGGACAGGTGTCTTCCCTGACAAGTGGAAGGAGGTGCAGGTCACCCCTGTCTTTAAGAATGGCGATACTACCAACTTGGCAAACTATAGGCCTATCTCAATCCTCCCACCTCTGTCTAAAACCCTTGAATGAGTGGTTTCGGACCAGCTCATAGAATATCTATCTAAGTACAACTTACTCAGTTCCCAGCAACACAGGTTTAGGTGAGACCACTCTACAGTCTCTGCACTAATAGACTATATCTCCCAAATCTACGATGCCTTTGACAATGGTTTGGTGGTGGAATCTATCTTCATAGACCTCTCAAAGGCATTTGACACCAACAATCATCAACTTCTACTCCAACACCTCCTCTCTGTAGGCCTATCGAGCAACGTGGTGACTTGATTTAACAGCTACCTCTCCTGCAGGACTCAACGCATTAAAATCAAAGGCATCCTATCAGAGCCAAGAGAAGTGAGCTTGGGTGTCCTCCAAAGGTCCATTTTAGGGCCTCTTGTCTTCAATCTTTTTATTAACCCATTACCTGCTGATTGCCCATCACAGCTTGTGCTCTGTGCAGATGGTGCGGTAATCTCAGTCAAAGGGGGAAACCAAGTCTCCATCTCCACTGAGCTGCAACTCAGCTTCCATAGACTTGAAAAACAGTTCACTGATAACAAGCTCCTGCGCAACTATAAAAAACTAAGAGTGTGCTCTTCTCTGTACAGCAGAAAAAGAAGAAGTTCAGGCCGCTGCAGATAAGCAGCCTCAAAGGTGACACTCTGAAGCAGGTTAGTTCCTTTAAATATCTTGGGGTTCATCTTGACGACACCCTATCATTTGGAGTACACGTTGATCAGGTTGTCAAAACTGCTAATGCAAAACTGGGTGTCCTCTATCGCCACCGGCACTCAATGACCCCGGCAGCCCTTAAACTGGTAATAAGCTGCTCAGTTCTGTCTACCATAGACTACGGTCTTGTTATCTATGGGTCTGGCTCTGACACTGTCCTTAGCAGGGTGATAACTCTACTTTATGAGGCTTGTCACCTACTGTAGTTCTTGGGGAAGATCACTGGACTCGTACCTGTTCCCTCTATCATGAGACAGGATGGCTCCCTCTATGACACTGGATTATCTACCAGACGTGCCTGCTCGTAAAGAACTCCTTGCTAGGACTTACTCCAATATCTACCTCTAGTCTTTTTGTAATTGCCCAACCTAACATTAGGACCCAAAATGCGGAAAAAGGTGGGCTAGTGGTGCCATTTAAGAGGACAACCCTTGCACAGAGAACCCTCTCCTTCCATGGACTGAAGTAGTTCAACGAACTCCCTAAGGACCTGCTTAATAGGAATAAGATTAGCCAATTCAAACAAGGCCAACGTACACACCAGATCAGTGAGAATGTCTGTAAATGTCTTCTCAAACCAAAACCTCTCTCCTGCACAAGCAGTTGCAGTACCTCCAGGCCCTTCCCCTAACTCCCCCTTTCAGTTCACCTGTATTACCTGCTAACACCCCTCCACCAACACCGCCCTCACCCTACTACCTCCCCTTTCTTTCTTCCTTTAACCAACTCTCCTCAGTATACTAGCTCCTACCACCCCTTACCACCCTTGGGACCTTCCCCCTCCCTCGCTTCCACCTCATCCCCTCTCTCTCCCTCCCCCCATTATCCACAATACTCCCCCCCCCCGTCATGCACCCCTGAACTCCTATTAATTGTCTTGACAATACCTTCTCTGGCTGCTTCACTCTACCCCATGCCAACTCAGCCGTCCCTGGTGGTCCTAGAATTGGGCAAGTATCACCCATGTATGTCTTGTTGTACAATGCACTTATTCAGCTAAGGCCATACTTTTCATTCTACTTCTGTAATCTCTGTAGCACTCTTCTATGCACTCTCTACCAATCCCTTAATGTGGGGACCTAGGGGCCCAGGACCAGGACTGACCACTACAACTAATGTTTAACCTTGGACTATTGTAATTTGTATCTTTTATGTACTTGTAATCACTGCAACCCTATGTAACTTATGTGTTGTCTGTTCTTGTCATATGTAACTCTCTGACCTGGAACCTTTGTAAACGAGTCTTGGACTCAAATGTATCAATCCCAATCTGAAATAAATAAATAAATACAAAAACTAAATAAATGAATAGTACTGTATGCGTTTAGTGAGAATTCTGCATTTATTTTCCTGGCTTTCTGACAGAACACTAGACACAATCTTGTTCCTGCTTGGGAGTCTCACAGTCTTAGTGCAGTGGTAATGTAAGGTGCTTAGTAAGCCGTGAGAAGCAGTATGAAGTCAGCCTTTATTTTCCTGGGCTTTTGGTTGTGGAGGGAATTGAGGTGGAGTGTGTGGGAATTGCCTCAGTCTGCCTCAGCAACTCAATTCCTGGATGCAGTGAGGAAGCCATAACACAGCACCTGGCTACAGTGACACAGACAGGTTACGAGAAGAGGGTGAAAGATTGTGAAATGAGTGGTAAGCGTTAGTTACATCGAAACATAGAAACATAGAATTTGACGGCAGATAAGGACCGCTTGGCCCACCTAGTCTGCCCATTTCCCTATCTAATGGATAAGCTGCAGATCCTAGTTAACCAACAGCCTACTTCCTCCTACACCCTACTAGAATTGCTTTATGTCTATCCGATGCATTCTTGAATTCCCCCACTGTTTTTGACTCTACAACCTCCTCAGGAAGGCTGTTCCATGTATCCACAACCCTCTCTGTGAAGACATACTTCCTCATCTTACCTCTGAGCCATCCCCCCTCTATCTTCAAATTGTGCCCCCTTGTTTTTGCACATCTCTTTTTCTGAAAGATGCTACCCTCTTGGACTTTGTTGATTTCCTTGAGGTATTTGAAAGTTTCTATCATGTCCCCCCTCTCCCTCCTTTCCTTGAGGCTATACATCTTTAGTCCCTTTAGTCTTTCTTCATATGTCTTCTTATGCAGACCCTGCATCATTTTGGTTGCCCTCCTCTGGACAGCCTCCACACTGTCTATGTCTTTGCAGAGATGGGGTCTCCAGAACTGTGCACAGTACTCCAGATGTGGTCTTACCAACTGTCTGTACAGAGGGCCAACAACTTCCTGTTTTCTACTGGTGATGCCTCTCCCTATGCATCCCAGTATCCCCCCAGCCCTTCTTACTGCCTTCTTACATTGCTGGCCCACCTTTAGGTCATCTGATATGACTTCCTCCAGGTCCCTTTCCATTTTTGCTGTTGTCAGTATCTCATCCCCTATTGTGTACTCTTTCCCTGGGTTTTTGTTTCCCAGGTGCATTACTTTGCACTTCTTTGCATCAAATCCAAGCTGCCATACATTTGACCATTCCTCCAACCTTGCAAAGTCCCTTTTCATCCTTTCCACCCCACTTTGTGTATAAACCCTGTTGCAGATCTGTGTGTCATCTGCAGAGAGACATACTTTCCCTTCCAGTCCCTCTGCAATGTCACTTATGAAGACATTAAAAAGGACTGTCCCCAGTACTGAACCCTGCGGTACCCCACTAGTAACCCTCCTTTCTTCACTGTGGACTCCATTTACTATTACCCGCTGTGTCCTGTTGTCCAACCAGTGTTTTACCCAGGCTACCATCCTGGGACCCACTCCCAGGCTGGCTAATTGGTTTATTAATCTTTTGTGCGGGACTGTGTCAAATGCCTTGCTAAAGTCTAGGCAGGCCATGTCCACAGCCCCTCCCTGGTCTACTGCTTTGGTCACCCTGTCAAATAAATAAATTAGATTTGTCTGACATGACCTTCCCACTGTGAATCCATGCTGCCTTGGGTCCTGTGCCCCACTGGCCTCTAGGTACTCAACAATTCTTTCCTTCAGAAATTATTCCATCATTTTCCCTACCACTGAGGTCAAACTGACATGTCTGTAGTTTCCTGCCTCTGTTTTGCTCCCACTTTTGTGAAGGGGAATCACATCCACCCTCCTCCAGTCCTCAGGTACCACACCATCCTCCCATGATTTATTAAAAAGGGTAGTCAGTGGTGTTACTAGTTCTTCCCTTAGTTATTTTAGAATTCTGGGGTGAATCCCATCAGGCCCCATTGCTTTATCCACCTTCAGTTTTAAGAGTTCTTTCAGAACCCTTTCTTCTGTGAAAGGGACTAATATCAACCCCCCTATCCAGAGTGCTTCTATTGACCGGATTAGGTATTTCCCCCTGCTTTTCCATTGTGAATACTGAGCAAAAGTATTCATTCAGTATCCCTGCTTTTTCACTGTCGCTCTCTGCCCAACCACCTTCCTCTTTGTTCAGCCTCAGTATCCCTGCCTTAGTCTTTCTTTGCTCCCTAATGTACCTATAAAAGGTTTTATCCCCCTTCTTAACTGAGTTGGCTATCTTTTCCTTGGTTTGGGCCTTTGCTATTCTGACTGCCTTACCCGCTTCCTTCTGCTTTAACTGGTACAGTTCTCTGTCCTGCTCCTTCTGTGTTTCCTTATACTTCCTGAATGCTATCTTTTTCTCCCTTACCTTCCCCGCCACTTCTTTTGAGAACCGTAGTGTTTTTTTTCTTTTGTTTTGATTTGTTTATTTGCTTCACACAAAAGCTTGTTTCCTCTGTGATGGTGGTTTTGATGTTTCCCCATTGTTGCTCCACCCCACCTTCTTGCCTGTTTGCTAGTGCTTTTCTGAGGCACTCTCCCCACTTTGACAAAATCAGCCCTCCTGAAGTCCAGTACCTTCACTTTTGTGTGGCTTGACTCTACAGCTAAGTTTATCATGAACCACGCTGTTTGGTGGTCGCTTGTTCCCAGATGGCTACCCACTTCAAGATCAGAGATCCTCTCTCCAGCTGGCCCGGTGGCACTGAGGGTTGAGGCGCTGGATGCCACACCTCGCTCCATGCCGGCAACCTGGATTCGGGAATGAGCCCAGGCCATTGGGGGTCGGCAGGGGAAGAGAGGGATTGAGTGCCCAACGGTGGCTCTCCCTCTCTGGGGAGGGTTACCAGTCTATTCCGCTGCTATATTGCCACCTCCTGGGTGAACCCAGGAATGGCGATGCAGGTCGGGATGCACAACGGGAGGGGCAGTGCTAGCCGAGAGCCGGGGAGGGAGCAGCGAATACGCGTACCTCCTCATTGGCTCTCCTAGTGTGCCGGCAACTGCAGGGGATAGGGCAGAACAGGAGAAAATGGAGCCCATCACTCTTAGGTGATGACTCCTCCAATGCCAATCCACATCACCAGGTGCTCACCAGGGCAGACTCCAATGTGAATTGCTGTCTCTGCCATTATTAGGGGGAGGATCAGGTGGTTCCTACCCTGCCCCACCTTGGGGGGGGGTGTACTGGGATACCTAAGGAACTATTGAGCAGGTGACCACTCTAGGAGCAGACTCCTGAGGTACTGTGGGGACATGTGGAAGGTGAATTGATGGTGTCTGAATGAGTGGAGGGATGGTGCGGTAAGGAGGAATAAAGATAAGGTTAAAAAAAAAAGATAGTCTCTCTCCATCCCCATTTGAGAGTACCAGGTTTAAGATTGCTCTCTCCCAAGTGGGTTCCAAAACTAGCTGTCTGTGGCATGCCCCCTGTAGGGCATCGAGAATGGCCCTGCTCTTGGATGTGGCTGCAGCAGAGGTGCTCCAGTCGACATCTGGCATATTCAGGTTCTCCATCAGCAATATCTCCCCTTTCTCTGCCATCCCAAGGATGCCGTCTATCATTTCCTTGTCCATTTCCTCTCCCTGAGATGGGGGTTTGTATACAATCCCTGTGTGGATTATGGAGCCATTTCCAGTCTCCAGGGTGACCCACAGTGCCTCCTCTCCTCCCTGTTTACCCTTTAGTTCTGTTGCTTTAATCCCTTCCCTTACATGGAGAGCTACTCCTCCTCCTTTTCGTCCCTCCCTGTCCCTCCTATAGATTGTGTAACCTGGTATGTTGACATCCCAGTCATGGTTCTTTGTGTACCATGTTTCTGTGACTGCCACAATATCCAGGCATTCCTCTTCCATCAAGGCCACCATTTCAGGGAACTTTTTACCTAGACTACGGGCATTGGTACTCACGACCCGGGAGAATTACAGAGCAATTACAGAGATAACAAACTGTGGCAAATACAGAAATGGTTCAAAACAAATATGGCATTATACATCAGGGTTGCATCATGAAATAAGGTACAGTGTATAGAGTAGGTTACAGAAACAAAGTTACATTGGTTGGCATAGAAGTTTCATACAAACATGGTAATTTATATCAAGTTACATTATTAATTTCATTATTTATTTGTTTTTTTGCTTACCGGTAAGTGCCATAGCCAAAGCATGACTATTTCCAGGCACGACTGGAGAGGTTACAATGAGGAGGGTTAAAAACAGGGTGTACATTGTGTGTACGGAGAGAAAAAACAAATACAGAGATAAACCTGAGTTCACTGGTACATAGATAAATTACAGGATAGTTAAGAGTAAATGTATTTCGTTTTTGTTTACCGGGTAAGTACCATAGCCATGAGATGACTATTTTCAGGCATGACCCAGGAGAGTCTAGTAGGTAGACAGGGAGTTAGATTATGAGAACAGGTAGAAACAAAATACAGGGGAAACAAAATTTCACAATAATTGAGTAGGTACACGATTAGACAATTTCAAGGGTAGGTAACAGGTTGAGTTAGAATTTACACACATTAACAAAAGTTCAGTAGAATAACTATTTTATATCGCAAGCACAACTATGTTTAAACCATCTGGAAGCAAAGCTAATGGAGGTATGAGTGTTAAAATCTGTCTGGGCAGTATAGGAAGAGTGGAGAGAAGTTTGCAGCAGTGGATAAGTGAGACTGGGTCTGAGATGCAAATTCAAGGGGGTTTGAAACAGGCACAGGAGACCTGACTAAAGAGGAGGAAGCAGTAGTTAGTTTTAAACTGGGCATGACTAGCGGCTAGGCGAATGTCAAGAGGCAGGGAGTTCCAGAGTTTAGCCACCGAGTGAGAGAAAGCAAGGGTACCTTTGTTTGATTTACATCAATATATCTGCAGCAGTGATTCATCAGTAGATCAGAGACCATGGGAGGAGGATAGCGGAGTAAGTAGGGAGATCAGCAAGACAGGGATCCCTGATCTAATGACATTATCAGTCACAGAGACAAAAGCAAGAGTTCAAGTTGAGGCAGGGGGTAACCAATTTAAGTCAGCATAGAGCTGACAATGGTGTTTTGACCTAGGAGAGTCCGAAGCATACCTGCAGATGCCGTTATAGGTCACATCCCATTTCCTGAGGAGAGTAGCAGATGAACTAAGATGAATGACTACCCCCATAGGATAACGACGGGGGCAAGATCCCCCGGGCTATAGCTAATCTATCCGCTTGCATAAGGATGTAGCTGGTTTTGTAGGCAACAATGTAGAACAAAATATCCCAACACATACAGCGGTAAAACAAACAGGTTTAAAAGTGCACATTCCTACAAATAATAACACTCAGACTAGTCTTGTCTATGGTCCTTACTTCTTAATCTTTCAGTGCTTTGATGTTCCTCTTCTCTCAGTCAGAAATATGAATGTGTATCTCTTCTAAGGTTTGCTCAGTAGGTTTAAAAACAGTCTTGAGCTGGCCTTCTCTTTGAGGTCATCTAACTCCGCCTTGGAGTATTAAACTTTATATTCCATAACACAGGATGTCCAAACAAGATATTTGAAAAAATAATCGGTGACATCAATGGATTTCCTCTTTTCTTGTGACCTTTCAAACTGGTCTGTGATCTACAGACATCAAAGGCTCTTTGATGAATGCTGGCTTCCCTCTGACGACCCCCCCCCCACACACACACATGCATATTGGACTACATTGCAGTCTGGGACCTGTACAGCAAAGTCTCTTTGATGTAATCAAATGGCTTCTGTGGAAGTAACCCATAACACTGGTCCGTGTCTCTTTTCTCAGGACACCTAGTGCACATCAAAGGATCTCCCTGAGGGCATTATAAAATGGATATCTTGGTTTTCTGCCATCAAAGCAAACTAACCAGATAATTGCACCTCAGATATCTGCAGTTTAAGCTATGTCATATCCTTTGAACTTATCCTTGGGGGGTTTGATGTGTCAGTTCCAGCAAGACAGCATTTTCTCTTGACACAGTCCATCACACATTTTTTAATATTTACAAAAAATGATACCGGGATCAGAACCAGCTGTCCAAGTATAACAATTCCTCCCCACCTAGACCGAATTTGGGGGCTTTATCCCCCTGTATGGGATGAGCTTCCCAAATCAGTTCACTCCTCATACAAACGGGACAACCCATCTGAGTTCTGATTTTGTTTTCCAACCCTATGTAGAATGGTCATATCATATCCTTTCAGAGCAAGACTCCATCTTAATAATCGACCATTGTTTTTCCCCATCTGCATCAGCCAAACTAGAGGGTTGTGGTCTGTCTGCACCACAAAATGCTGCCTATACAAGTAAGGCTCCAATTTCTTTAGGGCTCACACTATGGCATGACATTCCTTTTCCACCGTGGAGTATGACTGCTCCCTGGGAAGTAACTTTTTACTCAGGTAGGCTATTGGGTGGTCCCTCCCTTCGTTGGATGTCTGGCTCAGTACTGCCCCAATACCCACATCTGAGGCATCAGTCTGAACTATAAAGGTTTTACTATAGTCAGGACTTGTCAAAACAGGAGAACTGCACAGTGCCTCCTTTAGTTTGGAAAAGGCTTCCTCACAGGCTGGGTCCCAGGTAATTTTCTTGGGCATCTGTTTCTTTGTCAGATCAGATAGGGGAGCAGCCAGGTCCCTGTAATTGGGTACAAATTTCTATAATACCCTGCTGTCCCGAGAAAACTCCTGACCTGCTTCTGAGTTTCTGGTCTGAGCGATGCCTGGATTACCTCTGTCTTTATTTGGTTAGGACAGAGCTGTTCCCAGCCTACCACATGCTTGAGGTATGCCACCTCTCCCATGGCCACCTGGCACTTCTTGGCTTTGACAGTGAGCCCGGCCCCTCTGTATCCTGCCCAGCACTTCCCTAAGGTGGGATAGGTGTTCCCCCCAGCTGGTACTAAAGATAGCAATGTAATTCTGGTACGCCACGGTGTACTCCTCAGCACCATTTAACACCTGGTTCACCAACCTTTGGAAAGTGGCTGGGGTGTTCTTCATTCCAAAAGGCATTACTTTTAACTCAAATATGCCTATTGGAGTGATGAAGGCTGACCTCTCCCTAGCTCTGTCCGTCAACTCTACCTGCCAATACCCCTTTGTCAGATCAGTGGTTGTAAGGTAAGTCACCCCCTCCCAACTTGTCCAGGAGTTCGTACATCTGGGGCATTGGGTGGGCATCTGACTTCGTGACTGCATTCAGTCCATGATAGTCTACACAGAAATGAGTCGAGCCATCTGGCTTGGGTACAAGGACTACAGGTGAGGCCCAGGGACTGTGGGATCTCTGGATTACCTATAAATCCAGCATCTCCTCCACTTTCCTCCTAATGTCCTTTTGGACAGCCTCTGACACTCGATATGCTGTCCGCCGTTTGGGTGTCTGTGTCCCTGTCTCCACATCGTGTGTTGTTAAGGGGGTTAGTCCAGGCTTGGCACAAAACAAAGGGGAAAAGTCTGCTAAAACCTCCCTTACTTCCTGGATTTGGCCCAGGGTCAGCTGGGGAGATAATTTTACTGCCTCCACAGAGGGCTCTCGCTTACTCTCTTCCGGCAAGTTCAGTAAGGGGTTTCCTTCGTCCGTCCCCTCTCCCTGACTACACACTGCGAACACCATGTCAGCTCAATTTGCATATGGCTTCATCATGTTGACATGGTACATCCTTTCTGTCTGTCTACAGTCAGGTAACTCCACAATGTAGTTCACGTCATTTACCTTCCTAACCACTTTGTACGGTCCTGTCCACTCAGCTTGCAACTTGTCTTTCCAGACCGGAATAAGGACCATGACTTCCTGACCCACCATGTACAAGCAAGCTCTGGCTCTAGGGTCATACCACACTTTTTGTTTCTGTTGAGCAGCTGCCAGGTTGCTCTGGGCTGTTCCCATAAGCTCCTTCAGCCTTTCCCTAAACCTGAGGATGTAATCCACAATGGGAGTTCCCTGGGTGGTGTGCTTGCCTTCCCAGTCCTCCCAGATCAAGTCTAGGGGCCCATGTACCCAGTGTCCATACAAGAGTTCAAAGGGGGAAAATGCTGTTGACTCTTGGGGCACCTCCCTGTATGCAAACAACAGGTGGGGATGGTATTTCTCCCAGTCCTTCCCATGCTTTTCAGCAAACTTTAGGGAGCACTGACTTTAAGGTACCATTGAATCATTCCACAAGCCCATTGGCTTGTGGGTGATATGGTGTCGTGCATCTCTGCACCATCCTACACTTTTCCCATAAACATTTCATCAGGTCCAACATGAAGGAACCCCTTTGATCGGTGATAACCTCCTACAGAAACCCAACACAGAAGAAAATCCCAAGTAAGGCATCTGACACTTTGTCTGTCCTCAGAGAGGATAGGGCGACTGCCTCTGGGTACCGGGTGGCATAATCCACCACAGTCAGGATGAATCTCTTCCCTGAGGAGCTGGGGGTATTTAAAGGTCCCACAATATCCATTCCCACCCTCTGGAATGGTTCCTCCACTATGGGCAATGGAATTAGGGCAGCTTGAGTTTTCTTGCCCACCTTCCCTATTTCTTGGCACCAGTGACTAGACCTGCAATACTCCTTCACCTGCTGGGTGAAGTTAGGCCAGTAGAAATTCTGGGCCAACCACTGCATAGTGTGCACGACTCCCAGATGACAAGACAAGGGAATATCATGTGAAATCTTGAGCAAAACTGCTCATGATACCCCTGGGGAATGACAAGCTGCCTGCCTAGCATCCCTCCCTCTGTATGTACTGCCTGAGTAAACATAAGTCCATTTTCCCAATAAACCTTATGTCTGCCATCACCTCCCTGGGCTCTGTCAGAGTCTGTCCAAGCCCTCAGCTTCTCTAAACTAGGGTCACCCCTCTGAGCAGCTGCAAACCCCCACACAGTCCCAAGGCATGGGACAGGTCTCCTTCAGTCACTAAACTAGAGTACCTAGCACTAGAATCAGGGCACTCAGGATCACTGTCAATCCCAACCCTCTGACAAGAGGTCACCCCTCCCTCTCCGGAGTAACCCTCTGTAGCTGTGTGGTTACTTTTTTAAAAAAGGGGAAATTTCTACCCCCTTTTTATCAGTCTCCCCATCTGGAGACACAGGCTGGGAAATCAGCCTTTCAGTGGATTCCACTCTGGTTTCTGTGAGGTTCAGGGAGCTACACTTTTCCCTTGCTGCTTGGCTATGGGTAACTGCACATAATATCCCCTGCTGGAGATTGTTATCCAGGATCACATCCACTGCTAATGTTTTGGCTACAGCCACCTGTTGCACAATTCCCCCTGTTTCACCCCAGTCCAGGTGAACACTGGCCAGTGGCAATGTTTTCTCTTCACCAGCAAAGTCCTGGTTAAATAAAGTGATTGATTGATTGAAAGTCCTGTACAGTGACGTATTTATTGGGTATAAGCTGACCAGGATGCACCAGATCACCTTTCACCAATGTCAGGGATGCCCCTGTGTCCCTTAACCCCTGCGTCTATACACCATTCACCATGACTGGATGCATGTGTTCCCTCATGTTCACTGGCATGCTTCCAGGGACACACAAACAACCCACTTCTTTTCTAGCACCCAGTTGTGTATTATGGCTCACCTTTTTGAGACACTGTCTGGCAATATGCCCAGTTTCCTTACACAACCAACATTCAGTTCTTCTCTCAGAGAAATCTTTTCTCTGAAACCTGGGGCTAACTGGTTTCTGTGGAGGCAGTGAGGGTTTTAGCTGCCCTGAAGGCATGCTTTTCCCTTTCTGTGCTGCCACACCTGCCCCATTCGCTCTCAGAGCAGGTCTGCTCTTGGCATAGCAGTCCGAGAGTTCAGCAGCCTTTTGCACTGTTTTTGGATCTCAGCCCTCTAGCCAGGTTTTTAGCTCTGCTGGGCATGCCCAATAAAACTGTTCTAATAAAATCACATTTTCAACTTTATCAACAGAGTTTGCCTCAATTCCTTCCCACCAACGTTTTAAAAACTGACGTTGTTTTGTGGCTAGCTCCTCATAGCTCATATCAGGGCTTCTCCTGAGCTTACTGAATTTAGCTCTTTATGATTCAGCAGTTAATTCAAACTTTTTTAGCAGTGCAGCTTTTAGTTTGCTATAATCATTGCTGTCCTCATTGTCCATTTGACCCAATGAATCCCGAGCTTTCTCAGTAAGTAGCGGGGATAGCTGGAAGCTTCAGAACTCTCTAGGAATTTTAGCCTGAATACAAACTTTTCCAAAAGAATTTAAAAAGGCATCCATGTCCTCTCCCTCTTTAAACTCAGCTGTTAATTTGTAGTTCAATTTGTAACCCAGTCCTGCAATCTCAGTTAAACCCAAGCCACTTACCTGCTCTGGTGCCACTGGTCGGAGTCGTAGCTTCTCCAGTTCATGTTGCCACTGGCACTCCTCTCTCTTCCCCTCTGCAGCTCACTGGCACTCACGCTTCTCATGGTCTGCTTCCCTCCATTGTCGCTCTGCCTCACAGTCCGCCTCCCTCTGTTCTTGCTCTGCCTCCAGTTCTATCCTGTGCAACTCAGTATGCAGCATGAGTACCTCTGGATTCAGGTTACAGGTGACCTTCCCCTGCTGCTGTGGCCCTTCACTGACAGTGGCCCTGCTGTCCTTCTCATCGGCTCTGGACCCTTCACTGACTGCTAGCCCTTCCACACTTGAGGTTTGGTCCCTTCCAGTCACAGTCTGTGACTTGCTGCTCTGGGTATCTGCTACCATCAGGGCCTCTATGAGGTTCTGCTTGCTGGCTTTCACGTCAAATGGGACTCCTCTGTCCCCACACAATTGCTTTAAGAAGTCTACAGTGTGCCTGCTGTAGTCGGAAGCCATTTTCCCTGACTACTGCTACTCTGACTGCACTTCAGAAAAAAAAAATAAAATGGGTAGGAACTTGACTACAAGTCATGGAAAATAGTTCTGTTTCCTTTTGAAATAAAACACTGCCTTTCTTTTTTTCCAAGTGAGCTGAACAGTCTCAAGCTGACACACCAAACAATGAAGCTTATACCACCAAACTTTTTATGCCACCACTGCCAACCAATCTGTCACAGATTCACTCAGCAGGTCAGCCATCTACTCCCAAAGTGCCAACCTCCGAGCGTAGAATTGTGAACAGTGAACAGTACACGGTAACCCTCTTGTCTGTTTTGTGGGTTTGAGTCACCTAAGTCTCAAGTTCTGGAGGGATTCAAACTGATAACCTCTTGTTAACACACCCAATTATCAGGCTCAGATAATTATGTCTTCTGGGGGCCAGATATCTTTGCCTATGGGCACCTAATCAGGTATTACAAAATGGACCCTTAGAACTCTATGCAAGACCTAAAGGAATCTATCTGTTTCCCAGTTTGGTATCACAATAAGCTCATTCACGGTGTCAGCTATAACCTTCAAAGCTTCACTTATATAAAAAAAAGAAATTTCAAGGCACACTAGGCAGTTTCCATTTTTAAAATATACAGTATATCTTTACTTTAAAATAGGTAAATTGGAAAACAGTAAAATTACAGAACAAAATATCCGAACACATGCAGCCTTAAAACAAACAGGTTTAAAAGTACAGATTCCTACAAATAATAACACTCAGACTAGTCTTGTCTAAGGTCCTTACTTCTTAATCTTTCAGTGCTTTGATGTTCCTCTTCTCTCAATCAGAAATATGAATGTGTGCCTCTTCTAAGGTTTGCTCAGTAGATTTAAAAACAGTCTTGAGCCGACCTTCTCTCTGAGGTCATCTAACTCCACCTTGGAGTATTAAACTTTATATTCCATAACACAGGATGTCCAAACAAGATATTTGAAAAAATAATAGGTGACATCAATGAATTTCCTCTTTTCCTGTGGCCTTTCAAACTGGTCTGTGATCTATAGACATCAAAGGCTCTTTGATGAAATGCTGGCTTCCCTCTGATGACACCCCCCCCCAACACATACATGTATATTGGACTACAATGCAGTCTGGGACCTGTACATCAAAGTCTCTTTGACGTAATCAAATGGCTTCTGTGGAAGTAGCCCATAACACTGGCATGTGTCCATTTTCTCAGGACACCTAGTGCACATCAAAGGATCTCCCTGAGGGCATTATAAAATGGATATCTTGGTTTCCTACCATCAAAGCAAACTAACCAGATAATTGCACCTCAGATATCTGCAGTTTAAGCTATGTCCTGTCCTTTGAACATATCTCTGGGGGGGTTTGATGTGTCAGTTCCAGCAAGACAGCATTTTCTCTTGACACAGTCCATCACACATTTTTTTATATTTACAAAAAATGATACAGGGATAAGAACCAGCTGTCCAAGTGTGACATACTGTAGTCCCTTTACTGATATACTTAACAGTAGAGGGCACTGTGTTGTTTCACAGTTATATTGTGAAGGGAGCTTTGTGCTTTTTTTTTCTTTTTCCCTTAATGTCATAAGTAAGCAATGATACCCAACAGGGTGGGTGGTATTGGGCTATACCAGACTGCCCAGGGGTGTAATGAGGCCCAGCGCCACAGGCAGAGGGCTTTATAACCCCTCAAAGGTTCAGTATAGCCCATACCACCCACCCTGGAGGGTATTATTACACTTAGAAAATGGGCTATTGTATTATAAATACTTGAAAGAAAATGTATTTTAATGTTAAAATGTTAAACTCTTAGAGTTTCATTTCTTTTTGTAATAAAATAGTACTTCTGCCTGCAATAGAATGCTGAGCATTTTTTTGAGCTAAGGACTTCTGTCCTACTTACAT
The DNA here is from genome assembly GCA_016271365.2 of Neoceratodus forsteri. Classification (NCBI taxonomy): domain Eukaryota; kingdom Metazoa; phylum Chordata; order Ceratodontiformes; family Ceratodontidae; genus Neoceratodus; species Neoceratodus forsteri. Next base: position 1,274,405,681 of record CM057450.1, on the reverse strand, counting down.
AGATACATAGACAGTGTCGGAAGATAAGGGCCTATGGCCCACCCAGTCTGCCCATTTGAGCTTGTAAGTTCACTTTACGTTTTCCTAGAAGTCTGTTGCCCCTTAACACTGACCTCCAGAATTCCTTTATGTCTATCTCATGCATTCTTAAATCCCATAATTGTTTCAGCCCCCACCACTTCCTCTGTCAGGGTATTCCACTTGTCTACCACCCGTTCTGTGAAGACATTCTTCCTCACGTTTCCTCTGCATCGTCTTCCCTCCAACTTCATTCCATGCCTTCTAGTCCAGTAACATCTTTTTTGCTTAAAAATAGTGTATTCCTGTGCCCTGTTCCTCCCTGTAAGATACTTGTATGTCTTTATCATATCCGCTCTCTCCTTCCTCTCCTCCAGGGAGTACATATTCAATTCCTTCAACCTGTCTTCATAGGACTTGTGATGCAATCCATGTACCATCTTTGCTGCCCTCCTCTGAACCTTCTCTACCCTGTCTATGTCCTTATGTAAGTAAGGTCTCCAGAACTGTATACTGTACTCCAGGTGGGGCCTCACTAGTGTCTTGTATAGTAGAATTATGACCTCCATTTTCCTGCTGGTGATGCCCCTGCCTATGCATCCCAGCATCCTATTTGCTTTACCTGCTGCTTTGTCACACTGTTTCCCTACCTTGAGGTCATCAGAGATGATAACCCCAAGATCACTTTCCTGCTTGGTGCATGCTATATCCTCACCCCCCCCAACTGATATATTGTGCCAGGGTTTTTGTACCCCACATGCATTATCTTGCACTTCTTTGCATAGAATTTCAACTGCCAAACCTCTGACCATTCTTCAAATTTCTGCAGGTCCCTTCTCATTCTGTCTATGCCCTCTGGTGTGTCTACTGTGTTACAGAGCTTTGTGTCATCAGCGAACAGGGAAATTCTGCCTTCTAGGTCCTGTGCAATGTCACTGATGAAGATGTTGAAAAGGACCAGTCCCAGCACTGATCTCTGTGGTTTCCCACTGGTCACTCTTCCCTCTGTGGAGTGACAGCCATTTACTACTACTCTCTGTGTCCTGCCACCCAGCCAGTTACCTACCCACCACACTACTGTCCTGCCCACGCCCATATTCCCCAGTTTGTGTAATAGTCTTCTATGTGGCACCATGTCAAAGGCCTTGCTGAAGTCCAGATAGGCCATGTCCACTGCCCTTCCCTGATCCACCCCCCCAGTCACTCAGTCGAAAAATTAAATGAGGTAGGTCTCACATGACCTCCCACTAGTGAAACCATGTTGCCTTAGGTCCTGTAGTCCATTGACAACCAGATGTTCCACCAATCTCTCCCTCAGTAGTGCTTCCATGATCTTCCCCACTACCGAGATGAGGCTGACTGGTCTGTAGTTCTCCGCCTCCTCTTTGTTCCCACTTTTGTATAAGGGGACTACATCTGCTGCCCTCCAGTCTCCCCTGTCTCCAGTGATCGGCTAAACAGGATTGCCAGAGGTTTAGCCACCACCTCTCTTAGTTCTTTAAGGACCCTGGGGTGCACCCCATCTGGACCCATTGCATTATCAACTCTGATTACTTCTAGTTCCTTCAGGACCCTTTTACGTGTAAAGGGACTTGTGTCCATTTCTGCACCATTCCCACCCCTTGTGCTCCCTTCAGACACATTACCCTCCTCTTCCTCAGTAAAGACTGAGCAGAAATACCTGTTCAATATGTCAGCTTTACTGTTGTCATCCTCCATGCAGCTCCCTTCCTCCCCCTTCAGTCTCATTATCCCTCCCTTTGCCTTTCTTTTTTCACTTATGTACCTGTAAAAGGTTTTTTCGCATCTACCCACTGATTTTGCAATGTGCTCTTCTGTCTAAGCTTTGCCTTCCCTTACTGACCTCCCTGCCTCCCTTTGCTTCTCCTGGTACTTCTCCCTATCCCCTTCTGCCTGTGTCTTTTTGTATTGCCTGAATGCAATCTTTTTGGCTTTCTCTTTCTCCGCTACCTCCTTGGAAAACCATAATGGCCTCCTCTTCCTTTTCCCCTTGCTAACCTGCTTAATGCATACTTCTGTTGAAACATACGTTGAAACATAGACTTTGATGGCAGATAAGGACCGCTTGGCCCACCTAGTCTGCCCATTTCCCTACCTACAGGATAAGCTGCAGATCCTAGTTAACCAACAGCCTATTTCTTTTTACCCCACAAGAATTGCCTTATGTCTGTCCCATGTATTCTTGAATTCTCCCACAGTTTATGACCCCACAACCTCCTCAGAAAGGCTGTTCCATGCTTCCATCACCCTCTCTATGAAAAAATACTTCCTCACATTGCCCCAGAATCACCCCATCTATCTTTAAATTATGTCTCCTTGTTCTTGCACATCTCTTTTTTTGAAAGATGCTACCCTCTTGGACTTTGTTGATTCCACTGAGGTACTTAAAAGTTTCAATCATGTCCTCCCCTCTCCCTCCTTTCCTCAAGGGTATACATATTAAGCACCTTTAGTCTCTCCTCTTAAGGTTTCCCTTGCAGACCCTGCACCATTTTAGCTGCTCTCCTCTGGACTGCCTCTATTCTGTCTATGTCCTTACAGGGATGGGGTCTCCAGAACTAGACGCAGTACTCCAAGTGAGGTCTCACCAACTGTCTGCACAGAGGGATAACAACTTCCTGTTTTCTGCTGGTGATGCCTCTCCCTATACATCCCAGTATACCCCCAGCTCTCCCTACTGCCTTCTCACATTGCTTGCTAACCTTAAGGTCATCTGATATAATTACCCCCATGTTCCTTTCCATTTTTGTTGTTGTTACTACCTCCCCTCCATTGTTTAATCTTCCCATGGGTTTTTGTTTCCCAGGTGCATTATTTTGAACTTCTTTGCATTGAATCCAAGCTGCCATACTTCTGACCATTCCTCCAACCTTGCCAAGTCCCTTCTCATCCTTTCCACGCCTCCTTGTGTATCAACTCTGTTGCAGATCTTTGTGTCATATGCAAAGAGGCATACTTTTCCTTCCAGTCCCTCTGCAATGTCACTTATAAAGACATTAAAAAGACTGGACCCAGTACTGAACCATATGGTACCCCACTAGTAACCCCTGTTTCTCCAGAGTGGACTCCATTTAAAATTACTGTTGCTCTTGTAATCCCCATTTTAAATACTGCCCATTCTTCAACCCCTGAATCCTGCCCCATTCCCCTTAATGCCTCTTTCAAGCATCTCCCCATTTTCCCAAAGTCTGCCCCCCTAAAATCCAGGAGACATGTTTTTGTGTGGTTTGGTTCTGCTCCTTCTGTGATTTCATACCACAATGACTGGTGATCACTGTTCCCCAGGTGCTCCCCCACTGTTACCCCCATCACATTGTCCCTGTTTGTGAGCACTAGGTCCAGTATTGCCTTCTGCTGAGTTGGTTCCATGGCCAGCTGCTTGGGGAAGGCACCCTGAAGGGAGTCCAGGATAAATCTGCTCCTAGTTGATGCTGCTGCTGGGATGCTTCAGTCCACATCTGGAATATTGAGATCTCCAACCAGTACTACCTCACTCTTGTCTGCCATCCTTTGGATGGCTAGCATCACCTCCCTATCTGTTTCTTCCTCCTGGACTAGTGGTCTATAGACCACACCTGTGTGGATGGCTGGCCCCATTTTCCTTTCCAGCTTAACCAACAATATCTGTCCTCCATTTTGTTCCTCCTGGATCTCTGTGGCCCTTATGTCTTTTTTCACATACAGTGGCACTCCTCCTCGCTTCCTACCTTCCCTGTCTCTTCTGAATATGTTGTAGCCAGGAATGGCCATCTCCCAGTTGTGGTTATCATTACACCAGGTTTCTGTGATGGCCACAATGTCCAGGTCTGGCTGCACCATGATAGCCTCCAGATCCTCCATCTTGTTGCTAAGGCTCCTGGCATTGGCACACATGGGCCACTGTAGTTGTCTCTTTCAAGCTGGTTGCCATGGTTACCCCCACACACAGGTTTAATTATTGTTTTTTATTAATTTAGTTGCTTATTCATTCAACACCTTTGTTTTACAGTTTTACTGCCATAGAAACTTAGATTGTTAGTTTTTTTTTTTAACTGGACTGGCAAATGTTGCCATGGTGACTGGGGGAGAGAGAGAGAGACAGAGAGAGAGAGACAGAGTGTGAGCACGGTCAGCAGACTGTGTGCAGTTTGGAGAGGAGTGCATTTTTCTCTGCCCATTTGTCTCAACAGTATGGCCAGGAGCTGTTCCAGCTGTGATACAGAGAACAAGAGAGAAAGCGTGAATGTGGGCTGCATTTTTTTCATGGTAGGGAGAGTGAGAGCGGTCGGGGAGGTAGCTCTTTAATTCTTGCAAATGAGATCAGAAAAGGGATTCCGTTATGGAAAACAATTTTAAAGTATTTCTTGAAACTGTTAGATTGTGAGCAGGGAAGCCAAGGCTGGTCAAGGGAAAGGAAGGGTAAGTATAATAGTTTAAGATGGGTGGTACAGGTTGGGGGGGCTGCTCTCATTAGCTAGGTAAAAAGAAAACATGGCAGTGCTAGCCTTCATCAACATTCTACTTGCCCATTACTATTTAGAACTATATTAGGCAACAGAGACTGGGACTAATTATTGTCACAAACGGACTCCACAGATCAGACCCTCTGCTCCCACAATGCCAACCTCAAAGCACAATAGTATGAACAGGAGACAAACAGGGTAACCCTCCTGTTTGTTTTGGGTCCAAATCACCAACCAGTCTCGAGTCCTGGGGGTCAAATATGAACCTTATGCTAGCATACCCAGTTAACAGGCTCAGATATATATTCTTGTCAGGGGATGCAATACAGTCCTTTGCCCAGTGGCACCCAGCCAGGTTCTCCAATTGTACCCTTACGACTCAATATGAGACCTAGATATGTTCTTACCTTTATCAAGATTAGTAACACATTCAAACCCTTAACAGCTGTCAGAATTAAACTCTGGTTCAGCATTCACATGCAAAAGAAACTGAGAAGCCATACGCAGTATTTCAAGGAAAATAATGTTTACTAAAAATTGTAAAATTGGTAAAATATCAAACACAGAACATTTATTTGAATCTAGGATTACAAGTACCTTTGAGCCAAGGCTCTTTTACTAAGGTTCCACGTCACATGAGGTACAATTCAAACAGGACATTGAATAACAGTATAACAGTGGGTTACAGGCAGTTATATACAGTTTTATACATTCAATACAGTGGCAAAAATGCCAGAAGGAGGTCTAGTAACAGGGTTAACATGGTATGGAAGACAGACATGCTAGTGGGGTGTGGCCATAGGCACTTGTCAAATATCAAATAAAGTGCTACAAGGGGGTAGGGAAGGTGGGTGGGAAATGGGGAGGATGAGTAGGTGTATGAGAGAGGGAGTTGAAGGGGGAGAGGATTAAGTGCTAGGTGGAAAGAGCAAAGAGGAGAGGGGAGAACAATTAGGAAGGACAGTCATAGGAGCTAGATGCAGACAGGATGTGAAGGAGACTGGATTTGAATGGACCAAGCTTTGGCATTGAGGCAATGTCAATGTTGAGACCACTGAACCAGCTGGGAGCTCTGTGCGCAAATGATCTTTGCCCTTGTGTGGTGCAGAAACGTGGGATATGCAGTAGTTGGGATTCAGAGCTCCTGGTGATGTGAGTTGTTCACACATATACATATACATATACATTAATAATTCACAGTCAATAAAATAATTGGGAAATTACAGAACAAACAAAATGCCTGCAAAATACTTAAAAGTTCCAGCTGAATTAAATCTTTCTGAAGTGCCTAGTTACCAGTCCACAGACTATGTGTCTTTTTTTTCAGGGAGTCCTTCTGCACCAACTTCTCAGATGCAAGCAATATTCAATAGTCAGTTTTCTCCACCTCCTGGTGATGTCACCCATGAGGTCACTGTTAGATCTGTGATAAATCTGTAATCTGAGTATGGATATCCATAAGGATGTATGGTTATTACAGTGAAAATCAGCAACTAGCAATTTCCAAAAATATGAATCTCTGATGTTTCATAACCCCACAACCTGTCACTAATTCTCTGTTAGGTGAGAAAACCATATAGGATCAACCAAATGACTTCTCTTCCTGCTAGGGTCATAAAATTCATATGTAGCTTCCAGCTTCAAAAGCAGGAGCAGATTATGAGAGGTAATAAACTATCCCTCTAGAAGGAACTCTTTAATTAGTGGTTTCACTGGCCAGTGTCATGACAGCCTGCTGCTTCACTCACACTGACACTTTTGAGGTCAAAGGTCAAGCCTCTTACACACTGGCTGACTTGTGTGCCAGGCAGTCACAGACAAATGTATTTATAATACAAATATTATACAATATAACAATAAGAAGGTGGCAGACCATCACAGTCCTCCCCACCTAGACTGAATCTGGGGCTCTATCCCCTGCAATGGGATGAGTTCCCCAAGTCAGTTCATTACTCAAACTGATGCAACAGTCCATCTGCATTTTCATTGGTTACCCCTGCCCTGTGTGAGACCTTCATGGCATACCCTTGCAAGGCAAGGCTCCATCTTAATAGTCTACCATTTGTTTTACCCATTTGTGCCAGCCAAACCAGGGGGTTGTGGTCAGTTTGTACCACAAAATGCTGCCTGTATAGGTATGGCTTTAACTTTTTTAGTGTCCACACCATGGCAAGACACTCTTTGTCCACAGTAGAGTAAGCCTGCTTCATGGGAAGTAACTTTTTACTGGGGTGATCTTTCCCTTGGTTGGATGCCTGACTCAGCACTGTCCCAATACCCACATCTGAGGTGTCAGTCTGGACTGCAAAGGGTCTGCTATAGTCTGGACTTGTCAACACAAGAGCACTGCACAGTGCCTCCTTCAGTCTGGCAAAGGCTTGTTCACAGGCTGGTTCCCAGTTAACTTTCTTAGGCATTTTTTTCTTTAACAGGCCAGATAGGGGAGCATCCAGGGAACTGTAATTTGGTACAAACTTCCTATAGTACTCTGCTGTCCCTAGAAAACTCCTGACCTGCTTCTGTGTTTCTGGTCTGGGCCATGCTTTGATTGCCTCTATTTTCACTTGGTTAGGATGGAGCTGCCCCTGGCCTACAATGTGCCCAAGGTATGCCATCTCAGCCATGGACACCTGGCACTTCTCAGATTTTACAATGATTCCAGCCCTCTGTATCCTGCCCAGCACTTCCCTAAGGTGGGACAGGTGTTCCTCCCAGCTGGCTCTAAAGATGGCAGTGTCATCCAGGTATGCCATGGCATACTCCTCAGCACCATTTAACATCTGGTTCACCAACCTTTGGAAAGTGGCCAGGGCATTCTTCATTCCGAAAGGCATTACTTTAAATTCAGATAACCCTATCGGAGTGATGAAGGCTGACCTCACCCAGGCTCTGGCAGTTAACTCCACCTGCCAATATCCCTTTTGTCAGGTCAGTAGTTGCAAAGCATATTGCCCCTCCCAACTTGTCTAGGAGTTTGTCTGTCCATGGCATCAGGTGGGCATCTGACTTCGTGACTGCACTGAGTTCACGATAGTCCACATAAAAATGAATAGAGCCATCTGGCTTGGGAACAAGGACTACGGGTGAGGCCCACGGGCTGTGGGATTTATGGATTACCCCTAAATCCAGTATTTCCTCCACCTCACTCCTAATGTCCTTTTGGACAGCCTCTGACGCCCGATATGCTGTTCGCCATATGGGCACCTGCATCCCTGTCTCCACATCGTGTGTAGCTAAGGTGGTTAGTCCAGGCTTGGCACTAAACAGTGGGGCAAAGTCTGCTAAAACCTCCATTACTTCCTGGATCTGGTCTGGGGTCAACTAGGGCAACATTTTAATTGCCTCCTCAGAGGACTCCTGCTTGCTTTCTTCCAGCAAGTCCAGAAGGAGATCTCCTTCATCTGTCCCCTCCCCAGGACTACACATTGCAAACACCATGTTAGTCCTATTAGCATACGGCTTCATCATGTTGACATGGTACATTTCTGTGTACGTCTCCTGTCAGGTAGCACTATAATGTAGTTTACATCATTTCCCCATCTGACTATTTTGTATGGTCCTGCCCACTCATCCTACAGCTTGTCTTTCTGGACCAGGATTAGGGCCATGACTTCTTGACCCATAGTGTACGAGAGAGCACTGGCTCTGCAGGTGTACCATACCTTTCATTTTTGTTGGGCAGCTGCCAGGTTATCCTAGGCTGTTCCCATAAGCTCCTTCAGCTTTTCCCTAAACCTAAGAACATAATCCACTATGGGGATTCCCTGAGTGGCATGCTTGCCTTCCCAGTTCTCCCGGATCAAGTCTAGGGGCCCATGTGCCCTACGTCCATATAAGAGCGCAAAGAAGGAAAACCCTGTCGACTCTTGGGGTACCTCCCTGTATGCAAACAATGGGTGGGGAAGGTATTTCTCCCAGACCCTCCCATGCTGTTCAGCAAATGCTTGGAGCATTGACTTAAGGGTACAATTAAATCTTTCCACTAGCCCATTGGCTTGTGGGTGATTAGTTGTTGTGCATCTCTGCAAAACTCCACACTTCTCCCACAAACATTTCATCAGGTCTGACATGAAGGAACCCCCTTGATCGGTGATAACCTCCTGCAGAAACCCAACATGGGAGAAAATCCATAGCAAGTCATCTGCCACTTTGTCCATACTCATTGAGGATAGGGCGACTGCCTCTGGGTACCGGGTAGCATAATCCACCACAATTAGGATGAACCTCTTCCCGGAGGAGTTGGGGGTGTTAAAGGCCCCACAATATCCATTCCCACCCTCTGGAATGGCTCTTTCACTAAGGGCAATGGAAGTAGGGTGGCTTGGGTTTTCTTACTCACCTTCCCTATTTTTTGGCACTGGTGACAAGACCTACCATACTCCTTCACCTGCTGGGTGAAGTTAGGCCAACAGAAATTCTGGGCTAGTTGCTCCTAGTGTGCACGATTCCCAGATGACCAGACATGGAAATATCATGTGCAGTCTTGAGCAACTGGTCACAGCACCCCTGGGGAATGACAAGCTGCCTGCCTATCACCCCTTCCTCTGTCCTTACATCCTGCATATACATCAGTCCATTGTCCCAATAAACTTTAATTTCCTGTCACCTCCCTGTGCTCTGTCAGAGTCTGCCCAAGCCCTCAGCTTCTTTAAACTAGGTCACTTTTCTGAGCAGCCGCAAACTCCTTATACATTCCCAAGGCATGGGACAGGTCCCCTTCAGTTTCTTTGCTAAGGTCCCTAGCTGTAGTGTCAGGGCATTCAGGATCACTGCCATCCCTAACCCTTGACTATAGGTCACACCTTCCTCCTCAGAGTAACCCTCCATAGATGCTCTGTTAACTGCTACCTGGGGAATTTCTACCCCCCTTTCAATTATTCCCCATATCTGGAGACACAGACTGTGGAACCAGCCTCCCAGTGGTTTCCACAGGGGCTTCTATGGGGTCCAGGGAACTACAATTTTCCTTTGCTGCTTGGCTGTAGGTAACTGCACATACCATCCCCTGTTTGAGATTGTTGCCAATAATTACATCGACAGCCAAAGTTTCTGCTATGGCAATCTTTTGCACAGTTCCCCCATCTCACCCCAGTCTAGGAGGACACTAGTGAGTGGCAATCTTTTCTCCTCCCCAGTGAATCCCCATACAGTCACAGATTGATTAGGTATAAGCTGACCAAGCTCTACCAAATCCTTTTTTACCAAAGTCAGGGGTGCTCCCCGTGTCCCTCAACCCATGCGTCTGTACTCCATTCACAGTGACTGGGTGTATATATTCCCTCATGTTTACTGGCATGCATTCAGGGACACACAAACAACCCACTTCTTTCCTAGCACCACATTGTGCAATGCATGTCCTTTTGGAACACTGCCTTGCAATATGTCCAGTTTCTTTGCAAACCCAACATTCATTTCTTTTCTCAGGTAAATCTTTTCTTTGTAACCTAGGGCTACCTGGTTTCAGTGGAGGCAGGGAGGATTTTATCTGCCCTGAAGGTGCGCTTTCCCTTTCTGCACTGCCACGCCTGCCCCATTCACTCTCAGAGCAGGTCTGCTCCTGGCATAGCGGTCTGAGAGTTCAGCAGCCTCTTGCACTGTTTTTAGGTCTCGGTCCTCCAGCCAGGTTTTCAGCTCTGCTGGGCATGCTCAAAAAAACTGTTCTAACAGTACAGCATTTTCAATTTTCTCTACAGAGTATGCTTCAATTCCTTCCCACCAACGTTTTAAAAACTGACGTTGTTTAGTGGCTAGCTCCTCAAAGCTCATGTTTGGGCTTCTCCTGAGCTTACAGAATTTAACTATGTATGCCTCTGCTGTTAGCTCATACTTTTTTTAAAAGTGCAACTTTAAGTTTATTTATTTTATTTATTTAGTTAGTTTTTGTTGACTGGGTAAGTGCACTAGACAAATCCTTCCTATTTTCAGGCACGACCCGGGGGAGGGAGATACAGATGAAGCCAACTGACCTTGAACCAGATTAAGCTGTTGGTGGTATTTTTTTTTAGTGAATGAAGGAAATTTGGCCAGGACACCAGGGAAATTCCCCTACTCGGTTACTGCAGGGTGGCCAGTAGGGGGACAGGTCATCGCAAGATGGCCGCGCGAGGTGGACCATGGCAGGAGATGGAGGACATCAGCAGAGTAGGAGAGGAAGCCTCGACTCCTACTCAATGTAATTTGGAGGCTTCAGTGCAGGCATTTATTAATATGGAAACAGATAAAGGTCTTCAGGAGTCTGGGCTCAACGTGGAAGACGCTAACACAGAAAATGTTTCAACTCCCCTTCAATGTGTTGTAGCTGTGATGGAAATAGAGTCTCCCAGAGCGGGAGCATCGGTCGCTGCAAAGGAGTACAACAGCCAAAAAAATGTATGCTCTAATTACGGGAACGCGATTACTTCGGCTGCTATCCTGAGGAACAGTTCCTTGAATGCTAGCGTTTCCGAGGAGCACATTTCTAAGAGGCACCAGCAGGTCTCCGCCCCGGAAACTAATTTGCTGAGTAGCGAGCATCGACAGGAGGATGAGGAGTCCAGAGAGCGTTCAGGTACTGTGCACTTTGGAGCGTTGTGTAATTTGGAGCGCGGTTTGGGGAAATTAAATGATTTAACTGACATAACAAGCGCAGCTTCCCCGCAGCTCCTTGTAGCCCTAAACACTAATGCTGGCAGCAATAACTGTATCCTGACTATGCAGGAGCCCGTCGCTGAAGTCAAAGTTGGTGACTTATTAGAAAGCAAGCGTGGTTATGGAGAACTGAATCTTAAACCTGATACAGCAATACAATGCACTGAACTGGCTGGCAGAAAAGTAGTGGTTAATAGTGAGGGCCAACAGCCAGTAGAGTTGAGAGGGTTATTGGACATGGAGGAATTTAAAGGCTCCAAGACTACTTCTTGTTCACCCACTCCAGAATTTAATAAGCAGGATGGTGTCCCCTTAAACAAAGTGACTGGTTTTGTGCTCAAACATAATAATAAGGATGAGTCCTTATTAAAATCTAATATTGTTTATCAATCTGCTGATGGTTTACAAACAGGGGCAACAGAGTTTTTTTTTTCCAAGAGAGAAAATGTTGGAGGGAAAAATGGTAAAGTACAGTTGCAGGATACACAGGTGGATTTCACACCATTAAAAGGTGTTGATATGCAGACTATTTGGTCACCAGAAAAAGCTTTGCAAGAGTCAGGATGGATACAGGCTGACACAGGAGTGTGGAAACCTGACCCTACCTGGTCTCAGGAGATATCCCTTTCTCAACATTCCCCAGAATGGGCTCCAGCAGATTTGCAGAAGAGAGGGAAGGGCACTGAAGAAAGTTTACCTATAGAGAAGGATAATCCTGGCACCCCCTGTAGTTCTATGGGCTCAGATAACATCCCTTCTACTAAACTGTTACAGGAATCACCATTACAGGAACCCTTACAGATTCCTGCAGCCGAGTGCATTGACCCTCCTCCTTCCCTAGGTTCGACTCAGAAGCCTTTGATGTCGGAACTATTTTCAAACTCACACAGAGAAGCTGCTCCTAGGCACAATGCAGTCCGTTTAAGATATAAAGGGGGGTTAGAAATTAGGCCTGACAGGTATTATGTTGGGAAAACTTTGCTAAAAGACTCTGCATTTTTCTCCTCAGGATGTTTATGCCTTCATAAACATCTCTGGGGAGGATAATTATGATGTAAGTTTCCATTCTCAGCAAGCTCTTGACTTGTTCTGGATGAGGTATAATCAGGTTAAATTCTCCCCGATATGGACCCCCTTCATAGTTATACCTCTGTCCAAACCCTTAATTAAGTTTGTCACGATTATGTCTTCGTAATGAAGGGGTGTGGGTAGAGGACATAACTTACTGGTTGAAAAAAAGGTGTGAAGTTTTGAGTTAACCAGAACCCATTTTGGATACAGAGCTGTTTTGGACTGGTGGATGGAAGTACAAAATCAAACTAAGACAATCTGAGTCTGGGATAGAACACATACCGAACTCTTTCCTGTTAGGGAGGGACAGAGGTGTGTGTTTCTATAGTGGTCAGCCACGCGCATGTTATAAGTGTGGTGCTAGAACACATCTTTCAAGCGTGTGTGACCAACCAAGATGTGACAACTGTGGGGAGGTGGGTCATTTAACTATGTTCTGTAACAATCAGTCTTGTGACTTATGTGATTCTAAGGGTCATGTATTTAAGGTTTGTCCTTGGGCTGCTCACAACACTGCGTCTAGTTCTAGTTCTGAAGTTTATATCAAAAAAGCACAAGAGGTTTCTGCACAAGTTACTCCTCTGTTAGGTGTCCCCCCCCCCCAGGGACAAACCAGGCTAAAGTACCCCTTGTCAGGAGACCAGTAGAGCTTAAAGTAGTATCAGATGATCCAGTTACAGAACAGGTTAAGAATAAGGAGATAACTGTTAGCAGTACAGGGAAACAAGTGAAGGCCTCCAATCAAGTTAAGCTTATGAAAACCAATATGGGTCCCCCAAATAATTTAATTTCGCCTCCAGTAGAGCATACAGAGGGGGTTACCAGAGAGGTAGATAGCCCAATTATTAAGAATGACTCCTTGCCAGTAGCCCCACAAAGAAGATCAACTAGGAATTTGCATATAAAACCCCTTCCCCCCTCAGTAGTGCCCATAGAAACAAGTAATTCTTATGCAGCTTTATTTTCCTCTTGGGGTGATATGGAATTAGAGGTAGAGGATTCTGATTCTCAAAAATCTACACTATCAACTAGATCCCAGATTTTAGACAATTATAAAGATAAAAAAAAGAAAAAGAGGAAAAAATAAGGGTTTAGAACTCTGGAAATGGGATTGAAGTTAACTTGGAGCTCGTTAAATATTCACAGCTTATTGAATATAGGGAAAAGGCAAGCCTTTTTCCATTTTATTCATACATTTCCCTTTGACGTATGTTTTGTACAAGAGACTTGGATGTATTCCATTGAACAATCAATTACCTTTAAAAGAGAATGGATTTGGGGCCCATCATTTTGGTCCTTTGGAGAGGAAGCTGCAGATGGGGTGGGAATATTATTTAATTCCTATGCTTTTCAGTTAGATAACCTAATTGATCTAATTCCTGGAAGAGCTTTAATAGTGGATGGTAAATGGAAGAGTCACTGCTTCCGTTTTATTAACATTTATAACCCACAGACGAAATCTAGTAGAGTTACTTGTTTGAAAATGGTACAACCATTTTTATTCACTACATCCAGAATACTTTGGGGTGGAGATTTTAATTGCCCAATTCCTTGCACCTAAAAAACAATACAAAGAAAGTGTATTGTGATTCAAATTTAAGTAAGATAATTAAAGGCTCCAGTCTCATAATATGTAATGACTCATCAAAACTAGAAGCTAGTTTTTCATTTCAAAAAGGGAAATCTTTCTCATTGATAGATCATATGTTGATTTCTCCAAACATGCAGATTGATTTCTTTAAAATAATTCCTTGTGAATTTTCAGACCATTTAGTTTTATTAAGTTCCCTTATTCTTTCTGATAAACAAGAAAAACGACAAGTGAGATGGAAATTGAACAATACATCATTGGATCTTCCCTATATCCAATTAGGTGTTAAAAGTTTATTAAAAGCTAGATTATCTGTAGCCTTTTATACTCGGATAAAGGGAATGGTGGCAACAGACTAAAGTTGACCTAAGGAATTGGTTTAAAACTAACGGTCGGAGATTGAAAATGTGAATTTTTACATTATCTTAGGTTAAGGCAGCAATTACAAAGACTAATGACAATAGCCTATTCATCTAGGAGAGATTATTCTGATCAAATCACTTCATTAAAAAGGGAAATGAGAGAGTTTCAGTACAATAGAAGCAAAACTATGCAAGCAATACTGATTAATGGAGTTAAAAAGTCACCCATAGGAGACCCTTTTGAAATGTGTAAATTGATTAAGGATTCTATGGAATTGAAGGAGTTGATGAAACCTGATGGCAGTTTAGCCAAATCTGTAGGTGAAATTCAGGAGGTAATTGTGGATTATTTCGATTCTTTAAATCCTCATAAAATAATTTTCCAAAAAGACATTGATTGCTATCTAAATCAGATAATAGTGCCAGTTAATAAGGGTACAAATTCAGGGAAATGGGAGCCGATCTCTCCAACAGAAATTTTGGAAGTTATTAGATCTCTTAAATCAAATATTTCACCAGGAATGGATGGTCTTTCAAATAACTTATATAAAAGTTTCTCTGAAGAATTTAGCCAATGTTTATGTCCATTATTCCAGTCCTTTTTAGATAATGAAGTAATTTTTCCCACGTTTACAGAAGGTTTACTAACTTATATATTTAAGTCAGGCGATAAACAAGATATTGCAAATTGGAGGCCTATGACGCTTTTAAATACCGATTATAAAATTTTTGCTAGTATCTTAAACAACCGTTTGAAAAAATTTGCAAGAGAGGTGATTTCCCAATATCAGTATTGTAATATGTCAGACAGGAAACTTCAGACAGCTTTGATGCTGATATGAGACGTGATAGACTATCATGCAGAAATGGGGTTATCAGGTTGCCTGATTGCTGCTGATTTAGATAAAGCATTCGATAGGGTTCATTTGCCATTTCTTTTTTCTACACTGAAGCATTACGGGATACCGTTTCAGCTAACAAATTTAATAGAAAGATTATATAACAGAATAATAGTTTTTCCCTCTGTTAAAGGTTATAGGGCAGAGGGATTTCAGCTAACCTCAGGGGTACGTCAGGGGTGTCCACTTAGCCCTTTACTTTATACTTTTGCAATTGATCCCTTCTTAAAAAAAGTGTTAGCAGCTCCAGGATGGAAAGGCGTTAATTTTAACAAAGATAGGAATACACATTTAACAATACAGGCTTATGCGGATGACTTGGTAATCTATCTAGAAAATAGCATATCCATTCCCCTTTTCATAGCAGCCTTTGAGGATTATGCAAAAGTTTCAAATGCAAAGATTAATATAAAGAAAACAAAAGGTATTTTCATTGGTGCAAATAGATTTGTGGAAGAATGGCATGAGGGCATCCACATTTCAAGGATTCCGCTAAGAATTTTAGGGATTAAGTTTGGTCTTCAGAACATTCCTAGGGAAAATTGGGAAGAGGTAATTGAGAAACTTGAGAGAAAAGTGGGAAGATGGAAACAGTGGAGATTACCCAAAATAAAGAGGGTTCACATAATTAAACAGTTTCTTCTTCCAATTTTACAGTTTGTAGCAATGATCTTACCCTTACCAGTAGTTCTAGAAACTAAAATTTATAGTATATTTTTTCAGATGCTTTGGGGCAGCCGTTTGAACCCTGTTAAAAGGTGCTTTACTTATTTAAGGAAGAATAAGGGAGGACTAGGAATGGTAGATCCGGTGGTGTATGCTTATGTATTTTTTATTTCCAATTCAATAAAAGAGGGTCTTCTAGCTGAGCTAAAATCTGATGCTTCTTGGAACCTAAAGGTGATGGGGAAATACTACAGGAACTGGGTTATAACTGCTCCAAAACTTAATCGACATTTAAATATTCCGGAGCATTTTAAATCAGTAGCTCAGAAATTATTTAAATGGAAAATACAGAAACAGATGGTTTTGACATTTAATACAAGGTGACTGTACCATCATTTAATGACTACATTATATCCCCAAGAGCCAGAATTTAAGTATTGTCCATTGGTTCTGAATCCAAGGGTGTTGGCACAACTCAACAACCCAAGAATGCCAAGTTATCAGTGGGAAACACAATGGTTAATTTTTTACGGGAAGTTAAATGTAAGAGGGAATGCGAAGTATAAGGCGACACAAGAAAGGCTATGCCCCCACTTAGAATGCATTAATACAGAGGAGACTATGGAGCATTTTCTATTAAACTGTTCTTATGCTTCAGGCCTATGGGTATACTTAGCAAAACTATGGGACTTTAAGTGGATGTTAAACATGACATATGAGTTTCTGATCTTTGGAAATGGCTTAACTACCCAGTTAGGGTTTCACAATGAGACCCTAGCCTTATTTTTAGGTTGCCTGAGATACTACTTATGGCAAGCAAGAATTCAGTGGGTACTATACCAAAGGAAATTGTCTTATTCTTGTGTAAGCAGCTTAGATGTAAAAGAGTTAGCGAACATTTATATTCAGGATGCTAATAGAGTTAAGACAGAGACTTTAAGAAAATGGTGGAAGGATTTTTACATTTTATTAAATATAAGTAGGAAGAGGGTAGGGAAATTATAAGCTTGGTTGTTAAAGTTCCACGAGATTGAGAGAAAAAAATATTTAGTTTATAATTTTTCATTTATATCAAAGAGCTACTTCATATTGTATTGGATTTATTGGTTGTAAAATGTTATTGTTTTTCTTTTCCTTTTTTTTGATTTTGTTGTTTAAATTTTGCTTTCTGTGTACAAGTGAAGATGTATATGTTTATCCTCTACTCTTTTCGATAAGTGCCATGGGATCTTTAACATCCACCTGAACTACCACCAATCCAGGCAGATGGGATCTCAGTTTAACGTCTCATCCGAAAGACGGCACCTCAGAAGTGCAGCACCCCTCTCATGCTGCACTACAGTGTCAATACTGGGATATTAACCCAAGTGCCAGATGTGGGAACTGAACCCACAGCCCTCCGATCTCCCGGCCTCAGAGGTAAGTGTGCTACCTACTGAGCCACTGACACTGCAGGTTTACTGTAATCATTACTGTCCTCGTTGTCCATTTGACCCAGTGCATCCTGAGCTTTTCTGGTAAGTAGCGGGGATAGCTGGAAGCTCCAGAACTCTCTAGGAATATTTGCCTGAATACATACTTTTTCAAAGGAATTTAGAAAGGCATCCATATCTTCCCCCTCTTTAACTTCAGCTATCAATTTCAAATTTAATTTGTAACCCAGTCCTGTAGTTCCAGTGAAACCCAGACGACTTACCTGCTCTGGTGCTGGTCTTGGGAATTGTAGCTTCTCCAGTTCAAATTTTCTCTGTCACTCTCTCTCCTCTTGCTCGGCCTCTTGCTTAAGTTGTCACTGTTCTCACTCGACCTCTTGCTGTTCTCGCTCAGCCTCTCACTGCTCTTGCTCAGCCTCTTGCTTAAGTTGTCACTGTTCTCACTCGACCTCTTGCTGTTCTCGCTCAGCCTCTCACTGCTCTTGCTCAGCCTCTTGCTTAAGTTGTCATTGTTCTCACTCAACCTCTTGCTGTTCTCGCCAGCCTCTCACTGCTCTTGCCCGCCCTTGCTTAGTTGTCACTGTTCTCACCTCGACCTCTTGCTGTTCTCGCTCAGCCTCTCACTGCTCTTGCTCAGCCTCTTGCTTAAGTTGTCACTGTTCTCACTCAACCTCTTGCTGTTCTCGCTCAGCCTCTCACTGCTCTTGCTCAGCCTCTTGCTTAAGTTGTCACTGTTCTCACTCGACCTCTTGCTGTTCTCGCTCAGCCTCTCACTGCTCTTGCTCAGCCTCTTGCTTAAGTTGTCACTGTTCTCACTCGACCTCTTGCTGTTCTCATCAGCCTCCACTGCTCTTGCTCAGTCTCTTGCTTAAGTTGTCACTGTTCTCACTCGACCTCTTTGCTGTTCGGCCAGCCTCTCACTGCTCTTTGCCGGCCTCTGTTTGTTGTCACTGTTCTCACTCGACCTCTTGCTGTTCTCGCTCAGCCTCTCACTGCTCTTGCTCAGTCTCTTGCTTAAGTTGTCACTGTTCTCACTCAACCTCTTGCTGTTCTCGCTCAGCCTCTCACTGCTCTTGCTCGGCCTCTTGCTTAAGTTGTCACTGTTCTCACTCGACCTCTTGCTGTTCTCGCTCAGCCTCTCACTGCTCTTGCTTGGCCTCTTGCTTAAGTTGTCACTGTTCTCACTTGACCTCTTGCTGTTCTCGCTCAGCCTCTCACTGCTCTTGCTCAGCCTCTTGCCGCTCTTGCTCAACCTCTCACTGAAGTTGTCACTCTCTTTCCTCTGTGGCTCGCTGTTCTCACCTCTCTTCTCTCTTGAATTCCCACTTCCTCTGTTCGAACTCCAGCTCCATTCTCCACAACTCTATCTGCAGCCTGATCCCTTCTGGCTCCAGAATGTTGGTGACCTTCCCCTGCTGCTGTGGCCCTTGGCTTGCACTGGTCCTGCTGTCCTTCTCACTGGATCTGGCAGGTGGCAGAGCATCACAGTTATTTCCCAGTCTCTGTTGCCTCCTACCAGACTGGTTGGTTGGTTCTTTTAGCCAATCAGGATTGAGTTTCACACTTGCCAATTTTCTAAAGTACAGTGCTGACTGCTGTCATTATCAGTCCCAGACCAGTCATCACATCATGGGAACAATCTTCCTACAGTGCTGTCAGTTGCTAGTCTGCAAGTTTTAGATTATTTCCATTAAGGCTGACCACAAGTTAATACTGCCACCATGGTACTGTGACTGCGGTTGGGAAAGCAATGAGGAAGCGTTGTCAGTCACTGAACAAGGGAGCAGTGGTGGATTGGAGACTTCTGGTAACATTCTTATTTTTTTCAGGTTTGTTTGTTTCCCAGCACCGGGGGGGGGGGTATCATAGATTGTGTGGTGGCAGTAACTCCTGTACAGGTACAGAGGAGATTTTATCACTTCGGGTGAAAAGCGATTGTGATGGTATAGTGGTATGTGTCAGAGGACAGCAGCAGTACTTTCATGATTTCCTGTACCGCAGATGGAGACTTGCTGCTGGCTTATGGCTGTAAAGCGGGCCAGCGACTGGAAGAGTGGGTGCTAGTAGGTTTTCTGCCTAACCTGCTACCAGTTGAATAAAAACACAGTATCTTTGATTTCTGGTACAGCCTCCATTGTCTTTACATACAGTATAATTCATTTGTGGGAGAGGGGCTGGCTCGCTCGGTCATCCGCTTAGAAAGCAGAAGAAAATGGATGTTACTGGATTTTTAATTTTTGACTGGCACAAGGATACTAGTTTGGTATTGGGGTGTGGCAGGCTGAAACTTTTTATTTCCTGTGCATCTATTGAAAGTTAATGTACTCCTCTGGAAAGGGTACCAGTCAGCCAGAGCCCAGGAAATAAAAAGTCCATTTTCTAACAATTTCTGAAAGTGGTCAGTTGCTACTTTTTATTTCTGAAGTAATTTCTCTTTTTCCATTTGCCCATTAGAGGTTTTCTGTCTGATACTACTAGGTGTGATGTAAACGGCAGTACATTACCTGTGGACTGACATATCTAGTTCCATTCCTTTTCATACCTCATCATCATTGTGACCGCACAAATTGATCTGGCAACAGGTTATTGTTTTTTTCTCTCAGTTGTGATGTCACAGACAGTAAGGTCATTATGGCTGATTATGTATGATGAAGAATAGAACTGTCTATGTCAATGTCCAGACAAGTATTACCAAGTAGAACATTTTATAATTGAAAAAAGGGAAAAGAAATAATAACTTCTGATAAAAGAAGTAATTGCTCATTATCTTTGAAAGTTAATATTAAGTTGATGCAGTACACTAGTTCTTTAAGCCATTATGGGGGTGATGAGGAGGCTTTAGATTAAAGTAAATCAATGCACACAATAATGCTTTCCCCTGAGTCTAAATTTTGGTAATGGGGTTATTAACACATGCATATGCAGTCTGATTTGTGACAATGCTTTTGGTGCATTTATATGTATTGTATATTAAATGTATGTTTTGTATTTATTGTTTGGTTATCACTTTCTCACTATGGTCACCAGTTTGTCCTGTTATGTTAAATGCTACTCATACGGTACATACTTTGGCCATATTTGTTTTGTTGCCATCTTCATGGCTCAGGTCATGTCTTAAAATGGTCCCTGGTGCCAGTGACCCACCCAGGTGAACTAATAAAAAAATTTAAAAAAAAATGTTCCAAGGTTGAAGCAAAACAAGAATATGCCACCTGAATGAGAGGAAAGTAACCATTTGAAGGCTCTATGAGATAGCAAGATCTTTGCTTTTCTGTCTGTCTGTCTCGCCCTCCCTCAGTAGGCATTTTGATTATTGTTGTTGGGTGGGATGACCTATGAAGGATAAACTAATACATTTCTATAACAGCAGACAGACCTTAGTTACGTTAATTTATTTTTCAGCTTGGCCTCAACTGAGCCCCCTTCCCATAAACCTATAGCATATAAACACTGCTGTGCTTCAGAGGCAAAGAACAACTATCTCTACAAGCAATCAACAATTTCTTTACTATTCCCTGGTGTTCATTTTTCTTTCACATTATCTCTAAATCCAAGAAAAACATCCAACTTGTTGCAGAAAATGAGCTTTCACATCCTTTTTACTCTCAAGTATGAGCTAATTCACTGGCTGTCCAGTACAATATGCTCTGTGTTCAGCAGCAAAATGACATGATAGCCAGCTTGCCTCTTATGTTAATAAAGCAAGAGAATAAGCTGTATGCAGGGTTTGCCATACATGCCATAGAAACAACTGAGCAGAACAAAAAAACAGCAACACTGGCTCCCACACAGAACTAATGCAATAGGTTTCTGATTTGAAAAAGTGATTGCTTTATCAAAAGTGCATGTGAATGCAGCCAGCCCAGCGGCATGAAAGGCTGAGACAATGTGCAACAGGCCCCTTGAGAGGAATTCCGGGCCCCTGGGAAAGGTCAGATTCTGGGGCCACTACCATCTCGTAGCACCTTACCTGCATAGAGTATTCTGGGTGGCCTGGGCCCCTCATGGTGCTGGACCCCGGGAATTATCCCCTGCTCCCCAACCCTCTCAAGGGTCCTGCCATGCATCTCACCTCCTACCATGCCAGTGACCCAGTTTTAGAAAGGGACATAGGTCCCATGGGAGCTGGCCAGGGGAGGGAGGGAGGATTGAGTGCTCATAAGACTGCTCTCCTCCCTTGGGGAAGTGGGATTTCCATGACTCACTGCATAAAGGTATCTGGGTGGCAGCACACGTGGTCCACATGTAGCAGGAAGGGATCCAATGCTCAGGAGACTGGGGGCGTCTCTGCTGAGCCAGAGCTCGCACATTGTGCCCATTACACATCTGTGGGCAAAGGGCCAAAAAACTCAGTGGAAAACCACCCCAACTGCAGGATGATGACTGACCCCTTGTAGGCCCCTGCACCAGTGACCAGGCTCCCCTTGTAGGTCCTGTGGCAGAGGATGACAAGGGAAGGTAAGTCCCGGAGAAGCTGAGTGAGGGGGCTGGTGGGGTTTGGAAAGAGTGGGGCGCCGGGGCAGACTAGGAGGAGAAAAATCTATATGGAAAGTACATGTGAAATCCAACCATAAAAAGGCAAACCACCTCAAAAAATGCTTGGCATTTCATGTTGATGCCATTTGCTTTTTCCCCTTGAAAGTCTCCGACATTGAAGTGAAACATCAGGAATGTATCTGAGCTGCTTGTCTTTGTAAGGCTGGATTTTCACATGCACGTTTGATAAAATAATGCACTTTTTCATATCAGTACTCTAGTTCATTAATTCTTTGTGGATGCTGGTGCTTCTGTTTTTGTTCTGTTGCTACAGAATATTGCACTGTAGATTTAGCTCTCCTCATTAAAACAGGATAAGCCCCTGTTCATCACTACCTAAATTCCAAAGGCGTCATTGATTGTACTCACCTTTGTAAATAAAACAAAATCTTTCAAATATTAGATCATGCTTAGTAAACATTAGGTGCCATCACTGTGCAGCACAGTCTAACTCAAAACCTAGAAAATATTTAACTTAACGCGATAATCATAAACTTTTATGACCCCTACATCACAGGCTCATTTGCCTACAGTACATGCTAGACTTGGTTTTTCTGCATGCTGCTTATTATTTTACGAAGGTGCCTTCTCTTATTCATAATGTCCTCTGTGAAGTGAATGCATGATGGGATGTCTTTTGCATGCTTCTTCACTGCCACCAGTGGGACCCTTATCTAGGAGCTGGCAGAGCAGGCTTTTCTCTCTGGCCTGTTACATGTATGCTTCCTTCAGCACACCCACATGTGTAATGGCTCACTTGTGTTGTGGCTGCCTTGTGCTGCCCCACATCTTCTTCTCATTGGGTGTACCAGGAATGGCATTAGACATCATGTTCTCAGTACCAGCTGTCACTACACTCTGTATGAATATTGGTACGCGTACACACACACACGTACAGTGTGTTTATTCAACACTTATAGATGTTTCATTTAATGCACAATAAAAGTTATAACTCTGGACATATGGATGTAAATTGTATGTGCTCAAAACATGTGACACTCCTGGGTGAAAGACATTACTGTTATTTAATATCTCTCTCTCTCTCTCTCTCTCTTCTCTCTCTCCTCTCTCTCTTCTCTCTCTCTCTCTCTCTCTCTCGCACATTCTTAGCCCAAGATCTTTCTCTGCCTCTCTGAAGAGATACATTTGCCCATTTATTTATTTAAAATATTTGGAAAGGATGGAACATTAAGCTGAGAAACAATTTCTTTCCTGGTGTGTCCTAGGGGCAGGATGGGATTCATTATTACAGAAATAGAGTAAATAAAGAAGAAAAAGGTTGTTTGCTCCCTGTTGGAACAACCACTAGTATCTGCTGACTATGTTTGTTATACTGTACATAGAATAGTACATATGTAACTGTATATTATAAGGTTTTGTTTACACCCAAGGGTTGTAATGAAACATAAACCTCAAGTGTGAAGCTCGAGAGCTTTATGCAGGCATCACATACTGAGGGTGTGTAAAACAACCTCATGACTACAGAACTGCATATGTTTTACTGTTTCCTTTTTTGCAGCTACTGCTGTTTATGCTCCCACATCTCTGGTCGACTCCCTTCTACTCGACTGCTCCAGCCCCATAAGCCTGACATCCCTCAGGACTTACTCTTACCTCTGAGGAGCCCCTAGAGCTTAATCCCCTCTGGCAGAGGCAGCAGAGACTGCCCTATACTCTGCTGCACAGCGGATCCAGTCTTGGGGAGACAGTGCCTGGATAACAAGGCATAGGGCCTGTGAGTAGTCAGTGTCATCCTGATGGCCAGGGTTTTTCTGCTTGCTACTGGGTGTCCCCTAGGTTGTTGGTGGCAAGGGTGCACAAACACACGTGCACACAGGCATGTGCATTGCAGCAGCAGCCAATGTCTTCTCATTCTCAAGCTGCTCCTGACTGCAGTGCCACCTGGGGTCTCCAAGGTGGTAGTAATGCAGCGGAGCTGGCTGCCTTCCCTCCCCAGAGGAGGACAGCATCTCCAGAAGCCCTCTATCCTCTGCCTCTCACCTGGTTTCTGACAAACTGAGCTCATTACCATGCTCAAGTCATGAGATATTTTAATTTATAATTGCTGGTGCTGCAGCCAGCCCATCAGTGTAGTGGTAGCATTACCACTTGGGTTGTCAGCAGCATGGGTTCATTAATGAGCCCAAGTCATCAGGGACTAACATGAGGAGATGGATTGAGAGTTCCAAGGGATGCCTTCCTCCTCCAAGGAGGGAGGGCAGCCTGCTCTGGTGCTAGACTGACACTTGAGTGACCACAGGTGGCAGTGCACCCTGAAGCAGCTCAGTGGGTGTGGAGACACCAGCGCATGACATGCACCATGCTTGCATGCATGCTTTCGTCACTACCCAGGCCATGGTCTCAGGGACAGGGTATATGGTGATGTGGCAGCTTCCTGCAAGAACTGGACCCTTGTAAGTGGTAGTTGAGGCTCCTGCTGCACCCCACCAGAGGGGGCAAGCTGAGGAGGAAGACAGGGGGAAGATAAGAGTAGGCACACAAGATGTTGGGTGACGGAGCTGGTGAAATCAGTCTGGATGGGGACACAGACTCACCAGGAGCAAAGAAAATAAATAAATAATTGTTTGTGCTGGCATGGGTTGCATTGGTAACTGTGCCACCTTTCGACTGATGGGCCTCCATGTTTCTTTCTATAGGATTTAAATGTACTTGCAGTATGTGTGAGGAGGTATTTCGGATAAACTTCCTGAATGTCTGCAACAGCAGTTTCTATAAATCATTGTTTAGTGCAGAGTGGTGTTCTCTACATTCGTAGAGATGTCGAACAAAAATACCTGACAGAAGCAGCTGTGGGAACTTATTCCACGTTTTCATAAAAAAAAGTTCCTAGTCCAGATAGTTCCAAAGTTAGCCAGTTTTAAATAAATTATTTTTTGAAAGGTCTAATTTTTGAACCTATGGTACCAGAAACCTTATTTTTATAATATAAGTTTGGAGTCAGATCAACATGAAACAGATCCTATCAACATGGTTTTCATGTGTCAATACATGTCTATACATAGAGAATAATGTAAGGGCAACTATACACAGCCTTGGAATGTACAGTTGCCAATATCTTATTGTGTAAAGTGTGTGGGTATTAATGAGAGACAACAGTTTTGGTTTAAATGTTGAAATCATTTTACTTTACCAATAATCCACACCGACATCGTAATTGTTAACTATCGTGAGTGACTGTGCTGTATGTATTATCACTAACTATCTGAAGTGCCTCTGCTCTGCTGTCTCCAGAATTATGTACTGCTCTTTTTTGTGGGGAGGGGTCTGTTTCTCTTTCTTCAAGGCTGTGTGAGCTCCTTTGAAAAAATGGTGGCTGTCATCACTGACGGTGAGTGCTTTTTCTTTGTGCTGAAGAAAAGAAAATTATTTTACAAAATTGTTTGCCTCACAAGTACTACTATATACACAAGGGATACAATCAATAAAAAAGGTGAATTCTTTGTACCGTGATGTACGTGCTATTTTACAATGAAAAGTAATTGTACCACAGTAGTTTTGTTACCACGGGGGTACAACCAAGTTTTACAACATGTGGATTTTAACATACACAATCACACCTACCCATACAATATATATAAATATTATGTTAGTAGAAAACACGTATATCAATACCTGTTTTTCACTTTTCAAAGACAGTCTCAATTACATATGTTTGCTTAATAATGTAAAATGTAAGCTATTTCCTTCAGTCAATATATGAATTATTATATTAATATACTAATTGCATGTATTTATGCTTAAAACCTGAGACAGTTTAACAAAATGTATTTTACATTTTTTTATAACCAGACTTTATTGAATTTTATGCACGGGTAACACAAACAACTGGACAGAACAAAAAACAAGGCAACAGTTGTCAGCATACAGCTCATTCATTTTCTGTAACCTTAAAGTATTTTAACTGAGCTCTCTTTGCATAATTTCCAATAAAGCAGATATGAGTAGAAGAGAGAGGGTTGTGGGGCCCCTCAGTTCCCTGTCTCCTTATCCAGATACAGAGCCCCTTTGTCCTATGAATTCAAGTAGGGCTCCTCAAGGCACAAAAGTGTGGTCCCTATCCATAGCATAGACAGCCATCTGTTCCATCTATTCTGGCATTAGTCTGGCTGCTGCCTTAGGGCATAAGTCCTTGCCTCTAATTGGTATGTATTATTTACCAGTGCTATCCACTCCTCCACTGTGGGGATCTCCAGGGTTAACTTTGTAATGTGTCTGGTTGCTACAGCTAACAGGATACCCAGTAAGTATCTATGTGTAGAGTCCCTCAGTCCCTGTGGCTATAGTGAGAGAAGGGACCTACCTTCAGTGAGTGAGGTCAAGGGTCAGCACATTTCTTTGAGAACCCCCTTAGTTGTTTCAAAAAAGGGCAATAACTTTGGGCATTCCCAGACGACATGGTGGTGTGTCGCTTTGACTGCACCACATTGTTTCCAGCAATGTGTAGTATGTGTTGTGTTTCTATGCACCTGTTTGACTGGAGTTGTAAGAAATCTTGCAATACATTTCCAACTGAATTCCCTTCAGGATATGGAAGACGAGATCTTGTGGGTGTTTGCACAGCATATTTTCCACATCTCTGGAGACAGTGGCTGCAATATTTCCTGATTCCATTTGTTGAAAGCTTTGGGCATGGGCACCTGCTGCAGTTCAATTAGGGTAGAATACAACTGAGCGATAAGATGAGGGTGTTGCCCCCATGAGGGCTGAACTTGTCCTGTATATTAAAGGATTGCTGGTGTCTAACTGTGAGCCTCTCCTTTTCCAGACAAGAATATAAGCTCTGACCTGAAAGTATCTGAACATATTAATTGGGGAGAGCACCAGGCTCTCGTTCAACATCTGGGACATCTTAAAGTCATGGCCCTTAAAAATCTGAAAAAGAAATCTAAGACCTCTCTGGTACCAGATTATGTAAGCGTGGTCTGGCTGTGCTGGGGCAAAGTCATTATACAGGAGCAGGGGCAGAAGCTACAAGAGTTGTTCTGTTAGATTAGCCCTTGCAGTCCATTTTTGCCAGATTCTAAATGGTATAGCTACAAAAAGAGAGGAACAGGAGGAGTGGGCTGCAAAGGCCTGACAGTCCAGTATCCCCCTCTCTGTTGGGTAGCTGGGATTGAAACCCTCTCCAGCTGTGCCCAGTGTTGGGAAGGGGTATGCTGGAGCCAGTAAACAACTCACTGTATTTGTGCAGCATCATAATATAGCTTGAGATCAAGGAGAGCACCGCAGAGGTGTACTGCATGACCATTACAGCAAACTGCCAATTTTGTTTGCTGTAATGGTCTTCACAGTTTTAGTTTCACTGCAACGTCAGTATACCATATTGACCAGACCACTGGGACACCTGTTTCTGAGGCCATAAGATAAAGGAGCACATCATCAGCGTAAAGCGCTATACAATGCTCTGAACCCACTGATGTCTGGCCCCATGCTACCTAATCCCCTGGGCCAGGGGCTCAATATAGATGGCAAAAAGGAGTGGAGAAAGGGAGAAGCCTTGCTGGGTACCTCTCTTGATGCCAAACAAAGAGAAGAGGACCATTAGCTCTGTCTTATGCCTTTAGAGTCTGGTATATATTGAAGAGCATGTCTAGGAAGGGCGTAGGGAAACCAAACTTGTAGAGTGTGATGCAAAGAAAGGTCCAGGAGTCCTGGTCAAATGCTTTCTCCATGTGAAGATTCTAGGTGCGGAGGGTGAGGAGAGGGGAGCCAGAGACTGAGGCATGGTGGAGGATCACTAGGGATCTCTTTATGCTATGCATAGTCTGTTGGGAATGCACAAATTCCATCAGGTCTGGATGGATCAGATGGGGTAAAAGGGCATTCATTCTTCTTGATATTATAGACGTAAACAATTTATAGTCTATATCACACATGGAGATAGGCGGTATCCCATGAAATGAGCAACTCAACATGAGCAACTCAATATGAGCACCTGTCATAAGAGCGAGTGATGTAGAACAGTGCATATCATGTTAGTGAATCAGTGCTGAGAGGGTGACTTGTGCTGGGGTAGTGTTTCTCATATTGTTATGGTTAGTGTGGTCTCTGAGTTAAATATTTATAATGAAGGGGGTTTGAGGGGTGAAGCCCCTCAAGGGGGGTGCATGGGGGCAAAGCCTCCCTCATAAAATATAGTGTAGTTTCATGCTTGTGAATGTGTTCTGTCTTGTCTCTGAATGTGTGCTTTTGTTGGCTGGGTTGGGGATTGTGGTTCCATCATGGCATAGTGGGTAGAGCAGGGTGTTAGGTAGGTAGGGCATTTGTGCAGGTTTGTGTTGTGTGGTGTTGTGGGTTTGAGTCTACCAGTAGCCGTCTCTGCTCAGTGTGTGTATGAGGTGGGTGTTGTTGTCTGTATTTTATAGAATATAGTTCTTTTGTGTGGATTATCTTTTATGGTGGAGGTTTTGCCAGGTGTATGCAGTTTAGTGTGCTGTATTTAGTTCTTGTCAGGTGTGGGTTGTTTGGAAGTAGGGGGTGGTTCTGTGTAGTGTTCCTTTACTGGGATTTAAATTGAGTGTGTTTAGTGGGTGTTGTAAAGGCATTCATGTTGTGACTGCTAGCTGATATTATTCAATTTGTGCAGATGTCCGTTCAGTTTATCCAGAGTCAGAAAGGTAGACCACTGTTGTTGTATAGCAGCTACCTGTACAGGAGGGGTAAAGAATTGTTCATTGAGGGCTGTATTTGTAGTAGCTGATGTGTCCTCGCTTATATGGTTGGTGCTGTTATGTTCTCGCTGTTTTGACATGGAACTGAGATAGGCCTGTATGATTTACAGTAATCAGCCAGCTTACCTCCTACAGGGATGATCAAAGTAGCCATGTGGCTCCAA
This sequence comes from Neoceratodus forsteri, assembly GCA_016271365.2. Classification (NCBI taxonomy): domain Eukaryota; kingdom Metazoa; phylum Chordata; order Ceratodontiformes; family Ceratodontidae; genus Neoceratodus; species Neoceratodus forsteri. Next base: position 1,274,377,159 of record CM057450.1, on the reverse strand, counting down.
GAGGGAGGAGGAGAGTCCCCCTGTAATTGGGAGCACAACATGCCAGTCTAAGGAACAGAGGTGAAAGCTCTGAAGAGAACTTTTTGATAAGCTCTGCCAGGTACCCATCTAGGCCCAGGCATTTCTCCACCTTCAATCGACCTAGTGACTCCTGCAGTTAAGTGCAAGATACTGGCACCTTTAGAGGCTCACTGGCCTGGGAGCAAGTAGAATGAGAGTACATCCGGGGCAGGGGTAGAGTCTGCAGCATATAGTTTTTTAAAATATGTTACAAAAGCCTCTGTAATAGAGCCTAGGTCTCTAGTAATGGACTATGAATCCAGGTGTTTTATCTTAGCAATTGTGGCTCTCTGCTGGAACTTTCTTACTCTGTGGGCCAAAAGACGAGCTGCCCAGGGGCCACCATCATAATACATTTGCCTGCGGTATCTCAGGGCTTTTTCAGTTTGTGCTAGGACAAGCACATCAAGCTGTCTTTGGAGTGCTGATATTAATTAATTTATTTATTTGAAAACTGGTAACCAGGAAAGGCTCACTGAGCTGAAGCTTGTTTCCAGGTACAACCTGATATTTGGGAGAGGTCAGCCAGGATACTTTGCTTATGCTGCTGCTGCAGGAAGGAGAGTGTCTGTAGAAGGTAATCCTGGTGAGCACTATGTTTCTGCTCCTTCTGTGGGGAATAACTGATTAGGTGGTTAGATTAAAAAATAGGAGTCAGACTAGGAGCAAGTGGAGCCCCCCTCCCCAATCAATGATCTGATTATGAATATAGAGCTCAGACTACAGCATCTCAATAGAACTAAGTAAAAGAGTTCAAAAGTTTATGGGAATATATTTTGTATACATTAAAGTACAGTATGTCCTACAGTAGCCTGAATACTACAGAGCTGTGAAATATAGATTCAAAAATATTGTAATGATGGTTTGTGTATGGGGGGGGAGAATGACTTTCTGGGTGCAGCAGTGACTTTAAAAATATTAATACCAGTGATAGTTTACTTCCTTCATCTCCAAATAATGGTTTGGTTCCCTTCCCTCCTACCTCTCATCTCTCATTACCTCAGGTACACCTGCTCCTTGCTTTCTGTGCTCCAGGGACCAGCAAACATTCTCCATTCTTCATCCTCATTCCTCTCCTTGGCAATCCACCTTCTCCTAATCACATTCCAACTATCTGGAACAAGCTCCCTCCTCCCTCTGTCACTCCACCACCTTAGGCTCTTTCAGGCACCAGCTGAATCTTCTTCTACCTCTGACCTGGTCTTGGTTCCCCTAATGAGGTGCTCCCTGTTTTACACTGCCAACAATGGGTTTTGGGTTTCTCTTTATCTAAACGTGTTGTCTAGTGCACTGCCTGCTCATTTTGGTTTACATTTATATGGCAAAACTTTTGTTGCATTTTTCATGTGTACTTAACATGACATTGGTATGCAAAATTGCACTTTAAAGTGTTTCTAATATGTACCTGCAGTTAATTATACTTTGCGCTTGTGACTGCACTTTACTTCTGTATTTAAATTACGCTGTAACTTGTTTGTTGTTCGTCTTGTTTCTCTCTCCCCCCCCCGGTCACGCCTGAAAATGAGCATGAGCTCTGTGTGCCTTTCCCGGTCACTAATTCTCAAATAAATAAATAATTAAACAAGTACTCCACATTCAGTAAAAAGCTCCAATAAGCAAGAAATTGTAAAGTTATCATCATTTATTTGTTTCCTCGCAGTGACAGTCATTGCTACAGAGCTACATTGTAATGGAGACATATAAATACCATACTTGATGTAAAAAAATGGTAAGACACAGATAAGTGATTTTAAATCCTTTATTACTTCAGAAATGCATACAGACAAGTCAGATTCACAGCAGTTCTCCTTTAATACATTAATCCACAATCACCTTCCACTGAACTGCAGAATGACTGCATGAATTAAAACTCAACACTCGCTCTGGCCCTGACAGCATAGACATCAGGCTTCTAAAAAGTGCTCTAAGTGAAGTCACACGTCCCCTCCAGCTTATTTTCAGTCTATCCCTCACCTCAGGTTGTGTGTCTAAAATTTGGAAAACAGCACGTCGCCCCGTCCACAAAGGTGGTGCTCATGAACTTCCCTCAAACTATCGACCCATCTCCATACTGTCCCCCTCTGGAAAACTCTTGAAAAAATTGTTAGCAACCAACTAACCCAGTACCTTAGCACCTATAATTTACTCTCCCCTAAATAACATGGATTCAGAAAGAACCATTGTACTCTAACAGGCCAAACCACCTATGCTGCACCCTTGACAGGGGTGATCTGGCTGGTTTTATCTTTGTTGACCCCACCAAGGCCTTTGATCTTGTAAATCACGACCTGCTCCGCCATAAGCTAACCAAACTCAGCCTCTCTGGGGAGGCCACTGGCTGGGTATAAAACTACCTTTCTGGCCGAACTCAAGCTGCCAAATGTTGCTTTTCTCTCTCTGATTTTCTACCTGTCACTGTGGGTGTTCCCAAGGGATCCATCCTTGGCCCACTTCTGTTCAGTTTATTTGTCAATGAACTCCCCAGTGCCTGCCTGTCCTCTAAACTTCTTCTTTATGCAGATGATGCAGTCATTACTATCACGCATATTAACCCTTCCTTAATCCATCAAAATCTCCAGTCTGACTTTTACACTATTTATAATTGGTTCTCTGTCAACCTATTTGTCCTCAGCTCGAAAAAATCAAAATCCATGCTTTCCTACCACAAATGTAACCCCCCTGCCCTACCTTCCCTCATGATCACTACTGTCACCGGTACCCTTATTGACCAAGTCTTAATCTTCCAATATCTGGGAGTTACCTGTGACTCATTTTTGACGTACTCAGAACATGTTGACTCTCTCCTCAAAGTTGTCAGTTCTAGGCTGGGCCCACTCTATAGGCACAAAAACTCTTTCCTGCCTGAAATTATGCAGCTCTTGGTCAAAAGTTTCATCCTTAGTCTTGTTGACTATGGACGTGTAATCTATGCTGCTACCTGTAGTAAGACCCTTGACAGAGTTCGGGGTCTTATGGCTAGGGCTTGCCGCTTAGCCCTTAACCAAAGGCGTGATTCCCATAAGTGCTCCCTGTAAAGTGATCTGGGCTGGTTAACCCTAGACTCTAGACTTTGGTGTGCCACCCTCATCACTGATAAAAAAGCCCTGCTCAGCAAACTCTCTCCTGGAGTCCTCATCCTCCTGCATCCTATGGCATCAATATGCCCTACCAGAGGGGCTGAACATAACTCACTGGTGCTCCCCCACAGGAAAACCTCCCTTGGTCAGTCATGTTTCTCCTTTAGTTTCCCTAAACTGTGGAACTCCATCCCCTCTTCCCCAAAAAAACACTGATTCGCTTCCTAGTTTCAAGGCCCAGCTGCATGCCTCTCTTGCTCAGCCAAACCCTTGTGGCTGCTTTAAGTAATTTTTCTCACTGCCATATGCTCCCTCTCCTTACTGCTAACTTCTTACTAGCCCCTGTGCTCTCACCTCCCCTTGTCTTCTTTCCCCTCCTCCCTCTCTCCTTGCAATATGATTTAAATTGTACCTTCATTGTTATGATTTGCTTTATAATTTGTTACAATTTCATTGTTAACCTGTTCATACTATGTATGCTGTCGTGGTTTGTGGGTGTACTGATGGACACTGACACAGAGATGTAAGGTGTTGGAAAGGCAATTGCCAGACCAGAAATTTATTGCAGACAAAAAAAAAACTTAAAAAGCCGTCAAAATCAACTGCATTTCAGCAAATAAAATACAAAATGAACAAAAACAACATCAAATAGTATTTAACTCCTGCTTTCTTGAGGTACAGGCAGCAATAGTCACCTCACTAGCACATAGAGTTGGCTACAGGTCTGAAAAGGAGCAGACCTAAACAGAGGGGTCAGTAACCGGCTGATCCCAAGACAAATCTGAGGTCTTCCTGACAGGATACCTCATTTATAGTAAAGCATAAACATGTGACTATTGCTGACTCCTCCCTCAAACCAACTATTACAGCAAAAAGCCCACAGTCATTTTATTATTTTAATACCATGAGCTCAACTGATGAATTACCTCTATACATGTTTGCTAATGTTGAAGTTGATAAAACAAAACAATATAACAGAAAAACAGCTTTGCTGCAGGAACAGGTGGCTTTAAAACCCTTTTATAACATTTGCATTTGAGCTATTTACAAAGGGAATGTGCACCCAAGACTGAGTCAATGTGTCCAAGGTGCTCTGTACAGTACTGCATACTGAAACAATAGCAGACAGGATTAGCTGCAGTGTATCTATACTTCAAACACTCAAACTACTATACTTTTTAATGGTTCTTATGCTTAACTACCTGTTCCCAGACCTTATCCCAGTGTGCTTTAATTAATAGTCTGGGAGCAGGGCTTTCTAAACAAACACAAAACACATTAAGACCAGCAGCTACACCCACGGTCTCATGCGCAGGTTCGAGCAGCTCCAGCCCAAGTTCCTGTGCTTAAGCTATGATTTTGAAACACACTATACCTCAGTGAATGAGACAAGGGAAGGCTGGTATTTGTTCCTATGCAGAGCAGAAAGGAAAAAAAAAAGCGCTAGACTGCTAGAAAATGAAGAATACAGTAAAGAAGCATCCATTTTGCGCTCAGGTGGCCAACCTGAAAATGGGGCACTACAGAAAGAGAAAAAGCAGAGAAAAGACAGATATGCTACTGCAGTAGACTTTTTAGAAAACAGTGAGCATATGAGCACAAATACCAGGCACCCTTATATATATGCCCATTGTCTAAAACTGTGATATCTGGTATTGTACCATTATGATTCTAGATCCTTTGAAAATAGGCTCTGCCTAAAGGATCTTGTGTGTAATAAATAAATAAATTGCAGATTAATATATTAAACTGTGGAAAGAAATTCTGCAGAACTGATCGCTGATAGTGATCAGTTCTGCAGTATTTCTTTCTGCAGTTTAATACATTAATCCACATTTCATACAGTCATTCTGCTGTTCTAAGTTGGAATTTCTGCAAAAGTTGCCAAAGTGCATTCCAAAATTTTGCAGAAGCAAAATTCTGACTTTCATGGACATTCACTCATGGAATTTCAATTTTGCATAGCCATAGGAGACCTTTGCTGGTCAGCTAGCTGGAGAGTGATGAGTTCGGAGGATGGTGAAGTCACTAGGACCTCAGCCTCCAAGGAGTAAAAAAGCTGCTAATGGAAGTCAGGTAGGGGACTACATTAAGGGAGGATTGACATCAGAGCTGTCTGCTGCAGATAGTGAGGTGGTGCCACATTCAGCTGCCGCCTAGTAGCCATTTCTTAAAGAGGAATAAACATAAAGGTGGGGGCAGAGGACCATATTTACTGACTATTACATTCAACTCATAACTTATCAACTATCAGCATTTGGGAGGGCTGGTAGAAATTGGCTCCAGGTATTCAGAAATTACATTTCTTGACTTAGAGCTAGAGGGAGAAAGAAAAACATCCCCCTTAGAGTGTGGGACTCATATAATGTCCATCTGAATGTCTATTTGGAGGCAATAGTCCAAGTACAAGCCTGCAGTCCATTCTTTATGTATAATTAAGCCTGTTTCAGTGGGGGGTTTACTGTAGCCCAGGGTATTGATTCCAGGGTTCCCAGCAAATAAACAGGAGGGCACTTAAATCAGCCAACATGGCCTCCAAAGGGTGAGTGCAGGGTTTATGCTAGTAGGGGCAGGCCGTTTGGTCTTATGTTTTTACATCTGCCTCTGCTCTCTGCATCTTGTTGCCTGGCCTGAATTTTATTTTGAGCAGTTGCCAGTTGTAGTACAGTACAGTCGAACTGCTCAACCCACCAATCAGTAGCAGTGAGCTGAGTCTCGGCTTTATTAACTCAGCACTACAGTTTTTTAATGTAGTAGCTTACAAAATCCATATTCTGCATGATTGCCCCCTCGAAAATCTCTACGTTCTTTAAGCATGATGTCCATTTTTTTTTCTTTTTTAGTGGATTTATGAGGAGATGCGTGGTCAGACCCCACAAAAGTGAGGGAGTCAGAGGTCTGAGAGCAATCAGAGTAGGCCTGGTCTGGTAACCATCCATTGCCATCTTCCTTCCCCTGTGCTGGTTTTTGTCAGTCAGTCCTCCGCATCTTGACTGGAAAGCCTCCTTGGCCACTTTGTAAATATTTTGGGGCTCAGAAAGTAGCACTGAGGAGGGTTATTGGGCTCTAGCTAGATGGAGCTCTGCAGTCAGGGAGCCATAGGGATGCTGATGTCATTGAAAGTCAAGATGTATTTTACAATTTTACTAACGTTATTTGATTGTTGGCTATACGACAGCATGCAGAAATAAGAACAATAATGTTTTCAACCAAATATGCATTTATCTAATGCCCTTAATCATGCTGCAGGCATATCCACCACCTTTTCAAGTAATCTTTCTTGCTTTCACAGGCAAAAGTGACAGAAGATAGTAATAAACAGTAAAGAAACACTGTTCAATCCCTATCTGGATCTCTGGTCCAGTGTACATGAACTGTCACCAAATAAAAATAAATACATATGACAAGTGTAAACTAGTATTTTTGGTTCATTTTTTACAGTTTACCTCCCCAGGAGAGTTCAACTGAGATGCAAAATCTTGTTTTCAGTGAGACTGGGTGTTTACCCATTTCTACAGCTGTGTGCACTGTAACACTTAAGCAATAATGACCCAAGACCCCATCATTTCCTCGAGATCAGCGACTGGCTGGGGGAAAAAGGGTGGCCCAAGGCACAGCCAAAGGCCACCTCACCCAGTCAGTAGTTGATCTTGAGGAAATGACTGGCTCTGAGGTCATTGTTGTGATTCTAAGTCTAATCACAATAATGGCTTATTTTTTATGAGATTTGCTTACTTTTTCTGTGGAGGCAGTGGGGGCTGTGACAGTGGGAAGCACAGAGTGGGTGCTGTGACAATCACTTCTTAGAGATTTCAGACCAGCGTGGCAACCAATCACGGACAGCGTTGCTGCCATGAATAATTAATTAGACTTATAACTGTAGGTTAAGGGACCTGTCCAAGTTCAAACAGTGACTACTGTGGCTCTAACAGGATTTGAACCTGTGATTGTCTGGTTCTATAGCTGTGTAGAATAAGGAATTCTGCTGGTGGAAATCCGGCAAAATGGCGTTTCCAGTTCTGAAATGCTTTTCAGAAGTTTTTGGTAAATTCTGCAGAATCTAAAAGGGTATGATTTTTTTTTTAATTTATACTGTGGATTTATATTCTGTGTGCAATTTTTAATGGAGGAATGGTATCCATAGTTCACACTAAGGAGTCAGTTTAAACTCTGGAATTTAGGGACAGTTTGTAAACAGACAGGTGCCATGATCCCAAAACCTGTAGGAGGGATGCAGTGACTGCAAGTTAGGAGCTGCCAGTGGTGGTGGGGAACATTCATCGGGCATCACAATTGTCCCCTGGTACCCATCTCTGCTGTGTTGTGGCAGGCTGACTCCAGCCTTCAGGGTTGGGGATCATGGTATCTATGGGGCAGGTGCCAGGGCTGTGCCCACCTGAGGGCAGGTCACTGTCCATCCTTGCCAATCCCTCACGATGAGGTCTGATCTGATTGGCTGTCTGGCATTGCAAATGACACCCCACCAGGTGCCACATCACCACCCTCTCATTGCTGGCATATTCTCAATGCCCCCTACGGCACCCCCTGTGCACCTTCTACCCCTCGCCCCCTACTGGTAGGCATATCACCCCCTCCGCCATCACAGCCCCTCTAGTGTTGTGCTGGATGGGGGTGGGGTTGGGGGGCCAGATACCTGTGTCAAGTCCCGCAGGTGTGCCAAATGTTTGGTGTAAACCTCTGGATGCAGCAGCTCCTTGGTCTTTGGCATAGGAGCTCACAGTTTTATAAAATTGGGTGCAGGGTCTGTGATGCTCCCGGAGTTTGTCACAGCCCTGGAGTGACACAACTTGCGTCAGTCTAAGGACTCTTTTAAACTCGAGCCCTAGGTCTCAGTGATAGGATAAGGTATTGCAGGAAGACTGGATGGATCAATGGTCTTTTCTGCCATCAGCTTCTATGTTTCTACGTTTCTTTTTCTGATGAGTTTCACTTGCTCCAAAGGAATTCACAGATAATGGTCGCAGAATTACTTGGTTATTGCTAGGTAAAGATGGCCATTGAGAGACTTTCAATGGGCCCTGGCATTCTCTGCCATAGATGTCGTTGGGCTAACAAGCCACTTGCCTTCTCTCCAAATAGGGGCATACTCTTGGCTACTTTCTACATTATATCCCTACTCTGGGTGGACAGGAGCACAGAACAAGGATAGTCTGACTACAAGGGGCCACAACACAAAGATCACTCTCCCCCCAGCACTAATCCCCTCCTGATAGCCCATGAACTGGTAAGAAGGGGCACATACTACAAGGCTCTACAGGCTGCCTGCAGGAGGTTACACAGTTTTTCCATCCCATCTGACAGCCCTTCATTACTCTGCCTTCTTGCTCTTTTACTGCTTTGGGCAGGAGATGTTCAGTCCAATCCGGGCCCTACTATTGCAAATCATCTAGTTTCCTCCCCTCAGGACCCATCTTGGGCATCCTCTAAGGGTCTAAGGATTGCAAATATGAACATCTGCAGCCTCAGACCAAAAATTCAGGAGGCTGGACCAGTACAAGCCTGATATCCTTGCTATCTCGGAGACCTGGCTCAAGGGCCACATCCTAGACCACAAGATCAAGGTCCTAGGCTACAACACCTTCCGTAAGGATAGGGAAAACAAAAGAGCTGGTGGGGTCCTAATCTATGTCTGTGAAGGATTCCCTCACAGTGACGCAACTGACATTGAACCCAGGAAATGGCAAGGATGGAGAATCGATTTTCATTCGATTAACCCTTGGTCAAGCTAAGCACCTCACCCTTGGCTGTGTCTATAACCCTTCTAAGACTGCTATCCAAGCCTTGGACTGTATTACAAAAACAATAAACAAAGAAGTACCCCTGGAACTCCTAATCCTGGGGAATTTCAGCCTAAACTGGGCCTCAGACCCTAAAAAAGTGCTCTTGGCTGTGACCCAGGAAGCAAACCTGGAATGGGTTATCTTTGAACCCACCAGGCTTAATCACAAAACTGGGAACCACACCATCTTAGACTGGGCTCTGGCATCCAATCCTCTCAACATCCAGAATGCAGGCCTAATGGTCGACACTCCTAGTGAACACTCTCCTATTTTCTGCATCTGGAAGAATAGAGCACCTAAGGTTCCTCCTAGGATACTCACCGTCCGTGTCTACTCAAACTTGAGGATGGGACAGTTTAATGACTACCTAACTAACCTGGACTGGAGTCCAAACAGGCTTCTCCCAACCTTGGAAGAGGCCTTGGAATTCTTCCAAGACTCACTCCTCAAGGCAGCTTCCATCCAGTGGCGTCATGCCTGTGAGGCCCGAGGGGGCATGTGCCCCCCCAATATTTCTGATCAATATTTAAAAAAAAATTATTTTTTATTGATTTTCAGCAATTAGAAGGCATAAAACAATCAATGTTTTTTTCACAGTCTTTGGTTGTGGGGGTGGGGTTTGGGGTCAGGTCGATCTGCTCATTAATCGACCCAACGCTTGTTTCTGGCTGTGGTGTGATTAGTAGTTCATGCTGACAATCAGCATTCATTGACTCGACCAATCTTTTGTTTTTGTTGTCAGTTCAGCATGAACTCTCATTGGCTCCATTAGGCTTAGCCAATCATACTTTGACACAGGGTAGGTGACGTGCCGAGCGGCAAACTGCCCTTTTTCTGGCACCATTGCGAGTGTGTGGAGGAAAGAGCAAGGAACAACTCATCTTGTCCGATGGAGACTATCTGTATTTTAAGCGACTGCTAGGAGAGGCTGAGAAAAAGCACATCGAGATAGTCGGAGCAACATTGACTTAAAACTGGGTTGGACAGCAATCTTTTTTTTTTTAACCATTAATCCGTCTCTCTGACGGAAGTAAAAACAAGATCTGTAGAAAAAATTGAGGAGGGTGGAAGTTGAAAGTGCTTCCTGCTTGCCTGGTCGAGGGAGGTTGGGGACTTCATCTTTTTCATTACTGGAAAAAAAACAGGACATTGCAACAAAAGGTGCACAGTCAGCCAGTGCAAGTCAAGGCAAGCCACTGCTGAATCATGAATGAATTTATAGTAAGTTATTTATTTAAGTAAATGTATTTTCTCTATACCTGTCTCACTGTGGTAAACCCTTGCCAATGCGACACTACATCACATACCCCCCCCCCAAAAGTGATCCACATTTCGTGGGTCTGATAAGATTTTGAGCTGTAAAAGCCACTGACCCACACGCCCCAGACTGACCTGCTAAACCCCAGCTTCCTGGTCTGTGCATGTAAATCCTGTGGACATAATAGAGTGCAGGCAGATTAATGGGAGAATGAGGACGAGTGACAGCAGTGCAGTTCCTCTGATTTAAACGGCAGAAGTAATAAAACAAAATGTGCCTGGTTGCTGCAATGTTAGAGTTTGACATGGAATCTTATCCTTCAAGGAGCTGGGGTGGGGGTGCAATGCTGGATTAACTCTATGCCAGTGACACCATGGTGTTGGGTCACTGGTCTGGGAGGGGTGGCAAAAAATGGACTTTATGTGCAGCAGAATTTCTCAGAGAAGATAGTGCTTGTCCCACCCAAGACTCTGTGTGTGTGTGTGTGTGGGGGGGCTCACTGCGGCTGCCACACTAACGAAAAGAATGACAGAGAAAAGAATCAGTACCACTGTTTATTTCCTGCCTGGTTGCTTGGCCCTTATGTAAAACAAGAAGTAGTTTCACCTCCTCTAAGACCACAGTTTAGTCACATCTGCTGAGCTATTCCCATTTAACATCTTTTTAAAGTTACACCTTTGATAAGGCACTAATGGCAGAGGAACTTTGTGAACAACTGTTTGGGGACCGTCGGGGTATTTGATGTTTCTGTGTCGGCACCTCCCGCTCCAACAACAGCAGCTGCCCGAACAGCTGTCTGTCTGCTGAAATTTCATTTGAATAAGGGATCATCTGGGAAAACAAGTTGAAGAAGCCAGCCGCTGCCCCTTAGCCATGGCATGCCATCAGTCAGGTATAAGTATGTGGCATGGGGTCAAGTCACAGCCATTTCTTCTGGGCTGGGCCAGCTAGCTAGTATAGTAGGTGATGGGCTAGTTGGTTGTCTTGCTATTTACCCCGTTTCCGACTGCCAACTTTGTTGCTGACTCCAGTCTGACTTGAGCGGTCTCCACACGAGTCACGACTCGACTCCACTCACTCCGACTGGACCCTCAATTCATTTAGGACTTTATTTAATTCATCATTTTGATTTTTACACTAGTCTGTGTATCTACCTGGAATGAATTACCACCAGTCTGCCCCTTCAGTCTGACTGCCCGCAACCACTGTTGCTTGCTACGTGCAAAATAGGACGTCAGGCGGCTAATACTTTGCCAAGCAAAAACTGTATGTTTTTCCTGACTCTGCTGCTTTCCTTTTCTCATTCATTTCGGTAGACCCAGTGGTGCCATTTACTGCAGTGCTGTGCTGGGCTAATGGCTGTGTGCCCTGTTTTTCTTTTGTCCTTCACTATCACTATGTCTCATTATCTATTGTATAGCAGCACCATAATGAGAGACTGGTAGTGAGGATGATGTGCCCTGCAGTCCACTCTGTCTGGGAGGGTTCTTTTTATTTAAGCTCCTGAAATATCCTAACCTGGCTCTGTCTTCGATGTACAGGGGTTGGGGGGAATGATCATGATGTAATATTGTCTGAAATTCGATGCAGTTCTCAGAGCAAAGTCAAGGTGGGGGGGGTGTCAGACTCATTTTTAAAAGGCAGCTACCATATATAAAAAATGGTTATACTGCAGGGTCAAAGGGAATAGCTCTACGTATTACCTAGCAAATTCTAGTTTAAATTATTTACTGTATATTCATATGTTACCCTTCCCCGGGTCGAACCTGGGAACAGGTTACTGCTCAGTGTACCTTTCACCATTTATCAAATTTTAAATAAATCATCAGCAGGAATCAATAACATATGTCATTATTTTTCATGTATAGCATTTATAGTAGATGACTGTAACTATATGGAAATTCAAATGGTGCATTTCTGACATTTAGCAGTTAGTGAATGAGCTAGAAATGGACTAAGTAGTTAGCTGATTCTATATATGATAAGATGCATAAAATGCACAAGTTCAGTTCTTTAAAAATGCCTGAACTACAAAAGGTCACTGTACACAGCCTTAACAAAGAACGAGAACAATTTGTCATTGTTCTATCATTATAATGGTATTTAGTTTTATGGCCTGCTGAAAGTCACCAAAATGCACCTATTTACTTCAGTTTTTCCCAGGGGGTCATGCCCCCAGACCCCCCCCAGAGAGGTTTGGATTAAGTGCCCCTCCAAAATTTCTGGATGCATGATGCCCCTGCTTCCATCTCCGTTCCTCTCAAAAAACTCAGAACAAAGGGAAGCTGCTACAAGTGGATCTCCCTATCACTAAAATCCATGATGATTAGCTGAGACAAGGCCTGGAAGAAATTCTGGCTTTCTGCTCTCCCGGCCGACCCTCTGATGTACAAATCTCTGAGAAACAAATGTAAGAGATCTACTACACTTGCGAAGAAGGAGTATGTTACACACCAACAACGTACCAACCTAGACAACCCTAAACTCTTCTGGTCCCACATCAATTAACTACTCAAGGGCAGCTCCAAGGAGACTACTAGCCTTATAGAGATAAACGGACAGCTAGAGAGTGACAGCCGGACAATAGCCATGGAAATAAACAACCGCTTTACCAACATAGATGACTACAAGGCTGGACTGCCTCCTTCAACACCGGCACTGATTACAAATGAATCCTCCAGCCTAAATAGACCCAATTCCACATGAGACTTGTCAAGACCAAAGAGGTCCTTCCTCTACTCAAGGCTCTTAAAACTACAGGTGCAGGAGGCCCTGATGGCATCAGCACTAGGCTATTAATGGAAGGAGCTCAGTCCCTTGCTAGACCTCTGACCTGGCTCATCGATAGATCCCTACTGTAAGGATCTGTCCCTCTCCAATGGATGCAGGTGAATGTGGACCCCATTCACAGGGGTGGTCCGAGGGAACTTATTAGCACCTACAGGCCCATATCCCTGCTATGCACTCTAGCTAAACTGCAGGAAAGGCTGGTTTACAGGCAGCTGAGGGACTACCTTGAGTCCCATCAACTCCTTGCCCCCTCTCAGCATGGCTTCCAGATGAACCATGGCACAGATACAGCTCTCACCCATCTCATTGTAGACGTACTAAGCGCAATGGAAACAGGAAAGCCGACTGGTGCAATCTTTATCAACCTGTCCAAGGCTTTTGATCTTGTGGACCACAACCTCCTACCAACAAAGCTTGACAAAATAGGTCTTGATCCCCATGCCCTGAGATGGTTCAAGAGCTACCTCTCATGTCGATCTCGGAGAGTTATCTGGAAGGAGGAGTACTCGGATTCCCTACCTATCAAAGAGGGTATATCTCATATCTCAGGGCTCAATTCTAGGTCCCCTCTTGTTCTCTTTATTTACAAATGGCCTTAAACTTTCCTGTGGGGACAGCTCTGTTGTTCAATATGCAGACAACACTGTAATCTACCGCTCCATGGAAAATCTGCCAGAACTAGGCCCTCTGCTCCAAGCTGACCTTAAAACACTTGAGGCCTGGCTCACATCCAACAGAATGGTCTTTAATGCAGGCAAAACGAAAGCAATGCTATTTGGTTCTACATCCCAAGGGCAGGATAGGTCCAGACTCCTACAACTTAACTCTCTAGCGGGAACAAGCATAAATGTGGTGGACACCATAAAATACCTTGGGCTAATAATTGACCAAGGTCTCATCTTCAAGTCCCATGTAGACCAAGTAACCAGGACCACACACAGTAAACTTGGCACATTATACTGGCTAAAAGACCAGCTTATCCCAGGCACAAGGCTTGCAATTGCCACCAGTGTCTTGCTCCCAACACTTACCTATGCATCCCCAGTAATACAGGGTATGCCAAAGCAAGTGTTCAACCAGCTACAGGAACTGTACAATAAGGTGGCGTGGTTCGCTACCCATAATCACCCAAGAAGCCACCCCTACGATTCCCTCTCCCAGCTGCACTAGCCTTCTATTGCTTCGCGACTTCAGTACCCCATGCTATGCCTTGCATTCAAAATAGTGAGTCTGGCAGCTCCCCCTAGCCTAAAAGGGATAATCTCCCTTAAGCACAACTCTTGGACACTCAGAACCTCAGGCAGATCTATACTAGTAACACCCAGAGTCAGGACTAAGGCCTGTGGTAGATCCTTTGCCTTCACTGCCCCTGTTCTGTGGAACAAACTCCCACCATCAGTACAAGAAACCCCCTCCCTACCAAATTTTTGCACTAGGCTCAAGGCTCACATGTCAGAGATCAGTACTTGCCACTGTCAAGGTATAGGGTCGTCTTCCCCTCAATCCAACAAATAATATTACCCCGCTCCCACTTTCTCCCACTTAGCCTATCACGCTTGTCTTGCCTCATAAAATCACTGTGCATATGCTGAATATGTTCTCTGACTTAATTACTTAAATGTGTAATACTGCTACCTCTGTGTTACTGTCTTTGCTGTTACCTACTTAGGATTGTACTATCTCTGTAACTTGTTTTACCCAACAATCTGTACCCATTAATCTGGCTGGGTACTGTATCCCAGGTCGCCCCTGAAAAAAGGACCTTCAGGGCTCAGAGGGCTTACTCGGTAATCAAAATTTAATAAATAAATAAATAAATGTATTTTGTGGAAAAACAGCAGAAATGTGGAATTGTGAGGCAAAACTGTGGAATTTTAATACATTCCACTTCAGGATTTCACAATTTTGTTTTCAATTAAATTCTGCAAAAATAAGTTGGAATATTCAAAAATTCAACAGAATTGTGTTCTGCCAAAATATGAAACTTCTGCATAGCACTACTGGAATTCCACGCCAGTGATCTAACTACTAGACCACACTGCCTCCAAAATGTATGAAATGTAGCTCTTCAATGAAGCTAATAAATTAGCCGAGTCCAACCAAAAGATTTTATTACTATTGGCTTTGGTGCTAGGAATAGTAATGGGATTGGAAGGGAGTAGTCATGTGATGAGGAAGGCTTAGGTACAGGAGTAGATGCAGCCAGTGGGTTCATGGATAAGCACTTTCAAGGTGTAAGGGGAGGAGGAGGAAGAGCAGAGGGAGGAGGGATGACCAGGGCCCTCGGAGACATGGGTGCCCATGTAATTTACACACATTTTGTGCTTCAGGATGCTCATTTTTTTCTCCAGAAAGTCTCCGAGATGCTCACTATTGTAGGCCTGAGAAGCCCAGTGAGTTGAGATACAGTAACTGCATATGTGCAAATCTTTTTTTTTTTCCTCCCTCAGTTAGTCACCTGGTGTGATTTCCATGACATTCACTCCAGGGCAGACCACCAAAGTAAACCAGAGGGAGAGAAGGAGGAAAAGAAGTGAACACTAGGTTGTGTTCCACAATGAGAGCAAC
This sequence comes from Neoceratodus forsteri, assembly GCA_016271365.2. Classification (NCBI taxonomy): domain Eukaryota; kingdom Metazoa; phylum Chordata; order Ceratodontiformes; family Ceratodontidae; genus Neoceratodus; species Neoceratodus forsteri. The sequence continues at coordinate 1,274,361,605 of CM057450.1, read as the reverse complement.
ATTTGTGCCCTAGAAGGAGCAGTTAGTTCGACCTGAGCAGACAATGTGTCTGCCGATGGAGCAGCCATTTCAGAGGTGCTGGAGACCATAGGAGGGTTGTAAGTCAACAAACAACATCTGATTTTACAATAAAAAAAAAAGAGCTGTTCACAGTCCTCTCAACCTGGGATGAGTTGGAACACCAATTACATGGCCAGGCTGCACTGGAAATGCAACCAACAGACTCACATCAACAGTACGCAGGTAAGTGTTAATTTAAGTACTATTTAGGCAGTTATGGCATTGCACAACTATTTTGGATGATGGTTTAGTAAGCTTAGTAAGTTTATTGATTTATTTTTGTTTGTTTGTTTTAGGGCTCAGCTTTAGTCAGTGCAAAGAGCTTTAGTCAGTGCAAATTGCAGAGAGTCCATGAGAGGGGAAAGAAAGTTGAGACTGCCTTGTGGTTAGTACCAGACAGAAATGGCACAACGAAGCTTTAATGAATATTTCGGTGAAGGAGATTCAGCAGCAAAGGACAAAGCAACAACTTCATCTTCTGAGTGTGAAGTTAACACATCTCAAGAGATTGTGAATGTTGAAACTGATAATGATAAGCAATCTGAGGGGACAGCATCTGTACGTTTAGGTAAAAGCAACAAGAAAAGGTTTTGAAGTGACAGCGGGACAAATATATTTAAATGGCTTGTAAAGGAGGAAGTAGAGAGAAACATTGTTGGGATGTGTAGTTGATGTAAAAAAGGTGGGAAAGGTAATCCATTTTCCACAACTGGCACAACCAATCTGCAAGTGCCTACTTTTTACAGACATGGAAGAAACAGAGAACATTTGCTGATACTGTACAAACAGGAAGGAAAACAACAGAAAATTTGTCTCTTCCAGTAGCATTTGAGAGGCAACTATCAGGTCCCGAGGCAAAGGATGACAGTAAAGTTGCCCAGTTACTGACAATGTATTACCTTACCAAACAAGGGCAATCACTGAACCAGTCTGAAACACTGATATCTCTACAGGTGAGCTAGGAATTAGGAAGGGAATCATCATTTTTCTGGAGGGGCTCTGGGGGCTATGTTTGGAATCACATCTGATTATCTATTCTTTTACATTCACAGAAATGAAATGACTGCCCAGCATTGCAAGACAATGGCACAATCTACTCTGTTTGGGATGCAATATATGACACACCAGACTCCATAAATGAAGTCATACAAGAAGAAATCAAAACCCACTTAGCAGGTTCTCAGTTTCTTGGGGTAATATTGGATGAAACTACTGATGCGACCATTAACAAAACAAGCATTTGTCAATCCCGAATGTTGCTTGTTTGTATTTGCATTAGGTGTGGCTTGCAGGTCAGCTCTTTCACCTGAAAGTCTAATAGTATAAAACACTTCCTTCAATCATTTGGATACCCATAAATGTGTTTGTAAAAGCCAGCAGCCCATTCTGCAATACTGTATTTGGTACAGATACTCATCCACAGAAAGGAAAGGGAAATGGGAAATTGTTTAACCAGGAAAGGCACACTAAGTAAGACTTGTTTCCAGGTGCGACCTGAGAGCACAAGGAAGTTAAGGGACTTGCTCAGAGTCACACAATATGCACCTCCAAGAGTTTTAAAACATTCAACAGACTGGCACTGTGCCAGAAGATGATACAGTTTTTTTTTCAATTCAAAGTTTATTCAGCTTTTACAATTACAGAGCTCTGATCCATTATAAATGTGTTACATACATGTTAAGTGTGAAAACACAGAAGAACAGAGCTCTCCCATCTCCCCTAACCCCCCACCTATCCCATCCCCCCTTTCACAGAACCAATTCAAAGATCCACTACACAATGCCGAAAGAAAAAATTTTAACATTTACAGTGAATATAACGCATGCAGAGGGCCCCAAATATTGTTAAATCTTTTAATAGAAACATAGAAACAGAGAATTTGATGGCAGATAAGGACCGCTTGGCCCACCCAGTCTGCCCATTTCCCTACCTAATGGATAAGCTGCAGATCCTGGTTAACCAGAAGCCTACTTCTTCCTACCCCCACCCCCTAGAATTGCCTTATGACTGTCCCATGCATGCTTGAATTCCACCACTGTTTTTGACTCCACAACCTCCTCCGGAAGGCCGTTCCATGCATCCATAACCCTCTCTGTGAAAAAAATACTTCCTTAAATTACCTCTGAGCCGCCCCCCCCATCTTCAAATTGTGTCCCCTTGTTCTTGCACACCTCTTTTTTTGAAAGATGCTACACTCTTGGACTTTGTTGATTCCCTTGAGGTACTTGAAAGTTTCTATCATGTCCCCCCTCTCCCTCCTTTCCTCGAGACATACATATTAAGCTCCTTAAGTCTCTCTACATATGTCTTCCGGTGCAGACCCTGCACCATTTTAGTTGCCCTCCTCTGGACAGCTTCCATCCTGTCTATGTCTTTGTGGAGATTGGGTCTTCAGAACTGCACACAGTACTCCAGATGGGGTCTGACCAGCTGTCTGTACAGAGGGATAATAACTTCTTGTTTTCTACTGGTGATGCCTCTCCTATGCATCCCAGTATCCCCAGCCCTCCTTGCTGCCCTCTCACATTGCTTGCCCACCTTTAGGTCATCTAATATGACTACCCCAGGTCCCTTTCCATTTTTGTTGTTGTTAGTATCTCACCCCCATTGTGTACTCTTCCCTGGGTTTTTGTTTCCAGGGGTATTACCTGCACTTCTTAGCACTGAATCTAAGCTGCCATACATTTGACCATTCCTCTAACCTTGCCAAGTCCCTTCTCATCCTTTCCACCCCACCTTGTGCAACAACTCTGTTACAGATCTTTGTGTCATCTGCAAAGAGACATACTTTTCCTTCCAGTCCCTCTGCAAAGTCGCTTATAAAGACATTGAAGAGGACCGGTCCTAATACTGAACCCTGCGGTACCCCACTAGTAACCCCCCTTTCTTCAGAGTGGACTCCATTTACTATTACTCTCTGTGTCCTATTCTCCAGCCAATTCTTTATCCAGGCTGTCATCTTGGGACCCACTCCCAGGCTGGCTAACTTGTATATTAATCTTTTGTGTGGACTGTGTCAAATGCCTTGCTAAAGTCTAGGTAGGCCATGTCCACAGCCCCTCCCTGATCTACTACTTTGGTCACCCAGTCAAAGAAATCTATCAGATTTGTCTGGCATGACCTTCCCGCTATGAATCCATGCTGCCTTGGGTCCTGTGCCCCTCTGGCCTCTAGATACTCGACAATTCTTTCCTTCAGAAGTGATTCCATCATTTTCCCTACCACTGAGGATAACTAACAGGTCTGTAGTTTCCTGCTTCTGTCTTGCTCCCACTTTTGTGAAGGGGAATCACATCTGCTCTCCTCCAGTCCTGGGGTACCACCCCATCCTCCCATGATTTGTTAAAAAGGGTAGTCAGTGGTGTCACTAGTTCTACCCTTAGTTCTTTTAGAATTCTGGGATGAATCTAAGTCTCTGATTGAGACTTGCTATGGTTTTTCTGTTCTGAGGTGAGCTAGAAGTTGCATAGAAACATAGAAGTTGATGGCAGATAAGGACCACAAGGTCCATCCAGTCTGCCAATTTCTTTTTCTGCCTTATGAATGTGCCATTGGCTTTTGCTCTATCAATGGCCTATCTATTTATACTCATCTGTATTGCTCCCTTATGCCTATCCCATACCTGTTTGAAGCTCTGCACTGTGTTCATATAGACCACTTCCTGAGGTAGGCCATTCCATGCATCCACCACCCTTTCTGTGAAAAAGAACTTCCTCACATTACCCCTTAAACAGCCTCCCTCTTTCTTATATTGAAGCAGACTCTTTCACCTTGTTAATGCCCTTAAGGTGTCTGAATGTTTCGATCATATCACCTCTCCCCCTCCTTTGCTCCAGGATATACATATTGAGTTCAGTTAATCTGTCCTCATATATTTTCTGATGTAGTTCCTGCACCATTTTGGTTGCCCTTCTGTGGACTGCCTCAATTTGGTTAATGTCCTTGTAAAGGTGTGGCCTCCAGTACTGCACGCAGTACTCCAGATGGGGCCTAACCAGTGTTTTGTGAAGAAGGACTTATTACCTCCCCCTTTTGACTTGTGATACCCCTACTAATACACCCCAACATCCCTCTAGTCTTACCTACTGCTTTAGTGGTCTGCTTGGGTGATTTCAGGTCATCAGTGATGATGACGCCCAAGTCTCTTTCTTCCCTTGTGACTGCCAGCAACTCCCCTCCCAACCTATAGGTGGCTTCAGGGTTTCTCTTCCCTATGTGCATGATCTTTCACTTCTTTGCATTAAACCCCAGTTGCCACTCTTCAGACCATTTTGCTAGTTTATCCAGATCTCTTCTCATTCTGCCCACCCCATCTGGATCATCTACTCTGTTGCAGATCTTGGTGTCATCTACAAACAAACAAACCTTTCCCTCCAGTCCATCTGCAATGTCACTGATGAAGATATTGAAGAGGACTGGCCCCAGGACTGATCCCTGAGGTACCCCACTTGTGACTTGCAACTCTTCTGACTGTATACCATTTACCACCACTCTCTGTTTTCTTCCTGTCAACCAGTTTGCCACCCAGCTGACCAACGTCTGACTCACCCCAAGCCTACCCAGCTTATTAGTCAATCTTCTCTGTGTAACAGTATCAAAAGCTTTGCTGAAGTCAAGGTAAGCAGCAGCAACTGCTCCCCCTTGGTCCACCACTCTGGTTACCCAGTCAAAGAAATCTATGAGATTAGTTTGACAGGACCTTCCTTTTGTAAACCCATGCTGTCTTGGATCTTGTGCTCCTACAGATTCCAGGTGTTGCACTATCCTTTCCTTAAGGAGTGTCTCCATAATCTTGCCCGCTACTGAGGTAAGACTAACTGGTCTGTAGTTCCCTGCCTCCTCCCTACTACCACTCTTGTGGAGTGGGATCACATGATCCCTTCTCCAGTCTTCTGGGACCTCTCCTGTACTCAGAGACTCACCAAACAGTTCTGATAATGGCTCTGCTAGTTCTACCCTTAGCTCCTTTAGTATCCTGGGATGTATGCCATCAGGTCCCATTGCCTTATCCACCCTGAGCTTACTTTTGTGAAGGGACTAGTGCACACCTCCCTCCCTGCTGTGTCCATGGTGCTGAGCTGTGGGCCCTGCCCTACCTTCTCTTCAGTAAATACTGAGCAGAAGTACCTATTTAGGATAGATGCTTTTACATGGTCCTCCTCACATTTGTTTAACCATTCCGTATATGTAATTTCTTCTGTGTCTTTCCAGTGTTTCAAAAACAGTTTCTTAACTGACATTGAAATTAAAGTTATGTGATATTTACGATTTAGTACATGAACTTCTGAAAGATCACCCAGTAGACAAATCTCCAGATTGAAAAAGTCATTCAGGCCTAAAAGAGGATCCACCTTCTGTTTAATGAGGGTCCATAATTTGGATACTTTTGGACAGTTCCAAAATATATGGAGTGGATTGGCTTCCCCCTGTAAGCATCTAACATAAGTAGAAGAGTCAATGCAGCCAAATTTAGCTAGCTTCTGGGGGGAGTAATACAAGTTATGCAATATCTGGAACTGCATAAGTCACAGCCTATCTTGAGTAATTAAATGGTGACAATTCCGCCACAGGAGAGGCCATTTTATAGTCTTTCTGGAATGAGGGAGGACCAGAAAGCTGTAGGACCAAAGCACTCTGGATATTTCAAATTGTATATGGTCAAACATATTTTGGAGACTGCATGTGGGAGTCCCACTACTGGTTGCAACTCCATCCAGAAGGGCAAATTAAGTGGAGTTAGGTGGATATACCCAACTGTATTAACCAGAAGGTGCCAAAGCTAATACGCTTTAAAGATCTGAGTCCTTGGAATACTTGCTTTAACTAATATCGCAGGAGAGGTAAGCCAGGTTCCAGTTTCCTTAATAAAATGATGATTAGAACAGTCTCCTAGCTGTGGTAACCATCCAGAGGGAAGAATTTTGCCTTTTATCTTAATATTGGGATTACCCTATATGTTTTGGGATAGGTCATGGGTATGGGCATATTTCATAAAATTACACAGCTGAGAGTGAATTCCAATGGAAACAGCAATAGGAGATGTTTTTAATGGTGACAGGAGAGATTTCAGATTAATACATAGAAGAGAGGATGGGGAAAGCCCCAGTATTTTCAGGAAGCATTTTTCAATCTTAAGCCATATTGGTGTAAAGGAAGGGGAATTTTGCTGATCTCCAGAATCTATCCATCTGAGGTATTTATTTAATTGACTGGCCCATTAATATAGACCAATATGTGGTAATCATAACCCACCTTTAACTTTAGGAGCAGCCAACTTAAAAAATGCCAGTCTGGATCTTTTTCCTGCCCATATAAAGTCTGTAAAAAGTTTGTGCACATTCTTAAACCATTTTAATGGGAGCCATAGATTTAGCAGGCTTAGGGGATAACAGAGGTGGGGAAAGACACTCATTTTTATCAGGTGAATTTTGCCCCAAAGTGATAATGGAAGGAGAGGCCACCTTTGTAAATCTTGTTTAATGGTATGTATGAGAGAATCTAAGTTAAGCTTCTGAAGACAGATGGGGTTCCTTGCCAATTCGATACCTAAATAGCACAGAGAATGTGCTTTCCAGGCAAGCCCCATGTTGGAAATATCATGTTTCACAACCTTCTAATTAAGAGGAAAAACTGTCGTTTTTTTCTCTGTTTATCTTATAATTGGACATTTTACTAAATTCTTCAATAATTGTTGACATGTGAGGTATTGAGGAAAATGGATGGGTGTGATACTTGGAGAAGCAGATCATCTGCATATGCCGAAAATTTCACTGTGTGGTCTTGAATTGTGATACCTTGAAGCCCCAGTGCTATGGTTAATCTGCGAATAAGGGGTTCCAAATATAGGTTGAAAAGCAGGGGTGATGGGGCATCCCTGTGTCGTACTAGACTGGAGTAGGAATGTCTCAGATAAAGCTCCGTTGCTAGCAATACAAGCTGTGGGATACTTATAAAGGGTACCTATCCATTTTCGAAAGGTCTTAGGAAAATGGAACGCTTTCAGAGTTTGCAAGAGGTGAAGCCAATTGACATGATCAAAGGCCTTCTCGACATCCAGGGACACCAAAACAGCAGGGAAATTAGCATCCCTGGACTCCAAGAATACATGTTCTAAAGTGCACAAATGGTCTGAAGAAGATCTCCCTCTCATGAAGCCATGCTGTTCTGGTCCTATCAGTTCCAGGAGAACTATGTTAATACGGTTGGCCAAAAGTTTGGATAACATTTTAATATCTTGGTTGAGGAGTGAAATTGGTCTATAATTAGTCATCAATTCAGGGATTTTGCTGGATTTGGGCAGAAGAACAGTAAGGGCCTCAAACAGGGATTTATCCACCTCCGCCCCAGACAGAATATATTGGAGAAGTGGTACCAGTAAAGGTGCCAACTGCTTTGCAAAGGTTTTGTAGAAATTAGGGGAAAAATCATCCGGTCCGGGGGTCTTGTCAGTCATAAGATCTTTAATTACATCATCTATTTCTGATTGTGAGATGGGCGCAATCAGAGTGGTCTGTTGTATGTCTGACAGATGAGGTAGTTGAGAGCCATTCAAGTATTGGTCAAGTTGCTGAATAGAAGGGGAGTATGCCATAGGGCCATATAAGTTCTTAAAGTAAGTACAGAATTCAGCTACTATTTCTGAAGAAATGTTAGTAAAGAGCCGTTGGTCATAGATTTTATTGCTGCAATTAATCTGGAAGATTCTTGTTGTTTAATATGTAAGGCCAGTAAGCGTCCGGCCTTTTGCCTCTGATCCATGTAAGAAGCCTTGGCTTTAAGAATTACATATTCTGCCTGCTCTCTCAATAGTTCTAAGTAAGAATCTTTCAGCTTAACCAGCTCCTGCCAATCCTGTTCAGAAGAATGAAGGAACAATTTGTGTTCTTTTGTCCGAGTTTGGGACAAAAGAGATTCTAGCTGAGCGTCTCTGCTTTTTTTCTTTCTTGAGGCTAAATTAATTAGTAAACCTCTCATATATGCTTTGAGTGCACACCATTCCACATCTGGTTTCCCAGTGGAATTAAGGTTATTAGAAATAAACTGGGTAATTTGATCAGAGATATACTTAACTATTCCTGGATCTTTCAATAGCTGATCATTAAATTTCCACCTTACTCCTTGTTTAGAAAGGGAAGAGAAAGATACCTGACAAGTAACAAAGCAGTGGTCCGAGATGGGTCCTGGGTGAATGGACGAGTCTAATTCTCCATGTATAAGGGTTTGAGAAATTAAAAGGTAGTCAATACCAGAAGAAGTGTGATGTACTGTGGAAATAAATGTATATTGTTTTTCGGTGGAGTGAAGAACACACCAAATATCACATAAACCTAATTGATCCAGTAGATCTCATACTGCCCTTTGGGCTCAGGAAAGGCCTTTACAAGGTGTACTGGAATGATCTAAACAAGGGTCAAATGTTAAATTTAAATCCCCTCCAAAATAATCGGACTGGACATAAAGGGGATTCAAACATTAATTAAATGCATGAAAAAACCAGGGGAATCAACATTCGGTCCATATGTACTACCAATTAGGATATCGTCCATGTGTATGGTACTCCTAACAAAAAGGAATCTGCCCTGTGGATCTTTAATAACTTGAGATGGAGAAAAGGGTATGGCTCTATTTACTAAAATCATCACACCACAACTTTGGGAGGAGCCTTCTGCTGCGAATACTTGCACTATCTGCTGTCTTCTTAGTTTGGGGGCTTCTAAGTTTGGCATGTGCGTTTCTTGTAGGAAGATAACACGTGCTTTTAGTAGGCTTAGATGCCTTAAGATTTTATATTGTTTTAATTTTTGTTGAGCCCCTTTGACATTCCAAGAAGCCCATGTTAAAACTCTAGCCATTTTATCCTTAAGTTGAGTAGCCTTGAGCATTTACATGATGAAATCTTTTCTAAAATTGTAAATATCAAAGCTACCATTGATTCTGTGCTACCCACCCTCTCTGTCCTTCCCCATCTAACTATTCCCCACTTCCTCTGCACTATGCACATCGCAAAAATATAGAAACAAGGTGTAAACCCCCCTTCCCTTCCCACACACCCCTTATTGTTATGAGCTGCGATATGCAGTGCACCAATCTTGCACCCTTCCCTCCCTCCCCTCCCCCCAGCCTTCACGGCCGCCTCCAAAAAATAATAATTAAAACTATAAGATTACTACTAGTCTTTTCAAAACTCTACTAATTTTCTACGTTTCAATAACCATAACAATGATGAGTTTTTTTCCCTTATATAACAAATGTTTAAAATATAGATGTTGCTGCAATAAAAACCTCAACAATATGAACCATTAAATCACAAAAGTGGAACATTTCAATCCAACATTTAGGACCAAGAAAAAAGAATACAGCAGTATGGATATTTCCTAAGGCTTCAAACTGTACCTGGGATTTATGCCAGTCTTTTTGTCTCAAAACTATAATGTGAAAAAATCAGCTGTGTCCGGACCTGTAGCCTCCCACACATGTAGCCTAGTGTACTCGCCTGCCTCATTGGCTTGGGTACAACAGCTGTCTCCTCTCCTTCCTCCCATTCCCAGGACTCAGCTTCCCCTTGCATCCCTACCTTACCTGCTACTGCTGGCCTGGCTATACTTGTCATTCGGTTTGGAGTAGTATCCATTAGCATACCACCACCCATAGATGGTGCCTGCTGATGCCCTCTCTCCTCTGGCTGTCTGCTGTCTGGGGGACTTCTCACTGTGCTCTGCTGCTGAACTGGTCCTCTCCCTCTGGCTCCTCTGCTCTGTCCTGTACTCTGATCTCTTCAGCAGCTACTGCTGCCCAAGGACTCCACATGATCCATCAGCCACTCACGGCCTATTCCACCACCAACTCCTTCAGGCTAGGGCCAGTTGGGCCACACGCAGTCACCCTCACCTCACCCTACTGACACCACCCCAGATGTGTTAAGTGTCTGCCGCTTGACACAAACACTTACATCCCTGGTACTCTGCTGTGCTGATTGGCTGGCTCCCTCAACTCTTGCTGTGGCTGCTTCACTGGTGGGCCTGGTCTGATGGTGCTCCTGCCTCATCGCCCTCTCTGCCCACCTGTAGATCAGTCCCAGCTTCTGCTTGCTGCCTTCTTCTTTTTCTACCCGGCACTATCTCCTCACCTGATGGTCACAACTCCTCACACCCCAGTTAAACATATGACATAATTTTTTTTTTAATTGGGTATTGAGACTCTAAAGTAGAAATGGATTCCTTTACTCATTCCTTACAACAAAGTCTATCCTTGGAAATTGTATTAATACATTGTACAATACAGTATATTCTCTGCCCGGCCCCCAACATCTCTTTAGCACATTTTTTACTGTAAATCATTGGCTGAGGAACTTATTTATTGTGAAAGTGAATCAAGCTTCTACATTAAAACATTTTTATACTTTAGTAGCTTTTTCATCAAGCATAACTTCATACTTTCTATACCAAAGAGAGTAATGGCATCATATTTTCCTCTAGTTGCTTCCATTGTATACCCATAGGGTCATCATAAGCTTCATCTAATTCGCAAATAATTTTTTTTACCAATAATAAGGTCTCTCTGAGTATGTATTTTTAAAGCCATTGTTGCATTAGGAAAGACTTTATTTTTTTGGTCATCAGTAGGTAATATTTGGGTATTTTTTTTTTACAGAGCTCCGGCTACAACCCCCCTCCGCACTCCATCGTTCCCCCGGCACCATTCCCGGACATGAGACCCCCTCCCTTCAGCACCCCGTGACTTACCCTTCGCGGCAGGGTGGTGGGGAGCGACTCAACCCACCCCAACGGATCCATGCCAGGGAGGCGTCCTCCAGGAATGGCGCCGGGGAACGACGTCGTGCTGCCGGGCTCCCATTTTTCTGTATTTTCCTCCTGGCAGGCATGGCATGCAATGACGCCAGTGGCTGAGTGCGCGCATGCTCCTGTGCATGCACTAGTCAAGCGTCTGCCACATCCTGCCCTCCTCTTGGCTTGTGCTGCGTGCTGTCGATCCCCAGCCTCCGCTAGGGGTCAGGCAAGCACCGGCCACCTGAATCCCCCCTCCCCAGAGATGGAGAGCAGTCCTCCGGATGCTCAATCCATCTCCTCCCCGCCGACCCCCGGCAACCCATGCCCGTTCCCGAACACGGGTCACCGGCATGGCGCGAGGTGTAGCGACCAGCTCCTCAACCCTCAGCGCCACCGGGCCGGCGAATATTTGGGTATTGTTAAAAAGAAAAATATCTGAAAGAAATGGAATACTTATTCCTAATGTATTTTGTTATAGTAATTTGATTTTATACCACCATGCATTAGTTTGTGGACAAGCCCATAAACTATGTATTAATGACTTCTCTGGCCGCAGTTATGCCAACACAGATCAGAATATTAACTTGGTTTATTTTTGAGATTTGTGTTGGTGTAATGTAGGTTTTATCCAGAATTTTTCTTTGTATTGACTTGTTCTTTGCAAATATGTAAAACCTATTACCTTGTACTCTTAGTAATTCCCATTGTTGGTGGGAAATAGTCAGAGAGGCCTCCTTTTTCCACCTATTATTTATTTTCTGAATATTACTTTTGTTCATGGCTATCAGTATTCCGTATATCTTGTCAAAAGTTTAATTTTCCTATTTCCTATTACTTTTTTGTGATTTATCAACTTGTTTGGATTGTTTTGTTCATCTTTACTAAAAAGACTTGTCATTTTTTTAAATTTACTTCATAGTGTGTAGTATAATAACATATTCCAATTTGGGATTTGCAATTTGGTACATAACTGAATATATGATGGGAAAATCCCATCCACTAGATGGTCTTTCCAAGTAATTATGTTTTTATCTTGCAAAAGTTTAAAGTTGGATTAAGTATCATTGTTACCCCAAATAGTTTTGTTAGACCAAATTTGAAAATGGGACCAAGGGATATGCAAATTCCTTGTTTTTTTTTAATTCTTTTTAGAATGCTCAGTAGCCAGGAACTAAGAAAGTGGTTTTTAATTTTATAAATAGTGTGATCAAGTAGTATATCTATGATTTTTATATTAGTTTGACAGGAAGTATTACATTGTTCTTGATATATTTCCTTATCTTTATCCAAACTAAAAGACCATAAATGTAGCATAGAAAGTATGTGTGCTTCTAAGTAGGTTAATGGATCTAGACACCCCAGGCCTCCCAGTCCTCTTGGTATTATTATAATTCCTCCCCATGCTATTCAAAGTTTTCCACCGCTCCATAGAAAATTTGCAAAAAGGTTATGGTCAGTAACATCGCGGAACAAAATAAAGTGGACAAAAATAAAGCGGCAAAAACTGTGTCACCATCAATATTGGTAGCACAAAATGTAGCATGCCAGAACAACGCAGGCCACATGACACTCAAGTAGTAAACAATGGCCACCGCATGGAGGCACTGCATTGGAACACACAGCAGCAGCAGGAACCCATGCACAGGAACAGCACAGGAGTGCAGGGAGATGGAGCAGGGCAGGGTGCAGCCACCACTGGGGGAAGCAAGCCACTGGACACTTACCATGGTATCTAATGGCACAGGTACCCACATGGTGGGGTACCTGACCCAGAATGCTGAGTGATGGAGAACGTGCACCAGAGTAACCACTGGAGGACAGGTGGGCAATGGCCACCATGTGGATGGCCATGTATAATGCAAGGGGCCAGGAGCACAAGCCAGCATGTCCCCAGCAACACACACAACACACAGGACAGGGGAGATGGCATGCTAGCTTGTACTCCTGGCCCCTGTGGTTCCTGTGCAGTGCCTCCATGTGGTGGACGTTGTTTGCTACCTGAATGTCTTGTGGCCTGCATTGTTCTGGCATGCTACATTTTTTGCTGCCAGTATTGATGTGACACTGTTTTTGTCGCTTTATTTTTGTCCACTTTATTTTGTTCTGCGATGTTACTGACCGGAACCTGCAAAAATCCTCATTAGTTCTTCAAACCATTTCACTGATGGAGACCCCTAATATATTTTGAAGAACAAATATAAATTGTGGCATGGCCATTATCTTTATAATAATACACCTCCATAATGAAAGAGATACATATTTTCATGCATTCAGAATGTTCTGGATTTTATCTTTAACTTTATTATAGTTAGATTTGATATTAACCTGTTGATGTAGTGTTAGAATTAAACCTAGATATTTAAGTCTTTTATGATAAAATTGTTCTTATATTTATCTAAATTTTCTGTTTTATTTTTAGCAATTTTCATTATGATTGATTTGTTTTTATTGAGTTTATAACCTGAAATCAGTGAATATTTTTTTATTTCTTGTAGAAAGGCATCTAATGAAGAGTTGATATTTTTAATAATAAGGAGGATATCGTCTGCAAAGATGCTTAGTTTTAAAGTTTCTTTTGGTAAATCAGTTCCCTCTGTATTTCAGTTATTTCTTATAACTTGTAGGAGGGGTTTTAATCCTAAAATAAACAGTGTGGAGAACAAGAGACACCCTTGTCTCACTCCATTTAACATTTCAAAATCAGTTATTAGGTAGTTATTTATTTATTTGAAATTTGACAAGGGTTTTTTATATAATAGTTTTTTAAGGGTTATTATTGTGTTAGGTATTTTCCATTGTTGCAGTGTATAAAAAATAAAATCCCTATTAATCAGATCAAATGCCTTACTGGCATCTACCGCTACTGCAAAAATAAATGTCTTCTTTGCATGATTATTCCAAATTTATTAAATGAAATATGGCTTGGACTTTACCATTATCTTGTGCGATATGTTGACCTTTTATGAATCCTTATTGATTGGGGTGTATGATATCTGGTGTATAGGGTTTTATTCTATTATTAATAATTTTTGCTAATAGTTTATAATCTGAATTAAGAGTACGTATTGGCCTATAGCTATCTGGACTGTCTGGTGGTTTCCCTTCTTTTAAAATTATAAGTACTTTTTCTAGGTTCATGGGAGGAGGGGTAAGGTAGCTGTCTCATCATCCAACTCTTCTACCATTACTTCTAGCCAGGGGGCTATTTCATCTTCAAAAGTCTGGTAAAACTCATTTGTAAAGCCATCAAGACCAGGGGTTTTATTTCTGTGGAGTGCTTTTATTGTATCTTTAATTTCTTTTTATATTATATTAAAAAAATATATTTTGGTTTGATGTGAGCTTTCTTGAAGAATTCTTTAAGATAAGTAGGATTTGGCTGAAAATTGCTATGGTATATTGTCTCATAATAGTTAGTAATTACTTTTGCTCTCTCTTCATCAGTATATTTTATATTCCCCTGATCATCCTTCATTAATATTATAATATTCCTCTCTTTTCTGTATGCAATACATTTACCAGCAGTTTTTCCAAATTTAGATCCATTTTTGGGGGCTTTTAGCTTATGCCATTCATCTTTATATTTTTGGAAATCTATTAGTATAGCCTCATCAAGTTGTTTTAGTTTTTTTTTCAGTTTCTACTTACTCTTTCCTTTTGCTTCTATCATAATTAATTTGATCGGTTAGTATAGTAGCTCTGATAGTAGCATTGAAGGCATCCCAAAAATCAACAATCCTACATTGCCCTGAGTAGTTGTAAAACCAGTATTCTTTTATAGCTATTCTTATTAAATCTCTTAATTTTTCATCTTTCAAAAAGTCATTATTAAAAGACCAGTTAGGAGATCTTATTATTTCTTTATTTTCTAAGTATATTTCTATGGAGACTAACGCATGATCTGATATAAAATTCAAATCTATATCAGGACTGTTTATTTTATTAACTAATTTTTTTGAAACTATGAAATAGTCAATTCTTGTGGAGACTTCTGAGTTTTTGTCAAAGTGTGTAAATGTTTGGATTAAACGGTTATAATGTGTCCAGAAATCTACTAAATGTTCTGTTTCAAGAAACTGGTTTAATTTATTGGAGATTTGTATGTTGCTTCTTGTAGGTTTAGATGTTTTATCTAAATAGTGACTGATTAAAGCATTAAAGTCCCCTGCTAATATTATTTTGTCAGATTGTAAATTTTCGATGCCTTCTGATATTTTAGCTAGAAATATGTTATAGTTTTTGAAGGGAACATATAGTGATCCAGTTGTTACCTTTTGGTTATTTATCTCTGCTTTAATCATGACTATCCTACCTTCTCTGTCAGTGAATTTATCCAACTCTTTTAAGTTAAGACCTTTTTTAATAATTATAGCAACCCTTATTCCTTTTTGTACCCATACTATAAAACATGTCGTCTATCCACTTCCTTTTTTAATTTTAATAATTCTTGTTGTAAGAGATGAGTGTCTTGACTTAAAATTACTTGGGCCATAGTTTTTTGAAATAAGTCAGTAACTTAGATCTTTTAACTGGGGAATTAATCCCATTTACATTTAGAGAGACAATTTTAATTATTTGATTCTGCATTATTATTTTAATACTTTATAATAATGTGATGATCAAAGTCTTCATATACCAAGATGGTTGTGAGCACTAATTTAAAGTTACCTTTTTCATAATTTTCCTCTGTGTAGCTTGATATTGAGATCCTCTGCCTAAACAATGATCCTTCCACCCCACCCCCTCTCAACAATCCAACAAAAAATAACAAAAGTCAGGAAACATACAATTATAGCTATTATTCTGTTCTTTCTTGTTCCTGATCTTCCCAACATAACTCCCACCATTGGTGAGGAAGGCCCCTTCGGTGGAGGTTTCTAAAGCCTGCCTGAAGTGTTATCTGTTTAGCCAGGCATTCTCAGGTACTGGATAGAGCATAGATTATCAGTCCCTTCTTTTTAAAAGCAAAGAGGGTGATTATCTATATGTAGGATAATGTTTTTTTTTTTTTATGTGTGATTATTTATTATATGGTGCGATGTATATATATTTTAAATTTAAATGTTTTGTGTTTGTATGACACCCAGAGCCTCTGGGATTGGGTGCCAGAAAAATAAAATTTACCTTACCTTACCTTGCTTTACCTTCTTTACGCTTAATTTATTAGTGACATACAGCAAGCCCTAGATCTTGATCCCTGGTGCAGGTACCCCCACCCACCCACTCCAGCAAGGTAAACAGTTTTACTTTACTTTATGATACTGATTAAAATACATTCAGAAGTTTTATTTTTAAATCCTTTGAAGCTTCTTCCACTGTTGTGTATGTATAATTGTTTTCTTGGATTTGAGCTCGATGTTTTACAGGAAAGTTCATCGTTGTTTTAATTCCTTGCTTCCAAAGTTTACTACGCAACCAGTCAAATTTCTTTCTGGCTTGTACTATTTCAAATGGCAAACAACTATAAACCAGAACTGCTACTCCCTGGAAATGTATTCTTTTTTTTCTTAAAGACTGCATTCATAAGCAGGTCCTTATCCTTGGATTTTAAAAATTTACAATGATGGGTCTAGGGGGTCTGAGTCACTTGGTCTCCGTCAAAGGCCACAGTGGATGTGGTCAATATCAATGTTAACATTGCTAGGGTCAGTTTCCAAATAAACTGGCACAATTTGATTAACGGTTTCTTGTAAACTCTTACTGTTGTCCTAGCCTTCAGGTACCCTTATTATTCTAATGTTCTTCTGATAAGCTCTTGACTCAAAGTCAATTAGTTTTGTTTATTTTTAATATTTGTTTGAAAGCTCTAAGTCCTTTATAGATTTGGATAGTGGAACTGTTTTGTCTTGTAATGCCATTAGTGCCATTTTCATTTGTGCCATTTATTTATTTAATTCAGCATTTTGCGACAGTAAAGATTGTGTTAGGTTAAAGTATGAGTCCAGTTTAACTTGCAGGTTTAACATTTTTTCCATTTTTTTAGAAATGGATTCCATTTGTGTAAACAAGGCATTGGCCCAACCTAGTGGTTCATTTTCCTCACTGTTCATACTACTCATATCATCAGAGTACTCATTTAGGTTGGCTGAGTGCAGTTTAGATTTATTTTGATTGCCTTCTCCAGTGTCTAAAGCCTTGATATTTCCATTAGCATTATTTACTTTATGAGCTTCATATAATGCTTTAGACTTAGATAATAATATAGGGCTTACCCCCTTAGGTTTGTTGTTCTCATGCTACTGAAATTCTTTTAGTAGTGTAGAGTTCCCTGATACTTTTGTTGTTTGCTCCAATTGTGTTGAGTCTGACATAGCCTCACCCTTTGCCATCGTGGAGTCAGCAGCTAACTCCTCCATGTCCCTTTGTTCTTCTATCAGTACCTGGGTCTTGCCTCCTTCACTATTTTCATGTTCCCATTCAGGAACTGACTGCAGACTAGGCTTTGCGTTGGTTTCTATTGTGACTGTTGCCTGGGGTATACCAGCACACCTGGTAGGTGCTTCCAGCTGGACCCCATTCCCCTCAATTAATTTGTTTCCTGATGTAGCTTTTTCAGTGATTTCTTTGTTCATTATCTCCACATTGTAGAACAATGGAAAAAGATATATAATGTTTTTGTCTTTTATTGCTGAAGTGGAACTCTCCTGAGTGACTTTTGAGTTTTTAGCACTTGTTTGAAACACGACCGAGTTCCTTGTTGCCATCAAGATCAGTCTGGTTGTTTTTGGTCTAGCACCAGTTGAATTACTTTTAACTTCCCTTTTTGGCATCATTATACCAAATGAGTGCAAGAGTTTCCAGTTATTTTTAGCTTCCTCTCCTTCACTGGTTATTGGTTCAATTCAGTACATTTACAGTGTTCTCTCTGAAGTAGGTGAGCCATTGGGGGGAGCTGCTACAGCATTCAGGACTCACGGCACACCAATCTGGGATCCATGATGCTCCTTGAATGACATGCATCCAGACTTTTGTACTCAACCTCAGTCACACACACCAGCACTGTGCAATCCCACCTCAGCTTACTCCTCTTGCTATTTGTGTGTCACATTGCCACTTGTCTGGCCATTTGCTCCCTTGAGGGGGGACCACCATCAGCAAGTCACAGAGTGTGATGGACTGGAGCCAGATCAGGAGTGAAGCAGAGAGAGAGCTAGAGATGGGGTGGGTTTTATGGTGTACTTCATATCAGTTGCTGGAAAATGGAAACAGCTAATGGCTTCTGCAGTTCCACTTCCATTTAGGGCAATGCAGTTGTGAGGATGTGTGTCCTGGTTTCCGTCCCTTGATAATCGTTCACTTACTAGAGGCATTTCATTTATGCTTGGATTTCCCAGCTGCCAGCTAACAGTGTTGTGGGGAATGAAAAAAACAGATGCAGTCCATAGTGGAAAGCATGGGGAGAGAGGTTAGCTGGGTGCACCTTGCAGCTTGTCACAGAGGAAATATTTAAAAGAAAAACATGTTTTGCTATTACCTGTGGGTTGGATGACTGTTGGGGTCATTGAGTTGCAGTTAAATGTATGAAGCACTCCAGTGAGAGAGCACTTGACTGCAAATGAAAGGACGAAGTGCTCTCTCATTGGATAGGTTCATTCGTTTCAACTACACAAAGTTTATGCCCATAATCTGTGAACCACTGTTATACTTAGCTTGCATGATCATTGGTCTGTCAAGGATGAGCCCAACGCAGCTTGACTTGTAGTGGGCTAGTCAGTAACACACCTCTGAAATGCAGTTATCTGTAGTACAACGTTTCTTGCACAAGCACAAGCAATGTAAAAATTAACATATATGTAAAGTGCATACTCTATGCACAGTCAAAAATTAATTTCATTGACTGTGTCACAGAACCTGATAAGAGGGCAGAGACAATTGTATCAGAAATCCTAAATGTTTGTTCTGCTAATGCAGTTGACACTATGAAGATCATCACACTGGCAAGTGACGGTGCAATCATCCTTACTGGAATGCACAATGGAGTGGATGCAAAGTTAAGACAGCAAGTAAATCCAAGGCTGATTCAAATTCATTGTGTTCCCACATACTGGCACTGGCAATAGGACAAGCATGTAGGGACAACAGTATTTTCAATGAATATCAAGTAACCATAAAAAATGTGTACAGGTGCTGCAGCAACTCAGCAGCATGGTACAATGCCTTGTGTTTCATCCAAGAAACACTCAATGATGACAATATTAGATATCTGTCTCTAAAACAGCCTGCATGTTTCTGGTGGCTTTTACTGCATACTGCAGTTCAAGCAATTTACAGATCATACCCTGCACTGTTACAAGCCTAAGAGCATGTTGTAGTAAAAGGTGTCCAAGAAGCAAGGGCCTTCAGACAAAAAAAATCTGTCTGCTTTATCTTATGCACTGTCTTTTTCATGGATGTCTTAGATGTGGTTTATAAACTGTCTCTAGTCATGCAGCAGTACAGTGTTGACATGTCAGTGGCTAGCAGAATGATAGAAGTCACTGTTACTAGACTGCAACAGACTCAAAGAGCAGAATGGGGCAGAACTACAGAAGACATTTCAAGAACTTGACCAATGCCCTGACATGTGGCAGGATCAAAAAGTGAATGACAGATCAGCAATGTGTATGCAGTTCCAGACAGCATCTCAGGAATACCTGACACAGCTCACTGAAAACATTCACATAGGATTTGAAACATCTTCAATGGAGTTGCTGCATAACTTAAATGTTCTTCTAAATTCTAAGTGTCTCCCAGATGACTCCAAGATAAAGGATCATTGACTGCAGGAACTAAAAAATGTTTGCACTTATTTCCAAGACACAACCTTCAGAGAAGAAACCCTGCCAGCACTTATTGACCAAGAAAGGGCTGAGAAAGATTACAGACAATTCAAACTTGTTATCAACTCTATAAAAGGACTGACTTTGCTCAGCAGTGTCTGCCAAGACTTAACTGAGAACTATTCAGATATATTCCCAGATTTTGTCACAATGACCAAGATTTTACTTATGTCACCAGTTATATCAGTGGTATGTAAAAGAGGATTTTCTGTGCCAAACAAAATAAAACAAAAGGTAGAAGTTCTCTAAATGATGACACTGTGAGCAAACTCATGTGGATATCCCAAGAAGGAGATGAAGCTGAAGATTATTACCCTCTTCCAGCACTTAAGAAGTTTAAGGCCATTAGACTGCTCAGAAAACAATGTTTTGAAATTGTCTTAAATTGCGATTTTGTTTTTTAGTTTCAGAACCAGTGGCATCAAGGCTGCTGACAAAGGTGTTCCACAAATGGAAGCACCATTAGTCACCAACAGCAGAGACAGAGAAGCCCTGGATCAACTCAGGGAAGACAAGTCACCAGGGCCTGATGGAATACACCTGAGGGTGTTAAATGAGCTAACAAATGAATTGGCAGGTCCCCTAGTACATTTCTTCAGCAGGTTACTTCAGTCGGGGGTAGTGCCGGGAGACTGGAGAAGAGCTGATGTGGTACCTCTCCACAAGGGAGGGAGCTGGGAGGAAACAGGCAACTACCAACTGGTCAGCCTTATGTCAGTAGTGGAGAAACTGATGGAAACCTTAATAAAACAAAACTTGGTAGTGTACCTAGATAAGAATGGTCTGCAGGATGACAGGCAACAGGGGTTTGTGGAAAGAAGGTTGTGCCAAATGAACCTAGTCACGTTGTTTGACTTGGTTACTAGGGAACTAGACAGTGGCCGCCAGTGGACCTCCTCTACTTTGATTTCAGTAAGGCCTTTGATTTGGTGCCAGACAGCCACCTGCTGAAAAGGTTGGAGGACCTGGGTGCAGCCAAGTGCATAGTCAGTTGGATAGGTAATTGGCTTAAGGACAGAAAACAGAGCATAGTGGTCAGCAGGGTGAGGTCTGATGAAGGCATGGTCACTAGTGGTGTGCCCCAAGTCTCAATGTTAGGGCCAGTCCTGTTTAATGCCTTTATCAGTGACATTGGCATAGGTATTCTGGGCAAAATTGCCCTATTCATGGATCATACCAAGCTAGGAGGAAGGATCGACAGTGAAGAGGTGGTCAAGGACCTACAAAAAGACCTACAGAGACTGGAAAGAGAGTTCAATGTCTGGCAGCTGAAGTTCAACTCAGAAAAAATGTAAGGTGATGCATTTAGGTAGAGGGAACCCAAGGACAGAGTACTACCCCAACAGAGTCCAACTCAGCACCATGCAAGAAGAATGGGATCTAGGTGTCATCATAAGCAGCACCCTTAAACAGACAAGCCTATGCAACAAAGCTTATAGCAAGGCCAACAAAATGCTGGGGTGCATAGGGAGAGGATTTGACAGCAGGAGGAAGGAAGTAATACTGCCACTCTATGGGTCCCTGATAAGGCCCCATCTGGAGTACTGTGTCCAGTTTTGGAGTCCATATCTGAAAAAGGATATAAACAGGTTGGAGTCTGTTCAGAGAAGAGTGACCAAAATGATTGTAGCCCTTCAAGAGCATTCATACGAGGAGCATCTGGAAGCATTAAATATGTTCTCACTGGAGACAAGGAGGAAGAGGGGAGATATGATTGAAATTTACAAGTTTCTGAGGGAATAAATAAGGTGCCATCCTTGGACCTGTTCAATAGAGTCTCCGACTCTAACACTAGAGGGCACGAGTGGAAGTTGTGGGGGTGAGCTTCTAGAGGGAGCTTAGGAAACACTGTTTTACAGAAAGAGTTGTGGAGCCATGGAATAAACTACCAGCTGAGATAGTGGAAGCAAAGTCCATGACATCATTCAAACTGGGGTGAGACAAGGTGAAAGCAATCCAAAGCAACAGGAGCAGTAAGAGGCATTAGGCAGAAGGGGGTTGGGTCCTGGGATCTGGGAAGGTTGAAGGAACACATGGGCAAACTAAATGGACCCTTGGTCTCCTTCTGCCGTCTTTTTTTTTTTGTTTCAATATTTCTATGTTTTTAAATGTGTGTTCCTTGTGTCCTAAGGTACCGTCAATAATGATTACTTTATTTCAACTGTGGTCAGGTTTGGTTCATCTTGGAATAAACCCATTCAGTTTATTTTCATAGCATTTTCAGATCCAAGAATATAGTGACAAAATGTAAAGTTTTTTTAGTAAAAGATACTGTATATTTGAGAGGATGTCTACGAGCTGGTTGTGTCTAATTTATTTTATTCTTAGCCTGAGAGACATGCTGATGAGTGTGTATGTGGGTTGGAGATCTGTTGACAGTCATGCTTGACTCTCACAAAAATACTAATATGGTTTAACTGTTTTAAACCTTTTAAAAGCTATTGTATAATTTGTTTATATTTGTACAGATTAGGACTTTCCATGTAGGTGGTAAGTAAATGGTTTCCTTGGACATTTAAGTGAGAGGAAATTGTTCTGACTGACTGAGTGAGGTGTGTGTCCAGTTTAGGTAATGTGATTGGCTGTGGTGATTACAAGGAGTGTCTTCTAGGGAAGGTGATAAAGAACATAAAGGATAATGCTTGATGTACAGGTGATAACCATGGTGTACCCACCTTAAGTGGTTGCTAGGGCATCAGTAAACCTTAACAGTGTAGCTCGAGAGGTTTACCATTGCCCTAGCAACCACAAGAGGTGATTCCACTGTGGTTATCACGTGTATATCAGGCATTGTTGGGACGCGACATGAGAATTCCCCTCCCCCCAACACAGGTAATTTGACCTTACCTTATTAATGAATCTGCATTACAGCCATATGATCATATAGGAAAACAATTTATTAAAATACATGGACTGAATGACAGCGGGAAGAAATAGCACCAAAGTTAAAATCTCTATACGACATAGCGATCACGAGACTCAGTAACAGTAAACTGTGACAACTGGAATGTTATTTGAGTACTGTACTGAGACTAACAATCACATTCTGGGTGTGTAGAATACTGAATAACACTGGCATTCTATTTTGTAAACCCACTGCAATGACATAGATGAGAGGGGTTTATAAGGTTCTGATGTCATAACAGTGGGATTACAAGGTTGTAAACAGCTTACTTTCAGTGGGTAATAAGGGCTACCCATACATTATAGTGCAATTATTAGATTATTAGAGGTATTAGGACAGCTGCAAACAACAAGTCTGCTGGGAGAATAATGTGTTATTCATCCTGGAGGGAAAAAACTTGCTTCAATACTACAATTACTAGAAAACTAAAAATATAGACAATGACAGCAGAAAAAGACCCAGGGTCTGCTTAGTTTCCTACCTGTTCCTCATTGACCTACTGTGAAATATGTTTTTTATCCTGAGATCTGACCCTCAGTTCTCCCAGTCAACCCCCTCCACTTATTACTCTCTTACTCCTTACACACCCTTTAGGTAATACAATTCCTGTATATGTCTCACCCAAAAGTGAATCTATTTATGGACTCTGCCTCCACCGCCTCATTTGGCAATCCATTCCATTGTGTCACCACCCTTTTGATTTTTTTTATTAAGTAAACTTTATTAAGTTTCACATTTAACAAACACAAACATTAGAACAAACACAAAACACACAGCAACAACCTCCCACCCGCATAGCATTTGCTCTGAAAAAAAAAAAAGATCACAATGGTTGGACCATCAACAAAGTATTAAGAAACCACAGCCAGTATGAAGATGCCCATAAAGGGCCCCCAGGCCCCGCACAAATGTTAAATCTTCAACAAGTTACAAAATAGATAAGCAAGCATATAAGGTCCCCCATATAGCAAGACAAATTGGTTATCTATGTCAGATTTTCTCAATATGTAATTCTAGGTTTGAGGTGCTGAGGATCTCTTTGTGCCACTCGGTCCAAGTAGGAAGACAATCATCTAACCAGTGCTGTAAGATAACCATTTTTGCAGCCGCTGAGATAATGGCAATATAATTCTTTTGAAAAGAGAAACCAATGTCCCGGTACCAACCAAAAAGACAGATTTCAGGAGTGAACAAATCATTCATTGTAAAAGAAGGATGCAATCACATTTTTCACCACCCTTTTGATGAAGGAGAACATCCTAATGTCTTTCTTAAATTTTCCCCCAACTAGTCTCCACCCATGTCTTCTCATCACTGTGTCCCTCTTCCTGGTGAACAGGTCTACACTGCCAACTAATCCCCTCAGGAACTTTTATGCCTCAGTCATATCTCCTATGTCCCTCCTGGTCTCCAGTGTGTCCATGTTCAGGTCTGCCAACCATTCCTTGCATGATCTGTCCTGCTGACCTTGGATCATTTTGGTGACCCTGTGCTGTACTGTCTCTAGTCACTCCCTGTCCTCCCTCAGATACAGGCTCCAGAACTGAGAACAATATTCCATGTGTGGCCTCACCAGGCCCCTGTACAGGTACACTATCACCTCCATCATCCTGCTATCAGATCCCCTCCCTATACATAACAACACTTTGGTTGCCTTGCTATATGCCTTGTTGCACTGGTCTGAGGTTTTACACTGTTGCTAATGATAATCACCAGATCCCTTTCTTCTGCTGTTGTGACTAACGGAACCCTCCCAACTAGTATTCTGTGCATGGGTTCTTCTTACCAGCGTGAATCACTTTGCACTTTTTAGCACTGAACCTCAACTGCCAGAGTTTTGACCTCCTTTCCAGTTTCTCCAGGTCCCTCTTCGAATCTCTGACTCCATCCTCACTGTCTACCCTGTCACAGAGTTTCATGTCATCTGCAAAGAGACACATTTTTTCCTGGTACCTTCTCTGATGTCACTTACAAACATGTAGAACATTATGAGACCCAGGACTGACCCCTGCAGTAACCCACTTGGGACCAGCCTGTGCTCTGATTAAATCCTGTTCACTATCACCCTCAGTTTGTTTTTCCCTAGCCAATTCCTAATTCAGCTTTTGATCCATTCCCCTGTCCCTAGATACTTCAGCTTTTTTAGTAGACTCCTATGCAAAATCAAATCAAAGGCCTTGATGAAGGCCAGGTAAAGCATACTGACTGACTGCCTCCTATCTACTGCCCTTGCAACCCAGTCAGAATACTACCTGGCTGGTTTGGCCTGATCTTCATGCTATGAACCCATGCTGCTTACTGTCCTGTAATCAATTAGCCTCTAGGTATTCTACTATTTTTATCTTGACTATGTTCTCCAGACACTTGTCAGCAATTGAGGTAAGACTAACTTGCCTATAGTTACCCAGGTCTTCCCTGTGTCCTCCCTTTTGCAGTGGGACCACATCTGCAGGCCTCTAGTCCCCTGGAACGTAACCTGTTTCCAGGAATCACTGAAACAAATCTGTTAGCAGCACTGCTTATTGTGGCCTTAGTTCCTTCAGCACTTTTGAGTGTGAACCATTGGCTTCTTGTGTTGTCCAAATTAAGGGCAGTGGTCCCTTTCTACACTCTCTCCATTATGACATAGCTGGCATCACCCCCCCATGGCATGTCAATTCATCCTGGTCTATGTGCTCCGTGACAACTCGCACCAGGCTATTTGTCCCAGTGTCAATAGGATCCCTGCACTATTCATTCCCGAATTGTACCCCCCTGGAGTTTATTTTATTTTAATTTATACAGGAGGTGAATTGTCTGGGAATGATTTGTACAGGGGGCTGACTGATGCTGGAGCTAATAGTATGGCATAAGTTGTCGCGGAGCACAGTGACTGGAGCGAATTGAAATGTAGCCATCCTCCTCACCCCTCTCATTGAAGCCTCTATGCTGCATTCTGTTGGTAGCTCCTTATCATCTACTGTGAATATCAAGCAAAAGAAGTTATTCAGTACATTGGTCATTTGCTCATCATTCTCTATGACCCCTCATTCAACCTAATAAGCCCCCCTTTGCCTTCTTTTTTCCTTGATGTACTGAAATATTCCCCCTTTTACTCCTTCTGTGATACATAGTTCCAATTCTGCTTTTGTCTTTAGTAACAATCTTGTAACCTCTTTCCATTTCTTTTGATAGTTCTCCCACTTCACCTCATCCTACATTTCCTTATAGCTTTTGAAGGCCCTTCTCTTGGTCCTTACTGCCTCCTCCACCCACTTGGAAAGCCATATTGGTTTCTTGTGTTCTATCTCCTAGTAAGATTTCTAATGCATGAGTCTGTCACCTCTGCTGTGGCCCTTTTTACTATTCCCCACTAGGACTGCGTGAAATTAAAATTTCACTGGTGAAATTTCTGCAAAAGGTGGAATTTTGCCTCTGCAAAATTTCAGAATCTGCTTTGGTAACCTTCATGGAAATTCTGACCTAGAACAGCGGCATGAATGTAAGAACTGTGGATTAATGTATTAAACTGCAGAAATTCTTTACAAAGCTTAATACAGTAATCCGCAATTCAGACATTCATTCCGCAGAACTGATAACTGTCAGTGATCAGTTATGTGCAAATTCTTTCCACAGTTTAATACATTAATCTGCAATTCATACATTCATTCCACAGTTCAGTGAGTCACTGAACTGCAGAATGAATGTATGAATTGTGGATAAATGTATTAAATTGCAGTAAGAAATTCCATGGAACTGATCACTGAACTGCATAATAATTACATGTATTGCAAATTAATTTATTAAACTGTGGAATGGAATTCCTCAGAACTATCATTTTGCAGTTCACATCTATTATTTTGCAGTTTAGCCAGGAAATGTTGTGGAACGGATGGAGAATTTGCCAACCACATTTGGAAGATTCTGATTTTACCAAAGTCAGAATTTTGGAAAATATTGTGAAATTTGCAAAAGTTAGAAGCATTGAAACATAGAATTTTACGGCAGATAAGGACCACTAGACCCATCCAGTATGCCCTTTTTCCCCTACCTACTAAACATGCCAGATATCCTTCTTTATCTCTGGTTTTACCTTCTCTTTTGAATCGCTAGTGTTCCCCCATGTCTATCCCATGCAGTTTTTAATTCTCTCACTGAATTTGCTCCCACTACCTCTGCTGGGAGGCTGTTCCATGCCTCCATCACCCTTTCCATGAAGAAGTACTTTCTCACATTGCCCTTTAGTCTACCCCCCTCCAGTCTCATGTCATGCCCTCTTGTTCTAGAGAATTTTCTTTTTTGAAAGATGCTGCCCTCCGGTATCTTATTTATTCCCTTTTCGTACTTGAAGGTCTTTATCATGTCCCCCCTCTACCTTCTCTCCTCCAAGGTATACATATTGAGCTCCTCCAGTCTCTCCTCGTATGACCTTTGGTGCAGGCCCTGCACCATATTTGTTGCCCTTCTTTGAACTATCTCTACCCTGTCTATGTCCATTCAGAGATGTGACTTCCTGAACTGGACACAGTACTCCAAATGAGGCCTCACCAATGATCTGTACAGTGGCTTCACCACCTTTTTTTATCTATGGGTGATGCATCTACCTATGCACCCCAACATCCCACTGGTTCTGCCTACCACCTTGGCACATTGTTTGGCCACCTTTAGGTCATTTGATATGATCACCTCCAGATTTCTCTACTGTTTGGTGATCATTAATAACTCCCCATCTATCATGTAATCCTCCCCTTGGTTCCTGCTCTCCAAGTGTATGATTTTGCACTTCTTCACCTTGAATCTTAGCTGCCACACTCTCAACCAATCTTCCAGTTTAGCTAGGTCCTTCCTCATTTTTCCCACCCCTCCCAGAGTGTCTACCCTATTGCAGATCTTAGTGTCATCTGCAAAGAGGCATACCTTCCCCTCCAGCCCCTCTGCAATGTCACTAATAAAGATTTCATGAAATTTCCCCAAATTCTGAATTCATAGTTTTCATCCGGCTATATTCCCCACTCATCTTTGAGTCCCACCACCTTTCCAGTCCCACTAATTTGTCTCTGATCAATTCCCTCATCTTGCCATAGTCTGTCCTCCTATGGACCAGGATCACAACCTTTGATGTTGATTGATACCTTCCTGTGGTTATCTCAAACCACCCTGAGTTGTGGTCCCTGGACTCAAGTAGTTCACTAACCTCTACCACTAGCACCAGCTCTGCATTGCATAGAACCAGATGGAGGAAAGCCTCTTTCCTGGTTGACTCGCTGACCCACAGTTACTAAGAAGAAGTCCTGCATGATATCCAGTAGGGACTGACTCCTCACAATCTTGGCTGCAGGAGTCACCCAGTCCACATCTGGCATGTTCAGGTCACCCACTGTCTATACGTTCCCTTTTAAGACCCACTCCAGACCCCCCCCATCACTATCTCCCTTTTCCTTCTGACCCAGTGGTCTGTACACTACTCTGAAATTAATCTTTTTCCCTTTTCACTGTTTTTCCTCTACCCATATTGATTCTACCACTCATCCCTTAATTGTAGAGCCTTTGGTGACCTCTTTATCTTCAAGTACTGTACATACAATGCTACCCCTTGACCTTTGCCCTGCCCTCTAGCTTTGCTGAACAAGATATAACCTTTTGCTGAGCAGGACATAAACTGGGAGTGTAAGATTCCACTATCCAGCTGAAAAGATGATGATTTTATAATGATGCATCATTAATAATCATTATCAATTATGTGCAAACATCATGATCAAGCTTCAGAAACCATCATTGTGATCATGACTAACAGTGATTAAACATGAACATTAAATGGCTGCCAATCAAAAACCATCATGTTATGGTAATGGTAAATGTGATTAATGATGATTTCATATCATCCTGATTTTTCATGATTTCCCATGGCCAAGAGTACTGTAATAAATTTAAAAAATTCTGTTTGTTTTCCTTCTATGCTATTGAAATGAATTACATCTTTTATTTAGATATCTTTACTGGTATCATCAGCTATGATACACATTATATACAAACACACTGCCTTTAGTTATGCTTAGTCTGAAACCTCATTTCTTACTACTGTGAGAAGGGCTCAGATTGGTTTATATATCTCCTTTAAATGATTCCTTTTATGGTTATGATGAGTTTCTACAAGTACCTGATTTCTGCTCAAAACCTTTCATAAAAGTTAGCAAAATAATACTGTCAAGGCAAAATTATTTAAAACATAGAAATTATCATTGTTTTGGTTGATAAACTGTGCTACTGAAATATGCAAATTAGTTATGTAAATGTGTATACTATATCGAACATTGTATTTAAAAGGACTAAACTTGTCTTCACATGATTTACATTAGAATTTATTTGCTTTTGTTGATATTTTACATTGATATTTTCATATTAGGAACAAAACATTTTGATAAGTATTACTCGTGACTTACAGTCATATAGTATAGAACTAATACAGTCATCAGTGATCATCAACAATCATCATCTAATCATCCACATATCATCAAAAACCTTCATGCTGATTTGAGCTTACAAAAATAATCAATATTCATCAGTTGGTGATTTGAAAGTTACATGCTTGATGATTATTTCATGATCTAGATGATGATCTTAAATCATGATCTCTCTTGATGATCATATGGTAACATTTGATGATTAACAATGATCTGTCATGACAGACCTTCAAAAAAAATGATTGGTGATTTACCAATTCATCTCGGCAGTTGTTCCCTGACCCACATGTTTCTATTACAGCCATGATGTTGAGGCTTGCCTCTGCCACCATTGCCTGGAAAGTTTTGATTTTGTTGTGCAATAGCATTCAGGTTACTTGCCTGCTGCAGTATTTACCATTCTCAGCATCTCTATAAGTTGTTATCCTTTGCTTCCTTCTTTTGATAGCCATCCCTTCTTTCCCATCCTTCCCTCCTTACACTGCTCCTTCTGAGGTTCCAACCTCTTGTGTTGCCTTAGCCGCCACTAAACCTATCCTTGATTGCTTATCTGATGCTTATTTCCTTGCATATTTGGTCCCTGTTTGAGGGAGCACTAGCTAGGTCCCTTGTCCCTGTCCCCTGGTAAGGGATATCCTAGCTCCAGTCCCCACTAATTAGTTTCAATGTCTAGAAATGCAGACATAAGACTTTTGCCCAGGGCATTAGTCTCTGCTTCAGTGAGATGTATGCCATCCCACTTGCAGAGACTCCTGTCTCAGTATTAATTCCTGTCTCCCCCAAAACCTAAGCCTTTTCTTCTTGCACCATACATTTAACCATATGTTAAAAGCCACTATCTTATCATGCTTCCCATTATATTTGTCTCCCACTGGAGGGACCTCAGAGAAGGCAAGTGATGCTGCTGCCATCCTCAGCCTGCTTCTCAACCTGCATATGTTCATTTTAATCTCATCCAACTCCAGTTGGCTAGATTGTTATTTCCCAAATGCACAGTCACTTCCATTCCCCCCATGTGCTTTTTTATTCTCTCAGTTGTGACAGTGTGATTATTAGCTGAGGCCCCTGTAGGTGTCTGACTACACTCCCCTCCTGCCTAACTACACACACCACCTCCCCTGTACCCCTAATCATAATGTCCCCAACCACAAACAACTTATTTGATGTGCCCGCTATCTTTTGTTCTTCCCCCTCCTGGGTGAACCTTGTCTGAAGCGTACTCTGTCTAGTGACTTACCAGTTTAGGGCTGCTCTTGGGAGAGGCTGGTTACTGTGCTTTGTTCAAAGGTGCAAAACAGTTTGCAGTCTTGATTTCAGGACAACCTTTCCTACCTGGAGGTCTTAATCTGGTCTCCCTCATGTTACCCATCCCTCCAACGCTACAAAATATGTTATTCTAGTTGTTTCATTTAATTTGAGGTATTGGTGTGTTTTTATTGCTTTGGTTGTGTTCATGATTGCCCTTGTACAGCAAGAAGAAAGTTGCAGAACATGCTGTGTAAACTATAAAATAAAGAAAAGACAGAGGCCAATTCATTGAAATGAATCTTACAAACTGTTTTCCCTTTCAGCAAGGTATTTATAAATCGCAGTAGTAAATGTGATTGGTCTAAAACTGTTACCATGACAAAAGTGACAACAAAATATACACCTATAATGAAGTAAAAAGTAAAAAGTAAATAGCATATATTCAAACACCAAGCAGAAGAAATAAAAAAAAAAACAGTTAATAAAGGATGGCGCATTCATGCACAAATGAAATCAAACACAACCAAGCAACAGACATTCCATTAATCAACCCTCCTTCTAAGAGGACTGACTCAAATACACAATAATTAAAATATTTAGAATAGTATACTATACTATATCAATACTATACTATATCAATCACTTTTCATGAACTGTAACTATACTAACAACTCTTTTTAAAGGGACCCTATCAACCCCCTTAGGCCTCAAAGTGCCTGTAGTTTAAAAACACATTTTATGATAGGTCACATTCTGTAGAGATTGCTGATGTAGTTAGTAGTTTGTTTCTGATTCTTTATTTCTTTTCAGAAGTGATACACTACCCGCTATACTGGTGTTACCACACAAAAATATGTTTGTTTACATTCCTTGAACAACTGTCTGGCCACTCAGTGTGCATTGGGAGGAAAGGAGACTAGTTCACTGTTTGGGATGTTCCCCATGTTTAGGTAGTATGCAATAAGAGCAGATCAAGGGTTTAAAACAAAACAAGGTTGGTTATAAATACAACATTAGCATGCATTTCAGTTCTACTAAGAAAGGAAGTTAATGCAAAAAAGGTTGACAGTGTACCTTTAAATAGTGCTTCATCTGTTTCACTTTTATCCCTTCTCAGCCAGCCCACATCTGCCTTGTTACTCCCCCCAGCCCTGTCACCTGTACCCGTTGACTCTGGGGCTTACCATTTTGCTGCTGTACAGTGCCCCATGGATTCCCTCCCCCCATGGTGGGGCCTCCCCAGGACCCCAATTCCAGGAGGAGGCTAGGTAAGGGATGTGGATACAGGCAGCCCAGTAAATGGTGCAGGGCCTGCGAGGGAGTCTAGTGTCATCATGCATGGCCTTGGCTTTTTCTGCTGGATTTCTTCCCTTGCCTCGGGCACCCGGTGGGCAAGGACTGAAGCGGATGCATGCAACCCTCTGCATCGCAGTCATGAAGTGCCTTCCCTCCACTAATAGTTCTGCTTGTGCTACCACCTGTGGTCACCCAGGTGGCAGTCTCACAGCAGTGGCAGCCAACCTCCCTCCGCAGAAGAGGAGAGCATCCTGTGGGATGCTCAGTCCTCCTCCCCATGGCTGAAAATTTGAGCAACCCAGCTCCATTCCTGAATCCGGGTCACCGGCATAATGACAGGTGAAGAGCCAGCATCTCAGCCCTCCATGTCACCTGGCTAGCCTACCTCTTTCACTTTTTACTGCTTAATTTTAATTAAAATCCCACCATTTCTATTTATCATCCAAAAAAATGGGTATATATTTTATTCATCAAAGCCATTGAAGGACCACTTTCTGATCTGTAATGTTATTGCATATTAAATAGCACAATGTATGGGAATGTGTCCTCCTGTTTCAGCTGTAATAATAAATGGTCTCAAGTTAGTTCATGCAAATAAAAGGAATTTAATTTGTTCATGCCTTTCATACAGATTGTATTACAAAGTGTTTTGTAAACTAGGAAACAAGAGAATGTTGCTGCCATTAGGCAAACAAGGGGGTTTAAACAGAACAGGACAGGAGGGACCTGCACTGGAGGGACAGGGAGGATAAAAGAGGAGGAGGAGTAGCTCTCTCCATGTAAGGGAAGGGATTAAAGCAATGAAACTAAAGGGTAAACAGGAAGGAGAGGAGGCACTGTGGGTCATCCTGGAAACAAGAAATTACACAACAATCTGTATGGGGGTTGTATACAGACCCCCATTTCAGGGAGAGGAAATGGACATTAAAATGATAGAAGGCATCCTTAAAATGGCAGAAAAGGGGGAGCTATTGTTGGTGGGTGACCTGAATATGCCAGTTGTTAACTGGAGCACCTTTGCTGCAGCCACATCCAAGAACAGTGTAATTCTAGATGCCCTACATGGGGCATGCCTCAGACAGCTAGTGCTGGAAACCACTCGGGGAGGGAGCAATCTTAGACATGGTACTCTGAAATGGGGACGGAGAGAGGATCTCAGATTTAGAAGTGGGTAGCCATCTGGGAACAAGCGACCACCAAACAGTGTGGTTCACAATAAACACAGCTGTAGAGTCAAGTCACACAAAGGTGAGGGTATTGAACTTTAGGAGGGCTGACTTTGTCAAAATGGGGGAGTGCCTCAGAAAAGCACCAGCAAATAGGCAAGAAGGTGGGGTGGAGGAACAATGTGAAAAAATCAAAGCTGCCATCTGAGAGGCAACAAGCCTTTGTGTGAAGCAAATAAACAAAACAAAATGAAGGAAAAAAACACTATGGTTCTCAAAAGAGGTAGTGGGGAAGGTTAGGGAGAAAAATATATCATTCAGGAAATATAAGGAAACACAGAAGGAGTAGGACAGAAAACTATACCAGTTAAAGCACAATGGGGAAGCCAGTCAGAATAGCAAAGGCCCAAACTGAGGAAAAGGTAGCCAATTCAGTTAAGAAGGGGGAAAGGTACACTAGGGAATGAAGAAAGAGCAAGGGAGGAATAGTGAGGCTTAATAAAGGGAAGGGGGTGGGCAGAGGGTGACAGTGACAAAGCGGAGATACTGAATGAATACTTCTGCTTAGTATTCACAAAAGAAGAGAAGGGGAGGTACCTAAACCAAGTAATAGAAGCATACTGGATACGGGGGTCAAGACCAGTCCATTCACAGAAGAAAGGGCCCTGAAAGAACCCCTAAAACTGAAGGTGGACAAAGCAATGGGGCCTGATGGGATTCACCCCAGAATTCTAAAAAAACTAAGGGGAGAACTAGTGACACCACTTACTACACATTTTAACAAATCATGGGAGGATGGTGTGGTACCTGAGGACTGGAGTAGGGTGGATACGATCCCCCTTCACAAAAGTGGGAGCAAGGCAGAGGAAGGAAACTACAGACCTGTTAGTGTGACCTCAGTGTTAGGGAAAATGATGGAATCACTTCTGAAAGAAAGAATTGTTGAGTACCTAGAGACCAGTGAGGCACAGGACCCAAGGCAGCATGGATTCACAGTGGGAAGGTCATGTCAGACAAATCTAATAGATTTCTTTGACTGGACAACCAAAGTAGTAGACTAGGGAGGGGATATGGACGTGGTCTACCTAGACTTTAGCAAGGTATTTGACACAGTCCCACACAAGGTAGGTAGGTAGGTAAAAGTTTATTTTTATAGAGGCAATACATGTCATTTGGACTATTGTCCAGTTTACAAGACAGACCTGTATATACCTTAAACTAATGTTGCAGACATAATACAAACATACAAAATCCAATAAAAGTAGACAAGTCAACTCTTATATAGCATATACAAAATACTTCAGAATAATAATATATAACATTTTACTAATGTAGTAACTTATAACAGCAACTGTTAAATAACACATTTTGGTAAGATAGAGAAACCAAAAAGACTGTTCCTATGAACAAAGTGCCAAGACTGCCTCGAACTTCAGCAAATAGATGGACTATAAGATTTTATAAGCCCAAAGAGTGTTAACAATTACAAATGTGAACCTTCACCGCCGGCCTGTTGGCACAGCAGTGGGTTCTCCGCTTGCAACACCGTCGACCCAGGTTTGGGAACGGACCCAGGTCATCGGAGGGCTGGCTGGGGGGAGAAGGATGGAGTGTCCTATGGACTGCTCTCCTTCTCCGGGGGGAGGGCGAGGGTAGCACTCGGAGTGCTGAGGACTCCTGGCGGAGGCCGGGAGATCTTACGCTGCCGACGCTCAATCTCTGGGAGGCGGGGCAGATGCTGGCGTCATTGCACGTCCCCGCCTCCGTAAGGAAAGGTCAAGGAAACATAGGTGGGTGAGGGCCACCGTCTTAATGAAGCCCTCCTGGAAGACCTTGAGCAGCTGCCATTGCTGCAGGTCCCCTGACTAGATACTGGTTCCGTGGCCACGAAAGAATGTGGCCACAGCCCTGCCCTCCGGGGGGCAAGCTGGGGGTGAGTGGGGAACCCCGGCAGCCATAGATGGTGGCTGAGGCTTCCAGGGGCTGTGACCAGGGCCAATATAGTGACAGGGGTCCTGCCAAAAAAACAAAAAAAAGAAATGTGAACCTTCAGTTCTTTTATAGCCTGGACAAACATGGGATGACTTTTTATATCCCTTATATCTGAGGGAGAGAATTTCAGATAATGGCAGCCCCACAGACAAAAGTCCGGCCCCTGTGGTTATTGGATGATTTCTCCACAGTGATTTTATTCAAATGTACAGGCCTAGTTAGTGCCCTTTTCAAATTTTGATCTACTGGAAATAATAGTTTTGAGATAGGGTGATTCAGGCATAAAGTTTTCATTTTGTGAATTAAGGTTAGCCAGTGACAGGAGTTGTTTGTTTTCAGAGACAACCAATTTAATCTGCTAAGCAACTGACAATCATGAGTACAGTAATTCCCATTAATTACAAATCTTGCCAATCGAAAATAAGTTTTACCCAATCTGTCCAAAAGTGTTTTATTAGCTGTTCTATATGTCAATTCACCATATCTCAAGACTGGAATAATTAACTGTTCAGCTAACTTCTTCTTATATATCAACATCAAGCATTTTGTAGTTCTCCTTAAAGCCCCTACCCTTTTGTTTACTTTCTTTACTAACGCCAAAATATGTTGAGAGAAGGACATATGCTGGTCAAAAGTCACCCCCAGATAATTATAGTCCTCTAACTGTTCAAGTTTAGGTAAGTCCTTAGCATATATTTGAACTTGGGAAGAAATGTCATTTTTTTTATTAAAAATTTCATACATTTAGTTTTTTTAGTATTCATAATCAACCCTGACCTTGTGAATCACCCCCCAATCTTTAGAAAATCAGACTGCAGTTTTAATTGCAACTCAGCATCAGAGCGACCTGAGGCAACAATTACCGTATCATCGACAAATAGCCTAATTGCTGTGTGCTCGGCCACCAGTGGTAGATCGTTTATGAAAATAAGGAACAAAAGAGGTCCTAAAATCAACCCTTGAGGGACACCTCTGGTAACTTTTCGACTCTCAGATAAACAGCCCTGTATTTCTATCTGCTGAGAGTGGTTACTCAGGTAAGATTTTAACCATTTTAAAGGGTCATCCCTAATACCTATCTCCTGCAGTCTCTCTATCAATAGGGGGTGGTCCACCAGGTCAAAGGCCTTCGAAAGGTCCACAAAAATCACTGCTGTTTCCATGCCTTTTCCCAGTGACCTGTTCATCAAATCACTGAACTCCAATAGGGCTGTTGTGGTTGAGTAATCCTTTCTGAAGCCAGATTGGTTTGGGGTTAATAGAGTATGTTTGTTTAAGTAATCCATAACCTGAGAAGAAATATGTTTCTCCAAACATTTTGATAAAAGGGGTAACATGGCAATTGGCCTATAGTTGTTAACTTCTACCACACTGCCTCCTTTATGAATAGGTTTTACCCTACTCTCCTTCCAAGATGAAGGGAAATAACCAATTTGCAGGCTCCAATTAAATAAATGGGTAATTGTCAGAGCTATATAATAAGCTGCTAGCTTCAAAAATCTACCTTCTGTTCTATCACTACCGGGGGCCTTGGAAGTACTTATTTTTTGTAAGACTTTATAAACACTGGTTATTGCAAGAGTTTTAAATCTAAAGAAGGACAAGTTGTTTCGTAAGAGGGTTTTTATTTATTCTTCCGTTTCTTGCTTGGGAGAAATCTTACAATTTGGGAGGTCGATAAAAAAATCATTAAACATATTAGAGATTTCCTCAAGATTTTCTATATAGGTTTCTCCTTCCTTTAGCCTTGTGATTGATTTGTGAGGTTTACCACCTGATTTAGTTAATTGTTTAACTATGTTCCAAAAATGTCTTGGGTCAGTACTTGAATTGATCTTGTTTCTATAATAAGAAGTTTTAGATGTTTTTATTAACTTTTTACACTTATTTCAAGCTACCTTAAAAAGTGCCCAATCCACTTCAGATTTTGTTTTTAAGGCTTTTTTCCAAATTCTGTTTTTGATCCTTATTTGCTTTAAAAGTCTTTCATTTATCCAGGACAACTTAAAAGGTTTTTATTTTGAAATTTAACTTTAGGTGCATGCAGATCACAAATTTCTCCAAAGGTCTGAGTGAAATATTCAATTGCTGTGTCAATATCAAGGATTAGCTTACAATGGTCCCAGCTCTCTTTTCCAATACTCTCCAAAAATTGGATCTCAGAAAACTTTTGGTAGTCTCTGATCCAATTTTGGCCTTGTTGAGTAGAGTTTTACAGAAACTGGGCCAAGGTAGAGAAACCCAAACTGGATTGTGATCACCAAGTCAGGAGAGTAAAATACATGAGGCTTCAGTCTCAATTTGGGTGGAGACTAGAATTAAATCCAGAGTTGAGCCACAAACTACAGTAGATGTAAATCTGGTAGGGCCTTTTATAAGTTGTTTTAACCCTAATGTAGTAACTATATATTTTAAAAGCCTACCCCAAGGATTTTTCCAGTCACAATTTAAGTCTCCCATCACGATCAGGGTTCTGTTCCCTGCTGTATCTACTATTCTTGTTAGAATAACTTCTAAATCTGACATGTTTGATTTGGGAGGTGAGTGGACTATTGAAATAACTAATCCAATTTACTCTAGGTTCACTACTAAATATTCAATATTCTTATCACTACCTCATAACAAAAAAGATTCATAAACAAGTTAACCACCCTGGGAGTGGGTCCCAGGGTGGTAACCTGGGTGAAAAACTGGCTGCACAACAGGACACAGGCGGTAATAGTAAATGGAGTCCACTCCAAAGAAAGGGAGGTTACTAGTGGGGTACCGCAGGGTTCAGTACTGGGACCAGTCCTCTAGCGTCTTTATAGGTGATATTGTGGGGGGACTGGAAGGAAAAGTATGCCTCTTTGCAGACAACACAATGATCTGCAACAGGGTTGATTCACAAGAGGGGGTGGAAAGAATGAGAAGGGACTTGGCAAGATTGGAGGAATGGTCAAAAGTATGGCATCTTAGATTCAATGCAAAAAAAGTGCAAAGTAATGCACCTGGGAAACAAAAACCCAAGGGGAAGAGTACACAATGGGGGGGGGGTATTAATGACAACAAAAATGGAAAGGGATCTGGGGATAGTCATATCAGATGACCTAAAGGTAGGCAAGCAATGTGAAAAGGCTGTAAGGAGGGCTGGGGGGATACTGGGATGCATAGGGAGAGGCATCACAAGTAGAAAACAGGACGTTGTTATCCCTCTGTACAGATAGTTGGTGAGACCTCATCTGGAGTACTGCATACAGTTCTGGAGACCCCATCTCCACAAGGACATAGACAGGGTGGAGGCAATCCAGAGGAGGGCAACTACAGTCACAGCCAAAGACATGGTCAGATATTTCCTGAAATTTCTGTGATATTTCTAGAGAAATCTCCTGCTTTCTGTATTTCCACAGTGGGGGCAGCACAGAGAAACTCTTTAGAAATTTTTCGAAATATCTGGCCATGTCTGTGGCTAATACTGTAAAGTGGTGCAGGGTCTGCACCAGAATCCATATGAAGAGAGACTAAAAGAGCTTTATATGTATACTCTCAAGGAAAGGAGGGAGAGAGGGGGGACATGATAGAAACTTTCAAGTACCTCAAGGGAATCAACAAAGTCCAAGAGGGTGATATCTTTCAGAAAAAGAGATGTGCAAGAACAAGGGGGCACAATTTGAAGATGGGGGGGGGGGATGACTGATGAAGTATTTTTTCACAGAGATAGTGGTGGACGCATGGAACAGCCTTCCTGAGGAGGTCATGGGGTCAAAAATAGTGGGGGAATTTAAGAGTGCATGGGACAGACATAAAGCAATTCTAGTGGGAGGTAGGAGGAAGTAGGCTGTTGGTGAAACTAGGATCTGCAGCTTATCTAATAGGTAAGGAAATGGGCAGACTGGGTGGGCCAGGTGGTCCTTATCTGCTGTCAAAATCTGTGTTTCTATGTAGAACAGAGAGAGAGAGAGAGAGAGAGACCATACAGAGATGTAGAACAGGGAGGATTATGGACTTGATTAGGGTCACATACTTAGTGTCTAGGAAAAAACAGCTCTGGAAAAAAAGCCTCCAGAAAAATATCCTTGGGAAAAAAAGGCACAAGCAAGAAACGTCACCTGGAAAAAAGGCATGAAATACAGATGCGGAAAAAATGGCACCTATACAATGCAACAGCTGGAAATGTTACAACAAATACCTAAAAGTAAACAGACCTAAAAACGAACAGTCAGCGTAAACATCTCCTGCAGCATGTACACTTTCTGGCTCAGAAAATATAGCGGACAACATTTGTGATCTATTCTGCGGGGGGCTCTGCCCCCTGCCCCCTCGTCATAAATATATAAACACTTCCCAAAATGTAACCAAACATGATACCAAACAATATATCACCATCTGGCAATAGTGAAATCCAGAATTTAACTGAAAGAAAGACACAGGACATAACATTTACCATAGCTCTTCTTCCCTAATTATATCACTTCACCTACCACGCTTCATAAGGCTTTGGAGCGTTTTTTTCCCTCATGCCGTTCATTCCATCTGCCATATTTTCCATGTCCCTTTTTTCCAATGATGTTTTTTCTGGAGACCTTTTTCCTGAGCCTTTTTTTTCTGGGTGCCTGAGTACTGGAGTAATGGAGCCTGCCAGGACGCAATACAGTACTGCAGAATTCTGCAGCAGAGTTACTGCAGAAGACAGACAATTTCCATGGAAGTTAATCCCTTCTATCATGAAGGAATAAGTGACACTGCATTGCATTTTAACAGGCTCCACAGTAAGGGATGGCTGTAGTATTAAAACCTTGGTCTCCATCTGGGTCACAGATTTGTACTGTAACCAATAAGCCATATTGTTGCCACCATTTTGTTTTTTAGTGAACTTTTATAAATGAAATGAAACTAAAAGATCAAGACCTCCTTTTGTGCAAAATTACACCTTTAATTAATAATTTTTTTCACCTGTGAAATTCATCAGTCAATCAGTCGTGTGAGTCATTGCTCAGTCCCCATTTGAAACAGAAGCTTCTTGTATTTTGACTGGCCATTAATTTATTTATTTTTTGTAACAAATCAGCCTGTGCAGTTGCTTACAAGTGCCACATTAAAACAGCTGCCTCTTTTAACAAGGCAAAACCAAAGCCTTCACTAGTAAAAGCCAGACAGGTATTGATTATGTCTCCTTCTCTTTACAACTAGCTATAGTGCTGTGGCATTTGAATTGATTGTTCTAATAAGTGTAATGATTGTGTGAAATGTTTGTAATGGTTCCTTCAATGCGTTCTTGTCTTTTATAATGCTTTTTTCTTTAGAGATGTAAAACGTGACAAGCTGAGAACAGCAGTAACAATAAACTCAACAGGCAGTGCAGCATTACAGATTTACCAGGGGTACCTGCTCAAATAATCCCAGATAGCAAAAGAAAATTATAACCATATCAAGGAGCTTTGCATTTCCTTAATATACCAGACATACAAAACATACAGGAATACGCACTATGTGAATATTACACCATGCCATTCTTGACCAAGTAATCCAATATTTTCATTGTCTGCCAACTCATTATGTTAGGTAGTCTGCCACAAAAGTTTTATGAATGTCTTGCCTGTACCAGTGATGTATTTATTTTTAGTGTTGTACCTCGTTGCTTCTTTCTATCCCACAAATTAGGTTTTGTAAATGTATTGGCTAACTTGATCAACTTTCCTTCTTGTCCTTTTTATGTAATTAGTTTCAGGTCGCTCCCAAAGGTTTTTTTTTTTTTTATCTCAGTGAGCCTACCCAGTTACCAAAGTCCAATAAACAAAAATGTGAAAAATGCAAACGTGCTGGCAAATATGCAATAAGACACAAAATGGTGTTGGTAGTTGTGCCACAACTGCATGCCCTGGAGCACAGTGAGGCACGAGGCCACAGGCAACTGTCTTCTGCCCATGGAAGTGTGGTTGTGGCACAACTACAACACTATGGAGTGTCTTATTGCACTAATAAAATGGGTAATTAGGTAAATCAAATTTAAAAATGTATACAGTTTAAAACAATTAAAACAAACCTATGTTAAATTCAATGTAAATAGTTCCACTGCCATTGGGAGCCACTGGGGGAGCTGGCAGTTTCTACTGTTAATGTGCTAGTTGTCTGAAGGAAGCAATGACTGCTGTTTAAAATCTAAACATTTCAAATTGTTGTTAGCACATTGCTTTCACCTGCACTGTTACCTAGTGGGCAGCACATTTTTTTTTTTTTGCAGTTGGTAATGGTCTCACGATGCATGACTAATCAGATTGTAATATTTTCCCTACCCGTTTTGTAAAGCAACTTGTAAACAGGACAGGAAAATCCAAGCAATCCAATCCAATGAGATGCCATAGGTGTGTAGTTATTTCAGTATGAGTACTGCTCATTAGGCCTTTTCCGGTAATATGCCTAATTATAAGTCTAATTAATTATTCATGAATGTAGCAAGGCCCCTGATTGTCTACTGGATCTGTCATTAAAGGGACATGCTCAACCCCATTAGGCCTTAAAGTGTCTCTATTTTAAAAAAAATTGTTTTATGATTTGCCGCATTCTGTAAAGATTGTTAATGTAGCTAGTAGTTTGATTCTTATTCCTTTTTTCTTTGCAAAAGTCAAAGACAGACTGCCTACTATACTGGTGTTACCACATAAACACATGTTGTTTACAAATCTTGATCAGCTCCCACTGCATCTTTCCTGGACTTGGGAACACCCCCAGCATAGTCTAGTCACTCATGATGCAGTGAGAGGAGAACAGACTATTGCATCATGAGTGACTGCACTGTTAGGAAGTATTCCTAATCTTCAGGAAGTATACAATAAGAGTACATCATGAATTTGAAACAAAACACTGCTGAGTATAATTACACCATTAGCATGCATTTCAGCTCTACTAAGAAAGGAAGCAGATAAAACAAGCAGCAACATCAATGAATTTTAGAGAAGAGTAAGCAATCATAAAATGAGGGTTTACAAATAGAAATGTTAGAATGTAAAATGGGTTGACAGTGCCTCTTCAGTGTCTCAGAAATGGCTAACTCAGCTGCCAGCTTATGCTGTCTGGAATGCATGGCTCGCACTATGCAGCTAAAACTTAAATGTAAGTTAAAAAAAAGACAAAAATGAAAGTTGTTGTTGCAGTTAGATTTATAAGCACAATAACAGCCTTGAAGCCAGTCAATTCTTTGGATTAATGACCAACTGAAGGGAGGTGGCCCTCGGCTGTGCCTCATGCCACCCATCCTCCAACTGGTCATTCATCCCTTGGAAATTATCAGTTTCTTGGTTGTTATTGCTTAAATAAATACACTTACTGACCTGTTCAGTTGCTTGATATCACTACACCATACTAGTCTAGTCCTTACAATAACCAGTCTACACAAAGTGCCAATGGAAATTGCTTACCTCTTCTTCATTTCCAACTGCTACAGTTTCTTTCCTGGGATACCATTTTTCCAAATGGCATCTGTTCAGTTTTGTTTTGTCTTGTTCTGTTTTACAATAGCCTTACTTACTCTCCTGGGACCCTCAGTAAACTTGGAATCCCACTTCTGTGACTAAAAGGAATCAACCCCATTGCTATTTTTGTTTCATTCCAGCATCTGGCACAACTGGAACACTCAACCACCACATCCATTTAACACCAACACAATGGGTTTGTTTAGTCAGGCCTCTAACACTTTGGAAGACCAGCCAAAACCTATATAATTTGTTGACTCTTAGTCGGCTAGCATCACCAAGCAGGGCAGAATTTAATTTGGGTCCCCTTCTCTCTCTCTGGGCCCAATCTGGTTGGGGATGTGTACTGGGCTGTGCAATCACGTGCCATGTAGCCAGTCCCCATGGGATGCATGAGATCAGTATGCACAACCCCCTGGGCAGCCCTAGCATGGCCATGTAGCTGCATGCAAAGGGCAGGACCAACTTTGGGAGGGGGGATTTGGGCTGGAATGTAGGCTTCCAATGAGAAACCCCAACTGGACCCCACAGTGGATTCCTTGCTCTGCAGGAGCAGGAGATTATGGGACATGGCAGCCCATGTACCAGCTGTCATTTCCTAACCTGCTTTCAGAGCAAGGAGCAGCTGACTAAAGAGCTAGAACTTTCTTATTAATAGAACACTTCTAACACAGCAGGCGTCAGTGCCTGTTGGGATTAAGCAAACAGATAATTTATTAGAATTGG
Source organism: Neoceratodus forsteri (assembly GCA_016271365.2). Lineage (NCBI taxonomy): Eukaryota > Metazoa > Chordata > Ceratodontiformes > Ceratodontidae > Neoceratodus > Neoceratodus forsteri. The sequence continues at coordinate 1,274,318,718 of CM057450.1, read as the reverse complement.
GAGGGTCTCATTTAGGGTAAAAAAAAAGAAAGCCATTGTGTTTTTCTGTGTTGGGGAAAGGGGAATGTATCAGCTTCTTAAATTGTTAAGTCAGGAGGAGAGAAGTTAGTTGGGGTGTGGCTTAGGCAGTAGAAAACCAGGTGTCTCCAATTATAGTTCCCTGCTGCTAGCTTTTGACAGACAGGAATCTTGCTTTCAGAGCAAGGAGCAGCTGACTAAAGAGCTAGCATTTTTCTTATTAATTGCCCTCCTTCCTTCCCATCCTTAGCCAGTTCTACTTTTATAGGCACTGGATTTGACTGACAACAGGAACTTCCTGTTTGGCAGTAGGAAGGGAAGAAGCACTGAGACACATAAGTTTCGTCATCCTTGAAGGAAAAGAGTAGCTTTTCCTCCCCTTCCAGCTGCTGGAGGTCTGACTCTGAGCAAGGAAGAAGGAGACTACTGAAAAATACAGGATGTTCCTGTCCCAGAACAGGAAGGGCAAGAACTATAAGGGCATATAGGCAGTAGGAAAGTAGGTGGAAAAAAATAAATAGAGGGCAGAGAGAGTAAGCATACAAAGCAACAGGAGAGGGGCCACAAAATAAGACATGATGGGAGTGGTGCAATGCAATGGCTGTTAGGAGGCAGTCTTCTGAGAGACATTCTGGAGGCTGCAATGCTGCCCTGTTTGCATGCACCTCTCTGGTCTGAGGGAGGAGGTTTTCCATCTCCAGGCCAACCTGGCTAGTATTCATGAAACCTCCTCTCCCACCCAGGGACCACCAAGGCCACTGCCACTGCTTCAGGTTGCCAAGAAAGAGGAGCAGTTGGACCAAGGTGGGCTCAGGGAGGGTGAGAGTGGAGGAGCAGAGGTGCATTCCTTTGGCTGTACCTCTCCACAGTTCATACACAATTCTGGTGGACAGTGGTTCCTCTATGGAGGAGCCTGCAATGGAGACCAAGGAGGATGCTGGGAACTTCCACAAGGAAGACCCAAAGGAGGGTGGCATGGGACCCCACAGGGGAAGGAAACAACTCCTGATGGGGGACTCAATCATTAGGAGGGTAGAACTGGGAGAGGAAGAGGAGAGGGAGGTAAGGTGCCTGCCTGGCGCCATGGATTGGAGGGACAGGGAGCAAATCCTCAGGATCGCTGGAGCAGCTGCACGGAGGAGGGGAATGGATGTCATTGTCCACCTAGGGACAAATTACCTGGCTGGGAATGGGATCAGAGCAGTACAAGATGAGTTTGTAGAGTTTGGGAGGGGCCTTAGACAAGTAGCATGTACGGTAACCTTCTTGGAGGTGCTGCCTATCTATGGCAAGGGTGATGCTAGGGTACTCCACACCATGGGATTCAATGAATGGTTAAAAAACTGGTGCAGAGCTCTGGGTTTTGGCTTCATTGGGAACTGGGGGTCCACCTGGAGGGATACAGACATATACTGGCATGATGGTCTGCATCTATCCGGGAGGGGAACCAGGATCCTAGGTGACAGGTTTAAATGCTTCACTGGCATTACAGTATGGGGGGCCCACCTGCAAAATGGAAACAGGGACTCACCTGGAAAATCATCAAGGGGTGACCCATTTATATTAATATCCCACCTACATTTGATACAGTAGCTCTGTGTTTGCATTTTACATGTACTTACAGTAGCACAAATACCCCATTTAGTAGCACAAATACCCCATTTAATTAAAAAACAGATAAGAAATGCACATATTTTCAGAGTTTAAAAGGTGGCCAGATTCCCATTAGAGGGGAACCCACCTGGAAATTTCCATGTATTCAGGTGGGCCAGTCCAACTGTGGTAAGTCAACGGCTATCATCTCTGACAATTTCTTTGTTATTGTAACAGTAACAGGGTGGGTCGAGGGATATTTGGTTTTACATTCATATGTTTCTAAGATGGTACAGTAAGCTGTTTCATTGTAGGAGGGGGACTTTTGAACACATGGCCACTATCAGTAACGCTAGGTCTCAAAGTCATTTGAATGGAAGAAAGTGCTTGTGGTGTTTCTGTATTTCTGTTAGGGCCACCAATGCTTTCATCTATCGGAGTTACCCCTAAGTGTAGTGAGCTATCATCACTGTCACTCTCTGTTCTATTCTCAAAAATGGATTTTTATTTAATGTTATGACATCTGTCTAGGTGCTTTTTCAGTGCTGACGTTCCCAGTGATCTCTTTTTTTTACCCCTGCTGATTACCCATCTATAAACAGTGCATGTTGTCACCAACTCATTAAAAGGAAGTATGACCAAACAAAAGAGTATACCTTTTTAGATTTTTTGCTGGGATAGGCACTATAGCTCAATCACATTTTCAGGTTTTTTTCCCTGGATTTTTCTTGAGCCTGTTGGGGAGCAGAGAAAAACTAAGGGCCATCTCAGCAGATTGAGATCAGAAAGAGGGTGGGTGGAAGAGGCGAGGGACCAGACAGAGGTATTTAACGAGTACTTTGCCTCTGTGTTCACTAGGGAGGGGGGATGGGATATCTACAAAGCAAGACATTATGGGGATAGAAGCGGCAGTGAATGGGATCAGGAGAGCAACAGAAATGGAGCAAGAGGGAGGGAAAGGTACCCCAGGGTTGTCACATCTGGATAAGGATAAAAAGCCAGTAAGGTGGAGGGGACGGATGATGCTATCTCCACCAAAAGGGTGTGGTTAGCCCTCAAGGCCCTAAAGAAAGACAAATCTCCTGGGCCGGGTGGCATTTATCCGAGAGTACTATGGGAATTGGCGGACATACTGGCTGCACCCCTGGCGGAGCTCTTCATCAGATCACTTGAGACAGGGAGGGTACCTAGGGATTGGCGAGAGGCACATGTGGTGCCAATCCATAAAGGGGGGGTTGAGGGAAGTACCAGATAACTATAGACCCATCAGTTTGACCTCGGTGGTGGGAAAATTATTGGAGAGTATACTAAAGGAACGATTGGGGGTGTACTTGGAGGAGGTGGGAGGTCTGGATAGTCGGCAACATGGGTTTGTGCCAGGTAGATCAAGTCAAACCAATCTTGTGGAGTTCTACAAATGGGTAACATCAGAACTGGACAGGGGAAAGCCTGTGGATGTATTATTCTTGGACTTCAGCAAGGCGTTTGACTCTGTCCCCCAAAATGGTCTGGTGGAGAAACTGATGGGGTTAGGAGTAGGCCCTTTGATGGTCAGATGGATTGTAAACTGGCTAGCCGGACGCACCCAGAGAGTAGTGGTCTGTGGGGAGCTCTTCAACCCTAGAGAGGTTGGTAGTGGGGTACCACAGTGCTTGGTCCTGGGTCTGATCCTGTTTAATGCTTACATATTGGACATCAGGGAGGGTATAGGGTGTGAAATGAGTCTCTTTGCTGATGACTCCAAGATGGGAGCAGTAGTTGAGGGAGAAGAGGGGAAGTTGGCCCTGCAAGGGGATCTGGACACCCTGGAAAGCTGGGCTCACACATGGAAATTAAATTTCAATATCACCAAGTGCAAGGTGTTGCATCTAGGGCAGGGAAACCCTAAACACAGGTACACCCTGGGAGGGGAGGTGCTGGAGGCCTCAATAGGGGAAAAAGACCTAGGGGTCATGGTGGATGCATGTTTGAATAACTCTGAGCAGTGCAGGAGAGCGGCTAGCAAGGCAAACAGGATGATGGGATGCATCATAAGGGGGATCACCTCTAGGAGCAAGGAAGTGATTCTGCCGCTGTACAATGGACTGGTTAGACCACACCTTGAGTACTGTGTACAGTACTGGAGACCACACTTGAAGAGGGATATACAGCTCCTGGAGAGGGTATAGAGGAGGGCAACTAAGATGATATGAGGGCTAGGGGATTTGACGTATGAGGACAGACTTGAGGAGCTCTGCCTGTTTTCATTGGAGGAGAGGAGAGACGGAGGGACATGATTGAGGTCTTCAAGTACCTCAAGGGAATAAATAGGGTTAACATGGAGAGGATCTTTAGACTAAAGCAGGAAGGTATCACCAGAGGGCATGGTTTGAAGTTGGAAAGTGGAAGGGTGAGGGGGAAAAAGAGGAGGAGATTTTTCACTGAGAGGGTGGTGGACCCTTGGAATGCACTGCCTGGCGAGCTGGTTCAGAGATCCACAGTGGAGGGCTTCAAGAGAAGGTGGAACAGACACAGAAAGTGGATGTATCAGATGACGGCCTGTCCCAGGGGGGTGGGGATGGATGATAGGGGTTTCTGGAACACAAGGGAGGGAAGGGCCTTGGCACCCAACAAGGGATCTGAAGTTCGAGCAGACTTGATAGACCGTAAGGCCTAATCTGCTGGCAAATAGTATGTTAGTATGTTCCTGTTGTGCTTCATTCCCTTCCTCTAACCAACTGACCTCCTCAAGCATAGAAACATGTGCTTCTACTTCTTCCTCATTTGCAGTTTCCATCCCCTCCAGTAAACCTTGTGCCCAATCGCTGCCTTCATCATTTTTATCTTTACCCTACTTAATCTCAGCCTCAGAAGTATCAGATGTTGCCTGTGAGGTACTAACAGTAGCATAGTATGCAATTGTTTCATACCTGGGAGTTCCTCTGCTGGTGGTACCCACCAACCCTTTGATTTTCACTAAAGAACCTTTTTTTTTTTCTAATTAGGACTGATGCGAGAGATGCATATTTATTAGATGAAAGTATTTGCTTGGTAGATGATACTTCAGATTTACCAGAAACACTTTTTGGTTTTTATTTTGTTCGCCTCGACTGCTTAGCCTGTCCTTCAGCCCTCCTTTTTGGTTGCTTAAAGCTGCAGTGCTACTCGAGATTCAGAGTTCACCTAAACATTGTGATCCATTTTTTTTTGTATTTCTAATTTTGCACTGCAAAAAATAAAATATCCCTCCCGAGTTCATAACATCCAAATTCCCACACATACAGGCCCACATTTTGTGTTGTAACATGGCAAAAGTAAAAGTAGGCGAAACATGCAACATAATTGGTTGAACTACATCAGGTGGTAGCAGAGCAATATGGCATTATTCCACTACAAATACCGTGTTGCAAGTGAAGTACCCTCCGAATCCATGGAAGGAAAAAAGCAGTGTTGCCAGAATGACACAGCAGTGTATAACAAACTGACTGTCTTTCTCACCCTCCTAAATGCTCGTAACTGTCACACCATATAGAAACACATGGGAAAACAGACAAGGAGATGCAGAAACACATACAGCTGAACAGCTATTGTCGAAGAAACCACAGTCACCATCATGAAATAAACAAATAGACCTCAATGCAGTAGTAACCCCACGGACATGAGCACTGCATAGCAAGCAACAGTTCCGGAGCACAGCACAGATCTAGAGGTGCGGCAGGTGGAAATGCTCAACCTGTTGCAGTGTGAGTCATTTACGGTACACGGAAGCATTAAATCTTATTATCATGATGGACAACATAGCGGGCAGTCAAAGAAGTATGCAAACAGAGCGAGATGGAATATCGGGGAAGCAGAAAGAAGCAAAATAAATGAATGCAAGCATGCGAGGTGGAATGGATGCAGAACAGGTGAACACAAGCTCAGACAGTATGCTAATGAGTGTGAAACATAACTCTGTAAACGGACACAGCAGCATATCGGAGACCTCCCAAGCACGCTATGAGAATAATAGCCATGCAGAGTTACACAATGTACTTAAAATTGCTTGAAATAAACCCTGCTCTGTCAATATCTGAAATGTGTTTTATATAACATCTGTATCTAAATAAGCAGATCTTTATGTTTTCAAAAGTACTGGAAAGATTTCTCTCAAAACAAAGCAGTGTCTCTATACTATTAGATAATAATATCTATATTTTTAATATAATCAACTATCAGAAAACCATGTTATAAGTGCATTAAGTCACTCCAAAGGTGGCATCTAATGGGGAATTAATGCATGGTTGGCCCATTGTAGGCACTCGACCTGTGGCCTAGTGCCACAACGGTCCCAACAATATATTAATTCCCCATTAGATGCCTTCGTCATGGCTTAATGCTTACTTGTAATGTATACAGCACACAACAGTGACCTCTACCATTTCTATCTAAGCTCTCTGCAGAAGAATGACTCTGAGTCCTAGTGTCACTGTTCAGTGACTGACTGTATTCAGCAACTCAACTATGTTGTTCTACTACAGTCTTGGAATATAAACTGGTGATGCAGACATCCAGCTCACACTGTATGGTGGTGATGATAATGAAGAAAAGGACTGCAATAATGATAATGACTGATGAGGACACTTCTTATACTTTATATTTATTAGGCAGTGTGTTGTCTACAGTTGCAGTGGTCTCAACAAATAAATTAGTTAATAAATGTCAAAAACGCACTCTATGGCTTTTGTTTCCTCCTTTTGCTGCCAGATCTGTATTTGTTATTTTTTGGGGGTGGGGTTGGGGGGCCTGTCTGCTGGCAGTCACAGTCAGACATCAGATTCACTGTGTTCTTCCCCTTTTTATGCTGGCTCGTGCTTGCTCACCAGCCAACATATTGCATTAGTAGCAGATTTGGAGGTGCAGTCACTGTTGGGTGAATGAAGGGCAGGCATCAGTAGGTGCGTCCCTCATTCCCCAATAAGCTAGCATGCGGGTGCCACACCAGGAATACATAATGTGGTGAGCACATCTAACAAAAGGTCTGCTGCAATGAGAGCCGAGCTCATCATGCTGTGGCACCAGAACAAGCCCTCCCTACGTGCCTTTCCTGGTGAAGCCCTTCACATAAACATGGTAGTGCTGACTGCCGCTGCGTGGAGAGCCGACTTCAGGGGTGCCCAATCCCCCTGTCAGCATGCCCCAACCCACTTCATTTGCCAATGGGGGATCCCACTCCCCATCGGCATAATGCACCCCCCCATGTAAAGCGTGTACCGAGGGTGACCTGTCCCCTCACCATCATTCCCCCTTCCCAGTTTAATTTGCTGATGGGGATCCCACTCCCCATCGGCATAATGTCCCCATTTGTTGTGTACTGACAGGAGTGCCCAATCCCCGTTGGCTACAGAACCCCCAAAAGAAAACACTCAGGTGGCATGCTGGGAGCCCACCCAGCATGCCTAATGCCTGTAAAACAAAAACAGTCCCGGATTTTTGTTTTTTTGTACAACCTGTAAACCAGAAAATGGTCCTCGTCAGTCTGGTGGCCTCCTAACCCGTGCCCACCCTCTGTACACCCTGCCTCCCTCACCCCCACCCCATTCTTACCTCAGGAGCACAGCACGATAATCTTCAGTGGACCAGGAACACGTCTGCACTCTTCAAAGCCGACTGCGAATTGAAGAAATGGCGGTATGCTGTATAATGGCATAAATAGAGTTTTTTCAACTTTGGCACATATCTCAGGCATTTTTAGGAATTTTGGCACCAAATGTTTAACTTGGGGTTATTGGGACCCCTCCTCATGAATTTAGTCACTGTCATGGCGTTATTCAGTCCTGAAAGGTGATTTTGCGGTCACTGTGTGGAATCACCTTTCAGGACCGATTAATGAAATGACAGTGCCACTGTTCATGAGAGTGGCTCTCACAAAGCCTATGTTGCAAATTTAGTGAAAAAAAATCCAAAAAATGGCTGTTTTATGAGCGTGCATTGCGCAGTTTCCATGCACACTTGTAAGTTCGTGAATTTGTAATATTGTCACTCCAGATTTTCAAAATTGACATTTTTCCACACCTCCTTATGAACAATACAGCTTCCATTTTACATATTCTGGCTGAAATGTGTTTTTGTACGTCCGGCAAAGAATAGCACGGTCACTGTACGAAATCAATTTTTGGTACAGTTTGAGAAAATGACGATGACACTGTTCATGATCAGAGGTCCTAAAATGCCTATGTTGAAAATCTGGTTACAAAAGTCCATAAAATGACTATGTTACAAGCGTGCATTGCGCAGTTTCCACGTTCCCTTGTAACTTTGCAAATCTGCAATATTTTCATGCCAGATTTTCAACACTGCATTTTTTGACACCTCCTTATGAACAGTAGAGCTGCCATTTTTCACAGCCTGTCCAAAATGTGTTTCCACACCTGTGGTGCACAATGGCGTGGTTTCTATGGGAAATCAACTTTTGGGACAGATTAACAAAATCACAGGACCACTGTTCATGATGGGAGATTCCAAAATGCCTATGTTGAAAATGTGGCTAAAAAAATCCCCAAAATAATTGGGTTACGGACGTGTGCTGCACAGTTTCTATGCATGCTCATGACTTCACCAGTTTTCCATATTTTCACTCCAGATTTTCAACGTTGCCATTTTTTTCACCTCCTCATGAACAATACAGTAGTCATTTTTCACATCCTGCCCAAAATTTGTTTTCATCCCTGTGTCGCCAAATGGCATAGTCGCTGTGCAAAACCACTTTTCAGCTAACAAACTGATTGTGCTGCTTCTCATGAGGTGCGGGTCACAAAAAGCCTATGTTGAAAATTTGGAGTGAAATACCAACAAACGCCTATGACATTAGGGTTTCCAACTGTAAAACCCCACCCTGTAGACACTGACAGGTGTCAGAGGTGTGACTTGGGATCATTGGCTGTAATGCTCATGCCATTCCACCCCCACCCCCACCCTGCAGCCAGTGACAGGCATCAAAGTGTGCCTTGGAGTGTTCGGCCCTAAAATTCACCCCATTCTCCTATACTGCACCCATCTCAGTGTATTTTCTTATGGAATAGGTGTAAGTATAAGGCCCAAAGACCCCAAAGCACGCCACGACACTTGTTAGTGTCTACAGGGTAGGGTGAGGTAAAATGCCATGAGCATTACAGCTGATGACCCAAAGGCACACCCCGATGTCTGTCAGTCTCTGCAGGGTGGGGGTGGGGTTGGCATCAGTTCAATACTTCACTGCCATTCCTATTATGCATCTCTAACTCCTGCAGTACCGATGTCAATGCCAGCGAGACAACATTCGGCATTGACAAATGCTTGCTTTGGATGTCAGGCACTCTTTGTTTTGTAGTTTGCTGGCTTTTTTTTTTTGCCTCTTAGGCCTCCCCGAAGACAACCTCCTCTTTCTCTCTTGCTGCTGCTGCTTTGCCTTCCCCTACACTTACCCCTACACAGCCAGTAGTTTATTTTTTTTTTCCCATAGTAGATTAGTATTTTTAGCTTGTCCTTCTTAGTTATATTTTCATGGCTGACTTCCCTTGGTGGCATACCTGCTTGAGTCTGTGAGTGTGCTGGGGGGAGGGAGGAAGGGAGAGAGAGAAAGAGGGAGGGAGAAGAGAAGAGAAGAGAAGAGAAGAGAAGAGAAGAGAAAGAGAAGAGAAGAGATGAGAGTGATATGCAAGCATCTCATACCATACCTACCACTGTCCATTACCAAGCAGCTAACATATGTTTTATTAATGCTGGGTGGGTATTTTAGGATACTGCTTGCTTTGCATTAGCAGTTTATGTTTCATACAAATAATGAATTAAATTATTCCCTTTCAGCCTCTGTGTTAAATATTACAGAGGTTGGCCCATTTTATGCATTTTATCACATTTATTCAAATATTTATAAATAATCAGAACTATCAGACCCCCTTGTCCAGTTCTTATTTAAGAAGGGTAAGAACTTCATTAAGTTCTGCCAGCCCATGTGTGTGTGTCTGTGTGTGGAGGGGTCTGGTGCCAACATCCTACAGTAATTTGTTAGAGGGAGGGATTCAATTATGCAAATACTGTAGATGTTCAAACCCTGGGCTATTTTAAAGGGTGGGAAAACATTTTATAATTTCCTATAAAGAAGGGTTCTGATCAAAATGTTTAATACCAATAAATTCAGAATCAGGCTCAGCATATCCCCAATGAACCTGACACCAAAAAAAGAGGGGTCCAATTTTCAAAGGGCAACTAGAGTGGTGTAAGTTGCACCAATCCCCACCTGCGGCAACATCTGGGTGTACCATGGACCCTGCACCAAATTTTAGTACAGTGGGGGTCCCTGCACCAAAGTCGCCAGCATTGCCACAGGCAGAGTGTTGCCCCAAAGAGGTGGCGCACCAGAGAGGATTGGAAGAGGGTGCCATCAGCTCCCTGCCCAGTGCAACAGTGACCCTGACCCATGATGTTGGTGGGGGAAGGCAACCACAAGCTGCTTGCGACATTGGCAATGTCCCAGTGGGACTGCTGGAGTTGGTGGTGTGGGACGGCAGATGGTGTGGCAGAGACAATGGTGGAATGAGGCAGCAGTGCCCAGTACAATCGCATGGACCTGCAGATGGGGAACTTCTTCGCGGGCAGGCACTGACCCTCTCCTGGACCTCTCAGCTGTGCTAGCTGTCCTGTAGTTTGCAGAAACCCTAACAAATGGAGACAGTCCAGGGCTGCACAATATGCAGTCCAGGGTAGTCTGTGACCATGGCGATCGAGATTGATCACCTAGAAAAATGGTGACTCAGTGTCAGTGACTGTGATCATGATTACCCAGGGAGGAGGGTGACCAGATACTGCAGTTGGCGAAAACCACAACAGGAACTAGCGAATATACATATGCGCATGCACCCATGGGGGGGGGAGGCAGGGGAGGGATGGCATGTGGAAGGGACTGCAGCGAGCACCTGCCAAGCTGGATTGCCAGTGAAGTGGGGATAGTGGTCAGCTGGGAGGCATGACGTACCGGGTTCTGGTCTGGTATGAGTTTTTTGGGTTGTTTTGCCACCTGGATGCATGTATTTTTATCAAGTTTGGCCCCCCCGACATGCACACCTGTAGAGTTGAGAATCCATAAGCGGGGGAGTGCAGGGGGGTTACAAATTAGACCTGTAGGTCTTGGTCACCTTTTTTTTTCTGGGCTGCGAGTGTGCATCGCCGAAATTAATTTCAGTGATGTACGCTTGCCATAATAGCAATCACTGTTTCTCAATTGCTATTACGACATGGAACCTTAGTCCAGCTGTGGGTTGGGGACATACCCTGTGGCAACGTGGCATGTCCCTGCTGCTTATCCCTCTGCATGCTGGCACACTGCAGCTACAGGAGCCTTATTAGCAATGGCTGATGGCTGATTGTTTGGGTACCCCTATAGGCAGGTGCATACTTGGATCTGGCAGATGAACTGTCACAAGACCTGCTACAATATGTACCGGAGTAGTGAAGCTCTGTCCCATCACTGTCCCATGTCTTATTAGAACCCTGTCAGTGCCATGTCGAGTGGGTGGGTGCATACTATACAACACCCATAGATCTCACGGTGACAGTCCATGACTGTCCAGTAGGGTGTCTGCCTGAATCTGCTTGTACCTGCCAATGCAGTCATCCTTTGCCAGGCAGATCCATGCAGATGCCCTACTGGACAGTTAGTTACCTAAAGGCCTGTACAGATGGAGCAAAAACAGAACTGGAACCAGTAATTAAAAACAGCTTTTACTGGGAAAAATTACTTATAGGTTCAGTGCAGTTCTCCTTTAAGAAACACAGTATGTAGCATTGAGTATCTGGTTCACTATAGGAATAGATACAAATAAGACAATTTCAATTGGTGTCTGTTACAGACCTCTCAATAGTCACAACTTTGCAGTGTTTTGTATAAATGATGAATGTTCTGCAGTGAAAAGTGAAATAGGCTGCTGTGAGAGGCACAAGGTCTCTTAGTGGAGTGGAGTGTGATCTGTCAGTGGAGGGGGGCCTCAGATATAATTATTCCATGTCACCTCACAAGTTGTTTGGAAGTCTGTGTGTGTGTGTGTGCACCAGGTGTGCTTATTTTGTGACTATCTAATAATCATTAATGACTATTGTGAGTCATAACAGCATTGTGTTATCATCTGTCACGTGTGTGTTGTCACTGAGTGTAGAAAACATGAAGGGGAGAATGGGATGGAGGGGAGGAAAGGAGCACATTAATGTTCCATCATGCCAGTTTCAACAAGGTCAAGTTCTGCAAGCAGTGGTGGTGGAAAGGACTGGGAGTCTTGGTCATGGGGCTGTGAGGACAAAGGCTGGGTGCATGACACTATAGCCAAAGAAACCATGACTCATCAGTTCCCAGAAATCCACCAATTCCACTCCCACTGCAGTGCAAGTAGCCTTCCCTAATGGTTATCCAGTACATCTGCTGTTGAAGCGATTCTGAGCAACCCAGAAGCACACCAGTTTCCCCGTCTTCCTCCTTCAGCTGTCCAATTCCTCAAGTTTCCCTTCACTATCACTAGCAACCTCTAAAAACAGCCTGAGGGAAGTGAGTCAAGCAGCAAGTCCAAATAACAACTTCAATTTCAAGATTTATGTGTTCTTGGCACATAAATTAAATATAGGATAAAGTATGGGGTGCAGTGTGCTACGAGAATTTAACTCACACTCGAGTTGTTGGATGGCACATAAACCCCGAGGGCGAAGCCCGAGGGGTTTATGCTAGCCATCCAAAATGAGGGGTGTGCAATTCAAGTTAAACACACTGCACCCTATACTTTGTTTTATATAATTGAAGGCTTCTGTTTTTTCTGGTAGTTCCGTGTTTTTTGGTAGAAAAGGTAAAAGAAACGGGACTTTTACCTTCTGTCGAGTAACTGGTGTAATTTTGAACAGAAAACAGGTTTAATAAGTAACTAAATATTTAAGAAGAAAATAAAAAAAAAAAACTGTCTTGATCCTTGTGTCCTTTCTGACGGAGCGAGTGTTTTCAAGTGCTGGCGTCATTTGACCTACAGGGGAAAGGTGAGGGTTGAAAGGGAGAGTGGTTAGGGAGCATGTACAAACTTTTGTGTTTCCGATTAGTCCACGATTTGAAATATGCTGAAAATGTTTTTTTTTATATCGGTTGTTGAGATTTTATGGAGAAAATGGCAGTGAGGAGGTAAGGTATGCTGACTGATTTTGTGTGAGAAAACACAGCGTGAGACTCTCCTTCAGTTTTACTTTTGTCTTGAGCGCATTAGCATTGGAAGAAGCCGCATGAATGCCGTAACACCTATTCAGGTGTTACGGTATTTAACACAGGGTTTTTTTCTATTGTAAAAAATGGAAGTCGTTAATTATAATAATAAATAACAACAAAACAAAAATGATGCTATGTCTTGTTCTGTTATTTTCTCATATATTGAATCATTTTATATCAGATTAAATTATATACTCATAGATCATATTATATCAGAGAACATTATCTTGCTATATATCATATCATATTATATCAGACTACATTATCTTATTTATTTTCTCTGCTTCTCTGCCTTTCCTGCCTAATGCCATCTCTGGCCATGTAAGTTCACAGTTGCAGAAAAGAAAAAAAAAATCTCAAAATTGCTGCCTAATTCCTCCAGAAGAAACCCCAGACCCCACCACCACCAGTTCACTGTACCTGAAAAAACAAAGAAACACAGTGTATGAGTATTTTACATATTATGCTAATACACTGAATTTATGTTTCAATCAATGTGGTAAAACAGTTGTTTGGGGTCACTGAAGTCTACTCAAAGTTTGAAAATCAGTGTTCTGGCCAATGATTTAAAATGTGAACATGGTATCCCCATAAAAGTCATGTCCACTCCCAACCCCCACTTATGCCAGACAAACCAGCAACAGCAGGGACACTTAGGCAGGTTAACTATGGGATTTGCTGGGATAAGATGGTTCATTCTGGTAATCTAGCCACCATGGCAGCACCTGAGCTAAGTGATACATCCTTTGCACCGAGACCAGCACTTTATCCTGATGGGACCAATAAACACCAGCCAGAGCCAGATCCTGTGTACTTTTCCCCAGCAGGTGCCGAGTTTATTGTAAGTAAAGACAGTATGCTGCCTAAGCATTAATGCACACATTAAACTGCTAAGCTTTCCTCCTTTTTCTTCAAGTGCTGACAGTTCCAGAGACATATTTTGAGTCTACTATCCGAAAACAATACATCCTCTTCATCATCATCCTCCTCCTTCTTCTTCCATCATAAATAATATTTTCTCAGCATACATAAATTAAGCAAAAGAATAATTATTTATTATAATTACATAAAAAATTGGAAATCAACTGGTTCTAAAACAACACATTTTCTTCATTCTCCTCCTCCATCTATCATGAACCATGTCTTCTCAGCATAAAAATAATAAATAACATTTAATAATAAAATTCATAAAAATGTCATATTCCTTGTCATATCACTGGCCCTCCTGCTCCTTCTTTTCTGCTGTCTCTTCATTGTACTAGAGGCAGGCATGATTTTAGTTTTTTATTTACAACCTGGTAAGACCATGGACAGTAAAACCCATTTATTTGGTCAATCAGAACAACTAAAGTACAAATAAGCAACAATAAATCACACAATATTACAGACATAGCATTTACAATAACAAACAAATTATATGCAATGCACTCAGAATTTGAAAGTAAAAACCTTTTCATAGCCCCTTGAAATCTGACAAAAGTTGTTGCCTGTTGATTGAAATTGATAAGGAATTATAGTATTTGGGAACACTATTAGAGGCAAGAATCGTGGAACACCTGGAATCCAATAGACTGCAGGACCCAAGGCTGCATGGTTTATGAAGGAGAGGTCATGCCAAACAAATACGATACATTTTTCTGACTGGGTAACCAGGGTGTTGGATTGGGGGGGGGGAGAGACTTGGCCTACTTGAATTTCAGCAAGGCCTTTGACACCGTTCCACAAAGGAGGCTGGTAAACAAATTGGGTAGCATGGGGTTGGGCAATAAGGTGGTAACCTGGGTTAGAAACTGATTAGGGAACAGGAGGCAGAGGGTGGTGGTAAATGGAGTTCACTCTGATGAAGGGAAAATGACTAATGGGGTACCACGGGGTCAGTACTGGAGCTAGTCCTCTTTGATGTCTTCATTAGTGACACAGCAGAAGAACAGAAAGGGAAGGTCTGCCTCTTTGAGGATAACACCAAGGTCTGCAACAGGGTGGACACTCTGGAGGGGGTGCAAAGGATGGAAAGAGACTTGAAATGAATGGAGGAGTGGTCAAACATTTGGCAGCTATGGTTTAATGCAAAAAAAATGCAAAATAATACACTTGGGTCAAAGAAACCTGGGGCCACAGTACAAAATGGGGTAGGGCCACTAGCAGTGACCAAGCAGGAAAGAGACCAGGGGGTAATCATATTGGATGACCTGACGGTGGCCAGACAATGCAACAAAATGATTGGAAGAGCTAGTGGGATGCTGGGATGTATAGGTACCCATATTACCAGCTGGAGAGGGAAGTGGTGTTGCCACTATATACGTCTTTAGTAAGACCCCACTTGGAGTTCTGTGTCCAGTTTTGGAGGTTACGTATTAGGAAGGACATAGATAGGATGGAGGCCATCCAAAGGAGGGCTACCAAGATGTTACAGGGTCTACATCAAATGTTCTATGAGGAGAGGCTAAAGGAATTAAACATGTACACCCTGGAGGAGGGGTGGGTATGATCAAGACCTTCAAATACCTCACCGGGGTGAATAAGGGACACGTGGGAGGTATTTTTTTAGAGGAAAGGGTGATCCAGAACAAGAGGCCATGATATGAAACTGGAGGGGAGTAGGTTTAGGAGATATGTGAGGAACTACTTCTTCACAGAAAGGGTGGTGGATGCCTGGAATGGTCTTCTAGCTGAGGATATGGGAATGAAAGCATTGGTGGGATCCAAAAAGGCCTGGGATAAGCGAAAGGGAGTCATAAGGAGCAGGTAAGGGGGTTGCAGAGAAAGTGCTGTAGACCTGGAATCGTCTACAGTGTAAGCAATGCAGCACACAAGGGCAGACTGGATGGGCCATGTCTGTGGCCCTTATCTGCCATCAGCTCCTATGTTTCTATGTAACTTTCTAAAGTAGGTTTCATTGACCTTTAGAGGTCTTCATTGTAGGTATTAAAAAAGATCTGTGGTACTGAGCAGGTTGGGACTGTACCACACTGTGGCTGAAAATCTTGTGGAAGAAACTTGGAACCTGAGGAAGCATAACTTTTTTGCCCATCAGCCAATATGGAACAGATGTCTTTGTTCAAGGGAGGGCCATTGGAGGAAATTATATAGTAGACAGCGGTGTGTGTGTGACAGAAGATGTGAAGCAAATTTTGATTATTTAATTGTACAGGGTCCTCACCCTGGACACCGAACCCTCTCCTGTTGAGAAATTAAACATAAAATATGAGAGATATAACATCAGATACTTGGATAGTGATGACCTTGAAACAACCAAGGACATTTAGGAACTTTTCCATACTGAATGCTCGCATTGTTCAGACATTTTGGAGGAAGACACAGGTTGCCAGATGACACAATATAGACTTATCAGTAGAGGTGGGCGAAGTGCTTAAATTCGCTACATGTAGTATTTCACGTAGAACCCGATTTCGCATAATATTCCACAAAGCCAAGAGAATACGCATCTCAAAGTAACGCAAAGTTCCCATTGGTCTCTGTGGACTTCACGTTACTTCGCCTTTTTTTTTGCTCTTTAAGGAACATTTTTGCAGTGATTTATGGAATGCAAGGTCACATGGGCTCTATATTGTCTTGCACAGCCTCAGTTCAGAAAAGGGTGTGTAGTGGAAAGCTGGAGACAGTTTGCTATCAGAACTCTGAGAATCAAACCTTCGAAAAACCTTTAAAAACACATTTTTTGCCACATAATTTTGTGCTAAAATTTAGTACATCGATTGTAGTAAACCCTTGTGTGTTTATATCATCGAGCATTTATTGATATTGAGTGAATATTGAATGTTAATTTAGTACATTCAGTCTCTGTACTGACAGACACTGTAGAAGTGTGCTTCTGGGGAGGGGCGGATCTGTGGTGTAGAAGGGAGATTAGTGAGAAAGGCAGGTTTTCCAACTGTTGTTGGCTAGTGTTTATTATTTGTGTGTTGAGGTACACACAGTACAATTTCCCTTAATTTATTTTATAAGTTTTTTCTGTTTGCTGGGCAGTTTTTCAGTTGTTTTAAAAGACTGTCTGTGTTGTAGTTTACAGAACAGTTAAAGTTTTGGTGCCTGACCTTTAATCTGTGTGTGTGGTATCAATTGATACACATTTTATTGTGGCACCATAATAGCAGTACTCTGAATTTCTCAGCCTGTCTGCAATATTTTTCCCTGCTTCTGTGTAGCTACTAGCTACTACTCTACCCCTTCCCCCCGCAAAACAAGGTATTCTTTTTGGACTTTTGGACTTTTTAAAACTGGTTAAGGTCTTGTGTTGCGCCTGTGCGGCTGCATCTCTTTAGTTTTTTGCTTCCCATCCCCCCAAAACTGCAGAAATATAAAGTTGCTGTTAATTTTCCATGTAATCTTAAAACAAAGGTCTGCAACGTGAGGCTCGGGAGCCGCACGTGGCTCTTTGCTGTGTTCATGCGGCTCAGTAGCTCCTTACCCCTCAAAGGGCCAGCATTTATGGTTCTATGCATCACTGCTACTGTGCTCCATAACAAGCATTTGTCAATGCCGAATGTTTGCTTGCTGGCATTGGCATTGGTAGTGTAGAAGTTACAGAGCTGCATAATAGGAATGGCAGTGAAGTATTGAACTGAAGCCAACCCCACCACCACCCTGCAGAGACTGACAGGCATTGGGGTGTGCCTTTGGGTCGTGAGGCATAATGGCCATGCCATTTCACCATACCCTACCCTGCAGACACTGACAAGTGTCACGGTGTGCCTTGGGGTCTTTGGCCTTTATGCGCACCCCATTCCATCAGGAAATACGGTGAGATGGGTGCGGTATAGGAGATTGGGGTGAACTTTGGGGCTGAAGAGTCCAAGGCACACCCTGATGCTGCTCACTGGCTGCAGGGTGTGGAATGGTATGAGCATTACAGGCAAGAATCCCAAGTCACACCCCTGATGCCTGTCATTCTCTACAGGGTGGGGCGTTATGGTCAGAAACCCTAACGCCTCAGGCATTCGTTGGTATTTTCACTCCAAATTTTCAACATGTCTTTTTTGTGACCCTCTCCTCATGAACAGTGGCAATATCAGTTTGTTAGCTAAAAGCTGCTTTTGCACAGTGACTACGGCATTTAGCACCACAGGAGCAAAAACACAAAAATGGCAATTTTGGAAATCTGCAGTGAAAATATTGAAAAAACTGGTGAAGTCACGAGTGTGCGTAGAAACTGTGCAATGCACACCTATAATGTAATTAGTTTGGGATTTTTTACAGTAGATTGTCAACACAGGCATTTTGGGACCTCTGATCATGAATAGTGTCACTGTGATTTTCTTTATCTGTCCTGAACAATGATTTCCCACAGCGACCACGCATTTCTGCGCTGAAAGTATGAAAACACATTTCGGCCATATTGTGAAAAATGACAGCTGTACTGTTCATAAGGAAGTGTAGAAAAATGCCACTGGTGAAAATCTGGACTGAAAATATTACAAAGTCATGAACTTATGAGGGTGCGTGGAAACTGCAAAATGCTCACTCATAACACAGTCATTTTATGGACTTTTGTCACCATATTTTCAACATGGCCATTTTAAGACTTTTGCTCATGAACAGTGTCACTGTGATTTTCTTAATCTGTCCCAAACATTGCTTTCGCACACCGACTGCACCATTGTGCGCTACATGTGCAGAAACACATTTTGGGTGAAATGTGAAAAATGGCAGCTGTACTGCTCATAAGGAAGTGTAATAAAATGGCAATGTTGAAAATCTGGTGTGCAAATATTAAAGTTTCGCAAACTTGCGAGCATGCGTAGGAACTGGGCAACGTGCGCTCCTAAAACAGTAATTTTTGGGAATTTTTTCACCAAATTTTCAACATAGCCATTTTAAGACCTTTGCTCATGAACAGTGTCACTGTGATTTTCTTAATCTGTCCCAAACATTGATTGCACACACTGACTGCGCTACTGTGCGCTACATGCAGGGAAACACATTTTGGGTGACATGCGAAAAATGACAGCTGTACTGCTCATAAGGAGGTGTGGTAAAATGGCAATGTTGAAAATCTGGAGTGCAAATATTAAAAATTTGCGAACTTATGAGCGTGCGTCGGAACTGCGCAACGCATGCTCGTAAAACAGTCATTTTTAGGAATTTTTTCACCTAATTTTCAATACAGCCATTTTAAGACCTCTGCTCATGAACAGTGTCACTGTGATATTCTTAATGTGTTGCATACATTGATTTCGCACACCGACTGCACCATTGTGCGCTACATGTGCGGAAACACATTTTGGACGAGATGTGAAAAATGACAGCTGTACTGCTCATAAGAAGGTGTGGTAAAATGGCAATGTTGAAAATCCGGGTGCAAATATTAAAATTCATGCACTTACAAGCGCATGGAACTGCACGTAATGCATCGTAAAACAGTCATTTTTAGTAATTTGTTCACCAAATTTGCAACATAGGCTTTTTGAGAACCCACCTTATGAACACTGGTGCTGTTATTTCATTAATCAGTCCCGAAAGGTGATTTTGCACAGTCACTGCGAAATCACCCTTCAGGCCTGATTAACGCCATGACAGTTCAAGATTCATATGAGAGGGTCCCAAAAACCCATGTTGAAAATTTGGTGCCAAACTCTAAAATGCCTGAGATATGCATTAAAGTTGAAAACCCTATTTATTGTCATTATACAGCTTCGGCAATTCCTCAGTTCGCGGTCAGCTTTGAAGAGTAGATTGTTCCCGGTCCAATCAAGATCATTGCACTGAGCTCCGGAGGTAAGTATGGTGGGGTGGGAGGCAGGTGTGCAGGGTGGGTGCGGGTGGGCAGGGAGACCACCAAGGGAACTTTTTGTTTATAGGTTTTGGTTTTTCTTGGAAGACGATGCAGGACGTTTGCCACACTGGGGTGGGCTCCCAGCATGGTAGTTGGAAGGCTGTGGATGTTTGCCATGCTGGGGTGGGCTCCCAGCATGGCAGCTGAAACTGTTTGGGGGACCTGGGCCGACAGGATTGGGCACCTGTCGGCCATACAATGTGTGCGTGGGGAGCGCATAGCATGCAATATGTGTGCATGCATGCGTGGGGGGTGCTGCTCACTGAAGTGTAGCTCTCCCTTTCAACTGTACAGCACTGCATTTTCTACTGCTGTCATAGACAGTTGCAGCGTTCATTGGAGAACTATGGCCGTGCCTGCAAACACACTGACTGAATTAGAAGACGGGTGCCACACCTCCGAAAACTTGGATGATGACACTATGTTTCTTGCACATGCATTCAAGCAAACATAATAAAAGGATCTGGGACACTGCATGTAGGCTTTTTGGCAATTTGTTTACGTAGGGCCACCTTTTAAAGGTCATGTATATGAACATCACATATACACTGATGTGCATGATGCTGGGGCAGTTAGAGGTAATCAAGAACAGTTATATAGGGGAGAATACTGACTCTGCAGTACCCCCCATATTTTAAGTCTGTATCAAAATTCCCATCTGTGTTGTAGACCTTGGCCAGTATGAGGCGAGCCAGCAAACTTTTAAAAGCTTGCTGAAAAAACTGCTTTATTGGCATAGTAGTAAGGATTACTGTTCACCAATTTGGTGCCATAGGTTGGTATCAAACCTTGAGGCATAGCACATTAAGTAGTAATGTCAATAAGAATCCAGTTTGGATGCCTCCTGTCCTGACTCTACACATGTGCTTCCCTGGTAGCCCAAGGGAAGGGGATCATGTTGGCAGGGATGTGCAGTGCTGGACATGTTGCCAAATGTCAGCAGGGCTTGTGATGCCTATAATTTGATGCAGAGGTACTAGACATCAAGTTAGGTGTGTTTATGTAAACAGGTTAGGCTTGTGGATGGCCATGCCCAGCCACATTTGCCCAAGACATTTGTGCCCCAAGTGGGAGGGAGAGAGTTGAGACAAAGGTAGGAAAATGTAATAGGATTGGCCAGCAAGATGAAGTCTTACCATCTTCCACACAGGGTTGTCCAGCCAATTATTTTATTATTCTTCCTTGTCCCTTAACAAATGCTGAACATTCTATATGCTTTGTTGGGTTATCCCCATATCAGTTGGGATCTAGCCCCACATCAGTTGTCTCAATGAGTGTAAGGAGTGAGGTCTAGGGGGACAACTACAGTTACTTCAGGATGATGTGCAGTGGCTGGAATTTGAGGAAGACAGTGGTGCCTTGGGTGGGATAGGAGATTGTCAAGATGGAAGGAGGACTGAGTCAGGACATGGGTCATAAAACTGCAAGAAATAAAATTTTTTTTTTTTGAAGTTTTTCTTGTATTCTTAACATGGCACTGGTACCAGTGAATCAGCTATACAGCTTATGATAAAAATGTCACATCCAACAAAGAAGAGAGAAATAGTACATGAGCGTAATATTTCTAGAAGACTTGAGTGATTTTGGTTTCATCAACAGAGATGGGCATATGTTCCATGTGATGTGCATAGAAGGTCTTTACAAGAAATAAGAAGTTAAACTGCAAGGGCATGTCAAAATAAAACATTTTACAAATGCCATAAAATATGAAAGAGAGACATGCAAGAAACACAGTTGGGCCTGGAGAGAGGGAGGCTGCCCACTCTGTAGACAGCTATCTTGTATCAGGAGTGAGGTATATTGGTTAAGGAGTAAGCTGAGGGGGTGTCCAAGGATAAGGGGTGTGGATATGGGCAGCAGAAGGGTGGGGCTGAGGGGAGGATGGGGCAATGCTCTGAAATGCAGGACGTTATGTTACAGCAAGCAGGAGGGGGGATATTAGGGACAGAGGTCCCTTAGATAGGGATGTTGACGCTTAAGGGGAAAGCGTGCGGGTGAACATTCTGAATACAAAGAGAGTGGAGGGGGAAGAGTCAGGAGGGGCTGTTGTGGGGAAGCCTAGAAGAGCAGACAGTGAGAAGGGAGGGGCTGTTGTGGGGAAGCCTAAACCAGCAGACCGTGGGAAGGGAACTCCTAAGGTGAACAGAGCAAGAGGGGAAGAAGAGAAGCAGTTTAGAGGTGCAGTCAGGGGAAACTCGGGTTACTTGATGGAGGCTGACATAGAGTGTCACTATAAATTTGAGCTACTAAGCAACCTAGAGGGGGAGGAAGGGGTTGGTGGAAATGAGGAAACTGATACAGAGGCCAGGGGGAGGGAGTCGGATACCCATAGGGCATCACAGACCGGCAATGGAAAGGACAGAAATAGTCCCAGAGGGAGAGGGGGAAACATAAATGTTAAGAAGATGGGGGAGATGCAACATATTGCAGACATGAGGGAGGAGAGCATGACTGAAGAGAAACTGGGAGACAAGGAGGTGGGAGAGGAGCAAGGGAGTCAGTACCAAGGATGGGGCCCTAGCTAAAGGGGACCCACAGAGAGCCTCTGGAGGCAGGGGTACTATTACAAGGGGGGAGGATGGCGGTGTGGGGGAAGGGGAAACCATCAGGGCCAGGATAAATGGTACGGATAAGAGAGGGTTAAAGGGGACACCTATTCAGAGGAGGTCTGAGTTAAGTGGGCAAAATAATGAGGGAGGCAGAAAGGGGAGGATGACAAGGGGGTCTCTAATAAGGCAGGAAGACTCCCATGGAATTGAGATCATGAATAAAGGGGGTGGATGGGGGTGGCTGAGAGGGCATAGTGGAGGTAACCATAAGGATGATGGCGGTGTTAAGGTTCTGTTATTGGGAGACTCGATGATTAGGGGTATCCAGTGGGAGGGACAGGTGGGTGGATGCCATAGCCAGGTGAAGGTAGTGAGTATCTGGGCTGACAGTGCAAGAGCAAAGTTCATGGTGTATGAACTGGTTAGGGATTGTGGAGGAAACCGGATTTCCTGGTGCATTTGGGAACTAATGATCTAGAGGGAAATAGCGTTTGGAAATCCAAGCAAGGTTCAAGAACTTGCCAGAGTCTGTCGGGATAATGGATGCATCATTTCCTTTCGGAGATATTACCCAGTACCAAAGGCCTCAGTGGAGAAAATAAGCTCACAGAGGTTAATTACTGGCTCAGGAGGTGGGGCCGAAGAGAGTGGGTTGGGGTGTTAGGGAACTGGAAAGGAGTTTGGGAGGGTGGACTGTATGCCAAGGACAGGCTTCATCTTGCCCCATTAGGAAGGAAATCCTAAACAGGGATGGCTGACACATTCAAGAAAGGTGGAGTTTTAACTTGTGAGGGGGATAAGGGAGGGGCTGACCGAAGCTCTCCTCCAGATGAAGGAGTAGCCTTCAAACTCAAGGGGAGGTGGAAACAGACTGGGGTGGAGGTTTCAGGAGGAGCAGAGGGAGGATGGAAGTACAAGAAACCTGGGTGGGTTGACAAAGGAGATCAGGGATAAAGGGTGGGGTTGGTGTTAGTAAATGCAGGAGCTTGGGAAACAAGTTGCCAGAGTTCAGAGCCAAGCTGTTCAGGGGGGGTGGATGTGGGCGGCAATCACGAAACATGGGCCAACAAAAACCATGACTGGGACCTAAATGTGTGGGGGGCACTATGCTTAGGAAGGATAGAAAGGAGGGCAGAGGGGTGGAGTGGCTATGTTCATTAGAGATGACATAGAAATTGCTAGGTAGAAGAGGCAGAGGGAAACGTGGAGGCCTTATGGGTCACTCACGATCCCCAGCAGGAGATAAGGTCAAGCTGGGTGTAGTATGGGCCCCGGGATGAGTGATGTTCTAGAGGATGGTTTGCTGGACAACATCATTACTTGTGTGGACCAAAGGGGAAGGTGGTGTTGATGGGGACCTACTCAGGTACAACTGAGGAACCATGTCCTCTAAGGCGGCCAAGGAGCAGAGGCTGCTGGACAGCTTCCAGGATGTGTTCTAACACAGCATGTGATGGAGCCCACAAGGAGGGGCATGTTCTGGGCGTGGTTCTGGCAGATGGGGATCTGGTAAGGACCTGGTTGTAGAGGACCCCTGACTGGGAGGCGACCACAATACTGTCTGGTTTCAAATAAGCATGGGGAGGTGAGATCTAGACACTGGCAGTGGACTCGGGAGGGCAGACTTGTGGGCATGGGAAATATTCTCAAGGATCACTTGAAGGAATTACATCAATGACAAGTGTGGAAAGGAGATGGGAGGTCATAAACGGGACTCCATGAGGCAGTCAGGATCTGCGCTTAGTTGAAACGTATGAGCAAGGTCACATAAACCATGCTGGTGGTCCAATGAGGTACAGGTAGTGGTCAGAGAAAAGAAGGCGGTTTACAAAAAATATAAAACAACAAGAGGGGATAGGGATAAGGAAATGTACCATCTTGCATCTAGAAAAGCCACCCAGATGGTGAAGGGAGCAAAGTCCAGTAAAGAGCAGCGGGTGGCAGAGGGGATACATGGAGGGGAAAAGGGGTTCTTCCGGTACATTGGGGAGTGGAGAAAAACTAAGGACCATCTCAGCAGATTGAGATCAGCAGGAAGGTGGGTGCAAGAGGCGAGGGACCAGGCAGAGGTATTTAACGAGTACTTTGCCTCTGTGTTCACTAGGGAGGGGGATGGGATATCTACAAAGCAAGGCACGATGGGGATAGAAGCGGCAGTGAGTGGGATCAGGGGAGCAACAGAAATGGAGCAAGAGGGAGGGAGAGGTACCCCAGGGGTGTCACACCTGGATAAGGATAAAAAGGCCAGTAAGGTGGAGGGGACGGATGATGCTATCTCTGCCAAAAGAGTGTTGTTAGCCCTCAAAGCCCTAAAGAAAGACAAATCTCATGGGCCGGATGGCATTCATCCGAGAGTACTATGGGAATTGGCAGGCATACTGGCTGCACCCCTGGCGGAGCTCTTCAACAGGTCACTTGAGACAGGGAGGGTACCTAGGGATTGGCAAGAGGCACATGTGGTGCCAATCCATAAAGGGGGGGTCGAGGGAAGTACCAGGTAACTATAGACCCATCAGTTTGACCTAGGTGGTGGGAAAATTAATGGAGAGTATACTAAAGGAACGATTAGTGTACTTGGAGGAGGTGGAGGTCTGGATAGTCTGCAACATGGGTTTGTGCCAGTAGATCATGCCAACCAATCTTGTGGAGTTCTACGAATGGGTAACATCAGAACTGGACAGGGGAAAGCTAGGATGTATTATTCTTGGACTTCAGCAAGGAGTTTGACTCTGTCTCCACAATGGTCTGGTGGAGAAACTGATGGGGTTAGGAGTAGGCCTTTGATGGTCAGATGGATTGAAAACTGGCTAGCTGGATGCACCCAGAGAGTAGTGGTCTGTGGGGAGCTCTCAAACCCTAGAGAGGTTGGTAGTGGGGTACTGCAGGGCTCGGTCCTGGGTCCGATCCTGTTTAATGCATACATATCAGACATCAGGGAGGGTATAGGGTGTGAAATGAGTCTCTTTGCTGATGACTCCAAGATGGGAGCAGTAGTTGAGGGAGAAGAGGGGAGGTTGGCTCTGCAAGTGGACCTGGACACCCTGGAAAGCTGGGCTCACACATGGAAATTAAATTTCAATATCACCAAGTGCAAGGTGTTGCATCTTGGTCGGGGAAACCCTAAACACAGGTACACCCTGGAAGGGGAGGCGCTGGAGGCCTCAATAGGGGGAAAAGAACTAGGGATCATGGTGGATGCATGTATGAGTAACTCTGAGCAGTGCAGGAGAGCAGCTAGCAAGGCAAACAGGATGTTGGGATGCATCGTAAGGGGGATCACTTCTAGGAGCAAGGAAGTGATTCTGCCGCTGTACAATGAACTGGTTAGACCACACCTTGAGCACTGTGTACAGTACTGGAGACCACACTTGAAGAGGGACATACAGCTCCTGGAGAGGGTACAGAGGAGGGCAACTAAGATGATCGAGGGCTAGGGAGTTTGGCGTATGAGGCCAGACTTGAGGAGCTCTGCCTGTTTCTATTGGAGGAGAGGAGAGGAGAGATGGGGACATGATTGAGGTCTAGGCACCTCAAGGGAATAAATAGGGTAAACATGGAGAGGATCTTTAGACTAAAGCAGGAGGCATCACCAGAGGGCATGGTTTGAAGTTGGAAAGTGGAAGGGTGAGGGGGGAAAAGAGGAGGAGATTTTTCACTGAGAGGGTGGTGGACCCTTGGAATGCACTGCCTGGTGAGCTGGTACAGAGATCCACAGTGGAGGGCTTCAAGAGAGGGTGGGACAGACACAGAAAGTAGATGTATCAGATGATGGCCCTGGGGATGGATGATAGGGGTTTCTGGAACACAAAGGAGGGGAGGGCCTCGGCATCCAACTAGGGATCTGAGGTTTGAGCAGACTCGATAGACCGTAAGGCCTAATCTGCTGCAAATAGTATGTTAGTATGTTAACTTCATGGCATGCAACTGTCCAGCTTCCACAGAGCCCTGCGCTTGCTTTGTACAGGCAACAGTTTTATAGATGGAGACGTTATGAAGGATGCAGTTTTCAAAATGGGCCTGCACTTGTCTGTAGATCTCAAGGAACAGAGCAGAATTTTACTGTATGCTAGATTTGGCACAGGCTTTTCTTGAACACAAGACCATGAAAGAACATTTAGTGGAATATGGATTCTTATCCGTGTTTGTGATATGAGGTTAACTTACTATGTCTCTCTTGTGCTTGATGAATCGATAGTTAACAAATATATTATACAGCACAGCTGGCACTTGTAGTCCATTATACTGTTCGAATATATTAGGAATTAAGGATGAAGGGGAGCTAATGCCGTACTGGGGCATTCACCCTTATTCAGAGGCATGGTATCCCCTTCCTTCAGTGTAAGTAGCTATGTCAGTAACAGTTGTGAAATAACACCGGAGGATTACTACAGGGATGAGGAGGAGGAGGAGGAGGAGGATTTTGAATGTTCAAGTAGTGGTCAGAGTAGCAGTGGTGGTCCATGTAGTTACTAACTAGTTACCCTTGTGGCAACAGGATCAGTGTTAAAGTTTTTCAGTTTTCTCAGAGAGGGTTTGGAGAATGAGAAGCTATCCATGGATACACTTGGTTAATGTCTGACAGACTGTGGATCTGCTGTAGCATGATAGTCCATACCAAGGGAAACAGAAGTTTGAACCTCTCCGCGCAACCTGGTGGTACATTGTGCTTTGTAAACTGGCATATCCTGCAAGCTGAAATGTTTGCACATTTACATAGGATGATAAATGCATCACTGTTGTTGAAAACAATTGATGTTACACTTTTTAGTGGTTTGCTTTGAGTAGTGCCCCAATTAAATAACATTTGTTTTACTCAAATACACTTGGTGATAATTTTGGGTAAAATTAAGCATTACAAAAGACATCTGCTATGCATGCACTCATAAGGCTGTCTGGTGATCAGATCTGTCATGGCAGGTGGACGTGTGACTCCCGGACCTGAAAAGGTTGCAGACCCCTGTCTTAAAAAATGCCTGCAAACGAATAGCATTGCTCCACTGGCATCTACAGCAGATTTTGTGAAACCGATCACCACCTTACTCAATGAACCCCTTGACTATGTTGACAAATTTAAATACCTTGGAATGTGGATTGACTGCCGTCTGTCCTTCCTGGTTCACGTAGATGAGATCGCAAAAAAACTGAAGCAGAGGCTCAGTGTATTCTATAGAATCAAGCACCTTCTCACCTATGAGTCAAAGAGGAGGCTGGTCCTAATTACCTTTCTATCATTATTGGCCTACGCCGACTTCATTTACAGTCAAGCTCTTGGGACAGCCCTAGCCAAACTTGATGTTCTCTATCACAGAACCCTTCTTTTCGTCTCTGGGAAACCTTATTCTACCCATCACTGCGACTTGTACTCGGCAGTGGGTTGGCCATCTCTTGCTTTCAGAAGACAAAGGAACGCTGTCCTTTGGACCTACAGAGCAATTACTAAGATGTTGCTCCAGTACATCTCTAGCTGTCTGCCTCTATGTGTCTCTGGCAACTATGCACTGAGAAGCCAATCTTATATCTCCCTAATGTTACCGGAAGGTCAAAACCCACTTTGGCAGATCCTCCCTTAGCTTCGCACTATCCAAGCTTTGGAACAAGCTTCAAATAACCCTAAAATTAGCAATTCCCTTTAAAATCCCTGAATTCAAACTCCTGTATGCGAGAGACTTTTCTCTGAACACAGTAAGTGCTACTCCTGACGTGCCCTGTCAGGTTACGACACCTAGAGACCAACTCTGACCTCCTACATGCACTTTTAAAGCATTCCACCTCAGGCTTCCACCTCCTGCTCCTTCCTAGGTTCTAATTTCCCTTGGCTGCTCCCCACTCTCTTGGGGTACATAATGTTTTGCCTTATCCTAACAATACAGGATATTTAAATGTACTGTTCAAAACAAACATTTTGGTATGAAACTTCTGTATCTTGCCTGACTATCTAGCTTATGTATAGCTTTATATACTTATATGCTGCCTCATTCGTATCCTGTTTGAATTCCCACCCTATGTATAGCCCATATTTTATTTTGCTGTTATGCCTGTGCTACTTTTATCAGGAGTAGTATTGCTGTACCTATGTATGCATATGTGTATCTCTTATGTATTGGATGTTATTTCTGTATGCCCAGGCCCACCTTAGAAATGAGCTTGCTCAACAGTGCTTCATCTGGTAAAATAAAGATCGATTGATTTTTGTTACAATAGTAATCATGCAAAAGTTTACCAGTAGTGTGGTATAGCAAGCATTGCACAAATATGGTACCCATTGAATAACATGTATACCGCTACCGTGCAATGACGCGCGGTGCAGGGTACCAGTATACTTTTGTGTGACTACCACTATATGTGTTCTCTTTCAGGTAAAACTGCTCTATCTTTCCTTTACCCTGGTGACTATTAGTAACTATTGATTGCAGTGAACCATACAAGATCACAGCTGTCTGAGAATCCCTATTCTTTCTGCTGACAGGTTTTTGATATAGTTTTACATCAACAGTCACTTTACTTCATTAGGCATGTGAATTAAAGTGAAAGTTTTCTATAGACTATAGAATGTATTACAAATCTACCTGCCTTGTATGTAATTTTTTGCTATTATTTATTTTTGTGGATTTTTCATGAGATGATGGTATAAATGAATCCTGCATCTCTTTCACGAAGCACACCCCCTGACAAAGGGTTTCTGACCTGGAGTGGCGTGGCATTGTGGCAGTGGTAAGGTCTGTGTACACACCCTGTGGGATTTTGGCTATTAAAGCATTTAAACTTTAAAAAAAAAAAAATGCCTGCAAAGAGTTGGTCTGGCAAAACTGTTTCTGGCTGTGGCACTTCTGCCAAGACTATTATCCGTGGAAGTTGTTGTGATGATGAGGCAGGTTCATCAGGGGCTAGCAAGTCTAGCAGTGTTAAGAGTGATTGTGGGCATGGCCCTGGTAGTACGCAGCAGAAGGGAAAAGTACAGTACTAGTTGCTGCAAGTAAAGGGATTTCTCCGTTTTTCACAGTGAAATCAGTCGCTTCAGTGCTGGTTGGAGATGCTGTTGTCCCTGCTGGTAGTCAAGTTAGTGAGGGCATGGTTGATAACGGCATGAGTATTGCTACAAGTTCAACCCGGGCAAGTTATCAGGTAGGAAAAATGTTGTTGAATCCACAGACTTGAGCGTAGTTGATGTCCCACTCCCCACAGTAGTTGAACAGGATTCTAATCATGCTGATGACTCACAGTCTCGTGTTTCCATTGATCTTGAGGTTAGGCCATCCAAACATTCAGATGTTGATGGAAAAATTGTGGATGAACATATTAGGCTGTGGCTGGAATATCTCCACAGGAGGACCACATCCAAAATGAATTTGTGGATGATGATTATGATGATGATGATGCTAGCGACTCCATTTGGGAACCAGACAAAAAGAAAGTGAAGGTGGTTGTTTATAAACAGTCTGTTAGTCAGTCCTCCCCTCCTCAAAGTTCTGATGTAGCTGTGACTGTTGATGACCCTGAAGTAATAGTCATAGAACGTGATGTTCAGTCAAAGTCCAAGTGTGCACAACACCGGAAATCATGCAGTACACCCCCCATTTCATTATCACCAGAACTGCCATCCCATATGCAGCACCAGCAGCGACATCTGACGAGTAGGGCATCAAAATCCCTAGTTTGGGATATTTTCGTACAAGATGGTAGCGATGAAACAGTGGCAATCTGCCAGCTTTGCCAAGCCTGTGTGAAGCATGGTAAAAAGGGTAGCCATCTGGGCACTGGGGGCCAGCATACTCATCTCAAGAGCAGGCACATGGCACTGTGGACTTGGCACCAGAGGGGAGCTAATGCCGTACTGGGGCATTCACCCTTATTCAGTGGGCTTGGTATCCCCTTCCTTCAATGTAAGTAGCTATGTCAGTAACAGTTGTGAAATAACACCGGAGGATTACTACAGGCATGAGGAGAAGGAGGAGGATTTTGAATGTTCAAGTAGTGGTCAGAGTAGCAGTGGTGGTCCATGTAGTAATTCTACTGCTTCAACGCCTGTGCTTAAAACAGGGAAAATAACCGCATGTATTAGCTTGTCACCTGTGCACCCACCATCACACATCAAAGGTACCCCATCCATGCCAGTTAGCAGAGGAGAGCCATTTGGCATGCCAACTGCAAAACACCAAACAATGCAGCCCACATTGCACAGCCTTTTTGCATGGAACAGTAAATACCCACCAAATCATGCGGTTGCATGTGAACTCAATACTGCCATAGCGGAAATGCTGGCAATTGACATTTTGATGTTCTCCTTTGTGGAGAATGCAGGATTCTGGTTCTTTGCAGCAAGTGCATGTCCTAAATGAAAGATCCCATCCAGGACATACTTTTACACCCGTACTGTCCCTGAGTTATATCAGATGGTGACAGAGTCTGTTAGACTTGCCCTTCAACATTCCGCATCACCTTACATTCACTTAAGCATGGATATGTGGACAAGTGGCAAAACAGTGGGCAGTTTCTATCTGTGTATTGCTGCACATTGGACACAGCTACCTGGGATTGTCTGTGATGGTGGGATGGGAAAGCAATGTAATAAATCAGACTGTGGTGGTAGCAATCTTCATGGCATTAGACAGCATGTCATGCTTGCAGTGCTTAGTGTAGCAGGGTCACATACAGGAGAAAACACACTAGACTTGCTACTGACAGAAACTGATGAGTGGCTGCACCCCCTGTCCCTAAAAGCTGGTTTCATAGCTAGTGATAATGGATCAAACGTTGTTAAATGTATAAGCAATCATGGCTTTGTGAGGGTTCCCTGCATGGCCCACTGTCTAAATCTTGTGGTACAGGAGTTTACATAGAAACATAGAATTTGATGGCAGATAAGGACCGCTTGGCCCACCTAGTCTGCCCATTTCCCTACCTAATGGATAAGCTGCAGATCCCAGTTAACCAACAGCCTACTTCCTCCTACCCCCCACTAGAATTGCCTTATGTCTGTCCCATGCATTCTTGAATTCCCCCACTGTTTTTGACTCTATGACCTCCTCAGGAAGGCCATTCCATGCATCTACAACCCTCTCTGTGAAGCAATACTTCCTCACATTACCTCTGAGCCATCCCCCCTCTATGTTCAAATTGTGCCCCCTTGTTCTTGCACATCTCTTTTTCTGAAAGATGCTACCCTCTTGGGCTTTGTTGATTCCCTTGAGGTATTTGAAAGTTTCTATCATGTCCCCCCTCCTGCTTTTCTTGAGGCTATACATCTTAAGCTGCTTTAGTCTTTCTTCATATGTCTTCTGGTGCAGACCCTGCACCATTTTGGTTGCCCTCTTATGGACAGCCTCCACTCTGTCTATGTCTTTGTGGAGAGGGGGTCTCCAGAACTGTATACAGTACTCCAGATGTGGCCTTACCAACTGTCTGTACAGAGGGCCAACAACTTCCTGTTTTATACTGGTGATGCCTCTCCCTATGCATCCCAGTATCTCCCCAGCCCTCCTTACTGCCTTCTCACATTGCTGGCCCACCTTTAGGTCATCTGATATGACTACCCCAGGTCCCATTCCATTTTTGTTGTTGTCAGTATCTCACCCCCCATTGTGTATGCTTCCCCTGGGTTTTTGTTTCCCAGGTGCATTACATTGAACTTCTTTGCATTGAATCTAAGCTGCCATACATTTGACAATTCCTCTAACCTTGCCAAGTCCCTTTTCATCCTTTCCACCCCACCTTGCATATCAACCCTGTTGCAGATCTCTGTGTCATTTGCAAAGAGACATACTTTCCCTTCCAGTCCCTCTCAATGTCACTTATAAAGACATTAAAAAGGACCGGCCCCAGTATTGAACCCTGCGGTACCCCACCAGTAACCACTCTTTCTTTACTGTGGACTTCATTTACTATTACCCACTGTGTCCTGTTGTCCAGCCCGTGTTTTACTCAGACTACCACCCTGGGACCCACTCCCAGGCTGGCTAATTGGTTTATTAATCTTTTGTGCAGCACTGTGTCAAATGCCTTGCTAAAGTCTAGGTAGGTCATGTCCACTGCCCCTCCCTGGTCTACTATTTTGGTCACCCAGTCAAAGAAATCAATTAGATTTGTCTGACATGACCTTCCCACTGTGAATCCATGCTGCCTTGGGTCCTGTGCCCCACTAGCTTCTAGGTACTCAACAATTCTTTCCTTCAGAAGTGATTACAACACTTTCCCTACCACTGAGGTCAAACTGACAGGTCTGTAGTTTTCTGCCTCTGTCTTTCTCCCACTTTTGTGAAGGGGAATCACATCCACCCTCCTCCAGTCCTCAGGTACCACACCATCCTCTCATGATTTATTAAAAAGGGTAGTCAGTGTTGTTACTACTTCTTCCCTTAGTTCTTTTAGAATTCTGGGGTAAATCCCATCATGCCCCATTGCATTATTCACCTTCAGCTTTAAGTGTTCTTTCAGAACCCTTTCTTCTGTGAAAGGACTAATATCAACTCCCCTATCCAGAGTGCTTTTGCTGACTGGATTAGGTATCTCCCTCTGCTTTTCCATTGTGAATACTGAGCAGAAGTATTTGTTCAGTATCCCTGCTTTTTCACTGTCGCTCTCTGCCCAACCAGTTTCCTCTTTATTCAGCCTCAGTATCCCTGCCTTAGTCTTTCTTTGCTCCCTAATGTACCTATAAAAGTTTTTTCCCCCTTCTTAACCAAGTTGGCTATCTTTTCCTCGGTTTGGGTCTTTGCTATTCTGACTGCCTTTCCCACTTCCTTCTGCTTTAAGTGGTACAGTTCTCTGTCCTGCTCCTTCTGTTTTTCCTTCTACCTCTGAATGCTATCTTTTTCTCCCTTACCTTCCCTGCCACTTCTTTTGAGAACCATAGTGTTTTTTTCTTTCGTTTTGATTTGTTTATTTGCTTCACACAAAGGCTTGTTGCCTCTGTGATGGCGGTTTTGATGTTTCCCCATTGTTGCTCCACCCCACCTTCTTGCCTGTTTGCTAGAGCTTTTCTGAGGCACTCTCCCATTTTGACAAAATCAGCCCTCCTGAAGTCCAGTAACTTCACGTTTGTATGGCTTGACTCTATAGCTAAGTTTATCATGAACCACACTGTTTGGTGGTCGCTTGTTCCCAGATGGCTACCCATTTCAAGATCAGAGATCCTCTCTCTGTTCCCATTTGAGAGTACCAGGTCTTAAATTGCTCCCGCCCGAGTGGGTTCCAGAACTAACTAACTGAGGCATGCCCCCTGTAGGGCATCGAGAATGGCCCTGCTCTTGGATGTGGCTGCAGCAAAGGTGCTCCAGTTAACATCTGGCATATTCAGGTCCCCCATCAGCAATATCTCCCCTTTCTCTGTCATCCCAAGGATGTCTTCTATCATTTTCTTGTCCACTTCCTCCCCCTGAGACGGGGGTCTGTATACAACCCCTGTGCAGATTGTGGTGCCATTTCCAGTCTCCAGGGTGACCCACAGTGCCTCTTCTCTTTCCTGTTTACCCTTTAGTTCTGTTGCTTTGATCCCTTCCCTTACACAGAGAGCTACTCCTCCTCCTCTTCTTCCCTCCCTGTCCCTCCTGTAGATTGTATACCCTGGTATGTTGACATCCCAGTCATGGTTCTCTGTGTACCATGTTTCTGTGACTGCCATGATAGATATCCAGGCATCCCTCTTCCATCAAGGCCACCATTTTGGGGAGCTTTTTACCTAGGCTACGGGCATTGGTACTCAGTACCCTCCATTTTTTTATGGCTTTATTTCTTTTTGCTCCATCCCTGTCCTTACTGTCTTTGTCTTTTTCTCCATTTACCCCTGCCCTTCTCCCTATTGACTGCTCTATCTTGGTGTTTACCTCACTAACTACCCTGATTTTGGGGGGGGCTAGGATTTCCTTTCTCCTTTTCAGTGCCTCCCCCCTTGGCTAGTTCAAATGCTTGCCAATGAAGCATTTAAACCTATCACCCAGGATCCCTTGCAGCTGCTCCCATGATCATGAGGATTTGTTTCCTGTCCCTCCAAGCCATGGCGCCGGGCAGGCACCTCACCTCCCATTCCCATCCCTCCCCCAGTTCTACCCCCCAACAATTGAGTCCCCCACCAGGAGTTGTTTCCTTCCCATGTGGTGTCCTGTGCCACCCTCTTGTGGGTCTCCATTGTGGAGGTTCCCAGCATCCTCCTTCTGCAGTACCCGGAAATAAAGCAAATGCTGACTGTTACATGTCGCATCTGTGCCCACTTTGCATGCCCTGGAAAGGCCCGTGACCAACTTATGCAGCTACAGATTCAAAATGGCCTCCCTCAGCACCACCTCAAGCTTGAAGTTGTCATGAGACTGAACTTGACACTTTATATGGCAAAGCAATTGTATGAAGATTACAAAACCATCTATGAGTACCTAGTTATGCACACTAGCCGTGACAGTTCAGGGGCCTCAATGTCTATGGCAACTAAACAATGACGATTCATGGACTCAGTAATATTAATTTTGAGGCCATTTGAACATGCCACACAGGCAGTGAGTGGTGACACTGCATCCGTTAGTCAAGTCAGTGCCGAGGAAGACTTTGTTACTTTGTTGAATCTTCAGCCTAGCCTTGATGTGGCCAGAGATAGGTCAAGCTGTGCATTATGAAACACATGATTACAATATTAGACAGCAATCGACACATCGCCACTATTCCGCAATCTCCAGAATCTGGAATAACCACAATGCTGGACCCATGCTACAAATGTGGCATAGCATTCATACTGGAGGGAGTGCATGATCAGGTTCAAAATCTGACTGTACAGCTTGTCTGATTGGTTCATGGGGCACAGAAGTCTTGTGCAAAGTTCTGCAAACCACAGCATAACAAGGCTGAAGGTCACTGTGGACTGAGTACATCCAGTATGGTGGTTGAGGATCAAGGGGTGGTGTCAGCTGCACAGTTGTCCATTAATTTGCTTTGGGGTGCTTTGTCCCAAGTAGAAATTTGTAACCTAGATGAATCTTGTGAACAGGTGGACAATTCATTAGGAATGCGTGCATCACAGACCATGGTTGAGGCCTATTTGGCAGAAAACAGGCATCTGACAATATTGGACAATTCTTTGGTGTACTGGAGTGGCAAGGTGAATGAATGGCCAGTGCTGATGTCAGCAGCACTGAAGTACCTGACCTACCCACCCTCTAGTGTAAGTGTGGAGAGGGTATTTAGTTCTGCAGGGGCCATAGTGCGTGACTGTCATGCTAATCCATCACCTACAAATTTCAGCATGCTAACATTTATCAAAATGAATGAAGGTCACATACCAAGTAGGACAACCACATCTATGTTTGTACCCAGTCACAATGATGGTTGTGCTGATGATGCAGGTGAAGTAGACCATCTTGGTGTCAGCGTCAAATGGTGTACCATTGAGTTTGATGATGCAGTCATGGAAAATGACTCCAGCATTGAGGATTGCGAGGGCTGTTTCCTCCTTGATGATGATGAGGAAGATGGTGGAAGGGCGTAATGGCAAAATTACCAGGGTGAAGGCTGTCGCAGTTCCATAATGTTACCATTTTTTTGCATTAAAAAATGAAAAACAGTGGCCTTGACTATCATATGACAATTGACAAATAATGACATGTCGTTATATTTTTACTTCCCCTTTCTTGATTTTGAGGGTACAGTTCACAGAACGTGTGCAGTCATTATTACCCGCAGCCCTCTAAACACAAATGTCAACTTGTAGCCACTTAAATCCTGCTGATTGAATGATGGAGATCATCCTGACACTGAAAAACAGCAACGCATCCCAGCCAGTCACCCTACTTTTAGCGAGACACACCAGAGACATCCCTTACAGAAATAATTATATGAAATGTTTTCATGCATGGTTAATCTTGGCCAAACTGGATTTGTCTTGGGTAGGCACACCCAGGATAACATCAAAAGGTCGCTGCATGTGTTGCATCGTGCTGCCTGGTCGAGGGCCCCTTTTATGCTTTTAAGCTTGGATGCTGAGAAGGCCAACCGGGTAGCGTGGGGGTTCATGGAGCTGACCCTAAAGAAGTTCAGATTTTCGGATTTCTTTATCAAAAGTATAAACAATATTTACTCAAATCCAAAAGCCTATGTGAAAATTAATGGTAGCATTACATCCCCAATCCACTTATACCGGGGTACTAGACAGGGCTGCCCACTTTCTCCTCTCCTATTTACTCTATATTTAGAACCTCTGGCTCAGATGATTTGGCAAGACAAGCTAATACAGGGAAGGGAATTGGGAGGGGAAACACATAAACTAGCTCTCTATGCAGATGATCTGTTGATCTGTCTAAAAAACCCGGAGCAATCATTGGAGCCCCTTTGAGCATGCCTGATAGAATTTGGTCTATTAGCTGGGTACAAAGTAAACCTGACCAAAACTGAAGTATTAAAATTACAATATGATCCCTCAGACAAGATTGTGAAGAAGCTTCCTTTCAAATGGAATCTAACCCATATTAAATATTTGGGAGTTCAATTAAGCCCGCAACCAGATCAGCTGCTCTCTCTTAACTTTACCCCAATTCTGAAAGATATCAGAATGGAGTTAGAACATTGGGCCCCAGTCCCTATTTCCCTGGCACAGAAAGTAGAGGCAATAAAAATGGTAATTCTACCTAAATTTCTATATCTGGCTCAAACCATGCCCATCCTTGTCCCAGAATCATACTTTAATACACTCAATAGAGGAATATCCCACTTTTTATGGGGGTCTCAAAGATCAAGGGTGCACCTTTCAGTGCTACAAATCCCAAAGAGGGAGGGATGTTTGTCTCTCCTAAATTTTAAATTATATTACCAAGCAGCTCAATTGAGGACTGTACTGTACTGGCTGAATTGAATGTACCTAGTGAAATGGAAAACATTAGAATTATGGGAGGGGTCACTTGAAAATCTTAATTTTGCCCTCCTAGGACAGAGAGAGGGGCCTCCCACCCATCATGAAAGCAACCCGTATACGGCCCCAACCTTAAGTATATGGTTTGGAATACTGAGGGATAGGAAGACTAGACACTGGAGGCATCTTTTGTTCTCGGTTCCATATTTGGATACCTTCCTCCCCACTAAGTGGGATGCAGGGTTCAAAAAATGGGAGATAAACAACCTGCATCTTATAAAGTATTTCTTGGAGGGAAATGAGATAAAGGTACTCCAAACTCTGGTTAATAACTATGGAATTTCCTGGCAAAATAGGTTTTGATACTTTCAAATTAGAAACTACATAAAAGAACTCCAGGCACAACTGGATACTGAAAATCCCCCTCCACCACAGATACCTCATATCCTCAAGAAAGCAGTGGAGGGTGACCCTCTACAACTCACATTATCTCTAGTTTATATCAAGTTCTGCTCTCTTGGAAAAGAGATACAGTTTTCTCACTCAAAAAAGCGTGGGAATGTGATTTGGGGATCCAGATCACAGAAAAATTATGGTTTTTGGACACAGGGGAGAATACATTGGGGCTTATCGGTGATTAGTTGGCAGGAGTTTTCCTGGAAGGTATTTATTAGATACTTCTGGACTCCAGCAATACAAGGGAAGTATCAGGGGGGTAACCATTTAACTTGCTGGAGAAACTATGGGCATTCACCAGCAGCCCTGGGGCACATATTGTGGGGTTGCCCTGTACTGTCTTCATTTTTTCAGGAACTACAACAGGCCCTACAGACAATTTTAGATCCTGGGCTGTATGTTACTTCCATGTGCTATTTATTTTTGGACTTACCAAAGGAATATAGAATCCCCAGTGTAAGCAAGTTCTTAAAAATCTCTTTCCTAGCAGCCCAAAAGGTGGTAACAGAACACTGGCTGTCACCAATGATAATTACATTACAAATGTGGCAGGATCTTATGATCGCTATATACAGAACAGAAGCCTTAACGGAAGGCTATCATAAGAGGGTACCAAAGTTTGAGATACTCTGGAGACACTGGGTGCTATTTATGTCTGAGGTGAGACATCCCCTGATAAAGAGTACCTTAGGGGTATTATATCAGTGCCCCACAAGTGAGACATGACATACTCCAGTAAGTTAAGACAGAGTTGAACCATCTCTGTTCTTCTCATACCCCTCCTCTGGTAAGTTAGATTGTTAAGTTTACCCCCATTTATAAAGAAAATTCTGTGTCAGGGCGGGGAATTATCTATTTCTTGTAAACAAATTCCTTTGAGTAACTTGGGTAACTGGAGCATTTGTCTTATCCACGGAGTTCCCTGTGAGATGTATATATACTCCATGTCTCTTCTAAGGTTGTTGTGATACTGAGCATATTATAACATGTGTCAATGTGAACTAAATCAAATAATTTGAGCATGATTGTACTCTCTCTGTATGTATTGTTTGTCTATAAAATCTTAAATAAAGTTTCAAAAAAAGAAATGTTTTCATGCAGCACACATAAAACTACCCAAGTGATATGCATGCTGCAAGTATGATTTAAATGTTAAATTGTAACTGATTGCATGCATATGGCATGTGTACAGTAAGTAAGTGTGTAAACCATGATTTTTATGTTTAATTGGGAAAGACTGCATGCATGTGGCATGTGTGCAAAAAGCAAGTGGCCACTGATAACTGCATATGTAAAAGTTAAGTGACTTGCTCAGGATCACACCATGCACAAGTGGAGGTTGATGAGATTCAAACCCAGGTTTTCATGTCTCCTGGCTTGTAGTTCAGTGCCAAAAAGCAAGTGGCCACTGATAACTGCATATGTAAAAGTTAAGTGACTTGCTCAGGATCACACCATGCACAAGTGGAGGTTGATGAGATTCAAACCCAGGTTTTCATGTCTCCTGGCTTGTAGTTCAGTGCCTTTAACCACTAAGCCAAACTGTCTGCACACAAAGGGCTCACTTGTATTTCAATACATACTGTATCTGAATACATCCTGGCTGAAGTTCTACCGCACCCCCCCCCAAAAAAAAAGAACTTTGTCCCGATTTTTCTCCCCAACTCCATTCTATTCAATACCCTTCCCCTATGGATCATGAAGCCTCCCAAAGATGAAGAAACGTGAAAAACACATCAATATTTCAGTCCTTCCTCCTTCCCCAATCCCCCTGTAAAACAATTATTTACTTTTACTTACCCAGCCACATGACCTGAACCTGTAGCCTGGCATAGTGTTCAACCAGCCCAGTTTTCAGTCCACTCCCCCTCTGTCCTTCCACCAGAAGCTGGATGCTAGAACAGACCACCACAGGTCCCCAACATGGTCCGCGACCAAATCACCTCACCAACCAAACCCACCCAACCTGGGTTGCTTGCTTCTTGCTTGGTTGCTGCTGTGGCTACTGCTGCTGCACTGCACTGATCAAGGCCTATGAAGGCCACTGTCACCACTGCTGCTAAGCCTAGCTTGCTGCCATGGGGGTCTGTGCTGTTTTTTTTTTTTTGCAAGGCAAGCTTAGTAGAGCAAGTAGGTAGCCTAGTCTTGAGTTAATGCCTAGCTCACCCTCTGCCCCTTCAGCCACTGGGGAGACAGAGACTCACTAAGAGTAGACCAACAAAAATATGCTGCCACAACAACTCTATTGCGAGTTCAGTGCTCACTGACTCCTCCAAGCTGTAGTGTGCAGTCTGTCTTCTCTGTGGTGGGAAAGACAGTGTCGCACTTGCAAGACTCATGCACTCTTTCTTGGCTGGAGCTTATCCACATCACATGTGATTGTGCCACTGCTAATAGGTGGAGAGAGTGGACAACACAATACAGACACAGTCGAGTCTGAGAGTACCTACAGTATGAGCAAACACAGGCCAGGTGGGCACTTATAGTGCAAAAGATGAAATCCAAATTTAAAGCCTTTATTGCCACACCATAAGAACAACCTAGGCACCAATGGGGGGTTACAGCCTCATCTGCCCTACCTAAATGGCACCACTGTTTAATGGTAGACATTAATTCTTAGGTGCTAATGCAATAGTTTCCACTGTGTTCTAAGGTACTGTATCTCCATGTTTCATGATGTGTCCTGATCATCATGTGGGTTAGTGTCCCTCATTTTGAGCGTCCATGTCCCTCATTTCAGTGACAAAATGTGAGGTGTGGTGCATGC
Source organism: Neoceratodus forsteri (assembly GCA_016271365.2). Taxonomy (NCBI): domain Eukaryota; kingdom Metazoa; phylum Chordata; order Ceratodontiformes; family Ceratodontidae; genus Neoceratodus; species Neoceratodus forsteri. The sequence continues at coordinate 1,274,278,494 of CM057450.1, read as the reverse complement.
TTCCAAGACCCTATTCAACACAAAGAGTACTGAGCATGGCCATAGTGTATATGCTCAATACAGAATGACAAAGGGAAAGTAAGTGAGATGAAATAGTCATGGAGAAATGGTTCCATGTGATAACAGTGATTGCGGAATAGCGATCGCTGTTTGGGCAAGTGTACATCACCGAAAATAAATTTCAGCAATGTACACTTGTGGCGGACACCAAGAGGGCCCTTGAGATTTAGGTTTCTAACTTTTATATGGGGTCTGCACCCCCACATCCCCCTACAATAGGATTCTCAACTCCAGGGGGTTGCATGTCGAGGGAGTGCAAAAGTAAAAAAAAAAAAAAAAAAACAGCGCAAAAACCACGAGTGCACCCATCACCTTTCCAACCCCAGCCTGCCCCCAACCCACCATGCTACACTTCCATCTCAGCATCCCACCACCACACTACATCCCACAAACCTTCCCTCCTTCTGCTCATTGCATGGGGTGGTCCCTCTCCACCCCACCGTGGGCGTGTATATATAGTGACATCCCATTGCTATATTTGCCAAACCCCCCATCCAGTTACCCCACCACCACCAGGTAGCCCTGTGCACAGGTGCCATGATTAAGTCACCCTTTCTGAAAGTATTCAATCACGGTCGCCTTGTACACGATATACTGGAGAAACACATTTGTAGCACTAAATATGCATAAGGGATTTGCATGGTCCAAAACAAAAAGGATAGGCTTCACAACACAGAGGCCCCTCTTCATACATCTGAAATGGGGGATGTTGAATGGCTATATCTTAGGAATTTAATGCAGTAAGCAAACAATACTTTACAAATTAATGGCTATTTAATGACAAAAATCAAAAGCCATTAAACAACTTACAAAAGGATCAGAATTAATGAGTTTACCTAATTTTTATGAACAGATCCAGAAGCATATGATTTGATATATTTTATTGGACCAACATAGATGTTACACAAAAAAGAATAAATTGCTCTAGCTTTCAGACCAACCAGGCCCTTCTTCAGAGGGTTGGAAGGTTAAAGCTTCTGAAGAAGGATCTGGTTGGTCCGAAAGCTAGAGCACTTTGTTCTTTTTTGTGTAACATCTATGTTGGTCCAATAAAATGTATCAAATCATTTGCTTCTGGATCTGTTCTTACAAGGATCAATACGGTAACTACACTGTTTGTTTGCCTAATTTTTATGGTAATTCAAATAAAAATGTATTTTAATGACTCTAATTGCTAGCAGTAGTATAAGAAACAGAAACTGATGTGTTTTTTTTAGATGAGATTTGCATCAGCTTAGCTGCTGCACAGATGGCAAGTGTGCAACATGTGAACCTGATGTGATGTTTAAATAATGTTCACACCAGCTTAACTGCTGCACTGATGTCAAGCGTGCGACACGCAAACCTGACGTAATTTTTAGAAAATGTTCACACTAGCTTTCCTGCCATGCACATGTCAAGCTTGCAGCATACAAACCTGATTTGTTTTTTAAACCTGGTTCGCTAAGGGTCACTTTGTGTATGCAAACTGCATGCAAACATTGCACAATTAAGCGTGTGGCATGCATTCTGCTGTACACAGCACATCTATATTTCTGTAGGGGATTGTACCTGTGCCCAAGCTATGAACCCTCAGCCAGCCACAGCCACCCTGCTTCTTGAGAGTGAGAGAGAGACATTGTACCTGTGCTCAAGCTATGAACCCACAGCGACCACAGCCACCCTGCTTCTTGAGAGTGAGAGACAGAGAGACAGTCTATGAACCCACAGCCAGTCACAGCCACCCTGCTTCTTATCATTAATTTACAGTAAGTATGTACTAATGCCACGTACTATGGTTTTGACTTGAACTGTGGTGTGAATCCTTCCTTTACCATTTTAAAGATGCCACTGTCATGAAATACAGGCAACTGATTTTCATTTTGTTTTCACAGGTTATTGACTTTGTAAACTTGCAGGACTACAGTACTCCTACCACCTAAAGGATAACATCTACAGGTAAATATCACTCTTATTTCCTCTATCATTTTTTGTTTTATTTTTTTTCTGCCGGTGTAAAGCATTCAATGGTGGTGACATACTGGCCAGATAATATATTTTTTCTTCACAGATGGGACAGTGGTACTTCAGTACACCAGGGTTGTACAATGTGTTATCCTGGTCCTGAAAACACATAATGTAATGTAACTTAAGACAGTGGGCCAGTGCATGTCACTCACGAAAGGTGTTAATTTTTTTAAGGGCTTTACTAATTGCTTGGTATTTTAAGCTTGATAAGGGGTTTACTAATAGCTTGGTAAATAATTATCAGTCAAAATTGTAACAGCATTCTTGCACTGATGCTTTAATTGTCATGCTGTCTTACTTTTTGGTTACTGTTTAATGTGTTACATACATTTTCATAGTATACATACCCACAACAACTACAATCAACGTACCATGAAGTCACCTACCATGACAATCAACCGCCCATCATAATTGATTATATTATGAATGTGGCTGGAATATATTAATATCTTGCTAGCTACTGTACATCATTCAGCGTGCGGTATTAGTGTCCACATGTGAAGAATAATCCCCAGAAAAAAATTTCAGAAAAGTAGCAAGTATTTTAGAAGTTGTTACTTAATTTAGTTTATTTTTCACACGATCAAAGTTTGGTAAAATGGTGGATGCTGCGTGCTTTCATTACAGGTGAAACTGTGGCACCGCATAGCATGCTACAATAAAACTGTCTTGAAGATGGTATTTTGGCATCGCAATTTCAAATGAAATGAAGGCATGCAGTGTCTGCAAAGTTAGCGACCATATGTCTTATTAAATAAAACAAAGTAAGGAATAAGAACAAAAACATTTCTATTGCAGAAGGCAGACTGGGGTGGGGGTATTTGGGAGAGGTAGGGAATTGGATTTAGTATTATGAGCATCAAGAAATACAGGATTAACAAAATTAACATAAGGAAGAAAATATTAATTGAACATAAATTACATACTTAGTCTGTAATAAAAAAATTATTGCTTAAAAAAAAGGAAAAGCAGAAGACAGATTTTTTGGGGGGGAGATTTTGTGAAATAATAATTGTTTATTGGGCCTGTGGGGGCTGAGGCTGACCACAACTGTGTTCTTAACAAGCTGATTATCTCAGCATTCTGACTCTCAATCCTGTTCAGCTGCTGCACTGCACCCTCCACTACATTTTTGATAGCTTCCACCTCAAACCACAGCACAGCCAGGTCAGCCTGTGTGTCAAGCTGTTCTGAGGGGTCACACTCATGGGCAGCTGCAGGAGCCACCACTTCTGCTGCCCTGGCCATTTGTTGGTGACACTGCACAGGTGGACACTCTCCCTCTTCAGCGATTTTGGCTGCAGGAGTGGCTGGTACCTCCTGCAGTTTTGCTTCCCACTCAGCATAGTGGTGTACTAAAAGGTGTGTTCACTGACCACCCGTGCCCTAGTGGCTGTCCTTGCACCCCTGACTTACAAACATGTCACACAACTTGCACTTCACTACCATCGGGTCACCAGGGAGCAGGTGAACAATTGCCAGATGGGAGAGTTGCGGAGAGGACCAGGCACAGGTGGTGGGGGGGGGGACCAGATAATGCTGCCTTCTGTGCAGCAGTTGGTGGAGGGGCAATAAGCTGCTGCTGCTGTGGTTCCTGCTGTTGCTGATCTTCAGGCTGCTGCTGTTCCATTGCTGCAGGGCTGGCAGTGGCTAAAACATTCATCATCAAAGAAGAAGAAGAAGCAGCAGCTGCTGCCTCAGGCACCACACAGCCATTTTCAACATTGTGCTGTGCCTGTGAGGGACCACGTGAGGTCCAACCAGGACTGCAGTTCAGTCTAAATGGTCACCCTAGGCTGCTGTGCATTTGGGGCCCCCGCTGGCCACCACTTTGGCCACCTCTCTCTATATTAACTAAAATTAAACTTAACTCAAAAATAAAACAAAAAAATACTAGTAGAACGGCTAGTACTAAAACTACTCTAACTGAAACTAAGTAACAAAAATAAACAACTTTTTTTAACTAAACTAAGCTTTCAAATCAACTCAAACTGGCTGCAAAACTTAAACAGCACAATCAAAAAACTTAAAAGAACAAAAAATGCTCAATATATAGACTTTACTGCAAAAAAGCACACCTTCCACCAACACTGCTGACTAAACAGTTCCTTCTACAAGAAAAAGTTACCTAGTTCTCTGACTTCCTGCCTAATTAACTGCCTACCTCCATCATGTGACCTGCAGCCAGTCAGACATGTGATCTGTGGGCTGTTTCTTACCAAATTCGCCTTCTCAAACTGTAACTCCAAAGTTAACTGCAAAGTTCATTAAAGGCAAATTTCAACATTTTAATGGAAATTTCGCATAGTGCTAAGTAAATTTGAAGTTGCCCACTTCGAGTTCACTTTGCAGGCGAATTTAAACTTTGCTGCATCTCTACTTATCAGCTGAGCTGCTCTCTGGCAGAAATAGTGATCCAATCAAATTGTAGCAAAACAGACAAATCATTTGGCCTGCACTGGTTAAATTGGTTTGTATTTTCTCAGATGCCCTCCAACTTTAGTCTATGGTTGCAGAAAGACGTTTCAGTTGTACTGGAGGTATAGCCCAGCAGCAGAAAGGTGTTTCAATAGTACACTAGGGGATAGTTCAATGGGGGACTGATGACAATGGACCCCCTTGTCCACTTTTTTAATAGTAATGTCTTGATTATTCTGCAGTGTTTCTAAGGCTACATGTACTGTACCTCTCTACTCAAATTGTTGTACCTCAAGTTTAAAATTGTGTCCAGTTAGGTCTTGGATATTCTTCTCACGAAGCTATTTAAAAATTAAAACTGTAGGATTGGAAGGTGAAATGTAAGTGGACTTCCTTTTAAACTCTATTTCATTAGTTGGAACAGTATTTGTAACTTGGGTAGCCTGAGGTCTCACAGTTTCCATTTGTAAGAAACCCATGTTTGAATTGTCACCAAAAAAGTTTTTAATTCAGTTTCTGTGTAAATTTGTGCAGATCTATTACACCATCAAACTCTTGTATAGTGATTGTTGGAATAAATGACAGGTCAGATTGTAAGACATGTTCTTTTACTGGTGATAAAATATGGCTGGAGATATTAACCACAATATTGGAATCACTTACAATTTGTAGATCTTTTGCCTGCCTCTTCTTGATTTGTTCCACCCTCTGTGGGAGGCCAGACATTTACTATAGAGAATATACCCTATGGCCAATATATGAGAGTCAAATGGAACTGCAGTGATAATATAGCCTTTCAGGTTTTGGCCCGTGATCCAAGAACTGCATAAGAGATTTCAAACTAGGGGGTATAGTGAACAGTGTCTCTAAGGAGCAGAGAATGGAACTGAAGATGCAGATCATAGGTCCCTCCTACAAAGAAGGAACAGGTCATGAAGTACAGAAGAAGGGGGAGGTCCTGTGTTTGTTACAACTTTTACCACACAGTCATTTAAAATTGGTTAAATTCTCAGAAAACACTGGCGTGTGTTTGGATGTGAACCAAAGTGAAGGGAAATAGCTAAAACACCACCACAAATGATTTCTAGGAGGGAAGAAATATTGAAGACACCTTGTCCACAGTCTACATAAACCAGTGAAATCACAAAATAATTTACTTCCAGGGGAACATTTAATTCAGTGCTTCACACACAATTGCTGAAAAAGATGGAGGATCTGGGAGTGGCAAGGAACTTAATAAGATGGGTAGGGAATTGACTGAAGGGGAGGTAGCAGAGGGTAATAGTAAATATGGTCAAACTGGAAGAGATGGAGGTCACAAGTGAAGTGCCACATGGATCTGTCTTGGGCCTAGTCCTCTTCAATATGTTCATCAGTGACATTAGAGAAGGAATCTGGGGCAAGCTGTGTCTCTTCACTGATGACACAAAGCTCTGTGGGAGAGCAGACAGCAGTGAGAGAATTAGGGAGACGCAGAGTGAAGACAATTTCTATACAGTGAACAGTGTGTGCAGACTTCAACATTTAGACAAACATCTCAGTTTCAGCATCCATTCCCTCCCGAATTTCTCACTCTTCTTTGTCCTGTTGGTCCTATTTGGAATTGTCCAGTCAATACCTCGAACTTTTGGAGCTTAAATATTAATTTGTTTTACTGCTTACTGCAGCAGGTTCTGAATTTTTTGCCTCCCTTTAGAGTTTCTACATTTATTAGATCAAATAAGCAATGTCTGTATTTGGCTTTTTTTAATTATTTCACTGGGATATTGCCCTCTTCTATTTTTCAGTTATGAATATGCCAAAACATTAATGTGTGTTGTACTAATATCGTTTTCCAAGATGTATTTGTGGAGAGTGGCATCCTCAAAGGTAACTGTACCTTTAATCACACACCATTTAAGCCATGTGGTGTTTCTTGCCCCCAGTACAGTGTCGCAGTCAAGCCACACAAGGGCAAAGGTCTTGAATTTCAGGAGTGCAGACTTTGCTAGGATGGGGATATGCATCAAAAAAGCCCTGGTGAGGAAGCCAGGGGTAGGGTCGAGGAACAGTGGGCAAACCTAAAAGGAGCCATAGTGGAGGTGACAAACCAGTGCATTGAACAGAGAAACAAGGGAAAGAGAAGGAAAAAAAAACCACTATGGTACTCAAGGGATGTGGCAGAGAAAGTAAGGGCCATAAAGTTGGCTTTCAAAACATACAAGGGGATGCAGAATGAAGAGGACAGGGAGGTGTATTTGATTAGACAGAGGGAAGCATGGAAAGCAGTTAGAAGGACAAAGGCTCAAACAGAAGAGAGAATAGCTCGAACAATAAAGAAAGGGGATAAGACATTCTATAGATACATTAGTGAAAGAAGGAAGACCAGGGGTGGGATTGTAAGGCTTAAAGGAGAAGGAGAGAAATGTGTGGATGGGGACCTAGAAAATACTTCAACACTGAACAAATACATTTGTTCAGTGTTCATAGAAGAAGGGAAGGGAGAGGGACTGCAGCTAGGTATCAGAAACCAAGGAGGGAGGGAGGGAGGTGAACAACAGTCCATTTACAGAAGAGAGAGTCCTAAAAGAACTCACAAAACTGAGGATGGCCAAAGCAATGGGACCAGATGGCATACATCCTAGGATATTGAAGGAACTATGGGTAGTGCTGGCAGCACCACTGGCAGACCTGTGTAACAAGTCGCTAGATACAGGAGTGGTTCCGGAGGACTGGAGAAGGGCATGTGTGGTCCCTCTTCACAAAAGTTGGAGTAGAGAGGAGGCTGGTAACTATAGACCAGTCAGCCTCACCTCCATAGTGGGGAAGATTATGGAAGCGCTGCTAAAGAGAAAGATAGTAGAACACTTGGAATCCACTGGAGCAGAGGATCTGAGGCAGCATGGATTCACTGCAGGAAGGTTATGTCAAACAAACCTGATAGATTTCTTTGACTGGGTGACAGAGGAGGTGGATCGGGGGGGTGGGCAGTGGACATCACATACCTCAATTTCAACAAGGCCTTCGACACCATTCCACATAAAAGACTGGTAAAAAAGCTGGGTAGCCTGGGGGTGGGTCACAAGGTAGTTAACTAGGTTAGAAATTGGTTGAGGGACAGAGAGCTGAGGGTGGTGGTGAATGGGGTTTAATCTGAGGAAAGGGGGTGACCAGTGGGGTACCACAAGGTTCAGTCCTGGGGCTAGTCCTTTTCAATGTCTTAATTAGTGACATTGCTAAAGGACTGGAAGGGAAGCTTTGCCTCTTTGCAGATGACACCAAGATCTGCAACTGGGTAGACACTCTAACGAGGGTGACGAGAATGAGAAGGGACCTAGAAAAGCTAGAAAAATGGTCCAAAGTGCATCAGCTAAGATTCAATGTGAAGAAGTGCAAAGTCGTGCACCCGGGATGCAGAAACCTAGGGGAGGGTTACAGAATGGAGGTGAGTTCTTGGTGGTCACCAAGGAAGAATGGATTTGGGAATAATCATTTCAGATGACCTAAAGGTGGCCAGGCAGTGTGCTAAGATGATGGGGAGGGCCAGTGGCATGCTAGGGTGCATAGGAAGGGGTATCACTAGGAGAAGAAGGGAGGTGGTAATGCAACTATACAAAACACTAGCGAGGCCTCATCTGGAGTACTGTGTACAGTTCTGGAGGCCGCATCTCTGTAGGAACATAGAGTAGAGGCAGTTCAGAGAAGCGCAACTAAAATGGTGCATGGTTTGTACTAGAAGACGTGTGAGGTGAGATTAAAGATCCTTAATATGTATATGTTGGAAGAGAGGAGAGAATGGGGAGATATGATAGAAACCTTCAAGTACCTTAAGGGCATTAACAAGGTGCAGGTGGGCGACATCTTTCAAGTTAAGGAGACGAACAAGAACGAGGGGGCACTGACTGTTATTCTCTGACTAAGCACCATCACAAGTGTAAAATGTATGATCTCCTTAGGCTAAGGCTGCAGACAGCAGGGGCTGATGCTGCAATAAATGAGATTTCTGATTAAAACAGCGTTGTGTTTGTTCGTCTGAAAGGGGTGAGTGCGCATTCTGAAATATACCAGTTCTGTGTAGCACCACCATCCCTGTGCTTGCCCTTCATCGCACACAACACGGATTACCTTTAAGGATGCAGCATGTGATTAATTGAAAACCTCTCAGTGAACATTCAACCAGCCCCTCGCAACTAAGATGGAAGAAACTAATCCAGAAAGCAGCGGACAAGGAAACCAGGACAGAAAAGCATTTTCGACTCACTGTTTGTGGAACACACGGAGAATCCCATCCCTCACAATGCCAGCATGAGAGCAAATGCGAGTACAGAGACATCTGAGGATACATCTACTGGTAACACCATTAGACAGACATTTTTCACTTTGGAAAAACTGGTGACTAGAACTAGAAGGCTCTACTGGCAAGAAAAAACAATGTTAGCCTATGTTGCAGTAAAGAAAGCCCCACATGGGTTAAGAATACTAAAAAAACCTATGTTTGGTGAGAACAGACCCAGATTTATTAAAGAGTGGGAAACTATCATGCCTGAGGCATCAGAAAACCATATGAACTTAATTATCAGAGAGAGTGCCGAAATGCAAACTGAGATTAAAACCGGCTTAAAGGCACAGAAACTGGTAGTAGCTGCTTATTGTGAATACTCAGATTTTGAACGATGTCAATCCAAATTTAAAGAATACTTGAAATTTTATGATTTAAAAATACAAATGCAGAAAAATAAGAAGTTTCTAAGGGATTACAATGATTACAAAAACAACATGGTGTTTAATTGAAAGAGGAAACCTGCTGCACCTGAGGACACACCCACAGCTACTACTCCTGCTACTCCTATCACTGATACCTTGGTAACGCATGATAGTAGCAGTGCTTTACGCTCTATACTTAAAAGAACTGACCACCTGAACTACAGTACCAGGACAGTACTTCAGAAAATGACGAGAATGAACCCGGGGGTCTTTTTGGGTGCAACTCCTCCTAGGGCAGTTCCCAGGAGGAGCAACAGATGAACACGGTTTCAGTTCCCCACAGAAGGCAGGGGTGGACAAAGCATCAGAAGAAATTGAGGAGGATGAGGTGGGGGGGTTCATATAAAGATCCTCCTGGCATGACATTCTGTAACCTATCCAGAAAGGAAAGGGTAGCTTTGGACATAATCAATCAATCAAAATCTTTATTTATCCAGGTGGGCACCATTGAGCAAGGCTCATTTGCACTGGTGCAGGACCAGATATTGTAATAAAACCTGCTGACAAGGGGGGTAGCATTGTGGTCCAGGGCAGGGAGAAATATGTTTTAGATATTGAACGCCAACTGTCAGATAAAAACTTTTACAATGCCTTGACCCTACTTTAAAAATACAGAAAAACATTGAAATGTACCTTTTAGAAGCTTATTAGAATGATCTAATCACATTGGGTGAATTGTATTATTTAACTGTATAGTCCCCCAATAAATTGGCCATTTACACCCTCCCAAAAGATCATAAACACCCCACAGAACCCCCTGGATGCTCTATCATGTCAGGGATTGGCTGGTTGACGGAACACATTTCTAAGTGTGTAGACAGCTTTATAAGTCCTATTGTGCCCAAACTTGGAAGTCATCTAAGAGATACTGGCCACATGCTTTCCATATTTAATGAAATACAGATTGAACAAGATCAGCTGTTAGTCACACTAGATGTGGATGCCCTTTATACTAATATACTACATGAGGGGGGGGCCTAACAGCAATTGAATCTTACTTGTTCATGCACACAGACCTGCCACAAAGCAAAATACATTTTTTGCTAGATCTCACAGACATTGCCCTTAAAAACAATGCGTTTGTGTTTCAGGGAAGAAATTTCCAACAAATGAAGGGAACAGCCATGGGGGCTACTCTAGCCCCTAGTTTGGCTAATCTGTACCTAGGGGACTGGGAAGGGGAAATATGTATTTGATGAACACAACAACCCCCATATAGATAAGACTGACATCTATAGATGATTTATAGATGATATTTTTCTTGTTTGGAAAGGTATCAGAGAGGAATTGTCAGACTTTGTATGTTTTCTAGAAGGAAAAAATCCAAACGTGTGGTTTAAAATTAAGGCAGACTTGGACTTCCGGTGATGTCCCCGATAGCAATGGAGGCTTAATTCAGAGCTCCTAGCTCACAGTGGTTCAATCTGCTGACATCTGGCATAGAAACGCTATTCTGTTAATTCTGAATGGCTGCATCTTGTCCCACAATGAGCCAAGCATCTAAATTGAGGGGTAGAGGGGGAGCGAAAAGTAACAATCGCCTCGGATCCAGGGTAGACTGGAGTCTGAGTGTATCATCAATGACGGCCTCAGAGTCTGTTATTGGCTCAGCTAGAGAGGAGGAGGGCATGCTTTCTCACAGCAGTTCCATCGACAGCAGAGCTACCTCTTCCAATATTATGAAGATGCTCTACCGAATCAATTCCAATGTTAAAGATATTAAACAGGATCTCAAGCAGCTGGAACGCAGGACCTCCGAGGTGGAATCTAATTTGAATGATGTCCAAGAGGATAGCTTATGGCTCAGTCAGGCTGTCCTGTATCTAACCAGAAGAGAAAGAGAACTTACCTTACGAGCGGAAGATGCAGAGTCGAGAGGCCGGAGGAAAAATATCCGCATCTTCGGGTTTCCCGAGCGTAGTGAACAGCATAATCCAGTCGAGTTTGTCAAGACTTGGCTCCAGATGGCGTTGGAAATACCAGAGTGGAACTCCTGGTGCTGGAGAGGGTCCATAGAGCACTAGGCCCTAAACCGAAGGAGGGGGCACCTCCCAGATCATTGCTGGTTAAATTTAACTGGTTCCCCATCAAAGAAATGGCTCTCAGGAAGGCCTAGGGAAAACAAGACCTCAGCCTACAGGGCAAGTGGGTCTGTGTGGACCAGAACTATCCCACAGCAATGATGCAGAAGTGGAAACAAGTGCTGTCAGTGATAAAACAGTTGAAGGAAAAGAACATTAAGGCACAACTGAGATATCCAGCGAAAGTATTGGTGTTTTGGGAGGAGGGACAAAAACTGTACGATTCCCTAATCCAGGCGGCCAAACCACTGCAAAAACTAGGCATTGCCCTTCAAGACCCACAACATGAAGCCATGGAACAAGCCTTACTTCAGCTCAAGTGGGAACTGGGAGGTAAAACTGCGAGGTGTGGCGAGGAAAAGGGGTTCCAGCCCAGATGACCTCCTCTACCAAAACCTGGTGCATCGGTGTAAGTCACTGAAAGCTAATCTGCAGTCCTGAACATTGCCTCAGCGAGGTATGAACCTACCTTTACTGCACTGCCTTTCTTGTAAACACCAAGGAAATGGCTGTTCTTTCTCTAAATCATATTGGATCCCTCGCTGACCGTCCTAGCCCCACAGCGCCTGTATCTAAAGGCCCCCGCAGCATAGGGTCACTCCAGAATGTTTTGTAACGGCGTGTGGCATTTATACCTGAAAAACTTTCTGAACTGTCTACTCTTTCCTGCCATGAATTGTGCGAGAGGAAACCACTTACATACCACGTATTTCTCCTTAAGCCTGACTGTCTGCCACAAAATCATGCTGCAATCCTTTTTCCTTCAGGAGAACTCTGCCACTGGTTTCATCAGCAGATTTAGGCCACGGAGCATCCCCTATATAGTAAACAGCCCAACTCCTACCATAATAAAGTACTAGCACCAGTTGTTTGCTCACAAGAGCAAGTGCACGGGAACTTTCAAGAGGCTGGTGGGTAATGGGACAAATCGAAGTGCAAAGCAAGGACTCTGGAGTCAGCATCTGAACTTTGGTCCATGCAGTGGCTGGCATTGCTATCCTGGTGGACTGGGGAGCTCTATTTGCACCACAGTAACTTGTTTTGATCACTCTACAACTTTTTTGGTCAGATAGCTCATACCCCCAACTATGCTTCAGTGAGAAGGGTCATAGGCTAATCTAGTCTTTAACTTTGTATTTTGTGCTTGCTGGCTGCTGATTGGTGGGGGGGGGGAGTGGAACTAGAGAAAGCAGGCAGACAGCGCAGTTAACTGTTCTGCCGTTTGAGTATTTTTCTTTTTCTTTTTCATTTTGGAATATAAGACCATCCAGGAGTAATTAAATATTTTAATTTATAATGTCAGATATCCCTATATGCAAAATATTATGAATACTACTGGAATCCCAAACTAGGAGAGGGTCCCTCCTGTCAGTTTTTCTTTTCCGTGCCTCAGGGTGTGCCAGGAGGTGATTGCTCTCTTTCCTCTCATTTACTGTGGAGACCACACTGCTTCCAGAGGTGAAGAGTCCTGCAGTTAGGGACCTGGGCTCCAGGGCAGAAGGATTATCCTTACAAGCTCTGAAACACTTTACCTAATTCAGTATTGTGGCCCTTTGGCAATGCTCTTCATTTAATGTTTCTCGTTCGTGCCCTAACACATCCTGTGGTTTAGGGTATGTTTAGGGATGTACAAAGTTTGGGAGCTGAGGGGGAAGGGAGGGGAAATGTGTTGTTTTGGGTTGGGAGAATATTTTAGAGCAACGGGTTGTGCATCGGAATACTGTATGTAGTTGTATTGCAGAATCATTGTATTACACACAGCCTCAGAGGTGCTGTACCCTGGGGGGGGGGGGCGGCATTGTCTGGCCTCACTGCTGTTGGCAAGGGTTCCAGAGATCTTTGATATATTTCCACTCATTCAAAATGGTGTCACTTAAAGTTATTTCCCCTAAACATTAAGGGTATAAACTCTTTGGTAAAAAGATACAATGTACTCTGGGATCTTGCTCGGGCACAGTGTGGCATTAGCCTTCTCCAGGATACCCACTTGTCCCTAGCAGAGCATGCAACGCTACAAAGAACCTGGGTGGGGGATGTGGTATCTCTGTCTCATCCCAACTGCAAAAAAAGGCAAGAGTGGCTATTTTGGTAAAGAAGGGGCTGAGCTTTCAGAAAACTGGAACCTTTATCGATGGTGAGGGCAGGCTAGCGATTCTCTCCGGCACTGTGGCGAGTTGCACGATACACATGGTCAGTGTCTATGGACCCACACCACATAGGCCACAGCTCTTTAGACAGGTTTTTGGGTGGATTGCCACACTCCCAGAAGTGCAAATGATTGTGGGGGGACTGGAATTGTGTTGCGGACCTCCTTTTAAATAGGTTTACAAGAACACAACAGGGGCCATGATTAGGGGAACAAACACCTTAAATCTCTTATAGAGATGCTGCAGGGTTAGTAGATACCTGGAGAGAGATGTACCCCTCCAGTAAAAGTTACACTTTTTACTTTCATGTTCAGGAAACGTATTCCCCCATAGATAGATTCTATACTCAAAAAAACGGGGGCCACACTATTAAGGACATAGAGATATAGCCTAACTACTTAACGGATCAAGCCAAAGTCAGCATTACAATAGAACTAGGTCCCCTGGACAAGCAATCTGTGTGGAGATTAAATGTTGGACTCCTGCGAACTAAGACTTTCAATTTAAAAATCAAAGAGACCATTACCAATTATATAAAATAAAATACTGAAATGGCTTCTGAGATAACTTTTTTTGGATGGATTAAAGGTGCCGGTAAGGAGGAAGGCCATAGCCTACGTGTCATATAAGAAAAAAGTTGCATATACTAAGCAGAAAAATCTGGAACAGAAAATTAGGGAATTACAGGGCCTACACCAGTTAAAGAGGACACCGACTCTGTTGAAAGAACTAAAAGAACTAAAGACACAACTAGAAGAAATCCTTAAAGCCAAAACCAAGAATGCCTTAAGGTTCATAGCACAAAAATATTATGAGGGAGGTAACAAAGCGGGCCATCTCCTTGTGTACAGGCTCGGAAAACAGGCTGCCAATGGATATATTCCCAAAATCAAGAAAAACAAGGAGACCCCTTGATGGAAATGAAACCTGCCAAAATAGCTGAAATTTTCTGACAATTTTATGCAGCACTGTATATATCAGAGGCTAAGGCCGATCATACAAATCGGATCCAGGAATTTTTAAATAAAATCAAGTTGTCTAAGCTGACCCCAGAACAGGCCCATCATTTAGAAAGACCCTTTTCCCAAGAGGAAGTAACTTCTGTAATTAAAAACCTAAAACATAATGGGCTGGATATTCAAACTGCGCCATTCTTAGGCGCAAGCCCTTGCGCTGTGCAAAATAGTTGCGCAGGGGTGTGGCTGGGGCGATATTCAAAGGAGTTGCGCTGTTGAACAACTCCTTTGAATATCACCCCCCAGCCACAGCCACTGTACATGGCGCAGTGGAAATTGTGCCACTGCAAGTTGTCAGAGTGGAGCATACAACTTGCGTGGCGGCAAGTACCATTGCGCCATGTACAAAATCCCCATATTCAAAAGGTGACATGCAAATGGGGCCATAATTCATGCAAGGCGCAGAGGGCCATTTGCATCTGATTATAACCCCATTGCATGCCATTAGCATGCAGTGCGCCGATCCCGAGGACTTAGCCTGGCACCCTGCCAGGCAGCAGCCATCGAGACCAATACCCTACCAGCCCGATCCACGGGCAAGAGTGAAAAATCCCACCACCACCCCACTGGCCCGATCGCGGGCAACAGCAGAAATGTCCCCCACCAGCTGAACCGTGAGCTGCATTGATTTAAACCCCGAATACATCCCTGGTGATCAGTGGACCGAAAAGCCTGATCGCGGGCTGTATCAGTGTAAAATACAAACCCCCTCCTCCTGAGACATAGCCCTGGTGGTCTAGTGGACGAAACTCCCGTTCAGCGGGGATGTAGCAATAACCCCGAACATAGCCCTGGTGGTCAGTGGACCAGAAACTCCCGTTCGCAGGATGTATACAGTAAATACCCCTATACATCTGGTGCCTAATATCCCCACCCACCCACCATGAAGCCCCACCACCCGCTCCCCAGCAGCTGGCGGCAGCCATCCCACCGCCTGCCACCCGCCCACGCCCGACTGACTGCCGGTAGAACTGCACTGCCCATTGGTGCAGAGCAGTTCAGTACAGTATGGCTGCACGCCCATTGGCTCTGCTCTGTACTCAATGGTGTGCTCTACCGGGCAGTCAGACGGCGGGCGGCGGGCGTAGGCTGGTGGGATGCTGCCGGCCGCCGGGGAGCGGTGGTAGGGCTTCATGGGTGGGTGGGGTGGGGACACTAGGCACCAGGGATGTGTTGGGGGTATTCACTGCATACATCCCGCAATCGGAGTTTTCAGTCCACTGGACCACCAGGGCTATGTCCGGAGGAGGGGGTTTACTGCTTACATCCCACGAATGGGAGTTTCGGTCCACTGGACCACCAGGGCTATGTTCGGAGGGGGGGTTACTGCTTACATCCCACGAACGGGAGTTTCGGTCCACTGGACCACCAGGGCTATGTTCGGGAGGAGGGGGGTAGTATTTTACACTGATACAGCCCGCGATCAGGCTTTTCGTCCACTGACCACCAGGGATGTATTCGGGGTTTTAACAATGCAGCCCATGGGTCGGGCTGGTGGGGACATTTCTCGCTGTTGCCCGCGACGGGGCCAGTGGGGGTGGTGGTGGGATTTTCACTCTTTGCCCACGATCAGGCTGCAGGGGGCACAGGGAGTGGTTGGGGCCAGCCACAGGTGGCAGCTGCTGTGTTGCGCCTGCAATGCAGGAGCTCACCTGTGGTGGCCCCTTGACTTGAGCCTTTTTTTGGCTCAAAGTTGTGCAGGCGCAGGTTGGGGGTTGGCGCCGCAGCGGTCTCCCCTGCACAGCCCGGCTGAACATCGGGCTGTGCAGTTTATGCATGGTTCCTCCCCCTCCAGTTCAACATGCATTCATTTGCATTGTGCTGTTGCTCAGCATGTTTTCTATGGCGCAACTGCCTCCTGCTGAATATCGCAGAATGGAGCAAGTTTGGACTTGCGCAGACGCAACCCTATTGCACATGGCGCAACCCTTTTGAATATCTGGCCCAATAAATCCCCTGGTCCGGATGGATTTGTGGTGGAGTTTTACAAAACATTTTATGTGGAACTAAGCCCAGTCTTGGTAAAGATCTGTAATGAATGTCACACACCCTCAGCCAGCCCAGAATCTTGGGCCCAAGCCTTGATTTCGGTACTGCCGAAACCTGATAAAGACACCTCCAATTGTGGAGGTTATCATCCAATTTCCCTATTAAACATCGATGTTAAAATCTTCACCAGGATGGTGGCTAACTGCATGCAAGTGGTGATAACTCAACTGATACACCCTGACCAGGTGGGATTCATGCCAGGCAGACACATGCATAATATTCGCTGGCTTCTGACCACCATTGCCGGTATCCACAGTGAACCAGTAGCAAGACAGGGAATTGTGGTGTTGTTTGACGCCGAAAAGGCATTGGACCACCTAGAGTGGGGGTTCCTGGACATGGTACTCCATAACTTTAATTTTGGAGAGATGTTTAGGGCATGGATTACAGCCCTGTACACCAAACCTTTGGCTCAGGTTAGGCTCAATGGGGTTATCTCTGAAGCATTACATCAGTGAACCAGACAGGGGTGCCCACTATCACCGCTGTTGCTTGCACTTAGCATTAAGCCTCTCACTAAAGTTTTTCAGTCCAGTCCAGATACAGGGTATTTCAATAGACTCAGTAGTTAACCACAGATCACTGTATGCCAATGACACCTTACTGTACCTGCAAAACCCTACCACAACACTCCCCAGGGCACTGACTTTGGCGCTGTTTCAGGTTTCAAAATTAACAACACCAAGTCGGAGATCCTATCTATAGGGGTGCCCATTCCTTTGGAAACCAGCGCTTAAATAAACCCCTTGAGCTTTGCTTTCAAGGTTTATGTAGCATCCAACAACTCGTGTGTGACAGGGTCAGCCCTGTCTAAGCACAATACCAAAGAAAGGTTAAAAAAGGTCATGGAGATCTTTCCCTTATACTCCCCCCTGCCCCCCGCTGCCCATTGGAACCGAAGGCCTAGAAGCCATGAAATGTGCTGGTTTGCTGGCTAATAATAAAGTGCTGCAAAAGATGCTCCTTTAAGTCTTAGTGCAGTAAATGCAGATATTTAGAATGCATAGACTGTTAGGAATAAAATATGTTGGAGGGTTGTTTAATATAATGACCTTTGGGAAAGGCAGCAAAACATATGAAGCATACACGCAAATGTACATTGGAAGAAAAAAGGCAGTAGAGGCTGCAAAAATCAAATGAAATATGAACCCAATGGCTGGGGATTTCAGCCATCACAGCAATGAATAGGGCTAAGCAATAAAGAAAAAGCCTTTAAACATTAAGAACAGCCCAGGGATGCAGGGCTGGTGTACCTTGGACCATGGTGGACTGGGTAAATACAGGGCTTTAGGAAGAAAATAAAACTGAAAATGCTGAAACAAATGGAATAGTGGCTGAGAAAATAAGGGCCCACATATTGAAATGGTCAGAATGACCCAGACAATAAAAGAAGACCCAAATGAAAGTTAACCCAACGGCCGGACACTTCAGCTATCTGAGCAGATAAAAAGGGTTTTTGGAGCTGAAATAAAGCCCAGTGCTGATGAAATGCCCAAGGAATGTAGGGCCATGAAAAAGGCAAGAGAGGGCTAGTTACAAATGTACTGTTTATTTAGTGAAGTGAAATAAATGCACCTAATGATATTTCAAGCAAATAAATGAAGACATGAGTATTTGGCTGACTCCTGGGTTGGTAAGAGAAGCAAGAAGAGGAGCGTGTCCTCATTCTCTGTTTCCCCTTGCCATCCCAGAAACTGCAGTACAACAAACCCTAAGGTCTGGAGAAAAGGGGGCAGAAATGTCCCAAAGACAGAAAAGAAAACTACTACTGCCCTCAGTCAAGGAATAAATAAAATAGAGGGCAGAGATGAGATAAATCAATGCCTGCACAAAGAGATAAAAGGGATGCTTGCCTGTCTCTATAAATGCCCTCGGCTTACATAAAGGAACCCTGTGCATGTTTAGGGGTTCAGCAACAGAAGATAATATATTTTAAAGTAGTACAGGAGATAAAGTACTTTCAGTGACCCTGGTGGATGAACCAGGCTGAAATAAAGACAATGCTAGGTATTTATACTATAAATACGTTTAAAAGAAAAATAAAGACAAAAGTTGTAATGAAATATTGTTGCTCTTACCAGGAAAGGTACCAGCATAGCATTATTTTCACAGGGCCTAATTGCACTAGCACATGGGTATTCCATTCATTCCAAGGCTTGTTTGGTACTTAGCCCTTTAGGGCAGAAGCGACCCCTAGTGTACCAATTTATAGTACTGCCAATAAGGAAATTCATGCCTTACAAATCAGTGGGTTTTATTCTTGCCTAATAAATTCCTTTTGCAAGAGAATACATGGTAATGGAATTGACTATTGTTTTGCAAGCTCTCTAGCATAAATATAAATTAAAAAGAGAGCTGACAAAAAGAGTTTTAAAAAACTTGATGATGCTCAAATCACATGACCCATAGGGTGGGTATAAAAACCTTATCTGAGTGCTAGTTTTTTTTCAGATGGGGTAGTCAGTTGTATACTGACTGAGGAAGGTGAAAGACCTCCAGGTAGTGTGTTCTTTCACACTGTTCGTACATCTTGGTTTGAGGATTCACACTATTAGGCTGAGGAAAAAGCCTTGGACACTGCTGGGTTGAAGCAGTTTTCATTTGATTTATTTCAACTTACCTGTTTTCTTCTTATTTTCTGTATAAGTTATTTGTTTTATCTGTTCTGAAAAATAAAATGACAAATACCTTTGGGTATTTTATATGCACCTGACTTGATGTCTGCTTAGTTGTGTGTATCCTAATCCCAACCCTGCTACATTGTGTGTGTGTAAAATTCTCATTAAATGCACCACTCCATGTATTATTCTATATAACTATAAGGGTTACAGAAAATGGCATGCAGTTTAAAATGGAGAAATGCAAGGTTATTCCTTAAACAAGAAGAACCTGAGAACAAATAATAATAAATAACATATTATTTAAACAGAGTGGAATTAATGGACAGGAAGGCAGGAAGAAAGGAAGAAAATACTTGGGCAATCTAATAACACATTATTTGAAGTCTGGATCATGTAGTGAGACAGCTGCAAATAAAGCCAGGAAAATCCTGGGCTGCATTAGAAGGGCCATTATGAGTAAATCAGCAAATATAATAATTGCGTTTGTTCAAGCAGTACGTGAGACCTTACTTAGATTATTCCTCACAGTTCTGGTCCTTATCTGAGGAAGAATGCTAATATTTTGGAGTGTGTACAGGGGAAAACCACCAAATTAGTTAGTAAATATGAAAATCAGTCTTATGAGTGCCAGAAACACTCTTCAGGTCTACACAGCCTGGTGCATAGAAGGACAAGAGGTGACTTACTGCATTTATACAACATTGTACATTACCGCAGGCTAATCTAGGAATACAACCTTTTTTTTTAAGCCAAACAACATAATACTAGATGGCACATGTTTCAGATTGAAACAAAATATTTCATACCTCCTCATCTGAATCCTTTTATAAAATTAGGGCAGTCAGAGACTGGAACAGGTTACCTTTAGAGGGAGTAAGTGTACCTACCCTATATTCCTTTAAAAATAGACTGGACAAATGTATGGATATGTGCTACTGTAGCAAATCCTGCTAAATTAGCTTGGGACATTCTAGATAGACAAATACATCTTCTTATGTCTCATAATACCTTAGTATGAACTAGGGCTGTGTGAATACCTTTTTCTGAATATTAGGCCAAATATTTGGTATTCGGCAGCCAAATATTCAAGTATTCGGTATTTGTGTCAGGTTAAAAAAAACATCCCACTCAACCTCCTCCCCAGCAAAAAAACCAGCAAAAAATGCATCCCTCAGATCAGCTGGTTTTACTATTGCAGACAGCAAGTGTGTGAGCAATCTCATTCATCACAAGGTGGCTGGCCGTAGAGGATGGCAGGCTGTGCCAGTCACCTTCCACCATTAGAACTGAGTGCTAGGGGAGGAAGGGGGAGCAGGGTGTAGGTAGTGTAGGAAGGCTGTGGAGACATTCATAATCTTTTTTGTAGTGCTAACAAGCTCTTTTGAAATGTCAAAAACCGTGACTGGCCGTGGGGGTGGGTGGGTTGTGCCTGTCGCCCTTTGTGACATTTTCTTTACAATTGGTGGAGGGTATTGGTGGGCTCTTTTTTTTTTTCTTCTTTTTTTAAATCTGATATAAATACTCAATATCTAGATAGTCTCCTATTCAGGAAGGGCTCCTGAATATTTTGGAGCCCTACTATTCATGATATTCAGGAAATAATATTTGATCCCTGCACAGTCCGGTTGTTTTGGGTGATTGACACCTACTTAGACAAGAGGCAAGGTGCTTTGGAAAAAGCAAGAAAAGCTTGTTTTGCTTTACATCCACTGTGTTTCTTTATTGAAGTACACAAATGTGGAAAATGATGTAGAGCACAGCATCTCAGCAGAGAATGCAGATATAAATGGAAATAACATGCGCCGCCTGTTATGTTTCGCATATGTGCCTTTGACAAAGCACATATGCGCAAAATGCATCAGGTGTGGTGACATCATCAAGACAACAGAGGGGGGTAGAGGAAGTAATCCAGGAATAATGCTCATTATTTCCCTTTATATCTGCATTTTCTGTGGAGATACTGTGATTTTTTTCAATACACTTTGCCTCTTGTCCATGTGGGTGCCTGTCGCCCAAGACAACCTGAATGTACTATTACTGAAGTTGCACTGCTATTTCCTGGTTGTGGCCCCAACTCCTTGTACTGTGACCTCTGCACAGCCCTAGTATGAACCTCAGTATGAACCTAATGTAGTCAGTAAATCACTAAGGCAAAAGCAAAAAAAAAAGTCTCACCGGGAAGCGAGAGATCACAGTCAGAAGCTATTAACTGAGAACAGAGGAAACCAACCACTCGCCACCAACAAAGTCAGTCATCCCAGAATGTAGTGCAAAAAGGTGCCCAAGGTGCAAAAACAAAGGTATAGGCAGGCTCCACAACAGCTGTCTGTCTGACATGTGTCAACTCTGAGCTATACCAAAAGCACGGCCACATGGTCACTCAATCCTGTTATACAAAGCTAGTTTAAAGGAACATTTAAAATGTCAAAAGGGTCTGTAATGACATCAGTCATTATTTACAAAAAGATGACAAAGTGCTAGTGCTACATGAATGTAAATAAATATACACCATGAATTAGAAAGAACAACTTAGCTAAAGAATAAACATTATAAATTGAACGCATTGCCTCATGCCGTCGTTCATAATAAATCAATAAGACATTATTTTGCAGCTTGTAGAGAGACAATGACTCCTGTGTCGAAGTTTGGCCTTCTTTTTAAAACTGGACACTCTGTAGTTCTGCGTATGGAGACCTGTAACAATGGAGAGAGTCATAAGTAGTCACATAACACGTCATCATTAATATTTTAGAAAGGGTGCCAGACTAAAATTGGCATTCAATCCTGGCCACTCCTTAGGCTCTAGGGTGAAAATCCAAAAAACTTTGCATTTCAAGTCTTTATTGTCATAATCCTCCCTCTCGCCCCTCCTTTCCTATGCAGGAAAACGATTTGGGATTTCAAAATAATAGTGAGTGAACCTTGTAGGGCCATGCAACACAAAAACCTTAATAATGTTATAGTTGCACACATGCACAGTTGACCCAACTACTCATACCTTTATGTTTAAGGGGATTGAAAAGGTGAGACCAAATCAGAGAGGGGGGGGGGGGAATTATAATAATGAAGTCTAGAAACATGCCACCTTTTGGAATTTTAACCTAGGGGCTAAGGAGTGGCCAGGATTGAATGCCAATTTTGATCTGGCAATCTTTCTGAAATATTAATGATGATGCATTATGTGTCTACTTGTGACTACATCATTTTGTCCATATGTTAGGGGTCTCCTTGCACAAGACTCTAGAGTGTCCAGTTTTTAAAATTAGGCTAAACGAGGACACAGGAGCCATTTTACTGTTACAAACTGAACAAGTGTTTGTCAATCTGAATGTTTGCTGGTGTGTATTTGCTGTACAGGTGTGTGGTACTGATAGTGCAGAAGTGATAATTAACAAAATAATAGCACACAGTTTGTTGAGTGGCCTGGGGTAGCTGCCTTACGTGGTAAGAAATCCCTGAGCCTCCTCTAGGCCTCTGGACCCGCACTAAAAAGATCCTGTGGTATATGAAGCCACCCCTTATCACAAGTCAGCACTAGTATTGATATCCCAGGCCCCCACTTTAGCAGGAGGGGCACTTGTTAACTATGATAGAGCAGCTCTCAGCTTTTTCAGGTCCGGTTGCTCTGGGCCGAGAAGGGAGGCTGTCAGAGGCTGAACTGGATGGTGATCTGAGAGTGCTGCCAACCCAATTACAGCCAGCTTGAATTTCAAAACTGAGTGTCTGTACAAATTGTTTGCCAAAACCAATAAAAAATTGGACACTTTTTATTGATTGGATGAGCAGTTTAGAGCAGCATGTGGCCGTGGTCCAATCAGAGGCTAACAATTTAAAGACGGCAGTAGGACATGCCAGACAAACCTCCATGTAGCTTATGAAAGAAAATACCCTGCTCTGGAACTACTTAGAAATATTAGAAAATCAGTCCAAGGGTAGCCAACATCAGGGTGGTGAGGGTCCCATAAAGTATAGAGGGAGAGTCTCTATTTGTTCATGGTCTACTGCCTTCTGGAGGCATGCGGAATCAACTCCCATGCTGAGATATTACCTGTCGAGAAGGCTTACAGGGTAACATCAAGGAGGAGCAGTGTGAAATAGCCAGGACCTTATACGGTGCTGGTCATGATGGTGGGATCTCGAGCAAGAGACCTTGTGCTCCAGCTGGTGAGGCTGAATAATTATCTGCAGATGGATGGGACAAAAGTGATACTTTACCTGGACCTCAGCTTTGTGACTCTCCATTGTCACAAGCAATTAGACAGGGTCAAAAATCAGTTGTGGCAGCATAGCATTGTGAGCACTCTCCATATGCCAGCCTGGCTGAGGATCCTGCATTGGGAACAGTTGTTTCTGCTGACCAATCATAAGGATGCAAGCTGGTGGGTATAACAGGGAAAGGCAGCAGTTCTGGATCAAGTAGGGGAATGGTCATCAGTGAAGGAAGGTTAGAGCTCAATTGAAGACTTTCTTTTTCCATCACACTGTACACTTTAAATATTTTCTGAGTTGGAAACACATGTTAGTGCTTTGGATGGGGGAAGAATTTGGGATTTTGGGAAGGGGAGCCTTTGCAAGTTTAAACAGTTTTTTAAGGAAAAAAATTGTTTTCAGTTGCATATAGCTCTTTTTAAAACAGTGCCGCTCATGTTTTCCCTGATTTAACCTGTTGTCCTGTCACCCTTTTGTTCCTCTTCCTGATCTTGTGGTCTAGTCTGTGTAGCATCATTATGCTGCACTACAATATTGACACTGTGGGAAATACTGCTTTTGGAACTGGAGCACAACGTGGCATGGAGTAGGGCGTGTGCTTTTTGGTTTGGACAGCAACTGAATGGTACAAATTATATTGCCAAATCTTAAATCTATGGGAAAATCCAGATTAGCAGGTAATCTAGTACAGGATTCTTTTTGATATTGTAACTTTGTTTTTATCTTCAAAAAAGCTGTAAGTGAAACTAATCAAGTCACCGGCGGCTTTTACCTGCACTCTCTATTGTCTTCCACTTGCACTGCCTTATGGACACATTCACTTGTAAGTGTTTTTAATATTGTCTGACAAAGTGTCACGTAGCTGAAGTGCCCACTGCTCAGTGCAGGTTTACTTTTGTGCTTGACCCTTTTGTTTCTAAAGGGAAAGGTGTTCTGAGTGGAGCTGAGGCTGCGTGTTGGAATAGTGGCAAGAGGAAAGATAGACTATAGGATTAAATGGACCATTTTCAAAGATGATATATGTAGTATTTGTGAGTTTTGTTGTTTTTTTAATATTCTTGGGGTTTTCTCATTTTGTTTTTTAGATGTGATTGGATGCGTGTGCTGCTTCCTCACCAGAATGCCTCTGTAAGCACCTTAGTGGTCTGAATGAATTACCTGCCTTGGATTGGAGCTACGCTGTAAGACAGGAGCATCCCCTGTTGGAGCAGAGCATGGAGAAGGAAAACTCACAGGACAAGCAGTAGGAATACCTGGCTGTGATCTGGAAGGAGCCTACGGCAAAGTTTTCACGGTCCGTGATCTCAGGAATGAGGGCAATTTCATGCTCCAGTGAGAAGAGCGAATGACAGAAGGCAGAGTCCTCACACACTCACACAAAGCAAAGCAGCAATATGCCATACCAGCAGACACAACAATTAAACAATGGTTGCCAATGGAGCAGAATATCATAAGCTGATTGCTGGGCACAGTCATGTAAATGAAATGAGCCAGCCACTGTCTGATAGAAGCAGCTGACACTTTTCAAGTACAGTACGTGAAGTTTCTGCTCAGCAAGCAGTGAGAAGTATCACGACTGGAGTGTCTGGTCATTAGTCTACACTGCTGAGTCCCTTGGAGTTTCAGTTGGCTCAGCAGTAACACACCTGTGAAAATGCCATTTATTGTAACAAAACGTTTGGTATGCAAGTGCAGCAAACGTAAAAATCACTTTTTAATGATTCTTTTTGAATAACAGAATGATGCAATAAGTTAGTTTATAATGCCTCTTCCTTATCTAAGTTCATTTCAATTCATGTATATATTTATTTATACTCGTGTCTAGCACAAGCACATTGTCATCTTTTTGTGAATGGTAATTGATGTCATTATTTTGCATCCTTTTGGCATTTTCAGTTCAAAAAGAGACAATGTTCCTTTTAATCAGCTCTGTATAAATAAAGCTCTAATGTGAAACATATCAGGCAGACAGGCACTGTGGAGCCTGCTTTTTACTTTTTTAAACCTTAGGTACTTTTTAATAAAGTGTTTTTGCACTACAAGTTTTGCAGTGATTGACTTTTTTGGTGGTGAGTGCCCAGTTTCCTCCATTCTCAGTAGTTAACTACTACAGTTTATGCTGCCAGCAGGTGGTGTCAGAGTTCAATTAATGTAAAACAGTAAAACTTTTTTTAATTTATAAATGCAAAATCAAACAAAAATATCCATCCATGAAGGGCAAGATGTCAAATTACTGGAGGAGTCCCAGCACAAAGCAACAAGGATGATCCTGACATTGGAAGACAAGCCCTACGAGGAGAGGCTGAGGGAGCTTGACATGTACTCCCTGAAGGAGAGAAGGGATGGAGAGATATGATTGAGACCTTCAAATACATGAAGGATATAAACAAGACTGTGACAGAGGGGATTTTTAAGTTGAGGGGTGGGAGGGACATGAGGGGGCATGATCTGAGACTGGAAGGTGGACGATTCAGGAGAGAAATGAGGAGGCACTTTTTCACCAAAAGAGTGGTGTCTCTGCAGAATGCGCTGCCTGAGGAAATGGTGTCCTGTAAGTCAGTGGGCAGTTTTAAAAAGGGATGGGACAAAGTGTGGGGGATGGTCACCGTTAGGGAGGGGGAAGGGAGAGACGAGCAGCTGCAGTGTAAGGGATTGCTAGCTGCACACTCGAGCAGACTTGATAGACAAATTTGGCCTGTATCTGCCAGCAGTTTTGTATGTTCGCATGCCAGTGCAATTCCCTGCTTTTAATGGGTTTTTATCAAGTAGTTTTTTTTATATATATTTTTTGTGCATAACTTGCTTGGGGGGTATTATTATGTAATTTCAAAATCAATGGGACTAGAGAGAATATAGTAATTAGCATGGGAGTAAAGCAGGGACTATAGAGGTTTATGCACATCAAGGTTGACAATGAACAGTAGCAATTACTGTAGCTCATACTGGGCCTTGTCAAGTTTTAGTGGGTTTTGTAGACTCTGTCACAACACCACAAACACTAATCCACATCAGCTGCATGCCAGCAGCACATGTCACTAGTTTAAGGTGACAGGAAACAGTGTTTACACCTCTAGAAGCACTCCTGTTGTCCTTTTATTGGCTACCCAATATTCTGATATGTTTTTAACCTTTCTTGTTACATTAAATAATCTAATGTTGTTGCCTTTGTAACTACCCTGAAACCTTCTCTCCTCAGTAGTCAGTGCTCTCTTTTCATACAACCTACATATTCTTTGACATCACAAACTCCTTTCCAGGCCATTCAGATGAATAGTATGGAAGGGGAGTTTTTGATGTCATAGAATGTCTTAGAAATATGAAAACCAAGAGCAGTAGCTGGTGAGGAGAGTGGAACTCTATGTAGATCAGAGGGCATCCCAAAGCTGGATTATTTATCAAAAAAATCATCAAAGCTTATCGGAATACATAACGGGCATGGAAAGTAAGATGGAAAGGCAGTTAACTGTGTAAAAATCATTTCCCATCTTCTGGCTTTTTTTGCCCATAATTTGTAATCTGCTGTACCTGCTGCCAAGTACTGAACTGGTAGCAAAAGAGTTTCAGCCACATCTGTGGCGCCCAACTAAAAACCAGACAGAAGCAGCCACTGGCCCACTTTCCTCCCCCTTAGTGGTGGACATACCAGAGGTATCTGTATACAGGAAGAATGTAGAGACCATCATGTGTTATTGCTTGCTTGATGGTCGGATTTATTCACTGATGTATTTATTTATATTTTGTTACCAGGTAGGTACAATGGACCAGAGGTCACAGGCATGATCCAGACTGCTTTATAGCAACAGACTATATAACACAGAACATTAAAATATACTGAGAGCAGGTTGAATCCAGAGTATTAGTCAATAGTCAATCACCATTTTTTCCAGTTGAAGCAGTACAGAATAGTTAACAATCAACATGTACATTGACAGGAAAAGGTATTCATCAGGTGGTCACATAAGCATCTTTTAAACAGGACATGGCTTGGGACATCTCTCAATGAAAGCTGCTCCACAGCCTAAGAGAAGAGTAAGATAAAGATCTCTTTCTCATATTATAGGAAGCAGGAGGCAGTTCAAGTAAACAATGATCAGTAGATCTTAAAATCTTAACACAGCTCTTAAAGGACAACAAAACTCAGCCAATGGAGACATTTTGGGTCAGAAAGAGTTTTGTTAATTAATCAGCTTAAAAAATAAGCCCTTCATACATAATCAACAACTAATTAAGGCTGGAGTACAGATCATAGTGATGAGTTTCACTGCCAGTGGAGGTGATAGGCAGTCAAAGTATGGAAACATTCAAGAGAAGGCTAGATGACTACTGCAACATGAGAAATATCAAGGGTTACTCTTTAATGAGCGTGCCATTATGGGCATTGCCATTGCCTATTTGGCTCAAGAAACCTATGAAACCTATGAATTCTGAAGTGAGCAAGCAGGGCAAATCAGCACATGCTATTCTAGACCTTGTTTAACCTCTTTAGATCCATTGCAGCAGCATTTGAAATAAATGAGAAGCCATAGTGAAGAGGAGGTAGGAGACAACTATTAGCAATAGATAACTCTACCTCAGGGGAAAGAAAATGGTTTTACCTATATGAGACCCACCATTTTTGATTGGTAAATTTACAGATGTAGGCAATATGGTCATAATAAGAGAGGTGGGGTCTAACATAATGGTCAACAGAATTCCCAAATATTTAAACCTAACTAAGTGATCTAAAAGGATTCCATTCAAATCTAAGATGTCCAGACTGGAGTTTAGATTCTGGAGTCTTGGATGGCACCCACATATCATTTATTTAGTTTTGATAATATTGAATAAGAGCTGACTATTCAAAAGATATTTCTGCAGGAACCTGGACATACACCAGGAGGAACTGGAAAGACTAGAGAAGTGGTCAAAGGTCTGGCAGTTGACATATAATGCTAAAAAGTGTGAAGTAATGCACATAGGAATAAACAATCCAAAAACTGAATACAGAGGGCTCAATTGTGGTGTAGAGCTTGTGCCAAGCCCTGCACCACCACACTTAGGTTTTGGTATTGCACCAAACTCCGCCACCGCAACTGCATCCAAGTTTAATACATTGGGTGCATTTGCAACAGTTTCCACACTTTATGGAAGTTTGTGCCAAAGATGTGGTGCAAGCCCCGTAAAAGTGGCTCCCAGATGGCACAAAGGTAGACTGGGGGAAGCTGATCTAACTTATGGCATTTGGCGCCAAAATCACAATCTGTGCCCCGAAAATGCCACGAGCCCTGGGAGCCATATGATCAGTGTGCCAGGGGCATGTGGCATTCCCCACCATTTGAAAATTGAGCTCATAATGTGGGGTAGGTAACAGTGGAAAGTAAAACCAATGAGAAGGACCTAGGAGCAATAAATATTGCAATTGAAAAACAGCAGCATCATGTAACAGGACAGTGGGGAGGACTAATAGGATGCTGAGATGTATAGTAAGGGGGATCAGCAGCTAGAGCAGTGAGGTGAATTTACCAGTGTGCAGGTCCCTGGTTTGTTCTCATCTGGAGTACTGTGTGCAATTTTTGGACCCACACTTGAAAGAAAATGACAGCATGGAAATAGTGCAGAGCAGAGTAACCTAAATGAGTAAGAGTTATCAGGAAAAGACTTACATTGAGAGGCTGAAAACCTCAAAATGTACACACTGGAGGCAATAAGAGAGAGAGAGGGGGACATGATGGAGACCTACAAATACGCACTGCAGCAAAAGACATGGTGAAATATTTCCAGATATTTTGTGATGTTTCTAAACAGATTCTTTCTTGTGGCCCTACATTGGCACCTAGCATGCAGGCAAGGAATTTCTATAGAGATATCACAAATATTTCTGGAAATATCTGGCCATGTCTTTTGTTGCAGCTGTACCTTCATGGGATGAATAAAGTGGAGAGCAGAGAGTTGTTCATGCTGAAAGGGAACACAAGCACCAAAACAAACTCAATGAAGCCAGCGGGTGGGGGATTTAGGAGGGACATAAGAAAGTGCTGGGAGTTGGGAGATTTAAGAGGGACATCAGAAGGTGCTGGGAGGTGGGAGATTTAAGAGGGACATCAGAAAGTGCAGGCAGGTGGGAGATTTAAGAGGGACATCAGAAGGTGCTGGGAAGTGGGAGATTTAAGAGGGACAGCAGAAGGTGCTGGGAGGTGGAAGATTTAAGAGGGACATCAGAAAGGGCTGGCAGTTGGGGATTCAAAGGGATGTCAAAAAGTGCTGACAGATGGGCGATTTAATGGATGTCAGAAAGTGCTGGCAGGTGAGAGATTTAAAGAGATGTCAGAATGTGCTGGGATTTGGGCGATTTAAGCGGGACATCAGAACATGCTGGGAGGTGGGAGATTTAAGAAGGACATCTGAATGTGCTGGGAGGTGGGAGATTAAGATTGTGTCAGTGTGGCTCAGTTGGTAGCACATCCGCCTCTGGATCAGAAGGTCATGGGTTCTCATCCCACACCGGGATTGGACTTGCACCTAAAAATCGCTGGCCTCCGAGTGCAGTATTGGGGGGTACTGTACTGCTGCGGTGTGCCGTCCTTCAGATGAGACGTTAAACCGAGGTCCCTTCTGCCCATCCTGGTGTTGTCCTGGTGGGTGTCCAGGTGGAAGTAAAAGAACCCAGGGCACTCTTCGTAAAGAGCAGGGAACATTCCCAGTGTCCTGGCCAACATTGCCCTTCCCATAAACCGGTTCATGCAATTATCCAGGCTGTGTGTGGGTGATGATGTACGACATGGCCGCCACTACACATTCAGTCACTTCACTACCAGTCTAGCATTGCTTGTAAAGTGCTTTGGGATACTGTGTATGAAAAGCGCTATATAAATGTTGATTCTTCTTCTTCTAAAGAGGGGCATCAGAAAGTGCTGGCAAGTGGGAGATTTAAAAGGATGTCAGAAAGTGCTGGCAGGTGGGAGATTTAACAGGGACATGAGAAAGTGTTGTCAGGTGGAAGATTTAAACAGATGTCAGAAGGTGCGGGTGGGTGGGAGATTTAAGAGGGACATCAGAACATGCTGGGAGGTGAGAGATTTAAGAGGGGCAACAGAACATGCTGGGAAGTGGGAGATTTAAGAGGGACGTCAGAAAGATCTGGCTAGTGGGAGATTTAAAGGGACATCAGAAAATGATAGCAGGTGGGAGATTTAAGAAGGACATCAGAAAGTGCTGGCAAGTGGAAGATTTAAAGAGATGTCAGAAGGTGCAGGTGGGTAGAAGATTTAAAAGGAACATCAGAACGTGCTGGCAGCTGGCTCAGTGGTGCTGGGGGAAAGGGGATCACCTGGCAAGATCCCAGGATGTCAGGAGTGGAGACCGACAGGGAGGGTTTCAGAGCATCATTTGGATGCTCTCCTCCTGGAGGAGAGGGCATGGAAGCACCGCCCTTTGGTGGCTCCTTGCGGCTGGATTCGGCATTGTGCTTTGTGATGTAGGTGACCACATGCCGCATGCACGACCAGCAAGGATGCTGCAGCATGCTCATTAGTGGGCAGGGGGAAGAAAACCCAAGAAAATGGCCACCCTTGCTGGATGGATGGTGGCGGCCCCCGTTCCCTCGCTGTGAAGCCGGGAAGCCCCTGAGCTGTGCCTTGCTGACTGATGTAGATGCGAGGAAGTGCTTCCGTGGCACTTCGATTTCCCCTGCCTGATGCTCCCATGGGTAGGGGGGCCCCCCAGTAAAGGGATACACCGGGCCAGTCAGGACAGCATGAAAAGGGTGTGGCAGGTGGAAGAATGGGAGAGCAGGTAAGGGGAAAAGGCTTGGATGCCCCAAGGAGTGGGCAGCAGAGTAGCAGGGCAGAAAACAGATCATGCAAAAAAAAAAGAAAGTGCTGGCAGGTGGAAGATTTAAGAGGGATGTCAGAACGTGCTGGGAGGTAGAAGATTTAAAAGGGATGTCAGAAAGTGCTGGCAAGATGGAGATTTAATGAAAAGTCAAAAAGTGCTTATGGGTGGGTGATTTAAGAGGGATGTCAGAACGTGCTGGGAGGTGGGAGACTTAAAGAGCAGCTGATGCCATTAAGAGAACTTTAACAAAACATAATGTTTAGACACAGTTCTGCTTGTATTTCACATTAGTTCTGTATTTCTCCCCCCCATTACTTATTATTGAGGTCATTTGCATGAAAAATGGACCTTTGCTCCTGAAGAGTTCATCTATTCCTGTTACTTTCTCCCTACCTGAGGTCATAATGCTCTGCTTGTGACATCACTATTACTCCCATGGGAACATATTGTGATGTCACAACAGAGGATTGTGAACATGTGACAGTGAATTGGGAAGCAGTGGCACCGAATATTACCTAGCCATTATGAATTGCAGTTTGGAGTTGACTGCATGTAGCAGATTACATACGTCATTTAGAAAAATAAATATTTTTATTTGTTGCTGTTTTATGTCACAGATGCTCATAATAATTTTGTTAAATGTTACTTGTCACTATAGGAAATTATTTAGGTCATGGTCCTTTTTGATATTATTATTATTAGTATAGTACGTAAGTATGGTTGTTGAGTGGTCACAGTCAGGTTGCTGTCACAGTTAGTTACACAACTGGGCTATAAACACCCTTATTTTATAACTAAAAAGCAGTCTGTCATCCTTAGGACACAGCTGATTCAGTCTGAACTATTTATATACATAATGCCCACAATAGTTCACAGTGGTATTTACATAGAACAGGAGTTATCTGTAGTTACGAAACCAGAATTTATATCACTTTTATAAACAACATTTCAGTGAAGGATAGTAACATCACACCTTGTACAATGAGTAATCATGGGGTAAATGTTAGATGTGTTTCATGGAATGTAAAGGGACTGGGTATGCCAATAAAAAGAAACACAGTGTCCATCAGCAGAAGGCAGACATTGCCTTGGCACAAGAAACTCACCTGGCTCCCTAAAGAGGCTGCTAAGCTGAAAAGGTCTTGGGTGGGGGACATTTTTCATAATTCAGTCAGCAAAAAAAAAAATGAAAAGGGCTAGCTATTCTTATTAAGAAATGCCCTAATTTTGCCTGTTCCTTTCACAAGACAGACATTAATGGGAGGTGACAAATTCTTGGAGGGATTTTGGATAATATAGAGAATACCATATATATACATACTGTATATATACACCATCTGGAGAATCAAGTGCTTTCTTTCTGGAACTTTATGATGAACTTAGTAGATCCAGCAGTGATAATATGATTCTTTGGGGAAATTTTAATCTAGTTTTGGAGTATTTGACAGACAGAAGTAACTCATCAAGCACCAAGAGAAACCTCAGAGCTAAAAAAATAATATATGATAGAATGAATGACCTAAGTTTAATCAATGCATGGCATTCGATGTACCCAGAGAAAAGGGATTTCTCCTTTCACGCCAGTCTGCACAATACGTGTAGATGGACTGATATGCTATTGCTTTCCAGCAACTTAGCTAATAGCATGATCAAAGCAGACACCAGTTCAATTCTAATTTCAGATCATTCTCCAGTGTACATAATAGTGAATTGAAACGCAAATACTAAAAGAACATTCCACTGGAAGTTTAAGTGTACCTTGTTAAATGATAAGAAGTTTAAACCTGGATTGCTAAAGAAACAAAAGAGTTATTTGCAATTAATGACAAAGGAGAGATTTATTTGGCTGCTCCATAGGACACCTTGAATGTTTACATAAGGGGGAGAATGCTGAGCTTTACCGCTTTCATAAAGAAAGACAGAGAAAGAATTGCTAATGAAAAGGAAAAGAAATTGCAGGAACTGGAGAATTTGCATAAACAAAATAGGGGGACAAATGACAATCTGCTTAAAAATATGATTCAACTGTTATATGAAATAAACAAAATACGTAGTGAAAAGGCAGAATATGCCATGTTCAGGACCCAACAAAATGATTGGAAATATAGGGAAAAGGTGGGCGGGCTACTAGTCTATAGGCTAAAATAAATTCAGACTAGAAATAACATCCAATGCATGATGGATAAATCTCAGAACATACTTACAAACGCTAAGGAGACAAATAAGATATTCTAAGCTTATTATAAAGATCTATATGATAGCAAACAAAATAATAACTTAAACAGGATTCATTACCTCTTGTCCATGGCTAATTTGCTTAAGATTTCTGAAACAGATCAGCAGAACCTGGCTAGAGAGGCTATGATAGATGAAATTAAATGTGCCACCAAAAATGTGCCTAAAGCTAAAACCCCTGGAATCAATGGCCTGCCAGCTGAATTTTGTTCATTGCTGAGAGAATAAACGGCTCCAGTACTCCAAAGAGTGTATAGAGAGGCCTGTAACACAGGGTGCTGAACCCCCAGAGACCATTATCACTGTCTTTTTAAAGAAAGGGAAAATCCTCTGGATCTAGCTAGCTATCATCCAGTTTTACTTCTTAATGTGGATTATAAGGTCTGAGCAAAGATCTTGGCTAGCAGATTACAGAAACTTCTCAACCATCTTATACCTAGAGAACAAGAGGGT
The DNA here is from genome assembly GCA_016271365.2 of Neoceratodus forsteri. Taxonomy (NCBI): domain Eukaryota; kingdom Metazoa; phylum Chordata; order Ceratodontiformes; family Ceratodontidae; genus Neoceratodus; species Neoceratodus forsteri. Next base: position 1,274,244,643 of record CM057450.1, on the reverse strand, counting down.
TTGACTGAAGGGAGGTCTGGTTTTGAAGATATTAGGGTATTACTGTTGACAATGCGGGTGGCCTCTAAGCATAAAAATATGTCTATTCTTTTATCTTTAGATGCACACAATGCATGCGATTCTATTGAATGGAACTATTGTTATGTGGCATTGAATGCTTTTCTTCTGGGAGCTAGTTTATTTCATAGGTGGCCACCACATACCATTCTCCCATACCTAAAATATTCTCTAATAAAATGCTATCAGAACAACTTGAACTCAATAGGGGGACTATACATGGATGTCCCCTATCCCTGTTGCTATTTATCCTAGCTTTGGAACCCCTTTATACGTCTCATCAGACAAAATACACTCATATCAAGGATTAAATGTAATAAGCTAAAACTTAAGACTTTGGCATGTGCGGATGATTTATTTCTGTCCTTATCAAACCCACATATATCTATAGGGCCCACCATGGAACTTTTGGAGGAATTTAGGCGAGCATCTGGCCTATTGATTGGTCATAATCAGAGGTCCTTCCACCAAATGGCAATAGAGAAGAAATTAAATTCCTATGTTTTATGAATTACTTAAAATGGGTAGAGGATCACATACTGTAACTTATCTAGGAATACAAATTCCATGCAAAACTAGCTAATTTAGTTGGTAGCAACATGAGACCCTTAAAGAGCTGGTGACACATTCAGGAGAACTTTAACAAAACATAATATTTAGGCACTGTCCAGCTTGTATTTCCCATTGGTTCTGTACTCCTCTCCATTATTTAGTAGTAAGGCCATCTGCATGAAAACAGGGTCTTTGCTCCTGAAGAGTTCATCTATTCCTGATGCTTTCTCCTTACCTGAAGTCAAAGAGCACTTCTTGTGACCTCACAGTTACATTCATGGCTACAGATTGTGATGTCACAACAGAGAAATATAACGAAGTAGGGAATAAGCAATGGAGGCCGTAGAACTCAAAATGAAATCTAAGGGACAATTATCATGTATTCATACACATTTCTTTAGTAATAAATTATGTGTAGCAGGTATAGCAGTAGTTGAGGGGGAAGAGGGGAGGTTGGCCCTGCAAGGGGATCTGGACACCCTGGAAAGCTGGGCTCACACATGGAAATTAAATTTCAATATCACCAAGTGCATGGTGTTACATCTTGGGCGAGGAAACCCTAAACACAGGTACACCCTGGGAGGAGAGGCGCTAGAGGCCTCAACAAGGGAAAAAGACCTAGGGGTCATGGTGGATGCATGTATGAATAACTCTGAGCAGTGCAGGAGAACAGCTAGCAAGGCAAACAGGATGTTGGGATGCATCATAAGGGGGATCACCTCTAGGAGCAGGGAAGTGATTCTGCCGCTGTACAATGGACTGGTTAGACCACACCTTGAGTACTGTGTACAGTACTGGAGACCACACTTGAAGAGGGACATACAGCTCCTGGAGAGGGTACAGAGGAGGGCAACTAAGATGATAATGAGGACTAGGGGATTTGACGCATGAGGACAGACTTGAGGAGCTCTGCCTGTTTTCTTTGGAGGAGAGGAGCGACAGGGGAGACATGATTGTGGTCTTCAAGTACCTCAAGGGAATAAATAGGGTAAACTTGGAAGGGCTCTTTAGACTAAAGCAGGAAGGTATCACCAGAGGGCATGGTTTGAAGTTGGAAGGTGGAAGAGTGAGGGGGGAAAAGAGGAAGAGGTTTTTCATTGAGAAGGTGGTGGACCCTTGGAATGCGCTGCCTGGTGAGCTGGTACAGAGATCCACAGTGCAGGGCTTCAAGAGAGGGTGGGACAGACACAGAAAGCGGATGTACCAGATGATGGCCTGGCCGGGGGTGGGGATGGATGATAGGGTTTCTGGAACACAAGGGGAGGGTCTCAACACCCAACTAGGGATCTGAGATTCGAGCAGACTTGATAGACCATAAGGCCTAATCTGCTGGCAATTAATATGTTAGTATGTTAGTGTATATATATATATATATATATATATAAAATTTAAATGGAATGCAAGCAGAATTGTACCAAATTACTGTATTTTTTAAAGTTTTCTTTGAGGTGTCAGTAGCTCTTTAATTGAAGAAATAAGCATCAATTTAAGATATGTGAGGTAAACTCGTGTTTTTTGTGGGGGAAAGTGAAATGCCCTTAAAAGGATGGCAGCACTCAAAATGCTGTACTTCTTAGTTTAGTTTTAGTTTAGTTTATTGTTCTAGAAATTACTACCTTTGAGCCAGAGGCTCTTTTACAAAGGTTCCACGTCAATTAGGTACAGTACAAAAAAGGTTACAGATAACACAACAATTTGTGCTGTGTCAAGATTGAGAAAACATATACAAATACATATCAAATCATTTGTGCAAAAGGACATGAGATATCAATAATCACATTATTATTACAAGAAAGAGGTCATGCCAGATTAGGAGAAACAAATAGGGAAAAAGTCCAGAACAGAGAGGGTAAGTGAAAGGTGGGGAGCAGACAATAGCAGGAGAAAAGGGTTCTCAAACATGTCTTTGTCAAATAACGGAACAGGGTGGGTAGTGAGAAAATAGGAGGTTTATTCAGGGCAGTCACAGGAGCTGGAGGTGGCAAGGTGAGAGAACAGCCTTGATTTGAAAATACCTAGAGAGGTGGAGGCAGTAATATGAGTGCTGAGGGCATTTAGCCAGCTGGGGGCATGACAGGCAAATGATCTTTGTCCCTGAGAAGTCCGGCATCGGAGGACTTGGAGAGGCTGGTGTTCTGATCTTCTGGTAAAACGGGTGCTAGCGCTCGGGCATAACAGGTCTTGGATACAGGGTGGACTGAGGCCCAGAGTGATTTTTTCGCCATCAGGCAGGTAAGGTACTTTATCCGGGTTTGAGAGTTGCAACCAACCTGAGTCAGCATAGAGTTCACATGTGGGTAGGCAGAGTGTGCACTGAGTGTGCAGCCGACAGGCCTTATTGGGGCTGTTGTAATGCGACTAAGTGCTGTAGTAGGGCAGATCCATATATAACTGGGCTTACAGTCAACGATTGAGATGACAGAGGATTGGATGGCAATCCTCAGTGCAGAATGGGTAAGGAGCTGTCGGTTCTGATACAGAATCCTAATTGCTGATTAATAGTTTTGCTGTACTATCAATGTGAGTTGCAAAGGTTAGGCCTTGATCAAAGTTGATTCCAAGATATTTGAAAATTGGCACTTGTTCAAGGGTATTTCCAGGTATGTATTAATGGTGAGTGGACTTGCCGCTTCTTGTTTTGCGTGGGTTAGAGAAGAGCATGGATTTAGTTTTTTGTGGTTTAGAACCAGCTTATGTTCAAGGAACCACATCTCAACTTTGGAAAAAGCATGCTGAAGGTTGAGGCGTAAGAGGTTCGGATCTTTATGAGTGGCAAGAATCACGGCATCGTCAGCATAGAGGATTATTTGTTCAGGGCAGGATTTGGGGAGGGAGTTTAGGAAAAGGCTGAAAAGGAGGGGGCGCAGGATGGATCCCTGGGGAACTCCTGAGAAAACCGGTTTTGAGTCTGAGAGAACTCCAGCTACTTTTACAGATTGAGAGCACTGAGCAAGGTAATTTTTTACCCAGTCACCAGGACCCTGCGAGAGCCCTAGGGATAGTAGTTGTTTGATAAGTAGGCCATGGTGTACCGTATCAAATGCCTTGGTTAAGTCAATGTAGACTGCTCCAGTTAGGTTTCCTTTGTCCATGGCATTGTGGATTGCTCCTGAGAATTCAAGTAGGGCAATCGATGTGCTATGCCCTTTTCCTAAATCCATGCTGCTGAGTGCATAGGATGTTGTGCTTTTCCAGGTAGTCTGAAAGTTGGTCCGCCACCAAGCGTTCAAGGGCCTTAGAGAGAGGTGGTAGTATTGATATCTGGCGATAGTGACCAGGCAGTGACTTATCATCACTTTTGTGCACTGGAGTGACAACTGCAGCCTTCCATTTCCAAGGGAATTGGCTGTAGCAGAGGGAGAGATTGAAAATTTTTGTGAGGGGGAGCAGTACTTCCTCCAGAGTGAGGGACAGAAGTTTAAGGTCAATAGTGTCGCTGCTTGCTCGGGACTTAGAAATGGCCTTCTTTACATATTTATAGACTTCATGTGCCTTTACTAGTTTGAAATGGAAGGGTGGTTTGGTTGGAGAGGCAATAGTAGAAGTAGAAATTGGAGGGTCAGCATCAGTTAAGAAATCAGATGAGAGGACACTACTAAGGTCCGTGAAGGTATAATTTAGGGTGTTTGCAATGATCTCTGGGTCTAATGTAGTGGTTCCATTTACATTCATTATTGTAGGAGAGGATTTGGACTGCTGACCCATGATATTTCTTATGTTGTCCCAGAAGGATTTCCCTTCACCACAGGAGTTGGAGAGGGCATTCTTGAAGTAGGAGCTCTTCATCAAGCGGATCTGTTTAGTACAGTGGTTGTGAGCCTGTTTATATTTTTGGATGTCCGACAGAGCGCCAGTAGCTCTTGCAGTGGCCCAGAGGTGATCCCTACTTTTGAGTTGTGCCAATAGCTTTGCCGTGAGCCAGGGATTTGTGAGTGCTTTGATTTTGCGCTTTTTTTACTGATGCATAGGTGTCACAGGCAGTGTTGAAAGTAGTAATAAAGTAATCAAGAGCTAGGTCAACATCTTGAGCTTTGTAAATCAAGGACCAGTCTATCTGCCTAAGACAGGTCTTGAGATGAGGTTGCCATAAGGTAGGACTCTGCTATAGATGGTTTTGGAGGTGCTTACTAAACTTATTTGTCCAGGTACTTATTATTGGAGAGTGATCACTGAGCGAGTCAGGAGAACACTTACATTGGTTATATGGTAGGGTGACTGGTAAGGATCCAGTCAATGAGGGTGCTGGTCCCTGATTTGTAGTTTTTCCTGGTAGGGGAGTTTACCACTTGTGTTAAATTTGCTGCTAGGATAGCATCTTTGTTTGACTCTGCATCAGGAGCAAGCCAATTTATATTAAAGTCCCCAAGGAGAAGGAGTTTGATGTCAGAAGGTTGTGTACTTACGAACTCGAGGACAGTCTGTAGGCCGGAATCAGGATCTTTTGGTGGGATATAGACAGCAGCAATTGTGAGGACTTTGTTTTGGGCACCAAGTAGTATCTTGATAGGGAGGAGTTGCACTGAGGTTTCTGTGGTGGGGTAAGAACCAGGGAGACAAGTGAGGTAGTCCTTTATGTAGATTGCACACCCACCACCCCTTTTTGAGGTCCTATCCAGCCTGAATATCTTGTAGCCTTGTATAGAGATGGCATGATCCGGAGTATTAGGTGTCAGCCAAGTTTTGACGATGGCAAGGATATCCGGGTTGTGTTGGCTGGCAAAGATTTGAAGGGAGGCCAGTTTTGGGAGGAGACTGCAGCTGTTTAAGGTAGCAATTTTGAGCCCCCCCTCCATTTTGGCAGGCTTTGTTGTACTGTAGGAGACAGGGCCAGGATTTGAGTGGACACTTCCTGATATCAAGAGGAGGAGGAGTAGGAGTTTAAGAGACAGTTGCCGTACTTCGTAGTCAATAGAATTACACTGCTGAGGCTTATGCGGCTTGGACCAGTGCAGGCGTCTAGGGACCCAGAGCAAGGAGGTTGTTAGTAATAGAGGACGATATGCCCATTTATCCTTGTTGTAGCTTGTCAGTTGCTTGCAGATAGGTACCTGGTGGTTAAGTCAAAAGCCAAAAGAATGACAACATCCTGATGAGTATGAAGTCCCCCTGGATCAATTAGATCAGCTCCCTAGTCAGATTATTTATATGAGAAAACAAAAAGCCAAGACTGAGTCTAGAAAAGTTAGGATAACGCAGCAAGAAGGAGGCATGGGTCTCCCAGAGTTCAAATTAAACCATTAGGCCTTTCAATACAAACATATGAATGTACAAAGAAGCCAGCAGAAGAAGGTCATTTGGTCTATCTAGTCTGCTCACATTTCAAGATCCACAGCTTGAGCTACAGTCCCTGCCCCCCTTCCCCACTCCTCCCCTCCTCCCCACCCATGATTCTTACCTTTCCCTATGCCTATCCCAGCCTGTCTTGAAGCTGCCCACCATCTTCAATGAGACCACCTCTTCCAGCAGTGCATTCCAAGTGCCCACCACCATCTCCATGAAGAAGCACTTCCTGATCCCCCCCCAGCTTAAGACTGTGCCCCCTCATGTTATGGTTGCCACAGACATAGACAGACTAGTTGCTGGTTTACATCTGGAAGGGACAAAGTGTTATGGGACAGGTATGAGGAGTCTATTGATAAACCTTGCTCTTTATTTCATGTTATGATAGACATATATCCTGCCCACTTGGGTTCTCACCCTCATTTAAAAACATCTGCTGGATCTGATGAATATTTTGCTACTCATTTAGCACCTTCTGGTATACCAGTTGAATACTTCCTTTTATGGAGCAACCCTAAGGTCAAATCCGTGGGAGGAACTTTGGTTAATGCTATATGGAAAAACAAGGGCATTACTTTATTAAAAGTCATACTCAACTCCCAGACTGGTATTCTTTGGTTATTCATAGAACTCAGGGAAACATATAATTTACCTTACACACAGTTCCATTATTGTCCATAAATAAAGGTATATTAATTGATAGTTATGTGATGCAAATGTGTAAAGAAATTGAGAGTTTGGACATAATTGCCATGCATAAAGGAAGTGCTGGTAACTTTCATAAATTCTCAATAGATGCATGACATGACAACCTGGAAGACTAAAGAGCTATGGGAAAATATCTTAAGTCACCCAATACCTCAAGCCCCCGGGATCTCATGTGGAAAAACTCATATAAAACCAGTAAGGATTTACAGGGCCACTTGATTCAGTTTAAAATACTTCATAATTGGTATTACATCCCAAATACATTACACAAGCTTGGTCTTTCTCCAGGCAGTAATTGCTGGAAATGTGGTAGACCTTATGCTAACCTTTTCCAAATACTGTGGGACTGTCACTCATTAAGTCCTTTTGATCAATCATCTGGGAAACTTGTAAACAAATTTTGTTTATTATTTATTTAGTTTTTGTTGACCAAGAAAATGGGAAGATTAGACAATTCTGCCTATTTCCAGCCTCGTCCTGGGGAGGGTGATACAGATGGATGCCAACATACACTGAACCATATTAAGTTGTTAGTGGTATTTTTAGTGAATAAAATAACATTTTGAATACTGCTTCACCTTTTGACCCTAAAGTATTCATACTAGGAGATACCAGCAACTTCCATTACTTAGAGCTGACAAAAAAAGAGATGGCTCCTGCTAGCAGTGTTAGGGCTGAAATGCCTGAACCTTAGCCACTGGAAGGACAAGTTTTCCCTCAATATAGATGAATGGACTAGACACCAGTCTAAATTAACCTTAAAGGAGCATATGAATCATTTAATCACAAGAACCATGGGAAAATGTGATGTGGTGTGGTATCCCTTTTCAAATGGTTAGAGGCATAATCATCACTATAATACTCTACTACTGAATATAAATGTTTTTGCACAGTTTAATGATGTATAAATGCTTTTAAAATACAATTTCACAACTTGACATCTTAAGTTTTCCTTTAACCCAAGTGTATATCACATTTGTGACAACCGCTGCTGTATTTATGTTAAACAATGACTTTATTGTATGTTGTTCATTCCATGCTTTTCCTTTGTTAAAATTAATACAATTTGTTTGGGGAAAAAAACAGTGGTGGTGGATGGACACTACACTGAGTAGAGAGGTTCACTCAGTGGTCTTCCCACAGGGAGCTGTTCTGTGGCCGCTGTTGTCTAACATTTTTATCAGTGATCTGAAAGCTGGTTTCTCCCACTGGCTGCTTAAGTTTGCTGATGACGCTTAGAAGTCTAGGGTTGTGGGCTCCCTGGAGGATGAGGACAAACTTTAAGAGGACCTGAACATGCTTGCTGATTGGTCTGGCTCCTGGGGCCTCTGATTCAATGTAGCCAAATGCAAGGTGTACACTCAAAGAGGCAAATGCAAGGTGCTATACTTAGGGAGGGAGATACAGGAGACTCTACACACTGTGTGGTTCTCTTCTCTTTGCAGTGAAGGAGGAAAATTACCTGGGGTCATAACAGACAAGGGGCTGAAGCATGGTAGTGTGTGACTGTGAGTGCCAGCAGAATGCTGGGATGCATCAAAAGGGGGTGACAACCAGCAGAGAAAGGAAGCTAATTCTACCACTTTACTAGGCCCTGGTCAGGCCCCACTTGCTGTTCTGTGCTAATTCATTCAACAATGAGGCAGTTGGGAGGGTACAATGAAGGGCCACCAAAATGATCAGGGGTATGGGGACAAAAGCTATGATGAGAGATTTGAGGCCCTTACCATCTTCCCTCTGAAGAAAAGGAGGCTGAGAGGGAAATTATTTCAGTCTTACACATACTCAAAGGTATCAGCAAGATTGTGCATACAAAGATTTTCAATCTGGTGTCTGCTGTGTTGTTTTATACATAAACAAAGGCTTAGGAAAGTGAATGAAACTTAGTCCATAGTCATCTTGACTCCTCATGGAATGGGCTTTATGGGGTCATTTTTCCCAATTTAACACAGTGACATGGGGCTCGATGTTCAAAGCTGTGGGAATGTTGCACAAAGCTTGTACCGAAAAGGAAGGAAACAAGGGGTTCCATGTGACACACTGTGCATCATTCCCAATTTTTAGATACAGCCTGCACCAGAAGGGTGGTGGCCTGCACCATTCGAACTAGCACCATACCTGTGTCAGATGCACTGCTGTGCCATGATGCAGGAGGGTGCACTGTAGCAGAGTGGCAGTATCCCCTTTGTTGGGATTTTCAAAGCCCCCCTTCTGGCCACAGGCTCACCTGAGGTTAGACCATCTGGAACTGGTCCATGCGCCACCACCATCCTGAGCCACAGGATGGACAGGGAGACTGGCTGGGTCCCATGCAGCAGGAACCCAGCACTGGTGTGTAGCATGGGGGCAGGGGCCCCTAATAGGTATCTATGCCTTGGTCTGTGGCTATTGAAGGTAGCTATGGCAGTGGAGGAAACAGCCATCGGCAGGTGCAGGTAAGAACCATGGTCCGGGATGGCAGCTCTGAACTAGGGGAGTGTCGGGATGTCAGGAGACATTGTAAGCTGTGTGATGGGCATGTGGCCCGGCATTGTCTGCACACTAGGCCGGCCAGCAGAGTGGTAATGGGCACACTGGCAGCACCACTGGTGCTAGTGCATGTGGCATAGTTGTGGTATGTCATGCAAGCCCCCTAACTGCTGTTGTCGGGGTCCTCCAACTACCCTCCATGTGTTGTCTCAGAGGCACTAGCATCATAGCTTCTATTCAGTGGGACACTTTGTGCTGCTGGTAGGCTAGCTCAAAGCCATTGTACAGTGTGCTGAAGCTCTGTTGGGGGGAAGGAGTCTGAACTGCCACCTGAGTGCTGTCACCCTGCTGTGCCCTGTGCTGGTGGTGTTGTGCAGCTACAGACATATGATGTGAGCCTCCAATATCTCAGATGGCTCAGGTATGGCACTAGTTGCAGTTGTCTCCACTGTGGTACTTTTCCAAATGGAGCACATAGGGTGGTATGGGCTCCGCTGTCACAGACAGTGCTCCAACCCAACCTGTCCCACATGGCACAATCAGTGTGGTCTGCAGAACGCATTGTATACCACACAGAGCAGCCAGTGGTATCCCACTGTAGAAGGTAGGTGCTCCCAGAGTCCTTCCCACCACACAGCGCCAGTCATACTACTGCCCCTCCCACATGGACCTGTCACTGTCACTGCGGCATTGTCATTCACTGACTCAATCATGGGTCTGTCATCACCCCCTCCTAACAAACCAAGCTGTCTTGTCCTCCATGATCCATGCCGTCCACCTGGGCACATGACCGGCGGGTCTCTGCTACTGGGCACCATGTTGCATGACCACCCCACAGCTTGTGGCAATCCCTTTCCGTGCACCATGTATTTGATGCATGGGTAAAGTTGTGGCAAATGTGGGTGTTTTGGCACCGGGATCCCTCCTGTTCCAAAATCAGGTGCAGGGTCTCTGGCGCACTGGGCTTTGATGTGAGCTGCTATTTGCCACAGCTTCCATTGATCTATGGGCCTTTTTGAAACTGAAGCCCATGTTTTGAAGCACTCACCATTATTGGCTAGTGAAAATATGGTGATTGGAATAATATATAAAACAACATCATCATCTGTGACTTTTTGCCATCTTAACACTTTGAGACTTTATTATTTTGGTCATGGAATAACTATATTTAGAAAATGGGCTACATGTTATGAGCTCTCTGATTGGCTGAGAGCCATACTAAGGGGGTACATTTACTTTCGATAGAGCCTACCTGAAAACATGCGCCAATTCGGGATTCCCCATTACTTACTGTATATATGGGCACCCCGAATTTTAACACTGACTAACCGCCATTTTTATATCGCTTGCTAAGCAAGACTGTCTGACTCTACTCCACCACACACATTACAAACCAACCTGGGGCTCAGTTGCATCTACAGCATTTTATTAAACTTCTAAACATCACACAGATAATGCAGTCAAATTTTGAAACAACCTTCATGAGTGAACTGAAAGCCATCCTTGAGATCAGCTTCACACTAGTCCCATACTGCACTGACAGTCCTGTGTGGTGAACATCCCAAATGCCAGCAATTTTTTTTAAAGAAAAAAAAAAATCTTACTGTTAAAGCCATCAGATCAGCTTTTGAATGTACAGTATTTCTCCCACTGCCTCCTGCTCTCCACAGACTCTCTGCTTGGAGATCTAAAATAATAGCCATCAGTCCGATCGACTTCAAGGCAGTCCATCCCAGTGTCCTCGCATTCTCAGCTAACACACTTCACTGACTGACGTTCTCTGCCTTATCATCAGCTTCAGTCACTTCTCAGTAAAAATCTGCCTCAAAACATATGCTAGTGTGGGGGAAGGGGGCTCTTGAAATCTTGATCTTCCAGGTGCCACAAGGATGGCTACAATTGTAAGAGTGGGGGGTAGATGTCACACGTCCCATGGCGACAGCATGAAGAGGGAGAGAGGAAAATAAATGGAGAAACACAGAAAACCTTAACAGGAAAAAAAAACATGGTTTTAACACTTAAGCACCATAAGTGAATCTGCGTGTGTGTGTGTGTGTGTGTGTGTGTGTGTGTGGTGGGGGGGGAGGATAACCATGATAACCAGGTCAGAAACCTAAAAGTACAGAGATTTCAGTAAGACAAAATTCCCTAATCTTAAAAGAAAAAAAACAGCATTCAAATGCAGATGGAGGAACTATTTTATTACACAAAAGTCAAACAAATGAGTGTATTAAAATTTAAACAGTAATTATTTTTTTCCAGACATATAAATTACAGTTGCCCATTTTCTAAGTGCAATAATACCCTCCAGGGTGGGCGGTTTTGGATAATATTGTACCTTCCAGGGGCTATAAGGCCCTCCACCTGCGGTGTCAGGCCTCATGCCCCTAGGCAGTCCGGTATTGTCCAATACCATCCACCCTGTCGGGTATTATTGCTTACATGTGAAGGTCTGTTAGATAAGCAGATATAGACATTTTTTGCATTTCTTTTAATGTTGCAGTTTGCACTTAGAGTTAGTAGTCAATAATGATGGGTTGTTATTTAGTTCTAGTAAAATGTGATAATCTAATTAATTTGTGAGTTTCCAAATTCAGTTTTGTTCCCACATTCACTGGCAATCACCAGTAACTGACAAATCCCTTTAAGAACTTTTGCTCAGTAACAGAACATAATTTCTCCTCCTTCAGGATGATGGGAAGAAATGAGTTAGATGTTTACACTGATACACTGTTATATAGCTTTCATATTTATTATGGTTGAACTTAACACTTTGTCTGTGTCTCGGCAATGTTCTTTATTATTTGTCCCTATTAATACCTGTTTCTGCTCCTGACTAATTAATTTGGCAGTCGCTTATCCAGATGACCCCATTTTGGTTATCAGAAAGATTTACATGTAATTAGTAAAGTCGATTAATTTTTAAACATGTGTAATGGCCTATTCAAATTAAGTGAAACTCTGAATGAGATATAAAAGGGCCACCTAACACTTATGGCCACACCCCCTCTGATGAAGAAGCATAGCATTCTTGAAGCACTGGGGCTGCGTTTGTTCCATTTGTGTCCTTTTGTTTAAATCTGCACTTTATTTGAAATACATTTCAGTCATTTGCAAGCTTATGCTGTAGGGTGTATGTGTGCTGTTTCTGTGATTTCTTAAATATGTGTGCAGTTTTCCTAGAAAAATTAGGGCAATAGTTTATGGTGTATATTTTGTTCACTTTAGTTAGGTACACATTCCGAGTAAACAACGGTACAGGGAACTGAAAAAAGCCTGCATGAGATTTTATTTTGCTATTAGTTGAGCTGGAGGTTAAACTAATGTGTGAGTGCTGCCAGTCAACAATGCAGGTGGATTGAAATGACTTCTTTATTTTTCATTACTTGTTTACTTATGAGGGGAACTGAACTTTGGAAATTACAGCAACGAGCGCCTGAACCTCCTGGAGAATGTGGCATCCCAACTCACTTGCAGCCACCAAGGGATATTGATTGCTAAAGACAATGCAGACCAAGTAAGAGCACAAAGCATGCTTCTTCATGAGCACAAGCACCTGAATATATCTGAAATAAAACTGTTGGGACAGCAGCACCACAATACCCAATTCACACTGGCACAATTTGTAGCATATAACATCAACTTTCTTTCATACAGTATGTCATTGATTCTAACCCCACTCCCAAAAGCTATTCTTCCTGCCACATTTTTAATGGCAAAATATTGGAGACTAGCAGACGTGGTTCCAAGCCACAAGAAAAGGACATGGAGCCACCAGATAACTACAGGCCCATCAGTCTTACCTCCATTGTGAGTAAACTGATGGAGACACTAGCCAAGGAGGACCTAGCAGACTACCTGGAGAGAAATGGGCTCCACTGTAGTAAGCAGCATGTGTTCATGGTGGGGGCACCCAACCTGATAGTATTCTTTGACTGAGTACCTAGAGCAGTAGATAAGGAACGATCAGTGGATTTACTCCACTTCAGCTTCAACTAGGCATTCGAATCAGTGCCACATTGAATGTTTCTGAAGAACTAAGAGAATGGGGGGCGGGGGGGGAGGCATGAAGGACCTAATTAGATGAATGAGAAGTTGGTTCAGGGAGAGACAGCAGGGGGTGGTTTTAAACAGGGTCAAGTCAGGGGGGAAAGAAGGTCATGCATGGGTTGATGCAAGGATCAGTCTTGGGGCCAGTCCTTTTCAATATCAGGAACACAGCAGAAGAAATTTAGTACAAGAGGTGTCTGTTTGCAGATGTCACTAAGCTCTGTGGCAGGGTAGACAGTAGTCAGTGAGGAGGGGTAAGGGAGATGCAGAGGGACCTGCAGAGGTTAGAAAGGTGGGCCAAAATCTGGCCATAGAAATTCAGTGCCAAAAAGTGCAACGTGATACACATAGGGATCAAGAACCCCAGGATAGAATATAGGATGGGAAGGGTTAGCTGGCACTACTGAGGAAAGGGATCTGGGAGTTACCATAAGTGATTCCCTGACTCAATCAATGCAATGTAGAAAGGTCTGCAGCAAGGTAACCAGAATGTTGGGGTGAATTGTGAGGAGTTTTGATAGCAGAAGGAAAGAGGTAGTACCACCTCTCTATAGATCACTAATGAGGCCACATCTAAAATACTGTGCACAGTGCTGGGTCCCCACTTATTAAAAGACAAAGACAGGCTGGACATAGTGCAGCATAGGGTAAACAAAATGATTCAGGGATAACAGGCCAGATCATATGAAGAACATTTAATGGCACTGAACAAATACTCACTGGAGGCCAGAAGGGAGAGGGGGGACAGGATAGAATCATTCAAGTTCCTGAAAGAAAAGAATAAGGTAAACTGTTAGGAACTATTCAGCAGGAGTGGCGAGTCAAAAAGATGGGGACATGAGTGGCAGCTGAAGGGGAAGATTCAGGAGGCATGTGAGAAAGTTTTACTTTACAGAGAGGGTTGTTGAGCCATGGAACAGCCTACTGTCAGAAGTGGAGGGTGTAAAACAATCATTGGTTTCAAACACAGCTCAAACAGATATAAGGGATTACTAACTATTTGGGGGAGGTAACAGTAAGGCAGAGGGTAGCTGGGAACTAAGGGCATAAACCACATCCAGAAAGTAGTCCTACGGTAGTATAGGATGTAACAGGGTAGATTAGATGGCAAGAAAAAGGCAAGGCAATTTTATTTGTATGATGCACTTTCCCTAAGGCTCTGCGTACCTCACAATTCAAACAACAAATACGACAAAACCATTCAGAATAAATACTGTAAATAATATTGCACAGAAATTGTTCAGCAGTGCTAGGTCCAAAACTCTGTATAAATACATGAGTTTTTAAACATGAATTAAACACAGTCAGGGAAGGTGCACCTCTTACTTCCTGGAGGAGAGTGTTCCAAAGGATTGGGGCAGCAAAGCCTAACACCCTGTCTCCCAGGGATCTAAGTACTTGCAAGAGGTTCCCCTCCGCTGACTGGAGGAGGTGGCCAGGAGCATAAGGAGTTGGGAGATCTTTCAGGTAGCCCAGACCCAGACCATGCAGGGCCTTGTAAGTTAACACGCATACTGTACCTTGAAGCTGATGCACCACTGCACCAGTAACCAGTGCAGAACATGAAGAATCAGCAGGGTATGCTTGAACCGTGATGTCCTAGAAATCAGCTGGACTGTCACGCTCAGAACCAGCAGCAAGCAACGCACCAACTCCCAGACAACCCAAGGTACAGAGCACTACAGTAATCCTATCTAGACATAACCAGGGCATGCAGCAGAGTTGCCAGGTCAGCAGTTCCAGAAAGTGATTGACCCTGGAATGTTACAGAGGTGGTAAAAGCCACTGCTGACGACAGCTGACACCTGATGTTCTAAAGTTAGCTTGGAGACTTCAGTGACCCCCAGATTCCAAACCCTCTCTACAGCTCCAAGCATTAAGCCGCACAAAGAAGGAAGGACTGTGCCACCATTCAACATCACCGAATCAGCCTGACCCGGCTCCACCAGTAACACACCTATCTTTAAAGGATTCAGTCTGAGCCAGCTGGCCACCATCCAGTTCTGAATTTCCCTATGACACTCCATCAATTCCAAGGACAGCTGTATCATCATCAGGCACACAAGACACATATAGCTGAGTATTATCAGC
Organism: Neoceratodus forsteri; assembly: GCA_016271365.2. Lineage (NCBI taxonomy): Eukaryota > Metazoa > Chordata > Ceratodontiformes > Ceratodontidae > Neoceratodus > Neoceratodus forsteri. The sequence continues at coordinate 1,274,229,436 of CM057450.1, read as the reverse complement.
ATAGCAATGAAAACCCAAACCATAGCATCTAATAATCTCCCCTAATAACACATGTAGATGGTAAACAGCATGGGAGCCAAAACTGACCCTTGAAGCACACCACAACAGAGTGCAGCACTGCTCAAGATGAAAGAGTCAAGTGCCACCTGCTGCACCCTACCGGATAAGTAGAACTTGAACCACCATAACACCATCCCTGTGAGTCCTACATAGTGCCTCAGATGGGCCAATAGTGCTCCATGGTCCACCATGTCAAAACCTGAAGACAGGTCAAGCAGAATAAGGATGGAATGATGTCTGCCATCCCTTCCCAGGAGGAAATCACAGTGCATCTTGACTAAGGTTGTTTCTGTACTATGATGTGGCTGGAAACCAGACTGGAAAAGCTTGTAGATGTTTCTCCAGGTGTTGTTCTAACTGCATCGCTACCACCTTCTCTATCAACTTTCATACAAAGGGAAGGTTCAATACAGGCCTGTAGTTTGGAGAGATCATCATGGTCCAAAGGTGGTTTCTGAAGGAGGGGCCTCACTTCCGCTCTTTTCAAGGCCGAAGTAAAAATCCACAGCTATCGGACTGAGTGTCCCCCAGTTGGCCCAGGATCCAATAAACAGTAGGTAGGGCACTAAGTGATGTATAGCAGGGGCTGGTGATGTGCAGAGGTCCAATGGATGGGCCAAAACTTTTGTTTTCTGTATATGCTTCTATATTTTTATGTTCACATTCTGCAGAATTAGCAAGGGGTGGAAGAGGGTGAAGGGAAGCAATAGAACATTAATGTCAAAAGGTGCTTATGTACAGTGTTTTCAAAAAAAGAGTAATTCTTTGGGTCCAAGCCACAAAGTGGCACAGGACCCATGTGATTTACAGCCTCATAGCTCCACACACTAATGCTTGCCTGCACCAGATGGCATCCACAGCACAAACCAGACACTCGCCACAAGCGCAGATCTTCACAGAGGGTTGGGGGTCAGTGGAGCTAAACTGTACATCAGAAATCCAATCTGATGCCCATTCCACTTCCTGGGTAGACTTCTGCTCCACGTGGAGTGGTGTGGAACAATTGATTTTAGTTTATGGCAGTTCTCCAGGGACTAATATGTCCCATTCTTAAATTAAATAAAAATATAAATAGGAGGCATGGTAACCCTCAGCCCTTGATGTAAGCTGGCATAGCTAAGGGCATGGTGAGAGGAGGCCAACCAGGCCCCAAGGACCAACAGAGGCCGATGAGAGGGGGTGCATAAGTGCTTCAGTAGTTCTGTGACCCAGATAGCATTTTTCCCTCTGCCAGCCCTCCACACCATGTCCGGAAGGCTGTGAATGGGTCAGTGGTGCAACCCTCCGCCCATATCCACCCCGACCCAGTCACATGTGCAGTTGCACTGGTGGCACTTGAACTAGGGTACACATTGGGAGTGCTAAAAGCCCGAGGTTCAATGGGAGAAATAGCTCCTCCCATATCCCATACTTGAACTTCAGCACTTGCGCTGCTCAGCTTCAAGCATTTTGAAAACTGGCTTGTTTCATTCTGTTTGGGTGCTGTGGGGCTGTGACTGTGCTTTGCTCCCTTCTTCCTCACTGTCCCTCCTTTTCATTCACTTGTTTGTGTTTGCCTCTGCTTTGTCTCCGCTCCCTTGCCTTGTCCTTCCTTTCTCCCCTTCTCCCTCTGTTGTGGCTGTCTGCTGCCTGGCACCCCCCCCCCCACTTGTCTTCCCCGCTCTTTCTCTCCCAGCCTGTTCTTCTGTGTCTTCATGTTTTCTGTCCCAGCACACTGTGACCTTCTGTGTCTCCTCCTCATTCCCTCTCTCCTACCCACCCGTCCCTTGTACCTTGCTCGTTTCTTGGTGTTTTGCTTTCAGGCATTTCTTTCCCTGCTGTTTCTCTTCCTCACTGCTCATGTCTTCTTGCTCCACTGCTCATGTCTTCTTGCTCCACTGCTCATCCCCAGCCACATACCCTGCAGTGCTCTCATCCTCATTCCTATGGAGAACTCCTCGCTACTGCACTTCATCTTCTCCTGCCTGCTTCCTGTACCCAAAGCCGTTCTCTTTGGCCTTCTCTGTGGGAGCATCGAACTTTCCATCAGCAGCAACTCGGCGGAAACTCCATATCTCAACTTTTTGGGATGCCCTGCCTCCGACTTTTCCTCTGTAATCCTGCAGTACCTGTTCATCATCACTTAAAGGGACAGTCCCAATATTTGATCCCACCTTCTCCTGCCTTTACCTTCCATTCTCCTCCACCGGTTGTCCCTGATCTGAGAGCTGTGGCTGTTTGTGGACCCTCTCCTGTGGGACTCTGTGGAACTTGAACCCTCTAAATGAGGAAATCATCCTCAACCATGGAGATTACCCGATCAGAACGCTGTGTTAACTGTGGCATTTCCTTGTCTGAGGTTCCTCTTGTTTCAGTTTTGGCCTATCACGAATCACTGCTTTACAGTCTGGATTCCTTCCTTGCCGGTGCTGCATCTGCTCCTGCCCTGTACTGGGCTCTCAGTGATCTCTACCGATTAACTGATTGCCTGCCCTCATGCCTCACTTCTAGGCTGTTTTCCACCTGGCCCTTCCTGTGTGCCTGTGTATTTACTTGCTGACGGGTCCCTGCTGTGCCCTGCTATCAATTGGGGGCCTAGGTTTGCTGTATCCTGTTACCCTGTATTGGTGTCCCCTGCCTTTCCCTTTGATTCTCCCGAATTTTAATTCTCCAGGTTGAGCTCCTTCAAGCAGACTCATTTTTCCGGAGGTCCTTGATTGGGCTGTAGTGACTATTGCTATCCTTAGCAGCTCATAGATTGTTTTGGGCTTCATTGTGTTTAAACTAACCACTCCCTCCACAACTACTTAACTAGTTCTTCAGATCCCATTTTATCCTGCCCTTCCACCTTGTGGAACTCCTGTAGTCCTGTATCTCTCTGTAGTCATCATGCTGCTCTCCATCTACTTACCTACGTGGAGGTCACTTTGCCCTTGCATCATCATTCTACCTACCTACTACTCATCGACTGGCAGGCTCACAGGATAAGACTCTTTGACTTACCTAGAACCACTATTCAGTCCACAAAGGCATTTCAGGATTTTTACTGCTGGCACAACTCCACCTCCTTACCTCTGAGTGCCCTCCATGAGGCTCCTGCCATCTCTCTTCCCAGTGTACTTTACTGCTCAGTGTCTTGCTTCCGAGTCATCATGGCAATTCCTGCACTGCATTTATGTACCAGTACCTCTCTACTGGGGATACCACCCCAGTGTTGTTCCTCATCTGGTCACCTTGGTTAAGCCCTCAAAGAGCTCTGCAGCTACAGCCAGGTCTCTCTCAATACCTGCATTGCCACTCTACACCTGCCCAGATGATGGCATTGCCATCTGATGACCTACATGGGGATCAGTCCATTGCCGCCTCCTCAGTGGATAATTGCAGGTCCCTAGCATCTAGGCATACCTTAGACCTACATGGAGGTTTCATTCCATTCCATCCATGTCCTCCAGGAAGGACCATCACTGCTGACGTACATGGTGGTCTCTTCACTCATGCTTTCTAGTTCGGCCAACGTGGGGTTCCTATTCCACTGCCTCATGATGCCCCTTTCACCAGACTTTCGTATTGCTGCTGCTCATCTAGTCAGATTACTTTCAACAGTGCTCATGTTCTATCCCGTCCTCCCGTGCTATGGCAATTGCACCATCATGTGACACTTCACCTGACTCTGTGGTGGTTTCATCAGCCACTCCTGCATTTCTGTCCACTGTTCCTGTCCTCAAGCTGGCAGTCCCTGGTATCGTAGTATGTGACTATGTCTTGACCTACTTGGGGGTCTTCATTGATGCCTTCTTGGGTTCTCTGGGTAAGACTTTCAGCGCTGACCTATGTGGAGGTGTTCTCGCACTCCATACCAACCCAACAGTCTCCGTTCCTAGCACTGCCTCTAGGGTATTGAGCGAAGGTGCACTTCCTTAGCTCTGCTCCTTTCACTTCATTCCGCTCCTTGATCAGTCTCCATCTTTAGCTCTGCCTAGGTGGCATCGAGTGAAGGCCGGCCTTCCCACCCGCCAGTGATTGGAGTCTGTTCCTCGTCTCTGTTCCTCTCATTCATCATCTACATTCTTTAGATCCCCTCGATGCTGGCCTCTGCTTCAACATTGGCTTGACTTCCTTACCTTTGGATTGGCTCTGGATTGCCTCCTGAACTTCCTCCTTCTCTATTTCTTTTGGGACCTTCAAGTGTGCCACCATCTAGTGCTCAAATATCCATCGATTTTGTTTCTTGGATCCATCCTCATGTCAAGTTTCCAGTTCTCAAATACCATATCAGAAATCCTGGACATCACCTACCATCTTCCTTCATCTGGACATCCATCCAAACCAGACTCTCCTTCATCTTACAGAATCCTCCATCCTTTAGAACTGACCTCCCTGCTCACTGTCAAGATTCAGAGGACTTGACTCATTGAACAGCATGACTCGAAGGATAAGATCCTTGGACATAACCAAAACCAAACCTCACTTCATGTTTTTAGGATTATCTCCTCATAGTTTACTTGGAGGATGGGCAGGTCAGTAGCCATGGGTTCCCAGAAGTTTCCCCCACGGGTTTTTTTTTTCCTCTCTTGCGTACTGCTGGTCATACTCTCTGGAGTTGGAGGAGGTAATCAACCCATGAATAATCTTTTGGGGCCTCTATTCCTACACCTACCCAGCATTCCTACAGAGGGTGGGAATAGAGAAAAGCCAAATTCTAAGCTCATAATCTTAAGGCCATAACATTCAAGTACATAAGTATACACAAGCACTATGCTATGTACCACACATTGAATGGGAGGACTAAAAGCTCGAGGTTCAATGGGGGGAAATAGCTCCTCCCACATCCCTTACTTAAACTTCAGCACATCCATTGCTCAGCTTTGAGCATTTCAAAAATGCTCACCATTCTCCCCAGCCTCCTTCTCTTCTGCCTCTCTTATCTCACCCTTTGTATTTGTATTTATTCATTGAGAAACAACCTTTAAGCAGAGGCTCTTTACAAAGGTTCCATGTCAAACAATATAAGACAGGGCACAAATTTCAAAATCACAGATAGATTTAGGTAAGGTTACATACACTTAGCTACGGTTACAACAAAAACTTTTTCAAAAGGGACAATGTAGGCTGCTAAACTCAAGGGAAAAGCCTGTTGGGGAGGGAGGGGGAGAAGCAAGAAAGATATCCACCTCAAGGTGAGGTCTTGTCATCACATTAGGAAGGCTGGATGGGGGTGAATAGGGTGACAGAAAAGAGGGGGAATCAGCCCCAAGGTGGGACCTTGTTGCCAGGTTAGGAGGGTAGGATGGGATTTACAAGTGGGACAGGGCAAGGGGGTAAGGGGGGCTAGGAGAGGAGACCTGTAGGAGGGGTAAGGGGAAGTGGAGAGGGTGAGTTCAAGGAGGGGGTGGTGGGGGAGTCAAGGCAGTGGGGAGTGTGGGTAGGGTAGTCAGGGAAGGTGAATGTGGCCAAGGGAGGATGCGAGATTAAGGGTAATTAAGTAAGATCAAGTCAAGTAAGGGGGGAGGGTTGAAAGGATGGGGAGTACCGAGGCAGGAGCTTCATCTACCCACCCAACATTCACAAGTGTTCCTGGTGAGGAGGTGCTATCTGAGTTCAGATTTGAAGGCTGGTAGACTTGGTGTATTGCACAAGACCTCCATGATCTCAATGAGCCAGAGGGGGGCCCTGTAGGAGAAGGATCTTTGACCAAGAGCTGTTCTCTGGAATGGTACAGAGAGCGCTCCTTGAGTACTGCATCTAGTCTTATACTTAGAGCTGGTCGGGGAGAATAGATCAGAGATGCAGTGGGGGGTCCTGCCCAGCAGTGCCATCTTGCCGAGGAGACAAGCTTGAAACTTTATCCTGTTTCCAAGGGATAGCAAGTTTGGCTGGGTATATAGAGAGTAGATGTGAGTAAGTCAATCTGCACCAGTCGTGAGTCTGCATGCCTTGTTTAGGGTGGTCATCACACATTTGAATGCCGTGTCTGTAGCATCTCCATATACAACCAGCCCATAGTCTATAGTTGGCAAGATTGAACTAGTGAACGATAGATGGAGTGCTGCTGTTGAGAGTTTTTTTTCTATGTCTATATAGTACACAAAGCTTGGCGTTGACAGTCTTAACCACCAAATTAATGTGTTGCACGAAGGATAGCATATCGTTGATGGTAACACCCAGATACCTAAAGCTGTGAACCTGTTCCAATGGAGCCTTAACATTGTTAATGATGTCAAGGGCTTGGAATCTCCACTTTAGCTGTGTACTTGATAGGAGCATGGACTTGTTTTTTTATAATTAAGGAGAAGCTTACAGTATGTGTGCTGAACCAATTTTCCAGCTGGTGGAAGGAGGACTGTAGTTCCTGCTGCAGTGATACAATTTGGGTGCTGCTGCTGAGTAAAACAGCATTATCAGCATAAAGGATGATTTTGCTGTCACAGGCATTTGGAAGAGAATTGAGAAAGAGATTGAAAAGCAGAGGCCCCAAGATAGATCCCTGTGGCACGCCCAGAGACACTACTTTAGTTTCCGAGACGACATGGCCAATTTTAACTTTCTACATTCTGTGTGATAGGTAGTCATGAAACAATCGAACAGCATTGGGAGCCACTTCCAGGGTCTGTAGTTGTGCCAGGAAGAGGGGGTGATTGACTGTATTGAAGGCCTTTGTTAAGTCTATAAAGACGGACCCTACCAGTTTGCCTTCATCCAGCGCCCTATGGACAAAGTCAGTGTATTCAACCAGGGCTGCAGTGGTACTATGGTTCTTTCTAAAACCATGCAGTTGTGGGCACAGCAGTTGGTAGTTGTGTAGATAGTCAGTGATTTGGACTGCCACTACTTTTTCCAGGGCTTTGGATAGACCTTGACGCTGGGACTCTATTCCTACACCTACCCAGCATTTCTACAGAGGGTGGGAATAGAGAAAAGCCAGAGTCTAAGTTCATAACCTCAAATTCATAACCTTAAGTCTATAACATTCAAGTACATAAGTAAACACAAGCACTATGCTATGTGCCACACATTGAACCAGGGCTTTGGACGCACAGATGTATCCGTATGTGCAGACCAGGACCTCTTGGGTATCACCAGCCCCTGCTATGAATCTCTCAGGGGGTCACCAGGCCTCCATGTCCTCTGCAGATTGGTCTGTTAGTTATTACTTGGCACTGCAAGTTTCAGCCTCCCAAAGAATGGGATAAATTTATAAAAACTTCAAAAACAAACCCATGTTTTACATGCATGGCACATGTAGCAGACAGATTTGTCGAGTGTTTTCAATGAAACTGGGTGAACTAACATGTGGATGCAGTCTTCAAGAAGGCAATAATGTTCCCAAAGTCCTTGGGTACACTTCTCTCTACAAGTCAAATGATCTTTGGGCACACCAGTCTTTACTATTATTTGCACAGCCTACAAGCATGCCATACTTACTATTTCCTCCGTCCTCTGACAGACCAACCTTTACATATTACACAGCACTCAGACTGCCCTCTAAAATCCATAGTTTTCACTTCATATACTTCTCAGACAAGTGTACCTTTACTACTACTCATAAGGGGCCCTATGCATAAAGCCTACACACCACATGTGCATTATGTGTAGGCTTTTTAAAGTTACAATGTGACGCATCAGGATCCTGTTGGATCCCCAAGGCATTCATGAAAGGGGAAACTTCCCCTTCTGCACCTAATCCCTTGTCTGTCTGCAGAACAATGCACATGGACAGAGAGGGGGGTGGTCAGAAGCGGACTTGGGTGCAGCACGGCTATGTTCCATGCATGATACAAGCTCTGTGGTGCAGAGTGCCGGTGAAGGTGGCACAGGCTATGTAATTAGGGACCCTGCCATAACCCATATGTACCCCCTCCCACTAGTCACACAAACACTTAGACAGCATATAGGTTACTCCTACCCTGCTACTGCTGGTCCTCCAATCATATTATGAGGGCTAGGGACATGGTAAGGCCTTGTATTGTACATGTTAGGTCCTCTTAAGGAATACGTTTGTCCTTGGAAGGCAGCTGTATGCTACAATCCCCTGCTCTGCACAGAGCAGGGGATAAGTCAGCCAGTTTAAGGGCATCCAACTGAATGGCTGACATTGACTGTCAGGCCATCTGTGCCATGCCCTCTGGCACCTCTATGCCACTACTTGTGTTGGGGGAGGGAACAGAGACAAGCAGATAGGCATCATGAATAGAATGTGATGCATGCTGATCCACAGGAATGGACTTCTGCTGCCTGGATACACCCCTTCAGCGCATGCCCAGGCCACCTTCATGCACATGGCATGTTATTCTCAAATAGTTCACTGTATATGGTTCACACAGTCCCAATGCAGGTCACGTTCCAGGATTCTCACAGTCCTCAGACAAAACAGCCACTATAATTCACCCAGTCTTGACAAGGCAATCTGATTCACACAGATGTCAGACAGGCCAACTTCTGCAATTCATACAATCTTGACAGGACACTACAAGCTACAGTCAACAGACAGACCAAGCCCTACAGATCACTTAGTCTTGATAGAACACTGTCTATGACTCACATTCCTCAGGCAGGCCACCTTCTACGGTTTACAGTCCTGACAGGACCCCCTCTTAGATACAGATACTGTACATCAGACAGACACCCTTTACAATTCACACAGTCCTGAGTGAACACCCTGAACACTCCCAAGTCATGTGACAGAAAACATACTTTAATTCACATAGCCCTCAGGCAGTCCTTTGTCTATGCTTCACACAGTCCTGACTGGACATCTCTGTGATTCACAGATACAGCAGACAGAGCACCATACACAAGTCAGACACTCCTGACTGGATGCCTTGTACTGTCCTCAGTTCTAAGACAGAACACCCTCTATAATGCACACAGTCCTCAGACAGGCCAACTTCTACAAGTCACATTCCCCACAGTCCTGCTAGGATATCCTCTATGATTCCCAGATCTATCCTACAAGAAAATCTCTATTCTCCACAATTCACACAGTCTTGATTGGACATTATGTGCACTCCACAGTTCTGAGACAGGATGCCCTTTATAATTCACATAGTTGTCCGATAGGCCTCCTTGTATAGAACACGCAATCCTGACAGGACTTCCTCTTTGATTCACAGATACCTCAGACAGGACACATTCTACAGTTTATGCAGTCCTGACTGGACACCCTGAACGCTCCAAAGTCCTCAAATAGGACACCCATTCTAATTCACATAGCCTTCAGACAGGTCTCCTTCTACAATTCATACAGTCTTGATGCGACACCCTCTATGATTCACACAATCCTGACCACAGGACCTGTACAATTGACTCAGACACCCACTGTAAGTCACAGTCTACATACAGGCCTCATTCTGCAATTCATACAGTCCTATCACAGCACCCTGTATTATTCACATAGTCCTAACTGGAGAACCTGTATAATGTACTTAACTTTCAGACAGGATACCCTCTAAAATTAATAGGTCTCATGCATGCCACCTTCTCTGATTCACACTGTCATGCAACATAGAAACATAGAAACATAGACTTTGACAGAAGATAAGGACTGCTTGGCCCACTTAGTCTGCCCAGTTCCCTACCTACTGGATAAGCTGCAGATCCTAGTTAACCAACAGCCTATTTCTTCCTACCCTCCCAACAAGAATTGCCTTATGTCTGTCCCATGCATTCTTGAATTCTCCCACAGTTTGAGACCCCACAACCTCCTCAGGAAGGTGGTTCCATGCATCCACCACCCTCTCTGTGAAAATATATTTCCTCACATTGCCCCTGAGCCATCCCCCCATATCTTCAAATTGTGTCCCCTTGTTCTTGCACATCTCTTTTTCTGAAAGATGCTACCTTCTTGGACTCTGTTGATTCCACTGAGGTGCTTAAAAGTTTCTGTAATGTTCCCCCTCTCCCTCTTTTCCTCAAGGGTATACATATTAAGCTCCTATAGTCTCTCCTCGTATGGTTTCCCTTGCAGACCCTGCACCATTTTAGTTGCCCTTCTCTGGACTGCCTCCATCCTGTCTATGTCCTTGCGGAGATGGGGTCTCCAGAACTGGACGCAGTACTCCAGATGGTGTCTCACCAACTGTCTGTACAGAGGGATAACAACTTCCTATTTTCTGCTGGTGATGCCTCTCCCTATACATCCCAGTAACCCCCCAGCCCCCCCTACTGCCTTCTCACATTGTTTGCTAACCTTAAGGTCATCTGATACGATTATCCCCCAGGTCCCTTTCCATTTTTGTTGTTGTTACTACCTCCCCCCTCATTGTGTACTCTTCCCCTGGGTTTTTGTTTCCCAGGTGCATTATTTTGCACTTTTTTGCATTGAATCTAAGCTGCCATACTTCTGACCATTCCTCAAATCTTGCCAAGTCCTTTCTCATCCTTTCCACCCCCCTTGTGTATCAACCGTGTTGCAGATCTTTGTGCCATCTGCAAAGAGGCATACTTTTCTTTCCAGTCCTTCTGCAAAGGACTGGACACAGTACTGAACCCTGCGGTGCCCCACTAGTAACCCCCCTTTCTTCAGTGTGGACTCTGTTTACTATTACCTTCTGTGTCCTGTTGTCCAGCCAATGTTTTACCCAGGCTACCACCCTGGGACCCACTCCCAGGCTGGCTAATTTGTTTATTAATCTTTTGTGTGGGACTGTATCAAATACCTTGCTAATGTCTAGGTAGGCCATGTCCACAGCCCCTTCCTGGTCTACTACTTTGGCAACAAGTCATCATCTATAATTCTCACAGTCCTCTGACAAGCCACCCCCTATTTGTCACAATGCTCAGGCAGGCTACCCTCTACTAATTTATTTATTGAGTGGTCTTGCCATTTAGTTGGGAAATGTCTTAAAAACATGCAGTTTCTCCCACTTTGGGGCATTTAACATACTGGCAGCCTATACTTTTTAATGCATGGCTAAGGGTTGGTGTAGTGGAGAGGGATTTAGGTTCCTCTCGGTCTGGGTCCCAACCTAGCGAGATTAGAGGCTGTTACAAAGGGACAGCTTACATCCCAATAAGGAGGGCTGGAGAGTACTGGGAGAAAAATGTGCACAGCGTATAGCTAGTTTAAACTAGCAAGTGGGGAGTCAGAGTAGCAAGGTACACATCCAATGTCACAAACGGGGGTGGGGCAGGAGCAGATATTGGAAAATGATGTGCACCAATGCAAGAAGTTTTGGCAACAAAATGCCAGAACTTCAGGTGATACGATAGTCACAGAAGGAAAAACCCACATGGTGGCTGTTACAGAAACATGAGCAACCTTGAACAATGAATGGGGCTTAACCATATTAGGGTACTCACTGTTACAGAAGGACAGATTAAAGGGAGAGTGAGTAACACTTTATGTAAAAGAAAGAATAAAGAACACTGAGGTGTCTTAGGGGATTCAAAAAACTAGAAATCCTATTAGTGCTAGCAGCAAAAGGTAGTGGGAAACAAGTCAGGACTGGAGTGGTCTACAGACCACTTAGTCAGGATCAAAGGGCAGACAAAGAACTGGGGGAGATGCTTAGGAAGGTGATAGTAGGGAACTTTAATATGCCAGATGTCGACAGGAATGTTCAAATTGTGGCAAGTACTAAGAATCAGCTCATGGTGGATGTATGCCAGGTGGTGTTCTTTGCTCAGCTAGTCCAGTGCCCAACAGGGGAAGTGGCTCTTTTGAATCTGGTGCTCACTAACAGTGGGAAGATCCAAAATGTAGTAGTCCTGGAGCAACCTGGTTTCAGCGGCTGCAGAACAGTGGCACTGGAGGTCCAGATTGGGTCACCAAAGAGACAAACTCAGGAAGGGTACAGGATTTGTGGGAGGGTGGGTTGAAGTGACGACACAGAAGGCAAGAAAAGTTATTTTAAAATGTCCCATAGGGAAGGGACTTTAATTAAATGAGGAGTTGGAGACACCGAACACAGAAATGGTTGACTCATGGTTAAAGTAATGGTGCAGAGGGGAGGGGTATAGCTACATTGGGGACTGGGGTTCCACCTGAACTGATCAGAACTTGTACCGGGGGGATGACCTGCATTCATCCAGGAAGGGAGCAGCAGTTCTCTGTAGACAGTTTGTGTTACTTCCATGGGCATTTAAACTAGCCAAGGAGGTGGCGGAAAGTAAAAGGGTAGCAGAAAGTGCCCCCCTCCAGGCTGTGATGGAGGGTGGAGAATTTCTGGGAGAAAGGATTCCCACTAAAATGAAGGACAACCAAGGGTGCAAGGTATCAGCATGGGAGGAAGGGAGAAGAGAAGCAGGCAATATGCAAAGGAGAAGAAGGGGGGAACAACTAGACAACATGAGAAGGGTCAAGAGTAGGACTAACAAAATCAGGACAGCCATGTGTGCCAGTGCTAGAAGTCTTGGAAATACGATACCAGACATGGAGGCCACCATGGCTGAGGCAAGACTAGATATTGTGGCCATCACCAAAATATGGTGCACAAACAACCATGACTGGGAAATGGACATACCTGGCTGCACAACGTTTAGAAGGGACAGGGTAGGAAGGAAAGTTGGGGGAGTGGTGCTTTATGTTAAGGAACACATCAAAGCAACGAAGGTACAGGGAGGGTGGGGGGGTTGAGGTGTTGTGGGTCAACCTCGAGTCTGGAAACAGAACCACAATTCGGATGGGATTAGTATACAGGCCTCCAACACAGGGAGAGGACATAGACAAAGAGATGTTGGAAGTCATAGGCAAAATGGCTAAGAAGGGGGAGGTGGTGCTTAAATCTGTCAGATGTAGAGTAGAGTCTAACTGTGATAGCATCAGCTAGGAGCAGAGACATCTTGGACTCCCTGTAGGGGGCATTCCTCAGGCAACAGGTCAGTGAACCCACTAGGAGGGGGGAGTAATACTGGACCTGGTACTTAAGAATGGGGACAGTGTGGCAGACGTCAGAGTGGGGAGTAACCTGGAGACCAGTGACCATCGTACAGTGCAGTGTAATATAAGAACAACAGCAGAATCCAGCCGCACAAGGGCAAGGGTTCTGGATTTCAGAACAGTTGACTTTAAAAAGATGGGGGAATGCATCCGAAAAACCTTGCAGGGGAGATGTCGGGGGAGGGCGGTAGAGTGAAATGGGCCAGAATAAAAGTGAGCATAGTAAAGGCTACAAACTTGTACGTCAGACAAATAAGCAAAAGCAGAAGGAGAAGACCATTAGGGTTCTCGATGGAAGTGGCAGAAAAGGTAATGGCAAAAACAGTGGCATTCAGAAGGTATAAGGAGACCCAGAGAGAGGAGGACAGAGAAGTGTATCTGGGGAAATGCAGGGAGGCAGGCAAGGCAGTAAGGAGTGCAAAAGCGCAAGCTGAGGAAAGAGTAGCTCAGACAGTATCAAAGGGGGACAAGACATTTTTCAGGCATATCAGTGAGAAAAGGAAGACCAATGGAGGGACTGCACGGGTTAACGAAGGAGGCAGGGGACTATATTGAGGAGGACCAAGAAAAGGCAAAAATCTTAAGCAAATATTTCTGCTCAGTATTCACAGTTGAGGGAGAAATGGAGGGACCACAAATAAGCACCAAGAAATTGGGAGAAGAGAAATGGACACCAGCGCCTTTTCTGAAGAGAGGGTCAGGAAAGGACTTGCTAATCTGAAGGTGGACAAAAGTCATGGGGTCAGATGGGGTGCATCCAAGAGTGTTAACAGAGCTCAGGGAGGTGCTAGCTGCACCCCTCACAGACTTGTTTAACAGTTCCCTGGAGACCGGCATGGTTCCAGAGGACTGAAGAAGGGTGGACGCAGTCGCACTTCACAAAAGTGGTAGAAAGGAGGAGGTGCCTGACATCTGTAGCAGGAAAATTGATGGAAACACTATTAAACAAAGAATCACAGAACACTGGGAATCCAATGGACTGCAGGACCTGAGGCTGCATGGCTTTATGGAGACAAGGTCATGCCAAACAAATCTGTTAGATTTTTTGACTGGGTCACCAGAGTGATGGAGCGGGGGGGGGGGGGGCTTGGCCTACTTGCGATAGGCAATAAGGTGGTAACTACCAGCAGTGCATGACAGAGCATAATTGGTAGTGGTAATAGGGCAGACTAGGTGGTTCGAAGGCCCTTATCTGCTGACAATTTCTATGTTTCTGTGTAACCTGGGTAAGAAATTGGTTAGAAGATAGGAGGCAGAGGGTGGTGGTAAATGGAGTTCACTTTGAGGAGGGGAGAGTGACCAGTGGGGTAATGCAGGGGTCAGTACTGGGGCCAGTCCTCTTTAATGTCTTCATTAGTGACATAGGAGAGGAGCTGGAAGGGAAGGTCTGCCTCTTTGTGGATGACAGTAAAATCTGTAACAGTGTGGGCACCCCGTAGGGGGTACAAAGAATGGAAAGAGACTTGAAATGACTGGAGTGGTCAACTGTTTAGCAGCTAAGGTTTAATGCTAAAACGTGCAAAATAATGAACTAGGGTCACAGAAACCTGGGGGTGCAATACAAAATGGGGGGAGAGAATACTAGCAGCAACCAAGCAGCAAAGAGACCTGGGGTAATCATATCAGATGACCTGAAGGTGGCCAAACAATACGACAAAGCAATCAGGAGAGCTAGTGGGGGTAATGGGATGAATAGGTAGGGATATTATTACCAGCAAGAAGAGGGAAGTGGTGTTGCCACTGTATAGGTCTTTTCTTTAGTAAGACCCCAACTTGAGTACTGTGTCCAGTTTTGGAGGTCACATCTCAGGAAGGACATAGGCAGGATGGAGGCCATCAAAAAGTGGGCTACCAAGATGGTACAGGGTCTACATACAGGTGTCAGTGTGGTTCAGTTGGTAGCACATCCACCTCTGGACCAGAAGGCTGTGGGTTCTCATCCCACATCGGGATTGGACTTGCACCTAAAAATCACTGGCATCTGAGTGCAGTATTGGGGGGTTCTGTACTGCTGGGGTGTGCCATCCTTCTGATGAGTTGTTAAACCGAGGTCCCTTCTGCCCATCCTGGTGTTGTCCTGGTGGGTGTCCAGGTGGAAGTAAAAGAACCCAGGGCACTCTTTGCAAAGAGTAGGGTACATTCCCGGTGTCCTGGCCAACATTCCCCTTCCCATAAACCGGTTCATGCAATTATCCAGGCTGTGTATGGGTGATGATGTGCGATATGGCTGCCACCACACATTCAGTCACTTCACTACCAGTCTAGCATTGCTGGTAAAGCACTTTGGGATACACTGTGTATGAAAAGTGCTATATAAATGCTGATTCTTCCTCTTCTTCTATATCAAATATCCTAAGAGGAGAGGCTAAAGAGATTAAACATACACCCTGGAGGAGAGGAGGAGAGGAGGAGAAAAGGGATATGATTGAGACCTTTCATCTACCTAGACTGCCACCTCTCCTACGAATACCACATCACCCAACTTATCATGAAAGCATACTAAAGGCTTAGAATGTTATATGGAATTTAGGAGCAGCTGATGCCTTCAGGAGAACTTTACCAAAACACAACATTTAGATGCAGTCCAGCTTGTATTTCAGATTAGTTCTGTGTGGATCCATGACTGGTTGTCGACAAAATTTTTGTCGAATGGCCAGACAGGGAAACCAGCAGGTCAACCGCATTGTGCAGTTGGCTGCCAGTTTAGAAGGAAACTGAGTGTTTTCTTCAGGTGGCTTTACCCCCGGCTGATTTTGGGGGCTGCAGGACCCCAGACAGACAGTGCCAGGTTCCAGCGGGTTCCCTACACCGATGTGGCGCTGTAGTCACTGTAGGGGACCTTTCTGTCAAAAAGTCGCTGTCGGGTGGGATTACCATTCTGTGTCTCTCCTCCCTGTTATTTATTACTGAGGTAATTTGTATGAAAACAGGATTTTTGCTCCTGAAGAGTTCATCTATTCCTGTTGCTGTCTCCCTAACTGAGGTCATAATGCACTGCTTGTGACATTACAGTTGCTCCCATGGCAACAAACTGTGATGTCACAACAGAGGATTATGACTTGAAGTAGGGTGTCAGCTGTAGTGGTAGATGAACCCTGACAGATAAAGATCATGCATTCACACACATGTCCTTAGTAATAAATACTGGGGAGGAGGAATCTTTAAAATATATATGGAATGGGACCTGAATCGTACCTAATTATTATGTTTTTCAACGATTTTTTAAGGCATCAGCAGCTCTTTAATCAATTTCTCATCCCTGAAACTCATGCACTTGTAGCAAACTATTTCTTGCTTCTGTCCCTTGACTATGGCTCTCTTATCTACTCCTCCACTGCATCCCTTAAGACTCTCAATGGGTTAAGAACCCCCTACCATAGCATCATCAGCTTCATCACAGGACTCCCCAGAAGCACTCACCATTGCCACCTCTACATGGCTGCAAACTGGCTATCCCTTGATGATAGAATTAACTTCAAAATCCTGACCTTTTTCTATAACCTCCTCTGGGGTTTGCTCCTCAACAGCATCACTTCCCACTTCCAGAGGCCAACCAGGGTTCACACCACCAGATCCATCTCCCACGCTCCCTCTTGATTCCTTTCTACCACACTACACATGGACTGCACTCCTTCTCCTCCAGGAGTACTAGACTGTTTAACAGCCTCCCTTACTCCCTTGTTCAGTGTCCATCCCTAGGAATCTTCAAAAATAACCTGAAACATTACCTCCTTGAGAAGTTTGTCTGTTCCTGCTCATAATACTGTCCTCTTCTCGCATCATACTTACTGCTGTGATTATAGTCAATGAAGTTATCTATACAATTAAGCAATAAGGCACAACAGGGTGTGTGTTATTGTGTAATAACATCACACCTCTGGTAGTTGAAGCCTGAGTCCGCAGGTCAAGTACATTCAACACCAGAGAAGTGACATTATTACACAATAACACACATCCCTGGAGTGCCTTATTGCTATTATACAATGGCTCCTTTGTAAAGAAAAAAAAAGGAAAAAAATGTTTAAAATGTTTTCCCTTTAATTTTTGGTCTGGGGGGTATATGTTTTGAAAAAAAAGTCCACACTTTCTGTTTTGCTCAGTAGATTGTGGTGCTGTTGTATACTGTATTCTGTTTCACTACCTGCTGATTTCCTCCTATGCCGGTATACAGGTCTGTGTTTATTCTTGTGTCTCACACTGCCATCATACCTGCTGGCTCATATTCCTTAGTGTAACTCTTTTGTGTTTGCTCTTTTGTTTTCGACGAATCTCTTTACTATGCATGTCAAGTGACCAAAGCAGCGTGAGCCCTGATTCAATTGGTTCTGTGACTAGAGGCACCACGGCTATGTTGTGGAGGAGAAAGCCGGTATAGGTATGGCTTTTTTTTTACCTTAATGTACTTTTTTTTTAAATTTATTTTCTGTCGATTATGCTGAAAAAAGGCTTATATGCACAGTCAGTGACTGGTGGAGCGAGTGTGGTGCTGTTGTATGCACGAGCTGCAATGGTCGCTCTTCTAGAATACTGGGGCCGCTTGGCTACACTAAAAGAAGAAAAGAAAGAGGTTTTCTTCTCACTTTTCTTCGGGGACAGCTGGTGATGCCATGGGTGGGGGATTTTGTTTGGAAAATACCTCCTCCGTGGGTGGGGGGGGTTGCGAGGTTGCAGTCCTTTACACCAGCGGCCTGTAGTGATGGTAACTTGTGGACGGGAGGCCGGGAGACATGATTTCAATAATCTATCATGCGGTCATGTGTGTGACTGGACTTAATACAGTGATGTTATTGTGTAATAACATCACTGTTCCAGGCACCCACTGACCAATCAAAGGACAGGAAATTCCTTTGCCATTGTATAATTACTTATAATCTTCTCTATTGTTAAGTTTCTTACTCCATGCTCCATAGTGTGTAGACTGGATGCTTGTGAAAACGGGCAGTTATGCTCACGTGCCATCCAGGATAAAAAATGAAATGAAATGAAATGAAATACCTCATAGGAATGAATAAGGTACAAGTGGGAGGTATTTTTCGGAGGAAAGGATGCTCTAGGACAAAGGGCCACAAAATGAAACTGAAGGAGGTAGGTTTAGAAGAGATGTGAGGAAATAGTTCTTCACAGAAAGGGTGGTGTACGCCTGGTATAATCTTCCAGCAGCAGTTGTGGGGGCGAAAACAGTGGTGGGATTCAAAAAAGCCTGGCATAAGCACAAGGGAGTCATAAGGGACAGGTAAGGGGGTGGCAGAAAAAGTGCCATAGACCTGGATGGATCTACAGTGTAAGCATTGCAACAAAAAATGGCAGACTGATTGGGCCACGCGGCCTTTATCTGCTGCCAGCTTTCAATTAACTAAATAGTTCACACAGTGCAAATCTAGAACTTCTGAATTGCTCTACCAGTTAACTAGTCAGGACTATGTTTGTTTACTATAAAAACTTAGCTTAAAGGGATGTCAGCTTCTGCTCAGCCAGTAGTCTCACAGAAACAAGACTGGTACCTGAGTTGGGTCCTCCTTGCACCTCAGCAGCCAATACTTTAGGCAGATCAATTACCGCTCCAGTTGCTTGACTCTGCTCAACTCAGCTCCAACTGCAAACCTCCCAGCCTTGGCTAGCACTGCCACTGGTCAGTCTTTTTGCGACTGCCCCAGCACTGGCTGTTCCCCCTTTTCATCATCCAGTTTGCACTCTTGCAGAGGACTGCTCCCTCCACAGTTTAGATCTCATCTTATCTGCCAGACTGTGCTCAGCCAGACCCTTTTATAGTGCTGGAGATCATGTGACCTGTCAATCATGCCTTAACTTTTGCTTAAATATTTACAACAGTTTTATATATGGTTGTTTCACACAGAAAAGTAAACAAAACATGAAAAATATTATTTTAACACAGGTCTGTTTTTATACAATTACAAAATAAGGTAAAAAGAAAATAATGAAGGTAACTCCCAGGCAAAAGTTCCAAGTGTCATGTTCCCAGACTCCCTCATGCCAGGGCTCTATCAAGTCTGCTGATTACAGCAAGCCTGAGCTCATTGTACTCCACAAAATGGAGGCCAGCAAACCAAAAGCACATGGAGTCAAGCATTGCAGGTAATTTTTCTTAACACAGTAAGCTTCCTGGCCTTTAGGACATAATTCTCTATTAAGAAAAAAAAAAACACAGTTGTAAGGTTTCACCCTACCACAGGACTTTAGAAGGGCAGATTTGAAGAGAATGAGGGAGTTGTTAGAAAGAAGCACATGGAGCATAGGAGAGGTAAAGGGGGTTGAGGAAAATAGGAAGAATTGTCCCCTCTCTATGGGTCATGCCCAGGAATGAGCAACAGTTCAAGGGGCCCGTCCTGATTGTAAATGATTGAAGGAAGGTGTGGCTAGAGATGTAGCTACTCTCTTTTAACCTGTACCCCAGTCACTACTTGGGAACATCATTTTAGGCAGCACTTTAAAATTTAGGACACAGATGCTGGAGTGTGGTCTGAGCACTTCAGGGAGCGTGACTGGGCCTGGAGAAAACACAAATCTATTAAACATCCAAGCAACTACGCCAAGTACAGAATGCTACGCAATTCATGTACTAAAGCTACTAAACTGGCTAAGTCTGATTATTTCAACTCCTCATTCCTGTCTAACATTAACTGTCCATCGAAATTCTGGAGGGTAGTTCATGCCCTATTCTCTCTCCCCCCCTTCCCCTCCAGTTCTCAAAACAAATAACTCCCTAGTTTCTGACCCTAGCTCTGTGGCCAATGACTTTAATGCCTACTACACCTCATGCGCAGCATCTCTTCTAAATTCCCTCTCCCCCTTGCCACCTACTAACTTCAGCCCTTTGCCTCAGCCAGTACCTACCCCTCCCCCTTTCTCTTTTTCTACTATCTCCTCTGATGAAGCTCTTAGTGCCCTCCTATCCCTCAACCCCTCTAAAGGCTCCTCACCAGATGAGCTCGATCCTAAACTTCTCTACCTATCTGTTCCTCAAATTGTTTATCCTATCTCCCTAATGCTTAACCTCTCCTTTATTTCTGCCCAAGTACCCTCATCCTGGAAACACGCTGTAGTCTTTCCTCTCCCCAAAGGTGGTGACACATCCACTCCTGGCAACTATCACCCTATTTCCCTCCTTCCTACCCTTGCCAAACTTCAAGAACATTTAGTTCTCTCTCAACTATCACCCTTCCTCTCCGATTCCTCCTTCTTCACCCCCTTGCAATCTGGTTTTCAGAAGAACCACTCAACAACTACCTCCCTCCTCAGGCTTACTGACGCCATCCTTTCAGGGATGGATGATAGCCTGATCACCTTGGCCATCTTTGTCGACCTAGCCGAAGCTTTTGACACTGTTTCCCATCCCCTGTTTCTTGATTCCCTCTCCTCAGCTGGCCTTGCTTACTCAGCCACCAACTGGTTTAAATCTACCTCATTGGCAGGACTCAATCAGTGAGAATCCTTGATTCTGTCTCCCCTCCACTCCCCATCAATACTGGTGTCCCTCAGGGCTCAGTGCTTGGTCCCCTACTCTTCTCCATTTTCCTTAATGATCTTCCCACAGCCTGCTTATCCTCATCTATCCACATGTACACTGATGATACTGTTTTATATAGTTCCAGAAAGAAACCTGCTGCTGTGAAAACCAGCTTACAGCATGACTTCAACCAAGTTCAGCTCTGGTTTGCTTCTCACCAGTTTTTTTTAAATGCCAGTAAGACAGTCTCAATGACCTTTGGCACCAGGCAGAGACTCTCTAGGCTCCCGGACCTACCCAACTTCCACACCCTTGACGGGACCATCCTGGAGGACACTTCCTCATTTAGATATCTGGGGTTTGGCTGAACCAGCACCTCAGCTTCTCTGTGCATATCAATGCTATCCTGAAGAAACTGCACCCCAAGCTTGGTGCTCTGTCAGGAATCACAGCTGCATTCCGTTGACTGTGAGGCGCGAAATTGTCCAGAAGATGATACTCCCCATCTTTGACTACTGTGATGCAGTCTATGGTGCTGCTCCCAAATCTTCCCTGGCCAAGTTGGACACTCTCTTTAACTCCTTCTGCTGCTTTGCTCTTGATTTCCCTTCCCGATCCCACCACTGTGAACTCTATTGTTCTCTAACCTTCCTTCCACTATCTCACAGACGCATCTCACACTGTGCCAAACAAACCTTCAAATTCTGGTTCAGAGTGCTCCTCTTCTATCTCTCATCCTCTCTCTCCACTCCACCTCCCCCCACCCACTCTCTCAGACCTCATGACACCCACACCTTGACGGTCCCTCGCCGCTCCACCCTCATCGGTCAGACTGGTTTCGCCCATCGCTTCCCTAAAATCTGGAATTCCCTTCCCCCTGAAATACAACACTCCTCTTCCAACTACTCCCTTACCTCTGCCCTACACAATTACCTCTCCCTCAGCTGTTCCTGCTTTAACCCTCCTTAATACCCAGCTCCAGTTTCTGCCTTTCTACCATGCCCCCCCCCCCGGCAGGGTTCTCAACATCCTGAAGGGGGAATCAGGAAATGGCTACCTCTTTTCCTCTTATTCAGTTCTTGCCTCTCCCCCTCTCTTCTCCACCTGCCCTTCAGGGTCACCCAAGTGCACAACCTACCCTATCCTTTTTAGTCCAACAGCACTTATGTACTACCTCGAGCCTGCTCCTGGTACACTCATGCACTATAATGGTTCTGTCGC
Organism: Neoceratodus forsteri; assembly: GCA_016271365.2. Lineage (NCBI taxonomy): Eukaryota > Metazoa > Chordata > Ceratodontiformes > Ceratodontidae > Neoceratodus > Neoceratodus forsteri. Next base: position 1,274,207,834 of record CM057450.1, on the reverse strand, counting down.
ATTATTACTGTTTTGTACATTTATATGTTCTTTTGTATGATTTGGACATGTATTGTAATGTATCCAATGTTCCACTACTGTTTATTGTACAATACCTTGTGTTCCAACTGTTACGTAATCTTATAGTGTTGTATTGTTTGTACTACCCACATACTATTGTAACTGTTCATCCTTCACAACCCTATGTAACCCCCTCCCCCCAGGTCGCACTGTGAGATGAGCAACTTGTGTTGTTCAGTGTGCCCTCCTGGTGAAACATTTCAATGAATAAATAAAAATAAAAAAATAAACAGCAAGACCACAACTCATCTCAGCAAGATAAATAGAAATGAATTATTATTAATAGTATAGAACCTGACTGAACAGGATCCCCTTAAGGTGGTGTTCAGGCTTTCACAAATCTCAGCTGACCTTTGTTAACAAATCACCCTTACTTAAAGTAGGAAAAGAATAAGTAATAAATTAGCTACTTATTAAAAAAATATGCAAATAGGTCATTTGGGGCATTATTGGGGGGCCTACCTGCTAAACGTTGGTACCCATCCTGACCACCACATTTTAAATAAATAAAATAATTGTTCACAATGATGCTCACAGAAAATGAGCTATGGTTCTAACACTGCCTTGTGATTTCTTTTTATAAAACACAACAGAATCTTTGCAATAGCCTTTTCAATAACTTTACTTTTTTTACTTTTGAAGACAGTTCTTAAAGAGTACATAATGTTGTCCATGTCTAAGTTTGTTTTTCAATTTGCATTCCTTTCATTTCACCCCTTCACTTTATATGCAAAAAAAAAAAGGCAGACGTCAAATGATGCCAAACTTTCCTTTCTGTCTATACAAGAGTACAATAACATGTAAAAAGTCTGGCAAAACATGTCGCAGCAAAAACTGTAATGAAGCTGGAACCTGTAAGAAGCATGTCATGTATTTTCCAAAAATATATATAAAGAGCAGATTCCCTATATGAGGTTTTTTTTTCAGATACAACAAGTTCTTGGTACATTGATCTGAGATAAGGAAATGCAGATGGATTCTGCTCAAAGGTATTAGTACAGTACTGTACCTGGTACATCTTATCACTGCTGCAGTTAATATTTATGGCATGCAAAGCAAATCACATTTAACCCTTTGCTGGGACTGAGCACCATTTTACAAAATGGAATATTATGACTATGTTTTCTAAATGTTGGTACAGTAGAGACATAATCTAGAGATCACGTAGGGCTGTGCGAATGGCACATCATTCTGTGGCAAACGACTGTGTAACTTTATTTAGAGTTTTCAAAGTACAGTGCCCTGTAGGGTGCTTGTTTTCTTAAATTCAGTTGTAGTTGCTTTCAACACAACTTTGAAATTTATCAAAATGCACCTAGATATTTGAGAATTGCTAAGCAAATAGAGTTACAGTTATTAACAGCATACAGTATCAGATTAAAGGACTATTAAAATATTGTCAAGAGTGCAAGCATTTTTTTTTTTATTTAATAGTATGGAAATTATTCCTATAACTCGTGTATCTATAACATGGATGGGACTTGAAGTTAACCATTTTTTCCCCTTATACCATTTCCCTGCATGCACATTTGTAATTAAAGCTATCAGTAACCATCCAAATGTAATATACTAAATAACAGATGGATAAGTGTGGTATATTCAGACACAAACCTGTCAACTGGGCTAACCAGATCATAAATTTATTTATTCATTTTTTGTTGACTGGGTAAGTGCACTAGACAAATCCTGCCTATTTTTAGGCACGACCCGGGGGAGGGGGAATACAGATGAATGCCAACTGACCTTGAACCAGATTAAGCTGTTGGTGATATTTTTAGTGAATGAGGGAAATTTGGCCAGGACACAGGGGAAATTCCCCTACTCTTTTCGATAAGTGCCATGGGATCTTTAATATCCACCTGAACTACCACCAATCCAGGCAGATGGGACCTCGGTTTAACATCTCATCCGGAAGACGGCACCTCAGAAGTGCAGCACCGCTCTCATGCTGCACTACAGTGTCAGTACTGGGATATTAGCCCAAGTGCCAGATGTGGGAACTGAACCCACAGCCCTCTGATATCCCGGCCTCAGAGGCGAGTGTGCTACCTACTGAGCCACTGATTTCCTTCAGGCTCATGGCTTTCTGATCTGGGTAACACCCTCAATGGGTTTATTTCTTTGTACACTACCCTTACCAATCAAATATATCTATCTATCTTTTTTTTTTTTTAACCAGGAGAGACACACTAAGCTGAAACCCTGTTTACAGGTGTGACCTGGGAGTACAAGGAAGTTAATTGACTTGCACAAGGTCACACAGTATGCAAGTGGGGGCTGTGAGATTCTAACCCAGGTCGCCAGGTTTGCAGCTAGGAGCATTAAACCACTGCGCTATACTGCCTCCTATCTATCTACTGTATCTATCTGTCTGTATATTTCTGCGTGTGTATAGATACATATAATACATGGATGGGAACTTTTCCCCATAGAAAATGCCATCATTTATTTCCCTATATACCTGTGACTAATCTGTCAATTAAAAGAATACCTGCGACTAATCTAGCAATTAAAAGTGTATACCCGCACGAATTAAACAATTACAGCTATATACCTACACTAATTAAACAATTAAAAGTATGTACCTGCACTAATAAAAAGTATATACCAGCACTACATTAAACTCTATGGGACATCACTAATAACACAATTAACACATCATTAGGAAGCTAGCCAAACCAATTAACAAGCTGGAAAAGAACCTGGAAGGAAAGACACAAAACCCTCCCAAAGCCAGAAATCCTCCAGACTCCTACCTGCATTCATTACACTCCATTCCCTCCTTGCTGCAAGAGACCTTCAGGTGCCATAATATGATCACAAATGTGATCTCCATAACAATAATCATCCTAATGTATTATATTCAACAAACGATGGGTAAGGGTGGAACACTCTGTGGAATACCTATCTCGTGGGCTAATTAGGGCAATAAAGCCACTCACCCTTTGGGCTTGTGGCCTTATAGTCCTAATTAGCCCCCCCCCATGGACATACATCCTTGTATACCACCCTTGCCCATCATTTATTCTGTATATAATACATAGACGGGAATCTTTCCCCAAAGAAAAGGCCTTCATTTTGTTCCCTGTATATCTGTGACTAATCTGTCAATTAAAAGTATATACAGTACTTGCACTAATTAAACAATTACAGCTATATACCTACACTAATTAAAGCTATATACCTACACTGATCAAACAATTAAAAGTATATACGTACACTAATAAAACGTATATACCTACACCACATTTAACTCTCTGGGACAATATTAATGACACAGTTAACACATCATTAGGAAGCTAGCCAAACCAATTAACAAGCTGCAAAAGAAACTGGAAAAAAGACACACAAAACCCTCCCAAACCCAGAAATCCCCCCATCTCCTACCTGAACTCACTACGCACCATTCCCTCCTTGCTGCAAGAGACCATCAGGTGCCATAACATGATTGCAAATGCGATCTCCATAGCAATAACCATCCTAATTCAACAAACCAAGGGGTAAGGTGGAACATTGGGAAGAATACCCATCTCGGGGCAAATTAGGGCAACAAAGCCACTCGTCCTTTGGTCCCATGGCCTTATAGCCCTAATTTGCCCAATTGATGGGTATACATCATTGTTTGCCACCCTTAATCATTATTTATTATATTTATTATATCTATATATATATATTAATTGCACAAAACTGTGTTAATCACTACCACGGTTTCCCTTTTATATGTTTCACAATCAAATCACAAAAGCAATTTGCATGAAAGTGAAAATGTTCCTGAATTAAAACATTTGAAAGTGAAAAATTTGTTAGTAAAAAATGCAAAAGTGAAATTAATGTTACTGAAAAGTACGTCAGCGGAAACAAAACAAGTAACCATATAATGAAGAAGAAGTGTCTGATGGTTTTGCTTAATATGTTTTAAGTTTTTCAGTTTTCAAACCTGCGATATTCCTTGATTTCTATTGACAGTAGTTATATGATAGAAATAGAAATAATGCTACATCTAAGAGATTGTAAGGACTCATGAACAGGTATGTCACAAATTACCTTTTTCTCAATCCCTCATACAGACTGGTGCTGAGAACGTTCTGCTTCCTATGTCACGTCAGGTCTTGCCGGGTTCAGGTGCAGCACAGCAAAGAGAACAGTAATTGTTTCAGGGCAATGATTAACATTTGCTCAATCAAGTCATCATGTGTCACCAACTAAGATTAATCAATAGTGCTGAGCTCATTTCTGAAGACTCAGGGAGAAAATTAATGTGGGTGTGTTATGTACTATGTATAGTAAAACTGGCAGCACTTTTTCAAACATTTGGTATAATAATGTCTGGCACACTGCCTTCTCTTTGATTGTCTATTTTACATTAAACAGTAAGTGAAGCTGATTTGTCCTTGAGCTCAGTAGTATTAGCACATGACACAACAATTAAGAATAGATTCTAAACGAATGAAAATATTGTGTGTGTATATGTGTGTGTGTGTGTGTGTGCGCGTGTGTGTGTGCGTGTGTGCGTGTGCATGTGTGTATCTATATGTCTGTGTCTGTGTGTAAGTTGTGAGGAAGCTAGATCAAACATTTCAGTGTAGGGTGGAATAAGTTCCCAGAGAATATAGTTGAGACTTTTATTTCAGTATGCGCATATACAGAAATAAATAATTCACTTATTGTAAATCTGATGGAATGTTAAAATTAAAAGGAAGCATTTTGACTGGTTAGTTCACCTGTCTGTAATTCATTAGAAATATCCCACATAGCTGATCAAAACTGCACCACAAAATGTTTTTATTTTTTTATTTATTACTTTTTGAGCTCCATCCAGTGCCGGTACCTCTGTCCGGGTCACAGCCCTCGCCGACCCTCACTACCCACATGAGCCACTGCTCCGCTCGATACCCCTTGGCTTTCCCCCCAGGGTGGGACTATGGCACCAGCCCTGAAGCACTGCAGACTGTGGGATAGGTCAAGCGGAGTCAGCCTGGGAGCAATTGTGGGCACGGCGAGGCAGACACCATCAAGGCACTGGAGCATCAATGTTTTCCCCCTGTAAGGAGGGACAGGAATGAGTAATGATGCCTGCATCCATCCTGCCCCACAGAAACTTGCTGATGCTGGCTGCTGTGGCACCCCTAGACTCTGCCAGGGGTCCCTTCAGTACCGGACATACCCCTCACCCTCCACCCGGAGAAGGAGAGCAGTCTGTGGGATGCTCGATCCTTCTTCCCCGGCCAGCTCTCTGATGACCCAGGTCCCGCCCTGAACCCGAGTCGCTGGCGTCGAAAGTAGAAATACAACTGCTATGCTGGCGAACCGGCTGCACCACAAAATTTAACCACATGCTATTCTATGTAGTACCATGACATGCTCATTTCAATGCCACAGATCATTGCCTACAAAACAACCAATGAGAAAAATAGGAAACAAAAGGTAAATGTTTTATAATAACTGGTGATCCCCTATAATGAGGTATCCTATTAAGACAGTGAATGGAAAAGGGCAAGGGAATAAGAGTGACTAAAAAATAATACTTTAATGTTGGCAACCTGATGTGAATAGCACTGGGTTATTTTAACAAAGAGTAGTGTCCTTGAGCAGTTTAGGGAGTAAACACCAGCAAGTAATGTACTCAGCAGGGTTAGGTGGCGAGCCATGCTGGCTCTGCAGCCTAGAGGCTGGAGTCATTGGATTTATGTGTGGTTGCTGTGCATATATCTGGGTTTGAAGCTCTGCGTTACTCACATAAGTTTTTTCTCTTTTCTTTTTCTATTAAGTCTTGTGCCCACTTTTGTGCCTGCCCCTCACACCAAGTGAGAATATAAAGTATTCCCCCTCCCAACTTGTGTCCCCCCAAGTCTGAATATATTATAGAAACATAGAAACATAGAATTTGATGGCAGATAAGGACCGCTTGGCCCACCTAGTCTGCCCATTTACCTACCTAACAGATAAGTTGCAGATCCTAGTTACCCAACAGCTTACTTCCTCCTACCCCCCACTAGGACTGCCTTATGTCTGTCCCATGCATTCTTGAATTCCCCTACTGTTCTTGACTCCACGACCTCCTCAGGGAGGCTGTTCCATGCATCCACAACCCTCTCTGTGAAAAAATACTTCCTCACATTACTTCTGAGCTGCCCCACCCTCTATCTTCAAATTGTGCCCCCTTGTTCTTGCACATCTTACAGGGAGGAACAGGGTGCAGGAATGCACTATTTTTAAGCGAAAAAGATGTTCCAGGACTAGAGGGCATGGGATGAAGTTGGAGGGAGGACGATTCAGAGGAAACGTGAGGAAGAATTTCTTCACAGAATGGGTGGTGGACAGTGGAACACCCTGCCAGAGGAAGTGGTGGGGGCTGAAACAATCACGGGATTTAAGAATGCATGGGATAGACATAAAGGAATTCTGAAGGTCAGGGGTAAGGGGCAACAGACTTCCTGGAAAACATAAACTGAACTTACAAACTTAAATGGGCAGACTGGGTGGGCCATAGGCCCTTATCTGCCGACACTGTCTATGTATCTATGTATCTCTTTTTTCTGAAAGATGCTACCCTCTTGGACTTTATTGATTCCCTTGATGTACCTGAAAGTTTCTGTCATGTCCCCCCCCCTTTTCTCGAGGGCATACATATTAAGCTCTCTTAGTCACTTTTCATATGGCTTCTGGTGCAGACCCTGCACCATTTTAGTTGCCCTCCTCTGGACTGCCTCTATCCTGTCTATATCCTTGCAGAGATGGGGTCTCCAGAACTGCATGCAGTGCTCCAGATGGGGTCTCACCAACTGTTTGTAAAGAGGGATAACAACTTCTTGTTTTCTACTGGTGATGCCTCTCCCTAAACATCCCAGTATCCCCCCAGCCATCCCTACTGCATGCTCACATTGCTTGCTGACCTTTAGGTCATCTGATATGACTACCCCCAGGTCCCTTTCCATTTTTGTTGTTGTTACTACCCATCATTGTGTACTCTTCCCCTGGATTTTTAAATTACATAGATTACATAATTGTTTCAAAATCATTAATAAAAGATATGGAAGGAATTAAGAACAACACAATAATACTATCAGATTATGCTCTAATATATTTTCTTGTGGGGGTAGGAAGAAGTAGGCTGTTGGTTAACTAGGATCGGCAGCTTATCCAATAAGTAGGGAAATCGGCAGACTTGGTGGGCCAAACGGTCCTTATGTGCCGTCAAACTCTACGTTTCTTTGTTTCTATGTTTCTGTCCTCATGAAACATTTATTTTTCTTGTCATAATAGGAATATTCTTTCATACAAGGATATAATGTTTTCCAGTCATCCACCAATTCATGCAGTATAAGACAATTATGGAGTAAGTTGGAATGTCTTTTATTAAAAATGGTGATGTGAAAGTTCTATCAGTTTCAGGGTACAAAAGGGCATTATAATTTCCCATTAAAATTAATTTATCAGCTTGTAGTTTCAGCATCCCTGCAGTTACTTCCACTAAGAAATTGTTATATTCTGTAAATGGGGCATAAAGTGAAGCTACAGCTATAGTTTGATTTGAAATTTTTATTTTAACCATTACTATTCTGCCCAATGAATCTGTATAACTATCTAATATCCTAATCCCTGGGACATTCCTAAATATTAACATTATGCCAGCTTTCTTTCTTGTTCCTGTTGAATAAAAAAATATGGGGCATCCATTTTCTCTTTATCGTTAGTACTTCCTTGTTATCTAAATGAGTTTCTTGAAGGGCTATAAAAAACGCCTTAGTCTTATTTAAATAATTTAGTATTCTAGATCTCTGGATTGGAGTATGCATTCCATTTACATTCATGGTAACACAACTAAATCTGTACTGATCCATCATAAAATGTGCAAATGTTTATTCTTATAGACAACCATCCTTAACTTATACCAAATAATTCCCCATCATTTTTTTAGCCATCCATGGAGGATCCCTCCTCCCCCCATATGTAAACATTAAACTTACTATTGATAACACCAATACTGTATTTCCCATCTCCTTTTTTAAGCAATCAAGTACAAAGTTAATAACAAACTACCTGCCAATCACTAGATTGACTTGTTCTTAGATTATTTACTTCCTGTTTTTCCTCGTTGCTACTCTCCTGCCTTTTTATAATTTAACCATTCTTCTTCAAAGTACATTACATTATCCAACAAATAATTAACCTGTAGGGATCTTTATAACAGAAACAAAGAAAAAAAATATTTCCCATTCTTTTCCTTTTTAACGTTTCCTCTATAAAGTTGCCTTTTCTACTTTAATAATACATCTCCACTCATAATGTATAGATAAGAAAAATAAGAGAATTTGTTATTGTAGATTGTATAATATCCAACATCACCAGAAAGACTAGTCTACAATTCTACATTTTGACATATCTATCAGTTAGTAGGTATATAAATACCTAAGGGTTATAGAGAAGGGGAGAAAAAAGAAAAATAAAATAAAAAAAATCCTTACAGTTCATACATCTCAAATAATAACTCCATTCAATATCACTATTTGTATTTCATCTATAAAATTTTCACAAATTAGTTTCTATTTTATTTTTTAAGTCATTTATTGCCACATCTTGGGTGTCGTAGACATGCCTGATGCCATTTATGATCACCTTTAACTAGGCTGGATGTAGAAATGTAGATTTTATTCCCAATGTCCAGAGTTTCCTTCTAATTTCCTCACATTTCCTCCTTCCTTGCAACAATTAGGGTGGCAAGTCATTATAAATGGCAATATTCACCTCCTTGTGTAAGAGTCTCTTTTTTTTATAAGCCAAATTCATTAGGGCTTCTTTTTTGTCTGATTTAAAACATTTTACTATTATAGGTCTAGGTGGACCAGGAGGGTCTGAATTCAGCCTAAACACTCTGTGAACTCTATCAAAGTCACAAGTAACATTTGCAGGGTCTAAGTCCATGTATGCTGCCATTATTTTTTTTTTTACTGTAGTGCTTAAATCTTCATGTTTGTCCCACACTTCAGGAACCCCCAAGATCCTGATATTTTTTCATCTGGCTCTGGACTCAAAGGGCCCGATTCTATAAGCACCCCTACACATGTCACAAGTTGCGACATGTGAGGGGTGTGGTCGTGCCAATGACCCTGCACCCGATTCTGTATGGGGCAGGGTCTCTGTGGCTAAGTCCTGTGACTTGCGACAATCTGACAGGTACGCCAAAGGAAGAGCCTACCTGAACAAGTTGGTGCAAGTGCCCCAAATCCAACCTTTAAAAGAAAAGCCCCGCAGGGCTATTATTGCACCCCCCAATGCCCTGAGCAGCTAAATATCTTATCACAGCTCCACAGGGCTAATCACCCCCCTGCCGCAATGTCCTGACCCCCAAATATTTGAAATAAAGCCACAAACCGCTATCCCTGGTAGTCTAGTGGCCCCCACCTGGCAGTGCCAGACTACCTGCACACCCTACCCCTACCCAGCCAGTGACTGGCACAGCCTAACTCTCACCTCTGTTGCCAGCCTCTGACTGAGCTCCATCTGAGCGTGTACTACTGTTAATAGTATGCACTCAATGAATGAACTGTCATTCATTCATTGAACATGTACTATATACAGTACGTGCTCAGATGGAGCTAAGTTGATTGGCTGTGGAGGTGAGAGGTGGGCTGTTGGGTGAGGGGCCACTAGACAACCAGGGATAGCAGTTTGCAGCTTGCTATTGTTACAGTGTGCCATTTGTGGGTGGCTGGCATTGGGGATCGGGGCTTGGGGGGCCGTGATTAGCACTATGGGCTTTAATAATATGTTTTGAGGCTCGGGGCATTGGAGGGGGGGAAAGATTAGCCCTGCAGGGCTTTAATTCAAATATGTGAGGGTCAGGGCATTGCAGTGGGGAGCATGACTAGCCCTGTAGGGCATGTAATTAAACTAATATGGGATTGTGGCATTGGGGGATGTAATGAGCCCTACGGGGCCTGACAGTACACTTAAGGGGATTGAGTTATTGGGAGGGAGGGTGATATGTCATTGGGGATGGGCTGGCACATTTGTGCAAACCCCAGAGAGTGTAAATATACTTAACCCAGCTAAAAGCTGGTGTAACTGAAGCTGGCTTAGTGGTGCTGAGGGTTGAGGTGCTGGACACCACATCTCATGCCACGCCAGTGACCTGGGTTCAGGGATGAGCCCTGGTCATCAGGGGTTGGCAGGGGAGGGCTAGGATTGAGCATTTTCTGACTGCTCTCCTAGTCCTAGGGTGGGCTGGGGCACGCTCATCACATGGTAGTGACTTCTGGGGACACTCGGGGGTACTACCTAGCATGATGAGAATCAGGGAGGGGTACAGCAGATGTCGGCATGATGTGCCTGAGGTCACTGCACATCCGTGGGCATAAACAGGTGGAAAAAGGAGGCTGGGTGTGATCTGAGCAGCTTAATGGCCACACCCTGTGCTACCCAGAGGACTTGTGTGGAGTCCTGTTGGGGAGGGACCAGGGCTATCCTGGCTGAGAGCGGCAAAGGGGGGCCCTCCAGAAAGATGGCATGACAGCCATCCCAGATCCTTCTAGGTGCGGTTTGAGCTATACAGCTGTCCAGGCGGGCAGGGCTGGCAGCTGGATGCCCCATGCCAGTGTACGCACTGCAGCTAGGGGGTTAAAAGCAGCCATGATAAAAAAAAAAGCTGGTGTAGCTGTACTTTGGTGGATGTCCTCTGGGGGTTGTTTGAGAATAGTGCCCTGGGGGGTTAGTACGAGATATGAGCGCTGGGGATTAGATGCCTGCAATAATGGTGACCCAATCCCTGGCAAATGTTTCCAGGGCTACCGTAGAGTAGGGCAGCCGGATGGGGGAGTCGGTGACTATAGCGACAGGATGTCACTATACAATCACGCACGGGGGGAGCAAGCATGCACAGCAAGGGGCGGGCAGGAATGTGAGGGGTGGTGCCACAGTGGGTTGCCGAGCCAACCTCGTGGCATGGTGGGTGGGTTGGCAGCATTGGTCAGCAGGGTACTGGGTTCAGGTTCAGGAACGGGTGTTGGTGCATTTTTGTTGCACCCAGCCCAAACCTATTTTTTTTATGTTTTCACCCCACTGACATGCACCCCCCTTGAGTTGAGAATCCTTAAGTATAGTGGTGCATGGGGTGAAGATCCTTGCGAAGGGGTGCAAGGGGCACAGCCCCCCACATAAAACATTAAAAAAAACAAGTCCTTGGTGCTGTTTTGCTGTGCGGCGGGGTGTCAGAGTGGCAAAATAAATTTTTGGCACTCTGACTTCATGGTAACAGCAATTGCCTTTAAGCTTTTGCTGTTATCACATAAACCCCCTTGGGGATTTGGTTGCTGCCCTTCCAGAACAGGGTGCAACTTCTGCCGTAAACCCCCTAGCACCATGTCCCAGGGGGTTTAGAGCGTAACTGGTGGTGTATGTCCACTTTGGCAGAGGCAGCCTGAGACATGTAGCAGGCTGCTTTGTAGAATGCTGTATTTTGCAAAATGCTGGCATAACTTGCTACTTACGCCATTTAGTATGGTGCAAGTCAAGTTACACAAGGCGTAATCTTTTGAGAATTGGGCCCAAAGTCTATAAGTTTTGTTGAAAAAAATACTGTTGTGTATCTTCCATCCATTTTAATTGTCTTTTTAGTGGCACCATTTCATCTTCTAGACTAGAGATCTTATTTTGAGCTTCTGTTAATTCCTTTTTAAGTTGTTGGTTCTCCTGTAATAAGGAATTAATGGCAGTATGCAAGTTTTCAGTTTTTTAATGTGTTTTTTCATTTGCTTCATTCATTTTTTCTTGACCTTGTGTAACTGTTTTATTATTAATTCTGCCCATGGGGGGGATTTGCTGTTCATTTTCTCCTTCACCTTTATCTGATATAAAGCTCACTGTCCTCATAATCACTGTCAAACTGAGAGCTAGAATATGAGACAGATATTGTATTCTCCTTTATAATCAGGTTTTTATTCAACACCTTTTGTTCTGTTGCACTAGATGTATTCACCACATGCTCCTCATGTACTTTTAGTCCTTGTATTTCATCTCCAGTTAAAACCAGTACTTCAGCTCCCTCTTTTTCTCTAGGGCTACTACCAGTCATGCTGTCTGATTTTGAAGTGCCCGACACAACCTCCGTTACTCCAGCAGTTGGCATGACACCTTCAGGTTCCTTGCTACCTTTCGTGTTCCCCTGATTATCATCCATGCTCACATCCCTTACATTTTCCCTATTCAGTATATTATTAACAGAATTTTCCAAACATACCTTGGGGAGTTAAAACAACTCGGCAGTGGTGTCCACAGTCGACAGCACTGACCCATCCATGTTTAACTTCATCTCTGCAGTAACTGGAAGTGTTTGCTCAGTTTTGGCCTCTTCATCTGTCATCACATCTTGCATGGCCATGTCAGACTTGGCACTGGCTTTCTGTTTTGAGGTTCAGTCTACCTCCTCCTTCTTCAAGACAGCATCCCCTCATTTGCCATTCAATTCTTGGGATGTTTGAGTATTTTGGATTTATCTTGTTCTTTTTCAGGTAAGAGAGTATTTGATTTTTCAGCCTGATTCTCATGCATGTGAGCTTTTTCCTGCAACATTCCCGGTTCTACGTTAGAACCTTCCAAGTCTCCCTTAAATTTTAACAAAGTAGGTATTTTATTTTTAAGAGATTCTTCCTTCAGAAAAATAGATGCAGTCACCTGTTGGTTTTTACTGTTCTCACCATTTCCTGTTTTATCTTTTTCAGCAAGGTAGAGCGTAATTCCTATAGATCCTGTTGATGTACCTGGCTCCATTTGTTTCCCCAAGTTTTTTATTCTCAGCACCAGACCTTAGTCTGGTTTGTGTTTGCAGCATTTGCAGTTGTAGTTGCTTGACTGATTTTGCATAAGTCTTTGATGATTGCTCCCCTTTTTCAGAGGACATTGTTTCTTTATGGCCCTTAAGCGATCTCCACGCTGTTTTCTCTTTAAATTGTGCAATGGTCTCCAGCATAGAAAATAGGTTTTAAAGGCATAAATGAGCTGTTTATAACCCAAGCACTGTACTTTGAAAGGAAAAAAGAGTAGCTAGGTACACTATTTTTTTTCGTAATTTGCCTGGCTCCCATGGCTTTCAGAGGAGGCCTCGTACCTCTTCTACTCCATCCGCCAGGGTGATCCCCACGGCATCCCATCCCCTAGTGTCATCTGCTAGTAGGGTCAGGGGTGTTTCATTTTTCCCCTGTTTTTCTCCCATTCCTCTGAGATGCCTGTGCTTAGGACTGATGTCCAGGCTAGCTGACATGCTGGTGCACACCGACAGCCACACGTGGAACAGCATCCCCCCTCCCCAACTCCAGTAGAGCTTCTGGTGCCCCGAAAGCCCGTGCATCCACCAGCTTCAGGGGTGTCGGGTGCTAGAAGCACCCCTGGTTTCCCAACCCAGAGGGAGGATAGCATCCGTTGGGACACTCAATCCTCCCTCCCCCCCTCCAACCCCCAGAGACCCAAGTCCATTCCCGAACCCGGGTAGCCAGCATAGCATAAGGTGTGGCATCCAGTGCCTCAACCCTCAGCGCCACCGGGCCAGACTACTAGGTACGCTATTGCATACCTCAAGAAGCATTCTCAGAGAGCTTGTCTAACTCTTGCATGTTTGCGTCATCTTGAAACAATGCTCCATCTCATGTTTTTTACACTACTGTAATGATTGACTTCTACTGGTGATGCCTGTACTACTGTACTTTGTTCCCTTGTAACATTGTGATTCTGTTGTCTGATGCAGTGCATTTATTTATTTGTTTGAAAATTGATGACTGGGAATGGTACACTGAGCCTATGCTCATTTTGGTATGATCTGGGGGAGGGGAGCAAAACAATACAAAGCTTATACTAAGTACAGTGTTGCAAAAAGTGCACAGTCAAAGCACACAAGGACCAAAGAAAGTGCATAATGTTAAACAAATAAAACTGGCAGATAAGCATTACACCAGATGAGAAGTAACTGTTAGGTAAGAAAATAAGTAAGTAAGTAGGTAAAGTTTTATTTATCTAGTGCCCAATCCTCGGGCTCTGGGCGCTTTACATAAAGTGGGGCAACAAGATATTTCAATAAATACAATACATCACATCAGTCTGCAATGATAATATACACTAAACAATACAAACTCTAAAAACACCATTAAAATCTTGCTCCAGATTAAAAGCTTGCCTAAACAGGTGTGATTTAAGGCCAGATTTAAAACTCTCCACAGAGGGCATTTCCCGCAAAGATCATGACAGAGAATTCCACAGGGCTGACCCGGCGACCTCGAAAGCATGATCACCAGATGTCTTGAGCCATGCCCCGGGAACCAGAAGAAAGCCCTCTGTGGAAGAATGGAGTGGGTGCACCGGGTGGGCAGGTGTCAGAAGGTCTGACAGGTAACAGGACCTGATCCATATAGGGCCTTATAAGTGAGCAGGCCCACCTTGAAGGTAATCCTCCACCTGGCCAGCAGCCAGTGCAGATCGCACAGAACTGGAGTTGTGGGAGTGGACCTGGGAAAGCCCATCAACAGTCTTGTTGCAGCATTCTGCACCAGCTGCAGCCTGCAGAGGTTACCCCCGTGACCCTGAACTATAAAGCATTGCAGTAGTTGAGTCTGGATGCCTCAAAGGCATGTACCAGTGCAGGCAGGTCTTTAGGTGGGATTAAGGGCTTGATATGGGTGACATTTCTAAAATGGTAAAAACTGTTTCAAATGACTGATGACACCCAGCCTCCATTGTCAGGCCATCATTGAAAATGACGCCCAGATTTCACACCTTACTGGACACCACTAGTGAGGTGGTAGCCAGGAACAACCCTGTTCCTGTCCCAGTGGTGACCATGTTCCGTCGATGACCTGGCTCTATTACTAGCACCCTTGTCTTGTCTTGTCTAGGTTAAGCCTCAGCCAGTTAGAGGACGTCCAGTCCTGGATCTGGTATAGGCAGTTGTTTAGCATATCCACAGCATCCGATGTTCCAGGGGCAAAGGACATATGCAGCTGGGTGTCATCTGCATAGCAAAGAAAGCCCAAGCCATAATGCCTATTGATGTCACCCAGGGGCAGCATGTACACTGCAAACAATATGGGCGACAAGATCGAGCCCTGGGGAACTCCACAGGTCAGAGGCTTTGGGCAGGATGAGAAATTTCCCAGCCCTACCCATTGCTTCCTACCAGTCAAAAAGGACTCAAACCAACAGATGACTTTGCCAGTGAGTCAACAAAGTCCTCTGAGCTGATCAAGTAGCAACATGTGGTCCACGGTGTCAAAAGCTGAGGAGAAATCCAGGAGTTCAAGAACTGACCATCCTCCTTTATCTCTCGCTGTGAGAAGATCATTTTGCACCCTCACTGGTGCTTTTTCCATGCTATGCTTTCTCTTTAATCCCAGCTGGAGTGGCTGATAGATGTCGAAGGTCATCAATATTCTTCAAGCTGCAAAGCCACAATTTTCTCAACAACCTTTCCCAAAAATGACTGGGTCGAGTGATGTTTCTTCAGAAGGGTCTTCACCAATACCTCCTTCAAGGCATGGGGGAATAGCCCCTCTGAAACTGAGCACCAAACAATCTCAGCAAACACTGGACCAACAGACTCAACACACCCCAATAGGAGATGTGTCAAGCCCAGGTCCAGTTCAGAAAAAGTGGGTCGCAGCTTTGAGAAAAACTTGATGACTTCAACCACCCCCACTGGCCTAATCTCTTCCCAGACAAGTGGAGTGCCCATGTAAATACCAGACCCGACACTGCAGGATGGTTCATATCCTCCTGGAAAGCTACCAGATCTAATGGAGGACATGCTGTCAGAAAATAACTGAACGAATTCCTTTCACTGAGTGATTGAAACTGCTCTTTTCAAATGCAGACAGACTGAATGTAACAGCCTGTCTACAGTACGAAGAGCACAGATGGTCTTTTCTTTCTTGCAGCAATCTCCCCGGACAGGAACTCTACCTTCTTACAGTTGATTGCCCTTTGGTACTCACCATTGTGAGTTCTAAAAGCCAGTTTGTCATCCAAAGACTTGGATCTTCTCCAGCAATGTTACAACTTCTGACCCTTTGTTTTCATCTCCTTGAGAGCCCCATCGAACCATGGGGGTCTCTAGTGAGAAGACATGGGTCGTATATGGATCAGAGTTATGTTGTCAAGTGCCTTGGAGACAGCATTGTTATATGCCGGCAATGCCTCACCCAACTCCACTGCACATGCTTCACTCACACCAGAAAAATCTGCTACTGCCATCAGTCCCTCAGGAGACAATCCCCTCAAAGGGCAGTAGTGAACCATCTCAACAGGGGAGGGATGGTATGCTGACCCGACAGCAACACCAACACAGCGACATACCTAGCTGTCGGAAAAATCAACACTTTGCTGACAGGTCACTGTGTTGGTGCGCCCGAGACAGGGGTACACTGTCTCCCGGTTCTGCACCCCCTCCTGAATCAACTCCAACTGGAGTTGATAATCCTTAGTACGGGGGATGCAGGGGACAGAGCTCCTCACATGGGAGGTTCGGCGGGGTGAAGCCCCCTGTTGAAAAAACAGAACCAGGAGACATTAGGGATTTATGTCTACCGCAACTTGTGGTTGACATAAATCCCATCGCTGTGATGCCGGTCGACAAAAGTGTTGTCAAACCGGCATCGTGGAACTTGGAGGAACTAAAGCGGGGGGGTCCAAGAAGAAGAATTTGACAGTGCAGGGATACGAGCAAGAGACCGGATCAATCCTGAGTTTCATAGTCTCAAGCCCCAGTGTGAATACTAAGTTGAAAGCATGGCCGTGGTGATGAGTTGCACAGGCAACTGCTTGTGCGAGGCCCAGAGATGTCATGAACTGGAAGAAGTCATTTCCAAAGTTTGAGAGTTTGATGTTGATCCAGATGTTGAAGTCCTCCAAGAATCAATCATCTGGGTGACTCCAGCACAATGTCAGTGATGAAGTCCGTGACCTTCTGCAGAAATTCCCCCTCGCGTCCCGAAGGACGATATATGAGGAGAATCCTGCATCCTGCACCTGGACCCCCACGCACAGCCACACATTCAAATGATGAAGTAGATCCCATTGGGAGTATGAAGAAGCTCAACTTAGATCTAAAACAGATGGCCACACCCCCAACCCTGCATTCCAGCCTAAGGAAGTGCACCATAGAGTACCCAGGTGAGATGGATGCCTCCAAGACTGGACCTGCATTGTCCCACAACCAGGTCTCTGAAGTGCAAGCAAGGTCAAGTGAAGAAATCAAGTCTGCCATAATAGCGATCTTGTTTCTCGTAGACCCTGCATTGCATAACACTACACAAAGAGAACCAGTGGAGGAAGCCTGTCCCTTGGCTGCCCACCCACTCAGTCTGGTGGGAACCCCGGGAATGGGAACCAACCATATTTGGCCTCTCACTTGGTCCCATTTTGGCACCAGGCGCCTCCTGGATCTAACCACCCTGATGCTTTCTACCCTGGCTGTATTGTTCACAAACTTCTGCTCACCCCTCTGCCTCCTCACAATACCAACCTCCTTACAGCATCTTACTGCTGTTGATGGTACAGGCAGGTCTGCAAAGGGGTGGAGATTGCACAGCAATGATGATGAGTACACAACACAGCCATTATCTATGCCCCAGCACATCCTTTTGCTATCTAATGCCTTATCAGATAAAATTACCCAACCCCCTAATTAAATAAATCAATAACTAATTAACTTAACATTTGTTTTTCTCTAGCCACCAACAGAGTCCTTGGCTGGATAAAATAAGAGGAGGGAAAGCATCTCCTGGGTTGAGCCTAAATATAGGCATTGAATTTTCCAGTGCATCTACCTGGCAAACACAAATGAAATAAATATGTAAATAAATTAGTCTGCTATATACATTTGGAACACAAAGGACCCCAGTGCTGAACCCTGTGGTACACCACTTTTAATGTTTCTTTCTGAGGATTCATAACCATTTATTCTTTTTTTTCAGATTTTATTTATGAATCATTTTTCAGATTTTATTTATGAATCATATGATACACAGCATACACAGGACAGCGTAGACAATGAGGTATACAGCCCCAGTACACAAATGTACAGTGATTACACAAATATACATGTTCGTAGGCTCATAGATATAATACGAGTTCAAAGGATATGCCCATTTCAATCTTGTTGCCTATTGGCAATAAACTAATTTCCTATAATCCATAAAATTATCCAGCTTTGATTTAAATTCCAGTAAATTACTACTTGTAACTACTTCAATTGGTAGAGTATGCCATATGTTTAATACATGTTGAGTAAAATAGTTATTTCTTTTAGTTGTTTTATTAATCATAGTTTTTAACTTTAGGTTGTGTGATCTTGTATTCAGCAGTTGAGTATGTCTTTCTAAACAAATTGTCTCAGATAGTGCTGAGTCTTGAAAAGCTCTATATACCAAACAAAGGTCCCCCCTCAATGATTTACATTTCAAGGAAAATAAACTTAATCTTTGTAACCTACTGCTATAATCAATATCAGATAAACCTCTAATCTGCTTTGTAAATCTTCTTTGAACATTTTCCAATATTTATTTGCATCCTAGGGCAGTGGGAGAATAAAATGATGCACAATAATCAATGTGTGACCTAACTACACTAGTGTAAAGGGGCAACAATACCTCTGACTCTCTGCTTTTAATATGTTTAAAAATGCATGAACGAATACTGTGACATTTATATGAGTTGAAAATTTTAAATTGTTGCAGATTGCAATGCCTAAGTCTTTTTCTGTTGTTACAGAGTGTAAAATATTGCCACCTATATTATAGGTTGCTAACCTGTTGTCCTTACCCAGGTGCATCACTTTACACTTTGCAGCATTGAAAGGTATTTTATAAATTAAAGACCATTCTGCAATCTTATCTAAAATTGTCTGTAATGATATTATTGCTTCAGAATTATTAACAGTACATCCGATTTTGCAATCGTCAGCATACTTATGAACCCAAACATCTTTATTTACATACAGACTAGTAATCAGGAAATTAAATAACATAGGTCCCAAAACTGAGCCTTGGGGAACACCACTAATGATAATTCCCCAGTCAGACCTGTATCCTTTAATGCAAACACTCTGCATCCTATTATCCAACCAAGAATGGATCCATTTAATAATATTAACATGAAAACCATACTTTATTAGTTCTTCTATAAGAATACCATGAGGGACAGAATCGAAAGCTTTCTGAAAGTCCAAGAATATAACATCCACTGGTAATCTCTGGTCTAAGGCTATGCTGACAGGCTCAAAAAAGTTTATCAGGTTTTGTTGACAAGATCTACCTTTTATGAAACCATATTGGGAAATATCAAAGATATTCATTTCCTGTAAGTGTGTAATCATTTTTTGTTGTAATATCCTTTCCATAATTTTGCCTGTACTAGAAGTAAGACTAATTGGTCTATAATTATTAACCTGATGTCTACTTCCTCCTTTGTGAATAGGTACTATGGTGGCTAATTTCCAATCTGTTACTACATATCCTTCCTGAAGGGAAGCATTAAATAATAAAGTCAGGATCTCCAAGAGTTCAGATGATAGTTCTAAAATAAACTTTGATGGAATCCCATCTGGGCCAGATGAGGAATTAGTTTTAGTCACTTGAATGGCTAACTTAACTTCTTCAACCATTATTTTAGGAATTGGAATTTTAGAAGCTATCATATTTGAGTTAACATTTGTTTTATTTTGAAATACACTCAAAAAATAAGAATTAAATTCTTTGACCATATCATGAGCTCCAACTATTGGCAAATTATCTTTTAACAAGGGACCAGTCATCGGTGCATTCTCTTTAAGTGCTCCGATGTAATTATAAAATTGTTTTTTGTTGTGTTTAGTAATATTTGCAAGCTTTAGTTCCTGATTCTTTTTAGCATTTGTTATTGCTATTTTGCACTGCTTGGCACAATGTTTAAATTTAGTCCATTTATTTTCTGTTTTATCTTTCTTGTACTTCTTAAATGCCTTTTTTTTCTTTTTAATTAATTTTTTTATATTTCCATTTAACCATGGAGATACTCTTCTATTATTCTCATATTTTTTATTTACTGGGACCCAAGACAAAATACAATAATCAATTTTAGTTATTAAGGCTGACCATATTTGTTCACTGGTTAAGTTGATCAATTCAGTTTTCCATTTCCAGGTTTGTAAATATTCTCTAATAGCTTCATAGTTGGCTCTATAAAAGTTTTTTGTTCTAGTAACACCATCATTTTTTATAGTTAAATATCTTATACTCCAAAAAAAACGTATTATGGTCACTGTCTACTAATGGTAATGTAACTTTAGGAAAATGTTCTATATCCTTTATATTTGTCAAGATAAGGTCCAAAATATTATCATTTCTTGTAGGATCTTTTACTAATTGTTCCAAATCATGTAATAGTGTAAATTCTATAAATCTTTTTTCAAGCTGGGTATGTCCGGATAAAGTTTGCCAGCAAATGGATGGAAAATTAAAATCTCCCATTATTATTAAATCTTGATAGTTATCTAATTCTTCAAGAATTTGCATGAAAGAATTATTACTTAGAGTGTCTAAATTTGGTGGACGATAACATAGTGCTAAGGTAATATTGCTCACATTATTAATTTTAACAAGGATGATTTCAATATCAATTTCTGTTTTTGTACTAACTGGAATTTCATTAATATTCTAATTTGTATTTATATATAAGGCAAGCCCTCCACCTTTAGCGTTTTTAAGATTCTTAATTATGCTTGTATAGCCAGGTATTTCCGATCCCCAACTAGTTCCGGAAAACCATGCTTCTGTGACACCACATATACTGTATCAATTTTATCACTGTATAAAATATAGTTTAACTTATCTAACTTATTGTTTAAACTCCTAGCATTAAGTAGCAACATATTCAAGGTTTGACTGTTTTCAGTTGGAGTATTATTCTTAACTGAGTAACTAGATTGTTGGTCCCTGATTTCAGTGTTCTCCTCCCTACAGTACATATTTGTATTTACTGTGCCTCCCCCCATTATTAGTTTAAAGAAGTAGATATAAAATGATTTATGTGATTTCTTAACATGGTTAACCCAATTTTATTCAAGTGTAGGCCATCCTTACAGACATATTCATTTTTATGTATAAAATCTTCCTAGTGTATGATATACACTATGTTTTGTTTTAAACACCAGTGTCATAGCCAATTGTTTAATGACCTAATTTTATTGTTAATATGCCAGCTTACTCTTGCAACAGGAAGAATTTCAGAGAACGATATTTGGCATCCCTTTTCAATAAGTAATTTATACATTCCAACAAATTCTTCTTTAATACTTTGTATGTTTTAATGAAAAACATTATTGACCCCAGCATGTACAATTACAACTGGATTTTTTCCACTCTGCTTCAAGATATTACCAGTCATTTTAGTAATGTCTTGTACTTTTTCCCCTTTAAAGCAGGATATAATTCTATTACTTTTGTCTGGGTTACAAATTACCCTATCTAGATTCTTAATAATAGAATCCCCCAAGAGGTATATTTGCCTCGGTTCAACAACCTTTGAATCATTTAAATCAATTAGGTTTTCCAAATTTTCCTTGTTAATCATAAGGCCAGAATTTGTGGCATCAGGGATATCTGAAACCAAATTTCCAATGATGTTTGCAGGGGATATTGGACACTGCGATATCGGAATGGGAATTTCCCAATTAATAATAGTCTTATCAGTCAGAAGCGAATGATTAACCTGTGTAACTGTATGACTGAAAGAAGTCATTTCCTGTTCATACTGTACAGAGTCACTTGATTTTTCCGTAAATAAAATAATATTGGGAAGAGATTTAGTGCTATCATCAATTAAACTAGCCAAGGGATCAAAACTGTTATAGGTCTCAATATCAAAACGAGTGGCCTTACGTCCCTTTTTAATGTTTTTTCTATTTTGAACCTGATGCCAAAGATTATCACCAATGGGGAGTCATCATCTGCCCTAGCTTGTTTATCTCTAGGAGTGATATTGTTTGATTCGTCTCAAGTGACATGAGTTACTAGACACTCAGCATTGGATATCGCTGGTGGATTTACACTTATTTCAGTAGATAATGACTTTGTACCTAATTGTGAATTTTTGATGAGAGAAATGGTGTCAACATAACTGTTTTCTAAAATAATCTATTATGAAATATACAGATTTCTTGTGACATATCTTTATTTTCAATACATTTAAAACAAATAAACTGATTACATGAGACCATATTAGTTTCTACACAGTACATCTTACAATTATAACATTGCAATAAGGTCTGACCATCAGTTGTAATGAGAGTGTTACTCATTTTGTTCTATTTTGACAATTATAGTATGCCTTGATTATTCACCTTTAAAGTAGCCGTTATCGAGGTCTTTCCACAGTTGTGGATTTGGGTTATACTCCTATGCTCCCAACATGCCTAACATGTGCAGACACATGTGTCTTTGCACATGTCTTCACGCACACCAAGACACGCCCGCCCTGCTCAACTCACCCTGATAACTTGCAGGTTAATTATATAGCTACTAGTGACCTGGAAATGCTTCTCTCAGCTCACATACGTCCCCCCAAAAAAGTTTTAAAATCTGGTGCTTAAAAGCACAATGTTAGCAATACAGCTTGGAAATAAAAAAAGGATATATATCCCAGTAGATTACTGAGTGTATGAGCAGTTTAAAATACTGTTGTAGTTCCAGCAGAACAGCGTGGCCTACTCGCTCCTCTTCCTGTTTCCTTGAAGGGAAGACAGGGCTCCAGTGTCACAAAAATGTTTTTAAAGCACACAGATCACACAACAGTGCAGTACAACTAGTATATTTAAACTAATATGTGACCAGCTCTTTTAGGAAATTGCAGAGACTGGGCAAAAGGGTACTGCTCGTTTGCAGGCTAACTATATAGCTACTAGTCACCCGGAAATGCTTCTCTCAGGCCACAGATGTTCCCCCAAAAAAAGTTTTAAAATCTGGTGCTTAAAAGCACAATTTTAGCAGTATAGCTTGGAAATAAAAAAATGATATATATCTCATTAGATTACTGAGTGTATGAACAGTTTAAAATACTGTTGCAGTTCCAGCAGAACTACGTGGACTACTCGCTCATCTTCCTGTTTCCTTGAAGGGAAGACAGGGCTCCAGTGTCACAATAACATTTTTAAATTACACAGATCACACAACAGTGCAGTACAAATAGTATATTTAAACTAACATGTGACCAGCTCTTTTAGGAAATTGCAGACTGAGTTACTACAGCAGTTCTGTGTCCATTTCTGTAACCAGAACCACAGACTAAATCGAGAATAAAGTTCAGTGGGATAAAACCATAGAATGTGTTGCTCTCACCCATTCTTAGTCACAAAAGTCTATTTACTGATATTTCCCACTCCTCGCAGGAGGATAAGGTCCACTGAGAGAGCTGTGTATCCCAGAAGGTGGGCTGAAATTTTACGCAGATATCCTATGCTCATCTAAGTTGTGTGACACCCTACAACTAAAGGAAACCAACTCTGCCTAGTAATGAAACTGCAGAATAAATTAATTTGCAAAGTTCACAAATTGAGACATACACAACATCATACTAAATCTTACCATTGTCCAAATGCTTTGGAACAAATAAGAACATTACAATAACTGGTCACTGAAATAGAAACATAGAAACATAGACTTTGACAGCAGATAAGGACTGCTTGGCCGACCTAGTCTGCCCATTTCCCTACCTACAGAATAAGCTGCAGATCCTAGTTAACCAACAGCCTATTTTCTTCCTACCCCCTACAAAAATTGCCTTATGTCTGTCCCATGCATTCTTGAATTCTCCCACAGTTTTAGACCCCACAGCCTCCTCAGGAAGGCTGTTCCATGCGTCCACCACCCTCTCTGTGAAAAAATACTTCCTCGCATTTCCCCTGAACCACCCCCTCTCTATCTTCAAATTGTGTCCTCTTGTTCTTGCACATCTCTTTTTCTGAAAGATGCTACCCTCTTGGACTTTGTTGATTCCACTGAGGTACTTAAAAGTTTTTATCATGTCCCCCCTCTCCCTCCTTTCCTCAATGGTATACATATTAAGCTCCTTTAGTCTGTCCTCGTATGGCTTCTCTTGCAGACCCTGCACAATTTTAGTCACCCTCTTCTGGACTGCCTCTATCCTGTCTATGTCCTTGTGGAGATAGGGTCTCCAGAACTGGATGCAGTACTCCAGATGGGGTCTCACCAACTGTCTGCACAGAGGGATAACAACTTCCTGTTTTCTGCCAGTGATGCCTCTCCCTATACATCCCAGTATCCCCCTAGCCCTCCCTACTGCCTTCTCACATTGTTTGCTAACCTTAAGATCATCTGATATGATTACCCCCAGGTGCCTTTCCATTTTTGTTATTGTTACTACCCCCCCATTGTGTAATTTTTCCCTGGGTTTTTGTTTCCCAGGTGCATTATTTTGTACTTTAGTGTATGCAATACATGGCAGATTAATAAGGTTACTTTTACAACTCAGACTAAATGGAAATAAGTATTAATGAGATTTAAACGTGGGTATACAGCAGTGTTTTTGGTGAGTTTAGTAAAGGACTCAAGACAAGCATAACAGCATAATTATTGTCGGTTTTTAAACATCCTCACTGTGTTGTGGTTTCTCCCTGGTATCTCTAGCCACAATCTTGTATGTAAAGGCAGAAATCAACTCAAAGTCCATGAAAATATGAGTCTTGTTGTTAAGATGGGCATGTAGCTGGGTAGGAAATTAGTAGCTGTGCCCCTACACCATGTTCTGGGAAGTTTTCTTTACCACTTATAGGTCCTTTTTGTGAGCTTGCATCTGGAAGGATATATCGGGGGGGGGACTAGTTTGCTGCCCTCCCAGCTAATGTCTCCCTGTGTCCTGTCTGCCTGGGGTAGGACAATTTGGGCTTCCAAGCTGGATGAAGTCACAGTGGCTGTCAGAGGCCTCTATGTGTCCAAGCCACATAGCCAGGTTCTCATTGGTATGGCAAATGCTTTAGGAACCATTACTCCTGAATTGGATGGCAGCTAACCCAGGTCAGTAAAAGTCAGGTGATCAACAACAAACCAAAGTTTTGCTTTACCAGCCATTCATAGGAGAAAACTGACAATCTGCATATTTGCTTATTTTGAGGATTCTCTAACATTTCTACTTTAGCTTGCAGATCCTTTACAAATGAACAGTTCCGCTCCTTCTATCTCTCCTCCTCCTGTGAAAGTTCTTTATAGGAATTTGTATTGTCAGTAATTCTGGTCTCAAAGTCATTTAGTTTAGCCTCTGCTGTGGTGAGACGCTTGTTCGTTTCCTCCTTGGATGCCTGTATTTTTTGCAGCATCACCATAATTTGCATGGCCGGAAGGGCTGTGGAAGCCTTGCTTCCTTTGTGTTGGCTATTGACCAAAAGTAGGCATGCATGCTCTGTGCTTCCTGTTTCTTGTCCTATTCTGGCCCCATCATTGCTCCCAAAAAGTTACCTTATCCAGAGCACCAAAGAAGGAATAATTCCAGGTACTTAATACAGAGTAAAATAACTTTTAAAATTGTGGAGATCAAAGATCTAGAGAAAGTGTCTGCCATATTTGCTGCTTCACAGTGCCCTCATAACCATTTATTCAAATATTCTGGACCCTTTGGTGCAGCCAAGACTTAATCCATTTAGTAACATAATCTTAGATCTAGTAAAATTACGCCCACTGGGTGTGATTTATAATGCATGAGCTTCCTTTTGTAAACTCATGGGTCACGATTTTCAAAGCATGACACAGGGCTTGCATCCAGCCCAGCACCATGGCACTTACTGTAGGTTCTGGCAGTGCAAAAACCCTTTGCCACAACTGCGCCTGATTTGACAATCTCAGGCGGAGTTGCGGTAGTTTCCATGAATCATGGCAGCTTGCACCAAATATCTAGTGCAAGCTCCATTAAAGTGGCACCCAGGATTGCTGCTAATTAGACCAGAAAAAGTTGGTCTAACTTGCGACAGTTGCCACAAAGGATAGATATTCCCATTAGAGCGCCGCAACCCCCATGTGCAGTATCATCAGTGCACTGGGGCTTGTGTCAGTCTAAGGCCTTTGAAAATCCTGTCCATGCTGATTTACAGTTGCAGCAATTAACATGGTTAGATATTTCCCGAAATTACTGTGATAGCTCTAGAGAAATCCCTGATTGCTCGTACTACCACTGTAGGGCCACCAGAGATAATCTCTTCAGAAATACAGTATCTGGAAATATCTGACTATATTAGTTGCTGCAAATGTAAGTCTAAATTATTTGTGTCTGCTAGAAACCTCCGTGATCTTCCCTTTATAATTACTTCTAAGATTTTACTAGGAATGCAAGTTAGGCTTATTGGCCTATAATTTTCTGTACATGATTTGTCTTCCTTTTTAGGGCAGTGGGCAGAGCCTACAGCCATTTTGGGATCGATCGTACCTTACAAAAATGGCTGATTGTGGAACCTTCCATTGGACTTTTGGAAGTATCCTTCTGAAAATCCAATGGAGCTTGAAACCCTCCACTATGACCGACCACTACAAAATAACAGTGGCACTATTTCAGCCGTTACTTCCACATTTCAGGCAAGAACTGTGCATGTGAGACTCTACGTATGCACAGTTCTGCTGGTGTTATCATCATGTTGTGAATGGCAAATTGCCATTCAGTGCAACTATGCATGCGCGTGTGCTGCTCATGCTCAGTTGAGTCGCTGCCACCATCACTGGCAGCAAAGAAAACCATCCTGCACCCTACCACTGCTGCTGTCCTCCCTACTCTCTCCATTCCCATCACCATGCCAACATTGGGGTCCCCAATCCCCATGTTGGCATTGTGTAGCCACCCCCCCAGCTCATGTTGCACACTGGGAGCCCACCCCAGTGTGCTCCAAATGTATGTCTCCCCAACAGACATCGGGGTGCCCAATCTACCGGTATTAAAGAAAATGATCCTTGTCATCACCCCAGTCCCTCCCCATCCCCACCCTCCCACTCAGTAGCCACCTCCCTTTACCCCCCTTACTCCATATGTACCTCCAGAGGTCAGCACTGTTATCTTCTGTGGACCAGGACATGTCTGCACTCTTCAAAGCCAAACCAGAAACTGAAGAATCAAAGATAAGTGTGCTACAGTATAATGGCATTCAATGGAGTGTTCAACTTATCTTGATAAAACAGCCATTTTTGGAATTTTGGCCCCACATTTTCAACATGGGGTTCTTGGGACCCTACCTCATGAAAACCATCACTGTCATTTCATTACTCATCCCGAAAGGTGATTTTGTGGTCGCTGTGTGGAATCACCTTTTGAGACCCATTAATGAAATGACTTTGCCATTGTTCATGAGGTGGAGTCCCAAAAACTCCATGTTACAAATTTGGTAATAAAAAATTAAAAGAAAAATGATTGCGTTACAAGCATGCATTGAACAGTTTCTACGCATGCTCCTAACTTTGCCAATTTTTTATATTTTCACTCCAGAGTTTCAACATTACCATTTTTGCACACCTCATTTTTAACAATACAGCTGTCATTTTCCACATCCTGCCCAAAACATGCTTTCACACCTGTGGCACTGATTGGTGCAGTCACTCTGTGAAATCACCTTTTAGGACAAGTGAACAAAATGACACTGGCACTCTTCATGAGGAGGGATCCCCAAAAGGCCATGTAAATAATTTGGTGCAACACCTGCAAAAAATGGTCAAGTTACACACAGGCATTCAATAATTTCTATGCACACATGAACCTTTGGTCATTTGGCAGCTCGTCACAGCCCTATTGGCTATGGCTAGATCTTGTTATGTATTGGGACTACTGATGTAGCTTTCCAGTCAATTGGCACTTCTTCAGTTTTTAATGATAAATTGTAAGTTGTGGTCAAAGGGCCCACTATTTCTTTACTTATGAATTTTAACAGTATTGCCAGTAGACCATCTGGGCCTTCTTCTTTTTTTAGAATCCATGCCAAAATGTTTGTTCAACACAGGTTGGGTAGACACCTCTGTATGATGATCATCTGCAAGAATATATCCTACCACATTCTGTATGTTCCCTGAGCCTTCCTCTTTACTAAAGACTAAGCAAAAATATTATTTATTTAACATTTGTTGACCAGGTAAGAAGCATTGGGCCACATGGCCCATTTACAGGCTTGATGTGGGTTAAAAAGATGAAAGACAATACATTACAATAACCATGAACTACATCTCTCGAGTAACAGCACATACAAGACAATATTAAAAAACAGTAATGAAACAAAATTCTAACACATTACTAAAATTCCTGTTTACAATAAAGTACAAATAAATACAAAAGCAGTATAAACAATCAAGAGTGAAAAAAAAGAAAATTCTATCATGTTGCTAAAATCCCAGTCCTCAGCGAAATCAAGAACTGTTACATCGTGTCTCTTTTATGAGAAGCTTCTTTAGGAGATCTTAGAATTGTGACCATTCTGCAAATTACATAAATAATCTGGTAAACCATTCCATATTGTTTGCTTGAGTGCTTTTTTTTGTGTGGTTTTACACATGGGTATTGTTATAGTAAATGTATCTTGTGATCTTAAAGCTCTCATGCTCTGTTTCTGTTCATAAAAAAGTTGATATGGGGTTATTGGTTAGACAATACAATAAATTGAACACAAAACAGGACATTTGGAATCTATCTTTCTGTTCTACTGGTAGCCAGTTCAATCTACTGTATAAGCTACAGTGGTGCTCTCTGGTTTTAGGTCTTAGAGCAAATCTGCATGTAGTATTGTATAGGCAGATTATTTTTTGCATAATTGTTTCTGATGTCCCCTCCAAACTAAACTCCCATACTCTAGCATTGGAATGAGACAAGTCTGTGCCAACATTTTTCTGGTTTCATCTGTTAAATAATCACTAACTATGTATAAGGCTCAGATCTTCCTGTGTAGCTGTTTTACTATATTTTCTACATGTATGTTGAAGTTTAACTGACTATCTAGGATGACTCCCAAATATTTGTAATCAGACACTATCTCTAATTTCATTCCATCTCCAATCAGGATCTCAGATGGTTCTGTCATGGTTTTTTGTTTATGCTTAGAACAAAATAACATCCCTTTTGTTTGTTTTTTATTCATTACAAATTTATTGTCCAATAACCCTTTTGCTATGTTTTCAAATTCATATTCTAAATTTTGTTTTAACATCTTAATATCTTTGTTAGCCATGTACAACATGGCATCATCAGCATTTGAGATCTTGAACCTATTGCTGGAAGTTTATTAATATACAAAGAAAATAACATGGGTCCTAGTATTGAGCCCTGGGGTAGCTGTAATGTACATCTTTAAAGTTGTATATTATCCCGTTCACTGGGACTTGTTGTTTCCTGCTTGTTAAGTAGCTATGTATCCAATTTAACACAGGATCCCCCAAACCAACATTTGATAGCTTTGCTTGCAGTAGGGAATGATCCAAAAGGCTGAATGCCTTGATCAGGTTCATGAACGCTGCTGCTGTGTACAACCCTATCTCCATATTCTCCTGCAGATCATTCGTGAACCTGACCAAGGCAGTCACCATGCTACATCCCCTCCTGAAGCCATGTTGAGCTGATGCCAGTATATTGTGTTTCTCTAAGTAATCCAAAATCTGTGAATGCAGCAACCTCTCCTGAATCTTACCAATCAATGATAAGAGTAATATTAGCCTATAGTTACTTGTGTTATTAGACTGACCTCCTTTACATATAGGAATCACATAAGCTTTCTTCCAGATATCTGGCACAGTTTGGGTATTAAAGATTTATTGTAAATTATTTGTAGTGGATTAACAAATTTCTCTGCTGCCTGTTTCAAAATTGTTGCCTCAGACAGATCTGGTCCTGATCCCTTTGATTCATCTAGTCTTTTTAAATGTTTATAAACCTTCTGCCTCATAATCCATTTGAAGTAAAACTTAGGGTTCGTTACAGTTTTTTGTTCTTCAATTTGTTTTGACACCTCTTTAAAGTCACTCAAATATTTAGACAAATCTGTAAAGTTTTTATTTAAGTAATTAGCTATTTCTTCATTGTTAATTATCTCCCCATCCTTTTTAGTCAAACTGATTATGTTATCTAAATCTTTTTTGGAGCTAATAAATTATTCAGTCCTTCCCAGAACTTTTTTTTGTCTTGAAAGTTTGTCAATTGTTTGTTTTTGTAAAATTCAACTTGTGTCCTTTTTATTTCTTTTTTGCACTTATTCCTTAATTGCCTAAACCAAATCCAGTCCCTTTCTTGTTTTGATTTCTTATAATGTGCTCAGGCAGCATCTCTGTCTTTAATGAGTTTGATTACTTTGTTATTTATACATTTATTACTCGTACTTTTTATTCTTTTCTTTTTCAAGGTGTCTCTGTTGTTCATTATAGCATTTAATTTCTTTAAAAACAAATCTATTGCAGCATTTAAAACATTTGTTTTTTCTAACGCCTTCCAGTCAATTTTAGAAAAGTCATTTCTTATATTAGATATTTTTCATCATTTAGTGCCTTATTTTCTACTATTCTTCCTTCTCCTTTTGGTCTTTTGTTATTCCATATACTGTATAATATGTGGGTAGATGGTCTCTTATTGCTTCTGGTAATGCCCATATAGCTTTATTATTTCTTTCATTTCCTTCCAGTATCTAATCAAGTAATGTCAGTTCCCCAGTTCTGTTGTTTAGTCTCATTCCTTCTTGTCTTAATTGATTTGGATTAACTTTCTGTAATAATTTCTTATATTTACTAACTTCAGTCCCTAACCAAATTATGTTAAAAGTGCCCATCATATATGTTTCTCTATTTTTAAGATCTTCTGATAGATTTACCAATTCTTCTAAACATTGAATCTTAGATTTTGATGGGTATAAATGCATCCTACAAGTAGTTTCTTTGTATTACCAAGAACCAACTCTACAAAAAGATTCTCACATCCCGAGTTTAATTCATTTGTTTCTACTTTCTTAGCTACCATGTGTTTCTTTGAGTATATTATTATTCTGCCCCCCCCATTGTTACCCTGTCTATCCCTTGCATTATTATTGTAGACTTTAGTCTGTAATAATCTATTCTTAATTTTAGGTTTTTAACAAGACTCAGTAACCATCATGACATCAGGGTCACATGTGGAGAACCAGGCTTCCAACTTATGTTTTTTTTTGGTGGGGGGGTAGACTGTATACATTTAAGTGAGCCAATTTTAACCCTTGGGTATTGAACCATTTGTTATGTCTGGATATTCCTTGGGGCATGGATTCTCCTCAGTGTCTCTCAAGTATAATAATTTCTGTAATTCTAAAATGTATGGGCAGGACTTTATCAACCTTGTCTCCAGGTACTCTCACAGTTTTCTTAATTCACTCTTTTTTTTAGAACCCCAGTACGTATTAAACCTATTTACTGGGGTTTTCAAGCTGAGACTGAAGGCACACCTCTTTAGCCTGGCTTTTATGGATTGATTTTGCAGACCAACCATTCTAGTTCTCTGAAACTGATCTTAAAGTTGCTATTTTGAATCTTATTTATTCTGAAAAATGTTACTGTGTTTTTATCTGTTGTTTTACCTTTTGATACATTTTGTTAGGTGCCCATAGCCTCAGGGATTGGGCACCCTAAAAATAAAATTTGTCTTGACTTGTCTTGCCTATTTTATGCTCATTAGTTTCTAGTATCAGGTTTACATTCAGTGTATTATCATATGTACCATTTCTGTCTACCGATATTATTATCCAAACTAATGCTTCAAAAGTACAAAAGAAGAATATATGCATTATAACCATCGCAGTACCCTTCTTTGTCATTTTCAAATTCTTTGTGATAGGTCACTCAAGCAGTTCTGCAAATAATATGAGGTGCAGTTATTAGTATCTTAAACAGCAACAACTATTAAGCCAATTTATTTGTCAGAGACTAAATTGTATGCACTCAAAAGAAGACATATGAACATACGAAGAAGCCAGCAGAAGAAGGCCATTTGGTCTATCAAGTCTGCTCATATTGCAGGGTCCACAGCTTGAGCTAATGTCCCTGCCTTCCCTCTCCACTCCTCCCATCCTGTCTACCCCATGAAACTTATCTTCCCCCTATGCCTATCCCAGCATCTCTTAAAGCTGCCCACTGTCTTTAATGAGATCACCCCTTCCGGCAGCACATTCCAAGTGTCTAACACCCTCTCTGTGACTAAGTGCTTCCTGAACTCCCTCCTAAACCTCCCACCCTCCAGCTTAAGACTGTGCCCCCTCATGTTATGGTTGCCACTCAGCTTAAAGAGACTCTCCTTATCAACCTTATTTATACCTTTCAAGTACTTGAAGGTCCCAATCATGTCCCCTTTCTCTCTCCTGTCTTCCAGGGAGTACATGTTCAGTGCCCTCAACATCAACCAAGACAGTGAATATTGAGTTAGCTACACTGACTGTTTGTTAATACAGCACAGACTGATTAAATGCCAAATTCTGGTACCACAAAGCAACACAAACAAGTGTGTTAAATTAATTCAAGTGTATTTGACTGGAGTTACTTTAGTAATTTTATGCCCTTCAAATCAATTTGTTTTGTAAAAGCTGCAGCCATCTATTAAACATTCACATGTAAACCTAAATTAAAAGTCATCTTCATGTGTCTATGGTTTAAATGACTCTCAAATCAAACTCTATGATACTTAGAATCACTATATTGAGTATACTGTATTTTGTTAGATATTCTGAATATCAGCTTATTGTCTGCAGGTGCTCCAGAGTTCTGCTCCTTTATACCATGGCAAAGTCACCTCCCCACCCAAAAAAAAGTTAATTAGAGATGTACTGAAGCACTCCTGTACCAGAGTCACAGTGCAGGTGTGAAATAATAAGTCTTAGATAAAGTACAATGATAACAACCCAATACACATTCATACTATTCTCAATAGGAATTTATGAACTGGAAATTAAAACACTGGAGTTTAAAATGTTTTAAGCTAAATTTATAAACACAACAATATTATGCTACTCAACTGTGCAACCTTTTAATGCTGCAAAACTGAATGTTTAAATCATAGACACAGTGTAACAAGTTATTTAAAATATATAGGATATGACATGGGTGAGACTGAGATACAAATATCTCCATGAGCTGTTACTGAGTTCTTGATATCCCATAAGTGGCTTTGCCACTCGTGGGATATCTAGAGCTCAATGACAGCAAATGGAGATATTTCTACTATCTCACTGTCACCCATGTCATATTCCACTTATACAACAATTGTGTGTCTCTCTTTTTTCAGTTGTAAAGTTATTTGAATTTGTTTATTGCAAAAAGTGAAAATAATTGGATTGTGTGCTTTTTTTGATAATTATAACAAAACTAAAAGGTAGCTATAAATGAAACAAAACTCATTTTGTAGATCTTTTTGTGCTGAACAAATTTCATGCTCAAAATACTGTGCTATCATTTTTTGTTTTAAAGTTATTCATATTTGTTTGTCAAAAAAGTGAAAAGAAAATAAATGTTCTGCTGTTTTTTGTTAATTATAAAAAAACTAAAAGGTAGCTATAAATGAAACACCACTCATTTTGTAGATCTTGTTGTGCTGAACAACTTTCTTGCTCGCAGTACAAACCTATAGTTTTTCATTTTAAAGTTATTTGCATTTGAATATGGTTAGTACTGCTACTGAGGCTGAACATTCTAAATGAGTTCCAAACCTTTTGTGACATACCCAATTGACCAAGATAACCATTGTGACATACCCAACTGTGAAGATATAAATGATATCTCACATGTGCTCAGTGAGATATTTCTTTTATCTTCCTGAAAAACGACCCACACATGTTGTATAAACTCTTGCATTCGTATTATATTAATATGGGTAACAAAGCAGGCACAGTTGTACTTCTACTCCCTTAACTTCTCTAAAGATGCATTTTCTTTCAGTATTTATCCTAATTTAAAATTTATGGTACACTACCCTTATTTTGAAATGAATAGCATATTAATTCCTCAGTCATAGATTTATAACTTATTATTTTAACACTATTTCTGACAAACAGACCAACCATGTTACTGCTAGATTTAGAAGAGTTTGCACAGCTATAAAATTCCTTGACTCATACAGTACCTTGTCTGATGCCAGTCTATACTCAGTTTTGTTCTTTCCCTCACTATAGCATTTTTTCATTTCTTAAGTTTATCTTTAGAGGTTTGTAGGTTTGTTGTTGTTCCTGATTTCTTGAATTTTCTAGATGACCTGGCCTTCCTACTTATAAGTTTTCCAATCCTTGGGGTAAGCCATAACATTCTTTTACCATTTATTCTATAGTCTGCCTTATTTGTTATGTGTTTATCCCTTACTGTGTGATTTTAGTTTTTTAGTATAGCCTACATAATATCAGTATCCTCTGCTGAGCCGAATTCTTCCCTCCAATCCCAGTTTCCCAGTTCTACTTGTAATTTGGCCAAACCCATTTTATTGTACAGGGTAGTCCTTTGGGATTAGTCTTGGTATGGTTCATCATGATCTGTACCATGCTATGGTCACTGCTTGCAAACAGCTTGTGGCTTCTACAGTCAGTGATGTCCATGAATGGCTCACTTAGTGTTAAATCCGGAATGCTGCCTCTTCTAGTTGGGATAAACACATGCTGTTTGAGATTATTTTCTCTTACTGTATCTTGGAACTTCTTTGCATCATGACCATATGCTGTTGTTTTTGCTTAATCAATTTCTACTAAATTAAAATCCCCCATGAATATAATATCTACAGTTTCAGAGTCCAGGGTATTTTATCCATCAGATCCACATAATTTTGACTGTTAGTCTCTGAGTGTCTACATCATACTCCTATTACAAGAGATTTAGTGTCTGCATTATACTTTTAATCCAGAGCAATTCTGTGTTTGATCTGTCAGATTTTATTTTGTCAACCATTTTTCTCTCAGGTCACTGCTGGCTGGGGTCCCATCGGTCATCCTGCCTTATCCCATCCTGCATGAGCCCCTCCCAGCTTGTGGTCCCAATCCCCTGACTCACCATCAACACACCAGCGGGGAACCCCCAAGTCATTACACACTGGGGTGGGGCCGCCTTCAGCTCCACATCACTTACCTTACAATCCAATGCCCCATAGGCAAAGATGAAGGATGGAGGGTGTTTGGACACAAGAGGGCTGGATCCTGTGGTGGACATGGGGGCAGGGATGATGTCTTTCTCCCAAACAATGGGGTGTTTCCACTTTTTCAGGTCCCCAGAGGTGTGGACATGCAAGATGGGCATGCTTCTGCACCCGACCCATATACATCTGCTGTCACCTCTTCACCTTCACAAAATGGCCCTGGCTGTTGCACACCTGGTGGCACTGATAGCCGGGAAACCACAATCAACCCCCATCCAGTAAAGGGAGCAGTCCTCAGGACACTCAATCTTCTCCCCTTCCCCAGCCAATCCCAGGTGACCTGAGCTCACTCCCAACCCCGGTTTGCCAGGGTGTAAGAGGTAAGGTGCTATTCACCTCAGGCCTCTAGCCACTGGGCCAGCTCTGATCTGTCAGATTTAATATCTTTGCTAATATTATAGCAGACAATATTACTTTCAATTTATGTGGCTACCCCATCCACATTTTTTCTATGCTCTTTTTCTTTACTAAATAATGTGTATCTTTGGATTTCATTACCCTATTTCTCATCTTAGTCTACCATCTTAGTGACAGAGGAGAAGGATCTGGGGGTGATTATAATGGGCTCAATGAACAACTCAGCACAATGTAGGAAGGCAGCTGCAAAGGCCAACAAAATGCTGGGTTGCATTGCCAGGGGTATATCTTCAAGGAGAGGGGAGGTGATCCTGTCATTGTATAGGTCACTGGTTAGGCCACACCTGGAGTATTGCATGCAGTACTGGCACCAATACCTGAAGAGGGACATTAAGTTACTGGCAGGGGTACAGCACAGGGCAACAAAGATGATCCATGAATTAGGGGACATACCCTACATGAGCAGGCTGAGGGAGTTGAACATATACTCACTGGAGAAGATGAGAGACAAGGGGGATATGACTGAAACCTTTAAGTACATGAAGGGAATAAACAAGACAAGCATGGAGGGACTATTCAAGTTAAGAGTGGGTAGGGACACTCGAGGTCATGATCTCAGATTGGATGGGGGAAGGTTCAGGATGGAAATGAGAAGACACTTTTTATGGAGAGAGTGGTGTCTGGGTGGAATGCATTGCCTGTGAAAGTGGTATCCTATAAAACAGTGGACTGCTTCAAAAGGGGATGGGATAGGGTAAGAGGGAAGGTCAGGGGAGGGATGAGTAGCTGCAGTATAAGGGTTGCTAGCTGCAAATTTGAGCAGATTCAGTAGATCATAAGGCCTTTATCTGCTGGCAAATTTTTATGTTTGTATGTCCCATTTACCCCAATAATGTGTGATTTTTTTGTGAAACTTATTGCCTCCAACTTATCTTTATTATTCTGAGTCCTCACATTTATAAAAAGACAGTACCAGTTCTTTATTATCTTTAGTTTTATTAACTTGTTGGCTTGTCCCACTTAATTTGCCCTTTACAAATGAGGCTATCCTGTTGGGGTACCTTTCCTACACAACCCTTATCTGCATATCATTCAGCTTAAATGGAGCTAGATTATATGAAGTATTCTGTCTGCCAGTAGTCTGGCCCCAGACTATTCAGATGAAGACCATCCCTTACTTACAAATCTCTCCCATCCCAAAAGATGTCTCAGTGTCTAATAAATTGAAATTTCTCTCTGTTTGGCCAGTGTCTTAATTAGACTTTTATAGATTTAATTGCTTTTTGTTTATACACATTGACTCTTGGTACTAGCTATTTCTGAGATTATCCCACTACACCCTTTGTCGTTCTGCTTCTCCCCTAGTTTGACATATACATTTTTTTAAATCATATTCTAGTTTTTTTCCCCAATGTCGTTTGTCCTGGCATCAATTACTATGACTGGGTTCTCACAGTCCCTTAAGGACTCCATCAATCTGGTTTATATATGTAAATATATATGTACTGTATGTGTGTGTATATGTATAATGCATATATTCTACATAGTTTATACCTAGATGCCAAGTGCAGTCTACTTATACCGCAGATATGTTTGGCATAGTTTTAAATGTATTAGTTTGTATGCACAAGCTTAATACAATATATATTTTACTTTGATCTATTATTCAAATGTATCCCCCTTTCCCTTCTCCTTCAGGATGCATCTGAGAATGAGCTATTGTAGCTCAGTATGCCTTTCCTGGTGAAACTTTTCAAATAAATAAATACATTTGTCTGTTTTCCAAGGAGGGTCAAACTGCACCTCTAGCCAATCAGTTGATCCCAGGGACCACTTCTCTCAAGTTAGGGCAAGGGAAGTGTGTGTCATTGGGTGCCAGGGTTTGCTTATAATGGGCTAGGGTTAGGGAAGGGGTTACCACAGGATGCTAAAGACTACTTGGCATGATACATGGTGGGAGGGCACAGGATGCCAGGGACTCTTTAGGATTGGATAGGGTTGCCACTAAATGTCTTGGATTGTTTGGTGTGGGGGAGGGTGGGGCTGTCACTGGACACCACAGACTACCTAGCATGGGATAATGAACAGTGCCACAGGATTCCAGGGACTGTCTGACATGAGGACGGGGTGAGGGTGGGGTACCAATGGATCCAAGTGATACTTGGAATGAGGTTCAGTTAGGTTAATGGCTACCACTGGACTACAGTGACTGCTTGACATGTAGATAGAATAAGGAAGGGACATGGGGTGGGTGGGTGTGTATGGAGGGGGGGTGCCACTGGATGCAGGAGTTGCTTGGCAGGAAAGGTATTGGTATTGCTGGCCAAAGGCTGGGATTGTTGATACAAATTAGTGTGCATCTTTTATTTAATATCTTTTCATAAGATCGAAATTCACTGCTAAAACACAATCTTTAGACATCAGTTAGAGTTAAAACATAAAACCTCAAAAGTAAGAAAATGTGATCTTATAGTAAATAAGTCCTCCAGATCTTCAGGCTTGTGTAGTGTGGTGTTCATTGGTGTTTGAACAATTAGTCAAAGCAGTGTAGCCATTAACCTGACATCAGAACCCTATCGCAAATCATTGATGTGAGTACATTTCTGTGCCTGGAAAGACAATTACAAAGTTTTGGTAATGGCAGTGCTGCTTTGGACAATCAAACACCGAGAAATACCAAATCACACAATCCCAAAGATTCAGAATACTTTTTATCCTAACATTGCATTTTCTTACTTTTATTGTTTTGTGCTTCAACCCCAATTAATGCCTAAATGTCATTTTTTGCAAAGCTAAATTGTATTCCTCTGTGTGCTGAAAAAAGCAGCTATCTGTCCAGTGGTGTGATGGCAGTGTTCTGTGTTGTTACCAGCAGGACTTTTGTTTATTTATTTATTGAAATGTTTCATCAGGAAGACACACTGAGCGACAAGTCGCTCATCTCCCGGTGCGACCTGGGGGGGTAGGGGTACATTATGAATAGGACATTAAACATTCAAGTCATAAGTTCAACATTAACATACAGTTGTAAGGTAGATGTTACAAACAGTGTTACAACAATGTTGCACATGATACGTAAAAACAGTGGATAATAATTAGTGCTTGGTTAATAAGTAACAAGTGCTTATGTGAAAGTAAAGGGGGGAAAGAGAGGCAGTGGTGAGGTGTGTGGGGAGAGGAAAGATTTGTGTCCCTGGAGACCACTTCAGGATGTGAGAATCCTGTACTGCACTGACCAGAGAGAAGGAGATAAGGGAGTGTCCTAGAGAGATCCTTTCAGGATGGTGGGGGAAGGGAGTAGATGAGAGATACAAGCCCCTTTGGGGAGTAGGGGAGGGCCCATGGAGGCCCGAGGCACTCTCTCAATTTGACAAAGTCAGCCCTCCATAAGTCCAGTATCCTCACTTTTATATGGCTTGAATCTGCGGCTGTGTTTATTGTGAACATCACTGTTTAGTGGTCCCTTGTTCCCAGATGGCCACCCACTTCTAGATCTGAGATCCTCTCTCCATCCCCATTTAAGAGTACCAGGTCTAAGATTGATTCCCTCCTGAGTGGGTTACAACACTAGCTGTCTGAGGCATGCCTCCTGTAGGGCATTGAGAATGACCCTACTCTTGGATGTGGCTGCAGCAAAGGTGCTCCAGTTAACATCTGGCATATTCAGGTCCCCCATCAATAATATCTCCCATTTTTCTCCCATCCTGAGGATGCCTTCTATCAAGAGGCAGTATAGCGCAGTGGTCTAAGGCTCTGAGCTACAAATCTGGTGACATCCAGCAGACCAGACCTGGGTTTGAATCCCACAGCTTCCACTTACATACTGTGTGACCCTCAGCAAGTTACTTAACTTCCTTGTGCTCCCACGTCACACCTGGAAACAAGCCCCGGCTTAGTGTGCCTTTCCTGGTTAAACAATTTCCCCTTTCCCTTATTTCCTTGTCCATTTCCTCCCCCTGAGATGGGGATCAGTATACAGCCCCGTGCAGCTTGTGGTACCATTTCTGGTCTCCAGGGTGACCCACAGTGCCTCCTCTCCTCCTGGTTTACCCTTTTGTTACATTGCTTTGATCCCTTCCCACATATAGAGAGCTACTCCTTCTCCTCTTCTACCCTGCCTGTCCCTCCTGCAGATTGTGTACCATGGTATTTTGACATCCCAGTCATGGTTCTCTGTGTACCATGTTTCTGTGACTGCCACAATATCCAGGCATCCCTCTTCCATCAAGGCCACCAGTTCAGGAAACTCGTTACCTAAACTAAGGGCATTGTTACTCATTACCCTCCATTTTTTGATGGCCTTACCCCCATTTTGCCCCATCCCCATCCTTACTGCCTTTCCCTTTTTCTCCATTTACCCCCGCCATTCTACCTATCGACGTCTCTATATTGGTGTTTACCTCACTAACTAGGACAGTCCATGAAATAAGGGCACCATCCACTAAAAAAATAAAATAGCTCCTTGTTTATTATTGGTTCCTTATTAATTCAAGAGCCAGATATAACCAGCAACAAGTAAGTGCCATGTAGTACTACCCTCTCCATCTCAGGCCCGACCAGTTTTGCACATGCATGCTTCCTCAGGGATGGCTCACACCTCCTGTGCATACATTTTTTTTGTAAACTTCTTTTATTCACTGCTACTTCGGGGAACTCTCTCAGGCATCTGTCTTATCCCCAGCTCTACCTCCTTTTAGCCTGAAACTCCTCCTTATGTCTCTGCATCATCCCAACCAACCCCACCCCACCCCCAGCTCTAAGCCCCTCCGAGGTCAGGCCGGCCTATCCACCCAGGGCGCTCTATCTACAATTGTTGTGGCCAGGCTGAGCTCAGCCCAGGACAGAAGGAAGTCCAACTGGTGGGTTGTGGCTGGTGGTAGGCAGTGCCGTCACCTATCCCCGAGAGCAGGGTATTTTTCCGTTGTTTTCTCCCAAAAGCTCAGACGTGCAATGACATCCATCTCAGCTGATGCACACTCCCATGCACCCCCGAAAGACGTCCGCCACAGCTTCCAACCCTGTATTTCTGCAGCCATGCATTGTAGTACCACCAGCCTCTGCTAGCAGTCACTAGTGCATCGGCAAATGGAATCCCCCCTCCCCAGGGAAGGAGAGCAGTCCTGAGGACGCTCAATCCTTCCCCATCCCTGCTGACCCTGACAACCCAGGCTCGTTCCCGAACCTGGGTAGCCAGCATGGCGTGAGGTGTGGTGTCCAGCACCTCAACCCTCAGTGCCACCGGGCCGGCTTCAGTGCATACATTTTTATAATTAAATTTTCTTAAAGTGACATGTGCAAATAAATGTGAGATAAAGAAAAAACAACCAGAGATAAAGGACTAATTCAAAAGATATACCAAAGAAGCACAAATATCTTAATACAGACCATCAATAGGTCATATTCATTACTATCAAATAGATATTTTACATAATATGCATTTTTTACAGTACATCATAGCAGCTATACTATGCTGGGATAGTCAAAACCATGACAGCAAAATCCCCCCAAAATGGTGTAAAACAAAAAACCTTCAATTAATTTTAGAGGTCAGGATGTTGTCATGGTATGAAAAGACCACACTACAAATGCTAAACTTGACACAATAATTTAACACGTCAAGGTAACAATAGTCCATAGTTACTTATTCACTCTGGTGTATCCTAGTTCGTTATCCAGAGTAGATAGTGAATGTGGTATATAGGGAAACATAATACATAACAGGATAAATTATAATGTAGAACTTAAAATTCATAACCTAAGGCAGAATAACAGTAAAGGGCCCTTTAAAAATGCCTAAACTCTTATTTTGTTGCATAATCTGACAAGGTATTAAAGCTCATACATATATCAAATTCGGAAAAATTTCAGAATGCACCATTCATAACTAAAAAATAATAACAAAATAGCATTAATAGAAAAAAGTAAAAAACCAAAAAATAATCTTTATTTCTCAAATGCATATAGGAGTTTAGAGATCAGTTTCTGTGATCTTTTTTGATTCTTTTTAAGTATGGTGTAACATCAAAATAGTTATTTGCACATGTCACTTTAAGAAAATGTCATTATAAATATGTATGCACTGGAGGTGTGGGCCATCCCTGAGGAAGTGCACATACGCGAAACCAGTCGGGCCTGAGACGGAGAGGGTAGCACTACATGGCACTTACTTGTTGTTGGTTATATCTGGCACTTATAAAAAAGGAGGTATTTTATTTTTTTGGTGGATGGTGCCCGTATTTCCTGGACTGTCTTGGATTTTTTCACATTTGTGGCATATCAGCGTCTGGAACCTGTCTTCCTGTGTGTGAGTTTTCTCTGTTTCGGCTTGTTGCTCGACGCAAACACCTGCTGTGCACAGTAAGTTTTTCTTCAGCTATGCTATGTAATTCTGAATTGTTGGTGCTGTTTACTTACTGTCATGTCCTTGAGAATCGAGGACTTGCATGTAGGAGCAATGGGCACCCTCTCCTGTAGTGCAGCTATCTTCTCAGGGATAGGTAAAAGTAACCCATTTGTTAGTGGTAATCCCGACTCAGACTGCCTGTCTACAACAGTAACCCCAGGCAATGCGGCTGCAAGCGCAAATGTTGAAACACCTATCAGTATCTTTACTGCCTATTTTTAACTAGAAAAAATTGTGTTACGAGCTTGAGGAATTTATTGGAATCTTATGAGCCTTGAGGCCTACCAGAAGGTGGGCCGTGTCCCTCGGGGTTTACGTGTACTAAAGTGGCTAAGCTATGGCCTTGATCAGGATTATTTCAAAGTGGACTGGGAAACACAAATGCAGGCTACTTCTGAACTCTTTCAACAGGGAAACATTCGAGATTATTTCACACAGCAAAAAGAAATTGAGCCTCTATTAAAAGATAAAGAGGGAGCTTTTTTCGAATTTGGAGAGGAACCAGAATTTTCAAGTCTTGAAAATAAGTTAAAAATTGCCATCACCAAACAGGATAAACATATCCGTGCTGTGAAACTATGCACATTTGAAAGAGATAGACAAGATTACCTTCTTAAATGAGTGTTTACTGTACTTGGAAAGGGTCAGAAATTGGTGCACACCAAAATCGTAGCACAAAGACACATTACAAAAAGGGCCCTAAACCAATTTTGAGAAAAAAATAATACAAGTTTTCATTCAACATCTGAATCTGACATTGAGTCTTCAGAAGAACCTTTTTTAGAAGAAGAGGTAGAGGAATTAATGGAAAGGACAGAGAACCTAAGGCATTCCTAGACGTCAGTGAAGTTCAGCTCAAACACAGAACCTGAAGTGGGGGCGGGGAGAAAAGGCATAGAGCACACCACAACAACTTTCAAAAGACAAACTCAGAATACAGCAAGGAGAGAGGGAGCCATACCAAAGCAGCGTGGCAAGGGGAGAGGCAAACAAATATAATACATACCTCTAATATACAACTTACTCTATACCAAGTTTCCATATTAAGTAAAGGCCTGAATTTTGTTCCTACTTGTTCTGTTAGTAAATTTGATACTTACCTGGATATCAAAAAGCTTACCAGAAAATTAAGTATTAAATCATTTTACAACAGATGAAAAATGGCCATCACTATAGATGATCTGGTGTCTAATTTGGATTTGTCTACTACCTCTGACATCTCTGCGACTCTACATGATCTAAGTGTACATGAATTTTATGAGGGAGAAAGTATGGACAGTGGAACAATCCCTAGTCAATCAATGGGAGCATTACATAATTTCAAACCTATGTAGACTTTCAACTCCCCCCAGTTCCGCAGTCATCACCTTTGAAAGAGCCTGTCTTAATGATATCGACACTCTGTACATACAAGAACAAACTTCAAATTTTTGCAACATCTTAGAAAAAGAAAGGAATGCCTTAAAAGAACTGGAAATGAACCTGACTATTACAATTAAACCGGTGGACAAAGAGGGTGCCACTGTTGTCCTGAACACCCTGGATTATATTGCAGATGTCAAAAGATAGCTCTCTAATACTAACTTTTACATATCTCTCACTAAGGATCCAACCTTGATGTTTAAAAAGGAAATTGACATTACATTACAACAAGCTCTTCTGGATGGCATGATCACCCAGAACACTCTTGAGTTTCTGTAGGTTGCTCATCCAGTACGTGCTTCCATATACACTTTGCCCAAAGTCCACAAAAATTTGCAGCAGCCTTCAGGTATTCTGACTGCCTCAGGCATTGGTGCCCTTACAGAGATGCTATCCCAATATGTGGACTCTCACATCTGTGAGATGGTTATGAGCTTACCCTCATATCTCAGGGATACCACCAAGACACTTGGCCTACTGGACGACTTGCAATTAGAAGATACATGTAACTGGAGTCTGTTGTCTCTTGACATCAAATCCTTTTATGCAAACACCCCCATGAGGGTGGACTTGGGGCTTTATGTTATTGGTTGTACAATCGTTCAGAAT
Source organism: Neoceratodus forsteri (assembly GCA_016271365.2). Taxonomy (NCBI): domain Eukaryota; kingdom Metazoa; phylum Chordata; order Ceratodontiformes; family Ceratodontidae; genus Neoceratodus; species Neoceratodus forsteri. The sequence continues at coordinate 1,274,163,829 of CM057450.1, read as the reverse complement.
TGGAAATTAAGCAAATTGACTTTTTAGTCAAACTGGCAAAATATGTTCTAAAATACAATGTATTTTATTTGTAAGCATCATATTATCACCAGGTAAAGGGTATAGCCATGGGGGATACATTTACCCCAAACTATGCCAACCTTTACCTGGGATATTGGGAGCAAAATGTAACTTATGATCATAACTCTAACCCTTATTTTCAAAGCATTGATTTGTGGCGACGATATATTGATGTTGTCCTGATGGTGTGGTGGGATACTGAAACAGAATTGGGGAACTTTATCATGTACCTTCATAATTCCAACCCCAACCTAACATTTTCAGTACAGCAGGATTTAAAACAAATCAATTTTTTGGATTTAGTAATCATGAAGAATATTGATGGAACAATTTCTACAGATCTTTTTCAAAAACCAACTGACAGGAACACAATCTTGCTGGCTTCTAGCTGTCACCCCTGCCACACAATCAGGAACATCCCCTGTTCCTAGTTCCTATGAGTCAAAAGGAACTGTTCTGGTACTTCTGATTTCAAATCAAGACTCAAAGAAATGTCAGATAGGTTTAACTCTAGGGGCTATAGTCAGGAAGATATCAGTGCAGTCAGGAAAATTGCTAGAGAGACCCCACGTTCCATGCTCCTGGAATATAAATCTAGGGCACCCCTTAGTCTGGAGCAGGTTAACTTCATTACTACTTATGGAGTCAACACAGCCAACATTTATGTAGTAATAAAAAACATTGACCAATCCTTTCTACTGACCCTACATTGAAGGAAACTGCCTTAACGGAACCCAGAATTGTTTTCCAAAGAGGAAAAAATCTGTCTGCTTTACTTGTGCACTCTCTACAACCTCAAGAAAGGAAAATGACAACTTGGTTGCCCCCACCCCCAGAGGGATGTTTATTTATTTATTTATTAAATTTTGATAACCGGGTAAGCCCACTGGGCCTCGAGGGTCCCTTTTTCAGGGGCAACCCGGGGTTTGTTACATATGGTTTGAACATACAGACAGGTATCACATATTGTACAGGGTTACTAGGACAGTATACAATTTTCCTGTTTTTGTGTAAGAGGGCAAGAGGTACATGATATTAGTTGATACAGTAGTAGTACAGTGTAGTGCGTCTAATACAGTAGTACATCTAATACAGCAATACGGAACAGTACATATAATGCCGGAGGTATATTACACTGATGAGTACAGCATGGCAGAGTAGTACAAATAATATTGGGTTATGAGTACATCATATAGTGTCTGTAGAAGAGGGCACCAAATACATTACAGTATAGAGTACAGCAGTGACGACAGATGGGGGTGAGGGTGATAAGTGCTTTGAGTGCATACGGGAAGTTCCGTACGGGATAGAGTACCCATCTGTGCAGTCATTAGTCCTTACCCTTGTAGGGGAGCAGTATCTAGTCAGTACAAATTGACACGAGGTGTGGTTGTCTTAGCCTTTGGGGCAGTGGCAGGGACTTGGTTTGATAAGGTGAGCACGCAGTCCCTTTTGAAAGAAGGCTAATGTTGGTGCATCCTGAAGATGGCTGGGGAGATTGTTCCATGATTCCAGGGCTAGGTGAGTAAAGGATTTACTCCCTGTGACAGTGCAGGTCAGGGGAGTTTCCAGGAGTTTTTTGTTCGAGGAGGGGAGTGGTCATCTGTGCGGCTTTGGAGTAAGTAATCTGTTCAGACTTGCCGGAGGTTGGGCATCTAGGAGCTTGTAGGTCCAGCTTAGTAGGGGGTACTGGAGTCTATTGTGCAGGGATGGCCAGTTGAGGGCTGTGAGGGCATCACAGTGGTGGGTCCTAAGGGTAAGATTTAGAAGAAAATTGAGCTATTTTGTGATACAGGGTCATTAGTCTACTGTGGTCCATTTTAGCGATGCCGAGTACTATGGGGGCGGCATAAGTTAGGGTTGGGAGAAGGATGCTTTGTGAGATTGCCAGTCTAGTCTCTGGTATCATGTTGTGGCTTAGGTGATAGAGAAGGCCCAGTTTTTGGTGGATGTTTTTTGTTACAGTGTCCACATGGGGCTTCAGAATGAGCCCCTGATCTAGTGTGAGGCCAAGGTATTTGACTGATTGTACCACCTCTATTTTGGAGCCAGACAAGGTAGTGAGTGGCAGAAGATGGTCCTTGGTGAAGTCGTTTTGGAACCGGGGTCCTAGATCGGATGGGCGATCCCAAGTTCTGTACAGCACAGCAACGTCTGCAAACTGTACTATGGAGCTGCCCCCACAATATCCATAAAGGTCATTTGTGAATAGGGAGAACATAAGCGCGCCTAAGATTGAGCCCTGTGGGACCCCCTCAGTTAAAGGTAGGGGTTCGGAGGTGACCCCTTTCCACTTGACCTGTTGAGTGTGGCCAGTGAGGTAATTGCAGAACCAGTTGAAGGAGTGCTGATCCAGCCCCAGTTGGCTAAGCTTGGTTAGCAAGAGTGAGTGATCCACCAGGTCGAAGGCCTTAGAGAGGTCCACGAACACGGTCCCAGTGGGGGTACTCTTGTCCCAAGCTGCCAGGACGTCAGAGGTGAATTTGATGAGGGCAGTATCAGTCCCGTGCTTTGGTCTAAAGCCGTGTTGTGTGGGGGCCAGTAACCTGTTGGCTTCCAGGTAGTCTCTGAGTTGGCTGTAAACTAGCTGCTCCCGAATATTAGCCAGATGACATAGGATGGAGATGGGCCTATAGTGTCCTATAGGTTCCCTTGCTCTGCCCTTGTGGATTGGGACTACATGAGCCCATTTCCATGTTAGTGGGACTGTACCTTCCTGCAGGGATCTGTTTATTAACTGTGTTACAGGCAGTGCGATGGCTGGGGCAGCAGCCCTTAGCAGCCTAGGATCCAGTCCGTCGGGTCCTGGTGATCCGCTGGGTTTTAAGGATTATAGGAGAGTCAGCACATCTTTGGTTCACACTATTTGCAGATGGAAATTGGTGATCGGAGAGTCCTTGGATTCAGTGACCATAGAGCTCTGGGAGCTGTGTGTGGGGTTGGGTCTGAGCGCCCCCAAGTCGGTGAAGAAGCGATTGAAGGCTGTTGTGACCTCCTCTCCATCCGTGAGTGTAGCGTTGTTATAGGTTATGTTACCCTGCTGGGGTGTTTTAGTGCCTTTTATCAGGGAGTTGATGCTTGTCCAGAAAGACTTTGGGTCAGTTAGTGTTTGCCTCTGGAGGGATTTTAAGCAATCCCTTTTGGAATTCTTGGAGCTTCTTTGGCACTGATTCCGCAGTGATCTATAGGCAGAGTAGTCGGCAGGGATAGCGGAACTACTTGCCTTTTTCCAGGCCTTGTCTCGGGCTATCATCAGTGACTTCAGCTCACATGATATCCATTTATGGCAAAGGCCCTTGGCTCGTCTGGTCCTAATTGGGGCATGCATGTTGGCCACTGCAGAGAATGTGCGCTGAAAAAACTGAGCTGCCTCGTCCATGCTCCCGAGGTGTCTCACCTGTGACCATTCTATGTTTCTTAGGGAGCTCTGGAATGCCTCAGCCATGAATCCAGAGAAGTCCCTGGCCACTGTGAGCTTGGGTGGGATCCTGGGAGGCCGATTTTTCCATATGCAGAAGGTGGGTGAGTGATCGTTTAGGGCGTCCGACATCACGCCAGCCACTTGTATGTTAGTGGGTTTGGAGGTAAGTATCCAATCCAGGATGGAGTGGTTCCCTGTTTTTTGGTTATGCCTTGTGACCTCAGTGATGACCTGGGTCAGGTTAGCGTCTAGGAGTATGGTCTTATGTTTTTGCTCGGTGATGGGTTCCCACTTTAAGTTGAAATCCCCCAGGACCAGCAGCTCCATGAGTCGTGCCCCTGCTATTGAGCTGACGAGGCTTTGTAGTGCAGCAGTACCACCAGTTGGAGGGTTGTAGATACATCCTATGGTTAGGTGCTTAGCACTGCCCAGGACAAGTTGCATGAATATGAATTCAAGTCCTGTTGTGTTTGGCATTTCAACAGGGGGCAAAGAAGCCACCAAGGAGGAGGACATGTAGATAAGAACTCCCCCTCCTTTTTTCCCTTCTCTATCCTTTCGGAAGGAGTTGTAGTGGTCTAGTTCCATTTCATGAGGGAGTATGTGAGGCTTCAGCCATGTTTCGGAAATGTCTAGCACATCAGGCCTGTATGTATCTACCCATGATTGCACCTCCGGCATCTTAGGTCGAAGGCTACAGATGTTCATGTGGGCCACCCTTAGTCCCTTGGTGTGACACCATGTGGAGTCCCCGGAGGATCTGTGGGCACTGTAAATTCTGTGAGGTAGTCACTAAAACAAAAGTTTTCCTCAATCAATATTGACACTGATTATCAGATTAGGGAATTTATTAATTGTTCCATATCAGCAGTTGTGTATTTGACTACTTGTTCATGTAATGTCTTTTACGTTGGTAAGACGTCATGTCCCTTAAAATTATGAATTTGTGAACATTTGAATGATATTCATTGCAAGGATTACAAAAATACATTAGCCAAACATGTTGGAACATTTGTAGGAGTACATCGTTTTCAGTTCAGAGGGATTGAGAAAGTTACTGTTGGGCTTAGAGGGGGTGACCTGGAAAATAGGCTCCTCTGCAAAGAAGGTTATTGGATCTTCCAGTTAGGGGCACTCTTTCATCGGGCCTAAATGACCATTTTGATGTTACAGCATACTTAAAAAGAAACAAAAAAGGCCACAGAAACTGATCTCTAAACTCCTATATGCACATGAGAAATAATGATTATTTTTTACTTTTTTCTATTAATGCTATTTTGTTATTATTTTTTAGTTATGAATGGTGCATTCTGAAATTGTTCTGAATTTGATATATGTATGAGCTTTAATACCTTGTCAGATTATGCAACAAAATAAGAGTTTAGGCATTTTTAAAGGGCCCTTTACTGTTATTCTGCCTTAGGTTATGAATTTTAAGCTCTACATTTTAATTTATCCTGTTATGTATTATGTTTCCCTATATACCACATTCACTATCTGCTCTGGATAACGAGCTAGGATACACCAGAGTGAATAAGTAACTATGGACTATTGTTACCTTGATGTGTCAAATTATTGTGTCAAGTTTAGCATCTGTAGTGTGGTCTTTTCATACCATGACAACATCCTGACTTCTAAAATTAATTGAAGGTTTTTTGTTTTATACCATTTTGGGGGGATTTTGCTGTCATGGTTTTAACTATCCCAGCATAGCATAGCTGCTATGATGTACTGTAAAAAAAGCATATTATTTAAAATATATATTTGATAGTAATGAATATGACCTATTGATGGTCTGTATTATGATATTTATGCTTCTTTGGTATATTTTTTGAATTAGTCCTTTATCTCTGGTTGTTTTTTCTTTATCTCACATTTATTTGCACGTCACTTTAAGAAAATGTCATTATAAAAATGTATGCACTGGAGGTGTGGACCGCCCTGAGGAAGCATGCATGCGCAAAACTGGTCGGGCCTGAGACGGAGAGGGTAGCACTACATGGCACTTACTTGTTGCTGGTTATATCTGGCTCTTGAATTAATAAGGAACCAATAATAAACAAGGAGCTATTTTATTTTTTGGGTGGATGGTGTCCTTATTTCATGGACTGTCCTAGTTAGTGAGGTAAACACCAAGACAGAGACGTCGATAGGTAGAATGGCAGGGGTAAATGGAGAAAAGGGAAAAGCAGTAAGGACAGGGATGGGGCAAAAAGGGGTAAGGCCATCAAAAAATGGAGGTAATGAGTAACAATGCCTGTAGTCTAGGTAACAAGCTCCCTGAACTGGTGGCCTTGATGGAAGAAGGAAGCCTGGATATTGTGGCAGTCACAGAAGCATGGTACACAGAGAACCATGACTGGGATGCCAAAATACTGGGGTACACAATCTGCAGGAGGGACAGGGAGGGTAGAAGATGAGAAGAAGTAGCTCTCTACATGTGGTAAGGGATCAAAGCAATGTAACTAAAGGGTAAACAGGGAGGAGAGGAGCCACTGTGGGTCACCCTGGATATGGGAAATGGTACCGCAATCCACACGAGGGTTGTACACTGACCCCTATCTCAGGGGGCGGAAATGAACAAGGAAATGATAGAAGGTATCCTTAGGACAGCAGAAAAAGGGGAGATATTATTGATGGGGGACCTGAATATGCCAGATGTTAACTGGAGCACCTTTGCTGCAGCCACATCCAAGAGTAGGGTCATTCTCGATGCCCTACAAGGTGCATGACTCAGAAAGCAAGTGTTGGGACCCACTCGGGAGGAAGCAATCTTAGACCTGGTACTCTCAAATGGGGATGGAGAGAGGATCTCAGATCTAGAAGTGGGTAGCCATCTGGGAACAAGGGACCACCAAATGGTGTGGTTCACAATAAACATAGCCGCAGAGTCAAGCCATACAAAAGCGAGGGTACTGGACTTTAGGAGGGCTGACTTTGTCAAAATGGGAGAGTGCCTCAGAAAAGCACTAGCAAACAGGCAAGTAGGAGGAGTAGTGGAACAATGGGGAAACATCAAAACTGCCATCACAGATGCAACAAGCCTTTATATGAAGCAAATAAGCAAGTCAAAATGAAACAAAAAAACACTATGGTTCTCAAAAGAGGTGGCGGGGAAGGTTAGGGAGAAAAAGATAGCATTCAGGAAGTATAAGGAAACACAGAAGGAGCAGGACAGAGAACTGTACCAGTTAAAGCAGAAGGAAGAGGGGAAGGCAGTCAGAATAGCAAAGGCCCAAACCAAGGAAAAGATAGCCAACTTTTTAAAGAAGGGGGATAAAACATTTTATAGGTATATTAGGGAGTGAAGAAAGACCAAGGGAGGGATAGTGAGGCTTAATAAATGGGAGGGTGGGTGGACAGAGAGGGACAGTGAAAAAGCAAGGATACTGAGCTAGTACTTCTGCTCAGTATTCACAAAAGAAGAGGAGGGGGAGGTACCTAATCCAATCAATAGAAGCCCTCTGGATGGGGGGGGGTTCAAAACCAGTCCTTTCACAGAAGAAAGGGTTCTGAAAGAACTCTTAAAACTGACGGTGGACAAAGCAATGGGGCCTGACAGGATTCACCCCAGAATTCTAAGAGAACTAAGGAGAGAACTAATGACACCACCGACTACCCTTTTAGCAAATCATGGGAGGATGGTGTGGTACCTAAGGACTGGAGGAGGGCAGATGTGATTCCCCTTCATAAAAATGGGAGCAAAGCAGAGGCAGGAAACTACAGAACTGTTAGCTTGACCTCAGTGGTAGGGAAAATGATGGAATCACTTCTGAAAGAAAAACGTGTTGTGTACCTAGAGGCCAGTGGTGAACAGGACCCAAGGCAGCATGGATTCACAGCAGGAAAGCCATGTCAGACAATCTAATAGATTTCTTTCACTGGGTGACCAAAGGAGTAGACCAGGTAGGGGCTGTGGACATGGCCTGCCTAGACTTTAGCAAGGCATTTAACACAGTCCCACACAAAAGAGAAATAAACAAATTAGCCAGCCTGGGAGTGGGTCCCAGGGTGGTAGCCTGGGGAAAAAATTGGCTGCACAACAGGACACAGAAGGTAATAGTAAACAGAGTCAACTCTGAAGAAGGAGGGGGGGTTGCTAGCAGGGTTCAGTACTGGGTCCAGTCCTTTTTAATGTCTTTATAAGTGACATTGCAGAGAGACTGGAAGGAAAGGTATGCCTCTTTCCAGATGACACAAAGACCTGCATCAGGCTTGATACACAAGAGGGGGATGGAAAGGATGAGAAGGGACTTGGCAAGGTTGGAGGAATGGTCAAAAATATGGCAGCTTAGATTCAATACAAAGAAATGTAAAGTAATGCACCTGGGAAACAAAACCCAGGGGGAGACTACACAATGGGGGGGAGAGATATTACCAACAACAAAAAAGGAAAGGGACCTGGGGGTAGTCCTTTCAGATGACCTAAAGGTAAACAAGTAATATAAGAAGGCAGTAAGGATAGCTGAGGGGATACTGAGATGTATAGGGAGAGGCGTCACCAGTAGAAAACAAGAAGTTGTTATCCCGCTGTACAGACAGTTGGTGAGACTCCATCTGGAGTACTGTGTGCAGTTCTGGAGTCCCCATCTCAGCAAGGATATAGACAGGATGGAGCAGTCCAGAAGAGGGCAACTAAAATGGTACAGGGTCTGCAACAGAAGCCATATGAAAAGAGACTAAAGGAGCTTAACATGTATACTCTTGAGGAAAGGAGGGAGAGGGGGGACATGATAGAAACTTTCGAGTACCTCAAGTGAATCAACAAAGTCAAAGAGAGAAGCATCTTTCAGAAAAACAGATGTGCAAGAACAAGGGAACGCAATTTGAAGATAGAGGGGGGATGGCTCAGGGGCAATGAAAGGAAGTATTTTTTCACAGAGAGGGTGGTGGATGCATGGAACAGCCTTCCTGAGTTGGTTGTGGGGTCAAAAACATTCAAGAAAGCATGGGACATACATAAGACAATTTTGGTGGGGGGTAGGAAGAAATAGGCTGTTGGTTTACTAGGATCTGCAGCTTATCCAATAGGAAGGGAAATTGGCAGACTAGGTGGGCCAAGCGGTCCTTATCTGCTGTCAAAGTCTATGTTTCTATAGTCAAATATTTGCCTTTTGTGCATAAAAACATAGAAACATAGACTTTGACAGCAGATAAGGACCGATTGGCCCACCTAGTCTGCCCATTTCCCTACCTACAAGATAAGTTGCAGACCCTAGTTAACCAACAGCCTATTTCTACTTACCCCCACAAGAATTGCCTTATGTCTGTCCCATGTATTCTTGAATTCTCCCACAGTTTTAAACCCCACAACCTCCTTAGGAAGGCTGTTCCATGCGTTCACCACCCTCTCTGTGAAAAAATACTTCCTCACATTGCCCCTGAACTGTCCCACCCCTCTATCTTTAAATTGTGTCCCCCTGTTTTTGCACATCTCTTTTTCTGAAAGATGCTACCCTCTTGGACTTTGTTGATTTCACTGAGGTACTTAAAAGTTTCTATCATTTACCCCCTCTCCCTCCTTTCCTCAAGGGCATACATATTAAGCTCCTTTAGTCTCTCCTGGTATGGCTTCTCTTGCAGACCTTGCACCATTTTAGTTGCCCTCCTCTGAACTGCCTCTATACTGTCTATGTCCTTGCGGAGATGGGGTCTCCAGAACTGAACGAAGTACTCCAGATGGGGTCTCACCAACTGCCTGTACAGATGGATAACAACTTCTTGTTTTCTGCTGGTGATGCCTTTCCCTATGCATCCCAGTATCCCCCCAGCCCTTCCTACTGCCTTCTCACATTGCTTGCTAACCTTAAGGCCATCTGATATGTTTACCCCCAGGTCCCCCCATTCTGTAATCTTCTCCTGGGTTTTTGTTTCCCAGCTGCATTATTTTGCACTTCTTTGCATTGAATCCAAGCTGCCATACTTCTGACCATTCCTCCAACCTTGCCAAGTCTCTTCTCATCCTTTCCACGCCTCCGTGTGTAACAACCCTGTTGCAGATCTTTGTGTCATCTGCAAAGAGGCATACTTTTCCTTCCAGTCCCTCTGCAATGTCACTTATAAAGACATTAAAAAGGACTGGACCCAGTTCTGAACCCTGCAGTACCCCACTAGCAACCCCTCTTTCTTCAGAGTGGACTCCATTTAAAATTACCTTCTGTGTCCTGTTGTCCAGCCAATGTTTTACCCAGGCTACCACCCTGGGACCCACTCCCAGGCTGGTTAATTTGACTATTAATCTTTTGTGTGGGACTGTGTCAAATGCCTTGCAAAAGTCTAGGTGGGCCATGTCCACAGCCCTTCTCTGGTCTACTATTTTGGTCACCCAGTCAAAGAAATCAATTAGATTCATCTGACATGACCTTTCCGCTGTGAACCCATGCTGCCTTGGGTCCTGTGCCCCACTGGCCTCTAGGTACTCAACAATTTTTTCCTTCAGAAGTGATTCCATCACTTTCCCTACCACAGAGGTCAGACTGACAGGTCTGTAGTTTCCTGCCTCTGTCTTGGTCCCACTTTTGTGAACAGGAATCACATCCACCTTCCTCCAGTCCTCAGGTACCACACCATCCTCCCTTGATTTGTTGAAAAGGGTAGTCAGTGGTTTCACTAGTTCTCCCCTTAATTTTTTTAGAATTCTTAGGTGAATTCCATCAGGCACCATTGCTTTGTCCACATTCAGTTTTAGGAGTTCTTTCAGAACCCTTTCTTCTCTGAAAGGACTGGGATCGACCCAACTATCAAGAGTGCTTCTGTTAATTGGATTAGGCACCTCCCCCTCCTCCTCTTTTGTGAATACTAAGCAGAAATATTAGTTCAGTATCCCTGCTTTTTCACTGTTCCTCTATGCCCACCCACCGTCCATTCTATTCAGCCTCACTATCCCTCCCTTTGTCTTTCTACGCTCCCTGATGTACCTATAAAAGGTATTACCCCCTTTCTTAACCGAGTTGGCTATCTTTTCCTCAGTTTGGGCCTTTGCTATTCTGACTTCCGTCCCTGCTTCCTTCTGCCTTAACTGGTACAGCTCTCTGTCCTGCCCCTTCTGTGTTTCCTTATACTTCCCGAATGCTTTCTTTTTCTCCCTGACTTTCTCCACCACTTCTTTTGAGAACCATAGTGGCTTTTTCTTTTATTTTGATCTATTTATTTGCTTGACACAAAGGCTTGTTGCCTCTGTGATGGCAGTTTTAATGTTATCCCATTGTTGCTCCACCCCTCCTTCTAGCCTGTTTGCTAGTGCTTTTCTAAGGCACTCTCCCATCTTGCCAAAGTCAGCCCTCCTGAAGTCCAGTACCCTCACTTTTGTACGGCTTGATTCTATAGCTGAGTTTATCGTGAACCACACTGTTTGATGGTCACTTGTTTCAAATGGCAACCCGCTTCTAGGTCTGAGATCATCTCACTGTCCCCATTTGAGTGTATGAGGTCTAAGATTGCTCCCTCACGAGTGGGTTCCGAAACTAGCTGTCTGAGGCATGCCACCTGTAGGGCATCGAGAATGGCCCTGCTCTTGGATGTGGCTGCAACAAATGTGCTCCAGTTAACATCTGGCATATTCAGGTCTCCCATCAACAGTATCTCCCCTTTCTCTGCCATCCTAAGAATGCCTTCTATCATATCCTTGTCCATTCCCTCCCCCTGACATGGGGTCTGTATACAACCCCTGTGCAGATTGTGGTGCCATTTCCAGTCTCTAAGGTGACCCACAGTGCCTCCTCTACTCCCTGTTTACTGTTTTGTTCAGTTACTTTTATCCCTTCCTTTACATAGAGAACTACTCCTCCCCCTCTTCTCCTCCTCTCCTTGTCTCTCCTGTAGGTTATGTACCCTGGTATGTTAACATCCCAGTCATGGTTCTCTGTGTACCATGTTTCTGTGACTGCTACGATATCCAGGCATCCCTCTTCCATCAAGGCCACCAGTTCAGGGAGCTTGTTTCCAAGACTAAGGGCATTGGTACTCATTACCCTCCATTTCCTGATGGCCTTACTCCTTTTTGTCCCATCCCTGCCCTTATTGCCTTTGTCACTTTCTCCATTTACCCCTGCCCTTCTCCCTATCGACATCTCTGTCTTGGTGTTTACCTCACTTACTACGCTGACTTTTTTGGGGGGGCTAGGATTTCCCTGTTCCTTTCCAGTGCCTCCCCCCTTGGCTAGTTTAAAAGCTTGTCAATAAAGCATTTAAACCTATCACCTAGGATCCTGGTTCCCCTCCTGGACAGATGCAGCCCATCATGCCAGTATAGGCCTGCATCACTCCAGGTGGACCCCCAGTCCCCAACAAAACCAAATCCCTGAGCTCTACACCAGTTTTTCAACCACTGCTTGAATCCCATGGTGTGGAGCACGCTAGCCTCACCTACGCCATAGACAGGCAGCACCTCCGAGAAGGTTACCATGCATGCTACTTGTTTAAGGCCCCTCCCCAACTCCACAAACTCTTCCTGCACTGCTCTGATTCCTTTCTTTGCCAGGTCATTTGTCCCTAGGTGGACAATGACATCCAGCGCTCTCTCCTCTGTGCAGCTGCTCTGGCAATCCTCAGGATTCATTCCCTGTCCCTTCAAGCCATGGCGCCAGACAGGCACCTTACCTCCCACTCCCCTTCATCCCCCAGTTCTACCTTTCTAACAATGGAGTCCCCCACCAGGAGTTGTTTCCTTCCCCTGTGGGGTCCCTTGCCAACTTCCTGTGGGTCTCCCTTGTGGAGGTTCCCTGCATCCTCCTTGGTCTCCACTGTGGGTGCCTCCATAGAGGAACCACACTTTGCCAGAATGGCATAGGAATTGTGGAGAGTTACAACTGGAGGGATGCACCTCTGTTCCACCACCCTCACCCTCCCTGAGCCCACTGTGGTCCAACCGCTTCTCTTTCTTGGCAACCTCTGAGGCAACGGCAGTGGCCCTGGTGGTCCTTGGATGGAAGAGGAGGTCCCACAAATCCTGACCAACTCAGCCTGGAGATGAGCAACCTCTGCTCTCAGGCCAGAGAGGTGCATACAGATGGGACAACACCGCATCCTCCAGAATGTCTCCCTGAAGACTGTTGCTCCACAGCCACTGCACTGCTCCACTCCCATCATGTCTTATTTCTGGCCCTTGCACTGTTGTTTGGAATCCTTACTCTTTCCTTTTTTTTCTTTCTTTTTCTTCTCTCCCCACCTATTTACTGCTTCTGTGCCTTTTAAGATCCTGATCATCCTGTTCTGAGACAAGAAGATCCTATATTTCTCAGTAGACCCCTTACTTGCTCAGGCAGACTTCCAGCAGCTGGGGGAGAACTACTCTTGCCTTTCTAGGATGGTGAGTCTTTGGTGGCTCTGTGATCACTCACTTCCTGCTCCCAAATAGGAAGGCATATGACATAGACTCATGAAGAAAGATAGCATATTCAAAATCAGGCCATTGTGAACCCCATATACAGTACTGTATATCTGTACACAAAGCTTGAATAAAAATTGTCTAACCTAAAAGTGTGTTATTTATGATATCACAGTTGCTTACCTGGGCTGCAGACTGTGATTTCAGAAACATAACTGAAGTTAGTTGTTGACAACCCTTTTCTTTTTCTTGATGGGCAAAGGGACCATTATTTCCTCAAGTTTCCTCCTATCCCAAAGCCACAGCTTGTACTCCAGCTGTTAGGGTGAACAAGTGGCTACCTTTAGAGGTAAAATCCATGGCAGGGGGGTTGCCTCTGCCAGGCTGCCCATGACTTCCCTGAGCTTGTTTGCAAACTGAAGTCCTGCTGGTAACAGCACAGAACACTGCCATCATACCACTGGACAGTTGGCTATTTTTTTAGCACACAGAGGAATACAATTTAGCTTTGCAAAAAATTACATTTAGGCATTAGTTGGGGTTGAAGTACAAAACAATAAAAGTAAGAAAATGTAATGTTAGGCTAAAAAGTATTCTGAATCTTTGGGATTGTGTGATTTGGTATTTCTCGGTGTTTGATTGTCCAAAACAGCACTGCCATTACCATAACTTTGTAATTGTCTTTCCAGGCACAGAAATGTACTCACACCAATGATTTGCGATAGGATTCTGAAGTCAGAGTAATGGATACACTGCTTTGAGCAATTGTTCAAACACCAATGAACACCACACTACACAAGCTTGAAGATTTGGAGGACTTATTTACTGTAAGATCACATTTTCTTACTTTTTAGATTTTATATTTTGACCCTAACTAATGTCTAAAGATTGTGTTTTAGCAGTGAATTTCCATCTTATTAAAGGATATTAAATAAAAGATGCACACTAATTTGTATTAACAATGTCAGCCTTTGGCCAGCAATACCAGTACCTTTTCTGCCAAGCAATTCCTGCATCCTGTGGCACACCCCCTCCACACACACCCCACTCCATGTCCCTTTCTTATTCTATGTACATGTCAAGCAGTCGCTGCAGTCCAGTGGTAGCCATTAACCTAACTACACCTCATTCCAAGTATCACTTGGATACAGTGACACCCCACCCTCACCCCGTCCTCATATCAGACAGTCTCTAGAATCCTGTGGCATTGTTCATTGTCCCATGCTAGGTAGTTTCTGGTGTCTAGTGCCACCCCCATCCTCCCCCATACCAAACAATCCAAGACATTTAGTGGCAAACCTATCCAATCCTAAACAGTCCCTGGCATCCAGTGGCACACCTCCACCTTGTATCATGCCAGGTAGTCTTTAGCATCCTGTGGTAACCCCTTCCCTAACCCTAACCCATTATAAGCAAACCCTGGCACCCAATGACACATACCTCCCTTGCCCTAACTTGAGAGAAGTGGTCCCTGGGATCAACTGTTTGGCTAGAGGTACAGTTTGACCCTCCTTGGAAAACAAACAAATTTATTTATTTATTTATTTAAAAAGTTTCACCAAGAAAGACATACTGAGCTACAATAGCTCATTCCCAGATGCATCCTGAAGGGGGGGATACATTTGAATAATAGATCAGAGTAAAATATACGTAAATTTAAGCTTGTACATACAGCCTAATACGTTTAAAATGATGTCAAACATATCTAAGGTATCGGTAGGCAGCACTTGGCATCTAGGTATAGACTATGTAGAATATATACATTATACATATACACACACAAACAGTACATATAAGTATATATACATATATATATATATATATATATATATACACACACACACGTATACAGTATGTATATACACTCCTATACATACTCATAGACATAAATCATATACATACACACAAAACATCTTAACTCAGATAAAATGTCCCAGGTTAGCTCTTGAGTAGTATATGAGAGCTTTGCAGCCTGTGGAGATGGTGGGAGTGAGGTGAACCTTCACCCTTTCCCTCCTCAGGGATGCACACCTCGCAAGGGGATTTGGAGCAGAAGGGGGGGTGAAGTTGGCAAAAGGATAGAAAGGTAGTGAAGAATATGTGGGTCAAAATCATTTGCAGGTCGCTGGTCCAGTGGCGCTGAGGGTTGAGGCGCTGGACACCACACCTCGCACTATGCTGGTGACCCAAGCTCGGGAGTGAGCTTGGGCGCCGGGGCTCAGCAGGAGGTGGGTGAAGATTGAGCACCCACTGGGCTGCTTTCCTCCCTGGGGGGAGAAGATCAGGGGAGTCCTTGCATGCCAGTGGCTCCTGGTGGAGACCGGGAGCACTGCAGCATGCTGGGCAGCACTTAAGTAGCATGGCCTGATGCAAGGCAGGGTTACCATGCACCATTGTGTCAGGGGCATGCCCACTCGGGGGGGGGACGCGAGCACCAGAACAAGGAAAAACCCAGTCAGCAGGGGTAGGTGATGGCACCTGCCCCCATGCCCGCAGCTGGGTCCAGCCTGACTGACCTCCCAGGTTCCTCCACCCGGGTCCTCACCCACACTAGAGACTGTCTAAGAAGAACACCCAAGGGAGGGGCGGCCCCACCTCGGAGGGGTTAAGCTGGGGGTGCCGAGTGTGGTGTCGAAGAGGAGGAGAGAGAGAAGGTACAGACAAGAAGGACTTCAGACTGGGCAGGAACTGGCAGGGTGACTGAGAGAGGCCCCTGCTGACCATGACTGGAGGGAAAAATAAGTGTAAAAAAAATAATTTGCAGGATGGAGAAATGCATGTGGATCAGTAGCAGTTGCAGGATGGAGAAATGTAATGTCGAGGAAGAGAAGACAATGAGTGAGTAGATGGGGCAGAGTGGATATCCAAGGGGAGGGAGTTCCAAATGTTTGGAAAGTGATAGGAGAAAGCAGCTCTCCCTGAAGTGAAAGTTTGGGCTGGGAGGGCGAGGGTCCTATTGAGGAGTTGCGGAGGGAGTAGGAGGGGGTGGGAGTGATGGAAAGGAGGGCATTGAGGTAAGGTGGATGGGAGTCAAGCCAGAACTTCCCAACTAACGAGGCACTGTGGGCAAGACATCTGGCCCCAAGGGGGGGGGAGGAGAAAGCAGTGTTGACGTCACAGTGATGTGTATGTGGTGGACAGGCAAGAGCAATGTGACAGAAGGAGTTGAAGAGAGTGTCCAGTCTGGTAAGGGTGGACTTAGGGGCAACACTATAGACTATGTCTCCAAAGTCAAAGATAGGGAGGATCATCTTCTGGACGATCTCCCGGCGGGCCGGGGAGGCAGCCACAGTGTCTGTACAGACACCTAGTTTGGGAAGTAGCTTTTTGTGGATTTTATCCACATGACCAGTGAAGTTGAGGTTCTGGTCAAGCCAGAGCCCAAGATTTTTGAAGGAGGAGACATCCTCTAATATGAGCCCCGTGAGGGTATGGAAAGTTAGGGGTGGCAGTAAGCCTGGCAAGCTTTTGCCTGGAGCCAAAGGTCATAGAGACTGTCTTTTTAGCATTTAGTGACAGTTGATTTGAGCAAAACCAGCACTGGACATTATTGAAGTCCATCTGGAGGCTGGTCGCCACATCAGAGGGGAGGTACCGGAGGCATACAAAACAGTATCATCCACGTACATGTGGATATCAGCTGTAGAGCAGGCTGTGCGTAAGTCATTTCAAAATATTGAGAAGAGTATCTGTCCGAGTACCGAACCTTGAGGGACTCCGGTGTTTACAGGAAGGGGGGGAGAGGGAGTTGCCTATCCTGACTGATTAGGTCCTACCCAAAAGATAGAAACAGAACCAGCAAGTGGCGGTCTCAGAGAGGCCAGCTGCTGTAAGCTTGTTGAGAAGGGTATGGGCACCAGTGTCAAAGGCTTTGGCCAGATTGACAAAAATGTCAGAGGTGACGCGTCCCTGATCCATGCCAGAGAGAATGGAGTCAGTGAGCCGAAGAAGGGAGGACATGGTGGAGTGGGCCTTGTGAAAGCCAGACTGGAAGCGGGTGAAGAATGAGGAGGAGTCAAGGAAAGAAGAAAGCTGGGCCAGAACCAGGTGCTTCTGGAGTTTTGCAAGGATAGGGAGCAAATATATCGGGTGGTAGTTACCTGGGCTAGAGGAGTCACCACCCTTGAGAAGAGGGATGACAGTGGTCAGCTTCCAGGCATCAGGGACAGTGGCAAGCGTAAAGGAGAGATTCAGAAGGGTGGAGAATGGGAGAGCAATTGTGTGGGAAGACAGGTGCGGGAGCTTAGGGTCAAGTCCATCCAGGCTTTTGTCCTTATGGGGGTTATGGGCTAGAAGAGCTTGTAGAGTGTCAATGGGGGAGACTGGAGAGAAGGAGAAGCAGCATAAAGAGGAAATAGGTGCTGAAGGAGCTGGCAGTGGGGAAGATGAGGGGAGAAGGGATGCAAGAAGGGTGGAAGCACAAGTGGTGAAGAAGATGTTGAATTTGGTAGCTACAGTGGGGGGGTCAGACATGGTGATATCACCTAACTTTAGGACTGGAGGAGGGTTTGGGTGGGGGAGAAAGGCATGGACCATCTTCCAGAATTTGGAGGGACAGTTAAGGTTCTCTTGGAAGGTGGCAGAGAAATATTCCGACTTGGCAAGCCAAATAGCCCTGGTGCAGGCATTATAGAGAGTTCTGTATTCAATCAAATCTGCGAGAACACCTGATGCTTTGTATGTCACCCATGCCAGGTCATGAGCATGCTGGCAGGCCAGCAGGTGAGGTGGGAGCCTCAGACACTAGTCTTCCTCATAGAAGCGTGCTGGTCCCAAACATTTAGGAACTGTGTGTTGAAAAGGCATTTGCAATGGGGGACTAATCAGTTCCAACAAGGTCCTCGTGTAGGGAGGACAAGTATAGGGACCCAAAGGACAGCAGGTGGAGTATATTTGGTGGGGCTTTGGGGTGGTGTATTTTATGCACGCAATGGACCATGTGGTGGCATTGAGTGCATCCAGTAGGATTCCTGAAGCAACTACCCAGTGAGGGTGTGATGCAAGGACCCAGTCTAGAAGGGTGTGCTTACCAGACTTGTGGCTTAAATGGGTTGGTTCAGAGATTAGTTGTGTCATATTCAAGGAGGAGATGTGGTTACAGATTTTGGATTGGGTACTGGACAGCCAATTTATGTGAAATCACCAAGGATGATGAGTTCACTGGTTGAGGAGTGGATGGGGACAGTTGAGATAAGGCCTGTGACAGAGGAGGAAAGGAAGCTAGGGCAGCAGTAGACCCCACACAGTAATATAGGTAGTGTGAGTAGGGAAGGGATCATTTTAGTAGCAGAAGTTCATATGTAGAGGGGGAGGAGGTAGAGAGACAGATAGTATACTGGATGGATGATGATATGCAAATGCCATCCCCCCCCCACTCCTGGTTGGTCAGTCCTGCAGCATAAGAGAGTAACCAATGATGGAGATGGCAGTTTCAGGGATTTTAGGTGAGAGCCATGATTCAGTGATGATCAGCACACTAGGTTTCAAGCTAATCATGATAGGCTAGAGTAGGTCAATCTTTGGGAGCAGACTCCTGATGTTGGGGTGGAGTGTTTTGAGTCCTTTTGGGAGGTCGATGGGGGGATAGGGTGGCCCTGGGTTGGGTTGAGCAGTAAGATGATAAGCAGTTTAGAGGGAAAGGATATGTGTTTCCGAGGAGGGAAGGACTTATGGGGAAAAAAAGTGGGTGTGTGAATGGGTGTGGGGTTATGTGTGAACAGAATGGAACAAAGTGACATTGAGTGAAGACTAGGTGAGTGTAGGTGGGATGGTCCTGGGTGCCAGTGTGAGTGAAGAAGGGGGTGGAGGCATGAACATGGAAGAGTGGGGGTGGAGGAGTGAGGGCAGGAGCTTGGCGTTGGCCGGGCAGGAAGGGAAGTGGAAGGGATGGACGCTGGGGTAAACAGAAGGGGTAGGGTGGTGAGGATGAGGAGGAGCACAGTGGGAGGAGAGGATAGGAGAGGGAAGATGTCAGGTAGTAGAGATGGTAAAAGTAGGGGAGTGGCAGCAGAGAGAAAGAAGAAATATAAGTAGTAAAGCAGGTACACACAGGGATAGTACCTTAGCCTGCATCCACTA
The DNA here is from genome assembly GCA_016271365.2 of Neoceratodus forsteri. Classification (NCBI taxonomy): domain Eukaryota; kingdom Metazoa; phylum Chordata; order Ceratodontiformes; family Ceratodontidae; genus Neoceratodus; species Neoceratodus forsteri. Next base: position 1,274,144,945 of record CM057450.1, on the reverse strand, counting down.
AATCACAGGTAAAAGCCCTAAGTTTAGTCAAGCAGCTCCCTTAACTAAGCAGTGACTAAACCAGCCCTTACAGTGGATATACATTTAAAGTCAATAACATAGGTAAAAGTCCTAAACTTAGCTAAACAGCTCCCCTACCTAAGCAGTGACTATATTAGTTTAACAGGGAATATTAAACAGTCAACAACATGGTGGTGCTAAGGTGATAGTAAGAATTATAACACCAGTCTATAACACAGTGAGTTGATAAACACAGATTATAGCAGCTATGACAGCAGAAGGATTAGTGAAGGTAAGGTAACAACTGTAGGTGTATCACACAGGATTACATTTAGATGAAGGTGACTATAAGTCGTATTGTAGAGCAGCATCTCCTGCCAACTGCCGCCCCACACTGATGCCAACAGTATGATGCTCTTAAGCTATGGCCCTTTAGTGAAAGGACTGCAGCAGAGGACCAAAAAAAACAAAAAGGGGGAGGTGACCACCAGAACAAGCAGAAGAACAAATCATGCACAACAGAGCCTGGTAAAAAAAATGTAACCCATCTCAATATTCTTTGTCTGTTCTAGTTTTATTTTAGAAAATGGCTAAGATAATCCTAGCTTTCTGATTGGCTAGGACAATGATCTTAACGGGCAGGTATTTTTCAATAGAGCCCACTTAAAAGAGGTTCCCTGTTCAGGGTGCCCCATTACCTGACATATTCTTGGGCACCCCGAATTTTCAAACACAGCAGCTGCCATTTTTTTACCCTTGCTTAATGAGTGAGAGACCTTTCACCCCCAACCTGACTTTATGTGGCACAAAGAAAAAGTCCTGCCACTCAGCACATAAGACTCCTTTGATAAAGAAAATTAAAATAACAGAATGAGTCCTACCAAACTGTTTGCCTCCATTGCTGAAGTCCCGCTCAGCACGGTGTTGAAGTTCTCCTCGGTCGCTGATGCTGCTGATCCCCGCTCATGTTCAGCACCCACCACCTGAAAAATAAATGACGTAAAAAAGGCAAACCTTGCCTGTATTTTGAGAAATAAAAAATAATTTTGAGGTATTCCATCACTCCGTACTATACTTCGGTTTTATGGATACCCAAGGTAATGGCTCATCTCCCCATGACCCGAGATAAAGACTCCACCACTTCAGTAAACAACAAGAAAAAAAGGAAAAGAAACAGGCAATAAACATTAAAAAAAAAAAAGACCACCAAAAAACGGACCAAAAAAAATAGTTTCAAACATAAGCCCTGTGTGCCAGTGGCCGGGGGGTGCCATGACAACCAAATACAGATATCTGAGGTAACGGCTGATCTCCCCAAGTCAACCACTTTACTAAACAACAAGAAAAAAAAAGAAACAGGCTGCAAACATAAATAAAAAAAAAACGGACAAAAAAAAAGTTTTTTGTTTTTTTTTCAAATGCAAACCCTGTGTGTCGGTTGGGGGCGGGGGGGGGGCATGACAACCAACAACTAAGACAAAACTCCTTAGTTCAAAAATTAAAAAAAGCAGGCGGAGGAACAATTTTTTTAACAAAACAATTAAAGTACTTAAGATATTTAACAGTTTAGCATGAAAATTCCTTTTTGTAAGCATATAAAATACAGTGGGCCATTTTCTAAGAGCAATAATACCCTCCAGGGTGGGTGCTGTTGGTCAATACTGGACCTTCCAGGGGCTATAAGGCCCTCCGCCTGTGGTGTCAGGCCTCATTATGCCCCTGGGTGGTCTGGTATTGCCCAATACCGCCCACCCTGTTGGGTATTATTCCTTACTTAATCAGCCAGCTGGCCAGTATTATGGTCAAATCAACATTTCTCAGTATCATCACAGCTTCTTCAGGAACCATATATTGAACTCCTGTATACATAAAACATGATAAATTTATATAGCGTAAGTTGTGTTTGGTTGACTGATGTAAACAGTTATTTTATGAAAATCTAAAATAGTTCTAGTCATTAATACATTCAAAATTTGAATCACCTGTGTGGCCATCAGCAATATTGCTACTTTTCCTTTTATCCATAGTTTCACCCAGATCCTACAACTATATACAATACCAGTATACATAACCCATTTCAAACTGTTATCATGATTTCTGTCACAGTTCTCTATAGAGAACCATACACAACCCATAAGCCAGGTAGGCACGATTTGAGATTCCTCAGCCCATGTATCCCTGCACCTGTGGACAAGTGCATGGTGTGCAGTATGCTCTACAGCACACCTCCACAGGGTGCCTGTCTGTAGCCTTGCACCCCCCAGCTGCTGCATGGGGGCAGATCAAGGGACAGAGGCAGGTATCCAATTAGATGCACATCCAAGGTCCCTGGAGTGAATCCCCTGCTCTGTGCAAGCAGGGGATTCTGGGACAGGAAAGTGCAGGAGGGTTGCAGTTTCGAAGAATGGGCAAATACCTGAATGGCTGCCCCAGCCCTCCCTTTCTACCTAGACATCTGGGGTAGCACTGTAGGGAGGTGTTTCCTACAACCTGTGTGGTTTCCCTATGGAAGCATGCAAAAGATATGGCAGGGTTCCTGCTTGCATATCCTGTCTCCCCTTGCCCAGCACTCCATGCCTTTGTGAAAGGCATGGAGTGCTGGCATGTCCCTAGATGTGCCCCTGGACCAGGCACATGTGTAGCTGCATGACTGACCAGGGGGCTCACGTGTGCAAGAGGTGCACACCCCTTCCATGAATGCTGCTGGGAGTCCGCTGGTCCACCGGTTTGTGGTATTACATCTTCATGTTTCCTGTGCACTGCAGATCTGGTGCATAGGCAATCTGCCTTTTTGTGCATAGTCCCCTATATGTCAAAAACTGGTTACTCTTGTATAAGCTCCTTAATGCTTGGTGCTATCTCTTTTTTTAATTAAATTTCTTATCACAATTTTCTAGTGTGTATTCTAAAAGATAAGACAAAAAATAAGATAATCAAAAAGACAGTTTTTAAGACTCTTGTTTCATTTTTAAACCACAGCATTCCCAATACAAACTTTGTAAGTACAGTAAATCATTTAACTATCTCTGGTTCATTGCTGCATTTTAGTTTCGATATTGAAAACACGTGAAAACAACACAAATGTTGGTCCTGTGGGGAGGTCTGGATTTTACTGTTGTTGTCTTAAGCTGAGGTTTTACAACATATTTGTACACTAAAGGTTCTGGAATTTCAAAGGAGTGTTCTAGAGTTTCTTTCCGGTGTGTCTGTATACCTGACTTCCGCTGCAAGTACTCTTTGCTTTTCATTGTGAGCACCACTACTTTCTGGAGCTGTCTTTTTGCATTAGATGACTTTTGAAACACCTGGGGCCCGATATTCAAATCTGGGCAAATCAGATGGCAAAACATTGTGCTGCCCCTTGCAGTTGCCCGGGCCAGGTGTCCAAAACTGCACTATTCAGTGGAACAGTGCATCGGCGCTACTTGACTGAATATAGGGCAATTGAGACCCAGCGCTAAGTCACCGAGTGCCAGGCAGACATGGCCCTCAAATTAGGGTGGCACAATGGGTTGCACCAGTGCTAAATCCCCCATATCTAAATGGGTCAATGCAAATGAGCCCCTTGGGGGTACCTGGTTAGATGTGCGCTACCAGAATAGTGCTGCACTATACGGTGCTAGTCTGGTAAGTGCTCACAGGGACAGCAAGGGGGGATTTACAGCACTTGCTGTAAGCACTCCCCTTGTCACTGTCCATGGACCTGCACAGAAAACAAGGGCTGCAGGAAACTGGAGGTTGGCCAAGCTGCTCCTGTGGCGTGGAGGGCTGGGACACCATGTTTACTACGCGCAACATGCCAATGCTATTATTGTCAGCACTGTTTGGACCCAGTGCCCCCATTGAGCATGCAAGGTGTTAAGGGGCCATTTGCATGCCCATTATGGGCTCGTGTGCATGGGTAGAGAGGCTGTACTGTGTAGCACCACCCCCAATTGCCTATTCCTGAGAGCTCCCTGGTGCTGGTGCCCCCTCCCCGCCGATCACTTGCCCAATATTGTACGGATAGCTTACTCTGGTGTCTAGTGTCCCCCCCCGCTGACCGCTGCCTGCTGTTATAATAATCCATTCCCTGGTGTCCAGTGGTCCCTCCCACCACCTGCACCAATGCCTGATCATGAAACATCTATTTCCTGGTGTCCGGTGGTCCCTCCCCCCACCTGTGCCCATGCCCACTGTCTACCGAAGCTGTGTCCAATGGTTCCCCCTCCCTATCCCTGATCCCACGTCAGTTCCCTAAAAACACCCTGGTGGTTAGCGGCCCCCATCCCCAACCCTGATCCCCTGTTTATGTGTTGAAAAACTCTAGGTGGTCTAGCACCCCCTTCCCTAGCCGTGATCTGCCTGTATAATGAAGAGATCCATCCCTGGTGGTATAATGGAACCCCCTCCCTGGCTCAACCTGCCTGTATGCTACATAGATCAGTCCCTGGTGGTCTAATAGATCCCCTACCCTGGCAGATAGTGCCCCTTCATCCTGCTTCCCCCATCCTTTCCCTGAGCTGGCAACCAGCACATCCCTCCACACTCCACCATGGCTAGCCACCAACTGAGCACTCAGTGAGAGCATGCATTCTGTATATGCTCATTGACAGTTCAGTCAGCGGCCAGCCATAGTGGAGTGTGGAGGAATGTACTGGTTGCTGGCTTTGGGGATAGATAGTGGGAGCAGGGTGGAGCAGCACTACCTGCTGGGGTGGGGGTAGGGGTCTACTAGATTACCAGGGACCAATCTTTGTAGCATACAGGCTGGTCAGACTAGGGAGGGAGGGGTCCACTATACAACCAGGGATGGATCTCTGCATTATTCGGGCAGATTGGGGTTAGGGAGGAGGTTTTCTAGACTACCTGGGAGGTTTCAACCCATATACAGGGGATTGGGTTGGGGAGGGGGGCCTGCTAGCCACCAGGGTGTTTTTAGGGAACAGACGAGGGATCAGGGATAGGGAGGTGGGGAACCATTGGACACAACTTTGGTAGATAGTGGGCATGAGTGTGGGTGGGGGGAAGGACCACTGGACACCAGATAATAGACGTTTCATGATCAGGCATGGGTGCAGGTGGGGAGGATGACTGGACACCAGAGAATAGATATTTCATGATCAGGCATGAGTGTGGGTGGGGGAGGGACCACTGGACACAGAAAATAGATTACTATTACAGCAGCCAGTGATCAGTGGGGGAGAACCACTAGACACCAGGATAAGCTGTTCATACATCATCAGGCAGGTGATTGGTGGGAGGGGGACTACTAGACACCAGGGAAATCTGTCAGTACAACATCGAACAGGTGATCAGTGGGGGGCACAAGCACTGGGGACTACTGTGTTCGGGGTGGTGGGGCACCAATGCACTTCCTCCACCAATCGCTAGGATTGCATGGGAGTAAGTCACAGTTTAGGTTGGTGGAATATGCGCCATGCAAAGGGACCGCGCAAATGGCTTTGCATGGTGCATGTACTTTGAATATTGGACTGCGCCAATATTCAGGTCCCCAACCCTTCATTTGAAGTGTGTGCTCCTTTGAATATTGCCTACACAAATCCTGTTTGCCCATGCTAACTGGATTTTACTGTATGGGACGTCTGCACAAAACCTGGGTTGTACGGGCAAACTCTGTTTTGCACCTGGGCAAAGTTTTGAATATAGGGTCCCTGGTCCTCTAAGCCTTCTTTTTAATTTTCATATATTTTTCAGTGTCCTGTAACAAAAAAGGAATGTTCACACTGATTCTGCATTTAAAGGATAGCTTCTCACTCAATTTACAATCTGATTCAAGTTTACTTTAGTATCTTAAACAACTTAATGATCTCACCCCGAAAGCGGCATTCAACACTCATGGCGGTCAGCATGATTGTTTCTGAGAGACCACTCTGTTTATACTTTACCACTTTTCATGCTGAATAGAGCAGGGTAGAGTAGTGTTAAAAACATTATGGCAAGGCACTGACATCACAATGCAGAGATACAGATGAGCATACAGACCACTTCCCCTACCTGCCCAGCTTGCTCAGTAGAACAGCAGTTCCACAAAAAATGGAGCTGTCAGCGCTGCTGCACACAGTGCTGTTTCTGAATCCTCTGATGTACCAAACTCCAGATAATAACATTTTGTATTTATTTATTCAATCTCAAATTAACCAATAATATCTACGGTATTTTTTTTTTTTTAATTTATTTATTGAAATCTAGGATTACAAATACCTTTGAGCAGGAATTGCTCATTTACAAAGGTTTCACGTCGAAGGAATGGGGGGTATACATACTGTACATACAAAGGTCAACATAATAATACATAGTTACACAATAAAAAGAAGTAAGAGACTGAGGCTTAGGAAATTCCAGCAATTCAAAATGTGCCAAATATTAGGTAACATGACATACCAGCCAAGGGCAATCTTAGAAATAAGCACTGCAGGTGAGAGGGAAGGGGGTATGCAGGCAGGAAGACCATTGTCAGAGGGTAGAGGGTGAGGGTAAGAGCTCTAAAGGGAGGGAGGGAGGGAGGGATAAAGTCAGGAAATGCCTGGGGAGGAAAGGGAGAGGGGGCAAGGGGTAGGCAGGTAGAAGGGCGCGACGGGAGAGGTAGCTGTCAAGGCTGAAGTGGAAGGCAATGAGCGGTATACTGACCACTGAAACCTAACTCACTTTACAAATCGAGGCTGGGGGGGGGCGGCATAGTAGGCTTTGAATGTGGGATGCACAAATAATTAAATAAAATAAACAAAAATACATTTGTGTACTGTATCTGTCTGATGTTGCTTAGAATTAACTACAGGGGAACACACACATATTTATTACCCTGCTCCTCTAAATTCTAAAAATGAATAAAATAAATACACCTAATCTATCTCCTCATTGAGGCCAAAATGTGGATTTTGGTTGTTTAAACTTACTATCCATGTGGCTTCATTTAACAAAATATTCTTCTCCCAGTCCCCTCCATGTGGCATCAGTACCAATTCCAACCCCCAAAGTCTTAGTTGTGGAATAGTATGCTGCTTAGTCTTAAAATGCCATGCAATTAGTGACTTCTTGTCATCACAACTAATTGGACTTTTGTGCTCAAAAATTTTTTTTGTTAACTCACGTGTAGTCATGCCCATGTAAAATTCACAGACACATTTAATCATATATGCTAGGTGTGATGACTGACATGTAATAAAATCACTAATATTGTAGCAACCATCTTATCTTTAGCTGATTTTTTTTATAGAGGCTATATGCTCCCAAGCCCAAGGGGTGACTGTTCAGCCCCCTGTCCCCCTGCCCTAACTCCACACCCACCTCCCCCAGCACTCACCTAGCGGTGTGTAACTTCCCCCAGACATTCCCCCTCATAGCAGGACCAGAGAGGGGAGGGTCATACCCCATCCACAATAAAACATTCAGAGCAGACCCACAGCAAGCGCGGTGGTGGTAGTGGACCCGTAGCCAAGGGGAAGGGCACCATTAAGCCCTTGGTGCTCCATTTTTCCATCACTTTTCTCCATAGAATACGCATGCATGTGGAGGTGCTCATGCATCCCAGAAGAACAGCTACCCCCAACCTCTGACCTCAGTCAGCTGCTTCAGCATTGGTGCTACAACCTGGCCTCCACCAAGTGGCAGCCAAGAGTCAAATCGACTTGCCAACCCATCTAGAAGAGGAGAGCTGCTGAGCAGCTACTCAATACACTCACAGCCAACCCCCTTGCCAATCTCCATAACCTGAGCTCATTCCCGAACTCTGGTCACTAGCGTGGGAGAGGTATGGTACAAAGCACCTTAGCCCTGGCCCTTCAGTGGGATTTTTAACCCCCTTTAATTTATAGGACAGGAGCATTGGACACAATGGGCTCAATTTTCAGAGCCCCGAGAATGCTGCAAGACTCTAGCGCACCGATCATTTGACGCACAGGGCTGGCGGCATTCTCCCGACCACCCATTGGGATTTTCTACCACCAGGGTCAAATATCACAAGTTAGACCAGGTTCTCCCAGGTTTAACTTGTGCCACTTGGGGGAACCTTTTCATGGGGCTTAAATATTTGGTGCAAGCTGCCATAAAGTGTGGAAACTGTCGTAACTACACTCGACGTACTAAAAATGGGTGCAGTTGCATCAAAGGAGTTTGGCATAGCTGCGCCAAAGAATGGAGTTGATGCAGGGCTTGACACAAACCCCGCGTCAGCCTTTGAAAATTGAACCCAATGTCCGCAAGGATGGCTACCTGTCAATTTGTTCCTTAACCAATAAGTACCTCTTTCAACATCAGGTTTATTGTGCAATATGTGTCACACTCCGTCCCTCAAAGATCTTTATTTTTGGCAGTTATTAATAGTTTCTCTTAATTTATGTGGGCATGACCACAAGTGAGTTAAACTTTTTGGGCACTGCTGTGGCAGAAAATTGGGGGCTGACCTCTGTTGTCTGTAACAGTTGCATAAGTAACCTTCAATATTGTAATTAAAAGTTTGCTGGGGATTGTTTGTCTGTGGAGGGGAAGAGCAGGGGAGCAGGCATTAGTTTAATTAAAACAGGGAGTGTCTGTGTGTGCTTGAGTTGGAGCATGTGATTATCAAGCAACACATTTGCTGCTTACTCAGACTGGGGTCTTCAACCCCCTAAGTCTGAATTGTTCTTTTTTGGAACTGTTGAGGCAGAAAACTGGCGGATGATTTCTGCAGTCTGCAATACTTGTGTAAGCAACCTGTATTTTGCAGCAATATTCTAGACTCAACTGTTGAAACGGTTGCTGGGGTTTGTCTGCCTGAAAGGAGGGGAAGGGAGCAAGGATTAGTTTAATTAAAACAAGACATGTCTGTACAGTATGTGTTAGTTTTGGATCACATGATTAACACACAGCAAATAGATTATTTGCTGTTAGTACTTATTTCTGGGTGAAACGAGCAATCCCAGATCCTGTGATCCCCCAGAGTGTGTGAGATCTTCCAGAGAATGTGAGATTGTCTGCAAGTAAACAGGGGTCTCTGACCAACAGGGACCAGGTACTATAGGTGGGGATGTAAGGGAACCAGAAAAAATATCAGGGGTAGCTAAGTATTGGAGACTTGGGGTGGGGAGGGTAAGTACAGGTGACAGGGTAGGCCAATAGGGATAGGACTGGAACTGGGATTTAACTACTGTCTATCTAGGGTAGGCTTGTAGATACTGGTTAAAGGTAGGATTTAAATTCTTAGCTCCTGAGCTGGGGGAGGCCCACAGGGGCTAGATTAAAGGAAAGTGTATGAGCACAAGTAACCGCACACTGGCAAGTCAGTTAAAAAAACACAGTGTAAAGTGCTGCTCTTGTTTTATTCAAAAGTACAGCATAAAGAGAACCTCAGCACTTCAGGTCTAAGCCTGCTCCTTCCTCAAAGGGTGTGGCTAGACCCAAAGCACCGGGGTTCTCCTTATGCTACACCTTTGAATAAACCGAGAGGAGCACTTTATATTTTGTAAGCATGTGCGCCATAGGCATGATCCTCTCGATTGTCATACCTGGGAGGCACAAAACACTCCTTCCATGTGGTCCCCCTCTCCCTTGTTGACATCCAGCTCCTTTCACAATTGAGTCTTCTATCACCAGAACTCTGCTAATTTCCCTTGCTTTTTGCGCACCCCCTCTGGATATCCTTGTCTTTGTATCCTTCCACCCACCTACTCCAGTTTGTTTCTCCCAAACCACCATTCCCTTGTCATCTCCTCCCTTACTCAGTTCCATCCACTGCTGTTTCCCACTCCCCGTACTAACCCTCTTGTACTCAGTTCCCCCTTCCCATTTGCCATCCTCTCTTTGCTAGCTCAGGATTTCTCCCTGCTGTAGTCTCCTCATATTGCACCCCTTGAGCCTCATCCTGATCTCCCCCATACCCATTTCCTGGCTCACTTTAGGTCTAACCTCATGGTCTTCCTCATGCCCCCCACTGCCACTTTTTCCCTGTGTCCCCATTCATATTACCCTGGATACCTTTCTCCTGGGAGTCAAGTAATGGGTATCTACAGTGTTTTGTACAGGTACTCCACTTCCCTGCTTCCACTAACCTCCCCTACCAACTATTTTCCAGCCAGCACCCTTTGCCCGGTACTCCCTCTGTGACAGAGGCAGCCACAGCATTGGATCCCACTGACCTCCTATCTGACTATTCCAAACCCCCACCCCTGGGCCCCTCTGTCTCATTTATGACCTGCTTATCCTTACCCTCTGGTCCCCTTGTGGCCAGTTTAGTCCCTCTACCCCCTGTTCCTGATGCTCCCTTACAGACCTACCCAATTCCATCCCCTGATTCATCAGTAACTTGTTTAGTTCTGATCTAAGCATCTGCATATTGTCCCTCATGGCCCCCAGCCTCCTGTATATGATGTGACCCCTAGCCTCCCTGAATGTGCCTGGGAAAACCACAGCCCCACATCCCCTACAACTCACCACTCTCCCCCTTTCTGCCTTACTGATCAGTTCCTTGTCCTTATATGCCTACCCTAGATAGGAAGTAGTTTAAATCCTGCCTCTAACCTGTCTCTGCTGGCTTACTCCAGATAGGGAGTACATAGTCAGCCCCCTCCCCTTAACCTGCCCCCGTGGGCCTATCCTAGATAGGGAGCTGTTTAGAGCCTAACTCTAACCTGCCTCCACAGGTCTACCCCAGATAGGAAGTAGTTAATCTCTCCCTCCTTTTAACTTGCCCCTGTGGGCTTATTCCAGATAGGGAGTACTTTAGATCCTGCCTCTATCCTGCTTCCACAGGCCTACTATAGATAGGGAATGGTTTATCCTTCCCCTTCCCTTAACTTGCCCCTGTGGGATCCTGACTCTAGCCTGCCTCCACAAGCCTAGCATAGATAGGGAGTAGTTCACCCTTTCCCTCAGAAGGAACACACAGGAGATTTCATGCTCGCAGTAACACAGTCGGTCCTCATTCAAAAAAAAGACCCCGAGCATGAGCACAAGTAACTGCACACTGGCCAGTCAATTAAAACAACAAAATAGTTTTATGTCTACAGGAGGTCACTATATGGTTCTTAAGGAAGCAGTGATGGTACTGAGAAATGTTGATGTGTCCATATACTGACCAGCTGGTTTCTGAAAATAAAAATATAAGTGATAGAAAAGATTGTGGTGGCTGTGTTTTTTTTAGTTTGTTTGTTTATTTACCAGGATCTGTTGAGCAATATAAAATGGGTGAAGAAATCCCTGTGTACTGATTGGCTAAGGCTTGGTTCTAGCCATGGCAGTAAGAGAGTACCACCAATGGCTAAAAACAAGTCCCTGCCAACCAGAGCAACTCACAAAATGTATAAGACACTTGGGGCCAGATATTCAAAACTTTGCCTCGGGGCTAAATTAGCACTGCCCGGTGGGCAAACTGTGCCCAAAGCAAAAACATAGCTATATTCAAAATGAATAGCCCGGTGCAAAACCAGCTGAATATAGCAAGCGAAGGAAGCCGGGCAAACAGGCCCAGGAGTGCAGGGCAAACACTGCACAGGATTAAGACAGCACTGAATATAGCAGAGAAGACAGCACTGAATATAGCAATCAGACAGAGGCAGTGCAAACACCCACAGAAACAAAGTGTCAGAGGTGTAAGCAGCTGTCCAGGAACACAGGAGAGCAAAACAGCTCAGCCAGACACAACTGCAGTACTAGTGAAAGGAATGGAATAACCTGGAACCACAAGTGAAATCAGAATACCACAGAACACTGTCAAATCCCAAGTCCACCCCAAAAAGACACAGGGCACAGGAATGTCAAGCATAATAAAGTATAATGCAAAAAGTGAACAGTTAAGGCACAAAGGCAACATGAACATATATACAGAAAAACAAATCAAAACATAGCAGAACACCATTCGAAAAAATGGGGTGCAAGACAAACATAATGAAAGGGAAAAGGGCAGGCGTAACAAAGGGACTGAAAACAATAGGGAAAACAACAGTAACAGTGCAAACAGGCAAATGTTAAATATATCAACAGAACAATGGGGTAAGAATGTGGATGGGAGAGGGATGTGGAAATAGGAAGCAATGGAGGGGAACAGGATGGCAGACACAGGGCTAGGGACACTGGGCCAGGGACAGGAAGCAGGCTATTGGAAAAAGTATGCAAGGGTTAGGTGCGGGCAGGCGCTTGCAGACGTTCATCCAGGATGGCCACAACACGCCTTGTCTCAGCAATCAAGACAGCCTGCTGTTCGATTAGGGTATGCTGTTGCCGCACCAGCCTCCTTAACAGCTCCTCCATGCCTTCACCCTCTTCTGGACGGGTGGCCCACAGTGACGACCGATGTGGACCTACAGGAGAAAGGGGGACCATATCAGGGCATGACGATGACACAAAGGCACCATGTACCACCACACGGTGGACAGCATGCCCCAACAACCATGCCCATGTGCTAGTACAGAACAAACCACAACACACACTAACATGTGCCTGTAGGACAAGGCAGTACGTAACAGGCAGCATGCAACACCCCAATGTACATGGATATGCATAGATGTATGCTGAGAAACCCAACAACGTGGAGGCCAGTTAGCACAGTGGCGTGCAGACTGTAACAGTGCAAACAGACAGCCACCCCCAGAGATGTGAACGACAAGTGGACACTGAATGACATGCACATGGGATGACACATGGTGGGACATGCTGCCCACAGTCACACAGCTATGATACACAATACAGATGACACCAACTGGAGAAGGTGTCACAGCCCCAACCACATGTGTAACCACACATGCCTGTCTTGTACACCCCCAACAGTGGCCCACCTCACTGCTGCCCTCCACAAGAACTGTAGAGACCCAGCCAAACTGCCACCCACGATGCTATAACACAGCAGCTGTACAAATGATGACAGGAAGCCCTGAACAGGTGGGTGACTGACATAAGTGTGCAACAGTGGCAAGTGACACAGAGAGAGACTCAACATGGACCACAGAGACCCAATGACCACAGAGGACAACGACACTGGCAACAGAACAGTAGGGACTGCAGGACAGGTAACCAAGCAGTACACAACCAGGGGAAGTGCCAATGCCCACCCACACCACTTGCCACAACAGAAGGGTGAGGGGCCCACAGTGGTGAAAAGAATGGCACAGTGCTGTGCCACCACCCATAGTGGCAGCACCATGAAGGTGCTCATGCAAGAAGACACACACATGTGAAACAGAGACACCGGCCACAGTCCACCAGTGGTAGTGCAGTGGTAGGCCAATGGCATGCACAGGACAGTGTCACCCTGGTGGTCAGGGCATGGCGAGGCACACACCCACACCTGTGGGAGCAGCATCTGCCAAAGGGGCTGACAACCAGCACACCATGCTACCACAGAACAACTCCTGCAGCACACCTGCATAACATGTGCACAAACAACATGCACTGCAGGGACAGAGGGACAGCACCCTCTGGGGGACAATGGCTCCCACAACAGAGCCTGAGCCCACAGGCAGGGGTGTAGCCAGGGAGTCCACAACTGCACACCATGTGGACACACTGCCACCCCCTCCCCACTGTTAGGGTGGGCCACCCCACCCCGGAGTGTAGCCTGACAATATACAAACATACACCAGGACTGTGTCTGTTGCCGCCAGTGGCATACAAGATACAATGTATGAAACCCATGACAATGGGGACTGCCCTGCATGCGTAAATACAAAGCCATGCATTGCTCCCCAAGACACCCACATACCAGCCCACAACCTGTACAGTTGTAATGGCCATGGGATACACAGACAGTCATAGTGACCAGTCCTCCTAGCGTAGACCACAATGAATTAAACACAGAAAGGTACAACATTGTTGTTGTTAGGCGTCATATATAAAGTAAGCAGTTCATTGCCTATTGGCCAACTCCCCACCAGAAATCAAACAGCCCACCACTGAGTGCTTGGAGGATGCCTGCCAACACACATGCTGCAACAGGCACACATGCAATGTACAGCCACACAGACCCATGTGGCACCATAGTCCCAAAGGACCCCTTCCCAACAGCCACGTGCATGTCCGCCATGGAGGTCGGACAAGGGCACACAATAACATACCCGTGTCCACGCCACCATGACAGTACACTGGCAGGGAGATGCTTGCACCACATGACACAGCGTCCCCCCGCACGCCATGGTGTGCATAGCCCTGGGAATGCGCTCACAACATGTCCTGCACAGATCCTGACATGTTATACTTGGTACTGTAAGTGAGACATGCCATGAGAGGTGGAGAACACTGTTGCCATGGCAGACAGGACAACAGCAGCCGCAGTAACAGGTGGCACGACAGGCCGACCCCAGTAATCCCCCAACCCCAGGCATGACGACTGGCCTACAGCCATGCAGAGACATGCATCATCCCTCCACAATGGTGGCCATAACAGCAACATGACGCACATGGCAGTACAAGGCAGATATCAGTGCACATGGCGGCAATGGCAACAATACTTAAGACACACAGCAAGCCATGTCTCAAGCCTCACAGCAGAAGGCAAGGCAATGGAGGCAAGGGGGGACAACAGAAATTCATGCAGCCATATCACATCTGGCCTGGATTACCTAGCCAACTGGGCCACGACACCAGACACAGCACTGTACTGTCTACTGCCTGCCCTGTAAAGTCAGACACATAGTAGAAAAGCATAATATCACACAGTACTCACGCAACACACCCTTGTCACCGTCACTGCTCTCCGCCGTGCGCTGTGCCATCGGAGGCACCTTGCGCCTGTCGGTGGATGGCCCCTGTCCATCCTGCGTCTCGTCCCTCCTGTCTCCGGTGTGTCCTCGGTGCTCTGCAGTGGGGAAGAGGGTACAGCAGCATTACTACAATATCAGCCACCACGGTACGCTAAAGACCACCCTGTACCCCAGTGGTGTAGCACAACACACGCATCACTGGCACACAGGTGCAGTGCACCACCAAAGCTATGCCAAGCATGACACAGGTCAGTGCACACCATCTACCCCTGTCCCACACAGTACACACCGAATGGATCGGAGGACCCCATGGCACATGAGCAACATGTCCAACACAGCAACACACATGCACACAAGCACACCATGGAACACACAGCCCCACCACCCATGCCAGCAGCGCCGTGAAAGTCATCACTTACCAGGCACAGGCACAGTTCCCTCCTGAACCATCGCCCTGCAGCATTCAAGCAGTGGGCGCTGCCTGCGCCTGATGTCAACGTAGCGATGGCGGCACTTCTCACCATCACGGGGTATACCCGTGATAGCAGTTAGGTGATGAGCAATTGAAGCCCAGACCTGGCTACAGGGAAGGTTGCCCTCCCAGACCGGTCCAAATAGGCACCGATGGTGCCTCTCAGTCAACTTCACCAGGTTGGCCATCTCCACCTCATCCCACCACCTGTCACGTCCCACCACTGCCCTTTGCCTATGTCTCACAGACATTGCTGCTGTGGAAGGGGGAAAATTAACCAGTGAAACAGTGTAAAACCAACTGTCCCCACACCCTGACACTCTCTAGCACTGCAGTCTAGCTCCGCGCAGACGTATGCTGTAGTGCCGCGCTAACAGGAAGTGTTCGCAATGAGCATGCATGACCCCTACCATGACCCTGGGTCCATGTACCATTACATGCGTGGTAGCGCCACGTTAATGTTGTTTAGCATAGCGCTACAACCCTACTAAGACAGGGTGATAGAGCGGACAAGGGGCCTCATGGCGTGACAGATGCACATAGCGCAGCAACTAGTTGGCTAGCGCAGCGCTAGTTGGCTAGCATAGCGCTGACCCTCCAATAGCCCTGCGCTGGCCTTTGCCCAGCGCTGCTGTGCTAGGGCGGGGCTATTCAGAGCCATATTCAATGGATGTATGCAAATGAGGGTACTTGTGTATGCATGGGGCAAACCGTGTGATTAGCATATCATTATGCACTCATTTACATGACTAACAGGCCTGATTGCCTGGGTGGGCTATAAAAGGACAAGCAGTGCACCACCAGTGTTGTGTTGTGGTACTGCGGCATGATTACAGCAGTGTGAATGTACAACATCGATAGAGATATGCAACAGGGGGATGAGCAGCGAGAGGCAGGTATGAATGACCACCGTGGGACCACTACCGTCCACTGCATTGTGCACATTCCCCTGCAGGTAACTGTTCCATGTGCCACTGCCTGCACAATGTGTCTGCCAGCCAGGTGCACTAGTGCACTACCGTGATGGCGCACCGACTTGTCTCCCTGGATGTGTGGCGTGATGGCCTGTGCCCCCCCTGCAGGACATACACAGTGTACCAGCGATGTGCTGTCCCATGCAGCATGGTGTCCTGACATTGCTAGCGCACTTGTCCATGCAAACTCTGTGATGCTCAAATGGGGCACATCACAGTCATGGGGGTTCATGGCAGACACAGGCCACAGCAGTGCACATGTGTGTACACCACTCGCTGTCCATACACGGGACAGACAGTGGCTATGTGGGGGTGTGCACCGTACAGGCACATGCAGCGATCTGATATGTCCATGTGGCCTGTGGCACTGTAGGGGATGATATTGTGATGTCTACTGTGTGATGCACTGCAGCACTGACACAGCCAATGACACCTGTCCCCTCTTGATTATCCCATAGGTGTGGTGGCCTGACAGGAGCGCATCCATGCCCACAACTTCTCTCAGGATGAGTTGAACACCCTTGCACATGAGGTGAAAGAAAGGGAGCACATGTTACGCACACACAGGGCCACCGATGCTGTTGTGCATCAAGCTTGGGAGGAGGTAACAGCAGCTGTGAATGCGGTCGGGGGCCGTGGAAGAACAACAGAAGCAGTTCAGAAAAGATGGAATGACCTCCTGCGACGTGCGAAGGAGGAGGAGGTACACCGACAGAGGGACAGGACCAGGACCGGTGGTGGTCCACCTGAACACCAGCAGCGTGTGGAGGAGCCACACATGGCGGTGGTGGCGTCAACACTGCGGATGGTGGCAGTGACAGGCATGCCGGGTGGTGGTTGTGAGACGACCCTCACACTTCCAAGGCCAGGTCTGTATTCACATGTGTAACCCCTGTATGTGGTGCAGGCAAGGGTGCACTGTCATGCTGTTGGTGTCCTGCACAAGGTGCACTGTATCCTGCCGAACTGATGCCTGGCATGGCCATGGTCACTGTGGGGTGGGTGGGTGCATGTTGTCACGGGCTTGTGTGAAGGGGGTACCTGTCCTGAGGGATGCATGGTGTGGTGGTGGTAGCAGTGGTGGTGTTTGGCCACAGTGTCCATGGATGGGTGACTGACCCTGTCCCTATTCTCTCCACAGCGCTCTCTGACAGGCCTGCACCACTACAGGATGTGCCACGGATGTTCAGCCAGGTTCCCGATGTCGCAGAGGAGGTGGATGAGGAACGTCCATCAACATCTGGACTGTGTCAAGCTCAGGGCCGCACGGACCCAATGCATGTGTGGCATTCCCATGGACAGGGCGTGCAACTGCCTGGGGAGGGGGGTCACACCTCACTAGGGGTGTTAGGGTACAGTGGGCACCTGGATGCTGCACACACTGAGGATGATGGGGTGGGAGAGGTACTGCTGGTCACTGTCACCAGTGCGGATGACACTGATGTCTCCGACTATTCTCAGCACCTGGCCATTCCTGTGCCAGGGGATGCAGGGGTTGGGCTGCTTGCAGGCCATGGAACAGGTCAAAGTGGTTCCATAGGTGTCACCAGTGTGGCTGTACCTGAACACACGGTGGTGAGCGGTGTGGGAGATATTGCAGGGCAGCAGGGTGTGCAGTGTCAAACACATGCTGGGGTTAACGTCCATACGGTGCCACGGACCACCGCCAGTAGTAGCCAGCAGCCAGATGTATCAGTTGCTCCATTGCCACAGGCACCACTGCCAGCTGCTGCTGGGGGTTCTGTGCCTCTGGTGCATGAAGGCCATGGTGCCCGGCCACTCCTGCAGGCTGCTGTCACCTCCCAGCAGGAGGCCCGTTTGGACCTGCATGCCATGCGATGTGAGCTGCGACATAAGCTGGGTCAGATAAGGGAGGCCATTTCAGTGGGCTTTGCCCGTGCTGAGCAGCAAGCAGAGGACAGTTTGGGCCACCTGGTGGGTGCCATAGACCGTGACTTCTCTGGCTTAACTGCTGCTGTGGTGGACATTGGTAATGTCATGCGTGGTGTGCCTGTTGGTCGCCAGCATGGGATGGTTGGCCATGGTGCAGATGGCAGAGGGGCACACAGGCAGGCACACTGTGGCCGCAGGGCTGTCACTGGTTCCAGATTGGCTGCATCATGCACTCCGCCTGCAACCCAGCAGCGCCATGGCCGTCCATCCACCCTGTCGGTCTCCACCATCACCCAGTGGCACAGGAGGTCAACACTGCCTGCCTCCCCTTCCACTTCAGCTTTGTCCTCTGCACAGAGCACCCCAGGGTCTATATCCCATGGTACGGGTGCACGGCGCATGCGTGGGTGTCAGTGTCGGTGATGCCCACAATCTGTCTGCAGTACTGTGCACGCATCTCCCACATGCATGTGCAGACGTGCACACCACACACACACACACACACACACACACACACACACACTCCCACCAACACAGTTGCCCCCCTATACCCTCACAGCACACATCACACTTCCCCACCGAGAATACACGATTTGTGTGTCCCCCAATGTATGTGCTGCACAATCCCGGCCTCACACCACATGCACATTATTTGTCTGTTACACTGGGTTTGTTTACTGATGTGATTGTTGGTGTCAGTGTTATGTTAGTCTGTGCACATTAAAGTGATAATCACTTGTACTCTTTCAGGTTGTTGTGCAGTCTGTACTTACCCTCTGGTCTGTTGCAGTGTCCTGATGATGTTGTCCCAGTGCTGTATGGCCCTGCGTGCCATGCGAGGGTCCCTCCTCTCGAGTTGCTCCACTATCCCCCTGACCACTGGCTCTGGCTCACTGTCAGACTGTCCCTCAGGTTCAGGTGCCTGTATCCCATGGTTCATTGTCATGTTGTGCAGCATACAACAGGCTAGGAAGATACGGCATACCTTCTGAGGTGTATACTGTAGGGCACCGCCTGATGTGTCTAGGCATCTGAATCGCATCTTCAGGATGCCAAACATCCTCTCTATGATGTTCCTTGTTCTGGCATGTGCCTCGTTGTACAGCTCCTTGGCCACTGTGGCCGGTCGGAGTACTGGTGTCAGCAGCCAGGGTCACAGGGGATAGGCACTGTCCCCTGTCAAGAAATGTATACCTGTTAGTGTTAGTCAGCTGCTGTCCTGCACCTCTCTGTGGCCCTCCCACACCCCTTCCCTGGCCTGTAATGCCTGCCCCCATCCATGCTGTTGTGTGTATGCCTTGTATGCTACAACTCACCAACTAGTTGCCCACTGGGTATCCTGCCCTCCTCAAAGGCCTGGCACAGCTGGGACTGGTGCCAGATGAAGGCGTCGTGGGCACTGCCGAGGTACTGTGCATAGACATTGCTGATGCGCCCAGCCGCATTGCACACCACCTGGCAGTTGATGGAGTGGTACCCCTTCCTGTTGACATACACGTCACTGCCATCGTCAGGTGGTGCACGGATGGGGACATGGGTGCAGTCAATGGCACCCAGTACAGATGGTAGCTGCGCAACTCGATGGAACTGCTGCATTGTTTCTCTGCGCTTTGCTGCCGTGCTGGGGAATACTATGAATTCCCCAGCATGTGGCAGGAGAGCCTCTAGGAACTGGGTCAGGAGGCGTGAGGTGGCAGACTGTGTTACCCCAATGGTGTCCCCTTTGGTCGTTGGAACGTCCCTGTGGCAAGGAAGCACATCGCTGCTGTCACCTTCTCCTCCACTGTCATGGCATGACTGCGTCTGGTATTTGGGTGCAGCTGCTCATGCAAGAGTTCACAGAGCTGCCTCAATATTTCCCTGTTCATCCGGTACCAGCCAATGATGTGGTCATCAGGCAGGGTCTCGAAGGAGACCCTGGGCCGGTACAGCCTATTTGCAGCATACCGTCTCCTTGGCCTGCATTGTGGCCCATGTTGTGCCTGCTCCCTCTCCTCCTCCTCCACTACAGCTGCCATCAATGGCAGCATCACTGCTACTGACACTGCACACATTCCCACTTCCTGTGCTGGTCCCTCCTCCTCTGTGTTTTGCCCTGTGTTTAGACCAGCCTTTTATAGGCGGTAGCTAGTGCCACGCTAAGTGCCACGCTATGTATCCTAGCACGGTGCTGGACCTTTGAATATCCCCTTGCGCGTCTCTCTTGGCCCCCCCTTCCTTTTGCCCCTTGCATATATTAGTGGTTTGCCCTGCACTAATGCTGTTAGCGCATGCTAACTGGTCCTTTGAATATGGCTGGTCCGCGCTATTGCCACGCTATTGGTTTGCACGCCGAGCTATGGTTTGAATATCTGGCCCTTGATTTCTAATTTCTATCACAAACATGACTACAGCCTTTACTCACATATAACAAACCTCAACTAGGCCCTAAAAATAAAAGTCCATTAAATTAAATAAAGTAAGTAAATAATTTAATGTTATTTACACTCATGAGCTCCCCTTATACACGTACACATTTTTTTAAAATCAAATACTATTCAGAGTTTCCATTGCTTGTGTTTCTTTGATGACCATGAAAAATATCCCTCCTATCCCTACCACTTTGCCACAGAACTCCCTGCTCCTTACCTGGAAACAGATAAAATTGAGGTTCTGGCTCCACTTGAGGCCTGTGTGTGTGTGTGTCTTTGTGTGTATGCCAGTGGAATTGTTAAGAATTTTGAATTCATGTATTCTATGTTACTATTCCTTGTGTGTGTGTGGGGGGGGGGTGGGAGCATTCTAATACCGGAATAATAAAAAGTTTTGAATTCTTCTATTCCATAGTAAACAATCACATAATGTACTGAGTATGAACAAGCACAGATGACTGACAGGTGAAAAACATCTGTGGAGGTACTATTTTACATTATTTAGCAACATTTTAGTATATTTTTTGTGGCTTTAGAAACTTTTAGAATGTTCTTTTTTTAAAAGTTGCCTATGGGTCCTTTTTATATAAGCAATAAGACATGGCTGGGTGTTGGAAGTACTGAGATACCCACACACCCAGTAGCTGAAGGCACTTGGCCTGCAGCCTCATGCCTCACTACCCCTCTGGGTGTGTGGGTATCTCAGTACTACCAACACTCAGCCATGTCTTATTGCTTACTTTATTAACTGACACTACAAAGATAACAACCAACAGAATCATTCCACTCACCTCTTTGACCAGCCATTGTCTGAATACAGTATTACAAAATCTGATTTAGGCAATTCAGGCTCACTGCACCTATTTCAAAACTGCCAACAAACAACATTTTGCTTTCTGTGTTCAGAAGGTGGGCAGCCAAAGCAGAGAGTGTAGGTTTCTACTAGTTACCATCTGTGAAAGAGGGGAGGTCTTCTGGGGCACTGGGGGTGGGATCCCAAAGGGTGTTGAGATGGGGGATGGGCCTTTGATGTCACAATACGTGGTGGGGACAAGGGGTTTCTTGTGTTTTGCAACATTGAGGATGGGCATGTTGTGTTTCATGTTTTGCGACACCAGGGTGGCACTCTGTGTCACACTCAGTGATGGGGGCATATTATGTTCTTTGACAAGGGTGATAGGCTCCCGATGGCTTACTTCAGGGCTGGGGGTAGTTGTTGTTTGCAGCACTGACTAACAGCCCCTGTATTGCAATCAGTGGTAGTGGCAAGGGGCAGGAATGGTTTGGGTTTTGCACCATCATGTTGGCCTCCTGGTGTCGCACTCAGTGGGCGGGGGGTATGTGTTGTGATTTTGAGATGGAGATCAGCTCCCAGTGTCACACTAAGTGGCTGGGGGAAGCATGTTGTGTTTTGTGACACCCAGCTCAGTTTTTGGTGTCCCACTCAGTGGTGTGAGGGGAGGGCATTACCAGCAGAGGGGATAAGCTTCCTCTGCTGTTTTTTTTTTTTTAATAAAAAAGGGTGTTTAAGGGTTAAGTGGCATTAGGGATGGCCTACCAATGTCATGTTCAAAGGCTGTGAAAGGGATTGTGTGGGCTGTTTGTTGTGCCATCTACTCTGTGGTGCTCATGTGCCCATAACTGCTGAATGTGATTACAGACACATGAGAACATCATAGGATAAATAAATAAAAATATGAAGTGCATATCCACAGCCGTGGGTTTTATCTGGATAATAATTTAAATATTGTCAACCCTTCCATTCCTAAACTCCAAAAGGCACTACCCTGTGACAGTATCAAATGGACAATTTAAATTTTTGACTCTTTTTTTCATGAGCAAAAACAGTGTCTTAAAACTGATAAACCCTTGCACAAAAGTCAGCTGAATTGTTAAAATAGGGAAGTAAATGTTAATATCCAGTAGTGTAGCCTAGGACAAAGTCTATCAGTAGACTGGGTTTTAAAAGACAAAACAAACTTCCCCTGTGCATTTGGCTGCTGGAGCAGATGGAGAACTTCTGCTTACTGTCTGCCAGTTCGTAATGAGGTCGGATCATGTCAGCAATGATGGGTTCTCTGGGATTAAATTGTAAAACTCAAAGAAAATGGTGGGCTGCTTTAGACTAGTTTAAGCAGATAAAAAGTAAGATGTCATGCTTAAATACAAAGTAAACAATCTTCAAATCCAGGCAGTTTAGTAGATCAGGAGCTTCAGGACCCAATGAATTTATCAAGTGCAATGATTACCTACCTGTTAAATTAAATCATACTGAAATCTCCCCTTTGGCCTACTAACTGCTTCCTGCTTCTGCCCTTAGAGGGGTGGACATTGCCCAAGGCATCTCCCATGCTGAGAAGTATAAGATGGTATGAGTCAGCAGGAGCCTGTCAGCAAACTTTTAGCAGAGCCATCATCCTCCTTTCCCTTCAGACATTAGAAATTGGCATGGCCGGCCCGTCGGCGCAGCGGTTGGATTTCTACTTGCAACGCTGGTGACCTGGGTTCAGAAATGGACCCAGGTCATCAGAGGGACGGCCAGAGGAGAAGGATTGACCATCCCTTGGACTTCTCTCCTTCTCCTGGGGAGATTGTGGTGTACGCTCGGTACAATTGTGACACCTGGCAGAGGCCAGGTTTGCTGCATGGCTCCGGCATTAGTGTTATCTCTGGGGCACGTCAGACTCTGGTCTTCATTGCATGTCCCTGCCCCAGTCCAAAGAAGGAAAAAATGCTGCCCGCCTATCTATGTGAAGCCCTGCCCTGGGCTTCGATTAGCCTCCTGGACTGGGCTCCCCCGACTAATCCCAGTTGCCGCGACCCCACCCACTGGAGAGTAAGTCAGGGGTGACTGGGGGAGCCACCAGCAATACAGAAGGTGGAAGCTAAGGGCGGTGTGACAAGGGCTGAAAATGCCAATGGCTGGTGTGGCGAACAAAGAAAAGAAAAAAAAAAAGAAATGGTCATGATGGTATCAAATAAGTACACAGCACACAGAGTGACAGTTCATATGCAGTCCCTTTACTAAGGCTAAGTTTCTAATGGTAGTTTATTTTAGCAAATGTATTTCACTTCTAGTACTTAGGAACATGTGCCCCAAACAAAATTTATCACTAGTTTTCCCTTGGATTCTGAGGCCATTCAACCCTGTTCAGGTTCTAGTGGACTCATTCATCCCTTATTAGTCTTTTCCTCCATCTACTGTAATAGCTAGCCACTAACAGAAATTAGACTTACCCTGCCATGGGGTATTGTCTTGGTTGTTGATGGCCAGGGCTGCTACTGTCTTACTGTACACTGGCAACCTATGTTACCCATGCTCTCTTGAGAACCATATGAAATGGTATACTGTAATTGACCTTGAGACCACTGGTATCTCAGGTAGTTACGAGTCCAGAGTCCCCAGATCTCTGTCTTCTGTCTTTCTCCCTCATGCCCTCTTGGCATCTTCAGCCATTGCTCCAGATCAGAAAGCTATTGATGCAGATCTTTTGAGGAGATACCCACTATTGCCTTCCTAAGTTCCTGTCCCCATGTCTGGCATACCATCTGCCCAGAGGTTCGGAAGCCTGAAGCCAAATGTCCATGTGACTGGCTGGTCTGGACTACAAGTGCAGTCCTGACACATGGGGAACCCAAGATTTGTTCTCCTTATGCTACTGTGAGGTGACACTTGTTCCAGTTACATGCTGTCCATCACCTCATCTCCCTGAGGTTCTGAGATGTCCTAGCCCAGCATCGTAAAATGGCTGCCAAATTCCCCTCAGATTAACCAAGAAAGGCCCACAGGATAAACAGCCCTCAACCCATCTACCCCCAATGGTATGGGCAGAAATGTCCCAGAGAGTGGGTTCTGTACCACCTCAGATCTGGTGCATTGACACTGTGCCAAGACCAGCAGACACCTTCTAATCCCCGCTAGTGCCCCGAAGGGCTGAAATGCACCCCTGCCACCCCTGGGACTGCCACCATTCCACTGTGTCACAACCAGTAGGATCCCTCTAGCTGTTTCAGGGTCCATGATTAGGCATATGCAGAACTCTACATGAACACTTCCTCTTCCCCTTGACTTGCAAGTTCTCACCTCCAGGGCCTCACTCCTATTCCCATATGCCAAACTCCCACCAAAATCTCCTTTTATATCTTCCTATCTCAATCTCCTCCCCTTCAGCTAAAGGCAGAGCGATTGGTGCACTTGCATGCAATGCCCTGATGGACACTTCTAGTAACCCCTTTCCTTGGGAAGGGATATTTCCAGAACTGTCAAATATAATCAGCTGGATGTTCAAAATTTCCCCTTCATGCACATGCAATCCTAATAATGGTCGCTTTTTTCTACCTACAGAGTGATCGGTACATCCTATAGGCAGGGCCCCAAGTTCTCTGAGATAGTTTAGTCATAATTTTTTATTATTAGGGGTATCACAAGTTGGAAAAGGGAGGTAATAATCCATTTTTACAAGACACTGGTTAGGCCCCATCTGGAATACTGAGTGCAGTACTGGAGGCCACACCTTCACAAGGACATCAACCAAAATGGTGCAGGGGCTGCATCAGAAAACATATGAGGACAGATTAACGTAGCTCAATATGTATACCCTAGAGCAAAGGAGGGAGAGAGGTGAAATGATCGAAACATTCCAACATCTTAAGGGCATTAACAAGGTGAATGAGTCTAACATGTTTCAATATAAGAAAAATAGCAGGACAAGAGGACACAGCATGAGATTAGAGGGAGGCCAATTAAGGGGTAATGTGAGGAAGTACTTTTTCACAGAAAGGGTTGTGGATGCATGAAACGGCCTACCTCAGGAAGTGGTGGGTATGAATGCAGTGCAGGACTTCAAACAGGCATGGGATAAGCATAAGGGAGCAATACAGATGAGTATGAATAGATAGTCCATTGACAATAGCAAAGGCCGATGACACATTCATAAGGTAGAAAAAGAAATGGGAAGACTGAATGGGCCTTGTGGTCCTTATCTGCCATCAACTTCCATGTTTCTATGTTTCTATTTCTTTGGCAAGGCTTCAGGAGTGCTGTGGCTGAATGTAATCATTTCTGTAGTAATGATTGTTTGCTTCTGTAGCAGAATGGCACCTGGGTATTGGTTAAGAAATCATGTGATGTAATTTATTACATCACCTACTGATCGTGGAGGAGGGATATTATGGTAAACAAACAGTGGGAGTGAGCTAGGCACTATGGAAAACTGCATGTTTCAAAAATAATCACCATAAATTATGAATGTAATGCCACGTTATATGTACTCTATGGCAGGATGCAAGTTCTGCAGACTGTTCTGTGGACGTGGAATCAAAGATTTACAGGGTGCTGGATTACAGGGAAGAGTACTCCATCTGATGAACAGCCATCCACGTGAATGGACATTCTCGTCATCCAACTATAAACATAAGATGACAATGATTTACAATGAACTAAAATTCCAAAGACCCCAATATTTCCTCTCTGGGAAAATGATGCTTTGCTTTGGCGTAATTTTGCATTAGCATATACATTTTGAAGGGGTAACCTCTTTCTAAAACATACATTGCCATCCAATAAGTCTAATGCAATGCAATGCATTGAAAAAAGAACAAATACATATATATATATATATATTTGGTGCATCTTCTTTCTAAACTCTATGATGACATCCACGGAGTCTGTTGTAATGCTATACAAAGGCAATGGAAAATAATTTCTTTAACCCATAAAAACTGATAGAGTCTAAATTCGTCTCTCATAGTAACATACTATTGTGAAGATAGAAGAGAATTAGTTTCCATCTTATTAACTACTAGTGCTGCATGGCAGTAACAATACCCAATTTGAGTATGGACACACCTCCAAGCTTAGCAGCAGAAATACTACCCCCACTCATGCTGTGTAACCCTCAATTACGTTCCTCCCACAGAAATCTATCTAGTCCAGCTTTGAAAGCCTAATCTGTTTAAAAGTAATTTCTACAACCTGTTTAGGTAGGCTCTTTCACATATTAACCACTTTTTGTGTGAAGTAATGCTTTCAAACTGTAGTCTCCCATGTTTAGAGGCTTACCTTTGGGCTCCTTGGGAGTCCCCAGCACCTCAACCACCTGGCAACTGTGTCCTTCACACGTTTCCCATTCCAGAACTTTTGTAGGTGGACTTGTCTTTAGAAAGAAAAGGGGCTGCAGCTTCAGATTCTTCTCTCTGCATGCGTTTCTTTTCATCTTTGGGGCCATCATGAGCTCATCCAATTTGCAGTCATGACCATCCACCAGGGGACTGGAGATCAAGACTGTGTCCAATCTCAAGGGATGACAGATGTCTTTCCTTGCCGTAGGGAATTCAGCATGTCTAGAGCTTAGAAAACCATGCCACTGGTAGCATTGAGGCAAGCAACCAAAGCTGCAAATGTGGGACCAAGCTGAAATGTAAATAATCATATAGTAGTTAGACCTATTCACCATGCCCTCTGACCACAAGATTGGTGAAAAGGGATTAGGAGTCACAAAGGCAGTTAATCAAGCTACCAGGCATTGCATACCGTGAACAGTGAAGCCCAAAATAGATGTCTTGGAAGAAAGGGCATAGGACTCTTGCTGCTTGAGTCCTGACAGTCAGTCAGGAGGCAGTAGAGCCTCATGACCAGGGCATGTATTCTGCATACAGACTGCAGTACCATTTGCCCAGGAACAGACAGTCAAAAAGACTGAAGGATTCTTCAGTCAACCCTCTCCCACAGACTGGATTGACCAATCAGGGGCTGGGGTTTCGAGACTAAGGTCTACCAGATCTGACAAGAGATTTGCCTGGAGGCAGATCCATGAGCATAGTTCCTATCCAAGCACTGTAAGAGGAGCTACAGTATGAGAGGAACCAGGAAGTTCTACCAGATACCACTGTGGATGTCATAGGCCGAGACTTGTCTGAGCACATCCAGCTTTTAAAGGAGGAGCAGCCACAGTTGGGGACTGAGAAGTAGAAAGGGCAAATTGTTTGTAGTTCGGCAGGTCTACCTACAGAGTGTTCCCCAGTAATTTTCAACACCTGAAACTGAGGTCAAGCAGGGCTGTGCTGAGAATGTTTTTTACAACCAGAGCTGATTTTTCAGAGGGAGAGCAGAGGATGATGGTGATGGCGCAACTTCTATTAACCACCAGAAACTTTGTCAAAGAAGTCCTCACATGAGGCAGAATAGAATGGAAAAGTCCCTATCAAAGGTTGAAAAGTCCCCATGTCAGGTGAAAATCAGCAAGGCTGACACCCCTTCCCCAATACAGCTTACCTCTGCAAGCCATTCATGCTGAAGTGTCTGTAGTGGATTGTTATCTCGAGCAGCGGCAGTGGCACAGCACCAGCATCTAATGAGACCTGCATCCACCAGATATGGCCTTGAGGATACTGTGAAGTCTGTACACCATGAGTGGGAGGAACGATGAGCCAGGGAATTATAGACCAGTCAGTTTGATATATATTGTGGGAAAGATTATGGAGTTTATACTAAAGGAGAAAGTAGGGGACTTCTGGAGGGAAATGGACTATGGGACCCTAGAAAACATGAATTCAAAAGAGGAAGGTCTTGCCAGACAAGTCTGGTAAACTTCTTCAACCGGATGATCATGGCCACCTACAAGGGACAGGCAGTCAATGTAGTGTTCTTGGGTTTCAGCAAGGCCTTTGATTTAGCCCCCCACAGGAGGCTGATCAAAAAGTTAAGGGACTTGATTAAAGAACTGGCTAAGGGGATGAACACAGAGAGTAATAGTAAATGGGATGTTTTCAGAGGTTAGGGACATAACACATGGAGTCCTTTTCAATGTGTTTATTTGTGACATGGGGAAGGAATCAAGGGTAAGATCTGCCTCTTCACAGATGGCATGAGGAGCTGCACAGGGGTGTGCACAGAGGAAGGGATAGGGGAACAGGGAGGACGTGGATAGGCTGGAGAGGTGTTCAAAGATATGGCAGTTGGGTTCCAATGCTAAACAATGCAAGGTGATTCAGATTGTGTAAAGGAACCCAAGAGTCCAGTATGAAATGGGGGGGAGGAGTTAGTACTGAAAATCACCATGGAAGAAAAAGACCTAGGAGCCATAATAACCAAGAGCTGGAAAACAACAGCACTCATGATAGAGCCATAGGCAAGGCAAAACAGGAGACTGGGATGCATAGGGAGGGGGATAAGGAGCAGAGGCCAGGAAGTGATGCCCCATTATACATCTGTGACAAACTCATTCAGCAGGATAGCCCTCTACTCCCAAAGTGCCAGCCTCCGAGTGCAATCTTTTGAACAGTTTAACAGAACAAGGTAACCCTCTTGTCTATTTTGTGAGTTTGGATCAATCTTTGGTCTCAGTTCTGGAGGGATTTAAACTGTGAATCTCTTGCTAGTGTACCAAATGCACAGGCTCAGATAATTCTGTCTTCAGGGGGGCAGATATCTTTGCCTATGGGCACCTAACCAGGTGTACAGAAATGAACCCTTAAAAACTTTAATAAAGACCTCAGATTTAAAATGCTTCTCTTTCCAGTTTGGTATCACCATTCAAGCTTATGCCTAGTGTCTGCTATAACCATATGTACTCTTCCTCCAAGTGAAGAAAAATCAAAGTCAGACCAAGTATGCTCTAAAAATAGTTTTTACTAAAAATAGATAAAAATATGTAAAACACAAAATACAGAATTATTATATCACACGACATACAAATCTCTTAAATACAATATGTTTTAACAGTGCAATTCCTACTACGGTACTTAGTCTCTAAATACCTGCTTACAAGTGCTCACAGATGTTTCTTTGTCAGAGTCTAGATAAAAGTGTCTCTGAAGAAAAACAGAATGATAATTAAAACGCTGGTTTTCCCCACCTATTTGCATGAGGTCAACTAGCTCCTCCCTGTCAGAATATATAAAAAACATATATCTATAACAACAGGATGCCTTTTTCAAGTATTATATTCTGCAACCTCAGCATGACTCATGTTCTGCAAATGACATTCTTTGATTTTAATCAGTATCCTCTCTCACACAGGCATCAGAGGAACATTTACAACTTCACACCAGTTTGCTAAACCTGGTTTCCCGCTCTAACATCATAAACTTTTTTTATGATTTCCCTCTTAACAAAATTGACTTAGAAACATATGTAATTAGTTTCTGGCCTGCCGTGTAACATCTGGTATCTAAAACCTGTGTGTGTGTGTGTGTGTGTGTGCGATCTCACATGCTGTTTCAGCATTTTCTCATGGCTTTCTTCTTTTCAGCTGAAACCTGGGGGGGGGAGGGTGAGTGACAGATTTTCAGCATCTCTCATGACAGACAGTCCGTAACCCATTTTGATATTACAAAAAAATAACACTACAGTACTCAGAACTGGCTGTCCACGTCACAATCCTCCCCACCTAGACTGAATTTGGGGGGGGGGGCTATCCCCTGCGTGGGATGAGCTTCCCAAACCAGTTCACTCCTCATAGACCCTAGATAGCCCATCTGAGTTCTGGTTTTTCGCTCAAGCCCTATTGTCAGATCATACCCTTGTAAAGCAAAACTCCATCTTAGCAATCTGCCATTGATTTTCCCCATCTGCATCAGCCAAACCAGGGGGTTGTGGTCAGTCTGCACCACAAAATGCTGCCTATACAAGTATGGCTCTAATTTCTTTAGGGCCCACACTATGACAAGACACTCCTTTTCCACCATGGAGTATGCTTGCTCCCTGGGAAGTAACTTCCTACTCAGGTACACTACTGGGTGATCTGTCCCTTGGCTGGATGTCTGACTCAGTACTGCCCCAATACCCACATCTGAGGCATCAGTCTGAACTATAAAGGTCTTGCTATAGTCAGGACGTGTCAAAACAGGAGCACTGCACAGTGCCTCCTTTAATCTGGTAAAGGCTTCCTCACAGGCTAGGCCCCAGGTCATTTCCTTTGGCATCCTTTTCTTTTTCAGGTCAGATAGGGGAGCAGCCAGGGCTCTGTAATTGGGTACAAATTTTCTGTAGTACCCTGCTGTCCCTAGAAAACTCCTGACCTGCTTCTGTGTTTCTGGTCTGGGCCATGCCTGGATCACCTCTATCTTTATTTGGTTAGGATGGAGCTCTCCTAGGCCTACCACATGCCCAAGGTATGCCACCTCTCTCATGGCCACCTGGCACTTCTCGGCTTTGACAGTGATCCTATTCCTCTGTATCCTGCCCAGCACTTCCCTAAGATGGGATAGGAGTTCCTCCCAGCTAGTACTAAAGATGGCAGTGTCATCCAGGTACACCACGGCGTACTCCTCAGCACCATTTAACACCTGATTCACCAACCTTTGGAAAGTGGCTGGGGCATTCTTCATTCTGAAAGGCATTACTTTGAACTCAAATAAGCCTGTCAGAGTGATGAAGGCGACCTCTCCCTAGCTCTGTCTGTCAACTCTACCTGCCAATACCTGTTCATCAGGTCAATGGTCGTAAGGTAGGTCGCCCCTCCCAACTTGTCCAGGAGTTTGTCCGTCTGGGGCATCGGGTGGGCGTCTGACTTTGTGACTGCATTCAGTCCATGATAGTCCACACAGAAATGAGTAGAACCATCTGGCTTAGGCACAAGGACTATGGGTGAGGCCCAGGTGCTGTGGGATCTCTGGATTACCCCTAAATCTAGCATCTCCTCCACTTCCCTCCTAACATCCTTTAGGACAGCCTCTGAAACCCGATATGCTGTCCGCCGTATGGACGTTTGTGTCCCTGTTTCCACATTGTGCATCACTAAGGAGGTTAGTCCAGGCTTGGCACTAAACAAGGGAGCAAAGTCTGCTAAAACCTTCCTTTCTTTCTGGAGCTGGTCTGGGGCCAAGTTGGGAGACAATCTTACTGCCTTCACAGAGGACTCCCACTTACTCTCTTCCAGAAAATCCAGAAGGGGGTCTCCTACATTCATCCCCTCCCCATGACTACACACTGCAAACGCCATGTCAGTCTTCAGTCAGGTAACTCCACAATGTAGTTCATGTCATTTACCTTCCTAACCACTTCATATGGTCCTGTTCACTCAGCTTGCAGCTTGTCTTTCCAGACCGGAATAAGGACCATGACTTTCTGACCCACCATGTACGAGCGAGCTCTGGCTCTGTGGTCGTACCACACTTCTTGTTTCTGTTGGGCAGCTGCCAGGTTGCTCTGGGCTGTCTCCATAAGCTCCTTCAGCCTTTCCCTAAACCTTAGGACATAATCCACAATGGGAGTTCCCTGGGTGGCATGCTTGCCTTCCCAGTCCTCTCAGATCAAGTCTAGGTGTCCACAAAAGAGTTAAAAGGGGGGAAATCCTGTTGACTCTTGAGGCACTTCTCTGTATGCAAACAACAGGTGGGGAAGGTATTTCTCCCAGTCCCTCCCATGCTGTTCAGCAAATGCCCAGAGCATTGACTTTAGGGTACCATTCAATCTTTCCACAAGCCCATTGACCTGTGGGTGATCCAGTGTCGTGAATCTCTGCACCCCCCCACACTTCTCCCATTAACATTTCATTAGGTCCAACATGAAGGAACCCCCTTGATCAGTGATTACCTCCTGTGGAAACCTAACACAGGAGAAAATCCCAAGTAAGGCATCTGCCACTTTGTCTGTCCTCAGTGAGGATAGGGCGACTGCCTCTGAGTACCGGGTGACATAATCCACCACAGTCAGGATGAATCTCTTCCCTGAGCATCAGGGGGTATTTAAAGGCCCTACAATACCCATTCCCACCCTCTGGAATGGCTCCTCCACTATGGCAATGGAATCAGGGCGGCTTGGGTTTTCTTGCCCGCCTTCCCTATTTCTTGGCACCGGTGACAAGACCTGCAATACTCCTTTACCTGCTGGGTGAAGTTAGGCTAGTAGAAATTCTGTGCCAACCGCTGTGTTGTGTGCATGATTCCCAGATGACCAGACAAGGGAATATCATTTGCAATCTTGAGCAACTGCTCACGATACCCCTGGGGAACGACAAGCTGCCTGCCTAGCATCCCTCCCTCTGTCTGTACTGCCTGAGTATACATAAGTCCATTTTCCCAATAAACCTTATGTCAGCAGTCACCTCCCTGTGCACTGTCCGAGTCTGCCCAAGTCCTCAGCTTCTCTAAACTAGGGTCCCTTCTCTGAGCAGCTGCACACCCCTCACACAGTCCCAAGGCGTGGGACAGGTCACATTCAGTCGCTAAACTAGGGTCCCTAGCACTAGCATCAGGGCACTCAGGATCACTGTCAATCCCAACCCTCTGACAAGGGGTCATCCCTCCCTCTTTGGAGCAACCCTCTGCAGCTGTGCGGTTACTTGCTACTGGGTAAATTTCTACCCCCTCTTCATTAATCTCCATATCAGGAGACACAGGCTGGGGAACCTGCCTCTCAGTGGTTTTCACAATGGCTTCCGTGGGGTTCAGGGAACTACAATTTTCCCTTGCTGCTTGGCTATGAGTAACTGCACATACCATCTCCTGTTTTAGATTATTGCCCAGGATCACATCCACTGCTAATGTTTTGGTTACAGCCATCTGTTGAACAGCTCCCTCTGTTTCACCCCAGTCTAGGAGAACACTAGCAAGGGTTAATGTTTTCTCCCCACCTGCAAAGTCCTGTACAGTGACGTATTTATTGGGTATAAGCTGACCAGGCTGTACCAGATCCCCTTTCACCAATGTCAGGGATGCCCCCATGTCCCTTAACCCTTGCATCTGTACACCACTCATCATGACTGGGTGCACGTGTTCCCTCATGTTCACTGACATGCTTCCAGGGACACACAAACAACCCGCTTCATTTCTAGCACCCAGTTGTGTATTATTGCTCACCTTTTTGGGACTATGTCTGGCAATATACCCAGTTTTCTTACACAACCAACATTCAGTTCTTCTCTCAGAGAAATCTTTTCTCTGAAACCTAGGGCTAACTGGTTTTGGTGGAGGCAGTGAGGGTTTTAGCTGCCCTGAAGGCGCGCTTATCCCTTTCCTGCACTGCCATGCCACCCCATTCACTCTCAAAGCAGGTCTGCTCTTGGCATAGCGATCTGAGAGTTCAGCAGCCTCTTACACTGTTTCTGGATCTCAGTCCTCTAGCCAGGTTTTTAGCTCTGCTGGGCATGCCCAATAAAACTGTGCTAGTAAAATCACATTTTCAATTTTATCAACAGAGTTTGCCTCAATTCCTTCCCACCAACATTTTAAAAACTGACGTTGTTTCATGTCTTGCTCCTCATAGCTCATATTAGGGTTTCCCCTGAGCTTACAGAATTTAGCTCTGTATGATTCAGCAGTTATTTCAAACTTTTTTTAACCGTGCAGCTTTTAGCTTGCTGTAATCATTGCTGTCCTCATTGTCCATTTGACCCAATGCATCTTGAGCTTTCCCGGTAAGTAGCAGGGATAGCTGGAAGCTCCAGGACTCTCAAGGAATTTTAGCCTGAATACAAACTTTTTCAAAAGAATTTAAAAAGGCATCCATATCTTCCCCCTCTTTAAACTCGGCTATTAATTTGGAGTTCAATTTGTAACCCAGTTCTGCAGTACCAGTTAAACCCAAACCACTTACCTGCTCTGGTGCCGCTGGTCAGAGTCGTATCCTCACCAGTTCATGTTGCCTCTGGCACTCCTGCTCCTTACAGTCTGCTCGGCATTCTCATTCTCTCTTCTCCTCTGCAGCTCACTGGTACTTACACTCCTCACAGTCTGCCTTCCTCTGTTGTCACTCTGCCTCTTGCTGTCCCCTCTCTGCCTCTCATCATTCCCACTCTGCCTCTCAGTTCTCTCGCTTCCTTTTCTCCTGGATCTCCAGCTCCATCCTGCACAACTCAATTTGCAGCCTGAGTAGCTCTGGATTCAGGATACTGGTGACCTTTCCCTGCTGCTGTGGCCCTTCACTGACAGTGGCCTTGCTGTCCTTCTCACCAGACCTGGACACAGCACTGACCTCTAGCCCCGCCACACTCAAGGTTCGGTCCTTTCCAGTCATGGTCCATGACTCACTGCTCTGGGTCTCTGCTACCATCAGGGAATCTATGAGGTTCTGCTTTTTGGCTGTCACCTTGAACGGGACTCCTCTTTCTCTGCACAACTGCTTTAAGTAACCAGCAGTGTGCCTGCTGTAGTCAGAAGCCATCTTCTTCTTCCCTGACTATGGCTACTCTGACTTGCACTTTAAGAAAAAAAAAATAAAACAGGCAGGAACTGGACTGTACGCCAAGTGATACAGTTCTGTTTCCTTTTAAAATAGAACTCTGCCTTTGTTCTTTCTTTGTAAGTGAGCTTACGGCCTCAAGCTGACACAGAACAATAAAAGCTTGTGATACCAAAATGATGTCACTGCTGCCAACCAATCTGTCACAAACCCACTCAGCAGGTCAGCCCTCTACTCCCAAAGTGCCAGCCTCTGAGCGCAGTCTTGTGAACAGTTTGACAGAACAAAGTAACCCTCTAGTCTGTTTTGTGAGCTTGGATCAACTTTTGGTCTTAGTTCTAGAGAGATTCAAACTGTGAAACTCTTGCTAGCGTACCCAATGCACAGGCTCAGATAATTCTGTCTTCGGGGGGCCAGATATCTTTGCCTATGGGCACCTAACCAGGTGTACTGAAACGAAGCCTTAAAAACTTTAATACAGACCTTAGATTTAAAACACTTCTCTTTCCAGTTTGGTATCACCATTCAAGCTTATGCCTAGTGTCTGCTATAACCATATATAATCTTCTTGCAAGTGAAGAAAAATCAAAGACACGCTAAGTATGCTCTAAAAAGAGTTTTTTAATAAAAATAGATAAAATATGTAAAACACAAAATACAGAACTATTATATCACAAGAGATACAAATCTCTTAAACAAAACAGGTTTTAACAGTGCAATTCCTACTACAGTACTTAGTCTCTAAATACCTGCTTAAAAGTGCTCACAGATGTTTCTTTGTCAGAGTCTAGATAAAAGTGTCTCTGAAGGAAAACAGAATAATAATTAAAAAGCTGGTTTTCCACACCTATTTGCATGAGGTCACCTAGCTCCTCCCTGTCAGAATATATAAAAAACATATATCTAGAAAAACAGGATGTCTTTTTCAAGTATTACATTCTCCAACTTCAGCATGACTCATGTTCTGCAAATGACATTTCTTTGATCTTAATCAGCATCCTCTCTCACACAGGCATCAGAGGAACATTTACAACTTCGCACCAGTTTGCTACACCTGGTTTCTCCATCTAACGTCATAAACTTTTTATATGATTTCCCTCTTAACAAAATTAACTTAGAAATGTATGTAATTAGTTTCTGGCCTGCCATGTAACACCTGATATCTAAAACCTGTGTCTGTGTGATCTTACATGCTGTTTCAGCATTTTCTCATGGCTTTCATCTTTTCAGCTGAAACCTGGGGGGCAACATATTTTCAGCATCTCTCATGACAGACAGTCCATAACCCATTTTGATATTACAAGAAATTATACTACAGCACTTAGAACTGGCTGTCCATGTCACACAGGTCACTGGTGCAACTGCATCTGGAATCTGTTTAAGGTATTGGAATCCACACCGGTTGAAAGACTGTAACAAGGTAGCAGCTGTACAGCACAGGGCAGCCAAGATGGTCCATGGACTAAGAAGCAAGACATAAGGAGAGGCTACATGACTTGAACATATATAACCTTGAAAAAGGGGGGGGAAAGAGGTGACATGATCGAAATATAGAAATACCTGCATGTGACAGGGACATGGAGGAACTCATTAAAACTTGCAGTGGGGAGTTCAAAAGGGACATCCATAAGTGCGTCTTCACTGAAATAATTGGTGGACAAGTGGAACGAGCTGCCGAAGGAAGTGGTAAAGGCCAAACAAGTGAGCAGCTTTAAACAGGGATGGTTCAGGCATATGAAATTAGTTAGAAAAGGGTGGCAGAAATTAAAAAGGGGTGGCCACACTAAGGCCAGTGCAAAGTAGTTATGTAAGGCAAGCAGATTGGTTGGGCCTATGAGACTTTTTCTGCTGTCATTATCTATGTACAGTATCTATGAGTATTTGTTCAGATCCTTGACTGTTTAATACCTTTAGTTAGCTAGGTTGCTAGGGCTGCTAGGGAATCAGAATCCCTGAGTTTGAACTGTGTTGTATTGGGGACAACCATGGCAGAAGGCTTGAGGGCCCCTTTTCAGGGATTACAAATAGTGACCACTTTAAACCTCAGCTCACTTAACTGTGCATGCAAATATCCTGTCTATCCAAGTGTTGGGCCTGCATCAATCCAACTACTTTAATACCCAGTAACAGATTTAAAGAGTGCTTCCTAGGAATATTGGGGAACTAAACTGATGCAACAGATAGCTAAATGCATTATTGGACCGATGGGGGTGGGGGTGGGGGTCCAAGGTATATGTAAGCAATAAGACACGGCAGGGTGGTGGTTGTTAGGTGATAACCGCACACCTAGGTGCGTGGTGAGGCACGAGGCCGAAGGCCGAGTGTCCTTCCGCACCTAGGTGTGTGGCTATCACATAACAACCACAACCCTGGAGTGTCTTATTGCACTTATAAAATGGGAAGTAACTATGGAAAAAAGGACACTGACAAGGTATTTATATTTTGAAAACTTCGTAACATTTATTTAAATACAGAATAGAGAATTAATTGAAACATTGAGATAAAATAGTCCCTTGGTAAACTTTTTTGAATGGTAAAAAATAGTAATTACCAACAACATTAGCAAACAACAGTCTACTTGTTGTAGTTTATGAATTGCACTTTGCCATGGGATATTGGGTTCATGAGGTTAAATGGCATGTTTTCTAATACTGTTGTTTTTCTGGATGGTGGTTCAGATGTGCTGGTGGTTGACTATTTCTGGTTCTGGTTTTTGTTTCTTGATTGAAGGGTCTAACTTGTGTATTTTGCTTTAAGAGTCATTCTTTGGGTTTCCTCTGTGGTTTGTGCTAGTATTTCACTCCACTTTTTGCGATCTTCAGCAGAGGCACTCCTGTAAGTTCTCAAGCTTGCTTCGGATCTGTGTCCTGTTACTGCCATTATTTCTCATGCTTGCTGTCCTGCAGTTGATAGTAGATGAACTGCAATGGCTCGAATTGAGTGGTTTATGTATCTTTGGCTTATATTACATTCCTTGCTCAATCGGGGCATCATGCCTGAGAGGTAGTTCATATCCATGGGTTCCTTGGAATACTAGATCGGACTGCTGTTTAGATACTCCTGGTTTGCACATAGTGGGTGAAGGTAGAAAGCTGGTGCCCCCTGGTGGTAGCTTGGACAGGTACAGCTTAAATGAGTTCACTGGGCAGAGTGGGTCATCTGGTGAAGCTTATATGAAGCCCCCATACTGGTCTCGGGTTGCCATCAGTGTGACTTTTGTGTTTTTTGTTGCTTCGTTGTATTTGAGGCTGACATACTTAATACCATTTTCATCTTTATCTATTCTGAACGACTCTGGACGTAGGTCCCTTTGTCCCTCTCTCACTCTATGAGCCATGTGTAACTGTACATCAACCGATACTTTCCGAACAAGCCTTGATGGTGTTGATGGTGACAGTATCGAAGAAGTCTTCAGTTGGTGCTGGTCGACTTCTGATAGTGGTGGGTGTTGAGTGGTCACGTCCTTTTTCTCTCTATTGTACTGCTTGACTACTGCAAGAAAGACATTGTTCGCAGGGGCGAAACGGTTATGTTATGATGTAAACACAGCGCTCGATGTCAGGACTGTTCAGTAGTCTGTTGAGACCTGCACGAAGCCCAAGGTAGCTAGAGATGGAGTACTGTTCATCGGTACTGCTACGAACTTCAGCATAGAATTTTTGTAGTACGGTATTCAAATCACTAATTGGGATAGTTTTCAAATCCATTGCTATTTCACATTTTGACACCCAACTCAAGAAAATCTGATGAGCCCAGTTTGTGGTTTTAACTGTGTTGCGCTCATCTTTAAGTTTCTCTGGCTGTCAACTGATCATCAGTTAGAGTGAGATGCTTACTTACAGCTCCGCTGGATTTTTCTTTTGAGGCTTCAACTGTTTCACTGGTGGAGGGTGTAGTTGTTGGTGTCTCTGCACTGTCTTTCTCTACTTGCAGTATAGCTTTGACATCTGCGGGGATTGCTGTTGCATCATTACTAATTTCGGCATTTGTGGTGGCACTTGTGTCATCTGTTTTGTCTTCTGCTTGCTGTAGTATTTATTGTATTCTAGGATGTTGCAGTAGTGAGAAGTATAATTCAGGAATGTTTGACAAGGTTGTCGATTTTAACCTATTGGGGATAAATGGTAAACAATGGTAAAATACAAATCATCAATCAGTTATGACAAGTAGACTGTTGCTTTCAAAGGCTGCTGTTAATGGATATTTTTTGGTCATTCTATTACTTTTATTTTTGACTATTCTTACTGTTTTATTAATTCTCTATTCTGTGTTCTATAGTTTTTCCAAGAGGTAAGCCACACTGACTGGTAACTTTCTCACTGGTGCTACCTGGGAGCACAGGGAAGTTTAGTTATTAAATCAGGATCACACAGTGTACAAGTGAGGGTTGTGGCAGTGCCACGATTTTTCTGCAGCACATCGGATCAAAGTTCTGCAGCAGGGTTCTCATTTGGCGCGGAACTTCTGCGTCACTCAACACCAATTTCTGCAGCAGTTCTGCAGCACAATTTTACCCTTAATTTTTTAATTTTTTTGCCATATGTGACACAATGCACGCTCGTGACACAGTCATATTATGGGCATTTGTCACCAAATTTTCAACATAGCCAGTTTAAGACCTCTGCTCATGAACAGTATGAATGTAATTTTCTTAATCTCTCCCGAACATTGATTTCGCACACCGACCACGCCATTGTGCGCTACATGTGTGAAAACACATTTTGAGTGAGATGTGGCAAATGACAGTTGTACTGTTCATAAAGAGGTGTGGTGAAATGGCAATACTGAAAATCTGGAGTGAAAATATTAAAAATGCTCGAAGTTACGAGTGTGCGTATGAACTGCGCAACGCACGCTCGAAAAACAGTTGTTTTGGGGAATATTTTTCCCAAATTTTCAACATAGCCAGTTTAGATCACTGTGCATGAACAGTGGCACTGTGATTTTATTAATCTGTCCGGAACATTGATTTCTCACACCGACTGCGCCATTGTGCGCTACATGTGCGAAAACACATTTCAGGTGAGATGTGAAAAATGACAGTGGCACTGTTCATAAGGAGGTGTGGTGAAATGAAAATACTGAAAATCTGGAGTGAAAATATTTAAAATGCTCAAAGTTATGAGCGTGTGTAGGAACTGTGCAACGCACGCTCATAAAACAGTCGTTTTGGGGAATATTTTCACCAAATTTTCAACATAGGTTTTTTGGGAAGCTACCTCATGAACTGTGACACTGTCATTTCATTAAACATTCCGGGAAGGTGGTTCCGCACAGTGACTGCGGAGCCACCTTTCGGGACCGATTAACGAAATAACAGTGTCACAGTTCATGAGGTAGGGCCCCAAATAACCCATGTTGAAAATTTGGTGAGAAAATTCCCAGAAATGGCTGAGATATGCACTAAAGTTGATAATAATCCATTTATGCCATTATACAGCTTACCAGCATTTCTTCCGTTCGTGGTCAGCTTTGAAGAGTGCAGATGTGTTCCCGGTCCACCGAAGATTGTTGTGCTGGGCTGCGGAGGTAAGTATGGGTTGAGGTGTGGGGTGAGGTGGGGGTGTGGGGAGGTAGATACGCAGAGGGTGGGTGAGGGTAGGGGTGAAAGAATCTACGAGGGAAGTTTTTTTTGTTTTAGTTTTTTTTTTTTTTGCATTTATTTACACACAAGGGACTTTAGCCATGCTGGGGTGGGCTTCCAGCGTGGCTTGGGGGGGACAGTGAAGCCGACAGAGGATTGGGCACCCCTGTCAGCTGAGGAAGTTTTTGCCATGCTGGGGTGGGCTCCCAGCGTGGCATACGAACATTTTTTGGGGGGAGAGGCACTGAAACCGACTGGGGATTGGGCACCCCTGTCAGCTAAGGACATTTTTGCCATGCTGGGGTGGGCTCCCAACGTGGCATATCAACATTTTTGGGGGGGCACTGAAACCGACGGGGGATTGGGCACCCTGTAGGCAAATAAAGCTTTTGCCATGCTGGGGTGGGCTCCCAGCATGGCACCAGGCAGCTTTGGTGTGGGGGACAGTGAGGCCAATGGGGGATTGGGCACCCCCATCCACAAATGTGGGATTTAAATCTAGGTCTCCCGAATTGCGGCATATCAATACAGTTTCACAATTACTATTAAGTCATGTTGCCAGTTACCATTGCTATTACACATA
The DNA here is from genome assembly GCA_016271365.2 of Neoceratodus forsteri. NCBI lineage: Eukaryota > Metazoa > Chordata > Ceratodontiformes > Ceratodontidae > Neoceratodus > Neoceratodus forsteri. Next base: position 1,274,104,240 of record CM057450.1, on the reverse strand, counting down.
TTATGCCAACTTCTTTATAAACTATGTGGATACGTGACAGTAACAGTGCTTAATCTTACCTCTCTTACTATTAAGTGTATTGGGAGGTTGAATGTTTCAACTTTTGATCTGTGAGGCTATTTAAAATCATCTGCCTTTTCAACGTTCTAATTTTGTCTCGAGAAACTGTCATGTTACGGCCTTCATTTATTTTCCTTTTTTTTTAACTGCTTCAGTTAGTGTTAATGCTTTATTGTGACCACTGGGGTTCACTATAGTTTGGCATTTGATTTTTATTTTTACTTTTTAAAAATTCCCTCCATGATCGTAGTGGTCGCTACTTCTTTAACTTTCTTCAGGGGTGGAGGGTGCACGGTCATTATGTTGTATGACGGTGGAAATACCACCCGATGGATCTGTGGCCTGAACAAGACTTTTGACAAATAACCGCATTGGAGCATTTTTTTTAATTATTTTGAACAGCGATTCACTTTTACAGTTATGTTACAGATGAGGGGGGAGATGTGGCAGCAATGATTTGCCAGTTTTTTGGGAGAAGGGTAGGCGAGCATACAGTGAGCTTGTGAGACGGTTGCCATATGCTGAGATCGCCTTCTCCGTTACTACACCTACTGCAAACAGCTGGATGTGTGGCCTACATAGATGAACGCTGCAGGTGTACTTAGAAAAAGGTCAGTGATCAAGAAACCATTGCCATTGAGGTTTGATTACTTTATCTTGCCATTTTTTATTCATTTATGTTATGGGCTCACATGTTTGGTGTTTTTTTTTGTACTGCCACTTGCCAGTTTGCCTAACTCTTATACTTTACTAATATGAAGGTCGAACATTTCACATCAGGATGTGGAAAAGGCATTTATTTCAAGGTGGACTCTGCACTGCTGGCCAAAAGGGTTCCCAACCCAGTGGTTGTTACTCTTTATACCACTGGATTCCAAACCCTTTCAGTCAATCAGGATACATGATATTTCTTACCCATTTTATAATTTAGGATTACATTCTAGTTTATTGTTGAGTTTTGCTTAACCCTTCCCTTAACTTACACAGAACCTTGCTCCTGCCTTCCCCAAATGCTTGGTTTCTGTGTTATTGCATTGTGTGGTGGGATTGCGTGGTGCTATTTAAACACTCAGTTTTCTGGGGGATATCATTCATTGTCAAGGATCTGGCAGCTGGGTTCTAGTGAAAAACAGTGCAAAACCACACCTGCACCTGGGGTGCAGAAACCAAGAGGCAGAGTACAGAATAGGGGAGGAGGCATTGATGATCACTAAACAGGAAAAAGTCTTAGAGGTGATCCTAATGGATGACCTTAAGGTGACAAGGCAATGTGAAAGAAAAGCAGCAGGGCAAGCCAGTGAGATGCTGGGGTGCATATGGAAGGGTATCAGTAGCAGAAAGAGGGAGTTGATGTTGCCACTATATTGGTCATTGGTGACATCACAGCTGGAGTACTGTATCTGCTTCTGTAGACCACACCTCAGAAAGGACATAGACAGGGTAGAGGCCTTCCAAAGAAAGGCAGCAAATGTGGTACAGGGGCTTCACCAAATGCCTTATGAGGAAAGACTGAGGGATCTAAACATCTACCCTGGAAAAGAGGAGGGAGGAGGGAGAAGGGGACAGTGAAAGGGGAAGTGGAAGGGAAGTAAATGCAAATCTAGGAGCTTTCATTATTACTTCTTTGCATTGATATTGCATTGGGGAAAGGAGGAGTAGGAGTTTGAAGAAGGTTGTGCAATGGCTACTTAAAGTCTGTTTTTGAGAGTGGATAGGAAGGATAGGAATATAAAAAGCAGTTGCTCAATATATCTAAACGTAGCAACAAAGGAGGTAAGGGAAATAAAGAAAATGTTTTGCACTGATAGAGGAGGGAGAGGGGAGACTTGGGGGAGTGTTTGGTATCCTGCATCTGGAACAGTGGGGGGTCGCTGGTGGGCAATGACAGGAATGGGTAGAGTGGTAGGCTGCAACAACTGCAGTGCACCAATCTTTCTAAAAATTGCCTGGAGTGTGGGAGGATGTTTAGTGTGCAACCACATAGAAAAACTTAGAAAGGAGATTGAGGGTCTGCAGGAGGAACTAAGACAGACAAGGCAGATTGGGGTGGGTTTAGCCCAGTACTGGAGGGAGGAAGAAGGGAGATGAGGGAGGGTTGGAGCCAACAGTGGTGAGGAGAGGGTCAGAAGAAGGGAAGCAGAGACAAAGGGGCCCAGGCCAGGAAGAACAATTGCCGTGGAAACCAGGTCAGGAGACAAAAGACAAATGGAAGGAGGAGATTGGGACTTGTGAGGGGAGGCGAAGAAGTGGCAAAAGTCATGGAGTGGAAAGGAGAGAAGAGGTTACTATGCAGAGAGAGGGAGCAGACATTTGTGAAGGGCCTTCAGAAAATAGTTGTGCACTGCTAGAGAGGAAGAAGGTGGAGGAGGGAAATGATGAAATTAGAGGAGTAATTGATAAATGCCTGGACCAAACTGGAGCGGGGGGAAGTTCTGCTGGGAGAATTGCAACCGGGGTAAAAGGGGGAAATAATGTGCAGGAGGAAGAAGAGGAGCTGGAAATGAGAGAGGGAGATGAATGGAAGCAGCAGGAGTAAGAGGGTGGAATCTAGTGCTGGGGACTCAATACTAAGAGGAGTTAGTGGGTAGCAAGGGGAGAGGAACAGTCGGATTTGGGTGGAGGCCATGCCAGGAATGAGCGGAAAGGTGGGACAGTCTGTTCTGAAATATGCTAGAAGGGGTAGGGACAAGCCTCATTTAATTATACATCTTGGGACAAACAATCTGGCTGACAAGACAGTAGATGCAGTCCAGAGGAGGTTTGAGGAACTAGCACAATTATGTGAGAGGGCAGGAAGATCAGTAACTTTTCAGAGATACTCCGGAAAGCAAAGGCAACCAACAAGAAAGCTGAGAATAGAGGAATTTAACGGATGGATAAGAACCTGGTGTTGTGCTAAAGGGTATGGGCTGTTGGGGGTGGGGGAGGACCTGGGAGGACAGTAGTCTCTATGCCAAGGACAGACTGCACTTGAGTGAGGAGGGAAAGAAAGTGTTGAAACAGAGGATGGAAGAGTACATAGAGGAAGTTGGGAATTTAAACTAGGAGTGGGGGGTGGCAGTTGGTGAAGAGATATGCAGAGACCACAGGTTGGGAAACCATATGAGCTTACCCCCCATGACAGTGACAAAAGACAAATGGCAAATACTGTTGGTGATGCTAGGAAAGGAGGGCAGGATGGGAGGGGAGGAAAAGGGTGGAAGGTGGTTACCCTTAATGCTAGGAGCCTTGGGAGGAAAACTGCAGAGTTACAGGTTCTTATGGCAGAGGGAGAGGTGGACATTGCAGCCATCATGGAAACATGGGCCACCCAATACAATGACTGGGACCTGTCTGTACCAGGGTACAGGTTATTTCATAGGGACAGGGTGATTGGGAAAGGAGAGGGGTGGCACTATATGTGAAGGAAGGACTGAAGTGTGTAAGGGAGGAAGGGGAGGAGGGTAGTACGGAGTCACTTTGATGCAAATCCAGGATTCCAAGAACAGGATTCTAGAATGGGAGTGGTGCAGGCCACCATCTCAGACGGAGGAGTTAGACAGGGAACTAGTGGGACAGATCAGGAGGACCCGTGAGAAGGGTAGTGTGGTGATTGTGGGGGACTTCAACATGTCAGGAGTGGACTGGAGCACTCCAACAACCAGGAACAGAAGGGAGCAGGTACTGCTGGATGCCTTCCAGGACAGCTTCCTGCTGCAATGGTCAGTGAACCAACCAGGTTAGGGAATACCCTTGACCTTGTGCTGGCAAATGGGGACTTTGTGAGAGAACTTACGGTGGAGGAACCACTGTCAGGGGGTGACCACCACTCAGTATGGCTCACGTTGGATATGGGCAAGGAAGGAGGAATCCGCACAATAGTGCTGGACTTCAGGAGGCTGACTTTGGGAGGATGGGGAAGTGGTCAAAGGGTACCTGGCCAGAATTCAGTCTAGTATGGACACTAACCAGAAGTGGGAGCTCATAAAGCTGGGGATAGTGGAGGCAACCAAAACCTGCTGCAAAGCCCAGAGCAAGAAGGCTAGGGCTAAGAAACCAATCTGGTTGAGCAAGGAGGTCAGTGGAAAGGTAAGGAGGAAAAGAGCTGCCTTTAGGAAGTACAAGAAAACAGGGAGGGGGAGGACAGGGAGGAGTACTTGACAGAATCAAGTAGGTGACAAGGGCAGTAAGGGGAGCCAAAGCATCTACGGAACTCAGGCTGGCACAAGGCATTAAGAAGGGGAAAAGGACTTTTAAGTACATCAGGAGAAAAGAGCTTAAGGACCACATAGTAGGATTAGGAAGGAGGGTTGGGTGGAAGCTTGATATGCGATGGTAGGAAGCACTAAATGAGAACTCTGCTCAGTATTTACTAAAGAGAAGAGGGAGGTGACACCCAAGGTGGAGAAATGGCAGAAGCAGGTGGGAAGTGGTGACAGATGGGAAACTCATGGAGAACAGAGTTCGAGAGGGTTTGAAGGCACTGAGGGTGGACAAGGCGCCAGGCCCAGATGGCATCCACCCCAGGGTACTGAAGGAGTGCAGAGGTCCTGCAGGACCTTTGCAGACCTATTTAATGCCTCACTACATTCGGGTGTGTACCTCAGGACTGGAGGATGGTTCATGTGGTGCCCTCCACAAGAGTGGCCCCAAGGATGAACCGGGAAACTACAGACCAGTGAGCCTCACATCCATCGTGGGTAAGCTAATGGAGACTATACTGAAGGAAGGCTGGTGGCCCTCCTAGAGGCCAAGGACTACAGGACAGCAGACAGCATGGCTTTACACGTGGCAGATCCTGCCAAACCAACCTGGTCGAGTTCTATGACTGGGCAATCAGGCAACTGGACAGGGGCCATGGTGGATGTCCTGTATCTGGACTTCAGTAAGGCATCTGACCCAGTGCCATGGAAGGCTGGGCAAGTTAGTAGGCACAGGGGAGGTGCAAAGCTGGTGAGATGGGTAGGAAACTGGCTGCAGGGAAGGCAACAGAGGGTGGTGGTGGGTGGGAGCTCACACCCAAGGGCAGTGACAGAGCGGTCTTCCACAGGGCTCGGTGTTGGGACCAGTGTTGTTTGGGATATTCATTGCAGACATATCATGGGACATCAAGAGCAAGATCAGTCTGTTTGCTGATGATACCAAGGTAGGCGCGGTGGTGGATGACCTAGGGGATGGCAGGGGTTGCAGGATGATCTGGCACAGCTTGAAACCTGGTCAGACACCTGGCAACTGGGCTTTAATGCCAAAAGATGCAAGGTGCTGCATTTTGGGATGAAGAACCCAAGGAGGAGTTACCAGCTAAGGGGAGTGCAGCTAGCCCAGACAGAGGAGGAGAAGGATCTGGGTGTGCTCATTACAGGGTCAATGAACAACTCGGCACAATGTAAGAAGGCAGCTGCAAAGGCCAAAAATGCTGGGTTGTATTGCAAGGGTATATCTCGAGGAGGGAGAGGTGATTCTGCCACTGTATAGGTCATTAGTTAGACCACACCTGGAGTACTGAGTAGTACTGGCATCCGAGATTCTGAAGAGGGACATTAAGTTACTGGAGGGGTTCAGCGCAGAGCAACAAAGATGACTCAAGGGGCTGGGGACTTATCATACGAGAGGAGGTTGAAGGAGTTGAACATGTACTCACTGGAGGAGAGGAGAGACGGGTGACATGATTGAAACCTTTAAATACATGAAAGGAATAAACAAGACAGGTACAGAGGGGCTGTTCAAAGTAGGGAGGGACACCAGGGGCCATGATATGAGACTGGAGCGAGGAAGGTTCAGGAGGGAGATGAGGAGACACTTTTTTACAAGGAGGTGGTGGCTGGGTGGAATGCGTTACCTGCTAAGAGTGGTATGCAGTAGAACAGTGGACTGCTTCAAATGAAGATGGGACAGGACAAGGGGGAGGGTTAATGAAGGGGAAGGGTGGAAGAGAGGGGCAGCTGCAGAATAAGGGGTGCTAGCTGCACATTCGAGCAGACTTGATAGACCTCTAGGCCTTTATCTGCTGGCAAATTTCATATGTTCATATGATAGAGGCTTTTAAATACTTCACAAAGTGAAGAAGGTGTAGGAAGAGGATAGGGAGAAGTACCAGGAGAAACAAAGGGAGGCAGGGAGGTCAGTAAGGGAAGCCAAAGCTCAGACAGAAGAATGCATTGCAAAATCAGTGGGTAGAGGGGACAAAACCTTTTACAGGTACATAAGTGAAAAAAGAAGGGCAAAGGGAAGGATCGTGAGAATGAAGGGGGAAGACAGGGTTCGCATGCAGGATGACAACAGTGAAGCTGATATACTGAACATATATTTCTGTTCAGTCTTTACTGAGGAAGAGGAGAAGAATGGGCCTGAAGGGAGTATAAGGGGTGGGAATGGTGCAGAAATGGACACAAGTCCCTTTACACGGGAAAGGGTCTTAAAGGAACTGGAAAGAATAAGAGTCGATAAAGCAATGGGGCCAGATGGGGTGCACCCCAGAGACCTAAAGGAACTAAGAGAGGTGGTGGCTGAAGCTCTGGCAATCCTGTTTAGCTGATCACTGGAAACATGGGAGGTACCCAAAGACTGAAGGACAGCAGATGTAGTCCCCTTATACAAAAGCGGGAATAAAGAGGAAGCAGGGAATTACAGACCAGTCAGCCTGACCTCGGTAGTGGAGAAGATCATGGAAGCCCTACTGAAAGAGAGATTGGTAGACATCTGATTGCCAACAGACTTCAGGACCCAAGGCAGCATGGTTTCACCAGGAGGTGGTCATGCCAGATCAACCTCACTGAATTTTTCGACTGGGTAACAAGGGAGGTGGATCAGGGGAGGGCAGTGGACGTGGCCTATCTGGACTTTAGCAAGGCCTTTGACACTGTGCCACATAGAAAGCTATTAAACAAACTGGGGAATATGGCAGTGGGCAGGACAGCAGTGCAGTGGGTGGGTAATTGACTGGGTGGCAGGACACAGAGGGTGGTGGTAAATGGCTGTCACTCCACAGAGGGAAGAGTGACCAGTGGGGTACCACAGGGATCAGTGCTGGGACTGGTCCTATTCAATGTCTTCATCAGTGACATTATACAGGACTTAGAAGGCAGAATTTCCCTGTTCGCTGATGACACAAAGCTCTGTAACACAGTAGACACACCAGAGAGTATAGACAGAATGAGAGGGACCTGCAGAAACTTGAAGAATGGTCAAGAGTTTGCCAGCTGAAATTCAATGCAAAGAAGTGCAAGATAATGCATATGTGGCACAAAAACCTTGGAATGACATATCAGTTGGGGGGAGGATATAGCATGCACCCAGCAGGAAAGGAACCTTGGGGTTATCATCTCTGATGACCTCAAAGTAGGGAAACAGTGTGACAAAGCAGTAGATAAAGCAAATAGGATGCTGGAATGCATAGAGAGAGCATCACCAGCAGGAAAAGGGAGGTCATAATTCCACTATACAAGACACTAGTGAGGCCCCACCTGGAGTACAGTGTACAGTTTTGGAGAGCTTACCTACATAAGGACATAGACAGGGTGGAGAAGGTTCAGAGGAGGGCAACAAATATAGTACGGGGATTGCATCACAAGTCCTATGAGGACAGACTGAAGGACTTGAATATGTACTCCCTGGAGGAGAGAAGGGAGAGAAGGGATGCGATAGAGACATACAAGTACCTTACAGGGAGGAACAGGGTGCAGGAATACCCTATTTTCCAGCAAAAAAGATTTTCCAGGGCTAGAGGGCATGGGATGAAGTTGGTGGGAGGGAGCTTCAGAGGAAACATGAGGAAAACTTTCTTCACAGAAAGGATGGTGGACAAGTGGAACACTCTGCCAGAGGAAGTGGTGGGGCTGAAACAATCACAGGATTTAAGAATGCATGGGATAGACCTAAGTGAATTTTGGAGGTCTGGGGTAAGGGCAACAGACTTCTAGAAAAACATAAAGGGAACTTACAAGCTCAAATGGGCACACTGGGTGGCCCATAGGCCCTTATCTGCTGACGGTGTCTATGTATCTATGTATATTTCAGAAAAGAAAGTGTAGAAGAACTAGGGGGCATGTAATGAAGCTGGAGTGGGGGAGATAGCAGGGATATGAAGAAATATTTCTTCAATGAGCGGGTGGTGGATCCCTTCGTGGTAAGTGGAAGTCATAAAGAAAATGGTATCAGAGCAGGGGGAGGAGGTGACCAGAGACCAGGTAGGTCTTCTGTGGTAGAATAGGCAGAAAAAAGAGGATCAGACTAGGTGGGCCAAGCAGTCCTTATCTGCCAACAAATTCTATGTTTCTATGTTTCTGTGCATGCCAGTTGGTATTTCAAGTGGCTCCCTAAATTTGGATACTGTGTCACTGCTTACCCAAATACTGATTGCTCCTCTGCCCAGAGGTTATAGGGCCTAAGCTTCATCCAGTCATCAGAAAATGGAGCCATGTGTCTTTGGGGAATGCAGAATGACTTACATACAGTATCATTACCCCATACAGCACCCCTCACCCCTAAATCTGAGGGCATGTCCTCTATCTCTGCTTATATGCACCAATTCAAATATTTGTGAATACTGTACTTCAAACTGTCTGTCCTCCTTGATTGTCAAACAACGGTATCATGTAGGCATGGGCTACCTGCCAGATAGCTGGGCCTGGTATCGCCTATTTTTGGCCTTGTAGAGTAGATCGGGTAATGTATTATGCTCCACAATATAACAGTGTACTTCTCAGGTCAGGTAATTTGACAAGGGTAACGGGTTAAGGACTTGGAAACAGGCATTAAGAGCAGCCTTCAGGGTCCTTCATGGAGCTTACAGCAGAATCAGAGCACATGACACCAGGCTGACACCTGATTGGTCAGTGGTGTCTAAAGGGCTGTGCTTCATCTGCTGTGAGCCTGTGTGGCACAGAATCAAGCAAACAGCACTCTGTTCTGGAAGCAGCTCCATAGGAGCACGCTCTACAGCACAAATCGTGGCCAAAAAGAGTCAACTTGTCTTGAAAAGTTGAATCATTTGAAATTAAGAGCTACACTAACACTACACAAAAGAAAAAAGAAAGAAATAGTGTGTGAGGGGTGGACTGAAACAATCTCAACCAGGGGGAGGAGGGATCAGTCTCAGACAAGGAGGGTTTGCTGGTGTTGTGAGGAGATCAATATTGACCTGTCAGCATCCAACATACCTGCCGTTAAAGACAGCTATTGCAGAGCTGTTGGACTATTGTGAACTCCCTTTTGCTTTTGTTGCCCAAAAAGGTTTCCTCAGGTTCATGTACCGCATTGAACCATGGTACACCATTTCCTGTCAAACATATTTTTCCAAAAAGACTGTTCCACAATCATATGACTTGGTGTGTACTGAAGTTATTAAGCAGTTGAAACTCTCAGGTGAATAACTACAAATATATGGACCAGTAATCAAACAATTGACTACATGACTGTTACAGTTCATTGGGCAAGTTTTCAGTCAGAAAGTAATAATCCCCACTGTATGGTAAGTAGTAGGAAGCAGGCTGTATTATGTGTCCTCACTTTTGAAGAATATCACACTGCTGTTAATATCTTGCAGGAGCTGGACAAACAATTACAGAAATGGCTTACTTTGTATTCCTTGGGCCCAATTCTCAAAACTCGGCACAAGCTGCATCAAAGGCATTTTGCAACAGACCCTGCACTGGATTCTCTGTCAGACAGGGTCCTGGTGGCAAAGTCCCATGGCTTGCAGCAACCCTAGCAGTGCGCCAAACAGGAGGGTGCACCCAGACAGGTTGCCGCAAGCCTCTGGCAATGTGCAGAAATGTGCATAAACACACCCAGTCTAATGCATACCCCAAAGCCCTGGTCCCTTGTTAAATCATAATACCTTGTGGTCTAGTGGATGTCCAAGCCCTGATCTCCCATTATTTCATAATGTATTTATACCTGGTGGTATAGTGGTCCCCCTTCCCAATCCCCAGTGTTCCTGAATGTTAGTAAAAAAATTCCCCGTGGTGGTATAGTGGCCCCCTCCCTGATGCCGACGTCCCCAACAGTAATGTTTACAAGATAACCCTGGTGGACTAGAGGACCCCCCCACCTGGCAGTGCCCTACCACCCCTCTACCCCAACCCCATAATGGAGCAGGTGATTGGTACAGCTCACCACTTAACACCACAGCCAGCTGCTGATTGAGCTCTGAATGAGTGCGTACTGTATATAGTATGCACTCAGTGAGCTGTCAATCACTGAGCGCTTACTATTTATAGTATGTACTTATTCAGAACTCAGCAGCTGGCCATGGTGGTGAGTGGTGGCCTGTGCCAGTTGCAAGATCCATTACAGGATGGGGGGAGTGGGATGGTAGGGCACTGCCGAGTACGGGGCCCACTAGACCATCAGGGTTATTTTGTATACATTACTATTGGGGATTGGGGAGGGGGGCCACTGTACTACCACTCAGGATTTTTTTTTTACTAACATTCAGGGACATTGGAGATTGGGGAGGGGGCCACAATACCGCCATTTCTTTTTTTTTACTAACATTCAGGAACACTGGAGATCAGAGAGGGGAGCCACTATACCACCATGGGGGATTTATTACTATAATTTCTGGGACTTCACAGAGGGGAACTGTGGCACATTGCTGCTATCAGGTCAACTCTCCAAGGGATGAAATTTCTAAGTACCCTTACACCAGCCCTGGCTGGTCTAATGGTACTTAGAAAATTTCACCAGTGGGGAGGTATTGTGAATCACAATTAAGGGGATATGGCAGCCTGAATCTGCCACAAGCCCCTGGCACCACGCAGCAGCACAGTGTGTGGCACAAGTGTGGCACCAGCACCATTAGGTACAGGCTGCATGTATGAGGTGCAGCCTGCTTTTGTGAATTGCACCAAGGGCACTGTTTGGCAAAAGGGACACTTTGTGCCAATCATTGGAATGCAAGCCCCTTGTGTCACCCCAGGAGCTTTGAGAATTGGGCCCCTTATCTCCAGGGTTCACAGTGTAAGATAATGGTGCCAAAATAGTCAAAGCTGTTAGAGATGGCAGCTACCAATGCATACCTTGTTTTGTACATTGTCTAAATCTTCTCATTCATATTTCTTAAATGGAAACAGAAATGTTGAAAACCTGTTAGGTGTTGCTAGGAGAATACTGGGCATTTCAGCCACTCTGTGAAAGCACAAAAAATCCTGATGGGGCTGCAGAGATCAAACAATTTACCGCTGCTTACATTAAACCAAGAAGTTCCAACCCACTGGAATTCAACATTTTACATGTTGGAAAGGCTTCTTGAACAGAAAAAAGCTATACACGACTACACCATACAAAATCAAATAGATGAAGTAAACATCATGTTCAGTTGCAGCATTTGGAGTCTACTTGAGTCTTTAATCACCTTATTGGAGCCCTTTGAGGCTGCCACACTTGATCTCAGCATGGACAGTGCAACTTGGTCAAAATCTTCCTCAAATAAGATTTCTTCACATTTTCCTTGATGACATAAAGATTTTTAGTCAAAAGAAGACACCACCGCTGTTATGTTGGCAGATGACTTGAGTCTCAGACAGTCGACTGTTCAGAGAATAAATTCCATGTTTAAGAATGATACCTATGTTTAGTTTAGTTTAGTTTATTAGTCTAGGAATTAATACCTTTGAGCCAGGGCTCTTTTACAAAGGTTCCACGTCACAAAGAACATTTAACAAAGCACGATACACAATTACAGGTAAAACCAGACAGGAAAGTTACATCATAAATTTGCTATTAACAGTTTAAGGCAGTAACGTTTTTAAGTTTCATAGAAAAACAAGCTATAACAGGTTCAAGTGAGTAGACAATTTCGAGGTTAAGGAAAACTTCCAGGAGAGGGTGATCATTAGGCCAAAGGAGGCTAGAGAGGAGGGAAAGGTGGTGAGCGGAGAGTAAGTGAGAGGGACAGGAAAAAGGGGAGTGAGTTTGGGTGGGAGACAGGAGTAGTAGAGGTACCAGAGGTTCATTAGTCAGGAGGAAGAGGCCTCAGATGTGAGGATGGACATGAGGAGTAGTAGTCTTTATCTAGTGCAATCACAGTTGCTAGTGGTGGTGAGGTGGGCATAGAGCATGGATTTGAAAGCTTCAAGCGAGGTTGAGGATAGAGTAGGTGGACTAAGCGCATTGAACCATGTCGGGGCCCTGTATGCGAAAGATCTTTGTCCCTGTGCAGTCCGGCATCTCGGAACCAGGAAAGGTTGGCGTTCAGATCTGGTGGAGGGTTGTGAGCCTGGATTCAGTCGGAGTAGGTTTTGAATACATAATGGAGTCAGTCCCAAGATAGATTTTTTTGCCATTGTGCAAGTGAGATAAATAAGATGATTTGATAGGTTCAACCAGCCTGATTCATAGTACAGATCACACGTATGAGTCAGTCTTTGAGCCCCCGTGAGGAGCCAGCAGGCCTTATTTAGAGTGATTGAGATACGCCTTAGAGCAGTGGAGATAGCTGAGCCATAAATAATAAGGCCATAGTCAATGATTGAGATTATGGAACTCTGTATAGCTATTCTCAATGCCGCTTGATTTAGAAATTGACGGTTACGGAATAGTATTCAAGGCGTTGGTTCACTGTTTCGCAGTGTTGTCAATGTGGGTTGAAAGGTGAGCCTTGGTCAAAAGTGATGCCAAGGTATTTGGTATTTACTTGGTCCAGTGTAATTCCAAGAGAGGTTTGTATGGTGAGTGGAGTATGCCTATTTTTGTTTTGGTGATTGGAGAAGAGCATGGCTTTTGTTTTATTGTGGTTTAGCACAAGTTTACTATCCAGGAACCACCTTTCAACACTAGAGAAAGCAAGATGCAGGCTTTTCAGAGGAGTTTGGATCCTTGTGGGAAGAGAGAATTACAGCATCATCAGCGTATAAGATTATTTTCTCCTGGCAGACATCTGGGAGGGAGTTAAGGAACAGGCTAAAGGAGGCGGTCCAGAATTGATCCCTGTGGTACACCGAGAGAACTGGTTTGAAGTCGGAGACTTCATTAGAATTTTACAGCCTGTGACCGATTGGACAGGTAACTTTTACCCAAGCACAAGGACCTTCGGCCAGGCCTAGGCTAGAAAGTAGGGAGGTAAGTAGGCCATGATGGACTGTGTCGAAAGCTTTTGTAAGATCGGTAAAGACTGCACCTGTTTGGCACCCTTTGTCCAGGGCTGAATGGACTTCCCAGAGAAATCAAGTAAGGCTGTTGTTGTACTATGTCCTTTCCTAAAGCCGTGCTGTTGATTACAGAGTAGATTGTATTTGTCCAGGTAATCAGAGAGTTGGTCTGCCACTATTCGTTCAAGTGCTTTGGAGAGGGGAGGAGTATTGATATTGGTCGATAGTTTCCTGTTGAGGTTTTGTCCCCCTTTGTGCACTGGCGAATTATGGCAGATTTCCATTTGTTGGGAAATTGACTTTGGCAAAGTGACAGATTAAGAATTTTTGCAAGGGTGAATTACTTCATCCAGGGTGAGAGACAGGATTTTAGATCTAGCATGTCACTACTTGTTCTGGATTTGGAGCAGGCCTTTCTTATGTACTTGTGTGCTTCGTGCACTTTGATTTTCTTGAAGTAAAATTGTGGTTTGTCACGAGGGGTGTTTTGTGATACTAGGCTAGGCACAGGTAAGTCCGAGAAGAAATCTGGGGGGAGGACCCCACTAAGGTCTGTGAATGTCTTATTAAGCGCATCTGCAATATACTTTGGGTCAAGAGTGGTGGATCCATCAACTTTCATAATGGTAGGTGACGATTTTGATTGTTTACCCATTATGTTTCGGATGTTGTCCCAAAAAGCTCTTCCATCACCCCAGGTGGATTCAAGGGCATTTTTGAAACAGGCGCTCTTCATTTGCCTAATTTGTGAGGTACATCTATTTCGTGCCTGCTTGTATTTTAGGGTATCATGAGGTGAGCCTGTGTCTCTGGCAACTGCCCAGAGGTGGTCCCGAACATTGAGCTCGGCAAGTAGTTTGGCAGTAATCCATGGATTTGATAGCGCTTTGATTTTACATTTTTTTACTGGGGCGTATAAGTCGCTTGCAGAGTTGAAAGATTTAATGAAGTATTCTAGTGCGGTATTAATATCAGTTGATTCAAGGACTGGCATCCAGTCCTGTTGTAGGAGATGGGTTTTCAACTTGATAAGATTCCCATAAGGCAATACTCTGCTTGTTATAACTTTGGGGGGTGGCTTGAGAAATTTATTAGACCAGGTACAGGACACTGGGAGTGGTCACTGAGGGAGTCAGGAGGACTTTAATGTTTTTATCTGGTCAGGGTGATTTGTGAGAACCCAGTCAATAAGGGTGCTTGTACCAGTTTGTAATTTTTCCAGGTGGGGAGGTTACCATCTGAGTCAGGTTTGCTGCTAGGATGTCATCTTTGTAAGAGCCGTGTCAGAGGCGAGCCAGTTTATGTTGAAATCCCAAGAGGAGGAGCTCATTTCAGAGGGCTGCAGACTAACAAAATCAAGTACAGACTTAATACTGGCACGGTGGTCTTTTGGAGGGATATAGACTGCGGCCACTGTGAGAACTTTGTTTTGTGCACCAAGAAGCAGTTTGATAGGGAGGAGTTGCATCTGCGTATTTGTGGGGGTGAAGCTTCCGCGTTGACAGGAGAGGTTGTCCTTTATGTAGAAAGCACAGCCCCCACCTTTCTTGCTTGCCCGGTAGAGTCTGAAAAGATTGTAGCCTTCAAGCGAGACCGCATGATCCGGGGTGCTGGGAGATAGCCAGGTTTCCACAATGGCTAGTATATCAGGGTTTTTTGTCCAGTGAGAGTTTGAAGAGATGCCAATTTGGGAAGGAGGCTGCAGATATTTAGAGTGATAATGGAGAGACCACTACCAACTTTCCCTGTTTTTGTCGGCTTCAGTGCAACAGGACCAGGGTTTGGGTGTATCCCACCAGATATTAAAAGTAGGAGGAGCAGGAGTTTCAGCAATGCCATTCGTAGTTCATAATAGGTTGGAGTGAGTTTCTGCTTGTATTTTTTAAGATGCTTGGAATGTCTTCTGGAGTCCCAGTAGAGGGTGATCGTTAGTGAGTTATAATGATGTGACAGTTTCCAATTAGGAAATATGGCTCTTTGCACCCAGGTATTAATTGGGTGATGTTTGTTTAAGACTTCCAGAGTAAAAGCCACGGTACAATGTTTCGGGTAGTAGTGTAGAAAGGTGAGAGTAGGTGGAGGGGTAGGGTAGTGAGGCGGGGAGTTGGCATAAAGGGAAAAGGAGGGTGAGGGTGAGCAGGAGCAGGTGGTGGGGACTAAGCCAAAGCATTTTTAGCGAGGGCAGGAGAGGCAGTAGTGTGGGCTAGGCAGTCAGGGGTGGCGAGCAATAAGAGGGTGATGGATGCAGTTTAGTGGGCTGAGGTGGATAGCTAAGCACTATGGCGAAGTACAGAAAAATGAAAAAAAAGACTGGGAGGTTTGGTGCCAGAGGGTTTAAGAGAAGTACTATAGTACTGTTGAGATCCAGGATCACATAATATGTTAAAGTTCCTGAAAGGTGATAAACTGTGGCCTGGGCATATGCAAGATGTAAAATCCTTTTGTCTATATGTTTCCTTTGTTCTTCAAAGTCCTCAGAGATAAGTACAATACCTTGGGAGTAGGTCAGACAGTAGGCATATGCAATGTGGAAATCCTTTTGTCTGTATGTTTCTGTGATCTTCAAAGTCCTCAGAGACAAGTACAATACCTTTGGAAAGGTCAGACAAAATGCTGATTCAGTCACAAAATGTGTTAAAATTCTTTTGTTCTTTAAAGTCCATAAGTGCAGTTGCTTTAAGAGTGGTCAGATGAGAATGTTGAAAATGTTGATTCAGTTGCAGGACCCAGCATCACCATGTTTGTAAGACTAGTTGTAAGGCATATGCTTCCTTGGGAAGGCTTCAAGAAAGTTGATTTAAAATTAAAAAGCTGATACCTGATGATGGCGATTTGCAGAAATTCAGTCCAGGAGACTTTCACCAATGTTGTGTGCAAGAATGGCACAGGTATTCCCAGAAGAAAAACATGTAAATGAACAAAAACTAACCTACAGACACAGACAAACACAAACAGCCACCCACACAGCCCCAGGAGGAGGAGCTGTGTTGGTTACATTGATAGATCCCTGCTTTAAGGGGAGCATTGAAGCCATCCTTCCTGCAGGGGAAGACATTGAGTACTGGAGAGATCTTTTGCTAACCAAATGTGACATTGCCCCACCAACACCATGAACTGATGTACAGCAGTCAGACCCTTCCAGACCATCAGAGTGCACTTCTTGCACAGACATTAGGACATCTATAAGTTCTTCACAATCACCAAATTCATCAGCAAAGGAAAGGACATCTTCAGCTACTTCTCGGGCATCCTATGTTCAGGGTTAGAAAGACAAATCAATTCTGAGTCACCTGCAAAAGCATGGACTAGTATCCTGTAAAGAAAGTGTAGCTGGTTTATCTGCCAGACTTGCTACCATCTCACACAGCACAAGGATCCAGGAGTACTTTATGGACTAAACTGTGATTGGTCTCAAGGGAGCTCCATTACCCTATTCCACACAAAAGAGAACAATATAGTCAGATCTAGCAAAAATTGCAATAATGTACTTCAGTTGTCCACCTTCAAGCATATATTCAGAAAGCATATTTAGTGCAGCTGGAGGAATAGTCACTGACCAAAGAACATTGCTGAGTCCTTTAAGTGTGGAATGGCTTACATTTCTCTAAATGAATGCTGTCAATTTCAAAAATTTCTCAGACATTGAATTATGCCACTCTGACCCTGGATGTGAACAACAGCCTGCAAAAAGTGATACTGAATATGATGACTAGGTTGTGTACAGAATGAATAAAAAATCCTGTGTTGAACGGCGTACTTCTAAACTTGATAACTTAACATTGCTAACACATCTCTTTTTTTCTATATAATATGCTTTATTGATATTTCCAGCATATACATACATGAGACAGATCAGCAAAACGTCCATTCCATACCATACAATACCAATCTTCTTTTAACATTCAGTCGTACATTACACTTTAACTTCCCCCTCCCTTCCCTCCACTCTTCCCCATACCCCCCTACCCTTCCACCTCATATTTCATCCCTCTAATTCACCACTCTTACTCTACCCCCTCCAACGCCCCACCCCATATCAGGACTGCATCTCCCTTAATTCCAAAATGATGTCTTGGACACTACATCTTATTGCAAAACTTGTCTTCCCTTTATTGCCGTCCTGCTTGGTCTCAAACTGGGGTGTTGCTTTTTATCTATTAAGTTGAATCTCCCCGCCATAAATTCTGAAAAATATTTCCATCTCTCCCTAAACTTGCCCATATTGGAGAACTGTCCCGCTATCAATTTCTCTGCATAAAAAACTGTAAGAATTTCTTGAATCCATTTCCTAAGAGGTGGCGAGTATCCTTAATCCAATACCTAAGGATAAGAAGCAGCGCAACTGCCAAAATAAGGGCAAAATAATATCTAAATGTTTGGGATGGCTGAGAGATTGCCCAAAATGCAAGTCTCTATGTCGAAAATACACTCCCCTTCAAACAATGGCTCCACAAATTTAATTACCTGCTGCCATAAGACCCGAATTACTGGGCATGACCACAGCATATGAATTAAAGTTCCCTGCTTTTGTGAGCACCTATGACATACGCCCTCTTGACTCTGACCCATTATTTTAAGTTTTATGGGAGTATAAAATACATTATGTAGAATTTTAAAATGAAATAGTCTTAATCTAGCCTGTTTTAACCATCTATAATAAGACTTCCAAACTTGTTCCCATGTTTCCGAATCATACAAGATACCTACAGAGTGCTTCCAATAGAATGCAGTCGAGGGGTAATTCTGCCAAAATCTTACCAATAGAAATTTGTAAATCTTAGAAATGGCTTTAGGCTGACTTGCAAAAATTAGATATTAGCCTTAACATTTCCATCATTTTAGCGGACCAAGGTGGGATACCTACATTTGCCAATATGTGTCTTTTAAGCTGTAAATACTTAAAAACCGGTAAGGAACTCATACCCAACTTCTGTTGAACCTGTCCTAGAGTAACAAATTTATTATCTGATATGAGATCCGACACAAGCACATCTTTGAGTTTATACCAAAATCTTGGAGATATGGGTTTGGTCCCTATTCTCAAATTACCATTATAACATACTGGCTGCCCCAAGTCCCGTCTCCTATCAAAGTTATGTAATGTACACCACTGGGCATGTGCTTTCATTGACCATATTATGGGGGTGTCCTGCCAAGCCTTAGGAATTTTTTTCTGTGGAAGATATAAAAGGGACTTAATAGATAGATGATGTTCCTGGGCTCTAGTTCTTTCTATCTTGAGCCACGCCCATTGTATTTCTTTACCGTCTAATGTTGTCAGCCACTTAAGGTATTTACTGCTCTGAAACGCTAGATAATAAAGAAACAGATGGGGTATGCCTAACACTCCTTTTTTCCATTCCATAGTTAACTTCCCTAATGCTCTTCTAGGTCTTTTACCTTTCCACAAAAACGATGACCACATAGCGTCTACTATTTTAAACCATGCTTTGGGGAGGAATACATTTAACATATTAAGTGGATACATAATCCGAGGAAATATCACCATTTTAAGCAAATTGGCTCTGCCCCAAAGAGACAGTGGCAACGCTTGCCCCCTTACCAGGTCTTGCTGCATGTGCTTGATCACCGGGTCAATATTTAGTGATTTCAAGGTACTATCCTCCTGGGTAATCTCTATTCCTAAAAAACTAAGGATTTAGCTGCCCATCCCAAACCCAACTCCTCTACATCCCCCCTCGTGCAAGTAGAACTCAATGAAAGAACCAATGTCTTATTATGGTTTAATTTGTATCCCGATAGGAGACTAAATTGCTCTATTATCTTTAATATTTCCTTCAAGGAGATTTGCCAACTCGAGAGATATAAGAGGATGTTGTCTGCGAACATTGACAATTTATATTCTTCCTCTCCTATAACTATACCCCTTATTTCCCTTACCTTATTGATTTTCCTAGCCAACGGCTCAATATATAAATTAAACAACATGGGGGATAGGAGACACCCTTGTCTAGTCCCCCTTGTAAGTCTAAAACTATCTGAGATAACCTCGTTACAACAGACTCTTGCTGAAGGGATTATATACAAAACTTTAACCCAAGTGATATACTCTAGGGTATTCCATATCTGGACAGCAAATCAAATAGAAATTTGGGCAGCTAAATCCTTAGTTTTTTAGGAATAGAGATTAGAATTTAGCTTTTTCTGCGTCGAGAGACACCAAGACCTTATCTGTGTTGGTGTCCCCCGATGCAGAAAGCAAATGCCATAATTTCCTAAAATGATCACTCGAATGTCTGCTGGAGACGAAACCTGCTTGTTCGGGTCCAATAAGATCTCCCCATACTTTTTTAAGCCTGAATGCTAGTATACTCACCAATATCTTTATATCAATATTTAACAAAGAAATTGGTCTGTAGTTTTCTGGCCTGGATAAATCCTTCCCTGTTTTCGGCAGAACCACGAATCTCACCTCCAACAATGCCGACTCTCTAATAGGGGAAGAAAATAGATAAGTGTATAGGATTCTCAGACAAGGACTAAGCTCCTCTTTAAAGGTGTTATAAAATAATGCTGAGAAACCGTCTGGTCCTGGAGCTTTGTCCAAAAGTAGTCTATCTATGGCCTCCTCTATCTCTTGCATAGATATTCCTCCGCTCAATTCCTTTTGCTGAGATATCATAATTTGTGGAAGATTAATGTCCTCCAAAAACTCTTCTAAATATCGAGAGTAACTTGTTTCTGGAGAAGGAGCTGTGTATAGATTTAAATAATATGTCCTAAAGGTATTTGCTATGTCCACCGGACTAGAATTTAGTTTCCCTGTGACCCCATCCATTAAGTTAGCTACTCAGTTATTTTTCTTCTGTTTCTTTATTCTTTGAGCCAACAATTTCCCTGATTTCTCCCCTTGTCCTATATATGTAGCCTTCCATTTTGTAGCTGTCTTCAACATATGATTAAGCAAATGAGCTGCATATTTTGCCCTCAAGGCACATAATTCCTCCCAAGTAGCCTTGTCCATTGCCTGATGCATATGGGATTCTATATATTTTATTCTGGCAAGCCAATTTTTTACCTGCTCCTCAGTCTTACATTTTCTTATAGAAGCCAACCGAATAAGCTCTCCTTTCCATACCACTTTCATTGCCCCCCAAAGCGTGTCTCTGCCCTCCACCAACTCACAGTTATTATACCAGGAATTCCTAATAAAAGTTTTCATATGATTTACAACTTCTACCTCACCTAGAAGCTGATTATTGAGGGACCATGTTTTAGCTACCCCACAGTAATTCTGAACCTTCAATTTTAACCAGATTAAAGAATGATCTGACAGGATTCTTGGATAGATGCCTACATCCTCAATCCCCTGCAAAGCCACCTTGCTTATAAGGAAGTAATCTATTCGGGAGTATGTTTTATGCGGTGGAGAGTAGTAGGTAAACTCTATCTCCTGTGGGTAAGTAGTTCTCCATGGGTCAACTAAACCAGAGTCTTCCATAAATTCCCTCAAAGCCCTTTGAGCTGGTGATATAGCTGTTCTTCTACGAAAGGATTTATCCAAGTCATTAGAGTAAACAAAGTTCCAATCCCCTCCCAACAAACATGGTACATTTGGGGTAGACGCTATGATATCCATTAGGGGAAGAAAACATTTTGGAGACTCCACATTTGGCCCATAAACTGACCCCACAGGGTATCTACCCCTGCCAAGAGCCCTAAAATGATAATATATCTCCCTTCCGGTTCCTTCCATGCTTTCTTTTCCTGAAAAGGGACATTCTTATTAATCAATACTGCAACTCCCCCTCTTCTGGAATTTTTTCCCACACCAAATGCTTGGCCTACCCACATTTTCCACAAGGTTGAGACACAGTCTGTCAAAATGTGAGTTTCCTGCAACAGGACTATATATGGTTTATATTTACTAAGGTGTCTTAATACATTATATTTTTTTGTATTGTCCTTCCCACCTTTAATATTCCACAACATTATATTTCAACTCCCCATACCTCTGTCTTAATAGTCCTCTTCTTCTTTTGTGTCCAGTTTAGCCCCATTTGCCTTCTAGGTCCATTGTCACCTGGTATATGCAGTCCCTCTCCCGCCTTCCTACCATCACCTCTCTCAGTCACCTCACCCCCTCCACATTCCCTCCCCCCCTCCCTGGCTGAATGCCTGCTCCTAAACGTTAAGGTCATCATGCACTCTAGGAGCCACTCAGCGGATCTTACACCTCTCGGTTAATATACCCTTCCCCCATCATTCCCCTTAGACCCTAGCAAATAAATGCAATCCTCTATAAAAGTCCAAAATAATTACATAACAGTAACACACTAGTTAGTTATTTCTCCCTTCTCAGAGCCCTTGTCAGACTCCGAGTAGATTTATCCCTTTATCAACATCATAATTGTACATAATCCGTATTGATTCCTTACCATCTTAGCCACAGCCTGAGCTAGTAATCTGACCCTTCCAAAATATAGCCTCTTTCCCCAACCTTAATATTTACTGCAATCAAAATCTCCAAAATAACTCTCATAATGATGCCCTAATCCAAATAAAAGATACGCCACTAGAGGGCGTTAAACCACCATGTCAAATATTAACATTACCTCCCAGTCGCTTCCAAACATACCTTCCCCCCTTGTCTCTTTTAACAGGTGACCAGGAAAGGGGCCAAAAACTATATAACCGAAGCAAAAATAACCACCCTGACACCAACTGTCTCAAACCGCAGCGAGACCACCGAGAACCCAACTACTAGGGTCTTTATGTTATACTTTCATCCGAAAGTCTTTATCTCCCCCTCCGGACGTCGCCTCTGTTCTACTATCACTTCTTATCCCCACTGAAACTTCCCCTAATCCCCAAAGTCATTAAACTTCCATTATCTATCTAGCCCAGTATGTAAATACTTGATGTGCCTGTGGAGAGAGAGAAAAAAAAAAGAGTACAGTGGTCCTACTACACCACCTCCAAAAGCACCCACTAGAATACCCCAATTATGAGGCGTACATCTATGTAGCCAAAATGTAACTCAAAAATTAACTATCATAGCTCATAATTAAGGTTTTCGAAAGTCATACATTAGCCGCCGCTTTTAGCACTACACGCTGAAAGACGCACTAAGCCAATAATCGTTATCTTAGCGTTAAGTCCGACTGATTTTAAAGATACGAAGCAAGAAACTATAGTCTCTTTTTATACAATTCAAAGAGCTGTCTCAGCAGCCCTATAGTACATCCAAATGAACATAAAAGTCTATTTTTAAATGTCCAGATTGCATACAAGAAAAGAAAAAAAAAATCAGTCCTTAGAAGAAGTCTTCATATTCCACTACACCTTCGAGATTCCTGTAGCTTCTTGAATACACAAGGACTTTCACCCCTCCTTGTTAAATAAGTCGGGCAGCCTCCGCTTTAAATCCTCCAGCGCTTGGTCCGCCAAATCATACCTCTGATTCCCATTATGATAAGTGACTTCTAGATGAGCTGGGAATAACATTCTATGTTTTATCTTCGCTGCCCATAATTTAGTTTGAATTGGCCTGTATGCAGCTCTATCTTGGCACACCTTGTAAGTAAGATCTGGGACTAGGCACAGCTGTTTCCCCTCCCAATTTTTTTTTCTGCATTTCTCGCTGCTTTCAATATGCAATCTCTATCTACATCATTCAGAACTTTAAATATTATAGGACGAGGTAACTGATCCACTGCAGGTTTCAGCTTGACTGCTCTGTGGGCCCGTTCTATTATATATGTAGGGCCGTTAGGTGATGGACCCGCTACTCGAACACATAACTTCTGCACAACGTTCACAGTGTTTGTGCCTTCCTCCCCCTCGGGGAGGCCCAAGATCACAATGTTATTGTGCCTAGACCTTCCTTCTAGGTCATCAACTTTATCTTCCATCTTCTTTATAATTTTTTTTAGAGTAGTGTTTTCGATCTGGACCCTTTCCATCCTATCTTCTATGGAGGAAATATGAACTTCTGCATCATTGACTATGGTTGTTTAGACCACTGATAGAAGATTTCCACTCCCTAAAGTCAGCAATAAGGGAGAATAATGCGACTTTGATCACAGAAACATCCTCCTGCAGTTGACCCAATATCGAAGATTCTGGACTTGCCTCTGGGAAATCACTTCTCTTGGGCCTTTTTGGCTCCAGGCCTCTTACTGTTGATTCCGCTTTGTCTTCTGAGTCACTTTGAACTTCCTCTTTCTGGAGTTCCATTTTTATTATTTGGACCAGCCCTGTTATTATTGCCTGCTTTTAGTTGGCAAGGTCGTTATTTGGAGAGAAGATTTAATGCTTTTAGCCTGAAAACCGCGGAGCAGCTACATCGAGCTGCTACTCCATCAAGTGCATCACGTGACTCTCACTAACACATCTCTTTCTCTCAGCAGTTGCAACTTGCAATTATCCCTCTGACATAAATCCTGCCATGGTCACAGACAGTTCATGGACAAATGGCATGTTTGTTATTTTTCTGGCAATGTTTGCACCATTATTTAAATTTGAATTCTCTTACTTTTTTGGTTTTTACATTTTCTCATCAAATGTGTTCCAGATGACACATACTGTTCCAGTTCTGCTCTATATGAGCACTATACAAACTCTGAAAGGACTGTTGCTAATAACTTACAGGCCTCATATCATAGTTGTTACTGCAGTTTCTTCAATTGGCATCTACTGCAATGCCCTTTACTTTGGGCTTTCTGGGGTTGAAATCTGCCGCTACAGCTTGTGCAGAACGTGGCAGCCCGGGTTTTGACTGGGATAAGCAGGTCCTGTCACATTACCTCGGTGCTGCGCGAGCTTCACTGGCTTCCAATACGGTAGCGGATCACCTTTAAAGTCATTTTATTGACTTTTATAGCTCTTCATGACCAGGGTCCATCCTATCTGAAAGACCTGCTGGTTCCTTACTGCCCCGGCCGATCACTCCGCTTGGCCGACATGGGGTTGTTAGAGATTCCAAGAGTGAGTTTGAAATCCTCTGGCAGCAGAGCATTTTCTTATGCTGCACCCACTCTTTGGAATTCTCTACCATGCCAGTTACGGGAATGCTCCTCCGTGGAGATTTTCAAGAAGGAATTGAAAACACATCTATGGAGAATGGCCTTCTTGGAAGGTTAAATGTATTGTAAAATGTGTGACATTTTATTGTAATTTATTATGTTTTTATGATATATTTTATAATGTTCGTGGTTTTGATGTTTGTATTGTATATTAAAGCTTTTATTAACTTGTTCAGCGCCTTGATACAGTGAAAGGCGCTATATAAATACAATTATTATTATTTATCACTTTCTCTCAGTTTTGCTGTCATTCTCCTTAGATACGTATTACTAATAAAATATGCCATCACCACTGCTCACCATGCAAGCCACATGTGCCATACTACTTTTATTTCTATAAATCATCAGTTTATTATGTTTGATGTCCACCATGGGTATCATTTTTGGAAACAGCAGCAGCCTCACTCAGAGCAGCCATGCATCTCATACCAACCTTAAGAATGCCCACCACGGGTATAATTTTTATAAACAGCAGCAGACTCATTCAGAGCAGCTGTACCTCTTGCATCTGCCTCATCAGTGCCCATCATGGGTATAAGTTTTGGAAACAGCAGCAGGCTCAATCAGAGCAGTTGTGCCTCTCATACCTACCCCAACAATGCCCACCATGGGGTATAATTTTTTTGGAAGAGCAGCAGGCTCACTTACAGCTACTACACTTGTCATACCTGCCTCGGCAATGCCCACCATGGGTATAATTTTCAGAAACAGCAGCAGGCTCAATCAGAGCAGCTGCATCTCTCATACCTGCCTCATACATGACAGGGCTTAGGGCACCTAACAAACAGTGCAATAGTATACAGCCTACAGTCAAACACAGTCTTTCACATTTTTGTTATGGTCAAGGTAAGGTAATAGGGTAGTAGAATAGGGTAGTAACTACCTGACCCAAACAAACTACCCATTTTTCTTTAGGGTATTTTAGGGTAATTTCAGGTACCATAGATTAAAGGTACCTGTGGCATTTTGGGTTGGATATTTCAGTACCCACCCATGCCTAATATCATGTTGCCCTTAGCCTTTTCATTTCTAGGGTTAATAATTTGAGTATGTGCAAATTCTCCATGTAGCGCTTGCCTCCTAAGTCACTAACCAGCTTGGTGGCCTTGTGTTGGCCCTTCTCAGTCTTTTAAATGTCCTTTCTATACTGTGGTGACTAGAGCTGAATGCAGATTCAACATGTGGTTCAGTCAGGTCTTGTATAGAGGTAGGATGACCTCCTTTGCCCTGCACCATCCACCCCATCCCTCACTGCACTCCAGTATTGCATTTGGTTTCTTGACTGTCACAGCACATTGCGGGTCTGCTTGAGCTTTTGGCTCAAAATGACTGTTTTCTGCAGTTGTACGGTGAAGTGCTGCACCACACATAGCCTATGTGCGTCCTAGATTCCTTGCCCCTAGGTGCAGTACACTGCACTTTCCCACATTAACTCTGAGCCCTCGTTTCTCAGCCCAGGCCCCAAATGTGTACTGGTGCCACTGTAGTGCATCTTCTTCCTCTGCTGTGTCACCTCTTTTGACAATTTAGTGTTATCAGAAAATGTCATCAGCCTGCTTCTAATCTCCTTTTTTACGTCATTTATAAATATGTTAAAGAGCAGAGGACTCAACAGACTCAGCATAGGCCTCTGTGCTACTCTACTCAACACATCCCTTCACTCTGCATGA
This sequence comes from Neoceratodus forsteri, assembly GCA_016271365.2. Classification (NCBI taxonomy): domain Eukaryota; kingdom Metazoa; phylum Chordata; order Ceratodontiformes; family Ceratodontidae; genus Neoceratodus; species Neoceratodus forsteri. The sequence continues at coordinate 1,274,078,392 of CM057450.1, read as the reverse complement.
TAACTATCCACCACCACTCTCTACTTCTTATCTATTAGCCAATTGGCTATCCACCTCATGGACACTTTGTGGAGTCAGACTCCATAAGATGCTACTTTCTCCATAGGTTTTCCTTGTGTGATAGCATAAAAAGCCATACTGAAGTTCAGATAGGTTACACTCACTACCAGGACTCTATAACCCCCCATCTAGTTGCTTTCTAGAAGAAGGCCATCAGGTTGGTTTGGCAGGATCCTTCTGTAAAAAACATGTATGTTATGGAACAACCTGTCTACATTCATGTGCTGAATCACCGCATCTTTTAGGATTGACTGAAACACTTCCCATCACCAAGGTAGGCTCACCTTTATCTGATCTCACCCTCTTCTTGAATAGGGAATTGACATATAGTAGGCTGTTTTCCAGTTTTCCGGCATGCCCCTTGTCTTTCTGTCTGAACACTGATGCAAAGTACTGTATCTATTCAGTGGTTCTGGTATCCCCCTGCCTTGATTAATTGTTTTTCTCCCTCTCCAAAGGATCAGCAGTCCACCATATCCCTGACTCCTTTTGTTCCCTATATGTTGAAAAACGAGTTTATTATTCCACAAGATCCACAGTGCAATCTTGTCTTCTGAACCAGCCTTGGCCTGGACAATTTTGGACCTGCATTTCCCTGGTAATTCCCTGTACTCTACTTCTATCACTCAGTCAACAGAATTGTTCCACATCCTCTGAATTTCTTTGGTCAACCATGGAGTCCTTCACCTAGCCCTCATCCCATTGTTACCCATGGAAACACTGTTAGTCACTGCCCAGCTGCCCACATTATATTTTAATTTAGGGCCACTGTTCCATATTTTGGCCACCCTCTGAGGGATGTAATGGTCTCCAGTGTGTCACATTATACTGCTCCACTCAGTTTGAATACATGTCCACTGATTCTGGTTGCATTCACCCACTCAAATGTCTGCACAAACTCCATGTCATCTATCACTTTGATATTCAAAACACTGATCATGTCCCCTCTCAGCTTCATCTTCTCCAGGCAAAATACTTGTCCAATCACTCTAAATACTGTAGCTAGTTTCTCCTTAGCCAACAATCAGCTTGGTTGCCCTGTGCAGAACCCTCTCAATTTCTTCAATGTCCCTTCTGTACCATAGTGACTAAAACAGGCACAGTCACCAGAAAGCTGTACAGTGGGGGAGAATAGCTCCTTTGATTTGCTCCTTACCATCCTCCTCATGCAACCCAACATTCTGATTGCTCTCTTTACTGCAGAAATACATGCAGGGTACACAGGGGAAACAGCAAAGGTTAGGGGAGGGGCCACTGAAAAGGGGATACACTATCATGAAACAGCAGAAAGCACAGGGAACCCTCCCATAGAAACACAGGCTGCAGAGAGATATGCAACAAGCAGTTGACATTTATTATGTAAGGTTACCACATCACACACACTCAAATAAAGGATGAAACATCTGAAAATCGACATATTACATAATAAATGTCAACTTTTTTTGCATATTTCTGTGTTTCTACCATGTTTGTAGGAAGGTGCACTGTGCCTTCTTCTGTGCAGAAACAATATTCCTGCCTGAGTAATGCTTACTCTCCATAATTACCTGTAGATCCTTCTCCTTGGTTGTGCTGTCCATTGTTGCACTAGCATTCTTAGCTTCCCATCTGCCCGACAACTTGCTATACACTTTGTTTGCCATACTGTTTTGTGCTACTTTACCCATGAAGTTTCCATGGGTTACAGTGGCAAAGGCTTGATTAAGTCCTGGTTGATTACATTCACTGTCTAGCTCTATCATCTTCCTCTCTTGTTACCTCATCAAAGACAACAATCAGGTTGATATGGCAGAGTCTTCTTTTTTTTGTAAAGCCATTTTGTGCACTACAAAACAGCTCATTCACTTTCATGTGCTAAAGTACCACATTTTATGATTGACCTGAACAGTTTGCCAAGCACATAGGTTAGGATAACAAGTCAGTAGTAACCTGGGTCCAACCTTGTCCTTCTTGAATAGGGGAATGTCCATGGCAACTGGGCCAGCTTCAGAGTTTTTTGGCCCGCAGCAGGATTTGTGAAGTCATGGGGCTCCCCTACTTGGCCCACTCATGATGGCTATTTTCCAGTCATCTGACACTATCCCTGTCTATACCGAGTCATGAAAGATATCAATGAGAGATAAAGCTAGAACCCCTTTTACCTCTCCTCTCACCTTTGTGTGAATACTACAGGCATCCAGGCCATGAGATTGTCCTGGATTCACGCCCTCTGGATACATTTATTTCTGTAACATGTAATACTGAAACTGCTGGTCATATAAGTACATCTGTACCTATTGGTGTAACTAATAGTCCAAGGCAGATAGAAGAGGGCCCCTTAAGGTTATGTCCCTCTGAAGAGGAATTAAGGGGACCTAACAGTCAGGCTAGGTTAGACCTTATTTTTATAGTATCAGATTTATTCCAGAACAAGGGTTAACCCGCTCCTAAAGAACATGGTTTGGTTACTTTAGAAAAGGGGGGTTGGAGTGTTCTCCAGACAGGCTGCATATTGCAAGAGTCTTGTTAAAAGGCTCAATGGTGTTTTTCTCTTCTGAGATCTTTGCTTTGGTTAATATTGGTAGTTCAAATTATGATGTCAGCTTTAAAAATGTCTCCAGCCTGGAGAGGTTCTGATCACAGTATCAGGGGCTGAAAAATACCCCAGTATGTATTCCATTCCACTCACTAAACCATTAGTCAAGACTATCACAGTTATGTTTAGAAATGAGGGGGTGAACGTTGAGGACGTTCTCTTTTGGCTGCAGCAGTGTGAGGTCCTGGGTAGACCAACACCTATATTGGATAGCGAACAAATTTGGGATGGTTGGTGGAGGATAAGGGTGAAACTTTTTTCCACCAATTCAGGCCCTGTGCATCTCCCCAATAGCTTTTTTGTGGGGTAATGATCGAAGGTCCCTCTTTTACACAGGGCTACCCCATTCCTGTTTTAAATGTGGCTCTCACACCCATCTTAGTTCAACCTGTTATACTGCTCATTGCAGCCTTTGCCTTGAATATGGCCATATTGCAACAAATTGTTTGAATTTGTTTAAGTGCAATCTTTGTGAATGGACTGGTCACACCTATGGGCATTGTCCCTGGGCCTCTCATAATAGAGAGGACTGCCCATCCCATGAGGGCCTGATAAATACCGCCCAGCAGATGCAAGCTAAAAGAGTAGCTGAGCAAAGCCTTAGGACAGCCAGAGAAATAACTGATACACAGCTCACGGATGTTCAAATGTCAACAGAGACCACATCAGCAGATTCCATTAGGTTGGAGGAAGGTGTAAGCCCACCAAAATCTACCAAGGGCACAGTTGAGGTGATTGTCTCTGAGATGCCCCCCCTCCCAGTCAGGACAGGCCTTTTAAGTTAGTCTCACAAAAGAAAAATGTTCCAGACTAGGGAAATCATTGGCACCTGAAATAACTGGGGAATTAGGGGTTCTAAAGGGTGCAGGTTCCTCCTCATTGAAAAAGGAAATAAAAATGCTGATCTGATAACTGAACCATCAGAAGGGGATTCTGGAGAGGAAGAAACTGATACCTCTTCCATTGCCTTCACAACAGACATGGAAGGGTAGTTTAACTTTTTGATACAATATTGGTCTTCTATATTACTATATTCCTGATGCATTGCCTTACCAAAGAAATGACTTGGAGTATTGTTTACTCTACAGGAAGGCAGAAGTGATATTTATTGCATACAGGATACCCGGCTTAAAACCCACATTGAGCTCCAACAAGCATCTAAAACCTGGACTTATGGATAATCTTTCTGGTCCACCGGGGGAAGACACCTGTGATAGGGTGGGTATACTCCTTGGCAGTCCTCAGTTAAGAGTGTCTAGGTTGGTAGACATTCATCCAGGGAAGGCATTACTCCTAGATATTTCATACAGGACAGAGAGGTTTCACCTTATTGCTACACACGCTGCCTAAAGTAAAGTGCAGAAAGTTTCCTTACATAGAAACAAACATAGAAACATATAATTTAACGACAGATAAGGACCGCTTGCCCCACCAAGTCTGCCCATTTCCATACCTAATGGATAAGCTGCAGATCCTAGTTAACCAACAGCCTACTTCCTCCTACCCCCAACCCCAGAACTGCCTTATGTCTGTCCCATGAATTCTTGAATTCCCCCACTGTTTTGACTCCACAGTCTCCTCAGGAAGGCTGTTCCATGCATCCACTACCCTCTCTGTGAAAAAATACTTCCCCACAATACCTCTGAGCCATCCCCCTTCTATCTTCAAATTGTGCCGTCTTGTCCTTGCACATCTCTTTTTTTGAAAGATGCTACCCTCTTGGACTTTGTTGACTCCCTTGAGGTACTTGAAAGTTTCTATCATGTCCCCCCATCCCTCCTTTCCTCGAGGGTATACGTATTAAGCTCTTTAAGTCTCTCTTCATATGTCTTCTGGTGCAAACCCTGCACCATTTTAGTTGCCCTCATCTGGACTGCCTCCATCCTGTCTATATCCTTGTGTGCATGCAGTACTCCAGATGGGGTCTCACCAGCTGCCTATACAGAGGGATAGCAATTTCCTGTTTTCTACTGGTGATGCCTCTTCCTATACATCCCAGTATCCCCCCAGCCCTCCTCACTGCCCTCTCACATTACTTGCCTACCTTTGGTTCATCTGATATGACTACCCCCAGGTCCCTTTCCATTTTTGTTGTTGTTAGTATCTCACCCCCCATAGCGTACTCTTCCCATGGGTTTTTGTTTCCTAGGTGCCTTACTTTGCACTTCTTAGCATTGAATCTAAGCTACCATACATTTGACCATTCCTCCAGCCTTGCCAAGTCCCTTGTCATCCTTTCCACCCCACCTTGTGTATCGACCTTGTTGCAGATCTCTGTGTTGTCTGCAAAGAGACATATTTTTCCTTCTAGTCCCTCTGCAATGTCACTTATAAAGACATTGAAGAGGACCAGTCCTAGAACTGAACCCTGCGGTACCCCACTAGTAACCCGTTCTTTGTTCAGAGTGGACTCTGTTTACTATCACCCTCTGTGTCCTGCTCTCCAGCCAATTTTTTACCCAGGCTACCATCTTGGGACCCACTCCCAGGCTGGCTAAACTTATATATTAATGTTTTGTGTGGGACTGTGCCAAATACCTTGCTAAAGTCTAGGTAGACCACGTCCACAGTCCCTCTCTGATCTACTACTTTGGTCATCCAGTCAAAGAAATCTATTAGATTAGTCTGACATGACCTACCCATTGTGAATCCATGCTGCCTTGGGTCCTGTGCTCCTCTGGCCTCTAGATACTCAAAAATTCTCTCCTTCAGAAGTGATTCCATCATTTTCCCTATCACTGAGGTCAAACTAACAGGTCTGTAGTTTCTGCCTCTGCCCTGCTTCCACTTTTGTGAAGCAAAATTACTTCCGCACTCCTCCAGTCCTCAGACACCACCCCATCCTCCCATGATTTGTTAAAGAGGGTAGTCAGAGGTGTCACTAGTTCTACACTTAGTTCTTTTAGAATTCTGGGATGAATCCCATCAGGCCCCATTGCTTTGTCCACCTTCAGTTTCAAGAGTTCTTTCAGAACTCTTGCTTCTGTGAATGGGCTGGTATCAACCCCCCTATCCAGAGTGTTTCTGTTGTTTGGTTTAGGTACCTTCCCTTCTTCACTTTTGAATACTGAGCAAAAATATTTGTTTGGTATCTCTGCCTTTTCACAGTCACCCTCTGCCCACCCCCCTTCCCTTTATTGAGCCTCACTATCCCTTCCTCGGTCTTCCTTTGCTCCTGATGTACCTATAAAGGTTTATCCCCTTGTTAACTGAGTTGGCTATCCTTTCCTTGGTTTGGGCCTTTGTTGTTCTGACTGCCTTCCTTGTTTCCTTCTGCTTTAACTGATACAGTTCCCTGTCCTGCTCCTTCTCGATTCCTTGTACTTCTGAATTCTATCTTTTCTTCTCTAACCTTCCTGCCACCTCCTTTGAGAACCATAGTGGTTTTTTACATCATTTTGTTTTGTTTATTTGCTTCACACAAAGGCTTGTTGCCTTAGTGATGGCAGTTTTTATTATTCCCCATTGTTCTTCCACCTCTCTTTCCCGCCCATTTGCTAGTGCATTCCTTAGGCACGCACCCACTTTGGCAAAGTCAGCCCTCCTAAAGTCCAGGACCTTTACCTTTATATGGCTTGACTCTACTGCTGTATTTATTGTGAACCATACTGTTTGATGGTTGCTAGTTCCCAGATGGCTACCCACTTCTACATCTGTGATCCTCTCTCCATCTCCATTTGTGAGTACCAGGTCTAAGATTGCTCCCTCCTGAGTGGGTTCCAGTACTAGTTGTCTAAGGCATGCCCGCTGCAGGGCATCTAGAATGACCTCACTGTTTGATGTGGCTGCAGCAAATGCACTCCAGTTAACAGCTGGCATATTTAGGTTCCCCAACAACAATATCTCCCCTTTTTCTGCCATTCTAAGGATAACTTCTATCATTTCCTTGTCCATTTCCTGTCCCTGAGATGGGGGTCTATATACAACCCCTGTGCGGATTGTGGTGCCATTGCCTGTCTCCAAGTTGACCCACTGTACTTCCTCTCCTCCCTGTTTACCCTTTCGTTCTGTTGCTTTGATTCCTTCACTTATGTAGAGAGCTACTCCACCTCCTCGTTTACCCTCCCTGTCCCACCTGTAAATGGTGTACCCTGGTATGCTCACATCCCAGTCATGATTCTGTGTGTACCATGTTTCTGTGACTGCCACAATATCCAGATGTTCCTCTTCCATCAAGATCACTAGTTCAGGAAGCTTGTTACCCAGACTACGGGCATTGGTACTCCTTACTCTTCTTGTTTAAAGAACTCCAACCCTTTCTTCACACCTCACACCTTGTCTTCTGGCTGGGTGATTTAAATTGTGGTTTGAAACAATTATAAAGAGGTTTACAGACAAATAAACTTTTCTGCGACTCAATAACATTACAAAATATAGTTACTACAGCTGGATTAATTGATGTTTATAGGAGACAACATCCTTCAGGCAGTTATACATACTTCAGAGGCCCCCTAAAGACTTGTATTAACTTCATTTTTGTTTCTTCTGTGCTGACTATTTTAAATGTAAAAACACATGTGAGTTTTGGATCATGTCTCTATTGCTTTGCAATTTACTTGGCATAATTCTCCGCAATGCAAGAAAAGTAGCTGGAGACTTAATGAGTCCCTTCTTGATGACCCGGTAGTGCAAAGCATGTGGAGGCGGGATTGGTCAGCCAGGATCTTAGTATTACAATGTTATGATGAATTACCAGACTGGTAGGAGGATACCAAAAAATCTTGGCAGGTGCTTTTTCAGAACAGGGCCAAGTATGTAGCCAGTAGGGATTATATTTACTGCCTCCAGTTACGTCAACAATTGCAGCATTTAATTTCACAGTCTGAGATAACAAATTTTGATTACAGCACACAAATCAGTACCATAAGGTCACAAATGGCCAATTTGCAATATGACCAAGCTAAGTCCCTTAGTCAAGAGCTTAGGTTTGGTACTCAGATGCAGAAGAGGTCCATGGACCCCTTTAAAGAATGTAAATCCAGGGTTGATAATAGAGTCATTAATGAACTCAAAGCACCTGCAGGGCATGCATTCTCTACTCCAGAAAGTATTCTACAAGTAGTAGAACAACATGTAGACTATCTGTTTGGCAATAGACCACAGACCTTAGAGGCCCAGGGATAATCATACTTTGATTCACTTGTATTACCACAAGTAACAGATTTGGACTCACAAGAGTTAATAAAAGAAATTACTGTGGGGGAATTGGAGGCAGCTATTTGTCATCTGAAAAAGGACACAGCCAAAGGATCAGATGGCTTGGGGGCAGGGGTCCATAAAATGTTTAGTGCAGAATTGGTCCCAGCACTTGTAATTCTTTTCAACCTTATGTTAACATCCTCGAAGTATGCTGCTTCCATGAATGAGGCAATGCTAGTTTTGCTGGATAAAAAAGGTCCCAAATCAAACATTGGAAACTGGAGACCATTAAGTCTCCTAAATACTGATTTTAAAATGTGAAGTAAGATCCTTTTGGCCAGATTAACAAAAGTCTCTAACTGCTTAATTAGTTCTCCCCAAACTTGTACAATTTCTAATAGGAAACAGCAGTACAATTTAATAGTTCTGAGGGAGCTTTTTCATAGAGGAGAGCGGGGAGGTCTACAAGGCTATCTGCTGGGTTTGGACCAAGAAAAAGCATTTGACAGGCTGGCACATGAGTTCCTGTTTTACACCCTGCTGGCCTTTGGTCTTCCAAAACTGTAAACTGGATCTGGAGTATGTACCAGAGAGCATAATTATACCCAGTGTCAATGGCTGGTGTGGCAGGCATATCAATATTTGTAGGGGGCTTCATCAGGGCTGTCCTCTAAGTCCCTTACTCTATGCTTTTGAGATTGATATTCTTACATGAAGGATAATGCTTACTAGTGATATGGGGGGAAGGGCTCTCTTTCACCCCAGATATTTCCCCAATAAGAATTTTAGCATATGCAGATAGCCTTGTTTTAATGTTAACCCCAGATACTTGAAAGGTTACTCTGCCTAATACAGTACCTTATAAAACTTTACGGGCGTGTCCAGGTCTAATATTAACTTGAGAAAAAGAAGAGGGGTGACTCTGGGTAATGTCCCCCTCCCTGAAACAGGTAACATCTCTGGTATTAGGATATTCCAGGATCCAATAAATATATTGGTTGTCGATTTTGGCCCAGGTGGCATAGCGTTGGCTAATTGGGAAAAGGATATGGCTGGTTGGAAGGGACAACAACTTTCCAAAAAAAAGAGAGTAGTTTTAATTAAGACACTCTCAGTTCCCATATTTTTGTATATAAGGAATAATTACTAAATTATATAGTGTTTTTTCCAGTTTTTTTGGGGTTCTAGATTAAATCCCATTAAAAGGGAATTTACATGTTGGACTGTTCCAGAAGGAAGCGCCAATATGATGCACCCGATAGCATATTTTTTTCAGTCTTTTTTCCTGTTATAATACTGGGATTGCTTTAAAGACAGGTGAGAAATTATGGAAGCCATTGGTAAACATGTGGTTGGAGCCATGCCTCTTTCTGTGGGGTCTTGGGAAATCTAGGCTTCTTAGTAAAATAGCCTCAGTACCCCAATATGGACTAGACTGTATTAAATATGCTATGAAATGGGGGCAAACTGACTTGCAATTTCAAACCTCTGATAGGAAAACCATTATAAAGCTATCTTAAATGTAGAGTGTCAGACAGCAGTCTCCTTTCTCCTTTGTCAGGATGCCCCATTAGAGGGTGTTCTCATACAGTTAACAAACCCAAGAATTCCCCCATATGTGTGGGACTGTGTCTGGTTGGGAAATTATGGTAGATTAAGTGTGCTTAATAATAATAATAATAAGCATTACGTGTGCTTAATAATAATAATAAGCACAAGCAGATATCTGAGAAGTATTATCCTAGAGATACCTGTATTCAAGTCCTAGAAACACAACATTTATTATGTTTGCTTGCACGCATGTGCAAGAAGCATAGTGCCATCATCCGAGTTTTCCAGAGGTGTGTCAGCCTCTTCCAATTCAGTCAGTGTGTTTGCAGGCGCAGTCACAGTGTGCCAATCACTGCTCCAGCTGTCTATGACAGCTGAAAATGCAGTGGCATACAGTTGAAAGGGAGAGCTCCACTTCAATGATCAGAGCTCCCCCCCTTAACACGCATGCACGCATATTGCATGCTGACATGCTCCCCCCCACACACATACTGTATAGCCAACAGGGGTGCCCAATCCCCCGTCGGCTCCAACACCCCCAACAGCCTTACAGCTGCCGCAGCTGAGCCCACCCCAGCATGGCACAAGCCCATATGGTCGACAGGGTGCCCAGTCCCTGTCGGCTCCAGCCCCCAAACAGCCTTTCCAGCTGCAAGCTGAGACCCACCCCAGCGTGGCAAATGTCCCACGTCATCTTAGTAATAAAAAATAAAAATTGTAAATTAAAAACAGTCCTCGCAGTCTCCTGCCCCTGCCCTCACCCACCCACTGTGCACCCTACCTACCCACCCCCACCCCATGCCTCAGGTCCGGTGCGACGGTCTTCGGTGGACTGGGAACCGTCTGCACTCTTCAAAGCTGACCACGAACTGAGGAAATGCCGGTAAGCTGTATAATGTAATAGATAGGGTTTTTCAACCGCTGCATATCTCGGGTATTTTTGGAATTTTCACACCAAATTTTCAACATGGGTTTTAGGGACCCTTCTCATGAATGCTGTCACTGTCATGGCGTTACTCGGGCCCAAAGGGTTATTTCGCAGCCACTGCATGAAATCACCTTTCAGGAATGATTAACAAATGACACTGCCAGTGTTCATAAGGTGGTCTCTCAAAAAGCCTATTTTGAAAATTTGGTGGAAAAATTCCTTAAAATGACTGTTTTATGAGCATGCATTGTGCAGTTCCTACACACGCTTGTAAGTTTGTGAATTTTCAATATTTTCCCTCCAGATTTTCAACATTGCCATTTTACCACACCTTCTTATGAGCAGTACAGCTGTCATTTTTCACATCTGACCCAAAATGTGTTTCCGCCCATATAGTGCACAATGGCACAGTTGGTGTGAGAAATCAATGTATGGGACACATTAAGAAAATCACAGTGACACTGTTCATGAGCAGAGGTGCTAAAATGGCTATGTTGAAAATTTGGTGAAAAAATTCCCAAAAATGACTGTTTTTAGGAGCGCACATTGCGCAGTTCCTACGCGCGCTGGCAAGTTTGCGAATTTGTAATATTTGACATCAGATTTTTCAACAGTGCCATTTTACCACACTTCCTTATGAGCAGTACGCTACTTTTTCATCTCTCCCAAAATGTGTTTCCGCATGTAAGCGCACAATGGTACAGTCGGTGTGCAAAAACAATGTTTGGGACAGATTAAGAAAATCACAGTGACACTGGTCATGAGCAGAGGTCTTAAAATGGTGATGTTGAAAATTTGGTGACAAAATTCCATAAAATGACTGTATTCTGGTGAGCATTGCGCGGTTCCAGCACCCTCGTAAGTTCATGAATTTGTAATATTTTCAGTCCAGATTTTCACCAGTGGCATTTTTCCACACCTCCTTATGAACAGTACAGCTGTCATTTTTCACAACATGGCCGAAATGTGTTTTCACACTTTCAGCACAGAAATGCGTGGTCACTGTGGGAAATCATTGTTCGGGACAGATAAAGAAAATCACACTGACACTGTTCATGATCGGAGGTCCCAAAATGCCTGTTTTAACAATCTGCTGTAAAAAAATTCCCAAACTAGTTACATTACGGGTGTGCGTTGCACAGTTTCTCGCCACGCTCGTGACTTCACCAGTTTTTTTAAGATTTTCACAGCAGATTTTCAACATTGCCATTTTTTAAACCTCCCCATGAACAGTACCGCTGTCATTTTTCACATCCTGTTCGGAATGTGTTTTTGCACCTGTGGTGCCAAATGCCATAGTCACTGTGCAAAAGCAGTTTTCGGCTAACACACTGATATTGCCACTGTTCATGAGTTGGGGGTCACAAAAACATGTTGAAAATTTGGAGTGAAAATACCAACGAATGCCTAAGGCATTAGGGTTTCCGACCATAACGCCCCACCCTGTAGAGAATGACAGGCATCAGGGGTGTGACTTGGGATTCTTGCCTGTCATGCTCATACCATTCCACCCCCACCCATACCCTGCAGCCAGTGAGAGGCATCAAGGTGTACCTCCAACTCTTCGGGCCCAAACTTCACCCCATTCTCCTATACCACACCCATATCACCATATTTCCTGATGGAATGGGGTGCGCATAAGGGCCAAAGACCCCAAGGCACACCGTGACACTTGTCAGTGTCTGTAGGGTAGGATGTGGTGAAATGGCGTGGTCGTTATGCCTGATGACCCAAAGGCACACCCCAATGCCTGTCACTATCTGCAGGGTGGTGGTGGGGTTGGCTTCAGTTAAATACTTCACTGCCATTCCTATTATGCAGCTCTGTAACTTCTACATTACCAATGCCAATGCCAGCAAGCAAACATTCGGCATTGACAAATGCTTGTCTTTGGATTGTATTCATGTTAAGCAATTCTGGGCATTGATAAACATAGAAACATAGAAACATGGAATTTGACGCAGATAAGGACCACTTGGCCCACCTAGTCTGCCCATTTCCCTACCTAACAGATAAGCTGCAGGTCCTAGTTAAGCAACAGCCTACTACTTCCTAGCCAAGGAATGGGAGGAACCCCTTTTCTTGTCCGTTTTAAATGCAGTTCTGTTTTATGGTTCCCCACAGGAACCTGGGGCAAATATCACGCAGACACCATATATATACTGTTTGCCATACTACGGTATTTTATCTGGCAGGCAAGATGTATGTGGGTACTTCAGCAGAAAATGGTGTGACATACAGAAATGTTTGTTACTATATGGAAGGCATTAAATAGAGTCTTGCAGCTAGATATGGAGTGTTTTTTTAAAGAAAAAGTTAAACACCTTTGGATACACTGTAACAAATGAATTGTTTAAAATAGCTTGGTATGCTGAATATAGGATGTATGTGTCCTATGCATATGTTTTGTGTCACAAGTATTTGCATACAATGTTTTCTTCATGATGCAAGTTTTTCTTTGATTGATTGTACTGCTTGATGTTTTCTCTTTGCATTGTTGTAATGAAGTCCAGTCTTCAATAGAAATTCCCTTACTGTGCCTGCAGGGGGAGCCACTGGCCATCTGCAAGATGACCAGTCCTGGTGTGGATTCAGAGAGGATGGACATCTGGGAGGCTGGGGAGCAGGTCTCCTTCCTTTGCCTCGACACAGCGAGAGACTGAGGAATTTTTTGATGCGGAAGGTATATCAGAGAAGTCAACTGAGTCAGATATGTTAATAGATACAGTAGTACCTAAATCAACAAACTTTGCATTACCTAAGGTAAACTACAATACTGGGAATGATCCCTTGGTCGATGACACTATGGAGTTACAAGCTCGGCTAACAGCAGAAGAAGAACGTCTCCAGGCACGACTCCCTTGAAATCGCTGCTACCCTAAAAAAGATTAGGACCTTGGCAACTGCAAACAGTGAAATGGGCCTGCCTGATAACCAAGCCTCTTACTCTAGTGAGCCCTTAGGAACCAGTGACTTGCCTGATTCTCAAGCTTCAAATTTCAGCACTTCTACAAAACCTATAATTTATCAAACAAATGCTACTGACCAGGAAAATGCCACAGTGTTCTCCTTTTCAGCAAAACCAGTTACAAATCAGTCAATGGGACAACATTCAAAAGGTAAACAGCTGTTAGATAATTCTCACAATACTTCTAGACTGCACAAAGATTTACTCATGAAGGATAAATCTTGGTCTCCGGACCAGTGCTGCTTGCAACAGGCTGAAATCAGTCAACAGACTCTCCAAATTGAGTCCCGACTGTAACCAAAGTACCTACTTAGGAAATTAGCCTGAATGCACAGGCGCTTACACAGAGCTTTTCTATGGACCGGTTGATCGCTGACTTTAACGGATCTTCAAACACAGGCAATGTATTACCTCAATCAGTGCACCCTGGAGATAGTACCAATGATTCTTCACAGAAATCTGGGGATGCATCTGGAATAGCACATACAGGTGTTCCACCCAGCCTAAGCCGCTCCACGGGACTTCAGCCAAAATTTCCAAAGCAAGCAGAGTGGACAGTGGAAAGAGTGCTACTGTCAGCAGGTTGGGTGCATAACCCAGAGAACGGTGCCTGGGTATCGGGCCCATCAGCAATACAGATACCACAGAATGTAACTGGTACAACAGGTCCCATGTAGCATGAACTTCCTGGCAATTCCAATCATCCTGCAGTGCACCACACTGGTATGCAGCATTTATATTCTAAAGGTGAAAATGTACTGCCTTCAGACCCTAGTATTGTCCCAGTAATTGCTCAAGCAAGTTCTCCTTTGTCCCTGCCTAAAGAATTGGCACTAACTAAAAACCCTATTTTAAATATTAGAGAGACACTAGAGGTTTCGCCCCACCCCCAGTGGGGAGACTGTTGGTAAACATATGGAGATTCTTGAAACCCATGTGTCTCCAGCATGACAAGCAGCAGATACCTCTGCCCCTTAACATCTGCTGCACCTCTGCAATTCATTAATTGAGAGAATCCTCGTCCCTTTGCATCTTTGTTTCACAATCCAATTTATCAGCAAGACACCATAATGCTGTTAGGTTACTATAAAAAGGGGGTAGGAAACACTTCCAGACCACATCTTTTTTGCTAAAACCCTGTTAAAAGATTCCATGAGTTTCTTTGCAAAAGAGATTCATGCCCTGATACACGTGTCAGGGGAAACTGCATTTGATGTCAGTTTCAAGGTAAATTCAGGATTACAGCATTTCTGGGCCAAATTTCAAGAACTCAAATGTACACCCCTATGGGCCCCTTTTGAGGCAATTTCTCTGACAAGACCAGCATACAAAACTATCACAGTCTTATTCTGAAATGAAGGGGTCAGCGTCACTGACCTCAACTATTGGTGAAAACAGAGGTGTACAGTACTTGGGCAGCCTGAAGCAATTTTTGACTCAGAACACATTTAGACTGGTGGCTGGAAAATAAAGGTGATGTTGAGAGAATCTGATTCAGGACTGGGACATTTACCAAACTGCTTTTTTGTGGGGCTAGGATCGGGGGGTATTGTTCTACATGGGCCAATACAAAGCCTGTTACAAGTGGATCCACCAGACACTTAAGCAGTATATGCAATCAAGTTAAATGTAACTTTTGTCAAGAACTAGGGCATACTAGTGGGCATTGTGTTAATGAGCATAAATGTAATCTTTGCAATGGTTTGGGCCACTCCTACCAAAGCTGTAAATGGGCATCACATAACCAAACTGACCCAACAGATGAAGAGGAACAAAGGTTATTGATATCTACAGCACAAAGGGCTACTTTTCCCCAGGTTTTTAGACCCACCCCAATGGTTCCAGTTCAGAGCCTAGTAGTTAACACACCTTTAGTCCATCCCCATGCAAAGGTCTCTTCAGAACCCCTCCAACAGAAGCAGTAGATATGGAGAATCCAAACCCCTCCTCCCCTCATCCTGGTCCTGCCACTGAGTCACCTAAGGAGGGAAACAAAGGTAAAAGAAGCAGAAATCCTAGGAAAGCACAATCTCAGAGGCAATCTGCCTCAAAAACTCCCCAAACCTCAAATAGTTCTCTTTTGAGTCAATTTGAGGCCCTACAAAATACCTCTGAACTTTCAGACCCTGATTCAGAGGACTCTACCCTATTGTCCTCCCAACCAGACCTGTCATCAGATATGGATGTCAGTGACTTGAATTCTGAAGTCATTGGCTCAACCCAAGACCCCTCTACCACCCATACTGAGTTACAGAAAAACCCTAGGAGATCACACAGGCAGAGATTGAAACACCCCAAGTTAAGGAAGTAATTGGGTTTCTAGCATTTTACTAATGGATAACACTCTCACTATTTACTCCATAAATGCAAATAGCATTAAGAGTGGTAGAAAAAAACAGGCTGTATTTTCACATTATCTTTCTGCCTCTGTGCAAGTTGTTTTCTTGCAAGATACTAGGTTGCTCACAATTTCTGAAGCTGCCTTAGCAACAAAAGACTGGTATGTTGGGCCTTCCTTTTGGTCATGCGGAACATTTACCTGTTCTGGGGTGGGTTTCTTATTCAGAACTACAGCAGCTATAATGCAAATCATTAAATTGATCGATCTAGTTCCAGGAAGAGCCCTAATTTTAGACACCAACATTAACAACATATACTATAGATTGATAAATATTTATGCCCCACAATCCAAAGCTGAAAGAATAGCATTATTTCAGTCTGTGCAACCATATCTTTTTTCATCACGTCCAGTTCTCTTTGGGGGAGACTTTAATTGCAGCCTGACATTACAAGATAGAAGCAAAAATATAAAAAACACAAATATTTTTGTGATATAACTACTTTAAAACAAATTATCCAAGATGCCACATTATTAGATGCTTATTTAACAACTAACAAATGTTCAGATCCTGCTTTTCAAAAGGGTTGCCTAGCAACTCAAATTGATTTTTTTTTGTTTCAGAATCACTTTCCCTTACCAAACTGTTTGTGCAAGAAGCAGAGTTCTTGGATCATAAGATTCTTGGGCTTATTCTAGGCCCTAAGTCTATAGACATGAACAGCCCAGGATACTGGGAATTTAATTCTTCCTTGCTAGATAACCCTCTAGTTCAACAGAGCATTCAATATCACTTAACCATTTGACAGTCTTCAAAATGTATGATACCCCTGTACTTTGGTGGCCACACACAAAAAGAGACTTACAAATTTTATTGAACAAAATAGTAGAGCCTGTAGGGACTAAGAATATCTAACATAATTAACAGACAACGGTTGCAAAAATTACAATCTCTAGCTAGGATGACAAAACGTAACTTTGCAGCACAAATACAGTTGTTAAAACAAGACATGTTAAGTTATTATCTGAAAAAACATGATGGACTGCAAAAGCAACAGTCCTTTTGTACACAGGGAAAAGCAAGTGTTATTTGTCCTTTTTTAAGCTGTAAGTAAAGAATAAAACACAAAGTAATAAATTGCTTGCGTGATGTAGATATGCATGAATACACAGATAAACAGAATCTATTAAGGATTGTTACTCAACATACCTCAACATCATCTTCTTTTTATTTTTTGCATTATTTCTTTATCCCCTCCTATGTGCCCCAGATCTGTCATTTCCTTCAGGCAGCCATGATCCCTGACATCCACCTACTGTCTTCCCTTGGAACCCCCCTACCTCAGATTGCAGCCAACCCTGTGGTAGCTCAGTATAGCTCTTCGCCAAGTGGGTCTCCCTCCTCTGAGGGGGAAAGCACCAGTAGGGCAGCCAGCACACTAATTTCTCTCAGCCCCAGGGTGCTACTGAGTCAGTCAGGCTCCTCGAGAGTTCTTTGGTGGTGTCAGCAGATCATTTGCTGTCATCCTGGCCAATCAGGACAGTTTTCCATTTTCCTGGCACCCCTGATGTTGGGCCACATTTTGTAGTGCTCCCGGTCTCCACCGAGGGTCACTACAGGAGAGGCATCACCCTAAGCCACCCCAGAAGAGGAGAGCAGTTCTTCAGATGCTCAATCCTCTCCCACCCCCACCGACCCCCAGCAACCCGAATCCGTTCCCGAACTCAGGTTGCCGGTGTGGTTTGAAGTAAGGCGCCAGCGCCTCAGCCCTCTGTGCCACCGGGCCGGCATAACATTATCTACTAATCAACCTGTTAACACCACTATTGCATCTCCATTTCTCAACTCTTTCACTCCCCCTACTTATCCAAATGATGCCCTGAATGCCTTGACAGAGGATATCCCCCCCCCCAAGAGGTGGAAGTAGCCATATTTTCATTTACTACCAATACTGCCTCAGGAGCTGATGGATTTACCCTGGAATTACATACATTTTTTGGACCCATAATTTCAAAAGAATTAGCTGCAGCTTTTACCACAATGCTGCAATCAGATTTGATTCCTTTACAGGTGGCAAAAGGTGTTCTTTTTTATATTCATAAAAAAGATGATAGGAAGGATCTCTCGAATTCAAAACCAATAAGTCTCCTGCACTTTGGCTTTAAAATATTAACAAAAATTATGAATATGAGATTATTACAGGCAACCATATATAGTATCTGATCACGCCAGCACAATCTTGTTCAATATCAGATAGAAAAATGATCAACTAACTGATATTAAGAGAAATTTTTAAATATGATAACCATCATGGCACAGAAGGGTTTGTACTGCCATTCAATCAGAAACAGGCTTTCGATTCAGTTAAAGAGGGCAGGAAATTTGTGCTAATTGGCAGCTGTTTATAAAGTTCTTATTCTCAGAAATTATATGCATTCCCCTAAAGTATCTATATTTAACTGTACCTGAATAAAAAGTGGTAGGAAAAATTGTATTTTGCGTTGTTTTGTTCTTATGGGCTAATAGTATTAAGAATTATACTAAGCATTTGACTGCTTTCTCCATTTTGTCCATGCTTCTTGGTACAGTCAGACCTGGTTAATCCATAAGCATTTGTTTTTAACCATTTTGTTAAGTAATAAAAATATATCTAGCAACCAGACAATGTCCTGAGGATTTTTATTAACATGTCAAAAATTCTGTTTCAGAGGTTTCTTGTTCAGATTATCAGGTATACATAATAAGGCTGGATTAACCATGTCTGCCTGTAATATTATCTTTTTGCAAGACACTAGACCTAAATCTCTGCTTGACTTGACAAACACAAAGAAGCTCTGGAAGCATGGCCCTTCCTTTTGGTCCCCTGGTCCGGACCGATGTGATGGAGTGGGTGTTCTTTTCTGCTCTTTTCTCCACCAGGTCCAATATGTGTCTTACTGCTAGATGTTCTGTATGACCATTTTCCCTTATACCTCATTAATGTCTATGCCCTCCAAACTAAGTCTGGTAGGATTGACCTGTTTCAGGAACTGAGACCTTACCTCCATACTTGTTGCCTAGTGGTATTAGGTAGAGACTTTAATTGTAGCCTTCCCCAGTACCTCCACCAAGATTTATTGTGACTCTGTCTACTTGCAGGATGTCATTGACTTCCCTGACAGACGGGGCACTGCGTCTACCCTCTGGTATGCCCACTTTTCATAAAGGCACCCTGGCTACCCACATTGATATTTCTCTTCATCTCTCCCACACTCACCACAACTCAGTTTAGGATGATACCCATTGAAACATTTGGTCACTCTGCTATCCTTTGTTCCTGCTCACATGAGACTTTACCTGAACTTAGTCTACCTGGTGCCTAAACACCTGTCTTTCAGATGACTCTCGAGTGGAAGCTAAGTCGTGAACGGTTATTTTAGGACTGTTGTTTGGTGTTTGGGGCTTATGAGAATATTCCTCAGTGATGGGAGGACACTAAACGTGACTTCCGATCCCACTTTAAATCTTGAGCAACAAGAGGGGAAACCTCAACAATATCTGCTCTATTTATCTTTGCAATCCAAATTGCATAGGCTGATCTCCCAAAGATACACCACAATGCTGACTTGACTGACTCCATTTCTAGCACTAGGTCTGCTATGAAGGACTTTCAGAACAATCGAGCCTCTTCTTTGTTATTTAAAATGAAGTGTGAAACTCAGGGTAAAAAAAAATCCCTGGATTGTTTCAAAGCTAGTCAACAAAGACGTAATTGCAACTTTATGTGTAGTCTTTCTTCCCCTATGGACAATGTATTTATTTATTTATTGAATTTGTTGACCGGGTAGGCTCACTGAGACTAGAATTCCCTTTTTCAGGGGCATCCGGCGGGGGGGGGATACAGATGGTAACCAACTGAAATTGAACTAGATTAAACTGTTGGTGGTATTTTTAGTGAACCTACTTTTTGTAAGTATGATATCCTTTACATTGTTCAGGACCATCTCGCACCTACATTTGGTTCTTCTGGCACTTTACCTGACCCTGGGAATGTTCTAAATACCTTTCAAATACTCCCAGAACATCATCACTTCCCTTACTCAACCTGTCCTCCTCTCCAAGGTGGAGTCTACTCTACAGGCTCTGCAGAAAACTGTGGCTCCTAGAAATGATGGACTCCGTTCAGAGTTTTATATCAAATTTCAATCATATATTAACCCCACTTTACACTTTATGTTCAGTCATTTTTTCCATACTGGTTGCCTGGCCCCTTCTTTATGGTTTTTATTTTTAAGAAGGATGATGAGAACTCCTTGCAAAATTGGCATCCATTGTGCCTTTTAAACACTGATCAAAAGATTTTGTCCTTGATATTGGTACACCGACGTGCCACTGTAACCCCATTTATTATTTCTCCATCTCAAACTTGTGTTATTCCCTCGCAGACACATCCAGGACAACTTGATTTTGCTACATGAACTGTTTGACAGGGGATGGACACACTTGACCACTGGGTTTATTTTATCCTTGGACCAATCAAAGGCCTTTGACTGTGTGGAACATCCCTTTTTGTTTGCCACCCTTACCAAATATAGTTTATCACCATTGTGGTTCCTTCTGTTAATTGTTGGTCTGGTGCTCCTGTTCAGGTTCAGAGAGATGTTAAGCAGGGCTGCCCTCTGAGTCTCTGCCTGTATGCTTTCTCCATAGACACTCTGTTGTGACTCCTTAAGTCCAATTTGGACATTGGGTGATCTCCCTACTCCCTGAGACCCCTGCTTTTAAGTCCCTGGTTTATGCAGATGAGGTTAGTATCCTGCTCCTGGATCTTCCCTCGAGTTGTGGTGTTCAGCACACCTTGTATGCCTATTCACAGGCTTCCAGTTCTTGCATCAGTTTTAATAAAAGCATGGCTATTTCCCTTCACTCACTTTCAGCGACTGGTGTACCATCCCTCATAGCTGGAATTCCAGTTCAGACTGACCCAGTGAAGATTTGGGGTATCTGGTTTAATAGCGCTGATGATGCTTTACTAAATTGGCAACACTGTATTTCTAAAGTTGAGTCCTTGTTACTTGTGTGGAAAGGCAGGACCTTCTCAAAAAATAAATGGGTGTATTTGATTAAGACCTTGCTGTTGCCATGTTTTCTTCTTCTTAGTTATGTCCCCCCCAGCAACTGGAGACATGGTTATTCAATATTTTATTTTCAAGGTATGTAGGGTTCCAGATTAAACCCCATTAAGAGGGAGGTTACTTATTTTTCCTATGGTTAGGGTGGTGTTAGCATGGTACAACCCATACTATTTTTTTTATAATTTGTTTTTGTCCTGGATCTTTGGCCATACCCTACATCAGACCAGTACTATCAGGTCTCCAGTTCTGGAAGAGTGGTTAGAAACCCTTGTTTATTTTTGAGAATGCAACCTGTTCCCAGGGTTTAGAACAGATCTCCTTCTGATAGTACCTTTGAATGTTCTTCATGCTTTTCAGAAGCTCAAAGCCTGGAGTTTGTCCCTAGCGGATATTGCTATAAGGACTAGACATGATGTTTACAGTCACATCATCTCCAACCTTTTGACCCCCCAGATATCCTTGAACTTTTGTCCCCCACATCTGGTTCAGGATGCTTTGACTCAACTGACTAATCCTTGCATCCCATCCCCCATGTGGGACCTTGTTTGGTTTGAGTTACATGGGAAGACCTCTGTGAGAGGCTCCCACATGCATAAATCTCTGAATGAGTGTTATCGTACTAGGCTCACCTGCCTGGGCATTGTTTTGTCTCAGTTTCCTTTCTTCATTGACTGTCCCCACAGCCAATCCTGTTGGCAGACTTTGGGTTCTGTATGGAACAAACCTTTGTTTGCGCAGTTATATCAGATGACCTAAAGGTAAGCAAGCAATGTAAGAAGGCAGTAAGGATGGCTGGGGGGGATACTGGGATGTACAGGGAGAGGCATCACTAGTGGAAAACAGGAAGTTGTCATCCCTCTGTACAGACAGTTGATGAGACCCCATCTGGAGTACTGTGTGCAGTTCTGGAGACCCCATCTCTGCAAGGACATAGACGGGATGGAGGCAGTCCAGAGGAGGGCAACTAAAATGATGCAGGGTCTGCAACAGAAGCCATATGAAGAGAGACTAAAGGAGCTTAATATGTATACCCTTGAGGAAAGGAAGGAGAGGGGGGACATGATAGAAACTTTCAAGTGCCTCAAGGGACTCAACAGAGTCCAAGAGGGTAGCATCTATCAGAAAAAGAGATGTGCAAGAACAAGGAGACACAATTTGAAGATAGAGGGGGGATGGGTCAGGGGCAATGTGAGGAAGTATTTCTTCACAGAGAGGATGGTGGATGCATGGAACGGTCTTCCTGAGGAGGTCGTGGGGTCAAAAACAGTGGGGGAATTCAAGAATGCATGGGTCAGACATAACGCAATTCTGGTGGGGGGGGGTAGGAAGAAGTAGGCTGTTGGTAAACTAGAATCTGCAGCTTATCCCATAGGTAGGGAAATGAACAGACTAAGTGGGCCAAGCGGCCCTTATCTGCCATCAAAGTCTATGTTTCTATGTGCATATTACTTATCATGTCATGGTCTTGGGCATCTACACAGTAGGGCTGGGATAACTTGATGAAGTTCTGACCCTTATTAAATAAGAACCAGAACATGGTGAAATTCTGATTTATCCTGATTAGTTCTGATTTATTGACCAATATTTGAAAAAGTGTGAAAAAATGCAAAAATGTGGCCAGTCACTCACATTTGACACAGAGGCATTATAAAAAAATGAAAGTAAAACTGCTAAATAAAAAAGCAATCAGTCACTACTAGACCCTTCATGTCTGACCTATAATGGTGGCATATCCTGCTGGGGTCCATGACATGAGTGTGCCAGGAGAAACGGAGAGAGAGGGAGGGAGAGGAAGAGAGACAGATAGATGCAAATAGCTGGCACAAGTCAAAGATTTATTTTGCCACCCTGCTGCTCTTGCCCTGTACACACAATCACACTGAAGCCAGGAAAATAAATTTTATTTGGGATTTCTGGGACTGTTACATTTATCATGGACCCCCTGCAGACTCTCTCTCTCTCTTCCCTCTGAATGTTACAGGTCAAATATTTATTTTGCCACCCTGCTGCCCTTGCCCTGTACACACAGCTGCACTGAAGCTAGGGAAAACAAATTATTTGGGATTTCTGGGACTGTTACATTTATTGTGGGCCACCCTGCAGTCTCTGTCTCTGCTCTCTGGATGTCACAGTAAAATATTTATTTTGCCACCCTGCTGCCCTTACCCTGTACACCCAGCCACACTAAAGACAGGAAAAAAAAATATTTAGGATTTCTGGGACTGTTACATTTATTGTAGGCCACCCTGCAGTCTCTCTCCCCTCTGGACATCACAAAGATTTATTTTGCCACTCTGCTGCCCTTGCCCTGTACACACAACTGCACTGAAGCCAGGGGAAAAAATAATTTGGGATTTCTGGGACTGTTATATTTATTGCAGGCCACCCTGCAGTCTCTCTCTCCTTCCCCCCTCTGGTGTCATAACTAGTCAAAAATTTATTTTGCCACCCTGCTGCCCTTGCCCTGCATACACAGCCACACTGAAGCCAGGAAAATAAAAATATTGGGGATTTCTGGGACTGTTACATTTATTGTAGGCCACCCTGCTGTCTGTCTTTGTCTCTGTCTCTCTCTCTCTCTCTCTCTCCCTCTGGATATCACATTCAAATGTTTATTTTGCCACCTTGCTGCCCTTGCCCTTTACACATAGTCATACTGAAGCCAGGAAAACAATTTATTTGGGATTTCTGGGACTGTTACATTTATCATGGGCTACCCTGCATCCTCTCTCTCTCTCTCTCTCCCCTCTGGATGTCACAGTCGAAGATTTATTTTGTCACCCTGCTGCTCTTGCCCTGTACACACAGTCACCCTGAAGCCAGGAAAAAAATCCTGGGGAGTTTATGTAACTGTCAAATTTCTCTGGGACCCGCAGTAGTCTCTCCCTCTCTACTCTGGATCAGGAATGACACAAGTCAAAGATTTTGCCAGCCTGCCCTTTCTTAGTACATACGTAGCTACACTGTCTGAGACCATGAAATGAAAAAACTTTCATTTGGGATTTTCTGTAGCTGTAATCTTGCTTGGGCCCCCAGTAGTCTCTCCCTCTCTCTCACTTCAGTCTGGATCTGGAATGGCACAAGTCAAAGATTTTGCAAGCCTGCCCTTTTTGTACACACAGCTACACTGTGTGAGGCCAAGGAAAGAAAAAAAACTTTAATTTGGGATTTTCTGTAACTGTAATCTCTCTTAGACCCCCAGTAGTCTCTTTCTCTCTCCTCTGGATATGGATGGAATGGCACAAGTCAAAGATTTTGCCAGCCTGTTTACAGTCAGTCACACACCATCACATAGTACAGTACTTCATCCCCCCCAGCCACCATCTCCCCAGTCCTGACTCCTGAGTCCCTGACCAGCCTTCACCCACCTCCAAGGATTGGCTTCTCCCCCCCCCCCCTTTCTGTTGTTGTTCCCTTCCCTTCCCATCTCAATTATCTTTATGGTGGTGTAGTTTTGTTTTTTTTTTTAGCTTTTTGCTACTTTTGCTGTTCTCTTGCTCTGCAGCTGAGCACAGCTCTTCTCCAGTTTTTCTCTGGTTCTTCTTGCTCCTCTGGGCTGCATGGCACACTCAGCATGATTATATACTGTGAGTGTGTCACGTGACCTTTTGCTGCCTGATTGGATGTCACCGGCTGCCTGTATGTGCCGCCGGCATCCCCATGACAACAGACAACATAATGCAGCAAATGGCATCTCCATGGATCCGGAACCAGACTTCTATGGCAAAGTCCATATTTATCTGGGTCCGTGGATTGTGTGTTCGATCCGGGATCCAGATCTCCCAAGAAACAGTCCTCCCAGCTCTACTTCACAGGTGGGTGGTCTAAATTCCATGCTGGCACCCTTCAGATATTTTTCACTATTTGTAAATATTATTTATGGCAAGCCAGATGTGCCTTGAACATCCATCAGAAGCTCCTACCACACATTGAGGTTACTAGGGTGATATAGCATAGCTTACTTATGGTTTACTATGCTGACATCAAAGCTTGTAAAAGATCTGTTCTCACTCTTAGGTCGTCAATGTTGGGCTTCCTTCCCTCTTCACCTTCCCCCTCTTCTGTTGCTTAGTTGCTGATTCATTTTATTTACATGTGTTTACTTTTGTTTTGTTTTATGCTGCTATTTGTTTTTGTAGGATTCTTTGTTTCAACTGCAAGACCCCTACTCTTTTTGTTTTGCTGAGCAATTACCCTCATTTTGCCTTTGTTTTTTTCTATATTTCCCTTTCATGTTTTACTTGTGATTTTGCATTTGTTCTTCTGATTTGTTGTTTGATTTCTGTACCTTTGTTGTCTGATATTTTTGTTTAATAAAAATTCCACTACTCTCCAGTGGGTGGACTGTTGGCCATTTGGTGTTTTGCCAAGACAGCCACTCTGGAGGAGGAAGGCAAATGCATTGAGACTTTGGAAGCTGGGGAGCTAGCCTTCCTCCCTGCTTTATTTGTGAGGCTGTGAATCCAGCTGATACTGATTTATTGGATGCTGTTCTTCATATGGATGTTATACTTTCTGACTTGATCTCTACCTCTGCTGTGTTGACTAGCGACATGCTTGAGGAGACACTGCAATCTGAAGAAGATTGCCTGCAGCAGGAATTGGATTCTTGCAAATGACAACTTTTGCTGTTAATTGAGGAAGAGCAAAAAGCTTTTGTACAGAAAAAGAAATAGCTTGCTACTGTGTCATTTTGTATCTCCAGGTCTGCCAAGATTTTGGATTGCACTGCTACCACAGATGTGAACATCCTGGATTTCTGTTTGAATTTACTCCCTGACTCAGTAACATCTGAATCTGGCTGCAGCCCAGCTTCTCTGGTGAGCCTCACCACAGTTGTTCTTGCCAGTTTTACGGCTCAGCCAGTGGACCATGAGTCCAATAACATTGCTGTTCCATCTATTACTGTTTCTCTGGAATTCCATCCAGCACAGGGTGTTGATTCTGTCCCGCAGTCTACTCCTTTGTTAGTACCTGACAATGACCTTTCGACTTCTACAACTTTGATTTCTACACCAGAAACTGCTGGCCGTGTTTTGGGATTGGGAGCTGCCACTTCGAATCCAGAATCTTCAGACAGATTTTGGACCACAAACATGGCTCCTCTTCTTTGCCTCTACCTACTCATAAAAATTTACAGAAATGGTCTGCCAAAGTGGCTCTGCTGGCCTCCAGCTGGATGAGAGCAGTTAATGGGGTTTCTTGGGAACCAATTGATTCCCACTGCTATTCCAACGCCACTGTTGGGCTCTACTGCTTCTATGGATCATTCATCTATGTCAGTACTTGCCACTCCCTTACCAACCCCACAGACAGTTGCTTCCCCTGTTGCTATCTCTGTGTCTGCTACTGTGCTGCTTCTGATGGGCCCACTGCTGCATCTCTGTCTGGTTTGGATGAAGGTCCTTCTACTTGACCTGCACATCTATCTGCTTTTGTCTAGAGACAGGCATCTAACTTAAATACTTCATTCAAAATGTCAGATTAATTTAATGTGCCCAGAGAACCACTGCAGTGTAGGAATGTTGTGTGAATCCGATACCGTGGAGGGCTAGACCTCCCTCCTGTTAGAACTTATATCATTAGAAAATTGCTCAAGAAGTCTCTTGGCTTCCTTGCTTCTGATCTTTATGCTGTCATTCATATCGCAGGAAAGGAAACCTTTGATGTTAGTTTTCATCTTATGTCATCCCTAGATCATTTTTGGTTTAAATATGACAAGCTTAAGGAATCTTCTTTGTGGATTCCCTTTTTGGCCATCCCCATATCAAAACCCACAATTAAGAGTATAACAGTGTTATTTCACAATGAAAGTGTAAATGTGTCTAACATTCTTTATTTGTTAAAAAATCACTGTGAGGTCTTAGACTCTCCAGTTGCTATCAGTGATAGTGAACAAGTCTGGACAGGGGGATGGAAATTTAAAGTACAGTTAAACCAAACCACTGATAGTATTCATGATCCACTGGGGAGTTTCTCCTTCAGAAAGGATAAGGTTGTCTGCTTCTACCTGGGCCAGTCAAAAATGTGCCATAGATGTGGGGCACATACTCATTTTAATTCAGTCTATGATGCTATGGGATGTAGCAGTTGCCTGGATTATAAGCATCCTAGCTCTACCTGCCCGAATCACTTCAAATGCAATTTATGTGAGGACCAGAAACATTCACTTTGTCGCTGTTCATGGGCTTCTCACAATAGGATGGATTGTTTGAATCCGGATGCACTTATTACCCAAGGTCGGGAACAGAAAAGGAAGACACTGGTGCACAGCATCCTACTATTGACTTGGAACAGGGCAACCAGCCTACTGTACCCTTGGTGGACTTTTTTATTACCGCATCTCTTCCACTCCTCAACAGTGCTGCTGGTACTTCTGCTTCCCCTGTCGTGGCTCCTGATCTGGTTCCTGTTTCAGTTGACACCCTTACCTCTGCTATTTTTCCTGTACATGGTACTGATATGCCCCCCCACACCTCCTCCCTTTTATATGGATATGACCATTGTTACTACAAAAAAACAAGGTCAACAACTAAACCCAATCAAAGACCTGATAAGCAATCTGATATACATTTACAGAATAAATTTCCCTCTTTGGCTTCCCATTCACAGTGGGATGACATTGATGATGAAGGGGGAGGTTTGGACACTTCATAACCATCCTCTCAAATTGTTGCTTCCTCTGATAGTGACGATTCACAGGGGGATCAGATAGCTAAGAGGTTTAAGGGATGAACTCAGTCCCAGACTACAAAAGGTAGAGTTTCCCTACTTAACCCCTCATATTTTAACCTAATCAGCTTTCCTTCTTGTCATTAAATGTAAACAGTATAAAATCCTATAGAAAGAGATTGTTATCCTTTTCAGTCCTGGACACTCTCCCTGATAATATTGTTTTTTTTACAAGACACCTGGATTAAAACCAGTTTTGAGATCTCTGCTGTGCAGGTTTAGAGACTGAATGGCACACCTGCTGCCATACTGGTGACCCCAGCTTAGCAACTGCCCTGGGTCACTGGGGGTTGGCTGAGGTGGGGGAGAAGATAAAGCATCCAGAGGACTTCTCTCCTCTCCTGGGGAGGGAGGGATATGCCTTCCGGTGCTAGCCTGGCCCCTAGTGTGAGTTAGAGGTGCAGCAGTCAGAGACTGCCATGGGGGGGTTGCAGCTGCTGACATCCCTCGCATGGAAGCATGTGTGGGACCAAGTGGGTAGCATTGTAGCCCACTCCTCCTCAGTGCATGGAGAAAAGCAGGTACAAAAATGAGCTACTGGTGGCCAACTGACTTCCAGCTACTAGTAGGCCACACACTCATCAAGCATCCACACCATGCTGCTTTTGCACAACTATAAGACCTGGTGGAAAATCATGGTGACAGGGCTGGGTTGTCTGGCATCTGGAGAGCTACCCAGAGACAAGGGAAAATGAGCACTAATTAAAAAAAAGGAACTAAATGCTACTTAGTATTTTGCATTGTTCTTTGTTTTCAGACAAGTCCAACTACAACCAGTTCTTCAGTTTAATTTTCTTCTCACTCTATACCCTGTTAAAAACAAAACTTTTCACACTACAAGTGTACAGCAATTGATCCTCTCAGCTTCACATTTAGCAAGGGAACTATTGCTCTTTTATAGCAGCTCAGATGTCTTCTTCTCTTGCCTGTAGTTTCTGTGAGTGCTGGGTCACGTGAGCTGCCTTCAGTGAGCTTTCCAACTGGCCTCTGATTGAATGAGAAGTCTCTGGAGATCTTGAACTCCCACCAAATAGCCACAAATAGTGCAGCTCATTTGTTTTTCTTCCCTGGTAACAAATAGTCTGTTAT
This sequence comes from Neoceratodus forsteri, assembly GCA_016271365.2. Classification (NCBI taxonomy): domain Eukaryota; kingdom Metazoa; phylum Chordata; order Ceratodontiformes; family Ceratodontidae; genus Neoceratodus; species Neoceratodus forsteri. Next base: position 1,274,049,897 of record CM057450.1, on the reverse strand, counting down.
TTATGGTACTGTATTTAGGAAATACTGTTCATTATGCACACACCCCTACTCTCTTGCCTGTAGCTTCTGTAGCAAGGGAACTATTGCTCTTTCACAATAGCTCAGGTACCTTCTTCTCTTGCCTGTAGCTTCTGCAACTGCTGCATCAAATGAGATGCCTTCAGTGAGCTTCCAAAGTGGCCTCTAATTGGACAAGATGTCTTGGAAGATCTTGAACTTGTACCAAACAGCAAAACACCAGAAAGTCCTGAACTGAGCTGATTATTCTTTTTTTCTTCCCATGAAATGAATAACTTATTATTAGTGGCATTCAGGAAATACTGTACTATTCATTACTCATGCAACCTACTACAGGGCCCAGTTCATAGGTCATCAACTATTTCCCCAAATTCACTAAGGTTGCTGGCATTCCTGTGAAATGAGTCAAATAAGTAATCTGATTTAACTTTTCAAGTCTGGGATCTTCCTTGGTTTCTTATGTGTTTACATGCCACCCACTCTGTGGAAGATTTGGATGGCCTATATTGTTCTGTAGAAATCCAAAACTGTCCCTAGAACCCTTGATCCTGTTAAATACAAATACACAGGGACAGAACCTGGACATCATAATCAAGAGTTATACCTGCAGACTATCTCAACTCACCCAGTTTTATTTATGTATTTGTTTACTAATAAGCTATTATAAAAACATTGTGTGACTGTCTCAAGTCACTTCTTCAGGGTATATGGCTTTAACGTTTTATTTGTATGAAAGATTTTCAACATATATACAATTATTCAGTATCTCCACATTATGTCAATCAGTGGGTAATGTTAGTGTTTTCATTACTGTTCTGTCAGGCTAGATCAATCTTTACCTTTAGGGTGAGTACAGCTCAGTGGAAACTTGCCCAGAATCTGTTTTAAGAAAAAAAATCGAAACCAAATTAATTATATAGCTTAAATTGTTTCTCTGACATCACTTTTAAATCCATTAAAAATTTACAAGCTACTGTGAAAAGTATCTAATTTTTCTTAGGGCTATGCAAACCTCGCAAAGTTCAACTTTGACTGTCGAGCCACATAAAGTTTGCCAACATTCTCTTAATGGTGAACTAGTTTGCACTGGTTTGACTATTAAAAAGCAATAGGAAATGGGATAAAAAGAAATAACCTAAAGCACTCGGCTGACTAAGCACTCAGAACAGCAGGGTGATGTAGTTGGCCACGTTGAAGGCTGCTGGTTCCAAAAATTGTGTCCATTCAGTCAGTTGCAAACATGGACAATGTTAGCAGCAAAGAGTATGTGGCTAAGTAATAATGCTCAAATAATAAAAACAATTAATAAAATGGCTGTAACTGTATGCCCTTAAAAAATATCAATAAACCATCCCACAGTTGTGTTCCAAAAATTGTGTACCCACTGCGACAGTGCCACATATGGACAAGGCTTCCACTTATGCCATAGCTAGGTGTTGTACACACTGGTTTCATGGGCAACATTGCCACAAAAAATATTTATTTGGCATGTGTAGGCCTGGCAAAAATTCATAAAACAATAATCTGAAGAAGACTGAGTGAGGACAACAGTGCAGCATCCCACAGTGTGGGCTACTGGTTCCAAAAACTGTATGACCATTTGGACAGTGCCAAACATGGACAAGGCTTCAGGTTATGCCATGGGTAAATGTTGTACACACTGGTTTCCTGGGCAACATTGCACCAAAAATTATTTATTTGTCCTGTATAGGCCTGCCAAAAATTCACAGAATATTAATCTGAAGATGCCTGAATGAAGACAGCAGTGCAGCATCCCACAGTGTGGGCTACTGGTTCCAAAAATGGTGTGCCCATTGGGACAGTGCCACACATGGATAAGGCTTCAGGTTATGCCATGGCTAAGTGTTGTACACACTAATCTTATGGGCAACATTGCCCCAAAAAATATTAATTCAGCCTGTGCAGGCCTGGCCAAAAATGAACAAAGATTAATCTGAAGAAGACTGATTGAAGACAATAGTGCAGCATCCCAGAGTGGGTATCTAGGCTACCGGTTCAAAAGAAAAATAATGGATACAGAAGCCCTCACCATCCTCCTCCTCCGTTAGCCCAGCTGGAAGTGTAGGAGATACATCATCCATAAACTGTGGCAGAAAGGGCTTTGGAAAAAGGGGCATTAATTATTTTTTTTTAAAGTGAGCATCTCTACATTTTGAGTCAAAAGGCAGTTTCTCCTGTTGGTGACAATGTTGCCTGTTGCACTGAAAATCCTTTCCAAGTAAATACTTGCAAGTGGGCAACTGAGGTGTTCAACAGCTACGTGTGTCCAAGAGGGCCAAATGATCTTTCTTTGGTACCAGTACAAGAAAGGCTCATTTCCTGCTAATGGCACATTCTCATCCAGATAATCCTTTCTCTGTTTTGTTTACTGGCATCTCAGACATCACTGTGTCAGAAAGTGACTTACCTTGCTTTTTACGGCTGCATAGTCCAGACCTATGCTGATGTATTGTGTACAGAAGAAGAAAAGTAGGGGTCTGACCAGAATTCCTAATGTAGCACAGCTGGGTTGCTACAGTGGAGTGCAGTTGAAGCACAACTACATGGAAATCTCTCTGTGTCCTCCTCATTCAGTAAAATGTGTCTGTCATGCTTTCTTTCATTTCCCCCAACCCCTCCCCACAGCAAGGGAGCTGCACTCATCACCAGCTCCTCCCCTCAACAAGGGAGCCAGGCTCATTCTTGGCACTTCTTCCAGTCACTCCGCCCTTTGGTTTCAGCTTAACCACTTCCATCAACTGCCCCCTCTCTTTCTCAGGGACTAACCTCACTCTCTGTGTCACCTTGCCCCCAGTTCACTCCCAGAGCAGGACTCCTGCAACTTCCCTCTTGTTATCGCTTTTTTGTAAGTCCCCCAGCCCTGTCAGTTTTCACTAGGCTCTCACACTCACCACTGAGCTCGGAAGTCCATTTGCAATGTTGTGTTTGTAACAGGTGAGTGGCAGTGGCCATACAACAGTCTACTCTAGCTCTTTTCTGGGAGGATGAAAAAAATACCAACACACAGTAACCTAACACAGCAGGAACAAGTTCAGTTTAACTGGTACTTATATGGTCAGGTCATTTATTTTATTATATGCATATTTGTGAGTGGGTTTTGCATTTTGCTAATTCCAGAAGTACCAACAGCTGCCTTTCTGCTCTCCTCTCTCACTTCTTAGGGATACTGTCATTATTGCCATTTCTGCATTCAATGCTTGATCAGGACTGGTATGCCCAGTTAGGTGTTTAACTCCTTGCGCAGTTGCTCTCTGTTTAAAACTTTTTTTACTTATTCTGTTTGAATGTCACACCCCAATGCCCTCATCAAGTGACTGCATTAGCAGCCATAGTGGCTCTGACCAGAGTTTGTTTATCAAGTCATAGTAATACAGTTGTTCCCATAGTGATTTGTCATCAGTTGCTGTCTTTCTGGGGCTGCAGCAGCAGTAGTAGCAGGGTGACACGAAAATAAAAATGAGTGACTCCTGTGATGTTTAGTAGCAGTGGAAACACATTGGGATCTTCTTCTTCCCTCTCCCATGCCTGGCCTGTCAGTGGAATTCCAACAAGGGATGATGATGAGTGTTGGTCTTTTGCACAATTTGTGCTCCTGTTCTTGTTTGTGCCAAATGTGCAGAGACCAGGGGCCAGATTTTCAAAGTGTGGTGGAGGGCTTGCACCAAGCCCTTTACCATGGAACTTAAGTTCTGCACCCTTTTGCCACAACTGTACTTGATTTTACAATCTCGGGTGCAGTTGTGACAGTTGACACAGTTTACAGTAACAGGCGCCAAATGTCTTGTGCAAGCTCCATACAAAATGCACCAGGATTGCCACAAGCTAGATCACAAAAAGTTGGTCTAACTTCAGCAATTGGTGCACGGGATAGAAAATCCCAATCGCTGGCCAGAAGAATGCTACAAGACTGGTGCACTATATCTTTGGTGCACCTGGGCCTTGCGGCATTCTCACCCTTTTGAAAATCCAGCCCCAGATGTATAAGCAAGGCCCTGATTTTTCTGCAGTAATTTGGGACCAAGTTCTATGGCAGGATTACCATCTCCCACAGAACTTCTGCTGTGGTGGCTTGTAATTTCTGTGGAAGTTCTGTGGCACCAAGGAACTACCACATCAAAGTGTCAGCTTGTCATCCTGACACCACGTCCATGGCAATGGCTATGGCAAATGGAATAGGGGAACACACAACAACACTAGTTCAAACAGCAAACCCACAGACTTTTGGAAATAATATTTTTTATTAACAAAAAAAAGCTAAAAAAATAATCTACTATCATTTAAGGTCCTATCCAATTGCATAAATGAAATTTGCAGAGGGGACAATATGTGATAAATCATTTATCTGTTCTCATGCTGTTTATGCCACTCGTGAGGTCCCCACTGTGTATCACTAATATATTTATATGCAATCTGTAACACAGTTTTTTTTTTTAAATAAATTTCCCTTTTTGTGATCTTGAAATTGTATCCTCATGTGTACAGGTCCCTTTGGAAATGGAATAAAGAGAATAGTGATGGTATTTCAAGACCCATTTTTCATGCCAACCCACTTCTCCTGACACACTATGCCACCCTGTCAGACCATGACAGGCATGTGAGCCTTTGTAGGGGAGGCTCTCTGGTCCATCACAGGGTGTCACCTGTGTAACAGACGACTGCACCATACGTTCCCATGCTTAGAGTGGTGGTGTGTGGCAGCATTGGCCCACATCCTCATGCTGCCCAGGCAACTCCCTGAGCTTGTCCCCAAACTTGAGTCACCAGCATGGGAATATAACATGCTACCTGCTGGCCCAGTGGTCTGCCCTGCACACTACATTTCTTCATAACTTTTAGGTAATTCTATCAACCCATAATAACATGTACTCAATAACCCTGGAAAAGAAATTGTTCAGCACAATTATTCATTCAATGGGTCTGTTCTATCAACAGGTCTTCACATCATTACATTCCAACTTTCTAGGCATACTTACTTTTTTTTTTTAAAGACAGGCCAATTCATTTTACCAGTTATTCAATTCAGAGGGCTTTCCTATACCTTAACATCATATTCAGTTAACTGGTCTATGCTGTTGTCAAGTATTTGTTTAAGCTGGCACCACTGTATTAACTTCAGAACTTAACATTTTATTAACTTATAGTACAGGCTGAGAAAATGTCACAGCAACTGATGTGCTCTGCCACTTCCTTGGGGAGTGCAAGCAGTGATAGATAAATGACTATTCATTTCTGTGGCAGAATGCAGCCCTGTCATTAGCTAATGTAAGATGTAATGTCATTGATAACATCACATACTGAGCATAGAGGGGTTTTGAATATTAAAGGAGGGAAGGTAACCAGGTGCTATGGAAAAACTTAAATGCTAATAAAGAATCACCAAGAACAGTGAATTCTGTGGGGTCCAGGACAGATGAGTGGCAGCAATATGGCATGGTCAAAAATCACACCTCACAGGTCCCTACAAACAGGTACAGTCCCAAACTACGCACACTGTTAATGCTGCATGATTTTTGGCTGTGCTGTAGTGCTGCAGTTCATCTGTCCAGATACCAATTCTGTGGCACTGCAGATATTCAGTGGTAGGTGTCAAGTTCTGCACAAAATTCTGTGGCTGCAGAATTCTAGGAGCTTTGTATGTAAGCAAGCTGATCCTTACCACATTCTCGTGCTTCAAAGAATGTCTTATATGTGTGTTTGAACTGAGGGTCCAAGAGAATGGCCAGGGTGTAGTGGTCAGCTGTTCACATTTTTAAAACGTGTGTATCATTCCAGAAATGTGATCTTATCCTTTCGTCTAGATTGACAGCAGTAGTATCTTCCTTGTCCTCATATTGAGTTTCATACAAACAAGTTACGAGTTAATGAGGGCAGTGAGGGGAGAACCTGGCTTAGACCAGCTGCATCAGCACTTATCTCCCTTGTGACCTCCTCAAAGGACTTCAGCACAATGCAGAGGGTCTCCATCAGGCACCACTGATTTGGGCTAATGTTTACATATCCCTTGCCACTACTGTGCTCTAGAGCATACTAGTGGATAGCCTTCTGTTGTTCTAGCAGCTGTTCCATCAAGTAATAGGTGGAATTCCATCTTGTTGCCACATCCTGTTTCAGGTGGTAGAGAGAAAGGGGGTTCCACTGCTGAATGTTTTTATAATAGCTTCTTTGCCCTTACAGAATGGCTAAAATGGCCACTAATGTTGTTGGCCAGACCTGCACATGCTTGCATGGTGGTGCCTTCCTCATCTAGGAATCCCTGAACTACCAAATGTATGCAGTGAGCAAAATATGGAATGTGTAATCTCCATCTTCAACTGCCTTTACAATGTTCTTTGCATTATCTGATACTATAAAACCTGGTGTAAGCTGGCCTGGTGATGCTGAGGGTTGAGGCACTGGATGCCACACCTCGTGTTACGCCGGCAACCTGGGTTCGGGAATGACCTCAGATTGGCAGGGTGCCTGCATGGGGGGGGGAGGATGGAGCAGGCTCAAGCATCCTGATGGGCAGCTCTCCTCTCCCGAGGATGGTGAGGGTGGTTGGCGCCCCCCCGTAGTTCTGCTCCCACCGAGTGGAGATCCGGTGGGTAGTATAGGCGAATAGGGGGTGGCAAACAGTTACGGGAGGTGGAAGGGGCTGAGCTGGCACCAGGGGGTGCATATTGTGCCTCCACACACTTGCACGGCAGTGTGCTGGGGCCTCGGGGGTCAGAGGAGAAAACCTGAAAAAATACCTTTGTGTCCCCATCGCAGTTGGTGGAAGGAGACGATGGGGACCAAAAAGCTATATATAAAAACAAACGGTGTCAAAGAGTGTGGTGTCAGCTGCTCATTAAACTTCAGTTGAAGGAGGTGTAACACATTTTCTGCATGATGGTCACTGTCAAAGCCAGCAATACATACATCTGCCTGCTTGCAGAGGTTGGGAGGCACTGGTGACTTGCAGCTACTGCTGCTGCTGCTGCTGCTGGCACTTAACCCAGAGGAGAAGGAAGAGGAGGAGGAGGAGGAAGAGGAGGGGGATGAAGAGGGGAAACTGACCCAGTGGGCAGTCACTGCCATGTAGTCAGTTGTCTGCCAATGGTCCACATGGCAGTGGTGATGTGAACAGCTGGAACAAATAATGCTTTCAGAGCATGTGACACAGTCTTGAAGACACTGTGATACAAATCAAGAAGTGCCACTGTTGGAAAAGTAGGTACAGCTAGGCCCTTGATACCCTGACACAGCAACTTGCATTACTGACAGAAAAATGTAAATTACATACCTACCATAATTCTTGATCTTCCATTGTATCTTCACCATTTATTACTGCTGGGCGTAACCATTAGAAGCACACTTGCTTGGGAGCTTTTTTTTGGGGGGAGAGTCGGTGCTGACAGCACCACCCACAAGGCCGATGCACTGCATGGTGCTCGAGGGTTGGCCATTAGGCACCGCTGACTCCTCCTCCTCTACCCCAGTCTTGTTCTGCCAGAGAGAAGGAGAAAAAAAAGGAGATAGAGAAATTTTAAGATAAGGCAAGGGAGCCGAGGCATAGGAAAAGGAAAGGAAAGGATATAAACTGAAAAAGGAATAAGCCAGCCAGAGGACAGAGGGGAAGCGGGATTTTATTATCTGGACCCTAGGGCCCCAACCTCTGGGCAGCAGCACAGGAAAGAAGAGAACAAGAGGGAAATAAATGAGAAAAAGAGAGAAAAGATAGGAAATATAGGGGGAGCAGGTGAGAGACTTTTGCCATGCTTAGCCAGATGACTACTGGCTTATCCCTATTCTCAAAGCCGGGGAGGTATGAAAATACAGATGCAAAGATCCTGTCAGGCTTCAGGAACCACCGGACATAGGTCCAGAACTGAAGAGTCTGAGATCGTCTTCGAGACTATAAAGTATGGTGGTGTCTGCTCCCCCCCCCCGCCCCTAAATCCGCATTCGGAGTGAAAGTCCTGGAGCAAGGCCCTCTCAAGCTTACCATCTGAGGGCGTAGGCAAGGGGAGGACCCCTAAACAGGAGAGGACCCTGTCCAGAAACAACTCCTATAAAATGGGGGGACAGTGAGAAAAGGAAAAGGGGGGAAATGTTGGGGGGGAATTCCCATAGGCCCTCCCACGGGATGTGCTGATGAAGTCTCCACCTTTTACTCAAATCAGCAATGGACCAGACAGGTCCGTGACAAGTCATGGAAGGGACCCCACAGTACACCCCACTGAGAACCCCAGGAAGTTCCCTTCAAGGCCAGGGTGAAGACCCTACTTGCCACCCTCCTAGGTTGGGTGCTCTGTGACTTTATAGAAGGAAACAGAGGGCCCTGAGGTACCAGGGGGACTCTGCCCCCAATTGGCCTCATCGGGGGGAGGGCGAATAGGGTGGAAGTAACATCCAGAAGCTGAGGCCCAAGAGGGGAAGGTGAATGGGAATCAATAATGCATGGTGAAGATACAAGGGAAGATCAAGAATTAAGGTAGGTGCCTAATTTACATACTGTATCTTCCCCTTGTCAATCTTCACCATTCATTACTGCTACTGAGTACCAAGCCCCCCCTGGAGGGCACCTGGCACTGTCCTGAAGGAACAGTTTCCCTCAGCCTCCTGCAGGAAAGAACGCAGAAGTGGGAGACCCTTTTAGCCATACTAGGCCATACATGGTCTAAGGCTGTTAAGGGCCAGAAGGCGTCCCCTGTGACGGGGGGACAGAAGACTCCCCTGTGACTGGGAGACAGAAGACTCCTCTGCAAATTCTTCCTTGCCCTGTGGGAAAAGAGATGGATTCCCTGGAAGGCAGAGGAAATCACCCTATGCCAGGCCAAGGGTGACAATCTTGATAGATGAAGCCATGCCATCCGCCTAATGCAAATTGCTGTCCCTACCAGTCTGGAATCCACCTCACTGGCATCATACAATGCCCTTGCTTGGTGCCTTGCAAGGAGGGTGATGGCCTGTCTAGATTCCTCCGAGTCAGGCAGCAGTGCTAACACCTGCATCAGCATTGACCACAAATGCCTGTTGTAGGCAGCATGGTGGGCCTAATGTGATGTAATGCAAAGTAGCACATGAGATGAAAAGAATACTCTTCTTACCCACAGATTGAACTCCACGGAGTCCAGATCCAGTGGTCAGTTGTTCGCTGGGTGCTGTAGCCTGGAAAGGGTATCTAGGGCTGTCAACCCTGAAGGTGGGTGAGGCAGAAAACCTAGGGACTCCTGGGGAGTGCAATACCTCCTCCTGCAGTCAGCTGGGCCTGGGGATGAGGTGGATGGTGACTGCCAGATGCGGATCGATGCTTCCTGGAAAGGAATAGGCCAGAAAGGGACCACAAGGTGGTTTGCACTGAATTCGCTCAAGAAGGAGCACATCTCCTGCTCGGTATTGCACCTTACCACATGGGAAATATGGAGCTCCTGAACAACCTCCAAAGGAATTGCTAATATTCCGTGAAATCAACATCAGAGAAGAGGTGGACTGAACGTTCCTCTTCCTCAGAGGAGGCAGTTGAGAAAGTAGAGGAGCTCGGATGTTCAGAGTCCTCCTGCAGTGGTGGGGACAAATGGAAGACCTGCTTGTCCATAGTCCTGACATACCTAGGAAGGCCGCCGCAGTAGCTCTGAATGTCTCCCAGGTCATGGGCCCTGTAGGACCCACATGGCAAGGGAGAGGAGGTGGTGTCTGCAGAGGGATAGGGGAAGGGCACCTGACAGAAAGTGTCCAGCCTCTGCCAGGGCTCTGAGATCTTGCAAAAGATCTCCCTGCATGGTGGGATCCAGTGGACGACCTAGTCAGCAGATGATGTAAATCTGAGAAAAAATCCTGGCTGAGCCCTGAGGGGGATTCTCCCCTGTGGTGTGACAAGTTGCATGGTTCCAGAACAATCAACCCCAGCACCGTCCACCAAGGGCACCTCTGCAATCTCAGAGGAGGAGAAGCAGGGCTCAGCACTGTGGCTCCTCCTCACCCCCCCCAAAGGGTAGTGCAGGAGGGCCTCCGTGCTTCACCCTGACTTCTAAACCCCTTGGTCTCTGAAGCCACCCTCTTCCTTGTGCCCAGTGCTAAGGGGCCCCCCAATCCCGCTGGCCCCCTGAGGGAGGCCACAGAAGAGGGGACCTCCCAGCCACAGTAGCCAGAGCAGCACCAGGAATGGCAGCTGCCATGGCCCCCAAGGCCGGGACCATCATCCCAGCAGCCCCAGAACCACTGTCTACCTCTGGGCCCCTGACGCCGATGTCAGCGTGGGGCCTGGGGGACCACAGCCTCCGTGGCTGCCAAGGGACTAGCACCCAAGCACCTGGTCTCACATCCAGAGGGGCTCCCTGACTCCAAGATTGCGTCGTCAGTCCAGATCAGCCAGCAGATCATCTTCCTCTGAAGAGGAGGAGACCATGTATACCACCAAACTGGCAACCCTAGGAGCTCCAAGATTGCGTCGCCAGTCCAGATCAGCCAGTGGATCATCTTCCTCTGAAGAGGAGGAGACCATGTATACCACCAAACTGGCAACCCTAGGAGCTCCCCTGCCAATGGTGCCATGAATGGCACTGCCATGGGACAAAACACCACCCACAGCACCGCCCCAATCACCTGCACTGTGAACAGTGCTGGGATCCGAGACAGTGCCGGCGGGCAGTGCAGAGGGTCTGCCAGTGCCGGGCCCAGCAGCCGTGGGCCTCAAAACCAGAGGAGCCTGCACCTCCAAGGAGGTGACTGCCATAATGGTGCTCCCAACCCGGCTCTGAAGGGAACCAAGCTGTTCCTCTGGCACCACAGAAGAAACATCCTCTACAGCAAGGACTGAATCAGAAGAGGAGGTTTCCTCCTTACTGGGCCATATAGACCCAGGAGGGGACCCGGAGGCAGGGTCAAGATTTTTAGCCATGGCATCCCTAGAATGGCACCATCCTCCGAAAGTCGGCAGTGCCCTGCCTACTTTAAACATGAGGATTTCAAGTATGTGGTGGTCCATGGAGAAGCAGGCATCGCAGTTGTCCATGTCATGGCTGGGACCCAGGCAGTGAAGGCAGACATCATGCTGGTCTGAAACGGAGTAATGCTGGCCACAGGGGTACCTACGCATTGGGGTGCAGCCCGTTTTGGATTTCTTCCTTGCCCCCAAACCTGACATGACACCAAAACAAACTCAAAAACTTCAGCAAAACAGACCTGGAGCTGTCAGTAAGAATTGTTAGGGAAATAAAAGGAAGGGGCATACTGGGATGTGATGCTGTTGGCTGAGCAACTCAGAACCGGGATGGAGGAATCGACGAATGGTAGGAAAAAATTGCATTGAAAACGAAGAAGGCCTCTGACACAGGAAGCTTTTCTGTTCACTCATGCAAGCAGGTGCTACCTTGGTGGCGGGAGAAACAGAACTGGGGTGGAGGAGGAGTCAGCAGCGCCTAACGGCCAACCCTCGAGTGCCATACAGTGCATTGGCCTTGTGGGAGGCACCATCAGCGTTAACTCCCCCCCCAAAAAAAAATGCTCCTGAGCAGATGCGCACCTCCCAGTAGTAATAAATGGTGAAGATTGACAAGGGGAAGATCCAGTATTGCTCACAAAAGAGAATGACAGCAAGTCCATGGCTAGCATTTCCACAATTGCCCTTGTTAAATTTTTTGCCTTGGGTCTGTTTGCTTTATATTTCTGGCCCATTTCCAGAGACTGGACCAGTGAGAGTTGAGTTCTTTTTGCCCCTGGATGTGACAGTTGACTATTATTTTTGCCACCGCTGGTGGTGAAAGTGGCAGTGGATTTGTGGCCCTTCAGAGGTATGGGACTGAATGGGCTAAAGGACTGATGAATGGAGGATGTTTGAGTTGTGTATTGGCTACCACTTGAAAAGACTTTCTTCCTCTTTGCCTGGTCTCCTAAAGTTTTCCTCCACCTGGCCATGATCATAATCATCCTCCACAGCTTCACGGCCTGATGGTGTTGCTGCTGACACCATGCATTACCATGCCTTCTCATACTGAGATCTGTGAGACTTCAGCAAATGCCCTTTCATGGTAGATGTTCCTAGACTTGTTCCCTCCTTACCCTGACTCAGCCTGTCTTTACATAAAAGACACACTACCTGTGTCCATGATTCTTTGTCCACTCTAAATAAATCCCACACCACCGATGTCACCAGTTTGTTTTTTCTACTGGCACTCTCAGTTATCACCTAATGGGTGGGCTACTTTGACCTGCTTCCTTCTTATTCTGTTTCCTCTTGTTGTTTTGTGGCCATTTTTTGCTTTTTGGTACCTCCACTTTTGGTCTTTGTTGATCTTTTATGTGCACCTCCTCAAAGTTGAACTTCCACCTGTTCCACCTCCCCAGAACTGCTGCTGCTATCACTTTTACTGGGTACATAATCACAGTCTGCATCTCTGTCCCCAAGCTCTGCAAAATCACTTTGCTCCTCCTCTGCCTATGTCACTACTTGACACACTCCTTTCTTATTCCTATTTTCTACAAAGATCGCTGGTGTTGCAATCCTTGCAGTGCCACCGCAAGTAGTTCCCACAGTGTGAGATACTTTATGGACTTTCATCTTCCTCCACAGTTGTAGTTCCCACTGAGGCAGAGGGTCTATGACCAAGCCCACTATGCTTTTGTTTGTCTTTGTGATTGGATGATCTCATGTTACCATCTCCATGGCCTTTCTGTTGCTCCATTTCCTAATGCTTGCAACATCACTCTGCCACTTGGGTGATAAATGATGAAGAGTAAGGCTTTATTTTATTTATTTTTTATGTTATGTTTTAATTTTCTTTTACTTTAGTTTTTTTTTATTTTTTTGTATTCTTTTTTCAACTTTAGTCTTTATTTTTTAATTTTATTATTTTTTTAAAATGTTACTTATTTTTTATGTTTATTTTATTAGTGGGATAGCACCAAGGATTACCAGAGGCCAGGTACTAACTCGTTGCCACCTAGCACACACTTGCTGCCCACTACCCGCAGCACACTGTGACAGCACAGCTCAGGAGAACACACACAGGCTGCTTCAGGACTCAGAAGGAGGAGTAGGAGAAGGAAGGAACATGAGGGAATGTGGAGAATGTTTTACTCTTTTTATTGGATGCCACCAAGATGCTAACTACCAGTGGCCAGGCAACAGCATGCTGCCAGCTGGCACACGCTTGCTGCCCTGTCGACTTCCCAGATCACTCTGCAACAGCACAGCTCAGGAACACACACACACACACACACACACACACACTGCTTCAGGACTCAGAATGAGGAAGAGCAAAGAACATCAGTAACTTGAGGTAATGTAGAGAATTTTTTATGGAATACCACCAAGGTGCCAGGTACCAGGGGCCAGGCACTGGCATGCTGCCAGCTGGCACAGTTGTATTGCCCTGCCAACTGTCCGGATCACACTGCATTAGCAAAGCTCAGGACAACACACACACACAGGATGCTTTAGAATTCAGGCTGAAGGAACTGCTCCAACCTGGGGAAACATGAAGACTAGGATTTTCAACTTGAAAACTGCCACAAAAAGAAAAAAAATATGTTTTTATGGAATGACACCAACGTAACAACTACTAGGGTTCAGGCACTGGCACACACTTGTGGCCTTGCCAGCTACCCAGATCATACTGCAATAGCACAGCTCAGGAAGACACACACACTGCTTTAGGACTCAGGATGAAGAAACTGCTGCAACCTTGGGGAACATGAAGACTAAGAGTTTCAATTTAAAAAGTACCACAAAAAGAAAAAAAAATATTTTTTTTGGCATGCCACCAAAGTGCCAACTACCAGGGGTGAGCACTAGCATGCTGTCAGCTGGTACACACTTGCTGCCCTGCATACTGCCCAGATCACATTGCAAAAGGCTGCTTCAGGGCTCAGGAGGAGGGGGAGAAGGAAGAAAGAAGTAACTGCTACAGCCTGCAAGCAAGCCTGCAACTTGGGCAAATGTTTATTTATTTATCAAGTCTAGGATTACAAATACCTTTGAGCCATGGCTCTTTTACAAAGGTTCCACGTCAGAGAAATACAAATTATGGGGAACATCAAGACAGGCATTACAACAATGTGGACATTGCAAACAGAGTACAGATTAATACAGTTCAAGGGTAGCATTGTAACAAGGCAGCCAGGGGCATTTGTCAGAGAAAATAGACAACAGATAAGAAGTGCCAGAGTTATAAGGAGAGGGAAGAGGGTAGGGGGGAGAAGGAATGTAGGAAGGGTGGTAAGAGGGTGAAAAGTGCAGCATTGGGTATACCAAGACGTGAGGGTAGAATCCAGTGGGGGGGGGGGACAACTAGAACAGAAAGGGAAGTGGAGAAACAAAGTTAAGTTGGGCAGTCAAAGGAGCTGTTGGTAGTGAGATAGTCCTGGAGCCTAGTTTTAAACATACCAATAGTTGGGGCAGAGGAGATGGTTGGGCTGAGGCCATTGAACCAGAGTGGTGCTCGATAAGCAAAAGAGCGTTGTCCCTGTGAAGTGTGACAGTGGGGGACTTTCAGTAGCTGTATCGTGGATCTCCTAAGGCACCGTTTGTTAATTTGGTGTTGTAACAGAGTTGAGACCCCAGAAGGTGCAAGGCCAAGGTAGATTTTTTTGACCATGGAGCAGGTGAGAAACTTTATGCGGTTTGATAGTTGGAGTCAGCCGGTCTGAGTGTACAGGTCACATGTGTGGGTGAGACGGTGAGCACCAGTAATGAGCTGACATGCTTTATTTAAGGCAGTTGAGAGGTGTCTAAGGGCTGTGGTTGTGGCCGAGCCATAAATGATGAGACCATAGTCTATTACAGAGATCACAGAGCTCAGGACTACAACCTTCAAAGCTTCTGGCGTGAGGTGTGGTCTGTGTTTGTAGAGGAGACCAAGCCGTGTATTAGCAGCTCTAGCTACATTATCTACATGAAGTCCATAGGAGAGGTTAGGGTCAAGCCGAATCCCTAAGTATTTGAAGGACAACACCTGATCTAGAGTGTTGCCCTGGGTGGTGGAGATAGCCAAGTGGTGTAGCTTGTGTGGGTTATGAGAGCTGCAGAAGAGCATAGATTTGGTTTTCTTGTCATTGAGGACCAGTCTATGATTAAGAAACCATGACTCTACAGAACTGAAACCAAGTTGAAGGTTGTGTTGAAGAGTTGCAGGATCTTTGTGAGTGGAGAATACAACAGCATCATCGGCATATAGTATGATCTGCTCAGAGCAGTGGTAAGGGAGGGAGTTTAAGAAAAGGCTAAAAAGGATGGGTCCCAGTATGGATCCCTGTGGGACATCCAAGCGAACAGGCAGGGTGTTAGAAAGAGCGTCCGCAATTTTTACTCTCTGTGACCAGTTTTCTAAGTAGCTTTTAAACCAGAGAGAAGAGTCAGGTGATAGCCCGGCATTCAGTAGTTGGTGTATTAGTAGTCCATGGTGTACTGTATCGAAGGCCTTGGAGAGGTCGACGAAAACCGCCCCTGTGAGAAGGCCGTTGTCAAGGGATTTGTGCAAAGCTCCAGTGAACTCAAGAAGGGCTGTGGTGGTGTTGTGACCTTTCTGGAAGCCGTGCTGTTGTGGACAAGGTATATTGTATTTATCCAAGTGGTCGGTAAGTTGATCAGCCACAATGCGCTCACGTGCCTTAGAGAGTGGGGGCAGTATGGAGATAGGGCGATAATTTGAGTGAATCGTCTTGTCCCCACTTTTATGGACAGGTGTCACGGTGGCTGTTTTCCATAGGTCCGGGAATTTTCCACAGCTGAGAGAGAGGTTTAGGATTTTTGTTAATGGATGAATTACCTCATCAAGGGTGAGCAACAGAAGCTTAAGGTCCAGGGTGTCGCTACTAGATCTAGATTTAGAGATAGCTGCAGTAATATAGCAGCGAGCTTCATTCAGCCTTACCTTCCTGAAGTAGAAGAGGGGATGGTTAGACTGAGGGGCTGAGGTATTTGGGGAGTAGGCCCTGTTTTCGAAAAAGTCATGGGGTAGGACAGCACTAAGGTCTGAAAAAGCCGTGTTAAAGATGTTTGCAATCACCTTGGAGTCAAGGGTTGAGGATCCATCAACCATTAACATGGCCAGAGAGGTTTTTGGCTGCTTCCTTGTGACATCCTTGATATTGTCCCAGAAAGCACGACCATTTCCCTATGTATTGGTGTATTGTAATAGGTGGATTTCATTAGCCATATGGCTTTTGTGCAGGCATTTCGTGCTTGTTTGTAATTTTGGATGTCCAGTTGTTTGCCAGTGACCCTGGCAACTGCCCAGAGGTGATCCCTTAGTTTCAGCTGTGAGAGAAGAGCCGAGGTGACCCATGGGTTAGAGAGAGATTTTGGTTTGCGCCTTTTAGCAGGGGCAAAGAAGTCGCAGGCTTTGTTAAAAATTGAGATGAAGTGATCAAGAGCCAAGTTAACATCTGTTGCTTCATAGATTGGTAACCAGTCTTGTAGAAGCAGGTGTTGTTTGAGGTGTGGAAGTTTTCCACGAGGAAGGACTCTGCTAGCGATAATTTTGGGAGGGGGCTTAAGGAATTTGTTAGACCATGCACACATGACTGGGGAGTGGTCACTGAGTGAGTCTGGGAGAATGGTAGTATAAGAAATCCTTGTGGGGTGAGTGGTGAGGACCCAATCCAAGAGGGTACTGGTGCCAGTCTTGTAGTTAATCCTAGTAGGGTCGTTTACCATTTGCGTGAGATTAGCAGCTGAGATGGAGTCTTTATAGGCACTGGTGCTCGATGCTAACCAGTTTATGTTGAAATCCCCTAGTAGAATAAGTTCAGCTTCGGAAAGAAGAGAGTTGATAAAGTTTAGGACGTCATTGAATCCATGTTTAGGGTCCCTGGCCGGGATGTATATGGAGACAATAGTCAGGGCTTTATGGTTGGGACCTAGGACGATTTGTATTGGCAGAATCTGGGCTGAGGCAGAAAGTAATGGAGTTGCTACAGGGTGCCAAGACAGGGAATCTTTGATATAGATTGCGCAACCACCGCCTTTTTTGGATATCCGGTCCAGCCTGTGAACATTGTAGCCCTGTATTGTTACTGCTGAGTCAGGAACTTTAGGTGTCAGCCAAGTTTCCACCACTGCAAGGATGTCAGGGTTATGTTGGCACATGAAGGCTTGGAGTGCATCCAGCTTTGGTAGTAGGCTGCAGATATTAATAGTTGCAAGGATAAGGGCACCTGGAGTTTGTGTGTGGCCTGAGCTTCTAGGGCCAGAGTTGTAAGCTTGCACATAAGGAAACATGAATGAAGAATTATTTTTTATGTGATGCCAACAAGGTGCCAGTTACCAGTGGCCAGGCACTGTCCTGATTCCAGCTGGCACACATTTACCTGAGTAAACTAAAAATTAAATTACTAACTCCCCCCAAATGCACTGCTGAGATTACATTATTTAAGGCAACATGTGGGCACTGGCAGAGACCCAAGCATACTCTGTCCTCCTTTAGTCCCCCAGAGTACAGTCTTTCTCTTTTCTCCCCTCTCCCTTTTGTCTCTGGTCCTAGAGGCCTTCTGCAAGCCTGCAGCATTGCTGCTGCTCAGCCGGCCTTTTTGTTTCTTGTTTTTTTTTTCCTCTAATACACCCCTTCAGCTGCCCTGCAAATAGCTCGACCTTTAGATTCAGGAAAATTTTCTTCAGGTGTGAACAATTTGCTAGCTAAGTAATCAATCACAAAGCCCTGCCTGGGCTGACAGCCTGATGAGGAGCGCAAGTGAGCTCTCCTTTGACACATGATTAAGCACACTCAAGCAGGTCCAAAACGAGGCTGAAGCCTGTGAATTACATATAGGGACAGCACTCTTGGTTGCTGCGAGACAGAAACTGAGGGACTATTGTATTCATCAACACACAGACTTGTGTCTGAGAGGTACCTTTTTCAGTCTTACTACTATGAATGGCAAATGTGAGAGATTACCACAAGTTTTAGAGATTTAAACACAGTTTAAGTCTGCTGCTTCCTGTCCTCTGATTGCTTTCCTGATTGTAGGGAGGTTTGGACCACTGCTGTTTCCTGGATTTCTTCCTGGATTTCTTCCGATACAGTACATTGCAATTTATTTATTTTCACTAGTGGCAGCAGGTGAAGTGTAAAACTGCTAAACTCTGCAGAATTTGGCAGAACTTTAATTTTGACTTTGCTTTTGCATTCTAGACATTTTGTCCCTTGCAGGATTCCCCCTCTTCTTTGGCTTTATTTGTTGTTCTTTATGTTTTGAGTGCATCGGGTGTGATTGTGGTAGGTTTTGGCTTTGTATTAATTGTGTGAGTCAGAGTCTGTATGTGGAGTTGGGGGTTGAGTGTGCTTGGGATGATAGGTGGGATTTGTGTACTCCAAACAGCAATACAGCTCAACCTACACAGTGGAGGGTGTATGAAACAGTCCAATACAACATGAGCACACAAGTCACCGCACTCCTCAGCTGGATAATCCAAACTTCAAGCTTTATTAAACATAAAAAAAGTAACTTAAAACATACTGCCATGGAGCATGATTGGCAAGCCATTCACACTGAACCCTTACCAGTTTTGTACACCGTACATCTTCAGGGGGTCTGAAGAAGTACGGTGTACGAAACCGGTCAAGGTTCAGTGTAAACGGCTTGCCAGTCATGCTCCATGGCAGTATGTTTTAAATTACTTTTTTTATGTTTAATAAAGCTTGAAGTTTGGATTATCCAGCTGAGGAGTGCAGTGACTTCTGAGCTCATGTCACATGAGATTTGTGTACTGTTCTTTAAGTTATTTTAATATTAGGCAGTATGTGTTTTCTGAGCCCCTTGTATGCATGCATATTCTCCTGACCACCTACAGCAGTTGCACCCCTTTTGGGTGCCCCTGTCCAATCATCCAGAAGTGTCTTCAGCTGCTGCGCTGATTGAGGAATCCTCAGACAGCATGGTCGTGGCTATGGGTGGTGCCCTGTGATAAACTTTGGGTAGAGTAGGATGGGGTTGTGAGGTCACTGAGACACCCTGTGACAAATTGGAACCAGGACAGTGGTACACCCTGCGTGGTTCTGATATCCAGGGCTTCTCTTATTGTCAAGGCCACAGTTTTTTGGTTTTTACCAGAAAACTTGGTAGAATTACAGAATTTGGACTGCACCTTCACACCGGTAAAAACCAAAACATTCACGGAATGTTGCATTTTATACCAGATCAGTAAATCTGCAGAACTTGTTCTGCTATTAATAATTGCTTCCTGTACTATTTTCACTTTGCTTCACTTAATGCTCAGCCTTGTTTTATTATTATTATTTATGCCACGTACTAAAAGAATGACAGTAGTATCACGGCCAAATCCAAAAAATTAGACTGACAATTACCAGTGCAATTCCTGGAATTTCAAGCCTTGGAAATGGAATTTCATTATTTTAACCACTGTAAATCAGCTTGCCTGTTTTTATTAAGCAAGAGGTAACCAGGCCAGCTGACTAGTCCACCATGTCGTGTCAGTTTTTGCAATGCAGGGCCACTGAGGCATAAAACTTTGGTGACTCCTCATCTGACTTTTTATGCATCACATACACCTGTCTGGGGATGATGCTGGCCCAGTGTTGAAGGGATCTACAGCCTCTCAGCTGTGTACTTAGTGGTGCATTACCAGAGACAGGAGCGCATAGGAGGCAAAGTGGCCACCTGTTTTAGAGCCACTTTGGGACTCACTGTATAGCCCATGGGAATGACCAGGATATTTGAATGCGTAGATGTTAAAGGGTGAACCAGGTGCAAGTTGCAGGAGCATTCTCAAGAATGAATTTCTGTAGAAACTGGTCTGTAGTCCTGCTGGAGTCCATGAGACTATTATTTCTTGAAGAAATTCAATGCCTGGCTTGATGATGAAGCCTCACAGTTTTGTCAACAATTACTCCAGCTAATGCATTTGCTGGGTCAAGCAGTTGCCAGTGGTTTCTGCCAGCACAGCCATGCCTTTGACCTGGTGTTCTAATCAGATCTTAACTTATGTGAAGTCAGGGTTGGTGCAGTTATTTTGTCAGATCATCATGCTGTGATGTTCCTCTTTGGCTCCTCATTTAAATCCAACCCCAAAGAGATGGTCTGATATTGTCCTAAGCACAGTCTGGAATCTAGCAAGCTCTAGGTAGTACTGCATATGTCAAGCATATTGGCAGTTTGTGTCAGGGGAGTCAAGCAGGCTGTGGAGGGTTACAATGTGGCTCCTGTGTCTACTACTGACTCTCTGGCACCATACCATGTTCAACCCGTGACATTCCAGCGCAGCCCCCTATGGTATTAACATAAAAACTGATGGCAGATAAGAGCTGCGTGGCCCGTCCAGTCTGCCCATTTTTATTGTGATAGCTTATGCTGTAGACCCTGCTTGATCTACGGCACTGTCTCTTCCACCCTTGTGAGGAGCTGAAAGAGTTCAAGGCCAAGGATCAGAGGTTTGAGTGTTCTTGACAGAAGTCCCACTCATTGGAGGACAAACTGGCACAGAAAACCCGCAACGGTGAGTATCAGCAGGCCATCATCCTGAAAAAGACTGAGTTCCTGTCAAGGATCATTTCTGAAAGGAAGAATCGTCCAGCCCAACTCTTTCACACAATGTACAGATTGTTAATCCCCCCCCCCCCCCATCTTTGGTCTGAGAGAGTCTTTGCCACTGAAAAATGTGATGAGTTTAATTCAGTCTTTCTCAATAAGATGTCTTCTATATGGGCTGGGATCTTCTGTAGTGGCCTATTATGGGCCAGTAGTGCCATCCTTAGATGGGCCAGGTGATCAGCCATCTTGGGGGGGGGGGGTCCTGTCCAGGTTCAAATGAGAGTGTTTTCTGAGTAATCTCAGAGCTATGTTCCACCTACGCTGTACTGGAGCCAGGGCCTACTTGGCTGCTTATTGGCTGTGAGGAGACCCTGGGTCTGATTATTTTAGAGACTGACAGGTGCTCTTTTATAAAAAGGGTTTTCCCTGCTACCCTAAAAAGGACAGTATTGAAACCCCTCCTAAAGAAACCATGTTTGGGTTCTGACTTTGTATTGTCTTGACCCTTCACTTTTTGGGGAAGGTGATTAAGAAGGTGGTGGTGATGCAGCTCAAAGTTCACTTAGAAAGGTTTGACATCTATAAACCTCTCCAATCAGGGTTTCATCCTTGTCACAGCATGGAGACTGTTTTCATCAAGGTATTTAATGATCTTCTCACTGCAAGAGCCAGTGGGTACCAACATATTCTCATCCTTTTTGATCTTTCATCAATGTGAGACACAGTAGGCAATAGTGCCCTGCTGGAATGTCTGAGGTACTACTGTATGTGGGACTCACTGGCACTGTGCTGTGTTGGTTTACATTCTACTTCATAGGGAAAGCACAGCAGGTCTTTCTAGGTAATTCCATCGCTAAAATGGCTGTACTCGACTGTAGTGTCCCTTAAGGCTAAGTCTTGGCTCCCCTGCTGTTTGCCATATACATGCTGAAGCTGGGTGAGATCATGAGGCAATATAGTCTGGAGTTTCACTGCTATGCTGAGGATACCCAGCTATACTTGTCTTGCTCATCTTACAAGGCTGACACGGGCCCCATACTGTGCTGTTGTTTACAAGAGAACAACAATGGGATAGCCTTCAATGGGTCAAGTCTCAACCCAAGTAAGATAGGAATGATGATTGCGAACCAGGTTCCGGTGGGTCAGAAATAAGGAGTGATCCCGTGTTACTATGCTTCAATGGCATCACCCTCAGAGCTGCGGATCTTTTTATAAATCTGGGGGTTACTACAAAATACCAGCTGACACTTAAGCAGCATTGTCAGCAATGATCTGTAGTGGCTTTTTTCATCTTTGTAATATCTCCCACATTAAACTGTATCTGGTGCTTGTGGACCTGGTTACAACAGTCCATGCCTTCATCACATTCAGACAGGATTACTGCATTGCTTTCTACTGAGAGTTATCTAGGAGTCTGATGTGCCACCTGCAGTTGGTCCCGAATGAGGCAGCCAGAGTATATGGTATATCTCAAAAGGCAGCCAGAGTATCTGGTATATCTCAAAAGGATCATATCACCCAGGTTCTGCATGATCTGCACTAGCTGCCTATTCCATGGTGCATCAGCTTCAACAGCAGCTTGTTGTATACAAGGCCCTCAATTTATGGGTCCTGGTTACCTAAAATCTCCTGACTCTGCATACCTTTGTCCGTTCCGTCCACTCCACTGAGGATTTCTTTTAGTCATTTCCTGAGTCCAGGCTAAAGTTGTCCATGAATAGGGCATTTGTGATGGCTGCACCTGTTCTCTTGAACTCTCTGTCACTTTACATTTGCTATGCCAGCTCAGTCAGTGGAAGCCTTCATGGGGGCCCTGTAGCTCTGTATCAGCAAGCACAAGCCAAGACGTACTACACTCACATAGAAGTAGTGGGGGTGCACCTAGAAAAATGAAGCTCACTGTGTGATGCTGATAACAAATTTACTGTGAAACCAGACCAGGCATAGATGCAGTAGGGGCACAGACAATACAAGATCTCAGTGCAGTGTAGACCAGAAACCCCAGTGCTTCACTCGTTAGGGCTTTGTGAGGGGCGATACTACTTGGCTTGTGTTTAATATATGTTTGGGCTGCTGTATGGTTCCATAGTTATGTGTAAGTGGAAGCACAGGGCCCAGAGGGCCCACACTCCCACAGACGCATACCATTATGCAAAAAAAATGGGCAATATGAAGGGAGTGCAGGGCCGGAAGGCCCGCACTCCCGCTAACACGTACCACTAATGAGTTACATTTCCCTTTCTCAAAAAGAAGAGAAACTCATGGCAAAAAACTCTGTTCATGCATCAGTTAGGGTTCATAGCATAGCAACAAAAGCATGGAAATGTGGTGTTAGGCTTACCATCCCTACCACCCCACCCAGCCCACCCTCCACACCAACAGGCATGGGTGTGTGTTGGGGTCGTGTGCCTAACTCTCACCCCATTCTCCTATACAGCACTTCCTCAGCTTGTTTACACAAGGAATGGGGTGAGAGTTAGGCCGACAACCCCAACGCAAGCCCTGATGCCTGTTGGTGTGTGGGCGGTGGGGGGTGGGGTGGGGTCGTAGGGGTGGTAACCCTAACACCACATTTCCATGCTTTTGTTGCTGTGCTATGAACCCTAACTGATGCATTAACATAGTTTTTTGCCATGAAAAATATATATATATATATATATATATATATATATACCCATTGCAAATGCATTGTGCTTTGATTAAATAGCCACGTACACTGCACTTGCATTCACACTTTGAGGAACATTTCCTTACAAATCTCCCCCAGGCACAACCACTGTCTTCAGAGAATGCTGGTTTCTCTGATGTGATCCTCCTGTTAAGGGGGTCACGATGCAGATGAGCCAGGCAGCATTCTGATGCTGAAATGTCACGATACCCTCACGCAGCTGCATGTGACGTATTATGCGGTCTGGTTTTCACTTGACCAGTGAAAAATTCCTCACAAGTTCTAATATACACCTTTGACACCAGATGGCGCCAGATGACCTCATACTGCATTTTCAGTGTGTTTAAAGCACCATAGGTTTACTTAAAGTGAAGCAATGCTTATAACATGGTATCTTTGCCTATAAGACAGAGACAAAGGTGAGAAAACAGACAAAAATGAGACTCACTGATAACTCTTTCTGTACTGTGCTCATAATCATATAGTTCTGGAAAATATTCATAACCAAAAAAAGTTTAAAAATATGGCACAATTTAGCTTGGTATAGAATAATAGGCATATTTCAATTATAGTTAAAGTCCTCTGACCAATAAACAATGGCAACAATTATATATCCTCTCAAAACATAGAGAATAGGGGGGCATGTGATGACTCGGTGGAAGAATTTCGCACTTCTATACCAGCGGCCTGTGTTTGGAATCGAGCCCAGGTCTGCTTGGGGTGGGTGGCCAGACTGGGGAGTGCTCCCAATGGGAGCACAAGCCAGCAGGAATGGAGATGGCCCAGCTCTGTCACAGCAGTAGCCCCTCACAGTGAGCTGCGGGGGAGAGGCTTGCTCCCTCATGAGGGGGTGGCGCATGCCCTACTGCATTTGAGGTCGACTGAGACTGCACTGGCCATCTGGGGTGATGTGAGGGAGCAAGGGAGAAAAGCAGAAGGAAAAAGTAGAGCCTGGGTTACATGAAGCCCTGCTTGCTTCCTCTGGGCCCGTAATGTCACTCGGGGACGTCTTGGCTGAAGTTGGATACATGCCTTGAGGGAGGACTGCCCTCCTCCTCCACCCTGCCGCAGAAGGGTAATCCATGGAGACAACAACCAGAATAAGCACTGTAGGGAGATGGGCCGGTGCTGCAAGGGCAGAGCAGGAGTGGAAGTAGCTCCCCAGGTATCCCCAAGGAAGATAAATAATGGAAAAAGAAATAGAGAATAATGTATAGATAGGGGTGAGTAATGGTTTTAGCACATTCCCTCTGTGTGTGATGCCACAAAAATCCCAAGAACAAAGCTTGAGGGGTTTATCACGGCATTGCACACTGAGGATTTGCATAAAAAAATTACACTTCCCAACTGATATATTATTTTTTTACAATTACTGATTTTAAAAAATGGTTGCTTTGAAAAACAGGATCTATTCAGAACCACATGTAACATAATGCAAAACTTTAAATAGTAATAAGCTAAGCGATAATTCATTTGATAGATAACTAATGAATATGTGAAAATGGTGTGAACATCCTGATGACACTGTCTGTCTGTCTTCCTATTAGCATTTGTGTTTTGTTGTCTGATGCCAGGATTAGGTATACTAAAACACAATGCCATTTTCAAACTAAAACTTTTGTTTTTTAATTTTGCTTTCACTGAAAGATGCTATTTACAGTATGTGATGCTGTAGTGTGGGAGATGTTGTGTTCTGTGAGAAATCAGCAGAGTACACAGCCTGAGTGCAGTTCATGCTGTACTGCATTCTATTGATCGACAGCACTGAGCTGTCTCACTCTTTCCGTTATAACTGGCAAGTTATAACAGGATATTACGCCACAGTTATCTGGGTGTAATTGTACCTTGTCAATAATTATATTTGGTTTAAATAAAAGCTTAACCAGTCTATTTCTTCATTAAAACCACATATTTTCCTTTTTTGTTTTCAAACTATCCATCCACCATGTTTCCTTTTTTGTAACATTTTATCCTGATCCTTCCCCCTCTACTAGGTTTTTAAATTTGACCTGTTGGTAAAAAATGTATACTCATACCTCTCAGCTGTCCCAGATTTCATGGGACATCCTGTTTTTCAGCTAATTGTGGATGCTTCCTGCTATCCCTCCAGTATCGTGGCCCATGTGGGCTTTGTCCCAATGTATTACGCTGACCATGCTGTCCCACTGCTTGTCTGTAAAACTCCCCAACATCCTGATTCTTTGTCCCAACTAGCAACATCCTGAGCAGCACTAACATCACACACATTCTACAGATCATGGTCTAGCTGGGACTCGGAAGTCAGCCATGGGGGCAGACTCGCCTTATGCTATTCTTGCTTTCTGACAAATTCTCTAGCAATCAACAGTGCCTAGTATTGGTACAGTGAAGTGATGAATTTGGTGATGCTGTAATTATAAATGTTGTCCCCTGAGACCCCATCCAATAATGTACACAGAAACCTGTTGTGGGTGCCCAGACTGGCAAACAGTTTATTCATAATTCTCCAGTTTTACATCCAAATTATCATCATCTTCATCATTATTTCCAATACCTTTGCTTACAAGCTTTCTTTCCATTTTCGACATTCTCCAATATCCGCTTTGTTTACACATATATACATTATTGCTTTTTCAACCACTCATAATTCTTAATCCCTTTATTCTCCCCCCCCCCCCACAATGTATACCCTGGGGACCCACTCTCATTTCTTCTTTCTTCTCTGGACACTAGTGTACACTAGATGCCCTTCTTCTTCCAGTCTTTTGCGGCCTTCTGGTCCACCTGTCCCCCCAACTCCCCCCATCCACTCTTTATTTTCTTTCTATCGACTGTCTACCTTCAGTCATACCTGTATGGCACAGCACACCCAATTTTCATTACCTGTCTCTCTTAACACAACTTCCCATCGTCCTTGTGGTTGGCCCAAGCCATTCCTTCCTTTTATTTTGGGTGGGTGGGAAGGAGTTTTCTAGCTGCTGCAAAAAGTGAGGTCTGAGCCTCTTGCAGCTGCTTTTTACCCATGTAGCCCCTCCCCCTCAACCCTACCCATTGTCCAATCCATTTCTTTTTCTTTCTCTCCCCAGCTCCTCCCTTCTGTGACCTCACTTGTGAGGTCACCGTCCCTCCCCATCCCCCCTGCCCTAGCCTGTCACCGGGAAACCCCCATTGGCTGTGGCCCAGGGGACAACCGGGCTTGCCCTTCTAAACTGGCAAGCCTCATTGTCTCCTGAGACCCCATCCAATTATGTACACAGAAACCTGTTGTGGGTGCCCAGACTGGCAAACAGTTTATTCACAGTTGCCCAGGGGACAACCGGGCTTGCCCTTTTAAACTGGCAAGCCTCATTGTCTCCCGAGACCCCATCCAATTATGTACACAGAAACCTGTTGTGGGTGCTCAGACTGGCAAACAGTTTATTCACAGTTCTCCAGTTTTACATCCAAATTATCATCATCTTCATCGTTATTTCCAATACCTTTGCTTACAAGCTTTCTTTCCATTTTCAACATTCTCCAATATCCACTTTGTTTATACATATATACATTATTGCTTTTTCAACCACTCTTAATTCTTAATCCCTTTTCTTCTTACCCCCCGATCTACACCCTGAGGGCCTGTTCTCATTTCTTCTTTCTTCTCTGGACACTAGTGTACACTAGATGCCCTTCTTCTTCCAGTCTTTTGCGGCCTTCTGGTCCTCCTGTCTCCCCTTCCCCCATCCATTCTTTATTTTCTTCCACTAGACCTGCTTCCAGCTTGCAATGGATGGCAGGTCTTCCCCCTCTCCTTATTGGGCTCTCTCCTTCCACCTTGCTACTATGCAGTCTTTAATCCCTGTGTTAAACACGTCATTTCCTAAATCTGACTAGTGCACTCCATCACCCCTATAATAATTATCATCATCCCTTTCCCCTAAGCTCCTCCTGATGATCTTTCCTCCCATACTTATAAACCATGCCCCCACTCTCTGATTTGTTCTGCGTCTCGCCCTATCAATAGCCCTGTGGCTCAGTGCATGTCTTCATACCCTCTTGGGCAGTATATCTGACTAAACCAGGGTATCCCTGACCACCACTTCTTAATTTTTGTAATGTCATGTTTGATATCATAAAAGATGTGCAGCCAGGGTCTTGCCCACAGGTCATTCCCTCCCAGGTGTATGACCAACATACCTGGCTCTGGGTGTGTTTCCCCCATCTTCTGTACTGTCGGCAGAAGCTGTGGCCACCTCATTCCTCTGACTCCTATCCATGTGAGCTTACATTGCCTGGTGTCCTGGTATAGCTGCCATCCCCCAGGCCTCTGTACTGCTCTCCTCTCAGCCCATTAAATAAATGAGTGACCGCATATCCAGACCTCTAAGCTCCTCTTGTGCCCTGTCAAATGATAAGAAAACTTGTGAGAATTACTCCATCTCTCCCACCCCACCCCTCCCCCATGCACTTACATTTTACTACTTATACATGTGTGAGGAAACAAAACAGAGAAACAGTTAGCATTTTAATCCAGCAAAGGACTTACATATCTCTTATAACAATCAGATGACCAGCGCCCAAGTACCTTCAATTCCTCACTTGACACCCTTTTTGCCGCGGCTTCTGAAGCTGTCCCAATCCTAAATGAATGTGAGGCAAACCTCTTAGGGTCTTTCCCCCTGGACTTCAATACCCTTCTTTAGAACTGCAACCACCTGCACACTTGTTACTGTTTTTCCATCCCCGTGCTTAAATAACAGCCCTGTCCTGTTCCCCTGCCCTGCGACGTACACCCACAGGGTCTGGACCAGACAGATGCTCCGATTCTGATGTTCTTTAAGCACAACCTAAGCTCCTTGACCTTTCTGATCTGTCTTTGACCTTGCTATAACCAGGTGCACCTCTTCTTGCTTCCAGGTCAGGTCTTCCCAATGTAATCCCCTCGATGTGTCACCCATTCTACAACCTATCACTTCGCTGACTCTGAATGCCCTATGCCACATTACCAAATACATGGTACCAAATAACAGCACTTCAGTCCCTGACCTGCACACCAGTGGTATCACCTGCACCAGACCCACCAGTTTCTCTTCCGTAATATGCCTCCTACTGTCCTCCGACCACCCCCCCTCGTCCTAAGCCACCCTTGCATCATTCTGCATATCAACATGCTCCTTGTTGGGTCCCCCCACCTCTTCATGTTACATACCAAACTGATGGCGGCCAGGTGCACCCCCAACATAGCATGAGCTATTCCTATCCACCACCCATGTACAACAAACTTCCCTACTTGGTCCTCTGTCACTGCCCCACTTATCTCCATATAGTGGCCCTCCCTGAAGGCCTGAAAATCTTACCATGAACCCCTTGTATGCCTTTAGAGTCCTAGGGGCCCAGGAGCTATGAAACAGCATCTCGGTTCCTTCCAGCTAATCTCTCATATGAATGCTGGTACTGGTGTCCTCTGTGCCTCTTCCCTTGGGGCGACGGCCTGGAATCTGTGCAGTTGCAGATGGGAGAGGCTGTCAGCAATGTCATTCTGCGACCCCTCGATGTGCCGAGCCTTAAATGACATGCTAAGCCTGAGACCCTGTAAAACTAGCTGGCTTAGCTCCCTCATAACCATCTCAGACATGGCCCCCTCTTGTTCAGCACCTCCACCACCACCCTGTTGTCACACCAAAAAGTGACTTTTTGGTTTCTAAGCTCCTCCCCCCAGATCATTGTACTGACCCATATTGGTAGAATTTCCAACAGGGTGATGTGCTTCGTGAGGCCTGCTGCCTTCCATTCCTCTGGCCATGCCTCCAAGAACCACCTTCCTTTACAATACGGCTCCATGCCTAACCCACCAACCATGTCGGTGTACAGTTTTAGGTCTGTATTAAATGCCCAATCATCTTGCCAAAATGTTATCCTGTTAAATTCCCTTACAAATTACTCCCTCGCCCCTAGGTCTGCTCTGGTGCCCTTCCTTATGTCCACCCAGTGGTGCAGTTTTGTAGCCACTCTTGTTGTCCAGGCCAGCCACTGCGTGAATGCCCGCCCTGGTCCTATTGCCCTGCAGGCAAAATTTAAATGCCCTAAGAGTTGCTGCACCTGCTTCAACTGAACTCACCGCCTTCTCCCCATGGCCTGTATTAGCTGTTTCAACCTGTCCACCTTCTGGTCCGGCAAACACAATAGCTCCCTCTCTTCATCAATTTCTATGCCCCAGTATTCAATGCATTGGCTAGGTCCCTCCATTTTGTCAGCAGCTAACGGTACCCCCAGTTCTTGGCACATATCCTGGAAGTATGTCAACATGTGTTCCATCTTGCCCTGTCCCTTTCCTATTAGTAGGAAATCATCCAAATGGTGAATTACCCCAGTGTACCCATATCTCTTCTGAAATATCCACTGGAGCCAGCTGCTAAAGAGCTCAAAAGTTGCACAAGCAATGGAGCAGCCCATTGGCATGGCTTTGTCAAAATAGTACTCCACTCCCAATTTGAAACCCAGTAAATCCCAATCCCCAGGGTGGACTGGTAATAGCCAAAATGCAGCCTCGATGTCAGTCTTTACCAGCCATGCTCCTCTGGTGGCCCTAATGAGTTGCACTGCCTTTGCTAGCGTGGCATAAGTGACTCTGCTGTCCTCCTCAGTGATGCCATCATTTACCAACTCCCCTTCGGCAAAAGATAAATGATGTATCACCCGGAATTCACCCAGCTGCTTTTTTGGCACCAAACCCAGGGGATGACCCTCAGGTTATCCAAAGGGCCTTCTTGGAATGGACCTTCTACCTTCCCTGCTAATACCTCTTTCTTTATTTTCAGACCTAACACCTCCTCTTTTCCCTTTACTGAACCCAAATTCTTTGCCATCCTACTTAACCTGGGGCCCTTGAGGTGTAGTCTAAATCCCTCCTTAAAACCTTCTGTCAATGTCCTGGCTGCCCCCTTGTCAGGGTATTCTTTTGCCCATTCTTCCAGCACTTCCAGTTTTATTGGGATTGTTACTTGGTTTTGCGGACAAAAGAAGGCCTTGGCCCATCGAGATTGTCCCTCACACACAGTGGAACATTAACCCCATGTTTTTTTTTGTTTTTTTTTTAATTGAGTAGCCATTTGTCTAATCAATTTTTTGAAGACTGTTATTTGATTGCAATCGATAATGTCCTGTGGCAATGCGTTCCACAGCCTGGGAGCCTTGATTGCGAAAAAGTTTTGTCTTTTATTAGTTTTTGTTCTGCTGACTTCAAGTTGTTTACTGTGCAACCTGGCTACAATCTTCCTGTTGGAAAATGATATACCGCACTGTTCCATTAGGACAGGTGATTGAAGGATTTTGAATAGCTGGAGGAGATCGCCCCTTATTCTTCTGTGTTTGAGTGAATATAGGCCTGTTCACTGAAGTCTGGTATCATAGTCCAGGTGAACAAGGTGTGGAACAAGTCTAGTTGCCCTACGCTGGATCTGTTCTATTCTTTTAATATCTGAAATCAGGTTGGGACTCCAGAACGGTGATTCATAGTCTGTGTATGGCCTGACGTGGGACCTATATAGGACCATGGTGCATTGTTCTGTTTTTGAAATGAAGGTGTGATCGATCCTGCGAAGGAGTGCATTGGATTGATTTGCTGTTTCATTACAGTGGTCTGAAGATGACAATTTGTTGTTTACTAATGTCAAGGTTTTTACTAATATGGTTGTAGAATGAAAGCAGATTGGTGGTGCAAGAGTGACCTGGTTTAAACCCTTGGTGTGATATATCCATAATGTTTAAAGACTGCTTTTCTGTTTCTATTAGGGATTTGATTATTTTTTTTCCATTAATTTACAGGGGATTGAGGTAAGGCTGATTGGGCGGTAATTTCCACTTTGGTCAGCCAGTCAGATGGGACTGTAGCTTCTTGAAGGGATTTATTAACAAGCATTTGTCAATGCCGAATGTTTGCTTGCTGGTATTAGCATTGGAAATGCAGGAGTTAGACAGATGCAGAATAGGAATGGTAGTGAAGTACTGAACTTCATGCCAACCCCACTTCCATCCTGTAAAGACGGACAGGTATTGAGGCAATTGTTTGGGGCATCATCCATGACGGTCATGCCATGTCACCTCACCCTATTCTGCAGACACTGACATGTGTTGAGGTGTGCCTTGGGGTGTTTGGCTTTACAGTCACCCCCATTCCATAAGGACATACACTGAAATGGGTGCAGCATAGGATGATAGGGTGAAGTCTGTGGCTGAAGAGTCCAAGGTGCACTTCGATGCCTGTCAGTGGCTAGGTGGGGTGGGGTGGGGTGGGATGGCATGAGCAATACAGTCGGCAATCCAAAGGCACACCCTGATGCCTGTCAGTCTGTACAGGGTGGGACATTATGGTTAGAAACCCTAATGCCCTGGGCGTTTGTTAGTATTTGCACTACAAATTCTCAAAATGGCCTTTTTGTGACCCCATCTCATGAAAGCATTTGGGACCTCTTCTCATGAAGAGTGGCAGTGTGATTTTGTCAATGAGTCCAGAACTTTGAGGTTCAACAATGACCGTGCCATTCTGTGCCACATGTATGAAAACACAGATCAGGCAGGATGTGAAGAATGACAGCTGCACCATCCATAGGAAGGTGTGAAGGGATGGCAATGTTGAAAATCTGTAGTGGGAATATTAAAAATGCTCGCACTTCCGAGCATACATGGAAACTGTGCAACACATGCACGTAACACAGTCATGTTATGGGCTTTCATCACCAAATTGTCAACATAGGCATTCTATGATCTCTGCTCATGAACAGTGGCACTGTGATTTTCTTAATGTGTCCCGAACACAGATTTCCCACAGAGACCAAGCTATTCTGTGCCGGAAGTGCAAAAACACATTTTGGCCAGGATGTGAAAAATGACAGCTGTACTGTTCATAAGGAGGTGTTGAAAAATGGCAATGTTGAAAATGTGGAGTGAAAATATTACAAATGTGCGAAGTTACGAGCATGCGTGGAAACTGCACAATGCACACTCATAACACAGTCATTTTATGGACTTTCGTCAAAATTTTCAACATAGGCATTTT
Source organism: Neoceratodus forsteri (assembly GCA_016271365.2). Lineage (NCBI taxonomy): Eukaryota > Metazoa > Chordata > Ceratodontiformes > Ceratodontidae > Neoceratodus > Neoceratodus forsteri. The sequence goes on along the minus strand of CM057450.1, from coordinate 1,274,017,729 downwards.
AGGACCTCTGCTCATGAACAGTATCACTGTGATTGTCTTAATGTGTCCCGACCACTGATTTCCCACAGTGACCGTGTTATTCTGCGCAGAAGTGTGAAAATACATTTCGGCCAGGATGTGAAAAATGACAGCTTTACTGTTCATAAGGAGGTGCGTAAAAATGGCAATGTTAAAAATCTGGAGTGAAAATACTGCAAATTCGCGAAGTTACAAGCCTGCATAGTAACTGAGCAACACACGCTCATAAAACAGTAATTTCTTGGATTTTTTCCACCAAATTTGCAACATAGACTTTTTGAGAGCCCACCTCATGAACACTGGCACTGTCATTTTGTTAATCGGTCCCGAAAGGTGATTCCGCACAGTGACCACAAAATCACCTTTCAGGACTGAATAACACCATGACAGTGACTGAATTCATGAGGAGGGGTCCCAATAACCCCATGTTGAAAATTTGGTGCCACAATTCCCCAAAATGCCTGAGATATGCACCAAAGTTGAAAAAAAACTATTTATGCCATGATACAGCTTACCTGCATTTCCTTAGTTCATGGTCGGCTTTGAAAAATGCAGACTTGTTCCTGGTCCACCGAAAATCATTGCGCTAGGCTCCGGAGATAAGTATGAGGTGAGGGGAGTGTGTGTGGGAGGCAGGGTGTGCAGAGGGTGGGTGCGGGTTGGGGGGGTCCACCGGAATCAACGAGGCACCATTTTCTGATTTACAGGAAAAGAAAACATCGCAGGATGTTTTTTTTTGTTACTAAGGACATTGGGCATGCTGGGATGGGCTCCCAGTGTGCCACCAGAGTGTTTTTTTTTTTTTGGATGGGGGCTGTAGCCGACAAGGGATTGGGCACCCCCGTCGGCACATATGGGGGGGGCAAGAGCCAAGGTGGGATTGGGCACCCCCTCAGCACAAAACCAATGATTTGGGCGGGGGGACATTATGCTGATGGGGAGTGGGCTTCCCTGTTGGCAAATTACACTGGGAAGGAGGAGAGAATGAAGCCGATGGGGATTGGGCCCCATGCAGCAAACAAAAACTGTTTTGGGGGTGGCACGTGATGCCTAGGGGGATTGGGCACCCCCTCACCACAGGGGACTGTCTAATATTGTTTGTGAATATGGCAGCTACTTCCTAACATATTCACAAACAATATTACACTAGGCAATGTTCCGCCCTGCAATGACGGGTCACTCCCTCATTGCAGTGGAATGGCTGACGCTGCAATGACGAGGCAGCTCTTGATTGCTGTGGCAAAAACGTTACAACTTGTTGGCACTTTTGGAAGCCAGTGTCATCAGCACACTGTGCCTCCATTGGTCCACCAGTGCCAAGCCCCAAATGCAATGCTTCCGTTGGCTGCCACAGTGCCACGCCTCCACAACCAGCTTCTCTCCTAAGCTGCCACATAATGTTTCTTGCACATGCGTGCAAGCAAACATAAAAATGATTTAATTTTGTCTTGGTGTGTCTGATGCATTTCTTTATGTAGCATCAATATAGCTCTTTCAGCACATCTTAGATATCTGTATGGTCTCTTGGGAGGCGGGGTAAATATATATGGGCCACACAGCGTTTCAAATTTTTGGGCCTGTCCCTTTCATCTCATATCCAAGTCTCTCCTTGGGTGAGACTTTCAAAACCTGGTTGTGCCACACTTCAAAAGCTGGCTGCTACCGAGAAACACATATTTTGTATGCATTACCTTATAAGGATTAGAATATGCACTACTGTTGTATAAGGGTACCAGTCATGTGCACCTATGTACTCTAGAAACACAAAATTTGATGGTAGAAAAAAGCCCATCTAGGCTGCCCTATTGCCCTGTCTGTTAGTACTCCTGGGCCCTATTCAGTCTTGGGTGAATCTCATTCCTTTCTTTCCTCTAGTTATGCCCTTGTGCTTGTCCTTTGCATGCTTAAAGACCCTCACTGTCCTTGCCCCTCCCCACCTCCTATGGCAGTCTGTTCCAGGCATCAATCAAGCTTTCCTGAGAAGTAGCATTTCCTCACATCACTTTTAAACTTCCCCTTACTCAAGCTTCTTTGCTTGCCCCCGTATGCAGGTGCTCCTTCTTGTGAGGTACTTATAGGTTTCAATCATGTCCTCTTAAGCTTTCCTCTCCTCCAGGGAGTACATGCAATGTTCTTTCAAGCTATCCTTATATGGTTTGTCGTGCAACCCATGCACCATTTTGGCAGCCCTCCCTTGGATTGCTTCCACCCTGTCAATGTCCTTGTGGAGTTGTGGCCTCCAGAAATGTACACAGTACTCTAGGTGGGGTTTCACTTGATTGAAGGGCAACACCACCTCCTGTCTCCTACTTCAAATCACCACCTATATGCACCCTAGCATTCCAACAGTTCTACCAACTGCCATGTTTCACTGCCCCACCACAATGAGATCGTCAGTGGGGGATGGGGATCAATGTGGAAGGATGAGAGCCTATTTGCCCCAGACAGATTGCAACTGATCAAGGAGAGACCAGCAGTACTAAAGACTAAGTTAGGGTAGTTTATCAAAAAAATGTATAATTTAAGCTGAATTCCCAGGGCGGGGTGTTAAGGAAAAGACCATTCAAGGAGACAGGAGGGATGAGAGACTACCATCCTTGCCCCCAGGATGGAGATAGAATGCAGGGGAAAAAAACAAAACAAACAAAAAAACATATGAAAAAGGGAAGGCTGGAAGGGAAGGGCAACGGAGGCGGGGGGGTACATGGTAGAAGGGATTATCAGCTAGTGCCAGGAGTTTCGAAAACAAAATGGTGGACTTTGAGGCCATGATGGGGGATGAGGGTCTTGACATAGCAGTGGTAAGAGAGGCCTGGTGGCCAGAGCATCATACTTACGAGACCGTTATCCCAGGCTGCAGACTGTTTAGGAGGGACTGGGCAGGAAAGAAGGGGGGTGGCCTTATACATCAAGGATGACATTAGGGCAATGGAAGGGTAGGAAGTGAAAGGGGAGACAGAGCTCCTGTGGGTCACACTGGATAAATGGACTGGAGAATCACAGAGACTGGAGGTGGTATACAGGCCTCCTGCCTGGGGTGGGGGGAGGAAGGGGACAGACTGCTGATGCAGGCAGTTACATGGATGACTCTCATGAAGGAAGTTTCTGCTACACAGAAACATAGAAATTGTCAACAGATAAGGACTGCTAGGCTCATCCAGTCTGCCTGTAAACACTATACTTTGTATGAGGCTGCTGACCCTATGTGATTAATGGCTTTTCATCATTCTCTACCCTTTTAAGCTTCCCTTGTGCCTGTCCCAGGCATGCTTAAACCTCTCCACTGTGCTTGTCCCCACTACCTACTGTGGCAGACCATTTCAAGTGTCAACTATCCTTTACATGTAGAAAAATGTCCTCACATTACCTCTTAATCTACCCCCTCCAATTTCATATTGTGCCCTCTTGTTCTAAGTACTTTTTCTACATTGGGAAAGGTCCCTCACCTGCACCTTGTTTATGCCCTTGAGTTACTTGAAAGTTTCAATCATGCCCCCCCCCCCGCTATCTCCACTCCTCCAGTGAGTACATATTGAGATGCCTTAATCTCTTCATATGTTTTGTGGTGCAAGCCCTGCACCATCTTTGTTACCCTTCTCTGTACAGTCTCCACCTTAGCTATGTCCTTGCATGGGTGTGGCCTTCAGAACTTCACACAGTACTCAAGGTGATGCCTTACCAATGTTGTATATAATGCCACCACCACCTCCCGCCTCCTGCTAGTGATATCCCTGCCTATGCACCCCAGCATGCCACTGGCTCTCTCTGCCACCTTTGTACACTGGTTTGATACCTTAAGGTTATCAGAGATAACTGCTAGCTCCCTTTCCTTTTTGGTGACAGTCGCCCCCAAAACCTGTAGCTCTCCCCATGGTTGCCTCTACCCAGGTGCATTATTTTGCACTTCTTTGCATTGAACCTCAGTTGCCACATCTCCGACCATCTTTCAAGCTACTCCAGGTCCTTCATTTTCTGCACCCCTTCTGGAGCATTCATTCCATTGCAGATCTTGGTGTCATCTGCAAGCAGACCTTTCCTTCCAGCCCCTCTGCAATGTCACTAATGAAGACATTGAACATGACTGGTTCTAACACTGATCTCTGTGGTACCCTACTGGTCACCCCTTCTCCCCAGATTGTTCCCCATTTATCATGAGCCTCTGTCTCTTGTCTGTTAACCAGTTCCTAGCCCAGTTCACCACCTTGTCTCCCATGTCCAGACTACCAGTCTTGGTAATCAGCCTTCTATGTCGGATGACGGATGGTGTTGAAGGCTTTTCTGAAATCTAGGTAGGTGATGTCTACCGACTCTCCCTGATTTATTTCCCTAGTCACCCAATCAAAAAAAGCTATTAGATTCATTTGACATGACCTTCCTGCTGTGAATCTGTGTTGCCTCAGATCCTGAGCACCACTGGATTCCATATGTGCCACTATCCTTTCTTTCAGCAGTGTCTCCATGATCTTTCCCACCATTGAGGTGAGGCTGATTGGCCCGTAGTTCTCTGCCTCCTCCCTACTGCCGTTTTTGTGCAGTAGGACTACATATGCCCTCCTCCAGTTCTCTGGAACAACACCCGTGTTGAGTGACTCTGTGAACAGGGCTGCCAGAGGCGCTGCTAGTTCCTTTAAAATCCTCAGGTGGATGCCGTCTGGCCCCATGGTCTTATCCACATTCAGCTCTGTGAGTTCTTCCAGAACCTTCTCCACTGTGAATGGACTGGTGCCCACTTCTACTGCCCCATTGCCTTTGCAAACTGACTGTGGTCCTTGACCCTCACCCTCCTTAGTGAATACTGAGCAGAAGTGTTTGTTCAGTATTTCTGCCTTGTCCAGATCCCCTTCCTTACACTCTCCCTTCTTCCCTTGGAGCCTCACAACACCCCCCAATTTTTCTTCTTTCGCTGATGTACCTATAATATGCCTTATCCCCTTTGTTTACAGACTGTGGTAAACCCTCTTCTCTCTGTGCTTTCACCCTCCTAACAGCCTTTCCTGCTTGCCTTAGACATTCAAGGTACACCTCCCTGTCCTCCTCCCTTTGGCTCCCCTTATATTTCCTGACTCTCAGCCTTTTAGCCCTGACTTTGTCCCCACCTCTTTAGAGAACCATAGTGGTTTCCTCCTCCTTTTCATGTTGGCGCACTTGTGCAGCCAACATCGTGGGACAGTGAAGCTTTAGAGGTGCGGTCATGTTGGGCAAATGCAGGGCACGCACCAGTAGGAGCGTCCCGCATTCCCCAATCAGCCTGCATGCTGGCGCCACACCATGCATACATAATAGGGTGAGCACATCTAAGAAAAGGTCTGCTGCAATCCGAGCAAAGCTCATCAGATGCAGCGGTCCTTTTCTTGCCGTGCTCACCGCCATTATGTACATGGCGGGACATGGCCGTAGAACTGCAGACTTCGGGGGTGCCCAATCACCCTGTCAGTTGCCCCTGCCCCCTATAAAGGTGCCGATGGGGGAGCCCACTCCCCATCGACATAAAGCACCCACCCAAATGTTTAATGCCTAGGGGTGCCCAATCCTCGGCTCTTACCCCGCCTTTGTTTGTGTGCCGAGAGAGCCCCTCCCATTGGCAGAAATAACCCCCAATTGTTTAATGCTGAGGGTGCCCAATCCCCTCGGCTCTGCACGCCCCTTATTTAGGGGAACATCGGGGTGCCCAATCCCTGGCCAAAGTGATAAATTTGGCTCCCCCATGTTGTTTACGAAGGGTGCCCAATCCCCATCGGCTACAGACACCTCCCCAGACAGTTAGATGGCTCACTGGGAGCCCACCCCAGCATGCCAAATCCCTGGAAAAAAAAACCTGTCCCGCAATGTTTTTTTTTTCGTTTTCAACATGTAAAGGAAAACGGTCCTCTGAGTCTCCGTGCCTCCCCACCTGCGCCCACCCACTGCGCACCTTTGTCTCCTCATACCCCCTCACCCCATACTTACCTCCGGAGCTTGGCGCGAAGATCATTGGTGGACCGGGAACACGTCTGCACTCTTCAAAGCCAACCGCGAACTGAAGAAATGCCGGTAAGCTGTATAATGGGATAGATAGGGTTTTTTCAACTTTAGTACATATCTCTAGGCATTCTTGTGAATTTTGGCCCCAAATTTTCAACATGGGGTTTCTGGGACCCCTTCTCATGAATTCTTGCACTGTCATGGTGTTATTCGGTCCCGAAAGGTGATTTTGCAGTCACTGAGCAGAATCACCTTTCCAAACCATGTAAGGAAATGACAGTACCACTGTTCATGAGGGAGTCTCTCAAAAACCCTATGTTGCAAATTTGGTGGGAAAAATCCAAAACATGACAGTTTTATGAGCTTGCGTAGCAACTGCGCAACGCACACTATAGCTAGTAATATTTTCATGCCAGATTCTCAACATTGGCATTTTACCACACCTTCTTGTGAACCATATAGCTGTCATTTTTCACATCCTGGCTGAAATGCGTCTTCGTGCTTCCGGCACAGAATAGCATGGTCATGGTGTGAAATCAGTGTTTGGAGCACATTACGAAAATGACAGTGATACTGTTCATGAGCAGAGATCCTAAAATGCCTGTGTTGAAAATTTGGTGACAATACTCCATAACATGACTGCATTACGAACGTGCGTTGCGCAGTTTGCACTCAAGCTCGTACGTTCGCAAACTTCTAATATTCTAACTCCAGATTTTCTACAGTGCCATTGTTCTGCACCTCCTAATGAACAGTATACCTGTCATTTTTCACATCCTGACCAAAATCTGTTTTCGCAGTTCTGGCGTAGAATAGCGTGCTCGCTGTGGAAAGTCCGTGTTCGAGACACATGATGAAAATGACAGTGACACTATTCATTAGCAGATGCCCTAAAATGCCTATGTTGAAAATTTGGGAATGAAAGTCAATAAAATGAGTGTTTTATGAGTGTGCGTTGCGCAGTTTGCATGCACACTCATGACTTTGTGAATTTGTAACACTTTCACTCCGGCTGTTCATCATTGACATTTTTCCATACCTCCTTATGAACACTGCAGCTGCCTGAAATGTGTTTTCGCATGTCCGGCACAGAATTTCATGGCCGCTGAACGAAATCAGTTTTTGGGACAGTTTGAGGAAATGATGGTGACACTATCCATGGGCAGAGGTCCTAAAATGCCTATGTTGAAAATTTGGTGCCGAAACTCCATACAATGACTGTGTTGCAAGCGTGCATTGCGCAGTTTCCATGCACCCATGTAACTGTGTCAGTCTGCAATGTTTTCATGCCACATTTTCACCACTGGCATTTCTGCACATCTCCTTATCAACATCCAGCTGCCATTTTTCACAGCCTGCCCAAAACGTGTTTCCGCAGCTGTGGCACACAATGGCGTGCTTGCTGTGCAAAATCACCTTTTGAGACGCATTCACAAAATCACAGCACTATGCATCTCTAGCTACGCCACTCCCACTGCCAATGCCAGTGCGACAACATTCGGCATTGACAAATGCTTGTTCCTTTTGGCCACTGTCCTAATGCATTGGTTTGTTATCTCCACTATGGCTCCTGTCAGTTTCTCCCAATCTTCTTCCACCCCCTCTATTATCAGTCCCTTCCCCAGGACTGCTCATATACATCTACCCATTTCCGTGAAATCCGCTGTCACTAAATTTAATTCTCTTGCTCTTGTGTGGCTTAACTGAGTCCATGTCTCCATGGTGAACCACACCATGTGGTGGTCTCTGGAGCCTAGCTGCCCTTCCATCTGTATTTCTTTGACTGTGATCCCATTGGTCCATACCAGGTCCAAAATTGACTTGTCCCTGGTTGGCTCATGCACCAGATGCCCTGCTGTTGTTCTGGCTGAAGCAGTCACCTGGGTGGCCCAATCCACATGCGGCATATTGAAATCCCCCAATAGCAGGATTTTGCCTTTAGCTGGTATGTCATGTATGTTCTGCACTAGTTCCCTGTCTTCTATTCCCTTTGTGCAGGAGGTCTGTAGATCACCCTTGTGCATGTTGCTGTTCCATCCCCTGGCTCCAGGGTGACCCACATTACCTCAGCCTCCCCCTGTCTTTCCTGAACTTCTGTAGCCTTTATACCATCTGTAGTGGACTGGGAGATCCCAGTTGTAGTACCAGGTAGGAGCAGGGGGATCCTAGAGATGCTACAGGGTGTATTCATAAAACAGCTGGTTAGGAATCCTTCTAGGGGAGGTAACCTGCTGAACATGATCCTCACAAATGGGTAAAGTGTAGCAGAGGTGGTGGTGGGTGACGGTCTAGGTACAAGTGATCACAGGACTGTAAGGTTCAGGGTAAGGACAGGGAGAGATTCAAATCGGACCAGCATGAGGGTTATGAACTTCAGGAGGATGTACTTTAACAAAATGAAGAGGATATTTCAGGAATAAATGGCAGGAAAGTGGGATATAGGGCGAATGTGATGCCACTACACAAGGGTGGGGCACTAAGGAGGTGGCAGAATTGTTGCCCGGTCAGCCTTACTTTGATGGTGGGTGAAGTGATGGTGGCACTAATAAAGGAAAGGGTGGTGGATTACCTGGTGGATAGTGGCCTGCAGGATGATAGGCAGCATGGCTTCATGAATGGGAAGTCATATCAGATGAACCTGATAGAGTTGTTCAATTGGGTGACACAGGTAGTTGACCAGGGTGGGGCAGTGTATGTGACCTACAGTATCTGGACTTCATTAAAGTCTTCGACACCGTCCCTCACAAAAGGCTAGTAAATAAGCTGAAAAGCATAGGGGCAGGATGGAAAATAACTAGGTGGTTGGAAAACTGGTTGTCGGGCAGAAGCGAGAGAGTGGTGGTAAATGGGGTGCACTCCAGAGTGACGGGGGTAATGAGTGGGGTGCCCCATGGGTCAGTGTTAGAACTCCTCCTTTTTAATATCTACATCACTGATATAGCGGATGGGCTGGAGGGAAGGGTGTGCCTATTTGCAGATGATATGAGATTCTGCAGTAGGGCAGTAAGGTGGGCAAACCGGGGGGGGGGGGCATGATGCTGGACCTGAAGATTCTGGAGGGGTGGAAGGAAACTTGGCAACTGAAATTCAATGCCAAAAAGTGTGCCATGATGCACTCGTGGCATAAAAACCTGCTAGCAGCTTACCTTTGGGGGGGGTGGAAGAGCAGAGCAGGAGAGGGATCCGGGGATTATAATATCAAGCAACCTTAAAGTAGGTAGCCAATGCAGCAAAGCTGTGGGAAAGGCAAATGGAATGTTGGCATCCACTAAGAGGGGCACAAGTAGCAGAAGGAAGATGGTACTGATGCCTCTTTACAAAGCCATGGTGAGGCCGCACCGGGAGTACGGGGTCAGCTCTGGAGACTGCACCCATGCAAGGACATAGATGGGATACAGAGGGTTCAGAGAAGGGTAACCAAGGTGGTGCACAGTATGCAGGGGAAGCCACATGAGCAGAGGTGTAAAGAATTGGATCTGTACCCACTGAAGACCAGAAATGAGAGGGGGAACATGATTGAAACTTTTATGTATGTTAAAGGGACCAATAAAGTGAAGGAAGGGAGTTTATTTAAAAGGGAGGGTCTGAAACTAGAGAGCACAGCCAAAGATTAGAGGGAGGAAGTTATAGAGGCAATGTGAGGGAGCGATTCTTCATGGAGAGGGTGGTGGAGTCCTGGAACAAACTGCTAAAGGAAGTGGTGGGGGCTGAAATGGAGGAGGGATTCAAGAGGGCATGGGACAGAGATAAGGGGAGGGCCTGTGGAAAGGAGAGGTGCAAGGGGGACGAAGGAGCAGACTCAGTGTGCCATTGGGGTCCTTTTCTGCCATCATATTTCTATGACTATGATGAGACATGACTACCCCAGTGTCCCTCTCTTAATTGGTGACAGTTAAGTACCCCCATCTTATACACACCCTTCCAGTATCCCTGTACCAAATTGTATAACTTCGCTGTTTTTGGCACTGAAACCAAGCTGCCATCCCCAGGATACACCTCTAGTTTCCCCAGATCTCATGCCATAATCCAGAACTTGTTTTCTCTCATTCCTTATTTATTAGCCTCCTGTTTGGCACAGTGTCAAAGACTTTGCTCAGGACCAGATAGGCCACATCCACTACCTTTTGCTGATCCACCTCCCTAAAAAATGTGCAAGATGTGTCTGACACGACCTCCCCCCTTCCTTGGCACCTTTTCTGAGGCATAACAGTGAAACAGCACCATTTCTTACATGGATTCCCATTATTTGCTCAGACAACCAAAGCAGAACGGCCATCACGTTAGTTAAAAACAGAAATGCTGCTGTATGCGTCATTTCAATACATACATACCCACACACGTGCGCACACTGTAATGGGCACAGATGCATTATTACAGTAAACCATTCAAGTGTAGGTAATATATAGATGGTCTCTTACCTGGGTACTGAGGATCCAGAGGTAGAGGTTTTGCCAGGATGATGTCCTTCAGACCTGTAAAATAAGATATAAGGAAGGGGTCACAAAGGATCTGTAGTTCTTAGAGAGTAGATAGGAAGGATAGAAAGGTCAGACATAGAGTAATACTTATCTGATGGGGATGGAGTCAGCATACTGTCAGACCTGTTAAACAGAAAAATAGGTGATTATGGAGAAAAGAAAACTAACAAATGCAGAGACAGAGCATGGAAAAGTAATACAGGAAAGCCCTGAAGTGTAAAAAAAAAAAAAATAGCTTTAGATAACATATTAGAGTTAAGGCAACATAGGAAGCTAGAGCTATACAAAATGAGATAGTGATATGCAGAAAGAAATAACATGCCGTAGGAAATCTTGTGGAAATTACCTTAAAGTTCTCCAGACTTTTGGGAAAATTACTTGCCAAATAAACTGCTATTACTGTACATCCACCATGAAATGACCCAAAACCCTACCCTGGACTACAACAATGTACGTCAGGAGTACAGCAAATTGGCATCCCATGACTTTCGACCAGATCATAAGTATAGTCGGGGGAGAGTGTTCCTGGGTGCCCATAAACCCCCTCCAATCTTGCTTTGATTATTTCTGCACACAGGAACTAAATAATTTCCTTCGTGGAAACCCTCTATTCTGAAATCCTAGGTACGCCCCTGCAGATAGAGAAGGAGGTAGTATTGCGCAGTGGTTTAAGACTCTCAGCTGCAAACCTAGAGACCTGGGTTTGAATCCCACAGCCCCCACTGCATACTGTGTGACCCTGAACAAGTCACGTAACTTCCTTGTGCTCCCAGGTCACACCTGTAAACAAACTTTCAGCTTAGTGTCTCTCCTGATTTAAAAAAAAAAAAGAGTTCAGAAACCCCACTGTCACATCTTTGCACCAGCTGCAAGAATAGAATTTGACCAGAAAGGAGGCCCTTATAAAGCACATTACAGTACTTTCAGTAGCTAAGTAGTGAGTAAATTAATGTCTGTACTACATTTTTTTGATGTTACCACAAGTTTTAAGAGTGCAACCTGTAATTTTATGTAGAAACATAGAATGTGTCAGATATGGACCATATGGTCCACCTAGTCTGCCCATTTCCCTACTCACTGCTGCAGTCCCAGATAGATAGACAGATAGATAAAAACTTTATTTTTATACAGGAACAAATAGATTAGGACCAAGGGCCCCGTTTTCAACTAAAGTCCTGTGTTCTTTAAGTACAGATATAAATATAATAAAAATAACAAATTAACCATACAAAAACAACCTTGGTTACAAACTTCAACATACGATATACAGACTACAGACCAACATGTTAATACCATCAACATACTTAACATATACATTCAGTCTGCAAGTATTCCTTCAATGCAGTTTTAAAAGTAGACGGATTGTTTATTTTCCTTAAATATGTTGGTAATTTATTCCAATGGCTGGCTATTTTATTTTGCAACTTTGTCTCCCCGAATTTATTATGGAATTTTAACATTGGAACTTTCACATTAATTTCCCTTATTGGATATCTCTAATCATTTGATTGATGAAATATAACAAATTTTGTTAGTGGATGATTATTTTTAGCATTATGATTTTATGACAAATAATTAACCATATATAGTTATCTTTGTGCTTCTGGATTTAACCAGTGTAACTTATTATAAACTGTACAATGATGTGTTCTATTTTTATCCTAAGTTATGAATTTACCCAGCCTATAGTAAACTTGATTTACCTTATTTAATAATTTTTGGGCAGAGTTCATGTAAAGAGGTGCTCCATATTCTAGAACTGGTAACAACATCTGCTTAACAAGCTTCGCTCTGACTTCCATTGTAAATACTCCCGCCACTCTTCTTAAGGCCCCCAACCTTTGATTTACCTTCCTAACCTGTATATTAATATGTTCTTTAAAAGTCATGTGTGAATCCATTTGCACTACCAAGTATCAATATCCGTCAACCTCTTTCACTTTATTAGCATTTGATAGTTTTATGTGCAATTGTGATCCACTCTCTTCTCGACCCAAGTAAAAAATCATACACTGAGTTTTTTTAGAGTTTAGAAGCAATCCAGGATCACTCATCCAACTGTCCAGTTGGTACAGATCCCCCTGTAACTTCTGTTCCAATTCCCCCATATTATTAGCTGAGACTAATAGCACTGTATCATCCGAATACACCCTAATTTCCCCATATTTAATGGTTTGCACCAGACTGTTAACGTAAACATTAAACATCAGAGGGCCCAAAATTGATCCCCAAGGAACCCCCTGATTTACTTCCCCAAGGCCTGACATTTCTGCTCCATTAGCCACACATTGCTTATGGCCAGCCAAATAAGACGCAAACCACTGCAATGAGCCTTTTTGTACCCCTACCTGCCAAAGCCTTTCTAAAAGTTTCCTGTGCTGAACCAAGTCAAATGCTTTGCTGAGGTCCAAGAACACCGCCCCAGTGCTTCCCCCCGATCCAGAAAAGTAACAACCAGGTTATAGAAGTCTATTAGAGCAGTGTTCATGGATCTATTAGGTCTAAACCCATGCTGGTTATCAAATAAAATAGTATTTTCTTCTAAATGTTGACTTAGTTGAAAATGGACTCTACTTTCCATTATTTTCAAGAGCACAAGAAGTATTGTAATGGGTCTATAGTTAGAAGGTACAGTGCTATCTCCTCCCTTGAAAACAGGTATTACTTTTCCTTTTTTCCAAACTTCAGGAACTGTAGAGCTTTTTATGCTCCAGTTTAACATATAGGTTATTATGGGTGCAAGAGCCTTTGCTCCTACTTTCAAAAATGTTGCCTCAATTTGGTCCAACACACTAGCTTTTATAACATTTAAATTTTGTAACTCCAGCTGCACTTCCTTTGTGGTCAGCAGCCTAATATTAAATTTAATTTCTTGTTGAGTTACTTGTTTTGCTTTTAATTTCTCTATTATTTTATTTATAGACAAATTAGCCATACATTCTTTTGGTGGAGGAATATTTAAATCTCCTAACTCAATAAAATAGGAGTTTAGCACAGAAGCCACTTCCTTTGGTTCATCAATCAACATTTCCCCTTGCAATAAACTAATCTGATTTGTAGTTCTAGTGGTATGTCTAATTTCAGAAATGTAGTTCCAGAACACTTTTACCTTATTTAGTTTGTTTGAATAGTACCTTTTCTTAGCGTTCCTAACTGTTTTGCAGCATTTATTTCTCCATTGTTTAAAACTTCCCCAATCATTTAAAGATTTTGTTTTCTTAGCTTTTTTCCATATTCTATCTCTAATCCTAAATAATTTCTTAATTTTATCTGTTATCCATGGATCTTCTCAAGATCTCCTAACTCTCTTAACTTTTGGAGCATGTTTTTGGATCATAGATAAAAAAGAATCATTAAATTCCTGTACAGCTATGTTAATATCTGGAATCAAAAGCAATCTGTCCCAATTTAATTCACTAAGCGCTTGTCTAAAATTGGCTTCATTAAAATTCCTGTAGTCTCTTACCCAATATTCATTCTTTTGCTGTACCAAAGATTTGGGAAGGTTAATAGTACAGGTTATGGGACTATGGTCCCCCAAATTTATTGGCAGTACTTCCCATTTTTTAATATTCAAGTCCTGGGAAACAAACAAAAGGTCAAATATAGCTCCCTTACCCCAACCAGCAGTAATTCTAGTTGGGACTTCAATCTTCTGTTCTAAACCCAGTACCTCAAAATTATTTCTGAGCCTTAATCCTCTTTCCTGATTCCAATTTGCATTAAAATCTCCAGTGATAACCACATTTCTATCCTGTATTACCTCTGTAAGAAGATCCGTGAGAGTATCAGAACTTTTAAGTTTTGTTTTAGGGGGGCATAAAAGACTCCTACTACTAGTTTTTATTTTGGGTAGTTCAATCATCATACAGTCAATTCCTTCGTGAGTAATAGTTAGTAAGTTCCGGTAAGGGCCTAGGTTATCTTTTATATAAATTAGAACTCCCCCAACCCTCTTATTTATTCTATCAGTTCCTTCTATTCTATACCCTTCAAGGTGAACTTCCTGATTACTTATCTCAGGGTGGAGCCAGGTTTCAGATAAGGCCAGAAGATCAACATTTTTATTAGTCACCCAGGCTCTATAGTCATCGATTTTGTGGACTATACTCCTGACATTCTCATGAACTAAAGTGATCTCCTTGGTAAAGCCTGGGCCCGGATTTGCTTCTGTGTCTCCACTTTGCATTAACAAGCATAAACAGAGGAAACATCCAGGACCCGAGTTTTTTATCTGATGAGAGATCGCTAAAGGACCCTATTGTTATACAATCATCCTCCTTTCATTGGTGAACATATTTCTTCTAGAAACAAATCTTGTATTTTTTGAATGAAACATCTCCCCCAAAGCTACCAGTCCTACTCCCTTACTAACAGTATTACATCCAGACTCTCTCACATTACAATTCACTAAAAAGACCCCCCACATTGTCCACACTCCCATAATGAATATCATACCCATTTTCTTAAGTAAAATTCAACTTCTATGCAATCTTCAAAGCAAACAATTTTTCTCCGAGTGGTGCTCGAGCCACTCTACACCCTCGCGCCACAGCGCCTTATCTATTGCGGTGCGAGGCATGAAACTCAGCCCCCGCCCCTATCAATTACATGTGCTTTGATCCGCCGCTGGATCCCCGCAACAGATTAATTGCACCAATCCCGGAATTTAGCAAAATGAAACAGCAGACAGTCTATCTGACGATAGTCTCAAGGTTAGCAGTAATAAATCAGCAGGCAGTCTCTATGTTGAAAATTGCTTCAGGCTAATATCAGGCAAGCTCTCCCATGCACTTCACAATAAAGCTTCAGCTGAAAGTCAGTCAGCAGCTCTCACCTGTAGCCAAGATGTTTCATTTCAAGCTGGAGTTTGAAGTGTTAGGTGTGCAGCATGAGGCTTTGTAGAGCTCAGCCCCCACCCCTATCAATTACATGTGCTTTGATCTGCAGCTCTCCTGCTCTGCACATCTCCAGGGTACCCCTAAGTCTATCCCATGCATTCTTGAACCCCCATATTGTTTTTGCACCCACCACTTCTGCTGGAATGCTGTTCCACAGCTCTACCACCCTTTTAGTGAAAAAGTGCTTCCTAACATCACCCTTGAGTCTTCTACCCTTTAGCCTCATATCATGCCCCCTTGTTCTTGTGCAGCATTTTCTCTGAAATATGCTTTCCACCTGTACCCTGTTTATTCCCCTAAAGTACCTGAAAGTCTCTTATATCTCCCCTCTCCCTTCTTTTCTGTAGTGAACAGATATTAAGGTTTTTAAGTCTTTCCTCATAGGGCTTCTGGTGCGGTCCATGTACCATCTTCATTGCCCTTCTCTAGACTGCCTCTGTTTTGTCAATGTCCTTCTGGAGATGTGATCTCCAGAACTAGACACAGTACTCAGTTGAAGCCTCACCAGTGATCTGTACAGTGGCACCACCACCTCTTTTCTCCTGCTTGTTATGCCCCTTCCTATGCACCACAACATTCTGTTTGCTCTTCACCACTGCTTTTTCACACTGTTTGGTCACCTTCAGGTCCATCAGACATGATAACCCCCACGTCTCTCTCCTGAATTATGGTGACCAGAATTTCGTCACCTATCCTGTACTCTTCCCTTGGATTCTTGTGACCCAGGTGCATGATCTTGCACTATTTAGAACTGTAACTCAACTACCAGATACCTTACCACTCCTCTTATAGGTCCTTTCTCATTCTTTCCACCCCTCCAGTGTGTCCACTCTGTTGCAGATCTTGGTGTCATCTACGAAGAGGCACACCTTTCTCTCCAAATGCTCTACAATGTTTCTAATGAAGACATTGAATAGGACTGGCTCCAGCACCAACCCCTGTGACACCCCGCTGGTCACCTCCTCTCCTCAGATTTCTTGCCATTTGCCACAACCCTCTGAGTCCTGTCCCTTAGCCACTTCCCAGCCCACTTTACCAAAGTAGGACCCACTCTCAGGCTCCCCAATTTATTTAGCAATCTCCTGTGTAGGACAGTGTCAAAGGTCTTACTGAAATCCAAGTAGACTACATCCACCACCCCACCCGATCTACCACCCTGGTTAACCTTGTTGTTAAGATAATACAACCAAGGGCCGGCCCACTGGCGCAGGGGCAGGGCACCAGACAGCGACTCTAACAGCCTGGGTTCAGGAACAGATCTGGGAGGTTGGAGGGCTGGCCAGAGAGAGAATGGTTGAGCATCCTAGGGACTGCTCTCCTTCTCTTGGGTGGGGGGGTTAGATTGTCTAGCACAACACGGACCCCTGGTGGAGGCTGGAGTTCCTGCTTGCTGGTTCTGTTACTTGTGGGGGCCGGGAAGACCTGGGATGTCATTGCACGTCCCTGCCTTGGGGAAAAACTATCAAGGAAACAGCATCCACCATCTATGACGCCTGCTCACTCTGGCCCTGATTGCTCACCATGACACTTCCAAGGGACCCAACCTATCCAGTTGTTCGCTATGGCCAGTAACTCCATTCCCCCACCTTGGTGGGGCAAGTCAAGGAGGCAATGCCAGTGGGCTCCTCCACCAGCACCCTTGTCCTGTCACTGTGGAAGATCATACTTGTGTGGTGGCCCCACCCTGGGAGGCAATCCAGGGGGTATCGGAGTACAAGGAAGGTAAGACCTGAGATGCAAGGAGGGTGCCATTGGCTGGTGGCTGTTGACAAAAAAAAAAAAAAAGAATGCTACAAACAGCCCCTGACAGCAGTCCACTCCTGGAACTCTGAGGTCAGTTTTTCATCAAAGGCTACTCCAGGTTTCCAACCCCCTCCACAAACACACAGAAACATGCACACACACTGTGTTGGTTACCCCAACCATTATTAGCACCCCCCAACAAAAAACAGCACCATCAGCAAGATCAGTAAGCACCAAACAGGATCAGTACCCCATACCAGCAGGATCAGTCCACCACAAGCAGATAAGTAATCTCTGTAACATCTGGATCTGGCCCTCCACCCCCACTAACTCATCTGAAACCTGCCTGCCTGAGTGAATACTGCTTGTTCTTTGAGCATCACACTGAAATGCAAATTACATGGTTATGTCCATAAGTGCAGCATGCAGCACGAAGCAGCAGTCAAGCTGATGACGATGAACTGAGCTCTCAGACGTAGGCCCTCTCTGATCCATTCTTGGCTACTCTACTGGCTAGCTACTAGGTATACAGGATAAATAATACCAGCAGAGATGATGACCTACCACACCACCAGCAGCACCACTTGGCTTAGCCTGGAGTCGGTAAGGTCCGGACATTTCCTGGTCCACTTATACTTCTCTCCTCCAAGCTGTTGATCTGGCAAATGTGGTGGCAAACTCCTTCTCCACATGCTCACTGCCTCCCGAATAATCTCACTCTGACTGAGCGGTGGGGCCAAGGAGAGACCATGACCCGATTCCATCTCTGAGGCTGCACACAGCGTTACCCAGGGCGAGGCCCGCAACCGCAAAAACGGGAAAACTGGAGTGGAGCCACTGTATCCTAAAAGCTAATGGCCCGGGACAGGGACTAACTAGTCGGGGCAGGGGCCACTGGCGGGGGGGGTCACTTTAGATACACAGAAACAAATCCTTTCTGTGCATACTGCTTTAAATTCCAGCACCGTGACCACAAGCAGCTTGGGACAGATGCTCCTTGCTCTTTGACCTCATGCTGTGTGATGTGGTGGCAGGCAGGGCGTTAACGCCACCGCTCTCTCTCAGTCCCTCATGAGTGATTCCTGAATCCCAACAACCGTTTGCTCCATTCTCCCATCATCATCATCTTGTGGCTCCGCTCGGGCTGGAGTGGACTCGGGGATTCATGGGAGAGTTATGTCTCTCGACAGACTATCCAGTCAGCAGAGGCAGGCAGTCTATTTCTCTGGCTTTGGTTTTCTGTTCAGCCCGGCGCTGGTCCATGTACATCACAATGAGGACTGAGAACTGTGCAATAGATGGGGGTGGAGGAGCTGGAGGCAAGGATGAGCCCAGAACAAGGGGCGGGTAGTAGCAGCAGCATAGCTGGCAGGCATTGGGACTGTATTTATGTGCTGGCACTCAGTAATTATTTTATTTATGAGAGGGATTCTTTGTGTGCACCCTCTGAGAGCTTGCACCCCCTTCCCCGCTCATAACGGTGGCTGCGCCCTGCAGCAAATTTCTTTCAAGTTGGTGGCATGCTTCTGAGCTGCCGTCATAGACAGCATGCTCGTTCATTGATGCCACAGAGACAAGCCTCAAAATGCAGTGGTGGCACTGGCCACAACACTGCCGCACCTCCACAACCTGCTACTCCAGCAAGCTGCCGCAACATGTTTCTTGCACATGCGCGAAAGCAAACATAAAAATAATGGTAAGTGGTGGGGTAATGCATCTATTGTTCCTATAAGAAATTTAGGGTTTATGTTTTCTGGGCCTGGGCTTGTTGATTTTTTTAATGTACCTAATAGTTTCTTAGTATTCTGAAGTGAAACCTTATAGTTAGTAGAGTTGGAAAAATGAATTATAGGTGCTGTCTGTCACCATGCTCAAACACTGAGCAAAAATATGTGTTAAACACAGTGGCAGTCTCAGTATCAGAGGTGATAGTGGTATTGTTTATAGTTAGTTGTCCCACAGATCTGTTATTCCCCTTTTTTCCATGTAAGTAGGAATATAGGGCTTTATGTGAATCTTTTGTGTGTGCAATTTGGAATTCAAGATTGCATTTTGCTAGTTTAATGAGTTTCTTTAATTCTTTAACTGCTTCCCTATATTTGATTAATGATTCTTCCTTTTGGTTTGTGGGGCAGTTTTTTGATAGTGAAAATAATTTTCATTTAAGTGTGATTTGTTTTTTGATGGGTCCATGTTGCCATATGAAATTGTCCTTGCCATTCAAACTCTGACCCTTTGCTTTGAGGATTACTGATTCTAACCTCTCCCTCCTCCAAAACCTTTTCCCCTCCCCCCCCCACTGCTGGCCCCAAAACCCCCCTACTCCTCCCCAAAAGGGCTGAATGTTCTGCTGGTTAGTTGTCCTCCCATTGCTTGGATTGAACCAATTGGTCCTGCATTTTGAGGCTGGGTGGCTGCCCCTGCACTTTGAACATGCATGCCTGAAGTGGCATTGTGGCCAGGAACAGAACTCCCGATTATACCCCCACTTCTGCACCAGGCTCTGCTTTTTCTCCCCTTCTCCTTCACTGCTCCCACTGCTGGTCATGCAATCCAGCCACAAGTTAAATTGTCGTGTCCCATTTCACATCTCCAAATGTAGCCATCCACTGTCAAAATTGCTCGTCATATTGGAGCCAATTATTTCCACGCCGTATCTTTGCCTTTCTACTTATCAAAGAATATGTGAGCAGAGGTATCGCCAACTCTGGCTTTTTCTCAATTGCTATTGTGGTATAAATCGTAAAACCCACCAGCCAGGAGTCCCATTATTTCCCCTTGCTCCGCCTCTCCTCTTCCCCTTTTCCCAGCAGTACCACAGCTGCCGCAATGTCCTTTTTGCCTATGCTTTCTTGCTCATTGTATTTTGTGATCACCTCCTCACTTACCAAGGCAAAGATGTCCACATATTCCCCCTTCTAAATGTTATCTTTCATGGCTAAATGCACATGCTCACCTATGTGCATGCCTGGGGAGCCTATCTCCCTTGTGCCCTTGTCATCCCACTGTGCCATTCCCTGGTCATGTTTTTCCTCCTCCTGCTTGCCATTTTTGATTTCCGCTAAAACCTTTTCAAACTGCCGTTCCCCCGTCCTCCCCCATAGCCCCTAGCATTTGTTCCACATATTCTTTAATGCTACTACCCAGGTTGGGGGCATCATTACCTGTTTTCAGGGCAGGTTCCGGGACAGGGGCAGGCCTTGGTGCAGATGGTCCAGCTGGTGTGTCATTATTAGCTGGAGGCGCTGAGGGACCTGGCGGCCAACGCGGCACCACTGGGTTCTTGGGTTGCGGTGGCCTCAGGGCTGGCAAAGGTAGAGAGGCAGGCTCAGGCATCGGAGTCAGTTGCTGAGGCAAAGGGGCAGGTACTAGCATAGGCGGGGTTGGTGCCCCAGGCTTCTGCAGTGCAGGACTAACAGGCCCCCTTGGTGGCTTTTTATTGCCCCTGTCCTTCTTCACCTTGCCTGAATTCCTCTTTTCCCCTTGTCTATCCTCCAGGCCTTCCACCAGTTCCCAAATTTTATTTACCTTATCTGCCAGGTCCACTATAGTTTGGTGTGCATCTTCTTTGGTCATTTTGTTTTTCCTTGGTGCCATTCTGAACAACTTGTATCAAGGGGTGCTGTAAAACAAATTGAAAAAAGTTAATCATCCTATCATACTCAAATCGCCTCATCTCCGGGCCTTATGACCATTCTTTCATCTGCTTTTTGTCTGCCGTTCTGAGCATCCCCCTCACCCCCGGGGCCTTAACGCGCTGTTCGGATTATAAGGGAACCCCAAGCTGCACAATTATTTTATTAAAACTTCTTTTATTTATTTATTTATATATTTTTTTAATTCATCTCTAAACCCCTTCATTAGTGCTCCGGTCCTCATTGCCCCCCTCCCCGTCAAAGTGGTTTCTCAGTCCACATCCTCAAAATGGCTGCTGGCCCACGTTCACAAAACGGCACCCACATATCGTGCCTGCATGAGGCCCTACCACTTATTACCGGTGCATGGCCCTCTTGGAATGCTCAAGAAAATTTTTTTTTTTTTGTGTGTAACATTGCACTCCAGTCGCTTCTCTTCAGGCAGCTCATGGCTTTTTTGCAAGCCTAGGTCTCCTCCTAGAAAAAATGTCTCCCTCTCATAATGATTTGCTCAGGTTAGCCGAACTCTGATTACCCCCAGCCAGGCCTCCAAGCCATTGTGCCAAAAACTTCCACACTAGTCGCTAAATCTCTTATTCCAACTATCCTCCATTAAATCAAAACATAATGCATCACTGCCACAACTATACCAACCAGCCAGGCCTTTTTCTTGCTCTCCAGAGCCCATTGTTACCTCCTGTGTGTCGGTGGCAAAACCATTTATAACCCCCCTTTTTATTTTTGAACCATCAATCCTGCAGCTAACTCTGTCCCCTACCTAGCCCAGCTATAAGATAATCCTTCATCCATGTCACCTACCACGGGGCCTTACATGCCGCCAGACCACATGGCCAGGCCTCAGTGTGGT
This sequence comes from Neoceratodus forsteri, assembly GCA_016271365.2. NCBI lineage: Eukaryota > Metazoa > Chordata > Ceratodontiformes > Ceratodontidae > Neoceratodus > Neoceratodus forsteri. The sequence goes on along the minus strand of CM057450.1, from coordinate 1,273,996,125 downwards.
GGCCCTCTTTTGCTGCCCTGCATTTGTTGGTACCCCCAACCCCCCTGCCATCACCCCCACTTCCAATTCTGGAAGACACCACAATTCTGTTATCCTGTGTGCTTTCTTCCCAACTCCTTTCAGGAGTCCTCTGGCGTGCCATGTGGCTCCAGCCTCCCCCTTTGGCATCCCTGCGACTGCCCAAGTCCTCTTCTTCCCCGAGGAAAATTCTCTTTACCTAGCTCCTCACCCCGCTCCTGCTCTTTCCCAAACAGCATCCCAGTACTATTATCTGCCCAGAAATCATAGGCCCATGGTAGTCTGGTTCAACACCATTGGTTGCGTCCACCCATGTTCAACAATTGGCTTGTAAATCTTGCTAAGCACTAGGGCTTGCCATGAATACAACCCAGGTTCCTACCTGTTTTAGTGGGGGGGGGTTGTTTGTTTTTTTTAAAACCGACTCTGGGTCACTCTGCATCCCATACAAAAGGCCTCACCGACTCTTTTAGGTCTCAGACCACAAACTTAAATAAAGGAAAAAGAAACTGCCCAAAACAGCCAATTCTCAGATCGCTCCCACTTGCCTAAGCAGACCAGCACCTAACCAATGAACCGAACCTTATTTGCCCCACCGGATGCCCGGTTAGCGTACCGCATCACAAAAGGCCATGTCTGTTTGGTGCCAAAATACAAGCCACACAAAAACCACCAAGCAGTCAGCAGGCACAACTTGCCCAAATATAAAACAGCATAGCAACATAACCTCATTTTTACATTATTTCCATTTTTTACCTGTCCCCTCAGGTCACCCATTCTTGAGCAAGCTAGCACACCTTACCTTGCTCTCAGGAACTCTCACCAGGCCATCACTGCTCCACAGCTAGGCACCTAGGGTTATTAAATGCTATATCTAGTAAAGTTTTTTTTTTTTTTAACGCTACCCAGTAAACCAGTGCAGCGCTAAGCCAAATATCTTAATTTTTGCCCTCCAAATCTGAATTATGCTTAGTTACTAGTTAAAGATACTGGTTGCCAGTCAAACATGCTGACTAGTCAATTTTCTAGCTTCAGCAAAAAGTGAGGTCTGAGCCTCTTGCAGCTGATTTTTACCAATGTAGCCCCTTCCCCCTCAACCCTACCCATTGTCCAATCCATTTCTTTCTCTTTCTCTCCCCAGCCTTTCCCTTCTGTGACCTCACTTGTGAGGTCACCATCCCCACATCCCCCCCTTCCTTGCCTGCCACCGGGAACCCCCCATTGGCTGTGGCCCAGGGGCTTGCCCTTTTAAACTGGCAAGCCTCATTGTAGTTGTCCATGAAATCCCTAATCTCAATTTTTGCACCAGTTACCTTGCAACCTCCCCCTTCCCACGGTGATTTGATAGGACTCGCCACAGAGGGCAAACATAAGATTTTTAGCTTGTGTGCCTACGTGCAAGTCAAATCTCAGTATTCTTTCTCCAAGTCCTCACATCACATGCCCTTACATGTGGATAATGTAATGACGTTATTACTTGCCCTGAATCTGTAAGTAAAATAAGTTTGATTTGACTCAGAGTTTGAACTATGGAGAGAGGGATCCCCAAACAGAACTAATGTTCCTTATCTTTTCAATTTACTTCTAACTCCTTTAGACAGTTGTATCTTACTTGTTCTAGAAATTAATCTCACCCATCCCGCACACTTTGCTCAGTACTACCTCAGTGTCACATAGAACAACTCTTTACTGCTGCTCTAATTTAAGCTCCAAGACAAAGAGGATGTGTCGGATGACTGGCAGTCAAAAAGAGATGCTGCCTCCTTCGAGTACTGACCAGTTCTGGCTGTGCTGGGTTGGAGCTGAGTGCAAACGTACACAGCGTGGCTGCAATGGACCATAGTTTGTCACATAGTTAACAGGTTTAGTAATAAGAAAAGGAAAACATTTTTTGACTTGAGTCTGTGTGGTTGGCAGGCCACAGGTGGGTGGGAGGGAAACTGGGGATCGGGAACACTTTGGTGAATGAGCTGCACTCATTAAAATACCACTAACAGATTAATCTGGTGCTGTAAGTCAGTTTGCATCTATGTGTTCCCTCCATCCCTCCCGGATGAGGCTGAAAAAAGGCAGACTTGACAAGTCCTCCTTTCCTGGTCAACTAAAATTAACTAAATTAAATGGCCATTAACTGCCTGGCATTACTACATCATGTTTGCATAGGGGGTGGGTATGGAGAGGAGAGGGTAGCAACATTGTCTAGTAAGAGCCAATTGCTGGCCTTATTTCTATTGACAATTTGCTTGTTAATAGGCAAGAACCAATCGGAAGGAGGGTCATTGTGGCCAGCAATTGTTCTTGGGGCTCATTTGCTCAATAAATGAGCTCTCCCAGCTTTGTCAGGGTACACCATCACCCTGAGGACCTGAAGAGAGAGAAAGCACTTCCACCACAGATTCCGGAGGAGTGCTACAGCTTGCCTGCCTGCCTGCCTGCTGCTGACCATGGCTGAGTAAAACAGGAAAAAAGAGAAAAGGCCCTGGAGGATTCTCTGAAGCTGATGCCAGTCCATGTGCCTTTTTTTACTGCCTGGAGGATTTTATTATGCTTAATGTTTCATGGCTTGCCTTGTCCATGCTTTTCCTCTTAATCTCTGTTTACTGTGTCTAATGTTTAAGCTTTTAGAGATTTTGTCTTCAGAGTTAGTTTGTACATTGAAATTCAATTACAGCTCCCATTTGGACCTGGAGGAGCTCAGAGATCACAGTTCCATCCCCAGGGTAAAAGAGCCTCTGGCTCAAAGGTAGTAATTCCTAGGGTTGAGAGGGCCAGGCAACCTGCGTTCCCCAAACAGCTTTAGCTCCCATTTGACCCAGCAGAGCTCACAGATCACAGCTCTGTACCCAGGGTTGAGAGGGCCAGGCAACTCACCCTCCTCAGCCAACTTTAGCTCCCATTTGGATCCCTCATCTTTCTCTCTCTCACACACAGTTCCAAGCCAGCCCCCACCCCCCCAGCAAGATGCTGTCTGTTAAATACTTACTGCATTCTTTCCTTTCTTTCCCAGATCACAGTTCCCTCCCCAAGGGTGAGAGGGCCAGGCAACCTGCCTTCCCCAAACAGCTTTAGCTCCCATTTGGACCTGAAGGTGCTCTCAGGTACTGTCCTGCAGGTGAAACCAGCTTCTTACAGCAGCACACTTGACTGTAGTGCTTTAATTCATTTTCTATCAGCCAGCACCAGCTGACTGTATTTTTTTAATGCCTTTTAATGCCTTTTTATGCTGTTACCTGTGCTTTAACTGCTGTAAACAGTGCTTGAAATGCTGAAACCTGCACTTTAATTCTGTAAACTGTGCTTCATGCTGTGTTCTGTAACCCTAATGAACGATGTTTGTTTTTGCTTCTAGCCACATTTACCTTATCTCGAGCACTGTGCCTCTGCAGTTCTTTACAATTTCTCTAATTGGGACATATACTACTGGATAGGACTGTGTAGCAGTTGTAGGAGCATTTGGAACTCACACAGGGTTTCCAGGGGTTACTGAGTGCTGCAGGTAGCCATTTTACCCTCTCCTCCCCTCTCTCTCTCTCTCTCTCTCTCTCTCTCTCACACACACATCCAAGCCCCCCCCCCAGCAGGAGCTGTCTGTCGTATACTCACTGCATCCTTTCATTTCTTCCCTAGATCACAGCTCCATCCCCAGGGGTGAGAGTGCCAGGCAACCCATCCTCCCTTCCCAAACAGCTTTAGCTCCCATTTGGACCCAGAGGAGCTCACAGGTACGGTCCTACAGTCGAAACCAGTTCCTTACAGCAGCGCACCTAGCAGCAGTGCAGCACTGTGCTTTGTACAGCACCACTAGGTACTGGCCACTCACTTTCCCACCCTAAGGTAGTCCTAAATTTAAGGGGTTGGTAATGAAATCAATCAGCTCAGTCCTGCACACCTATTGCACTCCTCATTGGTATGCCCTAGGGACACCTGTGACTGAGCCTCAGTTAGATTCGCCCAAGCTCCAGCACACATATATTAAAGTGAAAAATCCACGACCCTGTGAAAGTATTTAATGCTCCTCTGTAACCCCTCCCATTATCGGGTCTGATGCTTAATCCATTAATGCAGTAACTGCTGTTGTCTTTGTTTTCTTGTTCCTTAAGGTCTATGTACATTGCAGACAGGCTATATGTATACTTACATTTTCTGCATTGTAACTTCTTATAATGAAATGTTAGGTGATCATGTCCTGTACTAATGTATGCCCTTACTGCTAATTGACTGCTAGTTGTACCCAGAGCTGTTGTACTTGTTTTCACCTATACCATACACTACAGTGTGATAGTATTCATTAATTCTAAACATAGAAAGCTACCTCCCAGGCTAAATTATAATTGTTTTACTACCTATGTACCTACAAGCTGCTGCTGAGTTCCAAACTAGTCTTACTAGTCAGTTTGTGTACTTCAAGCCTTTTAGTGTGCTCTAAACTACATCTGTCCCTCCCACTCACCAGTCCCCACACAAACCTCTCAATCAGCATCCCCTTGCTATATGGCAGTTTTGTACTCTCTGGCCTTACCACTATAAATTTCTTGACACTTCATCACTTGTCCTGTCATACCACCACCTCCCCCCAAATGTTGTCCCCTACCCTCATCCTTCCTTGCTCTGCTTCTCATGCAGCCACCACTCCTTTCCCAGTCAAGTCATTCACAACCTACCCCCCAGCTATCTCCTACCTTTACCGGCATCACACCTCCAAAACATGTTTCCTCCCCTACTTCCCCCTCAACTTACCCCCCATTTACCTCTTTTGCCCATTCACTCAGGATTGTTATGCTCCACCCTATTAAACCCTGAGGCCATCCACCGCTTAACAACATACCCTTCCCTTTATTCCCCTGCTAAACAATCTCACTACACCAAACATAAATGGTTACCCTTTCTCCAACCCCTTCTCTTCTTGCTACTACTCCTTGCTGGAGATATTAAACTAAACCCCTGGCCCCACAGCCTGTCTCACCCCCTCCCTCCCTCCCTCCCCAAAGGCCTGAATATTTTCCATACTAATGCCAGAAGCCTCCTACCTAAGCTTAATGACATAAGAGTATGGGTAACCCAGCATACCCCATATATCCTATGCATCTCAGAAACATGGCTGTCCTCAAAGATCCCTGACAGCCAGCAGGCACTGCCCAAATATTCCATCTCCTATCATGATCGTGGCAAACAAAGTAGTGATGTTGCCCTCTACATCCAGAAATCCCTTGAGTACACCATTACCCACCATGAATCCATCGTATCTTCCCATGAATTCCTCCTTGCTAAAATTTCCCTCCCTTCCTCAGCTCCCCTCTTCATTGGGGTTCTCTACACCTCACCCAGGTTCTCTGCTTCCTCCCTTGTCTCCTGCATCACCTCAATAACCTCTCATATTACAACTGGAGAATTTATTCTGCTAGGTGACTTCAACTTGGACTGGCTCTCTCCCTCAAATTCCAGTTCCCTTCTCAGCATAGAATCTCGTAACCTAACCTATCTGATCTCAATGCCTACTTGCCTAAACACTCGCTCCCGCAACCACTCACTACTCAATTAGATTCTTTCATCCCACCCTCACCCTCACCAAATACTCACTGCTGGCAACTGCCCAGATGTGTTCAGTGACCATTGCCTCACATTCTGTATCAGGAAAATACACTCAGACCACATACTAGAGCTAGGACAACTCGGTGAAGTTCTGACCCTTATTAAATAAGAACCGGAACACGGTGAAGTTCTGATTTATCCTGATTAGTTCTGATTTATTGACAAGCATTTGAAACAATGTGAAAAAATGCATAAAAGTGGCCAAAGTCAGTCACATTTGACACAGAGACCCAAAGGAAATAATTTAATGGATTATTTGTATAAAAATTAATGTAAAACTGCTAAATAAAAAAGCAATCACTCACTACTAGCCCCTTCATGGCTGGCCTATAATGGTGGCATATCGTGCTTGGGTCCATGACATGAGTGTGCTGGGAGAGACAGAGAGAGACAGAGAAAGACAGGGAGAGAGACAGATGTAAATACCTATATCATAGCTCCACCAAGCACTGCAGGCACTGCTAGGCAGCTAAGATTTTTTTTTTATATTAATGGTGTTGTGTGGGTATTATTTTGATGGATGTTCCAGTCAGAGCCAAACAGGCCAAAGAAATGGATATGAATGATGAAATGAGCAGCACTAAGAGAGTCCACCCACCCTACCCATGTGAATGATGCAACTGCTTCGCATGCCCCAGTGTACTGTGGTATATGGTACACTACCTGGTACAAGAGGTGGTAATGTTTTCTAGTACTAAGACTACCTCTACTGAATCTGATCAACATGCTGAATCCTCAAAGAAGAAAAATGAAAGACATAGTGATCACCGCCACCCAGGCAGGCAGTCAGTTAAACAGCGCATCGGTCAAGTGCAGTGCAATCATAAAAAAGTTTGCCACTGCCACATGAAGACCTGATGACAGGGACACAACACAATTACTTCCTGCCTAGTTCCACAATTGCTGCCAGCCACTGCCAAGTAATTTAAGTATCAAAAATAAAATACAGTAATATAATAATCTCAGCCCAGTTACTGTAAGTGAGAAGTAACCAGGCTAGCATACCACACACACATACCAAACAATAAAGAAATTATATGAATTTTCAATTTAGTAGAATTTTTTTCTGTGAAGTAATTGCAGCCAAATATGGGGGACATGAGAAATATACAAAAAGTATTCAGTTTCTGGGTTTCAGGCATCTGCTAAGCCATGCACTGTATGCAAATTAAAACAGTACAGTTAGGATCAGTTGCTGAGGGCAAAAAAAGTGACACGTAGTAGTAGTAAGGACTGGAGTAAGGACAAACAGTGATAAGCAGTAGTGGTGACTTGTGAGGACAAAATGTGATAGTAGTAGACAGCAGTCCCCTACCTTCCAGATCAGATAGTGTTACCAGGTACCACCAAGTAAGTCTGTGACATGAAATGAAGTTGATTGCTGTATTTAGACTCTGAACCCACTGATGCTATTTTTCTTTCCCATTCTGTGCTGTTCATGTGATCATTCAAGTAATAGTGGCCTGACCTAGTCCGTCTTGACCTAACTTGTTGCAGTTAATTGCTGCCTCATGTAGTAGACCCTGTTCACAAAAGAGTTTCACCTCAGGCACACTTTCTTGAAACTGTTTTGTAGATAGGGCCTGCTCAGAGCAGGCAGTGTATGTTTTATTCAGATATCATATTTGAAATTAAAGTGAGGAATGTTGACTTTGAGAAATGTGAAGCGCTCAGCATTTTCTGTTGTCAAACAGGATCATGTGCCTGTAATGACGTTACCAGCTGAACTAAACAATAGTTGTGAACAGGCGCTAGTAGGAGAGCAATTCATGTACTTCATTGCAATGTTTACTAAAGCAGGCCATATATATTGTTTGGATTTCCAGTATTGCAAAGGATCAGCATTCCAGCAGATATTGGGCTCTGCCAGGTACATTTCAACAATGGTCTGTGCTGAGGCTGTGTTACAAGAGGCAGATGATGAAGCTGTTACAGTTATATCTTCTAAGTGACTCCAGAGACATGAAGCTGAACCAAGTGACTGTAGGACAGTGCTATGTTTGACTGGTGGTGAGGAAGAAGATTCGGCTGCAGTGTCTGAAGAGGAAGAGGAAGCAACAGTAGAGGATGGGCCACCTGATGCTGTGCTGTGTCATGAAGAAGATTCTGAATGTGGAGCTGCTGTTGTACTCTGTTCCATAACAGCACACACCTCATCAAGTATCTCTTGTTTATCTTGAAACAAGTGTCATCATCATCACTCAATAGTTGCTTCAATTTGAATCGGGGGTCCAAGATTGTTGCTTTAATGTAGTACTCAGAAGGAAGCATTTTACATAGTTTGTCATCTTCTTCAACTTTTTTGATCATGCGTCTCGTTAGATCTTGGTGTATTCTGGGGGGGGCAACCTGCATGTGTGAGCAGCACCACTGGCAGCCTGTGTGACCATGGAACTGTCTTGCTTCTCTAACTTTTCTCTAATCAGATTCAATCTGAATTTTACAATTTTTATTAGGGGTATCACCTGGCTGAGAGTTGTTGTGTTTGCACTAACCTCCCTGGTAGTTTCCTCAAATAGCTGGAGCAAGAAAATTAGAAACTCCAGCATGGCTCACAGTGGTGAAGTAATATAGATGTCTGCACCATCAATTTTATTTTCTAAGGTGTACTGCCCCACAGCGTTCTTTTGTTCCAGCAGCCTTTGGAACATATAAAAGGTCAAATTCCACTGAGTAGAAATGTCTTGGGTCAGTCTGTGCAAAGGTAAACTGTGCTTCTGCTGTATTTTTTCAAACAAGTGATGGGCTTTGCTTCATTGACTGAAATGAATGCATATTCATTTAGCAGTGCTAATGAGAGCCTTAATCTCCCTGTTGTCATCGAAACTGCGAACTATGAAATTTAAGAAATGCGCAAAGCAGCGGATCCATTATCTGTCACTATAAAGCCAACTGACAGTCCCTGTGAAGTCAACCATTGCTGTATTGGTGTTTTGGAGCTCTTCATTGATGTTGTAAGAGGTATGTTCAGATGGAAAGTAAAACAGTCTTAGAACAGCAAACTGCGATGCTTCACTGTCCCCAGTCCCACATAAATTATTGAAACATGCCCAATATGCTGTGACAGACATGAAGGGATCAGGCTGACAGCTTGTCCAGATATCTGTTGTGAGATGCACCCCCCTCCCAACAGCATTGCACAAGACGCGTCTTAATTTTTTACATACGGCATCGTAAAGATCTGGAATCCCTGTTGTCGAGAAGTATTTCCATGATGGTGTGCTATATCAAGGTTTGAGGTATTCAAGCAGCTGCCTGAATCCTGTATGTTCAACCACGTTATATGGAAGAAAATCAACAGCTATCATTTCTGAGACTTTTTGGGTTATTGTAACAGCAACAGGGTGAGTTGAGGCATATTTGGCTTTACGTTCATATGTTTCTGAGATGGTAAGCTGTCTCCTTGAAGAAGGAGGGCTTTTGAACACATGGTCATTTTCAATAACAGTAGGAGGAGTCCTTTGAATGGGAGGCGGTGGTGGTGGAGGTGTTTCAGTAGTGCTGCGGGGACTGCCACTGCTTTCATCTATGGGAGTTACCCCTGAATGTAGTGAGCTGTCACTGTCACTTTCTCTTCGAGACTCACAACTGGATTTCTCAGTAATGTTATGAGATCTGTCTAGGTGCCTTTTAAGTGTTGAAGTTCCCATTGCTGCTTTCCTTTTACCCCTGCTGATTGGCCATTTACAAATATCACATGTTGGTACCAACTCATTGGAATCACTAATGGAGAAGTATGACCAAACAAAAGGTGTTATTTTTTTAGGTTTTTTTCCATGAAGGCACAGCAGTTCGGTCACCTTTTCAGGCCCCCCCCCAAGATTTTTCTTGGGCCTGTTCTTCTTGTGGTTTATTCCCACTGCCCCCCCTTCACAACCAAAATATTTCTGCCCATTTCTTCCTCATCTGCAATGTCCAACCCCACCAGTAAACCTTGTGCTGCCTGATCATTCTCTTCATCTTTATTATTACCCTCATCGAGTTCAACCTCAGAAGAATCAGATAAGTGTGAGGGAGTGGTATAGTATGCAATTGTTCCATACCACTGGGTGCTTCTGCGGGTGGTACCCACCAAGTCTTTAGTTTTTTTAACTATATAACTTTTTATTTTACTTGGGACTGATGATGATCCAAGACATTCACCTTTTTTGGATTCAAGCATTCACTTGGAAGATGAAACCTTAGATGTGAAAAAAATCACCTTTTGAGGTTTGATTTTGTTTTCCCTTTTCATGCTGATTGCTATCCTTTGCAGTGCCACTGCCTACCTGAGAAGTAGAAAGCACCTCATCAACACTTTGATCCATTTTTTCTTATTATTCTAACCTGTAAAAAAAAGATCTTCTAACTAATGTGAGATCCTTCTGATGACTCCCACTACAGGCCAGGGACAAATTTACTGTCATGACTCATGACTGTACACAGCACATCGACAGCACAGCAGTCCACCACCACTTCCTTCCAAGATTACCGGACTGACTCCTACAGTACAGTTAGTTACTGTTATGTGACCCAATTCAGCAACTGTTAAGTGTGCCTCAGAATTTGAATTGGAGATGCAGACACATCTGGTGAATAGCAGCACGCATCACAGTCCCACACTGGGGGTTGGTTAGTGCTTATATGTAATGTAACACAATATACTATAAAACTAATGATAATAAGGAGGAATAATGGGGAATGAGTGATGATGATGATGATGACACTTGTGTGTACAATAGTTGTACTTTACTTGTGTTGCAGTGTAAACAGGCTGCTATGAGTCACAAAGTCAGATTATCCCCTGGGCCACCCACAGCCAGCAGCACAGGCGCATCAACTTGTATGTTGTTTGTCTGAACAGTATATATTTTTAATACAAGAAATCGTAAATGAATGTTAACAAGTGATCGTGATTCGTGATTGGATGGCACAAGTCGAAGATTTATTTTGCCAGCCTGCTGCCCTTGCCCTGTACACATAGCCACATTGAAGCCAGGGGAAAAAAATTATTTGGGATTTTTGGGACTGTTAAATTTCTTGTGTGCCACCCTGCAGTCTCTCTCTCTCTCTCTCTCTCTCCCCCTCCATCTGGATGGCACAAGTCAAAGATTTATTTTGCCAGCCGGCTGCCCTTGCCCTGCACACAGCCACACTGAAGCCAGAAAAAAATATTTGGGATTTCTGGGACTGTTACATTTCTCATGCCCCCCCACCCAGCAGTCTCTTTCTCTCTCTCTCTCTCCCCTGGACAAAATTGTGAATAATAATAATTTTATTTTTAAAGCGCCTTTCAAATTTCAAAGCGCTGTACAATCATATGAAAAGTAAAAAACATACAATTATCAGTATAATACAATATAAAACAGTCATAAAACCACAATTTTATAAACAGATCGCATTATACTATAAAAAGGCCATGTGAAACAAATGAGTTTTAAGGCCATTCTTAAATTCCCCCAGGGAGGTGCACTGCCGTAACTGTGCCGAATGAATGTTAACAAGTGATTGTGATCTGTGGTTAGATGGCACAAGTCAAAGATTTATTTTGCCAGCCTGCTGCCCTTGCCCTATACACACAGCTACACTGAAAAGTCAGTAAAAAAAAAAAATTTGGAATTTCTGGGATTGTTACATTTCTTGTGGATCCCCTGCAGTCTCTCTCTCTCTCTCTCTCCTCCCTCCTCCCCTCTGGATGGCACAAGTCAAAGATATTTTTTTGCTAGCCTGCTGCCCTTGCCCTGTACACACAGCCACACTGAAGCCAGAAAAAGAAATATATTTGGGATTTTCTGTAACTGTAAAATTTATCTTGGGTCCCCAGTAGTCTCTCCTTCTCCCTCTCACCTCTGGATCTGGAATGGCACAAGTCAAAGAATTTGACAGCCTGCCTTTGCTCATGTACACAGCTACACTGTCTGAGGCCAAGAAAAGAAAAAAACTTTCATTTGGGATTTTCTGTAACTGTAAAATTTCTCTTGGGCCCCCAGTAGTCTCTCCCTCCCTCCTCTGGATCTAGAATGGCACAAGTCAAAGATTTTGCCAGCCTGCCCTTGCTTATGTAAATACAGATACACTCTCTGAGGCCAAGAAAAGAAAAAAACATAGAAACATAGAATTTGACGGCAGATAAGGACCACTTGGCCCACCTAGTCTGCCGATTTTCCTACCTAACAGATAAGCTGCAGATCCTAGTTAACCAACAGCTTACTTTCTCCTACCCCCCACTAGGACTGCCTTATGTCTGTCCCATGCATTCTTGAATTCCCCCACTGTTCTTGATGCCACAACCTCCTCAGGGAGGCTGTTCCATGCATCCACAACCCTCTCTGTGAAAAAATACTTCCTCACATTACCTCTGAGCCGTCCCCTCTATCTTCAAATTGTGCCCCCTTGTTCTTGCACATCTCTTTTTCTGAGATGCTACCCTCTTGGACTTTGTTGATTCCCTTGAGGTACTTGAAAGTTTCTATCATGTCCCCTCTCTCCCTTCTTTCCTCAAGGGTATACATATTAAACTCCTTTAGTCTTTCTTCGTATGTCTTCTGGTGCAGACCCTGCACCATTTCGGTTACCCTCCTTTGGACAGCCTCCACTCTGTCTATGTCTTTGTGGAGATGGGGTCTCCAGAACTGCACACAGTACTCCAGATGGGGTCTCACCAACTGTCTGTACAGAGGGATAACAACTTCCTGTTTTCTACCATTGATGCCTCTTCCTATGCATCCCAGTATCCCCCCAGCCTTCCTTACTGCCTTCTTACATTGCTTGCCCACCTTTAGGTCATCTAATTAGCCCCAGGTCCCTTTCCATTTTTACTGTTGTCAGTATCTCACCCCCCCCCATTGTATACTCTTCCCCTTGGTTTTTGTTTCCCATGTGCATTACCTTGCACTTCTTTGCATTGAATCTGAGCTGCCATACATTTGACCATTCATCCAACCTTGCCAAGTCCCTTCTCATCCTTTCCACTCCATCTTGTGTATCAACCCTGTTGCAGATCTTTGTGTCACCTGCAAAGAGACATACTTTTCCTTCTAGTTCCTCTGCAATGTCACTTATAAAGACATTAAAAAGGACCGGTCCCAGTACTGAACCCTGTGGTACCCCGCTAGTAACCCTCCTTTCTTCACTATGTACTCCATTTACTACTACCCTTTGCGCCCTGTTGTCTAGCCAATTTTTTATCCAGGCTACCACCTTGGGACCCACTCCAAGGCTGGCTAACTTGTGTATTAATCTTTTGTGTGGGACTGTATCAAATGCCTTGTTAAAATCTAGGTAGGCCATGTCCACAGCCGCTCCCTGGTCTACTACTTTGGTCACCCAGTCAAAGAAATCTATCAGATTCATCTGACACAACCTTCCCATCATGAATCCATGCTGCCTTGGGTCCTGTGCCCCACTGGCCTCTAGGTACTCAACAATTCTTTCCTTCAGAAGTGATTCCATCATTTTCCCTACCACCGAGGTCAAACTAACTGGTCTGTAGTTTCCTGCCTCTGTCCCGCTCCCACTTTTGTGAAGAGGAATCACATCGGCCCTCCTCCAGTCCTCGGGTACCACCCCATCCTCCCATGATTTGTTAAAGAGAGTAGTCAGCAGTGTCACTAGTTCTACCCATAGTTCTTTTAGAATTCTTGGGTGAATCCCATCAGGCCCCATTGCTTTGTTCACCTTCAATTTTATTAGTTCTTTCAGAACCCTTTCTTCTGTAAATGGACTGGTATCGACTCACATCTTCAGAGTGTTTCTCTTGTTTGGTTTAGGTACCGCCCCCTCCTCTTCCTTTGTGAATACTGAGCAGAAATATTCGTTCAGTATCCCTGCTTTTTCACTGTCACCCTCTACCCACATTCCCTCCCCTTTATTAAGCCTCAGTATCCCTTCTTTGGTCTTTCTTCACTCTCTAATGTACCTATAAAAGGTCTTATCTCCCTTCTTAACAGAATTGGCTATCCTTTCCTCGGTTTGGGCCTTTGCTAAAACTTTCATTTGGGATTCTGTGTAACTATCTTGGGCCTCTGGTAGTTTCTCCCTCTCTTCTCTGGATCTTCTGAAATGGCACAAGTCAAAGATTTTACCAGCCTGCCCTTGCTCATGTACACAGTCACACTGCCATACTGCCTGCCTTTTGTCCCCCCCCAGCAGCACCTAGGCCACCACCATCTCCTCATTCTCTCTGGATTCCTCCTTTCTCCAGTTCTGACCTGTCACTCTCTCCCAACGATCAGTTTCTACCTCCCTCGCCCCAGCAAGTCTCTTCTATCTCTCCTAGTTTCTCTTCCTTCCCCGCCAAAACTGTATTTTTTTTTGTATTTGTGTTTTTTTCCTTTTGGCAACTTCTTCTGGTGGCTCTCTGCTGCAGACAGTAAGCGATGTGCTCCTTCGACTGTCCTCCTCTTGTCTGGGGCATGTTGCACACTAAGCATGGTTATATACAATGAGTGCATCACGTGACTATCTGTTGCCTGATTGGATGCTGCCAGCCACCTGTGCATGCAGTGAGCATGCTAATGGCATCTCCATGGCAACAATACACAAAATGGCACAAATCACACTTTCGCGGACCTGGAACTGGACTTCTGCAACAAAGTCTGTATTTATCCAGGTCCATGGACTGTGGGTTCGATCCAGGGGTTCGGATCTCCCGTGGAACAGTTTGCCCAGCCCTACCACATACCCCCAAATATATCTGGTACCGCTCTCTTAGAGCACTAAATATTGACACCTTACTCCACAAACTTACCTCAGCAGACTGGTCCCCTACTCTCTCCTCCAACATCGACACTGCCATTACCTTCTTCACCAATACATTCCTTACAACATGGAATATCCATGCCCGTTCCCCCCCCAAAATACAAAGAGAGTCAAAAGTCTTCACCATCCTTGGATCACCCCTGATCTCCGATCACTATGTAAATCTTGTGACCATGCTTGGGCTCAGTTCAAAGCCTTTCAGTCCCCTACTGATTCTTAGGTCTATAGAGCTTTTCAAAATAGTTGCACAAAAGCAATCTGCCTAACAAAAGCTAATTTCTTCAAATCATGCCTGCAACCATCTTCTTGCTCCACATCCTCCTTCTGGAATGATCAACGGGCTCTCCTACATCCTCCTTCTGAACTCCCTTCACCTAACCTCCAGGAGTCAGGAGTCCTGTACACTGAACCATCAGCAGTTACCAACCTCCTAAACAAATACTTCACTACCTGCGCACTCCATGACAACTCCCCAAACACCTGAACTGCATGCCCCCCTCCCCCACAACCAAACTGTTTTCACTTCTCCCCATTTCCCAACTTGAAGTCCTTCAGGAAATAATGTCCCTCAATGCTGATAAGTCCAGCCCGGATGGACTTTACCCAAAACTACTCATAATCTCCTCCCTCTCAATTGTAATCCCCCTTACCCACCTTCTAAACATTTCTTTCTCCTCATCCTCAGTCTCATCCACCCTGGAAATTTGCTGAAGAAATCACCCTCCATAAGGGTGGTGATGCTTCCTTCCCAGGAAACTACCGTCCCATATCCCTGCCACCCTCAAACATCCTCTCCCCTGTCCAATCAAGGTTCAGAAGTTCTCACTCCACCTCTTCCTCCTTACTACATTTCACCAATTCCATACTCTCTGCTACTTCAGGCAGCTGGTCCATCTCCTTGAGCAGTAAACTGGTTTCACTTCTTCCTAACTGATAGACAGTAGGCTGTTCAAATCAATAATGTCCTCTTCTCCCCTCTCCCTATCCTTTCTGGTGTCCCACAGGGTTCAATTCTTGGGCCTGTCCTCTTTTCCCTCTTTATAAATGACCTCCCCTCTGTTTGTTCCACTCCCTAAAACATAAGGATGCTGATGACACTGTCATCTACCTGTCTGGCCCTACCATCACAGATGTCCAGGTTCCCCTTCAACAAGACTTTCATGAAGTCATAAGCTGGTTCCAGAATCACCAGCTGAAAATGAACAATAAAAAAACAATCACCATGATTTCGGTTCGAGGCAGAAACTGACTAGACTATCACCTTCACCAGTCTTCCCCACACTTGCAGGAACACCCCTTAAAATGGTTCCCACCTATAAATACCTAGGTGTCTTAGGGCTCAACCCATCCTTAGATTTCTGTGCCCACTTCACTGCTATGTGCTCTAAACTATGTCTAAAACTAGGTATGCTCTACAGACACAAGGACAGCCTTCCCTTACCAGTCCATCATGAACTTATTACCAAATAGATTCTCCCAGTATTTGATTATGCAGACATTGTTCACAGCTCAGCACCCACCTCCTCCTTTACAAAACTTGATGTTCTGTTTTGATGCCTTTTGTCGTTTTGCCAGAGATTCCCCTCCACCCACTCACCCCTGTGACCTCTACTCCTCTCTCTCTCTCTCTCTCTCTCTCTCTCCCTTCCCTCCAGCAGAGAAGACTAGCTCATTGCCTCACTTTCATCTCTAAATTCTGGTTTAACTCCCTCCCATCTTATCTCTCCTTACTCCTCTCTCCTGCCACCCACCCAACTCCTCCACTCTTGAAACTCCTATACTTTTTGCATCCCCCCCTGGCACACACTTCTACAGGACAATAAGCTTTCTCCCTTAGCCTTCCGTCCCTCTGGAACAAACTCCCCGATACTATTCACCTCACCCTCACCTTCCTAGCTAAAGTGTCTGCTTAGACCACCTCCTGTAACCTCTTGTAGCTGTGCCTAAAGCCCTTTTGCCAAACTTATGCTACTATTCTAACTCGTGTGACTTTTCTATGCATGATCTTTCTCACTTTACTTTACCTCACTCTACTCTGCTATTTAGCTGGTCAGCTTATGACAATCAGTACTATCTTGTCTTGCCTTGTTACCTTGTACTGAAAAGCAAACTCTGTGGAATACCACTTGTACTACTATGTAAATATAACTTTACTACCTAATAATTATATATTATTACTATATGAAATTGTTTACATTATGTTGTTACTTGTATTTTTCCCCTTCTTCCATGGGTTGCACCTGGAAACGAGCCTCGGCTCATTGTGTCTTTCCCAGCTACCAGTCTTTAAATAAATAAATAAATAAATTACAGACCATCCCATGGAAGGATGTGCTAGGAATAAAAAGTAGTAATCAAATAAGCAAATTCGAGCACTACCCACCAAAGTACAAGACACACAAAAGTCAGTAAAATACTGATTTATTCACAAAAAGTGCATGATACCACTTACAGAAGGGAGCACCAGAAGGACTCACAACCTCCTACCGGTTTTGCTGTATAGATGTCCTCAGGGAGTAACTCCAAGTGTTTTACCCACAAGTCTTTTATACCAACAAGTAATTGAATAACAAGATAATATCAATTTCAGCATCAAAGTGGCAATACATTCAAAAGTGCTTTAGCGTAGCAATCAATTAATGTGAAATAAGAAGCAAACAGAGGTACAAACAGCCCTTATTTCAGCAATTACACATCAAATTAAATATATTTTTATCTAACAGCATAGAATCAATTATATGCTGACCACTATTTAATGATAATGATATTGCAAAAAATTCATTTAATGAACTTGTAGCATAAAATACCTGAGATCATTATACATGAATATATTTTTCATTTATGTAAAAAGGCCATTAATTCAATGTTCTCATTTGGATCTGGGGGTTTCAAAGCCCCCAAATGAAAAAATCAAACTTCCTGTGTTGTAATTTAGATTCCAGACCCCGCCTCCGATACACGTTTAACTGGTTCCAAGGCACAAAAAAAATGAATGCATGATTTTGGCCCTCCCCTCCATGTTTAGATGAATGACAACGGAGAGCACTGTGCACATCTTCTGTATGGATAGAACTCAAATGTTCACCAACACGTAATTTAAACATTCATTTTGTCATGCCTATATAAAAGGCTCCACATTTACGTGAGGCCATGTAAATTATCCCGATGTACTATAATTATTAAAATTACAAATTTTAAATACCTTTGTACAGTTCTTGAAACATTTTTGCTTTATTAATTCTGGAGCAATAAACACAATGACCACAAGGGAAAGTGTCACATACTGCAGAGGGTACCCAACTAACAGAGGGATTTTTTTTCCAGGGGCAGATAGCTATGAACTAAAACATCACCCAGATTTTGTCCCCTCCTACTGTATATACTATCTTGGGACCTCATTGTACCACATCTTGTAATGCTGGTTCAGTACCAATAATATTTCAATGTTTTTCAAGACAGGAATGTATGGTATGGCTATTAATCCCATATTGTGTAATAAATAAAACATCCTGGTCTCTATTTTGTTCCCTATTTATATAGGTTAGAAGATGTTCCCTTGGAGTGTTCCTCACTTCCTGTTCTGCCTTTTCCACTATGTCCTTACTATAACCTTTAGCCAAAAAGTGCTCAGAGAGTGCCTGACCCCTAGTATCATAAGTGGTAATTTCAGAGCAATTACGTCTGTATCTCATAAATTAAGATTTAGGAACGTTTGTCTTTATATGATGTGGATGACAGCTGTTAGCTAATAAAATGCTATTCCTATCTGAGGGCTTTCTGAATACAAAAGTGCTAATAGTACCATCTAAGTTCTTTTTAATATCTAAATCCAAAACATGGATATGATCCAGATTGAAATTAACAGAAAAGCATAAATGGGGGTTTGATGTTTCCAGAAAGTTAACAAATTCCCACAGTTGTTGTATATTTCCCCTCCATACCATTAGTACATCATCCAGGCATCGCCGCCATAGATCCAGGTACTCGTAAATGGGGTTGATCTTCCTATAAATTACCTCCCTCTTCCAGAGACCTAGGTACAAATTTGCATACAGTATGTGGGGGCAACAGTAGCCCCCTTCCCTGTATCTTTGACCTGGAAGATGAAGGTATTCTTAGTTAATACCAGATGTGCCATAGAACAAAGAAAATCAATAAAGTCTGCCACATGAGTGGTGTAACTCTAGTTAGAATTGTAATGCTATAATTCCTCCATCATGGGGGATATTAATATACTGTATAATGCTTCTACGTCTAAAGTTACTAGAAGCCAATGAGGTTCAAGCTATAGATCCCCCAGGATGCCCAAAATTTGAGTAGTATCTTTAATGTAAAATGACATCCTAGGAACAAGGTGTTTAATGTGTTGAGCAATAAATTGAGATAAGGGTTCAGTAAGTGAACCAATTCCTGATACTATAGGGCATTCTGGGAGATCCTGCATAGTCTTGCGAACTCTTGGGAGCAAATATAGGGTCTGGCATATGAGGTGTGTTACAGTGAGAAAATTCAACATATCTGTAGTAATCAAACCTGCATTATAAGCCTCATTCAGGAAAACATCAATTTCGGTTTTAAAAGTGTTAGTTCAATCAATTTTTAACCCAACATAAAAACCTGTATTTGACTGCTGATGACAAATTTAAATATTTTTCATGTTTTATACTTTAGTTTTTATATTTTTCTACATCCATAACTACAAAAGATCCCCCTTATCAGCATGTTTGATAATAATATCGGTATTGTGTTGCAGTTCCTCAATAGCCACACATTCAGCTCTACTTAAGTTCGTATATCTGTTCATGATATTCTGCTGCTGTGCCTTTTCTAATTCCAATAGAACCGCTTTTTCAAAAGTTAATGTTGTCAGTGTATAAGGGGGGTAAATGTGGATGGATTCCCAAAAGAAACATCAACCAGTTCCATGTTATTAACTGGTGAATTGGCAGATGCAATTTGTTCAGTTTGGGCAGGGTCACTATCTTGAGTGCATTTGAAGAAGAACATTTTTTAAGTTTAATTTGCACATATATTTCTTTAAATCAATGTAGGTGTCAAATGAACTGGCAGTACACGTAGGGATAAAACTAAAATCTTTGTTTAGAACACTTTGCTGGGCTATTGTTAATTCATTGCTTGACAAATTAATTACAATGGATTCTTGTTGTACCTGTATGTTTTTTTTTCGAGGTACCCTTCTGTTGTATCAGCGATCCTGGGTGTAGCTGATCAATGCCTGCCAATTTTCCACCTCTTTTTATGTTTCTTGCCCCCCAGCATGTCCTCCTTGTTGATCCAGTAATCTCTGAAATTTGACTGTCCTGAGACTGTGTCTGGGAGTAGATGCCAGTCGGGGGTTCTCTTCCCCCTGCAGAATAATTTCATTCTGAGCATCCTCTGAAGATTCAGTCACCGATTCACTGTTAGAAGTGCTCTACTCATAAGAGCTACTTGTTTTTAAAATAGATTTCAGTTGGGCTGGTGTAGAGGGTCTAGACTGATTATTTTTATATTTGTTATGATGTTGACATTGTTTGGAGTGATTTTTTTAATGTGATCCATCACTTTGATTTTTCGTGTTCTTTTTCCACGAGAAAACTCTGTTGTTGAGGTAATCTTGTTTATCTCTCTTGAACTTAATTTGTTTGCGGAGTTTAAGTTGTTGATTTTGCTCCTCAATCGTAGCTTTTAGTTCATTTTAAAAATCAAAAAAGTCCAGATGATCATTACATTTGTTAACCTCTTCCTCTCTGGAATGGACCTCATACTCTAACTGCTCCTTCCATGATGCATAGTAGTGTATGATACACATTACAAATAGCATGGAGGCTTCCTGCATACTTTGATTCCTCTTCCTGACTGCTCTTTCTGGTGCTCCCTTCTGTAAGAGGATGGGATCAGAGCAGTGCAACAGGAGTTTGGGGAGTTAGGGAGAGGTCTTAGACAAGTAGCACACACAGTAACTTTCTCAGAAGTGCTACTTGTCTATGGCATGGATGAGGCTAGGGTACTCCGCACCATGGGATTCAATGACTGGTTGAAAAGCTGGTGCAGAGCTCAGGGATTTGGCTTCACTGGGGACTGGGGTTCCACCTGGAGGGATGCAGGCCTATACAGGCTCAATGGTCTGTATCTATCCAGGAGGGAAACCAGGATCCTAGGTTTAAATGCTTCATTGGCAAGCATTTAAACAAGCCAAGGGGAGAGGCACTGAAAAGGAGAAGGGAAATCCTAATCCCCCCACCCAAAAAAAAAATCAGGGTAGCTAGAGAGGTAAACACCAAGATAGAGCAGTCTACAGGGAGAAGGGCATGGGGTAAATGGAGAAATAGACAAAGGCAGTAAGGGCATGGATGGGGCAAAAAGAAATAAAGCCATAAAAAATGGAGGATATTGAGTACTAATGCCCATAGTCTAGGTAAAAAGCTCCCTGAAATGGTGGCCTTGATGGAAGAGGGTTGCCTGGATATTGTGGCAGTCACAGAATCATGGTACACAAAGAACCATGACTGGGATGTCAACATACCAGGGTACACAATGTACAGGAGGGAAGAAGAGGAGGAGAAGTAGCTCTCTATGTAAGGGAAGGGATCAAAGCAACAGAACTAAAGGGTAAACAGGGAGGACAGGAGGCACTGTGGGTCACCCTGGAGACTGGAAATGGCTCCACAATCCACACAGGGTTGTATACAGACCCCCTTCTCAGGAGAGGAAATAGACAAGGAAATGATAGAAGGCATCCTTGGGATGGCAGAAAAGGGAGATATTGCTAATGGGGACCTGAATATGCCAGATGTTAACTGAAGCACCTTTGCTGCAGCCACATCCAAGAGCAGGGCCATTCTTGATGCCCTACAGGGGGCATGCCTCAGACAGCTAGTGTTGGAACCCACTCGGGAGGGAGCAATCTTAGACCTTGTACTCTCAAATGGGGATGGAGAGAGGATCTCTGATCTTGAAGTGGGTAGCCATCTGGGAACAAGTGACCATCAAACAGTGTGGTGCACGATAAACTTAGCTGTAGAGTCAAGCCACACAACAGTGAAGGTGCTGGACTTCAGGAGGGCTGATTTTTGTCAAAATGGGAGAGTGCCTCAGAAAAGCACTAGCAAACAGGCAAACAAGTGGGGTGGAGCAACAATGGGGAAACATCAAAACTGCCATCACAGAGGCAACAAGCCTTTGTGTGAAGCAAATAAACAAATCAAAATTAAAGAAAAAAACACTATGGTTCTCAAAAGAAGTGGTGGGGAAGGTAAGGGAGAAACATAGAAACATAGATTTTGATGGCAGATAAGGGCCGCTTGGCCCACCCAGTCTGCCCATTTCCCTACCTATTGGATAAGCTGCAGATCCTAGTTAACCAGCAGCCTACTTCTTCCTACCCCACCCCCAAGAATTGCCTTATGACTGTCCCATGCATGCTTGAATTCCACCACTGTTTTTGACTCCACAACCTCCTCCGGAAGGCCGTTCCATGCATCCACAACCCTCTCTGTGAAAAAATACTTCCTTACATTACCTCTGAGCCGCCCCCCTCTATCTTCAAATTGTGCCCCTTGTTCTTGCACACCTCTTTTTTTGAAAGATGCTACCATCTTGGACTTTGTTGATTCCCTTGAGGTACTTGAAAGTTTCTATCATGTCCCCCCTCTCCCTCCTTTCCTCGAGGCTATACATATTCAGCTCCTTAAGTCTCTCTTCATATGTCTTCCGGTGCAGACTCTGCACCATTTTAGTTGCCCTCCTCTGGACAGCCTCCATCCTGTCTATGTCCTTGCAGAGATTGGGTCTCAGAACTGCATGATACTCAGATGGGGTCTCACCAACTGTCTGTACAGAGGGATAATAACTTCCTGTTTTCTACTGGTGATGCTTCTCCCTATGCATCCCAGTATCCCCCCAGCCCCTTACTGCTCTCTCACATTGCTTGCCCACCTTTAGGTCATCTGATATGACTACCCCAGGTCCCTTTTCATTTTGTTATTGTTAGTATCTCACCCCCATTGTGTACTCTTCCCCTGGGTTTTTGTTTCCCAGGTGCATTACCTTGCACTTCTTAGCATTGAATCTAAGCTGCCATACATTTGACCATTCCTCTAACCTTGCCAAGTCCCTTCTCATCCTTTCCACCACACCTTGTGCATCAACTCTGTTGCAGATCTTTGTGTCATCTGCAAAGAGACATACTTTTCCTTCCAGTCCCTCTGCAATGTCGCTTATAAAGACATTGAAGAGGACCAGTCCTAATACTGAACCCTGCGGTACCCCACTAGTAACCCCCCTTTCTTCAGAATGGAATCCATTTACTATTAATCTCTGTGTCCTATTCTCCAGCCAATTCTTTACCCAGGCTGTCATCTTGGGAACCACTCCCAGGCTGGCTAACTTGTATATTAATCTTTTGTGTGGGACTGTGTCAAATGCCTTGCTAAAGTCTAGGTAGGCCATGTCCACAGCCCCTCCCTGATCTACTACTTTGGTCACCCAGTCAAAGAAATCTATCAGATTTGTCTGGCATGACCTTCCCACTGTGAATCCATGCTGCCTTGGGTCCTGAGCCCCTCTGGCCTCTAGATACTCAACAATTCTTTCCTTCAGAAGTGATTCCATCATTTTCCCTACCACTGAGGTTAAACTAACAGGTCTGTAGTTTTCTGCTTCTACCTTGCTCCCACTTTTGTGAAGGGGAATCACATCTGCCCTCCTCCAGTCCTCGGGTACCACCCCATCCTCTCATGATTTGTTAAAGAGGGTAGTCAATGGTGTCACTAGTTCTACCCTTAGTTCTTTTAGAATTCTGGGATGAATCCCATCAGGCCCCATTGCTTTGTCCACCTTCAGTTTTAAGAGTTCTTTCAGAACCCTTTCTTCTGTAAATGGGCTGGTATCAACTTCTGTATCCAGAGTGTTTCTACTGTTTGTTTTAGGTACCTCCATCACTTCCTTTGTAAATACTGAGCAAAAATATTTGTTTAGTATCTCTGCCTTTTCACAGTCACCCTCTGCCCACCCTCCCTCCTCTTTATTAAGCCTCACTAGCCCTCCCTTGGTCTTTCTTCGCTCCCTGATGTACCTATAAAAGGTTTTATCCTCCTTCTTAACTGAGTTGGCTATCTTTTCCTCAGTTTGGGCCTTTGCTGTTCTGACTGCCTTCCCAGCTTCTTTTGCTTTAACTGATACAGTTCCCTGTCCTGCTCCTTCTGTGATTCCTTGTACTTCCTGAATGCTTTATTTTTCTCTTGAACCTTCACTGCCACTTTCTTTGAGAACCATAGTAGTTTCTTACATCATTTCATTTTGTTAATTTGCTTCACATAAAGGCTTGTTACCTCTGTGATGGCAGTTTTTATTATTCCCCATTGTTCTTCCAACCCTCCTTCCTGCCCATTTGTGAGTGCATTCCTTAGGCACTCACCCATTTTGGCAAAGTCAGCCCTCCTAAAGTCCAGTACCTTTGCCTTTGTATGGCTTGACTCTATTGCTGTGTTTATTGTGAACCATACTGTTCGATGGTCGCTAGTTCCCAGATGGCTACCCACTTCTACATCTGTGATCCTCTCTTCATCTCCATTTGAGAGAACCGGGTCTAAGATTGCTCCCTCTCGAGTGGGCTCCAATACTAGTTGTCTAAGGCATGCCCCCTGTAGGGCATCTAGAATAACCCCACTCTTTGAAGTGGCTGCTGCAACTGCATTCCAGTTAACATCTGGCATATTCAGATCACCCATCAACAATATCTCCCTTTTCTGCCATTCTAAGTATTCTTTCTATCATTTCCTTGTCCATTTCCTCCCCTGAGAGAGATCTGTGCTCTAACCCTGTGCGGATTGTGGTGCCATTGCGGTCTCCAAATTTACCCACAGTGCTTCTTCTCCTCCCTGTTTTCCATTTTGTTCTGTTGCTTTGATTCCTTCCCTTATGTAAAGAGCTACTCCTCCTCCTGTTTTACCCTCCCTGTCCCTTCTGTAGATAGTGTATCCTGGTATGTTTATGTCCCAGTCATGGAGAAAAAGACAGCATTCAGGAAGTATAAGGAAACACAGAAGAGTAGGACAGAGAACTGTACCAGTTAAAGCAGAAGGATGCAGGGCAGGCAGTCAGAATAGCAAAGGCCCAAACTGAGGAAAAGATAGCCAACTCGGTTAAGAAAGGAGATAAAACCTTTTATAGGTACATTAGGGAGCAAAGAAAGACTAAGGCAAGGATACTGAGGCTGAATAAAGAGGAAGGTGGTTGGGCAGAGCGACTGTGAAAAGGCAGGGATACTGAACAAATACTTCTGCTCAGTATTCACAATGGAAATGCTGGGGGATATACCTAATCCAGTCAATAGAAACACTCTGGATGGGGGGGTTGATATTAGTCCTTTCACAGAACAAAGGGTTCTGAAAGAACTCTGAAAACTGAAGGTGGATAAAGCAATGGGGCCTTATGGGATTCACCCCAGAATTCTAAAAGAACTAAGGGAAGAACTAGTAACACCACTGACTACCCTTTTTAATAAATCATGGGAGGATGGGGTGGTACCTGAGGACTGGAGGAGGGCAGATGTGATTCCCCTTCACAAAAGTGGGACCAAGACAGAGGCAGGAAAATACAGACCTGTCAGTTTGACCTCAGTGGTAGGGAAAATGATGGAATCAGTTCTGAAGGAAAGAATTGTTGAGTACCTAGAGGCCAGTGGGGCACAGGACCCAAGGCAGCATGGATTCACTGCAGAAAGGTCATGTCAGACAAATCTAATTGATTTCTTTGACTGGGTGATCAAAGTAGTAGAGCAGTGAGGGGCTGTGGTCATGGTCTTCCTAAACTTTAGCAAGGCATTTGACACAGTCCTGCACAAAAGAGTAATAAGGTCCTAGGGTGGTAACCTGGGTAAAATACTGGCTGGACAATAGGACACAGCGGGTAATAGTAAATGGAGTCCACAGTGAAGAAAGGAGGGTTAGTAGTGGGGTACTGCAGGGTTCATTACTGGGGCCGGTCCTTTTTAATGTCTTTATAAGTGACATTGCAGAGGGACTGGAAGGGAAAGTATGTCTCTTTGATGATGACACAAAGATCTGCAACAGGGTTGATACACAAGATGGGCTGGAAATGATGAAAAGGGACTTGGCAAGGTTGGAGGAATTGTCAAATGTATGGCAGCTTAGATTCAATGCAAAGAAGTGCAAAGTAATGCACCTGGGAAACAAAAACCCAGGGGAAGAGTACACAATGAGGGGTGAGATACTGACAACAACAAAAATGGAAGGGGACCGAGGGATAGTCATATCAAATGACCTAAAGGTGGGCAAGCAATGTGAGAAGGCAGTAAGGAGGGCTGGGGGGATATTGGGATGCATAGGGAGAGGTATCACCAGTAGAAAACAGGAAGTTGTTGGCCCTCTGTACAGACAGTTGGTAAGACCACATCTGGAGTACTGTGTACAGTTCTGGAGACCCTATCTCTGTGAAGACATAGACAGAATGGAGGCTGTCCAGAGGAGGGCAACCAAAATGGTGCAGGGTCTGCACCAGAAGGCATATGAAGAAAGACTAAAGGAGATTAAGATGTATAACCTCGAGGAAAGGAGGGAGAGGCGGGCATGATAGAAACTTTCAAATATCTCAAGGGAATCAACAAAGTCCAAGAGGGTTGCATCTTTCAGAAAAAGAGATGTGCAAGAACAAGGGGGCACATTTTGAACATAGAGGGGGGTGGGTCAGAGGTAATGTGAGGAAGTATTTCTTCACAGAGAGGGTTGTGGATGCATGGAACAGTCTTCCTGAGGAGGTCATAGAGTCAAAAACAGTGGGGGAATTCAAGAATGCATGGGACAGACATAAGGCAATTCTAGTGGGGGGTAGGAGGAAGTAGGCTGTTGGTTAACTAGGATCTGCAGCTTTTCCATTAGGTAGGGAAATGGGCAAACTAGGTGGGCCAAGCAGTTCTTATCTGCCGTCAAATTCTATGTTTCTATGTTTCTACACAATTTTTGTGAATAAATCAGTATATTTTACTGACTTTTGTGTGTCTTGTACTTTGGTGGGTAGTGCTGGAATTTGCTTGTTTGATTTGTTTGTACGTTGTCTTAAAGCAGCAGAATTAGATAAAAAAAATCTATTTTTGTAGTATGTTGTTCCCCCTTGCTCCTTGTGTACTAACCAGGTTCTTTTATTGTGTTTCATCGTATTGTTTCCATAAAATTGGTTCCATTGCATTTGCTGTTTGTTTACTTTTCTCACCGTGCTCCATATTAAATGTAAGCTGAAGGCAGTTCACTGCAAATGTGCTAGCTTCTGTACTGCATGTTTATGTCCTCCAGCTTCCTGTATTGTGGGCACACGTGCATGCTGAGAGCTCCTTGCAAGTTTTGCAAGCTGTCTTCCACAGTAAGGGTATGACACCACAATATGAATTATGATATTATATGTCTTTCGGATGAGATGTTAAACCGAGGTCCCATCTGCCTGGATTGGTGGTAGTTCAGGTGGATGTTAAAGATCCCATGGCACTTATCGAAAAGAGTTGGGGAATTTCCCCAGTGTCCTGGCCAAATTTCCCTCATTCACTACAAATACTGCCAACAACTTAATCTGGTTCAAGGTCAGTTGGCATTCATCTGTATCCCCCTCCCCCGAGTCGTGCCTGAAAATAGGCAGGATTTGTCTAGTGCACTTACCTGGTCGTCAAAAACTAAATAAATAAATTGATAAATCACTGTGTCTGGAACAAAGCCACTGCCAGGCTGTACTGTACTACAACTGAGTGGGGGTCTCACAAACACACACATTACAGTTGGGGAAACAATAGACATGATGCGACATGAGGGGAGAGCTTTGCTGTAAATGAGGCACCAGCTATATTTGCTGTGGATCCTCAACAATGGATATAAATTTTAAATATCTAAAAATCTAAAGGTTGGTAGAAAAAAATAATTCCAGATATGGAAACCGGAACTATGGAGCATACTTCTAGCCATAAATCAGAATTTTGATAATCACTTTCTGATTATCCAGTGCTGCTGCTTTAAATGTTTGTTGAAAGAGATAAGAAATGATTTTTACTTAATTAACTGCCCTTCCACCTTCTTTTCCATGCCAATTATGTACTCTGATATATGTTGATTAATTTTTGATAAATAATCTACCTTTGGGGGTGCCCTCAGATATACATAGAGTTCCATTCCCTTCAATAGCTACTGCTATTTCTTTTCATATTTCTAAAACATTCTATTACATCAATAACACCACTCCATGCTATTCATCTGAATGGCCTGGAATGGTGTTATTGATGTCATAGAATGTTCAGGCAGTATGAAAAGAGAGAGAGCAGCAACTACTGAGGTGAGAAGGATACAGGATAGTTACAAACACAATTAGATTATTAATTTAACAAAAAGGGTCAAAAACATCAGAATATTTGATAGACACTAATAGGACAACAGGAAGGCATCTAGAGGTGTAAAAAACTGTTTCCTATCACCTTTAAAGGAGAGGAGGGTCAGCCTGAGGGAAAAAAACTAACTGCAGATCTGGTGTAACAAGAGTTTTTTTTTCTCTTTTTCTACCTTTCAATTATTTGTTAGATTCTGTTTTTGATTATTGCCGTATTAAGCTAATTGCCGAGGTTAGTGTGAGATGAGACAAATTAAAAAACAGCACTCCAGATATCAGCATGAACAGTGTTTACTGGTTTAGAAGTGAAAATCCCACTTCACAGCTGAGTGAAATAGGTAACCTAACCCGGCAGACCAGCCCCTTGTGTGCGACAACCTGGATTTTTGTGTTATTTTCACACCACTTTTAAAGCTGTCTGCTTCTTTCATTTTTATGTTTATGATTTGAAGGATTTTTCTGATATTGTGATATTGATATATATTTTTTTCCTATTTTATGGAAACAGAATTTGCCAGCAGATAAGAACCACTTGAACCATGAAGGCTGCCCATTTTCCCCACCTGCAGTATCATCACAGATCCTACTTGATCTCCGGCCCATTCTGCTTCCTCTCCTTCCTTCCCCCTAAGATTCCTTTATGCCTATCCCATGCATTCTTGAACCCCACCACTGTTGTCACCTCCACCACCTCCACTAGAAGGCTGTTCCAGAAATTTACCACTCTTTATGTGAAGAAGTACTTCCTCACATCTCTCCTGAATCTACCCTCCTCCAGATCCATAGCATGTCCCCTTGTTCTTGAGCACCTTTTTCTACTGAAAAATAATTCCCTACTGTACCTTGTTTACCCCTGTGAGGTATTTAAAGGTCTCTGTCATATCCCCCTCTCCCTCCTCTCTTCCAGGGTATACATGTTTAGGTCCTTTAGTTTGTCCTTGTAGGGCTTCTCATGCAAACTCTACACCATTTTAGTTGTCCTCCTCTGGACCGCCTCCACTCTGTCCATGTCCTTCCTGAGATGTGGTCTGCAGAACTGGACACAGTACTCTAGGTAGGGTCTTATCAGTGATCTATACAGAGGCAACACCACCTCCCTCTTTCTGCTGATGATACCCCTTCCTAAGCCCTCCAAGTGCCTTGTCACACTGCCTGGTCACCTTTAGGCCATCTGATATGATCACCCCTAGGTCTTTTTCCTGCTTGGTGGTTGTCAGTATGACACCCATTCTGTACTCCTTTCCTGGGTTTCTGTGCTCTAAGTGCATTATCTTGCACTTTTTCACATTGAAACCCAGCCACCATACCCTTGACCACTCCTCGGGTTTTCTCAGGATGACTGCTCATCCTTTCCAGACCCCCAGTGTGTCCACCCTATTGCTAAATTTAGTGTCATCCTTAAAGAGGCAGACCTTCCCTTCCTGATCCTCTGCAATGTCACTTATAAAGACATTAAAGAGGACCAGTCCCAGCACTGAAATCTGAGGCACCCTGCAGGTCATCCTCCCTTCCCCAGAATGAACTCCATTTACCACCACCCTCTGCTGCCTATCCCCTAACCAGTTTCTTACTCAGTTTACCACCGTTGGACCCACTCCTAAGCTATCTAACTTGCTTACTAGTCTCCTATGTGGAATGTTGTTGAATGACTTACTGAAATCAAGGTAGGCTACATCCACTGCTCCACCCTGATCTAGTTTCTTGGTCACCCTGTCAGAAAAATCTATCAGTATCATTGACATGAATCCCCAATGAATCCACGCTGCCTTGGGTCTTGTAACCAACTGGATTCAAGATACTCCACAGTCCTTTATTTCAGCAGTGATTCCATTAACTTTCCCACCATTTAAGTCAGGCTGACTGGCTGGTAATTGCCAGCCTCTTCCATGCTGCCACTTTTATGAAGTGGTACTACATCTGCCATCCTCCAGTCCTCCAGAACAGCTTCTGCTTCCAATAAGCTGTTAAATAGGACCATCAGAAGTGCAGCCAGTACCTCCCTGAGCTCTCTCAATACCTTTGGATGGACCCCATCTGGCCCCATTGCTTTGTCCACTTTCAGATTTGAAAGTCCCTTCAGGACTCTCTCCTCTGAAAACAGACTAGTGTCTGCCTCCCTCCCTCACTCCTGTTACATTTCGTGACCCCTCCTTGTCTCTTTCCTCTGTGAACACTTAACAAAAGCATTTTTGGGGGGAGTCTGCCTTTCCCTGGTTCCCCTCTTCACAGTCCACCCTTCCCATTTTAACTTTACAAACCCACTCCTGGTCTTCCTCTTTTTGCATATGTGCCTAAAAAATGTCTTGTCCCCTTTTGTTATTGCCTTCTGTTATTGGCTATTCTCTCTTCAGTTTGCGTCTTCATGCTCCTTACTGCTCTCCCTGCTTCCTCTGTTTCCTCTGATGTATCTCCCTAGCCTCCTTCTTCTGTGTCTCTTTGTATCTTCTGAATGCTACCCTTTTAGCCTTTACCTTTTCTGCCACCTCTTTTGAGAACCATAGCAGCCTCTTATTCCTTTTGCTTTTGCTCACTTTCTTGATGCAGAGGTGTGTTGCCTTCACTATGGCCCTTTTTGGTTTCTCTCACGGTTCCTCCACCCCGCCCAGGTCATCCCCCCCTCCCCAAGGTCAGCACCGAGGCATACAACTAGCTTTTTAAAATCTGCCTTCCTGAAGTTCAGCACCCTTGTCTTTGTGTGGTTCAATTCCAGAGCCATCCTTTTATTGAACCACACTGTAGGGAGGTCACTGGTCCCCTCCCCACCTTGACAACTGCAACACTGTCCCTGTTGGTGAGTACCAGGTCCAGTATTGCCCCATCACGAGTGGG
Organism: Neoceratodus forsteri; assembly: GCA_016271365.2. Lineage (NCBI taxonomy): Eukaryota > Metazoa > Chordata > Ceratodontiformes > Ceratodontidae > Neoceratodus > Neoceratodus forsteri. Next base: position 1,273,965,567 of record CM057450.1, on the reverse strand, counting down.
TTTAATGACTAGTTACCCGAGGAAAGCCTCTACAAAGGAGTTCAGGATGTCCCTGCTTCTAGCTGAAGTTTCAGCTGGGGGACTCCAATCTACATGCAGCAGACTGAAGTCCCCCACCAGCAGCACCTCCCTCTCTTCTGCAACCTTGCCAGTGGCTTCCATCAGTACCTTATCTAACTCCTCCCCCTGTGCTGGAGGTCTGTAGATCAAGCCAGTGCAACTAGAGGCTCCAGTCCCCATCCCTGCAGTGAACCACAGTACCCCTGCCCCCCCCAGATTCCCTGTATCTCCATCGCTTTTATGTCCTCCCTCATGTAAAGTACCACACCTCTTCCAATCCTTCCTCTTGTCCTTCCTGAACACAGTATAGCCTGTTATGGCCATGTCTCAGTCACGGTTTTCAGTGCATCATGACTCAGTTATGGCAACAATATCAAGGTAGGTCTCTGTCATGTTGGCTTCTAGATCTGGAATCTTATTTCCTAGAGTTCTAGCATTCACACACATGGCTTTCCAGGTTTTGTTACCACTCTGTTTCTTACCCCCTTTTTCCATTTTGCCATCCCTCCTTCCCCCCTCTTTTTTTAATGCTCCAGTTCCATTCTCCCTTAATTTCTTCACACTGCTTCCTTATTAATTTGTACCCTGGGGGAATTCAATCCTCTCGGTGTTCTCCCTATTCTCTACTTCAGCCTTTGCGAGGTAGTTTCTGCCTCCCCAATTTCTTCTGCCAACCCCTCTTGGCTAGTTTAAATGTTCATCAAAGTAACATCTAAACCACCCACTGAGGACTGTGGTTGCCCTCTGAAAAGGATGCAGGCCATCACCCCTGTACAAGCCCTTGCCAGTGGTTTCCATCAGTACCTTATCTAACTCCTCCCCCTGTGCTGGAGGTCTGTAGATCAAGCCAGTGCAACTAGAGGCTCCAGTCCCCATCCCTGCAGTGAACCACAGTACCTCTGCCCCCCCTCCAGGTGGAGCCCCAGTCCCCAATGTAGCCAAATGCCTCCTCTCTGCACCATTCTCTTAACCATGAGTTGTAGGTCCTGGCACAACAATCACTCTCCTCCCCCCTGTTGTAGACAGGCAGCACCTCAGCAAAAGCCACTGAGTGCACTACCTGTCTTAGACCCCTCCCCAGCTCCATGAACTCCCACTGCACTTATCCCAGCCCCATCCCTAGCCAGGTCATTAGTCATCAAGTGGACAATGACATCCAGCTCTGCCTCCTGTCCTGCTATCCCAGCTAACTTCAGGATCCGCTTCCCATCTCTTTGGGCCATGGCACTGCATAGGCACATAACCTTCCTGTCCCCCCTTTCTATACTTAAATGTATCCCTCTCACAATTGAGTACCTTTCCAGAAGTTGCTTCCTCTTCCTCCTCGGGGGTTCTCTTCCACCTTCCTTGGGTCTCCATTACTGAGGACTCCTACATCCTCCTGGCCTCTACCATGCATGCTCTTCCTGGCAGTCCCACCTTGCAGAGCAGCAAAGGAACTGCATAGACGTACCAGTTGAGGAATGTGCCTCTGATCCTCCACCCCCACCCTTGCATAGCCCACCATAGTCCAGCTGTTCTTCCTCCCTTGCATCCCCTGACACAACGGTAGTAGACTTGGTAACCCCTAGGTGGTGGAAGAGGTCCCCCAAATCCTAGCCAGCTCATCCTGGAGTCTAGCAACTTCCTCCCTCAACTCAGAGAGGTGAATGCAAATGGGGCAGCACTGCAGTCTCCACAAGGTCTTTCTTATAACTGCTACCCACAGCCACTGCATTGCACCACTCCCAGCATTCCCAGCTTCTTTTCTCCCTGTGTTACCTGGAACTACTTATGTACCCTTACCCCAATAGGGGGTTTCTAGCTTTCCTATTTTATTTTGTTTGTTTCTGCTTGTGTTCTTCTGCACCTGGTTTAAGTCCCCTTAAACTCTCTACCCTAGATAGGGTGTTGCTCCTATTCCCAGTTTAGGCCTTTCTTTCAACTTCCGCCCTTCCAAGCAATGAATACAACAGGATCAAACGGATGCCTTACCATAGTCAACCAGAAGAGTCCCCCACTTCTCTGATTCCTCCTGCTAATGCCTGCCAATGCTTAAGACATAAATCTTGCATCTGTTTCACTCCTTCATGGTTCCACTCACTTGCTGGGAGACAAACGTGCTGGACACTTTAGGTGGCAGGGCTTTTATACTTTGAAAGAGCTTTGTGCTCAGTCCTGATTAGTCTGCCTTCTTCTTAGTCCCGCCTTCCCTCTTGATGCAGTCCCCGCATACTGCCAACACCTGGAGCTCCAAACAAGAAAATTCAGGTTAGTTGCAGGGAATTAGCACCAGTAGCACAGAGGCTGTTACAAGCCTGTCACTCCCTTTAAATGTGTTCAGATTGACATAGAATGGCCCAATGAATGAATACTGCTTCAGCTACCCTGTATAGGAAGGGCAAAGGTATGTACTACCACAGTCACATATTTATTATCTGAATTTTATTTCTTACTTGTGTTCTACTGTACTGTATGTAATTTTTTTTCTGCTTTATCAGATATTGGAAGGGAGTGTAACAGGGACACTCATGGATAGGAAAGAACATAATCAAATTCTATTTAAAAATTGAAGGATCTGAACTACCATGATTTTGATCTAGTTTGGTTCTGGGATTTTCAACAAATTGCAACAGTGTATATCAGTGGCAATGGGTTTATTGACATCCCTTATAAAATGCTGTCTGGTCAGTTCTGACTCCTCATTGGTCAGGACCCTATCACATGATATTGGTTAACCTAGCATGTACTCCTGCTCAGGAGACATAGTGATGCACTAGTCAAGAGCACAACCAGTCGGAGTTAAAATGGTCAATATGCTAATTACATATCAGCAAGATCAAAAAGTTCACAATGCAAATCAAACAACATAGCAACATCAAAAAGAAATCATGCAAATAAAAAAAAAAAATTACTCCCCCACCACAACATTGTTCAAGAATCACAAACTATAAAGGAAATCCATTCAACAACTTTGAAAAAAAACATACAGTACTTCCTGCTCACAAATCCAAACCCAAAGAAAAACATTTTAAACACCCAATACCAACTCAAAATATATATCAAAACTGTGATTCTACACAACAAAATTATGCATACATTCATCACAAAACCATCAGCAAAACTTCTGCAAACATTGCTCTGAAAGTTAATAAAATTTCCATTACCTAGATAAAAAGGACAGCTCAAACTCTCTGCTTGAATCTCAGCTGCCCAGCAGTGCACCAGAATGAGGTCACATCCCATCTAATCAATAGCCTAAACTACTTGGTTGGACTCAGATGGTAGGTACCCAGTTAAAATAGTGCTACACAAATGGTGCCAGTCTACAGAGCACTAGTTCATGTAGCGCTAGCATGGACATCGAGAGGAGATATAGTGCGTTTTCAGTAAGTGCTCCCCTGATCTCTGTCCATGGTGCTGGTACAGCACAAGGGCACCAGAATCCAGGAAGCTGGCTGAGTTGCTCCTGTGGAGTGGCAGGTTGGTGCATAAAACAGCTCAGCCACCAGCAGTAAAGACCTGGGTTCTAATCCTAGTCTCAAAACATTTTATACATATTGGGAGTTATTTTTTTTTACACTGGGCTGTGGAAAAAGTATTCCACAGCTCCACAAATTATAACTTTCCCATGATACGCTCCCTCCAGAGTGAGAATCCTTCAGTCTGGGGATGGGGGCAGAGCCCCTGCAAAACAAAATGGCACTATTTTAACTGTGTTGTTCTTGACCGCGCTATTTTGACTGGCACTGTTCTGACCCAGTGCCAACTCAGATCACATAGGAAGAACAGGAAGCACAGCCCATGTTTCCAGCTTTGCCTCACAGATCATTTGGGAAGTACAGGAAGTTGAAAGTCAGCAATACCTATTTAAAGCAACAAAATAGTCCACTCCCTTGCAATGCAACTGCACCCATCTAGTATAGTTTACCAGCTGCAATCTAACTCTTGTTGCATCTTTAATGATGTAAATTCCCTGAACACAACCATTTAAACATACAGCACCAAATTACAACACTACTACACTGCTAAGAAACTAACATTACTAAATATTTCATAAGTGTAATAAGGCAGTTCCAGTGGGGAGATTATGCATTCTCAATGTACCTCATGTTGGTTTAAGTCCCTCATCCTTCAGGTTCGGGAGTCCAACCCATCATTTGGTACATGAACATGGCAAAATCTCCCCTCTCTCATGCCTTATTCTCTACTTATTCTCTGCACCATGCGAAGGTGGCTGATTACACATAAGTCCCTAACTAGACTAGGTTACAATTAGGTCAGTGGTTACACAAAATTATATATATATATATTTTTATACTTTTCACTTTTTTTCAATTTAAACTTTATTAATACATTTTCCATAATAAAAGGCAATTACAGTGAGAATGAGATGCAATACAGCCATTTATAAGGACATAACTGCCCAACCCTCCCATCCCTCCCCTCCTCCCCTTACAGCAGCAACTACTCCATGAATCCCCTAAGTACTGAGCTCTTTCCCTAAGAACCTATAGGGCATTTTAAAATGTGATATGATTATGACTGAGCCAATAAAATTAAGGAGTGAAGGGGATCCCATATTTTGGTATATACTGCCAGTCTGTTGTGAAGACTAGCAATCGCTTTTTCTGTTCAGAGGTTGGCAAGAATTTCGTGCACCCATTCTTGAAAGGTTGGGGTGGACTTGTCTTTCCAGTGACATAAAATAAGCTTCTTGACAGGGCAATCATAGAAATATGAAATTTTCTTACTTTGACCCTGACAGACGACAGGTCCCCTAAAAGGCATATATCAGGAGCAAAATGCTCCTGAAGGCCCAGTAAGGGATCCAGGGAAGTCTTGATTGAATCCCATAAAAGGGAAATTTTGGGACAGGACCAGAACATGTGAAGAAGTGTTTCTTCTTCCTGCAAACACTTAATACATATATTGGAGTTCAAGAGACCCCATTTCTTTAGTTTTACAGGAGTGCAATACATGTTATGTAATATATGATATTGCACGAGACGTAATCTGTCTTGAGAAACATATTTATGGCAGGATCTCCACAGAGATTGCCAATCCAGATGATACTGAGGAAGAATCGAATTCCAGAATCTTGTGGGTCCGAAAGAGTCTCCATATCTTTTGTGAAACAGAACCTGATATAATTTAGATATGACACCTGAAGATCCAATAAGTGAGGAAACCTCAGGTATCAGGGCTGGGACAGTCTGGGGGGGTGGTATTACCAAAAACTATTGTGAGTAAGTGCCTTAACTGCATAACTTTGAAATGGGAGGGAACCGGAATAAGAAATTTCTTAATAATATCTCCTACAGACAGCCATTGCCCCCCTTCATCCACTAAAGAAAGTAGTTTCCCATCTCCCAGTTGGGACAACCATTTACGGGAAATCTGCTTCTTATTAATAGTGAAGGATGGGGAATTCCAAATAGACTGAGCTAAGTCTAACTGAGGGGTATAATGCAAAAATGAACATAGTTGCGCATATATCCTTAGTGAAGTAACTACTGTGGAACATTCCTCAACCATACGCCCCTGGGATATTTTAAGATAAAATAAGGTTAGGGGGTCCAGATTCTTAGATCTAATTATATCCAGTTCGATCCTAAGCCAAACTGGTTGTTCCTTTTCTGGGCCAGGAGATATCCATCTCAAACATTTTGCTAGATGACTGGCCCAGTAGTATATAGCCAGATGGGGAATCTGCAAACCCCCCCTCAAGTTTTGGAGCTGCAAATTTGTAATAGGCCAAACAGGGATATTTATTGGCCCAAATAAATCTGGTAAATATGCCATGTAATTTTTTTGAACCAGAGTAATGGGATAAAAGTATTGAGAAGAGAGAAAGGGTAAAAAATTCTAGGAAATATATTCATCTTGATTATGTTGATTCGGCCCCATAATGATATGGGAAGTTTGGACCACCTATTGAGGTCATGGATAATAAGCTGTGAGAGGGATTCAAGATTATCCTTAAACCATGTTAGGGGGTTATGGGATAGTTTAATGCCCAAGTATTTAAATGACCTGGGAATCCAACATAGACCTAAGGGACTAATATCATTCTTGAATACTTTATGGTTTAATGGAAAGAATAGGGATTTACTGGCATTCAATTTGTAATTGGACAGGTCACTAAATCTTGCTATTTCATTCAATAAGGCCGGTACAGAAGATACCGGATGGGATAGGTGTATCAACAAGTCATCCACATATGCAGTGACTTTAATTTCATGACGCCCAACCCAAATGCCTTGTATAGAGGTATTATTGAGAATATTTTGGATGAGAGGACTTTTTCACTTTTTTAAAGAATCAACCTTTTTATCTGATCGACCACAACATCTTCCTCTCATCCCTTTCCTCCCTGAATTTCTCAGCAGATGCAGTCAAATAGTATATAAGGGATATGCAATGGAAACAAGTGGAATAAATGATTTATCTGCACAAGAGCAGTTTGACCTTGGGTAACCTCACGAGTGGCGTAAGCCATGACTCATGAGTGAGGTGTCTGAGGTCAAACTGCTCAAGTGCAGATTAATCATTTATTCCATGTGTTTTCCATTGCATATTCCATTTATGCAATAGGATAGGAGTTTTTTGAATGTTTTTTTGATTTATGTTTAGTGTAGTTTGTGTTTTATTTTTTATAAATTGTTCCTAGTGTAGCTCCATTTAGCATAGTGGTTGCTATGCAGTTGCTATGGAAACTACAACTTTACATTATGGCCAAAGGAAAAAGTTTGATGCACAATTCTTTTGTTTTTGCTTTTTTTTCAGGGGGGGCATCATTTGTTAGTCAAAAAAGTGAATAAAAATTGAATTTTGTACCGGTGTTTTCTAATTTAAAAAAAATCTAAAATATATCTTTAAATGAAACACCTCTCATTTTGTAAATATTTTTGTGCTGGACAAGGTTTGTGCTCAAAATACCATGCTATCATTTTTCATTTTAAAGTCATTTTCATTTGTGTTACAAAAAATGCAAAAAAATTGAATGTTTTGCCTTTTTTTTTTTTGCTAATTATAAAAAAAAAAACCTAAAAGGTATGGGATGAAGTTGGAGGCAGGGCAATTCAGAGTAAATGTGTGGAAGAATTTCTTCACAGAAAGGGTGATGGACAAGTGGAACAACACCCTGCCACAGAAAGTGGTGGGGGCTGAAACAATCATGGGATTTAAGAATGCATGGGATAGACATTAGGGAATTCTGGAGGTCAGGGGTAAGGGACAACAAACTTCTAGAAAAACATAAAGGGAACTTAGAAACTGAAATGGGCAGACTGGGTGGGCCACAGGCCCTTATCTGCGGATAGTGTATATGTATCTATGTATCTATAAATGATACACCACTCATTTTGTAGATATTTTGAGCTGAACAAACTTTGTGCTCCCAGTATCATGGTATCATTTTGCATTTTAAAGTTATTTACATAGAAACATAGACTTTGATGGCAGATAAGGACCACTTGGCCCACCCAGTCTGCCCATTTCCCTACCTATTGGATAAGCTGTAGAATCTAGTTAACCAACAGCATACTTCCTGCAACCCCCCACTATAATTGCCTTATGTCTGTCCCATGCATGTTTGAATTCCCCCATTGTTTTAGACCCCACAACCTCTCCAGGAAGGTGGTTCCATGCGTCCACCACTCTCTCCGTGAAAAAGAATTTCCTCACATTACCCCTGAGCTGTCCCCCCTCTAACTTTAAATTGTGTCCCCTTGTTCTTACACATCTCTTTTTCTGAAAGATGCTAGCCTCCTGGACTTTGTTGAATCCCTTGAGGTACTTCAACATTTCTATCATGTCCCCTCTGTCTCTCCTTTCATCAAGGGTATACATATTAAGCTCTCTCAGTCTCTCTCTGCATATGGTTTCTAATGTAGACCCTGCACCATTTTAGTTGCCCTCCTCTGGACTGCTTCCATCCTGTCTATGTCCTTGCATAGATGTTTGTCAAAAAATGAAACAAAATTGAATTTTCTGCTGTTTTTGGCTAATTATAAAAAAATCTAAAAGGTATCTATAAATGAAACACCACTCATTTTGTAGATATTTTTGTGCTGAACAACTTTCACACTCACAGTACTATGCTATCCTTTTTGTTTTAAAGTTATTCACATATGAATATGGTTAGAACTGCTGCTGAGGCCAAACAGTCTAGGTCTTGATGACCTACTTACTTTGTGTACAAATCTTGATGTCATAGTTACTATACATATAAATTTCATTATACATACAGTTGCTCAGATAATAAGATTTACCACAGTAAATTTATCACCACTCCTATTGAATAAATGACATTTATACACACAGTTACTCAGATAAACAGATTTATCACAGTCATTTTATATCCACCCCTGTGGCTATATATATATATATATATATATATATGTGTGTGTGTATAATGGAGAGCTGTCAGATAAATGATTTATCTACACAAGTGCTGTTTGACCCCGGCTAACCTCACAAGTGGCGTATGTCATGAGTGAGATGTCTGAGATCAAACAGCACAAGTGTAGATAAATCATTTATCTGACAGCTCACCATTGTATATTTCATTTATGCAAAGGGATGCTTTTTGTCAGTACAGAGACATTTGCTTTTAATTGCTTATCTTTTTTTTTGCATATATTTGTCAAAAAAGTGCACAAACAATTGCATTTTCTGCTCTTTTTTGATAATTATAAAACAATCTATAAGGTATCTATAAATGAAACACCACTCATTTTGTAGATAATTTTGTGCTGAGGAACTTTCATGCTCACAGTACCATGCTATCTTTTTTCATTTTAAAGTTATTTGCATTTGAATATGGGTAGCACTGCTACTGAGGCTGAACATTCTAAATGAGTTCCAGAGTCATTGTGACATAGCTACTATATGGATAAATTTTATTTATTCAATGGCTGTGAAGACAAATGGATTTATTCAATGAGTATTGAGCCCATTCCTAGTGCATAAAAGGACTACATCCATGCCTGCTCCCATAAAACTGTCATCTGTGGTTTCTACTCCAGCCTCTGCTCCATCAACTATGAAGTCCCACAGGGCTCCATTCTTGGCCCCCTGCTCTTCTCCCTGGCCATCAACGCCCTCCCAGAAATCTGCCAGTCCACCAATCTCATCCTCTATGCAGATGATGCTGCCCTTTCCTGCATGGACAGAAATCCTTCCATCTTCCTCGATAAGCTCCAAGCAGATTTTAGCAGGCTGCACTCCTGGTTCACCTCCCATGACCTCAGTCTCAATTCTTAAAAAACTAAGGCAATGTTTTTTTCTGGCCCCAGAAAAACTACAGACATTGCTTTCCCCTTCAAGGATAACCGTGGCAACCTAACTGAGCAGGTCTCTGAGTTTAACCTTGGCATTAACCTTGACTGCTGCCTGACATTCGAACAGTATACTAATCTTTTAATTAAGAAAGTTCATCAGAGACTTGGCACACTATACAGGATAAAGCAATACCTTATTCCAGCCATAAGGGCCCTTCTCTCCAACAGTTTCCTGCTTCCTGTTCTCGACTATGAATCCCTGATGTACACATCCTCACTCTCCCTAAAAACACTTGGTAGGCTGAGAGCCAGCTGCTACAACATAATCCGATTTGTCTCCAGCCTTCCCAGGAATACACACCACTGTGATCTCCACCAGGCAGTAAGCTGGCTCTCACTAGAAGATCAGTTCAGCTTCAAAATTCTCTCTTTTTTTCTTCAAAACCCTCTGGGGCCTCCTTCCCAGCAGTGTAGCCAACATCTTCCAGAAATCAGTCATCTCTTGACCTACCTAACTCTCCACTTGCTGTTACTTTTCCACTTCCTTCTGTCACACTACCCATGGTCAACACTCCCTTTCCTTCAAGGGTGCCAAATTTTTCAATGGCCTTCCCCCCCGGCTGGCCCTTTGCCCATCTCTTTCCTACTTCAAAACCAACCTTAAGCAATTCCTGTTGGATAACTTCTCCTGTAATTGTACCTAGTTAGCTTTGACTTATTCCCTTGTCTGTTTCTTCTTTTCTACCCCCCCGGTCTTTTTTACATATTCTTTTGTCTCACCTGCTTTTTATGTAACTGCTGTTTTCGATCTTCATGATTGCCATGCACTTAACCTTTTGTATGCTGATTGTTCATTTATATTCCTAAGATACCTTGATTGTATTATACCATGTAACCTGTTTTGCCCTCACATCTTTAATTATGTTTAACTATGTTGTATATATTTCTTTGGCATAATGTACATGTTTCTTTGGTGTATTGTAACTGTAACTGGATGCTTGTGAAAATGGGAACGTTTTGCTCACATGCCTTTTCCAGTATAAAAAATAAAAATGAAATGAAAATATACTGTATTATTGTCTTAAGTTGGTTTTCACTTACCACAGGTATATTTTTATGTTTGATTGCAGAATGCAAATCAAACATATTGGTATAACTCTAGTGGAAAAAAAACAGTGTCAGCAGTGAATTAATGAGGTGGGATGAAATCACAATGCAGCTAGTAGTTGTTGTTCTGGGCAAGGATGGATGCAGGTTTTGCAATGGAAGGCCCACTTTTTAAAGCAGTTTCACTGCTTCCATGAGCATGCTGGGTTCTGCCATTTTGATGATGCCATGCAGTCAATACCCCCCTCTGACTGTCTCTCTCTTTCTCCCCCTCCCGCCACACTCCTTCCTTCCCCAGTACTTCACACCACTGTCTTTCCCATTAGTAAATTTTTAAATTCTGTTTTGTTATTAACTCAAACCCATTTCTAGCTGAGCTCTCCCAACCTGATTCAGCCACAGGCAGCTTCTTTCATGGCCACTGACAGCTGCCAGCGTGGATCCTTTAATGCCCCCTGTTTTATGATGAGACACCACATCCTTTGAGAGCTGTAGCTCAGCTGTTATCCTGACCACCTGGAGAGGGTGGCATGCTTCCACCAGCCATGCTCAGCAGTGATCTCACCTGTCCACCTCGACAGAGGAAGTTATGCTTCCACCAGCCATACTCAGTGTTGATCTTGCTGCCCCTCTCAGGCAATGAGGGCTTCCCTTTACCAACTGCACTCAGCAGTGATTCTGTCCACCCCCACTAGAGAGGGGGACATCGTTCCAACTCACTTGGCAGTGATGCTGCCCACCCCCCCGGGAGAGGGGGCCATGCTTTCCTAAACCATGCTTTGTGGTGATCCTTCTCACCCCCTCAGGAGAGGGGGTCATGCTTCCATGAGCAATGCTCAGTGGCAATCCTACCTGCCCTCCTCAGGAGAGGGGGCCATGCTTCTCCAAACCATACTCAGTGATAAGCCTGTGTGCCCCTTGGGAAAGGGGGCTATGTTTCCCTGAGCTGCACCTTAGCGACAATCATGCCTGTCTTCCCCGGGATAGGGGGCCATGCTTCAATGAGCTATGCTTGATGTCAATCCTGCTCACCACCACCAGATGAAGGGAGCCATGATTCTCTGAGCCATAGTAAGCAGTGATCCTTCTTGCCCCCAAGAGAGGGGGGGGCATGCTTTCAGAGATGTCCTATCATGGAGGGTGCTTGAAAGTGCATTTTCCACTTTTTCTACTCAGCTATCACTTTCCAGCAAACATGATGGGCTCAGGGAGGACTCCATTTGGATACCAAAAAATGCAGTAAATGCAGATTGTTCTCAGAATATGCAGCTCTCCCCAGTTGCTGGGAACACAGTGAAGGAAGCTCAATCACATAGCTGCTTGCTCGTGGGACATGTTTATTGCAATAAAAAAGTTTATTTTCACCAGTGTGAATGTCCATAATGGGCAAAATTGCAAAAACACAGAACAGAGGTTACATTTACTGTACAAACAAACAGAATCCAGTGCACATCTCCCTCCCCCAAACACGGCACATTATAGAAATTAAACATTTTAACTGCCTGAATTGGCTTTTCTTACTTTAAACTCCATGAAAAACGGGGTCCTCTTAGTTATCAGATTGGAATTCCAATATGAGCAAGCCAAATCACCAAATCGTCAAGGTGGGACCCACAGTTTGGTCCCTACATTAGCTTCTCAGCTCTGAAATACCTGCAGTGGCTACTCTTAAATATAGAATGCATTGCCTGATTGACATCTTTTAATTAAGTGCTTCCACTCAGGAAATTGCACAGGTGGTCAAAGGGAGCATGCTAAAAGGAGTACCGCAACTCCCAAAACTCTAAACACATCCAAAACTAGCATGCTCTAACCTTTGCCTTGCTCACAAAATATAATTCATATTGCTACTGTGGGGTGCTGCTGGTTTGTGACATATAACAGACAAACAGAATCCAGTGCACATCCCCCCCCCAAACATGGCACATATTAGAAATTAAACATTTTAACTGCTTAAATTGGCTTTTCTTACTTTAAACTCCAGGAAAAAAGGGGTCCTCTTAGTTATCAGAAATTTCCTGGGTGGAAGCACTTTATTAAAAGGAGACAATTAGGCAATGCACTCTATATTTAAGAGAAGCCACTGCAGGCATTTCAGAGCAGAGAAGCTAGTGTAGGGACCAAACCGTGGGTCTCGCCTTCATGATTTGGTGGTTTGGCTTGCTCACATTGGAATTCCAATCTGACAACTAAGAGGACCCCTTTATTCATGGAGTTTAAAGTAAGAAAAGCCAATTCAGGTAGTTAAAATGTTTAATTTCTAATATGTGCCATGTTTGGAGGTGGGGAATGTGCACTGGATTCTGTTTGTTTGTCTGTTATTTGCCACAAACCAGTAGCACCCCTCAGTAGCAATGTGAATTATATTTTGGAGCAATGCAAAGGTTAGAGCATGCTAGTTTTGGATGTGTTTAACATTTACCTTACTGAGGTGGTCAAAAAATCAAACAGCCCAGCGCTTCGCCTTCCCAGTAAGGCTTCATCATCCAATGTGGTTTGAGACTGAAAGACCGAATTAAATTTCAAATCTGCCAACCACTCTACACATAAAAATCATGTTCATGGTAGCACAGCTGCTCATTTGATGGTATGAGCATGCAGTGAATACAATGTAGCAAATATTGTGAAAGACTTCTACGATATCAGATGACAGCACTATGTGTTACAGCACTGTACAGGTACCACCTTCTGTTTCTGCCATTCACTCTAAGTCTGCTGATTTGTGCCCTGTCAGTGTGGCTTAGAGGTTAGAGTGATAGTCTGCAGTGGCTTTGGCACACACCGGACCACAGTTTGAATCCTCCGTCATCTCAGTTTGATTTTTTGTAAAATTGCTCATATTATTCCAGGTCATATTTAAGAGTGGAGTTGGAGTCAATGTCAACTCCGAGATCAAAACTGTGCAGGGATAGAAACCTGCTCTTTTCTTTGAATTAAGTATGACCACTGAGTTGATCATATTTAGATGAGGGGGGTTTGGAAACAATAATGGGTGCTATGCATGAAGCAGGCAGGGTAAGCGGAAAGGTTGCATACCCCACCCTTGACCCTGCGCCCCGTGGACAGGTGCACCCATACCAGTATTCATCAATGCTTGCCACCTGTCTGTGGCTCCTCTCCCCCAGTGTGCAGGACTCTGCAGGGTGGCTGGGGGCAGAGTTGTGGACCCAGGCGGGCATCCAAAGGGATGCCTGTTCTGGGTCCAATAGTGGATCCCTCTTGCTGCGATGTGCAAGTCCAGGTTTGTGCTTGCTGTCTAGGCACCCAGACCTGCACAGCATGGCTCCTACAGCCGGTCAGTTCACCAGCTGAGCCTCAGTGAACAGCGCCCTCCTGGTGCACTGCAGGACCCCAGCATCAGGACCCACCTCCAGCCTACATTCCCACAACAGTGGCTGTGTCCTAACACCATTAGCCATACCCCTGAGCCCCCTTAGGGGGGCATGTACCATGGTCCATTACCCCCCTGCAACATCCCAGTGCCGCTGCTAATCCAGTGTTACGGGCAGTCACCCGTCCCACTGCTCCTGCCCTCACCATCTGCCTAGTGGGCAGGGGCAGCATTGACAGCACTGTCCAGGTCCCCTGGCATCCAAAGGATGGAGACCATGGGTGCATGCCGAGGGTTACAGCAGGGTCTACCCTGGCATACTCTGTGCCACCTGCAGCACATATGTGGCCAGCACTATGCAGTTTGGTGCTAGCATACCCCCTTAATTCCCCCAGCACGGTGCAGTCCATGGACATGGGGGATCAGGTGCAGTGGGTCTATGTGCCCCCCTTTGTGCATGCCATGCAGGGGGCATACTGGGTGTGGGGTGGCTACACACCCATGTTATGCAATGCGTAGCCACTCCGCACCTTCATGCATAACACCTAATGAGCATAAATGTGCTGGTGTTCTGTGTTCTTTATTGGAGGGAGATATGCTAGAGGTACAGCGAGTTGACATTAGAGATATGATATCAGCATGGTACTGCTATTCAGTGAATTATCTGCTCTGTGTAGTACCACGCTGATAACACATTCACTGAGTTGTCATGGATCCATGCTCACTAGTCAATTTTAATTTAATTTTAGCTACTACCAAGGGCATTAATGGTACTCGTGACAACTATCTACATATTGCTAATTACTACCTAACAGGCCAATTTTAAGTCATCATGTATGCATTTTATTTCAATTCATTTACTTGATCGGACTTCTAGATGCTTAAGGACCCATGCAAATGGAACAAAATTATCAAGTGTGTAGTTTAAGAGCATTACATTAAACAGGCACTAACAACTAACCATACAGATCTATGAATCCATGTTCTCAGTAATATACATTATAAAAAACATTTTATTGAAAAAGGATTTTTATATAACTTCTCAATCATTTCTTTCTGTCACATTAATTTAGTACAAACACATCACTGGATACTAATCAGGGACTAGTTATACAACACTTTCTTCAATCACATTATTGTTTCCTTTCCCACATTTCAAATAGGAATAGCCTCCCTGCAGACATGGTGGGGCAAAAATAGTAGAGGAATTCAAAAAGGCATGGGACAAACACAAAGGAACTCTGGATACAGGGAGGAGAGGGGAAAACAGCAGATCATCAACAGTCTGTAGCGTAAGTAAAAGGTAAGAAATATGGGCAGACTAGATGGGCCTGGCAGTCCTTATCTGCCGACAAATTCAATGTATCTATGTATCATAGTTACAGGAACCCTGACAAAAAACCATGACAACAAGCAATGGCTTTTCATATTTTGGAACATATTCAAAAATATTTTGTGAGTTAAATATGCTTCAACTAATGATTAAACAATTGTTTTTACATACAGAGAACAGTATTATTAGGATACAAACTGACAGGAGATGGTTCTTCCTAATGTCCAAAAAATGGCCCTTCAGCCTAGGTTTAATTGTGTCTTGAGCTTTGGCGTTTCAACAGTAATTTCAGTGGCAATAACTTGAAGCATACTTTTTTCTTCCTAGCACGAGGTATAAGACAGATAAATCAGTGCACATCAACTCAAAATCATGTCAGACAGTTATAGCTCTTTCTCTCATGCAATTAGTAGTGGCAAAGTAAGAATACGATTTTATAGAAACAGTGCCACATTAATAGTCTTATACCTTTAGGTGAGAGAGACCCCATTCAAAATATCCACTCACACCCTGACTGTTCCAACTTTAAATTTTGATTACCACCTCAGGGATGCTTGGTACATGGTCTGTAACCATAAACTTAAAATAACTGTTATCATTGTCATGCATAGTTTTAAGATGGAATCCTACTGAACTATTACATCTGTCACTATCGATAGAGTTTAAATTCTCTTGAGTTGTTAATTTAGCTGGCCTGATTGTTTTACCTACATATTGCAGTTAGCTGCTACACCATGTTACAAAAATCACATACAGTAGCTGCTGGAATATGTCAAAAAATGATGGGCCATGTTTCCCTGAGCTGTTGCTCAGCAACAATCCTGCCTGCCTCCCTCTGGATAGGAGGCCATGATTTAAAGGAGTTATACACCCAGAATTTGTAAAACATGTCGTGTAGAATGTTTTTGATTTGTGTGTGAAGTCCTAGTGCGTCCTTCCCTCTTTCTGTTATCAGGAGTTTTTCCTAAATTAGCCTGCTAGCTTTATGGTAGTTTTACAACCCCTGGGGATCTCCATCTCAGCCAAGTTTATTGCTTTTCTTGTACCTACAATGCATCCTGTTTCATGTGACAGTGATGTAGCCAAGCCCATAGATTCAGCAACAAGCACTGCTTTACAATACAACAGCAGAGATGGCTGTATTTTAAAGACAATACAGAATTCAGCTTGGTGACTACCCTCATTGTAAAGGTCTTTTTGGTGTGAACAATTTTGACTCTGGTTGTGTGTAAGTAACTTATATGGTTTTCAAGATATTTACATTTGTTTGGCATGTCTACTTGAGTGTTCACTCAGAGAGAAAAAAAGCAGTATGCCATCTGCACAATGACATTTTGACAGGGAAGACCATCACAGCGACAAATCTCATCAGGTCACTGTGATGGTCCGCTGTACACTGGCACTCCAACTCCTGGGGTTTCACCCCCACCCTGAATCAGCTCTGACTTGGAGTTGGTTATTTAGTGGTGGGATGGGGTGTGCTGAACTCTGTGTAGCTTTTAAAATTTAGCCATCTAATTAACCACATTTCCATATTTGCTTACCAAATTTCCCACTTGGATGGCAATTATTTTAAAAACCATAATAATAATAATAATAATAATAATATCTTATTTTTATGGTGTCTTTCAACTATCAAGGTGCCTAACAAAGTTTAAAATCACAAGTCAGACATCCCAGCAACATTAATTATATAAAACCACTGATATCATTATATAGTCTTTCACCAAATGCTTGGTGCCATAAGTATGATTTTATTTTTTTATCATATTATATTTTTTTCCTCCTTGCAGCCACAGTCCCTGATTACCTCCAGACACCACTCCTCCTTCACCTCTGACTCCGAAGTTGGATGTGCCCAGCTGGCATATGCAGCTGTACCATCAAGAGGGACTCCCCCATATCCCCGCACCCGGCAAGGAACCAGTACTGGCACACACCTCTCTGATTCAGGCATTCGTCGGCCGGTGAAGCTGCAGCCATCATGCTGCTGTGGTCCTGTGCTGCCTTTTTCTACCCTGAGTTTCTGTCCCTCCTGAGTGTGAGCATGCAATGACATCAGGCACCACACCGATGTCTGCCGCACTCCACCCTTCATGCTTAACCTCACTCCAGTAGTGCCCCTGGTCATCACCAGGCCGCTGCATAGTGATGGTTCCCTGGATCCCTCCCCAGGGATGGGAGGGAAGTCCTCGGATGCTCAATCCCATCCCTCCCCTGTCAACCCCTAGTTCCCTGGGCTCATGTCCTAACCTGGGTTGCCAGTGTGGCACGAGGTGCGGCATCCAGCGCCTCAACCATCAGCACCACCAAGCCAGCACATAAATATGTTTTTAAAGCTTGCTTAAATCCCTCCATGGGATTTCTTTGACTGGGTGACCAAAGTAGTAGATCAGGGAGGGGCTGTGGACATGGCCTACCTAGACTTTAGCAAGGCATGTGACTCAGTACCACACAAAAGATTAATATACAAGTTAGCCAGCCTGGGAGTGGGTCCCAAGATGATAGCCTGGGTAAAGAATTGGCTGGAGAATAGGACACAGAGGGTAATAGTAAATGGAGTCCACTCTGAAGAAAGGGGGGTTACTAGTGGGGTGCCGCAGGGTTCAGTATTAGGACCAGTCCTCTTCAATGTCTTTATAAGCAACATTGCAGAGGGACTAGAAGGAAAAGTATGTCTCTTTGCAGATGACACAAAGCTCTGCAACAGAGTTGATGCACAAGATGGTGTGGAAAGGATGAGAAGGGACTTGGCAAGGTTAGAGGAATGGTCAAATGTATGGCAGCTTAGATTTAATGCTAAGAAGTGCAAGGTAATGCACATGGGAAACAAAAACCCAGGGGAAGAGTACACAATGGGGGTTGAGATACTAACAACAACAAAAATGGAAAGGGACCTGGGGGTAGTCATATCAGATGACCTAAAGGTGGGCAAGCAATGTGAGAGGGCAGTAAGAAGGGCTGGGGGATAATGGGATGCATAGGGAGAGGCATCACCAGTAGAAAACAGGAAGTTGTTATCCCTCTGTACAGACAGCTGGTGAGACCCCATCTGGAGTACTGTGTGCAGTTCTGGAGACCCAATCTCCGCAAGGACATAGACAAGATGGAAGCTGTCCAGAGGAGGGCAACTATAACGGTGCAGGGTCTGCACCAGAAGACATATGAAGAGAGACTAAAGGAGCTTAATATGTATAGCCTCAAGGAAAGGAGGGAGAGGGGGGACATGATAGAAACTTTCAAGTACCTCAAGGGAATCAACAAAGTCCAAGAGGGTAGCATCTTTCAAAAAAAGAGGTGTACAAGAACAAGGGGGCACAATTTGAAGATGGGGGCAGCTCAGAGGTAATGTAAGGAAGTATTTTTTCACAGAGAGGGTTGTGGATGCATGGAACGACCTTCTGGAGGAGGTTGTGGAGTCAAAAACAGTGGTTGAATTCAAGCATGCATGGGACAGTCATAAGGCAATTCTAGGGGGTGGGGGTAGAAAGAAGTAGGCTGCTGGTTAACTAGGATCTGCAACTTATCCATTAGGTAGGGAAATGGTCAGACTGGGTTGGCCAAGCGGTCCTTATCTGCCATCAAATTCTATGTTTCTATGTTTCATGCACTCCCATAACTGACGGGGTAGAGAATTCCAAAGGGTTGGGGCCACATGTATAAATGCTCAGGCCCCAGAAGATTTCAAACACACACTTGTAATCACTATTAACCACTCAGCTTAGCGGAGCGATCGCCCAGGGCAGTAAGGGACCAGAAGCTCTTTCAGGTAGTCCAGACCCAGTCTGTGTAGGGCTTTAAAAGTCAGAAGACTGACTTTGAAGGTGATACACCACTGTGCTGGCAGCCAGTGCAGTCCATGCAGCACCAGCAAAAAATGGCATGACTGGGAAGATCCCATCAAAAGCTGGGCCACTACATTCTGCACTAGCTGTAGGTGACGGATTTCCACCCTGGTAGCCCTAGGTAAAGGGAGTTACAGTAATCTAAGTGCGAGGACACAATGGCGTGGAACAGAGTAGGAGGATCACTGGATGGAACAAGGTGCTTATTCCTGGAGATATTCCTCAGATGGTAGAAAGAGAATTTGACAATAGCCGATACCTGCAAATGCAGGGTCAGCCCTTCGTCAAAAATTACCCCAGGTATTGCACCCGTTCAGAGGTTGGGAGTGATAAGCCCCCAAAAAAGAGTCCGGAAGGCGAACCAATCCCCAACCCCCTATCTGGCGTACTGGATCCACAACCAGCATCTCAGTCTTTTCCAAATTCAACTTCAGCCAACTGGAATCCATCCACTCCTAGATTTCTGCAAGGCAGCTAATAAAGACCGAGAGAGCTCCATCCTGGTCAGGTGCAAAAGAAAGGTAGAGCTTGAGGTATCATCAGCATAGCAGTGAAACCTCAGCCCATACCATCTTACAATGTCCCCGAGGGGCAGCATATACACTGCGAACAACATGGGGGAGAACACTGAGCCATGAGGAACCCCACATGACAGAGAGACTGGATCCAAGGAATGAACCCCAGACACCACTCTCTGAGTTCTTTCTATGAGGAACGATGTAAACCACCCAAGAACTGTACCCGACAGTTCACAGATGAACCTCAGATGGCCAAGTAGAACCCCATGGTCCACAGTGTTAAACACTGATGAGAGATCCAGAAGAACCAAGATGGAATGGCTCTTCCAATCTCTAGCCATCAGGAGATCATTCAGCACCTGAACCAGCGCTGTCTCAGTTCTATGTCTCTTTTGAAATCCAAACTGGAGGGGTTCATAGATGTCATGGATGGTTAAATGTTTCTCCAGCTATACAGCCACTTCTTTCTCAATCACCTTCCCTTAAAAGGGAAGGTTAGAGATTAGTCTGTAGTTTGCATGGCAGTCTGGGTCCAAAGAAGCTTTCTTCAAGAGCGGTTTTACCACTGCCTCTTGCAGGGAGCTGGGAAACTCACCTGTTTCCAAGGAGCACCAGACTATCCATGCTAGGACCGGATTGATGGAATCAATACAACCCAAAATCAGGGAGGTTGGTCCTGGATCCAAACTACAGCATGTAGGGTGCACAACCTGGACAATCAGCATGACATCCATGAACTCCAGTCAGTTGAAGGCACTCCAGGAAAGCTGAGAAGCAGTGGTCTCATGCTGATCCAAAGCAACACCCGTACAGTGTGCTGGTTGGAGTACCGCCCTGATGTCAGCCACCTTAGTCACAAAGAATCGAGCAAGTTCATCGCGCTCTGCTTGTGAAAAGGCTTTTCAGACTTGTAGACAGGCTGGGTTGCACAGTCTGTCCACAGTTCAAAACAGCTGAGCTGGTCAATTCTGAGCAGCTGCAATCTCCCCAGACAGGAACTCTGCCTTCTTACGGGTGATTGCAGATTGATGGACTTCATAATGGTCTATCAATCTAAGGTGGTCAGCTTCAAGGGCAGATTTCCACCAGCAATGCTCTAACCTTCATCCTAGTAGCCACATCTCCCTCAAAGTCCCATCAAACCATAGGGATTGAGAGGAGGTCTAAACCTCACTCTCAGGTTCTGGGCAATAATGGGCATGCAAGGAATCACAGACACATTGCATGAGAGTAATGAAGCTTGTTTATTACTACCAAAAGGAAAATCACAGTTGCCCTAAGCAGTTCTTACCAATAGGAACTGGGAGCTAATGCTAAGCGTTCCCTATACCTTGAGGAATCTTCATGTCTCCTGGGGTCTCCGAGGTAGGAGACGTAATGTCTTACATTATATACCTAAGATAATTACCATGGTTACTGTAAGATAGAAACATTTCTAGCTACAGAGATGAGCCCTATTGGCTAAATTAGAGGTGGCTTCACAGTCCTAGATAACATTATACAATTTTGTTATAGTCATCACTTTGTAGAAACAAAGAGGTACAGTTTGTACATAGCCGTGTAGTAATACAAATCATCAGAAGATGGCAATGCCGACTCATATATCATAATCATTACAAGGACACAGATGTCCTAACATCTTGTAAGCAAGAAATACATGTGTATATTGGAAAGTAAAGTGTATAACAATAATATGCATACATATCCTGACATCTATTCTTATACGGTAGATGCCCTTTGCCCTATATGTTAGTATAACATAGACCTAAATGCTAGCTGTCTGCGGTGTACCAGTGGGGGTACCAATTAGGGTACAGGGACCTCATGTAACATTCCCCCCCTTGTTGCTTCTCCGGGGCAACACAAGCAAGAGTAAGGAAGTGGATAGGGAGCAGGGGTCATTTACAGACCCGAGGCATGAGCCTTATAAAGGAACTCCAGCTGCTCACGGTGTTGGCGTAATGTGCGCCAGGCAGCAAAGCATAATAATTAGAAAAAATATCAAAAATGCTTGTATAATAACAAAACCTTTAAAGGTAATCTCTAACCAAGTGTTATTAAGTGCAGTATTCAAATCACCATTGTTAATGAGGGCAAGTACGGTCTCATCTGCTTTGAAGATATTATTGCTGATGTGGATTAGATGGGTGTTTTTTCTGTCTAAAAATGATTTCAATGTCAAAGTTAAAGGATCAATGTGTACATTAAAGTAAGGTAAATACTCTGAAAGAGTAAGCAGATAATCAGGGTTACCATCAATGATCTGGGGGTCCATAATGGGGACAGGGGTAATAACTGTGTGCCCAGTAATAGTTGTCTGATGCAGGACAAAACAAAAATTGGGAGCATCAATAGAACATGTCAGTTCACCGTACATAAAACTTTTGTAATTAGTTACCACACAGTATTCACCATCTGAATTATATTGCATTTTCACTCTAGGCAGTCTCCATTTTTGCAACTGTACTGGGCAAGTATAAGTCTGTTTGGAAATCCATGTTGACAGGCGGTGAACCTCCTTCTGATAAGACTGATACAACTTGGAGTTGTCTGGAGCAGATGTTGAGTCCTGGTATTCTGTGCCATTAGTGGTGATGTCATCATCCATGGAAAAGGACCAATTGATACTGTCTGGAGAATAGCCACATACAGGTTTAATAAAATCAAATATGTCACATTGACACAAATAAATATACCCTTTCTTCACACAGCAGTCTGTGTGTGGCAAGACCCATGTGTCCAGAAGAGGATGGAAAACCAATAGAGGAGGCAAATTGAGGCGTTCTCTGTAGATGTCATCATCAAGGTGCCCAATGGAGTGTACAGATGCGAGTTTATCAAATATAGCTGTAGTAGGATCAAAACGTGGTAAAGAGACAGTGAAAGATACAAACATAGTATCCTTAATTGAACATGTCTTAGAAGTAAAACAAGGACCAGTATTAGGGTGCCTGGTCACAAAACCTAAATTCCTAGCAGTAGAAATAGGAATGGTTAAAGACTGCAGCATACACATGGCAACACAGTTAGGGGATTTGCAATGAGGACAATACCATTTAGATATGTCTATCATGTATGATATCAGGGATTCTTCCGGATTCTAGATCATGGAAAAGATTGTTCATGGTAGTGATAATGTATGATTCATAGGCGGAATATAAGATTTCACAGGCAATGTATTGCTTATCTGCTTCTTTATTGTTTTGTGCAACTAGGGTGTTAATCTTGTTTTTAGAATCTGAAAATAACTTAGCAATGTCATGCATATTGTATACAGTGTATCTTTCTTCCTGACTAAGGCCATCCACACCATGCAATAATGGGGGTATGATGTCATTCACTAGACCAGTTTGGAACTTCTGTGAATGTGATTTCATAGCAGCAATGTCGGCTTTATTCCAGATAGACATTGCTGTACCAAAAACACCAGTGACTGCCTGTGGCACTGGTGACATCAGATGTGTCACAGGTATTTCTTTTATGGCTTTGATCATCTGTTTTAGGTTTTCTCCTAAAAATATCTCTATGCTCAGTGGTGTGTACCCCGGCAATAGGGTCTTGGTTACAAATCTGAAAAGCTGCTAAATTATCAAGTAACAAAGTACTATAAAACAATGATGTATTAGTAGTATGACAGATACCAAATTTTTTCATATTCCAGTAAGTCAAGTTAAACAAAATAGGTATATGCATAAACTGTAAGTTGTTAATAAGTGAGCCAGGTAAAGCAGTGGCTGTGAGACCACTATGAGGACCAGGGGTTTGTTCTGGACATTCCAAAAGCTGTTTCTCAGTAGGGGGTAACACAGATAGATACATGGCAGCTGAGGCCATGTTGTGTACAGCACAACATTTCCTGGAAGAATCTTTAGACAAAGAATCACAATGTGAGGGATCAATTAAGGTAGTGATATTGTATAAACCAGAATGTCTAAGAGAGGTTTGGAGCAAGGACAAAGTACCATTTGGGGATAATTTTGCATTGGGCCATCCATGGAAAGTTCCCTTAGTTTGGCCATAGGGAGTATTTGTCCTTGAGACTTAGTTTGCCAACCAATTTGTAGGGTAGATTTATCAGGAGCAACAACCAAGACAATGAGGTAGGCATCTGAACCTTCCTGAACAGTAATCAAATTGTCGGGAATATTGATGGAGACTCCCTCTGGGGTAGTTGCAGGTGGATCAAGGTGAGGAAGGAGGTGCTTTACTGTGATTTGGATGCAGGGGATAACTCCTGAGATGAAGAGAAAATGGAACCAGATAGTGATCTTGTCAGTGCATCTGAAAAGGAAAATCAAACTTTAGCAAATTAGTATTATTCCACCCAATAGGGTAAGGAAAAGTAGTTATACTCCTTTATACAGTTTCAGTTGGTTTGCATGCAACCATTTGTCAGTCAGTTTGTTGTTTTGCATGAGTATAACCTGATAGACTGTTGGACTGAGCTTGTTGACAATGGGGTAGGGTTCTTCCCACTTATTGGAGAAGGAATGTGTGGGATGTGCAAATCTGAGAACCATTACCTGATCCCCAACTTGCCAATCCACTTCTTGTGCGTGTTTGTCAAATTGGATTTTGGACTGTTGCTGGGCCTTGCCCATGCAGTTAGCAGCATACAAATGAGTGTGTATGAGGTCTTGTTTGAGTTTTTCCACATATTGGTCCAGTGAGACACAGTCTGCAGTGGGGGTGTGCAGGTCAAACAACAGGTCTTCAGGTAATCTCATATGTCTACCAGTCATCACCTCAAAGGGTGTCAACTGGGTGGTGGCTGAGGGTGTACCCCTAATTGCCATAAGGAGTAATGGCAGTAGGGAATCCCAATCCTTGGGATTGTCCTCAATGAACTTGGAAAGCATTTGCTTAATCCATCTGTTGGTTCTTACTACTTGACCTGAGGATTGTGGATGGTAAGGTATGTGGAACTTCTGATGAACTCCGAGGAGTTCAAGGGCTTCTTTCATCAACTCACCTGTAAAACTGGTTCCTTTGTCAGAGTCTACCTTGAGAGGTAGGCCCCACCTGGAGAAAATATGTTCCACCAGGATTTTGGCAGTGGTTTTAGCAGTGCATGCCTTAGTGGGGAAAGCTTCAACTCACTTAGAGAAGAGATCAGTTACCACAAGGGTGTACTTGTTGTTTCTGCTGGTATTAGTTAGAGGACCAATAAAATCAATGTATATGGCATGCCAAGGGCCAGAATGCCTTTGCGGTAGTAGATTGGCATTACATTTGGTAGGGATGGGGTTGTTTTGCGCACAAACAAGGCAGTTGTCTATGTACTGTTTGACATACTTGGTGACACCAGGCCACCAGGCGGTGGTCTTGAGCCTTTGGAGTGTGTTTTCCACTCCCTGGTGTCCAGCAGTAGGGGTGTCATGCATTTGTTGCAGAAATTATGACCTAAGATGATAAGGAACCACCCACAATTTGGTGAGGGTGTCATCTGGTTGATACCAGATGAGCTTGTCATCAGGGGACAGGTGTAACTTACCTTCATGCCTTCGGTAGAGGTTGTGGGTAGGTAGATTCTTCTCAGTACATTTATCCAGGAATCTGAACACATCTTTGAGTTCAGAGTCAGCATGTTGGGCTTCTGACAAATCCAAGGGGAAAAAGGGTTCAGGTTTCTTCCTGACTGCTACAATGTGTACGGCCGCTCTGGTCTCTGGATGGTCCATCATCCAGGTGTCCTTCCCTCGAGCCGCTTCCTTTGCAAGGGTGTCAGCAGTGTCATTGAAGGCATGATAGGGGTTGTGTATGGAGTGGGCCTTAACTTTGTGTACATAGAGTATGTGTGCAAATTTCTCTGCCAGTGAATAAATGTATATTACCAGTTCCTTGTGTTTCACTGGCATGCCATCAGAAGAGGGAAAGGAGTTCTTCTGCCAGAAAGGAAGAAATTCTGTAAGGGAACAACAAACCCAGTTAGAGTCTGTGAAAATAATGGTGTCCTCTGTTCCATGCTGGATGAACTCGAGGGCACAGGCCACCGCTGCCATCTCCATATACTGTGATGATGCCACACTGCAACAGTGAGGTGTTCTCAAGTAGTTGTGGTATAGCAGGAAGGAAAGGACCTGGATCTGGTAGATCAGGTGGCTGCAGTGTACAGTCATGGGACTCTCCTTGGAAAAGGAGACCATGCACCAGCATGGATGGCATTTTGGTTGGGTGGACCTTAATGTCTCTGTCTTGGAGAAGAGGAGACCAGTGTGTCAGCCTGGTATTGGAGGCTGACACATCCTTTACTATGACTGTATCAAAAAGGTTGTTGGGGTGTGGTTTGTATTAATGATCAGTGGGGAGTACCCAATGATATACAGAATGTGCTTGACAGCCTAGTAGGTGGCCAGAAGATTCCTTTCACAAAGGCTGTACTTCTGTTCCACTGGGGTCAAGAGCTGTGATGAATGTGCAATGAGTCTCAGGGTGCCATTGACCTTCTGGGCCAGCACTGCAGACATAGCAATGTCAGAGGTAGCACATGCCAGATGGAATGGCAAGGCTGGATTGGGGTTAACCAGAGCTGGAGCTGAGGTCAAGGCCTGTTTCAGTGATGTCACAGCTTGGGTGTGAATAGGGCCCCAAGTCCAGGGGACATCCTTTTTCAGTAGTTCATACAGAGGGGCGGCCTTCTGAGAAAAATCACAAATAAAATCTTTAGAATAGTTCACCATACCTAGAAACCTTCTGAGGGTTGCCACGCTGGTAGGCAGTGGTAAATCTTGCAATCCTTGTATCTTCTTCCAGGTAGGGCTTCGGCCTTGGTCTGTTATCCTCAGGTCCAGAAAGAGTACCTCTTTCTGACATAGTTGTGCTTTTGCAGGGTTACATTTGAGGCCTGCCCTCTGGATGAGGGTCAGTAGCTCGTCTAGGAGATCCAGATGTTGTTCCTGTGTGGCTATGGCCAACAACAGGTCGTCCACGTACTGCAAGAGACACTGGGGTGTAGATAAACCCTCAAGGGCGTCCATCATGTGCAAATGGAACAGGGATGGGCTGTTGTGGAACCCCTATGGTAAGCAGGTCCATGTGTACTGCCTGCCCTCAAAGGTGAAGACAAACTTATATTGACTTTTGGAGGCCAATGGCAATGACCAGAAACCATTGGAGATGTCCAGGGCACTAGTAAGTCTCAAGGCACCTGTGGGTTTTTTCACAGGCCACACTGGGGAATTTGCAGTGGAAACACATGTCCTGATTACACCTTGCTTGAGGAGTGATTTAATTGTTTCCCTAAGAGAAGGCAAGGCCTCAGGTGGAAGGGGTATTGCCATTGCCACTCACGTGCTTTGCCTGTCACTTCAATGACAGTATGCATCCTGCCAAAATCATGCTTGTTGGTGGCAAATGCCACTAGATGTCTTTGTAGAATGGGGAGGAGCTTTGGAAAAAGCTCATGGTTCCTAAACAAATCTCTGACGTCGTATTCTTTGTTGTTTGCAGAAGTTGTTGCAACTACATGTGAGTCAGAGATCATAATGGTGTGATATTGTCCCTGAATTTGTATCAGTAACATGTTGGCTAGGTCTACCACACATCTGTGTGGTGCCAAAAAGTCAGTTCCGATTATGCTAGGGTGATCATGCAGTACCATTAGCTGAAAGTTGTGATATGCCTTCAGGTGCCCCAGTGTCACAGGTAGTGGCAGGGAGTGGCATGCAGATAACCTAGTTCTGTCTACCCCAGACATGTTGGTCCTCCATCTGGTGGACCAAGGTGATGTGTCTGGGTTGTCATCCTGTAATACAGACACAGCCACACCTGTATCCATCAGTACTGTCAGTAGGCAGCCCCTGACCTCGGCCTCTGTGCAGGGCCTTCCGGTTTTATCCAAGACCAGCTTGTTTACAATCTGGTCTGGGGCCTGTAATTGTCATGCTTTACCAGTGAAAATGTGGGGGAGCCTCTGAAAGAGGACCTGGACCTGGTTCCTCTGAATCATTTCACCATGCTGTACTGATGCTATATAGGGAGCCGCTTCTGGGTTCAGGTCTGTAAGGGCCTGAGAGCCTGGACTTCTGGTCTCCACGGCCTGTTGAAGCCTGCATTCCTGGTTGTATTGCTGCAAGGGCCTGAACAGGGATGGCATCTGTTACGGAGCATACTTGCCCAAGAAGATCTCAGAATTTCTGGTTTTCATTGGCTATTTCCCTATATGAGGGGCCTGACCTTTGTTGTTTACCCTTGTTGTTTTTATGGTGTTTCTTATTTTGGTGGTAGTTCCGGTTCCCACCCCAGGATTGTTGTTGTTGTTGTTGGGCCTGCTGGGGGTGTTGGTTGTCTGTGGGGAGGGGCTGTTTCTCTTGGGCCTGCCCCTCCACCATGTATTGTGTCGTGGTCTACGGAATGGCTTCCACGGCAGCTACTTTCTTGGAACTGGAGCCTGAATTACGGATGTACAGTTGATAAACTCTCTCTGTTTTTCAAAGAATATTGGAAAACCTCTCCATGGTGGGATAGGTGGTTGGTGCTACCTTTTCTCTTACTGCAGGGATCATGTTCCTAAGGAACAGGGTCTTATATTCAATGAGGTCCACGTCTGCAGCTTCTTCTGCAAGGTGCTTCCCTGCTCGGTAGGCCATCCAGAGCCTTTGGTTGAAAGTCGCTGGACTTTCTTTAGCATTCTGTTTCACAGGGTATGTGAGCATCACTCCTACTACACCTGGGTTGTGTGCAGAAATGAGATCAGATGCTACTTCATCAAAGGTAGCATGGCCATCCTGGTGGACGACATCGGGGATTTTTGCCCACAGGCCAGGATGAATGGTCTGATGTAGGATCTGGACCTGGTAGTCTGCAACGAGACTAAGCATTTCACATTTAGCATGCACCTTCTCCAAGTGGCAACTGAGGTTGCTGGATGGGCTCATCTGACCAATGCTGTCAGCTATTTGCTGAACAGAGTAGGCCATTTGTAGGGGATTATTGGGATGATCAAGCAGAGGTAGATTGCCTCGGTCACCCTCTAGGGCTGCCTGAGCTGTGGCTTCAGCCACAGAATGAACCATTACTTCCTGCCTACCAGCCTCGTGTAGAAACTGCCTAATCTGGGTCTTGAGAACCTGTTTGTTTTTCTCAGAGAAGGGCACAGTGCCTAAGGCACTCTCAGTCATTTTCTCTATCTCCTGCTTGTCTTCCACACAAATAACAGCTATCGGTGGTGCCATCGGGACTAGGCCTAGGCCTGCTCCCGCCATCATGGGGGTCACCATGTTGGCATCACCTATGATGTGCATCATGCTGTCAATGATGTAGGGACGTGGTGTCATGTGACAGGGGCCTGCCATGTTGTGGATGGTGGGGAGGAGTGTCTGAGCCATAGTAGGGGCATGACTGGGCATTGTACTGAGAGATGTCATCATCTGACTCCTCCCCTTCAGATGACATCAATAAGGCATGGGCTATGCCTTCCATTGCCTTGACGTGACCAGCCAACACCTCTTGCTGATGGTGCAGTTTTGCCATTTTAGATTCACATTCCTCATGACTCACTTTTCCAACATTCTGATCCACCTCATCCTGCATCTGCTTCTGTAACACTCTATATGCGGAGCTCAATTCGCGATTGTCCCTAGTAGCTAATCCTAAGTCATTACGTACATGGTTTAGCTCGTCCTGTAACTCTCACAATTCCTCACTCATTTGTTCATTCGTTCTACTTAACAAGTCATTCATTTGCAAAGCCTGCCCCTTATCCTGTCTCAAACTTTCACACTCCTGCTCCAACATACAAAGTTCCTGCTCACCTACCTGAGCAGAATCATGCAAAAGGGAATCCTTTTCATTTAGCAGAGTTTGGACTCCAAATCCTGCTGTTGTCTCACACATTCGGTTTCCTGCAACCCCATCTCCTGCTTAAGAAATGAGATTTGCAGTTCAGGGGATCGAAAACTCACTTTGGAGGCTTCCAGAGCAGAATAAAGAGCTGCAACCAACAGCTTTTTAGCTTCTCACTTTCTTTCTGTTTGTCTTGTCTCTGTGTACTGGGTTGAAATCCCCAGCACAGGGTTTTAGGATTGACTTGTGTCCCACGCGAAGTCAGCCCATCCTCCATGGGAGGCAAGGAGGTTTGAGACATCGAGTCTCAGTTCGGTGCAGATATTTGATACAGTGGCCATTGTGTGGGAGGGAATGAAAAATCAAACTGTGAAAAGGTGCCATGCCGTGTATCGATCCACAACAGGTGCACTAGTTCACAGTCGGGCTACTGTGCACTTGTAAGCTTGCAATTCAAAACTGCTGTGGGGTGGGTTGAGTTGGCATTGACCACACCCAGTAAGCAGACAGACTTTTAAAGTGATTACAAAGTGGGTGAAAAGTCGGAGAGGCGGTACAGGAATGCACACCTGCTGTCCCCGTTGGGAAGGGGAAGGTTGTAGCCACAAGTAAAAGTTTGCAAACTCCAAATATTGCCTGCTCGCAGTCGCCAATTGTCAGGAGGTCTAAACCTCACTCTCAGGTTCTTGGCAATAATGGGCATGCAAGGAATCACAGACTCATTGCATAAGAGGAATAAAGCATGTTTATTGCTACCAAAAGGAAAATCACAGTTGCCCTAAGCAGTTCTTACCAACAGGAATGGGGAGCCAATGCTAAGCATTCCCTATACCTCAAGGAATCTCCTTGTCTCCTGGGGTCTCCGAGGTAGAAGACGTAATGTCTTACATTATATACCCAAGATAATTACCATGGTTACTGTAAGACAGAAACATTTCTAGTTACAGAGATGAGCCCTATTCGTTATATTAGAGGTGGCTCCACAGTCTTAGATAACATTATACAATTTTGTTATAGTCATCACTTTGTAGAAACAAAGGGGTACAGTTTGTACATAGCTGTGTAGTAATACAAATCATCAGAAGATAGCAATGCCGACTCATATATCATAATCATTACAAGGACACAGATGTCCTAACATCTTGTAAGCAAGAAATACATGTGTATATTGGAAAGTAAACTGTATAACAATAATATGCATACATATCCTGACATCTACTCTTACATGGTAGATGCCCTTCTCCCTATATGTTAGTATAACATATACCTAAATGCTAGCTGTGTACCGGTGGGGGTACCAATTAGGGTGCAGGGACCTCGTGTAACAGGATCGAGGACGAAGGGAGAGAGGACTAACTCAGACTGGAGCAATGGCATCTGGGCCGCCTAAATGGCCAAATTATAAGCCATTATGAGGGCCTCTGGGGCACTGTTTGCCACTGGGACAGATGACAGGTCAAGCACCGCCACCAGGCCTTGAGAGCTTACATCTCGTAACGGGTGGTACTGGACCATCTCCATGGGGTAAACCTATGAGGGGGGGTGCTAAAACTGAACCCCATCATGTAGTGATCGGATCATCCAACTGGTTCCACCTCCCAAGTCAAAGGCTTCGATCCCCAGGAGGAAGACTAAGTCAAGAGAGTGACCGTATTTATGAGTAGCAGTGGTAACTATCTGTGTGTGGTCCAAAGATGTTATCAACTAGTGTAAGTGCTGTCCAAATTGCGAGAGTTCATCATTGACCCAGGCGTTGAAGTCGCCCAGGACCATCAGCCTGGGGCTACTCGATCGCAATGTCGACAACGAAGTCTGCGACTTCCTGAAGGAATAGCTTCTTATCTCTGGGTGGACGGTAGATGAGGACAATCCAACAACCTACACCTGCCACAGCAGTACACTCAAATGACTCAGTCTCCTCAAGTGGTACACTTGTGAGGTTAAGTTTGGTCTTGAAACAGACCACACCCCTCCCGTGATCCAATCTCGGGCGGTGTATCACCAAGTACCCAGCTGGAGTTAAAGCCTCCAAGATGGGGCCAGAGTTCTCATCCACCAAGGTCTCAGTGATGCAAGCCAGGTCCACAGTTCCAACAAGATCTGCAATAATTGCAGTCTTGTTCTTAATGGACCTGGCATTGCATAACACCGCCCGAGTTGAATGAACCTCCTGGACCACATGAACCACCTGCCTACCACAATTGGTAGTGCCTTTGGGTATGGAAACCAGGCATGGTGGCCATGTTCTAGGTTCCATTTTGACCCAGGGTGTCTTCTGGATCTTACCACCCCAATGTGGTGGCCCCACTCATTCACCCTCCGCTGTTCACACTCCCCAGCCCCCCCATGGACAATACCCAGTGCCCTACAGTGTTGGTAGGTTGTAAACTGTAGTAGGGGGAAAAGGGTCAGAGGGCACGGAGAACAGAGGGTGAATAGCACACAGCCATGGGTGCCAGCCTCCAACACATTCTTGTGACCTAAATAAAAACAACAGTCCATCAACTAACCAATTATATACCATAATAAACAAAGGAGTTCAGCTTAATGACTACCCTCATTGCAACAATCTTTTTGTCCTGAACAACTTTGTTGCTTGTTGTTGTTTTGCAGCTTGTATGGTTTTCAAGATATTTAGATTCATTTGACATGTGTGCAGATGCACTTACAACCAGCAAATGCTTTTTCTCTCTCCAAGTGAACATTGTCATAGGAAAAAACTAACTGCCGTTTTAATTATTTACATAACTGGTCAATCTGGTAGTTAAAAGAAATTGTTTTTTCCACAAAAAATCTAAGATAGCAGCTCCTCTGTGCTCCTGATTCTGCTGTCTGCCCTGAGGTTGGAAAGCAATGCCACAGTAAGCAGCTCCTGTCCACTCCTGACCCCACTGCCTGCCCTTGGCTAGGGAAAAATGCCACTGTAAGCAGCTCCTCTCCACTACTGACCTCGATGTCCACCCTGGGTTTAAATCAAAGTTAGATACAAATGATGCCCTGTAGTTTGTGACTAGCTCCTCAGTGTTGAGTGGAGGTAAAGCAAGCTTTAATACTGGAGAGCAGTCATATTAATTTGTAAGCTTGTGTGATAATAAGCGGAGTTGAATTTATACCCTATTAAGCCCTTGTTGAAAGTCGATATAGAATACTGCACTTTGTAAATATATAAAATATGCAATTGAAACAATGATTTTTTTGAGTGACTATGTGCTCACTAGTAAGAGAGCTCCAATCAGGTATAGATGTGAAGGGTTTAAGCCCCCTATCCAGGCTAAGGAGCTGCACAATTTGTTATCTTATGAATACTGCTTTTGTTTTTCACTTCTAGTTTACATCTGTTTGGTGGCATCAGAGGTATGCAGAGCAAGACAGCTAATGTGTGCATATGTATTTTCATGTTTGAATTATAGAGGCATTGGAGATGAGAACCTTGTAAGAATAGAGCTACAATAGCTGCCTTAAAAGAAAGTTCACTAGACGTTTAACACAATGAAAAAAAATGAGTTTTAACTTTTGGAGTTAATATTGGTGTTATTACCTCCTCATAGACCTGAATATATAAATATGGCAGCTGCTTTATGAATTAACATTGTTGGTCTGGAAATTATGCTGCAGGTAGGGCGAGATCTGTAGTGGCTATATTATATGTACATACAGTACTTTACTTAGTTACAATATCAGTAGTAGGATCAATTTTAAATTGGGCGCTTTTTTGTTAGTTATATATAGGACACCTGAATAGAGGAAAGAAAAGGCAGAACCCTCTGAGTTAGTTGATTGCATATAAGAATTTTTTTTCTGAGTGATTCATGCCTTAGGAAGCTTTTGCAATAAGAATGAACACATGGGTATTTCTTTTCTCTGGGTCAACAACCCCCCCCCCCACACACACACACACTTGCTTCTTTATTTCTGTGTCTCTTTCTCTAGTTCCCTTTGTCTTTCTTGGTTTTTAATTCTCTTCATTCACTTTTCTCACTCATGTCCACCTTAGCTGTCCCTTTTCTCTAAAATACCTTTTACTTAATTTCTATTCTTGCCCTGTACATCTTGTATCTCTCTACTACCCCTTCTCTACTCTTTCTACTATTTTTTCTTCATACTAATCAATTATATTTATTTATTTAGCTTTTATTTCTATGCGCATGACAGGGAACTGCCCCCCTGCCTATCAGATAAGTACTGTTAATGTTTAACCTATCCTAGTTGTCATATTTTATTTCAAAAGAATTATGTATCCATTGTGACCCCATCACCATTATTCTTATTTATTCATTTTTTTTTTTTTACAAATACAACTGTCAACCCAAGATCCCATCCCAGGTTCTCCAGGGCACAGGTAAGAGATCCCCTACTTATTAACTATGCTTGGTGAATTAGCTGTAACTTTACAGATTTGGTTGTTACATAGTGTCAGGTTTAATTTTAATGGCTGCATGGGCGAAGCTATGCTGATGTATTGCCATGATATAGGAGAGAAAAATGACTGTGACAGGAATGTGAGGCAGTTGTCCTCCATTAAGTGCTTTGACTGGTGCTGCGGCACAGATCTCTGCCTCCTGTTTAAAGCAGCAGTACTACATAAAAAGAAAAAAAATCAGCAAAAACATAGATGTCTTCCTTCTGATCTGTTGAGCATGAAGCTATTTAAAATGATGTTGTGCAGTGCAGCATTTAGCTAAAAAGAGCCCAGTTTCTTCTTTGTTTTTGTTTACATTTGTATGCCTGCCATGTTGTTCCCCCAGCCTGTGCTGCCAACTGAACACACAGACAATTACATTCTGCTTTGTTTACAACTAGTTAGGCTTCCTGTGTGGTGCGTGCTCCCTTCAGTGCTGCTGCAAACCTCCCTATCAATTCCCACAAGAAAATCAGTGGTGAATGGGTTAGTTTACAAAGGAATGTATCACAGTGGGAGGTAACTTCAGACAGAAGTAGATGCAAGGCTGAGAGACAAGCAAAATTCTCCAGCAAATGCAAGGCTGAGAGAGAAGCTAACTTCTCCTGGGTTATACATGAAAACAGGTAGTTTCTATCTAGTGTTCCTATCTGGCCAGTAAAAATGAAATAAATATCATTATGCTCCAGTGACATTTTAATGAGGTCTATGGTTCTTACCTTTTGCCAGCACTTGTTCATCACATTAATTCAAGAAACATTAGTTAAATGAGTTCCTGTATGGAACCTTTTTACTGCTGTTAGCTACCAGTATGTGCTCACAAAAGCAAGCCATGTTTATTTTCCCAAAATATCTTGAAAACAGGGATAGGGCACAAGTAGGATGAATACTCCTGATACTGGAAGAATTCACAGACAATACTCTGTTTTTAGTAAAATCCCCAGTAACTCACTGAGCTGAAACTGCACTTCCTCAGTTTGTGAAGGAGGACTGCAAGCACAAAATGGAACTACAACACAGAGGAAATATGATACATAGGGGCCATGCAGCTGAAAACAAGGAGTGTGTTATATACCCTTTTGTATTTTTTCAATGTAGCAGCACTGCAAACATGAAGAATGTGGCATGGGTTCTAATCCCACCACATGATTGCTGCATAATGTGTCAACATGCTTTGAATGTGGTAGTTCTGCAAACATGCAGAAAGTGACCCAGATTCTAATCCCACCACATGATTACTACACAATGTGCCAACAAGCTTTACAAGTTTTTTTGACAAGGCAAACAATATCTGTACTCAGACAGACATAGGAAATGCAAACCAATAAAAAGCACAGCATGAAAGAGTATGACAATGAACACTGTTATGCAAAGAACCAGATAGTTATGCTTGCTATATGAATAGCACCCTGTGGGCTGAACAAGGTGAAATTGGTATTTCTATTCAGTTGAATGTCTACAACTCAGAAACATTCAACATTTCTCACTAGTGAGATTCTTGGTCCTTGAACTTTAGAGTGAAATACACACATCACAAAATGTTATTCTGTTTGCACTGCAAAACTACTGCCACTTTATAACAGTGGCAACAAGTCAAGAACACATACTGCTTATCAGACTAGAGGTCTCTATGGAAGTTTTTTTTTTTACCAAAAGAGTCATGAAAAAACAGCAAAACTAATAAAATAATACACCTAGTAGACCAGGGAGGGGCTGTGGACATGGCCTACTTAGACTTTACCAACATATTTGACACAGTCCCAAAAAGATTAATAAACAAGTCAATTGGCCTGGGAGTGGGTCCCAAGGTGATACCCTAGGTAAGAAATTGGCTGGACAAAAGGATGCAGAGGATAATAGTAAATGGAGTTCACTCCAAAGAACTGGGGGTTATTAGCAGGGTACCACAGGTATCAGTACTGTGACCGGTTCTCTTTAATGTCTTTATAGGTGACATTGTGGAGGAACTGGAAGGAAAAGTATTCCTCTTTGCAGATGACACAAAGATCTGGAACAGGGTTGATACACAAAGGGGGGGGGGTTGGAAAGGATGAGAAGAGACTTTGCAAGATTGAAGGTATGGTTAAAGATATAGCAGCTTAGATTCAATGCAAAGAAGTGCACATTAAGGCATCTGGGAACCAAAAACCTAGGAGAAGAGTACACAATGGGGAGGTACTATCAACAACAAAAATGGAAGGGGACCTGGGGGTAGCCATATCAGATGACCCAAACGTAGGCAAGCAATGTGAGAAGGCAGTAAGTAGGGCAGGGGGATACTTGGATGCATAGGGAGAGTCATCACCAGTAGAAAACAGCAAGTTGTCATCCCTCTGTACAGACAATTGTTGAAACTCCATCAGGAGTACTTCATGCAGTTCTGGAAGACCCCACCTCCATTAGGACATAGACAGGATGGAGGCAGTCCAGAGGAGGGCAACAAAAATAGTGCAAGGTCTGCATCAGAAGCAATACAAAGAGAGACTAAAGGAGCTTAATATGTATACCCTCAAGGGAAAGAGGGAGAGGGAGGATATGATAGAAACTTTCAAGCACCTCAAGGGAATTAACAAAGTCCAAGAGGGTAGCATCTTTCAGAAAATGAGATGTGCAAGAACAAGGGAGCACAATTTGAAGATGGGGAGCAGCTCGGGGCAACGTGAGGAAGCATTTTTTCATGGAGAGGGTGGTGGATGCATGGAATGGCCTTCCTGATGGGGTTACAGGTCAAAAACAGTAGGGGAATCCAAGAATGCATGGGACAGACACAAGGCAATTCTAGAGGGGGGTAAGAGGAAGTAGGCTGTTGGTTAACTAGGATCTGCAGTTTATCCAATAGGTAGGGAAATGGGCATACTAGGTGGGGCAAGCGGTCCTTATCTGCTGTCAAAGTCTATGTTTCTGTGTTTCTAAGCCTAAATCCAGGCTTGAACCTTTAAGAACTGAAATCACAGGCTGTTTAATGTTACTTCACTAAAAAAATACCACCAACAGCTTAATCTGGTTCAAGGTCAGTTGGCATTCATCTGTATCCCCCTTCCCCAGGTTGTGCCTGAAAATAGGCAGGATTTGTCTTGTGCACTTACCCGGTCAACAAAAGCTAAATAAATAAATAAATAAATAAGACCATTGCATCTAATGGTCTTATGTTAAGACCATTGCATCTAATGCTACAGGACATAGTTCATTTCACAATGGGGAGTCTTACCATAAGTAAAAGTTAACAGGCATTTAATTATAAAGTATGACCCTGTGAAAAGAAACAGTAATCTTTATTCATGTTTAGGAAAATGATTTAAACAAGCACTACTGCTATGGAGTAGCCAACAGCTGTTATCTTTTTGCAGCTGCGTGGGCAGAGTTCCGCAGACATTTTGCGATCACTGTAGGAGAAAAAGGTCTGTGAATGGAACGCCACCCTGTGTTTTCCAACAGTGATGCACCAATGTCTGTACAGCACTGATTCCATTGGCATTGTCCTCTGCCGACAGAGCTCCCCTCTGCAGAACTGTCGCACCCACCCCCATGGGCACACTACTGTAGTTCCACACTTCCATCAAAACTGTGCACGCACGAGTATCACGCATGCACAGTTTCACTGCCACTGCCATCTTGCAAATGGCAAACCACCACCACTCAATAGCCATGCCATCTGCTCCAAAACAGCCGCTGCCACTACAAAAGCTGCCGCTGATCCGATAGCCTTTCGCCACCACTCCAATAACCATGCCTGGCCACCACCCAGGTAAAAGCTATGCGCAGCCATACTGGCTCTGACCAGATTTTGTTTTAGATGCCAATACTGGAAGACCATCTTCTGGTGTGAGTTTTTGCTGTTTTCTTACTGCCAACACTGAAGCTCCTCTCTGGTGTTGGCTTTTACTTTTTTCAGTACCAACACCAGAAGCCAATGTGAGTGAAGGCCTTTACATTTTTTTTAATAGCCAAGTGACCAGACTGGCAGCTGATTGAGAAGTTGGAGGACTGGTGCCAAAATGCAGTGTGGGTATGACCAAAAACATAACCAGAAATTTGAATTTTAAAATAATTGACTGGCTTTTGCATTGTAATTGGGATGTATTGGTAGTCAGTGTGTGAGGTAAATCAAATGAATTGCTGATTCTGCTCTAGACGTCTGTATCAGAGGCTACTGCAGTTCGGACTGTAAGTTCTGCAGAACCAGGACTGCACTGGAAATGAAACGTAACTTACAGTATTGCCTGCCACTTATTTCCAATCTTGTAAAAAACATTTTTCCCCATTGTTAATCTGTTTTAGCATTTTTTTAACATTTGAAATTACAAAATAAGCACACCTTTCTATATGACTATCTCAAGGTTTTTATCTGTATCCTCAGCTGTTTCTGTAATCCTGTCATTACATAAGGCCAAGGAGCCCTGTCTGCTACATGTTACTTTAATTTAGTCACAAGAAAAGTGATGCAAAAATGGGTGTTGAGAAATGGCAGAAAATACAGAAAGAAATTATGTAACTCACCATATTTAAAGTATCACACCTTTTATTGTTTCAAATATTAAATTAAACCCAAAATGCAGAAGAAAGGGCATCTTGCAAAATATTAGCTATTGTAAAGGGTGATCTGAAACAAAGCATAAAAAAAATGTAAGTCCAAAACTGTTATCATTAACATGCACTGCTGCTTTACTCTGTTGGTGTTTCAGTCCAGCCCTGGCCTATGCCGGGTAAGTAAATTTTAAAAAGACAAAACATTGGCAGCAGCTGATGGCCTCCCCTTCCCCACCCCCAGCACTGTGGTCTAGTGGTTAGAGCAGTGTTGAGAACCACAGGATCACTGGGCAACCAGTACTACTAATGTTGAGGTGCAGCACTTCCTCCCCCCTACACACACACACACACACACACACACACACACACACACACACACACACACCAGCATTGGCACTACTGATGCCACGGTGTGGCACTTGTTTTAACCTAACCATTGGCCTCCACAAACATCAGCAGCACCAGGACTTACTGAAGCTGTGGTGTGGCACCAATGTTTACATCATAACAATCATGCAATAAACCATCACTGGAATTGACCAATGTTTAGTTAATTTGCTTAATTTTATTTCATGCTGTTGAAAGATACGCCACTGCATAGAATACTGATCCAAATGCAACTGATGAGAGAACTCCAGAAAGGAAGAATAAGTAAAACACAGTACTTCAGAACAGATGACCTGGAAATGTCTTCCCAGCAAAAAGGAGGCGAGCTTCTGCTTTTGAACCATTTGTAGAAGTGATTTCACTGTCAACTACCATGGACAAGATGACCTGCAGAAACAAGCAGCACCAAAGGAACACAAGCAAAACACAAAGCAAGCCTGAGGCCAGACGCTCACACAGTGTTTCACTGCACAGACCGGATCAAAGGTCATGGAAGCAGATGTAGCATTTGTGACAATGCTTGAAGAGACTTGCTTCTCATGTGTCTGTTCAGACCACAGTATGGCATTTCTGAGAAAGTATTGCTCAGACCTGTTAACAGTACAACTGTGAGTGTAGAGCAATGAAGGCAAGCTGCATAGCCTGTGATGTACAGGGTTATAAGTACCACTTTCCCCTTCCTCTCTCCCTTTATGGTGTGGTCTTTACTAAGCCACTGTATCTGTCCCACCCATGTTTGATTCCCTGCACTGATTTCACACAGACCATCTCCTCCAACAGCCTCTCCCACCACTCCACCACCCTTTCTGTTTATTTATTTATTTAAAAAATGTGATAACCAGGAAAGGTGTACTGAGACAAGGCTTGTTTCCAGGTGCAACCCGGGTGGCAGGGAAAAGTGAAGGTGCATATAACAAACAGCAGTTGTTAAAATTCACAGTGCTGCATACAAAAGTATACATTTCACAGGCAGTAAAAACCAAAAATTGGGTGAACAGTCAGAACAATGCACAGAAACATGCTTGGTAGTAACATACATGGTTGCAGTAAACAATGTGTGCTAGACAGCAACAAAATGGAGCACCAACATATTGAAGAGCAGGCAGGGAGCCGAGAGCACTGCAACCTGGATAGGTGAGTAATAGGATGTAGGCAGGGGAGCAGGGGAAACTGCGAGGAGAGAGTGGAGAAGGATTCATGAGAAAGGGTGACAGGAACGGAGGGGCAGGAGTAGATCTTAGCATGCATCTAAAGGCATGAAGGGATGAGGACAGATGAAGGTAAGAGGGGAGTTGGTTTTCTAGTGCCTTCCTTAAACTTGCCCCATCAGCTTCATGGAGTTACCCCTGGTGTCTGTGTTCCCACTCAGTCTGAACAATTCCCCGAAGTCCACATTATTTACTCTATGGTAGTATTTGTATGTTTTAATCATGACCACTGTGTCTCTCTTTTTGCCTCAGGCTTGCACATGTTCAGCTCTTCCAGCCTCTCCTTGTACTACTGCTTCCCAGATCACCTTTGTTACCCACATGTAACCCCTAGGTGGCGCTATCCCAAGGGCTACTACCATGCCTGTTTGGCTAGTAGAAGATTAAGGGGCCTGAGTTCTGAAATGGGTGCCTCCACCCAGACGTCGGGGTTGGTAGTGATCAAGCTAACCTGGGCACAGCCCTCCAGGACACTGTAACCCCCCCTCTTTCCTTACTTAATCACTTTCACAATACCTCTGATACACCACACAAGTACCCACACTGTTTGCACTTACCACCAGGGCTTTCCTCTGGCCCGGCCCTGGGGACCCTGTGTAAAACAAGGTTATACACAGCAAATAACAGCAGTGCAGTACTCTTGCACAAACTGGAACCACAGTCAGGGTAAATGCAAAAAAGAGTTAGATCTGATTTATTTAAGGGTCTTGAACAAGGGAGGGGTGTAATCAGGTTAATTTGCTTAAAGGCTGTATCAATCAAACAGTTATGCATGCACTTCAGGGTCCATAAACAGTTACACACTCTGGGTAACCAGATGGAGAATGGTGGGCTAGCCAGGAACACTGCAGCTGGTTGGGGCCCTGTGATGGAAGAAAACAGCATGCACAACACACACTATTTGTAATCTGGAGCTGGAGGACTCAGTTCATGAAAAGAACACAACAAGACAATCAAATGACACATTTTAGATTAGGCTGTTGTTGCAGGGAGCTACCCTGATGATTACTCATGATACCCAAGACTGGACACAGGCTGGACGAAAATTGAGACAGCAGGTGGTTAATCTGGAGTGCCAGGAGAAGCAGGGCCCACACGATTCACCGAGGCATCGTTCCTGTTCAAGCGTGGAGCAGGGGGCTGATCTCCAGGCAGGTGTCTCGTCGGTGGCTTTCTCTGTGCAGTGGGGTAGTCTGGCAGGGCCAGTGTGGCATGGCCCAGGCCAAATGGAGATGAACATGGATCCAGTCCAATTAGGCTGGATAAAGCTTCCAGCAAGCAGAACACAGTTCACACAGTGGGGAACCAAATCACAACCCACTTTCAATACACAGTACATTTACATGTAAAGAAATTCTATTGTACCAGGCAAACCGCTTTCTGGTCACGATCACAAAGTCTCTGCACAAACCGGGGATTCAAAAGCAGCTGGAAATCCTGACAGGTCGATCGCATTCAGCAAATCTTTGGTCTTCTTCAGGTTAAAGCCTAGTCACAGTCCAGTGGCTTAAATAGTCCTCACAACTCGGAATTAGTATGAATAAACTTTATTTTCCCTCTCAGGGATCGCACGCAGACAGGCAGGCCAAAACTCAGCCCTTTCACAGTTCTCTCATGCAAAACTACATAGAACTGCTGCTCAAAATCACTTGAGATGGTACTTCTTCACTTCTCAGCTCAAAACTGAAACTAGCTGCAGTAGCCTGGGAAATTCCCCAAGATCCAAAAGGTTCGGTTGGCTGATCCTCCTGTCAGTGACAACAAAGGCTCTCTCTTCAGGTGCAAAAAGGCGCAAAAAGCCCAAAACTACAATTCCTACAGATTTTGACTCCAGACAGCTCCTGTAGTCCAGCTCCATTTTAAGTCCCACCAGTACTGATTGGTCCAGTTCACAGTCCAGGAACAAGATA
Organism: Neoceratodus forsteri; assembly: GCA_016271365.2. Classification (NCBI taxonomy): domain Eukaryota; kingdom Metazoa; phylum Chordata; order Ceratodontiformes; family Ceratodontidae; genus Neoceratodus; species Neoceratodus forsteri. Next base: position 1,273,923,893 of record CM057450.1, on the reverse strand, counting down.
GTGGAGATAAACAAAACAGTCCTTGCTGCCAAGAAGGCAGGTTAGACAAACCACCTTATCATTATCACTCTAAATGATTTTCAGCAAACAGTTACATCTTTCAACAGAGCTCCCTCTCAGATTACTTATGACTGCAATCCAGGCAGCTCTTAAAGAGACAGTACACAGAGGCTATACAGGCACTCTCTGGCGATCACATTTAAACTGCTAAAATGCAGGACACCAGCCTGGCAGTGAGCATTTAGGTAAGCTTGAGGAAGACTTTTTGGGAACCCCCATTTGTAGGGGGGGGGGTTATACACCTTTGCATTGCCTCCACTCTGTCCCTGACATTCTTTAGATACAGTCTCCAAAACTACACACAGTACTCCAGGTAAGGAAGAATCAATGACCTACAGTATACAGTGTTAGCAGCACCTCATTTTTCCTGCTGGTAATCTCCCTCCCAGTACACTTCAAAAGCTTCAGAATATCTGGAATTATTGCTCCCAAGTTGTTTTCCTGTATAGAGCTTTCCACTTCTATAGTACTTCTCTGATTCCACATTCAGTGTTAGGATTTTTTTGTCCCTATGTGCATCACCTTGCACATTTTGACATTACAATTTAACTGCCTTACTTTTGACCACCTTTGTGTTCTACTCAAGTCCTACTTCATAATGTGGACACCCTCTGCACTAGCTACTTGGACAAGTGTCTTGGTATTGTCTGCAGAAGGCATATTTACCACGAATCCCTACTCAACAGTTGCAGATAGAAAAGATGAAGAGGACCAGTCCCAAGACCATTCCCTGTGGTACACTGCTGATGACACCCATGATCTCCAAGAACTCTTCATTTATTACCACCCTCTGTCCAGTCATTTAACTAATTTCCCACCCACCTAGTAATTTTGCCACCTATTCTGAGGTCCTGCATCTTCTTAGCTAACTGTCCATGAGGGAGGGACTCAGATACATTACTGAAGTCGAGGTACAGTAAGTCTACCACCTGTTTCTTTTACAGAACATACCTGTTCATGCTCTTGTGTAGGAAACTACATGCACTATCCTACAGTCTCTGGGTACTATCCCTGTATCCAGTGAGCTTCTGAATAGGTCAGCTAGTGGTTCAGCTAAGATCTGCCCCATCTTCTTATTGCTTAGGCTGCTGGGAGATTTAGAATGTATAGGTTTTTAGGACAAGTATACCTGTTGGCAGCAGCCTAAGGGTTAAACACATAGGGGTGTAGCCCATTTGAGCCCATGAATTTACAGTATGCACTATAAGTATGATCAAGCCCACCAGTACCCCTTTAACTGAAACAGTATCCTTACTGACCCCTTCTCTCCACCATGTCCTAATGACACAGTCATGCATTGACCCCTTATCATTCCTTGTGAACATAGACCAGAAATATCTGTTTAAAATGTTTGCCTTACCTGTATCTTCCTCTTCCTGTTCCCCTCCTTGCTTCAGCCTGACTATTCCTTCCCATGTTTTTCTCTTCTCCCATTTGTAATGAAAGAAGCTTCTGTCTGCCTCCTTAGAACCTTCCACAATTCTCACTTCTAAGTCAACCTTAGCCCTCCTCACTATCTTATTGGCTTCTTTTATCCTGCTGTGAAACTCCTTTCTGTCACCCCTCTGCTGGGCTGACTTTGTATTTTGTACCTGCCCATTTCCTAGCTCTCATGGCCGCCCCCGAATCCCTCATGAACCATTGTGGCTTTTACTCCTCCTCTCCATAGTAAGAGTGAAGGGAACAGCAGTAAGAGGGAGGGGGCGGCACCATGCCCTTCACAGTGTAGCTAGGCAGGGTGGGCAGATCGGATGGGCTGACAGGCCTTTTTCTGTCCCCATTTTCTCTGTTTCTATGTTTACTACCAAGTACCCTTACACAGAGATCTGTGACCTTTTTTTATCCCATTGTTTATCAGCTCCCAATTAGCTTCCCCCGTTTGTTTCACCCCCTTCCAGCAGTAGCTTCCTCATTCCTTGAAATCAGCCCTCCTAAAGTCCAGGACTTCAGCCTGGGACATATTATTCTCAGCCTAAAGTATGTCTCAGAACCAAACTCTCCAATGGTCACTGGTTTTCAATGGACCCAGCACCACCACCTCCCTCACACTGTCCTTATTAGTGACTACTAAGTCTAGGATGGCTGCCTCCCTAGGAGGCTCCTCTACTCTGTACTAGGATGGACTGTGTTCTGAAAGACTTTTTCCAAGTATTGGCTTCTCACACTTGCTGCTGTTCGGGTTCTACAGTACACATCTGGCATATCAAAGTCCCCCAGAAGCAGCACTTCCCTAATCCCTGCTGCCCTTTATCATCATAATAGCCTTATTGATGAACATAAGTCATTACAGTACACTATTACATACATCAATACATGTAAAAATGAATTTTAGAAACAGTTCACATTTATCAGCAGCACTAATCCATCTCTTAATAATAAGAGTTTAGTTGACATTTTTTGTTTTACTGCATTTATAGCTGTGTAATAAGCCACCAAACATTTAATGATGTTTTTATCATTCACTGTCATGAGCAGCTTTTACAGTTTATATTTGGATGGAAACAAGTTTTCTAAAGAAGAGCCTACATTATATAAAGAGTTCTGTAAGTCATTAAGAAGGCAAAATCATTGTGACATGATATGAACCATCTTCCATTTTTTAAACTACATTTACAATTTGAGGCATTATTAATTTGGTGTATTTATATTTGAGGAACTTACTATCAGGATATTCCAATTTATATCATGTAATAATTTTCTGTACTCTGGATTTTGCCCTTTTATCTCCTCCTCTAATTCCCCACCCACTTCCTTCTTTTGAGATGGTGGTCTAAATATTTGCTCTGATATTTGCTCCCCCTTCTGTTGTTACTTGTACCCACAGTGTTTCTTATGCTTGTTCTACCCCATAATCAATCTCTGAAGCTTGTATACTATCCCATATATATAATGCCTCCCCTCCCCCTCCCCTTCCTTTCCATTTCTATCCTTTCTATACACTGTATACACTGTATACACTGGCATAGTCATTTTGCAGTTGTGGTACTGGTAGTTCATGTTTCTGAGATCGCGAACAGGTTCAGGCTTGCCTCAGCAACCACTGCCTCCAGATCACTGATCGTATTTCCCAATATCCTGATATTTGTCCACCTAGGCCACCAAATCACCTGCTCTCTCCCTCCCCCACTTACTGGGCCCAGCCTTCTCTCCAATTCCCTTGACTGCCAATCCATCCTTGTCCCTGTCTCCTTTCTCCCACATTTTATCTGGTTTCCCAGTGGTTTCCCTTCTGTAACTGTTCTCAGCTCACCTCAGTTCCCCTTCCCTCATTTTTCATTTTGTTTTCCTTGTTCTCTTGCACTGGGGAGGGGGGAAGTCATTTAGATGTCTCACTACTGAACAAGTATACCTATCCACCTCTGATCTGCCTTACCCTTGCTAGTTTAAAGAGCCCTAAATGTCCTCTTTTCACTTGTCCTCCTCACCTCCTGGTGCCCTCCTCAGAGGGGTGAAGGCCTTTCCTTGTGAATATAGCTTTTTATCTCTCCAAGGGTGGCCACAATCCCCCAGGTATCCCATCTCTCACCTCTGCATCACTTCATCAGCCAGGTGTTAAACCAAGTGATCAAAACACTTCTCCTCTGTCCCCTGTCCCAAACTTGCAGAACCCAAAGGAAAGGTCACTGAGGCTGTTGGCAGCTTGGGTCTCACCCCTAGCTTTCTGAATTTATCTGTAACCTCCCTATGGATCTGCAAGCCTGGTCATTGAACACAGGTGAAAAATTACACCAAGGTAACATCCCCTTCCTACTTCCCTGGCTATATCCCCTCTCTATGCTGAGTGCATCCCTCCCAACTGAAGCTCCTGACAGGCACCTTACAATTCTATCCCCTGATCCTCTGACCCTACTATCACCTCTACCCCTTTTACAAAGAAGTCCTCTATCACATGTACCTTCCTGGTCCTCTCTTTTTCCTTGACTCCAGACATACTTCAGGTGAATCTTTCTTTCCAGACCTGGTGTTCTGGGAGGCTATAGGCTCCAGCCTCTACACTGAGGAGACAAAAGTGACTGAATATCACAGGGGTATGAATATGTTCACTGTTGTCACATCAAGCTTCATGCCTGCATTGGACTCTCCTCCCCCTGCCATCTACAGTCCACTCTCCAGTTTGGACGCTAGGCATTGGCTGGGAAAGAGCTGTAATGGCTGCCTGCAGCAGTGATCACTGGTACCTACATTGGAGGCAATTAAGTTCTGCCTTCAGTGCTGCCAACTTTGTCAGAGAGTACAAAACAAAAGCACACTTGTGGTGCACTCAAAATGGAGCAAAGGTGCCTCCAGCAAGATTGGCCATAATGCAAAAACTAGAATAAAAACTGGTACACTCAGGATGATATAAACTTGCAAAACATTATTGCACACACATCAACAAATGGTTATGATTTCCCCGGTGCCCTGGCTCTATGAGGCACGCTACTTCTTCATCAGGAGGGCATGGCTTAGTCACATCAGCTAGCTGTCACAGCTTAAATAGGCCTTGCTCATGAATGTTCATAGAATTTACTATGCTAATACATACCATTGGATCCGCCATAAACACAATCTAACACACAGTCAAAGTTAATACTGCCATTAGCTGATTTTACACAAAACCTCCTTGACCTATAACAAACAGAACCTTAGTGCATATCTTAGTACCAAGGACAGGTAATCCACTCATGACTGCCTAATATTCAAAACTTTGCATGGGTGTATGTGGGTGTTCTCCCATGCAAATTGGTGTTGTGCCTGAGCATGATATTCAAAAGGGGTAGTTGCATGGCAAACAGGGTTAGCGCCCTCCTAAAACATAATGCATGGGAGTGGGCAAAGAGAGGGCCAAGGCCAGGAATATCCACTCAACCTCGTATTCAGCACATTTGTGCTGTGCAAAAAGGCTTAATGTGGACTATTTGTGCAGTGCAAATGCCACAGAATAAAACCCTGACTTACTCCAGGCAACCTCAGAGGCTGCTGGAGTTATTGCAGTCAAATCCACATTGGCTTGTGGGGAAGCACACTTGCCCCCCCGTGGGCAGTGGTCCCCCCATCCGAGCCCCATCCTGGTACCCATGTAGGGATACTCCCTGGTGTCTAGTGTTTCCCCCTCCTTCCGATCGCCAGTCCATAGAATGAATATATAATCCCTGAACCAGGGCCCCCCCCCCCATGTCTGATCTCTGACCCTGGTACACATACACATGTTCCAACAGTGCATGCCCTGCTGTGTAAAGCCAACACTGGGGTAATCTATGTGACAGAATGTACGCAATGCCTTGTGGTCCTGTAGTACCCCCTCCCAGCTGACTGTTCCAGTAGCATGACACTTATCCCTGGTGTTTAGTGGTCCCCCTCCCTCAATTGCTCAATGGGCTATGTCACCCTGGCAAGCTGACCCCCCCCCCACCCAAGGTGCATGATGGTGCCATGGACAGATACGGCAACTAGCACAGCCCTCCTCACACCTTCTCTGCTGACCACTGTATGACACTGCTGGGCTTGCGTCTCCTATGTAGAGCATCGGGCGAGTTTGCTGTACTATACGTAACTGACATATCTGAAAGTAAACAAATGAAAATTCAGTACAAATTTGACCAGTTATTTAACAAAAAAAAACAGTACAATCAAGGTCTTCATTCTGTAGTCTGCAATGCCTTTAAGTTAAAGACCCACCTTAACTAGTTTTGTGTGCATGTCTGGATCCTATCTCCCCTCTCTGTTTTGGTTGCACATGCTTAATGTCACAGAATTTAGCTAGATTCACATTTTAGTAGTGCACTTCACAGACGTTTCTGCCTACTGCTGTCTCTTTATTTCCAGATCTTATATCTCTGAGGTACTCTTGTATTTTCTCCCTAGCCTGTCTAATAATGCTCCCAATACAAATGCATGGACATGGACACATTAAGACATACACAGCAACATTTGTGTAACATATTGCAGATTATTTTATGGTAACTTTGATATCTAGTTCAGGGACTACAAACCCATTTCAATTCAAATCATGGCTGCATGCCATGTAATTACTGTACCACATACATAAAATCCCTGAGGACAAGGTGGGAGTAAGTTTGCAGTGTACCACCAGATCTTTTAAGTGGAAAGGTGTGGAAAGGATGAGAAGGGACTTGGCAAGGTTGGAGGAATGGTCAGAAGTATGGCAGCTAAGATTCAGTGCAAAGAAGTGCAAAGTAATGCACCTGGGAAACAAGAACCCAAGGGAAGAATACACAATGCGGGGAGGTAGTAACAACAACAAAAAAGGAAAGGGACCTGGGGGTAATCATATCAGATGGCCTTATGGTTAGCAAGCAATGTGAGAAGGCAGTAGGGAGGGCTGGGGGTATACTGGGATGCATAGGGAGAGGCATCAGCAGCAGAAAACAGGAAGTTGTTATCCCTCTGTACAGACAGTTGGTGAGACCCCATCTGGAGTACTGCGTCCAGTTCTGGAGACCCCATCTCCACAAGGACATAGACAGGATAGAGGCAGTCCAGAGGAGAGCAACTAAAATGGTGCAGGGTCTGCAAGAGAAGCCATATGAGGAGAGACTAAAGGAGCTTAATATGTATACCCTTGAGGAAAGAAGGGAGAGGGGGGACATGATAGAAACTTTTAAGTACCTCAGTGGAATCGGCAAAGTCCAAGAGGGTAGCATCTTTCAGAAAAAGAGATTTGCAAGAACAAGGGGACACAATTTAAAGATAGAGAGGCGGTTCAGGGGCAATGTGAGGAAGTATTATTTCACAGAGAGGGTAGTGGATGCATGGAACAGCCTTTCTGAGGAGGTTGTGGGGTCTAAAACTGTGGGAGAATTCAAGAATGCATGGGACAGACATAAGGCAATTCTTGTGGGGGGTAGGAAGAAATAGGCTGTTGGTTAACTAGGATCTGCGGTCTGTCCTGTAGGTAGGGAAATGGGCAGACTAGATGGGCCAAGCAGTCCTTAGCTGCCGTCAAAGTCTATGTTTCTATGTTTCCATGACTGTATGTCACTCTGGGAGGTTCTTCAAAAATATTTAGTATGCTGCAGTGTCATAGAAGAGGCCAATTACTGAAGATTGTACTTTTTATTTTTGGTGCCAATGCATTAAACTCGAGAACGCATGTCATAGACCCCTCATTTTTATGTTCCCTTGGTTTTGGCACCAGTAGAAATTCCCTCTCGGTGTTGTTTGCTTTACTGAGAGCCTCATACAAAACCTCAGTAGAGTAACCCATGTCACAATATCTGGAGTACATATCATTGGATTGTTTGTGAAAGTCTTCCTGCCTGGAACAATTATGGCATAGCCATAAAAATTGGCCATATGGAGGAGGAGATTAGGTGTGGTGAATGGGCACTGGTTACATGCAACACAGTGTTGCCAGAAGTGTGTTTCGTGAACCCTGCAATAACCACTCTTTCTCCTGATTTAGCCTCTAGTTTCAGATCTAGAAACTCCATGTCTGATTCATGAATCTTTGCTGTAAAGGAAAGGTACAGGTTATTCTCTTCTGGTACATTTATAAAAGCTTCCCGATGACTAGTATATCATCAGTAAAGCAGCTTCAGTGCACCACCTGCCCTTTGAACCTGTTTTCAGCATCTCTAAAGATGAATAGTTGTTTCCACCAACCCAAGAAGAGATTGGCAAATGAATGGGCCATTGTGGCCCCAATGATGAGGAGGTTTGTCACTCAATGGCAGGCCAATTTGTGCTGCGACTCAGCCAGGGATATGGAGCCCGGGGAGGGGAGATGGGGAAGGGCCATCGACCTCACTGCAGGGTGAGATGACAGGCAACAGGAGCTCACAGGCTATTGGCCAGGGTGAGGAGCCGGGGGAAGGGTCCAGAATAAAGACCACTAAGGGATACTTAAGGGCATGTAACCATAGTTCACCCTCTTTTCTTGCTGTAAATTTTAAGGTTACAGCACAATCACTTGGCATAGGTAAGGCACAGCAATTTATAATGTGTTACGCTGAATTTAGAGCAATGTCAGTTTGTAAATGCTAAAATGCTTGCTAGGCCTGTTGTTTGGGCAGTTTAGGTTGTTTGGGCGGCAGGCTGGGCATCGTGTTTGACCCCAGAGAAGTCAGGTGGTGTTTGTCTGCAGTGCCCGATAGTATGCAGCTGTTGGTTCGGAAGGAGCCAGTGCCATGGTGTCCCACTATGCTTAACCACTGGGGGTACTGGCAAGAGATGGGAATAACAGAGCGAGCAGTGTTTTTGTGGTCAGCGGCCCTGTGCAGGGGTCGGGCTGTAGCTCTGGGTAGCTGCCAGAAGCAGAGGGATGCCTAGAAGGTGAGGTGCAGGACTGGGAACCAAGCAGCTGGGGGAAGTAGGGAGGTGCATTGGTGGTTTGGCTGCCTGTGTTTTAGGTGGAGGGACAGGGATGCTGGATAGTGTGGAGGTGCGCTGGGACCGATGGTCCATTTGGAGAGCCAGAGAGGCCCATTGGTGAGATCGCCATGTGGTGGTGGGGGGGACAGGCAGGGTGAGCTCTACCATTTAGAGAATTCACATGGACACAGCTGCGACAAGAGAGGAGCCATGCAGATGTGGATAGAGGCCTAGAACGCCACGTGGGAGTGGTCATACAGACAGGGTCTTTTTGCTCCTTTTTTGATATGCGGAGAGGTAGTCACTATGGTGTTTTGATGTTTGCAATGCTAGGCCATGGAGAGCAAGGGCACTACGGCCCGCTGAGGGCCTAGAACTAGCCGGAGGGCTTAAACCGCCACGCGGTGGTGGGGGGTGGTATGGGCAGGGTGTTGTTTCACTTTGTGTGAAGATACAGGCATACCTGCAGTTTATAGAGGGTGGGACATCAAGGAGAGATAAAATATTTTGTTTGCAACATAGGTTACAATAGCAAAATGTATGCCATCCTACAGTATGTGGGTTAAATAATCTAACATCATCTATTTGGCTTGCGAAATGCATTTTGGGGGATTCAAGGATACAGCTCAGTCAACTTTCCCTTCAAATATTCTAAAAACATCTATACAATGTGGGTATTATTATGGTTCATAAACCTAGAGGCCATGTGAGGGTGGGGGGGCCACTGAGAGCTAGAACGCCACAATGGGGTGGGAGGGAAATATGCACAGTGCTGGAAGGGCAAGGGTTTTGGTTAGCTGGGATCAGGGATACTCGTCAGGCGGAGACCCTTCTGGACCAGGGCAGCAAGGCAGTCAATTTGGAACCAAACATTGGGAATTGCATTTGTATATGAATCATAGGATGGTATGGCACTTCTAACTAAGATGTATCAATGCCAGATATTGCGTCCTCATCCAGAGGGTTGAGAACGAGTGTTGTTTGCAGATTATCTAAGTTGGCTTGAAATGGAGGATTATGGGGCAGTAAGTCCATGGGCTGGTGATCAGGCTGCATAGTAGGCATCACCTCGGTGGGGAAAAAAGGTGCAGGTTTTTGGAAGAACAACTGAAAACAGCCCCAGAGCCGGTGAGTGGGAGAAAACAGCCGGTGGCAGCTGCAGGTGGCTGGTTGGCCAGTTGTACATCACAAAAATAGGCAATAAAGTGGGAGGATGGATGGGGGGGCTGAATCACGGTGGTGGGGGACAGTATTCACGAATGTCTTGTTATGCAGCTAGGGAGGATATGGCACCAAAAAGAGCTCCGACATCCAGTGCTACCATGCTAGCTGAGGCCTCAAAGCTGATGGCGCAGATGATCGAGTTGATGGAGGCAGCGAAGAAGAGGGAGGCCGAAGAGGAGGCCCAGAGAAAGCGGAAAGAGCGGGACGAGGGGACTGGCACCAGAAGGGGCAGGGAACGAGTGAAGAAGGCAGGTCCCAGTGCCCCAGCAGTGCCAAGGACAGGAGGAAACCCGGACCAAACCCCTGATGAGCCACAACCAGATGGGGTAAGGGTAAGGTGGACATGAGCAATGAGGTAAACTTATGATAGTATATTGAAGGGTTGGTAGGTGATATGTGGGATGAAGAGTGTCAAGAATTGAGACATCATTGCGAGCCATCAGGGAAAAAAGAAAGGAGGACAAGGTGGTGGTGGGTACATCGTGGGGGTGCAGAAAGTTGTACGACGGCCTACCAGGTTTCACTCTAGGTAACCATGTGCCAGTGTCAATTAAAGAAAAGATTTGGAAGGGAGAATACGTTAATGTCTTTGGGCTTGTCGATGAGGAGACAGCCAACAGATATGAGCAGAAGGAATCAGTTGAAAAGTCAAAGATGGCGGTGGCGTTGGTGGTGGTAGGTCACAAGGCAGAGGAAGCCAGGTTTAAGGGAAAAAACATAGACACGTGGCAAGCGGGGTTTTTCATTTATAGTGCCTTGGTGCTTGAGAAGCAGCTGGAGCTGGCAATCCCGCTACTAACATATATGGCAATCATCAGGGACGCATACCTGGCAAAGCTGGGTTTTGGATGACTAAAGTACGACAAGGCTTTCCGGAAACGCATGGCCATAAAGGGTGATTTGAGGTGAGACTGCACCCACATGGAGCTTTGGGTTAGGACGTTGTCGGGGGCAGCAGAGAGCCAGGTAATGGAACAGGCAAAAAAGTGTGCTCCGGTACAGGATATCAAGGCCTGTTGGGTGTACAACAGGGCAGCATGTAACTGGCCTAGTTGTAAGTTTAGGCACATCTGCTCATGGTGCAGGAGGTCTCACCCGGCCACAAGTTGCAGAGTAGGAGGCGACAAGGGGGGAACCTCCGGCAGACAGGCCCAAGAGCAGTCCTTTAGGGACGGCAAGGGGGGAGGCATCAGGGGCCAGGGGGCCCAGGGAGGGGAGGGGAGGTTATGCATCCAATTATGGATGGAGCTAGTCTGGAATGGCCAGGGCAGAGGTGGGGATATTCCCTGGCCTACACACCCATCAAGCGTGGGGTGGTGGAACTCTGGACCAAGGATTACCCCAATAAGGAAGGGGTGGAGTTGTTAAGAAGGGCTTTTTGGGGTGGGTTTGCACTGGGTTTCGAGGGGGGGCATGGGTGGGGATGCATGCCAAGAACTTGGGGTCATTAGCAGGTAAAGAGGACATTGTCCAGAAAAAGATCCAGTAGGAAGTGAGGGCAGGGGAGGTGGAGGGGTCGTTGTTTGCCCCCACCATGTGCGAAGTACTGGGTGTCACCCCTGGGATTGGTACCTAAGAAACTTGAAGGGGGATTCAGGCTCATCCATCACCTGTCCTACCTGAGATAGGGGTCAGTGAATGAGGGGATTCCAGAAGCTCTCAGCGTGGTCTCCTACACATCACTGGACCAAGATGATCCGGGCGGTGGAGGGTGCTTGGCTGGCTAAGACAGATATTGAGTCTGCATTCTGGCTGCTGCCAGTGTGGCCAGTGGACTGGGACCTTCTCAGTTTCCAGTTCGAGGGTGGGTTGTACTTTGACAAGACAATGCCCATGGGATGCTCTGTGGCATGTGCAACATTCGAACTTTTCAGCTCATGGGTACAGTGGGTGTTTGGGTGGCGGTATGGACATGGTAGGGTGATCCGTTTTTTGGGCGATTTTTTACTGATAGGGTCCAGTCAAACGGAGACAGAAAAAATGTTAGCAGACTTCCAGGATATGTGCAGGTCCATAGGAATCCCATTGGCAGCCAGAAAAACTGAGGGCCCAGTCTGCATGCTAGAGTTTCTGGGGATTCAGGTGGACACGGATGAGGAGTGTTTTCGCCTTCCAGGGGACAAAGTTGCATGGCTCAAGGGGCTACTCGCACTTGTGGGGGGGGGAAGGTTCTGCTGGTACAGGTACAATAACTACTGGGGCACCTTAATTTCGCCTGCAAGGCCATAAGCCTGGGCAGGGCCTTTACTAGGAGGTTGGGGAGGGTCACGGAAAGAGCAAAGCTACTACATCATTGGGTAGTCATCAGCAAGGGGGTGAAGGAGGATTTACTGATATGGGAGACATTCCTGGAATCCTATAATAGGGTGACTTTTTGGCAGGAGGAATGGGCCTCCAACACAGACCCTGAGCTGTACACGGATGCAGCAGGAGGCCTGGGATGGGGTCCTACTTCCAGGGGAATGGTTATCGGAGGCTTGGCCGGTCTGATGGCAGGAATGGGGATGGACAAAGGACATCATGTTCCTCGAGATTTTCCTGATATGGTTAGCTCTGGAAGTATGGGGTTCACAGATGGCAGGGTGGCTCATAGTTTTCTGGTGCGACAACAAGAGTCTGGTTGAAGTGATCAATAGGCAGACAGGCATGATAGAATTGGTAGGTGTGGTGTTGAGGGGTATAATCTTGTTAGGACTATGGCTCAACCTCCCTTCTAGGTTGAGGCACATTGAGGGAGCTCGGAACAAGGTAGCTGACTGTCTTTCTCATTTTCAGATGGAGCGGTTCCGAGAGCTGGCATCACAGGCCATGCCCATCCAGACCAGGGTACCGGATCAGCTTTGGGAGATTGGAGGGAGAAGGCCAGGGCTTTGTACAAGGGATCATTGGTGTCCAGCACCCTAAGGGATTATGAGAGGGCTTGGGCAGGTTTCTAGACATTCAGGGCAGGAATGGGGTGGAAGACGGATGAACCAGCCAAGGAAGAAGAGGTAATGCAATACATGGTGAAAAAATGGGAGGGGGGGTAGCGCACACCACCATGGGAGTCCAGCTGGTGGGAATCAACTGTGTTTGCATGGATAAAGGGTGGGTAGATGCAGCGGGTGACGGAGCCATCAAGAGGATGGTGGCAGGCTGGCAGAGGGGTCAAGGAAGGTGGCAGGATGGGAGGCAGCCCCTGATGGGGCCACTCCTCTCAAAGGTCCTGCAGGTGGTGAGCCACGTCTGCTATTCAGAAAATGAGGCCTGCCTTTTCAGGGCCATATTTACTGTCATGGCAAAGGGGGCTTTCCGGGTCGGGGGAAATGGTGGTTCCCAGAAAAGGGGCAACTGAGGCAGGGCTACAGGAGCAGTGTGTGTGAGCTTGGGGGAGGAGAAGGTAACAATTCTACTGCAAAGGTCTGAGATGGATCAGCAGGGAAAGGGGGCCACTGTGGAACTGTGAAGAGAGGGGACGGCAGACATCTGCGCAATCTTGGCCATAGGGGTCTATGTAAGACTCAGAGGGCATAGAGGGGGGGCCCTGGTTTGTGCATGGGGATGGGTCCCCGATGATGGGTTTCCAAGTGGGGACAGTCCTGAAAAAGACATTAGCCTTTGTGGGTGAGGATCCCAAGGAGTTCACCCACCACTCTTTCTGGATTGGGGCAGCTTCGGAAACAGCCGTTTCAGGGGCCGGGGAGAAGGAGGTCAAGAGAGTAGGGAGGTGGGCATCAAACTGTTATAAGAGATATGTAAGATGTTAATGGTGGCTAACTGGTATCCCCTTTTTTCTCCCCCACAGCAGGCTGCAAAAGGCAGGTGTGGATCGTTGGGCACTCTTTTATCTACAGGGTGGAGAGATTTGCAGAGGCCACAAGGTTGGGTACAGAGCTACAACTGGGATTCGAGCACACCAAAGTGAGATGGAGGGGCCTGAGGGGTATGAGGTGGCCACAGCTGCTGCCGTTGTTAGAGGAGCTGTGGGTGCTATGGGCCAGTCCAGACTGTATTATCATCCATTTAGGAGGCAACGACCTGGGGGCCATGCCCTGGGGATCCTTGATGAAGGACATTATAGCAGATCTCAAAAAGGTAAAGAGCTGGTGGCCCAGGGTGGTTATTGGGTGGTCCGAGATTACATCTTGGAGGGTATGGAGGAGTGAAAAGAAGCCCCAGGTGGTGGAGGTGGTAAGAAAATGCATAAACAGGAAAGTGGCCAGGGCAGTGATCGAGATGGGGGTCCATATACGGCATAGCGACATTTCCTTTAACCAAGAGGCAGTGTACAGATCAGATGGTGTCCATCTCACTGAGTTTGGCATGGGTTTTTTCCTACGCCCCTTCGGGGAGATAGTGGGACACATAAATAGGAGGGGTCAGAAGGGCTAGCCCACAGGGGGGCACCATCTTCCATCGCAAGCTGGAGATGGGGCAGTGGAAGGATTTGGGGAGCAGGAAATGGGGGGCAGATGGGTGGAGGGGTAGATACCACAGGCTGGGGAAAAAGGAACCCAGGCATGGGAGTAAAGGGGGGGGCGAGGGGAAGGACATAGAGCTAGGTGGTGGATCGCAGTGTCCACACCTAGCGTGGGTTGGAGTGGTCCAGGTAACGGGGTACCCAATGGTGGTGAGTGGAAAGGGGGGGCCAGATCACGGTGTCCAGGCCCTGAGAAGCATGATGAATAGGAAGAGAGCAGGACGAAGATACACAAGAATGAAGATGGGGCTGTTACGTCCTAAAAGGCCATGGGGACTGTTATGTCCCAATTGTAAATATGGATTGTTCAAATTGTGATGATTTGGGATGTATCAAAATTGTCTGTGCCTATGACATAATAAACACTGCCAGTGAGCATCCAAAAAGTGATAATGCTGTGGCCTGTGTTATTTCAGGCTGGGGATCTGGGGACAAGAAGGCTTACCACTCAATGGCAGGCCAATTTGTCCTGGGGCTCAGCCAGGGATATGGAACTGGGATGGGGAGTAGGGGAGGGGACATTGACCTCACTGCAGAGTCAGATGACAGGCAACAGGAGCTCATGGGCTATTGGCCAGGGGGAGGACCCGGGAGAGGGTCCAGAACAAAGCCCACTAAGGGATACTTAAGGGCACAGGGGTTGTATACAGATCCCCCTCTCAGGGGGAGGAAATGGACAAGGAAATGATAGAAAGTATACTTAGAATGGCAGATAAAGGGGAGATACTGCTGATGGGTGATCTGAATATGCCAGATGTTAACTGGAGTGCAGTTGCAGCAGCCACTTCTAAGAGTGGGGTTTCCAAAGAGGTAGCAAAGAAAGTGAAAGCCAAAAAGATTGCATTCAGGCAATACAAAAAGACACAGGCAGAGGGGATAGGGAGAAGTACCAGGAGAAACAAAGGAGGCAGGGAGTCAGTAGGGAAGCCAAAGCTCAGACAGAAGAACACATTGCAAAATCAGTGGTTAAGGGGACAAAACCTTTTACAGGTACATAAGTGAAAAAAGAAGGACAAAGGGAGGGATAGTGAGACTGAAGGGGAGGATGGGAGCCGCGTGGAGGATGACAACAGTAAAGCTGACATATTGAACAGGTATTTCTGCCTGTCTTACTAAGGAAGAGGGGGTAATGGGTCTGAAGGAGTACAAGGTGAGAATGGTGCAGAAATGGACACAAGTCCCTTTACACGAGAAAGGGTCCTGAAGGAACTGGAAGTAATAAGAGCTGATAAAGCAATGGGGCCAGATGGGTGCACCCCAGGGTCCTTAAAGAACTAAGAGGTGGTGGCTGAACCTCTGGCTATCCTGTTCAGCCAATCACTGGAAACAGGGAGGTACCCAAAGACTGGAGGACAGCAGATGTAGTCCCCTTATACAAAAGTGGGAACAAAGAGGAAGCAGGGAACTACAGACCAGTCAGCCTCACTCGGTAGTGGGAAAGATCATGGAAGCACTACTGAAGGAGAGATTGGTGGAACATCTGGTTGTCAATGGACTACAGGACCCAAGGCAGCATGGTTTCACCAGGGGAGGTCATGTCAGACCAACCTCATTGAATTTTTTGACTGGGTGACTAGGGAGGTGGATCAGGGAGGCAGTGGACATGGCCTATCTGGACTTCAGCAAGGCCTTTGACACTGTGCCACATAGAAGACTATTACACAAACTGGGGAATATGGGTGTGGGCAGGACAGTAGTGTGGTGGGTAGGAAACTGGCTGGGTGGCAGGACACAGAGGGTGGTGGTAAATGGTGTCACTCCACAGGGGAAGAGTGACCAGTGGGGTACCACAGGGATCAGTGCTGGGACCGGTCCTATTCAACATCTTCATCAGTGACATTGCACAGGATATAGAAGGCAGAATTTCACTGTTCGCTGATGACACAAAGCTCTGTAACAGAGTAGACACACCAGAGGGTGTAGACAGAATGAGAAAGGACCTGCAGAAACTTGAAGAATAGTCAAGGGTTTGGCAGTTGAAATTCAATGCAAAGAAGTGCAAGATAATGCATATGGGGCACAAAAACCCTGGCACAATATATCAGTTAGGGGGTGAGGATATAGCATGCACCAAGCAGGAAAGGGATCTTGGGGTTGTCATCTTTGATGACCTCAAGGTAGGAAACAGTGTGACAAGGCATCAGGTAAAGCAAATAGGATGCTGGGATGTATAGGCAGGGGCATCACCAGCAGGAAAAGGAGGTCATAATTCCGCTATACAAGACACTAGTGAGGCCCACCTGGAGTACAGTGTACAATTCTGGAGACCATACCTACGTGGGGACATAGACAGGGTAGAAGGTTCAGAGAGGGCAACAAAGATGGTGCATGGGTTGCATCACAAGTCCTATGAAGACAGGTTGAAGGAACTGAACATGTACTCCCTGGAGGAGAGGAGGGAGAGGGGATATGATAGAGACATACAAGTATCTTACAGGGAGGAACAGGGTGCAGGAAAACACTATTTTTAAGCGAAAAGATGTTTCAGGACTAGAGGGCATGGGATGAAGTTGGAGGGAGGCGATTCAGAGGAAACATGAGAAAGAATTTCTTCACAGAGCGGGTGGTGGACAAGTGGAACACCCTGCCAGAGGAAGTGGTGGGGCTGAAACAATCACGGGATTTAAGAATGCATGGGATAGACATAAAGGAATTCTAGAGGTCAGGGGTAAGGGGAAATAGACTTCTAGGAAAACAAACTGAACTTACAAGCTCAAATGGGCAGACTAGGTGGGCCATAGGCCCTTATCTGCCGACACTGTCTATGTATCTATGTATCTATGTATTCTAGATGCCCTACAGGGGGCATGCCTTAGACAACTAGTATTGGAACCCACTCGAAAGGGAGCAATCTTAGACCTGGTTCTCTCAAACAGAGATGGAGAGAGGATCACAGATGTAGAAGTGGGTAGCCATCTGGGAACTAGCGACCTTTGAACAGTATGGTTCACAATAAACACAGCAATAGAGTCAAGCCATACAAAGGCAAAAGTACTGGACTTCAGGAGAGCTGACTTTGCCAAAATGGGTGAGTGCCTAAGGAATGCACTAGCAAATGGGCAGGAAGGAGGGGTGGAAGAACAATGGGGAATAATAAAAACTGCCATCACAGAGGTAACAAGCCTTTGTGTGAAGCAAATAAACAAAACAAAATGATGTAAGAAACCACTAAGGTTCTCAAAGGAGGTAGCAGTGAAGGTTCAAGAGAAAAAGAAAGCATTCAGAAAGTACAAGGAATCACAGAAGGAGCAGGACAGAGAATTGTATCAGTTAAAACAAAAGGAAACTGGGAAGGCAGTCAGAACAGCAAAGGCCCAAACTGAGGAAGATAGCCAACTCAGTTAAGAAGGGGGATAAAACCTTTTTTAGGTACATCAGGGAGTGAAGGAAGACTAAGGGAGGGATAGTGAGGCTCAATAAAGGGGAAGGGGTGGGCAGAGGGTGACGGTGAAAAGGCAGAGATATTAAATAAATATTTTTGCTCAGTATTTACAAATGAAGAGGGGGAGGTACCTAAAACAAACAGAAACACTCTGGATACAGAAGTTGATACCAGCCAATTTACAGAAGAAAGGGTTCTGAAAGAACTCTTAAAACTGAAGGTGGACAAAGCAATGGGGCCTGGTGGGATTCATCCCAGAATTCTAAAAGAACTAAGGGTAGAACTAGTGACACCACTGACTGCCCTCTTTAACAAATCATGGGAGGATGGGGTGGTACCTGAGGAATAGAGGAGAGCAGATGTGATTCCCCTTCAAAAAAGTGGGAGCAGGACAGAAGCAGGAAACTACAGACCTGTTAGTTTAACCTCAGTGATAGGGAAAATGATGGAATCACTCCTGAAGGAAAGAACTGTCAAGTACCTAGAGGCCAGAGGGGCACAGGACCCAAGGCAGCATGGATTCACAGCAGGAAGGTCATGCCAGATGAATCTAATAGATTTCTTTGACTGGGCAACCAAAGTAGTAGATCAGGGAGGGGCTGTGGACATGGCCTACCTAGACTTTAGCAAGGCATTTGACTCAGTCCCACACAAAAGATTAATATACAAGTCAGCCAGACTGGGAGTGGGTCCCAAGATGATAGCTTGGGTAAAGAATTGGCTGGAGAATAGGACACAGAGGGTATTAGTAAATGGAGTCCACTCTGAAGAAAGGGGGATTACTAGTGGGGTACCGCAGGGTTCAGTATTAGGACCGGTCCTCTTCAATGTCTTTATAAGCGACATTGCAGAGGGACTGGAAGGAAAAGTATATCTCTTTGCAGATGACACAAAGATCTGCAACAGAGTTGATGCACAAGGTGGGGTGGAAAGGATGAGAAGGGACTTGGCAAGGTTAGCGAAATGGTCAAATGCATGGCAGCTTAGATTCAATGCTAAGAAGTGCAAGGTAATGCACCTGGGAAACAAAAACCCAGGGGAAGAGTACACAATGGGGGGTGAGATACTAACAACAACAAAAATGGAAAGGGACCTGGGGGTAGTCATATCAGATGACTTAAAGGTGGGCAAGCAATGTGAGACGGCAGTAAGGAGGGCTGGGGGGATACTTGGATACATAGGGAGAGGCATCACCAGTAGAAAACAGGAAGTTGTTATCCCTCTGTACAGACAGCTGGTGAGACCCCATCTGGAGTACTGTGTGCAGTTCTGGAGACCCAATCTCCGCAAGGACATAGACAAGATGGAGAAGCTGTCCAGAGAAGGGCAACTAAAATGGTGCAGGGTCTACACCAGAAGACATATGGAGAAAGACTAAAGGAGCTTAATATGTATAGCCTCGAGGAAAGGAGGAGAGGGGGCATGATAGAAACTTTCAAGTACCTCAAGGAATCAACAAAGTCAGAGGGTAGCATCTTTCAAAAAAGTGTGCAAGAACAAGGGCACAATTTGAAGAAGAGGGAGGCAGCTCAGAGGTAATGTAAGGAAGCATTTTTCACAGAGAGAGTTGTGGATGCATGGAACGGCCTTCCGGAGGAGGTTGTGGAGTCAAAAACAGTGGTTGAATTCAAGCATGCATGGGACAGTCATAAGGCAATTCTAGGGGGTGGGGGTAGAAAGAAGTAGTCTGCTGGTTAACTAGGATCTGCAGCTTATCCATTAGGTAGGGAAATGGGCAGACTGGGTGGGCCAAGCGGTCCTTATCTGCCGTCAAATTCTATGTTTCTGTGTTTCAATGTGACCATAGTTCACCCTCTTTTCTTGCTGTAAAATTCCCACCCTCCCTTCCTCCCTGCAAGAATGGATGGGATTAGCAAGAGCATAGACATGGAGGTTTAGGGGCACAGGCAAGAGGTGTCCTGGTGGGTGCCTGGCACGGGCCAAGGGGCCACAGAGGGAGGCATGGGGGACCAGGGGGCTAGGTGGAGTCCCACTGGCTTTTGGGTATATAAGAGGGGAACGGGTTTTGGAAGGATTTGGGGGAGCAAGGGAAATGGGGGCAGATAGAGTGGGAGGGGTAGATACCACAGGCTGGGGAAAAAGGAACCCAGGCATGGGAGTAAAGGGGGGGTGGAGGGAAGGGCATAGAGCTGGGTGGTGGATTGCAGTCTCCACACCTGGCGTGGGTTGGAGTGGTCCGGGTAACGTGGTACCTGATGGTGGTGAGTGGAAAGGGGGGGGCCAGATCACGGTGTCCAGGCCCCGAGAAGCATGATGAACAGGAAGAGAGCAGGACGAAGATACACAAGAAAGAAGACGGGGCTGTTACGTCCTAAAAGGCCATGGGGATTGTTATGTCCCAATTGTAAATATAGATTGTTCAAATTGTGGTGATTTGGGATGTATCAAAATTGTCTGTGCCTATGACATAATAAACACCGCCAGTGAGCATCCAAAAAGTGATAATGCTGTGGCTTGAGTTTATTTCTGGCTGGGGATCCGGGGAAAATGCTCCATTTTTGCAGAAAAATCTCACCATTAAATGCAAAAAAATGAGTCAATATGAAATTCACTGCTTCTAGTACAAATGAGGCTGGTGGTGCACTGGCCTGGTTTTGTCTACATAAAATGTAATCAAGAGCTGTTAAACCCAGGTCATGGGGGATGTTGTGTATAATGATGTGACATGCAAACCAGTCTATAAATATTCTGGTTACCAACTGATATCCTTCAATTTCAGTGTTAAATGTGTTGAGTCTTGGGTGTAGGACCTCAAATTAGTGACTGCTGGCTGTTGAAAGTAATCCACAACCCTATTTAGATTTTTAGTCACTGATACTACACCCAAGACTATGGGTCTTTCTGGTGGGTGTTGAATGTTCTTGTAGGTCTTCAGGAGGTCATAGAGGGTAGCCAGAATGGGGATCTTTACACTCAGGATCTCTGACTCCTGCTGAGTGATGCTATACTGTTCTAGTGCTCTGTCCACTGGATCATATAGTTAAAGTTTGGACCTTTCATTAGGGTTGCTGCTTGGTTTGGCATAAATGGTATTGTCTCTTAACAGTCTGTTGGCTTCCGTGATGTAATCTTCCCTATTTAGCACCACTACATTCCCAATTTAGCTGCCTGGTGTATGAGTATATTCTCCATTTCTATAAGTGCTTCTAAGACAATTGTTTCAGTTACACTTACATTACCTGATTGCAAGTTCCAAGGTTTGTACTCCCATAGAGTATGCACTAGGACATGGTGCTAGGAAACTCTCCAAATTCATTACTTCAGGTCACCTGCACACACAAATCCAAAAGGAACGCCACAATATAATCGTGCAAAAATTTGATTTTATTACATTAAAAAGGCAGACAGTAGAGGTGCAACGCCTGACATGTTTTGAACCTAACCAGTTCTTCTTCAAAGGCTAAAAAAGCCTTTGAAGAAGAACTGGTTAGATTCGAAACATGTCAGGCATTGCACCTCTACTGTCTGCCTTTTTAATGTAATAAATCGAATTTTTGCACTATTATGTTGTGGCGTCCCTTTTGGATTTGTGTGTGCAGGGGACCAGAAGTAATTAAGTTCCAAGGCTTGTTGAACAATAGTTCAACTTCATGTAACACTTTTCTCTGGGAATGGAGTAACTGTTGGATCAATTGTACCTGGACTAAATGTAGATTTTATCTTAAAATGGTTACTGTGATCTGAAAGGCTTGTTGTCTTATGTGACATAACAGGACTTGCAACCTGAGGAAAAAAAATCATTATTAATCGACTGATTGGGCACAGGGGATATGTTCAATATATAATTTGTTTCTGACAACAGTTGTTCTATTGGACATATTTCTCTAAATTCATAAAATTATATAAAGTGAGATATCTGTTGTACAAAATAGACTGAACTTCATCCCCACACCAAAAGTAAACAAGTTAACATTTTTGTTGAATTGTTTAAAATATTTAGAAAGCAAAATCTATCTTTTCATTTTACAAATATGGGGGAATAGTAACCAAAACATTTCCTCATCTGTGTCTGAATCACAATCAAGTAGAGAGGAATTGCCTTTTCTGATATCAGTATGAGAGCATGAAAGTAATGATTCTACATCCGATAATACAGAACAATTGTCAGAAACAAGCTCTATCCTGAACATATCCCTTGTGTCTAATTAATCAGTTAATAATTATTTTTTTTTTATCTCTGGTTGCAAGCCCTGTTATGTCACAGAAGACAACTAACTTTTCAGATCACAGTGACCGATTTAAGCTAAAATCTACAGTACCTGTAGTCCAAAGATTCAGCAGTTACACTATTGCAGAGAAAAGTCTTACATAAAGTTGAACAATTGTTCAACAAACCATGGAACTGGCAAAGAGGTACTTTAAGTGTAACTGAAAAAAACTGTCTTAAAAGTGCTTATGAAAATGAAGGATATAATCATACACCAGGCAGATAAAGGGAGGAATGTAGCTGTGCTTGTGGAAACTAGCCTCTCCCAGACTCAGCCTGCCAGTGTTACCAGCATTTTCAAACCCTTCAGACATCTGCAAAGGTCCTCAGTTGCTGCCACCACTCAGCATATACACTCTCTTAGGGTATCTCAAGGTCTGAATCCCTCCAGAGCCACCACTGACACAGTACAGCACTCCTTGCTTAAGAGCAAATTACCCACCCCTCTCTGTTACAGCCAAGAACACCTTACTTTAGAAGCAAATTATGGTAACTGTAGCCTTCTCTTTAGAGGTAGAAACACAGTTTGCCAGTTATGATTCAGTTGGCTGTACTTTAAAGGATTCAGTCACAGAAACATGAAGTATATAAAAGAAAAATATTTTTATACTTCAGGATATTTACACAGATAATACAGGATATCACACAAAGGCTATGGGGAACAGTAATTCCACAGAAATGTAAAAGAAAATTTTTGAACAGTAGGTTACACACAGAAAAACCTCTCTCTCTCCCTTTCTCTCTCTCTCTCTCTCTCTCTCTCTCCTATTTAGAAAGGTAGAATAGCTTACCACACAAGACACTTTGGTGAATCAGGGCAAACTCTAACCCTTAGATGGTAACTGTTCATCATTCCAAACCTGACTGTCTAATTCAGACTCATCCAGACCGTAAGATCCTCCAGTAGAGATGTGCAAAGCTGAGAAAACTTCACGTCAACAGAAATTCACAAGGTTGGCCAACTTCATGAATTTCAAAGTGCAGACTGTGCAACATTTTTTGACAAGCGAAGTGATACTTTTTCCCGCAAAATTACCAAACTTAGCGGAAAAAAAATGCCACATCACCTAAAAAAATGTGAAGTTGGCAAATCGAAGTTGGCGATGCCAATAGGAACTTTGTGAAGCTTCATTAAGTAAACGGTTTGCAACTTTGTGACAATTTCACTTACGAAGTTTAACTTTGCTGCATCTCTACCCTCCAGCTACCCACATGACATGTCATGCAGTATGTCACTCTGACATCATAGACTCAACATTCTTTGTGTCCTGAGCTGGGTCAACTTGAAAAAAACAGTCTGATATGCACCTCAGATTTTGCTTATACAGATACATCTGTTTTTTTGTCCAGACTCCTGTCTAGCCTGACAGGAATGTCTGGTGCTTTCTTACATGAAAAGACCCTTTCTAAGCTCTCCTATAAATTGTCCAGTGGGTCCTGCTTTGATACAGGACAGCACAGGTAGTAATTTCCTTCAGAGTCTGTTGGTCTGTTTTAGCAGAGACACTTATAAAAGCATCCTGACCTTTTCCCAGGGATATCCACTTTATCCCTGCAGCTGCTAAATTCTAACTGATATCCATGCAGAAAGAAGTAAATAAAACAATACAATAGCAGGTATACATAGCAAATAGTTACACCCCCCCCCCCCCGAGAAAGAAAAAAACACATTTTTTACCAGTTATAAATGATTTTTGGTTTTTCGTGTGAGCCGGCTGGCTCCATCTATGGAACTAGGTCAAGATGCCGTAAGTCACAATAGCATGGTCTAGAATCATGCAGAGAAAACTGCGCTAGTAATAACAGTGCCCATGAAAAAATGCCATCTGAAACAACAGCATCAATGGTAGTAGTCCAAAAACATAAGGAGGACTGCTGCCATGGCTAAGTAAAAGGCTACATTTGTTTTTTTTGTGGGAGGCTCTGCCCCTTGCACCCTCTGACATAGGGCCACACCCCCATCTTTATATAATTAACTCCAGGAGGGTGGATCTTGGGGATGGGAAGAACCAAGTGGGGGTGAAGTAAACCCAACAGTCAGGGGGGAAAAAACACTTGGGGTGGAAAAAACAAAATTTGCAAACATTGGGCAGAATGGAAAATTGTAAGCCCACAGCCCAGGAGACTGGGAACAGAACCCAGGTCTCCAGGTCATCTTTGCCCTGGATGTCAGTGCCCTGGTCTCTCCACCATAGGAGTGGCTCATCCATGCACCTCACTTCTACCTATATGAGTCTCCCATATGCCTTCATAGCTACAGGGCTAGCAGTAACTGACATGCACTATTCTACCCCTGTCACCGTAAAGGCATATGTGGTACTGGAAGCACTATTTTAGACACCGCTATTTGTGAAACATTACTCTAACCAGTTACCCCACTGGCTATGCCTTCAGTTCACTCCTTGTGTGAACCCCACATTAGCTTTTCCTAGCATCTCTCCTACTTAACAAAAAAAAAAAAAACATAGTCACTAGCTATTGTCTGGACAGCCTATCCATGATGCCATGCTGTGACTCACTGTGGTGTCTGATGTCCACATTATAGGACTCCAACACCAGGCTCAACCTTACTAATGTTGAGTTTTGACCACTGGTCCTATGCAACTATGTAAGGGGGTTGTGATCAGTAGTCGGGGTGAACTCCTATCCATACATATAACATTGCAGCTTTTGAAAAGCCCAGACAGTCCCTAGCCACTCCTTATTTACTGTGCCAGAGGCTTTCTCTCTGGGCAGCAGCTTCCTGCTCAGGTACACAATCAGGTGCTCCTCTCCCAAGTGTGTAACCTGACTTAGAACCACACCTAGTTCATGATCTGATGTATCTACATGTACAATGAACCTAAGAGAATAGTCTGAGCTGTCGAGCACAGGTGCCCAAGACAATGCCTCGTTCAGCTGTTGGAATGCGGTATCATAGGATTCCATCCACTGAACCTTTTCTGATATTTTCTTCCTTGTGAGATTGGACAGGGGTTTGGCCATGCTGCTGAAATCTGGCAAACATTTGCAGTAGTACCCTGCCATCCCTAGGAAGACCTGTACCTTCCTCTTTGGTGTGAGCATGGCCCATCCCTGGGTAGCTTCAATATTTACAGGCTCAGCCTGATATACCCACTGCCCACCCTGTTCCCAAGGTATGACACTTCTGCCATTCCTAGCTGACATGTCTCTGGCTTGACTGTCAGCCTACTAGCCTGCACTCAGTGGAACATCTCATCCACATGCCTGACATGATCCTCCCAAGTCTGGCTGTACATGGCTATATCATCCATGAACACCAAAGTGAAGTTTCCTGCCCCATTCAGAATGCGAACCAAGAGCCATTGGAAGGTAGCTAGCACATTCCTCATCCCAAATGGCTTTACCTTGAACTCGAATAATCCAAACAGTGTGACAAAGGGTGACCAAGGACAACCTCTCTCTCTGGCTTCTTGGATCAGGGGAATCTGCCAATAGCTCTTTGTCGGGTATATGGTGGACAGGTAACAGGCTCCTCCTAACCTCTCTAGAACTTCATCCATCCTGGAAATGGGGTATGCATCTGACTCTGTGCAGCTATTGAGCTTGCAGTAGTCAATGCAGAACCTCATGGCACCGTCCTTTTTCGGTATCAGTAACTGGGGAGACCCTGGGTCTACTAGACTCCCGGATCACTCAGAGAACCAGCGTATCCTTGATCTCCCCTTCTTTGGCATATATTATTTCTTCTGGAACTCTGTAGGGTGGCTGTCTCAATGGAGCTTTGGACCCTAGATCCACATGGTGCTCTTCCAGTGTGGTGTACCCTTGTTTCCTCATGAACATTTCTCCAAATGTACACAGCACCCCACACATTTCAGTAACTTGGGCTGGTGTCAGCCACTCCAAGAGGGTGGCATCATCCACTGAGGAGTCTCCCTTACTCTCTCCATGAAGACTCACCAGCAGGTCTGCTTCTACCCCTCCTTGGATAGTGGCACACAGCCAGGACCATTTTATCCATGTTATGGTAGGATTTCATTATGATTAAGTGGTAAACTAGTTGTTTGTGCCTCTTGTCTGGTAGCTCCACCACATAATTAACATCATTCACCCTCCTGACCACTGAGTAAGGCCCTTCCCAAGCTTCCTGTAGTTTGTTCTGCCAGAGGGGTATGAGTACCATCACCCATTGCCCAACTTTGTTCTCCGGGGCTGTGGCCCCATGATCATACCATATCATGTGCCTCTGTTGTGCAGCAGCTAGGTGCTCCTTGGGAAACCCCATGAGCTCCTTGAGCTATGACCTGAAGTTTAGGACATACTCCATGACAGATTCCCCTTGGGAAGGAAGCTCATCCTCCCCATCATCCCTTACCAAATAAAGATGGCCTCTTACCCTTTGGCCAAAGAAGAACTCAAAGTGTGGGAACCCTGTGGACTCCTGGGGCACATCTCCATATGCAAACAAGAGATGAGGTAGGTACTTGTCCCATTGTTTCATATGCTGGTCAGTGAATTCCTTGAACTGCTCTTGAGAGACCCACTGAATCACTAGACCACACTATTAGTCTGGGAATGGTATGGCAAGGCTCTGAGCTACTTTATATCACACTTTTTCCAAGGACTAACCATCAGGTCAGGCATGAAATTGGTGTCTTGGTCTGACAGAAACTTCTTGTGAACCAGTCTGGCTAAATATACACAGTAGTTCATTGGTCACCTTCTCAGCCTCGATGGAGAATAAGGGCACTACCTCTAGATACCATGTGGAATAATCTATGACCACCAAAATGTACCGCTTTCAGGTGAGACTTGAGGCAGAGTGTCCACAGCAACTTGTCAAAATGGCTCTTCAATAACAGGCAGGGGAATCAAAGCTACCTTAGCCTTGTTCCCAACCTTTCCCATCCTCTGGCACTGCAGACAAGTCTGGCAGTAGTTTGCCGCATTGTTAAAGATAGTGGACTGGTAGATATTGTTAGTCAGCCACCCTTTTGCATGGCTGACCCTAAGTGTTCCGAAAAGGGTACAGTATGTTGTGGGCTAAGGACAGATGCTACTTCCTATACTCCCTAGAAACCACTGTCTTCTGGAGTACCTCTTCCTGTGATCCTCCTTTCACAACCCACTCACAGTACATGAGCCCATTCTCCCAGCACACCTCCTTTTTTCCAGAACTCAGAGTCACCTTTCACACTGGTGGTGAACTTCCTTAATTTTTGAAGGGACGGGTCAGCTTGCTGAGCTCTCCCTAGCTTTGCATGCTTGACCTTCCCAAAACACACTCTGCTGTGGGAGAGCTGCACATGACTGGGCTCTCCTTAGTCTATAGCTATGGTTCAGAACTGCTGCTCCCAGATCATTCTTCAGCTACAACTTCTCTTGCTACTGAGGTAGGTGTTGCTTCTTCATGCACTGCCCCTCTGTGTCCTCAGGAGAGGGTTCCCTCACCTTGCTATAGGAAGTGACACAATATTGGCCCTAGTATTGAAGTCATTACATTACATTGACAGGCAGGTCTGGTACAACACCCACCTCCCATTTGCCCAGGCCACCTTCCCAGCTTAGAAAGACAAGGCCAGTGGCACTGAAGCCGCAGGACCCATCACTCTTCTAGTCTTAGAAAACTGGGTAGGCAGAATCTGTTTCACTTGAATCAAATCCTGCTTCACCAAAGAAATGGAAGACCCTGTGTCCCTCAATCCCTGGGTCACCATCCCATTTTCACACACAGTGTGCATGTGTGCAGTGGAGTTAGAGGGCACTGCACTCTGTGTACAGGCTATTAACTGCTGGAAGCTTCCCAAGCTACCCCTTCCAGCTGCACTCGCATCTTTTTTCACATTTTTGGACAGTCTTAAAACAAATGCCCCAGTTTCTGGTAGATATAGCACCTGCATTCACCCATCTCTGTGGTTTTGAGAGCAGACGACTTCTCTTTTTGTTCAGGCACAGGCTGTCTTCCTTTACATTGCCCCCTGCCACAGGCATTCCCCTTAAACTGCTTGATGGTCCTCCTCCATTACATTTCTGATGAGAGGATGGTCGGCTGGATATGAACTGGTCAACCCTCTCGGCTGCTTCTTTCACTGAGCTTGGAGTTCAAGCTAAATATTCTCAGACCCTCAGGTGCAGTTTTTAGAAACTGTTCCAGAAGAAATAAATATTTTATTTTCTCTGCAGAGTGAGCTTTTGCAACCTGTACCCATTGCTCTAAAAAGTTACTTTGCTGCACATTCATTTCAGCATAGCTGTCCCCTGGTGCCTTTCTTAACCCTCTAAATTTTTACCTATAGACCTTGAGAGTTAATTCAAAACATTTAGCAAGGTACTTTTCACATTTTCATAATTCATGCAGTCCTCATTGTCCATTCTGACAAAAGTTTCTAATACCTTGCCTGTATGCAGTAGCGATAGAGCAGTTGCCCAAGAAGCCCTGCCCAATTCCAGTTGCCCACAGATTCTCAAAAGTTCTTGAAAACAAAATCAAGTTCATCCCCCTCTTGATATTTGGGAAACATTTTAGAGCTAATGTTGCCATCCTGGGTTGAATCTCTCATCCATTACTCACAGTTTGTGGTGATGCCCTCTGGCACCGAATCTCCATTTTGGTTTTTAATTTGAGTTTTTGTTGACTGGGAAAAGAGGACTAGACAATTCTGTGTATTTTCAGCCTTGTCCAGGGAGAGTGGGATACAGATGGATGCCAGCTGACACTGAACCAGATTAACCAGATTAAGTGGTATTTTATTTGACTCTCATGCTCAAGCTTCTTCATATGGCTCTCATGCTGGCACTGCTTTTCTTGCTCCTCTCTCTCTCTCTCTCTCTCTTGCTGAATCTGGTGCTGGTGCTCTTTCTCTTGCTCCTTAGCCTCTCATATCTCCTCCTCTGCATCCAGACTCATCTTCTGAAGATCCATCTCTGCCTTTTGCCTCTCAGTTTCTGCCTTCTCTTTAACACATCAAGCTCCAGCTCCAACATCTGTACCCAGTCTACTTGCACAGCTGCCCCAGTCAAAGGCTCTGGCATATCTGCATTCTCCATAGCCTTTATCATACACCTTTAGCTAGCAGTGACCCCTTTCATAGTAACATAGTAGTTGATGGCAGATAAGGACCACTAGGCCCACCTAGCTTTCCTGGTCCCTTCTTTTGAGGATGGTTATCAATTCCTCTCATGTTTGGCTCTCCTGATAGGCCAGTTTTCTCTTTTGGCACAGCTCCTGAGGTTGTAGCAGTGAGCACCTCTCATATGGTCAAGGCATAATGTCTTCTATCTATCTACACTTGCTTAACAAGAAGGGAAAACTGGTAGATATGCAGTCCCCTTTTGTACATCCTGTTCTCTGACTAGACAAATAACTTTTATACTGACAAAACAGTTTCAGAATCTATCCCACTGCTCCCAGTGTGTGGCAAACTATTCTCTCCCAGACTCAGCCTACCAATGTTACCAGCATTTTTGAATCCTTCAGATGCCTGCGAGGGTCCTTAGCAGCTGCCACAACTCGGCATAGACACTCTTGGGGTATCTCAATGTCTGAATCCCTTCAGATCCACTGCAAATCACCTACCCATCTCTGTCACAGCTGAGAACACATTACTTTAGAAACAAATTATGGTAACTGTAGCCTTCTCTTCAGAGGTGGAAACACAGTTTGTCAGTTATAGTTCAGTTGGCTGTAATTCAAATGTCACAGAAACATGAAGTATATAAAAGGATATTATTTTAACATTTCAGGATATCTACCCAGATAACATAGGATACTACACAAAGGCTATGGGGAACAGTAATTCCACAGAAATGAAAAGAAAATGTTTGAATAGTAGGTTACACACATAAAAACCTATCCCCCCCCATTTAGCAAGGTGGTGAATCAGAGCAAGACTCAAACCCTTAGATAGTAGCTCATCATAGTCCCAAACCTGATTGTCTCTTTCAGGCTGTGCCAGACCTTAAGACCCTCAAGCTGCCCCCATGACATGACATCCAGTATGTCACTCTGACATCACAGATTCGACATTCTTTGTGTCTTGAGCTGGGTGCACTTGGAAAACCAGTCTGATGATGATCTGGACCTCAGACTTTCTTTATAAAAATACATCTGCTTTTTGTCCTGAGTTATGTCTAGCCCAGTAGGGATGTCTGGTGCTTCCTGAGATGAAAAGACATTTTCTAAGCTCTCCCATAACTTGTCCAGGGGTTCTGCTGTGGTACAGGACAACACAGATAGTGATTTGCTTCAGAGCCAGTTGGTTTGTTTTAGCAGAAACACTGATAATAACATCCTGATCTAGCCACTTTGTCCCTCCAGCTGCTAAATTCTAACTGATACTCATGCAGAAAAAATTAAAGTAAAAAACAAATACAGTAAAAGGTATACCTAGCAAATTGTTACAGTACTGCTAAATAAGGAAGATTATATCACTGAAGCTAACAGGCTAAGAGACAACACCACTTATGTCAAACTAAGCAATAATCCCATTAAAAGATTCAAACTTGAACTATGTGAACTAGTGGATAAAGCACTAAAATGGGAGCATCACTTAGCAGGAGTCAGAGTTCTGGAAAGTAAATACCCCCATTCTGACTACCTTTTTTTACCTCCAAAAACCCCATGAGAACATTCAACATCCACCAGGAAGACCCATAGTCTTGGGTGTAGGATCAGTGACTGAAAATCTAAATACAATAGATTTGTGGATTACTTTCTACAGCCTATAGTTATTTATTTATTATTTATTTAAAAGTTTTACCAGGAAGGCATACTGAACAGGCAGCTGCTTGATTCCAGATGCGTCTGAGGGGAAGACATAGGAGAACATTGCAACAATATACAACAACAATGTAAGAAGAGCACATTATATACAAGTGTATACGAAGATTTACAATACAGACATACAGAGTGCTTATATCCATAAAATATACATAAAGGACAATATAATGATGTATGTATTTACATATATATGTATAGTCACTAATCTAAGGTCCTACGCTCAAGACTCCACACATTTATTGTTGAAATTGAAGGATATCATTTGGCAACCAGAATATTTTGTGGACTGGGTTGGATGTCACATCATTATACGCAGCATCCCCATGATCTGGGCTTAATAGCCCTTGATTACATTTTTATGTAGACAAAACCAGGCCAATGCACCACCAGCCCCATTCTTAATGCAAGCATTTGTCAATGCCGAATATTTGCTTGATAGTATTAGCATTGGAAATGCAGGAGTTAGACAGATGCAGAATAGGAATGGCAGTGAAGTATTGAACTTCGCGCCAACCTCACCTCCAACCTGTAGAGATGGACAGGCATTGGGGTAAATGTTTTGGTCACCACCCATGATGTTCATGTTTTGTCACCTCACCCTACTCTGCAGACACCGACACGTGTTGAGGTGTGTCTTGAGGTGTTTGGCTTTACAGTCATCCCATTCCATAAGGACATATGCTGAAATGGGTACAGCATAGGAGAATGGGGTGAACTGTAGGGCTGAAGAGTTCAAGGTACAACTCGATGCCTGTCACTGGGTGGGGTGGCTGGGGGGATGGCATGAGCAGTACAGTCAGCAATCCAAAGGCACACCCCGATGCCTGTCAGTCTGTACAGGGTGGGGCATTATGGTTAGAAACCCTAATGCCCCAGGCGTTTGTTAGTATTTGCACTACAAATTCTCAACATGGCCTTTTTGTGACCCCACCTCATGAAAGCATGTGTGACCTCTTCTCATGAAGAGTGGCAGTGTGATTTTGTCAATGTGTCTCGAAGTTTGACTTCCAACAGTGACCGTGCCATTCTGGGCCACATGTACGAAAATACATATTGGGTAGGATATGAAGAATGACAGCTGTACCATCCATAGGGAGGTGTGAAGAGATGGCAATGTTGAAAATCTGTAGTGGGAATAGTAAAAATGCTCACACTTCCGAGCATATGTGAAAACCACACAACGCATGCATGTAACACAGTCATTTTAAGAACTTTCATCACCAAATTTTCAACATAGGCATTTTAGGACCTCTGCTCATGAACAGTGTCACTCTGATTTTCTTAATGCGTTCTGAACTCTGATTTCCTACAGCGACCGAGCTATTCTGTGCCCGAAGTGCGAAAACGCATTCTGGCCGGGATATGAAAAATGACAGCTATACTGTTCATAAGGAGATGCATAAAAATGGCAATGTTGAAAGCTGGAGTGAAAATATTGCAAATTGGAAAATTTACGAGCGTGTGTGGAACCTGCACAACACACGCTCGTAACACACTCATTTTATGGACTTCCGTCACAAAATTTTCAACATAGGCATTTTAGGACCTCTGCTCATGAACAGTGTCACTCTGATTTTCTTAATGCATCCTGAACACTGATTTCCCACAGCGACCACGCTGTTCTGTGCCGGAAGTGCGAAAACGCATTCTGGCCAGGATATGAAAAATGACAGCTCTACTGTTCATAAAGAGATGCATAAAAATGGCAGTGTTGAAAATCTGGAGTGAAAATATAGCAAATTGGCAAAGTTACGAGCATGCATCGCAACTGCTCAACGTTCGCTCGTAAAACAGTCATTTTTATTATTTTTCCTGCCAAATTTGCAATATAGAGTTTTTGAGAGCCCATCTCATAAACACTGGCACTGTAGTTTTATTAATTGGTCCCAAAAGGTGATTCCCCACAGTGGCCACGAAATCACCTTTCAGGACCGATTAACCCCATGACAGTGGCTGAATTCATGAGGAGGGGACCCAATAACCCCATGTTGAAAATTTGGTCCAAAATTCGAAAAAATGCCTGAGATATGCAAAAAAGTTGTAAAAACCCTATTTATGCCATTATACAGCTTACCGGCATTTCCTTAGTTCGTGGTCAGCTTTGAAGAGTGCAGACGTGTTCCTGGGCCACCAAAGATCGTCATGCCGGACTCCGGAGGTAAGTATGGGGTGAGGTGGTGTGGGGAAGCAGGGTGTGCAGTGAGTGGGTGCTGGTTGTGGGAGGGGGCAGGGAGACCGTGAGGGACCATTTTCTTTTTTACAGGTTTAAAAAAAAAAAATTGCAGGACGTTTTTTTCTTTACAGGGGCATTGGTCACACTGGGGTGGGCTCCTAGCATGCCACCTGACTGTTTTGGGGGGCTGTAGCCGATGAGGGAAGTGGGCACCCCGTCTGCACATATGGAGTGCTGGCGGGGGAACAAGAGCCGAGGAGGATTGGGCACTCCCTCGGCATAAACCAAACGTTTTGGTGGGGGGGGACCATTATGCAGATGGGGAGTGGGCTCCCCCATTGGCAACCTGAACTGGCGCAGGGACTGAAGCCGATGGGGATTGGGGTCCCTTTCGGCAAACAAACACTGTTGTGGGGGGGCACATGTTGCCAAGGGGGATTGGGCACCCCCTCAGCACTGGGGAGTTCAGTAATATTGTTTGTGAATATGGCAGCAAGCTGCCGCCATATTCACAAACAATATTACAGTACCAACATTCCGCCCAGCAATGACAGGTCGCTCCCTCATTGCAGCAGAATGGCTGATGCTGCAATGATGAGGTAGCCCCTGATTGCTTCGGCGAAAACATTAGAACTTGGTGGCACTTTTGGAAGCCAGTGTCATCAGCACACTGTGCCTCCGTTGGCCCACCACTGCCAAGCCCCCAAGGGTAATGCCTCCTTTGGCTGCTACAGTACCGCGCCTCCACAATCAGCTTCTCTCCTAACCTGCCACATAATCTTTCTTGCACATGTGCGCAAGCAAACATAAAAAGCAGGGAATTTCATACTGACTTTTTTTTTACATTTAATGTTGAGATTTTCATGCAGAAATGCAGCATAGCAATGGTGGCCACAATGGCACTTTAATTTGCCAATCTGCTTTTGGGTTGGTGGGAACAACTATTCCTCTTCAGTGATGTTGAAAACAGGTTCCTAGGGCAGGTGGTGCACTGGCACCACTTTATTGATGATATATTAATTATTTGGAAGGGGTCTAGAGAATCTGCTGAAGCTTTCATAAATGAATGAGAATAGCCTGAACCATTCCTTTGCAATGAAGATTCATGAATCAGACATGGAGTTTCTAGAGCTGAAACTAGAGGCCAAATCAGGAGAAAAGGTGGATACTGCAGGGTTCAGGAAACCCACTGCTGGCAACACTGTGATGCATGTAGCCAGTGCCGATCCAACACACCTGATCTCCTCCATTCCATACAACCAGTCTTTATGGCTTTGCCATAATTGTTTCAGGCAGGAAAACTTTTACGAACAATCCTTTGACATGTACTCTAGATTTGTGACACAGGTTGCTGTTCTGAGGTTTTGGATGAGGCTCTCAATAAAGCAAGCAACACTTAGAGAGAATGTTTACTAGTGCCAAAGCCAAAGGAACATAAAAATGATGGTTCCATGACATGTGTTCTCGAGTTTAACCCATTGGCACCAAAAATAAAAAGCACAATCCTCAGTAATTGGCCTCTTCTGTGACACTGCAGCATACTAAATATTTTTGAAGAACCTCCCAGAGTGACATACAGTCATGGAAAAAAAACTTAAGAGATCTGGTGATACACTGCAAACCTACTCCCACCTTGTCCTCAGGGATTTTATGTATGTGGTACAGTAATTACATGGCATGCAACCATGATTTGAATTGAAATGGGTTTGTAGTCCCTGAACTAGATATCAAAGTTACCATAAAGGAATTTGCAATATGTTGCACAGATGTTGTTGTGTATGTCTTAGTGTGTCCATGCAGCTGTATTGGGAGCACTATTAGACAGGCTAGGGAAAAAATCCTAGAGCACCTCAGGGATATAAGATCCGGAAATAATGAGACGGCAGTAGGCAAACACTTCTGTGATGTGCACAACCAAAATGTGAATCTAGCCAAATTCTGTGTCATTGAGCATGTACAACCAAAACAGAGAGGGGGAGCTGGGATCCAGGCACACTTATAAAAAGAGTCAAGGCGGACCTTAGAAACATTGAACCTACTAAACTGAATGAAGACCTTGAGTGTACTGATTTCTTGCAAAATAACTTGTCATGCATTTTTACTGAACTTTCATTTGTTTACTTTCAGATATGACGGTTACAAGGGTTGAACATACCTTCACTTTTAAATGCCCCCTTCTAACCCAACATTTCTTTCCCCAAACCCCCCTCTGCTCCTTCTAGTTTTCAAACACTACTGTATGTTTCCTCTGGGTCTTTTCCTTTACCTAATCTCAGCCCCCCACACACACACACACACCTGATCCCATAAAACTCTCTTTCTTACCCCAGCCCTTCTTAAAATTTTGTAGCTTTTCTTTCTTTGTACTTTTATTTTCATGTTGTTAACTCTGGATAGCCTTTAGGCTGGGATGAACTAACACTGAAAGACTTTGCATGCACAATTGTCATACTATGACAATATTTATTATGGGCAACTTTACTGGACAATTGGACTGAATCACTATTGTACTGTGTTGTTGTGTTCAAGAATGGTGAAGATTTAAATAGACACTGTGGAATTATATATTCATTTGCTTTCAGCAAGTCATCCATATGGACTATGCAATTTAATGCCATCATTCTGCTTAGCAAAATATGGAGACTGCGTTTCTGAAAGAATAACATTTGAGAGTACATTTGGTCATCTACTCATCAATGGATTACATGTCACCATAAACAGACTGTGCTGGATTATTTAATTTATCTGTGTGTTTGTTTTTATAGGTATAAATCCTAGTACTAATACAGTATATACACTAAAGTTCTGTTTGTTATACTGTAGGTGGAGGTTTGTGTGTGTAAAATCAGTTAAGGGCAGTATTAACTTTGATTATGTGTAAGATCACCTTGATTGCAGATCCAATACCATGCACTAGCATAATGAATTCTATGAATATTTATGAGCAAGGCCTATTTAAGCTGTGAGAGCTAGCTGATGTCATTAAGTCATGCCCCATGATAAACAGCACGCTTCAAAGCACCGGAGCACTGGGGCAGTCACACCAATTAGTTGATGCATGTGGAATAAAGTATTACAAGTTTATATCAGCCTGAGTGTGTTAGATTTTGTTTTAGTTTTTCTTCAGAGAGTGCAGCAAGTTTGCACACTGAGAAACGTCATCTCCTCCAGAGGACTTCCTTGGAGATGACTGCTTCACAGGTGTTTCAGCCTTCTCTGCTGACTTCAATACTACCTGTTTTCCCTTGGTTGTAGGTCTCCCTGCTCAGTGGTCCCCTTTCTACTTTGACCTGCTCTTTTGGTCTTGGATCTTTGTATCAGGGTACCCCACAGTATTTTTTATTAAAAGGTTTATTAAAGTTTATTAAAAACCTCTGGAACCCTTACTTCTACTACCCATAATTTTTGACAGTTTCTCTGTTTCCTCCTTGCCCCTTCTGTATATCTGTTTTTTTAAATATACCTCTCCTGGCTACACACTTCACCCTCTGGTGTTCCGGCCCTTCCCCATGTTCCCCTCTGCTTGCCCACAATTGCTCTAGGCAACAGGATCCCTTTTTGTGTGGCCCTTGTGTCCTACCATACATGTGTTCCTGTTTTACCTTGTGCAGTGTTCCCTATGTATCTGCTCACTACCTGTGAATTGCCCTTCAGATGCAGACCACCTTCTTATGGTCATCATACTATGCGACAATCATACAAGGTGTCACCTGAACCTGTGTGAATTAATTACTGGACTGCTATGACTGATTTGCCTTCAGCAGAACCACTCCACTCATGCCCAGAATTCCCTCCTTCTTTTTGACCTCCCTTGCTGAAAAACTCCCTTTTGCATCTACATGTACCAAAGTACAGACCTTGGAGATGAAAAGCTGTTGGTAATTTTGGTGAGATATTTTTAAAGATGGACAAGAAGCATCAGTGATACTCTTTCTGACATGACACATTGCTTATCAGGACAAGAAACGTAGAAGTCAGAAACAAAGAATTTGTCAACAGAAAAGAACTGCTTGGCCCACTGAGTCTGCCTAGATGGTCCCTGCCTAGTCTGTCTCCACAGACCCTAACTGGTTTCTGGTGACCCTCCCTCCTCACAATAGTCCCTTGTATCTATCCCATGCATGCTTAAGCCCCTTACTGTTTTTGCCTCCACCATTTCCACTGGCAGTCTATTCCATGCATCCATCACTCTTTCAGCAAAGTATTTCTTCCTCACATCCCTTCTAAACTTCTGCCCTCCAGCTTCATCACATGCCTCTGGTTCTGGTTCTCTTCCTCCTTTGAAATTGACTACCCTCCTGAATCCTGTTCACCCCCCATGACGTACTTGTAGGTCTATGTTATGTTCCCACTTGCTGTCTTCTCTTCCAGGGTGTACATGTTGAGACTCCTGAGTCTCTCCTTGTAGGGCTCTTACTGCAACCCCTGCACCATTTTATTTGCCCTCCTCTAAACTGCCTTTACCCTGTCTGTGTCCTTTCTGAGGTGTGGCTTCCAGAACTGGACATAACACTCCAGGTAGTGTCTCACCAGCGAGTGACAGAGTGGCCACACCAGTTCCCTCCTCCTGCTGGAGATACCACTCCCTCTGCATCCCAGCATCTCACTGAACCTACTTACTGCTTTGTCACACTGCCCTGACACTTTGAGATCATCAGATATGATAACACCAAGGTCCCTTTCCTGCTTAAGGACTGTCAGTACCTCCCCCCCCCCATTCTATGCTCGGCTCTTGCATTCCTATGACATAGGTGCATGATTTTACACTTTTTGGCATTGAACCCCTACTGCTGTGTTCTTGGCCACTCTTTGGGTTTCCCAAGATCCCTATGTATGTTTTTCACCCCCTTCCTGAATGTCCACCCTATTTCAGATGTTGGTGTCATCTTCAAAAAGGCATACCTTCCCTTCTAATTCTTCTGCAATGTCACTTATAAAGACATTGAAGAGGACCAGTCCCCATACTTTTCCCTGTGTAACCCTGCTGGTACCTCTCCCATCATTAGAGTGAGTGGCATTAACCAGAACAAGCAATGTTAGATGCCTCATGAAGACACTGGAGAACTCTAATGTCCATGTCAGCAACCTGGTCACCTTCAGTTCTGATAATGCTGCTGCAATGTTGAGGAAGAATAATTCAGTTTTGTCCGGGCTTAAACAAGTCAGTCCTCAATTTATTAGTGTGAGCTGTGTTTGCCTGTTGGCAGATCTTTGCAGTATGTCTGAAGGGAAAGCATTACAAGCACCAGTGTAGGAGTTGATCTTAGACATACATTGCCTTTATTCTTCAGGCTTTCAAAGGCAGCAAACACTGAAAGACTTTACAATATTTGTGGATGCTGAGTCACTGTACATCATCAAACATGTGGCAGCCAGATGGCTTAGGTTATATAGTCTTGAAATGTATAGTGGGCGTGTGGCCTTCACTGTCATACTTTCTCAGCTGTGAACAGCAACAAGTTGTTGTATTTTGGTTATTTATATTTTGTTATCTTGTTTGTTTGTTTGTTTGTTTATTCGCTTAACGGGTAAGCACACTGGAAACAAGTTCCTTTTACAGGTGCGACCCACATATATTGCATACAGACAATACATAATCAAACATACATATACAATGCAGCAAATTGCAGACAAAAATGTCTTTGTTACGTATAAAATTCATAGAAAAAAAATCATAAAAAACAGTTACAATTAAATTGAGATTCGAAATACATCCTTAATGCATCGGCAAACTTTTTGACAGAACACAACCACCTAATATCTTGAGGAATTTCATTCCAAATGAATGGAGCAATATAAGCAAAGGATCTTTGTCCACTTTTAGATTTCATAAAAGGAATCTCGAGAAACCTACTGTCTGACCTATGTCTAGAATAATGACCATCAATATATGGTCTCAAAAACTTTGAAATACTATGTGGAATTCCAGAGTCCATAACTTTATATATATGAACTTGGCCACACAGTATTGGAAATTTAATGAAACCGTAACCAGCCCATTTCTTTCAAAATCACACAATGATGAGATGACTTAGAACAATTTAAAAGCAAACTTAGCTATCAAGTGAAGTAAAGTGGATTTCTTTGAAATCACTGTCGCAGAAGCAGTGTCAGTAATCATAGCTGCATAGTTCACAATAGGAAGTAAGCAGCAATTTGAAATAACCAGCCTAGACTCAGGAATAAGAAATGAACGGATTCTGTACAAAGAACCTAATCTACAATGTATTCTTGAGGTAACCCTCAAAAAATGAGATTCATAACTTAGATGAGAATCTAGTAATACCCCAAGATATTGAAATGTATCAACATAGTCAAACAGTAATCCATCAAGAGATTTAACTTCCAAAGTACCAACCTCAGATCTCAGTCTAGGTGGGGTACCAAAAACCATCACCTTTGTCTTAGATTTGTTTAAGAGTAATTTACAGGCCATAAGTGAAGACTGAAAATTGCACATTTCTCTGTTAAAGAAACACCTAGATCTCCAAATGACAAACCCTGCGTATAAATTACTGCATCATCAGCATAAAGTGTTAAAGAAGCATTATTAATCACACTTACTAGTTGATTAAAAAACAAAGAAAACAAAAGTGGTCCCAAAGTAGAACCTTGTGGAGCCCCACACTTAACCATTACAGAGTCTGATACAGCACCCCTATATTTAACCCTTTGAAACCTATTTGTTAAATAATCCCTCGTCCAGTCCAAGAAAGACTCACCAACTCCCAATGACCCAAGTCTAGAAATCAACAATTGGTGATCAACTGAGTTGAATGCCTTGGTCAAGTCCACGAACACGGCACCCGTCAGACACCCTTTATCCATGCCATTAAGTACCGCGTTCGTGAACTCAACCAAGGCAGTCTCAGTACTCCTTCCCTTTCTAAAACCATGTTGGTTCTGAGACAATAATCCAAAACGATCCACATACCCAATCAACTGATTATAAACTATTCTTTCCTGAACTTTAGCTAAAGCAGACAAGATAGAAATAGGTCTGTAGTTACAAAACTCATGTTGTGAACCAGATTTAAATATAGGAGTGACCAAAGTATGTTTCCATATATTAGGTATAGTACCTGTAACAAAAGACAAGTTGAAAATAATACTAACTGGAAGTGCTATAACCGAGGCAGCATCCGCCAATAAACTAGGACATAAGCCATCAGAACCAGCTGAGCTGTCCCTCTTAATACAATGCAACAACTTCTCTACTCTCCTTCGGAGTAGTAGTCCTTAGTACAGTTTAGGATTAACTGTAAAATCTTCAGTCAATCCCAAGTAGTTCACCTTGGACTGGTCACTAAAGGAATCAGACAATGTAGTAAATTTCAAATTAAACTCATTAGCTATCTTCAGTGGACAAGACAACAAGTCACCATTCAACCTCATTGAACCTGGTTGACAAACATTAGGCCTTATGAAATTATTAATTGTTTTCCAAAAAGTAGTAGCGTTAGATAACCCTTCACATTGTTTATGACGAATATAGTCTGTTTTAGCCTTCCTTATCTTAGCCTTACATTGGTTCCTTAAAGTCCTATACGCATGATAACCAGAAGCAGAATGGTTCATTTTATACGTTTTCCAGGCCTTGTCTCGTTGTCTCATAAGTTTAATCAAAGGAGGTGTTAACCACCCATAAGTTTTCCCTCGGACCCTTCTTTTAACAAGGGGAGCTAACTGGTCCAAAACATGTGTAAACTCAGTAATGAAAAATGCAATGCAGAATCCACGTCAGGATAGAATATAAAAAGACCAATCTATTTTACCCAACTCTGTACAAAAAGAATGTACATCAAATTTAGAAAAGATCTCGAAATCCTTATAATTGGCTTAGACTTCTTCAGTCCCCATGCTTCCAAATACAGAAGACTGGATGATGATCACTTAACGAATCAGAGGTCAAACCACATTTTATCATATTAATAGGTCTATTTGTTAATATCCAGTCCAGCAATGTGTGATTTCCTGATCTATTATTGTGTCGAGTGGGCAAAGTAATAATCTGTTGTAAAACCAGACTGAGACAAGACCGTATTTAACTTTGTTATATCTGAACCCATCCAATTTAAATTAAAATCCCCAGTAGTATTAACTCTGTAGAAACCCCAGTATTCAAAGCATTTACAAGTTCTTGTAAGCCTGATTTGCTACCATTAGGTGGAAGATATACACAACAAATAGTTAATTTTTGACAAATCCAACAATAACTGAATAGTAATATGTTCACAATATTCCAAATTACTGTTAAATATAGTGGTCTCATTTACCATTAAATATTCCTTAACATAAAACAAAACCCCACCCCCTCTACCAGTGGCACGATCCTTTCTAAAAAGTTTATAAGCAGGTATACAAAGTTCAGTATCAAGAACAGGTAAGGTTAACCAGGTTTCAGTCAGTGCCAGAACATCCGGATTATATAAACTAATCCATGACTCCACCTCATGAAATTTAGATGTTAAGCTTAATACATTAAAATGCATAATTTTGAGGCCATATGAATGCTGCAAAAATCACTATCTGCCATATCGTTTGCTAAAGGA
Source organism: Neoceratodus forsteri (assembly GCA_016271365.2). Classification (NCBI taxonomy): domain Eukaryota; kingdom Metazoa; phylum Chordata; order Ceratodontiformes; family Ceratodontidae; genus Neoceratodus; species Neoceratodus forsteri. The sequence continues at coordinate 1,273,882,759 of CM057450.1, read as the reverse complement.
CCAGGGTTGCTTTCAACATTGCCAGATCGAATTAGCAAGAGAAAGCAATGTAACCAGGTTCTTATGCAAACAGGCAGAACACATTTCCGTGTCTTATATTTCCTAACACTGTAACCCAAGTTATAACACATGTATTTAACCTTTACACCAAATAAATGACTATAATTAGGAATAAACAGTTGAGTCTGGAACTCAGAATCTGATTAGTTTCATACGTTCTAAAGTCATTATTAACACACATAGAACAAAATAACCCATCAGTACACAAAACACAAAGTGTATAGACTACACACAACAATATCCCTCTGTTAATCATAACTAATCTATAGGTACAAACCCAAAAGAAATGATTAACTCTAAGCAAGATATTACAAACTCTAGTAGCCCAGTCCGTCCCCGGTCTGACTCCGGTCAGACTCCTCTCTTCACTTTGCCGTCCCACTTAGCTGCTGCTGCTTTGATGCTGCCGCTGTGTAGAAGGCAGCCTTTATATTGAAATCGCCCCCCCTCCACTTCCCAGAGCTGCCACCATCTGGAAAAATGTGGAGACCAGAACAGAATTCAATGAAAGCAGGTGATGGCAATAATGCTGCAAGCAGGTCAGGTACTGTGCTATTACCTAGCAACCCAAGTCAGTCACAGCTCCACAGAACTTTAGCATATACAATTCTCAACAACAGATGACTCATGTGCAGACTCAAACAGCAGTCTATGCAGCACACTCAGGTCCTGTAGCAGCTTCAATGTGATTAAAGTTAAAGTCAGTCTACGAGTTAAGGGAGGGGTAAAACAGGTCAAACACAGCAATTCAGGTTTCACTCACAGGCTTGCAGGCTGTGAAATTGTAATTCACAGCAGTCATTGGTAACTCACAGATGGCAACACTGACAGATAGAGTGTTATCAGCAAAAGATAAGAGGAAATAGCCAGTCACAGAACCTGCCACACTCCGGTCAGACTCCTCTCTTCACTTTGCCGTCCCACGTAGCTGCTGCCGCTTTGATGCTATCTGTAACTGGACATCTGCGAAAATGGGCACTTGTGCTCACAGACCTTTCAGTATAAAATAAAAAATGAAATTAAATGAAATAGAGGATAATGCATGGGTAGCCATACACAACAAGCCTGCATTTCCATAGGTTTTTTTGTGGCAACCAGGAACCTTGAGAGTGAAGCTCAAAATGTTCCCTGGTTGACACAGAACACTCAAGATGAATACACAGGCTTGCCTGTATATGAATGCCCATACATTATCATTTATAGTGTATAGGCATTCATGCCTCTCTATTTCAGATACTCTGGTTCCTGTCAGTGAATTGGGGGTTGGGGAGGAGGCATTTGAGAGTTGGGGATGGCTAAGGTTACTGATTCAGTGTGCTGTAGCCTTTTCTATAAGTTCAAGTTTAAAACAAAAACAGCTTCCAGCTCAATTCAATAGAGGAAAGCAGCTATGTGGCAGCATTCTAAGTTGTTGTGCTGCAGTAGTGACATCTCTACTACAGCACAACAACATAATGATGTCACTACTGCAACACAACACGCATATTCCAGGCATGGAATTCCACCTGCATAATAGGGTTCCATCATACACTGTAAACTCATTTGCAAACACCTTCAAAGCCATGAGCTCAAAATGGTTTTCATGTTTTTGCTTATGCTATGGAACCTCTACAAGATTTCAATGTGAACATTCAAACCAGAGAGTGTTTGCTTATGAATTTGGATGTGGGCATCTGACGACTTACACAAGCCTATGCTGGCATACTGAAGGCAGAAACAGTAGTTCAGCTGCTACAAAGAAATGGCTTGACAGTTCTCAAAAATAATGACAGTTTTCTGCCAAAAAAGAGCACTATAATTAGTTTAGAGGTTGAGAAATATATGCAAATGAATGAGGCTGTCATGTGTGGAACCTCAATTAAGGCAGCATTGTACAAAAAAGTAATAGCCTTTTACACTGCACTACTAGACAAGATGATGAAGAAATCATCCCTAATAGACATATTATTGCAAATGTGCCAGTAATGTTTCTGAATCAATCTGCAAAATGTAGGCTGACAAGTAAAACAGTGGAATATTTGGGAAAACATCTTAGACTTTGCACTGTAGAAGATTCAAATAGATTCCTTGATGAGTTCACTACCTACCAGCTGTCTAAAATAGACACAGTTATAGGTACAGGATGCCCTGTAACTAAACTACTCTTAAAGTACTGGGGTGCTGTTCTAAGAGAGATGGATATGGAGGTACACAACTCATTGTTATGGAGACTGATGCAGATTCTTCTCTGCCTGCCATATCCAGTTCAGAACTGGAAAGAGCATTCTCCTTGGGGATGAAAATAAAGACTGGATTATGTCCCTCACTAAATGTGAACACCTTAAATCCTCTTTTATCAATCAAGATGATTGAGTACTTGTCATGCTTGGAACCTCAACTGCCCAGACATACTTTGGACATGACACAGAGAGCCAAAGCTGCTTCTAACAGTCATAAAATGAGTTGGAAATGTTTTACTTCTTAACTGGCTATAGAGCTTGGAGGGTAGGAGATTAAGAAAGAGAAATGTGTCTTGTTTTTAAGCCATTTCAAAATAAGGACTTACAGGAATGCTTAGGGTTGGAGGCAAAGGACTGTATCTATGAAAGAAGAGGGTATGACAAGCAGTTGAAAGGTGAACAATATAAAACTACTATGAGAGGCTATTGGTTTAACCAGAGTGTAATAATTGTTTGGAATTCCTTTCTTGAATCCATGGTATCATGTCAGACAACTAACTGCTTTTAAAAGCATTCGGATAGTCACCTAAAAATAATTCCATATCTGGTTATAATCATTGAGAATTGGTAAGCATTTCAAAGGCTCTAGTAATCCATCTTTGCTCATACCCAATCTTACGTATCCTATAGCTAAATAAGTTCTGAGACCTATATGTTAATTCACCAGAAATGCACAGGTTGGAACAAGTTTAGGCACTGGGATATGGGAATTTGGGCCAGTCACATACAGAATTCATGAGCCACTTCATTCATCCCTGATCGTAATTATAAATATGGCAACCACTTTGCCCACTGAAAACCTTCAAGTCCTTGAAGAGTAAAACTCCCAAAATGATAGAAAATAAATGATTAAACATTGATACATTCCTTACACATATAAGTAAACTCATAGAATGCTGTGCTATTCACAGTTTTTATTCCTATTATTTCCTTGGTGACATTGATAAATCCCCCTTCTATCCTTACCAGCTACAGTTAGTCAGGACAACCTCTGCTGCTTACACAGCTTCAGATACAATTGAGACCTTGGTTTCATGTAATGCTTTCTGCTGTGTGTGAGGGGGTAAACATTCTGCCGGAGGAATTCTGCTGCAGTTTGAATTGTTGGGTTCCATAGTAAATAAACCATCCATCTACTGAATGGGTGGAAAGTCCAGTGATTGATAGGATGAAAGATGGAGAACAATTCCATTTTACTAGTTACTTTTCACAAAAGATAATACCTGCTTTTAATTTAAAAAATCGCATTTTTTTAAATGGTTTCTCAGTTTACCAATTTTATAAATGTTCCAGGTCATTTGTTGTCTGGGGTTAATGCACTTTCAGGTGTTAAAAGTACTCTGTGCAAGCTCCCCATGCTTCATGAAACACCTGGTCATGCATTACCTATGACAACTAATGGTCTGTCATGTTATATTGCTTCCATTACATTCAGATCCTCCTAAAAACTAAACTTGATGTGTCTTTTCTTAAATGAGGAGGACATAAACAGAATATTAAAGGTGCAATATGTTATTACTTTTATCTTTTTTTTTTACTTTCTGGTGTGCCATTTTACTTGTGTGTGCAATATCACATGTAGGTGAAACGTTGGAGTGTTTGGTGGCCAGCTATGAATTTTGATCTCTGAATAAATTTCAAAAAATTACTTTTAACAAACTTGCTGGAGTCTGTTATTCCATGTCTTCTGATGTCTCACATTTTGTACATTTGTCCCAAATTGGTTGGTCTGGAGGTTGAGAGGTATGCATAAACTGAAGATTTGGTGTCCTTTTGTAAAAAATATCAGGCCAGATGAGAATTTAAGACCCTGATATTTAACAGCACATGCATTAATATGGTTAGCGGGGTGCTAACCCAGGTTTGCACAAGCACTCCCGACTGGCTTATGTTCAGAAGTCCCAGGAGTGCCCATCAAACCAGGCAGTGTCACAGCACTAAAATACTGCTCTGCCCATGGAAATGAGAGGGTCCCCTCATGCATACTAGATCAGCATTATAATTTAAGGTTTGCAGTGGTTGTAAACAGCCCCCCAAGCAACGCTATTTACTGCCACCAAAAACACTGTTAAACAGGGTGCTAAGCCCCCTTCCCCACCCTCTCAAAGGCAGAGTGGCTGCACTGCAGCTGTCCACCTCATTCTCCTATTTGAGCCCAGTTACACATTTCCTGGTGGTCCAGTGTGTTTCTCTAACTCTCTGATCACTCCTCTGAGCTGCACTGAAACTGCACTGGCAGCCCAGTGTGCCCCCCCTACTCATGATCACTCCACTGAGTTGTACTGAAACTGCCCTGGGGGTCTAGTGTGTCTCCTCACCCCCTAATCGCTCCTCCAAGCTCTCTGCTACCCTCTGTTTTTTGCTGTACTGAATCAATTTATGTATGTTTCCCTACAATGATTTATTTGCAAAGACTGTGAAGTCTGGTACCATTTTTTGATGTTTGTCCCTCTTAAATATGCCTGATCATCCATTCACACAGTGTACAATGAGTCTCTGGTGGTCCGGTGGCCCCCAACAACCCTCCACCTGACCTATCCACTGACATCCCACATCCTACATCCCTCTCACTCCAGTGGCTGGCAATCCTCTCAGCTTGGTACAACAACCAGCATACACCTTCCCTCACCTTTGCAGTCAGCCACCATATGAGCCATCAGTAAGCATGCATACAGTACTGTTTATGCACTCTCTGAAAGCTGATATGGTAGCCACCATGGAGGTAAGAGGTGGGCTGAGCCAATTGCTGTATCAAACTAAGAGGAGTGCTGGCTGCCTGGGTGAGGGGGTTGCAAGGAGGTGGGATATCAGTGGATGGCTTGGGTGGGGACTGTTGGAGAGGCCAGCATACCACCAGTTGCTCATTGAACACTGTGTGAATGGGGAATCAGAGGGGTGGGGGACCACTATGCCACCAGGATATATTTAAGAGTGACAAACACCAAAAACTGGCACCAGACTGTTGTAGAGGCATAGGTCAGGAAGCACAGGTAAAACAGGAGAAGTTGTAAATTCACAAGTAGCATTTTATTATTATCAATAACAATAAAATAAAAATAAAATTTTGCAGGACAGCTCTTGATACAGGCAGTTCAACCAAACAGAAGTCCTTCATCTGAATGTCTCTTTAAAATCTTCAGTTCTTTTGATCACTAAACAAAACATTGCTCTCTTTTTATAAGATGTTATCCCTGGCAATGAAGTTCTCTATCCTGTTCTTTTAAATTACACTACCTGTGTTCTACAAACTGTATTAAGACTTTGTCAATTTCTTTCCTATAATCAGCCTAAAGAATATATTAGTGTTCTTAACAGGTACAACAAATTAAGACATCCTGTCCCAGGGCTGATTTCCTGCTGATAATTCTTTTTTTTTTTAATTTAATATGCTTTATTGAGAAAAAATTCAACATTACCATACAAACAGAACCAAGCAGCAAAACAAAGTAAAAAGATGAACAACAACTAACACATCCCTTCCATCCCCACCCTCCCCCAGCAGAGCGGCACCACCCAAATCAGCTGATTGCATTTGAAAGCTCAAAAGCTCATAAGACGTGATCAAATTAACTACTAGGTGACAGAACTACACACAACAGGGAGCTCAGCTGAATACTTTACATTGTGTAGAGAACGTGCAGTTTACCCAAAATCTTATTAAAGAAAGACAGGCAATTATGTAAACTCACAATCATCCTGTCTACCCTAATATTAAACAGGAGTTCCTGCAAACACTCATGGTAGGGTAAATCAACAATATCCATCCAATGGTGCAGCACCAACTTTTTAACTGAAAGAGAGATCAATGCCATAAAGTATCTGCACTCCTTCACCTCAATATTAGTGTAATCTCCCACAATACATATGTCAGGTGAGAAATAACTATCAGTCCCAAGGAGGGGATCTGCTTTATTCCTATTAACGTCCATAAGGGAGCTACTTTAAGGCAATCCCAAAAGTTCATGAAAGGACGTCCCTTCATCTTGCCCACACCTTGTGCAAAAGGCAGAATAGGTTCTACCCATTTTTGCTAGTCTAGTAGGAGTGAAATAAAGGTTGTTTAAGATATGAAACTTGGTAAGTTATAGCTTATCCTGAGTTATGTAGGTCTAGGTATCTTTCCAAATTTTCCTCCAGTTGAAGGAACGTTGTGGAAACTGAACGTTCCAATACTGAGATACACCGTCCAACCCTGGGAAGATTTTTGAAAATAGCACCACATACATTTTTGAAACAGAATGAGGTAATAAAATTACCTCAATTAGTGCTTGCAGGAACTCAAAAAGATTCATGAACCCAAAGTTGGTCCCAAACATGTGTATTATAACATGACAGAGTTTATACACTTTAAAGGATAGAGACCCAGTCAATTGGAAAAAAACACATAATTTCTCCTGAAGACAAACACCTACCATTTTGGAGTAGATCACACACTTTAACATTAGCAAGTTGAGGTAACCATGTATCAGAAAGGACTTTCCCATCAATTTTAAAATTAAGGTTCCAAAAAATAGACTGGGAAAGGTCCTTCCCATGACTGCACTTCATAAACGCATATAATTGGAAATGAACCCTGACAAACATACCAATTACAGAGTGACGGATTCCATTGGGTAGAACTTTGGGGGAGTTATGTAACAGTGCCCAAGGTGATAAAAATGCCTGAGTTATCTGCTCTTTCTCCAGGGTGAGCCAAATAGGAGAATAAGTGGTGGAACTTGTCACTAGTGACGGGCAGCACCATTTGAAATACTTGCTAGCATGACATGCCCAGTAATAGAGACCAAAATGAGGATGCCAGAGGCCACTACATTCTTTAGGAGCAGCTAATTTATTATAGGCATGTTGAGCAGTCTTACCAGACCATATAAATTCTGAGATTAAACCATGCACTTTTTTGAACCAGGATAAGGGCAGCCAAACTTTAAGCATATTGAGGGGTTAAAAAAGTCAGGGCAAAACATTCATCTTCACAAGGTTAATCCTGCCCCAAAGAAACAAAGGTTATATTTTCCATCTCCGCAAATCCTGTTGAAAAACAGAGACCAGATCAGTAAAGTTAAATTTCTTCACTTGGGCTTCATTTCTGGAAAGGAAAATACCCAAATATTTAAGTTGTTTATGGGAACAGGCCATACCAAGAATCTGCATATCTGATTTGAGAACCCTGGGGTTTAATGGCATAAGCATGGTTTTATCCAAATTAAGTCTGGAATTGGATAATGAACTAAACTCATGAATAGTGGTCAGGGCCACTGGGATGGCTGATTTGGGTTTCAATACATGTAATAAGATATTGTCCTCATAAGCGGAAAGGTTCAATTCCCAGGAGCCAACCCACATCCGAGTAAGGATCTGATTAGCCCTAAGTTTGAGGAGAAGAGGTTCAAAATAAAGGTTAAATAGAAAGGGAGAAGAGAAAACTCCATTACAATATATTCAGGCACTAGGGGAGGAGTATAACAGTCTAATCCATCTAGTAAATGAAAGGGGGAAACCGAAGCACTCTAGGGTAGCAAACAAAAATTGCAAATCAACTTTGTCAAAGGCCTTTTCTGTGTCTTGGGGACAGCAAAGCAATAGGAATATCTGAATCCCCTAGACACAAAAAAGATATGGGCAAGTGTGTGGAGGTGGTCCGATAAAGAGTGAGTAGCCATGAAACCCATTTGTTTGGGACCGATAAGATTGGACCATACTTGGCAAATCCTGGAATCCAAGAGTTTTGCTAAGATTTTAATATCATAATTTAGCAAAGAAATTGGCCTGTAACTTTCTCTAAGGCCTTATCTGGTTTTGCAAGTAAAATAATCAGTGCCTCCAGTAGGGTTTTATCTGAAAAGCCAGATGTATACATATAGTGAAAAAGATGATGCAGCCTTGGGGCTAGTTCTGTTGCAAAAAGTTTATAAAAATTCAGGGAAAAGCCATTGGGACCTGACTCTTTATCTAGTGGCAAAGTTCAGATAGCTGAGAGAATTTCTGCTTCAGTGATCGGAGCTAATAAGAGAGATTTCTGGGCCTCAGTCAAGCTAAGAAGGGGAATAGGGGCTAAATAATCCCTACCCATATCAATGGAAGGGAGGGCAGGCATGGGACTGTAAAGCAGTCTGTAATAACTTTCAAACTCAGAAACAATTTCTTTTGGGGAGTTTCAGAGTGCCAGTTTCAATTGACTGGATGGTAGCTATCATCCAGGATGCTTCTTGCTTCTTAAGTCGTAAAGCCAAGGGGCTTACTGCCTTTTCACCCTGATCAATGTATTTAGCCTGAGTTTTAAGAACAGTATATTCCACTTTCTGAAGCAAAAGTTCTGCATACTGGTCCCTGAGAGAAACGAGTTTCAAGCGTTGAGAATCAGGAGTAGTAGGGGACAGGTATTTTTCTAATTCCCTAATCTGGCAAAGCAAAGCCGTTGCCTCCTTTTCCCTCTTATGTGTATGAGCAGAGGCAAGATGGATGAACTCACCCCTAAGAAAACATTCTAAGGTGCACCATTCAAGATCAATCCTCCTGGCAGAGCCCACATTATTGGAAGTGAATCACCCTATTTGTTATTTAATTCTGGATACAGTATACTCCTCCTTCAAAAGCTGGTTGTTCAACTTCCATGAAGTCTGTTTCCGGAAAGATGGGATCAGAGAAAGATTACACCACACTAAAGAATGGTCAGAAATTACCCTGGGGGCAATCCTGCTGTCCAGCACTCCACCCAGCAGAGCTCAGCTGATTAAAGGAATAATGCACAACAGGGTGTGTGTCGTGCTGGGATAACATCACACCTGGGGTGATTAGGCACGAGGCTGCAGGCTGAGTGTGACTAATCACCTCAGAAGTGACGTTATCCCAGCATGACACACACCCTGGAGTGCATTATTCCTCTTATGCAATGGCTCATTTACATATAAATAAAAAATAGTGTTTAAAATGTTTCTTTTTGTAATTTTTTACTGTGGAAGTATACTGTTTTAAGAAATAGTTCATTATAGCCTTTGTGCAGTAGATGAAGCTGTGTGTGTGTGTGTTTTAATGATGTGCCTCCCCCCCCCCCATCTTAGTCTGGTTGGTTCAGTCCCACTCGCTCAAACTTTTAGGTCTTGTACTCTTCGGGAAGGAAAAAGGGTGTACGGGAGAATAATCTGCTGACTTCTGAAGTACCATTCACATTAAGTAGCCTATTGAGCACAAGTCATTTTGTGACAGCTGCAATCAGAGGATGTGTGCAGATTGGGGAAAATATGGTTTATTTTGAGTTTGTTGAGAGGTTTTATTTATATTATTATTTTGAAAACTGTTGCTTTTGCCGACATTCCTGTAAGAAAGCAGGAGTGGAGTAAAGTGAAGTTGGCTGCCGAGCGATGCACAGTGAAGAGCGAAGTGAGAAAAGAGAGCCTTGTGCGCTTTAAAAGATGCGGCTGCTCACTGACTCACTGTGTGCTCTAGGTCTGTGAACCCAATCGTAATGATGGGTTTCACTTACGTGTTTTTTAAATAATGAAACCAATGTTTGGAGATTTGGGGGGAATGTGTGAGGGTTCTGGCTTTAATTTTGTCTGGTTTCTGTGTGGTGGGAAGGAAGCATTTACAGAGGCCTGAAGCAGATCAGTAAGGGGAGCGTGGCACGCACACACAGTCTGTTTACAGTCACAGTTCCTCACAGTAGTGCAGGCTGCCGGTTTACAACCTGGCTTTACTTAGATGTGTTTTTTTTTGGGGGGGGGGTTCTTTTCTAAATGACGTGTTCAAATGCAGCCATTCATACACAGAGCTGTGTACTGTGAGGAATGAGCGCGTCGCGGCTTTCACTTCAGTTAAGAGCAGGATTCGGGCAGCAGTGAAGGCGATCACAGAAACTGGACTGATTTTTTCTTTCAACATTTCATGTGATCATAACTGTGCTGGGACTAGATCCGTGATGTTATGCCAGGATAACATCACGGGTCCAGTCCCAGACTGACCAATCGGAGCCCTAGATTCTTTCTCGACATTGTATAATAAAAAACTCGAAAAGAAGAATCTTGGGCCATAGAATGGAAAGTGAACTCCTTTAGACGAGGATGCAAAACCCACCAAGGGTCACAGAGCTCAAGATCATCAGACATCTCAAAGATGGAGTGCTGGGCAGGAGAGAAACCTGATCTGGGTCTATCTGTCCGATCTAGGTCCTGAGTAAAAACAAGATTCCAATCTACCCTATCATTATAGAAAGAGAGAGGAAGGGAGTTAACAACAATGACAATTCAGTAAAAAAGGAAGAAGAATCAGCATTCGGGCTATATACTGTACACAACCCATTAAAATGTCAGTGTAGTCAAGAAAACCTTGAAGAAATATAAATCTGCCACCCAGGTCCTCCACACACTGCTCGCAGGAAAACCGAACAGTCTTAGAAAGGAGGATAGCTACTCCCCTACTATTTGTACTATCACTTGCAGAAAAAACTTGGTTAACATTTTGTCTCTGAAACAGGTTGCCCTCACTCTTAAGGAGATGAGGCTCTTGCAGGAAAAGTACATCACACTGAAGTTGCTCCATTTGCTTGAGGATTTGATATCTCTTCACTGTAGCACAAGCTCCCTTAATATTCCATGAAGCAGGAGGCATGGCCAACCATGAAAGAAGATGGCCACTTAATTGCCTAGCTCTCCATGCCTTTGGGGAAAATCTGATGTAATCCAGCATCGGGGTCATTAATTTGCTACCGACTGACAGTGCATCACACTTGTGAACCTCTTGGGCACCTATCTGTCTCAACTATCCTATTGCAAGTGCCCTCGTACTGCTGGAAATAGCCCTCTTTATGTAGGTGCAGCGCCTGGCTCCAGCTGTGGCCTGCAGTGCTCCCACATCGGGGGAGAACTCCTGTACTGAGCAAATGTTCACCCAACTGATGTCCCAGATGGCACAACTTACCTCAGCAGTTAATGCAATGAACCAAACGCTGCACAATATCGAAGTCCACATATTTCACACGGAGCAGATGCTAGGATCACATGATGCTGCCATTGAGGATGTCTCGGCCACTCTGCAGGGACAAGCGAAGCTGATACACTCCCTTCAAGACAAGGTCAATGACCTCAAAAATAGAAGCCGCCAAAACAATCTGAGATTTGTCGGCTTTCCCGAGGAGGTTGAGCAGGCGAACGCTGTATCCTTTCTCCAGCAAACCCTCCCAGCTCTTTTAGGCCTCCATGAAGGTTTCAGGTCTCAAATAGAGTGGGCCCACCACTTGCTGGTTCCACCTCCTAAATCGGGCGAGCGGCCCAGGCCATTACTGGCTACATTTCTGGACTATAGGCAGAAGGAAGCCATCTCAAAAGTAGCCAGATACTCCAACAACATTATGTGGCAGGGACATCAGATCCAAATTTTCCAGGACTACTCTAGGGAGCTATTTGAGCGCTGGAAGGAATATGACCCTGCCAGAAAGATTCTCCATAAGCATAACTACTCATTCTCCCTGCGCTACCCTACTATGCGGGTCATGTACAACCGTGCTCCATTAATGTTTGCCACACCTGAAAGCCTCATGAACTTCCGCAGAGCACAACACCCAGCCACTCCTTCACCAGTGGCCTCTCCAGAGCCGGAAAGCTCCCAGTTGGCTCCAAAAGAACCCCCTACCAAACCAGAGGTCAAGCTCTTCGAGGTTGCATTACCTCCCAGGTCCAGAAAGTGGCATCCCTTGGCTCGTCATTCCAAACGCCAACACCCGACTGCTCATGCATGCTCTCCTAGTCCTCAACCGGAGATAGAGCTCCATTCTCAACCTAGCTTGGATCTTCAAGCCTACTTCACTCTGAATCCATATGCACTGCTACAAATGAACACCCAGGAAATGATAGCAGAGACCAGCATGGACATTACCCCCTTGGAGGAAGACATCATGCCTGCTACAGCCCCAGCAAATAGATCTTGGGCAGACTTTGTGGCCTCCTCGCCTGGGGAGCCAGCTGCTCCATCATCTCCTCTTGCTGCTGGCTCTGTAAGGTGATCTCCAGTGGATCAACCTTCAGATAAGGCCCAAACTGTGGACTTTTTGGACTCTCCTACCTGACTTTTATATGGCTAAGTAGCTGGTTCCAATCTACTGGTGGCTTGATGGCGGGATAGGCCTATTTGAGATACTATTCCCCTCCTCTTCTCCTCCTTTTTTTCTGTTTCCACCCCCCCTTCTGAACCCTCATGCTGGGTGACCAGCTTGGAGCATAGACCAGAGGTCCGCCCGATGTATAGACAGCTCATATTCGGGTGCGAGTCTCTATGAGGGGCAGGCTGCTGAATGTAGAGGGGTTGCTACCACAGCTCCTTTTTTTTCTCTTTCTCTTATGGCAACCAGAGCAGATGAATGCACAATTTGCTTGTCTACATCCTGTAGCTGTGCTGAGAGGTGGGCGCTTCAGATAGGTGGCTAATAGACCCCCAAGTCCTACAACACCCCAAATGGCATGGGGATCATACTCCCCTCTTTGGGTACTATGCTGTCTTCATCTCCACCTCTCAGGAAAGCCATTGGAGGCCTTGTAGCTTCGGCAACTGACCCTATGCCATGGGGCTTTCTATTGGCCGTAGTTTGGCCTGTTTTATGCAAGCAATAAGACACGATGAGGTGTGGATTGTCTCCTGATAACAGCATGCCCAGGTGCATTGTGAGGCATGAGGCGCTTGTGTCGAGTGCCTTATGCACCTGGGCGTGCTCTTATCAGGAGATAACCCACACCTCGGAGTGTCTTATTGTGCTTATAAAATGGCCCCCCCAGCTAATTATAAAAAAAGAAAAAAAAGAACAAAAAATTTAGAAGTATTTAAAAAAAAGGTTTTAATACAAGAAATAGTAAAAAATAGTCCTCCGTAAAAGTACTGTCATCATTTGCACTAGAGGGTTTTATATATGTTGGTCATGTTGTGTGGCTATCGTTGCTACAAAGACAGTTTATGCTCACCTGTGAAACACAATTCATGGTTATTATTTTATTTATTTATGTTTGGGAAGTTTCTGCTTTCCAAAGGCTGTTTGTGGGATGAAGAAGTAAGTGGCCTGAATTGTTTTGTGAGGGCAGTGGAGCTGCTCCCTTCCCCACCCCCTCCCACACCGACACCCACACACAGACAGTGCAACCATGAACACAGGCTATTTTATTTAATAATACTATTTTTGTACTTGCTGTGGAAAGACTGAGAGCATGCTGTCATTTTCTGCGTACCATCAGGTTTTCCAGCAGCGAGTGCATCTCTTGGGGGCCGCCGTAGCGAGGAGCCTGCATTTTCCAGCATTGTGGGAAACTGCAAAATAACTTTTGATTGGATGGTTACGATGAATGTTTGACTTGTAATCGAGTAGACAAGAGGTGATGGTAAAGATGGTGGAGTATTTTTTTGGGGGGTATCATTTGAAACAGCATCATGGCAGCACATGCTCAGCGCTCACTGGATGACAGGCGACTTTGTTAAGAGAATGAGAAAAAAGGTGATACTTTTAATATTTTAAATGAGTGGCAAGTGATAGTAACAGTATGATGGTAAGGAGTTTTAAAAGGTGGCAACAGCGAGAGATATTTCTTGTGGGGGGGGAGGGCTGCAGCTGGCACCGAGACCGGAGCTGGGTCACAGCAATGGAACTTCATGCTGTGAGCTTTGCCAGGCTTTGTTTCTGTTTTCAGCTGGCACAGCTCACTGATTCTGTGCTATTGTTGGGCTGGGGAATGAAGGGTAGTGCCGGTTGGCACAATACATGCTGATAAGGACACGGCTGAAACTAGGTTTCAGCCAATCAGCATTGTGGATTTTTTAAGCCCATTTTATAAGTAGTTAAGAATCATATGTGTTTACTAGTTCTTACTGGTTTTTTTTTGTTATACTGTTTATACACTATGTGCGCTGAGTGCAAACTCTCTATACATAGGGAGTTCTCTTATGGGTAGAGTCCAAAGGGAGCAGCAGCATTACTGCTTCTTGGAGCTGGTCACCCTCTTTTTTTCAGCCTTTTCCCAGGTACTTTGTCTGATTCCTAGTTTTGCTTTTTCAGGGATCTGGGATTATGACTGACGTAAGCTTTATCACCTGGAACATGCAGGGGTAAATACCCCAGTGAAGTGTTCACAGGTGCTCGCTCATCTTAAAAGGCTGAAAACAGATGTCACCCTGCTCCAAGAAACTAAGCTTAAGCAGGAGGACCATGACAAACTCAGGTGGGCATGGGTTGGTCAAGTCATTTCCTCTTCTGCCTCCACGCGCAAGTGAGGAGTAGCCATCCTGCTACATAAGTCCCTGCAATGGTCCCTGGTTGAAACTAAACGGGACTCTGATGGTCGATGGGTGGTGGCGGTATTTAATACTCCAGATGGCCCCCTAGTGGTTGCTAATGCATATGGTCTGAATGAAGATCAGCTGGATCTTTTTCATGCCCTTGCACATACCGTCTCATCCATGGCATCTATTGAGGTACCAGTGGTAGTAGGAGGCGATTTTAGCCTCCCTTTAGACCTTCTCCTAGATCATAGCTTGAATGCCCCAAACAAGCACCCAAGAGCTTGGCTGGATCTCAAGCAGCTGTTAACTGACCTGGGCCTGCAAGAAACCTGGAGGCTTCTTCATCCCAGGGAAAAGGATTTTACCTTTTTCTCCCCTGTCCACAACTCCCATTCCCATCTTGACTATTAGCTACTCTTCCCTTTCTTGATACCTGCAATGCTGTATTCATTGATCTTCCCAAGAGTTCTCTCAGATCATGCTCCATTTTGACTTTTGATAACACATGGTCAAATGGACACCTCTCCTCGTACTTGGCGACTAGACCCACTCCTGCTGCGGGATCCGGACTTCCCTCCTTGGCTCACCACTCAGGGTTGAGCTCTTCTTGCAGGACAACTCCCCTTCCTCGGCAGAGTCAGCTTGCCTTTGGGAAGCCCTGAAGGTCACCATAAGGGGTGCTGTCATGGGCTATGCTGCCAGTCACAGGAGACAAAGGGAACAGCAGCTTAGATCTCTCGAAAAGCGGCTGGCAGATTTGGAAGCCAAATGCAAGCGCCACCCCCGTCTGGCCACACACTCTCCCCTTCACCTTGAAATAGTGTGCATCCGTCATGATATTAATGAGCTCCTTGCCAGGAAGGCTGAACTAGCCATCCTCCATTTGAAGCATAAGTACTGGGGGGGGGGAAGAGGAGGAAGGTGCTAGCCTACAGGCTGCGTAAACAGAGGGCACAGCGCTTTATATCAGGTCTCAGGCGACCTGAGGGGGGGGCAGCACAGGTCAATCAGGATCACATAAACTCCATTATGGTGGATTTCTGCAAAGATCTTTATACCTCCTCAAGGGTATTGGACCCCACAGAAATCTGCCAGTTTCTGAACTCTCTCCCCATCCCTTGGCTGTCTTTGCTGCAGGCATCTGCGCTGGAGAGCCAAATCACAGTGCCGGAGGTTATAGCTGCCCTCCGAGCTCTGAATACAGGTAAGGTGCCAGGAGGAGATGGTTTTCCTCCAGAACTCTGGTCTGTTGTTGCCACCAAATTGCCCCGCTGCTGATGGACCTTTTCAATATTGCACTAGCCACAGGCTCCTTGCCCCACACTTTTAGAGAAGCAGTTATTGCAATCTTCCTCAAAAAAGGGAAGGACCCCTAGCTCTCATCTAGCTATCGGCCGATGTCCCTTATTAATACGGATAGTAAAATCTTTGCTACAATCCTGGCCACCCATCTTAGTCCCTTACTTCCCTCGCTCATTCACCAAATCCCAGGTTGGTTTCGTACCAGGCAGGTACAGCACAGACCATATCCATTCCATGATCAACATCATGGCTTTTGCTGACCATTGTCCCACCCACGCTGCAGCTGTGGTGATGGACTTAAGAAAGCATTTGATTCCCTTGAATGGGACTTTCTGCTCCAGGTGCTTGAGGTTACGGGATTTGGACCTCACTTCAGGTCCTGGGTTGCTGCCCTGTATTATCAGCCCCTGGTGTGGCTTCTTACAAACTCCACCCTGTCCTCTCCCTTCCCTCTTGGGCCGGGCACCAGGCAGGGGTACCCGCTGTCCCCTCTCCTCTTTATCCTTTCAGTGGAACCCCTGGTAATAGCCATCCGCACATCTTCAGATATTAATGGCTTCTGTATTGGTGACAAGGTCTTTGCTACATTTCTGTATGCTGATGATCTGCTAGTGCCCCTAGCTAATGCCCCAGCTTCCATTCCCCCTGCTTAACCTGCTAGCCGAATTTGCCACAATTTCATGGCTAAAGATCAATCGTTCCAAAATGGAGGTGTTGCCACTCAACGCCCACTGCACAGAACCGTTGGTTTCCCAGTTCGGGCTACAGTGGGCTGCCCACTCATTGGTATACCTGGGTATTTACCTAAATACAGATCTGACCAAAATCTGGGAGGACAACATTAAGCCCCTGCTGGCGGATATCAAAACAGAATTCGACCAATGGCGTAAACTTCACCTCACCCTGGCTGGGAAAATCTTGGCCATAAAGATGGTCACTGCTCCTAAGCTTTTCACATATTCCACTGGTGCTTCCAACAACATGGGTTATCCTCATAGATTCATAGATAAGTTAATCTCTGGGTTCATATGGGAAAACTACAGACCCAGGTACAGTAGGAATAAGCTACATGTGCATTAGAGGAGGGGTGGAGCCTGCCCTGGACAGAGGGGTACAAACTAGCATATCTTATGGTGCAAACCCTTGCTTGGTTCCTTCCACCTGGGGCGGAGACCCTGCAGTGGGTCAGCATGGAGGTTGAGGTGGCTGGGCGGCAGTCTGTATCGGCCCTGTTGTACTCTCCTCTGTCAAAACACCTGCAGGACCACCCCACTATCTCCGCTTCTGTCTCCACATGGCTCCTGGTCTACAAGAATTTGGAGGCCAACCCACTTCCCTTGGTTGAAATGCCCATCTGGCATAATGGCGCTCTTCTGGTAGACAGGAAACCCCCTTTTCTGGGCAGACTGGGCCAGCAAAGGTATCTTTAAACTGTCCCAGGTGCTGGACAAAGAGGGCTTCACTCTGCACCCCTTTCGGGAGCTAGACTCCGAATTCCACTTGGGGGGAAAAAAGCTTTCTGGCAATACCTGCAGTTGCGCAGTGCTGTTCTGGAACACATTAAAAACTCTCCTGGGGCTGTAAAAGGGGGTTATGGCCTACTTTTTAGACGGCTCTCCGTTAAAATGGGTATAGCTAGTCTTATTTATTTGGGCCTTAGGAGTCACCTCTCATCCAGTTCCGACTGGCTAAAGTGAAGTGGGAAGAGGCCCCTCCATCAGCCCATCACAGATGCCCAATGGCAGGCCTGCTGTTAAAATGCTCACTACTACCTATCTGAGGTTCAAAGTCAGCTCATTCAAAATAAGATCCTTTCCCACTGGTACCGCACCTCCCTTATGCTGCATCGTGTGCATATTTTAGGATCATAATTGGTGCTGGAGGTGACACCCATATGGGGGACCTTAGTCATATACTATAGCACTGCTCGTGTATCTCCTCCTTTTGGTCTGCAGTGCTGGGGCTTTCCGAACAGGTTCTGGGTTTAGCCATTGGTGATGACCCTTTGGTCTGAATCCTTGGGCTTCCCCCTGCCAATGTTAAACTTCCTAGTAAGCAGATGAGATGGCTCACTGTCCTTAGTCTGCAAGCCAAACTGCTTATTCTCTGCTGTTGGAGAACCACAGAGGTCCCCTCCCTGCCTGAGCTGTATAACTCCCTTTCAGTGATTGCCCAGTTGGAACACTTGTCTCATGTGGTATCTAATAAAATGCGTCATTACTACTTGTGCTGGGCTCCATATCTGGCATACCTTTCCTCTCGTGCAGGTATAGGTTGAAAGATAATATAATTGTTTCTTTGGTTATGGTCTAATTAGCTGAATGGGTGTGGTATGCTCACCACCTGACTCCCTTTGTTTCTGCAATCCGTATATTAATTAACTCCCTGTGCCCAGTTCTTATGTATTGGGCAATATAACTCCAGTTGGATATGATGTTTCTGTTTTGGTGTTTGTATATATGCTTTCCTTCCAGGATGAGATGTTGCCTCAGTATCCCCGAGGATCCTTGGACTCCTGATCCCTGGATGTCAGATGAACTGTGGGGGTGGGATTTTGCTGATGCCTCATCCTACTGTTTTCTCCCTGTGACTGCTCAGGGTGTTGCAGCTCTGATACATGCTTGATTTAAATATGGCTCATAATTCTGATGGGCATTGTCATATATGTGCCACTCTCATGCTGGATGGACATGTTTGGTGTACATGAGTGCTTGATTGTCTTGTACCCTTACTACATGTTATATGGCTCTATTACCATGTATGACAAATACTAATAAAAAGTATTAACAAAAAAAACAAATATTCCATGAGGCAAATTTAATTGTGGTTGCCATAGATCCAAAAACGTGAATAAGAAAAGGCTGGAAGATTCACCCCTCAGCTGTAAAAGATTACCATAGCACCAGAAAGGCCACTCTGCCTCCCCCCCCCCTCCCCATTGTATAAAAGGCAACAAATAAGGCAAGGAAAAAAAAAATTCCAATCCCCAATAAACAAACCCCCAAACTCCCAACAAACTGGATCCTCCTACAGTCGCACTACACAGTATGTCACCAAGCAAGAGATAAGACCAAACCCCAACAATTATCCTCCTCATAGTAAAAACTACACACACTAACAGGACCATGGTGAACCCAAACCAACTGCCACCTCCCAACTGAGCCCTTCTGCCTCCACCCACCCAAAAATCCCAAACCAAAGGTCTAGATATAACAGTGGAGAAACGGATTTGGTTTTAAAACCAGGGTTTCAACAATGCCACTTATTGTTATAGTGCCCTAATCATGAACAAGTAACTATAGAATAACAACTCACAATAGCAATTTAAGCAGCCTAGTAATAATGAAACAATGAAACTGGGTCTTCCCTTAAACACAACTCCTTCAACCCAGTGACACCCAGTATGATAGTAAAACATAACAAGCATTTGTCAATGCTAAATGTTTGCTTGCTGGCATTAGCAATGGAAGTGCAGGAGTTAGACAGATGCAGTATAGGAATGGCAGTGATGTATTGAACTAACACCTACTTGCTCACCCCCCACAGCTAGCAGTGGAACCAGTGAACCGGAGGAGTGGCTATCTCTACAAGCAGTGTGCAAAAGATGGAGATTAGCACCCAAGAGGTGGATAGGCAGAAAAGGGGCAAAATTCAGCAGAAGGGCAGACAGCAAGGAGAACCAGGGATAAAGGACAACCAAGGAAGGGGCTGGAGTAGAACAGCGAAACAGTCTAGGGAGGTCAAATCATGGAAAGCTACAAAAGCAATGCCAGGAGCCTTAGCAACAAGATGGAAGATCTGGAGGCTGTCATGCAGTAGCTAGACCTGGACATTGTGGCCATCATGAAATCTGTGTAATGATAACCATGACTGGGAGATGGCCATACCTGGCTACAACATATTCAGAAGAGACAGGGCAGGTAGGAAGGAGGAGGAGTGGCACTGTATGTGAAAATGACATAAGGGCCACAGAGATCCAGGAGGAACAAAATGGGGAAGAGATACTGTGGGTTAAGCTGGAAAGGAAAAAGGGGCCAGCCATCCGCACAGGTGTGGTCTATAGACCACCAGCTTAGGAGGAAGAAACAGATAGGGAGCTGATGCTAGCCATCCAAAGGATGGCAGACAAGGGTGAGGTTGTACTGGTTGGAGACTTCAATATTCCAGACGTGGACTGGAGCATCCCAGCAGCAGCATCAACTAGGAGCAGATTTATCCTGGACTCTTCAGGATGCCTTCCTCAAGCAACTGGTCATGGAACCAACTCGGCAGAAGGCAATACTGGACCTTGTGCTCACAAACAGGGACAGTGTGATGGGGGTAACAGTGGAGGAGCACCTGGGGAACAGTGACCTCCAGTCATTGTGGTTTGAAATCACAGAAAGAGCAGAACCAAACCACACAAAAACACGTATCCTGGATTTTAGGTGGGCAGACTTTGGGAAAATTGGGAGATACTTGAAAGAGGCATTAAGGGTAATGGAGCAGGAATCGGGGGTTGAGGAACAGTGGGCAGTATTTAAAATGGGGATTACAAGAGCAACAGAATTATGCACTAAGCAGGTTAGCAAGAGGAAAAGGAAGAGGGGACCATTATGGTTTTCCAAAGAGGTAGCAAAGAAAGTGGAAGCCAAAAAGATTGCATTCAGGCAATACAAAAAGACACAGGCAGAAGGGGATAGGGAGAAGTACCAGGAGAAGCAAAGGGAGGCAGGGAGGTCAGTAAGGGAAGCCAAAGCTCGGACAGAAGAACACAATGCAAAATCAGTGGGTAGAGGGACAAACCTTTACAGGTACATAAGGAAAAAAAGAAAGGCAAAGAGAGGGAGGGAGGGAGGAAGTGAGACTGAAGGGGAGGATGGGGGCGTGGTGGAGGATGACAACAGTAAAGCTGACATATTGAACAGGTATTTCTGCTCAGTCTTTACTGAGGAAGAGGAGGGTAATGGGTCTGAAGGAGTACAAGGGTGAGAATGGTGCAGAATGGACACAAGTCCCTTTACACGGAAAGGGTCCTGAAGGAACTGGAAGTAATAAGAGTTGATAAAGCAATGGGGCCAGATGGGGTACCCCAGGGTCCTTAAAGAACTAAGAGAGGTGGTGACTGAACCTCTGGCTATCCTGTTTAGCTGATCACTGGAAACAGGGAGGTACCCAAAGACTGGAGGACAGCAGATGTAGTCCCTTATACAAAAGTGGGAACAAAGAGGAAGTGGATACTACTAGACCAGTCAGCCTCACCTCGGTAGTGGGGAAGATCATGGAAGCACTACTGAAGGAGAGACTGGTGGAACATCTGGCTGTCAATGGACTACAGGACCCAAGGCAGCATGGTTTCACCAAGGAGAGGTCGTGTCAGACCAACCTAGTTGAATTTTTGACTGGGTGACTAGGGAGGTGGATCAGGAGGGCAGTGGACATGGCCTATCTGGACTTCAGCAAGGCCTTGACACTGTGCCACATAGAAGACTATTACACAAACTGGGGAATATGGGGTGGGCAGGACAGTAGTGTGGTGGTAGGTAACTGGCTGGGCTGCAGGACACAGAGGGTGGTGGTAAATGGCTATCACTCCACAGAGGGAAGAGTGACCAGTGGGGTACCACAGGGATCAGTGCTGGGACCGGTCCTATTCAACATCTTCATCAGTGACATTGTGCAGGGCCTAGAAGGCAGAATTTCACTGTTCGCTGATGACACAAAGCTCTGTAACAGAGTAGACACACCAGAGGGTGTAGACAGAATGAGAAGGGACCTGCAGAAACCTGAAGAATGGTCAGGGGGTTGGCAGTTGAAATTCAGTGCAAAGAAGTGCAAGATAATGCACATGGGGCACAAAAACCCTGGCACAATATATCAGTTGGGGGGTGAGGATATAGCATGCACCAAGCAGGAAAGGGATCTTGAGGTTATCATCTCTGATGACCTCAAGGTAAGGAAACAGTGTGACAAGGCAGCAGGTAAAGCAAATAGGATGCTGGGATGCATGGGCAGGGCATCACCAGCAGGAAAAGGGAGGTCATAATTCCACCATACAAGACACTAGTGAGGCCCCACCTGGAGTACAGTGTACAGTTCTGGAGACCTTACCACGAAGGACATACACAGGGTAGAGAAGGTTCAGAGGAGGGCAACAAAGATGGTACATGGATTGCATCACAAGTCCTATGAAGACAGGTTGAAGGAACTGAATATGTACTCCCTGGAGGAGAGGAGGAAGAGAGGGGATATGATAGAGACATACAAGTATCTTACAGGGAGGAACAGGGTGCAGGAATACACTATTTTTAAGTGAAAAAGATGTTCCAGGACTAGAGGGCATGGCATGGGATGAAGTTGGAGGGAGTACGATTCAGAGGAAACGTGAGGAAGAATTTCTTCACAGAACGGGTGGTGGACAAGTGGAACACCCTGTCAGAGGAAGTGGTGGGGGCTGAAACAATCACAGGATTTAAGAATGCATGGGATAGACATAAAGGAATTCTGGAGGTCAGGGGTAAGGGGCAACAGACTTCTAGGAAAACATAAACTGAACTTACAAGCTCAAATGGGCAGACTGGGTGGGCCATAGGCCCTTATCTGCCGACACTGTCTCTGTATCTATGTATCTATGTACCTTGCAGAGATGGACAGGCATTGGGGTGTGCCTTTGGGTCATCACCCATAACGGTCACGACATTTCACCTCACCCTACCCTGCAGACCCTGACAATTGTCAAGGTGTGCCTTGGGGTGTTTGGGCTTTACACTCACCTCATTCCATAAGGAAATATGCTGAAATGGGTACAGTATAGGAGAATGGTGTGAACTCTGGGGCCAAAGAGTCCAAGGTGCACCTCTATGCCTGTCACTGGCTGCAGGGGTGGGAGGGAGTGGGGGTGGAATGGCATGAGCATTACTGTCCACAATCCCAAGTTACACCCCTGATGACTGTCAGTCCCTATAGGGTACGGCGGATGTCTGTCAGACCCTACAGGGTAGGGCGTTATGGTCAGAAACCCTAGGGCCCTGGGCATGTCTTGGTATTTTTACTCTAAGTTTTCATCATGGGCTTTTTGTGACCCCACCGCATGAACAGTGACACTATCAGTTTGCTAGCCAAAAGGTGAGTTTGACAGTGACTGCGCCATTAACGCCACAGGTGCGAAAACACATTTACAACATGGCATGAAAAGTGGCAGCTGTACTGTTCATGAGAAGGTGTAAAAAAATGGTAATGTTGAAAATCTAAAGCGAAAATATAAAAAAACTGGTGAAGTCATGAGCTTGCATAGAAACTGCACAACGCGCACCCATAATGCAATTATTTAGGGGATTTTGTTCATCAGATTTTCAATATAGGCATTTTGGGACCTCCATTCATGAACAGTGTTACTGTGATTTTCTTAATCTGTCCCGAACACTGATTTCCAACACCGACTGTGCCATTCTGTGCTGGAAGTGCAAAAACACATTTTGGCCAGGATGTGAAAAATGACAGCTATGCTGTTCATAAGAATTTGTGGGAAAATGCCAATGTTGAAAATCTGGAGTGAAAATATTACAAATTTGTGAAGTTACGAGGATGCGTAGAAACTGCACAATGCATGCTCGTAACACAATCATTTTATGGACTTTTGTGACCAAATTTTCAACATAGGCATTTAAGGACATCTGCTCATGAACAGTGTCACTGTGGTTTTCTTATTCTGTCACGAACACTGATTTCCCACAGTGACCGTGCTATTCTGTGCCAGAAGTGCGAAAACACATTTCAGCCAGGATGTGAAAAATGACAGCTGTACTGTTCATAAGAAAGTGTAAAAAAATGGCAATGTTGAAAATCTGGAGTGAAAATATTACAAATTCATGAATTTGCGAGTGTGCGTGGAACCTGCGCAATACACGCTCATAACACAATCATTTTTACACCAAATTTGCAACAAAGGCTTTTTGAGAGCCCACCTCATGAACAGTGACACTGTTGTTTTCGTTACTCAGTCCTGAAAGGTGATTTCGTGCAGTGACCGCGAAATCACCTTTCAGACCGAATAACTAAATGACAGTCACTGAATTCATGAGATGGGGTCCCAAGAACCCCATTTTGAAAATGTGGTGCAAAAATTCGAAAAAAATGACCAAGATATGCACCAAAGTTGAAAAATCCCTATTTATGCTATTATACAGCTTACCAGCATTTCTTCAGTTCGCGGTCGGCTTTGGAGAGTGCAGACATGTTCCCGCTCCACCGAAGATCGTCATGCCAGCCTCTGGTGGTAAGTATGGAGTGAGGGGGGTGGGGAGGTGGGGTACACAGAGGGTGGGCGTGTGCTGGAGGGGGCAAGAGAGTCAACAAGGGACCATTATCTTTTGTTACAGTTCTTTATTTTAAATTATTTTACATGGATGACGTGGGACTTTTGCCACGCTGGGGTGGGCTCCCAGCATGGCATCTGGAAGTTTTGGGGTAGCAGTGGAGCCAGTGGGGGATTAGGCACCACCATTGGCCATACAGTGTGTGGGGGGAACATGAGTATGCTGGACTTCTGCCACACTGAGATGGGCTCCCATTGTGGCAGCTGGAAGTTTGTGTTTTTTGGAAGGGGCCACTGGAGCCGACAGGGATTGGGCACCCCTGTCGGACATACAGTGTGCTGGGGGGAAGTGTGCATGAGCTGAGGGGGACTGGGCACCCCCTCGGCACACAACAAAGGGGGGGGCGCACACATATAACCACTGTTACAATCAGCGGTGGTGACGTGGAGGCAATTTGCATACTGCTGACGGCAGGGCAGTATTCAAATTGCCTACACGTTACCACCACTGATTGTAGCGGTGGTTTGCTTTCAGCTGTACGCCACTGCAATCTGAACTGCTGTCATAGACAACTGGGGCATTCATTGGAGCAGTGTGGCCGCCCCTGCGAAAATGCTAAGGGCATTGGAAGCGGGGGTGCCACACCTACGAAAACTTGTATGGTGGCACTATGTTTCTTGCATATGCGTGCAAGCAAACATAAAAAGGAGGGACATCAAAACACCTAACAAATGAAGATGTCCAGTAAGTAAAACTTAGAATACTTTAGGCAATATAAAATGTTAATACTAAAGTACAAAACTGTACAGTTCAACAATATGAGTTCCAGAAGGCTGTGTGTCCCTCCACTTATAGGAATGAAAAAAACAGAAGTGTAGCTCACATTATTACACACATTATTACAGCCAGAATGAAGGTCCAGCATTACTAAATAGAGGGCTTCAGGACCATTAATTCTGCAGTAAGATCTACATGAGTAAGCCCAAGTAGAGCTGTAGTGTCCAGGGGTGACATTTCACAGCCAAATTGCGACAAGTCCCTCTAATATACAGTATGTCACTTAGGTGTGGACTGAAATGCATGGATAAAGTCTAGGGAGTGAATAGTAAACATAAAATCAACAGTCAATGTACCTCCCTAAACAACTTACACAGAAAGTCCATGAGGGGTCCGGACATCTGTTCCTACAGTGCGAGCACAAAATGTACCTGCTAGGGATGCTGATAAGGCAATGATGGTTGTGGTAAGATCAGCCACCCCCCAACGAGAGTCCATGCCAGCAGCTGAACCAAACTGAGTAACTATGCCCCTAGAACCACCAGAAAGGAAGCCCAAGTGATCTACAGGTGATGATGAGGGGACAAGTAATGCACCATACTCAGAGCCGTCATTAATCAGGGCTCCAAATTGTCCTCCGATGCAAGACCTTCAGACAGAGAGACACAGTTTAGGCATTCAAAGTACTTTGAACTAGAATCATGGTTCAATCCAGGAAAACAGCTCCAGGGGAAAAATGTAGTGCAGATCAGGTGAAATCGAAGGGAAACACTTACAGCGCCATAAGGAGGGTAGATCAGGATGTACAGATGTAGATAAGCATTAAAGAGCTCACCCACCTGTTAGGATGACAAAATCAAGGCCACCAAAATTACACCTTCAATGTGACCCCAGTAACCAGAAAAGGAATTTGGGACAGTTCATCACAAAATTGTGCTTCAATGCAGAATTGCAGTTCAAACCAAAAAGGTATTGTACATTAGTTGGTTAAAATTAGCCAAAAACAAAACCTCTATTGGCACAGTTCAGGTGAGTCAGTGGTCTTTCAGATGAAGAGATGCAGTATAGACCATTGTTTCTACAGCTCTGACCCTCCAAGTCCTCAAGCTTGGCCTCCAGTTTGGTGTACTTCTGGTGGCATGCTGACATCTCCTGTTCTACTTTGTCCTTCCCTCTTTCCACTGATGTTATTCGGCTTTGTTATCCCCGACCTTGCAAGTGAGGTCCTCTACTGAGTCCTGCACAGCCCACAACTCTTTAGTAAGACTCTGCAACTCCTCTTTAAAGGGGAGAAATTTGGCCATGAAACAGTCTTCCAATAAAGATGTCGGCCACAGAGTAGTAGTGGAGGATTGCACAGAAGAGGAAGTGGAAGCCTTGGATCGTTTATTACTTTTGTCTGGCATGGTCAGCAGGGTGTGCCAGGGTGGCACACTTCGCATTTCAGCATCCATTGCTGTGCCAATAATCAAACCAATGCAGGAACTAATCTAAGTAGCAATTAGCCTTTGAAGTAGGTACAGTTCCCAATAAAAACATGTGGCAAAAATGAGATTTTTGGTGCAGGGAAACAGGAGCTCCAGAGAGTTGCTGCTAGCCCATTCTCTGCATCATGTGACTCCTTCCTGCTGATAATTCTTCAAACAAGCTTGCAGAGGTCAAAATGCACCTCAAGGTTAACTCCTTGTGTTCTAGATAAACCAAAATAGCTGTCTGCAATTTTTTCAACAATTTAACTGTATGCATTTGTAAACCAAGGGATCTCAGTTTCACATAAGCATTCACATAATTTTTTTAACCACAGAGAAGCAAGGGAAGAAAGAATCAATAGAAATAGAATGTGAAGGACAGGGAATAATGGGGGGCGGGGTAAGAATTGTGAGACCATCAGTGTGGCCAGAGCTTAGGTGCCACAAGGAAAATTTGATTGTGCTATCAGACAGGCAAGAGACAGACACATGGCAGAACAGGAAAGAACAGAATAGATCTTTGCTTTTAACTGTCTCTGTCTAACAAACGGGATAGTTTTGTCTCATTCCTGTGACAGACTCCTCAGTCTTTGTAAAGCAATCATTTTTATGTAAACAAAAATAAATTGACTCAGTACAACAAAGAGAAGAGGGTAACAGAGAACTAGGAGGAGCAATCGAGGGGGGGCATACTTGACCACCAGGGCAGTTTCAGTACAGCTCGGAGGAGCAATCAGGGGTGGGTGTCATGCTAGACCACCAGGGCAGTTTCAGTACAGCTCAGAGGAGTGATCAGGGGGACACACTAGACTACCAGGACAGTTTCAGTGCAGCTTTCAGGAGTGATTTGGGAATGGGGGGACACACTAGGTGACCAGGGGTTACTGTTTGGAATGCAAGGGGTGCTAAGGGGCTGCTACACCCCATGCAAATGAGCCCATAATGGGCATGCAAATGGACCCTTAGTACCTTGTGTCCCCAATGGGCTCATTTGTATGTCTGAGTTGAATATAGTCTCCAGGGGTCATGGAGCTATCCTGTTTCCAGCAGCAACATTCCCTGTGGACTATATACAGCCGAGGTCCATGTCAGGGCAGTGCAGTTGCACTTAACGCTGTACCAACACAGCCTGATAGTGAGTTGGGTAGAGCTGCTCACTACCCAATTGAATACTGCAGCAGGCAAGTCAAACACAGGCACAAGTGCAGCACTAACATTTGTACTTATGTACTTACAGTAAGTACCTAATGTACTTAGAAAGAGTGGTGAACAGATGGAAAAGATTTCTAAGTGAGGTGGTATGTGCTGAAATAGTGGGAGGATTCAAACCAGAGCAGAAGAGGCACTGGCGTCTGATAAGATCAGAGAAAGAAGGGAGGGATAAGGTGTGGATTTTTGAAATGTAAGGGCCCAAGGTCACATAAACCATGCTGGTGGTCCAGTGAGGTACAGGTAGCAGTCAGAGAAAAGAAGGCGGCCTACAAAAAATATAAAACAACAAGAGGGGATAGGGATAAGGAAATGTACCATCTTGCATCTAGGAAAGTCACTTGTATGGTGAGGGGAGCAAAGTCCAGTAAAGAGCAGTGGCTGGCACAGGGGATACATGGAGGGGAAAAGGGGTTCTTCCGGTACATTGGGGAGCGGAGAAAAACTAAGGGCCATCTCAGCAGATTGAAATCAGGAGGAGGGTGGGTGGAAGAGGCGAGGGACCAGGCAGAGGTATTTAACAAGTACTTTGCCTCTGTGTTCACTAGGGAGGGGGATGGGATATCTACAAAGCAAGGCATGAAGGGGATAGAAGCGGCAGTAAGTGGGATCAGGGGAGCAACAGAAATGGAGCAAGAGGGAGGGAGAGGTACCCCAGGGGTGTCACATCTGGGTAAGGATAAAAAGGCCAGTAAGGTGGAGGGAACAGATGATGCTATCTCCGCCAAAAGGGTGTGGTTAGCCCTCAAGGCCCTAAAGAAAGACAAATCTCCTGCGCCGGATGGCATTCATCCGAGAGTACTATGGGAATTGGCAGACATACTGGCTGTACCCCTGGCGGAGCTCTTCAGCAGGTCACTTGAGACAGGGAGGGTACCTAGGGATTGGCGAGAGGCACATGTGGTGCCAATCCATAAAGGGGGGTCGAGGGAAGTACCAGGTAACTATAGACCCATCAGCTTGACCTCGGTGGTGGGAAAATTAATGGAGAGTATACTAAAGGAACGATTGGGAGTGTACTTGGAGGAGGTGGGAGGTCTGGATAGTCGACAACATGGGTTTGTGCCAGGTAGATCATGTCAAACCAACCTTGTGGAGTTCTACAAATGGGTAACATCAGAACTGGACAGGGGAAAGCCTGTGGATGTATTATTCTTGGACTTCAGCAAGGTGTTTGACTCTGTCCCCCACAATGGTCTGGTGGAGAAAGATAGAGTTAGAAGTAGGCCTTTGATGGTCAGATGGATTGAAAACTGGCTAGCTGGATGCACCCAGAGAGTAGTGGTCTGTGGGGAGCTCTCGAACCCTAGAGAGGTTGGTAGTGGGGTACCACAGGGCTCGGTCCTGGGTCCGATCCTGTTTAATGCATACATATCGGACATCAGGAAGGGTATAGGGTGTGAAATGAGTCTCTTCGCAGATGACTCCAAGATGGGAGCAGTAGTTGAGGGAGAAGAGGGGAGGTTGGCCCTGCAAGGGGACCTGGACACCCTGGAAAGCTGGGCTCACACATTGAAATTAAATTTCAATATCACCAAGTGCAAGGTGTTGCATCTTGGTTGGGGAAACCCTAAACACAGGTACACCTTGGAGGGAGGCGCTGGAGGCCTCAATAGGGGAAAAAGACCTAGGGGTCATGGTGGATGCATGTATGAATAACTCTGAGCAGTGCAGGAGCGCTAGCAAGGCAAACAGGATGTTGGGATGCATCGTAGGGGATCACCTCTAGGAGCAAGGAAGTGATTCTGCCACTGTACAATGGACTGGTTAGACACACCTTGAGTACTGTGTACAGTACTGGAGACCACACTTGAAGAGGGACATACAGCTCCTGGAGAGGGTACAGAGGAGGGCAAACAAAGATGATACGAGGGCTAGGGATTTGACGTATGAGGACAAACTTCAGGAGCTCTGCCTGTTTTCATCAGAGGAGAGGAGAGACAGGGGGGGGACATGATTGAGGTCTTCAAGTACCTCAAGGGAATAAATAGGGTAAACATGGTGGGATCTTTAGACTAAAGCAGGGAGGTATCACCAGAGGGCATGGTTTGAAGTTGGAAGGTGGAAGGGTGAGGGAGGAAAAGAGGAGTAGGTTTTTCACTGAGAAGGTGGTGGACCCTTGGAATGCACTGCCTGGTGAGCTGGTTCAGAGATCCACAGTGGAGGGCTTCAAGAGAGGGTGGGACAGACACAGAAAGTGGATGTATCAGATGATGGCCTGTCCCAGGGGGGTGGAGATAGATGATAGGGGTTTCTGGAACACAAGGGGGGGGGGGCTCGGCACCCAACTAGGGATCTGAGGTTCGAGCAGACTCAATAGACCGTAAGGCCTAATCTGCTAGCAAACGGTATGTTAGTATGTATGTTATGTTAGTCAATAGGGTCATCACTCACATATTAGACAAGATTGAGCAGACTTGAAAAACCAATGGGGCTTTTTCTGCCATCACATTCAATGTTTCCATGATGTAACTTTTCTGTTCTGTAATTCTGATTTTTAATTATCCTGCTGTTTTTTCCTGTATACTGTAAAATAATTTGCAAGGACATTTTATGTAGTATACTGCATGGCCTGAATAGTATATTAAGAACTATCTGTGACTTTCGCCTCTCTGTTAGTGTTACCGAATTATTTTGTTTTAATTCTATTTGAGCAATGCTTGCAGTCTGACACAGGTATAAAAGCACTGAGTTTGTTGTTACGCCTAGTTTGTGGACATTGATTCACTTCCCAATGCTGAGTTTTAACTAGATTATAGAAACTTAGAATTTGATGGCTGATAAGGACCGCTTGACCCACCTAGTCTGTCCATTTACCCTACCTACTGTAACACTACAGACTCTACTTGATCTCCGGCTTAAACCCCCCCCCCCCCGTTCCTTTCCATTAAGGTTTCACCAAGGTTCCCTTATGCCTATCTCATGTCTTCTTGAATCCTGTTACTGTTTTTGCCCCACCACCTCTGCTGGGAGGCCATTCCAGGCATCCACAACTCTTTCTGTGAAGAAGTACTTCCTCACATCTCCCCTAAGTCTATCCCCCTCCAGCTTCATTGCATGTCCCCTTGATCTTGAGCATCATTTGTTCTGAAAAATGCTTCCCTCCTGAATCTTATTCATACCTGTGAGGTATTCGAAGGTTTCAATCATATCCCCCCTCTTCTTCTTTCCTCCAGGGTGTACATATTGAGGTCCTATAGTCTCTTTTATACCTGTGAAGTATTTGAAGGTTTCTATCATATCCCCTCTCTCTTCTTTCATCAAGGGTGTACGTATTGAGGTCCTTTTAGTCTCTCCTCATAGGGCTTTTGATGCAGACCCTGCACCATTTTAGGTGCCCTCCTCTGGACTGCCTCAATTCCATCTATGCCCTTCCAGAGATGTGGTCTCCTGAACTGGATACAGTACTCTAGGTCAGGTCTCACCAGTGATCTATACAGTGGTAACACCACCTCTCTCTTTCTGCTGGCGATACCCCTCCCTATGCACCCTAGCATCTCACTAGCTCTACCCATTACTTTGTCACACTGTCTGGCCACCTTTAGGTCATCAGATATGATTATATCAGATCTCTTTTCTGCTTGGTGGTTGTTAATACTACACCCCCCTCCATTTTGTGCTCCACCCCAAGTTTCTGTGCCCCAAGTGCATGATTTTCACTTTTTTGCAGTGAAACTCAGCTGCCACACCCTTGACCACTTCTCTAGCTTTCTTAGGTCTCTAATCACCCCCCCCCCGGACTGTCTGCCCTATTGCAGATTTTAGTGTCATCTGCAAAAAAGCATACATTCCCTTCTAGCCTCTCTGCAATGTTGCCAATAAAGACATTAAAGAGGATCGGTCCTGGTATTGATACTTGTGGCACCCCACTGGTTATCCCCCCTTTCTCAGAGTGAACTCTATTTACCAACACCTTTTATCTCCTGTCCCCTAACCGGTTCCTTACCCAGTTTACCACCTTTGGTCCCACTCCTATGCTGCCCAGCTTGTTTACGAGTCTCCTATGTGGAATGGTGTTGAAGGGCTTACTGAAATTTAGATAGGCCACATCCACCACTCCACCCTGATCTACTTCCCTGGTCACCCAATCAAAGAACTCTATCAGATTTGTTTGACATCATCTACCCAAGTGAAACCATGCTGCCTTAGGTTTTGTAAGCCACTGGATTCAAAATATCCCACTACCCTTTCCTTGAGGAGTGATTGCATTAACTTCCCCACTACCGAAGTCAGGCTGACTGGCCAATAATTGCCAACATCTGCCCTGCTACCACTTCTGTGAAGTGGGACTTCATCTGTCCTCCTCCAGTCTTTTGGAACCACTCCTATCTCTATCGAGTGGTTGAACAGGGCTGTCAGAGGTGCAGCCAGCGCCTTCCTGAGCTCCCTCAATATTCTTTGATGCATTCTGTCTGGCCCCATTGCCTTGTTCACTTTCAGATATGCGAGTTCCTTCAGGACTCTCTCTCCTCTGTAAGTGGACTAGTATCTGCCTCCCTTCGTTTGATGCTCTTGGCACTAATCTTTGGTCTCTCACTTTTCTCTTCATCTGTGAACACTGAATAAAATTATTTGTTCAGAATATCTGCTTTTTCTTGGTCTCCCTCCACACACGCTCCCCGCTTTCTCTCCTAAGCCTTACTATCCCTTCCCTAGTCTTTTTCTTTTCACTTACATATCTGAAAAATGTCTTGTCCTCTTTCATTACTGCCTGAGCTATTTTCTCCTCCCTTTATGCTCCAAATTGCTTTTCCTGCCTACTTCTGCTTTTCCTGATATACCTCCCTGTCCTTCTTCTTCTTTGTCTCCTTATACCTCCAGAATGCTAACGTTTTTCCCTTAGCTTTCCAGCCACCTCCTTTGAGAGCCATAGCTGTGTCTTTTTTCTCTTGCGTTTGCTTACAAGCCTGATGCAGAAGTTTGTTGCCTTCACTATTCCCTCTTAGTTTCACCCACTTTTGCTCTACTCCACCTAAGTCTTCCCCCTGCCATGACTTACATGAGGCATTCCCCCATCTTTTTAAAATCAGCCTTCCCGAAGTCCAGGATCCTCGCCTTTGTGTGTCTTGATTTTTCCACTGTGCTGATATTGAACCACACTGCACAGTGACCACTGGTCCCAAGGCAGCCACCCACTGTGGTGTCTATGACACTGTCCCTGTTGGTGAGTACCAGGTCCAGTATTGCCCTCTCATGAGTGGGATCTTTTACTAGTTGTCTAATGAAATCCCCCTGCAGGGATTCCATATTGTCTGTTCTTTGTGTTCTTCTAGCTGTTACCCATGGTCTTTCATAGAAAGATTGTCTCCCTTGTTCAGCTGAGAATAACATTTTCCTTAAAATTCAGATTTTTTATGCTTCTAAGCAGGTCTGATAAAGTAGTTATCATGGAGATTACATTTTTGTACTTCCTGGTAATTTAAGACCTCTTGCAGCAACACGTTTCTCCTGATTTTCTGTGCCATTTCTGCAGCTTTCTGCAAAGGTATGGGATTATATCCTTGTACCATGAATCTATTAATAAGTACGGTACTTTTAAATGTTATTAATATTTCAGTTAATCTTCACTATTTCTTTTACATTTTAAAGGTTGACTGAATGGAATAGTCTCAATTAGTTATTTATAAATTCTGTTGTCAATTTATTATTCGCAGTTTTAATTAACAGTTCCAGAAAAGGTATTTCCAAAGTACCATATACTGTACCATTGTAAATTTTATAAATGGTGTACATTCATTCAAATATTCATAAAATCCTATTCATTCTGTTGTGTCACCTATCCATATCAACAATATATCATCAAAAAAGTGTCTCCATATTAGAATAGAATTCTTATAGGGGTTCCTCTTGCCTCATGTAACATGTTTCTTCAAACTCCGTCATAATTAATTTGCACAGTTTTGGAAAATACTGGATACTGTAGCTGTTACATTCTTTTGAAAAAGTTGCCTGCCTTCAGATTGGAATAAATTATTATAAAGCTTTATTTGTTTTAATATGAAAATATTAGGTGTTTTTTTACCAGTATCATTTTTCAATGCTTTTGCTAGGGATTTTAAATCTTCTTGATGTGGGATTATTGTGTAAAGATTTTTGACATTAAATGTTATCAGTATAAAAACCTGTGCAATCTTAATTCAGTCCATCCAATTCTTCAAGAAGTTGAATTACATGTTTGAAGTAATTCATTTTGGATTTTGTTTTTATTAATGAGATCCTCTGAATAAAAATCAACCAATATTGATAATGGTTCCATCATACAGCCCATTCCTGGAATCATGCAACATCCTAGGGTTTAACTGGGTTGTTATGAATTTTTGGAAAGATATAAAATATTGATATCCCTGCAAAATCTCTTTTAGGAACTTTTGATTCCCAAACATAAATCTCATTCCTTTCTATGGCATTATCTGTCACAATTGTTATTTCTTCCTTTATATTTTGAAATGGTACATGTATTTGTTTGGATTTTTCATAGTTAATTGTGTCATTTACTTGTTTTAAAATTCTTTTGCATATTCTCTTATATTTGAGATGACAATACCCCACCATTAACAGCTCTTTTTATTACAATACTCTTATCCTCCTCCAATGATGTTAGCACTGCTGAATCTAACCTCCTTTGTTTTAGTATTTTCACTTTTCTTAATATTAGTTTATACAATGTGGTCTAAAAATTAAGTATTTTGATTGGTTGGCTGACACTTCATGCTGGGCTGCAATTTTTGCATAACCACCTCATAAAGTACTAGCTGACCACACATTAAAAAAGTGAAAATCACTCTACACAGAACCCTTTGCATTCTAATACACTCTCCCAAAGCTGCCATTTTTTTCTCCCACAGAGTGTTCCATTCTGCAAACTCAAAAGCCATTCAGGAAAAGTGAAAACAATATATGTAAAACGTCAGATGTAAGTTGCAGTTTTTGAAGTGGGAGACAACCGAGAGCTAACCAACACATTTTCAGTTTTAATCACTCATGACATTTGGTTCATTCACTTTGCTGCCAGCTGGCTTCAGGGACACAAGAGGGCTTCTTCCCAGCTACAATGAACTATTTTGTGTAGGAGAGAGGATATGTTATTAACATCAGCATATAAATAATTAAAAAATGCTTTTATTTCACTTTTTTGTGTAATTCTCAAGTTTCCAAATTGTATAATTAGAATAATCTACAACAGGGTGTGGGTTGAGCTGTGATGTACCCATGCCTGGCATGGTTGGTCACTCAGCCTGTGACCACGTGACCAAACTATGCCAGGTGTGGGTAAATCCCAGCCCAACAGACATCCTATCATGGATTAATCCTTAACTAAATATCTCTCTGAACCAGTTCCCATGGAAACATAATTTTTCAGCAGATAAGGACTGCTTGGTCCACCCAGTCTGCCCATTTTGTCCTTGCCTATACAGTCACTGTAGAAGCTACTTGATCTCTGGCTGTCTCTCCCCTTCCTACCGAGATTCTTTTGTGCTATCCCATGCATGCTTGAAGCCCACCTCTGTTTTGCACCACTTCCACTGTTATTCCAGTCATCAAGGTGGTGGGGATGAAAACAGTGGTGGGCTTCAAGCATTGACATATATAATTTTCCGTAGTAGACAGAATTTGATCAGGAAGGACAATTTGACCTTTAAAGCCTCCCTAAATCTTTGGTTTATTTCTCTTCTCTCATTTGAGTCAAAAGGCAAGATCTGTTTATTTGTTTGCAAAAACAATTTTTTATGTAACTTTCTGAAAAAAATAAAGATAAAATTTTAATTCAATTGGGTTAAGTTTATTAGTAGTACCAAATCCTAAACATTTAAGTACTGCTTTTTGTTTCTGTAAGATTCCTGTTTGATAACTTTAATGCTGTACAATCATCTCTTTTTCTCCTTTTGTCTGGTGTCACAGATTTTCATTTCTTCACTCCCACTTGTACTTGGATCCTATTATTTCCTGGAACTATTTAAATATCACCATTTTATTTCCATACTTCCCCCTACTGTTCCCCTTTGAAAAAAACCCTGTAAAGGACTATTATATACTCAACTTTCTTGATAGTCTATAATGTCTCTTTTAATTTATCTTTAGTTTTGAAATTCTAAAGTACTCATCAAACTCACAAAAACCCTTTTCAGTTTGATTTAGTAGTTGTTTAATTTCATCTATATCTATACTATATCTGTTTTTGATTCACCTTCAAATTCTTCAGTTTCTTTTTGTATATTTTTCTGTTCTTGAACAGTTTCTTCAGCTGGAAATAACATGAACTCAATTAAGTATCTAGAATAAATTCAGTTCTACGTTTCATCAATGCCCTCAGCTGTGAATCCTATTCAGGACAACTACAACCCATAAACTCCTTGGGATTCAATGTGGTTTACATATTCATCTAGGGTCACAGCATGGCAGTCTAATCTTGGCTGCTTCAGTTTATGTGGAAGTGAGATTGTGGTTTTGTAAGTGTTATAACTGCTTATTCCCTAATGTAAACAATTTTGAAACATGGCTCATTTAGGTCCTGGGACAGACAGCTACTGGACATGAATTTAAACAATTATACAAAAGGCGTCAGCTGCTCTTTAAATAATTTGGAGACTATTTATAAAGTCAACAGCAACTTGTTAAAATCTGTAATGTTGAATGTGGTCTCCTTCCTGTAGAATCTGGTGTCTCACAAGGCTCAATTTTGGGCCCCATTTTGTTTTCTATTTTTGTTAATGGTTTGCCTCCATTTGGTACCAAAAGTCAAATATTGTTAAATGCTAATGACTTTATTATTTGTAGGCAGCTTCAAAACCTAGCTGACATTAATACAGATCTTAATTTAGACTTTGATTTGATTCAGGATTAATTGTCCAGTAGCAAGCTTGTCTTGAGTGCTTAAAACATGAAAATGATGCTGCTGGGCTCCAAGTCAGAACTTAATTAACTGCTTGAAGTACTTAAAATTAGGTGTAAATATAGTTCACTACTAGAAAAAGTTGATACGTTTAAATACCAGAGTGCTTTACAGACCCTTCTTTAAACTTTTCTGCACAAATAAATGCGTGACACTCAGTAAATTGTATGCAAGGTGTTGCATATATAGATAGGATCTGGCAACAATTAACCCCACAAGCAAGATTGGCTACAGCCAGAGCTTGATGTTCCCAAAGTTTTTCTTATATATTCTTTGGTAACTAAGGCCCACTAGTCACAATGCATGTTTTCAAGAGTGATCCAGGAGCACTGCGGTGGTTAAGTGACTTATTCAGAGTCACACAGTATGCAAGTGCAGGTTATGAGAATCAAATCTAGGTCTGCTGAATGTACGCTACCAAGGTCATTCACAGCTTACTACTCTAACCTCTAGGCTATACTGCCAGCCAATGTTAGCATATTGTTCTTTAATTTAATGCATGTGTGAAGGAACTGCACAAGTGGAACATAAAATGTAATGTGCACAGGTTCATTTCAGAGCAACATCAAACTGTGCATCACTGTAGTTTTTTTAGATAGTTGAAATGGCTATCCACTACTCACAGGCACACCTATGACCTTGGCTTATTTATCTACAGAATTTTGCACAATCAGCAACCAAAATGTCTAGTGCAATTGTTTCAGTCTGCCCTATTTACAAGATGGCTGCATTTCAGTAGTAGTGATGTTTTCATAGTGTACTTAATTAAAAGCTGGCAAAGGCAAAAGGATTTTTCATATTTTGGACTACTTACCTTGAATTCATTCTTTTGTGATATCAGGTGTTTTGTTACAAAACAGTTATTTAAATAAGGATTGAGAAATTCTTTGGTGGAATTGTCTAGCTGCACATGTTATTTAATTGATGTTGTTTTTTTGTGGCTGTTTCATGTATTATAATTTCTGTATCTGGGTCACTCCTGAAAAGAGGCATTTGGCCTAGTGAGCATGCCCAGTTAACAAAAACTAAAATTAATAAAAACATTTGTATTTTGTTTTCTTGTTTCAGTAGTAAAGTATTCTCCTGTGCTCTGTTCATTTTGTTTAGGCAAATACCTTCAGCCCCCTAGAACTACCTTTATGGCAGTAGTACTGTATACTAATGAAATAGGTTTTATAGAAGTTTGGTACAAAATTTAAAAATTCTGCAAGCGGAGAAAAAAAGAAAATAGTCCTTTCACAGTGGAATGCCGCTTGAGGGTTCAAACCCCTCTTGAATGCAATCATTCTGTAGTTTGTTTCAATTGCCATTCATTTTTGTTTTTAAAATATTAACACACCCAGCTGCACAGTCCCTCTTTGCAACCATGAGCATTTTTCAAATCCAATAAGTGGGCTGTAAATACTGTGGTTCTGTTGTGGATATGGATTGATTTGTCCAGTGTCAACTGCCACATGTGTGCCTGCAACTCCCAGAGGCATGTGTGCCACCTTTAGCAGTAATTAATATGACCATGTTTACAGAGTACCTCTAGGAGTTTAGGAAGAGGCTGGCAGAAGCTAGCTGGGGAGGAATGTCAAAAAATTGGATAGATTACAATGACATTTACTAAGCTATGATCATAGATATGTTGTTTACTGGGAAAGCCACATCTATTTTTTGTGAGTGTGACTTTTGCTACTGTGACTCTGAGTAGTGGAGAACGTGATCATGTGAGCAGCTGGAAAAGCAGGTACGAGGTCAGTGCAGTAACATAATTTGGCACTTATTTTTAGCAAGTGGCACATTGTCAGGTTCAGTTTGTGGGTCACTTTCACTTTCAAATAGTTTCAGCACTGAAGGTTCTCTGAAAAGTGTAAAATGTAATGGTAAGAAACTTGACATTTCTCTTTTTTTTTTGGCTCATGATGAGAACAAAATGGCAGCTAATTTGAAATGTGTGGTTGCAAAGGTGGCACATCAATATTTATAGTATAGGGCAAAGCTGTCCCTAATACCTGTTTAAGTGTTGGCAGCATTGTAATAAAATGAGGGGTGCCAGCCTGCTTCAGTGAGTCAGTGAAGAGGATTTTTCCTTCCCATTTTATAATGTACAGTATACCTATGATTGCACTGGATTGTTCATCAGTTACAATGGAACACTAGTTGAGGTACATTAGTAAAGTGGTTTTAATCAGGTGAGTTAATTTACACTAGAAAGGGAGGGGTTCTGTTTGATAGATGTTATAGTGAAATAAAGCCTTTCTTTAGAGAGTTTTATTATAGTAAGCTTTCAAGAACTGATCTATTAGTGGCCGATAGTAATTTTCATTTTAATTTATTAGAATGACATATTTTCTGTGCTGCCTTCTATATAAATTATGAATACATTCCATAAGTCTGTACCTCATAATGCCAGTAGCTGCTATGTACCTATCCCCCAGTATTGCATATTAATCTTTAAAGAAATATTAAAGTTTTATTGTTCCTGAAAATATAATTATTTTGTCAGTTAATATTCTTTCTTAATAGTAAATTAAACCCTTTTGGTTAGTCTTGGTGACAATCAGCCTCATGTCCAAGATTTATATTCTTTTTAGCGTCTAGCTGATTTAATCCTAAATTAAAAAGTCTTTTTGCTTTCAGACATTATCTTATTTGCATAATTGAAACTCCTCAGGATCATATGCTAATATTTTAATTTGTATGTAGCATAAATCTTTAAACATTTTATATGTCAGATTTATACACCTGTATATAGTTAAGAATACATAATCAAATTAATAAATTATGTGTCTTTCATTTTGATTAATTTACCCTTCTCTGCAATGCTAGGACAAGGGAACTTTCAGCAAAACCTTTACTTTGAGTACATACTGATGGCCAACAGAATAACGCATCATCTGAAGACCATTTCTGGGTTACTTTATGCCCTGGTATCTGAGAATCTAAGTCCTCATCTTGTGTAAGCATTTTCTACCTCCCTCTGTGACATACTTAACAAGTGCTTACTTGCAACTCAACTCCATTGCTTGCAGTTGGTACTGAATGCTGCAGCCAGGTTTCTAATGTCCACTAAGATATATGTGATGAAATTACACCTGTGTTGCCCAAGCTACATTGATTGCAAATCAAGCTTATGAAAGGCACTACCCACATAAATTAGAGCAGCACCTTCATTGTTTTTTAAACTTTTAAGAACATTCTTTCCTTGCAGGGCCATGCACCGATATATTGGTTCACAACTCCAATATGTTGTCATTCTGGGCCCTATGCACTATGAAGCCAGGTATACACCTACAGGGGTGCATACTAAGTTCCACAATTTTGTACTGTGTAGCTGGCCTTCTTAGGTCTCAATGGGCCAGTATGCACATTCCTTCTGGGTGTGCCTGGGTGGCCTGAGAGCAGCCACATAGCTCCATGCCAGGTGTGGGGCTTGCCAGGGAGAGGGACATGGGCTAGGCTGGGGCCTTCCAATTGGAAGCCTCAACCAGGCCCTACAGTATATTAGACTTGCAATCCTCCTTGTGTACCTTGTGCACTACTTTGGTACATTCCAAAGGTCTGGCCCAATGGAGGAGATATCCTCAATGAATAAAATGCAGTTACTCACTTAACAGTAGATCTTTGAGAGAATCCCTTCCATTTGGCCACAGTGTACCTACCTTCCTTTCCCCTTTCTGAGGTATCAGCTGGTAAATTTGTCCACTGCCTTGTTTGGCAGTGTTCATAAGTGCCTTGTGTGTACTGTATTTCTAGTCCCATGTTTCTTCTTGTGTGTCTGGCACTGGTTTGGTCTCATGGTAAGCACCCCTCCCTTCTGAGCTTATCTCTGGTAGTGAATTGAAGAGCAATGGAGCTGCCCACAATTATCTATGCACCAATGTTGCACATCACTGTTAGTGGTCCCCATCTAGCAAAAGCTTCTGAGTGGTCCTGATGCCAGTGGCTCAGAGTACCAAAGGTGTAGCCCAATAGAGGAGATTCTCTAAAAGATCTACTGTGATGGTGAGTAACTGTTCTTCACTTCATACTCAGCTGTCTCTGAACCATTGAACTAAATTAAAAACAAAAACTCATATTTTGTAAAGAAAGGCTCTAGAGCAGGATCTCTGAAACAAGGCCACCACCAACACAATATTCAGCGACCACAGAACTCTTTAGATTCTCAGTTACAAAGGTAATGGAACAGACAATGTCTTTGTCTTTAATAAACATAGGAGACACTTTTCAAGTGAAAATACATCACAAGGTATACAATGATAAATCAAGTCCCTAAATATTTTGTGCAACTGTTGGATAAAGTTGCTGAGTACTGATGGTAGTTCAGTTCTGATGATGAGGTGATGATTGCTGATAGAGAGTCAGAGGACTGAAATAGTCAGTAAGATGTGTAATGTATGTATGGCCTTTCACACTCTGTGTTCCCATGGGAACTACCACCATGTTCGGGTACTGGTGGCACTGGAAGCCTCCTGGGGAGGGTATCATGCCTTGGATTGCCACAGGATAGTGGGTACCTTGGCCAAAGATTCCTTAGGGAAGACCCCCAGGAGAGAGATGAGCTATCAGAGGAGGAGGAGGGTGGGATAGTGGGAGAAAAGAAATGAGCATCCAAAGCACACTTGAAACAAAAGTATTTAAGTAGATTTTGATGAGATGCCCTCTGCCCCCAAACCACAGGCATAGCTTTGCAATTCACTGGTTCAGTGATGAGCAGCTAAGTATATGGAATAACTACTGTGGTTGCTGTTTGATTAGTTATAATATGGATGCTTGTGCAACATAGTATAATGCTTATGCAACTGGACTAGATGAGGTTCCAGGTTACTGTCAAAAGCTCAGTTCTTTTGGTAAGGTGGTTTTTGACACAAAGTAAGAGGATGAAGGTAGTCAGTAGATTGTGTGATGCACATGTTTCCTTAATGCTCTTTGTTCCCATGGGAAATGCTACCCTGTTTTTTGTACATATGGAACTGGAACTCTCTTGAGGGTTCCAGACCTAGAGGTGCCACAGGACTGCAGGACCCTTGGCTAAAGGTGGCTTAGAGAAGAAGCTATAATGGTGAATAGAACTAACACAACATTGTCTTTCACTAAGAAGAGAGGGATGGCCATGGTGCAGAGCCACTAAGTTAGGAAATGGAGAAATGCCACCA
Source organism: Neoceratodus forsteri (assembly GCA_016271365.2). Taxonomy (NCBI): domain Eukaryota; kingdom Metazoa; phylum Chordata; order Ceratodontiformes; family Ceratodontidae; genus Neoceratodus; species Neoceratodus forsteri. Next base: position 1,273,841,149 of record CM057450.1, on the reverse strand, counting down.
TCCAAATCCAAACCTGACCAGTGGAAACTAACTGACAGAAAAATTGACTAACTACTGTACTTTTAATGACCTTCAGCATAAAGGAGAGGAAAAACTCCCCAGTGAAGGAAACCTCTGAGGATCCAAGTCTGATACTGTAGTGGCTTAAGGCAATTTCTTGGTGTTTCAACAATTCTATGCCAAATTCATAGTTTTTTCCCCAGTACTTGGTGGTCATCTAAGCATTTAAAATCTGCAACAAAAAACATGGGTTGCAATGCTTGTTTTCGAGTTACATGGTGAGATTTAATCCCTTTTTATGGAAAAAATCTGTAAGTGGGTAGATTGTTGTATGTCATTTTAGCATGAATGTTTTATGTGTCCACATGACTGTGAAAAAAAGTGAAACAAGGACACTCCATTTGTCAAGGGGTCTGCTTTATTGTTTCCACAAATGCAAAAATAATGATTAAATTACCAATACTATGACATCTTCCTGAACTAACATTTCTAAAAATGAGGGAAATACTGTATTTGCATGCTTTTGTGCATAAAACTGTTTCAATCCCATGTTATTTTTATAAAGCATTTTGATAGATATAGAGTATGGTTGTGAATATATCAAAAGAAAGAAATATAGGAGTTGCCATGCTATTCATTTAATCTGCTTTTGAAGTCCTTAGGGGCCAGCAGTATAGCCTAGAGGTTAGAGTAACGAGCTGTGAATGAGCTTGGTACATCCAACAGACCTAGGTTTGATTCCCACAACCTCCACTTGCCTATTGAGTGATTCTGAGCAAGTCACTTAACCTCCCCAGTGCTCCTGGGTCACCCCTGAAAACAGGCACTTGTGCCTAGTGAGCCTTACCAAAGAATGAAATTTTAAAAAGTTGTAGTTTCAATGGTGGTAGACTCCCAATAAAAATAAACTTCAACAGAAATCAATTCAAATAATTCAAAAGTACATGCAGAATGACAAGGACAATAATATAGAAGAAACAGACTAACCAAAGAGAGACAAACATTTATGAAAAGTGCCTTGAATGATGTCAATGGCTGCAACTGTGGGACCTAGTGTCCTTGCTGCCATCCTGTATGTATTCGTAGCTGTATATGACATAATAGGATAAACCGGTATTCTAGTAATGCTTCCATATATTAAACAATGTACTTGCACCAGTAAACAGCCTGGAAAACATTTTGGATGTATCAGAAAAGTGGGAATTTGAAACACCAGGGAATGTCTTTAATGCAGTCTTTTGGAGATTCTTTTGTTGATTTATGGACCCACAGTAAAATGATCTATTTGACTGGTGTCACTACTACTGATGTGCATAGACACATTTATTGCTTTTTAATTCATTTTTTCAGTGGGTTTGGGATTGGGGGATGCTCTTGTCATGGCTGGCAAGGGTGGGAAGGGACTAGGGATGTGAGGCTGAATTTGCACAGCCTTCCCCTTCCCTCTTCCATTTTTACTTATTTTCCTTTTTTTTTCCTTTTTATCTATCATAACTGTACTATAGTTTGTAGAGGTTTGCCCTGGGCTAACTCGTTTGCATGATGCTAACACATTAGCCAGCACAGGGTCATAATGCCACACCTGAAATAGTGCACAGAAGAATGCCACACAAATATCAGTGTGCACATAGTGTCAGTAAATAATGCCAACTGCGACAGTAACCGTGAAAAACTATGGAAATTGTGTTTTAATGTGGGGGAAGGGGCTTCTCCCACCACAGCCCCCCGACATGGGGGGCTTTGCCCCTCACACTCCCCGGAATTAAAATAACTAACTCTGAGGGTGTGTGGACTAAGGGGATAGGGGTGAAACTTTGAAGGGGGAATGCCCCTTCCCCCCAAAAGAGCTGCAACAGCATTGTGTTACTTATGAGTCCAACTCATAATTCAAGTTCTTGTATGCATGTGCTGTGTAAGGAAAACACAGGGCAAACAAGTAATAAAGGAAATATTTATTACTATAATGATCACACCAAAGCATGTAACAAGGAGTTACAAAAAGGATGATTTCGACCAGTCAGCCACGAGATTACACGTACTAAATAAATCTAAACATGAAATGAACAAATGTATGGAAAGAACACTAAAATCTCAGAGACTGGGGAGGGGCTGGCTGGCAGTTACATATATACATTGCTGATAACAATGCAACATTCAGATAAGACAGACAAATACAATTGGATATAGTATACAGAGTGTAATATCTGGGTGGACCCCAGGAAGCAAGAGTGCATGGTTGGCATATATCTTAGAAAATGATAGTTCAGCAAGAATAAGTGTTATCTGTTCTTATTTCCAGACTGTCTGGAAATATATGCAATGTAATCAGAAAAGCACACTATGTGTCGCAATAGTGGAAAACTACTGAATATAAGTGATTATGAGTATAGCAGAATATAGGGCAGAAACATAGCATATAGGTAAATGCATTACTGACAAATATAAGCATTGCAAGTATAATAAAGAACACTAATATAAATAAAAAACAAGATGAAACATTATAAGACTGTGTAAGGCACTAATACTTGTAGGTGGATAAGGTTACGGTTACATGTGGCTCAGTTGGTGGTATATAACCCAGGCATAACAGTTCCCTCCTTGTTGCCTAGCTCAAGGGGCAACACAACAAAAAGAAGAAGGTTAGGTGTAATAATGGTCTGTCTTATTTCATTAACGAGCCCAAGGTACGGGACTAATAAAGGAAATCTAGTTGCCATCTGTGTTGTCGTAGAGTTCGTTGAAGACAGCAAAGTGTTAGTATTTCGAAGAGGGTCAAACAGGACTGAATTATAACAAACATTTTAAATGTAAATTCAACTATAGGATTGTCTAAAAAGAAACCAATATCATTGTCAGTTAAATCATTTAAAGATTCAGTAGCTTTTGCAATATCATTACTAATGTAAATCAATTATCAGTACGATTTAGAAGGTATTGAAGAGACAGATTCAGAGGTCCTATATGGACATTGAAGATAGACACATATTGATATAAAGCATTCAAGTAGTCTGGGTCAGACTCAATTATGTTCATTTCCATAGGACGGACAGGTGTGATCACTGTGTGACCAATAATAGTTCGTAGTTGAGGTGTGAGACAAAAGTTTGGTTGAAGAATATCGCAATGTTTATCACCATAGCGGAATGTTTTCAGGTTGTATACAACACAAAATTCTCCATTAGATGAATAAGTCACTTTAGCAGAAGGCACACTCTATTTATGAAGGCAAACAGAATAAACAAGGTCAATGTTATTGTTCACATTCCAAGCACCAAAATTAGTTCCAGGGATAAATCCACGGTTTCTTCCAGTGTCAAAAGAAGAATCGGCAGGTGTCAAACCATCAGTATTAACACCAAATTTTCATAAAAAGACGTTCAAAGTTCCATTGTTCAGAAGATCCAAATGTTCACGATAAATGTTACCATCAAGATGACCAATAGAATGGACAGTTGCCAGACGGTTCAAAAATCACTCATGAAGGATCAAATTGCGGTAAGGAGATGGTAAATGTCACATAAAGTGCATCCTGGATTGAGCATGAGCGAGATGCAAAGCGTGGGGAAATGTTTGGGTGTGGGGTTATATATCCCAGATTTCTTGCTGTTGATAACTACATAGATAAAGTTTGTTTCAAACATATTGCCACACATGATGTAGAGGAACATTGAGGGCAATACCATCATCCAAGATGTTTATCATGAATGAGATCCAGAATACATCCAGATTCCAGATCAAGTAACAAACCCTTAATCATAGCTTTGATGGTTCTATGTGATAACTGTGAAAGCCTAAAGGCGATCACCCTTATCATGAAGTCAGAGTGCCGAAAATCAATTACGGCACTCTGACTCCCCGGCACACAGCAAAACAATGCTGGGGACTTGTTTTTTTAATGTTTTATGCAGAGGGCTGCATCCCCCACACCCTCCCAACTTAAGGATTCTCAACTCCAGGGGGGTGCATGTTGAGGGGGTGGAAAAACCAAAATCAAAATTCGGGCCAGGTGCAACAAAAACGCACCAGTGCCCAGACCCAACCCAGTACCTCCCCACCAATGCTGCCAACCCACCCACCACATCATGGGGTTAGCTCGGCAACAAACTGCGGCACTACCCTCACAATCCCTCCGCCCCTCACTGTGTGCATGCTTGCCCCCTGGCGTATGTATAGCAACATCCCATTGCTATATTCGTCGACCCCCCCATCCGGTCACCCTACCCTACACCTAGCTCTGATGACATGTACCGTGGATTGGGTCACCATTATTATAGATGCCCAGTCACCGAAGCCCATGTCACGGGCTACTGTTTTGATGTGGGACCCATATGCAGTGCATAAAATTTCCCTTCCAATTGAATGATTTTCTGCTTCCTTATTGTGAGCAGAAATCAGTTGATTAATTTTTAATCTCGTGTCCTCAAACCCTTCAAATATTTTTTTCATATCATAAACTGTGACACATTCTTCCTGGCTTAGCCATCTACACCACGTAACAGTTGTGGAAAAATGTTTTATTTAAAAGCTTCATCAGTTTTAGACATTTTGGATTTTAAACTGGCTATATCAGCCCTATTCTAAATAAACATACCAGAACCAAAGAGGCATGTGACAGTGCCAGTAGCTGCACCAGCAGATGTCATATCAAAAAGTTTATAGCGTTTTGGTTTACCTTTTTTCACAGAAGATTTAGGGTGGGGTCTAAGGACTCCACTAAGTTCAGTGCTAAGGATCCCAGTTAAAGGGTCACTAATGCTTGTTTGATATGCAGCAATGATATCAGTAAGTAAATTGTGAAAAACACTTGAAACATTTGTTTCAGAACATAAACCAAACAATTTCAGGTCCCACAATGAGAGGTTCAAAAGAACAGGAATGTGCATGAACTGCACATTATTAATCAAGGCACCCACAAAGGAATTGGTAATTAAGCCACTGGGTGGACCCGGTGTTTGTTTGGGAAAGCAAGTTGCCTTGATAAACCAATCTTGATCTCTAAGAGATTGAATTTTAGGTATAACTTCTAGTTGAATACTAGAATGTGCCAGGAAATGTAAGATACAGAATTTTTGATCATCATAATTTTTAAAAGTATAGCATGAGCTAGGATTGAACCAAGCTGTAATGTTATACAGACCAGAATGTGAAAGGTTTGCATGAGGGATGAAAAGGGTACCGATAGGTGCCAATTTGATATTGGGCAATCCTTCAACAGTGCTATTAACCAGGTTGGCTACTTGTACTTTTTTTCCATTGTGATCTGTATGCCATACAATATCAAGGTTGGTTTGATCTGAGGCAGTAACCATAACATTCAGTAGTGCTTCTTCGCCCTCCTGAATGATGATCTTTGGACTTGAGACATCAATTTGGGTTCCACGAGGTATCACCTCATTGGTCTCGACGTTGATGTTGAACACCCCAGAATCAGGGTCATGGAGAGATTTATGATAGACCTCACAATGTGAGGTCATGAACAATACTTCATAAAGGAGTAGGTGTTGGATCACCATCTCAGTTAGGTACCTAGAAGAAAAGACAAAAGAAAAATATGATTAGTTCAGTACTATTCCACCCTGTGGGGGTTAGGAAAAGTAGTTTAATCTCCTTTATATAACTTCATCTGATTGGCATGTCAGTGAGTTTCTTATTATGTGGCAGTCTAACTTGGTAGACTGAAGGACTGAGCTTATTTGCAATAGGATAGGGGCCTTCCCATTTGTTTTTGAAAGCATGAGTAGGAGCAGCAAATCTGAGAACCATCACTTGATCTCCGACCTGCCAGTCCACATCATGGACCGTCTTGTCAAATTGTATCTTTGACTGTTGTTGGGCCTTGCCCAAGCATTTTGCAGCAAACAAGTGTATCAGTTGGATGTCTTGTTTCACTTTCTGGACATATTTGTCTACTAATACTCTATCATTAGTAGGAGCACACAAATTCAGAAGCAGATGTTCTGGTAATCTCATCAGCCTTCCAGTCATGACCTCAAACAGGGTACATTTTGTGCTCATTGAGGGTGTAGCCCTTATTGCCATAAGGAGCAAAGGCAATAAGGAATCCCAGTTCTTGGGGTTGTCCTTAGAAAATCTGGATAGCATAAGCTTGATCTGCCTGTTTGCACTTTCCTCCTGCCCTGATGATTGTGGGTTGTAAAGGATGTGAAACTTCTGACTGACTCCTAGGAGTTTCAGAGTTTCCTGCATCAGTTCACCTGTAAAACTTGAACCTTGATCAGAGTCTACCTTCAAAGGGAGACCCCATCTAGTTAAAAGTTGTTCTACCAGAACCCTGGCAGTTATTTTTGCAGTGTTGTTTTTCATTGGGAATGCCTTTACCCAATTAGAGAACATATCAGTGACCACCAATGCAAACTTCTTGTTGTTTCTGGTTATTGGGAGTGGCCCAATGTAATTGATTTGGATGGAATTCCATGGGCCCGAGTGCCTCTGGGGTACCAATTTGGCATTTTTCTTGGCCAAAGTTGAGTTATTCTGTAAGCAGATCAAACAATTATTGATGTAGTGTTCCACATCATGTTTCATGTGTGGCCACCATCCAAAAGTAATTAGTCTATCTAGGTTTTTTCCATGCCCTGGTGCCCTTCAGTAGGAGTGTTATGCACTTGATGGATAAAATCTGTCCTCAGTTGTCCAGGAATTACCCACAATTTCTCAGAATTGTTGGGATTATGATACCATATGAGTAGGTTATCACTGGAGAGGTGAAGGTGATCCCTAACTCACTTGTAGGGACTGTGCGGCTGAAGGTTTTCCTCAGTTCCTTTGTCAAGGAATTTAAATACTGTTCTCAGATGAGGGTCCTGTTTTTGTGTGGATGCTAGATCTAGCAGCACAAAAGGTGTTGTTTGCTGTTTCACAGCAGCAACAAATACAGTACCTGTAGTAGAGGGGGTTTTCAGTTCTCATTTGCCCCTCCTTGAGCGCTGGCTTTCACAGGGCAGTCAGCATGGTCATTGAAAGAATGGTAGGGCTCACTCTTAGAATGGGCACGAACTTTATGAATGTACAGTTTATGCTTAAACCATTGTGCTAGTGTTGCGATGTACACTAACAAGTCTTTGTATTTTACAGGTGTACCATCAGAGGATGCAAAGTTTGTTTTCTCCCAAAATGATAAGAATTCAAACAGGGAGAAATAGACCCAGTTAGAATCTGTAAAGATAATTGTGTCTGTAGTGCCTTGTTTCAGCAACTCCAGAGCACAGGCCACAGCTGCCAATTTGTCATACTGTGAGGAAATGACAGTACAGTTCCGGGCAATGCGGACTGTGTTATTATCAGGGTGCACAATGAGTACCCCATATCCTGCTATCTGATCCCCATTGTTGTGTGAGGCTGAGCCATCAGTGGAAACATGACACAGATCTGTGTAATGTAGTACTTCCGGCATTGCAGGAAGAAAGTGTCCTGGGTCAGGCAGGTCAGGCGGTTGGAGGGAACACTCATGTGCATCACCTGTATATAACAGGCCATGGGCCAACAGGGATGGTAATTTTGTAGAGTGGACAGTAATGTTATGATCCTGTAAAAGAAGAGACCAGTGTGTAAGTCTGGTGTAAGAGACGGAGCCATCTTTGACTCTATCTGACAACAGAAAATCAGTGGGCTTATGATTGGTATGCAGAACAATGGGAGCATAAGCAATGATGTATGAAAAGTGTTTCACAGCCCAGACAAGTAGCAATGAGATTTGTTTCACAGAGGTTATACTTTCTCTCCAGTGGAGAAAGCAATTGTGATGCATAGGCAATAGGCCTAATGTGTCCATTGGATTTCTGCGCTAGAACTGCTGACATGGTTACATCTGTAGCTGCTGTTTCCAAATGATAGGGCAAAGATGGATCTGGATTAACCAAAGCAGGAGCTGAAGCCAGTGACTGTTTTAGGCTGGTTACAGCTGCTGTCTGTGTTGGATCCCATGCCCAGGGGATGTTCTTTTTCAGTAACTCATACAGAGGTGCAACCTTCTGTGTGAAATCACAAATAAAATCTCTAGAGTAGTTTACCATGCCTAGGAAACATCTGACTGTTACACTAGTTGGTAGAGGCAAGTCTTGTAGACCTTGAATCTTATTCAAGTCTGGGCTTCGGCCTTTTTCTGTCATGCAGAGGTCCAGAAAGGTGACTTCTTTCTGGCACAATTGTGCTTTAGAAGGGTTGCATTTGAGGCCTGCCTTCTGTAAGAGGGTCAGTAGCTCATCAAGTAGAACCAAATGTTCTATTTTGGTAGCTGTGGACAAGAGCAATTTATCCATGTACTGCAGAAGGTATTCAGGGCTGAAAATCCCTGCAATGCATCTTTCATGTGTAAATGAAAGAGGGAGGGGCTGTTATGAAACCCCTGAGGGAGGCAGGTCCATGTGTACTGATGCCCTTCAAAACTGAAGGCAAATTTATATTGGCTTTCCTTAGCCAATGGTAAAGACCAAAATCCATTGGAAATGTCCAATGTACTGAACCATTTGCGGTCAGGTGTTAACATCCTTAACACATCTGGTGCTGATGCCACTGTTGGGGCACCGCTTGGGGTTACTTGATTAAGTTTTTGATAATCGATTGTGATTCTCCAAGCCCCAGTTGTTTTTTTACAGGCCAAATGGGGGAGTTTGCGGTTGAAACACATGGTCTAATCACTTCCTGTTGGAGTAGAGATGGGATAGTCTCTCTCAATGATGGTAGGGCTTCTGCAGCAAAAGGGTATTGTTTTTGTCTAACAGGGTCTGGGCCTCTTACTTCAATGGATGTTATCATCCTGCTACAATCATGTTTGTTTGTTGAAAACACATCTTGGTGCCTCAGCTCACTATATGAGTCATGATCCTTGTGGATATCTATGACATCATACTCAGTGTCATTGTGTGTACAGTATATTCTCAATTATCCAAAACTCGATTAACCGAATCTCTGCATTATCCGAATCAACTATGTGTCTCCCTTGATTTGGCTGAGTAGCGGTTACCGCAACTGGTAAAATTGATTCATTTTTTCAGTATCACAGTCAATTCCATGTCACTGAGTCTCTAAATGATCATCTGATTAGTGGTTACCGCAACTGGTAAAAACCAGTTAATTCATTCAGTATCACAGTGAATTCCATTTAACTGAGTCTCTAAATTATCTCCTTGTTAGTGACTTGTTAAGCTGTAAAGTAAAAGCAGGTAGGCTAACAGGCATGCAGGCTGACAGACCATGGTGTTGTGATGGCTACCAAACAAAAATAGCGTGTGCTTGATATCCACCAGAAGCTGCGAGTTCTCGAGTTCCTTGAAAATGGGGATCGCGTTGTTGATGTTGCGGCTCGATTTCAAATCGGTAGTGCCACAGTATGCAACATTAGAGCTGCCCAAGATAAGCTTTGGGAATACGCTTCGATTATAGATTGTCCCAAAGGTACCTGCCACTGAAAAGCTATGAAAGGGAGCAAAGACGAGGTGCTCGACAAGGAGCTCTATCTGTGGTTTGTCCAGCACAGAGTGAAAGGAACACCTATCTCTGGACCGATAGTGAAGCAAAAAGCTGTAACATTTCACAGAATTCTAAATGACATGGATGACAGCTTTAGAGCTAGTGAGGGATGGCTGAGCTGATTCAAGAAATGGCATGGCATACGCCAACTTTCTGTAGCTGGTGAGTTGCTTTCAGCTTCTAGTGAGAGCATAGCCCCATTCAGAAAAAAGCTGCATGAACTTATGTCTGCAGAGGGACTGACCGAAGCACAAATTTACAATGAAGACAAAATGGGTGCTTACTGGAAAATTATGCCAGAAAAGACACTAGCCAGCTGGTCTGAGAAGTTGGCACCTGGCTGCAAGAAAAACAAAGAAAGGCTAACTGTTTTAGGTTGCGCGAATGCCACTGGTAGCCACCATCTTAAGCTTTTGCTGATTGGGAAATCTCTTCATCTATGCTGCTTTAAACATGTCAAAATGCAAACCCTACCTGTAAGTTACAAAGCACAGAGCAAAGCATGGATGAATGCAACAATATTTAAAGATTGGTTCCACTTTGAATTTGTTCCTTCTGCACGTAATCATTTAAGATCACAAAACCTCCCTCAGCATGCCTTATTGCTGCTAGACAATGCTGGAGCCCAACCGGATCCTGATCAGCTAATTTCTGCCGTTGGTAGTGTTCGCTGTCTTTATCTGCCACCCAACACAACCTCACGGCTGCAACCGATGGACCAGGGGATTTTAGCAACATTACAAAAATTATACCATGCTAAACTTATGTCCAATGTGCTTGCTGAAGAAAATGACCACATCTCCCTAACTGATGCCATAAAAAAATTAACAATTAAAGATGCTTGTTATCTCCTGGCAGAGTCATGGTCTGAGGTTAGGTAGGAGGCAATAGCAAGGTGCTGGGCAAAATCTGAGGTGCTGCATGAGCCACGTCCGAGCCCATTTTGATTCAGCAACAAATTGATGCTAACAATGCTGTAGAGTTAATAGCCCAGATACACCAGATGCCGTACAACAGTGGGCAAAGTGCGATAAACATGATGACAGCTATGGGGAACTATGTGATGATGACATCATGAACATTGCCCAGAACATACCTGACAGCATAGAGGCGGCAGAGGATGAGGAAGAAGAAAATGGAACTCAAGTTCTTTCTGTCCCAGTACTGATGGCAGGGGAAGCTGTTGAAGCTTTCAACAAATGTTCACAATGGCTTGAAAGTCAAGAAAGCACTGACTACCTACACACCTTACTGTTACGTAAGTTGAGAATGCAAGCTGTGGAAAATATGAACAAAAGCAAAAAACAGTCGACTATAACTGAATTTTTTAGTGTTTTCTAAATTCAAGTGACTGCTGCTGCTGTTAACGCTGTTAGCACTGCTTCTTAAGATGTTAAAACACTGTTTATGTTACCACTGCTGCTTAATGTGTTTAAATCAGCTTATGAATTTTATGCATCTGCACTTAATCATGTTAAATCGTATGTCTTGATGATTTTAATTTTGGCCCAAAATGATTTTTCTAGAATAAAAATTGGTACTGTTTATGTACTGTTATGACGTTTTTGGGGGGGGAGAAACATTGATGCTGCTAGACTGCATTGATTTTTTCACCATGCTACACATGCTTCCCCCAATTATCCAAATGTTGTATCACCTGAAAGAAATCAATGTCCCCCCCCCCACACAATTCAGATAACCATGGTTACACGGTAATGGCTGCCAAGACATGTGAATAACATATCATGATAGTATGGTACTGGCCTGGAATCTGAATCTTTAGCCTGTTGGCTAAATCCACAGCACAGCCTTGTTGTGCAAGGAAATCAGTCTGTAAAATACTGGGATGATGATGTAATACCATGAGGTCAAAAGTGAATTGAGTGTTTGGGATACCCACTACCACTGGAATGGGGATGGACCTGTGTATCTGCAATATGATACCATCCACACCTTGAGCACCAGTCAACCTTCCGGGTGGACCAGTGTGAGGAAGCTGGGTCCTCATCATGTAGTACTGACATAGCTGCTCCTGTATCAAGTAGCATTACCTGTTGGCAGCCCCCTACCATGGCCTCTACACAAGTCCTTCCACTTGTATCCACAACCAAAGGGGAAAAATGCAGACTGAGGCCTCTAATTGTCATTGTGATGTATTAGGGCTCCCCCTGTGAATTGTGCAACCATTGCTTGCACTTTCTTACCAGTTCTGTCTTTATTCGCATTATAAGCTGGAAGTAACTGACTTTGGCTAGTAGTAGCCACTGCTGCCACAGGTAATTTATTTATTTATTTATTTTTTATTTAGCTTTTGTTGACCGGGTAAGTGCACTAGACAAATCCTGCCTATTTTCAGGCATGACCCGGGGGAGGGGGATACAGATGAATGCCAATTGACTTTGAAACCAGATTAAGCTGTTGGTGGTATTTATAGTGAATTAGGGAAATTTGGCCAGGACACCAGGGAAACTCCCCTGCTCTTTTCGATAAGTGCCATGGGATCTTTAACATCCACCTGAACTACCACCAATCCAGGCAGATGGGACCTCGGTTTAACGTCTCATCCGAAAGACGGCACCTCAGAAGTGCAGCACCCCTCTCATGCTGCACTACAGTGTCAGTACTGGGATATTAACCCAAGTGCCAGATGTGGGAACTGAACCCACAGCTCTCTGATCTCCCGGCCTCAGAGGCGAGTGTGCTACCTACTGAGCCACTGACACTAATAATGCTACAGTGGCAGGTGTCAGTGGAGAGGGCTGCATGATAGGTGGAGCTGGTGCTGTTAATGTGGGGGTGGGGTGGTGTTGGAGCAGTAAAATGAGGCTGCAAGGCCTGAACTATTGCAGGCCCTGTATCCCCCCCCACCCATCATGGGCTGGAATGCTGCCACAGTGTGGTCACTACCAGGGGCTATAGCAGATCTGATATGGTCTAACATCTCTCTCAACCTTTTATTTTCCTCAGCAATCTGTTTATATGGTGGCCCAGTTTTGTAATTCCTTCTGCCTTTAGTAGTCCTAGATTGATCAGCATTGCTATGCTTGTTATACTTTTTACCATGCCCATTTCTGTTGCCCCCCCCTTGGTCGGGTAGTGGTGGCAGCTGAGCTGGATGATGCCCTCCCCGCCTTCCACTGTACAAGTGGTGATACCTCCAATAGGCTGCTGAATTGCAGCAACCTTGTTTTTGTCTTTAGAATTGAGAGACCGGACTTCAGTCTGATACAGTCTCTCTGTTACCATTTGAATTTTATCAAATGTGTCCTGTTCTGGGAACACTGCACACTCAACCCTCTCATGTAGGGCTGGTGTCATGTTTCTGATATACAAATCCTTGTATTCAGTCTGGTCTGTGCTATGCTCCTTCTTTGCAAGGAGCTTGCCTGAGTGATAAGCCATCCACAAGCGGGAATGGTACAAAATGGGATTTTCTAGCCTGTTGTCTCACATTCAAGGCTAAATGCACACCTGCAACTTCTGGGTTGGCAGCAGATACATTAGTACAGATATCATCAAAATCCGTGTTATCACCATTCCGTACAGCTGGCTTAAGTTTAGACTAGAGACCAGGGTTGATTGTCAGCCTTAAGACTTTAACAGTACAGTCCTCTGGAAGGCTAAGCATTTCACAGTGTGACTCACATTTGCCAGATGACAGCTCAAATTATCATTAGGTTGCATACGCCCAATGCTATCAGCAATCTGTTGTGCTGAATGGGCAACCTGCATGGGGTTGCCTGTAGATGGTTTCTGGTTATGAACATACACACATACAAATGTGCCAGCAGAAACAGACCATCCAATCTATCTAAGTCTGCTAGAGTGTGCAGCTAGCACCCCTAGTTTGCAACTGCCTCACCTCCTCTTGTCATCCCACTGCCAACCCCCATCTTCCCCGGCCTCACTTTCCCTTGTTCCCTGTCCCATGCTCTTTTGAAGCTGTTCACAGAGTTACTTGATACAACCCATTCTGGTATTGAGTTCCATTTTGCTACCACCATCTCTGTGAAATAGTGTCTCCTCATTTCTCTCCTAAATCTTCTCCCCTCTATTCTTAGCCCATGCCCCCTTTTGTCCCTCCCCCTCCTTAGCTTAAAGACCCCGTCTGCTCCATCCTTATTGATTCTCCTCAGATACTTGAATGTCTCTATCATGTCTCCCCATCCCTTCTATCCTCCAGAGTGTACACATTCAGGTCTCCCAGCCTGCTTTCATAGTCTCTCCCCACCATTCCACATATCATCTTTGCTGCCCTCCTCTGCACCCCCTGCAATAGCCTGATATTGTGCTTTAGGTATGGCCTCCAAAACTGTACACAATACTCTAAGCGCGGCCTTAACAGAGACCTGTAGAGGGGCAAGATCACCCCTCTTCGCCTGGATGAAAACCCCCTCACTATGCACCCCAGCATTTTGTTCACTTTTGCAGCCACTCTCCTGCACTGGGCACTGTTGTTCATGGTCCCTGTTATCATTACACCTAGGTCCTTCTCCTCCTCAGTGATCCCCAGCTTACCCCCCCCAGCTAGTATTCTCTCCTTGGGTTCTTCACCCCAAAGTGCATAACCTTACACTTCTTTGTATTGAACTCCAGCTACCACCTCTCTCACCACTCTTCTAGCTTGCTTAGGTCCCCCTGCAGCTGCTTTCATCCCTCCCCTCCATCCACCACTACTCTGATTTTGGTGTCATCAGCGAACAGACTTACCTTACTCACCACCCCATGTGCAATGTCTGATACGAAGACCCCAAATAATACTGGCCCCAGCACAGAGCCCTGTGGCACCCCACTCATCACTGGCCTTGGAGTTGAGAGCTCCCCTCTCACCACCACCCATTGCAGCCTCCCACTCAGCCAGCTTGTAATCCAGTTCATCATTTTTGCTCCTACCCCTACACCAGTTAGCTTCCCTCCAAGCCACCCATGAGACACCAAATTGAAGGCCTTGCTGAAGTCCAAGTAAAGAACATTCATCACGTGACCCTTATTCAGCTCACCTGTCACCCAGTCATAATGCTGTATCAAGTTGGTCTGACAAGACTTCCCAGAAACAAACCCATGCTGCCTCACATCCTGGAGGCCATTGTCTTCCAGGTACAACATCAGTCTTTCCTTTAGTATCATTTCCATGAGTTTGCACGCTATGGAGGTGAGACTTACCGAATGATAATTACCCAGTTCATCCCTTGGCCTGCTCTTGTGTACTTGTGTAATGGTACTACATGTGCCGTCCTCCAGTCCAGTGACACACATCCCGACTCCAGTGTGGTGCTGTACAGATCTACCAGTGACTCTGCCAACACCTCCTCCATCTCCTTCAGCACCCTGGGGTGGATACCATCCGGCCCTGGTGCCTTGTCTGCCTTCAGTGCCCTCAGTCCCTCTAGGACTTTACTTGCCTCAATTCTTCCATCTGTCGCCTCATCTCCACCTGTCCCCACCCTCCTAGCCCATGCTGGTAGCAGTCCCACCTTTTCTTCTGTGAACACTGAGCAAAAGTATTCATTCAGTGCTTCTGCCTGCTCCTCCCCCTTTTCCGTCCACTTCCCATCCCTTTTTATCCTCACTATTGTGCACTTCCTTTTCTCCCTGATGTATCTGAAAAAGTATTCTCCCCCCTCCCGTTAATTCCCTGCACTAATCTCAGCTCCCTCTGGGCCTTGGCTTCTCTCACTTTTTTGGTACCTCCCTGGACCATCTTGCATATTCCTCCCTGTCCACTTCCTTTCCTGTCCTCCTATACCTCTGGTGTGCCACTCATTTTGCCCTCACTACCTCCACAACCTCACTGTTCAACCGGCATGGTTTTCTTGCTCTGCTCCTCTTTCTCTGTGCCTTGGTGCAGGCTTCTGTTGTCTCTGCAATCCCCTGTTTAATAATATCTCATTTCTGCTCCACATCCATCTCCTGCCTTATGCCCTCTGGTTTCCCTTTCAGCACCTCCTGCATCCTCCCAAAATCTGCCCCCCTTAAGTTTACCACATGAGTAACTGATTTATCTGGCTCCCCACACATTGTGATATTAAACCACACTGTTTGGTGATCGCTGTCAGCTAGTGGGTTCTCTACCTTTATTTCCCTCACTGCCTCTCCATTCAACAATGCGAGATCTAAAGTGTTCTTTAGCCTAGTAGGTACAGTAACCAACTGTGTCAGGAGACCTCCTGGATCTTGTCCAGGATCACTTGCTCCCTAGCACTGGAGGTGACCGGAATTCTCCACTCAACCCCTGGCAAGTTGAAATCCCCCATGATGATCACCTTCCCATTTCTACATACCTTTTTGATTTGTCCCACTAATTCCCTGTCAAGTTCCTCAGACTGGGACGGCAGCCTGCATACCACCCCAAACTTCAGTTTCCTATCCCTTGAGTCTAGGATCTGTAGCCAGATTGCCTCTGTTCTCCTTTCTTCTCCCTCATCCCTTGTGCATTTTATCCCATCCCTCACATAGACTGCCACCCCTCCCCTCCTTATGGTCTTTCCTGGATAATTTGTATCCTGGGATTGCCAGATCCCAGTCCTGGTGCTCAGTTGCCCATGTTTCTGTGACAGCTGAAATATCCACCTTCCACACCGCTAAGAGTGCCTGTAGCTCAGCAGATTTGTTTCCTAAGCTTCTTGCATTCAATGAGACCACCCTCCATCCTGCCCCCTTCCCTTCACTGGCCTCCATCTCCTCCCTACTACTCCCTCCTTTTTTGGCCACCCGAGTCCTTCCCTGCTAGCCTGGGGGGTAGGCTATGACTCCACTCTATCGGATCCCTGCCTACCTGCTTTCCACTTTCCATCCCCCATTTAGTTTAAATCCACCCTAGTCACAATATACCTCCCCAGTCTTTGCTTTAATACCTCCTTCCCCTCCTCACTCAGGTGCAGCCTATCCCTTGCAAACAGATTGTTTTTATCCCAGGTACTGCCCCAGCCACCCACAACCCCATACTCCTTAGTTTCACAGCATTCTACCAACCATGTGTTCAACTCCCTAATCCTCTCCTTTCTCACTGTGCTTATGCAGGCTACTGGGAGCACTTCAGAGAAGGCCACAGACTCCCCAGTCTCCTCACACTACCTTCCCACTTCCTCAATCATCTCCCTTGTCACCTCCACCATTTCCCCTGCTAGGTCATTTGTCCCCACATATACCACAATGTGTGGTTTACTCCTGCCCCTCCTTACACACCTTAGGATTGCCTGTCCTGCCTTGTCTGCCTTTAATCCTGGTATAGACTCCACCCATATCCAATTGTGCCTCTCCCCCTTGCTGCCCCATCTGATACCCTTAAGTATGGAGTCCCCCAACACCAGTACACCACCCTCCTCTTTCCTTGTGCCCATCACCACCCCCCACCCAGGTTTTCATTTTTGGGGCCACTCAAGACTGTGTTTTTACCATGTGCCCCAGTGTCTTCCCCCCTGTCCTCTCAATTGAAACCCCCCCTCCTCCTGTTTGACTGCCAACCTCCCTTTCCCTCCTCACCTGTCTGAGTATTATCCCTTCCCCTGCCACACCATGCTCAATCTCTCCACTAGTAATGCCCCTCACTCTCTCCTCTTTGTGAGTGCTATCCCTTGTGCAATCATCTCCTGCACCCTCTTTCCCATGTTTTGCTAGTAAAGCAATCATGTTCCCTATTGCCTTTGCCCTACTATGTGTTTTCTCCTCCCTCCTGCCTACTGCTGCTCTTCTTATTCTAGATCCTACTACAGTCCACCCTTCATCAGCTGGCTTCCTGTCTAGTTTGGCCTCTCCCCCTCCCTTGACCCACTGTTCCTTCTCTGTGGTGCCCCCACAATACTCTTAGATGTCAGCCCTCCCACCGATGCAATCCTCCCCTCATCCCTCAACCTCCCCAGCTCCCTGCCAAGCCACTGAACCTCTTCCAGAAGCCTCCTTAGCCTGTGGCATATTGGGCACCCTCCCAGCCTCCACAGTATGTTCATCTGCATTGCTGCCCTACAACCATTACACCTAACAATCCAACCCATGGTCCACACTACCTATACAGCCTCTCCACACTAACTCTCCCCTACAGCAAGTAGAATTAACTAATCCAAGCCCAGTCTCTAAATGAAATTTTAATCCCAAATGCACTTGCACGCAGCATAAGGCAGCCAACTACAGTACTAACTGGAGACCAAAATCATTCTCATAAGGACTATAGACCTACTCATAAGTTATATATATATAGATTTATATATCTTTAAGAATTAGCTCATATAGCTTTTCATTGTTTCCTCCTTTCTGACCTGCTCTGAGGGCTCAGGTCAGTTTGCAGCTCCCTAGCTCCTCCCTCACAGCCTTCAAGCCCAACCCCAGTGGTATTTCAGTATTTAAGAAAGATGGGTGAAAGGGGCAGGTGGGAGGGTTTTTATAGTCACTCTAGCCACAGAAACCTTTCAGCTAAATTAGGAAAAAAAGTAAAACAATATCGAAACTTACAAAAATCTTCTACAAATTAACTCTGTCAACAGCAAGTAGAATGAATTAACCCTTCTCTCCTGTAGTTTAAAAAGCAATAGAAAAACTTACAGAGAGCTTCACACACAGCAAGCAGACTTAACCACTCCTTCTCTCCTTTCTAGAACTACAGCTCTGGAAGTATTGTGTGCAATTTCTGCAGCAGTCTGTGCTACACACTTCAGTACACTTTCCTGTGAACTAGCTTCCTTTATCATTTTATTAACTTTCTCATGCAATCTATTTCGCTGCTCATCAGCAATATCCAGCCTCAGTATAGCCTGTTCAATCATAGCATTAATTCCAACTTTGTCCTTTGAATTTAAAACAGCAATTGCAGGGGGGGTAGGATAGCTTTAGGTTATCCTTGGCTTGTTGCCGTTGGCCATTTTGTTGTAGGGCATAGGCTGTATGGGTACAGGCATCTTGTAGGAGGGTATGGGGGTGGCTATCTTGGAGGAGGACCTCCTGAGGGTGGCCATCTTGTTGTAAGTAAATGCCATTTTGTGAATGGCACTGCTGCACAAGATGTTGACATCCACCTCCATTTTGTGAACGAGAACATCTACCATTTTGTGACGAAACAGGAACAGGGACAGTCGTGGGGCTAGCCTGTACTGATAGATCTACAAACCTCTCTGCATCAGAGTTCTTTTCCCCAGAAGAATAAATGTCAATGCGGACATACTGTAACTAAAGCCCTTCATAGCTTTAGTGTGACCTTGTAAAAGGAACAACTGTTGGTGCAGCCTCGCCACTTTAGCAAAACATTTGTCATGATTAACCTTTGCATCTGTAGAAAACAACCCTCTAGACACATCTTCCTGTAACACCCTGTACGTGGCAGGCACCTGCACAGGATCTAGCTTTAACTGTTCTAAATCATGACTCCTCTGTTTGCAATCAGCTTTTAATTCATCATTCTCCTGAATCAAAGACTCATTCATATTAGACAGTAGATAATTCATTTATAAAACTTGCTGTCTATCAAGCTGAAGTTTATCACAAAGTTCACTCAGCTCATGCACTTTCAAATTACAGTGTTCATCTGAGGTAGCTAACAGGTAGTCACACTGCTGATGTGCAGTAGTAGCCACAGCCATTGCCAGTTACTTCCTGAAATTTCTGTGATATTTCTAGAGAAATCTCCTGCTTTCTGCATTTCCACAGTAGGGGCAGCAGAGAGAAGCTCTTTAGAAATTTCACGAAATATCTGGAAATAGCTGGCAATGTCTTAATGCCTGCAGCTCAGAATGAAGTATGTTTACATTTCTAGAATGTTCTGCAATGTTTTCACCAACTAATTTCTTATAATCAGTAAAACTAGACTTCACAGGAGTCAACAACTGTAATGAAGCCTCTAACGATGCTAATAACGTTGCTAGGAGCAGACCCTTAGCAGACCGTCTCAGTGTAATATACTACTCACATATCAACATAATTGGATAAAAAACATTTTTGATTAAGTCATCTGAAGTGAATACATTATAGCATTCCTGACTACCATGTGAATTGAGATAAGTTGAGATATCTTCACTCAACTCCTTGCTAAATACCATAGATATGTCTGATAAGCAGGGGACACCTTTAACTATTTGCTGGTCAGTTGCTGGGCTCTGAACCACAGTAGATGAACATTGGCAAATGGGAGGCATGTGTGGATGACTTTAAAAAACAGAAAAAAGTTACCACAAACAGCTGTGTGTTTTTTTATGTTTTCTTTCTCTACTCACCCTGCTGTTATTTTAACCAATAGACAAAAGCAGCCTGTCTGAATAGAAACAGGGGTTCCTGGTACCTTATGAGTCTCACTGGAAAAACACAGACTGAAAAGAATTAAACAAAAGCTACACACAGCAACTCGACTCTTATGAATCCCTTACTAGTCACAGCATCAGCCATGGTTGCCAATAATGTTACTTATGAGTCCAGCTCATAAGTCAGGTTCTTGTATGCATGTGCTGAGTAAGGTAACAAAGGAAATATTTATTACTATAATACTCACACCAAAGCATGTAACAAGGAGTTACAAAAAGGATGATTTCCACCAGTCAGCCCCGGGATTACACATACTAAATAAATCTAAACATGAAACGAACAAATGTACGGAAAGAACACTAAAATCTCAGAGACTGGGGAAGGGCTGGCTGGCAGTTATATATATACACTGCTGATAAGATTGCAACATTTGGATAAGGCAGACAAATACAATTGGATATAGTATACAGAGTGTAATATCTGGATGGACCCCAGGAAGCAAGAGTGCATGGTTGGCATATATCTTAGAAAATGATAGTTCAGCAAGAATAAGTGTTATCTGTTCTTATTTCCAGACTGTCTGGAAATATATGCAACATAATCAGAAAAGCACACTATGTGTCACAACAGTGGAAAACTACTGAATATAAGTGATTATGAGTATAGCAGAATATAGGGCAGAAACATAGCATGCAGGTAAATGCATTACAGACAGATATAAGCATAGCAAATATAATAAAGAACACTAATATAAGTAATAAAACAAGATAAAACATTATAAGACTGTGTAAGGCACTAATATTTGTAGATGTATAAGGTTACGGTTACATGTGGGTCAGTTGGTGGTATATAACACAGGCATAACAATTAGACCTGAGGTGAATTGGACCACACACACTGAGGTCCCCCACACCACCAGGTGCTGGCTTCCTAGCCACTACACCACGGCAGCAGCTCAGCCAGTCATCATCCCAGCAGCATCCTTCTCACTTCCTCATGTGAAGTACAGTGACAGTGGTAGTGCATTTTCCTTGTATGCTAACCAACCTCTGTTGCTGTAGGAGGATTAGTGCTTTCTGTAGCACTGTTTCTTCTGCGCTGTTTTGGGTGTGGCATAAATACCCAGTATCCATTAGCCTAGTGCAAACATGTAAGCCAGGGGGAAAAGTTTGCTATAGTCAAAGCTCCTATGCAAATGAGCCTACTTAGGCAATCCATGTGCAAACAGCCACATTAGCATCTCATTATGGCCTGATTTCCATACATTATCATGTAGGTTACTTGGCTGTATTGCATGGAGCACACAGCTCCACCTGTAGGTTAGACTGGAACTACAGGTCAGGAGCCATAGGCTGGGAGGTGCACACAACTCCATCTGTATGTAAGAGTGAACAACAGTTTGGTAGCTGCAGGACATGTGTGTGGGCAGGCATACTCAGTGCATAGGTCTCAACCTTGCATAACAACTGAGGGACACAGACACTCAAAATGTGGGACAATGAGGGACACTGATCCACATAATGAGGGACACATATCCAGACATAGAGATACAAGCTCAGAACACAGTAAAAAGCATTATGGGACCCTGTATAAAGTATATGTTTAAGTTACAATCATAGAATATTATACATACTATATATGCACTAAAGGTAGAATTTATAGCACATACTCTGTGTGAACAGTAACTTGTTCATGAGGGATGAATCAGGGACAGAGAAATTTTGAGGGGTAAAATGAGGGTCATCCTTCCTAAGCAGGGACAATTGAGAGGTATGACTGAGGGTATCCTGCAGAGAACAGTAAACCCTGGAAAATCCAGGGGCAACATGAGCCCCAGGCCAGGGAAACAAACAGAAACAGAGCCTGACCTACCTGAAGAACTGTTTCCCCTCCATTTCATGCTATAGTGTTGGTTTGTGGATAGTCTGTGGAAGATGTGTGGGTGCTACACTTAGTGGCCAAGACTGCATGAGCGACCTGGTCCACTCTGCATACACTAATGCTGGTGTGCAAGGACATCTGTAAGGTGGTCCAGTGCCATCCCCAACCATGTATATATCTATATCTATATCTATATCTATATCTATCTATCTATCTATCTATCTATATATATATATATATATATATATATATATCTATATATCTATATCTATATCTTTATATATATACAGTATATATATATATATATAGAGAGAGAGATATATATCTATATATCTATATATATAATATATATATATATATATATATATATATATATATCTATATACAGGATATATATAGATATATATCTATATATCTATATCTATCTATATATATACATATATATATATACAGTATATATATATATATATCTATATATCTATATCTATATCTATATCTGTCTATATATATATATATAGATATATATATATATATATATATATATATATATATATATCTATATACAGTGTATACATATATATATATATATATATATATATCTATATATATCTATATCTATATCTATATATATATATATATATATATATATATATATACATATATATATATATATATATATATATATATATATATATATATATATTTATTCATGGCAACAAACTCAGTTTAATGGATCAGTTAGGGTTGTTTCACAGTGACAAAAGTGAGGAAATTTGGTGTTAGGGTTGAAAACCCTAACTGTGCATTCCGCCTCCACCCCCACCACCACACACACACACACACACACACACACATATACATGCAAGTAGGGGAAAGACCAAGGCAATACAGCCAATCACACACAACCAGCAGGAGGTGTATACCTGTGTTACTGTAACAAGTAGGTAAATCTAACTTCAGCTGGCAGTAGCGAAAACTGTGTACCTCGCTTCATTTTTGACATATGGGTGGCGAAAGGCATCATGGGCATCGCAATGTTAGTCTATGGCAAATTGCTCAATTTCAGAAGAGTGTAACTTTGTCATGCTTAAGTATTTTAGCACCAAAGCAGGAAAAGGCACATCTGTGGGACCCAGGCTTGCCACCCTGCAAATTTCAGCTCAAAAGAGCCAACTGTTGATGGAAAAATGTGCAGTCATCAGGAGCATACTTTCGCAAACATGAAAGTGTCGCAAACGGAAGACACGAAAGTGTCCCATTTGCAAAAGCATATAAAATAGTGTCACAAAATACTATCACAAACATGAAAGTGTCACAAACAGAAGACACAACAGTGTCACATTTGCAAAAGCATGCAAAATAGTGTCACAAAATACTATCGCAAACACGAAAGTTCCGCAAATGCATATCACAACACTGTCGCATTTGAGAAATGTGACAGTGATTTTCAAAAGTATTTCAGGGAATGTGCAAAATCCTGTTTTGGATCTTGTGAAGCCCAAAATACCATATGTGTAGTCTGTGTTATGTGTTGGTGGCAGCGTGTGGCCCAAGATGCCCAGTTGTCCATAGTGATATGTGTTTTGTGGTGTGTGGAATGTCTGGGATCAGAGTTAGCAGTGACAAACCCATGCCACAGCTCAATGGGAGCATGGGCATGTGGTTTTGTGGTTTAGATAGTTGTATGTTAGTTCTGTCACCTGCTGCTGATTGTGTGTGATTGGTTGTGTTGCCTTGGCCCTTCCCCTACTTGCATGTATATATGTGTGTGTGTGTGTGTGTGTGTGTGGTGGTGCTGGGGGAAGTTTTGTGGTATGAATTTCCCTTCTTTTTGAGAATGTGCACTGTAAGTAGTGAATGAAATGTGGTGGTGGGGGACCCGGGCTCCCATCATGTGAATTTTTGTCAGTTCGCTGCTCAAAAACTGTATGACTGACTGAAATGAAAATTGGTAAATGAAGACATGTACCATGCCACAACATGTATAACAAATGCTATCTGACTCTGTTCAACAGTTGCACAGTGTCACACCAGGAAAACTGCGCAGGAGTGCCAAAAATAAAATTTTTACCACTTCACCACAGAAGAACCATATATCCAATGGAAGCAAAAATTGGTAAAAGAAGACATGTACCATAGCACAGCATGTGTCCAGAATTGTGTGAACATCCATTCAATGGTTGCACAACACCATGAGCAAACAACTGTGCAGGCACAATTCAGCAACCATAAGTGACAGTGATCCAAAAATTGTCACAGTCAAAGATCTGTTACAAATCTTTCTACATTCCCAATGTCAGGCTAATTGGACACATGGTTCAAAAGTTATAGAAGCAGAATGAACCAAATTTTCATTCATTGGAGCGGCTTAATTCTGCACCTGTTTATGATTTACACACCAAACCACTGCAAGGCACCTTTGGACCACTAGGGCTACCTATGCTATAAATTTCAAGCCAGTAGCACCATGCAGAATGCTATGTGCAAAACGTTAACTGCATCACGCAGGATCTCTGCAGTGAATTATTTTTCCAACATGTAATCAGCATCATTCACATCACCAGGGCATCCACTCAACACCCTCCAGATTTCATGTGAAAAGACCAAATTGTTCCAGAGATATTCAATTGTTACATTTCTGCACCTTTAAGAAGTCTTCCACCACAAAATGGTGGAAATCGCAGCTGAAAATGCACTAAAATGGCAGATCTGGCACCCAAAAAATCTGTAACTGCTAAGTGGGGCAACTTCAAATGGCAATAACTCTGGAATGGAACAACATTTTTTCACCAGCAAAAACCTGGCATGTTCCTTGAACAAAGGTCTTTCTATGTGCCAGGTTTCAGACCAATCAACCACACATTGGCTGCTCTATGCACTGCGGAAGAAAAATAGCAAAAACATAATGTTTTGCACTGCACTACACAAACACAAAAACACAAACAGCAACATTAACGCAAACAGTGATGGAAACAGTGAGGTAAAAGAAAATAGTAATGCTAACCGTAACGCAAACGTAAGCACAAACAGTAACGTGCACGGTGACACAAACGGAAACGATAATGCAAATGGTAAAAGAAATTCAAGCACAAACATAAATGAAAATAGAAATAGTAACGCAAATGCTAATGGCAACAGAAATGCAAATGGTAAAGAAAATGGTAACAAACGCTAACGGCAATGGACATGCAAATGGTAATGAAAACAGTACCAAAATGCAAACACTAACACAAATGCAAATAGAAACGTAAATGGTAATGGCACTGGTGACACAGAAGGAAACAGTAATGCACTCGACAATGGAAACACTACCGAAAATGCAAACGCTAAGGCCAACAGAAACACAAATGCAAACGGTAATGAACACGCAAACGATAATGGTAACGCAGTAGAAAAGGCAAATGGTTACAATAACACCAACGATGACACCAAAGGAAACACTAATGCAAATGGAAATGCAAACGCAAGTGCGTACGCAAACACAAATGGTAACGCACGTGGTCACGGTAATGCAAATTGAAATGCAAATGCTTATGGTAACACCAACAATGACACCAAATGAAACACAAATGCAAACGCAAGTGCATATGCAAAAGCAAATGGTAACGCACATGGTGATGCAAAAGTAAATGCAAACAAAAATGGTAATGGAAACACAAATGGTAACAGTAACGCAAACACAAGCACAAACGCAAAGGGTAACACACACATGGTGACGGAAATGGAAACGCTAACGCAAATGGTAATGGGAACACAAGCGGAAATGCTAACAGTAATGCAAATGCACACCCTTTTTTCCCCCCAAAAAGGTCCATTCAGAAGCACAGTGAATACAAAGAATGTATGCATAATAATGGCCCTCAGAGTAGAAAATGAGCACTTGGAATACTAAATTCCTTATAACTCAGGAACCATACAACATAGAAAAAAATTTAAAATCTCATATTATTTATGATTTTCCTGCCTAGTTTTGTACTTAGCCACCTACTAGAGGACTAAGTGTTCTTCCAATGAAAAGTCCGTATCTCGAAGCGTTTTCAAGATACAAGCCCCGAAAGGTGCGTCAGACGCCGCATTGTTAGCCTATGGGAAAAACTGTCAATTTCAGAGTATTGTAACTTTGCAGCCTTCTAATATTTTGTCACCAAACCACCAAAAGGCACATCTGTTGGATCTTGGCTTTCTTCCCTTCAAATTTCAGCCCAAAAGACCAAACTGTTCTTTTGCAGCAGGGTGGCAAAGATTTACTATTGTTTTGGGCATAGTGTTGCAATGTAGTGTCACAAATCATGACACTTTCGCAAAAGTACTTTGCAATACTACTTTTTACAAAAATTTAAAATCATATTTCTGGGGTGTTTTACCCCCCAAAAAAAGACATGGCTAGCATAATCAGTGCTCGACTAGATGAACACAACAAAAATTGTGTCCCTAGAGGGTCCCAAAGTTAAATGCCAAGCATTTCTGTGATCACCAACTGAAAAGAAGATGACTCGTTTGCAACACTACAAGGGTCATTTGTGACACTAAAAACTGCATTTGCGACACTTTCGCATATTTTGTCAACTTTTCCCATTGACTATAATGGGAAATTTGTTTTTTGAATAACGTTTGAACCGTTTAATATTCTTTAATGAAATCTTTGAAAGGCACATTGGGGAACCCGGCTGCATGTTCCCTGAAGGTTTTGGACCAGTCATGCAAAATGTGGGGGCTGTAGGCACGAGCAAAGAAATGTGCAAAAACTATAATTTCTAAATGTTTTGGTGCTCTGTAGCTCCGCAACTGTACATCAGATCATAACACAACTTGGCAGATCCACAGAACTATGGTACCAGACTATGTACTCCAAATCTTAGCTAAATCCACCACATGGGGGCAAAGTTAATAAGCTGCCAAATTTCAGATTTAACCATAAATGGGGTACTCAACCTTAACTATGGTGGGTCGTGAGGCCTAAATGTTACCCCATTCCATGTGTAATCATATTGACAAGGGATAGCAAAAAAGAATGTGGTGACAATTAGGCCTCATTACCCCAATGACACACCCCGACATCTGTCAATCTTGGGATGTTTGACAGGTCCGGGAGGGAGGGGCAATCCTAAAGATTTTTCATTTCCTGACTTTTTGTGCTTTAACCCTAAATGATGCATTAACGCAGTTTTTTGCATAGAATTTCCTTACTTTTTGGAAAAGAATTAAGCAATAAGGTATGACTAGGTGTTAAGTTAATGTTCTAGATAATAACCCCCTGAGGGTGTAATGTGGCAAGAGGCACAGCCCCGTGGGTGATTAACTTGAACATTAACATAACCCCTTGGAGTGCCTTATTGCTATTATAAAAATAAAAAAAAAAGTTTTACAAGGGTATCTGTTATTTATTTAAATCAAAAGTAAGATGTAGTAAAATAATCCATCCACCCTCTTTAGAATGCCCTTTAGAACTTCAGAACCACGGTTTGTCCCCCGACACTTAACTGTTTTTCAGAAGTTGCTCAGAGTACTTTATGAATATGAATCAGCAAGTTCAGCTCAGTTTGATTGTGATTGTTTTGTTGCTGTAATGAGTACCTTTTTCACCTACTTTGGTGGTTGTTATCAGGTCATCGCTGTTTCAGCTTGCAGGATTCAGTGCCGGCAACAGTTAACCTTTCATGAAGGCAGCTGTAGCAAGATCCCCATGACAGACTTGTAAGCTGTGCAACTAGGAAGCTGCCTTCAAGGACATTAGTTAAAATTAATGTCTGTTCCCTCCTCTCCTATAGTTCAGTTACATTAATCATTGTCACACAATGCAAAAACAAAAAGTACATTTTCTAATTTTAAAGGGAGCTTGCAGGATTCAGAGCCACGCATTAGTTAACAAAAACCTCCGACTTGCATTATTCAACCACACTCGCTGTTGCCCCAGCTTCTCCCGTAGTTCAGCTACATTAGTCATTGTCACACAGTGGAAAAAAATATATAGTTTCTAATTTTAAAGGGAGCAACATTTTCACTTCAGTTTTCTACATTGTGAGTGAAGTTACAGTTACCGCTTATCCTACTCTAACCACATGTTGCTTTTTTGGATGTGGGGTTGAGCAAGCGATTTTGTTGAAAAATGGGAAGCAATTATGAAGTTCATGTTTAGGAAAACAATGACACTGCTTATAGTTCTGACTTAAAAGCTGAGCTATGTGCTGTTGAACAATTCTCAAACCTATTGACTTTAAAGTTGTCTGGAAGGAGCACTGAAGCTGTCAAACTGACACAGGCACTGAGCCAACACTAGGAAGTGGCCTTCCTTTACATTAGTTAGTGAAACATCCCACTTGTATCACTCAACCACACTGTTAGTAAGCTATTGCTGAATCCTTGACCACTAGTGTTGTCGCAATGCTCGTGTCAGTTTCATGGCTTCAGTGCTCCTGCTAGTATGCTTTTAAGTTGGAAGCAGTTTCATTGTTTTCCTAAACATAAACTCCACAATTGCTTCCCATTTTTCAACAGAATCACTTGCCGAGTGTCTCTGGTACTAAATGTCATTCTCTGTGTGCTGCTCATTATTAACTACAGTAACCTCCGTGAACCAAAACCCAGTTTATCCAAATGTTTCTTATGTCCCTCATCACATTCAGATAAATGGGGGTTTATTTGTTATAATAAATACAAAATATTGTTAAAATTAACTCTGGGTTTGCAACAGAAGCACCAACTCCACATGTTGCCCATGTGTTGATGGTTGCCATGCCAAAGCTCTATGAGCAGCGCTGCTCATAATTTTCAAACACAAAATCTGGACGATGAACAGCAGCTGATTTTAAAACCACGTTGCCCAGGATGCCCTTTTTGCCACCAGGTTCCTAATTTGTGTGTTCATGGCTGCACATCAGAGCAATTGTGTTGGAATCCGAGTAATCATCTATGTGCCTGCTGCTGACTGAGCTGCGCTCCTGGTTTCCAAAGTAACCTTCGGTAACGTGATATTTAAATAAAGAAAAACAAAGATTGCTTCAGACTGCTGCAGAACACAAAAACTGCCATCAGCAAAGTCCCCCCCCCCAATGTAATTTATCTGGGAGATGACCTTGTTGGCAAATGTAGAGAGGCAAGACACCGCAGCAGAGTTAGGGGGACTGTCAGCATGTTAACAAAAAGACACCACTCTACTAGATTTACAATAGAGCAGCCTGCATTCCAACATGGAAACTTCAGTTTTTCTTTAGATTTGTTTTACTGGTTGGCCCTTTTTAATTTTTATTTTTTGGGGGGGTGCCAGATGTAGCTGTAACTGTCATGGCAGTTCTCAGTTCTATAAATAGAATTAATTAAAAATGTAGGACGTCACTGAGAAATCAATGCTCTGGCAGTTAGGCTGTACAAGTATATTAAAGATTAATGTAGGTCTGTTGAAATGCCACTGGCCAATCATAATTTAGAATGTCTCAGACTCTCTTTATAGTACAAAACTAAGAAGTTTCGGAAGTTGGTGGGAAACAATCAAAATTTTCACAGAAATGCGGTAAACCACTGCCATGGTATGACAGAATGACCCCCCCTGAGCAGAACCCACCCTCATTTGTCTTCTTAGGGCACCCCTGGGCTGAGAAATTAGATTTTTTAATTTGGCCATATCGTCCCTTGCTCGCGATGCATGATCACGATCAAAGAATGTCGCGATCAAAGAATTTGCAGGCTCGCGATCAAAGAATTTGCAGGCTCATGATATCAAAGAATAAAAAATGCTGAAAATCAAAATTTTGAGATAAATGTGGTAAACCACCACCATGGTTTGACAGAACAAAGCCCTCTGAGCAGAACCCACACTCATTTGTCTTCCTAGGCCACCCCTGGGCTGAGAAATTAGATTTTTTAATTCGGCCACCTTGTCCCTTGCTTGCGTTGCACAATTGCGATCAAAGAATCTTGCGATCAAAGAATGTGCAGGCTTGCGAGCAAAGAAATTGCACGTTCACGATTAAAGAATAAAAAATGTTGAAATGTGATTTTTTTTTTTACAGATTTACATGAAACCAGCACCATGCCTCAATAGAACGAAGCCCCCTGAGCAAAATCCACCCTAATTTGTGTTACTAGGCCACCCCTGAGCTGAGAAAATTGTGTTTTTACCTCGTGATGCAAGATCGCGATCAAAGAATCTCCTGATCAATGATTTTGCAGACTCGTGATCAAAGATTGTTAGCGAGCCGCAATCAAAGATTTTAAAACATTATAACTCTATTTTTAGACCATTTTATACCAAACCAGAGGCATGGTTCTATAGATCGGAGCCCCCTGAGTAAAATCCATCCAAGTTTTACCTCAGAAGTGACCCCTGAGCTGAGATATTTGTTTTTTTATGACCAGAAAGTAGAAAACAAGATGGCAGCCATCGCGATCAAAGAATTCTCAGGGA
Source organism: Neoceratodus forsteri (assembly GCA_016271365.2). Lineage (NCBI taxonomy): Eukaryota > Metazoa > Chordata > Ceratodontiformes > Ceratodontidae > Neoceratodus > Neoceratodus forsteri. The sequence continues at coordinate 1,273,811,157 of CM057450.1, read as the reverse complement.
CAAAGATTCTTTGACCACGAGGCTGCAAATTCTTTGCTCGCCAGGTGGGATGAGATGGCCCAAACCCCATTCTTTGTTCGCAAAACAACCATTTAAATTTTCCCATTGACTTATAATGGGAACTTAAAAGTGGCATAACTTGGGGAGACTTTCTTCTAACCTTTGCGCAAGGTGCAAGGAATGTCCTGGTACACTACTACATAGTCTATGGGACTGTAGTAAAACTACATCCCTATGGACCACCATCAAATCCAAACTGGACCCTCTTTTAAGCCTCTTGGAAGCTATCAAACCAGAAATTTGCATATTAGGGGTCTATGGGGACCTCTTGATTGGCAACCAATGCAAACATATGGCACTGATATCTTTATGTGCTAAGAAAGTAATCATACAGCACTGGTCGGATCAGAACATTCCCACCTACACAGAGTGGTTAACAGAGATACTCTTTGCCCTACAGGCGGAAAATATCATCGCTCATAAAGCCAAAAGACCACATTACTACCAGAAAGTATGGGCACCTTTGCACACTTTACTAGCCATCTAACAAACACAGATTAGATCACACCACATTTTTAGGCAGTTATTATAATTAAACTCAATATGACCCTTAGTCCTCTCCCAACAATCACATCCATGACCTGTAATCCTTAAAATCACTTCCACTGCGTACCTGGGGGATGGGTGGTAAAATTAATGGGGTGGAATAGGAAGTTAAATAAGTTCATGTTTTTTGTATTTTGAGGAGCTCTATACAGAGATAGTATAATCTTATCTAAAAACTACTAGACTCATATGTGTATATATATGTTACTATGAAAGTTCTCCACGCTACTCCTGTACATAGTATAGAAATGAGACATGTAACAATGTTTTCTATATGTCTGTAACAAATGATATGATGATCCTTCCTAACAATAAAGCATACAAAGTTGCATAACTTTTGAATGCCTTCATAATTTTTCGACAAATGAAAAGCGGCATGTTCAGCCACCAAAGCTCTTTTAAATGAGCCATATTGCAGAGTGGCACACCACACGACGGCTAGGCAGTACCTCAGACAATATTCCCAAAACTGTCCTCAAAACTGGATAATTTTGCATTTTTCAGTGTTTTGGCACGCAAAGACCCTAAGTCCAACCAAAACTAAATTTGGTAAATCAAGAGATCTACCATGCCCCACCATGCATACCAAATTTCAGGCAAATCTGAATCCTGGTAGTCTAGTGCCCCCCCTCAGCCACAATCCCTGAAATATATAATATGTGGAAACAGAATTTATGATATAATATGTATACTATTGATCTACCATGTTGTTATGTATATTAAAAATCAATATAACATATTAAATGGGAAAAGAAAAATCATGCCTTTCCCTGGTAGTCTACTGGTCTCCCTGCAACACTGATCGCTGACACATGTAAATTAGCAATCATTCCCTTTCCCTGGTAATCCAGTTGTCTCCCCAACCCTGAATCCTGATTGTTCAAACATGTCGGAGAAAGATGTTATGTATGGTAGTGCAGTCCTCCCCACCCCAGCCCCAATCCCCCAAAAGAATAAATTATGTTTCCCTGACAGTCCAGTGGATGGCTACAGCCCCAATAGAAACATAGAAACATAGACGATAAGGGCAGTTTGGCCCATCTAGTCTGCCCATTTCCCTAACTATTGGATAAGCTGCAGATCCTAGTAAACCAACAGTCTATTTCTTCCTACACCCCACCAGAATTGCCTTATGTCTGTCCCATGCATTTTTGAATTACCCCACTGTTTTTGACCCCACGAATTCCTCAAGAAGGCTGTTCCGTGTATCCACCACCCTCTCTGTGAAAAAATACTTCCTCACATTGCCCCTGAGCTGTCCTCCCTCTATCTTGAAATGTTGTCCCCTCGTTCTTGCACATCTCTTTTTCTGAAAGATGCTACCCTCTTGGACTTTGTTGATTCCCTTGAGGTACTTAAAAGTTTCTATCATGTCCCCCCTCTCCTCTCTCCCTCCTTTCCTCAAGGGTATATATATATTAAGCTCCTTTGGTCTTTCTTCTTATGGCTTCTGTTGCAGACCCTGCACCATTTTAGTTGCTCTCCTTTGGACTGCCTCTATCCTGTCTATGTCCTCACAGAGATGGGGTCTCCAGAACTGCATGCAGTACTCCAGATGGGATCGCACCAACTGGCTGTACAGAGGAATAACAACTTCCTGTTTTCTACTGGTGATGCCTCTCCCTGTATATCCCAATATCCCCCCAGCCATCATCACTGCCCTCTCACATGAGTATCCCCCAGCCATCCTTACAGCCTTGTCACCTGTAAATTTCATGTCTCAAATAACTGGTGGTCTAGAGGACCCCCCAACCCCCACACCACATTGCCTACCACCCCCATACCATAACCAAGCTGGTAACTGGCTCAGCCCACCGCTCACTTCCATGGCTAGCCACCGACTGAGCTCTGAATAAGCGTGAACTTACAGAGGTGAAAATTTGAAAAATTATGGGTCCAAGTACAGAGCCCTGGGGAACAGGCTCAGTTACGGGATGGGGCGGCAGGGTGGTAGGCAGTGAGAAATGGGGGTTGGTGGGGTCCACCAGACCACCAGGTATTCAGGAAATGAAATGTATGGGGAATCAGGGCTGGAGTGGTCCACTGGACCACCAGGGAAATGTAACTTATTCTTGTGGGAGATCGGGGCTGGTGTGGGGGTGGACTTCTCTTCCATATGTGGGATTTGAGGTTGAGAGAGACCACAGGACTACCAGGGAAAGGGAATGACTGCAAATTTACTTGTGTCAGGGATCAGGGATTGGGGTTGTGGGTGGACAACTGGACTTCCAGGGAAAGAGAGTGATTGCTAATTTACACGTGTCATCTATTGGGGATCAGGGTTGGGGGGGGACCACTAGACTACCAGGAAAAGGCATGATTTTTCTTTTCCCATTTCATATGCTATATTGATTTTTCGTATACATAATAACATGGTAGGTCAATATTTATAGTATAAATATTCTAACATAAATTCTGTATCCATGTATTACATGTATTACATTTTTCTGGGATCATGGCTTGGGAGACACTAGACTACTAGGGAAGGGAAAGTATTTTGTACTACATGTTTCAGGGATCGTGGGGGGGTACTAGACTACCATGGAATATGTACTTGGTTATGCACACAGCGTTGGGGATCTGGTACTTTGCATGACTTTGTTTGCCCGGATTAACTGCATGCTTTTCAGTGGTGGTATTTATTGCCATGCTACAGGTCATGCTAACGCCTGTAACATGGCACTATTGTTTTGAATATCCCGGTGTGCCACTATTCATGTTCCTACCCCTCAGTCAGTCCCCTGATTACATTATTTTTTTAGTGCTGGTGCTATTTGCATGCTTGAATATTGCAGCCGGGTTTATATGCAGTGCAATTTCGGCACTAACGGTTTGCGCCCAGCACAATGCTTTGAATATCTGGCCCCTGGTGTTTACCTTGCATCAGCTGTGATTTGTTTGTTGTGAGCTATGTAGTTTTCATGTACAGCATAAAAACAAAATACCTCAAAATAATCCTACTTAACATAAGTACCATTTCACTTATATGTGCAACTTATCATTTCATATGTTGCTTTAACTTCTGTTTTATTTGGTTGTGCGTCCCCTTGTCTTAGAATTAACTCACCATGACTGTCTCTCTAGTTCTGTAAAATTAAATCAGAAGAGATTTGTTCCGTTGAAACTTTTTGCACTGTTGTATTGCATTTTGGTTAGGGTTACCACTGTTTAAGAAGCCCAAAGTGGGACATTTCTTACTGAAACATGATTTTTTGCAGGATAGTATGTATCCTCAACCAATACAACAGACTTTATTTCTATAAATAACCAGCATTAAGATTAAATGTTGTAGTTTTTTCAACTGTTTCTAGTGTTTATCATTTTAAGATATTTTAGTTAAGGTGTTATAGTTTTTTGCAACATTTAGAGGAAAGTCAGAAAATAGTTTTTTCTACTCTATAATGTCAGGACATGTAGTATTTTTCATGTTTTTTTCACAGGACACAGCTGCCCAAATCAGGACCATCCAGTGAAAATTGAGACAGGTGGTATCCCTAATTTTGTATTTACTTTGCTCACTTAAAAGCCGTTGGTTTCATGTTTGCCAGGAACCTCGCCATATCAGGAATTAGATCATTTGTTTATTAATGGCACTTAAATTAATTTTCTTTTTTAGCTATTTGCTTTAGAAACCTTCTGATGGAATGGAGTTCTAACTCAGCAGTAGTAAATACCAAGCTAGAAATAGATTAATATTATATTAATATGAAAAATATATGAAAATCACAGATAATGATGTAAAGAAGTTAGTAAGACAATGGGATGTACAGAAATGTTTGACGCTGTTTATGGTGATTAATCTGTTATCACACAAATGGTTAACAGGCTGCTACACAGGTCAGTGATGAGAGGTGATCTCATGATGCTACTTTGTCAGACTAATAGAAAGCAGTAGATGATAACTAAATAGATTACATTTAATTTACAGAAACATCAATGAACAGGACAATATAATAAGAATGATATTGTGAAAGAAAACAGATTCAGACATTGTGGAAACTTGAGCTACAGAGAATAATGACTGGAACCTTACAGACCCAAGCTACAGCATGTATAGCCAAACATGGGAGAAAGGTAATGAAGGTGCAGTAGCACTCTATGTCAGGGAAGGCATTGAGGTAGAGCAGTATGGATCCATCAGGGTAGGAAAGGGGGAAACTGAATTACCTGGGTTAAGCTCAGGACAGGGGGACAAGAGGAATAGGGAACTAGGGGCAGAAGTAGAGTGGGAGGTCACAAAGGGGGAGGTAGTAGTAGTGAGGGATTTCAACCTGCCAGACATTGATTGGGACATTGCACCATCCAGAAACACTAGAAGCCAGGCCCTGCTAGATACATTACAGGACTGCATGCAGGTGCAGCTGGTCAAGGAACCCACAAGACAGCCTGCCATTCTTGATATGTTGCGCATCAATTCAGAAAGGGTAGGCATAGTGCAGGTTTGGGAACCACTGGGGTCCAGCAAACATAACGCCATATAGTTCAAGCATGTCCTTGATACCAGTAAACTGTCATCAAAGGCTGATGTTCTACATTTCATAAGTGCAGACTTCAGCCAGAGGGAAAAATAAGTCTGGGACAGGTTAACTGGAGTGGACAGTATCGGGGGGGTGGAGTAATAAAAGAGGCCATTCTTGCTGTAACAAAGTCATGCCTGAGAATTGATACCATGAGAAACAGGTACAAGAGACCAAGATGGTTCTCTGAAAACATCAGAGAGGCAGTGAGGGCCAAGCAGAGGCCTTCATCAAGTACAAAGAGAAACAGGGGAATGAAGAATGGGGAGACTACCAAGTAAGAGCAGTAGAGGCCAAGAGGGTAGTCATGGATACAAAAGCGGACACAGAGCTGCAAATTGCAGATGGGGTCATGGGTAGAGAAAACAGTTTTTCAGGTATATAAGGAGAAAAAGAAAGACAAGAAGGGGAATTGTTAGGCTAACAGAGGGAGGCAGGGTAATACAGGACGAGCAGAAACCAGCTGTTCTGAGCAACTACGTCTGCTCAGTATTTGTGTTATAACAGTAAAATAACAATACAAATTGTTCCATATAACTATTTACAATGGCATTACAAACATAGAAAATGAAATCCTCTATCTGAGAGTAACTATTTCCAAGTTTCAGTCTCAGTCTCTTCCCTGCAAAACATTGCTGCTCTTTTTATACCAATTCTTTGCAGGAGCTCATTAAGAGCACAGCATGCTTCTCAGACAGTGTTCTTGTCAGTTTCAGCAGGTTCAGTAAAAAGAACATAATGACCCAGAACTGACCTCTTGTAGCCAGCTCTGCAGAGATTTTGCATCAAGCAATCTCAGGTTAACCCCTTGAGTTCCAAATAACTTTGCAATCATTTCAACAGTAGAACTATATAAATGTTTAAACAAAGGGATCTCAGTATCAGTTACATTTCCACAAAAGGATGCACATATATTTTTATACCAGCAGAACTGCAAGGGGGAGGAAGACAGACAGAAACAGCAAATGAAGGCATAGAACTAGTGAGAGGTGGAGAATTGTGAGACAATCTGAGTGATCAGTTCCCAGGTCTCACAGGAAAAGTTGGTTGTGCAGCCAAACAGAGAAGATACAGAAAAGGTGAGGACATAACAGATTCTTGCATTTAAACTCTTTCTGCATAACAAATGGGGCAGGGTATTATTCAGCCCTATCACAGTATTTACTAGGGAGGACCGCAGGCTTTTGCCAGACAGCAGCATAAAGGCTGCTGAAAGGGGGATCCCAGAAATGAGGTAGCAGGTATTTACTAGTGAAAGGATCAGAACAGGGCTAGCAGCCCTGAAGATAGGTAAGGCCCTGGTACTAGACGGGATGCATCTGAGAGTCTCGGGGAATTGGCATTGGGACTAGATGAACCCCTGGTAGGGCTATTCAAGAGCTCTGATCAGACAGAAGTGATTCCAACAGACTGGAGTGCAGCAGATGTAGTTTTACTCCACAAGGGTAAGGACAAAGAGCAGCTGGGTAACTACAGACCTTTTCATTTCATTTTTATTTTATTGGTTTTACCAGGAAACCAATCTTTAGTCTTACCTCCATTGTGGGTAAACTACTGGAGTCACTAGTCAAAGAAGACCTAGTGGACTACCTAGAGAAAAGTGGACTCCAGTATAGTAAACAGCATGGGTTTCTGGCAGGGAAGTCTTGTCAGACCATTCTGCTTTCACTGAATAACTAGGACAGTGGATAAGGGTCATGCAGTGGATTTACTCTACTTCAACCTCAGCAAGGCATTTGACTCACAGAAGGTTGGTGAAAAAGCTAGATAACCTGGGTGCAGGGAAAGACATAGTTAGATGGGTAGGAGGCTGGTTGGAAAGGAGACAGCAGATGTTAGTGATAACTGGAGTCTGATCTGAAGAGGAGGTCACCAGTGGAGTGCTACAGGGATCAGTCCTGGATCCTGTCCTTTTCAAATATGTTCATCGGTGGCATAGGAGAAGGAATTCAGGGCACTAGGGTTGCCACCTGTCTCTATTTTTGCAGGGCAGTCCTGATTTGGGCAGCTGCGTCCTGTGAAAAAACATGAAAAATACTAAATGTCCTGACATTATAGTAGAAAAAATATTTTCAGACTTTCCTCTAAATGTTGCAAAAACTGTAGTACCTTAACTAAAATACCTTAAATTGATAAGAAACACTAAGGAGCACCTAAAAAAACTGCAATACTTAGTCTTAATTCTGATTATTTAGAGAAACAATCTGTTGTGTTGGTTAAGGTTACATATTGTCCTGCAAAGAATAATGTTTCAGTAAGAAATGTCCCACTTTGGGCTTCTTAAAAGGTGGTAACTCTAAGATGCACCTCTTCACAGATTACACTAAATTCCTGTGGTAGGCTATACAGTTAGGAGGGGTAAGGGAGATACAGAGGGACCTGCAAAGGTTGGAGAGGTGGTCCAAGATTTGTCAGCTGAAATACAATGCTGAAAAGTGCAAAGTGATGCATATAGGGAACAAGAACTCCAGAATGGAGTACAGGAAGGGAATGATTAAGCTGTGCACTACCTCCGAGGAAAGAGATCTAGAAGTCATCATAAGTGACTCCCTTAAACAATCTAGCTAGCATAACAAGGCCTACAGTAAGGCAAGCAGGAGCTGGGATGTATCGGGAGCAGTTTTGACAGCAGGAGGAAAGAGGTATTACCGCCTCTCTATAGATTACTGGTGGGGCCACACCTGAAGTACTGTGTCCAGTTCTGGAGTCATCACCTAAGGAAAGACAAGGACAGGTACAGATGGTGTAGCATAGGGCAACCAAAACAATTCAGGGCCAGTGGGACAGATCCTATGAGAATCAATTTAGAGCAATGAACATGTACTCGCTTGAGGCCAGACAAGGGGGGGTGATATGATAGAGACTTTCAAGTTCCTGAAAGGAATGAACAAGGTGAACTGCAACAAACTATTCAATAGTACCAGTGAATCTAGAACATGAGGGCATGAGTGGAAGCTGGCAAATGAGCTCTGCAGGGAAGTGAGAAAGTTCTATTGTGTCAGACATAGTGATTGAGCCATGCAACAATCTCCCACCGGAGGTGGTGGATGGCAAAACCATTAATGGTTTAAAGCATGGTTGGGACAGAGTTATGGGTTTAGTAATAACTTGGGGGAAGGGTAAGCAGTAAGCAAGGGAATGGATAGTGTAGACAAAAAAACATAATGGCAAAAGGCTGTGGGGTATGATAGGGTGTTACAGACAGATTGGATGGAACATTTATATTTTTCTGTCATCATTGTCCATGTTTCTATAAAGCAAGGAATTGTGGAAGCAATTAGCTCCTGATTATTTAAAGCAGGTAGGAAAGAAAACGAAACACAAAACAACACTTTGGTTCTGGAGTGCAATGGCAGAAGCAATAAGGATAAAAAAGATTGCTTTTAGGATATAATGGGGGCCATCAAATGGGGACTAGGAAACTCTATATGGAGAAAGCAAGGGAGGGTAAGGGTAGTCAGAAAACCAAAACATCAAAATATAGAAGCTACCTGCAGAAGAAGGCCAATGGGCCTATCCAGCATGCCCTTATTACTACCCAACGCCTGAGGCCAAAACCCCTAATTAAGTTGTCACTCATCTCTTCCCTCATCTTTTGTCCCCTCTTCTCTGTTGCTCCTCATGAAACCCACATGTCTATCATGTGTCAAAATAGCAAATGGTATAAAAGAAGGGGACAGAACTTTCTACTGCTATATTAAAGACTAGCGGAGGACAGAGGCAGAACTGTCAGATGAAACAAAGGTGAGAAAACAGACGAGGCTGATAAGAAGAATGTAGATATTCTAAATGAATACTTCTGGTCAGTCTTCATAAAGGAGGAGGGACTGCTCCTAGAGTATGGGATTCTAGACAGGGGAGGTATGAATCAGAGATGGGAGGAATACCAATGGAGAGCATATTCAAGGGGCTCAGGAAACTGAAGGTGGACAAGTTATCAGGCCCAAATAGTCTGCATCCCCAGGCACTAAGGGAGGTTGTCCAGTTCCTGGTGGAACCACTAACTGATCTCTTTAGCTGTTCTATAGAAACATGGGTGGTTTCAGCAGATTGGAGGAAAGCTAACATGGTTCCATTTCACAAATGTGGGAGTAAAGAGGAACCAGGAAATTACAGCCAGCACTCAATCCTGGTGAAACTGGTAGAAACTGTTATAAAAGAGAGCACATTGTGGAATGTCAAGAGGCCATCTTGCTCCAGGACAAGAGGCAGCATGGGTATGTGCCAGGCAGATCATGCCAGACAAACTTGATAGACTTCTTCAATTGGGTCATAAAAGCCATCAATAAAGAGCAAGCAGTAGTCATACTAATCTGGGCTTTAGCAAGGCCTTGGACTCTGTGCCAAATAGAAGACTTGTAAAAAAGATGAGGGATCTGGGAATGGGAGGCAAATAAACTTACTAGATGGATTCATAACTGGCTGGTTGGGAAAACTCAGAAGGTAGTTGTCAACAGGGAATGCAGAGGGGTTGGTGAGGTCAGTACCCTGGCAAATCAGTAAATTATTGTTCATGTTTTTTGTTAGTAAGTCATAACTGATTATTGTTATTATCAAATTCTACTATATGATCACCAATGGAGATCATGATTTAATTATTAAACATGCAACTTTTAAATCTTAAATCAGCATGAGAGATTCGATGATCAGCAAATGACCAAGACAGGATTATTGATGATTATATCAATTCTGTCATGTAAGCTGGTAAGTCACATAAATAGTATTTAACAAGGTTTTATTTGTTGTAAAAATATGAATATGTCAAATATCTTCAAAAGAAAATTAATTATAATATAAATCGTGTAAAGTCAAGTTCAAATACCTTTAGGAAGAGTACACGTTAAGTTTGTAATAGTGTTTACATTTGCATAAGTAATTTGTATTTTTCAAAAGCACTGTTTATCAACCAAAATAATGGCTATTTCTATGTTCAGAATTCATTTTGGCTTGACAATGTCAGTTTGCAGTTTTTGTGGAAAGGTTCTGAGCATAAACACTACAGTATATGTAGGAACTCGTCACAACCATAAAAGGTAACCACTTTATAGATATATATAAACCAAGTTGAGCAGAAGTGAGGCAAAGGGGGAGTATAAATAAAAGCAGTGTGTTTGGATAGGAAAAGGCATCATAGCTAGTAATCTCAATAAAGAGATCTAAATAGAAGACAAAATACAGAAAAAGTCAATGGAGTTTCTTTTAATTCATTGTAGTGATCTTGTCCATGGACGATCAAAGAAAATCAGGATGTGAGATCGTTGCATATTGCAATAAGCATTTCCATAATGCAATCTGCCTTTTGCCTGTTGACTTTAACTGAACTGACCTGCAATGGCCCTTAATGGGGATGGGCTTGGCCCAAGGTGCTTCCATATTTAGGAATATATGGTGCTATTCTCACTGGGAGCCCCCTTGCAAAACAACCGCAGTAATTCAGATTACATTAACTTCTCCATAGGAATACAGGGATAGGCTGTCTTACTTGGGGGGAAATAAATTAGTCAGACTACAGGATCCAGATACTTGAATCTTTTTACTTAGCAGTGATGGATCAAAATTCATATGATTCATAGCAATTCATGTTGGTGTCCTATAGACCCTAATTAATTCATCTTCCATTAGTGGCAGAATCTGATTTCTAGGGGTTAGGGGCAGTCTATCATAGTTGTAGACTGGCATAGTTGTTTTGCCATTTTTCATTTTTAGGGGAAGGATTCTGTCCTGAAAAGAGGGTATAACTGACACCCATTCTGGTAGACAGGTTAAGAATGGAGCAGCTAATTCTGTTGTGTGGTTTGAAGGGTGTGGGTATGAACCCACCCATGAATTTCTGCAGACAGAAAGTGTTGCTTGGTAGGAAGAGTGTAACAACCCTCTCATGCCCGAAGGGGAAGAGGGCTTATTTACTAGGAATGCCAGACCCTAGAGCCTATCAACTGGTGGAGCCCTTGACAGAGGGTGGAGCTAGAGTGCCAATGTAGGAGGCAGTATAGCGCAGTGGTCTAAGGCTCTGAGCTGCAAATCTGGTGACATCCAGCAGACCAGACCTGGGTTTGAATCCCACAGCTTCTACTTGCATACTCTGTGACCCTGAGCAAGTCACTTAACTTCCTTGTGCTCCCAGGTCACACCTGGAAACAAGCTCCGGCTTAGTGTGCCTTTCCTTGTTAAACAATTTCCCCTTTCCCTTTTCCTTGTTGGGTGCTAGTAGATGTATGCCAAGATGGCTTAGTGATAGGAGGGTACAGATGTGCCTCTGGCACACTCCTGCCTATAGTCACTTGCCAGGCTACCTGAAGAGGTCCTCACAAGAATCGGCTATCTGCGGATCCAGTGTATATGAGAACAAAATAACAAATTGACTGGTCATCTGGCAGTCTCCAGAGACACCAGAAGAAGGGTGAAGACTTTGGGGATATTGGAGTCTCAGGCCACTTATTGTAGATCATCATTAATTCTGGTGGGAGTGTAAGGGATCACCAGGATGGCAGGAGTTTCCTAACAGGCTGCTCCTCAAGAGATGTTCCTGACAACCTTGTGGTGCATGGGGAATCTCACTGAAGTGGGTGTTACCCTTTTGGGGTGATACTGTTCCTGCTTCCATTAGAAAGTTACTAGCAATGTTGAAGATGGCGAGTGCCCTGGTGATAGATGCTGAGCTGCATATCCAAATATGAAATACATGCCTATTATTATTATTTTTTTTTTAATTGTTTAACCAGGAGTAGCACACTAAGCTGAAAGCTTGTTTACAGGTACAGCCTTGGAGCACAGGGAAGTTAAGTGAATTGCTCAGGGTCACACAGTGTGCAAGTGGGGGCTGTGTGATTCAAACCCAGGTCTCCAGATCTGCAGCTCAGAGTCTTAAGCCACTGCGCTATACTGCCTTCCTCCCTTGCTTTAGGGAATTCCAAGCTAGGATTTAAACTGGAGATTCTCCCCCTAGCAGAGGGCCCAGAGAGACTGACAGCTGCTGCCATAGGGCAGGCTGAGGTATACACAGCTACATTGATGCCCAGCACACCATCCCATAAAAGTAAGAGTCTGGTTAATGATAAGCACCCAGAGAAGGGTGCTCATCAGCCAGTTATGTCTGAGTTAAAATTCCTACAATGGTGCTGCTTCCTGCACACCAGATGACTTGACTCCAGAGTGCCGTTAGTATGTGTGAAAGTAAGTCTGACACAAAGTGTATAGCATGAGGGGAAATCTGATAAATTCAGAAAGCAGAGTAGAGCGGCTCTGACCAGAGGTATAACTTAACCCACTGGTGAACTGTAAAGAATAACCAGAGTCAAGGGCTTCCTGTGTGTCAAAAATGGTACAATCTTTATTTAATGACCCCTCTAGTTCTGACTAATGTTTGCAGTCAGAATCTAGCCTGCCTTAGTGCTGCAGACAAGGACTGCATTTCGGGGGTTGTGTTCCCGAGTGTGTAACTGTAAATGTGTTAGTAAACATGGCAGCAATATTAACTGCATCCAGAGTGTTTATTCCTGCACCTGCAGGAGTGATCTAAGAGAATGGTAAAAGAGTGGAGAGGGTTTAATTAGTTGAGAAAATAGAGTGACTGTACAGGGGAGGCCTCAGATGAGCAAGACATCAGTATAGCCCTAGATACAGAGGGTACGCCTTGGGCCATGCCCCACACCCTGGGTTCCAACTGTCACTCAGTGAGGGTTATCACAGGGTGCCAGCCTTCAGCTGAATAAGAGAGAGGAGCAAGCGAGGGATGATTAGTACTGCCATGGCTGAAAGGGTTCTTAGAGTTGCCTGCCATGTAGTATGGGAATGAGGAATCTGGAGAGAGATTGAGACAGACAAAGAGTGTGTACATTTAGAAAAAGGGTAGGGATGATTCTTAATCCTAATTGACTAAGGCCACCAACCAACTGGTCAGGTGTCAGGCAACAGAGACAAGGCAATAATGAGTCCCAAACAGTCTCTGCCTGCATGATTATGTTCTAAAAATCACCGTGATAAAGAACTTTACATTTGAAATTGTCGCCATGTTTTTTTCTCCTGCTTAGTGAGAGAGAGACCCTTCCCACCTGGGTATATCAATTGGTTAGCCAGTTCCATGTGGGATTGTGCTTAAAAAAAAAAAAGTATTTGGTAGTGCCATTTTTTATGTTTAAAACTATTTTCTTCTGTAAGCTAACAGCGCTAGCATGCTGCGTTCTCAGCACTACTAGAGACAGCTTCCCCAGCTTGCCCTGGCTCCACCTCTGCTCTACTCAAACAAAATCAACCAGGCAGAACACCCTTTCTCACTGCACTCTCTACTCTTTGCTCTGTGTGCTTTTAAACCATGCTGCTAACTCAGGTTAGAGAAAGAGAGTTTCAGCGCTAGTCTCCTGCCATGTCAAATTGCCACTGCCGAACATCCAGGTTAGAGAGAGAGTTTAATGATCATGCTACAGAAATATACTATAGATAAACACAAAAATAGGAAAGCTGTCAGGAAGGGGGCAGGAGTCTGGGGGGGGTGGCTGTGGAAGCTGGCAACAAGGGAACACACCTCACAATGTACAGTACTGACAAATAAAGTGTTTTAAAAATAGCAGTGCCCTCTACTGGCAACTCTACCAGGCAGTGACTACTTTACCATAAAATAATTATTTTTTTGTATTTTTTTTTTGTACTTGCTATTTACCGCCTCTCCCTGCCCCCTACGCTCTGCTTCTTCTGGAGCGCCTGGCATCTGCCTCGGTTCCTTCCATGCCCGGAGCCCTGTTGCGGTTCCCCATGTAGCCTTGGATTCCCCCCCAAGTGTGGATGAGGTGGGGCCCAAGCACCATGAACTAACTTCACTTCGTCGGGGCCGCCGCGTGGGACAGGCAGAGGACCATTGAGGTCTGTGCTGGCACTCTGTCTACCTGGAGCGATGAAGGTGTTTTTCCCCTGTTTCTCTGGGTGTGCCATGTGCCCAGACGTCAAGATGGAGCTCCACGGACATCTGGCACGCCCAACCCTCCTGGATCGGCCAGGCACTTGCTGAACCCCAGGCCTCCGCCTGAGGTCAGTCAAGCACTTGTCCCCTCTCCCTCCCTGGAGAAGGCAGCAGTCCACGGACTCAGCCTTCTCCCCAGCTTCAGCCTCCAGCTCCCTGGGTTCGTTCCCAAACCTGGATTGCATCAGCGTCATGACGGTAGCACTACCGCTGCTACCGACGGGCCGGCTTATTTTTTTGTATTTTAAGACTTTATTTTATTTTGTAACTATTTTTTTAACTATTGTATAAAAATGTAAGCAGATAATTATTTTCTAAGTGCAATATACCCTCCAGGGTGGGTAGTATGGGCTATACTGGACCTTCCAGGGGCCATAAGGCCCTCCACCTGCAGCGCCATGCCTCATTATGCACCTAAGTAGTCCAGTATAACCCAATACCACCCATTCTGTCAGGTGTTATTGATTGCATACATCTTGGCTTAGTAACTTAGTTGTACTTATATCATGAAAAGTTTTTTCATTGAAGTATATGTATGTGCTGACTACATGCTACATATCTTGTTTTAGTACATTATATGTATTTAATATGATGGGCTGACCCTCTGCAGCACAGTATAGGAGGCTAAGAATTTCACTTTTAACCCTCGTTTTTATGCTTTATTTTAGGTTTGCCTGCATTAATTTCTTGAGAGCCTTAGTAGTACTTTTTAGAATAGGGACTTGGGTGAGCTAGTATGCATTTTTAATTTTAAACCATTCCCAGGTATTTGTGCCATCTTTGTGGACCTGTGATCTTATCATGTCTGTTGAGGTGCCCTGATGGAAAGAACTATAGGGACAATGAAAAAACAAAGTTGGCAGCATGCCGCAGTACTAAGGTACTACTTGCCCTTGGCAAATACCGAGCCTGGGGATACACCAAGGTGTTTGGTGGCCTGTTAAGAGAGTGCAGGCCTCTATGGCTGTATTAATGATGAGGCTGTGTTCCCCACTCCAGTTTTCAAATGGGGATGAGGATTGTAGGAGGAATCTCTGGTGCCCCACTACATGAATTTGGGCGGAGTTGGAAAGAGTGGAGAGAGCAGCCCCTGTTTGTCTGGCCACCAGAGGAGGAGTGTGATATTGAGATGGATGGCAACTGCTGAGCTAAAGGATGCCTGAATCAGTTTATGGAAGGGAAGGACTGTTTGTAGAAGTTAATTCAGTAAAGGTACTGTTACAGTGAAAGGGGCAGATACAGTCCAGACCATTTTGTGGCCTGGATGGTGAGAGCATTGGGTCACTTCTTGAGATGACTGGTGCTGTGAGAGAGTGCACTGGGGGTGAGAGCTCCTATACCTGTTTCTGGAGGAAGGCCAGATGAATGCCCCACAGTAAGAGTGTAGGGAAAGGAAGGCCTCTAAATTTATGGACAGCATGTCCACTGTTTTCTAGCCTGCTGGGAGACAGTGATTTTAGGGACACCTGGATACTGTTTAGAGTGGGGAATAAAGCCTGAGAATTTAAATCCTCTTCTGTTTGGAAGCCGGAGCAGGAAAGGTTCTTGCAGTGGTTTCCTGCAGGGATTTGGAGAGTTTGTGGCTGGCCGGACATTAGAATACCCTAGATGGCTGGTGTCGGATGATTTCAGTGTCTGGGTTGATGGCAAATCCCTTGTGTGTGGACAGCAGTTCCCCCAACAGATGATTTGTTGGGTGCTACACTCCTTTGGCTTTGTTTTCCTATAGGGCATGATGTCTATGATGTCAAGGCTGATCTGATCATGTGGTTGGATCATAATGCTATGGGGTTTCTTATCAGGGCCCTTTGCCTCCTGTGCAGTTAGTCCAATATTATCAGGAACATAATCGATAGCCTTTTGGGCTCATTGCACTGTTGGATTCCACAAACATTTTGCAATTGTTTGCTGAGGGGGTCAAGAATGAGGGCTTTTAACAGTGGATAGTAACACCCAGAAACAGTGTGACATGCACCACCCCAACAGTACTATGCCCATCAATGTCAATGCTATATGCAGGGACAAAAGTAGTGACTCACATAACCGTAAGGGTCTGGGTTCACTTTCAAAGCCACCCCTTCAGACACCATGCATGGTATTGATGGTCTTGTCCTGCATCATGATGGCTAGGAGCTCCTCAGCAGTTGTCAGAACTGCAGTAGTGGACAACACACCCCCTGTGGTCTGCACGATTACAATGACCTGTGCCAGTCATTCCTTTGTGCGCATCTTTATGCTGCTTGCACATTTATGGCACTGCTACAGGTATTTACATCTGCTGCTACCTCTTTCCATTCCTTCTTTTGCTTGGCCTGTGGAGCATTATGATGTCCCAGGACATCTTTTCAGGCCGTGTTTGCCAGGGCAGGATGATCTATTCTTGGTCCATAAATTTGGGTTTCTACTTCCTATATGTTCTACCTGCAGGCATGATGCTGTGTGGAAAGAGTACAGACAGTCAGTCACAAGCTTAGTAGTATTCCAATGCATAGCAACAGTCCCCTGTGGACAGGTCTTCTTAAAAAAGGAAAATATAGACTCACCTATAATAGCTTGCAGTTCCTGCATTCAGCCTGTGTGGGCATGTGCTGGTGGCTGCTCCCTTTCATATGCTCAGGGCTCTGAAGATATGCAAATGAAATAATACATTCCAGTAATGACATATAATGCAACTGCTTGCACCTGAGCTGTGTAATGAGATCATCTGTATAATCCATCCCAAGTTTGCGATTTACCGCTGTGCATTAATGTCACTGAGCTGTGCTATTGGCTTGACCCACATTTAACTGCACTGCGTGGACGTGATATTATAGTGCAGTGGGGGACACAGCACAATGATGTGCTCAGTGTGTGGATTCAGTGTTACATATGCACATACGATAGCCAGGCAATGCAACCCAGGTGAAGTGATCATGAACAGTTCTTGACTATCCATAAATTATTCATGAACAGTTTATGAACTGACTCCATAAACACACATGAAAGTTCAGCAATCATGTTCATGAATGTTCATGAACTGTGCAAGAACAGCAAAAGGGCAAACTGTGTTCATGAGCATTCTTGAACATACAGTAGGGGTCCATAACAGGTACATGAAAGTTCGTGAAGTTCCTCCACTGAACTTTCATGGCTTCATATGTAATGGCACTGTGTACATACTGGAGTGGCATATACTCACGTTATACTGCTCCCATACAAAGGCCATGCAACTGTCCTGGTAGATGTGTAGCATCTCATGACTCGTGTGTACACACCAGCCAATGCACTGTTCTTTATGTACCAACCCCATTGCACACGTATCTGTATGCTGTATATTACCATGCTACCACCGTGTTAGTTGGGTGGCACTGTGGATGCCCATGTCACTGTGATGCTATGAAACAGCATGTGAATGTGGGTGGTGTCCCTGTTAATACTGTTCAATGGGTTGCAGGGTGCATGTACTGACAGATTCAGTGTTGCTTATTGGTGGGTAAGTGTAGGCTGTGGATGGTCTGGCAATGCAATTATCTGGCATCCCACCAACTGTTCTAGTCTGTGTCTGTTTGGTAATATTGGAAAGAATAGTTACTTACTGTAACAGTAAATTTTTGAGAAAATCACCTCCACTGAACCACATCATGGAACTGTAAGCCTTCGGCATCAGGAGCACTGGGAAATATTTCTTGGCTGGACCACTCAGATCAATGTGCCTCATCATCTCCTATATAACATGGGTGTACCCAGCATGCCTCAGTTCTCTGCCAAAGACAAGCTAGGAGGATCATCAGACTGGCAGGGACGGAAGCAACCAGGCCAAAACCAAGCACACTGGAGAGGATATGGAACTCTGAGTAAAGATGCTGAATTAGGCATAAGAGGAGAACCAGCATGCAAGAGCAGGCAGGATTATCCTCCATCACTCAGCAAGGGGAGATGGAGGGAGGGAGAGTAGTAGCTCAATGGAGGAGATTCTCTCAAAGATCTACTGTTTCGGTCAGTAAGTATTCTATCTTCTGTGAGAATATCTCCTCCATTGAACCCCATCATGGAACAATTCCCATGCAGTACCAAAGCACTGAGGGAGGAAGGCAGGATCTAAGCACCCTGAATAAGGAGGCCTTGCAAAACAATAAGGCCAAGGCTGGCACATCTAAGAGAGATGACATCCAGACAGTAGTGTTTAGCAAATGTATAAACAATACTTGTAGTGGCAGCAGCACATATGGCAGTAGCGGACACTTTGTGAAAACAGTCCCTGAAGTAACCACCCCACTGGTGGCGTGAGCACAGACAAGACCAGGAAAATGCTGCCCTTGCTTCGGGTAACAGAAAGAAATACAGCAGGCTAACCACTTGGAAAGACCTTGCTTTGAAATGGGGAAGCCCAACATCTGGGGGGGGGCTAAAGTCACAAACAGTCGTGAGGATTTCTACAAGCCTTAGTACAATCCAAGTACCAAAGCAGCATCTTACAGATGTCCACTGTATGCAAGTGACATTACCCACTATTCGTGGGCATTGATAAATAAACAAGAAGGTCTATGGTCAGATTTAGTGTTTGCTTAGACACAACTTTAAGTAGAAAATGGGGATTAGTATGTAATGTAAGTCTATCCTTCTGAAAAATAAGAAAAGGAGAATCTGCAACCAGAGTCTATAACTCAGATTTGCATTTATGAGACATCATAGCCACTAGAACAGTGTCTTTCAAGAGAGGAAGCATTGTTCCCAAGTAACAATAGGCTTGGAAGAAGGTGTAGTAAGGGTCCCCATGACCAAATTAAGTCCCACACTGGAACCGGAGGGGGTGTGAGTCTAGAAGTAGAATATCTCTGAGGAACCTATGGAAAATCTTAAGCTACCATTTTGTGGCATGGGGTCAATATGTCGCATGGCAGAATGCTGTGCAGCACAATCGCATTGCGTGATTTCTTGTTTACTTTTGTTCTGTGGGGGCTCTGCCCCCAGACCCTCCACTATGGGGGGCTGCGCCCCCGGACCCTCCACTAAAGATTCTAACTCGGAGAGCGCACAGGTCCAGGTTTCACCATAATGCCTTACGCCATTAAGCGTACAACATTATGACCCGGTACGCCATTTTGCCATCAGTGAGGGCAAGAAAAGCCAACACTGCGGCCAAGTGGACCTTAATTGAGCAATACCTGAGGTTTGAGTCCTTAAAGTACAAGAAGTAGTCCAGCACAAAACTGACTGAACTCGTAAAGGGGGACAGGGCATGTATCATACACCAAACTGTGAAATGGTTCCATTTTTGCAAGTAGGTGTACCATGAAGATGGCTTCTATGCTGCTAGTAGGACAGCTGCAACCCTCAGGGAAACCTTAAAGTTGAAGAGCTGTACATCCTAAGGATCCAGGCATGGAGGTGCAGGAATCAAAGATTCTGATGCACCAGAGCACCCTGCTCCTGTGACAGATGTCTTGCTTATAGAAAAGTGAGACAGCGAGTTTCACTGCCAGTTACTGAAGCAGAGGAAACCAAATTTGTCTGTCCCAGTAGAGGGTCACCAGAATCAGGGTGGCCATCTCATCCCTCAGCCTGATCCAAACTCTCTGTATGAGAGGGAATGGGGAAAGTTGTACATGAACTTCCTTTTCCAGAAGAGGGACAATGTGTCTCACCAGAAGACTCCAGGCCTTGGAGCGAGGGTCATAAATGTGGCAGTTTTGCTTTGTATGCAGGTGCAAGAAGGTCTATGTCTAAGTGACCTCATTTTGTGAAGAGGTCATCCCTGATAGAATCTAAGAACTCCCATTTGTAGCAGAGCACTCTAGACCGAATGAGATGATCCACAAGGGTGTTGAGGGTGACTGGCAGAAACACTTCTGTTTGAAACATGTTGTGTTCCACAGCCCAGTGCCAAACTTTCAACACCTCTCTGCAGAAGGGATACGAGTGGACTCCACCCTGATGGCTGATGCAGTACATCACTGAAATGTTGTCTATATGAATCAACAGCTGATGCCCTGGAAGGAGTGTTGCAAAGGCCTTTAGACCAAGCAGAACAGCCCTCATCTCCAGAGTGCTGCAGTGCAGAGTCGTATCCAAGGGGGACCATTGGCCCCGAGTCTGGAAGGGGTTCAGATGGGTACCCCAGCCTAAACCCAAAATATACATTGTCCAAACCAAAAGAGGGGATGGACAAAGAATGGGAGATCCCTTCTCAAGATTGGAGAGGTCCAACCACCAGAGCAGGGATCAATGGATTGGAGGAGTCACTCCTATGAGACTCTTCAGTTTGTCAGAATGCTGAGCCTACTGGGCATGGAGGAACCATTGCAGGATTATCATGTGCAGATATGCCGGTGGGATGGTCAGTATGGCAGTGGCCATGAGACTGATGAGCCATAGGAGGCATCTGACCAAGACATAGTCACTGGAGGAGACCAGTTGAGCCTGGGCTACCAACACCATAGCATGGTCTGAGGGCAGGAGTGCTTACCCCAGCCTTATATCCCAAACAGTCCCTATACATTAGAGGCATTGGCATGGCATGAGAATTTACTTATGCTCTGTCACCAGAATACCCAACTGGTCGAACAGTTGTCTAGTCCAAAACAGTGTATAGACCATGGCATCCCTCAATGGGGTCTTAAGAAGCCAGTTAATGATATATGGGAAGACACACAGACCCTCCCAGCTGAAAGCAGCAGCAACCACTGCAAAGCACTTGATAAAGACATGAGGTGCAGAGGACACCAAATGGCAAGGTGGATTTGATATAGAGGCATACTTCCACCATATCCAAAGCAAGCATACAATTCCTTTCAGTAACATGGGGAAGAAGGACTGTACAGAGACCATTCAAAACCTTTTGTATTCTATGAAGAGATTAAGGCCTTGAAGGTCTGGGATGGGCCTTAAATCCCTGGTGCAATTTTTTACCAGGAGGTACCTGTAAAAATAGTCCAGGTTCTGTTCATCAACCAGGATGGGCTTTATAGCCCTTTTGCTGAGGAGGTTTGAACCTCCTCTAGCATGAAGGCAAGATGTCCCAGATGGTGTTAATTTGGTAAAGGAGGATCACTGGAGGAAATGAAGGGAGTTCTAAGGCATGTCTAGTTGAACTACAGTACCTCCAGGACCCACACATCAGTAGTGATCTCACTCCACTTTGATAGGAAGAGGGAGATTCGGCCTCCCACAAAAACTTCCTAAGGCAATGAGACCAGAGGAAGGGGAAGGGAGTCAGAAGATGTGGGGGCAGTGGAGGCACTGCTGATACCTGTATCTATTGTGAGTCTGGCATGGGCACTGGGAGGCAGAGTGATTTGAGACTGGGAGGGCTGAGGTCACTGGAAACTGTTCTGGAACCGCTAGAGTAGCCCCAACTTTGATGAGCATAAAGTTGATGAAAACAGCCTCTGCCCTGGCCTCAGGGCTTTAGGTTCAATGTGTGATGGGACCTTAGGGTCATGTTGAATGATTATAGGTTTTGCAGAGCATTCTCCATGGTGGAGCCAAACAGCTGTTTTCCACTGAAGTGGGCATTGTGTCCATGGCCACAACAGTTGGGTAGTGTTCTGATGTCCTCTGTGTTTCACGTTACAGCCTCCAGGACTTGAACAGGAGTGTATGGGACCAGGCCAGCCAGTCAAGGGATCTGGGACAGCCAGGAGAGAGCAGATGGTTTGAGGCAGGACAACCACCACCGACAAGACTGGGGCCATTCAGCAGGAAGTGGTGGAAGACCATCTGGTTCTGGACACCATACCTGCATTCTGGAGCACACAGGGCCATAGCATGTGCCCCACCTGGTAGCCCTGGTGTCGCATGCAGTAGTGCACGTCTGTGCTATGCAGCATATTGTTTATATTGACCCATCATGTGGCAAGGGTTGCACGTAAGGGCAACTGCTGGTGGTCATGTGTTGCAACAGGGTCATACACATGGTTCCCACTGTGCTATCTGCTGGCTGTCATGTGGAGTATTCCTGGCTACTCTCCAGTTGCCTTGTTGGTATGGCCAGCACCTTCACAGTGTTGTGTTCCATACTGTCACTACCTGTATGTGATTTGTGGTGATGACAGGACAGAAACTGCTGTGTGCACCTGATTGTTGGTGTTAGTTCCTGGCTGCCATGCTTCTGGTACTCCTCTGTTTTGTACCATATGTGACATACAGAACACATGGGCATACAGTAGCAGCCAGCTGGCATCATTCTCATCTACAGTGCCGTCTGTGTTCAGGTACCCCAATAGTCACCTTCATACTGGTTTGGTTTGCACTGTAATTTGGTATGCATCTCTATGTATGATATTTATGCAGGTCACCTGCTGGGCAACCTCCTGTCTGCTTACACAAATGTTTTTCTCAACCTGCTACTGTAGGAGCTTCATGTCACTCATGCTGTTCATGCATTCGGTGTGCACCTGTGCTCATGCTCCATTGCTGTTGGTCACCTGTTACTGTTGTGTTGGTCATTACCCTGTAGGGGCTATGTATTGCAAATATTCACTCATGCTGCAGGACCTGCACTGCATACCATCTCAACAAACTGCTTGATACAGTACTCTATTGCTTTTCATGTCCTGAATTAAAAACTTTTGATAGAAAACATGTATTTGTGTTGGGCTGCTGTAAAGCACACATGAACAACATAAACAGCAGAAGCATTTTTCTTGCAACAAAAGAATATGATGGGAGGAAAAAAATACTGCCGACACAAATGTACTCCAGGTTTTGAAAAACAATTTAGCAATATTGATGTGACAAGTTGTGAGGTCAGTGTCATTTATTTGGTAAAACTAGATTAAATTAGTAGAGTAAGCTGAAGACCTTAACATACAACAGAGCATCACTTGTGGAGTTTAATATTATGGGCTTTCAAGATATTACATGACATTCTGATAACCTTTAACATTGGAAAAAGTTATGTTTTGTCTTTGATTAGGAGAACTGTGGTTGTGGTGGTATGGGTATGGGTATGGGGCCCCTTAGGTCTCATCTTGACACATGCTTGGGGAAAAAAAAAAAGGTTAAAAAACACTAATAATGGGATGAACTATGATTTTTATAATTTAGCTTTCTTTAAGGAAACCAAAAATATCATATATTCTTTGTTGTAATTTCATTTCTAGGAACATAGGCATTTCCAGTTGAGAAAAGGCCAAGGGCCTATTGTGTCCGCCTCCTGCCATTTAGGCATCTGTAGCATTCAATGTTATGAGAAATGGTTAGAGCTATTGTTTAATGGCATGTGGTTTCAATAAATAGTATGGAACTGGGCACAACAGAAAGGAACTTACTTCACATCTTGCAAGTGACAAATCATCTCAGGGTGCATTAAAATATAAATCTTCTATTTAAAAACTGGAACAGAGAATCCTCTCTATTGAGTTTAAGAGATTCCTTTTTAGAGCAAATTCATTTTCATTTTTCTCCAGAGGGCAACAATAGTCTGAGGAAAGAATACTCATCTCACATTTTGATTGGTTAGCTTAATCCATTATTTTCACCTTTTCACAGGAGTATCTAAAATGTTTCTTGAATTTAAATCAAAAAAACAGATACCACTGCCTAGTCCATGGGGAGACAGCTGCCTATAGGTACTGTAGTTCAAATCATATTATATTTCTAATAACAAGGATTCATTCATGTCTTATCAGTTGCTTTTAACATTACTATAGCAGGTGAAATTAATTATGTTTACACTTTTTGGGGCTAGTTAGCCTGTGGTGATTCTCCTTTGATAGTTCATGCATACAAAGCACCTAGGTTTATTAAAGAAAAGGAATACAGTATGTAATAGCATGAGTACATATGTTTTGAGGAGAATGGTGAGAATAATATTTTTATCATTTTTTTATACTCTATTTCTCCCCCTGGGTCCCAGGTCGGCAACCATCCTAGCCACCAGTTCAGCCCTGTACCCCAACATCAGGCTGCAGCCCCTCTTCCCCCATGGCAGAGTGGCATGGAGCCCCCCAAGCTCTGCTCATCTCTACCAGGATCCAGTTTGGGGAACGCCATTCGGGGTCAGGGCCTGCGGCTGGTGGCTGCCTCATCTATCCAACCGGGACCATTTTTCTCATTTTTCCTCCCTCAAGAGTGGGGCGTGCAATGACGCCAGTGGAGGGAGCATGCACGCATCCGCACACATTCCTCCTGGTGCCTACCCCACTCATTTCCTTTCTTGCAGCATCAGTGCTCTGTCCCCCAGCCACCGCTAGGGGTCAGAAGTGCACCAACCACTGAAATCCCCCCTCCCTGGAGAGGGAGAGCAGTCCCTCAGACACTCAATCCCTCTCTACCCCTGCCAACCACTGGTGGCCCGTGCTGGTTTATGAACGTGGGTTGCCAGCATAGCATGAGGTAAGGCGACCAGTGCCTCAGCCCTCAGTGCCACTGGGCCAGCCCTTTGTTACCATTTTTTTTATCTTTATTTACCTCTATGTATAAGCATTTTTGTGAATAAGGTTTATGCTGATTTTATCATAATCCAATAAATGACTGAACCAAAGGGAATACAACAAAATATTTACCCTTATGTACAGTATAAGCATTTTTTTTGTAAATAAGGTTTCTGTTGATTTTATCATAATCCAATAAATAACTGAACCAAAGTTAATACAGCAAAATATAATAAATAGAGGATAAACAAGTATTAACAGTATACACTTAAAAAGAAGAGGATAATTCTGCATCAATAAATAATACAATGAGCATCATGCACTGCTATTCATTTAGTTAATGCTCTTACTTATTGACTTTTGTTTTATTGTTGTAACTGTGAGCTGCAAAGTGTTCTGAACCTTTGGGATTGGGCACTACATAAATAAAATTGCCTTGCCTCAGAAAATGGATACAGCAAATCCTGAAATCGAAATGGTCTAGTGGCACTTCTTCCAACTAATCTAAAAAATACTTTTTTTAATTGTAAAGTATGTACAGTGCTTTGTAATCAGAATAAGGCACTCTGGTGTGTGTGTGTGTATGTATGAGTGCATGTGTGTGTGTGTGTGTGTGTGTGTTATGCTGGTTAACTTTATTTCTTGAGTAGTTAAAGGCACTTGGCTGTGCCTCATGCCCCTCCACCTTCCCAAGGTGTGATGTTATCCAAGCATAACACTCACCCTGTTGTACCCTATTGCTTTTGTAATTAATGAAGTATTATAATAAGATCTATTTGATTGATAGATTAGCCTGGCACCTGGAAATGCATTTATAAAGCATTTTAGTATTCATTCTTTCTCTGTTATAAACATGTTTTACTCTTTGGCTATATAGCATACCCGATAAACTCATTTGCTGTGCCCTACTATGGTGTGGTTGTTCTGAATAAATATTCCGAATTACAACTCAATTTCAACATCGTGCTGTGAGTCACATGTCTGTCTTCTTTTCTCTGTAGTTACTCTCTGTGAAAAATAAATGGAAATGTTAAATTGGACTTAATATTGAAATTGGTTTTTAATCATTTCAGATAAGATTCTTTTATGGACTCAAACTGTGAAAACAATGAAAATGGTGTAAATGAATGATCTACTGAAAAACACTTTTACATTTATAGTGTAGGATTTTGTTCTTATTTTTGAGAATATTCTTCTCCAATAGTAATGTAGCCTGCATGCCTGATTCTTAGTTTTACTCTTTATCATCTTTTGTTTGCCATTTCTTTAACTAACTATATATTGCATATACTGTTTTCTGATTAATTTTGTATTTCATCTGTATTATTTCATTTCATGTTTATTTTATATTGGAGAGCCTGTGGGCATAAAATGCCCATTTTCACAGAAGTCAAGTTTTAGACATACAACACATATAAACAACAGTGAAAATACAATAATAGATTAACAAGACTACAAAAAAGTACACAATTATATGATCAATTTAAACACTTGCAAATAGAATTAGTTAATAGGTAACCTTTGAGGGATCTCTTGAATACTGACAACTTAGAGCAACTAACAATAGAAGTAAGAAATGTATTATACAATTTTGTAGTCACAAAGTTTAGAGAATTTTGAGAAAAGAAGTATGAAAAAAGGGAACTTTAAAATAATTTCTGCTTTGTATTCTTGTGTGGACAGTAGCATTATGTTCTGGAAGTACTCTAATAATGCTATCAGATAATAAACCCAACTGAATCTTATGCAGAAAAATCAGTGATCTGAAATGAAAAGTTTCAGTTAAAGACAAACATTCAAAGAATTTATAAAGTTGGCAGTGATGAGTCTGTCTGGGTTATTTAGATATTATATTTCCTGTTTGGTTAGACCTATACTGTGAAGCATTTTGAGGTGCATTTTGTATGAAAGATGCTACACAAAAAATAGAATGCATGATATTGTGTTGTATCTTACAACTAACTTGTTCTTTTTACTGGTTTGTACTGAGAAACCCTCATTTGTGGTCCCCAAAGGCTGTGATCCACATGCCACATCAGGGCCCATCTCAAGAATTCAGGAAGTCATTAGGGAAATTAAGCTCTTTAAGTGAATCAAAGTTGGCAATGTACCAACAGTGAGCATTCATTTAGTAATTCAAATGAAATAACCTGATACTGTATGTTTTATAGTGAAATTAAAATATGGACTGCTGAAGCACACAGTTCTCAAAAACAATTAAAACTCCTGAACTTTGGGGGGCCGGGGTCTTTGATTTCCATATTCATTTCTTAATTCAGAGGTTCAAACAAAAATTAACATAACAACTTAGGTGATGTTGACAGAAAAATATTCTCTGTCCATTCAGTCTTCCCTGTTTTACCATATCCTAATTCATGACCTATTGTTTAGATGATGATTTTGCCCTTGCCTCCCCCCTTGATCCATCTTACTGTTACCCCATTGAATAGTTATTAATTCCTTTACTCTGTCCCAGCCATTCTTGAACTCATTAATGATTTTGCACCCACCACCTAAGCCAGCATGCTATTCCATGGTTCAACTACTCTCTCTGTAAAGTAAATGTTTTTCATATCCCTCCTGAATCCCACCACCCCCAGCAGCTTCCACTTATGTTTCCCTGTTTTTCTTGTTTTTGACCTGCCAATCCTGCTGAATACTTTCTTTCAGTTGACCTTGTGTATTCCTTTCAGGAACTTGCAGTTTCTTTAATATTGCAACTCTCCCTTCCTGTATCCAGCGAGTATATGTTCAGTGCCCTGAGCCAATCCTCATATCTGCCCTGGTTGCCAGAATCATTTTGGTTACCTGCACTGCACCATATGTAGCCTGTCTGTGTCTTTACTTAGATGGGGACTCTATAACTGGGCATACAATTCAATGCTTGGTGAATAGAGTAGGGCTTGTGTATACTGATAATTTTGGTCTTTCTCTATTCCCACCCTTGGTAGAAAAGCCAGGTAACAACTAGCACAGCCATTAACACCACAAGAGAGGTCCCAGCAGACTGGAGAAGGGCTCATGTGATTCTGCTCCACAAGGGTGGCAGCAGGGAGGAGGCAGGGAACTACAGGCCAGTCAGTCTCATCTCAGTAGGAGGCACTCCTTAAGGAAAGGATAGTACAACACCTGGAATCCATAGGAGCACAGGATCCAAGACAGCATGGGTTTACAACAGGAAGGTTCTGTCAAACTAATCTCATAGATTTCTTTGACTGAGTAACCAGAGTGGTGGACCAAGGGGGTGCAGTTGATGTCACCTACCTTGACTTCAGCAAAGCTTTGGATACTATTCCACATAGAAGATTGATTAATAAGCTGGGTAGGCTCAGGGTGGGTCAGAAGTTGATCAGCTGGGTAGCATACTGGTTGGTGGACAGAAAACAGAGAGTGGTGGTAAATGGTATACAGTCAGAAGAGATGCAAATCACAAGTGGGGTACCTCAGGGATCAGTCCTTAGGCCAGTCCTCTTCAATATTTCATCAGTGACATTGCAGATGGACTGGAGGGTAAGATTTGTCTGTTTGCAGATGACATCAAGATTTGTA
Source organism: Neoceratodus forsteri (assembly GCA_016271365.2). NCBI lineage: Eukaryota > Metazoa > Chordata > Ceratodontiformes > Ceratodontidae > Neoceratodus > Neoceratodus forsteri. The sequence continues at coordinate 1,273,783,177 of CM057450.1, read as the reverse complement.
GCACAGTAGATGATCCAGATGGCATGGGCCAAATGAGAAAAGATCTGGAAAAACTGGCAAAATGGGGTTTAACACAAAGAAGTCCAAGATCACGCACATAGGGAATAGAAACCCTGAAGCTACCTATAGGTTGGGAAGGGAGTTTCTGGCAATCACAGGGGAAGAAAGAGACTTGGGCATCATCATCACAGATTATCTGAACTCATCAAAGCAGATCACTAAAGCAGTAAATAAAGCTAGAGGGATGTTGGGATGTATTAGTAGGGATATCACAACTCGTAAGAGGGAGGTAATAATCCCTCTTTACAAGACACTGGTTAGGCTCCATCTGGAGTACTGCATGCAGTACTGGAGGCCACACCTTCACAAAGATATTAACAAAATGGAGGCAGTCCAGAAAAGGGCAACCAAAATGGTGCAGGGACTGCATCAGAAAACATATGAAGACAGATCAATGGAACTCAATATGTATACCCTAGAGCAAATGAGGGAGAGTGGTGATATGATTGAAACATTCAAACATCTTAAGGGCATTAACAAGGTGAAAGAGTCTAACATGTTTCAATATAAGAAAAATAGCAGGACAAGAGGACGCAGCATGAGATTAGAGGGAGGCAAATTAAGGGGTAATATGAGGAAGTTCTTTTTCACAGAAAGTGTGGTGGATGTATGGAATGGCCTACCTCAGGAAGTGATGGATATGAATGCAATGCTGGGCTTCAAACAGGCATGGGATAGTCATAAGGGAGCAATCCAGATGAATATGAATAAATAGGCCATTGACAGAGCAAAGACCTATGGCACATTCATAAAGTAGAAAAAATTTGAAGACTAGATGTGCCTTGCGGTCCTTATCTGCCATTAACATCTATGTTTCTATGTAGCATGTAGGGAATAGAAGGCCCAGTGCCACGGGTGAGCAGAGTGCTGGAGGAGGAGGAAGGGGAGGTATGGTGGGTGTTTGACAACACACTAAGCGAGACCTGCTGGGAGAATCTGTCTTTTCTTAGGAATATGGGAGGACCTATTCCCACACATTGAACCCTGAGCTTCAGCCCTCATATTCAATGTTTGATGAATAGAGTAGTGCTTGTGTATACTGCAAAACTTTGGCCTTTCTCTATTCCCACCCTTGGTAAATAAGCTGGGTAGTGTGTAGGGAATAGAAGGCCCAACATGTTTACCTCCTTTAACTTATGGAGAGTGTGAGCAGTGGTATGCAGGAAAGGAAAAAACACCTTATGAAGGAAACCTCTAGGACCCATGGCTACTGACCTGCCCATCCTCCGGACAAACTAAGAGGAGATGATCCTAAATGTTTGTACTGATTTCTGGTTCTAGTTTAGGATGAAAGATTCAAAGTCTGATGAAGTTCATCTTCTGAGTCTCTTAATGATTTGTGCAGACATGTTATTTCTTGAGGCTGAAGCAGTTGCTCTAATCCGGATGAATGTCCAACTAATGGATATGGGTTAAATCCAAGCCACTGAACAAAAGTTTGAACATGATCCAGGAACCATTTTGTGGGCATAGGTGATTGTTTATCAGAGGTAAACAAAGGATGTGATGGATCCAAGCATGAGAAAGAGCAAGGGGTTCATCTAGATAAAGGAAGCTCTCACCCCTGACCAAGGCGCTACATGCCTCCTAGTATCCTGGCGGGTCTCAACCTACCACCGGTTGCCTCTGCACTTCTCCCCACTGCTACAACAAAGAAAGCTCTCGCCCCTAACCAAGGTGCTACATGCCTGCTAGCATCCTGGTGGGTCTCAACCTACCACCGGTCACCTCTGCACTTCTCCACACTGCTACAACAAAGAAAGCTCTCGCCCCTAACCAGGGCGCTACATGCCTGCTAGCATCCTGGCGAGTCTCAACCTACCACCGGTCACCTCTGCACTTCTCCCCACTGCTACAACAAAGAAAGCTCTCGCCCCCTACCCAAGGCGCTACATGCCTGCTAGCGGCCCGGAGGGTCTCAGCCTACTGCTGGTCACCTCTGCGCTTCTTCTCGCTGCTTCAACAAAGGAAGGTGCCAAGAAGAGTTTTGAATGTCTGGCACCTTTGTGCTGATTGGCTGGTTCCTCTACTTTGACCAGACTGTTGGCTGCTTCATTTATCCCATATGAAATCTTCTTTTCTGACTCCGCTTTAGTAGCTGCATCTAGTCACTGAATTTTATTGGTACTGTTATTACTCTAGTTGCCCGTGTAATTTGTTTTAGATTTAAGTAGAAGCAAACTGTTAGTCTCTGCAACACAGGACATCTGTAGAGTGCTAATAAGTGTTACAGCTCTTTTGTAAAACCTTAGTCTGCTTCTACCTTTTCTGTCTGCTTAACCTCCTTCTTTTGTTATTCCCACTTCCTTGGAGCCTTTGCCCCCAGTTTGAATTAATTACTGCTGTGTGTGGTACAGAGCCGTGGATTACAGCCCTCCCCACCCCCAGTTTAACTGACTGTCTCTTTCATTAAGTCCTCCCACTGATTAAGGATCGCCACCTCTCCCGGTGGCCTTATAACCCCTGTTCTTTTTCTTTCTCTACCCTCAGCTCTCACTCCTGACCAGGGCACTATATGCCTGCTAGAGGCCCGGCGGGTCTCAACCTACCACCAATCACCTCTGCGCTTCTCCCTGCTGCTTCAATAAAGGAAGGTATGCAGAAGAGTTTTGAATTTCTGGCCCCTTCATACTAATTGATTGGTCCATCTATTTTGACTAGGTCATTGGCTGCCCCATTTCTCCCATCTGAAATCTTTTTTTCCGTTTCCACTTTAGTAGCTGCTTCTAGTCACTGAATTTTATTTGTCCTGTTATTACTCTAGCTGCCTATGTAATTTGTTTTAAATTTAACTAGAAGCAGACTGTTAGTCTCTGCAATGCAGGACATCTGTAGTGTGCTAATAAGTGTTACTGCTCTTTTGTGAAACCTTAATCTGCTTCTTCCTTTTCTGTCTGCTTGGTTCCCACGAGGCACTATGCGTGGCTCCCCACCTCTCCTACCCACCCACCCTATCTTTGCTATTTCTTATATAAACGGGTGTGGTCACATGATTCACTAAGTCCCCAAAATGCCATCTGCAGTTTCTACAGTGCCTACGCTAGGGGCGCACTTTGGTTTACCAACCTTCCCTTCTGCAAATTGAGTTGACAATCACTTCTCTAACTAAAATCTTTGCATTCTGGCCCCAACTCTAACCAATGACTGTACTCACACCAATGTTTTCTGGGCTGCCTAACTCCCCTGGGTACAAGACCTCACTTTTGTTGAACTACCTTCATTACCTGTGCTCTCACTGACACCCTTCTCTCATCATGCTGTCTGTCTCTCCCAGTTTTCTTTTAGCTCTCCTCTCATTCCATACTCTCCCTTTCTTCACTCATACCCAAACCGCTCCCCTGCTTGCTGCCCCCCCGTACATCCACACTCCACCTCACGATCTACAACTCCATAGTAACACCCTCTCTTCCTTCTCCTACCTGGACTCACTACCCTTTCTGCCCTAGCTCCTCACTCTTATCTATCCCTATCTTCTGCTCACTTTTATAGATCATTCATTTTCATCCTCCCATGGCTAAAGACTCCCACCTCCCCTCTGGATGGGCCAGCTCTACCCCCTGTCATAAGAGCATCAAGCTCCACTATCTAATCGTCACACTTCTGCTCTTATTGTCCAGTAATAGAAACCCCAACACTGGACCTGGCTCCCCAGTTGGATCAGTGCTACCACCCTCTACTACTGCTCCATTCTTAACATATCCCTCTGCCCTTCCCACAGATCTGAAGCTCCTTAACCTAAACATACATAGTCTTCACCCTAAAATTGACCTACTCCAACCCCTGGTTGCCTTGCTAAGCCCTGATATTATCATCTTGACAGAAACATGGCTTAACAGCAAAATAGGAGATCAGCCACTTGCTATCCCAGGATACTCATTATCCTGTCAAGACTGGACAGGGAGGGGTGGAAGGGTGGCAATTTATGTCTCCTCAGCTTTTCAGTTCTCTGCAAACTTCTCTGCTTCAGTCCCAAAAGTGTATGAAGTATTTATTTTACAACTTTGTCTCCCATTCTCCCTCCCCATTTTTATTGCAGGGGCCTACTGCTGCCCTGGCCTAAACTCCTCTATGGTTACTGACCTTATCACATCCATAGTTTCTCACACCTCCTCAGAAGAAACCTATATCATGGGCAACTTCATCTTAAACTGGTCTGCCCCATCCATGCTCAGAGTTAGAAACAACATCACTGCACATAACTTAACCCAACTTATCCTTGAACCCACTAGGCTAAACACCAAAATGAACAACCACTTCCTAATTGACTGGGCCCTCACATCGCACCCTCATAGGGTCATTAAATATGGGTGTTGCCTGACGCATTAACCGACCATTGTATTACCTACCTTGTGCATAAAATACATCGAATTCATGCCCCTCACAAAACCCTGTTGACCCACTCCTACAAATTCCTGGACATTGCCCCACTCCAACTCGACCTTTCTCTCTCTCTCCAACTGGTCCCCTATAGCAACAGCTAACTCCCTAGATTCAGCTGCAGCTTACTTCAAAGATAAATTTCTTGAAGTTTGGAACTAGCATGCACCACTATGCCGAGTACGAGTTCATGGGAACCATCTAGCTTGGATCTCTCCAGAACCAATAGCTTGCCAAAGAGTGAGGGATCAAGTGTGGAGAAAACACAAAATCTTTAAGCTCCCCAAAGATTATGACACCTACCGATATCTTCGCAATACATGCACTAAAGCTACACATTTGGCTAAAGCTGATTACTTTACATCAGCCTTCCAATCCAACACAAACAACCCTGCTAAATTCTGGAAAGTCATCTACTCTCTCTTATCACCCCTTCCTCTTCCCCTTCCCCTTCTCATTATTAAAGGTATACTCATTACTGACAACCCAAGTGTTGCCACTGAATTTAACTCCTACTTTGCCACTTGTGCTTCTGCTCTCCTATCTATCCTATCTCCTTCTCACTCTGACCCTTCCCAAACCCACCACACTCGCACACCCAGCCAAATGTCTTCACATTCTCTAAAATAACCCCCTCCAATACCTTGAATGCATTGATAGCTCTAAACCCTTCCAAAGGCAGCTCAATTGATGAGTTGGATTCCAAGCTACTGTACCTTTCTACAACGGCAATCGCTGCCCCCCCCGGCCAACCTGCTCAACCTCTTGTTCAAACAAGAGGACATCCTGACTGTTTGAAAACATGCTATTGTTCTTCCCCTCCCCAAGGGCGGGTGACCCATCCACCTTGGGGAACTATCGCTCCATATCATTACTTCCTACCCTTGTTAAGCTGCAAGAACACTTAGTTCTTTACCAGCTCTTTATCTACCTCTTGAACTCCAATTTCTTCACTCTCTTCCAATCTGGCTTCCGTAAAAAACATTCCACCACCTCCTCTCTGATTAGGCTCACTGACTCCATCCTCTCTGGGATGGACAGTGGCCAGATCATGTTAACCATCTTTGTTGACTTTTCCTAAGGCCTTCAACATGGTTTCCAACTCCTTTCTGCTTCACTCCCTCTCCTCTACTGGTCTGTCCATCACTGCCACCAACTGGTTCAATGCCTACCTTGTAGGGTGGACTCAGTCTGTTAGAATAACAGACTCCATATCCCCCCGTCCTTATCAACATGAGTGTCCAGCAGGGATCCATGCTGGGTCCCCATTCTTCCTCGTCTTTCTCAATGACTTGTCTTCTGTCTGCACTGCTACCTCAATACAGATGTATGCAAATGATACAATCCTTTACACCTCTGGCCACTTCACCTCTGATGTTGCAAACAGACTTCAGCAGGATTTCAGTAACATTCAGCGCTGGTTATGTTCACATCAACATTTCCTAAATGTCAAGAAGATGGTCTCTATGACCTTCAGTAGATGCAGAGACTCTCTAAGCTTCTCTCCCTGCCTACCTTCCACACCCACCTTCTACACCCTTGATAGGATGGCCCTTGAAGACACCTCCTCTTTCAGATATCTGGGAGTTTGGCTGGATCAAAACCTCTCCTCTGGAAATGTGGAAGCTATCCTAAAAAACTGCATCCTAAGCTTGGCACTCTATTTAGGAACCAGAACCATCTCCCTCTACCACTTAGGTGCGACCTTGTCCAGAAGGTGATCCTCCCCATATTTAACTACTGCGATGTAGTCTACAGTGCCACTTCTAAGACCTCCTCAGCCAGATTGGATACCCTCTTTCACTCCTTCTGTCATTTTTGCTCTGGATGCTCCTCCTCCTCCTCACCCACCATGGCCAGCTCTACCACTCCCTGGCCCTTTCCTCTCTTGAAAAAAGACGCCTCCTCCCTTGTGCTAAATTTGGCTCCGAACTTTGGTTTGTATGTTTACCTTCATATCTCAGCTCCCCCCTAACTGCCCCCCTTCCCCAGTCCACTCTCCTAGATCCTATGAGTCCCGCACTTTAAGTGTCCCTCGTCGCACAACTACTGCTGGACAATCTGCCTTATCATATCACTTTTCCAAACTGTGGAATTCCCTCACTCACCAGATTCACCAGTCTTCCTCAATCTCATCCCTTTACTCAGCCTTAAATAACTTCCTCTCTGTGAACTGCAACTGTACATGACTGTGCCTTGTTTTTATCTACTGTGCTGTAATGGTGCACTGGAGTGCAGTATGGGTAACTATAACTTACACTTGTGGACCCACAAACCTTTGTCCACCACCAACTTATCACACCTTGTTGAGTCATGTTGTATCTAGTAGTTATACTTTCACTGTTGGTAGTTTTCCTATGTATTATTGTAACTCCTGCATTCTCTTTGGTATTGTACCCTGCTTGTTGCTACTTGTTGACTTACTAATGCTGATGTGTCTGTTGCCTATGTTTTTGCTGATTTTGCTGATTTTTTATGTATGTGTATCCTTATGTACTCTCCTCCTAGGATGCACTGTGAGGCAAGCAACCTGTTGCTCAGTGTACCCTTCCTCGTGATACGCTTAAATAAATAAATAAATAAATAAATAAATAAAAGATGGGCTACCAGAATCCAGTAATTGCAGGATGGATAATAGGTTATATGAATTCTTTTATGTAATCTGACAGTTTTTGAATAAGGTAGCATAAGGATATAAAGATCAGCCCTTTTCTTTAAGGAAGATGGCAGAGAAGGATGATCAGATAGTGAGTTTTCCAGGATACAGGGCTCCAAAGAAGGCTTGACAGAATAACAGAAGGAACCATGATGTTCAAGGTAGAATCAAATGTATCTGAGTTCAGTAAATCCACTATGTTTCTCATTATGGAGCCATCTTATAGGAAGACAATGAGGAATTTGAATGATTGAAGCTCTTTGAATACCCAGTGGAATAGTATAACTAAAGGACTGAAAAACAGTAAAGGTGAGGAGGGAGAAGTTTGTAAAGAAATAACTGGATACTTGATAGATATAGCTTAATTGTTTCATATGATAGATTCAAAGCTTGATGACATAGTTAAAATGCTTTTACATGTTCTACGTGAGCAGACGTGTTTGGGGAGGACTACAATGTGCAGAATGAGGAATACTTTTTCACACTGTTGTATATGTAGCACAGATGGCAGAAGCTAGGGTGGCCCACGTGTGGCATTGACTTGCTGGCGATTAAATTCTAACATGTTACGAGGCCACTAAATGAGAAAGGAGGAGTCATGACTGAGTCTGCTGAAGGATGGAGGCACTGAAAGGTCTGACATTGGAAATGAGATAATGCACTGGCTGTGCCATTCGCATAGTCTGGTATTACACCATTTCTGTGTGATTTTATGATAAGGCAATAACCAAGTCAGTTTCGGCATGAATGGCATGATGGAATAAGGCAAATACCTGCCTGTGTTGATGATATTCATTGTAGGTTGATTATTGGAAAAGATGGATACTGTCTAAAGGGACCAGCGATGATGCCAAGGAAGACAACTGGCATGACTGGGTAAATCTTGAAGAGGAGATGTAGATGCATTCATGAAGTATTGTAATGTCTGGAGGCCAGAGAGCAATGATCCAGGACTGCTCAAAAAAATAGCAGGATAGCCATGTGTTGGAGATGCACTGGTGTATATTCTGAGATGCAAGATGGAAGAAGGGTCTTTGAGGAATTTTAAACAGCCATTCCAGGTAGGTGAAATTCGGACCACATAGCTACATCTGATTTGAAGCAGCCATAATTTGGATATGATGGTGCAGTTTGGAAACTGATCCTGCCAGTGCCAGTAGGTAGGAAATGGAGGATCAGCCTTGGGGAATTATTGTCACGCAAAGATGAGGTATTCCAGGAGGGAAATACATTTGCATTTCATACAGAAGAATTGGTTCAAAGATGACTCCATTAAAGCTTGGATCCTGTGGAGTTTATTGGGTGATAATCAGGTTTCCATACAGTCTGAATCCAATAAGATGCCAAGGAATTTAATGGATAACTCTGGATCTAGGTTTTCTCTTCTGACAGAGTAACTAAAAGTTTTAGAACAGCTGGACAGGAGCAGTAATACCAGCTGTGGGAGGAGAATCTGGCAGATCAATCAGGAGTTAGTAATCAAACAGATAAATAACTGCTGGATGGCGACAATTTAAAGTAATGCCCACAAAAAGACTCAGGTTTCTCAAACAGCTGAATGGAAAATGTATTGCAAAATCATAGCAGTCCTTACAAGACAGTCCGTAGAGATGCCAGAAAGATGGAGGAATGGGGAACATAAAAAAATGTGTCCTTGATATCGACTTTTGAGAGCCAAGAGCTAGGGCCAAAGCCTCCAAGTGGAACAGATCCCATTGCCATATAGGCTGAATGCTAGGATGAATGCAGACAGTCAACTGCTTTTGGAATCCAGGAGCTAAGAACTGCAATATTGTGGAAACGAAGCTGCAGGAGACGAATCTGATGTCCAAGGCATAGAATGATAATGGCTCTGAGGTGGATAGACTATGGACACAAGGTCAAGTACTCAGATACTCAGAGGAGCAGGAATGTCTAAATCACCACTGATGGCTGTGATAGCAGCAGGAGATGATGTTTTGGAGGCTACAATAGGCATCCTGGATGCAGGCAGAATCCGAGTGCTGGATATCCTAATATGCATAGGTCGTCCATGAGGTGGGTACAGTCCAATCTTCAGAGGAGTAGGTCAATGTGGAAGCCCACTTAAAGGCAGGGGAAGTTTTCACAGAAGTCCAAGGAGACCTTGCAGGACCTTCCTCAGAGTCTGGAGGCATGGTATCTGGAGGTGTAGAAGATGCCATGATACCATTACATGCTGTGTATTGCATTCAGAGCCAAGGGCATAACCACGCAAGTTTTATATGCATTATTTAATATAGTTTAACTGGTCTCTCTCAGGAGCTGATCTGACATGCATCTTCTTCTCTCAGTGTCCAAGCCATGCCCCTCTAATGTTTTTAAGCTTTTTATTATAGTAAAGAGTTGCTCATTAAACACCTCATCATAAAGAAGAAAGGTGCTTAGTCTCCACAGAGTGCATCTAAGACATCTCCCAAAGACCAATTTAAGCAGTAACCAGGTGTGATCTGATAACAAACAGGGTCCATATGACAAATCCTGAAGTGTACAGTAAGTGCTCACAGGTCATAAAAAATAGTCCAAGCAGGCACACCTGTTGTGTCTTGCCAAGAAATTAATATATGTTCTATCAGAAGAGAAAAACTGGTGCCAAACATCAACCAAGCCCAGGGGTTGGATGGAAGTTTTAAAATACTTCTGGGTGGGAGAGGACCGGTAGCATTTTGTTCTAGAGCTGTCCAGCTCAGGAGATATGGTTAAATTAAAATCCCCACCAAGAAATAATTGACTCATGAGTGTGACCATCAGCTTACCAAAAGAGGCCTGAAACCTCCAGCATAGATTGAGGAGAAAGTAAGCATCTGCAAGAGTATTCTCAGCATCATATAATCAGCCAGTCAATATCACATGTCGGTCAATGTGGACAGAGCCACAGAAAAAGTAGTAGTGGAGGGAATTAACAAACCAATTCCCTGTCTTCTGTTCTTTGTAACAGTATGCAAAAAAGTCTTAACTGCCCCCCTGACTAAAATTAGAATGCCCCAGAGAATAGTAGATTAGTTTCCAGCAAACAAATTACATCTACTATCTCTACAAAGCTGCTGGAACATTTACTATGTTTATTAACAGGATTATTAGTATCATTAATGGTAAACAAGAGTATACGAACTGGAGCGACTGCCGTGGTAAATTACCAAAAAAAGGGAACCAAACTGTTATGTAAAGAGATTCCTCTTCCACTCCACAACAACGTCCTCAGCACCAGCAACCCACCAGGCCCCCTTGTACAGCACAAAGGTCAGGGACATAGCATCTATTCCCAACCCCAGAGGCAGGATCCATGCAAGGAAAGGAGTCTAGCACTGCTATTGTAGTCCCAATCCATAGGGAAAATACATCAGCATGAATAGACTGACCAGTAGCCTGAAACAATTCAGCCCAACATGGCAGTTGAAACCTCTGCTGGTTTAACAGTGCTGTACACCAAGTGAACCAAACCAACAGGAAAATAACAGTCTACCAGGTGAAAGGGAAGTCTTTCTGCCAACTAGGCTGAAAGAAAACCAGAGAAAGTAGCTAGTCAGGAGCAAGACAATTACTCCAATAGATTGTCCAGTGAAGGGGATAAGGGAGAAAAATTGTGGAATATACTTCCAAGGCTGGGGGTTGGAAACATTTCCCACCCCTAATGAAACTGATATTTGAACTTTCTGGGAGGAATATTCACTATGGGGCCCAATTCACCAAAGGGTGGGAATTCCACACCAGAGGCGCGTATCCTGCCTGCATAGGTCCACACCTGCAGACGGGTGTGCACCAGTGGAATTCAACACCATTCATAACCTGTCCATGGCCCCTTCCCCTAGCACACAGTACTCCCCAGGGAGGCCAGGGGCAGAGTCATGGACCCAGCAGGGTAATCAGGGATGCCCGGACTGGGTCACTCAGTGGATCCCCTACACGGTGGAGTGCACATTGGCAGTGCATCCCATGGATGTCCACTGGCTGGCAGTTGTGGAAGGTTAGAGGATGGCAAAGCCGCTTGCCCTCCCATGATGTGGCACCACAGCATGCACAGGGATGGGGGGTGTGGTCTGCTGGCAGTGCCAGGGGGCACTGTACCCCACCATATGCCTGGAGGGGCCAGTGGTGGGGGTGGGCAGGCAGTGCCATTCAGGGGAGGTGGGGGCAGCATCCTTGGGCCAGTGCCTCTGTGTGGGGTATGTGTTGGGTGGGGGGGAACCTGGTAGGGGCCATGCACTGATGTGTGCTGGGGGGTGGCACCAGGTGGACCTAGGGGGGTACGGCTGCAGTGGTTCCAGTGGGTGAGTGGGCTATAGGCCCTGTCTGGGTGGTGACCTGATGTGTCCATGGGGTATGTAGGGGGCTTACAGCAGGATTCTCCCTGGCATATCTTCCACCCCCCTCTGCACCCCCACATCCAGCACTACACACCTTTGTGCATTGTGCTTAGTGCTGATACGTCCACAGCCCGCCCCCAGTGTGGTGCTGTCTGTAGAACGGGGGATTGGGTGCATTGGGGCTGTGCACCTCCTGTTAGTTCATCCTGTGTGGGCATTGGGTGCGGAGTTGCTACATGCCCCAGATATGCTGCATAGCTACTCCACCCATTGGTGAGTAGGGCCCTATGACTGTAGTGAGCCCCCATACAGGAGTCAGTAGCGGTCACCAACTGCACAGCTATTCCAGGCAGACATCATCCTGCACCCCAACAGGAAACATACTTGACAGTTACTGAAAAACATGGTAAAAATGGTATGTACTGTAAACACTCCTATTCAGTTGATATATACATAAAAGTCTCTCAGTTAATGACCTACTTCTTCATATATAATCTATTATAGGCTGGGTCTGTAGAAGTTAAGAACTCCAGACCAGTACTTGTGTCAAACCCACAACTTAAAAGAAAAAAAACTCTCTGCATTAATGAATTAAAAACAAATTTATGTGTAGAATACTGCATTATGTGACAGTTTTATGAGGCTATGCTCTATATAACCCTCCCCAATCACCTTCCTGTGGTCTAATAAATTTACCAAAAGCCCACCCATCCTCATTGAAAGCAGGGTCTTGAGGAAGAGTAAACTTGGAGCCCTCAAATCAGCCCTTGTCCCACATAACTGGACTCCTATCGACCTGGCACCTACCCTTGATCAGGCCCTCAGTTATTATATTAAGGGCTTTAGCTCCATCTGTGACATCTATTCCCCACTCATGAAAAGAAAAATTTGGGGGCAGGCAAATGGCTGGATTGATGGGGAGCTCCTCTCCCACCTGAAAGAAAGGGACATACTCTGGGAGAAGGCCAAACACAGGTTGCAAGCATGACTACCAGTGTCACAGAATAGCCAGAAACCGCTGCACCAAGCTAATCCGGCTTGCCAAAGCCAGCTATCATAAGGCCCAGCTTAGCAATTCTTGGGGTGATGGGAAAAGATTCTGGGATAACATCAAAAACATCCTTGGAAAGGAGGACAAGAAGCATCCTCAACTGTTCAGTATCAGCAACACCCCCACTACAGACACTCTAGCTATTGTGTAAGCCTTCAATAAGGCCTTCACCGATCTTACCCCAGTGCTACCACCTGTCTATTTTCAACCTGGTTTGAACCATTCCAACAATGTATCTACTGAGTGTTCTCACACAGCCTTCTACTTTAAAAGGGTGGCGATGAAGGAGGCCCTAACTATGATCACGAAAGTACTAGGTAAGACCAGACTGGGCAGTGATGGGATAGACATGAAACTTCTATCCCTCACCCCGGACGTTCTTATAGTGCCCATTACCATGCTGTACAATAAGTCCCTGACCCTTGCCTAATTCCTGGCGGTTTGGAAGCAGACCCTGGTTACGCCAGTGATAACGGAGGCGACAAGTCTCTGGTAGCCAACTACAGACCCATCTTGATCCTTTCCCCCCGTCCAAGGCACTGGAAAAGATTGTGATGGGTCAACTCATCGACTACCTCAATAAGTATAATCTATTATGCCCCAACCAGCATGGCATCAGACAAAATCACAGTACCAACACTGCCCTGCTGGACTACATAGACTATGCACATAAGGCCCTGAATAAAGGCAAACTGGTGTGGTCTGCCTTCATTGACCTCACCAAAGCCTTTGATACAGTTAACCACCCCCTGTTACTGACCCAACTTCAAACATGGGTGTGGTGCCCAATGCCCTTTACTGGTTCCAAGACTACCTGATATGGAGAAATCAGTGTGTCAAAATTGGGCAAACAGAATCCAGTGCAAGAGAGGTATCGTTAGGGGTATCCTGGGTATCAAAACTGGGGCCCCTACTCTTCAGTCTCTTCTTAAATAACCTTCCCACAGCCTGTGACACCAAACTCATACTATATTCAGATGATGCTGTGCTCCTGAGCAGCAGCACGTCTCAGGCTGCCCTACAATCTGAGCTGTAGCACTCCTTTTCCAAAGGACTGATTCTGTAGTAATAAGTTGCTACTGAACTACAAGAAGACCAAGGCCATGCTTATATCCAGCCACCACAACAAAAATAAGCACCACCCCCTCTTCATATCCAAATCATGCAGTGAGCCGCTGGAACAAGCCCACTTGTTCAAGTATCTGGGGGTCATAATAGATGATACCCTCATGTTTGCACACCATATTGACTCTCTGGTCAAGACAGTCAATACCAAGATCGGTGTCCTGTACAGGCACAGGCAATACCTCTCTCTGGGGGTCCTCATCCTCTTAGTCCACAGCTCCATCATATCTGCTATTGACTATGGACTAGTGGTCTACAGGACAGCAATGGATACAGCACTCAAGAAGGTTCAGACTGCACTCAACAAAGCCTGCAGACTCACCCTGGATGCTAAGCATGGCACACACACACTTGTCCTCTGTACAAATGCGCAAATTGTCTGTCATTAAGAAACAGGGTCAAATTCCAGACTTGCATCTTAGGGAAGAAGGCTCTATTGGGTCAAACACTGTCTGGTGTAAGCAATTTGATCAAGGTGGCCTAATCGTTACAGGTCACCAGGAGGAGGACTAGAGGGGCCTTGGCTATCCCTTTTTCATCGCACCTCTCTTGGGCAACGTGCATTTGCCTACCGGGCCCACCTGTGGATGAATGATCTCCCTGGGCACCTCTTGGGCACCAGTTGTCTGGCCCAATTCAAAACTGACCTCAAACAGCACCTAATAACACTCTCTAAGTGCACCTGCCCCTAAGTCCAGCCACACCCACTCTCTCGGCCCCCCTAGCAAGCACTAGGCAGGCCTCAGGTACCCACTTCCTCTGTCCCTTCTCATGACTTGCCTCAGCAATCAGTTCACGTCATACTCCTTTGGCACCCGCCACCTCACCTTCTCCTCCCAACTCCCAGTTCTGTGAGTTTCCCTAACAGTCACTACTAATGCAAGCTGCCTGACCATGCCCCCTCACACCCCACCATTAACTCTAGCATGTCTTCTCCGCTCAGCCTCCCCTCACCCCCCCATTTCTCCCTATACCTTATTGCCCTTCTTACCCCCCTTCACCTCCAGCACAGTACCTACCTCTCTCTTGTACCTCCTTTCTTCACCCCACTGCCAACTATCCCCATTCCTCTGAATCTACCAACAAGGCACTTTGTGGCTGCTTATCCCCCCCCCCATAAAGTGTTTTTCTTGTTATTTAACTTGTACCTACATTTTGAGTTATTCTGTAAGTTCTGAATCCAAGCTGTATCGTTCATTGTGATGTACCTTTGCTTTCTTCTGTTGTACTTCGTGTTGCAATCTATGATGTGGAACCTTTGTAAAAGAACTTGCACTCAAAGGTCTTTTCCAAATCACTAAATAAATAAAAAAAATAACAGGATTCACATTTTCCATTATGATTACATTCACCTCGCAGTTACACAGTGGGCCTGGCCAGGAAGGGCAAGATAGTGATCCCTGTAAGTCAGAGTCTTGTGGAGGCAAACAAAATCAAGTGAGGCAAACAAAGAGAAACATCTCCAGTAAAATATGTCCTAGGTGAACCAGCAAGTTCAAAATTGCAAAGCATCCGTTGGTAGAGGAGGGCAGAAAGAGAAGGACACAGAACCCCAAAGCTGACCCAAGCAGAAGGAGGGCAGTAATAAACATGAAGAGTTATGCCCTGATCTACTGCAGCTCATTTTATACAGGTTAAGCCCGAGTGAGCATCCCTGAAATATCCATGAGTGAGAGTGGATATGAGAGCTGGCTGAGAACTACTACCCTATCTGAACCAGTCTAAGCAAAGCCAGCAGTACACAATTCTTATTCCAATGCAACTTGTAGAAGCAAAGGAGAGGGAGGGTCCCTGTATTGAAAGTTGGCCAGCTCAGAACAACCCAGGCCTCCCAACCAAGGTGATGACACATTCCTGCCTCTACGAGAGGCAACTTGATATAAAGAGCAGATCAGACACCAACAATTTGCCCTCACCCGGAGTGAGAATATATTTTTATTTTATTTATTTATTGAGTACTAGGATTACAAATACCTTTGAAGCAGAGGTTTGTTTACAAAGGTTCCGCGTCAGCAGGAGAGTAAAAACAAACAGTTGAGAGTACAATACAAAAGTGAGTTGTCAAAACCGTACAATAACAGAGACAATTAAGCAGTGCAGTCAATAACAAACAGGTATACAAGAAGCAAGTACAAAAGTACTAACCTAGGAGTGTGTGGAGAGACAAACTAGGGATGGGGATGAAGAGAGATGGCAGTCAAGTTGTTGACTTTGTCGCAAGTGCTGAGGCAAGAAAAGTGCTAAGTGGGCTGGGAGGAAGGAGAAGAGGAGGGGCCAAGTGATAAGGAGGGGATGGGAGCAAGAGGAGGTTCAAGGGGGGAGTGGGGTAGAGGATAGAGAGAAAGAAATAGGGAGGAGACAGAAAGGAGGGAGCAGGAGAAAGGATGGGAAAAAGAGATAGAGGTAGGGGGAGGAGGGAGGTAGGTTGGGGACTGGGGCTAGAAGGAAGGAGGGCAAGGAGAGGAGAATGGTGGGGGCAGGGGAGGGAGGGAGGGAGGACAAAGCATAGAGCTAGTGAGGAGGAGGGACAAAGAGGAAAGCTAGTAAGGAAGGGGCAGGATAGAGGACAAGGGAAGAGGGGAGAGAGAGGAAGGAGAGGGAGTAGGAAGAGGGTGGTGGGGATAATGAAAAAGTAGAAGGAGAGGGTTGGGGAGGAGAAGGTGTAGCACAGGCCTATGTGGAGCAATCACATTTGCTAAGATCAGTGAGGTACTGACAAAGTTTATGTTTGAATGGGCCAAGCTTGTTCTCAGAAGTGATTTCAGGAGGAAGGCTATATATATATATATATATATATATATATATATATATATATATATATATATATATATATATGTGTCAGATTATCAAGAGATCCTGAGAAGTGAGAGATGCAACATGTCAGACAGAGCCAACCCAGAGGGAGGCCTCCTGCCCAAGACACAACCCCAGACACCCCACCATTATGAACCATGGAAAAGATAGGCACCTCAGAGACAGAGGCAAGGAGTCATAAACTGATAGCCTGGGAATAGTCAGGCAAGTTCCAACATCACCAGGAGACTGGACTGGGAGTCCCTCCAACTCCCTCCTCCTGAATAATGCAAGTTCTACCCAGGGAGCCCAAAATACCCACCTCCCCCCCAAAAAAAACCTGTCCACTGTAATCTTGAAGTAACTGCATAGTATATTGATAAGTAAGTTCAACATTGTATAAAGTGCAAATATGAAGTACAGTCTAGGCATTGCTAAGAAGAGGACGTAGCAGTTAATGTACTCTCCAGTCAGATTGTTGCAGGAGTTCATTTATGGATGCAGTTGCTTTTTGTGAATGTTGCACTACTTGATCTAATGTGCAGAGTTGTTTTTTTTAGAATAATATATTTCCAGTGAAGGAAGATCACCGTGGCCCTTGTTGAGTTGTTCTAGACCTCTGCTGTGCTCTTGGTAGTTGAGGGATGTGAATGTTCCTCTGCTGTAGATCTAGTTTTGCTTCCTCTGGAGTATGGTATAACATCTCATCATCCGTATATAATATTTTCAGTTTGGCTGAGTATGGGGTCCGGAACTGTACGCCTGCCTGCTTCACCACATGTAGGCTTGCAGAACATGCCCTGTGTATATCTTTAATCACAGGTGCATAGTCATGATTGAAAAATATTTGCTGTTCTTTATAGTTAATGATTTTCTTATACCTCTGTTAATAGCACTTTTCCTTAATTTAGAATCACAAAAACTTCATGATGAGGAAGCAGGGCCTTTTCCAGGGCAGGTTTGGGACCCATGGCTCAGAGCACCTGCTCCAGATCAAATACCATGTCTTCAGGGAGATGTAGGCTGTACTGGAGAAGACATTTCACAAATTCAATTATTTGAGTCCCCCTTCCATCACCCTCAGGGACGTAATAGATGTTTTTTATGGAGGAGTCAGCCCTCCAGTTCTTATTACTTTGAACCTATGTGCACCTGGTGGTGATGTAGGAGATCCGCCATGTGGTTTTGGTGAGCTCAGTTGTTGCCAACTACAAATCTCAGTTCTTCTGTTTGACCAAGTCAATCTTATGTCTCATCTTAGCTATGGACTTCTGGACCTCCCTCCAAAAGACCAAGGGCCCGATTCTCAAAGATGACCTTAGAGTGGCGCAAGGTGCATCAGACGCACCATGCACCAAAGCCCCCTGCATCATCGGCAATGCACCCTATTCTATAAGGAACGCACCATGCGACAGATGCAGTGCACATGGTGTAAGAACGCACAGTGCATTAAATAAATAGCATAGGCAACATGCAAGGTGCAAGCAGCATCTAAATGCAAGGGGTCCGATTCTAGAAGGGTAGCACAAGTTGCCGCCAAATGCAACTTATGCCACCCACACCTGCGACATTGATCCTGTGCCCTATTCTAGTAGGGGCAGGGGCATCGCAGCTAAGTCCTGTGACTTGTGACATGTGGCTAGGTACACCGAACTGCGGGCATATCTGGCGAGCATGTTGCAAGCCACAACAGCAGGGCGGCACGGTCAACCCTTCCCACCCATGCTCCGACCCCTTAGTCGCCAGCCACAAATGCGGTGGATAGGTAGCCCTGGTAGTCTAGCAGCCCCTCCAACTGTAAATTAATATAAATGATTCCCCATTGGCCTGGTAGGCTGTGTCCCACCCACCAAGACTGTACAGAAATACAGAAAGAATCCTGTTTCCCTGGTAGCTTAGTCCCCCCCCACCTCGAACTGTACATAATTAAAGAAAAATCCTGTGTCCTGGTAGTCTAGTGGCCCCCACCCAGCTGTGCCAGCCCTCAGCACCCCTCCACCTGTCCCCAGCCAGGCTGCACAGCCACCTCACCTCCATCGGCCACTGACTGAGTGTATTAGCACTATCATGCACACACACCAGAAATTAATTCTGAGCTGCCTGCAGCAGTGCTAATACTGTACTCAGCTGGTGGCTCGCCATGGAGGTGAGAGGTGGGCTGTGCCAGTCACCGCTGAGGATGGGTGGGTGCTGGGTGGGGCCACTAGACTACCAGGAAATGGGATTCTTTCTGTATTTCTGTACAGTTCAGGGGTAAGTCCTAGACTACCAGGGAAACAGGATTTTTCTGTATTTTGTACAGTTCGGGGCTACTAGACTACCAGAGACACAGGGATTCTTTTCTTTATTTCTGTGCAGTTTGGAGGGTGGGGCCACTAGACTACCAGGGAAACAGGATTGTTTCTGTATTTCTGTACAGTTTGGGGGTGGGGGCCACTATACTACCAGGGACACGGGATCTTTTCTTAATTTCTGTACAGTTCGGGGTGGGGCTACTAGACTACCAGGGAAGCGGATTCTTTCTGTATTTTGTACAGTTCAGGTGGTGGGGGCCACCAGACCACCAGAGCTAGATTATTGCTGCATATGTGGTGGGCAGCACTGTGGTTCAGGGCACGGGTGGGGGGGAATGGCAGCACTGTCCTACGGGGCTTTTACCAATGGCTGTTTCAGGGGGCTGGGGGTGTGGGTAGCCATGTGGGGCCTCGCTGGGGTGTGCTGGGCATGGGGAGGAGGGAAACTGTGCACTGTCCACTGGACAGCCGACAGATCTACAGGACCCCCGTGGGCATCCGTAAGTTATACCAGCTAAATGCTGGTATAACTTACATTGCCGGATCTCCTCCGGGGTTTCTTGTAGAATCCCGATTCGGGCACTTTATGGCTGCCCTTCTAGAATGGGATGCAACTGCTGCCATAAACCACTTAGCGCCATGTTGCAGGGGGTTTATGTGGTGTAATTGCTGTTTGGTGCAAGCAGCCTGAGCCATGTCACAGGCCACTATGTAGAATTGCGCATGTCGCAACTGCTGGTTTAAGTTGCTACATGCGCCATTCTACTTGGCGCAACTGCAGTTACACCAGGTGTAACCCTTCTAGAATTGGGCCCAAGGGGTGAAGGAATGTCCGAACCAGGGAGGACACAGCAAGAGGAGAGGGGGCAGCCAACCCCAGGGACATGGAGGAAGAAGACTGGGCACACCAGGAAAAAGAACTTCACAGACCAGGAGACAGACATCCTCCTGGATGCAATAGAGGCCCAGGTAGGTGTGATGTGTGGCAGGAGGACAAGAGCATGTGGGGCAATGGTGCAAGGCCCTGACCACTGTGTACCACCCAACAGGTGGACCTGCTACTGTCCCAGCGAGGGGACCAGAAGATACAGACAAAGTGGCAGGAGGCATGGGATGAGGTAGCCAGACTAGTGAATGCAGTGGCACCCATCAAGAGCAGTGTGAGGGAGCTGCAGAAGCGGAACTGTGACATCAAGCACCATGTCAAGGAGAAGTCAGCCCACAACAGGCACTGCACAACGGCAACAGGAGGAGGACCCTCCAACCATGGCCCCTCATCCGATACAAGGAACGTGCAGTGGCACAGATCAGCACATGCAGCATACAGAGCGACACAGAGCTAGACTTGTATCAACAACAACATGCACAAGGTAACCACTGGGCATGCACATAGCGGGTGGCACCACTGTGCAGACAGCCAATGTGGCACCACCAGTGGAGACCAACACACTGCTGGGGTACCAGGGTCCCACAATGGACAGGGACCCGAGGGCAGGTGTAGAGGGACATAGTGCAGCCTGGGCCCCCATGCAGATGCAGGGGATGCAGGAAGTGACCCTCCACTGGTCACCACAGGCTGGACATGCACTGTGGCACTGGACATATACCAGCTTGTGGGCAACTGAGGTAATGCAATGTGCACATCTGTCTGTATACCCAGCCGGTGCCAGGACCACAGTGACCAGGCAACAGGCCACAGCCAGTCAGGCAACACCACCACAATACCATGCAGTGACCCACAGTGACAGTGAAGCATAGGAGCTCAGCAGACACAGCAGCAACAAACAGGAACAGCAGCAGGCAACCACCGGTGACAGCACAGTGAGCCAGGCCCACGGGAGGGTGACAGATAGTGAGTCAGAGGCCCAGCAGGGAAGAAACACTGACAGCACCAGCACATTGTCCAGCAGCAGCAGCAGCACCATTGGGCAGAGCCCACCCATGGCAAGACCTGCTGAGCAGTGCCAGACCTTGGTGAACACACAGCAGCAGGGGGACGGAGGGGATGGCCCTGTGGTGGGACAGGCGGCAATGCACCCACCACTGTAGGCCGCGGCGGACAGGCACACCGCACCGCCACACTGGACCATGGAGGTGCAGGTGGGATAGGTGAAGATGATACAGCTCCACTGCCACTGGAGGATGACCTTGGGGAAGACCTGTCGCAATACTGCCAGGACATCCTGCTCACCCAGGAGGCAGCACAGCGGGAGCTGGCAGGGATACAGGACAGCATCCAGGAACACACCACTGCCATGGTTGCACACATGGGACAGCTGTAGCTGACAGTGGCAGATATCCACGCAGCCATCATACACGGGATCCAGGAAGGGGCATGCCAAGCAACACAGACAACACAGCTACTCCAGGACATATGGCTGTGCATCACATGTCAAACAGATGCCATAGAATGGCAGACCATGATCATGGAATGCAGCATGAGGCAGCAGATCACCCAGACAGAGGCAACATTGACAATGGCAACTGCACTGCAGGAGATTGCAAGATGCATGCAGCAGCAGACAGCCGGTGTTGCACCAGCCCCACAGGTATGCCCAGACTGCAATGTGTGGTGGCCAGACAGAGGGGTAGTGGACAACCACCATGGCATGGGGAACACAGCCAGCAGACAGGAAGTGGGACAGGGCCATGAGGGTGCACCGGGCATAGGGCAGCCATTGATGCCCACACTACAACAGCCAGACACAGTGCCAACAATGCCCTTGTCAAGCACCGCCGTGTCCGAGGACAGGGCTGTGGGTGACATGGTAGGCACACACACAGCCAATGAGGAACAGCAGCCGGATGCAGAGGCCACTGATGACAGACACGTGGGCTCAACAGACAGCAGGGATGGGCCGGAGCCATGCAGCGATGATGTTGTGGAGGTTGGCCATGGTGTAGTGGGGCACACACTGCAAGGGACAACAGCCGCACAGGGCATGGATGACAACTGTGGTGAAACACCCAGTAACACAGATGAGGGTGTGCACCCACACACAGGGGTACTGGACCATGACCGACACAGGGGGATGGACACCCACCCATGTGTCAGTGACATGCAGCAGCCTGGACAGACACAGGACAGTACAGTGACAGCCAACAGCATGGCCATGCCAACACCTGGTGCAGCACGGAGGCCGGGACAACACATGTCAGCCCATTCCAGAGGCCGCAAGAGGGGCCCACCCCGAGGCAGGTGGTATGGCCTGTGAAGGGTAGATGGCCAGGCAAGGAGCACCAGCAGCAACACTTGTTGCACAGTTGGCAGCAGCTAGCAGCAGGACTGGAGGTAGGGGGGATGACAGCAGCAGGTTGCCAGGGACCACTGCAGCACAACAGATACCCCTGGTGACATGACGGCTGTCACACAGGCACAGGGTGCACACAGTGCCACCTGTGGTGGAGGAGCAGCCAGGGAGTGCCACACTGCCAGAAGCTATACAGGGCAGCAGTACGGTGGTACAGCCACCACGCACTGTGCAGAGTGAGCCACCAGACACCGTAGGCCAGAAGGGGAGGCCAGCACACAAACAACGATAGGATGCACACAGCATGCCAGGCATGCACATCAGAGGGGGGTTGCCCTGCGGTGCTGCCCACCACATTGTAATGGTCCAATGCGCCCATGCGACCATGGGTAGGGACCACATCACAACACACACCACACATGGATGTGCAGGTGTCTGTGCCATGCATAACCGTGACACGTGCACCTGTAACCCATATCCCCTGTACATTGCTCATGGCCATGGCACTCCCCGCATGGCACTGCAGCATGGGACATGCACACAAGTCTGCCTTCCCTGATAGTGGCACATCCCCCACATGCTAGCGAGCAGTACACCGCCATCCCTGCAGGCACATACTAGACACCTGCATGGCCCCCAATGCCAGCCCTGGGACCTGTTGTATGCACCCAGGTGCATACACAATGGCATGTCACAGACTGCTCACACTGTACACCCACACCCGTGCATCACCCTCCACTGCCAACCAAACAAGCCCCCCCCAATGTGGCCAGTGTGGGCGGTGGGTGCACACACCATGGCATGGAGCACCAGCACAGGAGCAGCCCCTGGCACACACGGCACCATACCTGTCCATGATGCCATGCATGCCCCCGCACCCAGGTGCATGGCCACCACAGGACTGTTGCCTCCCCACCACACAAGGGGCACCACAGACCACCCAGCACCAACCCGCACACACAGTTTCCACCGTGTGGCATTCCACCATGGTAGTCATACAGAGCTGCACACAGTAGTCCACTGGGTGGGCCCTGTGGTATGCCACAAACCATGCCACACCACCCAGCCCCACATGGCTGGTACCAACACATGCATGACACATGCAGGCCCAAACCACGGGGTCCCACCTTGTCGACTGGTGGTTTGGCTTACCCACCGTGGTATGCCACTGTGGAACTAAGAGGAACCATACACTGGGTGGCACAGGCCCACAAGGGTACAGTGTCCTGACACTATGCCCAGCATGTAGCAGCATCACACCCTGTGGCACACTGCAGTGCTGTCCACATGTTGCTGGATGGCGGTCCCTGTCGACCACATGGCGCCCTGCAGAGTCCCTGTGGGCTGCTACCCACACAATGGCTGTCCCTGACCAGTGTACAGCATAGACAGGTATATAGCATGCACAGTACAGAGAGACACACAGACACAGCTTGCACATTGAACAACATTGTATTGGGGACACATAAGAAACACATAACAGTAAAGTCATGATGACCCAAGAGGTACACAGTGCAATGGGCACAGCCCCACATTCTGCAATAGGCTTACATCAGTGATGCACTTAACTGCAGTATATTCACAGCTACATTATCGCTGATGTTCCGGTGATCTGTGTCCATACTACCCAGTGAGCCCTGTCCTGGGCATGTCCGCTATTGCATGGGGGGACCAGGTCTTTGATGCACACACATGTCCGCCACTCATTGTCCATCAATCTGGTCCAGGTAGTCCAGGAGGGCATGCACTGCTACTTATAGGTCAGTCAGCAGCCTTGCCATGGGCCTGATGTGCAGGCCGAGTCCCTGGGCAAAGTTATGGATGGAGGTGGCTGGGGCTGCATGTCAACAGCACACCTTGCATCTCTGTCCGACAACTTGTTCCTCTCACTCCCAGGCTGCCCTGGACCATGGCCGGGGGTTGCATCACCATCGCCATGCATGGGGGCATCCTTATCCCCAGTCAGGTTGGTGACCGCCTGGCCAGCTGTGCCACGGGTGTCCCCACCTGTCGCCATGTCAGCCTTGTCACCTGCCGTACGCAGTCCCACAGCACTGTCGCCTGGCCCTGCATTCCGACAGTGCTTCTGTCGGACATCCGGGATGTCCTCCTCTGCCTCCTCCACATCCTCCTCCTCATCCATTGCATCCTCCATACCCTGCTGTGGGGCCAGCTGTTGCTTGCTCTGGGCCATCATCCGGGTCCTGGATGTGTACGCCTGTGCATCACTCCACTTCAGGCATTGCATCGCCCACTCCAGAGAATGCCACCGTGCATCCCAGCCCTGCTGCTCACTCCTTGCACCACCATGGGCACCTGGAACACAAAGTGACAGCCAGTGAGTGCACCACATGCCCATGCACTGCCTCCTTGCATGTTGCCCACACCACCAATGCGGGCCCGGCAGGCCACCGCCATGCCTTGCCACATGCTGCATGGGCTGTGACATACACTGACCATGTGTGGGGCACACACCCACACATGTATCCATGGTGCCTGTGCCCTACCAGCACCCCCAGCCACAGCAACCTGTGCCGGCCTGCCGGTGCATATGTGTGTGTGTGGCCCACCTGCCTGCTGGTCCCCACACAGTAGCCTACACAGCTGCATACATGTCATGACCGCTGCACACCTACCTTGGCGATATTGCTCTCTGTGGGGTCCTCTGCCATGTCCATCCTGTCTGGCTTCCCTGGGACTGCCCTGGCCTTCAGCATCACTGCCCTCACCTGAGAGAATGATTGTGTACGCAAGTAGCATTGCTGTGGCTGACGCACAATGTGACTCACGTCTACCCACTGCTGCTGCACAGTGCAACGTGCGGTGCTGTGCTTGACATCCCCCCTGTCACCACACATTGTGCTTGTGCAGGGTACCTCAGCTGTGTAGGGGGGCCTGCCTCCAGTGGTACTGTGCCAGTCCACATGATGTGTCCTATGGGTGTGCCATGACACACCCATGTCCTGCTGCCTGTGGTGCACTGCACCCACCCATGTGTATCACCTGCATCAGTGCTGCATGGTGTGTGCAGCCTCCCTCCCATGTCTCTTTTCCGCCTACCTCTGGTGCCCACTGTGCACTGCCACTACATGTTGGCACAGGCAACAGTGTGCTGCTTGCCACTTGTCTGTGGATCTGGCCCCAGCATGTGCAGTCTCTGCTGCCTAGCACCATGGCTGCTGTGTGACTGGCCCCACACAGTCCCCCTTCCCTACTTCACACTGCTTGTGCACATGTCACCCCTGCTGGCATTGGGAACCCGGGCGCCCATGCCGCTGTCCGTGTCACTGTACACTGCACCATCTGGGGTGGCACACAGGCAGTGGGCACATCCTTGTCACCTGTGCTGCCACTGCCTGTGTGGTGGCCCAGGCGACGACACTTCCTTCTCACCGCAGCTGTTCTGGTCCACCTGCTGTGTGTGCTGTCTGCAGTGGTCCCTGGGTTCCTGGCACTGCATTGTTGTTCCCTGCGATGGCATGCACTGCTGCCCAGTGTGCCTGTTGTGTGTGCCATTGCTGCATGTGTGTAGTCATCCCATGGTCCCAAGGCTGTGGTTCAGGGCCTGCATGCAGCATGGAGGTGTTGGCATACCTGTGGCCATGCACACTGCGCATACTGTTGTGTGCTCATCTGAAGTGTGACGCAATGAGCTGCACTCACATCCGATGTCCTGCTAGCATGTGTTTTGCCTGGCCTTGATGTCACCAGTCATGGGCTGGCCCCACTGCCTCCTCCTCCTCCTCCTCCTCCTCCTCCTCCTCCCCCCCCCCGCAGTGTCACCATCCTTGCTGGGTGCCTCCTTATCCTCTGCCAATGGTGTGCCATGTTCCAGTGCTATGTTGTGCAGCACACAGCATGCTATGAACAGTTTGCATGCCATGACTGGTGTGTACTGCAGTGCACCCCCTGATCTGTCAAGGCAAAGGAACCTCATCTTGAGGATGCCAAATGTGCCCTCTATCACACTGCATGTTGCTGTGTGGGCATCGTTATACTGTTACTCTGCTGTACTCTGTGGATGCCTCACTGGTGTCATCAGCCAGGGCTGTTGTGGGTATCCGCTGTCACCTGTGGGAGGGGGTGTAGGTTAGCGTCGTGCCCACATTCCTCTCATGCCACCCATGCTGCATGTGTCCATGTTTGCCTTACCTAGCAGCCAGCCATCTGTGAGTGTCCCTCTCTGGAAGGCCTCACACACTCAGCAGTTCCTATAGATGTACGTATCACGTGTGGACCCTGGATACTGTGCCACAACGTCGAGGATCCTGCATCTGCTGTCACTGATGACCTGTACATTCATGGAATTGAAGCCCTTCTGGGTGACATAGGTCTCTGGTTCATCCAGTGGTGCCCGTATGGCAATGTGTGTGCAGTTTACTGCACCAAGCACCCATGGAAATCCTGCCATGCTGTAGAATCCATGCTCGATTGCCAGTTGCTCCTGGGCATCTGTGGGTAGGTGTATGTACTGGTGTGACCTGTGTATGAGGGCATCCATGACTGCTGCCCTCAGGCATCATGATATGGAGGGCTGTGAGATGCCCATGGTGTCGCCACTCGGTGTCTGGAATCCGCCAGTGGTCATTACCCGTAGGGCTGCAGATACCTTCACCTCTATTGGTATGGCATGGCCTCTCTGGGTCCTGCTTCTGAGGTCGGCGTCAAGTTCCCGGCATAGCTCTGCTATGACCGCCTTGCAAGTCGATATCATGTGATGCACTGCTCCTCGCTCAGGTCCGAGTGGGCAGTGCATGGCTGGTACACACACATGGCATGCCTCCATTGTCTGGGTTGCTGCTGTCTGTGCACCTGCTGTCCAGCACCACCCTGTTGTGCAGTCTGGTGGGCACATCACCTATGGCGTTGCCTGGCCAACTGTATGCCCAGTAGGGCCTGTGGTGCTCACATCCTCCAGGCAGTCATCTGTCTCTGTCCTGCTGTAGTCCTGTGTCTCAGTCCTGTCTCACTAGCCTGCCCCATTCACATCCTTTTTCTAAGTCCCCTTAGATCAGCTCTGTGTTGTGTAACAGGTGTTTGTAATCTGCTGTTGGGTGCCCCTTTGTGAATAGCACTCCTGTGTCCTACATGTCTTACCCCTGTCACAACGCACCATGTGTCATGGCACTAGCTGCCTTCTGGCTCTGTGCTGGTGCATGGGGTGTGTGATGCAGTGGGTCTTTGCCTTCATGCATGGTGCATTTGTGATTCCCGTCTTGCTTGCATTTTGGCACAGCTTGCTGCTTGCGTCCTGCTGCTTGGCGCATGCACCTTGCGTCTTGGTGCAGCGTTTGAGAATCGGGCCCCAACAGTTCAGTTAGAAGGCAGTCATTGGTCACCTCTAGAGGGGAGCTGCCTGTGACTGACCATGGAGTGGAGGCTGCACTATCAGAGAGTCGAAGATGATGAGTGGCTGCCAGCCAGAAGTGGGTTGTGGATTTGAGGTGCATTTAGCTTTCTTGGATCCACCCATACTGAATGTGCTATAGTGCATATCAAAAGGGTAAAATGGTTGATTTTAGCTGGGCAGGGTGGGGAAGATAAATGCTCAAGCAGCCATTCAGGGCAGTGACATCACAGGAAATCAAAATGTGCAGATTTCAATATAGAATATGTAAATACGAAAACAGAAAAATGGACAGGTAATAAAATAACTGCAGGAACAGGAGATGATAAAATATGCACAACAAAACAATAGGGTTTATATGCAATTAATTAATCTGTAACAGAACACTTTAATTTCACCCAGTTCAATTACAAGTGTTGTGGAAAAAGGGTGATTAGCCTATTAACACACTAACCATTTTCTAGAGTGCTGCAACAAAATTTTGGTTTAGTGGCAGGCATGAAAAGCCTAGATTTTCATGGGACCCCATGTAAGGTAAATCATTCTAGACTCTTGAGCCAGCAGATTAAAAAAAAAAACACATCGCCCTTAATGTTTCTGAAAACTGGAACACAAAAAGTTATGCTATCTGAAAACCTTAGCCCTCTCCTTAGGGTTCTAAATTTGGAAAATTCAGAAAAGTAAATTGGCCCTCTTTTTGGAAACAGTTACATACCGAGTGTACCAAATGTTATTGTCTTCACTCATCCAGACCTAACAATTTCAGATTCCAGGGGGCATCCAGGGGCAATTTGGCAAACCTGCTGTAGTTGACATCCAGCCTTGCCAGCCCCACCTGGAGGTTCTGCTGAATACCCCATCACCATTGTCAATCAGAGTATTCACCAACCATTTATGGGAACTCAGGGGGATGCTATTCTTGTGCCTATATAGAAGTCCCAGCTTAAGATTTAGTTTCTTAATTAATGAGTTTGTGACATGCCACTTGCGTTAGGAGTTAAGTCAGACTCCAAAGTACTTGTAGGACTCCACATGTTGGAGGTTTCACCCCCTTCTGTAGGTCAAGTGTCCAGTTCTCTCTGATTTGACATAGTACCGTGTCTGCCCACAAACAGTATGGTCCAAGATTCAATGATGGGGTTGGCCAAGTGATCCGTATTTGCTGCCAGATTCTATGTTTCTATATTTTTATTGGAGTTTAGAACCAGTCTAGGGAAGCAGAGGTAGCCATGCTGCAAATCTAAGGCATTTTACAGAGTGGCTTGAAGCACATTTATAGTCAGACCTTCTATTTATATTACAGTATTATGTACATGCAGATGATGCCTGGTCTCATGGAGAAGAGATCTAATATCATTCATGTACAGATTAAAGAGTACTGGTCCAAGCACAGATCTTTGTGGCACTCCTGACTTTACTATACTGAGATCTGAAATCATCTAGGGAAAACCATTGGCTTTATGTTAGTAATGTGACTGCAGAACAGATCCACGTGGTACTGTTTAATCCTAGTACTCTCAACTTATCAAGTAGTAATGGTCTAATGTGTCAAAAGACTTTGCTAGGTCTATAAGTATAACACCTGCCAAACGATTTTTGTTTAGTACCTACTGAATGTCTGTGGTGACCTTAAGAAGCACTGTTGCAGTGCTATGCTTGGATCAAAAGCCAGGCTGATAAGTGCTGTAAAGATTAAATAACTCTAAGTATTCTTTTATTTGATCTATTACAAGTTTCTCAAAAATGTTACCAGTAGAAGCAATATTGGTCTGTAATTTTTTTTCACATCAGCTTTATTGCCATTTTTGTATGTGGGAATTATGTTTGCCCACTTACAGGCATCAGGGCAAACACCACTAGTAAGTGAAATGTTAAAGATGGTGGGCAACAGAGGGCCACAACAGGCACAACTAGTTCTAATAATTTTGAGGAAATGTTTGTCTGGTACCACTGATTTCTTTACATTGATTTTTAACAATTCTTTCTGTACATTTTTTAAGGGAAAATAAATCAAAGTGAAAAACTGTTTGGGTGTTGCTGGGAAAGTTTGCAGAATCTATAGTTGGCACATTTTTAACCTGAGCCTGAATATTTTATACTGTGCTGAGATATGTTAAAAAAAAAAAAAAAATTGTTACATTTTTCAACAACACAGGAGGGCATTTTAGTAAACTTGTTATCTATTAAAAAGTATTTGGTGGTTCAGTCTTTTCTAAACCCTTTTGTGATCTAATCAGGTACCTGAAACATCTTGGATCTATAGATCTGTCGTGGTTAAAGGGGCACTGTCAACCCTTTTTATACCATGCTATTTCTAGTTGCAAGCTCACATTTTATAATTGTTTACCTTTAACATTCATTTGATGTTGCTGTTTTTTTATCTGCTTCCTTTCTTAGCAGAACTGAAATGCATGCTAAAGGTGTAATTATTCTCCATTGTATTTAGTTTTAAATCTTTAATCTACTATTATTGCCTACTTTTTGAACATTAGGAACACCCCAAAACAGTGCAGCCACTCAAGATGCAACATTCTCATCTCCTCACACTGCATCATGGTGAATAATCTGTGTTGTGGGAGTTCACAAGTCCAGGAAAGATGCAGTGGGTGTTGAACAAGGGCTGTAAACAAACACATTTTTTTTGTAATATGGTGGGCAGTGTTCCTACCAGTTCTATACACTTTCCAGGACCCTTGGCAGTTTAATAATTTAGTCAAGTTCCATGATTTGTTTCTAGTCAACTTCAATTTGAGGTGTACCATGAGGCATTCTTTTTTCTTTACTTTTTTGTCCAAATGGGAGCATGTTATTGCAGATTGCTAGGAACTCCTGCTTAGATTATGACCATGCATCTTGGGCATTGGGTATAAGTAGTAACCGGTCCCATTTGGCTTGTTCTAGGTCAGTCATAACATGAGTGTAATCAAACTGTTTAAAAGACCTGACCTGGATATATCTTGGTTGGGAATGCATTTTATCTTTACTCCAAATGCAAAAGGTGACTTGGTCACTACAGGTATCAGGAAGCATGTCATTTAGTGAGGAATTTTCTTGGTTTGATGTAATTATTAAGTCTACAATTGCTGACAACTGTGAGTCTTTATGATTTACTCTAGTATAGCGCCCACAGGCAGTAAAGCCTGACCAGCCTGCAGCAAGTGCTAACCCTATAGGCAACAGGAACACCCCAGGGAGGGAGGACCAGCAGTGGCAGTCAGCCACTGTGGTGCCATGGTATTGCTGGTACCTGTGGTGCTGCAGTGGTCCCAGTTGAGGGACTGGTTGCTGGTCCCTTTGTGGGTGCTTTTTTCATGCTATGGCAGCAATATTAAAGTCTGTTGCTCCAGCTAATGAGGCTCACTGTTGCTGTACCTCCTAAGCTAGTTTTGCAGCTGCGGATCCACAGTTGCAGATTTTCAGCACTTGCTCGATTTCCACAGCTGCTGAATTTCTGCAGCTGCTGGGATTTTATGAAATTTCGCACCTGCTCAAAATTTCTTTATGAATATCACACAACTGCATTTCTGCAGTGCTGCAGGCCTTTTTCCCGCAGCTGAGGGATTTTTGGCTTTCTTTGTGAATCCTGCCCAATATACTGTACAGTAAGTCAGGGTCATGTTCCTTACAGTAAGTCTTCTAAAGAAAGATTAATTTCAATGGCTAGGGATTCTAACCTTGGCACATTTAGATCTAAGGCAAGATGATGAATATGTGAATCTATATGTCCATAAATCATTACACTACCTCCTCTTTTATGTCTGTCCATCCTTCAAAATTGATAAACTGCCATTTAAAATCCGTAACTTGGGATTTCCAATCCTGTGTCAGGAATGCATCCATTCAGCTAGTTCTCCAATACGTTGACAAGATCAGGTGTGTTATCTAATAAATACTCACTCTTTAATAGCACTGAAATTAGAAATGGTACTTTTTACATTAAAGTGCACAAAACTGATTCACTGCCATTTAAAACACCTGGCAGTGAGACAGGTATGTGTGTTGGGACCTGGGTTCAACTGGATGGCACTGACCATGAACAGTAACAGGAGTATTAGCATAAGAGTATTTCTTAAGTTTGAGGAACCATTTTACCATATTGGTACACTATTGCCTTGTGTGGGATATGTGTTCCCTATCCAAAGTCACCTTCAATGAATTTATGGATTTAGCTATCACTGATTTAGTCAAAGAGGTAAACAACATTTGTGCAAGTAGGGAGGAAGCCACTCATGTGCATTGGTTAAGAGCCCAAATTTGCACAAACAATATTGCAATGTCTTTAGTATCAACAATGTTTTACCAGTTTAATCACTGAAATTGTTTGGGGGTTGGACAAGAAAATTAAACTCCTCCAGCAAGCTACATACCAGTAAAGCAGACCAATATCCAACACAAGCTATGTTGCCCATTCGGATTGGCAATAAGAGCAATATCCATGAAAAAAAGACTGCTTAAAGAGCCGTTGATGCCATTGTGAGAACTTGAAAAAATGTCACGTTTAAACACAATTCAGCTTATATTTAATATTCTCTGCTAAAAACAATGTTAATGCACCATTAGGGTTAAAGCATCAACAATAGGGAAATGTGACCTTAGGGTTCAAAAGCCTAAGACCCCAGCCACAGCTTGTATGCAGGAACTGGCCTGAGGGGTGTACCTTGGGGTTGTGAACCCTAATTCTCACCCAATTCTCCTGTCATTGAATTAATATATTTTCACAAAACCAGCAAAAGGCACATAGGTGGGGCATGCCCTTTGTACCCTGTAAATTTCACAACAAAGTGTTTGTTCACAGCGCAGTGACAAAGAAATTGCTATCTACACCTCCCATTAGAATGTTATCCTGGGGGGAAATTATGCAAACTTTAAATCCGAACTCCAACCCAAAGTAATATATTTTCACCAGACCAGCAACAGGCATGTCTGTGAGGAAAGCCCTTTGTACCCTAAAAATTTCAGCCCAAAATTTCAAACAGTTTTTTTGCTATGAAGTGACAAAGAAATAGTTATATAAAAAATCATTTTTTGCAAATTTCAAAAAAGAATCCTTTTCCAAGTTTCCTTTTCTACAATTTGCGGTAAAAGAAAAGTCCTTTTTCGCAAACTGCAAAAAAAAAAAAAGGAATCCTGTTTCTCAGTAAAAGAGAATCCTTTTTCACAAATTGTGGAAAAAGGATCTTGTTTTACAGTAAAAGAGCTCCACGATTTGTGGTAAAAGATTTGCCGCAGTAAAATAAACACATTTCTGAACATTTTTTTTAACAAACTGACCTCACAATCTGATTCCTTGGACCCCAACTAGGTAAACACAACTATTGGTGTTTACCAAATCCCTGTATTATTTCTAAAATTTAAATTCATTTGCCTCGCCAAGCAAAAACAACATGATGGCAGCACGAACTAGGATTCTGCATTTGCGAACTAGGATTCTGCATTTGTGATCAAGAATTCTGTTTTGAGCCTGACATATAGTGTTTTCCATAGAAAAAATGGGAAAGTTTAAAATTTAATAACTTTGGAATGGTTTAATATTTGTTCCCGCAAACCTTCAAAAGGCACCACCGTGACCAAAGACCTATAAGCCCTAAAACTTTCAGACCAAAATTACACGCAGTTTTTGCACAACACGATGACAAAGAATTTGACAAAAAATTGTATTTTACACATTTTTTGAAACTCTGTATCTCTGTACCCGCACATCTGACTGAAACAAAATTTGATCACCAACAAATCATGCCTAATTTTAAGTGAATCCCTTGAATGGTTATGAAGTTATTGAAGTCCCAAATTTTCAGTTTAACATAGAAGTGAAAATTTTACCCTAATATAGTGGCACGGCCTTGCTAATTTTTTTCTATTTCTCACCCTTTCTTCTTTATTACTAGGGACATTTGCATGTAAACAGGATCACTGCCTATGTATTCTAGCTGATCGCCTACACCTGATTTCACAATTCTATTTATGACATCACATATGTTGCTGTGGAGATAATTATGATGCCATAAAGAGGGATTATGATGTCAGGTGTAGGTATGCAGAAAGAGTCAATAAAGTCTAAGGGACAGTAAACCTCATTAATACACCTGTTTTCAGTAGCAAAAAAAGGAAATGAATAATAGAAAATATATAAAATATAAACTGAATTGGGTTTAAATATCACATTTTTTTCAAACATTTTCTAATGGTGTCAGGGGCTCTTTGTAGACAGGGCAGCAGCAGTGTTTCCAATCAGCAATGTAGTTTAAAATAACCAGTAATGCCTGCAATGTAAACCAATTCCCCAATACACCTTCAATAGGTAGCTTTATTTGTACAAATATATT
The DNA here is from genome assembly GCA_016271365.2 of Neoceratodus forsteri. Taxonomy (NCBI): domain Eukaryota; kingdom Metazoa; phylum Chordata; order Ceratodontiformes; family Ceratodontidae; genus Neoceratodus; species Neoceratodus forsteri. The sequence continues at coordinate 1,273,749,578 of CM057450.1, read as the reverse complement.
GCAGTGATTGTAAACATAAAATTAAAAAAGACTGCACATACACACACGCATATATATATCTCTGGGGCTACTGGAAATATCACTGATAGTGTCCCTGAGTGCAGTTTGACCTTATGACCTCTTGAGTGGCGGAGCCACAAGTGAGGTCACAAGGTCAAACTGCACTAGAGGAAATATCAGTGGTATTTCCAGTAGCCCCGTTGCATATTTCACTCATGTAATGCTTTTTGATGTGTTTCTTGGTTTGGTTTTCTTTTTTTTAATATATATTTTTCATGCATATTCCCATGCTGTTTCTTTCATTTTGCTTTTAGTAGTAGGTTGGGATGGTAGCATGGTAGCTAGGGTCCCTGCCTATGTCTGTTGCTAACGTGCAATTCGATTTGCTGCTTCCTTTCTGTGGGTGGACTAAACAGTTTTTTAATATGGTGGAAGTAGCTACCACTTTATGAGGGAGTTATTTGTTGTTTTAAATGTTCACTATCTGGTTGATCCTGCTTTCTTGTACATTCAGCCTATTCAGGCATTACAGAAGGACATTACTGGCTGGCAAAATTATTGCTGAACAGAGGAGGATGTTCCCAGTTGGTGGAAACAATGAAATCTAGTGGGAGGTAGGAAGTTGAAGTCGTAGGTGAGAAGGGATGACTGCAGCATTTTGGACTTGGAAGTGAGAGTTTTTGACTGGGGATTTTATAATTTTTTGCTATAAAAAACAAACCTCCCATAAAAAAGACCTCTCAGTGTGAATGCTGGTTTCACACAAAAGAGGTCGAGAGTTGCAGCCAGCACATGAGTATGCTTGGAGATGAGGGGTGTTTAAGTTTAGTTTATGCCCCTGGTGTGACAAAGTGTAGATAGTGCCTCTGGGTGACCTACTGTGAGAATAAATGAGCTACAGTGAGGATGAATGCGACATCCTCACCATAGGTCAGACCACCCTGGATATGGTAAATATATATTATAGTGGCACGGTAGTGCCATTATATATAGGGTTGAGTACCCCATTTAAGGTTAAATGTGAAATTTTGCACCTTAATAACTTTGGCACTGTCTGACGGATTTGTGTGAAATTTAGAATGCACAATCTGGCACCATAGATCTCTGGACCTGCCAAACTTTGTTATGGTCGGGTGTACGGTTGTGGAGCTAAGGAGCACCAAAAAACACATAAATTACAGGTTTTTGAACATTTTTTTGCTCGTGCCTATAGCCCACACAGTTTGTGCAATCAGTCTGGAAACTTCGGGGAAGATACAGTTGGGGCCCCCAGTGTGCCTTTTGAACATTCCATGAAAAAATATTAAATGGTTCAAAAGTTATTCAAAAAAACACGGAATCCCTATATAGTCTATGGGAAAAGTTAAACTATGCGAAAGTGTTGCAAATGCAGTTTTTAGTGTCGCAGATGACCCTTTTACTTTCATGATTCAGCCATTTGTTTTTTGATTGGTGGTCAGAAAAATGTTTGGCATTTAAATTTGGGACCCTCAAGGGACACGATTCTTGTTGTGTTCACCTAGTCCAGCCCTGAGGATGCTAGCCATGTCTTTTTTTGGGGGTAAAACACCCAAGAAATATGTTTTTTAAATTTTTGTAAAAAGTAGTGTCACGTAGTACTTTTGCATATGTGACACTTTCGTGATTTTTTTTTTTGTAAAAGTGTTGTGATTTGCGAAAGTAATTTGTGACACTATGCCCAAAACAATAGGAAATCTTTGCCACCCTGCTGCAAAATAACAGTTTGGCCTTTTGGGATGAAATTTGCAGGGAAGAAGGCCAACATCACACAGATGTGCCTTTTGGTGGTTTGGTGCAAAAATATAACAGGGCTACAAAGTTACGGCACTCCGAAGTTGACAATTGTTCCCATAGGATAACATTACAGCATCTGCCGCACCTTTTGGGTCCCATATCTCAAACGGTTCAAGATATAGCCTTTTCATTGCAGAAATTTTTAGGCCCCTGTTGGGGGCTAAGTACCAAACTAGCCTGGAAAGTCATAAATAATATAAGATTTTAATTTTTTTTTCTGTGTTGTATGGTTCCTGAGATATAAGCAATTTAGTATTCCAAGTGCTCATTTTCCTGACCGATGACCACTATTAAGCCCACATTCTTTGTATTCACTGTGCTTCTAAATGTACCTCTTTCGAACACAAAGCATGTGCGTTAGTATTACCATTAGTGTTAGCATTTGTGTTCATGTTTGCGATTGTGTTTCCATTATCGTTTGCGTTTGTTTGTGCTTGCGTTTTTGTTACCGTTTGCTTTAGCATTTCTGTTTATGTCACTGTTAGCGTTACTAATTGTGTTACCATTTCCATTTCCATTTATGTTTGGTTCACCGTTACTGTTTTCCTGTCCGTTACCATTTGCACTTCTGTTACCATTTGCGTTTGTGTTTCCATTACTGTTAGCATTACCTTTTGTGTCTGCATTTACGATTGCATTTGCTTTACTGTTTGCATTTCATTTGCGTTTGTCATTGTTACCGTTAACATTAGTGTTTACGTTACCATTACCATTTGTGTTTGTGTTTGAGCTTCCGTTTACGTTACCATCACAGCTTGTGTTTACGTTGCCATTTGCGCTTGCAATAGCATTTGCGTTTGCGTTACCGTTAGCGTTACCATTATTGTTTGCATTTCAATTTATGCTTGCATTTACGTTACTGTTTATGTTTGCAATTACATTACCATTTGCATCACCGTTAGCGTTACCATTAGTGTTTGCGTTTATGTTACCATTGCCATTTGCGTTTTCATTACCGTTTGCTCTTGCGTTGCCATTTGCGTTTTCATTTCCATTATTGTAAACATTACTGTTACCATTTGCGTTTGCATTTGCACTTGCATTCATGCTTTCATTTGCATTACCATTTCTGTTTGCATCACTGTTAGATTGTCATTAGCATTTGTGTTTACATTACCAATGCCATTTGAGTTTGTGTTTGCATTGCCATTTGCGTTTTCTTTTGCGTTACTGTAACTGTTAGCATTTGCGTTTCTGTTCACATTTGCATGAGCATTACTGTTCCCATCAATTTTCATGTTTCTATCACCATTACCATTAGTGTCTGCGTTAACATTTGCGTTTGCATTTACATTTCCATCACTGTTACAGTTACCATTTCTTTTTATGCTACCGTTACCTTTTGCATTTCTGCTTGCGTTTTCATTTGCGCTTACATTTGTGTCACTGTTACTTTTACTGTTTTTGTTTCCGCTTCCATTTCTGTAAGCTTTAGCATTTGCATCTGCATTCACATTTGTGTTACCGTTACCGTTATTGTTTGCATCACAGTTACTGTTAGCGTTATCATTACTGTTAGGGTTATTATGCACAAATGGCCAGCATGGTGGGCCCTGTGCTCCCACCACCACATTACATTTACTATTTATATTGTACATTCTCAAAAAGAAGGGAAATTCATGGCAAAAAAACTCTGTTTAATGCATCAGTTAGGGTTGTTTCACAGCAACAAAAGCAAGGAAATTCGGTGTTAGAGTTGAAAACCCTAACTGTGCACCCCACCACCACCACCACACACACACATACATGCAAGTAGGGGAAGGACCAAGGCAACACAACCAATCACACACAACAAGCAGCAGGTAACATAAATAACATACAGCTATCTAAACCATGTAACCACAGACCCATGCCCCCATTGGGCTGTGGCATGGGGTCAACACTGCTAACTCTGATCCCAGATGTTCCACGCACTGCAAAACACATATCATTATGGGCAACTGGCCATCTTGGGCTACACACTGCCACCAACACATAACACAGACTACACATATGGTATTTTGGGATGTACAAAACCCAAAACAGAATTTTCCACACTCCCTGAAAAACTTTCAAAAATCACTTTCGTAAATGTGACAGTGTCGTGCTATGCATTTGTGACACTTTCATGTTTGTGACAGTATTTTGCGACACTATTTGGCATGCTTTCACAAATATGACTCTGTCATGTGTTCCGTTTTTGACACTTTCGTGTTTGTGACAGTATTTTGCAAAAGTATGCTCCTGATGACTGCATATCTTTGCCATCATCATGCAAGCAAATGGTTGGGTCCTTTGGGCTGCAGTTTGCAGGATGGCAAGCCCTGGTCCCACAGATGTGCCTTTTCCTACTTTGGTGCTAAAATACTTAAGCATGACAAAGTTACACTGTTCCAAAATTGAGCAATTTCCCATAGATTAACATTGCGGCACCCATGATGCCTTTCACCATCCACATGTCGAAAATGTAGCAAGGTACACAGTTTTCACTACTGCCACCTTGTTTCACCTTTAGGTGAACTAACCTCATGAAACAAGTTTGGAAATACAGTAACACAGGTATACACCTCCTGCTGGTTGTGTGTGATTGGTTGTGTTGCCTTGGTCCTTCCCCTACTTGCATGTATATGTGTGTGTGTGTGTGGTGGTGGTGGGGGTTGGGGGAATGCACAGTTAGGGTTTTCAACCCAAACACCAAATTTCCTCACTTTTATCGCTGTGGAACAACCCTAAGTGATGCATTAAATGGAGTTTTTTTTCATATATATATATATATATATATATATATATACACACACACACACACACACACACACACACATATACACAAACACACATACACACACACACACACATATATATATATATATATATATATATATATATATATATATATAGAGATATTTGACTGAAGATATCATATTTTATTTCTCATGAGAGGCTAATGATAATATGATATTCTCACGAGTGGCGAAGCCACGAGTGAGATATCATGATGTCATTGGCCTCGAGTGAAGATAAATATGATATCTTCAGTCAGGCCATGTCATATTCTGTTTATACAAATGTATGTTTTGGGCTGCACTCAACAAAAGCTCGAAATGTTCCCTTACTACAGTCCCCTACATTGAGGTGATGGCTGTTTAAACACACATCTGCTGTATCTCTAGCAACACAACAGATGCCATATGTTATTTTAAAAAATATATGTGGCTGACCCTGCCTCTTTAAATTGTAAAAAAATCTTGTCTGGATTCTGGTTGATCGAGCCATGGCCACCCCCAATATAATTCTCCATACCCCCTGCCCCAAAACAGCAGATGAAAAAATGTCTGATCTTGCCACTTTAGTTATTTAATAATAGATATCTGGTTGATCCTACCTGTATTTTCAACAAATGCCTGGGACATGTACTTCTTTAAAAACATACATTATCTGGTTGATCCTGCAACTTTCTTTCTTCCACCTCAACTGTCATGTATGGCTGACCGGCGCTATACCTGAATGTACAGCATGGCGGCGCTAGGAAGATTCAGATGTGAGGCAGTGTCAGATTGTTTTATATTTGTTAAAACCTAGAAAATGTGCCATTTTCTTAATAGTTCTTATAGTTTGTCGAAGAAGCTGCTGATAGTATCTGAGAGACGAGCGATGAGTCAGCAGCTTCAGAACACTAGACGGAAGCGCGAAGTATGTGTTGCTATGGCAACAGACACCGCGCTGCCATCTGGTGTTCTGAAGCTGCCGACAGTCTCGCGCTTCTTCTCTCAGTATCGGCCGGGCAGCTTTTGACAAAAATATAGGCACTATAGGCACTATAAGAAAAATGGCACATTTTTCTATGTTTTTACAGCAAAAGCGCCCATAATTAAAACTATCTGACAGTGCCTCACATCTGAATCTTCCTAGCGCTCGGTCACGCTACATTCAGGTCATAGTGCTCAGTAACGCTACATGACAGTCGGGATGGAAAAAAGAAAGTCGCAGGATCAACCAGATATGTTTTTAAAGACAGAATTATGATAAAGATACAAGCAGATGTGAGCAAGCATGGGGGGTCTTCTTTCAAAAGAGAAAGCTGCCAGGGAAGGTGAGGGGGTCCTATTCTTAAAAAGAAAGCCACAGGATAGAAAGTGAAACACTTTCAGTTTCACTGTGATGACGTATAGGAACGTGGAGATATCAATGATATCTTCACATGTGAAGATATCATTGATATCTCCATGACCTGGTTGAAATACTACATTTTATCCTGGCAGTTATCCCAAAACATACATTGTATAAATGTATATATAAATTGCAAAAAAAGTTTGTTAATGCACCAGTTAGGGTTGATATCACAGTGACAAAAGTTTGAAAATTTGATGTTAGGGTTAACTCCCCTACCATCCCACTCCCACCCCCTCCATCCTCCACATACCAACAGATATCAGGGTGTGCCATGGGGTCTTCAGGCCCAACTCTCACCCCATTCCATATGTAAGCAAGCTGACATGCTACAGTATAGGAGAATGGGGTAAGAGTTAGGACTTACAACCCAATGGCACACTCCAACATCTGTTGGTGTGTCGAGGATGGGGGTGGTGGTGGGGTTAACCCTAACATCAAATTTCCAAACCTTTTAGCTGGCCCGACGGCACAGCAATAGGGTTACCACTCATGATGCCAGTGACCCAGGTTCAAGAACAGAATCGGGTAGCTGGAGGGCCAGCCAGGGGGAAGAGGTTTGAGCATGCAGAGGCTCCTCTCCTCCTCTGGGGAGGGTGGGTTGCCTGTCCCGCCACTATACCACCACTTGGGTGACCACGGGTGGAGGTGCAGTGGGGAAAATAGACATTACAAAGGGAGGGGGATGTCAGCCGAGAACCAGAGCATTGGCATGACAAGACATGCCCCGACCCTAGGCTCTCCTAGCATGTCAATGTCCTGAGGGGCGAGCCAGAAACACAAGGAAAAAAATTGCTGAGGAGGATGTAGACAGGACCCGGCTGCCCCAGATAACCCATAACTGGGCTCTTGGCAGATGCTACACATGGATCTGGGGGGTAGGTCGAGGCATGATGAAGGCAGGTCCGGGTGGCACCACAAGAGATACCCAGGAATGGATTAGGGCACTCCAGCCTAGAGATCCCCGAAGAAGTTCCTCCGAAGTGGTGAGAAGAGAAAAATAGAAAGTATAAAAAAAAAATAATAAAATTTCCAAACTTTTGCCGCTGTGACATCAGCCCTAACTGATGCCAGTTAAGGGGTAATGTGAGGAAGTTCTTTTTCACAGAAAGGGCGGTGGATGCATGGAACAACCTACCTCAGAAAGTGGTGGATATGAATACAGTGCAGGGCTTCAAACAGTCATGGGATAGACCTTAGGGGAGCATTACAGATAAGTATGAATAGATAGGCCATTGACAGAGTAAAGGCCTATGGCACATTCATATGGTAGAAAAAATGAGCAGACCGGATGGGCCTTGCAGGCCTTATCTGCTGTCAATGTCTATGTTTCTATGCATTAACGAAGTTTTTGCAATGAATGTCCTTACTTTTTGAAAAAGTGGGCCTCACACTCCCTCCAAACTATCCATTTGTGCATAACAATATGCATCAGTGGGTGCATGGGCCCTCTGGGCCCTGTGTTCCCACTTACACATAACTAGAGCATTATACAGCAGTCCTGTAGGGCAAGGAACATGTGTAACACTAATTTGCCAATATCTCAGTAACCATTTCAGCTATAAAAAAAAAATCCAGTGCTGTTGTAATCATGACAGTAAGACCTCCAAGCAAGACAGTTGACTAAATCCATATCTCATATCATTTCCAAGATACAGACATTGAAAAGCGTTGTGTGTGCCACAATGTTATCCTATGGGAAAAATATCTAATTTATTAAGGCATATATATGGAACTGATGACATTTTTTTTATGTCTAAGCAGCATAATTCACATCTCTGGGACACCCCCTTTATACCCTGTAAATTTCAAGCCAAAAGACCAAACCATTTATTTACAGTGTAATGTACCTGATAACTGGTATGTCTTGGTGGGATCATGGGCCCTTCGGGCCCCGCAGTCCCACCAAACTGCCCATTTGTGCATAATGATATGTATTCAAGGAGTGCAGGCCCTCTGGGCCCTGCACTCCCACTTACACATAAAAACGGAGCCATACAGCAGCCCTATAGTATTGAAAAGGAAACCTTGTAACAGTTATTTGCCAATATCTCACTAACTGTACAACCTAGGAAAAACTTTCCGCTGCAGGTGTAATCTATGACTTCAAAACTTCCTTGCAGGCTTAGATCACCTAAGGTGATCCAAACTGTGGGTAGTGAAAAATATGTATCTCGCTTACTTTTCGAGATACGGGTGCCGAAAGGAAAGTGCGAAAGGCCCGAATGTTATCCTATGGAAATTTCTCAACTTTGGAACACTAACTATGTGCTCATTGAATATTTTGGGACCAAACCACCAAAAGGCACATCTGTGGGACCGGGGCTTGCCACCCTGCAAATTTCAGGCCAAAAGCACAATCCACCCTGGCACAATGAAGTGACAAAGAAAACAACACATTGGAAAACGTGTTTGTGTGGTGTTATCACTATTACTTTAATGTGTTTGCAGCACTCCTACGTCTATAATGGGAATAGAAACATAGAATTTGATGGCAGATAAGGACCGCTTGGCCCACCCAGTCTGCCCATTTCCCTACCTAATGGATAAGCTTCAGATCCTAGTTAACCAACAGACTACTTACTCCTACCCCTACCCCCTAGAATTGCCTTATGTCTGTCCCATGCATTCTTGAATTCTCCCACTGTTTTTGACTCCACAGTCTCCTCAGGAAGGCCGTTCCATTCATCGACCACCCTCTCTGTGAAAAAATACTTCCACACATTACCTCTGAGCCATCCCCTCTCTATCTTCAAATTGTGCCCGCTTGTTCTTGCACACCTCTTTTTCTGAAAGATGCTACCTTCTTGGACTTTGTTGATTCACTTGAGGTACTAGAAAGTTTCTATCATGTGCCCACCTTCCTCCTTTCCTTGAGGATATACATATTAAGCTCCTTAAGTCTCTCTTCATTTGTCTTCTGGTGCAGACCCTGCACCATTTTAGTTGCCCTCCTCTGGACTGCCTCCATCCTGTCTATGTCCTTGCAGAGATTGGGTCTCCAGAACTGCACGCAGTACTCCAGATGGGGTCTCACCAGCTGTCTGTACAGAGGGATAACAACTTCCTGTTTTCTACTGGTGATGCCTCTATGCATCCCAGTATCCCCCAGCCCTCTTTACTGCCCTCTCACATTGCTTGTTCACTTTTAGGTCATATGATATGACTACCCCGAGGTCCCTTTCCATTTTTGTTGTTGTTTGTATCTCACCACACATTGTGTACTCTTCCCATGGGTTTTTGTTTCCCAGGTGCATTACTTTGCACTTCTTAGCATTGAATCTAAGCTGCCATACATTTGACCATTCCTCCAGCCTTGCCAAGTTCCTTCTTATCCTTTCCACCCCACCTTGTGTATCAACCCTGTTGCAGATCTTTCTGTCATCTGCAGAGAGACATACCTTTCCTTCCAGTCCCTCTGCAATGTCACTTATAAAGACATTGAAGAGGACCAGTTCTAGTACTGAACCCTGCGGTACCCCACTAGTAACCCCCCTTTCTTTAGAGTGTACTCAGTTTACTGTTACCCTCTGTGTCCTATTCTCCAGCCAATTGTTTACCCCCAGGCTACCATCTTGGGACCCACTCCAAAACTGGCTAACTTATATATTACTCTTTTGTGTGGGACTGTGTCAAATGCCTTGCTGAAGTCTAGGTAGGCCATGTCCACATCCCCTCCCTGATCTACTATCTTGGTCACCCAATCAAAGAAATCTGTTAGATTCATCTGACGTGACCTTCCCACTGTGATTCCATGCTGCCTGGGTTCTGTGCACTTCTGGCTTCTAGGTGCTCAACAATTCTTTCCTTCAGAAGTGATTCCATCATTTTCTTTATCACTGAGGTCAAACTAACAGGTCTGTAGTTTCCTGCCTCTGCCCTGCTCCCACTTTTGTGAAGTGGAATAACATCTGCCCTCCTCCAGTCCTCAGGTACCACCCCATCCTCCCATGATTTGTTAAAGAGGGTAGTCAGTGGTGTCATTCACTAGTTCTACCCTTTGTTCTTTTAGAATTCTGGGACGAATCCCATCAGGTCCCATTGCTTTGTCCACCATCGGTTTTAAGAGTTCTTTCAGAACCCTTTCTTCTGTGAATGGGCTGGTATCAACCCCCCTATCCAGAGTGTTTCTATTGTTTGGTTTAGGTACCTCCCCTCTTGGTGTCGCACACAGAAAAATATTATAGAGGTTCCTTTTTTTTTATCGTGATTATTGTCGCAGCCACAAAAAATTTTGATGCGACCACAAAACGGCAGAATGGTGGAAAAAGTTTGAAAAACATATTTCCAGCCCACCTGGTGAAAAACTAATGTAAGGGTCATGTTCCTTAGGGCGTGATTAGGTAAACACAACTGTTGATGTTTACCAAAGGGAATTATTTTTTGAGTTACAATGTTTTATGTCTCTCGCTAACTGAAAACAAGATGGTGGCAGCATGAAAAATTCAGGGAGCACGACAACAAAAATGTGATCACGAACATTTTCACAATGCACATATACATTTCCCATAGGCTATATTGGGACATGAAAAGCTTGAATAACTTTTGAACAGATTAGAATGTTTTCACCAGATCTTCAAAAGGCACCAGTTTAACCCAGGCCACATATAGACGAACAAATCTGAATCCACTCAGATGCATTCTTAAGTCCATTTTGCCTGACCAGATGCACAAATGCACAAAAGTTGACCAGTTTTCATGTTTTTGATGCTTTACAGTTCCACAACTGTACATCCAACCAGAACGCAGCTTTCCATATCCAGAGATCTATGGTCAGAGGCTGTGCATGCAAAATGTCGGGCAAATCAGACAAACAATTGCAAAGTTATTAAAGTGCAAACTTTGGGGTTTAACATTAAAGTGACTGACCAACCCTAACTATACCTGCCTTACTGGCAGGTAGAATATATTTATTTATATAGATATATATATTTTCTCTTCAAAAAACTTTGTTAATGCATCATTAGAGATCCCTACGATTATACTTCCTGGAAAAGTAAGGAAATTATCTGCAAAAAACTTTGTTACTGGACCATTAGGGTTCCAGTGTCAAAAGTAAGGAAATGCTATCTTACGGTTCCCAACCCTAAGAGCTCCATCCCCACCTTCAGTTTCCAACTCTAAGACCCCACCCCCAACCTTCATTCAGAAAAGGTTTGAGGGGTGTGCCTTGAGATTGCGAACCCTAATGCTCACCCCATTCCATGAGTAAGTAAATTAAGATGGGTACAGTATAAGATAATCGGGTGAGCATTAGAGTTCAAAACCCCAAGAAACACCCCTCACAACCGTTCCTGTATGCAGGGTGGGGGTGGGGTCTTAGGGTTGGAAACCCAGAGTGGGAGTGGGCTCTTAGGGTTGGGAACCCTATGATGACATTTCCTAATTTTGACACTGGAACCCTAATGGACCATTAACAAAGTTTTTTTGCAGAGAATGTCCTTACTTTTTCTGAAAGTATAATTGTAGGGAACCCTAATGGTGCATTAATGAACTTTATTGCAGAGAATGCCCTTACTTTTTCAGAAAGTATAATTGTAGTCTTATTTGCTTGTCAGAGCATAGGGCCTCAGTGCCCTGCTCTCCAATCACTCCATAATGCTATGCATATTAGCCTGTAGGAGCGCAGGGCCCTGAGGGTCCTGCAGGCCCATGCATCCATAAAGCCTGTGCTCCCATCACTCCTTAATGGTATTCATTGTGAAAACCCACCTCTCTCTCTGGGCTATAACAGCTTTCACAGAAGTGTTTGCCTTTGGGTATTTGATGCCACCAGCTTGGTTCGCCCAGCACCAAACTTCCACTTGCACAGAACTTGGAGGTCAAACCTGCAATTGCACAGATCAAAGCCTGGTGGATTGCCACTTGGGTGGCAGATGCTAAACAGAGTTTTGCCTTAGCCAGTGGAAATCATTAAAATAGCTTATAAATAATTTAAGTCACAGCCACAACTGTTGAGTAAATAAATAGCTGCTTACTTAGCAGAAGGTCAAAAGTAACATTACAGGATATATATATACTGTATTTAACACTAGAGAATAACACTGTTACAGGAAAAGTAAACAGATGTTTTTAAATAACAGATGACAAAAGAAAAAGGCTACCGCTGAGATATACTACTAAATTTCTACTCTTCCCTAACCATAAAGAGAAACTGTGCTATCTGCCAGCTCCCACAGACATAGCTAGAAGGGTAGGCTCCAAGCTTGACCTCTCGGATGTAACTTCCCCAGCAACTCCAAGAGCAACAACCCTATAACTGTCTTTCAGCATCTTATATTCCCTCTTGAGAATAGGTGATTCTTGTTCCCCCTTTGAATGCACCAACTATTTACCATGTATGTATTTATTTGTCCCAATCAGACTGAACACTTATCAGTGTCCAATTATATTCACTTTTAACCTTAAGTTTATATTTGAGTGATCCAATCCCTTTAAACTGTGAGTCTGTGTGTATATGTCTACTCCCCTTCTTGGTCACTGTGTCTGGGATTTATTACTCAGCCCTTATCTAGATGCTGGTGGACAGTGAAATCCCAGTGTGTGTGTGTGTGTGTGTGTGTGTGTATGTGTGTGTGTGTTTAGACTGCTAAAAATACCTGCCTAAAATCCAAGCCATTAACTCCTTCCTTCCCATTTCTGTCACATACACATACACCCAGGTGGTGAAGGCGTGTCCTTTAGGCCACCTCAAGTGACAGCTGCTCATGCAAATGCTGGGAAGTGCCCAAAGTATCTAGTCATGCTACCTGCCTAGATAGCCCATTTGCATTGGCATGTTGTTTACAACTGTGGTGCTAGATGGTCATGTTGTATGATTGCAATACCAAACTCCAGCATAGTAGTTTTTCATTTTGCCTGCTTGACCTATGAAGCCAGATCAGGGGATTATAATCTGTGAACCCAGTAAATTTTCTCCCATATAGGTAAGGCTGCAGCTTTTAAAGGGCCCACACTATTTCCAAGCACTTCTTTTTGACTGTGGCATAGGCCTCCTCTTTTGGCAGAAGCCTCCAGCTGAGGTGCACTACTGGATGCTCCTCCCCCTGCTGGGTAACCTGGCTCAGCATGGTGCCCAGCCCATGGTCTGACGCGTCCACATTGACAGTGAACTTTAGATTGTAATTGAGGTTGGCCAATACAGCTGGCCCACTTAAGGCCTTCTTTAGCTCCTGAAAAATTACCTCACAGTCCTCTATCCACTGCACCTTATCTGGCTTTTTCTTTTTGGTTAGATCTGTCAGGGGCTTAGCCAGATCACTATAGTGAGGAACAAACCTCTGGTAGTACCCTGCAATTCCCAGAAATGCCCTTACCTGTTTTTTGGTGGTAGGAGTGGACCAGGCCAGGATGGCATTGACCTTGGCAGGCTCTGGGCGGATGCATCCACTATCCACCCAGGTAGGTGCCCAAGATAGGACACTTTTGCCATACCTATCTGGCACTTTTCTGCCTTGACTGTCAGATCTGCATATTTTAGCCTGCAGAAGATATCCCATACATTCTTGATGTGCTCCTCCCAGACCTGGCTGTATATGGCTGTATCATCCATATACGCCAATGCAAACTCACCTACCCCAGACAGAATGTGATTTACAAGCCATTGAGAGTTTGCAGGTGCATTCCTAATTTCAAATGGCATTACCTTGAATTTGTATACACCAAATGGAGTAACAAAAACTGATCTCTCCCTGGCTGCAGGGGTCAGAGGTACCTGCCAGTATCCCTTTGTTAGGTTTATTGTGGTCAGATATGTGGCTTCTCCCAGTTGCTTCAGGGTCTTGTCTGTTCTGGGCATGGGATAGTCATCAGACTTCATGCAGCCTCTCGTAGTTAATGCAGAATCATGTGTTACCATCCTGTTTGGGGGTCAATACCATGGGCGAGGCCCAGGGGCTACTAGATTCCTGGATTATTCCAAATTTTAGCATCTCCTTAGCTCCTCTTTCCTGGTCTGCTTAACCTTCTTGGGTACCCTGTAGGGAGATTGTTTTAGGTTCACCTGGGTCCTGGTATCAATGTGGTGCTCTGTCAGCTTGGTGTACCCCTTTTTTTCTGTGAATATGTCCTCAAACTTTTTCAGCACACCCCTAATCTCCTATATCTGGGCTGGTGTCAGCTGTTTGGAGAGGGTAAGGTTGTCCACGGAGGATGCAACCCGGGCCTTCCTGAGCAGGTCCATCAATGGATGTGCCTTAGTTTTCTTTTCTGGGGTGCTGCACACAGCAAGGACCAATTTCTCCCTGTCATAATAGGGCTTTAGAATGTTAACATGGTACACCTTTAGCCTGCAATTTTTGCCCGGTAGCTTTAGCATGTAATTGACATCACTAACCTTTTGGACAATGGAGAATGGCCTCTCCCATGCTGCCCGTAGTTTATTCTGTTGGACAGGGATGAATGCCATCACTCACTGTCCACCTTGTACTTTTTGTCCCAGTCCCCACTGTCATACCATACTTTCTGCCACTGTTGCACAGTGGCCAAGTGCTTCTGAGTAAGCGCCATCAGCTCCTTAAGGTGGGTCCTGAAGTTCAGGACATACTCCACAACAGACTTCCCTAGGGAGGGATGGTCACACTCCCATTTATCCTGAGTTAAATCTAGAGGCCCCTTCACCCTATGGCCAAACAAAAGCTCAAAAGGTGAGAACCCTGTGGGACTCCTGAGGGACTTTTCTGTATGCAAATACTTGATGAGGCAAACATTTGTCCCAATTCCTCTTGTGCTGGTCTGCAAATTGCTCCACCAGACCGTTAGTCTGGGGATGGGATGGGGAGGTTTTGAGCTGCTTTACCCCACACTTCTCCCACAATTTATTAACCCCAACATGAAATTGGCACCTTGATCAGTCAGTATTTCCTGGGGAAAGCCCACCTGGCTAAATATTCCCAACATTGCATCAGCCACAAGTTTTGCCTCAGAGAATGATAGGGCCACTGCCTTTAGTTGTCTTGTGGCATAGTCGACTACCACCAGGATATACCACTTGCCTTAACTTGGGGTGCTTAGTGGCCCCACTATGTCCACAGCTACCCTCTTGAAGGGTTCATTAATAATGGGCAGGGGCACCACAACTGCCTTGGCCTTGTCCCCCATTTTCCCCACCCTCTGGCACTGCAGATAAGTCATACAGTAATTTGCACATCCTTGCCAATACCAGGCCAGAAGAAATTGTTGGTCAGCTGCTTTTTCATGTGCCTCACACCCAAGTGGCATGAAAAAGGGATATCATGGGCAAGGGCCAAAAGCTACTGGAGTAGCTCACCATTTAGCCCTTTCTGTGCTGTACATTTTCTGTACAGCAGCCCATTATCCCAGTAAACTGCCTCTTTACCCCCCTGAGGACCCTCAGCACTGTTAGCTATTTCCCTCAGTTTTTGCAAGGTAGGATCAGTCTGCTGCACAGCGCTGAGCTCCCCTCATCTGACCCTTCCCAGCACCCCTTTAAAAAGAAGCCCTGTGGGCTCATCCATTTGTGACTGGGGTTTAGGACTGCTGCTTCTAGCCAGCCTGTTCCCTGTGCTAACTACTTCCTCAGCTGCTGAGGGAGAGACTGGACCATGCTGAGTCACCTCCTTTTTACCCTTAGAAGCTTGCCCTTTTGCCTGGCTATGGGTTGCAACACACACACACCAGAGATTCCTTGTAGTCAAAATAATTTCTCATGATCAGATTTACAGTGAAGTCCTTTACAACCCCCACCTCCCTTTTTTCCGTGGCCCCCCTCCCAGCTCAGGAAGACCCGAGCCATTGGTATTTGGCTTGCTTGCTCTGTGACTCTCTGGATCTTGGAGTATTTCCCTGGCAACATCTACTCTGCCTGGATTAGATCCTACCTCACCAGGGAGAAGTAGGCACCTCTCTCCCTCGGTTCCTGGGTTACTGTCCCATTAACTACAATGGGGTGCATATTCATGTTGGAGGAGAGTGTTTTTTTAGGCAGCACACACCCTACCTACAGACCAGTGCTATTTTGATCACCGCCTCCCCCAAGCCTTTGCCCCTTAACCATTTTCTGAGGGCAGTTATTTCTCAAGTGCCCCACTTGATTGCAAATATGACATTTCCTGGGTCCTGTCTCTTGGGTCCCTTTATAACCAGAGGGTTCTGCTTTGGGCTCAGGTGCAGGCTGGTTTCTTTTGGGATGTCCCTCATGGGACCCCTTAGAACCATGTGCTGTCTCCACCACCATGAGACTTATGCTGTGTGTATGGCCTGCTAGCCATGTACATGTCAACACTTGCTGCCATCTCCTTTGAGGAGCCTCATGCTCTGTCTAGGAGCCATACACTCAGATCCTCATGTACAATTTCAAGAAATTGTTCCCTTACAAGCAAATCTTTGATTAGCTCCACAGTGTCTGCCTTTTCCTCTTCCACCCACCTGTCAAAGTAAATACACAATTGAACTTGCAATTCCACATAACTGTCTTTCAAGCTTTTTTTTTAACTTGTTAAATTTCCTTCCGTAAGTCCCAGGAGTTAATTTAAAATATTTTAACAACACTGTTTTAACCTTATCATAATCACTATAGTCTTCATTACTCATTTTAGTAAATTCCTGCAAAGCCCTCCCCCCTAAGTAAGGATGTGAGATAAGTTGACCATGAAGCCTTAGCCAATTGAAATTGCTCACATACTCTCTCAAATGACCCTAAAAATAGATCAAGATTATCCCCCTCTCTAAACTGAGGAAACAATTTAGAATTAATTTTGGCTTTATGAGGAAAACTCACTCCACCATTACTTACATTTTGCTGATAGCGCAGGGTCATCATCTCCTTCTCGTGCTGTTGTCTCTGGACTTTATGCTGTTGTCTATGGATTTCATGCTGTTGTTCTTTTTCTCTGTCCTGGCATTCTTGTTCTCTTTTCTGACATTCTTTTTTTCTGTCTGCCAGTCTTTTTTTCAGTTCTTTCTCTTCTAACTGTCTTTGTGTCTCTGCTTTTGCTTCTAGTCTCCTTGTCTCAAAGTCCAGCTTCTTAGCCTCTGGCTCCTTGTTTCACAGCAATAGCTGCAGTTGCAGAACATCAAACTGATTTGGGGGGGTCTTCTACACCAGCTCCTGACTCACCCCCAAGGACCGTTTGGTTCTGGTCATGTGCCACCAGCATGGCTATGAGGTCTGCCTTTTTCTTCCATTTTAGACCTTCAAGCTGAATCCCCTTTTTCTGGCTCTTGTCAAAAAGCTGTGGCACAGCAAGTGAGTTGTACTCCATGGAGCTCATTCTCTCAACCTACACTAAACTGTGATAGCTAGAAACAAAAAAAAACAGTTGCTCAAGTGTACTTTCTTATATATCCTGTTTTGTAACTGCTAAGGTAAAAGTTTCACTGGCAAACTTTGTATCTCAGTGTGATAGAAAGTCTGCAGCCATCCCACCTCTGCCTATAGCTGAAAGGGTAGGTCCCAAGCTTGGTTTCTTGGATGTAACTTCCCCAGCAATTCCAAGAGCAACAACCCTATAACTGTCTTTCAGCATCTTATATACTCTCTTCAGAACAGATGATTCTTGTTCCCCACTTTGAATGCACCAACCATTTACCATGTATGCATGTAATTGTCCCAATCAGATTCATCACCTATCAGTGTCCAATTATATTCATTTTTAACCTTAAGTTTGTATTTGAGTAGTCCAATCCTTTTAAACTGTGAGTCTGTGTGTATATGTCCATTCCCCTTCTTGGTCACTGTGTCTTGGATTTATTACTCAGCCCTTATCTAGATGCTGCTGGAAATTGGAATCCCAGTGTGTGTGTGTGTGTGTGTGTGTGTGTGTGTGTGTGTTTAGACTGCTAAAAAATACCAGCCTAAAATCCAAGCCATTAACTCCTTCCTTCCCATTTCTGTCACATTCATATTTGCATGTAGGATTGCACATTGCCCTCCATCCATAACTTGAGATATTGTAATTGTATCTCTATTTCCCTGTGGGAACTCAGGGTCTGCAGTCCATCAGTCCATAATGATATTAGTATTTGTGTATGGGAGTGCAGGGCCCTTAGGGGCCCTGCAATCTTATTCATGCATAATTTTTGAGATAGTGTACTGGTATCCTTATTTGTCTGTGGGATCACATAGCCCTCTTGGCCCTGCATTCCCATCCTATAGTGTACTGTGCCAAGAAAACTCCTCACATTACAGTGTTATCCTACATAAAAAACAGCAAAAATTGAAACCTGTGTAACTCTACATCAAATTAATATAATTTCTCAAAACAAGCAAAAGGCACATTGGTGGTGCAAGCCCTTTTAAACCCCAAAAAGTTGAGACCAAAATTGCAAACTGTTTTTTCACAGCAGAGTGACAAAGAAACTGCTGTGCACCCCTCACATTACAATGTCATCCTACGGGGAAACAAGCAAAATTTAAACCCCACACAACTCCTGAGCAAAGTAATATTTTTTTCATGAGACCAGCAAAAGGCACATTGGTGGGGCAAGCCCTTTTTATCCTGATGCTTTCTGATTAAAATCTCAAACCGTTTCTTCACAGTGAAGTGACAAATAAATGACTATGTACACCTCACATCGCAATGTTATCCTATGGGAAAAGAAGCAACATATAAACCCCCACAACTCCACAGCAACATAATATTTTTTACCAAAGCAGCAAAATACACATCTGTGGGGCAAGTCCTTTGAACCCTGAAAATTTCAGACCAAAATCAGAAACTGTTCAGGAACTGTGGAGTGACAAAGATTAATAAGCAGTACCATTGTAGACAATGGAAAAGCATGATACAGGATCCTTTTTTGCAAAACAGGATTCTAAATTGTGCTAATCCCATTGTAGTCAATGGGAAAGCATGATAAAGGATCCTTCGTCATAAAACAGGATCCTATTTCCTGTGAATACCATTCTACTAAATGGTAAGTATTCTTTGGTAGTCTAGTGGTCCCTCCCCTGATGTCTGATCACCATCCCCATATTAAAAAAAAATCCCTGGTACCCTAGTGGTCCCTCTCTCCTCCCCCGATGTTTGATTGCCATCAGTGTGTTAAAAAAATATCTGGTAGTCTATGGTCCCTCACTGAGCCCCCCCCATAAAAACTTAGCCTCTTGTGGGAGCCTGCACCTCACCTCCCACCCTGTGAGAAGTCACCACACACCCCACTCTCCCCCATCCCAGTCCCATTTGGTGACCAGTACAGCCCTCCTCTCGCATCCATGGCTGGCCGCCAATTGAGCTACAGTATGAATGGGCACGTACTGTCTACCACATGTTCATTCATAGCTCAGTTGGGAGCCAGCCATGGAGGTGAGAAGAGGGCTGTGCTGGTCTCTGACCAGGACTGGGATGAGGAGGAGCTGGGCAGTGGATAAGTACCTCATAGAGTGGGGGGCTGGGAGGTCCACTAGTTCACAAGGAATCTAAGTGGGTTTTCGTGGGAGGGGGATCAGGGAGGAGGGGGACCACTAGACTACCAGGTATTTTTTTTAATACAGTTATGGTGAGCAGACATCAGGGGAGCAGGAGGGACCACTAGACTACCAGGACTTTTTGGTTTTTATACGGGGATGGTGATCCTACATCAGGGGAGGGGAAGGGAGCACTACACTACCAGGGAAATTGTTTTCTTTTCCTTTTTATGCTTCCCACCCCGGACATTGGCTGATCCCTCTTCTGAGCCTCTCAAGGACCTTCTCATCCCAGTTGTTCCCAACCCCACCACCCCACATCACAGCTACCCAGGGTACCCTGCTGTATCCCTTCATTGGGTGGGTCCCCTGCCTATGTAGGGAATGAGCCTTACTGGCCATTCCAATGGTCCTGGGTGCTGCTGATGTGGCTGATGGAGGTCTGGGAGCTCCAGTGGTGAGGATCTGGGAGGCTGTCACCCAATCAACCAGTGTGCCATTTTCTGCTTTTCTCCCACAGGAGTGTGATGTGCAGGACACTAGGCAAGAACCAGTGTCTCTCATGCTCCTTAGACAGTGGGACCCAGCACACTGCTGTACCTCCAGCCTCCTCCAGGGGTTAGTAGGCTCCAGTCCTCTATCCACCCTCCCCCTGAGAGAAGTCAAGCAGTCAGTGGTCACTCAAGCCTTCTCTTCCCCAGCTGCCCCTCCGACACCGGAGTCCGTTCCTGAACCTGGGTCGCTGGCATTGCAGCTGTGAGTCTTTTTGCTGTGCTTCTGGGCCGGCTCCTAAATTGTTTTCTTATAGGGGGATGGTGATCCTACATCGGGGAAGGGAAAGACCAATAGACTACCAGGGAAATCCTTTTTCGTAAATTGTGACAAAGGATTCTTTTCCGTGGTTCATTTATAGTAATTTGTGGAAAAGGATTTAAACATATTAAGAAAACATATTTCCAAGCAAAATGCCAAAAAACTAACCCCAGAATCAGCGTCTACAGGTCTCGAAAAGGTAAAGACAACTCTTGCTGTCTACCAATGCCGTCTATTTTTTGAAATATTTAATTTTGTTGCCACCGCTAACTGTAAAACAAAATGGCAGCAGCACAGAAAAAGATTCCACATTTCTGACAAAACATCCTGTGTTTGTGAAAAATGATTCTGCATTTGAGATAAAGGATCCTTTTTCGCAAGGGACATCTAACTGCTCCCATAGGAAATAATTGCAAATTTTAAAGGTAATAACTTTGGAATTGATAAATATTTTTTCACCAAACCTTCAAAAGGCACATCTGTGACCCAAGACCTATATACTCTGAAAATTTTAGACCAAAATCCCAAGCTATTTATTTGCAGCGGCGTGAAAAATAATTTGATAAAAAGTGGTAATTTTCACATTTTGTGACAGTTTCTATCTCACCCACACATCTGAACCAAACAAATCCTGCTACATCAAGAAATCTTTGGTCCCCAACGGCACCTGCAAAATTTCATGTGAATCAGTCAAACGGTTGCAAAGTTATTAAAGTTAAAAATGTGGGGTTTAACATAGAACTGGCCATTTAACCCTAATATAGGGGTGCGACTACACCCCTATAATGTATATAATACAAAAAAGAAAAAGGCATCCCGCTGGACTTCCAAGAGCGACTCCTGGTACTCCTGCAGGAGCCACTCACATGGAAGGCCACTACCACAGTCAGCTGCTGGAGAAGCCCTGCTTTTAAAGGGACTAAGGTCCTGTCAACTAATCTCATAGATTTCTTTGAATGGGTAACCAGAGTGATGGACCAAACAGGTGCAGTTGATGTTGCCTACCTTGACTTCAGCAAAGCTTTTGATAATGTTTCACATAGAAGATTGATTAATAAGCTAGGTAGGCTTGGGGTGGGTCAAAGGTCACAAGTGGGGTACCTCAGGGATCAGTCCTGGGGTCAGTCCTCTTCAATATCTTCATCAGTGACATTGCAGATGAACTGGAGGGTAAGGTTTGTCTGTTTGCAGATGACACCAAGATCTGCAACAGAGTAGATGATCCAGATGGGGTGGGCAGAATGTGAAGAGATCTGGATAAACTAGCAAAATGGTCAGAACAGTGGCAACTGGGGTTTAATGCAAAGAAGTGCAAGATCATGCACATAGGGAAGAGAAACCCTGAAGCCACTTGTAGGTTGGGAAGGGAACTGCTGACAATCACAAGGGAAGAAAGATACTTGGGCATCATCACAGATGACCTGAAATCATCCAAGCAGACCACTAAAGCAACAAGTAAGGCTAGGGGGATGTTGAGGTGTATTAGTATGGGTATCGCAAGTCATAAGAGGGAGGTAATAACCCCTCTTTACAAGACATTGGTTAAGCCCCATCTGGAGTACTTCGTGCAGTACTGTAGGCTACACCTGCACAAGGACATAAACAAAATGGAGGCAGTCCAGAGAAAGACAACCAAAATGTTGCAGTGACTGCATCACAGAACATATGAGGACAGATTAACTGAGTTCAATATGTATACCATAGAGCAAAGGAGGGAGAGAGAGGCGATATGATTGAAACATTCAAATGTGCTGTCATTGCTGAAAATTTTGTATAAGTGTACTATGTCTGCCTTCTACTTGTTCCCATGATGTTTTCTTGTATGTACTATTATCTATGTACCCTTTGTTGTAATCTCACGGTTTGTACCTGAAAATAGGCAGCTATGCCGTCTAGTGTACCTACCCAGTTAACAAAAACTAAATACATAAATAAATAAATCTTAAGGGCATCAACAAGGTGAAAAAGTCTATCATGTTTCAATATAAGAAAGACAGCAGAACAAGAGGACACAGCATGAGATTAGAGGGAGGCTGATTAAGGGGTAATGTGAGGAAGTTCTTTTTCACAGAAAGGGTGGTAGATGCATGGAACAGCCTACCTCAGGAAATGGTGGATATGACTATGGTGCAGGGCTTCAAACAGGCATGGGACAGGAATAAGGGAGCAATACAGATGAGTATGAATAGATAGTCCATTGACAGAGTAAATGCCTATGGCACATTCATAAGGTAGAAAAAATGAACAGACTGGATGGGTCTTGCGGTCCTTATCTGCCATCAACCTCTGTGTTTCTGTGTTTCTTGAGCCCACCACTACACACATAACACCTCCTGATCTAGTAGCCCCAAATACTTACTGGAACTGAGCAGGCAGTGGCAGTCAGGCAATCAGGCAAGGCACCTTGATGCAGGAGATGGTGTTTACAACACAGCAGGAGACCAGAAGGCAAGTCACTGTCAGCAGTGATTTCTCAGGCTCTGGGGATCAGCTGTTTCTCCAGTATCTGAATGGCCCCCTTTTAAAGGGACTATATCCATCCTCTGTGCCTTCCCTGAGTTACCACCTGGTAAAATAAGGCAGTAACTGGAGGGTACAGTGCTTCAACTTGGTGCAACAGTCTACCAGAAACATAGATATTGGGAAGCAGACCACTGGACCAGTAGATTGAAGACTCACTAGGGCATGTGAGGGAGCTTCAGCTAGATGCCAGGAACTGACCATTGTCTGGGAAGTGAATGGGGCTACACTAGACCCCCACTGTATATGGCCATCTGGTCATTAAGGGGCTTGTATCACTGGCCTCTGATGCCCTAATTGCAATGGAGATCTATGGAGCAAGGACACTGCTTGGTGGCATGATGGTGCACTGGATATTGTGAATTGCATCTAAAATAAAAGATATTTGTAACTGCCACTAAGCATCCTCTAATCCCTATGTGTGCTTCTTGTCTATTGTCTCTATTGGCCCCTGCCATACTGGAACCTTTAACCCTCAACCTACTTTACACTTTGCTAACCTACCCCTCCCCCCAACCCTGCTCACCCTTATTATTGTTTCCTTCTTCTAGTTCCTCACCACTTTTTGATTATCTATTGCATCATACAGCAACAAAGTGTTTAACCACACCTGATATTGACTGTCACATAACTGTACATATATCTGTAACTTTGTATTTAGCTATGCATTACCTGATTAGAGCCTTGTGCACACTCTGTATAGTTGGTTATTGAGGCGCTGTACTGTATAATATGCCATTGTATGTGTATAACCTACAGGACCTCCTTGTGAATGAGCTTGCTCAATGGAGTCTTCCTGCAATAAACTTGAACTTGAACTTGAATTACAGCATGACAGGTACAATCCACCCTGCTTGTGCCCTCTAAAAGCTTGATTTGCATGTAAGAGGGTTCTTCTGTCAAGGAGGGGGGATCCTGTCTCCCTATCATATATGCCCTAGAACTCCTAGTTTTATGTATAGTGCTATCATGTGGCAGCCCAAAGAAGCCTCCAGTTTTCACTCATTTTCTGCCACAACCATATTTTTTTTAGTTGATTGTTAACAGGGTACAGCTCACTGCTCAGCAAATCCTCTTTGGCTTCGAACCCTAGGAAGAAGACTAAGTCAAGTGAGTGACCATGTTTATGGGTAGCAGTGGTAACTATCTGCGTAAGGCCAAGAGATGTCATAAGCTGGAGGAAGTGTTGTCCAAATTACGAGAGTTCGACATCGACCCAGGCATTAAAGTCGCCTAGGACTATCAGCCTGGGAGACTAAAATGCCATGTCAATGATGAAGTCCGTGACTTCCTGAAGGAACCGTTTTCCATCCCCAGGTGGATGGTAGATGAGAACAATCCTACAACCTACGCCTGCTACCACAGTACACTCAAATGACTTAGTCTCCCTCAACTGGTACACTCATGAGGCTCAATTCAGTCTTAGAACAGACCGCAACCCCCCCCCCCGTGATCCAATCACATGTGGTGAATCACAGAGTAACCGGCTTGAATTGCGTCCTCTAATATAGGGTCAGAGTTCCCATCCAGCCAGGTCTCAGTGATACAAGTCAGCTCCACCTAATTTACAAGATCTGCAATAATTGCAGTCTTGTTTTAATGGATCTGTCATTGCATAACACCACTTGAGTTGGATGAACTTCCAGAGCTGCCCAGACCACATACTCATCAGAATCGGTGGTACCCTTGGGTATGGAAACCAGACAAGATGGACCATGGTCAGGGTTTCATTTCATCCCAGGGCATCTCCTGGACCCTACCACCCTAATGCGATGGCCCCACCCATTCAACCCCTGCAGTTCACACCCCCCAACCCCCCCCTCCTCCACCGATGCATAATACCCAGTGCTATACAGCACTGGTAGATTGAAAAATACAATGGGGGGGACAAAGGGGCAGAGAGACCAAAGGGCAGAGGATAAATAGCGCACGGCCATGGGGGCAGGCCTCCAACACATTCTGGTGACTAATTTAAAAGACCCCAAAACCAAAAAACTTAAAACTAAACTTAAAAAAAATAACCAAACTCCCACCCTCACAAATTACAGTAAATACACTAAGCAAGATACAAAATAACAGTTTGACTCTGTATCCCAATCCAGAGCATGATCTCCAATCTCCAGTAAATCACCCACTTCCAGATGAGACTAATAAGGTCCCAAACTCTTACAATTCTAGAACAGGCAAGACATACATCTAATGACCAGAGTAAGGACTTCAACTATCTAACCCAATAATACATTCAAACACCACCCCATATAGTAAAACAAAACAGATAATCAAAGTACACAATAAAATATAAAATAAAACAATCTTAAAAACAGACAGACAATGAGGGGCCAGCTGAAAAATACTTAATAAATTAATAAAAGTTATAACAATAACTGAAGTTTGGAAAATAAGTCACTCTGTAGTGAAAGTCTTCAGCTCCCTCAAGTCCCTCTCACAGCCTGAGGGGCCAGATGAAGTCAGGGACTCTCACTCCTTAAACAGAAAAATGGGTTCCAAATTTTTTTTTTCCAGCCCCCGAACACCTTCACTACAAAAGGAGGCTAGACAAGGCACTCTCACTGCCTTCATGAATAATACTAAAGGCAGATTAATAGTATTTTCAGCCCCCAAGCACTCTCACTGCCAGGGAGGCAGAACAAGTCATAATTCACTCTCACTGCCCTCCAACCCAATAATACAACAGACAAAAATGGGATTAAAAGGTCTGACTGTGAGGGTGAACAGCTGCAAGATTCGGATTGAAAATCCTCTTCTCAAGAGTCCAAAGTGTGCAGGGCCCAAAAAGTCCCAAATGGGGACCAGAAACTACCGACGCCTGTGGCCAACACTGCAGAGCTCCCCTGGGGCACACCCTCCAGTATGCTCCTCAAAGAGCCCAATGGCTACCAACTCGGTCCACCGGCTACCTGGCTAGACCAGGGCCCAGCCTTCCGTGCCGCCGAATGCCCAGCATCCAGACCCCCACAGGATCAGAACCACTGAGTCACTGTACCACACCACTCCTTCCAGGCCTCACCTGCACAGGTCACAAGTCACTTCAAAAAGTCTTCCACCAACAAACTTAAAACCGGCAATCTTCCTTCCTATAAATGGCATCCAAATAGGTCCCAAGCAGGTCACCTCCTCATGAATCCTCACTCCAAAGTCTTGTCCAAATCACCTCCAAAGCACAATACCAAGTCCAGTCAAACCAGATAAAATCCAACAGACCCAGCACCAAAGTGAGTAGTAGCGGTAGCAGGCCGACAGAAAATGGCTTCAGTGCCGACAGAGAACGGCTTTAGTGCACACTGCAAGGATGTTCCAGTCGCCACCAATATCACTCCACATACATTCTTGACAGCCGGCTATAACTTAAAACTTTAAACTTAGTAAAACTTAATAAACTTAATAAAACTTAGCCGGGGCAGAAAGAAATAAAATATGTAGAGAAAACAATGAAACGAAACAGACTAGCTGCTCAAGCAGCTGATGGCACGCCGACGGCCATCATACTCATTTTTTTGAAAAGCTTCCTGGTGAAAACAGCAAAAGAAAGAGCTCAAGCAATTGACATTAGCTATGTTACAACCTGGAGGCCATACCAGGACACAAGAAGACAGGGTAGTATATGAACTTCAGTGCTCTAACCTTATGAATCCTATTAGAAATATACTCAGTCAAATCTGGGATACCTTGAGGTCCCAGGGAACTCCAACATTTATAAACACCCCAACAGTTGCCTTGAAAAAAGGCTAGAACAATCTGAGAAAGCCATACTGACACTAGGGAAAGTTTGATAATACCGCCCAGTTAATTCTGGGACCTTTAAAACAAGCAATGCTGCCGTGTGGCAGGTGCTACCACTGTGGCAATATTATCAGTAGGGGCTATGTTGAGCATCCTAGGATAAATAAAAAGTACTTGCTTAGAGGCACACTCACCTGTGACAGCAGCTTATTTGATCATCTTCCCTCAGTGCTCTCCATGGGCAAAACCACTAGAGTTCTTAAAAAAGAATTAGTGAACACAAGAGTAGTATCAGAATTAATCAAGAAAAGTCTTCAGTGGCACAACACTTCAGTGTTATGGGATACAGTCTGGCCTCACTGAGGTTCTAGCAGGGCTCACTAGGTGAGACGACTGGAACAAGCAACTAGAGAAACATGCACTGTATTAGCTGTTTACCTTGCGAACCTTCAAAGCAACAGGAATGGATGAGGGGGGGAATTGGCAGGCATGCTGGTAGCCTATCTCAGCACTATCTCAGAAAAAAACCCTCATCTTTCTACATTTGAGAGGTGGAGGGGGGCCCATCACTTCCTCAGCCTTATAAGCTCCCTCAGAATGGGCATATTTTAGTGTAAATATTATGGTTTCATATCTCTATTTGTCATTCCTCAAACACTCCCATCCATGTACCATTTTTGCCTGGGTAAATCCTGAAAAAGGACCCTTGGTCCAGTGTTCTTTCCCGGTTATCAAAAATTAAATAATAAATAATTGCTGATACACAGCAATGGATCCCTTCTATTATATTCTCTGTTTATGTACTTTGTTTTTTTTTTGTTGACTTTTGGCCTTTTTGAAATGTATGTATGCATCTTAAACTGATGACTGAGAACTGAAACTGCTAATATTCTGCTATAGCCCTGTGCACAGCACCCCTTCGGTCAAGAGAAGGGGTAAGTAGCATGCCGGTTCTCCTGCAAATGAAATGTCCGCTTCAAGAACAGTGTAGCTGGCAATAGGTAGGCTGTTGCTAGGAATCTGCTAGCAACATCCTGAGAATGTTGACAGTGGTGGGCCATGACACAGTGATGTCATCATGCGGCATACCATGTCATGGGCACTTCACAAGTTCAGCCTCACCTCAGACCTGGCATTGCAAAAAGTTTTCTGCAAAATGTGATCAAAGCACTCGAGAATGCCAGGATACCTACACTTATAGGACCAAATGTCTGCAGACCTGGTGATTCTGTACAGCATACAGTACTTGAGCAACTTAGTATTATTTTGAAAGTGCCTTTGTACACCCAATAATGCAGAACTACGGCTGGATTTTCAGACCGGTGAGACTGCCACAATTCCTGACTGTGCCAATGAAATGGTGCACTGGGCTTGCGGCACTGTGGTGGGGGGTTTCTATCCTGTGTGACAACTGATGCATGTTAAACTATTAACTATAGTTTTGTAGTCTAGCTTGTGTCAGTATCAGGGACCATTTTTGTGGAGCCTGCATCGAGATTTAGTGCAAGCTGCTGTAAGGTGGGGAAAACTGTCGCACCTGCATCTGAGCTTTGAAAATCCAGCATAGTTGTGACAAATGGGAATGACATAGCTGTGGGAACAAAGCGTTGTGGGTCAGGGCTTGACACAAGTCTCGTGCCACCATTTGAAAATCTGGCCCCTGTAAGTGAAGCTTTGCATTGTTTAACAGAAGCAGACAAGCATATGCTACTAGACAGTGACATTCTAATAAGAAAGAAATTGGAAAGGATAATATCCATGGAACAATGTAAACACCTTAAGAATCTTACTTCTACTTTTCTGTACAGTATACTTTTTTAGCTCTGTAGGATGTTTGTGCTAGGATACATATTTGACTGCCATAAACATTGCTGTAAACTATCAAGCTCTGGCCAGAGGGAGTACGGCTGTAGCCAAGGACACGAAGGAACACGGCACTGTCAGCCATGTCCAAAATAGCCACCAGAGTTTTCTGTGCATGTGCACCAAATTGCTCATGTGCTTTGCACTCCGGTGCCATAGTCTGTTGTGTCCAAGATGGCCACTGGAGTTCTCTGCATGTGCACAATGGTTTGCGTATGGTTATTGGGCTCCAGAGACCATCTTGTACACAGCAGACTGTGCTGCCATACTTCTGGAATTCAATGCACCTGTGTGAGTCATCGCCCATGTGCAGAAAACTCCAGTGCCATCTTGTACACAGCAGACAGTGCTGTGTTCTACAGACGGACTAAATAGTGTGGTGAACATGCAGTAATTGCCATTCACCTCCACTGTTTAGAAGTTCTGTCAGTATCTGGCATGCTTCCTTTTCTTTACTGTGCTTGCAATATGGCTGCAGGGCTATGTCCACTGCAGCCATAAAAATCAGGCTTGTGATATTAATGCTAACCAAACTGTTGGAGAGGAAGCAATCAAACAGAAACACTACACATGCAGTTTAACAAATATAAACCACTGCAGGCACTCAGGGTGCCAGCATTAGGGCACGAGCCATTAGGGCCCCCAAATCAGGATTCATCGCCCCCGCCCTGCAGTCCACCTCCCTGGAGTTGATATCTATAGATTGGGGGGGCACAGCCCCCTGCAAAAGCAGTGGTTGGCAACATTGCCGATTGGTGCCCTAATGACTTGGAGCCAGAACACTGGTGCATTCCAAGTGTGGAACCAATATAAACAGATTCCCTTTTTGGCATAAACTTGACTATGTATTTAAAACATTTCCATGTTTAAATTCATTTTCTTTTCTTCTGTTAACTTGAAAACACTTTTAGGAGAAAAATGACTTTCTGGAATTTCTACAGGCATTACCAGGGTTTTGTTGGCAGTGTCAGTGGCTCAGTAAGTAGCACACTCGCCTCTGAGGCCAGGAGTGCAGAGGGCTGTGGGTTCAGTTCCCATATCTGGCACTTGGGTTAATATCCCAGTACTGACAGTGTAGTGCAGCATTAGAGGGGTGCTGCACTTCTGAGGTGCCGTCTTTCAGATGAGACGTTAAACCGAGGTCCCATCTGCCTGGATTGGTGGTAGTTCAGGTGGATGCTAAAGATCCCATGGCACTTATCGAAAAGAGTAGGGGAATTTCCCTGGTGTCCTGGCCAAATTTCCCTCATTTCACTAAAAATACCACCAACAGCTTAATCTGGTTCAAGGTCAGTTGGCATTCATCTGTATCCCCCTTCCCTGGGTCATGCCTGAAAATAGGCAGGATTTGTCTAGTGCACTTACCTGGTCAACAAAAACTAAATAAAAAATAAATAAAAATAAATTTGTTTGTGCTGCCCCCCTCCCCACTGCCTGGGGCTTCGTGGCTGGCATACCCACCAATCTGTTTCCCCACCTGGGGTTCCTTCATTTGTGGCAAATACAGATTATGTCCCTGGAGGCTCTGAAGAGTCACTGGTCTGGCAAAACAATGCTTTACAATTTACTGGTGCAACCAGTTTTCACATGCAAGAATTATTACGGCTGTGGGCAGAGCCTATTGCCATTTTGGAATTGATCTGTTGCCTTAAAATGGCTGATCGTGGCACCTTCCATTGGACTTTTGGAAGTATCCTTCCGAAAGTCCAATGGAGCTTGTAACACTCCACCACGACTGACCGCTATGGAGTAACAGCTACACTATTTCAGCAGTTACCTACATCCTTGAACAAGAACTCGCGACATGCGCCGCATGCATGCGCAGTTCTGCTGGTGCTGCCAACTTGTGAATGGCGGAATGTTATCTAACATAGCTATGCATGCACGAATGTCGTGCATGTGCGTTGCGTCTCCTCTGCCATCTTGCGGATGGCACTCCTCCCGCACCCTCCCACTACTCCTGTCCTCCCTGCTTCTTCCGTCCCCCGTCCCCATGCCAACATCATGTACCCCCCACTGCAAGCCCACCCCAGTGTGCCCAAATATATTTATTTTTATTTTATTTATTTATTTATTCAATCTCAGATTACAATACCTTTGAGTACAAGGTGCTCATTTACAAAGGTTCCACGTCAGTGGGGAGGGGTGAATAAACATACAGAGGTAGTAATATAAAGATTAGGTTTAAAAAAACAGTAAAGTACATACTTTATTTATCTAGAATTAATAACTTTAGTAATGGAGAAGAAAGGAGCGGGGAGGTAATAAGAGAGAAGAAGAAAAGTCGTAAGCAGCCAGAAGGCTTTGTCAGTAGGAATAGAAAGAGTGACAGGCATGGGTAGTAGGTACTGTAGGTAGAAGGGGAGGTGGTGAGGGTGGGAGAGTGGAGGTAGGGTAGGAGGATATAGCAAGGGTTGGAAAGGTAAAGCTTTGGGGTGGAAAAGAGGGAACTGGAATGCGCACAGGTGGTAGCATCATTAGGTGAAGCAGTCACAGGAACTATTTGTTGTAAGATGCTGACAGAGCCTGTGCTTGAAAGGACCTAATCTTGATATGGATGGGATTTCATTGGGAAGTGCATTGAACCCAAGTGGGGCTCTGTAAGCAAATGACCGCTGCCCTTGAGATGTCTTGCACCTAGGAATCTTCAGAGATTGATGGGCTGAGCTTCGAATGTGCTGGGAGCTGGAGTGAGGGCTAAGGAGGTTCACAGTTACAGGGGGGAAAAAGGCCAAGAAGTGCTTTTTTAGCTAATAGGTATGTTTAATAGTGTATCCTTCTGCTTAGTTGAAGGCACCCAGATTGGGCATATAGGTCACATGTGTGGGTGAGGTGTGCAGCACCAGTGAGGAGTCTGCATGCCTTATTTAGTGCAATGGATATTCTATGGAGTGAAGAAGTAGTAGCAACACCATAGATAACCAAGCCATAGTTGACATTAGGTAAGAGAGAGCTGATAATTGCACTTCGGGTGTGAAGCAGTGTTTACGTCTGTACAGCAGACCAATCTTGATATTAACAGCCTGGGCAACGTTGTCAATGTGCTGAGCATAAGAAAGTGAGCTGTCCAGGGTTACTGCCAGATACTTGAAGTGTAGGATTTGTTCCAGAGGAACTCCCATGCAGTTTCAGATTGTAAGTGGTTGAGATTTGTGTTTGCTAATTATGCTATTTATTTTTATTTTTTTTGGTTTTCTCTGTGCCAAAATCAGGGTGCCCAATACTCGTGTCAGCATCATGTACCCCCAACTTATGTGGCACACTGGGAGCCCACCCCAGTGTGTTCAAATTTATGTTTTTTTCTTTTTTTCCCCTGTGCCGACATTGGGGTGCCCAATCCTCATGTCGGCATCATGTACCCCCTAACTCATGTGGCGCACTGAGAGCCCACTCCAGTGTGACCAAATTTATGTTTGTATCTATTATTTTCCTGTAAATAAAGAAAAACATCCCAACAACTTTTTCTCTTTTTACCTGTAAAAAGAAAATGGTCCCTCATCATTGCCTCAGTCCCCTCCCCATCCCCACCCTCCCACTGAGCACCCACCTCCCCGCACTCCTTACCCCATACTTACCTCTGGAGGTCAGCACTGTCATCTTCTCTGGACTGGGACACATTTGCACTCTTCAAAGCCAAACTGCAAACTGAAGAATCAAAGCTAAGTGGTATATGGTGTAATGGTAATCAATAGGGTTTTCAACTTATGTTGATATAGCAGCCATTTTTAGGAATTTTGGTCCCCAATTTTTTTTTTTTAATTTAATGTTTATTCAACATTATTCAAGTACAGAGAGAGGATCTTCTGTTTACATATGTATAACCAATGTACATAATATCGATATAAACTTGGAAAAAGGATCCCCTCTCTCCTGCCCCCCCACCCTCGGTTCACACAGGGAGAGTCTTTCTATTTATAAAGTCTCTACTACCAGGTGTAGAACCTTCTATGTACTCTGGAGCGTATACAGAGTTAGCAAAGAACCCCAGTTTTTGAGAAATTTCTGTGATTGGTTGTTCAAACTAGTGATGGTCTACTCTAGACGAAGGTTGGCCAACAGTTCTTGTAGCCATTCACTGTAAGAAATTTCCAACTCGTCCTTCCACTATCACAAAACCAGTCTCTTAATGGACAACGCAATGAGGGTTATGTGATATCTTTTGCTAGTAATAGTAAATGAAGAGAGGTCCCCCAGGATACAAATTTCCGCTGTGAAAAGGTCTGATAGACCCAGAAGGGGGTCAACTTTTTGTTTGATTACGGTCCAAAGGGAGGCAACCTTAGGGCATTCCCAGAAGATGTGAAAAAGGTTGCCTTCATTCTGCCTTCGTTCTGCTGGCACCTGGCACAAACAGGCAAAGAGATCAAGCCTAATCTCGCCATCCTCTGGGGGGAATAATACAGATTATGCAGTAGTTTAAACTGTATCAGACGAAGTCTGTCTTGAGTCAGAAGCTTGTGACAGGCCTTCCATAAGGAGGGCCAATCCAAATCGTGTTCAGGAAAAAATATGGTCCAGTACGGGGACGCACCAAGATAATCTGGCCACTTCCAATTATACAATATCTCATACAATTTAGAGACAGCATGCGGGAGGCCCACGTTGGGGATTAAATCCGGGAAAGGAAGACCCAGGGATGTTGGTGACGCATTACCAAAGCGTTTTATTATGAGGTGCTGCAACTGGTATATCCTAAACTTCGCAGAGTTCAGAATATGAAATTTGTCGAGGATTTCAGAAGAGGTTAACCATTGACCATCTGGTTTTCGAAGGGTTGAAAGAGAACAATTCCCTATCAGGGGGATCCATCTCAACTGTAATGGCCTACCCTCAATTGTGAGGTTGGGATTACCCCACCAAGGTTGAGTTGGGTCCAAGGTATGCTTGTATTTCAGGAAGGAGCAGAGCTGTGAGTGGATATGAACAGATAATGCCACAGGAATGTTTTTAAGCGTGGGAGGTAGTGACCTTGGATTAACATGTAATAATGCAGCAGGTGAGAGCCCATGGGCTTGTATTATGTTCTTCTCTATTTGGAGCCAAATGGGAGTGTAGGACTGCGCCTGTTAGGGATAGTCCCACCTAAGCCATTGCAAATATTTGTTTGGATGACTGGCCCAATAATAGAGCCCTAAATGGGGGAGTCACAATCCCCCTTTCAATTTCGATGTTGTGAGTTTATCATAAGCTATCCGGGGCCTTTTATCCGACCAAATGAAGGCCAAAAAAATCTGATGGATTTTTTTAAACCACTTCATTGGCAACCAGATGTTCGAAAGATTTAATGGATAGAAAAGCCTGGGAAAAATATTCATCTTGATGACGTTGATTTTACCCCAAAGAGATAAGGGGAGTAACGCCCACCTGTTGAGATCTTGTCTAATATTGGTTGTCAAGGACTCTAAATTTAATTGGAAAAATCTAGTTGGCTCCCTGGCCAAGTACAGCCCCAGATATTACAATATGTTGGGTTGCCAAGAGAAACCCACCGATGTCACCGCAGCCTTTAGAGCCTTGTGATTTAAGGGGAAGACTACCATCTTGTCTTCGTTTAATTTATAATTAGACATAGAGCTAAATTCTCTTAATGTGCATCGTAATGCGGGTATGGATTCATCGGGTTGAGATAGTTAAAGGAGAAGGTCATCCGCGTATGCCAGCACTTTGACAGTGCACTGCTGAACACCTACTCCCTGAATTTCCGTGTTATCCACAATCCTCCAGATAGGCTGTTCCATGTAGATATTAAACAACAAGGGGGATAATGGACAACATTGCCTAGTGCCTGCATGGAGCCTAAAGGAATCGGACAAAACCCCATTGCAGACGACTCGGGCCATGGGAGATTTATATAAAACCCTTATCCACTCTATAAAAAGGGGAAGGAATCCAAAGGCTACAAGTGACTGAAACAAAAAGTTCCAGTCAACCCTGTCAAATGCCTTCTCGGCATCCAAAGAGATGAGCACAGCAGGAAAATCATCATCCCTGGAAGCCGAAGAGACATGCAAGAGGGTTCTAAAGTGGTCAACTGAAGATCTCCCCTTCATGAAACCTACCTGCTCCGGACCTATAATATCCGGCAGGACAAGACTCAGACGATCCACCAGGAGCTTCGTTAAAATCTTTAAGTCCAGATTGAGGAGCGAGATCGGCCTATAACTCTGAACCTGTTCGTGAGGTTTACCGTGCTTCAATATTAAAGTTATCAAGGCTTTGAACAGGGAATAATCTAGAGCTTGGCCAGAGAGAACATACTGGAATAGTGAAAGCAATTCGGGTGCTAATTGAGACGTGAAGGCTTTATAAAAATTGGCGGAAAATCCATCCAGTCCGGGTGTCTTGTCCACGGGTAGGTCCCTGATAACACTAAGTATCTCTTCTAAAGTAATGGGGGTGACTAGGGAGGACTTCTGCAGGTCCGAAAGTTGAGGTAACCTGATTCAAGAAAAATAGGAGATAATTGAGACGCAGAAGGAGGGTCCACCATGGAGCTATACAATTTCGCATAAACACGAAATTCCGAAGTTATGTATGCAGGGGAGGGTATCACTCTGTTGTGAACGGACTGCAGCTATCAATCTATGGGACTCTAACTGTTTGAGCTTGAGGGCTAAAAGATGCCCTGCTTTGTCACCCTGATCTACTTGATAGGCCTGAGTTTTTAAAATAGCAAACTCTGCCTTTTCTCTTAAGATATTCAGGTATGAGTCTCTGAGTTTCACAAGGGTCTCTCTGACTTGTTCCGGGGATTGAGGGGACAGCTCCTGTTCAATGGCCCTAATTTGGGACAGCAAGCTTTTGAGCTGCTCGTTCTGCTCTTTCTTCCTTTTGGAAGCTAATCCTATCAACACCCCACGGAGATAAGCCTTGAGTGAGCACCATTCGATATCAGGCTTCTCCGTAGAACCAAAATTAATATCTATGAAAGTGGAAATGTGCTCGGAGATAAAAGTCTCGTATTTTGGGATCTTTAACAATTGGTTATTGACCTTCCATCTCTTGCCAAAAGTGGGAAATTTAGATAAAGAAATCGAATAGGCAACTGGTGAATGGTCAGAGAGTGGCCCTGCTAATATCTCCGAGTCCACCACCACTGGGATTAGTAAGTGGGAAATCAATATGTAGTCAATGCGGGACGAAGAGTGGTGCACAGAGGAGGTAAAGGTAAACCCAGTATCGGATGGGTGAAGAATGTGCCAAATGTCCACTAATTCTGTGCTATCCAACCAATCCTGGAGAGCTCGCTGTGCTGGGGAAAGCCCTTTACGGGGCCTACTAGAACAATCGATTTGAGGATCGATCACCAGATTGAAATCGCCCCCAATTATTAAAGGGATTTGCAAAAACGAGGAAAGGATATTGAGAATGCATGTGAAAAAACTGGGGGTGTCAGTGTTAGGACCATATATACTGCCTAAAATAACCTCTTTGGTATAAAGTTTGCCTTTTACAAACACATAACGTCCCTCAGGATCTGCTATGATTTGAGCAGGAACAAACGGTATGGCCCTGCGCAACAGAATCATGACACCCCGACTTTGGGTGTTACCTTCTGTCGCTAAACATTGACCCATCTGCTGCCTACGGAGCTGCATAGCCTCTGAATTTAATAAGTGAGTTTCCTGCAGGAACGCAACATCTGCAGAAAGCAGATTGAGATGCTTGAGAATTTTATATTGTTTGATTTTGTGCCTGGCCCTCTGGACATTCCAGGAAATTACCCTCGTTGTCCCCATCTTATCTTAATGTAAAGAGGTTATGATATGTCAGAAATATTTAGTAGAGAGACCTGTCCTGAGTCCCTGTATGAACTTACCCACCCAGCCCCCAACTTGGCCCCACAAATTCCCAACAGATTGAACATCAAAAACATTTCCCAGCCCACCCCCTCATTTTACAATTCGTCGTTTGCATCACACCCTAGAGCTTTTTCTCTTCTGCTCCAGCCACCCCACCAAACCTAGGAAATAAAAATTGTAACCATAACCTGAAAGCACTATTAATATTTCTAAAGTACAATGCAGCAAATGAAGGAATTTTTGTATTATAGTAGCTGCGACAATGAGATGATCATTCCAGAATCGTCCTTATAAATGGACATGTTCAGCACTAATCGGCTAACATGTATGGCATCCAGCTAACAAAACACTAGAGACATTGACCTGAAGTGAGGTTTAAACATTAACTTGACACAAAACCTGGTCTGGCATAAACACCATGCTAATAGAACAGGCGAACGTAGTTGCACTCCAGAAGTAAACTGCTCTTCTATTCAAAATCTAAAGGCCATCTTGTAACGCCCCTGAAATCCCTAATGCAGCTCTTATGCAGCAGGCTGACTGAAATTATAAAATGAAATAGAGGGGCGTAAGGAGCCAGAGCCTCGTACCCGACTTCCCTTAACATAATGAATCCCCTTCTACTCCCCTTGTTAACAATAGTGTAGAACGCCTCTAATCCAGACAGTTAAGGGAGCCTCATAATAACCAGTACATGCAGATCCCAAAGTGAAAGTCATTCCAGGGGGAATCACATAGCTCTGCAGGAATAAGACAAGTAGGTGCCTGGGTCAAAATATTCCCAAATCGAAAAATTCGGACGTAGCAAGGCTGCCCTCTAGCGGTAGAACTGCTGGTGGAAAGACCATAGGGAGCCCATACCCTTCTCGAGATTAATACTAGCAATTGCCATCCCGCTGAGCGAAAGACATGCAGCCTGGCTTAAATCGCATTCCCGAGTCCCAGCAACAGGCACAGAGGCGGAAGCCAACTCCTAGGGAAGAGGTAGGTATCCTCATCGCTAGAGCCATAATTACATAAGGATAGACATGGGGTACCAAAAATCAGTCACATCCACAGCGGTTCACCAAATTTCCAGGCTCAAAAGCGTTACAGGAAAGCCTTTGTCTATCTGCCAACTTAGTCCCGCATGGGAAGGTGTCCTTCTGCTCTTGTTAAACACCATTCTTCAGGAGCCCTTGAACAAATTTGGAAAAGATGACTTCAGTTGTCCCAGCGCAGAGCCTGGCTTTTTAAAGGACACCCCAGCATCAGAAATGAGAACCTTTAGCTTGGCTGGATATAACATCCGAAACTTGATGCTCGCCGCTATCAGTTTAACCACCATAGGGTGAAAGGCCGTTCTCCTCTGGCGAACTGAAGCGGGTAAATCCTGGGCTATTCTCAGGTGCTTTCCCTCCCAGGTGATCTCCTGAAGCTCTTTTGTCTTGTTGATGAAGTGTTGCTTTTCCCTGAAATTGAGGAAACGACAGATGAGAGTCCAGGGGGGAGCCTCAAGGGATGGCTTGGGGCGTAGCGCTCTATGGGCTCTTTCAATAGAATAACTGGCCCCAAAGGGAGTCGGGCCAGCTAACTTCTCAATGAGCTTTTGTGTGAATTTCATTGGGTCATGCCCCTCTTCTCCCTCAGGGAGACCCACAATCACAACGTTATTCCTCCTGCTGTGCCCTTCAAGGTCTTCCACCTTCTGCTCCAACTTGGCAAGACACTGTCTACAGGCAGTTAGCTCAGGCTCAAACCTGTCCTGACATTTCTACAGTGAAAAAATCCTCGCTGAATTGTCTGTAACCCCCTGGGCCACTTCGTCTAATTTCTGGGAGACAGTGGCAAAACCTGCCGTCAGGGTGTGTAAATCCTCCTTGAAGGGTTTAAATTCCTCAAGGAACTGCTGCAGAGTGAGTGGCTCATTCACTGCCGAAGCAAGAGCAGGGTTAGTGCCTCCCTCCACCCCTTGGCTGGAACTAGAGGCCCGAGGCTTCTTTGGGGCCTTTTCAGGTGAAACTGGGGGAGTGTGCTTCAGAACATTTTTTTTTTGCATCTACCTCCATTATACCCGCGAATCTGCTTTCGCCGCACGCTCACACTGTTCCCATGTCGAGAAATTGCGGTCTGGGGTAGCCGGTGTCTGTAAAAATGAATGGATCGCTAATTTTGGAAAGTGGGTGGCTGGAGCTCCATGGGAAGGCTACCGCTCGGCACGATGCATCGCCGGAAGTCCCTTGGCCCCAGATTTTTAACATGGGGTTTTGGGACCCCACCTCATAAACACTGTCACTTTCATTTTGTTACTCTGTCCCAAAAGGTGATTTCATGATCGCTGCATGAAATCACCTTTTGGGACCGATTAATGAAATTGGAGTGCCACTGTTCATGAGGTGGTGTCACAAAAATCCCATGTTGCAAATTTGGTGAAAAAAAAACAAAAAATGACTGCTTTACAAGCGTGCACTGTGCAGTTTCTATGCACGCTCCTAACTTCGCCAGTTTTTAATATTTTCACTCCAAATTTTCAACATTGCCATTTTTGCACACCTCCTTATTAACAGTATGGCTGTAATTTTTCACATCCTGACTGAAATGTGTTTTTGCACTGGTGGCACAGAATGGCATGGCGGCCCTGTGAATTCACCTTTCAGGACAAGTGAACGAAATGGCAGTGGCATTCTTCATGAGGTGGGGTACCAAAAAAGGCCATGTTGAAAATTTGGTGAAACAACTCCCAAAAATGGCCAAGTTACACCAGGTCGTTCAAAATTTTCTATGCACACGAGTAACGTGTAACTTTGGTCATTTGGTAGCTCACCACAGCCCTATCGGCTCTGGCTAGATCTTGTTAACGTAGCAGTGCGTGACGCAAGTGAAAGCTGTTACCTACAGTATACTTTTTTAATTTATTTTAGATTGCCGCTTATCTCCTGACTTGTACGATACCCATCTTTCCCATTATAAGTCTGTTTTGTTATTTTTGTTCACATTTGAAATAATAAATGGAGTGCTGCTTTTAATGGCTCAGACTTTTATCAGTCTTCTCAGCTGTTTTTGTACACTTCTTTTTTCATATGGTCAAGGTGCAGTGTCTGCTGTATGCTAATTCATTATAGTTACATGAAAAGTGGCTTAAACAATGAGGGCGGGATATTCAGAAGGGTTGCGCATGGCGCAACACAGTTGCACAATGTGCAACCCACTGATGCATCCCGGCACGATATTCAAAGGGGGATTGAGCCTGGCACAAATCCTGATGCACCGGAGCGCATCAGTAATGTATGCGGTTCAGGTGGGGGGGGTGTGACCATGCGTGAATGGATCCATTCACATATCTGGACTATGAGTAATGGTATGGCTGCATGCCCATTGGCTCACGCTGTGGACCAATGTATGACAGCCCTACTGTAATGGAGTCAGTCGGTACGGCGGGCGGCAAGCAGGTGGAGTGCCGCCACCACTGCTGACCGGGGAGCGGGCGGTGGTGCTCAGTGGGTGGGTGGGGAGGGGTAATGCTGGACCACCAGGGTTGGATTGGTTCATCATGTGATATTACTGATGCCCATGATCGGGCTGCGAGCGGTCCACTGGACCGCCGGGGATATAGGACTATAATGTTACTACATATGCCCACGAATGGGCTGCGAGCGGTCCACTGGACCACCAGGGATATAGGACTATTATTTTATCTACATATACCCGCAATCGGGCTGCAAGTGGTCCACTGGACCACCAGGGATAGAGTTAACTGTGTTAAAGACACTAATGCCCGCAATCAGGCTGCAGGTGGTCCACTGGACCACCAGGAATATTGGACATGTTCTGACATATACACATGCCCGCAATTGGGTATTGGGGCACTTTGCTGTGATGTGCAGGGGGTGTCAGTCCCTGATGGCTGCTGCCTGGCAGGGCACCAGGTGCAAGTCACTGGGGATCGGCGCACCTGCATGCAAATGGGGCCATAATGACATGCAAATGGCCCCATTTGCACCTTGCATACATTATGGCCCCATTTGCATGTGCACTTTTGAATATCACGGTTGTTGCACCTAGTGCAACGGAACGTATGCTAGCACATCACCCTGCTCCACTCTGGCCATTGCGCTGGTGCAGTGCCACTGTGCCATGCGTACTGCGGGTGGCCAAGGAGCCATATTCAATGATGCTGTGCCATGGCGCAGCTCTGTTGAATATCACCCTGTCAATGCCCCTATGCATCCAAGTTGCACTGCACCAAGGCTTGCACCACAACCTGGCGCAGTCTGAATATCCCACCCTGAGTGTTCAAAATACTGAGGAAAATTTAGTCGTAGCCATATTAAAAAGAGTGCTCCTTTTATTATTTCTACTGTAAATAAAAGTGCTAAAACAAACTCAAAGGAGATATGGGGCAATGTAAAATAAACTGAAACAGTAGAGGTCACAGTTTTCACTGTGATCAGCACTGCTGCTTTAACATCTACCTCCAAACCCCTTTTTATGTTGGCTTGCTGCACTTGCGTGCAAGTCAACATCTTGCAGTAGTGCAGATTTGGAGGCACGGTCGCTGTTGGGCGAATGCAGGGCATGCATCAGTAGGTGTGTCCCTCATTCCCCAATCAGCCTGCATGCCCCATGCATGCTAATGTGGCGAGGACATCTAAAGAAAGGTCCGCTGCAATCCGAGCAAAGCTCATCAGATGCAGTAGACCCTTCCTGCGTGCTCGCTACATGAGCAGCATGGTGGGTGGCTGCCCACCCAATGGCCGACTTGGGGGGTGCCCAATCCCCCAGTGGCTTACTGTGGCTGCACAAGCAGCCCCCCCATTTCCTATATGCTGAGGGGGTGCCCAATCCCCCTTGGTTCTTGCGTTCTCACCCTGCTTTTATTGTGTGCCGACAGGGGAGCCCACTCCCCATCAGCATAAATCAGCCACCCTCCCACATTTCTTATATGCTGAGGGGGGTGCCCAATCCCCCTCAGCTCTTGCCTCCCCCCCACCTTTCACTGTGCTGATGAGGTGCCCAATCCCACGTCGGCATAAATTCCCCCAATTTTCTGCCAGCGAGGGATTGCCCAATCCCCCGTTGGCTGCAGCACCCCCCCAAAAACAGTTAGGTGGCACACTGGGAGCTAATTGCTAATTTCAGATCCCTGGCTAATTTCAGATCCCTGTAGCCTGAGGCCAATTTGGCTCAAAATAGAATTGGACTTTATCCAGTCTACAGGTATTGATCCCCCGACCTTGTTTTATGTCAAGACTTCTTCCCTACGAGATATTCAAAAATGTCCAACGCCAGTGACTTCATTAAGAATACACGCTCAACTTTGTTCTTTTCTGCATTACAAACCTCATCTGGATTTCTCTCAATCCATATGGAACTCGCCGTCTTTCTTAATAAACAAACAGAGAATTCCCTCTAAGTGGTTGCCTCAGCTGGGAGAAGGGATCTTATCTACTTTCCTTGAGGGTGAAGAGTCCTGGCTTTCCGTATCCAATATTATCTCGAAATTTAATATTCCAGTATCTAGCCACTTCAAGGTCCTCCAACTTAAACACCTTCTTGCTAGAACGTGGGCAATATTCCCCCCCCATCCCCCCCATTTTCTTTCTTACCGGAGCTTATTCCG
Source organism: Neoceratodus forsteri (assembly GCA_016271365.2). NCBI lineage: Eukaryota > Metazoa > Chordata > Ceratodontiformes > Ceratodontidae > Neoceratodus > Neoceratodus forsteri. The sequence continues at coordinate 1,273,707,913 of CM057450.1, read as the reverse complement.
TTGTTAAGTCCTCCCAAGGTAATTTTGAAACTATACCAGGCCCTTTTTCATTAGCGGTTTGGAGGTTCCTATAGTCCCACTAAATATTGGTCCTCACTTTTCCCCCAATATACCTTTGACTGGCCCGTACTATGGCGGTACTGCCACAAGTTTGTGTCGCAGGACAGACTATGGCTCATGCAAAACCATATTTTACATAATCTTTACTATACTCCCCCAAAACTTGATAGTTGGGGCCTTCTAGACTTGGATTTATGTTCTATATGTTCCCTAGACAAAGGGACACTTCTCCACATTTTTTTGGCAATGTCCTAAGATAACCCCCTTGTGGAATTCTATTAAGACCAAATTGGAACCCTTGTTGGGTCTTCAGGATTGCTTTACCCTGGAAGTTTGTCTGCTAGGGGACTTATCCCCTATTGATGTTACCACCAAGGGATTTCATATTTCCATGATAGCTTTGTCTGTTGAAAAAGTCGTCCTCAAGCATTGGAAGGATGATATTTGTCCATCTTAGCTAATGAAGTTTTTTGCAATTTATTTCTTTACTTTTTGAGACAGTATAATCATATCCTTATTTTGCTATGGGAGCGCAGGGTCCAAAGGACCCTGCGCTCCCATCCATAGTTCCACCACTTGCCTCCAGCCCTCTGAACTACCATGAAGTAGTAATCACCTGAGTTACCTAATTATTTTTCAAAGTTAAATTCCCCTTTTCCCTGGTGTCCACTGGTACCCCCTCACCCTGCAGTTGTGCCCCAGTCCCCATGCATTTCTACTTAATAGGCCTGGTGTCTAGTGGCACTCCCCCACCCTCCCATTTCAATACACTGTTTTTTTAACATTGTCATTAGTTTCCATTGGTAATCCCGCACCCTCCATTTCTGCTCCAGTCCCCATTAATTTACATATAATAGCCCTGGTATATAGGGGCACCCCACCCTCCAATTTATTAAAACAGTTTTTCTAGATTGTCATTGGTGTCCAGTAGTCCTCCCCCACCCTTCAAATCTGCCCCAGTCCCCCATTAATTTCCATATAATAGCTCTGGAGTTTAGTGGCACCACCAGCCTCTGATTTATATAAACTGTTGTTGTTTTTTTTATAGTGTCATTGGTGTCCAGTCAAACCCCCATCCTCCCATGGCCAACTCTGTTCATAGTTTTGTCTCTCTGGTGTGTAGTGGTAACCCCCATCCCCACTTGTCACAATGATGCTGAAAATAACAAATGGTCTCTCAATGTTTTTAATTTAATTTTTTTTAAATCTGTCCTGTTTTTTATATTTCCATTGGTGTCCAGTGGTACCCCCCACCCTCCCGTGCCTGACCCTGTTCATTATTTTTTCTTCCTGGTGTCTAGTGGTCCCCCCACAGCCTGTCTTCTAACAATTATGCTGTAAATTAAAAAATGGTTCCTCAATGTCTTTTTTTAAATCTCTAAGAAAAGAAAAATACACTGCTGATGCTCACCCACCCTCCCACCTGACCTCACTGTGCGCCCACCCCCATCCCCTAGACCCCCACACACACCCTCACTCACTTGAACAGGTCCCGATGTGAAGATGCATTTTCCAATCGAAGACCCATCTTGCTGCAGCAGTCGGTGACTGCAGTATAAATACCCATTTCATACAGCAGTCACCGCCAGGCAGCAAGACATGTCTTTGATCGGAGAGTGTATCTTCACATCCAGACCTGTCCAGGTGAGTGGTGGTGTGTGGGGAGGTATTGGGGGGTGCATGTTGGTGGGTGTGCAGTGGAAGGTTGGGTTGGGGGGTGGGTTACCATCAGCAATGCATATTTTTTTATTAGACATTTAAAAAAAGAAAAAGAAAAAGCAAGACATAGAGGGTCTTTTTTATCTTCAGGATAATTGTTACAAGAAAGAATACAAAAAAGCTGTTTATATAAATCGGTGGTTGGGGGTGCTACTAAACACCAGGGCTATTATATGGAAAGTAATGGACAGGGGACATAATTGGAGGGTGGGGGGTACCATGGACACAAGGGAAAATGGGGAAAAAAAACATCCTTTTTTGTTTCAGGCAATCTTTTGGCACATAAAATGAAAAAGGATTCCTTGACACAAAGATGAAATCAGAAAAAAAAATTAAGACCAATATCCTTTTTCATGCAAAGGGATCATTTTTTGTTTGAAGGAAAAAGGGTGATGAGAAAGGATCCCTTGGCATGAAAAAGGAATCAGAAAAAAACTGTCCGAAATACTTTTTCATGCCAAGGGATGCTTTTTCAAATGAACAAGGATTCCTTGGCATGAAAAAGGATTTTTTTTCTGATTTCTTCTTCACGTCAAGGAATTCTTTTTTTTTTTTTTTCATTCAAACAAAAAAGGATCCCTTGGCATGAAAAAGGATTTTGGACTTAGTTTTTACCAAAATCCTTTTTTGTGAAATATGATCCTTTTTTGTTTGAACAAAAAAGGATATTAACTAGGCACAAAAAAGTGTTTTCAATTAAAAAAACACTGGACGTTAATTTTTCAAACAATCTAGTGCAGAATCCACCTCATGGACTCCTGATGAGCCAGATACATGTTGTGGTATCTCAGCAAGATGTCAGTTAGGAGACTTTAGAAAGGTTTTTTTTTTGTGAAAAAATGGAAAACAAGATGATGACTCACAAAAAAAGGATTTATTTTCTCACAAAAAAGGATTACCCTGTCAAGAAAAAGAATCCTTTCTTGTGAGACCAAATTCCTTTGTCATTCTAGGAAGCTATTCAAAAGAGTGAACTGAGCATGCCAAGAACCCAAAAATGTTAAATTAAATAACTCTGCAACAGATTAATATGGTTTCACCAAACCAGTGAAAGGCACTTCTACAGGGCAAACCCTCTGTACCCTGAGGATGTCCGACCAAAATTCCAAGCCATCTGGGTGCAGTGCAATGATAAATAAAGCACAAAACAAATGGTGAATTTTAATGTTTAAGCACTATGCAAAGCTCGAAATCCACCAATTTGACCAAAACAAAACTTGGCACATCAGGACTGCACATGCAAAATGTTGTGCAAATCTGTTGAACAGTTGTAAAGTTATTAAAGTGCATAATTTGATGTTTAACATTAAAGTGCCTACTCAACCCTAACTATAGGGGTGCTACCGTGCCCCTATAATATATCTACTATATATACATATATATATTTATATATTTACAAAAAACTCCATTAATGTACCATTTAGGGTTAAGACTACGGTGACAAAAGTAGGGAAATGTGATTTTAGGGTTTCCAACCCTAACCCCCCCACACCTGAAGCAAATCAGGGGTGGAGTCTTCCTTGGGGTTGTCAACCCTAAAGCTCACCCCATTGTATACACTCCTGAGACATACACACCAGTGTCCATTACATCTGAACTGTTTTGCTACCTCAATGGGATGAGCTTTTGGGTTGACAACAACAAGGAAGACTCCACCCCTGATTTGCTTCAGGTGTGGGCTGGTTTTAGGGTTGGAAAACCTAAAATCACATTTCTCTACCTTTGTCACTGTAGTCTTAACCCTAAATGGTGTATTACCAGAGTTTTTTGCAAAGAAGTTCCTTACTTTTTGAGATAGTATAATCTTATCCTGCCTTGCCTCTAAAGTTTGGTACAAACCCTTAAAAAGAACTATAGCTTCTGGGCATATTCCTGTCACAATCCCCAAGCAAAATGCAACAATATAACCTGGACCAGTTATTTATACACATTAAAACGGACCTTGATCGTTGGGTGTCGCTCCCTATTTCTCTCTGGGGACGTATCAGTATCATTAAAATGAACGTCCTGCCCCGTTTACTGTACCCCCTTCAGATGCTAAATTTATTTCTTCCTCACTCCTGGTTTCATCAGGTACATAGTATTATCTCTAAATTTATTTGGAGAAATAAATCGCCCCAAAGGGCAATTGCTAAACTGCAGAGGGCCAAAGAGCATGGTGGATTGCAAGTCCCCAACATTTACTATTACTATCTGGCCATCAATTGTGCCATAGTTTCTCAATGGCTAAAACCCACAAAGGATCCCCCATTATGGTTACAAATAGAACAGTCAATATGCTGCACTGCAGGAATTGATATCAAGTGCCTTCCCTATCTTACTGCTAATAAAGTTCCCAAATTATGTAAATCCACGCCAATTATGACTTCGGTACGGATACACGCTCAACTGAATAAAACCTTCGGGCATTTATTATCGAAGGATGTGTCCCAACCCCTCCTCAAAAATCCCAATTTCAAAATAGGGGGTAAAGTTATTGCCGCATCATTTTGGCCGCTGGATTGCGAAATCACAGTGGCCGACTTAATCGAAAATGGTAAATTACTTACATTCTCAGAGTTTGGTGTAAAGTATAAATTACCTGTTTCCTTTTGTTTTAAATACCTACAGATAGCTCACGTGCTAACACAGCACTTTGGTAATGGCCTCTGGAGTCGGTATATGACTAGTTCTATACTTAACTCACTTTCCGGGAGACCTTCGTCTCACTACGTCACCTTCTATTATAAGCCACTTCGAATAAGTAGTAATGAACAAGAGAGTGTACAGCACTATACGTGGGATCGGTCCCTCCCCTCTGCCTCCCAAACACCCCGCCAATGGCAGCAAATCTGGAAAAGGTTGTATAAGGATATCAGGTGGGACCGATACAGGCTGCTCCAATTTTATGTACTGCATGACTTATATTACACTCCTGTAAAACTTAACAAGATGGGGCACCATACATCGGAACTGTGTACCAGGTGTGGCTCACAAAGAGGTACACTTCTCCATATCCTCTGGGAATGTGACAAAGTCATTCCATTTTGGGCTGCCATCAGATCTAAATTGAATCCTATGCTTGGGCTTCAAGATGCCTTTAAGCCCGAAATCTGCATTGTAGGTGACTCAGGTGACACTCTAGTAGGTAACCAAAGGAAACATATGACGCTGATATCTCTCTGTGCCAAAAAAATCATATTGCGCCACTGGTTAGACCAGCAAATCCCCTCGTACATGGAGTGGCATAAAGAGATATTGTTTGCTTTGCAAGCGGAATATTTTATTGCCAATATGTCTAAGAGTAGCAAAAAAATACCAGAGAATATGGGCACCTCTATATACCCTGTTATCCACATAGGAGCACCTTGGTCTAGATCTGACCTTGATATAGTTTGGTGATGGTCATTAGTTCAGTCCCCTCTCATTTTTCCTCACTTGGTGGGTGGCTATTCCCTACGCTGTCTCAAAAGGGAATTCTTTTCCCTTTTACATATTGCAGTGGCGAAGAGGGAGGGTTGGGGAGAGGGTATATAAGGGTTTATTAGTTTTTGTGGTTGTATTGTATTATACCAGTGGAGTCGGATACTTCTGTTAGATAAATGCAAACTTATTGAATATTACCTGTCCCTGGTTACTGAAGTGGGCAATTCTTGTACCCTACAATCTGCATTTTAAACTAGGTGTATATTGCCTTGATATATATCAGTGGTTGTTTACCTAGTATCTGTACAAGAGATCTGCATATTGTATGGTAAATCCACTGTTTTTTGGAATGGAACAATAAAGCATACTTAATTTAAAAAAAAAAAAGAACTATAGCTGTTATACACAGTACTGGCTGATCCCCTAGATGAATTTGTTTATATTTTAGAGCATGAATATGGGTACTTCTCACCTCACTACACCTGTGATTGGTACCAGCACCTTGAAAGTTGCTTGATTAGCCTTGAAATATTACACTAAAAATATATACAGTATATTAACCATATAGAGATAAGGTCCAATGTGAGTGAATTAAAATTAGCAAGTTATTTATTTATTTGAGCTTAATCTCATATCTTTAATATTTTGCACATAGCACATGTCCTCAGCTCATCCAGTACATGTGCCATAAAAACATCTGTTTTTTTATATAGAATGTTCAAATAACAATCTCTTTAAGATGTATATAGGTCTTGTGAGACTTTAAAGTTGTAAATTCATACCCATATAATTGTATTTTGCACAAACCATATATTTCAGTTCCTTTAAATTAAGGCTTATGTAGCAACAAATGGCTCTTTCCTTGTATAGCTGCCTGCCTCTTCAAGATGTGTACAATTACCCAATCTGAGGGTCCATACGCACTGCAGTCCCAGAACATATTTAATTTCAGTCTATACAAGTCCATTCACATCAGTAGTATAAGTTCATATATCTCGTCAAATGTTAAATTTCAGCCAATCAGCGCATGCCACGTCATTTGACAGGTGGGCGTGGCCTAAAACGGACCAATCAGCATCGCCCCCTTGTTAAACCGGAAGTCCCTCCCTAAAATGTGCTAGCCCCAACCCTTTCTGGCGGAAATGACACGCGTTTGAACCCGTGTCCCACCCCTTGCGCAGGAAATGACACGCGTTCGAACCCGTGTCCCACCCCTTGCACAGGAAATGACCCCCACTGAAACCCTGGAAGTGACCTAACACCACCATTTTGTAAGCGTCCTGCGCCCCTCCTTCTCGTACACTCCTCGATCCCCTGCCAGACCATCCTAGCTGGAACCCGAGTCCCACCATGCTAGCTTGAACTCCTGCATCCCTCCTTTCTCCTGCACCCCCACCAGCCTGGCTCAAACCCCTGTCCCCCTTCTCCTGCACCCCCACCATCCTGGCTCGAACCCCTGTCCCCTTTCTCCTGAACCCCACCATCCTGGCTCGAACCCCTGTCCCTCTTCACCACCATGCTCCTCCCACCCCAAAAATCAGTTAGTGTTTATGTAGTGGTATGCCCCTGTAGGCCTGGTGTATAACTGCAGGGACATGTGTTTGTTTTTTGATTAGGATATTTTCAGAAAGAAGTATCTAGGAGGGAACCTGATCGTGCAGAGGTTTCACAGATCTGTGTGGAGACCCCCACCCCCGAGGGAAATTCATCTGCTTGTGTGAGTACCTCTTTTTCTGTTTTTGTAACAATATACAAAATTAATTAACATGCATCTGTAGGACTGTGTCAAACTTGCATCAAAAGGATAGCTTTATGTATATGCATGTAACATTTATAAGCTAAAACGGGGGGACCTCTGTGTAAATAAGATGGTTCAGCAGTTTTCTCTGGATAGCATTGCAACAATCGCAAAAAACTAATTATTTATACTTTGTCATGAATTAGAAAGAATAAAATATATCAGAAAAAGGAATACACATACCTATAGTTCACCCCTCAGCTCTGTGTAGTATCAAGGAGAAGGCTGAAATGAAATGTGTGTGTGATATTTATAATGTTTTGAAAAAGGGGTGGGGGTACAACAGATGTGCTCTGACACGTTACCATGTATAGTATGATGGGGTGTGGTGATGGTTTTACCAAGGGCAGTCCATCTTGCTAAGCGTTATATAAACCCTGCATTTGAAGCCAGAAGGCACAGCTTTTGAGAGATTTCTCAGATTCTGTTTTATAGACTTGGAGCAGATTATCAAAACATCAAGCAAGAAGATGGCAAGCGCTTCTCATTTCAACATCCCTGTAACAGGTCAGATTGTCATACCACCTAATGAAAAATTCAACCTCCCTGTAACAGGCCAGATTGTCCACCACCTAATGAAAAGTCTGGAGATGAAAAGCCAAGCAAGAAGATAGCTGTCGGGGCCCCACAACCCAAGCCAACGTATGTGTACTACGTGAGGTGTGAAAACGAATGCCCCACACAAGTCTTGTTGAGTGGAAGAGTGTCTGAAATAAAAAAGAAACTCGCTGAACAGTTTGGTGAATCAGAAAATTCTAAATCTGACTGTCCTTCTGAAGAGACGCCACTGCAAGACCTTGAAGAGTTGCTGGGGTGTGAATCTGATGCAGAAAAAGAAGTTACTATGAAACCAAAACAGAGAGTGACAAGAAGAGGCGCCAGAGAAATGGTCAGTGAGACACTGCCAAAAAAGCATCGGAGAAAGTTGTGAAAAGAAATGCAAGACACAACCAAGAGGGGCCTCTGACCAAGAGGGTGATGATGATAATGCAGCCACAAGCAGTCAAGCCCAGGCTAAGAAAGTGAAAGATGAGAAAAATGAAAAAGAAGAAGAAAAGAGTTGCCTTGATGAGGTAAATGCATTTTAACATTTAAAAATGTAACATTTAAAAAAAATGTGAGTGGTGACATGGTGTAACTGAGGGAGATGAGTTAGCAGTAGAACTAAATCTTACCTATAATGAGTCAGAGGACCAATGCTGTTTTCTGTTTTACTTTAATAGACTGAAGGATTTGCGATGGAGCAGCAGTCATATTCGGACAGCATGGATTCTCGACTTTCCACAAATCTACTGCTCGACTGTCTTTGCTGTGTGAAAGATACAAATGTGGTTGTTAATGAGATGTGTGAGAACCAGTATGTTAGAAATACAGAGAGCGATAGAATGTTTCAAAATGTCACAGAACAGGCTGTGATCACTACACAACCCTCTTCTTCTACTGAGATTAGACAGGGACCTCACGTGAAAACCAGGCCTCAGTAGTAAACCCCCAAACTGACAGCGATATGTATTGTAAGTACGTTATGTATCATACCATCCGTGGCGCATAATTGCTTCAGTGATACAGAGGGTGATACATTGTGAATTGGTCGATTCCTGTCCTGGGTGTGAGATAGATGATTCGAGTCAGAAAAACCATTCATGTGTCCTTGATAACTTAAGGTCTAAAGAAGCATACAGAAATGTTTCTGAAGCCATACATATAGGGCAGCTCATGCCCGTGATCTTGGCAATTGCTATGAAGCATCAGGGGTTAAATATGACCAATTGTACCCTGGAAATTATAAGTCATGTTTTAAATGATGTGAGAAAATCCAATGACCCCATGTGGTTAGTTATGCAAATGTTACAGCAGACAGACGGTGAAATTAAAAAAGATGCCTGCCGTCTGGTCAGCAAAGGTTCCTTTAAAAAATTTCTAAAAAGAAATTCAGGAACCCTGTTTATATTGTAAAAATTACCCCACCCCTCCCCCAAATTACTACATGGAAACATTTCAGTACCAAAATGTGTCAAATTTTATTTTTACAGATAATCATGCGGGATGCAAGTACAGAGAGAATCCAAAGGCTTATGTATCTGATCCTAAGTCATTACTGTCATCCATCATTGTTTGGTTCACCTCAATATGACATTTGCCTTTGTGAGATACATGCAGCCTATGAACTGATGATGTTTGCCCTTCCAGAAGTGTGAGAGGATGCAGATAAATATATAAATGAATCTGTGTTACCACTTGTAGAAAATGTTAAAGTGATTGCCGATATATTTGTGGAAGACGATGAATGTCTTTGTGGACTTTATATCATGGTTGTCATAGCCATGTGTGTGTGTACTACAAAGCAGAAAAAACCTTGTGATATTGTGCGTGTTGTTAACCTGGCTTCTCTGCTTGCTGAAATGATCCACTGGTCAAAAAAAGGACCATTTAAAAAATTATATAAGGAAATTCAGGAACACTGTTTACATTGTTAAAAACATTTACCCCCCCCACCCCAAAAACTGTTACTTGTTACCATTTTAATATTGTTCATATTGTTACCCTGGCTTTTACCACTTGCTAAATGTATGTTTTTTCCAGAGTATACAACGATGGGAAACACCCTGTCAGTGCATCCAGAGGCTTATTTACCAACTAGTTAGACACAAAGCTAAACAACCTGGTTTAAATCTACCTACAGGACAAGCACCGTCCTGTACTTTTAGAGACATGCCAAGGTCTTTTGATGGTCTCCCAGAGGGGACCCCAAAAGGAAACTGTGGATTATTTTAAGGATGAGGGGCTACTCTTGAGGAAGCAATGTTTAAAATTGCTATAGAGTTTATGCATAACCCTTATGATGTAATACACTTTTGTGGTTTTATCTGTACTGCTGTTGACTTTTTAGTGTTTAGTTTGCAGACCGGGGGGTCTGAGTCTGACATCATAAATTTTGCTTCTTTTATTGCTTTTGTTGTGATTCATAAACCAGATTTAGCATATGCTTTTCCTAAATAGTGTATTATAATGTACTTTCAGATGGAACGTACTGGCATGCTCCCAATATTCCAGACAGTCTTGATGTCTACAATGTACCGTGTGATAAAGGACATTTTAAAGGAACCTATATACTTTGGAAAGCAGCCTGCATTAAATGTCTGCTCTGAAGATGCTGCTGCTTCACTGGCAGAAAACACACTGACTCTGATTAAAGAGTTGCCACCACTTGTATAGAGACTCTATGTTGACGTAATGGAAAACAGCAACCGTAGAGCAGTATGCAAGGTGAACGTCATTTTAGATGTAACAGAATGTCTTCAAAATCAGCCTTGTTATTTTGAGTGGTGTATGGCATATGTGTGTATGTATTGTGCATACCTCATCACTAAGGGGGAAGTGGACGATGCCAATGCTTGTGTAAAACATGCAGCTCAAAAGTTGCTGTTTCTGGGTATTGTGAAGCATGTAAAAATTGAAGAGTAGAAAAACAAGATATTATATAATCTGTTGCATGCTTGCCATGTGTTATGCCTTTTGTATGTAGAACCTATATGCATTAGTTTATGTATTATAAAGGAAATATTCAAATACTGTTATGACGTGTGTGTTTATAAATAAAATATAATCATGCATTGCACTTTGTGGTTGTCATAGTGTTTTTAAAAGAACAAAAAGAGCACATACTTTATTTTACTGGTAGCAAGAGTTTTGCTAGCTAGCAGACGTGTCGGGGGGTTGACGAAAGGAGATGAATGATCACCTGTTCCAGAATATATATTTTAATGCAAAAAAAGTGGGTAGTTTCACAGGGGTGACTCAGCTGTATAAGGCTGCAAAAAAACTTGATAAAGAGGTCACCAGGAAAGGTGTTGCAGAATGGCTTAGAAGCAGGAGCCCTATTCATTACACAAAGCAGCCAGAGTCCGATTTGAGAGAAATCCTGTCATTGTTTCTGACATAGACAGACAATGGCAAGCTGATTTAGTGGATATGAGTCAATATGCAAAAGTACAATAATGGGTTTAAGTACATACTGGCGTGCATCGATGTGCTGTCCAAGTATGCCTGGGTAGTGACTTTAAGAGACAAATCAGGCAAGGCAGTGACGCAAGCCTTTAAAACTATTTTTAAAAGTGGACGACACCTCAGAAGTTGCAGACTGATCAGGGTAAAGAGTTTCTAAATGCTTCCTTAAAGAACCTATTAAAACAAAATAAAATACACCATTTTGTGACGAATAATGAAGTTAAGGCCAGCATTGTAGAAAGATTTAATAGGACACTGAAGTCACGCATGTGGCTTACTTTACAGCCCAGAATACTTGGAAATATACAGATGTGTTGTCAGATCTGGTGCACAGCTATAACCATACTTATCACAGAAGCATTAAACACAGACCTGTGGATGTTAACCCTTCCAATGCCCTGGGTGTATGGAAGATCCTCTACGGTAATTCTGTTCTTGGCAAAAAACAAAAGGGTACCCTTCAGAAAGATGATCACGTGAGACTATCTAAGCTAAAAGGGGTGTTTGAAAAGGGATATGAACAGACGTACACAGATGAGATATTTATTGTGATGGAGGTCTTAAAGACACAGAGGCCCACCTATAAGCTAAAAGACTATCAGGGGGAAGACATTAAAGGTACTTTTTATGCTGAGGAGCTGCAAAAAATTGAACCTGATGAGGACCGTGTGTAGAGGGTGCAGAAAATCCTAGAGGAGAAAAGCGTGGCAGAAAAACATGGTATCTGGTAAAGTGGAGAGGGTGGCCCGATAAATTTAATAGCTGGGTTGAGGCAACACAGGTTCGGGACATTAGAAGCAGATAAGGCTTAAAATGCTCAAAATGGATTTTATATCACATTGCCCAGCAATGCATCGCACAACATTTTCCCAACAATACTATATCTACTTTACTATAAAGTTACCACAAACGCTTGAACTACCTGGTGAATGGGAAGTGGGTTAGCAGAAATTCAGTACCCTCATACCTGGGACAATGTGCCTGCACAGAAAAACAAGTTCAGTATGCTCTATCAGCCTCTAAACGTAGCCCACCGTAAAACACCACCAACAGGACCCTTTACAGAGTCAGCAGCACTTACAATTCCATCAGGCTATTATCCTAACATGGCTGGTGTTATTTCTCAAATTAATAAAAGCATATTTGAAGTAAATGAACTGCCAGTGGTTTTGGAACAACAAACCATCGGGAGAGAAATAAGCATTGACAGTGACATCAAATGCATTTTGTTTATGCACGGACAGTTACAGTACCTTTTGGGTTTTAGCAGACTCGAGGTAGGTGTAGGAAAGAATCTAACAATGAACCCTCCAGATATTAATGGGGGTTTTTACACATTATATATCTACACTGACATTGTCACACATGAAATAGTGGGTGACAGTCTAGTGCCTTTGCTGAGATGTGTACCCGTCAAGGGCCAAGACAATGAGATAGTGACCGTGACCTACGATAAACCCCATTATCAAACAGTCAGTAAACATCAGATCGATACAGTCACTATTGAAATAAAGAATGATCAAAATGAACCTGTACCATTTCGATTTGGAAAGGTGATCGTGAAGTTGCATTTTGCCCCCAGAGAGTGCTCTAAAATTTAAACAAGGATGGTGATTGTTCGACATTATGGGGACCCTGCCTTGTACAGAAGCTATTACAAGGCACAGGCAGGATACGGTCTGCCAGGCTTTCATGGACTTCCTACTATGTATGGTTCTGGTATAGGAGGGATATTTCATAGTCTGTTCAGAAAAGCAGTTCCATTTTTAAGAAGGGGGTTTGAAATTGCAAAACCACATCTACAGACAGCTACTAAAAATGTTGCAAAGGATGTTGTGGGGCATGTGACTAGTGCTGTTGCTCAAAAGATGTCAGGGGGTGATAAGCCTACTCAGGGTGGCTCAGGGCTGATTGTATTCAAGAGAGGTAAAAAGAGAAAGCGCAGAGTACACCCTTCGCTTCTCTTTGGCCCCCTGCTACTTTAAAAGAGGTGTTTCAAACGCAAACTTCACATAAAAGAAAACGCTAAAGGCAAAAAGGATCTTCGAGGGTCAAAAAAGCAGAGACCTGTTCTAAAAAATGGCTTTCGTGCACTGTGGTTCTGAAGAATGCACAAAATCAGAACTTGACTTGTTTGCCATTTCTCCCACACAGACAAGCATTGAAAAAAGCATTTATGTAGAGATAACCCCTCTGGCTGCCTTTTCAGAAAACTCACCGATTGAATTTTATATAGCAGGGACTGGTGAAGACTATTTGGATCTAAACAACACGCTTCTTTACCTGGTTTGCAAAATCACTGAAGCGGATGGTAGTGATATACCTGCAGTGGCCAAAGTGTGCCTTATAAACTACCCAGTGGCAACCATTTTCAGTCAGCTGGATGTGACTGTCGGTGATCGGCTCATCAGTCAGAGCAATAACTGTTACCCCTACAGGGCTGTCATAGAATCTGTGCTGAACTTCAGTGAAGAGACCCTTCTACACAATTCCCACTGCAGGGTTATTTTACAAAGACACCCCAGGGAAACATGAAATCACAGAAAGAGATGGTGATAATGTAGGTTTTAATAAAAGAAGCTCCTTCACACATCTCAGTAGAGGAGTAGAACTGCTGGGACACTTGCACACAGACTTGTTTTTTCAAGAGAAACTGATGCTGAATGGCGTGGATATTAAAATTAAACTGACACGTAACAGGGACAGCTTTTGCCTGATGAGTGGAGATGCTGAGCCTTATAAGCTCTCTGTTTGTCAAAAGGGTTAAAGTGACCCCCAGAGTCCGTCTGGGACACTCAGAAGCCCTGCTCACCTCCAACGCTAAATACCCTATAGACAGAGTGGGTATGAAAGTGTTCAGCCTCCCTGCAGGCAGCAGGGTCTGCAACCAAGATAATTTGTTTTTGGGACAGTTACCAAAAATGATGGTCATGGGATTTGTTGACAATGATGCTTTTAGTGGTTCCTACACTAAAAACCCCTTTAACTTTAAGCATTATAACATTAATTTTGTGGCTCTGTATCTGGACGGTGAACAAATTCTCGCTAAACCTCTGCAGCCAGATTTTAGAAATGGGAATGCTGTGAGAGAATATTTTAATCTAGTACTAGCAGCGGGGAAATCTATGAAAGATCGCCCGCTTTTAGTTAACCGTCAGGAATTTACCCAAGGGTACACCCTGTTTGCCTTTGATCTCACTCCGGACCAAGAATGTACTGATCATTATTCTTTAATCAAAACTGGGAACCTCAGAGCTGAGATCAGATTTGCAGAAGCCCTTCCACAAACAGTTAATCTCATTATTTATGCAGTGTTTGATAAAGTCATTGAAATAAACCAGAGAAGAAATGTCATTTTTGATTATATGTGATAAACCATAAAAATGAACACAAAGCAGCTGGAAAAAATTGTAACCAATGACACCCACATCCGTGACTGCTTTCTGGGCATTTTTCCCTGTGATCTGCTACCCAAGGAGAGACTGAGAACCTTCCCGCAGCACTAGTCATCAATACTGACACCCATGACCTCCCTGGACAGCACTGGTTAGCCGTATAGATTTCAGAAAATGGGACTAGGGAGTTCTTCGACAGCTACGGTTTTCATCCTGACAATCATGCACAAACTATTGTTTTTTTTTAAAACAGAAATGCAAAAAACATTTTGTACCAAGACACACAGTTACAAGATACCTTTTCTACCACCTGTGGATTTCACTGCATATTTTTCTTACACCACAGATGCAAAGGACTTTCTTATGATCAGATTTTAAAAATGTACTCTAATGATTTGCTGAAAAATGATGCCATGGTAACTAGTTTTGTACATCACTTTTCCAGACATCTAAACATGTCAGGGCACGTATCAGTGAGGTGGCAACATGTTCAGACTTTTGTCATGTAATGAATTTAAAATATGCAGCTACTTGTAATTTTATTCAAAACCAATCACTTATAAAATCATATATAAACACTCGTAATTTTGTGTCTCTGTGTTTAAACTTGGGGGGAGCACATATGTTTAAACTGTGGGGGGGAGGGCTGTGTTTAACGTTTTCAGATATGCAATGTCTTCAACAATGACAAAAATATATAAAATATAAAGGTGTTTATTGTAAAAAATTGCCAATAAAATACAACATACATCAGTGGTAACATAATGGATAAGATATGCAATGTCTTCAATAATGACAAATATATAAAATACAAAGGCATTTATTGTAAAAAACTGCCAATAAAATACAACATAAATCAGTGGTAACATCATGGATAAGATATGCAATGTCTTCAATAATGACAAATATATAAAATACAAAGGCATTTATTGTAAAAAACTGCCAATAAAATACAACAAGCATCAGTGGTGACATCATAGATAAGATATAATAAACAAAAGCATCTCCTGTTAAAAAATGCACACTATCAATCAATCAATCAATCAATCAAATCTTTATTTATCCAGGCGATCACCATTGAGCAAGCTCATTTACAAGGTGGACCTGCTGTGGTCAAGTACAAGTATACATACATACATACGTACAGTAAAACACAGGCTACAAGGTGAGAATCAGGATACAAAACAATCATACAGCAAACATGTTAGATGCAATATATACATTCCAATTGTTCACAGAGCTCCTACATGAGAATCATAACCTTTATGCAGTATTTACAACCTTCAAGTACACAGAGTTGAGTTATCATGAGTATTATTGCCTACATGGAAGGGTACAATTATTTTCATTTCAGCCCTCATTAACTGATTAAATGCTTAGGTGGAGGTCCCAGTTTACCGATGAGCCCACAGTGAGGACAATAACTCCTGCTTCAGAGGCAACTGGAGAGTAGAAAAAAGAGATGCCAAGGTGCCGAGGGCCAGAATGGCTGCTGGTTAGTGACTAGTTAAATGGGGAAAGATAGAGCTAGATTCATGGCTGAGTGTATACACCATAGCACTGAGGTAGAATTATAAGCACATCTTTCTAAAAACATGTTAACATATTTAACTATGAGGTAGGCTAACATGCATCAATATAAACACTTTTTTGTAAAAACAGGATTACATATTCAGTATGAGGTAAATTGCTAACATAGGTTGTACACAGCAGGCACTGAGGTAGGATTACATATTTAATATGAAGTAAAATGTTCAACATATGCTGTACACAACAGTCACTGAGGTATCTAACATTCATACATAGAGATTGCATTTTAAGTTTTACATAGTGAGCCACACAGGTTTCTTAAAAGACTTTTGTCTTTTGGGCGTCACTGACCATTGGTTAACTGGAGATGGCTGTGGCTGTTTTGCACCAGCTACCGATTTCAGCCTTTCCACATAGCTCCTGTTTGCTGAGTGAGCAAACACTGAGGTGGGTATGTTAGACTCAGCCATTGCTTTGACAAAAACATCCCAGCCCTTTGGCTTTCTGTGGTCAGGGATTGTGTGAGTGGCTGTAGCCGCTCTTACTAAATCGACCATGTGAGACCCTGAAACAACAGTGCCTTTATACATTAATTCACCCTTATCACTCCCAAACACAATATCCTTGTTCTTTGCCATATGTTTTAACAACAGTTCAGCATTGGTTTTAGACCGATGAGAAACACTACTTAAAATGTCTTTTTCCATAGTACTAGGTACAGAAACTGTCTCTGCCGTGACCGCAGGGTGGTCAGACACTGATTCATTTTCAGGCATGAATAATGTCAAACTGGTTTTAGCTTGTTCTCCTTGTCTTACCAAAGTCAGATAGTGCTGTAACACAGCAGAGTACATTTTGGCTTTGTCATAGTCTGACAAATCAGTCCGGGACAGTATAGCTCTCATGTCAGTGTCCAAACTGTTAGTTGCAACTTTTCTCATATCCTGATCAGGGTAATTAGTTTTAATGTGATCCGTCTGTTGCTGAGGTACCAAATACATTTTCTGTGTAAAATCCATTATCTGTTAGCCAGCAGGCCTGTGATCAAAGGGATGGCAATTCCTAGCAGTGTTCCTATAAAACCACCACCAGTCTGATTAACTATTTTCTTTTTCCTTTTTAAGGTTATTTGTTTATCGCTTAAAGTTTTAATGACTCTTTTTTTTTCAGCAAACCTAACTGTTTTGCTGACAGTGGAATATTTCCTCTGAGAGTGTTTAAGGCTATCTCAGCTATAGCGGATATCAGATAATCAGAGGCTGAACATAAAATAGCTTTTCTTAAGCTCGGAGGACCTTTTACTAGTAACTTTAAAACAGACAGATTTCTCTGCAGTCTTTTAGACATAACGACAATACAGTGTCAAATATTTTTAGAAGCAGAATGTGTTTTTTTCATGACATATGCCACAGGCCAGTCAGGGGAAACACACCACTCACGCAGTCTATATTCGTCCTGGTGTATTGGATCTTAAATCAACCAGTAATAGCCATGAGGCTTCTTTGTGGCATCTTCAAAAGCTTCTAAGAAAATTTTGTCTGACCAGGATACATTTGTCTAGCTAGTGTTGTGATCTGAAGCTTGTCTCTGGTGTTTTAAACAAAATCATGTATTTGGCATTTAGTGTGATGGTCCTGCTTTTTACCTTGACAGAACACATTCTGGACAATTAAAATATTGTCAATTGTTTATGATGACTGTACTTGGTAAACTCATATTCCACTTCACTATTTTGACAGGCAGAGTCCATCAAATCATCTATAACGACAAAATTTACCTTTCAGGGGTAAGAGATCATTGTCAGCTAGTGACATCGGTAGCCCCTCCACAAATTTAATCTGAGGAACTTTAACAGCAATTCATTATACAAAGGTTGCCAACAGCTGTAGAACCAGACAATATTTTCAGGCTTGTGTGATAAAGCGGCATCAGCATGTTCCAACAACTGTTTTATAAAGAAGCTCTTCCCACTATTAGAGGGGCCAGCCAACAGACAAGTAAAGGGATGCTGCAACCTGATATCCATTTTTCACAATCAGTATCCATAAGGAAGTGTTTTAAAATTGTCTTGTAAAACTCGCTTGTCATAAACTACTCTCTGGGTCTTGGACAGCGTTTTTGTTTCAAGGGACCACTGCTTTTTATTCCTAACAATGCTGGGTTTACTCACAGTAATTTCTTTAGAGATCTGTGACCCCGTATAGTCAAAGACCAGGTCCTTCAGACTTTCAAAATTAATGTGTTTACTGCTGGCTACATTTAGGGTAAACCCTTTCACTTTAAGAACAACCTCACCACTGGACAGCCTGTAACTGTAAGTTTTTGGGCCTGCAGAAACAAACTCTGTAATGTGTTCATCAGCAGGAACTTCACTGGTCAGCTCCCCTAAATAATCGCCCAGAGGTGGGGCCCAGTCACCCGGTCTGGACACAAAAATGACAGAGTCTGTGTCATGGTAAAGGCACCTGCCCTGTAACCTATCTAGCAGGTTGTAGAGTTCGACTATGGCATATGCTGTTGTAAAACTAGCTATAAATATGTTGATATTATTGGAATTTGCATAATGATCGCTGGTATATTTCCAGCTTAAACATGCTGTTTCATCATCGATGAAAAAGCATGATGAGATTTCGTGATATGGAACAAAAACATATTGAAATAATTTCTGTGGGTCTGTTACTATGCTCGTTGTTGGTAAATTAGCTCTCTGCCCAAATTTGCCCCAAAGAGAATTTAAAAACAGTTTAGATATCTGTCTCCTTGCAGGGTTAACAGCTATGGCTGCAGGGTTCAAATGTACTCTTTCCCTTTCAAAATACTGTTGTATGTACCTGACTTTATCCTCTTCAGTTTTGACCCTTGAAGGGAAACCAGATGCCTCTTGCTTGCCTTTTAGATGCAGCTTGATGTAATCTGCAAAAAGCTCTGTGCATGACTCTTTAAAATGCCAAACTTCATAAATGTTAATGATTTTGTAGCCTTTTTCCAGTGCCAGGTTTAGTTCTATGGTACAGTAGGTACCTGTAAGTGACCTTTGCTCATCATCGTGTGTGCATGATGTTGTTTGAAGTCTATTTTCAGCGCATGCACGACATAATGTAAACACAAGCTTTTTACCAATCCTGGATGGCAGCACTGGAAAGAAAAGACCTCTAGGGGGTAAGACTTTTACTTTTGCTAAACCAAAGTACTGAGTGAGGTCATCAAAATTGTCATAAATGATGTCAGGATGACCGACTGGATACTGTTTGGTTTTGTTAACAAAAGGGTAGAGGCTGGTAAAATCATAATAGTGTATTTTCTCATCAGGCTGTGTCTTATAGTACAGACAAATGGCATTTGTTCTCCCCCCAAACAGTGACTGCCTAGGTTCAAGTGGCTGTGGTAGCTGCCTGTCTCTCAAGAAATTATTCAAACCCTGATCTGTAGTCAGCATTGCTTTCCATTCATGTTCCCACAATACTCTAACGGCAAAACCCTGTCTTTTTAGAAAATGAAATTTGTGCGTGGTCCTATTGAATAACTGTCCAAAACTAGTCCCTGTCATGTGGTTTCTATCTTTCTCACAGTAACAGATGTTGCAGCCATGAAAAAAACAACCATTAAATTCAAATGCTGTGGGTATTCCATTTATGACTGAATAGCCATCCAAAAAGTACAGACCCACCTTAAATTCACCACCCCTTAGTGCATGCTGAATAGAAATGTTTTCTTTCTCAGATATGTACATAAGCCACTGAATAGCAGGTGTGGAGTATCTCTTCAATTGTCTGTGGTAGTTGTCTGGGGGGAGAACAGCAACAGTGCATTCTTTCAAGAACAGAAATCTGTACATCGCCATAGAAATTGAGGCTATGGTGACGTACTGGAAGGGGTCTAAGGATATTGTTTCATACTCCACTGTATCACCGTCTGACTGTTTTAAAATACTTTTCGTAGTCATCTCCAGGACTTCATTTCTAAATCTGACACAGGCTTTTCGAAGAATTTCAACATCTAACTGACAATAGTAGCGAAGCTCTCTTTTCAGATTAAATTCTCTATGTCTGTTAGCTAGGTACCATTGCAAAAACTCTTGCTTTTCTGCAGGCAACATATATTCAGAACCATAAAACTGAGCATCGGGCAGGGGGCCTACATAATTTTCATTAGCCTTGGTGTTAAAAAAATGGGGGAAGTAACCTTTAGCAATCTCATTCTCAAATCCAAGGGCTGCAGGGAATTTTGCTAGTTTAAAAGGAAGAAAACAATGGCTGTCAATAAATCTGATGTGTAGGGATGTCACTGCGACACAGAGTACTTTTCCTCCTTGTGTGAGCAATTTAATATCAATTCTTTCCTTGACTAGCTGGCTAATGATAAAGTAACTGTCGAGCCTTTGGCATTGTGTGCTATAAATGTGTAGTGTCTAAATGGGGCATCAATAAAATGTCCTACAAAATCTTTTATGCAATCTTCACCTTCGAATTCCCAGGACCTCTTCCCATCTAATTGCTTAGCATACACAAAATTTGGTATGTGCACCCCCGTTTCTTGTGTGGCTTCAAAATCAAACACTATATATTTCTCAGTGCTTTTTACGTCTGTGAGTGGTGACATGTAACACAGATGCTTGTCTGCTGTCATGAAAGAACCACATCTGCTACACTGAATCAATTTACATGTATGAGATCCCTTGTAAAAACAAAACATTGTTCACACAGTTTCATGGATTTACAAGACCCTGTATCACCATCAGCTCTAGCTAAATGTCTTTCTAGGCACGCTGAAGACCTACAAATCTTCTTACATTTGTGACAAGATACTGTGCCAATTTTCTTTTCGAGACAACACGGGTCGAAACGAACTTTGCACTGTTGTGCACAGATATGATTTCCCTTATGGCTGTAGGCTACATCACAATATTCGCAGAGGTACTGTACGCCTATGAATTTTTTTACATTAGTGATACCATAAAAATGCGCTTCATGTAATAATACAAACAGTGTTTTAGGAAATCTTTCTGGACCTGTTGAAAATGTTTGCCAGTTTCCTTCATTATGATATAAAATCTTAATTTTGACTCCTAAAAGTTCAAACTGGGACACATCACTAAAAGTGACAGGGGTTTGGTCTGACAAACCTAGCTCAGCGTACAATATTTTAGCCTTGTTCAACAACTGACTGTCACTCATATGTGGATTTAAGAGTGCGAGAATGGAGCCACGAAACACAAACTATTGTCTCTGTTATTTAAATCAATCAGGTATCGTCTCTTTTTTTGTAAAATCCTGCTATACAAGATGGAGCTCAGTGTCCGTCTCCCCCCCACCCCCGAACGCAGTTTAAAAAAATTTAATGCTACAGAATTTCATCAAAGATATAAGTTTATAAATCTAGATAAAATAAAATCTTTTACAGAGGCTATCTGATCTAAGAAGGTTGCAGCGTTTAGTTCATTTGGTCTTGTCTTTCTTGAGAACAAGGGGTGATTCAAAGAAGCAGCATTTAATCTTACCTGTATAAAATCCCCATATTGTGTTTTTCTCTTCACACTGTCTAGCAAACTTTCTATAGCCTGGTGCATTGCAGCAATAGCCTCTGTAAAAGATTTTATTTTATCTAGATTTATAAACTTATATCTTTGATGAAATTCTGTAGCATTACAATTTTTAAACTGCTCAAATTCCTGTACAGCTTCTAAATACACTGTAGGGGTGCCCTGTTAGCCTGATCATCATCATGATGGTTTTCTAATTCAGACTGCAGACCATTTGTAGCATGCTGTAATAGCTCACGTTGTAATATTTTCCTGCATGTTTTACTTTTCTTATCAACTTTTCTCGGATTGTTTTATTTTTACCCAGATTTTTCTTTTTGACCCCATTTGTTATTTTTTTTCATTTTGTTAGTGATGCAACCCTTTGTACTCAGTTTATGAGAGCTTTGTGCTTTCACTTTGTAATTTGATCTTTGTTTTGGCCACTTTTTCCTCCAAACCCTGTACTTTTCATACATGTGGGCTGCACTTGCCATCATCTTTAAATCCTTGCATGACTGTTTAGATACATGCACTAAACCAAGCACACTGTTCAGTAAAGTAGCTGAACTTGTAAAAAGCTCAGATTTAAGCAGCTGATGATCGTAATCCTCACTAGATAATCTACCCTCAATTACCAAGGCATTAAACAAACTATCAATTGTTTTAAAAATATAGGCTTTCCCAATATTGATCATGTCAATGTCATTTTCTTGAAACCTTTGGGCAGAAACTCTTGTGCTGCTGCTGCTCCTAGATGGCTGTACATTGTTTATTGTCACATTTGGTTCATTTACAGCCGCAGAGACTCTTGAGCCGCTGCTCCTAGATGGCTGTACAATGTTTATTGACACATTTGGTTCATTTACAACTGCAGAGACTCTTGAACCACTGCTCGAGATGGCTGTATATCTTGTTCAGTTATGCTATACGTATTCTGGTCACTGACACCAGCAGAAACTCTTGCATGCCTTTGAAAACATCACTTTCATGTAATGATCTCTTTTCCTCTCTCACCTGTAGGGTTTCTCTGTGCTGTTTAAAACAGAAAATAAACCCCATGTCACTACTTTCAGTATTTTAAAACTTTTATAAGACAACATTTAAACTCTAAAACCTGCAGCATCTACTATTTCTAGTTAAAAATACACACCTTCTGTAGTGGTAATCTGGGGATTAGCCAGCCTCTCCCCTCCAGGGTTTCTCTGCATGGCTGTTTAAAAACAGAAAAATACACCCCTGTCACTACTTTTCAATATTTTAAAACTTTTATAAGACAAAATTTAAACTCTAAAACATGCAGCATCTACTATTTCTAGTTAAAAAATACACACCTTCTGTAGTGGTCAACTGTGTATTAGCCAAACGAGTAAATGTTTGGATAAGCTCTTCATCAGGAGTCCACGAGTCCATGGCTACTTGTTGAATATTTTTAAATTTTTTTAGCTCAAGACAAAAGGACAGAGCGAGACTGCCACAACTACTTCTTGAGCTTCCAGTATCTTGAAATGCTTATATAAAATGACTCAGACCCCTCCCCACCCCAAGTACGTAGCAAGTAGTGAAAAAACATCTGGTACGGTCCATCAGACCACCCACCCATTCTCCAAGGGGAATATATAAGCCCCTATGCTAGTCAATGTAGGCTTTTGCTTCTCACTTCCTGTGACAGCTGGAAGGCATTAAGAAATGCCTTTCTGCTAATACATTGGTCACAGTCTAATTAAAACAGATGCTTTTTATCAATCTTAAAACACAAAGAGGCAGAGTTTATAATAACGGCAGTTGAGTGCCAGCTTAAGTTATGTTTTTAAAAGTCAAAACAGAAATTCTGTCTTTTTAAGCAGCTGAGTCCTTTAAATTAGTAATTCAGTAAAACTGCTTGCACACCACTAATCAGAAGATAAAACTTATTTTGCTATAAAGTTAATCATGAGAAACACAAGTTTTTCTCATTTAAAATGTAGGAGAGTTCAAAAAGAAATGCCATACTGCTAATACGTTGGTCACAGTCTAATTAAAACAGATGCTTTTTATCAATCTTAAAACACAAAGAGGCACAGTTTATAATAACGGCAGTTGAGTGCCAGCTTAAGTTATGTTTTTAAAAGTCAAAACAGAAATTTGTCTTTTAAACAGCTGAGTCATTTAAATTAGTAATTCAGTAAAACATAGCACACACACACACACAAAGTGTGTATTCTTTGCACTGACTCTAAGCAAAACTGTAGATACATTTTAAGAAGACTGTGTGCTTGAAATTATTCTGAAAGAGAAACATTATCATTTTACATTCTGTCTTTTTCTTTGTAACATATCATTTATTTTTCTATTTAGTACTACATGACTTTTAATTTTTGATAATGTAACTATAGACATTTATTTTGTAACAAAAGCATAAGCTACATTTTACAGATCCCTGTAAATACAGGGACCATGTAATCCAAAAATCTTGAGACACACATGTTTCCAAAGAGAATCAATAGTCCTTTGTAGCCATGGCTGTGTAAATGAACAACAGATGTTTTGTCACGTCTTAACAGACAAAGGCACCTACCACACAGCCAACAGGACCGTGAGCTCCAAAAAGTCCATCTATATTTTAAACATCCATAAAAGGCATTGCTTTTCCTACGTGCCTAATGAGGGACGGACACACACATACACACACACACAGCCAACAGGACCATGAGCTCCAAAAAGTCCATCTATATTTTAAACATACATAAAAGACATTGCTTTTCCTACATGTCTAATGAGGGACACACACACACAGTGTGTATTTTTTTGCAACGACTCTAAGCAAAGCTGTAGATACATTTTAAGACTGTGTGCTTTAAAATTATTTTTGAAAGAGAAACATTATCATTTTACATTCTGTCTTTTCTTTGTAATATATCATTTTTTCAAAACATTATAAATATCACACACACATTTTATTTCAGCCTTCTCCTTGATACTACACAGAGCTGAGGGGGGTGAACTATAGGTATGTGTATTCCTATTTTCTGATATATTTTTATTCTTTCTAATTCATGACAAAAGTATAAATAATTAGTTTTTTGCGATTGTTGCAATGCTATCCAGAGAAAACTGCTGAACCATCTTATTTACACAGAGGTCCCCCCGTTTTAGCTTATAAATGTTACATGCGTATACATAAAGCTATCCTTTTGATGCAAGTTTGACACAGTCCTACAGATGCATGTTAAATAATTTTGTATATTGTTACAAAACAGAAAAAGGGTACTCACACAGGCAGATGAATTTCCTCGGGTGGGGGTCTCCACACAGATCTGTGAAACCTCTGCACGATCAGGTTCCTCCTAGATACTTCTTTCTGAAAATATCCTAATCAAAAACACACACATGTCCCTGCAGTTATACACAGGCCTACAGGGAGCACATACCACTACATAAACACTAACTGATTTTTTGGGGTGGGAGGAGCACGGTGGTGAAGAGGGACAGGTTTGAGCCAGGATGGTGGGGGTTCAGGAGAAAGGGGGGACAGGGGTTCAAGCCAGGATGGTGGGGGTGCAGGAGAAAGGAGACAGGGGTTCAAGCCAGGCTGGTGGGAGTGCAGGAGAAAGGAGGGATGCAGGAGTTCAAGCTAGCATGGTGGGACTCGGGTTCCAGCCAGGATGGTCTGGCAGGGGATTGGGGAGTGTCAGAAGGAGGGGAGGGACAGGGTTGAGCCAGGCTGGTGGGGTGCAGGAGAAAGGAGGGATGCAGGAGTTCAAGCTAGCATGGTGGGACTCGGTTCCAGCCAGGATGGTCAGCGGGGGATCGAGGTGTCTGAGGAAGGAGGCGCAGGGCAGCTTACAAAATGGTGGTGTTAGGTCACTTCCAGGGTTTCAGTGGGGGTCATTTCCTGCGCAAGGGGCTGGACACGGGTTCGAACGCATGTCATTTCCTGTGCAAGGGGCGGGACACGGGTTCGAATGCATGTCATTTCCGCCAGAAGGGGGTGGGGCTAGCGCATTTTAGGAAGGGACTTCCCGTTTAACAAGGGGTGATTTTGATTGGTCTGTTTTAGGCCACGCCCACCTGTCAAATGATGTGGCACGCGCTGATTGGCTGAAATTTAACATTTGACGAGATATATGAATTTATACTACTCACATCAATATGCCTAAATTAATTTGAACTGATGCTTGCATATGTACAAAATGAGAACTGAGAGCCCATGCACACTATTCAAAAATGGTTTACATGACTAGAACCCTGCCTGTTTCAGTTTCAGTATATTAAAGTCCATTTACATCAATATGTCTCGATTCATTTCAGCTTGCGTATAGACAGAATAATCTCCTTAGAGAAAGCACGTACAAAATGCTGCAATGTGTAAATACTGTAAATTGTAACTTATTCAGGTAATGTTCAATCCATAAATGTTCATTCTCTTAAATATGTAACAGATCCGTAAGACTGAAACTAGCATATGAATAAAATGGCTCCTTTCAAAAGTAATTCATGCTGAATTATAAACTATAATTTTTTGCAAATGATATGCATAAGCATATTGGTCCTTCAAACTGTGTAAGGTGGCATACTGTACAGAATTTATTTATTTATTTTATTTATTTATTTAGGTCTAGGATTACAATTACCTTTGAGCCAAGGCTCTTTTACAAAGGTTCCACATTAGTTACAGTACAATGCAGTGAATAAGAACAATAAGAGAACAGTGTCAATTAACAAGAACAACAATCAGATAATTGAAACTGATCACACGTGATTATGGAAAATAAAAGACAGAGGCACTAATGAGGAAGGTAGGAAAAGAGGACGGGGGAGAACAAAGGAAAGGTTGGAGCAGCCAGGGGCATTGACGACATCAAACAGTGAGAAGTGCTGGTGTACGGGGGGAGGGTGAAGGGAGGCACGGGAGGGGAGAGGGGAGGGTGGGGTGAGGGAAGGGTAGATAGAGAGTATAACTGCTAGTAAAAGGGAGCAGATGTAGGACTAGGGTAATGGTATGTTAGCCTAATTAACTGAGGCAGTCACAGGAGCTAGAGGCAGCGAGGAGAAGGCAGAGCCTGGATTTAAATATGCCCAGTTTGGGAATAGAGGAGATGTCACTGCTGAGACCATTTAGCCAGCTGGGGGCCCTATAAGCAAAAGATCATTGACCCTGTGCCGTACTACAGCGGGGGACCTATAGGAGCTGGGTTACAGATCCCCTTGTGTGGTGAGGATTATTGCTTGGGTGTAGTAGAGACTGGACTCCAGGGGGTGCGAGGCCCATGGTGATTTATTTCGCCATAATGCAGGTTAGATACTTTATGCGGTTTGATAGTTGAAGCCATCCAGTTTGAGCATAAAGATCACAGGTATGTGTAAGATGGTGTGAACCAGTGAGGAGCCAACAGGCTTTGTTGAGGCATGCAGATATGCATTAGAGAGCAGTAGCTGAGGCAGAGCTGAAAAATTATCAGTCCATAGTCAATGATAGAGACAACAGAGCTCTGGACAGTGACCGTCAAGGCTTCCAGAGAAAGATATTGCCTGTGCCTGAAAAGTAGACCAAGACATGTATTTACTGTGTTGGCAACACTATCAATGTGAGTGCCATATGATAGGTTGAGGTCAAGCGATATCCCGAGGTATTTAAAGGATTGCACTTGTTCGAGGGTAGCTCCAAGGTAGTTTGTGATGGATAGTGGATGGAGTCTGTGCCTGTTTTGGGAGCTACTGAAAAGCATTGACTTTGTTTTTTTGTAGTTAAGGACCAACTTGTGCTTACTAAACCAGTTTTCAACAGAGACAAAGCCAAGCTGTAGATTGTTTTGCAGGGGTAAGGGGTCCTTATGGGGAGTGAGAATTACAGCATCATCTGCACAGAGAATGATTTGCTCAGTGCAAGATTGTGGGAAGGTGTTCAGGAAGAGGGTGAATAGTAGTGGGCCCAGTGTAGATCCCTGTGGGACACTTGAGCAGATAGGTCTTGCATCAGAGAGGACATCAGCCATTTTTTCACTTTGTGACCAATTATCCAAGTAACTTTGAAACCTGGCTGTGGAATCAGGGGACAGCCCAGCCTTCAGCAGCTGCTCAAGTAGTAGACCATGATGGACGGTATCAAACACCTTTGTTAAATTGATAAAGATGGACCCAGTAAGTTGACCACTGTCCAGAGAACTGTGCAAGGCTCTGGTGAAGTCTAGGAGGGCAGATGTGGTGCTATGTTCTTTTCTGAATCCATGTTGTTGTGTCCACAGAATATTGTGTTTTTCCAGGAAGTCAGTGAGTTGATCAGCGACGTGTTCAAGAACCTTGGAGAGGGTGGTAATATGGACGTCGGTCTATAGTTCCCATGGAGGGCCCAGTCTCCACTTTTATGGACCATCATAACAGTAGCAGATTTCCATTTGTCAGGGAACTGGTTGAGGTGCAGAGAGAGGTTGAAGATCCTTGTCAAGTGCCCTAGCACTTCTTCAAGGGTGAGAGACAGTAGTTTGAGGTCAAGTGTGTCATCACTATATCTAGATTTAGAGATTGCTTTGGTAATATATTTATGAGCCTCATGCATCTTGACTGATTTGAAGTAGAAAGGTGGGTATTTAGATGGAGCAGAAGAGCTTGGGTGGGGAGTAGGGGTGTCATTATCCTGGAAAAAATCACAGTGGAGAACGTTGCTAAGGTCTGTGAAAGCAGCATTGAAGGTGTTCGCGAGGAGTGTTGGGTCAAGTGTAGTGGTCCCATCAACATCTAGCATGGTTGGGGAGGCTTTGGCCTGCTTCCCAGTGACTTCTTTAATATTGTTTCAGAAGGCTGTCCCATTTCCCCAGGTGTTAGTGAGAGCATCCTTGTAGTAGGCATTTTTCTTTTATTGGATTGATTTTGTGCAGTCGTTTTGGGCCCGTTTATACTTCTGTATGTTGGTTTGCACACCAGTGGCCCTTGCCAGCATCCAGAGGCAGTCCCTTGATTTTAGCTGTGCAATGAGCTCAGCAGAGAGCCATGGGTTGCAAAGAGTTTTGACTTTGCCCTTCTTGAAGGGGGCATATGAGTCACAGGCCTTGTTAAAAGCATTGATGAAGTAGCCAAGGGCAGAGTTAACATCCGTTGCTTTGTAAATGGGAGTCCAGTCATGCTTACTGAGTCAGGATTTAAGGTGAGACAACTGCCCATGAGGAAGGACTATGCTGGTGATAAGTTTTGGGGGGATTTGCAGAATTTGTTTGGCCATTCACATATGACAGGGGAGAGATCGCTGAGAGAGTCAGGGAGGTTGGAGATGTTGAAGATGCGAGTTGGATGGCTAGCAAGAACCCAGTCCAGGAGTGTGCTAGTCCCTGTTTTGTAGTTTTATAGAATTTTTTGAATTATTAACAAGTGTTTAGTTCAAGAACGAATAAAATAACTATGGGCTTCAGAAAATCACTATGAGCTTCAGAGAATGTACCAGTATGTAACTCTCACTCTGTGGGGGGGGGGGCTGATACAAAACCACCTAATAGCCAGTGAATAACTCTGGGGCATTAATAGCAACACAGCACTAACAGCTTGGATGGAGACCACAAGAAAAACTCCCTCAGTGGCTTGAATTGTTGAACTGTGGACCCAGTCTCACAAATAAAACCACTACAAACTCTTGTCCACCAGCAATGCTCTGGACTGAAGACAGTCTCTGTGAAGTGACAAGGTGAAGATGAGAACAGGCTACTCCCAAGGCTCACTCCAACAGTTTTTGTTAACAGGGTCCATCAATGTTTTATGCTTGTGGTTACCACAAGTAATCACTAAGTCTTTTTAGCATAAATGCTCCAATAGAAAACAGTCTTTTATTCTTTTGGTAACTGGGTAAGGCCCATTAGGTACATGTTCCTGTTTTCAGGGGCAACTCGGGAGCACTGGGGTGGTTAAATGACTTGCTAAGAGTAACACAGTATGCAAGTGGAGGTTGTGGGAATCAAATCCAGTTCTGCAGGATGAACCAAGCTCATTCACAGCTCATTACTCTAACCTTTAGGCTATACTGCCAGCACTCCATTCTTCAGCATTCCAGTTTGTCAGTAATCTTAGCTTTACACTTTACCATCTCCATGGTAGACAAAATGGCGTGGGGGGGGACATTTAGAAAGTTCAGCCCAACAATATTCTACAAATGTGCCTCCTTCATTTGTTGCTCAGTTGTGCCCCTGTTTTTCCTTCACAAAAATAGCACAGAATTAGTTCCTCCAGCAGCTTTCTCCTAGATAATTGAAAGCTTCATAGAAACCTCAAAACAGGGCACTTTTGTACTATTCGTATTGGGCCCATGCACCAATGGAGCTGAGTGACTACATGCGCATATCTGGGGCATATAGTCCATCCACACCCATTGTGCCCCCCACACGGGATACATAATGAGGGAGCATGCAGACAGTATGTGCCCGATCCCCCAGTGTCATGGACTGCACCATGCAGGGGGCATGCCAGCACTATGTGTTATGCACAAAGGTGCATAGTGCTGGCCACAGGGGTGCATATGGGGGCACAGGGTATGCCCAGGAGGACCCTACTGTAAAACCCTATGTACCCCGTGCACACCTGGAAACCAACCCAGCATCAGGGCAATGTGCCCACCCACCCTCAGAGGCCACCCCATGGGGGGCTGCTGCCTCCCTTCCACCACAGCACACAGACTGGTGCGGCCACATGCCACGATCATGCCCCCCCTCCCATACACATTATCTCATGGGGGCACTGGCTCTAGGGTGCTGTCCACAGTGCCGCCCACCCCAGCATCACCAGCACATCCTGCTAATGGCGGGGTACCTTATGCAACACACCATCACCAGCGGACAGCACACCAGTGCCAACCCGGCCCCATACACAACTCTGGTGCCATGGGAGGGCCAGTGGCATTGCCTTCCTCACACCTGCCACAGCCGCCATCCCTCAGACATCCATGGGCTGCACAGCCAATGAGCACCCCACTGCAGAAGGGATCCACTGAGCTGCCTGGTCCAGGTATCCAAATGGATGCCCAACCAGGCCCGTGACCCCACCCCCGGCCGCACTGCAGAGTCCTGTGCGCTGGGGCGGTAGGGTCATGGAAAGGTGGCCAGTAGTTGTGAATGCTGCTGTTTTAACCTGTCCACAGGTGTGGAGCTCCACGTGTGGGTAACGCACCTCTGGCATGTATTACCCACCCATTGGTGAATAGTGCCCATGATGAATGCTGCAAATAGACAGTTTAAAAAAAATGCTTAAAAAGCACTTATCTCAGTGATGTGTTCACTTCCACAGAGTGGGATTAGTGTGAGAGAAACCTGGTCAAACTTATAAACGCGGCAGCCTTCACTCCATTCCAACGTCACACTGAAAGCATACACTACATGAAAAAAGTCTATATTTTAAGTTACGGGATGAGATTTTCAGTACATAGCAAACTAGTTTTAATGAATTTAAATGAAGGTCATACACACCTTATCTCAGACACCTTCTTTAAACAGAAATGCAACAAATTGCTATATGTCCATGTGACATGCCTGCTATATGCCTGTGCTGACCTATGTAAGGGATCTTTGGTGTAAGAAGTTGCATAAGATGGTAGTTAAATATGCCCGTGAGTCACTGGTCATGTTGCTGCATCTGTTCACTGAGTTTTTAACTTGTTTGGATGCACAGTAAATAAAACAGTTCCTTGCACTCTAATTAATCAGAGGCTATGGTCCATTATTCTATTTTTATGTTGGTGCTGACCCGACTCACCTTGTGGTGTAATGGTACTGTTTGTATTTTTCTACAAGAAAATACTGTTTTATTAAATAATTTTAGTTTTTCCAGTGCCCCTTTCCTAAGTGGTGTTCCAAGAGTGGTTGGACCTTCTTGTTTTTCAATAGTACATACAGAAAGAGACAGAAAAAGGGGGAGGAGGTGCCACTGAACACCAAGGAAATGGAAACTCACTGTTCTTATGGCAGCCCACAGCTGGAGTTCCAGACACAGTTGCAGGTCAAGAAAGTCCCGCTGTTCTCATACACAGAACGCAGGTGAAGGGCTCCTCTCACTAAGCTGGGCAACCTAGGTTTCGGGTGCCCAGAAAATGTATTTCTGGCAATTTTTTTTAAAAAGCAAACAAACAAATCTAGCTAAACATGTCCTCTTTACCTAGATTCAGGTGTTTTTTTTAAGACAGTACTTTAAGTGTTTGTAATTTTAAACAGTAAAAGAAAATGATGGCCATACGAAAAAGGATTTTTGCCCTCACAAGAAAGGATTGGCCCCGTATAGAACGGGTACTCTTGGTAGCTGCCTGAACTTTTGATGATCTCCATCTTTTTAACACAGGTGAGAGTGGTGTTATCTCTGCGGTATGGTTCCACTATGCAACGGCAGCAAGAAATTTGTTGACTGACAGCACAGCGACAGCACAACACCGCCAATTGGTGCTGTACCGTCGCTCGGGGACCAAGTGTTTTCTGTTGGGGGCTTTGCTCCCCACACCCCCTATACTTTAGACTTCTAACTCCAGTTAGAGTTAGTTTGGGGATGGGGGAAACACCTCACTGGCAACAGTGTTGGGAACGTGGAGACCATCACAGCGAACTGCCGAAAATGTCACTGTGATGCTCTTCACGGTATTCCCAATGCTGCAGGATCATTATACTCTGTGGTATAGCCTTCTTTGGTAATGGGATCGATAGTAAGAGTTGCTTTACTTGTCTTTGTCTAAAATATGACCTGGTGCTGATGTGAGGAACACAAAAGCCACTGGCATTATGCTGACTCTGGTTTGAATTTTTCATCAATTTTTGTATATAACTGGGTCCAAGCAGTTTAAAACACTGACCATCTATAAAGATGCAGTGCTGTGATCAATGTTCCTTTTCTTTCAGGACTTTTGGACAGAAGAAGTCATTGATCTGCTGGACTAGCAGTTTTAGGAAAATCCATAAACTTTGTGCAATAAAAGTATTGGAAAGTTGTTAGCGCCAACAGAAGCACGAACATTATTTCATAGCACACCTGTCTCACACCAGCATAAACATACATATAGAGGACTCTCCCAATCCTTTTATTTAGTAAAAACAATTTTTATATAGCCTTTTAAGTTTGGGTGTGGGAAGTTTGTGGGTGAGAGGGGACTAGATAGTGTATGATTGTCTGATAGTGAAAGTGTAGTTATATCTGATTGTGTTTATTATATGGATGGTGACTGAGTGATTAGTGTGGGTTTTCTAGTTAATTTGCTTTTTTTGTTTAGTTGGTTTAGTTGCTTTAGTACTGTTTATATTTGTTTAGTTGGTTTAGTTGCTTTAGTACTGTTTATATTTGTTTAGTTGGTTTAGTTGCTTTAGTACTGTTTAGTTGGTTTAGTTGCTTTAGTACTGTTTATAATTGTTTAGTTGGTTTAGTTTCTTTAGTACTGTTTAT
Organism: Neoceratodus forsteri; assembly: GCA_016271365.2. Classification (NCBI taxonomy): domain Eukaryota; kingdom Metazoa; phylum Chordata; order Ceratodontiformes; family Ceratodontidae; genus Neoceratodus; species Neoceratodus forsteri. The sequence continues at coordinate 1,273,675,110 of CM057450.1, read as the reverse complement.
ATTTGTTTAGTTGATTTATTTGCTTTAGTAATGTTTATATTTATTTAGTTGGTTTAGTTGTTTAGTACTCTTTTATATCTGTTTAGTTGGTTTAGTTGCCTAGTCATGTGTAGGAGTCTTGGGCCCCTCTGAATTAGTTACCCGGCAGCCCTGCTGCGTGACCTCCACCCTTTTTGTGATCTCCTCCTCCAGGCTGCTGCTATAAGGTGTTGCAGGGAGATGGATATTTGTAGAGGGCATGGGGTCTGTGGTGGGGTGCCGGAGGCTCAACGGAAGTGAGAGAGATTGGGTTGGTGAGAAGCAGGAGATACCCTAGGAGAAAATGGATCCTTAAGAGAGACCCAACGTGTTTGGTCCCCATTCCTAGGGTTACCACCGAACCTCATTTGCAGGCAGCTAGAGGGCCTACAGTCCTCATTGATCCCCTCCAGACAGTGTTATGCAATGTCAGGTCAATGAGAAACAAGGCTGCAATTATGTCAGACTTAATTTCTTCAGTTGACCTGGCGTGAATCACAGAGACCTGGTTGGGGGATGATGCAGGTCCAGTTTTGGAGGCATCGGTACCTGCCGGGTACTCTGTGGTACACTGCCCAAGAAGGAATTGAAGAGGTGGGGGTGTGCCATCTGTTTTAGATCTATCCTGAATTTCTCCATACATCTGGTGGGTTCTACCTCATTATCTGAATGTGTGGCAGTGCATGGGGGTTCAGGTGGAGGTTGTAGAATTCTCCAGGTTTACCACCCTTCGGTGTCAGCAGGAGAATTCCTGCAGGAGGTCGTGGACTTCATTGCCAACAAGGTATTCAAGTCACCCAGATGGCTTGTTCTAGGGGACTTCAATGCCATGGTCAATGATGAATCCTCACAGTTTGGTTCTGACCTCCTCCAGCTGATGACGTCGCTGGGCCTTGCCCAGGTAGTTGCTTATGTGACCCACCATCATGGCCACAGCTTTGACTTGGTATTCTCACTGGGTCTTGAGGTCACAGACCTCAGGATTAATCAGGTCACCTGGTCCAATCACTGTACAATGAAATTCTCATTTTGGACTCCCCCTGATGGTACCTCCCCTGTTGAGATGATCAGCTATCACCCTTTAAGGGGACTGTCCCCAGAGTGACTGATGGCAGTAGCTGATTTTTCCGGTGTTAGTGCTGTTTGTGCAGTTATCTTGGGTGAAGCAGTGGCAGCCTATAATAGGGCTATCTCCTGGGCACTCGATGCCATTGCACTGGTCCGTATACAACCCAGGTCCTCTAGCTTGAGATCCCCATGGTGTGATGGTACTCTCAAGGCAATGAAGAACATGGGTTGGAGGCTGTAGCATTGCTGGAGTAGGACTCAGTCAATGAAGGATAGACTGGCTTTGAGGAATCACTATGCTGATTATCAAAGGTCAGTCAACTGTAAGAAGGCAGAGTTCCTGTTCAGGGAGATTGCTGCAGGGAAGAACAGACCAGCTGAACTCTTTTGGACTGTGAACAGGCTTTTTCATTATGTCTGTCTACAGCCAAAAAGAACATTTCAGTAGCACTTTGTGAAGAGTTTGCACTGTTCTTCTCTAACAGGTTATTCTCTATTCTGGCCAGGATCTCGCCAGTGGGTCTAGAACAATCGCGCAGGGTGGGGTCCAGCTGGAGAAGGGGCACTTCCATTGTCAGGGCAGAGTTTCAGCCAGTGGAGGTGGCCATGGTCTCCAAGGTGATTTCTAAGCTAAGGCCACCCTTGCTGTGAACTGGACCTGGGCCTGATGTGTCTCCTAGTGGGTTGCATCGAGGCCATTGGTTCAGTGTTTGCCAGGATAGCCAGATGTTGGCTTTCAGAGGGGTCTTCCCTGACACCTAGAAGGAGGTGTTAGTAAGGCCCTTTCTGAAAAAACATCTCTCGACTCTGACTTTCTAATGAATTATAGACCAATCTCCAACCAGCCATTTCTAGGGAAGGTTGTTAAAAAGATAGTGGCCATGCAGCTTGAGGAACATCTGGAGACCTTTAACATATGTGAGCCATTCCAGTCCAGGCTTAGATCAAGGCACAGCACAGAGATGGCATTAGTCTGGGTGCATGATGATCTCCTCAGGGCAAGAGATTGAGGGTAGTGGTCAATTCTCATTCTCCTCGATCTGTCATCAGCATTTCGTACTGTGGACCATATTGTGTTGCTGGATCACTTTAGAGAGTATTGTGGACTCACTGGTACTGTCATCAACTGATTTGAGTCCTTTGTCTTGGGCAGCAGGCAGAGGACAGTGATGGGCAATTTCTCCTCCTCCTCCTCCTCCTCCCTGATGCCTCCAACCTGTGGATTTCCTCAAGTTTTGAGCCTGTCACCTATGTTGTTCGAGGTATACCTGCTGCCCCTGTGGAGGCTCATTAGACAGTACAGTTTGGGTTTTCACTGCTATGCAGATGATACCCAGCTGTACATGCTTTCTTACCTGGAACAAATGATGCAGTTAAAGTGTTGAATAAATGCCTAGCCGAGATCCAGGACTGGATGAACGCTAACTTGCTGAGACTTAACACAGACAAAATGGAGGTACTGGTGATCAAGTCGGGTCACCGGCATGATGGGGATGCCTCTGGAATGGCAACAGGTTTTGTCCCGGGGTTGACCCCATTGATGGTGTCCTATAGGGTGAGAAATCTGGGCATTGCCCTTGACAACAATTTGACATTTGATGCTCGGGTGTTGGCTGTCATCAAAAGTTGTTTTTACCATCTAAGGAACATTGCTCGAATTAAACCCCTAATTCCACCCAAAGACATGCCATCACTAGTGCACATCTCTGTAACATCAAGACTTGACTGCTGTAATGCTTCTTACCTCAGGGTCCATGGAGGAAACCTCTGCTGGCTGCAGCTAGTGCAGAATGCAGTGGCCAGCCTGCAGACAAGGCTATCGAGGTCCAGTCATGTGACCTCAGTCTTGCAGGGTCTGCACTAGCTGCCGGTCAGGTGGAGGATTCTCTTCAAGGTGGGCTTGCTCACCTTTAAGACCCTACATGTATTGGGCCCTGGCTACATGTCACACCTCCTTACTCCTGCTATCCTGTCCTGCTCCCTTTGTTTCTCCACCGAGAACCTCCTGGTGGTTCCAAGGACCATGCTGAAAACCTCAGGTGACTGTTTATTCAGGGTGACCAGCCTGGTCCTCTGGAACTCACTGTCAAGTTCTTTGAGGGAGGCCCCTACTGTGGAGGCATTTAGAAGGGGCCTAAAGACTCACCTTTTCAACCTAGATTTTCCTGCAAATAATTTTTAAGCTACTGTATATAAAGTCTTTTAATTACTTTCACTATTTTTAATTAATTGTTTATGTAATCTGAATGTTTTTATCATCCTGTTTAATTGTTCTACTGTACGTGCCCAGAGCCTCTGAGATTGGGTGCTAAACAACTAAAAAATTACTTATTTGCTTACTTACTAAAAAGGATTCTCTTTTCATTTCTTACAGCTATTTTGAAGTGCTTACTGAGCATGCTCAGAACCCGAAACTTTAAAATTTAATAACTTTGTAAAGGATTAACTTTATTTTCAATAATCCAGTGAAAGGCATATCTGTGGGCCAGGCCCTTTCTACCATGCAAATTTCTGATCAAAATTCCAAACCATCGGGGCTCAAGGACTCTTGAAAAAAACACCAAAAACGCCCCTTAAAAATTCATTTTTTTCACTATCCGGGTCTTAGAATCTACAAATCCAACTGGAATGAAACTGGGAACATCAAGAGATCTACCCAACGAGACCACACATGCACATTTCTGTGGAAATCCATTGAACGGTTGCAAAGTTATTAAAGTCCAAAAACTGCTGTTTAACATTAAACTGCCTACTCAACCCTAAATATAGTGGAGCTACCACACCACTATTATACACACATATATATATATATATACAGTTAAAATTGTTTATTTATCTTTGTAGGAAAGTATACTCTAAAGCTAAAATACGAAGAGAAAATGAAGAAGAAGAATTAAAAGAGGAAGGAAGATGAGAGAAAAGAGTGAGATCAGAACGCTGCATACAAATTAGAGGGCTAAGGAGGAGAGAGGAAGGAAATTAAAATAAAAGCTGTCATGGCTGATAGGAGTGGCTAAACAAGAAGAAACAGATGCTGTCATGATTTGTGTGTTATGTAAGTAATAAGCCATAACAGGGTGTGCATTAAAAGATTTTAGTGCACAACCCAGGGGCATGCTAAGGCATGATGCTTACAGCCTTGGGAAGTGCATTATAATCCTTTAATGCACACCCTGGAATGGTTTATAACACTTATACAATGGCTTGTTTGTTCAATTGTACTTTAATTCTAATAAAAGTAAAAAAAAATACAATGTATTGGTTGTTTATTTGAAAACATTTAATGTTATAGGTTATAAATGTTACAAAATGTTACTGTTAAAAAAAATAGTGCTGCAGTTGGTGTGTTTAGTCAGTAGGTGGTGCTGTTCACAAAGTGAGCACTCCCATGGCTACAGTAGCTGATAACACCGGATGTCAGTTTAGAGCTGACTTACTGTCCTGGCCCTACAAACTGTACAAATGGGACCAGGGAGCTTAATACGAGAAGTTGTTCTCTCCCCCATGCTGACTCAGTGGTTCTCCCACGCACCCAGATGTTGGGGGAGCAGGAGCTGAGTGTTTACTCAGTGTTCCTTCCCCTTTCTTAGCTACTCTCCAGCAACTAGATGTTGGTGACAGAGCTGCAAAGATAATTACTCTGATCAACTCCCCCCCATGCCACCATCAGCAGCATGAGCCATATACACTGAGTTTCCTTTCTGAGTCCTCCACTTCCCCCAAGACCAAAGCAGCACTGTTTGTGGCTGTGTTGCTGGCCCCATCTTCAGTCAGTGCACTCCTGCCTGCTCATAGAATGGAGCCGTGGCCATTGGTTATGGTTACAGAAAGACTGCACAGTCTGACTCCTGTTGCTGCAAGGTAAACTTTCACTATGTTTGCTTGTGCCACCATACGAGAATTTGTAGGTGTGCCTCCCCCACTTCCAATGCCCTGGTCCGTTTTGCAGGCATGGCAGCACTGCGCCAATGACTGTCCAAGCTGTCTATGACAGCGTTCAGATGCAGTGGCTTACAGTTCAAAGGAAAATACGCCACAGTCAGTGGTGGTAACATGTAGGCAATTTGCATACTGCATCAGAACTGTCACAGACAGTTTGTCGTCGCCCACCCCCCCACTTACGTAGCATGCTGGGAGCCCACCCCAGCATGCTCATGTGCTCCCTCCACCCAAGTGCACTGTATGACTGACGGGGGTGCCCAATCCCACATCACATCTAATGCCCTCCCAACAGACCTCTAGGTGCCATGCCGGGAGCCCACCCCAGCATGGCAAACATCGGTATGGCCGACGGGGGTGCCCAATCCCTGTCGGCTCCACTGCCACCCCCCCAAAAAAATAATCTCACTGGCCACGCTGGGAGCCCATCCCAGCGCGGGTAAAAGTCCCATGTCGCCTTCCTGTAGAAGATGCCATGCTGGGAGCCCACCCCAGCATGGTAATGCTAGACACAATGGGGATGCCCAACTCCGCTTGCTCCACTGCTGACCCCAAAATATCCTTTCAGCTGCCACACTGGGAGCCCACCCCAGTGTGGCAAAATCCCATGTCATCTTCCAGTAGCAGAAAAAAAGCTATAAAAACGGTCCCTTGTTGACCATCTGGCCCCTCCCCAACCCATGCCCACCCTCTGCGCACCCACCTCCTCACACACTCCCCCATACTTACACCCTGAGCCCTGCATGATGATCTTCGGTGGACCGGGAACACGTTTGCACTCTTCAAAGCCGACCGCGAACTGAAGAAATACCAGTAAGCTGTATAATGGCATAAATAGGTTTTTTCAACTTTGGTGCATATCTCATGCATTTTTGGGAATTTTTTCACCAAATTTTCATCATGGGGTTCTTGGGACCCCACCTCATGAACTCAGTCACTGTCATTTTGTTATTCTGTCCTGAAAGGTGATTTCACGGTCACTGCACAGAACCATCTTTTGGGACCAAGTAACAAAATGACAGTTCATGACATAGGGCCCCCAAAACCCTAAATTGAAAATTTTGGGAAAAAATTCCCCAAAATGACTGTGTTACAAGCTTGCGTTGCGCAGTTCCTATGCACGCTCATAAGTTTGCAATTTTTTAATATTTTCACTCAAAATTTTCAACATTGCCATTTTACCACACCTCCTTATGAGCAGTATAGCTGTGGCTGTTTCACATCTCACCTAAATGTGTTTTCGTGCATGTAGTGCACAATGGCACTGTCGGTGTGCTAAATCAATGTTCGGGACAGATTAAGAAAATCACAGTGAGACTGTTCATGAGCAGAGGTCATAAAATGGCTATGTTAAAAATTTGGTGACGTAAACCCATAAAATGACTGTGTTACATGTGAGCATTGCGCAGTTTCCACGCATCCTCGTAAGTTCATGAATTTGTAATATTTTCAGTCCAGATTTTCCACGCTGGCATTTTTGCACACCTCCTTATGAATAGTACAGCTGTCATTTTTCACATCATGGCCGAAATGTGTTTTCTCACTTACGCTGCAGAAAAGCATGGTTGCTGTGGGAAATCACTGTTTGGGACAGATTAAGAAAATCACAGTGACACTGTTCATGAGCGGAGGTCCCAAAATGCCTGTGTTGAGAATCTGCTGTAAAAAATCCCCAAACTAATTACATTACGGGTGTGCGTTGTGCAGTTTCTATGCACACTTGTGACTTCACCAGTTTTTTTATATTTTCACTGCAGATTTTCAACATTGCCATTTTTTTACACCTCGCCATGAACAGTACAGCTGTCATTTTTCACTTCCTGTTCAAAATGTGTTTTCACACCTGTGGTGCCAAATGGCATAGTCGCAGTGCAAAATCAGCTTTCAGCTAATGAACTGATATTGCCACTGTTCATAAGGTGGGGGTCACAAAAAACCGATGTTGAAAATTTGGAGTGACAATACCAACGAACGCCTGAGGCGTTAGAGTTTTCCGACCATAATGCTCCACTCTGTAGAGATGGACAGGCATCAGGGATGTGACTTGGGACTGTCGCCTGTAATGCTCATACCATTCCACCCCCACCCACACCCTGCAGCCAGTGAGAGGCATCGAGGTGTGCCTTGGACTCTATGGCCCCAAAGTTCACCCCATTCTCCTGTACTGCACCCATCTCACCATATTTCCTAATGGAATGGGGTGAGCAGAAGGCCCAAAGACCCCAAGGCACACCGTGACACTTGTCGGAGTCTGCACAGTAGGGTGTGGTGAAATGGCATGGCCGTTATCCTGATGACCCAAAAGCACACCGCAGTGCCTGTCATTCTTTGCAGGGTGGTGGTGGGGTTGGCTTCAGTTAAATACTTCACTGCCATTCCTATTATGCATCTTTCTCATTCCTACACTACCAATGCTAATGCCAGCAAGCAAACATTCGTCTTTGACAAATGCTTGTTTTAAAAATAAAATGAGCATTTGGTGATTACTGTGCGGTTCAGGAAAACTGTAAGTGCTGCAAGTTGCAGGCTGAAAAACACAACAATGTGTTATGCTTGGTTTTAACTGATTCTCTGAAACTGTGTTCTGCATGTTGTGATTAGTAGGTGCTTAGAGAGTGAACAGTAAACTTAATTATAAAAAAGAAAAAAAAGAAAACAGAATTTATTTTTGGTCAGAAGCCACAGAACTCCATTTAGGTCTGATAAGTTTAAATACTTTTATTAACTAGTAGGGAAATGTTCTTTAAGCTATTATAATGCAGGCAGTGTCTTTTTGCTTCTTTTTAGTTTACAAGCAATTACTTTGAATTATTGTGGTAGTAAAGGCTAGTATTTTCAATATTGCAGCCACTGTATTTTTTTATTAACTTTTTGTATGGAGGCTTAGTGATATTGTTCGATAAGTAGTTTTTTTAGAGGGGAAAATTAAATTCATCAGCTGACCATGCTAGTATGTAAGCAATAATACCTGACAGGGTGGGCGGCATTGGGCTATGCCAGACTACCCAGGGGCGTAATGAGGCCTGACACTGCAGACGGAGGACCTTATAGCCCCTGGAAGGTGAGGAATAGCACATACCACCCACCCTGGAGGGTATTATTGCGCTTAGAAAATGGGTTATAGGTGACATATTTGTATTATGGTAAAAAAAATCAAAAAGAATTACAAAAAAAAAACAGTAAACAACTACTGAAAATGACTTTACTTGCAAAGTAGTCCCTCTACTGGTATACTTGCCAGTAAGAGTACTGATGAGTTTGACAGCCTTTATTTTTTTTTTCTTATTGATTTCTTTAGCAATCCCCCCCCCCCAGAAGTTCTGAGTGCTGAGCAAACATCAGCACTATTACTTTTATCATACTTTAATTTATGGCAAAAGTTTAATTTTTGGTCAGTTCAGGTCAGTAACGGACAGTCAGGAAGAAAATCAGTGACCCAAGACCCGGAAGTAACAAAGTAAGGAATGGAGAAAAAAATCAGAAAAAATTGTAGTGCGCAAAGGTTACTTTACTTTTTGAAACTAACAAAGAAATAAAACAAATATTGTACTTGGTTTGTTGTTACTGACGGTATTGCTGTTACGATCGGGGCCAGGAGAATGTTGTAGCGTGGCAGAGTGAGCGTGGTTGCACTGTATTGAGAGGGCTGATGGCACAGTTCACTTTTGTGTTTAAATGGTAAAACACAGTGGCAGTAAATGATAAACCACAACAGCCGGGAGACAGGGACGGCTGCCAGACTCGCTGGGTTGCTGCTCGATAAGGAGGATGTATTTCAGTGGCACAATCGCCATGTTAAGCAGGTTAGCTGGTATTCCAGAACACTTCTTCCAAATGTAAGGTGTTAGGCGAGAGCGAGCTGCATCTCCTGCTGCAGTGCAGGAGAGGAACAGTATTTTCTTGGTTTTGTATACCGCAGATGGACTTCTATCAGTGGTATAGAAAACTAAGAAAGCCCTGGTCCTCTGATGCTTAGAAGCGGGTGTCAGAGATATCGCTCTTTGTTATTTATTACAGTGTGTGTTTTGGGAACCGGAATGTTTTTTTCCAGCTATGGTGCTGTTTTCTTTTCTTTAATTTGTTTTTCTGTGGTTGTGTTGGGTGGAAGGGGGAGAGTGGCTGAGCTGCTATTTTCCTCGGGCATCTAGCAAGAGCATACAAATGGCAGCTGGCGAGTGTGAACATTTGGGATGCCCAAGAATTGACTGAGTAATGTGGCACCCTGAATAGGCTCTTATTTTTTTGCGGGCTCTATTGAAAAATACCTGCCCGCTTAGGTTGGCTTCTTATCCAATCAGTGTGCTAGGATTGTCGTGCCCATTTTCTAAACAGATTTAATGTATTGTCAGTGGACACCTCTCAGCCAATTAAATTACTAGATTTTTTCTTGCCATTTTTTATAAGAGACTTTATGGTATACCAGTAAACAGAAAAAGACTGTCACACTTCCCCTTGTCACAGTATAAGGTTGTATAGTGTTCCCCATTTGATCATGAAGTTATTTCCTTTGCTCTTTCATGAAGTGCGCTAATCTTTCCAGTCTGATAATATTGATTAGGCCTTGCCTCCATTCTGGTAATGTCTGTGCCCAGCTGTCTAAGTAGTTTTACAATTATATTCTTAACTGAAGCCCCTGTTTTTTTTTTTACTCAATTTTTCCCCCTCCTGGGCAGCCCACATTCTTGCTGACCAACCAGCCCTGTCCACCTGCTTACAGCACACCATCCTGTCTTCCTCCAAGGCTTACCTTCCATGGTGGGGTGGCAGGGATCCCTCAACCCGCTGACATGGATCTGGTTCTGGAGGTGGCTGCCAGTGCAGGGGCATTACCTGTGGGGGTCAACGGTCATCCAACCACCAAGCTTTTCTTCTCCAGTTTTCTCCCCACCTCCTCCCAGTGGAAAAGCAATATAGCCTCAGCAATGGTCGAGCTGTGCTCGCTTCCACCCACAGCAAGCGGGCCAGCTGCTCCGCCCCTTCCCTCATGTATGGGACCTGAGTGCTCCAACACCCAGCCACCGCTAGGTGTCAGAAGTGCGCCGGCCTCCATGTCCCTCCCTCCTCAGGAAAGGAGAGCTGTCCTCCAGATGCTTGATCCTCTCCCACCCCAGCTGACCCCCAGCAACCCACTTGTACCCCGAATATGGGTCACCAGCATGGCAGGAGGGAAGGCATGATTCCTCAGCCCTCTACGCCATCGGACCAGCCACCTGAAACCCCTATTAATGCAATGGTACAGTATGTTTCTGTTTTTTTCTCCAGTTTACAGTTTTATCAAAGTGGCCAGTGATACAGGATTCTATGTTATGGTTGTCAGTTAAAAATGTAACATCCTTGAAAAATTATTTTACTTTATCCAAAAATTCCTGTATTGCTTTACAATACCAAAACATATACGTATCAGTCCCTGGGTACACCCACACTTGGGATAGGTTGGTGTTGTCCTAAAATCAATTTTAAATAGGTGGTGAGGGGCAAAATAAAGGTTATGGATAGTTTAGAAGTATAGACCATAGAAGTTGATGGCAGATAAGGACTGCAAAGCCCATCCAGTCTGCCCATTTCTTTTTCTACCGTATGAATATGCCATAGACTTTTGCTCTGTCAATGGCCTATTTATTCATACTCATCTGTATTGCTCCTGGATGCCTATCCCATGCCTGTTTGAAGTCCTGCACTGTATTCATATCCACCACTTCCTGAGTTAGGCCGTTCCATCCATTCACCAACCTTTCTGTGAAAAAGAACTTCCTCACATTACCCCTTAATTGGCCTCCCTCTAATCTCATGCTGTGTCCTCTTGTCCTGCTATTTTTCTTATATTGAAACATGTTAGACTCTTTCACCTTGTTAATGCCCTTAAGGAGTTTGAATGTTCCAATCATATTACCTCTCTCCCTCCTTTGCTCTAGGGTATACATATTGAGTTCAGTTAATCTGTCCTCATGTTTTCTGATGCAGTCCCTGCACCATTTTGGTTGCCCTTCTCTGGACTGCCTCAATTTGGTTAATGTCCTTGTGAAGGTGTGGCCTCCAGTACTGCATGCAGTACTCCAGATGGGACCTAACCAGTGTCTTGTAAAGAGGGATTATTACCTCCCTCTTCTGACTTGTGATACCCCTAATAATACACCCCAACATCCCTCTAGCCTTACCTACTGCTTTAGAGGACTGCTTGGATGATTTCAGGTCATCGGTGATGATGACATCCAAGTCTCTTTCTTTCCTTGTGACTGCCAGCAACTCCCCTTCCAGCCTATAGGTGGCTTCAGGGTTTCTCTTCCCTATGTACATGATCTTGCACTTCTTTGCGTTAAACCCCAGTTGCCACTCTTCCGACCATTTTGCTAGTTTATCCAGATCTCTTCTCATTCTGCCCACCCCATCTTGGTTACTTGGTTACTTGGCTGAAAGGACAAAAGAAAGCCGTGGCCTATCGAGATTGTCCTCCACATGTGTGGATCATTATTGTGATACTATCTGGTTAACCAATTATCAAGTTTGATTTTAAAAGTCGTAACAGTAGTTGAATCAGCAATATCTTGTGGGAGAATATTCCATAATCGGGGAGTTCTTATAGAGAAAAAGTTTTGTCTTTTGTTAGTATTACATTTATCAATATTCAATTGTTTGTTATTTAGCCTTGGTACGATTTTTCTGGAAGATAGTGTTATGCCACATTGCCTCATCAAAATGGGTGATTTAATAATCTTAAAAAGTTATAATAAATCGCCTCTTCTTCTTCTCAATTTAACGGAATGCAAACCTGTCATCTGTAGTCTAGACTCATAATCAAGATGTGCTAAATGAGGAATAATTTTTGTAGCTCTATTCTGAATGCTTTCAATTCTGTCTATATCCTTAATGAGGTAAGGACTCCAAAAAGGGGAGCCATAATCTAGGTAGGGCCTAATGTGTGATCTGTACAAAGTAATGATCTACTGTTCGGTTTTAGAAACAAATGTGCTATTAATCCTTCGAAGAAGAGCATTGGTTTGTTTAGCAATTTTGTTACAATGAGAAAGTGGGGTAAGTTTATTGTTTACTAGGATCCCGAGATCTTTTTCGACGCAGGAAACCTTAATATTTATATTGTTCAGTGTGTATACCTGTTTAGGGTTATTTTTCCCCATATGTAAAATGGCGCATTTTGATACATTAAAATCCATTTTATTGGTAAGAGCCCAATGTTCAATTGATGCAAGATCAGTTAATATTGACAGTAAGTTAGCTACATTGTTCACAGCGCCTCCTAGTTTGGTATCATCTGCAAACTTCATAAGGATGTTAGACGAACAGATTTTCATATCGCTAATGATCATCTACTCTGTTGCCGATCTTGGTGTCATCTCCAAACAGACAAACCTTACCCTCCAGTCCATCTGCAATGTCACTGATGAAGCTGTTGAAGAGGACTGGCCCCAGGACTGATTCCTGAGGTACCCCACTTGTGACTTGCATCTCTTCTGACTGTATACCGTTTACCACCACTCTCTGTTTTCTGCCTGTCAACCAGTTTGCCACCCAGTTGACCAACGTCTGACCCACCCCAAGCCTACCCAGCTTATTAATCAATCTTCTATGTGGAACAGTATTGAAAGCTTTTGTAACCCCTAGGTGGTGCTATCCCAAGGGGTACTACCCCTGCCTGCTTGGCTAGTAGCAGGTTAAGGTGCCTGAGTTCTGAAATGGGTGCCTCCACCCGGAGGTCAGAGTTGGTAGTGGTCAAGCTAACCTGGGCACAGCTCTTCGGGACACTGTAACCCCCCTGTTTTCTGTCTAGAGGCCTGAACAGTGTACAATAATCACTTTCACAATATCCTGGTACACCACACAAGTACCCACACTGTTTGCACTTACCACCAGGGCTGGTTCCTCTGGTTTGACCCTGGGGACCCCCTTTAAAACAAGGTTATGCACAGCAAATAGCAATAGTACAGTACTCTGAGCACAAACTGGAACCACAGTTAGATTACATGCAGAAAAAGTTAGATCTGATTTATTCAGGGGACTTGAACAAGGGAGGGGCATAATCAGGTTAATTAGCTTAAAGGTTATATCAATCAAGCAGTTATGCATACGCTTTGAGTCCCCCCACACAGTCACACCTCTGGGTACCCAGGTGGAGAAGAGATGGGCTAGCCAGGACTGTTCCCTGGGGTTGGCCGGCGTCGCAGCTGGTTGAGGCCCTGTGATGGAAAACACAACATGCACAGTACACAATATTTGTAACCCAGAGCCGGAGGGCTCAGTTCATAAAGGAAATGAAACAACAAGACAATCAGATGATACACTCAGATTAAGCTGCTGTTGCAAGGAGCTACCCTGGTATTTACTCACGATACCCAAGACTGGACACAGGCTGGGCGAAAATCGAGACTGCAGGTGGTTGATCTGGAATGCCAGGAGAAGCAGAGCCCACACAAGTCACAGAGGTGTCATTCCTGTTCAAGCGTGGAGCAGGGGGCTGATCCCCAGGCAGGTCTCTCATCGATGGCTTCTCTGTGCAGTGGGTAGTCTGGCTGGGCCAGTCTGGCAAGGCCCAGACTGCATGGAGACAAATTCGGATGCAGTCTGTTTTGGGCTGGATACAGCTTCCAGCAAGCAGAACACAGTTCACACAGTGGAGAACTAACTCACGACCCACTAGCAACTCATAGCACATTTACATGTAAGGGAATTCTACTGTATCAGGCAAAGCGCTCCCCGGTCACAATCACAAAGTCTCTGCACACACCGGAAGCTTAGGGGTAGCTGGAACTCCTGACAGGCCAATCGCATTCAGCAAAATCTTCGGTCTTCTTCAGGTTGAGCCTGGCCCACTTCAGTAGCTTACTTTAGTCTCACAAACTTGGATTTAGTCCAAAATAATTCTCTTCTCTCCCTCTCAGGAGCAGCAGACAGACATGCAGGTCAAAAACTCAGCTTTTTCACAGTTCTCCCATGTGAATCCACTCAGGATTGCTGCTCAGAATCACTTGAACTCTTCTCATTTCACTTCCCAGCTCAGAGCTAACTGAAAATTGCAAGCAGTCTGGGATTTCCCCAAGATCCAAATGGTTTGGTTGGCTGATTTGCCTGTCAGTCAAAGCAAGAGCTCCCCCTTCAGTTGCAAAAAAGGTGCCAAAAGCCCCAAACTACAGTTCCTACAGATTATGACTCCAGACAGCTCTTGTAGTCCGGCTACATTTTAGGTCCCACCAGTACTGTTTGGTCCAATTTGCAGTCCAGGACCAAGATAGTGGAGACAAACAAAACCGTCCTTGCAACAAAGAAAGCAGGTTAGACAAACTACATTATCATTATCACTCTTAATGATTTTCAGCAAATAGTTACATCTTTCAACAGAGCTCCCTCTCAGATTACTTATGCTGCAATCAGGCAGCTCTTAAAGAGACAGTACACAGAGGCCACACAGGCTCTGGCAATCACATTTAAACTGCTAAAACGCAGGACACCAGCCTGGCAGTGAGCATTTAGTCAAGCTCAAGGAAGACTTTTTGGGAACCCCCATTTATAGGGGAGTTACACATTGCTGAAGTCAAGGTAGGCAACATCAACTGCTCCCCCTTGGTCCACCACTCTGGTTACCCAGTCAAAGAAATCTATGAGATTAGTTTGACAGGATCTTCCTTTTGTAAACCCATACTGTCTTGGATCCTGTGCCACCATGAGCTTATCAAGCTCTTGTAGGACCCTTTCTTTTGTGAAGGGACTAGTGCACACCTCCCTCCCCTAGTGTCCATGCTACAGAGCTGTGGACCCTGCCCTACCTTCTCTTCAGTAAATACTGAGCAGAAGTATCTATTTAGGATAGATGCTTTTACATGGTCCTCCTCCTCAGGTGCCGCCTTAGCCCCTTTGATCTTAGCAATACCCCCTCTTGACTTTCTTCATTCACTAATGTATCTATAGAAAGTCTTGTCACCTTCTTTTACTGTTCGTGCTAGTGTTTCCTCAGTTTGGGCCTTTGCCTGCCTTACTGCCATCCCTGCTTCCCTTAGGGAAGTTTAGTATGCCTCCCTATCTTCATTCTGCTGAGTTCCCATTTCCTGAAGGCCAACCTTTTGGCTCTGACCTTTCCTGCTACTGTGTTTGAGAACCAAAGTCATTTCCTTCTTCTTTTGCACTTCCTTTTCTCACTAACACAATGAGATGTTGCTTCAAATATTGCGTCTTTAATGCTTGCCCACTTTGCCTGTACCCCCTCACCTGTATTTCTTTTTGCCAGGGCTAGCTTAACTCTGTTGGCCATCTTATCAAAGTCAGCTCCTCTGAAGTCCCATATTTTTGCCTTCGAATGGGATGATTTTGTTCTAGTAGCCAAATTGAACCATACCATGTGATGGTCACTGGCCCCCAGGTAACCTTTTATCTGGAGATCTGTGATCCTTTCCCTGTTAGTCAGTACTTGATCTAGGATAGCCCTGTCTCTAGTGGGTTGCTGTACCAGTTGTTTGAGGCCCTCCGCCTGCAAGGAATCCACCATGTGTCTAGTTCTGGCAGATGTCCCTGCTGGTATTGACCAATTTGTATCTGGCATGTTGAAGTCTCCCATTATCAGAACCTCCCCTTTAGCTGTCATGTTTTTTATATCTTCTAACAGTAACGTGTCTATGTCCTCTCCCTGGTCTGGAGGCCTGTACACAACCCCAGTTCATATGGTTGTCCTATTTCCTGTTTCCAGGGTGACCCACAGTTCTTCTGGTTCCTTATGTGTATTCTGAATTTCTGTAGCTTTGATATTTTCATTGACATAAAGGGCCACTCCACCGCCCCCCCCCTTTGCACCTCGGTCTCTTCTGAACAGTACATAGCCAGGTACTGAAGTCTCCCAAGTGTGGTTACTGGTAAACCATGTCTCGCTAATGGCTACTATGTCCAGTTTAGCCTCTGTCATTATTGCCTGCAGGTCTGGGATCTTGTTTCCCAGACTGCGAGCATTTGTGTACATCATTTTATATTGGTCAGATTTTGGTGTGTTAGTTGTTGGGCGAGGTCTGGCGTTTCCCTTGTGCATCATAAGGGGAGCCAGACCTTTTTCCTTACCTGGTGATGCAAATGAACTACAAACATGATGAACTCCTGTTTGACCACTAGCTGAGGGGGGGTGTGTTCTTCCCATTCGGTGTTTTGGGTGCTGCACCCCTCTCCCCATTTGCTAGTTTAAATATTCTGCAAAGACATCAAACTTCTGCCCCAATGCACTGACTTCCTCCTTAGTCAGATGCAGTCCATCAAATTTAAAGAACTTTCGCTCCCAAAGCTGTTGCCAGTTCCCTACAAATTTGTGTCCTTTTTCCTGGCACCAGCCCTTGAGCCACATGTTTAGCTCCACTATCTCCCCCTTTTCTGACCTTCTTTCCATCTGTCCCCCTCTCCCAGACTGGCAGGATCTCAGAGAAGGAGACGCCAGATGAAATGGATGATAGTTTGTCACCCAGCCTGGTCTGGTGTTCCTTGGTCTGCCAGCATCCAGAAGCGGTCCCTTGATTTTACCTGTGCAATGAGCTCAGCAGAGAGCTGTGGGTTGCAAAGAGTTTTGACTTTGCACTCCTTGAAGGGGGCATATGAATCGCAGGCCTCGATATAAGCATTGATGAAGTAGCCAAGGGGAAAGTTGACATCCATTGCTTTGTAAATGGAAGTCCAGTCATGCTTACTGAGTCAGGATTTAAGGTGAGACAACTGCCCACAAGGAAGGACTCTGCTAGTGATAAGTTTTGGGGGGGGGATTTGCAGAATTTGTTTGACCATTCATGATCTCTGAGACAGTCAGGGAGGATGGAGATGTTGGAGATGCGAGTTGGATGGCTAGTAAGAACCCAGTCCAGGAGTATGCTAGTCCCTGTTTTGTAGTTTTATAGAATTTTTTGCATTATTAACAAGTGCTTAGTTCAAGAAAGAATAAAATAACTACGAACTTCAGAAAATCACTATGAGCTTCAGAGAATGTGCCAGTATGTAACTCTCGCTCTGTGGGGGGGGGGGGCTGATAAAAAAACACCTAATAACCAGTGAATAACTCTGGGGGATTAACAACAACACAGCACTAACAGCTTGGATGGAGACCACAAGAAAAACTCCCCCCAGTGGCAGGAATTGTGGAACTGTGGACTCAGTCTCACAAATAAAACCACTACAAACTCTTGTCCACCAACAATGCTCTGGATTGAAAACAGTCTCTGTGAAGTGACAAGGTGAAGATGGGAAGAGGCTACTCCCAAGGCTCACTCCAACAGTTTTTGTTAACGGGGTCCATCAATGTTTTACGCTTGTGGTTACCACAAGTAATCACTAAGTCTTTTGGCATAAATGCTCCAATAGAAAACAGTCTTTTATTCTTTTGGTAACTGGGTAAGGCCCACTAGGTACAAGTTCCTGTTTTCAGGTGCAACCTGGGAACACTGGGGTGGTTAAGTGACTTGCTCAGAGTAGCACAGTATGCAAGTGGAGGTTGGGGGAATCAAACCCAAGTCTGTTGGATGTACCAAGCTCATTCACAACTCGTTACTCTAACCTCTAGGCTATACTGCCATCACTCCATTCTTCAGCATTCCAGTTTGTCAGTAATCTTAGCTTTACACTTTACCATCTCCATGGTAGACAAAATGGGGGTGCAGAACATTTAGAAAGTCCAGCCCAACAATATACTACAAATGTGCCTCCTTCATTTGTTGCTCAGTTGTGCCCCTGTTTTTCCTTCACAAAAAATAACACAGAATTAGTTCCTCTAGCAGCTTTCTCTTAGATAATTGAAAGCTTCACAGAAACCTCAAAACAGGACACTTTTGTACTATATATATTGGGCCCCATGCACCAATGGAGCTGATTGGCTACACGCACATATCTGGGGCGCATAGTCAATCCACACCCATTGCACCCCCCACATGGGATGCATAATGAGGGGGCATGCAGACAGTAGATGCCCGATCCCACAGGGTCTAGAACTGCATGCGCGGGGCATGCCAGCACTATGTGCCATGCACAAAGGCGCATAGTGCTGGCCACAAGGGTGCATATGGGGGCACAGGGTATGCCCATGAGGACCCTGCTATAAAACCCCTATGCATCCCATGCACACCTGGAAACCAGCCCAGCATCAGGGCAATGCGCACACCCACCCTCTGGGGCCACCCCATAGAGGGGCTGCTGCCTCCCTCCCACCTGGCACACAGACTGGTGCGGCTGCATACCACGATCATGCCCCCCCCACACATCACCTCATGTGGGCACTGGCTCTAGGGTACTGTCCATAGTGCCACCCACCCTTGGCACCACCAGCACACCCTGCTAAATGCGGGGTGCAGTACTCACCACACCACCACCAGCGGACAGTGCCCCAGCACCAACCCAGCCCTGTGCACCACTCTGGTGCCATGGGAGCACCAGTGACATTGCCCTCCTCACACCTGCCCCAGCCACCAGCCCTCGGACATCCATGGGCCACACAGCCAATGAGCACCCCACTGCAGAAGGGATCCACTGAGCTGCCTGGTCCAGGCATCCAATTGGATGCCCAGCCAGACCTGTGACCCCACCCCCAGCTGCACTGCAGAGTCCTGTGTGCTGGGGCAGCAGGGCCATGGACAGGTGACCAGTGGTTGTGCATGTTGCTGTTGCACACCTGTCTGCAGTGTGGTGCTCTGTGTGTGGCTAACGCACCTCTGGCATGTATTATCCACCCATTGGTGCATAGTGCCCATGATGAATGCTGCAAATAGACAGTTTTAAAAAAATGCTTAAAAAGCACTTATCTCAGTGATGTGTTCACTTCCACACAGTGGGACTAATGTAAGAGAAACTCGGTCAAACTTATAAACGCGGCAGCCTTCACTCCATTCCAATTTCACGCTGAAAGCATACACTACATGAAAAAAGTCTATATTTTAAGTTACGGGATGAGATTTTCAGTACATAGCAAACTAGTTTTAATGAATTTAAATGAAGGTCATACACACCTTATCTCAGACACCTTCTTTAAACAGAAATGCAACAAATTGCTATATGTCCATGTGACATGCCTGCTATATGCCTGTGCTGACCTATGTAAGGGATCTTTGGTGTAAGAAGTTGCATAAGATGGTAGTTAAATATCCCCGTGAGTCACTGGTCATGTTGCTGCATCTGTTCGCTGAGTTTTTAACTTGTTTGGATGCACAGTAAATAAAACAGTTCCTTGCACTCTAATTAATCAGAGGCTATGGTCCATTATTCTATTTTTATGTTGGTGCTGACCCGACTCACCTTGTGGTGTAATGGTACTGTTTGCATTTTTCTGCAAGAAAATAATATGTTTTATTAAATAATTTTAGTTTTTTCCAGTGCTCCTTTCCTAAATGGTGTTCCAAGAGTGGTTGGACCTTCTTGTTTTTCAATAGTACATACAGAAAGAGACAGAAAAGTGGGGGAGGGTGTGCCACTGGACACCAAGGAAATGGAGACACGCTGTTCTTACGGCAGCCCACAGCTGGAGTTCCAGACACAGCTGCAGGTCAAGAAAGTCCCGCTGTTCTCATACACAGAATGCAGGTGAAGGGCTCCTCTCACTAAGCTGGGCAACCAAGGTTTTGGGTGCCCAAAAAATGCATTTCTGGCAATTTTTTTTAAAAAGCAAACAAACGAATCTAGCTAAACAGGTCCTCTTTACCTAGATTCAGTTGTTTTTTTTTTAAGACAGTACTTTAAATGTTTGTAATTTTAAACAGTAAAAGAAAATGTCAGCCAAACGAAAAAGGATTTTTGCCCTCACAAGAAAGGATTGGCCCCGTATTGAACAGGTACTCTTGGTAGCTGCCTGAACTTTTGATTATCTCCATCTTTTTAACACAGATGAGAGTGGTGTTATCTCTGCGGTACGGTTCCACTATGTCATGGCGACAAGAAATTTGTCGACTGATGGCACAACGACAGCACAACACCACCAATTGGTGCTGTACTGTCGCTCGGGGACCAAGTGTTTTCTGTGGGGGACTTTGCCCCCCACACCCCCCATGTAGGGGGCTCTGCCCCCCGCACCCCCTGTACTTTAGACTTCTTTCTCCAGTCAGAGTTAGTTTGGGGATGAGAGAAACACCTCACTGGCAACAGTGTCAGGAATGTGGAGACCATCACAGTGACCTGCCGAAAATGTCGCTGTGATGGTCTTTGCGGTATTCCCAATGCTGCACGATCGGTATACCCTGCGGTACAGCCTTCTTTGGTAATGGGACCGATGATAAGAGTTGCTTGACTTGTCTTTGTCTAAAATTTGACCTGGTGCTGATGTGAGGAGCACAAAAGCCACTGGCATTATGCTGACTCTGGTTTGAATTTTTCATCAATTTTTGTATATAACTGGGTCCAAGCAGTTTAAAAGGCTGATCATCCATAAAGATGCAGTGGTGTGATCAATGTTCCTTTTCTTTTGGAACTTTTGGAGCGAAGAAGTCATTGATCTGCTGGACTAGCAGTTTTAGGAAAATCCATAAACTTTGTGCAATAAAAGTATTGGACAGTTGTTAGCTCCAACAGAAGCAAGAACATTATTTCATAGCACACCTGTCTCACACCAGCTTAAACATACATATAGAGGACCCTCCCAATCTTTTTATTTAGTAAAAACTATTTTTATATCGCCTTTTAAGTTTGGGTGTGGGAAGTTTGTGGGTTGGAGGGGACTAGATAGTGTATGATTGTATGATAGTGAAAGTGTAGTTATATCTGATTGTATTTATTATATGGATGTTGACTGAGTGATTAGTTTGGGTTTTCTAGTTAATTTACTATTTTTGTTTAGTTGGTTAAGTTGCTTTAGCACTGTTTATATTTGTTAAGTTGCTTTAGGACTGTTTATATTTGTTAAGTTGGTTTAGTTGCTTAGTCATGTGTAGGAGTCTTGGGCCCCTCTGAATTAGTTACCCGGCAGCCCTGCTGCATGACCTCCACCCTTTTTGTGATCTCCTCCTCCAGGCTGCTGCTGTAAGGTGTTGCAGGGTGATGGATATTTGTAGAGGGCATGGGGTCTGTGGTGGAGTACAGGGGGCTCAATGGAGGTGAGACAGAGATTGGGTTGGTGAGGAGCAGGAGATACCCTAGGAGAAAATGGAGCCTTGAGAGAGGCCCAATGTGTTTGGTCCCCATTCCTAGGGTTATCACCGGACCGTATGGGCAGGCAGCTAGAGGGCCTACAGCCCTCATTGATCCCCCCAGACAGTGTTATGCAATGGCAGGTCAATGAGAAACAAGGCTGCAATTATGTCAGACTTAATTTCTTCAGTTGACCTGGCGTGAATCACAGAGACCTGGTTGAGGGATGATGCAGGTCCAGTTTTGGAGGCATCGGTACCTGCCTGGTACTATGTGGTACACTGCCCAAGAAGGAATTGCAGAGCTGGGGGTGTGCCATCTGTTTTAGATCTATCCTGAATTTCTCCATACATCTGGTGGGTTCTATCTCATTATTTGAATGTGTGGCAGTGCATGGCGGTCCAGGTGAGGGTTGTAGAATTCTCCTGGTTTACCACCCTTCGGTGTCAGGTGGAGAATTCCTGCAGGAGTTTGTAGACTTCATCACTGACAGGGTATTCGAGTCACCTAGATGGCTTGTTCTGGGGGACTTCAATGTCACGGTCGATGATGAATCGTCACAATTTGATTCTGACCTCCTCCAGCTGATGACATCGCTGGGCCTTGCCCAGGCAGTTGCTTATGTGACCCACCATCATGGCCACAGCTTCAACTTGGTATTCTCACTGGGTCTTGAGGCCACAGACCTTAGGATTGATCAGGTCACCTGGTCCAATCACTGTACGGTGAAATTCTCATTTGGGGCTCCACCTGATGGTACCTCTCCTGTTGAGATGATCAGCTATCACCCTTTAAAAGGACTGTCCCCAGAGTGACTGATGGCGGTAGTTGATTTTTCAGGTGTTAGTACTGCTTGTGCAATTGGCTTGGGTGAACCGGTGGCAGCCTATAATAAGACTATCTCCTGGACACTCGATGCCATTGCACTGGTCTGTATATGACCCAGGTCCTCTTGCCTGAAATCCCCATGGTGTGATGGTACTCTCAAGTCAATGAAGAACATGGGTTGGAGGTTGTAGCATTGCCAGTGTAGGACTCAGTCAATGGAGGATAGACTGGCTTTGAGGAATCACTATGCTGAATATCATAGGGCAATCAACTGTAAGTAGGCAAAGTTCCTGTCCAGGGAGATTGCTGCAGGGATGAATAGACCAGTTGAACACTTTTGGACTGTGAACAGGCTTTTTAATCATGTCTGTCTACAGCCAAAAAGAACTTTTTCAGTAGCACTTTGTGAAGAGTTTGCTCTGTTCTTCTCTAACAGGGCATCCTCTATTCTGGCCAGGATCTCGCCAGTGGGTCTAGATCAGTCGAGCAAGGTGGGGTCTAGGTGGAGAAGGGGCACTCCCATTGTCTGGGCAGAGTTTTGGCTAGTGAAGGTGGCCATGGTCTCCAAGGTGATAAGCTAAGGCCCACTTGCTGTGAACTGGACCCAGGCCCGATGTGTCTCCTGGTGGGTTGCATCAAGGCCATTGGTCCAGTGTTTGCCAGGATAGCCAGGTGTTGGCTTTTAGAGGGGTCTTCCCTGACACCTAGAAGGAGATGTTGGTAAGGCCACTTCTGAAAAAACATCTTTCGACCCTGACACTCTAATGAATTATAGACCAATCTCCCATCAGCCATTTCTAGGGAAGGTTGTTGAGAAGATAGTGGCTCTGCAGCTTGAGGAACATCTGGAGACCTTTAACATCTATAATCCATTCCAGTCCAGGTTTAGGTCAAGGCACAGCACAGAGATGGCACTAGTCTGGGTGCATGATGATCTCCTCAGGGCAAGAGATTGTGGGCAGTGGTCAAATTCTCATTCTCCTCAATCTGTCATCAGCATTTCATTCTGTGGATCATATTGTGTTGCTGGATCACCTTAGAGAGTATTGTGGACTCACTAGTACTGTCATCTACTGATTTGAGTCCTTTCTCTTAGGCAGCAGGCAGAGGACAGTGATGGGCATTTTCCCCTCCTCTTCCTCCTCCTCCCCAATGCCCCCAACCTGTGGAGTTCCTCAAGTTTTGAGCCTGTCACCAATGTTGTTCATGGTATACCTGCTGCCCCTAGGGAGGCTCATTAGACAGCACAGTTTGGGTTTTCACTGCTATGCAGATGATACCCAGCTGTACATGCCTTTCTCACCTGGGACAAATTGTGCAGTTGAAGTGTTGAATAAATGCCTAGCCAAGATCCAGGACTGGGTGAACTCTAACTTGCTGAGACTTTACGCAGACAAAATGGAGGTACTGGTGATCAAGCCAGGTCACCGGCATGATGGGGATGCCTCTGGAATGGCAACAGGTTTTGTCCCAGGTTTGACCCCATTGATGGTGTCCTATAGGGTGAGAAATCTGGGCATTGCCCTTGACAACAATTTAACATTTGATGCTTGGATGTCGGCTGTCATCAAAAGTGGTTTTCACCATCTAAGGAACATTGCTCGAATTAAACCCCTAATTCCAACCAATGACCTGCCATCACTAGTGCACATCTTTGTAACATCAAGACTTGTCTACTGTAATGCTTTTTACCTCAGGGTCCATGGAGGAAACCTCTGCTGGCTGCAGCTAGTGCAGAATTCAGTGGCTAGCCTGCAGACAGAGCTATCGAGGTCCAATCATGTGACCTCAGTCTTGCAGGGTCTGCACTAGCTGCCGGTCAGGTGGAGGATTCTCTTTAAGATGGGCTTGCTCACCTTTAAGACCCTATATGTATTGGGCCCCAGCTGTATGCCACGCCACTTTACTCCTGCTATCCTGTCCTGCTCCCTTTGTTTCTCCACTGAGAACCTCCTGGTGGTTCCGAGGACCATGCTGAAAACCTCAGGTGACCGTTTATTCGGGGTGGCCAGCTCAGTCCTCTGGAACTCACTGTCAAGATCTTTGAGGGAGGCCCCTACTGTGGAGGCATTTAGGAAGGGCCTAAAGACTCACCTTTTCAACCTAGATTTTCCTGCAAATATTTTTTAAGCTACTGTTTATAAAGTCTTTTAATTACTTTCACTATTTTTAATTAATTGTTTATATAATCTGAATGTTTTCATCATCCTGTTTAATTGTTCTACTGTACAGCGCCCAGAGCCTCTGAGATTGGGTACCAAACAACTAAAAAATTACTTATTTGCTTACTTACTAAAAAGGATTCTCTTTTCTTTTCGTACAGCTATTTTGAAGTGCTTACTGAGCATGCTCAGAACCTGAAACTTTAAAATGTTATAACTTTGTAAAGGATTAAAGTTTTTTTCAATAATCCAGTGAAAGACATATCTGTGGGCCAGGCCCTTTCTACCATTCAAATTTCACATCAAAATTTCAAACTATCTGGGCGCGAGGACTCTTGAAACAAACAGGAGAAAAAACCTGAAAAATTCATTTTTTTACTTTCCGGGTCTTAGAATCTGCAAATCAAACTGGAATAAAACTGAGAATGTCAAGAGACCTACCCAACGAGACCACACATGCAAATTTCTGTGCAAATTCATTGAACGGTAGCAAAGTTATTAAAGTGCAAAAACTGGGGTTTAACATTAAACGGCCTACTCAACCCTAAATATAGTGGCGCTAACACACCACTATTATATATATATATATATATATATATATACACACATATATATATATAGTTAAAATTGTTTATTTATCTTTGTAGGAAAATATACTCTACAGCTAAAATATGAAGAGAAGAAGAAGAAGAATTAAAAGAGGAAGGAAGATGAGAGAAAAGAGTTAGATCAGAACTCTGCATACAAATTAGAGGGCTAAAAAGGAGAGGGGAAGGAAATTAAAATCAAAAGCTGTCATGGCTGATAGAAGTGGCTAAACAAGAAGAAACAGATGCTGTCATGATTTGTGCGTAATGTAAGTAATAAGCCATGACAAGGTGTGCATTAAAATATTTTAGTGCACAACCCAGGGGCATGCTAAGACATGATGCCAAAGGCCAAGTATCCTTACTCCCCTGGGAAGTGCATTAAAATCCTTTAATGCACACCCTGGAGTGGCTTATAACACTGATACAGTGGCTTGTTTGTTCAATTGTACTTTTATTCTAATAAAAGTTACAAAAAATACAGTGTACTGGTTGTTTATTTTAAAACATATAATTTTATAGCTTATAAATGTTACAAAATGTTACTGTTGGTGTGTTTAGTCAGTAGGTGCTGCTGTTCACACATTGAGCACTCCCATGGCTAGAGTAGCCGATAACACCAGTCTCTCACTGGATGTCAGTTTAGAGCTGACTTACTGTCCTGGACCCTACAAACCATACAAATGGGGCCAGGGAGCTTAATATGAGGAGAAGTTGTTCTCTCCCACATGCTGACTCAGTGGTTCTCCCATGCACCCAGATGTTGGGGGAGCAGGAGCTGAGTGTTTACTCAGTGTTCCTTCCCCTTGCTTAGCTACCCTCCAGCAACTAGATGTTGGTGACAGAGCTGCAAAGATAATTACTCTGATCAACTCCCCCCCCATGCCACCATCAGCAGCATGAGCCATATACACTGAGTTTCCTTTCTGAGTCCTCCACTTCCCCCAAGACCAGAGCAGCACTGTTTGTGGCTGTGTTGCTGGCCCCATCTTCAGTCAGTGCACTCCTGCCTGCTCATAGAATGGAGCCGTGGCCATTGGTTATGGTTACAGAAAGACTGCACAGTCTGACTCCTGTTGCTGCAAGGTAAACTTTCACTATGTTTGCTTGCACGCATGTGCAAGGAACATAGCGCCACTATACGAGAATTTGTAGGTGTGCCTCCACTACTTCCAATGACCTGGTCCATTTTGGAGGCGCAGCTGCACCATGCCAATGACTGCCTGAGCTGTCTATGACAGCATTCAGATGCAGTGACATACAGTTCAGAGGAAAATACCACCACAATCAGCGGTGGTAATGTGTAGGGCAGTATGCAAATTGCCTACACGTACATCTTTACTGCATCAGAACTGTCAGACAGTTCATCGTCACCCCCCCACACTTACGCAGCACGCTGGGAGCCCACCCCAGCATGCTTATGTGCTCCCTCCACCCATGTATACTGTATGACTGACGGGGGTGCCCAATCCCCCGCTGGCTTCACTGTCCCCCCAACAGACTTAGGGTGCTACGCTGGGGAGCCCACCCCAGCATGGCAAACTTCGGTATGGCTGACGGGGGTGCCTAATCCCCCATCGGCTCCAGTGCCACCCTCCCAAAAAATAACCTTTCAGCTGCCATGCTGGGAGCCCACCCCAGCGTGGCAAAAGTCGGTGTTGGCTGATGGGGGTGCCCAATCCCCAGTCGGCTCCACTGCCAACCCAAAAATACCCTTTCAGCTGCCACGCTGGGAGCCCACCCCAGTGTGGCAAAAGTCCCATGTCGTCTTCCTGTAGTAGAAAAAAAAAACACTGTAAAAAAAAAAACCGTCCCTCATTGACTGTCTGGCCCCTCCCCAACCCGCACCCAACCTCTGTGCACCCACCTCCCCACACCCTTCCATACTTACCTCCGGAGCCCAGCGCGATGATCTTCAGTGGACCGGGAACACGTTTGCACTCTTCAAAGCTGACCGTGAACTGAAGAAATACCAGTAAGCTGTATAATGGCATAAAAAGGGTTTTTTCAACTTTGGTGCACATCTCAGGCATTTTTGGGAAGTTTTTCACCAAATTTTCAACATGGGGTTCTTGGGGCCCCTCCTCATGAACTCAGTCACTGTCATTTTGTTTTTCGGTCCCGAAAGGTGATTTTGCGGTCACTGTGCGGAACCACCTTTTGGGACCAAGTAACGAAATAACAGTTCATGAGGTAGGGTCCCCAAAACCCCAAACTGAAAATCTGGTGAAAAAATTCCCCAAAATGACTGTGTTATGAGCGTGCATTGCACATTTTCTATGCAGTCGTAAGTTCACAAATTTTTTATATTTTCACTCCAGATTTTCAACATTGCCATTTTACCACACCTCCTTATGAGCAGTACAGCTGCAATTTTTCACATCTCACCCAAAATGTGTTTTCATGCATGTAGTGCACAATGGCGCAGTCAGTGTGTGAAATCAAAGTTTGGGACAGATTAAGAAAATCACAGTGAGACTGTCCATAAGCAGAGGTCATAAATGGCTATGTTAAAAATTTAGTGACGAAAGTCCATAAAATGACTATGTTACGAGCCAGCATTGTGCAGTTCCACGCAACCTCGTAAGATCATGAATTTGTAATATTTTCAGTCCAGATTTTCAACACTGGCATTTTTTCACACCTCCTTATGAACAGTACAGTTGTCATTTTTCACACCATGGCCGAAATGTGTTTTTGCACTTCTGGCACAGAAATGCATGGTTGCTGTGGGATATCACTGTTCGGGACAGACTAAGAAATCACAGTGACATTGTTAATGAGTGGAGGTCCCAATATTCCTGTGTTGGCAATCTGCTGTAAAAAATCCCCAAACTAATTACATGACGGGTGTACTTTGCACAGTTTCTTCTCACCCTCGTGACTTCACCAGTTTTTTTATATTTTCACTGCAGATTTTCAACATAGCCATTTTTTACACCTCCCCATGAACAGTACAGCTGTCATTTTTCACATCCTGTTCAAAATGTGTTTTCGCACCTGTGGTGTTAAATGGCATAGTCGTTGTGCAAAATTAGCTTTCGGCTAATGAACTGATATTGCCACTGTTCGTAAGGTGGGGGTCACAAAAAACCCATGTTGAAAATTTGGAGTGAAAATACCAACGAACGCCTGAGATATTAAGGTTTCCGACCAAAACGCCCCACCCTGTAGAGACTGACAGGCATCGGGGTGTGACATGGGATTGTTGCCTGTAATGCTCATACCATTGCAACCCCACCCACACCCTGCAGCCAGTGAGAGGCATCGAGGTGTGCCTTGGACTCTTTGACCCTAAAGTTCAACCCATTCTCCTATACTGCTCCCATCTCATCATATTTCCTGATGGAATGGAGTGAGCATAAGGCCCAAAGACCCCAAGGCACACCGTGACACTTGACGGTGTCTGCAAGGTAGGGTGTGGTAAAATGGCATGGTCGTTATGCCTGAAGACCCAAAGGCATACCCCAATGCCTGTCAGTCTCTACAGGGTGTTGGTGGGGTTGGCTTCAGTTAAATACTTCACTGCCATTCCTAATATGCATCTTTCTCATTCCTACACTACCAATGCTAATGCCAGCAAGCAAACATTCATCATTGACAAATGCTTGTTTTAAAAATAAAATGAGCATTTGGTGATTATTGTGCTGTTCAGGAAAATTGTAAGTGCTGCAAGTTGCAGGCTGAAAAACACAAGCAGTGTGTTATGCTTGGTTTTAACCGATTCCCTGAAACTGTGTTCTGCATGTTGTGATTAGTAGGTGCTTAGTGGGTGAACGGTAATCTTAATTATATAAAAAATTAAAAAATAAAACAGTATTTCTTTTTTGTCAGAAGCCACAGAGCTTCATTTAGGTCTGACAAGTTTAAATACTTTTATTAACTAGTAGGGAAATGTTCTTTAAGCTATTATATGCAGGCAATGTCTTTTTTTGTTAAAAGCTTCTTTGTAGTTTACAAGCAATTACTTTGAAATATTGTGGTAGTAAAGGCTAGTATTTTCAATATTGCAGCCACTGTATTTTTTTCTTAACTTTTTGTATGGAGGCTTAGTGATATTGTTCAATAAGTAGTTTTTTTAGAGGGAAAAATTTAATTCAACAGCTGATCATGCTATTATACAGATTTAATGTATGGCCAGTGGCCACCTCTCAGCCAATTAAATTACTAGATTTTTTCTTGCCATTTTATAAGAGACTTTATGGTATACCAGTTATCAGAAAAAGACTGTCACACTTCCACTTTTCACAGTATAAGGTTGTATAGTGTTCCCCATTTGATCATGCAGTTATTTCCTTGCACTTTCATGAAGTCCGCTCTTCTTTTCAGTCTAATAATATTGATTAGGCCTTGCTTCCATTCTGGTAATGTCTGTGCCTTGTTCTCTAAGTAGTTTTGCAATTATATTCTTAACTGAAGCCCCTGGGGTTTTTTTACTCAATTTCTCCTCCTTCTGGGTGGCCCACATTCTTGCTGACCCCCAGCCCTGTCCACCCACTTGCAGCGTACCATCCAGCCTTCCGCCAAGGCTTGCCCTCCATGGTGGGGTGGCAGGGATGCCTCAACCCGCCGACACAGATCTGGTTCTGGAGGTGGCTGCCAGAGCAGGGGTATTACCTGTGGGAGTTGACGGTCATCCATCCACCAAGGCTTTTCTCCTCCAGTTTTATCCCAGCACCCTCCCAGAGGTGAAGCAATATAGCCTCAGCAATGGCCTAGCTGTGCACGCTCCCACCCACAGCAAGCCGGACAGCTGCTCCACCCCTTCCCTCATGTATGGGACCTGGGTGCTCTGACGCCCAGCCACGGCTAGGTGTCAGATGTGCATCAGCTTCCATGTCCCTCCCTCCCCAGAAAAGGAGATCTTTACAATACCAAAACATATAAGTATCAGTCCCTGGGTACACCCACACTTGGAACAGGTTGGTGTTGTCCTAAAATCAATTTTAAATAGGTGGTGAGGAGCAAAATAAAGGTTATTGATAGTTTAGAAACATAGAACATGGAAGTTAATGGCAGATAAGGACCGCAAGGCCCATCCAGTCTGCTCATTTTTTCTACCTTATGAATGTGCCATAGGCCTTTGCTCTGTCAATAGCCTATCTATTCATACTCATCTGTATTGCTCCTGTATGCCTATCCCATGCCTCTTTGAAGTCCTGCACTGTATTCATATCCACCACTTCCTGAGTTAGGCTGTTCCATGCATCCACCACCCTTTCTGTGAAAAATAACTTCCTCACATTACCCCTTAATCGGCCTCCCTCTAATTTCATGTTGTGTCCTCTTGTCCTGCTATTTTTCTTATGCTGAAACATGTTAGACTCTTTCACCTTGTTAATGCCCTTAAGGTGTTTGAATGTTTCAATCATATCACCTCTCTCCCTCCTTTTCTTGAGGGTATGCATATTGAGTTCAGTTAATCTGTCCTCATATGTTTTCTGATGCAGTCCCTGCACCATTTTGGTTGCCCTTCTCTGGACTGCCTCAATTTGGTTAATGTCCTTGCGAAGGTGTGGCCTCCAGTACTGCACACAGTACTCCAGATGGGGCCTAACCAGTGTCTTGTAAAGAGAGATTATTACCTTCGTCTTCCAACTTGTGATACCCCTAATAATACACCCCAACATCCCCCTAGCCTTACCTACTGCTTTAGAGGACTGCTTGGATGATTTCATGTCATCGGTGATGATGATACCCAAGTCTCTTTCTTCCCTTGTGACTGCCAGCAACTCCCCTCCCAGCCTATAGGTGGCTTCAGGGTTTCTCTTCACTATGTGCATGATCTTGCACTTCTTTGTGTTAAACCCCAGTTGCCACTCTTCCAACCATTTTGCTAGTTTATCCAGATCTCTTCTCATTCTGCCCACCCCATCTGGATCATCTACTCTGTTGCAGATATTGGTGCCATCTCCAAACAGAAAAACCTTACCCTCCAGTCCATCTGCAATGTCACTGATGAAGATTTTGAAGAGGACTGGCCCCAGGACTGATCCCTGAGGTACCCCACTTGTGACTTCATCTCTTCTGACTGTATACCATTTACCACCACTCTCTGTTTTCTGCCTGTCAACCAGTTTGCCACCCAGTTAACCAACATCTGACCCACCCTGAGCCTACCCAGCTTATTAATCAGTCTTCTATGTGGAACAGTATCGAAAGCTTTGCTGAAGTCAAGGTAGGCAACATCAACTGCTCCCCCTTGGTCCACCACTCTGGTTACCCAGTCAAAGAAATCTATGAGATTAGTTTGACAGGACCTTCCTTTTGTAAACCCATGCTGTCCTGGATCCTGTGCTCCTATGGATTCCAGGTGTTGCACTATCCTTTCCTTAAGTAGTGTCTCCATAATCTTGCCCACTACTGAGGTAAGACTGACTGGTCTGTAGTCCCCTGCCTCCTCCCTGCTACCACTCTCGTGGAGTGGGATCACATGAGCCCTTCTCCAGTCTTCTGGGACCTCTCCTGTGCTCAGAGACTCACTAAATAGTTCTGATAATGGCTCTGCTATTTCCACCCTTAGCTCCTTAAGTACCCTGGGGTGTATGCCACTAGGTCCCATTGCCTTGTCCACCATGAGCTTATTGAGCTCTTGTAGGACCCTTTCTTTTGTGAAGAGACTAGTGCACACCGCCCTCCCCCCCTGTGTTCATGGTGCAGAGCTGTGGGCCCTGCCCTACCTTCTCTTCAGTGAATACTGAGCAGAAGTATCTATTTAGGATAGATGCTTTTACATGGTCCTCCTCCTCCTCAGATGCCCCCTTAGCCCCTTTGATCTTAGCAATACCCCCTCTTGACTTTCTCCTTTCACTAATTTATCTATAGAAAGTCTTGTCACCTTCTTTTACTGTTCGTTCTAGTGCTTCCTCAGTTTGGGCCTTTGCCTGCCTTACTACCTTCCCTGCTTCCCTTAGGGAAGTTTGGTATGCCTCCTTATCCTCATCCTGCTGAGTTCCCATTTCCTGAAGGCCAGCCTTTTGGCTCTGACCTTTTCTGCTACTGTGTTTGGGAAACAAAGTGGTTTCCTTCTTCTTTTGCACTTCCTTTTCTCACTAACACAATGGGATGTTGCTTCAAGTATTGCATCTTTAATGCTTGCCCACTTTGCCTGTACCCCCTCACCTATATTTTTTTTGCCAGGGCTAGCTTAAGTCTGTTGGCCATCTTATCAAAGTCAGCTCCTCTGAAGTCCCATATTTTTGCCTTAGAATTGGATGATTTTGTTCTAGTGGCCAAATTGAACCATACCATGTGATGGTCACTGGCCCCTAGGTGACCTTCTACCTGGAGATCTGTGATCCTTTCCCTGTTAGTCAGTACTAGATCTAGGATAGCCCTGTCTCTAGTGGGTTGCTGTACCAGTTGTTTGAGGCCCTCCCCCTGCAGGGAATCCACCATGTGTCTAGTTCTGGCAGATGTCCCTGCTGGTATTGACCAGTCTGTATCTGGCATGTTGAAGTCTCCCATTATTAGAACCTCCCCTTTAGCTGTCATATTTTGTATATCTTCTAACAGTAACGTGTCTATGTCCTCCCCCTGGTCTGGAGGCCTGTATACAACCCCAGTTCGTATGGCTGTCCCATTTTCTGTTTCCAGGGTGACCCACAGTTCTTCTGGTTCCTTATGTGTATTCTGAATTTCTGTAGCTTTGATATTTTCATTGACATAAAGGGCCACTCCACCCCCCCTCCCTTTTTGCACCTTAGTCTCTTCTGAACAGTACATAGCCAGGTACTGAAGTCTCCCAAGTGTGGTTACTGGTAAACCATGTCTCAATAATGGCTACTATGTCGAGTTTAGCCTCTGTCATTATTGCCTGCAGGTCTGGGATCTTATTTCCCAGACTGCGAGCATTTGTGTAAGTGATTTTCCATTGGTCAGACTTTGGTGTGTTAGTTGTTGGGTGAGGTCCGGCATTTCCCCTGTGCATCATATGGGGAGCTGGACCTTTTTCCTTACCTGGTGATGCAAATGAACTACAAACATGATGAACTCCTGTTTGACTACTAGCTGAGGGGGGAAGGGTGTTCTTCCCATTCAATGTTTCGGGTGATGCACCCCTCTCCCCATTTGCTAGTTTAAATATTCTGCAAAAACATCAAACTTCTGCCCCAATGCACTGACTCCTCCTTAGTCAGATGCAATCCATCAAATTTAAAGAACTTTCGCTCCCAAAACTGTTGCCAGTTCCCTACAAATGTGTGTCCTTTTTTCCTGGCACCAGCCCTTGAGCCACATGTTTAGCTCCCCTATCTTCCCTTCTCTGACCTTCTGGTCATCTGTCCCCCTCTCCCAGACTTGCAGGATCTCAGAGAAAGAGATGCCAGACAAAATGGATGATAGTTTGTCACCCAGCCTGGTCAGGTGTTCCTTGATCTCCACAACTGACCAGCTGGCGAGATTGTTAGTCCCTATGTGTACCAGGACATCAATGTTTTCTCCTGCTTTATGAACAATTTTAGCAATGTGGTCAGTGTCTCTGCACGCTGATGTACCTGTGAGACATCTGACCATTACCACTGCCTGGAGATACATATCAACTCCCTGAATCATGGAGTCTCCTATGAGCAGAAGTGTTTTGGATTTCCTTTTTGCTTGTTTTGTTTTGGTTCATGTTTTGTGTGCGTTTTGTTGTGCTAGCTCCTGTGCTGCAGTGTCCTGCTCTGCAGTGTCCTCTGACCCTTTGTTTGATTTTGGAGATAGAGGCAGATACCTGTTTGTAGTTTTTATATGGTTTGTGGAAGTGATATGTTGGATAGCACCAAGTGATCAGGCACCTGATTTGCCCCTCCTAACCACCTGCCAACCTCCCAGACCAACTACCCTCTGCGGTCGAGGCACTTCTGTTAGATGTTGGGGAAATGGTGGGCGGTTCTTATAATGTATTTCCTCTTGAATGTGCAATTTGAGGCATGCAATCTCTGCCCATGCTGCCTGGAGCTAAACCCTTAGATCTCCAATTGCCCAGCATGTACGACAGTGTCCTAAATCCTGTAAAACGGCCCTTCTGGAAAGTGTTCCACAGTACCTGCAATTAATGATATCCATTCCAGGTAAGCTGCTGGGTTTATAACCTGGCCAGAGTAATTAGAAGGAAGAAAATGAAAGCAAAAGTTTGATTTTGTGTTTTTTTTTGTTTGTTTTTGTATAACTTGTTATAACATTTAAATTACTAGTGCCCCTGTAAATGAGGTCACTGTGTGGATACCCCTCTGAACCGCCCCTTCCTACTTTGCTACAGGACATGTCACGACTGTGCTACCCTATATAAGAAGTGTAGTGTAGGGTGCTTGGGAATGGGGGTTGGGGGCTGGGCCCTTCCCCTGCTGAAAAAGAAGAACCACAGACGAAAGAAACAAGGAGGTAAGAGCAGAAACAATCAGCCAGCAACAAATGCAGTAGCCCTGAAAGCTTATCCTAATGACAGATAAAACTATGAAACCTGTAAAGCACCACCTGTAATAATTTCACAGAAGATATACCCTATAAGAAACACTTTGCTACAGAGAAAAATAAAGCAGTAACAGAAGAGATACCTTGCAAGAGACAATTTGAATCAGAAGATTACAGCAGTAATCTGTAAGCACACACCTGTAGGCACACCCTGTAATAATGCAGCAGCATGTATACCCAGCAACAACAATTTGAATCCGAGAAAAATAAAGCAATAAAATGTTAGCAACAAACAGTAACAATCCCTTGTGAGTACAAAATAAAAACAACAACACACAGTAAACCTGCCTAGACAAAAGAATCCTTAATCCATATTGTTGCTCTGGTAAGGTTCTTTGCTCTATCCTTTCAAGCAACCTAGAAGAAAAGAGCTCAGGTGAAGGTAGGTGCCTTGGTCAGCAAACCTAGTCTTCCACCCCCCGAGCAAAATAAAGCAATAAAATGTTAGCAACAAACAGTAACAATCCCTTGTGAGTACAAAATAAAAACAACAACAACACACAGCAAACCTGCCTGGCCAAAAGAAGCTTTAATCCATGTTGTTGCTCTGGTAAGGTTCTTTGCAATGTCCTTTCAAGAGTTTTGTACTGAATTAATTTTAAGTTAACTGTACTAAATTCATACCTCTCAACCTGTTACCATTAAAATGCATAGCACCAGCCTTCAAAATTTAGAGCAAATTGTCAGACTGTGTAGCACTTTCTTATATTAGAGAATTTATTTATTTAGCTTTTGTTAACCGGGTAGGTACACTAGACAATACATTTGCCTATTTTCAGGTACGACCCGGGAGGGTACATTAAATACAGGTTAAAGTACATTGGACAATACAGGTACAGAAACAATCAGTTTACAGAGTCAGAGCACACATTACATGATCAAGTGGTTACTCACAGTAGGACTTATGCGTTAAGAACTGAGCAGTGCAGTGCAGTGCAGTGCATAACATTAGAGGTACAATAAATACTATTATATACACAACTGCAGGACCCTCAGAAGGAGGACCCCCCAGTGCAGATTATGTACAACTGTTGGACCCTGGGAAAGTGGTGCCATGGACAGGACCATGCCCAGGCTGAATCAGGGTGGAGGCAATACATACCAAGTCACATCCCAGAGCCAGGGCCAGAAGAAATCATGGAGGCTTGGGGTAACCACACACAGAGGAAAGCTTCAGGTGGTTCCATAGGGAAGATCTGAGGCAACCATATGAGGGAGAGGAGCGGATCAGGGCAGGAAGCGAGTTCCATAGCCTGGGTGCACTTGAGGCAAAGTCTCTGTCACCCATTTGAGTATGAGTGGTCAGTATCTTAAGGACAGCAGAGTCCAGGGACCTGAGAGAGTAGTGAGAGGAGATAGCCAGTACAAGGAGTGCTGCCAACCCGGGGGGGGTGCCAGTCCAAAGAACCTTACTCATGAAGCATCCCAGCACAAAGTCTAAGTAATGAGAGGGAGAGAGCCAATTCAACTTGCTGTACAGGTCGCAGTGATGGGTGAGACAAGGGGCAGCAAAAGCGAAGCGACAAGTATTATTATATGAGACAGTCCATCTAGAAAGGTGCTCTTTGGCAGTGTCAGCAAACAGAAGGCTTCCGTAGGAAAGAGAGGGGAGGAACATGCCACGAGCCAGTGTAAGTCAGTCGGCAGGGGTGAGGTTGCTCTTTGCTCTGTACACCATACCCAGTTTACAGTTGACAGTTTTGCAAATATTCTGGATATGATGCCCAAGGTTGAGCTGTGGGTTGAGTGTCACACCAAGGTATTTGAAGGTGCTAGTGACAAGGACCGGAGCGTCATCAAGTCCGGTGATGCACAATGGCACATGGGAGGCCTTAATCTTGGCCAGGGACCCAAACTGCATGGCATGAGTTATTTTAAGGATGAGAACCAGCTTATGGGATGCAATCCAGGATTGGATGCTCCTGAAATCCTCACTCAGATGACAGTTGATGTCCCCAATATCCTGAGAATGAGCAAGGATGACCAGATCATCTGCATACAGGGTGATCTGCAGTGGACAGTGGTAGAGGGTAGGGAATTGACAAAGATGGAGAAGAGCAGGGGACCCAGGACTGAACCCTGGAGCACTCCTGAGGATATGGTAGTAGTCCCCTAGAGCACCTTGCTGAAACTGACCAGCTTTTGTCTACCTAGTAGGTAATTGGAGAACCACCGAAGGACCTGGGTGGACAGGCCAATGGACCCAAGCTGACAGCAAAGCATGGAATGATCAATAAGGTCAAAGGCCTTGGAGAGGTCAATAAAGACAGCACCAGAGAGTTTTCCCTGGTCCATAGCTGTTCTTATTCCAGAGGTGACAGAGACTAGGGCAGAGGATGTTCTATGCCCTTTCCTAAAGCCATGCTGCACTGGAGACAGCAGCTTATGACAGTGGATATACTCTGAAAGCTGGTCAGCTACTACTTTCTCAAGTAGTTTACTGACCCCGGATAATATGGCTATCGGACGGTAGTTGTCTATAACTTTAGGATTGCCCTGCTTAAGGATGGGGACCACTCTGGATACCTTCCATATGTCAGGAATGATCCCAGAAGTGAGGGGCAGGTTAAAAATATGAGTCAATGGGGTGGCTATATAGGTGGCACCAAGATGAAGGAGCTTGGGCTCCAAGCCATCGTGGCCAGCACTGGAGTTGGGGGAAGAGACCAGAAAGCAACCTCTGCATCTCATATGGCATAGAAACATAGAAGTTGATGGCAGATAAGGACCGCAAGGCCCATCCAGTCTGCCCATTTCTTTTTCTACCTTATAAATGTGCCATCGGCCTTTGCTCCATCAGTGGTCTATCTATTCATACTCCTCTGTATTGCTCCCTTATGCCTATCCCATGCCTGTTTGAAGTCCTGCACCGTACTCATAGCCACCACTTCCTGAGGTAGGCCGTTCCATGCATCCACCACCCTTTCTGTGAAAAAGTATTTCCTCACATTCCCCCTTAATCGGCCTCCCTCTAATCTCATGCTGTATCCTCTTGTCCTGCTATTTTTCTTATATTTAAACATGTTAGACTCTTTCACCTTGTTAATGCCCTTAAGGTGTTTGAATGTCTCGATCATATCACCTCTCTTCCTCCTTTGCTCATGGGTATACATATTGAGCTCAGTTAATCTGTCCTCATATGTCTTCTGATGCAGTCCCTGCACCATTTTGGTTGCCCTTCTCTGGACTGCCTCAATTTGGTTAATGCCCTTGTGAAGGTGTGGCCTCCAGTACTGCACGCAGTACTCCAGATGGGGCCTAACCAGTGTCTTGTAAAGAGGGATTATTACCTCTCTCATATGACCTGCGATATCCCTACTTATACACCCTAACATCCCCCTAGCCTTACCTACTGCCTTAGAGGTCTGCTTGGATGATTTCAGGTCATCAGTGATGATGATGCCCAAGTCTCCTTCTTCCTTTGTGACTGCCAGCAACTCCCCTCCCAGCCTATAGGTGGCTTCAGGGTTTCTCTTCCCTATGTGCATGATCTTGCACTTCTTTGCATTAAATCCCAGTTGCCACTCTTCTGACCATTTTGCTGGTTTATCCAGATCTCTTCTCATTCTGCCCACCCCATCTGGATCATCTACTCTGTTGCAGATCTTGGTATCATCTGCAAACAGACAAGCCTTACCCTCTAGTCCATCTGCAAGGTCACTAATGAAGATATTGAAGAGGACTGGCGCCAGGACTGATCCCTGAGGTACCCCACTTGTGACTTGCATCTCTTCTGACTGTATACCATTTACCACCACTCTCTGTTTTCTGCCCGTCAACCAGTTTGCCACCCAGTTGACTAACTTCTGATCCACCCCGAGCCTACCCAGCTTATTTATCAATCTCCTATGTGGAACGGTGTCAAAAGCTTTGCTGAAGTCAAGGTAGGCAACATCAACTGCTCCCCCTTGGTCCACCACTCTGGTTACCCAGTCAAAGAAATCTATGAGATTAGTTTGACAGGACCTTCCTTTTGTAAACCCATGCTGTCTTGGATCCTGTGCTCCTATGGATTCCAGGTGTTGCACTATCCTTTCCTTAAGGAGTGCCTCCATAATCTTGCCCACTACTGAGGTAAGACTGACTGGTCTGTAGTTCCCTGCCTCCTCTCTGCTACCACTTTTGTGGAGTGGGATCACATGAACCCTTCTCCAGTCTTCTGGGACCTCTCCTGTGCTCAGAGACTCACTAAACAGTTCTGCTAATGGCTCTGCTAGTTCCACCCTTAGCTCCTTAAGTACCCTGGGATGTATGCCATCCGGTCCTATTGCCTTATCCACCCTGAGCTTAGCGAGCTCTTGTAGGACCCTTTCTTTTGTGAAGGGAGTAGTGCTCACCTGCCTCCCCCCTTTGTCCATGGTGCTGAGCTGTGGGCCCTGCCCTACCTTCTCTTCAGTAAATACTGAGCAAAAGTATCTATTTAGGATAAATGCTTTTACAGGGTCCTCTTCCTCACATGTCCCCTTTTCTCCATTGAGCTTAGTAATACCCTCTCTGGACTTTCTTCTTTCACTAATGTATTTATTGAAAGTCTTGTCACCTTCTTTTACTGTTTGTGCTAGTGTTTCCTCAGTTTGGGACTTTGCCTGTCTTACTGCCTTCCCTGCTTCCCTTAGGGCAGTTTGGTATGCCTCCCTATCTTCATCCCGCTGTATTCCCTTATATTTCCTGAAGGCCAGCCTTTTGGCTCTGACCTTTTCTGCTACTGTTTTTGAGAACCAAAGTGGTTTCCTTCTTCTTTTGCACTTCCTTTTCTGTCTAACACCATGGGATGTAGCTTCAAGTATTGCATCCTTAATGCTTGCCCACTTTGCCTGTATCCCCTCACCTGTGTTTCTTTTTGCCAGGGCTAGCTTAACTCTGTTGGCCATCTTATCAAAGTCAGCTCCTCTGAAGTCCCATATTTTGCCTTGGGATGGGATGATTTGGATGTAGTAGCCAAATTGAACCATACCATGTGATGGTCACTGGCCCCCAGGTGTCCTTCTACCTGGAGATCTGTGATCTCTTCCCTGTTAGTCAGTACTAGATCTAGGATAGCTCTGTCTCTTGTGAGTTGTTGTACCAGTTGTTTGAGGCCCTCCCCCTGCAGGGAATCCACCATGTGTCTAGTTCTGGCAGATGTTCCTGCTGGTATTGATCAATCTGTATCTGGCATGTTGAAGTCTCCCATTATCAGAACCTCCCCTTTAGCTGTCATGTTTTGTATATCTTCTAACAGTAATGTGTCTATGTCCTCCCCCTGGTCTGGGGGCCTGTATACAACCCGGTTCTTATGGCTGTCCCATTTCCTGTTTCCAGCGTGACCCACAGTTCTTCTGGCTCCTTATGTGTATTCTGAATTTCTGTAGCTTTGATATTTTCATTGACATACAGGGCCACTCCGCCCCCCCTTTTTGCACCTCGGTCTCTTCTGAACAATACATAGCCAGGTACTGAAGTCTCCCAAGTGTGGTTACTGGTAAACCACATCTCACTAATTGGTACTATGTCCAGTTTGGCCTCTGACATTATTGCCTGCAGGTCTGGGATCTTATTTCCCAGGCTGTGAGCATTTTGTAATGATTTTCCATTGGCCAGATTTCGTGTGTGTTAGTTGTTGGGTGAGGTTTGCATTTCCTGTGCATCGTATGGGAGATGGACCTTTTTCTTACCTGGTGATGCAAATGAACTGCAAACATGCTGAATCCCTGTTTGACCACTAGCTGAGGGGAGGGTGTTCTTCCCATTGGACGTGTAGGGTGCTGCACCCTCTCCCATTGCTAGTTTAAATATTCTGCAAAGACATCAAACTTCTGCCTCAATGCACTGACTCCTCCTTAGTCAGATGCAGTCCATCAAATTTAAAGAACTTTCGCTCTCAGAACTGTTGCCAGTTCCTACAAATCTGTGTCCTTTTTCCTGGCACCAGCCCTTGAGCCACATGTTTAGCTCCCTATCTCCCTTCTCTGACCTTCCGTCCATCTGTCCTCTCCCAGACTGGCAAGATCTCAGAGAAGAGATGCCAGACGAAATGGATGATAGTTTGTTACCCAGCCTGGTCATGTGTTCCTTGGTCTCCACAACTGACCGGCTGGTGAGATCATTTGTCCCTATGTGTACCAGGACGTCAATGTTTTCTCCTGCTTTGTGAACAATTTTAGCAATGCGGTCAGTGTCTCTCCACGCTGATGTACCTGGGAGACATCTGACCATTACCCCTGGCTGGAGATGGGTATCAGCTCCCCAAATCATGGCATCACAACCTTAAAATAGAGGAGTGGCCGGGAGACCGGATCCAAGGATGGAGCAGTGACCAGGTCACAACTGCCAACTCCATTAGGGGAGAACTGAGAGGTGTATGCAGACAGGTCAGAAAAATGCATGTTAAATGCATTAGCGATGGTAAGTGGATTGTTACAGCTAGCGCCATCGATGAGTTTATCAGTGACCTCACAAGAGGAGGAACCACTTACAATGTTCTTGATGCACCTCCAAAAGCTCCTGGGGGTCCTTCACTGAATTCAGTAGAACAGCTTTACAGAATTCACTTTTGGCCACACATACCGCTTTTTTACATTCATTTCTGAGTTGCCTGTACTGCTGAAGTAAGGTCTGGTCCATCGTGACCTTGAAGTTGGCCCAGCACTTGTCCCTGGTCTTCATGAGGGCAAGGAGGCTCCCATGCAGCCATTTAGTAGCAGCCCCCATAACCCTCCTCCTGATGAGAGGGGCATGCTTATCCTGCAGTGCCCCAAAGATGTTGAGAGAAAGGTCAGCAGCTGAGGAGGAGTCACATGCATTCCACACTTCTGACCAGTCAGTATGCAGGAGGTCCACATGGAATGATCCTAAGTCAAATCTGGAGAAGTCTCTAACCTGAATGACTTTATGGGGAATTTTCAGGGAGGAGATCTTCCACACACAGTACACTGGGGAATGATCAGAGATGGAGTCAGGAAGGATACTCAATGAGCTAAACCTCTCAGGCCTATTGGATAATATCCAATCTAAGAGCGAGCTAGATCCACATGTGGATGACCACCTAGTTGGTTCTTTAATAAGTTGTGACAGCGAGAGGCCAGCGAGCAAAGGCTCATATGACTTGGTGTTCCCATCAAGCCAGTTTAAGTTAAAGTCACCCAATATCATCAATTCATTTTGCCCAGTCTTTGGTCCCACAGACTCAAGTAGGGAGGACAATCCCGATAAACCCCCTCTAGGGGGACTGTATGCCCATACAATATAAAGTTTCTTTGTGTCACCCAGCAACAGCATTGTGTGTAGTAGTTCACAGGGAGACTGCAATGGCTGTTGGCTGGGTAGGACCGTAAGGTTGAGGTGACACCTGAAATAGACTAAAATGCCTCCCCCCCTTTTTTTCCCCTGCTGGTCCAGCCTAACTAGCTCATATCCAGGAAGCACACAGGCAGAGTCTGGGATGGATGGTTTCAGCCAGGTTTCAGTTACTCCAAGGATGTCAGGCCTATGGTGGGTAACCCAGGCAAGGAGTTCTGCCATATTGGGTAGGAAGCTGCATATATTTAGATGCACTATTTTTAGCCCCTTACCTGACTTCCAGTCACCTAGTGTAGAAGAGGCTTGATAGGAAGGACCAGAGTCGGGCTCAGTGTCACCTGCCAGAGCAAGGGTCACTAGCAAGAGCCAGAAGTGATGCCTTTGGGGGGCACCCCTAGCTGTTGGCTTAGGCCAAGTCACCTGACCATAATGATAGGACCCAGAAAGCACCTTAGGTCAAGACAGCCAATGGTCAGGGGAGGCTGTCTAGCACTGGCTATAAGGTTGGAGAAGGTGAAGTCCAACTCCACATGCAGGCCATGTGCAAACCACTGTCCTCCCTCAGGAGGGGACTTGCCACCAGACCAAGGCTCATTAAGTAGACCAATGGAGAGGGAGCTTAAGAGGGTGATGGGCAAGGCCCTCCTTAGGCAGTGATCGAGGACCCCCATGGTACTGCCAGAGCTTTGACCAGAGACAGCCCTAACAATAGGTGAATGGAATCACAGATAGGAGAAACTGGAGTAGTAAACCCCTAACCTATTAGTTATCCTCTGGGCAGCTAAGAGGCATCAGATCAGCTAGCACTGTTAGTGGAAGGCTCCCCCCATAAGTGAGGGTGTAGTTACCACCCAAGGAATATACTATCTTACGTTACACACAGTAATGGACTCTGAGAGAAGGGGACCCCAACAGTGGTCAAGCAGTAGGTACCAGCCACAGTATGTGAAATGCTAGCACCAGGAAAAAGGATGCTCTTAACAAATCAGGCAGGCAATAGATGTA
The DNA here is from genome assembly GCA_016271365.2 of Neoceratodus forsteri. Taxonomy (NCBI): domain Eukaryota; kingdom Metazoa; phylum Chordata; order Ceratodontiformes; family Ceratodontidae; genus Neoceratodus; species Neoceratodus forsteri. The sequence goes on along the minus strand of CM057450.1, from coordinate 1,273,632,704 downwards.
GGTACAAGTTATCTGCCCACCAGTAGACATACAAGTGAAACAAAGCAGATATGCCTATACAAATCTGGCCAGTAAGCCTACAAGTGAAACAAAGTTGATATGCCTATACATATAATCAACACGGCAGGGGATGAGACTTTAAGAACCACAATAAATATGCACATTAAGGTAGAGGGCATAGCCAATGAGCATTTAACAGGAGGAGGGAACAGGGTGGGTGGGTGGTCGGGAAATTTGACCCCCTTGATGCAGACACCACAAGCAGCAAATGGAAGACACAACCCACACAAAAGTCACTTTCCTCCCAATTAGTCCACAAACGAGCGCCCTCTCAGATCTGCATCGTCCACACAGCAAATGCTCGGCAGCCCCTGCACGAATGCAGGAGAAGGGATACACACATCGACTGTTCAGTCCAGGCCACTGTCCCGCTGGAGAGCAGGGGTAGAGCGCGATCGCGGGGGAGGTACAACCGATGGGCTTGCGGTGGAATCGGTGCTTCAACCCCGCACAGCAAACACGGCGACAACGGTTGTGAGGGGGCTGAATAATATGTAAAAGAATAGTGGACCCATATGGTCAGCGCTAAGGAATGTTTGTGTCAAATTAGTTCAATGTTTTACTAGTGAGTGTGCCCAGAAAAAAGCTTTAACATTATGTGGAACATCAGCAAACTTTCACAGAGCAAGGGTACATTTGAGTAGAAAAATCATAGCACTAGGCAAAAGTCATAGCAGTTGAGAGGTATGACTAAATTATTTAAGGGAGACTAGCTAGATTTTATTCCAATCCCAAGATTTCAAGTCTCTCCCTAGTGTTTAAGACTACCACCTGACATTTTCTCACACTTCACCTCTTATGTTTTCTATAAGTATATTGTAAGTGAAGATATTTTGGGGTTAAGTTTTATGTATCAAGTAAAAGTCTTGTAATCTCATTGGATAACCAGGGGACTTGATCATAAATGTTAGAGATACTGTACTGTCACTAAGGGAAGAGAAAAGACAACATCATCTTTTGGAGTGTTGAATTTTTTTGTTCAGGTTCTGTAAACTGAAGACAATTATTCTGATGCAAAATGTTTCTGAATTGTTTAACTCCTTTATTTTGCCAACGGTCATTACTAAAAGTTGTTTTATTCAGAGACATTGGACTTCCTCCATGTAGGTTGTTGTCTAGATTTGATTGGATTTATACAGAGTACATGAATCTACTGTATCAGTTGCCATAATGTATCAGATATTATTTTGTAATTGGTAGTCTTAGACAACCTGGAAAATAATAAGGATTTGGTATAACTCGGTGTCACATTTCTATATCTATTCGGGGCATCCAGCCTCATTGAGACAGGCATCCATCAATTTAGAAAATTGCATTGCTCTATGTGAGACCAAATAAGAGGCAGGTTAATAGGTGGATTCAACAACCCCCTGTCTGGCAGGTTAGAGGTGATACTCTCCAGCTGGAGTAGGGCTGCAGAGAAAAGAAGGCGTTATCAAGAGATCAAGGCAGGAGAAAGGCACACAGGGTTGGAAGGGGGAAGTATAGGTCAGTACAATGTGGAGACAGGAGATGGGGAGGAGATAGTGGTGAGCAGCAGAGGCTGTGGTTGGGCTGTGTTCTTTGGAATAATGTGGTGGGCATCATGGTGTATAGAAAGCTTGGTTTCCTGATGGCTGAGGTAAGGATACTTGGGGCAGAACTGGGAAAACTAGCAGGGTGACAGGTGGGTAGGACTGAACAGGAGACAAAAATGGGAGTTTGGGACAGGAAGGGGGGGCTAGGTTTGAATTGGGAAGGCTGAAGGAGAGGCAGGTTTAGGAAGGGGGCAGCATCAGGGAGGGGCAGGAGGTGGGAGGGATGTAGGGCAGGACATTTTATGTCCCTCTACCCCAAAGAGTATGGAGGCATCAGGAGGCAGGATGGAGGACAGCTATGGGAGGGAGGAGGGATCAGCAGGATGGGGAAGGGGCAGGTACACACATGGCAATACTATTTAGAAATTGTTTCCAGTCACTGATTATGGAGGGATATGGAGGAGGAGGAGGAGAAGAAGAAGAAGAAGAAGAAGAAGAAGAAGAAGAATTAGCATTTACAGTATAAAGTGCTTTACAAACACATTGTCTCCCAATGTACTTTTACAAAAAATGAGAGACTGGTAGTGAAGTGACTGTAATAGTATAGTGGAAGTCATTTTGCACATCAACACCCACACACAGCCTTTTGACACTTGCATGAACAGGTTTTATGGGAAGGGGAATGTTGGCCAGGACACCTGGGAAATTCCCCCACTCTCAGTGGGGGCACTGTTACCATGGAAGCTGATGTCATGGATGTTCAATCTGCTGGTATACCTGGGGGAGAGCAGGTCTCCCTGCCCTCAGGTCCAGCTCAGGAGATCACTATGGAACTTCAAGACAGTATTGTTATGGAAGAACTTATGGTAGAACCTATCTCTACAATACCCTGTGCACCACAAGGTTTGTTTGGTCCAGACTCTGCATGGTTGGAGAATATTTTATAACAAAATCAGTCTTTACGGATTCAACAAGCTACTGTTCAAGCGGAGGAAAAAATGCCTGGTGAGCTGCACTTTATTTCAGTTGATGAACAACAAACTGATGTTAACACAGACCTTATTAGAGACGCTGCAAAGTTGATTCTGGCAGAACCTGCGTCAGACGCTGCAGAAGGAAATCCCTTAGATGACAGCATGAATCAGCCTAATGACATAACAACATCAAAGGATGGCATTCTGACAGATAATTCCTTTGAAATGCCAACTCTGACAACCGAGTCTCGAGCAGATTGTGCAGCTTCTGCAACCTCCCTGTCAATGATTCCACAAGATTCTGTGAGTAAGACTGCTTCTCTTTCACCTAAACACGTTAAAAATGAGACACTGAATTTGGGTTTGCGAAAAGATAGACCCGATGATACTCCTCCCATGGCCCCACATAAACGCTCACAGTCCTCACTTGAAACTCCCTGCTGAGTGCAGGGTGGAAGCAGGGTGAAGCCGGCATCTGGGTTCCTGACCCAGCCCACAGCCCAATACCTGGACAACAGCCTGAAACACTGACTGACCCCATAACTGTTGAAGTACAACAAGAAGATATTGCACCTTTGCATTCTATGGTGCATGACAAATCTTCTGATTCTCGAACTGCTTGCCCTGACTCTTCGTCTTCTGACCTTGACGATTCAGTCCCTGTGCATACTGACTGGGGTGACTCAGTAGTTACACCACTGCAGCATGAAAACATTCAACCTGACATTTCACAGCAGGCTACAGTTGCATGGGAATCTTTCTGATGAAAGGATCCTTTTTTTGGGTTCCCCACCTCCATTACAACGGAGAAATGCTGTGCGTTTGGAGTACCAGGGAAGATTGGATTTGGCTCCCAATCGCCTATATGTAGGAAAGACTTTATTAAAGGGCTCAATGTTTTTTTTTCTACATAAATTCATGCTCTCATTCATGTATCTGGATCAGTGTTATATGATATTAGTTTTCTTACTCCTCAAAATTTAGATAGTTTTTGGACTAAATTTGATGCACTTCGATATAGAGAGTTGTGGATGCCTTTTAAAATTATACCCCTTACAAAACCATCCATTAAGTCAGTCACTGTTTTATTTCGTAATGAATCAGTTCCAGTTCATGATATTATTTTTTGGTTCCAGAAAAGTTGTGAAGTACTTGGTTTCCCTGCTCCCATCTTTGATAAGGAAAGCAAATGGAATGGGGAATGGGTATTTCGGGTTCGACTGAGAAATAATAACTTAGGCCCTGTCCATTTACCTAATAGTATATTTCTTGGTACAGAAAGAGGGCATTGCTTTTATCCTGGACAGCCAAAAGCATGTTTTAAATGTGGAGGGCTTACACATCTAGGCTCCACATGCGACAGGTTGAGATGCAATCTCTGTTTAGATTTTGGTCACCTTAGTCCTGAGTATCAGGCAGAATTGACATGTAATTTGTGTCATGAATCTGGTCACACGTATAGATCCTGTTCATGGGCTACTCATAATCGGACAGATAGGAAGAATCAAGATACTATTATTCAAGAAGCTCAAAAAAAAGAGATATCTAAAAGGAACTCCCGTCCTAAGGAAGACCCCTCCCGGTCCTAGTACGGAACATCCCCCCTCCTTCCCCACTTCCCCTCTCCTCCTCCTCCTCCCTCAGTAGGAATTTCTGCAGAAATTACTCAGGGAGCACTAGATGGCTTAGGTCTGTCAGAGGTTCAGACTCTTGGTATTGGTAATGAGCCCCCCCCCACGCCACAGGATAGTATTCCTTCGGAAATGCCCCCCCCAAGCCAAAAGTGTGGCAAAGAAACAAAATTTAAAACAAACTAAACCCAGGCCAAAGGTAGCTGCGAATGACACAGATTTAGATGTCCTCCTTTCAAATAAATATGAGATCTTACAGTCCCATTCACAGGAGTTAGAACCAGGGGGGGATTCAGAAGCCTCGTCTTTAGCCTCACCTTCTTCTGATGCAGATGGTGAAAATCAGGATAAGGGGACCTTACTGATTGATGAACCTCGAGTTAGAACAAGGGCATGTAGAAGTCCCAGAGTAAAGAAGCCTCCTTGAACCCTGTGTTTTTTCTGTTGCCAACTTTTATTTTACTGTTGCGAATTGTCACCGTTAATGTTAATAGTATTAGGAATCCTAAAAGACGTCTAGTAGCTCTTTCTGTTTTTAAAGAGTTAGACTGTGATGTTTATCTTTTACAGGATACTAGATTAAACACCACCTCTTTAATCAGATCAGCACAGCAACTATGGTGTTGGGGTCCATCCTTTTTTTCCTTTGGCACTGATATCTGCGAAGGGGTGGGTATACTATTTAAAGGGATAATTTTAGAATTTCAAGATTGGTTGAGGTTTTTTAGGAAGAACTTTAATAATAGATTTAACTGATGAGAACATTGGATGAAGGTTAATAAATTTTTATGCCCCCTCACGAAAAAAGGAAGAACAGAATTGTTTGGTTTAATTAAACCTTTTTTATTTACATCTAAAGCTGTTATATGGGGGGAATGACTTTAATTGTGTAGTGGATATAGGAAATATGGGTACAAAAACATGTAAAATATATTGTGATACTAACTTTCTCCTTAAGACCCTATCCCAAAGTCAGTTAATCGATACCTATGGGGCAATTCATAAGACACGAAGGCATACCTATTTTCAAGGTTCCCTATCTACCAGAATAGATTTTATTTTTACCATATCTAACATTGGAGTTGAGAAAGCACTATTGATTCCCTTTGAAACATTGGATCATGTTATTTTGATGGTTACCTTGGGCACCATTAATGGTCCAATGTATGGAAGGGATACTGGAAATTAAATACTGCGGTCTTACCTGAGAAACTGCTACAAAGCCAAATTAAGGAGTTTCATAGGGCTAGAATGTTGGTTGCTGGTTTATTGAACAATATGAGTACATGGTGGGAGATTACAAAATCAGGATTAAAGGGCATGTTTCAGAAATACTCGTTACACAAATGTCAGGACCGATACAGACAATATTTGAAGTTGTGTACCCAGTTTTGTAGCATATATTCTAGTATTAATCTATATCATCTTCCTTTAACAACACAGGCCATAAATGTAAAAACGATATGTTTGCTTTACAGTATAATAGAGCTGCTACTATGTTACATGAGCATAAAGTATGTACTCAAGGGAAAACAGCTTTTGGGGATCCCTATACAAATTGTTCACAGAGGTTAAATTCCCGTTTTATTATTTCTCATTTCACCTGCAGGTACATTAGTTCAGGATGGCCCAGGTATTCTAGACACTGTAACGACTTTTTTAAAATCCATGTATTCCATGCTTTCTTTTGATGAGGGACTTTCTAAAGATGTTCTTTCTTCCCTTGTGATACCTAATGAACCTACTGATTTAGTATTAGCACTTTATCATCCTATATCCTCTTCAGAAATTGAACAAGCAATCTCATGTCAAAACAAAAATTCCACCCCAGTATAGATTGACTACTGGGTGAATTTTACCAAACATTTACTGAATTGATGGTACAGATTTTGGAGGTAGTATTTAACTGGATATTATTGTCTTTGCAGGTGGATTTTCACTTTTGCATAGCTGTCCAAATAATGATACACAAGAAGGGGGATATAGGCTTGGTGGTGCTGAGGGTTGAGGTGCTGGATGCCATGCCTCGAGCCATGCCGGCGACCCGGGTTTGGGAACGAGCTCGGGTCTTCGGGGGTCAGCAGGGGAAGGAGAAGATCGAGCATCCAGAGAACTGCTCTCTCCTCCCGAGGAGGGTTCTAGGGGATATGTCGCACAGGGGTGACCTCTGGTGGAGACCAGGGGAATGCCGAGTCTGCATCACTATGCACTGCGAGGGGGCAGTGCTGTGGCAGGTGGTGGCAATAGTGCCATTGATGCCATTGCACATCTGAGCATCGGGGGAAACCAGAGGAAAAATGGAAACACCCTGCCCTCGGGGATAGGCGACGATACCACCTACCATCAGCCACACTCTACAGGCCGGACTACCTCCTGTCCTGGGCCAAGCCCAGCCTGGCCTGAATTGTAGATAGAGTGCCCTGGGCGGATAGGGAGGCCCTTCCTCGGGGGGGGGCTCAGAGCTGAGGGGATAGCCGGGCTGGTGCCAGGTTGCAGGGGGAGTTTCAAGTGAGGAGGTAGAGTTGGGGGTATGGTGGATGCCTGAGAGAGTTCCCCATAGTGGCAGCGAAGAAATAGAGTGTAAAAAAAGAAAAGAAGATGAGGGATAAAACTATTCTGGATAATTGGAGATTATTGAGTCTCTTAAATGTAGATTACAAAATATTAATGAAAATTCTGCATTTTAGATTACTGCCTCTAACTTCCTACCTCATTACATCAGCTCAAACATGTATTGTACCGAATAGATCCATACAGCACAATCTTTTGTTAACTAGGGAACTGGTAGAACAGGGTAAGGAGGACAAGCTTAAAGGTTTTATAATGGCCTTAGACCAAGAGAAGGCCTTTGATAGAGCGCTTCATTCTTTCATCACTCAAGTTTTACAGGTTTATGGTATTCCAGATTATTTTATACGATGGCTAGAGATTTTATATACTCACGCTTATGCAATTCCTATGGTGAATGGACACCTAGGAACCTATATTAATGTTTCAAGGGGTGTACTTCAGGGCTGTATACTTAGCCCATTGTTATATGTTTTTTGTTTAGATCCCATTTTGCATCTCGTTTAGCAAGACACATATGCGAGAGGTATAAGACTCCTAGGTGGAGGAGAAGAGGTTCGTGTCACTGCATATGCAGATGACTTATGTATAACAGTGGCTGATGAGCAGTCAGGGGACAGAATATTGACCTTGTTGGATGATATTTCCCACTCTATAGGAGCAAGTTTGAATAAAGCTAAAAGTATAATGTTCCCCTTAGGAAGGTCATCCCCTGACACACATTCGTGGCATGGCATAGCAGTGTCTCAGGATCTTTTCAAGTATTTAGGAATTTGGTTTGGGAAAGATGATAATAGTATGTTTAATTGGCAGAAAAAGTTAGATGAAGCAACAGTTAAAACAGTCCTCTGGAAGTTGTGGAATCAAATGAAAAAGGAAAAAGTAATGGTAGTCAAAAACCTATCTTTTACCAATCTTTCCTTTTCTTAGTTCAGTTTATCCATTACCTAGAAGCTTGGAAACAGTTATTTTAGGCCTAGCCTTCCAAATTATGTGGGGTAGCCAATTGAATCCCATAAAGAGAGAAATTTTGTATCTCCCTATAGATAAAGGTGGTTTGAATTTAATAAACCCCATAGTGTTTTATTTTACTACATTTTTTCGTCATAATTTCCTAGATTTGTCTAAACCACAAACAGCAGTATAGGTCCCATTTGCTGAACATTGTCTATGACCTATTTATAAAAAATTGGGAGAACAGGGAATAGTAAGTGCCCAAATTAAAACTAGCTGTGTATTTTTTAGGCCGGCACTGGGGAAGTTGAAATTATGGAAACTGCCCTTACACATATTGAGCTCTTCTACAAATAAATTGTTGTATAACACTGTTCAATAAAGTATTCCAATATCACCAGTGGTATTTAAGGGTGTTGATGCCAAGTGTGTACCACAGTTATTGGAAACCTTGAAAGATCCTGGTTTACCACCACGTTTATGGGATGTAACCTGGTTAAGTGCACATGGACGTTTAAACGTCAAGGGTAATGCAAAACATAAAAAATGTGAAGACAGATTATGCCCAAGACAAAGTTGTATCAACCAAGAAGAATTAATGGTTCAGTTTTTGCTCCTTTGCCCATTTGTGAAAGAAGTTTGGGGTTTGTTGGCAACAGAAAGGAACCAGCCAAACTGGAAGAGATTTACTTATGCTGAAGTGGTGGGAGGTTTTAGTAGTGAAGATTTAGGGTTAGTCCCTACTATGGTTCGACTAGTATTTTCTATTGTCAAGTTTGTTTTATGGCATGTAAGGTGTAAATTTATATTACAGCAAGTATTTCAGGAACCTAGGACAGTTGTCTGAATTATTGAATCAGAACTTTGTAAACAGTGTTCTTTTGAACAAAGATATATGCCTTCCGATGTCTGGAAACTGAGATGGTTCACTGTTCCTTTTTTGAAAGATAAAATTGGATGATGTGTTTGAGTTCTTCTTGTTCTGATAAGATGCTCTCTGATATATTGCGTTTGTTTATGTCTTTTTATTATACTTTTGTATACATTTGTTGTAATCTCTGTTTAGTTATCCTTCAATAACATTTTCCCCCACTCTTGTAAAAAGTGCCTTGGGTTCTTTTACTTCCACCTGGACACCCACAAGAACAGCAATACAGCTGAGCAGAAGGGACCTCTGTTTAACTTCTCATCCAACGGAAGTCACACCCTGACAGTACAGCATCCACCTAGCACTCCACTGAGGTACCAGTGTTTATGGTACAAGCCCAATCCCATTGTGGGACTAGAACCCATGATCATCTGGTCCAGAGGTAGATGTGGTGCCATGTAAGCCTCATTGACACCTGGAGGCACCCTGGCTAGCCCATGGGGGGTGGAGAATAGTCAAACCCCAAGTAAGGGCTCTGGAGTTGTTGCAGTAGGATAGGGAGCTAAGGTGAGAGGAAGGGACAATAGGAGTAGCATAGGGCATTCGAGGGGGGAGAGGTCTGGTGACTCAAGCAGGTCAGAAATAAGATAATATTAGGGAATGTAGGAAAAGATGGTAGAAAGAATGAGAAATCACCTCAGAAAGAAGGAGGTGCAGGAAGTAGGTGTAGGCGGTGTCAGTTAGAGGATGGACCACACCAGATATGTGCTCTGAAAGGGAAGGCAAGAGGACTGAGTAATGGTAGGGTCATGATCATAGGAGACTCAATAGTGAGGGGAGTTGGTTGGTTCAAGGGTGGGAGGGAACACTATGGAAGAAGTGTGGACTGCCTCTTGGGTATGATGGGGGATAGGATTCCCTCAATGGTGCACTCACTTATGCAGCAAGTAGGAAGGAAGCCACATATGGTTATTCACCTGTGAACTACCAAAAAAAAATAATGACCTAGTTGGATGTGAAGTGAGGGTGATGCAGGAAAGATTTACATAAGTAGGACAGATTTGTAGGGGACAAGACAAATTGGTAGCCTTCTCAGAACTACTACCTGTTCCTAGAGCAAGAATGGGTAAGATAGACACGTTCAATAACAGGCTTGGGGACTGGTACAAGAAGGAAGGTTTCATATTTATTGGGAATTGAGGGAAAGACTGGAATGATAAAACTCTCTACTCACCAGATGACCAAATTGGGGACTACATTAGCAGTAGTCTAAATTTAAACTGATGGACTGGGCACAAGGGGACACAGCACCTAGAGCATCCTGTAGAAGAGGCTGTTGGACTCCCCCAGGTAATTAGAATGGAGAGAAAGCATGAAGATATGGATGGGGAGCAGAACAGGAGTAAGAAAAGTGAGAACTTGGAAGTTGGGTGGGAGAGGAAGGGGCAAGAACAGAGCCATGCAGGATAGGAGGGATGTTTGGGTCCATGGAATGAGTAGATTAAATACAATTGGTGGAGGGCAGTGTCCTTCATTGCAAGAAGTCTCAGAAACAAAATTGATGGCCTGCAAACCATGATGACTGAGGGGGAAGGTTGATTTGGCAGCAGTCACTGAGATCTGGGCCACCACAAACCATGACTGGGATCTCTCCATTCCAAGGTACACCTTCTTTAGAAAAGACAGAGAAAACAGAAATGAGGGGTGGCATTATACACCAGGGAGGGCATAACAGTCACAATAGAGGACTTGGGGGAGGGGTCTAGAGGCACTGTGGATTCAGCTACATATGGTGGGAGAAGAAATCTGAGGTTGGAAGTGGTCTACCAGTTGCCACAACAGGATGAAGGTAAGGATGGAGAGATGGGTGACATGACCAGACAATCAGGAAAGATTGGAGTGGTGGCTATTGTGAGGGACTTTGACTTCCTCTGAATAGAGTGGGTATACTGATTGCCACTTGCAATAGGAATCAATTAATCATAGATGCAGACGAGTACATGTTCCTGGTCTAAGTGGTAACAAATCCACTAGAGAAGCAGCCATCTTGGACTCGGTACTAATCAACGGGATCATGTCAGGGATATTAGGGTAAGGGAATCAATTGGAGACAGCAACCATCAGACAGTGTGGTTCTGCAAAGATATAAGAAAGGAAATCCTAAACATGAAAATGTGTGTACTGTATTTTAGGAAGGCTGATCTCAGCAAGATGGTCTGACATTAAAGAATGAATCAAGTTTATTTGACAGACAAAGAACCTCTGTGTGCAAACACTGAGGCAAGGGTTACCCCAAAGGGCATTTGGCTGGGAAGCCAAGTTTCAAGAAAATACAAAATCACTCATGCCCACACAATGCAAAGCATCATGGGCTTCATATGCAAATCACCACAGAATGTTATGCTGATTCAACTTTAAGCAGAATTCCATGGTGCCAAGAGGCCTCTCACACAGGTTGCAGAGGGTGCTAACAGATGACATAGACACGTGTTTCATCCTACCAGGACTCATCAGTATGTCTCATCTGTTTGACACCCCAGTGGAATGAACCAGCTACCCTAAGATGGTCTGTCTGGGTTATGTTGTGGTGAACCCATTAAAATAAAAAAAAACTATTTAAAAGACAAAGAACCTCTGTGCGCAAACACTGAGGCAAGGGTTACCCCAAAGGGCATTTGGCTGGGAAGCCAAGTTTCAAGAAAATACAAAATTACACATGCCCACACAATGCAAAGCATCATGGGCTGCATATGCAAATCACCACAGAATGTTATGCTGGTTCAACTTTAAGCAGAATTGCATGGTGCCAAAAGACCTCTCACACACATTGCAAAGGGTGCCAACAGATGACATAGACATGTATTTCGTCCTACCAGAACTCATCAGTATGCCTCGTCTGTTTGACACCCAGTGGAATGAACCAGCTTATTTGATCAATCAAGGTACAGATTACATAGATTATTACAGAAGATAACATTTCCCCAAAATATAATCAGACATTTAAAATCATTTCATACATGAAACAAATCATACAATACAGTAATTTCTTATGCAAGGTGGTTACAGTTTTTCTTAAACTGATGATAATTCCTTGATGTTGTGCCAAAATTTAAGAATATATGAAAAGAACGTGGGGGAGGAAGGAGAATGTCATATAGGTTATCTTTTAATTTGTATGTTTAGTGATATTTTATTGTTATGATTTTGTTTTTGTTTAACTGCTGAAGCTATTATTTCTGCATCCTTATGGGTACATGGATGAAGAAGGATAAATATCACATCACAATCAGTTTTGTTGTAGTATACTAGAATATCTTTCAAATATATTGGCCGAAGATCAGACTATATTGGACATTGTATAGTCAAATGGGGAATAGTTTCTATTATATCTCGGTTGCACAAGCAATTGAGTTCTTTTATAACATTTTCTGTTCTATCTCTCCTATTAAAGCACGAATATTTAGAGGTTATTATACCAAGCCTTGCCCAGGTATGAAATTTCCTTTGGGTAGGAGCTAAAGGTAAAGTGAGATAATTTTCTATGCTGCAATCAATTTTTTATGTTTGCTTGCACGCATGTGCAAGAAACATAGTGCCATCATCCGAGTTTTCGGAGGTGTGTCACCCCCTCCTCCAATTCAGTCAGTGTGTTGGCAGACGTGGCCCCTGTAAGCCAATGCATGCTGGAGCTGTCTATGACAAGCTCCAAAATGCAGTGGCATACAGTTGAAAGGGGGAGCTATGCTTCAGTGAGCAGTGATAAAATATCGCCTGCTCATTCGCAGCTCCACCACACACACACACACAGCGTGCACGATACTGCATGCTGCCCCCCATGCACACACACTCTATAACCAATGGGGTGCCTAACCTCGCCGGCTTCAAGCCCCAGCTATCTCTTGTACCATGCTGGGAGCCCACCCCAGCAACAAACATCCAATCGTCTTTTAAAAAAAAAACACCAGTAAACAGCGGTCCCACGCAGTCTCCCGCCCCACCTCCCACAACCCGCACCACCCACCGCGCATCTTGCTCTCCCCACACCCCCCAGCCCTATACTTACCTCCGAGCACGGCGCAATGATCTTTGGTGGACCGGGAACACGCCTGCACTCTTCAAAGCCGCCGCGAACTGAGGAAATGCCGTAAGCTGTATAATGGGCTAGATAGGGGTTTTTCAACTTTATTGCATATCTCAGGCATTTTTTGGAATTTTTGCACCAAATTTTCAACATGGAGTTTTTGGGACCCCTCCTCATGAATTCTTGCACTGTCATGGCGTTAATCGGGCCCGAAGGGTGATTTCGCAGCTACTGCGTGAAATCACCTTTCTGGAATGATTAACAAGACGACACTGCCAGTGTTCATAAGATGGCTCTCAAAAAGACTATTTTGAAAATTTGGTGGAAAAAATTCCTAAAAATGACTGTTTTAAGAGTGTGCATTGTGCAGTTCCTACGTACGCTCGTAAGTTCATGAATTTTCAATATTTTCACTCCAGATTTTCAACATTGCCATTTTACCACACCTCCTTATGAGCAGTACAGCTGTCATTTTTCACATCTTGGCAAAAATGTGTTTCTGCCCATGTAGCGCACAATGGCGCAGTCGATGTGCGAAATCAATATATAGGACACATTAAGAAAATCACAGTGACACTGTTCATGAGCAGAGGTCTTAAAATGGCTATGTTGAAAATTTGGTGGAAAAAATTCTAAAAATGACTGTTTTTACGAAAGCGCATGCTGGCGCAGTTCCTATGCATGCTCGTAAGTTTATGCACTTAATATTTTCACAGATTTCAACATTGCCATTTTAATTCACTCTTATGAACAGTACAGCTGCCATTTTTCATATGGCACTATAAATGTGTTTTCAAGACATGTAGCGCATAATGGTGCTGTTGGGTGCGAAAGCAATGTTTGGGACAGATTAAGAAAATCACAGTTACACTGTTCATGAGCAGAGGTCTTAAAATGGCTATGTTGAAAATTTGGTGACAAAAGTCCATAAAATGACTGTGTTACGAGTGAGCATTGTGCAGTTTCCACGCACCCTCGTAAGTTCATGACTTTGTAATATTTTCAGTCCAGATTTTCACCAGTGGCATTTTTCCACACTTCCTTATGAACAGTACAGCTGTCATTTGTCACAACATGGCCGAAGTGTGTTTTCACACTTTCAGTACAGAGATGCGTGGTTGCTATGAGAAATCATTGTTCCGGACAGATAAAGAAAATCACAGTGACACTGTTCATGATCGGAGGCACCAAAATGCCTGAGTTGACAATCTGCTGTAAAAAATCCCCAACCTAATTATATTACAGGTGTGCATTGCACAGTTTCTATGTACGCTCATCACTTCACCATTTTTTTAAATATTTTTACTGCAGATTTGCAACATAGCCATTTTTTACACCTCCCCATGAACAGTACAGCTGTCATTTTTTACATCCTGTTCGGAATGTTTTTGCACCTGTGGTGCTAAATGCCATAGTCGCTGTGCATAAGCAGCTTTCAGCTAACAAACTGATATTCCCCCTGTTCATGAGGTGGGGTCACAGAAAAAACATGTTGAAAATTTGGAGTGAAAATATCAACGAATGCCTGAGGTATTAGGGTTTCCAACCATAATGCCCAACCCTGTAGAGAATGACAGGCATCAGGGGTGTGACTTGGGATTCTTGCCTGTAATGCTTATACCATTCCACACCCTGCAGCCAGTGAGAGGTATCGAGGTATGCCTTGGACTCTTTGGCCCCAAAGTTCACCCCATTCTCCTATATCGCACCTATCTCACCATATTTTCTAATGGAATGGGGTGAGATAAGGACCAAAGACCCAAGGAACACCGTGACATTTGTCAGTGTCTGCAGGGTGGGGTGGTGAAATGGCATGGCTGATGCCTGATAACCCAAAGGCACACCCCAATGCCTGTCACTCTGCAGGGTGGTGGTGGGGTTGGCTTCAGTTCAATACTTCACTGCCATTCCTATTACGCAGCTCTGTAACTTCTACACTACCACTGCCAATGCCAGCAAGCAAACATTCGGCATTGACAAATGCTTGTTTAGTTCTGAATTAGGAGACACATTTCTATGCTCTAATTGTCTCCATGTCCTGTTTTTGTGCAATTGTGTACAATCTATTTTTTCATTATAAATTTATAGTAGAAGACATGGAAATTAGCCCTTCAAAAGTCTTTCCAGAGTTGCAGAAGATTAGATTTACTTAATATTGACAGAAGAGAGGACAGCCATTTTTATCTCAGACCCATCAAAAGCCATTTAATCTTCTCTTGTAAGCAGGCCAGAGGAAGAGTATTATATTTATTATTAATTATTTTGAGCCAATATGAAATATGTCTAAGCTCTATGATAGCCCTAGTTGGAATTTTCCCCAGCTCAGCTGTAGTCATCACAGCGGATGTTGATAAAGGGAACATCAGAAGTGATTTATAGTAATATAGAAGAGGAGTCTCCAAAACTGAATGGTGTTCAAAACCCCATACTTCAGCCCCATAAAGCAGTACTGGATTGATTTTCAATTTAGCAGCTTGCAATGTAGCATGCATAGAGAAACTTCCATATTTGTAATTGAATTTTAAAAGAGCCTTAGCCAATTGTTTGGCTTTAATGATTTGTGATTTATGATGCTGTACCCAATTTGTATTTGGTGTTACTTTAATCCCCAAGTACATACAGTACATTCCTTTTACTATTTCTATTCTGTGATTGTTTAAGAAGAAAGGATTGCTAGCGACTGTTGAGCTGAAAATTATTATCTTCGTTTTATTTAAATTTATTTTAAGTTCTAAACCTTCGCATTTTTTGTAAAAAGTGTACATTTTCTTTTGTGATCCTGATTTAGTCAAAGAAAATAGGACTATATTATCTGCAAATGCCAGTTCATGACAGGGTGACTCATTGATTTTAGCATGATTAAAGTCCAGGAGATCATTTATTTAAAGGGTTAAAAAGACTGGAGCCAGTAAACACCCTTGTTTCACTCCTCTGGTGGTGAGAAATAGTTCTGTTAGGTTACCTTCAATATTGTATCTTACTCTGTTATGGATATATGTGTAAAGAAGTTGGATTGGGTTAAGAAGAAATTCATCTACTCTCTTGCATCTTAAGATATCCCAGAGTATACTACAATTAATAGAACTGAACGCAACAGTAAAATCTATAAATAATGTGTAAAGTTTCATTTTTTTTAACATGAATGTATTTTTCAAACATATGAGTGAGACAGAAATTATTATTAATTGTTGAGAAGTCATGTCTGAAACCTGCCTGGAAAGGTGAAATTAAGCTCCACTTGTTAAACCCATGCCATTAACTAATTAAGAATTATTTTTGTAAATATTTTAGAAACTGTATCAAGGAGACTAATAGGGCGATAGTTATGGGGAACAAATGGAGAACCATTTTGTGCAATTGGACTATTATATTGATCTTCCAAGATCTGGGATTAAAGTTTTTTCTAGACAAACATTAAAATAATTATTAAGCAAGGGAATCCAAATATCAGGACTATATTTATATATTTCAGCTGGGATGGTATCAGGTCCAGGGGCCTTGTTATTAGATAAATTAGTGATAACCTCTGCAATTTCAGAAGGATTAATAATTAAAGGTGAAAATATGCTAGATAATGAAGGAATTAGGTTGCACTGAGTATTGAAAAGGGCTTGACTGTTAAATAATGTGTTGTAGTGTGTTATCCATGCTTCTTTGGAAATCAGAGACATTAAAGCTGTCTAGAAGACCCAGAGCCCTTGGTAACCATGTGCCAAAAGGCCTTCTGGTATTTGTGTTTTATGAATTGGGACATCTTGGTCCATTGTTTATTCTTAAATTCTATTTTTTTAGCCTTTAGAAAGTCGTTCCAAGCTTTTCTGGTCTTAATAAGTTAAAATTAGCTCTGCTTGGATGCTGTTTGACTAAGTTTACTTTAAGCCCTAAGTTCAATTTTTGTTGTAGACATGAGGCATCAAACCAGTTGTTATCTGGATTCATGTGCTTTAAGTTATGCTTTTTAGTTGGTTTTAATATATAGATCTTTATTCTTAGCACTTATTAAGATAAGAATTTATTGAACTGTTTTTTTCTATCTCTAGGGGAGAGGAAAGTTGATGTATGTTATTAGTTATGGTATTAATTGGATAGATACTTAGAAATGTATTAATTGCCTCCACCTGTGGGGTGGAGTTTTTTTAATTTTTTGTTTGCCAAGTATATGGGAAGAGGCTAAGGGATCAATCAACAGATTTGCTACCTGCTCTGGTATCACAGAATCTACCTTAAGTGCCAAATGAGTGAGATTGCTTTCTGTTCACATATCTAGGTGTAAATGACTAATGATTTTACCATTTGGGTCAAACAAGGTATAATTTCCTATCTCATGGCCCTTTGCCCTCCCATTTAAAATTATGAAGGAGTTATCATTAACAAAATGTTTTAATTTTTTCCCATTTTCATTAGATACATTATATTTTGTCACTCTGGGAGTCAGATCTCCCATCTTCATAATAAAAGTTAATAATCAACAATTATCATAATTAGCAATCTGTGCATTGAAATCTCCACCTACTATAAGATATGCAGTTCGAAAGGTACATATAACTGTGTCAAGATCAATAGATAATTCATTTAGGACAGAGGATGAAATTGTAATTTTTGGGGAATGTATACAATTTTTAGAAAAAATGATTTACTATTCTAAAACAGTATTATAGAAACATAGAAGCATAGAAGTTGATGGCAGTTAAGGACCACAAGGCCCATCCAGTCTGCCCATTTCTTTTTCTACCTTATGAATGTGCCATTTGCCTTTGCATTGTCAGTGACCTATCTATTCATACTCATCTGTATTGCTACCTTATGCCTATCCCATGCCTGTTTGAAGCCCTGCATTGTATTCATATTCACCAATCACTGAGGTAGGCTGTTCCATGCACCACCCTTTCTGTGAAAAAGAACTTCCTCACATTACCCCTTAATCGGTCTTCCTCTAATCTCGTGCTGTGTCCTCTTGTCCTGCTATTTTTCTTATAATGAAACATGTTAGACTCTTTCACCTTGTTAATGCCCTATAAGGTGTTTGAATGTTTTGATCATATCATCTCTCTTCCTCCTTTGCTCTAGGGTATACATGTTGAGCTCCGTTAATCTGTCCTCATATGTTTTCTGATGAAGGTGTGGCCTCCAGTACTGCACGCAGTACTCCAGATGGGGCCTAACCAGTGTCTTGTAAAGAGGGATTATTACCTCCCTCTTCCGGCTTGTGATACCCCTACTAATACACCCCAACATCCCTCCAGCCTTACCTACTGCTTTAGTGGCCTGTTTGGATGATTTCAGGTCATCGGTGATGATGATGCCCAAGTCTCTTTCTTCCCTTGTGACTGGCAGCAACTCCCCTCCCAGCCTACAGGTGGCTTCAGGGTTTCCCTTCCCTATGTGCATGATCTTGCACTTCTTTGTGTTAAACCCCAGTTGCCACTCTTCCAACCATTTTGCTAGTTTATCCAGATCTCTTCTCATTCTGCCCACCCCATCTGGATCATCTACTCTGTTGCAGATATTGGTGTCATCTCCAAACAGACAAACCTTACCCTCCAGTCCATCTGCAATGTCACTGATGAAGATATTGAAGAGGACTGGCCCCAGGACTGATCCCTGAGGTACCCCACTTGTGACTTGCATTTTTTCTGACTGCATACTGTTTACAACCACTCTGTTTTCTGCCCGTCAACCAGTTTGCCACCCAGTTGACCAACTTCTGATCCATCTCTAGCCTACCCAGCTTATTAATCAATCTTCTATGTGGAACAGTATCAAAAGCAGGTTGTGGAGGCGTGACAGTGTTGTGGTGAATGGCAGCAATCCATTCGGGGAATGGTCTGTTCCCCGTCAATACAGGAGCCTGCTGCAGTTAATGAGCATGCCACTATGCTCAAAGGAACTGACTACTGCAATCAGGGAGCACCATGTCATGGAACAATCAGCTGTGATACCATGGCTTTCCTGATTGTAGCGGTCAACCTGCACCTTTGCAACCCGCCGTCCGGCATCAGGGCCGGTGGGGGTAGATTGTTTCACTGATATCATTTTGGGAGAGTGGTTCCTGTGGGGTTCACCTGAGTACAGTACATTTTCTCTTTTTGTGTTTTAATGCCTCATGATGTTGCAGCGAGTCATCAACTTCATCTCAGACTTTTTTTCTTTCATAAGCAGGCTGTTCAGAGAATGAATTTATAAATGTGAATTTGGGAGACATGGTGGTGGCTTTCTTAAAATATTCAAATGATCTTTTGAGAGACAGAGCACCTTCTTGTATTGTGAGTTTAATTCAGGGCTCAACGGCTCCCTATTATATTCTGAGTGCGGGATTTGTGTTACACCATTACGCTTCCTTAGCACAAACACACACTCACCCTTTTTATCATTCAGCACTGGTGCTGGGCTACAAAGAAAGCATTTTCAACAATAGGCTCAAGGGAATGTGGGATCATTTTAAAAAAAAGTTGCTTTTCTGGTTCTACAGGAGACCACCTCACCTGCAAAAAGAGGTCTGTGTGTGCCTGCATATGCCGCAGCTGGCTTTACCTGGTTCAGAGTGCTGGTTTGTGTAGAGCACCGTGCATACTATTGAGTCTCAGATCGGATGGGTAATGCACTGGAGAAACCTGCCCATCCAGGGGAGCTGCTGCTGAACGCACCTCCTCGACTGTGTCCATCTCTGTGTGAGGGGCATTTTCATTGAGACTGTTTAGGTTCAGGATATTTCTAGGGTAATAGTGTTTCATCATGCACAACATGAAGCAACTGACTGCAGCCTCCTCCTCCTCCTGGTAGCACCCTACACAAGGACTTCCTTCGGGAGCCCATCAAAGGCACTAACGTATAAAAGAATTGGACTCTGTACTCGTTGCCCAGGGAGGGAGTTAGCTTGGCACCAGCTAAGATTAAGACATACTGTAAGGTGTTTGGGTTATAAATAATACATGTGTGCTGCAGTGCTTGATCTGCAGTTCAGAACAGAAGTTAATTGAGGGTTAAAAAATATGGATGTGATACCGTCTGAGGAGGAGTTTGTGCAGCTGTACACACATCAAGGCATGGAAAACTTCGCATAACCTTTTGCTGCTGAAAACATGGGTTTATATTTTGGTCCAGTTCACAAAAAATGTTACGAGATTACTATGCTGGACTATATACATTTAACTAAACATATATGTGAACTTACTGCAATGTAGTGAATATATTGTTGTCTGTATTGCATCCCCTTCCTGTAAATGGGTTGCATTAGTCAGCCCACCTCCCAGGTTAAGCAAATGTTTGAAAAATAAAGATTTGAGGGTCAGATTTCAGGGAGCAGAACTCAGCACCCAAGTTCACGCCCATGGATGGCAGTCTGTTTGGAGGGGCTGGGGTGTGGGGTGGGGGGGGAGGCAGTGGTGCTGGATAGAAACTGGCTACTGACCCATTGCTGATGTACTGTATATCCTATTAGGAAAATTGCCCCAGTTGTGTTCACCCATACTTGGTTTGTATGGGGAAGAGCAGGCTTCATTTTTTTTTTCCAATTTATGAAATGGTCTCTGAGATCTGGTAACCTCAGTGGTTGAAACCTGTCACATGGCTGCATGGCTCTTGATTAATTTTCTTACTGTTACTTACCTTGCCTGAGTTATGTTTTTTTTTTTTTTGCAAAAATTGCACACCTGGCTGGTTGTTAACCTCCTGCCTAACAACCACCTTAGGTATGCATAATTCCCTTACAACTGCACACGCTGTCATGGTTGTCCTTTAATTTATCCAGGGCAACCCTTCTGATATGCAGTATCTCTGATTTACAGTGCGGTCCTGCTTTTATTGTTTTTGTAGCTGGGTTTACTGAAGCTCTGAGAGGTTGTAACTGGCTTGAGGTCATATTATGTGTAAGTGGCCTCGGTTGGATTTGAATATGGGTCTTCTGTGTCTCTTTATTTCCAAGCATGTGCTCTTAATCACTACAGTATGCTGTTTCATTTTTTTGCTAGTTTTTGCATGAACACTAAATGGAAACAAATTATTTATTTCAAAATTGGTAAATTGGAAAAGCACACTGAGTGTAGGCTCATTTCCAGGTGTGACCCAGGGCCAGGGGAGAGAGTACAGAAATAATAAGATTTACAAAATACATCGGAATACAGTTACATAGACAGCTTTACAGTTGCAGGAGCAAATGATGATCACACAGGTAAAAACACTGTGGCTCATAGCAATGGTATGTAGACAAGTGTGTGAATATTAAATGAAGTGCCCAGTTCCTGTTGGAGAAGATGGCAGTACTTCGGGGTACAAAATCAGACCCCTGTTGTAGCCTAATTAAGCTTCTTTAATGGGATTTACCCAAGACAGCACAACTGAAATGCTGTCTTCAAAATGCTGCATGCACCTTCTCATTTTCATTGGGGTTCTGGTCATTCGTCACTCAAGGAATTCAGGATGGTGGGCCCAGACAGGGTACAGAGATCTTGTGACAGAACCATAGATAGAATCTAATTTGGAACTATATTGGCAGCTAAGTATCTATGTTGGGGCACCTTACAATTGTTTTTTTAAATCAAATTTTTTATCCCCTTGAGCCATCCTCCAGGATGGGTCTACTGGCACTTGGTGACTTTCTAGCCCCTGTCAGCTGCTACCCCCACCATACCTCTTGAGGAGGTCCCTGCACTGCACAGCCCAAGAGTGCATCAGCACAGGATCCTAGTGATCTGTGGGTTTATCTCACAGGTTTTCTCTTGCCCTCCACCCTCTTGATGGCACCAACAGCCTACTGTTGGCCACAGGTACAGCAGGTTCCGGGGGGAGCACATTCCCAGGCCCTTCCCAGGTGTCTTTGTGGTGCTTGGTATGGTATCATGCCCTCCCTGGGCTGTGAATCTCCCAGTGCTGGGCACACAGTCGAGTCTACTTCTGAACCCAGGCTGCCATCGTGGTAGTGCCACAAGCAGCCAGTGGGTGACCCTGCCCCCAACACTAATGATGCTTAACAAACAACAATCAGAAAAGGGCAAGAAAAAAGGTTTAAACAATTTACTTGTCATGGGCAGTGACATTTGAGGAGGGGGGGCTAGATGTTGTTTGTTAGTTGGCAGTGGCCACCTACCAGCAGCACCCCTGTAATATGTAATAATTCAGATATCTATTTTAAGTCTTATGAGTAAGCTGGGTTGATCATGCTGCATTCTGAAATTTCCACTCTAGATCTTTGCCATCAAGTTGCTGGTCTGTTTAGTTTCATAGCTGGGTGAACCGAGACTTTCCTGCAACACAATATAATACTCTAATGGCTATTGTGTACTGGGCTTTTTCTCTCCATAGGAAATGGATTTAGATACATTTTTATACTGAGGAATACATTTTTATACTGAGGGTACAGATTACAACTATTTTGTTTCTTATTTTGAACATTTTTTCCTCCCTTTGTGTTGTGTAGGAAAGTGAGTACTTACTATTATAAAACTATGCACATGCAGTACACCCCCATTAAGCAGTGTTTCTAGTTGAGTGCTATGGCAAAGGTATCTAATGTGAGCATTAGTATTAGAAGGGTTAGGGAGAGTCTTTAGAGCCATCTGTAATTTGACTGAACAAAGTACAAGCATGCAAAAATAAGAAATTAACACTAGAATTGCTATGTCTCTTTGGTCTCCTTAAGAAATGAGCTGTAAAGAAAAAGGAATGCTGTTTTTCCATTTCTTTCCCAGGAAAGTGCAGCTCAGATGAAGCATCCCATTTTCAGCAGAGCTCCACTTCTACCAGTTTCACTGCTGGGTGAGCTGCTGCTGCACTGTGGGGATAAGTGAACTGCCCAAGGCCACACAGTAAGGAAGAGGGTCTGGTGGGATCTGGCTTAGATCAGGCTCAGTGTGCCTCTTACAGTCACCAATTTTCAAACAAATAAAATAGATCTGGAACAGACTTCTCCGCACCAGCCACTTGTGTGTTTTAGAAGGCAGTCTGTTGAAAAGGTTGATATCTGACATATTTTCTTTGCTGAGTTTTGGCTCAATTTACTACTGGTGTTTTTGGTTCAATTTCCTACTGGCAAAATGCACTGAGAAATATCAGTTTGCTAGGATGTGCATCTTTGGCATGAGCAATAATTGTGAAAAAATTATTAGTACAAAGTTCCACTTAATAGCATATGGGAAACAAAACTGTATTTTTAGCTCTCTGGCTGATTGCTTCTCAAGACCACTTAAAGAGGAACTTTCTTTAGAATTATTCATTTTTTCCCATCGATCTTTCTTGGACACACTCCTATTATTGGGGTGCCGGTCTTACCACAGAACTGCACCTTTCCTCTGAGCAGGAGGATGGATGACAGGCTGATTTCACAGCACACATCAAGGCTGCGCCTGGGTTAGTCAGCACAGCAGAAGGGGGGAGGCAGAGAGGAAGTGTTTGCCAAAGAAGCCACCAACCTTCCTCTCTGAGAGCAGACTGACTCCCCTCTGATATGATTAGCCCACAGCTAGAGATTCTGGAGCTTGAATGTGAACTGCAGTCTCATAGGTCACATTAGTATATGCTGCTGTTGCATCCCAGGGCTAGCCCAAAGAGGAACTTTCATACTGTTGCACACTTTTAGAAATAACTGTATTTAGATAAAATCCAGTTATAATTTTTTTTTCTCATCAGTCCCATCCCATTTCTTTGTTTAAGATGTGTGTGTCTATGTGATAATTTTCTCCCTCACAACCCTCTACTCCAATTGGTTGAGCATGCTGTAAGTCAGAATCCTGCATTTGTGGCATTAGAATCATTACTATGGCAACATTGTGTAATGTCAGAGATGCAGGCTTGTGACATCACAGGGATGCTCAATCAAAAGCCGCATGTGATCTGTGAGGCAGAAGCTCCTGTCTGTAAACATGTTTTCCCTGTTAGCATTGCAGTGATGGTATAGTGGCCAAGGTTTATGGGGTAATAATGGAACCAGGAGGGGGGGTGGGGTGGAGGTGTGAATAGTGGAGGCTGGAAGAGTGGGGTGCTCCTATCCGGGTTGTAAAGTTCAGAAGACACCCTGGGGCCAAATGGAGTCTAGAGCATGGGCCACCATGTCTAGCCTCCGTACCCAAGGGCAAAATCATTGGGGATGGGCTGGTGGTCGGGGCATCCCAGGAGTTCAGTCCGACTCAAGCAATGTGCAATGCCAGATCTGCCAAGAACAAGACTGCAGTGATTGCGGATCTTGTCGGATCGGCAGATCTGGCTTGCATCACCAAAACGTGGCTGGATGATAATGTGGGTCCCATATTTGAGGTCGCAATTCCAGCCAGGTATGAAGTGTTACACCGTGCGAGGTCAGACCTCGTGGGGGGTTGTGGTTTGTTTGAAGACTGAATTGGAGCTCACCAGTGTTCCAGTTGAGGTGACCAGCTCATTTGAATGTGCTATAGCAGCAGGTGCAGGCTATAGAATAGCTCTCATCTATCATCCACCCAAAGATGGGAAGCAATTCCTTAAGGAAGTGGCGGACTTCGTCGTTGATTTGGCCTTTGAGTCACCCAGGCTGATGGTCCTGGGTGACTTCAATGCCTGAATCAATGAAGAACTCTCACAATTTGGACAACACTTCCTCCAGTTGATGAATTCACTGGGTCTGACACAGGTGGTTACCACTGCTACTCATAAATGTGGCCATTCCCGTGACCTGATTTTCCTCCTGGGGGTAGAGGCCTCAGACATGGGGGTGGAACCAGTCGGTTGGTCTGATCACTACACGGTGAGGTTCAATTTTGACATCACCCCTTGTAGGCCGACCCCTGTGGAGATGGTCAAGTTCCAACCTTTACGAAATATTACATCTGATGGCCTAGCAGCGATCCTTGACCTATCAGAACTTCCTGTGGATTGCAAGGATCCTGCAGCCTTGGTCTTGGCATATAATATTGCCATCACCTCAGCTCTGGATACCATTGCACCAGTGCGTGTGCATCCTCTCTCCCTCCACCCTCAAGCTTCATGGTTTGATGGAGCCTTGAGGGAGTTGCAGCGACTAGGTCGGAGGTTAGAATGTTGTTGGTGGAAATCCGGCCTGCATGCCAACCATCTTAGACTACTAGAACATTACTAGTTCTACCAGTCAGAAATTTCCCGTAAGAAGGCAGAGTTCCTGTCCAGGGAAATTTCTGCTGCTCAGAATCGACCAGCTCAGCTCTTCAGAATTGTGGACAGGTTGTGCAACCCAACCTGTATGCAGCTCCGAATAGCTTTTTCTCAGTTGCAGTGTGATGAGCTTGCTCGGTTGTTTGCTGATAAGGTGGCTGACATTAGGTCAGAGATCCTTGCAACACATTCTATGCGAGTTGTGGAGGATCAGGACTTGGTCACAGTCCCTTCATTCTCCTGGAGTACCTTCGACCATCTGGAAGTCATAGATGTTATGTGGATTGTCCAGGGGATGTGCCCTACATGCTGTAGTTTAGACCCGGGCCCGACATCCCTGATTATGGGTTGTGATGATCTTATTGGCCTGGTTCTGGCACAGATAATCTGGTGCTCCCTTGACTCTGGTGTTTATCCCTGCTCCTTGAAAGAAGCAGTGGTGACACCATTGTTGAAGAAAGCTTCTTTGGACCCACATTCTCTCGCTAACTATAGGCCTATCTCGAACCTTCCCTTTTTGGGGAAGGTGATCGAGAAAGTAGTGGCTGCACAACTGGAGAATCATTTGACCATCCATAACATCTACGAACCTCTCCAATCTCATTTCTGGAAGAGGCATAGTACTGAGACTGCACTGGTTTGGGTGCTCAATGATCTCCTGATGGTGAGAGACCAGAGAAAACAGGTCCATTTTGGTACTTTTAGATCTGTCATCAGCTTTTAACACCATTGACCATGGGGTTCTGCTTGAGCACCTGAGATCTATCTGTGGACTCTCTGGGTTGGTCTACAGATGGTTTACATCGTACTTCACTGGAAGAACTCAGAGGGTTGTGTCAGGTTTTTTTTCCTCTGATCCGATCCTGCTGTCATGTGGGGTTCCTCAGGGCTCAGTATTGTCCCCCATGTAGTTTGTAGTGTATATGCTTCCCCTTGGAGACATTGTAAGATGGTATGGGCTGAAGTTTCATTGCTATGTCGATGATACCCAGCTCTACCTGTCTTTTGCTCCCGACCAAGAAGGACCAGTCTCGGTATTTAATAACTGCCTCGATGAAATCCAAGATTGGATGAAGTCCAGTTGGTTGAAGTTGAACCCTGGGTAGACAGAGGTGATGGTTCTGGATCCAGGCCACCAGATAGGGGGGCTGGGGGCAAGCTGCTCCCTAGGATTGCTCCTGGGAGATGCTGAGCTTCCGGCCTCTGAACAAGTGCGAGACCTGGGGGTGTTGTTAAACGTGGGGCTGGCACTTCAAGCGCAGGTGTCGGCCATCATAAAGTCATCTTTTTACCACCTAAGAAACATCTCCAGGATCAAGCACCTTGTTCCGTCTATAGGTCTGCCTACATTGATCCATGCCTTTGTGACCTCACGCTTGGATTACTGCAACTCGCTTTACTTTGGGCTATCGGGGGTTGATATCCATCGTTTGTAGCTGGTGCAGAACTCAGCAGCCCAGTTGTTGATGGGGATTTCGAGATCTTCCCATATTACACTGGTGCTGCGAGAACTGCACTGGCTGCCGGTCCAGTGGCGGATCTCCTTGAGAGTTGGGTTACTGACATATAAAGCCCTACGTGGACAGGGCTCTGACTACCTGAAAGAGCTCCTGATTCCTTATCACCCTGAGTGACCACTTCGCTCGGCTGACGAGGGGTTGCTAGAGATTCTGAGGGTGGCTTTAAAATCAGCAGGAGCCCAGGCATTTATGTTCATGGCCCCAACCCTCTGGAATTCTCATCCCTGTCAGATTAGGGAGTGCATGACCGGGGGGGGGGGATTCAAACAGGCTCTAAAAACATTCCTGTGGAATAAGGCATACAGTGAAGATGTTGGCTGACATGTTTGTATTTAATGACTGTGATGATATTTTTATATGTTTTAATTATTCTGATTGTTATGCGTCTTGGTTTTGAAAGGCGCTCTATAAATAAAGAATTATTATTATTATTATTATTATTAATTAAATGTCTGAGGTCTTTATTAACACTCTGGTCCAGTTGTTACTGAGTAAAACCCCAACCTCTGTACCATTATCACTATTATACTGGGAAAAAAATTAAAAGTGTGCCAAAATTACTCTCTGAGAAAACTGGAAATGTTAGGCTGTTTCTCATATACATGCAGTACATCAGCCTTAGCCAATGAGATCACTGGATTTAGCTTACAGTCACGTTAGTTAGTCTACTGTCCAGTTATCACAGAATAACGGGACAGTAATTCTGTGTTCTGACTGACTGAGAGGGATCTTTTTCAGTATAATTTGCAATAATGTGCTGGATCATGCAGGAAACATGGATGTGGTTCAATTTAGTCCCTCTTAAGTATTCCAGTGAGTGGTTTCTTGCTCAATATAGTTGCAACTCATGCTCAGGACTACTTTAAATAAAATAAATTATTATTTCCATGTATAGATCCAACATTTGTTTAAATGGTAAGTAATTTTATCTAGGGGTAGCACTTTCCCTAGAAAAATATAAAATGCCCAGTGGGGGTGGAGTGCTGAGGTTGCTGGACGCCTCGCCACCTGCCATGGCAGTGTGAATAAGCCACAACTGCTACCCTGGTTCAGAGACGGACACAAGTTGCTTGGGGGTTGGCTGGGGGAGGGAAGATTGAGCATCTCTAGGACTGCTGTCCTCCCTCGGAGGGGTATGCAGGTCTCATTTGGTGGCTGTCATCTTGGGGAAACCAGGTGTCAGCACAAAGTGACACAAGAGGAAAGGGCTCCAGCCAGCAGTCGCCAGGGAGTGTCTTCACGGAGGTGGAGTATGAACAGACCGTCATTGCACACAGTGGGATCCCTACAAATGTGGAGTACAAACGGAGCAAAATTGCACACAGTGGTGCCCTAGGGGTAAAAATTAGTGGAGAAAAAAACAACTGTGGCTGGCTGACAGACCAATACCCCGCAGGCTCCGACACCAGCAACTCGGCACCAAAGAAAACCTATGAAATGTTCCCTTAAAAATGTTATCTCTTTATCAAACACAGAATTGGCCAAAACAACTGTTTGTTGACCAAAAAGGGGGTGTAGTATAACTTAACTACATTGCTGAATCTTTCTTTATTTTATTTTTTTATAATCATAGTAATAAACTCTTGGATGTGAAATGTCATGGGATATCATCACTTCTTGGGTGGTTGAAGGCACTCAATGTGCTTTGTGTCTCACAACCCACACAAGGCGTGACAATATCTCCTGATATACCATACCATCTTGTGTATTAGTGCTTAATTATATGAGGGTCATCGCACTCCTCCAACTGGGCAACCAGAACTACTCTGTTTCATTATCTTCTCACAAAAACATCTTAAAATGACTCTTTTATACAACAAGAAACATCCCTCAGAGCTCCTAATAACTTACAAAATGTGGTGGTCCCCCACAATGAAGACATCCCTTATCGTTAGTGATAATTTAGAGGCACAAGCAGGAGCAAACAGGCAGTCAGATTCAGAATCATGAAACACTTTTTCAGAATCACCATTGCATGGAATCCCCTTACATACACAGACACACACACACACACACACACGTTTCAGCTCTGAATAAGTAGCTTATGTAGCTAAACCTTGATAGAGGTTCACTGTGCTGGGGTGGGACAAAATGGGGAGATTACTCACTATGTGTTCTTATCTGGTCTGAATTGTTATACTCATTCTAAATATAAACATGAGTCCTGATAATACCACACTGCAGAAGTGGAAGAGATTTGTTGTAACAGTCAATGTGTGATATTATCTAGTCTGACCATTATTACTTTTAATATTACAATCCAACCAGAATGGCTTCACATTGTAATCACTCCAAAATGAGCTAATCCAGTCCGAGAGTTACTCTTCTTGCAGCATACTCCACATCTGATAAGATCAGGTCATCAGAGTGAAGAATAACTCCCTCTGTTGTGACTTTGTTCCACCTAGCTGTTGCATTCACACTACAGTCAAACCCTGATCAAGCTACCTGGTCAAAGCACCATGAACATTAAACATGGGCAGCAACACGTGACTGGGCATGTATTCAGTGCAAGATATAATGCCCTTCTCCAATGTGTGGTGAAGGATGAGGCTGGATGGCAAGTGCTCCTCTGCATACATCGGAGTACCTTTCTCCCCTAACAAACACAGCACCCAGTAGTGTGTTATGCACTTATAGCATGGCCTAGTATTAAAGCAGCAATGTTGGTTAGTCACCACATAGTTCTTTCAGCAATAGTACATTTCTGGCACAAACATCAATATTTTTTTATTTATTTATTTACTTATTTACTTCAAACATTTACAAGGAAAGACATATTGAGCTGATAACAGCTCATTTCCAGATGCATCCATGGGGATGGTTATGGTAGTTAGTACAAAAGGAGAAAATTACAGTCTTTTTTTTTTTCACTCCTGAACTGAGATACAGGATTTTTTTTCCCTCCTCGTGTTTCTCACCTTCGTCATTCTGACTCGATCCCATCTGGACCAGTCCCCCAGCCCTGTCACACAATATCCCTGGGACTTACCTTTTCAGTGGTCATCCTACTACAGGACCTGACTAAAGGTGCCCATTTATCGGTGCAGGGTGTGTGAGGGGCCAGGCCATCACTGTGCTGTGGTTAGCGAGCTTTGCTCCATTTTCTTCTATAGGGTTCCGTGTGCATGCAATGATGCATGTACGCACTCTACCTCTAGGTGGCAGTCAAACTGTGTGACAGGAATTCTTCCCTCTATGAGAGAGGAGAGCAGTCCTATAAGTAACCCCTGTGTTCCTCCTAGGGTTACTAAGACCCTGGTAGTTAGTGGGGTTTCAGGTAGGTATACTGAGCAGCAAAGAGTTAAGCTTCTAGGGCTCCCCTGGCATTTTCTGTCAGTCACGCTAGCAGAGATTCCAAGTGGGAGTGGCTTTTGCAGCACCATATGCCACAATACAATGTTGCTGTGGAGTCAGTTTTCTGCCTCAGAACAGTACAGTTAACATAGGGTGCTGACTGAGGAGACCCTCAGGAGAGGTACCACCTCTCTCCTGACCTTTTTCAACCCCTAGTTAGCTCACAAAGAGAAATTTGTTGAGTCATGTTAGTGGCCTTCTCTTGTGCTGTGCCTTTGAGGGGAAAAAGAATCCTGAAAGGAAATGGTTCCTGTAACCGTGAATAACTTAAGGGGACCTCCCTCATTTCTGAGAGACTTTTGTCTGTAAAGTACTGCCCAGTTTTGGAATGGCCAGGATTTTGCCCTAACACTCTTGGGGAATTCCTGCCTGTTGAGACAAGTTTTGCTTCATGAACTGTCGGAAGACTGTTAAAACACCAAATGGTGCCTTCACGATCATGAATCTAGAGAAAAGATGCCTCACCTCTATCCAGAGTTTGGAACTAACTCGCTTCTATCTGGATAATGAGGAGAAAGTCTTTCCTTGTTGGGATGAATTTTGTTGGAACTGTTTAACACAGTTTTATTTATTTATCAAGTCTAAGATTACAAATACCTTTGAGCCATGGCTCTTTTACAAAGGTTCCACATCAGAGAAATACAAATTATGGAAAACATCAAGACAGACATTACAACAATGTGGACTTTGCAAACAGAGTACAGATTAATACAGTTCAAGGGTAGCATTGTAACAAGGCAGCCAGCGGCATTTGTCAGAGAAAATAGACAACGGATAAGAAATACCAGAGTCATAGGGAGAGGGAAGGGGGGGGAGAAGGAATGTAGGAATGGTGACGAGAAGGTGAAAAGTGCAGCATTGGGTATACCAAGATGTGAGGGTAGAACCCAGTCAGGAGGGGAGGGGAGGGGGACAACTAGAGCAGAAAGGGAAGTGAAACAAGGTTGTTGGGCAGTCACAGGAGCTGTTGTAGTGAGATAGTCCTGAGCCTAGTTTTAAACATACCAATAGTTGGGGCAGAGGAGATGGTTGGGCTGAGGACATTGAACCAAAGTGGCGCTCAATAAGCAAAAGAGTGTTGTCCCTGTGAAGTGTGACAGTGGGGGACTTTCAGTAGCTGTAGCTTGGATCTCCTAAGGCACTATTTGTTAATTCGGTGTTGTAACAGAGTTGAGACCCCAGAAGGTGCAAGGCCAAGGTACATTTTTTTCACCATGGAGCAGGTGAGAAACTTTATGTGATTTGATAGTTGGAGCCAGCCGGTCTGAGTGTACAGGTCACATGTGTGGGTGAGACGGTGAGCACCAGTGATGAGCCGACATGCTTTATTTAAGGCAGTTGAGAGGCATCTAAGGGTTGTGGTTGTGGCCGAGCCATAGATGATGAGACCATAGTCTATTACAGAAATCACAGAGCTCAGGACTGCAACCTTCAAAGCTTCTGGCGTGAGGTGTGGTCTGTGTTTGTAGAGGAGACCAAGCTGTGTATTAGCAGCTCTAGCTACATTATCTACATGAAGTCCATAGGAGAGACTAGGTCAAGCTGTATCCCTAAGTATTTGAAGGACCCCACCTGATCTAGAGTGTTCCCTGGGTGGTGGAGATAGCCAATGGGTGTAGCTTGTGTGGGTTATGAGAGCTGCAGAAGAGCATAGATTTGTTTTCTTGTCATTGAGGACCAGTTTATGATTAAGAAACCATGTCTCTACAGAACTGAAACCAAGTTGAAGGTTGTGTTGAAGAGTTTCAGGATCTTTGTGAGTGGAGAATACAACAGCATCATCAGCATATAGTATGATCTGCTCAGAGCAGTGGTAAGGGAAGGAGTTTAAGAAAAGGCTAAAAGGAGGGGTCCCAGTATGGATCCCTGTGGGACACCCGAGAGAACAGGAAGGGTGTTAGAAAGAGCATCCGCAATTTTTACTCTCTGTGACCAGTTTTCTAAGTAGCTTTTAAACCAGAGAGAAGAGTCAGGTAATAGCCCGACATTCAGTAGTTGGTGTATTAGTAGACCATGGTGTATTGTATTGAAGGCCTTGGAGAGGTCGACGAAAACAGCTCCTGTGAGAAGGCCGTTGTCAAGGGATTTGTGCAAAGCTCCAGTGAACTCAAGAAGGGCTGTGGTGGTGCTGTGACCTTTCTGGAAGCAGTGTTGTTGTGGACAAGGTATATTGTATTTATCAAAGTGGTCGGTAAGTTGATCAGCCACGATGTGCTCGAATGCCTTAGAGAGTGGGGGCAGTATGGAGATAGGGCGATAATTTGAGTGATTTGTCTTGTCCCCACTTTTATGGACGGGTGTCACGGTGGCTGTTTTCCATAGGTCTGGGAATTTTCCACAGCTGAGACAGAGGTTTAGGATTTTTGTTAATGGATGAATTACCTCATCGAGGGTGAGCAACAGAAGCTTAAGGTCCAGGGTGTTGTTACTAAATCTAGATTTAGAGATAGCTGCAGTAATATAGCGGTGAGCTTCATTCAGCCTTACCTTCCTGAAGTAGAAGAGGGGATGGTTAGACTGAGGGGCTGAGGTATTTGGGGAGTAGGCCCTGTTTTTGAAAAAGTCATGGGGCAGAACAGCACTAAGGTCTGAAAAAGCCGTGTTAAAGATGTTTGCGATCACCTTGGGGTCAAGGGTTGAGGACCCATCAACCATTAACATGGCTGGAGAGGTTTTTGGCTGCTTCCCTGTGGCATTCTTGATATTGTCCCTGAAAGCACGACCATTTCCCCATGTATTGGTGAGATCGTCTTTGTAATAGGTGGATTTCATTAGCCGTATGGCTTTTGTGCAGGCATTTCGTGCTTGTTTGTAATTTTGGATGTCCAGTTGTTTGCCAGTGGCCCTGGCAACTGCCCAGAGGTGATCCCTTAGTTTCATCTGTGAGAGAAGAGCCACGGTGACTCATGGGTTAGAGAGAGATTTTGTTTTGCGCCTTTTAGCAGGGGCAAAGAGGTCGCAGGCTTTGTTGAAAATTGAGATGAAGTGATCAAGAGCCAAGTTAACATCTGTTGCTTCATAGATGGGTAGCCAGTCTTGTAGAAAAAGGTGTTGTTTGAGATGTGGAAGTTTTCCACGAGAAAGGACTCTGCTAGCGATAATTTTGGGAGGGGGCTTAAGGAATTTGTTAGACCATGCACACATGACTGGGGAGTGGTCACTGAGTGAGTCTGGGAGAATGGTCACACGAGAAATCCTTGTGGAGTGAGTGGTGAGGATCCAATCCGAGAGAGTACTGGTGCCAGTCTTGTAGTTAATCCTAGTAGGGAAGTTTACCATTTGCATGAGGTTAGCAGCTGAGATGGAGTCTTTATAGGCACAGGCACTCGATGCTAACCAGTTTATGTTGAAATCCCCTAGTAGAATAAGTTCAACTTCGAGAGGATGAGAGTTGATAAAGTTTAGGACATTTCTGAATCCATGTTTAGGGTCCCTGGGCAGGATGTATACGGAGACAATAGTCAGGGCTTTATGGTTGGGACCTAGGACGATTTTTATTGGCAGAATCTGGGCTGGGGCAGAAAGTGATGGAGTTTCTACAGGGTGCCAAGACAGGAAGTCTTTGATACAGATTGCACAACCACCGCCTTTTTTGGATATCCAGTCCAGCCTGTGGACATTGTAGCCCTGTATTGTTACTGCTGAGTCAGGAACATTAGGTGTCAGCCAAGTTTCCACCACTGCAAGGATGTCAGGGTTGTGTTGGCATATGAAGGCTTGGAGTGCATCCAGCTTTGGT
Organism: Neoceratodus forsteri; assembly: GCA_016271365.2. Classification (NCBI taxonomy): domain Eukaryota; kingdom Metazoa; phylum Chordata; order Ceratodontiformes; family Ceratodontidae; genus Neoceratodus; species Neoceratodus forsteri. The sequence continues at coordinate 1,273,599,345 of CM057450.1, read as the reverse complement.
AGTAGGCTGCAGATATTAATGGTTTAGTTTAGTTTAGTTTATTGTTCTAGGAATTATTACCTTTGAGCCAATGGCTCTTTTACAAAGGTTCCATGTCATCAATGTACAAACAAACAAGACACGTTACATAGAATGGTCAGGAAATTATAAAGGTTTCAATAAGCCAGTATAATACAGTACATCACAGGAAAAAAAAAAACATTGGAGGAATGGTCACGGTGGGAAGGGTAGGAGGAGATATGGAGAGGGGAGCAGACTTAGAGTAGTTAGAGGTACTCAGATGCCTTTGTCAAAAAAGGAGCAGAGGAGGAGGATGAAAAACAGTAAAAACAGCCATGAGGGAAGAATCATTAGTCAAGGCAGTCACAGGAGCTAGAGGCTGAGAGGTGAGAGTAAAGCATAGATTTGAAAGCTCCTAGTGATGTAGAGGATGTAATGAGCAAGCTCAGGGCATTGTACCAGCTGGGGGCATGATAGGCAAAAGATCTTTAGCCCTGTGTGGTCTGGCATCTGGGGACCTGGAGAGGCTGGTGTTCCGATCTTCTGGTGGGACGGATGCTGGTATTCGAGCAAAGTAGGTCTTGGATACACGGTGGAGTGCGGCCCAAGATGGATTTTTTTTGCCATCAAGCATGTGAGATACTTTATGCGATTTGAGAGTTGCAGCCATCCTGTTTCACTGTAGAGCTCACATGTATGAGTACGTCTTTGTGCTCCAGTGAGCAGCCGACAGGCCTTGTTTAGGGTGGTTGTGATGCGCCTTAGTGCGGTGGTAGTGGCAGAGCCATAGATTATTAAGCCATAGTCTATGATTGAGATGACAGAGCTTTGGATAGCAATCCTTAGTGCAGCTTGGGTAAGGAATTGCCGGTTTGGAAACAGGATACCAATGCGCTGGTTCACCGTTTTCGCTGTGTTATCAATGTGGGTCGCAAAGGTAAGACCTTGATCAAAGATGATTCCAAGGTATTTAAATGTTGACACTTGTTCAAGGGTATTTCCTGGGTATGTTTTGATAGTAAGTGGAATTTGTCTTTTTCTGTTTTGTGGACTGGGAGAAAAGCATGGATTTTGTTTTTTTGTGATTTAGGACCAGCTTGTGATCTAGGAACCACTTTTCAACATTGGAGAAAGCAAGTTGCAGGCTCTGGAGTAAGGGTTTTGCATCCTTATGAGAGGAGAGAATCACTGCATCATCAGCATAAAGGATTATTTGTTCCAGGCAGGATTTGGGGAGAGAGTTTAGGAAAAGGCTGAAGAGGAGGGGGCCTAGGATTGACCCCTGTGGAACACCTGAGAGGACCAATTTTGAGTCTTAGAGAACTTCTGAGATTTTTACTGATTGAGAGCGTTGGACCAGGTAACTTTTAACCCAGGCACCTGGTCCTTCTGAGAGCCCAAGACTGTGTAGTTGTGTGATAAGTAAGTCATGGTGAACAGTGTCAAATGCCTTTGTTAGGTCAATGAAAACAGCTCTGGTTTGATATCCTTTATCCAAGGCAGCATGAATTTCACCTGATAATTCCAATAGGGTGGTCGATGTACTGTGTCCTTTCCTAAATCCATGTTGCTGCAAGCAGAGTATGTTATACTTATGCAGGTAGTCTGAGAGTTGGTCAGCCACAATGCATTTGAGGGCCTTCCAGAGGGCTGGAAGTATAGATATAGGCTGATAGTTTCCTGGTAGGGACTTGTCACCACTTTTGAACACTATAGCAGACTTCCATTTGCTGGGAAATTGACTAAGGCAGAGGGAGAGATTGAAAATTTTGGTGAGTGGGTGCACCACCTCTTCCAGGGTAAGGGACATAATTTTAAGATCAATAGTATCACTGCTTGCTCTGGATTTAGAGATAGCTTTTTTTATATATTTGTAGACTTCATGTGCCTTAACTATTTTGAAGTGGAAAAGTGGTTGGTCAGGTGAGGCAGTAGGAGATGTTGGTTTTGGCGAGTCCATGTCAGAGAAGAAGTCCGACGGGAGGACCCCACTGAGGTCAGTGAAAGTTTTATTTAAGGCCTTTGCCATGACCATTGGGTCTAGGGTAGTGGTTCCATCGACAGTCATTAAAGTGGGAGAGGATTTGGACTGCTTACCCGTGATATTTCTGATCTCCCATCACCCCAGGAGTTTGCGAGGGCATTTTTGAAACAAGAGCTCTTCATTAGTCGGATTTGTTCGGTACATTGGTTTCATGCCTGTTTATACTTCTGGATATCCGTCAAGGAGCCTGTGGCTCTGGCTATGGCCCAGAGGTGGTTCCAAGCTTTGAGTTGGGCCAGTAGTTTGGCCGTGAGCCAGGGATTTGAGAGCGCTTTGATTTTATGCTTTTTTACTGGTGCATAGGTGTCACAGGCAGTGTTGAAAGTTGTGATAAAATAATCTAGGGCTGCGTCAACACCTAGAGTATTGTATATTGGGGACCAGTCTTGCTGTAAAAGACAGGTCTTGAGCTTAGTAAGGTTTCCATGAGGTAGCACTCTGCTTGAGATGGTTTTTGGAGGTGGTTTTTGGAACTTATTTGTCCGGGTACAGATCACAGGGGAGTGGTCACTGAGAGAGTCTGGGTGAACAACTGTGTTTTTTATGCAGGCTGGGTGGCTAGCAAGGATCTAGTCAATGAGAGTGCAAGTTCCAGTTTTGTAGTTTTTTCTAGTGGGGGAGCTCATCATCTGTGTTAGGTTAGCTGCTAGGATAGCATCCTTGAGGGACCCAACGTCTGATGTGTGCCAGTTTATATTAAAGTCACCAAGGAGAAGGAGCTCGGGGTCAGGTGGTTGTGATCTTATAAATTCAAGAACAGTCTGGAGGCCGGACTCTGGATCTTTAGGAGGGATATAGACAGCAGCCACAATAAGCACTTTATTTTGGGCACCAAGTAATACCTTGACAGGGAGAAATTGCACAGAGGAGTTAGTGGTAGAAAAGCAGGCAGGGTGGCTAGAGAGGTTGTCCTTAATGTTAATAGCACAACCTCCCCCCCCTTTAATTAGTCCTGTCCAGTCTGAAAATATTGTAGCCTTATAGTGAGATGGCATGGTCCGGAGTGCTTGGTGTCAGCCAGGTTTCAACAATGGCTAGTATGTCAGGATTGTGTTGACTGGCAAAGACTTGAAGGGATACCTGTTTTGGAAGGAGGCTACAGATATTTAAGGTGGCGATGGTGAGACCCCCCTCCGTTTTTGCTAGATTTGTTACCCTGGTAGAAACAGGGCCAGGGTTTGGATGGACACTTCCTGACATCAGAAGGAGGAGGAGCAGGAGTTTAAGGGACATCTGCCACAGCTCATAGTATAACATGCAACGCCTCTGTTTCTTGTTAGTTTGAGTACAGTGTAGTCATTTAGGGTCCCAGCGTAGGGTAATGGCTAGGAACAGGTGTAGATTTGTCAACTTTCCAGCGGTGTGAGCTGTCATTTGCACCCAGTCCTTTGTAGGAGGGTGCCACAAGTGAGGGTAGGGAGGATTTGCCATGGTGCCAGGTTGCTGGTATCAAGCTTGAATGGTTAGTGTGAGAGGTAGAGGAGACTGCAAATGTTTACTGTAGCAAGGCTGAGTGTTCCTGAGTGACTCGTGGTGAGCTACTGTGGACCAGAAAACTGATTGTTACTGTAGATCAAAGACCCAGAGAGTGTTAAATTCCAAAGGTGATGAACATTAACCTAGGGCATATGCAGGATATAAAAATCCTTTGTTAGAATCTTCCCTTTGTTCTCCAAAACAGTTGTGAATAGACCTCAAAGACTAGCACACATCCTTTAAGAAAGTCAGACAGAAATGTGGATTCAATGCAGCACTCTACAACCCAGAAACTTGTATAAAATATTTACTGACCTCACTTTTGCTTTTTGATGTCTTCCAAAAAAGTTGATTTGTGATGAGAATGCCTATACCTGGTGGTGATGTTTTGTAGTTTCTTAGTCCAGGAAATGTTCATAGATGTTATGTCCAAGAATGGTCCAGTTCCTCCAAGTAGAAACACATGAAAAACCACAAAAACTAAACTACTGACAGAGACAAACACAAACAGCCAGCTACTGTATGTCCCTCCTGAGAGTTGCAAGGATAAGGGCACCTGGGGTTTGTGTGTGGCCTGAGCTTCTAGGGCCAGGATTGGGATGGACGCTGCCTGAGATGAGAAGGAGGAGGAGTAAGAGTTTTAAGGAGCAGAGTCACAGCTCTTTGAGAGTTAGTTTTGATTGTTGTTTCCTGGGGTAGAAGTTGCAAGGTTCCAGGCGGTGTCCCATATGGACTGCAAGGTGGTACAGTGTGGAGAGGTGGCCACACTTGTTGAGAGTAGTGGTCGGATTAAGTAACCAGGAATATCCAAACGGTGCACCAAGCACAAGTCTCGAGTGGAAGTGGAGAGTCTCCTTGAGTAGCAGTGGAAACCAGAGTAGAGGGTGGCGGGTGGGGTGGGGGGACATGCCCTGTGCTGAAAAGACTCTATGGAGTATGGGACTTTGGTGATGAGGGAGCCAGAGTTGCCACACCTGGGATATATACGAACCTGGCATTGTTCACTTTTGGACATGCTGTCCTGTGTCTATAGCCTAGAAGAGGGATGGACAGGGAAGTTGTTTCTTCAAAAGTCTAAAGAAAAGTGGGTGGAATTCTAGCAAATGAACTGATAGTAAAGCACTACTGTGGATGCTGTGGACTTTTTAGTACCTGCTCTGCACCTGCAGCCCCTGTGGGCAAATGTTTTCTGTTAGTCCATTGAGTCAGAATGAAACCTACTACTTTGCTCTGTTTCTGCTTTTGGACAGTCTTCTGTGAGTGGACTGTGTGATTTCTTGGTGCCCCTAGTGCTATGGCCCATCCTGGTTCCCAGTAAAAATACAAATTTGTTTGTGTTCCACTTTCTCCCGAGATACGAACCAAGACACACCCTTGCCAGAGAAGTATGTGGACTGTTTGTTGCCAAATGGCTTCTGTGTTGTCCATTTAAAGGACGGGGTCCTTACGTATGGATGCTCAATCCTCCCTTTCCCGGCCAGCCTTGAACAGCTCTACTCCATTCCCGAACCCAGGATGCCAGCAGGCAATGAGGCAGCAGTGCCTCAGCCTGCCACACCTCTGGGCCGGCACTGAGATTTGGGTTTTTGAAGGTCTTAAAAGTTCCTGCTTCCGAGCCATACCTGTAGTCAAAAAAATGTAATATCTTGGCATGGATCAATGCTGTTTACAATTAAAAATATGTGGTAGCACTGATCTAATACATTAACATTGTGAATCCTGTATGTACATTCAAAAGGTAACCTCAACAGAAGCATTTTTTTTAGTAAACTGTGAGTGGCAGCCATCATAAGTTACAAAATATATAAAAAAATTGTCTTAAAAATATCAGACAAAATTAAAAATACACAAATGATGCAACTAAAATTGTCTGAAATACATTTTTTGCTAAACAAACATATGAAGGAATGTTTTGCCTGCTAACAAATACTGCTGCTTTAAGAAAATTTTGGGTTAGAAAATGCAGCACTCTGCATTCTTGAGCACACGAAGGCATGGTATGTGGCCTAGTTCATCCAGTCAGAGAGCAATATTTGTGGATTGGCCCAGTGGCACAATGGTAGCGCTACCACCCAGAATGCCAGCTGCTCGGGATCAGGTGCAATCTTGTGTTGCTGGGGGCTGTCCGGGGATGGAGAGGATGAGCATCCAACATGTTGCTCTCCTCTCGCCAGGAAGATTAAGGCATGCTGTTCCCACCAAATGACTGCAAACAGGTGGAGGCCTGGTGGCAGTGAGGGCCTGTAGGGCAGCACAGGAAGGGAGGGAGCTGCAGAACTCCAGTGATGATGGTGCCTGCCTCCACACACACACACACATCTGTGAGTGTGCCCCAGCATGGGATATGGGAGAAAAATGGAAAATCTAGGGGCCTGGGATTTGTGAAGCCCTGCCTGTGTCCCGATGGTCCACCCTGCCACTCTGGTCCTAGAATGTGTCTGAATATGTCTGCTTGTGTAGTAGAATGGCCCTACCTTTCCCATCCTGTGGTAGGGGGAATCTTCATGAGAGCACTCATGGACTATAGGAGGTAAGGGCATCACTTCAATACTTCACTGCCATTCCTATTCTGCATCTGTCTAACTCCTGCACTATCAATGCTAATGCCAGCAAGCAAACATTCAGCATTGACAAATGCTTGTTTTCTCCTAAATCCATCAGATCTACAATAAGACTATTATTTTGTGTCATATTGGCAGCTTTGGTCAATATTAGGTTGAAATATTCTGGTGATTTAATATACATATTGATCTGGTTCCCTATACCAACTCTGTGAGCTCTTACTGTTCCAGAAAAGTCTTGAAGATTGAAGCCAGGAGGGAGGACATAAATCAATCAATCAATAAAACTTTATTTAACCAAGCAAAATCATCCTTGAGCAAGCTCATTTGCAAGATGGTCCTGGACAAGTAGGACATCTACAACTACAGCAAAATTACCAGATAAGCAATGTACACACAATGAGCAAATAAAAGACAGTTACAGAGAAACAAATAAGATCAGGGCTGGGGAGTACATATGGTGAACACTATCCGGGTTGATAATTGACTGTATATATAAAGGATTCCCTCAAGACGTGGGAGTATTCAGACAAAGGTCACAACGTTACAATGAGACGAGGGATACCAGGTAGGGTAAGTGAGGGAACAACAACCGAAGGTTTACGGGTGGTGGGAAAACAAGGGAACGAGTCAGTGAGGGGTGGAAATAGATGTAGTTAAACAAACAGGAGGGAGTTGGCAGAATAATCCCAAGGTGGAAAGAAGAAGGGAAGCACTAGGGGAGATATGTTTTGGCAAGTTTACACCAAGTAGTTGGAGGGTGCATCTGTAAGCCCAGTTTTTTTTATTCTTCTTTGATAGCCATGTACTTGCTTAGCAAAGCCCATTTTTGTGACTATACAATAGACAGGGAGGAAAATAAATTTTATCTCTGTAGACTGCTACAATATTTGTAGTAGCTTTGGCTACCCCAAGCTCAGCTTGAAACAAATAAGTAATAAGATCTTTTAAGGTTTTGTTATTTTCATATTCCGTTAAATAAAGGCCATCAAGTCTTAGGATTGTTTCATAACTTGATAATTGTATAGTAGAGTGAGGCTCAAGATTGTCCTCATCTGAGTTTATAATATTATCTCCCAAAACAGGGTGGAGGGCACACTGTATTTATTGTTCTAATGACAACTATAAAAAGAACCTTGAGGTTGTTGCACTGAATCTCTAGATTGAACCCCTGATTGATAATTATGAGGGTGTTCTGGATCTAATAAAGGGGATGGTACCACAGTTTCTGGTGGAGCTATTGAAGCTGTATTTTCTTGTCCCCCAACCCTTATTTAAGCAATTTCCAACTGGCTTCAAGTCCTGCATGCTGTCGGTTACAGGTTGCTGGTTAAGAGCCCCTTTCCCTTTCTCTTTTCTTTTATTCTTTTTGGGGCTTTGCATCTTCTTTTTAGCATTTTTCTGTCCTGGTGGAGCGTCTCGAATTACTATAGGGGAGAATGAAGGCCTACCTTTATTTGCCTGTATTTCCTAATTAATAATCATTTTGCCCAGTTCCTCACTCTGACGTTGAACAGCGTTTTGGAACACATCCATTTTATTATTTGTTTCATTTAGAGATTCAAGCAACACTATGTTGGACATTAAGGGATGAGACAATGCTTTCAGTTATATAATGATATTTTCCCTGTATACTGCTGCATGACAGCAGAGTCCAGCTTAATTTGCTCAACTTTGTTATCAAGTTGTTTCAACACTGCATTAGGTATTTAGGCACTATTTATATCATTCCAATGCTCAGAGAGCTCTAAATTTGGTGATCTAATAAGAGAGTCATATGTGTTTTTTGACAAATCAAGAGACTAAACAATTCCAGTGTAGTTTCATATAGTCAGATAAAACTTTGTTGAAGATGGTAGAGAGTTTGCAACAGAATTGCTCACCTTGGGTAGAGAAGAGTTCAGGTTTTGCTCTTCCTTAGAGACCTGGTGCATCACAAATCATGACTGGGATATTAATGTACCTAGGTATGCTCTGTTCAGGAGGGATGGGGCAAAAAAGGGGGAGGGGTGACCATGTACTTTAGGGAGGGTATAAAGACAATGGAGGTATTGGGTAGACAGGGAGAGGCCAAGGTACTGTAGGTCACTCTTGAGCCAGGCAATGGCACAGAAGTCTGAGCAGATGTGATCTACAGGCCTGTAGCATAGGAGATGGATAGGGATCTAGGGGATCAAATTCATATAATGGCAGCAAAAGGTGAGGTATTACTGCTGGGTTATTTCAATATCCAAGACATGGACTAGGCCATCCCAGAAGCTGCTTCAACCAGGAGCAGAGACTTCCTGGATTCCCTACAGGGGGCAGGTCTAAGACAGCTAGTGATTAATCCCACCAGAGAAGGGGCGATTCTGGACCTACTATTGACCAATGGGGACAGAATCACAGATGTCCAGATGGAAGGTCAATTGGGGTCCAGTGACCACCACATAGTGTGGTTTATCATAGGGACTGAGTCACATTCTAGTCACATGAAGGCAAAGGTCTTAGATTTTAGGGGGTGGATGTTACTAAAAGGGAGAGCTGTATCAAAGAGGCATTGGTGAGAAGGGAGACAAGAGGAGGAGTTGAGGAGCAGTGGGAACAACTAAAGGGAGCCATAGAGGAAGTGATGAGCCAATGCATCAGGTTGGTAAATAAGTGCAAGAGAAGAAAGAAACCACTGCGGTTCTCGAGAGAGGTGGCAGACCAGGTAAGGACCAAAAGGTCATGTTTTAGGAAATATAAGGAGACTCAAAGGGAGGAGGACAGGGAGGTATATCTAAGGAATCTAAGGGAAGCAGGGAAGGCTGTTAGGAGCGCAAAGGTGCAGACTGAAGAAAGATTAGCACAGACAGTGAAGAAAGGGGACAAGGCATTATATAGGTATATTATGGAAAGAAGGAAGACCGGGGGGATTGTAAGGCTCAAAAGGGATACAGGGGAGTTTAAGGAGGGAGACATGGAAAAGACAGAAATACTGAACAAATACTTCTGTTCAGTGATCCCTAAACAGTGGGCTGGGTCAGGGACCACAGCTGGGTAACAAACACAAAGGGGGGGGAGAGGTAAACACAAGTCCATTCACAGTGAAGAGAGTCCTGGAGGAGGTCACAAAACTGAAGGAAGACAAAGCAATGAGGCCAGATGGTATACACCCGAGGATATTAAGAGAGCTAGAGGTGCCTCTTGCAGCCCTGTTCACAGAGTCACTCAACACAGGAGTGGTTCCAGAGGACTGGAAGAGGACACATGTAGTCTCTCTGCACAAAAGTGGTAGGGGAGAGGAGGAAGGGAACTATAGACCTGTCAACCTTACCTTAGTAGTGGGTAAGATCATGGAGGCACTGCTTAAAAAAAGAATAGCGGCACACTTGGAATATAGCAGTGTCCAGGATCCAAGGCAACACGTATTCACAGCATGAAGATCATGTCAGACAAATCTGAAGTATTTTTTTTAACTGGGTGACAATGGAAGTAAATCGGGGGGGTTGGGTAGATGTCACTTACCTCAATTTCAGTAAAGTCTTCAGCACCATCCCATATAAAAGGCTGGTCAACAAAATGAGTAGTCTGGGTATGGAGCACAAGGTGGTAAACTGGGTTAGGAACTGGCTAATGGACAGGAAGCAGTGGGTGGTGGTAAATGGGATCCAATCAGGGGAGAGGTGTGTGTGACCAGCAAGGCACCTCAGGGATCAGTCCTTAGGCCAGTCCTGTTTAATGTCTTCATTAGTGACATAGTGGTAGGATTGGCAGGAAAGGTCTACTTGTTTGCAGATGACACCAAGATCTGCAACAGGGCAGATATTCTGGACAAGATGGAGAGAATGAGGGGGGACTTGGAAAATGATCTGAAGTGTAGCAACTAAGGTTCAATTCCAAGAAGTGTAAAATAATGCACCTTGGAAGAGGGAACCATGGGGAAAGCTACAGGATGGGGGGAGTTGCTGACTATCACCAAGGAAGAAAGGGACCTGGGGGTTATCATTTCTGTTGACCTAAAGATGTCTAACCAGAGTACAAGGCTGTAGGGAGGGCCAGTGGCATGCTGGGGTGAATAGGCAGAGGTATCACTAGCAGAAGGGTGGAGGTGGTGATGCCAGTGTACAAAACGCTAGTGAGGCCTCACCTAGAGTACTGTGTGCAATTCTGGAAGCCGCACCTTCATAAGGACAATGACAGGGTGGAGACTGTCCAGAGAAGGGCGACTAAGATGATACAGGGCTTGCACCAAAAAACATATGAGGAGAGACTAAAGGACCACAATATGTACTTGCTGGAGGAGAGGAGGGATCAGGGGGACATGATGGAAACATTCAAGTACCTTAAGGGCACTAACAAGGAGCAGGGGGAATACAACTTCCAATATAAGAGATGCAGAAGAATGAGGGGGCAAGATATTAAACTGGAAGGTGGCAGGCACCTCAGGGATCAGTCCTTAGGCCAGTCCTGTTTAATGTCTTCATTAGTGACATAGTGGTAGGATTGGCAGGAAAGGTCTACTTGTTTGCAGATGACACCAAGATCTGCAACAGGGCAGATATTCTGGACAAGATTCTGGATATTCTGGAATATGTAAGGACGTTTTTCTTCACAGGATGGTGGACACATGGAATACACTGCCACAGTACATGGTGGGGCGAGCACAGTGGAGGGTTTTAAATATGCATGAGACAGGCATAAGGGTACCTTAGAGGTGGGGAGGAGGGGTGAAAAGACATTGACCAGGTAGGGTCAGAGGCCACAAACTAGTGTAGGACTTTGGAACAGACTGGATAGGCCTGGCAGTCCTTATCTGCTGACAATTTCTATGTTTCTATGGTAAGGGGCACTACTATTCTTTTTCTGGTAGAAACCTGTGGGGAAAAAATCTGTGATTAGTCTCCTTTATGTAAAGCTGGTTGTTGTGCTAAGTTTCCTTCTTCTTGTCCTTTTGTTGTTCCCCCTATAATTTGGCACATTGTTCTTTAACCCCTATTCCTTATGCTTGTTTTGTACTGTGCTGACTTGGTCACAACATCCCCTTCCTCTAAGGTGTGCATACTTATTTCAGTACCTATGTCTAGTGCCTTTATGTTTGTTTGTCTCTATAGCAGAAGTTTCCCCCACCTTTCCAACTTTCTCCAAAGTTTGTGGAGCTGAAGTTAATAAAATAAACTCACCCTCAAATATACAACCATTCTTATTAGCATTCTTATGAGCATGACTATTTTTGGACTTTCCCCTACTCTTTGGAGAACTTTTAGTCAACATTTTCCCACTTCCTGTGTTCATACCTAAGCACTCTATGCAAGACAAATATCAAATATAAAATACAAATAACTGTCAGTGCAATGAAATGCAAAGTTATATCAAATTGGTAGAATCAGCGGGCAATATAACACACAGCTTAGTAAAAATGTCCCTAATGCAGAAAAAAGCCATTCCAAGGGAGGATAATAAACGCTCTTTTTCAGAAAAGCAGACACAAAGTAGCTGGCTGATGACAAGTTAATGATAGAGGTTTAAAATGAGGCATCTGTGCCTCCTTGCAGGCTAAAGTCAAAAAGCAGTTATCATTGTTTCATACAGTAAACTTGTTCTGCAGCCTCCGTGGCAAATTAATACTGACCAAGATGGCTAGGCAGATGAATGGGACTGCTGTTACTTAGCTAGAGCTGGCACCAGTTAACAAGTCTCACATGAAGGGCCTCAGGTCGCACATGTCCCACAAAGGAATACTCCAGTCTGTTAGGTGACTCTTGCCCACGAGATTCACAGCACCAAAAAGAGAGTTCAGGCTCAGGTTTGGCAGTAAGTTACTAAGTTATTAATAAGAAAGAAAGAGAAAGAAGAATAAAAACTAGTGAAAATAGTACAGGATGAGAAAAAGGAGTAAATAATATTTAACAGTGGAGGAATACAAATGGTAGCTAATAAAATTGGGTTTCAGAAAATATAACCACAAAGCTTGATAAAAATTAAAAAGAGACTTACTCCATCTGGGCCATTGGAAATGTTAAATATGTCGACATAATATTAACAGAAAAAACTCCTGTTTGGTCCCCGGCTTCAGTCACAACCGAGACCAATGCTGGTGCGGGATAATTGCGATCTAGCTAAGAGAATGCCACACATGCACTTTTAGCTGGTACTATCTGCTCAAACTTATCTCACCTGAGCTAAAAATGTCACATGGTAATATGAGACCACGGAGATGAAAATCAATAAACCCAGCTGTAAGACTAGGGGATTAAAAATGTTTTATGTTTACAACAGGCATGTTAGGTGTATCAGATGTTAAGCTGCAGTGCTGTTGACCAAATACACTATTACTCTAGTGCTCCGATGCTCTATTGCACTGTTAAACTAGCACTTTCATTCACTGCTTCTGGGATGTTTGTAAGATTTGTGTATATTTGTAAATATCTATATACTCTAGCTCTAAAACTCTAAAAGTCAAAAGTACAATTATACAAAAGAGTGGCAATGTTACTTGGTATCAGAGGTTTAGTAGGAGAAAGAAGAAGTGAATGAAAATCACTGAGAGTTTCAGATTTAGAGGAGGTTAAACTAGAAGCTAAGATAAAGGAAGATAAGAGATTTAAAGATTTGAAAGTCAAAGTGTTGAAAGCATTCCTCAAATGTAGGGTGATCAAATGTCCAATTTTAGATAGAGTTCTTTCACCAACATAATGTAGTGCTGTTGTTTATACCACCCTAGAACGGGAAAGCAGAGTGGAGACAGCAGGGCAACAAATCTGGTAGCATGATGCAGACAGGAAAGAGTCTGAGAAATTAAAATGAATAAGGTGTGGAAATGGTGGTTTGCCTTTTATAAAAATGAAAAAAGCCTTCTCAGTCGCCTGCTATGCCTGCTCCCCCCACTGCAACTCAACATGCAGCTACAGCTCCTACAGCCTCTGTTTCAGCAAATCCTCAAAACCCTTCTAGTACCCTGATATTAAAGTGAGACTAGCTAGCCTTAGGACAGACCTGGAAGTACACCACATTCAAGGTCACTGTGGCACTGTTGTCACCATTTCAGCGATCGCTGTTCTTGCCACTCTGTTTTCACTTTGCCATTTCATCCTCATCCATTTTTCTTCACCATTATCACATGGGACCCAAATTGCAGAGGGGGTCAAGGAAGGGGAGAAGACCCTTTTCAGATAATTGGGAAAAAAAGGCCATAAAAGAGAGCATAGTCAACCAAAAGAAGGGGGAAGAGTGGGTGGAGGTAAGTACAGATAAGGCAGAGATGTTGAACGAATACTTGGAAGTTGGGAGGGAGAAGAAGGGGGCAGGCATAGGTATACATTTGTCTAGTTTGCTTACCTGGTCAATAAAAGCTAAATAAACAGTTTTGCTCTGTTTTTCCTAAAGATAAAAGATAGACTAGTGCCACAAGGGAAGATGGGCAGGGGAAGGGGGGAATAAGTATGGTAGAGGAAAGGCTTGCAGTGGACAGTATCATGAAGGGACTCAGAATCCTAAAATTGGACCAGTTCTCAGGACTGGATGGCAAGTATCCTGGAGTGCTGAGCAAACTGGCAGTGGTGCTGACGGGACCACTGGTGGACCTCTTTTATAGTTCACTGGATATGGGGTTGGTGCCACTGAAGTGGAAGACATCACATCTGGTACTGCTGCACAACAGCAGGGCTAGGGACAACCCAGGGAACTACAGGCCTGTCAGTTAAACATCTATAGAGGACAAGCTGATGGAGACCATCCTGAAAGAGCAGTTGATTGAATTCTTCAAGGTTAAAAGGCTAACAGACTCTGGGATTTCAGACAGCATAGGTTCATGGCAGGGAGGTCATGCCAGATGAACATTATTGTATTCTTCAACTGGTTAAAGAAGGTTGCTGACAGGGGTAGGCAGTAGACATACTATACATAGCTTTCAGTAAAGCCTCCCATTTGGTTCCCCTCTAGAGACTGATCAAAAAGTTGAAGGATTAGGAGCAGGTAGAAATTTGACCGGGTGGGAGGCAAACTGGCTCAGTAGGAGGACCCAGATGGTGGTGGTGGTGGTTGGGGAGTTTGCAGGATCAAGTGAAGTTACCAGGGGTTGCACAAGAGCCGGTGCTCAGACCTGTGATGTTCAATATGTTCATAAACAATTTAGGGAAAGATATTAGGGGCAAGATTTGCTCATTGTGGTCAACATCAATCTCTGAGTGAGGGTGCACACTGACAAGGGGGTCAGAGACCTTAGAGAGGACCTTGCAAAGTTTCAAAGGTGTTCTGGTATCTGGCAGCTGGGGTTCAACTCAAAAACATATAAATTGGCTGCAATAACCTGAGTGCCAAATTCAGGTGGGGGGTAGAAGTGACAGTTGAATGAACCACTAGCAAAAGTTGTTAACCATAAGACGGTTAACAGTTACTGGAAGGGGTGGGACAAAGTCAAGGGGTGGGTTAGAGTTAAAAGGGAGGGATGGGACCCACTGTGAACAACTGTAACAGGAGGTCTGCATTGAGCAGATGAGATAGACCATAGGGCCTTCTTCTGCTGGCAAGTTTGTATGTTCGTATGTATGTAGGCTGTAGTACAGGCAGGAAAGGCTGGGGAAGGGAGATTTCAGCTGACTCTTATCACTGGCATGCAGTTGTAAGCAAGCGCATACACTGGAGCCCCTGCTGCTAATTTCCTTGGGGCAGGACCGAAAAAGCAGCATAAACATCTGACCTAAAAGATTATGTCTGGCACACATTGACCCCACACAACTTTAACCAACCCCCATCCTAATCCCCCTTTTACCCCTGCTCCCTTAGTATTAGAAGTCTTATTCCTCTTGTATCACTGATGGGGGTTTTGTTTACTGCAAATACTGTCCAAGACCTAGGAGCCAGACTAATCTTTGATGGGCAGGTATGTGTGCCCACCTCTCCCCAAATCCAGTTAACTACTCTCCTAAAGCCACATTATATTGAAGAAATGGTTAATGAGGGGTATGCAGCTGGCCAGGCATGGGGTAAGGAAGGCAGCAGACTAGTGGTAAGGTAGGATGAGTCTGACACTGTCTGGCGGTAGGACTCATTATACAGTGTCCAGTTGCATAGGATGCTGTTACATGAGTCTCAACCACAAGCCTCATCACTCTGCCTGCCTACTTTCTTTCTACAGTGTATGGTGAAATGCTGTTCTGCATGGAAATCCATGCCTGAATGGTGGAACACTAGTGTGCATGGAAATCCATGCCTGGAACAGCTTTGCTGTGCTGCAGCAGTGACACTGCTATGTTGTGCTGCACTAGCGATGTCACTACTGCAGCACAATAGAATGGAACATACCCGCTCGATTGTCAAGTTCAAGCCATGGCTGCCATTGTTAGCACTGTGACAAGATTTGAAAATCTGTACATCTCACAGAAACAGGGAAACAGAGAAATATAGAAATTATCGGCAGATGAGGATCACCAGGTCCATCCAGTCTGCCCATATTCCCTACCTTTATTAGCAGTCACTGACCCTATCTGGTCATCGGCTTTAGCTCTAATGAGTGCAGCAACTATGGCAGCCATGGTGCTTTTGAAACAGTTTTCTGACCACAGTGTCCCCCCCCATCCCAACTCCCTGCCGGTGAGTGGAACAGCCCTCCGCACTTGTTTGTACCCCCAAAAGAGCTCAATGAATGAGTCAAAGTCAATTTTATTTAAAAAGATGCCCAATCCCAAAGGCTCTGGGCACTGCACAAAACTGTACAGTATGTCATACCGTATACATTACATTAAAATATCGTACATATAAAACTTAATCTCCAAAAGCCTGCATAAATAAAAAGGTCTTCAGACGACTCTTAAAGGCCTCTATAGTGGGGGCCTCTCTCACTTCAAGTGGCAGCGAGTTCCAGAGAGCTGGAGCAGCAACTCCAAATGATCGATCCCCTGCTGATTTCAACCTTGCTCTCGGAACTTTGAGGAGGCCACCACTAGAGGAGCGGAGATCCCGGACAGAGGTGGACGGTAACAGGAGATCAGAAAGGTAGCCAGGGCCCTGTCCATGTAGGGTCTTATAGGTGAGAAAACCCACCTTGAACAATACTCTCCACCTGACAGGCAGCCAGTGCACTCGGCAATACTGGAGTAATATGATCTAAACTTACTTTGTCCCAGTCAGAAAGCCAAGGCAGTGTTTTGCACTAGCTGCAGTCTGTGAAGAGAAGTTCCAGAGACCCCGAGATAGAGGGCATTACAGTAGTCAAGCCTAGAAGTGACTAAGGCATGTACCAGAGTAGGGAGGTCCAGAGCCAGAACAAGGGGCTTAATCCTGGTGATATTTCTAAGATGGAAAAAACAGGAATGAACCACAGAGGATATTTGAGCCTCCATGGACAGGTTCCTGTCAAAGATCACACCAAGGTTTCGCACCCATGGGGAGGCCATCAATGACACAGCTCCTAGCACAATGCCAGTCACAGAATCAGAGGCCATCCCATCACGAGCTCTGTTCGACTCCACTACCAGTACCTCAGTCTTGTTAGGGTTCAGTCGCAGCCAGCTGGAAGACATCCAGTCATTTATCTCAGCCAGACAGATATTCATCACATCCACTGCATTTGATGTTCCTGGGGCAAAGGATAGGTATAGTTGAGTATCATCAGCATAGCAATGAAAACTCAAACCATACCTCCTAATGATCTCCCCCAGGGGCAGCATGTATACTGAGAACAACATTGGGGCCAATACCGAACCCTGAGGGACTCCACACGAAAGGAGGCTAGGAGCTCAATGAATGAGCATGAGCTAGAAATGAATGAGTGTGTTTTTGTACAAGCACATGCTCATTCATTCCAACAGTCAGGTGCCGGCCGTGGTGGAGAGTGGGAGGCAGTGCTGGTTGCCTGCTCAGGATTTAGGGTGGGGGGAGTGGGGTAGGGGGCAATACCTTACAGGGTGTGGGAGTGGGGGTCCACTAGACACCAGGGAATACTTTTTTGTACTACAGGGCACAGGCTCAGGTGGGGGAGTGACCATTTGCCACCAAGGATTTGGAAACTTTATTTTATATCATGCCGGCGATCAGCTTGGGGGGGTCCACTAGACATCAGGGAATACTTTTTTACACAATGGGGCATGGTTTTGGGTGGTGGGAGGGACTGGTAGCCACCAGGGATTGGGAAACTTGATTTAATATCAGGCAGGCAATCGGCAAAAGGGGAGCCACTAGATAAAAGTATTCTCGTTATCACTATGGGGCATGGGTTCAGGTGGGGAGGGATCACCGCCACCAGGATTGGGAAACTTATTTAATACCAGGCAGGTGATTGGGGGAATCACTAGACACCAGGAAATTTAACTGTATGTGGGGCAGTGATCGGGGGACCATTGGACACTAAAAAAAAAATCCACAAAATATCGGAACTTCACCGGCAGAGTTGCCAAACACTTCCAGCAGAGTTCAAACTCCACCTTTTAAGGTGTTTTTTTTTGGGGGGGGGGCAATGTGTGCTCATTTGCAGAGTGGATTTTTCTAACTTCGCACACCTCAGGAAACAAGACACGGTACAACAGCAATGCAAGCAGCAAACATTCAGCACTGACAAATGCTTATTTTGTTTTGATATACATTTTGTTTGCACTCATTATATAGCCTTGCTTTGCTTTTTGTTTGTGAATACTTTTTTTTTTGTATTCAATTTTTAGCTGCACTATGCCTTTTTCATTCATTTTATTTTTAATTTTATTATTAAACTTTTTTTCTTTTCTGCTCATTCTTAGTTTGTTTTCCCATTCTGGCTTGCATTTTATTTTGTTTGTTTTTGTTTACATTTTTTATTTGTTTGTTTTTATTTTTGGTGAGATCACATATTAAATTTGGTTTTATTGCTTTACTTTTTTGTTTGCATTTCATTATTTTTAAATTTTTACTTTTTGGGGGCTTGAAATTCATTGTTTGGTTATTGTGTAACATTTTTGGTTGTGCTTTGCACTTTAGAGCCACCATACATTTGCCATCATCATCTGCAACTTTATTTTCTGTGCCTACTGACGTCTTGGGGTGCTCATGGAGGAGGAAGAAGAAGAGGAGGAGGAGGAGGAGGAGGAGAAATTGACTGCCTCTTTGGACTTTATGCCTCTGTGCCTGCTGACTTCTGATGTTGTCATGGAGGACAAGAAGAAGAATAAGAAAGTGACTGTCTTGCATCTTTATTCAGCTGTACCTGCTGACTTCTGATAATGCCATGGAGGACAAGAAGAAGAAGAAAGTGACTGTCTTGCAACTTTATTCAGCTGTACCTGCTGACTTCTGATGATGCCATGGAGGATGAGGAGGAGAGACTGTCTCTTGTGACTTTTTAAGCCATACCTGCTTACTTCTGATGATGTCATGGAGGAGGAGGAGAAGAACCTGTCTCTTATGATTTTATCTAGCTGTGCCTGCTGACTTCTGGTGGAGCCATGGAGCTTTCTGTATCTTCATGGCACCATGATGGGGGGTAGTAATTGGGGTGTGCATCAAATTTGAACAAGCTGTCAAATACCTCAAATACCAGGTGAATTCAATGAATACTAGAATAACTGAATACTGGAGTGTATTCAAGGTATTCAATGGTCACGTATTCATTGAGACTTCGAGATCTCGTGAGATCTCCTCAGTCAATGCCTAGACTATCAGAGAGCTCTTCATAGCTTTACCATGTGACCATGCCAGTGCACATAGATACTCGAGCTGAGAGGAAATGGCATCTCTCTGTGAAAGGGTTGTGGACAGTCTTGCATAAGATTTAGGAAAAAACAGTTTTTATGCACTTTTTTTTTACTCTTCTGTTTTGTTCTTCACTTGAGAGACTGTGGTGCTCCACTTGACTGACTGATTGATTGCTAAAAGCATTTTTTTTTACAACAGAACAAATCATGTTGTCATTTTCATTCTTCAGGCTATGGCAGTGGGAAGGGGGTCTGTCTGCCTTTGCAGGCTAGGCTAGCTTGTGATTGCTGACTGGCTGAAAAAGGACTTATTCCTGTGACTTCTTAGTTCTTTAAGGTACTAAGATATTTTTTTCATTTTGCAGTAAGTAATATACCACTGTATCTGTTTGTTTGTGTGCGGGGAAGGGAAGGCAAAAACGGTAGTGTGTGCTCAGCTTACTATGCTGTGTTCTAAAGCTGGCTGCTACCAGTTTGTCAGGGCAGCTTTGTTATTTACTTTCTTAAAACTACAAAAGAAAATCAAATAATTTAGGGGGCTACTCAATTGGACATATCCCTATTCTTATGTTCCTAGGGTACGATTCACTCTGTTATGAATGCAGTTTAAAACCTGAGTAAGAGCCCAACAAATATACAATATAAACAAGAAAAGAGAACAAAGAAGTGGAATGAAGCTAAATTGATATAGTGGAAACTTTTTATCCTGACAGAAAATTCCATATATCCGGGTGGTGCCACTGGGAGGCATCAGTATCCCCTTGCCTGCAGAGACAGAACTGATCTACCCTCTACCTCTTCAATTAGGTCCATAAAAGGTAGCCATACGAGAGCATTTTATCCGTCTGCAGTCAGAGGTCAGCAGTGATTCTTTCCATTCAATATATAGAAATCCAGTCAGTAAGCAGGGGAAGTCTGTGTTAACCATCTTTTAGTGATAGCCTTACCAGCTGCCGCCAAGAGGATGCCCAAGAATGATTTTTGCCAATTTGATTGTTTACCTTTAGGCAGTTTACCAAGAATCAGATGCTCAAACCCTAGTGTACCAGGGATACCTGCTATTGGACTGTATTTCTGCCCTATCTCAGTCCAAAAGGTTTGAATCTGAAGACTCCCAAAAGATGTGATAGAGAGTCCCCTCCACATCGCATCCCCTCCAACACCAGTCGAAGCTGCCCCTCATATAATGCTTTGTTCTGGATGGAGTGAGAAAGTAGCAACTCACAGTCTTCCACCTGAACTCATTCCTGGTATTGGAGGCTGAGGTACTGTAAACCGTCTCCCAAACAGATTTCAATTCCTGAGGGCTGAGACTTAAACCTGCTTCCCTTTCCCATGTCAACTGAAATGAAGGTGGTTACTGCTCCCCATGATGGGTAAAGTTTTCTTCCACAATTGTCCATCTGCTGCCTGTTCCAAAATCTGGTATAACAGGTGTGGATCTGTCTGGACTTCCATTAGTCTATTCCTTGTCCTGACGAATGACACAACCTGGAGATATTGGAAGAGGTCTGCTTCACATAGTATGAACTCTGTTTGCATTTATGCAGATGTCTTAGGTAAGCCTTCCTGCAGTTATTTACTTTCTGTAGTTTAATTATTTAAATTGTTATAAAAAAAATTCTTACTTTTTTCCTTCTGACACTGCAGTCTTTTTTTTGTTGGTGCTTTTAGGCACTTGTTGCCTGCCTGCCTACCTGCCACCACTACAGTCAGTGTATTGAAAGCAAGGGGGAGGATCCCCGCCTTCTTTGCTTTGAATTGCAGCATCGGGCCTACACTTGTTCCTGTACTTGTTAGCTGAGCTGTTGTTTCTTAAAACACCAATATAAACAAGCATTTGTCAATGCCGAATGTTGTCTTGCTGGCATTGGCATTGGTAGTGCAGGAGTTAGACAGATGCATAATAGGAAGGGCAGTGAAGTATTGAACTGACACCAACCCCCAACCTGCACAGACTGACAGGCATTGGGGTGTGCCTTTGGGTCTTCAGCCATAATGCTCACACTATTTCACCTCACCCTACCCTGTAGACACTGACAAGTGTCGCGGTGTGCCTTGGGGTCTTCAGGACTTATGTTTACCCCATTCCATAAGGAAATACACTGAGATGGGTGCAATATAGGAGAATGGGGTGAACTTTGGGGCCGGAGACTCAGAGGCACACTTTGATGCCTGTTACTGGCTGCAGGGCGGGGGTTGGGGTGGGATGGCATGAGCATTACAGCCGATGATCCCAAGTCACACCCCTGATGTCTGTCAGTCTCTACAGGGTCAGGCGTTACAGTTGGAAACCCTAAAGCCTCTGGCATTTGTTGGTATGTTCACTCCAGATTTTCAACATGGGCTTTTTGTGACCCCACCTCAAGAACAGTGGCACTATCAGTTTGTTAGCCAAAAGGTGATTTTGCTCAGTGGCTGTACCATTTGGCGCCACAGGTGTAAAAACACATTTCGGGCAGGATGTGAAAAATTACAGCTGTACTGTTCATGAGGAGGTTTAAAAAAAATGGCAATGTTGTAAATCTGGAGTGAAAATATGAAAAATTGGTGAAGTCACGAGCGTGCATAGAAACTGTGTAATGCACACCCATAATGCTATTATCTTTTGGATTTTTATAACCACATTTTCAGCATAGGCGTTTTGAGACCACCCCTCATGAACAGTGGCACTGTGAGTTTGTTAATCTGTCCTGAAAATTGATTTCCCACAGCGACCATGCCATTGTGCTCCACAGGTTCGAAAATACATTTCAGGCAGGATGTGAAAAATGACAGTTGTACTGTTCATAAGGAGGTGTGAGAAAATGGCAATGTTGAAAATTTGGAGGGAAAATATTAAAAATTGTCGAAATTATGAGCGTGCATGGAAACTGCACAACACATGCTCGTAACACAGTCATTTTTGGAATTTTTTCACCAAATTTGCAAATGGGCTTTTTCGGACCCCACCTCATGAACTGTGGTGCTGTCATTTTTTTAATCAATCCAATCCATGCAGGGACTGCAAAATCACGTTTTGGGACTAAGTAATGAGATGACAATGCATTTGTTCATGAGCTGGGGTCCCAAGAACCCCATGTTGAGAATCTGGTACCAAAATTTCCAAAATGGCTGAGATGTCCACCTAAGTTGAAACCCCCCATTGCTTGCCTTTATAAAGTTTTCCACATTTTGTTCAGTTCCTGGTCGGCTTTTGAAGAGTTCAGATGTGTTCTCACTCCACAGAAGATCGCAGCGTCGGCCCTCCGGAAGTAAGTATGGGGTGAGGGGAGGTGGGGTGCACAGAGGGTGGGTGTGGGTTGGGGAGGGGACATGGCTGGACAATGAGGGACCATTTTTTTTTTACAGGTAAAAAAAGAAACTGGACTTCGGAGGAAGGTTTTCTTTATTTACAGGTAAAAAAAAATATTTGGGGCACACTGGAGTGGGCTCCCAGTGTGCATGAGTTTGGGATGGCATGATGCTGATGGAGATTGGGCATCCCTGATGGCAAACAAATTGAACTGGGGGGCACATGCCGACAAGGGGATTGGGCATCCCCGATGTCAGCTTTGGGTTGATTGTGTGGCGGGTGGCAGAAGCCGCCATATTTATTGGAATGTTTCACCAGGAAAGGCACATAACAAAGTCTTGTCATCTGATGCTCCAATGAGGAAATGGCACCTCATTGGAAAGGCAGATTTCTTTCAAGGTTTTGGCTCTCTTTGACGTTTTGCGTCATCACTAGCATGCTCGCTAATTGGTGGCTAAGGAACACACCCACTAAAGCGTTCACTGCATTTGCCAACACAGACACACCTCTGAATGTGCTACTATCACAAGATGTTGCTTGTGCACATGCAAGACAACATAAAAATAGTTTAAGTCCTTTTGTCTTGGCACAGACTTTGTCTGTGCTGTATGGTAGGCAGCGGCTGGGGGGGGCACCCTTGCAGCCCAGTATTAATTGGGTCAGTGTGGCCCAGTTGGTAGCACATCCGCCTCTGGACCAGAAGGTCGTGGGTTCTCGTCCCACACCAGGATTGGACTTGCACCTAAAAATCGCTGGCATCTGAGTGCAGTATTGTGGGTTGCTGTTCTGCTGGGGTGTGCCGTCTCTCGGATGAGACATTAAACCGAGGTCCCTTCTGCCCATCCTAGTGGGTGTCCAGGTAGAAGTAAAAGAACCCAGGGCACTCTTCGCAAAGAGCAGGGAACATTTCCGGTGTCCTGGCCAACATTCCCCTTCCCATAAACCAGTTCATGCAATTATCCAGGCTGTGTGTGGGTGATGATGTGCAATATGGCCGCCACCATACATTCAGTCACTTCACTACCAGTCTGGCATTGCTTGTAAAGCAGTTTGAGATACTGTGTATGAAAAGCGCTATATAAATGCTGATTCTTCTTCTTCTAACTGTCTGAGATTCTGACTGTTCTTAAAACAGTAAAAAGTTACAAACAACAATCTGAAATAAATTGTTGTAGTCTTTTTGTCTCCGGTCACCACAGATGTTATTTGTGCCCTAGGGTAAGCAGGGGCTGGGGCACTCTTGCTGCCAGTGCCCAGTATTAGCTTTCTGATTGTTGAGTAAAAACTTACAAATAACAGACTAAAATTGTTGAATTATTTTTGTCTCCACAGACCACAGCCGTTATCTGTGTCCGTGGGTAGGAAAGCAGGGGCCAGGAGGACACCCATGCTGACAGCACCCAGTATTAGCTTTCTGACTGTTGAGTAAAAACTTACAAACAACAATCTAAAATAAACTGTTTAAGTCATTTGTCTCTGGATGCCACAGATGTTACCACATGCCTAGGGTATGCAGGGGGCAGGCGAGAGAGAGGGCACCCTTGAGGCTCAGTATCAACTTTCTGTGTTTCTAACTGTTAAAACAGTAAAAAGTTACAAACTACAATATTAAAAAAATTGTTGAAGTCTCCTCATCTCCAGAGTTCAGATGCTACAGAAGTTGTCTGAGCCATCAGTTGCATTTGCTGACAACCACTGCTGGATAAGCAAAAGACATACTAACATACTAAAATGCCAGCAGAATAGGCCTAATGGACTTTCGAGTCTGCTCGATTTTCAGCACCCGCACCTTAGGCCACTTTTGGTGTCCCCTCCTCCCCCTAGGGTTATACTGTTTCCAGTCCCAGATGTTCCTCCAGTACTGGGCCTGGTCAGATTTACCCTCCCCCTGTACCTGTCCCATCCCCTCTTAAACCCATCCACAGTCTCCACCTCTACCAGCTCCCTGGGCAGTGCATTCCATGGCTCCACCATCCTTTCAGTGAAATAACATCTCCTCCTCTCCCCTCTGACCCTGCCCTTTTCCACCATACACCCATGACCTCTCGTTGCCCCACCCTCCTTCCTTTGGAGCACCCTGCCTGGGCCTCCCTTATTGATCCCTTTCATGTACTTAAAGACCTCTATCATGTCCCCCCTGTCCCTCATCTCCTGCAGTGTGTACATGTCGAGCTCCTTGAGCTTCTCCTCATAGGTCCTCTCCCCCAGGCCCCAGATCATTTTGGTTGCCCTCCTTTGGATCTTCTCTCAGAGTGTAATGTCACTCTTTAAATGTGGACTCCAAAACTGCATACAATACTCGTGGTGTGGCCTAACCAAGCAGTTGTACAGTGGAAGGATCACTTCCACCTTTCTGGAGGTAATCCCCTTGGTGATTCATCCCAGCATCCTATTTGCCCTTGCCGCTGCCCTCCTACAGGTCTCTGAGTTGTTCATTTTGACATCTTGACTATCAACAAGACAAGACGGTAATTCTTCCTGGGCTCACTTTTCAAAGAGTAAGGCAGGGCTTGCATCACACCCTGTGTCACACCCATATTTCGGTTCAGTTGCACCAAACTTCTTTGATGCAACTGCACTCGATTTTAGTACATTGGGTGCAATTGCGACAGTTCTTCAATTTACCACAGGTTGCGCCAAAGATTTGGCACAAGCCCCATAAAATGGGTCCCCCAAATGGTACAAGTTAGACCATGGAAAAGTTGGTATAACTTGCAGTATTTAGCACTCAGGATTGAAAATCCCAATGGGTGGTTGGGAGAATGCTGCAAGCTCTGTGAGCCAAAAAATTGGCGCACCAGGGGTTTGTAGCATTCTCGGAGCATTGAAAATAAAGCCCCCGGTTCTGGTTCCTGGAAAATAAAACTTTTTTTTTCTTGCATGCACAGTTGCATTAGAAAAAGTAATTATAGCATCAGAAAAATAAAATTTGAAGCCATTATTCCACTTTTTTGCAATCTATCTGATGAGTGAAAATGTCACACAGTCACGTACATTCAAACACTGTCTGTGGACCAGCCCCTCCAAAAGTGATTCAGACAAGGGTTGATGTTCAACACATATTCACTATCCTGCTGTTCCCTTGACTCCAACCAGACCAGTTGTTACTTCAACCAGTGCTTGCACTGCTAGTACCACAGCCACCACAACTCCACTGTAAGTCTCAGCCTCTGTGGTGACCGATGTTGTTGCCTCATCAGCTGCCACCATCATCACCACCACCACATCCACTGCTACAGCCAGTGCCACCAGCAGCGCTACCTCCAACACTGCTACTACCACTAAAACCACCTCTACTGCTGCTGCCACTGCCACCATTAGCAGTACCTCAGATACTGCTACTAGCACCACCTCCACTACTGCTGCTGCTGTTAACACCATTACCACCACCACCACCACCACCACCAAATCCACCAGTACCACCATGACCACAGTTCATTACAGAAGTAGTCAGCCACAGCCTTGGTGATTAAATCCAAGCAGTTCTGAGCATGATGAGGACAGTGAGGCAATGTCTTCTGGGTCAGAATATGCTCCTACCCCAGATGATTTAAAAAGGCTTGCAGTTATGTTCCATGACACATCCTCTGAGAGCAATGACCTGAGTGAGTCTGAGGATGCTGAAACTGAGTCCTCACCTCATTCCACAACGAATCACTCAGGTCAAAAGTGATACAAAAAATCAGCTTGTGAAGGCAGGCACAAAACATCTGCCACTGTTCCTCATCTTTCATGTCAATCTCCTGCTAAAAAACTAAGCAGCCCATCCTAACTTTTGCTTGTCCTAGTGGTTCTGATGCTCCATTTGATGTCAGCTCACAGCAGTCTTCTACACCACTCCAAACTGAATCTGGTGGTCATGGGTGCAAGCAGCCTACAAGAGGGTTGAGGTGAGGTACAGGTTCCAGTTACAATAATATCTGGAAATATTTAACTGAGCAGGAGGATGACAAAATGAGAGCTGTGTGTTCACACCATGGCCAGAGCCTCAGCTGTGATAAAAATGTTGATAAACTGAGCACAACATGTCTTTGAAACCACCTTTGGAAAAAGCATCCAGTGGTGGCTAATTTGGTTAAAGTCCCTGCTGGAATTGTCTTTTCACACCACTATATGCAGCATTTCAAAAAAGAAAAAACAGTCAGCAAGTGACCGAACACCAGCAAAATCTTGTTTCCAGTTCTTGCTCGAGGACTCAGGCAGGTACAACACCAAGTCCCTCACAAACCAGTTCAGATGGTGAGTAAGCAGATGTGCAGTTTGTGGTGCCCACACTCCCCACAGCCAAAATCACCTGCATTTTTCCATTCTAGAGCCAGGGCCAGGAGCAAGGCTATGTCATTTCAAAAACTTACTCTCACAATAAATTAAGCATTTCAGGACTGCACAAAGTTCTTGCCAACTCCCTCCCCCCACAGCTGTTCAGATCTCCCTGACAACTGATGGATTGTCTACTGCTGTTTCCTGGTTTAGAGCTTACAGTATCTTACAGGAAGAACACAATCAGTCAAGATTCAGGATGAAATCTCTCCCCCCTCCCAATCTCCACAGGAGTCCCACAGGACTCTGTAATTTTCCCCATTCTCTTCTCCATTTTGCTCAATGGCCTTCCTACAGTCTGTTCCCCCTCCTTTTCTATCCATATGTATGCCAATGACACCATCTTGTTAACCTCTGGCAAAACCCCTATCGATGTAGCAACCACTCTTCAGCATGACTTCCATCAGGTTCAAATCTGGTTTGCCTCACATCAGCTATTCTTAAATGCCAAAAAAAAATCTCCATGACCTTCAGCACTAGGCAGAGACTCTCTAGGCTCCACTCCTTACCCATTGTCTACACCCTTTATGGGACAATCCTTGAGGACACCTCCTCATTCAGATACCTTGGGGTCTGGCTGGACTAACACTTCGGCTTCTCTGTCCACATTGATGCCATTCTGAAAAAACTGTGCCCCAAGCTTGGTGCCTTATATAGGAACCATAGTTGCATCCCTCCAACGACATGGCATGAACTTGTCCAGGAGATGATACTCCCCATTTTTGACTACTGTGATGTAGTCTGTGGTGCCACTCCCAAGTCTTCCCTTACCAGATTGGACTCTCTCTTCAACTCCTTCTGTCACTTTGCACTTGACACTCCATCTCGCTCTCATCATTGCGACTTTTACCATACCTTGTCCTTTCCCCCGGTTGGTAATAGATGCCTCGCTCACTGTTCCAAACTCACTTCAAAACTTTGGCTAGGAGAAATTCCTTCCATCCTCTCATGCTCCCCTCTCTCCCACCCCCTGCCTCTCTCCCACTTCCTCAGATCCACTGACACTCGTACTCTGCTGGTGTTCCATCGAACCACCCTCGTCGGTCAATAAGGCTTCTCCCATCGTTTTCCCAAAATCTGGAACGCTGTCACCCCAAATATAACACTCCTCCCCCTCCCAATCCCTAGCCTCTGCCTTACATAACTTTCTCTCTGTTAGCTGTTCCTGCTATAATCCTCCCTAACTAGTTCCCCTACAAGCCTGCTCCGCTACATGCTCGCCACTCTCTTGCTAAATCCTCTCTTCCCCCTTTGAGCCTGCCACCCAGCACTCCCACTTTTCTACTTTCCTCCTACCCCCTTGTTTTCTACCTCTGCTCTCCATCTACCCCCAATACCAACTCGCCCATGCCTAGCCATGCCCCCAGCAGGGTTCTCAGCATCCTAGAGGGATCTAGTATTGGGCTAACACCTAACCCTCCCTCCTACCTCCCCTACTCTTTTAACTTAAGTCTTGCCCTCCCCTAATTTCTGCCCTCTGGCAGGGTTCTCAGCATCCTGAAGTGGCCAGTCTTAGGCAAGCTCCCCTCCTCCACCACTACCACCCACCCTCCTAATCTAAATTCCCTCTACTAAATCTGTTTTTCCCCATCTTTTCCCCTGCCTTTCTCCATTTCTTCCACTCTTGGCTTGTCCCCATCCTCCCTATCCACCCCTCCCTCACCTGCCTCCTTATACCCCTCAGCACTTATATAGGTATTAGTTCACTCAAACCTAAATACTTGCACTTCTTGCCCTGTTGGGGCAGAACATATTACTGTATGTATAAATTCTTAGTCATGTTAAATGCTAATCTGTAAGTCTCCTGGCAAATGTAACTGAATGTCTCATTTATAAATGCAAATGTATTGTGCTTTCCTTAGTTATGTTAAATGTTCATTGTATACCTACTATCACATCCTACTGTATCCCCCCCAACCAGATCACACCGGGAGATGAGCAACTTGTCGTTCAGTGCACCTTCCTGGTGAAACATTTCAATAAATAAATAAACGATCACACAGCTCATAGGTGAAATGATTGCACTGGATTTGCTATCTAATTCTATTTTTGATGACATTGGATTCCGTAGATTTCTACATTTTTTGCAACCTTGATACCACATACCAATGCAAACTACTTGTTCTTACACAGTCGTGCCAAATATCTATGACCCATGCAACAGTCAGGTGGAAAAATTGCTGAATCAAGCTGTGGGCATGGTTTTCCAAGCACAGCTGATGTATGAACCAGTACAAACTCATTACATGTATACCTCTCACAGAACACTGGTGTTATACCTACACCAGTTGCAAAGGTGGTATAACTGCTGTTAACTCTTCCTCCTCTTCCACTGTCCTTGGCTGTAGCCATACCCGATCACACTGGGTGTTTGCTCTCTTTAGTGTTGCAGTCCTTCCAAGTGAACACACTGATGTATACAAATATACATTCTTACATCTTTGCAAGAAGTGCTTGACTCTTGGATTAGCACAACGGGTTGGCATGTTGGGATCTTTATTACAGTTAATGGGAAGAACATGGCAAAAACAGTTTGTGATGGCCACTTCCAGGGAATCCACAGATTTGATCATACATTGAACCTTGTGGTCATTGATGCTCTCCAGAGGAGTGTGGCTGCCTTTCATATTGTTGATACCTCAAGAGACATCTGTAGCCATTTCTATGATTTTGCTAAGACAACCAGAGAGCTGCAAACAGTTCAGGACCAGCTTGGTTTACCAAACCATAGTCTAATCCAAGATGTCAGTACATGATGGAAGTGCTTGCTGGAACAGAAGTGTGTTCCATGTGAGTTATCCATCCAGCAGGATATTGGTGAGGTACTGCTACACTAGGATTGAAGCATCATTGAGGGTGTGGTCCAGGTTCTGTCTCCCTTTGAGAAATGCACCCATGACCTAAGCTCAAATACAGCTTCACTGAGTCAGGTCATTCCTGTTGTCCATCTCCTCATGTCAACTATGGAGAGTTTCCAGGAGTGCAGCACTATGGATTTGTTTCCAGAACCCATCAAATAACTCAATGAATGACTTACTAGGGAGTAATGATCACAATTTGCAGCCATACATGACAATACTTTTTAGGTATTCGTAACTGTGTTAGTTCCAAGTTTCAAATGTGAGAGAGAGTGAGTGTGATTATCAGCAACAGCTGTGTAGAGAACTTGAGGGAGTCATGAGGGAGGTGGGGTAGACAATTCTGGAACAACTGGAGTGAGTGGTACTGGCAGCCTAAGTGACAGTGGAGTGGGTTGTGACATGCCACTGACAATGAAGTTGCCAGCTGAAGTAGGAAGACAGATTGAACCAGCAACACAGGCCCATGACACTGTGCCTCAGGTTACAAAAGCACATCATTATGAATGGCCACTAATCACGAGTTCTCTGCTGAACAAGCAGTGGCAGAGGACATGTTTGTTGCCACATTCTGTTAATCAGATGCTCACTAATTATTTGGACGAGTCAACTGTGGACTTTAATGTTGACCCTCCTGCATACTGGAACACCAAAAGCAATCATGCCCTGCTTTGACCCAGGTAGCATGTAAATATCTTGTGTGCCCCCCACAAGCATACCCTCGGAGTGTCTCTTCGGCTCCGCAGGAGATATTGTTCATACACTTTGCTCCCGTTTGTAGCCTGAACATGTGCAGCAGCTTCTTTTCATTACACTCAATATACATCTGCTTGATTCTTTTAAGTGAAAAGGGTGTACTAAAGTAATTAGACTGACAATGTACTGTCACTGCCTGCCAGACATGTGAATACTGACTTGATAACTGTACTTATGGCTTTCTGATTTCTGCTCTTGATTTTACTAACAAAGATTCTGAAATAACAATGTCGGAAGTGGTTGCACTTGCCGCATGGAGTTTTGACTGACCTTATAGCTTTATGACCACTGCAGCTGTTAAAATGACAATGATCTTGGAATATTATTTATTTATTTATTGAAATGTTTCACTAAGAAGGCACACTGAGCAACAGGTCTCCTGGTGTGACCTGGGGGGAAAGGGTACAATATGGATGAAACATTTTACATTCAAGTTACAAATATCAACATAGCATACAATTAATTAAGGCAGTTGCTATAAACAGTGTTGCATAAATATGTAATTTGTGAAAACAATTAATAAGTGCAATGATAATAAGTGAACAAGTGCTATCATGAAAAAGGGGTGAAGGAGAGAGAGGATGAGATGACAGATAGTGCAGAGTTGTGTCCCGGACAGAACTCTTCAGGATGCAGAGGACCCTGCAAGGGGACAGGTGACTGGAGTAGGGATTAGAGAGGGGGAGAGAGAGAGAGAGGGAGTAAGTGTGATTAACACCCAGGGGGCAAAATAAGGTCTGACCCAAAAAGAGAACCCTTCAGGATGCGATGAACCCTGCAAGGGGGCAGGGAAGTTCAGGTGATTGTAAATCCTCCTGCAGTTAGGTTTTGTGGTTATAGAAGGATAGTGAGAGGGAGGGAAGGAGAAATAACACCTGGGAGGGGATGGGGCCTGATCCAAGGAACCCTTTAGGATCCTAAGGACCTTGCAAGGGGACCTGGAAGGCCAAGGATAGGTAGATGGGGGAAGAAAAGGTGGCAAGCCTAGGCACTATAGGACCCCTTCAGGATGCTGAGAACCCTGCAAGGGGAGTGTGAAGGCTAGGAAAAAAGGGGTAGAGAGTAGAGGAAGGGAGAAAAGTATGAGAACTAGCACCTAGGAGGGGCTATGCTCAGTAAAGGCAGTAGAGTCAATAGAGGCATTAGGTAAATTCCGAAGGCGGACAAACTGTAAGGAGTAAGACAAAGGAAATTAAGGCAGGTCATAATAGGAACAGTTAAGTGCAAGACAGTTGGAGAGGGCAGTGTTGATTGAATAGAGGGAGGAGGAGTGTTGGATTTGGGGAAGTAGAGAGTTCCATATTTTAGGGAAATGGTGAGAGTACCCAGGCTGGCTGGAGAGGGTGGAATGGTGGGGGACAGTTAGTGCGTGAGTGTCAGTAGATCTGAGGGAGTGGGAAAGAGGAGGGGGTGTTATAAATGAGGGGAAGAGGTACGAAGGGAGTTCACTCAGCCAGTGTTTAGCAGTGAATTTAACGCAGTGCGAGGGGTGTCTATTTGTAAGGGAAGGGAAGGAAAGGGCTCGATAGAGGTCACAGAGGTGGGTGTGTGAGGGAGCATCAAGGATAAAGTGGCAGAAGCAGTTGAAGAGTGTATAATCTGGTCAGGGAGGGCTTAGGAGCAGCACCATAATCTACATCACAGTAGTCAAACATGGGGAGGATCATCTTCTGGATAAGCTCATGCCTAGCCACAGGAGGGATACAACTGCAGTTCCTGAACAAGGCACTAAGCTTGGGGTGCAATTTTTTGTGGATGGCGTCAATGTGTCCAGAGAAGTTGAGGTGTTGCTCTAACCAAACCCCAAGGTATCTGAAGGATGAGGTGTCCTCAAGAAAAGTCCTGTCAAGAGTGCAGAAAGTGGACAGGGAGGGAAGCCTAGAGAGTCTCTGCCTTGTGCTAAAGGTCATGAGGATTGTCTTCTTGGAGTTGAGGAATAATTGATGGTTTGCAAACCAGAGCTGGACCTTGTTGAAGTCATGCTGTAAGCTGGATGTAACCTCAGCTGGGCATGAGCCAGATGCATACAGGAGAGTATCATCAGTGTACATATGTATGGTGGAGGAGGGAGAGCAGACAGATTGCAGGTCATTAAGGAAGATGGAGAATAGAAAGGGACCAACACGGAGCTCTGGGAGATGCCAGTACAGATCAGGAGGGGTGGCAAGATGGCATCTGTGATCTTAACGGATTGGGTTCTACCAGTAAGGTAGGCCTTAAACCAGTTAGTGGCAGAAGGGATTAGACCAGCAGATGGGAGGGAACCGAGGAGAAGAGAGTGGGAAACAGTGTCAAAAGCCTTGGGACGGTCGACAAATATGGCTGAGGTGATTTGGCCATTGTCCATCCGGGAGAGGATGGAGCCAGTGAGCTGAAGTAGGGAGGTGGTGGTAGAGTGTTTTTTCCTGAAATCAGATTGGAATGGGGTGAAGAAGGAGGTATCAGATAGAAAAGAGGTGAGTTGAGAGAGGACTAGATATTCTTGTAGTTTGGATAGGGTAAGGAGTCATGAGATTGGGCAGTAGTTGCCAGGAGATGAGGGGTCTCCACCTTTAGGTAAGGGGAGGACCACTGCATTCTTCCATGTGGTAGGGACATTGGAGGTTGAGAAGGAGAGATTTAAGATTAAAGAGAGGGGGTAGGCAATGGCCAGTGCTGAGAGAGAAAGGAGTTTAGGGTCAAGGTCATCTGGGGAAGATCCTTTTCAGGGGTTGATGGTGAGGATGGCATTTAAAGTATTGGCGAGGGAGACTAAAGAGAATGAGAAGGGGGGTACAGAGGGGCAGCTGTAACAGTTGAGGGAGGGAGAGGGGTAATTAGGGAGGGATATCAGCAGTTTGGTTGCACAAGAAGTATATTAGGAGTTAAATTCAGCAGCTACAGCATGGGAATTGGCTACAAGTTTGCCATTTACCTTTAGTACTGGGGAAGGGAGGTGGGACTGAGGGGTAAAGATGGCATGAACCACCCTCCAAAACTTGGAAGGGGAATTTATGTTAGTGAGGAAAGTGTTTTTGAAGTAATTAGACTTGGCTAGGCTTGTTGCCCTGGTACAGGCGTTTCAGAGCTTATGATATTCCGTGAGGTCATTAGGAAGCTGGAAGGATTTGTGGCACTTCCAGGCATGATCTCTGGCCCTAAGACAGGCTAAGACTTCTGGAGTAATCCACGGTAGGTGGTTAACCCTAACCCTGGTTTATTTGAGAGGGGCAAAGGTGTTCCAATTTGCAAGGAATTTTTCTTTGAAGTAGGACAGAGCCTTATCATCTGAGAGGGAGGAGACTAAGGGAGACCAGTCAGAGAGAGAGAGGTTGTACAGGAGAGGTTCAAGGTCTAGGGACTGGAAGGAGTGAAGTTGCAAGGTTTTATTTAGAGATTTTGGTCTGTGGATTTTCCTGACAATGAATATTGGGTTGTGGTCGCTGAGAGCATCTGGGAGGATGCCAAAGCTAATTACTCTGTGGGGGTGGGTGGTAAGAGCCCAGTCAGTCAAGGAATGATTTTGTGTCTTATGGTTAGGGTGGGTAGGTTCTGAGATTAATTGCGAGAGGTTCAGGTCTCCAAGATCATTACATATTTTGGATGTCTTGGGAGAAAGCTGATATAAGTTAAGGTCACCTAAGATGTATAGTTCACCAGAGCGAGAAAGGGCTGCGATGGAGGTTATGAGGTCAAGAGCAATAGAGGACTGGACATTTGGGTGACAGTAAATGCCAGCTATAAAGATGGGGAGGGTGAAGGGCAGAGTTAAATGAATAGCCAATGTGTCATGGGACACTGGGCAAGTGTATGACTAAATAATAGAATATTGGAGGGAGGTAAGAACGTACATGGGGATGCCACCACCTCTACTTGCTTGGTCTTGCCTCAGGAGGGAATAGCCAGGAATGGAGACCAAGGGTGTTTGTAGAAGGTCAATTTTTTGCATCAAACTATGTATATTCAGATGAAGGATCTTGAATCTCTTCGGGAGGACAGTGGGAGCAACAGAAGGGGCCATGGTAAGTAATGGAGCATTCAGGGCATGAGATGCAGATGGACCAGGGTTGGGGTGGATATCTCCACAAGAGAGCAAGAGTAGAGCTAAGATGAGGAAGTGAAGCTTGGGGCATTTAGAGTTAGATGTCGAGGAACCAGTGAAACTGGCAGGGTAGTGCACATGAGAGTATGGGGAGTAGGAGATGAAAAGCAGCAAAGAAGGGAGGGACAGCTAGTAATGAAGCATGAGGGATAGAGGGAGAATATGACCATAGTTCAAAGTGTGGGGAGAGAGTGATAGCGAGGATGTAAGTAGAGGATTGGAGATAGGAGAGGGTAGAAAGCAAGTTATTCAGCATTTGTGAGTAGAGACCAATCGGAGGGGTTAGGGAAAGTACTAGGAGTGGGGGGGGGAGAGGAGAGAAGGAGTTTCATGTTGCAGGGCATGATATGTGTAACAATATGATCTCTATATAAGAGCAGCAATTCTGCAAGTAGGGGTAAGAGAAAAAGGAAAAAGATGGGAGGAGCAAGGCGAGGGGTGCTAGGTCTAATTGTTTTTATTTAACAGATGCTTAAAGAGAGAAAAGGAGAAGTATCTATATGAACAACAGGCAGGGATCACTTTAGATAAAGATTGTGTCCCTCTAGTGGCAGTACAGTATAACTTGGTAATGGGAAAATGGAAAAAATGAAAGTAGTTACAGCTGAAAGCAGAGTTCGATAGAAGTAGAGAAGTCAGTCCAATCAGTCAGCAGAGATAAGGTTTTAGTGTCCAGTGAAGGGCTGTCTTTTGCTAGAGTGTACCAATCAATTGTGCAGCTTAGGATCCAAGCACCCAGTTGAAGCAGTTACTTGGACAGAGTTCGGGGCAGGTGGGCAGAGACAGTGTCTGTGGCCAGCCGGTAGGAACACCAGAGCCACAGCCATAGCACCAATGCCCATTCAGGGCAGTCCTGGACAGAGTTCGGGGCAGGTGGACAGAGATGGTGACTGTGGCCAGCAGGTAGGAACGCTAGCTCCACAACCGTAGCAGCGATGCCTGCTCAGCGCAGTCCTGGACAGAGTTCTGGGCAAGTGAGCAGAGATGATGACTGTGGCCATTCTAAACAACTAGACAGAAAGAGTTAATTAAATGTAAGCTATATCACTACCTGAAACTCATAGAAATAGTATGAGAACCTTAGTGTGAGACTGCCTTCCCACTTTGTGGCTTGATCAGACTGATTCAGTTTTAAAATTAAGCTTGCAGTGTCAGGCGTGTAGGGATTGGAGTGGAAGTGGGGGATTGCCTCTGCCCAGGCACCCTGCACTTCACACTCGCTCCCTGGTTGCATAGCAACACCCCTGGGAGCACACATGGGCGGATACTGCTCTGCACACATCACATTGTGGGTGGATGAGTAGAGTGATGAACCAGAGGTACCGCCCAATCTGCAGGTACATAAAAAACACATAACTAAAGTGAGACACACTCTTACAACTTTTTGAAACGGCATCAGGCAAGGCCCAGGACACAGGAGAAAGGTAAATACATGAGAAATGTTATTCAAAGCTAAAGAACAAATGTTTGATGGTAAAACAAATGTAAGGCATGTGCAACCAATAAGTAGTTTGTAAAGAATGATAACATTTATATCTCCAGCTCCTGCACAAAAACAGCCCATTGAAAAGGGTAACAAAAACTTTAAAGACCTTAGCTGCAAAGTAAAAAGATACTGGCAGGCTATTTAGAGGCCCTACATATAAATCAATAAGAAACAAGAAAAGTAAGTACAGTAATTACAGATACAGCAGCATACAGTAATAGTGGTCAGACTGTAGAGTTATATTTTACCACTGTTTTTAACTTCACGAGATAGTCATATGTTGTTACATGCAAAGCAAAACTACTAAGCAAATGTTAAGATGTAGACTTTTATTCTGTATATGCACTGACAGAATGTAAGGCAATGTAACACAAAAGCAATAATAGAACTATGACTTGTAAATAACATGAAAAACTAAGCTAAGAAGATAAAAGCTTAGTTAGCATTTACATAAGCTGAAAAAATGTTTAACTGCTAAGACACAGAGATAGAATGAGTTGTATCTAAACGCACCTCTCTAGTCCATAGGGAACTAGTAAGTTAACTGAATATCTTTATCTATCTAATAGGCTAAAAATGAAAAACGGTTACCAAATAACATAAAGGGAATTTATGTGTGAGACTGAACAGCAGGTGAATATGAGAGTCCATTTTTATATGTAACTCATAAGGTGACTAGTACAGCTGTGAACATAAAGAGCTTAAACAGTAATGGCAAGGAAAATGATTATGTGGATAAACTTAGTAGCTGCTAATTGTTTGCTGATGAAACAATGTTCTGTTCCTTTGAAATGCCTTTAAACCATGCTGAGTAATTCATTTAGTCTTAAAGAGACAGTAATGCACTATGATGGAAATAGAGTGAAACGTTTATTATTGCCTTACAGTGATTAACCATCAACTGAGATACAAATATATGCATTAATATTTTTCCAAAGCATAATATGCTTCAATATGGACACATTTTGTCTGATCAAAAATTCAATTATAAAAAATAATTTGTAATTACAATGTTTTTTTTTATATGTACAGGAAAATGAATATTATGTTTGTATGTTTATTTAGATCCTTGCCCCTGATGAAACCCAGAGTTGGGTGAAATGTTGGGCCACAGAGGGATCACTGTGTTCATAGTAAAGCAACAAATACAAGAAAATAGATTTTATACAAAACAAGTGTGGCTGGTTGATGAAGAATAAAGCTTTTTCTCTGCAGCCAGTAGGAATGCCAGAGCCACAGCCATAGCAGTGATTCACACTCAGGGCAGTCCTGGACAGAGTTCGGGCAGGTGGGCAGAGATGATGACTGTGGCCAGCCTGTAGGACACCAGAGCCACAGCCATAGCAGTGATTCCCACTCAGGGCAGTCCTGGACAGAGTTTGGGCAGGTGGGCAGAGATGGTGACTGTGGCCAGCCTGTAGGACACCAGAACCATAGCCATAGCAGTGATGCCCACTCAGGGCAGTCCTGGAGAGAATTCGGGCAGGTGGGCAGAGATGGTGACTTTGGCCAGCCTGTAGGACACCTGAGCCATAGCCATAGCAGTGATGCCCACTCAGGACATCGCTGAAAATCTTTTTCTCATTTTGTTTGCAATGTGACTTTTCCTACCCTGGTATATCCAAGCACCAGGTTACAAAATTTGCTTCTTATCATGCTGTA
The DNA here is from genome assembly GCA_016271365.2 of Neoceratodus forsteri. Lineage (NCBI taxonomy): Eukaryota > Metazoa > Chordata > Ceratodontiformes > Ceratodontidae > Neoceratodus > Neoceratodus forsteri. Next base: position 1,273,562,186 of record CM057450.1, on the reverse strand, counting down.
AACTTTCAGGCCAGACAACAATAAAAATAATAGTACAAAAATAAAAACAATAACAAAAAAGAAATGTAAAAAATATTTTAACCTTTTTAATTAAAGAAAAAAGTATGAAAATCTGAATATTTGCTCTGTTTTGCAACTCAGCTTTGCTTTTCTGTCTCCAAAACAAACACAGTCTTTCATTTTTATTTCCTTCCTCTGCAGGCTGTGCAACTCTTTGCTTCAATGATTTCATCCTGGTCTCCAAAACAGATTTTTTTCAACACAACTATCAGACAGAACAGAACATGTGAACAAAATGTCTGCTCTGTCTGAAGGAAAACACCAGTTACCTTTGTGCACTCTCCTGTCTGAGCATATTCCCCATGTAATGGATTCAAGAGTCAGCATGGTATGATGGTAAAGGTGCCATGAAATTTTCGTGTCAGGAAATTCTCCTCTCAGGAAAGAGATTTTCCTTTCAGGAACAACATTCTCCTCTTAGCAATGATATTGTCCTATCAGGAAATTGTTCTGTCGGGATCCTCCTGGCATGGTTTTAACCTCTACAACTAAAGAGTTCAGCTTCATTGATGTGTCAGTTTTGCGGTGTAGTACTGAGGTTTACAGCCTCGTAAACAAGAGGTTGTGCGTTATAATCCACACAACAGCCCCTCACTTTTCATTTTCTCAGAATTGCACTTGAGTGGTGATCCATGGTGCTGTGGCATTGGAATATGCTGCTATTTCTTTTACAAATACTTTTTTTAGCTTTCCCTTATCCACCCCCCATATGTAAATTTGTATAGTGTATGGTACCTTATACTTTTCTATTTTCATTTTGCCCTACCATATGTATATGTTACTGAAAATGTGTTTACTGTCAAATTTTATAAGTTTAACATCTTTTTTTTTCTGTTGTACAATTTTTGCTTTTTTGTCACACCGGTATATATCTATTTTGTGCCACTTGTTGGCCCGGGTCGTGACAGAAAATGGTTCAGAGGATCAGTACACTTAGCTGGTAACCATAGACTAAATAAATAAATAACTAGTAGAGTAAATCTATATGGGAAAATTGACTTACATGGCAGAAACAGTAAGTTCAATGACTGGACCATCACAGGTGTCCTGACGGGACAACTTCCTGACAGAAAAATCTTGTGGCACCTTTACTCAGCTTGCCCTCAGTGCACACACTTCAGGGAGCTAGGCATACACTTTACTGAAAAACCCACTCTAGTCTCTGACTGGTTAACACTCACAACATTCTATAGAGATGCAGTACACACTAAGAACCACAGGGTGGCACTATAACTACAGCATTAATTTACTTATTCATGCCTTATTACGCCCCTGGCCGTGCAGTAAAATATGTTCCATGCACACCCTGTCATGTCTTACTGCACTTATAAAATGGGCACCTATATTTATTTTTATTTTTACAGGTAGAAAAATCTTGCTTGCATGTAGAAAAAAAGACTTTAAGATACTAATGTATGATAAAATAGTCCTTCCACAGATGCTGAGTTATACTATTCATGAGCTGATTTGCATTTCTGACTCCAGGTTATGTGTACTGTGCAGTCTGTGCTGCAAACGAGTGCTGAAACATATTTCAGATTTGCATTTATGTGACTCCAGTTTGCTATAATTGTAGTGTGCACAGTCTGCAAACGAGTGCTGAGGCATGTTTTTTTTTTTTGTAAACATGCCTGCTGAAGCCGACTGAAGTATGCTATCCCCAGTCCATGTACCTCCTGCCAGCAGTTGTATGTTTGTGCTGCTCTCATACGGTCGCTCCCCCTCCATTGTTGACCGAGTCTTTCTCTACATTTACAGGGGCATTTTGATTCCTCTAATTAAGAGACCCACACAGTAGAGAAGAGCAATTGCTATGGGAAACTACATGGGAGCAAGCAGCAGAAAAACAGACTAGATGGCAACAGGGGCTGACTGCCGTACAAGACGTGAAATAGCGCTGCTTCATAGGGGCTGGTTGCCGGAAAGAGACTTGTGGCAGGTGGGGTTTAATGGACAGTAACAACAATCTTTAGTGGGAATTTGTAAACTGCATTCTATTGAAAATGCACACATCTGTTCAAATGTTGATAAATTAAAATGAAATAAATGGAGCGTTAGCGAGTGAATAGAAGATGGCGGCATTTTAAAAGCCAACATTCTAACGCTCCTGATTTCATTTGGAAATGCGATTCTGCTTCTCTGACCTTTTTTTTACCCATGCATGGAACATATTTCATGCATGGGTAACTAGCCAATCAAATTGCTTGATTTAGCCTACCGATTTTATAATTTAGCATACACAATAGTATGCACAATTTATATATTACTTTCTGTTACACCTCTGATTAGCATTTCTGTGTAACAATATATTTTTTCTAACTGCATTTTCACCATTTTGGCATTAAAACTTACATTTAAAAGGTGCTTGAAAGCTTTCATTTAGCAAGGCTGCTGGAAGGAATCTTGTGGTAGCCACTTGCTCCCACGCTCAGATATGCTAATGTACCCCTGCCGATCAGCGCATTGGCCGGTGGAAGCACATTAGCATATTCTGGGAAAAAGAACAAGTGGCTCCTGTGAGATGGCTGCCAGTGGGTGACAGCCTAGCCAAACAGATGTTTTCCAGCACATTTTTTAAACTGACATTTTAATACCAAAATGCAGTTAGAAAATATATTTTTTTAAAAAGAAATACAAATCAGGGGCATAAATATGCTCTGACAGGAAAGCACACAGAAGTAACTGATGTTTTCCTTTAAACTATGTTTATGCTGTCTGACTCTACATCAGTATTGTGTGTTTTTACTACCTAGTATTACCCTCTACCCATGCTGAGCAGAAAACTTATTTATCTATTTTGGGGTGTTTTATTTTTCATGTCCACAGCATTTTTCATAAATGTACTACATCATGGTTGAGTACCAGCATAGCTGAATACCTGAATACAGTTGAATAACTGAATACCCAGGTGTATTCGTCAAATATGCGATGAATACACAATTTATGTCTTTGTATGCCCCTAATAGTAATCCTTTTAGTGGGACAGAGTGCAAGCCAAAAATTACAATCCTGTTCCACAGGCATATTACAGTACATACTCCTAGCAGATATCAGTAACTCCTCTGAGTCATTGCCTCCTAAAATGCTATCCTACAAAACCCTTCCAATCCTCTGCAATGTTTCAATCAGCATTCCTGCATAATGAGCCTGATAACCTGTTGATCTGACTGTTGAAAGAAAGGTTTGATCGCACAATCTCCTAACCAATGGAGTGTCTCCTAGTGTCCAGCCTTCACCAGTCCAATGGGAGGGAGGAAGGTAGGGCCATGCAGATAATGAAGACACTTCACATATTCACGCTTTGTCCTGGCTTTATCTTCGAGCAAGCAGGAATGTGAAAGCATCCAGGCCCTAAAATATTAGACTCCGCTCAATGAGGATCATCACTCCTGCCACCAATCTTGGCAATGTAATAGTATGTGTGTGCATGCGTGTGCGTGTGTGTGCATGTGTGTGTGCATGTGCACGCGAGTGTGTGTGTGTGTGTGTGTGTGTGTGTGCCAAGGTTAAATTGAGCACTGGACAAAAACTCAGTTCCACCTCCTCTGACGCATTTCTCCATTGCACACTATTGGAGTTCCACTTCCTAGGGGTGACAATCCCACCTCCTTCAAATGTAGAGATTACCGTTCCACCTCTTAAACATTTCCACTTTAACCATGTGTGTGATGTGCTGACTGTGCAGGCACTTTAGCTACAGCCATCTCTTGCTTTTCAATCTAGCCACATGTATTTTGAAGGCTTGTTGTCATTTCACTCACTTACCATATTTCTTGCCTGAGTCAGAGTTGGGGAAGTGGTATGGTGACACTGCTGGTCTAGAAGCTTTACCTACTGCTAAAGCTACCTAGAGCTTAGGAGGAGGGTTAGTCACAGAGAACACCAAGGAAGTCTTCATGAACAAACAGCATAATTTTCAGTTTCTGCCAGCATACAATGTGGAACCAAGCTGAGCTAACACAGGAGAAGAAAAATGGCCTGTTTTGGCTTGCTTATGTTTGATGTCACCACCACAGACAAACTCCTTCTTCCAGTGTGGTCAAAAGTATAAAGTAAAAAGCAGAACTAATCGGCATGAGAACAGGTACTGCAGAAGCTAAGCAGCAGTAATTCAGCTGTGCAGATCCTGAACCACTAGGACAACAGATTCAGCTGCAGTGAGTACTGTAAGAGAATAAAAATAATTGTTGCAATACTGTACATACTATTATATTTTAAAATGTAATTCCCCCCAACCCGCACACAAACACATAGTTGGGGCTTGCCTTTACAGCAGCTTATTAGAGACCTCCAGCTGCAACATCATCTCAGCACACCCTTTTCTTTACCTTCCAGTCCCCTTTCCTGGGACTCAACAGCAGTGAGGACCAGGCAGGTAGAAGCAAAGGAGCTGTTTACTCAGGAGAGCACTGGCCAGATAGCACCTTTGATATAAGTAACCTGCTGGGCAAATTGAGGAATAAGGCACTACTGCCATAAATGGAGGCAGCAATTTGGCAAGCAGCCACACAGCAGACATTGTTTGCAGTCTCGGGCAGGAAATGTGCATTAATGGCACTCGGGGGTATGTCCCACAAGCAGCAAGAAATGCTGCAGAACCAGTAAGTAGCCAGGAAAAAAGTGAACAAACATGGCAGTGCCTTTGTTGTTCAATCCTTGATCCTAGGTCTTGTGACAAATGGAATCAGGAGGTCACCAATAAACTGCCCTTGGCTTTTGCAGGTAGAAAGCATGCTACAGGGACACTTTTGCCTGTGAATTTTCAGTCAATAAGTAGCAGCTTCCGACTACAGTAATAAAAGATGTTGTGGTGCTGGAAAGGGCTGTTCATGCTATCTGCTGAGAACTAAATGTGTAACTATTGAGCTCACTCTTGTATGCCCTTCTTGCTGCAGTGACTGTTGTGATAGTACAGTAATACAGCAGGAGTAGTAAAATATGTGTATTGAGAAGGAAGTAACCAGTGAAGAAAACCTATTTTCAACAAGCATTTGTCAATGCCGAATGTTTGCTTGCTGGCATTGGCAGTGGTAGTGTAGAAGTTACAGAGCTGCGTAATAGGAATGGCAGTGAAGTATTGAACTGAAGCCAACCCCACCACCACCCTGCAGAGAGTGACAGGCATTGGGGTGTGCCTTTGGGTTGTCAGGCATAACGGCCATGCCATTTCACCACACCCCACCCTGCAGACACTGACAAGTGTCACGGTGTTCCCTGGGGTCTTTGGCCCTTATGCACACCCCATTCCATTAGAAAATATGGTGAGATGGGTGCGATATAGGAGAATGGGGTGAATTTTGGGGCCAAAGAGTCCAAGGCATACCTCGATGCCTCTCACTGGCTGCAGGGTGTGGAATGGTATAAGCATTACAGGCAAGAATCCCAAGTCACACCCCTGATGGCTGTCATTCTCTACAGGGTTGGGCTTTATGGTTGGAAACCCTAATACCTCAGGTATTCATTGGTATTTTCACTCCAAATTTTCAACATGTTTTTTTTGTGTGACCCCACCTCATGAACAGGGGGAATATCAGTTTGTTAGCCGAAAGCTGCTTATGCACAGCGACTACGGCATTTAGCACCACAGGTGCAAAAACATTCCGAACAGGATGTAAAAAATGACAGCTGTACTGTTCATGAGGAGGTGTAAAAAATGGCAATGTTGCAAATCTGCAGTAAAAATATAAAAAAAAAAAGGATGAAGTGACGAGTGTACATAGAAACTGTGCAACGCACACCCATAATATAATTAGGTTGGGGATTTTTTACAGCAGATTGTCAACTCAGGCATTTTGGTGCCTCCGATCATGAACAGTGTCACTGTGATTTTCTTTATCTGTCCGGGAACAATCATTTCCCACAGCGACCACGCATCTCTGCACTGAAAGTGTGAAAACACACTTCGGCCATGTTGTGAAAAATGACAGCTGTACTGTTCATAAGGAAGTGTTGAAAAATGCCACTTGTGAAAATCTGGACTGAAAATATTACAAAGTCATGAACTTACGAGGGTGCATGGAAACTGCGCAATGCTCACTTGTAACACAGTCATTTTATGGACTTTTGTCACCAAATTTTCAACATAGCCATTTTAAGACCTCGGCTCATGAACAGTGTCAGTGTGATTTTCTTAATGTGTCCCATACATTGATTTCACACACTGACTGCAACATTGTGCGCTACATGGGCGGAAACACATTTTGGGTGAGATGTGAAAAATGACAGCTGTACTCTTCATAAGAAGGTGTGGTAAAATGGCAATGTTGAAAATCTGGAGTGAAAATATTCAAAATTCGCGAACTTACGAGCATGCGTAGGAACTGCACAACGCACGCTCGTAAAACAGTCACTTTTAGGAATTTTTCCACCAAATTTTCAAAATAGTCTTTTTGACAGCCCACCTTATGAACACTGGCAGTGTCGTTTCATTAATCGTTCCAGAAAGGTGATTTTGCGCAGTGGCTGCGAAATCACCCTTCGGGCCCGAGTAACGCCATGACAGTACAAGAATTCATGAGGAGGGGTCTCAAAAACCCCATGTTGAAAATTTGGTGCAAAAATTCCAGAAAATGCCTGAGATATGCAATAAAGTTGAAAAACCGCTATCTAGCCCATTATACAGCTTACCGGCAATTCCTCAGTTCGCAGTCGGCTTTGAAGAGTGCAGACGTGTTCCTGGTCCACTGAAGATCGTCGCGCCGTGCTCCGGAGGTAAGTATGGGGTGAGGGGGAGTGTGGGGAGGCTGGGTGCGCAGTGGGTGGGTGCAGGTTGTGGGAGGGCTCGGAGACTCGTGGGACCCGTTTTGCTTTACAGGTGTTTTTTTAAAAGAGCGACTGGGACGTTTGCCACACTGGGGTGGGCTCCCAGCATGGCACAAGGATGGCTGGGGGGGCGTGAAGCCGATGGGGGATTGGGCACCTCCGTCAGCCATAACATCAGTTGCCACGCTGGGGTGGGCTCCCAGCATGGCACCCGGTACTTTCGAGGGGGAGGACAGTGGAGCCGATGGGGGATTGGGCACCCCCGTCAGCTATATGATAACTTGCCACGCTGGGGTGGGCACCCAGCATGGCATTTGGAAGACTTTGGGGGGGAAGCGATACAGCCGATGGGGATTGGGCACCCCCGTTGGCTATAGAGTGTGTGCGTGAGGGATGCAGCACGCAGTATGCGTGCGTGTTTTGTGTGTGTGTGTGTGTGTGTGTGTGTGGGGAGCTGCGCATGAGCAGGCGATATTTTATCATTGCTCCCTGAAGCATAGCTCCCCCTTTCAACTGTATGCCACTGCATTTTGGAGCTTGTCATAGACAGCTCCAGCATGCATTGGCTTACAGGGGCCACGCCTGCCAACACACTGACTGAATTGGAGGAGGGGGTGACATACCTCCGAAAACTCGGATGATGGCACTATGTTTCTTGCACATGCATGCAAGCAAACATAATGATATCCTGAATAAATGGACACTGTTAAATACTGTAACTTCCCCAGTGTGTGGAGATATAATCTTCAGGCTCCATGGAGCCCCAGACACCATGTAAATTGCTCCCTCCAGCCCCCAAAAACTTGAACTGGTGCCATGGGAACTGGGGTGGGAGGAGAAGGCAGGATTATTTTTTTGTTGTCTCACGGACCACTGAATTATGGCTCCAGCTGCACATCAAAAGCAGGTCCTCTTCAGCTGGCAGACAGGTGCATCAGCATTCGTAATGAAAGTGGGGCCTCACCCCAATGACCTCCATACTGCACACCAGTCCAACCATGCTACAGCACAATGAGGATGACATGAACAATTTTAAGGGTAGGGGCCCTTTAGAAATAAAGAATGGAACCAGCAGTGCCCCTTAAAACTACCTGGGCAACAGCCGTCTTGTTCAACCACTGTTGCCTATCGACATGACAACAGAGTCAGAGGCCAGGACAACAGCTAAACAGGCTCAAAAGCCTGTGAAGGAATCACAAACAGTTCAAGATACACAACACTTCATTAACTTTCCCAGAAATAAGACACCCAATCAGCTGTTGAGAAATAGCTGACCAGACCCTTCCATGTGACTGTCAAGAGGGCTTGGCCATTGGAGAAGCCGTCTGTTCATAGTAAGCCTAAAGAATCACCCAGGATGTGCTCAGCCTGAAGGAGACAGTGAAGAAGAACAGAACTCTCATCTAGTATGAGATGAGATCATCTAGTTCCAAGACTTTGGATGGAGAAGTGTGCATTTATAACAACAAAGGAGGAGACGGCTGCTCACAGCAGAGACAGAGAGAGAGGCAGATTAAAAACTGCAGCTGAAGGCATCAAACTGCAAGGGTAAGCCACCCTGCAGTTAGATTCACAGTGCTCTTTCAGAGACGTTCCTGGTCAGACCTGAGGGATCTGCATTTGCAACACAGCTAGCGGATACCTAAACCACAATACTGCTCAGCACTGCCATGGGACAGCCTGCAAAAGGTGTTGGTTTTGGGCTTAACAGAGGTGAGATGCAGAGGCCTGGGGTCCTTACAACATGCTGAGAAACCAACAGAGTGAGAGCCCAGCTGAACCCCCACGAGGTACCAACAAGAGTGACCAGCGCAGGAGAGCTGAGAGATGCACCAAAGGTATGACACAGGACTGTGGAAAAGAGCAGGTACTTCCAACAAGGACTGCAGCCAGATGCAGAAGTTCATCAGCCTTAGGGTAACCAAAATTGCTGAATCAGGGCCTATGGGTTCTGCCACTCGTTATTTGCTGGAAAGGGCTACAATTTGGGGTTAACGTTTAACAGACTAGGCTAGCTGGACATGATTTAAAAGTTGGATTAAGATAAATATTAATTATTTTACAGTGTGCCAATGCCAACCAATCACGTACACTGCACCCATCAGACCTGCCATAATCCAATACCTGCATACCAGGATGCCCTGAGAGCCCCCTAGGACTAAGGGCATTTCTAATTTGTACCAGTGGGGATCACGGTAGCATCCCAACAGTACATTGGGCTGAGCACTGTGACTGGTTGGGGAAGGGCTGTGCTAGAAGGTTAGATAGCTACTGCATTATTAATGTTTTTTGTATTAATCTCATTCCTTCCATAAGACCTCATTCGTTAGCCCACCTCCCCAAAAAACACATTTTTATTTGTTTATAATTCCTGACACAAGAACATATTATTTGTGTGAGCCGATTACTATATTTACAATTTACAAAGTATTTTTTTTTGCTAAATGGTTGATTGCATTACATGGGAATTGGGTGGGCTGTGCCACTGGGGACCATAGTGGGCTGGCATTGTTTCCCAAGTTCTAGCACATTATCTAGTCCACTTAATCTAAAACTCACAATCGCTGGGTACAAATACCCAGAGGAATTATCAACACAAGCCCTTCAACCTTATATCAGCCCACAAGACAGGGGTAGTGTACTGAAATCAGTGGTGACATCCATAATGAGACAGTATACAATAAACTAGAATAGTAAAATTAAACAATGTATGACAGGTCTGTGCCATGCTGGAATAATGTTAGTTAGTTGACATGAGGCTACAAGCAGAGTACACCCAACACCTAAGAAATTACATTATCCTACACACATACACACGCACACACCCTAGAGTGCATTGCTGCAATTGTAAAATGGCCCAATTGTATAAAAAAAGATTAAAAATACATTTTTGTTTTTAGCTTATTTCTGAATGGGTGGGTATACATATTAAGAAACAGTTCTGAAGTGCTGTTTTGGCCAGTAGGTAATGTTACATGTCATTGTCTCTTTGCTCTCCCTCTCCGAGGTCTCTCTCTGTCTCTGTTTTGCTATCTCTCCATTTTGAGCTTGTAGTACTCATTCTCCTGGTATAGTGAGCAGCATTTAGGGTTCATGCTAAGAAGCAGTACTACCCCCACAATGCAGTAAATAGTTACTGAACAATAAACAGTAACACACAGAAGTAAAACGTAAACAAAAGGTTAACTTTATTGTGGCACATTGAAACAAGGATCTGGGGATGTGGGGTTAAAAAAATTAAAAGAGCAACAGTGGATATCTCCAACATTGCCCTGCTATGCAGCATCAGTTACATAATGTGTTCTCTGTGCTGGTGTACCAGTCATAATTCCCCAAATGTCACTTTCGTGATGATAAGCATTTCTGGAATGTGACAGGGATGCACAATTTTGGAAGGTAGTGGCGACACAGTTTCAGAATGCGGCAGAGATGCACAGTTTCAAAATTCGCCCAAGTCTCACAATTTTCAGAATGTGGCAGGGATGTGCGATTTTAGAATCTGATGGGGACACACAATATTGGAAAGTGGCAGGGATGTGCTATGTTGGACTATGACTGGAATACACATCTTTAGAAATGAAAGACTTGCCTGTAGTTCGGTGGCCAAGCAGCTAGCCATTCCCACTTCCTGAGCTATATAAGCAGTTCCTCTAAGCCTCACTGTGAAGCATTTTTTCTTTGCAGCTGGAGGCTATGTTGGTTTGTCCTCTGAGCTGGCTGGGGCCTATCACCCCGCCTGCTGTTTCTGTGTGTCTCTGCAGGACTTCGGTGTTTGTTTTCCTCCTTCTGGTTTGTATCTTTCCTCTGGCTGTGTGCTTCCCTGTGTTTTGTGTTTCTTGTTTTTGGGCCTTTCCCTGTTTTCTGTTTTGCAGTGTTTTGGCTTTGTCTTTTTTGGGGAGCTTTGTTTCTAAGCTCCTAGCATACTGCTACTCCGGGGCTTATACTGCTTGCTGTACTTATTCGCAACTCTCAAATTACTTGCACAGCAACTCCTAGCATTCTGCTATGCAGAGCTCATGCTACTGCTTTCAGTTACTTACAACTACAGCCACTGCTACTGACTGTTTACTTTAATTACTATTGTACCCAGTGTCTGTGTTTTACACTCTGCTCACCACATTCAAACTACTGCAATGCAACTGCAATTATTATCTGTGTATTTCAACTCAGCCATAGCTGCTCCATGTTGCATACTCAATTCTTTTCACCTGACACAGTTTACTGACCTTAGCTGTGCTGCTCATTGCTGCTCTCATTCTCTTGCAGCTTCATTGCACTGCCTGGCTACACCTGCTTTAAGCATTGTTTCCTGTTTTATTGCACTCACAGTACAACTCTGAGGTCAGCCAACTAAGCTCCTGCTGAGGCTGTTAATATAGTTTTATTAAAATTGCCTCACTACCGAAAATCTTCAGAGTGTTTGTCACCTTGATTTGGCTATTCCTGTTTGGCTGGCTTGCCCCCAATTCAGTGCTGTTTAATTGCTATACCATATGTTATGCAGGTTCTCCTATCACTACTACTGCTTGTTGACCTGCGTGCAGGGTCCACTCTGCTTACGCAACCGTTGTTCCTTGCTTACACAAACCATTGTTTCATGCCTGCTACCATCCCCTCGGCTTCAGTCTGGGATTCTGCTGTACTCAATCTGCATTTGACCTTGCAAGGTGTCAGCACTCAATGCTCATTAAGATCTCAGCACACCATGCTCATTCAGATCACCAGCTTTTCAGCTCTCAATCACTTTCTGGGGCATGTCAGCCATTCTATTCTGGTGCAGGGTTCCTGCAACCAACAGTCTCGCTCTGCTTTAGTCCGCATCTCAAGCGTGTCCAACTTGGGGCGGGATCCTTCTCACCTGGCCCATAGCTGGGAATGTCCTCACCCCAGGCTTGGCTTTAGCTGCCTGCTATGTGACAGCAGCTCCTGGTGTAGAATTTAAGACTAACAGTGAAGGGTGATTACGACGATCTCCTTTGGCTCTAGTGTTCCACTATATAGTGTTTCCCTAGTGAGGCACTTTCACCACATCCTCCCTACTGTATGACTGCCTCTGGTTCATCTGGTTTGATTTAGAGTGAGTAGGCAAGGTGAGTCCTCAGCAGTTGTTGCTCTCCTCCTGCACCTTGGATGCACCTATTGTTGCAGAGGTTTCTCATAACCTTCCATGGCATTCCCACTAGAGGGTTTGAGTGAGAGCTTTCCTCCAAATTGGAATATTTTCCACCTCCCTTTAATTTGGTTTTCCAAATTGCAGCTGCAGAGCCATCAATAAATAAACTATCCCAAGCCTGGAGGGAAGGTAACCTAGGCCTTGGATCCCCAGAAATTTCCTCCTCATAGGGTTTTTTTCTCTCCTCCATTGCCTCAGATCATACCACTCAGTTAGTTTAGTTGTTTCCTCTAGTTTCTTAGGTAGGTTCTGTTGTTGGATGGATGGAGGTGGAGGATGTTCTGCCATTCACTCTCTCTTTAGGGGATCCCCTACACTCAAAGCAAACCATCAGTATCATGCTACACAGACCTGGGCAGTCATTACGACAACTGCACATCTCATTGCATTCTCAAACTGCCTATACTTCTCTACTACTACATTTCAGTTACTGCTCCTATGTCACAGTTACTGCTTGCTCATATGCTTCATGTTGCCTCCTTTTTGGAGATGATACTACAATTTTTGGGGGGATTCCTAAGGTACCTTTAACCATGGGAACCATCCCATTGCACCTCTAGGGGTGGAACCCTCTCCGAGAGTTCCTTGCCTTCGTAACCCTACAGGGAGGTAATTCCTCTGGAATAGAGAGTGCAAACAGCCAAAACCAAACTAACACAGTTGCACAAGCATAACACTATACTGGCTGTGTAGGTCAGTGAAATGAAAGGCTTGCCTGTAGTTTGGTGGCCAAGCAGCCAGCCACTCCCACTTCCTGAGCTATATAAGCAGTTCCTTTAAGCCTCACTGTGAAGCATTTTTTCTTTGCCCCACCATCCTCCCCTCCTCCTCCAGTGGCAGCACTCTCTCCTTAGGGGGATTCATAAGGTACCTTTAGCCATGGGAACTGTCCCATTGCACCTCTAGGGGTGGAGCCCTCTCTGAGGGTTCCTTGCCTTCGTACCCCTACAGGGTGGTAATTCCTATGGAATAGAGAGTGCAAAAGGCCAAAACCAAACTAACACAGTTGCACAAGCATAACACTATACTGACTGCATAGGCCAGTGAATATAGTGATGACAAAATGTTGGAATGTGGTGGAGATGCACAATGTTGGAATGTGGAGTGAACAAGCAGTACTGGCATCTGGTTTGGATGTGACATTTCAGAATGTGGCAGGGATGCACAATTTCAGAATGTGATTCTGACACACACATTTGGAATGTGGTGATGCAACAATTTCAGAATGCATTGATGCACAACTTTGGAATGTGGTGGGGACATTCAATTTTGGAATGTGGTGAGGATGCACACTTTCGGAATGTGGCAGCAAGGCACAATGTCAGAATGTGGCAGGATTGTGCAATGTCAGAATGTGGTGTGGATGGGACATTTTGAAATGTGATCAATTCATAGAATTCTGTAGTGTAGCAAGGATAAGCAAATGCAGAATAAAATTGTGTGTCTTATCATATTCTGACAGTGTGTATCCCCACTATATTCCAAAATTGTCAGTCCCTGTTCCTAAATGTGTGTTGCTGTTGCATTCCAAGATTATGCATCCCTGCCACATTCCAAGATTGTGTGCCCACCCAATATCCTGAAATTGCGCACAACCTTGACATTTCATAGCTATGTCCCACACTGCATAATAAAAACCACCTCCCTGCCACATTCTAAAATAAGGTTCCATGCAACTGAATATTCTGAAAATGCATGCATTGTACTCAACCCCGTGTCAGTGTATTGTTTTTCCAAATGATCAGTCCTTGTAACTTCTATTGCTGACCTGTAACCTGCCCCCATCTGGCATCTGTTGACAGGTTACTCAAAAAATAGGTATTCTTTTTAAGCTGCAAAACTGTTTGACTTTACCTGCTAGAACATCACTTGATAAAAATGTACTTTTATCAACACTGAATTATAATTCCTTTTTGTTTTCTAATATAGCAAAGACAGAAATATCACTTTTAAATACTGCCTTCTGTGCAATTTGTAGATTTCTGCTAAGGTTACCATTTCAAACCCATCATTGTACTTTGTATGAGCATTTAGGTGGGCTACCTCCAAAATTAAGTAGCTTATATAATTTGATTTGTTTAACTGACAATGTACTTCATCAAGGAAAACTCCCCCGCCCCTTTTTTGTTTTCTTCATTTGAATTCAAAAAGGAAGTTAGGACTTTAAGATCAAACTGTAGCAATAAATTTGTTGTTCCCAGAATCTCTACAAGTATGTGTGGATGGGCTTATACACTGTGTTGAGCCAAAAACTGGAACTTACTACCAGATCGTTTATACAGTGTAACGGACTTAGCCATACAGACTTTAAATTGTGTCTGTAGGAATATTACTGCAGTCAACTTTCCTGCAAATGTTTTACATAATTGTATGTTTTTATACGTTTGCATTCTGTCTTTTATGTATTAGTACCTATATGTAATATCTTGGTGGTTGTAATAGCCCCGGGTCATGTATGAAAAAGGGCCTTGGTTCATTATACTTACTTACGCTCAGTTATATGGAAGATGTGCGTGAAGATTTAGAAGTATATGTTTCTGACACTATAACTAAATATTCAGAGATCGGCACTGTCGAGATTGAGATACGTCTCCTGGGGGATAAATCTGGGAGTTACACCACATGCTGTGATGTCACAAAACCAGGAAGAGATCCGATGGGTGCAACGAGCCTCTGAAGGCGACGAATGTGGCGGCACACATGGTGTGAGTTTTGTCGAGTTTGTATTTCATGCACAAGAAGGGGATAGTCTGCTACTGATATCAGGTGAAGGTCCTACAAATGTGACTGGTGAGTCAAACCCGAAAATGTTATTCCATAAGTTTGAGAAACTGGTACTGAAGGGCAGGAGAATGTTTTGGCACAAAACTACGCTTGAGGCATATTTACAAGTGAATCGGGTCCCAAGGGGACTACGCATAACACAAAAACCAGCCTATGGAACAGATCATTTAGATTTTATGACCCAATGGCGCAATAGCATGCACGATGTGTCTATTAAGAATATTGAACTTATTTTACAGTTTGCCAAACCAATTAGAGAGAGCTTATCTAAAGAAATCTCTGTTATAGAGAGCCAACTTAAAGAGTCGGTGGATACTTTAGAATGGGAAAGACTGAATCAAATATTATTAAATAAAGTCACACGTTATGATGTGACCATTAAAAAACAAAAGCAAAGAAAGTTTATACGAGATGAAAACGATTATTTACATAATAAAGTTTTTGATTGGAGTGAACACAAAGAATTTGAACCAAAATCAATTTTGAAAAAAAGTACTGGTTTGGCTACAGTAAATAAAACTGTCTTAGATTATACTACTGGCCTCTCAGATACTGATGATTCGGATACACATTCGGAAGGCCTAATGGGGGAATCCCCACCTGGACATTCTCCCCCCCCAATACCAAGGAACACGATGGAGTCAAAGACAGCGCACTATACAAACTCAGGGTGTGCATTTTCAACCAAGAGGACGAGGAGGGGGGCATCGCGTGGAAGAAAAAACAGGACAAAATACTAATTGAGAACTGTTTAAGTGACATTGGTGGGAAAGATAATCATAAACGAAATGCATATGCAAATAAAATATTTGAGGGCCAGAAAGATTGTGTATTATTGAAAAACTGTGATATTCCTAATCAGAATGTTTTAAGTGATAAGAAAATTGATGATGAGTTGCTAACAGCTGATCCATATGTGCAAATGACATCTAGTCAGGTAGATAGGGGTGCAAGCAACAGTTTTATAAGTGAATTAGTACCGGTAATTAATCTATCGGATTATACATTAACTCAATTGGAATTAAAGATTTTAGGTAAAGGTTTATCCTTTTGTCCAGAGAAAGGAATTGATTTTTTCAATACTTTTGTAGATTTGCATAAATTTGGGAGAAATCTGACTTTAAATGCATTTATGAATGGGACGACATGGATAGGAATGCAGGTGGTTTGAGGTTACAACCGAGATCAGAGTACTGCCCACCTATTAACCCCATTGTATCAGTCTTCATTAAGAAATGTGAATTGATTTAAGTCTTTACAAGAAAAGACTGGGAGATTTAAGTCCAATTGCACTAAAAGGAAATAGAGGCCTTGAATTGTTTAAAGGCTAATAAAACAATTACTATCAAGCCAGTGGATAAAGGTGGGGCAATTGTAGTGCTTAATACCTCGGACTATATTGGGGAAGTCATGAGACTTATTAAAGATGAAACATTTTACGTTAAAACAACTTATCGGACTATAGATATATTCAAACAAAAGATAGATAAATGTCTGAATGAAGGTTTCATCAAAGGTTATATTTCAGATTTGTAATATAAAACCTTAACAGTAGCATATCCTGTCATCCCCGTTATCTATGCACTTCCTAAAATACATAAGGATCTAAAGAATCCACCAGGGAGACCAATTGTCTCTGGTAAAGGATGGCTGACAGAACCCATTTCTATGTACCTGGATGGTTTTTTACAACCACTAGTACAGAATTTGAGATCCTACCTGAGAGATTCAACTCAGGTAGTACAGATTGTTGAAGATTTATACATGGATAAAACATGGTATTTTCAGTGGTAGATGTTAATTCACTATATACAGTTATACCCCATGATGAAGGTTTGGAGGCCATGAAATATTTTTTAGATACTAGAAATGAAGAAAATGTAGTTAAAGTCCCCACAGAATTTTTGTTACGATTAGCTGAATTAGTACTTACTATGAACGTTTTCATGTTCGAAGGAATTTTATACCATCAAATCAGAGGTACGGCCATGGGTACCACAATGGCCCCGAGTTATGCTAACCTATTTGTGGGCAAATGGGAGATTGATTTTTTGTATGAAGTGGATATTAATCCATTCATTGATAAAATTGATTTATGGCGCCGTTTCATTGACGACATTTTAATAATATGGAAGGGTACAGTGAATGAATTTGGGGATTTTATTAAATGGATGGAGACAACAAGTAGTTGTCTGACATACAAATGTGACATACATCAGACAAGTATCAATTTTTTGGATTTGAAAATATATAAAGATGGTGATGAAGGAGTATATACTACTTTATTTCAAAAATCAACAGATAGAAATACTTTATTAAGATATGAGAGTTGCCATCCTTTTCATACTAAGTTCAATATACCGAAAAGTCAATTAATCAGAACATTCAGAAACTGTTCTGAAACTACTGAGTATAAGATAAAACCGGGCCAACAAGTACAACGTTTTAAAGACAGGGGGTATAGTAATAACAGCATAGCAACAGCTGTTAGAAAAGTGGACAAATTAGATAGGAAAGAGGTATTAAATTACAAGGGGGCTTCTGAATCTAAGGTGGACTGTCCTTTCATTACTAGTTTCTCAAACCAGGCTAACGATATCAAACAAATTTTAAAGAATAATTGGCAAATTTTAAATCTGGAGCCAAAACTGAGAGAGATGACAAAAGAAGGCCCTAACATAGTATACAGGAAGAACAAAAGTATTAAGGACTATGTGGTATCTAATATGGCAGGTTCAAATTTAAAAACTGGACAAACATTCCTTACTACAAGACCAAAAGGAACACATAGATGTGGAAACTGTGTATATTGTAAGTACATTAATTGTTGTAAAACCTTTATACACCCGGTCACTGGAAAGATTGTGGAGTTACGGGATTTTGTCACATACAATAGTATGAATGTTGTATATCTATTGACTTGTGAGTGTGGGGCTTTTTATGTTGGACGTACTGTACGTAAACTGAAGTAAGAATAGGTGAACATGTTAGAGCTATTGAGAAGAAGGATGATTCATACGCTATAGTGAAACATGTGCTGAAGTATGGACAAATAAATCATAATTTCAGATTTTTGGGTTTGGAACAAGTTACATTGGGACCAAGGGGTGGAGATTTGAACAAGAAAATAGGCCAGAGAGAAAGCTTCTGGATATATACTCTAGGAGCTTGTGAAAATAAGGGCCTAAATGATAATTTTGAGTTGGCAGCATTTTTGAAGAAATATAAATAATGTATAGAATTTTTAAGATTATGCAAGTGTGAGAAATTTCAAAATAATATAAGTAAAAATAATATGGGCATATTTCCATAAATTTATATTAGAAGTTGAGATAAAATCAATAAATGTGTAAAATATATAATATAATTATCAAATAGCAGAGTTAATTTGAATAAATAACTTGTCCCCTTTTAATATTTGTATGTTTATGGTTTGCACTATTTTTAGGTATTTTATTAAATAACACAGGGAATACAGGTTATCCCGATGTTGTATAAATTAAATATTAACATTGGTTAGATATTCCTATATTAGGGTGATGTCTGTGAAGTAGTTTTTAACAATTTATATGAGATAAATGAATTTTATAGGATGTGTACCTTTAAGAATCATTTTCTCAAAATTGATGTATATTTGTTATTGGATTTCATTGGTGCAATAGAAATCACATGGCTTGGTAAATAAGGTATTTAAGTATATTACTTGAAAGATGTCTTTTACTCTGAAGAAGCTTGGCAGGGGGCCAAGTGAAACGTCAGTCTGTGTAGTGTGCGCTTAGATTTGGTCTTTAATAAATGTGACTTTTGATCAATTGAACGTTTTCTGAGTATGCTGTGTGGGTGCTTGGATTTATTTTGATTTATACCTGTTGTGACTTTTGATAGCACCGCTCATATCCTGGTGCTCCTTATCCTTTTTGAATTATCACATTTCATTATACTTACCAGGTAAAAAAAAAGGTTAAATAAAAAAAAAAAAATCTTTCCAGGAGCACTTGCCTTAGTCAACCCACTGTAAATCTCTGATACTAATCTCAGTTAAGTCCTATCGTTAGTGACTCGCTGTTTCTCACTGGGTGTATTGTATAACTGGCTGCATTAGATCGACTATGATATTGTTTTGTGTTATATATTGTACTGTATGTTATTTCATTGCTAGAACCTCATTATTACTTTAGTGTCTCACTGTGTCTATTGTAATGTTAGTATCTCACTGCCCTGTATGTATTTGTATGTTAGTTATGTATGGGACTCCTGTAACCCGAACTAAAGTGTATTTTATCTTGTTTTATATATTACCGGATCGCCCCTTAAAAAGGGACCTCCAGGGCTCAGTGGGCTTAACCGGTCACCAAAATGTAATAAATAAATAAAGAAATTTATTTACATGTTGCTCTCCTCTGTTGTATCTCATGCTAAACCCTTTGAAAATACGCAGTCTAAAGGGTTTTATCAGGGACACTGGTTTACCGCATACACAGTGACATGGACAGAATCCCAGAACTCTGATTGGTCTGCAGGAAAACAGCACCAACATGGAAACTGCACTTTTTCTCATAGCTCCTGTGATCTTGAGCCTTTAAAGGTTTTAGCCATGCTAGCGTGCTTTCTGCTTGCTTGCTCGATCGATCCTGTTGATGTCATCTGTTTATTGCTGATTTTCTACTCCTGGTGCTTCTACCATTTGTTATTTCTGCTCTGATTTGTAAATAACCACCATTTTATATGCATCTGGTAGTACAGCAGTCTATTTTTTATTTTGTTGCAGTTCAAAGTTTAGTTAGCTTGTTTCAGTCAAAATGTGTTTTAACCATGCTTGTTGCATTTGCTCTGCCTACATCTGTGTAGCTTACTGCAAAACCGGAGCAGAAAAGGTATTTTGTTTTTCCCCTGGCTAATTCTCTTCTGCTATGCTTGGTGCTACATTAGGAAAGAATTGAAAGTCAACAACTTAAGTAATTACATCGGGGGCATTTGTGGTATTTTGGGTGGCAGTTTTCTACAGGAGGGGAGAGAGATCGCCAGTACCAAGCTGTGAGTTAAAAAAGTAAAATTTCATTAGTGTGCCACTGAATCCTTGTTGGAAGCACAGGGGGTTGTTTTTGTTAACCAGAGCTCCATCCCAGTCGCCATCGAAACAGCAGGATCGCAACACTGAGAATGTAGGTACATCCTCCCAGCACAAGTTGTCAGGACTCAGGACTAGGATGGCTATACGCATTACTGTGGGACATGTTTATTATGTATGGAGGTGGTCTGGACCGAGAAAATGTTATTGCCATTTTGTCTGTGCATTCTTGGCATCATTGATCGTATCTATGCTGGGGGGGCACCATCTTAGCCAGGTTTGAGATGAGGAGTGGGGAGAGGTCAACTGACTCCATCTTAGCCAGGTTTCAGCTTGAGTAGTGTGTAACAGTGGCATTTGGCAAGTCAACATACTGTATTCAGCCTTGCATCTTCATTTTATTATACATTTTGATATTGTGAAATTTGCATAACTCACATTAAGGACTGTATGGTGGTAAATGTTCGCACATTTTGAAATTGTGAAATTTGCATAACACACATTAAGGACTATATGGTGGTAAACTGTTGCTTTGTTTGAGGGGGCACTGTGTCAGTGGGGTGGGGACACTAGTAGTATGAGGTTGGGTGTAGAAACTGGTTACATGTTTGGCTCCATTGGGGATGGCCCTGGGACATGGCCATGTGCGGGTTGGTATTATACTGGCAGTGGGTTGGGGGCACTGGTCATCATGGTAGTGTGGGAACACTACGTGTGGTTTGAGGTGGGAACACTGGTCTTGGTGGAGTCAGGTGGGGATACTGGATGTGGTGGTGGTGTGGATTGGGGATATGGGGATACTGGCAGTGATGTGGGGATACTGGGGGTGGTGGTGGGGTGGGGATGCTGGCATTATGGTGGTGGGGTGGAGATACTGGCATTGTGTGTGGTGGAGTGGGGTGCTGGCATTGTGGTGGTGGGGTGGGGATGGGCATTGTGTGTGGTGGGATGGGGATGCTGGTATTATGGTGGTGGGGTGGGGATGCGGGCATTGTGTGTGGTGGGGTGGGGATGCTGGCATTATGGTGGTGGGGTGGGGACGCTGGCATTGTGGTGGTGGGTTGGGGATGCTGGTGGTGGTTCTGGTAAGTTGCTGCTTTTGCCCATTTTATTTTGTACCAATTAAGGTTTTAAACTGCAGCTGCTAGTGACTGGAAACTCCACTGGTACATAAGATTGGTCCTAGAATGGTTCAGATCCATTTTGTTGGGGCTAGTTCCATGTAGATCCAGGGTTTTATTTAACTTCAAAAATTGATTAGCGTTTTGCTTATAAAAGTGCAAAAACATTGTGAAAATGTATAGCACTTGCCTCATTGTGTTTAACAAACATTACACTTCTAGAAAACCTAAATATTTTCTGATTAGCATTGTCCCAAGAAAAAAAAATGCTAATTATTTAAAAGCCTGAGATCCATTTTGTTTGTGCGAGTGGCTGTCTTGGTCCAGGGTGGGGAGAGTGGGCGTGCCGGTCCATGGGGGTGGTGCAAGTGGGTGTGCAGGTCCATTTTGGTGGGGCAAGTTTCTGTGCAGGTCAATTTTGTTTGGATGAGTGGCTGTCTTGTTCTGGGGTGGGAAGAGTGGGCATGCAGGTCCATGGGGGTGGGGCAAGTGGGTGTGTAGGTTAGTTTTGGTGAGGCTAGTTGCCATGCTTGTCTGTGAGGGGGACAGAATGGCTGTGTTGGTCTGTTGTGGTGGTCTGGGGTGGAGAGAGTGGGCGTGCAGGTCCATGGGGGTAGGGTAAGTGGGCGTGCGGGTTAATTTTGATGGGGCTAGTGAGCGTGCTGGTCTCATGGGAGGGAGGGAGGGAGTGGCTGTGTTGGTCCACTCATGGTGGGGGAGGGCATGCAGGTCCATGGGGTGGGGCAAGTGGGCGTGTAGGCCCATTGTGGTGGGGCTAGTGGCCATGCTGGTCTGTGGGGGGCAGAGTGGCCGTGTTGGTCCATCATGGTGGGAGATTGGGCTTGCAGAGTCCATTTGGAGGAGCTTTCAGCATGCTGGTCTGTGGGGAGTGGCCATGTTGGTCCATCATGGTGGAGAGAGTGGGTGTGCAGGTCCATGGGGGTGGGGCAAGAGGGTGTGCTGGTCTGTGGGGGGGCAGATTGACCATATTGGTCCATTGTGGTGGGGAGAGTGGACTTGTAGGTCCATGGGGTGGGGAGATTGGGTGTGCAGGTCCGTTTCAGAGGGGCGAGTTGCTGAGCAGGTCAGTTTTGTTTGGGCGAGTGGTTGTCTTGGTTTGGGGTGGGGATAGTGTGCATGCAGGTCCATTGGGTGTGGGGCAAGTGGGTGTGCAGGTCAGTTTTGGTGAGGCTAGTTGTAATGCTGGTCTGTGGGGGGTTTGCAGAGTGGCTGTGTTGGTCCGTTATGGTGGTCTGGGGTGGGGAGAGTGGGAGTGCAGGTCCATGGGGGGTGGGCCAAGTGGGCATGCAGGTCCATTTTGGTGGGGCTAGTGAGCATGCTAGTCTGTGGGGGGAGGGAGTGGCCATGTTGGACCATCGTGGTGGGGAGAGTGGGCTTGTAGGTTCATGGGGGTGGGGTGAGTGGGTGTGCAGATCCGTTTTGGTGAGGTTAGTGAGCATGCTGGTCTGTGGGAGGGGGAGGAAGTGGCCGTGTTGGTCTGTCGTGGTGGGGAGAGTGGGCAGGCAGGTCCATGGGGGTGGGGAGAGTGGACATTCAGGCCTGTTTTGGTGGGTTAGTGAGCATGCTGGTCTGAGGGGAGGAGGAAGTGGCTGTGTTGGTCCATCATGGTGGGGAGAGTGGGCTTGCAGGTCCATGGGGGTGGGGAGAGTGGGCGTGCAAGTCCTTACCTTTGAGGGTGGTTCATGCTTGGCTGTACATGGGTATCTGCAGCTATCATTCCCACAAACTACCTGTAGTGTCTGTTGTACTGGTGTGGTTGGCTGCTTTGATGCCAGGGCAGTCAGTGTTTGCTTAGATGGGGTTGGGGAACTACAGAGAGATGACTAGTTCTTAAAGGAGAACTACAGGCAGATGTGAAGCCCCGACCTCTGTACTGATCAGGGCTTCACAGCTCTGGTCCCCCCTGCAAGCACCATATTAAATAATCTTTGTACCTGATCACTCAAACTGGTAAATTCTTTGTTGTGCCATTCATTTTAATGTTTGTGCTCATGAACATCCCGCACTCTCACTCATGAACTGATGACACTACCTTTATTCTTTATTCTTTGAGAGAGACTGCATTTCTCCATTAGCATCCTCATTAATCACTTGTGGATTTTTTTTAAAGGGAAGCTAAATGTTAGGGACTAAACTGGCAGAGTCCACCTTAGTGTCTGGTGGTTCGGCTTAATTTACGTCTGAGCTCTGACAGACAAGGTTTGGTAGATGGCATATGGGTAAGTACCATTGTGATGTCATGGCTGCAGTCACACCTGAGGGTTGTGGGCATCAGGGCTGCACCGGTTGCCATCACAACTGAGGGGTTGGGGTATCAGGGCTGCATCAGTTGCTGTCACAACTGAGGGGTGGGGGCATCAGGGCTACATTGGTTGCTGTCACTCCTGATGGGTGGGGCATCAGGGCTGCATCAGTTGCCATCACTCCTGAGGGGTTGAGGGCCATCATTCTGCTGCTGTTGAACAGTGTTGATTGAAGAAAGACCACTTTTGCTATCTTGACTGGAGTTGGACGTTGAAGTCATTTCTCGGAGCTTTCAAGGCTGTACGCTGCTGCTGATCTTACTGCTGATCAGCTCCCGCCCAACCCTGGGCTGTTGCCTGATGCAGATGCCAGAGTCCCAGACTTAACAGCAACATGTCCTGTGATTTTCTGCCGCTGCTCCACTGTAAAAGTAAGTTTTTGTGTCTGGTGCACTTTCTTGGTCAGGGTTATTGGAGGCAGTGTTTATTTTCAGGTGGTTGGTGAATGATGGCCTGGAGTGTTGGTGGTAAGTTGTACTGCCACAAAAACGCTCCACCATCAGCCCAGATTAAAATAGACTATAGTTACTTGCAGGGGTACTGACTCCAACCCTAGCTG
The DNA here is from genome assembly GCA_016271365.2 of Neoceratodus forsteri. Classification (NCBI taxonomy): domain Eukaryota; kingdom Metazoa; phylum Chordata; order Ceratodontiformes; family Ceratodontidae; genus Neoceratodus; species Neoceratodus forsteri. The sequence continues at coordinate 1,273,538,335 of CM057450.1, read as the reverse complement.
AAGACTTTGTCCCTGGTGCACTGGTGGCAGGCACTGAGTACAGTGAGGATTTGCCCATGAGTGACTGGGATGATTTGAGGGTGTCTGCATCATCCTTTTTGGCACTGGGTTTTGTTGGTACACCCTGCCCCATGTTTATCCAGAGTCAAACTAGAAAAAGATGGAGGTCTGTTTTAGTTTCCATTCAGAGTTTATTGAAGTTTTCAACATACAACAAACAACACATCACAGGGTACATAAAGTGGAATCAAATATTACAGGGAAAACAGATGTGTCTCCTCCCCTTCCCCCTTACCCTCATCCCCCCCAACATAAAACATGATTTTAATTAAAGAAAATATACAATATCCCCTCTCCCCTCCCCCATGGAGGTCTGTTTTAAATGTTTGTTTACACACCATGGACAATTTGGCACAAAGATGTGTTGTCCGGTGGGTGGTGATGACTCAGAACTGGGGTGTGTTGTTGGCAAGCTGGGCCATCATAATAAGACCCTACCTCCATGGACCCCTGCTTATGTAAAAGCCATTGGCTACTCCTTAGCCCTGGTGGCCTCCTGCAGAACTGCCAGGTTCCAACTCACGGTGGAGGAGGCAGATGGCATGTCTACCTAGGTGTTTACTATTTCTCATGTTCCCAGAAAAAATATCAAGATGCATTTGTTGGGCGATGTGAGTTGTTCTAGAGGTGATGTTGAATTAATTCTTTAAATTATGTGTTTAGGTCTTAAACATGCTGCTGAATGTGATCTGTTGCTGCAAATCCTCATTTTTCAAAGGTACAGTTTGCTGTCTTGTTCCTTTTTCATGTTGCCTAAGGTACTGCTGTGTGGCTTATAAGTGGGTGAGGGTGTGTGGGGGTGAGGGGAGTGGGAGTGATTTTATTGGATAATAATGATTTTTTTTTCCAGATTGTAGACTTAACATTCCTTCTTGGTGTGAGTTTCAACTGTAAATCATCTGTAAAAGGTGTCGCTGTCTGCAGAATAGGGTGAGGTGACCCTCATGGGCGACGACCCAAGCACCTACCCCAATGCCTGTCCATCTCTACAGGATGGAGGTGGGGTTGGTGTGAACTTCAATACTTCACTGCCATTCCTATTCTGCATCTGTCTAACTCATGCATTTCCAATGCTATTACCAGCAAGCAAACTTTCGGCATTGACAAATGCTTGTTTGAATGCAGCGTTTGTGTACCAGATTTTGGTCTCACCATTTTTTTTTCCCCTTTTCGGACATTGTACCCTCAAACCTTGGAAGTGCTGCTTACCTGTTTGCTGAGCTGGGTCCTTCTTGCTGTTTTGAAAAGGTACAGTTAGTTGTAATCGTGTTGTGGTTCTCATTGCAAATATAAATAGGGGATACACAACAGTCACCTGTGCAATAAAGGAATAAAGTATTTATTTTCAGTATTGCTGTTTTGAGCTTAACCTTGGGCAGGGATATATTTTGCTGGCAATGTTAAATTCTTTAGGCACAGGGTTATAATGCTGCAAGACATTATGCTGCATGCACATACCGTGCTGCCAATACAGTGAAATATATGTCGTGCGGTATGTCTTTTTTTTTGTGCAAAAACCCAGTCTCAAACGAATCGCCTGGTTCCCTTGCAGCCAGTAGCTCACTCCATTGAGCTACGGCAGCTGCTCAGTGGAACCCTGTCCCAGCAGAGGTCTTATCCTCTGCCTGGGACAATGAGAGGGTGCAATACCATGCACAGACCCATTCGAGGTACTTCACCCTCTCGGTCTCTTACACTGCGCTGTTGCAGTATCGGGGAAATGTCTTACACTATTAAGCGTGCAACATTTTGACCTGGTAGGAACTCTTGATGGCATCGTCTTGATTCTGACAGCAGCTGCAGTCTTTATGATTTCTGTTGCTGCTCATTCAGACTCATCAGCTGTGACCAGGGCTATATTTTAATGTCCGTATTCTTTGTGCATTCTAGTCGAGTCTTTGATGGCTTATGAGGTCAGCTTGATTTCTGTAGCTGCTCCTCATGTCTCTCATCCACCATGGATTGACCATGGATTAGAAGTGTGATTCTGATGCCGGTATTCTTCTCTCAATTTTTTTGTATGTATGTTTACTGTAGCTGTGTTGTGAGCTGCTGAGGTCAGCGTGTTTACTGTTGCTGCCCCTCCCAACTCTCATCTGTGTTCAGGGATATATGCTGATGGCGATGTTAGACTCTTGATGGTATAGTAGATTGTGACGACTGCTGCGGTCATCATGATTTCTGCTGATGCTCATTCAGACTCGTCAGCTGTGACTGCTGTTATATTTTCATGTCAATATGCAGACTGCACTGGCTGCCTGTACAGAGGTGGATCACCTTTTAAGTCAGTCTTCTGTCTTTTAAAGCCCTACACGGACTGGGCCCGGACTACCTGAAACAGCTTCTGGTTCCTTACTGCCCTGCGCGATTTCTCCGCTCAGCCGACGAGGGGTTGCTAGAGATTCCAAGGGTATGTTTGAAATCTTCTGGGGTGTGGGCATTTATGTATGCAGCTCCTACCCTTTAGAATTCTCTACCCTGCCAGTTATGGGAGTGCACAACCGTGGAGGGATTTAAGCAAGCTTTGAAAACCTTTTCATGGCAACAGGCATTTGGTGACTGATGGAATGATGATACTACTGATTTTATATGATGTATTGTTGATGTTTGATTTGTGATTTAATTTGTTAAGGCACCTTGGTATTTGAAATGCGCCTAAAAAATAAAGCTTATTATTATTATCTTCATCATGTATTGTAGTTAAGCCTGTGACGAACTGAGGGCAGCTTGATTTCTGTAGCTGCTCCTCTAGTCTGTCATCCATGGATTGACCATGGAATAGCAGTGAAATTCTGATGCTTGTATTCTTTCTTGATATTTTTTTTGTGGCATGGATTGTTGGGATCTGCTGAGGTCAGCGTATTTACTGTAGTTGCTCCTCCAGACTCTCATCCATGGGCAGGAATTAGCTGTGAGATTTTTATCCTTACTATAGTAGTTCTGAAAGCTTTAGGGAGTCATTTTAAAGCTATTTTTACTATCTCAAACTGCTGTTCACTTCTAGTTCTTTGGAGTCGTCCACAATACACATCAAAATAGCAACACCAAGCAAAATGGCTAAAATTTCCAGTGTCATCGCTAAGGACCATTCCTTGCAGGTTAGGGCAAATGGCATGTATGAGGATGGCGGGAAGATGTTTTGCTGCTTCTTGATCACCCGGGTTGACTATGTGAGGAAGGATACAGTGGTGGATCACTGCAGAAGTAAAAAATACACAAAGAATGCAAGCCAGAAGAACACCAACAGACAGGTGACACTTCACTGCAACAACTTCTGCAGCTGCAGCATGGGAGGATGGTGTGGTGCAAACATTCCCATTGAAAAATTAGATCAACCATGCTTTAGAGAGTGGATGGGGAAAAACGTTAAAGGTATTGTCGCATTCCCAAAGGCAGACACCCTAAGGCAGAACTACTTGCACAAACTGAAACAAGAAATGGAGGAGGGAATTGCACAACTTTTGAAAGGGAAAACAATCTCAGTAATGTGCAATGAAATGACTGATGCAAACTCCCACTGTGTACGCAACATAATTTTTGTCATGCAGGGCAGCAAATCGATAATTGCAGATACAACTGAGTTGACAGCAGTGAACCACTCCACTGTCGCACAAAGCATGTCAAAGACACTGCAGACATATGATGTTAAGCTGGACCAGGTAGTTGCCTTCATAAGTGACAATGCAAGGTATATGCTGAAATGCTTTAAAGATGTTTTACATGGGCTTATTGGTGACCATAAGATCCATGTGGGTTGCTGAGCACATGTTCTCTCTTTGATGGGAGACACATGGATTGACCACTTCGAACTGGTCAATAAACTTGTGGCACTTGTTAAATATGCATTCCAGCAGTCACCCAAATGGAAGAGAGAGCACTGGACATTCTTGGAAGGGCAAGATGTAGAAAGAAAAGTGTTACCTCCTGATCCTGTCATAACCCATTGGAACACTTGGTTTGAAGCAGTTAAGTACTGTACCATTCGCTTTACCTTCAGCACTTAAAAGACTTCTTCCAGGAGGAAACAAGTGATTGCAACTCCATTAATCCATTGAAAAAACTTTTCCAAGAATGGTTTACAGAGCTGCAGATTCAAACAACATTCATTACAGAAAACTGTAATGACCTCATCAAAGCAATAGACATTCTACAAATGAAAGACAAACCCTTGGCTGTTTCGTTATATGATACACTGCAGGGAATGAAACAGCGTTTTCAGCTAGGAGTATCAAAGTGTCAAGACTCTGGTGAAAAAACGGATGAGTATTTCACTACTGTTCGGTCACGGGGTAAGCAGAAGCAGGTTGCAATGTTCCGAAAGGCATTTGAAGTAGCATTAAACAAAATGGCAAAGCACATGGAAACAAACCCAACCATAAATTTCTTGAAATTCTGCCATATTTTGAACCCCTACAACCTTCCAAAACTGAGCAGGGACTTCATGCACTACTCCAGTGACATTTATGTATTTGCACTGCACGACCAAATGGCACCACAAAAGGACTGGGAGATGTATGTAGGTCAGGACATAGGAGACCTTCCAGACATCATGGACTTCAGTGTTGGCCAGTACTGGATTTTAATGCAGCCACAATTACTAGTACTAGCCCAAGCTGCTCTGCAAGTGATCTGGATACCAGTGTCGAGTGTTGATGTGGAGAGCTCCTTCTCTGTCCACATGGACCAAAGAAGTAACCTGCTGGTAGACAATATGAAATTACTTTCACAGCTTATGTATAATAAATCAGTGGATTAGATTTTTGGACATTTTCTGGATAAAATTTATGTTTGACATCAGTTTTCATCCTTTTTTGCACTTTTTAATTTGATTGGTTTTGCACATTTTATGTAGTTGCATAGGGTTTAAAGATTTTATAATTATTTGTTTGGCTGGTTTTCCACATTCATTTGCATGTCGTATTTGTATACTGTAGGTTTTACTTCCCTTGTTTTTCACTATTTTGTCACACTGCTTTCCACATTTTCATGTAGGTTTTGTTTTTGCAGTTTTTCACATGTACTTTTAAGCATTTTACATTTCAGGTGCTTGTATATGCTAGGTTTTATTTCACTTGTGTTTCATTATATAGTTTCTCACTGTTTTGCACATTTTGCACATTTTCATTCAGGTTTTGTTTTTATGTAGTTCTTTCACATGTACAGCGGCACATTTGACATTTCAAGTGCTTGTATACTGTAGGTTTTAGTTCACTTGGGTTTCATTATATATTTTATCACTGTTTTCTACATTTTGCACATTTTCACTTGGGGTTTTACTTCATATTGTTCTACTGTTGCACTGTTTTCTGTTTTTTTTATTTCTGATCTTTTGCAGACTTTATAAACTCTCTTTCTTGAAATGTGGTCCTTGCTTTTATTATTGACATTCATTTACATTGCTTGTGATGATGAGGGTTAACAAGAAAGGTCATGTGCAGTGGGAACTTAGTCTGCATTGTGTGGTGGCAGGCAACAATCTCCAGGGCTCATTCTTCATGTGTGTCACACTTGAGGAATATGGGCTACAGAGCTTCAACCACCATTACACTTGAGGGATAAGGGTTGCTGCTGCCATCACACTGGAATGATGGAGTCCACAGTGCTGCTGCTACCATCACACCAGAGGGATGGGGGCTGCAGTGCTGCTGCTGCCATCACACCAGAGGGGTGGGGACTGCAGTGCTGCTGCTACCATCACATCAGAGGGATGGGGGCTGCAGTGCTGCTGCTGCCATCACACCAGAGGGATGGGGACTGCAGTGCTGCTGCTGCCATCACACCAGAGGGATGAGTGCTGCAGTGCTTCTGCCGCCATTGCACTGGAAGGATAGGGGTCCATAGTGGTGCTGTTGTTATACCTCAGGGATAGGGGTTGTAGTGCTTCCGATGACTTCATGCCTTGTAATTATTACAGTAAATTAATAGCTACAAGTATAGATGTACAGCAGTAGAGGTCAAAATGCAAACATGCATGCTAACAGACTAAAAAAAAGGTTAAATATAGGTCACAAAGCAAACACCAGTAAAATTGGGTTTTGCCATTGCAGACACCGGTGACAATACCAATTTTGCCAGTCAGCAAAATGGAATTTGCCTTTTCACAATCACGGGAAACCAGTGTCCCTGGGTTTTTATGTGAAATAAATAAAAAATAAGTAAATAAATGATAATTAAAAGGCTAATGCTTGTGGTTCTGATGCCAGCTGACTGCACCCCCTACTCCTATAGATACCCAACAACCCACTGCCATCCAGCTCTAGGTGTTTTGCTTTTCCTCCTCCCACCTCTCCTTTTTCTTTGGCACTCTTCATCTCCTGATGGGTCCTCTCATGTCCTTTAGCCCGATCCCCACCAGACACTTATTTGAGGGTGGAAATGACAGAGAAAGCCAAAGTAAACAGTATACACAAGCACTACACAACCAGTCAGCTGGACTCAGAGCTGAAAGGCTAACACTTGTGGTTCTGAGGCTGGTTAACCACACCCCTTACTCCTATAAATACCCAGCAGTGCCCTGTCCTCCTGCACTAGGTCCTCCTTCTCTGGCACTCTTCATCTCCTGGTGAGCCCTCTCATGTCCTTTAGTCCGATCCCCTTCAAGCAAATATTTAAGGGTGGAAGTGACAGAGAAAGCCAAGGTAGACAGTATACACAAGCACTACACAACCAGTTAGTCGGACTTAAAATTACAGCTACTGTAAGGTTGCTTGGAATTCATCCAACAGAATCGGATTCTTTGGAATTCAGATAATTTCCAGAATTCAGAATTTCTATATTAGGCGCCAGAAATTTGAATCAGAAAAGATTGACGCAGATGCAGAATTGGAATCAGAATCTATTTTGATTTCACGTTAAATTCCATGTTCCAGTAAACAAAAATCCTTTGCATGGGATGCACAGAGTGACAATGTTTACTAAGCACTACAGCATAAGCTGCAAAACAAGAATCATTCCACCCTGGCACAGTCCTCCACAACAACAATACTGCCTTCGGTGATGTTGTGTGACTTATTGGGCAGTTAGCTGCTACTCATAACACTGTAGGGTGGTTTGTCCCCATCTGTCTGACACTTGACCACGTTGATGCGGTGTTTGCTGGTCTGAGGGAGTAGACAAATCTAGTAGTCCACTGGCAAATGAGTGCACGCTAATTACTCCCCCTGCCTCTGACCATCCACATCCACACATCTAAGATTCCACATCACAGGGTCAGCCCTTGTCCACTACACAATTCCTGGAGTGACCCCAATTAATCTGTGGGTCCAGCTCTGATGACTGCTGTCTCTATCTCTTCAGATACTATGTGAGATATAACCCAGTGATGGATGATGTTGTTGTGACCTACCAGGACATATCCCTGGGAAAATAGAACACTCCTTATACCTCTCTCAATGAGTGTGTAGTCTGTTTCCCCAAGGGTTTTGTGTTGGTAGGCCTGCATCATCCATTAGTCAGGTCACATCTCTCAAGTGGCCTTGGAGGATTGAGTTGGGAGGCTTAAGAAGCAGTTGTTGAGATGAGATGGAGTAGTTTACTAGAAAGGACACAGAATGGATGGACTCAAGGAATACTTTTAGCTCAGGTGGCCTTCATGTTCCACGACCATTTGTCAGTTAGCCAAGAGGTAGCAACCACTGAACAACTTACTGGACTCTGACTGAGGTCCTTCTGAGGTGGTGGGAGGAATGGAGATAACTATGACCACTGCCACGCAGTGTGGAGCTAATGGCAGAGGTACTATGGACAAGGACGGTAGGAGTGGACTTACTAGTATGAGAGTGGACTGAGACAGATGAGCAGCAGCACTGGCACTGAATGGTCACCCACCAAAGACAGACTAAGTGGCCTGATCAGGCAGGGCCTGTCATCACATATAGGAGACAGAAGCTCCCCAGCCACCGATGTCTCCAGTCCAAAATTCATCCGGAGTGGGCAGCGGCAGTAAAGTAGGAGGAATGCCTGTGTACTGTGTGGGGGTGGGAAATGAAGCCTGACAGGAAGGCTTTTACAGTGTACCTGGTGGGGAGAGGCTTAAAAGAATACTTGTCAGTATTCCGAAGTGAATTTGGAATTGTGATCCCTACTTTGATTCTGTTCTGTTTCTTCTTTAAGAATTGGAATGGAATTGGAGTCAGAACTGGAACTGCTGACATTCCTAATGTGAACAAATGGCTCAGATTTCAGAGAATCTGAACACTCTGACTACAGGTATAGTTTCTTAAACTTTGGGGAAATAAGTCATATAAGGTTGCTGATGGGGAACTAGGCCTGAGTTATTGTTATGACATCACTAGTAGCTCTTCCTGAAACTAGTTTTTTATTTTTTTTGAACAGGGTGTAAAATCAGGGTTACAAAATGGCTTGTAACTTTTAAACAAAGTAATAAGATATCTAATTTCTGGTATGAAGCTCATTGGGGATATGCTGATTCTAAATCTGCAATGTAGCATGCTTGGTCAGGCTCCCTCTTATTGTATACCACAGTATGTTATAATGTTGTAGGCCTAAGGCTTGTAATCTTACATAATGAGAAAAAGCTCCCATCCCAACCCTCCTTCCACACCCTTGATGGAGGCACAATTGCTGACTTGCCCTCATTTAAGTACCTTGGTGTCTCGCTTGACCAGCATCATGACTTTGCACAGCACATAGACACCATTCACAAAAAACTTCACCTCAAACTTGGTGCCCTCTTTAGGAACAAAAGCTGCATCCTGCTACCGGACCATCGTGATATCATCACCAAGATGATCCTCCCCATCCTTGATTATGGCGACATAGTCTATGGTGCCACCCAAAGGTCCACCCTGGCCAGACTGAACCATTTTTTCCACTCCTTCTGACATTTTGCCTTGAACTGTCCTCCCCACACACCCCACTGCTCTCTGTACTCTGCTCTCTCTCTTGCTTCCCTGGAAAATCGCCGCCTAACCCACTGTGCCACTTTCATTTCTAAGTTCTGGCTGGCTTCCTCCCCCCATCAAAGCTCCTTTCTCTCACCTATGCTCCCCTCCTCCTACTCCCTTTGCAATCCATGCTATCACTTCCTATTGCTCCCCTCTCATAAATCCCTTGCTGGCCAGGCTGCTTTCTCCTTCCACCTTCTTAAACTCTGGAACTCTCTCCACCAACCATTTGCTCTGCTCCCTCCAAATGCTCTCCAGACTCTCCACTCCAAATCCAGTTTGCTCCTTTCTGTAACTGCCTTAGTTAATTGCCCCTTCCCCTCACCCAACTCTCTCTGTCTTTATGCTGCCACCTACTCCTGGTCTTTCCCAACCTCCCTCTCCCCTCACTTACCCTTCCTGTAACTGTCCCTTGTAAATTGCCCAACCCCCCACCCAATCTCTTCCTTTCATCATGTTTCCACCTACTCCTGGTCTCTCTCAACCCGACCTTCTCTCTACCTCCTCCTTCCCCCACCTCTCCCCCAACCATGTCAAATTCACGTCACCAAATTACTAACATCCTATGTGACCCTGATACTCCTGAATCTGTTAGCACATTTGCACACTGTTAATACTCACTCCCTTATGACCTTCTTTTTTGTAAATGACGTGCTGTATAATTACTTTAGGACTGTAAATTCTGTGAATCTACTGTTCTAATGTTCTGTATAATCCCTGTACTTATCCCCCCCCCAATTGCATCTGGAAATAAACTAGTATGTCTTTCCTGGTGAAACTCTAAATAAATAAATACGTAGTTTAATGATTAAAATGATCATTGTTTGTAATCCACAAAAAAGTCTGATGACCTTACTGCAGGTCTTCAGCCTGGGCACTGCCACAGGAGAGTTAGTCCTGCTCAGGCTTTCCATTGCTGCCTGGCCCTTACAAACCAACTAACTAACAAACAAAGTAACTATTGACTTGATCCATAAAGGTGGCTATGATACACTCAATTTGTGTGTATCCCATCTACACCTCTATATACCCCAACTGTGGTCCATGACAGATGGAAGCCACAGCTCCATTCCACCTGCACCCTGCATATGTGGAGCCATGTATAGGCACAGTCGATGGCAGGAGGTACAGTGCTATACAGGATGATAAGCATCAAATCAGATGCTGCAGCTAGCACTGTAGTAGATCCCCTGCTCCGCACAGACTGCCATATCTTCATTGTGAAAACAACAAAGCATTCCATGATGGTGTGACTGGCTGTAATCACACGGTCCTCCTAGCTTACACAGGGAGCTGGAGACAGGTGGGTGGGGGCAAGTTGGGCCTGAGAGAGTCCTGTGTTGGGGTGGAGAGAGTGCATAGGTGTTGCAGCAGTCTCTTAAACTGCACAGCATCTGCCCTGTCTGCAGCCTTCTGTGGCACAGATAATCCAGCTAGTACACTGGGATCAGCTACAGGCACATCCCTCTTCTTCTGTGGCACAGATAATCCAGCTAGTACACTGGGATCAGCTACAGGCACATCCCTCTTCTTCTGTGGCACATATAATCCAGCTAGTACACTGGGATCAGCTACAGGCACATCCCTCTTCTTCTGTGGCACAGATAATCCAGCTAGTACACTGGGATCAGCTACAGGCACATCCCTCTTCTTCTGTGGCACAGATAATCCAGCTAGTACACTGGGATCAGCTACAGGCACATCCCTCTTCTTCTGTGGCACAGATAATCCAGCTAGTACACTGGGATCAGCTACAGGCACATCCCTCTTCTTCTGTGGCACAGATAATCCAGCTAGTACACTGGAATCAGCTACAGACACATCCTTCTTGCCCATCCTGACCCAGCCAGGTGCATAGCAGTGTGCCCAGTCTGGGACTGGGTGTGAAAGGGGCGTGCAGCCAGGGATGGGTTGCACAGAGGTCTCTAAATGTGTGGGGCTGGACCTCTGGGCATCCCCTGCATACATATGTAACCCTCCATGGGAACAGATTCCTTTGTGGATCAAGGCCTAACTGATCAAAAAAGTCTCAATTTTGTCTTGCCCCTTGTAAGAACTACTGCAGGCATGAGAACTTTCGCTTACTGTGTTGCTTCTGTTTGGAATACCTTTCCCATCAATGTTAAGCAATCTATCTCTACTAACACCTTTAATATGGCAGCTTTTAACCGTTTTAAAATGCTGAATGATTGTGTATGTAAATGAATTGTGCTGTATTATTGTAATTTTTGTATTTTATTGTCAATATATGTATATCTGTATGATGCACTTTTACTTGACTTCAAGTCGTACCTGAAAACAGAATGTAAATTCCAGAGTACTTACCTGCAATGTCAGTGTCAGTGGCTCAGTAGGTAGCACACTCTCCTCTGAGGCTTGGAGATTAGAGGGCTGTGGGTTCAATTCCCACATCTGGCACTTGGGTTAATATCCCAGTAGTGACACTGTAGTGCAGCATGAGAGGGGTGCTGCACTTCTGAGGTGCCGTCTTTTGGATGAGATGTTAAACCGAGGTCCCATCTGCCTGGATTGGTGGTAGTTCAGTGGATGTTAAAGATCCCATGGCACTTATCGAAAAGAGTAGGAGAATTTCCCCGGTGTCCCGGCCAAATTTCCCTCTTTCACTAAAAAAAAAAAAAATCACCAACAGCTTAATCTGGTTCAAGGTCAGTTGGCATTCATCTGTATCCCCCTCCCCTGGGTCATGCCTGAAAAATGACAGGATTTGTCTAGTGCACTTACCAGTCAACAAAGAATAAAAATATCAAATGAAACTAGGAAAATGTTGCAGGATCAAAGCCCTGATCAGTTATTTATTTTTTATTTCTTGCATATTCGGAAAATACCGTTGAGTGCAAGACTCATTTACAAAGGATCCACGTCACATAAAGTAGAACATTACAGCAGTGATCACAAATTCAAGAGCAGGATTCATACAGGTTAATTACAGGGAGTACAATATAAAGCTAGCAGTCTGATCCTAAGGCATATAAGAGTAGATCTAAGTTGCTTAGATTAAAGGCTCTAGATTTAGAGTTGGACAGGTAACTTTGGTAGGTACAGAAAGAAAGAGGGTGGGAGGGAGAGATGGAAGTCGGCCAGAGGCTCTTGTCAGGGGGAGGAGATGGGGGCAGGGCCAGAGACAGTCACAGGGGTTGGAGGACTGGAGATGGCCTCTGAGAAGGGTTTTGAAGGGGCCAGTTCTGTTTTCAGTAGTGAGTGCACTGGGCAGGCTGTTCACCCAGGAGGGGGCCCTGTAGCTGAAGGACCTTTGGAATTGGGAGGTTCGGCACCTGGGGACTGATAGGAGCTGCTTACCCGAGCTATGGGTGTTTCTTGGAGTCGGGGCCAGTTGGATTATAGAGGTGAGGCCAGATGGGAAGAGTCCCAGGGCAATCTTTTTGGCCATGAGGCATGTGTGGAACCGGATTCTATTGTTGAGGTTCAACCAGTTGGTGGAATTATATAGAGAGCATGTATGGGTGAGCTGATCACAGCAGAGGATGAGGCAGCATGCTTTGTTCAAGGAGAGACGGAGTCTGCCTAGGGCCGAGGTGTTTGCAGCTCCATAGATAAGAATACCATAGTCAAGAAGAGAGAGGATAGAGGAGGAGACAGTGAGCCGAAGAGCTTCAGGAGTCAGACAGTGTTTGAAGCGATAGAAAATTCCAAGTAGGACATTCAGGGAGGTGGACAGATTATGGATGTGCTGGTGGAAGTTAAGAGACGGGTCTAGGGTGAGGCCCAGATATTTAAAGGTATCCACTTGCTCGAGGGGGATCCGATTGGCAGTTAGAATTTGGGAGCAGAGCACCTTCTGGGAGTTCAGAGGGCGTAAGAAGAACATGGCTTGAGTCTTCTTGTAGTTTAGAATAAGACAATGAGTGTAGAACCATGTTTCAGCATCAGAGAAGGAGGACTGGAAGGAATTGTGGAGTTGAGTGGGGTCTGGATTGGAGGAATATAAGACCGCATCATCCACATACATTAATAGATTGCCAGAGCAGGATGAAAGTAGGGAGTTAAGGAAGAGAATGAACAAGAGAGGGCCGAGGAAGGACCCCTGCAGAACACCAGCGTGGATAAGCAGTTTGCTAGATAAGGTGGTGCCAATTTTGATCTGTTGGAACCAGTCCGATAGGTAATCAGTGAACCAGCCAAGGGCATCCTGAGAGAAGTCAGTGTTAGAGTGTGTTTAGTAGTAGGGAGTGGTTGACCGTGTCAAATGCCTTAGAGAGGTCTACAAAGACCACACCCGTGATGTGTCCTCTGTCTAAGGCGGAGTGGACGTGTGTGGTGAACTCCAGGAGGGTTGTTGTGGTACTGTGCCCATTGCGATAGCCATGTTGCTGTTTACTGAGTAGGTCGTGATTGTTAAGGTGGCCGGTGAGCTGGTCGGAGGCAATAAGTTCAAGGGACTTCGATGAGGGGGGAGGATTGAGATGGGGTGGTAGTTGTTGGTGGAGGTACAATCTCCGTATTTAAATATGGGGGTAATGGAGGAAGAAATCCACTGTGAGGGGACTTTCCCTCTGCAGGGGGAGTGGTTGAGAATATGGGTGAGGGGGTGGAGAACCTCATGAAGCATGAGCCGGAGGAGCATCAGGTCTAAGGAGTCACTACTGTAATGGGCATTGCTTAGGGCTTTTTCTAGGTAATATTTGGCAGACGCAGGGCAGACACATCAAAGGCGAAAAGAAGGGGTGGCAGGAGTGGTCTGGAGGTAGGAGGGAGTGGGTGGGTGTAAGAAGTTAGGAGGGAGGACATGGCAGAGATTAGTGAAAGCATGGTTAAAAGCTGCTGCAATAAGAGAAGGGTCAGACAGGCACCCATCGACCACTATCTGATTAGCGGGAGGATTAGAGAAGCCAGTGTTGGAGAGAGTGTTTCATAGGAGGGAGTGGTTTACCATGTCAAATGCCTTAGAGAGGTCTACAAAGACTGCACCCGTGATGTGTCCTCTGTCTGAGGCAAAGTGGACATGTGTGGTGAACTCCAGGAGGGCTGTTGTGGTATTGTGCCCTTTGCGATAGCCATGTTGCTGTTTACTGAGTTGGTCATGATTGTTAAGGTGGTCAGTGAGCTGGCCATGGTTAACTGAGCAACATAGACACCAAAATTCCTTGTATGCTTGATTCTGATCTCTTAATGGTAATATACCATCCCCTTAATTCTAAAATATTGTTGATTTTTTTCAGATAAATTAAGTGTTCATAAATGACTGAAAGCTCATGCCAAACAAAATTCCCAAGCTAACATCTCATTTGTAGCAAGTGAAAAAATGGACTTGGAGTGAAGTTTTACCTGGGAAGGGGGATGAGGGTTCAAGTGGCAAATGTGTGTGTGCATATAATTGTGCAAAGAAGAACTGTAAGCTGCATCATTTAGACTGGGTATATGCCATACTGATATTGGGGCTGTCATAATGAGGATATCGGCTACAAAGGGATTGCTCAAAGAACCTACCTTTCAGATGAGGAGGAAAATGACCATCACCAAAGTAATGAGCTTCTAATGGGAGAGCAGTGGTACCAATGTCATGGAAAGAGACTTTTGCTTAATTCCTTACTAATTGCCTATATAAAGAGTAGTTACTTACCATAACAGTAACTGTTTCAGAGTATCTCCTCCATTGAGCCACACCATTGGAACTGTAAGCCACATGCATCAAGACCACCCAGAAACTGTTTCTAGCTGGGGCTGTCCATGTCTATATGAATCAGCACTGCCTATATAAGGTATGCTGACACCAGTTCAACAATTTTACCACCACTGACATTACAGTGACAACAGCAACAGTCACTCCATGTCAGTGTGGGACTTGACACTACTCTGGTCTTCACCCCTCCCGAATCAACTGTGACTCGGAGTTGATTATTTTAGTTATGAGGGTGCAGTGATGGGGGGTTTGGGGGCAAAGCCCCCACTGAAAAAAACAAAGTCTTCACGGAACAGCTTTATGCCGACTGCAGTTAAGGTCAACATAAAGCTGTCGTTATAAAGTTGGTCGACAACAAATGTTTCGAACCAGCATCATGGATCCCTGTATAACATGGGCAGACTCATTACATTTCATGTGCCTGGGACAAGCTTTAAGGATTATCGAACTGGCAGGGACCAAGGCAACCAAGACCAAAACCAGGTTCCTTGGCTGTTGCTTTGCTGCTACGGTGTCTGTCTGACCATCTGATAGTCCTCGACCAAAGAAACAGCCTTTTCCCCACTTTCTGGTCAGTGTTCTTTTACCCAAAGCTGCACTTCTGTGGGAAAAATGTTGATGAATTGCTCAACTGCAGATATGTTGATGATCTGTGGGACTGTTTTGTCCTCTGGTTGAAGCCATTTAATGAGGAGTTCTTTGAGTCCAGTGAAAGCTTCTTGAGGACTGTTGTCTGAGTGATATTTCATGGACCGGAATTTCTGCCTGTAGGTCTCTCCTGAAATATTATATCTTTTTTTTTTTTTTTTTTAATTGATGTCTCTCCCTGGCTTACCTGGCCTGCTCCCCTTCCAGGCAACCTCTGGGGACCCCGTCCGCTGTCCACATGCAGCTCACTCCAGGAACCCTGTCATTTTATCTCCTGTGGCTTGTACCCCACAGCAGGATGGTGGGGTGCCTCCTATCTCACCCACCTATTCCAGATCAGCAGTCCTGAGCCAGTGCACTGAGGATGGCCATCAAGCCGCCTGGCCAGGAAGCACAATTTCCCTCCTCTTTTTTTACTGTTCCCCCAAGTCAGTGGGCGTGCAATGATGCTGGTGGCCAGGAGCATGCTCGCATCCACACACGCCCCTGTCCTGGCATCTGCCCCTGACTCCTCCCCAGTGTACAGCATGCATCCCTGACCCCCAGCCTCCCCCAGGAGGCAGTCAGGCGCCCATCATCTTGAACCCCCCTTCCCAGAGAGGGAGAGCAGTCCATCAGACACTCGATCCCTCTCCTCCCCTGCCAGCCCCTGGTGACCTGTGCTAATTCCCGAACCCAGGTCACCAGCATGGCACGAGGTGCGGCGACCTGCGCCTCTGCCCTCAGCACTGGCTGAGATATTATATCTTTTAAGGATTTCTCTTTTCACAAGGTCATAGTTTTCTGACTGTGAAGTGTCCATATTGCTGTGGGAAAATTAGGCTTTACTTGTCAGATAAGGTACAAGCCTAATTGCCCACTGCTGTTTTGGCCATTGACAGGCTTCAGCAACTCTTTCAAAAATTGTCAGGTATGCTCTGATGTCACCTGAGGGACACAACTTTGTAAGTTTAATGTCTTTTAAGTTGTTTGTGTTTTGCTGATCGAATGGACCTCTACCAGAACTTAACGTTGATAGCTTGCAAGGCATCCAGCCATCACTGCATCTTTTCCTTTCTCTGCTGCTCCAGTCACTGCATTTCTTCATTTCTCTGCTTCTCCATCTCTGTTTGTTGTTTAGTCCACCATCTGAAAAAGGCAGACATGTTTTCAGATTCTGTCCCTGCCTGTTCTTCTGTCTTTGGTTCCAGCTGCACAGTCTCCATTTGGACTTTTGTTTCTGATTCTAGTTTGGCTTCCATTTTTCTGGTTATCACTCCTGGACTTGCTGTTGCAGGATCCATACTTTTCTTCTGTGCTGCCCTGGTACCAGGTCTAGTACCCACACACAACTCCTGTATTAAAGTATGCACTGTGTAAATCCCACTTCTAAACCCAACTGCCATCAAGGCATAGATCAGAAAGCATAGGCAAACTAGGAGAAGTAAAAGAATTTGTGAGTAGCATTTTATTATTTTTAATAACACTAAAATAAAAAAAAATGTACAGGCTAGCTTTTACACATGCAGTTCTAACAAAGCAAAGTCCTTTATCTGAGGATATCTCTAAACCTAAATCTCAATATCTATCTGTCTCTCTCTCTCTCTAACAGAAGATTAATTATAGTGGCGCAGTCGCACCACTATATTTAGGGTTGACATATCACTTCTATGTTAAAGTCAAAATCTGGGGAGTTAATAATTTTGGACCCATTCAACAGATTTGCCTGAAATGTGGTATGTGTGGTGGGGCACAGTAGATCTTTTTATTTGCCAAATTTAGTTTTGGTCAGACGTACGGTCTTTGCACACGAAAACACTGAAAAAGCAAAAGTATCCATTTTTGGAAGCAGCTTTTGGGATTTTGTACATGGTCCTGCATGGCTGTCATGTGGTGTGCTGCTCTGCAAGATGGCTTTTTGAAAGAGCTTTGGAGGTCAAACATGCTGCTTTTCATTTGGTGAAAAAAATATTAAGGCTTTCAAAAGTTATGCCACTTTTAAGTTCCCATTATGAGCCAAGGGGAAAATTTATATGTTTGTTTTGTGAACAAAGAATGGAGTTCTGGCCATCTCATCCCACCTGGCAGTCAAAGAATTTGCAGCCCTGCAGTTCAAGAATCTTTGTCCCTGAGAATTCTTTGATCGCGAGGTCCACCATCTTGTTTTTAGATTTCCGATCATAAAAATGCACGTATCTTGGCTCAGGGGTCACTCCTGAAGTAAAACTTGGATGGGTTTTACTCAGGGGGTTCCAATCTATCAAGCCATGCCTTTGGTTTCATTCAAAATGGTCAAACAATTGAGTTAAAAGGTTTTAAAATCTTTGATCACGGCTCACTAATGATCTTTGATCGCGAGATTCTTTGATTGCGATCATGTGTCACGAGTGAGGGATGAGATGGCTGAATTAAAAAATCAAATGTCTCAGCCATGGGGTGCTGTAGGAAGACAAATGAGAGTGTGTTCTGCTCAGGGAGCTTCGTTCTATTAAGGCATGGTAGTGGTTTCATTTAATTCTGCCTAAAACTCGAGTTACTGCATTTTTTATTCTTTGATCTTGAGCCTGCAATTTCTTTGATCACGAGCCTGCAAATTCTTCGATCGCAATCCTACATCGCGAGCGAGGAATGAGAAAGCCCTTTGAAAAATGCTAATTTCTCAGCTCAGGGGTGGCCTAGGAACACAAATGAGGGTGGGTTTTGCTCAGGGGGCTTCATTCTATCGAGACATGGTGGTGGTTCCATGTAATTCTGTATAACACTAGAGTTACAGCATTTTTATTCTTTGATCATGAGCCTGCAAATTCATTGATCACAAACCTGCAAAATCTTTAATCATGAGATTCTTTGATTGCCATCTTTGATCGCAAGATAGGGACAAGATGGCCAGATTTTGTAATGCAAATGGTACTCACTATGAAAAAAACTGTTGGCAGGGATTCCACCTGGCAGGATGGGGGGGGGGGCAGAGCAGCAAGATGGCCGTGCTGCTGCTTTGCCCCATACCACGCTATTCGAGTGCTCCTGATTTTTGCCTTCTTTCATTCTTCCAGTTTTCCTTCAATAATTTATGAATGAAACTATTGCTAATTTTTGCTAGGAAATAAGATGGGGATAACTGAAGATGTTTCTTACTGCTGAGTAATATCGTCCGGCTGATGTTTTAATGGTTTAAACGCATTTTTCCTGCTTTTCTCAGTCATTATTGTGAGAGCACAGCAGTAAGTACAGAAGCTTGTTTCTCCCTTTCAACAAATGATATTTATTGCAACAGTTGCAATAGTTATATTTTCCAGAGAAATTACTAAATAATACAGATAACCCGACTGTATAGGTTGATGTACTCTGGCGTTTTTTATGTCTCCTGGTGTTTGCTGCTGCCTACTACAGAAATGCCAAATTAATCAGTCTTGCCATCAGGAGCTGTTTCTGCCTTAATTGCCATTCTATCCCAAAAGAAACAGTAAATTGTTTGATACTTAAAAAAATCATTGAGGTTTGCGAAGTGCTGCCAAGCCTGCTCCAGAAAGGGGGTTGGGGTGTCAGAGGTCAGAGAGTGTAAAACTGATAATGGGGCTGAGAGAGAATCTGGTGAAATATAAGAACCAACAAAGGCTGCTGCTCCACACTAACTGCCCGTGCTCGGCCACAGTAATTATGAACAAAACAAAAAATACCAGCACCAGACTTCTGGATTTACTCCATACTTTACTTAATTGATATAAAACATACAAACAAAGTTGAATACCTTATGCCATGATGGTTAAAGACCAGTAGTAACCCTGACCGGTTTCACCCTTTGGCTTTCTCTTGACCATCATGGCATAAGGTATTTACCGTGTTTGTATGTTTTTTTTATGAATTAAGTAAAGCAAGGAGTAAATCCAAGTCTGGTGCTGGTATTTTTTGTTTTAATTTGTTGAAATATGCAAACATTCCAGTGATCGCCGATAGTAAAAGCCTCAATCCCTTTCTGTCTGGATTGATGCCGCTGAGCAAAAGAAAGCTCAGTTTTACATGGTTCATTTGCTCCCTTTAAAAAAAAAAAGAAAAAGAAAGAAAGCTAAAATGCAAAACGCCAACCGCCAACTTCCTGCAGCTTGCAGTTGGCATCTGAATAACGCCCACCGTCCATTCAAACTGGTTACTGTTATATTTCCAAGAATGTAAAGTTTATTTATTTTTAAAACGTAGTGCACCTGAAATGGGTGGAGTATCTGTTAGGAGTTTTAAAGCCAAAGCAGTATTGCCATCGGGACCAATATCAGTATTTTAAACATCTCTTTGGTTTGTGAGTAACTGCCAAGTCTGCATCTGTAATAGGGATGTTACGGACTTCTAAATAGTATCTTATCTTAATAAACTTATTAATTCCACATTTCCTCTATATCAAACTCTATATAGCTACATTTGATTAAATGAATAACAGGCTCTGCTGGTTTGGGACCAGCTGCATGCTGTATTGTAATTTTTATTAAATGAATTACAGTCTGTCTGCCAGCTCAGGGTCAGCTTAACCTGTAGGATTTTTAACAAAAATATAACATCCTCTCTGATGGCTTGTGTTGAACTTTATGGTACATTTCTTCTTGGTGCACTTTTTATCCTTGTACTGTAAGGTATGTGCCTGTTCAGGTACTGGGGGGGGGCTGGCTGTGTTCACTTGGGTGGGGTAGGGGTCTGGCTGTTTTAGGGGGTGGGAGAGCTGGCTGTGTTCATTTCAGGTTGGGGAGGACTGGCTGTGTCAGCACAGGGACTGTTTGAGTGGATGGGGAACCAACTGTATTCATGAGAGGGGTGGCCTTGTAATGTTGGTGGGGTGTGAGAGCTGGTCATGTCTGCTTGGGTGGGACACTGGCCATGCTCGTGGGGTGGGAAACTGTCTATGCCAGCTTAGGTGGGGTGGGTGTGACTGGCCATGTCTGTGAGGGTAGGCGTGTGTTGATGTGGGAGCCAGGATTGTCTCCTGTGGGGGCATATTGGTGAGGTGGGGAGCAGGCTGTGTCTGCTTAGATGGGGTGGGAAGGGCTTGCCATGTTGGTGGTGTGGCAGTGCCCATGACAACACTATTTAAACAGCACTGCCAGTCATTTATTGAAAATCAAATATTTTCAACAAGAGATTGGCAGTGATGCATTTATTGTAGTTTTACTGAAATGGTTGCATTCTATTTGGGTGAGCTAGCCATGTTTGGTGGATATTGGCTGTATTCACGTGGGTAGGGTGGAGGGGACTGGTCATGTTGGTGCTAGTGGGAAGAGTGGGGCTGAATTCATTTCGGAGCTCTGACATGAAAACTAAGAAACCCCTTTTCATAGAAACAAAGTAGAGTTGCCAAATTAAGCTTGAAAGAAATGTAATTCTTTTTAAAATAATTGTCATAGCATTTGGGGGGATGCACTACTTAGAAACATAGAAGATAAGGGCACCCAGGCCCACTGCATCTGTCCTGTTTTGTATCATACACCAGTAACACCCCTGAGAACTATGACTGGAACTTTGTTTCAGAGCAAGAGATTAATTTTGGTATTGGTATTTGTTTAATGTTTGGGAGATGTGTGGCTCTCCATTAGCAAATGAAGGCATGTTACTTCAAAGAGGCTAATTCAGGCAATTTAATGTTAGGACTGAACCAAGGGAGTCCATCTTGGCATCTGGTGGTTCGGTTTAATTCACGTCTGAGCTGACAAACAAGACCCAGAAATGTGTGATTTGGACACATGGGACATAAGCGTGCAGGGATGGGGCTGTAATGCTGCTGCCATCACACCTGAGGAACGTGGTAGGACAGCACTGGATATTCCCACAACTGGGCCCAAAATACACCAGAATGTATCAAAAATCCAAACATTTTCTGGAGGCTTAGGCAGCCCCTAGCCTACTGGTTACAGGTGTTTGTGCATACACTTCTTTAAAGGCTGGTTACTCCCCTGCCTGAGGTTACTACGCTCAGTGGAGAGTTTCTCTTTTGTTTAATTTGCAGGTACAGCTGCAGAATGGGGAGAAGGGAGACAGAAGGAGCCAACGCTCTAGTCTGAGTTCGAGCAGAGCCACTTAAGCCTATGGACACTTGCAAAAAGGGAGCTTTGAAGGAGCCAAAAGAGCATGTATTCTCATATAAATATTAATTATAAATATTAATTTTGATAGGAGCCCAGGTGAATGGTAAGCATGGAACTTCCATATTATCGGGAGAAGAAAGATTACCTATTTGTTTGACTAGGAGCTCAGTAGATAAGTGGTCTGCCTTTTAACATTTCTAAATGCTTGAAAATGGCAGGCAGAAGCATTGAACTCTTACTGTTTGTGATGTCTTTCATCATTTCTGTCTGCTTAGATAATGAACTGAATTCCATAAGGAAAGAAAATCGTTGTTTTGATTGCCTTGACTGGACTCCCAGCTTAAGGAGCCGAATGCCAAAATGCTCGGATGGCCCTCGCTCCCACCAATTTGCGCAAGTTCTTAGATTTTTATTCTTTCTCAGAAAGTAAGGAAATTCTGTACAGAAAACTGAGTTAATGCATCATTTAGGGCAAAAACACAAAAAGTCAGGAAATGAAAAATATTTAGGGTTGCTCCTTCCCCGGACCCGCCCATCATCCAAAGATTGACAGCTGATGGGGTATGTTATTGAGGTTGTGAGGCCTAAATGTCACCCCATTCTTATTTACTGTGGTAATGCACAAATGGTGATTTATATTCGATTTTGAAGTGTGCTCAAGTGGTATACTGTGGCCTTTTTATATGGTGAACTCCTCCCAATGGGACCCTTTATAACTCTTTGATTTATAATTTGTTAGATATACGACGCTTTCATGAAAAGACTTGCCTGCTTCTGTTGTAAGCTGAGAAACTTGCTATACTGCAGAGAACAAACTAGAACGCATTTGAGGAACTGGGAACCTGGTAAAGCATAATATTGTTGGAGACTTGTTAGGAAGGTAAGCTACGCTTTCTACAGAAAGTTTCATTTTTTCTTATTGGCATTAAGAAGAGAATTGCCAGATTCCATTAAAGTGTAGTAATTTTATAACCAGAGGGGGTGAAATACAACTGAAGTTGCTTGATTCCTGTGCTAGAGACCTAGGATTTGGAAGGATATTTGTGCAACATTTTAGAAGTGCCCTGCTGGCTGAGCAGTGAGTTTATCCCTGATTTCAGATAAGGGTTTGTTTATTAGAAGCAGACATAGCAAAGTGTCTTCACTGAAAGGCCTGCTTACATCACAGGTGTCACTAGTCAATCAATTGATTCTGGGTGGGGCTTTTATCACTGAGCTGTCTTAGACAAACTACACAGTGAGAAGCCAGTCAGAAAAGACTTGCCTGCTTCTGTTGGAAGCTGAGAAACTTGCTATACTGCAGAGAACAAGCTAGAATGCATTTAAGGAATTGGGAACCTGGGTAAAATATAATATTGTTGGGGACTTGTTAGGAAGGTAAGCTATGCTTTCCACAGAAAGTTTCATTTTTTTCTTACTGGCATTAAGAAGAGAATTGCTGGATTCCATTAAAGTGTAGTAATTTTATAACCAGAGGGGGTGAAATACAACTGAAGTTGCTTGATTCCTATGCTAGAGACCTAGGATTTGGAAGGATATTTGTGTAACATTTTATAAGTGTCCTGTTGGCTGAGCAGTGAGTTCATTTTTATTCCTGGACTCAGTAGAGTGGCTTGTGTAGGAGCAGTGGTCTAGTAAATTGTGGTGTTGGTTGACTTACTATAAAGGGCAGTACTCACCAGGGCAGTGGAGCAGTGGTGTATTTGATTGTTTCTAACAGTCACCAGTGGTTGTGGCCTACCCACCCACCTCCTCACCCCACCCACCCCAGGTGTGGCATTTCCTTATAGCCAAGGTTCTGACATCACTTCTCAACAGGTCTTGAGGCAGAACTGTAATAGTCTTAATAACCCAGCACAGTGCATTAAGGGTAAGTACACACCAAAAAAATATATATATTTTATATATTACTCATTGTATATTATAATGAAGAGGGACATGTGGGGAGTAGTGCAATGCACTGGCTGTGGGGCAGCAGTTTTCTGGGAGACATTCTGGAACCTGTGTTGCTGCCCTATTTGCAGGCAACTGTCAGCTTTGAGGGAGGAGGTTGCCCATCTCCAGGCTGAACTGGCAAGGACTAAGGAGGCCCCCTCCACCCAAAGAGCACCAGTTCCAAAACCACTGCCTCAGAGGCTGCCATGTGTGAAGAGTAGATGGACCTCAGTAGGTTCTGGGAGGGTGAGGGTGGTGGAACAGAGGTATAGCCCCTGAGTTGTACCTCTACACAAATCATATGTCAGTCTGACAAATCAAGGTTCCTCTATGATGACACCCTCAGTGGAGACCAAGAAGAATGCTGGAGACATCAACAAGGGAGACCCACAAAAGAGTGGCAAGGGACACCACAGGGGAAAGAAACAGCTTCTGATAAGGGACTCAATTGTTAGGGGTGTAGACCTTGGGAAGGGAGAGGAGAGGGAAGTAAGGTGCTTGCCTGGTGCCATGGCTTGGAAGGACAGGAAGCAAATCCTCAGGATTACAGAAGTAGCATCAAAAGAGAGGAAACTAGTATCATTATCCACCTCGGGACAAATGACCTAGCTAGGCATGAGATCAGTGCAGTGTAGGATGAATTTGTGGAGTTGGAGAGGGGCCTCAGACAGGTAGCAAGCACGGTAACCTTCTCAGAGGTGCTGCCAGTCTATGGCAGGGGTGAGGCTAGGGTACTGCATATGATGCAGTTTAATGAATGGTTGAAAAACTGGTGCAGAGCACAGGGCTTTGGCTTCATTGGGGACTGGGGGTCCATCTGGAAGGATGAAGGTCTATACTGGCATGATGGTCTGCATCTGTCCAGGAAGGGAAAGCAAGCTCATAGGTGACAGGTTTAGAGGCTTCCTTGGCAAGCTTTTAAACCAGCCAAGGGGAGGTGCTGATAGGAAACAGGAAAGTTCAAGCTTCCCCCCACAAAACATGGCAAGTAGTAGGGTAAACAGTGAGGTACAGAGCTTGACAGAGGGCAGGACAGGGGTAAATGGAAAAATAGACAAGGGCAATAAGAGCAGGGATTGGGTAAAAAAGGATAACGCCAACATTAAATGGAGGGCAATGAGTATCAATGCCCGTAGTCTTGGAAACAAGCTTCCAGAGCTAGTAGCCCTGATGGAAGAGGAACACTTGGATATTGTGACAGTCACAGAAACATGGTACATGGAGAACCATGACTGGGATGTCAACATACCAGGGTACACATTCTACAGAAGGGACAGGAACGGTGAAAGAGGAGGTGGAGTAGCTCTCTACATAGGGATCAATGCTACAGAACAAAAAAGTAAAGGGGGAGGAAAAGAGGCACTCTGGTTCACCTTGGAGACAGGGAATGGCATCACAATCTGCACAGGGGTTGTATACAGATCCCCATCTCAAGGGGAGGAAATGGACAAGAAAATGATAGAGGACATTCTCAAAATGGCTGAAAAAGGGGAGATACTATTGATGGGGGACCTGAATATGCCAGATGTTAACTGGACAACATGGACTGCAGCCACATCCAAGAGCAGGGTCATTCTTGATGCCCTACTGGGGGCATGCCTTAGACAGCTAGTGGTGGAAGCCACTTGGGAGAGAGCAATATTAGACCTTGTACTCTCAAATGGAGAGAGGATCACAAATTTAGAAGTCAGTAGACATCTGGGAACAAGCAACCACTGCACGGTGTGCTTCACAATAAACACAACCATGGAGACACGCCATACGAAGACAAGGATACTGGACCTTAGAAGGGCTGACTTTGGCATAATGGGTGAATACCTGAAGAGTGCATTAGCAAATGGCCAGAAAGGAGGAGTGGAAGAACAATGGAGAAAAATCAAAATTGCCATCATGGAGGCAACAAGCCTTAGTGTGAAACAAAGAAAACAAAGCGGAATAAAAAAACACTATGGTTCTCAAAAGAGGTGTCAGGGAAGGTTAAGGAGAAAAAGGCTGCATTCAAAAAGTATAAGGAATCACAGTGGGAGCACAACAGGGAACTGTATCAATTAAAGCAGAAAGAAGTGGGGAAGGTAGCCAGAAAAGCAAAGGCCCAAACCAAGGAAAAAAATAGCCAACTCAGTTAAGAAGGGGGATAAAACCTTTTATAGGTACATTAGGGAGCATAGAAAGGTTAAGGAAGGGATAGTGAAGATTAATAAAGGAGAGGGGAGATGGGCAGAGGGAGACAGTGAAAAGGCAGAGATACTGAATGAATACTTCTGCTCAGTATTCGCAAAAGAAGAAGAGGAGGAGTTACCTAAACCAAACAATAGAAGCACTTGGGTAGTGGGTTGACGCCAGTCCATTTACAGAAGAAAGAGTCCTGAAAGAACCCTAAAACCATGGTGTGACAAAGCAATGGCCTGATGGGATTCACCCAGAACTAAGAGAGCTAAGGAGGATTTAGTGACTCCACTCAACTACACTTTTAACAAATCATGGGAAGATGGAGGGTACCTGAGGACTGGAGGAGGGCAGATGTGATTCCCTTCACAAAAGTGGAGCAGGCAGAAACAGGAAACTACAGACCTGTTAGTTTGACCTCAGTGGTGGGGAAAATGATGGAATCACTTGAAAGAAAGAATTGTTCAGTACCTAGAGGCCAGCAGGGCACAGGACCCAAAGCAGCATGGATTCACTGCAGGAAGGTCATGTCAGATGAATCTAATAAATTTCTTTGACTGGGTGAACAAAGTAATAGACCAGGGAGGGGCTGTGGATATGGCCTTCCTAGACTTTAGCAAGGCATTTGACACAGTCCAGCACAAAAGATTAATAATCAAGTTAGCCAGCCTGGGAGTGGGTCCCAGGGTGGTAGCCTAGGTAGCAAACAGGCTGCACAACATGACACAGAAGGTAATAGTGAATGGAACACATTCTGAAGAAAGGTTACTTAGTGGAGTACCTCGCTCAGTATTGGTCCAGTCCTCTTTAACGCCTTTATAGGTGACATTGCAGAGGGTTTGAAGGAAAGGTATGCCTCTTTACAGATGACACAAAGATCTGTAACAGAGTTGATACACAAGGGAGGGGGTAGAAAGGATGAGAAGGGACTTGGCAAGGTTGGAGGAATGGTCAGACATATGGCAACTTAGATTCAATGCAAAGAAGTGCAAAGTAATGCACCTGGGAAATAAAAATCCAGGAGAAGAGTACACAATAGCAGGGGAGATTCTAACAACAACAATAATGGAAAGGGATCTGGGTGTAGTCATATCAGATGACCTAAAGGTGGGTAAGCAATGTGAGAAGTCAGTAAGGAGAGCTAGGGGATACTGGGATGCATAGGGAGAGGCATCACAAGTAGAAAAAGGAAGTGGTTATCCCTCTGTACAGACAGTTGGTGAGACCCCATCTGGAGTACTGCGTGCAGTTTTGGAGATCTCATCTACGCAAGGACATAGACAGGATGGAAGCAGTCCAGAGGAGGGAAACTAAAATGGTGGAGGGTCTACATCAGAAACCACATGAAGAGAGACTGAGAGAGCTTAATATGTATACACTTGATGAAAGGAGGGACGGGGGGACATGATAGAAATGTTTAAGTACCTCAAGGGAATCAACAAAGCCCAGGAGGGGAGCATCTTTCAGAAAAAGAGATGTGTAAGAACAAGGGGGCACAATTTAAAGTTAGAGGGGGGACGGCTCAGGGGTAATGTGAGGAAATTCTTTTTCACGGAGAGAGTGGTGGATGCATGGAACCGCCTTCCTGGAGAGGTTGTGGGGTCTAAAACAGTGGGGGAATTCAAACATGCATTGGACAGACATTAAACAATTATAGTGGGGGGTTGCAAGAAGTAGGCTGTTGGTTAACTAGAATCTGCAGCTTATCCAATTGGTAGGGAAATGGGCAGACTGGGTGGGCCAAGTGGTCTTATCTGCTGTCAAAGTCTATGTTTCTACGAGCAGTACTGTTATGAGCATGGACTCCAGCATTTTCTAGGAGTTTCATTTCATATCTAGGGGTTTGCTGCAATTTGCATAAAAGGAAAATTTGTGGTACTAATTGTATATCTGGTAGCACTTTTAGTAGATTGACTTTTTTGGCAGAGGTGTGTGCTGCTGATTTTTAAAGGTATACCCTGAGTTCGAAATTTGAGGCACTTGTGCTACTCCATAATGGGCCTTTTAACGGCAAGGAAATTGACACTACACAAAGGATGGGCTCTGGTGCAAACAGGAGCCCCTTCCTGCTTAAGGCTTGTTTGTTGTGGATTTATGTATACTTCCTTAGAATGGACTTGATAAATATAGTCCTCTAGTTCTATGAATGTGGGCAAGCAAACATGTAGACCCTTTTAGAGATAAAAACTGAACCACGTGAATTATTTTTAAAAGTCTCTAGCTGGATTAAATTAATTCTATTAATACTGCAAATAATGGTGGTGCAATCTTAACTACTGAAATGCCTGTTGTCCTCTGCTGTAATGCAGTCTAGTAGAATTGTTGAGCTTGAGATACAGCTCACATTTTTATGTTGGTACACTTGCGCAGCCAACATGATGGGACAGTGCAGCTTTGGAGGCGCGGTCACTGTTGGGTGAATGCAGGACACACACCAGTAGGTGTGTCCCGCATTCCCCAATCAGCCTGCATGTCAGCGCCACACCATGCATACATAATGTGGTGAGCACATCTAAGAAAAGGTCCGATGCAATTTGAGCAAAGCTCGTCAGATGCAGCAGGCCTTTTCTTGCCGTGCTCGCCGCCATTATGCACATGGCGGTACACCGGCCTCTGAACTGCCAAATTCAGGGGTGCCCAATCCCTCTGTCAGTTACCCCTGCCCTGCCTGCTGTACTGCTGATGGGGGAGCCGACTCCCTGTCAGCATAAATAACTCCCCCACTTGTTATATGCTGAGGGGGTGGCCAATCCCCCTTGGCTCTAACCCCCCCTTTACTTGTGTGCTGATGGGGGAGCCCACTCCCCGTCAGCATAAAAACCCCCTCTCCCCCCATTGTGAAATACCGATGGGGGTGCCTAATCCCCTCAGCTCGGCACCCCACGCTTTTTGTCTGCCGACGGGTGCCCAATCTCCGTAGCATAACCTGAACACTTCGGTTGTAGGTGCTCATCGAGGGTGCCCAATCTCTCCATCGGCTGCAGACCCCCAAAAAGTTAGTGGCACACTGGGAGCCCATCCCAGCATCCCAATCCCCTTGAAATACAAAAACTGCCCCGCAACATTTTTTTACCTGTAAACAGAAAATGGTCCCTGTAGTCTCCCTACCCACCACCCGCACTCCACTCACCCACTGGCATGGTTCCCCACATCCCTCACCCCACACTTACCTCCGAGCTCAGCTGCATAATCTTCGGTGGAATGGAAACATGTCTGCACTCTTCAAAGCTGACCACGAACTGAGGAAATGCCGGTAAGCTGTATAATGGGATAGATAGGGTTTTTTCAACTTTGGTGCATATCTCGGGCATTTTTTGGTCTTTTTGTACCAAATTTTCAACATGGGGTTTTTGGGACACCTCCTCATGAATTCTGTCACTGTTATGACGTTAATTGGTCCCAAAAGGTGATTTTGGATTCACTGCACGGAATCACCTTTTGGGACTGATTAACACAAGGACAGTGGCAGTGTTCATGAGGTGGGCTCTCAAAAAGCCTATGTTGCAAATTTGGTGGAAAAACTCCAAAAAATGTCTCTTTCATGAGCATGCATTGCGCAGTTGCTACACAGCTCATAATTTTGCAAATTCGCAATACTTTCATGCCTGATTTTCAACATTGTCATTTTTCTTTACCTCCTTGTGAACAGTACAGCTGCCATTTGTCACATCCTGGCCGAAATGTGTTTCCGCACTTCCCGCGAACAATAGCGCGATTGCTGTGGGAAACCAGTGTTCTGGACAGATTACAAAAATGCAAGTGACACTGTTCATGAGCAGAGGTCTGAAAATGCCTATGTAGAAAATTTGGTGATGATACTCCATAAAATGACTGTGTTACGAGAGTGCATTGAGTAGTTTGCACGCACGCTCATAAGTTCGCAAACTTATAATATTTTCACTCCAGATTTTCAGGATTACCATTGTTCTGCACTTCCTAATGAACAGTACAGCTGTCATTTTTCACATCCTGACCAAAATCTGTTTTTTTGCAGTTCCGGCACAGAATAGCGCGGTCGCTGTGGAAAGTCTGTGTTCGAGACATATTATGAAAATGACAGTGATACTGTTCATTAGCAGATATCCTAAAATGCCTATGTTTAAAATTTGGGGACTAAAGTCAATAAAAAGAGTGTTTTACTAGCGTGCGTTGCACAGTTTGCATGCACGCTCGTGACTTTGTGAATCTGTAATAGTTTCACTCCAGCTGTTCATCACTGTCATGTTTCCATACCTCCTTAAGAACTGTGCAGCTGGCTGAAATGTGTTTTCGCATGTCCGGTGCAGAATTGCACGGTCGCTGTGTGAAATCAGTTTTCGGGACAGTTCCAGGAAATGACAGTGACACTATTTATGAGCAGAGGTCCTAAAATGCCTCTTTTGAAAATTTGGTGCCGAAAGCCTCTAAAATGACTGTGTTGCAAGCGTGCATTGCGCAGTTTTCATGCACTCTTGTAACTTTGTCAATCTGCAATATTTTCAAGCCACATTTTCACCACTGACATTTGTGCACACCTCCTTATCAACAGTCCAGCTGACATTTTTCACAGCCTGCACAAAATATCTTTCCACAGCTGTGGCACACAATGGCATGCTCGCTGTGCAAAATCACCTTTTGGGACACATTAACAAAATCACAGCGCTATGCACCTCTAGCTCCGCCACTCCCACTGCAAATGCCAGCGCAACAACATTCGGCATTGAGAAATGCTTGTTATATTCGTGTTGATATAAAACTTTTGGATAAGTAGATACTGGAATTCAGTATGCAGTTCCCCCAGATATACTAACTGAAATAACTCCTATTTATTCAGTGTCTCTGTAGGAAATGTTGTATGTTTTATTTTTATTTTAAGATATATTTTAATAGCTATGGATAAGAGTTCCAAATTATTATTTGGATCTCTGAATATAGGTATTTGATTGTACGTGTATTTAAGGTGTGTAATTGTGGCAGTTTTTATGGTATATTTGATTTTGTTAGCTTTAGTATATTGTAATGGCTTTGCTGCTGAACAATACACCTTTGAACTGAACTATAATGCATTAGATAGGGCAATTTCACCAATCTTTAAGTTTAAATATCTCGGAAAGGGTTTGGTCTTTTTACTTGAAATTTGGAGGGTGTTCTCAGCATGTCCTGTAGATGTGAATTACAGTGTTTACATGTTGGAGACATTTTTGGGGGGAGATATTGTGTGATGCAATTTATGTGCTGCAGACAGTGATTTGCATTATGCTGGTCGTCTGAAATTGATAGGGTACATAGCCTTAGTGTCATGAATGTAGTTTTCAGTTGTTGTGCCTGTAAAATGTTAACAGGTGCGGAATACTGCATCTCTCACAACCGAAAGTCTCAAACTTTAACATGTTATAACTCTGGCACAGTTTGGTGTTTTACATTTAAATTTGGACGGTGTTGATGGTACACACACGTTTACAAGTTGGTGGGAGCGCAGGGCTCAAAGGACCCATGCTCCCACCAAGTTCCACAAGTTCTTAGATTTTTATTCTTTCTCAAAAAGTAAGGAAATTCTATGCAAAAAAACTGCGTTAATGCATCATTTAGGGTTAAAACACAAAAAGTCAGGAAATGAAAAATCTTTAAGGTTGGCCCTCTCCCCCAGACCCGCCCATCATCCCAAGATTGACAGCTGATGGGGTATGTCATTGAGGTTGTGAGGCCTAAATGTCACCCCATTCTGATTTACTGTGGCTTGTGAGTGTAATTTCAGATGGAATGGGGTGACATTTAGGCCTCACAACCCCAATGACACACCCCATCAGCTGTCAGTCTTGGGATGATGGGTGGGTCCAGGGGGGAGGAGCAATCCTAAAGAGTTTTCATTTCCTGACTTTTTGTGTTTTAACCCTAAATGATGCATTAACACAGTTTTTTTTACATATATAATATATATATATATATATATATATATATATATGTGTGTGTGTGTGTGTGTGTGTGTGTGTGTGTGTGTGTAAAATGTCTTTTCCTGGCAGTTAACTTCTGCATCATGATTCATGAGCTCATTATGATACTTCTCTGGTTTCTCACAAAATGTATCAGAACTTTGTCAATTTCTTTACTGCAGGTGCAACAAAATAGAACACTAAGTCCCAGAACTGATCTCCTTTTGACAACTGTGCAAATGAGCTTGTGGAGATCAAACTGCATCTCAAGGTTAGTCCCCTGGGTTCCAACTAGTTTTCACAATCATTTGAACAATTTAACTATATATATCTGCAAGTCAATGGATCCCAGTTTCACATAAAACTTCACATATATTTTTAAGTATAGAAGAGCAATGAAAGAATGAAAAGATAGAAACAGCAAGAAACAGCAACTGAAGGTAGGGAGACAGTGAGGTTGGTACCTTCAGAGTGGCCAGATCCTTAGGTGTCACTAAGAACCTTAGGAAAATCTGATTGTGCAATCAGACAGGCAAAAGACAAGCGGCCGGAAAGGAGAGGACAGACTAGATCCTTGCTTTTAACTCTCTCTGCATAACAAATGGAACAGGGTCTTATTCAACCCTGTCATAGTGAGTGGCCCCATTACACTTTATGTCTCCACCAGAGTCAAACTTGGAGAAGTATCAAACCAGCAGAGACCAAGGCAACCAAGACCAAAACCTAGCACATGGGAGAGGATATGAACCTGAGATAAATTGTACCCTAATTTGACAGAGGAAGAAGAATCAGCATGCAAAGCAGGCAGGACTTCCAGTAAAATCACCTGAGAAGAGAAGGGTGCAGGTGGGAAGGTGAGCTGTGGCTCTATGGAAGAGATTCTCTCAAAGATCTACTGTTACGGTAAGTAATTGCTCTGTCCAGTGCAGCGGTAGCACTACCACTCGTGACGCTGGCGACCTGGGTTTGGGAACAGGCAAGGGTCGCTAGGGGGCCTATTGGGGGGTGGTGGATTGAGAGTCATTTGGATGCTCTCCACCTCTGAGGGGGAGGGTGGTTAATGCCTCCAGTGCAGTGCCCCTGGGTGATCACAGGAGGTGCTGCCACCAGGAGGCCCAGTCAAGTAGGGTGGATACCAGCATGGAAGCAAAGTGCATCACGTTACACATACCTCCCCTCTTCTGATGTCTGGGTAGGACAATAACTGGGAAAAGACATCCAAAAAGTATGTAAGATGATGCCCGCCCTGTGTGCTGCAGGCCCCGCACCATTGACCATGACTCTCTCTCTCCCCATCCACTGAAGCTTGAGTCCTGTGGGGGGATTAGGGGGTGCCTTTTGTCAGCCCCACCTGAGGGTGGAGCCATGACAGAACTGGCATGGAGAGGTAAGTCCCAGGGTAGGCAGGTGATGGAGCTGGACCCAAGGCCAGGCCAATAGATGAGTCCTGGGGGGAGAAGTAGAGTAAGATTAAAAAAAAGTAACTGCTCAATCTTCTTCAAGGACATCTCCATCAATTGAACCACACTATTGGAACAATTCTCAAACAGCACCAAAATACAATTGGGGGGGGTAAGAAGGATCTAATCACCCTAAGACAGAAGGCTTTGCTGTAAGACCAATGCCGGTATGTCTACTAGAGACAATGTCCAAACTGTAGTGTTCAATGAATGTGTGAACAATATTCTAACTGGCAGCAGCACAGATGTCAGTGGCAGACACACTGTGACAACAAGCCAAGGAAGTGGCCACACCATGAGTTGAGTTGCCATTTACAGGACATAGAAGCTGCTTACCACATTTCCAATAACAGAAAGAAATGCAGGACGCCAACCATGTGGAGCGGCACGGCTTAGAAACAAGTGAGCCCACCATCCTGGGGGTTAATATAAACAGTTGAGAGGATTTTCTACAATCATTTGTATGATCCAGGTGCCAGTGCAGTATCCTGCGGACATCCAGCATATAGAAGCGATGTTCCCCACTGTCTGTGAGAGTCATAAAAATAAACTGCAAGGTCGGTAGTCTAGTTTACTGTGGGATCATAAACTGCCTTTAGCAGAAAATGAGGATTGGTCCTTAAGGTGACCCAGTCCTTTTGGTAAAAAGATAAGGAGGTTCCATAACCAGGGTATGCAATTCTGAAATTCTTCTTGCAGAAGTAATGGCCATAGAAAACAGCGTCTGTCAAGAGAGGAAGCAAATGTCACAAGTAGTGGCTGGTTCAAAGGGAGGTGCCATAAGGGTCTCCAGAACCATGTTAAGATAACACACCAGTCATGGGTCATGGAAGGTGGTGGAGGGGTGAAGGAGCAGTATATTTCCGAAGAATCTGCAGGAAAGCTCAAGCTGGGCAATGCTTTACAATCAGTGAGTACAGCACATGAAAAACTGAGACTGCAGTCTAATGCACCTTCACAGAGGAATACTGGAGGCCTGCATCAGTAAGGGATAATAGATAATCAAGAACATGACTTACTGGACATGTAAAAGGGTCCAGCTGATAGAGGGTACTCCTGACCCTGAAACATTTCCATTTCCCGGAGTAAATGTACCGAGTGGATGGTTAACGAGTTTCCAGCAGAACAGCTGTGATCGCAGATAAAACCCCAAAGTGGGAGAGTTCTACAACATTAGGAGCCAGGCATGGAGGTGCAGGGATCAGAAATCTGGGTGTGCCAGAGAGCTCTGCTCCTGTGAAAGGGGCTCTGCTCTTGGCAGGAACAGCACTGGAGGCTCCACTGCTAAGTGCTGTAACAGAGAGAACCAAATTTGTTGGGCTGGAATGGAGTCACTAGGATCAGGGTGGCTAGTTCCACCCTCAACTTGAGCAGAAACCACTGGCTTAGAGGGAATGAACAAAAGCCATGCAGGAACCTCCACTTCCAGCAGAAGGACAATGCGTCTCACCAAAAATCTCTAGGCTTTGGAGTGAACGAGCAGAAAAGCAGTAGTTGTGCATTTCATAGGGACACAGAAAGATTGATATCGGGAGGACCCCATCTTTTGAAGAGGTCATTCACCAGAGTCAAAGACTTACTACTCATGAGAAAGCACCTTGGGCCTCCTTAGGGGATCTGCTAAGGCATTGAAGATGCTGGGCAAAAGCACAGAGCTGTAAAGAACCTACCATCTTCTACCGCCTAATGCCAGACCCTCATTGCTTCCTTGCAAAAGGGGTAAGAATTGAGCTTTAGTACCTATGTTTTGTTTTTTTTTCCTTAATCATTTTTCTCCCCTGGGCAAACAGACAGCCTTACCTTTTCCATGTCTTGGCATCCTCCTTGGCTTCCGGCCACCATCTCTGCCCCAGCACATTGCCCTGTATTGCCAGGAAACACTGCGTCAGCCCCTGCCTCTGCAAGGGGCCGCTAATGCTCCGACGGCTACACTCCCCCTCCCCGGAGAAGGAGAGCAGTCCTAATGATGCTCAATCCCTTTCCACCCCTGCCAACCCCCGATGATCCAGGTCCGCCCTGAACCCGGGTCGCTGGCGTGACACGAGGTGTGGCATCCTGCGCCTAACCTCAGCAGCACCTGGGCCGGTTAGTACCTATGTTTGTTAATCCTGCCTCCCCACCCTTTGCCCTACCCCTCCCCTCCCACTATACTTTGCTATGCCTTATCCTCTTTCTACTTATACGTATGTCATAAAGAAATAAAAAAGCAGTCTCCATTCTTATAAGCTCCTTAAAGAAAGTTATACTTCTGCTTCTTCTCTGCTCAGGAAATGTGGAGCTCAACCCTGGCCCCCCACAACTTACCTCGCCTATCGATTTTGTTGAGGCCATAGGTCTCAAAATGATGATGGTCAACATTTTAAGCCTGCCTAAAAAACTTGTATAGCTGTAAGCCTGCGTCACACGCTAACCCAGACCTTATCATAATTACTGAGTCGTGGTTAAAAAGACTAACACTGATCAACAAATATCACTGCAGGGCTACAATTTATTTAGAGCAGATAGAGAGTCTAGAGGCGGGGTGTGGTTATCTATGCCAAATCTAAGTACTTGGTCACCAATATTAGTTGCAAATCTCTAGCCAAGGAATTTGAGTTAGTTTCGCTGAGCCTTCATCTCCCTCCTCGGAATGTATCACTATCCTAGGTGGCTATAGACCCCGTCTGGTGGTGATGAAGTCCTTAATCTTTGAAATCCATGTTCGTAGATGCAAAAACTGAAACAATATTTCTAGGAGATCTAAATATGGACTGGCTGTTCACCTAAATCACACGGCCTCAAATCCCTTTGTGACGAGCTAGGTCTTGGGCAATTAGTCAGAGAACCTACTAGGAACAACATCTAAATACTGCCAACAGTTCCATTCTAGATGTGGTACTAACCACCTATCCACACAAAATATCTCATTTGGCAGTGTTTCACAACAACATGAGCTATCATGGAATTGTTGCTTGCATAAGATCTCAAATTAAGGCCCGGCCGCAACCCATCTTTTATAACAAAAGATCCTTTCGCAATTCAGTGCAGTAAACTTCCTATCTGACCTGAGCATGATCAGATGGCAAGATCTTTACCTAGCCAAAGATGTCAACAAGGCAGCTTGCATCCTTAATGACAAACTCACTACAATAATAAATAAGCATGCCCTTTCATCAAAGTAAGGGTACGGAACAATTCCAATCCCTGGTTCACCTCGGATCTCAAGGCAGCCCTTATAGCTCGAGATAAGCTCTGGGCTAAAGCTAGACATTCCAAAGAATCTTCGGATTGGCAGGCCTTTAGAACAGCTAGGAATAACTGTGTGAAAAAACTTCGCTCTGCTAAAGCTAACTATTATATTTCTACTCTCGAACAAGCTAAAGGTAACCCTCATAAAATATCGAAGACTATCAAAGCTATAGAAGGACGGCCCATGGCCACCTCTGTCCCAACAAAGATAGTTGTAAGTGGCAAGATTGTGGAAAACAAGTCCCTAATCCTGGAGGAACTTAACTCCCACTTTGCCACAGCTGGATTAGCTTTTGACTCGTCACCTTATGCTGGTGCTGTGGTGAGCCAGCATACCCCCCGCCACATCTAGTCCTGCACCCAGTCCCTTCCAACTGCGCGAGATAACTTATAAAGAAGTAGAAGATTCTCTTCTTAACTTAGACACCAAAAAAAGCACAGGGGACGATGGCTTGGAACCCTTTTTCCTAAGGTCAGGCTATGCCCATCTCACTGCCCCAATTCTCCACATCTTCAATCTTTCCATTACATCTGCTGCTGTGCCGTTCTGCTGGAAATCAGCACATATCCTCCCTCTATTTAAATCTGGTGACCCATGCGATGTAAACAACTATAGGCCTATCTCCATATTGCCTATCCTTTCTAAAGTTCTCGAAAACTGATCCATATTCAGTTAAATCTCACTTGAAACCTTCTCTCTCATTAACCCAGCTCAATCTGGCTTCCGGGTTAATCATAGCACAATCACTGCATTAGCAAAAGTAACCAATGATTGGATCTCTGCTATAGATGCTAAGAAGGTAACTGGTGCAGTCTTTGGACCTCAGCAAAGCTTTTGATACTGTTGATCACAAACTATTAGTCAATTGCCTTGCAAAGTTGGGTGCCACATACCATACCACCCAGTGGTTCTCTAGCTACCTAACTGGAAGATTCCAAAAGTAAAGGCGAAGGCTTTTTTCTGCTGCCTTTGCCGTTGCAAGAGGAGTCCCCAAGGATCCATCTTAGGCCCTATCTTGTTTTCTCTGTACATCAATGACTTAGGTGCTAACATATCTCGTCCAATCTGCACTTTTTGCAGATGATACTGTGATTGTATACTTCTGGCTCATTGTTATCTGAAGTCAAGGAGTGCTTCAAGCGGACTTAGCACAACTTGAGCATAATTTGATAAAGGCAAAGCTTCTGCTCAATGCTAAGAAGACTAAAGCGATGATATTCTCCCGCAGTGCTGTCTCAGGCCCCCCCAGTACTCTTACCCAAGACTTCATTGTCACCACGCTAAACGAGCCTCTGGAAGTTGTAACCAAATTTAAATATCTAGGTATCTGGATCGACAATAAATTATCTTTCAGTGACCACATCGAAGATGTTTCTAGAAGGTTAAAAGCAAGGTTAGGTTTCTTCTACAGAAATAGGCCCCTTTTCCCCCTTGAACTTCGAAACAAGCTTGTACAGGCACTTTTCTCCCCTACTCGACTATGGCGATGTAATCTATTCTCCACCACTCCTGCAAATCTAAATAAACTGACATCCTTAACACCGTATGCTATGGTTCAATACTAACTCCCTCACTGCTCGCACCACTGTGACTTATATGCAGCTGTTGGTTGGACATCCCTACTACTAGACGCCTGCTCCATGCTGGGCTATGGACCTTAAACTGCTCCTGCAGAAATTGCCAAGCTATCTCTTCCTTATTAGTATCTCACATAGTGCATACTGTTAAGAAAATCTGACTTTATTATGCTTGACATACCAAGGACGGACTTCCTTTGGTAAACGTATGTTGCATATGCCCTTCCTCCATTTGGAACCACTATAAACCGTACTGAAACTAACTAGCACAGTTTCAATAAACTTCTACAAATCGCTAAGTTCAGCCAAAATAAAAGACACCTGTAACTGTCATTAAGTCTCTTCCTTCCCATGAGTGCCATATTTATCCACTGGTAAGGTATAATTGATTTGTCATATTAACTGCTTTCCCTTCCCTTCTACTCCTGGTTTTATTCTTTGCTTACTTCCACTGCTACTCTATCAAATCTCTCCTCCTCCCATATCAGTTGTAGACTGCTGTTTGTTCTAGCTGCCAAAATACTGTATATGTATTGCACACCAGTCATCATGTTTCATTTATCAGTATGCGACCTGTAAGTCGCTTCTGTCTCATATCAATGTTTACCACCTGCGGTCACCCTATGTGGTACCCTTGTATGTATATCCAGCCTGTATCATGTAACGTGTATTTCATGTATATACTGTTATTACCTATCTGTGTTTGT
Source organism: Neoceratodus forsteri (assembly GCA_016271365.2). NCBI lineage: Eukaryota > Metazoa > Chordata > Ceratodontiformes > Ceratodontidae > Neoceratodus > Neoceratodus forsteri. Next base: position 1,273,500,038 of record CM057450.1, on the reverse strand, counting down.
ACTTTAAGTGTTTATGTCACAGGATCTCCTTGTGAATGAGCTTGCTCAATGGAGTTTTCCTGCAATAAACTTGAACTTGAACTTGAACTTAGACTCCCTTGTTCATTTCCTATTGTAACTGCTGCTGATAGAACTGTACGTTTATGTATACCCTTACTTATTGTAATGCCTAACTGATGTATGATTTATGGAATCCTGTATTTTTTGTTGCTCTTCTATTTGCTATTCCCATGCACTATTGTAACCTTTATCTTTTTTTTTTTTCCAACTGTTCCATGCTTTGTTGTTTGTTACATTAGTTCCTGTGCCACAGTATGTGGCCCGGGTTGTGACTGAAAACAGTCCCTGGGATCAGTGCACCTACCCGGTTATCAATGTCATAAATAAATAAAAAATAAATACAATAAATAGAATGATCACTGCCCTGTTTATTGATGTACTACATCACAGTATGGTGTCTGTGTGGACCAGCAGATGCTGACCCTGAAGAAGAACAGTGAAGCTTTGTAGGCCAAGCAGAACAGCCCTCATCTCCAATGTTGTTGTGGAGAGACATCCAGGGAGGACCAAAGGCATTGTGTCCATGGGCTCCCAACCATGCATCCATCTTCATGACTAACAGGGGTGAGGGACAGAGAAAATGAGACCTCGTCTCGAGCTTGAAATGGTCCAATCATCTGAGAAGGGAGTGATGCAGAGGCTGAATCACCCATATGTGACACTCCAGATCATACTTTTTCTTGGCCCACTGGACATGGAGGAAAGAGAGAGGAATCCTATATTTGTTCCTATACTGGGTTATAAAACAAAAGAAGGCTGTAGTCCATCTAGTCCATTTCCTGCCTCGGCAGGGCCATTTTGTTTGGGCTTTGTTTAACAGAAATCCATATAGTTTATTTTTAAATATCTTAAAGAAGTCTGCAGCCACTACTTCCCTTAGTAACCCATTCCACATCTTCATTGCCCTTTGTGTGAAGTAACTCCTCCTAGAATTCTTTTTTGAGAGTGTCCTCTTGATCTGCCAGTTGTGACATCTCAAATTGACATCCCTTACATCATGCGCTAGATTAAGGCAGTTCATTAGTTCATTGTCCCTTATAATCTTATACATCTGGAGCATATCTCCTCTTTGTCAAGTCATCTTCAAGGTGTAGAACCCTAAGTCCTGTAGTCTATTCTCATAAAGCCTGTCCCATAGCCCCAAAATCATCTTGGTCACCCTGTGTCGTATCTTCTGTAAGTTATTTATATTCTGCCTTAGGTAAGAGGTCTGCAATGGTTCACAGTAGTCAAGGTGTGGCCTAACATAGGTTCTATACAAGGGTAATACACAACTCCTTTGTCTACTTACAAATGCCCATCTAATGCAGCCCAGGATTTCATTTGTCTTTTTTATGATATTATAGTGTGAACTAAAGTTGAGGCTATTATTTATTAATGCCCAGATCCTTTTCACTCTCCACCCATCGTAATACTGTTCTATTTAATTTATATTCATTATTACTATTTTTGTGTCCTAGGTTCATAACCGTACCGGGTCATAATGTCGTACGCTTAATAGCGTACGGCATTATGGCGAAACCCAGACCTGTGCACTGTCCGAGTTGGACCCCCCCGGAGTTGGAATCTTTAGTGGGGGGTCTTGGGGGCACAGCCCCCTGTAACGGGAGGTGTGGGGGACAGAGCCCCCCACAGAACAAAAAATTACAAGAAATCGTGCAATGTGATTGTTCCACACGGCATTCTGCCGTGCGACATAATGACCCCATGCCATTCATAACTACGTACTTGTCTATATTGAAAATCATACCATTCTTATGCACCCATATCTCCAGTGTTTGTAGGTCCTTTCTCAGCTCATTTGTCTGCTCCTTTGCCCTTACTACTGTCCCCAACTTATTGTCATCTACAGATTTTTCTACCCAGTTTTTTATCTCATTGTTCATGTCGGCTATGAATAGGGGAAAAGGACCAATCCCAACAGCGATCCCTGCAGCACACCACTCGTCACCCCTCCCATTTCCGATAGAGTTCCTCTCTCTAACTCTGATCTCCCAGTTACCCATCCTGAGATTCATCTCAGTAATTTTTTTTTTTAATCTTCTTTTGTTTCTCACTGTCCCACCCCAGCCCCTATATTTTCCGCCCCCCATCCCTGTCACCCTGACATCCAATGCTCACACCTTTGGAACTAGCGAGATGCCAGCTGACCAGGTATGGGGCCTGCGAGAGGCTGGTTGGGGGGGTATTTCAGCCTCTGTTTTCTCCCACTCCCCCCCCCTCACTGGCGCATCTCAGAGATGTGCAATGACACCAATGGCCGAGCCGTGCACGCTTCTGCATGTGGCACGCTGGGCATCTGCCCCACTCTGCCCCCTCTGAGTGGATCCATTGTGCTGGCCCCCAGCCACCGCTAGGGGTCAGGCAAGCAGCAGACTCCATCCCCACCCCTCCCCTTGAAAGGAGAGGAGAGCTGTCCTCTGGACGCTCTATTCTCTCCCTCCCCAGCCAACCCTTAGTGGCTCACTCACACCATGAACACAGGTCACCAGCGTGGTGGGAGGTAAGGCATGATGCATCAGCCCTCTGTGCCACTGGGCTGGCTGTTTCAGTAATTTCTTATCTATATCCATATCAGAGTTTCATTGTTTGTACTTGATGTGGTACCTTAATGAAGGCTTTCTGGAAGTCAAGATATATTATGTCAAAGGGTAGGTTTTGTTCTAGAGCCTGGCTCACCTTCTCATAAAAAACAGAGTATTAGTTAGGCATGATCTATATTTTTTAAAGTCATGCTGAGAGATATCAATTAGATGTCTTAGTTTAAGAAACATAGAAACATAGAAGGTGATGGCAGAAGGAGACTGCTAGGTCCAACTAGTCTGGCCATTTGTTTTAGACCTATTTTGACACTCTAGTTGTCCTTTGTTATCAGGGCCCCCTTGTGTCTATCCCATGCATTCTCGAATCATCTCACAGTGTTGACCCCCACAACCTCTTGGGGCAGGCTGTTCCAAGCATCCACCACTCTTTCTGTGAAAAAAAACTTCTTGGTGTTAGTAGAGAACCTCCCTCCTTGCAACCTGAAGTCATGTGCCCTGGTCCTGGAGCTCTTTTTGAAGTTGAAAAGTTCCTGTGCCTGTACCTTATTAATGCCTTTTATGTACTTGAATGTTTCAATTATGTCCCCTCTCTCTCTTCTCTGCTCCAGGGAGTACATATTCAATTCCCTAAGTCTTTCCTCGTAGGACATGTTCTGAAGACCCTGAATCATTTTTGTTGCCTTACTCTATATTGTTTCCACCCAGTCAATGTCCTTCCTGAGGTGAGGCCTCTATAATTAGACTCCATATTCCAGGTGAGGCCAGACCAGTGACCTATACAGTGGTAGTACCACCTATCTCTTCCTGCTCATGATTCCCCTCCCAATGCAGCCCAGCATTCTGTTGGCCTCCATTGTTGCCTTCTCACATTGCTTACTAACCTTCAAGTCATCTGAGATTATGATTCCCAGATCTTGTTCCTGGTTTGAGGCTGCCAGTCTTTCTCCTCCTAGGTAATACTCCTTTCTTGGATTTTGTTTCCTATGTACATGACCTTGCACTTTTTGGCATTAAATATCAGCTGCCACACTCCAGACCATTCTTCTAGTTTCTTGAGGTCAGCTTCTATCTTGCTCACTCCTGGGGTGTCCACCCTGCTACATATCTTGGTGTCCTCTCTGAACAGATGCACCTTCCCTTCCAGTCTGTCAGTAATGTCTGCTACAAAAACATTGAAGAGCACAGGCCCCAGCACTGAGCCCCAGAGCACCTCGCTGGTCACCCTCCCTTCCATCGATTGCACTTCATTAACCTGTACCCTCTGGGTTCTGCCTTGTAACCAGTTTTGTACCCATCTGACTACTTCTGGACCAACCCCTGTGTGGTCAAGCTTCTTTACTAACCTTCTGCATGGAACCAAGTCGAAGGCCTTACTAAAGTCTCAGTAGACCACATCTAGTGCCCCACGTTGTCCGCAATTTTTGTAGCATAGTCAAAAAACTCAAGCAGATTTGTCTGGCATGACATACCTGCTGTGAAACCGTACTGTTTAGGATCTTGACAGCCACCAGTTTCAAGGAATGCTATGATCCTCTGTTTGAGTAGTATCTCCATTAGTTTCCCTACTATAGAAGTGAGGCTCACTGGTCTGTAATAACTAACCTCTTTGCAACTGCCTGATTTGTGAAGTGGAACCATTATTGCCTTTTTCCAGTCTTAGAGTACCACACCGCTCTTCAAGGATTTTGTGAATAGACATGCCAGAGGAGCTGCTAATTCTGCCCCCAGTTCCTAAAGGATTCTGAGGAGCATCTCGTCTGGTCCCATGGCTTTGTCTGCTTTTAGTTTGTTTAGTGCCACCTGTACTTTGGCTTCTGTAAAGGGACTCTTGTCTACCCCTGGTCCTGGGGTGTTGTGTTTTTTTCAGGGCTGGGACATCCTCTGGGTCCTCTTTGGTAAACACCGAGCAGAAGTATTTGCTGAGGATTTTGGCTTTCTCTGGGTCATATTTGGTGCATTTCCCTTCTACAGTAGCAGTCTTTACTATCCCCCCTTTTGTCTTCCTACGTTCCTTAATGTATCTAAAAAATGATTTGTCTCCTCTCTTTGCCCCTTCTGTTATCTTTTCCTCTGTCTGAGCTTTTGCCTTTCTAATTTGTTTGTTTGACTCTAATTTTTTCCTTGTATGACTCCCAGTCTTTCTCAGTTTTGGTTTCCTGGTATATGCTGTATACCTTCTTTTTTTCTTTGACTCTGGTAACTACTTCCTTGGAAAACCATAGAGGATTTATTTTTCTTTTTGCTTTGCTGACCCATCTGGCACATTGATCTGTGGCAGTCTTTATTGCTGTCTTGAGTCTTCCCCCACATGACCTCCACCTCCTCAACCTCCATTTCTATTGACTGGCTACTTATGTTGTTTCTCATTTTTTGGAAGGCAGCCTTTCTGAAATATAGCACCTTTATCTTTGTGTGGCTGGTGTCCTGTGTTATGTTTACCTTCAAGCTTACCAGGCGATGGTCACTGTTGCCCATATGACATCCTACTTCGATGTCCTTGATTCTTTCTGAGTTTATGAGGACCAAATCGAGAATGGCATCTCCCCTTGCTGGGGTTTTAACAAGTTGGCACAGTCCCGCGCCTTGTAGTGACAATAAGAAGTCCCTACTTCTTGTTGTTGCTGCTGTTAGTGTGCTCCAGTTAATATTTGGTAGGTTGAAGTCCCCCACCAGTATTACTTCACCTTTATCAGACATTTTGTGGATTTCCTCTATTATGTCTTTGTCTCCTTTATCTCCTTGATTTGGGGGACTGTACACGACACCAATTCTGAAGGATTTTCCCTTGCCCATGTCTACTGTTAGCCACACTGACTCGAAGTCCCCAGGTTGTCTTTTTACTTCTGTGTTTCTTATTTCCTCCCAAATGTAAATGGCTATGTCCCCCCCCCCCTTTTTTTTTGCCCTGCCTATCTTTCCTGAACAGATTGTAACCAGGAATGGCCGTATTCCATCCGTGGTTTTCCGTGAAGTACATTTGTTACAGCCACCCAGTGCAACCTTTCTGTTTCCAAGACAGCTGTTAGTTCAGGAAGTTTGTTGGTTAGGCTCCTAGTATTTGCAGCCATTGCCTTCCAGGAATGTACATCCTCTTTGGTATGAGGTTGTACCCTTTTCCTGGACTACTCCAGTTTGCTCTTTCCGCCGAGAGATTATGGAAGTTGCTGATTCGGGTGGATGTTGGCTCTGATTTGTTTTCTGAGGATGTATGTGTGCATTTGGCATTTTGGGGACTGATGACCAGCCCACCGACAGCAAGGGTGTGAGCTGCATCATGCTCCCTTTTACATAGTTTAAACAACCTGTATAGACATCGAATTTTTGTCAGAGTGCTCGCACACCTTCTCTGTTTTGGTGCAATCTGTCGTATTTAAAAAAAGCTCTTTCTCAAAAGTTGTGCCAGTTCCCTATGTAGTGGTATCCCTTGTCTTGGCGCCAACCACATAGCCATGAGTTGAATTTGCCTACTTCAATCTCTGACTTGCTTGGTGCTTTTTCTTTTTTCCCACACTGACAGTACTTCTGAGAATGCTAATTTGGATGGAAGGGAAGAAGGTTTGTTGGCCAGGTCCTCGAAGTGTTTCTTGGCCGCCTGAACTGTGAGATTTGCCAAGTCATTGGTACCAAGGTGTATTGTTATATGTGTAACATCCCCTGATTCCTGCACAATTGTCTTTATGTGGTTGGTGTCCCTGCTTGCAGAGGCTCCTGGTGGACACTTTGCCATAATGTCGCTTTAATATTTTGATTTTAGGTGGTGTTCTACTCCTCAGATCATGGAATCTCAGATTATGAGAATTTTGCTTTTGTTTATATTTGTGTCATTTTTATTTTGAGTGTTAGTATTTTTGTTGTTATTGCATTTGGTATTGGTATTGTTGTTGGTTATATTTTGAGTATTAGTATTTTTGTTTTTATCATAGTTTATATTGGTTTTAATTGGTGTGTTAGCCTTTTCTGGTGATTTGATTTCTTTACTTGTATTACTTTGTCTGTGGTTGGTAGAAGTGGAGCGATCCTGGTTTTTGGCTTGCTTCCTGGGCCTCCTATGATGCCTCTTTTTTCTACCACCTGCCAGTCTCTGGGCCCTGCCTGGAGTCCTGTACCCTGGCTGACATGCTGGTACTGGTGGTGGGGGGGTTGAGGAGATGTGCTATAGAGTTTCCTGTGTTGGAGGTCGTATATTGTAGTCCAAGCAACCTGTAGTTGGGCTGCAAGTTCTGCTGTGGCGCAGCACACACGGCGGGGTCCTGGCTGCCATTTGTAGATCATATTGTACAGTGCACAGCAGTTTTCGCAACTGACAAGGTCCATGTTTTGTTTCATTTTAGTTGAGAGATAGTGCTGATTTCTATTTCTTGTCAGGAAGTGTGGACAAAAAAGAAAACAGAACAGAGAGGTTTTTTTTTTTTTTTTTGGTTTTGATTTTTTTTTTTGTACCTTACTACCTCCTATCAGGTGTTGTGGGTGGCGCTACACGCCTATAAAGCAAGAGCACTCTGGAGAGGGTGGGTGGGTGTATCTGTTTGTTCCCTGTATCAGGTAGCTGTTGAACAGACAAGGTCTCGCTTGTACTCCTGCAACATAAGAAGGAATCTGGTTACTAGCTCAGTTGTTCTGCCCTTTGGCTCAGAACATCTATGTGGAGTCCCTGCTGCTTACAGTAAAAATACCCCGCCTGTGGTCCTTGCATCCTGGCTCCCTGCTGCTGTGAGGGAGAGGGGAGCCTGAGTGACTGGCTGCAGGACAATATCCACCTTGCTAAAATGCTGCAGTACCCAGGGAACTGCTGCAACAGAAGCCACTGATGAAAGTAGAAACCGTCTCTGAGATGGAACCTGGATGGGACTATGTTGCTGCGAGTTCTGCTTGTAGCGCTTTTGTTAGCAGGCTTGCAGGTAAGAGCATGTAAGAATTTGAATCTCCTACTTGATCTTCCCTCAGGTGAAGTTCAGTGAAGCTCAGCAGATAGTAAGGCTAGGGGCTTGAACACACTTGGCGTATGCTTCCTTGGGTTGCCCTTTGTGTCTGAGCTGTTGTTTCTGGCTGAGAGCTTTATATTAGCTAATCACTATTTCTGTGGTGGGTACAGCAGACAGTAAGGCTAGGGGCCAGACCACTCTTGGGTATGCCTCCTAGGGGTGACCTTTGTGTCTGAGCTGTTGCTTCCAGCTGAGAGCTTTCTATTAGTCGACCACTATTTCAGTAGAGGTGCAGCAGTACAAATGCTGATTTACATATAGCAGCTAGGAATTCTGGGTAAGTGTTCCAACTGCTTCTTATACTGAGAGAGCAGCCGCTGGCTGGGTCTGAGCAGAGTGATCGAGGAGAGAGGTCACCTCACTGGAGACAGGAGCGTGGACTGTGCACTCCAAGGGGGATTCAGCCAGGTAGAACTGCTGTCAAGGAATCCTTGCTTCTGCACCTGTCAGTCTGCCTTCCCTCTGTGATTGGTCTCTCTCCAGTTGGTGACGATCAGTGAAGCTCAGCAGACAAAGACTAGGGGCTGGACTGCACTTGACATATGCCTTCTAGGGTTACCCATTGTGTCTGAGCTATTGCTTCTGGTTGTTTCTGACTGAGAGCTTTATATTATCCAATCACTATTTCAGTGGTGGGTACAGCAGACAGTAAGGCTAGGGGCTGGACCACTCTTGGGGTATGTCTCCTAGGAATGCCCTTTGTATCTGAGCTATTGCTTTCAGCTGACAGCTTTCTATTAGTCAACTGCTATTTCAGTAGTGGTACAGCAGTATAAATGCTGATGTACATACAGCAGCTAGGAATTCTGGGTAAGTGTTCCAACTGCTTCATATGCTGAGAGAGCAGCAACTGGCTGGGTTTGAGCAGCCTCTTCCTCTAGTTTATCTTTTATAATAGACTCTACACCCTTTCCTAGTATTGACGTCAGGCTTATAGGCCTATAGTTAGATATCTTCACCCTGTTCCCTTTTTATGTCTGTGAGCGGAGCATACAGCCATTTTGCTATCTGTAGCTTGAAAATGGAGATTTGTGGAACACATTTTTGGGACTTTTCAATGTATCCTTCCACATCTACAAATCACTATGACAACTAAAATAAAAAAATTCCTTCTTTCTGTTTAGAATGTTGAAGACATAACTCCAAGCTACTTATCAAATGGGCATTAGGAAACTGAAACAGCTTGTTAAATATTGGTTATCTGTTGAACTGGAGATTTGTTTACCCCCTTCAAAATGGAACAGCTTGGCATTTAAATGCCTAGCATTTACACATTTTTTGCTACTAACTTAAGTTGGGGATGAATATATTTCAAGAAAGATTCAAAACTCATAAATGCTACCCTTTCCCAGCAAAGTTTGTCAAGATTTATACTGTTTTTTAACCTCTCAAGACCTATCTGATAAAATGCCAGGTCTTCGGTGAACTATCCAGACTAAATATATACATTTCTTTTTGACAGAAAGGGCTATGGCCTGCTTCCCAAATATAACAGATAAGGGCTACTGAGATCTCTTATAGTAAGTGTGTGTGTGTGTGCGTGCGCGTGCATGCATGTGTGCGTGTGTGCGTGTGTGTGTGTGTGTGTGTGTGTGTGTATGTGTTTGGGGGAGGGGTGGAGAAACAGTCAATCTCCGGGCAAGGGAGACTTCATCAAAGGAATTAACTGCTGACAAACCATGAGTGATACAGAAGCAAATTATATGATACATTTTATGCTGGCTTCTTCTTATGTTTACATGAACATAGATGTAACAAAAAGAACTTACACCATTTATAAAATTCCTGATCAAACAACTACATATAGAAGACTGTTTTTTGTCATTTTATAATATAATATACTGAGTGTGTATTTACAGAATTGCTGGATCAGGGCCTTGAAGAAAATAATAACATTTGCTAAACTCATTCAAGATTCTATCAGGTGGACAAAAAAAAGTCTATGAGAATTTGTCTGAAAACTAACAACTATAAGATGCAAAAATAGCATTTGTGTGTGTGTGTGTGTGTGTGTATATATATGTCTCTAGTTTATTTGCAATAAATTTGTTTACAGGCATTACTAGTATCGTTTGAAAGATTGTCTGACTTGTGATTACTAATTTTGAGTATAGTTAGTGAAATAATGAGCTTGATATTTGTTATTTCATATAGTCCCCCATTGTGCCTTTTGCATAGCATATAAATCTAAATCATTCTAAGGCCATCTTGACATATAATATTAATACAGAGCAGCAAATCAGAGCTCTTTTCCTAATAAAAGGTTACTGATATAATATATAAAGAACAAAGTCATAAATAAGGAACCAGTGGCTTATGGAAAAATCTACAGGGATTTGATTCTGCCACTGAGGGGAAAACACAAGGAAAATGAGGGTTTCTTACAGGGTAATGGTTATTTGTATCTGGGAGCACTGAATATTTCTTATCCTATATTTTGTATCCTGGATAGGGCAGGGGAGATGATACATCTCATTGTTACTGGGATGTTCATTTACAAATTTTTGCATTGTATTTACTCAGGCTGTTCCAGATTAGATACAATATCTTGTTTTCAGTGGGGTCATGATTTCACCATTTCTATAATGTATTTATTCAGGGTACCTAGTCCAGGGCCCCGTATTCAAAGGAAATATGCAGCATATCCCAATGGAAAAGGGAGATGTGCCGTACAAATCCAATAATGTGCAACAGCGTGATATCCAAAAGTGCAGGATGCGCCTGCCACAAGGGAATGGGCCAGGGCACACACAAATGGTATGTTGTTCAAGTCGAGGGGGCAATCTCATGCATATGCCATGTTGCAGCATATTCAGTGGGAATGTGCCCCTCACAGTCCAGAGCACTGCAGCCCACAGTTAGGCCATGAATAGCTGGCCTAACCCAGCCAGCCACCCACAGGCAGGCTGCAGATGTGCACGCTGGTGCACAGCAGTCTGGCAGCCCTGGTAGACTAGAGGTAACCCCTTTCCATCCCCAATCTAACCAGCTCCATCCCTGCAGAGTTCCATAGTGTAGGGCCCCCCAGACCCAATCACACCAGAGGAAACCACGGTTCATATCCATTGTCTAGAGGACTCCCATCCACTACCCCTGTACACAGACACCCTCATTCCCCCCACACCCAACCTGTTGCGAAGACTGGCACTGCCCTTCACACCCTGCTATGGCCAGTCATTGACTACACTGAACCCGGGCTGGGGAACTGCACTCTGGAATGACCCAACTGGCTGTACCATGTACTGGGGCACCACACCAGCTGTGGATCCACCAGTGTATGCAGCCGTGTGTACGTCCCTGGCAAACTAAAGAGGGAATTTACATACCACCAATGCATGCCTTGCTGATGCTGTATCTTTCTGCTGTCATACATCACTGCAAGTCCACACTCTCCCCTGTTCACCTGTATAACATGCCATGCTCTGGACTGCTGAAGTATCCTGGGTGCCATGGGGTGTGGTATCCTGTGATGCCATTTGCAGTGTATGCTTTGAGCTGTGGATAGTTCATCCACAATTCCCCAATTGTACAAATGAATGGGAGGTCAGCTATAACATGTCTATTTTGGGACCTGTGTGACTGAGTACAGCATCAGCCATCACCCACACTGAGCAGTGCAGTGGCACAGAGATGATGGATCCACATACGAGTGCCTGAGGTGTATGGCCACTGGATGTTATCACCCACATACAGCTTGTGCCTACATATAACACATTCCAGCATCCTACTGCGAGTGCTCCACCACCCGCTGATAGTGGTATGATACTATTACAGAGCCAGTTGTCACAATGGGATGGGCTGGGGGCAGGGAGGGGTGTCTGTGCACTGTTGAAGGGAGTGGGGCCACTACACTATGGACATGGACTGTAGGTGTATTCAGGTGCAATTAGGGATGGCATTGGGATCCCTATAATATGGAACCGATGGAGCCTGGACTCTGGTACAATTGGGCTGGTGGAATGGGTGGTGGAGCCACTATACCACCAGAGACTTCAGGGCCTATCCCACATGGGAGCGATCGGGGTCAGAGCTTGGGGGCCAGAGCTGCTCCGGCACATTCATCCCCATGTCAACATGCAAATGGGCTGATAACGAGCATGCATAAGGCACCTTTGCACCCTGCATGCTCAATTAGTTAATTTGCATTCCTGGGCTGAATATCTCCCATGGGGGCTGTGGCACATACGGTATGTGCCACGCATTCTCCCTGAAAGGTATTCAGTCAGGGACACCCTGGATGCACCTGACTTGGAGGCTGCCTGCACTGCGACTCTCGTCCAGGGTCACATTTTCAACAGGAACGATGAAGCCCACCAGGATGAAGTGCAGTGCCACAGGTTCACTGCATGACAAAAGGCATTAACTCCTTTTGAAACTGCATTGTTTGCTGCAGTAACTCTACTGTAGAATTCTGCAGTGCTGTGCTTCATCCTGGTGAGCTTCACTGTATGCACACCCTGTACCAGTGGTGCATTCTCTTTGAATATTGTATCAGTGCCAGCTGGTGCACTCACTTTGTGCAATGCATCTTTCTGCTTGTGCGTCAATCTGACACTTAATATATCCCCCCAGATGTAAAATATTGTTTTACTGCATTCTGATTTTACACAATGCAGCATAATATTGTGTAGATGTAGGGCCCCACTGAAAATAAGATGCAATTTCTTCTGTGAACTATCCAGGCTAAATATATAGCAATCAGCAGGCATATTCTAGGAAAGCATATTGTAAAAATGTGTAAAAGGAAGACCACATTGAAACTGCCTCTCCACAGATCTGCATTCTGCAAATTCATTAGAAATAATGGGTAAAAGCATCCCAAAAGCCCTCCACAGCTATATCGGCTCTGACCAGAGTTTGTTTAAATATTGGGACCACTGTTGTCAACTACCAGTCCTGAGGAACCTCCCCTGTCTTGAGGGTCATATTGAATAGTGCTGTCATAGGACCCACAAGCCATTTGCTTATTTCTTTAATTAATCATGGATTATGATTATCTGGTCCTGATTTTGTGTTTTTTATTTTATTTAATATATCCACTACTTCAGTTTCTGTTATTTTGTTGTTCCCAAGACTTGATCCTGTCTCGGTTATTATAAGGTCAACTGTATTATTTCCCACAGGTTAGTCATATGCTTTGTATACACTGAGGAAAAATAATTGTTAAATACTTCAGTGATTGATGTGGCATCCTTAATCACCTTTGTTCCATCTATTAGCTATCCCACTAATCTACCTACTGCGTCGTTGTTTATATAATCGTAAAATGCTTTTCCATTGTCATTCATATGTGCTGTCTTGAACTCAAGCTTTTTTCTTTCCCTCCTGATCATGTTTTTACTTAATCTTAATTCTGTCTTGTACTTCTTGACACTATATTTATTGTTATCCTTTTTCATTGATGTGTATGCTGTTCTTTTCCTGTCCAGTGTTCTCCTCATTTAGTGCGTATACAGTCCCATTGTCATACCTTCCTCCTTTTGTCATACAGTGGTTTGTCTGGCACATATCTATTTTCTAGAATTAGGATATTGTTTTTGATTGTTGTTCAGAAAAGTTCAGTGCTAAGATTGTATAAAGTTTGCTCCTAATTCCAACCTTCCAATTTCTCCCTAATGGCTTCGAAATTTACCTTATGATAATTTTTTGTAACTGTATTTCCTGATATTTTTATTTTTTGGTTGGTTTACCATGGTGATTAGAATCATATTATGGTCACAGATGCCAAGGGGTTCATGGATTTCTACACATCCTCATATGCAGATAAGCAAGCAGGACAGTAAGAATGGTGGTAGCCATAAGGCCAATAAGTCATAGCAGGATCCTGGCAGAAATGTAATGGCTGAACAACACTGAATGAGCCTGGGCAATCAACACCACTGCATGGTCCATTGATAAAAATTCCCTGCCCACCCCTGTATCTAGAAAAGCTCATACATATTGGAGAGTTTGCACAGAGTCTGAACTAATTTCAGTTCCTTCACTTGGATACCCAACTGCTCCAAGATTTGGCAGGTCCTGAACAGGGTTTACGTGATCTACTCCCTTGATGGAGATATTAATAGCCAATTGTTTAGCTATGGGAACACATGGAGTCCTTCCCTGTGGAGCACCGTGAACACTACTGCAAACCGTTTGGTAAAGACATGCAGTGCCAAAGAAAAACCAAATTGCAAGACATGAAACTGATAATGATAGCTCTGTAGCATACAGTGAACATATTTTCTGTGGTTCTTGAGGACCTTGATGTGAAGTTAAGCATTCTTCATGTCAAATGCGCACAGCTAATCCCCTTGTAACAGCAGGAGGAGCAGTGGCTATAAGGAGATCATTCAGAACTGCTTATATTCTGTGAACAGGTTCAGGCCTTAAAGACTCATGATAGGATGTAAATCCCTGGTCCCTTTTGGAACTAGAAAGTATCAAGAATAATATACCTGACTGAGCTCTGCAGTTGGAACTGGCGCTATTGTCCTTTTGTGGAGTAGGATCAGGACTACCTCCAGCAGGACAGCAAGGTGTCCCAGAGATATTGATTTGGGGGAGGAGGATGTACTGGAGGGGAAGACAGCAGTTCTAGATACAGTATGTCCTCACTGAACTTCCTCCAGTAGCAAAGCATCCATTGTGATATCCCTCCACTTTGGAAGGAAGACAGAGATGTGGCATCCCACTAAGATCCCCTGGGTTTATGATGTGACTATGGGAGGAGAAATGGAGTCATAAGGCTCCAGTGCCGGATGGTGTACTGTCAACATCAACACCATTGGTGACCCTGATATCAGTACTGTAAGTCAAAGGGGATTGAATGATAAAAGGGGACAATTGGGACCCTTGCTTGGGCTGGGCCTTTGGAACAGCCCCTTCCAGGACTGGAGTAGGGTTTACAAAAGGATTCCTGGCCTGAACAGGAGGATTAGGATGCAAGGTGCGCAGATAATGGAGAGTGATTTTTGATCTGACTGATCCTCTTGTCCCACAGCAATGCACAACAGTGGGCTGGCATTGTGGCACATGGCGGTAAGGAGGCCTGCATGGAATCATTACAGTCCACCACAGTCTGCATCTGGATATCACCCTGCTCATGAACCTCAGCCATCAGTGCCTGCAGCTTCTGCACCACAGACTCATGGGCCACCACTGCCCCCGTACATATCCTGGTATATGGTGTCCGTATGGAGGGATCCAGATGATGGAGATCTGGAACGTTGTCATGATGCCTGTCAGTGACTGCATGGAGGTGACTATGTGTCATGTCATGTTTCAGTGTATCACAAGAGGAGCACTCTGCACTCCTCTTCTTATTCTAAATCCAGCTCCCCTCCTTCCTGTCCTCCCCAGATGTGTCCTTCTTCCCAGGCTGTCTGTCACTACCATCTGATGAGTCATCTGGGCTGCTGTTATCACCATCATCCCTATCCAGTGGATCTGGAAGGAAGGAAACAGGACCATATGTCACAAACAAGCAAACAGGGCAGCTGTGTTATACACCACCACTCAGTCTAATAAATGCTACAGGTTAAAGTCAAACCACAGGAAGCTGTACCATGCAGACCCCTATGCACACCTTGAACAGCATGCATGTCCTAAAATGTGGTAGAAGAAACAGTACCTGCATCACCATGTGTACTGCAAATGCCCATGCTACCAATGTGCAACTCTGGCCCCTGCCACATGGTGGTATTACAGGTTGGTAAATGTGCACTGTGCCATATTCTTGTGACCCAAAGCAATGCCTTTAGTAATTTAGGTTTAAATGCTAAGAACAACAGCAACATACTGTAGGTACTACATAGTCATGTGCATGTACTCACCTTGGTGGCTGTTTGTTTCCATGCTGTCATTGCCATCCTCCACACCTTCCACCTGATGGCATCCCAGAGTGCCACAAAAGAGCTCCTTCTCCAGTGTGAGTGTGCTCTGGGTTTGTGGGCCCCTGCCAGTGGCCTGTAGGTCCTGTCTTGCCCCAACCAGCATCTCTTTGGTGCGCCTCCTCATATTGTAATTGCACTTCTTACCCTCCCCAAATGTGTGCCCACTACTGCACACAATATTGATTGCCCCTGCCACCTCCTTCCATGCTGCTATCCTGTATCATGAGGGGACACTTGTGGTGAACTGGTCTTACCTGCAAGGTATTCCTTGGCCAGAATCTATGTGGAGAAGACAGGAGTTCTGAGTACATTGCGCAGCATGAATAACCTCATTACACACCACACAGTATGAAGTCCCCCCGCATGTGCTCCAGACAGCTGGTGTCTGTGGGTTTGGTAGAGGCATACACCATCCCTGCAATGCCCAAACACCATGGCGTGTTGGCCCAGAGGCCCCATCATAACTGCCTCCTGCCTGTGCCCACATACAATACGTAATTGTCAGACAGGCACTACCAGTAGATAGTCCTGTATGTGCTTGTGACAAATATGTATTTTTCACATACCGATAGGCTCTATAATGTGGTCTGACACTGTTGACAAGGTTACGGATTACAGAGCTGTGGATACTGATCATGTTACATCAAGCATACCTGCGTTGGGGTGACACATGAATACTGTGTGAACCTGAGCAGTGCATGTAACCTCTCCAGTGACCCCAAGCTGCCACTGACTACAGATTGTTTAGCGTGCGTTATCTACTAACACGGACAGTGACACATGTCAAGGAAAACAGATGCTGTCCATACAATGCACTGCCTGCTAACACAGGACTACATTGTAAATGAGCATCATGCAACTGTGTACTTTCTGGTGTAAACAATGTAGTGCAGTTACAGCTAGATAAATCATGCTGTACATTACTTTGTGGACTGCAGTAGCTGCCTACCTGGAGTTCCAGTGGACTAAACATCTATCTGCATAGCCTCATAATTCTTATTTTGTTTTTTCTATGCCATTCTACAACACGTAAGTATAAAAAAGAATAATAACAGAAATGTGCACAGTGCCTGTGGGAGAGGATTATAATCATTAGACATCCTGTTGCAGCTTACCTTTTCCAAATGTATATTCTCCTCTCAGTGTTCTCCAAATGCTGCTGCTCCAGATTGCTATGTTATGTTAGTGTGGATTTTGACCCTTGGGGGAGGATCCATTTTATAATCAGCCAGTAATGAGCACACAATTACATGCAAATTAGTTTTTTTGAACCTTGAATGTTAGAGTAGTCCCATTTGCATGTTACCTTCCGACATGCGACTATTTGCACCTGTCGCTAATGTATTAGATTTTGCAAACTGAATTCTCCACAAACACATGCCTTTGGCAGCCGCAAACCTTAAAGTAGTAGTGCAGTCAAAATTTGCAAAACCATATGTTGTAGACAGTGTTTTGATTCCTATGTGTAATCCTGGTGTGTCCTGCCCTTTTTTTGCTATTTGGGTTTTTTTCTGTATATACTTTTTGTCATGTAAAAATACTGACCTAATGGCTACTCTACATGTTTTCACCTACTCATATGAGTCTCTAACCTTGCTTGCCTGTATGTATTGTAATGTTGAACTTGACGTGGAACCTATGTAAAGGAATCCCTGACTCATAGGTAACTGTAATCAGAGAACTCAATAAATAAATAATTAGCCATCTAGTTTTATGATAGTTTTATGGCCCCTGTGATCTCCATCTCAGCAACTTTATTGCTCTTCTTCCTACAATGCCTCCTGTCCCATGTAGCAGTGATGTGTCCTCGACCACTGACTCAGCAAATACTAAAGATAGGAGCCAGATGTTCTGGCCTCCAATGAACAGCTCTAGTTCAATATTTTTGTTTTCTATGTGTGTGTCAGGTCTAGCCAGCAGGACCAAATGTTTTGCTTTTAAAACTTTTCATTTCATCAAATTACACACAGCCATAAAAAGCACACAAATCACCCATCATCAATGCTAGAATTAGTAATGACTCTAGTTGTTTTCTTACATGTTAACCCACTCAGTTAGCCTGTAAGTATTTGTTAAACTGTAAATGTAGCAATTAGTGCTCACTGGATAAGGAAAGTTACTTAATATCACAGTTCTCCTGTAGTAAATTATTTATTTATTATTTATTTGCTTTTGTTAACCGGGTAGGGCACACTAGACACCAAGCGCCTATTTTCAGGTGCGACCCGGGAGGGTTACAGTGGTGGAGGCACACAGGAAACAGTTACATACAGTTGGTGGTAAACCTGAGTCAGTTTCATACAATAGAGGCAAACAATGGGATTGACAGAATAAGCAAGCAGTAAAGTACATGTAAGGTAATCAAGAAAAACAACGAACATTACCTGAAAAGGAAAAGGAAGCAATGCATCATTAGAACTTGAGGTTGGGAGCATGAGGTACACACAATTGGGGAGTAAGGCTAAGAGAATTTAAAGGTAAAAACAAGATGTATCTGCACACTTTGTGAGGTTAATGGGTGCTGGCAGGAGTAAGTGCATTGGATGGGGGAAAAGGACGGGGGGTGAGGGAGTGGGTGGAGGGAGAGGCCAAGTTGGGAGGGAGGAGAGAGGGTGGAGGTGGGGAGGAGGACAGTAAGTGTTGTCAGGTATGAAGGGGTACAGAGCAGGGAGGCCCAAGGTGCTCAAGAGACTCGAGTAAGAGGGTAGAGCTAGGAGGTACAGGGACAGGCAGAGGAGGGTTTCAGGTAGTGCCAGAGTGAGGTTTTGAAGCGGAATGAGAGGGATGGACTGGTAAGGTTGGGAACGAGTTCCAGAGTTTGGGGGCAAATGAGGAGAAGGCCCGGTCCCCCATGAGGGAGTGAGTTCTAGGAACGAGCCGATCGAGGGCCTCTCTTGATCTGAGCTGATAGGAGGGGGGGCCAGGGTTAACGGGAGGGCGAGGGAGGGGGTGGCTGACCTTATAATGTTGTCAAGGAAATTACCAAGCACGAAGGAGCGATGTCGTTCAGGAGGGAGCCACTCAAGTCAGGAGTAGAGGTCGTACCGGTGAGTCAGGGGCAAAGCAGAAAGGGCAAAGTGACAGATGTTATTATAAGCTGTGTCCCATTTCTGGAGGCTAGAAGGGGGCATAGGAGTGAAGGTAACCAGCCCGTAGCAGAGGAATTAACTCTAAACCAGTGCTTGCCGAATTCATGGTCCTGGATACATCACTGTCTCATGGGACAGGAGGCATTATAGGAACAAGAAGAGCAATAAACCTTGCGGAGGTGGAGATCCCAGGGGCCATCAAACTACCACAAAATTAGCAGGCTAATTAAAAAAAAATCCTAATAGCAGACAGAGGGAAGAAAACACTAGAACTACACACACTAATTAAAACACTCTGCACACCATATGTTTTTGCAAATTCTGACTATGCTACTCCTGTAATAACACCAGGGCCATTGCTGATGATTACATAAGGCAATTTCTACAAACATGCATTACTGCAATCACATCCAACTGCTAGTGATCACAAAAGACACAGAAGTGCTTGTTACCACCATGTATGTGCAGAGTGATTTATACATGGCATCATCATCTGATGACGTTTTGCGGATGCTATGTACATACGAAATATTGTTTGCACTCATTAGACTCACAAGCAGCATACAGGCCAGAGCACTGGTGGTGAACAGAGATACAATAGAATCTGACATGGAGCTGGTGAAAATGTCATCCAGATGCAGCAGGGTACCTAAGGAGGAGCAGGTGAGAGACAGGCAGTTCACCCCTCATGAGACAGATGCCCAAATGAGGGAGGTCCTCATTAAAGAGACCACTCTCTTCAGGGGCACAGCTAGGGATGTTCACAGGCTGAGAAGGCCTGTATTTGGATGACTGTGTCCAGGAGGGTCTCCTAGGTGCAGAGCCTGGACAGGACACCAGCACAGTGCTGAGAAGACATAAACCAGCATGCGGGACAGCCCCTACAATGGCTGTGAGTACAGAACACTGCTGCAGAGATATGGCCAGGTGAGGCAATGTCATCTGTTATACTGTCTATGAGTCATACAGATGCAACTGTCTAAGAGTGTGCACAACTAGAGATGGGCGAAGTGACCTCAATTCACTCCATGGAGTGATTTGCGGAGTGAAGGTGAATTCATGGAGTGCTCTGCAACGTGAAGTGGAGTACTTCGCATTATAAATGGGTAACGCGAAGTCCATTGAAACCAGTTACTCTGCCTTTCCAAACCACTACTTCACCAATCTTTAAGGTGAAGTACATTGAAAGCAATGTACTTCACCTCATTTCGCCTTGTTTTTAGCTCCAAAGGTAAATTTTATAGTGATTCATGAGATTTCAGGTCACATGGGCTCTAGATTGTTCTGCACAGCCTCAGTTCAGAGTAATATGTGTAGGAAGCTGTTGGAGACAGTCTGCTCTGAGAGCTCTCTGTGATTCAAACCTTCTAAAAACTGTTAAAAAAAGTATTTCGGAGTCATTTTTTTTGCTGAAACTTTAGTTCATCAATTGTAGGAAACCCTCTTGTGCTCATATCATCTAGTATTTATTGTTTGTCAGCTGCTAGGATGGGAAATCATAAACTTTTATAATGTTTAGAGGAAGAGAGCAGGTGATGATGCTTTAGTGAGAAGTCATAAAAATTTCTTTGTGCCCTGGGAAGAAGATTTACTTGAGATCAAAGAGGAGATGTTATTTAAAGAGTGCCATAATTTGTGAAATGAGTTTTGCTGAAATGTCACTTAATTAATTTACATCCTGATTGATAAGACATCCTGGGTGTATAATTTTTTAGATTCTGACAGGGAGGAGCTAGGTGACCTCATGCAAAAAGGTTGGCAAAGCCAGTTTTAAAAACAGTATTCTGTTTTCCAGTAAGACACACATGTTTGGACACTCTTGACAACATCTGTCTATTAGCACTATTAGAAGAGATACATTAGATATATAAGTCTAATTGTCTGGTGGTCGGAATTTTGCACTTTTTTTAACCCTTGTACTTTTAAATGATTGTATGTTTTTGTGATATATGGTTCTGTATTTACATTTTACATTTTTGTATCTATTTTTAAGTAAACCTCTACTTTAGAGACTACTTGGTGTGCTTTGAAATTCTTTTTTTCTTGACATGTGAAGCATACATGGTTAAAGTTAACGCTGTACACAGCTTACTGGTTTTACCAAACTGGGAAAAGGTAAGAGTTTATTCTGAGGTCTTTAATAGAGTTTTAAGTATTCATTTTGTATGCCTGGTTAGGTGCCCATAGGCGAAAGATATCTGCCCCCCCCGAAGAGCAGAATTATCTGACCCTGTACATTGGGTACGCTAACAAGAGGTTCACAGTTTGAATCCCTCCAGAACTTGAGACCAAAGTTTGATTCAAACCCACAAAACAGACAGGAGAATTACCCTGTTCTGTTAACTGTTCACAAGACTGGGCTTGGAGGTTGGCACTGTGGGAGCAGAGGGCCTTACCTGCTGAGTGGGTTTGTGACAGATTGGTTGGCAGTGGTGTGCATAAGTTTGGTATTACAAGCTTATATTGTTCAGTGTGTCAGCTTGAGAATGTCAGCTCACTTGCAAAGAAAGAAAAAGGCAGTGATTTATTTTTTTAAAAAGGAGACAGAACTATATCACTTGGCATACAGTCAAGTTCCTACCTGTTTTATTTTTTTTTTTTCTAAAGTGCAAGTCAGAGTAGCCATAGTTAGGGAAGAAGATGACTTCCAACTACAGCAGACACACTGTAGACTACCTAAAGCAGTTGAGCGGGGAAAGAGGAGTCCCCTTTGAGGTGAAAGCTAGCAAACAGAACCTCGTGGATACCCTGATGATAACAGATACCCAGAGAATGGAATAAATGACAGTGACTGAAAAGGACTAAACCTTGAGTGTGGCTGGGCTAGTGGCAAGTGCAGTGTCCAGATCCAATGAGGAGGGCAACAGGTCCACTGCCAGTGAAGGGCCACAGCAGCAGGGGAAGGTCACTAGTATCCTAGATCCAGAAGTATTCAGGCCACAAATTGAGTTTTGCAGAATGGAGCAGGAGTTTCAGAGGGAGAGGGACCATGAACAGCGGGAGGCAGACTATGAGGCAGAGTGAGAACACCGAGAGGCAGACCATAAGGAGCATTAGCGCCAGAGGCAACACGAACTGGAAAAGCTACAACTCCAACCAGCTGCATCACAGCAGGTAAGTGGCTTAGGTTTAACTGGCACTACAGGACTGGGTTACAAATTGAATTCCAAATTGATAGCCGAATTTAAAGAGGGGCAGGATATGGATGCCTTTTTAAATTCTTTTGAAAAAGTTTGTATTCAAGCTAAAATTCCTAGGGAGTCCTGGAGCTTCAAGCTATCCCTGCTACTTACCGGGAAAGCTTGGGATGCATTGGGTCAAATGGACAATGAGGACAGTGATGATTACAGCAAACTTAAAGCTCCACTGTTAAAGAAATTTGAATTAACTGTTGAATCATACACAGCTAAATTCCGTAAGCTCAGGAGAAGCCCTGACATGAGCTATGAGGAGCTAGCCACGAAACAATGTCAGTTTTTAAAATGTTGGTGGGAAGGAATTGAAGCAAACTCTGTTGATAACATTGAAAATGTGATTTTGTTAGAACAGTTTTTCTGGGCATGCCCAACAGAGCTGAAAACCTGGCTGGAGGACCAAGATCCCAAAACAGTGTAAGAGGCAACTGAACTCTTGGACCGCTATGCCAAGAGCAGACCTGCTCTGAGAGTGAATGGGGCAGGCGTGGCAGCACAGAAATGGAAAAGCGCACCTTCAGGGCAGCTAAAACCCTCTCTGCCTCCACCAAAACCAGTTAGCCCCAGGTTTCAGAGAAAAGATTTCTCTGAGAGAAGAAATGAATATTAGTTGTGTAAAGAAACTGGGCATATTGCCAGACAGTTTCTCAAACGGATGAGCAATAATATGCAAGGTGGTGCTAGGAAGGAAGTGGGTTGTTTGTGTGTCCCTGGAAGCATGCCAGTGAACATGAGGGAACACATGCACCCAGTCATGGTGAATGGTGTACAGATGCAAGAGTTAAGGGACACAGGGGCATCCCTGACATTGGTATAAGGGGATCTAGTAGAGCTGGGTCAGCTTATACCCAATAAATACATCACTGTACAGGACTTTACTGGTGAAGAGAAAACATTGCCCCTTGCTAGTGTTCTTCTAGACTGTAGTGAAACAGGGGGAACTGTGCAACAGATGACTGTAGCCAAAACCTTAGCAGTGGATGTGATCCTGGGCAACAATCTCAAACAAGGGATGGTGTGTGCAGTTACCTGTAGCCAAGCAGCAAGGGAAAATTGTAGTTACCTGAACCCCACAGAAGCCATTGTGGAAACCACTGAGATGCTGGTTCCCCAGCCTGTGTCTCCTGATATGGAGACTAACAAAAAGGGGGTAGAAATTTCCCCAGTAGCAAGTAACCACACAGCTACAGAGGATTACTCCGAAGAGGAAGGAGTGATCCATTGTCAGAGGGTTGGGATTGACAGTGATCCTGAGTGACCTGATGCTAGTGCTAGGGACCCTAGTTTAGTGACTGAAGGGGTCCTCTCCCATGCCTTGGGAATGTGTGAGGGGTTTGTAGGTGCTCAGAGAAGTGACCCTAGTCTAGAGAAGCTGAGGGCTTGGGCAGACTCTGATGGGACACAGGGAGGTGATGGAAAACATAAGGTTTATTGGAAAAATGGACTGATGTATACTCAGGCTGTGCAGACAGAGGGAGGGATGCTAGGCAGGCAGCTTATAGTTCCCCAGAGGTATCATGAACAGTTGCTCAAGATTGCACATGATATTCCCTTGTCTGGTCATCTTGGAATCGTGTGCACTATGCAGCGGTTGGCCCAGAATTTCTATTGGCCTAACTTCATCCAGCAGGTAAAGGAGTATTGCAGGTCTTGTCACTGGTGCCAAGAAATAGGAAAGGCGGGCAAGAAAACCTAAGCCACCCTGATTTCATTGCCCATAGTGGAGGAGCCATTTCAGAGGGTGGGAATGGATATTGTGGGGCCTTTAAATACTCCCAGCTCCTCATGGAAGAGATTCATCCTGACTGTGGTGGATTATGCCACCAAGTACCCAGAGGCAGTTGCCCTATCCTCACTGAGGACAGACAAAGTGGCAGATGCCTTACTCGGGATTTTCTCCCATGTTGGGTTTCTGCAGGAGGTTATCACCGATCAAGGGGGTTCCTTCATGTCGGACCTGATGAAACAAGCCAATGGGCTTGTGGAAAGATTCAATGGTACCCAGAAGTCAATGCTCTGGGTGTTTGCTGAACAGCATGGGAGGTACTGGGAGAAATACCTTCCCCACTTGTTGCTTGCATACAGGCAGGTGCCCCAAGAGTCGACAGGATTTTCCCCCTTCGAACTCTTGTATGGACACCGGGTATGTGGGTCCCAAGACTTGATCTGGGAGGACTGGGAAGGCAAGCACGCCACCCAGAGAACTCCCATTGTGGATTACATCCTTAGGTTTAGGGAAAGGCTGAAAGAGCTTATGGGGACAGCCCAGAGCAACCTGGCAGCTGCCCAACAGAAACAAAAAGTGTGGTAGGACTGCAGAGCCAGAGCTTGCTCGTACATGGTAGGTCAGGAAGTAATGGTCCTTATTCCGGTCCAGAAAGACAAGCTGCAGGCTGAGTAGGCAGGACCGCACTAAGTTGTTAGGAAGGTAAATGATGAAAACTATATTATAGAGTTACCTGACCGAAGACAGACAGAAAGAATGTACCATGTCAACATGATGAAGCCATATGCAAATAGGGCTGACATGGTGTTTGCAGTGTGTAGTCCTGGGGAGAGGATGGACAGAGGAGACCCTCTTCTGGACTTGCTGGAAGAAAGCAAGTGGGAGTTCTCTGTGGAGGCAGTAAAATTGTTTCCCCAGCTGGCCCCGGACCAGATCCAGGAAGTAAGGAAGGTTTTAGCAGACTTTACCCCATTATTTAGCACCAAGTCTGGACTAACCCCCTTAGTGACTCATGATGTGGAGACAGGGACACAGATGCCCATATGGCGGATAGCATATCTGGATTTAGGGGTAATCCAGAGAGCAAACAGCCCCTGGGCCTCACCCATAGTCCTTGAGCCCAAGTCAGATGGCTCTACTCATTTTTGTGTGAACTATCATGGACTGAATACAGTCACGAAGTCAGACGCCCACCCGATGCCCTGGACGGATGAACTCCTGGACAAGTTGGGTGGGGTGACCTACCTTACGACCATTGACCTGACCAAGGGGTATTGGCAGGTAGAGTTGATGGACAGAGCTAGGGAGAGGTCGGTCTTCATCACTCCGATAGGCTTATTTGAATTTAAAGTAATGCCTTTTGGAATGAAGAACGCCCTGGCCACTTTCCAAAGGTTGGTGAACCAGGTGTTAAATGGTGCTGAGGAGTACACCGTGGCATACCTGGATGACATTGCCATTTTTAGTACCAGTGGGGAGGAACACCTGTCCCACCTTAGGGAAGTGCTGGGCAGAATACAGAGGGCAGGGCTCACTGTCAAAGCCAGGAAGTGCCAGGTTGCCATGGGAGAGTTGGTATACTTTGGGCATGTCGTAGGCCGAGGACAGCTCTGTCCTAACCAAATAAAGATAGAAGTAATCCAGGTGTGGCCCAGGCCAGAGATGCAGAAGCAGGTCAGGAGTTTTTTTGGGACAGCAGGGTACTACAGAAAATTTTTACCCAATTACAGTAACCTGGCTGCTCCCCTATCTGACCTGGTGAAAAAAGAAGGATGCCAAAGAAAATTACCTGGGGACCAGCCTGTGAAGAAGCCTTTACCAGATTGAAGGAGGCACTGTGCAGTGCTCCTGTTTTGACAAGTCCTGACCACAGCAGACCCTTTATATTTCAGACTGACACCTCAGACGTGGGTATTGGGGCAGTACTGAGTCAGATATCCAGCCAAGGGAGAGATCACCTTGTCGCATATCTGAGTAAAAAATTACTTCCCAAGGAGCAGACATACTCCACGGTGGAAAAGGGGTGTCTTGCCATAGTGTGAGCCCTAAAGAAGTTGAAGCCATTCTTGTATAGGCAACATTTTGTGGTACAGACTGACCACAGCCCCCTGGTTTGGCTGATGCAGATGGGAAAAAACAATGGTAGATTGCTAAAATGGATTCTTGCTTTGCAAGGGTATGATATGACAATATTACATAGGGCTGAGGCCAAAAATTAGAACTCTGATGGGCTGTCTCTTGTCTACGAGGAGTGAACTGATTTGGGAAGCTCATCCCATGCAGGGGATAGAACCTCCCCCAAATTCAGTCTAGGTGGGGAGGATTGTGACACTTGGACAGCTGGTTCTGACCACTGTATGATTTTTGTAAGATAAAAATGTGTTATGGAGTGTGTCTCATGAGACATGCTGTTTCAGCTAAAAGATAACAGCCAGGAGATAATTACAGGCTAGAAGAGACTAAATTAAGGATCCCCTGTTTGTCTAGCTTAATTGTAACTTGTCAGCAGCTAGGATGGGAAATTATAAACTTTTTTAATGTTTAGAGGAAGAGAGCAGGTGATGACGCTTTAGTGAGACGTCATAAAAGATTCTTTGTGTCTTGGGAAGAAGAGCTACTGGAGATCAAAGAGGGGATGTTATTTAAAGAGTGTCATAATTTGTGAAATGAGTTTTGCTGAAATGTCACTTAATTAATTTATATCCTGATTGATAAGACATCCTGGGTGTATAATTTTTTTATATTCTAACAGGGAGGAGCTAGATGACCTCATGCAAAGAGGTTGGCAAAGCCAGTTTTAAAAACAATATTCTGTTTTCCTCTAAGACACACATGTTTGGACACTCTTGACAACATTTGTCTATCAGCACTATTAGAAGAGATACGTTAGATATATAAGTCTAATTGTCTGGTGGTAGGAATTTTGCACTTTATTTTTAACCCTTGTTCTTTTAAACAATTGTATGTTTTTGTGATATATGGTTCTGTATTTACATTTTTTAATCTATTTTTAAGTAAACCTCTACTTTAGAGACTACTTGGTGTGCTTTTAAAATTCTTTTTCTTGACAAGAGAAGCATACATGGTTAAAGTTGACACTGTACAAAGCTTACTGGTTTTACCAAACTGGGAAATGGTAAGACTTTATTATGAGGTCTTTAATAGAGTTTTACGGGTTCATTTTGTACACCTGGTTAGATGCCCATAGGTGAAAGATATTTGCCCCACCCCCACCGAAGAGCAGAATTATTTGAGCCTGTACATTGGGTACGCTAACAAGAGGTTCACAGTTTGAATCCCTCCAGAACTTGAGACCAAAGTTTGATTTGAACCCACAAAACAGACAGGAGGGTTACCCTGTTCTGTTAACTGTTCACAAGACTGTGCTTGGAGTTTGGCACTGTGGGAACAGAGGGCCTGACCTGCTGAGTGGGTTTGTGACAACGAGCTGGTCAAGTGATTTAATGAGTCTCTTAAGACCATGTTACAGGCATTTACTGAGCAGCATGTGAGATAGTGGGCCATGTACCTACCCCATCTCCTATTTTCATATAAGGAATTCCACCAGGAGTCCACATGGTTTTCACCCATCAAGCTCCTGTTTAGCCATAGGTAGGGGCCCCCGAGATCTGGTAAAGGAGGGATGAATGGGAGGGTGAACCTGCTCCCAATGTGGAATCTGTTGTGAAGTATGTCCTAAATTTCAGATCATGACTCAAGGAGCTCATGGCATTTGTCAGGAGCACCTAGCCACTGCACAACAGAAGAGGAAGACATGGTACAACCATGGAACCAGAGCCCAGGAGTACAAAGTCGAGCAATAGGTGGTGGTGCTCATCCCTGTCCAGCAGAACAAATTACAGGCAGCTGGGGAGGGGCCTTACTTGGTGGTCAGGAGAGTGAATGATGTTAATTACCTAGTGGGGCTATCAGACAGGAGGCACAAACAGCTAGTTTATCACATAAATATGATGAAACCCTACTATGTGAGGGACATGATCATCCTAGTTGTGTGCAGTTATCTGAAGGAGAAGGTTGAAGCAGACCCATTGCAGGCTCTCCTGGGAGTGGTTAAGGGAGACTTCTCAGTGGACGCTGTCACCTTCTCAGAGTGGCTGATACCACCCGAAGCTGTTGAA
The DNA here is from genome assembly GCA_016271365.2 of Neoceratodus forsteri. NCBI lineage: Eukaryota > Metazoa > Chordata > Ceratodontiformes > Ceratodontidae > Neoceratodus > Neoceratodus forsteri. The sequence continues at coordinate 1,273,472,431 of CM057450.1, read as the reverse complement.
GTGAGTTGGGTTCTGTGTACATATGGTGAAATGTTCATGGGGAAACCAGGGTATACCACACTGGCAGAGCACCATGTGGATACTGGATCCCGAGCCCCCACTGAGACAGCCTCCCTACAGGTTTCCAGAAGGCGTAAGACCTGCCATAGAGGAGAGATCAAGGAGATGCTAGATCTCCAGCTAATCCAGGACCTCAGTAGTCCCTGGGCCTCCCCAGTGGTATTAATTCCTAAAAAGGACAGGACCATGAGGTTGTGCATTGACTACTGCAAGCTCAATATATTTTTTTAATTTTAATCTTTGGTAACCAGGTAAGGCCCACTAGGCACACGTGCCTGTTTTCAGGGGCGACCTGGGAGCACTGGGCAGTTAAGTGACTTATTCAGAGTTGCAAAGGGAGCAAGTGGAGGTTGTGAGAATCAAACCCAGGTCTGGTCTGTTGTATGTACCAAGTTCATTCACAGTGCATTACTCTAACCTCTAGGCTATACTGCCAGCCCAGATGCACAGAGTTGGATGTATACCCAATGCAGAGAACAGATTAGGTTCTAGCGAGGTTGGGGGAGCCCTTTACCTGTCAATCATAGCCCTGACAAAAGGTTATTGGTAGGTACCCCTCTCCCCTGAAGCCAGAGAAAGTTCAACCTTCGTCACCCTATTTGGATTATTCGAATTCTAATTAATGCCATTCAGAATGAAGAATGCATCAGCCACCTTTCAATGGCTTGTGGACGGCATTCTGAGTGGAGCAGAAAATGTCACTATGGATGCCACTGCCCTCTATAGCCAGACTTGGAAGGATCACGTTAAGCCCATGATCAAGGTGTTCTGCCGAGTGTGGACCACTGGACTGGCAGTCAAGGCACAGAAGTGCCAAATAGGAGTGGCAGAAGTGTCATATCTTGAACACAGACTGTGGAGTGGGTACATCAGGCCTGAGCAAGTGAAAATTGAAGTCATCCAAGGATGGGCCATGCCCATGACCAAGAGGAATATAAGGATCTTCCTAGGGACAGCAGGGTACTACCATAAGTTTGTGCTGAATTACAGTGCATGGCCAAACCCCTGTAAAATCTCACCAGGAAGAAAATGCTGGAAAAGGTTTGGTGGGCAGAAACCTGTGGTACCGCATTCTGCCAGCTGAAGGAGGCATTGTGTTGGGCACCTGTGCTCACCAGCCTGGACTATTCTCTTAGGTTTATTGTGCTTGTAGATGCACCTGATAATGGGATAAGCATGGTTCTAAGTTAGATTATGCACTAAGAAGAGGAGCAACCAGTTATGTACATAAGCAATAAGCTGCTGCTCAGTGAAGAAGTTCATACCACAATCAAAAAGGAGTGTCTGCGGATTGCCTGGGCTTTGCAGAAGCTGATCCTTTACCTGTATGGAAGGAAGTTCACCCTGGTTATGGATCACAGTTCCCTTACATGGTTGCATAAGACCAGTGGTCGGAACTCAAAATTACTAAGATAGATCCTGGTGCTGCAGTCCTACAATATGGATATTAGGCACTGCAGCGGGTTGCAGCATGGCAATGCTGATGGGCTGTCCAGAGTTCATGCCCTTTTCTTCTAAGTAGGGGAGATGCTAGGAGCTAATGTGGAGTTCACACAAAGAGTGAACTGAGAACATAGTAAGTGCAGCCAGTCGACGTATACAAAAAGCAAAAATCATTTAGTGCTGCTAGAAAGATTTGTTTTTCATTTTTCTGGGGGGCAGAGTGTAACAGTTTGCTAAGGTTACTTGTCACTGTATTTTGTAATGTTATTTCATTATGTTTGTATTCAATTCTTTCTGCAAGAGAATCAATTGGAATGTAGCAGCTACTTGGACATTCCCTGGTGAAAATGCCAATATAGTTATCAAGGCAGGCCCACTGGCTCTCATGGCAATTTACTGTCTGTGCTGTTCATTATCATGACAGGACCCCTAGACAATTTATTGGAGTGCTTAGAAAGTGTATTTTAATCTTAGGAAGACACTAGTTAAACAAAACATTCACACTGGGCCCTAATCTTGAGAGAAAAAACAGATGTATTTGCCCCAAAGTCCAGATCAGATCGGATTTCCAACCCAGCTAAAGACATAACAAATGTTGAATTTATGATATTAGAATGACCTATTGAATGAGGTGTCATGGGAGAGCAGTTGGAGGGTCTTATGTTCTGGCAGAACCTGAAAAAGATAGTCAAGTTTGGGACTACGAACAAGCTACATTCTAAAGGTTCATGTCTGTCCTGCATAAACAAAGTGTCTTGTATAGTAAGTCATTCAAGAGAGAAAGATCGAGAGAGAGAGATTGAGAGAGAGATCGAGAGAGGTTTTTCTGAGAAATTCTCTAACCTCAGTTAACTTATTATATATCCTGGAACAGTGTGTTCCTTTATTGGCAACAATGCTTACAAACTAAACATTTGCCACACTAAAACATTCCGTCAGGTTTCTTTGGGAACCAGTTTAGATATGGTTGAGGTCCTTCAGAGGGTACAAATCTATTGCAAATGATTTTGTCTCAGACGCTTAGGGCTTTTTTAAATCAGCAGACTTTCTCCCAGTTCTCTTGCAAGTACTGGATCAGATCTGAGTATTAGCCAATATTGTCTGATTACAGCACTCAATTGCATAAATCGCTGGTGAAATCCCACCTGGAGTATTGTTTTCAGTTCTGAAGACAACATCTCAGGAAGGACATAGAGTGGGTGCTTTCTGGAGGTGGACACTAAAATGGTTCAGGGGCTGCATGAAAAGCCCTTCAAGGAGAGATTGGAGGACCTCAATATGCACACCTTGGAAGACAGGAGGGAGAGGGGAACATAACAGAGACCTGTAAGTACCTCACAGGGTAAGTACGGTACAGGAGGGGAGTATTTTTCAGAGGGAAAAGACAAACAAAAATAAGAGCAAATGCAATGAAGCTGGAAGGAGTAAATTCAGAAGACATGAAGAAGTAATTCTTCACTGAAAGAATGGTGGATTCCTGAAACAGTCTTACAGCAGAGGTGGTAGGGGCACCAAACAATGGTGAGATTCAGGAATGCATGGGATAGGTATAAGGAGATCTTAAAGGAAAGCAAGGGTGAGAGGGAGCCATAGACCAAGTAGGGTGTGCGGTGAATGTAAAGGCATGGCAAAAATGGTTCCATGGCAGGACATCGACAGCAACATTGTCGACATCCTGCACAATGACGGGAACAATGCTGACAGTTGGCATTGTTTCCATTGGAATAAAGTATTTTTCTTGCCCCCGTTCTAGATATATCCAACTCCAGGTCAGAGTCGGTTCGGGTGGGGGCGAAACACCAGGAGGTGCGGTGTTGGCACATAGTGGACCACCTCAATGACCGATCTCAACCTGGCGAGATTTGTCACTGTGGTGGTTTTCGCTGCCAGGGTGTCATTATCCTGACATGCTACCAGCAAAAATTGAAGCAACCTGGGTGGGCCAAGCAGTCATTTTTTGCAAACAAATTCTATGTTTCTTTGTTGTATCTTATAGCTATATTCTGTAACAAAACATATTAAAACATCTTTTTGGTTTTGTTTTGATTTTTGGTTTCCGTAATTCATTTATGTTTAATCTCTGCACTCTGCAAAGTGCTGTCTCATGATCCTCAGATTTGTAACCATGGCTAGAAAACATTCCTTTAACTCCTAAGCGTGTTCCATGAAATCTGAATTCGATGAGTGATTTCTATAGAGTCGAAGAAGCTGGTCAAAGGTACTCATTTTATCAGTGACCTAGGACATGAGCTGTCTGCTCTCAAGAGGGAGTTGATGGACATCAGTTTACGGTATCCTTTTGTCATAATTGTTACATCTTCCCCTGCAGACAATTTAACATCTAGGAGTTGAATGAAGCCATGCTGAAAGTGCCAGTAAAGTTTAGATCCAGGGCATTCTTATTTAACCATTTCATGAAATGTTCAGCTTCCTCTCTGGAACCGTTCCACACACAGATCACATCTGCAATAAAGCGAAGCCCTTTGATGACGAGACTTGAGTGGGGGTTGTTGTCATGTTAAAGACCACTAGTTTTTCCCAATAGCCCCCCAAAAAATTGGCAAATGAAGGAGCCTTTGCTGCCCCCACTGCTGTGCCATTAAGTTGTAAGTAGAAACATTACCAAATTCGAAAAGGTGTGTTTGAATACAAATTCAGGTGCTTCCACTAAAAAATCTGTGGGACAGGTAGAGCATTGGGAGTTGTTTCTGAAACAGAACTCACAGGCCTCCGTGATGGCTTTATGTCAGATCGAGGAGTATGATGATTCAACATCAATACCTATCCAAAGATAATTGTTTTTCCAGATCAAATCTTCACAGTTCTCCAGTGTGTGCATGGTGCCTCTGAGGTGTGAATCAAGACCATCAACACACATTTTTAAAATAAATCAATGAACTTACATAGGTTGTTTGTTAATGATTCACCCCCCCCCCCACCTCCCGGAGACAGTTGATTTGCCTGGAGGGTTTGTGATGTTTATATGCATTTAAGGGAGAATGTAAAATGCTGGGGTGTTTTGGGGGTCAGACCAGATCAGATGTAGGAGAACTCAGTTTCTGTTATTAAGCCACTTTTTAGCCCCTTCCAGTATGTTAAGGAGCTGCTTCTTAAATACATTCATGGGCTCTGACATCAGTTATCTATAATTATTTTTATCATTCAATAGTTCAAGAACTTTCTTTTTATAAAAATCCTCTGAAATACAGACAATATTTGCACCATTGGCTGCTTGTCTGAAAATATCTACTTTAGATAGAACATTTTTTTTTCCTCTAATGTTTTGATGGCAATGTTAGTGGTATATGGGCAAAATACTGATTTATCTTTAAATGTTTCTTTCCTAAGTTTAAAAAATCTGTACTATCAGTTACAGTATTCAATGCATTCAGAGCATTGCTGTCCCCCACAGAAAACATATCACTACTGTCATTCTCTGGAAACAGTGATTTCAAAATTACTATAGTTTGGAGATTATTAATGTTCTCCAGACCCTCATGAACTGATTTGGTTATGAGTGAAACATTACTTGTGTAGGTTCATTTTCAGCTTCAGTTCCTTGGGCTGGTCTCTCATTGAAGGTTGTGTTTTCTTTTTCTGTTTATCTCCTCCCCGGTTAGCACTCTTTAGATAACTGCCTCAGCCCCATCACCCCAACTTCCACCACAAAGTAGAGCCAGGTGTCTTTCCCCAGGGCTTGCCCCCCAGCAGGGTCAGAGGGGTTCCTTAAGCCCCGCCATGTCTGGATCCTGTTTGGACCAGCATGTCTAGTTAGGTGTGTGCTGGGTCTGTGAGTACTCTTCAGCATCCTGCCACTGGCATTTTCCATTTCCTGGTGCCTCCGGGTGATGTGGCAAGCAATAGTGCCAGGGCACATGCCACATGCTCCCACACAAGGGATGACAATATCTGATGGCTTCCTGACATACTGGCCTGGGCTGCCTTTCCCCCCGTTTCCACCAGGGGCCAGGCAAGCACCAGGGTCTATCCAGCCTCCTCCCCACAGATGTTCAATCCTGCTCCCACCCCTCACCTCCAGCCAGCCCTCTGACACCCCGGATTCACTTCCAGCCCAGGTTGCCAGCATCACATGTGGTAGCCCTACCACTGTGCTGGTGAGCTGGCCCCTAAGGTTGTGTTTTCTAGATTGTTCTCTTCATGCAGGAAGACACTACTTAAATCCAATATGATGTCAATATCGCCAGTTGTTTTATTCATTAGTGCTGCCCCAGTTACCAAGTCCAGGCCCTTGTTTCTAGTAGTTTTTTCCTTGTTTCCAAAGGGTTCTTTCAGCCTTACTTTGTGAAACAGTTTAACTACATCCATGTGGACGCTGAATCTATCAGGGCCCTGCTGTGGAACAAATGTCCTTTCCTGAGAAGGGATTTGTGTGCAGGTATGAGCTTGAAATTAGATAAAATAATTATTTCTTGGCCTGCATCCTGCTTGATCTGTGAGTTGGCCCTCCTTCTGCCAGTCCTTCCCATCTTGTTTTTCTTCTTTTCCTTGATCTTTTGTTTGTTATTTCTTCTGTTTTGAGGTTTGCACTTTGCCCTCCTATAAAAAAGAAACCAATCTTGTTTTAGGTGAGATTGGATCTCTTCGTGGAACTCTCACCATTGGTAAGCTGTGTGACATTTTCCTACAGTTCTGTTATGTCCCCCACTGTTGCTGTGTAGATACTACTGTAGCTATGTGTTGAAGAGAGACTCTGACATCGAAGTCTTCGGTTATTAATTTTGCCAAAAATGTAACCTTTTTACTGTAACAATTTTTTTTTTTGTACTCAGCACTGAATTGCTGATTTTTCAAGTGAACTTTCATTTTTGTATGTATGTAAGCAAATTGCAACACAATAATACAGGCATTATAGGCTCAAATCCCACCACCAACCTATTCAGGGGTTCCATGTGATAATGGCGATCACCGTTTGAGTGACTGCACATTGCCGAAAATCAATTTTGGTGATGTACACTCACGGTGAACATCAAGAGGGCATCTAAGACTTAGATTTCCATTTTTTTATGAGGGGGCTTCATCCCCACACCCCCATACTAAAGAAATCTCAACTCCAGGGGGTTGCATGCCGGGGGGGGGTGCAAAAGTGAAAAAAAAAAAAAAAAAACAGACCCTGCTAAAAAACCATGATTGTGTCCAGAACCAAACCTGGCACCCTCCCAACCCGAGCCTGCTACCAACCCACTGAGCCACATGGCCAGCTTGGTAGCCCACTGCTGCACTACACCCTACAAACCCTCCCTCCCCTTCTGCCCATCGCATGGCATGGTCCCCTCCCACCCCTCTGTGCATGTGTATACATAGCAACATCCTGTCATTATATTTGCTGAACCCCTTATCTAGTCGCCCTCCCTGCCAGGTAGCCCTGTGCACAGGTGCTGTGATTGAGTCGCCCTTTTTGAAAGCACTCAGTCGCAGTCACCATCATCACAAGCTACCTGTTTGGGTATGTTACTTTCTAATGATTATTTACTATGATTGGTCCAACCAGTACATGATAGGTATTAAAGGGATGGGATTATTTAGGAGCATGCCCACTAATGAAGCTCATATGAATAAAGCACCTGGTGTACCAGCCATATGCTCACACAGCTCTCTGCACCATATTTCTGTTGAATTGTTAATATAGCTAATAAACTCTGAAGCAGTCTGATTTGTGGCAATTTTGTTCTTTCCTAGAGTGCAGCTGGTCCTTATTGGAATACATAAAGTACTCAAAGGATGGCAGACTCTAATATGATAGCATGACAGAAGGACGTGCAGTTCCACGAGGACAAACCTAGTACATCTGTGAGAGATGAAGTCCAAACTGTAATGCTTAGTATAAGTATGTACAGTACTTCAAGGGGCAGCAGCACATATGTCCGTTGCAGAAACATTCTGACAGCAGACTACAGAGGTGGTAATACCATTGACAGAGTGGCTAAGGACAGTATTAGGAAGCTCCTTACCATGCTTCCTGTAACAGAACATAATATAGTTGGCCAGTCATTTGGACAGACACAGCTTAGTCACAGGGGTGACATCCTTACTGGGGCTAATAACACAAAAAGCTGAGAGAACTTTCTACAGTCTTTAGGGAAATGTAGATAGAAACATAAAGTCCAAAGTATATCAAGTGTATGCAGCAATGCTTCACCTTTATTACCATGCTCAGGATAATACACAGGAAGATGTACCGTCTGATTCAAAGTGAAATTAGATATCATCTTCAGTAAGAATCGAGGATTGGTCTTCAAAGACACCAGGTCCTTGTGGAAAATCAAATAAGGAGACTCAGCCATGGGAGCCTGAAGTTCTGAAATTCTGCAAGCAGAAGACAACTTGACAAGAAAAAGAGCCTTTCATGAAAGGAAGTGCATGCCACAACTCAGAGCCATCTCAAACAGAGCCCCAGTCAAGTTTTCAAGAACAAAATTAAGGTCCCAAGGTGGCACGGGTTTAGAAGTTGGAGGACACATGTGCAGATGCCTTTAAGAAACATACAACACAGTTCTAGTTGTGCCACCGTGGGCCCATCCATAGGGACATAAAAACCGGAAACAGATGCTAAATACATTTTAATAGATGAGTGCTGAAGGTAAGACAGTGAGAGAAGGTAGTCCAGTACAGAATTCCAGGGACAAGTAAACAGGTCCACAGAACAGGAAGCACATCATCTAGAGACGTGCTTTCACTTCAAAGAATAGGTATGACTGGTACAAGGCTTTGTAGCAGCGAGCAAGACATCAGCCACCTTGGGAGAGACCCCAAAATAGGTGATGGCTATGTCTTCATGAGTCAGGTATGTCAATGCAGAGACTACATATATGGATGGACCAGGGACCCTTAATTCTGGAACAACAGACCCTGGCACAGAGGCAGATCAACTGGAGGTTCCACCACTAGATGCTGCAAAAATGGAAATGATCTGGCAAGGCCAGAAGGGCATCAGCAACATTTGGGTCGCATGTTACGCCAGCAGCTTGAACAGTACTCTCTATATAGGAGGTATCAGATGAAAGGTATAAATGAGCTTCCCTTTCCAAGAGAGGGACAACACATTGGGACAGAAAACTCCAGGCCCTGCTGCAAGCGAGCAGAAACATGGCAGTTTTGCTTTGCATGGGGATGCAAAATGATCCAAGTCTGAACAACTCCAACTTGTAAAGAGATCATTTACCACAAAGTCAAAAGTTCCTATCTGTGATTCAAGAACTAAGACTTGCTTGGCCTATCTGCCAAGATGTCGTGGAACCCTGGGAGAAAAACAGCTGATAGCTGAAGGCCATAGTCATGGTCCAGTACCATATTATTATCACCTCCCTGCAAAGTGAACAAGGGTGAGTGCCCCTTGTGTGTTTATATAGTACAAGACACTGACATTGTCTGTCCAGAGCAACAATGGACTGATGCTGAGATGGGTTTGAAATGCCTGTAGGCTAAGGAACAGCTCATGCCTCCAAAATATTGACATGGGAATCTGTTTGCAAGCTGGTTCACGTGTCCTGAGTCTAGAACAACCCTGGTTGAGTTCCCTAACCAGATCCCAAAGTATCCATTGTTAGTATCTGTAATGGAGCCAGGTGAAAAAAAGAACCTGTTACAGGATGTTCAGACAGTCCATCCACCACACTAGAGCACTGTGGAAAGGGGACGTGACAAGAGTCATTTGTTCTAAATCATCCATCAGTTGGTCCCATTGAATATGAAGAGGCCATTGTAAAATGCAGGCAAGGGGGACAATATGATGGCTAAAGCCATCAGATCTGTAGACATAATACTGTCCTGGTGGACACATAATGGCTTCTGTGTATCAACCCAGCCTGGGCAATGAGGTTTTCCACCCTGTCTGTGGGCAGGAAGTCATTGCCCACTGCTGTGTCCAGCACCACCCCAAATTATTATTATTAATAATATTAGTGGCACTGACAAAGAACAAGGACTGATTTTGGCCTGTTCCCCATGCCACCCACTTTGTTGAACAACCAACTTATTATGGACAGTGTGTACAGGATCACTTCCCAGGATAAGGACTTAAAGAGCTAATCCTCTTGATAGAGTAAGACATAAAGTCCTTCCCTCTGGAGGGCTGCTGATATATCCACTAACCAACCTGATAAATACCCACATTGCTGAAGATAAGCTAAAGGGTAAGACTCAGAACTGACAATGACTGCCCTCCAGCATGAAGCAGAGGTACTGCCTGTGAAATTTGTGAATCTTGAAATAAAGGTACGCTTCCTTCATATCCAAGTCACATAACCAATCCTACTTATGTAATGGGAATTAGAGCCTGAAGAGAAGTCATCTGAAACTTTTTGTATTCAATGAACAGGTTCTGATCTCTCAGGTCCAATACAGAACACAAATCTCCAGTCCTCTTGGGAGTAGAAGTATCGAGAATAGAACTCCTTGTTTTGTTTCTTAAAGGGGAAAGTGTTTGATAGACCACTTTTGTATGAGCATTTGAACCTCTGTCAACAGAAGGGACAAGTGACCCTGAGGATAATGACAAGAAGGCAGTAGATGCAGAGGAGGGGTCAACAGCATTTCAGTGCATGCCCTTTTCTAGTTTTTCTAGTACCCACTCACTAGGGTGATTGCTGTCCATTTCTGTAGCTATAGGAGGTCCTTCCCTCCACCTGCCCACCTAGAGGTAGTAGTAGAGGTGGAGGAGGTGCAGAGTCGGAAGGAACCAAGGGTGGCAGGGCTGTCTGGACTGATACGTTTGGGTGCCTTTTTATGGGCATCTAGGTGGAATGGACACAGGAAGGCCCCTCTACCATGAACATGGAGCTGCTGATGGGAGGCACAGCCACCACAGGGACTGGTCCTATGAAAGGCGCCCCTACCACATGATATTTTAGCAATTTCAGAAACATGGTTGCATGCTGGTATTGCTAATGAGGAAGTAGAATTAGCAGGATACAACTTGTTAAGACAGGACAGGGGTAAAAGGGGTGGTGGAGTTTTGCTTTATTTAAAGCATTCTTTGGGTTCATATCAGATTTTGTTTGGAAAAAGTGTGGAAGGAATTGACTGTTTGATTATAAAATTGTTGAAATCAAAATTGATAGTGGGTGTTTTTTATGCACCTCCTAAAACTAAAGTATCTACATTTGATATTTTAGCTGACACCCTTTTGGAAATATTGAAAGACCAAAGTGTGGTGTTAACTGGTGATTTTAATGCGGCTTGGGGACAAATGAGAGGTAAAAACTTAAATCTAGTTTTGACATTTTGGGTTTACAACAATTGATACATCATCCAACAAGATGTTTAAATAATAGAACTACAGGAGCTATATTAGATCTGTTTTTATTTCATCTGATTTGAAGGTTGAAGGTTGTAAAGTGTTGTCATTGAATTTGGGATCATAACCCTATTCAATGTCATTTATCAATTCAAATAAATAGGGTTAAGAAAATTGTGAGTTTTGGATCCGTGATTTAAGGCACTTTAATGAACTATCTTTTAGGGATTGTCTTAAAATTTTGATTGGTCAAGGTGTTTTAATACCAGATTTTGAACTTGGCTATACAAGAATTCACAGATTCTTTTTGCACATAATTCAAATCCATGCTCCAAAAATTAAAAAGATTAGTAATGCTAGAAACCCTTTATGGCTTAATGAAAATTAAAAACTCATTTACGTATTAAAAAGGTTATGGAAAAAGCTAAAAAATCTGAATTGGAAAAGGACTGGGATCTTTTTAAAGATGGAGTAATAACTGTAAAAGAAGATTAAATTAGCAAAAGAGAATTTTTGAATTCATTTGTAATGCACAAGATCCAAATAAATTTTGGAAGGTTATCTCCAAATTAAAAAATCCAGTGAAAGCTCAAGCTTCTATTAATTTAGTAGTGGGAGAAAATTTAATAGCTAACCCCCTTGAAGTAGTAAATTTGTTAAACCACTATTTTAGAGATCTACCTGACATAGAGACACCTAATTTTGAGTCTGTGGTTCAGGAAAATATATCTTCTGTAGTTTTTGCTAATAATAATAATAACAAAGACTTTATTTTGAAAAATATAAAGGTACAAGATGTGACTAAAGAGTTGAGAAATTTAAAAATATCAAAATGTGCAGGAATAGATGGCATTGATCCCAAATTTTTGAAATTGAGGTCTGATATTATAGCCCTATAATAACATATTTTTTAATTGGAGTATTCAATCTTCCACAGTTCCTGATTGTTGGAAAATGGGTGATGTTTTTCCTATTTATAAAGGTGGTGACCTCACAGTTCCCTCTAATTATAGACCAATTACTTTGTTCCTATTTTGTCTAAGGTGCTGGAGAGGCTGATAAATAATCAGCTTAGTCAGCACCTTGACTATTAAGGTTATTGGCTAATTGTCAACTGGATTTAGAGGTAGGTCCACAAACACTGCCTTACTTGAATTTAGTAACCTGGTGTCAACATCTTTGAACAAGGGTAATTGTACTGGGGCAGTGTTTGTGGACCTTAGTAAAGCATTTGATTTGGTACATCATGAAACACTTCTCTTAAGATTACAAACGATGGGGATAAATAATAATTCCTTGCAGTGGTTCAGATCTTACTTAACGAATCGTAAACAGAGGGTGGTTTATGGTATGGCTGTCTCAGATCTCCTGGATTTATATCGAGGTGTACCTCAGGGCTCAATTTTGGGCCCTGTGTTATTTAACATTTATATTAATAATCTTTCTGATCATGTGGTTAATACTGATGTTAGACTTTATGCAGATGATATAGTTTTGGTAGCATCTGCTGCTGACCCGGGAGATCTGAGACAGCAACTTCAGACAGACTTTACTAATGTTGAGTCTTGGATTAGAGATTCTGGACTTTTAATAAGCTCTGGGAAAACTCAGAGTATGACTTTTTCTGTGGGATCTAGAACTAAGAATTCTACTGATTTAAAAATTAGTTTTTGGATGGTACATGTGTTCAAGAGGTTAATACCTATAAATATTTAGGAGTTATGGTGGATTATGCTTTCTTTTTTCTGACCACATAACATCACAAATTAAAAAGTAAATCAAAGATTGGGAGTATTAAGAAGGGTATCAGGATGTCTGAATAAGGCTATAAAGTCTAAATTGATAAAACAACTGTTGTTACCTGTATTAGAATATGGTCTTCCATTATATAAACATTCTTATAAAAATCTTTATTAAAGTTGGATCAGATCTATTATAGATTGGGAATTATATACTGAATAACAAATCTCGAGTTCATCATTGTATAGTCTTTCAAGAACTTGGATGGTTATATCCATCAGCTCGAAGAGAATTTGTGGCTCATGATATGTCATGGTTTGATACATTCAAGTATGCATTCTTTAAGGTATTTGATTTGTTTGAATTCAGACACTAAATACTTAGATATGTTTAGGAGATCAACAAGAAAATTGCCTACAATTCAAAATTTAAATCGTATGGGGATATGGTTTTACAGAATAGTGTAGCTAGGTCATGGAATGGTTTGTCTTGTGAAATTATTGAAATTTCTGACTTGTATACTTTTAAGCATGAATTGTTTAATTATTTAAATGTTAGTTGTAATTGTTATTAATTTTTGTTATTGTATTGTGCGTTTTTGTTATGTTTGATGTTTTGTATGATAACACAGGTATTTGTTGAAAATGGGGATTAATTTCCCAACAGATAAACCTGTATAAAAATAAATTTTAAACAAACAAACAACAAACAAACCACAACCCCTGGATGGCTGAGGAATCAAGAATTTAAGTGACCTAAAAGTCATCCTGGAGAACTGAAACTGGTGCAAGGAAGATTCAATATCACCACCAGGAAGTCAGGAACCTCTAAATGGGGCACTGAGGACAGAATGCTGTATGTCAGTGGTAAATTCAGCCACACATAACCATGAAGATCTCCAAAGGCAAACACCAGAGGCAGCAGCCCTGATGTAATATGCAGAACACAAAAGGGTGCTTACCAGTGTCAATGCCAGCTACGACAGCTTTTAGCAAATCAGATATCTAACAAAGAATTAATGGTTGTCATGGCAGACTTCCAATGGCTGTTCTGATATTTATTCATATATACCTGGTAATTGGTTATCTTGAGGCCTATAGAAGTGAATGCATACAGTATGTTCTTCTGTCCATTCCATCCAGTCTCTGAGATTCCTTATTAGGAGACAGAGAAATGAAAATCATGAACCTACCGTTATTCTTGATCTTCTAAGAATATTTTTACCATTATTTCACACTAGTGGGTTTGAACTAGAGGCAACAGAACCCACAAGAGCCAGATCTTTTGGCTATCTTCACCATTGATTCACACTTATGGATCACAGTCGGAGGTGCTAGGACCTGCTGAAGCCAAATCTTTTCAGGAGGGCTGGCACAGAGGTAAGCTGCATGGATTCACAGCACTGTGAGAGGACGAGCAAGACACAGGCTTACCTCAGCACTGGCCCTCAACCACCTCAGTTTGTTTTTTACCGAAGAGGTGCAGCATAACCTAACAAGTACTCATACACTTAACTTAAAGACATAAGATAGCCCTGGCGACCATGTAAGAAGGGTCAACAAACCAATAACACAGTGTCTTCACAACTGTGAGTGTTATGACCTGATTTTAGTTACCCAAACCCAAACTTGGTAACCAAATGTGTGGGACACAACCTGATTTACTTTATGCTAGCCCAAGAGCAAGTCTTAATCCCAGTGTTTGGATCTCACATAAATCCCACAGTGCCATGAGTGTCACAGGACAAGCAGATAAAAAGAAACACAAACTATACCATTTCATAAGTTATATTTTAAGCAACAGACTTGAAAAGGAAGTAGTGACATATAAGCAACTAGCAAGTAATTAAGCAACAGTCTATTTCAAATACATTTGTAACAGTGCACTCTTGTTAAAAGAACATGACATTACTGACAGACTTTTGGCTTTCACCTGGGAAGGGGAGGGTGGATACTTGAAAAGGTTCTATTTTAACTGATACTCCCTCAGTACAACCATTCCAAATTCAGCTTGGCATATAACCAGTCCAGATGGTGACAGACAATTTATACAGTTTTTATGAAATCATGTACATATTAGCCACTCTGAACCCACAGTCCCCAGTGAAAAATCTCACTCCCAGCCCTTTTAGTCTCCAGCCAAAGATGATAAATCAGCTAGGGAGTTTATTTGGCTAGGGTTTGCAATCATTGATGAACACTTGTTTTTACCTGGTTCATGGGGGGGGGGTGTTGCTTGCTGTCATTCTCTCCCTCAATGATCTTATCTAGTATAGATGTTTAGAGCCGATGGGAGTGTTGTTCCTGAATGACTTCTCACATCATGATTCTGAGACATTGTAGAATGCATAGGATTCTGCATGTTGTTATCTTTCTCCTGGCCCAGTTGCTGCAGAAACAGTTTATTGCTTACAGATGACATGATGACAGTATCATATGTTAATAAATGCCACATCTCTTGATGGCATTAGATGAAGTATTGATGGTATTGTTCAGACATACCACATAACTTGCTGTCATGAGATGTTCAAAATGCCACTGTTGATGCTGTTGTTGAATGTTAAGAAATACTATAACTCCCTCAAGAAATGGTCTTACTTTTCTACAGTACATTTTACACAGCAAAGATTTGTCATCTCATGTCATCCGGCATTAAAACTGCTAAGCTGAATTTTGCTTACTTTTCTGCTAGGAACATGTGACAAGCATGTTTTTGTGTATCCTTGAAGAGTCAGAAGCGAAGCAGAACAAATACTTTATACATATTTCAATCTTAAAATGACAGGCTAACTTTAGCAGAATATAGAACAACGTTGAAATAGTAATACTTCCATTAAGTGAACAGGCCTATGATTCAAGTTCAAACCTTACATGAAAATATATGACCTTATATTGACCATGTACGCCCTGTCCTGGGATAGTTAAGATGCTAAAATCTTCTTCATGATTACAACAAACTACAACTGACACAAACTTGATATTGACTAGATGTAGCACTGAGAACATTTATCAGACAATTTCAGAACTGCAACATGTAATATGCAACATGTAACATACTGTACACCTATACTGTACGGAGACAGCCTTGTACTCACTGTCAGCTTCAAAAATATAACTGGCATAATCATGATGTTGTCTCATGTTCTGCAAGAAATAGAAAACCTGGCTGCAATGGAACTGGTTGCTCACAAATGTGGCAAAAACGCTAGCCATGCTGTTCATCTCTGCAACCCCTCCCCCTAAAATTAGGAAGTGCCAAGCCCCTCTCCAGATTGTCTGTTTAGATGGCCCTTTGCTGGAGGTGGTGCAGACTGTTGGGTTTACCTTGGATCCCACACTTGATTTTAACCTGCACATATCAAAAACCTGTAAAACTGCTAACTCTAGATTGGGCATGTCATACAGAATTAGACACACCCTTACCCACCATGACTGCCTGTCAGTTGCACATGGTATACTGCTTCCTAAGCTCATGTATAATGTTACAGTGTATGCACCCTCGGCATCTAAGTTTGTGCTGAGGAGCTAGGATGTCACTTATAATAGAATGTGTTGCTTTGTGCTTCCCAGCAGATTTGTCCACCACTATACATTATATGAGAAATTAAAATGGCTGCCCCTGAAGCCTTGAGACAATGCACTAGGAAGCATTGTCTACAATGTGTTAAGAAAGCAGCAGCCACAACAGCTTGCTGAGTGGCGTCAAACACATCACAATCCATATCCGCTAAGATCTTCAGACTGTGGCCTGCTTGTAGTCCCTACGTTGAGCAATAACCTTGGTTAAGCAGCATTCCAGTAGTTTGCTCCCAAATTATGAAACAACATTCCAGCTGAGAGTTGTGCTTGTGCCACTGCAAGGAGTTTCAAAAAATCCCTTTGTAAGCACCTCCTAAGTACATCCATATGCAAATGCTCCCCCAAGAGGTAAACTGGTTATTGAGCTCCTAACTCCATCTTGATTCTGCTTGCCACTATGGTATTGTTATTTTGCTGTTTTACCCATGGATGATAATACCGTTTTCATGCTGTGTGTTGAGAGAATGATGCTTTTTTGCCATGCAGCTCTCTCCATATTGTATTTAGCACTTTGCCTGTTGTTGTGATACATATTTGGCCACTAAGCACAAATGGGGGCAGAGGTTCACGCAAAAGGCGCATACACCACCTGCGTAGCTTCGCACCCGTGGACAGGTGTGCACATGTCAGTATTCACAACCAGCAGCCACCCGTCTTGTGGCCCCAACACACCTCTGGCATGCAGGACTGTGCAGGGTGGATGTGGGTGGAGTTGTGGTCCCAGGCAGTCATCTAATGAGATGCTGGTCCCAGGTCCCAAAGTGGATCCCTTGCACAGCATGGGGCGGGACCAGGGTGGAGAATACCTACCACAGGTACCCGTCCTCCGCACCCATTGCCCCAGTGTCCAGCCATCAGATGAAAACCCCCGCCCACAACACAGCAGAGCCCTGTCATGGGAGCCCCATGACCACCAACATAGTAGTGACACCCCCCACTCCACACATGGCTGCCCGATCCTGTTGCGGCATAACATACAGTCCCATCCCACCACCACCACAACACTACCCCGACCTCAAAAGCCTTATGCTGACCCCCGTCCCCTAACCCAGCATAGCCTTGATCCCGTGTTGTTGCCCTGGATGACCCCAAACCACGTGCAGGTGCCTTGATGTGCACAACCATGCCCCTGCAACACTGTACCCTGCAGAATGTGTAGAGGCCAGTGGCAGGTGGTCCCTCCCACCAGCAGCACCACCCCCCCATGTCAATATACCTGCCCTATGGTGCCCCGGGCATGGATGGCCAGTGGCACAGCCCTCACCAAACCTTCACAGCTGTTGGCATCTAACTGCTGCTAGGAACACACTGCTCTAGATAGGCAGTGTGCTTCCTGCAGAATTTAGATGGCCAGCGGCCAAGGAGGTGAGGTGAGGGCTGTGCCGCTGGCCGTCCATGCTCGGGGCACCACAGGGCAGGTATGTTGACATGGGGGTGGTGTTGCTGGTGGGTGGGGGGGACCACCTCTCAGTGCTATATGGCATGGGGGATTGCATTGCATGGATGGGGACAGGACACAGATATGTGTGTGCATGTGGGGGGGTTCCTTAGACACTGGGTATTGGGGCACAAGTGAGTGGTTGGGGTGTGCCACCTGTGTACCACCACAATATGGGGCTGTCATGCATAGAGGGTGGGTAGTGCAGCTTGTGCATTACGGGGATGGGGCTATCATGTAGGGGGGCATGGCACATATGGGGCTACCAGTACATCTGCGCAGGCATTTGCTTGATTGGCTGCCCCAGCCCTCCTCATCAGCTAGTGGACTGGGACAGCAGGGGGGTACATTTCCCAGTCCTGCTGCACCCAGTGGGTGTAGCTCCTGGGGCCGCAAAATGGGTTATGTCAGGGTCCTGGCTGCTGTACGTTTCACCACTAAACCACCCTGCAAGCCTCAATCCGCGCCTTTGTGAAGGGTGCATAGTGCGGACATGCCCACCGCCCACCCATGGCACTTTGCTTGCCGCATGGCGGGGGGGGGATTGGGAATGTAACTGTCTTGAACCCCGTTCTTCAATGCCTTGCTAAACACACATTGACAGTTGATCCAAAGGACCCTCTTCAAGTCTGACATTGAAGACCCAATTACTGTTGCAACTAGCAGTTCGCAACTATTTAACAACTCTTCCCCAATCCCAAAACTATAGAATTCCCTACCCTGATGTCTTGTTTTACAGAATATGACTAGATTGTCCAAGCCAACTTGCACAGACAGATGTCTCTCTGTCACTAAACAATAGCGCTAATCTCCTGCTTCAAACCTTTACCTTTTCACACAAAAACCTAAATGTGATCTGTAAGGTATAAGTCCAAGAAAAGGCAGTGTTGCTTTATCCTATTATTGGCTTTTTCTTTTTTCAAATTTTCCTTTTATTTTCTGCACTCATAGTACTTTCCTCTGCCTTCCAGCATGTAGTCATAGTCGTTAAGAGTGCTGCTGCCATGAGGAGAACTTGGAGTGTCCTAAGTTGTGGAGTAGGGAGTGACTGACCAGACAAGTGACAACAGAAACAAGAACTGGTGAGGTAGGTGAGAGCTGGGCAGGGGCTCAGTCTGTTACTCCATTCTTCAGCTGTGGGTGTGGTCCACCCACCCATAATCTGTTGATTGCTTTTTAATATGACCATTTGGGGTGGGATCCCTGAGCCCCACCTGGCTGGCAGGGACTGAGGGGTGTGGAGGAAGTGGTAACACAACCCAGGAGAGGAGCAAACTACAATTTGAGTCTGCACTGGGCTGCAGGCACTGGGAATGGACTGTTGGCAAGGAACCATGGGTAGGCAGTGAACATCCCTCAGGATGTATTCATTTGTGCCCTGCCTGTGCCTAATGACTTTGGTGTCCCAGACTCCCCCTTTGACCCCTCCCCATTATTTCAGACTCGTTGGAGAGTCAGGGGCTTTGCTTAAATGGACTTTGCAAAGATGATTCATTTCACTTCAGGGATGCACATTCCGGGCTGGGGCACAGGTGCTGCTGGGCTAATCTTGTATCACCTTTTTAGTTCTTGCTTGCGGGCCATGGGCCATGCTTTGGTTTTGGATTAGACCCAGTCTCTCCCTGGCTGTTTGTTGCATTCCTCTCCTGCTTAAGTTGGCTGGTGTGGGGTTTGATGGCCATCAATGCTGAGGTGTGGGTGACAAACATGCTTCTGTCCTGCAACTCACAGCTCCATCAGGGGGGACATGGACAGAGGATGACAGTTGTGCTGTATCTCATAGCTCCATTACTGGGGGACATGGACAGGGGATAACAGCAACAGCTTGCTGCAGCTTTTAGCACATCTCCACTCTGATTAAATACTGTTAGTCAAATAAACTGAAGCTATAGGCTCATCATAATGAGCCTTGCTTGCAGCAGCTTTCAGTTCTCGTCTATGTCAACCCCCCCAACCCCACCACTAAAGTTGCAAGCATGTTCTGTGTGTGTGTGTGTTTACGTGGTTCTCTGTGGCTTTTACTAATCAAACCAAATATGTTAACTTGCAAACTTTCATGAGTTGTTCCTCCAAAATAAAAAATAAAATCACTATACTGGTAGAAATGTAGCTGTTTTGTTTTGCCAGGGGTCTATGAATAAGGAACTGCCTGCTGCTGTTCTGCTCTCTCTGGCAGCAGCAGCAATTCTGTGGCATTAGATAATGCTGAAAGTAAAACTCGCTTTGTGATTGGTTCAAACACCCTACCACCCGGGCCGTTATTTCTTAACAACGCCCGCTCAGAAAAAGTGCCAGCTCAATCATTCAGAACCAAAACTTGCCACTCGTCATTTTATTACCCACTTACTGAGACGGCAGTCGCAACCGAACCCCACCATACTCCTAAACTAAAATGCCACCGACAGTCCGATACTGCCTCCAAAATTCCTTATCACCACCGGAAAAAAAAACCCCAAAACATTCATGTTGAAATAATTACATTCCCAGCGCGCGTCACCTCTCGTAATGTAAACCTCCTACTCTTCCATGTTCCTTTTCCTTTCACTGTCCCGTTCTCTGTAAAACGTCTCCTCACTTTTAAACCCATCTACATACTTCTGCCACACTTCTAAACCAAATCACATTTAAACTAAAGTACCTGTCACAACAAATCAGCAGTATACACTTCTGTCGTTCTCGGACGTTTTTCAATCAGGATATGTGTGAGAGAGAGACACGAAGCAGGAGGGCAAGCTAATTCGAAACAGCATTAAAAAAATACACAGCAGTGACCTCCTGTGGTGATTCCAGCACTTCACACTATAAGAACTATTTTACATCAAATATTACTTCTACTTCGATTTTACTTATTTTTTATATATAATTTTTTTTTCTTATATATTCTTCCCAAAAATACCATCTCTAACTCATTATCTAGTGTAATAACACCCTCCAGGGTGGGTGTTATGGGATACAACGGACCTTCCAGGGGCTATAAGGCCCTCCGCCTGTGGTGTCGGGCTGCATTACGCCCCTGGGCGGTCCGTTATATCCCAATAACGCCCACCCTGTCAGGTATTATTACTTACTTAAGTGCCAGAGGTGCAGGTGCCATGCTACAGGATCCATTCGAGCACGTAATGATTGCAAGGCTCCAACTGAACTTTTCCATTTTCTCTGTAGTTATGGAGTGGTTTTCCAGTAAACTACATTATATTCTGTGGAACTTTTTTGTTCTGTTTCCTTGACGTAAAAGCAGTATACATCTTTGGTAACAGTTTTCTTGAAGGCTGCTGAGTTTCCCTGTAAAATACAGAATTCCATGTAGCTCTGAGAGCACTAACTCTCCCATGCAGCCAGCAATTGCCTCTTCAAATAATAAAAAGCTTATGTCAGAGTCAATACATCTGCAAAATAATATTACAAATGACAGAAATTATTATTATGATCGAAATAGTTACTTTTACAGTATCGATGCAGTCTTTGTAGGGTAACATTTTAATGAAAAACATTAATATATAGCCCACCAGACAGCCCATAAATTCTCGATATCTGTTGCTGCATAGCAGCACAGGGTCTGCAGGGCACTGAACCTATGTAGGCAGATGAAGTCTTCCCTTGGCACAAGGTCCAGAGGGTACTGTGCTTCTGCATTTGTTCATGCATGCCCCAAAGGAACTTGTATAAATGATGGTACAATTTCACTATCTCAAAAAGAAATTAAATTATTTACGAAAAACTGCATTAATGTACTACCAGTTAGGGTTCAACTTAATGACACAAAGTAGGGAAATGTGGCATTAGGGTTTCCAACCCTAACTCCCCACCCCCAAGCAGCAGAAGGGAAAGACCACACAAGCAACCACAGACAGCCATCATTGGATAAGACAGACAACATTCAACTGTTTCCAGATTACACAAATACAGTAGCGCTCATGTGCTACCTTTGCCGATTTGTATCTGTGTCTGCATATGCACTGGCCCCACAGTGGCATGTGTTTATGCAGCCAGACCTGTGTGTGTGTATGTCATACAGTGTGCTCAGTATGTGTGGCTGCATAAGGCCTCATTAGGCCTGGCCTACTGCAGACAGCGTTACCTATACATGCTTTATGAGGTATCTCATTAGATAGCATAATCCACTAGAACATAGTTTTCTGTATGTAGCTGCATAACTGAAAAAGTGCTAACCTCTTAAAAAGTTTCTAGATCTACTGCTGAAACCATCATACCCACATTGCAGGGGCCCATCCTACTGGAGTGAAAAATCTGTGTACTTGATATTTTACACCTGTGGCTGAAGAGGCACAGGACTCTCAGGGGTCTGTGCTTTTGCAGACAGATGTACAGTTGTTGTTTTGGTATCATGGATTTTGTGGCACATGCACTTCTACAGTCATTGGTCAATGTTTTACACTTAAAGTGCAGAAGTGCAAGCCCATCAAGTGTGTGTATGTCTTACAGTGTGCATAAGTACTTAAGGCTACAGAAGAGGCCCCATACGGGCCTCTACTTCTGCAGACAAAAGAACTCTTCTAATTTGTGTATCATGGATTTCTATCTCTGACTGCAGGGGCATGTGGTTCTGCTCACAAAATCAGTATTGTGATTTGAGTATCATGGATTTCTATCTGCTGCCAGAAGTAAGTGTGTACATCTTGCTGTGTGTGCACGACAGATATAATCCATAAAGGTAGCACATCTGATGGTTTGAGTCCATCCTCAGGGATAGGACACAAAGGGTGTTGATTGGGGGGGGGGGTTCACCTCACTCCTGAAGTCCCTAATCTGTGGTGGGCACCAAGGATAAATTCTCTCTCCTATGCTGTTCATAGTATACATGAAGCCCAAAGAGAGGGATTATTAGATGGTACCGTTTGGGTTTTCATTGCTATGCCATATATCCAGCTGTACCTGTCTTTTGCAGCTGGACACCAGGTGTGGTTGAGGTGCTAAATTTGTGCTTGGCTGAAATACAGGACTGGATGTCATTAAGCTGGGTAAGACTCAGCCTGGATAAGATGGAGGTACTAGTGATTGAGTCTGGTCTGAGGTGGGGTGCACAGGCCACCATGGTGGAGACTGGTCTTGTGCTGGGCTCCTCCAATCTGAAGTTCTCTGAAGGCCTCTGTGAAGGTGAATAATCTGTGAGTCATTCTGGATGAAAGGCTGACATTTGAGACTGGCTGCAGTCTGGAGTGGCATTTATGATCTCAGAAACATTGTTGGGAAACATCTTGACTCCCCCTGAAGACCTGCCATAACTGGTACATGCATCTGTCATGTCCAGGCTTGATTACTGTAATGTTCTCCACCTTTGGGTGAGTGGAGGTGTCTTATGATGTCTGCAACTAGTGCACAATGCAGTAGCCAGGTTATTGACAGGTCTTCCTAGATCCAATCATATAACTCTGGTCCAGCATGAACTGCACTGGCTGCTGGTGAAGTGGCTTATCACATTCAAGGTCAGTCTGCTAGCCTATATGGCCCTATATAGACTGTGCCCTAACTACCTTTTGATGCCCTATCAAACTTCTTGCTCCCTCAACTCTTCTTTTTTTGACTTTATCTTTTTATTCAAACATTTTAGCAATACAAAGAGACTTCCTAATACAGATATACCAATATGAATGTATATAAGGCACAGCAAGTATAGTAAATGAGAGTCTTATAAACAATAAGGTTATATTCTTTTTTTAGCTAAATCTGGTTGAAGAAAAACTATCAGTTATATTTCTCTCAGCTAAAAAGTAATAAACTTCAGTAAGTCAAAACTGTGTTCTGATAAGAGAGAGTTATGGAGTATAAGCATATTGTGAGTGGAAAAAATACATTATTTACTTGCTGAATAAGACTTAGGGAAGTATCACTTAAATTTCTACAAAAAAATAACAATTATACAAAGACATGAACAGTGTCTAAAAAGAAATAAAAAGTTTCTAAATAAAAAGAGACAGGATCAATTCTAAGGAGAGGTCATAACATAGAGACTGTTATAAGTATCAGAAGGTATTTCTTTAAATGTCTGTTAGTTATTTGCATTGTGAAGGTAGCTAAGATAGTCCTGCCAACATTTACCATATTCATTAAGCCGATTATGGGCTGCATAGGTAATACGTTCCAGAGAGGCACATTGGGAAAGATTTTTTAAGGAAATCAGAAAAAATGGGAATGTTTGTTGTTCTCCAAGACATTAATATGAGTCATTTAACTTGCAAGGAGAGTAAGTTAAGCCATTTATATGGAGCTTGAGAGAGAAAGACATTAGAGAAAGAGGGAATTAAAAGTAGGGAAAATTTAGGGTCAAAAGTGGCAGTATGGCCCATCACTTTAGATGCAAATTGTTGAACTTTAGACCAAAGTTGGAGAATGGGGTCACAGTACCATAATATATGAAGTAAATTCCATTAGGTTTGTTGCAACACCAGCAGTTGTTGGAGTTAATTAAGCCTATACAGTATAGAACAGAAGGTGTTCTGTACCATAGGTGAAGGATTTTTGTCTAGATTAGAGAACTACGAGTATCCATGAATGTTTTGTGGATAAGGAGCCAGCACTTACGCCATTGGGGGTCTGATATATCATAGTTCAGAAGTTGGCTTCACTTAGTTTTAGCTTTTAGGGATTGTTCTGACAATGTATTTCTGATATCCTTATATATAATACTGGTCAAATTAGAGGTAGAACTGGTCCATGAGGTAATATGTTGGTCGTGAATATCATGTGTACGTAAGTGTTGAAAAAATGTATTGCATGCAGTATGGAGTTGGAGATATTTCCACAAGTCTTGCTTAGGGAGTTCCCGTTGAATGCACAGTTCATTGAAAGGTTTTAGGATGACAGCATTTTTTATTAGGATATCCCCTAAGAAGGATGCACCCTTATTATGCCATGAGTGACAAAAGATGGAATATTTCTCGAGGGCAATATTTAGATTGCCTCAAATAGGAGCATAAAAGAGAGGAGTTGGGTTAGATTTTAGCTGTTTATGGATTTGTTTCCAATAGTAAATAGAAGATGAAATTGTGGGATGAAATCTTAGCGTAGGAGGAAGGGCATTATAGATAAAGGTTGTAAAGCATTTACTTATGCTGAGTGAGGTTTCCATTTCCACCCATAGTGGTGTATGGGGTGTAGGCTTGCTAAACCATTCGATGATTTGAGTGGTGTGGAAGGCCCATAGGTAAGCATTAAACCAGGGCAATCCAAAGCCCCCTTTAGACGAGTGCAGATGCAGCTTAGTGCGACTAAACCTTGGAGGTTTCCCCTGCCATTTAAATTACCAATAAGTTTGTTAAGCTTGTTTAAGAAACTGATAGGAAGAAATAAAGGGATATTAGTGAAAAGATAACATATTTTAGATGCAATGGTCATTTTAATAGCTGCTATCTTTCCCATGAAAGATAAGTTAAGTAGTTTTTACCAATCTAAAATGGTTCTAATATTGGATAAAAGAGGAGTAAAATTAGCTTCCCATGTTTTCTCTAAGTTCGGGATGATTTTAATTCCAAGATATGTTAGACCCTGGGGAGCCCATCGAAAGTCCAAAGAGTTATTCATATACAGTTTACAAAGAGAGTTTAAGGGTAATGTTTTGGTTTTGCTGAAGTTTAATGCCAGGCTCGAGATTGTGGTGAATTCATTAAGTAGGTTTACCAGCAGATAGACTGCTTCTTCGAGATTTTCTAGAAGAATTAAGAGATCATCTGCATATGATAGAGATATAACGAAGATTACCAATGGGAATCCCTTTAATATTGCTAGATAAGTGAAGGTGGGCAGATAGAGGTTCCATCGCTAGGATAAAAAGGGAAGGTGATAACGGGCAACCTTGCCTGGTACCTCTGGCCAGAGGGAAGGAGGAAGAAAATGTGGAGTTCATTAGTACTCCAGCGGAAGGGGATGCATATAATAATTTAATCCAGGAGCAAAACATATTGGGAAAACTAAAAAAATTTAAAGGTTCGTATAAGTAATTCCAACTTAAAGAATCAAAGGCCTTTCCAGAGTCGATCGCTACAGCAGCAGCAGGTGTTTTTAGAGATTTAGCCTTATGATGATGATGATTAAAACTTTATTTTTATACAGGTATATTTGATTAGTGTGATAAACACTGTTTACAATCAAGTCCTGTATAGATGGTACATAAATAAACTCAAAATACAAATACAAATATTTCTCAATAAAATAACATATACAACATTATCCATTATATATTAAATTAAATAATGAGCGTAGGTGCTCCGAGCCATTTCTTCCCTTAATAAAGCCTGCTTGGGACTTACGAGCTAATTTAGACATAAATGGTTCCAGCCAGGAGTTTAAAAGTTTTTCAAAAGTTTTTCCATTCGTATTTAAGAGAGAGATATTGGTCTGTAACTAGAGGGGAGAGAAGGATCTTTATCTTTTTTTGGTATTACTGTTATAATGGCTTCTGACATCGGGGGGGAAGGAGTCTACCAGTTTGATTAGCTTCCTGGAAGACCTTAAAGATTAAGGGACATAAAATATCAGAAAGTGCTTTGTAAAAGTCAACAAGAAAGCCATCTCCGCCTGGAACTTTGCCAGATTTTAGGGATGAAAGGGCATTTCGGACTTCTTGCAAAGTGGAAGGGGAGTCTAAGTCTTTTTTGTCTTGATCAGAAAGATGGGGGGCATGTATTCTATTTAGAAAGTGTTGAATGTGTGGATTAGGGACAGAGTTAGACTGAGTATATAATCGTTTGTAAAAGGACATCATGTTCTGATTAATAGAAGGACCATCAGTATGGAGCTGACCTGATTGATCTTTAATGCCCACGATATACCTTTCTGTCTGTTGATTTTTAAGTTGGTAAGCTAATAGTTTGCCACATTTATCGCCTTGCTCCCAGTATTTATGTTTAAGTTTGAATAATGCCAATTCAGTTTTTTGAGTTATGAGCTCATTCATTTTTATTCTAAGATCTAAAATTTCTAAGTGGAGGGGTGAATTAGGATCAGGTTTTGGAGATTTGAAATAAAGGGATTCTTTTTCTTTAAGTTGTTTCTCCATGGTAGCTAGTTGTTGTTCTCTCACTTTTTTACGATGAGCAGCAAAACTTATAATTTTACCTCGAATGGTAACTTTTAAGGCTTCCCATAATGTGTTCATAGCAGTATCTGAGGGTTTGTTAAAAGAGATAAATTCCAGGATTTGAATTTTAACCCATGAGATAAATTCTGGGTCTTTAATTATTAGGGGATCCAGATGCCATATGGGTGATTTAGCTAATGGTGGGCCCCAGAGTAAGTGAATACAAACCGGAGAATGGTCAGATATGACCATTGGGAGAATTGAGGTTTCAGTTACTTTATCTACAATAGAATGGGATGCAAACTAATAGTCGATCCTACTATAAGACTTATGAAGTGGAGAATAGAAGGTAATTCCCTTTCTCTGGGATGAAAAAGTCTCCAGAGCTCTGTAAGACCAAAATCTTTCATGAGTAAAGATAGGGAGTCAATACTTCTAGGGTGGGCATCCAACGAAGTGTTGCTTCTGTCTAAATGTGCATCTAGTGCAAGGTTTAGATCCCCACACATCAGTATAGGAGCATTATCTGTATTATTAGACAAAATTTGTTGTGCCAAATTATTAAAAAATTCTGGTGAGTCAGAATTAGGGGCATACACGTTAACCAGTGTTAAAGGGCCAGAAGGTGTATTAAATTTAACAATTACCCATCTGCCTTCGGTATCAGTAATTGTTTTTAAATGGGTCCATTTAAGATTTTTGTGGATCAGAATTGCTATGCCTCTTGTTTTTAGCAGTGTAAGAAGAGGCAAATATATGACCGACCCAATCCCATTTTAGCCTATCAGTGTCCTCTGCCAGAAGCTTAGTTTCCTGTAAGAATGCAATACTTGTCTTTTGTTTTTTAAGGTGGGATAGAATTTTCTTGTGTTTACAAGGAGAGTTGAGTCCCTTAACATTCCAGGAGTGTAGTAATAGATCAGCCATATTTAGTGTAAAAGTTAAGGTACAGATTGTCTGGTAAAAGGGACTCAAAATAGATCATGGCGGGGGACACTGAGAGGCCAACAGTGATAAAAGACCAAGAATTGTAAACAAATTAACCAACACTTAAATATGAACACTATATATATATATATATATATATATATATATATATATATGCAATTAAACATTCTGTATTGAGGTATGAGATATGAGTTAGTACAGAGGTACGCAGACTCTCTCATAAAGCAATTGTGCGTGCAGAAGCTAACCAGCACTAAATCCAGGTGGAGATACCACTGATGTATATGAAGTTAAATCAGACAGTTAATAACAAGAGGATTACAGATGTAGTGAAAGGACTATTTCAAACTTAGTCAAGATTAAAACACAAACACGATTCCCAAGGGGAAACCAGCATAACAGCTTCATTAAAAAAGAAACGAAGAAATTCAATGTAATTATATCAAGGAAGTAGTAAAATATTTTAGTAGCAGCAACAACCAGGACATTACGTAACAAAACAATTGAGTGGAAAAAGAAAGCCAACAGAGCTGGATTGGTTAGGCCTATTTAAATATGTGTGTGTGTGTATAGCTATATACTGTGTATATATGTGTGTGTGTGTGTGTGTGTGTGTGTATATAGCTATATACTGTGTATGTATGTGTGTGTGTGTGTGTGTGTGTGTGTAGCTATATACTGTATATATGTGTGTGTGTGTGTAGCTATACTGTATGTGTGTGTGTGTGTGTGTGTATAGCTATATACTGTGTATATATGTGTGTGTATATAGCTATATACTGTGTATATATGTGTGTGTGTGTGTGTATAGCTATATACTGTGTATATATGTGTGTGTGTGTAGCTATATACTGTGTATATATGTGTGTGTATGTGTGTATAGCTATATACTGTGTATACGTGTGTGTGTGTGTGTGTATAGCTATATACTGTGTATATACTGTATGTGTGTGTGTGTATAGCTATATACTGTGTATATATGTGTGTGTGTATAGCTATATACTGTGTATATATGTGTGTGTGTGTGTGTGTGTATAGCTATATACTGTGTATATGTGTGTGTGTGTGTGTGTGTGTGTGTGTATAGCTATATACTGTGTATATATATGTGTGTGTGTGTGTGTGTGTAGCTATATACTGTGTATATATGTGTGTGTGTGTGTGTGTATAGCTATATACTGTGTATATGTGTGTGTGTGTGTGTGTGTGTAGCTATATGTGTGTGTGTGTGTGTGTGATAGCTATATACTGATGTGTGTGTGTGTGTGTGTGTAGCTATACTGTATATATGTGTGTGTGTGTGTGTGTGTATAGCTATATACTGTATATATATTGTGTGTGTGTGTGTATAGCTATATACTGTATATATGTGTGTGTGTAGCTATATACTGTGTATATATGTGTGCGTGTGTGGTGTATGTGTGTGTATATATATATATATATATAGATATGTATATATATGGATGTAGATGTATATTATATATGTATATGTATATGTATATGTGATAGTGTGTAGGTGTGTGTGTATACATATATAACACACACATATATATATATATACACACACACACACACACACACATAGAAACAGTTATTGTTGTAGCTAAGCAAGCAAATCAGGATGGTAACTAAGTCAAGGGTGTATACATTAAAGATAGGTAAAAGCAAGATGGGGGCAGCAGGGCACTCTTAATAAAGTTATAACCCACCTATGCAATACATTGAAGCGGTAGTATGAACACGGGAGATTTTCCATAAGCATATAGGGTAGATGTTTGTCTGTGAAAAGTAGTACACAGGCTTTGAGAATTTTGGTGGCATATAAGAGAAAGTTCAGTACCCCATGGGGTTTAAAGAAGCTGTCCATATGCCTGAAAATAGCCTGCTTTAATGAATCTTGCAGGGGACTGACTGAATCTAAAGATTAGGCTCAGTGAATCACCTCAAAAAGGGAGAGTGCAGTTTCGTTAAGAGCAATTGCATCCAGCTTCAAGCATATGCCTTGGCTTTGCAATAAAAAGCTCCATGAGGGTACAATGCCTGAGTTTATGTAATAAAATGTAATGGGACCATGGGTCTTGAAAATGGCCTGCCAGAGGTAGTGAGGCTACCTTAATAGAAGAGCACAGACAACAAAGAAGGGGAAAACTAGATAGAAGAGATGGGGGGGGGTATAAGGTAATAAGTGGGGTTAAGCAACAAAAAGGATTTTATGGGATAGTAGGTCAAATCAAATGAAAAGGGAAACATAAAGTACACTTAGGAGCCTTAAGAGTGCCTGTTGCAACAGCAGAGAATTATTCATAATAGGAGATTGGTCAGATAAGTGTTTATAATCATTAACAAAAAAAAGTGTAATGTTACCTTTAACCCAATTAGCATCCCGCTTGCATTACTTGTGCTGTGAAGTCTAAAGAGTGCTAAAGTTGAAAGCTGGTCTTGGGAAGGAGAGTTGTATAAATATGCTAACCATGATGTACAGCTTTGCCAGTTAAGTACCTGCTGCGAGAGAAAGCAGGTCTGCCGCAAGAAGCCGCACCAGTATTCAGGCAGATCCCTGAAAGCTATTATATGAAGCCTGAATAGCAAAGAGGTTGCATAGGCAATGATTTAGGTTATGGCAGATATTAATAAAAAGTCACCGATCACGTTCCACTTGCCTTATGGGATTTGGAAGTCAGAGGAAGGGATTTGCGGTTACTCTCGCCTTTTCTTTTTTTCTTTGGTGGTTTGCACGGCTTAAGAGGGGAACTAGAGGCAATTTCCACCCAGGAGAAGTCGGCGGAGATTGGTCCAGCTTCTGGGATGTTAGGGACATTCTGCAAAGTCTCTGCATCTACCTGGGACAAATCCTCTTGCGAGGACATAATTGTGTCCTGTAGAGGGGTGAACATATTATTCAGAGGAAGTGGTGAGGGCAGGTGGGAGCCCCTTTTGGAAGCTGCAGTGCTTTTGTTTGTGGTCCGATCGTCACAGCAGGCAGTTCTGGCAGATTTGGTGTTGGTACTTTTTTTGTCGTGAATACGGGCCGACTGCCTGGGGAGTGAGCTATCCGGCAAGGTGTTTCTGTGTCTGCACGAGTAGGGAGTGAGTCTCTGGTGTCCTGAGCAGCTCCAAACTCGCAAAAAGTTAAATCAGCCAAGAGTCCTGAGTGTAACAGTTCGGGAGTGCGAGGAACACTATTTTGAGCTGGTAAAGTTTCAATGAAAGCAAACAGGGTTTCTGGGGTGTTAAAATCTTTAAATATATTGCCCAAATAAAGTCTCATCACTGCAGGGTATTGGAGAGCAAATCTTATCCCTTTTTGGTGTAATACTTGTTTGATTGGGTTGAAAGCACGCCTTTTAGCAGACAATTCTTTAGAGTAGTCCCTGTATATGTAAATTCTAGATTCTTGCCACATCAGGATTCCGGTTTCTCTTGCTTTCTGCAGTATAATTTCGGTGTGAGCATAATTAAGAAACTGTGCGATTATTGGCCTCAGTTTTTGGTCTGGACTTGGCCTAGGGCCCAGAGAGCAGTGGGAGTGCTCTATGATTAAGTTGAGGTCAGGTGGAAGACGCAGCATAGCAGGCAAGACATGCAGGAGTAAGGCAGTCGTGTCTCTAAGTTCAGAACCCTCAGGGAAGACAAAGAATCTTAAATTATTTCTGCGGCACCTATTTTCAATGTCCTCTGTTTTAGTTTGGAGTGTTTTGATGGTTCTGTTCTGTTCCCTTACGGTAGCTTTGAGATCTTGGCCTGATGATTCATTTTGTTTAGTTTTGTTTTCAGTGCTCAGTAAGCGGGTGTCCAAGGTTTGCAGAGTAGCTGTATTTTGCTGAGAAGCTATTTTTAAATCTTTCATTTCAGATATTAATTTCTGAAACATAGTTTCCACTCTGGACAGTGAGGAAAGGTACATTTCTTGCTCAGCCATGCTAGTAGGCCCAGGCAAACAGACAAGATTGGTGGGTAGAAAAAAGACCAGATCTTAAACCAATTGTGAAAATAACCCACCAAAGCTGTAGATATGAACTTTATCTTGCTGGATGTTACTGTTGACTTACATTATTGTCCTGGATGGCTGTAGATGAAGACAGATAGCTGGATGTCCTTGGAGAGCTGAGAAATTAAGCTGTCATCTTGAACTGAGCCAGGCCACGCCCCCCCCCCCCCAACTCTTCTGAGATGGGCCTTCTAGCTGTTTCTAGTGCTATGTTCAAAACTTTGGGTGATGCAGTGTTCACACTAGATGGTCCTTACCTATGGAACAGGCTACTTCGAGCTTTGTGGGAGGCCCCCCCAGTAAAGGCTTTTAAGAGGGGCCTGGATTCCTTCCTGTTCCAGGAGGCTTTTGGAACTATCAGCTTGCTTCTTCCTTGCTTCTGCCACCTTTTCTCACACTTCTGTGAGCTGCCTGCAATATTTTGTTTATTGTTCTTTATTACTTGAATTGCAGTATTTGCACACTCTAAACTGAAGTGTATCTGTTTATGGTTTAAGTGTTTTCAATGTTTATATTGTTTACTGTTTCTGATGTAAGGCACTCAGAGCCTCATTGACTGGGAACCAAAGAAATAACTCTACTACTACTACTACTACTACTACACTGATCCACCTCAGGAATTACTGTGTAGACAATCAGGTGTGTTGTGTAGCCAATATGTGATGTTGGCAAACCACTGCTGTGGTGGGGGCCAAAATGC
This sequence comes from Neoceratodus forsteri, assembly GCA_016271365.2. NCBI lineage: Eukaryota > Metazoa > Chordata > Ceratodontiformes > Ceratodontidae > Neoceratodus > Neoceratodus forsteri. The sequence goes on along the minus strand of CM057450.1, from coordinate 1,273,440,249 downwards.
TGTGGGCATTCTAATGCCTGGTGTGAAGGCTCCACCCCACCGGCCATGCTGCAACCTGCAACACTACTGCAGGGCCTCCCCAAACTCCTCATATTCTTCTTAGAAACATAGACAATGACAACAGAAAATGGCCAATGGCCCACCCAGTCTGACCATAGTTCCCTATCGAACCCGAGGACCAGTTGTCCATAATGGGTTCTAGCCCTCATTATCCAGCCTCGTACTCTCCTCCCTACCACTACTGCCCTGAGTAACCAGTTGACCTTTCCATCCCTCCCAGCCTTGCTTGAAACCATTTATGGTTTTGATGCCCACCACCTCAGCTGACAGACTGTTCGACGACTCCACCACCCTTTCTGTAAAATAAAACTTTCTTACATCACTCTTGAACCATTCTGTCAGTTTAAACTCATGTCCCCATGTCCTCAAACTGTTATGCATGCTAAATAGTTCCTCACAGTTCACCTTGTTTACTCCTTTCAGTGACTTGAAGGTCTCTACTATATCACCCCTCTCTTATTTGGTCTCTTGAGAACCTGTCCTTATTTTTCCTAAGGTGAAGACTCCAGAACTGGGCACAGAATTCCAGGTGCGGCCTCACCAGCGATCCATAAAGATGCAGTAGTGCCTCTTTTTTTCTACTGACAGTGCCCCTATACCACAGCATCCTATCTGCCTCACTATAGGCTATGTTGCTCTGGCTTGATTGTTTAAGGCACTCACTAATGATGACTCCTAGGTCCTTTTCCTCAGACATAGTGCTCAGCTTTGCCCCTCCCATCCAGTACCCTGTCCTGGGGTTTTTGTTGCTTACCTGCATCACCTTGCACTATCTGGCATTGAATTTCAATTGTCAAACCTTAGACTACCTCACCAGCCTTTGCTGATCACTCTGCATCTCCCTAATCCCCTCGTTATCTACCCTACCATAGAGCATAGTTTCATCTGCAAAAAGACACAGATTGCCCTGGATCTCTTTTCTAATGTCATTGATGAACATATTGAAGAGGACAGAACCCAGGACCAATCCCTGTGACACCCCACTCATGACCACCCTCTTCTGATTTGACTCCATTAATCACAATCATCTACTACCTCCACTTCAGACAATTACCTGACCTTCTAACTATGTCAGTTTCTGCACTCAGATCCTCCATCTTCTTCAGAAACCTTTTGTGCATTGCTAAAATCAAAGTAGAGAAAATCCACAGCATGGCCCATATCCACTACCCCTATCAATCAGTCAAAGAAAACTATCAGGTTGGCCTGACAAGACCTCCCTGCCATAAACCCATGATGTTTACTATCCCCGAGTCCACTGCTTTCCAGGTAGTCCATAGGGTCCCCTTTGAGCAGTGTTTCCATCAGTTTACTCACAACAGAGTTAAGACTGACAGATCTGCAGTTCCTCTCTTGGTCCTTGTCCCCCTCCGTTATGGAATAGGGCTATATCCATTATCCTTCAGTCATTTGGAACTACCCTTGTCTGTATTAAACTATCGAATATCCCCCTTACACGGCATTAGGGCATCAGCGGTTGTGCACCCAGTCATTGCGGCGCCGATTTTGTGATTTGATGCTCCCTCCCCAAGGTCCACCCCTCCTGGAGTTAGAATACTTAAGAAGGGGAGTGAGGTTGGTGATATTACAGCTTGGCACTGTTATGAACAGGCACAGTACCGCCAGCACCCTGACATGGTGGAACCAAATATCCCTACCAGCCAGTTCTGCTACCAATTCCTGGAGCACCCTTGGATGCATCCCATTTGGCCTTGTGACCTTATCCATTTTTAGGATTGCTTGCCCTTTCCAGACCTTTTCACTGATAAATACTGTCTGCTTCCTCCCATACCTCTTCAATTGGGCTCATAAAATGGGTCTACAATGGGTCTACAAATCAAAGAAACTTTAATGGATAAAATCAGTCAGGTGACTGTGCTTTATTACAGCTTAATGTATGGTCTTCCTGGTCCTAAACATACGAACATACATATGAACATAAGAAGAAGCCAGCAGAAGAAGGCCATTTGGTCTATCTTGTCTGCTTAACTTGAGCTACTGTCTCTGCCCCCTTCCCACTCCTTCCATCCTCTCTATCCAGGATCATTACCATCCTCCTGCCTATCCCAGCCTATTTTGAAGCTTTCCACTGTCTTCAATGAGACCACCTCTTCCAGCAGTGCATTCCAAGTGTCCACCACCCTCTCCATGAAGAAGTGCTTCCTGACCTTCCTCCTAAACCTCCCCCCTCCAGCTGAAGACTGTTCCCCCTCTTGTTATAGTAGCCACTCAGCTTAAAGACACCCTACCTATCCACCATATTTATCTCTTTCAAGTACTTGAAGGTCCCAGTCATGTCCCCCTTCTCTCTCCTGTCCTTCAGGGAGCACATGTTCAGTGCCCTCAACATCTCCTTGTATGCCTTACCCTGCTGACATGCTATCATCTTTGTAGCCCTCCTCTGGACCTTCTCCAGCAGGATAATATTACCTGGTTACCAAAGACTAAAAATAAAAATAAATAAAAAGACTGGTAGTATAGCCTAGAGGTTACAGCAATGAGCTGTGAACAAGCTTGGTACATCCTGCTGACCAGACCTGGGTTTGATTCTCACAACCTCCACTTGCATACTGTGTGACTCTGAGCAAGTCACTTAACTGCCCAGTGCTCCCAGGTCACCACTGAAAACAGGCACTTGTGCCTAGTGGGCCTTACCCAGTTACCAAAGACTAAAAATAAAATATCCTTTTTGAGGTGTAGGCACCAGTACTGAACACCATACTATAGATGTGGCCTCACCAGTGACCTGTACAAAGGCAGTACAACCTCCTCAGTCATACTGCTGATCCCCCTAGCTATGCATCTCAGCATCTTGTTTGCCCTTGCTGCTTCTTTCTTACACTGCATGGAGTGCTTCAGATCACTAGTGATCATCACTCCTAGCTCCTTCTCCTCCTCTGATGCATATTCCTGGACTCCACCTAGGTAATACTCTGTCCTGGGATTCTTGGTTCCAGTGTGCATAACTTTGCATTTCTTGGCATTGAAGCCAAGTTGCCAGATCCCTGACCACCTCCCCAGCTTTTACAGATCATCCTGTAGGTCCTTTATTCCCTCAGCTGTGTCCAGTCTCCCATAGAGCTTGGTGTAATCCATGAATAGGCACATTTTGCCCTTAATGCCGTCCCCAATGTCATTGATAAAGACATTGAACAACACCAACCACAGCACCGAGCCCAGCAGGACCCCACTGGTGACCTCTCTGGTGCTAGATAACTCTATCCCTTACAATCACCTTCTGGGTTCTGTCCCTTAGCCAGACTTCCAACCATCTGGCTATCTTATCCCCAACCCCAAGATCTGTCAACTTCCTGATCAACCTTTTGTGGGGCACAGAGTTAAAGGCCTTGCTGAAATCCAGATAGTGGATGTCTACCACTTGGCCCCTGTCTACTGCCTTAGTGACACAGTCACAGAAGTCAATCAGATTTGTTTGACTCGACCCCCCCCCCACCCAATGAACCCCTGCTGCCTCACATCCTGGAGACCATGCTCCTCTTGATATTATACCAACCTTTCATTAAGTATGATCTTCATGAGGTTGCACATGATTGCAGTCAGACTAACTGGTCTGTAATTCCCTAGGGTCATCCTTGGGACTGCTTTAGGAGGGGCACCACATGTGCTGTTCTCCAGTTCTGCGGTACCATGCCTGACTCCAGTGAACTATTAAATAGTCCTGCCAGTGGCCCTACCAGCTCCTCAGCCAGTTCCCTTAGTACCCTTGGATGTACTCTATCCAGGCCTGGTGATTTGTCCACCTTCAATGCTAGCAGCCCCTCCCTCACTCTATCCTCCTCTATCACTACATTTGTGTTCCCCTCCCCCTGCTCCTCTCCTCCCCTTCCCTCCCTCCTGAAGGCACTGATCTATCCTTCTCCCCGGTGAAGACAGAACAGAAGTATTTATTTAGTATCTCTGCTTCTCTGCTTTGCACCGTTATCCTCCACCCACTCCTCCCCTTTCTTAAGCTTAATAATCCTGTCCTTCTTGTCCCTTTTCTCACTTATATAGCAAAAGAAGGCCTTCCCTTCCTTCTTAATTCATTCAGCTATCAGCATCTCCTTCTGTGCCTTAGCTTACCAGACTTCCTTACTTGCCTCACTAGTCAACCCTAGGTAAATTTCCCTATCCACATCTCTCTTGGTTTTCCTGAATTTTTTTTTTTTTTTTTTTTTGCAGTTTAAAGTTTATTAACATTATTTTTCATTTTACAGACAAGGCAGATATTCATACAGAAACACAGGATACATTAGTCATGGATTACACATGAATCCACTCCTCCCCCCTCCCTTTACCACCCATACCCTTCCCATCCTCCCTCCTCCCCATCTCTTTTCTACTAGAGCAACAAGTAATGTAACATCTGATGTTGAGCACATATTACAGCAGGGTTAATCTTACGGCAAAATAATTCATGCTAAATGTATCTCACTCTATAGTGAATATAAAGCGTAACGGGGGTTCCATATTTTTATAAACCTGTTCATTGTATTATTCAAGTTAGCAATGTTTTTTTCTGTGCGTAAGTTGGCCAGGATTTCTGTTAATCATTCATTATAGGAAATTTCCTACTGATCAAGCCAATGTCGTAATACCAGTTTCTTGACTGCTATGGCAATAAGAGTCATATAATACTTCTGATTACAAACCTTGATTCCTGAGAGATCACCCATGAGACAAATTTCAGGGGTAAATAGGTCCTTAAGACCTAAAAGGGGATCGGAGAGTTGCTTAATATTATGCCATAGTGGGGAAACTTCAGGGCAAGACCAAAAGATATGATATATTGTCCCTTCCTGTTGTTGACATCTGGCACATAATGAGGTAAGCTTTAAACCCAACTTGGCCAGTTTGCAGGGTGTATAATAAGCATTATGTAGAATATATAGTTGCATCAGTCTTAATCTATCTTGTGTAATTAATTTGTGGCAAGTATGCCAGATAGCCGCCCAGTCAATGTTGTGGCCTGGAAAGAAAGATTCCCAAAGATGGGTTGCTCCAAAGCTATCCGGGAATTTCCAGAGATATAATGTATTATAAATTTTAGAGATTGCTTTGGGGCCTCCACTGAACTCCGCTAATTCCTTTCGGAAGGGGATGGGTTGAGCTGACCGAGGTTTTTGGCCAAAGGATTGTATTAAAATATGTCGGAGTTGAATAATCCTGAAGGTATGCCTGTATGAGATACCTAACTTAGCCATGATTTCTTTTTATTGAAAACCATGTATCATTACTTTTAACAAAATAGGTGACATTCAAATCCTGTAATGTGGGAAGCCAGGACAGGGGAATCGGTTTTCCATCCATTTTGAGGTGTAAGTTTCCCACTATTGGCTGTCTGGGGTCATTAATATGATCGTACTTAAGGAAACGACAAATCTGTGCATGAATTTTTATGGATATGGAAATTATCGAGTTCTTGAGCTTTAGGGGGAAGAGACTTTCCCTAATATGTAGCAATCCCTCAGGATTTAAGCCACACACACTTATAAGGGATAATTCAATTCTGATCCAGGCCGGGGCCGAATGTAAATTTTCCTGAGATAGCTATCTCAGGTATTTATTAATATGACATGCCCAATAATAGAGTCCCACATTTGGGAGGCGTAAGCCCCCCTTATTCTTGGGGGCAGCCAAAATATGATAGGCTATTCGGGAGGATTTATTGCACCAGAGAAATTTAGCGAACAGGGATTGTAGTTTTTTGAACCAGGAAAAAGGGAGCCAAATGTTAAGCATAGAAAGGGGGTACAAGAGCCGAGGGAAGACATTCATTTTAATTAAATTTATTTTACCCCACAGTGAAATAGAAAGAGAGGCCCACCTGTTCAGGTCTTGAGACATGGTGTTTACCAGAGAATCCAAATTTAACTTTTTAATTTGAGTGGGGTTTCTAGATAGTTCTATACCTAAATATCTAAGGGAGTCTTCTTTCCAATTAAGTCCAAAGGGTATTATATCTGATTTAAAGAGTTTATGATTAAGTGGAAATACTGTTGTTTTGCCAATGTTTAGTTTATAGTTGGACATTCTGCCAAAGGTATCAATGATGTCTAACTTATACAGTATGGATGGACATGGATTGGAAAGCTGAAGGAGGAGATCATCTGCATAAGCAGATACCTTAATTTCACAAGGGTGAATAGGGATCCCTTGGATATTCTGGCAGTTTTGTAGATTTCTGATTAGCGGCTCCAGGTAAAGATTAAATAATAATGGGGATAAGGGGCATCCTTGTCTGGTTCCAGAATGAAGGGTAAACCTGTCTGAGATCACTCCATTTCCTGCTACCCATGCAGAAGGGGATTTGTATAGTGCCCGGATCCACCCTACAAAGTCAGATGGGAAACCAAAGACTTCCAGTACCTGAAACAAATACTCCCAATGGACCCTATTGAATGCCTTCTCGGCATCAAGAGAAATTAAAGCAGTGGGAAAGGGTGCATCTTTGGACGCCGAGAAGACAAGCGACAGGGTTCTTAGATGATCAGAAGAGGACCTACCCTTCATAAATCCAACCTGCTCTGGTCCTATTAGGGTGTCCATTACTGTATTAAGCCGATTAGCCAGTAACTTAGTTAAAATTTTTATATCTTGATTTATTAACGATATGGGTCAGTAGTTAGTTACACTGTCAGGGGATTTGTCCAGTTTAGGTATCAAGACAATCAGTGCTTCAAATAATGTGGGATCTATATCAACACCCGATAAAATTTGTTGATACGGGGAAGAAGCATAGGGATTAACTGAGCCTGGAATTTCTTATAAAATAGGGCTGTATAACCATATATCCCAGGGGTTTTTTTCATTGGTAAATTTCCAGTAACCTCAGAAATTTCCATACTATTTATAGGAGACAAAAGTCTATTTCGCTGCTCCGATGAGAGCTGGGGTAGGTTGGCCTCCTGTAAATAGGTGTGTAATTGTTGCACCGTTGTGTGTGTGTGCATAGGGCCATACAACTCCTTGAAATATGCCATAAATTCTTTTATAATTTCTTCTGGATGGGTTTTTAGGGATCCATCTTGTAATGAGATTATTGAGGTCATATAGCGAGATGACTCCATTTGCTTAATCCTAAGTGCCAAGAGATGACCCGCCTTTTCCCCTTGATCGGTATATGAAGCCTGAGTTTTCAATATAGTATAATCTGCTTTCTCCCCAAGGATTTCCATATAAGCTGCTCTGAGTTTAATCAATTCCTGTCTGACAGATTCTGGTGAATGGGAGGGAAGATCTCTTTCTAGGATCCTTATTTGAGAGAGTAAATGGGACATTCTGGAGCAGGAAGCCTTTTTCCTATGTGTGGCCATACTAATCAGAACTCCTCTAAGGTATGCTTTAAAGGATCCCCATAGCATGTCAGGTTTTCCCTGGGGATCAAAATTATATTCATAAAAATTGTCAATCTGCTCCTGTATATGTTTAGCTGAAGAGGTAGCCTTTAACAATAGATCGTTTAGTTTCCATCTGGAACCTCTTTTTGGTAGTGATACCATTGATATCTGACAGGAGACAATAGAATGATCTGAGGGGGGACCAGGTAGAATTGATGCCTCAAGGGTCCCAGGTACTAAGGAATGAGACTGAAGTATGTAATCTATCCTCGACGAGGAAGAATGAACTGGGGAAACAAAAGTATATTCCCTGTCTAAGGGGTGTAATATCCTCCAAATATTGCATACTCCAGTCTGATCCATCAGTTCCCTGAGTGCCCTTTGAGCAGGAGAGAGGCCCCTCCTCTGCTGAGTTGACCTGTCCATCATCGGATCATGTACCAAGTTAAAATCACCCCCAATAATCATAGGCATGGAAAGATATGGTTGTAAAATCTGGGTTAGTTGAGACAAAAATTCTGGTACATCATAATTTGGTCCGTACACACTACCTAGTATTATCTCGATGTAACCCCTAGATGGCGTTATCCCAGGGGCTACTACCCCTGCCTGATTTGCCACTAACAGGTTGAGGGGCCTGGATCCAATGGCGGGTGCCTCCACCCAGAGGTCAGGGTTTGCAATAGTTAAACTAACTTGGTCACAGCCCTCTGGGACACTGCAACCCCCCTTTCTTCCCACTAGTGGCCCACACAATATATCAGAATTACCTTCACAGTATACACTTACCCCCAGGTCTGGTTCCGCACTGGGACCTCCTGTGAAATAAGATACAGTGCAACAATCACAGTACAGTACTTTAACATAGACAAATACCTCAGGCAGTATAACTTTGCTGAAACAAGCAGATCTGATTTATTTAGGGGATATAACAAGGACAGGGGAAATCAGGTTAATTAGCTTATCACTTTACTATCTACCTATGGCTCTGTGCACAGGCCTATCCTACCAGTTACTGTCCCTGGGTACCCAAGCCCTAGTGGCTAGTCCAAACCGTGGCAGCTGGTAGGGGCCCTTTCACACAGTGAAAAGAAAAATTAGTTTAAACAGTCAGCAGTACAGTGATTCCATTTGGATTTAATGTGGCAATTCAACAGGGAGCGACCCTGAATTAGTACTCACGACCTCCAAACAAGATAGGGTCCTTCAACGTCAGCAGGGCTACTTTTGAGCTCCACGAGACTCTTCACACATTTATATGGTAAAAAAAAGAAAGTACTATACCAGGCAGGCTGCTTCTCTATCCCGATCGCAATTACTGCACAATACCCGGAGACACAGCAGATTCAGTTCCTGACAGACAGAGTGCAATTCAACAATTTCTCCAGTCTTCTACAGGGTGAGCCTGGTTTCTACTCTTCAGAGATCCTTTGATTCTTTTCACAGGACTGATTCAGTCCTAACAAGCAGTTACACAAGCTGCAGACCGGAACTCTGGGCCTTACACGTTTTTTGACTGAAACTGTGCACTGAAGGAGCACAGGGTTTCTTTCCCCTTCACTTCCAGATCTAAACTGAAACTCCAACAGACAAAACCGGGCACTTCCTTTGAGTTCCTCCCAGTTCTTGACTGGATTGGCTGTCACTCACACTAAACTACTGCTGTTGGTCCAAAAGGCGCTGAAGTCTAAACTACATCTCCCAGAGTCACTGCCCATACAATCCTCTTGTGTCTGGCTCAGATTATGAGTCCAAGTTCTGATTCGTCCAAGGCACCATTTTAGAGCTAGCTACCTCACATTGATTGGTCCAGTTCAGCAGTTCAAAACCAGAATGGGGAACTAGGCAGACACTGTTCTGACTGCAAAGAAAGCAGGTTAGACAAACTGTAATTTAATTATTACTCTAAATGGTTTCTGGCAAACAGTTACATCTTTCAGATAGGTTCCCTTTGCACTCCTAGTGACTGCAAAATGGAGTGAATTGGCAGCAGCTTGAGTGGTACTCAATCAAAGAAACACACAGTCCCCATGCAACTAATTATGTCTGCAAGCAGACAGCTCTTAAAGAGACAGTACCAGAGGTTCTAAAACACTCACTGATAAATGGCTTAAACGCCAAACACCATTCAGGCTTGGAGCATTCAAGCAAGCTCCTGAAGTCTTTTTGGAACCCCCATTTGCAGGGGTTACACCCTTCCTGGCCTGGGAAAGCTTGACGTCTCGCATCAAGTACCTCCATAGTTTCAACTGCAACCATATACATTTGCATTAGGCTCACACATGTAATCATCAGTCAATACATCATTTTACCAAGAACACATTTCTGAAACATTGCAGTACGTCACTCTTTACACAGTATTACACACATTGTACCATAGCTCAATGTTACCTCTTGTATATGAAACCTGAAGAGAGGGGCCTTCCCTATCAGTTACCTGGGGCTGGACGGGCAAGGGCACCATACTTAGAGGGCAACACAAGTAACTTGAGTTAGCACTGACGCTCAGTTTGGGCAATGAGCTTGGGGACACATACACTCCTTTATGGACAACATTGAGAGGCAAGTCCACAGGCCTCCCAAGTGAATCATAACTGAGGTGCACCACAGGCTTTACAGCTCGACCAGTCTTCCTAGGGGAACTGTTACAGTCTCTGCACTCTGAGCCTCATTTTCAGCATTGTCCTCACTTGTCAGGGGTCTCCATGGGGTAGAGAGGCTAGAACTTGGGGCACTTTCAGCTCCAGGAGTTACAGTTTCTGAGTCCACAACATTTGGCTCGCATGGAGAGCTTTGGACACTGGCAGTGGACTCGTCAGGGCACTCAAAATACTCTTCTTGTTCGGGTGTATCACCAGTCTGCCCCAATCTATCATTTTCTCCCTGAAAGCTCAAACAGTTCAACCATGCACAATGATTCCATTCATCGATCTGATGCTTTGCACTTCACTTTCTGGGAGCATTGGCTCCAGGGATGAAGCTGGGGCTTAGACAGTCCAGAAGGCCCAGCTTTGTCTCCAGTATTGACTAGGGATTGCCCTAAACAATTGACTCAGTTCGTAAGAAGGATAGTATTCAAAGTCACTCTCACTTTCTTCTGATATGGACTGACAGTCATGCTCAACTGGGACTTGTGCAGGGAACACTTTAACTCTGCTTCTGTAGGTGCAGACTTCCTTGATCTTTTCTTAGCAGCAGCTCTAGTCACTGGTCCAGAGGGGGCATCTTCTGGGGCTCAGACTCAATCAGGATTTGTCCAATGGGAAGTAAATGATTTCTATGCATTGTTTTTGCATCTTTTGAATTGTTCTCAGGCCTTACTTTGTACACTGGCAGATCATCTAGTTTGCCCACTACAATGTGAGGGAGATAGTGCCATCTGTCAGCAATCTTGTGTTTGCCATGCAGTCCCAGATTTCTTAGCAATACCGATCTCCCTCCTGGAGTTCCTGTAGCTTTCACCTTTTATCATACCGTTCTTTGTTGGCCAGATTTCTTTTGGCAGCCATGGTTTGAGCCAGTTGGTACATGAGTTAGCTGGGCCTTTAACTTTGCACATACTGTAAATAGTTGTCAGCTTGAACCCCATCAGAGAGACCCAAAACACAATCTACTGGTAGTCGAGCTTCTCTTCCAAACATCAGGCGGTAGGGGGAGAACCCAGTGGCATCACTTTTGGTGCAGTTATAAGCATGTACCAGGGTGCTAATTTGTTGGCTCCATTTAGGCTTGTCCTTTGGGTGCAGGTGCCTAGCATATCTAGCAAAGTGCGGTTGAAACGTTCAGGCTGTGGTCCCCTGGGGTGGTAAGGAGTGGTTCTGGATTCTCGCTCCCCACAGAGAAAGCATCTCTTTGATCAGACGACTCTCAAAGTCTCTCCCTTGATCAGAATGGATTCTTTGTGGAGCCCCATAGTGAACAAAAAGTTTTCTACAAGTACTTTGGCCACAGTGGATGCTTTCTGGTCTTTGGTGGGGAAAGCTTGGCATATCTCGTGAAATGGTCAGTGACCACCAGCACATTACTGATATTTCTTTGATCTGACTCAAACTCAGAAAATCAATACAGACCAGCTCCATGGGTGCACTGGTGGTGATGTTAACAAGGGGCAGCCCTCTGGGGCAAAGCTTTCCTCTGTAAGCAGCGACTACAAGTTTGAATGTGTTGCTCCACATCAGCCCCATCTTAGGCCAATAGAATCTGGATCTCACCAAGTCAAGTGTTCTGTCTATACCAAGGTGCCCCATGTGGTTGTGCAAGGACCTCAGTACTGAGTCTCAAAGGCAGTGCAGCACTAGTTGTTGTTTGTCTACTTGTCCCCTCTGTCTACTGTTTCTCTGTATAACAGTTTATTGATCAGTTTCAACTTAGGACCTTCTTTGTGTAACAGTGCAGTTCTCAAATCAGTGGAGCGTAATTTGGACACATCTTTCCTGCATAGAGGGCTTCTAAAGCTGATTTGATCATGGGATCGCGGGATTGAGCCCGTCATCTGTCATTGTCCAGCTGAGGCAGTGCACCAATGTCTATTGCAGAAAAGTGGCAATAAGCAGCAGGTATGCAATTCTCAGAGGGTCCCAAGCAATCCACATGCAGTCCACTGCATCCGTGGGACATTTGTTCCTCCCTGTCAAACTTCGCGCAGAGTGCCCGAATGTCAGGTTCTGCCAATCGGACCCAATCATTCTGGGGAACAGGCCTCCGGAGAGAGCATCAGCATCTATGTGGTTCAGACCTGCTCGGTATTCGAGAGCATAGTCATATGTAGATAATGCAGAAAGCCACCTATGACCAGTGGCATCCAACTTAGCTGAGGTCTGCACATAGGTCAAAGGATTATTGTCAGTTTTACTAGTATTTTAGCCCCATACAAGTACTCATGGAATTGGTCAACAATAGCCCACTTCAAAGCTAGGAACTCTAACTTATGTACAGGATAGTTCTTTTTCGGATGGGGTCAGGCTCCTATTGGCAAAGGCCACTGGTCTCAGGCCATTCTCGTGCTCTTGGTACAACACAGCCCCAACCCTGCAAGCTAGCATCAGTGTGCAGGACGTGAGGTTTCTTGGATCGGCATAGGCCAGCACTGGAGCATGGGTAGGTTGATATATGATCTCATGAAAAGCAGTCTCACAATCAGGAGTCCAGCGGGCCCCAAATACTTCACTCGGACGAAAATACACTTTTCAGTCTTGAGGGACGCTGACTTTTGTATTTTTTGTGGGTTGGGGATACCCTTGAGTAAGGTTAAGTAAAGGACGGATCACTCTTAAATAGTCCTTGATGAAACTGATAATAACCACAGAATCCCAGGAATCTTTGCAGTTCTTTTAGATTTTGGGCTGTGGCAGGTGGTCAAAACCTCAACTTTACTTGGGTCGGTCTCTATTCCTCGGTGGATACTATGTGTCCCACATACTTTACTGATGTTTGAAAGAATTGACACTTATCAATGGACAGTTTAAGGCCAAAGTCCTCCAGTCAGTCCAATACCTTAAATAATCTGCTCTCATGTTCCTCCAGTGAGCTGCCAAACACAATAACATCATCTAGGTATACCAGGCACTTAGTAAGTTCATGGCCCCACTGCACGCTCCATCAATCGTTGAAAAGTGGCTGGAGCACCTGAAATCCCTTGAGGCATCCTCATGAATTCATAGAAGCCAAGCGGACAGATAAAGGCTGTCTTCTCATGGTCCTCTGGGGCCATCGGGATCTGGTAGTACCCACTCGCGGAGATCCAGCACAGAGAACCACTTGCTCCCGTTTAGGCAGTCCAAAGCATCCTGAATGCGGGCATTGTGTACTGATCAGGATAGTCCCGTTTAAGGTGCGATAATCCACACACATCCTTACTGTTCCATTCTTTTTCCTCACTACCACAATGGGGAAGCATAAGGGCTTCTGGATTCTTGTATTACACCAGCAGCTAACATTTCTTGCAGATGCCGTCTCACATCATCTATGTCAGCAGGTGCCAGTGCCGAGACCTCTCACGAAATGGTCTTCGTCATGCAGCGGATATTGTGCTCAGCTCCTTGCACGCATCCTACATCCCATTCCTTTAAAGAAAACACCTGGTCTCTCTGGGCAAGCTTCTCATTCATCCTCACTTTCCATTCAGCTGGCAGCGGGAGTCGCCAAAAATCAAACAAGTCAGGCGTTATTTGTCATTCTTCCTTGAACTCTTGCTGCTGGGCAGCACTGCAGTGTCTGCACAATGCACATTAGCCAGGATGCAACCTCTATTTACTCGAATGTCTCTTTCAGACACATTATGAACTTGGACCATTACCCTTCTGGCATAAGCATGGGCTCTAGCGGCAAAATACTAGGCTTGACCAGCAGTCCTCTGGCAATTTTCCATCCCTGGTGCATCCAACATTAATATTTTATTCTTAACATCCTTTCTGATACGGCCCTCTCCCTGTAAGGTACACTGGGCATTTGGCCAGGATCAGAGACTCAGGATCCTTCTTCCATACCAATTCCACGGTTCCTCTGGTTCTATTTTTTCAGCATCTCTCTGCGCTCATAGGCCTTCTTAATTAAAGCCGAACTCTTAAAGCTCTACTAGTCTTTCACCCCTGTTTTCATAACACAACTGTGCCAGCCTTCCAACATATGAGCATTTGTTCCAATCAACAAAGGGACACCATCATACAGTCCAGTGGGGGACACACTAAGGCTAGGGTCTCTACTTGTTCGGGCCACTCCAGCCACGGAGGTGGGGAAAGACAGCCAAATCGGATATACCGGAATAGGGGTAGCCTTCTCACTTAACCCCATACATGCAGTCCTTCTATCATGGTTGTAAGGGTATGTCTGACAAATGCTTCTGATACCAATCCTGGAACATAATTGTCACTTGGGAGCCACTGTTCATCACAGCTCTTGTAGACACTCCATTCACCTTTACAGTGGTCTCCATGGAGGGACCCACTATTCTGGACCAGTCTGGAGAGGCGATAGTGGGGGGCCTGGGCAACTGACCTGCCACAAAAGGACGTGAGTTACATTTTTGGTGCCCTCACTGGGATCATTTCGCACCTCTTAACCACTGATTTGTTCTCTGAAGCTCTCCTTGTAGCCTATATGCAACTTTGTCAGTGTCTTTTGGGACCGCATTCCTTTTCATGTGCCCATCCTTCCCACAGTTATAGCAAAACATACTTTCTGGAGTTTGAGCTGGCCGAGGCGCTACACTGGGAGCCAGGGCAGGGGCATTACTAACCGAAACCTTGGTGCCATCTCTGTTGCGGCGTGATAAGCATTTGGAGACATCTCGCAGTTTCTCCACTTCCATGGTCAAGGAATTGAGTTTGGAGCTGTTATCTGCAGGAGATACATGGGTGGGTACCCCACCCCATAGCAGATGCAGTCGGATATAGGTCAGGGTCTGCATTGCAGGCGTGGCCTTCATAAAGGGACTGTTTTGAATTCCGGATCTCTCTCAACAGTTCTCCCATTGTGGCATATCTTTTTCTTGTCGGAGCACTCATTGACTGCCAACCTCTGCCCCTGAACTTCACTTGATGGGCCACCTCAGTCACTCGGTCGTAGCTTAGCTATTGGTGCAGGTCCCTCCCGAGGTTGCCTTTTCTCAACTCCTCGAATTTCTCTCATTAACTCATCATAGGAGGTGGGGATTCCAGTCGATTTGCCAGGCGTAACTGAAGCAACAGCAGTTCAGAGAAGGGCAGACTTATGATCCTGTCCAGCCTGGTTCGGTCCAGTTCAATTGCTGGCAACCACCTTTCTGAGGCATTCTTGCAACAATTTTTCCAGCCGAGATAATACACAGACAACAACTCCCTTGGTACTGTTGTGCATTTCTTACTCTCCACCATAGATCCTCATCAGAATCTGGGCTCCATACACATTCTCCAAGGCCTCAAGATAGCCTGTGCAGTCACTTCAGGGTTACTGGCCCGTTTAGCACGGATGGTAGCCAGGGCAGGACCTCGGAGGCTCTCACTAACCCTCTTTCGCTTTTCTGCTTCCGAGCATTGCCATTCTAGCACTTGGGGGGCAACATAGTCTATCCAGGTCTCCCAGTCATCCTCCCCTTGGGGGGTGGGGAGGGTGCCAAAGAAGATCCTCAACCTTCGGTAAGAGTCGTGACTAATGGCAGGTGCAGAAATAGGAGTCTGCATTGGTTCAGCCACCATTACGGGTACTGGAGCGGGAGAGGGTGTTGGGGGAGGAACACCCCCAGGTGGCAAGAATAGTTTCTTCAAGTCCTCCACAGTTTTCCCTTCCCCCAGCAACCATTTAGCAAATTTCAACTCAAAAGTTTCAGACAGTGGTGGGGGCTCATTCCCCACCGGGTCTTTACTGTACTTAGTTATCACACTCCAGGCAGTGAGGGCTCCCTCTGGGGTAATGGTCTGTGGCACTTTGGAGCTATCTATGGGATCCTTAAACTCTACTAGGGCCAGGAAAGTGTGGGTGAGCAGATTAGCATGCCGACCCACCACCACAGTGTTTTGTAAACCTTCCACCTTGGAAGGTACTCCTGTACAGTGTCCGTATTGATACCAGGGGATGTCCAGGATAAGCATAGCATTTTGGGGTCAATCTCCTCCCAGTACACCACTCCACCAGCCGGTGCACAGCCACTTCTGTCGGGTACCCATTTTTTCTTAACAGTGGTTCATAAATATGGCCACTAGAGGACACACAATCCCAGCGGTGAGCCTCCAAGATGTAACCCCTAGATGGCGTTATCCCAGGGGCTACTACCCCTGCCTGATTTGCCACTAACAGGTTGAGCGGCCTGGATCCAATGGCGGGTGCCTCCACCCAGAGGTCAGGGTTTGCAATAGTTAAACTAACTTGGCCACAGCCCTCTGGGACACTGCAACCCCCCTTTCTTCCCACTAGTGGCCCACACAATATATCAGAATTACCTTCACAGTATACACTTACCCCAGGTCTGGTTCCGCACTGGGACCTCCTTAGAAATAAGATGCAGTGCAACAATCACAGTACAGTACTTTAACATAGACAAATACCTCAGGCAGTATAACTTTGCTGAAACAAGCAGATCTGATTTATTTAGGGGATATAACAAGGACAGGGGAAATCAGGTTAATTAGCTTATCACTTTACTATCTACCTATGGCTCTGTGCACAGGCCTATCCCTACCAGTTACTGTCCCTGGGCACCAAGCCCTAGTGGCTAGTCCAAACCGTGGCAGCTGGTAGGGCCCTTCACACAGTGAAAAGAAAATTAGTTTAAACAGTCAGCAGTACAGTGATTCCATTTGGATTTAATGTGGCAATTCAACAGGGAGCGACCCTGAATTAGTACTCACGACCTCCAAACAAGATAGGGTCCTTCAACGTCAGCAGGGCTACTTTTGAGCTCCACGAGACTCTTCACACATTTATATGGTAAAAAAAAGAAAGTACTATACCAGGCAGGCTGCTTCTCTATCCCGATCGCAATTACTGCACAATACCTGGGAGAACACACAGCAGATTCAGTTCCTGACAGACAGAGTGCAATTCAACAATTTCTCCAGTCTTCTACAGGGTAAGCCTGGTTTCTACTCTTCAGAGATCCTTTGATTCTTTCACAGGACTGATTCAGTCCTAACAAGCAGTTACACAAGCTGCAGACCGGAACTCTGGGCCTTACACACGTTTTTTTGACTGAAACTGTGCACTGAAGGAGCACAGGGTTTCTTTCCCCTTCACTTCCAGATCTAAACTGAAACTCCAACAGACAAAACCGGGCACTTCCTTTGAGTTCCTCCCAGTTCTTGACTGGATTGGCTGTCACTCACACTAGACTGCTGCTGTTGGTCCAAAAAGGCGCTGAAGTCTAAACTACATCTCCCAGAGTCACTGCCCATACAAACCTCTTGTGTCTGGCTCAGATTATGAGTCCAAGTTCTGATTCGTCCAAGGCACCATTTTAGAGCTAGCTTACCCCACACTGATTGGTCCAGTTCAGCAGTTCAAAACCAGAATGGGGAACTAGGCAGACACTGTTCTGACTGCAAAGAAAGCAGGTTAGACAAACTGTAATTTAATTATTACTCTAAATGGTTTCTGGCAAACAGTTACATCTTTCAGATAGGTTCCCTTTGCACTCCTAGTGACTGCAAAAAATGGAGTGAATTGGCAGCAGCTTGAGTGGTACTCAATCAAAGAAACACACAGTCCCCCATACAAACTAATTATGTCTGCAAGCAGACAGCTCTTAAAGAGACAGTACCAGAGGTTCTAAAAACACTCACTGATAAATGGCTTAAACACCAAACACCATTCAGGCTTGGAGCATGCAAGCAAGCTCCTGGAAGTCTTTTGGGAACCCCCATTTTCAGGGGGGTTACATCTTTAAAATATATCTACCCTGTGGATCTTTTATCACATTAGTTGTGATAAATGGAATCTTCCTGTGAATAAGGATCCTGACTCCGCAACTATTTGTCATTCCCCTCTGCCGCAAAGAACTGGCCAAATTGTTGTCTTCAAAACTGGGATGCCTCAGAGTTCAGAAGATGTGTTTCTTGAACATAAACAATATCTATATTCAATAACTTTAGGTGATTTAAAACCTGATATTGCTTCCTTCTTTTTCTACTCCCTTTGATATTCCATGTAGCAATGTGAATACAGTTAGCCATTTTTCATAAGTTGTAAATCGCCAATCCCCCATTTCCTATCCAAGGAATGACATATATGCCAGAAACGTACTTGTCGTACCTTATTTGTTGTGCTCTTAGTAGTTATTATACCCTCCCCCCTTCCAATATAATGGTATACCGTAACAATATTTAACTGGTATCCTGGTTAAATTATCCCTAGGATCCCCCCCTTGTTGTTGGTACTCTATACAGCTGGTCATGTGTCAGTCCATTGTTTCCCTCCCCTCGTTGCCCAGATCCATAAAGAGATAGCCTATCTATCTATAAAACTAAACCAAAGCTACAAACGTGCAAAAAATAAAAACTAAACCTATACTATTCCTAGAGGTTCAGTAAATCCAGCTAAATTACTAAACCTGAAAACTCCAAATCTCCAAATCATAGATTGCTACCATTCGGCGATTCCCCTTTCATAAAAGTATCTAGAAAGCAATCATTCTGGGATATCAGTACGCTCTTTACAATCTATTCCTTAACAATATTAATGCACTCATCATTAGGTATATAACCTTTAGTGAGAACTCCAAAATAACATCTGTATGGGTACTGTCCCCAAAACAGTTCCAACATTTATTAGTAAGGAGTGCCCTCTTGTGGGAAGTCAGCATCTATACTTTCCCTGTTTGTGCAGAAGTAAAGTCCTTTAACACAAACCCACAGACTTCCTTTTCTTCTTATGCCTTGGGCTCTTATATATCAGAGCAATCATGACAGTTTGCAGCTTGTAATCTAAACAAAAATTGAAAGAAGAAAGAAATGAATGCCTGACCGAGACTTCTCCTATGTCGTGAGCTCCAAGTCCTGAATTTTCATTCTGTAAGTCGCACTCAGAAATCTAAATCAAATTACTGGCTTTCTTTTCTGTCAGGATATTCTTTCTCAAATTGTGTCCCTGATTTTAAAATAAGCTGCTTCATATCGATGGATTAGCCCTCTTTTGCTTTTTCTTCTTAGTTCTCTCAGCGATGCGAAAAAACGTCAGCACCTCTTCTCATAGACACAAATTCATTTCTGAGCATTCAACGAGTGTGGAACAGATCGGGATACATCTTCTGCAGTGCTGTTAAAACTGGGTCCACTTTCTCAAATGAAGTCCAAGTACCCAAAATCAATACCTGGAGACGAGCCGGATACCCCATTCGGAATTTTATCCCTGCGGCTATCAATTTCGTTACTATGGGGTGGAAGAGTGTCTTCCTCTTTCTCACCATAACAGGGAGATCCTGGGTGATTCAAAATTTGTTCCCCTCCCAGAGTACCTGTTCTAGCTCCTTTATTTTTCCCAGGAAGAACTGCTTTTCTTGATTAAGAAATTTAAACATTAATGGTCGGGGCGGTAGACCTGAGGCTGGCATCGTTCTCAGAGCTCGGTGAGCCCTCTCTATTATGTACGAAGCTCCAAAAGGAGAGGGGCCAGCTAGCTTCTCAATCAGTTTCTGGATGAACAAGCTGGTGTTGCTGCCTTCCTCTCGTTCAGGAGTTCCTAGGATCAGTACATTATTTCTACGACTCCTCCCCTCTAAATCTTCAATCTTTTGTTCCAATTTCTTAATTCTGTGTTGGTTGTCTACGGTAGAGTTTTCCACGCGATCATTTTTTTTCTCCATAGAAATAAGCCGTGATTCACTGTCTGACATCCTAGTCGATAGATCTTCAAGTGCAGCTGACATCTGCTTCATTTCGACAACAGCCAATTTTAGGTCTTCCCTAAATGGCTGCAGCTCTTTTAGAAATAGTTCAAGAGTGAGGGGAGTTGCCTCGGGAGCCAGAACAGGGGAGGCCATTGTAGTGAGCTGCTTGCCACTGCCAGTCGACTGGGCCTTGTATCTTTTGTCAGTTTTCTCTGTGGATACCAGAGGTGTATGTCAGGGTAGCGCGGTTCTCATTTCTGCTTCCATTCCAGGTCAGTAATACTGTCCAGAAGTTCCAGTCCCTTTTAAATTATTAAGAAATAACGAATAACTTGTTTAGAAGTCATTAAATTAAGGAGATAGCGCTGGACAACGGGGAGCTGGATCCAAATGCTGCTACACAGTCTGCTGCATCACGTGTTCTCCCCCTGAATTTTCTATAGGCTAATGTATTTTCCCCTTACTGCCTGGGTGACCCCAGAACTAAACCAGCTCAGTCCTTTGGCCCTTGTGTTCTTCCCTCTGAGCCTAATGCACTTCTCTGTGGCAACCACTATTCCTTCCTTAATGATGAGAGCCAAGACAGTGGGGGAATTCAAGCAAGCATGCAACAGACACTGTGGGATATACAAGCAGGCAGCTATGTGGGGGGGGGGGGGGGTAGGAAGCCAAGGGCAGACTTGATGGATCATGTGGTCCCCATCTGCCGACAACTTCTATGTTTCTGTGAACCACCTTTGGTCCACCTCATATCTGCTGTGAAGCATGCCAGGTGACTCCTTAGCACTTCATCCATTTTCCTGAAGTTTGCCCTCCTAAAATCAAAGATTTTGTCTTAGTCAAGATGCTTTCCCTGCCGATACCCAACTGGAACCACACTATATAATGGTCACTCCCACCCAGGGGCTCCCTGACCATTATTTCCTGTACATGCTCACCATTTGTGAGCACTAGATAAAGAATTGCCTCTGCTCGTGTTACTACTGTGACACCTTGAGTCAGGAACCCACTTTGCTGTCCTTTCAGGATCACTTAACTCCTAGCACATATTGTGGATGGTACACTCCAGTCCACCTTGAGTAGGTTGAAGTCCCCTACAATTACCACCTCTCCTTCCCTGACAGCTTCCAATATTTGCAAGTTCAGTTCCCTGTCCCTCTCCTCATCCTGGTTGAGTGATCTCTAAACCACCCCCATACTCACCTTTCTCCCTCTATTAGACCACAACTGAACCCATAATGCCTCCAACTTCTCTTCCTCCAACTCCTCCCTCTTGCAAGTTATTACCTCCCTGATGTAAACTGCCACCCCTAACCCCCTTCCTGACTACTCTGTCCCTTCTGTATAGTTCATATCCAGGGATCTCAAGGTCCCAGACATAGTGCGGTGTTGCCCAAGTCTTGGTTAGTGCTGCTATGTCCACCTTCCTGTCTGCTAATAGCACCTATAGGTTGTCCATCTTGTTTCCAAGACTGCGCATTTAGAGACACCATCCTCCACCTAGAATCTGCTCTTCCTTCCTTCCTCTATTCTTCTCTTCACTTTTCTCTCCTCTGTGTGCACCTCCCACCTACCCTTGTTATGTGTTCCTCACCCCTCCACCCTTTGCGGTTTTCCC
This sequence comes from Neoceratodus forsteri, assembly GCA_016271365.2. Taxonomy (NCBI): domain Eukaryota; kingdom Metazoa; phylum Chordata; order Ceratodontiformes; family Ceratodontidae; genus Neoceratodus; species Neoceratodus forsteri. Next base: position 1,273,418,939 of record CM057450.1, on the reverse strand, counting down.
ACCCCTTCCACTTCCTCCCTCCAGATTTCTTCCATCACTGGGGTGTGGGTCATTGACCTCCTCCTCTTGGAGTCTTTGGTCCTGTACTCCTGCCCCCTCATAGTGTAAATTAGGTGCAGTGGTTATGGTATTTTCCCAGTTTGTCCTTGAGCACCCTCAAATCCTCTCTACTGAGGTGCAGCCTGTCTGGTGAAAAGAGTGCTTTGTTTGACCAGGTCTCCTCCCAGTCCCCAATTCAGATCAACATCTCCTCCCTGTACCATTTCCTAGGCCAGTCATTAAAATCCTCTATTCTTCTTTTCCTGGCTGTGCTGGCCCTTGGTACTGGTATCTTCTCTGGGAAGGACAACAAACTTGCTTCTTCCCTGCAGATCTTCCCTAACTCCCTGAACCTACGTTGCACTACTTCAACCTCCTCCCCAGCTAGATTGTTAGTTCCCACATGTATAACTAAATTAGGTTTTCCACCAACCTCTCTTATGATTTCCCTTACTCTTGGGTCCACCTTCCCCACTGTCATCCCTAGCATACAAAGCACCCTCCTACTTGCATTCGGGTCCCTTCCTTCCCAGTTACACCCCACCATGTAGAGTCTCCTATGATTGCCACCCTTGCATCCCCTTTATCCGTGCACCCTCCTTTCTTACGTTCAGTACCAGCTGCTCCCCCTGCACCCTGGTGAACTTATCTCTGTATCCACTATTTATCCCCTAGCTGTTTTTCCATCTCCCACTCTGCCTCTCCCCTTCTGACTATCTATATCTGCTTCCACTTTTCCCTCTCTCCTTCCTTTCCTTTGCTCTCCCTCCCCCATTTTCTACTCCATTTTGCCTGTGTCCTCTTCACTGCCAACCCTCAATAGCTTCCTTTCCCCTTCCTTGTACTTATACTCTTAGCCCTGGATCAAACTGACCCCCTACATCACCTCCTGCTGCCCCCTCCTTCCTTCCAGACAGTTGTGCAAATCTATTCAATAAAGACACCCCTTCAGAAGTTCCCACCCCTAACGCTACCCTCATTGACACCCCTTTCACTTGCCACTTGCAATTCCTCCACCCTGGGCTCTCTGGTCCTCTGAGGAAGAGCTGCTCCTGTATACTGGAAGGTTTTCTTCACTCTCCTCCCCTGCCTAATGCCCATGCAACCCTGGGCACCACCCCTCTGCCTTTCCCTCCACTGCTCTGCTCCTCTCGCTTCCCACAACATCCTCCCCGGTTCCTGTCCGAGTGGCTTTATTTTCACCCTTAGCTGCTCCAGGCTCTTACACACTGGACAGCCCCCTTTAATCTACAACACCCCCAGAAAGACTGCTGTCCCACAAGTATTGCAGTTTACCACTCCCCTGCTCCCCATACTTGTACCTCTTCCTCCACATCCTCCCAGCCCAGCTTCTCCTAGCCTCCAGTTAGACATGAATATAAAATTCAAAACATATACATTTCTATTTCACTTTTTTTTGTCAATAAGATTGTATTGGTAATTTTTGATAGGAACAAACAACAAAACTTATAAACATTACATTCTCTCAATGTTGAACTATATTAATTAACATGAATCTAAATGTTACATCAGTAACAAACATCTCAATTTATCAATAGATTAAACTAACTAATGATCAGACTTTAATCTACACACAAATCCAGCTGTTTTTTATAATGAACTTAAAATATGCAAGGGAGAAAATAAAGACAGAAGCGAGAGGAAGCACTGCTGGTGCATTATGATGATCCAGATGAGAAAGCTTGTCCCCAAAAATGGTCCAAGCGTCTTCAGACGGATACCTCAAACTGGAACTGGGATAAAATATGGAATCTTATCTTTTTAAACATTTAACAATACCAGTCTTAAAACAATCCAATTTAAAATGTTGCACAATATTTATTACATGCCAACTCACCTACAAAAAATGGGCATCGCATAATCAAATCAATGTGTGAAATGTGGAGGAGAGGGCTGTGACACAGTGCATATGTTTTGGAAATGTAAGACAATTAAAAAGTTCTGGGCAGAAGTCTTTCTTTTCTTAGGTAAAATGGTATTGTTAAAGGGCAACCTTAACTTTAATACCTGAATCCTAGGGCATTTTGAAGAACAAAGGTATTGGAATATGGAACAACTACAGTAAGCACTTTACTAATGATAGGGGGCACTGGGAAAACTGTATCCTAAAACTATGGGTGGAAAACAGAGCACCGAGCTTTCCTGAATGGAAAGCAGAATTAATAGAGGCACTAAGACTAGAGAGGCTGGCTTGTGATCTGATGACACCATGGTGAAGTTCACCTCCAAATGGACAAGCATATATGTATTCCTTATGAGTGACTTTAATAAGTAAATCCTGTTGTACTCTTGCAAACCTTTTGATCATCATTTCCATTTCACTTTTACCATCCAAATGTAACAACAAATCTCAATATTCTAGAACTCAGTGGGCTGCTACTTCAGATGTTCTATAAGAACTAGAACACTATGCCAGGAAAGCTGGTTCTTAGCAACAGCCTGATTCTAGCTGAAAAAATAGTTTAAATAAATGCCTTTTTAAGACAAGAAATCATCAGCCCAGAAAGCCCATCAAACAGTGACAAACAAAGGCACAGTACCACATTATCAACAGGCCACCACACAGCAACAAGCCAGCTAATCCTGGTGACAAGGACAATCCCACAAAAAGGCACAAACAAACTGCTTAACTACTGTATATAAGCAAAATGAAACCTACACAAGATGTGATTTATCTCAGAACAAACATGCTGACTATCCTGCTCCCAACAAACATGAAACACACAAATCCCACACCTTCGTATAGACAGCAATAGGTAGGATAGTGTATGGCCTCCCATACACACCAAGGCAATTCTTTACCAAGTGTTTTCTATGATGGCTGATGACCACGAAAGAAAAAGAGGGGGAAGAGTTGCTGAGTTATTTGGGGGGACATACACTGTTCTATATAGTGCGTGGTGCCCCAAAACAGGATCACTTACATTTTTTTTTGCCAGCGTCTGCTGCAGGAGACCCACACTCCTGGTCTCTCCAGCTCACCGGCCAGCTCATGCCAATCTCCCCCTGTCCTGTGAACTGCATTGGTGGGGTGAGGTTGCATTGTTACATCCACACTGACACAGAATGAAAAGTCATTTTGTGTTAGTGAAGACGTCACTACTGAAGCAGAATGACTTTTTGCAATGTATGGATTTCCATACACAACCACATTCCACCATAAACTATATATAGAATAGTGCATGGGGAACAGTTGACAACAGGGCTATTATTTCACCGAGTTGGCACTATGACGATGGATTACTCGAGAGGTAATCCATCATCATAGTGCCAACGAGGTGAAAGATGCCCTGTTGTCAACTGTTCCCCATGCACTTTTCTTTATAGTGTATGGTGGAACGTCGTTTTTTTTGGGGGGGGGATCACTACAGCACATTTCTGCTTCAAAACATTTTTACTGGGTTACTAAAAGGAAAAAAAGAACTTAACATTTTGAACATTTTAACATTAAACATTAGTACTGCCGCCAACATTGCTGCTATCGCTATGTGTCCTGTCTATGGAGTGAGCCCTAACTGTCAAATGCTGCTCGAGGACACAGTGTGTGATGTTTGCAGTGCAGTAGAAAAAATCGTTCTGCTGCACTGCGAACGTCACTAGTGTGTGATTACAAGGTTTCAACAACGATGGATTTCGGTGGAGAACGACATTCCACCATACACTATATCCTCCTTCTCAATCCACAAACCAGACATAAAAATATTTAAAAACCTGACTTATTTAAACCTAAGAGAATGTGTTGGTAGCCACATTACACAATGAGCAACTCAACCCCCCTACACCAGAAAATGACCTTACATCGCAAACATGGATACCACTTTCCTTACTAAAAACATTTAACTATGCCCTAAAAACAAAAAATACCATAAGTAAAAAAAAGTTGTTTAGCTGATTTTCACACTCTCCTTATACACATAAACAAAAAAAATTGAAGTACTGTTGATAGTTTTCATTACTAGTTTTTATTTGCTGACATTGAAAACTCCTATCTTTAACCGCACCCTGGCAAGGATAAAATTAAGGCTCTGGCTCCACATGAGACCTTTGTTGTGTGTATGTACAGTATGTTGGGAAAGAAACATTCTGCTAGTGGAACTGTGCAGAAATTTGGATCTCTATATTCCATGGTAAATATTCCACCTTTTGAACTGTAGTGAAAGACAGAAAAAAAGAAACAGGGTGAGGAAAGAGGGCAATAATATTGTAGAAACAATGAAAGGAAATGTAGGAAAACACAGTTATGCAGAAAAAGACCAAAACTGCTTAAATAAACTCCTAAAGTTCATAAAAGCACATGTATTTGTATCATAAAAATAAGTTTTCAGGAGAAAAAAAAAACAACTTGGCAGGTACAACAATTCTAAACACAGTTCCATTAAAATACTTTTATTAGCTGGCCTGGTGGCACTGAGGGTTGAGGTGCTGTATGCCACACCTTGCGCCACGCCAGTGACACGGGTTGGGGAACAAGCCCGGGCCACCGGCAGTTGGCAGGGGAGAGAGAGGATCGAGTGTCCGGAGGACTGCTCTCCTCTCTCAGTGGGGGATCCAGGCTCCTGCCCAGCACTGCAGTGACCCTCAGTGGTGACCGGAGGCACTGCAACACGCAGGGCTTAGCTAGAGGGGAGGCGGAGCTGCGGCGGGCGTGCCTGGCATCATTGCATGACCGAGCTCCGCTAGGGGAGGGAGGGGAGGGAAGCAATGCAGCCAAGAAAATCCCTGCTCCCAGAGATGGGCAACAGCACTGCACCCTCAACCACACTCCACTAGCCAGACCCAACCAACTCCTGGGCCAAGACCAGCCCAGCCTGAATTGCAAGGTAGAGTGCCCTGGGTGAATAGGGCGGCCCCACCTCAGGAGGGCTCAGAGCTGAAGGGATAGCCATTCTGGTTCTAGGAAGGCTGGAGGGTTTCAGGCTCGGAGGTAGAGCCGAGAAAGTGCAGATGCCCAAGAGAGTTCTCCGGTGCCAAGCAGAGCCAGAAAAAGAGTTGTAAAAAAAAAATACCTTTATTGGTTTGAAATGCAAATAAAGTAACACTTTTTTAAAAAAAATCATGCTACATATGGTTTTCATTGTCTTTTATTGTTTTTAGCTCCCCCTCCCCCATTTACCAGAATATGGACTGCTTTTTGTCTTCAAACTTAACATGGAAGCATACAGTATTGCAATGAAAGGTCCTAATTTTTTTCATTTTAAAATACCTTCTTATTTTGGTTTATTTGAAGATAAGTATTTAAATGCTATTTTACATGTGCAATAAGACACTCTAGGGTATGCCATTGTGATGATATAATTGCTTTCCTCAGATGCCTTTAATGGCACTTGGCTGTGCCTCAGTGCCTAACAATACACCCAAGGTGGGTGATCATATCACCATAATGCACACCCTGTCATGTCTTATTGCTCACTTCAAATGATGTGTTGCAGGGGCCTAGTGTGGATGCAAGATGGCAACAATCAGGCAGATGGTCCTCTCCCTCACACTACAACAGTATACATCAGCAAGGATATTACAAACATGCTTTTGATAAAACAGATTTTCTTAAGTCAGTGAATGGTAAAATGCTGGGACCCCTAATTGAAATGTGCACAGTACGGATCTTGGAGGGTTACCATGAGCACATGCAGGGGTGAACTTGAACAAAATGGTACAACTGCTGAAAGCCATATAATTTGCAGGTGGTATATCATGGCATTTTTTATAGTTACTATTTTCCCATAGCAGCCTACTGATTCCAGAATGTTGATTCAGTTTCACTCTATGTCAGAAATGAAGATTTTTTAAGTCCAGTCCCTAAAATGTGACTTGTTATGACTTGAGATTGCAGTAACTGAACTTTACAGTCTGATAACTGAAGATTACTGTGTTTTTATTTTTTGGTAATACTTTTCTACTTCTCAGAATGTCACTTTGTAGGGAAAAGCATGAATGAAAGTTAATAAAACACAGTAATGTAAATTAGAGCTGTGAAAATGGTCAATATATTTGTATTTCTCATGTTCATCTAAATTTGGACTTTTCAAAAGAAATAATTGATGTGTTTTCCTTTGCTGAAGATAGCATGAGACTGCAAGTTAATGAGTTAAAAAAGGCACTAAAATAAACAGATACAGGAAACAGCTCATATATGAGAGAAAGAAATGGATAAGGACAGGAAGGAGGGAAAGAGGCCACATTAACCACAGCATTGCAGTAAACCATAACTACAAAATACATTATTGCTGTTCTTCAAACTGCAATTCCACCGAAGCAGTCCAGAATGTACAATTTGTTCTGTCTTATTTTATTTATTTATTTATTGAATACAATCGGAATTACAATCCTTTGAGTCACAGACTCTTTTGCAAAGGCTCCACGTCGGTTACAGGGGGTGGAGGGTAGACAAATACAGTAAAAGACGAACATAGACAGGCATTATTTACAGTATCAGTACTGACAGAGCAGTCCAGGCTAGAACTTATTCAGCAGGTGAAGGGATTAGGTAGCATTCTTGGAATCCCTAAACAAGGGTTTGTAGGATGCCGTTTTCATAGGGTCAAAAGAGTCCCTGTGTCAGGAAATGTGGAGGATTTGGGAGCAAGGAGGGTGGGCAGCGTTAGCCACAGTCACATTTAGCATTCTCCAGTAGCTGGGTTTTAAGGCCAGATTTGAAAAGTGAGATGCTATTGGTCTGGGAGAGTGGGGGTGGTAATGTGTTGAGCCAGAGAGGGGCACGGTAGCGGAAGGATCTTTGCCCTAGGGATGTTTTACAGAGGGGGACCTGAAAATATGGGCAAGTTGCGAGTCTTGTATTGCGCCTGATGGGGGCTGCACTGATAATGGGGAGTAGGCCGATGGGAGCTAGCTGAAGGTGTATCTTTTTTGCGAGAATGCAGGTGTGGTACTTAAGTCTTTGTTGGAAAGTTTAGCCAACCTGCTAAAGTATAAAGATCGCAGGTGTGGGTTAGTCTGTCACTGTCTGTGACTAGTAGGCAGGCTTTATTCAGGGCAGTGTTTATACTGTTTAGCGTGGTGGGTTCAGCTGAGCCGTAGATAACTATCCCATAATCAACTAGGGAGAGGATGGAGGAGGTGACTGCAAGTTGCATGGCCTGTGCAGGTAGGCAGTGCTTGAGTCTGTAGAGGATGCCCACTCTAGCGTTGACAGCGGAAGAGAGAAGTTGGACATGACTATGGTAGGAGAGGGAGTTATCTAATGTGATTCCCAGGTATTTGAAGTTTGTAACGTGTTCCAGTGGGGTGCCTTGTGAGTTCTTAATTAGGAGTGCCGACTGACTATGTGGGCTTTGGCGATGCGCAAAGATCATGGACTTAGTTTTGTTATAGTTGATGATCAGGCAATGATCAGAGAACCAGTTCTCGAGCTCCCAGAAAAAACCCTGTAGGGCCAGTTGGAGGGCACTCGGTTGAGGGTGTTTCCAATACAGAACCGCATCATCAGCGTAGAGTAGTAGATGACCACTGCACGCCTTAGGGAGAGAGTTTAAGAAGAGGGTGAAGAGCAATGGGCCAAGGATAGACCCCTGAACGAACTGTTTTGGAGGTGGAGATGGTGGTGTTTATCCTGACATGCTGTGACCGGCCTGAGAGGTAATCCTTGAACCAGGCAGTAGCCTCAGGGACCACATTTATTTGTGGAAGGACACAAAGCAGTAGATCGTGACTGACCATGTCGAATGCCTTGGTCAGATCCATAAATCGCCCCTGTGATAGCGCCCTGGTCAAGGGCCTCGTGGATGAATGTGGTGAGCTCAGACAGTGCAGTGACGGTACTATGGCAAGTTCGGAAACCATGCTGTTCCTGGCTGAGAAGGTTGTATTTAGTTAGGTGTTCTGTTAGTTGGTTTGAGACTATTTTTTCGAGTGCTTTGGAGAGGGGTGGAAGTATTGAGATAGGTCTATAGTTGCTGGTGTTAGTGGGGTCACTGTTCTTCAGAATGGGAGTGATTATGGCTTTCTTCCAGGTTGAGGGGAACTGGCCGAAGCATAGCGAGAGGTTGAGAATTTTTGTAAGGTGGGGTAGTGTGACATCCAGGGTAAGCCTAATGAGTTTAAGATCTAGGGAGTCATTACTGTAACGGTGTGGCTATAGCTTTGGTAATATAGTGTTTTGCTTCGCTGCAGGTGATGACTCGAAGCCGGAAAGGAGGCGCGTTGACCTTACATGGGTATTCCGGGGGAGGGAGGGGTGTGGTAGGGTGGAAGAAATTAGGAGGGAGGATATGGGAGAGGTCCGAGAAGGTGGAGTTAAGGGCTTCTGCGATAGTGGCGGGATCCTGTGTTACATCCCCGTTTAGATTGAGTTGGGTAGGGTTGGGGAGCAGGTTTTACCACTGAGTTCTTTTATGATGTTCCAGAATTTTTTCCGTCTCCCAGGAGGAGGTAAGGGTTTGTTAGTAATTGGTTTCGCCTGCCATGAAGGCCCATGTACATTTATTGCGTGCCTCCTGTAAAGCTGCCTATCCTGTGTTGCGTTGGGGAGTCAAGGGCCTTGTGCCAGGTTGTCCCTTGTTGTAGCAGGTTTAGTAGTGAGGGTGTGATCCAGGGGTGGTTCTGGATTCACAACTTGCTTTGATGAGGGAGCGAATATATCACAGGCTTTGTTGAAGGTGGTAATAAAGTGGGCGAGAGCAAGGTCTACTGACTGCGTGGTGTACATGGGGAGCCAGTTGCTATTAGATAGATGGGCTTTGAGGTTCTCTAGGCCTCCTTTTTGCCTTCCGCTGCAGGAGATTTTTGGTGGGGCAGGGGCAATTTACTGACCACCTGCAAGTAACCGGGGAGTGGTCACTAATAGAGTCAGGGAGCACAGTAGCATGGGACAGGTTACGTGGCCTGTTGGTGAAAATGAGGTCTAAAAGGGTGGAGGTCCCGGATCTGAGATCCCTTCTGGTTGGGGAGGTGACTAGTTGGGTAAGATCAAATGCCAGGGCAGTGTCTTTGTAATTGGATACGGCTGGGGATAGCCAGTTGACATTGAAGTCACCCATTAATATGATTTCACTAGTATTAGGTAGGTGGGAGATAATGTGAAGGATCGACTCAAACGCGAGTTTTTGGTTTCTCGGGGGGATATAGGCAGAGATGATGTGGAGAGTTTTTGTACCCAGATTGAGTTTGACAGTTAGTGTCTGGGCTCCATGTTGTGGGGCAGGGGTATGTACTTCTGTGGCATTGAGTGAGGATTTAATATAAATTGCGCAGCCACCGCCTCTCTTGCTGGTCCTATCTGCCCTGAAGATGGTATAATTACTTAGGGAGACAGTATCATTGGGAAGTCTAGCTAGAACAAGTATGTGTTTCAGTGTCGAATGTTTGCTTGCATGTTGTGTCAGGTAGGTTTTGGTTGTGTTGGCGACAATGATGAAGAGAGAGTAGTATTACAGTAAGAGAGAGTTTGTATTGGAGTCAGTGAATAGTAATGTTTGTCACATGTATTTTTATTTCTGAAGCAAGATACAGGATTTTGAAGGTTTTAAAAGTTCCCAGTCTCATGCCATGGGTGCTAGGTAATAATGAAATATATTGGTACAGTGCTGTTGTATGCTGACACATTTTAACAGTGAAGTACATTACAGTGCCAATTCAAAATTGCCGCTGTAATGTACCCGCAGGACACTGGTTCTCCTGTACTTGTACCCCCTTCCCCAATCAACTCAGACTCTGACTTGATTATATTTAAATAGCAGGCGGGGTTGGGGGACAAGGCCTCACCAAAAAAACATTTTACTTGATGGCTTTATGCCAACAGCAATTGTGGTCAACATAAAGCTGTCACTGTAATGCCAGTTGAGAACCTTTTTTTGAACCGACATTGTAAATCCCAGTGCTGTGATATTTACCATTACAAATAGGTGATAACGTCATCCTACTACATCCAGAGTATGAATATAGCACGTACAATGAACAGGTAAGCTCAAGGGAAGAGATTTTTTAGAAATTGTGAGTGTGGCAGTCATGTTTAATGACATGAGTAATTAATTACAAAAGTAGGCCATAACTCACACTGCAACCTCTTGTGAAGGAAAGCTCCCTGGCTCATCACAGGGTGTTGCCCATGAGATGGAATGGTCTGCAATACCTATTCAGGCAAAGAGTAGTGGCATGCAACACTGACACCCTCCATCCTTGTGTAGCCCAACTGTTTCCCTGAGCTCACTCCCAAATTCAAATAAAAGTCACAGGAACACAATACGCTACCCGCTGGGCCAACAGTTGGCCCTGTACACAATGGGCCCGATTCCAAGTTGTGTCTTGCACCTTGCGCCATGTGATGTGCAAGTTGGAATTCCAAGTTGCGGCTTGTGCCATGCCACATGCGGGTTGCAACAAAGGTGGGCTACACCACCTACTATGCCCACAACCCACTGCGGCATGGTGCAAGGGTGGGTTACGGCAGCAACTGCACCCTATTCCAAAAGGGCAGCTGCCATAGCCCACTTATGCGATTCTAAGTCCAGACATGGTGCTGCAGGGTTAGACCAGCATGGAGGTAGTCTAAGGGGCATCCATCCTGGCAAAATGATGGATGCCCCTCAAGAGTGCCACGGATGACACACTGCCATGCCCCACTCACCCCCCACACAGTGCTGCCTCCCCAATTTCTCAGGAGCTCCCGGTTCATGGTGTAGTGCCCCCATGAGTCGGTGTCACCCGGCCAGCCCCACAGGTCCCCCAGGGATTGCGACTGTGATACCAGGTGGGGAGGCTCCAGGGGGGCACTTAAATGCAGGCCACGACTTGTGGCACCCAGGTCTGTTGAGCCATTCCCTTGGTGCAAGTCTGCAGCTGTTGCATGTTGTGGGTCGTAGGTGCTGGGGACCCTGCCTATCTTGGAATAGGGCACAGGATCCCCGGCATAGCATTGCATGGTGCAACTCTCATACGCCCAAGAGTTGCGCCATGCCACCTGGAATCGGGGCCCAATGCTTCTTCATAACTTTTGTTTTTGCATTTTGACCCCAAATTTTAACATAATCTAAATTTATGCCCCCCCTTCTGAACCTGACAGGTGTCATTTGTAAAATATTATTTGAAAAGTCATTTTGTGCCACAAGTGCAAAAACACTGTTTAGGCAGAATTTGAAAAACAATAACTGTTACGTTCATGAGGTGGAGTAAAAAAAATGTCTCTTTTAAAAATGTGGTGTCAAAATATTAAAAATGACTAAAGTTTTGAATAAAAATTTAAAAATGTCAATGCACCTTCACAGCGTTGGTGTTCTTTTAAAGATTTTGATCCCACATTTTCAACCTAGAGCCTGATTCCAAGTCGCACTACGCACGGTGCAAGGCAATTTATGCCATACCCTATGGCGCAAATTGCATCTTCATCCATGAGTTACATGAGTTGCAATTCCAAGTTGCGGCTTGTGCCATGCCACATGCGGGTTGCACCAAAGGTGGGCTATGCCACCCACTACGCCCGCAACCCACAACAGCATGGCACAAGGGTGGGTTATGGCAGAAACTGAGCCCAGTTCTGGAAGGGCAACTGCCATAACCCACTTACGCGATTCTATGACCCACAATGGTGCTGCAGGGTTAGACCAGCATGGAGGTGGTCTAAAGGGCATCTGTCCTGGAAAAATTATGGATGCTCCCCTGCAGCACTGTGGAAAACACATTGCCATGCCCCCCCACACACACACCCCCAACACAGTGCTGCCCCCACCCCAATTTTTGGGAGCCCCAGGTCCATTCTGAGATGTGCATGTGCCTACCTGGCCAGCCCCCAAGCCCCAGGGATTGCAGGCATGTTTCAGGGCTGGGAGGGCTCCAGGGGGCAGTTTGTTGCTGTTCAGACTTGGGGCACCCAGGTCATTGCTCCATTCCCGTTGAGCAAGACTGCGGCTACCTGGTCATGGGTCATAGATGCGGCGACCCTACCATCTTGGAATAGGGTACAGGGTCCCAGCATGAGTGCCACATGGTGCAACCTGAACACCTGAGTTGAAATGGTGACATGGAATCAGACCCATAGTCTTTTATGACTTTACTTCATGAACCTAGGTAGGTGAACTTTTCAAATCCTGCTTGAAAGGTGATTTTGTGGAGTGACTGCAAAATTGTGTTTGAGGCCAGATCTGAAACATTTTACATACATTGCTCATGAGAATGGGTCACCCTTCCCGCCCCCAACACATGTTGAAAGTTTGGTGAAAACAATCTTGAACAATAACAAAGTTATGAGTGAACACTGACATATTTCAACATTCACTCATAACCTGGTATTTTACCATATGTGTTCACAAAAGTTTCAACATAGTCTTCTTATGACCCCTCTTCATGAACCCTGTATGCAAAAATTGTTAAAACCTGCCTGAAAGGTGATCCTGTGTAACAATCGCAAAATCACCTTTCAAACTGGATTCAAAAACATTCACTTACCTTGTTCATGAGGTGGGGTCCAAAAAAGTCTGTGTTGAAAATTTGATGAAAAAAATATTAATAAAAGAGAAATGTATTAGTAAAAGTTCAAAACGCATAGACAATATAGTACATTGATGTTACTTACCTGGTTTCTTCAGTGCCCTGTCAGCTTAAAAGATGAAGGATTTGTTTTCCTCACAGAGTGGATTTTTGGTTCTGGTCAGTGTGGGTTGGGAGGTAGGTTTGGTTGACAAAGACAATCTCGGGTTGTAAAGCTGTTCGCACTCATTTTTCCCCAGTTGCCCCTTTGTCCCATCTCCTCTTGCCCCTTGCCTTCCATGTAAACATATTATCTTTCACTTTGAGTCTGCAGTCAATAAATGCTTCACTGTCAGTGACTACCCAAGCTGCTGTAGACTGCCCTGCCTAACACCGCCTGCCTGCTGACTCATGAGATACACTCCGCTTCTGCTCCCTAACAGCTTCATCTCAATGACCAATACACTGATCTGCAGAGATGTTTAAGAATCTTTTTCTAGATAAATCCAACCATGTTTTCACATGTCCTCCTCCCTCCCAGTTACCAAGCATGTCTGTCTCTTAGTTCCCAGTAACCGGTCCCAACCTCAGGTAAAAAGGATCGAGCCACTATGTGGTAGGAGCAGTGGATTGTTTCAACTGCAAGATGTTTCTGCCCTGCAGTCAGAGAACACTGTCAAGATCAGCCTTGCTGATCATTGGTCTGTCACTCTTGAGCTACCCGCAGCCTGAGCATCATTGGATCTGACAATGACACATCAGAAAGCCGTTATTGTAACAATATGTTTGTTTCATGCACGCATGCAAGCAAACACAAAAAGGACATGCTGAGGCAATGTTTTATGGCCAATACACCATGTTGTTAGCCCCAACAGAATAGCAGGGCCATACAAAGTTGTATATTGGCCAGGAAATGTTGCTCTGGTGTCTTATTTTTGTGTATGGACATAACAAAGAAGAGGATACATTATTATGTGGATTACTGTTGGTAGAGCTACTGAGACTGTCATCTTCAATAACCAAAAACATTAATGTATATACAGTTTGGAATTCCATTGCTTCCTCAGTTCAGTACAGATCAATTTAATTCAGTTCCACTTTATTCAGGAAAATATCCATTGGGCAGAGCTCTTCAGAAATGATATCCTGCTGAGGAAAAACGTCTGATAAGTAAACATGTGGCAGACATAAATAGTGCTAGATACAATGTATAACTTAGAAGACATTTTAGATATACAGACAATAGTGGAGAATACCAGACCATTGTTGCTTGCATAGCGTAAAGCTTTTGTGAATACAGTGCATGCTTGTGCTTGCTGTTAATTTTGGTTTCAGTTTGTTTGAATTGGGGAGCTTTGCCCCCCATACCCCCCTTATTTTTTTTAAGGGGGTGTGGGGTAGTTTTGAGAGAGCAGCATAACTTGAGCTCTATACTAAAAGCATAGGTCCAGTGGTGGTCCAGTATTCTGTACTTTGGAGTAGAATTCGCTTAAATGAGATGGCTCCATTGATAGCAAGTCACCCCATTTAAATGGCCATCCAGATAAAAAGAAGCTGTTTTTTTAAAGATTTTTGGGGGGTGTGTTGCTAGTCCGCTGAATACCATGTAATCACATCTCCCCACCTATACAGAATGTAACATACTGTAGCAACACGAGCAACACATACATACTAAATGACTACAGCTCTTTTAGAGAAAATCTGTTTGTTGTTCATTAAATTAAAAGGCATCTTTATTTAAACCAACCATACTTGTACAGTAAAATACTTATAAAAGGGCAAGAAAAAATGCAGAAATCTCATTGGCCAAGAGACATCAGCTGACTGTACATTAAATCTCTATACGCACGGTCATCCTGGTCCTAAACCACATCACACAATGAGCAAATCAGTCCTCCTACAACCAGAACTATGTTCCATCAATCCCCCTGCAACCAGGACTGATCTTCCATCACAAACATGACTGCTACCTTTACACTGTAAAAACCTTCAACTGGGCCCTAAAAATAAAATTACCATAAATAAAAAATAAAACAAATGAATTACAGTAAATGTTTCTCTGATCATGACACTCTCCTTACACACTTAAACAAACTAGAAATATTAAGTATTGTTTATAGTTTTCATTACAACTGTTTGTTTACTAACAGTGAAAAATCCCCCATCTGTCTTTACCTGCTCATCAGGGAAATCTCTTCTGTTTGCCCTGGCAGAGAGATAATTGAGTCTCTGGCTCTGAAACAGGCCTTTGTTGACTGTGTGTACAGTAAGTTAGGAGAGTAACATTCTACCAGTGGAACAGAGCAGAATTTTGAATCCCTGTATTCCTTGGTAAACATGCCATGATAAACATCCTACAGTATGTGTTGAATGTGAGGAAAAACAGAAAAGAAACAGGGTGAAGAAAGTAGACAATACAGTAATAAACATAGAAACATAGAAGTTGATGGCAGAAGAAGACCACTAGGTCCATCTAGTCTGACCATTTGTTTTAGACCTATTTTGACACTCTAGTTGCCCTTTGTAGTCAGGCTCCCTTGTGTCTATCCCATGCATTCTTGAATCCCCAACGGTGTTGACCCCCCCACAACCTCTTGGGGCAGGCTGTTCCAAGCGACCACTACTCTTTCTGTGAAGAAAAACTTCCTGCTGTTGGTAGAGAACATCCCTCCTTGTAGCCTGAGGTCATGTCCCCTGGTCCTGGAGCTCTTCTTGAAGTGAAAAAGTTCCTGTGCCTGTACCTTGTTAATGCCTTTTATATACTTAAATGTTTCAATCATGTCCCCTCTCTCTCTTCTCTGCTCCAGGGAGTACATATTCAGTTCCTCAAGTCTGCCCTCATAGGACATGTACTGCAGACCCTGAATCATTTTTCTCACCTTTCTCTGTACTGTTTCTACCCAGTGAATGTCCTTCCAGAGGTGAGGCCTCCGTAATTGGACTGTATTCCAGGTGAGGCCTGACCAGCAGTCTATACAGTGGTAGTACCACCTCTCTTTTCCTGCTCGTGATTCCCCTCCCAATGCAGCCCAGCATTCTGTTGGCCTTCATTGTTGCCTTCTCGCACTGCTCACTAACCTTCAAGTCATCTGAGATTTTGACTCCCAGATCTCGTTTTTGGTTTGAGGCTGCCAGTCTTTCACCTCCTAGATAATACTCCTTTCTTGGATTTTTTTTCATATGTGCATGACCTTGCACTTTTTGGCATTGAATCTCAGCTGCCACACTCCACACTCCACACCATTCTTCTAGTTTCTTGAGGTCAGCTTCCATCTTGCTCACTCATTCTGGGGTATCCACTCTGCTACATATCTTGGTGTCATCTGTGAACAGACACACCTTCCCTTCCAGTCTCTCAGTGATGTCTGCTATAAAAACATTGAAGAGCACAGGCCCTAGCACTGAGCCCTGGGGCATCATGCTGGTTACCCTGCCTTCGTTGATTGCGCTCCATTAACCTGTACCCTCTGGGTTCTGCCTTGTAACCAGTTTTGTACCCATCTGACTACTTCTGGACCAACCCCTGTGTGGCCAAGCTTCTTTATCAGCCTTCTGTGTGAAACCGAGTCAAAGATCTTACTAAAGTCTAGGCAGACCACATTTACTGACCCACCATCATCCACTATTTTTGTAGCATAGTCAAAAATCTCATGCAGATTTGTCTGGCATGATCTACCTGCTCTGAAACCTTGCCGTTTAGGATCTTGTTGGCCACTAGTTTTGAGGAGTTCTATGATTCTCTGTTTGAGTAGGATCTCCATTAGTTTCCCTACTACAGACGTGAGTCTGTAATTACTACCCTCTTTGCAACTGCCTGATATGTGAAATGGAACAACTATTACCTTTTTCCAATTTTCGGGTACCACACCACTCTTCAAGGATTTCATGAATAGAAGTGCCTGAGGTGCTGCTAATTCTGTTTAATGATTCTGGGGTGCATCTCATATGGTCCCATGGCTTTGTCTGCTTTTAGTTTATTTTGCGCCTCCCGTACTTTGGCTTCTGTAAAGGGACTGGTGTCTACCCCTGGTCCTGGGGTGTTGTGTTTTTTCAGGGCTGGTCCATCCTCTGGGTCATCTTTGGTAAACACAGAGAAGAAGTATTTGTTGAGGATTGTAGCTTTCTCTGGGTCATGTCTGGTGCATTTCCCTTCTTCAGAAGCAATCTTTGCTATCCCCCCTTTTGTCTTCCTACATTCCCTAATGTATCTAAAAAATGATGTGTCTCCTCTCTTTGGCCCTTCTGCTGTCTTTTCCTCTGTCTGGGCTTTTGCCTTTCTAATTTGTTGGTTTGACACTCTCTCATTTTTTCCTTGTATGACTCCCAGTCTTTCTCAGTTTTGGTTTCCTGGTATATGCTGTACGCTTTCTTTTTTTCTTTGACTGTGGTAGCCACTTCCTTGGAAAAACTATAGAGGATTTCTTTTTCTTTTTACTTTGCTGACCCATCTGGCACATTGATCTGTGGCAGTCTTTATTGCTCTCTTGAGTCTTCCCCACATGTTCTCCACCTTCTCAACCTCTATTTCCTTTAACTGGCTACTTATGTTGTTTCTCATTTTTTAGAAGTCAGTCTTTCTGAAATCTAGCACCTTTATCTTTGAGTGGCTGGTGTCCTGTGTTATGTTTACCTTAAAGCTTACCATGCAATGGTCGCTGTTGCCCATATGACATCCTACTTCAATGTCTTTGATCCTTTCTGAGTTTGTGAGGACAAGATCGAGAATGGCATCCCCCCCTTGTTGGGTTTTTAACAAGTTGGCACAGTCCTGTGCCTTGTAGTAATAATAAGAAGTCCCTACTTCTTGTTGTTGCTGCCGTTAGTGTGTTCCAGTTAATATCTGGTAGGTAGAAGTCCCCCACCACTATTCCTTCACCTTAATCAGACATTTTTGTGGATTTCATCTATTAGGGCTTTTTCTCCTTTATCTCCTTGTTTTGGGGGCCTGTACACAACGCTGATTCTGAAAGGTTTTCCCTTGGCCGTGTCTACTGTTAGCCATAGTGACTTGAAGTCTCCAGGTTGCCCTTTTACTTCTGCGGCTTTTATTTCCTCCTGAATATAAATGGCTACACCCCTCCTCTTTTTTTTTTGCCTGCCTATCTTTCCTGAACAGATTGTAACCGGGAATAGCCATATAACATCCATGGTTTTCTGTGAACCACATTTCTGTTATAGCCACCCAGTCCAACCTTTCTGTTTTCAAGATGGCTGTTAGTTCAGGAAGTTTGTTGGTTGTGCTTCTAGTATTTGCAACTATTGCCTTCCAGGAATGTACATCTTCTTTAGCGCGAGGTTGTACCCGCTGCCTGGACTGCTCCAGTTCGCTCTTTCCAGCCAAGAGATTATGGAGGTAGCTGGTGTGGGGCTGATGTTGGCTCTGATTTGTTTTCTGAGGATGTATAAGCACATTTGGCATTTTGGGGATTGATGACCAGGCCACTGACGGCAGGGGTGTGAGCTGCATCATACTCCCCTTTATTTAGTTTAAACTACCTGTATAGACATCAAATTTTTGTTCAAGTGCTCACACACCTTCTCTGTTTAGGTACAATCCATCGTATTAAAAAAAAACTCTTTCTCAAAAGTTGCGCCAGTTCCCTATGTAGTAGTATCCCTTGTCTTGACAACAATCACACAGCCATGAGTTGAATTTGCCTACTTCCATCTCTCTCTGACTTGATTGGTGCTTTTTCCTTTTTCCCACACTGGCAGCACTTCTGAGAAACCTAATTTGGATGGAAGAAAAGAAAGGTTGTCAGCCAGGTCCTCTCAGTATTTCTTGGCCTCCTGAACTGTGAGATTTGCCAAGTCATTGGTACCAAGGTGTATTGTTATATGTGTAACATCCCCTGATTCCTGCACAATTGTCTTAATGTGCTTAGTATTCCTGCTTGCAGAGGCTCCTGGTAGACACTTTGCCACAATGTCACTTTAAACATTTTGGGTTAAGTGGTGTTCCACTCCTTGGATCATGGAATCCCCAATTACGATAATTTTGCTTTTGTTTATATTTGTGTCATTTTTATTTTGAATTTTTGTATTTGTGTTGTTGCTTTTGGTTTTGGTATTGTTGGTTATATTTTGAGTATTAGTATTTTTTTATTATCATAGTTTGTATTGGTTTTAATTGGCATGTTAGCCTTTTTTGGTGGTTTGATTTCTTTACCTTGTATTACTTTGTCTGTGGTTGGTAGCAGTGGAGTGAATCTGTTTTTCGTTTGGATGGCCAGGAAATGCTCCTGGTTTTTGGCTTCCTTCTTGGGCCTCCTATGAGGCCTCCTATGATGCCTCCTTTTTCTTGCCACCTGCCAGTCTCTGGGCCCTGCCTCGAGTCCTGGCCCCTGGCTGACATGCTGGTACTGGTGGGGGGTTGAGGATGTGTGCTACAGAGTTCCCTGTATTGGAGGTTGTGTATTATAGTCTATGCCCCTGGCTGACATGCTGGTACTGGTGGGGGGTTGAGGATGTGTGCTACAGAGTTCCCTGTATTGGAGGTTGTGTATTATAGTCTATGCCCCTGGCTGACATGCTGGTACTGGTGGGGGTTGAGGATGTGCTATAGAGTTCCCTGTATTGGAGGTTGTGTATTATAGTCTATGCCCCTGGCTGACATGCTGGTACTGGTGGGGGGGGTTGAGGATGTGTGCTATAGAGTTCCCTGTATTGGAGGTTGTGTATTATAGTCTATGCCCCTGGCTGACATGCTGGTACTGGTGGGGGGGGGATTGAGGATGTGTGCTATAGAGTTCCCTGTATTGGAGGTTGTGTATTATAATCTATGCCCCTGGCTGACATGCTGGTACTGGTGGGAGGGGTTGAGGATGTGTGCTATAGAGTTCCCTGTATTGGAGGTTGTGTATTATAGTCTATGCCCCTGGCTGACATGCTGGTACTGGTTGGGGGGGGTTGAGGATGTGTGCTATAGAGTTCCCTGTATTGGAGGTTGTGTATTATAGTCTATGCCCTAGCTGACATGCTGGCACTGGTGGGGGGTTGAGGATGTGCTATAGGAGTTCCCTGTATTGGAGGTTGTGTATTATAGTCTATGCCCCTGCTGACATTGCTGGTACTGGTGGGGTTGAGTGATGTGTGCTATAGAGTTCCCTGTGTATTGGAGGTTGTGTATTATAGTCTATGCCCCTGGCTGACATGCTGGTACTGGTGTGGGGGTTGAGGTGTGTGCTATAGAGTTCCCTGTATTGGAGGTTGTGTATTATAATCTATGCCCCTGGCTGACATGCTGGTACTGGTGGGGGGGAGGTGAGGATGTGTGCTATAGAGTTCCCTGTATTGGAGGTTGTGTATTATAGTCTATGCATCCTGTAGTTGGACAGCAAGATCTGATATGGTGCAGCATGCACGGCAGAGTCCTGGTTGCCAATTGTAGATCCTGTTGTACAGTGCACCACAGTTTTCGCAACTGACAAGGTCCAAGTTTTGTTTTGTGTTAGTTGAGAGAAAGTGCTGATTCCTGTTTCTTGTCAGGAAGTGTGGACAAAAAAGAAAACAGAACAATGAGGTGTTTTGTTGTTGTTGTTATTTTTTTGTTTGTTTTTTTGTACCTTACTACCTCCTATCAGGTGTTGTGGGTGGCTCTACATACCTATAAAGCAAGAGCACTCTGGAGATGGTGGGTGGGTGTATCCGATTGTTTCCTGTATGTTGTAGAAGACAATCAGGTAGCTGTTGAACAGATGAGGTCTAGCTTGTACTCCTACAAGGTAAGAAGGAATTTGGTTACTAGCTTAGTTGTTCTGCCCTTTGTCTCAGAAGAGCTCCATGGAGTCCCAGCTGCTTGCATTAAAAAAAAAAAAACCCTGCCTATGGTCCTTGCATCCGGACTCCCTGCTGCTGTGAGGGAGAGGGGGCTGATCCACTGGCTGCAAGACAATATCCACCCTTCTCAAACATCGAGGTGCCCAGGGAACTGCTGCGACCGAAGCCAAAGATGAGAGTTGAAGCCACTGATGAGATGGAACCTGGATGGGACTATGCTGCTGCGAGTTCCGCTTGTAGAACTTCAGTCAGCAGACCTGCAGGTAAGAGCATGGGGGAATTTAAATCTCCTACTTGAGCTTCCCTCAGGTGAAAATCAGTGAAGCTCAGCAGATATTAAGGCTAGGGGCTTGAACACACTTGGCATATGTCTTCTAGGGTTTCCTTTTGTGTCTGATACTTTATAAACAAAGAGAAAAGGTGGTAAAACACAGTTACATAGACAGAGGCAGACCCAAACTGCTCAAATGCATTGCTGATGTTTATAAAAGCACATACATTTGAATCATATATAGGTGTTTTCAGGTGAAGTCTATCCCCCCCCCCACCACCACCACCACCAAAAAAAGGCAACCTGGCAGGTTTAAAGTTTTTTCTTACTAAGCTTTCACCTCAATCCTATAGCAGTTTTCCTTTTATGTACTAGACAACAACACACAAGTAAAAAACAAAAATAAAGAGAAAGTTGCCTTCAATGAAACTGTATAACTACAATGTAATGAAAATTAAATTTTAAACACTGCTTGTGCTTTACAAATTTACAGATGTTACAGTGCATTTACAGTATATGATAAAATGTACATTACAGGGAAAATATTGTTCAGCCAA
Organism: Neoceratodus forsteri; assembly: GCA_016271365.2. Taxonomy (NCBI): domain Eukaryota; kingdom Metazoa; phylum Chordata; order Ceratodontiformes; family Ceratodontidae; genus Neoceratodus; species Neoceratodus forsteri. The sequence goes on along the minus strand of CM057450.1, from coordinate 1,273,397,858 downwards.
ATCTACTAATAAAAACTTTTACTGCAAAGTACTGTACTAGTTAAATTATTGCTGTGTTATACTGTTTTATGCATTAATAGGGACTACTTTTTAAGTTTTTAGATGTTTCAGAGGTAATGTATTGTACACTGTTTTGAAAGTAGAAAATAAGTTTTAATCCCTATCAGAGCAAATCAAATTAATTATTTTATGAAGATGGCCCATTTTATAAGTGTGATAAACCACTCCAGGATGTGCATTTAAGGAGTTTAATGCATTTCCCAGGGGCATAAGGACACTCGGCCTTTGGCCTCATGCCTTAGCATGCCCCTGGGGCATGCATTAAAATCCTTAATGCACACCCTGTTGTGGCTTATTACTTACTTATCTGGTGCTGTATTTGCTCAGGTTTCTTTGTTCCGAGTTGATGCTATTGGCATTTCATTTCTGGCAGCAAAGTAATCAGTTATTTTACTTTGCCTTGCTCCTGATGCAAGTTGCTGGTGAACTACGCTTTACAACTCAAAGATATGCTCCCAGAAATCCATTTTGGTGTTCTGAAGGCACCAGTCTCACAGTGAGCTTGCATGCAGACGTGCTTCCACACTTGTGACATTGACATGGGGTGGGTCTGCTTCATCATCTTGTGTCTCCTTGCTGATTTCAGGATTTTCTTTAGAAGAGGCACAAATGTCATCCACGGTGAGCTCCTCCTCTGTTACCTCCTCATTATCCACTGCAACAAATGCTTTAAATTCATCTGTGGACATTCCGGTCAGCATGGTGACATGAGCAAGCAGATCTTTGGGCTTAGGTTGGTGTTGTGTAGCCAGACTGCTGTCATCTGGTTCAAGTTTAAACTCTGCCTTTTGGGAAGCAATTCATGATTGTAGACTCCTTCACAGTGGCCCCTGCCTTGGCTATCATATAAATTGCATCCAACAAATTCACTGACTTTGTAATTTTGGTGGCCAAGGCAGAGGAGCCACTGTTAATTACACCCACAATATGTGTTGAGAACAGGGAATGGCAATGGCCTTTAAAGTTGTTAATGACCCCCATGTCGAGGGACTGGATAAGGCTTCTGGTGTTAGGGGGCAGGAATGTGATATTAATGTTGCTGAACTTGTCAAAAAGGGTAGTGGGACGAATGCTGCAGTTGTCAACAAACAACAACAACACTTTTCTGCTGTGCCTTCTCAGCTTGCTGTTCCAAGTTGCCAGCCATTCGAGAAAGAGTGCCCACTTCATCCAGGCATTGGCAGAATGTCTGTAAGTGACAGGAAGAGACGCATGATCCTTGGGGAAACAACATGGATGCTTACCCTTCCCTAACACTAATAGTGGAAGTTTTTCAGAGCCATCCATGTTTGTGCAACACAGTAGGCATACACGATCATTTGATGTTTTCCCATAGATCAGCTTGGTTGCTTTATGGATGTGTCCTCTGTCTGGATACCCTTGATAAAAAAATCCCAGTTGCATCTGCATTAAACATGTTCACAGGTGGGTACTCAGATGGAAGATCTGGGAGCACAGATTTTACCCACACAGAAGCTGAAGATGTATCTGCATCAAGTCGCTTTTCTTGCAGTTCTTCCACAGTGTAAGTCAGCCATCGGTGGCTTCAAAATTGTCATGCTGCAGATGTTTGGTAATTTCTTCCACCTTCTGTTTTAAAATGGGGCTGGTGAGTCTAGCCCACACTCATGGCTTGACTAAACCAGGAAAGCAAGCCATCCTCCACCTCATTATCCTTTTCTTCCCTCTTTCTCTTATGGCTGGGGCTACTGTTAAGTTGCCACTCATCCATAAGCATTTCTCAGTTCTTGCTTATCCTCCTGGCCTGGCCCTTAGGCTATGTTGACTGGACAGTGACACCATTACAGCAAACATGTTGATGCCAACAACATCGACAGTTTGCCATAATGGTCCACCCAAAACCCTGGCACTCTGTCTCCCAGTCCTGCACCCCCTCCCTGAAACAACTCCAACTTGGAGTTGGAATCCTATCATTTGGGGTGTTAGGGGACAAAGCCCACCACATGGGGGATTCAGGGGTGAAGCCCCCCGATAGTAAAAGTACCGGGGTCTCCTATCAGATGTGTGTCAACCACAAATTGCAGTCAACATAAATCCATCACTGTGATGATAGTCAACAATATAGTTGTTGAACTGGCATCGTAGAGCCGGCTCTTAGGAATGCCAAATTGTTTGGCAGCCTTTGCCAGCAAGGAGTTTGGCAATTGCGGTACTCCAAAACTTTGATTTTTCTCTAACAGAGGGAGGTTGATTCTCTTGGAGGACGCCATTGCACAAACAAACAAAACTGTTGGTAGCTGAGTGCTGAGTGCTAAACACTAAACCAATTTACAGTAATCAGGTGTTAAAAGCCATTAATTAGCTTTAATCTGCCACAGCTGAGAAGCAATCATCCCTTATAAATGAAATGTATGTCCTAATTAAGGGAAATTGCTTACATTGAATTAACATTGAATGCTAATCAGTGCCCAGGGTAATCATCCCAGTTAAGCGGGTGTCCCCTTTAAGTGAGTCCCCTTTAAGTGACATCGACTGTATTACTGATTTACATAGGCATAACAAAGTGTCCAGTGCAAGACAGGGCACAGAGCAGGTGGTTATAAAGATGACATTTCACAATTGGTGCTACCTATGTTACGCCTCTGGAATGATGGCAGCAAGGTTTATGTCTACAGTAGACTGAAAAGAACTGTCCTATGGCATTTGTGTTGGAGGGTATAGGGTGGTTTAACAGGCATAGGAATTCTGGCTGTGAAATCTACACAGTCAGGCATCTGTGACTGAAAGTGCAGGACCAGTGAGCCATAATTATGTGTGGAACCATCAGCTCATCTGATACTGTGAAGAGCAAGGATCTAGAACAGGACCTGCCGGTAAACCTTAAGTTCTAATAAAAGGGTACAATGTCTCTGCAGCATTTCAGGGAGAACAGGATGAAGTTCATGTATTTTATCAATCTGAAAGCAGCTGTTCATGTTATTGTAAGGAGAGCATATGACAAGTATACAGTTTTATTCAGTTTACCTTTTTCTCTGGTATTGTTAGATGCCTCTGCCCCTTTTTGAGTCTACTTTAGCTTTTGAGAAGGCACTGTGGTTCAATGGTTAAAGTACCAGCCTTGGAAGCAGGTGCTCAAAGGTTCAAATCCCTCTAGAGACAAATACTGTGTGACCTTGAGCAAGTCATTTAACCTTTGAGTGCTCCAGTCCCTCAGTTGCAGAAATAGGTAAAAAATCTGGGCCCCAAAAGCAATGAGATGCTACATTTCAGCTGGGCTATCCTGGGAAAATGCATTGTAAATAAATCTCTTTTTTTATACTCTGTTTATTGAGCATATGATATGTTACATCTGTATAACAATCATAATGCAGTATCAGCAGTGCAATACATTGTGGGTAAAATCCAATAGAACACAGTGTTGTATTTCATCTTTATGGTTTCATAATTGTTCTCTCTTTACCTTTTTTCCGATGAATCAACACAAAGTAAAGTAAGAACTTAAAACCAAAATAAGTAAGAGTAGAAATAGAGTAACAGATAACTAACCATGCAGTTAGGTCTCATAATTCTTTAGTTGTTAATAATAAGGAAAAACATCATTTTCCACTAAATTTCTTAGGGTCTATGTGAGTACATTTTCTTGTGCCTTTATTATCTGGTCTCCTTTCAAGCCCTTACCCTTCTTCTACTAATTTAAACCCGCCTTTCTCTGTGTTTCTGTAAGGGAGTAGGCCATATCAGCCTTAGCAGCTGTACTTCTGCCTCAGGTTATCTGATCCTCGTATACGAGCCACCTGATCCATCTGTTCTGAAATTTCTGTGCTTGGTGTGTCAAATCTAACGTTAATTTCTCTAACCTTTGAATATTGTTGACCCCCTCCACCCATAGATATCTTGCTTACTTAAACATAGCTAGGGGGTCTTGTTTCAGGACAGTATTTTGCACATTATGAGGCTACTGATGGTTGTGTCACAGAACATCAGAAATATAAAAACAGTAAATAAGTGAAATGGCAGTAAAGCTCAAAATACTTGCAATTAAGCAAGATGTGGCAAAACATAATTTGACTGCACATGTTAAAAATAAAAGTGTCAGGAGTGATGGCTTGGTTAAAGGTTAGCATGAGAAAGGGGCCCGTTTTAAAATGCAGAGTATTAACACCAGCACTGCTAATATACAGTACATGGGTCTGAGGTCAACATAGAGAATGCTGGATGGGCAACTATGCAGAACCAGTGTGTTCTGCCACAGAGGGATTCTGATTCCCTCTGACCTCGAGAGCGAAGCTCGTGAGGTCCATGGGAATCAGAACCCCCAAGGTGGCAAAACACAGTGGTTGTGCACAGAGTTGCTCATCCTGTATTTTTTATAGTGTATAGTATTGAGTGAAAAATGTGTTTTGTGAGTTCTTTTGCTTTCAAAATGAAACGGACTCATGCAGTCTCCAAAGGTTCTAGAATGCTGTTCTACCACAGTAGTGTAGAACAGCATTCCATGTCCTTGGAACTGTGGTAGAACAGCATTTTGAAAGGGATGGAATTCTGTACAGAACAACACTCCACTGTACACTATAATGAAAATACTAATGGTGTTTTTTCATGGTTATTTGTGCTAGACCACAATTATCTCTGAGTATTAGGCCAAACAGAATACTTTTTACAGGTAATTATGTAGTAAATATTCAGGTGCACAACCCTCATATCAATTGCTCTGTCATTTGTTTTGTCAGTTTTAAAGTATCAGTTCATGTTACAGTGAAAATATTTTAACTATAAATGTTTTATTACATTTTATATTAGCCTTTTGCTTCTCTCTTGTAAGATTCTACTTCCCCATTTTGAGTCTGCTTTAGCATTTTTAGACTTGGGAAAAAAATAAATATAGGTGTTATTAAACATGGCTACCTCAAAGTTTTGAGCACTGTTTTGAGTTCTGTTTCTGGAGGGTTTAGCATCTGTTTTCCTATGACTAAGACGAACTATATTGCACCAGACACTGATCCCTGACCTTGTGGGGCACTGGAGACATCAGGGTTCAATCCAGGCCACACAGTAAAAAATATAAACAGATCTGGAAACAAACATGAACAGCAGCGTAGACACAGAGAGTTTGAAAACAGTGCATAACAAAGTACAGTTTGTACACATATTTTAAGAAAAACTGCTGCTTCTATTGCCTGAGTTAACCTGATTTATCTCATTCAAGAGAAGGAACAATTTCCTATAAAATGTAACGTTTGAATTTATTACAGTATATACATTTTTGGGACTTATTTTTTATTATTTTCTTACTTGTTAGTATGTTGGCATGCAGTTGTTTTCTTCAGGGTTATTTTATTATAGGATCTATTCACAAACAGTGTTTTGAGCAGAGTTGAAGCTGGATTTTACTGCTTCTGGAGGTTTCTTCCCTTGACATGTAGTTTAGTGAGCAGAGAATCTTAAGGCTTTTGTATCCATTAGACTGATACATGGTATAATATAAGAGGGTTGAACTCTCTGCCTGCTGTTATCTCTGGACAACCTTTGGCCTTTAAGTTTGGTTCAGCTGAAATCACACTTTAGATATTTAAGCTCTCCAAGGTCACTTTAATTATTTCTGAAGGCCTGTTTTAAACCAATGAGAATTATTTTTGGTTTTTTGGCATGTTCTAAGTGTTAATAATATGGGATTTTCTAAATAACTCTCATTAGGCTTCCAAAGAAGGACTTGTTGGTCTGAAAGCAAAAGCTCTTTGTTCTTTTTGTAACATCCTTGTTGATCCAATAAAATATATCAGACCATTTGTTCTGGATTTTTACAGTATATATAGTATATACAGGAATCAAAACAACTAAACTTCTGTAATATGCTTTGAAAGCCCATTAGCAACTATTAAACAGCAACAACTTGAAACAAGGCATGCAATAATAATACAAATACATTTCATCTGTCTACCTAACACCAGTATTTAAAAAAAAAACCTTCTGTTAGGGGTCATGAAACTGTTTAAATGGAGAGGTACAGTAACTGTTCTTATCATGCTATTTTGCATTACACAGTCAAACTTGAGAGAAGACATGAATGAAGGCTCAGTAAAAATTGAAATATCAGGTTATTAAAGAATGATGCTTTATTTGAGATTACAAACATTTCTGAAGTGCTTACGCTATACTAAAGGAGGGGGTTTACAGTGTTGATTTAAAACATGTCAGGTCTACAGTCTCCTTCATCTCTGTAACTGAGATCTGCATAGTACAGAAGAAATGCCTTCCTTACTTTAGAAGGCACTTATTTCTGCTTCCTTCTTTTGAACAGCCTTGGAAAGCCATAGTTTATTGGTTACAACATGGCAATGTTAAAGCAGGCAGAACTTGAGAGCTCGCCATATTATAATAGTGATACTGTATCTGAGCCAGCTGTATCACAACCAGAAGAAATGAAATAATCCATAGGGAGTATAGACCTTTCCAACTTTGTGGAAGGTTTCACAATGCAAACACAAAGGGAAGCTTGCCACTTATCCAGAGTCCCAGATACTTCATCTCATGTGTTCAGTTTTAGGGTTGAATTTACAGCCCTAATAATATGAAGGGCAAGATATTCCTGTCATGATAATAGACTCCTGGATAGTCCCCCTTATGGACTATATTGATAACAAATACTTGACTAATTGATTTAGCTGGCTTTGCTTAAATTGTGTCACTCTTCTGTGGTCCTTTAAGAAGGGTTGGTTATACTGAAGCAGATATCATCTGCTTTTTTGGTCTATGTTTAACAAGTGGGGGGCATTTAGTACTATTGTAGCTGTTTTAAATTGTTCACTTGATTACATTCAAGTTACTGTACTGTTCTCTGTTCTTTAATGACTGAGTCTCTCAAGTTTTGTTCATTGCTGTGACTTGTCTTTTCAGAAGAATACAAAGCAAGTGAAGATAGTGCTTTCTGGCAAGTCTTTTTAAATGCTGGATTCGAAACGCAGTACACAACTGGATCAAGTACACTGTTCAGATAAGTAAAACTAAGAATTCCACTGAACCACTCAGTAGCAGGAATAAATGACTCACAGTCACCCCAATATAGGGACTTTATCGCCATTGATACCAGACCTATCACAAAACAAGGCAGAAAGCTCACAGCAAATACTAGGACAATGATAATGAGTACAGCTACAGCCCTCCTTACCTTAGGGTTTGTATGCATTTTTCTGCATTTCAGTTTCACAATCACCATGTTTACATGCAGGTAGATATCTGATTCAAACTGGATTATTGAATTATCTGATAACTGAATCAGATTATTCAGATCCATGTAAACAGGAAAATTCTTATTATAATCAGATTATGTAAACTTTTAGAAACCTGATTCAAATACCTGGATTTTTCCAATTTGAATCTGGTAACTGGCTCATGTAAACAGATCTGGTAATGTTTTCAGATTGTTATTATTATGTTTGCATATGCCTGGTTGCATGAAATGTGTCTGTTCACAGTGCAGAAATCATCAGTCTGACTGATGGGGCATAATGAGTAACAAAACTACAAGACCTTTCAAACAGTATTATTTTTATCAGTAATATCTTCTAAGGTTTTTTTAAGGGATACTGTCAACCTGTTTTTCATCATATTATTTCTAGTTGAAACCCCATATTTTATTATTGCTTACCCTCTCTGTAATTCACTGATGTTGCTGTTTGTTTTGTCTGTCTCCATGCTAGTAGAACTGAAATGTGTGGCAATGTATATTTATAAACAACCCTGTTTTTATTTACAATCCTGGTTCTGATCTTACTGCATACTTCCTGAGCATTAGAAACACACTCAAACAGTGCAGTCACTTATGAGAAAGTAGCCTCCCTAAACTCTCACTGCATCATGAGGGACTAGACTGTTTTGTGGGTGTCCCCAAGTCCAGGAAAGATGCATTTGGAGTTGATCAAAGAATGTAAACAAACCTGTTTTGGTGTGGTAACACCAGTATGTTGGGCAGTCTGATTTTTACTTTTTTAAAGAAAATAAGAGACAGAACCAAACTACCAGTTAACAGCAATAACCTTTACAGAATTTTGGCAGTCATAAAATATGTTTTTTAAACTAGGGGCACTTTGAGACCTAAGGGGGTTAACAGTGTCCCTTTAATTAGTACTTTGTCGATTTTTTTTCCCTTTTCCTCCCCCTATTCCTGGGACCGCAGCACATGTGTGTTGTGCATGCATGGAGGTGCACACATGCCCTGTGACACCAGCTCAGCCCCTTCTGCCCCTCCTTGTGGCTAGCACCAGAGCTCCCTATGGTCAGAGCCACCATACATTCTCCACCAGGTGGTGTCCAATGGCCGGGGGGCCCAAGTCCCTCCTAGGAGGAGACAGCTGCCTTGTGGCAGCTCGATCTCACTCCTTGCTATCCCCCCCCAGCCGACCTCTGACAACCCTGTTTCACTTCCGAACCCGAGTCACCGGCATCTTCTAAGGTTTTTTATAGGCAAAGCCTGCAAAATCAAGAAAGATTTAGGGTTGGTTGTGGAGTGGTGGCGATAAAATGTTTGTTGGGTGATTACATGTACAAGATGGAAGTGTACATAGATGAAACTGTTTTACATATTGGTTAAATGGCCTGAAAGAAGACCACATTTAAAAAAAATGGTTTATAAAATAAAATAAAAAAAAATCCTGGTCTCCGATTAGTTCTGAGCCAGTCACATGACAGCAAAAGTTTTTGGTCTATTGACTAGTTTCAAACTAAAACTGGTCAATAGTTCACTAGTCTGGGTAATAGTCTTTCAGACTATTGCCCACTAAATCTGACATTATACCATGGATCTCGGACACCGATCAATGAGAACGGCAGGCTGGCACCTTACCTCCATTGTAAATCCTGTGATAATCACCACAAAAGGTGCCAGCCAGCCACATCTGACAGTCACACCAAAATCACTCCACCCCCCCACCCCGAATATGAAATCTCATAAACTCGCGGACCGCTGCAGTTTTCAAATGTAGCCAGCTCACTCTCAACAGCTGCATTTTCCATTTCTCACTACCCACTCCACAACCGAGAGAGAGAGGCAGAGACGAAAAAAAAAAACACTGCTTTAATACTGGCTCTCTTACGCTCTCTCTCTCGCACACACACACACACACACAGAGCACTCACACTTCCTGTCCCAATTTCCCGAGAAACTGTCTAAGGCTTTTGGTAGTCTTCTTCCTCTGTTTGTGTGAGATCCTTAGCACCCAGGTACATTTTCTCTGTCTCACGATCACGACACAAGCGAGAGCGAGAGAGAAAGAGACAGAACTCTGTTTTAAAAAAAGAACACTGCTTTAGCGTTTGCTCGCTCTCACGCTTTCTCCTGTTTCCCGGTTTAACTTTTGTATCTCTCCCGCCCTTCCTTTCATTTGCGCTGTTCATGATCTCCATGCTCTCCTTATCCTGGTCAGCTGACCCCCTGTGCCACCATACCACTTTTCCACAGATAAAACCCCATGCTTGGAGCAAGAGACACTTTGCGGTAAAACTAAAAACAGCACAAGTAAGACTGTCAGCGAATAAAAAGCTGACAAACAGAACGGGCAACACTTTTTTTTTGTGTATTCATTTGTGTCACTCGCTCAAATTCACAGCCCACTTCTCAGTGACAAAAACTAAACCACGTAGTTTGATAAAAAAAAAAAACACTGCTGTCACGCTTCCTTTCCTTCTCTTGCTCCTGTCTGTATTTAAAAAAAAAAAAAGTTTCTCAGACTCGTAATATCATGATCTATTTTAACAATTTACTGCTGGTTAACAACTTAAAACCCTCAATTCATGTCACTGAAAACCTCACTATCTGTTATTATCACTCACTTCACAAAGCTTAAATAAAGAATTGCATTAAAAACCAAGGACTATTTTTTTTCATGGAAGGATATCTCTTAATAAAATCTTTTTTTTCCCCACAGGAAAAAAAATAAAATTAAACAATTTAAACTTTCATCCATGACAAGATATGATGGTATAATCGTAATAAGCCACTCAGTAGGATGAACCAGACAGGCATGGAGGCTTCAGCACTTCATTTTGGGAATTGTAGTTCCTTCCAGGGGAAGGTAAATGGTCATTACTTGTGCCTTGAAAGTTGGTCCCAAGGTGGGACCCCCTTGAAAATGAGATTGTACAGATGTACCAACATGATGAAAAAGCTACAGATAACTTCATGTGCAAGAGTGTTGCCAGACTGGGGGGGTAGGTGGGGCAGATATTTATTTATTTGTTTAGTTACTTTATGAATATACTCTCCCCCCTGCCACTAGCATACTGACTCACCGTGAGTCTCCAAAGCATCCCCACAGTTGTTGTCCTCTCCTTACCTCGAGTCCAGTGACCGAGGTCATCTCTGATGGAGCCGTGGCTGTATCCCTATGCGTGGATGAGGTGGACAGGTTTTGCCCTCAAAATTCTGCAGTTTTGTTGGGATGCTCTGCAACTGGGATAGGCAGGGGAGTTCTGGATTGGTGCTGAGCACTCTGTCTTCCTGGTGTGCTGGGGCCATTTTTCTGATTTTTTCTGGAGGCATGATGTGTGATTGGATGTCAGGGTGCATACGCCAATGTCCATCATGCCTCCCCCTCCAAGTATGGACTGGTGCTCAAGGTGCTGCTAGCTTCTGCCAAAGGCCAGACAAGTGCCAAATCTTACCCCCCCCCGGAGAAGGCAGGCAGTCCCATGGATGCTCAAGCCTTCTACCCTTGCTGGCCCTCCAACTCCCTGGGCTCGTTCCTGAACCTGGATCACTGACATCATTAGCGGTAGTGCTAACACTGCACCAGCAGGCCAACCCATGGTGGAGAAGATATTACAGTATCGGGTAGTTGCAGGGCAGAATATCTGGTAGCTGCAGAAGTGTTACTAAAGTGAGGGTAGCAGTAGGGCAGATAGTATTGAGTGGGGTAGTAGCAGGAAAGAATATTGGCTAGTTGTGAGTGTTACTAGAGTGGGGATAATGGGGCATATTCTGGGGTTTGGAGTAGTTGCAGGAAAGAATACTGGGTTACTGTGAGTGTGTTATTAGAGGCTGGGTATTTGTGGGATCAATATTGGGTAGTGGGATATTTGCAAGGCAGAATACTGGGTAACTGCATGAGTGTTATTAGGGTGGGGTAGTTGTGGGGCACATATTAGGGTGTGTGGTAGTTGCAGGGCAGAATATTGAGTAGCTGCAATGGTATGAGCAGAGTGACTGTATCTGTGGGGCAGACAATGTAGTGGGTGTAGTTGTAGGGCAGTATATTGGGGAGTTTTGAGAGTGTTACTGCTGTTGGGTAGTTGTGAGGCAGATATTGTATTGTAGGATAGCTGCAGGGCAGAATGTTGGGTTACTGAGAATGTGTAACAACTAGACTTGTGGTAGTTCTGAAACAGATGTTGGGTAGTGGGTATTTGCAGGACAGACTATTGGGTAACTGCAAAAGGTTACTACTGTAGGGGTTGTTGTGGGTTAACTATTGGGACATGGGAAGTTGCAGGACACAAAATAGGGCAGGTTAAAAAAATGTGACTATAGTGGGGGTAGCTGTGCTCAGAAATTGTGGTGAGAGGTAACTGCAGGGCAGAATATTGGGTAGCTGTGAGAGTTACTATAGTGGGGTAGTTGTGGGGCAGATATTGTGGTGTAGTGTAGTTGCAGGGTAAATACTAGGTCACTGAGAATGTCTTGAGTTGTGGTAATTGTAGGATAGGTATTGGGGAATGGGGTAATTACAGGGCAAAATATTAGTTAGCTTCTATAGTGCTACTAGGGTGTTGGTAACTGTGTGGCAGATAATGTGATGTGTGGTAATTGTGGGGCAGAGTGTTGAGAAGCTGTGACGATCTTACACTGGCATAGCTGTGGTGTAGATATTGTGGCATGTGACAGACGAAGGGCAGAATATTGTGCGGATGCATTAGTGTTGTAAGAGTGAGGGTAATTGTGTGTCAGATAACGATGTGAGTAGTTGCAGGACAGAATATTGGAAAGCTGTGAGAATGTCACTAGAGTTAGGGTATCTGTGGGCAGATATTTGGGTGCGGTAGTTACAGGGCAGAATATTAGGTAGTTATGAGAGGGATGCTAGAGTGAGGAGTTGTGAGACAGATATTGGGGTGGAGCAGTTCCACATAAGAATATTGGGTGCTAGCTGTAGGGCATTACAAGAGTAGAAATACCTGTGGGGCAGAGGTTGGAGTGTGAGGTAGTTGAAGGTAAGAAGTGTACTCTTACTTTTTTGTGGACAAAATGCCTTTTGTCTGAATCCTAAGTATACAGTATACTGTAGACAAAATAGTCATGTTACAACTGAAGCCCATGTAAATCAAACCAGATAACTCTCAGACATGTAAACAGATACACTGAATCAGATTATTAAGCGAGACTGCATGTAAACAGCACTGCAGAAAACTCAATCAGGTTTTCAAGTTATCTGATTTCTTCAGATATCTGATTATTTCTTGACATGTAAATGTAGTGAATGATATTGAAGGTACAGAAGAGGATAATGCAAAATGGCAAAAAAATTCCATAAAAAAAATTCCATAATGCCACTTCATTGCAGGGCTTAAGGTTTCATAGGAACTGTAACTCCAACAAAGGGAATGGTTTTGATGCTCGGTCAAAAGTGATGTTGAAAAAATGTGACTGTTCATCAGTACTAAAACAATCCATATTAAAATGGCAATTTTCACAGAAGTGTGCAGTGATACCATGTTCACTTTATGGTGGGGATGTACAAACTTCAGATACCGGTCAATTGCCACAACTGTCAGAAAGACTATGCTTGCTGTCCTGTTCATAGCTAGCATGAACAAATTAACTTTGCAAACTAGGTTTCCAAAAATCCAGTGCTCCCCCCCTCCTGTAGTTGTCAATCCAAAATGGTAGGCTTATCATCAGAAGGAAGTCAGCCACAACCAAAGAAAAAAGGTACACTGTGCTTGGTTTCCAAGATTTCACCAGAAGACAGAAGATCCACAGTGCAATCCCATTTTCAGCCAATCCCATTATAATTTCCACAATAAGCACTGGTGCTAGAATGTTTGAAACACTGGACTGTACAGTTAGGTAGTACATACCATTACTGCTATTGTTGCCCATTTTTACACCCTCTAGCATATTGTGTTAGTTAAAGCAAACTGACTGTGGTTTTAGAGGCTGGAGCAAATCAACAGCTAAACTGCTGATGCCAGTGTAACCACTTCTATTTCTGAAACTGATTTCTGGCAGTAAAAAAACATGACAGTGCTAAATTTGCAGTATTTTATGAAACCTAATCTTTAGAGGGGCAAGAGATTATAACTTGAATGTGGGGGTGTCTCATATGACTTCACCAGCTAAGTCTCTCAAAACATCCTTTGCAAATATTAGTAAACTGCTTCCTTTGCTTGCCTCAATTAATTTATGTTGTGGGTGGTGAAAGGTGAGAGAATATTTTCTAAAAAAATGAGTAACCAAGTGGACTGGATCATCGTGCTATTCTCTTCTCAGGTCTCCTAATTCAGGCAGAGGACAGAGAGAAGCACTGACCTGTCTGAGGATCAGTATTCTAGCCATATTGAGTTACATTCACATTTCATTCTAGCATGGGTAAACTACTGCAAAACAAATTGTTTCCTTGTGAAGTAATTATGCTCATGCAACCATAATTGTTTAAATGTAATTTAGTGCTAAATCAGGGCCACATTCACTATAATGGAAATAGTGCTAGTAGTGCTAATTAGCATAAATTTATTTTCATGCAAATTACAGCTTCAGAAAAATAGAGAAAATTATTTGACAGCAACAGTTTAAAATTCTACAGTGTGATTTAAGTCAGAAAGATATGGCTAAAAAGTTTAACATACCGAACACTCAAATTAATGAGACTACTCTGACTGATTAACCCAACCAGAATATATGTGAGACTATGAGTAATGACTTTATATTAGAAAAAACATCCTAATTAGGGATTTAACACACCTGTGGCAGTTACCCCAGGCACTTCAAATACTGCCCATCCCAATAATGGCAATAAAAAAATGGACTAGGGATGAGAATTCAGATGATAATTCAGGTGGGGAATGGTCACACGCTCAAAATACTAGAGCTTCTAAAAAAGGTCATAGAGCTCAACACTTCGTCATTCCCCTATTCAATAGATTTGATCTCATTTTCATGCAAATTACAGCTTCAGAAAAATAGTGAAAATTATTTGACAGCAACAGTTCAAAGTTCTACAGTACGATTTAAGTCAGAAAGATATGGCTAAAAGGTTTAACATACTGAACACTCCAATTAATGAGACTACTCTGACAGATCAACCCAACCAGAATATATGTGGGACTATGAGCAATGACTATATTAGAAAAGCATCCTAATCAGGGAATTAACACACCTGTGGCAGTTACTCCAGACACTTCAAATACTGCCCATCCAAAAAATGGCAATAAAAAAATGGACTAGGGATGATAATTCAGATGATAATTCAGGTGGGGAGTGGTCACAAGTTAAAAATACTAGAGCTTCTAAAAAAGGTCATATAGCTCAACACTTCGCCATTCCCCTATTCAATAGAGTTGATCCCATTTCTGTGGATATTTCAGATTTAACACCTCATGTTACTGATGCTACTAGCGTACCTAGTGTACCTTTATCTCTAGTAAGCAATGAGTCCAATTCAGATATTTCAAATAACAGTAACATGATCACTAACAATACCCTGCAGTCCACTCATTCTATTGCTTCCCATGTAATGAGGCCAAACAGCCTTAATCTGGCTAGTACTTCTTCTACCATTTCTAAAGATCCTTTCATTCCATTGGATATTTCTAACATGGGTCAGAGCATTGGTGATGCTAACACAAATATGAATTCAACTAATGTCCCCACTCCTGCCCCTGATTCTAAGTATATTTTTGTCCTTGGGGACTCCATGATCAAACACATTGACAGAGCAATTTGTGATCCCAAAAAAGCAAATAGAACTTGCTTAAGCTTTAGGGGAGTAATTATTGCTGATATTTCTTCTATGGCCAGAAATATCTTACATAATAGCAGAGAAGACCGTTGTTCAATGTCCGTTCCCGCACCAATGATGTTAACTATAAATCTGTAGATACTATCAAACAAGATCATGTCACTTTGAATAATATCCTTGTTGAATTAGATTGTGATGTTGGTGTTTCTGAAATAATACCTGTTCAAAGAGCAAATGCTTACACTATGATGAAAATCAAATCAATTAATGAGTGGCTTCTGAAATGGTGTTACAAACAAAACATAATGTGCATTACACATTGGGAAGAATTCATTTATAAGAGAGAGTTGTTCCGTTGGGACAGACTTCACTTAAATTGCTAGGTAAACAAATCTCCGCTACCACAGATAAATATTTAAACCAGTAAACCAGGGGGAGAATGGGTACACACCCATTTCTCTAAAAACTCCAGTTTCAGGTAATACTCCTCTCACTTGCAAGGAACTTAGGTTTCTGATGTTTAATACCAGATCTGTCAATAACAAAATTGACAAACTTAAATTAAGAGTGTCTCAAGACAATATTGATATCATCTTAATCACTGAGATGTGGGATGACAAGTCCTCGTGGGATTTTCATATCCCAGGATATGATGTATTTAAATGTAACCACTTAACCAGAAAGAGCGGTGGTGTGGCTTTGCTGGTCAACCCTAATATTTCTGGTGTTAACATGACTGATAAGATAAAAAAAGAATGCAGTTAATACAGAAACCATCTGGATTAAATTAATCCTGAATCCATCTGAGTTTCTTGTCATAGGCACTTGTTACCATCCACCAGATTATTCCACTGAAATATCTGATGCATTACTTTCTGAATTAGAAAATGCCAGTACCTTGGGTGATTTAATTTGCCTTGGCGATTTTAACTTAGGTGATATAAACTGGGCATCTAACTCGGCTTTGAGCACGAAGGGTACTAAGTTATTATCTATGTGTAACCAGTTACATTTGACTCGGCATGTTATTACTCCTACCTGAGGTTATTGCACTCTTGATTTAGTCTTATGTATGGATCATTTGAATATAAACAACTGCACTACCATCTGCCCTGTGGGTAACAGTGATCACAACGCTGTAAAATTTGTTCACTCCAGGAATACTTTTTGTCATTCAGGATTTAGTAAAATATATCTTTATGACAAAGCTAATCTTTCAGCGATGAAAGAACATCTTTTCAGAATTAATTGGGAGAATGAATTTAACAAACGATCAGTTTCTCAAAGTTGGAATTTTTACAGCAAAACTCTCAGGCCCAGATATTCAAACTGCGCTCAAAAATGAGCGCAACAGCAGGAGCAAGCACAAACCAGTTGCGCAAATGCGCAACAGGTGCAATATTCAAACATGGAGCAGAACAAATTGCGCAAGCAACCAACGTCTGAATATTGCACATACTGCGCCATAGCGCAACCAGGAAGGAGAAGCTGAGCCGAAATGTTGCGCTATGGTGCAACCAGGGCAGCCCAGCTGAGCATTCCAGAGGTGCCATAGCGCAAGCAGAGCCCCCCCCAGAGCAATGGAACTGCACATCCAGGGAGGCAGGCTGAGGCCCACCGCCAGCCATGCCACACATGGGCACAGGAACACACTGCAGAACCCACACCACACCTGCACACCCCAAGCACAGCATCACTGGGGGTGGGACGGATGATCTACTGGCCCATGGGGACAAGCTAACAAAGCATAGCAGAGCCATGACACCTCCGCACAACCACTGGCAGGCTGAGAGTGCCACACACAGGGGGTTGACAACCACAGTGCACATCAGCCCCCCCGTATGCACAGCACACCCTGCACTGTGACCCCAAGACACCACCTATGTGCAGTGACTGGCACTGCAGGAAACCATGCATCCCCCCCAGCACACGTCAGCCCCGTGCAGCACAGAAGCCTACAAGCCAGACACACCCTGTGCACCCAGCAGTGGGTGGCAGCAGATGGCAAGACCAACAAAAAGTCACTGCCATGCTGGAGATATCTCCCCATGCACACACACGCACACACACACACACACATACCCAGGACCATACCACCCCAAATGGCATGTACACACCTGCAACTGAGCACCCATAGCCAGCTGCAAATCAGAGACCAACACATTATTCATATCAAAATAGAAATGTATATTCAGATAAACAACACAACCAGAACAATAACAAACTATTTACAAGGGGGGGGATGGGTACAAGGTAGGGGTGTTCAAGGGGTAGGTTGACAAACTTGGAGAGGGAAGGCAGGTGGTAGGGATGGGAGAAGTGGAAGGGTAGCAGTAGCTATGGGGCAGCTGGTCAGCCATCCTCCAGCTGGTGGCGCCCATCCTGTGCCGCCTCCCATGGCGGCCATGTCGGTGGATGGATTGTAGGATGGCTTGGCTGTCTGTCAGCAGCTGTCTCAGTCCCCAACATCCCTCCCAATGCGATGGAGAACCTGAGGCCTAGGAAAATGGGAACACAGTCAATGGCTGTGACTGACCACAACCCTGAACACCACCCAACCTGTGCATCATAGCCCAATGTCCCGCACCTGTGATGGCATGCACCCACCCACAGTGAACATGCACATGGCCATCACAAACAGGCGGCACCAGCTACGCCAGACCACTGCACACACACACTGCCCATGTCCATCACAGCATGAACAAGACTGGCAAGTGACATGGCAACGTGGTGCGATGCCAGTTACCCAGCTATGTGCCCAGTGCATGGCATGGACCACCAGTGATGCAGACACAGATGTGCTGTGAACTGGACAGTGATGTATGTCACCTGTGTCGTGGGCCCAGACATAGATACATAGCCATTGTCGGCAGATATGGGCCTATGGCCCACACAGTCTGTCCATTTCAGCCTGTGAGTTACTTTGTTTACCTAGAAGTCTGTTGCCCCTTACCTCTGACCTCAAGAATTCTGTTATGTCTATCCCGTGCAGTCTGAAATCCCGTGAGTATGTCAGCCCCCACCACTCCCTCTGGCAGGGTGTCCCACTTGTACACCACCTGTTCTGTGAAGAAAGTCTTGCTCATGTTTCCTCTGAATCGTCCTCCTCCAACTGCATCCCATGCCCTGTAGTCCTGGAACATCTTTTGCACTTCAAAATAGTGTTTCCCTGCACCCTGTTCCACCCTGTAAGATACTTGTATGTCTCAATCATATCCTCTCTCCTCCTTCTCCTCCAGGGAGTACAGGTTCAGTTCCTTCAACCTGTCTCCCTAGGAGTTGTGATGCAAGCCATGCACCATCCTTGTTGCCCTCCTCTGAACCTTCTCTGCCCACTGTACGCCCTTACGTAGGTATGGTCTCCAGAAATGTACACTGTACTGCAGGTGGGGCCTCACTAGTGTCTTGTATAGTGGAATTATGACCTCCCTTTCCTGCATGTTTGTATTGTGCATGGCTACTGGCCCCCAAGCATGCAATAGCATCCATGAAGTCATGATACTCACACTGCCCAAGCAGCTGGGTCTGCCACTGTTGCTGGCGCTGCTGCTGCTGGTGGCTCCAACTCTGCTGGCAACGGGTCCCTGGCACGGCCCTCTTCACCGCTGCCCGCATCCTCCACATCCCGGCCTGTGGGAGACATATGTTGAGACAAACATCAGTGTGACTCAAAAGCAGACTTCCCCTGCCCCAGTGACAGTGCCTGCCCACACAGCCATACCCAGTCATCTCACAGCTGCACACACTGACACAGCCAACCGTGGCCGAGCCATCACCTATGCACAACCACCAAAACACACACACACCCCTACAGATAATACAGGTGCATATATGGCACACCCACCTGGCCTAGGCACCACACCCCACCTGGCATGTGACCGCAGCCGATCCAGCAGATCAGGATCCCTCCGGCGGAGGTCACTATACCAGTGTCGGCACTGCTCAGCTGACCGGCACCATCCAGTGACCCCCACCAGGTCAGTGGCCACTTGCCGCCACACCTGGGTCCGGGCAATGGTGAGGGGCGTCTCACCATAAAGTGCCCCATAGTGGGGCTCCACTAGGGCCACCAAGTTGGCCACTTCAAGCTGGCTCCAGGACACCACCCTCCTCCTAGCCATGGCACCAACTTTACAGCATGCAATATGGCACCCAGCTGCGCCGTAACCTCACGTGGAGATGTTGCACAATAGACCACCACAGGCTGCAATCGCGCTGTTCGAACAGTGCCATCACTTCACATAGCGCTGTCACCAGACAGCGCAATAGGGTCTTACACATGGCAGGTGAACAGTGCCAGGGGGCAAAGGTCATACACAAGGTCATGGGCAATGACGCAAGGCATGCACAGCGCCATCTGACATATAGGCATCCTGCGCGACCGACCAGCTGCGTACCAGTGCAACAGTGGAGTATTGCGCAGTAGTGCCACAGCGCCATAGTAGTGCCCATTGCCGTAGCGCCACTGGCACAATGGTGGCCTATGGCCTGAATTCGCCGATCGGCACAGCGCAGCAGCGACGGCGCCTCGTAAGCTATCTGGGCATCGCAATGCGGTGTACCACCACAGGCACAGATCCTCGCCATTGGCTCAGCCAACTCTTCCGTATTGCGCAAAGCGCAGATTCGCGATATTTAGCCGACACATGCAAATCAGCTGATCAGCCATTCAAGGGTGCAGTGGCGCGATTTGCATGTCATTATAGTTGTTCCACTCCTAATTTGCATGAATTGCGCTATAAATGTGCGACATTGGGCTGCGTTGGCCAGATTCGGTTACTGCAGGTGAGAGGTGAGTTGCATGCTGTGTGATGTTCAGGACGATGGTCATGGGAAAATTCTGTAGACTGCACAGTGACAGGTGTCCACTTCCCCCCATACAGATCGCCATGACCAAGCAGAGTCATTGTGAGGGTGAGGATGGTGGGCGTAGGAGGAGGCCCAACTTTACAGCAGCAGAGAGCGGAGGCTCTCTCAGGCCTACCTGGATGAGAAGCCAGTGCTGAGTGGATGAGGTGCACCCTCAGTCCCGCAAGCTGCATGGGAGGGGTAGCTTAGTGTTAACCTGCATGGAAGCCACCAGTGCTCCGTGCAGGAATGCAAGAAAAAGATGGGGACAGACCGCAGGAGGTTGAAGGAGAAAGTGGCAGCCTTCAGGGCGGCATGTGCTGGCACTGGCGGGGGCCCACCAGTGGTGTTGCAGCTGACCCCAACTGAGGCAACACTGGTCACAGCCATGCAGCCGAGCGCCATTGAGGGTGTACCAGGCGGAGGATTCCAGACAGGTGGAAGCCCATCACTGCACGGTATGACATGGTGGTGGTGTTTGGGGGGGGTAGTTGTTCACATGCACTCACATGTACTCTCTTTCTGTTACAGATCCTGTTCATCTTCAGGAGACGGTGGTGGTGGGTCCAGACAGTGATGCTGACCTGCTGGACATGGAGGAGGGTCCATCCACCCCACCACCAGCCAGCAGGCACTGCAGCAGCATGCACGCTGGGCTGCAAACTCTGGTGTCAGTGATACGGGTGCGGGGGGTGCACAGCCTGTGTCTCAGCAGTCTGGCATGCAAGCATGCCAGCATGCTGTGACCATGGCAGTAGCACGTACCTGCACCATTGATGATAGCAGGCCTGCAATGGGCAGTGATGGTTGTGTGTCCCATGACGGACACACGGCAGGCCAACACGTGCCCCTGGGCCTGTCTGGTTCCAACTTGTGTACCAGCATGCTGGCACGGTCCCAGGCTGTGCCTGTCAGCACCAGTGGGCAGCACCGTGGCTGTGCAGGTGTCTGCACTGTTGCCAGCACAGGTGAAACGAGAGGGACCCTGGGCACAGAGGTTGGAGGGGCAGCAGCAGCAGTCACCCACCAGGTCTGGGGGTACAGTGTCAAGCAGTGGCACATGTCCGCCGCCCTTTGATCCACCCATTCCTGGTCCTGGTGAACAGCGCCCACCCTCAAGGGGTGTTCTGCATCAGGACCGTCCACACCCTGGGGGTCAGGATGCCGTTGGGGCACAGTACCCATTGGATGAGCACACCCGCCTGCTGCAGGAATCAGTACAGCTGCAGAGGTGGGTTGCAAGGTCCATGGAGGCACTGTCTGTGTCCGTGGAGTGGCACAGCAGGGAGTGTGCTCGGGACCAAGCCGAGCTGGTCCGTATGTGGACGGATGTGACCGCCGCCATTGACAGGCTGACCCAGGCAGTGGTCTCTGTCGTGGACGCATTGGGCACACAGTCAGGTGCCTCTGTACCGCACACCCCACACAGTGCACTCTCCACTCCCCATTCCCGGTGTCGTGAAACACCAGGCCTGTCGATGCTGGGTTCTGCTGTGGGCATCCCGAGCACCCCTGGTGCAGGTTTGTTCGGCATGCTGCAGACCCCTGTGCGGGCAAGGTCGTGTTCGCACAGTGGGACCCCTGGTGGTGCAACAGTGCCACCCCATGTGGCCCCTGCTCAGCCTGCCCATGCTGTTGGGTCACGGCTGGGCCGCCCACGCATCCGCGGTGGCCGTGGGACAGTGCTACATGACTGAGCTGTCTCCCAGTGCGGGCCCTGTCTGGTGCTGCCATGTGTGCAATGTGTGTCATGGTGGGCAGTGCACTGCTGGGTGCTCTGCTCACCACGCCGACATGACAGACCACCTGCACACCTCCCAACTGCTGTCCACAGGTGTGTGTGCATGATGATGCCTGCATTGCACTGTACACCAAGGTGCGAGGGTGCACAGGTTCTGACACACGTACTTGGACAGTACGGGTGGTGGGGGTGGTCGGTGGTGCTGTGTGTTAGCAATGTCGGTTCTGCAGTGCTGTGCATCTGCCCATGTATGCTCTGTGCCTGGTGTGTCCATATGAGTGCTCACCCCTTCCTGATGGTGTGTTTGTATGCCTGGACCGTTCCACTCCCCTGACCGTCATGCACCCCTGGTGTGTTCCCCTGTGTGCCTGTGGTTTGCGCATGGACAGTGTTGGTTGCACATGTCCCCTTGACTTACCTGTGTTGTGCGTAGTGCTCCTCTGTGATGGTGTCCCGGTGCAGCTGGACCTGCCGGATCAGTCGGGGGTCCCTCCATCCTAGGGGCTGCTCCATCACCATCATCACCGGCGCCACTGGTGTCCCCATCGCTGTCCCCCTGTTCGACCTGTACGGCTATCCCATGGTCTTTGGCCATGTTGTGCAGGATGCAACAGGCCAGGAATATCCCACAGGCCTTTTGGGGGCTGTACTGTAGGGCACCGCCGGAGGTGTCTAGGCATTGGAAGCGTGCCTTGAGCATCCCAAACACCCGCTCTATGATGTTGCGTGTTGCGCATGTGCCTCATTATAGCATAGCTGCGCTGGGGTCATGGGCGCCGGTATGTGTGAGCAGCCAGGGACGGAGGGTATCCACAGTCACCTGTGTGGAGATAGTGGAGATCAGTGTCATGTTCAGGTCCATATTGGCCATCTCCTGTGTGCCACTACCATGGCACCTGTGGCATTCCACCCTTGCCCAGAGTTTGCATTCCATACATGTGTACTCACCCACTAGATGTCCTGTGGGGATGTCCCCACTCGAATCGATGGCACAGTGCAGACTGATACCATATGAAGGCATCATGTGCTCTGCCAGGGTGTGTGGCACAGACATTGATTATGCGCCCAGTGGCATCACACACCACCTGGCAGTTGACACTAGGGAATCCTTTCTGTTCCGATATGCGTCCATCGGGGCCAGGTGGCGGCGGATGGGCCACATGCGTGGCAGTCTATGGCCCCTAGCACGCCAGGCATACGTGCTACCCTGTGGAACTCCTGCATGTTTGCTGTACGCTCTGCCGCGGTGCTGGGGAAATGGATGTACTCCGCAGCATGTGGCAGCAGTGTGCTGAGGAATTGGGTGAGGATGCGTGATGTGGCTGACTGTGTGATGCCTGTGGTGTCCCCTGTCAGCCTCTGGAAGGTGCCCGTGGTGAGCAGGCACATGCAGGCTGTCACCTTGGTCTCTACTGACAGAGCGTGACTCCGTTGTGAGGGTGCCTGCATCACATCACTGCACAGCTCACAGAGCCGTCTCAGTATTGCCCTGTTCAGGCGGTACTGGCCCACGATCTCTACATCTGTGTACAGCTCAAAGCTGATGCAGGCACGGTACCGCCTGTCGGGGGCGTACCAGCGACGGGCCCTTCCACGGCCACGTCCCCCTGCAGCATACATTCTCACCCCCCTCATTACAGCTTCCATGTGGAAACTGGCACTGTCTATCTCCCTGGCTTCTGACCCCCCCTGGCTGGTGTTGCTGTGTTACCCCCACTGTCCTGACTGCTACTTCCACTGCACCGGGCACCCCCCGCTGGCCTCTACAGACTATGGGACACACTTTCCTTGCCTGCCCTTTGCTGTCTGTCTGTCTGTCTCTGTCTCTCTCTCTCTCTCTCCCACTTGGCAGCCTGGTAGCGTTCTTGCACCGCTTCCTTGAGCCTTTTTATTTTGGCTCATTTCCGCTAGTGCGCAATTTCCGGCTGTGCCGCTATTGCGCATTGCGCAAGTCTTTGAATATCGCATTGCGGTCTTTATACATGGATCCGCCTTCGGTTGTGCATGCCTTCATTTTCATTGCGCTGTTGCTCAGCATGTTTTCGGGGGCGCAACTGCCTCCTTCTGAATATCGCAAAATGGCGCAGTTTTGGACTTGCGCATGCGCAACCCTGTTGCGCATGGCGCAACCCTTTTGAATATCTGGTCCTCAGTGTTCTGTGAAATACTTACAGTATATTCCAACTGAATTTAAACATAATAATAATAATAAACAAAAAACCAAAATGGTTTAATAAATCAGTTAAAAAGATTGTGAATAGAAAAAACCAAAAATATCGTAAATTCTTAAAATATAGGACAAGAGAGAACTGGTCTAAATTAATAGCTATGCAGAAAAAGTGTAAAGTTAAAATCAGAAAAGCTAAACAAAAAATGGAGTTTCATTTAGCTAATCATGCTAACAAACATAGTAGTAAATATTTATTTTTGTATGTTAATTCTTTAAGGAAACCAGCTTGTCAAGTTAGTCCTTTATCATAACAAAACAGTTCATGACCATTTAAAGATGGCAAGCATCTTTAATACAATTTTTTGTAATATCTTTAGCCCACTAGACAAAATCCCTAGCTATACTATACAAAATGAAATCCCCCCACCCACCAAACTTTTGATTTTGATAGGATTCTTTCTAAACTACTTGATCAAAAGGGTAAAACCTCTCTTGGTCCTAAAAACATATCCGGTCATATGTTAGATTTACTAGATGATAATCTAGCTCTCCCACTAAAAATTATTTTTTATGGATGTCTCTCTGATAATTTTGTCCCACCAGAATGGAGAACAGCGAATGTCATACCGTTGCATAAGAAGAGGCCTAAAATGAACTGGGAAAATTACAGGCCAATCAGCTTTATCTCCCCTAGTTGTAAAATTCTAGAAAGTTTAATTAAAGACATCATTACCCCAGTACTCAATATTTCCAATACAGAACAACATGGGTTCAAACAGGGTAGAAGTTGTCTCACTAACCTGATTAGTTTTTATGAGAAAATCAGTTATAATTTAGATAACAACTTGCCTTGCAAAGTTGTATTCATAGACTTTAGTAAGTCTTTTGATATTATGCCGCATTGGACCTTAGCTAATAAAATATCAAGATTAGCTATTCATAAAAACATTATCTTATGGAAAATTAACTGGTTATCCCAGAGAACCCAACGCATTAAGATTAATGGCCAATTATCAGAATTTGGCAGTGTTACTAGTGGGGTACCTCAGGGCTCTGTTATGGGCCCTATTCTATTCCAAACTTTTATTTCTGACATGACCTCTAATTTATAGTCATTCACTATAAAATATGCAGATGATGTGAAACTCGGCAATGTTAGCTCTTGTTTGGAACAGGCTGCAATTCTACAAAATGACCTAGACAAAATCATTGATTGGGTCAAAACATGGGAGATGAAGGTCAATTCAAATAAATGTACAATCATATATTTAAGTAGACAAAATCCACAAACTCCATATATATTAGATGGCTCTCCTCTACTACCCACTACCAAAAAGAAAGAATTGGAAGTTATTATTTCCAAAGATTTTGATAACACCAAGCATATTTCTGAGGCTATTAGCAAATTTAACAAAATCATTTGGTCTATCCATGGCAATATGCAATCAAGGGATAAGACATTTTAATGCCCTTATTTCAGGCTTACATATGGCCTCATTTGGAATATGCTTTGCAGCTTTGGTGTCCATACAAAAAAAATTACCAACAGCTTGAAAGGATTCAACGCAGTTTCACTAAACATATTTATGGTTTTTATGACATTTCATATGACAGATTAGAGATCCTAAATCTAATGTCTCTACAAACCCATAGATTAAGAGGAGACTTACTATTATTATATGATGTTATTAATGATCCATATCTCATGACTGAATTGGGTCTCCAGTTTAAAGATCTGACCTATAATACCAGAGGTCATCCACTTCAGTTAACAGGTCAACAGTTCAAATATCACAAAACAAAGTATTTTTTCACCCTTTGAGTGATCAACCCTTGGAACAAATTACCTATTGAAGTAACTGTGAGCAAAACTACTGTACTGTGTCAGAATTTCAAAAATGACTAGATAGCTATCTGCTATCTGGAGGCTGCCTGAATTATCGCCATCCTATCTGTCCTGAATAAAATTCTTGAGAAGCTGGTAGCTGCCCAATCGACTTCTTACAGAAGCATGATCTACTCACCGCTGCCCAGCATGGTTTTCGCAAAGGTCATAGCACCACTACTGCCCTCCTCAAATTCACATCAGATACTCAAGTGGCTATGGACTCTGGCCTCCTCACCAGTGCAGTTTTTATTGACATGACTAAGGCGTTCAACCTAGTTGATCACTCCATCCTTCTAACCATCCTGGAATCCCTGGGTTTCTCAACTAACATTGTTAGATGGTTTGGCAACTACCTAGCTGATAGGTCTCAAACTGTGAAATACAATTCTACCCTCTCAGACAAAACCATCATAAATATCGGGGTGCCGCAAGGCTCCATCCTTGGGCCCTTACCTTTCTCTCTTTTTATAAATAACATCTCCACTGACCTCCACAGGTCAACCTCCCTACTATATGCTAACGACATTGTTCTGTATGCTAGTGTTAAAAGCATTGATGACATTATGATGGGCAGACTAGGTGGACCAAGCGGTCCTTATCTGCCGTCAAAGTCTATGTTTCAAAGTCTATTAACAAACGACTCTCTCTTGACTTCCAGCTAATACAAAAGTTGCTATTTACTCACAAACTTGTATTAAATGAGTCTAAAACCCAAGCTATGCTCTTTGGATCAACTGCGAAACTAAAGCATGCCCATTGTCAATTCAAAGTCACCCCCTTAAATGGGTCAACAGTTGGGGTAGTATCCTCATTTAAATATCTGGGTATTACCCTTGATCCTACACTAAATTTTGACTTACACATCAATCTAACCTGCAAACAGGTACATGCCAAACTAGGAATAGCCTACCGAACCAGCTATATGCTTATTCCCTCTGCTAGGCTTGCCATTGCCCATGGCATACTCCTACCATCACTTACCTATGGAACTCCAACACATGTTTCCATGTGCAAATCAATCCTTAGGAAATGGGATGTTACATATAACAACATCTGTCGCTATGCCTCCTCCTCACATCAGCTGAAACACCACTGCCTCCTCTATACTGACCTGGGATGGCTTCCTCCTGTTGAACTTAGGCTACATGCGTACAGCTCTGCAACTGACAACATGGTTCACCTACAAATCCCTAAATCCCTAGCAGGCCTTTTCCAAATCCTGACTCCGAGCTATGGATTGCATTCCATGGACCAGGCCCTTGTTTTCATCCCCAGTCTTACCTCTTCTTCTGATCTGTCCCTTACATGCTAAGCACTTCTCCTTCACCCCCCCTTAACTCCCCTTTCCTAATCACCTACTTCTATCACCTACTAAATTCTCCCCAAGTTAACTTTCTATCCCTTATTAGTGCTGATAATGTTATTATATCATATTTCTCTCTAAGCAAACTGTTTGAATTTTGTTTTTTGTATTGCTCCATATTTTTCTGTACTGTTACCAAAAACATCCTTGTTTCTAGCTAATTTCTTGCAACCTACTTGTAACCTTGTGAAATGATTTTGTTTGTTGTACTTGTATTTGGAATGTCATCCCTATATTTGTTGTTTTGCATCCTCCTGGGTTGTGCCTGAAAATAGTCATGATTATGGCTAGCGCACCTACCTGGTAAACAAAAACTAACTAAATAAATAAATTATTATATCTATTAATTAACAGGAGTATTTATGGGCATTACCTGCCTTCTTGCTCCTTATCCACCCTTAGGATGCTCCTTAGTATTTAATGACTTCATGGGAATCATCATTGGATATGTTAAGGATTAATAAAGGAACATTGAAGGGGCAATTATGTGTTATGCAAAGGGTCTGCCTTGTTATGACAGCATAGCATAGCGATGAAAAATCTGAATAACTGTTAGTAAAAGAGACTTGGGTGTGAGTTTGTTATAAGAGGAAAAGCTAAAATATCCTTCTAATTGGAAAACCAAAGAACATGCATCAGAAAATAGTTAACTTCACACTTTTGGGAAATGTGTGAGACACACTGGTTTTCTGATACTAGTTATTTTCAGTTTCCAATTGTACAAGGCCCACAGTATTGAAAAAATAGCCATTTAAGTCTCCAGTCAACTATGACACCCAGCATATATTTACAAATTCTAGCAAGAGCAAATACAGCTGCAAAATAATGCTAGTGTGGCCAGTGACAAATGTGAAAACTAGCAATTTTTGCACTAACCGCTGAGCCGCCTCACAACACTTTCTAACTGTTGTGGTAGGCATGGTCAGTGTGGTATGGGGGAGTGGACAGGTAGTGTTCCCAGTGTGAGCAGGAGGACCACACACCACCAGGGGATGGGGCCACCAGGATGTGTGCTCAGAAGATAGGGGCTACCACTGGACACTAGGGACAGATACTCACTTACAAAGGAAGGGTGTACTCCCTGTCAGTCCATATGGCATCCAAGCGAGGTGGTGAGAGGAGGGTTGTGCTGTTTGGTGTATCAGATAAGCATTGTGCTGGCCAATGCAGTATGGGGGGTGACAGTTAGTGTGCTTGATGTGGGCAGTGGGGACTGCTACCCATCAGGGGGCTGGGGACCACCAAGATGGGTGCTTGGTGGGTTGGGGTACCACTGGACAGCATTGACACATTCTCATGGAGTCAGGCAATCAGAGGACAGGAGGTACCACTAGATACCAAGGAGTACAACATAATTTATGAGAACAGGGATCAGAGAGTGGAGGATGCCACTGCACTGGATACCAGGGAATACAACATAATGTACAGGGATGGGGATCAAAGAGTGGACTGTGCCACTGGACACCAAAGAATAGTTAATACTGTATGGCAATGGGGATAAGAGGGTAGGGGGTGGCACTAGAGACTAGGGGACAGCTGCACATTTATGGGGATGGGTGATTGGGATGAGAGGCCAATCACCACTACGCCTGAAGTGGCAGCCAGCTACAGAAGGGGTTCAAACCTTCCACTGATGCCCATGCAAATTAGCCCATAATGGGCATGCATATGGCCTCTTAGCATCTTGTATGTCCAATTGATTCATTTGCATGTTGCCAGCTGACTGTTGCAGTGGGGGCTCCAAGCGCTAACAGGTTTGGGGGTGCAGCAGTTCTGTGTGCTTCAGTATGGGCTGCATACATCCCAGAACCATGTTGAGGCAGTACTACTTGCTTTCCACTGTCCTCACATGGCCCTATATTCAGTTGGATAGCGCTGGTGTACTATCCGAGTTAATATATCATCCTCGGGGTTGTGGGCAAGGACATGTGCAGCGCGAGCCTTTGCACAACACTGTTGTCCGTTACTCAATGTCTGGCCCCTGATGTCCTATTGTTTACAGCTTGTTTCTCAAAGGATAGATTTTTTTGCTTTTGCTATTTGATAATATAAACCACAACATGTAGTTTAAAACCATATCATACTAACTATTAATTAAACATTAGCATGATTTACTTGCCACCACCAAGAGATACAGATTTATTTGGAAAAATCATAAAAAATGTTTTAGTCATGGATCCACAGATTCTGATATATATTATGGTAGAGGAGCAATTTCTATGTTAAACCCCAACACTTTGCACCTTAATAACTTTGCAACCGTATGACAGATTTGGCTGACATTTGGAATACATGATCAAGAACCATAGGCCTTGGGATCTGCCAAGTTTCGTAGTGGTCGGATATATGGCTGTGGAGTTATTAAGCGTGATCTGTGCACGCATTTACACTTTTTCTGGAATTCTACGGTCGCGCCTACAGGTCGCACGGTTTGTGCAACTGGTCCGAAATCTTCAAGGAACATGTGGCCAGGGCCCCCATGTGCCTTTCAAAGATTTCATGAAAAAATATTAAACGGTTCAAAAGTTATTCAAAAAACAGTTTCCCATTATAAGTCAATGGGAAAAGTTAACAAAAAGTTCAACACTTTCGCAAATGCATTTTTACTTTCGCAAATGGGCCTGTTACTTTCACAAATCGGCCATTTTGTTTTCAGTTGGTGATCAGAAAAATGGTTGGCATTTAAATTTGGGACCCTCTAGCAACTTAATTCTTTTGTATTCACCTAGTCGGACCCTGAGGATGCTTGCCATGTCTTTATTTTGTGGTAAAACACCCCAGAAATATGTTTTTCAAATTTCTGGAAAAAGTACTTTCGCAAATTACTTTCGTGCTCACGAAAGTGTTGAACTTTTTTGTGAAAGCTTTTGCAAATTGCGACAGTAATTTTCCATCTGTGGGACAGTGACAGCGATTCTTTGGCACTGCGCTGCAAAAGAACCGTTGGGAGTTTTGGGCTGAAATTTGAGGAAAGGAGCCGACATCTCACAGATGTGCCTTTCAGTGTTGTATTGAAAAAATATTACATGGTGGCAAAGTTACAGCACTCCAAATTTGACAGTTTTCCCATAGGATAACATTACGGCGCCTGACGCATTACAGAAATCCTTTGGCACCCTGCTGCAAAATAACGGTTTGGTCTTTTTTCCTGAAATTTGGAGGGAAGACAGCCAACAGCCCACAGATGTGCCTTTCAGTAGTTCGGTGAAAAAATATCACATGGCGGCAAAGTTACAGCACTCCAAAGTTGATGGTTTTTCCCATAGGATAACATTATGGCGCCCGACGCATTACAGAAATCCTTTGGATCCCTGCTGCAAAATAACGGTTTGGTCTTTTTTCCTGAAATTTGGAGGGAAGACAGCCAACAGCCCACAGATGTGCCTTTCAGTGGTTTGGTGAAAAAAAACATTACAGGGAGGCAAAGTTATGGCGCTCCGAACTTTTCTTTTTTTCCCATAGGATAACATTACGGCGTTTGCCACGCCTTTCAGGGCCCATATCTTGGAAACGGTGCGAGATATGGACTTTTCATCGGAAAATTTCTTAGCCCCCTAAGAGTAATAAAATTCAAATTAGCCAGGACAGTTGTAAATAATATGACTTTTAAATTTTTTTTCTACGTCATACGGTTCCTGAGATATAATGTATTTAGTATTCCAAGATCTCATTTTCTGCGCCGATACTCATTATTATGCATACATTATTTGTACTCACTGTCTTTCTCTATGCAGGTTTTGGGGAAAACCAGCCTGTGCACTTACAGTACTGTTACTGTTGCCCTTCCTGCTTGCAGTTCCGTACCCGTTTCACTTACCGTTGACGTCTGCGCCACCATGTGCGTTATCCTTTGCGTTTTCATTTGCGCTTGTGTTTCTGTTATTTTTTGCCATTTCTGTCTACAGTACTGTTTATCTTTCTGTTTCACTTTACGTCAACATGCCCATTGACATTTCTGTTTGCAGGCACCATGTTACTATGTGACAAGACATCACCTGGCAGACCATTCCCGTCTACGCCACCATGTGCGTTACCCTTTCTGTTCTCATTCGTGCTTGTGTTACCATGTGCGCCACTGTTAGCATTTCTGTTTGTGTTGCTGTCCCTGTTAGTATGCCACAAGACATCATGTGGTGGGAGCGCCACCGCATTATGCGGTGGGAGGCCCCGCGCTCCCGCCGCTGCATTACATTCACTATTTCTCTTTATCATTCTCAAAAAGAAGGGAAATTAGAGGCAAAAAAATCTGTTTAATGCATTAGTTAGGGTTGTTCCACAGCGACAAAAGTGAGGAAATTCGCTGTTAGGGTTGAAAACCCCCCTTGCACCCCCCACCCACCCCCAACCGGCATTGGGGTGTGCATTGGGATCGTGGGTCCTAACTCTCACCCCATTCTCCTATACTTCTGCTGCTTTACACATGTCGTGGGGTGAGAGTTAGGGCTGATGATCCCAATGCACACCCCAATGCCACCACGTATCCTTCTCAGCTTATTTGCGCTATGCTTTCTGTTACTTTTTGCCATTTGTGTGTGTACGTACTGTTTCTCTTTCTGTTTCACTTACGTCACCATGCCCATTGACATTTCCATTTACAGGCACCATGTTACTATGTGACAAGATATCATGTGGCACACCATTCCGTCCTCGCCACCATATGGCGTTACCCTTTCTGTTCTCATTCGCGCTTGTGTTACCATGTGTGTGCCACTGTTAGCATTTCTGTTTGTGTTGCTGCTCCTGTTGCTATGCCACAATCATGTGGCGGGGCATGGGGCCCTTTGGGCTCCACGCCTCCCGCCATTCCGATTCACTTCTTCTCATTATCATTCTCAAAAGAAGGAAATTAGGAGCAAAAACTCTGTTTAATGCATTAGTTAGGGTTGTTCCACAGCGACAAAAGTGAGAAATTCACTGTTAGGTTGAAAACCTAACTCCAATTCATCCCCCAGCACCACACACACACACATTCAAGTATGGGGAGGACCAAGTCAACACAACCAATGACAGACATCCAGCAGCAGGTGACAGAAATAACAAACAATTGTCTAAATGTATTACGAGACATCCCCACCCACCTGACCAGGTACTGCATGCTCAGTGGAGATCAACAGCAAAACTGAGGCCATGTACGCAAGCGTACACATCCCTGATTGCAGCTGCACACAGTAACACACACTTAGTAGTTGCATGGCCTTACCTACCAATGCCACACCACACCACAACTGGTACTGTGCGTCATTCAATATAAATGCTGAAGGTGCATGATGACAGTTGTAGAAAGGTTTTAACACTAGTGAGTATACATTAATTAAGAGAAGCACATAAATTAACTACAAGACACTAGCATGCTCAAGATAAAAGTAGTGATACATTTAGTAGGTGATTTACATAGTAGTACATTTACTGCAATGGTTTACTCAACATAGAGAGGCTGATGTAAGCGTATGGAAAAGCATTGCCTGTTCAGCGCTGTGAAATTAGTACTGCCAGTATCACATGCATTCTTACTGATGAAGGTGTACTGCTGATGTACATACATAGACCTTCAGTGTGCTTCAATACTAAAGATGCAGTAAGTATTCTTTGTAAGAAACATTGTAATTGCATGGATCAGACCAAGCAACTTCTAAATATCATAGCACTACTGAGCCAACAATGATGTACCTGTATCGGAGATGTATATAGATAGATTTTCCAGAGAAATTTACTGAGTATGTTGTACCTGATAAAGACAATCTCATTGCATCTGTGATGACTAACTTATTCAAATAGTGATACATTTACTATTGTTGCAATGAGTGATCTATGCCACTTATGGACACAGTGTGATTTTTTAACAGTTGTTTCATACTCAGGCTGTATGCCTACTGTTTGGGTTTGCCACACTTCTGTCACTGATGCTATCAAAGTGATAACTATGTTAATTGTGGTACAACAGGAATCAAGTAGGTATGGTGTAGATATAAACAGAATGTCTTTTAGTATTGATTTAACTCACAATGGGGTAAGTGTACTAGGACAGCAGGGGTTATCCTCTATCACTGACTCTGTCAGTTATAATCACACTAGGGTTTCGATGACTGTAATGATCAAGTTACACTGTTCATCTTCATGAGTTCATATTCACAGCCATTCTCCAGTAACTAGACAGTGTATGGTGTAACTGGGTGGGACACTGTGTTACCAAAGCTGCTGCAGTGCCTAGCAGAGGGATAGTATCTACTCATAAAGACAATTAAGCAATAAGGCATGACCAACAGTTATGTTAAATGGTCTGTATTAATCACCCTGTAGGGTTTAATGTTGAATGAGGCATGGCCAGTGCCACATGTCGCTAGACAGTGATAAACTGACCATTAACATAATACCTGGGAGTGGCTTATTGCTATCATAATAAAACTGTTTTTTAAACAACATTAAACCATGTTCATCATATGGTTAGGCTCTACATGTATGTTAATAAAAACTAAACATAAGGCTGTTACAATGTTTACAGTCAATTAGAAAGCTGCATTTCTCAAACCCTTGGTATAATCAGAGATATTATACCTGTACAACTCCTTGGTTTTGCTGAACTCTATTGCTTAGGTGGCCCACCACAAGTGGTGTGGTCTGGTGTGGGGCATCGGTAGGTAAGGCCATGCAACTACTAAGTGTGGTACGTTGTGTGCAGCTGCAATCAGGGATTGTACATTTGGTGTACATGGCCTCAGTTTTGCTGTTGATCTCCACTGAGCATGCAGTACCTGGTCAGGTGGGTGGGGATGTCTCGTAGTACATTTAGACAATTGTTTGTTATTTCTGTCACCTGCTGCTGGATGTCTGTCATTGGTTGTGTTGACTTGGTCCTCCCCCATACTTGAATGTGTGTGTGTGTCTGTGTGTGTGTGGTGCTGGGGGGGGTGAATTCGGAGTTAGGGTTTTCAACCCTAACAGCGAATTTCCTCACTTTTGTCGCTGTGGAACAACCCTAACTAATGCATTAAACGGAGTTTTTTGCCTCTAATATATATATATATATACATATATATATATATATATATATATATATATATGTATATATATATATATATTGCACTTTACTGATGCCAGGTCTACCCTTGTAAAATATTTTATTTTAAGTGTTTGTTTCTAATTAGCTTTTTTTACTTCTACTTAATTATACTTTTTAGTTTTTTTACATCTTATTAGTTATACTGTTCAGACTTCATTTTGACGGCACCAGTCTTTAGTTTCTTTACAATTGCTTCAGGTTAGGTGGGTTCAGCAACATTAAACATTTCTCTGTTCAGGACCAGTTTTAGACCTAATGGCACCACAAGCAGAAATACTTGCGGTGTCTACTTCACTGCTCCCACCACACACTCACCTCTCTTTTTCACTTACTCCATATCCAAAAGTGGTAAAAAAATAAAAACCTACGAATACAAGGGTGACAACAAAGTTTTTTAAATTAACACTTGTAGCATTCAAAGATAATCTCTGCTTATGTTTTCTATTTTAATACACCTTTTTATTTTAGTACATCAAGTAGCTGCTTGTTGGCTGGTGGCTAACATTACCAACGGCTCTATGCACCCTACTGCTATACTGCAATTATCCACAAATATTTGGAGTAAAACTGTTGTTGAGTAAATCAGTGCAAAAAATGGCAGATGTGAACAGCTTCACACTACCAGTAAACTAATTACTAAAATAAAACTGGGGTTAATGATTTAGCGACAGTATTCAACTCCTAAATTATAATGGCATTTGGTAAAATGTTAAAGGGACACTGTCTAAACCTTTTTTCCTCATATTGGGCCCAATGCTCTAAAGGGCAGGTAATATGCGCCTGAGCTGAGTACCCCACCCATGAACCTAAGCGGCCCTGGACAGACACAGGGTAAGCAGTATGCACTACCACCAATACCCGCGGGGCCCCTATCCATGGCCACGCCCCCACAGCGTACATGGTCACGTGGGTGGTTGGGGCGGAGCCATGGACCCAGGTGGACATCCAATCGGATGACTGTACTGGGTCCCTCAATGGATACCTTGTGCCCTTGTAGAGGGCACAGGGTGTAGAAGAGGTGCCACATATAGCAGCTGTGCTGCCAAACCAATGGGCAGGTGCCTGCACCACTGCCCCAGCCCTCCCCTGCAGCATAGTGGTCTGGGGCAGCAAGGAGATCCAATTTGTGATGCTGCTGCACCTGGTGACCAGAGAACACAAGGGCACCTACCGGGTTACACCTGGTCTTAGCAGCCATACTTGGTGCCCCCTGAGCCTGGCACTATATGGCTTTGTGAATGCCACATAGTGCAGGCATGCCTTCAACACACCCCCTGCACGGACATACCCAAGGGGCTTTGGAGATGGGTGCATAAGTGCCTTGTGCTGCACTTACGTGCTCTTAGTGACTGCTGTCTGGGGTCTGCGGGACCCTCACTGCACGGCATTCACCCATGTGGTTGCTTGTGTACAGTACCTCAGATCTGCAGTGCATTGGCAACGTATTTGTTTGTGCATAGGGCCCATTATTTCCAGTTGAAACCCATTATTTTATGATTCCTTACCTGCTCTAAAATTCATTAATGCTGCTGGTGGTTTTATCTGCATCCCTTTTTAGTAGAACTGAATTGCATGCTAATGGCACAATTATTCCCAACCTTGTATTCAAATGCTTGTTCTCCTGTTACTTCCAGAACATTGGGAAGACTCCAAAATAGTGCAGTAACTCATGATGCAATAGTTTCTTCTCCTCCGACTGCATCATGAGTGGCAAACTGTGCTGGGGTGTTTGCAAATCCTGGAAATATGCTATGGAAGCTGGTCTAGGGCTATAAACAACACACGTTTGTGTGATAGCACCAGTATGGGGGGGGGGGCAGTCTGTTATTTACATAAAAAATGAATCAGAATCAAACTAACAGCTACATCACCAGTCTTTAAAAAATGTGGCCAATCATAATATGTGAGGGTTTTTTTTTTTAAACTAGACACACTTTAAGGCCTAAGAGCATTTACAGAGTCCCTTAAAAAACAAAGGCCAATGTTTGCTGAGCAATAGAATCTCAATTCAGATGCATTAAACTGAAGGATGAAAACACCCCTTTTTGCTTACAGGGGAGTACTAGGAGAAAGGGTTGTTGATGGGGGCAGGGTGGGACAATCTCTACAACACTAGGTCTGGGTGAGGTGGCATAAAATGGGCAAACTCAATAGATCATTGGTCTCTTTCTGCTAACAGATCTATGTTGCTATGCTACAGTACAACTTTCGAGCTTTGCAGACTAGCCCATATTAGGTGAGATGAGATGACATCTGCTTTTATGCCTATCACAAACACAATGCAGAGTCATAGTATACACTAAGATATCTAGAGCAGAAAGATACACTGTTGTGCAGACTCCATTGTCAGTTGAGCTCAATATCCAAGTAGCAGTGTTGAGAAATAACTAGTTATTGTAAATTGTGTAGTTACTGAAAAAAATATTACTTTTTTAAACAACTAGCATTAGTAAGCATTAACTTTCAAGCAAAAATACAGTCATAAGTAAATGTAACAATATTGCTGTATTTCTAAAAGTAGTAAGATGCACAAAATAGGTGATCTGATATCTTATATTGGACCAACAGAGATTTACAGAAAATCGTAAGCTTTCAAACCTACATGGTCCTTCTTCAGCAGGTAAAGTAGTGAGTTACTGTAATATAAATTCTAGTTTCTATTAGGTGGGATCTGTTTTCTTTCTGTGACTATGTCCTTGCACACTTTACCAGCGTTAAGCAGAAATTTGACAATTGCAGGACCTAGATTCATCTTGTATTCCAACACTGTAAATAAAACATGCAATATTTATATCTACAGAGGACACATACTGAAAAGAACATAAAGAAACATATAAAGTAATGTGCCTTGCACTACTATTGCTGTTACTTATTATTTTTTATAGATAAGTAATAATTAACTGTAACACTGAAAAGTTATGACAGTAAATAGTCATGGTAATTTATTACGTTTTCAAAGTAACTTCCCCACTTCCCCAACACTGCTTGGCACTGTTGGCAGTTATTTTCATTTTTGTTTTAATTACCCTCCTCACAATTAATAGTGTCTCCTGTTTTGTTTTTGTTTGTTTTTTTTGTTTTGTTTTGTTTTGTTTAAAGCAGCAGTGCAATGAAATTGAGCAAACAATATGACACTACTTCCTTTCACTATAAAAATTCCAGGTATCTTTCAGTTTTCTTGGGTGGTAAAATTTTCTAGTTCCACAAAAACGTAAGCATTTTATAAATGTTTTAATGTAGTTTTTTTCCCAAGAAAAAAGATGGTTGACACATTGTGCTTAGAAATAGCACTGAGTTAAGGAATGAGCTCAGGACAGTGGGCTGGCTTGGGGGAGGAGGCTTGAGCATCCCATAGGACATGCTCCTCCTCTGGGGAGGGAGGGCTCTGTTTTCTGCCAAAATACTGCCACCTTGGTGACCACAGGTGGCAGTGCAGCTAGAGATGCTGTTAGGAGGGGGGACGTCGCGGATGCCAGCATGGGGATGTGTGCATGGGGTGCACATGCATGCCTTGGCGTCACTGCACATGACATGCCAGGAGGGCAAAAACATGTGAAAAAGATCACAACCTCAGCGTCTCTGCAACAAAGATTGCCTCAGTATATTTATGTCCCCCTACCTCTCCAGCACATGCCCCACCTGCCACAACAAGATGTCCAGGGGTACCCCCCAGCCTCAGAACCAAGACTTCATGGAGGTAGGTGGTCATAGGCTGGGGGGAGTAGAAGGGGGATTGTAAGGTGCCTAGAGGTCCCAAGAAGAAGTAGAAGAGGGGTTGGAGAGAGCAGGGGGCATGAACAATGAGTGAAAAAAAAGAACAGCATTATAAACCTAGCAAGAATTAGGATTGAGAAAATAAAAAAAAAGTCATGGTGCCCAGCATATGAGTGACACAGAAAAGTTGTTTTATAGTTATGCTAATATTTTTATTGATTGCTGCTGAATTTACCTTTTTGGAAAAAAGCAGTATTTTTTGC
The DNA here is from genome assembly GCA_016271365.2 of Neoceratodus forsteri. Lineage (NCBI taxonomy): Eukaryota > Metazoa > Chordata > Ceratodontiformes > Ceratodontidae > Neoceratodus > Neoceratodus forsteri. The sequence goes on along the minus strand of CM057450.1, from coordinate 1,273,359,845 downwards.
ACTGCTACTTTATCTTTTTCTCTGACTGCTTGTCTCTCTTCCCCACAACTGGGTATTTGGAGACTGAGGGGTGCAATTGAAAAGTGTCCTACCTGGTTATTGGAAATGAGCACCCTGTGTTGCTTTGTCCTTAGTTAAAAAGATAAAGTCTATCATAGTTTCTGTGCACACCAGGACTTAAGAGAAGTTACTGTGTAGGTTGCCCAGATACACAGTCTTTAGGCTGTCATCATGCCCCTGTGAAAATTCAAGGTGAGAATGCCAGCTGAGAAGTCACTGTGCTGTCCATTTTCACAGAAATGCCAAATACATCCCAAGCAAAACAAAGATTTTCTTTGTTGAGTGGGGGGAAGGGGGATAAAACATTGTGGTAGATATTAACCAAGTAGTAGTAATGTACACATTTTTTTACTTTCCTGAATGACCTTGACTTAGTGTGAAGCACAGCTGAAATGATAACACCAAACTTGAGTTAAATATCCTGACATTGTCTGCAGATCTTAGGCCTAGCAAAGCATGCAAGAATCAATGAATAGGAAATACACCCACTCTCAACTCCTTTCCAAAACAGTCCTCTCTCCCAGGGCAGAGCGTCTGTTTCTGAACTGGAACCGACTTTCACTGATTCTCATCTGAGCCCCCTCTCCAATCACTATGATAGCATCGGATCTGCTCTGACAGATCACCCGCTCTCTCTGAGCCAACACCGGGATCTTGTTGCATATAATACTGGCCCCCAAATCCACAACAGAGGAAACCCCCCTGTAAAGGACAGACACAATGCAATAGGAAAACTTGATCCAAACATCAGGTTACTAATGACTAGATTGTTATGTTAAAAAGTGCACTGCAAAGACTTCAATTCTGTACTCCTCTTAGAGGTTTGATGTGCCTTGGGCATCCGTGATTTAAAATGTCTAGGGATTTTCAAAACCTGAAGCAAATATTTATTTATTCAAGTCTCAGAATTCCAGCCTCTGAGCTAATAGCTCATTTACAGAGGTTTCATGTCAAGGAACAGGCATAACAGGACTTAACAAACAGAGGTATACTGTACAATGTAAACGGTTGATGAAAGCAGCTGCTGTTCTACAACGCGGCTTCAAAAAAGAAAAGACTTACTATAGGCGAATGGAATTAAACATGTATGGGAAAAGCAAGTTGTTCAGGGGGAGGGAGAATGGGGTCCAATGCAGGGACAACAGGGTCCCTTTGTCAGGGGGAGAGGAAGTTGAAAGGGAGCAGAGGTAGGGAATGAAAGTACAGTCAGATTAGTAGAGCAGAAGAGGACTGTAGGAATGGGGTTCTGATAGGCTGGGGGTAAGGCCAATGGTGGCCTTATGACAGGGAGGAAATGGGGTAGAGGTGAAGAGGGAGAGGGGTGGGGAGGTGGGAGGAGCGTAAGATTGGAGAGGGTGAAAGCAGGAGGGAGGAGAACAAGGTAGAGGGGAGATGGTGGCAAGGAGACAGAGTGATAGCCAGCAGAGGAAGGGGGGCATGAATTTAGAATAGAAAGAGGAGGGAGGCCATGAGGGGGATATAGAGGGTGTGGTAGAAGGGGGTTAAGTGATAGAAAGGATCAGAATCTAAAATCAGGCTGTACTTCAAGTAAAAGAACAGGGCATTGATGACTTTACTTCATTTGTCACACTTTCTTCATGTTGAGTTGTACTATGAGCACACACTGTGTTTATACATAAATGATAGCGAATGCTGGTAATAATAGAATAATGACATGCAGAGGAATGGCTCTGTAAATGTTGGGGACATCTCAGCCTTGCCTTTTTCCCTATGACTTGTCTGTACAATTAAAACTGATATGTAGCATGGGTGGATCATAAATGTAAAAAAACACATGACTGGTGAAAGCAAAATGCTCTGACAGAAGACTGAATAACAAACGAACCATCACTAACCTTTTTGCAGATTGGCGTTTTCAAGACAACCTTTCAAAACAAGAAAGAAACAAACTCTCACCATAAGTGGTTATTGTATGGTCATATAGAAAGAGACTCAGACAAATGTTATGAAAGCACTGTACTTTTCTGCTATTTAAGCATGGAAATTTAGAAATAATCATTTTATGCAACATATATAAGAGATATAAGTTTTGCATATGTTATATGCTTTGCCATGACTGTATAACTGAATCTTCACCCCCAACCCCACCCCACTGTATTTGCGTCTCGCACCCAGAGCAATGTTTCTCTCTCCAGACATTCTTCTCAGAATAACCCCAATTTTATGTTAGATTGCAGGTTAAAATAAATCCTTCTTTATCTATCCAACCACGAACCAGTTTTGTCACAGCCTGAGTACCGATCTGTGGTGCTTTGACAGTTTCACTGGTTCACACCACCAAAGCAGCTTACTGACAGTTTCATCAGATGTTGCCCTCCAGACTACAATGAATAACTGCTGTAACTACTGCTGTGCTGGCACCATCACATGGTTTAGCAGCAGTACCCCTACCTTTCACCTATAGACCAGCTGCTGAATAAGTATATCAGGTAATATTTTCTAGAGATACAGGGAGCTGCATCTGCTTCATTAAAGAGGTTTTCAGCTGCTTGCAGGACTCGGCTGCATTACAGAGGATCAGGAGTGGTACGCCACAAGACTCAGCACAATCCAGTACACCTGGAAGCCTCAGCCAAACAGGTGAACAAGTGCAAAGGGCACCAAATTCAAAACAAACCTAGTAGCCCTTATACAGCTGGGGTAAACAGGGAGCATGCCAGATACTACCCAGAGATTGCTGACAATTGGAGTGTCTGTGGTTGGAGGATGCAACTGATTGTTGTTTTAAAGGGCTGTATTTTCTTCTAGAGGGCTGAATTTACATTTGAGGGTTGTTCTTTCTGTATTTTCCTTTAGAGGGATGCATTTTCATTTAGAGGGCTGTACTTTCTGTATTTTCTTTTAGATGACTGCATTTGCTTCATTAAGGAGGTTTTCTGTTGCTTGCGAGACTTGACTGCATTACAAAAGATTTGGAGTTGAATGCTGTGAAACTCAACACAGTATGGCTGAGGGCTTATTAAGTGCCCACTATAGCTCAGACCTGCTCTTCTTCCTCTGTGCCATGTACACCCCGATCTGCACCCTTGATTTCCAGCATGATCCCATCAAGCCCTGCAAGTCTGTGTGCAAGTGTGTCCAAGCTGACTGCTGCGATAATCCTCATCAAGTACTGGCATACCTGCCCTGAGAGCTTGGCATGTGAGGAGCTACCTGTCTATGACTGCAGGATCTGCATTTCACTGGAGGATATTGTCCCCAATGAGGGAGCTGATAAGTACAGCAGGGTATGTGGGAATAGGCAGATCGAAATGGAGGTGGAGAACATGCATATGGAGAAAGGGATGCATGGGAGAAACTATGGATCCTACAGATAATGCTAGTGTGGAGATTCCATGTCAGGAGCTTTGGGAGTTCGTGGGGGCTGTATCTTTAACCATGGCTCCCTTCCATTAAATGACAATGCTGAGTGGGTCATATAGTGATTACTTCAGGACTGTAAGGCTGGACTGTAGTGGGCCCCCTTATATTTTTCAACACCATTGTCATCTGGCCCTAATTTTGCTTCATAGTCATCCCCCTGTTTTCACTAAAACCCCATGATTCAATCACTGAAGAGTGGCCATTGAATAAAGCAATGGTGGGTGGGGGTGGTACAATACACAGAGAGTGGGAGTGGCAGTTTTTTTTTGTTGTTGTTTGCACTATGGAGAATATTACTCAGCTCCTGCTGCTACTTTGGGGCTGCTTTTTGTTACACAGAGGTGGAGCCCATGCCAGCTGGCATTATACAAATGATAGTATTTCTTATAAGAGCGCTCCAGTCCTTTCAAGTACACAAAGTTTACACCCATGAAACTGTGACCACTGGCATACTCTGCTTGTGTGGTCACTGGTCTGTCAGAGAGGAGCTCAGTGTAGATTGCTCTATATTGGGCTAATCCATGACACAACTCTGAAATGCCATTCTCTGAAACAAAATATTTCTTGCGCACTTGCAAGGAAACATAAATATTCAGACAAAAGGAGATAGTGTGTCTATTTTAATTGCCTGTTCGTTCTGACAAAATAATCATGCTATTCCCGATGTATTTGTCTAGTCTAATTTTGAATGTTTCAAGCTTCCTACTGTATACAATTCTTCTGGTAAGCTGTTCCACATCAAAACCACTCTTTCAATAAACCACCCCTTTCTTTTATTGGTCCTATTTTGTCCCCTATCAATTTTAACGTATATCCTCTCATTCTGTGCCTTGCATAGCCCTCTCAAGTCATGCATCAAAAACATGACAACATGTACGGACAGTGAGAGGACACCAGCTCCTCCAGAAGGGCTGCAGTTACAGACAGAATACAGAAAGAAAAAAACAAAGACACTGCTCACTGACCAAGAATCAGAAAGTAAATATTTTTGTAGCTTATTATCAAGGCCACAGACTATTGAGACACTATGTTAACACATCATTGTACCACCTGTCATAGGAGACTTCATCTGGGGGCTCAGATGCCTTCCAGTACTTTCTGGTTCTTGATGTCTGCACAGTTTCTTTGTTTTAGTTTAGTGGATCACAAATAGAGATGTGCCAAAGTTTGAATTTGCTGGCGAAGTTGCCGTGAAGTGGCCAGAATCTGCATCTGCATACTTTCTCAAAGTTTTCCCTACCATCAGCAGCTTTGACTTCACCCACAATTGTGATGTTTTCCATATGAACAGTGGAATTCTGCCAGTGAAGTGCAGAATTTCACCCACAAATGGCTGATTTTCACTTGTGAGCAGCAAAATTCCACCATTTGTGGGTGGAATTCCACCATTTGCAGTGAAATTCTGCACTTCAGGGATTGATCCACACATCTCGAATTGCACTGAATTCGTGAATTTAGCCAACTTCACCCATCTCTAGTCACAAAAATGACACAAGCATAAAAAAAGTCCCATAAAGCATTTTTCTTCTGTAAAATGAGGGAAGTGTTGCAAATGCATCAACATGTTTAAAAATCACATTCAAACATTTTGATGCATTTGCTGTGGCACTGCTGCTGCAAAACAAGTGCTGTAGGTCCCGTGTCCAGAACTCTGACAATCAAAAATGTTAAGTATAAAAAAAAATGTTAAGTATTGTAGAAATATTTATGAAAGACTTAGCCCTTTAGTTAATTGTTGTAAGTTTGGCTTTATTCTGTTTAAGTTTGAGCCTGGGAGAAGAAGAGCCATACCTATGAAGGTAATCAAAATTGTGAGGCCCATGATACAACTTTAAAATGTAGCTTGCTATATTTCAATGCAGGAGAACTGCATTTAGGATTAGAAAGCATGAGACCGGGTGGCATTCCATCTGATAAGCTTGCACATGGGTCCATAATCAAATTGGGTAAAGTCAGTGCTGTGCCACAGGGGACTGGATAATTAAGCAATAAGGCATGACAGGGTGTGTGTTATTGTGTAATAACATCATGCCTCAGGTGGGTGAAGCATGGGCTGCAGGCCAAGTGCAATCAACCCCTGAGAAGTGACTTTATTACACAATAACACATCTCCCTGGAGTACCTTATTGCTAATGTACAATGACTCCTTTGTAATAAAATTACAAAAAAAGATTCAAAATATGCTTAAATATATATTTTAGTCACTTTTTTAGTAAGTAGGTATATACATAATGAAAAAATAGTGCTGCTGTGTTGTTTTGCCCAGTAGGTGGAGCTGCTCTTTTTGGTTTGGTACACTGGTCTCCCCCCCCCCACCAAGATTCCTCTTTGGTAAGCTCTCTTTGCTAGTTCACTTTAATTGATGCAGTCCTGCAGCCTGCCCTAGGACGAGGTTAAAATGTATGCTTTTTTGTATTATTTTTCTTTGATGGGAAACGGTATGCTGTGTAAGACAGAACTTGAAGTAGCCAGGTGGAGACTTTTAGTGTTCCATTCCTACTCAGTAAGCTGGCTTGTACCACAACAATGCAGTAGATGAGTTACAGCATTTTTTTTAATAAACTGGCACATATTTTCGGAACAGCCATTGCAGGCAGCTTTGTGGAGAAATAGCCAGGTGGTTAGGAGTGAGTGAGCGCGCACTGGAGGCATGGAGAGTGAAGCCAGTTGCATGCAGCAGCCACCAGAGTAGCTATTTCTTCAGTCAAGATCACTCTGCTGAACAGGAGGAGCTGATTGGAGTCACAGCTTTCTTTTATGTTTATTTATTTATTTTGTTTTAATTGCAGATTGTTGGCTGTGTGCAGGTTGGTGATGCTGACAATGTATGGCCACAACAATGGAAGTACAAACGGGCGTCCGCTGGCTGTCATTTGTAGCCATACGCAGCAGTGATGTGAAGAAGCAAATTGTCTTTCTTTTTGCCAATTGTAATGTGGTTGCATGGTTAGTTGGAGGAGCAAGGGATGTGGGAGGTGAATCTAAAAGGGTTCAGTGTTTCTTGTGGCTGCTGGGGGCTAGGGCATCTGTACATACTGAGCACAGAGGGTTTCTGTGCACTAACGTGGGCTTGATTCTGATTTTTGTGCTGCTGTGTGAGGGAGGGATTTCATATATATGTTATGAGGCCATGTGTGTTTGCCTGGAGTTGATCCAGTGATATTATTTTCAAATAACATCACTAGTTCAGAGGCACACTGACCAATCAGATTTCAAGGAATTTTCTTGCCATTGTAGAATATGGACTCTACATCTCTTCCGTCATGACAGTGCTACATTACTGTGGTTATACATAGGCATGTACTGTAGATGTAGATGTAAAAAAGAGAGATAGAGAGTGGCAGTGTTACAGTGTTAAGGTAAAGCATACAGAATCTGGAGATTTGAGTTTGAATCCCAGTTGTACCACTTGCTCACCTTGTGACTTTCAGCAAGTTATTTTACTTTTCTGTGCTTAACTGTCTCTCTTTTTCTCCCTGTCTCCCTCTGTCTGGCTGTCTCTCTATTTCACTTTTTCTCTCCCTCTCTTTCCTTACTGTCTTAACTTCACTTAACTGCGCTGTGCTTGCCAAGTGGCTGCTACAAAAGAGTATGGCTTTTAAAGCCCTTTCAGGTATAGTGCACATGAAAAGAATTTTGTAAAACCAAATGCCATATTTCTTTATATAAACCCCTATGGTGGGGTTACTAGTATGGTCGATCTTGTTCCTCCTTTCTGTAATGCAGGTATTCAGTTGCTTTTGCCCTCTGAGTATAACAGGGGATCTCAGGGAAAAGCCTAAAGGAAAAAAGAGTGACGAAGTGTCAGTAGGAAGAGAACTGTGAGGGGATTCCCTCACCCATTGGGCCTTTGGGATTGACTTTGTCTAGGGCAGAGGAGAGGAGAGGAGAGCAGTTATAGGTGGCCCACAGCTGTGACCATGTGTCTCAGAGGGGCCTTCACAGTGTGCCCATCAGGCAGATAAGCAATCAGGAGCTGTCCTGCTCCACAAAGAGAGAATTCACTTATGGGTCTCCAGTGATCTGGGAGATAGGATCACCAAGCCATAGTGAGTTTCAGAATCTGTTATTGCAGCAGCACTGAAATCATGGGCTACATAAACTAGTAAAAATGTACTGTGGCTGGGGAGTTGCAGTTGGTCTTGGGTCTCTGTGGTGATACAGATCATCCTCTAATTTCTAGTTCAAACATAATCCTTGTTGGGAGATATAGGAATGCCTTTCTGTGGTTGATGGCCACCATATAGTCCCTTGAAAGTCTGTCAGTAATGTCCTGAGAGTGCCACGAGCTACAAATGTAAGGCCAGAGGCTGATTCCAGATATGAGGTGAGTAAGATGCCTGATGGTTCTATCCCCACTGCCAGGGTTACATTGAGGTATGAAGGGTCTGGAGGGTATGAGATCACCCCTGGGGTAAATCCTCATTATACTATTCACTCACCTTGGGAGAGAGGTTGTGTCTGGAGGGTAAAGCTTTAAACCCCACCACAGAGTAACGTCACTGACTGCCTACAAGCTCTGCGTGGGACAGAGTAACTGAGAATGAAAGACCTAAAAAGTGAAATGTACAGAAGATAGCCAGTACCAGAGGCTGCTGCTCAAGCTAATGGTGGGATTATTCTGGTGGAAAGTTACTTTGATTGCTCAAGGTTACACCCATTTAAAGGGGAATTAACCAGGGATCAGGATATCATGTTTAAAACTCATAAAGCATGGGCGAGAATCATAACAGTACCACCATTATAGTATGAGGGAGCAAACCACCAGAAATTTGCATCTTAAGTTGTATGCTGCCATGACAGAAGCAGTATAGCACAGTGGTTTAAATTTCTGAACTACAAACCTGGAGATCTGGGTTTGAATCCCCCAGCCCCCACTTGCATACTGTGTGACCCTAAGCAAGTCACTTAACTTCCTTGTGCTCCCAGGTCACACCTGTAAACAAGCTTTCAGCTTAGTGTGTTTCTCCTGGTTAAACAAAGAAACAAAAAAGCCCCATATCCATTTTGCTAAGGAATGTAGTTGAACTGAATACAACTGATGTGACTCACAGCTGTTCAAATAATTTCTGTTTCATGTATGAGTGCAGGAGAACTGAACCAATGAGTCAGTCCACATGAAGCTGGCCAGAAGCTAAAGGTAACACAATAGTTTGACGAGGGTAATGTTTGTGGGATCCCCCCTGTTCTCTTTAAATGGAATGGCAGCACAACACATGACACAGCTCAAGAGACATTTCCCCAGAGAAGGCAACCTTAGGTAGTAACTGAGGAAGGAACCTTTGAAGTAAAAGTACTACAAATAAGAAAACCCATGGACTGTTAATGAAAACAAGTGCCACTGACTCTAAAGACAACCCCCCTAAGCCATTTTCTTCTTCAAATTGACTGTCAGGCTTAAGTCCCTAAAGCTGATAGACCCTCCTACAATCCCTTTGAAATCAAGTTCCCTAGTGTATATATTGTTGGTGCAGTTTGACTCTTTTTCTTATCCAGTCAGCACATAAACGCACTTCAGATTCAGTATGTTATATATTCTGTGGGAGAGGGACTGTCTCATGGAGAGCTCATATAAACCAGCAATGCAATTTAGCATCATGCTGCTTTGTTATGTGGCTGCTTCAGAAATGGCCAAGGTGATACTTTTTTTTTTTTGTAGATTCTATTTATGCTGTCTGCATCCATGGTGGGGAATCATCCCCATTCAGCCCGTTATATGGGGTCTCAATGTTCTGACCATATTCCAGCCTCCACCATGACCAGGCTAAGCAGAGAGGACCATGGATTACCCCCCACAGAGGGGCCCTCCTGAAAGGGGATATGAGGGAGACCACATCACCCTTGAGCCTCTTCCCCTTGGGTTGGGCTTTATTTGGAGGTGGCAGACAGTACCCCTTCAGAGGCATCATGCTCATGGAGCAGAGGGTTTTTCCATTATATGTTCCTGAGGACACAGCCATGCAATTAGATCATTGCACTGTGAGCATGTTGAATAACCACTCCCAAGATGTCAACCGCATCCCCACCAAGTATAGTGGTGTTCCTGACTTGGTTCTCCCAGTCACCACTAGAGGCTGCTAAGTGCCGTGAAATGTGGCTCCACCCTCCCCAGTAGAGGAGAGCAGTCCTCCAGACCCTTGATCCTACTCCTTCCCTGCCAACTCCCGACGGCCCGAGTCCACTCCTAAACTAGGGTTGCCTGTGTGGTGTGAGGTGTGGTGTCCAGCGCCTCAACCCTCAGAGCCACCGGACTGACTCATCAAGGTGATATTTACTCCATGATCTTCCTCCCTAGCTCAATGCACATGATGGAGTTGTTTGCAGACAGAAGACCTGGTACCCACTTCTGGCCACATTCATCCTGGCCCATTGTGACTGGAACTTGGGACAGTGGAAGAGGGGAAAACTTTCAAGAAAAAAAAGGCATGAGTGTTGAAAGCGGCGTTCCAGGAGTGCAGAAGGGGGGCATCGATCCAGGAGTCAGAGATAATCGGAAGAGTGGAAAACTTCCAACAAAAACAAGGAAATGGATCCCACACCACCGATAATCACGCACTCGGAAGCAGCTGTTTACTTTAAAAGGTGCCTGCATTACCTATGGACTCAACTGGACAGTACCCCTGTTGATCTGATGCTGCTCAGAAACTTACAAGAGAACAGATAAGAAAAGTTTTGCTGGCCTAAACAATCAAGTGGAGAGAAATAGATATTGTGACAGAATGTTTTGAGCTGAGGTTGGCAAAGCTACTTGTTAGTAAAAACAGGTGCTCCAAGGTAAGAAATTTAAACTCTGGAAAAGTGAAGCTCTGACTCTGGACATGAGCATTGGTGTCAACATTGTACAGAGTCATGGCTTCACTTTTCAAAGTTTAAATTTTGTATCTTGGAGAGCCTGTTTTCTCTATCAACTAACTTTGCCCACCGCAGCTCAAAATGCTCTTTTATAATATCTTATTCATAAAGTAGTAGTAATGATTTTATTCATAAAATGAACATGGTAGTAACCCACTGAGTATAAAAATAGGCTCATTTACAAGGGACTCCATGCAAAAAAGAAACAATGGTCCAATAACATACAAAATACTTTTGTTACAATAAATAAGACACTAAGGGCCAGATATTCAAAACTTTGCCCCGGGGCTAAATTAGCACTGCCCGGTGGGCAAACTGAGCCCAGAGCAAAAAGCAAGCTATATTCAAAAGGAATAGCCTGGAGCAAAACCAGCTGAATATAGTAATCAAAGGAAGCCAGGCAAACAGGGCCAGGAGTGCAGGGCAAAAATAGCCCGTGAATAAGACAGCACTGAATATATTTTCCCAATTGTTTAACCATGTGAGACACACTAAGCTGAAAGCTTGTTTACAGGTGCAACCTGGGAGCACAGGGAAGTTAAGTGACTTGCTTAGGGTCACACAGTATACAAGTGGGGGCTGTGGGATTCAAATCCAGGTCTCCAGATTTGCAGCTCAGAACCTTAAACCACTGCACTATACTGCCTCTCTGGTTTATAGTTATATGTTATAGCAACAGGGAAGTGCACACTGCTACTGCAGCTCATTAGACCCTGGAGAAAGCCAGTGTTGCAGGTGGAGAACATTGTGTGTGACTGTACAGAGATGCCTAACATCTACTGCAAACAACAATGTAAGCCACACACTGCAGAAGTGTGCTATGCTGAAGTGAGGTTTGCCCGGCGCTAACCTGATTGCACAGTGCTAACACAATAGCCCAGTGCAAACTGGTTAGCTTGGGGCAAACGGGAGTTATATTCAAAGCTCCCATGCAAATGAGTCTACTTAGGTAAGCTATGGGCAAACAGGTGCATTTGCATCTCATTAACTGTTGCTTAGCATACATTACCATGCACTTTGCCCAGTGCTACTGCATGGAGCACAAAGCTCCCCCTTTTGGTTGGAATGGAAGTACAGGCTGGACACCGCAGGCCAAGGCATGCCCACAGCATTCCCCTGTTGGTTGGAAAGGAAGCACAGGTTGGATGCAGCAGGAATTGTGTGCTGGCAGACACAGTCAGTGCATACATACCTCTCAACCCCTTGCCTCCTGAATCAGGGATAAGGCTTAAAAAATCAGGGACAAAGATCCAAAGTCAGGGACACAGCCTAAAAAGTGATACTATTCACTCAGAATGCTGATAGAATAAGGGGATTTGTGAGAAGATGCATTCTCAGAAGAAGAACAGGTCTGTAACTTCAATGATCGACAATTGTTGTGTGTGTTTATTCCCCACTGTTCTGTCACAAAACAACAACTTTTATGAGGGACAGAGGAAAATATGGATGCAACATCAGGGACGTTCCTGACAATCAGGGACAGTCGAGAGGTATTGGTGCATACAAGGTACCCATGCATATGTGCACCTATGACACACCCATTTCTCTGGTAGTCTAGTGGTCCCCCCACCCTCCAGCACAAATCCTGACCCCCATTCCAGGTTGAAAAAATGAATTTCCCTGATAGTCTAGTGGTCCCCCCACCCCTCCAGTTTCATTACAGTAGCGCTCATTCATACCTAAGTTGGCAGCAGGACGTGGTGGCCAGAGGAGGGCTGAGCTGGTCACTGGCTTTATTCGTGGGCTGCTATTTTGCTGAGCAGGGGTGTCACTGCCAGGTGGGGGGAGACCACTAGACTACCAAGGAAAAATACTTTCTTTTATTTTGTACGGGGGTCGGAATTCGTGCCGGGGGTGGGGGGACCACTGGACTACCAGGAAAAGTTACTTTTATTTATTTTGCACGGGTGGATTCATGCTGGGGGTGGGGACCACTAGACTACATGGAATTCTTTTTAACCTGGAATGGGGGTTGGGATGGGGAATCGTGCTGGGGGGGACACCACCATATTATCGCTAGCTTTTTGTCGGCAATGTTGAGCGCCATGCTACAGATTGCGCTAATGCCTGTAGTGCGGTGCTATACATTTGAATATGCTGGTGCACTAGCATTCAGGGCCCCTCCCCTCAGTCCCTCCCTTGCATACATTATAATTTAGCCTCTGTGCTAACACCTAGCGCTGGCGCTAAATGTCCTTTTGAATATTGCAGTCGGGCGCAAATTCGGCGCTAGTCCAGTGCAACGGATTTGCACCCTGCCCTAAACTTTGAATATCTGGACCTAAATATAAATATAGACACTGAGCTTAATAACACTACAAAATATATTGCACATACATCCTGTATAACATCAAGAAGTATCCTGAACAGTGCATTTCTAAGCCACTATCCAACATACTGATTGATACAACAATATCTTGATGTGCCAATTTGGTCTATGAACTGTTTATTTATCTGAGCCCAGCTCACATTAGCTCCTTGCATTCTTAAGTCGGGGGTAAGTTGTTCCAACTTTGGGGTCCCAAACATGCAATTGTAGTACCTCCATGCATTGTTCTCTTTCTGGGGACTATGAACTCAAAATAATGGGTTGATCTCAAGTATCGTGCCGAGGCTTTCAGTTTAAAATCATTAACAATGTATCCCAGAACATTTTTCTTAATGACCTTAAACATTAATTTAGTCATATGATGATTTATTTTGTTATCTAAATGTTCGCATTGTAGCTCTCTATAGAAAGCGCAAAGATGGGTCAGCCTAGGAGCTTCCAAAATATATCTAACCATTTTATTATACATAATAGCCACTAATTATATCTGCATAATCTATGGCTGGTACCAACATGGTTTTAATTATGTGCAACTTGGTATATCTAGAAAAATTATTTAAAAAAAATTATTTTTAAACCTATAAAGCATCCTTAGCTGTTGTCCTAATCTTTTCACCATTCTATTAATATGTACTGTCCATTTACAATGATAATCAGTCCATAAGCTGAGATACTTATATTCCTCTACCTGCTGTAATATAGAGCCATCGGCCACTTTAATGTCCAAGACATTATTACTGTGTAAAACTTTATTTTTATTCCTAAATAACATCACTTTAGTTTTCCCACTGTTTAATACTAATTTATTAATCTGATAGTAATTTTGTAATTCATTAAAGGCTTCCTGCAAACCACATTGTATGCTAGTTGTTTCTTCCCCTGCCAGACACAAAACTGCGTCATCTGCATACTGATGGCGCATTATGTTCTGGTATCCAAATTCCACATCATTTGTATACAAATTAAAAAGCAGGGGCCCCAAAAGCGATCCTTGTGGTACTCCCTGCGTCGACGCTCTACAATTTGAATAATACGAATCAAGGTAAATTGTTTGTAACCTACCTTTTAAATAACTATTAAACCAAGCCATTACATTATCAGAAAAACCAAAACAGTTTAATTTATATAACATAATGTCATGATTTAAAGTGTCAAAAGCCTTTGATAAGTCTATTAATATAGCTCCCATCAGTAATCCTTTATTCATGGCTGTCTGAACGTCACCAGTCACCCTTACCAGAGCAGTCTGTGTTCTATTTTTATCTCTAAAGCCAGTTTGGTTCCCTTTTAGGATGTCATACTCATTTAGATACTACTTAACCTGTTTTGCAATCAGTTTCTCAAAGTCTTTGGCTGCAACCGGAAGAAGTGAGATCGGTCTATAATTTGAAATGTCTCCCTTAGACCCAGATTTAAAAATAGGGACCACTTTTGCAGACTTCCACTCCACTGGCATCTCCATGGTGGTCAAAGACAAATTATAAATATATGAAAGTGGATATGCAATTACCGGAGCAGCATACTTCAGTAATTTCCCATATATTGCATCAGGCGCAGTAGCTTTGTTATCATCTATTTTTAGTAACTCAAGCAACACTTCTTTAGTTTTTATATAGAACAAATTGAATTGTGGTCCCTCTGCTTTCTTATTATCAATTTTTTTATTACTTATAGATTGTATAATATCTTTTTTCAGCATCTTTCACTAGCCCCAGATTCACAAAATAGTCATTAAAACCATTTACCACTGTTTGTCCCAATTCTATGTTCCTGCCATTTATACTAAACACTTTTGGGTATCCAGTTTTACCTGTTTTTTGCAGTTTATTGATTAAGTTCCAAAATTTACCCAGATGGGAAAATTGTGTTTCCTTCAGGGTCTGTTTATAATATTCAGCTTTTACCTTTCTCTCTTCTTTTAAGCAGTTATTTTTTAAAGCCCTATATTGATCCAAATCTACCTTCTTCATTGTCTTTTTAGCTTTTTTCCATTGTCAGTTTCTTTTTTTTTCTTATATCATGCAAGACCCCTTTATACCATATCGCATTTTTTGGGCTATGAAGAACTTTTCTAAATGGTGCATGTTGGTTACATACTTCAACAAATTCCTTCGTAAAGTACTGAAAAGCTTCATCAACTGCTGAAATTAGTGTAATTCTTTCCCACATAACCTCTTCCAGATCTAGCATAAACGGAACATAATCAAAATGCTTAAATGATCTTTTAAACTCCCAACTTCCAGTTAACGCTCCTTTTTCTTTAGCTCTGACACATATAGGGCCAGATATTCAAAACATTGCCCCGGGGCTAAAGTAGCACTGCCAGGTGAGCAAACATAGCCCAGAGCACAATGCAAGCTATATTCAAAAGGAATAGCCCAGAGCAAACAGCTTCTGAATACAGCATGGGAATGAGGCCAGGCAAACTGGGCTGGGAGTGCAGGGCAAAAGTAGGCCTGGAATAAGACGGCTCTGAATATAGTAACCAGAAAGTGCAAACCACAACAGTAACACAGTGCATAGTGATGTGAAGGTAGATAGAGGTGAACTATGTGGCCAATGTGTGTGCCAGGAAATGTGTGGACCCAGTACAGCTGCAGGCAGCAGCGGATATGAAAGAACAGTGTTCAAAACTGTATAATATTCCTCGAACCGTTAGCACCGCACTAACACATTTGCACGGCTTTAGCATGGAGCTAAGCCATTTGACTGGTGCAAACACATTTGCCTGGTGCTAAACTTTGCCATATTCAAAAGTGGCATGCAAATGAGCCTACTTAGGTAGTCTCTGGGCAAACATCCAGATTAGCATCTCATTATGCCCTGATTTGCATGCAGTTTGCCCAGTGTTACTGTAGGATCCCACAGCTCTACCTGTAGGTCAGTCCGGAAGTACAGGGGCTGGCCAGGTTTGGCTGCAGCTCCAGCTGTAGGTCAGTCTGACAGTGCATGATGGTAGCTGCAGGATACATGTATGCAGTGCAGCATAGCATTGTGTACCCCAGGGGACAACACAGCATAGGCACATGCGGTGGTGGTGATGCATGCAACTGTCACACTGTAGGGCATGCTACAGTGCACAGCAGACACCACAGCAGTAAGGGGGACAATAGTGTGAGGGACACAGCAATGCCTATGGTGTGTAGGGTAGTGATGACCACTGCACTGTACACAGTGACAAGCCCACCTTGCGGGTGTATACTGCCAGGGGACATTACTGTCACACTGTTGTGCGACCCACAGATGTTGGACCTCTGGCATGAGATGCTCATAGTGACATAAACATGGCTGGCTGTGTGTGTTGTGGTGTATGTACAGCTGTGCGGTATGTGTCTGGGGGGGCATGTATGATCGGACAGGCACACTGGTATTGGGGTATTCCCAATACTGGCCCATGTGCACTGTGTGCTATGTCCCAGCCTTGTGGCCACACCCGGTCGGTGGTGAGGCCTGGCAACCCGTACACCCTCCCTTCAACACCCACCATGCCCATAGTGCTGCATGTGTGTGTGCTGGCATCTGTTGGTCATCACAGACGTATGGTCTGCAGGTGTGTGCTGCATGACCACATTACCATGGTGACTCCCGGGGGCCGGGTCACCACATACTGCCTGACATGGCTGGGACTGGTGACATCAGTGAGCATCATGTTTCCTCCATTTCTGGCTTTTTCTCTGTGTCATAGTCATATGTTAGGGTTGTGCTAGGCCGCACTAAAGACACGCTAATGCTGTGCAAGGCCAGAATGTCACACAAAGCTGTTTGCCCAGAGTTAAGACCAGTTTTTCTTGGGCAATAATTTGTACTGCACAAAGGGTTGCACTAAGTTGCGCTAAACACCTTAGCGTGGCACTAGTCGCTGAATATCTCATAGCGCCTGTATTCATGTTCAGTTTCCCCTTGCATTTTTTATGGTTTACCCAGTGCTAATGTGGTTTGTACATGCTATTTGGCCTTTTGAATATAGCAGACCCGTGCTAATCCCGCGTTAAACCCATGCAAACGGTTTGCACATCGTGCAAAGCTTTGAATATCTGGGCCTCAATGCCTTGATGGTCACTAAAGGCATCTACAAGGACCCGACTCTGTTTATAATTATCTTTTTTGAGGTAAAGAGTAAATCCAAGGTTGATGAAGTGTCACCATTCCTAGGGTTAATTCTTGAAATCCCCTCAATCAATTGGTACAATTCCAAACTAATATTCATATCAATTAATTCATGTTCAGGTGTAATCATTTCCCAATTTTCATTAAAATCTCCAGTCAATAATATTTCATGAGATAATTTATATTTCTTCAAATAATCATGCATGATATCATAATTAGACAAATTCATTTTTGGTGCTTTATAGACCCCCAATAAAAATATAAGCTGTATGAAAGGAAGCTTCAGTTCCATGCCAAATCCTCTATGCCTTGTAAATCAACATCTATAGTAATAGGCTTAACATCCAAATTCAATTTGGTGTACATCATGACTCCACCACCCCTCTTATTTCAGTCTGCCCTAAAAATTTGATATCCATCTATTTCTAACAATGTGAAAGGGGTCTTGACGTCCAGCCATGTTTCACTAATTACAATAATTTGGGGCTTATAGTCTAAAGTCTATTCTCTGAAGGCATCCACCTTATTAATTATGCTACATATGTTAAAATGTACACAAGAGAAAACATTTTTGTCCAAGGAATCTAGCTCGAATGTTTCTGTTTATAATGGGCCAGGATTAGCATGAATATCCCCACACAATAACAGTAAAGTGATAACTATGTAGTTGTAATGATACCTTTCTTAGTACATATCTTATCTGTCACAAACCTCAACAGTATATACAAAGCTTTATATGAAGCTGTCGTGAGTTGCTCTCCATTGGTGGTCCCCTGACAGTAACTAGTTAACCTACTCAAGGCCCCAAACAAACATTTTGGCATGAAGTGAGAAGATACTCTGTTGTTTTCATAGCAGTTTGCATTCATATTAAAAACATCTTGGCTATATTCAGTGGCAGTAAT
This sequence comes from Neoceratodus forsteri, assembly GCA_016271365.2. Taxonomy (NCBI): domain Eukaryota; kingdom Metazoa; phylum Chordata; order Ceratodontiformes; family Ceratodontidae; genus Neoceratodus; species Neoceratodus forsteri. The sequence continues at coordinate 1,273,342,208 of CM057450.1, read as the reverse complement.
GCTATATAAGGAAAGTAATATAAATAACAAACCCAACATATATACATTCTTAGGAGCGGACATTATTATTGAAACAATGAGTTTAGAAAATAAAACCCCTAATATTAAAATAAACTTAAAAATTGTTACCACCATACGACTAACACTGTCTAATCTAATATTGCTCAATCCCTATGCCTAATATACAGGCTAATCAGATGGAGCTTACCCTCCCTTTAAATCAGAGAAAATTGAAAAAGAAAATTAATAAACAAAAAAACTATTGCTAAGTGGCACTCGCGCTCACGGTGCTCGTGCAGTGGGGCAGCACGAGTTTTAAAGTTGCTGCGACCTCCCGTTCTTGCTGATTCACTCAATGGTGCACCACCAGACCCCCTCTTCTAAATCAGCACAGGAGCTTCACAGTAAATCAAACAGTTCTTGTAAGTCATGTAGCACTAAACAGGCAAATGCAGCACAGTTCATTCACTTCAACAGCACACTTGTCAGCAGGCACAAGACAGTTTAATCAGGCACAACTAGGGAAGTATCTAGTCAGCTCTTTTTTCTGAATGATCCCAAAATGGTTGCAGAGCTCTGCCCACTGCAGCCATAAAAATGGCCCTTTGAGGCTCATATCAAACATGACCATTGTCATCTGCTTTTTGTTGTTGTGTGGTTGACACCCATGCATGACTAAGAGTTCCTCCCACTGCCAGAACTGCCCACCACTTGAACATCCCCTGACACCCTGACCTGCCCACCACTCAAGAGTCCCTCCTAGAGCCAGACTCGCTCACCACCTGAACATCTCCTAACAACTGTGTAAACTCAAAGTCCCTCCTGCTATGAACACTGCCCATCGCCCTAACATCCCTAACACCCATGCACAACACAAAGTCTTTCTCCCCTGTGCACTGCTATATCTGCATTCCACTATAATATCCTCAACACCTTGACCAATGGGCTTAGAGTCCCTTCTGCTGTCAGACCCTCCAATTCTCAAAACATAACACATCAACCACAACACTATTCAAAGGTCTCTTCTGCTGCCAGACTCACCTGCCAGCCATACATCCCCTAACACCACAGCAAGACTCATTCTTGTTTTTTTTTCCTTTAACCTGCCTGCCTTAATGGGTCTCAGTCATTGAAAGGTCTTCTTTTAGTGCCCACTGTGGTGGGCCTCAGCACAGCATTAGGTCAGTGGCATTACATTTCTGCCAGAAGCTTCAATCAGCCATAGATGAGTCAACTGGGATCCTGAATCCAAGAGTTGACCCACTGTTTCACTGTATGAAAAACATGCACTTAACCTTCAGTCTGTTGGTGTGGCCAAAATTAGACAGTTTTTTCACTGGATGACTATAAAAAGGTAAACTAAATCACTTACATGTAAGCAGCTTTGTCTACAACTCCAACCCCATTATTACCAAGTTCACTATATTGTTTTATTTAGTTGCTGCTTTTTCAGTTTAAAAACAGTACAGTACTTAGAACACATATTCCAGAAGCCTTCTCTTGATGACACTAATTAGTGTAGAAATCCAGTCGCAAATAACCTTCCATGTTCTTATCGTATGAACTGCAGCAGCGGCTCACTATTGCAGTGCTAGAGCAGTAGGCAGGTGAATTTTTATGATCTCCTCTCCAGCCCTGCTGGCAGATGGCTCTGAAAACTAATTATTTTTCTTTCTGCTCACCTGGCCCTCCTTTATTGCTCATTCAGGCCTTCACATAGTATCACTTCCCCTGGTATTCCTTCTATACACTGATAAGAAACCCATGCAGTCCCAGATCCTTTTCTATCCATAATAGGAAGTAGTCTTCTCCTTTCCATGGTGTGCTAGGAGAAGGATAGCAGGTTTTCGTGGCCTGGGACTTTCTGGGACATTGGTGGAGGAAGTGTTATTTAAGCATGGACTTTACTGATGTGGATGAGACATCAGTCCATGCAGTCACAATATTTAGTCATTGATTAAAATGGCATCATACAGTTTTTTTTGGTTTTTTTTTAAGAGAAATGTATTTCTAACATCCATACATTCATTAAATGTTTTTTTAATTTCGGTATATTTGGGAAAAGGCTTGTATTCCTAGTTTTGTAATTTATATCTCCAGTCAATAAATATAGAAAAATAGACAATGATGCAGAAAAAGACCAGAGGTCCATCCAGTCTACCCAAGTTCCCTATAACCCTTGGAACCTACTGTTCCTCCAGGGTACTAACACTACCCATCCTCTCTCTATTCTCCGCCTTGGTCATGTCTTCCCTGGTAACCAATATTCCCTTCATTATGCCCCAGCCCTGCTTGAATCCTCTGATTATTTTTGCACCCACCAATTCATTTTCACTGAGGTTACTTTTGACCTTACAAATTAAGGTTCCAACATAAGCACACCAACCCTCATTTTTGGGTTGACAGTACCCCTCTATGGATATGCTGGAAGGTAGTAGTCATCATAATCACAGCTACAAATAGACATCTGTGCTTTTGTAATATATATATATTGTATATATATATATATATATATATATATATACACACACGTATATATACACACAGTGACATTCTGATATGTGTGAATCCCAGCCTATGTTGAGAGATTCCCATACAGTACATATCTGTGTGAAGGGGAACGCTGACAGTGCCCAACACAATGTGTACTTTTTCAGAGTGGGTATGGCAACCTACAGCGTGAACTTTTAAAAACTTCAAAGTCTCATATCTAAGTTCAAGAATAAAGAAAAATTGGTATATTGATGTTTTTGCCAGAAATACAGTAGTACTAAAAACTTATATGATTTTTTTTTCCTGGACAACAAATGTTGCTTCTTTAACTAGCTAGTAGCATTTTAATGAGCATTTCTGTATTTAGCTACAAATAAAATAATTCAAGTAGCTACTGTAATTTTACAGGTTCTCAATCAAAAATCCGTGATTTGTTTTAGACATGGCAAAAATGTTGGTCATTGGCTAAAATTGTCAGGTGACAATTTGCCAGAATTAGCCAAAATACTGTGAGGTTTTAGACATCCAACTTAAAACATTGTTCAGCCTACCAACCTTTTAAGAAAAAATGCAGTGCAGTTACAGCCATAGAGATCAAATATACATAACACTAGAGTGGACATCAGGTGATATTTTTGGGACTCTAAGTTGCCGTATCCAAGTTATTCAACACCACTAACATTAGCAAAGTGATAGACAGGAAGTAGTAGAATCACATGATATCCCCTCCAATTATTATATATTCAATTTCTGTGGTTACATCAAAACAGCCCTCTGGTCTTGCCTCCTGGGGAGGAGAAGTTCTGTATTTACAAGCAAAACTGTTTTACCAGGTAATCAATACAGAGAACAAGCCTTATTTTCGAATGTGAGCTAGGGAAAGGGAGGAGATAGGTAGATGGGAGGGTTTTACCAAGTAAGCAATACAGAAAACAGCAGTCTTGTTTTCAATTGTGAGCTGGGGGAAGGTGGGGAGGGGTAGATGTGAGGGTTTTGCCTGGTAAGCAATACAGAATGCAGAAAACAACTGTCTTGTTTTCAAATGTGAGCTGGGGGAAGGTAGGGGACGGGTTGATCGAAGGGTTTTACATGGTAAGCAATACAGAAAACAACAGTCTTGTTTTCAAATGTGAGCTGGGGGAAGGTGGGGAGAGGATGGGAGTAGGATAAATAAAATAACAGAAATAACAGTCAATAACATTGGTAACAACCTAAATATTAAGTAGCATTAAAGGGAACATAAGAGGTAGCACATACAGTACAATACATTGCTAGTGGTGGGCGAAGTGGGCTCAATCCAGTGATTCGTGGAGCAAAGGCGGATTCGCAGAGTGCTCCACAACGTGAAGCGGAGTACTTCACATTATGATGAGTAACGCAAAGTCCATTGGAAACAATGACTTCGCATTACCCTGCCTCCCCCGACCACTACTCCACCAAATTTAAGGTGAAGTGCATTGAGGACAATGCACTTCACCTCACTTCACTTTGTTTTTGAGCTCCGAGGTGAATTTTGCAGTGATTCATGGGATTTCAGGTCACATGGGCTCTGTATTGATCTGCACAGCCTCAGTTTGGGTAGTATGTGTAGGAAGGAGTAGGAGACCGTGTGCTCTGATAGCTGTCTGTGATTGAAATCTTCTAAAAGCTGCTAAAAAAGCATTTTTGTGTTTTTTTAGGGGGCTCCAACTTTAGTTCATAGATTGTAGGAAACCCTCCTGTGCTCATATCATTGAGCGTTTTTGGTTTTGTGTGGATGTTGAATGTTAATTTACAACATTGAGTGTGTGTAGTGAAAGACAGTGAAAGTGTGCTTTGGGGAAGGGGCGTATCTGTGGTGTAGGTAGATTTAAGTCGGAGACATGATGATTTCTTGGTTTTTTGGCTATATTTTTGTTATATGACTGACTGTGTTAATGTACACACAGTAATATTGTCAGTAATGGCTGAAATTTTCTTGCTGTTGTGTGGATCTGGTGCAGCAGTTCATAATTTCAGGTTGTTTACATTACAATACGTAACATGGCATAGTACTGAACTTTTGCATTTGCTACACATTACTCGTTCAGCATTGTAGACAAACTGTTGTGTGTGTGTGTGTGTGTGTGTGTGTGTGTGTGTGTGTGTGTGTGTGTGTGTGTGTGTGTGGTGTTGCGTGACATCAAATAATACACCTTTTATTGTGCCACAGACTAGTGTAATTGCAGGCACAGCAGTGTGAACCTGCTATCCACTGCAGCTGCCTGATTTTGTACTGCGATTGTGGTATCTGCTTTGTTTTCCTGCTTGTACTGCCATAAAAATCTGCACTGCAGTCAGTGCTCCCCCCCAACCCCACGTGCAAAAGGAATTTTTTTACCAGATTGGATTGTTTTTGTGACCTCATCAGTGCCACTGGTTACTGACACTGTTTTCATTGCATGATAGACTAGTATCTTATCTGTTGCTGAAGCTACAGTTGTTTTTTTGGCTTCACATCCAGTGTTCCCCCAATCAGAGAGTGAACGTATCAAAATCTGAATTTGGTTATAATATTGTGGTTGATTTCCCAAAATGTCTGCAAAGAGACATGCAAGCAAAGCTGTTTCTCGCCATGGCAATGTTGGCAGTAAGATAGTCTGTGAGCGTGGTAGTAGTATGCAGACACAGAAGTGCATTGCTGATATGAGGAAAAGTATTTCTCCTGCAATGTTTTTTACAGCCCAATCGGTAGCTTCACTCATAGTTGGAGGAGATGATGTTTTCCCAGCCGGTGGTGTTAGTGTTACTGGTGTTAGTGGTGGTGGTAGTATTAGTATTGTTGCTTCAAGTTCTAATTCCTACCAGTGTACTGTATCCAAAAATACTGAGTGTGAAGCAGTGCAAGTGAGTGGCAGCGTAGATGATGTCATACTTCCCAGTAACATCCCAGTAACTGAACCTGAGGATTCTGATAATCATGTCAACGATAGCATACAATGTGATATTCCGTCCACTGTGGCAGTTAATGTCACGCATTTTCCATGCAGTGATTCACAGTGAGGTGAAAAAATATCAGGTGATGGTGGTGTTGATGCTGATGATGAATGTGATGATGATGATGATGATGTTGCTGTTGTTGCAACATGCAGTCCACATGCTAGCATCCAAGCAGAAGATGTGGATGTGTGTGACGTTGGTGAATATGATGATGATACAATTGACCCCAGTTGGGGAACTGGAAAGAAATTCAAAGTGGCTGTGTCTGAGTTCGTTTCGCAGGAATCCCCCATAAAAACTTGTGATCTACTGGTTTTAGTTGATAATGATGACCCAGTAATAAATATGATAGGTAGTCGTGGTGGTCAGTTGCAGTCCAGGTGTGCAGTGCCCGGAACACCACATGCCTCCCCCCACTTCGGTGCTTAAAATAACGGACTTAAATAAGCCACATCATGGGCATGTTAAAAGTAGAGCATCACAATCTCTTGTTTGGGAGTTTTTTGTCCAAGATGCAAAGGATTAGTCAGTTGCAATCTGCCAGGTTTGCCATGTGTGTGTGAGTCGAGGTAAAAAGGGGAGCCATCTGGGCACAGGAGGATAGCATACGCATCTTAAGAATAGGCACTTGGCACTGTGGACCCAGCACAAGCTAGCAGCTAATACCATTGTGGGGTGTTCACCCTCGTCAAAGGCATCCATGGCGAGCATGTTATCCCCTTCCATGACTGTTAAGTCCACTAGTAAATTAAATGTGTGCAGTAGTGAGGTAATAAGAGCAGAGGATTACTACAGGCATGATGAGGTGAAGGACCATAATGACTTTGAAATGTTGTCCAGTGCTGGTGAGAGTAGCAGTTTTTGTGGTGGTGGTGGTGAATGCAGTATGTCTAGTGCACGTGGTACATCAACCCTGGTTGGCAAATCTGGCAAAATAACAGCATTTCTGGGTTTGTTATCATCACCTGTGCAACTGTCTTCATCAAATGTCCACACTCCACCCCCTGCCAATGCCATTCATCACAGAGCACAACCATTTGTAATCACACCCCGTGTAAAACATTTAAGTCAGCCCACGTTACAGAGTGTTTTTGTGCATAAGCTGAAGTACCCCCTGAATCATACAGTGTAACGTGAACTTAATGCTGCTGTAGCGGAAATGCTGGCAATTGATCTTTTGCCCTTCTCCTTTGTTGAGAATTCTGGGTTCCAGCAGTTTGCTGCATGTGCCTGTCCAAAAGGGAAAGTCCCATCCAGGACATACTTTTCTACCTATGCTGTCCCCAAGTTGTTCCACACTGTGTCCGACTCAGTAAGACATGCCCTTCACAGGGACACTGGTTTACCGTGATTGCAAAAAGGCAAATTCCGTTTTGCACATAGTAAAAACCGGTATTGCCACTGGTGTCTGCCAAGCCCAAATCATTTTTACTGGTGTTTTGTTTTGTGCACTTTATTTAACAATGTTTAACTATGTTAACATGCATTTTAGCAATTTTGACCTCCACTATAGTACATCCATCCATCCTTGTACTAATTAAAAGTTATTTTAGGTACAAGATGTGATGGCAGCAGCAGCACTCGGCCCCCATCCCTCAGGTTCAGTAGTAGCAACAACACTATGGCCCCCCCTCCCTCCAGTGTGACAGAAGCAGGAGCACTGCGGCCTCCAATCCTGCAGGTGTGACAGCAGCAGTACTACATTCCCCATCCTTCAGGTGTGATGGCAGTGTATCAGCACTATGGCCCCCTTCCCTGTGATGGTGGCAGCACCACCAATACATCCAGCTCCCTCCAACACAGCAAACCACCCCTGGTACCAACACAGCCTGTCTCTATATACTACACCATTACGCCCACCAGATGTCAGACAGCCACTTCACCAATACAGCCAATACCCCAATCCAATCCCAAATCACTCAAAAGTGAATACAGTCAGCCCTGGAAAAAAACCAAAAACACTGCCAATATGCCACCACACCTAAATAAATCCTGGATGAATGTACCATTATTTTGTACTGTGTGTCAATGCTACATTAGGGATGGGAGCAAGTGCAGCCCCCAACCCCAGGCATGATGGCAGTACTGCAGCCCCTGCCCCTCAAGCATGATGGCAGCAAGTGCAGCTCCCACCCCTCAGGCATGACGGCAGCAAGTGCAGTCCCCACTCCTCAGGCATGATGGGAGCAAGTGCAGCCCCCACCCCTCAGGTGTGACAGCAGCAAGTGCAGCCCCCACCCCTCAGGCATGACACCAGCAAAGGCAGAATGACGGTACTCACCCAATGCCATGTACCAAAGCTTGACAGATCTCAGACATGAATTAAGCCTAACCACCAGATGCCAAGGTGGACTCCATCAGTTCAGTCCCTAACATCTAGCTGCCTGGATTGGTTTATATGTAAACAAAGTGCATCCAATTAAAACAAATCCAAAACTGATTAATGAGGATTTAGGATGCTAATGGAGAGATCAACAATCTGTACCAAAGAATAAACCAATCAGGAATTGCACCCACAGTAAATTGGGCACTTTCTAACTTGGTCCTCATGAAAATGGAGCCTCTTAGTTTTCATGTCAGAGCTCAAACTCATGAAAGGTGTTCTACCGGCAGAGGTCAAGCCATGACCACTGTGCAGCTCGTGACTTCATCTCTCCTATCCCCCCCCCTGCAGTCAACAGAAATATTGATCTTTGCACCCAATCACCAGTTTGAGTAATCACTCAGGTGCAAAGATTATTTTTTAATATAGTGCCCTCAGGGGGACCAGAGAGGTGAAGCCCCAATCCGTAGAGTGGTCAGGGCTTCACCTCTGCCGGTAGTTCACCTTTAAGAACTTATCAATTCTCTGTAGTTCCCCAACACTTTCAAAAATATTCCAATAGACATTCCTGCAAAAGTACAACTTAAAAGTGGTAAGATTATTATTAACATGCAGTTAGACAGTTTATCAACTTGTCTTTGTTTGTCCCCTAGGTAATCCGATGCCTACATCCTCCACAATTCATCAAGGAAACCAAGAAGGAAAATCTGCAGTTTCGACAGTTTTGAAGGGCACAGATTAGACATGGTTTATTCAGTTTGATGTGGCTTAATAAAGTTATTTTGTTTGACTGTGTCTCTATTATTCTACATGCACACACAGACACACACGCACACACAGACATGCACGCACACACAGACACACACATGCACACAAGAAGACACATGCCCAGCAAACCACGATGGACTGGCATGGACACTCTCCCCACCCCGGTGGACAAGCAGCCACTTCCCACACAATGATGGACCGGCAACTCTCCCCAGCCTGCCTGAACATCATCCAAGTCGGTTCCCCCCATCCACACCACAGGCACTCAAAAATAATGACACATTTTATACTGTACCGTATTTCTTTCATGGAGAGTACAACCAATAAAATATAAAACATTTTTCTACTTTTTTCTTTGTGGACTCCCCACCCCACCTCTGTTTCTTATAGCACTCTGACCACAAGCCCACCACCCCACAGATCAGTCAAGCAAACCACAGATGTACAATGCAAGGTGTGCAAAAAAAAAAAAAAAAAAAGACCAACCACTGGAGCATGGCAGGACCCAGTAGACTGGCATACATGTTGGAAAAAATGGTTATGTGCCACTCTGCCCGTTCTCCCTTCCCTCCGAGGCCAGTACCATTTTTGTCCATCATGTGAACCAGTCTGCCCAGCCTGCCCACTTGCCAACCATCATCCACCAACCACTGGAGAGTGGCACAGACCCAGCAGACTGGCATACATGTTGGAAAAAATGGTTCTATGCCACTCTGTCCATTCTCTCTTCCCTCCGAGGCCAGTACCATTTTTTTCCATCATATGAACCAGTATGTCCAGCCTGCCCATCTGACGACCATCAGCCAACAACCACTGGAGCATGGCATGGACCCAGCAGACTGGCATACATGTTAGAAAAATGGTTCTGTGCCACTCTGCCCATTTGCCCCTCCCTCCGAGGCCAGAACCATTTTCTTTCCATCATGTGAACCAGTATGCCCAGCCTGCCCATCTGACATCCATCAGCCACCAACCACTGGAGCATGGCACAGACCCAGCAGACTGGCATACATGTTGGAAAAAATGGTTCTGTGCCACTCTGCCCATTCACCCCTCCCTCCAAGGCCAGAACCATTTTTCCCAGCATGAGAACCAGTCTGCCCAACCTGTCCCTCAGTCAACCATCAGAGACCAACCACTGCAGCATACATAATAAAGCATGTCAGCTCATCATGCCCCCTCCCACACCCAGCATCTTCCCCTCCTTGCCTTCCCCATTCAAATACAAGCAGCAGGACTATCCAAAACATAAAAACTTACCAGACTACCGAACGCACATAGAAAGGCAGTAGTCCTGTGGCAGCAGATGGCGGCAAGGCAGGTCAGGTACAGCACAAGACAGCAGAAACTGCAGGTCATGAGCACAAGGTTGCTAGTAGGACAGGTGAGCAGCCCACTCCGATGGACCAACCCAGCCACTGTCCCCACCCCAATGGACCTGCAGGGCCACTCTCCCCATCCCAACCTACCAGCCCAGCCACTCTCCCCATCCCAACTTATGAACCCGGCCACTCTCCCCACGCCGATGGACCAACCCGGCCACTGTCCCCACCCCGACGGGCCAACCAGGCCACTGCACCCACCCTGACAGACCTGCAGGGCCACTCTCCCCACCCCAACCTACCAGCCCAGCCACTCTCCCCATTCCAACTTACCAACCCGGCCATTCTCCCCACCCCGACGGACCAACTAGGTCATTCATCCCATCCCAACCTACCAACCCGGCAACTTTCCCCACCCCTACGGACCTTTATGGCCACTGTCCCCCACCTGACCGACCTGCAGGGCCACTCTCCCCACCTCTATGGACCTGTATGGCCACTGTCCTCACCCCAACGGACCAATCTGGCCATTGTCCCCAGCCTGACGGACCAACCAGGTCACTCATCCCATCCCAACCTACCAACCCGGTCACTTTCCCCACCCCTACAGACCTTCACAGCCACTGTCCCCACCCCGACCGACCAGCAGGGACACTCTCCCCACCCCTATGGACCTGCACGGCCACTCTCCCCACTCCGATGGACCAACCCAGCCACTCTCCCCACCCCTACGGACCTGCATGGCCACTTTTTTGAGCATGTATACCAGTCTGCCAGCCAGTATCCCTATCCCACACCACCAAAATCAGTCCCCACCCTACTGTCTGTATCCACACCCTCACACCACCAGAACCAGTGGCCCCACCCTACTGCCAGCATCTAGCATCCCTACACCACAACACAGCCTGTGTCCCCACCGCCTGTAACCCTACTCCACTAACGCAACCTGCCTCTACCCCACACCCCAAATAGACACAGCCCCCCCATCATGATACATAACACAAAAAAACTGTATTTCATGGAGAGTGACTGACTCCCAACCCCCAACCCCATCAGCAAAGGTCAGTGGTGGTCTTTTCAGGTGGCAGTACCACAAAAATCGGGAGTACACCCTAACAGTCTTGTGACCATTCCAACCCCCCCACTTCAGGAATGGATCCTGACACCAAACACACGCTTGACCAGTCATTCAGTCCACTTACCTTCACCCCCTCAAACCACCCTGAACTTGAAAATCAGCACAAAAAATTATTTCTAATCCTATCCTTTGTTTTAAAAATATTTTTTGCACCATTTGTAAAGTATCTGTCCCCCCCCTTAGGTCCGATAAAGGCCTTTAAATATGGCAGGTTTCAAGGGGGCAACAGGTACATTCACCTTGCCCTGGGATGACAAAGCTGGACAGAGAAAACACTGAGAACTATTGCCAGAGCCAGACAGACCCATGGAGTGAGCAGCAATTGAACCATCGCACCAGCAGAGAGAGTGACATGACCGAGCGACTAGCCAGCGGCCCTGCGGTAGTCAGGGAGGGTCATCGCCAAGGAGCCGGAGGAGTGGAGCCTGTAGGAGGAAGGGACTCCGCAGCAAGTCTGAGACCAGTAAACCCAGACTGTCCCCTCTAACCCCACCAAACACAGACCTTCCGCCACTCAGACCCACCAAATATGGACCGTCCCTCCAGCCACACCACACCACCAACATACAGCCAGTGCGCCCACACCAACACATGGCCAGCACCCCCACCACACACACACATACCACACTAGCACAGCCAGTGTCCCCAACCCACCGAAACACAGCCAGTGTCCCCAGCACACAGCCAGTGTCCCCACCCCACCGACACACAGCCAGTGTCCCCACCACACCAACATGGCCACAACCAGTATCCATCATCCCACCAGCATGGCCAGTGTCACCACTCCACCTAACCTAACACAGACATTCCCCCTGCCCCTCCTAACACAGTCATCCTGCCTCACCAAACACAGTCACCCTGCCCCACCAAACACACAGTCATCCTGCCCCAAGCATAGATAATCCCCTGCTCCAAACACAGACAGTTCCCTTGCCCCAAACACAGACAGTCCCCTTGCCCCAAACACAGACAGTCCCCTTGCCCCACTAAACACAGTTACCCTCTCCCTGACAATACAGACAGTCTGGCACTGATCCACCAAACACCCCCTAGACACACAGCCAGCAACCCTTGTGCCCCAAGACACACGGCCACTATTCCCCATCCCCCAACACACCACAGCCAGCAACCATGGACAGTCTCCCTGCCCCACAAAACACGGACTTTCTCACCACCCCACCAACACAGACAATCCCTTCTGACCCTCCAAACACTGAGCCCCCCACCCAGACACATGGGTGGCCCCGCACCCCAAGACACAACAAAAAACTATTTGCCCCAGTTAGCTACAAAAGAAACACGGTTCTGTATCTTTGCATTAATAACCACTACAAGGGCTAAGATGTTGCTTTACTGCAAATCTTTTCTGCAGCAATTTTATCCAGCTCAGGTTGCTCAGACTGAAGCAGTCAATAAACATCAAGATTAAAAGCTGCTGTTAGGTAACTCACACTACTGTGGTCTCTCTTCCCAACCCTACCTAATTTATATAATAACCTGAGGGCAATTATTTAATTCAGTCCTTTGCATCATCTGGCACTGTATTTCATATTTGGCACTCTGGCAACATTTTTAAATATCCAGGGGCTGATACAAACATCCCGTTTATTTTTTCGAGTAGTGGGAGCTGTAAATCCATTTCAGGGCTGCATGAGCATTTGGACGCGATGTGAATCAGACAGAATGGCTGAATTTTTTTACAAGCCTTTAGGAAAGATTTAGGAACTTTAGAAATTAAAATACATACATACATTTACACTGGTTTCCTTGTTGAGGAGTCGCTGCCCTGCGGCAAGGAACTGGTACAGACTGTCAGACAAACTTTGTGTAAACGCTCATATGTACCAGAGAAGTAAGCCCATTTTAAGGCTACAGGCAGCACTTTCACATCCCAAAATTAATTTCTGCAGGTTTCAAAAGGTAAAAAGGACTATCGTGATCAGCAATCAGTCGGTGCAGGGTGGTAAATAGCGATTATTAAATGGAACGGCTGATTTCTTTTTTTAAAGTATTCCATTTTATTACCAGTAGTGCTGCCTTTTTGGGAAAACATAATAAAACAATGCACCAACCATCTTCAGAGAACTTTTCTGTACCAAGAACAATGTTCTTTGCAGCAATATCTTGGGTTATTTTCGGCACAAACCCCAAGCCATGAACAGTGCTGTACTGATGCCATTTTCCTACACAACTGGATACATTTCTGTACTAATAGATCCTTGTCATGTAAAACATTCTTTTAAACACGTATTTTTAAACGTACTCAATTTTTCAACAAAACATTCACAGCAATGCAGTTTTGCAGATCGGCAGCAGGATAACAACAGGAAATGCAAATACAAGCAGTAGTAGAAGCAACAGAAGAAAATCCATGTGCTTTGTCCTGCCTTTTAAACACTTCAGATCTCGGCTGCTTTGTGAAAAAACGCTGCTTCCGGTTTGGCACCGAAATTCCGTGGACCAATCAGGGATCCGCTTTTCCTTCCATTTCTCCATGAAAACGGAAAACCAGTGTCCCTGGCCCTTCAACATTCCTCCTCTCCATTCATCCATTTAAGTATGGCTGTGTGGACAAGTGGCAAAACAGTGGGGAGTTCATATTTGTGTATAACTGCACACTGGGTGCAGCTGCCGGGAGTTGTTTGTGATGTTGGTAGTGTGACTAATCAGCGCAGTAAGGTGGATTGTCACGGTAGCAATCCTCCAGGAATTTGACAGCATGCAACAATTGCTATGTGCATTGTCAACTGTTCGCACACTGGTGAGAACATGTTGGACGTGGTACTGACTGAAACTGACAAATGGCTAAACCCTCTGTCCCTGAGAGCTAGGTTCATAGCAAGTGACAATGGGTCAAATGTGGTGAAATGCATCATGAATGGTATTTTTCTTCATGTTCCATGCATGGCCCACTGTTTAAATCGTGTGGTTCAGGAGTTTCTGCAGCACCCTGATGTAAAGGAAATGCTGATCATTGCACGACATATCTGCTCTCACTTTTCAAGATCTGGAAAGGCCCGTGACCAACTGCGGCAGTTGCAGATACAAAACAACCTGCCTCAGCACCACTTGAAGCTGGAAGTTGTCACCCAATGGAACTCCACTTTATACATGGCAGAGAGGATGTATGAACAATACAAAGCCATCTCAGAATATCTTGTGATGCACACTAGCTGTGACAGTTCTGGGGCCTCCATGTCTATGATGACTGAACAGTGGCACCTCATGGACTCTGTAATAACAATTTTGCAGCCTTTTAAACATGCCACACAGACAGTGGCGAGTCTGCCTCCATTAGCCAATCAATTCCACTGCTGTGGGTGCTGAGGCAGACATTGGTGAAAGTACAGAATAGCCTTGATGTTGCCGGAGATGGTGGTAGCAGTATGTTGCTGCAACACATGCTGACAGTATTCAACCAGAATCGTCACTTTGTGAGCATTCAGCGTCGTGACAACTTTGCCATAGCAACAATGCTGGACTCACAATACAAACATGGAATTGCATCAGTACTGGAGGGAGGGAGGGCCTGAACAGGTAAAAAATATCAGTGGTCAACTGGTGCACTTGGTTCATGGGGCACAGAAGTCATGTACCAAGGTCAGCAAACCTCAGCAGCATAATCCGGCTGAAGGTGTACCTGGAGGACCATCAAGCATATCCTGCAAGGGGAAGGGAACTGCAGTTCCAGGTGGTCTGTCATCCAAAGTGGCTGGCATCAACCCGCTTTGGGAGGCTTTGTCCCAAGTGGGTATTTGTGAAATAAATGATTCGAGAGAATAGGATGATGCATCAACAACTGGACTTAGTGTGGCACAGAGAATGGTTGAGTCATATTTGTCTGAAAACAGGCATCTGACAATAAGTGAAGATCCTCTTTTGTACTGGAGTGGAAAGGTCAGTGAATGGCCAGAGCTGACTGCAGTGGCATTGAAGTTCCTCAGATACCCACCCTCCAGTGTAAGTGTTGAGAGGGTATTCAGCTCAGCAGGTGCAATAGTCAGGGATCATCGGACAAACCTGTCTCCTGCAAATGTTAGTTTGCTAACATTCATTAAAATGAATGAGAGGCACATACCAGCACAGACTGCAACTGTGGTATTCATACCCCAGCCTAGTCATGGTGGTTTTGGTGACGTGGAAATGGACCATCCTGGTTGCACTGGCAGTGGCTGACCTGAAATGGCACACCACTGATGTCGATGATGACACAATGGAGAAAGAATTTCCCAGCGGTCAGACTTCAGACATTGATGACTGGTTTTACTGAAGTTTTTAAAAGGTGGTATGCACCCAAGGACCACCACCACCACTGGGACTGCTGTTAGCCTCTGCCACTACTGAGCCTGAGTCTGTCCGCCTCCTGGACCACCACCGGGACTGCTGTTAGCCACTGCCACCACTGAGCCTGAGTCTGTCTGCCCCCCCCGGATCTCCACCACCACCGGGACTGCTGTTAGCCACTGCCAACACTGAGCCTGAGTCTGTCTGCCCCCCAAAACACCACCACCTGGACTGCTGTTAGCCACTGCGGCAGTATAGCGCGAGTGGTTAAGGCCTGAGCTGCAAATCTGAGATCTGGGTTCTGAACCTACAGCCCCCACTTTCATACTGTGTGACCCTGAGCAAGTCACTTAACTTCCCTGTGCTCCCAGGTTGCACCTGTAAACAAGCTTTCAGCTTAGTGTGTCTCACCTGGTTAAACAATTGGAAACTGCCACCACTGAGCCTGAGTCTGTCCGCCCCCCGAAACACCACCACCTGGACTGCTGTTAGCCACTGCCACCACTGAGCCTGAGTCTGTCTCCCCTCCCGGACCACCACCACCACCGGGACTGCTGTTAGCCACTGCCACCACTGAGCCTGAGTCTGTCCACCCCCTGTACCGCCACCGGGACTGCTGTAAGCCACTGCCACCACTGAGCCTGAGTCTGTCTGCCCCCCCCAGATCACCACCACCACCGGGACTGCTGTTAGCCACTGCCAACACTGAGCCTGAGTCTATCTGGACCAACACATCCATCAGCCAGAGACACAAAGCTTCTAAATATTTAAACCATAAAGTGAGTATGTGTACTCATGTTTGTTATGCTGCTTCACTTCCTCTAGTTGTATGTTTTGTTTTCTGTAGCTTTTCACAGCCACAATGGTAAAACACATACAGTACACTTATTTTGTTTCTTTTACAGGTTAACAAAAAAGTCTCCATCGCTAAAACTTGATGGGCATGGCACTGTAGCTGTACTATACAGAGAGGAACCCGATGGAATATCCATGTGAAATCCATTCTGGTAAGTATGAAGATTTTATTTCATCCATTTCATTGTTTTGGAAAGACTGCAGCAAATATTGCACACAACAGGTTGTGTTAGTTGACAAGATGTGGGTTTCAATGTAACTTGACTTGAGGTTCAGAACCAGGGAGGGAAATAACAATTAAGTTGTAAGAAGTCATTCATTGCATTTTTTTACGAAACTTCCAGATGCTTTGTTGTTCTGTCAAACTGGCCTTATCCAAAAAATTTCTTCAACATCAGGCACCCCACCTCCCCCGAGCTTGGGCACACATGCAACATGCAGAAGTCGTTTCATTCGATGACCATGACCATCATTAACAACAACCGGACTCCAGAAGGATGCAGATGAAATCTGTGAAGAAGTAACAAAATAAGAAACCATTACAGACAAAGCAGCAAATATGATTCCCCTTCCCACCCCCCAAAAAAATACTTACCTTCATGTGCTTGAGAGTTATCCATTTCCAATTTCAGCGCAAAACATTCTGATTGAGCACTGGAATGTGCACACCAACAGTTTCTGTGACCTGTGATGCAGAACAATACCATGAGTACATGCCCATGTCATCACCCCTCCTCACCTACAAAATACACAAACATATATCTATATCTATATATATATATCTACTCACCAAGGCTACTATTAGTGTACAGCCAAAGGGCACCCTTCAATCCAGTTGAGATGATCAGATTGCACTTGCTCGAATTGCTTCGCAGAACACATTGGACCAGCAACAGGACACTCATGGTCATCATTTTATACTTGGGGACTTTGTATGTGTGGAAACACTCCCATTTCACTGTGTTACCACTTGTCAATTTTCTGCACACAAGGAGGATGCATTTTGGCCCTGCAGAAAAAATCTGGGACTCTCTGCCACCACTGCGTGCATGACTGAGTGCGCCATTAATTCTGGGGGACTTTGTATGTGCTGAAACATAGAAACATAAAGGTTGACAGCAGATAAGGACTGCAAGGCCCATCCAGTCTCCTCCTTTCTTTTTCTACCTTATAAATGTGCCATCGGCCTTTGCTCTGTCAGTGGCCTATCTATTCATACTCATCTGTATTGCTCCCTTATGCCTATCCCATGCCTGTTTGAAGCTCTGCACTGTATTCATAGCCACCACTTCCTGAGGTAGGCCATTCCATGCATCCACCACTCTTTCTGTGAAAAAGAATTTCCTCACATTCCCCCTTAATCGGCCTCCCTCTACTCTCATGCTGTGTCCTCTTGTCCTGCTATTTTTCTTATATTTAAACATGTTAGACTCTTTCACCTTGTTAATGCCCTTAAGGTGTTTGAATGTTTCGATCATATCACCTCTCTCCCTCCTTTGCTCAAGGCTATACATATTGAGCTCCGTTAATCTGTCCTCATATGTCTTCTGATGCAGTCCCTGCACCATTTTGGTTGCCCTTCTCTGGACTGCCTCAATTTGGTTAATGTCCTTGTGAAGGTGTGGCCTCCAGTACTGCACGCAGTACTCCAGATGGGGCCTAACCAGTGTCTTGTAAAGAGGGATTATTACCTCCCTCTTACGACTTGTGATACCCCTACTAATACACCTCAACATCCCCCTAGCCTTACCTACTGCTTTAGAGGTCTGCTTGGATGATTTCAGGTCATCGGTGATGATGATGCCCAAGTCTCTTTCTGCCTTTGTGACCGCCAGCAACTCCCCTTCAAGCCTATAGGTGGCTTCAGGGTTTCTCTTCCCTATGTGCATGATCTTGCACTTCTTTGCATTAAATCCCAGTTGCCACTCTTTTGACCATTTTGCTAGTTTATCCAGATCTTTTTCATTCTGCCCACCCCATCTGGATCATCTAGTCTGTTGCAGATCTTGGTGTCATCTGCAAACAGACAAGCCTTACCCTCTAGTCCATCTGCAATGTCATTAATGAAGATATTGAAGAGGACTGGCCCCAGGACTGATCCCTGAGGTACCCCACTTGTGACCTGCATCTCTTCTGACTGTATACCATTTACCACCACTCTCTGTTTTCTGCCCGTCAACCAGTTTGCCACCCAGTTGACCAACTTCTGACCCACCCGAGCCTACCCAGCTTATTTATCAATCTTCTATGTGGAACAGTGTCGAAAGCTTTGCAGAAGTCAAGGTAGGTGACATCAACTGCTCCCCCTTGGTCCACCACTCTGGTTACCCAGTCAAAGAAATCTATGAGATTAGTTTGACAGGACCTTCTTTTTGTAAACTCATGCTGTCTTGGATCCTGTGACCCTATGGATTCCAGGTGTTGCACTATCCTTTCCTTAAGGAGTGCCTCCATAATCTCACTCTCATTTCACTGCGTTACCACTTGTCAATGTTCTGCACACAAGGAGGATGCATTTTGGGCCTGCAGAAAAAATCTGGGACTCTGTGTCCCCTCTGTGTGCATGACTGAGTGCGCCATTAATTCTGGGGGACTTTGTATGTGCTGAAACACTCATTTCACTGTGTTACCACTTGTCAATTTTCTGCTCACAAGGAGGATGCATTCTGAGCCTGCAGAAAAAATCTGGGGACTCTGTGCCACTTTTGCGTGTTATGTGATTGTTGTGAGCTCATGATGTCATACTGACATTACAATTAAAGCAGCATTGCAAAAATGTCGTGACAATTTTGAACTGTACTTTTTTATGCTACTTTACATTGCCACAGCCACTAGTTACCTCCGAATTGTGACTTGAATGATAAGCTTCTTTTCACAATTTATGTCTGCTTTACTTAATTGACTGCTTTTTTTTATGTATAAAAAAATGAGCACGCTTTCCAATATTGTTCTGACCAGGTTTGTATTTATTTGCAGCTGCTTTTCAATAACTATTGTTCCTTGGTGTCATAAAACACTGCCTGCTACGTGACTGATAATTAACAACAGAAGTGATATATAACAACTAACTGATGTGATGGAGAAAAGCAGAGGAAAACAATGACAAAGACCTGGTCAGCACCAATTTAAAAGGAATGCTCCTTTCATTATTTCACACATAAAAAAGACAGTACAGTAGACTCAGCTACTGCAAATTCTCATATCATTCCAGTCAGTCAGGATGTAAGTAAAGAAAGTTGTAACATAGCATTAAAAAATATAGGTCAGAGTTCTCAACAGATTGTTGTGCTGCTGCTTTACAGAGATTCACCACATTACATAGTTATAGTGATGCACATAACCAAATATGCGGGGGCCTTACTCTCTGAATATTTTTTGCTTCACATAGTGCAATATATTTCTGTGAAAACCGCCTATAATTTCATTACAGTGTGTCACATGATGGAGGAATTACCGTTCAGAAAAGCTGGCCACATTCTGCCTCCCTTTCTCAGCAACATTAGGACGTGGTGCCAGGGGGAGCGCAGGTGCATGCTCCACTATAGTGAATGTCCGGCAGCTATCCCAATGTTTCCTTATGTTATAAGGTTCACTTTGTGGTGAAATGTGGGAACGTTTCCACTAACAAGGCTCTTCTTACTGGAAATGTTCCCACACATTTCACCACAAACTGACCCTTATAACATAAAGAAACATTCGGAAAGCTGCCGGACAATCGGATATTAACTGTAATGGAGTACGCACATGCGCTTTCCCTGGCATCACGTCCTAACGTTGCTGAGAAGGGAGGCAGAATGTGGGTGGCTTTTTGGAACGGGAGTTCCTCCATCACGTGACACACTGTATTGAAATTACGGGCAGTTTTCACAGAAATGTATTGTACTATGTGGCACAAGAAAGATTCCCCTTGAAGTGAAAATGCATATTATTAAACAACAACAAAGAAAAAATACACGAAAACAGTACAACGCAGTAGTGGGCTGGGGGGTCAGAAAACAATCCTGTAAGTTACTGTGGCCATGGGATGCCATGGTTGTCCAGCAGCAGGTGCAATATTCTAACTGTTTGTTGCTGCTGTTCTTCTATTGTGTGTACCTGCTGCTGCAAAGCACTGACCCTCTGATTGTTCTCTTCCAGAGCCACCCACACCAGGGAGATGTCATCCTGTGTTGCAGGGACTGTGACGGGGTCCACTGCAGCTGGGAATCCAGGTAGCGGGGTGGTGGTGGAGAAGGTGGTGCTGGTGGCTGTGGTGGTGGTGGTGGTGGTGGTGGAGCAGCTGCTGTACTGGCCCTCCTCCTGCTGCGGCAGTGACTGTAAGGCACAACTCCAACCCCAGCAGCACCCTCGGCCACTGCCATGGAAGGGCCAGGAGGTGGACACTTGGCCCCTTCTGTGGCAGCCTGCCACTCTGCCTTGTGGTGGTTGAGCATGTGAGTGCGCTGACCACCAGTCCCCAAATGTGTCCCATGGGGGCCACGGCACACCAGCACACCACACAGATGGCACACCATGACTGTGCTGTCTCCCTCCACAGAGTTAAAAAACTCCACACTGGGGAGCTGTGGGGGGGGGACCAGACACAGTCCTCGCATGAGTCGCACCACCTAGATTTTCCAGGGGCACCTCCTGTGGCTGTGGAGGTGGTGGAGGAGGTGCTGCTGGAGCCGCTATAGCTGCTACTGGTGGTGGTGGTGGTAGTGGTGAAGAAAGTGGATGCACAGCAGCCACCAGTGGCACTGGTGCTGCTGCTGCTGCTGTTGCTTCAGCATGGTGGGAAGCAACACCCAGGAGTCAGGAGTGGTCCAGCATGACATGACCAACCCCACGTGTCCACACTCCCCTACGACCGCACCCACAGGCCAGAAACTCGCCTTCTCCAGGGTCCATCCTACCTTACTGACACAACACAAGTCTCCGGGCTGACACACACACACACAGACACACACTGACACTCACTGACACGCACAGTCACACACACACAAAATAAAACAAAACATAAAAAAAATTCACTAACAAAATAACAATCACAAATACAATACAAAAACTAAACAAAGATACAGCTTTTTAAAAAAGCTGCTGATTTTCTTCACTAGTCAAAGGCAAGCGGCAATCAAGCACTTTCACTCCCTACTACTCTCCTCTAAACCAAGCCTTCGCCCTCTACAAATGCAAAGGAGAAAGTGAAACTGCTTCTCTGACTCACTTCCTTCCTGCCTGGCTAAAGCATGTGACTTATAGTACTGTAAGCCATGTGATGTGTGGGTGGCTGCCTATTCTCTTCTTTCTTCGCGTTAAGGCATAATGGCAACGCAAAGTAATAATGAAAATGCGAAGTGAGCACTTTGCAGTGCCCACTTGGTGTTGTGCTCCACCAATGCAAAGTGATCACTTCGTGTTTACTTCACCAGCAGATTAAACATTTGCTGAATCTCTATACAGTGACAAAACAATGCCTGTTAGTTTGGGCAAGCACACAAGTGGATGAAGTGCTGCTTAATTTTCAGCATAGACATGTGGATATTGTCATTGTGTGCTCAATGCTCCACCTCTGGTCTCTTTTCTGGCAGCTCAAGAAAAAGGAATTTTTTTCTGACAAAAAAGGAATAGGGTCTGGTGAAAAAGAATCCTTTTTTTGTCAGGACAAATTCTTTTTTTGTTCCATTCCTCTATCCAAAAGAGTGACCTGAGTATGGTCAGAACCCAAAAGTTTAAAATTAAATAACTTTAGAATTGGTTTACATTTTTTCACCAAACTAATGCAGACAAGCTTGTGGGACAGGCCTTAATATTTTCAGACCAAAATTACAAACTATTTAGTCAGAGTGCAATGTAAAAAAAAAATGCAATAAAAGGTGAATTTTACACTTTTTTCACTATGCACAGTGCAAAATCTGCCAGTCCAACTGACACGCAACTTGGCAAGTCAAGAGAGCATCCCCAGGAGACCATGCATGCAAAACATCGTGTAAATTCATGGAACTGTTGCAAAGTTATTAGAGGTTTAACATTAGAGTGGTTGATGCACCCTAATTATAGCAACGCTACAGCACCACTATTCTATATACACATTAGAGGCAGTGCAACAAGGCAGTAGAGAGGGCTAAGGGTATGCTAGGGTGCACACCCCAGGGCAGTATTCAAAAGGGGGAATTGCACAGAGCAATTCCGGATGTGCTGGGGTGCAAAGATAATGTATGCGGTACATCTCCAGGGGGTGTGCCCATGCATATGCGGTACATCACTATATTAAGCCAGGGATGCACATCCCAGAAATGTGCCGCATAACTGAGCACAAAGTTGAACCCATAAATAATGACTCAACTAGTAGCCACCCACAGGTGGGCCACTGTAGTGCAGTGCACAACACAGCAGCCACCAGCTGTGGGTGGCTTCCACCCCCCCCAGAACACCATACAAAAGTACCCACTGAATTCCTTGGTGGTCCAGTGGTTCCCCCTTCCCCATCGCGTAACACCAATCACTGTATTAACATTTTATTAAAATCTCTGGTGGTCCAGTGGTTCCCCATCCCCATCCCATAACACTGATTGCCATATTAGCATTATATTAAGATCCCTGGTAGTCTAGTGGAACCTCCCCCCATCCCGTAACACTGATCACCATATTAATATTTTTGTACTACCCCTGGTAGTCTAGTTGTACCCCCCTTCCTGCCCGTAACCCTGATTGCTGTAAAACATGATCAATCTTGGTCCCTGGTAGTCTAGTGATCCCTCCTCCACCCACACAGGACCGCCAGCCCACCCAGGTCACACCTGTAAACAAGCTTCAGCTTAGTGTGTGTCTCTCCTGGTTCCAAAAAAAAATAATTGCGCTTTGCATGTATAATGGCTCCATTTGCATATCCAGGTCTGAATATCTGGAATTTGTGCCCAGTTTAGCACCAGTTGCACTGGAGCATTTCCGTTCCAGGTATGCAGGCCTGTCTGCGGGATGAGCCAGTGCATGGTATTGGCACCGCTCGCATTCTTTGATATATTCAAAAGGGTTGCACCATGGCACATCTCTTTTGAATATATCCCTTTGTTGCTCCAGCACAACTCAGTTGCACTGTGCGACCACTTGCACCATTGCCAGGTGCACTTCTGAATATCGGGCCCCACATCTATAGATGGACATATTCAGAGTGGAGATGGTCTAGAGGAGGGCAACACAAATGGTGCAAGGTCTGCATCACAAGCCCTATGAGGAGAAACTAAAGTACCTCAATATGTACACCCAGGAACAGAGGAGGGTAGGGGTATATGATAGAGACCTTTAAATCCCTCACAGAGCTAAATAAGGTTCAGGTGGGAAGTATTTTTCAGAACAAAAGGTGCTCATCAACAACGAGAAATGCTATGAAGCTGGAGGGTGTAGATTCAGGAAAGATATGAGGAAGTACTTTTTTACAGAAAGAGTGGTGTATTCCTGGAACAGCCTTTCAGCAGAGGTGGTGAAGGTGAAAACAGCTGGGATTCAAGAATGCATGAAATAAGCAAAAGGAAATCATAATGGAAGGAAGGGAGAGGGAAAAGAGATGTAGATCGGGCATGGTCTGTGATAATAGTGTAGGTAAGGAGAAATGAGCAGGCTGGATGAGCCAAGTGGTCTTATCTGCTGTCAAATTATGTTTCTTTGTTTCTATGTTTTGTCCTAGCTTTACTAAAGTTTCAATTCTGAATTTGATTCTTTGCAGGTTTAGTTGTAGTCAGGGTGACTTCCAGTGAGGTAGCGTAGACAGGGCATATTTATTTTATTTTGTGTTATTTGATTCCATGTGTGAGCATGCATTTGTCTGTTATTTAGCTGTTCCCTTTTTGTCTTAACACCTTTAGTGGCTTCCGTGTTTTTTCCTGGTTGAGCTGTTGTAGTGGCTTAACGTTTCTGGAAGTGGCTTCAACTTTTAACTGAGGAGGAGTGACTATCTATGGAGAGAGCCAAACAGAGAAGCCTCAGCTGTTCTGGCCTTTGCAGATGATCCTGTGTCCTGATCCACCCTCAGACTGACAGGTGTCCATGGTAGCATACCTACTGAGTGAAAAGAGTGGCCATGCATGAAGGATATTTGGGTATAGGGCTGAAAAGCATCCTCCAGAGTGTACTGTATCCTGGACCATTAGGCAAGATTGGGATATAAGCCATCATCAGTCAAACATCTAATTTTGTGGTGGACCCTCCTCACTGAGTTTGGAAGTGGAGGTGTGAGCATCTCTTCCACTCTTTTCTGGTTTGGATCTACTGCAGCTAGTTGCATACTCAATGGCAGTGAGTAACCTTAATTTAGGAACTGAGAGATCTGTTTTAGGGTTCTGGGTCTGCTGTGAGAGAATGCTCCCCTTCCTAGGCCAGATTGTGTTCCATCTGAACTGCTCTGCCTATGGTTTTGTGACTGTTCTTCTTATGGGGCCCTATGCATGCACAGCTACATGCCACATAAGGACAACATGTAGGTATTGCTATGATGAAATGCCACATAGTGGGGACCTGCACACCACCTGCACCGTTCACCATGGGTGTGCTAGTGTCATGCGCACTTGATCCCCCAGCAAGCTGTACAGTACCATGCCAGAGGCGGGATGAGGACATGCCAGGGACCGTGCCCCACATGATGCCTATGCTCAATGACACTGCGCACCCCTCCAGGACTGGAAAATGTACATGAGGGAACCTGCCATAAATATGTATGCACTCACCCCACAGGTTACCAGTGGGGTGCAGCGGCAACAGGATCTCTCCGCACACCGCTGGTCCATCCTGCTGGGCTGTCTGGGAGGGCTGGGGGTGGCCATTTGGACAAATGCCCATTGTTTATTCTTAGGCGGTGTATGCACTGTTCCAGGATCCCCCGCAGGAGCACAGCAGGGAATCCACTCCAGGACCCAGGATGGGCATCTGACTGGATCTCCACCAGCACTGCTGTGCTCTCCTCCTATGCCGCTGTGTGCCAGGGGAGACAGGACCATGGTCCAGAAGCCATAATTTATGAATGCTGGCATGTACACACCTGTGCACGGGTGTGGAGCAGCATGGATGAGTTACGCTTGTTCTGTGTGTAGTTAGTGCACAGGTACCATGCTTTGCAAGTAGCTGTATTACTTTATAATACATGGATGAAAATATTTTTCCATAGAAAAGGCCACAAGTATTCCCCTGCATACCTGTGACTAATCTATCAATTAAAAGTATATTCCTTCACTAATTAAACAATTATGGCTATATATCTACTCTAATTAGAGTGATAGACCTACACTAATCAAACAATTAAACGTATATACAGTATTTACTCCAATAAAAAGTGTTTACCTACACTTACACTACATTAAACTCTATAGGACAATAATGTACTAATAACACAATTAACACATCATTAGAAAGTTAGCCAGACCAATTAACAAGCTGTAAATGAACCTGGAAAAAAGACACACAAAACTCTCCTAAATGCAGAAATCCCCAAACTCCTACCTGCACTCACTACACTCCATTCCCTTCCTGTGGCAAGAGATCCTCAGGCACCACAATGTACACACAAATGCAATATCTTTAATAATAACCACCCTAATGTATCAAGTACAGCCTTGGAAGCCAGAGCTTACAGGTTCAAATCCCTCGAGACAAATACTGTTTGACTTTGGGCAAGTCATTTAACCTTCAAGTGCTCCAGTCCCTCAGATGCAGAAATAGGTAAAAAGCTGGGCCCCAAAAGCAATGAGATGCTACATTTCAGCTGAGCTGTCCTGGGAAAATACATTGTAAATAAATCTCGTGCTTACATAAACATAGCTAGGGAGTCAGTTTACAGGCCAGCATTTTGCACATTTTGAGGGCTACTGATGGATGCTTCACAGAACATCAAAAATATAGAAACAGTAAATAAGTGAAATGGCAGTAAAGCTCAAAATACTTGCAATTAAACAAAATGTGGCAAAACATAATTTGACTGAATATGTTAAAAATAAACAGGCATGGTTAAAGGTTAGCATGGGAAAGGGGTCCATTTTAAAATTCAGAATATAAATACCAGCACTGCTAATGTACATGGGTCTGGGGTCAACAATGAAAATGCTAATGGTGTTTGTTCATAGTTATTTGTGTTAGACCACAATGATCAGTGAGTATTAGACCAAACAGAGTACCTTTTGTATCTGTATTAAACAAATACTCAGGTGCACAACCCTCATATCCATTGCTCTATCATTTGTTATGTTAGTTTTAAAGTATCAGCTCATGTTGCAGTGAAAATGCTGCAGCTATAAATTTTTATGTTTGCTTGCACGCATGTGCAAGAAACATAGTGCCACCATATGAGAATTCGTAAGTGTGCCTCCCTACTTCCAATGCCCTGCTGCCTTTTGCAGGCGTGGCCCCACCGAGCCAATGAATGTAAGAGCTGTCTATGACAGCATTTGCAAATGCAGAGTCGTACAGTTCAAAGGAAAGCACTGCATCATGTAGACAATTTGCATACTGCTTCGGCAGTATGCAAAGTGCCTACACATCAGCACTGCACTGAAAGAGCTGTCATAGACACTTCCTCTCCCCCCCAAACAAGTAATATGCTGGGAGCCCACCCCAGCATGCTCACGCGATCCCCTCCCACACACACAGTATGTCTGATGGGGGTGCCCAATCCCCTATCAGCTGTGCTGCGCTCCGCCCCCTAACAGCCTTCCAGGTGCCACGCTGGGAGCCCACCCCAGTGTGGCAAACATCCGTCTGCTGGCCCCCCTACATACTTCCAGGTGCCATGCTGGGAGCCCACCCCAGCGTGGCAAACCTCTCTATGGCCGACGGGGGTGCCCAATGCCCCGTCAGCTCTGCTGCCCCCCCAAAAAAGCTTCCAGCTGCCACACTGGGAGCCCACCCCAGTGCAGCAAACGTCCCGTGTCGTCTTCCTAAAAGAAAAAAAAAATCTAGAAAGAAAAAACGTTCCCTCGCTGACTGTCTTGACCTCCTCCCCCACCCGCACCCACTCTCTGTGCACCCTGCCTCCTACCTCCCCTTCACCCCATACTTACCTCCGGAGTCTGGCGCGATGATCTTCGGTGGACCGGGAACACGTCTGCACTCTTCAAAGCTGACCGCGAACTGAGGAAATGCCGGTAAGCTGTATAATGGAATAAATAGGGTTTTTTCAACTTTAATGCATATCTCAGGCATTTTTGGGAACTTTTTCACCAAATTTTCAACATGGTGTTTTTCGGACCCCACCTCATGAATTCTTGCACTGTCATTTTGTTATTTGGTCCTGAAAGGTGGTTTCACGGTCACTGCATGAAACCACCTTTCGGGACCGATGTACGAAATGACAGTGTCACAGTTCATGAGGTAGGCCCCCAAAAACCCCATGTTGAAAATTTGAAGAAAAAATTCCCAAAAATTACTGTTTTACAAGCAGGCATTGCGCAGTTCCTACACATGCTCGTAAGTTTGCAAATTTTTAATATTTGCACTCCAGATTTTCAACATTGCCATTTTACCACACCTCCTTATGAGCAGTACAGCTGTCATTTGTCACATCTCCTCCAAAATGTGTTTCCGTGCATGTAGAGCACAATGGCGCAGTCAGTGTGTGAAATCAATATTTGGGACAGATTAAGAAAATCACAGTGACACTGTTCATGAGCAGAGGTCTTAAAATGGCTATGTTGAAAATTTGGTGACAAAAGTCCATAAAATGACTGTGTTATGAGCGAGCATTGCGCTGTTTCCACGCACCCTCGAAAATTCATGAATTTGTAATATTTTCAGTACACATTTTCACCACTGGCATTTTTCCACACTTCCTTATGAACAGTACAGCTGTAATTTTTCACAACATGGCTGAAATGTGTTTTCACACTTTCTGCACAGAAATGCGTGGTCGCTGTGGGAAATCACTGTTTGGAACAGATTAAGAAAATGACAGTGACACTGTTCATGAGCGGAGGTCCCAAAATGCCTGTGTTGACAATCTGCTATAAAAAAATCCCCAAAGTAATTACATTAAGGTTGTGCGTTGCGCAGTTTCTACGCACGCTCATGACTTCACCAGTTCTTTTACTATTTTCATTGCAGATTTTCAACATTGCCATTTTTAACACCTCCCCATGAACAGTACAGCTGTCATTTTTCACATCCTTTTCGAAATGTGTTTTCACAACTGTGGTGTCAAATGCCGTAGTCACTGTGCAAAATCAGCTTTCGGCTAACAAACTGATATTACCACTGTCCATAAGGTGGGGGTCACAAAAAAACCCATGTGAAAATTTGGAGTGAAAATACCAACGAACGTCTGAGTCGTTAGGGTTTCTGACCATAATGCCTCACCCTGTAGAGATTGACAGACATCCTGGGTGTGGCTTGGGATTGTCACATGTAATGCTCATACCATTCCACCCCCCCCACACCCTGCTGTCAGTGAGAGGCATCGAGGTGTGCCTTGGACTCTTCGACCCCAAAGTTCACCCCATTCTCCTATACTGCACCCATTTCACCATATTTCCTGATGGAATGGGGTGAGCATAAGGGCCAAAGACCCCAAGGCACACCATACCACTTGTCAGTGTCTGCAGGGTAGGGTGTGGTGAAATGGCATGGCCGTTATGCCTGACGACCCAAAGGCACACCCCACCAATGCCAATGCCAGCAAGCAAACATTCGGCATTGAGAAATGCTTGTTTATTACATTTTAGATAAGCCTTTTGCTCCTCTTTTGTAAGACACCACTTCCCAATTTTGAGACTGCTTTAGCATTTTTTAAACTTGGGGGAAATAAATAGATAAATAAATATAGGCGTTATTAAATATCACTGCCTCAAAGTTTTCAGCACTGTTTTGAGCTGTGTTTGAACCTGGATGGTTTATCATCCCTTTTCCTATGACTAAGGTGAACTAGCTTGCACCAGACACTGATCCCTGACCTCATGAGGCACTGGAGACATCAGGGCTCAATCCAGGCCGCACATTAAAAAAAATATAAACAGATTTGGAAACAAAAATGAACAGCAGGTTCGACACACAGGGTTTGAAAACAGTGCATAATAAAGTACAGTATGAACACAATGGGGCCAATTCTAAATTGCAGTACGCCTGGTGCAAGGTGATTTATGCCAAACCCTATGGCACAAATCGCATCTTGCACCATGTCTATAAGTTGGAATTCAAGTTCTGACTACTTTTCATGCGGAGGCGGGTTGCACCAATAGTGGGCTACACCACCCACTATGCCTGCAACCCACTGCGGCATGGTGCAAGGGTAGGTTATGGCAGCACCTGTACCCTATTCCAAAAGGTGGCTGCCGTAACCCACTTACACGATTCTAAGTCCAGACATGGCACTGCGGGGTTAGACTAGCATGGAGGTGGTCTAAGGGGCATCCGTCCTGGCAAAACAATGGATGTCCCCTGCAGTGCCCTGGAAAGCACAATGATGTACCCCCCCCCAGCACAGACAAGCCCCCCCATGCCCTGAATTTCAGGGCCCTCCCGGTCCATTTTTTGCCATCCCCCCAATCATCTGTGCCACCAGTCCAGCCCTCCCAGTCCCCCAGGTGATTGCAGCAGTGTTACGGGGTGGAGGGCTCTGAGGGGGCAGTTAACTGCGGACTGTGACTTGCAGCACCCAGGTCCATTGCGCCATTCCCGTGGTGCAACCCTGTGGCTGCCACAAGTTATGGAGCATACGTGCTGGGGACCCTGCCTGTCTTAGAATAGGGTGCAGGGTCCCCAGCATAGCAGCGCATGGTGCAACTCACATACACCTGCGAGTTGCACCATGTGACTTGGAATCAGGCCCATATTGTTTTCTGCATTGAATTTTTATCCCCTGCCAACCTGGCAGCCCAATCCCTTCAGGTGGCCAAGTCTCACCCTCCGCCACTACACCATTCTGCTATCTGCTGCCCCTGCTGCATGACTGACCTGACATATCCTTTCATTGTGGGGCCTTTTCCCCTGGAGAGGCAACTGGAAGGGGAGATTGAGGTACCCTTTTGATACCCCCTCGCTTCTATGTCGAGAGGCGAGGGTGCAACCTGGGGGGCTTCCTGGCTTCGCAGCTAGGTGAGGTGGACCACTGTCATCCAGCAAGCATGGGTGGCCATTTTTCCCTTTTTTATGTTTCCTCCACCCCTTCAGGATGCACACTGGGATGTTCTCATTACGTGTGCATGTGGCATGTGGTCACCCATGCCACAAAGAGCAAAAGAGAATCTGGCCATGATGAGTCGCCAAAGGGCAGTGCATCCACAACCTCCCCCTGGGAGGATTGTGTCCAGAGGATGCTCTTGAGCCCTACCTGCTGGCCTCTGCTCCTGATGCCCCGGGCTCACCAGCATGCCAGGTGATTCCCCATTCTTGTTTCTTGCAAAAGTTTCAAATATTTATTGCTTACTTATACATTGTCCCAACATTTCGCCAGTCAAATGGCTTCTTCTGGGGAACTGTTAATCAAATCCAAAATACATTTTTCAGTATTTCATATATTCAGAATATCATAACATTCTTTCTATACAAAGATTTAGTCAGTTTTACAACATCCACCTAATGAACTCAATTTATTCTATCTCCTTAATTAGTTCTCTCTCTTTAATTATGCTACACAAATACATTGTGTGCCTAACCAGATCAATACTAGCCATGCTCAAGTCAGTTGTGCCTAGGGCTACACACTTCTAACTGGCTTAATTCTCACTCTGCTGTCACCTTGCTGTTTCAAAGCTGCAAATGTTCAGTTATCATTGAATCAAGTACAATACACACAGTGCTAATCCTGAAACCCCATCTACTAAAATAAAATTGCATTTCACTGCTGGATATAGTGAAGACAAATGTAGAATGCTTACTTCTTGTCACAAGCTGTTCTCCTTACATTTTTATATGTTCTCAGCATTATCCCAAGCTTATAGCATCTAAAAGCCTAAAATCAAAAGACCTTGGGGTTTACTATCTCTCACAAACTTAAAGTATTATTCTCTCTTGAACTCAATTTTATTTACCTTATAACTCTGTCATTATCGCTTTGCAAACCGCATATACACGCTGCTTCACAGTTCTGTGATTCACCTGCCTTTAAAGATGAACAAATTTCTTACAAAATTTTCTCTTGTTCGGTCGCATCCTCAGATGCATGATAAAGCATAACTTAGGCATACAGATATCCCATTTTACCTCATAAATTCCTGGTGGTTACAGAACTTCCTTCCCTGTATTGCTTAAATGAATCTCATACATTCATATGATTATAGTTGTGTAGTGTTTAAATTCTGAGGGCCAGATATTCAAAACTTTGCCCCGTGGCTAAATTAGCCCTGCCCGGCATGCAAAAATAGCCCGGACCAAATAGTCCACCATATTCAAAAGGAATAGCCTGGTGCTAAACCTGCTGAATATAGCATGCTAAGGAAGCCGGGCAAACTGGGCTGGGAGTGCAGTGCAAAAACAGCCCGGGAATAAGACAGCACTGAATATAGCAAACAAGACAGCACTGAATATAGCACCCAGGCAGGCAGTGCAAACAACCACAGGAACACAATGCAGATGGAGCCTCCAGGCCCTGGACCACAGGCAAAGGAGCACAGACTGGGAAGGGACCCCAAGAGCAGACAGCAGTGCAGAATCTAGACCCGATACACACACAGCCAGGGGAATAGCCAGAGGGAACCAGGACCCATGAGTAGAACCAAAGAACATAACAACTCTGTAGTAAAAGCCAAGCACTCAATAATGACAAATGCAAAGGAAAGGAAACAGGTAAACAACAAGTGAACAACAACACAGAACATAACAAACAGCTGTGTAATGAAACTACAAAATGCAAAAAAACAAAAGGAAACCTACAACAAACACCACAAGTACAACCACTATATACACTAGAACAGGAACTACCACTACTACTACTACTATTACTACTACTAAAACTACTAATGCTAACACTACCACTACAAACTATGCTAAAAAAGTGACTAGATTACAACTAACTACAACTACAATAACTACATCAACTAAGGTATGAAATATTGCAAAACACATGTACAGAGGCAGAAAACAAACTGAAAAGCAATGTAACAGGAGGGGACAGGAATGTAGACACAAACAATGAGGAAAAAGGGCATCAACAGAAACCTCAGTCCAGTGGGGGGGGCAAGACAAACAAAAGTGTGATGAAGGCTATCATGGTTGGGAGCTTGCTGATTTTGGTAGATGTGCCTCCAGTACGGTGGCCACCCTCCATGTTTCTGATATGAGCACCGCCTGCTGCTGAATGATGGTGCGTTGCTGGTGCACGATCTGCCTTAGGAGGTCCTCACTGCCTTCAGACTCTTCCGGGCAGGGTTGTCCACAAAGTGGATAAAAGTGGACCTACAAGAGGAAGTGGGAGCATGTGAGGATGGGAAACCAGCCAGGAGGCATGCTGCAGCCACAGGTAGCCACACAGGTATGGACAGCATGTCCCGACAGCCATGCCCATGTGGTGCTGCAGTACGCAATGGTAGGCACAACTGACAGGTGCCCACAGGGACAGCCTGGAAGACACAGGCAACAACTCAAAACCCAAAAGACATGGATACATCAGGCTTTCGACAACACCATGGCACGGTCGACACCACCCAACCCAGCACTGCACACAGCGAGACAGTGCAGACACACAGGTGGTCCCCAGGATGGTGGTGGGTGTGGGCCATGCAACAACAAGCACATGGGAGAACACACATCAGAACAAGCTGCCCACAGTCAGACAGCAATCTACTAGAAAGCAGAGCACAATAACAACCCATAGGGACACAGGAGCATCACAATGCAGGCAC
Source organism: Neoceratodus forsteri (assembly GCA_016271365.2). Classification (NCBI taxonomy): domain Eukaryota; kingdom Metazoa; phylum Chordata; order Ceratodontiformes; family Ceratodontidae; genus Neoceratodus; species Neoceratodus forsteri. The sequence continues at coordinate 1,273,309,277 of CM057450.1, read as the reverse complement.
AGTGTCCAGCCAATGGCCATCCTATGCCAGGGCCAAACTGACCCACAGCAGATGCAAGCCCACAGGGCGCATACACCACCAGGGGTGGGCCGACAGATGCCGCCACACATGGGCCATGTACCACAATGTGTGTGGTGCCCTGCAGCTAGAATTCTCACACACCAGGTGAACAGCTGAACATGGACAGTGGTGATTGTGGACTGCGCGGCAATGCCAGCCGTGTACGCCAACACTGGCCCACACTGCCCCCCCAGCCACAGGGTACAGCAGCCAGATAGACAGACACCGGCAGCATTGTGCAACACTGGTGCGCAACCCAGCACAATGCTGTACCAGCAATGGCATGATAACCATGGCTGCCAACCTGCCATCACAGTCAATGGCAGACCAGTGAAGGAACCACACAAAACAGAGGCACAGCACAAATGAAAACAGACATGTACTCACGTAATAGGCCCCTGGTTCTCCTGCACCTGCAGCATTGATGGCACCCTCAGGCTGCTCCGCGATGTTTCCCGGGATACCTCCTGGCTCCCTCTCCCTGGGCTGTGCTGCTTAATCCACTGTACAGTGGACAGAGGTAGTGGCAGTGTTAGTGCAACACACAGCATATACCGCGATTGCCGCAGCAAGATGCACCCCCAACCCCAAAACACTGTACACACAGGGCAGTCCATGGGCAGTGTCTGAACACAGGATACACCCACACAGATGCCCCACATGGCCCATGGAGAATGTGCCAGTCACACAGGGCATGTAGGCATGGTGGCATGCAGTGCAACAGTGCCAGACACAGGTGCAAGATGACTGGATGCACACAGCAGCTGTGTAGGCAGAGAGATCCCCAGGATACAGCACCCCTATACTACACTGGTTGGCTGCAGGATGGTCCTGTAGCAGGTTGCCCCACCTGCAATGTCCAGACCCACCACCCACGCCATGGCCAAGTGTCACAGCTGCGCATGGCATGACTGCAGTGTATCCCCCATGGACAAAGCATGCACCACGCAAGCACTGCTACTACCATGGGTGGTGCCAGGCAACAGTGGCAACTGCGCCCCCCCAGACACCCTGTACTATAGCACCACCCAAGGGGCCCATACTGTATGCCCCAGAACCAGTGCCACATGTGTCCAACCACCTGGCACACCAGCACACCCATGCACAGACAAGGAAACACACACACACACGCACACACTGGCAGACAGAGAAATGCGTGACATATGTGTGCAATGTGTGATGGCACCTACCTGGCACTGGCACTGTGCCATCATGCACCATCTGTTTGAACCTCTCCAGCTGTTGGCCTTGCCAGCTGTGCAGGTCCATGTAATGGTGCTGACACTTTTCAGTGTCCCTCGTGATGCCCGTCCATTCTGTGAGGCAGTGTGCAATGGATGCCCACACCTGGCATTGTGGGAGGACACCCTCATTGACCTCCCTAAACAGGTGTCTGTGCCATTGTTGCACAAGCTACACCAAATTAGCTGACTCAGCATCCCCCCAGCACCTGTCCCTGTGCACCACTGCACACTGCCTATGCCTCCCAGACATTATTTGGAACAGCTGGTACCCTGCCACAGGAACAACTGTACAGCCTGTGTCACACCCTGGGCCCTCCAGCAACATGTGCATTAGCACCGCACTGTCACATGGCATAGCGCGGCGCTACCCGGAATTGGTCACGGTGCACATGTCTGACCCCCCCACGACCCTAGAACACCACTGTCATGCATGCGCATAGCGCTGTGCTGTATGACTGGTGCAGCGGTAGGGGCACGAATGCTGAGAAGTAGTGGACAAGGGTCACACACCATGCATTGACGTCGCGCTATGCTACATAGTGCTGCGCTAATGAGACAGTGCGACACTGAGCACCATTTAGCCCAGCACCACCATTAGCATGGCACTTAGCTGATTGCCCGGCACTATCAAGGCCCATATTCAAACAGCCTATGCAAATGAGGGCACTTGTGTATGCAAGGGGCAAACAGTGTGATTAGCATTTCATCGGCTCATTTGCATGCCTAATAGGCAGGATTACCCAGCTGGGTTATTTAAGGGCAAACAGTGCTCCTCTGGTGCTGTGTTGAGGGATTGCAAGACTCAGCAGGTGCAACAGCTGAATAGGCCCAACGCAGAGGAGAATGTCTCAGGAGGAACAGCAGCAACAGGCAGGTCTGTATAGCAGCCTCGGGCTTGGCTGTATGACAGTGGGACATGACTAGGCCCTGGCTTACACAGTGCACACTTGCATACGGCCACGGAACATGCATGAGACAGAACATATGCCTGCAGGCCCACATGTCAGCCCGGTGCTGTGAATTGGTGTACATGGCCACTGTGCCTGTCGGCCAGCCAACCGGGGCATGTGTCACACCTGTGTCAATGGCAGCAGTCACCGCTGTGAGTGGCCTACCTGCACAATGTTGTTGCCAGGCACTGGGATGAGGAAGGGGGGGGGTACACAGTGGCCTGCAGGTGACCCAGGCCATGCGGTGCCCATGTGAGAGCTGTTACATGCAGTATGGCTGCAGTGTCCATTGTGACACATGCACATGCACTGTGCACACAGGAGTGGCCATGTTGCACAGTTGCAGTGTGTTCTGTACCCTCACATGCTGAACAGAGCCTGCGCTATGCTGCTACAGGATGTTCACTGCAGGCGTCAAGGGTGGCATGCACATAGTGTTCTGCCTGTGCCATGCATTGCAGTCACACCACAGCATGTGACCTGTGTCCCTCGACATGTCTCCCATAGGTTCTGCAGCATGTCAGGACAGGATATGTGCCCATAAGTTCTCCCAGGATGTACTGATGGCTCTGGTCCACGGAGTCAAGGAGCGGGAGCAGATGCTATGTCTCCACAAGGCCACTGATGCTGTCATGAAACAGACGTGGGATGAGGTCACAGTAGGGGTCTATGCCATTGGAGGCCGGGGACATACCACCGACACTGTGAGGAAGAGTTGGAGTGACCTGCTGCAATGGGCCAAGGAGGAAAAGGCGGCACAATGGCTCTGCGATTGGATACAGACCGGAGGAGGGCCACAGACCATGCAACAGTGGCAGGGGGACCCACTGATGACCCTGGTGTCCTCCACACTGCATCTCATGTCCGTTGGTGGTGTCATTGGCGGGGGGGGTGAGATGCCACTCATACCACCTAGAACAGGTCATTATCCACGTGTGTGCACCCTACATGGCATGCCTGCACTGGTGCTGGGGGGTCAGTGTTGGCCCGATGTGTGGTGTGCACTATGAGGGTGCTATGTTGTGCACACTGTACACATGGGGCAGTATTGCATGCATCCACTGCCTGTGCAGGGCTGACACCACAGCCTTCAGTATGCGGCATGTGCACCATGGTTGGAGTGTGTGCATGTGGCCATGGTCTGCATCGATGGGACTGCAATGTGTGATGTGCATGTCCCTGGAGTGTGGCATGCATCCTAGGGTGTGCATGTACTGGTGGTGGTTGTGGCACACTGTTCAAGTACTGGTCAGTGACACTGTCCTTTCTTGTTTCACAGTGGTGGGTGCACACCATGCAGTGCGCCAGGACGTGGCTAGTATGGCTGATGTGGGGCAGGAGGCAGTGGATGTCGACAATATGCCATCAACCTCAGGACTGGGTGCCAGGCATGCACGCTCAGCAGCAGCACATGTGTGGCAGGCAGAAGGACTTGGGCTACACCTGTCTGTGGGGGGGAGGGGAGACTCCAGCGCTGGTGGGGACCCGGACACCGGTGACTTCCTAGAGGATGCCTAGGTGGAGGATCTTACTAGTGGCCAAGTGGTCCTCCTGACAATCACTAGTGACCTTGGATTGAATGGCTCAGATCAGGTTTACTACCTGCCTGTGGAGGGGACTGTGGTTAGTGGCACGGGGGTGGGGCATGCTGGGGTCTCTGACACAGGTGCCATGGGGGTGGACTGCCATGCCACCATAGGAGGTCCAGTACAGCAGGTGGTGGGCCATGTGGGTGCTGTGTGTGCACCTCTGGACATGCGGTACGTTCCACGGGGAGGGGTGCAGGGCCTGCAGGGGACACATCACACCACAGGGACTGTGCAGCAGCAGGAACTACAGCAGCCACCACAGCGTGCCCACCATGTCCAACAGCAGGCATAACCCCCGACTCCCATTGGCATTGCCGTGGCCATGGTGCCAAATGGCCAGAGATCCCGCCCTCTGCTACAACCCTTACATCCCCACAGAAGGCCCAGGTAGACCTGCATGCCCTTCAGCATGAGCTGTGGCATGAGCTCTTGCAGCTGCGGGAGACTGTGGCCTTGGGTTTTGCATGTGCCAAACAGCGGGCGAAGGACAGGATGGGGTTCATGGTAGCCACGCTTGACTGTGGCTTTGTGGATCTCACAACCACTGTGATTGATCTCGCCACAGTGCTGCATGGGGTGCATGGTGGTCAGTGGGCTGTGAAACGGGGACAGTGTGCCCATGGCACGCAGACCCACAGGCAGGCCTCATGTGGCCATAGGGCACACACGGGCTCCAGCACCACTGCATCAGGTGCATCACCCAGCACCCAGCAGCGCCATGGCTGGCCACCCACCCTGTCTGGATCTGCTGGTTGGCCAGGGCACCAGTGCACCACCCTCCCAGCCTCACCACAGTCCTCCCCAAATATATCCTCAGCACAGAGCACCCCTGGCTCAGTGTCCCGCACACATGGTGTGCATCGTGTGCATGGTGGTAGTCACCTCAGATAGGCACAGCTGCCATGCACAGACACACAGACAACACCCACATGTGCACACATGCACGCACACACACACATGCACACACACAGTCACTGGCACGGTCACCCATGCACAGCCATGGTAGCCCTTACCACCCTGTCACCTCATATCAGGCACCCGAGCAGGGTTTTATTTAACTCTAAAAATTGATTAGCGTTTTGCTCATAAAAGTGCTAAAACATTGTGAAAATGCATAGCACTTGCCTCACTGTGTTTAACAAACATAATACTTCTAGAAAACCTATATAAATACTTTCTGTTCAGTTAGTATTGTCCCAAGAAAAAAACTGCTAAAACCCTGCTGAGGCATCACCGGCTTCACCATGTCATGGCTGTCTACCGTGGTCACATGCGTGTCCTGCATGGCTCACAGTACACATTGCCATCCCACATACATTCACTCCCACTGTGTTGTGCATATGCTTTGTTGGTGGTCCTCACTATTGTGGTTGTCTGCATGTAATAAAGTAATAGTCACTGTACTGTTCTGGTTGCAGTGCTGTGTTTACTCACCATCCTGCCAGTGACAGTGTCCTGATGATGCTGGCCCTGTGCTCCAGGGCCCTGCAGACCATTCAAGGATCTCTTCTCTCGAGTTGCTCCACTATCCCCCTGACCTCTGGCTTTGGGTCACTGTCGGCCTGTTCCTCAGGTTCAGGTGCCTGTATCCCATGGTTCATTGCCATGTTGTGGAGCACACAACAGGCTAGGATGATAAGGCATTCCTTCTGAGGCCTATACCGTAGGGCACCGCCTGATGTGTCTAGGCAGTGGAAGTGCATTTTAGTATGCCAAAGACCCTCTCTATGATGTTCCTAGTGGTGGCATGTGTCTCATTGTACCACTCCTCAGCCACTGTGGCCACCCGGGGTACTGGTGTCAGCAGCCAGGGCCACAGGGGATAGGCGCTGTCCCCTGTTGAGAAATGTGCACCTGTTAGTGTTGCTGTTCTGCTGTCTGCCCCTTGCTGTGGTGCACCACCTGTGTTGCTGTCCCGACCCCCCTCCTTGCATACCCCTGCCTATCCCCACCCACACTGTGCTGTGTGCATGCCTTGCATGCTGATACTTACTGACTAGGTGCCCACTGGGTATCCTGCCCTCCTCAAAGGCCTGACACAGTTGGGACTGGTGCCAGATGAAGGTGTCGTGGGCACTGCTGGGGTACCGTGAAAGGACATTGCTGATGCACCCAGTCGCATCACACACCACCTGGCAATTGATGGAGTGGCACCCCTTCCTGTTCACGTACACCTCACTGCCATTGCCAGGTGGTGCACGGATGGACACATGGGTGCAGTCAATAGCACCAAGTACCGCTGGTAGGTGCGCAACTCGATGGAATTGCTGAATGACTTCTCTGCATTCTGCTGCTGTGCTGGGGAATACTATGAATTCACCAGCATGTGGCAGGAAAGCATCGAGGAACTGGGTCAGTAGGCATGAGGTGGCAGACTGAGATACCCCTATGGTGTCCCCCATTGGTCGTTGAAACGTTCCTGTGGCTAGGAAGCACATCGCTGCTGCCACCTTCTCCTCGACTGTCATGGCATGGCTGGGTCTGGTGTTGGGCTACAGCTGCTTATGCAGGAGTTCACATAGCTGCCTCAACATTCCCCTGTTCATCCTGTACCGGCCAGTGATGTGCTCATGTGTGCAGCATATCGTCTCCTTGGCCTGCGTTCTGGGCCATGTTGGCCCTGCTCCCTCTCATCCTCCTCCACTACTGCTGCCATCAGGTGCAGCAACACTGTATTCAGCACTGCTGCCATGGTCACTTCCTGTTCTGGTCCCTTCCCCTCTGTGTTTTGCCCTGGGATAAGACCAGCCTTTTATAGGTGGTAACTAGTGCCATGCTATGTGTCACATTATGTGACCTTGCACAGTGCTTTCACTCTGAATATCCCATAGCGCATGTATGCTGGTTCTCGACCCCTCACTTTGCCCCTTGCATACATTACGGGTTTGCTCCGTGCTATTGTAGTTAACGTGCGCTATCCCGTCCTTTGAATATTGCAGCTCTGCGCTATGCCTGCGCTATTCCCATGCTACTGGTTTGCACGCAGTGCTATGTTTTGAATATCTGGGCCTTAGTGTCTACACAAAGGTACTACGCCATCGTGGCATTCAGGTACTCTTGATGGGGGGTGGAAACAGGGGAGGGGAAAAAGTTCTTTGTGTAGACATTAAGAATTTAAACACTACATAACTATAATCGTACGAATGTATGAGATTCATTTAATGGGATGCAATAAGAATAGAATTTGGATGACTTTATTATATATGCTGGTTAGGCACACAATGTATTTGTGTAGCATAATTAAAGAGAGATAACTAATTAAGGAGGTAGAATAAAGCAAATTGTGTCCATTAGGTGGATGTTGTAAAACTGACTTAATCTTTGTATAGAAAGAATGTTATGATATTCTGAAAATATGAAATGCTGAAAAATATATTTTTGATTTGATTAACAGTTCCCCAGAAGAAGCCGTTTGACTGGCAAAACTTTGGGACACTATACTGGGAATACAGTATTCTGTCTTCTTGCAATGTTCATCAAATTACCTCTGTAATTTTGCTTCTTGTCCTATTGTCCCGGATTCCCCCCTTTTCCCCTCACAAAAGATAGAGACCATTGTTTGTTGTTGTGCTCAGATTGGCAATTAATTTATTTATATTCATAATCCAATATTCCATTTCCATTTCTTTATTATCATATTTCCAGAAATTTCATTTATTTCCATCCACATATCAATCTCTGATTATCCCTCCCCCAGGTGAAAACCTGTGTGCCTTCTGTTTCTCCTTTTCCGCTAGGTAACGGTGAAAACCGAGACCGCTTTCTTCTTCTTCCTCTTCTTGTGTTATTCCTTTTTCCTCCCCCTCCCCCCCGCCATCCACCTGTGGCAGTCCATAACTATATCATCACCTGCCATCCACCTTTGGCAGTCCAAACTGTCCAACTGGACTCGTCTGTCATCCACCTTGACAGAACCATCATACAGTCCCCCTTTTGACTGTCTTTTCTCTTGCTCTGTCTAGTAGGGTGGGTGGGAGGAATCAAAAACTCCAGCAAAAAGTGGCTGAGGCTCCCTTGTGCTGTCCCTTATGTACCACCCTTCGTCCCTCCCTTTCCTGTTACCTGTCCTTTGTTCTGGTTCTTAGCCCCTCCCCTTCCTTCCCCCCTCCCCTTCTGAGCACTACCATTCCATGACAGAGGGAAGGGGTGCACCAGGACAACCTGGTCTGCCTCTTAAAGGGCAAACTCCATTGTCATGGAACCTTTGTAATTTTTTGTTTGTCATCAACCTGACATGGAACCTTTGAAAAAGAGCCATCCTGGCTCAAAGGTATTAATCTGCAACTGAAGTAAATAAATAAATAAAAAGAAATATAAGGAAGCAATAAATATTTAAAGCTTTTACAAGAAACAAGAGTGTATGGCATCATTGCTAGAGTGGTTGCTATCATTTTTATTTGGAATTTTCTCACCATCAAGGCAACCAAGCTCCACGATTAACTTCAATTAACACGTGACTTCCCTTGCATACTTGTTTTTTTCTAGGTGATCCCCCATTGCCTGGCACTACTTGACCAGCATATGTTCACATATTTTAACAAGAACTGCTGCTTCTAGTGCCTGAGTAAACCTGATTTAAGTCTTACAATAAAAGGAACAATTTCCTATAAATAGCATTTGAATTTATTGCAGTATTCAGGCATCAAATAAACTAAACTTCTGAAAAGTGCTTTGAAAGTTCATTGGAATTATTAAACAGCAACAACTTGAAACAAGGAATGTGACTATAATACAAATACATGGCATATGTCTATATAAAACCAGTATTTAAAAAACACTTTAGAAGGGTGACATAATACTGCCTAAATTGAGAGGTACAGTAAATGCTGTTACCATACTATTTTGCATTACACAGTCAAACTTGAGAGAAGACATGAATGAAGGATCAGTAAAAATTGAAATATCAGGTTATTAAAGAATGATGCTTGATTCGAGTTGCCAAACAGTTCTGAAGTGCTTATGCTATACTAAAAGGAGGGAGTTGTACAGTGTTGCTTTAAAACATATCAGATCTGTAATCTCCTTTGTCACTTTAAATGAGATCTGCAAAGTACAGAAGAAGTGAATTCCTTACTTTAGAAGGCACTTTTTCTGCTTCCCTCTTTTGAACAGCCTCGAAAAGCTGTAGTTTATTGGTTGCAGCATGTCAATGTTAAAGCAGGCTGTACTTGAGATCTCACTATATTATAATAGTGATATTGTATCTGAGCCAGCTGTATTACAACTAGAAGAAATGAAAGAATCCATAGGTAGTATAGACCTTTCCAACTCTGTGGAATGTTTCAGTATGCAAACACAAAGGGAAGCTTACCATTTATCTAGAGTCTCAGATGCTGCATCTTATATGTTCAGCTTTAGGGATGAATTTATAACCCTAGTAATAAGACGGGTGAGATATTCCTCTCATGATAACAGATTCCTCGATAGTCCCCCTTATGGACTATATTGCTAGTGTGGACTTGAGTAATTGATTTAGCTAGCGTTGATTTAATTGTCTCACTCTTCTGTTGTCCTTTAGGAGAGCTGGTTATACTGAAGCAGATATATGCTGTTTTGGTCCATGTTTAACAAGTGGGGGACATTTAGTACTATTGTAGCCATGTTCAATGTTTCACTTGATTACATTCAAGTTGCTGTGCTGTTCTCTGTTCCTTGATGACTGGGTCTCTCGAGTCATGTTTATTGCTCTAACTTATATTTTCAGAAGAACACAAACCAAGTGAAGTTGATGCTTTCTGGCAAGTCTTTTTAAACGTTGGATTTGAAAAGCAGTACACAACTGGATCAAGTACACTGTTCAGATATGTAAAACTAATAGAGCCATGGAACCACTCACTAAAAGGAAAAAAAGGCTCACACTTTTCAGGATATAGGGACTTTATGGCCATTGCTGCCAGACCTGCCACAAAACTAGGCAGAAAGCACACAGCAAATACTAGGACAATGATAATGAGTTCAGTTACAGCCCTCCTTACCTTGGGGTTTGTATGCATTTGTCTGCATTTCAGTTTCACAATGATGTTGAAGGTAGAGAAGAGGATAATGCAAAATGGCAAAACAAACTCCCGAATTAAACTTCCATAATGCCACTTCATTGCAAAGCTTAAGGTCCTGTAGTTACTGTAACTCCAACAAAGGGAATGGTTTTGATGCTGGGTCAAAAGTGATGTTGAAAATATGTGAACATTCATCAGTAGTAAAACAATCCCTATTAAAATGACAATTTTCACAGAGACACTCAGCGATACCGTGTTCACTTTATGGTGAGGATGGACAACCTTCAGATACCTGCCAATTGCCACAACCATCAGAAAGAGTATGCTTGCAGTCCTGTTCAAAGCTAGCATGAACAAATTCACTTTGCAAAATAGGTTTCCAAAAATCCAGTGTTCGCCCCTCCTGCAGTTGTCAATCTGAAATAGTAGGCTTATCATCAGAAGGAAGTTAGCCACAACCAAAGAAACCCACTCTGGCCAGAGTCGATAGGGCTGTGACGAGCTGCCAAGTGACCAAAGTTACACATATACATAGAAATTATTGAACGCCCGGGTGTAACTTGGCCATTTTTTAGAGGTGTTGCACCAAATTTTAAACATTGTATTTTTGGGATCTCTCCTCATGAAGAGTGCTAGTGTCATTTTGTTCACTTGTCCCAAAAGGTGATTTCACAGAGCGACTATGCCATTCTGTGCTACAGGTGCAAAAACATGTTTCGGGTAGGATATGAAAAATGACAGCTGTACTGTTAAAAGGGAGGTGTGCAAAAATGGCAATATTGAAAATCTGGAGTGAAGATATTAAACATTGGTGACGTTGGGAGCATGCGTAGAAACTGGTCAATGCACATTCACATTGCAGTCATTTTTTTGATTTTATTCACCAGATTTGCAACATGGGCTTTTTGGAATCCTACCTTATGAACAGTGGCACTGTTTTGTTAATCAGTCCCAAAAGGTGATTCTGCACAGCGACCGCGAAATCACATTTCGGGACCAAGTAATGAAATGACAGTGACACTGTTCATGAGGTGGGGTCCCAAGAGCCCCATGTTGAAAATTTGTAGCCAAAATAAAAAAATGGCTGATGTAACAACTTAAATTGAAAACCCCATTGAATGCCATTGTAGCACGCTTACCTTCTATTCTTCAGTTTGTTGTTCGGCTTTGAAGAGTGCAGACGTGTCTCGGTGCAGAGAAGATGACAGCGCTGACCTCCAAAGGTAAGTATGGGGTAAGGGGAGTGCTGGGTGCTCAGTGGGAGGGTGAGGATGGGGAGGGGAACTGGGGCGATGATGAGGGATTATTTTATTTTTTACAGGTTAAAAAAACAGGGGAAGGTTTTCTTTATTTACAGGACAAAAAAATATATATATATATACATTTGGGCACACTGGGGTGGGATCCCAGTGTGCCACATGAGTTGAGGGGGTGGGTATTTGATACTGACATGGGGATTGGGCACCCTGATGTCAGCAGGGGGGAATAAAAAACAAACCTTTGGGCACACTGGTGTGGGCTCCCAGTGTGCCACATCAGTAGGTGGGGCACATAGTGCTGATACAGGGATTGGGCACCCCAAAGTCAGTGCAGGACAAATAAACAAGTACATTTGGGCATGCTGGGGTGGGCTCCCAGTGTGCCACATGAGTTGGGGGTCTACATAATACCAACATAGGGATTGGGGACCCTGATGTAGGCATGAGAGGACAGCAGTAGCTGGAGGGTTTTTCTGCTGGTGGCAGTAACGCAACTGTGCATTCGTGACACTCACGCATGTGTAGTTGCGGTGAATGGCATTTTGCCATTCACAACATGGCAGTGCCAACAAAACTGTGCATGAGCATGAGTCATGCATGCACAGTTCATGCCATGGAAAGCAGAAGTAACAGCCAAAATAGCATGGCTGTCATTCTGAAGTGGCCAATCGTGGCAGAGGGTTTCAAGCTCCATTGGATATTCGGAAGGATACTTCCAAATGTCCAATAGAAGGTTCCATTATCTGCCATTTTGTAAGGTACGATTGATCCCGAAAGGGCTGTAGGCACCACACACAGCCCTAAAAAGGTACACTGTGCTTGATGTTTAAGTTTTCACCAGAAGACAAAAGATCCACAGAGCAATCCCATTTCCAGCCAGTCCCATTATAAATTACACACAAAGCACTGGTGCTAGAATTTTTGAAACACTGGACTGTACAGTTAAACAGTACATGCAGTATCACTGTTATTATTGCCCATTTCTGCACTCTCTGATATACCGTATTAGTTAAAGCAAACTGAACTGCAGTTCTTCTATGGTTTTAGAGACTGGAGTAAACCAACAACTTAACTGCTAATGCCGCTGAAACCACTTCTGTTTCTGAAAGTTGCTTCCGGTGGTAAAAAATCATAACAGTGTTAAAGCTGCAGTCTTTTATGAAAGCTGATATTTAGAGGGGCACAGGATTACAACTTGAGTATGGGGGTGTCTCATATGGCTTTACCAGCTGAATCTTTCAAAAAAAACCTTAGTAAACTGCTTCCCTTTTTTTTTTACTAGGTGAGACACACTAAGCTGAAAGCTTGTTTGCAGGTGCGACCTGGGAACACAACAAAATTAAGTGTCTTGCTCAGTGTCACACAGTATGCAAGTGGGGTCTGTGAGATTCAAACCCAAGTCTCCAGGTTTGTAGTTCAGAGCCTTAAACCACTGCAATATATTACCTTTGACTTCCTTTGCTTGCCAAAATAAATTTCTGTCATAGATGGTGATAGATGAGCAAATGTTTTCTAAAAAAAAAAGAGTAACCAGATGGACTGGATCATTGCGCTATTCTCTTCTCAGGTCTCCTAATTCAGGCAGAGGAGAGAGAAGCACTGGCCTGTTTGAGGGTCAGTATTCCAGCCATTCTGAGTTACATTCACATTTCATTCTAGCATGGGTAAACTACTGCAAAACGAATTGTTTCCTTGTAAAGTAATTATGCCCATGCAACCATATATGCTTAAATATAATTTAGTACTAAGTCAGCACCACATTCACTATAATGGAAAAAGTATTATTAGTGCTAATTATCATAAATTTATTTTCGTGCAAATTAGAGTTTCAGAAAAATAGTGCAAATTATTTGACAGCAACAGTTTGAAGTTTACAGTATTATTTAATGGTTTGGGGGGAATCACCATTAGATATGTTAAGATTAAATAGAGGAACATTGAAGGGGCCATTATGTGTTATACAATGTTTATAGAGGTTCACCTTTTTATGACAGCGTAGTGTAGCGATGCAAAAGCTGTGTAGCCATAAGTAAAAGTGACTTTAGTAGATGCTCATCATAAGAGAAAAAACCACAATATCCTTCTAATTTGGAAAACTGAAGAACATGCCTCAGAAAATAATTACAGTAAATTCACTCTTTCAGTAAACATGAGAGAAACTGATTTTTTGATGCTTCTTATTTTCAATTTGTAATTGTACAATGCCAACAGCATTGAAAAATAGCCTTTTAAGTCTCTGGGCATTCATATCAGCCAGCGTATATTAACAAGCATTTGTCAATGCCAAATGCTTACTTGCTGGTATTTGCATTAGTACTGCAAGAGTTAGAGAGCTGCATAATAGGAATGGCAGTGAAGTATTTTATTAACGCCAACCCCCACCCCCACCTTGCAGAGACTGATAAATGTTGGGGGTGCGGCTTTGGGTCATCAGGCATAAAGCTCATGCCATTCCACCTAACCTCACCCCACCCTGCAGATACAGACAGGTGTCACAGTGTGATTTGGGGTCTTTAACCCTTATGGTCACCCTATCCCATAAGGAAATAAGCTGAGATAGGTGTGATATAGGAGAATGGAGTGAATGTTAGGGCTGAAGACCCCAAGGCACATCTCAATCCCTGTCACTGGCTGCAGGGTGGAGGTGCAATGGCATAAGCATTATGGCCGACAACCCCAAGTCACACCCCTGATGCCTGTCAGTCTCTACAGGGTGGTTGTAGGATTATGGATAAAAACCCTAACACCCGGGGTGTTTGTTGATTTTTTCCCTACATATTTTCAACATGGACTTTTTGGGACCCCACCTGATGAATAATGGCACTATCATTTCGTTACTTAATCCCCAAAGGTGATTTTGCACAGTGACTGTGCCATTCGGCACAACAGATATAAAAACACATTTCAGGTAGAATGTGAAAAAAGTCAGCTGTACTGTTCATGAGGAGGTGTGAAAAATGGCATTGTTGAAAACCTGGGGTGAAAATAAGAAAAAATGGTGAATTTACGAGCATGCATAGAAACTGCATAATGCACGCTCATAATGCATTCATTTTTGGGAATTTTTTTACCAATTTTTCAACATGATCTTTTTGGGATGTCTCCTCATGAACAGTGGTACTGTGACTTCATTAATCTGTCCCATTCTGTGCCACAGGTGCGAAAACACATTTTGGGCAGGATGCAAAAAACAACAACTGTACTGCTCATAAGGAGGTATGAAAAATGGCAATGTTGGAAATTTGGAGTGAAAATATTGAAAATTGGAAAAGTTACAAATGTACATAGAAACTGTACATTGGACGCTCATAACACAGTCATTTTCTGGACTTGTTTCACCAAATTTGCAACATGGCATTTTTGGGACACCATCTCATGAACTGTGGCACTGTTGTTTCATTAATCGATCTGGAAAGATGATTCCCCACAATGATCGCAGAATCACCTTTAAGGACTGAGAAACAAAATGACAATTCAGGCATTCACAAGGTGGGGTCCCAAGAAGCCCATGTTGAAAATTTAGGGCCAAAACTCCAAAATATGGCTGAGATATCAACCTAAGTTAACCCCCCATACCTCCATTGACTGTTATTATAAAGCTTACCTGCATTTGTTTAGTTCCTGGTCGGTTTTTAAAAAGTTTAGACATGTTCCTGCTCCACAGATGATTGCAGCACCAGACCTCCAGAGATAAGTATGGGGTGGGGTGTGTGTGGAGAGGTGGGGTGCCCAGAGGGAGGATGGAGATGGGGGAGTGGGTCCCGGGGAGACATCGAGGGACCGTTTTCTTTTTTTTAGGTTTAAAAAAAAACAGCAAGGATGGTTTTCTTCATTTACAGGATAAAAAAAGTCTGGCACACTAGAGTGGGCTCCCAGTGTGCCACAATAGTGGTGGGAAGGGAGGGAGGATGCTGACTCAAAGATTGGGCACCCTGATGTCAGCAAGGGTTGTTGATGAGATGGGGGCTGCAACCTACACCGGAAGTGGGCATCCAGGTGTTGGAAAAGAAAGGGGAAATTGTTTAACCAGGAAAGACACACTAAGGGAGTGGTGCAGACATGAGGATTGAGCACCCCACATCAGCTTATGGGGACTGTGTGGTGGACAGCAGCAGCTGCCATATTTTGGCACACTGGGGTGGGATCTCAGTGTGCCACTTAATGAGGGAGGGATATGCCAACACAGGATTGGGCACCCCGATGTCAGCTTTCCCCAGGAGTGTGTGGCCAGTGGCAGGAGCCACCAGTTTAAAATACTGAAATGTTTCACCAGAAAAAGCACACTAGGGCCATGGGCACAGGGCAGCAGCTGACAAGAAGGAAACTGTACCCATGCACTGTAATGCGCATGGGTGGGGAGTCTTGTTGGCTGCCTCTGTGTTCCTGGTTGCAAGGGAGGGGGAAGCTGTCACTGAAATCAGGGAATGACAAAACTGTCCCTGATTTGAGTGGCAGATTTCTTTCAAATGTGAAGTGCTGTCTCTGAAACTGCCATTATCATCAGCTTTTCTGTTGATTGGTGGCTGATGGACACTCCCATGAAAGCATCCGCTGCATTTGCCACACACTGCCATACCTCTGCAATGCTCTAACCTCAATATGTTTCTTGTGCACTGTGTACACAAGCAAACATAAATATGGCCCTTTGAGGCTCAAATCAACCATGGTCATTGTCACCTGCTTCTTTTTTGTTGTGTTGTTGACACCCATGCATGACTCAGAGTTCCTCCCACTGCCAGAAATGCCTACACCTGAATGTTCTCCAACACCCTGACCTGCCACCACTCAGATCCCCTCCCACAGCCAGACTCACCCACCACCTGAACACCCCCTAACACCCATGCACAACTCAAAGTCCTTCCTGCTATGAGACCCGATCATCACCCTAACATCCCTAACACCCATGCACAACTCAAAGTCCTTCCCACTGCTGGACCTGCCTTCCATTAAAATATCTCCAACACCTTGACCAGTGTGCTTAGAGTCCCTCCAGCAGTCAGACTCACCCATTCTCAAAACATAACACAACAACCACAACACTACTCAAAGGTCCCTTCTGCTGCCAGACCCACCTACCAGCCATACATCCCCAACACCACAGCAGGACTCATTCCTTAACCAGACTGCCATAATGGGTCTCAGCCATTGAAAAGTCTTCTTTTGATGGCCACCATGGTGGGCCTCAGCACAGCATTAGTCAATGGTATCACATGTCTGCCAGTATTTTCACTCAGCCACAGGTGAATTAACTAGGATCCTAAATCCAGGAGTTGACCTCTGCTCCACTGTATGGCAAAATCTGTTGGTCTGGCCTAAATTAAGGACATTTTTTTACATTGGATGACTATAAAAAAGGTAAATGTAATCACTTACATGTAAGCTGCTTTGCCTACACCCCCCACTATTCCTAAGGTCACTGTACTGTTTTATTTAGTTGCTGCTTTTTCAGTTTAAAAACAGTACAGTATTTAGAACATGTACCATATATCTATACCATATATCAAGAATAAAGTAAATTTAAAAAGAAAAATTGGTGTATTCATGTTTTTGCCAGAAATACAGTAGTACTGAAACCTGTATGATTGTTTTTTTGTTTGTTAGTTTCTGCTGAATAACAAATATTGCTTCTTTACCTGGCCAGTAGCATTTTGTTGAGCATTTCTGTATTTAGCTTAAATAAAATTGTTGAAGTAGCTAATGTAATTTCACAGGATGTCAATCTAAAATCAATTATTTGTTTTAGGCTTGGCTAAAAATTTGGTCATTGGCTAAAATTGTCAGTTGACAATTTGCCAGAATTAGCCAATATGCTGTGAGGTTTTAGACTTCCAGCTTAAATCACTGTTCAGCCCGCCAGCCTTTGCAGCAGTGATGCAGTGCAGTTACAGCCATACAGATGAAATATATACAGTATATAACACTAGAGTGGACATCATGCAATACTTCTGGGATTCTAAGTTGCCATATGCAAGTTATTCAGCACCTCTAACATTAGGAAAGTGATAGTAAACGGCAAAGTCACATGATATCGCCTCAGGTTTTTAAATATTCGATTTCTATGGTTACATCAAAATGGTCCACTGGTTTTGCCTTCTTGGGAGGAGAATTTCTTTATTTTTAAGTAACATTTTTTTTTTTTGCCAGCTAAGCAATACAGGGAACAACAGTATCGTTTTCAAATGTGAGCTGGGCTAAGGTAGGGGAGGGGTAAATAGGAGGGTTTTACCAGGTAAACTATACAGATAACAACAGTCTCATTTTCAAATGTGAGCTGGGGAAGGTAGGAAAGGCATAGATGGTAGGGAGATAAATCAAATAATAGCAATACCAGCCAATAATAACAAGTAACAATTTAAACATCAGTTAGCATCAAATTGAACATTAGATGCTGAAGATGAAATACACTGCAAAAACAATACCAGTTAATTTGGCAAGCACACAGGCACATGAAGTGTTGCTGAGTTTTCAGCTTGGACATGTGGCAATTGTGACTGGATGCTCAATACTCCACTTCTGGTCTCCACTCCTCAGCCCCGGCTGAGGGCACTATCAAGGGTTTCCGGCATGTCAAGCAATACTCTAATTCTTTGTGCCGCAGAGGTAGCCAGGCAAAATTACTTCTGATCCCTGTTGCTTGCACTGAAAAACATAAGAAAACATACAGTGGCATCCCCCAGGATGAAATGCAATTCTGCAGCATATTGCAGCACTCTGCAGAATGCTACAGAAGACCTACTGAATAAAGCAATGTATTTTCAATAGTAATTAGTCCCCTTTGTCATTCAGGAAAATGTGACATTGCCAGGATGAAGTGAAGGCCACAGTTTCCTGCATGACATAGGGGACTAATTGCCATTGAAATTACATTGCTGTATTCAGTAGGTCTGCTGCAGCATACTGCAGAGTGTGTTAAAAGTGTATTTCATCTAGGGGGATATCACTGTAGTTGGTAGCTATCTCACCTCTGGGGCAGAAGATCTTGGGTGAATAAAACAAGTGAGTTTCACTGCCATCCCATTTGTCCTAAAGAGTGTCTTACTTTCTGATGGGGTGGTCATGGCCCAGGGCAGCTCCACTGTCTAGTGGTATTGAGATGGTATGACTCCCCGGGAGTCCCCTTGCAAACACTGTTAGTATGCAGAGTGTTTTTCATTTTACTCCAAGTATCAGAAACAGTCACAATGGCACATACATGATCACTCATTACGCAAGATCAATGGATCATGTGTGGTCCTTTTACATTGGGGATAAGGGTTCAATAGTAGTTCAGTTTATGCATCTCATAATTCACTGCTAAGCACAGATGAGGTTGGTGCTCCACATTACAATCCATTTATATTTATGCCCTATTTCAGTCAAGTGCTTTATGAAACATAGGCATTAATACTCTTCTTTTATGTGAGAATCTCAAGTCCCTTTATTCTGCTTTGGTGCTCCTGTGATTTGCTTTTATTGCAGTGGGAGCTACCATTATCCCTTACAGATATTTGAACTGATACTATACATAGATCTGGTTCTAGTGACCACATGGACAGTCTAGGCCCCAAATAAGCCTCATCCCATTCTTAAGAAAAAGAATAATTCTCTTTATCTTGGATTGAACATTACCTCCAACAGAAGCTCTCACTGTTACCTCCTCCAAACTCTGTTAGTGTACTGTTGTTCCATTCCCCAATCTTGTGATGCTCCACATGTTAAAGTAAAGAACTCTCCAGGTCCAAAAGATATCAGTAACAGGATGCCCACCCAGAAACCTGCTATTACCTCCCAAGCCATTACCTAGCCATCTGTTCCCCCTACTCCCTACTCAGTCATACTGCTGGCCTGTCATTTCCAGATCCAGGTCAGAGCCCCCCATGGGACCCCTCCAAGAGGAATTGAAGACAGTGACCTCTGACAGAGGCAGCCACCTCCCTCCAAAAGATAGCTGATCCTCAATCAGCCCTGTAATGCATGGCTACTAGATCTCCTTGTGTTTCTGTGAAGCCTACCAGTTTTCAACCCCAGATCATTCCACTCCTGATGGTATGGATGGAAAGAGTCTGTCAAAGGGTTCCCTACCACTCTGGCCAAGACACCATGTCACTGAGCAAAGGCCAGCAGTACCTCTACGGCTCCCAGTGGTGCAATAAGGTGTGAAGAAATCCCATGCCATACCAAACCTAGTATTCTGCTACTGGGCCAAAGCCACCAATGGTCCAAACATGTGTGCTATCACTAGTATGGATGCTGCTTACTTCTCCCCAGAATACAGCAACCTCCCTCATGAGTTACAAAGAGGCAACACCCTTGTTCCAACCAAAATATCATATTTAGCCCCCATCATTAAGCTATACTCCTCCTTCTAAAGGCAAGGTGATTGGCATACTGGCACCTTGTACTTTGTTGGACCTACTAGAAATATCCTACCCCTTTCCTGTTAAAGGGTTGTTACATGAAGAAGACTAACTCTTTTTTGTACTGAAGTTCATCTTTTTTTTTTTACAATTTAAGTAGCCACTACTCTTGCCAGTGTTTCATGGCTCTAGGCCACTTCCTTAGGGCCCATGTTGTTTTCTCACAATTCTGTTTATATACTGTACTTTCCACTGTACTCTCCACAATGGGTTCAAAAAGCTTCTATTTTTTCAGTTCTTGAAAACATTACTCTCTTTATATAAGGAGAAACTCCCTACATAATTGGATGTCCCATATGCCTGAGAAACACAGTAGATTTATTCTATGGTATTTTGTTATTTATTTTGATTTTACTATTTCTTTCTATAAGACATGTATGATTTCTATTTACATGCAACTTCATTCATTTATTGTGTATTTAAATAAATGGCAATAAAGAAAAATTGCAAAAAAGAAACAATTCCATTATAGAGCTGTGCAGAATGGGAAAATTCTGAATCCATGGAATTTGATGAGATTTCACAAAATGTCATGAAATGATGCAGAAGTTCATCAGAATTCTGCTGACTTTTTAAAATGTAGTAATCTGGTTATAACTCAACAACTCTTTAAGCTAGAGCTCTGAAAGTTGTAATACGTACTCTTTGTGTCAATGGCCACAGACGTGCCAAATATCATTAAATTTGGTGGGATAGTTTCAAAATTAGAGGCTCAAATGTTGTCATTGTATTGTTTGTGCAAAATATGAAATTTTGCACAAACAATACAATGACAACATTTGAGCCTCTAATTTTGAAACTATCCCACTAAATATAATGATATTTTGCACGTCTGTGACCATTGAAGAACATTTTTGTATCTGCATATACCTTAACTGTCTATTGGGTCAGGGATCTTAAATTTGGCATGATTTCTTTATGATAGGTGTTCTAACAATGTGCCAGATTTCATGACAATATGATGCACCGTCTCAAAATTATATGTTCTCAAAATCTGTAATTTTATTTTTTTTCAGGAAATTTCATGAAAACATTTTATCTGCATATAACTCAGGCACCTTTGGAGCTAGACATGTGTAATTAGTACAGATAACCTTTTTGTAATGCTTATAGAATGATCTAAATATGGAATTAGGTAAGAGATGTTTAAGTTACAAGGGTTCAAAACTTTACTAGGTAAATATTTGCAAAACTTTGTGAAAACTATCAAAACTGTGAATGTTTGTAACTTCTCTGCTCTTGCATGCATAGAGTTAACATTTGACATGTATATCCATAGTCTGTGTATCCTGGTGTCTAATACAATTGGCTAAATAAGTTAAGCAGTTTTAATTTTGTAGAAGAACAAAAAATGATTAGTAACATTTAATCAAATATTTATGATAGCATATTCTGTAGATGAAACATCCAGAATGTTTTTGTGTGGACTTTAATACTAATAATGCATATAACACTGCTTCACTTGATAAGCTGGGCGAAGCTTTTTGCAGTCCTGCTGCTCCTCACTGGGTGACTATTCCCCCTCCTTCTCTTTTGGCAAAGCCAGATAGACCCAGTAGAACTACTGATCATACTGATATCCTCTTTGTTCTTACAGTGACAAACTCCCTTAAAATGGGAGTCATCTACTCCTTTTCCTATCGACCTACCCTGTTGGAATAGCCAGAATTCTTTCTTCCTGCTGCCCAAGATATTGTCTTCCCCCTCTACATCTTTATGAGTACCTCTGAGTGCTAGAATTGCATGTACACCAGGCTCCCTGGTTTATAAATTTACTGGATGTCATCCTTAAATATCCTGCATTCAGGTTGGGATTGTTCACACTCTGTGCTTTCTTGCTCCAAACTGGGGGTCTACCACTGTTGTGATACCCAGCTCAACTGTCCATTTCTTGGTGAAACTGTGCATCTAATTCCAGAACCTGATGACCCCCTGCACTATCTGCCTCTTATACCCCTATCCTTTAACTAGAATCCCCCAGACAAGGCTGAGTGAAATTAGAAAATTCCAGTTTTATGGAATTTTTCATGAAATTCTGCAGTTTTCACAAAGACTCATAGAATTTGACTATAAGTACAGATGTTATTTTGCAATTTCTCGTAGCAAGCAATTAATAAAATTGGCACACAGTCTCCTTGTAAGGGTGGGTTTGGGGAATCCAACATTGTAGTAGGGTTTACAGTAGTATCTGTTTCAATATTCAATGATGGGCTTGGAGCAGCCAAAGTTGTAGTAGGGTTTACAGCAGTATCTGTTTCAGTTACCTTTGGAATATTAATAGAGGTTTGATAGTTTGCCTCAGAGTCAGATATATCTGTTGCTAAGATATTAAAGCTGTTATGTAAAGGGATTTCAAATGTGTTTGCCTCCCTACCCTTTTTAGACACTTGGGTGCTTTGTACTGTGTACCAGTCATCATTAGGGGAGATATTACAAGCTTCATCTCGAGCTCTTTTTTTGTTTGCAGTCTGATATATTATAGGTGTTACAGGTCATTTTTGTTTCATTATTTTTGAGGAAGAATTAAACTTTATTAAAGGGGCTTGAGAAACAACTGTCTGGCTTGGTGCAATACTTGTTACAATCTGTCCTGAATTTAACCTAATTGACATTTCTTTTTGACTGGTTTCAAGATATCCTAATCTTTCATTAAACAAGCTTACTTCTCTCACCAATTCCTCATTTAGCAAGCATTTAGGGCATTTACATTTTTCTTTAGGTATTGTTTCCATGATGAGGAACATATTACAACATGTGCATTTAATGCCCAGTTCACCCACTAAAGTCATTACATTATCCATGCAAGGCACACAAGAGAATACAGAATTAGAGAATTAACAAGTCCCAAGAAAGCCCGTTCAAATACAATGCTTTACATCTATTAGTATTATTAACTCACTCAGTTCTGATCGTTGTTATCACCCTGTCTTTGCTGTCTCAGTTAGGCATTATTCCAATTCCCTCACACAGCAACACACACAAACACACAACATGAGCTAGACATGCGTGTCTTTGTGCATGACGCCACATGCTCACCCTACATGGGCTCACCCTGCTTGCCACAGGCCATAAATAAATAGTGGCCAGTGACCCAGAAGTAGCTCCTGGGTCATGCTGCAATGCCAAATACAAACTTGCAAAAATGGTTATTAAAATATGCAGCAAAGCACTAACATCGTGCCCTTAACATAAAATAAAAGTGCCCTGATGTTATATGATAAAAATCAAGGTCTCAGTAGCAAGTAGGAGTTCACTATACTGGAGCTATGGACTAGTCACTCTCTTCCTGTTCCTACTCAGAGAAGGGCACAATATAGTCAGTTACAGGGTATATCAGTTTATAAATTTCACGGATTTTAGGCATATAGCAGCTCCACAGGAGGCAGAGTATCCTCTCTAGCAGTTCACAAGGGGAGTAGCTGCTCGCACTCACTGCAGGCCGTAAATAAATAGTGGGCAGTGACCCAGAAGTAGCTCCTGGGTCATGCTGAGATGCCAAATACAAACTTGCAAAAATGGTTATTAAAATATGAAGCAGAACACTAATATCATGCCCTTAACATAAAATAAAAGTGCACCAATGTTATATGATAAAAATCAAGGTCTCAGTAGTAAGTGGTAATTCACTACACTGAAGCTATGAACTACTCACTCTCTTCCTGTTCCTACTTGGAGCAGGGCTCAATATAGTCAGTTACAGAGCATATCAGTTTATAAATTTCACAGATTTCTAAAGTAGCTTTAACATTAGGCATATTGATTTCCACTATAGCCCATCTTTCCTGTATATCTACTTTGTTATTGTTAATTTTGGGTAAGGGTAGTTGTTTATTGAATGTTATGGTTACACCACATGAGTTGTTTAGTATTCAGAAATAATTCCATTGCACTATCGGTTGCTGAACCATAAAGATTATTGTGTTGCAAAGTGTGTCTTGGATCATTGCAATATTTATTTTTCCTTTTTGTATACATTTTAATATTTGTAACATTATAGTTTTTGCTTTTAGGCCTCTTACATTCCAAAATATAATTTGTAGATCTCAGACATCTTCTATTACTTAGTTTTAAAAATATCATTAATTGTATATTTATCTTTCTTCTTTTTTTCTAGACCCCAGTGTATCAATTTATGTTTTTTTTATTTTTATTGTGAATAATTGATTTTTACAAACATTTCAGCAAGCAGATAAAGGGAAAAATGTAATTAAGTAGCATCACAATCATAAGTATAATTGGCACAGTCACTTTCTAAGAGGTCTTTCTTAAACTCTCCCTTTGCCCAGAACATTTAGAGAATCTGTAAATTTTTCACCACCTCTCCCAGACCTCTAATATCTTCCAGGTGCTGAAAATCAAGCCCGATTACTTTTATATTTCTTAGCTATTTCTATGAAGGGGTCCCATATTTAATGAAACATATCAATTTTATCTCTCTTGAAGTAGTGTATTATTTTTAAAGAGTACAAATCTATCATTAAGTTAAACCAGGTTCTTACCAATGGAGGACATTCATCTTTCCATCTCATCAAAAATGCATTTTAGCTACTAGGAAAGCCAACAGAATTAATTTAGATTGATGGTCATACAGATTCATAGCCTTATTTTGGTGGCCCAACAGTACAGCCAAATGATCTGTCTTAACTTTTATCTTGATGGCATAATTCCAAGATTTTCAGAATAGTATCCCAATACTTAGTGCACTTTTTGCAGGTAAGAAAAATGTGTATGATAGAGCCTAAGTTTTCCTGACATCTTGGACATTTTTGATCAATATTTGGATTCAATTTATGTAGCCAAGACGGGGTCAAGTACATCCTATGAAATATATTAAATTGAACCTGTTGAAGTTTACTGGAATAAAACTTCATAAGTGAATAGATGACAATTTTACTCCAAACATCTTTACCTATCTGTATCCTAAGATGTTGCTCCCATTTATTTTTAAGTTTACTTAAGCATAATGGGGATGAGTCGATCAGCAGTTTACATACAGTCAATAAGGGTTTAATATTCAGCCCGTTGTTTAACATTATCTGTTCAAGTGGAGAGAGGGTCCACATAGGTTTATTTTTAAAAATATAGTCTCAGATTTGTAAAAAACAAAAACAATGTTCTGCTGGGATGTTATATTTTCTTTGAATCTGGTTAAAGGTTAGCAACAAATTATTCTCATGCAAATCTCTAATGGTTTAATTCCCCTTTTCTCCCATTTTAAATAGGCTGGGTCAACTGTAGAGGGTGGGAGTCCATAATTACAATATATGGGTGTGAAAATAGAGATGGATTTCTGCCACCGAATAATTTTATTGATTTGTTGCCAGCATTGAGCTATGTTTCTAGAATCCATCAATATTTTATTTTTGGTATTTTTGTTTTATTATAGTTTTGTGAATATATAATGCTTCTTGGATTCTTGTAATTATGAAAGTTTTTTCTATTTCAAAGTTCTTAGTAATTTCTCCCCTATACCAATCAGAAATTTGGGATATTTGGGCTGCTTAATAATATTGTTTAAAGTTGTGGAATGCAAGATCTCCTTTTTTCTTGGGTAATCTAAGTTTCTGTAAGGATATTCTGATTTTTTTATAATTCCAAATTAACTGAGTGACTTCCTGATCCAAATTCTTAAACAAAAATGTGTCAGGGACTGAAATGGGCAGAGTCTGGAAGATAAACATTAGTCAAGAGAGAATGTTCATTTTTATTGCATTACAGCAGATGATTAATGTCATTGGTAGCTTTCTCCAATTTCCTAGGTCCTTCTGCATATTTTTAAGTAAAGGGACATAATTTAGTTTGAATATTTGTGATTAGTTTTTGGATCTTATGACCCCTAAGTATTTGACCTTGTCTTTAATAATGTCTTCATATTTTATAGGGATCGTAGAGATTGATGTAGGGTTTAACAATATCACTTTGTTTTTTGCTATATTTATTTTATAACCGGATGCTTCTCTGAATTCTGAGATTACCTCCAAACAGACCAGAAATGAGCAAGTAGGATCAGTCAGGCAGATTAGGGTATTATAGGCAAACATACTAATTTTATGCTCTTCATAATT
Organism: Neoceratodus forsteri; assembly: GCA_016271365.2. NCBI lineage: Eukaryota > Metazoa > Chordata > Ceratodontiformes > Ceratodontidae > Neoceratodus > Neoceratodus forsteri. Next base: position 1,273,283,718 of record CM057450.1, on the reverse strand, counting down.
TAACTTTTATTCCCTTAATGTTGGGATTGCCTGAATTCCAACTGCCAGCAGCTCTATAGTCAGAACAAACAAAGGAGATGACAAAGGGCAGACTTGCCTGGTGCCTCTGGAAAGTAAAATATATTCAGAAGAGTGATTATTTGTTTTAGTTCATGCCATAGGAGTTTTATATATTGTTTTGATCCACTGAGTGAGCTGTCCCATTCCAAATTTATCTACTGTAGAAAACTAATTGTCCCATTCAACCCTAGCAAAGGCCTTTTCCATATCTAGTAAAGTAAAATAAAACTTTATTTATAGAGTGCCATTCCAGAACCAAGGCACTTTACAATTATAAAATCATATCACTTTAAAACAATTTAAAACAGGTAATAACATCCATAGACAGCTGCAGACTTTAAAAACCATCAGGAAATGCTAAATTAAACAGGTAGGTTTTAAATCTAAGGTCATTATCAATGTTTCTTTACATCAACTTATTTCTATCACATTAGCCTCCTGGTGCTTGCCCCAAGCTTCCTGCCCTTAATTAAGCCATTCTGATTGGGTTTAATGAAACTAGGAATCACTTTTTCCAGATGGGTTGCAAGTATGTTAGCCAAAATCTTCATGTTGGTATTTAATAAAGATAAGTAAGACGATTGGTAAGAAGCCACCAATTCAGGGTCCTTATTCTTCTAAGGAAATAGCACAATCTTAGCATTATATAATGATGGTAGAATGGTGCCTAATTGACTTGAATAGTTATACAAATTGACTAATCATTGCCCTATGACATCTAAATAAGATTTTAAAAAGTCCACTGGAAGCCTGTCTTCTCCTGAGACCTTTACAACTGATAAATTCCTTATGGCCTGAAGTATCTCTTCTAAAGATATATGCTCATTCAGAGTCTGCTTATTTTTTTCTGCTATAGTGGGTAAAGAAATATTTGAGAAAAAAAACTCTCCTATTGTGTAGGGAAAGGTCGGCCTTTCAGAGGTATATATATTTTTATAAAAACAGGCAAAAATCTCATTAATTTTTTAGGGTCTGTGAGTAAATCATTATTTTCAGTTCTTATACAAAGAATGATGTGGGTCTGCTTTTCTTTTTGAAGTTGAAGGGCCATAATTTTATTGGGTTTATCACCCAATATATAATATTCTGCTCTACTATGAAGAATATGTTTTCTGCTTCAAAAGATGAGAGTTTATTATAAGTGTCCTGTGCTTGTAAAAGGTCTTGAAATGCCTGTGGGTCCTGGGAAGTCATATGTGTTTTTTCTAATCTATTCAGTTTCCCTTCAGCTTGTTTAAATTTTGGTTAAACCATCCTTTTATGTAAGAGTCTTGCCTTATACATGCTCCCCTAATTACTGTTTTAAATCCCTCCCGTGTGACTTCCAAAGTAGTGTCCAGTGTATTGCTGAACTTAAAGTACTCAGATATGGCATTTTTATGATCCTGAAAAATATTTTATCCTGAAGGCATGCATTATTCATTGACTAGCTGGTGAACCTAGGGATACTAGATAACCCAATGTGTATTTGAACCAGAGCATGATTCAAAATATGTATATTATTATATTTGGCCTCCTGAAGTTGGCTGTAAATACTATTTGAGATCAAAAAGAAAACTATTCATGAGTAACACTGATGGGGTTGCGAGAAAAAGGAATAGGTTTGTGTTGTGGGGTATTTTTCTCTCCATGGGTCTATAATCCTTAAATCATCCATTATTCTCTACATGTTTTTCGCACCTGAGCCATATTGCCTGTATAGGATGATGATTTGTTTAATCTTGCATTCATTGCAAAATTAAAGTCCCCTCCAATTATATATGGACTATTGAAAGTGGCTATTAAAAGAAAAAAATCTGTGTAAAGTTTAGGGTCACTTTTGTTTGTACTATACATATATTTACCAAAGTTGTGGATCCCTCTTGGTTCATGAACTTCTGTAATCACATATCTATCAAATTTATGTTTTGTGATTTATTTAGTTTTGACATGATATATTGTTTTTTCTTCGTATTTCAGATACCTCATAACATTGAACCAAAAGGAAAAGTGCTTAGGTCTTCAAGGAGATAGGAAAAAATAGTGTAAAATGCAGTTTAAATTTGATATTCAGGTAAAGGACAATGCTAAAACATGGTTCAATAAAAAAATCTTTGTGTAAAAATCGTGTGTCTTTGAGTTTTTCTTAATGGAATTCTGTTTATTCATTCGTGGCAGGCTGGCAGTTTCAGTGAAAGTTTAGCGCGAGGCTTCGTTATGCTAATGTTGTGCATGACTCCGAAGACAGTTAGTTGTGGCAGTGGCTGAAAGATTCTCAGAGAATCATTACTCAGATAGTGATATTGACAGTGATACCGATGGTGGAAATCTTTATGCCTTTCAGCCATCTTAGCATGTTGTTGTGCCGTATATGTTTGAGCCGATGGTTAGAAATATAAACACACTGGTACTCAGTGAAGGTGTTGAGAGTTCCTCTGATGATGATTTAAATGGTGAACTACACATAAACCCAGCTGCCGATGTTTTAGATTTGGCTTGGTAAATCATGCTCATTAATGTTTATTTTCTGCACACTGTTTATTGATGAGACTTGACACTAGATAGAAATGACCATTTCTCTTTTCATTTTAATAAATATGTTATTCTGATTTTTTTCCCTTCAACTGACTGGCTGCTTACTATGTTTCTGAATTGCAGCAAAAAAAGTATATTTGGGACACTCGCTAAACAACATTTGTTTAGTCGGAACTTTATACTGATTGGCAGTGTGGCTTGGGTTTGTGCAAGTGTGTATGGGCTCATGCTGTGACTGTTTGTAAAGGGATAGCCTTGGTTTTTACAAATTTTCCCGGAACATCTGCTAACCATGATCCCAATACTCTAACATATTTGTTTCATGCTAGCATGATGAGTTTGACAACATTCAATGTAACCGTCTTGGTTTGTAGTTTACTGTTGATTCCCGGGTTGCTTCCTCATTTTTAAAATACAGTGCTAAAAGTTGTTCAAAAGGAATGTCACATTTACCTGTCAGCATCATCAGTTTTTATTAGTACACATTACTGACTATTTACAAATCTGTGATTTGCAGTCATATTTAAGTAAAAAAAAATGAGTGTAGTAAACAAAAGAAAATATGCAGCACCAAGAATTGAACCCTCTACACCACGATCTAATGCACAATCCCCTAAACCACTGGTTCCTCTTATTGAGGATAATGATTTTGGTTTATTTATTTCAAATTACCCTGAAAACACTGAAAAGTTTGTGCAAAGCCCTCATTCTGAATGATTTTTACTAACATCATATCTTGCACAGAGTAGACTGGCTGTGTGAGGTGGCTTACCACATTATTCATTTATTCTCCATTTGCCACTGTCAGCTGAATGAAAAAGTTATGACACTGTGATGCATTATCTGCTCATTGGTGACCTATAAATATTTTTTTCTACACTATGGATTATGTTTTTTAACTACCCAGACAAGATTATGTATATTGATGTGATTTGCATACATGTTTTTTTGGTTTAAATTTGAAAAAAAATTAAAGTTACAAACATGAGGAACCAAAAGTTTCAACATTCAAATTTGAACCCTGCACCTTTGATACTAAGGTCTAATTCCCAGTCCCCTAAACTACTAACTATACTTGTTAACAGCAATGATTTTGGTTTATTTATTTCAAAGTGTACAGATGATAATGGAAAGTTTGTGTGAAGTCCTTGTTCTGAATGATTCTCACTAACATTATATTTTGCACAGAATAGCCTGCATGGGTGTGTGAAGTGGCTCATTATATTATACATTTATTCTCCATTTGCCTCTGTCAACTAAATGAAGTTATAACACTGTGCTGAAACAAGAGCCCAGGATTGGAAGTGGTGATGGAAAGGCAGAAGCATGCCACTAGGGAAGGAGGATCAGGATGCCAGCTGCCAAGGCTTGTGTGTGGGGGTGAGGAGCCTGCCACCAGGGTCAGCTAGGTAGCATGCCTTCGTGGATGTGGGTGAACTCAGGGGCTCAGGTACATTTATATATCTATATATAGATATACACACATATGTGTATGCATGAGAGAGAGGGAGAGGGAGAGAGAGAGAGAAATGTGTAAGGATTTGGAATTTGGTAAATATATCCCTGATTCCTGATTGGCCAAGATTTGTCTATAGCCATGGTATAAAGAGAACATCACTGATGACTTAGAAACCATTGCCAATCTGGATGCAACACATATCATGTCTGCTTACCTAACCTTATATAAGTTTGATTTTTCATAAAACAATGAATTTGTTTTCGCTTCCGGTCCATACAAGCCATGGTGCCAGGTAGGCATCTTACTTCACTTTCGCCTGCCCCCCCAATACTATTTCCATAATAACTAAGTCCCCCACCAGGAGCTGCTTCCTTCCACTGTGGTGTCTTGTGCCACCTTCCTGGGGGCCTCCCTTGTTATGGCTGCCTGCAACCTGCTCGGTACCCCCGTGGGTTTCTCCACAGCAGTAGATATTATATATATATATATATATATATACATATATATATATATATATACACATATATATATATTCGTCCAGCTAGGTAAGAAACAGAGACCAGTCCAGTGTAATGTTGGAGAGGTTAGTGCATTACATGAAGGGGCAAAAGGGGATTGGACAGTCTATGTAATTCATAATCAGACAGATGGGGGGGGAAGTGCGAGTCCACATCACAGAATAACAGTGCTGTTTAAAAATTTAAAAATTGGCTGGCTCCTGACCATCCCATGTCAATTCCATGCCAACTAGCCTTGTGGTCCCTATCATCTTGCCTTGAGGTCCAATTCCAGGAACTTTGCATTGCCAAATGCGGCAAAGTCCTGGGTCATGTGCACACAGCTGCATTGTCATAGACACGATTCTTGCACCCTTTCCATGCATGTCGTCTGTTGTCACTAGCATGTGCAGGGATCAAAATTCAGTTTTGCAGTACTAGCTAGCCAGACTAGTAAATGGGAAAATCCACTAGCCTCACAGATTTCTCCACTGGCCCTGCTGATGTACTTGCTGAAATATTACCTTATATAAAATGGGCAGAATAATGTTGATCTCGCCTCCTGTAACTCTAAGAGCCAGAATCAACCACATTGACATCCACATGTAGCAGGCAGTGCACTGAGTCCCTGCAGTGTAAGAAAGCAGCAGCAAAGGCAAAAGATGGTGGGCAGTGTCCGGTTTCATGGAGGAATGGTGGCTATTGTCCGGAGTTGTGGCGGGATGGTGGGCAGTGTCCGGGGGCCATAGAGGGAGGGAGGGGGGACATGGAGGAGGTTAACTAATGTTAGAGGCAACAAAAAATAATGGAGTTTTGTGTCTGGGGCTGTGGAATGAGTTGGTAGTGTCATAGTTTGTGATGGGAAAGTGCCAGGACATATAGCATAGGGTGAATGGGTGAATTGGTGTGTGATATGTCTTGGAGGTGGTGTCAGTACAGGGTCAAGCATGACCGTGTGTATATCAGAGAGCTACAGCACACCTGCAGTCCCCCCCAAAAAAACAATGTTGCCATTTTACAAGATAGATAACCAAATCTGGGGTGTGTGTGGTCATGCTCTAATATATGAACGACTTGGTTATGATCATGTCTCCCCATCCCTCCGATCTCATATGGTATACTTATTCAGCTTGCACAGCCTCTCCTCATAGGGGTATCCCTCTACTCCTTGGATCATCTTTGTCGCCCTCCACTCTACACTCCCAAAAATCTGCTGTCCTTCTTCAGGAATGGTCACCAGTACTGCACACTCCAGGTGCAGTGTGACCAGTGACCTGTATAGGAACAGGATCACCTCTCTGTTTCTGGAGGAGAGTCCCCTCGAGAAACACCCCTGCATCCTGTTGACTTTCTTACACTGCACTGAGTTGTTCATACTCTCCATTATAATCACACCTACATCCTTCTCCTCCTCTGTGCTTTCAAGCTTTGCCCTTCCCCCATAGCTGGTAGCTTCTCTCTTGCATTTTAGCACCGAAGTGCAATATCTTGCACTTTTTGATGTTAAACACCATCTGTCATGCATCTGACCACTCCTTTAGTTTGATCAGATCCTTTTGCTGTCCCCTCCACCAATCACTGTCATCCACCACCGCTCCCATATTTGTGTCATCCGAAAAGAGACTGATCTTGCTTCAGACCCCATAGGATATATCAGCTATAAAAATCCAGAACAGCAACATTCTCAATACAGATCCATGTAGTTCCCTGCTTGTCACATTCCTTGGTGATGTGAGCTTCACTCCCACCACCACCATTTGCTGCCTTTCTCTCAGCCAATTGGTGATCCAATTAACCATCTTTGTCCCTACCACTATAAATTCAACCTTCCTTCTCAGTCTGTCATGCGGCATGGATTCAAAGGTCTTGCTGAAATCCAGATACAGGACATCCACTGCATGGCCTTTGTCCATTTCTCTTGTCACCTAATCGTATTATTTAATCAAGTTTGTCTGGTAGGATCTACTTGGGATAAACCCATGCTGCTGACCATCCTGTAGACCATTGTTCTCCAAGAAGACCACCAGTCTCTCCTTTAGGATCGTCTCCTTGAGTTTTCCCACAGTTGAGGTGAGGCTCACTGTTCTGTATTTGCCAGGTTCATCCTTAGGACCACTTTTGTGAATAGGCACAATGTGGGCCATCCTCCAGTCCTGTTGTATGCATCCTACATTCAGGGAGATATTGAACAGGTCAACCAGTGGTCCCGCCATGACCTCTGCTAGTTCCCTGAGTAACCTAAGGTGAATGCCCTCTGGACCCGGTGCCTTATACCTCCTCATTGCCCTTAATACTTTCATCAACCTATCCTCTATAATCTCTATATCAGCCACGCCCTTCCCCCCTGTCCACTCTTCCTCTCACAGGAGGTGTCCACTCCTTTCTCTTTCATGAACACAGAGCAGAAGTACTCGTTAAGATCTTCTGCCTGGTTCACCCCCTTCTCCACCCAACCCTCATCCTTCATACCATACATAATTTGATCCTTGGTTTTCCCTTTTTTACCGCTGCATCTGAAGAAGTCCTTTTCTCTATTCTTTCTACTCCACCACTGTGTATAGGTGTTCTAAATGCACATGTCCTACATGCATTGGTATCCAGCTATCTCAGATTTGATTACTCACCTAGTTTGGATGGGAGGGGTTAATGGCAACAGAGCTGCATCAGATTAAGCAGGTGGCAGTGGTTACTGAAGGTGAGTCTGATGTTCCAATCCACATCTTGCAGATTGAAATCACCTAATAGCAGCACCTCAACTTTTGCTGTCATTGTGTGGATGGATTCTACTTGAACCCTGTCCACATACCCCACATTCTGTGCTAGAGGTCTGTATATCATTCATGTGTGAACTGCATTGCCGTTGCCTGTCTCAAGGGTGAACGAAAGTACGTCTGCTCCCCCCATCATTCCCTAACCCTCTGTAGCTCTAATACCCTCCTAGACGTGATGGGTCATTCCCTCTTTTTTGGGCCCACCTGTCTTTGTTAGACAGTGTATGGCCTAGTACAGATGCATCCCAGTCATGGTTTACAGTATGTCATGTTTCAATGGTGCTACAATGTCCAGTTTGTCATCCATTATGTAGGATACCTGGTCTGAGACTTTATTCCATATGCTTTTAGCGTGAGTGAGAGTACTCCCTCATAGTCCTCTCTCGTGCCTCATAACACAATGTTCAACTATAACACCAATCACGACTGGCATACACTCCATTCATATGAATCACTTACTGATTCCTTTTCTCTCCACTCCCCCCACACCCCAAACAAACACTACCTAAACCCAACCTGCATCTTTTTGTTATGAGTCGCACAGGATGTGGCTCCCTCTCCACCCTTGCAGCATAGGTATCACCCTCCCTTCCCTGATCATTACATTTCTCTCACCAGTGGCACATCCCTCCTCTCCCCCCATGGTCAGCGCTAACTGAACTGTCATAGAGTGCCTAATGTATTGTGTTCAACATGTACATATTTCTGTAGGCACTCATTGACAACTCTTTCAGCAGGTTTATATGATTCTATAAGGCTAATGATATCTATTGATAGAGCAATATAATTATTTATATATATTTTTTTTTTTTCATAAAACACACATCTGAATTGTTTGGATGTGTTTTTTACTCATGCTTGGTATTGCGACACTTCCACTGAAAGAAAAAATAATGTTGTAATCTGCTAGAGTAAATTTTCTAGCACATTATACATAAACATTTTAAAATAATGAATACACTGATTTTTAGAAATCAATTGCTACCGTTACAGCACTTTCATTTTATGTTCATATTTAGGTGTTCTTGCAGTAAATGTATACTGATGCCTACCTCCTTGGAAAATAAATGCTGCAAATCATATCTGGCAGTTTGATTGAGAATGGACCGAGAGGAAATGAAGAGCCAATCAATGAGTATGTGTTTATTCATACATGAAATAAAATTTGAAAGCATATTGCTCGAATCCTGACTAGTGTGACTATGAACATGAACCAGAGTGGGTCATAGATGGTTATGAGTGGTCCATACTGTCAATACAAATTTGGGGGGGTGGAGGTTGTGAGACTGAAGTCACCATGTTGGATGTAGTGGTGGTGGTGGGGGCTATGTGGAAGGACATCTTGGAATAAAAAAAAAGAATGGTGGTAAACATGGCCACATTACTATCATATGAGACAAATAATTAACTATTAATAGACATAGAAACATGGACGTTGATGGCAGAATGAGACAGCTATGTCCATCTATTCTGCCCATTTTTAAAAAAGCTATTGTGAAACTCTAGTTAACATTTTGTATTCATTTCTTATTTGTGTCTATCCCATGCACTCTTGAATCCCCCGACAGTGTACTGTAGATCGCCATATCCTATTAGGTAGGCTGTTACAATGGTCCTCCACTCCTTCTGTGAAGAACAAATTCATAATGTTGGTAGAGAACCTCCTCCTTGTTGCTTTTGTTAATTGCACCCCTGTGTGTAGGCTGGCGTAGACCACATGCTTGTAGGCAGTTGCTTGTGTTCCTGACACTTAAATGAGAGGAATAGAAAGACCACCATTGCCATGACCCGAGGCAGCATGGATTAAAAGCAGGACGGTCATGTCAGACGATTCTAATAGATTTATTTGATTGGGTGACCAAAGTAGTAGACCAGGGAGGGACTGTGGAGATGGCCTGGGGGGATACTGTGATGCATAGGGAGAGGCATCACCAGTAGCAAACAGGAAGTTGTTATCCTTCTGTACAGACAGTTGATGAGACCACATCTGTAGTACTGTTCATCTAACACCTAGTGGTGCATAAATAATTGCTCGATGTTAGTTAACCATGTAGGTATATATGAGATTAAGGCATAGTCAACTTAAATTTTGATTAAGGATGGAATCATCGCCACCCTCTCTTTTGTATATTATACAGGACATTTCACTATTTGGCTTACAGAAAGTTTATATGTTGGGTTTTTAAATGCTTTGGTCGAAAAATCAGAAGAATAATACCATCATCCGTTGTGACAGCCATACATTTGAAATTCCCTTCAGAACAGTACAGTGGGTTTAAATACCCAGACTGGGACATTGTCCCTACATTTTAATGATGGAAATCATATTCTTGCAAGTATTGTGCCTGCTCTGTGATGAAATCATTTTTATTATATACAAAGCTCCATAAAGCAGATGCCTATTTATTTTTTTATTTGTCTTTTCTTTAAATGTTACATTGTTAAAATATGTTGAACCTGTATATTGTAAGTCTCAATAAACACTTTAATTTTAAACAACTAATTAATAATGACAACAGGTAAGATAGTGTTACTCAATTTATATGCTGTATTATTTACATCGGTTGTTATGATGTCCAAGTACAAGTATATTTATGGGTTACTAGAGGATGAGACCACCCCCCCCAACATTTTGTACGTGCCTCGATAGCCAGTTTCCCATCCACATAGCCATCTGTCCCCCTCCCCAACCCCATATCCTTCCAATTCTCCAGTAGTCTGTGATATGGCATCGAAACACCTTTATGTACAGACGTGATATGTGCCATCTTTCAGTTATGAGGTATCCATCTCAACTGCAGGGAGGAGTTACATAGGTCCTGGCATATTCATGCCTACCAGCACCATAATTCTGCCCTCACCCCTGTTGCAAACTCCTAATAAATATATAAAATAAACAGTGATCCCTCAGGATAGCCATCAGGCCTTCCCGATGCTCCTCCCCCTGACTTGGTGGTCTGTTTACTACCCCCATCTTCACCATCTTCTCCCTGGAGTATGCGGTGTGACCCATAAGGGTGATTCATAATGCTTTCACCTGATCCGCTGCTTTCTCAATTCTGCTTATCCATATGCCATCTCTAATGATAAAAGCTACCCCATCCCCCTCCCTTCACATGATCCATTCTCTATGTATTTACACTATATGTAATTTGAGTACATGGCAAGAAATCTATGCAGTTTTGTTAAATCTGCATTTGAATTTGTCCAGTAGTTCAAGCTTCTCAACTTTATTAACTGATGCTGATAAGCTCTGAGGCTGACTTTCTTGTGTATTTTCTGAAAATGTTGTCGCTTCTTTATATGATAGGCATAGAAGACGGTGATTGTAAATCTCACACATAAGTTCTTCAACATATTCTACATAAAAGCTAAATAAAGGATAATTAAATTCAGTTTTGCCATTGTCTATACCTCTATGTTAGTGCATTATAGTATTATAATGTATGGGGATCTCTTATTATTAACTGAAATCAAGCAGTTTCCAACATTATAACATTGTATTAAGCAGCTGATATTTCCCGTAACCAAAAACCATACATTAGCCTCTATGTTATTATTTAAGAGGTAAATAATTTTTTTTTTATGAACAGTGCCTGTAATGCAGAAAAATACAAATTTGTAGAATACATTTGTGATAGAGTAATACATTAACTCTTGAGTGACAAATGTCATGCTTCACAATGCCAACAATAAAAAAAGAGAAGGAGTGTTATACATACTGTATGTACATAGAATCTTTACTTCTTTGATTACTCCTTCTCCATGTTTATATTTTGGATATGAGACCCTCCATTGTGCTGTACCATCCCTACATTTTGCTTGTTCTCTCACCGAGTTCTCATTAAAATGTATTGCCGATAACAGTAGTCTTCAAATGCAATATAATACATGCTTAAATTATTAAACAATATCCATCACCTTAGCAGGACAATTACTTATAGCAGAATGTTATGAGTGAAATTGTTTGTCAAACCAATATCTTACTATAAATTATTGCATAAATGTAACAAAGAATCATCTGGTGGACATCAGAGCAGATACAGGGGTGGACCAAAATATGGGGAATAGAAGGAAGATTATATCCTATGTGGATGGTTGTGCCACTGAATGTGTGGAGTCTTGGAAACAAGATGTACAACCTGCAGGCACCATCAACAGTCATGATGGTGGACATAGCTGCAGTCCATGAGACTTGTGCAACATCAGACTATGACTGGGACCTTGCAATACTTGTATAAGGGAGTAGTCGGAGGATGGTGAGGTGGATACAGGTGCTAGGAGCCAGGTGATCATGGAAGGATTTCAGAGTACATTACTGACTTAGGGCATCACTGAACCAACATATATTAGCTATAGATTATTCTGAATTCCTATTATGTAGAATACAAAGCTGAATGGATTTAAATGGGTATTATGCTATGAATTATTATAGAGCTCAACCTCTGACAACATAATATTTGATAACACTTCACATCCCTTGCCTTCATGTAGGGATAAAAGTAATGTAAAGACTTAGGAGCAAAATGTTTAATGACCTTGTGGAATGCCTCCACACATGATGTTTGGTTAGATGATGACAACTGACCAATATCATTCATAAGTTGCTTGCTATACAGTATTATCTTCAGCTCTTTATGAGGTTTGGAATTTAAATGCAAATAATGAAACTAAAAACACTTGATACAACACCATACAATATATACAGTGATTGTAAATGTTTTTCAAACCTAACTAAATATATCAAATAGTACTGATCCCAGCCTAGAGACATTCGGAACCCCGCTCGTCAATGCTATTTAGGATAACAGTTCATTTGCAACCACCACCATCTGCAGTTTTCACTGTGGTTATTTTGTCACCCAACCAACCAACCAGACACTAAATGATGCTTGAACAAATTCCACAAAATCACTCTGACAATCACTATATTCAATATACAAATGATATTCACTTGCCAACATACCCTCAACAATCCAATTTCTTTCTTCTAAGTCTCCATGCAGACATTTAGGATAAAGTTGACCATGGCCATCATGTTTATCCACCACATGGTTACTAATGCTGATCCACTTTGCCTGAATTAAATCTGCATTCCCATTACTAGATGCAGCGCACCAGTACACATGGTTTGAAATTGAAGATGCCCAAGGGCCAAGATCAAGACATGACATCATGCGTGCTTTATTTTCAATTTTTTTTCTTTATACCTACACACAAATCAAACAAACAAAATAATTAACTATCTGTAACACTACGATGGATTTTTCTATATAACTATATTTAAGGATTACCTTTTGCAACATGCCATACATCATACCAATGTTTAATACCAGGGTACTGTTCTCAAAGAAATTGCCTGACTTGAGGATGTCGGTCTGTTGTTATACTAGACAGCTTAATTCCTTTTCCATTTAAGTATTCAAGTCCATGCCGTAATCCTTCCAACTCCATAGCATTAGAATTTCTGACCTCATTGCTCTGTAATATATAGATCACATGAGAAACTTACATCTTGTATCAGAAATGGTTTTATTTAAATAACCAGTTATTATCACAAACATCTTTTACTTGTACCTGGATTAGCTCTACATGAAGGACCTTGTTAATGGTTAAATCCAGAAAAGTATAGCTTCCATATTTGGCTGAGTGTCCTGGTGAGCAGCATCTCACATCTCCTTCGACGTCAATACTGTGAGTCAGACTGGAGTTGAACATAGTGTCTTGAAGTCTTCCCCAATACTTATGAATATTTGGTATAATGTACAATCTTTGGATTGTTGTGTATGTCCGATATGAGATCACAGGCATCTTCATGAAAGTGAATAAATTTATAATTTTGTGGGGCACAGCACCAGACAAAAATATCGATGACACAATTCTAAGTTGCCAGCTGGCAGCATCCCGTATTTAGGTTGATTTGACCAAGATATGCTGTGTCCATTTTTGCAATTCCTCTCCATGGTCATGAAGGTTCCAGCTAGAAATTTCACAATTAATTGACATAGGGAGAAGCACTGTGGACAGACTGCCAAAAGAGCTGAAAGGCATGTCTCATATACAATAAACTTGCTCTCCTCCTAGAATGTTGATGCTGTATGTAACTCATCAGTATCAGTAGACACAGTATCAAATGTTTCAGTTACCTCTTCAACTTCTGATTAATTCGGGAACCATTCGGGGTCTTTACTGACATATCTTCATCATCTTCTGATTCGGAATAAGAAGAATCTGTTGAACTATATATTTCATAGCAATTGCACAAGTTGCATTGTGTGCCTTTATCTTCAAATGTCTTAGCTTTTCTGGTTTCGGTTATGAGCACGGGGTCAATTTGACAAAAATTAGAAACTAACAAACTTGATCTATTGACTTGCGTACTTTTTGTTCTGGTAGAAATTCTCTTCTTAATCTTCGTTCGTTTGACCTATGAGCTGAGACAGCACATGTTGTCCTTGTGGTGACTGCATAACAATACATATATTAACAGTAAAGCAAACAGGCTACAAATTGTGAAAACTTATAGTTCCCTTATATAGACTGGTCTTATACCTGCAAGCTGTCTGGTGGATCCATTCTAATACTTAGTGTTGTGGCTCTGCGTTTCTTTGACTGTTAAGGTGGTCGAGTTTCTTCATTGTCTAACTCCTCAGAAATGAAGTAACTGAACATTCCTAATTTATTCAAAAACAAATGACCAAAGTTGCATGTTCATGATAAGAATATTTTCATATAATAGGAAGCGTTTCTTTGTGAAGATGTTTTCATAATATCAGTAAGGCACTACCATGGATTACAGCAAAATACAAAGTAAATAGCAAAAACTGCATAAAATAAATTACTTTCTGTAGCACTACCATATGACCTGACTGAAAACTGATGTCCAGAAGCACACACTTTCTGTCATCTGTTTTCCCGGAACTAAAAAATTGCTATAAAAATGAATCAAAATACACCAAAACTATTTTTTTTATATCTATTCCCATCTAAAAAAAAATAGACACATTGCAATATCTCAAAATACTCCTTGAGAGGGTGCGTAATGCCAGGTTTACCCGCTTCTGGTGTGTTGTTGGTCAATCAGCCATGCCTCGTGACCGAAAAACATACCAGGTGTGGGTAAATCCTGGCATCACCCACACTCTCTTGTGGTATATTTGCTTAAATAAACCACTCCATGGTGTGGGTTATGCTGGGATTTACCCACGCCTGTTGAGGTTTAGTCATTCAGCCTGTAGCCTAATGACAAAACCATGACAGGTGTAGATAAACCAAGCATTACCCATGTATTTTCAACTTTTTCTTTATTTACATTACTTTGTCAAACCTATTTTCTTTTACAGTGCTCACTTTCTAATCGCAATAACACCCTCCAGGGTGGGCGGTATGGTCAATACCAGACCTTCAAGGGGCTATAAGGGCCTCTGCCTCTGGCATAGGGACTCATTACACCCCTGGTTGGTCTGGTATTGCACAATACTGCCCACCCAGTTGGGTATTATTGCTTATATTGTCAACTTGCAGAGTGGATGTATCTGGTGGTAATTATCATGTGTATATCCCCATAAATAACTATAGACAACAATATATAAAATAGGCAAGAACATCACTATGTCCTAGTTTGACATACATTTGTTCAAGTCAAAATAGTAAGGGAAGTTCATATTTACAAATTGCTGAGATGTAACTACAACATACTTATCTTATCATCACCCCCACCAGAATAAGAGAATTGACATACATGGATACCTACTGAATCATTAAGTTGCAATACCAGGTGTCATCATGTTCAGAATTGCATGCAGATGTCGTCATATTCATCGATGTATGTTGCATGTCTTGAACCTGACTCATGGCTATAAATGCTTGTGCAACTAGCTGTATATCTTGATCCATATCATGTGCAGATGCATTGGAAACATACATATGGACATAATGCATCAATTATTACTTTATTACCGGTACTACATATTTAATAATTTCATGTAATATAAGCAGCATTTAATATAACAAATACAGTAAATATTTTAATTACCATTTCATTATCTGGAGGATTTTGTTCAATATGATTTTCAGAAAATGACTGATAATCCATCATACATGAACTTCTCCTTGATGGGAACGAGTCTTTCTTTAGATATAGCCTTTTGTAACCACATAACCGTGCTATATGAGGATGTATAGTGTAGTCACTGTCAGAAAAGTGATCTTTACATAACATTGTTCTCTTGCATGGTTTCCATGAGCTTTTACGACTGATAAAAAGCATCCATTTCTCTCTCACTTCATCTTACATTGGTATTCTAAAAAATGCCTTTGCACAATCCTCAGTATTCCAGCATTGAGGCGCAATGCACTTCACCATTCTATCTTATTCAATCTTGTTATATCAATGTATCCGACGCTGAGATAATAACCACCCTCGTAAATATATATATTTTTTTTTCAAATGCTGTTATCTGCTGCTGTGGCCACAATAACCTACATATAAACCTTTCTGTGAAAAAAAAAAAGAAGATTTAAATACATGACACCATATGACTAACACCACAAGATTAACTTCTAAGTGACATAAGAAATTACTGCATAACAATATATATTTAAACAGTGTAACCTACTGGGTGGATTCAGGTCTGCAGTAGATAATAGTCACTGATGTACACCATTGTGTGAGAGACATCAGAAGAAGCATGGGGGGGCCTGAAAGTTAGCCACATGCCTTTCCCCTGTTCCGCCCCTGCCCAGTTGGTTTATATACTGCCCCCATCTTCACCGATTTACCACCTGGAACCTGCAGGGTGACCAAAAGTGCATTACCTGATTCCCCATTTCTTCAGCCTTGCTTACCCTATGCCATCCCTAATGACGAATGCTACCCCACCACCCTCCACTTACATCTACCCTATCCATTCTGTGTGTGGTGTGTCCTAGTAGATTTAGTTCCCAATCATGTTTTGAAGTGCCCCAAGTCTATGTGACAGCTGCCACATAGTTCCTCCCCCAACCCCCACTCCACCAACAGTGCCTGAAGCTCTGGTAGCTTGTTTCCCTTGCTCCTGGCATTTATCAGGACCCCTCTCCAACTTACCCACTTGACTCCACCTCCCCTGTTTTGAGGTCTCCATGCTCCCTGTCTACAAGGACTCCCTTCTTACAATATTGGGTGCTCCTGACCTGTGCCCCTTCTGCAAAGTGAGGATAAAATGGGCAAGAAAGGCAACTGGTGGCACACTAAGATACTAGTAATCTTGTTGGGCAACAAGATAAAAACTCATGAGGAAGCACCTCAATGATGATGACATCAGGGATACTGCGTTAATTAGTCTGTATATATTATGGTGGTAAAATTGTGATCACCCACAGCACTGATAGAACATGTGAGTACAAAGCACAATGACCAGGGTGCTGTGTAATAGTCCACATGACCACCAAAGCAGCTCAGCCAGCCTCCAGATTCATAACAGAATTCAAAATATGGTTATCAGAGATGGTATAACGTCTACAGAATTTTCAGGTAAGATGGGGGAGCGGGGTAATGTGGGTCACCCTGGAGCCAGAGAATGGAACATCAGTATGCACAGGGGTGCTCTACAGACCTTCAGCACAGAGTGTGGACATAGACAGAGAACTAATGGAGAGCATGCACAACATGGCAGCCAAGGGCACGATCCTGCCACTGGTGCATTTCAATATGCTGAATGTGGATTTGGCCACCCATATGGCTGTTTCAGCCAGAATCACAGCCATCCTAGAATCCATGCAGGGGTTTGATCCATACAGCTGGTGCATGAGCCAACCAGGAAAACGTAAATTCTGGAAGTAGTGATAGTGGATATGTATGCAATAAGACATGACATGGTGTGCATGGAACATATTTTACCACATGGCCAGGGGCGTAATAAGTTATGAAGCCTTGGTTGAGTGCCTTTAGCCCCTGACATGCAGTAAAATATGCTACATGCACACCCTGGAGTATCTTATTGCACTTATAAAATGGGTTCCTATATCTATTTATATTACTACAGTTAGAAATATCTTGCTTGGATGTAGAAAAAAGATTTAATTATGCTAAATTATGATAAAATAGTCCATCCACAGACATAATATCAATATTGATGAGCTTATTTGCATATGACATTTTAGTGAAATATTATGCACTTACACAGAGAATGTCCCATCTGAGCATGTTCTCTTTTAAAAAACCCACTGCTGGGTACTAGCATTGCACTGCCTTTCAACTTGACTTCTGCTAATGTGGACCCACTGTCTGTTTTACTTCAGGAAGAAAATCAGAGATTTCTGCCTTTCTGGTCACGATCGCTGATCAGTAAGTAAACCAGAGCATTTGTTGGCAGGGGTGGCGCACTTAATGTATGACTAGCCGGACCTGTCTTATGTGGCATCTGATGACTAGCATCATCAGATGCTGTCACTCAGCACAACAGCAATTGGGCTTAGTTAACCCCATGCATCCACTAACGCATCCCTGCCCCCAACCCCCGATCTTCCCAGACCCCAAAGGGATCATTTATGGTGGTCTCCCCCGGATGCCTGTGCCACGCATCCCACCCCTCCCATGCCCCTTGGTGCCTGCAGAGGTGGTGCAGGGCTGGGGGGACAGCTCTGGAAGGCCACCTGTTGCTCACTGCAAGTTGTGTCATAGGAATGCGATACACCATGCGTGGGCTACTACCACACACATGGCGTATGTGGCATGTCACAAGTGGGTTCAGTACGTGGTAGTAGCATTTTTTGTTTTGCTTTCACTAACTTTCTTTTTTTTTCTTTTCAAAAACATGTATGCAACTCATAGATATGCATCAGGGGGCTGTAGAGTAAACAAATTTATAAAATCCAATACAGCTGAATTTATTCTGTATGTCCCTAAAGAACCGAAGATGCAGCACAATGTAAAATAATGTATCCATTGTTCTCTGAAATCTAAGGGATAAGTATATCAAACGTCTATTATCAAGTGAGACATTTCTGCGGCTTAGTCCACTAGATGTTAGCTCTTTGGTGTTGAAAGTCTAGGGTTCAATATCTGCCCCTGAAAAGTTTTTTTCACACTGTTTTTTTTTCTTTTAAGCAGGACTGCAAATTCAATAGATAGACATCATCAGTCATGTGTGATACACAAAAATGGATGAAGCAGCTAGCTAAATGTGCAATTTCATTTTTAATAAGGGTTCAGTACCTGGTAGTGGAATTTTTGTTTTATTTCCACTAAATTTCCTTTCTTTACCTTTTAAAAAACATGTATGCAACTCAGACAGATATGAATCGGGGGGGGGGGGGTGCTGTAGAGAAAACAAATTTATAAAATCCAGTACAGCTGAATTTATTCTATAAGTCCCTAAAGAACTGAAACTGCAGCACACTGTAAAATTTCTCCAATGTTCTTTGAAATCTATGGGATAAGTACATCAAAAGTCTATTCTCCAAAAAGAAGTTTATTTGGCTTAGTCTGCTAGATATTAGCATTTGGTGTTGAGGGTCTAGGGTTCAATTCCTATTCATGAAATTTTTTTTTTTAATACTCTTTTTTTTTGTAAACAGGAATGCAAATTTCAAAGATCGAAATCATCAGTGATGTGTGATACAAAAAAAAAGCAGCAGCTAGATAAATGTGCAATTCCATTTTTAATCATTTTTAAATAAAGGTTCAATACCTGGTAGTGGAAGTTTTTATTTTATTTCCACTAAATTTCCTTTTTTTCTTTTCAAAACCACGTATGCAACTCATGCAGATATGCATTGGGGGCTGTAGAGAAAACAAATTTATAAAACAAAATACAGTTGAATTTATTCTACATGTCCCTAAAGAGCTGTGTGAAATAAAGTTTTCATACTGCTGCTCTATGCAATGTGTTAATACTTCTGTAACCAGATGAGCCATCACAAAAACACACACACACCCATGATTTGCGGTACAGATTGTGAGGTTAGGGGGCAGAAGCTTCATTCAAACTGATGAAAAAGCTGCAAGTCATCAGTGGTGTTAGCTGGAAAGGAAATTGTAAGACAAGTTCATCAAAAGTCATCCTGTATATAAGAAGCTCTTGTGATTTAGTTAGTTAAATATTTGTCTTTGATGATGAGATTACACAGTTCAATACCTACCCTTGGTACATTTTTTTCACTCTTTTCTTTTTTTTTTTTACATGACTACAACTTACACATATTAAAAGCATCACTGATGTGGGGATTAAAAAAAAGTATGTGGCAGCTAGCTAAATGTGCAATTCAATGTGTTAATTGAAACACAAGGTGAGCACACTACACAACAGAGAGCATCAGGATCATGGCCAGCAGATGGCAAAGGCAAATTTAAATAAAAGAAAAACGCTGCCCATCTCCTCTCATGCAGTCACAATACCCACACATTAATCAAACAGCAGGCAACAAGCAGAATACATTCTGTCAATGATATCTACAACAAATATTCGACAAGTATCCAAACTGTACCCCAGTCACCATCACATACTCGCACTCAGCAAAGATACACTGCAGATAAATATGAGCACCGGGACAACCAACTATGACTGTGCACTTGCGTTCAACGTATATTTTTTTTTAACTACAGTAAAAGGAACAGTGCAGACGAAGATGGGAAAACATAAAAAATATATATTCAAGAAAAAAAAAGTTCATTGCTGGCTATAGTAGAATCAAATCAATTCACATTGTACACCGAAAACATCATTGATTTTTCAAAAATAACAGACAGTTACAAATGGAAACGTTAGTATGAGAGTAGATTGCTAACATATCCAGTACATACAATTAAAATATATAATTCTAACCTATTTATCGTGCATATATTGACTGCAGACCATAGAAAACTGAGAGATCAGTCAGACAGTGTGAACAGGAGTCTGGCATGTCAAATTAGAACTGTCAGCATGAGGTGACATTCAAGTGTGAAAAAATCAGCTAAGGATTCAAGGTAAATAGCAAACTGTGAGCTTCACTCATAACTATGAAAAATGCTGCCAAATTGTTCAAAATATTTAAAATAAACGACTCACAATCCAACCAAGATTTACTATCGTTATTAAAAACTAAATCAGATCCAGATAATCATTTCCTATCACCTTTAATAAAGAATAGTTTTGTTTTTCCCCTTTATCCCCACCCCAACCCTACCAAACCCACTTACCTTAAATCTCAAAGATTCCTTCCCCCCACTAGTGGCACCAAGTGCTGTCATCACTGTACACTAGAGCTTTAACTTAAAACATGCCCACTTATTCGTCATGTAAGCAATAGTGTAGTGTCCCTCTCTTTTTTCCTTTCAATATCTGCTTGATCATCATTTTTATATACCATTCATTTAATGTATGCAGTTATGTTTCAGCTGCTGAAGCTGAAGTTGTGGCCTAAGGTTTTGCTCTGTTTTGTTCCTGTTTATTAGCACAATTAGTTTCCTTTTTTTCACTATTCTTCTTTGTATGCTCCCATAGCATTGTCAGGATCTTCAAAGGTATGGAATTTACTTTTTGCTACAAACATTAGTGTGTCAGGATAAGTCATGGAAAAATGTATACCTTTTGATATAGTTTTGCTTTTACTGGGTTGAATAGGTTTTGTTTCTCATTAGTTTCTGTGCACATATCAGGAAAACATTGAATTCAACATCTTCATAGGTCAGGCCTTTTTCACTATGTGCTTTCTGTAAGATAACTTCTTTGTTAATGTATTTATGTTGTTTTACGAAAACAGTCCTAGGAAAAGTGCTATTAGAAAAATAATTGCATGCACAGTGAGCTCTATCTAAATGAACTGTCTGTTCGGGGTACTTTGTTTTTATCAATACAGTTAATAGTTTACCAAAGAAGGGGAGGGGGACCCAATTTCCTTCTATGCCCTCTGGTAGTTTGTTAATGTGTAGGTTTCCTCTTCTTGCTCTGTCCTTCCGTGATTTTATTTTGTAGAAACTGTAGTTGTTTTTCAAACAAATGTTGTTTCTGAGGCAGTGGATTTGTAAGGTCTTCTAACTTTGAAATTCTTTTTTCTGCTTTGTTTGTTCTTAATGTGAGAATTTCCATTTTAGTGTTGATTTTATTTAAAGAGGCAGATAGGGGACTTCCTGAAGTTTTAATTTCACCATTATTTGATTCATTTCTGTTTTGAAGTTGTTCACTGCTTCTCACATTTCCCTATTAAAGGTCAACAGGTCTTGATTTTCTGGATTTTTTTCTTTTCAGCCTAGCTATTCCTTTAAGTTTCCTCAGTGTGCTCTTAGTGACTTTATTAACTTTGCTAACCTGTTCTTCCATCACATTCAAACCTTCAGACTAATTTATTCCTGATTTGTCCTATTGTTGTGATGACATATTGTCTTGTCTATTTTGTGTTTCTATAAAACCCACCCATGGCCCCCTTTTTTCCTCAACTTGACTGCTTTTAACTATCTTTGGGATCACACCACATCTATTGTTTGACTCTATATTCTGGCTTATGTTTTTTTGGGAGAATGGGAAAATGTTACCTTCCTTTTTCCCCTTTGTCTTTTGTGTTGTTGACAATGGAGATCTAGGTGGTTCCTGCAATAGGGGAAGGTCTGGTAAGCTTGGAGACTGAGAAGGGTGTCGAGCCGCAGGAACGTTTGCATTCAAATTTGTCATTTTCTGGCTTCTGGTCAGCTATTTATCTGCAAAGTACTATAAGTGTCGGTACACTCACAAACCCAGTGAAAGCCTTTTGACATTTCTTTTGCTTGCTGTTAAAAACAGCATACGATGCTTCTAATTATATCAGAGATGAACAAAGAAAAGGGCATTTTTCTTTTGTTCAACAGAGTGGAGCACACCGAGTCTGGATCGCTCCATGCTAGCTACACCTGGCCATCTTGGATGATATCATGTATGCTGCTCTTCACAGGTGCTGATCTCACCCTGGAAATAGGCTTCTTAATCACATGCCTTTCCAATATAAAACAAAAATGAAATGAAGTGTTAGTCTCCAACAGTTATGCACACACTCACTACTCGACTGTTGGAGCTTTGATTATCATTGGTATTGTTAGACCAGCCTGCCCTGCCATCCCGTATGAGGACGCTCACTGATATCATGACAGACAAGGGAGAATGTATTATGTACTACTGATAACAATATAGACTCAGGCATCAATGAGGCAAAAATTCATCTGTTCGCAGATGACACAGTGATCTACCTAAGCCATACAACTCCTGAAACTGTCTGTAGTGACCTGCAAGCTGACTTCAACATACTTTAATACCAGCTCCTTAGTAAAAATTTGCTACTTAATGCCAAAAAGACAAAGGCAATGCTATTTTTACCTATTAACCATGCAGCCTACCCTGCTTTACCCCCCCCATCACCACCCTCCTAGGAGAAACCCTGGAATTTGTGCTGAAATTCAAATACCTGGGGGTCTGGCTAGACTTCAAACTCTCCTTTGCAGACCACCTGGAGGATTTGTTAAAAAAACTGAGGCAGAGACTAGGTCTCTTCTTCAGGTTAAACTACTTACTAACTACAGAGGCCAAGAGACAGCTAGTTCAGTCTACATTCCTTTCCCTAATTGATTACACTGACTTTATATACAGCTAATGTGTTACTTCATACCTTGGTAAATTGGACATACTTTGCCACAGAGTCCTGCACTTCATCACTGGTCTCCCCTTCTCCACCCATCACTGCTCTTTATATGCAGCCGTAGGTTGGACCTCCCTACATTACAGATGAAATAAAAATGCAGCTCTCTGGACATACAGAGCTATCACTGGCAAACTTCCGCAGTACATTGTTGATTGCCTGACTCTTAATATGCCTGGAACCTATGCCCTAAGAAGCTGTTCACTGATTTCTCTGAAAGTGCCCAAAGCCCTAATGCATTTTGGGAGAGCTGCCATAGGATTCGTTCTACTGTCATTCTGGAATGTGCTACAGAAATCATTGAAACTGAGGACTCCTGTTAGTATGAATGTGTTTAGGTCCTTATACTCAAAATACATTACAGAAGCCTGCAACTGCTTCCAATGATCCTAGCTCTGGAATGTGCTACAGACATCATTGAAACTGAGGACTCCTGTTAGTCTCACTGTGTTTAAGACCTTATACTCAAAATACATTACAGAAGCCTGCAACTGCTTCCAATGATCCTAGCTTACTTACACCCCCCTTCCATATCCTCCCTGCTTTTCCCATCCTCCTTCCTTCTTGTATCAGTGCATAACTTGTCCCTGAGCCACCTACTTATCTACCACCCTAAATCTCACCCTCCCCCACCCACCTATTCCTTGTATACCCACAGCATCTTATTCCTTCACTCCTAGTATTATTCCAGTTAAAGACTACCCCCACTGGCTGCCCACTTCTCCTGACACATGTCTCCCCTTGATACGCCTGGGTCTTTTTAAACTGACTATGTATGTCTCTTCGCTTGTAGCAACCACTTCAACTAATCTCTCCACTCTACTATAATGCCTTTACCTTACAGGAGTACTAAACCATGTATTTTGTTGTATCTAGTATAAATTTTTACTGACTTGCTACCCTATTGTTATGTATACCCTTACCAACTGTCTTTTACCTGAACCCAAATGTACTTTTACTTATCCTGTCTATTGCAGCCCTACCTGTACTGTTGTACTCTTGCATCTACTGTCTATTTGTCTGTATATAAATTCATTGTTACTTGACTTGTGTAATGCAGGTCCACCTTATAAATGAGCTTGCTCTTTGGTGTTCGCCTGGACAAATAAAGAATTTGATTGATTGATTGATTATTGATGTACTGATACTGTGTACTGTATTAGGGCCTAGTCAGGAATCTCCTGTTCAGCCAAATGCCTAATAAGTTTGCTAGAAGTGTGTATTATTGTCCTAGAAGGACAAACAGCTGTGAGATTAGTAGTCTAGCATGATGTGATAATATAATAATATTCTGTGGTCTGTAGTGCCACCTATGTTCTGAAATCAGTATGGTTAGCCTAGCAAAATCTGTTAGAAGAACCCTATTGTTCCTCGAAGTTAATTACTTAGCAAATAACCATAACTGACACAAAAAGTAGCAGTACTGGGTATAGACACCCATTTTTTTACCAATGGAACATAGAGTACAGAAACACACTGACATCTATAAGCTTATTACTTTGGTAACCAGATGTTCTTATCTGCAGTATATAATCTTAGTACACGGCCAAACCCCTTTGGGATCCCCAGTAACATCAAGCTTCCACACTTGCTGTATGACTGTGTCTGTGTCTGTGTTCCAATCAGTAAGATTTTACTTTCTGCTTCTGTATTTGTATTATTACTAGGTAGAAATAAAACTAATTGTTTGCACATCTGTGTTGGTGGCGTTTCACTGTCAGGCTTATCTTCTGCAAAATCTCACATGTGGCGACTGTGCTGGCAGGGCCTAATTGTGATAAAACAATAACCATTTGACTGTACAGGTGTGTGTCAATTTTAGGAAAGGGAAATAAAGTGGTTTTCAAGGGAAAGAAACATTGTTCTTAACCAGAAAAATGCTCACAGTGTGCTAGCAATGATTGACTTCTTGTCTTACATGCTTTGGCATTATTTTAAGGTCTGGCCAACTGCTGTAAACAGCTTACAGAAACTCCTTGTAATAAGAGACCTGGGCTTCCATTCAGGCAGATTTAACTTCTCTTTTGCAAGTGTAGTTTGTGAAGACTGGTGATTCCTTGCTCCTGCTTTGAATGCTGAAGCTTTAGGTGAATGAATGTTAAAACACTTGTGCCTTACCATTCATTTGTTTGCATGTAACAGTCTAGAATGGAAAGTACAGCATGTTCTGGACCATGCTGAGCCTCTCAGCTTGTACAGAAAGAGGGCAGAGCAGTCAAAATGTTGATCAGTGCTGAATTGAAGTTAGACATAGCAAACCTTTTAACCTCTCATGGGGGTGGGGTGGGGTGATTTTGTCTGCACAGCAGCATCTGAAGCTCATCCTGTTCAGCATATGTGTTAACTGTACTCAGAAACAAAACTAATGGTTAAGAAATATCACTATAAGAGTGCAATGGCTGTAGCCTCGTATGCTGCCCTGAAAGCAGTAGAAGTGAGGGCATCAGCTTTGGAAACAAAGCTGGAATCCACACTATGAGATAAATGTGAGCAACAGAAGGTTAGGGAGAAGGAGATGAAAAATCAAAGGCATGTGACACAGAATTGTGTGACACTGTGCTAGAGAAGAACAGAGAGATTGCTAGGTTGAGAGAGGAATGTGATAAAATGTATCATGACAAGAAGCAGGCATTGCAGATGAGTGGTATGTTGACTGATGCAAATCGATTAAAGAATGCAAATGATGATTTGTTGAGAGAAATGGATAAGTGTCAGATGACTTTGGAAAGGGAGCTTAGTGAGAACTGTGAAATTACTGCTGCATATAGAGTTTTACAGAAACATCTTAGTAGAAGACAGTATGTAGATGAAAACGTTAAATTTGTAAAGTACAGGCAGAGGTATGCACAGTAAGTCAGCAGTTTGATATCCTGAAGGGGCACATCAATGTGTTATCATTTACTCCACCCACTGACCTGATGTCATTACCCAATGACAACTGGGCTGATGAGGAGGACAATGACATCGAAGATGGTGGTCCATGGGATTCTGGAGGACAGCGGCCTAAGCCACCTCCGATACATTTCTTATGACCCAGCAGCTGGTGAAAGGTAGAGTGCAAGTTAATGATGCAATTGAGAGGGCAGGCATCCCAACGATTTTGCAGGTCATGGTGAACATAGTCTGTGATGAGGTATGCCAGAACAGTCTTGTCCATTGCTTGATGGACTCAATGGCTAATGCTGTGGTAAAAACCATCATGGCCCAACTGAAGCAAGCCCCCAACATCCTTTAGTCATCCCAAGCCATTGCTATCACAAATACAATAGGCCGGATGCAGCCTAGCGATAATCGGAGTGTTCATTTGTAAAAGGCAAAAAGCCAGTATGAAATACTTAGTCTGCCAGCCAGGCAGCAAGTATAGGTTTTAAAACACATTGGCAAGCCTGGGAATGGGGGCAGCGAGTGGGTGGGTCTAAGGATGGGGGAACTGGGAAAAAAAGAAGAACATTTTGAAAAAAACTGTAGAGCCTATGCTCTTGGCCAAATTGCCAAGTGTGCTACTTAAGTTCACCCAGGTGAGTTTTGATGACATCACAGTGGGCCTAATGCTTACACACTACCCCAACCAAGTGGGTGTGTCTATGGCATATAAAGTGAAACCGTTCACAAAGGAAACCCCCAATCAGTATGAAGGTCAGCTCTGGCTGTCATATCATACTGGAAAGGAAGCTGTGAATGAGGCCTCAGAGAGGGAATCACTAGAGTACAAAAATTTGTTTTTGGAAAACATGTTACCGGCTATCTAGGCTAGGATAAAGGGTTCTATCCTTCTGAGAACTGGCCTTTTCACTTACATTCTGGAAAATACAGAACTTGCTTACCAGCTGTATGTACGAGATCTCCATGCTAGACAAATGTTCAAGGTGGCTGCGGTGCAGCCTAGCATCGAGCCGGATACAGAGTACGTAGTGGAATGTAAACAAAAGGCCCAGATCCAGACCTATCATGCCAAGAGACCTGGTAACCTGAAACAGAAGCAGGTTAACCGGAACTACTACCAGAGCCAGAACCAAAAGTGAACAGGTTCTGCCAACAAGGAACTGCGGGGGGAGAACAACTGGCTTCGAGAGTTCGAAGCCAGGGTAAAAATCCAAAATTATGAGCCATGCCCAAAAGTGGATTGTAGCTCTTGGCTCTGCAAATATCTTGATTGTGCCTCCATACTAGTAAGATCCAGAGGAGGCCTAAGAGTCTCCCTATTGTAAATGTACCTAGATACTCCAGGATGCACCTGGTCCCATCCAAGAAGGATGATTCTGAATGATGGTTTTGGGCCCCAGCGCAAGTCATCACTACCCTGGTGATGAATGACACTGGCCAACCATGTGTAGAAGCATTGGTAGGGGGCCACCAACAGGAACTACTGCTAGACACAGGAGTCACTGTCTCTGGGTTACATCAAGAGAACCTAAACTCTTCTCCAAGGTCCACTGGAAGGGCAACTTCTGCCCAGACATTTGAAGTAACCATGGTTACCACCTACTGATCCAAACCCATGTCAGTCATCATTGGTACCTTGATGGTGGAACACCATTATGACCTCATAGTCTTACGTCATCACCAAAGTATCTTGAGAATTGATTTCTGTCACAGAATGGATGCATTGTGGATTTAGCCAATTGGCTATTATTCTAAATATGAGGACAACTGCACACAGTACTCATCTCTGACTCACATGTGGTGGCAGCTGTGGTCCTCAATGACAAAGTGTATGACATTATCATCATGCAACATCATCACAAGCTGCTACCTCAGATCCAACCAATCCTAAAAAGGTACCAAGAGGCTTTTTCTGACAACAAACATGACTGTGGAAGGATGGACATCCTCATGCAGATCACTGTGAAGGATCCAGCCTGCCAAAAGCCATATCTATTTCCAACTGAAGCCTTACCTTGTTGAGGGCACCATTGACTCACTTGTCAAGTAGGGAGTCTTAAGATCTTGTGTGTCAACAGTCAAGTCACCCATCTAGCCTGTGAAAAAAACAAACAACAGTTGAAAACTCACCATTGATTATTGAAGACTTAATCAGGTGACCCAGAAGCTGTGCCCCAACAGTGTCATCTGCCCCTAATGTGCTCAAACTCCTCAAACCTGAGCACCAGTGGTTCAGTACATTGGGCAGCTCCAATGGATTTTGCTCCCTACCTTTGGCCCCTGAGAACCAATACAGATTTGCCTTCACCTTTGAAGGATGTCAGTACACATGGAACTGTATAGCTGTATTTGTTTTATTTTTCTAAAGTTTTTGTTTTAAATGAATGCTTTTACTGTGCAGCGCCCAGAGACTATGGAGATGGGTGCCATAGAAATAAAGTATCTATCTATCTATCTATCTATCTATCTATCTATCTATCTATCTATCTGTCTCCTACAAGGGTTCCATAATAGCCTCTTACTGTTCCACATCCACATGAAGGATGCCTTCAGTGGCTTCAGAAAACCAGAGTGCCTTCTGCAATACATGGATGACCTTCTTCTAGCCACAGTGGACATGGAGAAGCATGTGGACCTCTTAGAAGAGTTTCTGACCCTGTGACAGAGAGCAGACCTCAAGTGCAATCTGCAAAGGTACAGCTGTGCCAACCAGAAGTTATGTATCTAGGCCTGTGCATAACTGGAGAAGGAGGAAGCCATGTTGCCAATAAAATTCAGTGCCTACAGGATTTGCATTACCCACCAGTGGCAACTCTCAGACATTTCCTGGGTATGGTCAAATACTCCAGGGACTTCATTTGCAATTTTGCCAAAAGGCTGCTCATCTGTATGAACTCCTGAAAAGGGTTGTCCCATGGGGAATCGGGCCCTGAACACACCAATGCTGTCACTTTGCTAAAGAAGGCCTTGACCTTTGCTCCAGCACTGGTCAACCTAAATCCAGAACTTTCATTTCATTTGGAAACCATCACATCTGAAGCAGGTATATCAACAGTCTGTGCTCAAAAGGTCAATGGTACCCTGTGGCCAATTGCTTATTTATTTATTTATTTAGGTTCATTGGTTTAATCTGAGCATAGAAGACACATGTCCATAGTGCTCGCCTAAGTATTCAAGAGTGACCCCCAATACCCTTACTTAACTAAGAGTCTAATTTTTTCTTAAAAGCATTTATTTATCTATTTATTTCAGTTTTGTTAACCTTATGCTTCTCAAATGCTATCCATGGTTGAGCTAAAGTATTTCCTGTGTGAAAGGAACCTGCTGGCTAAGTATTGGGCTCTCAAACACTTTGCTTACATATATTACACACCAACCACTCCCCTATCAACTTCCTATTGATTTTTTTTTTGAATGATAGGATCAAAGATGGCAATGTGTCCAACACCAGATTCACACATTGCTCTCTACTACTTCAAGATAGAATCACTATACATCCCACCAAAACTCCCCCATCTATCTTGCACATGGTCTCCTATACCGAGGAAAATCACATGAGTGTGGCCTAGAGCCACCAGTTCTACCTGAACCAGGCCCATTTTTCCCAGCAATAGGAAACACATTGAATGACACTACCATGCATTGTGTCTTCATAGATGGTTCTTCCCCATATGATGAGGGGGTTCAAATTGCAGGACTTGGGGTCTTTGTCCTGGTCCCAACAGATTACACCTCTGAGGTGTCAATGGTATGCCATTTCAAGTCATCACAGTATGCAGAACTTGCAGCTGTTGCTTGTGCCTTTAGAAATCATAGGTGGGAAAGGAAATGGGGATACCATCATCTTTTCTGACTCATCTTAGGTGCGCAACTCTTTGACAAAATTATTTTCCTTTTAAAAGGCCCATGATTTTATCTCCTCTGAAGGTACCCCAGTCAAGTACAAAGACTTGTTAATATACATTGTCAGCCTAGCTGCACAATGTATATTCAGACTGTTTATCCACAACGTGAAGGCTCACTCCAACACTGAACCCTTCCACCACTACAATGACAGAGCTGACTCTTTAGCCAAAGAGGGGACTTGGGGGGTATGGAAAATGCCTCCTCTCACTGCAACAGGCATGGTAGCTACAAACAAGAGAACCAAAGAAGTTCCTCTGGATCTGACTGAGCTACAGCTAGCTGATCCACAGATAAAAGAGTTAAAGAAACAGAAAAATAAATGTTTATGAATAATCCATTCAAAAGACATACAGACAAACTCTATCTGTCCCAGGATCACAAACTGATTTTCTATCACTCAGGTGACCAGAACTTCTGGGTAATTCTCCAATCACTTCATTCTGAAGTCATCCATCAGGTTCATGACATCCCTACAGGTGGACACCAAGGGGTGGACAAAACAGTTCAGAGAGTGAAAACTGTGGTCTGGTTGCCTGGTATAACACCTCATGACCAGCATTTTGTGGACAACTGTCTCACCTGTACACAGAATAACCCAACTCCAGTCAAGAAAATAGTAAACCTTTGGCAGTTTTGGGGAGTGGAAAGGATGAGAAGGGACCTGGCAAGGTTTAAGGAATGGTCAAAAGTATGGCAGTTTAGATTCAATGCAAAGAAGTGCAAAGTAATGCACCTGGGAAACAAAAACCAAGGGGAAGAGTACATAATGGGGGGGAGTACTAACAACAACAAAAATTGAAAGGGACCTGGGGGTAGTCACTTAAGATGACCTAAAGGTAGGCAGGCAATGTGAGAAGACAGTAAGGAGGGCTGGAGTGATACAGGGATGCACAGGAAGAGGCATCACCAGTATAAAACAGGAAGTGGTCATCTCCTGTACAGACAGTTGGTGAGACACCATCTGGAGTACTGCATGCAGTTCTGGAGACCCCATCTCTGCAAAGACATAGACAGGATGGAGGCAGTCCAGAGGAGGGCAACTAAAATGGTGCAGGGTCTGCACCAAAAACCATATGAAGAGAGACTAAAGAAGCTTAATATGTATACCCTCAAAGAAAGGTGGGAGAAGGGGGACATGATAGAAACTTTCAAGTACCTCAAAGGAATCTACAAAGTCCAAGAGGGTAGCATCTTTCAGAAAAAGAGATATGGAAGAACAAGGGGGCACAATTTGAAGATAGAGGGGGGATGGCTTGGGGCAATGTGAGAAAATATTTTTTCATTAAGGGGTGGTGGACTTCTTTTTTTGTAAATTTCTTTTTATTCGGTTTTAAGTAAGACAACATACATACATGACACAATACAATACAATACAATGACAGGTTCACTTAACATGGTGAAATAACTTAAAAATGGGCTTAACTAACTGAATTCATTAAAATTAGCTATTCCATTCGGATATTCTTACTAGTGGGGGAATCCGGGCAGATTATAATTCATACCTTCCATACAGTACTCTTTAAGAGAGAATTCAATCTATTAAATCTCTTTCCCTTTGCACTTTGTAAATCAGACTATCTTATTACTACTTTGTGTGTCTGCCTGACTTCTCAAATGCCACAGTATTAGCCCCAGCATTAAGTGTTCCATACTTGTCTCTCTCCTTATCTCCAAACGGGAGAGATGATCCTGATGACCTCACATCGGGCACTAACACTTCTATTATCTTGCCACATCAAGGAACAAAATTGGCATCATATTTGAATAATAAATAAACCAAGCGGGACCACCTATTTAGGAACTTGTCTTTTGATTATTTAGCCCATGAGTAATCTGCTCCATTTGGTAGATCTGTCTTGTGATCTCCACCACTGCTGAATTGTAGGTTGATTACTCGTAGCCATAACTTAGTAATTGTTTTCTTAGCTGCAGTAATATGTGTAGGAGGTATCTTTCATTTGGGTTTCTGTATCCCCAGGGGTGTCAAGGAAGAGAAACATCTTCTCCGTAAGCTGTAACTGCGGATCAAAATCTCTCTCAAGTGTTTTTGTAGCAGAGTTATGAATGGTTTAAGTTTGCTATGTGACCACATAATGTGAAATGTGTAGCTCTACTCTCCACACCTCGCCAGCACTCCACAGAAAGATTCTGCGAATAATGTTGGGTTATCACTGGGGTCTTGAAATATCTAACAAGGTTTTTCCGTGAACTCCCGCCAATGGTGGGAGCTAAGCGAGTTTAGAAGAGTATTCACAGGCTCTCTGCCATTCCTCTTGAGTAGAGAGCCCAAATCTCCTGCCATTGGGCAAGAATGGGCCCTCGCATATCCCCCTTCAGAGTTGAGAGCCTTGTAGTACCGGGAGATTAAGTGGAGCCTGTCTGTCCCTGTATTTAAATTGGACTGAGTCACCACCAAGTTTGGGTACTTCTCTGGATTTCGAACATCCTTGGGCAGATCATAATAGTAGTGCCTCAGTTGTAGATACCTATAAAAGTCCCTGTTTGGGATGCTAAATTTACTCTGTATTCTATTAAAAGACCATAGCTCCCCATGTGAGCTAATTTGTGTAATGTACTTTAGTCCATATCTCTCCCAAGCTCGGAAGCCATGATCAAGCTGATTGGGGAGAAAGTCTCTTAGCCTAGAGATGGGGCATATCAGGGCCAGGTATGGAGTCAGTGCCTGGGATTTTCTGATTTGTTCCCAGACCTTGCTCCTTGCTTAAAGCCACGGCTCCGGACAGGGGCCATGGTCTAGCCTAATGCTGGGAGTATACAGGGTTTGATAGTAGTCTTTATCAGGTGTTAAGGATTTCTCTATCTGTAGCCAGTGTGGGTCTCCTATTGCATTTTGTCTTGCCATAATGTGGGTCAACATTACTGCCCAATAGTATTACTGTAGGTCTGGCAGTGCTAAGCCCCCCCCCACTCCTGGGCAAGCAAAGCTGCCTAAGCCTAACCCGGGCTTTTCTGCCCCCCCAAACAAATCCAGAAATGAGGCGGGTCCATTTCATTAGTGTGCTTTTCCTTAGGTAGAGTGGAGCATTTTGAAACAGATATAGGGCCCTAGGCAGAACTATCATCCTCACCAAGTCTATTCTGCGGCTGAGTGTGAGGGGTAGTGTCGCCCAAGCCTTCAAGTCTACTTTAAGCTGGTCTGTAAAGGTGCCATAGTTGTTCTGATAGGAGTCCGCAAAATCCTTGGATATATATACCCCCAGATATTTTAATTTGGTTAGATTCCAGTTGCACGGGAAAAGGGAGACTGCCTGCGGTGAAGGCAGGTAGTTAAATGACAGAATTTCTGTCTTAGATATATTCAATTTATAGCCAGAAACCTGGCTAAACTGGTCTAGGAGTGTCTTTATTACTGGTAGTGATTGTTCTGGTTTTGAAAGGTAAAGCAGAACATCGTCTGCGTATAACGCTATCCGATGCTTTGCGCCGCCCATGTTGATACCATGGATCCCGATTCCCTCTCTTATGCTCTGGGCCAAGGGTTCTATAAAGGCATAAAATAAGAGTGGGAGAGTGGGCACCCTGTCTTGTTCCTCTTTTGAGTGGGAAGTACTCAGAATGATGACCCCCTACCTTTACACAGGCCCGGGGATCCGCATATATGTTTTGTATAACCCCCACAATACTGTCGGGGATGCCCAATTTAACAAGGACTTTATACAAAAAAGGCCAGGCAACTCTGTTGAATGCTTTTTCGGCGTCTAGACTGATAAGAACCGCTGGGTCATTTGTTGATTGCATTCTATATACGATGTGCATAGTGCGCTTAATATTATCCGTTGTGGGCGCATTTGACAAATCCCGTCTGGTCTGATCTATTAACATAGGCATAATTTTATCCAGTCGGTTTGCCAAAATATGCATGAACATTTTATAATCAGAGTTTAATACTGAAATAGGTCTATACGAGTTACAATGCTGTGGGTTTTTCCCAGGCTTTGGGATGACAGAGATCGTTGCGTATGCCCACGATGGGGGAGAGGGGCCGCCTGCCAGGACGGAGTTAAATAAATTAAGGAGTTGGGTAGAGACCTGTTGCCTCATGGTTCTGTAAAATTCGTTCCCGAAGCCATCAGGTCCCGGGGACTTCAAAGTCTTCGCCGAGGATATAGCCTCAGCCACCTCTTGTTCTGTTATTTTAGTGGTAAGTGACTCCGCCTGGGTCCGGTCCAGTCGGGGGAGTGTTATTTTCCAAAGATAATCTGCTATTTGGATCTCTGAGGGGATTTGTTCTGGAGTATAGAGATCCGAATAATACTCTGCGAATGCCGCTGCCATGTCATTAATCTTAGTCATTAACTGTCCGCCTACTGTATGTTTAAGGGAAAGAATTGTTGATGCTTTCTTTTGTCTCCGGGCCTGGTATGCCAGGAGTCTTGTGGCCCGAGGTCCCACTTCATAATATCGTTGTCTTAGGTAGGTCAGAGCTAGCTCTGTCTGCTGGAGAGCCAGCCTATCCAGCTCTGCCCTAACTCCGCGAAGCTGGGGGAGCACAGAAGTGTCCCCGTCTTTATGCGCATGTTGGAGAAGATGGAGAGTCTCCTCCAGTGCAACTCTGTGTGCCTTTCTCCTGTGGTTTAGTATTGCCATCTGCTGTATTATATGGCCTCTCAGCACCACTTTGACGGTATCCCAGTGCATCGCTGGGGAGGTGTCCGCTAGTGAATTAAGTTCTTGTATCTCGGCTAATTTATTCGTTAGGAATTCCCTGAACTTTTCCGGGCGCAAATGAAAGGGGTTAAGTCACCATCTAGAGTTTTTACATTGTAGTCCCAAATCCCAAACTGTATAAACAGGGGCATGATCTGACAGGGAGATATCCCCTATTTGAGCCTCACATAACCTGTCCATAAATTCTCCCCGAGTGTATGTAAGGTCTATTCGGGAGTATGTCCTGTGCACTGCAGAATAGTGTGTATAGTCCCTGGCTCGTGGGTGTAAGTGCCTCCAAACATCTATCCACCCCACCTCCCTAATATATCTCTTAAAAAACCTTTGCCCCGGGGATTGCCTGAGCATCCTAGAGCTGGAGGAGTCTAGAGCGGCATTTTGCATCAGGTTGAAGTCCCCTGCCAGCAAAAGCATTCCCCTTGTGTTCTGCAGAATCTTATCTAACATATTTTTCAGTTGTGGAACTGTGGACCCAGGGGGGAAATAGGCATTAGCTAGGGTAACCAGTGTCCCGTTTAGGGATCCCTGAACTATAATCAAACGTCCCTCTGTGTCCGATATAGTACGTTGATGCTGGAATGGTGTTCCCGTAGGGATTATTATCGCCACCCCCCTTCGCCGGCCTGATCTGCTTGAGGAACTGTACAATGTTCCCCTGCAGAGTCTGGCGAGCTTTAGGTGCTCCTCGGGGCTCAAATGAGTCTCTTGAAGGTATATCAGGTCCGCCCCACTCCTTCGAAGGAATGACAACACTCGGGATCTTTTAATCAGGGAGGAAATCCCATTGATGTTTAGGGATAGTAATTTAACTCGAGTGTTAGCCATTGTGACTTATAGGTGGCCCCGCTGGTTTGGTAAATTTCCCCATTTCCGCAATTTGTATTAAGTCAATATCCATCAGTTTGGCCCCTGTCATTGTTAACTGATTTCTAACAAACCAACACATAAAACTGGAACTTACATTCAAACTAATTATTGACAGGTAGTGAAAAAACCTTATGCTTCCAACAATAGGAAACTGGAACAGATTCCTTAGCGCAGCGTTGTCTGCACTCTGAGGCCTCATCACTGAGTGTATCGCCTCCTTGACACCTAGAGTGCCTATTCTAGGGTTAAGAACGTATATGTGGTGATCCCTGACTAACCAATCAAATCCATCTGTTTTATCAAGTGTTTTGTAACGATAAGCGAGTTGTGCTATGTATTGTCTGTGTTACCCACCAATAACCCTATTAAGGGTAGCCCCAGTGGCTAAACAATTTGGCCTAATGGGCCAGGGCCCTATTCTTAAGCTGGATCCATCCCCTGGCAAGTGCCTAAATTTCATCTCTCCTGCATCTCATTCTCCCCAGATGGGTCATTTCATATTCCTTGTCTCTCAGGGGTCCGGATAGACCAGTCAGCGAATCCCCTCCCCACACACCTCCCTCCACTGCTTAGCAGATTGAATTAGGCAATCTGCCCGTTAGGGTCATTCATATATCGCTTAGCGTTCAGGCCATAGTGTAAGAGCGGGGAGGCCCCCACGGCTGCCCCCATTCAGATTCTAAAGCCCACATTCTAATTCTGGGTGCTTCTTGGTCTCAGAGAGAGCTTGTTTAGACTCTCCACCCCTCTTCCCTCCCTCCCTCCATGTCTCAGTCTGATCCCACCCCTCCCTCCCCTCCCTATCCCTATCCTAGCTTCAAGTTCAGGATGCTTAAGTGCTGATCCTGGTATCTGTTCTCCTCAACTTACCTTCTGTTTAAATTTGGTGTTTAACTTGATCACATCTCCCTCCCCAGTGTATCCCCTTTGCCCCCCCCCCAGAGAAGCACAGTGGGCAGGTGCAAAGCAAACATTGTGAAGGCCCCTTCCTCACCCATTCCCCGGACTGTGTTTAGAGGAGGGCAGAGAACAGAGTGTGGGTCTTGTCCCTAATGGGTTTGTTCCTGCAATCATTACGCTGTCCAAATGAGTGTCCACTCCTTCAACCTCTGCAAGCAGTAGTTTTGTCCCAGTAAGCGCCCACTGAATTTGTTCATCCATCTGTTCCACGGTTGTTCGAGTCCCCAGCGACTGCGGAGGCTTGCTTACTCAGTGTGGCCACAATCTTCTGAATTGCTTCTGCCCCTTGTCATCTTCTCGCATCTCTCTGGCCTTTGCTCCACGCTTTAAGAGCCAGCTTAGAAGCTATAGAGGATTCGGGGTCGCGTCGTTGCTCCTGCAGCTCAATCCCTCGACTCCGTAATTCTTGGGTGGCTAAAGCTGCGTTATCAAATGTCTGTGTGCCATCCTGAAACATAATGGTGAGCTTTGCCGGGTAAGGGGTGCAGAAACATATTCCCTTTTGCTTAAGGACTCGCATTATGGGAATATAGGCTCTGCGTCTAGCCATTATTTCTGGTGCATAGTCATTTTCAAAAAATAGTCTGGTTCCATCTATCAGTACTTTCCTCGCCTTCCAGGCTGTGTGTAGAACTATTTCTTTATCCTGAAATCTGAGGAATCTCACCAGGACAGTTCTAGGGCGAGCTCCTGGTTGTGGTTTCGGGCCTAGGGTTCGTTGTGCTTGTTCAATCTCTAATGTCACTGTTGCGGGGAGCGATAGCAGTTCTTTTAAAGTTTTTTGTATAAATTCAATCATGTCCCCTCCTTCAGTCCCTAGGTATGCCAGAGATTCTGATATTATTTCGCGATTTCTACTTTCTGCATCTTCGGCTCTGTCCCTGAGGGTTTTAACTGTATTATGGAGTTGAATAATGGCCCTTTCCGCCTCGCTTATTCGGGATTCCGTTTCTTGCACCTGGGTCTCCGCATCGTCCTGTCGTTTTTCTAGCTTGCTAATATCCAGGCGTAACGCTGCTGTGGTTGATCTGATTTCCTTGAAAATCCCTCAGTTAGATTTTATCTGAGAAATTTGACGTTGTACTGTATTCAGTGAGATATGGCTAGGTTCCCCGTTTCTCGGTTGGAGCAGCTTGAGGCCTGCGAGCACTCGCTTTCCGAGTCGTCCTCGGGTAATCTATCTCCATCTGGTGGGTCCTGGGTTTTATTTCTCGCTTTCTCGTTCTTTTTTGGCATAATTCACCTCCCGCTAGTATTTTATTTCAAATTCACCTTTTTAATGGAGGAGTTTGGAGGCGATTTTTAGGGATTTGAACGGAGCTCGAGATTCAGGCTGCCGTCTTCCTCATGACGTCACCCAGGGGTGGTGGACTTCAAGTGTTCATGAGGTGGGGTCCCAAAAAGGTCATGCTGAAGATTTGTTGCAAAAATACCTAAAAATGCACGAGTTACACGTAGTCATTGAAATCATTTTCCACACATGCAAAACTTTGGCAATTTGTTATATTTCACTCCAAATTTTCAACATTGCCATTTTTTCACACCACCTCATGGAGAGTACAGCTGTCATTTTTCAAATCCTGCCAACAATGTTTCTATGCATCAGTGACACAGAATGGCGTTACAGCTGCACAGAATTACATTTTAAATGGGATTTTAAATTTTTTTGTACTGGGCACATGCAGTGAGTTGATAAAAAGGTTATGTTGAACATTTGGAGTGAACGTTATTTTAGTTGGCACAGTTATGACTATTTGTTGCAATTTCACTACGCCAGCTTGTAATTTTATTCATGGAAGTGCAGGGGCTGGAGGCTCCTGCATTTCCACAGCTAGATATGTATGCACATCTGTGGAGGGATGAGAACTCAGGATCCTTCACACCTTGCACTCCCACAGTAAAATTAAGATACTATTATACTAGCTCAAAAAGAAAGGAAATAAATTGCACTGGTGTGAAATATTTCTTTTAGTTGTGGACAGTGCTTCTGATCTACTGTATCTTTACTTATCTGCTTCAAAATAAGGAGCTTCAGGAAATGTGTTTTGTTTTACTGCAAAGACACTTTTTTTTTTAGACGAGGCTGGTACTGTAGGTCAGAAATTATTGCCTGACCTAATCTTTGTGTTTAGATTACTGACTGTGAGGCAAGTGTTGAAATCACCAGAAAATCTCACTTTTAGGAGTCGCTAAAGAAAAGTTCCTTTTGGCAGTACTGCACTGTACATTGCCTTTTAATGATAGTATGGTCTATTGCTCACTATATTTGACTAAGGAGGATTGATCTCAATATTGCTTAAGTGGATTGCAAAACTGCCTAAATAATTTAGCAACATTCAAGGCACATCAACTAACCTCACATGTTTAAGTGGTTTGCCATAATTGCTTAATCCTTCTGTTTTTCCTCACTGACTGTCTTGGGTGCTGCATCTGTAATTATTAATATTTCCTTTTTAAAAGCATATTTTTTTCTTGTAATGAAGGATCAATTCCCTGACGTTATGTCTGTAGCACTGAATTTTGTGATCAGATACTATCAAATGCATGAATCTATGATCGAAAAGCCTGTAGGGGAGTTAAATAACCAAAAAAAAAGATAGTTGGAGAGGGTAACCTGACAGTGCCGCTCTTGTAGGCAGCATTAACATTCATAGTATGATGGAAATAAGCAGCACAACTGCTGCTTCGGTTCTACAGTACATGAAGTCATGGGAAGTTGAAGTCATGGGAAGTTGGCTGCCACATTACCAAAATTAGCATTTGGAAACAGCTGGAAAAAACATAAAAAATAATGCCAAAGGCAGTACCCCCCCCCCACACACACACACACATTTAAACACAGTGATTTACACTGATTTAAGTCTTTGTTTCAAAAATGGAGACTAGTGCAACTGTGTCATTGGCTCCATCAGTATAGCAGGTCTGATACTGATGGCATTTTGGTTGTTTCAGGCACTTAAGTTTTATTTTATATGAACTGATGGGACACCTACAGGACACTGAGAAATAAGCAGGAAAGTTTACTATTAAAATTGTGCCACCTGGTGCATTTCAGTGGTTGTGCATACAGACTGAATCAGATTCAGAACTGGCATACCGCTACGCATAATGTTCTGCATATGGCATGGTATAACCACATCGATAATGAGTTAATGGCATGGTGTTCACTACCACTGCTGCTGCATAATACCGAGGTATCAGTCAACTTTACTGTACCAAGCACTGTATGTTTTATTTATTTATTTATTGAGGATTCAGAAGTACCTTTGAGTCAGAGACTCTGTTACAAAGGTTCCACATCACAGAAATTATATATGTACAAACATTACATAACAATTCAACAATGACACAGACCAGCTTGTTACAAAGAACAATGAAGGCCAACAGTCAGAATACTAAGATTAATTAGTACATGTCTTTAGAAATACAGTAACTTCAGATATATAACTAAGCCTGACAGATTCAGGATAGGCTTGGGGGTAAGACAGCCTTAGTCGGGAGAGAAGATGGGGAGAAAGGCAAGGTTCAGCAGCAGTCACAGGTATTTGAGGACTGGAGGTGGTCCCTAACATAGATTTTGAAAGGGCCAATTCTATTTTCATTTACCAGTGATGTGGGTAGGCTGTTCATCCAAGAAAAGGCACTGTAACTGGAGGACCTTTGGAATTGAGAGGTTCGGCATGTAGGGAGCCAAGAGGAGCTGTTCGCTGGAGCTTTGGGTATTCTTGCACATAGGAGCTGGGTGGACTAAAGGGGTGAGCCCAAGGGGGGAGAGGCCGAGGGCAATCTTTTTGGCCATAAGGCAAGAGTGGAACCAGATTCTATTGTCAAGGTTAAGCCAGTTGGTATCATTATAAAGTGAGCAAGTATGGGTGAGACGGTCACAGCCCAGGATGAGGCAGCATGCTTTATTTAGGGAGAGATGGAGTTTACAGAGGGCATAGGAGTTTGCCGCGCTATAGATAAGTAAACCGTAATCGAGAAGGGAGAGTACTAAGGAGGAGACAGTGAGCCTGAGGGCATCTGGGGTAAGACAGTGTTTGAAGTGATACAATAACCCAAGCCTAACATTGAGGGCATTGGACAGGAGATGGATATGCTGGTGGAAGTTAAGTACTAAGTCTAGAGTGATGCCCAGGTATTTAAAGGAGTCCACTTGCTCCAAAGGGGTCAGATTGGCAGTTAGTACTTGGGTCAGTGTTCCTTCCAGGTGTTCAGAGGGTGAGAATAGCATAACTTTGGTCTTCTTATAGTTGAGAATAAGGCACTGTGAGGAGAACCAATTTTCAGCATGACTAAAGGAGGATTGAAGGGAATGATGGAGTTGGATGGGGTCAGAGTTGGAGGAAAACAGGACAGCTCATCCATGTATAGTAGCAGGACATGAAGAGGGAGTTAAGGAAGAGGCTGAAAAGTAGTGGTCCTAGGATAGACCCCTGTGGGACACCAGAGAGGACAGGCAGTCTGTTGGATAAGATGTTACCAATTTTGACCTGCTAGAAATGGTTTGAGAGGTAATAAGAGAACCATTGGGCAGGCATTATGCAGAGTGGTATGCCAGTTCTGAATCTGATACAGTCTGTATGCATAATCACTGAAATGCAACAGGTGGCACAATTTCAATAGTAAGCTTTCCTGCTGATTTCCCAGTGTCCTGTAGGTGTCCCTCTAGTCCATATAAAATATAAATTGAAGTGCCTGAAGCAAGCAAAATGCATCCAGCAACAGATCTGCTATATTGATAGAGCCAATGACACAGTTGTACTATAGTAGCATGGTAGCACCACTATAGTTAGGGTTGAGTAAGCAGTTTAATGCTAAACCTCAAATTTTGCACTTTAATAACTTTGCAACTGTTCAACAGATTAGCACATAATTTGGTATGTGCTGTTCCATGGGGTAGATCTTTTGATGTACTAAGTTTTGTTTTAATTGGATTTGCAGATTTCGTGCAGTGCATAGTGAAAAAGTGTAAAAGTCACTTTTTTTCACCTGTTTTGGCTGTTTTTACCTCATCATGCTGCAGCCACTTTGTTTGGTATTTTGGTCTAAAATCATCAGGGTAGAAAGAGCCTGTCCAATGGAATAATCCAGCATCGGTTCTGTGAAAAAATATTAATATGTTCCAAAGTTATTAAATTTTGAAATTTCAGGTTCTGCCCATACTCAATTCAGCCTTTTGGATAGCTGTATGGTGTGAAAGAGGATTTGGGTTTCACAAAAGAGGATTTTGATAGCTCATTAAAGAGGATGCTTTTGATCTTCATTCATCAGAAAAAAATCCTCTTTCGCGAGCCACCATCTTGTTTTTTGGGGAGGCACAAACTGTTATAACTGTGTCTAGGGATGACTTCTGCAGTAAAGGAAGTATGTGTTCTGTTCATGGGGATATCCTCTATTTTTGTGTGCCTTTAGTTTATTTTTGGTAGCCTCAGAATGCTTATTTTTTATTAAAAAAAATCCTGTTTTGCGACTCACTTCCAATCCTGTTTCATGATCACAAAATAGGATTTTGATAGCTCATAAAACAGGAATTCATCTAGCAAAACAGGATTAAGGGTAGGGCCATCTGGTAGGAGAACCTTAATCCTGTTTTGCTATGATGTCACAGGATTTTGACAGCTCACAAAACAGGAATCAGCTTGCAAAAAAGGATTTTAACAGCTCAGGAAAGAGGATTTAGAAAAGTAATCCTCTTTCATGAGTTGTCAAAATCCTGTTTCATCAGCCAATTCCTACTTTGCGAGCTATCAAAATCCTGTTTTGTGATCATGAAACAGGATTAGAGGCAGGGCTATCTAGTTGGGGAAAGCTAATCCTGTTTTGCCATGTCAACAGAGGATTTTGACAGCTTGTGAAATAGGAATTGGCTAGCTAAAGAGGATTTTGACAGCTCGCGAAAGGGGATTACTTTTCTGAATCCTCTTCTGTGAGCTGTCAAAATCCTCTTTCGCAAACTGATTCTTGTTCTGTGAGCAGTCAAAATCCTGTATTGTCACTGCAAAACAGGATTAGTGTCAGGGCCATCTGGTCGGCAACCCATAATCCTGTTTCATGAGCTGTCAAAATTCTATTTCATGAACCAATTCCTGTTTTGCAAGCTTTCAAAATCCTGTTTCATCATAGCGAAACAGGATTATGGTCCCCAACCAGATGGCCCTAATCCTGTTTCACCATGATGACACAGGATTTTGAGAGCCCACAAAATAAGAATCTGCTCACGAAACAGGATTTTGACACCTCACAAAAGAATAATTTTTTGTAATGTGCATTCCCAGGCCAACAGAAGTTTTACCACAGGGTCTGTTGCGGCACTGTGCTGGTTCTTTAGATAACATAGGAGTACAGGGTCCCACCCCTAATGATCCCACCCTTAAAGACTTTGTAGCACAGGGTCTGTGGGGCATTGTGCTGGTGCTTGAGATACTGTGGGAGCGCAGGATCCAAAGGACCCTGAGCTCTCACCCTTAAAGATGTTGTGGCACACATTGTAGCGCAGGGTGTATGAATTGCTGTGTTGCTGCCTGAGATACTGTGGGAGTGCAGGGTCAGAAAGGACTCTGAATTTCCATCTCTAAAGATGCTTATGCAGCTACAAAAATGTGTGCATTTGTGGAGTGATGGGAGAGCAAATTAAAATGAGAATACTATTATACTATCTCAAAAAGTAAGGAAATCAGTTACAAAAAACTTTGCTAATGTATCAGTTAGGGTTGCTACAACAAAAGTAGGGAAATGAGGCATTAGGGTTTCTCTCTAATACCCCACCCCTGCCCTGCAGAGACCAGGAGGCATCAGGGGTGGCATTGGGGTAGTCAACTTTAACACTCATCCCACTCTATTCTAAAATAAGCTGGGTGATTACAGTCAAGAAGAATGGGGTGAGCATTAAGGTTGATGACCCCAGTGCCACCCCAATGCCTCCTGGTCTCTGCAGGGTAGGGGTGAGGTGTTATGGTGAAACCCAAAT
The DNA here is from genome assembly GCA_016271365.2 of Neoceratodus forsteri. NCBI lineage: Eukaryota > Metazoa > Chordata > Ceratodontiformes > Ceratodontidae > Neoceratodus > Neoceratodus forsteri. The sequence continues at coordinate 1,273,240,518 of CM057450.1, read as the reverse complement.
GCCTCATTTACCTACTTTTGTCATGGCAACCCTAACTGATGCAATAACAATGTTTGTTTGCTATTTATATATATTCTTTGCAAAAAATACATATATTATTTGTAAAAAAACTTCCCTAAGACATCAGTTAAGGTGAATACCACAGTGACAAAAGCAAGAAAATGTGGCTTTAGGGTTTTCTACTCTAACATCCCACCCCCAGGGTTCCCATCCCTACTACCCCACCTCCATACCCCCCGCCCTCCACACACCAACAAACATCAGGTATGCCATTGGATTGTCAGGACCAAGTCTCACCCCATTCCATGTGTAAACAAGCTTACACACTACAGGATAGATAGATAGATAGATAGATAGATAGATAGATAGATAGATAGATAGATAGATAGATAGATAGATAGATAGACAGACAGACAGACAGACAGATATTCTATTTATAAAGCACCCAATTCCATAGGATCTGGGTGTAGTACAGTCCAAAATCAGCAACAGTAATACATATCAGCAGCAATTCATCATAAACAAATGTAAAATTATATCCATCCCATTAAAACCAGTGCATCAATCAGTGAAAGTCTGCTGGAACAGATATGTCTTTTAGCACCTTTTTAAAGGCTTCTACTGAGGGGGTCTCCCTTAGATAATCAGGAAGGGAGTTCCACTGAGTAGACACCACCACTGAGAACTCCCTGTCCCAAGAATGCTGCAGCCTAACTCTGGGAACTCTTAGGTGGCCTCCCCTGGTAGAACGGAGTGCCCAGGGTGTACAGTAGGGGGCAAGGAGATCTTGCAGATAGATAGGTCCCCTTTCATGTAGGGTCTTGTAGGTCAGGAGCCCTACCTAAAGACAATCCTCCACTGGACTGGCAGCCAGTGCAGACCGCGGAGGACCAAGGTAATATGGTCACCTCATCTCGCTCCAGTCAACAATCTTGACACTGCATTATGCACCAGCTGCAGCCTGCGGAGGTTGCCACCAGAGAACCCTAGGTATAGGGCATTACAATAGTCCAGCCTGGAGGTGACAAATGCATGCACCAGTGTGGTCAGATCCTCAGGCCGGATCAGGGCTCGGATTCAAGTGATGTTCCTGAGATGAAAAAATGCACTCCTGATGATGGCCAACACCTGAGCATCAAGCGTTAAACCGTCATCGAGGATCACACCCAAATTCTTCACCTGGTAAGGGAAACACCCCCCAACACTAGGCCAGGGGGTAACCCCTTCCCCAACACCCCGACAAACTGGATCCACAACTAGTACCTCTGTCTTGTGTGGGTTAAGTTAAAGCCAGTTTTGAGACATACATGCCTGGATCTCATTGAGGCAGCTGTTAATCACAGAGGCCGACACCTGTGTATTGGGCACCCAGGACAAGTACAGCTGTGTATCATCTGCATAACAGTGAAAACCCAGCCCATGCCAGTTGATAATGTCCCCCAATGGCAGCATGTACACCGTGAACAACAAGGGTGACAAGACTGAACCCTGTGGGGCCCCACAGCATAGAGGCTTCAGGTTAGATGAGGCTAACTCCAGTGTCACCCTTTGCACTCTGCCTGTCAGGTATGACCTGAACCAGTTGATGACATTACCGAACAGGCCACACCAGAACCACAGGCAGTCAAGTAACATCTCATGGTCCATGTTTCAAATGCGGCAGAGGGCCCAGTAGGACCAAGATGGTCCAATCTCTCCTGTCCCCCACAATCAGGAGATCATTAAGCACCCTCACCAGTTTGGTCTCTGTGCTATGCCCCGCATGAAACCCAGACTGGGGAGGCTCTTAGGTGGAAGAAGAGGCAAGATGTCTCTCAAGCTGTATGACCACTACTTTTTCAATAACCTTCTCTAAAAATGGGAAGTTTGAGACCGGCCTGAAATTACTGAAGCAGTCTGGGTGTAAAGAGGGTTTCTTCAAAAGAGGTCTAATCAAGGCCTCTTTCAAGGGCATTGGGAAGACCCCACTCCTCAAGGAACTCCAGACCACCCCAGCAATCACAGGTACAATCAGATCCAAACATCCAACCAAAAGTCGGGTCGGACCTGGATCCAATTCACATTGGGTTGGCCACAGCTTTGAGATTGTTTCCATCACCTCCTCCACCCCAGCCAGATCAGACTCATCCCAGACAGGAGGAGGAGGAGTGTTTTGATACATTCCTGACCGGATTATGAATTCCCTTCGAAAGGTACTTGAGTAGACCCCATCCCTGACAGAGGATACCTTGTTGGCGAAGAATACAGATGGCTCCTCGCACCTAGTGTTAGAACCTGCTCCCCCGACACAGAGACAGGCAGGATGTAATGTCCTGTCCACTGTGTAGAAAAGCTGAGCCAGTCTGTTCCTCACTGCAGCAATCCCCCTAGACAAATATCCCACCTTCTTACAGGAGATTGCCCCCTGATAATCAACATAATGTGACTTCAGGGCCAACTGTCCTCCAGCAGACCAGATCTCCTCCAGTACCTCTCTAACCTCTGCTTCTTGATCTTTTAACTCCAGAGATCCTCACCAAATCAAGGAGGTCTCTGGTGAGTAGACAAGGGATAGTCACGAATGGGTGCGATGGAATCAAAGGCTGCAGTAAGCCCTGCAATCCTCCCTCAGATTGTATATCACAGAGAACCCAGCCAGCACTGCTGCCTCCAAAAGGGGGTGGCATTTTCATCCAACCAGGTCTCCAGAATGCAAGCCAGGTTGACCAAGGATATCAAGTCTGCCATTATAGCACTCTTATTCCTCATTGACATTGCATTATATAGCACAACCCCAGTAGGATGAGGTAAGGCAGCCGGACCAGCCAGCTGCCCACAGTCCATTGTGGAACCCTTGGGTATGAGAACTAAACAGGGTAATCCCCTCTCCAGTTCCCATTTCACCCCAGGACATCTCCTAGGCCTCACCACCCAAATCTCAGACACCCCAGCAGCCACCCGGGCACCACCACCGCCAGACCCCTCCCTCTGAGCTATTCCCAGGGCTCTACACCTTCAGTAGGCCTCAACTGTAAGTCTTGGGAGCTCAAAGGGATGGCAGCCGTGCAGGTAGTCCACCGAGTATCTGTGCCTTACAGGTCCCTGTCCCAAACACATTTTCACACAAATAGATATTCACTCACACAAAAACTAATATATCACAAACCCCTCAACTAAATAAACTTAACAATTAAAACCACAACCTGACCTCCCCCACATTAAGCAATATCCAAAATAATAATAAAAATAAAATCCTTGTTAAATTTGGAAAGTAAACAGCAAAGAAATACAAAGTTCCAATCTGAATTACAGTAAAAGTCTTGCCAAATGCCAAATGAAAAATGTTAGCTATGGGAACTCTCACTTCCCTAGGCCATGTCCAAGTTCCACTAAAGACCAGATGCTCTCGCTGTCCAGAGTTCTGTGGTCACAGAAATTATTTTTCTGCAGCAATAATAACTCAAAGGCACTCTCACTGCCAGTCCAATTAAATCCAGGCCACACAAAAGGAAGAAAAGGGGAGGATCTCCAATACACATGGTCCCACTTTTATCAGGGACACCAGGGAAAGTTCTTCACACAGCTGTAATTCCATGAACACCAATTCGGCCTCACTGCTACATAAAATGGAGAAACCCTACCCAGAGCCCAAACCTTTCCCCAGACCCCACCGCTACCACAGCTACCCACTGGTAACCAGGCAGCAGAACAGAAGCACCACCGGTGCAGCTGCCCACCAGCAGCAACACCATGGCACACCACCAGGTTAAGGCCAGGCACTAGGAAGGAGTTCATTCCGACGCTCCACAGTAAACCACAGCTGAACCTCCTCAGTGTTCTTTCTCCACACAAAACTCCTCCTATTGCCACCCCAGATCTCAGCTTCAAAGACCTTCATCCACCTTCGGCCAATCTTCACACACTGCTTCCTCTCAGCCAATCAAACACTGTACCAATGTCAGGTAAATCTCCGGTAAATCCAGTAAATCTCTGGTAGCAGACTATATCAGTGTACAGTCAATTAATAAAAAGCCGCTGATGTTATAATTAGTGAGTGCTAGTATTACAGTTCCTTGCATCTCTGTTTATGTTTCCACACTTCAACCCAGGAGACTAAACGAAAAATAAAACTTAGTGCTACACAAAATGCAATGTAGTACTACACAAAACACAATGCAAAATGACAAGTTAAAACAGGTAAAAACAAGTACTAAAAACATCTATTCTCACTGCTCCTGATGGTCAACCCAGCACAGCCACCATCTTAACTTCCTCATAGGACATAGGACAATGGAGTGAGAGTTAGGCCTGAAAACCCAATGGCACACCCTGACACCTGTTGATTTGTAGAGGGTGGGGGATGGAGTGGGGTGGGGTGGAGTGGTAGGGGTGGGAACCCTGAGGGTGGAGAGTTAGAGTTGGAAACCCTAACACCACATCTTCTTGCTTTTGTTGCTGTGGTATTCACCCTAACTGATGCATTAACAAAGTTTTTTTTTTTTGCAAAGAATTTCCCTTCTTTTTCAGATAGTATAATTGTATACCTGTCCCTCCATCCAAATAGTACAACAGTGTCTAAATGTCATGGTGGAAGTGCAGGGTCCTTCCCTCCATTCAGATAGTACAACATAGTACCACAGTATCTATACTGTATGTCACAGTGGGAGTCCCTCCATTGAGATAGCACAACAGTATCCATATGTCATGGTGAGAGTGCAGGGTCTGAAACCTCCTTCAAGATAATACAACACCATCTATATGTCACGGTGGGAGCATAGGGTCCTTTGGACCCTTTACCCCTATCCCTCCATTGAGATAGTACAACATTATCCACATGTCACTTCAGACTCTGCGCTCCCTTTCCTCCATTGAGATAGTACAATACTGTCAATATGTCACAGTGAGAGAGCAGGGTTCTTTGGACCCTGCGCTCCCATCCCTCCATCTAGGTAGCACAACAGTGTCCATATGTGACAGTGGTAGCGCAGGGTCCTTTGAACCCTGTGCTTCCATCCCTCCATCCAGATAATACAACAGTGTCCATATAGGACCCTACACTCCCATCCCTCCATGTAGATAATACAACAGTGTCCATATGTCACAGTGGGAGTGCAGGGCCCTTTTCCAACAGGAAATGATGAGAGATTTAAAACTTTAATGACTTTTGAACAGATTTTTTTTTTTTCATCAAACCTTCAAAAGCCACATCTGTGACCCAAGGGCTTTCTACCCTGAAAATTCCAGCCCACGACATAAAGCCATTTCTGAGATCCAGGATGACAAATAAATGACAGAAAATCCTGATTTCTCAGTTTTTTGAACACTTTATATCTCAGAAACTACTTGACAGACTCCCACCAAATTTGGCAGGTCAAGAGACCTACTACCAATGATTATGTAAGCCATATTTCATGCAAATCCATTTAACAGTTCCAAAGTTATTAACCCTCAAATTTGCACTTTAACCCTAACTATACCGGTGCAACTGCGCCAGTAGAAGATATATATATATATGTGTGTGTACAAATTGCACCCCAATAATGCAATGCATCATGGGAAGCATATGCATATCTTATTTGGGTCATGGGCAGCCCAAAGTAGAGAGAGAAGAGAAGAGAACTATCAAAGAACCCCAGAGCAAATGCACTGGAGCATGAGTTTTCCCAGAGGATAGTAGCCATACAGCCACATTTTAAAGAAAACACAAATTGAACAATCCCCAATAATGCAAAGTATCCCACTTACACGTAAGTATGGAGACATACCACACCCCTATAGTTATAAAAAGGAACCCTTGCAACACTAATTTGGTAATATCTTAGTAACCATAGCAACCAAGGAAAAAATCCAACTGCAGTTGTTATAATGGCTTCAAAACCTTCACGGTGGCTTAGTCTACCTAAAGATGTAATAAGGTCACCACAGCAAAAAATCCATATGTCTAACTGCTTTTGAAATAAGGGCACCAAATGGTGCAGCAGGAGCTGCAGTGTTATCCTATGGTAAATCAGGCAACTTCAGAGCACTGTAACTATGGAACCATCATCAACTTTGTGACCAAACTACCAAATTGCACATCTGTGGGGCCAGGGCTTGCTACACTGCAAATTTCAGTCAAAAACGCCCTAACTGTTATTTTGCTATGACATGGCAAAGAAACATGTTCCTTTGGGGCTTTAATTCCATGATATTCTGCAACCTTTGCAAAACTCCCATAGGTCAACATAGGGTACTTTTGCAAAACTAAAAAGTATTGTCGCAACACTGCTGGTACTTTTGTGAAACTAAAGGTAGTGTTGTAACACTACTGGTACTTTTGTGAAACTAAAGGTAGTGTTGCAACAGTACTGGTACTTTTGCGAAACTAAAGGTAGTGTTGCAACGCTACTCATACTTTTGTGAAACTAAAGACAGTGTCGCAACACCACTGGTACTTTCACAAAACTGAAGGTAATGTTGCAACACTACTGGTACTTTCAGGAAACTAAAGGTAGTGTTGCAGCACTACTGGCATTTTCCTGAATATGGAAGTTGAAAGGTGCCATGGGCATAGTAATGTTATCATATGGGGAATTTCACAAGAAAATTGCACAACAGACACTCATAACGCAGTGATTTTTTTTAATTTTTGAAAAAAATTTTCAACATGGGCCTTTTGGGACCTCCCCCTCATAAACACTGGCACTGTGATTTCATTAATCCATCCCGAAAGTTGATTTTGCACAGTGACTATGCCATTCTGCAACACATGTGTAAAAATGCACTTCAGGCAGGATGTGAAAATGACAGCTGTACTGTTCATAAGGAGGTGTGAAAAAATGGCAATGCTGAAAATCCATAGTGAAAATATTTAAAATTGGCAAAGTTATGAGCGTGCACAGGAACTGTACAACACACGCTCATAGTGCAGTCATTTTTTGGAATTTTTGCACCCAATTTAGAACATGGTCTTTTGGGGGCCCCATCTTATGAAAAGTGGCACTGTTGTTTTATCCTAAAAGGTGGTTCCATGCAGAAACCACAAAATCACCTTTCAGGACTGAGTAATGAAATAATTGACTGTGTTCACGAGGCGGGGTCCCAAGAACCCTATGTTGAAGATTTGGGGCCAAAATTCTGACAATTGGCTGAGACAGCAACATAAGCTGAGCCCCTCTTTGACTCCCATTATAAGGCTTACCTTGATTCCTCAGATTGCAATTTGGCTTAGAAGACTGCAGCAGACATGTCCCCAGTCCAGAGAAGATCACTGCTCCTGATCTTCAGCGGTAAGTATGGGTAAGGGAATGTGGAGAGGTGGGTGCTCAGTGTGAGGGTGGGGATGTGGAGGGGGAATGGGGAATGGGGAGATGATGGAAGACAGTTTTCTTCTTTACACGGAAAAAAGGACATTGTGGAATGGCTTTCTTTATTTAACAGGTACACAAACAAATTTAATTTTTTGGCACACTGGGATGGGCTCCCAGTGTGCCCCATGAGTTTTTATGGGGGGATACATGCTGCTGACAGGGGGATTGGGCACCCCTGTTGGAAAAGAAAGTGGGCTTGGGGGGGTCATCCGATGCCGGGATTGGGCATCCTGGTGTTAGAAAAGATACATATAATGGAAAAATCTAGGCACAGTGGTGTTGGCTCCCAGTATGCCACATAAATGTGTGGGGTGGGGTTGGAGGCATACCAACATTGGAATTGGGCACCCTGCTGTTGGTGACTCACACACAAGTTCAATGTAAGATGCTGCATCACACATTTACATACAGGATTCTGCATCGAAGCTAAAAGATGTTGGGGTATGGTTTTCTTTATTTACTGCCCCTATGTAAACACTGTCAGTTGTGTTTATCTAATCGGTGGCTGAGGAACACACTGGGGGCATCAGATTTTCAATCTGACCATTAGAAATGCCAAGCTTCTTATGGTAGGCCTCACTCTGCAGGAGCTTCCGGTGAGGGGTCCTCTGGATCAATGCCAAATCTCTAGGCCAGAGATCTAGGAACACCAGGATCAAGAGGAAATGACATCACTAGGGTCCCATCCTGGATCACCAAAACCTTCAGTGTTTGGGTTTACTGGAGCTAAGAAAAGGAAAGAAATGTAGACAAAAGGTATTGTTAGTAAATGGTGGTCCTTCCTCTGGGGCAGAGGAAGGAGTGTCTTCTCATCAGCTTCTCTCCGCCCTCATCAATGGTTATCTGAAAATTATTTAGATTTTTTACAGCAGCTGAGAACACAAAGCAAAAGGATTCAGTTAAGCTTACAATGGTTTCCTTCCCCCTGGGAGTGGAGAAAGGAACATTCACACTGCAGTGTGTTGGAGGGTTTAGTCTCCTTTGTACAGCTTCAGCTGGTTTGTGTGGTACCATTTGTTTAGTGACTTTCTTTTGCTATCAGTGAGACATACTTGGTACACAGCTGGTCTGAGTTTGTTGATGTCACATGCTAGAATCATGTTAGAATCATGACTCTGTCACTGACTTGCCAATTGACTTCTTTGACTGTTTTATCAAAGTACTTTTTGGATTGCAATTGGGCTTGACCCAAATTATTTGCAGCGAACAAGTCGGTTTTTGCAAGGTTGTCTCTCAACTGAGTTATAAAGGTGTCTGTGGACACTCTGTCTAACACTCTGTCTGAAGTAGGAGCATTGAGGTTCATTATCAAATATTCTGGTAATGTCATTTGTTTACCAGTCATTACCTCAAAAGGGGTATACTGAGTACATCCTGAAGGGGTAGCTCTAATTGCCATAGGGAGAAAGAGGCAACAAAGTATACCAAATTTTTCCAATATTAGTAGCAAATTTATTTAACATTGCTTTTATGTGTCTGTTTGCTCTTTCTACTTGTCCTGATGACTGAGGATGATAAACTATGTGACATTTCTAACTCCCAATAAATTTATAGTTTCCTGCATAAGTTCACCAGTGAAAGTTGTTCCTTTATCTAAATCTACTTTGAGGGGTAGGCCATATCTGGTACATACTTGTTCTACCAAGATTTTGACAGTGGCTTTTGCAGTTTGGGCTTTGCATAGGAAGGCTTCAACCCTTCTGGTAAATAGTTTGGTGATCATGAGTTCAAATTTGTTGTTTCTGGGGGAGATAGCTTGGCAGAAGACACCAGGAGAAAGGACTGCTGTGCGATTGAACTTCTCTACTGGGACTATATTGCCCTCCTTCCCTCCCCTCCACCCCCCACCCAAAGTTAGTTCTATTTTAATAGGCACAAGATTTGACTGACAACAGGAACTTCCTGTTTGGGAGCAGGAAGTGAGTGATCACAGAACCACCAAAGACCCACCATCCTAGAAGCACAAGAGTAACTCTCCAGCCCCCTCTAGTTGCTGGAGGTCTGCCTCTGAGCAAGTAAGTGGTCTACTAAGAAATATAGGATATTCTTGTCTCAGAACAGAACAATCAGGAGCTTAAAGGCCACACAGGCAGAAAGTAAGGAGAGAGAAAGAGAGAAAAAAAACAGAGGAAAGAGTAAGGATTGCAAACAGTTAAAAGGCCAGAAATAAGAAATGATTGGAGTGGTGCAGTGCAGTGGCTGTGGAGCAGCAGTCTTCCGGGAGACATTCTGGAGGATGCGGTGTTGTCCCACCTGCAGACTCCTCTCTGGGCTGAGAGAGGAAGTTGCTCATCTCCAGGCTGAGTTGGCCAGGATTTGTGGGATATCCTCTTCCATCCAGGGACCACCAGTGCCACTGCCATTGCCTCAGAGGTTGCCAAGAAAGAGTAGTGGTTGGACCACAGTGGGCTCAGGGAGGGTAAGGGTGGTGGAACAGAGGTGCATCCCTCCAGTTGTACCTCTCCACAATTCCTATGCCATTCTGGCAAAGTGTGGTTCCTCTATGGAGGCACTGGCAGTGGAGACCAAGGAGGACGCTGGGAACCTCCACAAAGGAGACCCACAGGAGGGTGGCAGGGGACCCTGCAGGGGAAGGAAACAACTCCTGGTGGGGGACTCCATTGTTAGGAAGATAGAACTGGGGAGGAAGGGGAGAGGAGGTGGTGCCTGCCTTTGTGCCATGATGTGGGAGGGACAGGAGGCAGATCCTCAGGATTGCGTGAGCAGCTGCACAGGGAGGGGAGCTGGATGTCATTGTCCACCTAGGGACAAATGATCTGGCTAAGAAAGGGATTAGAGAAGTGCAGGAAGAGTTTGTGGAATTGGGGAGGGCCTTAGTCAAGTAGCATGCACGGTAACCTTCTCAGAGGTGCTGCCATCTACAGCATAGGAGAAGCTAGAGTTGTTCCGCTGTAGGATTCAATCAGTGGTTGAAAAACTGGTGGAGCTCAGGGATTCGCTTCATTTGAGACTGGGGATCCACCTGTGGTGATGCAAGCCTATACTGGCATGATGGGCTGCATCTGTCTGGGAGGGGAACCAGGATCCTAGGTGATAGGTTTAAATGCTTCATTGGCAAGCTTTTAAACTAGCCAAGGGGGGGGTGCACTGAAAAGAAGCAGGGAAATCCTAGCCCCCCCAAATAAGCATGGTAGTAAGTGTGGCAAACACCAACATAGAGGTGTCGATAGGGAGAAGGGCAGGGGTAAATGGAGAAAGTGACAAAGGCAAGAAGGACAGAGATGGGGCAAAAAGGAGTAAGGCCATCAGGAAATGGAGGGTAATGAGTACCAATGCCCGTAGTCTTGGCAACAAGCTCCCTGAGCTGGTGGCCTTGATGGAGAAGGGATGCCTGGATATCGTAGCAGTCACAGAAACATGGTACACAGAGAACCATGACTGGGATGTTAACATACCAGGGTACATAACCTACAGGACAGACAGGCAGGGAGAAGGGGGAGGAGTAGCTCTCTATGTAAGGAAGGGATAAAAGCAATTGAACAAAAGAGTAAACAGGGAGGAGGGAGGCACTGTGGTCACCTTGGAGACTGGAAAGGCACCACAATCCGCACAGGGGTTTGTACAGACCCCCATGTCAGGGGAGGCAATGGACAAGGATATGATGAAGGCATTCTTAGAATGGCAGAGAAGGGGAGATACTGTTGATGGGAGACCTGAATATGCCAGATGTTAACTGGAGCACATTTGCTGCAGCCATATCCAAGAGCAGGGCCATTCTTGATGCCCTACAGGTGGCAGGCCTTAGACAGCTAGTTTCGGAACCCACTCATGAGGGAGCAATCTTAGATCTCATACTCTCAAATGGGGCAGTGAGAGGATCTCAGATCTAGAAGTGGGTTACTATCTGGGGACAAGTGACCATCAAACAGTGTGGTTCACGTTAAACTCAGCTACAGAGTCAAGCCATACAAAAGTGAGGGTACTGGACTTTAGGAGGGCTGACTTTGGCAAGATGGGAGAGTACCTCAGAAAAGCACTAGAAAACAGGCTAGAAGGAGGTGTGGAGCAACAATGGGGAATCATCAAAACTGCCATCACAGAGGCAACAAGCCTTCGTGTAAAGCAAATAAACAAATCAAAATGAAAGAAAAAGCTACTATGGTTCTCAAAAGAGGTGACTGTAAAAGTCAGGATGAAAAAGATAGCATTCCTGAAGTATAAGGAAACACAGAAGGAGCAGGACAGAGAGCTGTACCAGTGGGCAGAAGGAAGCAGGGAGGGAAGTCAGAATAGCAAAGGCCGAAACTGAGGAAAAGATAGCCAACTCAGTTAAGAAGGGGGATAAAACCTTTTATAGGTACATCAGCGATTGTAGAAAGACAAAGGGAGGGATAGTGAGGCTGAATAGAATGAACGGTGGGTGGGCAGAGGGGAACAGTGAAAAAGCAGGGATACTGAACGAATATTTCTGCTCAGTATTCACAAAAGAGGAGGGGGAAATGCCTAATCCAATTAACTGAAGCACTCTTGATAGGGGGGTCGATCCCAGTCCTTTCACAAAAGAAAGGGTTCTGCAAGAACTCCTAAAACTGAAGGTGGACAAAGCAATGAGTCCTGATGGAATTCACCCTAGAATTCTAAAAGAATTAAGGGAGGAACTAGTGAAACCACTGGCTACTCTTTTTAATAAATCATGGGAGGATGGTGTGGTATCTGGGAACTGGAGGAAGGTGGATGTGATTCCCCTTCACAAAAGTGGGACCAAGACAGAGGCAGGAAACTACCTGTCAGTCTGACCTCTGTGGTAGGGAAAGTGATGGAGTCACTTCTGAAGGAAAGAATGGTTGAGTACCTAGAGGCCAGTGGAGCACAGGACCCAAGGCAGCATGGATTCACAGCGGGAAGGTCATGTCAGACGAATCTAATAGATTTCTTTGACCTGGTGACCAAAGTAGTAGACCAGGGAGGGGCTGTGGACAAGGCCTACCTAGACTTTAGCAAGGCATTTGACACAGTCCCACACAAAAGATTAATAGTCAAATTAACCAGCCTGGGAGTGGGTCCCAGGGTGGTAGCCTGGGTAAAACATTGGCTGGACAACAGGACACAGAAGGTAATTGTAAATGGAGTCCACTCTGAAGAAAGAGGGGTTACTAGTGGGGTCACCGAGGGTTCAGTATTGGGCCCAGTCCTTTTAATGTCTTCATCAGTGACATTGCAGAGGACTGGAGGAAAAGTATGCCTTTTGAAGATGACACAATGATCTGCAACAGGGTTGATACACAAGGAGGCATGGAAAGGATGAAAAGGGACTTGGCAAGGTTGGAGGAATGGTCTGAAGTATGGCAGCTAGGATTCAATGCAAAGAAGTGCAAAATAACGCACCTGGGAAACAAGAACCCAGGAGAAGAACACACAATGGGTGGGGAGGTAGTAACAACAACAAAAAAGGAAAGGGACCTGGGGGTAATCATATCAGATGACCGTAAGGTTAGCAAGCAATGTAAGAAGGCAGTAGGGAGGGCAGGGGGTATACTGGGATGTATAGGGAGAGGCATCAGCAGCAGAAAACAGGAAGTTCCTCTGTACAGACAGTTGGTGAGACCCCATCTGGAGTACTGTGTCCAGTTCTGGAGACCCCCATCTCAGCAAGGACATAGACAGGATAGAGGTAGTCCAGAGGAGGGCAACTAAAATGGTGCAGGGTCTGCAAGAGAAGCCGTATGAGGAGAGACTAAAGGAGCTTAATATGTATACCCTTGAGGAAAGAAGGGAGAGGGGGGACATGATAGATACTTTTAAGTACCTCAGTGGAATCAACAAAGTCCAAGAGGGTAGCATCTTTCAGAAAAAGAGACTTGCAAGAACAAGGGGACACAATTTAAAGATAGAAGGAGGGCGGTTCAGGGCAATGTGAGGTATTATTTCACAGAGAGGGTAGTGGATGCATGGAACAGCCTTCCTGAGGAGGTTGTGGGGTCTAAAACTGTGGGAGAATTCAAGAATGCATGGGACAGACATAAGGCAATTCTTGTGGGGGGTAGGAAGAATAGGCTGTTGGTTAACTAGGATCTCCAGCCTATCCTGTAGGTAGGGAAATGGGCAGACTAGATGGGCCAAGCGGTCCTTATCTGCCATCAAAGTCTATGTTTTTACAAGGCAATGGTCTAATGAAATCAATCTGGGTATCATTCCAAGGGCCAGGGTGTTTTTGAGGCAAATGTTTGGCACTGTCTTGCCTGGAGTTGGGTTATTCTGTGCACAGGTGAGACTCCACATACTGCTGGACATCAGGTGTTACACCAGTCCACCAGCCTATGGTTTTCACTCTCTGGACTGTCTTGTCCACCCCTTGGTGTCTACTTGTAGGGGTATCATGAACCTGATGGATGATTTCAGAACAAAGCGATTTGGGAATTACCCATAATTTCTGATCACCTTAGTGATAGAAAATCAATTGGTAATACTGGGATAGATACAGTTTGTCTGCATGTCTTTTGAATGGATTATTCATAGACATTTCTTTTTCTGTGTCTTTACCTCTTTTATCTCTGGATCAGCTAGTTGTAGCTCAGTCATATCCAGAGGGACTGTTGGTGTACTATCAGCACTAACTAATGCATTAATGAAGTTTTTTGCAATGAATTTCTCTTCTTTTTGAGAAAGAGTAATGTAACTGGTATGCAGTTGTAGGAGTGTGGGCCTTCTGGGCCCTGTGATCCCCTCACACTGCCCATTTTTGCATACTGATATCCATATGTGGGAGTGCAGACCCTCCGAGCCCTGCACTCCCACTCAGTCCAAGAGTTGCACACCCAGCATGAGTCAGAAAAGATGATGGCATCCTCATTTCCTTTCCCATATATGATTTATAAGGCACAGGCAACAACTGCAAGTTCTACATACTGTGAATATGGTTCTCTGTTTCACAGCTACCATGCCTGTTTTAGTGGGAGGAGGCATTTGCCATATCCCCACACCCTCAAGCCCCCTCTTTGGTTAAAGAGTCAACTATGTCATTATAGCGGTGGAAGGGTTCAGATTTGAAGTGGGCCTTCACTATATGGATAAACAGTTTGAATATACATTGTGCAGCCAGGATGATATTGTATATGAACAAGTGTTTGTATTTGACTGGGGTACCTTCAGATGAGGTAAAATCATGGGCCTTCCAAAAGGGAAATAATTCTGTCAAAGAGTTGCACACCCAGCATGAGTCAGAAAAGATGATGGCATCCTCATTTCCTTTCCCATATATGATTTATAAGGCACAGGCAAAAACTGCAAGTTCTGCATACTGTGATGACTTGACACTGCTCATAATTGACACCTGTGTTTCCTGTTGCTGGGAGAAATGAGCTTGATTCAGGTAGAACTGATGGTTCTAGGCCACACTCATGGTGTTCTCCTTGGTATAGGAGACCATGTGCCAAAATGGATGGGGGCATTTTGGTGGGAAGTATAGTGATGTCTCTGTCTTGAAGTAGTAGAGACCAATGTGTGAGTCTGGTGTTGGACACATTACCATATTTGATCCTATCATTCAGTATGAAGTTGGTAGGGGTGAAGTTGGTGTGTAACATAATTTAGCAAAATCCTATTATGTAAGCAAAGAGTCTGACAACCCAAAAGGTAGCCAGCAGGTTCCTTTCACACAGGAAATACTTCAGTTCAACCATGGATACACATTTGGGAAGCATAATCAATGGGCTGCAGGGTACCACTGGCCTTTTAAGCAAGGACTGCTGACATACAGTACCTACTTCAGATGTAGCAGTTTCCAAATTAAATGGAAATTCTGGGTTTTGGTTGACCAGTGCTGGAGCAGAGGCCAATGCCTTCTTTAGGGAAGTGACAGCATAGGTGTGTTTAGGGACCCATTGCCATGGGACATCCTTTTGTTAGGAGTTCATACGGAGCAGCGGCCTTTTGTGCAAAATTGCAAATGAAGTCATTGGAGTAGTTGACCATACCCAAGAGATAACTGAGAGCTGCTACACTGGTGGGTAATGGCAAATCCAGTAGGCCCTGATTTTTTTTGGCAGCATGGCTTCTTCCTTCTCCAGTTATGCACAGACCCAGAAATATGACTTCTGGTTAGCACAACTGTACCTTTGCAGGATTGCACTTCAGTCCTCCTCTCTATCACAGGGTCAGGAGCTATTCTAAGTTCTAAGTGCATCTCCACATCCACTGTGGCTAGGAAAAGGTCATATACATATTGTAAAAGGCACTCTGGTGCTGAGAAGCCACTGAAGGCTTCTTTCATGTGGATGTGGCACAGTTAGGGGCTATTATGGAACCCCTGTGGGAGGCAGTTTCATATGTACTGACATCCTTCAAAGGTGAAGGAAAATCTGTATTGGTTCTCTTGTTCCAAGGGTAGGGATCAAAATCCACTGGAGATGCCCAATGTACTGAACCACTGATGTTCAGATTTGAGGAGTTTGAGCACATTGGGGCAGATGCAACAGCTAGGGCACAGCTGGGGGTCACCTGATTAAATCTTTGATAATTAATGGTGAGTCTCCAACTATTGTTTGGTTTCTTCACAGGCTAGATGGGTGGATTGACTGTTGACACATAAGGCCTTATGACTCTCTACTAGACAAGTAAGTCAATGGTGGCCTTCAACATGGGTAAGGCTTCAACTGGGAATGGGTATTGCTTCTGGCAGGGTGGATCCTCCCCAGTTATCTGCATGAAGGTGCTTATCCTTCCACAGTCATGTTTATTTTTGGCAAAGACCTCTTGGTGCCTTTCCAGGATTGGTTGGATCTGAGGTAGCAGCTTGTAATGATGCTGCATGATGATGATATCTTACTCTGTCACTGAGGACCACAGCTGCCTCCACATGTGAGCCAGAGATGAGTACCATGTGGAGTTCTCCTCACATTTGAAATAATAGTCTGTTATCAAAATTCGCAGTGCATCCACTGTGTGACAGGAAATCAATTCCCAAGATACTTTGCTGATGACATAAGACCATGAGGTCAAAACAGTGTTCCACTGCCAAGGTAACAATGATGACTGATATGGGTTTGGACCAGTAGGTGGTAACTACAGTTCCTTCAAATGTCTGGGCAGAAGTTGCCCTTCTTGTGGACCATGGAGATGACTTTGGGTTCTCTTGATGTAACACAGAGACAGTGACTCCTGTGCTTATAAGTAGTCCCTGTTGGTGGCCCCTTACCAATGCTTCTACACACAGTTGGCCAGTGTCATCCATCATCAGAGTTGTGATGATGTGCACCAGGGCCTGACATTTGGAATCCTCCTTCTCAGATGGGACCAGGACCTGTGAGGTCTGAGCATCTAGGAGTATCTGGGTACATTCATGGTAGGGATATGACTCTTGGGCTTCCTGGGTCTTTTCCAGATCTTCCTGGTATGGAGGTGTAGATGAGATACTTGCAGGGCCAAGAGCTGCAATCAACTTTTGGGTGAGGCTCATAACTTTGGATTTTTACCTTTGCTTTGAACTCTCAGAACCAGTTGTTCTCCTCCTGCAGTTCCTTGTAGGTAGGAACTGTTCACTTTTGGTTCTAGCCCCAGTAGTAGTTCTGGTTATCCTGCTTCTGTTTCAGGTTACCAGGTCTCTTGGAATGGTAGGCCTGGATTTTGACCTTTATGTTCCACTACAAACTTCATAGCCTGCTCAACACTAGGCTGCACCACAGCCACCTTGGACTTTTGTCTGGCATTCAGATCTCTTACATACAACTGGTAAGCATGTTTCATCTTTTCCAGAATCTCAGTAAAAAGGTCCATTCTTTGGAGGTTAAAACCCTTTATCTTTTCCCAGATGGCCGGTAACATGTTTTTCAAAAACAAATTTTTGTACTCTAGTGATTCCCTGTCTGAGGCCTCATTCACAACTTCCTTTCCAGTACAATATAATAGCTAGAGTTGACTCTTATACTGATCTGGGGTTTCCTTCACAAACTGTTTGACTTTCTAGGCCATAGACATGGCCACTTGATTTGGGTAGTGCGCGAGCATTAGGCCCATTGTGATGTCATCAAACCTCACCTGGGCAAAATTACGTAGCACACTTGGCGGTTTGGTCCAGAGTGTAGGCTCTATAGTCTGTTTTAAAACCTGTACTTGCTGCTTGGCTGGCAGGTTGAGTATTTCACACTGACTTTTTGCCTTTTCCAAATGAACACTCAGATTATCGCTAGGCCCCATTCTGCCTACTCTGTGATATTAGCAATGGCTTTGTATGACTGGAGGATGTTGAGGGCTCACTTCAGTTGATCTGTGATGGTTTTCACCAGAGCATCAGCCACATCCTAAACAAGGCTGTTATGGCCTTCCTCATCGCAGACTAGGTTTGCCATGACCTACTAAATCGCTGGGATGTCGGCTCTCTCAACTGAATCATTGACCATGCACTCTACCTCAGACTGGTTGCTGGGTCATAAGAAG
This sequence comes from Neoceratodus forsteri, assembly GCA_016271365.2. Classification (NCBI taxonomy): domain Eukaryota; kingdom Metazoa; phylum Chordata; order Ceratodontiformes; family Ceratodontidae; genus Neoceratodus; species Neoceratodus forsteri. Next base: position 1,273,222,798 of record CM057450.1, on the reverse strand, counting down.
GCCATCAGAGCTGGCTAAGGCCATTGCCCTCTGGAGTCCCATGAACTGCCATCTTGGATGCCATTGTCCTCTTCATCTGCCCCATTGTCATTGGGTAATGACGTCAAGTCAATGGATAGAGTAAAGGGTAACACCTTGAAGTGACCCATCAGGATATCAAACTACTGACGTAACTGTGCATATCTCTGCCTGTACTTTACAAGTTTAGCTTTTGCATCTACATGCTGTCCTATACTAAGATGTTTCTATAAAACTGTACTCAGCAGTAACTTCCCAATTCTCACTAAGCTCCCTTTCCAAATCCATCTGACACTTATCGATTTCTCTCAACAAATTATCATTTGCACTGTTTAATTCATCATTGTGCCTTTGTTAATAGGAGTAAGGCCTGCATTCTACCATTATACATGACTTATGTTAGACTGCAAGTATATTATGTAGCTTCCTTCTGGGCACCATATTTAGTCAAGGATACACTGCTTGTTGAGTCAGTCCAAAGCAGGGCCACAAATGTATTTCTCCCAATTAGTAGTTTACCTTATTCTGACAGACTAAGTGCCCTAAATGTCTATGACATAAAAACTGCAGAATTAGGGGCGATTTACTTATGCTCTTCAATATCTTGAGAGTCCTGTATCTCATGAAGGAATGCAATCGCACATGGGCATCAAAACTAGATGGACTCAGATGCCACAATAAACAACTTCAGATTCTGAAGGTTAATACCAATAAGAGAAATAATTTCTTTACTATTAGGGCATGTAAACTATGAAATTCCCTACCCAACTGCTTGGTTAACATAAGTTCTCCTGAAATGTTTAAAAATAACCTGGATAAATACCTATTGGATAATAGGTTTTAATAGGTATAATAGGTTTTAATATACACTCTGCAGGTGTGGAGAAAGTGCTCTTAATGGGTCTCGGTTTTCTTCCACCTTTAATTATCAAGTAATTTGCAGCAGTCAACATACCATTCATCTACAATGCTACTCCTTGTCATGATACATTTTATCACATTTCCTCTCTCAACCTAGCAATCTTCTGTCCTTCTGTGGCACAGTGTTACACAATTGTCTGCATCACATACCTTTTGTTTTCCATCTCCTTCTCCCAAACCTTCTGTTGCTCACCTTTACCTTGTAGCCTGGAGTCTAGCTTTGTTTCCAAAGCTGACATCCTCACTTCTGCTTTCTGGGCAGCATACAAGGCTGCAACCATTACACCCTTACGGTGATACTTCTTCACCATTAGTTTTGTTTCTGAGTACAGTGAACACACATACTGTACAGGATGATCTTCAGATGTTGCACTACAGGCAAAATCACCCCACCTCCCATGAAAGGTTACAAAGTTTGTGACATCTAACTTCAATTCAGCACTTATTGACATTTTGATTCTTCTGCCCCCTTTCTGTACAAGCTGAGAAGCTCAGTGTGGTCTGAAACATGCTGTACTTTCCCTGCTAGACAGTTACATGCAAATAAATGAATGGTAGGACACAAGGGTTTTAACATTCATTCATCAAAAGCTTCAGCATTTATAGCAGGAGCAAGCAATTACCAATCTTCACAAAATACACTTGCAAAAGAAGAGAGGTTAAATTTGCCCGGACTGAAGCCCAGGTCTTTTATCACAAGAGGTTTCTGTGAGCTGTTTACAGCTGTTTGCCAAGACCTTGAAATAAAGCCAAAGCATGTAAGGCAAGAAACCAGTCACTGCTAGTACGCTGTAAGCAAATCTCTGGCTGAGAAAAATGTTTCTTTCCCCTTGAAAATCTCTTTTATTCTCCATTCATAAAATTCACACACACCTGTAAATTCAAGTGGTTATTGTTTTATCAGAGTCAGGCCCTACCAGCACAGTGACCACTTGTAAGATATTGCAGGAGATAAGCCTGATGGTAAAACATCACCAAAACAGATATGCAGAAAATTAGTTTTACTTCTCCCTAGGTAATAATACAAAGACAGAAGTATAAGGTAAAGTCTCATCAATTGGAACACAGAGACAGGCATACACCAAGTGTGGAAGCTGGATGCTACCGGGGATCCCAAAGGGGTTCAGCCGTGTACTAAAATTATTTATAAAATGGGCAAAATATTTCAAGTAATCTGATTGGTTGTTAGTCATGCATTAGATGTGTCTAATGCACAGCTAAAACTAGAACCCCCATTTAGAATACACAGGCCCATTTTATAAGTGCAATAAGCCACTCCGGGGATGTGCATTAGACAGTTCTAATACTGCGGCTAGGGACTGGATACTTTTCGACCCCTTGACCTCGTGCTCACTATGTCCCCTTAGCCGTGCATTAGAACTGTCTAATGCACACACCATCGTGTCTTATTGCTTACATACTGTAGATAAGAACATCTGGTTACAAAGGCAACAAGTTTATAGACATCATTGTGTTTCTGCATTCTGTGTTCCATTGGTCAAAGCATAGGCATCTGTGCCCAGGACTGCTACTTTTTTTATCAGTTGTAGTTTTTTGCTAAGTAGCTGACTTAGAAGAACAATAGAGTTCTACTTACATATTTTGTTAGGCTAGGCATACTGATTTTGGGACATAGGTGGTGCTATAGACCACAGAATATTATTATATTATATAATCACATCATGTTAGACTGCTAATCTTACAGCTGTCATTAGATTTCCTTCTAGGACAATAATACACATTTCTGACTAACTCAGTAGGCATTTGGCCGAACAGGAGATTCCTGATGAGGTCCTAATACAGTACACAATATCAGTGCATTAGTAATCAGTAATACATAATACATACTCCCTTGTCTGTCATGATATCTGTGAGTGTCCCATATGGGATGGCAGGCCAGGCTAGTCTAACAATACCAATTATAAACAAAGCTCCAACAGTCAGGTACTGACTGTATGCATAACTGTTGAAGACTAACATTTCATTTCATTCTTATTCTATACTGGAAAGGCATATGATCAAGATGCCCATTTTCAGAGTGAGATCGGCACCTGTGAGGAACGTCATTTGTAATGTCATCCAAGATGCCAGGTGTAGCTAGCATGGAGCAATCCAGACTTGGCATGCTCCACTCTGTTGAAAAAAAGGAAAATGCCCTTTTCTTTGTAAAAAAATCATATCTTCTCTGATATAATTAGAAGCATCGTATTCTGATTTTAACAGCAAGCAAAAGGAATGTCTAAAGGCTTCCACTGGATTTGCGAGTCTACCAGCACTTACTTTGTGGATAAATGGCTGACCAGAAGCCAGAAAATGACAAATCTGAATGCAAACACAACTGCAGCTCGACACCCATCTCAGTCTCCAAGCTTACCAGACCTTCGCCTACTGCAGGAACTGCCTATATCTCTATTGCCAACAATGCTGAAGACAAAGGGGAAAATGGAAGGTAAAATGTCCCCGTTCTTGCAAAATAACATAAGCCAGAATACAGAGCCAAACAATAAAAGCAGTGCGATCCCAAAGATAGTTAAAAGCAGTCAAGTTGAGGAAAAAAGGTGGTTACAGACGGGTTTTAAAGAAATACAAAATAGACAATACAATATGGCATCAAAACAGCAGGACAACTCGGCTATAAATGGTTTGAATGTGATGGAAGAACAGATGAGTGAAGTTAATGAAGCCGCTAAACAATGTGCTGAGGAAAGTCAAAGGAAAAGCTAGGCTGAAAGGCAAAATATAAACCAGCCAGAAAATCAAGATCTTTTGATATTTAAAGGGGAAAATGTTAGAAACAATGAGCAGCTTCAAAACAGAAATGATGCACATAATGGGGGAAATTAAACGTCAGTAACTCCCCTATCTGCCTCTTTAAATACAATCAACACTAAAATGGAAATTCTCACATTAAGAATAGACAAAGCAGAAAAAAAGAATCTCAAAGTAAGAAGACCTTACAAATCCATTGCCTCAAAAACAAAATATATTTGAAAAAAACTTTACTACAAAATAAAATCGCAGAGCAGGAGTATACAGCAAGGAGGGGAAACCTACACATTAACAAACTACCAAAGGGCATAGAAAGAAATGAGGCCCTCCTCCCCTTCTTTGAGAAACTCTTAACTGTGTCGATGAAAAAAGCACCCCAGAGAGACCATTCATTTAGATAGAGCTCACTGTGCAGGCAATCATTTTTCTAACAGCACTTTTCCTAGGACTGTTTTCGTAAAACCACATAAATACATTGACAAAGAAGCTGTCTTAAAGAAAGCACATAGTGAAAAAGGCCTGATCTATGAAGATGTTAACGTCAATGTTTTTCCTGATATGTCCACGGAAACTAATGAGAAATTAAAACTATTCAACTGAGTAAAAGCAAAACTCTATCAAAAAGCTATATGCTTTTCCATGACTTACCCTGTCAAACTAAGGTTTGTGGCAAAAGGTAAACTTCATACCTTTGAAGATCCTGATGATGCTACAGAAGTATATGAAGGAGGATGCATAGAAAAGGCAATTAGTTTTGCTAACAAACTGCATCAAAATGGAGCAAAACCTTATGCCACAACTTCAGCCTCAGCAGCTGAAACACAATTGCATACATAAAATGAATGGAATATAAAAATGAAAATCAAGCAGCATATTGAAAGATGAATAAGTGGGCATGCTTTAAGTCAAAGCTCTAGTGTACAGTGGTAAGAGTACTTATCATCACTAATTGGGTGGAGGGGCAGGAATCTTTGAGATTCTAGGTAAGTGGTTTGGTAGGATGGGGGGAAGGGGATAAGGGAAAAAACAAAACTACCCTTTATTAAAACCTAAGCACTTTTCCTTTTGGTTCAATGTTATGAGGTATCTGAAATACAAAGAAAAACAACATATGATGTCAAAAATAAATAAATTACAAAATATAAATTTGTAATATTTTTAGTGCAGATTTTCTACAGTGGCATTTTTCCACGCCTCCTTATGAACAGTACAGCTGTCATTTTTCACACCCTGGCCGTAATGTGTTTTTGCACTTCTGGCACAGAAATGTGTGGTCACTGTGGGAAATCAGTCTTTGGGACAGATTATGAAAATCACAGTGACACTGTTCATGAGTGGAGGTCCCAAAATGCCTTTGTTGACAATCTGCTGTAAACAGTCCCCAAACTAATTACAGTTTCTACGTACGGTCGTGACATAACCAGTTTTTTATATTTTCACTCCAGATTTTCAAGATTGCCATTTTTACACCTTCTCATGAACAGTACAGCTGTCATTTTTCACATCCTGTTTGAAATGTGTTTTCATACTAGTGGTGCCAAATGGCGTAGTCGCTGTGCAAAATCAGCTTTCAGCTAACAAACTGATATTGTCACTGTTCATGAGGTGGGGATCACAAAAAACTCATGTTGGAAAATTGGAGTGAAAATACGCCTGGGGCGTTAGGGTTTCTGACCATAATGACCCACCCTGTAGTTACTGACAGACATCAGGGGTGTGACTTGGGATTGTTGCCTATAATGCTCATACCATTCCACTCCCACCCACACCCTTCAGCCAGTGACAGGCATCAAGGTGTGCCTTGGATTCTTCAGCCCCAAAGTTCACCCCATTCTCCTATGCTGCACCCATCTCACCATATTTACTTATGGAATGGGGTGAGCATAAGCCCCAAAGACCCCAAGGCACACCGTGACACTAGTCTGTGTCTGCAGGGTAGAGTGTGGTGAAATGGTATGGCCGTTATGCCAGATGCCCCAAAGGCACACCCCAATGCCTGTCAGTCTCTGCAGGGTTGTGGTGGGGTTGGCTTCAGTTCAACACTTCACTGCCATTCCTATTATGCTGCTCTCTAACTCCTACACTACCAATGCCAAAGCCAGCAAGCAAACATTCAGCATTGACAAATGCTTGTTGTTGTTGTTACTACCCCCCCCATTGTGTAGTCTTCCCCTGGGTTTTTGTTACCCAGGTGCATTATTTTGCACTTCTTTGCATTGAATCCAAGCTGTCATACTTCTGACCATTACTCCAACCTTGCCAAGTCCCTTTTCATCCTTTCCATGCCTCCTTGTGTATCAACCCTGTTGCAGATCTTTGTGTCATCTGCAAAGAGGCATGCTTTTCCTTCCAGTCCCTCTGCAATGTCACTTATAAAGACATTAAAAAGGACTGGACCCAGTACTGAACCCTGTGGTATCCCACTGGTAACCCTCTTTCTTCAAAGTGGACTCCATTTACAATTACCTTCTGTGTCCTGTTGTCCAGCCAATGTTTTACCCAGGCTACCACATTGGGACCTACTCCCAGGCTGGTTAATTTGATTATTAATCTTTTGTGTGGGACTGTGTCAAATGCTTTGCTAAAGTCTCGGCAGGCCATGTCCACAGCCCCTCCCTGGTCTACTACTTTGGTCATCCAGTCAAAGAGATTAATTAGATTCATCTGACATGACCTTCCCGCTGTGAACCCATGCTGCCTTGGGTCCTGCGCCCCACTGGCCTCTAGGTACTCAACAATTCTTTCCTTCAGAAGTGATTCCATCACTTTCCCTACCACAGAGGTTAAATTGACAGGTCTGTAGTTTCCTGCCTGTGTCTTGCTCACACTTTGGTGAAGGGGAATCACATCTGCCCTCCTTCAGTCCTCCGGTACCACACGATCCTCCCATGATTTGTTAAAAAGGGTAGTCAGTGGTGTCACTAGTTCTCCCCTTAATCCCTTTCTCAGCCAGGTCATTTGTCCCTAGGTGGACAATGATATCCAGTTCCCTCCTCTGTGCAGCTGCTCCAGTGATCCTGAGAATTCGTACCCTGTCCCTCCAAGCCTTAGCACCAGGAAGGCACCTTACCTCCCTTTCCCCTTCCTCCCCCAGTTCTACCCCCCAAACAATGGAGTCCCCCACCAGGAGTTGTTTCCTTCCCCTCTGGGGTCCCACGCCACCCTCCCATGGGTCTCCTTTGTGGAGGTTCCCATCATCCTCCTCGGTCTGTACTGTGGGTGCCTCCATAGAGGAACCACACTTTGCCAGAATGGCATATGAATTGTGGAGAAGTACGACTGGAGGAATGCGCCTCTGTTCCACCACCCTCACCCTCCCTGAGCCAACTGTGGTCCAACCGCTCCTCTTTCTTGGCAACCTCTGAGGCAAAGGCAGTGGCCCTGGTGGTCCCTGGGTGGGATAGGATTTTCTCCAAATCCTGGCCAACTCAGCCTGGAGACGAGCAGCCTCCTCCCTCAGACAAGAAAGGTGCTTGCAGATGGGACAACACCGCATCCTCCAGAATGTCTCCCAGAAGACTGCTGCTCCACAGCTACTGCACTGCATGTCTTATTTCTGGCCCTTAACTGTTGTTGTAATACTTACTCTTTCCTCTGTTTATTTTTTTTCTCCCTACTTACTTATTGCCTCTGTGTCCTTTAAGCTCTGGATCTTCCTGTTCTGAAACAAGAAGTTCCTATATTTCATCAGTAGTCTCCTTACTTATTTAGAGTCAGACCTCCAGCAGCTAGGGGGCGATGGAGAGCTACTCTTTTCTTTCTAGGATGTTGAGTCTTTTGTAGCTCTGTGATCACTCAATTCCTGCTTCCAAACAGGAAGTTCCTGTTGTTAGTCAAATCCTGTGCCTATAAAAGTAGAACCGGCTTAGGGTGGGAGGGTGGAGGGGAGAGAAGGAGGGCAATATCATCCCAGTAGAGAAGTATAGTTATAGCAGGAGACTAAAGAACTAGAACTCTACTACTGGCACCTTCAATTTAGGGTAGAAAAAAGTGTGTTTGCCTCAGGTGGCTGAAGGGAATTGTTATCTGTGGAATTAACTACTGTAAATGTAGAAAGCTGTGAAGTGGGGGAGTGGCTTAGCTAGAAGGAAGCCAGGTTAAAGCCAGATTTAAAAACTGCCGTAAGTTAACTTCTGCCAGAGAACAGGCAGAGAACACCCAAGAAGGAGCTGCTGTTATAACTAAAATTCTCTATTGGGATGGTATTGCCCTCCTTCCCTCTCCTCCACCCTCCCACCCTAAGCCAGTTCTACTTTTATAGGACTTTGCAGCAGTGATGCAGTGCAGTTACAGCCATAGAGATCAAATATATATAACATTAGAGTGGACATCTGGTGATACCTCTGGGATTCTAAATTGCAATATGCAAGTTATTTGACACCAGTAACATTAGGAAAATGATAGACAGGAAGCAGAAGAGTCTCATGATATCCCCTCTATTTTTTAATTATTTGATTTCTATGGTTACGTCAAAACAGTCATCTGGTTTTGCTTCATTGGGAGGAAAATTTCTTAAATTATAAGTAAACTTTTTTTACCAGCTAAGCAATACAGAGAACAACAGTCTTGTTTTAAAAAGTGAGCTAGGGTAAGGTAGGGGAGAGGTAGATGGGAGGGTTTTACCAGGTAAACAATACAGATGACAGCAGTCTTGTTTTCAAATGTGAGGTAGGGAAGGTAGGGGAGGGGTAGATGGCAGGGGGATAAATCAAATAACAGCAATACCAGCAAATAACAAGAGTAACAATTTAAACATCAGTTAGCATCAAATTGAATATAAGAGGTAGAAGATACAATATATTGCAAAAACTATGCCAGTTAATTTGGCAAGCAGACAAGCAGAAGAAGTGTTGCTTAAGTTCCACCTTGGACATGTGGAGATTGTGACTGGATGCTTAATACTTCACTTCTGGTCTCCACTCCTCATCTCAGGCTGAGGGCGTGAACCAGGGTTTATAGAGTGTCAAGCAATACTCTAACACTTTGTGCCATGGAGGTAGCCTGGAAAAATTACTTTTGATCCCTGTTGCTTGCCTGAAAAACATAAAAAAAAAACATAGTTGCTAGCTATCTCACCTCTGGGGCTGAAGGTTGTGGATAAACAAAGCAAACAAGTGTGACCCCCAACCCCTTTGTCCTGAAAAGTGTCTTACTTTCCCATTGGGGGTGGTCGTGACCCAGGGCAACGCCAGTATTTAGTGGTATTGAGACAGTATGACTCCCTGGGAGTCCTCTTGCAAACATTGTTAGCATGCAGAGCATTTTTGATTTTACTCCAAGTATCAGAAGCAGCATCTATGACACATAGATTATCACTCTGCACCACAGAACAATTTACCATGTTTGCTTTCAGTTGGAGGTGAAACTCTGCAGAGGGAGGCAGGCACAGGCAGCTGGAGCTAGAAGATTAGTATTTTCTCTGTGCTGTTTCTTTTCTTTTAGGATTCAGGTAGCATTTAATGAGATTGCAATGTGTGCTGTGTGATTTAAACAGTGCAACTACAAAACAAAAGATTTTGACTTGGCTGGGAGGAGGGGGGCATTTAACTGAGTGAGAGAGAGGTTGGGAAATACAGAGGAGGGGAAGGGGTGGTCATGTGATTCGGACCAGCCATTAGCAGGGCTGGGATCCATTTATATTTCAAACAGGACCAAGCGACCCTGAAGCTTGAATGGCACAAAGCAGGAGTGACACATCTTGAGTAGTGTCTGCAGAGTATCAGCTGGGAGGACAGCAGGCAACAGGCCACGCTGGTAGATAGGGAAGAGCCTAACTGGGAGGGCTGCATATTTTCTGTACAGACATGGGGAGTTCAAGGTGGGGGAAGGGTTCTATGGAGTGGGTTTGAACCAGGATAGGGGAGGAGAGGATGTGCAGAGGTAGTCAAATAGGGCAGGAGATGGGAAGGGTTGTATGTTGCCAAGGATGTGGAGCAGCCATATTCCTGGGGGTGGCTTGGAGGACAGGGAACTGTAGGGTGTGTTGGCAGGTGGGCCAGCTCAGGCAGGAAATAAGGTGGTTGAGGAGGAAACTGGTGGCATGAAGGAGGCAGAATTGGGGGAACATGACCAGGAGGAGAAACTAATGAGGTATCCAAAAGAGCTCAAAACAGACAAAAATAAGGGTGAACTTGGCGGGACAGCAGAAGAGCCACAGAAGTGGGTGCAGCCAAGGAAAGGAAGTGATGACTGGAGGAGGGTCAGGCACAGGAGCATGACTAAGACTGGGTTGGAGCAAAGATATCAGCCTGTAGGAAGGGGAACTGGACTCATTCAAGGAAACAAGATTAGCACTGCAAACAGATTCTCAGCGTTGGCTAGTCCAGAAGACCTGGTAGCAGAGAGGAGGGGAGCTACAGTGAAGGAGCAGGGAGAGAACACTACAGGGGAAAAGGTATACAGTGGGGAGGCAGTACACCAGGAAGACACATTGACAAAGGTAGGGGGGGCAGTGAGGTGATGGTGATGCAGTCTCTCCAGAGGGAAAGAAGGAGCAAGGAGATGGAAGGAAGGGGGAAGCAGAAGGCACCTGGGGAAGGCTAAGGACATTGAGAGGAGGGGAGTCTGACTAGGGGAAGGCCACATTTCAGGGAAGACACAAGGAAGTAATAGTACAGGAGGTGGTAGCATGATGGACAGAGCAACAAGTCAGTGCAAAAGGGAGGTTCCACAGATGGAAAATAGTTTGGAGGTGGAGATCAGTAGCCTGGTCATAGTTGTGAGAGGGGAGAGGAAAGGGCAAAGGTTAGGAGAGACAAAAGGGGGCTGAGACAGGGGGATGAGAGGGCTCGTAAGTTGAGGGAGGGGGAGTGGAGGGCAACAAGGGGGTGAGAAGGAAAAGTGTCAGTGAGTCATAATTCAAGGGAATTTTATTCTTAAGGGTATAAGGCGGGGGGAAGGGGTGTTAGAAAAAGTAACACCTGGGTAGAGTGCATGCCAGGCAAGACAATGAATAGAGTGGGGCAGTAAATGGGCAGATATGTGGGGAAAGTGGGGTGGAAGCCACACATTGTGGTGCACCTGGGAATGAATTATCTGGCAGGGAGAAGGATAGAGGAGGTACAAGACAGCTTCAGGGAAGTGTGAAAACTATGGAGAAAAGAGGGAACAATGGTAGCCTTCTCAGATGTTCTGCCAGTTCCAATGGCCAGTACAGACAGGAAGAGAAGAATCAGTGACTTCAACAAGTGGCTAAGGGAATGGTGTGGGACCAATGGGTCTGGACTGGTGGGGACCCGTGGTAGCACATGGGATAACACAGATCTTAATGTGGGGGATAGGATATACCTCAGCAGAGCAGGTTCACAGGTGTTGAAGCAGAAGCTGGGGGATTTCATCAATGAGAGATATCTTTTAAACTAGGTGGGGGGAGGCATTGGAGCTGTAAATCACGAGGAGAGGGAGTCCCTGGACCTCCCCCCACCACAGGGATAGATACGACCTTAGGTGAAATAGGGGTTGGAGTGAAGGGAAAGGAAGTAGGAAGGATAGGTGCAGCATGAAGAATGGTTTCACTAAATGCTAGGAGCCTGGGGAACAATTTGGTAGAGTTGCAGGCACTGATGGTAGATGGAGAGGTGGACATAGCTGCCATTACTGAGATGTGGGCAACCAAGCACCATGACTGGGACCTAACCATCCAAGAGTAAAAACTTACCAGAGGGATAGAGATAAAGGGAAGGCTGGGTGGGTTGCCATTTATGTAAGTGAAGGGAACAGATGTAATAGGGAGGAAGGGGAGGATGGCAAATCGGAAATAATCTGGCTGCAACTACACAGCCAGAAAGGGACCAAGATCTGTCTGAGGGTTGTTTATAGACTTCTAGCCCAGAAGGAGGACATTGACAGGGAATTGCGGGAGCATATAAGGAGGCATAGTGGCAAAGGGATCACAGTGGTGGTGGAGGACTTTAATCTACCAGGGGTGGATTGGAGCATCCCTGCAACCAACTGCGCCAGGGAGCAGATCCTCCTGGAAGCATTCCAGGACGGCTTCCTTACCCAGAGGGTAATGGAGCCAATGATGAGGGGAATATACCAGACCTGGTACTGGTAGATGGGGAACAGGTCAGGGATGTAAGGGTGGATGAACCTCTGGCAAGCAGTGACCACTGTACCGAGTGGTTTTCAATCAACCTGGGTAGGGAAGTAGCCACAACAAAAACTAGGGTCCTGGACTTCAAAAGGGCAGACTTTGGCAGGATGGAAAACATACTGAAAAGTCATATGGCAAGCATCCACCCAGAAATGGACATGGAACAAAAGTGGTCAGTCATCCACAGGGAAGTCCGGGTCAGACAATCTGAGACTGGTACTCAACCTTAAATGGTTGATGCTGCAATCCTCTGTGATCATGATGGCCTTGGCCATAGACTTCTCCAAGGCACTTGACTCTGTAGAGTGGAATTATCTTCATGGAGGCCTAAACCTTTATGATTTTGGCCCTTATTTTTAGGGGTGGATATCCGTTCTGTACAACTCACCCTCTGCTAGAATTCTAACTAACAAAGACATCTCACCTCCCTTCTGCCTACAGAGGGGCACTCACCAGGGCTGTCCCCTCTTCCCCCTGCTATTTCTCATTGCCCTAGATCCTTTGGCAAGGAAATTCATAGCCTCCACAGACATCTCAAGGATCTAGGCAGGAGAATAATCATATCTGATCAATTCCTATGCAGATGACCTCCTCCTTACAATGTCCAACCCAAAGTGGTCACTGCCTAAGGCCCTAGTTATTATACTCCAGAACTTCACGAGATTAACTGGACTCCTGGTGAACCAGAAAAAGAGAAGACTTTTTCTCCCCTAATCCTGGCCTGTTCAAAGATAGCCTGTGGGGAACAGATATTTCCTGGGCTCCTCAGGGCTTCTCTTCTTTAGGGGTGAATATTGCTACCAGATGGAAAGAGCTGAAAAATGCCAACTTTGCCCCCTTACTTGCCTCTTTAACAGCTGAAATTGACCTCTGGTGCAAACATACCGTTTCCCTGAAAGGTAGGATTGAGGCAGTGTGGATGTTTCTCCTTCCAATAGTCTCCTACCTATTCCATAATCTTTTCATCCACCTGTCCCCTAAGCTATTCCAAACCTTGAATAAATTAGTCTCCCTCCTGCTTTGGGAAGGAAAAAACACTCGCTGGAGTTGATCCAAACTTTAGGCTCACTGGTCTAGGGGGAGCCTTGGACTCCCCTGGTTCCATGTGTACCAGCTAACATACAAAGTACAAAGTAGCACAAGCAACTAAATGGTTTTCTCCCTCTTCCTCCCACACCCCTTTGTGGGTTGGACTGGATGTCTCCCTGGTGTGGGAGTATACCTTGTGTCCCCTTCTCTACTCAAAACACTCTCCACTTCCTAAGGCTACCCCTATCATGTTGGAAATTGGGAAAGCCTGGTGGACTACCATGGCTGCTTCCCACACACTGTGGTCAGCTTGGTACCCACTTCTTGAATTTACTTACTTCTGGAATAATTGATGTATCTCTGTAGATAACAAGCCGCTCTCTTGGCCAGCATGGGTTAGCAAAGGTATAAGGCTGGTCAGAGACCTTTACATACCCAACACTAAGGTGCTGATGTCCTTTGAGCAGCTAAAGACACAGTTCGACCTTCCAAACCCAGGACTTTTGGAGGTATCTCCAAATTCAGAGTACAGTCTGCACCCTCCAGACCCGGCAGGTCCTAGATACCAAATGGGTCTGGCTGTGTTCGCTTCATAAGCCTGATGCACAATGGGGCATGGCAGGAGAAGTCTATCATTCCCTGTGAGACTCCCAACCAGACTTCACTGAGAAGTGCAGACAACTTTCGGAGACCGACACCCAGGTGACCATCCCCTATGAAACATGGAGTCGCTGTATCAGGGCTGCACATACTATTGATAGAGATGGCACAAGCCAGGTAATTCAGCTAAAGATTCTGCTGAGACTGTACGTGACCCCAGCTGTACTTCATTACATGAGGCTACTTAGTCACTCAGAGTGCTGGAGGTGCCTACAGAATCCTTCCCACCTGTTGCATGTACTCTGGCAATGCCCAGTGATGGCACCCTTCTGGATGTTGGTCCTGGTGGACTTATCCAGAGTGGTAGGCAGAACAATTGGCCAGCCACATCCTTTGTTACTCTTGGGTGACTCGTCTTCTCTTGAACCCCTCCCCACTTCTCATAACAACTGGGCTCTGGCCACCTTGCTAGAAGCCAAGCTTGCCATATTGATGAGATGGAGACAGCCTCAACCACCCTCTATTCTGACCTGGCACTCCGCACTGGTGAAACTGGCTATTTTTGAAAGACTTTCCTTCTCTGGCCAAAACCAAATTCATAATTTTAACAAGAAATGGGATGCCTACTTACATTCACATTTATGCTCAGTGCCATCTACGCCGCCTGGCAACCCCCCTGCTTAAGGGCTCACTCGACCTATTCCACTATACCCAAGCATAGTTTGCAGCCCATGTGGTTACCCATCTGCAGCTCGGTGTGGATCAATAACAGACAAAACAGCTCCCTCTCCTTTCTCCATTCTCCCTGGGCAGGTAATGGGGTCTCCTTTCAATCTCCACCCCAACAGGGGCTGAGGTGAGGAGGTAGTCACAGATTAACATCAGCTATACTGAGTTGTTTTCATGCTTAAAAGCAATCCCTTAACAGAGTGGTATTTTGCTGTAACTATTTAATTAGGGCTCCTGATTTGGAACACTGTATGCTATAGCAGAGTTCTGTCAGGTGTATTGTTCCTCCCTTTATTGGGGGGGCAGAAGGTTTTACTGATTGTAACTACTATGTGATACAATGCTATTATGTAGTCTTGTGATGTCTTGTTAAAAATGGAAAACAATAAAATTTTTCATGATAAAAAAAGTGGGCAGTGGTCAGGACAGGACTAGCTGAAGCCACTAAAGCTTGTGTCAAGAGCCAGAGCAAGAAAACTAGGACCAAAAAACCTAGTTGGATGAGTAGAGAGATAGCGAAGAAGGTGCAGGAAAAAAAGACTGCATTTTGAACCTACAAGTGATCCAACAGGGCAGAAGACAAAGAAGAATATGTGAAGAAATGCAGAGAAGTGAACAAATTTGCAAGGGCAGCAAAGGTGGCCATATCAGAGAGAAGAGGAAGAGCAAGGATCAAATTGATAGGATCAGGAGGGGAAGTGGGTGGGTAGAAAAGGGGTCTGAGCAGGCAGAAGTACTTAATGAATACATCTGTTCAGTCTTCACCAAGTAGAGGGATGGGTCCATACCTGAAAGGAAGCGCAAAGTGGGAGAGGGAATGGGAGAAGCAACCACGGATGGGGAAATCATGGTGGAAAGGGTGAGGGAGGACCTTAAGTTCCTGAAGGTGGACAAGGCACCTGGCCCAGATGGAGTCCAGGGTGCTGAGAGAGTTGGCATAGGTACTGGCAGGGCCACTGGTGGACCTGTTTAGTACCTCTCTGAACTTGGGGTGTGTGCCCAGGGATATGGAGGGAAGCGCATGTGGTACCTCTCCATAAGAGTGAGCCCAAGGATGAACCGGGGAACTACAGACCAGTGAACCTTACTGCAATTGTGGGAAAACTGATGAAGACAGTCCTGAAGGAAAGGTTGGTGCAATTCTTTTGAGGATAACAACCTCCAGGATAGCAGGCAGCAGGGGTTTGTCTCGGGCATATCCTGCCAGATGAACTTGGTTGATTTTTATGACTGGGTTACCAGGGCACTAGGCAGGAGACATGCGGAGGATGTCCTCTACCTGGATTTCAGCAAGGTCTTTGACTCAGTGCCACATGGTAGTCTGTCCTGCAAGTTGAAGAGTCTGAGAGCAGGGAAGAAACTGGTCAGATGGGTCAAGAACTGGCTTCAGGGTAGACAGCAGAAGGTAGTAGTGAGGGGGGAGGCATCTGAACCCAGGGCAGTAGCAAGTGGTGTATGACAGGGCTCTGTGTTGGGATCAGTTCTGTTTAACATTTTCATATCCAACATTGTAGTAGGGGGTTAAGAGCAAGATCAGTCTCTTCTCAGATGACACAAAGATTTTTACCAAGGTAGATGGGAGAGGGAGCAAAAGTACTTCAGCAGGATTTGGCAAAACTGGAGGAATGGTCTCACATTTGGCAGCTTGGTTTCAATGCAAAGAAGTACAAAGTGATGCATTTAGGAGGCAAGAACCCAGGACACAATTACTGGCTGGAGGGTGTCCCGTTAACAAAATCCAAGGAGGAGAAGGATCTGGGAGTGCTGGTAACTGGGGAGATGAACCACTCTGCTCAGTTCAGGAAGGCAACAGTGAAGGCAAACAATATGCTATGGTGCATAGGAAGAGGGATTACTTCCAGGAGTGGGGAGGTCATCTTGCCCCTGTACATGTCCCTGATGAGACCACATCTAGAATACTGCATCCAATTCTGGCACCCCTACTTGAAAAGGGACATCAAACTACTGGAAGGGGTACAGCGTAGGGCAGTGAACACCCAAGAAGGAGCTGCTGTTATAACTATAGGAACTATAGAAATATAGGATATTCTTGTCTCAGAACAGGACAATCAGGAGCTTAAAGGGCACACAGGCAGAAAGTAAGGAGAGAGAGAAAAAAAAACAGAGGAAAGAGTAAGGATTGCAAAACAGTTAAGGGGCCAGAAATAAGACATGATTGGAGTGGTGCAGTGCAGTGGCTGTGGAGCAGCAGTCTTCCGGGAGATGTTCTGGAGGATGTGGTGTTGTCCCATCTGCAGGCACCTATCTGGGCTGAGGGAGGAGTTGCTCATCTCCAGGCTGAGTTGGCCAGGATTTGTGGGACCTCCTTCCACCCAGGAACCACCAGTGCCACTGCCGCTGCCTCAGAGGTTGCCAAGAAAGAGGAGCGCTGGACCACAGTGGGCTCAGGGAGGGTGAGGGTGGTGGAACAGAGGCACATCCTCCAGCTGTGTACCTCTACACACCCTATGCCATTCTGGCAAAGTGTGGTTCCTCTATGAGGCACCTACAGTGGAGGCCAAGGAGGATGTTGGGAACCTCCACAAAGGAGACCCACAGGAGGGTGGCAGGGGACCCTGCAGAGGCAGGAAACAACTCCTGGTGGGGACTCCATTGTTAGGAAGGTAGAACTGGGCAAGGAAGGGAGAGAGAGGAGGGCCTGCCTGGCGCCATGGCTTGAGGGACAGGGAGCGAATCTCAGGATTGCCAGAGTAGCTGCACAGGGAGGGAGCTGGATGTCATTGTCCACCTAGGGACAAATGACCTGGCTAAGAAAGGGATTAGAGAAGTGCAGGAAGAGTTTGTGAATTGGGAGGGCCTTAGTCAAGTAGCACGACAGTAACCTTTTCGGAGGTGCTACCCATCTATGGCATAGGAGAGGCTAGGGTGTTCGCATCATGGAATTCAATCAGTGGTTGAAAACTGGTGTGGAGCCCAGGATTTGGCTTCATTGGGGACTGGGGTCCACCTGGAGTGATGCAAGCCTATACTGGCATGATGGGCTCCATCTGTCCAGGAGGGGAACCAGGATCCTAGGTGATAGGTTTAAATGCTTCATTGGCAAGCTTTTAAACTAGCCAAGGGGGGAAGCACTGGAAAGGAGCAGGAAAATCCTATCCCCCCCAAACAATCATGGTAGTAAGT
This sequence comes from Neoceratodus forsteri, assembly GCA_016271365.2. Taxonomy (NCBI): domain Eukaryota; kingdom Metazoa; phylum Chordata; order Ceratodontiformes; family Ceratodontidae; genus Neoceratodus; species Neoceratodus forsteri. Next base: position 1,273,205,493 of record CM057450.1, on the reverse strand, counting down.
GTGGCAAACACCAACATGGAGGTGTTGATAGGGAGAAGGGCAGGGTAAATGGAGAAAGTGACAAAGGCAAGAAGAACAGGGATGGGGAAAAGGGGTAAGGCCATCAGGAAATGGAGGGTAATGAGTACCAATGCCCGTAGTCTGGGCAACAAGCCCCTGAGCTGGTGGCCTTAATGGAAGAGGGATGCCTGGATATCGAAGCAGTCACAGAAACATGGTACACAGAGAACCATGACTGGGATGTTAACATACCAGGGTACATAACTTACAGGAGAGACAGGCAGGGAGAAGAGGGGAGGAGTAGCTCTCATGTAAAGGAAGGGATAAAGCAACTGAACAAAAGAGTAAACAGGGAGGAAAAGAGGCACTGTGGGTCACCTTGAGACTGGAAAGGCACCACAATCCGCATAGGGTTGTGTACAGACCCCATGTCAGGGGAAGGAATGGACAAGGATATGATGGAAGGCATTCTTAGAATGGCAGAGAAAGGGGAGATACTGTTGATGGGAGACCTGAATATGCCGGATGTTAACTGGAGCACATTTGCTGCAGCCACATCCAAGAGCAGGGCCATTCTTGACGCCCTAAAGGTGGCAGGCATTAGACAGCTAGTTTCGGAACCCACTCGTGAGGGAGCAATCTTAGACCTCGTACTCTCAAACGGGGGCAGTGAGAGGATCTCAGATCTAGAAGTGGGTTGCCATCTGGGAACAAGTGACCATCAAACAGTGTGGTTCACGTTAAACTCAGCTACAGAGTCAAGCCACAAAGTGAGGGTACTGGACTTTAGGAGGGCTGACTTGGCAAGATGGGAGAGTGCCTCAGAAAAGCACTAGCAAACAGGCTAGAAGGAGGTGTGGAGCAACAATGGGGACTTATCAAAACTGCCATCACAGAGGCAACAAGCCTTTGTGTGAAGCAAATAAACAAATCAAAACGAAAGGAAAAGCCACTATGGTTCTCAAGAGAGGTGGCTGTGAAAGTCAGGAAGAAAAAGATAGCATTCTGGAAGTATAAGGAAACACAGAAGGAGCAGGACAGAGACATCTCTCTCTACAAGCACGTATTCATTGCATTTAACTTGTAAAATTGATTGTATGTCTAAGATCTTGCTTGTCTGATCTAACCTGCCTATCAATGGGTTCACATTGTACTTAAGTTGCTACTCCCTTCGCTGTCTAATTCATTTGTTGACATGGAGCCTTTTTAAATGAGTCCCTGGCTCAAAGGTGTTAATCCCGAGATTTAAATAAAATCAAAGCACTGCTAGCAGTTTCTCCATTATAGTGAATGTGGCACTGACTTAGCACTAAATTACATTTGAGCAATTATGGTTTCATGAGTGTAATTACAATAAAACATCTAGCTTTACAGTAGATCGCCCATGCTAGAATGAAATGTAAATGCAGCACAGTATGGCTGGAATACTGACCCTCAAACAGGCCAGTGCATTCCCTTCTGTCCTCTGCCTGAATTAGGAGACCTGAGAAGAGAATAGCACAATGATCCAGTCCAGTTGGTTACTATTTTTTGTTTTAGGAAATATTCTCTCACCTTTTGCCACCTGCAACATAAATTTATTTGGGCAAGGAAAGGAAGCAGTTTACTAATGTTTACTAAGGTTTTTTGAAATACTCAGCTAGTGAAGCTCAACTCAAAGATGCATGGAATCAAATAAGTCATCTCCACAATGTCATTAGAAACCAGGTACCTGCTCACCCCTATAAACTGCATCATCTCTACCAGGAGGCCATTCCGCATTGTTTGACCACCCCTCTTCCAGGAGAATGGCAGGTAGTAAAGGGGGCAGGAAAACATCTCACAGGCCTCAACAGCAGTCTCTGTACCATGAGGCACAAATCAGAACAACTAATAGATACACCCCTTTAGCCATGGAAAGCAAACAGGGATATAATAATAACACACACTGCTGGATAGGGCATGAAACAGGAAACAGCAAGGAAAGCACTGCAAAGGCATCTATTAATAAGAAGCTAAGGAAAGTTTTGATTGTAGGTGATTCCATGATCTGAGGAGTAGAATCACATATACAGCAGGGTGCGGAGATAGAGATCATAGTTAAATGCCTACCCAGTACCTCTGCAAAAAGGGACACCGACTGCATACATAGGTTAATAAAAAGAGAAGGTAGATGCACTGGTGTTTTCATCCACATAGGTACTAACAATCTGGCAAATCAGATGGTCAAAGAGACAAAACAGTACCTCTCTTGACTAGGTGACAAATTGTCCTCCCACTCCTCAAGCATTGCCTTCTCCGAGGTTCTCCTAGTATGGGGGAAAGGAGGCAATATGGATAGGATACAGAAAGAGAAAATTGATGAGCTGAACAACTGGCTTCAGAGCTGGTGCCAAGAAAAGGGGCACCTCTTCATAGGAAACTGGCATGACTTCTGGGACAGAGGGCTCTTCAAATTCGATGGTCTGCAACTCACTTGGGAAGGTGTGCAGGCTCTTGGTCAGAAACTGAATGTAGCCATAAACCATTTAAACTAAACACTAGGGAGAGGACAGCAACAACGTATGGATATGCTACTTCTCCAACAAAGAACAAACAAATCAGGAATACAAATGCAAAGGAGGAAATCAACCTATCAGATCAGGTTAAGACAATACACCATTCGAACATACAACAGGGCTCCAAAAAGGGAGGTGATCATGCATGGAAAGCTATGCTCACATACTCAAGGAGTCAGGCAGATCTCACTGCTGTCATCACCGAAGCTGATTTGGACTGGGTCACCATCACAAAAACATGGTTCAACAATAACCATGACTGGGACATGACTATACCAGGATACTGTCTATTTTGGAAAGATAGAACTGGTGGTGGGGGGGGGGCGTAGCTATGTATGTAAGAAAGGGAATAAAATACAGTATAACTCAAAATGACAATACCAAAACAGAGTCACTATGGGTCACTCTAGAGGCAAGCAATGGAGCAGCAACTCAGACAGGAGTGTTCTATCGGCCCCCAGCAACAAGTGTGGAAGGGAACAAAGAAATATTGGAAAACATACACAAAAGGAATGGCAAAGGGGAGGTGATTGTACTGCATTACTTCAATTTACTAATGATTTAAACTGGGATACACATACAGTGAGTTCAACCAGAAATAAGGACTTTCTAGAGGCCCTGCATGTATCAAGCCTGAAACAGCTTGTAAAGGACAAAACAAGGATGGAAGTGGTCCTTGACCTGCTACTAACAAACAGGGACAATATCACAGAGCTAGAGGTTGGGAGCCATCTGGGAACCAGTGACCACTGTATGGTGTGATTCCAGGTCAAGACAAAAACAGATGCAAAGTAGTCTAAAACAAAAGTCATGGACTTTAGACAAGCTGACTTCACAAAAATGAAGCAAAGTCTTATAAGCTGAGTCTGGCTAACATTACGTGGGGGATAGATGTTGAAGGCTACTGGATACAGCTCAAAAGGGTTATACTAAATACTGCAAATCATTGCATAAGAGTAAAGTTAAAAAGAAAAGAAAACCTCTCTAGTTTTCTAAAGAAACAAAATCTCAAAAAATCAGCCCTTCCAGCAGGGTGTGCACATAAAAAATACCAAACAAATCTCACGATTCCAGCACTACCCACTACAAGTAAAAACCACAAGCTTGTAAAATACAAAGCATTTATTGAGGAAAATATGTAAAAGGCAAAATGAAGTGCTAACCTCATCAAGTGTAAATGCACCAAATTTAGGAACAACAGGCAGAGTCCTCACAAACTTCAACCGCTTTCACCCTTAGGCTTCCTCAGCCTGTTGTTCCTGAATTTGGTGCATTTGCACTTGGTTACGTTAGCACTTCATTTTGCCTTTTACATATTTTACTTCAATAAATGCTTTGTATTTTACAAGCTTGTGGTTTTTACTTGTGGTGGGTTCTGCTGGAATTGTGAGATTTGTTTTCTAAAGAAGTAGCCACTAAGGTCAGGGAGAAAAGAACGGCTTTCAGGAAGTACAAACAAACTGAATCTGACAAGGACAGAGAAAAATATAAGGAGATGCCGAAGGAAGCAAACAAAGTGACCAAGACATTAAAGACAGAAACTAAGGAGATAATAGCTAAGGAGGTCAAAAAGGGGTGACATGACATTCTATAGATATGTCAGTGAGACGAGAAAGACATCAGGAGGTATTGTTAGACTCACAAGGGTGGATGGAGAGATCACAGAAAATGACAAAGACAAGGCTGAAATCCTCAACAGTGAATTCTACTCTGTATTCACCAAGGAGGAGGAAGTATGCAGACCCAGCAATGCAACATACAACAAGGAAGGAGTCGGAATACACTCAGATCCCTTTACAAAAGAAAGGGTCCTAAAGGAACTAGAGAAACTCAATGCAAACAAGGCCATGGGACCAGATGAAATTCACCCTAGATACTAAGAGAACTAAGGGACGAGCTGACAGCACCCCCGGCTGATCTTTTCAACCTATCATTCAAGATTGGGGAGGTCCCCCAAGGCTGGAAGAAGGCAACAGTTATTCTGCTGCACAAAAGCAGAAGAAGGGAAAGTGCAAACAACTACAGACCAGTAAGACTAACCTCAGTTGCTGGCAAAATAATGAAAACCCTGCTTAAGGAGAGGATTATATCCTTTCTAGAAAAAAAAAATAATATAGACACAAAACACACGTGGCTTTACAATAGGAAGGTCATGCCAAACCATTTAGATAGACTTCTTTAACTGGGTGACTAAAATAATAGACCAGGGAGGAGTTGTAGACATATTATACCTGGATTTCAGCAAAGCCTTTGACTTGGGCCCACACAGAAGGCTACTCAACAAACTGGCCAGAATGGAAGTAGGATAGCAAGTAGTGAAATGGGTAAGGAACTGACTCACCGGAAGGACACAGAGGGTACTTGTAAATGACTCACTTTCAGAATAAAGAGGAGTAGATAGTGAATGTCACAAACAGTACACAGCCCAATCCTATTCAATATTTTTATGAATGACATAACAGGGACTAGAGGGGAAGGTGAGTTTATTTGCAGATTACACAAAAATAAGCAATAGGATAGACATTCCAGGTGGGGTAGAAAAGATGAAGGCTGACCTTAAGGCTCTGGAAAAATGGTCAGAAACATGGCAACTAAAGTTTAATGCATATAAAATGCAAGGTCATGCACCTAGGAAGGAATTTTCCAAATAGGAAAAGGATCTGGGAATAATTATAATGGATGACCTAAAGATGTCCAAACAGTGCAAGAAAGTGGCACTACAAGTGACTGGCATATTGGACTGCATGGGCAGGGAGATCTCTAGCAGAAAAAAGGAGGTCATCCTGCCACTCTATTGATCTCTGGTGAGGCCACAGCTAGAATAGAGCATGCAGTTCTGGAGACCACAACTAAAAAAAGCATATCAACAGACTGGAGGCAGTGCAAAGGATAGCTACAAAAATGATACACAGCCTACAGAACAAAAACTATGAAGAGCATCTGCAAAACCTGAACATGTACTCCTTGACGCAGTGGAGGGAGAGGGGAGACATGATTGAGACCTACAAGTTCCTAAATGGAATAAACAAGGTGCAGGTTCTGGAACTGTTCCAAGTCAGAAAGCACTCAAGAACTAAAGGGCATCACATGAAGCTGGAGGGGGGCAAATTCAGAGGTAACACACGTAAGTTTATTTTTATCGAGAGGGTTGTGGATGCATGGAACAGCCATCTTCAGGTAGTGGTGGGAGCAAAAACAGTGGTAGGTTTCAAGAATGCTTGGGACAGGTACAAAGGCACCACCAACACATTGTCTAGCAGTTAAGGAAGGGAGTAAGTCTACGGGCAGACTAGACGGTGTCCTTCTGCTGTCACTTTCTATTTTTCTATGAGACACCCTCACACTCAAGTTGTAATCCCATGCCCCTCTAAAGATTAGGTTTCATAAAAGACTTCAAATTTAGCACTGTCATTTCTTTTTTAATCACCGGAAGCAACTTTCAGAAACAGAAGTGGTTACAGTGTCATCAGCTGTTTAATTGTTGGTTTATTCCAACCATTAAAACCATAGAGGCACTGCAGTTCAGTTTGCTTTAACTAACACAATATGTCAGAGGGTGCAGAAATGTGCAATAATAACAGTGATACATACCGTTTAACTGCACAGTCCAGTGTTTCAAAAATTCTAGCACCAGTGCTTTGTGTAAAATTTATAATGGGACTGACTGGAAATGGAACTGCTCTGTGGATCTTCTGTCTTCTGGTGAAAACATGGAAGCCAAGCACAGTGTATCTTTTTTCTTTAGTTGTGGCTGACTTTCTTCTAATGGTAAGTCGACCATTTCGGATTGACAGCTACAGGAGGAGTGAACACTGGATTTTTGGAAACCTATTTTGCAAAGTTAATTTGTTCATGCTAGCTGTGAACAAGACGGCAAGCATAGTTGTTGTGACGGTTGTGGAAATTGACCGGTATCTGAAGGTTGTTCATCCTCTCCATAAAGTGAACAGGGTATCACTGTGTACATCTGTGAAAATTGCCATTTCAATATGGATTGTTTTACTACTGATGAATGTTCACATATTTTCAACATCACTTTTGACCGAGCATGAAAACCATTCCCTTTGTCGGAGTTACAGTTCCTATGAAACCTTAAGCTTTGCAATGAAATGGCATTATGGAATTTTTATTTTGGATTTTGTTTTGCCATTTTGCATTTACTCTTCTGTACCTTCAACATCACTGTGAAACTGAAATGCAGAAAAATGTATACAAACCCCAAGGTAAGGAGGGCTGTAACTGCACTCATTATCATTATCCTAGTATTTGCTGTGCACTTTCTGCCTTGTTTTGTGGCAGGTCTGGCAGCAATGGCCATAAAGTCCCTATATTGGGGTGACTGTGAGACTTTTATTCCTTTTACTGAGTGGTTCCATGGCTCTCTTAGTTTTACATATCTGAACAGTGTACTTGATCCAGTTGTGTACTGCTTTTCAAATCCAACGTTTAAAAAGACTTGCCAGAAAGCATTAACTTCACTTGATTTGTGTTCTTCTGAAAAGATAAGTAACAGCAATAAACATGACTCGAGAGACCCAGTCATCAAGGAATAGAGACCAGCACAGCAACTTGAATGTAATCAAGTGAAACATTGAAAATGGCTACAATAGTACTAAATGCCCCCCCACTTGTTAAACATGGACCAAAACAGCATATATCTGCTTCAGTGTAACCAACCCTTCTAAAGGATGACGAAAGAGTAAGACAATTGAAACAACACTAGCTAAATCAATGAATCAAGTATACACTAGTAACAAAGTCCAAAAGAGGAACTGTCAATGAATCTGTTATTATGAGAGGAATAGCTCACCTTTCTTATTACAGGGGTTATAAATTCTTCCCTAAAATTGAACATACTGTATAAAATGCAACATCTGGGACTCTGGATAAGTGACAAGTTTCTCTTCGTGTTTGCATACTGAAACCTTCCACAAAGTTGGAAAGGTCTATACTCCCTATGGATTATTTCATTTGTTCTGGATGTGATATAGCTGGCTCAGATACAGTATCACTGTTATAAGGTAAGCTCCAAAGTACTGCCTGCTTTAACATTGCCATGTTGTAACCAATAAACTATGGCTTTCCAAGGCTGTTCAAAAGAGGGAAACAGAAAAAAATGCCTTCTATAGTAAGGTATTCACTTCTTCTGTACTATGCAGATCCCATTTAAAGTGACAAAGGAGACTACAGATCTGATATGTTTTAAAGCAACACTACAACTGCCTCCTTTAGTATAGCATAAGCACTTAAGAACTGTTTGCTGTCTCAAATCAAGCATCATTCTTTAACAACCTGATATTTCAATTTTTACTGATCCTTCATCCATGTCTTCTCTGAAGTTTGACGGTGTAATGCAAAATAGTATGGTAAGAACAGTTACTGTACCTCTCAATTTAGGCAGTTTTATGTCCCCTTCCTAAAGTTTTTTTTTTTTTCTAAATACTGGTTTTATGTAGACAAATGACACGTATTTGTATTATAATCGCATTCCTTGTTTCAAGTTGTTGCTGTTTAATAGTTGCTAATGGACTTTCAAAGCACTTTTCAGAAGTTTAGTTCATTTAATGCCTGTATATACCGGCCCGGATATTCAAAACGGTTGTGCATGGTGCAACAGGGTTGCACCATGCACAACCCACAGATGCACCCGGCGCGATATTCAAACGGGAATTGTGCCTGGCACAAATCCCAATGCACTGGAGTGCATCAGTAATGTATGCAGCACAGGTGGGGGGGGGGCGTGCCCATGCATACTCTGCATATCCCAATATTCAGCCCGAAATGTGCTGAGTCCATGCATATGCAGCCCCTACTTGCGCTGCACAAAGTTGATACCAAAAAAAAAGGAGCAATGGCTGGCCACCCACAGGTGAACTGCCATGTTGCTGGGTGCAACACGGCAGCTGCCACCTGTGGGTGGCTGCCCAAGCTCTGGCTGCACCTGGAGGCACCCCCCAATGACTGATCACGGGCATACGTACAAAAATGACCCTCCAAATTCCCATGTGGTCCAGTGGACTGCTGTCAGCCTGATCATGGGCTTTTGTATAATAAAAACCAAATCCAGTATCCCTGGTGGTCCAGTGGACTGCTGTCAGCCTGATTGCGGGCTTTTATGTAATAAAACGTGAATCCAATATCCCTGGTGGTCCAGTGGACCGCTGTCAACCAGATCACAGGCTTTTGTATAATAAAAGCAAATCCAATATCCCTGGTGGTCCAGTGGACTGCTTTCAGCCCGATCGCGGGCTTTTGTATAATAAAAAGCGAATCCAATATCCCTGGTGGTTCAGCAATCCACTTTTTATTTTACTTAAGCCCACGATTGGGCTGACAGTGGTCCACTGGACTGCCAGGGATATTGGATTCACTTTTTATTTTACTAAAACCCACATTCGGGCTGACAGGCATATTGGATTTGCTTTTTATTTTACTTAAGCCCACGATTGGACTGACAGTGGTCCACTGGACCACCAGGGATATTGGATTCATTTATATTTTACAAATGCCTGCGATCAGGCTGTGGGGCACATTGCCGTGCTGCAGGGGGCATCGGTCCCCAATGGCTGCTGTCTGGCAGGGCGCCAGGCGCAAGTCGCTGGGAGATTGGCACACCTGCATGCAAACCGGGCCATAATGATATGCAAATGGCCCCATTTGTGCCTTGAATACATTATGGCCCTATTTGCATGTGCGCTTTTGAATATCGCAGTTTCTGCACATAGCGCAATGGAACTTGTGCTAGCGCATCTCCCTGCTCCACTCTGGCCACTTGCGCTGGCACAGTGCCACTGCACCATGCGCACTGCGGTTGGCCAGGGTGCGATATTCAACGATGCTGTGCCATGGCGCAACTCTGTTGAATATCGCCCAGTCAACCCCCCTGCACAGCCAAGTTGTGCTGCACCCAGGCTTGCGCCACAGCCTGGCGCAGTTTGAATATTCAGGCCACTGTAATAAATTCAAATGTTACATTTTATAGGAAAGTGTTCCTTCTCCTTTAAGAATTAAATCAGATTTACTCAGGCACTAGAAGCAGTAGTTCTTGTCAAAGAATGTGTACATACTGTACTTTAGTATGCACTGTTTTCCAACCCTCTCTGTCAACCCCGCTGTTCATGCTTACTTTCAAATCTGTTTATATTTTTTTACTGTGTGGCTTGGATTGATCCTTCATGTCTCCAATGCCCTGTAAGGTCAGGGATCAGTGTCAGATGCATACTAGTTCATCTTAGTCATAGAAAAAGGCATGCTAAACCATCCAGGTTCAAATGCAGCTCAAAACAGCGCTGAAAACGTTGAGGCAGCAATGTTTAATAATGCCTTTATTTATTTATCTGTTTATTTCCCCCCAAATTAAAACATGCTAAAGCAGACTCAAAATGGGGAAGTGGTATCTTACAAGAGAGGAGCAAATGGCTGATCTAAAATGTAATAAAAAATGTATGAGTACAGCATTTTCACTGCAACACGAGCTGATACTTTAAAACTAAGATAACAAATGATGGAGCAATGGATATGAGGGTTGTGCACCTGAATATTTGTTTAATACAGATACAAAAGGTACTCTGTTTGGTCTAATACTCACTGATCATTGTGGTCTAACACAAATAACTATGAACAAACACCATTAACATTTTCACTGTTGACCCCAGACCCAAGTACATTAGCAGTGCTGGTGTTTGTATTCTGAATTTTAAAATGGACCCCTTTCCCATGCTAACCTTTAACCATGCCTGTTTATTTTTAACGTATTCAGTCAAATTATGTTTTGCCGCATTTTGCTTAATTGCAAGTGTTTTGAGCTTTACTGCTTCTAAATTTCTGATGTTCTGTGAAGCATCCATCAGTAGCCTTCACAATGTGCAAATTCCCTAGCTATGTTTAAGTAACCAAGAGATTTATTTACAATGTATTTTCCCAGGACAGCCCAGCTGAAATGTAGCATCTCATTGCTTTTGGGCCCCAGCTTTTTACCTATTTCTGCATCTGAGGGACCGGAGCACTTAAAGGTTAAGTGACTTGCCCAAGGTCAAACTGTATTTGCCTCTAGAGGAAACTGAATCTGTAAGTTCTTGCTTCCAAGGCTGTACTTCAACCACTAGACCACAGTGCCTCCTCAAATGTTAAAGTAGACTGAACAAGTTCTGGCAGAGCCACTACAACTGTGAATGCAATAACTAGATAAGGGTGTTTCATGGGCTTAAACATAAACATTTATTTATTTAAAAAATATCAGATTTACATACCTTTGAGTCAGAGACTCATTTATAAAGGCACCTCATCGAAACTAGTACAAAGACAGCACAGTTAATAAGTCAAAAACAATGGCTCGGAGAGCAGACAGTTATAACAATCATTCACTGGAGATACATGGGTAGCAGTAGATAAACAGATTACATAGTTTAGGCTCACAGGCACCACATCAAGAAGACCAAAGCAGTTCAAACAATATACAATAGCTAAAGCAAATAGACATCAGGAGTCAAAGAGAAGCCCAGAGTGTTCACATGAAAGCTGTTGCATACACTAACTGAATCAAAGTACAGTACATTGAGAAAGGGCATATTTAAGCAATAAGGTACAACAGGGTGTGTGTTATCATGTAATAACGTCACTCCTGGGGTGGGTTGAAGCACAAGGCAAAGCCGAGTGCTTCCACCACCCCAAGAGTGACGTTATTACACGATAACACACACCCTGGTGTGCTTTATTGCAATTATACAATGGCTTGTTGTTATATACAGAATAAAAAATACATTTTAAAGCATGTTTTTGTTAGTGTGGAAAAATATTTCTTAAGAGGAAATGCAAGGAATGATCCAAATCCAAAGCTATGGTGATGTTATTGTGTAATAACATCACTGTTTCAGTGGGTCAGTAGCCAATCAGCTTCTTACATTTTTCCTTGTCATTGTATAATTAAAAATAATGCCACCATCTGTATTACAGTTACCTACATGTTTTGCATTTTATTCTATGCACTGTTATAGCAATCAACTCAACAGAACCAGGCCATCATATACATGAAGGTACTGTACCCTAGCTGAAAACACTGCTGAGACAACTGTATGTTGTGACAAGGTGGAAGATAAGCACAATGTTGAGACAAGTTTTTGAAGACATTTGATGTTTTTAATTGTTTGTTTTTTTTTTAGAGACTGATATACAGTTCACACACAAAAAAAGTGCATATGCCCAAAAGCCAATGTAAATTCAACACATTTCATTACAAGCTGTTCTCTTGAAGGAAGATATTATTATGTAAGGCCTAAAAATGGGCATCAGGTAAATGTAAACTAGGGTAGGTGTGTTATTGATGGTATTGCATAGATTATCTTTTATTGTTGCTCCACCGGATCAGCAATATTTGCACAATCTGTGCCCAGTCCAGATTTTACAGCTCTGGCCTTGTTCTGGTTATTTGGGTTTTACCCATACCCTACTGCATGTGGCTTAGTGATATACTGTACAGATGGCTACTAAGTCTAACCCATTGAAGGCTGAAGTTTTAGAAAATTATTATGTTTAAAATACCAAGACCCACTCTCTCTCCCCCTGCCCCATCGCAATTAATCTTCTACCAAAGTCATGCTTAAATACTGGTGCTTCTACATCCATACCACTAAGCTTTTAATGCCAACATGCCACTTCTGCTGTTATGAGCTCCCCCATCCATATAGTCCCATTCTATCTGTGGCAACCCCCCAACCCCAAAACCAGGTAATTTTCCAGGGAGCAGCTCTTTACACCATATCAACTACATTACTGCTAAACTCCTTATTTGTAAAAATTTTGTTGAGAAATTGTTGTTGTAATATATCCATGAACAGGAGAAATGAATTTGTAAAAGAAACAAAAATTCCCATTTATCAGTTCATTGGATCACAATAAAACATGTTATTCTGTGTGCTCCATTAATTCCTCAAGCCAGAGGAAACATAGTGCTCTAAAACTTCCTATACACACACACAGGTAGCGTAGTAATGAGGCTTCAGTGGAGGAATCTATTTTTAACACACTATTATGTTGTTTGGCAGCAAAGAAGAAACCAAACCTTTTCTGAACGCAATTCTTTATTGCTGCTCCACTGGATCAGCAATAGTTGCACAAGCTGTGCCCAGTGCAGATTTTACAGCACTGGTCCTGGTCTGGTGATCTGGGTTTTACCCATACCACACTGCATGTGGCTTCGTGATATACTGTACAGATAGCTGCAGAGTCTAACCCATTGAAGGTTGAAGTTTCAGAATACTGTTATGCTAAAAATATCAAGACTCACTCCCTCCCTCACCCCCCAGTCACAATTAATCCTCTATCAAAGTCATGCTTAAATACCGGTGCCTGTACATCCATGCCGCTAAACTTTTAATGCCAACATGCTTCTTCAGCTGCTGTGACTTCCCCCATCTGTGAAATCCCATTCTGCTTGTGGCAGCCCCCCTAAACCAGATAATTTTCCAGGGAGCAGATCTTTACACCATATCAACTAAATTACTGCTGAACTCTTTATTTCATTTTGTTGAGAATTTTTGTTTTAGTATAGCCATGGTCAGGAAAAATGAATTTGTAAAAGAAACCAAAATCTCCATTTATCAGTTCGTTGATGTGTTTAATTGTTTTTTTTAGAGACTGATATACAGTTCACACAAAAAATCATATAATATAAAAGTGCATATGCCCAAATGCCAATGTAAATTCAACACATTTCATTACAAGCTGTTCTCTTGAAGGAAGATATTACTATACTGTATAAGGCCTAAAAATGGGCATTAGGTAAATGTAAACTGGGGTAGGTGTGTTATTAAGGGTATTGCGTAGTTTATCTTTTATTGCTGCGCCACCAGATCAGCAATATTTGCACAAGCTGTGCCTAGTCCAGATTTTACAGTTCTGGCCTTGGTCTGGATATCTGGGTTTTACATACACCCCACTGCATGTGGCTTAGTGATATACTGTACAGATGGCTACTAAATCTAACCCATTGAAGGCTGAAGTTTTAGAAAATCATTATGTTTAAAATACCAAGACTCAGTCCCCCCCCCATCACAATTAATCTTCTACCAAAGTCATGCTTCAATACTGGTGCTTCTACATCCATACCACTAAGCTTTTAATGCCAACATTCCACTTCTGCTGTTATGAGCTCCCATCCGGAAGTCCATTCTACTTGTAGGCAACCCCACCCCCAAAACCAGGTAATTTTCCAGGGAGCAGCTCTTTACACCATATCAACTACATTACTGCTAAACTCCTTATTTGTAAATAGTTTTGTTGAGAAATGTTTGTTGTAATATATCCATGATCAGGAGAAATTAATTTGTAAAAGAAACCAAAATCCCCATTTATCAGTTCATTCAATCACAATAAAGCATGTTATTCTGTGGGCTCCATTAATTCCTCAAGCCAGAGGAAAAATAGTGCTCTAAAATGTCCTATACACACACAGGCAGCATAGTAATGAGGCTTCAGCTGAGGAATCTATTTTTAACATGCTATTATGTTGTTTGGTAGGAAAGATAACATCATCCCTTTTCTGAATGCAGTACTCCTGTTGGCTCCACCCACAGTCATAAAAACTGGAATAACGGGTTCCAAGGAGTATAAACTCACCAGGAATGTTAGAAAAAAATGACCCCTCACCATTCATTCACAGGCATCAATGAATGTATTTGTTAACCATGCTGGTTCATCTTCTTGCTTCCCTCATGGTAAAAATGTGAAACTACATTTGTGTTATTTTAAATGAGTGAGTCACAGCTTGTCCAGGGGGATGGCAGCTCTGATAGTTGTTCTAGTCTTTCTTTTCACTGATATAAACTGAGCCAGGAAAAAAGTAAGTAGAAAAAAACAGCATTTTATTTCTACAAGTAGTGGTTAATTGCAGCTGGTATTTTTAACATGTGCAAGTCAACTCCACTTTGCAAACTTAAAAAGGAAAATACACTTCGTCACAGACTTTGTTTTCCAAGTACTGTGCCCATGATTAAAATAAATGTGCCCTCACATGAACCTGCATGATTTATCTGTAAAGATAATTAAAAAATGTATTTCTAAATATATTACTAACACCAATGCTTTCAAGGTTTTGAAACTACTAAAAAGACAAACTATATATATATATATACAGTGTATTATGGTAAACAAATATTGTTAATCCCAAAAGCTGAACTTTGTTCTTGGTATATAAATGTTTAAGAAATTCCTGAAAGCTGTCTATTTTCCTTGGAAGCTGTAGTTTCAGACACTTCTTAGGACACCAGGTGACTCTGATAATCAACAGCTCTACGGAGGTCGTGAGGGCCGGAGACCACGGCACCTCCCCACCCCGCCCCCAAATCCAGCATTACTTCAGCTCTACGGAGGTCATGAGGGCAGGAGACCACGGCACCTCCCCCACCCTCGCCTCCCGATTCCAGCATTACTACAGCTCTACTGAGGTCGTGAGGGTTGAGACCATGGCACCCTCCCTCCACCTCACCCCCGAATCCAGCATTACTGCAGGTACGGGAAACGGCAGTGATCCAGTGTGCTTGCTGCTCCAAACGAGGTCTTCAGCTCTGTGGACTTTGAAATTGATGCCATTTTCTGTCGGCGCATATGTGGAGATAGTCTCTGCAGGGCTCTTTTACCAATATTACTGGTTGTCCTGCCTGACTGAGTGGTGCCTTAAGACCTGTTCATTTGTACTCCACTTCATATAAAGCTACCTAAGTGACTGGTGCCTTAAGTACATTTTATGCTATCTTTACCATTGCAGAAGCAGCAGTTACTGTTTTATTTTAAATTTAGCAAACCCACTGAAAGCGCTGTAGCAGCAGTTACTATTTGAATTCTGGTATAGCAACCAATGTGACTGGTACAGTAATTTCTATTTTTATCAAAAATTACAAGCAATAAGGATTAATGAGGCCTGCCTCCTTGAATCTGTTGGAGCCTTTTTTGGTTTTGACTTGTTCAGCTAATTGTACCCCCTTCCCCATTGCCCCTCAACAGCCGCTATATAAATCCCCTTACCTGTCCTTTCTTTCTCCACAGCTCTATGGAGGTCATGAGGGCCGGAGACCACAACACCCGCCCCCGCCCCCTGAATCCAGCGTTACTACAGGTACGGGAAATGGCAGTGATCCTCTGCGCTTGCTGCTCCAAACGAGGTCTTCAGCTCTCTGGATTCTGGCCCCGCCGATGCAGGGCGTCGACTCCCCACCACCCCGCCACCACCCTTGGTGAGCACTCCCTTTTATAGGCTGCTTCAACCAATCAGCCAAGTTCTCCATTTGCAGCTTATATTTTTCAACCACTAGAGGCTGCTCTTCTGATTTTTCTTCTGTTTCACTGCCACAATAGAGCTTGCATTATCCTAGTGACATGATTATTTCCATTATTCTGCTATTTTGCCAACTGCTCCCCCCTGCCCAGCCACCCCCCCATCACATCCAGATCCTCCCTTATCCACCTCCTCTATATCTGCCTACAGTATGAACGCTTGGCAGCTTGTGATATTCTGGGTAACCAAAAACCTCTCCCATGAACCCATTACTGGGATGTGGGGGATAGACTACTCTCCCCACACTTGCCATGAGTATCAGTCTAGTCAGTCTGCCCTGGCCACTCCTCTAGGGACTGTCCTGACTCAACCACCTGAACATGTAACACCATCGAACACCCTTGACCTTCATCACCTCCTTCATGCCTACCTGAACTCCCATGCTCTACCCATTCCTACCGTCCCCTCCTCCAAACCCCATACCCTGACATCCCTCTTTAAGAGGAGGAAGTGTTTCAGGTACCCCCCCATAGATTCCTGCTTCTCCTCCTCCTATTGTCTGGCAACATACATCCTAATCCTGGACCACAAAAGGTCAAGCTGCCTCCCCAATGTATCCAGGGTCAGCTGCGGATTGCATCTCTCAACATTTGTAGCATTCTAAAAAAATGGGATTCCTTCTAGGGATGGGTACAGATGCACCAACCAGATGTCATAGCATTGTCCGAAACCTGGCTCACCCCTCAGACACCAGACTCCTCCATATCACTGCCTGGGTTTACCCTTTACCATGCAGATATGGGAAAAGGGGGGGTGGTTGTGTCCTCTACACTAGGGACACCTTACAAGGTCACCTACTTCAAACCCCTCAGTTGGGGGCTGGTTCTCAGGCATTCACTGTCAAGCTGACTCTGGGAAGAGCCCATAATTCTATATACCTAACAGTATACATCCCCCCAAAGAACCAAAATTCAACTTTCCAAGCATTTCTGTCATATCTGGACACACTATCATCTCAGTCGGAACTACTAGTACTTGGCGATTTTAACATCAACTGGCTAAGTAAAGATGCCATCCCATACATTGATCTCATCACAGCCCAAGACCTTACTCAACTGGTCACCTTCCCCACACGTCGGGATCCACATACTGGATCCTCTTCCTTACTGGACCTCATCTTCTCCAATCACCCGGGCAAGATCACCAATGTGTCCATTCTTCCAGATGCCCTCAGCGATCACTCCCTGGTGCTCTGCTCATGGTCCTGCAAAATCCCAAGATCCCCTCCCAAAATAATTATGCAACGTAACCTGGGTCCTGGTAAACTGACACAATTAAAAGCACACCTCAGGGCCGTGGACTGGTCTTTCATCTCGACCTCCGTTAACATAGATAATGCCTTGGATCTATTTACCCGGTCCTTTAATAATATATGTGACCTCTATGCACCCTTCACTAAAAGAATGGTCAAAGGCAATCACGTACCTTGGCTCACTGAAAGACTCAAGTCTCTAATGAGAACTAGAGACTCATTATGGCATCTCTCCATAGAGTCTGGCTTCCTCCACGATAGACAGAATTACAGAATGGCTCGAAACAAGTGCACCTGGGCTATTCACAGGGCAAAAGCTGAATACTATAAAACTGCCTTAACCTTGTCCTGGGGCTGTGGCCGTAAGTTCTGGAACAACATCAAGGAAATATGCGGTAAGGTGCCCAATCTGGTCCCCTTCCAGGTCATGTCAAATGGGTCCTTGACCTTCGACCCCTCTACCATCGCTGCTGTTTTCAGTGATACTTTCTCTAACCTCAGCCATGTCCTCCCCCCAAATTCCATGACCCACCAGCCACTAGCACATCCTCCCCGCACCCAGGTGCCCACCCTCTACCTTCGACGCATCTCACCCAAGTCAGCCAAACCATACCTTACTGCTGCCCTTAGTCGCGCCTCCTCCAATGCTGACTCCCTTGATCTCAGAATTCTTAGGCTCTCCCTTAAGGAAGTCCTAGCTCCTCTCACCCACATTCTAAACCTCTCCCTCTCACTAGGTAAATTCCCCGCCATCTGGAAATCTGTCTCCATCATATCCATATTTAAAGGTGGTGACCGCACCACCTCAAACTACCGCCCAATCTCCATACCCCCCCTTCAAGGCCTTAGAGCGAATAGTTTCGGATCAACTCACTGACCACCTCAACAAATATGACCTTCTCTGCAAACAACAACATGGTTTCTGCAAAGGTCACAGCACTACTACTGCCTTGCTTCAACTAACATCACACATCCACACAGCATTGGATAAAGGCCATATCACTGGTGCTATCTCCATCGACCTCACTAATGCCTTTGATACCGTCCACCATACACTACTCCAAACCTCCTTACTTAACCTAGGTCTCTAAAAGGATGCAGTGGGTTGGTTTGCCGACTATGTTTCCAACCAAACTCTTCAAGTTAAAATTGGCAATACTCTATCCTCCAAATCTCTTGTCCTCTCAGGGGTCCCTCAAGGGTCTATCTTGGGTCCCCTCCTATTCAGCCTCTTCCTTAACTCCCTCCCTGCAACCTGCACCTCCAATCTATTACTGTATGTGTATGATGCTGTCATTTTCACCTCCAGCCCAGATCCCTCTCAACTCCACCATTCCCTCCAGTCCTCCTTCACTGCTGTCAAAAGCCGGTTCACCTCCCAACACCTTATTATTAATTATAAAAAAAACAAATGTATGCTTTTCATGCACCAGCTAAATTCCAGGATAGGGCATTTTCCACAAATACTATCTGTGTCTCAGACCCCCTTGGAATTTGTCCATTCCTTCAAATACCTGGGCATCACCTTGGATACTGGCCTTACCTATCACAAGCACATTAATCATTTATCTAAGGCCCTAAATATTAGATTAGGGCTTTTGCACTGCTTTAAACATTGTCTAATCCATGAGGCCCTTAAGCTCGCTATCTCCTCCTTGGTACTCTCCCTGCTTGACTATGGCCTTCTGACCTTTGGTGGGGCAAGCTCCTCAGCCCTTGATAGTCTTAGACTTGTCCTAAACAGGGCCTGCCATCTTTTATTAGGGTGTGACAGGCTTACCCATACCTGAGCGCTATATCAGGATACCAACTGGCTTGATCTGGACAATAGAATCAAATTCCACACTTGTGTGCTAGCAAAAAAAATCTCCCTTGGCCTCTCCCCTGCAGCACTTACCCCTTTAATCACCATGGACCCAAAAGCTCAGCACACCCGTAGCTCAGATACCCAATGTCTCTCCATCCCTTCCTGTCATACAACACAATTCCAAAGATCATTTTGCTACAGGGCACCCTTGTAGATGAATTCCCTACCCTACGCCTTGTGTCTTGATCAAAGAATTGGTCAATTCAAATCGCACCTGAGTGCTCATCTTTGGTCCACAAGTATCTGTGACTGTAAGTGAACCAGTGCCCTACCCTATACTACTTTGACAATGGCCTCTGGCTGGCCTCTTCCTACATTTCCTAACGCCGCCTTCTCAGGGTGTTAAGTTCCCACTATCTTCTAACAGCCTCATACTGCACTAGCTCAGAAAGTTAGCCAACTAGTCCTGTTAAAAATTAACTTCCTTATTCTGTAACATTTACTGTATTGTTTGTATGCACTACCTGCATTGTGTATTCTGTTCTATTATGTATGACGTGGAACCTTGTGAAGGAGTCTGTAACATTTACTATATTGTTTATTCTGCTCTAACTGTATTGTATCTCTGTAACTATTATAAGTGACGTGGAACCTTAGTAAAGGAGTCTTTGACTCAAAGGTATTTCTGACCCCTGAAATAAATAAATAAATAAAATAAAATCATTTGTTCCAAGGGTTTTTAAGTCAGTTTGAAGGCATTAAGTACCTTCTGCTCTCATAGTCTTTAACAAAATGCAGGGACTCCACAGACTTGTTCTGTTCCTTGGTCCAGATCCCAAACTAGTGACTTCTTTCAACATGATAGATCCACCTCATGCCCCTTCCACATGAATAAAAAAAAGGTGGGATGGACCTTTTTGAGCTTCTTGGGTGGAGGTGGGGTGGATCTTACTTCCCCCCAAAAAACAATGCTGCCTCCCACTACTCAGGTTCCAGTTCTTGTACCACCCATTTAAGAAAGAAAATAGTACCCTGCAACCATTGACTAACATGAAAGCGTATTTATTTGAGGGTGGAAAACATTTCTTGGAGGAGGGTAAGGTGGAGGAGACTATTTACAACTTCAGTCAGTTCCACAGACAGAAAACATGACATCACTCCTTTTGTACATGCAATACTCCTGTCGGCTCCACCCACTGTCGTAAAAAGGGGAAGAGACAGCAACATTTTTCTAGGCCAAGGTGTGGGTGAAAGCCTGTTGGAGAATATGGTAGCAGACATTGTTCAAGCCGCATATGGACCCCCCATGATATTCTTCTTGTGTTGTTCCAGTATGACCAACCTCGGTATCAAAGATTATTTATTTAGGGAGTAGCCCAATTCCAATCAAGGCATAATTTAACATTCTATTGCAGACTGGAATATAATGAGCCTACTCACCCATATGCATTTAAAAATTGTTGTTTTATTGTTATTTTTTAGTTCAAAACAGTGTTGAATCTGTTATACGTTTCGGATTAATTCCTTCATCAGTGACCCACTGTTTGTTTACTCTAAACATGAAATTAAATGATATGCAGATATTATTTCCTTGTCATTTTTAACCAATATATTATAAACATCAGATTATTCAAACCCACTTAGATACTTACAAATACAAGATCGAAAATGTCATCTTGTTCTTTTGTTATATCAGTTATAAAATGCATATGTACATATTGGTTCTCATATTGTACTTGCAATGAATTATTGTTGTATATTGCAAAGCATTCTTCACCCTTATACTATAGCATATTTTCTTAATTTTAGATCTTGTATCATTTCATCTATTTCTGTATTTTTTTCTTTGGTGAAATACTTTCTATATTATAAAAAAGATATGTGTGTTTTCATACTAGGATTCATACGAGGATACTGTATGAGGCAACAAATGCTGAAATGCCCATAATGGCCTCAGGCCTACAGTTAACCATTTGGAGACTTATTCAAATTCCTAATAACATCGAGTCTATTTTTAAAAGTTATTTTTTTATCACTAATTGCAACAGTAGTTGGTAATTTATTCCATGGTGCAACGGCTCGTTGGGAGAAGTTAGCCCTTTTTTTAGTATTATATTTGTTTCTGGATAATTGAAGTGGATGACCTCTCGTGTTAATCTTAATCTGTTTAAGGTCAAGACCACGTTGAGCAAACAGGTGTTCATCATTATGTAAATCCCATAAAAGCAAGAGATCACCTCTTGTCCTTCTCTCTTCCAATGACATTAAGTTGAAATTTATTAGTCTGTCTGGATAGGAAATTGTTTTTGAGGATACTAGATGTTTAGTTATCCTTCTCTGTACTTTCTCAATTCTGGCCACATCCTTTTTTTTATATGGATTCCACAACTGTGAGCCAAAATCTAAATGCAGTCTAACATAAGCTCTATACAAAAGAAGTAGCACATCTGGATTATTTGATGTCATATTATGATGTATAGCCCACCATATCCTATTTGCTTTACTTCTAGTATTAGTGATATGTGTGTCAAATATCAGCCCTACATCAACAGTAATACCTAGATCTTTTTCGCTGTCCTTACTGATTAACATCTTATCATAAAGAAAATAATGATGTTTAGAGTTCTTTTTTCCAAAGTGCAAGACACAGCATTTTGAAGTGTTGAAGCAAAGATTCAATTTAAGGGACCAAGTTTCAAGCATATTTAGGTCTTCCTGAATTACAATAACATCATAATCACTGCTTTACCACCAAAATTCTTTCTTAGGTAATTGCTGTTCCTTAAATTCATATAGTCTTAGTATTACTCTCTTCTTTAGTCATTTATACATCCTTTTAAATATTTATCCTGTTTCTTTAAATCACATGAAAAGTAATAAAATATAATCTGAGACTGTTTCATTTCTTGTTTTCTTTTATCTCTGCATATGTTTATATGGGCATACTTTACACATATCCATTCACTATTTCCAACAACATTGTTTATACTAGATATCATCTCCGTTATTTTTAACGGAGTACTGTAGTTGTCATTGGATCACATAAGGAAATGAAGACTCAGTCCACATCTAGCGTGGATGCTTGCTGGCAGCATTTATTGAACACCAATTTCTATTTACAATTCAATTCTTATCAAGTTACACATTTCATATCCAGTCCAGCAGAACACTTTAATAATCCAGTCCATTTCCACATTCCTTGATCTTCTGCCTTGGTCTTCTTTGCCAGATCCTTGTCTTTGGGGTCCAGATGCCAGATCCAACCCCACTACACCATCACCAGTACCAGGTGTCAAACTTACCAGGACCTCCTCCCTCCTAGGTCCAGACACTAAGACATGACCCCTAGCACTACACGCTTTGCCCCTCCCCCTTTTACGTGCATGTCTAGGTGCCATTTGTCCCCAGCCCCAGTTGTCCTGCCCCCTTCCCTTCTGTCTGCCACCCGCTTGTCACATATCTTGCTCCCCCTTCTGCCCCTCCAGTGACTTATCTTAAGCTCAGAGATAGAAGCTGGAACTCCCCACCCTGAGGGCTAGCATCTTGGGCTCCTCCTCTCCCACCTACCAACTAGGTCTGTCAAAGGGCTTAGGAAAAAACACATACCAAATTCCAAGAGGTGGACCCCATTCAACCTATAAACCTCTGAGGCCTCAGAGGAAATGTCCTTGTGCTGTATATGCACCCCCATATTTCTATGACCAGTCTGGCTACCTTCCTATTGAGACACTTCCTCCTCTTTTCTATGGATCTGACTTCTCTGACATGGTGTCATATCCTTCTGGAGGTGATCTCAAACCAGCTGATCACCACCCCAGGCCACCACCCCTTCACCCTTTCCAAATCCACTACTATGGCCTGCACAACCACCTACACTGGATTTCCCCTAAGTAGTTATCCCCCCAGATGTATTATGAGCATGTTTGGCCTGCTCCATCGCACCCTCAGCTCCTCTAACAGTGACATCAGCTGGGCTCATTTCATGCCATGGATTACCTTCCAATGCACCTTTGTGTGCTCCAAATCCATCCTCAGTTGCATCCCACTATGTCTGGGTGCTGCAATTTTTCTGCCCAATAAAAGAATGCCCCATGATCCAGATGTGCCTCTGTACTTCTCCTGCCAGGTAAAAAGACACTCCATTTCATTACTTCCTAACATACTTTTTGTAGCAGTTGGACCTCCACTTCCCCACCCTCTTCAACTCTTCCTCCAACTTCCCCCTTGCTTCAGCCTCTGACACCACCCCTATCCTACACATTTTAAAGCCTTTTTAGGACCCCATCTACCTGGAATCCCAGCACTGGACTCCCATCCCTATGCCTGAACTAAGTTCCCACTCCCCATAATCTTCTGTATTCTCCCAATTCCCTAACTGCACTAACCAACCAAGGAGCCTGCCACCGCAGCACAACCTCCTCCCCCTTCCCGAGCTGATCATTTTTTGATCTTGGCAGTCAGACCACCACAGAACCCTGACCAAAACTGACATCAGCCTCCTTCAATCCCCCCCATGAGTTGGATTTCTGCTACACTACCGCCTCACTTATGTGAAATGCCCCATTTCACCATGAGAGTGAAAAGATGGCCCAAAATAAGCAGGCTTCCTTGGCTGATGTACAAACATGCTGTATTGATCCTAGAAGTCAGAACAAAAGCTGCCCCATTATGGGTTGCTGTTTGCCCATCCTCACCCCTTGGCCAACCCAGGAGCATCCATATTACTGCCTTACCCTTTGTCGGGTCAGGCCATGCCCTGTGGCTACAGGCCCATCAAATGCACACCAGCTGTACCCCCATGATGGAGTGGGCCATCCCTTCCCCCATCTCTTGACCATGTATTGCTTTACCTGGTCCTCTGTGACTGGCATACCTACCTCGAACCCCTCATGCACCTGGAGCTCCTGGAAAGTACCCCACTCCCCCATATGTCTTTAGCATGTTGGCTGACTGGGAATTCTGATACAACCATCAGGCTCTCTCAAGCCAATCTCCCACAACTAGACCAGAACCTTGGTCCTGTGTACTGCTGCTTGTAGTGCCAAAACCTGGAACCTGTTTAACTGCAAGCAGGAGACACTGTCAGCAGTCTCGCTTTGTATCCCCTCATTATGCCTAGCCTGCCTCACCCCAAGTGCTCGGCCAGGCCTCTGAGATCCATTTCCCTTTGAAGTATGCTCTCATCCCAGCTGTTTTATCAAACAAACTGGGGAATATGGTAGTGGGCAGGACAGTAGTGTGGTGGATAGGTAATTGGCTAGGTAGTAGGACACAGAGAGTGGTGGTAAATGCCTGTCACTCCACAGAGGGAAGAGTGACCAGTGAGGTACCACACGTATCTGTGCTGAGGCCGGTTCTATTCAACATCTTCATCAGTGACATTGCACAGGACATAGAAGGCAGAATTTCCCATTCACTGATAACACGAAGCTCTGTAAAAGAGTGGACATGCCAGAGGGTGTAGACAGAATGAAGAGGGACCTGCAGAAGCTTGAAGAATGGTCAAGGGTATGGCAGTTGAAATTCAATGCAAAGAAGTGCAAGATAACACATATAGAAAAATAGAAACATAGAAGTTGTCGGCAGATGGGGACCGTACAATCCATCAAGTCTGCCCTTGGCTTCCTACACCTCTACTTAGCTGCCTGTATGTGTATCTCACAGTGTCTGTCCCATGTCCGCTGGAATTCCCTCACTGTCTTGGCTCCCACCACCCACTCTGGCAGGCTATTCCATGGTTCCACAACATGCTCTGTGAAGAAGAATATCCATGTATTGCTTCTGAACTTTCCTCCCTTAAGTCAAGGGTTGTAGCCTTTAGTCCTGCTGTAGTTCTTTACCTGAAAGAGGTTCTGCACATGCACCCTGTTGTTGTCTTTAAGGTATTTGAATGTTTCTATCATGTCCCCATAATTCCTGCATTGTTCAGTGGAGTACAATTTGAAGTCATCCAGTCTTGCCTCATATGATTTCTGATGCGAGCCCTGCACCATCTTTGCTGCTCTTTTCTGTACCATCTCCAGCCTATCTATGTCCTTCCTGAGATGTGGCCTCCAGAAATGGACACAGTACTCCAGGTGAGGCCTGACCAGGAACCGATACAGGGGCGTAATTACTTCATGCCTTCTGCTTGTGATGCCCCTCCCTATGCATCCCAGGATATCACTAGCCTTTAGTGCTGCCTTTTCACATTGTCTACTGACCTTGAGGTTATCTGATATGACCACCCTAGGTCTCACTCCTGTCAGGTAGTCACCAGCTGTTCCCCTCCCACTGAGTACAGTTTCCCTGGGTTACTCTTTCTCTAGCACATGATCTTGAATTTTTTGGCATTGAATTTCAATTCCCAGGTCTTGGACCACTCTTTACTGTCCCTCTGTTGTGTCTACCCTGTTGCTGATTTTGGTGTCATCTGCAAACAGGTACACCTTTCCCTCCAGTTCATTCGCAATGTCACTGATGAATATGTTGAAGAGGATTGGCCCCAGAACTGAACCCTGTGGGACCCCGCTAGTCACCCTCCTTGCCACAGACAGAGTGCCATTTATTAATATTCTCTGAGTTCTCCCATGTAACCAGTTTCTGACCCAGTTTGTAACCTCAGGCACAATTCCCATGTTCTCCAGTTTTCTGATTAGTCACCTGTGCGGAACAGAATCAAAAGCTTTGCTGAAGTCCAGGTAAACCACATCCACTGCCCCATCCTGATCCACTGTTTTGGTGACCCAACTGAAAAAATCAACCAGATTTGTCTGGCAGGACATCCCTGCCATGAAACCGTGTTGATTTTTGCTGAGCTGACCAGTTCACTCAAAAAAAGTTATGATTCTTTCCTTCAGCAGGGACTTCATCAGTTTTCCGACAACTGATGTCAGACAAACCAGACAGTAGTTACCTGGCTGTTTCCTGCTTCCACTCTTGTGGAGTGGTACTACTGTTGCACACTTCTGATCCTCTGGCATCTCCCAGCTCCTTAATGATCTGTTGAAGAGCACTGCTGAGGGGGCTGTCAGTTCCCTCCCTAGTTCTTTCAGTATTTCCCATCTGGCCCCAATGCTTTATCTGCCTTTAACTTGTCTATTTCCTCCAGGACCCTTTCCTCTGTGAAGGGACCCGTGTCTATTCCTTCAATTGGACAGTTCGTTATGCCCATTGTTGTTCCATTACCATCTGCTTCCTGTGTGAAGTCTGAGCAGAAGTACTCATTAACTGCCTCTGCCTTCTCCCAATCTTGCTCTGTGGTTTGTCCGTATTTTTTTGTAATTCTAGCAATGTCCCCCTTGGTCTTCCTTTTTTCATGTATGTGCCTGTAGAAGGTTTTGTTACCCTTTTTACTTCCTGAGCTATCCTAACCTCTGTTTGAGCCTTTGCATTTCTTATCACTTTCCCTGTCTCTTTTAGTTTCTGTTCATATTCCATTTCATATGCCTTGTTCCCCAACTCCTTGTACTTTCTGAAGGCTATGCACTTTTCTCTCACCATGGTTGCCACCTCCTTGGAAAACCATAGTGGGTTTTTCCTCCTTTTGTTCTTACTAACCTATTGGGCACACTGTGATATGACCATGGTTATTGCATCCTTCAGCCTTGACCAATATTCCTCAACAATCCTTTCTGTCACGTTACTAAGGTTGTCTCTTACGCAAGCCTTCATGTTTGTGAAGTCTGCCCTCCTGAAGTCAAGGACCTTCAGTTTGGAGTGTGTAGAGTCTACAGTCCTTTTTAACCTGAACCATACCGTGTTATGATCACTGTTGCTGAGGTGGTTCCCTACTTCGACCCCTGTAACCCTATTGCTATTTGTGAATATCAGAACTAGAACCATGCTACCCCTTGTGGGTGATGTCACTTAGTTGACTTAGGCCTGCTTCCTATAGTGTGACTAGGAATTCCCTGCTCTTCTGTGATGCCGCTGTGTGGGCACTCCAGTCTATGTCTGGCTGACTGAAATACCCCACCAGCACCATGTCCCCTTTGCCTGACATCTGGAGGATGGTTTCCAGGATTTTCTTATCCCTAGCTTCCTCCTGATTTGGGGGTCTATAGATTATTCCTACTCAAATGGGTTTCTGGCTTCCGGCCCCTATTGTGATTCATAGATTCTCTGTTTCCCCTAGTGCCTGCTGCATTTCTGTAGCATTGATGTTATCCTTAACATATGGGGCACAAAAACCCTGGAACAACATATCAGTTGGGGGGGTGAGGATATATCATGCACCACCAAGTAGGAAAGGGACCTTGGGTTTATCATCTCCAATGACCTCAAGGTAGGAAAACAGTGTGACAAGGCAGCAGGTAAAGCAAATAGGATGCTGGGATGCATGGGCAGAGGCATCACCAGCAGGAAAAGGGAGATCATAATTCCACTATACAAGACACTAGTGAGGCCCCACCTGGAGTACAGTGTACAGTTCTGGAGACCTTACCTACATATTGACATAGACAGTGTAGAGAAGGTTCAGAGGAGGGCAGCAAAGATGGTACATGGATTGCATCATAAGTCCTATGAGAACAGGCTGAAGGACTTGAATATGTACTCCATGGAGAAGAGAAGGGAGAGAGGGGAATATGATAGAGACATGCACGTACCTTACTGGGAGGAACGGAGTGCAGGAATGTGCTATTTTCCTGCAAAAAAAGATGTTTCAGGACTAGAGAGCATGGGATGAAGTTGGAGGGAGAGCGATTCAGAGGAAATGAGAAGAAGAATTTATTCACAGAAAGGGTGGTGGACAAGTGGAACACCCTTCCAGAGGAAGTTGTGGGGGCTGAAACAATCATGGGATTTAAGAATGCGTGGGATAGACATAAGGGAATTCTGGCAGTCAGAGGTAAGGGGCAACAGACTTCTAGAAAAACTTAAAATGAACTTACAAGCTTAAATGGGCAGACTGGATGGGCCATAGGCCCTTATCTGCCAACAGTATGTATGTATCTACATATCTCCAATGCCTCAGAAGGCATCCATGTATAACTACATATCTGTATTATAGGCCCACTCTTCCTGCCAGAATGTGACGCCATTGTAATTCTCCAGAAAAGCTGCCCAAACCCTGCAGGTCTTCCAGCACCTCCTTAGTTATATCTGCCCAGTGATGAGGTAATTTTGCCTTTCCCATGGTGTGCATCAACCTCCAGGTAAACACTCTGCCTGAGCTTATGACTCTGCAGGCAAAATTAAGGTGCCCCAGCAGCTGCTGTACTAATACCAGTGGCACCCACCTCCTGCCCTCCCACCTACTGCAATAAAACCCGAAGGCGTGCTACCTTATCACCTGGGAGACAAAAACATTCCTGCACACTGTCAACCTCTATGCCCAGAAACTCAAGCTTGCATGCTGGGCCCCTCAGTCTTCCCTTCCACCAATGGGATCCCTATTAACCCCCACAGTTGTTTAAAGTCCACCAGCATCTTTTCCATCTCCTGTATCCCATTCCCAATAAGCAGAAAATCATCCAGGTAATGGGCTACCCACTTGTGCCTATAACTCCACCCTAAAACCCACTGTACCCAAGAGCTGAAGGCCTCAAACGTAGAACACACCACTGAACAACCCATGGGCATGGCTTTATCAAAATTCACCCCACCCTCATATTGAAAGCCCAACAGATCCCAATCCTCATGCCTGACTGGCAGCAGCCAAAATACAGACTTAATGTCTGTCTTCGACAGCCACGTCCCCGGGACTGCCCTAATCACCACTGCCTGTTCCAGCGATGTGTAGGACACCATCTGTAGGTCATCAGGGATCCAGTCATTTACTAATTCCCCCTCTGGATACGACAGATGGTGGATCAGGTGAAACTTGCCCAACTGCTTCTCGGGAACAACCCCTAAGGGCAAGATCCAAAAATACACACAGAGGGATGCTGGGAAAGAGCCCTCCACTTTGCCAGCCATCACTTCCTTCTGAATCTTCTTCTTAATTATATCCTCCTTCCCCCTCACTGATCCCAAGTTCTTTGCCCTCATTCCTTTACACAGCCCACCAAAACCTAAAGGAACACCCTCCTTGAAACCCTGCTGCAGCAGCACCCCCCTTCCCTTGTTCAGATAAAATCATGTCCAGGCCTCAACCACCTCCCTGACTACCAGGGTTTTGGCTAGGGTGAAACCCCACTGCCCTCCTTAGCCATGCCCTCAATTCCATCTGTAGTTGGAATTGTAACCTCCCCTGCTATATGCCTCTCCCTCTCCCAGTGAATCCCCCCCATAGCCACCCCAAAAGGACTGCTTATGTCCTTGCTCCTAATGCAAGCTGCCCCAGTCCCCACTCACCCATCAGCCAGAAGCTGGGTGCTGCCCAGAACACTTAGAACACACGTGCCTGAACTTGCATTTTTTCCATGTGCAGGATGCTTTGTTATGCCCCCAGCAGGTCTTGGTCACTGGAGTGGGGGCACTCTTCTTACTGGGCTCCCACCCACTAAGCTCTGCTGGCCCTGACAGAGTCCTCACCCATAGTTCAGAATGGGTGCAGTCCCAGTGCAGGTCCCCTTTTGCTACCATCCGCTTCCTAAACACCACGTCCTACTTAAGCTACCCATAACCAAGCTTAGCCTTGTAAGAGTCCTGTATGATGGCTGTGTATATCAGGAGCGGGATTGCGAGCTCCAGCTGCCTCTCCAGCACCAGAGCACTGTAAATCAGGAAACCCGCTTGCCAGGTATCTATGTTCTTCCCCTTGTATTTTGCTTCCTCCTCCTTGTGACCCACCACCGCCAAGGCCACTGCCATCTTAGGCTTACCCATGAACTCCTTCTGCTCATACTTCCATGTTCTGTCTTCATCTACCAGCCCAACAATTCCATGTATACCCTCTTCCAGATCTTCCCCTTAATGGAGGTGGGAATATGGTCCTCCAGAGTGAAACCTGGTGGCCTATTGTACAGCTTCTTCCCCTTTTTCTTGTCATCCCCTGCCCTGGAGCCCTCACCACTCCCTTTCCTTATCATTTTATTAATTTATTTACCTTATTTAAGTCTTTGGTAACTGGGTTAAGTGCACTGATCCAGTACTACTCCAGTACTCCAGCACTTGAAGTGCCTTCTCCATCTTCACCAGCCCCTTCTCCCCCATGTCCCAAGAAGCCCCTCTAGATATTTCTTCAAATCACCCTCATTGGACAAGTCCGTATTTCCCTTACTCCCACCAGGTCTTGGACTCTCCAGTGCCAGTGTAGGTTCTGGCTGAGGAGCCAACGGCAGGTGCGGCACAGCTCCACATGGCCTCTCCCCCCCTGCCCTGGCCCACTTACCCCTCCAGCTCCTTCCTCTTCCTCAATGCCTCCTCTTCTTCTTCCTGAAGCCTTGCCACCTTGATGAGGTCCATAATCTTGTCTATCAGCTTGGACGCCTCTTCCCTCAGCTTGGTGCTGGAAACCAGGGCTCGTTTTGATGCCATATTCCTCCACTGTAGAAAAAACAGAAAACAAAAGGAGGGTGGGTGAAGATCTCAAAGAAAAACAGTGCCCTGAAACCCCTAGTCCTCTTGTTAAGCACCACCTACTTGCTTACCACTCTGAGGGCTGCTGTCGCAGTCCTGCTGTGCATCAACCTCCCCATGCCATGGAATGGAAAGCCAGCCATGTATCCCTAGGCTGAAACCCCAGCTGGCACCCAGGCTAGCTGCCCCTGCCAGCATGCTCTGCTCTGAACACCATCCCCCCCCAGGAAACGGGGATGTGCCAAGCCTAGGTCCCTCCATCTCTTGCTAAGATACCAGAACTCCACCCATGCACTCTTGACCCTTGTGGTGTACATCACCACCCTCACCCCCCATCCCCTGCCCCGAACCCCCCTACATGTGATCCGTGGCCATCTACCCAACAATGGTGCCCCACCTTCTGGCTTCCAGAGCCTCCTAAAGACCCATTCGGCCCTTCCACCCCCCCTCACTATGCTGCCCCCGTGGCCTGGGCTCTGTCCTTACCTGGGCTGTTGCCACTCATGAGTCTCTTTGAGGATGTGAGGCCACCCACAGGCCCTTCCTCATCTGCCCTTAGTGCTAACCGCATGGGTCACCTTGACCGCCTTCCCAGCCTGCTCAATGGCCATGTCACTGTTTCATCCTCAAGCCAACAAAGAGTAGAGGGGATGGAGGGAAGATGAGAGAAGAGAACCACCCCCACAGCCTCCTCTTCACCCAGGGTCCCGGGTCAGGAAGCCCGAATGCTGGATCCCCTTCCCCCCCACCATGGCACCGGGCACCTCCGCTCAACCCTGTGGCTCTCTGCCATCAAACCACCTTCTCTCTTGCTCTCCCCACCACAATAGCCAATTATGTCCATTGGCAAGTGTCCATATCTATAAACTAAGTCTTTATTCAAATGGAACAGCAGTTCTGGAACAGAAATATGTGCACCATTTCTCCAAGGAAATCTATTCTTTACCTTCCTCTGTTGAGAAGTTTAGAAGTGGGGAAGAGATAGACTGCTCAAATTAGATGCAATTTGAGACACCAAACAGGCTACACACTCCCCAAATTAGCATTAGAAAGTAATTTAGGGTCTACTACTTTGAAAGGCAGTGTGTGCCACACCTCCCAGTGACCCTAACCTGAGTGCAGATTAGGGCACAAAAACACCAACTTGGAAGGCCCCCAGGCCAGCCAACCAGTTGCGTGGAGCCAGTACGGACCAGGTGCCACCCCTCTCCTGCACCCTACATCACTCTGCCCCATGGGTTACACTTGCACCTGTCCATTGTGCCCTTCCAGGATGCCACAGGCTCACCCTTAGCCAAAAGGCCCACCACGTGGCTCAACCATGTCCCAGCTAGGCCAAACTCTCCACCGGGGGAAAACCAAATGACAAGAGGCTCCCCCTCCTGCCAACCAAACTTCCCCAATGCCTTCACAGCCCATCCCACTCTCTGTGCTCTGTCCACCACAGGAAGTGGCTTCAAAAAGGCTCCTCTGAACTGCACAGAGCCCACCATCCTCCTGTGACCCCCATGGCATTCCTCAGATCTGGACCAAACCACATAGCCCACTCTAGACCCCTCTGCATGCTGCGGAGAATCTGCCTTTTACCAAAAATGCCATTAGGCCCTCTACAAGGCCATCAACCAACTGACCACCTCTCCCAACAGCCACACAGTTGCCACCTTTTTCAAACAACAGCCAATAGACCTACCACATGGCTGCCGGCTAACAAGTCAGCTCTCTCAGGGCTGTGCAGCCTCCACAATACAAAAATGGCCATCAGGCCCACCATGTGGCTGCCAGCCAACCGGCTGCCTCCCTCAAATGGCTGCATATGCCTCCACAAATGAAAACCACTCCCAGAAAGCTAATTGGGGCAGTGCTACCACCGCCTCTGTACCACAAAACTGCCCCGTGAACCAATTCCGACCAGCAGGACAAAACGTCTTCCACTCCACTTGAGTTGCCCTTTCTCTCTTTTTCTTTTTTTGTATGAATTGCTTTCCTCTGGGGGCCTGCACACCTTTGCCAGAAGGAATACCTCACAACAATAAGGCCCCTAAAACCACTCCTGTTCAATCTATGCCCTCGGTACAAGCCTTGTTCAGTCTCTCTCACTGAGAAAACTTTGCTGAGCACCTCATTTCTAATTGCAGCTCAAATGCCTCTCCTGCGTCATTTCTTCATTTTGCTAATAAATTCATATTGCAAGACAATTACCTGATCCAGTACAGCCATTTTACAGGCCAAAGAAGCCCAGCAGAAATTTCTACAAATTATTTAAAATACTGTACCATCCCTTGGCAAGGCCCCCATGTGACTCAGAGACCTAGTCAGACCTGCAGGCCTTCACCTTACCTAGCTGGTGCTCAAAGACTCCAACCTGCTGCCACAGTGAAGTGCTAAGAACTTGTAGTAAATCAAATTCCAAGCAAGGGTGGAGGAATGGTGAAATGTATGGCAGCTTAGATTCAATGCTAAGAAGTACAAGGTAATGCACTTGGGAAACAAAAACCCAGGGGAAGAGTACACAATGGGGGGTGAGATACTGACAACAGTGAAAATGGAAAGGGACCTGGGGGTAATTATATCAGATGACCTAAAGGCGGGCAACCAATGTGAGAAGGCAGTAAGGAAGGCTGGGGGGATACTGGGATGCCTAGTGAGAGGCATCAATAGTAGAAAACAGGAAGTTGTTATCCCTCTGTACAGACAGTTGGTGAGACCCCATCTGGAGTACTGTGTGCAGTTCTGGAGACCCTATCTCTGCAAAGACATAGACAGAGTGGAGTCAGTCCAGAGGAGGGCAACCAAAATGGTGCAGGGTCTGCGCCAGAAGACATACGAAGAAAGACCAAAGGAGCTTAATATGTATACCCTTGAGGAAAGGAGGAAGAGAGGGGACATGACTGAAACTTTCAAGTACCTCAAGGGAATCAACAAAGTCCAAGAGGGTAGCATCTTTCAGAAAAAGAGATGTGCAAGAACAAGGGCGCACAATTTGAAGATAGAGGTGGATGGCTCAGAGGTAATGTGAGGAAGTATGTTTTCACGGAGAGGGTTGTGGATGCATGGAACAGCCTCCCTGAGGAGGTTATGGAGTCAAGAACAGTGGGGGAATTCAAGAATGCATGGGACAGACATAAGGCAGTCCTAGTGGGGGGTAGGAGGAAGTAAGCTGTTGGTTAAGTAGGACCTGCAACTTATCTGTTAGGTAGGAAAATGAGCAGACTAGGTGGGCCAATTGGTCCTTATCTGCCATCAAATTCTATATTTCTATGTTTCAAAAGGGAAAGATCTGATGGTTGCTTCACCTTATAAACCCCCTCAAGACCCCAATCAAGACCCCTCCTGGCCCCTCCCTGCATCCAGTCATTGCCCTGGCCCTGTACCTGCATCACCTGACACTACCTGTATTACCTCAGTGATTACATCACTAGGCTCCACCCTCTCCCCCGGCTGCATCTCCTTCTCCCCTTCCCCTTCCCTAATCCCTGGTCATTTCCTTCTGGGCCACATGACAATTCAAGTTGTCTTTTAGTGGCAACCCTATTTTTCTCATTACAGTGCTCACTCTCCTTATATCTTAAAAGATGTTACAAAGCAGTATCAATTTCTCAATAACGTACGGTATAAGGCAATATAAAAATATTTCATTTTTTATAATGTATCTGTTAGTGTTTCTGTGAGCCCACATTGCTATGCTGTGTTCTAAAGCATTTGTATTGGCTGAAAAACTTTCTTTAAAACATTTTTTGTTGTTGTTTGAACTGTGCAATTACCTTGTTCTGGTGGTCACCATTTTTCCTCAGTTTTGTATCTGAAAAGATGTTATAGAGCAATCTTAGTATTTCATTTCTATCTGTTACTGCATTTCTATGCACAGTGCTTACATATTAAAATTCACTTACAGTTTCATCTCTGGAGCACAACGCGACCTCCCATTCTTTCTTTCTCGGAGATAATGCGCTGACTCACCTTACTGCTTTTATAGCAGAGGAAGGAGAGAGAGAGAAATCAGGCACACAGTGTGTGCTGACACATGACCTTTCTGCAACTGAGGGAAAAGGGGCTACCGGCACACCAAAGAAACTGGTATGGGAGACAGATGAGGGGACAAACAAGAAGCAGGACCCTCAGGAGGAATAAAAACAGGAATAGAAGGCAATATAGAAACATAGAAACATAGAAATTGTTGGCAGATCTGGACCGCAAGACCCATTGTATGTGGCCGCTGACCCTATGTGGTCAATGGCTTTTCATCACTCCCTTCCCTCTCAGGGTTCCCTTGTGCCTGTCCGAGGCATGCTTAAACTCCTCCACTGTACTTGCCCCCACTACCTCTTGTGGCAGACTATTCCAAGAGTCAGTTTCCCTTTGTGTGTTGAAAAACGTTCTCACAATACCTCTTAATCTAACCCCCTCCAATTTCACATCATGCCACCGGTTCTAGTACTTTTTCTACAGTGGAAAAGGTCTCCCACCTGCACCTTGTTTATGCCCTTGAAGTACTTGAAAGTTTCAACCATATCACCCCCACTTTCCTCTCTCCTCTCCTCTCCTCTCCTCTCCTCTCCTCTCCTCTCCTCTCCTCCAGTGAGTACATATTGAGGTCCATTAGTCTTTCCTCATATGCTTTGTGGTACAAGCCCTGTACCATCTTTGTCACCCTTCTCGGGATAGTCTCCACCTTGTTTATGTCTTTGCATACCTTGCACAGGTGTGGCCTCCAGAACTGCACTCAGTACTCCAGGTGAGGCCTTACCAATGTTTTATAAGCAAGGCAAGTTTTATTTATCAGGTGTCCAATCCCAAGGGCTCTAGGTGCCGCACACATCCAAAATCACAAAAAGATTACATAGCCTCATAAAATAAACAACAGTATATAAATTACAGTCAACATCATAAAAAATTAGAAAAATACTAAAATAAAGTAGGTTATAAATAAACAGTGCATGGGCGGGGGTGGGTACGGGGAAAAGGTCCCCGAAGTTCAATCCATCAGGTCAGGGAAGGCCTAACTGAAAAGGTGAGCCTTGAAAACCTCCACTGAAGGGGCCTTCTGTATACAGTAGCTGGTGGAAGCAAATTCCACAGGACAAGGCTAGCGACACTAAATGTTCTATCGCCAGCCATTTTCGGCCTTGTCCTGGGAA
Source organism: Neoceratodus forsteri (assembly GCA_016271365.2). Taxonomy (NCBI): domain Eukaryota; kingdom Metazoa; phylum Chordata; order Ceratodontiformes; family Ceratodontidae; genus Neoceratodus; species Neoceratodus forsteri. The sequence continues at coordinate 1,273,169,990 of CM057450.1, read as the reverse complement.
CTACAAGGAGGCCCCTAGAGAAGGATTGGAGGGAGTGGGCAGAAGTAGCAGGTGTCAAAAGTCTGACAGATAACCCAGGCCCAAACCATATAGGGCCTTAAAGGTGAGTAATCCCATGTTAAAGAGGATCCTACACCTGACTGGCAGCCAGTGCAGTTCACACAGCACTGGAGACTGCCCAGCCAATAACCTGGCCACTGTGCTCTGCACTAGCTGAAGCAGGTGGATGCAGCCTCCCAAGACCCAGAGGTAGAGCGCATTACAGTGGTCAAGCCTAGACGATATGAAGGTATACACCAAGGTGGGAGGTCCATGGGCAGGATAAGGGGCTTAACCATGGTGACATTCCACAGATGGTAAAAGCTGATCCAGACAGTGGATGACACCTGTGCCTCAAATGTCAATCCACTGTCGAAGGTTACGTCAAGGTTGCGCACCCTAGAGGAGGTCTTCAATGGCACAGGTCCCAGAAAAAAAATGGTTTCTGCACTAGAGGCCACCCTGTTCCACCCTTTGTTAGACACCACCAGTACCTCTGTCTTATCGGGGTTCAGTCACAGACAACTGGAGGCCATTCAGTCATTGATCTCCACCTGGCAGTTGTTTAGTACTTCCACTGAATTTGATGTCCCTGGTGCAAAGGAAGAATACAGCTGGGTGTCATCGCATAGCAATGAAAATCCAGACTGTACTTCCTAATGCTCTCACTCAGGGGCAGCATGTACACAGCAAACAGCATTGGGAACAGGACTGAATCCTGAGGTACTCCACAGGACAGATGGCTAGGGGAGGAGGAGAAATTCCCCATCACTACCCTTTGCCTCCTATTCGTGAGATAGGACTCAAACCAGTAGATGACAGTGTCAATGACCCCACAAACTTTCCTCGGGGGTAAAGCAGCACACAATGGTCTACCATGTCAAATGCTGAGAGAGGTTGAGTAGAATGAGAATTGTCCCCTCTCCTCAATCTCTAGCCCTGAGGAGATCATTACACACTCTAACAAATGCAGTTTCCATACTATGGTTTGCACAAAATCCAGACTGGAACAGATCATAGAGATCAAAGGCCAAGAGGTGTTCTTCCAACTGCGGTGCCACCACTTTTTCGATAATCTTCCCCAAAAATAGAAAATTGGAGATAGGATGGTAATTAGCCTTGACGTCCGGGTCTAAAGATGTTTTTTTCAAAATGGGATGCACCAATTCCTCTTTCAAGGCATCAGGAAAGATCCCCTCAGATAAAGAGCACCAGACAACCAAGGCAAACACCAGGCCAACAGTGTCTTCATATTCCATTAAGCAACATGTCCACACAGAGTCCACGTCACAGCAGGTGTGCTTCAGCTTGGATGCAATCTCAATGACCTCTGATGTCTCCACAGGCTTAAACTCCTGCAAATAGGCAGAGTGCTCTCCAGTTGCCCAGGCAACCACTGTCAGCCTCCGTAGGGCCCACTGGCAGACTACCTTGCCAGATGGCGGACACTCTGTCCGAGAAGAATCGAGCAAACTCCTCCCACAAAGTGTTAGAAAAAGTCTGTTTCGACTGGAGGCAGGCTGGATTAAGGAGTCTGTCCACAGTTTGAAACAGCACTGTTGGTCAATTCCTCCCAGCAGCAATCTCTCTTGACAATGGCATCACCACCTCCCACCTCATGCTAGTAATACCCCTGCCTATACACCCCAGCATGCCACTGGCCCTCCCCGCCACCTTTGCACACTGCCTTGATACCTTAAGGTCATCAGAGATGATAACCTCTAGGTCCCTTTCCTCTTTGGTGACAGTCAGCCCCCCCCAACCTGTAGCTCCCCCCAGGGTTCCCTCAACCCAGGTGTATTATTTTGCCTTTTTTCACATTGAACCTCAGTTGCCACATCTCTGACCATCTTTCAAGCTTCTCCATGTCCTTCTTCATTTTCTGCACCCCTTCTGGAGTATCCACCCTGTTATAGATCTTGGTGTCATCTGCAAACAAGCAGACCTTTCCTTCCAGCCCCTCTACAATGTCACTAATTAAGACATTGAACAGGACTGTTCCCAGTACTGATCCCTGCGATACCCCGCTGATCACCATGCTCTCCCCAGATTGTACCTCATTTACCTCCACCCTCTGTCACCCGTCTGTTAACCAGTTCCTAACCCAGTTCACCACCTTGTCTCCCATGCCCAGATTACCCATCTTGTTAACCAGCCTTCTATGTGGGATGTTGTTGAAGACTTTGCTAAAATCTAGGTAGGTGACGTCTACTGCACCTTCCTGATTTACTTCCCTAGTCACCCAATCAAAAAAACTATCAGATTTGTTTGACATGACCTTCCTGCTGTGAATCCATGTTGGCTCACATCTTGGGCACCCCTGGATTCCAGGTGTGCCACTATCCTATAGGACAAATGGAAAAAAGAAAGGAAAAGAAACAACAAGAAACAACACAAGAGATGAGAGCAACGAGGCCCCAAGTGAAAATCAGTTAGTTTACAACATTTCAAAAAGAGAACTAACAGATTTAGAAATATAAGTCCTTTCTAAGGGTCCATCTTTCTGTCCACACAGTCCCATAATGAATTCAAATTGAAATTAGACCTAAACATATTTTTTAGGAAAATAAGGCTAAAATATTTTTTTGAAACTCAGCCAGAAAAAAGAGAATACAAGCAATGCAGAGAAAGAGAAGAAAATGATACTTGGACAAAAATTACAGGTAAAATCTATGGGACCTATGCTCAAAAACGTGCGCAGTATGCACAAAAACTATGTAAATGCAGTGCGTAGCTATGTAGCGCACACCAGCCCATAACACCGCATGCATGAATAACTCTGCACATCATGCTGCGGCTGTGGGTATGCTGAGGTGAACTGTATACTGGGACGTGCACAGCATGGAGGAGGACAACAGCAATGTGGCCCTGCCCCTTGATCCCACCATATAAGGCAGTGCTCCCTGCCCCGTGCAATGGCACAAAAGAGAACAGTGTGCAGCAGCAATATGCAGACATGATGGCGGAAAGCAAGGGCACTTTGAAGGAGGCAGTGCAGGTCATGGACCAACCCAAGACAGAGCAGCAGAGAGCAGGCTGTGGCCATCAGAAGGAGCACCTCAGTGCCCATCCCTGCAACCCAAACTTCACAGGGGGCCAGATAGTGGCAATGGTGTCAGAGATTAAGGCACACTACTGCAGGTTGTGTGGACGCAGGCCCTAAGCACACTCACCGAGGTGAAGGTCAGGCTGTGGCATGACATCCAGAGTGCCTTAAATGTTGCAGGACCAGAGGCACAGATGCTGGATGCCATCAAGTATGAGTGGCATAACCTGCATGCCACAGTCAAGCAGAAGCTATCAGCAGCAGCCTGGGAACAGCAGGGCACCAACAGCAGCTCCCCGATGCTGATTCCCAGCTGACACCTAAGAAGCGCATGGTGGCAGACGCATTCATTGAGTTTGGCATCTGTGGTGAGTTGGATGGAATAGACACCCTAGAAGTTAGGTGTGATGTGACTGGACATCAGCACATGTGGGCACTCACCCATGCAGTGGACTAACAATGCTGTCATTTACCCCCTCAAACTGGCAGTGCATGAAGTCACCACAGCAGTGATGGGGTCACAGCACTAGGATATGGCAGGAATGCAGCCAGCGGAGGACAACAGAGGCCAGGCATGGCAAGGCACCAGTGAGTGACCATGCCACATGCATGCAAATGACACAGTGTGACTAGCCCTGTCTGTCCAACTGCATCTCTTTCCTTGCAGGGACAGAACAGGACACTGATGCATCAATGGAAGACAATGCAGAGGAGGACAACATCACCATCATCGCTGCCAACCATAAGTCACAGGCAACATCCACTGACAGTGGCAGAGAATATGCAGAGCAGCAGGCGACTGGCGACATGGCACTCAACACTGGCATAGCACATCTCGAGTCCCATGACACACCAGAGGACACACTCATGGCCAGACCACAGACCCCACCCACAAGCCACCAACAGGATGAAGACCACCCCGGACTTGATGACACTGGTGACACAACACAGGTGACCATGACAGGCACTAAGACACCAACCCATGAGCAGGAAGGCATGTGCATCCAGGACCCCAGTGACATCTGTGATGCCCCCCTCATGTGCCACACACTGTGGGTGAGGTAGACACTCAGGCACAGCACACCATTCAGACAGGTGGTGTGTGCCTAGTATGTGGCACAGCGAGACAGCAGAATGATGAAACAAGCATGGGATGAAGGTCCTCTGCCCTTCTGCAAGTCAGGCCCTCTGACAAGCAGGTCCAGTAATTTTTTTTTTCACAGCCCTATTTTTACCGCCTTACTGTGGCAGCTACCGGTGGGGGCATCCACTTGCCGGCCCTACCCTCAGGGAGAGCACCAGTCTCACTCACATGATGGGGGGTCTGGTACGGCCATGGCCTCCCTCACACCCTGCCTAGCCAGACCGTCCCCAGGCCCCCCCAGTGCGATTCCATGAGAGTCCTCCCGGCAAGGCAGGGTGCAGCTGTCCAGCTGCATGGTCGTGCCCAGCCATTTTTCCACCTAAGTTTGGATCCCACTGGAGCACGGATGTGCAATGACATCCAGGCACAACATGCCAACATCCGCCGTGCTCCCCCCACATGTCCACCAGCATGTAGTGCCTCTGGGCATCCCCAGGGGCTGCTACAGTGTGGTGAGATTCCCAAGCCCTCCCCAGGATCAAGAGAGCAGTCTACAGACCCTCAATCCTGATCCTCCCCTGCCGACCCACCGATGCCCGAGTCCGTTGCCGAACCTGGGTCGCTAGCGTGATGCGAGGTGTGGCGTCCAGCGTTTCACCCCTCAGTGCCACCGGGAAGCTAGCAGGTCCAGTAATGTGCCAGGATGACTGTCAGGCACACCACAATGGGACTGTGAGCACAGTGCACAGAGCCACACACCAGACACACACCATCAGAGCATAAAGAGTACCTCACACAAGCATGCATACACACATGGGCACCACGTCCACCCCTGGTGCACTTGGGCAACATCCCCATGCCCATGTGCACAACCCCTCCACACTCCCCAACATGCAATGACACACAAACACAGCCACACTCGTACCAGCATCACAGCGCATAGGGTGCAATCCCCACATGCAGCACAGAATGAATATTGGCATGCCCACAGCTCACACAGCCTTAGATGACCCCCACAAGATCCCCGAAATGCCATAAAAGGGGCATGCATGCATACCATGGGAGGCCACATTATGGATGCCATGGAGTACACCTCAGCACCCTGAGGTGCAGGCCCCCTCTGTCAGGCAATTAGGGCTGTAGCCCATCCCCACAGGTGCGTTCAGCACATGGGTCATAATCACACACCTGCCCCCCCAAAGCTGCCACACTCACATGCAGGGAGGCGCTACATGATGCTCATGTGGCTTATGTACATGCCCTCCATGCATGACTGTTTACAAATGCACACAGTGTTGCCCACTGTCACAAGGCAAGGCTGTGCTGACACACACAGGATGCGGTAACACATGACGGAAGGTGCCCTGCACAATGCCATCCTTACCTTCCTGCCACCGGCATGGTCATGGCCATGGTATGTGCCTGCAGCACCATCAGCAGGTAGCCCATCTGGCAACACCCCCCCCAGGTACTGGCACGCCACTACGTATAGCGATGTTTTGTGCAGCATGGTGCATGCCGTGAAGACCCAGCATGCCTTGCCCAGTGCCAGCATGAATGTTCCACCAGTATGGTCCAAGCATCGAAATCTCATTTTCAGTAATCTGAAGGCACATTCAATGATGTTCCTTGCCCTCCTATGAGGATGGTTGTATGCCTCCTCAGCAGCGCTTGCAGTTGCAGGTATTGGGGTCATTAGGTTCAGATGCAGGGGATAGCCAGAGTCACCTGTGGAGGGAAAGGGGAGACAGTGTCACAATGGTGCAGACATGCTGGTATAGGTATGTCAGTGTCACACAGCGCATACGGAACATCCACCCAGCAGCAATCTATCGATGCTCCTTGCACGTAGCGTGCCACCAATGTGTGATGTGCCCATAATTTTTATTTAACAGACTTTAGGATTACAACCTTTGAGTCAGGGACTCATTTACAAAGGCTCCACATCAGAAAAAACAAATGCAAACACTTAGTACATATAGACATAAAACAGCAGTTAAAGGTTACAGTTTTTTCAGTTATGCAATATTGCAGAATCAAGATCAGCTATACATTGCATTAATCACATCACTGAAAGCTGTATTTTACAATTTTCAAGAGAACAATAAGTTTGCTGATAGAGGGAGGTAGTAACATGTTTGATATTTACAGCTAAGTAGAGAACTCGACAGATATCTTGTGAGTGCAGCCAAAGCAGTCATTGTTAATAGGTAATGTTTGGTAGCCCTATTGGTAGGAGCTCAATGGCGGGTTGGTCTCATAAGATGATAGATAGGTACATGACCCGGCACTAGCTGGTAACCTGGCAGCGCCATGAAGCGAGAATGTGCTTTCTGAGGGCTGACTTGAAAGGTCCTAATTTGGAGATGGAGGAGACGTCAGAGGGGAGTTCATTGTACCAGACTGGGGCCTTGTGTGGGATTGACCTTTGGGCCAAGGAGGTTCTAACCCTTGGAATGGAACACACCTTAGTTGGCAGTGCGGGTGTTCACTGAGGTGTGGGAGGATAGGAGAGAGGCAGAAACCCCCAAGCGGGTAAGCCCCAGATGTATTTTCTTTGTGAGGAGACATGTTTGATAAAATAACATTTCATCCAGGGTGAAGAGATTTGTTAGGGCATATAGGGTACAACTATGAGTAAGCTTTGGTTTATGGCCAAGTGGATTTTGTTAAGGGCTGTGTGGTCAGCAGCCGAGTAGATAATGAGCCCATAATCGACTAGGGAGATGACTGAGGAAGTGACAGCCTGATTAAGGGCTTCCGGAGTTAGGCAATCCTTGTGCTGATACAATAGGCCTGTATGGATATTTATGGCTGATGATAGAGTGTCAATGTGTGAATGGAAGGAAAGGCTGGAATAAAATGTAAGGCCCAGGTATTTATATGTATGGACCTGTTCAAGAGGAAGGAGAGGATTGTTAGCTGCGCATTATTGGCCTTATTCTGTCGGTGAGCAAAGAGCATGGTCTTTGTCTTTTTTACATTTACCACAAGTCTTTGGTCTATGAACCAATTTTCAATCTGGTCAAATGCGTGTTGGAGGGTGGACTGCAATACTGTGGTATCTGTCTACAAGGCAAAGAGAACAGTGTCATCCACATAGAGTAGTAGGATGCCAGAGCAGGAATTGGGCAAGGTGTCTAGGTAGATGCTGAATAATAGAGGGCCAATAATGGAGCCCTGGGGAACCCCAGAGTGGACTGGCAGGGTGGCTGAGAGGGTGTTTATTTTTATTCCATCACCATGTTACTAATGGGGTATGCATGCATGCTGCCCCCACAATGGCCAGTGTGCTGGCATTGCACATGGATGGCCCAACCCCAGCACAGAATCAGCTGTGTGCTGTTGGCCACATTTCCCGCCATCCCAACAACATTGCTGCACATGCCATACATATACAAGACCCATACCGTCACCCCGCCTATGTTCAGCAGCAGGGTGTTGGACATGGTCACCCATGGGAGACCACACGATGTCCAGTGTCTGCATGATGCTACTTCGCCATCACCCATGCCCACCACACAACACAGCATCCGAGTGATGCACACATGGCCATCTGCTCATGCTGCAGCAATCACCATGATGTACATGGAACCAGTGGTACATTACTGTACTGACCACACACACCAATGGTTAACTGCACAGCCACAGTAGGGGCCTGCCCGTGCATGGGGCCAAAAGTGTTGAGGTACATATGTTTGATACACATGACACAGAACAACAATGTCTGAATAGTGCTATTTAATTCACAGAGCATCATGGTAGGTGGTGACAGTGATATGATATACATTGTGGTAACCTGTGCTCCCCAACACACACACACACACACACACACACACACACACACCCACAACCACGCACACACATACCAATGAGCACACCCTCTGCAGTGCAATGTGCATCCACTCCTCCCACCATACAGTACATAATACACCATATGTCCCTGGACATACATGGGCATATGTCCATTACATCAACTGTAGTATGCTGTTCTGCACACTATTACTGTTTGGCATGGCTTCGCCGTGTTCTGACACCATCAGCCTGTGACGTCGTATGCTCCTGCATAGCAACCACCATGGTGGTGTTCTGCCCATCCCCTGGCAGGACCTCAGTAGGGATGCTGTCCTGTGTCCCTGTATCCATCCCCTCCACAGACCAGGCCTTCCACTTCTTTCACCTCCTATTCTACCTAGGCATCCTGGCCATCTGTGGGGTGGATCCAACCATGCTAAGACCACCACCCACAGGTGGGCCCATTACGGCAGACTGTTCCTCCAGTGTGGCCGTTGACCCTGGATGTGTGCCCTGTTGAGCCTGCACAGGGCTTGGTACTGTGCTCTGGCCTCTGGGCCTGTGTGTGTGTTCCATGATGGGCACCTGTTGTTCAGTGACCGTGGTAGTGGCAGCACAGGTTGTCGTCACAGTCTGTGTGCTGACAGGTCCTCTGGCTGCATGGTCTGCGACCACTGTGCTGTGGTTAGCATGGGCAGCTACATGTATGTGGGGTTCCGGTCCAGCTTGTGATGCTGCCATTGCACACATTGGCTGGAGGGGTGTGCTTGCAGGTGTGTGGGTGTCTACCTGGCTGGTGGTCTGGGTGGTAGACCAATGTGACATGGGTGACTGGTGGTGCAGCGCACATGGGCTGTCCACTATGGACAGCATGGCAGTGGCCATTGCCTCACTGTAGCTTTGATGCTGTACCACTAGACATTCCATGGCATACGTGCAGCATTCCATGGCCCCATCTGTTTCTTGGCACAGTCCCTTATGCCATGTAATGCCTGTACCATGCTGGACATCACCACCATGTTCTCCCTTGCAGTGGCAAGGATGTTGTTGCTGATGGATAACAGGTGAACATCTAGGCTCTGATAGTGTTCCTGGAGGACCTGCCGTATGGCTGTCGGTTCCTGTGTCATGGCATCAGCATCAACATCAACAACAGTAAATAATATGGAAAAGGTGAGTATTCATGTAGCCCTTAACAAACTGGAGAAGGCAGTTATGAAAGAAATTGCATTACATCATAATAGTTTGCCATAAAGGAATATTTGGAGAAATCATGGATCCCTAGAAGTCTGAGACTGACAAAAATGCTGGCATGTGGGCTAGATAACATGCATTATCGAGATAAGTGGGAAAAGGTTTTAAAGGAGGGCTCAGAAGAGTTAACAAAAATCCAAATAGCAGAGGATGAATACCAATGTGAATCATTGTTAAAAGAAATTAATGAACTGTATCAACAATTCTCCACTTTCTCTGATACCAAGGCTCAGATATTGAGAGCACTAGTACAATGCACAAATGAGTTGCACCAGTGCAAGTGTGAAGATGAGCCACCGAGCGATATTCAAAGGGAACCGCGATGCAGCACAAATACGATTGTACCAATGTACAACCAAAACATATGCAGTGCAAGTGCAAGGGGGCATTCCCATGAATAAGTGGTGCAATGGCATATTCAATGGGACAGCATGGTGCAAGGCAGGAGCAAACCCCAGGTTGCGCCAGGCAAACTTGAGCCAATAAATATAGGCAGAAACACACAGACCGCAGATGCGCAACACTGAGTCCAGTGAGAGAGGGAGTGAGAGAGAGAGAGATGGAGAGGCAGAGAGGGAGAGACAGACAGACAGGCAGACAGGGAGAGAGAGTGACAGTGACTGATGGACAGACTGACTGACAGAGTGAGATTGGCACCCAGAGAGACCCAGTGACTGAGCAATGTACAGTGGCCCATTCCTGATGGACACCATAATGAGGGGAGTGAGGAGGCAGGAGGAACAGTGGCATGGCCGACAAAGGGCCCGGTGGCAGTATGGCCAACACAGGTGGTATCATGCCAGGGTCACGTATGAGAATTTCAGTGACACAGAGATTGTGGGCTGGTACCACCTGAACAGGGCTATTCTGAGGCAGCTCTGTGAGCTGTGCACTGACAAGATGCAGGCACCCACCAGACATAGTTATGCCATGACAGTGGAGACTAAGATGACAGCAGTGATGTGCCTGCTCACCACGGGCACCTTCCAAAGACCAACGGGTGATACCACGGGCATCACCCAGTTGGCCATGTCCCACCTCCTCATCCAGTTCCTCAGTGCTCTGCTGCCACATGCTTTGGACTACATCCAGTTCCCCAGCACACAGGCAGCGCATACAGCAAACATGCAGGAGTTCCACTGGGTGCCAGGCATGCCAGGTGTGATTGGGGCACTAGACTGCACTCATGTCAGCATCCAAACACCACCTGACCCAGTGGGTATGGGGTACATCAACCGAAAGGGATACCCATCCATCAACTGCCAGATGGTGTGCGATGCCACGGGGCTCATAATCAATGTCTGTGCCACACACCCCAGGAGTGCATACGATGCCTTCATACAGCACAGTTCTGCACTGTTCCATAGGTTGGAAGTGGGGAAACATCCCCACGGGCCACCTAGTAGGTGAGTGGGATGTGTGCCATGGTGGCCGACAGACGCAGCCCCAGGAGCAGGTGAGGGAGGATGGGGCAGTAGGTGATGTGCACGTGGTGGCTGGGAGGGGAGTGGGTGGCAGCACAGCACAGGGATAACCATGTTGTTACCCACACAGGAGACATGCATACCCACTGAGGCCATGGCTGCTCACCCCCTACCGGCAACCATCATCTCCCGTGGAGGACTGATGCAACGAGGCACACGTCAGCTTCCGCAATATTATCGAGCGCATCTTTGGCATGTTAAAGATGCGATTCCATTGCCTAGACAGATCAGGCAGTGCCTTAAAGCCTGTGGCATATGCCTGGATTGCTGCACCCTGCACAACATAGCCATTGATCGTGGAAAAGTAGTCGAGGCAGATTAGGACGACAGCAGTGGGGATGATAGTGGAGGAGTGCTGGAGGGTGGTGGACAGGTGCCACTCAGCAGGAAGGACCCCAGACTGGTGCAGGAGGCATGTCGGCACTAGGACACTATCACAAGGGAGCATTATGGACAACAAAGGTGAGTACACAGACACACAGGCATGGCCCACACAGCACACACCACAAGGGACGGGTTGGTCAGAGTAGTAGTAGGCATGCTGAGACAGAGGTGTATATCAGACAGGGCAGGGCCATGAACACATGGGCATGCAGACACATATACACACAGCAGCATATGCACAGGGTGAGGGACATGGCATGGATCAGATGCATGACACCGGTGCACAGGCAGCACCATTGCGTGGCTGCCATCATCATATCCATGCCACATTCCCGAGCAGCATGGTATATATACACACACACACACACACACGCACGCGCACACACACACACACACAGGAGGCAAGCAGCACAGCACACATGCACGCCACCACATGCAAGCTGCACCAGCACCCCCCACGGCTGCATGCAGTGACATCAGTGGATGGCAGGGCAGCAAACATATCACACCAACCACACAAACCCACAGCCACCACGGCCACAGAGCAGCCATGCCAGGGCCGGCCAGAAGATACCTGCTGCACATCAGCCGGGGGGGGGGGTATCAGATGCCCCCCTAGGGGCTGATGTGTGGGACCATGACCGAAACCATGCCGGGGTGTCCTGGTGGCCAAACAGGCCTGCCCTGGGGGTGTCTGGGATGCTAAAGTCTGATTCTGGCATCCGCTGTGCTGGTGTCGCCAGACACTGGGACTGTGGGGTGGACAGTGCACTGCGGGAGTCCTCTGCATATGGCCGAGCCCAAGGGCCACTGCCACAGCCTGTCCAGCTACAATGGCACTGTCCATGCTGTCCATTGACTCCACGATGGCACCTGTCATGTGGTCCAAAGCTGCAGTCAAGGCCTCCTACATCTGGGGGAGCCTGTCCATCAGTTGTGCATCGCCCCCGTCCCTCTGCTCAGTCACATGGCAAACTGGTGCCTGCAGTGCGCGCACCTCACTAGCAAACAAAGCCTGGTTCTCCACAGAGGCCCGCGGTAACTGGGTGTGCTCCCACAGCCTCTTGGCCTCCCTGTCCTTATGGTCTGGTGGCTGTGCTAGGGGAAGGGACTCGGCACGATGCTACACAGCCTCCCACTTAGGTGGATGCCACATGGTGGGCCGTACAGGGGCCACAGTGTGTCCTGGTGTAACAGCAGTGGGCACTGTGGCACACTGCCCAACATCACCTGCATCCTGCTGATGCTGCCCAACTGTCTGCTGGGCAGGACCCCATGACTCCGTCGCACCCAAAGCACCACCACCACCCACACCGAACATCGCTGAGGCACCACACACACAGCCTCACCGGCGGGGATGGAGGTGGCTCTGGGGGTGCAGAAACAGAGCTGGGACCTGCTGGTACCTGTGTGGTAGGTAGGAGCATCTCAGCCACCATGGCCCCTGTGCTCTCCAGTACCAGCGTGAAGTCATCAGTGTCGGATGCCACACAGAACTCAGCCTCCGCAAGCATCACCTCCAGGGTGTCATTGTGCAGGAACCCAGCCAGGGGGTCATCCGACCCCATGTCAGGCACAACCACAAGGCCGGCCCCACTGAGGCATGGCTTGTCATGGCTCTGGATGCCTGTTGAGGTCAAGGGTAGTGCATCTGTGTCCACGGCCACCTCCGCCCATTCCCCTGCATGGAGGCATGCTGGTGCTGCAATGCAAGAACATTGTATTAGTGGGGCAGCCAACCCCATGGCCACACGCACCCCCAACCCCCCATCCCCAACCTGACCACACCCCATGCCACTGTCACCACCTGCCATCGTGCCTCATTGTGCGTCCGCATCCACACACACATGGGATGATGGACATGACCTCAGACACACCCATATGACATGCCCACGATAGGCAAACCTGCCAGCCGGACATACTCACCATGCAGTGTGGGGTTGCCACCTGTCTTGAACCCACCACCAGGCATGCCCTCCACTGCCGTACAGCTGATGATGGATGCCATGAGCTCCTCTGTGGCAGTCAGCAGAGGCACAGTTGGTGGCCCACCACCGGTCGCCTTACAGGATGCCCAGATAGCCGTGACCTTGTCCTTGATGCACCTCCTGTCCATGCCAAACTTCTTCTTGCACTTCTGGGTGGTACAGTGGTGGTGCCCAAGTTTGTTCACGTACTGGGCCACCTTCCTCCAGGCCACCGCATGCTCCTATGGTGTGCCCATTGCCCCTCTGAGTAGGCCCTCCCAATCCATGTAGGCCTCAAAGAGGGAAGTGGTCTCAGCAGCAGTAAAGTTTGGCCTGCACTTGTGAGCAGGCCCCTGACTCTCCCCTCCTTCACCTGCCGACATTCTTCCACCTCTGGACATGGAAAGCAGTGTGGGTCAATGCCTGCACTATGCATTGTAGCGCCCAGTAGTAGTGTGTAATGAGGCCTTGGAACCCCATGTTGTCAGTCACGTACCTGAGCAGTTGCAATACCGGTCTGTGGCCTGTGGTGTAACGCAGTGCTTTTAAGGCACAAGGCATGCAAATTAGCCTGTACGCAATTGTAATGATATGCTAATGCACCCCAGTGCACCATGCATTGGCTCATGAGGTGATCTGCATTCGGCGTTCCAATATCACGTGATTGCAACATGCACAATGGAGTTGTGCTGGAGCAAGTCCATGACACAGTACTCACACATGCGCAGTGTGCATACCCACAGTGTGCATGTGGACGGCAGTGGCCACACCGCTATTGCACGTCCAGCACAGCTTGCGTGATGCTATGGCATGGCACATGCCTCACCAGCCATTGTGTATGTGTGCACTGCCTGTATCACGCACATGCGCACTGCGTGAGGGGGTGCTTACCTCTGACCCATGGGTCCATGCATGACCCTGTGACCCCACTAAGCCTTGGCACACTGCGCATGCCCAGACCTGCGCTATAGCCCTGGACTGCCCAGTGACCACGTAGCCATGTGCTGCTATGGCAGGCACGTGCACTGATATACGGCCATGTTTCTCTCTATCCCAGATGTTCAGCATGGCACAGAGGCACAGCGCGAGAGCAGCCAACTGGTCTGCGATAGAGTTTATCAGCCTAATTGGTGTTGTTCAGCCATATGAGAGACAGCTGATCGGCCAGGTGCCACTGCAGCAGTCCAAGGTGGAGGTGTGGCACCGTGTAGTGGAGGCGCTGGAGTGGCTCACCAGTGTTGGCCGCTCAGCCAAACAGTGCAGGCACCACTATGGGGACCTGCGAAGGAGGGCACCAAAACACCTGCGGTGTCTGCAGGCATGTGACCTGTGAGGCTCAGTGCCACAGCCAGGTAGGTGTGCTCATGTTGCTGTGATGGCCAGGCATCATACTGTAGTGTTGGCAGGGCTGCGTGGCATGGCCCACAGAGGGGTAGAATGTCAGCATGTGGTACTGCGCATCGGGCATGGCTGCTGTGCCAGTGGCAGCTGTGCTGGCGTGTGGGTCTACGGACAGATGGAGACACACCCAGTGCATAGCGGGCTGTGTGGTGGGGGGGCTCCTCATGCATGTCTGTGTACTGATGTCCACCTCTTTTCATTCCCTCCACAGGGCTGGAGGACCGTAGATGGGCCAGGGTGGTGGCAGAGGTGGCCAGGGTGGCACAGCAAAGTGGACAGCAGTTGGCTCCAGCTGCACAGTGTGGGGCAGGTATGTATTTCCACATTCCTTCTCAGTCACACAGTGAGGTAGTGATGGGGATTAGGCAAAGTCATGGCCGACTCTGCCATGCACTGTGACAGCTGTGTGGGTGTGTCGAACAGTCCGTCGTGCATGCCACTGCATGCCATCCCTTGGCCACTATGTATTGGGGTGGGCATGTGCACAGATCCCACCAGTTGTCCTGCAGTGCTACTGTTGCTGTGCGCCATGTGCCTGTCATAGTGTGGTCCTGTGGCCGCTGCATGACTGCATCTGCCTCTCTGCACCACCATGGTGTGCCGTGTTGTTGGCTGGCATTGTCCCCCCCATGGCCTCCATTCCAGGCTCTCCAGGGGTGTATGGTACCACCATCCATTGCATGCTGTGGGTGGGCATATGTCACTGGGCCATTGCACTGATTGCCTGTTTTGTCCCATGCCATAGGTGTTGGATGGCATCCTGCTCCACGTGCTAGGCAGGCATATACTAGGCTCCTGCAGCAAATCCTTGTGGTCATGTGGAGGCTGCTGCCAGCTGTGGTCTCCCTGCAGTGGATGTCAGCAGCAGACTGGAGGAGGTATAGAGGTGACGTGGTGGTGGGCCACGGCTGGCATTAAGGGGCCCTGTTGATATAACTCTTTTCCCTTGCTGGTCCTGTTCCCCCTCAGTCCCCCTACCCATTGTACAGCCCCTGTTACCTATCCCCACCCTTTATTATCCCTCCCCTGCCTCTGTAACCTTGTTTGTTGGTGTTGTTGTTGTTTTACTCTTTATAAAGCATTTTTAAGCTACATGACTGTGTCCATCTCTGCTTTGCAGGTGTTGTGTGGAGCCATGCTGCAGTGGGCAGGTGTTGGTTGGTGATGTCTGTGGGGGGAGGTGTGTGGTGCTCCTGTGGTTCACAGCTGTGTGCAATGGTGTGCCACACTGTGGTGGGGGCCATCGCCTGGTTTGGTTGGTGTGCTCTGCACCTGCAGGGTTGCTGTGAGGGTTTGGTCAGGGTGGGCAGTGGGTGTCTGCAGGGGGTGGCACACAGTTGGGATCCTCCTGCTTGACTGGACTGCATGCTGGGGTGGGTAGTGTGCATCCCCTGTTGGGTGTCCAGTCCTGTGGGGTCTGGCCCTCTGCCTGGGCCCTGGCCCCGGTCCTGCCCAGCATGTGGGCTGCCTGTGTGCATGAGGGGCATGGGTGTGTGTGTGGTACCGGGGACATGGGGGTGCACACCCATGGCAGTGTGGCGGTGGCCACAGCTGGCTGGCTGGTGGGCTGGGGGGCATCATTGGCAGGCCTGTGTTGCCAGTGTCCACTCCAGTCCCCAGCTGGCCATGCCACCATTGTGGTCTGGGGTATAGTTCAAGGGTATGCACTTGTCCACCACTGGTGGCCTGGCTCCAGTTGCTTTGGTGCATGGGGCTGCTCTTGGTGGCTGTGCCCCATTGTATGTTGGGCATTCATCCCTCATGCCCTGTGTTTGTGTGTGCACCAGTGTGTCCTGCTGGTGGCATCCTGTGCCCATTGTCACTGCACTTCCCCAGCCTTGTCCCTGTGTATCTTGTCTGTGCTCCGCACTTCCCTGGTTGTGCTAGGGCATCATTGGTTGCACCTTGGTGCATCTCTGGTTGTGCCATGGTGCACCTGTGCCATATTCAGCCATCTTGCACTGGCGCACTTCAGTGTGTGCAGTCTCTGAATATGGCACCCATTGAGCCATGGTGCATTGGATTTGTGCTGCACCAGACTTGCACCTGCCATTGGCACATTTCTGAATATCTGGACCCATGTATATTAGAGACTTTGATGCTACATTAACAGCTAATGCAAAGAAATGGGAGAAAGAATTAGTGGAAAGGAAAAGAACAAAGCTGACAAGAGATGAAAAGGACTATTTAAATAACAAAGTGTATAAGTGGGAAAATCAATCAAAGTCCCAATTAAGAGGTTGACCAAAGTTGCGAGGTCGCAGTAATAAAAAACATGGGTCAAGTTCAGTCTCTTTTTGTACATCGTCATATAGAAGTGTGAGTGTATCGCATGAAGATTCAAGAGACAAAGAGCTGCGATGCAAATTTAAAAATAATAAAAAAATTACAAGAAGAGGAAGACAAGGAAAAACATGTTTGTCAGGTAGAACAAGTGACTTAAAACTCCTGATTGACTCAAATTTGGGACTGAAGGTAATTAACCTTTCTAAAACAACACTTACAAATGCACAAGTGACTGTATTAATTCATGGTTTATCTTTTGTTCCTGTACACAGACAAAATGAGTTGGGCTATCTTGTGTTCTATGTAAGCTATTTAGAAAATTAAATCTTACAAATCATTGTGCCTCTAACAATGTTGATGAATTAACTGATGAGAATGAGAGCAGTGAAGTAGACATAGAACAATGCAATACAGGTGTATTAGATTCTTTAACATCTTGAGAGTTGCAGGAGCTGCTGTTTCCTCCATCGGGTCATCCATCAAGATCTGGGGATGGGGGTATGGAAGAGACAGCAGCAAAAAGTCTCTCAGAAAATATAGAAAAAAATAGTGGAACAAAAACCGTCAGTAAAAACACATTCCAAATTTTCACCAAATGTGGGCAGTGAAAGTATAAAGGTTTTTCAAGAAGTCATGCTTAGAGATGTTGAGCAAATGGTTAACAGTCAGTAGAATAAAAATACTGGGATAATTTATCAGAAGCAGAAAGAAATGAATTGGGTGAACTTCAGCAAATGTCTTGTATAGTTATTAAGCCATCAGATAAGGGAGGCAATGTTGTATTAGATCGAGATGATTACAGAAATGAGGGATACAGACAAAAATTAAACTCTGATACGTACCAGAAGCTAACTTCGAATCCCAGCACTTTGTATATAGGAAAGTTAAAAGAATTTCTGGATACAGCAGTAGATGAAAATTGGATTTGTTATAATGAAAGTACATCCTTGTTGGTGAAAAAAACAATTATCCCAGTATTCTACCACATCCCCAAGTTACGCAAAGATTCAGAACACCCGCCAAGCCTCCTGATTATTTCATGCAGTGGCTCATTATTTGAGCCTTTGTCTGAATACTTGGATGGATATTTAAAACAAGGAGTGGTGAAACTGAAATCATATGTAAAGGATGCAACAGCTGTTCTTAATCTATTAGAAGGTTTTGTATGGAAAAACACTTACAGATTGGTAGTGGTGGGTGTGGTATCTTTGTCTACCTCAACTGAGCATCAAATAGGTATAAAAGCTGATAAGTACATTTTGGAGACTTCATCTGCTACATATCCAGTGACTTTTATATTATTTGTTTTGAACTTGATCCTTAAGAGTAATTATTTTTTATTTGAGGGACAATTTTTTCTTCAAAAACACAGTACTGCGATGGGATTCTCAGTAGCACCATCCTTTGTGAACCTGTTTATGGGGTGGTGGGAGAAGAGTGCAATATTAGATCCTGAATCCATTCCCTTCTTTGGTAATATTATTAAATATTTTCATTTTTATAGATGATATACTTATTGTCTGGGAAGGCACAGAAATGGAGCTGCAACAATTTATGATGTACATTAACAGTAATGCAGCTGGTCTTTAGTTCATGTATAAAGTTAATTCTGATAGCATCGAGTGTTTGGATATTATTTTAAAGGGTCAACATAATGAGGTAGTGCAGACAAAGAGTTACCATAAACTGACAGCAAGAAATATCTTTTTATATGCGCACAGCTCATATCCAAAACATCTCATAATAAGTTTACCTTACAGTCAGCTTGTTAGATTAAAAAGAATTTGTACTACACAAACTATTTTTTGACAGCAACGGATGAACTATTCACTAGATTAAGAAGTAGGGGTTATTCTGAGTCAGTGTTGAGTGAAGCTTTAAAATGAGTTTCAGCGGTTGAAATGAGCACCTTACTGAAATATATAGAGAAAACATATTTAAAAGAACAGATTTGTTTTGTGTCCACTTACAGCCCATTATCTATGGACCTATGGAGCATCGTTTTAAAGAACTGGCATTTATTAGGTATAGATCAAGACCTCTGAGAAACTGAGGCAAATGGTCCATTGATATCTTTCAAAAAGGGTAAAAGTATTAGGGATTTATTAGTCCATAGTGAATTTAAAAAAGTCATGCAAATGAATATGTGGCTTTCTGTGAAACTGATTTTTTTTTTTTATCCTTGTAAAAATTGTGTGACGTGTTCGCATGCATTACGGGGTGCAGTATTCAAAAATCCTAGTCAGAAAGGCTTAAGATCTACAGGTATTGGCCATTTTATTTCCTGCAAGACTACTCATGTGATTTATACAGTATGGTGTTGCTGCAGAAAGGGTATATATTGGTCAGACCACTAGAAAGTTAAAAGAAAGAGTGCAGAAGCGCTTTAGAGCAATTAAAAATAAATATTTGGCACATCCCATTGCATTCCATCTGCATTCTTTGGGAGAGGGAGAGCAGCAAGTAAAATATATGGCACTAGATCGTGTTCCAGTTAATCCCAGAGGAGGGGATCGGAACAAAATGATGGACCAAAAAGAAGCTAGATATATTTTTTTGTTTAGAACACTAAAGCCATTAGGCTTTAATGACATCATGGAGTGGAAATCCTTCCTGTGAGAGAAAGAACTAGATAAGGGCAACAGTATATAGGTCACATTCCTGTATTAGTAAACTGTATAGTGTTTTTTCTTCAAAGGTGCAAGTCAGTTTAGTTTGTATAGACATAATAAAAATAGAAACAAGAACAAACTATAAAGGACTTCCGGTTCCAGAATGGCGCAGTAGGCAGTTACATCTCATGGCTCCCAAATCCCCAACATTTGAAAACGGTCCATAATATATTTATAAACAACAAACCTTGCTGGAAATAGGTAATTGAAGCAGCAGTAGGACCCTAACATCCTCCGGAGCCATCCTCCTCATCGACCCAGATGATCCAAGGCAATTAAAAGAGCCTTCCTTGCTGCCGCGTCTGCTGTGTGAAAGGAGAGACCCAAACACAGGAGGCTTGTCGCGAATTGACCGTTTGACTGGTTACTATCCCTTTGGCCATATACCTGAGCCATCGATCGGCCCCTTCTCAGCTTCAGGCACACAGGAGGACCTGAATCGGAGCCCCGAAGGTAAAATAAACAGTCCTCGATGCCTTGATCGCAAAGGCCCTGACGCGATTTGCTCCCTTCCACTGCACACCTTTTCCTGTTGGTGAGTGCCGTGGGTGTTCTCCCCCCCAGTGGCCCGCTGGTAGTCAGTAACTACCATTGGTATACAAAGCCTTAGGGAGCAAAACAACGAGTGGATCGGAACTCGAGTGCAGTAAAGGTCCAGATTAGTAAAAGAAAATTTTAAAGCAGCTCAACAGTGTCTCGCTGGCTCTTGGGGCAAAGTAAAGAGGAGAAATTCGGGGGAAATTAGGGGAGAGGGAGGAGAGTCGGAAGGAAAGAAAGTAAACGAACTCCTTCAGAAATCACCACAAAAGTACTTCCTCCACACTCTCTCATCTTCCCAACTCGATGGAACTTTGTTTAAATAATAGATACTCCCCACTGTTAGCCCTTATTACCAGAGAGGAGGAAGCAAACTTTAATTCCTATGCTTTTGATCAGCCTGAGTCTTCTATACCTCCTGCAGCTTTCTCCATTGGCCCCCCTTGTCCCCCCTTAGTTCAGATGGCATCCAAGGGAGGGAAAAAAAAGATAATGCTACCCAGCCAGCCCAGCCAACATACCCATCTCATCAACCAGAACAGAATATATTACAGGCTATTACAAAATTTAGAGAGGAGATGAGGGAATCTCTGAACCAGGTTAGAGCCGACTTAAGATCACTGCAGTCTCGTGCTGATGAGGTAGACCAACAGAGTTCCCAGAACACAACAAAAATTAATGCTCTGGAATTAGCAGTTCTTCCCTAATGGAATCACAGTTGCATTGTTCCCTCTGGCAGGAGGATGCAGAGAACAGAGGCCGTAGGAAGAACCTCCGGATCTTCGGCCTGCCAGAGGGTGAAGAAGGCTCCGACCCATTGGCTTTCACTGATCAGTTTTTCAGATCCATCCTTGACCTAGGTCCTGACTATCCTCTTGATTTTGAACGTGTCCATTGGGTTCTGGGACCTAGACCCAAGGCAAAAGATGCCAGACCAAGATCGTTTGTCATAAGGATGCAAAGTTATTAGATAGAGGAACAGCTTCTCAAAAAGTCGTGGCAGAAAGGGAGGATCATGTATGGGAAAAATTGCATCATTATTGATAATGATTATGCTTCCTTTACCCAAAGTCAGAGAAGAGCCTACGCTCTGCTGTTTCCCTTACTCAGAGCCCAACAGATCAAATTTCATACTCTCTACCCAGCTAAGCTAACAGTCTATCTCCCAGATGGCCCCTCCCTATACACATCAGCTGTGGAGGCCAAGGAGGATCTGATCAGGAAGGGGATAATCAAAGAGAAAATTTTGGTTCACTCGGGACCACCGAGAAACCCCCAACAGAAACAGCTACAGCAGAACGACATGCATCAACCCAGTATGAATATGGAAGAAATGCTTCAGAGGATCCATTCATTAAGAAGCCCTCTAGTGATGGTGGACCAGTACTAAGTCCTGGTGGTGGGTGACTCTGATATTGGGGCTCTTCCTGGGGGAAGGGTGGGGTGGGCCGGGGACAGTGAGTCCCCTTATAGGAGCGCTGTCCCTTCAGCCTAGCATCTTAATAAGGGGATATAAATATAATTAAATTGTTTCCCGCTACTTTGCCTTGGCTGTGGGTTCATATTCCCCCTTGATGGTGGGCATCCTGCCTGACTGGGGGGGTTTACCATGGTGCTCCCCTGGGGCTCTGGGATTCCCCTCTCTGTCACAGCCCCTCGCCCCCCCTTTCTCTTGGTCTCTGGGGGACTCTTGTCGGGGGACAAATTTTGTCCTGGGCGGGTCCCTTTGGGGGTCCCCTCCTAGCAGGATGGCTTACTGTTGGACCCCCTCCCCAGGTCAATAATGGGCATCCTCAACTTCAAATTGAAATCACTAACCAACACTTAAGGGACTAGTGGTTTACTAGTCATGTTCAGGACATTGACTCAGGACATAAAAGGGCTCATTTCCAGGACTTTGCAATAATACTCCTGGTCAACAGGAAAGTTTTGAACAATGGGGGGGCTATTGGCTCCCCTCCTTTTTTTCTCTCTCTGTCTACCCCTTTTTCTCTTTTTTTCTCTCTCTCTCTCTCTTGACTCTTCTCTCCTTCCCGGTGGGGCCACCTTATTTCCCCTCCTAATAGTTCAGTAGTAGGTAATGAATGTAGTCACTCACAGGCTGTTAAGAGAGTGAATTACTACTGGGTAAAGGGCATAACAAATTTAGTAGGGGATTCTGTACAGGGTGAAACCCCTTACAGACTACCTAGATCTCCTCTTAGATGCTTGTCTTGGGAAAACGGGTCAGTGCCTAGACATAATTTGAGGATGGTCTCCCAACCACTGATCGGGGAATTGATTTATGGTAATCAACCCCCCCATAGTTGGGGTTCCCCTGTATATCCCAGAGATGGACCTTTTATCAGTAACTTATTTGAGGGAGGGATCTGAGAGGGCAGGGAGGGTGGGTGGGTGTGTTGGTGTGTTTTTTTTTCCTTCCTTTCTCTCCTTCTTCTTCTTCCTTTTGCTCCCTTTCCCCTTTCCCCTCAGGGAGGGAGGTAAATATACTAAGAATGGGTTAGAGGAGGTGGGGGGTAGAGATCGTGGAAACAAGGGAACGGTCCTAGTCCGTTCCCCTCTCTCTCTCTCTCTCTCTCTCTTACGCATTAGAGAGAGGGGACCCTACCCCATAGGGATTCTCGGGAGCCCATTTTACCACTTTACCCATTTCAGGAGAACCTTCTGGGTGTACATTAGCACCCTTTGAAGAATCTCTAACTACAGAGATCTTCAATCAACGCTGACTCCCTTGGGAATCGGCTTGAGATTGTGAAGGGGTGGAACTTTAATCCCACCCAAACAATGGAAGCACAGGCACACAAAGTGCAGTTTAGTTTTGAAACTTTGTTAGTTGTGAACAGTTTACGCTCACAATACTGTTACCTAGTTGTGGTTTTTTACACAGTTATTGTTGTAATTGCAGTTAATCTTTGTTCAAGTTATGAAGTAAGAAAGAAACACAGGAGACAGGATGCAATTTTTCAATGGCTTGCTTTATTACAGAAACTTCAGAAAATTTTCATAAGCAGAACTAATAGATGCTTGAAGGGGAAAATTGAACATGGATGGTAGATCTTCCTGGCTTGTCTGGGGGGGGAGTGATCCGGGTGAAGTCGGATGGATGGGACCTGGAAAACAAACAAAAAAAAATAAATAAATAATGATAAAAATAGTGAAATCAGGAAACCCAAAATGACAATGAAGGTGATTCAAATTAAACCTAAAATAGTCAAAAGAGAAGAAAAGAGCAAAAAAAAATATATATATATAAATGGCTTCCCAACCAGTAAAGATCTATTCTATAAATGTAAATGGCCTTCATAACCCCATCAAAAGATCTCAAGTAACGCAACACTTAAATCAGCAAAAGGCAGATGTTATATTTATACAAGAATCTCATCTGACAGCCACAGAACATCAAAAATTAACCTGGGGAGATCGATATGCCATTTATGCCTCACCTCATCCAAATGGGCGCAAACGGGGTGTTGCAATACTGATTCCATCAACAACCCAAATAAAGATAAACAAAATACAATTTGATAAATCAGGACACTATATCATTATTCAAGGCTGCTTATATAATCAAGAAGTAACATTAGCCAATGTATATTTACCACCACAAACTAAAACCCCAATAATTCGGCAAATCTTAAATAAAATATTGGATTCTCATCAGGGACAATTACTAATGGCGGGATACTTCAATTTGACAGTTACCCCAAATCTAGATTCATCAAACCCCAAAATCTATCATCTCTCTACTTTAGTGAAGTTTTTTAAAACGCAACTTGAAAGCCTGGGTTTGATGGATATATGGAGAAAGTTTTTCCCCTTCAGATCCAGGTTTCACTTATTACTCAGGGAGGTTTCACTCATACTCTAGACTAGATTATTTCTTCACTACATGTGAACACTTCTCTTCAGTAAGAGACATAATTATTTCTCCCAAAGTAATACCTGACCACCACCCTCTGCTATTAAAATTAGACATTGGTAAAAAAAAAAAAAAAAACACTCTGGAGATTAAATCCCTATCTCTTAAAAGACAAAGAATTTACAGACCATACAAAAAAATAATCCCTCAGTTCTTCGAAGAGAATGCCTCATCGGCATCCTCAGAAGCCATACTGTGGGATGCCATGAAGGCCACCATCAGAGGCGAGATAATCACCTATGCTTCGGGAAAAAAAAGGAAAGAGAGAGGAAATATAATGATCTTTCTAATACTTTACAAAATCGCCAACTTCTTTACAGAGAAGGGGATAAAGAAATACAAGCAAGAATTAGAGCAACTAAATCAGCTCTCCAGAAAATAATAGATGAAAAGATTCACATGTCTCTTATATACTTAAAGCAGACAAATTATGAGGGCGGATCTAGGAGAACACATCGGTTGGCCCAGAAGCTGAGAGCAAGGAAAAACGCAGTAACAATATTAAAAATCAAACATCCCCAAACCAGCAAGATAACTCATAGAGAGGAAGAGGTAAGGCAAGCATTTGCTTACTATTACCAACAACTCTATGCTACACATAACTCCTCTACCCAGGAAGACAGACAAACTTTTCTAGATCAGTTACAACTTCCAAAAATTTCAACAGCACAAGCTCAAAGATTACAAGCTCCCATCTCAACAGAGGAAATAGAGCGTGTGATAACTAAACAATTTTCGGGACGTTGCCCTGGCCTTGATGGATATACCAATGAATGGTACAAAGCATTCAGTAAAGAAATAACTCCAAGGCTTTTGACACTATTCAGAGAAATGGCAGCTGGAAACACACACCCCCATCCTGGGAATATGCTACATTAGCTGCCAGCCCAAAACCAAATGGAAACAAACAAGACCCTGTCAGACTATCGCCCGATATCAATATTGAACTCAGACTATAAAATCTTCATGGCAATATGGGCCAAGAGATTAGAAACAATACTCCCAACAATAATACACCCAGATCAAGCAGGTTTTATAAAAAATAGATCCACAACAGACAATGTAAGAAAATCCCTAATACTTATCGAATACGTCCAAACCCGGAAGATCCCAGATGCTTTTATAAGTCTTGACGCTGAGAAAGTATTCAATAGGGTATATTGGCCTTTTCTTTGGGACACTCTAAAAACCTTTGGGTTCCCGGACTGTCTACTGAATTGGCTGACCCAAATATATATTTCACCGAAAGCCTGTATTCGTATAAACAGGGGACTGTCCCCCCCCCAATTCCAATAGGACAAGGCACAAGCCAGAGATGTCCCCTTTCCCCTCTTCTTTTTGTTTTATATCTTGAACCATTAGCAAGAGTGATAAGAATATCGGAAAGGGTGGAGGGGGTCCCACTGCAACAATCTGATAATAAGATAAGCCTATATGCGGATGATATACTCCTTTCCTTGATATCCCCTACCGAGTCAATCAAAGAAACATGGAAAATTTTATTACGATTTGAAGAATTTGCTGGCTTTAAATTAAATATTTCAAAAACTAAGGCTCTTCTGTTTAATTATTCCCCCCCAAACATGCTAAAATGAAATTTAGCAATTAAATGGCTCTCTACTAAAATAAGGTATCTAGGAATACATATCCCTCGGGATCTCCAAGTACTTGAACTAATAAACTATGAACCCATTTCTATAGAAATAAAACAAGACCTCGACAGATGGTCTACTCTCACTATACCTTTGTTCCAACGCATAGAAACTATAAGAATGAACATATTACCCCGTTTACTATATTTGTTTCAAAATATTCCTTATTTTCCATCACAATATTATTTCAAGTCATGGGATAGCATGATAGCTAAATTTATTAGGAATAAACAAAAAACAAGGATCTGTCTTACTATATTAAAATTATCCTTGGCTCAGGGTGGCACCAACCTCCCGGACCTAAGAAAATATGCGGAGGCAGCATTTCTGAAAATCCTCCTATTATGGCTCTCTGACCAGTGTGACTCTCAGTGGAAGAAACTGGAATTTTATTTAAATGACATGCATGATATAAAAAAAATATTTTTTTTCTTCTCCAGGAAAGACTCCTCCACTAAGAGATTTTACAGGTATCACCTCACAGGTCCTAGCAAACTGGTTTAAAATACGAAAGAGAGAGCCATTTCAACCAATCTTTGAAATTTATAAAATTATTTCAGAGGATGAACTTTTCATTCCAGCTAATAACGATCTAACTTTTTCCCGTTGGCGTAGATTGGGTCTAGAGCAGGCTTTCCAATTCCTGGGATCAAATGGAATTCTATCATTTGAAGAACTAAAACTTAAATTTAGTCTTCCAAATCCTGACCACTTTAGATATCTCCAAGTAAGAAATCATCTACTACGTAATAGAATTATACAGGTCAAACTAACTCCCCCCCCTTTTAAAGTTATCCCTAGACCATTCCCAGGGACAATGCCGGAGTCATTTGATTGGTCACCTATATAAAATGATGCAAGATCAATCTACAGTATCCACAAATTCAATATTATCTAGTTGGAACAGAGACTTATAACTTGAGGTATCTGAGACAGCGTGGTCCTCATCGTCCTTACAAGTGGTCAAAATCACACAGTCTCATATTTGGAGAGAATATTCTTGGACGTGTAGATCAAGATTTTTCAGGTTCCCGGCCAGTCTGACCAAATATCTTCTTATAGAATTTGGGGCCTGTTGGAGGCAATGTGGTTCTGAGATGGTGGACCTGGTACACATACTATGGCAGTGCCCAAGACTAATGCCCTTTTGGATAAGTATCCAGGGGAAAATTAGCGAGGGACTTGGAGAGTGTGTTGAACTCATGGCCGAAATAGTACTCAGTGGCTATTTACCCAGATCGCTCCCCCTCATGGACAAAAACTCTGCTTCCCATTTTGCTATTGGCTGCAAAAAAATCCTTAACCAAGAAATGGATGACCAAAACAATATCAAGCACTCAAGAGTGGAGATGAATAGTGTATTCAATATACCAGATGTAAAATATCACAGCAAAACTAAATAATCAATCGGACAGATTCACCTCTCTCTGGCAGAAATGGTTACTGTACCAGGCCAGGGTTGACCCTGATTTTTGTCCATAGCAGATGGGAACCGGGGTGGTGAGGGTATGAGATTTGAAAGAAGATGGTGAAGTATTTGTATTTTAAGTAACAATCTGTATCTAATATAAAAGTCCTAAAGGCATTCTATATCCGTATCATACCAAAATTGAAGCTTATATAGACAATGACCTCACTGTATTATGTCTCCTGAACTAAAAGAAAAGGAAAAAAATTCAATAAAAATAAATTAAAGAAAAGAACAAACTATAAAAAGTAAAATCCAATTTAAAGTAAAATATTGTGATTTAAGTGTTAAAAGGAGAATAATGTAATATGAATAGCTGTCCAGTATTTGTGTCTATCTAAAAATCTAAGAATTAAAAAATTTAGGAATAAAGCATTGTAGAAAAAAATTGCAAAGTAAAGGTGATTGAATTTGTTTATGATTTAATGTAATATGCTGTGAGGGCATTCTTCTTATGATGAGAAAATTTTCCTCTAGTAGTGGTATTTGAATGCATGATGGTTAGATTGAATTATTTTAAACATTTATGATTTAATAGACGTTTGGAATATATGTCTGAGTAAAGTGTTGTAAAATTGTATGAAGCACTAAGGATTTGAAAAAAATCACAGTTGCCAAGATGTTTTCAGTTCAGCCATTTGTTTGTAAAGTTTTAATGAGCAACACTTGAAAAACATTTGTGTATGACTTAGAAGAAGCTAACTCTAGCCCATTTGGCAACCACTGAGTGCACCTAATTGGGAAATAAGTCATTTTAAATAAGTAGTGTGCAGTGGTGGTGTTGTGAGCCAATTGGACAGGAGTCACCTCCACTTTGTCAATCTTTTGTTTGTGTGAAATTGTAATAACACTTAAATATATGAATTAGCACTGTTTAATGATTTGCACATGTAATGCTTGCTATGTAAGGTTATCAAGCACTAATAGCCACACCCCTGATGAAGAGGTCCTTGGAGGCATCGAAGCTCTGGGTAGTCACATATTTTAGGTATGTGGATTCCAATTTGTAATATCACACTATTCATGGTATTAGAAACATTTTTGAATCAGTAAATTAAGTGGTTTTAATTCGCATTCCTGAAGTGCTGAATATTTTTTTCTGATCTGTGTAATCTTTTCTCTAGCACCAGACTTTAATGAGATCTCCCTCCAGTAAGCTTGTATTGGGATTCCTGTGTCATGTCCCCTGGCCAGTCACAAATGAGTGGCAAAAGTTGCTGATGTATGCAGGTGAGGACAGCTGGTCCTGCATCTCACGCAGTGTCATCCAGCTGTACCTCTAGCTGTGTACTAATTATGGGGCTTGCATCCCTTGCCATGGTCCCCATTCCATTGGCTGCCACAGTCCCAGTGTCATCTTCACCAGCCACAGTCCCATCCCCACCATCTGCTGCTTGGCAATCCACATTGGCATCATCACCCTGGCTGGCCTGGTTACTTTGCTGCCCTCTGTCTGTGCCATTGTCTGTGTCACCCTCCATGCTTACTCCTGCGATACTTGCCTCACTGTTATCTCCCTCCTCCATGTCCACCGGTGTGTCTGGGGATGATGTGCTTGGGGTGGTGCTGCTGCTTGTTGAGGTGGTGCTGCTGCTACTGTCATCATCATCAGAGTCTGCATTGTCCCCACTGTGCTGCTGGCTTCCGCTAGGTCCATCACCACTGGCCTTTCTGTTATCTGTCGCTGCTGCGGTACCTGTAGAATTGACATGATATCAGTGATTGTGGGAGACAGCACACCATTGTCAGCATACCACCACACAATGGGCAGGTGTCTCCATGTTGCACAGCCTTGCCCCTACACCCCCCCCATTGGGCATCTGCATGTTGCAGAGCCTTGCCCCTCCCCACCCCCAGTGGGCATCTACATGCTAAAGACCCTTTTCCTCCCTCAGGTTACACTTTCTTTGTCCAATAGACACATGTACACTCAATTCACATGTTGCACAGCATCACCCCTTCACTCCTCACCCCCATTTGAGTGTCTGCAAGTTGCAGAGCCTTCCCCCCACCCCCTGTGGGCATCTGCATGGTGCACATCCTTGCATTGGGGTGTGTTGTCCACCACTGCACACATGTATGGCCATACAGTGCACTTCACATGCATGGACACTGTCCAGCATGGTGGTGCCATATTCAACATTCCATGTGCACATTCACATTACATGCATTTCCTACTGCTCTACATATCTGTACCACCCTGCCACCTGTATGTGTCCAGGTCAGTGTCACCACTAATGCTTTGCTGGTAGAGGTGTCTGGCTATCCTCTTCTCTGTGCTGCTTAGTGTCTGTTGCTGACTTGGGCCACCACCCATGGCTAGGGCACAATGACAGTTGTGCGCCAGCTTTTGTTTCACAGTCCACTTCAGGTTATTGTATTTCTATTGTAGGTCCATTTCCAATCTTTTTTGGAGGGCCACAGCATTGACCTTCCTGGCCACAGTCCCCCTTGTTTTCTTCTTTTTGTTTCTTCTGGCCTTGTCCCCACCTTAGCTCAGCAGCAGGACATGGTGCTTGTTCATCTCCATTACTAGGATGTTCACCTCATTATGGGTGAAGTTCCTTTAATGCCTCTGCCTCTCTGTTGCCTTTTGAGCTATATTTCAGCTTGCTTGTGCTCCATGGTTCTGCGCCATTGTGGTTTGCTGTTGTTTCTGCCTGTCTTGCAGTTTGCAACATTTTATAGGACATATATCACAGTCTATAACATTTGGGATTTTTCTTGCCATAAGTCACAATGTTTGTAGAATGGGGCGCAAGTCGTACGTCGCAACTGCTTGGGCGTAAGTTCAGCATTTGCATAACTTATGTCAGATATATCTCTTCCTTCTAGAATTGGGCCCATGTTTTCCATACAGTGGAGCAGAGGTCAACTCCTGGATTCAGGGTCCCAATTGACTCATCTCTGGCTGAGTGAAGCTACTGGCAGACATGTAATACCACTGACCTGGTGCTGCGTTGAGGCCCACCATGGTGGCCATCAAAACAAGACTTTTCAGTGGCTGAGATCCATTATTCAAGGCAGGTTAAGGAAAGAAAACCCTATTAGGAATGAGTCCTGCTGTGGTGCTGGGGGATGCATGGCTGGCAGGTGCATCTGGCAGCAGAAGGGACTTTTGAGTAGTGTTGTGGTTGATGTGTTATGTTTTGAGAATGGGTGAGTCTGACAGTGGGAGGGACTCTAAGTGCACTGCTCAAAGTGTTGGGAGTATTCCAATGGTAGGCAGGTCCAGCAGTGGGAAGGACTTTGAGTTGTGCATGGGTGTTAGGGATGATGTTGTGAAGGGTGGAGCTCATAGCAGGAGGGACTTTGAGTTGTACACGGGTGTTAGGGAATTTTCAAGTGCTGGGTGAATCTAGCTGTGGGAAGGAGTCTGAGTGGTTGGCAGGTCACGGTGTTGGAGGATGTTCAGGTGTGGACAGTTCCTGCAGTGGGAGGAACTCTGAGTCATGCAAGGGAGTCAACAACACAACAAAAAACAAGCAGATGCCAATGGCCATGGTTGATTTGAGCCTCAAGGGGCCATTTTAAATATATGCTGGCTGTCATGACTGATCAGAAACTGAAAAGGCTGTTTTTCAATGCTGTGGGCCTTGTACAATTAGAAATTGAATATAACAAGCATTAGAAAATCAGTTTCTCTCACGTTTCCTGAAAGTGTAAAGTTAACTATTTTCTAAGGCATGTTCTTTGGTTTTCCAGTTAGAATTTGCCTCTTTTGATGAACTTTTACTAAAGTCACTTTTACTAACAGCTATACAGCTTTTCCATCACTATATTATGCTGTCAAAAAAGGCAAACCTACAAACACTGCTGAACACATAATGGCCCCTTGAATGCTCCTCTATTAATCTTTAACATATCTAAAGGTGATTCTCATAAAGTCACTAAATAATAATGTAGAACTTTAAACTGTTTCTGTCAAATAATTTTCACTATTTTTCTGAAGCTCTAATTTGCATGAAAATAAATGTATGCAAATTAGCACTACTAGAGTAGCACGATTTCCTTTATAGTGAAAGTGGTGCTGACTTAGTTCCAAATAATATTTAAGCAATTATGCTTGCATGAGCATAATTACATTACAAGAAAACAACTAGTTTACCCATGCTGGAATGAAATGTAAATGTAGCATAATATGACTGGAATATTGACCCTTCATATAGGCCAATGTGCTCCTCTCTGTCCTCTACCTGAATTAGGAGGCCTAATAAGAGAATAGCACAATGATCCAGTCCATCTGGTTACTGTTTTTGGTTTTACAGAAAACATTCTCTCACCTTTCACCACCTGCAACAGAAATTTATTCTGGCAAGGAAAGGAAGCAGTTTACTAAGGTTTACAAAGGTTTTTTTGAAAGACTCAGCTGGTGAAGCCATACGAGACACCCCTGACACTCAATTTGTAATCCCGTGCCCCTCTAAAGATTAAGTTTCATAAAAGACTGCAAATTTAGCACTGTCATGTTTTTACCACCAGAAGCAACTTTCAGAAACAGAAGTGGTTACAGTGGCATCAGCAGTTTGGTTGGTTTACTCCAGCCTCTGAAACCAGTGAGGGACTGCAGTTCAGTTTGCTTTAACTAACACAATATGTCAGAGGGTGCAGAAATGGATAGTAATAACAGCAATATGTACTTTTTAACAGTACAGTCCAGTGTTTCAAAAATTCTAGCACCAGTGCTTTGTGTGGAATTTATAATAGGACTGGCTGGAAATGGGATTGCTCTGTGGATCTTCTGTCTTCTGGTGAAAGCTTGGAAACCAAGCACAGTGTATCTTTTTTCTTTGGTTGTGGCTGACTTCCTTCTGATGATAAGTCTACCATTTCGGATTGACAACTACAGGAGGGGTGAACACTGGATTTTTGGAAACCTATTTTGCAAAATTAATTTGTTCATGCTAGCTATGAACAGGACAGCAAGCATAGTCTTTCTGACGGTTGTGGCAATTGACCGGTATCTGAAAGTTGTCCATCCTCATCATAAAGTGAACATGGTATCGCTGCGTACCTCTGTGAAAATTGTCATTTCAATAGGGATTGTTTTACTACTGATGAATGTTCACATATTTTCAACAACACTTTTGACCGAGCATCAAAACCATTCCCTTTGTCGGAGTTACAGTACCTACAGGACCTTAAGCTTTGCAATGAAGTGGCATTATGGAATTTTAATTATGGAGTTTTTTTTGCCATTTTGCATTATTGTCTTCTGTACCTTCAACATCATTGTGAAACTGAAACGCAGAGAAATGCAAACAAACTCCAAGGTAAGGAGGGCTGTAACTGTACTCATCATCATTGTCCTAGTATTTGCTGTGTGCTTTCTGCCTAGTTTTTTGGCAGGTCTGGCAGCAATGGCCATAAAGTCCCTATATCCTGAAAAGTGTGAGCCTTTTATTCCTTTTAGTGAGTGGTTCCATGGCTCTCTTAGTTTTACATATCTGAACAGTGTACTTGATCCAGTTGTGTACTGCTTTTCAAATCCAACATTTAAAAAGACTTGCCAGAAAGCATTAACTTCACTTGGTTTGTGTTCTTCTGAAAAGAAAAGTCAGAGCAATAAACATGACTCGAGAGACCCAATCAACAAGGAACAGAGAACAGCACAGCAACTTGAATGTAATCAAGTGAAACACTGAAAATGGCTACAATAGTACTAAATGCCACCCCCCTTCCCACTTGTTAAACATGGACCAAAACAGCATATATCTGCTTCAGTGTAACCAACCCTTCTAAAGTATGACAGAAGAGTGAGACAATTGAAGCAATGCTAGCTAGATCAATTTATCAAGTCTGCACTAGCAAAATAGTCCATAAGGGGGACAATCAAGGAATCTGTTATCATTATGAGAGGAATATCTCACCCTTCTTATTACTAGGATTATAAATTCATCCCTAAAACTGAACATATAAGATGCAGCATCTGGAACTCTGAATAAGTGGCAAGCTTCTCTTTGTGTTTGCATACTGAAATCTTCCACAAAGCTAGGAAAGGTCTATACTCCCTATGAATTTTTTCATTTCTTCTGGATGTGATACAGCTGACTCAGTTACAGTATCACTATTATGAGGCAAATTCTCAAGTACAGCCTGCTTTAACATTGCCATGTTGTAACCAATAAACTACGGCTTTCCAAGGCTGTTCAAAAGAGGGAAACAGAAAAAATGCCTTCCATAGTAAGGTATTCAGTTCTTCTGCACTATGCAGATATCATTTAAAGTGACAAAGGAACTTACAGACCTGATATATTTTAAAGTATCACTATACAGTCCCCTCCTTTTGGTATAGCATAAGCACTTCAGAACTGTTTGTCATCTCAAATCAAGCACTATTCTTTAATAACCTGATATTTAAATTTTTACTGATCCTTCATTCATGTCTTCTCTCAAGTTTGACTGTGTAATGCAAAATAGTATGGTAAGAACAGTTACTGTACCTCTCAATTTAAGCAGTTTTATGTCCCCTTCCTGAAGTTTTTTTAATACTGCTTTTATTTAGACAGATGCTATGTATTCATATTATAATAGCATACTTTGTTTAAATTTTTTGCTGTTTAATAACTGCTAAAGGGCTTTCAAAGCATTTTTCAGAAGTTTAGTTTTTTTGATGCCTGTATATACTGCAATAAATTTAAATGCTATATTTTATAGGAAAGTGTTCATTTTACTGTAAGACTTAAATCAGGTTTAGTCAGACACTAGAAGCAGCAGTTCTTGTTAAAATATGTGTACATACTGTACATTAGTATGCATTGTTTTGCAACCATCTTTGTCAACCCTGCTGTTCATTTTTGTTTCCAAATTTGGTTATGTTTTTAAGGCTGTGGGCAGAGCCTACAGCCCTATTGAGATCAGATTGTAGCTCTAAAAACAGCCCATCATGGAACTCCCTATTTGGACTTTTGGAAGTGTTTCCCCACAGCTGCAAAATAGTGTACTCCCCCTCTGATTTTTGTTATTTGCTGCTCTATGTTAAAGGCAGCTGAAGGGAAGGGAGATGCTACTGTATTTAACCTCTGAACGTCTCAGGAGATTAACAAACAAAACCTTTTGAAACTTGTTTCTAGCCCCTCAATTGAACCAATTGAACCTTTGCAGGGCTGCAGACTTTCAGCAACCTAGGGGTTAATTCACTATCTGTTTTACTGGAATTTATTGAGGTTTGAAACAGTCAGGCAGACTACAGTGTCAGATTACAGACAGTCCAGCTGTAGCTATTTTCATATATTATGGTGGATAGTTAGAGTTCAGTACCCCATTTAAGGTTAAAGTGTGAAATTTACATCTTAATAACTTTGCTACCATATGATGGATTTGCCTGAAATTTGGCAGGTGTGGAGCAATATAATAGATCTCTGGATCTGCCAAGTTTCATAACAGTTAGATGTACAGTTGTGGAGTTATAAAGCAACATTCTGTAGCACATTGATGCTTTTTTGTGCATTCTTTGCTTGTGCCTACAGGTCACACGGTTTGCATGAATGGTTCAAAAACTCCTGGAAATGTGCACCCAGGGTCCCTGAAGTGCCTTTCAAAGATTTCATGAAAAAATATTAACTGGTTCAAAAGTTATTCAAAAAACAAGTTTCCCATTATAGTCAGTTGGAAAACTGAACAGAAAGTTCGAGTGTCACAAATGCAGTTTTTAGTGTTGCAAATGACCCCTGTAGTGTCATGAGTCAGCCATTTTTTTCAGTTAGTGGTCACAGAAATGCTTAGCATTTAAATTATGGGATGATCTAGGGACACAAGTCTTTTTGTGGTCACCTAGTCGAGCCCTGAGAATGCTAGCCATGTCATTTTTAAGGGTTAAGCACCCCAGAAATATGTTTTTCAAATTTTTGTAATCTGTAGTGTTGCAAAGTAGTGTCAAACTTGTGACACTTTCATGATTTTTTTTTTGCGAAACTGTCGCAGATCACGACACTACTTTGCAACACTATGGCCAAAATAACAGGAATTCTTTGCCACCCTGCTGCAAAAGAACAGTTTGTCTTTTGGGCTGAAATTTGGATGGAAGACAGCCAACATCCCATAGATGTGCCTTTTGTCGGTTTGGTGAGAAAATATTGTAGGGAGGCAAAGTTACGGTACTCTGAAGTTGACGATTTTTCCCATAGACTAACACTGCAGCGTCCACCACGCCTTTCGGGGCCTGTGTCTCAGAAACACTTCGAGATATGGACTTTTCATTGTAAAAATGCTTAGCCCTTTACTAGGGTGCTAAGTGCAAAACTAGCCAGGAAAGTCAAAATTTATATGAAATTTTAATTTTTTTTTCTATGCCATATGGTTCCTGAGATATAAGCAATTTAGTATTCCCAGTGCTCATTTTCTGCTCCAAGGCCCATTATTATGCATACATTATTTGTACTCGCTGTGTTTCTCTATGCAGCTGCTCGGCATCAACAGGGTGTGAGCTTCCTTTACTGTTACAGTTAGCATTCCCACTTGCATTTCTGTTCCAATTTGCATTAGCGTTTCCGTATACACCACCATGTGCATTTCGCTTTGCGTTTTCATTTTTGTTTGTGGTTGCATTTGCATTACTGTTACCATTTGCATTTCCACTACTGTTTCTGTTCGCATTTTGTTTTGCGTCACTATGTGCATTACCATTTGCGTTTGCGTACGTGCTTCTCTTTGCGTTTGTGTTTGTCTTTCCTTTGGCATCATCGTTGCTGTTACCATTACCATTTGTGTTTCCAATTGTATTTCTGTGACTGTGTGCATTACGGTTTGCATTTCTGTACCCGCTTGCATTTGCTTTTCTGTTTCCATTACCATTTGCACTTGCGTTTCTATTGCCGTTTGCATTATCATTTACGTTTGCATCACCATGTGCATTACCATGTGCGTTTGTGTATGCGCTTCCATTTGTGTTTCTGTTTGTGTTTCCTTTAACGTCATCGTTGGTGTTACCATCAGCATCTGCGTTTTCAATTTTGTTACTGTGACTGCGCGTGTTATGATTTGCATTTGCTTACACACTTGCGTTTGTGTTTCTGTTTTCAGTAACATTTGCACTTGCATTTCTATTACTGTTTGCATTACCATTAACATTTGCATCACCATGTGCATTACCATTTGAGCTTGTATTTGCGTTACCATTACTTCACTACTTATAGTGCTCATTCTCAAAAAGAAGAGAAATTCATGGCAAAAAAATCTGTTTAATGCATCAGTTAGGGTTGTTCCACACCAACAAAAGTGAGGAAATTTAATGTTAGGGTTCCCACCCCTTACACCCCCCACCCTACCCCACTAAAGGCATTGGGTGTGCATTGGGGTCATTGGTCCTAACTCTCACCCCATTCTCCTATACTGTACCACCCCAGCTTGTTTATACATGGGATGGGGTGAGCGTTAGGACTGATGACCCCAACACACACCCCAATGCCTGTTGGTGGGGGCGGGGTGGGAGTGGAGTGGGGTGCAAGGGTGGGAACCCTAACATCGAATTTCCTCACTTTTGTCACTGTGGAACAACCCAACTGATGCATTAAATGGAGTTTTTTGCCATGATATATATATATATATATATATATATATATATATGGGATACATGATGAGAGGGATATGGAGAATATTCTCACTTCTGCAGAGTGAGCTGTGTATTCTCATGAGTACTGAAGGCACGAGTGAAAATACACAGCTCATGAGGCAGGAGTGAGAATATTTTCCATATCCCATGATCTACCCATCATGTGTGCGATTTATACCACAGGGGTGAGAACTGTAGGAACATTTTTTCTGAGTATGTGTGTTTCCTGCCCATTCTGTGTAAGCAGTCAGTGTGTGTGTGTGTGTTTGTTCTGAATGGACTGGGAGTGAAAAACACATCTGACAGTGTTTTGCAAAGCTAACTGAGTGAGTCAGAGGCTCACTGAGAAAGACAAATTGCTACAGGTAGCACTGAGAAACAGAAAGTGCTTTGTAAAAGAGTTTCATTTAGAATTCAGGTTATTTTTGAAGCTGAGATCAGCACAGTAATGGGATAAGAAAGTCAGAAACACAATGGGAAACAGGTGAAAGTCATTTGCAAAGTTAATTGAGTAATTTGCAGCTTCAGTGGGAAAGAGATAATAGAAAACTTAAGGAGGCAGTATAGCACAGTGGTTTAAGGCTCTGAGCTGCAAACCTGGAGACCTGGGGTTCAATCTCACAGCCCCCACTTGCATACTGTGTGATCCTGAGCAAGTCACTTAACTTTCTTGTTCTCCCAGGTTGCACCTGTAAACAAGCTTCCAGCTTAGTGTGTCGCTCTCCTAGTAAAAACAAAGGTAAAAGATAAAGTGTTTTCTGAAGCAGTTTCTTTTAGAGCGCAAGCTGCAGGGAAGTTATCCTCACTCTGGTGACATCAGCAGAGTATGGATAAATGTTGATATCCTCACTCTGCTGATGTCATCAGGATTTATTCTCACTGCAGTGGAAATAACACAGGATATCCTACTGAGAAAGCTCTCACCCCTGTGGTATATATATATATATTCAACCTTCCTATATTTGCTATCCAGTGCTAGTGAAAGGTGTGGACTTGCAGCACCTCTGTTTATCCACAGAATTAGGTTCACCGCTG
The DNA here is from genome assembly GCA_016271365.2 of Neoceratodus forsteri. Lineage (NCBI taxonomy): Eukaryota > Metazoa > Chordata > Ceratodontiformes > Ceratodontidae > Neoceratodus > Neoceratodus forsteri. The sequence continues at coordinate 1,273,132,417 of CM057450.1, read as the reverse complement.
ACTGCTAAACTAAAGTTATTTATTTATCCACAGGGATGGGTACTGTGCAGCCCCCCCCCACTCACCTACTGTGATGAATTTTGTGCTGGTAAAAAGTAGATAAAGCCCTAAATTTATCCACAGGTACAGTACCATGTGGGGCAGGCTTAATGCAAACATACCCATGATGTGATGGATTTAGTGCTGGCAAAAGGTAAGGGACTGACACCAGTTTCCACACTCTCTGCATTTAGTCTTGGTGACTGGTGAGAGATGGACAAAACTGGGGACTATAGCATTTTGTTTATCTACAGTGACAGGCTGCATACACACACACACATACACACACACACAGCATCAACATGTACTCTGACTAAATAAATTCAAGAGGACTGAATTAGCAGCATGCCAGTTTTTGATGATTGTGACTGAACAGCACTATACGGCACCAACAAGAAAATAATAAATTGCTATCCAAAATGTTTATCCAAAACAATATTTGAGTTAAAGTATGATTTTTTTATAAAACGTGTTTTCCATATTTGACCATTGCTTCTTAACAATCATATAATATTATTTCAATATGTAGTGTGCATTTTAAATATTTAGCTTGTAAATACTGTTTATACTTGTTGTTATGACAATGTCATGTACAACAGTAAAAATAAACAGTACATCAGGAAGCAGTCCTGCCAGACCAGCTATGGAGGAGCCCCAGACTGAGGGGTACAGGAAGAGAAGCATACAATGGAGACAGGGAGGTATGTGGAGAAGGTCACTGAGGGGGAAGAGAAACAAGAGGATGTGAACAAAGACAACAGAACAATTACAGATGACAGAACTGGAGGAGAGGGAGACGTTGGTAGAAAATGAAATAACCAAGGATATCCAGGTACTGAATCTTTCATACTTTGAAATATCGAACGCTGAATTGTCTGTATTAAGTAAAGGATTAAACTTTGCTCCTATCACTCCTGCAAATAAGTTACAAACATTGATAGATTTGAACATTTTGTTTAGGAACCTGAGCTTAAAATCTTTTTTGGGGAGTGGAAACATGACAGAAGCAGAAGAAAGTCCTGTGGTAAATGGCATGGAAACAATGCAGCCACAATTTGCACCTAAATCCACCTTCAACCCCCTTCCCCCAAGTGCTGTGGTTAAAGCTTTTAAACAACTTGTGGAGAGAGACATTGACTTATTGTTTGAAAAGTTACCAAAAGTGGGATTCTGTAACAACATCATTGTAGCAGAGAAAGCTGTCATAGAGACACTACAACAAAATGTGAATATTGAGATTAAAAAAGTAGACAAGGGTGTGTGTGTGTGTGTGTGGTTATATTGAATAAGCAGGATTATTTAAGAGAAGCTGAGAGACAATTAAATGACAGAAAGTTCTATGCAAAGTTAATATATGACCCCACTTGTGAAATTAAAACAGCCATTGATGAATTTTGTAAAAGAGGGATGTAGGAAGAAGGAGATTGATGAGCCAACAATGAAATTCCTAATTACTGATGACCCACTTAGGGCTACTTTTTATTTAATACCTAATGTACACAAGTCTATGGGGAACCCACTGGGCCACCCAATAATTAATGGAATTAAGTCACTAACAGAGAGCCTCTCACAATATTTGGATGCACACATGAGACCATTTGTTAACAATTTGCCATCCTTTATACAAGATACTAGTTATTTTCTTAGAATTCTAAAAAAATTCACATTAAAAAGAAATAGCTTTAGCCAGCCTGGTGGCACTGAGGGTTGAGGTGCTGGATGCCACACCTCGCATCACACCAGTGAACCAGGTTCGGGAATGAGCCGGAGTCATTGGGGGTCAGTGGGGGAGGAGTAGGATTGAGCATCTGAAGACTGCTCTCCTCTCCTGGGGAGGGACTAGGGGGTTGTCCCACACAGCTGGTGACACCTAGCGATGGCTGGGTGTACCACAGTCATGGGCTGTAATGTAGGGGTCAGCGTCGGGTGGCTGCCTTATGAGCATGTGTGGGAGCACGTACATTATGGGCTGAGCAGCATTGCACTGCCCTCGCTGGGGGTGCAACCTAAAGTATAAAAATCCCTCCCCCCTCTAGTAGGCAAAGGCGGGGCCTGTGGCATCAGTACCACGTTCAACACTGAGCATCAGGGCGCGTGATCTGGTTCCCCTCACATAGCTGCCCTGCCAAGTCTGTAGATAGGGTGCCAGGTGGAGCAGGCAGTCCTTCCCTGAAGGACGTAGACCCGGGGGGGTTGGGTGTGCTTTGTGGGGACCCCTCCGTACCGGATTCTAGTGCCCAAGCTTTAGGCAGGACGGGATATCCTGGCGAACGAGAGCCCTCACTGTAGAGAGTCTGGAGGATGGGAGTGTAGTAAATAAATGTAAAAAAAAAAAAGACACAGCTTTATGGTAACTATGGATGTGGAATCATTATATACCAACATTCCCCATGAGGGGACACTGGATGCTGGGCCCATTTTTTTAACTTGAGGAATAATGAACTTAAACCCATTACTGAATTCTTGGTGAAACTATTGGAACTGGTTTTAAAAGGTATTTTTTTTATTTAACAAGGAGGTTTATTTACAGATTATGGGAACAGCCATGGGGGCAGCTTGTGCAAACCTGTATATGGGAAAATATGTATGTATTAAGTGACGGACAAAACCCATTTTTTAGTAAGATTTATTTATGGAAAAGATCTACATAGATTATTTATTTTTTATTTGGGAGGGTGATGGTGCAGAATTACAGCTGTTTAAAGAATATTAGAGGGAACAAACCAGGACCTTAGGTTCATATACAGTGTGTCACAGGAACAATTCTGTTTTTTGGATTTAAAATTGAATAGAGTTGATAGTAAAGTTAAAACTGACATTTACAGAAAACCAATGGATGGGAATACTTTATTAAGAGCAGAGAGTTGTCACCCTTAACATATTACAAAAATTTGCCCAAAGAGCAATTTTTGAGAATAAAAAGAAGCTGTGGCGATTAACAATTGTTTGAAGAGGGAGCTGAAAAATTAGGCAATTGGTTAAGACAGAGGGGATATAGTGGAAAAAGTATAGAGGAGGGCTACAATAAGGTAGCCAAGCTGAACAGGGAAGAAACTATAGAGAGAAAAATGTGGAAACTAGAAAATATCCAAAGGAGATTTAATGTTGTATTGCCATACTCAGATCATTTACAAGAGATTGAAAACATTGTTAAAAAAACATTGCCATGTTTTGTTAAGTGATCCCGCCTTGGAATGTCAGGTTCAAGCCCCACCACGGATGGCTTATAAAAGGGCTTCCTCTTTAGGAAACAAACTATGCCATAGTCAATTTGTAAACAGTCTAGGGGATACAGAAATAGAGAATAGAAGCAAAAGTATTGGATGTTTTCCCTGCAGGAACTGTAATTACTGTATGCATGTATTACAAGGAAAGAATTTTGCTAATCCCAATACAGGATGCAGTTTTGAAATTAGACAGCTTGTGACATGTGACTCAGTTGGTATTATTTATCTTGCTGTTTGTAAACGTGGGGCTTTTTATACAGGAAAAACAATGAAGGCTTTTAAGATTCACATTAAAGAACACATTAGAGCAACAGAAAAAAGAGATGTGACATATGCCACAGCAGCACAGATTATGAATGCTGGTAGTGCATCTGAACATGGATTTCACCTCATGGGTATAGACAAAGTTAGTCAAAAACCGAGGGGTGGGAATTTTAATGATCTATTACTCTCCAGGGAAGCATTCTGGATTATCAGTCTAAATGCAACAAAAAAGTAGGGTTTAAATACAGGATTTGAGTTAAAGCCTTTTCTAAAGAAAAGAAGACATAAATAACCATTTGAATTGACAGATTAAATATATTAGATTGGGCTTTATCTATATAGGACTGAAATTCATAGATTCATAGATTGATACAAGTTCAGAAGGCACATGCCCATTTATGAACTCACCACCGGCTAAATTAGCAGTGGAAGGTAAATTTCTTGTCACCCATATATTTATCAAGATTTCTCTTAAATTGTTCTATGTTTTCGCTGTTCATAATATTACTAGACAATGTATTCCAGATTGGAGGAATTCCCTGTGTAAAAAATCTAGATTGTTTATTGGTTTTAGTTTTGAATTGTTGGATCTAGTGGGATTACTTATTGAAAACTTTTCCAATCCTATTGTGTTTAACAAGTAATCATTATTGTATGCATTGTAAGTATAGATTAAGATGCCTTTTAGTATTCTGTACTTCAAAGAGTAAAGCTCTAAAGATTTTAATCTAGAACCATAATCAAGTTTGGACATATTAACAATCCTTTTAGTTATTCTTCATTGAACTCTTTTTGTCATGTTTAAATAGCCAATGGATATTGGAGCACAACATGAAACACAATAGTCCAAATGTGGACGAACCAGGCTTGTGTATAGGGGCAAGATGACAGATGATTCCCTACTTTTGATATGTCTCAATATACAACCTATAGTTGTGTGACATTTTTTAACAGTTTTATAGGTATGGGTGTTACATTTTAAGTTATCAGTTATAGTTATACCTAAATCTCTTTCCTCTGTTGTGATTGTTAATTTCACATTTTTGAATAAAATATGAGTGTCTCTTCTATTATATTTCCCATATGCATTACCTTACACTTTGCTGGGCTAAATTTCATTTTATTGTTTACTGCCCATGATGTTAATTTATTTAAATTATCTTGGAGAGTGTTTGCAGATGCAGTAGTGTTCACAATACAGCCCAATTTGCAATCATCTGCATATTTATTTATCCAAACTTATTTTGTTTTTTACATACTTGCTATCAATATATTAAAAAGTAAAGGCCCAAGAACAGATCCCTGTGGTACTCCACTGGTGACAGGGCTCCAGTTGGATTTATACCCTCGTACAACCACCCTTTGATGTCTGTTGTATAACCATGCTGATATCCACTTAATTAAGTACATGTCCAAATTTATATTATAAAGTTGTTTGATCAAAATTTTATGGGAAACAGTGTCAAATGCTTTTTCAAAGTCCAAGAATATGATGTCCACTGGAAGGCCCTTATCTAGGGCGTCTCTAACAGGTTTGAAAAAACTAAGATTTGTTTGACATGACCTACCAGTAGTAAAGCCATGCTGGGAAATGTCAGTACAATTGGAAATTTTAAGATGATTGGAAATTTTAACATGTATTAACCATTCAATAATTTTACTGACAAGTGATGTAAGGCTGATAGGCCTATAATTAGGTATTAACTGTTTATTACCTCCCTTATGTATAGGGTTATATTTGCTTCTCTCCAAGACTGAAGAACTTTCCCATTATTTACAGACGTATTGAACAAATAGGTAAATGGTCCAGCAAGTTCCTTTGATACCTCTTTTAAGAACTCGGGGTGAAAACTGTCAGGGCCTGGAGATGTATTGCATTGGATTTTGTTAATGGCCTCTAATGTGTCTTGTTCAAGAAAGAATAATTTAATATTTGATGATTGTAATGAATCTTGATGAGTAAAATCCATTGGATTAAATATGCTTGTAAAATAATGATTAAATTTAGTAGCCATTTCTTTTTCGTTAGTTATTAATTCATAATTTACCTTTAGTGGTCCAATTCCTGTACATGTTTGTTTTAATGAACCTATATAGTTATAAAACTGTTTTTTTATTGTCTTTGGTGTCTTCGGCTAAATTTATTTCCATTTTTTGTTTTGATTTTTTAATTATTTGTTTAGTTTTTTTGGCAAGTATCTTAAACTTGCCCCAATCAGAAGCCTTTTTAGTCTTAATGTATTTTTTATAGGCATGATGTTTCTTTCTTATTATATGCTTTATATCTTTAGACCACCACATGGGAACTCTTCATTTGCTACTATTATTATTGTTATAGGTTTTGTAATTAGCTGCTATATATGGATTTAGATGTATACATGGTGTGTTATGTAGTTCCTTGCTGCTTAGAATTAATGTTTATTATTTGTTACATGTTATTTATTATTGTGGTTTCATTCTTATTTGTTTATATGTCAAATAACTGTGTGTATGTATGGTTAGCATTATTAGTGGTCATTATGTAATTAAGCTATAGTAATTAGAATGTGGTGACATCATAATGACATTCATTTGGATGTATATAAAAGCCACATAGAGATGAGTGTGTTTTTTAGCCTTTGATAAAGGATGGAAGCAAAATCGAAATGCGTCAGGCAATGCCTCATTTTATTTGAGTAGAAATAAATGTTTTTTAAATGTGACTGGTGCCCTGGCTGTCTATTTGAGGTTAGTGTGTGCTCTGCTTTATGTGTTTCTTTTTTGGTCTACTTCAACATTGCAGCACGACAATCCTTGTGCACACTCTACATGGTTTGTTTTGTAGTAAAAATAATCTCTTTCAAAATAAAAACTCAGAAAGGGAATGTGTTTGCATTGGAGATAGAGATATTGTAAACGTATAGTTTGCCAGTGATGTTGGTAAAAATCTGGGAATGCCACATTTCCTGAAACTTTACAAATTTCCCCAACCTCATATCAAGTTTGCTACCAATTTCTGAATATTAAAAAATAGCGAGTTTGCTCTACAAAATCACCTTTCGGGACAAGTGAACACAATGACACTGGCACTCTTCATGAGGAGGGGTCCCAAAAAGGCCATGTTGAAAATGTGGTGCAATACCTATAAAAAATGGCCAAGTCCCACCCAGGCATTGCATAATTTCTGTGCACATTTGTAACTTTGGTCATTTGGTAGCTTTTCACAGCCCTATCGGCTCTGGCTAGAGTTTGTTTTACTGTGTAGCCTGGATTGAGCCCTGATGTCTCCTGTGCCCTGTGAGGTCAGGAATCAGTGTCTGATGCAATCTAGTTCATCGTAGTCATAGGAAACCTAATAATAAACCATCCAGGTTCAAATGCAGCTCAAAATAGTGCTGAAAACATTGGGGCAGCCATGATTAATAGCACCTATATTAATCTATTTATTTCCCCCAAGTTTAAAAAAATGGTAAAGCAGACTTAAAATGAGGAAGCATATCTTACAAGACAGGAGCAAATGGTTGATCTAAAATGGAATAAAAAATTCACAGAAAAAGATTTGCAAGAACAAGGAGACAAAATTTGAAGATGGAGTGGGGATGGCTCAGGGGCATTGAAGATAGAGGAGGACAGTTCAGGGGCAATGTGAGGAAGTATTTTTTCACAGACAGGGTGGTGGACGCATGGAACAGCCTTCCTGAGGAGGTTGTGGGGTCTACAACTGTGGGAGAATTATTCAAGAATGCATGAGGCAGACATAAGGCAATTCTTGTGGCGGGGTAGGAAGAAATAGGCTGTTGGTTAACTAGGATCTGCAGCTTATGCAGACTAGGTGGGCCAAGTGATCCTTATCTGCCATCAAAGTCTATGTTTCTATGTTTCTACAGTTACAGCATTTTCACTACAACATGAGCTGATACTTAAAACTAACATAACAAATGATAGAGCAATGGATATGAGGGTTGTGCACCTGAATATTTGTTTAATACAGATACAAAAGGTACTCTGTTTGGTCTAATACCCACTGATCATTGTGGTCCAACACACATAACTATGAACAAACCCCATTAGCATTTTCACTGTTGACCTAAGACCCATGTGCATTAGCAGTGCTGGTGTTTATATTCTGAATTTTAAAATATACCAATTTTCCATGCTAACCTTTAACCATACCTGTTTATTCTTAATGTATTCAGTCAAATTATGTTTTGCCACATTTTGCTTAATTCCAAGTGCTTTGAGCATTACTGCCATTTCACTTATTTACTGCTTCTAAATTTCTGATGTTCTGTGAAGCATCCAACAGTAGCCCTCATAATGGTCAAAATGCTGTCCTGTAAATGGACTCCCTAGCTATGTTTAAGTAAGCCAGAGATTGATTTACAATATATTTTCCCACATATTTCTGCATCTGAGGGACAGGAGCACTTGAAGCTTAAGTGACTTGCCCAAGGTCAAACAGTATTTGTCTCTAGAGGGAATCTGAATCTGTAAGCTCCTGCTTCCAAGGCTGTACTTGAACCACTAGACCACAGTGCCTCCTCAGATGCTAGGTAAACTGAAAAAGGGTCAGAGGCAGCAACATTTTTCTAGGCCAAGGCATAGGAGAAAGCCTGTTGGAGGACGTGGCAACAGGTGTTGTTCAAGCTCAATGTGAGACCCCTTCCCCATGATATTCTTCTTGTGTTGTTCCCGTAAAGCCAACCTCGGTATAAGCAAAGATGATTTATTGAGGGAGTAGCCCGATTCCAATCAAGGGACAACTTAAAGCAGCAGTATTTGTTAGTCAGCAAAAAATGCATCATATAGTTTTTTTTAGCAAAAATGTGTTTCTGATAACCTAAGATTCATGCTCAGTATATTTTTTGTTTTCTCCAATGTTGTTAAAACATTTTTTCAGCCAATTTTGTAATTAACAATTCATGTCATTAAAGATGGATGCCATTTGCCATGTTTAAAAATATCTTTCCCTGTTGTTACTTATTGAATGTACCCGCTAGAGTCATGCTGCAGTTGTATTGGGATTGTTCTTCCACATGTTTCTGATAGCAAATGGCACAAAATACTACATTGTTTCATGGTGGGTGTGGCATGGGCATTGCATGGGCGTGGACATTTTTAAAACTTCAAGACACCATATCTTGGTTCAGGAATGAAAGAAAATGGAAAGGAAAATGTGTATCTTAATATATTTGCCAGACAAACCTTATTGCTGAAAAATTGTATATTTACTAACAAGTACTGTTTCAGATTGGAATATAATGAGCCCACTTACCCATATACATTTAAAAATGTTCTTGTTTTATTGTTATTTTGTAGTTCAAAACAGCGTTGAGTCTGTCATACATTTTGGATTAACACTGTTTTTTTACTCTAAAAATAAAATTAAATGATATCTAGATATTAATTCCTTTTCATTTTTTAACCAAAATATTATAAACATCAGTTTATTAGAACCCACTCATATACTTACACATACAAGATCATAAATGTCATCTTCTTGTTTTGTTATAGGTGTTATAAAAATATATGTGCATATCGGTTCTCATATTGTACCTGAAATGAATTAATGTTGTATATTGCAAAGCATTCCTCAACCATATATTATAATATATTTTCTTTCTTTTAGATCTTGCATCATTTAATCTATTTCTGTATTTTTTTCTTTGTTGAAATATTTTCTGTATTATAAAAAGATATATGTATTTTCACTATAATTCTTTCTTAGGTAAATGCAGTTCCTTAAATTCATATATTTTTAGTATTGCTCTCTTCTTTAGTCATTTATACCTCCTTTTAAATACTTATATTGTCTCTTTAAATCACATAAAAAAAATGAACTATTACCTGAGATTTTCATTTCTTGTTTCTTTTATCGCTGCATATGTTTGTATAGACCAACTTTACACATATCCATTCACTACAGTATTTCCAACATTATTTATACTAGATATGGTTTGTAGCAGATATTCTGCAGGTGTAGGCTACTTCTAACTGAAAGGTGAAATAAGGAACTTAGAATTATCAGGAAAAGACAGTCTTTCAAGCAACAGAGGGAGGTGGGTATAGCTTTACATTTGTTACAATTCTTAAGATTTTTAGTGCAGAAAGAGTTTAAACCCTGCGTTAAGAATTTGTCATAAATCCTGAAATAAGTGCAGGTACAGGTTGTGTATTTGACCCAGACAGTGCCCTAGGGGATGGAAACTGTTTTTTTGTGTTTATCTGTGTGTGCTTTATAAGGCCAGACCAGACTTTGTCAGGAAGTGCTTACAACATAGCTACTTATCAGCCAATAGCTTTGGTAACAGACATGAGAACAATAGTATTATAAGCAAGTGTTTTATAGCAAACTCATCAGAACAGCTAATATTCTTCAACTGAAACTACCTCTGCCTAGAAGCTGCAATACTGAACATAGGAGTTGCAAGAAAGTGAGTTGTGCTCACAACAGAGGGAGGTGAACCTTACAATTGTCTTTGGTTTGTAGCAGATATTCTGCAAGTGGAGACTACTTCTAACTGAAAGGTGAAATAAGGAGCTTAGAATTTTTAGGAAAAGACAGTGTTTCAAGCAACAGAGGGAGGAGGATCTAGCTTTATGTTTGTTACAATTCTTAAGATTTTCAGTGCAGGAATAGTTTAAAGCACAGCTGACTTATTTTGGGGCTGGCTGTTTTCAGAGCACAAATCACCAGGCTGTTTTGGGGCTGGGGAGGTTTACCTGTGTCTGACTTGGATGTCTGGATTTTTCTCTGTTTGATTAGCAGGGGATTTTCTCTGTCAAATTGTTGTGTATGGTATCTTGCTGACAGGAAGGCACTCATTGCAGCAGTGGGTAAGAGCTCTTAGCTGATTGTTTTGTGAGGGCACAGTTTAGGCCCAACCCCTTCCCATCCCTCACCCCACCCACCCCTGGAATAGATCCTTTATACCTGGGGTTCTGACATCATTTCCTCAAGAGTGCAAGGTGCATATCAATGTCATATCCTCTCTAGCACACAGCACTGAAAATATAAGCATACATTGTATAATATATATTTCTATATAACAAACCAATCACACACACAAACACACACAAAAAAAAGTAGATAAACATGTGGGGAGTAGTGCAGTGTAATGGCTGTGGGGAAGCAGTCTTCTGGGAGTCTTTCTGGAGGTTGAGATAGGCTGCCCTATTTTCAGACAACTCTCTGCCCTGAGGGAGGAAGTTGCCCATCTTCAGGCCACACTGGACGGTAGGAAGGGAACCTCCCCCATCCAGGGAGCACCAGAGCCACCACCACTACCTCAGAGGTTGCAAAGAAAGCACAGCAATTGGACCACAGTGGGCTCAGGGAGGGTGAGGATGGTGGAACAGAGGCACACCCAGTCAGTTGTTTCACTCCACAATCCATACACCATTCTGGGGGAGCGTAGCTCCCCTATGGATGCACCTGCAGAGGAGACTAAGGAGGCTGAGGGCAACTGTCACAAGGGAGGCCCACAGGAAGGAGGCAGAGGACACCACAAGGAAAGGAAGCAGCTCCTGGTGGGGACTCAATTATTAGGGGATAGAAACTGGGGAGCAGGGAAAACTGCAGCAAGGTGCCTGCCTGGTGCCATGGCTTGAGGGACAGGAAGTGCATCCTCAGGATCACGAGAACAGCTGCACGGGAGTCTGAGCTGGACATCATTGTCCACCTAGGGACAAATGACTTGGCTCAACATGAGATTAGAGCAGTGCAGAAGGACTTTGTAGAACTGGGGAGGGGCCTAAGACAAGTAGCACACACAGTATCCCTCTCAGAGGTGCTGCCTGTTAATGGCATGAGTGAGGCGAGGGTACTTTGCACCATGCAGTTTAATAAATGGTTGAAAAAATGGTGTGTAGCACAGGGGTTTGGCTTCATTGGGGACTGGGGTTCCACCTGGAGGGACACCAGCCTATACTGGCAGGATGGTCTGCATCTGTCCAGGAAGGGAACAAGTCTTTTGAGCAATCAGTTTAAATGCTTCATTGGCAAGCTTTTAAACTAGTCAAGGGGGGAGGCACTGATAAGCAGCAGGAAAATCCCAGCCTCTCCCTACAAAACAGGGTACTAAATGAGAAAAAGACCGAGGTAGAAAGGTCAGTGGGGGTGCTGCAACAGAAGGTAAAGCCATCAAAAAATGGAGAGCAATGACTACCAATGCCCATAGTCTGAGTAACAAGCTTCCTGAATTAGTGGCCTTGATGGAGGAGGAACATCTGGATATTGTGGCAGTCACAGAAACATGGTACACACAAAACCATGACTGGGACGTAAACATACCAGGATACACTATCTACAGGAGGGACAGAGAGGGTAAAAGAGGAGGAGGAGGAGCTCTTTACATAAGGGAGGGAATCAAAGCAACAGAACAAAGGGAAAACAGGGAGGAGAAGAAGCATGGTGGGTAAATTTGGAGACCAGCAATGGCACCACAATCCGCACAGGGGTTGTATACAGACCCCCTTCTCAGGGGGAGGAAATGGACAAGGAAATGATAGAAAGTATACTTAGAATGGCAGAAAAAGGGAGATATTGCTGATGGGTGATCTGAATATGCCAGATGTTAACTGGAGTGCAGTTGCAGCAGTCACTTCAAAGAGTGGGGTTATTCTGGATGCCCTACAGGGGACATGCCTTAGACAACTAGTATTGGAGCCCACTCGAGAGGGAGCAATCTTAGACCTGGTTCTGTCAAATGGAGATGAAGAGAGGATCACAGATGTAGAAGTGGGTAGCCATCTGGGAACTAGCGACCATCCAACAGTATGGTTCACAATAAACACAGCAATAGAGTCAAGCCATACAAAGGCAAAAGTACTGGACTTTAGGAGGGCTGGCTTTGCCAAAATGGGTGAGTGCCTAAGGAATGCACTAGCAAATGGGCAGGAAGGAGGGGTGGAAGAACAATAGAGAATAATAAAAACTACCATCGCAGAGGTAACAAGCCTTTGTTTGAAGCAAATAAACAAAATGAAACAATGTAAGACACCACTAGAGTTCTCAAAGGAAGTGGCAGTGAAGGTTCAAGAGAAAAAGAAAGCATTCAGGAAGTACAAGGAATCACAAAAAGGAGCAGGACAGAGAACTGTATCAGTTAAAGCAAAAGGAAGCTGGGAAGGCAGACAGAATAGCAAAGGTCCAAACTGAGGAAAAGATAGCCAACTAAGTTAAGAAGGGGGATAAAACCTTTTACAGGTACATCAGGGAGCGAAGGAAGACCAAGGGAGGGATAGTGAGGCTTAATAAAGGGGAGGATGGGTGAGCAGAGGGTGACTGTGAAAAGGCAGAGATACTAAACAAATATTTTTGCCCAGTATTTACAAAGGAAGAGGGGGGAGGTACCTAAAACAAACAGTAGAAACACTCTGGATACAGAAGTTGATACCAGCCCATTTACAGAAGAAAGGGTTCTGAAAGAACTCTTAAAACTGAAGGTGAACAAAGCAATGGGGCCTGATGGGATTCATCCCAGAATTCTAAAAGAACTAAGGGTAGAACTAGTGACACCACTGACTACCCTCTTTAACAAATCATGGGAGGATGGGGTGGTACCCAAGGACTGGAGGAGGGCAGATGTGATTCCCCTTCACAAAAGTGGGAGCAAGGCAGAAGCAGGAAACTACAGACCTGTTAGTTTAACCTCAGTGGTAGGGAAAATGATAGAATCACTTCTGAAGGAAAGAATTGTCGAGAGTCTAGAGGCCAGAGGGGCACAGGACCCAAGGCAGCATGGATTCACAGCGGGAAGGTCATGCCAGACAAATCTGATAGATTTCTTTGACTGGGTGACCAAAGTAGTAGATCAGGGAGGGGCTGTGGACATGGCCTACCTAGACTTTAGCAAAGCATTTGACACAGTCCCACACAAAGATTAATATACAAGTTAGCCAGCCTGGGAGTGGGTCCCAAGATGACAGCCTGGATAAAGAATTGGCTGGAGAATAGGACACAGAGAGTAATAGTAAATGGAGTCCACTCTGAAGAAAGGGGGGCTACTAGTGGGGTACCGCAGGGTTCAGTATTAGGACCGGTCCTCTTCAATGTCTTTATAAGCGACATTGCAGAGGGACTGGAAGGAAAAGTATGTCTCTTTGCAGATGACACAGAGATCTGCAACAGAGTTGATGCACAAGGTGGGGTGGAAAGGATGAGAAGGAACTTAGCAACGTTAGAGGAATGGTCAAATGTATGGCAGCTTAGATTCAATGCTAAGAAGTGCAAGGTAATGCACCTGGGAAACAAAAACCCAGGGGAAGAGTACACAATGGGGGGGGTGAGATACTAACAACACAAAAATGGAAAGGGACCTGGGGGTAGTCATTTCAGATGACCTAAAGGTGGGCAAGCAATGTGAGAGGGCAGCAAGGAGGGCTGGGGGGATACTGGGATGCATAGGGAGAGGCATCACCAGTAGAAAACAGAAAGTTATTATCCCTCTGTACAGACAGCTGGTGAGACCCCATCTGGAGTACTGCGTGCAGTTCTGGAGACCCAATCTCCACAGAGACATAGACAGGATGAAAGCTGTCCAGAGCAGGGCAACTGAAATGGTGCAGGGTCTGAACTGGAAGACATATGAAGAGAGACTTAAGGAGCTTAATATGTATAGCCTTGAGGAAAGGAGGGAGAGGGGAGACATGAAAGAAACTTTCAAGTACCTCAAGGGAATCAACAACGTCCAAGAGGGTAGCATCTTTCAAAAAAGAAGTGTGCAAGAACAAGGGGCACAATTTGAAGATGGGGGGCGGCTCAGAGGTAATTTAAGGGAATTATTTCCACAGAGACGGTTGTGGATGCATGAACGGCCTTCCAGAGGAGGTTGTGGAGTCAAAAACAGTGGTGGAATTCAAGCATGCATGGGACAGTCATAAGGCAATTCTGGGGGGTTGGGATAGGAAGAAGTAGGCTGCTGGTTAACTAGGATCTGCAGCTTATCCATTAGGTAGGGAAATGGGCAGATTGGGTGGGCCAAGTGGTCCTTATCTGCCATCAAATTCTATGTTTCTATGTTTCTATATAATCTCTGTTATTTATAACTGCATAGTTGTCTCGTTACAGTGCTCACTCTCCTTATATCTTAAAAGATGTTGCAGAGCTGCATCAATTTCTCAGTGACATATGAGGTAGTTTAAGACTGCTTCATTATGTTTGCTTGCATGCATGTGCAAGAAACATAGTGCCATCATCCAAGTTTTCCAGAGGTGTGTCAGCCTCTTCCAATTCAGTCAGTGTGTTTGCAGGCGCGGTCGCAGTGTGCCAATCACTGCTCCAGCTGTCTATGACAGCTGAAAATGCAGTGGCATACAGTTGAAAGGGAGAGCTCCACTTCAGTGAGCAGAGCTCCCCCACACACACACACACACACACACACATATACACACACGCAGGCACGCACACTGCATGCTCATGTGCCTTCCCCCCCACCACACTACCCAATCCCCGTCGGCTCCATGCCCCTCCAAAGCATCCAGGTGCCACGCTGGGGCCCACCCAGCGTGGCAAAATGTTTATAGCCGATGGGGGTGCCCAATCCCATTGTCTGCATGCCCCCAAAGCATCCAGGTGCCATGCTGGAAGCCCACCCAGCGTGGCAAATGATGTTATGGCCGACGAGGTGCCCAATCCCCGTCGGCTGCCTTAAAGCATCCAGGTGCCACTGAGCCCACCCCAGCATGGCAAAATGATGTTATGACGTGGGTGCCCAATCTCCCGTCGGCTCCTGCCCCCACCAACATCCTTTCAACTGCCATGCTGGGAGCCCACCCAGCGTGGCAAACGTCACTGTCGTCTTAGGAAATAAAAAAAACCTGTGAATACAAAAACGCCCCTCGGCGCTTCTCACTGCCCCTCCCACAACCCGCACTCACCCACTGCGCTCTGCCTCCCCACACCCCCCATACTTACCTCCGGAGCTTGGCGTGACGATCCCGGCAGACCGGAACACATCTGCACTCTTCAAAGCCGGCCACGAACTCAGGAAATGCCAGTAAGCTGTATAATGGGATAGATAGGGTTTTTTCAATTTTATTGCATATTTCAGGCATTTTTTGGAATTTTTGCACCAAATTTTCAACTTGGGGTTTTTGGGACGCCTTCTCATGAATGCTGTCACTGTCATGGCATTACTCGGGCCCGAAGGGTGATTTCACAGCCACTGTGCGAAATCACCTTTCCGGAATGATTAACGAAATGACACTGCCAGTGTTCATAAGGTGGGCTCTCAAAAAGTCTGTTTTGAAAATTTGGTGGAAAAATTCCTTAAAATGACTGTTTTACGAGAGTGCGTTGCGCAGTTCCTACGCATGCTCGTAAGTTCGCAAATTTTCAATATTTTCACACCAAATTTTCAACATTGCCATTTTACCACACCTCCTTATGAGCAATACAGTTGCCATTTTTCACATCTCCCCCAAAATGTGTTTCAGCCCATGTAGCGCACAATGGCGCAGACAGTGTGCAAAATCAATGTACGGGACACATTAAGAAAATACAGTGACACTGTTCATGAGCAGAGGTCTTAAAATGGCTATGTTGAAAATTTGCGAAAATTCCCCAAAATGATCGTTTTAATGAGCGTGAGTTGCAGAGTTCCCACACGCCGTAGAAGTTCTATAAATTTTCAATATTTTCACTCCAGATTTTCAACATTGACATTTTACCACACCTCCTTATGAGCAGTACAGTTGTCATTTTTCACATCTCGCCCACAACGTGTTTCTGCCCATGTAGCGCACAATGGCGCAGTCGGTGTGCAAAATCAATGTATGTGACACATTAAGAAAATCACAGTGACACTGGTCATGAGCAGAGGTGTTAAAATGGCTACATTGAAAATTTGGTGAAAAAATTCCCAAAAATGACTGTTTTAGAAGTGCACTTTGAGCAGTTCCTATGCACGCTGGCAAGTTTGCGAATTTGTAATATTTGCACAACTGATTTTCAACAGTGCCATTTTACTGCACTTCCTTATGAGCAGTACAGCTACCATTTTTCACATCTCGCCCAAAATGTGTTTCCACACATGTAGTGCACAATGGTACAGTCGGTGTGCGGAAACAATGTTTGGGACAGATTAAGAAAATCACAGTGACACTGGTCACGAGCAGAGGTCTTAAAATGGCTATGTTGAAAATTTGGTGACAAAACTCCATAAAATGACTGTGTTACAAGTGAGCATTGTGCAGTTTCCACGCACCCTCGTAAGTTCATGAATTTGTAATATTTTCAGTCCAGATTTTCACCAGTGGCATTTTTTCACACCTCCTTATGAACAGTACAGCTGTCATTTTCCACAACATGGCCGAAATGTGTTTTCACACTTTCAGCACAGAAATGCGTGGTCGCTGTGGGAAGTCATTGTTCAGGACAGATAAAGAAAATCACACTGACACTGTTCATGATCGGACGTCCCAAAATGTGTGTGTTAACAATCTGCTGTAAAAAAAAAAAAAAAAAAAACTAGTTACATTACGGGTGTGCATTGCACAGTTTCTACGCATGCTTGTGACTTCACCAATTTTTTTAAGATTTTCACAGCAGATTTTCAACATTGCCATTTTTTACACCTCCCCATAAACAGTACCGCTATCATTTTTCACATCCTGTTCGGAATGTGTTTTTGCACCTGTGGAGCCAAATGCCATAGTCACTGTGCAAAAGCAGTTTTCGGCTAACAAACTGATATTGCCACTGTTCATGAGGTGGGGGTCACAAAAAAACATGTTGAAAATTTGGAGTGAAAATACCAACGAATGCCTGAGGTGTTAGGGTTTCTGACCATAACACCCCACCCTGTAGAGAATGACAGGCATCAGGGGTGTGACTTAGGATTCTTGCCTGTCATGCTCATACCATTCCACCCCCACTCACACCATGCAGCCAGTGAGAGGCATCAAGGTGTGCCTTGGACTCTTCGGGCACAAACTTCACCCCATTCTCCTATACCGCACCCATATCACCATATTTCCTGATGGAACGGAGTGCGCATTAGGGCCAAAGACCCCAAGGCACACCGTGACACTTGTCAGTGTCTGCAGGGTAGGGTGTGGTGAAATGGCGTGGTCGTTATGCCTGACGACCCAAAGGCACACCCCAATGCCTGTCACTCTCTGTAGGGTGGTGGTGGGGTTGGCTTCAGTTCAATACTTTGCTGCCATTCCTATTATGCAGCTCTGTAACTTCTACACTACCAATGCCAATGCCAGCAAGCAAACATTCGACATTGACAAATGCTTGTTTTTATGTTGTCTTGTGAGTGCAGCACAAACAACATATTGTGGTAGCTTGGTGTGGAGTAGCAGGTTTTGGTTGTGTGGTCATGTTGTGTCCAATGGGCTGGTCTCTGAGGCACGAATGAAATAGCATGCTGTCTATGACAACACTGCAAAAGTGTGCCACCACCTTTAAACAATTTCACCGCTGCAATGAGGGAGCAACCTATCATTGCAGGCCGTGCCTTGCCTGGTGTAGCATTTCAGTAAACATGGCAGTGGCTGTCAGCTATCCACCTCTCACAGTCCCCAGCAGTCCAACTTTGGGGGTTCTCACTTCCCCTGTTGGCATGTCCCCTTCCCAGTTTGTTTGCTGACAGGAGAGTCCACTCCCCATTGGCAATATTCCCCTTTGTTTTATTTGTTTGCCGAGGGGGGTGCCCAATCCCTCTCTGCATCATCCCCCCCAAACATAGACACACTTGGCAATGGGAGGTCCAATCCCTATTTGCTTCAGTCCCCTGTCCGCAATCTGCTGAAGGAGGTGCCCAATCCCCCTTGGCATCACCTCCCCAAACACAGACACATTTGCCGATGGGGGTCCAGTTCCTGTCAGCTTCAGTCCCCCCTCCCAAAAAACACTGGTAGCACACTGGGACCCCACCACAGTGTTCCCAAAGCAAACCTGTGGGGGAAAAACCTCCCCGTAACATCCGTTTTTTTTTTTTTACCTTTAAAACAGAAAACGGACCCTCATGGTTACGATGGTCCCCTCTCCTCCAACCTGCACCCACCCTCTGCACACTCCAGCTACCCTCAGCCCATACTTACCTCCGGAGCCCAGTACAATGATCTTCGGTGGTGTGGGAACACATCTGCACTCTTCAAAGCTGACCGCAAACTGAAGAAAATCACGTTAAGCTGTATAATTACATCAATGTGGAGGGGGGGCAGCTTAGGTGGATATCTCAGCCATTCTTGTGACTTTTGGCTCCAAATTGTGAGCATAGGGTTCTTGGAACACCACCTCATAAATTCAGTCACTGTCATTTTGTTATTTTGCCCCAAAAGGTGATTTTGAAGTCACTGCATGGAATCACCTTTTGGGACCAATTAACGAAACGACAGTGCCACTCTTCATGAGGTGGGCTCCCAAAAAGCCTATGTTGCAAATCTGGTAAAAAAAATTTCCAGATTTTCACTCCAGATTTTCAACATTGCCATTTTTTCACACCTCCTTATGAACAGTAAAGCTGTCATTCTTCACATCCTGCCCAAAATGTGTTTTCGCATATCTGGCGTACAATGGTGAGATCGCTGTGGGAAATTAATGTTCAGGACAGATTAAGAAAATCACAGTGACACTGTTCATGTGCAGAGGTCTCAAAATGTCTATGTTGAAAATCTGGTGAAGAAATTCCACAAACTGACTGTTACAAGTGCGCATTGCATAGTTTCCATGCACACTCCTAACTTCGAGAATTTTTAATATTTTTATTCCAGATTGCAAAATTGCCATGTTCAGATAGGGTGCATGTACAGTACTTATGATTTATAGCAATGGTAAAAGCACTGAGGTTTAGAATTACTACACATAAGAACAAACAAATAGGAATTATACATGATTAACTGCTTTATGACCTCTTGTACTGTAACTTTCCTGGTGTTGAACCCTTTGGTTAGGAAATGCAGAATCTAGGATGGAATCCAAATGCTTTAAAACAATGACAAAACATCATATATTAGAGCAACCAGAAAATAAAACAGTAAAATAAAAGAACATTTTTGAAAAAGATAGAATACAACAACACAGAATAAAGTGAGAAGACACCTGGCAGCATGTGAGTATGGTTGCCAGGTGCTGCTAAGGCAGATCGAGCACACAGGGCTGATAGCATCTGACTCGTGGCAGTTTCCAGGTCATGGGTCAGCACAAGTTGCTATGTGCCCGATTCCTCTCTCTCTCCCTCTCTCCTCCCTCTACTATAAAAGCAGTAAGATGAGCCAGTGCATTACATACTAAATGCCAGCAGAATAGGCCTAATGGTCTTTCATGTCTGCTCGTTTGGTCAGCCCCCACCATGGGAGCTGGCCTTGCTGCCCCCTCTCCCTCTCTGGCTTCTCCCTTCCCAGTCCCAGATATTCTTGCTGCACTGGTTTTTGCTTCCAGAACCCTTCCCCTGTACCTGTCCCGCCCCCTCTTGAACCCCTCCACTGTTTCTGCCTTCACCAGCCCCCTGGGCAGTGCATTCCATGGCTCCACCATCCTCTCAGTGAAGTAGCACCTCCTCCTTTCTCCCCTGAATTTCCCCCCCAGCTTCCAGCCATGCTGTCTAGTTGCCCCTCCTTCTTTCGGAGCTCCTGACTGCTCCTCCCCATTACCCCTTCATGTACCTGAAGACCCTATCATGTCCCCCCAGTCCCTTCTCTCTTCCAATGTATACATATTTAGCTCTTTGAGCCTCTCCCCACAGGTCCTATCCTCCAAACCCCAAATCATTTTGGTTGCCCTCCTCTGGACCCTCTCCAGGAGTTCAATGTCCCTCTTTAAATGTGGCTTCCAAAACTGCACACAGTACTCGAGGTGCAGCCTCTCCAAGCAGTTATAGGGTGGGAGTATCACTTCCCTCCTTTTGGAGGTAAGCCCCCTAGCGTAGCATCCAAATATCCTGTTGGCCGTTGCCGCTGCCCTCCTACAAGTGTCCGAGTTGTTCATCTTGATATCCACCACCACCCCCAGGTCCCTCTCAGCCATCGAGACTTGTAGTATCCCCCCCCCCCGGTGTACACTTGGCTTGGGTTTCTGGCTCCCAGGTGCAGTATCTTGCATTTCCCTGCATTGAACCTCAGCTTCCTCTTTCTATACCACCTTTCCAGAGCCTCCAGGTCCCCCTGTAGGGCCACCCTCCCCTCCTCCCCATCTACCACCGCCCCCAGTTTTGAGTCATCCACAAAGAGATTCATCTCGCTCCTGATACCCTTCCTTATGTCAGAGACATAGGCATTGAACAGGAGGGGCCCAAGAACCAAACCCTGAGGGACTCCACTATTGAACCTCCTTGGGGATGATACTATTCCTCCAACCATGACCCTCTGGGTCTGGCTCTGGAGCCAATTTCCTACCCATCTAGTTCCCCACTCATATTTCTCCCATTTCTCCCAGATTATCCAACAGACCCCCGTGAGGAACAGAGCCAAACGCCTTGCTGAAGTCAAGAAAGAAGACGTCCACTGGTCTACCCAGGTCCAAGGCGCTTATCACCCAGACATAGAACTCCACAAGGTTTGTCTGATATGATTTCCCTGGGACAAATCCATGCTGTCTATCGTCCATGCAACCCAACTTTTCCAGGTCCCCCCCAGTCTCTCCTTGATAATGCTCTCCATCTCCTTGCCCACCACCAATGTCAGGCTGACGGGCCTGTAGTTCTCTGCCACCTCCCTTGATCCCCCCCTTGCGGGTAGGCACTATATGCACCACCTTCCAGTCCTGGTGCACCCACCCTGTCCTCAGAGAGATGCTGAAGAGCTCAGCCAGTGGTTTTGCCAGGACATCCGCCAGTTTCTTCAGAACTCTGGGATGTAATTTATCTGGCCCTGGTGCTTTCTCTGTCTTAAGGGACCTGAGGGCTTCCCTCACTCTCTCTGCCATGATTACCACTGTGAAAGAGAGAGCAGGAGGTTGAGTTGTGCTCCAGACATGAACCTGTAAGTGAATTTCAATATTTGAACACTGCAAAGAAATGCAACTCTATGAAACTACAAGTAACAGACAGAAATGAAATACTAAGACTGCTCTAGAATCTCTTTTTAGATACAAAGCTGAAGAAAAATAGTGAGTGCCAGAATGATGTAATTACGCAGTTCAAAAAAAAAAGTTTTAAAAGAAGTTTTTCAGTCAATACAAATGCTTTTGAGTACAGCATAGTGATGTGGGCTCACAGAAACACAAACAGACATATGTTATAAAAAATTAAACAGTCATATTGCCTCATACTGTATGTTACTGAAAAACTGATACTGCTCTGTAACATCTTTTAAGATATAAGGAGAATGAGCACTGTAATGAGACAACTAGGCTAATAGTTTGGTTAAAAAATTAATATCCGCATATCATTTAATTTCATTTTTGGATTAAAAAACACAGTGTGCCACTAATGAAAGAATCAATCCAAAACGTATGACAGACTCAACACTGATCTGAGCTACAAAATAACAATAAAACAAGATCATTTTTTATAAATATATGGATAAGTGAGCTTATTATATTCCAGTCTGCAACAGACCCCCTATGATATGCCACCTCAGTGGGATTAGAGCAGGATGCCCTACTGGAACCATTGCTCAAGAGTATGGTACAAGGTTAAGCTGAATAATGACACAGCCAAAGGGGTTGCATTGGAAGTTTCCAGTCTTGGAGAACAACGGAGAGAGACAGAGAGAGAGAGAGACAGAGATGATTCGGAAGAGATGAGATATTGCTTGCTGCTAGCTGGGGACGAGTTGCCCATAATTCATGGGGACAGCCACCTGTTGGAAGCCCCAGGCAGCCAAAATGAGAGGTGCCACAGGGTGTGCCAGTAAGATGAAACCCAGAATGGAGTTGGTGGCTCTGAGGTAAGAAGCCAGTCAGTTATGTGGGGAAAATGAGCTGTGGGGTCATATCAGCCCATAATACCAAGGGATGCTGAGCTGCCTGAACTGTTGGGGTGTCTGAATCATGCCCCATGAAATATAAGCAAACTGAGTGACCTGTTTGTTTATGTGAACTGCTTCTAATGTTTGTTAAGTGATCATAGTGGTCTGAGATCACATGTGCTGCCTAACTCGAAACCATAGATTTTTTCTGTTCAACGTAGTGGCTATCAATTTGTTATTAAAGAGCAACACTGCACTTCAGCATGTGCTTTCATAAATAAGATGTTTCAGCGGTACCTGGTCAAGTGAATGCTACCAGAATAGTGCTGCACTATACGGCGCTAGTCTGGTAAGCACTCACAATGACAGTAAGTGGGGTTTTACAGCGCTTGCTGTAAGTGTTTCCCTGGTCACACTCTATGGTCCTGTAAAAATACAAGAGCTGCAAGGAACAGGAGGCTGGCAGAGCTGCTCCCATGGTGTGAAGCACTGGGGCATGGAGCACATCAAACAGTGGTAATGGAGACCTGGGTTCTTATCCTGGTATCCCAACTTTTGCAGGCATTGGGACTTAGTTTTTTTTATCAGAGGCCATGGAAACAGTATTCCATGGCCACACAAATTTTTATTTTCCCCGGGATCTGCTCCCCCTTGGAGTGGGAATCCTATTGATGGGGAATGCAAGGGGCAGAGACCCTCATATCAGGGGGTATGGGTGGTGGAACCCCCTACAAAAACAAAAATGGTGCTATTTTTACAGCGTGCTCCTTGCCGATGCTATTGTTGTTGGCACTCTTTGGATCCTGTGCCATTTCAGCTACTACAAATTGCTAGAGAATGCATTTATCATTTTCAGTGTTCCTTTCCAAGATTTCCAGCACACCTTGGTAGTCCATCTAAAAAGTCTGTATAGAAAACATTGGAAAACATTTACCTGTCCCTCATTGACCTCACAATGCCTTTATTTATGACATCATAGGGCTCCCATGACTATGATGTCACATTCATATATCTGGACTGAGTAGTAGGGTATGGGCTGCATGCCCATTGGCTCATGCTGTGAACCAATGGGCGTGCAGCCCTACCGAGCCATCAGTCGGCGGACGGTTGGGCGGCAGGAGGGTGGAGTGCTGCTGCCCACCGGCTGACGGGGGGGCAGGGCGGTAGGGCTCAGTGGGCGGGTGTGGTGGGGGGTACACTAGACCACCAGGCTCTTAGAGGTATTTGATGCAGTACAGATGCCCGCGATCAGGCAGCAATCAGTCCACTGGACCACCAGAGATATTGGACTTGGGGGGGGTTCTATTACTGATGCCTGCAACCGGGCTTAGTGCGGTACACTGGACCACCAGGGATATTGGACTTGGGGGGGGTTCTATTACTGATGCCCGCGATTGGCACATTGAGGTCCACTGGACCACCAGGGATATAGGAGGGTTTTTTTTTGTACATGAATGCCCGCGATCGGGCTGCAGGGGGCATCGGTCCCTGACAGCTGCTGCCTGGCAGGGCACCAGGCGCAAGTCCTCGGGGATCAGCGCACCTGCATGCTAATGGCATGCAAATGGGGCCATGATGAGATGCAAATGGCCCCCTGTGCGCCTTGCATAAATTATGGCCCCATTTGTATGTCCCCTTTTGAATATCGCTGGTGCTGTGCTTGGCGCAATGGCACTTGCCCTAGAGCATCTCCATGCTCCTCTCTGGCCACTTGCGCTGACGCAGTGCAACTGCGCCATGCACAGTGGGGGTGGCCAGGGTGCGATATTCAAAGCTGCTGTACCTTAGCACAGTTCCATTGAATATCACCCAGGCCACACCCCGGCGCAACAAAGTTGAGCTGAGCCCAGGCTTGCGACACAGCCTGGCGCAGTTTGAATATCCGGGCCAATGAGCCCAATGCACTAATGGGGTGGAATCACTATGCATGCAGGATGCACTAAGGGGGGTGCATAGCACATATGCAACTGATCCCCCGGCCATGCGAAGAGCAATGCACCAAGTGCGAGTGAGAGGCCTGCCAGCACTATGCATCATGCACCACAGTGCATAGTGCTGGCTGCGAGGGTGTGGAAAGGTGCACAGGCTATGCCAGGGAGAATCCTGCTGTAAGCCTGATATGCACCCTCAGGAACTGGACCATCTGTGCTGGGGGACTGGGAATGGGCCCCCACCACCGCAGCCCACAGTCGACAGGAAGGGCAGGGGCACCCAAACAGGCAAGTACCAGGAGAGCCATGGCAGTGGCCCCATATGCCCTTCCGCCCCATATGACAGTCCCATACCCAGTGCCACACATGCGTCACCCCCAAACCACCCATCAGTACCCCAATCCCAGTGACTGAGGACCCCCTAGCATGCACACACAGACCGTTGTGCACCCCAAACCCCTATGTGTGCAGCAACCACCCCTTGCCACACAGCTCTGTACATAACCTCCTCCCACTGTCACCCCCATCCCCTGTACCTTTGTGCGGCATGTGCGTGCAGGTCCAGGCGCCTGTGGTGGGCATTCCCACACCCGGATCCATGCCTCTCCATGCAGGGGATCCACTACCTGTCCAGGAGGGGCAACTGATTGGATGCCCAGCCAGATCAGTGGCTCCGCCACCGGATGCCCTGTGGAGTCCTACGCACCAGTGGGGTGGGGCAGTGGATATATGCACATCCGTCGTGCATACCCTGGGTGCACACCTGTCCACAGGTGTGGTGCTACACGGGTGGGTTACATGCGATTTATGCATTGCTTGCATGCATTAGTGCATAGGGCCTATTAACTCTAATAACAATATGACAGCTGTCTACAACCAAGCAGATAAACACCCCAAATAACTAACCCACCAATTACCAGCCCAATCCAAATGAAAACAAAAAAGCTCTAAAATTAAACCCATTATAATCACAATAAAAAAATAACTTAAATCCAACCCAACAAAAACACTCAGTCCAGCCACAGACACACTCTAACACAACAAATATCCAGCCATTTTGAACCAGCAAGTATACAATAAGCATATAATAGTTTACATAAACTAAAACTTAAACAACTGGCAGAAAGTCTGAGTCCAAGCATGAAGTTCAGAAACTTTTTTGCACAGTATTAATGTCCAGTTTCTAGGTCTGACATTCGCCATGCTGCCACCAAGTAGAGAGCAGACCTAACAGTCACACAATAAAAGGAAACACATGTTATATATAAAATAAATAATGGGTAAGGCTGGTATACAAGGATGCATACCTAATGGGGGGGGCTAATAAGGACTATAAGGCCACAAGGCTGAAGGACAAGTGGCTTTGTTGCCCTGATTAGCTCCTCAGATGGGTATATTTCCAAGAGTCCCACCCTTACCCATTGTATGCTGAATATGATACATTAGGGTGGTTATTGTTAAAGATATTGCATTTGTGTTCGCATTATAGCACCTGAGGGTCTCTTGCCACAAGAAGGGAATGGAATGTAGTGAGTTCAGGTAGAAGTTTGGAGATTTCTGTGTTTAGGAGAGTTTTGTGTGTCTTTTTTTCTGATTCTTTTACAGCTTGTTAATTGGTCTGGCTAGCTTTCTAATGATGTGTTGTGTTATTAGTACAGTATTGTCCTATAAAGTTTAATGTAGTGTAAGTCTAGGTAAACACTTTTTATTGGTGTAGGTACTGTATATAGTTTTAATTGTTTGGTTAGTGTAGGTACAGTCGTCCCCCGCTAAAACGAACCCCATTATTACGAATTATCACTTATAACAAACTCAGGTTTTACATAGAAACATAGAATTTGACAGCAGATAAGGACCGCTTGGCCCACCTAGTCAGCTCATTTCCCTACCTAACGGATAAACTGCAGATCCTAGTTAACCAACAGCCTACTTCCTCCTAGCCCCCCACTAGAATTGTCTTATGTCTGTCACATGCATTCTTGAATTCCCCCACGGTTTTTCACTCTATGACCCCCTCAGGAAGGCTGTTCCATGTATCCACAACCCTCTCTGTGAAGAAATACTTCCTCACATTGCCTCTGTGCCTTTTCCCTCTACCTTAAAATCGTGCTCCCTTGTTTTTGCTCATCTCTTTTTCTGAAAGATGTTACCCTCTTGGACTTTGTTGATTGTCTTGAGGTATTTGAAAGTTTCTATCATGTCCCCCCCTCTTTCCTCGAGGCTATGCATCTTTAGTTCCTTTTGCCTTTCTTCGTATGCCTTCTGATGCAGACCCTGCATCATTTTGGTTGCCCTCCTCTGGACAGCCTCCACCCTGCCTATGTCTTTGCAGAGATGGGGTCTCCAGAACTGTACACATTACTCCAGATGTGGTCTTACCAACTGTCTGTACAGAGGGCCAACAACTTCCTGTTTTCTACTGGTGATGCCTCTCCCTATGCATCCCAGTATCCCCCCAGCCCTCCTTACTGCCTTCTCACATTGCTGGCCTAACTTTAGGTCATCTGCTATGACCTCCCCCAGGTCCCTTTCCATTTTTGTTGCTGTCAGTATCTCACCCCCCATTGTGTACTCTTCCTCTGGGTTTTTGTTTTCCAGGTGCATTACTTTGCACTTCCTTGCATTGAATCTAAGCTGCCATATTTGACCATTCCTCCAACCTAGCCAAGTCCCATTTCATCCTTTCCGCCCCATCTTGTGTATCAACCCTGTTGCAGATCTTTGTGTCATCTGCAAAGAGACATACTTTCCCTTTCAGTCCCTCTGCAATGTCACTTATAAAGACATTAAAAAAGACCGGCCCCAGTACTGAACCCTGCGGTACCCCACTAGTAACCCTCCTTTCTTCCCTGTGGACTCCATTTACTATTACCTGCTGTGTCCTGTTGTCTAACCAATGTTTTACCCAAACTAGCACCCTGGGACCCACTTCAAGGCTGGCTTTTTTGTTTATTAATCTTTTGTGCTGGACTGTGTCAAATGCCTTGCTAATGTCTAGGTAGGCCATGTCCACAGCCCTTCCCTGGTCTACTGCTTTGGTCAACCAGTCAAAGAAATCTATTAGATTTGTCTGACATGACCTTCTTGCTGTGAATCCCTGCTGCCTTGGGTCCTGTGCCCCACTGGCCTCTAGGTACGCAAAAATTCTTTCCTTCAGAAGTGATTCTATCATTTTCCCTACCACTGAGGTCAAACTGACAGGTCTGTTGTTTCCTGCCTCTGTCTTGTTCCCACTTTTGTGAAGGGGAATCACATCCACCTTCCTCCAGTCCTCAGGTACCACACCATCCTCCCATGATTTATTAAAAAGGGTAGTCAGTGGTGTTACTAGTTCTTCCCTTAGTTCTTTTATAATTCTGGGGTGAATCCCATCTGGCCCCATTGCTTTATCCACCTTCAGTTTTAGGAGTTCTTTCAGTACCCTTTCTTCTGTGAAAGGACTAATATCAACCCCCCTATCCAGAGTGCTTCTATTGACCGGATCAGGTATTTCCCCCTGCTTTTCCATTGTGAATACTGAGCAGAAGTATTCATTCAGTATCCCTGCTTTATCACTGTCACTCTCTGCCCAACCACCTTCCTCTTTGTTCAGCCTTAGTATCCCTGCCTTAGTCTTTCATTGCTCCCTAATGTACTGTACCTATAAAAGGTTTTATCCCCCTTCTTAACTGACTTGGCTATCTTTTCCTCAGTTTGGGCTTTTGCTATTCTGACTGCCTTACCTACTTCCTTCTGCTTCAACTGGTGCAGTTCTCTGTCCTGCTCCTTCTGTGTTTCCTTATACTTCCTGAATGCTGTCTTTTTCTCCCTTACCTTTCCCGCCACTTCTTTTGAGAACCATAGTGTTTTTTTCTTTCATTTTGATTTGTTAATTTGCTTCACACAAAGGCTTGTTGCCTCTGTGATGGTGGTTTTGATGTTTCCCCATTGTTGCTCCACCCCACCTTCTTGCCTGTTCACTAGTGCTTTTCTGAGGCACTCTCCCATTTTGACAAAATCAGCCCTCCTGAAGTCCAGTACTTTCACTTTTGTGTGGCTTAACTCTACAGCTAAGTTTATCGTGAAACACACTGTTTGGTGGTCACTTGTGCCCAGATGGCTACCCACTTCTAGATCAGAGATCCTCTCTCCATCCCCATTTGAGAGTACCAGGTCTAAGATTGCTCTCTTCTGTGTGGGTTCCAAAACTAGCTGTCTGAGGCATGCCCCCGTAGGGCATCGAGAATGGCCATGCTCTTGGATGTGGCTACAGCAAAGGTGCTCCAGTCAACATCTGGCATATTCAGGTCACCCATCAGCAATATCTCCCCTTTCTCCGCCATCCCAAGGATGCCTTCTATCATTTCCTTGTCCATTTCCTCCCCCTGAGATGGGGGTCTGTATACAACCCCTGTGCGGATTGTGGAGCCATTTCCAGTCTCCAGGGTGACCCACAGTGCCTCCTGTCCTCCCTATTTACCTTTTAGTTCTGTTGCTTTGATCCCTTCCCTTACATAGAGAGCTACTCCTCCTCCTCCTCCTCTTTTTCCCTCCCTGTCCCTCCTATAGATTGAGTACCCTGATATGTTGAAATCCCAGTCATGGTTCTCTGTGTACTATGTTTCTGTGACTGCCACAATATCCAGGCTTCTCTCTTTCATCAAGGCCACCATTTCAGGGAGCTTTTTACCTAGACTATGGGCATTGGTACTCATTACCCTCCATTTTTTTATGGCTTTATTTCTTTTTGCCCCATCCCTGTCCCTACTGCCTTTGTCTTTTTCTCCATTTACCCCTGCCCTTCTCCCTGTTGACTGCTCTATCTTGGTGTTTACCTCACTAATTACCCTGACTTTTTGGGGGGCTAGGATTTCCCTTCTCCTCTTCAGTGCCTTCCCCCTTGGCTAGTTTAAATTATATATCATCATGAGCTTGTTATATAATTGTAATCAGGTGCTCTGAGTTAAGTACTGTACTGTTATTCGACAGTTTCCTCAGTTTGTGGTACAGCAAGCAATGTAAAAGCCCTTCATCTGTAGACAGTTACAGTAGTCCCCTGTGTACCTGTTTACCTTCAATGTGATCTTAAAGTTCAATGCTCCTGGACCACGGGAATGAAATGCTCTGGATATTCTGTAGACACTAAACTTAAGATCTTGGACAGGCTCAGGGCTGGGGAGAGTCTAGCTAAACTGTCACAGGAAACAGGCTTTTCGAAGTCTACAATATGCACTTGGTGCAAACAAGAAGCCTGTCTCCGTAACTTTGTTGTTGAGTGCACGGATATTGAGGGGCTGCAGTGTAAAAAGCTTCGTAAGGCTGATGAGCCCAAAATCGATCGTGCTACCCAACTGTGGTTTACACAGCAGCGTGCAAGTGGAGTTCCTTTCTCTGGTTCTATTATCTGGGAGAAAACAAGTCAATTTGCCCATGATATTCATGGCGATGAGAATTGGTTTAAGTGCTCCACAGGCAGGCTTTGGAGGTTCCAGAGACGTATTGCGATCACTGGAGAGGCTCACTCTTGTGATGATGCAGCAGCAGAAATTTTTATTCCAAAACTGGAAGACCTGTTGTCTGGATACCCCCCCTGAACAAATGTATAACGGGGATGAGAGAGGTCTTTTTTGGCGCTGTCTCCCAGACGTGACTTTGGCTACAAAATCCGAGGTAAATGCCAATAAAGGTTTTAAAACCAGCAAAGATAGGCTGATATTCCTGTTCTGTACCAACGCAATGGGCAATCTTAAACTACTCCTGCTGTGCACAGGTAAATTTAAAACCCACAGTTGTCTGCACCATGCTAACAGGAGTGCGTTGCCTGTCATTTACGAGAGCAGCAAGAATGAGTGGATGACTTGTGGTATTTTTAGAAAGTGTTTTTTTTTTACTCCTTTGTGCCATCCATGAGGTAGCATCTTCAGAGAATGAAATTGCCACCAAAGGCAATCTTGCTCCTGGTCCAGTGCCCTTCCTATCCTCCTAAGGCAGAGTTAAAGTCCA
Organism: Neoceratodus forsteri; assembly: GCA_016271365.2. Classification (NCBI taxonomy): domain Eukaryota; kingdom Metazoa; phylum Chordata; order Ceratodontiformes; family Ceratodontidae; genus Neoceratodus; species Neoceratodus forsteri. The sequence goes on along the minus strand of CM057450.1, from coordinate 1,273,102,134 downwards.
GAGATGGCAAAATTCACACTGTCTTTCTGTCAAAGAACACCACATCTAAGATTCAACCCCTGGATGGTGATATAATAGCCGCTTTCAAAAAACACTATCAGAAGCAACTCCTAAGTGAGATTGTCTCAGCTGGTGATGGTCTACCTGATGCTGAAATAGGGGTTCAGGAAGTTCTAAAAAAGAATAATGTCCGGGACAGCACATACCTTGCGGGTGAAGCCTGGGAGAATGTCTCGGCTGCCACAATACACAGTTGCTGAGTTGCAACACTGGGTCCTTTCCCATTCAAATTCAGCGTGCCCTCTACCGACATTGACAGTGATGTTAATGTTGATGACACTGTTGAAATAGCACAGCTGACTACAAATCTAAACTTGATAGCAAACAAAAACAAAGCATCCGAAATCATAGATGCTTGGATTACAAATGATGAGACAGTGCCCATAGTTGACCAAATGTCCGATGCTGAGGTTTTGTCCAGAGTTTCAGCAGATGGTAAAATGCCTGAACATCAAGACTCTGGTGAGGAGGACAAGGACGAGGATGATTCTGTGGACGTGCCGGCAACAAGTGAGGCTGATTGTTGTTAGGAGACAGCTCTCACCTGGCTTGAATGCAAGGAAGCAGACCCTGTGAAATTAGTCTAGCTAAGGCAATTTTTATCCTGTGCCAGAGATTTGCATGCCCAAAAGGCAACAGCACAGCTGAAAGTCACTGATTTTTTTAAACCAAAGCAGTAACTTGATTTTTTTTTCCTGGTCAAAGGATTGTTTTCTATTTAATTAAAGTACTGATTTCTGCATTAAGCTGATGTTTTTAATGACTGAATGTTTAAATAAATGATTAAATAAAAAAAATACTTTTCTGAACAACTGAAGTACTGTACTTTTACTAATGTATGAGTTTTGGGATTATTACAGTTGCATTCTGGCATCCCTCAATGTAACGAACGCGGTTAACATAGAAACATAGACTTTAACGCCAGATAAGGACCACTTGGCCCACCAAGTCTTCTCATTTCCCATCCTATTGGATAAGCTGCAGATTCTAGTTTACCAACAGCCTACTTCCTGCAACCCCCCACTACAATTGCCTTATGTCTGTCCCTTGCATGTTTGAATTCCCCCACTGTTTTAGACCAACAACCTCCCCAGGAAGGCTGTTCCATGCATCCACCACTCTCTCCATGAAAATAATTTTCCTCACATAACCTCTGAGCTTTCCCCCCTTTATCTTTAAATTGTGCCCCCTTGTTCTTACACATCTCTTTTTTTGAAAGATGCTACCCTCCTGGACTTTGTTGATTCCCTTGAGGTACTTGAAAGTTTCTATCATGTCCCCCCTGTCCCTCCTTTCATCAAGGGTATACATATTAAGCTCTCTCAGTCTCTCTTCATATGGTTTCTGATGCAGACCCTGCACCATTTTAGTTGCCCTCCTCTGGACTGTTTCCATCCTGTCTATGTCCTTGCTTAGATGGGGTCTCCAAAACTGTGCACAGTATTCCAGATGGGGTCTCACCAACTGTCTGTACAGAGGGATAACCACTTCCCTTTTTCTACTTGTGATGCTCCTTCCTATGCATCCCAGTATCCTCCTGGCTCTCCTTACTGACTTCTCACATTGCTTACCCACCTTTAGGTCATCTAATATGACTACCCCCAAGTCCCTTTCCATTTTTGTTGTTGTTAGTACCACCTCTGCTATTGTGTACTCTTCTCCTGGGTTTTTGTTTCCCAGGTGCATTACTTTGCACTTCTTTGCATTGAATCTAAGTTGCCATATGTCTGACCATTCCTCCAACCTTTCCAAGTCCCTTCTCATCCTTTCTACCCCCCCCTTGTGTATCAACTCTGTTACACATCTTTGTGTCATCTGCAAAGAGGCATACCTTTCCCTCCAGACCTTCTACAATGTCACCTATAAAGATGTTAAAGAGGACTGGACCCAGTACTGAGCCCTGAGGTACTCCACTGGAAACCCCCCTTTCTTCGGAATATGTTCCATTCACTATTACCTTCTGTGTCCTGTTGTGCAGCCAGTTTGCTACCCAGGCTACCACCATGGAACCCACTCCCAGGCTGGCTAACTTAATTATTAGTCTTTTTGTGTGGGACTGTGTCAAATGCCTCGCTAAAGTCTAGGTAGACCATAACCACAGCCCCTCCCTTGTCTATTACTTTGGTCACCCAGTCAAAGAAATCAATTAGATTTGTCTGACATGACCTTCCTGCTGTAAATCCATGCTACTTTGGGTCCTGTGTCCCACTGGCCTCTAGGTACTCAACAATTCTTTTTTTCAGAAGTGATTCCATCATTTTCTCTACCACTGAGGTCAAACTTACAGATCTGTAGTTCCTTGGTCCCACTTTTGTGAAGGGGAATCACATCTGCCATCCTCCAGTCCTCAGGTACCACCCCATCCTCCCATGATTTGTTAAAAAATTTGGTCAGTGGTGTCACTAGGTCCTCCCTTAGTTCTTTTAGTATTCTGGGGTGAATCCCATCAGGCCCCATTGCTTTGTCCACCTTGAGTTTTAGGAGTTCTTTCAGGACTCTTTCTTCTGTAGATGGACTGATGTCAACCCCCCTGCCCAGAGTGCTTCTATTGTCTGGTTTAAGTAACTCCTCCTCATCTTCTTTTGCGAATTCTGAGCAAAAGTATTCATTCAGTATCTCTGCCTTGTCACTGTCTCCATCTGCCCACCTCCCCTCTCCTTTATTAATCTTCACTATTACTCCCTTAACCTTTCTATGCTCCCTAATGTACCTATAAAAGGTTTTATCCCCCTTCTTAACTGAGTTGGCTATTTTTTCCTTGGTATGGGCCTTTGCTATTCTGACTGCCTTCCCCACTTCTTTCTGCTTTAATTGATACAGTTCCTGTCATGCTTCTTCTGTGATTCCTTTTACTTTTGAATGCAGCCTTTTCTCCCTTAACCTTCCCTGCCACCTCTTTTGAGAACCATAGTGTTTTTTACTCCTCTTTGTTTTCTTCATTTGTTTCACACAAAGGCTTGTTGCCTCTACGATGGCAGTTTTGATTTCTCTCCATTGTTCTTCCACCCCTCCTTTCTGGCCATTTGCTAGTGCATTCCTCAGGTATTCACCCATTTTGCCAAAGTCAGCCCTTCTAAAGTCCAGTATCATTGTTTTTGTATGGCTTGTCTCCATGATTGTGCTCATTGTGAAGCACACTGTGCAGTGGTCGCTTGTTCCCAGATGTCTACTGACTTCTAAATTTGTGATCCTCTCTCCATTTGAGAGTACTAGGCCTAGTATTGCTCCCTCCTGAGTGGGTTCCAACACTAGCTGTCTAAGGCCTGCCCCCTGCAAGCCATCGAGAATGACCCTGCTCTTGGATGTGGCTGCAGTACATATCATCCAGTTAACATCTGGCATATTCAGGTCCCCCATCAACAGTATCTCCCCTTTTTCAGCCATTTTGAGAATGTCGTCTATCATTTTCGGTTACTATAACGAATGCACAGAATGGCTCTCAAATTGTTTGTTATATCGAGGGATGACTATATATAGCTCTGATTAGTGTAGGTATATAGCTGTAATTGTTTAATTAGTGTAAGTATATACTTTTAATTAACAGATTAGTCACAGGTGTACAGGGAAATACTTGTGGCCTTTTCTATGGAAAAAAGTTTCCATCCATGTATTATAAAGTAATACAGCTCCTTGCAGACCATAGGCCCTATACGCTAACTATGCACAGAACAAGCGTAACTCATCCATGCTGCTCTGTACCCATGCACAGGTGTACACATGCCAGCATTCACAAATGATGGCTGCTGAACCATGACCCCATCCTCCCAGCATACAGCGGCATAGGAGGAGAGCATGGCAGTGCTGGTGGACATTCAGTCAGATGCCCATCCTGGGTCCCAGAGTGAAGTCTCTGCTGCACATCTGCAGGGGATCCTGGGACAGTGCATACACCATCTAAGAATAAACAAGAGGCATTTGTCCAAATGGCCACCCCCAGCCCTCCCAGACAGCCCATCAGGATGGACTAGTTGTGTGCAGGGGGATCCCATTGCCACTGTGCCCCACCAGTAACCTGTGGGGGGGGATGCGTACATATTTATGGCAGGTTCTCCCCCTCACGTACAATTTCCAGTCCTGGAGGGGTGAGCAGTGTTATTCTGCTTGGGCATCATGTGGGGCGTGATCCCTGGCACATCCCCATCCTGCCCCTGGCATGGTGCAGCATGGCCTGCTAGGGGATCAAGCACACATGGCACTAGCACTGCCATGGTGAATGGCGCCGGTGGTGTGCAGGTCCCCACTGTGTGGCATTTGGTTATAGCAATACCTACATGCTGTCCTTATGTGGCCCGTAACCATTCACACATAAGGCCCCATAAGAAGAACAGTCACAAAACCATAGGCAAAATAGTTCAGATGGAACACAGTCTGCAGAGGAAGGGGAGCATTCTCTCACAGCAGAATCAAAACCCTAAAACAGAACTCTCAATTCGTAAATTAAGATTACTCACTATCGATGAGTACCCAACTAGCTGCAGTAGTTCCAAACCAGAAAATAGAGAAAGAGATGCTTACACCTCCATTTCCATACTCTGTGAGGAGGGTCCACCACAAAACTAGATGTTTGACTGATGACGGCTTATATCCCAATTTTGCCTAATGGTCCAGGATACAGTACACTCTGGAGGATGATTTTCAGCCCTATACCCAAATATCCCTCATGCATGGCCAGTCTTTCCACTCAGTAGGTATGCTACCTACCGTGGACACCTGTCAGTCTGAGGGTGGAACAGGACACATGATCATCTGCAAGAGCCAGATCACCTGAGGCTTCTCTGTTTGGCTCTCTCCATAGACAGTCACTCCTCCTCAATTAAAAGATGAAGCCACTTCCAGAAACGATAAGCAACTACAATAGCTCAATCAGAAAAAAACACGGGAGCTACTAAAGGTGTTAAGAGAAAAAGGGAACAGCTAAACAACAGGCAAATGCATGCTCACACATGGAATCAAATAACACAAAATAAAATAAATATGCCCAGTCTACGCTACCTCACTAGAGGGCGCCCTGACTACAGCTAAACCTGCAAAGAATCAAATTCAGAACTGATACTTTAGTAAAGTTAGGACAAAACATAGAAACAGAATTTAACAGCAGATAAGACCACTTGGCTCATCCAGTCAGCCCATTTCTCCTTACCTACACTATTACCACAGACCATGCCTGATCTATAGCTCTTTCTCCCTCTCCCTTCCTTTCCATTATGATTTCCTTGTGCTTTTTCGATGCATTTTTGAATCCCACCTCTGTTTTCACCCTCACCACCTCTGCCAAAAGACTGTTCCAGGAATTCACCACTCTTTCTGTGAAGAAGTGCTTCCTCACATCTCTCCTGAATCGATCCCCCTGAAGCTTTATAGCATGTCTCGTTGTTCTTAAGCACCTTTTGTCCAAAAAATACTTCCTTCCTGTACCTTATTTACATCTGTGAGGTGTTTAAAGGTCTCTCTATCATATACCCCCTCCCACTCCTCTGTTCCTGCGTGTACATATTGAGAACCTTTTGTCTCTCCTCATAGGGCTTGTGATGCAGATCCTGCACCATTTGTGCTGCCCTCCTCTGGATCATCTCCACTCTGTCTATGTTCATCTATAGATGTGGTCTCCAGAACTGGGTGCAGTGTTCTAGGTGGGGCTTACCAGTGATCTATACAGAGGCAACACCACCTCCTTCTTTCTGCTGGTGATGCCCCTATCTATGCACCCTAGCATACCCTTAGCCCTCCCTACTGCCTTGTTGCACTGCCTCTATATGCAGTATATATTCATTGCAAAAAAACCTTGTTAATGCATCAGTTAGGTTTGAAGTGACAATGGAATGAGGCATTAGGATTCAGACCCTAACACCCCTCCACTCTATCACCCCACCCTCCACAGACTAACAGGCAACAAGGTTTGCATTGGGGTCATTGGGCCCAACTCTTACCCCATTCCACGTGTAAGAAAGCTGATATAGTACAGTATAGGGGAGTGGGTGAGAGTTAGGCCCTACAACCCCAAGGCACACCCTGTCACCTGTTGGTCTGTGGGGGGTTGGAGTGGGGTGATAGGGTGGGGGGTGTTAGGGTCTCAGCCCTAATGCTTCATTTCCCTACTTTTGTCTCTTCAACCCTAACTGATGCATTAACAAAGTTTTTTACAATGAATTTCTTTACTTTTTGAGAAAGAGTAATCCTACCCTTATATGGTTTTGGGAGCACAGGGCCCATGGTACCAGTTTTTTGAAGCACATCCCATTTATCTATAACAGGCCATGCCTATAATTGTAGAGGTGCAGTACAGGCCTAGACACATTCCAAGTAACCCATGTGCTGCAAATGATGCAATATCTCAGTATCTGTAGCAACCTCGGAACAAATTCCACCGCTGTTGTAATCATGGACTGGATACCTCTACGCATGCTTAGTACACCTAGAGGTGTACTAAGCTGCACTTAGCAAAAAAAGCTATCTTGAACTGTTTTTGAGATATAGGCACTGAAAGGCTCCTCGTTCGCTGCAATGTTATCCTATGGGAAATGTCTCAACTTTGAAATGGTATAACTATGGAACTGATGACAATGTTTACACCAAACAAGCATAAGTCACATTTGTAAGAAAATCCCTTTGCGCCCTGCAAATTTCAAGCCCAAAGTCCTAACCATTTATTTGCAGTGAACCGGCAAAAAACAGCAACCTTTAAAATTCACTTTTCTTGAGTTGTCAAAATCCCTGTGCACGAGCCAAATCCCTTTTCGTGACGTATCAATTCCCTGTTCATGAGAAATTCATGTTCACAAGGTAGGGCCATCTGGTCGTCCCCTCACATACAGGGATTTTGATAGCTCATGAGAAGGGATTGGCTTGCAAAAAGGGATTTTTGTCAGCTCATGAAAAGGGATTTTGACAGCTTGCGAAAAGGGATTTTAGAACAAATCCCTTTTTGCAAGCTGATCCCTTTTCATGAGTTGTCAAAATCCCTTTTCATGAGAAAATCTCTTTTCATGAGATAGGGCCATCTTGTCATCATCTCACAAAAAGGGATTTTGACAGCTCAGGATAAGGGATTGGCTTGCAAAATGGGATTTTGACACCTCACATAAAAAAGGGATCGGAAGCGAGTCACGAAAAAGGATTTCTAAAGTTAAAAATTAGCATTTTGTGAGTAAAGTAAAGGAAACCAAAGGCATAGGTGTATAGAGGATGTCCACCTAAACAAAATCCATGCTTTGTTTACTTCAGCACACATCTGTGGAGCTAGTTACAACATTTTGTTTTTGAGGAAAAATGAAAACAAGATGGCAGCTTGTGAAAAGGGATTACTTTCTCACAAAGAGGGATTTTAAAAATTCCTCTTTGTGAGCTGTCAGAATCCCTTTTTGTGAGCCCTAAATCTCTTTTTGTACTGTGCATCTACCCCAAAGACTGAACTGAGCATGCTCAGAACACAACATTTCAAAACTGAAAAACTTTTGAATGGATTGATATATTTTCACCAAACTAATGCTGGATTATTCCTTAGGATAAACTCTTTCTACCCTGAACATTGCAGGGCAAAATTCCAAATGGTGTGTGCACAGCACAATCTCAGAAAATGGCCCTGACATTTGCCAACAAAAGGAAAAATATTTATTTTGTGGTGCTTTACAGCATGAAAACTCCTAATCCAATTGAAACACAAATTGGCAAATCATGAGATACACCATCCAAGACTGTGTATTCCAAATTCTGTGCAAATCTGTAGAATGGTTGCAAAGTTATTAACGTGCAAAATCTGGGGTTTAACATTAAACTGTCTACTCAACCCTACCTATAGTGGTAGTACTGCACCACTAAAATATATATTATAGTGGCGTAGTAGTGCTGCTATAGTTATGGTTGAACAGGCACTTTAATGTTAAACCTCTAATAATGTTGAAACAGTTCAATGAATTTGCACAGTGTTTGGCATGCCTGGTCTCCTGGGGAACATCGCTTGATGTGCCAAGTTGCGTGTCAGTAGGACTGGTGGATTTTGGACTGCGCATATTGAAAAAAGTGTGAAATCCACCTGTTTTTGCATTTTTTGTACATCGCACCGAGACCAAATGGTTTGCAATTTTGATCTGAACAACTGAGTGCTTGCCCCACAAGCTTGCCTGCATTGGTTTGGTGAAACAAATATTAATGCATTCCAAAGTTATTTAATTTTAAACTTTCAGATTTTGAGAATGCTCAGGTCACTCTTTTGGATAGAGGAATGAAATGAAAAAGGAAATTTGTCTTGACTAAAAGGGATTATTTTTCACCAAACCCCACTCCTTTTTTTGTCAGTAAATAAAATTCCTTTTTTGTGAGCCGCCAGAAGAGAGATCAGAAGTGGAGTTAAGCAACACTTCATCTACTTGTGTGCTTGCCCAAACTAACTGGTATTGTTTTGGCAGTGTACTGTATCTTCTACCTCTTATGTTCACTTTGATGATAACTAATATTTAGGCTATTACCAATATTTATTGACTGTTATTGCTGTTATTTGATTTATCTCCCTCCCATCTACCCCTTCCCTCCCTTCCCCCAGCTCACACTTGAAAACAAGACTGCTGTTCTCTGTATTGCTTACCTGGTAAAACAGTTTTACTTGTAAATAAAGAAATTCTCCTCCCCAGGAGGCAACAATAGAGTACTGTTTCGATGTAACCATATAAATTGAATATATAAAACTAGAGGGGATTTCATGTGACTCTACTGTTTCCTGTCTACCACTTTCCTAGTGTTAGTGGTGTCAAGTAACTTGCATATGGCAACTTAGAACCCCAGAAGTAAGACCTGCTGTCCACTCTTAGTGTTATATATATTTGATCACTATGGCTGCAACTGAACTGCATCACTGTCGCAAAGGCTGGTGGGCTGAACAGTGTTTTAAGTTGGAAGTCTAAAACCTCACAGCATTTTGGCTAATTCTGTCAAATTGTCACCTGACAACTTTAGCCAATGACCAAATTTTTTGGCAAGCCAAAAACAAATAATTGATTTTTGATTGACATCCTGTGAAATTACATTAGCTACTTGAACAATTTTATTTGTAGCTAAATACAGAAATGCTCAACAAAATGCTACTGGCCAGTTAAAGAAGCAATATTTATTATCCCTCTTTTACCATTTGCCCCATATAGCCCTATCCTGTTGCTGTGCTATTCCATTCACAGCACTTCCTCCCTTATCCCTTTCCGATTCCTGCCCTCTTTTCATCCTACATCATGTTCCCTTCCTTTACCCCTCCACTCCCACTCCGCTCTCCCTCCTCTGTTTCCTCACCTTGTTCTCTCCCTCTACCCCCCAACCCCATGGATCTTTTCTGCTTAAGCTCATTGTGGAATCTCCCTCCTTGCTCTTATTTTGCTCCTTCCACCCCACAATTCATCCCCCTGTACTTCTCTCCTTGTAATCCCTTTCACCCCACTTCAGACAAGGCCACTGGTTGCACTTGACACAATATTTATCTTGCCATTTTGTTCTTTTGTTTGTGTAATTACTTGCATCATGTTGTACTACTTACTAAAACCATTGTAATTTGCTATTCTTGTGACTTGACATGAAACCTCTGTAAAAGAGCCATTGGCTCAAAGGACTTTCAAATTTGTTAAATAAATAAAAAAAAAATATTCAACAAAAAAAAAACAATCATGCAGGTTTTTATTACTATTGTATTTCTGGCAAAACCATCAATATACACATTTTTCTTTTTAATTTTACTTTATTCTTGAACTTAGATATGATACTTTGAAGTTGTAGTTTCTGCTGTAGGTTGCCATGCCCTCCCTGAAAAAGTACACATCTTGTTGGGCCCTGTCAGCATTCCCCTTCAGACAGATAGTACTGTACAGGAATCTCACACATATCAGAATGTCACTGGGGCTAATATATACATATATATATATATATATATATATATATATATATACACACACACATATACATATATATATATATATATATATATACACACACATATATACATATATATATATAAGATATATATATATATATATATATCTTCATGGCAAAAAAAAATCATATAATGCATCAGTTAGGGTTGTTCCACAGTGACAAAACAGGAAATTCAATTTTAGGGTTGAAAGCCCCTTGCACCCCTCCACCCCACCCCATCCAGCAACGGGGTGTGTGTTGGGGTCGTCGGCCCTAACTCTCACCCCATTCCATGTTTAAACAAGCTGAGGTGGTGAAGTACAGGAGAATGGGGTGAGAGTTAGGACTGATGACCTTAATGCACACCCCGATGATGGTTGGGGGGGCGGCGTGGGGGTGCAAGGGGGGAATTTCAACCCTAACATCGAATTTCCTCACTTTTGTCTCTGTGGAACAACCCTAACTGATGCATTAAATTGAGTTTTTTGCCATGAATTGCCCTTTTTAAGAATGAGGACTATAAACAGTGAATGGAATGTGGTGGTGAGAGCGTGGGCCCTTTGGGCCCTGTGCTCCCACCACATGATTTTTTGTCACATAGTAACAGTAAGTGCAATGCAAACACAAGCGCAAATGGTTACACACATGGTGACACAAACATAAATGGCAAAACAAACGGTAATAGAAATGCAAGCGCAAAGTGATGCCAAAGCAAACAGTGACGCAAATGGAGATGCTAATGTGAGCGCATATGGAAAAGCAACTGGTAACGTGCACAGTCACGGTACCACAATTGAGAATTCAAATGATAATGGTAACAGCAACAATAACGCCAAGGAAAACAGAAACAGAAATGCAAGCGCATATGGAAATGCAAACCATAACGCGCATGGCCACAGTACTGCAATTGTAAACGCAAATGGTAATGGTAACAGTAATAATAATAATGCCAAAGGAAGCAGAAATAGAAATGCAAGCGCATACAGAAACGCAAACCATAACGCGCAAGGTGATGGTATCACAATTGTAAACGCAAATGGTAATGGTAACTGCAACAATAACGCCAAAGGAAACAGAAACGGAAACACAAATGCAAGCGTGTATGGAAACGCAAACCGTAATGTGCATGGTCATGGTACCACAATTGTAAGCACAAATGGTAATGGTAACAGTAACAATAATGCCAAAAGAAACAGAAACACAAATGCAAATGTGTATGGAAATGCAAACCATAACGCGCATGGCCACAGTACTGCAATTGTAAACGCAAATGGTAACGGTAACAGTAATAATAATAATGCCAAAGGAAGCAGAAATAGAAATGCAAGCGCATACAGAAACGCAAACGGTCATGGTAATGCAATTGGAAACGCAGATGGTAATGGTAACAGCAACGATGATGCAAAATGAAAGGCAAATGGAAGGGTGGCTGCAAATGCAAATGGTAATGCGCATGGTGATACAAATTGAAACACAAACAGAAACAGTGGTGGAGACACAAATGGTAACAGTAACACAAATGCAAGCACAAACAAAAATGCAAAGGGTAACACACACGGTGGCGTACACAGGAACGCTAACGCAAACGGCTACAGAAACGCAAGTGGAAACGCTAAGTGTAACAGTAAGTGGAGCACACACCCTGGTTTTCCCCAACAGCTGCATAGAGAAACACAGTGACTACAAAGAATGTATGCATAATAATGGGCCTCGGACCAGAAAATGAGCACTTGGAATACTAAATTGCTTATATCTCAGGAACCGTACGATGTAGAAAAAAAATTAAAATTTCATATGATTCATGATTTTCCTGGCTAGGTTTATACTTAGTCCCTTAGTGGAGGGCTAAGCATTTTTCAGACAAAAAGTCTGTATCTCGCACTGTTTCCGAGATACGGGCCCCGAAAGGCACTGCGGATGCCGCATTGTTAGTCTATGGGAAAAAGTGTCAAATTTGGAGTACCATAACTTAGCATTCCTGCAATATTTTTTCACCAAACCACAACAAGGCACATCTGTGGGATGTTGGCTTTCTTCCCTCCAAATTTTAGCCCAAAAGGCCAAACCGTTCTTTTGCAGCAGGGTGGCAAACAATTCCTGTTATTTTGGTCATAGTGTTGCAAAGTAGTGTCGTGATTTGCGACACTTTCGCAAAACAAATCACAAAAGTGTCGCAAGTGCAACACTACTTTGTGACACTACAGATTGCAAAAATTTGAAAAACATATTTCTGGGGTGTTTAACCCCCCAAAAAAGACATGGCTAGCATCCTTAGGGCTCGACTAGGTGAACACAAAAATAATTGTGTCCCTAGAGGGTCCCAAATTGAAATTCCAAGCATTTCTGTGACCACTAGCTGAAAAAAAATGGCTGACTCATGACACTACAGGGTCATTTGTGACACTAAAAACCTGCATTTGTGACACTGTCAAATTTTTTGTTAACTTTTCCCATTGACTATAATGGGAAACTTATTTTTTGAATAACTTTTGAACCTTTTAATATTTTTTCACAAAATCTTTGAAAGGTACATTGGGGACCATGGCTGCACATTCCCTGATGTTCTCAGACCAGTCATGCAAACTGTGCAGTCTGTAGGCATGAGCAAAGAATGCACAAAAAAGTGTAAATGCACTATGGAATGTTGCTTAATAACTCCACAACCGTATATCTGACTGGTATGCGTCTTAGCAAATCCCATGATCTATGCTATCGCTCTGTGCCTGCCAAATTTTAGGCAAATCTGTCATATAGTGGCAAAGTTATTAAGGTGCAAAATTTCACCATTTAACCTTAAATGGGGTATTCAACCTTAACTATAGTGGCACCACCGTGCACTATAATATATAGATATATATATCTATATCTATCTATCTATATATATATATATATATATATATATATATATATATATATATATATACAGTATATATATCATGGCAAAAAACTCCATTTACGCATTAGTTAGGGTTGTTCCACAGCGACAAAAGCGAGGAAATTCGGTGTTAGGGTTGAAAACCCTAACTCAGCATTCTCCACCACCACCCTTCAGCACCACACACACACCCACACACACACACACACACACACATATGCACCTGCAAGTAGGAGGGAGGACCAAGGCAACACGACCAATCACAGACAACCAGCAGCAGGTGACAGAAATAACATACAACTGTCTAAATGTACTACAAGACACATCCATCATCATGGGCCACCAACTGTAGCATATGTACAGGCATGGGTGTACACTGCATTGTGGGTCTCTCCAGAGGGTTACATAGCAGAACAGTAGTACTCTACACTGAACACCTATGATATGCATTTTTTGTTTATGCTGGGATAATATCATGATGCATCAACATATAAGAAAGCATGGATAAAATTATATATTTTGTAATGTGGCCATAGGCACAAAAATGACAGCATGGCACCCTTTCAGTAACATGCAGCATCCAATGTACCGACGCTCAAACAAGATGGACATGGTCACATTAAGAAACACATGCAGTATGAATAACAATTTCTGTTCACAAATCTATGAACAAATGCAGTGCTCAATAGTTTAATGACAGCTCTGTAATTTTCAAATAAGTATAGTATGCAGAATCAATATTTGGTTATTATACTGCCACCTACAGAAGCAGTACCACAGAACTGGCAGTGGTCTGAATAGAGCACGATGTTTCCAGCCTAGGACAATAGTCATTTTCCTGTAAATTTCTGAAATGATTTGTATAATGATTTCATCCATGGCCCATGATGATATTTAACAGTTTGTGTCCTACGGTACCACATAGCTTCCCAACTGTACAGGATTACATTACAGTGCAGCAGCACACTGTAGATAATAGTATTCTGACACATTATTAGCTACTGTTAGGATAACATTAGGGAGCCATTAACACACATGAAAGGTCAGTGTGAATGGTGTCTGATATTATCCATCCATAGGCACAGAAAGTGGTACCATGGTATCTTTGGCCACCCCTGCTACCAGAAAGGTAGGAATTTGTATAGAAAAGGAAACATGTGTTTGCACTGACAAACTGACAGCAAAGCAAAGGGAGTGAAGTTGTACCATGGAATTATTTGGGTAATACTCCCATGTATAGCTGTGCAGGTTCAGATAATAGTGGAGAAGGTCTTTGTAGATACTACTGTACTGATCCAATTGCTTCTTATGGCATTGTAAGATCAGTAGGTACTTAGACACATGAAACTGTGTAACAATGATCTGTGATACTACACAGTCATAAACACAAACATGTGAACATGGGGCCCTTTGAACAGCATGCTAGCAGCAATATATCAAATAGTACAGAAACACACTTACCTGTTTCAAATGAGAAACTTTTCAGAACTCAGCTATCGTGTAGTGTGACCATGTGACTTTTTGGGTCTGACAGTTCCACACAGATCTGCAATTGTGCAATGTAAGGTAATGGTGCAGTAGTACTGTGCACATAATAGTGTACTGATACATCATTGTCTTATTCTGGAGTAACATCAGGAGACATTAACTGTCAACAAAAGTCCCTAAAACCACTGCCAGACATTGGCATCTTAGTAGAGTGATAATTACTAACACACTGTCATTCAGAAGAGATAAGAAATGTACTACATATAAACAATGTTTATTGTGATACAGCAACAACTGGTGGCCATTATGCATGTTTAGGACCAAGTCACTAGGATGGCAGCACAACTCCTACAGTAGGTGGCCCATGATGATGGATGTGTCTTGTAGTATGTTTAGACAGTTGTATGTTATTTCTGTCACCTTCTACTGGTTGACTATGATTGGGTCGTGTTGCCTTGGTCCTCACCCCTACTTGCATGTGTGTGTGTGTGGTGCTGGGGGTGGGAGTGGGGAATGTAGAGTTAGGGTTTTCAACCCTAACACCAAATTTCCTTACTTTTGTCAAAGTGGAACAACCCTTACTGATGCAATAAACAGAGTATTTTTGCCATGAATGTCCTGTCTTTTTAAGAAACCATAATCTCATTGTATATGTTGGTAAGGGCGTGGCTCCCCTTTTTGCATCATGCTCTGATCAAGATATAGATAGCTTTATCATAATATGAACTTGTCATATGCTATTCATGCGGCAATAGTTCATGTACTACACCTTTGATATGAAAATGAAGTCATACATAAATAGAATAGGCAAATAATATGTGCTCTACATGGACCAATAGTACATGTACTCTGCTAAGTAGAAAATATGCACAGATTAACCTCTTGTACTTTCTTTGTATGCAGTAATATACCAAGACCAGTATAGATATCAGCACTGTAACTTAATATATAATAAAAGACACAACACAGGTAGATAAGACTTAAGATTTGTTGCCAAATTAATAGTTGATTAAGAAGGCCGAATTAAAAGTCAAATTGGTAAACAAAATCAGTCTCACAAAACAATAAAAAAAAAGTATTACATCAAAGTTTAAAATACATGTAAAACAGTATGACAAGTACTTGATGAGGAAGTTGTGACAGTGGCACAGAACACATGAACACTGCTGCCATGATAGTCTCTGTACACTGCTCATCATGTAACAAACAGTGATGATGTTATTGTCATTGTGTGACTGATAGTGTGAATGTTCCTGTGGTGGGCGAAAAACCAGATGCCAACTATTTAAATAATAGCAGCAGAAACACATTCTGGTGTCTAAAAAAGATACATCTTTAAGCTATTTAAAAACATTTAATTGTAATAAATTTATGTGTAGACACACACATATATGTATACACATATATATATACATGTAAAGACATATAGATATATGGGTGCATTTGGAAAATTCCCACCCAACCCCCAATAGAGGATCAAGAAATGTTATCAGGAATATAAAAATCTGTTGTTATCAGTGCAAGTGTCTTATTTACAATAGTGCACAATTGTATACATGCATTTAATTTACTTCTTACACAAACCAAAATGTAATGGCATATGCTAACAGGTACTATATACATCAGTAAAAATCATCAAAGCTGTAGTCAAATTTCTAGTGAATTTATAAAGTATCTACATCATTAAAAATGTTTAGTTAATAATAAGTAATGGTTGCACACAATACTATGGATATTAAATAATCTATTATTGAGAAAATGGCACATCATGTTAATAAACAGATATGTACCACAACACTCTACATTACTGTTAATGATACCTATATGAAATCACTTCAAACTAGAAAAGTTCTACTAAATATCTATGTACTATTAATAAATATATTAAGAATATATTTAAATACCTGTGAATTAAATAGTGTAAAACAGCAAAATGTTTAGCATTGTTTAGTACATTCAGTAAAATAGCAATTAAGACAACTGCTAAAAAGCTAACAGTACCAACTTTAACCAAATAATCTATTAATAATCATATATAAATATATACATATATGCAACACAGATGTACGAAAAGAAAACAGACTGTAGTACGCTGTTACAATACAATATGGATGTATTAACTCAAGTTGCAAAGGGACAAAAAGACACAAGCCACACCTGGTGATACTCAACCTGTCACAGAGCGATGCCTATATCAGAGTATGCTACTCTTAAGTACAGGTCAGCAGATCATATAGAAAACAGTGTGCAACTGTGGTAACACAGAAGTGGCACAAACAAATGCAGGATATCTTTTACTCATAAAAGATCCAAATAATATCATGACGCAGCACAAGTCTTTAAAAAGACATGTGATACACAGTTTTGCCATGCACATGACCAAGTATTGTGCCTTAATAGAGGCACACAGTTGGCAAGTGTACCAACTAGTACTTGTTATGGCTACATACAAGTTACTCAGAAGAAAAGACAATAACAGAAGAGGAGAACCAGATAGTCATATCTCTTTTGCCATGTCTGGACTTCGAATGAAATTGCATGTATCCCTCCCATCCCCTTCACTCCCCAGGACGCATCTGGAATTGAGTGGTAGTCTGCTCAGCATGCCTTCCTGGTAAAACTTTTAAATAAATATATCTCAAAGTCTTTCTTAGACATCTAAGTGTGATTTCTCTAGTGACTGTAAACAGTTGGTGCCAATTGAAGACAGCTGCAACTATTTTCACTGTGTCACTGATCAACACAACTATCTTATAAGTCAGATTGAGTAAACATATGCATGTAAACCATGTGATGTGCTAACAGTGTAATACTGAATGCAGATTTGCAGAAAATAAATAATGTTTATGTAGCAGAAGTCACTCTGTAACAAAATGGACAGCAAGTTATGTCACGTGTTGTGTGACTATTCTTCTGATGCATGAAGATTGTAGTAGTTCTTCAATATCAGCACGTATGCATTTTTAAGTGTTGTGGTAGCCTCTGTTGAAAAGTGCTTGTGGAGTTGTTGCATTCAACCCAGCCAGTTCTGTACCTCAACAAAGAAGTGTAATGTCCAGAATGTACAGCCTGGCCATAGTGGTAGATTACAGCCTGAGTGTCAAACACTGCTTGGTTAAATACAATTCTACCAGCTGTGAAATCTGTGACAGGTGTGTCAACTCTGAGCCCATTAGAGTCAAATCTATGCAATACAAGCATAAGATATTGAGATGAAGTCCTGAGACGTATGGACTGAGTACATGTACCTCCACACCTTACACATAAGTGACCACTTTCTGCATTGGCAAACAGCTGCCAGAACTTGACACTTTGAGACTGAGGCACAAAGAAACCCAAAGCATGTCCTCAGTGGTTTCTCACTCTGAATGACCACATGACAGGCATACGTATCTGGTAACATATGAGACAGTGAAGTACTGTCACATTGGAATCCCCTCTTCATCCAAACTGTTTATGACAGCCATCATAAACTCAGTGGCATCATGCTGCATGTTAACAGCAAACGTACTGCACCCATCATACAGTACGTACCTAAGACCTGTCATAGAGGTATCAGTGACTGTACATTGTGTAACTGATCAGAAGTCACGTTGACAACTTCTTTTAATGCCTTTGATTAGGGAGTGTCTTGTGAAGCTGATATTGCCTGCACAAAGTGTGGCATGTGGAGAAAAGCTTACATAGCTGAATTAGCATAGCAGTTTACTGTAGTACTGTTATCAAACACTGGGACAACAGCCATACCAAGTGACTTCTGAGGAACAGCTGATTCTGCATCTCTATTTGACATTCTGATTTTCTTATTACTGTGCACAGTTGATTCAGTAGTGGCAGCTCATTTTCTCTTGTTGCCAGCTGAAGCTGTGACTGTGGGATGTGAGACAACCACATACGTAGGTAGTGGAATTAGAGACATTTGTGGCTGATACAGAGTACGTAATCTGATGTACTCAACAATACATCGCTTGTCAGCATGTATCTTCTGTGGTACAAGTGTTATGATGTGCAACCCAGAAAGACTGTGGATGCATGAAAGTGCAATGTAGCTCATGCCATCTTTGAAAATATCTGTGCCTATGTCCACCATTGCTGAATCCAAACTCAAGCCCTGTGACTTGTGAATGGAAACAGCATATGCAACACATATTGGGAACTGTTTACTGTTGACATAGATATCCTTAAATACCTGGAACTTAACACAGGTACGATCAATCTGTACAGGCTGTTCCATGTTGTCAAAGTGGACAATAAGTGTCTCGATAAACGTCTTCTGAACATTGTATACAAAGTCGATGATGTGACCCATAGCACCATTTACAATGCCACATTCAACATCAAGATTACGCCATAGCATGACATGTGCATTCTTACAAACTGTAAGAACAGCTTCCAGGCCAGCTGTGCGTGAAACATCCAACTTCAGTACAGACAGTCATTCAGTTATCTTTGCTACCAGCTTCCGACTTAGAATTACACCATCAACTGTATCAACAGCATGCAGTGTGAGAATTTCTTGATTCTCTCTCTCTGCAACATAACACTGTTGAACTCAGCACATTTCTTAAGTCATGGCATAAGACACACAATCCATGTGCCCTTGAAGTACACATCACTGAAAACATTGTACGCTGTATGTATTGATGTTGTGATTCTTCGACCATGTAACATTGAAAGATGTTCTGGTGACAAAGAACCTGTACGAGTTTGATCCAACAGTGCCTTGTAAGCCAGATCACCACTCGGCCACATGTTTTCACACAACTTGACATAGGTAAATAACTCCCAGATGTTAAAACCTCCAATGCAGTCTAGTGTATTCTTAGCCTGCTTGACAGTCAGAGTTGCAAAGACATGTTCCGCATTAACTGGTGCAAGTTGTAAAAGGTCTCCAAATACAACAATGCTTTTACTACCAAATGCATCTCCAGTCAGTGCTCAAAATCTCCTGTAGACGTAGGTGTAAACAGGCAAGCATCAAATTAGAGACCATGCTAATCTCATCAATGATTAGTAAATTCATCTGAGTAAATGCAGAACGAAGCTAAGATGCAACCTCAAATGACAGCTTATGATACTCTCCTGCTTTGCCATGCTCCACTGGCAACATGAAGAGATGGTGTAGAGTAACTCCACCAATGTTGTATGCAGCCAGTCCAGTGGGAGCACCAACAGCAACAGACACTGATGAGCCTGTCAGCTTCTGTATTTCAGCCATAATGGCCTCTATAAGGAAACTCTTTCCTGTACCTGCTGAGCCACTAATAAACATCAGTAGTGGCTTGTGGTCAAGGCAGTCACATTTCTTCTGTTCATGTAGTATACCATGTCGGACAGCATCAGTAACTGCAGAGTGCACCACACGTTGTTGCTCATTGAGTGTCTCTCTCAGTTCTGCTGGATCAACAGTGCAGTGTGTGCCATGTTCCATAGCACTCTCCACTTCTGACATGAGTACTTCTGGGGCATTCAGAGGCAGAGGTATTCCAAGTATACCTTCTCCTTCTGGATCAAGGTTGTCCTGTGAACTAATAAGAGTGTCCTCTTCAAGTTGTTCCTGTGCCTTTTCAAGCTGTTCCTTCTCAGCGTCCAGTCTCTGTATACATGTGTCAGAGTATTCAGTTTTGAATGTGGCATAACTGTCATTGAATTCTTCCTCAAATGTATCACAGTCACCTTTCAATTCAGACTCATTCCTCCAGGTTTAAATAACAATAGTGGAGCAAAGTAGTAATGCTCTCTGCTCTCAGATGTGCCTAGATGTAATTTGCAGTGGTTAATGAGCCAAGGCTTATGTCTCTTTATGAGACAGCCATCCACTCCTCTGAACTTTTAGATGCCACGTGTGCAATTAGGTGAGACATCTGTCTTGTAGTTGTACCACTTAGCCACCTCAAATAGACACATACCATCCATGTCTCTGTGTCTATGAGGGTAGTATGTGTCAATCAGGTTATTCTTCAAAATAGATTTTGAAGAGAGTCTGTTAAGAGCCAGTTCCTCTGTCTCAGCATGAGGAATAAGTACACATTTGTGCTTCTCTTTGTAGTTAACACTGAGAAATCGCACAGTATCAGATTTGCTGTACAAATGTGTACCGATCAAGCGATCGCCGAATTCATAAGCACCACATTCTCTGTGTGATAGGATCTTCTATCCCAGTCACCACAATTGAGATGTTAGTGACTTGTTTGAACTGGCAATATCTTCCCAAAGATCTTGCAAGCGAGTCTGTTCATGTTTGGTGATGTACGATGTGATATACCGAACCATAGCCAAAGAGCTGTCAGCCACAAACTGAACATTTATGTTTGCTTGCCACATTAGAAGAAGAGTGGGGTTGTAGTCATTGATGTACACCTCATTCTCATCCCTGGGTAACTCATATACCCTCTTGGTTGATTTTGCCTTCAAGCGGTGTCGCATACTTGAAAACAGTTCATTCATGCGACCATCCTGGCAGACACGTCTGGGAAATCTGAAGCGACATCTTGTGTACTAATTGGATTTGTTCTTCACTACTCGGCAGCAGTATTCTGCACAAATATGGTGTTGGAACTCCTGCACCAACTTCCACAATGTAGGACTGTCATACTTGTCCGGTATGCGGCAAGTGATGTATCGCTTAATGAATACAAGCACTTCTGCTGCTTCATGTTCACCTATGCACGGGGCCTCCTTGATCCACAGTAACATATAAATATGAGGAGTGCCTTGAGCCTGATATTCCATCCTCCAGAAGTAATGCTCTACAATACCAAGAGGTGGATTGCCCTTTGACAAAATGAAAGTCAGAATATCATGGAATCTCTTGCGAAAATGTCTAGTCACAGACACTGAGTCAAGTGAGCACATTTCTCTGAGAGTCATTGATGAAATACCCTCTACATCACAATTTGCCCACTTCAAGAGTTCAATCACCTCCTCCCAGGTGTACTCGGCACAGCTGAGTGTGACGAACCATGTTGCTGCACCATACTCTCACAGCATAGTCATCACCTCAGAGTGTCTGCAACACCAGTATTCTTTGGTGCCACATAGAGTTGACAGTATGGAAGACAGATTGACTTGCACTTTTTCATCCTTTTGCTTTAATTTCTGCAAAAACTCAATGGCAGTGATTCCATCAAGTGGAGTTGTGAGCCATATAGTATGTGCAATATATGCAGACAGTATGCTAAGCTCACTCTTTCAGAGGAGATAGAACAGCTACTGTATGTTGCATCTGAATTTGCTGTCCTTACTGAACACATGACTGGTACGGTATTCAGCACCTTGCACATGCACTTCTCTATCATCTAGACGTCCACCTGACCCTTTTGGGAATAAATTCAGAAAGCAACGTGCTGCCAATGCTGCCTCCCAAATGCTGACAGGGGCACCTACCACCTGTTTCATTTGATACAGATCAGTGTTATCCCCTGCAGGATCTCTGCCATGCAGTGGATGTATTGTGTACTGTTCATACACATTATCATTTGTCTCTACATTGACCTTCTCAATCATCGGTTTTGTGGTATCCAACACATTGTGTTCAGCAATCATGCTAGCCATGCGATCAATGTCAAGATCTGCATAAAAGGGATTGTTGCTCTTCAAGTAAGTAAGAGCAAGCTTCACCTTCTCTACATTGACAACATCCTGCCAGATGACCTTTGACTTTGTTGGGACACTGTTGACAAGAATCACCAAACTGTTCTCATTGGAGATTGCCTCCACATTTTCCTGCAGAGGAAGTGGAAGATACATAATGGAACTCTTAAGAGACCTAATGAGTTATTTTTGTGGAATGTTCTGTGTTTTTGTTTTCAGACAGAATAGTTTGAAAAGGTTTCATAGTCTGAATAAGAATCCATTCAAACATATTCAATGTGGCAATCTCAGCAGGCGTAACATGTGCCTCCATATTGTTCAACAATGACTTTGGTGGCAGAGTGTTACTCTTCACCTTAGAGAAACAGTGCTTGCACATCACAATGATTGTCTCTAACCAGAAATCATACTTTAGCAGCAGAAATGCTGACAGTCGAAACCACATGTCATTGTACAGTGACAAGGTTTCCAGATTAACTGTGACCATTTGTTTCTGGTAACAGAGTCAATCACATGACACACATACAGAGTCAAATTTCTCTGTCTTTGCCAGCTCAAATTTGGCAATGGATTTCCCAAATTGCTTGAGAATATCTGTTTCTAAGACAGAGACAGAATTTCCATCAGCAATTGATGACTGATCAATCACAGTATCTGTGACACTGCTGTCACATTGCACTGAGACATCAACTCACAAGCAGGAAGACATGTGCACCCAGGATCTTGGTGACGTCCGTGATGTCCTCCTCATGTGCCATGCACTGTAGGTGATGTAGACAATCAGGCACAGCACACTGTTTGGACAGGTGGTGTGTGCCGGAGATGCTGCACAGCAAGACAGCAGAATGATAAAACGAGCATGGGACGGAGGTCCTCTGCTCACCTGCAAGACAGGACCTCTTTCAAGCAGGTCCAGTAATGTGCCACGATGACTGTCAGAAGCCCATAGTATGGTGACAGGTGCACCACAATGGGACTGTGAGCACAGTGAACAGAACCACGCACCAGACACACACCATCAGGGCATGAACAGTACCTCACACAAGCATGCACACACACATGGGCACCATGCCCACCCCTGGCACACTTGAGCAACATCCCCAAACCCATGTGCACAACCCCCCCACACTCCCCAACATGCAGTGATACACATGCACATGCACAGTCACACACATACCAGCATCATGGCGCATAGGGTGCCATCCCTCCATACAGCACAGAATGAACATTGGCATGCCCACAGCTCACACAGCCATAGATGACCCCCATGAGAGCCCCACAGTGCCACAAAATGGGTGTGCATGCATGCCCTTGGGAGGCCACATCTTGGGCACCATGGAGTACACCTCAGCACCCTAAGGTGCAGGCCCACCATCAGGCAATAAGGGCTGTGCCCCATCCCCATGGGTGTGCTTAGCCCATGGGTCATCATCATGCACCCACCCCCTCAGTGGCCACATGCACATTCAGGGAGGTGCTACATGACACACACATGGCTTATGTACACTCCCCCCCATGCACAACCATTCACAAATGCACACAGTGTCATCCACCGTCACACGGCACAACTGTGCTGTCATGCACAGGATGCAGTCACACATGACAGAAGGTGCCTCTCGTGCCTCCCAGCCACCAGTGTGGTCATGGTTGTGGCCCTGGTATGTGCCCACAGCACCATCAGTAGTTGGCCCATCTGGCAACACCTCTCCCCTCCTGGTACTGCATGATGATGTTGAGCAGTATAGCACATACCGTGAAGACCCTACATGTCTTACCCAGTGCCAGAATGAATGCTCCATCAGTTTGTCCAAGCATCAGAATCTTATCTTCAGTAATCTGAAGGCACATTCAATGATGTTCCTTTCCATCCAATGAGCATGGCTGTGTGCCTCCTCAGCAGCATTTGTGGGTGCAGGTATTGGGGTCATCAGGTTCAGATGCAAGGGATAGCCAGAGTCACCTGTGGAGGGAAAGGGAAGACAGTGTCATGATAGTGCAGACATGCAGGTATAGGTGTGTCAATGTCACATGGCACATACGGAACACCCACCCAGCAGCCATCTATCAATGCCCCTTGCATGTAGCATGGCACCAATGTGCAATGTGTCCATACTGTATGAGTCATGTGCTGATCCTGGGAACTTCATGCACACATTCTTGAAAATGCCATGAGCATCACACACTGCCTGAGCATTGATGCTGTGGTACCCCTTGCTGTTACAGTATGCCTCCTCCTCCTCCTCCTCCTCTCCTCCTCAGTGGGGGTGACAGTATAGCGATATGGGTGCACTCAATTGCCCCCAACACATTTGGTACCCCATAGAGGTTGATGAATGCCTGCCTGATACTACAGACATCCTCTGCAGAGATGGGGAATTGGATGTGGTTTTGTGCATGTTTCAGGAGGGCATTCATGACCACTGCCACTGCATGGGACACCATTGATTGTCAGACACCAACCATCTCCCCAGTCACCCGCTGGAAGGAGCCAGATGTATAGAATGCAAGGGCACAAAGCACTTTCATCTCCACAGACATCACCCTCGAGCATCATGTCCACAGAGTGATCCAGTCCTATACCAGATCACAGAGGTTTGTAATCACCGCCCACAAAAAGCAGAACCGCTCGATGCAGTGCTCTTCCCACATGGTGGAGGTGATCAGACATGGATGGTACACTCTCAGATGTTGCTGCCATTGCTGCAGCAGTTGCTCCTTCCCATACAGCAGTTTGAGGTGCATGAGTACACCCTGGCACATTGTTCAACTCCGTGTGGTTTCTGGTGCACCCAGCGGTCCCCATGTGCAGCTGTTAAATATCGCCATGTATGGAACCGTGTGCCTTTAAGGGGGTGTGTCATGCAGCACGTGCGTGGTGGCTCTGCATGGGTGGACAGCACGTGTGAGACCATGTGACATTACCCATATAAGTGCTGCATGTGGCAGGGGGCAGCTATTGCAATGGTGGCATCAGCAGGTAGACTACAGGTGGAACATTTTCCTCCAAATATCTAGCGGGTGGCAGAATCAAACTTCTGTGATTATGGTGGCTATGACACCCTGTGGATGGTGCAGGGGCATGTATGGGTGAGTACTGCTCTACCTTACAGTAACATACCCCATGTTGTAATGTGTCATCTGCACTGCAACCTTACCCATCTTCCCCCCTTTCTCTCTCTCTCTTCCCACACATAAGACAGGCATGGAATGTCATGGAGGATGGTCCTTGACTGGGTGGAGCAGCCAGATGGGGCACCAGAAATGGTGATTGCACTGAGCAGGAGGAGGTGGCAGTGGAGGGTGCCATTCCACTGGTATATGTCCCAGGAGATCTTGGATGGCAGTATTGGATACAAGGAGGAGCAGAACAACATCAGGATGCTCACCCACCTTTGTGCATAGGTGCTGGAGATGTCTATGCTGCTTCCTATGCAGGCACACCCCTCTGTATCTGCTGTGTATGGCAGCCTATGCTCAAAGTGAGCGCGTCATGCATACTATGTGCAAGTACATCATGGAGGCACCTATGTACACCACATGTGCAAGGCACCCATGTGCGGTATGCACAACATGCACAAAGGGACCCGCGTAGTACACCAACACACAGCAACACAGATCCCATACATGGTGCATACCTGGGGGGTGTACCCACATAGGATGCAGTGTAGACATCCACAGTGCCTATACAGAAAGGTGCATAGGCCATCCAGGTGCATAGAGCAGTGCATGTACAGATACGCATTCTGAGGGCTGCCATAAGCATACATGGAAGCCCATGCACCCTGTATGAAATGGAAATGGGTAAATGGGAAATGAATACCTGAACAGTGCACAACAAAATGTGACAGTGCATTTTGTACAGGTCATGATACTGGACCTGTCCGTCCCATATTGATGCCAGTTGAGACCCCACATGATTTAAACAGAGACATGACATATTGATAATGTAATGTGTATCCCATAATGATGATGAAATATATCCAATCCAACACAATAAAAAATTAACACCCATTAACAATGACAACAACCTGACACAATGGATAGCCAGGCACACAAACACCCACCCACACCCTGGCAGTGGCATCATGGAGCCTGGCCTGGTGCACAGTCATTGCAGCAGTAGAGGGCAACAACATTGCACCTGGGACACGGGCAGGCTGAGCCACCTATAACCGCCAGCAGCAACATGGTGCTGCCACCACAGTGGATGGATACCAGCATGACATGTCAGTGGACAGCGTGTGACCTGACTGTGCAGAACACACAGAACTGCAATGTGCCACCCACCCCCGGCACGGTGCCACTGATGGTCACACAGTGGTGCGCATTGCATCTGGCAACTGCATACATAGGCAGGACATGCACAGGCCCCCACAACACACACCCTCCACACGAACCAGATACATGGTGCACTGTGTAGTGACAATGGACACAGCACATTGTGTGACTGCGCCACCCATAGGTGATGGCAATTCCTGTGGATGGGAAGCCAACAGTGCAGAACATGTCAGCTGGCATACACACTGTGTGACAAAAGGCATTGCCCACAGTCCCCACTGCACAGACATGATGGAACACCCAGGCAGTGTCGCAAATGGGCAGCAGGCAGTTTGCCCCCTAACCACTCCCAGGCAGGCACAACAAAGTGCTACCCTGCCATCCGCACACACCCCAGAGATAGTAAAGACACAGATGTGTAAGAAAGGTCCTTTATTACACGCATGTAACAAGAGCATAGAAAACATTGCTAATGGAACCCCCCAGTCATCAACCCCCACAGTCCAGCACATCACCACCATTACTCCGCAGCACAGACTGCCACAACCACTGCCATCATGACCAGCCCTTCCATCTGTGCCTGGACCTTCAGCCTTTGCACCCATCTCCCACAGCCATGGCTCATCCTTACTGCTCGACTCCTCCAATGGCAGCCGCACCTTCACATATCGTTCCAGGACCATGCACCTGACCAGGCCCCTGTGATGCTGTGGAGAAAAGGAACACAGTGAGACATGACACCTCAGACCAGCACAGCCCACAGCAGTAGCACAGAAGCAGGGACTCTGCCAGGGCTCCCCCCCGGACAGCAGCGCAACATGGTCGTGCTTGAACAGTGCAGTGTGACCGACGCTACCTGCATGCCCACATGCACCTGCGGCATGCTACACAGACCCCAAGCAGACAGTCAACAGACTGTCAGTACCCATGCACCATGGTCATGTGCACACATGCCCACATGCCCAGTGTGGCCCAACGCTGTGCTTACCATACCCTACACATTACAGACTGTCACTGCCACCACACACATGACAAGGGCATGGCTGGCCACAGCACTAGCACAGGTGATGCTGCCACAACAGGCACATGCAGTGCATGTGTGAAAGTGGGCCTACACACCAGTGTGACACACTGCAAATCTGGCCACTGCAACACAGGTGCCATCATGGAGTCCACCAGTCACAAGCTGTACCCATAAATGGTGACATCATGACACAGACATAGGTTATTTGCCATGCTGTGGACACCACAGCACAGTGGCAATGTGCATGGCTGCTTGCCACACCATGACAGTGAACTGCACATGCATGGCAGGGGACTGAACAGGGCATGATGTCTGATGTTGCTGCATCTAATGTGCTATATTGTAATAGTCTGCCACTTGATATATCCATCTATCTGTGTAATGTGTTTCAATGCTATGTGTTCAAAATTATTTAATAAGAAATTGTAATGTAAAACATAATGAATGCTGCATGCTGTGTCACTGAGGCAGCATGTGACATGTCACACATGCAATGCTGTGTGCCACACATGCACAGCAGAATGGCAGGCACACTCCGTGCTGATGTGTCCTTGAACACCACATAGAGCACATCACCACACGTCAAGTGGCAGAGACCTCCAGGCTATGGCATGTGATGACCTCCATGGGATGCCCAACATGATGGGGGCAATTGACTGCACCCATATCACTATACTGGCACCCCCCATGGAGGAGGAGGTGTACAGTGACTACAAGAGGTACCACAGCATCAATGCCCAGGTGGTGTGTGATGCTCATGGCATTTTCAGAAATGTGTGTGCAAGGTTCCCAGGGTCAGCACATGACTCATACATCATGGACGCATCAATGGATGGCTGCTGGCTGGGTATTGCATATGCACCGTGTGACATTGACATTGACAAACCTATACCTGCATGCCTGCACCATCGTGACACTGCCTCCCCTTTCTCTCCACAAGTGACTTTGACTATCCCCTGCTTCTGAACCTGATGACCCCAATACCTTCACCCACAAACGCTGCTGAAGAGGCATACAACCGTGCTCATAGGAGGGCAAGGAACATCACTGAACGTGCCTTCAGATTACTGAAGATGAAGATTAGATTTTGATGCTTGGACTATACTTGTGGAACATTCATGCTGGCACCGGGCAAGGCATGCTGTGTCTTCACGGTATGCATCATGCTGCACAACATCACCATAGGTAGTGGCGTGCCAGTACCTGGGGGGTGTTGCCAGATGGGCCACCTGCTGATGGTGCTGCAGGTGCATGCCATGGCCATGACCATGCTGGCAGCAAGAAGGCATGGACGGCATTGTGCAGGGCACCTTCCGTCATGTGTGACCACATCCTGTGCCTGTCAGCACAGTCATGCCATGTGACAGTGAACAACACTGTGTGCATTTGCAAATGGTTGTGCATGGTGGGCATGTACATAAGCCACATGTGCATCATGTAGCGCCTCCCTGCATGTGAGTGTGGCAGCTGTGGGGAGCAGGTGTGTGATGATGACCCATGTGCTGAGCACACCTGTAGAGATGGGCTACAGCCCTAATTGCCTGACAGAGGGGGCCTGCACCTCAGGGTGCTGAAGTGTACTCCATGGCATCACCAGTGTGGCCTCCTATGTCATGTGTGCACACCCCTTTTGTGGCACTGTGGGGCTCTCATGGGGGTCATCCATGGCTGTGTGTGCTGTGTGGATATGCCAATGTTCATTCTGTGCTGCATGGGGGAGTGGTAGCACCCTGTATACTGTGATGCTGGTGTGTGTGTGTGTGACTGTGCTTGTGTGTCACTGCATGTCAGGGAGTGTGGGGGCATATACACTTGGGCATGGAAGTGTTGTCCAAGTGCACCATAGGTGGGCATGGTGCCCATATGTGTGTGTGTGTGTGTGTGTGTGTCTGCTTGTGTGAGGAACTGTTCATGCCCTGATGGTGTGTGTCTGGTGCATGGCTGTGTTCATCGAGCTCACAGTCCCATTGTGGTGCATCTGTCACTATACTATGGACATGTGACAGTTGTCATGGCACATTAGTGGATTTGCTTGTCAGAGGGCCTGGCTTGCAGGTGGGCAGAGGACCTCCATCCCATGCATGTTCCATCATTCTACTGTCTGGCAGTGCCATGTCCTTGGCACATGCCACCCATCCAAATGGTGTGCTGTGCCTCAGTGTCCACCTCACTGGCAGTGTATGGCACATGGGGGGGCATCACGGACATAACCAGGGTCCTGAATGCACATGCCTTCCTGCTCATAGGTTGGTGTCTTGGTGCCTGCCATGGTCACCTGTGTTGTGTCACCAGTGTCATCAGCTCCAGTGGTCTTTGTCCTGTTGGTGGCTCAGGGATGGGATCTGCAGTCTGGCCATGGGTGTGTCCTCCGGTGTGTCATAGGACTCAGGATGTATGTGCACTGTGTTACGGCCTGTGGTGCTGCCCACCAACCATTCAAGTGTGGACACAACGTGATCCATACTGTCCCACATACCACTCACCTTGGCAGCGAGGGCATGCAGTGCTTCTGTGTTCCGCTGCTGTTCAGTGAGGCGGTCGGCCGTGAGCTGCTGCAGCTCATCATATCAGCCCGCATACAATCCAAAGATACTAGCGCACACCAACCCTCCCACCCCACACAGCATAGCATATTTAAACTTTCCTCTGCCAAAATTGTTTATATTTACTTGACGTAAATATAGCCAATTTTGGCAGAGAAAAGTTTACTGTAAATATGCTATGCTGTGTGTGGGGGAGGGGGTGGTATGTGCTAGTATCTTTGGATTGTATGTTGTTTGCTACAACTTAGCAGCGCGCCTTAGAAGAAATGTGAATTCCAGTGTGTGAAGTAACATAAAAGGTTTGAGCATGCTATTTTTTGGATTTGTCATCATATCAGCCCACCAGTATTGCTTGCATGGCTTCATGTGTTGAAGGGCCCTCCCGTGGGCTGCCATCCTTGTCCTGAATGGCACATCAGTTGGGGTGGTCTGTGTCAATGGGTGGTCTGCCATGCGTGGTTGGCATGGACCATGCTGTGCCAGTGTTGAGTGCCATGTCACCAGTTGCCTGTAGCTCTGCACATCCTCTGCCTCCACCGCTGGCAGTGGATGTTGCCTGGGACATCTGGTTGGCAGCGACGGGGTGTCCTCCTTCATCTCATCTTCCATTGGCACATCATTGTCCTGTTCTTTCCCTGCATGGAGAGAGATGCAGTTGTTAAGACAGGGCTAGTTGCACTGTGTGTCATTTGCATGCATGTGGCATGATCACTCACCAGTGCCCTGCCATGCCTGGCCTCTGTAGTCCTCTGCTGGCTGCATTCCTGCTCTGTCCTGGTGCTGCTACCTCATCGCCAATGGGGTGCATTTATGCACTGCTGGTTCTGGGGGGGCAAATTACAGCATTGTTAGTCCACTGCATGGGTCAGTGCCCACGTGTCCAGTTATGTCACACCTACCATCTAGGGTATCTATGGCATCCAACTCACTACGAACACAAACCTCCATGAATATGTCTGCCA
The DNA here is from genome assembly GCA_016271365.2 of Neoceratodus forsteri. Taxonomy (NCBI): domain Eukaryota; kingdom Metazoa; phylum Chordata; order Ceratodontiformes; family Ceratodontidae; genus Neoceratodus; species Neoceratodus forsteri. The sequence continues at coordinate 1,273,071,426 of CM057450.1, read as the reverse complement.
CTGTGTGCTCCACAGGTGTCATCTGGGAACTGGCATTGGGGAAGCCACTGCTAGTGCCCTGTTGTTCCCAGGCTGCCATCAATAGCTTCTGCTTGATTGTGGCATGCAGTTCATGCCATTTATACTTAATGGCATCCAGCATCCATGCCTCTGGTCCTGCAGCATTAATGGTGCTCTAGATTTGTCAGTGGCTCAGTAGGTAGCACACTCGCCTCTGAGGCTGGGAGATCAGAGGGCTGTGGGTTCAGTTCCCACATCTGGCACTTGGGTTAATATCCCAGTACTGACACTGTAGTGCAGCATGAGAGGGGTGCTGCACTTCTGAGGTGCCATCTTTCGGATGAGACATTAAACCGAGGTCCCATCTGCCTGGATTGGTGGTAGTTCAGGTGGATGTTAAAGATCCCATGGCACTTATTGAAAAGAGTAGGGGAATTTTTTATTATAAGAACATCAAAAAAACAACAAGAAATAATACAAAGAGTGTTAAATCACACCAAATAATACATGAAAACCAAAAAATTCAGGAAAGCAATATCAATCATTGTGACAGTATAACAACAAAGTCAAAAAACTGTGTTCATCACACAAATCAGTAATAAAGGGCAGAAGTAAGAAAGAAAAATAAATTTAGTCATAAACAACCCACCACCTCACCAACCCACATTAGTAAAAATAACCTATTTATATTTAATAAACCTTGTGAAACCCTTCCACCAATTAATTACCTTTCTAGCAGTAGCACGTTCACAATCATTATGATATACCCTTTCCATTGCCCCCTGAATTAATAATCCCACCATATCATGAGACATCAATTTCTGATATAAAACCCACTGGCATCTAGCCTGCCATAAATAATATGTTAAACAACAACAGAATATTATCCAGGTGTCATAATTATACTGTCTCCCTAACTGAGGGTAACTTCCTAAAATTAACATGTCATAGTTCATATGTACTAGCCATCCCATATTCCACTGTAAAGATAAGAATTTCCAAAAAGAACTAGCATAGGGACAGTAGAATAAAAAATGTTCCATTGATTCCTCTTGGGAAATACACTCAAGGTAGGGACAAAGTCTTTCATTCAGTGCTTTATGTTTTGCATTACCTCGAACACTAATTCTCCCATATACCAAAAGCCAAATAAACTCCCACATATGTTCTGGCAACCTAGGATTATTTAATTTTCGAAGAACACTTTTGATCTTAAGCGAGGGACAGTTTTTAAAGGCTGGTTCAGTTGGATAGAACAAGGACATTACTATTTTATAAAGTTGTAAACTGTTACTGTTCCTTACCACCTGGGTAGTCAAACCCCATTTGAAAAGTTTTTTTGCTACAGGCTCAAAATAATGTGGAAGACACAGTTTCTGAAAAAGCTTAGGCGGTAATACTTGCCATGTTCTAAAATATTGACTCAAAACCTGTTTGAGTAATACCCCATACAGAGCCAGTGTTGATGATAATCCAATACAAACATTTTGTGATAAAAATAGTGTAGCAAAAAACGTAACTGGATCCAACATCCCAAGGCCCCCTTTTTTTTTTCTAGGTATGTATATTGTCTTTTTATCGGGTTGAGCCTATTTCCCCACGGCATTTGAAAAAATAGACTATATATACGTGTTTCCAATCTGCCTGGTAATGGAAATACCATTGCAGTATATAGTAGGCTAAGGATGATAAACTTCTTTATTATCTGTATCCTTTTAAGTTTTGACATTTTCCAATGTCTCCGCCGATTAATTTTCCCCTCTATCGAAGCTAAAGCATTTTCCCAATTCAAGTCAGGCAAATTTTGAGGACCATACAATATTCCTAATATTTTAATTGGCTCAGATGAAATAGAAAGACTCTGAATGATTATATCTGAAGACTCCCCACCCCCAATGAAGAGACCCTGACTCTTTCTTTTTTGAATCTTAGAACTGGATACCATAGAGAAATACTTCATATGGTCTAAAAATACCTCCACTTGGTCTAAACTTGAAAAAAACACGTAAAGATCGTCAGCATAGGCCTGTATATATAGTTGTTCCTGAAAGGGAGGACCCAAAATCCCTTCCCATTTAGGCCTCTGTGAAATAGATTGGATCAGGGTGTCTATAACAAATGAATATAATACAGGGCTCAAGGGGCATCCTTGCCGCACCCCAGTAAGAACCTGAATACCCTCTCCCAGTGTACGCTGTACAATAGGATGAACAACAGTCCCTGAATATAATAATTTAATCCAGTTTATGAAAGCATCAGGAACCCCATAATGCTGTAGCGTAAAGAACAAAAATGGGTGATACACTCTATCAAAGGCCTTACATTGGTCTAAAGATATAATACAACCTGATTTGTGTGATTGACCCATATATTCAATTAAATCCTGTACTATCATGTGTGCCTGCTGAATTTTCCTACCAGGGAGCCCACAGTATTGAAATGGCGAAAGTACCGTTACAGCATACTGCTTAAGTCTAGTATTTAAAATCCCTGTTAAAATTTTATAATCTGTATTCAGAATAGTAATTGGTCTCCAATTTTCTAGTAATGTTTTATTTCCAGTTTTATATAGAAAAATCAATAGCCCCTCAGAGAACCAAACTGGGAAAGTTATTGCTGACAAAAAAAAATTAAAAACTAGTTCCAAACATGTAGAAAATTCTACTGGTAATGCTTTATATAATTCAGAAGTTAATCCATCCACACCTGTTGAAGTTCCAGATGTAAGTGATTTGATAGCTGCCATAAGTTCTGATTTTGTAATAGATTTAATTAACCCAGATTTATCAAATTGAGATTCTGTAAAATGTATTGGATACAAAAAGTGTTTTATGTCCTCATCACTAGGGGGCACTATAGGTGCATGAGAAAGTAAATAAATCCGAATAATCTGTTGTAAACCACTAAAATCATCTACCAATTGTCCCTCTTTGTTCAGCAGTGCTAGTAAAGCCGTATTATTTTTGAATTGCTTGAAAGCTTCATAAGGGTCCCCCTGAGGTTGTTTTTTAACACCAAATTGAAAAAGAACTCGTGAGGTTTTAGCCCTACTATACTGTACTTCTTGTAGTTGTTGTTTCAACATTTGTATTTGGGCTGAATAATTTATTTTTGAGGTATTAGCTAAGGAAATTAGATGATATAGCTGTTGCCGAAGTTATAAATACTTTAAAAAACTAAAAGTAGCCTTGGACCTCCCTTGGTTTTTAAGTAAGTGACATAAATCATCCTTAGTGTCACCCCACCATTGCCCCAAATCCTCATATAAAAAGAAGACTGAATTTCGTGTGTTAAGTAATAAGACCACCTTTTGAAGCACACCAGGAGTCCGTAATAAAGGGGCACTCAGTTTCCACCGAGTCTTTTTCCACTGAGGGAGAGAGTCAGAAAAGAGCGTACATTGCAGCAGCAAATGATCTGAAAAAGGAACTGGGATTGTATAAAATCGAAAGGGAAGATTATCTGATAAAAAAATATAATCTATAGTAGACATATACGTATTTCTTTTATAAGAGAATCTTGGCCCCCCCTTGCTGATGGCTACTACCCAGGACCAACCCAGATTCAATTATCAGTGCATGTAATGCATGAGAATCACAGTAAGTCTTTTTACCAGTATCCCTTGAACTTTTACCACCCATTTTCAGCTCACAAGTGAAATCTCCACATAAAAAAACCTCAAAGGAGGTAACCAAAAATGGCTTTATCATGTGAAATAATTCCACTCTTTCTGCCCTCAATTGTGAGCAATACACATTAATAAAACGACAAGACATAGACCTCCAAACCCCATCCAAAATCATCAGCCGCCCTGGAATATGATCCATTAATTTCAACAGGGAAGAGTCGTAAGTATGAAAAAGAAACCCTAAACCATCAGCTGATTGTTGCCCAAAGGACCAATATGACGGCCCCCAGCACCATTCTCTTCTAAAAGTCCTAGCTTGGTCTGCAGTATACATCCAAGTTTCTTGCACTAGACAGATATCTAAGGAATTACTGTGAATATAATCATACACAACCTGTCGCCTTTTATAGTTCAAGATATTATGAACATTTAATGAACCCAATTTAAAGTGAGCCATTTAAAAGAAGAAGAGAAAAAAAAAAAAAGAAACCTCAACCATCTTTTTTCCACCTCTTTTTCTTTTTGCTTTTATAACCTTCCTGAACCACACAGGGGGAGGGGGGACTATCCTACACCGATTGAGAATCAGGATCTTGACAATCCATGACCGAATCACCCCATGGAGTAGATAAAACCTCAAAAGAATTACTGGTTTCCAGACCTGCTGAAGGGGGGAATCACAGGCTTAAAATTCCTAGAGGACCGTCTCACTGGAGGTAATGAAGGAGTTACAATCCCTTGAGGAAGAATCTCCTGTTGTTTAGCATAACATACCGGAGATAGAAGGGGAAAAGTAACATCAGAGACTGCAAGTGGAAGAACCACAGCAGACTCTGGCACGGGATGTGCAGGAGAAAGAACTACACCCCCCTTGGGGACCAAGTTCCCTGAAACTATACCAACAGCCAAATCTTGGGTTTCCTGAATCAAAATATCTGGACAAGTAGTGGAGGTTTTATTCTTAGCGGCCCATTCACACTCTGAGAAAACATGGCCTGTTCCCTCACAAAAATCACATTTTGTGGAATTCACACATTGAAAGGCAATATGCCCTGATTCCCCACAGTTTTCACACCGAGGTTTGTCACATGAGCTGGATAAATGTGTCCTAGACCCACACTTATAACAGGCTCTGGGTTGCCTGGCGTAGAAACAAACACCCCTGTCTCATCCTAACAAAAAAGAATTTGGAATATGTGAGATCCCAGTCTCAGTTTGCCTAAGTTTAACTTTAAATCACCATCCCCCAGTCCAAAACTGTTCAGTATCCAAGATAGCCTCTGGAGAGCTTAATACCTCTCATTTCTGAAAAAGCCAATACAGAATATCATCTACATGAACCCCCTCATTCCTGAATATAATAGTTACAAACTTGATCAAAGGTTTCGTCAGGGGGATGACTAAAAAGGGGGTCCAAAGAGGAGAACATTTTAATTGATTGTAGTGCTCCCAAAATAAATCTAGGGCAGATGTTGATCAAAAGCTAACATCAAAGTTGTCCTCCCCCGAGATATTTATAAAAGCAAATACCTCCCTGGGGGAGAAATGGAGGGAGTCTTTCAATAAGATTTTTCCCACATAATGCCTATCGGGCCGGACCTCTAAACCTCCCTTATACCGTAACCTCACAGCATTCCTACGCGGAGCTGTTTCTTTTTTTATTTTAGAAAATAAATCAGACAGTAGTGGCTTTTCAGCTACAGGATCATGTTGTACAGGGTTTGTAGGTGATTCAGATCTTAAATCTATTAATATTTCAGTAGGATTAGATTGGTCAGTCTTAGAGACTAGCTCAAGGTTCTCTCGTTCCACCCTAGTCTTAGCAGGGGTCACAGGTCAAGCAGGCAAACGAGGCTGCCAAGTCAGTTCATTTTGAGAAAAGTTCAACTTGGGTCCCAATCAGGGGTAGGGTGCCATGAATCTCCATTCATAGTCCATCCAGCAGCACTTAAAGCTTTTCCAGGAGTCCAAGGATCATTTGGCACTGTATGCATTGGGGACACAGCTTCGAGAGTCATTGAAGCAGAAGAAACACCTACTGATGGCAAGGCTTTTACTTCAGCTGGTAACCTCTCCAAGTTTCTCTTAGCAGAAAACACTGCCGCCCATTTCTCCTTCCCTTCCTCTCCCACCTTATCTCCGTGGGGCACATTATGGTTCAAAAAAGAAAATTCAGACACTCCAATCTGATTAAATGGCTCAGTCTGAAAACTACAGCTTACCTCCGCTGTATGCAATTCCATAGAGGTTGCATGATAAGGAGCATGAAATACAAAACCTGCATTCTTAGACAAGGTGTGTACCATCTCGGTGCAAACGGAGCCTCCCGACTCCATGACAACCACATCCGGGACTCCTGAAATCACCGTAGTGACCGGAGCAGTGTCGGGATCCAATCCTGTTGAATGAATGCTTGGCGCAGGCTCTCGGCACTGAATCGACACAGATTCAATTCTGCCAGCCACAATAGAACTTACAGGGGAGTGTACAGATTTTATTGTTAAGGAACCATCACACGGCAGAACTGTGCATGAAGTCTCCTGCTCAATCTCGCTGCCTATGACAATCTCACTCTGAATGCTATGCACAGGTACATCCCGAGTGACATGCGATTGCAATTGCTTTTTAACTTGATCGTATTCTTGAGTTAAATCCGATAGTTGTCTTTCCAGTAGCTGTTCTTGGTTTTCTGGTAATTGTCCACAAGAAGAGTATCCGTTTAATTCCACCACGGCAGATAAATCCTCTGTAGACACAAAAATTTCTCTGTCCTCCATAGTCCCGATGGGTACCTGATGCTCAGGTATCCCTGTAAGGTCTCCCATTGTACAGCTGGAATGACTCCTCATCGTGCTCCCAGCGATCATCCTCCTCAGAGTTTGACCACAACTGAACAGGTCAGCAGCAAGTCCCCCTACTGGCCGAGCAGTAGAGGAATTTCCCCGGTGTCCTGGCCAAATTTCTCTCATTCACTAAAAAAAATACCACCAACAGTTTCATCTGGTTCAAGCTCAGTTGGCATTCATCTGTATCCCCATCCCCTGGGTCATGCCTGAAAATAGGCAGGATTTGTCTAGTGCACTTACCCGGTCAACAAAAACTAAATAAATAAATAAAAATAAATAGATGTCAAGCCACAGCCTGGCCTTCACCTCGGTGCATGTGCTCAAGGGCTTGTGACCTATACAGCCTGAGGTAGTGTGCCTTAATCTCTACCACCATGGCCACTACCTGGCCCCCTGTGCAGTTTGGGGCTTGGGGACGGGCACCGGGGTGTGTCCCCTGACAGCCATGGCCTGCTGCCTGCTGCTTTGTCTCGGGTTCCTTCGTGAACTTCACTGTGTGACCGGGTTGTGTGGGTAGGGTAAATAAGTGACACAAGACCTCCAATTTAAGGTTAACACACCTTTGCTAGGTGTGATGTTTATTTGTCCAAAGGACTAGTTTTTTGTAAAAAGATATATATACAAAAATCAATATAAATCATAAACGAAATTAGTCTTAACTTCAGACACAAATAAAAGAAGAAAATAAACAACAAAAGGAAATAGCTCTACCTTGAGCTCCAGAACTACCCTACCTCAGTAGTTCTGCCACAGAGTAGTTAAATTTACAATACCAATTTCACTACGATCTTCTGTGCTCTTGAAACAACCTCTCCGTACTCATGTTCAGGTTAATCTGCCATATCTGAGCACTAGGACAGCTTTTATACCATTCCCTGTAGCATCATCAGGTCAGCCGATCCGCCCCAATCTAATTAAACAGTCATTCCTCCTCTAATACAACCATGATGGAGGATCAGCCCGACTGCATAGACAGTATGAAAGTACATGATAAAAATAAGACACTTCTTGTTCTCCTATCCCCTTTCCTTAGGGTAAGACAAGATATACAGCAATATTTGTTAATTACCTGTCAGCCTTTAAGCTCTGCCCCATCTCAATTTGAGTGACAGCTGTCCCTTTCTATAAAACAGCCTCTTTATGGGGCTGCAGGCTCCTAAGATCCCATTTTAAATGATTCTACACTCAAGTAAGGGCAGGTTTCTTTATTTCTCTAGCCAGACAGTAACCAAAACAACTCTGGTTTATTTAATGCCTCGAATTCATTTTGGAGCCATTTGTCCAGTTTCAAGAAGCACTAAAGCAATGCCCTCACAGAATACTGCTATATCTGATGGCTGAAATATCATACCGTCAGGAAAGAATTTAATTTCTTTTCTCTGGCACATTGCCTTGCAATATGTTTTATGAGCCTTTCATTATTAATATAGAGAGAGGGTCCCATTCTTTTATAAGGGAGAGTGTCTCCCTTTCTAACAGTTTGGTACAGGAGGCGTGAGTCAGGAAAAGTGACAACTTTCACTTTCCTGACTCAGACGCACCGCATGGTGCACCTGACTATTAAAACAAGCTATTTTTCTCTGTTTCTATGGAGCTCATACAAAACGCTCATTGTTGCAGCATTCATCAGCTCAACAAGAACAACAACTGCTCAGCTGAATTTTTTTTTACTTTTTGGAAGCTGAGCACAGCTTCCAATAGGGGACAGTCACCCAATTCAGCTCATGATCCCCCAGGGCTTCTATTATAGTGCAAACATGCCTTATCGGGCATATTTCAACATAATGCATCATCCTGTTTTCTCTGGGATTTACTCTCTGCTCAGGGAAACATACAGGACCACAATACACTAGCATATTTAATATATTCTTTCCTGTATGCATAAATTATGCTGTTCACTGTGCAGGCATAGGCAGGGGATAAGAAAGGAATAAAAAGAGGGGCAAGCAAGAGAACAAAAGATACCATTAGGGGTGGCCTACCCATAATAGTAGGATAGATATAATTAGATTATAGAAAGGATGAGATTGCTACTGCAGTAGACTTTAATGGGGTAAAAAGAGATGCCATAGCCTGCATTCAAAAGAGGGGGGTTCAAACTACCACACACTGCCTCCTGCACAGCGCCCTCACTTTCCACCATCATGTCTGTGTATTGCTGCTGCATGCTATTGTCTTTCATGCCACTGCACAGGGTGGGGAGCACTGCCTTATATGGTGAGGTCAAGGGGTGAGACCACGTTGCTGTCACCCTCCTCCATGCCATGCACATCACGCTATGCTGTTCATCTCGACACGCCCACGGCTGCTGCACATCATACATAGTCGTTCATGCAAGTGGCGTTACAGGCTGGTGTTGTGCTTTACATAGCTGCGCACTGCGTTTACATCATTTCAGGTGTAATGCATGCTTCTTCAAGCATAGCCCCATGGGGTCTGCTTTGCTGTGTGTTGGCATGCTATACAGGTCCCTGCATGCATGTTGTGCATGCTGCACGTGGGTGCCTTACGCACGTGGCATGCATAGGTGCCTCCACACTGTCCTTACGTGTACTGTGCATGTCGTGCTCACTTCGAGCATAGGCCCCTATGATTGTACCCGCATGCATACCCCACCATATAGAAACATATATGACATTAGTGACAAGAGACATTGAAAAACTGCTACATGATGAACAACATATGGATAGAAGAACAAGATTTAACTTATTGGCTCTACAATTTGGGGCCCTCAGAAACTTAAAAAATGATAGAGACATCATCAAGATTGCAGACAGGAGGGGGGCAGTTGTAGTTATGGACTATATGCAATATAAAATAATATGTGAGGGGCTACTTTCAGATAAAAATAACTATTTCACACTAGCCATTGACCCAACCAAACAAATTCAAGACCTGGTGAAAATCTTACTTACAATATCGTATAAAAAGAAAGAAATAACAGAATGGGAACAGGGAGCATTGTACAGGGGGATGCCGTCAGTATCCATATTTTACATCTTACCAAAAATTCATAAAGATTTAGTGAACCCACCAAGCAGGCCAACAGTTTCCGGAATCAACTCAGTCTTGGAACCACTGTCTATATTGGTTGACACCTTTCTTGTCACAGGATGGAGCAGTACCAGACAGATGGCGGCAGAGGAACATCCAGACTGTGTCCAGCCTGTTGGGCAGCAACAGGGACTGCATAGACAACACCATCAAGGTAAGTGTGGGCTAGTGGCCCATGTGGTAATGGTTGCAGCATGCCACACTTACACCCTGCCAGCATATGCACTGCCACAGAGTGACCACTGATAGTGGAGACTCACATGTGTCACATTCCCCTGAAACAGGTGAGTGACCATCAGTACTCACTTGACACAGGGTCCTCCTCAGGGCCATGGTGGAGCAAAAGGAGTGGGATGCCATCACGTATGCCCAGCAAACATGGTGGATGAGGAGGACAGCCTGCCGACTGCCACCAGAATCACTGGATGATGAAGAAAAGGAGGAGGAGGAGGAGGAGGAGGTGGAAGAGAGCACACACCCACAGCCCATGGCACCACAGGCTACAGAGGCAGAGGAGGTGCACATGGAGGGAACAGAGAGTACAGCCAACATGGGTGTCCCAAACCATGCTGGTGCAGCAATGGAGGCAGGCGTAGTAGAGACAGGGCCAGGATGGTGGCAGCCTCTGAGACAATGCAGTGGGGGACATTGGAGACCTATCACCCCACGGACAGAGGTAAAAGGAAGAAACAGAGGGACAAAAGGCACAGCAGCATGAGGCAGGACTTGTCATGGCGGACAGGCCATCCAGCAGTGCAGGTGTTGCTGTGGTGGCAGTAGCAGCAGTGGATGACGCAGGGCAGCAGGCCCAGGTACAACAGTCTGCCAACCAGGACAGGCCACTGGAGGACCTCGTTCAGGCCATTATGGTGGATGTATCCAGGCTGCATGTGTTTCTCAGTGCCCTGCTCACCACACTCTGGAATAGGGACTAGTGTGTTTAGAGTGTGGGTCACCAGCGCACAGTGCTGGACTGGTGTCTGTATCGGGGGGTTGCATTTGGGGGAATGTAAAAATGTTTCACTGTTGTTCAATGCTCCAGGGGTTGGAGAGGAATAATATTGTACCCATGTGAATTATGGCCATGCTGCCGGTGTCAATGGCTAGGTTGGCTGTGCGATGTGGGAGTGGGGGGACATCCATTGGTACTAGGCCTACATGTCCCAGGGGTTACTGATGTGTTACCTATGTTTACTGTGGTGTGGGAGTGGGCGGCTGTTAGTAGAATGTGCTGTAGTTGCCATTTACAGGGATCTGTGTGGGTGGGGTTGTTTTATGCATGTGTAGGTTGTGTTCTGCTAAGGGGGGTGTTGTGGTTGTTCATGTCACATATTGTAATCATGTTCATTGTTGTGCTGTGGGTGGGGGGGAATGTATATATATGTATATTGTTGTTTGCCAGATGATATTAAACTATTTCCCTTTTAATGCAACCATGGTGTCCCTGTGTGTTATCTGGCTGTCCATACCATCTGTATTGTATGTGTGTCTGCCATTGTACACATATGGGCACATGCATGTGCACTGTAGTGCTGTTGTATGTGTTGCCACATCCCATATATGGCAAACATGTGCTAGCTGTACAATACACAGCTGTTGGTACTTCACGATGATACATTGCAAGACACTGCAATCCACTGACAACAGTACACTGTGGTGTGCTATGTACCCATGCCCTGTCAACACATGAGGTGGTACATTGCGCTACCTGTAGGCCTGCATGGCACCACATCACCTACTTATGTCCATTGACCTGCAAGTGGCACCAGTGGCACCTTGTTGTGGTGGTGCACACCACAGTCCAACAACTAGCCTTGCTTGTAGAACAGAAAGCAGCTAACTAAAAGAAGCTACATTTTCTTATTAATTTAAAACTTATATCTCAGCAGGAGTCATTGTCTGTTAAGATAAAGTAGACAGATAACTTTATTAGAAGTAGAAGGGGTCTTATTTAGGGTTAAAAAAAGAAAGAAAGTCAGTGTGTGTTCTGTGCAGGGAAGGGTACTAATCAGCTGACTTTGCTAAACCAGTAGGAGGAAAGAGAGCTTACCTGGGGGTGTGGTTTAGACACTATAAAAGCAGGTGAGTCAAATTACAACTTCCTGTTGCTAGCCCTCCATTCCACCCACCCAAAGCCAGTTCTACTTTTATAGCCACTGGATTTGACTGTCAACAGGAACTTCCTGTTTGGCAGTAGGAAGGAAAGGATCATAGAGAAACATTGGTTTTGTCAACCCTAAAGGAAAAAAGTAGCTCACTCTTCCCCCCTAGCTGCTGGTGGTCTGATATTGAGAAAGGAAGAAGGAGGCTACTGAAGAAGATAGGAAGTTGCTGTCCCAGAACAGGAAGGGTGAGAGTTGTAAGGAGAGGAGAGAATAAGCATCCAGAGAAACAGTAGAGACGACACAAAATAAGACATGATAGGGGTGGTGCAGTGCAATGGCTGTGGGGCGGCAGTGTTCCGGGAGACATTCTGGAGGCTGCGATGCTGCCCTATTTGCAGGCACCACTCTGGTCTGAGAGAGGATGTTGCCCGTCTCCAGGCTGACCTGGCTAGGATTTGTGAAACCTCCTCCCCCACCCAGGGACCACCAGGGCCAATTCCACTACCTCAAAGGTTGCCAAGAAAGAGGAGAGGCTGGACCAGGGTGGGCTCAAGGAGGGAGAGGGTGGTGGAACAGAGTTGCATCCCTCCAGCTGTACCTCTCCACAATTCATTCGCTCTTCTGGTGGATAGTGGTTCCTCTATGGAGGCACCTGCAGTGGAGACCAAGGAGGATGCTGAGAACCTTCACAAAAGAGACCCACAGGAGGGTGGCATGGGACCCCACAGGGGAAGGAAACAACTCCTGGTGGGGGACTCAATCATTAGGGGTGTAGAATTGGGGGAGGAAGGGGAGAAGGAGGTAAGGTGCCTTCCTGGCACCACGGCTTGGAGGGACAGGAAGCAAATCCTCAGGATCGTGGGAGGAGCTGCACGAGAGAGGGAGCTGGATGTCATTGTCCACCTAGGGACAAATGACCTGGCTAGGAATGGGATCAGAGCAGTGCAAGAGGAGTTTGAAGAGTTGGGAAGGGGCCTTAGACAAGTAGCGCATACGGTAACCTTCTCGGAGGTGCTGCCTGTCTATGGCAAGGGAGATGCTAGGGCACTTCTCACCAGGGAATTCAATGAATGGTTGAAAAACTGATGTGGAGCTCAGGGTTTTGGCTTCATTGGAGACTGGGAGCCACCTGGAGGGATGCAGACCTATACTGGTGCGATGGTCTGCATCTGTCCGGGGAACCAGGATCCTAGGTGAGAGGTTTAAATGCTTCATTGGCAAGCATTTAAACTAGCCAAGGGGAGGCACTGAAAGGGAGCAGGAAACTGAGCTTCCCCACAAAACATGGTGATTAATAAGGTAAACACCAAGGTACAGAAGTTATTAGGAGCAGAACAGATTTAAATGTAAAAAGGCAAAGGCAGTAAGTACAGAAATGGGTCTAAAGGGGTAAGGCTATCAAAAGTGGAGGTGATGAGTACCAATGCCCGTAGTCTGTGTAACAAGCTCCCTGAACTAGTGGCCTTGATGGAAGAGGGTTGCCTGGATATTGTGGCAGTCACAGAAACATGGTACACAGAGAACCATGACTGGGATGTCAACATACCAGGATACACAATCTGCAGGAGGGACAGGGAGGGTAAAAGAGGAGGAGGAGGAGGGTAGCTCTCTATGTAAAGGAAGGGATCAAAGCAACAGAACTAAAGAGTAAACAGGGGCAGATGAGGCACTTTGGGTCACCCTGGAGACAGGAAATGGCACCACAATCCGCATGGGGTTTATACAGACCCCCATCTCAGGGAGGGAATGGACAAGGAAATGATAGAAGGCTTTCTTAGAATGGCAGAAAAAGGGGAGATATTGTTGATGGGGGACCTGAATATGCCAGATGTTAACTGGAGCACCTTTGCTGCAGGCACATCCAAAAGCAGGGTCATTCTTGATGCCCTACAGGGGGCATGCCTCAGACAGCTAGTATTGGAACCCACTCGGGAGGGAGCAATCTTAGACCTGGTACTCTCAAATGGGGATGGAGAAAGAATCTCAGATTTAGAAGTGGGTAGCCATCTGGGAACAAGCAACCACCAAACAGTGTGGTTCACGATAAACACAGCCATACAATCAAGCCATACAAAAGCAAGAGTACTGTACTTTAGGAGGGCTGACTTTGGGAAAATGAGAAAGTGCCTCAGAAAAGCACTAGCAAACAGGCAAGAAGGAGGGGTGGAGGAACAATGGGGAGTGATCAAAACAGCCATCACAGAGGCAACAAGCCTTTGTGTAAAGCAAATCAATAAAACACAACAAAGGAAAAAAACGCTATGGTTCTCAAAAGAGGTGGCAGGGAAGGTTAAGGAGAAAAGGACAGCATTCAGGAAATATAAGGAAACACAGAAGGAGCAAGACAGAGAACTTTATCAGTTAAAGCAGAAAGAGGCTGGGAAGGCAGTCAGAATAGCAAAGGCCCAAACTGAGGAAAGGATAGCCAATTCTGTTAAGAAGGGGGATAAGACCTTTTATAGGTACATTAGGGAGCGAAGAAAGACCAAAGGAGGGATACTGAAGCTTAATAAAGGTGAGGGAGTGTGGGTAGAGGGTGACAGTGAAAAAGCTGGGATACTGAACGAATATTTCTGCTCAGTATTCACAAAGAAAGAGGAGGGGGAGTTACCTAAACCAAACAAGAGAAATACTCTGAACACAGGGGTCGATACCAGTCCATTTACAGAAGAAAGGGTTCTGAAAGAACTAATAAAATTGAAGGTGGACAAAGCAATGGGGCCTGATGGATTCACCAAGAATTCTAAAAGAACTAAGGGTAGAACTAGTGACACAGCTGACTATTCTCTTCAAAAATCATGGGAGGATGGGGTGGTACCCGAGGACTGGAGGAGGGCAGATGTGATTCCTCTTCACAAAAGTGGGAGCAGGACAGAGGCAGAAACTACAGACCAGTTAGTTTGACCTCAGTGGTAGGGAAAATGATGGAATCACTTCTGAAGGAAAGAATTGTTGAGTACCTAGAGGCCAGTGGGACACAAGACCCAAGGCAGCATGGATTCACAATGGGAAGGTTGTGTCAGACGAATCTAATAGATTTCTTTGACTGGGTTACCAAAGTAGTAGACCAGGGAGGGGCTGTGGACATGGCCTACCTAGATTTTAGCAAGACATTTGATACAGTCCCACACAAAAGATTAATTCACAAGATAGCCAACCTTGGAGTGGGTCCCCAGGTGGTAGCCTGGATAAAAAATTGGCTAGACAACAGGACGCAAAGGGTAGTAGTAAATGGAGTACACAGTGAAGAAAGGAGGGTTACTAGCGGGGTACCACAGGGTTCAGTACTGGGACCGGTCCTTTTTAATGTCTTTATAAGTGACATTGCAGAGGAACTGGAAGGAAAAGTATGTCTCTTTGCAGATGACACAAAGATCTGCAACAGGGCTGATACACAAGATGGAGTGGAAAGGATGAGAAAGGACTTGGCAAGGTTGGAGGAATGGTCAAATGTATGGCAGCTCAGATTCAATGCAAAGAAGTGCAAGGTAATGCACATGGGAAACAAAAACCCAGGGGAAGCATACACAATGGGGGGTGAGATACTGACAACAGTAAAAATAGAAAGGAACCTGGGGGTAATTATATCAGATGACCTAAAGGTGGGCAAGCAATGTGAGAAGGCAGTAAGGAAGGCTGGGGGGATACTGGGATGCATAGGAAGAGGCATCAATAGTAGAAAACAGGAAGTTGTTATCCCTCTGTACAGACAGTTGGTGAGACCCCATCTGGAGTACTGTGTGCAGTTCTGGAGACCCCATCTCTGCAAAGACATAGACAGAGTGGAGGCTGTCAGAGAGGGCAACAAAATGGTGCAGGGTCTGCACCAGAAGACATACTGAAGAAAGACTAAAGGAGCTTAATATGTATACCCTTGAGGAAAGAAGGAGAGAGGGACATGATAGAAACTTTCAAGTACCTCAAGGAATTAACAAAGTCAAGAGGTAGCATCTTCCAGAAAAGAGATGTGCAAGAACAAGAGGGCACAATTTGAAGATAGAAGAGGGACAGCTCAGAGGTAATGTGAGAAGTATTTTTCACTGAAAGGGTTGTGGATGCAGAACAGCCTCCCTGAGGAGGTCGTGGAGTCAAGAACAGTGGGGGACTTCAAGAATGCATGGGACAGACATAAGGCAGTCCTAGTGGGGGGTGGGAGGAAGTAAGCTGTTGGTTAACTAGGATCTGCAGCTTATCTGTTAGGTAGGAAAATGGGCAGACTAGGTGGGCCAAGCGGTCCTTATCTGCCGTCAAATTCTATGTTTCTATGTTTCAGAGGTGTGCCTCCCGGTGCTGCACACCTGTTGTGGCAACACTGTGAACATAAGCCGGTGGCCATGGCCAGTTATGTGGTGCCTGGTGGCTACAGCAAGAAGGTATGCTGGTGCTACAGAGTGCATTATACACACAAAAACATGGGGTGGACTTGTTTTCCATTATCAATGGACATCACGCACAACAGGGTCTGTGACTGGGCATGTACAGCCCCTGATAGTGGGTGTGAGTGGCTGGCAGGCTGGTGGTGGTTCACAGTGATGAGACACTGTGACATAGTGAACTGGGATGGGTATGCTGGTACATTCCTGCCCTTTTGTTTCCATGCCACTGATGTATTCTGTGGATGGTGTTCCATCCGCATTGTGTGGCACTTGTTCCAATATGTCTGGGTGTGTGGGGTTCAACAGTGACATTGTCACTGATGTTGTGTGGATGGGTGGTGATGTACATGGCTTTCACCACCATGTTACTACGGCATATGCATGCATGCTGCCCCCACAGTGGCCAGCGTGCTGACGTTGCACATGGATGCCCCACCCCCAGCACAGAATCAGTTGTGTGCTGTTGGCCTCATCTCCCACCATCCCAACAACGTGCTGCACATGCCACACACATGTACATGACCCATACCATCACCCCGCCAATGTTCAGCAGCAGGGCGTTGGACATGGCTGCCCATGGGAGACCACACAATGTCCAGTGTTTGCATGATGCATGGTGCTGCTCCGCCCACCACCCATGCCCAACACACAACACAGCATCTGGATGATGCACCCATGGCCATCTGTACATGCTGCGGCAATCCCTGTGATGTACCTGGCACCAGTGGCACATTACTGTACTAACCCCACACACCCATGGTTAACTGCACAGCCACAGCAAGGGCCAGCCCTTGCATGGGGCCAAAGCAGTTGAGGTACATATGCTTGATACACATGACATAGAACAATGTCTGAATAGTGCTATTTAATTCATATAGCATCAGGGTAACTGGTGACAGTGGCATTATATACATTGTGGTAACCTGTGCTCCCCTACATACACACACATACAACCATGCACACACATATCAATGAACACACCCTCTGCAGTGCAATGTGCATCCACTCCTCCCACCATACAGTACATAATACACCATATGTCCCTGGACATACATGGGCATATGCCCATTACATCAACTGTAGTATGCTGCTCTGCACACTATTACTGTTTGGCATGGCTTCGCCGTGTTCTGACATCATCAGCCTGTGATGTCATGTGCTCCTGCGCAGCAATCACCATGGTGGTGTTCTGCCCATCCCCTGGCAGGGCCTCAGTAGGGATGCTGTCTTGTGTCCCGGTATCCATCCCCTCCACAGACCTGGCCTTCCACTTTCTCCACCTCCTACTTTACCTAGGCATCCTGGTTGTCTGTGGTGTGGATCCAGCCATGCTCAGATCACCATCCACAGGTGGGCCCATTACGGAAGACTGTTCATCCAGTGTGGTCTTTGACCCTGTATGTGTGCCCTGTTGAGCCTGCACAGGACTTGGTACTGTGCTCTGACCTCTGGGCCTATGTGTGTGTGTGTGTTCCATGATGGACATCTGTAGTTCAGTGACTGTGACAGTGACAGCACAGTTTGTCGTCACAATCTGTGTGCTGACAGGTCCTCTGGTTGCATGGTCTGGGACCATTGTGCTGTGGGTAGCATGGGCAGCTATGTGTATGTGGGGTTCTGGTCCAGCTTGTGATGCTGCCATTGCACACATTGGCGGGAGGGGTGTGCTTGCAGGTGCATGGGTGTCTACCTGGCTGGTGGTCTGTGGGGCTGACCAATGTGACATGGGTGACTGGTGGTGTAGCGCACGTAGGCTGTCCATTATGGACAGCATGGCAGTGGTCATTGCCTCACTGTGGCTTTGATGCTGTGCCACTAGACATTCCATGGCATATGTGCAGCATTCCATGGCCCTATCTGTTCCTTGGCACAGTCCCTTATGCCATGTAATGCCTGTACCATGCTGGACATCACCACCATGTTCTCCCTTGCAGTGGCAAGCATGTCGTTGCTGATGGATGACAGGTGAACATCTAGGCTCTGATAGTGTTGCTGGAGGACCTGCCGTATGGCTGTCAGTTCCTGTGTCATGGCATCAGCATCGACATCAACAACAATAAATAATATGGAAAAGGTGAGTATTTGTATAGCCTTTAACAAATTGGAGAAGGCAGTTATGAAAGAAATTGCATTACATTATAATAGTTTGTCATTAAAGAAATATTTGGAGAAATCATGGATCCCTAGAAGTCTGAGACTGAAAAAAGTGCTGGCACTTGGGCTAGATAACATGCATTATCGAGATAACCTGGGAAAAGGTTTTAAAGAAGGGCTCAGAAAAGTTAACAAAAATTCAAATAGCTGAGGATGAATACCAACGTGAATTGTTGTTAAAAGAAATTAATGAACTGCAGCAACAATTCTCCAATTTCTCTGATACCATGTATATTAAGGACCTTGATGCTAAATTAACAGCTAATGCAAAGAAATGGGAAAAAGAATTAGTGGAAAGGAAAAGAACAAAGCTGACAAGAGATGAAAAGGACTATCTAAATAACAAAGTGTGTAAGAGGGAAAATCAATCAAGGTCCCAATCAAGAGGTCGAGGTTGAAATTCAATGCAAAGAAGTGCAAGATAATGCATATGGGGCACAAAAACCCTGGTACAATATATCCGTTGGGGGATGAGGATATAGCATGCACCAAACAGGAAAGGGATCTTGGGGTTATCATCTCTGATGACCTCAAGGTAGGGAAACAGTGTGACAAGGCAGCAGGTAAAGCAAATAGGATGCTGGGATGTATGGGCAGGGGCATCACCAGCAGGAAAAGGGAGGTCATAATTCGCTTATACAAGACACTAGTGAGGCCCCACCTGGAGTACAGTGTACAGTTCTGAGACCATACCCACGTAAGGACATAGGGTAGAGAAGGTTCAGAGGAGGGCAACAAAGATGGTGCATGGATTGCATCACAAGTCCTATGAAGACAGGTTGAAGGAACTGAACATGTACTCCCTGGAGGAGAGGAGGGAGAGAGGGATATGAAGACATACAAGTATCTCACAGGTAGGAACAGGGTGCAGGAATGCACTATTTTTAAGCAAAAAGATGTACCAGGACTAGAGGGCATGGGATGAAGTTGGAGGGAGGACGATTCAGAGGAAACATGAGGAAGAATTTCTTCACAGAACGGGTGGTGGACAAGTGGAGCACCCTGCCAGAGGAAGTGGTGGGGGCTGAAACAATCACGGGATTTAAGAATGCATGGGATAGACATAAAGGAATTCTGGAGGTCAGGGGTAAGGGGCAACAGACTTCTAGGAAAACATAAACTGAACTTACAAGCTCAAATGGGAAGACTGGGTGGGCCATAGGCCCTTATCTGCCGACACTGTCTATGTATCTATGTATCTATGACCAAAGTTGCGAGGTCGCAGTAATAAAAAACATGGGTCGAGTATAGTCTCTTTCTCTACATCGTCATCTAGAAGTGTGTGTAAATATATATCGAGTGAAGATTCAAGAAACAAAGAGCAGGGGGCCCCTGATGCAAATTAAAAAAAAAGAAAAAAATTACAAGAAGAGGAAGACGAGGAATAACATTTTTATCAGGTAGAACAAGTGACTTAGAACTCTTGATTGACTCAAATTTGGGACTGAATGTAGTTAACCTTTCTAAAACAATGCTTACAAATGCACAAGTGACTGTATTAAGTCATGGTTTATCTTTTATTCCTGTACACAGACAAAATGAGTTTGAACTATATTATGATCTATGTAAGCTATTTAGAAAATTAAATCTTAAAAAACATTTTGCCTTTAATAGTGTTGGTGAATTAATTGATGAGAATGAGAGCAGTGAAGTAGACATAGAGCAATGCAATACAGGTGTATTAGATTCTTTAACATCTTTAGAGTTGCAGGAGCTGCTTTTCCTCCATCAGTTCATCCACCGAGATCTGAGGGTGGGGGTGTGGAGGAGACAGCAGCAGAAAGTCTCTCAGAAAATATAGGTAAAATTAGTGCGACAAAACTGTCTGTAAAAACACATTCCAAATTTTCACCAAAGGTGGGCAGTGGAAGTATAAATGTTTTTCAAGACGTTATGCATAGAGATGTTGAGCAAATGGTTAACAATCAGCAGGATAAAAAATACTGCAATAATTTATCAGAAGCAAAAAGAAAGGCCTTGGGTGAACTTCAGCAAACTACTCATATAGTTATTGAGCCATCAGATAAGGGAGGCAGTGTTGTAGTATTAGATCAAGATGATTACAGAAATGAGGCATGCAGGCACTTATTAAACCCTGATATGTACCAGAGGCTAACTTTGAATCCCACCACTTCATATATAGGAAAGCTGAAAGAATTTCTGGATACAGCAGCAGAAGAAAATTGGATTTGTTATAGTGAAAGTACATCCTTGTTAGTGGAAAAAACAATTATGACAGTATTTTACCACATCCCCAAGTTAGACAAAGATTCAGAACACCCGCCAGGCCACATGATTATTTCAGGCAGTGGCTCACTATTTGAACCTTTGTCTGAATACTTGGATGGATATTTACAACACAAAGTGGTGACACTAAAGTCATAAGTGAAGGACACAACAGCTGTTCTTAATCTATTAGTAGGTTTTGCATGGAAAGATACTTACAAATGGGTACTGGTGGATGTGGTATCTTTGTATACCTCAATTGAGCATCAAATAGGTATAAAAGCTGTTAAGTACATTTTGGAGACGTCATTTGCTACATATCCAGTGACTTTTATATTATTAGCTTTGGACTCAATCCGAAAGAGTAATTATTTTTTATTTGATAGATAATTTTTTCTTCAAAAGTGCAGTACTGTGAGGATCCTCAGTAGCACCATCCTTCGTGAACCTGTTTATGGGTGGTGGGAGGAGGGTGCAATATTAGATCCTGAATCCATTACTTTCTTTGGTAAAATTATTAAATATTTTCATTTTATAGACAATATACTTATTGTCTGGGAAGGCACAGAAATGGAGCTGCAACAATTTATAATGTACATTAACAGTAATGCAGCTGGTCTTCAGTTGATGTATAAAGTTAATTCTGATAGCATCGAGTGTTTGGATATTATTTTAAAGGGTCAACATAATGAGGTAATGCAGACAAAGAGTTACTATAAACTGACAGCAGGAAATACCTTTTT
The DNA here is from genome assembly GCA_016271365.2 of Neoceratodus forsteri. Lineage (NCBI taxonomy): Eukaryota > Metazoa > Chordata > Ceratodontiformes > Ceratodontidae > Neoceratodus > Neoceratodus forsteri. The sequence continues at coordinate 1,273,050,294 of CM057450.1, read as the reverse complement.
ACGTGCGCACAGCTCACATCCAAAACATCTAATAACAAGTTTACCTTACAGTCAGCTTGTCAGATTAAAAAGAATTTGTACTACACAAATGATTTTTTGACAGCAAAGGGTGAACTATTCACTAGATTAAGAAGTAGGGGTTATTCTGAGTCAGTGTTGAGTGAAGCTTTAAAATGAGTTTCAGCGGTTGAAATGAGCACCTTACTGAAATATATAGAGAAAACTTCTTTAAAAGAACAGATTTGTTTTGTGTCCACTTACGGCCCATTATCTATGAACCTACGGAGTATCATTTTAAATAACTGGCATTTATTAGGTGTAGATCAAGACCTCCGAAAAACTGAGGCAAATGGTCCATTGATACCTTTCAAAAAGGTTAAAGGTATTAGGGATTTATTAGTCCATAGTGAATTTAAAAAAGTCATGCAAATGAATACGGGGCTTTCTGTGAAACCAAATGTTTTTTTCCTTGTAAAAATTGTGTGACGTGTTCACATGCATTACGAGGTGCAGTATTCAAAAATCCTAGTCAGAAAGGCTTAAGATCTACAGGTATTGGCCATTTTATTTCCTGCAAGACTACTCATGTGATTTATACAGTATGGTGTTGTTGCGGAAAGGGTATATATTGGTCAGACCACTAGAAAGTTAAAAGAAAGAGTGCAGAAGTGCTTTAGAGCAATTAAAAATAAAGATTTGGCACATCCCATTGCATTCCATCTGCATTGTTTGGGAGAGGGAGAGCAGCAAGTAAAATATATGGCAATAGATCGTGTTTCAGTTCATCCCAGAGGAGGGGATCGGAACAAAATGATGGACCAAAAAGAAGCTAGATATATTTTTTTGTTTAGAACACTAAAGCCATTAGGCTTTAATGACATCATGGAGTGGAAATCCTTCCTGTGAGAGAAAGAAAGAGATACGAACATACGAACATAAGAAATTTGCCAGCAGATATAGGCCCAGAGGTCTATCAACTCTGCTTGAATGTGCAGCTAGCACCCTTTATTCTGCAGCTGCCCCTCCCTTCCACCCTTCCCCTTCATTAACCCTCCCCAAAGAGGTGGAGATAGGTGGAGATAAGGGCAACTGTATATAGGTCACATTCCTCTATTAGTAAACTGTATATAGGTCACATTCCTCTATTAGTAAACTGTATATAGGTCACATTCCTCTATTGGTGAACTGTATAGTGTTTTTGCTTCAAAGGTGCAAGTCAGTTTAGTTTGTACATACATAATAATAAAAATAGAAATAAACTAATTATAAAACATAAAATCCAACTTAAAATAAAATATTGTGATTTAAGTGTTAAAAGGAGAATAATACAATATGGATATCTGTCCAGTATTTGTGCCTATCTACAAATCTAAGAATCTAAAAATGTAAGAATAAAGCATTATACAAATAAATTGCAAAGTAAAGGTGATTGGATTTGTCTATGATTTAATACAATATACTGTAAGGGCATTCTTCTTATGATGAGAAATGTTCCCCTAGAAGGAGTTTTTGATTTCATGATGGTTAGATTTAATTATTGTAAATGTTTATGATTTATAGACATTCTGGGTGGGATATTCAGAATGCGCCAGGCAGGGGCGCAAGCCTGGGCGCAGCATAACTGGGATGCGCCATGGCATGGACCAGGTGATATTCAACGGTGCTGTGCCATGGCTCAGCACCATTGAATATGGTACTGGGGCCGCCCACACTGCGCCAGCACAAGTGGCAAGTGAGGAGCAGAGGATGTGCCAGCGCAAGTGCGGGTGCGTTAGGCGCATCAACCATGATATTCAGCACTGGGCATGCAAATGAGGCCATTATTCATGCAAGGCACAAATGTGGCCATTTGCATGTCATTATGGCCCCATTTGCATGCAGGTGCGCCGATCCCCAGCGACTTGCACCTGGCACCCTGCCAGGCTACAGCCATCAGGGACTGACACCCCCTGCCCCTCAGTGGACAACACGCGCTTCAATGCCCAATCATGGGCATATAATAAATAAATCCCTGGTGGTCCAGTGGACCCTACCCCTGTGCCCAATCATGGGCATAATGTACTGGAAAACCTGGTGGTCCAGTGGACCCGATCCTCAGCCCGATTGTGGAAAAATGAATAAACAAATCCCCTGGTGGTCCAATGGACCTGCTCCCCTGCCCGATCACAGGTTGTAGTTATAATAATATTCCCTGGTGGTCCAGTGGACCCAATTCCCTGCCCGATCATGGGCTGTAGTTAAAAACATATTCACTGGTGGTCCAGTGGACCCAATCCCCTGCCCGATCATGGGCTGTAGTTAAAAACATATTCCCTGGTGGTCCAGTGGACCCGATCCCCTTCCCAATTGTGGGCAAATGATGACATTATTTCCCTGGTGGTCTAGTGGTACCCCCCTTCCCACCTGCCCATTCAGACCCACCACCCCGCTCCCCTCCCCGGTTAATGGCAGGTGGCACCTTCCCACCTGCAAGCCACCCGGCTGCCCACTGACTGCCAGCATAGAGTATGGTTGTGCGCCTATTGGTCCACTGCATGGGCCAATGGGTGTGCAGACCGTACTGTACTACCCAGTCCCGAAATGTGAATGTGACTAAAGCCCATGATCGGGCAATGAGGTAGGGTCCACTGGACCACCAGGGATATAATTAAAATATGCCCATGATCAGGCGAGGGGGGGCACAATGCCCGGCCTGTGTCTGGGGATGTCAGGTGGCCACCCACAGCAGGCAGCTGCCGTGTTGCACATGGCTATACGGCAGCCCGCCAGTGAGTGTCCCCCAGCTTGCTCCTGCTTTTCACGGGTGGATCTTTGTGCCCCCCTGTGCAGCACAAGGTGGGTTTGTGCCTGCCTATGCACTGCACATCCCAGGCTGAATATCGGGATGTGCCGCATATGCATGGGCACGCCCCCCGCACTTGCACCACATTCATTACTGGTGCACGGCTGCATCAGGATTTGCACAACACAACATCCCCTTTAAATATCGTGCGGGGACATCAGTGGGTTGCGCAAATGGCCCAACACTGTTGCACCATGCACAACGCCTTTGAATATCCCACCCTCGGAATATATGTCTGAGTAGAGAGTGTTGTAAAATTGTATGAAGCAATAAGGATTTGAAAAAATTCATAGTTGCTAAGATGTTTTCAGTTCAGCCATTTGTTTGTAAAGTTTTAATGGGCAACACTTGAAAAACATTTGTATATGACTTAGAAGAAACTGACTTTAGCCCATTTGGCAACCACTGAGTCCACCTAATTGGGAAATAAGTCCCTTTAAATTAGTAGTGTGCATTGGTGGTGTTGTGAGCCAGTTGGACAGGAGTCACCTCCACTTTGTCAATCTTTTGTTTGTGTGAAATTGTAATAGCACTTTAATATATGAATTAGCACTGTTTAATGATTTGCACATGTAATGGTTGCTATATAAGGTTATCAAGCACTAATAGCCACACCCCTGATGAAGAGGTCCTTGGAAGCCTCGACGCGCTGGGTAGTCATGTATTTTAGGTATGTGGATTCCAATTTGTAATATTACACTATTTATGGTGTTAAAAACATTTTTGAATCAGTAAATTAAGTGGTTTTAATTCTCATCATGCCTGGAGTGCTAAGTATTTTTTCCTGATCTATGTCATTTATTTCTCTAGCACCAGACTTTAACGAGATCTCCCTTCAGTAAGCTTGTATTGGGATTCCTGTGTCATATCCCCCTGGCCAGCCACAAATGAGTGGCAGAAGTTGCTGATGTATGCAGGTGGGGACTGCTGGTCCTGCATCTCACGCACAGTGTCATCCAGCTGTACCTCTAGCTCTGCACTAATTATGGGGCTTGCATTCCCTGTCATGGTCCCCATTCCATAGTCTGCCACAGTCCCAGTATTACCTTCACCAGCCATAGTCCCATCCCCACCATCTGCTGCTTGGCAATCCACATTGTCACCATCACCCTGGCTGGCCTGTGTGCTTTGCTGCCCACTGTCTGCACCATTGTCGATGTCGCCCTCCACGCTCACTCCCGTGACACTTGCCTCACTGCTGTCTGCCTCCTCCATGTCCACCGGTGTGTCTGGGGATAATGTGCTAGGGTGGTTCTGCTGCTTGTTGAGGTGCTGCTGCTGCTACTTCTACTGTCATCATCATCAGAGTCTGCATTGTCCCCACTGTGCTGCTGGCTTCCATTAGGTCCATCACCACTGGCCCCCTCTGCTATCTGTCGCTGCTGCAGTACCTGTAGAATGGACATGATATCAGTGATCGTGGGAGACAGCACACCATCACACAATGGGCAGGCATCTCCATGTTGCACAGCCTTGTCCCTTCACCCCTCCCCCATTGAGCATCTGCATGTTGCAGAGCCTTGCCCCCCTCCACCCCCTGTGGGAGTCTACATGCTGCAGGGCCCTGTTCCTCCCCATGGTTATGGTTTCCTTGTCCAACTGACACTAGTACACTCATTTTACATGTTGCACAGCCTTGCACCTTCATTCCCCACCCATTGGGCATCTACATGTTGCAGATCCTTGCCCCTCCCCACTCCCTCTGGGCGTCTACATGCTAAAGGCCATTTTCCTCCCTCAGAATACACTTTCCTTGTCCAACAGACACCAGTTCACTCAATTCGCATGTTGCACAGCCTCACCCCTTCACCCCACCCCCATTTGGGTGTCTGCAAGTTGCAGAGCTTTACTCCCCCACTCCCCTGTGGGCATCCACATGGTGCACATCATTGCATTGGGGTGTGTTGTCCACCACTGCACACATGGATGGCCACACAGTGCACTTCACATGCATGGACACTGTCCAGCATGGTGGTGCCATATTCAACATTCCATGTGCACATTCACATTACATGTATTTCCCACAGCTCTACATATCTGTACCACCCTGCCGCCTGATTGTGTACAGGTCAGTGTCGCCACTAATGCTGTGCTGGCACAGGTGCCTGGCTATCCTCTTCTCTGTGCTGCTTAGTGTCTGTTGCTGACTTGGGCCACCACCCATGGTTAGGGCACAGTGGTGGTTGTGTGGCAGCTTTTGTTTCACAATCTGCATCAGGTCATTGTATTTCTTCTGTAGGTCCATTTCCAATATTTTTGGGAGGGCCACAGCACTGACCTTCCTGGCCACAGTGTCCCATGTTTTCTTCCATTTGTTTCTTCTGGCTTGTTCCCACCTCGGCTCAGTAGCAGGACATGGTGCTTGTTTATCTCCACTACCAGGATGTCCACCTCATCATGGGTAAAGTTCATTTTATGCCTCTGCCTCTCTGTTGCCTGTTGCACTATATTCCAGTTTACTTGTGCTCCACGGTTCTGCGCCATTGTGGTTTGCCATTGTTTCTGCCTGTCTTGTGGTTTGCAACCTTTTATAGGCCATATATCATGGTCTATGACATTTGGGATTTTTCTTGCTGTAAATCGCAATGTTTTTAGAATGGGGCGCAAGTCGTATGTCGCAATTGCTTGGGCGTAAGTTCAACATTTGCATAACCTATGTCAGACATATCTCTTCCTTCTAGAATTGGGCCCATGTTTTCCATACAGTGGAGCAGAGGTCAACTCCTGGAGTCAGGATCCCAGCTGACTCATCTATGGCTGAGTGAAGCTACTGGCAGACATGTAATACCACTGACCTAATGCTGTGCTGAGGCCCACCCTGGTGGCCATCAAAAAAAGACTTTTCAATGGCTGAGACCCATTATGCAAGGCAGGTTAACATAGAAACATGGAAACATAGACTTTGACTGCAGATAAGGACCACTTGGCCCACCCAGTCTGCCCATTTCCCTACCTAATGGATAAGCTGCAGATCCTAGTTAACCAGCAGCCTACTTCTTCCTACCCCCAACCCCTAGAATTGCCTTATGACTGTCCCATGCATGCTTGAATTCCACCACTGTTTTAGACCTCACAACCTCTCCAGAAAGGCGGTTCCATGCGTCCACCACTCTCTCCATGAAAGAAAAATTTCCTCACATTACCCCTGAGCAGTCCACCCTCTATCTTAAAATTGTGCCCCCTTGTTCTTATACATCTCTTTTTCTGAAAGATGCTACCCTCCTGGACTTTGTTGATTCCCTTGAGGTACTTAAAAGTTTCTATCATGTACCCCCATCCCTCCTTTCATCAAGGGTATACATATTAAGCTCTCTGAGTCTCTCTTCATATGGTTTCTGATGTAGACCCTACACCATTTTAGTTTCCCTCCTCTGGACTGCTTCCATCCTGTCTATGTCTTTGCGTAGATGAGGTCTCAAAACTGAGCAGTACTCAGATGGGGTCTCACCAACTCTCTGTACAGAGGGATAATCACTTCCTTTTTCTACTTGTGATGCCCTCCCTGCCATCCCAGTATCCCCGACTCTCCTTACTGACTTCTCACATTGCTTACCCACTTTAGGTCATCTGATATGACTACCCCAGGTCCCTTTCCATTATTGTTTTGTTAGTACCTCCCTGCTATTGTGTACTCTTCTCCTGAATTTTATTTCCCAGATGCATTACTTTGCACTTCTTTGCATTGAATCTAAGTTGCCATATGTCTGACCATTCCTCCAACCTTGCCAAGTCCCTTCTCATCCTTTCTACCCCCCTTGTGTATCAACTCTGTTACAGATCTTTGTGTCATCTGCAGAGGCATACCTTTCCTTCCAGACCCTCTACAATGTCGCCTATAAAGACGTTAAAGAGGACTGGACCCAGCACTGATCCCTGAGGTACTCCACTAGTAACCCCTCTTTCTTCAGAATGTGTTCCATTCACTGTTACCTTTTGTGTCCTGTTGTGCAGCCAGTTTGCTACCCAGGCTACCACCCTGGGACCCACTCCCAGGCTGGCTAACTTGATTATTAATCTTTTGTGCGGGACTGTGTCAAATACCTTGATAAAGTCTAGGTAGGCCATATTCTCAGCCCCTTCCTGGTCTATTACTTTGGTCACCCAGTCAAAGAAATCTATTAGATTCGTCTGACATGACCTTCCTGCTGTGAATCCATGTTGCTTTGGGTCCTGTGCCCCTGACCTCTAGGTACTCAACAATTCTTTCTTTCAGAAGTGATTCCATCATTTCCCCACCACTGAGGTCAAACTAACCGGACTGTAGTTTTCTGCTTCTGCCTTGCTCCCACTTTTGTGAAGGGGAATCACATCTGCTCTCCTCCAGTCCTCAGGTACCACCTCATCCTCACATGATTTGTTAAAAAGTGTGGTCAGTGGTGTCACTAGGTCCTCCCTTAGTTCTTTTAGGATTCTAGGGTGAATTCCGTCAGGCCCCATTGCTTTGTCCACCTTGAGTTTTAGGAGTTCTTTCAGGACTCTTTCTTCTGTAAATGGACTGGCGTCAACCCCACTACCCAGAGTGCTTCTATTGTTTGGTTTAGGTACTCCTCCTCCTCTTCTTCTTTTTTGTGAATACTGAGCAAAGTATTTATTCAGTATCTCTGCCTTTTTCACTGTCTCCTCTGCCCACCTCCCTCTCCTTTATTAATCTTCACTATCCTCCTTAACCTTTCTATGCTCCTAATGTACCTATAAAAGGTTTTATCCCTTCTTAACTGAGTTGGCTATCTTTTCCTCAGTTTGGGCCTTTGCTTTTCTGACTGCCTTCCCACTTCTTTCTGCTTTAGTTGATACAGTTCCTGTCGTGCTCCTTCTGTGATTCCTTATACTTTTGAATGCAGCCTTTTCTCCTTAACCTTCCTGACACCTCTTTTGAGAATCATAGTGTTTTTACTCCGCTTTGTTTTCTTTATTTGTTTCACACAAAAGGCTTGTTGCCTCCATGGCCAGCAGTTTGATTTTCTCCATTGCTCTTCCACCCCTCCTTTCTGGCCATTTGCTAATGCATTCCTCAGGTATTCACCCATTATGCCAAAGTCAGCCCTTCTAAAGTCCAGTATCCTTGTCTTTGTATGGCTTGTCTCCATGGTTGTATTTATTGTGAAGCACACTGTGCAGTGGTTGCTTGTTCCCAGATGCCTACTGACTTCTAAATTTGTGATCCTCTCTCCATTTGAGAGTACCAGGTCTAATATCGCTCCCTCCCTAGTGGGTTCCACCACTAGTTGTCTAAGGCATGTCCCCTGTAGGGCATCGAGAATGACCCTGCTCTTGTATGTGACTGCAGTCCATGTTGTCCAGTTAACATCTGGCATATTCAAGTCCCCCATCAACAGTATATCCCCTTTTTTAGCCATTTTGAGAATGTCCTCTATAATTTTCTTGTCCATTTCCTACCCTTGAGATGGGGGTCTGTATACAACCCCTGTGCAGATTGTGATGCCATTCCCTGTCTTTAAGGTGACCCAGAGTGCCTCTTGTCCTCCCCCTTTACTTTTTAGTTCTATAGCTTTGATCCCTTTCCTTATGTAGAGAGCTACTCCACCTCCTCTTTTACCCTCCCTGTCCCTTCTGTAGATTGTGTACCCTGGTATGTTGACATCCCAGTCATGGTTCTCCGTGTACCATGTTTCTGTGACTACCACAATATCCAAGTGTTCCTCTTCTATCAGAGCTACTAGCTCAGGAAGCTTGTTTCCCAGACAATGGGCATTGGTACTCATTGCCCTCCATTTAATGTTGGCTTTATCCTTTTTTACCCCATCCCTGCTCTTATTGCCCTTGTCTATTTTTTCAGTTTACCCCTGTCCTGCCCTCTGTCAAGCTCTGTACCTCAGTGTTTACCCTACTATCTGCCATGTTTTGTGGGGGGAGGCTTGAACTTTCCTGCTTCCTATCAGCACCTCCCCCTTGGCTAGTTTAACAGCTTGCCAAGGAAGCATTTAAACCTGTCACCTAGGAGCTTGTTTCCCTTCCTGGACAGATGCAGACCATCATGCCAGTATAGACCCCCAGTCCCCAATGAAGCCAAAGCCCTGTGGTGTGCACCAGTTTTGCAACCATTCATTAAACTGCATGATGTGCAGTACCCTAGCTTCACCCCTACCATAGACTGACAGTACCTCTGAGAAGGTTACTGTGCTTGCTACCTGTCTGAGGCCCCTCCCCAACTCCACAAATTCATCCTGCACTGCATTGATCTCATGCCTAGCTAGGTCATTTGTCCCAAGGTGGACAATGATATCTAGTTCCCTCTCCTGTGATGCTGCTTCTGCACTCCTGAGGATGTGCTTCCTGTCCCTCCAAGCCATGGCACCAGGCAGGCACCTTACTTCCCTCTCCTCTCCCTTCCCCAGGTCTACACCCCTAAGAATTGAGTCCCCTATCAGAAGCTGTTTCCTTCCCCTGTGGTGTCCCTTGCCACCCTTTTGTGGGTCTCCCTTGTGGATGTCCCCAACATTCTTCTTGGTCTCCACTGAGGGTGTCATCATAGAGGAACCTTGATTTGCCAGACTGACATATGATTTGTGCAGAGGTACAACTAGGGAGCTACGCCTCTGTTCCACCACCCTCACCCTCCCAGAACCCACTGTGGTCCAATTGCTCTTCACACTTGGCAACCTCTGTGGCAGTGGTTGTGGAACTGGTGCTCTTTGGGTGGGGGAGGCCTCCTTAGTCCTTGCCAGTTCAGCCTGGAGGTGGGCAGCTTCCTCCCTCAGAGCTGACAGTTGCCTGCAAATAGGGCAGCAATGCAGGTTCCAGAATGTCTCCCGGAAAACTGCTGCCCTACAACCAGTGCATTGCACCACTCCCCACATGTCCCTCTCTCTTATAATATACAATGAGTAATATATAAAATACATTTTTTTTTTTTTGGTGTGTACTTACCCTTTATGCACCATGCTGGGTTATTAAGAATATGACAGTTCTACCCCAAGACCTGTTGAGAAAGTGATGTCAGAACCTTGGCTATAAAGGAAATGCCACACCTGGAGTGGGTGGGGTGAGGGAAGGGTGGGTGGGTAGGCCACAACCACTGGTGACTGTTAGAAACAATCAAATACACCACTGCTCCACCCTGGTGAGTACTGCACTTTATAGTAATTCAACCAACACCACAATTTACGAGACCACTGCTCCTACACAAACCACTCTACTGAGTCCAGGGATAAAAATGAATTCACTCCTCAGCCAGCATGACACTTCTAAAATGTTGCACAAATATGTTTCCAAATCCTAGGTCTCAAGCACAGGAATCAAGCAACTTCAGTTGTAATTCACCCCCTCTGGTTATAAAATTGCTACATTTTAATGGAATCCTGCAATTCTCTTCTTAATCCCAATAAGAAAAAATGAAACTTTCTGTAGAAAGCGTAGCTTACCTTCCTAACAAGTCCCCAACAATATTTGTTTTACCAGGTTCCCAGTTCCTCAAATGCATTCTAGTTTGTTCTCTGCAGTATAGCAAGTTTCTCAGCCTCAAATGGAAGCAGGCAAGTCTTTTCTGACTGGCTTCTCACTGTGTAGTTTGCCTAAGACAACTCAGTGATAAAAGCCCCACCCAGAATCAATTGACTGACTAGTGACACCTGTGATGTAAGCAGGCTTTTCAATGTAGACACTTTGCTATGTCTGATTCTAATACACAAACCCTTCTCTGAAACCAGGGATAAAAACTCACTCCTCAGCCAGCATGACACTTCTAAAATGTTGCACAAATACCCTTCCAAATCCTAGGTCTCAAGCACAGGAATCAAGTAACTTCAGTTGTAATTCACCCCCTCTGGTTATAAAATTACTACACTTTAATGGAATCCTGCAATTCTCTTCTTAATGCCAATAAGAAAAAATGAAACTTTCTGTAGAAAGCGTAGCTTACCTTCCTAACAAGTCCCAACAATATTATGTCTTACCAGGTTCCCAGTTCCTCAAATGTGTTCTAGTTTGTTCTTTGGAGTATAGCAAGTTTCTCAGCCTCAAACAGAAGCAGGCAAGAAAAGAAAAGCCAATCAGGAATGAGCCCTGCTGTGGTGCTGGGGGATGTATGGTTGGCAGGTGGGTCTGGTAGCAGAAGGGACCTTTGGGTAGTGTTGTGGTTGATGTGTTATGTTTTGAGAATGGGTGAGTCTGACTGCTGGAGGGACACTAAGCACACTGGTCAAGGTGTTGGGAATATTCTAATGGAAGGCAGGTCCAACAGTTGGAAGGACTTTGAGTTGTGCATGGGTGTTAGGGGATGTTCAGGTGCTGGGTGAGTCTAGCTGTGGGAGAGAGTCTGAGTGGTTGGCAGGTCAGGGTGTTGGAGGATGTTCAGGTGCAGACAGTTCTGGTAGTGGGAGGAACTCTGAGTCATGCATGGGAGTCAACCACACAACAGAAAACAAGCAGATGCCAATGACCATGGTTTATTTGAGCCTCAAGGGGCCATTTTAAATATATGCTGGCTGTCATGACTGATCAGAAACTTAAAAGGCTGTTTTTCAATGCTGTGGGCCTTGTACAATTAGAAATTGAAAATAACAAGCATCAGAAAATCAGTTTCTCTCACATTTCCTGTAAAGTGTAAAGTTAACTATTTTCTGAGGCATGCTTCCACGTGCATACTGTGTGACCCTGAGCAAGTCACTTAACTTTCCTGTCCTCCCAGGTCGCACCTGTAAAAAAACTTTCAGATTAGTGTGCTACTCCTGGTTAAACAACAAAATAAAAAAAAAATGTAAATGCAGCACAATATGGCTGGAATATTGACCCGCAAATAGGCCAGTGTGCTCCTCTCTGTTCTCTACCTGAATTAGGAGGCCTAATAAGAGAATAGCACAATGATCCAGTCCATCTGGTTACTGTTTTTGTTTTTTAGAAAACATTCTCTCACCTTTCACCAACTACAACAGAAATTTATTCTGGCATGGAAAGGAAGCAGTTTATTAAGGTTTACAAATGTTTTTTTTGAAAGACTCAGCTGGTGAAGCCATATGAGACAGCCCCACACTCAAGTTGTAATCCCGTGCCCCTCTAAAGATTAAGTTTCATAAAAGACTACAAAATTTAGCAGTCATGTTTTTATCACCAGAAGCAACTTTCAGAAACAGAAGTGGTTACAGTGGCATTAGCAGTTTAGTTGGTTTACTCCAGCCTCTAAAACCATAGAGGGACTGCAGTTCAGTTTGCTTTAACTAACACAGTATGTCAGATAGTGCAGAAATGAGCAATAATAATAGTAATATGTACTGTTTAACTGTACAGTCCAGTGTTTCAAAAATTCTAGCACCAGTGCTTAGTGTGGAATTTATAATGGGATTGGCTGGAAATGGGATTGCTCTGTGGATCTTCTGCCTTTTGGTGAAAGCTTGGAAACCGAGCACAGTGTACCATTTTTCTTTGGTTGTGGATGACTTTCTTCTGATGATAAGTCTACCATTTTGGATTGACAACTACTGGAGGGCTGAACACTGGATTTTTAGAAACCTATTTTGCAAAGTTAATTTGTTCATGCTAGCTATGAACAGGACAGCAAGCATAGTTTTTCTGACGGTTGTGGCAATTAACTGGTATCTGAAGGTTGTCCATCCTCACCATAAAGTGAACATGGTATCGCTGAGTACCACTGTGAAAATTGTCATTTCAGTATGGATTGCTTTACTACTTATGAATGTTCACATATTTGCAACATCACTTTTGACCGAGCATCAAAATCATTCCCTTTGTAGGAGTTACAGTAACTACAGGACCTTAAGCTTTGCAACGAAGTGGCATTATGGATTTTTTATTTTGGAATTCATTTTGCCATTTTGCATTATCCTCTTCTGCACCTTCAACATCATTGTGAAACTGAAACACAGAAAAATGCATACAAACCCCAAGGTAAGGAAGGCTGTAACTGTACTCATCATCATTGTCTCAGTATTTGCTGTGTGCTTTCTGCCTAGTTTTGTGGCAGGTCTGGTAGCAATGGCCATTAAGTCCCTATATCCTGAAAAGTGTGAGCCTTTTATTCCTTTTAGTGAGTGGTTCCATGGATCTCTTAGTTTTACTTATCTGAACAGTGTACTTGATCCAGTTGTGTACTGCTTTTCAAATCCAATGTTTAAAAAGACTTGCCAGAAAGCATTAACTTCACTTGGTTTGTGTTCTTCTGAAAAGATAAGTCAGAGCAATAAACATGACTCAAGAGACCCAGTCATCAAGGAACAGAGAACAGCACAGCAACTTGAATGTAATCAAGTAAAAATGTTAAAATAGCTATAACAGTACTAAATGCCCCCCACTTGTTAAACATGGGCCAAAAAAGTAGATGATATCTGTTTCATTATAACCAACTCTCCTAAAGGACAACAGAAGAGTGAGACAATTGAATCAACGCTAGCTAAATCAATTACTCAAGTCTGCACTAGCAATATAGTCCATAAAGGGGACTATCGAGGAATCTGTTATCATGAGAGGAAAATCTCACCCATCTTATTACTAGGGTTATAAATTCATCCCTAAAACTGAACACATAAGATGCAGCATCTGAGACTCTAGATAAATGGCAAGCTTCCCTTCATGTTTGCAGACTGAAACCTTCCACAAAGTTGGAAAGGTCTGTACTCCCTATGGATTCTTTCATTTGTTCTGGATGTGATTCAGCTGCTCAGATACAGTATCACTATTATAAGGCAAGCACCAAAGCACTGCCTGCTTTAACACTGCCATGTTGTAGCCAATAAACTATGGCTTTCTGAGGCTGTTCAAAAGAGGAAAGCAGAAAAAAATGCCTTCCATAGTAAGGTAATCACTTCTTCTGTATTATGCAGATCTCATTTAAAGTGACAAAGGAGCTTACAGACCTGATATGTTTTAAAACAACACTGTACAAGCCCCTCCTTTTGGTATAGCATGAGCAGTTCAGAACTGTTTGTCATCTCAAATCAAGCATCATTCTTGAATAACTTGATATTTCAATTTTTACTGATCTTTCATTCATGTCTTCTCTCATGTTTGACTGTGTAATGCAAAATAGTATGGTAAGAACAGTTACTGTACTCCAATTTAGGCAGTTTTATGTCCCCTTCCTAAAGGATTGTTTTTTTTAAATACTGGTTTTATTTAGACAGATGCTATGTATTCGTATTATAATTGCATGCCTTGTTCAAGTTTTTGCTGTTTAATAGTTGCTAATGGGCTTTCAAAGCACTTTTCAGAAGTTTAGTTTGTTTGATGCCTGTATATACTGTAATAAATTCAAACGCTACATTTATAGAAAATTGTTCCTTCTACTGTAGGAGTTAAATCAGGTTTACTCAGGCACTAGAAGCACCTGTTCTTGTTAAAATATGTGTACATACTGTACTTTAGTATGCATTGTTTTCCAACCATGAGTGTCAACCCTGCTGTTCATTTTTGTTTCCAAATCTGCTTATGTTTTTAGGGCTGTGGGTAGAGCCTACAGCCCTATTGAGATCAGATTGTAGCTCTAAATATGGCTGATCGTGAAACTGCCTATTTGGACTTTTGGAAGTGTTTTTCCATAGCTGCAAAATAGTGCACTCCCCCTCTGATTTTTGTTATTTGCTACCCAATGTTAAAGGCATCTGAAGGGAGGGGAGATGCTACTGTATTCAACCTTTGAACTTCTCAGAATATTAATAAAAAAAAAACTTTTGGAACTGCTGTTTCTAGCCCCTCAATTGAACCATTGCAGGGCTGCAGACCTTCAGCAACTTAGGGGTTAACTCATTATCTGTTGTGCTGCAATTTATTGAAGTTTGAAACAGTCAGGCAGACTTCATTGTCAGATTACAGACAGTCCAGCTGTAGCTATTTTCTTCTGTGTGTGTGTATATATATATATATACTGTATATATATATATCAGGGATATGCAGGGGTTCAGTGTGTGATAATGCATTTATCTTGTACAGTTTCCAGTGACCTCAAGTAACCTCACGAGTGCCAATGGCATGAGTGAGAGTTACAAGAGGTCACTGGAAACTGTACAAGATAAATGCATCATCATACACTGAATCACTGCATATTCCATTTATGCAACAGGTTTAGATGTTGTGTGAACGTTTTGATTTTGGTAGGTGTAAATAATTTGTCAGAAAGGGGAAAAGAAAATTGAATTCCATGCTGTTTTTTGCTAATTATAAAAAAAAAATGGTGTCTATAAATAAAACACCACTCATTTTTTAAATATTTTTGTGCTGAACATTTTTCATGCTCACAGTACCATGCTATCATTTTTGTTTTAATGTTATTCACATTTGTTTGTCAAAAAAGTGAACAAAAAAATGCATTTTCTTCTTTTTTCTTGCTAATCATAAAAAAGATATAAGGTATCTATAGATGAAATATCACTCATTTTGTAGATCATTTTGTACTGAACAATTTTCGTGCTCACAATACCATGCTATCTTTCTTCGTTTTAAAGTTATTCCTATTTGAATATGGTTAGTACTGCTTCTGAGGCCGAACATTCTAAATGAATTCTGAAGAGAACTGTGTAGATAAATGGGATATTATGGTGATAAATAAATTTATCACCATAGTATCGTAGATAAATGGTTTTATTCTACAGTTTTTATTATGACTTCTGTTGCATAAATATATATATATATATATATATATATATATATATATATATACTGTATATATATATATATATATATACACTGTATATTCAGCCTTTGAATATTTGCTATCCAGTGCTAGTGAAAGGTGGGGACTTATAACACCTCTGTTAATCCACAGAATAAGGTTACGCGGTTACCGCTGACTGCTGCTAAACTAAAGCTCTTTGTTTATCCACAGGGACAGGTACTATGCAGCCCCACTCAACCACTGTGATGGGTTTAGTGCTGATAAAAAGCAGATAAAGCCCTTAGTTTATCCACAGGTACAGTACCATGTGGGTCAGGCTCGGTGCAAACTTACCCACACTGTGATAGATTTAGTGCTGGTAAGAGGTAAGGGACTGACACCACTCTCTACACTCTACATTTAGTCCTGGTGAATGGTGAAAGGGTGCCAGAACTGGGGACTATAACATTTTGTTTATCTACAGTGACAGGTTGCATACACACATACTACACATACACACACACACACACACACACACACACACACACACATCAGCAGCATGTACTCTGACTAAATAAATTCAAGAGGACTGAATTAGCAGCATACCAGTTTTTGATGATTGTAACTGAACAGCACTATACGGCACCAACAAGAAAATAATAAAGTGCTGTCTGAAATGTTTATCCAAAACCATGTATGAGTGAAAGTATGGAATTTTTTTATTAAAAGTTGTTTTCCATATTGGACCATTGCTTCTTAATAGTTATATAATATTACTTTAATATGTAGTGTGCATTTTAAATATTTAACTTGTAAATACTGTTTATACTTGTTGTTATGACCATGTCATGCAAAACAGTAAAAATAATCTCTTTCAAAATAAAAACTCAGAAAGGGAATGTGTTTGTATTGGAGATAGAGATATTGTAAACTTATAGTTTCCAGTGATGTTAGGTAAAAACACCCTACTCTCCTCCTCCCTTCCCCGCTAGTTCCCACTCCCCCAATCTATGTTTATCCCTCTCCAGGAGGTCATTCTCATTTGCTGTGGTATCTAATTGGAATGCCCTCCCTTCCTGCATCCTGACTTGTCCTTCTCTTCCTATATTCAAGTCCAATCTGCATGCCTTTCTCGCAGCCTCTCACTCCTGCTCCTGCTTCCGGTGAAGCTCTAAACTTCCCCTCCCTAGCCTGACCTCTGACCCCTACCACCTTTCCCATTCCCTCCCATCCCCCCTCCAACAGCCCTACTCTTCCTTTCTTTTTCATGCTAAAAATGTGACATCTATTGCCTGTGTATAGTTAAAATCTTAATGTACATAGAACTTATAGATATGTAGATATGGTGTACATAACTTGTTCTAGCACTTATAGAACTTATAGATGGGTAGATATGGTGTGCATAACTAACTCTACATTATTGTATCCACTGCTCAATGTATGTCAAATTTGATACTGTAATGTACTGACTCCCTTTATAATTGTTCTGTTCTACTGTACCATGTACTGTATGTCACCGGGCTGACCCTGAAAAAGGGACTGTAATTGTCTCAGTGGTCTTACCCGGTCATCAAAACTCAAATAAATAAATAATAAATAAATAAAAATCTGGGAATGCCACACTTCCTGAAGCTTTGCAGAGTTCCCCAAATTCATATCAAGTTTGCTCCCAATTTCTGAATATTAAAAAATAGTGAGTTTGCTCTATGAAATCACCTTTCGGGACAAGTGAACAAAATGACACTGGCACTCTTCATGAGAAGGGGTCCCAAAAATGCCATGTTGAAAATTTGGTGCAATACCTATAAAAAACGGCCAAGTTAACACCAGGGCATTGCATAATTTCTATGCACATTTGTAACTTTGGTCATTTGGTAGCTTTTCACAGCCCTATCGGCTCTAGCTAGAGTTTGCTTTACTGTGTGGCTTGGATTGAGCCCTGATGTCTCCAGTGCCCTGTGAGGTCAGGGATCAGTGCCTGATGCAAACTAGTTCATCATAGTCATAGGAAACCTAATACTAAATCACCCATGTTCAAATGCAGCTCGAAACAGTGCTGACAACTTTTGGGCAACCATGATTAATAACATCTATACTTATTTATTTATTTCCCCCAAGTTTAAAAAATGCTAAAGCAGACTCAAAATGGGGAAACGGTATCTTACAAGACAGGAGCAAATGGTTGATCTAAAATGGAATTAAAAATTTATAGTTACAGCATTTCCACTGCAACATGAGCTGATACTTTAAAACTAAAATAACAAATGATAGAGCAATGGATGTGAGAGTTGTTCACCTGAATATTTATTTAATACAGATACAAAAGATACTCTGTTTGGTCTAATACCCACTGATCATTGTGGTCTAACACAAATAACTGTGAACAAACACCATTAACATTTTCACTGTTGACCCCAGACCCATGTACATTAGCAGTGCTGGTTTTTATATTCTGAATTTTAAAACGGACCCCTTTCCCATGCTAACCTTTAACCATACCTGTTTATTTTTAACATGTTCGGTCAAATTATGTTTTGCCACATTTTGCTTAATTCCAAGTTTTTGAGCATTATTGCCATTTCACTTATTTACTGCTTCTAAATTTCTGATGTTCTGTGAAGCATCCATCAGTAGCCCTCATAATGTGCAAAATGCTGGCCTGTAAACTGACTCCCTAGCTATGTTTATGTAAGCATGAGATTTATTTACAATGTATTCTCCCAGGACAGCCCAGCTGAAATGTAGCATCTCATTGCTTTTGGAGCCCCAGCTTTTTACCTATTTCTGCATCTGAGGGACTGGAGCACTTGAAGGTTAAGTGACTTGCCCAAGCTCAAACAGTATTTGTCTCTAGAGGGAATCTGAATCAGTAAGCTCCTGCTTCCAATGCTGTACTTCAACCACTAGACCACAGTGCCTCCTCAGATGCTACTACTTTACACATATCCATTCACTATTTCCAACATTGTTTATACTAGATAACATCTCTGTTATTTACAACTGCGTAGTTGTCTCGTTACAGTGCTCACTCTCCTTATATCCTAAAAGATGTTGCAGATCTGCATCAATTTCTCAGTGACATATGAGGTGGTATAAGACTGCTTCATTTTTATGTTGTCTTGTGCATGCAGCACAAACAACATATTGTGGTAGCTTGGTGTGGAGTAGCAGGTTTTTGTTGTGTGGTCGTGTTGTGACCAATGGCACCACTGCTTTCTGGGCTGGTGTCTGTGACACAAATGAAATAACATGCTGTCTATGACAGCAATGTAAAAGCATGCCACCAACTTTAAACAAATTTTGCCACTTCAATGAGGGAGCAACCCATCATTGCAGGATGTGCTTTGCCTGGTGTAACATTTCAGTAAACATGGTGAAGGCTGTCAGCAATCCGCCTCTCATAATCCCCAGCAATCCAACTTTGGAGGTGCTCAATCCCCATGTTGGCATGCTCCCTCCCTAGTTTTTTGCTGATGGGGAGCCCAATCCCCATTGGCAATATTCCCTTTTGTTTTATTTGTTTGCTATGGGGGGGTGCCCAATCCCCCTTGGCATCATCCCCCCCAAACACAGACACGCTTGCCGATGGGGGTCCAATCCCCATTGGCTTCAGTCCCCTGTCTGCAATCTGCTGAAGGGGGTGCCCAATCCCCCTCAACATCACCCCCCAAACACAGATACACTTGGTGACGGGGAACCCAATCCCCGTCGGCTTCAGTTCCCCCTGCCAAAAAATGCAGGTGGCACACTGGGAGCCCATCTCACTGTGCCCAAAGCAAACCTGGGGGGGGACCTTCCCTCAATATCCATTTTTTTTTTACCTGTAAAACAGAAAATGGACTCTCATGGTCACAACAGTCCCCCCCTCCTCCATCCCGCACCCACCCTCTGAACACCCACCTCCCTTCACCCCATACTTACCTCCGGAGCCCAGCGCAATGTTCTTCAGTGGAGCGGGAACACGTCTGCACTCTTCAAAGCCGACCGCAAACTGAAGAAAATCACGGTAAGCTGTATAATGGCATCAATGGGGGGGGGCCACTTAGATGGATATCTCAGCCATTTTTCTGACTTTTGGCTCCAGGTTTTCAACATGGGATTCTTGGGATCCCACCTCATGAATTCAGTCACTGTCATTTCGTTATTCAGTCCCAAAAGGTGATTTTGTGGTCACTGCTCGGAATCACCTTTTGGGACTGATTAATGAAACGACAGTGCCACTGTTCATGAGGTGGGCTCCCAAAAAGCCTATGTTGCAAATTTGGTGAAAACATTCCAAAATATGACTGTGTTACAAGCGTGCACTGCACAGTTTCCATGCATGCTCGTAAGTTCGAGACTTTTTAATATTTTCACCCCAGATTTTTGACATTGCCATTTTTTATACCCCCCTATGAACAGTACAGCTGTCATTCTTCACATCTTGCCCAAAATGTGTTTTTGCACATCTGGCGCACAATGGTGTGGGCACTGTGGGAAATCAATGTCCGAAACAGATTAAGAAAAACACAGTGGCACTGTTCATGAGTGGAGGTCTCAAAATGTCTATGTTGAAAATTTGGTGAAAAAAATACCATGAAATAATTGTCTTACAAGTGTGCATTGTGTACTTTCCATGCACGCTCTTAATTTTGAAAATGTTTAATATTTTCACTGCAGATTTTTGAAATTGTAATTTCTTCACACCTCCTTATGAATGGTACAGCTGTCATTTTTCACATCCTGCCCAAAATGTGTTTTCACACATTTGGCACAGAATGGCGTGGTTGCAGTGGAAAATCAACATTTGGGATAGATTAACAAAATCACAGTGCCACTGTTCATGAGTGGAGGTCCCAAATGCTTTCATGAGGTGGGGTCACAAAAACCCCATGTTGAAATTTGGAGTGCAAATACCAACAAACACCCAGGATGTTAGGGTTTCTATCCATAACATCCCACCCTGTAGAGACTGACAGGTGTCAGGGATGTAACTTTGGACTGTCAGCTGTAATGCTTACACCATTCCACCCCCACCCCCACCCTGCAGTCGCTGACAGGCATCAAGGTGTGCCTTGGACTCTCTGGCCCCAAAGTTCACCCCATTCTCCTATACTGCACCCATCTCAATGTATTTCCTTATGGAATGGGGTGAACATAAGGCCCGATGATGCCAAGGCACAACGCAACACTTGTTGGAGTCTGCAGGGTAGGGCGAGGTGAAATGGCATGAGCATTATGGCCAATGACCCAAAGGAACACCTCAATGCCTGTCAGTCTCTGCAGCGTGGGGATGGGTTGGCATCAGTTCCAAACTTCACTGCCATTCCTATTATGCATGTTTCTAACTCCTGCACTACCAATGCCAATGCCAACAGGACAACGTTCGGCATTGACAAATGCTTGTTTATAATATATCTCTGTTAATGTTTGTGTGAGCCCACTTCACTATGTTGTGTTCAAGAGCATTTGTATTGACTGAAAAACTTTCTTTAAAAATTTTTTTGTTTGTTTGAACTGCATAATTACCTCATTCTGGAGCTCACTATTTTTCCTCAGTTTTGTATCTAAAAAGATGTTATAGAGTAGTCTTAGTATTTCATTTCTAGCTGTTACTTGTAATTTCATAGAATTGCATTTCTGTGCACAGTGTTCAAATATTGAAATTCAATTACAGTTTCATGTCTGGACCACAACACAATCTCCTGCTCTCTCTTTCTTGGTGGTAATGCGCTGGCTCATCTTACTGCTT
This sequence comes from Neoceratodus forsteri, assembly GCA_016271365.2. NCBI lineage: Eukaryota > Metazoa > Chordata > Ceratodontiformes > Ceratodontidae > Neoceratodus > Neoceratodus forsteri. The sequence goes on along the minus strand of CM057450.1, from coordinate 1,273,029,162 downwards.
TTATAGCAGAGGGAAGAGAGAGAGGAATCGGGCGCACAGCAACGTGTGCTGACACATGACCTTTCTGCAAATCAGGGAAAAGGGGCTACCAATGTACCAAAGAAACTGGTTTGGGGGATGGACAAGGAGACGAACAAGAAGCAGGACCCTGAGGAGTAATAGCAACAGGAATATGAGGAGATATAGAAACATCAAAGTTGTTGGCAGATAAGGACTGGTAGGCCCATCCAGTCTACCCGTGGGCCCTATACATTGTATGTGGCCACTGACCCTATGTGATCAATAGATTCTCATCACTCCCCCCTCAAGGTTCCCTTTTGCCTGTCCCAGGCAAACATAAACCCCTCCACTTTGCTTGCACCCACTACCTCCTGTGGCAGACTATTCCAAGCGTCAACTACCCCTTCTGTGTAGAAAAACTTTCTCACATTACCTCTTAATCTACCCCCCCCTCATATTGTGTCCCCTTGTTATACTTTAGCTACATTGGAAAAGGTCCCCCACCTGCAACTTGTTTATGTCCTTGAGGTACATGAAAATTTCAATCATGTCCCCCAACTCTCTCCTCTCCTCCAGTGAGTACATATTGAGGTCCCTTAATTGCCCCCATATGTTTTGTGGTGCAAACCCTGCACCATCTTTTTCACCCTTCTCTGGATAGTACCCACCTTGTTTATGTCCTGGAACAGGTGTGGCCTCCAGAACTGCATGCAGTACTCCAGGTGAGGCCTTATCAATGTTTTATACAATGGCACCACCACCTCCCACCTCCTAGTAGTGATACCCATGCCTATGTATCCCAGCATGCCACTGACCCTCCCTGCTGCCTTTGTGCACTGCTTTGATACCTTACGGTCATCAGAGATGATGACTCCTAGGTCCCTTTCCTCCTTCATGACAGTCAGCATCTCCCCCAACCTGTAGCTCTCACCAGGGTTCCCTCTACCCAGGTGCATTATTTGCATTTTTTTTTACTGAACCTCAGTTGCCACATCTCTGATCATCATTCAAGCTTCTCCAAGTCCCTTTTCATTTTCTGCACCCCTTCTGGAGTATCCACCCTGTTGCAGATCTTGGTGTCATCTTCAAACAAGCAGACCTTTCCTTCAAGCCCCTCTGCAATGTCACCAATGAAGACATTGAACAAGACTGATCCCAGTAATGTTCCCTACGATACCCTGCTGGCCACCCCTGTCTCCCCAGATTGCATCCCATTTACCACAACCCTCTGTCTCCTGTCTGTTACCCAGTTCCTAACCAAGTTCACCACCTTGTCTCCCATGCCCAGTCTACCCACCTTGTTAACCAGCCTTCTATGTGGGAAGGTGTTGAAGATTTTGCTAAAATCTAGGTACTGTAGGTGATGTCTACTGCCCCTGCCTGATTTACTTCCCTAGTCATCCAATTAAAACAATCTATCAGATTTGTTTAACGTGACCTTCCTGCTGTGAATCCATGTTGCTTCAGATTCTAGGCACCTCAGGATTCCAGGTGTGTCACTATCCTATAGGACAAACAGAAAAAAGAAAAGAAACAACACAAGAGATAAGAGCAATTAGGTCCCAAGTGAAAATCATTTAGATTACAACATTTCAAAAAGAGAACTAAAAGATTTAGAGATGCAAGTCCTTTGTAACTGCTTGTCTTTTTGTCCACACAGTTCCATTAATGAATTTGAATTGAAATTAGACCTAAATAGATTTTTTAAGAAAATAAGGCTAAATTATTTTTTTAAAACTGAGCTAGAAAAAGAGAATACAAACAATGCAGAGAAAGAGAAGGAATGATACTTGGACAACAATTACAGGTTAAATCTATGTTTGTACCCCCAGGCATACCCCACCATATAGAAACATATATGACATTAGTGACAAGAAACATTGAAAAACTGCTACATGATGAACAACATATGAGTAGAAGAACAAGATTTAACTTATTGGCACAACAATTTGGGGCTCTCAGAACATTAGAAAATGATAGAGATGTCATAATCAAGAGTGCAGACAAGAGGAGACAGTTGTAGTTATGGACTATATACAATATAAAATAATATGTGAGGGGCTACTTTCAGATAAAAATAACTATTTGACACTAGCCATTGCCCCAACCAAACAAATCCAAGACCTGGTGAAAACCTTACTTACAATATCGTATAAAAAGAGAGAAATAACAGAATGTGAACAGGGAGCATTGTACAGGGAGATGCCATCAATATCCTTATTTTACATCTTACCAAAAATTCATAAGGATTTAGTGAACCCACCAAGCAGGCCAATAGCTTCAGGAATCAGCTCAGTCTTGGAACCATTGTCTATATTGGTTGACCACCATATCAGACCCCCGGTAGAAAGGACAATAACTTACATTATGGACTCTTAAGACATTATAGGCATAGTTGATTCACAACAAGAAACAGACTTAGATACAGAGAACTACAGTATATACTGGAAACATGGGACTTAAAGAACCTGTGCACCTCTATACCACATTCAGAGGGTTGAGATGCACTAAAAGAGATACTGGAAACAGAACAGACAGGATAAAAAAACATCAAATGAGTTACTGGTAAAAATGTCAGAAATAGTACTATTTCAGAATTATTTTAAATGTGAGAAGCAGCATTTTTACAAATAAGGGGACTGCTATAGGGTCGAGCATGGCACCCTCTTCTGTATATATATATATATATATATATATATATATGGATAATTTTGAGTCAAAAGTTATATTTAACACATGTAATCCATTCATGAACAATACTGTATACATACTGTTTGGAAGAGGTTTATAGATGACATAGTCATATGGAAAGGGAATCAGGAACAACTAGGAGAATTTCACAGATATCTTAACAAACAGAAAGAACATTCTCACATATGCAATGAATTCAAGTGAGATAGAAATTACATTTCTAGATGTAATGATTTATAAAGATGGAAACAAATTAACTACAAAGCTATTTTGCAACCCAACAGATAAGAATGCAGTACTAAGAGCAGACAGCTTCCATCCTAGAAAATTAATACGATATGGACAGCTATTAAGAGTAAAACGAAATTGTACCGATGCCAGAGAATTTGACAGTGCTTCTAGGGACGTGATAGGCAGATTTAATGCTAGGGGCTATAGTGAAAGAGTACTCAAGACAGCCACAGACGAAATCCAAACTAAAGACAGGGGGACACCATTCTGACAGGGAATGTAGGGTCAGTGGAGGATAAGAAAGGAAATAAAATATTATTGGCACTACAACATAATGACACATTTTTTACAATTAAAAAAATAATAAACAAACATTGAGATGTGCTCAGGGCCACAAATATGGGAGCAAGAATTTTTGAGAATAAACCAGTAATAGTGGCCAAAAGAACTAGCACTATTGGAGATAAACTAATGCACACTGAGCATAAAATAGCAGAACAGAGACCACAAAACTTTCTTACAACACTTGATCTAAAAGGGAATTATCCCTGAGGATTTTGTGTCTACTGCAACAATACCTATCACATTGAAAAAATAAAGAACACAGCCAAGGATGAAGATGTTGAGATGGGAAAGTTCATTAACTGCCAAACCATGGGTATTATATACCTATTGAAATGTCCATGTGACAGAATATATATAGGGATGACAGAAATGATGTTGAAAATCAGAATAGGAGAACATAAATCTGACATAAAGGGAGACGATATAACATCACCAGTTGCAAGACATTTTATGGAACAAAGACACAAATTACCATATTTGAGGTTCTTTAGTCTAGAAAAAATGGAACATAGCACCAGGGGTGGTGACTACAGAATGAGATTGCTTCTGAGAGAAGCATACTATATAGGTAGGTTCAAAGCTACAAATCCCAGGTTTCATCTCAATGACTGCATTGACTGGCAACCAATTATTTAGACACACAAATAATATAATTAAGTAAGACTAGGACATCCCTATACCCCTACATACATTCCATGTGCATCAAAAATGTTCCTGTACAACAGACGCCTTCATAAGGATGCACTGAATGTGGTTACTCTTAAACAATAAATTGTTATGTCAATAGACAGACATGTATTTTCCTATATGGAGCCACCTCCCCCAGGGGCATTTATCACCCTATAAGAGAAGAATTATCATTGTGCAACAAATAGGGTGCATATACAGCGTTATGATTAATAGCAATGATAAAAACACTGAGATTTAGAATTACTAAACATAAGAACAAACAGGAATTATAAATGATTAACTGTTTATGACCTCCTTTAACCTCTCTGGTGTTGAACCCTTTGGTGAGGAAATGCAGAATCTAGGATGGATTCCAGACATTTTAAAACAATGACAAAACATCATATATTAGAGCAACCAGAAAAATAAAAGAATGTTTTTGGAAAATATAGAATACAACAACACAGTATAAAGTGAGAAGATACCTGGCAGCATGTGAATATGGTTGCCAGGTGCTGCTAAGGCAGATCGGGCGCACAGGGCTGATAGCGTCCGACTCATGGCAGTTTCCAGGTCATGGGTCAGAACACGTTGCTGTGTGCCCGATTCCTCTCTCTCTCTCTCTCTCTCTCTCCTCCTTCTCTCTAAAAGCAGTAAGATGAGCCAGCGCATTACCACTGAGAAAGAGAGAGCAGGAGATTGTGTTGTGCTTCAGACATGAAACTGTAAATGAATTTCAATATTTGAACACTGTGCATAGAAATGCAACTCTATGAAATTACAAGTAACATATAGAAATGAAATAATAAGACTGCTCTAGAATCTCCTTTTAGATACAAAGTTGAAGAAAAATAGCGAGTGCTAGAATGATGTAATTACACAGTTCAAAAAAATGTTTTAAAATAAGTTTTTCAGTCAATACAAATGCTCTTGAACACAGCATAGTGATGTGGACTCACAGAAACACTAACAGACATATGTTATAAAAAATGAAACAGTCTTATACTGCCTCATACTGTATGTTACTGAAAAATTTATACTGCTCTGTAACATCTTTTAAAATATAAGGAGAGTGAGCACTGTAATGAGACAACTAGGCTAATATTTTGGTTAAAAAATGAAAAATGAGTATCTGCATATCATTTAATTTCATTTTTTGATTAAAAAAACAGTGTGTCACTAATGAAAGAATTAGTTGAAAACTTATGATGGACTCAACACTGTTTTGAACTACAAAATAACAATAAAACAAGAACATTTTTTTAATATGTATAGATGAGTGGTCTTATTATATTCCAGTCTGCAACAGACATCCTGTGATGTGCCACCTCAGTGGAACTGGAGCAGGATGCCCTACTGGGACCATTGCTCAAGAGTACAGTACAAGGTTAAGCCAAATAGTGAAGCAGCCAAAGGGGTTGCATTGGAAGTTTCCAGTCCTGAAGCCCCATGGAGGGAGAGAGAGAGAAAAATGATCGGGAAGAGATGAAATATTGCTTGCTGCTAGCTGGGGACTAGTTACCCATAAGTCATGGGGACAGTCACCTGTGGAAAGCCCCAGGCAGCCAAAATGAGAGGTGCCACAGGGTCTGCCAGTAAGATGGAACCCAGAATGGAGTTGGTGGCCCTGAGGTGAGAGGCCAGTCAGTTATGTGGTGAAAATGAGCTATGGGGTCATATCAGCCCATAATACCAAGGGATGCTGAGCTGCCTGAACTGTTGGGGTGTCTGAATCATGCCCCATGATGTATATGCAAACTGCATGAACTGTTTGTTTATGTGAACTGTTGCTAATGTTTGCTACGTGATCATAGCAGTCTGACATCACATGTGCTGCCTAACTCAAAACCATAGATTTTTTCTGTTCCATGTAGTGGCTATCAATTTGTTATTAAAGAGCAACTCTACACTTCAGCATGTGCTTTCACAAATAAGATGTTTCAGCGGTACCTGGTCAAGTGAGTGCTACCAGAATAGCGCTGCACTATACGGTGCTAGTCTGGTAAGCACTCACATGGCCAGTAAGCAGGGTTTTACAGCGCTTGCTGTAAGCACTTCCCTGGTCACTGTCCGTGGTCCTGTAAAAGGACAAGGGCTGCAAGGAACAGGAGGCTGGCAGAGCTGCTCCCATGGCATGGAGGACTGGGGCATGAAGCAGCTCAACAGTGGTAATGGAGACCAGGTTTCTAATCCTAGTCCTCCAACTTTTGCAGGCATTGGGATTTAGTTTTTTTTTTTTTACCAGGTGCCATGGAAACAGTATTCCAGGGCCACATGAATTTTAATTTTCACCGGGATCCACTCCCCCCCTCAGAGTGGAAATCCTATAGATGGGGAATGCAGGGGGCAGAGACCCCCATATTAGGGGGTGTGGGTGGCAGAACCCCCCACAAAAACAAACATGGTGCTATTTTTACAGCGTGCTCCTTGCCGATGCTATTGTTGTCAGCACTCTTTGGACCCTGTGCCGTTTCAGCTGTTACAAGTTACTAGAGAATGCTTTTTCATTTTCAGTGTTCCTTTCCAAGATTTCCAGCACACCTTGGTAGTCTATCTAAAAAGTCTGTATAGAAAACATTGGAAAACATTTACCTATCCCTCATTAACCTCATAATGCCTTTATTTATGACATCATAGGGCTCACCATGAAAACAGACTGTGATGTCACATATAGCTATTGTGTAGTTAGCAGGGTAGAATCAGATACACTTTAAAAGACACTGAAGTTAAAACATATTTGGTGTAAATCTAGAGTTTTTAAGCATTTTATTATAATGAGTTGCTCTTTAAATGGGATCCCCAATGTTTGTTTTATTTTTCATTTTTTTTTGCTTCTGATTTTCTCCCCCACCCTGGTCCTGGTCGTCTCTCATCCAGCCGCCATCCAACGCCTCCATTCCTTCAGACCCTCACCCCTGTAACCCCCAAGGCTTACCCCCATGGCACAAAGCAGGGACCCCACCCACCGACAAGGATTGAGTTTTTAGGCATTACCTCAGGAACGGAGCACGATGGGGATGGCCATCAATTCGCAATGACCAGCCACCAGGGTCTTTTTCCTCTTTTTCTGTTTTTCCCCTGTGGAAGCCAGGCATGTGGTGATGCCTGTGGTGGGCTCACACATGTACCCACACACAGCCCCACCATGCATCTGCCCACTCTCACCCCACTAGTGTCTAAGCAGTGTAGCGCCTAGCCCCAGCCTCCAACAGGGGTCAGGCATGTGCCGACCGACAATACCCCCCTCCCCAGAGATGGAGAGCTGTCCGTCAGACACTCGATCCATCTCCTCCCTGCTGACCCATGGTGCCCTTGCACATTCCCAAATGTGGGTCGCCGGCATTGTACAAAGTGAGGCATCCAGCACCTCAACCCTCTGCACCACCCGGCCGGCACCAATGTTTGTTTTATAAAGTTGCCATCTCCAGTAATTTTACTGATGGTTATAGGAACTAACATTGGGTGCAATGCACTAAGTGGGCAGGGGTATGTGGAAAAGTCACATACCCTGCCTGCGACCCTGCACCCTGCAGACAGGTGCACCCATACTGGCATTCACCAATGCCAGCTACCTTTGTGTGGCTCTACCCCCTGGCATGCAGTACTCCACAGGGCAGCTGGGGGAGGAGTCATCATCCCAGGTGGGCATCCAATGTGATGCCCCCCTAGAACCCTAAGTGGATCCCATGCATAGGGAGGCGTGGATCCGGGGCTCTGCATGCCAATTGCAAGCGCCCAGACCCAAGCATCACCATCTTGTCATGGTGCCACCACCCCAGAAATTGCAGGGTGCTCATGCTTCCAGCTGCCCTGGCCACCTCCTGCTCCCTAGTGGTCAGGGGCAGTACAGTAAGCCCTTTACCAGTCCCCAGCAAATGGAGGCCTGTGTCCATGGGGGCATGCAGTGAATTACAGCAGGGCCCCCCCTCTGCCATAACCAGTGCCCCACTTTGCACCTATGTGGCCAGAACTACTCAGGTTTCTGTCGTGACGCATAGTGCTGGCGTGCCCCCGGAATGTCCCCAGCTCAGTGCTGTCTGTGGACATGGGAGACTGGGTGCCGTGGGTCTTTGCGCCCCCACCATTTGTGCATCCCACGTGGGGGGCACAATGGGTGCAGTGTGGCTATGCACCCCAAAGACTCACGTGTAGCCACGCTGCCCCATTCGTGCATAAGGCCCATTGATTGCTCTTTTCAGACCAGCACCCAAAGAACCATGCACCTCGATGTGACTGCTACAACCTGGTAAACATAAGCCATTTCTGGAGCAGTGTCTACTGTGCCTCCCTCACCCTGTTGCCACCATCATACCCTTAGACATTGGAGAGGGGATTTGTTACACCAATAATACCTTTACACATAATGAGCCCTATGCACTAATGGGGTGGAGTGGCTATGCGCGCGCAACTGGGGTGCACAACCACACTGCACCCTATGTGCCCCCCCATGCAGGATGCACTAAGGGGTGTACACAGCACATATGTGACCGATCCCCCTGCCATGCGAAGAGCAGCAGCATGGGGAGGGCGAGCAAGGGATGTGCTAGCACTATGCACCATGCACCACAGTGCATAGTGCTGGCTGCGAGGGTACGGAAGGTTGCACAGACTATGCCTGGGATAACCCTGTTGTAAACCTGATATGCACCCACAGGAAATACACCATCTGTGCTGGCGGACTGGAAATGGGCCCCCACCACCGCAGCCCACTAGCTGACAGGAAGGGCAGGGGCACCCGAACAGACAAGGGCCGGAAGAGCCATGGCAGTGTCCCCATGTGCCCCTCACCCCACATGACAACCCTATGCCCAATGCCAAACATGCATCACCCCTAAAACACCCATCAGTACCCCGATCCTGGTCACTGAAGACCCCCCCAGCATGCACACACAGACCCTTGTGCGCCCCGAACCCCTATGTGTGCAGCAACCGCCCTCTGCCACACAGCTTGGTACATGATCCCCCACTGTCACCCCATCCCCTGTACCTTTGCAGTGGTGCCACCTTCAAGATGACCTGTAGCACAGCCCTCCTCTCACTGCCAAGGCTGCTGGCCATCTGACATACACAGGGGCACGCAGCAGATGCACACCCGCATATGCCAGTTGGCTGGCAGCCATGGCAGTGAGACAAGGGCTGTGCCACCAGTTGTCATGGATGTGGCACCACCACTAAGGTACGGAGGACAGGTGTGATGGTGGGGGGGTGTTGGTGCCAGGGGGCACTGTCCAGCCAGTCTAATGGTTGGGGAGCCAGCAGGTGAGTGCAGTCACCAGTGGCAGTGGTCCAGCACAGGGTTGGCCCGCTGTGGGTAGGGGCATGGGTGGTGATTTGGACTGTTGCCCTGTGGCACTGGCCCTGCAGTGTGTGGGGGCTGTCAACCACCAGCCCCTATTGGCGGCATGTGTGTGCAGGTCCGGGCGTCTGCGGAGGGCATTCCCGCACCCGGACCCGTGCTTCTCCATACAGGGGATCCACTCCCTGTCCAGGATGGGCAACCGATTGGATGCCCAGCCAGATCTGCAGCTCCACCCCCAGATGCCCTGTGGAGTCCTACACACCAGTGGGGCAGGGCCGTGGACAGGTGCATGTCTGTTGTGCATACCCCAGGTGTGCACCTGTCCCAGGTGCAGTGCTGCATGGGTGGGTTACACGTGATTTGTGCATAGCTTGCATAGATTAGTGCACAGGGCCCATTAACTCTAATAACAATATGACCACTGTCTACAACCAAGCAAACAAACACCCCAAATAACTAACCCATCAATTACCAGTCCAATCCAAATGAAAACAAAAAGTTCTACAATTAAACCCATTATAATCACAATAAAAAAAAACTTAAAACCAACCCAACAAAAACACTCAGTCCAGCCACAGACACACTCTAACACAACAAATATCTAGCCATTTGAACCCCCAAGTATACAATAAGCATATAATAGTTTATATAAACTAAAACTTAAATAACTGCAGAAAGTCTGAGTCCAAGCAAGTTCAGAAACTTTTTTGCACAGTACTAATGTCCAGTTTCTAGGTCTGACATTTGCCATGCTGCCACCACATAGAGAGCAGACCTAACAGTCACACAATAAAAGGAAACATGTTATATATAAAATAAATAATGGGTAAGGCTGGTATACAAGGATGCATACCCAATGGGGAGCTAATAAGGACTATAAGGCCACAAGGCTGAAGGACAAGTGGCTTTGTTGCCCTGATTAGCCCCTCAGATGGGTATATTTCCAAGAGTTCCACCCTTACCCATTGTATGCTGAATATGATACATTAGGGTGGTTATTGTTAAAGATATTGCATTTGTGTTCACATTATGGCACCTGAGGGTCTCTTGCTACAAGAAGGGAATGGAGTGTAGTGAGTGCAGGCAGGAGTTTGGGGATTTCTGTGTTTAGAAGGGTTTTGTGTGTCTTTTTTCCTGGTTCTTTTACAGCTTGTTAATTGGTCTGGCTAGCTTTCTAATGATGTGTTAATTGTGTTATTAGTACAGTATTGTCCTGTAAAGTTTAATGTGGTGTAAGTCTAGGTAAACACTTTTTATTGGTGTAGGTACTGTATATAGTTTTAATTGTTTGGTTAGTGTAGGTGTATAGCTCTAATTAGTGTAGGTTTATAGCTGTAATTCTTAAATTAGTGTAAGTATATACTTTTAATTGACAGATTAATCACAGGTGTACAGGGAAATACTTGTGGCCTTTTCTATAGAAAAAAGTTTCCATCCATGTATTATAAAGCAATACAGCTCCTTGCAGACCATGGGCCCTATACACTAACTATGCACAGAACAAGCGTAACTCATCCGTGCTGCTCTGCACCCACGCACAGGTGTACACATGCCAGCATTCACAAATGATGGCTGCTGAACCTTGACCCCGTCCTCCCAGCATACAGCGGCTTAGGAGGAGAGCATGGCAGCCCTGGTGGACATTCAGTCAGATGCCCATCCTGGGACCCAGAGTGAAGTCCCTGCTGCACATCTGCAGGGGATCCTGGGACAGTGCATACACCACCTAAGAATAAACAATGGGCATTTGCCTGAATGGCCACCCCCAGCCCTCCCAGACAGCCCATCAGGATGGACCAGCTGTATGCAAGGGGATCCCGTTGCTGCTGCACCCCACCAGTAACCTGTGGGGGGGTGCGCACATATTTATGGCAGGTTCTCCCCCTCACGTACAATTTCCAGTCCTGGAGGGGTGAACAGTGTTATTCTGCATGGGCATCATGTGGGGCGTGATCCCTGGCACATCCCCATCCTGCCCCTGGCATGGTGCAGCATGGCCTGCTGGGGGATCAAGCACACATGGCACTAGCACTGCCATGGTGAATGGCGCCGGTGGTGTGCAGGTCCCCACTGTGTGGCATTTGGTTATAGCAATACCTACATGCTGTCCTTATGTGGTCCGTAACCATTCACGCATAGGCCCCATAAGAAGAACAGTCACAAAACCATAGGCAGAGTAGTTCAGATGGAACACAGTCTGCAGAGGAAGGGGAGCATTCTCTCACAGCAGAATCAAAACCCTAAAACAGAACTCTCAATTCGTAAATTAAGATTACATACTATCGATGAGTACCCAACTAGCTGCAGTAGATTCAAACCAGAAAATAGAGGAAGAGATGCTTACACCTCCACTTCCAGACTCTGTGAGGAGGGTCCACCACAAAACTAGATGTTTGACCGATTATGGCTTATATCCCAATCTTGCATAATGGTCCAGGATACAGTACACTCTGGAGGTTGCTTTTCAGCCCTATACCCAAATATTCCTAATGCAAGGCCACTCTTTCCACTCAGTACAGAGCAGTTAAGTGAAGTAAAGACAGTAAGGAATGAGAGGGAGAGAGAAAGTGAGATACCGAGACAGACAGACAGACAGAGGGAGATAGGGAGAAAAAGAGAGACAGTTAAGCACAGAAAAGTAAAATAACTTGCTGAAGGTCACAAGGTGAGCAAGTGGCACAACTGGGATTCAAACTGAAATCCCCAGATTCTGAATGCTTTACCTTAACACTGTAACACTGCCACTCTCTATCTCTCTCTTTTACATCTACAGTACATGCCTATGTATAACCACAGTAATGTAGCAGTGTGATGATGGAAGAGACCGGAAGTCCATATTATACAATGGCAAGAAAATTCCTTGAAACCTGATTGGTCAGTGTGCCCTGTGATGTTATTTGACAATAACATCACTGGATCAACTCCAGTCACACACATGGCCTCATAACATACTGTACATATGGAATCCTTCCCTCACTCAGCAGCACAGAAATTAGAACCAAGCCTATGGCAGTGCACTGAACCCCTCCATGCTCAGTTTGTACAGAAGCCCTAGCCCCCAGCAGCAACAAGAAACACTGAACCCTATCAGATTCACTTCCCACGTCCCTCACTACTCCAACTAACCATGCAGCCACATTAAAAATGGCAAAAAGAAAAGACAATTTGCTTCTCCACACCACTGCTGCTTGCAGCTACTGTAAAAATGACTGTCAGCGGACTCCCATTTGTACTTCCATTGTTGAGGCCATACATTGCCAGCATCACCAACCTGTACACAGCTAACATGATCTGCAATTAAAACAAAATAAATAAGTCGTCCCAGTGGCGCTAAGGGGCTGGATGCCTTACCTCATGCTATGCCGGTGATCTGGGTTCAGGAATGGACTCAGGTTGTTGGGGTGCCGGCATGGGAGGAGGGTCAGAACAGGACTGAGCAAGCCAGAAGGCAGCTCTTCTCTCCTGGGGATGGTTGCCACCTCCCCCCGGTAGTCCTGCTGCCATTGGGTGGAGGTTCAGTAGTTAGGTTAGGTAGCAGAGGCGACACGAAGGGAGGACACCTTGAGACGTGGCGTGCACATGCCTCCACATACGCGTGCATGTCCATGATAGGGGGCCTGGATCAGGGAGAAAAAGACAAAACTACCATAAAAATCTGTATGGAAAATAAATAAACCTAAAAGAAAGCTGTGATGCCAATCAGCTCCCCCATTCAGAAGAGTAATCTTGATTCAAGACATGGTCACTCCTGTGGCTGCTGTGTGCAACTGGCTTCACTCTCCCTGCCTCCAGCGCACAGTCACTCACACCAAACCACTTGGCCATTTCTCCACAAAGCCACCTGCAGCGGCTGTTCAGAAAATATGTAAACAAATATATTTAAAAAAAAAAAGTTGTAACTCATCTACTGCATTGTTGATACATGCCAGCTTACCAAGAGGGAATGGAACACCAAAAGTCTCTGCCTGGCTCCTTCTGACTCACACAGCACACTGCAGTTTCCTATCAAAGAAAAATAATACAAAAAAAGCGCACATTTATACCCTAGTCCCAGGGCAGGCAGTGGGACTGGATCAATCAAAGTGAACTAGCAGAGAGAGCTTACTAAAGAGGCGTCACAGGGAGAGGGGGACCCAGTATACCAAACCAAAAAAAGAACAGCTCCATCTGCAGGGCAAAACAATACAGCAGCACTATTTTTGCTATGTATACCTACACACTGAAAAAATGACTAAAAGATATATTTCTGCATATTTTTAATCTTTTTTTTGTAATGTTATTACAGAGGAGCCATTGTATAGTAGCAATAAGGCACTCCAGGGACATGTGTTATTGGGTAATAGTGTCACCTCTCAGGTGTTGAACGCACTCGGCATACAGCCTCATGCTTTAACCACCCAAGGCATGATGTTATCATACAATAATACACACCCTGTTTGTGCCTTATTGCTTAATTATCCAGTCCCCTGTGGCACAGCACTGACTTTACCCAATTTGATTATGGACACATGCAAGCTTATCAGATGGAATGCCACCTGGTCTCATGCTTTCTAATTCTAATTAGGAGGCAGTCTGGCGCAGTGGTTTAAGGCTCTGAGCTGCAAATCTGGAGACCTGGGTTTGAATCCCACAGCCCCCACTTGCATACTGTGTGACCCTGAGCAAGTCACTTAACTTCCTCGTGCTCCCAGGTTGCACCTGCAAACAAGCTTTCAGCTTAGTGTGTCTCATCTGGCAAAATAATTGGTTAAAAAAAAAATGCAGTTTTCCTTCATTGAAATATAGCAAGCTACATTTTAAAGTAGTAGCATGGGTCTCAAAATGTTTGATTACCTTCATAGGTATGGCTCTTCCTCTCCTAGGCTCAGATTTAAACAGAATAAAGCCAAACTTAAAACAATTAACTAAGTATTTCATAAATATTTTGACAGTACTTAACATTTTCGATTGTCAGAGTTCTGGACACAGGACCTGCAGCACTTGTTTTGCAGCAGCAGTGCCACAGCAAATGCACCAAAATGTTTGAATGTGATTTTCAAACATGTTGGGGTGGATTTTCCATCGTGAATGAATGCTGCAAGCCCTCATTGCGCCGAACATATGCGCATGGGGCTTGTGAATTCGCCAGGCGCAATTCAGGAATTTCCATCTCTTGTGCCCAGCATAGGTACTTAGACCAAATAAGTGTGGTCTTGCTTGCGCCGTCCCAGCAGGACTAAGTTACGGCGCTTGAGCCAGAGCGTTGTCGTAAGCAGTCGTAAATCATGGAAACTGTTGAAACTGCACCTGTTAATGGAAAATCGTGTGCAGTTGCGGCAAAGAGGATCAGTGCACAGCCGAATTCAAAGTCCTGTGGCACAGGGCTGGACACATGCCATGGGCCACCTTTCCAAAATCCTGCCTGTTGATGCATTTGCAACACTTTCCTCACTTTATAGCAGAAAAATGCCTTATGGAACATTTTTTATGCTTGTGTCATTTTTGTGACTAGAGATGGACAAAGTTGGCAAAATTCACAAATTTAGTGCAATTTAAGAAGTGTGGATCGATCCGCACAGTACAGAATTTCACTGCAAATGGTGGAATTCCACCCACAAAGTGCAGAATTTAAAGTGCAGAATTTCACCGCAAATGGTGGAATTCCGCCCATGAATGGTGGAATTTTGTGAGTGAAATTCAGTCATTTGTGGGAGAAATTCTGCACTTCACTGGCAGAATTCCACTGTTCACATAGAAAACATCACGATTTTCAGTGAAGTCAAAGTCGATGAGGGTAGGGAAAACTCTGAGAAAGAACGCAGAAGCGAATTTCGGTCACTTCACAGCAACTTCACCAGCCAATTCAAACTTTGGCACATCTCTATTTAAGACCCACTAAACTAAAACAAAGAAACTGTGCAGTCATCAGAACCAGAAAATACTGGAAGGCACCTGGGGCCCCCGGAGATGAAGCCTCCTATGAAAGGTGATACAAAGATATGTTAGCATATTGTCTCAATAGTTTGTGGCCTTGATAATAAGTAATAAAATTATTTACTTTCTGGTTCTTGGTCAGTGTACAGTTTCCTTGTTTTTGCTTTCTCGATTCTGTCTGTAACTGCAGCCCTTCTGGAGGAACGGATGTGCTCTCACTGTCCTTGCCTGTTGTCGTGTTTTTGTTGCATGCCTTGAAGAGCTATGCAAGGCATGGTATGAGAGGATACATGTTAAAATTGATGGGGGACAAAATAAGGACCAATAAGAGAAAGGGATGGTTTACTGAAAGAGTGGGTTCAAGGCAGAGCAGCTTACCAGAAGAAATTGTATACAGTAGGAACCTTGAAACATTCAAAATTAGACTAGACAAATACATGGGGGATAACATGATTATTTTGTCAGAACTAGCGGACAATTAAAATAGACACACTGTCTCCCTTTGCCTGAACTTTTATGTTTCCTAGCATGTGCGTAAGAAACATTTTGTTTCAGAGAATGGCATTTCAGAGGTGTGTCACAGACTAGACCAATAAAGAGTAATATGCTCTGGGCTCATCTCTGACAGTCCAATGACCATGCAAGCAGAGTATGACAGTGGTCACAGTTGCATGGTTGCAGACTTTGTGTACTTGAAAGGACTGAAGCATTCCTATGAGAGAGAGCACTTCAGTACCATCATTTGCATAAAGCCATCTAGCATGGGCGCCACCTCTGTGTAACAAAAAGCAGCCCTAAAGTAGCAGCAGAAGCTGAGTGATATTCTCCATAGTGCAAACAACAAAAAATTCCCACTGCCTCCCTCTATGTGCTGTGCTACCCCCACCCTCCATTGCTTTCTTCAGTGTCTACTCTTCAGTGATTGAATCGTGGGGTTTTAGTGAAGATGGGGATAACTAAGTGGCAAAATTAGGGCCAGTTGACAATGGTTTGAAAAACATAAGGGGGCCCACTGGAGTTCAGCCTCACAGTCCTGAAGTAACCACTATACAAATCACTCAGTGCTGTCATTTAATGGAAGGGAGCCGTGGTTAAAGATACAGCCCCCCTGAACTCCCAAAACTCCTGACATAGAATCTCAGCACTAGCATTATTTGTAGGATCCGCATTCTCACCCATGCCCCCCCTCTCTCCATATGCCTATCCTCCACCTCCATCCCTATCAGCCTATTCCCACATCCCCTGCTGTACTTAGCAGCTCCCTCATTGGGGACGATCGCCTCCAGTGAGATGCAGACCCCACAGTCATACACAGGTAGCTACTCACATGCCAAGTTCTTGGGGCAGGTATGCCGGTACTTGATGAGGACCGTCTCACAGCTGGCTCGGGCACGCTTGCACAGAGACTTGCAGGGCTTGATTGGCTTATGCTGGAAATCAGGGGTGCAGATTGGGGTGTACATGGCACAGAGGAAGAAGAGCAGGTCTGAGCTACAGTGGGTGCTTAACAAGCCCTTGACCATATTGTGTTGAGTCTCACAGCATTCAACTACCAATCCTTTGTAATGCAGCTGAGTCCCGCAAGCAGCCAAAAACCTCCTTAATGAAGCAAATGCAGCCCTCTAAAAGAAAATACAGAAAGTACAGCCCTCTAAAGGAAAATACAGAAAGAACAGCCCCCAAATGAAAATGTAGAACTCTATAAGAAAATACAGCCCTTTAAAAAACAATCAGTTGCATCCTCCGACCACAGGCACTCCAATTGTCAGCAATCTCCAGGTAGTATCTGGCATGCTCCCTGTTTACCCCAGCTGTATAAGGGCTACTAGGTTTGCTTTGAATTTGGTGCCCTTTTCACTTGTTCACCTGTTTGGCTGAGACTCCCAGGTGTACTGGATTGTGCTGAGTCTTGCGGCGTACCACTCCTGATCCTCTGTAATGCAGCCGAGTCCTGCAAGCAGCTGAAAACCTCTTTAATGAAGCAGATGCAGCTCCTTGTGTCTTTAGAAAATATTACCTGATATACTTATTCAGCAGCTGGTCTACAGGTGAAAGGTAGGAGTACTGCTGCTAAACCATGTGATGGTGCCAGCAAAGCAGTAGTTACAGCAATTATTTATTGTACTCTGAAGGGTAACATCTGTTGAAACTGTCAGTAAGCTGCTTTGGTGATGTGAACCAGTGAAACTGTCCAATCACCACAGATCGGTACTCAGGCTGTGACAAAACTGGTTCGTGGTTGGATAGATAAAGAAGGATTTATTTTAACCTGCAGTCTAACATAAAATTGGGGTTATTCTGAGAAGAATGTCTGGAGAGAGAAACATTGGTCTGGGTGTGAGAAGCAAATACAGTGGGGTGTGGTTGGGGGTGAAGATTTAGTTATACAATCGAGGCAAAGCATATAATATATGCAAAACTTATACATCTCTTACATATGTTGCATAAAATGATTGTTTCTAAATTTGCATGCTGAAACAGCAGAAAAGTACAATACTTTCATAACATCTGTCTGTCTATCTTTCTATATGACCATGCAATAACTAGTTATGGTGAGAGTTTGTTTATTTCTTGTTTTGAAAGGCTATCTTGAAACATCAACCTGCAAAAAGGTTAGTGGTGTTTCGTTTGTTATTCAGCCTTCTGTCAGAGAATTTTGCTTTCATCAGTCATGTGCTTTTTTACATTTATGATACAGGACATTTTGGCACGTTTTGGTAAAAGCACCAATGCTGCATATCGGTTTTAATTATACAGACAAGTGATAGGGAAAAAGGCGAGGCTGAGATGTCCCTGAAATTTACACAGCCATTCCTCTCCTCGTCATTAGAAAAATAGAAACATAGACTTTGACGCCAGATAAAGACTGTTTGGCCCACCTAGTTTGCCCATTTCCCTACCTACTGGATAACCTGCAGATCCTAGTTAACCAACAGCTTACTTCTTCCTACCCCCCACAAGAATTGCCTTTTGTCTGTTCCATGCATTCTTGAATTCCCCCACTGTTTTTGTCCCCATGACCTCCTCAGGAAGGCCGTTCCATGTGTCCACCACCCTTTCTGTGAAAAAATGCTTCCTTACATTGCCCCGGAGCTATCCCCCCCCCCTTCAAATTGGGTCCCCTTGTTCTCGCACATCACTTTTTCTGAAAGATGATACCCTATTGGACTTTGTTGATTCCCTTGAGGTACTTAAAAGTTTCTATCATGTCCTCCCCCCTTCCTTTCCTCAAGAGTATACATATTAAGCTCCTTTAATCTCTCTCTCTTTCGTATGGCTTCTGTTGCAGACCCTGCAACATTTTAGTTACCTCCTTTTGGACTGCCTCCATCCTGTCTATGTCCTTGCAGAGATGGGGGCCATTTCTCAAAGCCCTGCGAATGACACAAGGTGCCTGCGCCAAACAGATTTGGTGCAAGGTGCACCTTATGTCCAGGACTGCCCTCCACACTATTCACAAAGGTGGCCTGCATCAACCGCAGGCCACTTGCCACACACAGGGCTTGTGCCAGCCCTGTGCCCTTCAGTGCACTGCGGCACGGCACTAGGGTGACTGAGTCCGATGCAAGCTGCATCCTGCTATTCACAGACAGCACCCAGTGGGAGAAATTCTAAGTGCCCTTAGACTGGGCTGGCGTAATGGGACTTAGACATTCTCCCCTGGGTGACATGCCTATGTGTGGCACACCATGGGCGTCGGTCCACCCACTAAACTCCCATGGCCCTGTAGCATGTAGTGTGTGGCCCCCATCCTAGTGGCCCACTGGCACCCCTCTCAGTTCCCTGATGCCTGCCTAATCAGTGCCACCTCAGAGCCACCTTATAGTACTGCAGTGCCCCCCCATGCCCCAGTAGGTGGTGCCCACTACCTCCATCGGCCAGGCCCGACCAATACCCGGCACATCCCACCTCTCCCCTCCGTGGTCACTGCACCACTAGAGTGGGTTACCATGCCCATTACCTGGTGGGCTGGGGGACCTGTGTTTGGCTCAGGTGGCCTGTGCCAGAACCATGTGGTGCACCAGGCATTTGCCGCAGGATTCCAGTTGATGCATGTGTGGGGACTTAGTCACCGGGAACCCTCCTGTACCTGAATCAGGTGCAGGGTCCCTGGTGCACCAGGCATCAGCGCAAGCTGCTGTTTGCCGCAACTTGCACCAGCCACAGGCCCCTTTGAGAATCGGGCCCGGGGTCTCCAGAACTGCATGCAGTACTCCAGATGGGGTCTCACCAACTGTTTGTACAGAGGGATAACAACTATTTGTTTTCTACTGGTGATGCCTCTCCCTATATATCCCAGTATCCATCCAGCCATCCCTACTGCCTTCTCACATTGCTTGCTTACCTTTAGGTCATCTAAAATGACTACCCCACATCCCTTTCCATTTTTTGTTGTTGTTACTACCCCCCATTGTGTACTCTTCCCCTGGGTTTTTGTTTCCTAGGTGCATTACTTTGCACTTTGTTAGGTCATTATTCTATTATTACCAGGATTAGCTATAATTTATGTATAAACACAGTGGGTGCTCAGAGTACAACTCAAAATGAAGAAAATGTGACAAATCAAGTAATAGAACAGGGTATTGAGGATTTTACTTCAAGTATGGCAAATCTTGCACTGTATTTGCTTCAGGTTTTGAAAATCCCTAGACATTCTCAGTCATGGATACCCAAGGCATGTAAAACCTCTAAGATAAATACAGAATCAATGTTTTTGCTGTGCATTTTTTTTTCTCTTAGTACTTTTTTCCCCTAGGTAACCAGTGAGCCTTATCTTTGCATCCTGGCATCCTCTGTGGTCTCTGGCTGCCATCCTGTGGACCTTCCAGGCTCCAGTTTGGGTCCTGCAGCTCCATCCCCATGGCTTGCCCCCCACGGTGGGGAGGTGGAGAGCCCTTCACTTGCTCATCCACCAAGACCAGATCCAATGCTGCTGTGCTCCCCTTGGAGCTGAAAGCGTCCCCCATAGAGTCGGCCATCATGCCTGCCGCCATGACTGGTGCCCATTTTCCCTGTTCAGTGCTTGCCCCGACATGTGTGGTGTGCAATGACATCAAGGAACAGGAACACACACGTTTCTACACACAATCCTTCCCGGAATCTGCCCCAGCATGTCGCCCCGTGCTGCCTATGCACTGTGTCACCCCCAGCCTCTGCAAGGGGCCGCTGGTGCACCTACGGCTGCACACTCCCCCTCCCTGGAGAAGGAGAGCAGTCCTATGGATGCTCAATCCCTCTCCTCTCCCACTGACACCCCGACGACTCAGTTCTGCTCCCCAACCCAGGTCGTCAGCGTGGTAGGAGGTGTGGCGTGTGGCGCCTCAAACCTCAGCACCACCGGGCCGGCTTGCAGTGCACTTTTTAACATAACACTCTGATCATTACTAGCCCGGTGTTTGGATCAAGTTTTCCTATTGTGTTGTGTCTGTCCTTTTTTGGGGGGGAGGGTTTCCTCGGTGGTGGAGTTGGGGGCCAGTATTATATGTAACAAGATCCCGGGGGTTGGTTCAGAGACAGCGGGTGATCTGCCAGAGTAGATTTGATGCTATCATAGCGATTGGAGAGGGGGCTCAAATGGGAATCAGTGAAAGTCAGTTCCAGTTCAGAAACAGACACTGGAACTGCTCTGCCCTGGGAAAGAGGACTATCTTTGTAAAGGAGCTGAGAGTGGGTGTTTTTCCTATTCATTGATACTTGCATGCTTTGCTAGGCCTACGATCTGCAGACAATGTCAGGGTCCTTAACTCAAGTTTGGTGTAATCAATTCAGCTGTGCTTCACACTAAGCCAAGGTCATCCAGAAAAGTAAAAAGATGTGTACATTACTACTACTTGGTTAATGCCTACCACAATGCCCCCACACTCAACAAAGAAAATCTTTGTTTTACTTGGGATGTATTTGGCATTTCTGTGAAAATGGACAGCACGGTGACTTTTCAGCTGGCATTGTCACCTTGAATTTTTGCAGGGGCATCATGACAGCCTAAAGGCTGTGTATCTGGACAACCTACACAGTAACTTCTCTTAAGTCCCGGTGTGCACAGAAACTATGATAGACTTTATCTTTTTAACTAAGGACAAAGCAACACAGGGTGCTCACTTCCAATAACCAGGTAGGATTTTTCAATTGCACCCCTCAGTCTCCAAATACCCAGTAGTGGGGAAGAGGGACAAGCAGCCAGAGAATAAGATAATGTAGCAGTGCAATAAATACCATTTTTTTCCAAAAAGTTGGTTTCAGTAGCAATCAATAAAAATATTAGCATAACTATAAAACGACTTTCCTGTGTCACTCGTATGCTGTGCACCATGACTTTTTTTTCTCGATTCCAATTCTTGCCAGGTTTACAATGCTACTCTTTTTTTTTTACTCATTGTTCATGCCCACTGCTCTCTCCAACCCCTCTACTTCTTGCGACCTCCAGGCACCTTCTGATACCCCCAACACCTCCAGCCTAGGGCCACCTGCCTCCATGAAGTCTTGGCTCTGAAGTTGGGGTGGGGGAGTACCCCTGGACATCTTGTTGTGTCAGGTGGGGCATGTGCTGGAGAGGTAGGGGGACCCAGATATACTGAGGTGATCTTTGTTGCAGAGATGCTGAGGTCGTGGTCTTTTTCTCATGTTTTTGCCCTCCTGGGATGTTGTGAGCAGCGATGCCAAGGCATGCATGTACACCCCATGCTCAAATCCCCATGCCGGCATCTGTGATGTTCCTCCTCCCAACACCATCTCTAGCTGCACTGCCACCTGGGGTCACCCAGGTGGCAGTATTGAGGCAGAAAATGGAGCCCTCCCTCCCCAGAGGTGGAGAGTGTCCTCTGGGATGCTCAAGCCTCCTCATCTGAGCCAGCACCCTCCCCCCCCCGCCGTCCTGAGCTCATTCCTCAACTCAGTGCTATTTCTAAGCCCAAAGTGATGGCCATCTTATTTCTTGAGAAAAAAAGACTAAACTAAAACATTTATAAAATGCTCAAATTTGGTGGATGTAGAAAATTTCACTACCCAAGAAAACTGAAATATGCTGGAATTTTTATAGTGAAAGGAAGTAGTGTTGCATTGTTTGCCCAATGTCATTGCACTCCTGATTCAAACAAAAGGAAAAAAAAACAAACAAAACAGGAGACACTGTTAATTGTGAGGAGGGTAACTAGAACAAAAATGAAAATCACTGCTAGGTAGTGTTGGGGAAGTGGGGAAGTTACTTTGAAAACATAATAAATTACCATAACTATTTACTGTCAAATATTTTTCAATAAGTTACAGTTAATTATAATATGGCTATAAAAAAATCCAGTAATCTGATCGGCTGAGGAGCTCGGAACCCAGTGCTGATATCCTATGATGCAGCACTGGAAGAAGGTCCAGTAGCCTTTTCACAGTAAGAACAATAGTACCAGCCATTCCTGACTGCTATCACAAATGTGGCTGTCACCTTTACTCACTAAAAAAAAAACCTTCAACTAGGCCCTAAAAATGAAAGTGTCTTAAATTTATAAACAGAATAATTAAATGTTATTTGCCCTCATAATACTCTTGTTACACCACACATTCATAACTTAAAAAATGAAGTACTACAGTACTTAGAATTGTAATTTATGGTGTTTATTTGCTGACCATGAAAAATTACCCTTTTATCCTCACCTGCTTACTAGGGAAATCTGTGTTGTTTAAGTTGTTGCAGATAAAATAAAAGCCCTGGTTCCATCTGAGGCCTTCTGTCGTATGCTAGTGGGAGTAAACATTCTGTCAGCAGAACTGAACAGAGGTATGAATTATTGCATTCTATCTGTAGTAAACATTCCATATCTTGAATGTTGGCAAGACAGAAAATAAGCAAGACAGAGAAAAAGGGAAGGAATATTATAAAGAAGAAGAAAGAAAGATGAGAGAAATGGGTAAAAGGGGGTGGGTTGGAGGAAACTAGATGGTTTAAGAGCTAATTAAAAATACATGAATTTTGCTGTATATGATATTTAAACCTGAGATGGCATGTCAGTGCTGGGATGTGCAGGAACCATTTAAAAAAAGTCATATAACATTTTTCTTTTTTGATTTGGTGCATTTCTTCACACAAACACACAAACATCTTGGACCCATTTTATAATCACAGTAAGACACTCCAGGGTGTACACTGTGGTGGGATAACAACACTTCTGGGGTGGTTGAAGTGAAGGCACTTGGCAATGCCTCATGCCACACCCAAGGTGTGCCACTATCCAACCACAACACATACCCTGTCATTTAGTTATTTAACCGGGTATAGCACACTAAGCTGGAAGCTTTTTTACAGGAGCAACCTGGAAGCACAAGGAGGTTAAGTGACTTGCTCAGGGTCACACAGTATGCAAGTGGCAGCTGTGGGATTCAAACCCAGGTCTGGTCTGCTGGATGTCACCAGATTTGCAGCTCAGAGCCTTAGACCACTGCGCTATAACACCCTATCATGCCTCATTGCTTAATTGTTTTTTTCTGTTTGGTAGGACAGTCTTCACTCCTGTTAAAAAAAGACAAGGAAACACAGAAAATAACCACCTGGATGCCTCTGCCACAGCAGTATTGATCTCTAGAGGGACACTAAATGAGACTGTCAATATTAATGTGTTCAGTTCTGCAAAGTGAAAAATTGGATAAAAGCAGGAGTATAAAAATATCGATAAGCTCAAAGTAATAAAATCGGATATAAAAAAATCAATGTAAGCAATATGGAGGAATGCGGTAAAGCTCTTGAACGGACTATTTTATCTCTATTTTATGTCTTAATTATAATAAAGTTATAACTTCTGATTTGTTTCTTATGTTTATTGCTTAATCTTTAAAGTCTTGTCAGATTTTTTATAACCATATTATAGTTACAATAAGGCACTCCAGGGTGTGCGTCGTCCCTGAATAAAGTCACGCCTGGGGTGGTGGAAGCACTTGGCCTGAGGCCTCATGCTTTGACCCACCCTAGGTGCGACATTATTCAGCGATGATGCTCACCCTGTCATACCTTATTGCCTAATTATTACTTATGTATAAAAAGTCATAATTAACAGTAATAGTGGTGCAAGGCACGTTACTTGGTATGTTTCCTTATGTTCTTTTCAGTAGGTGTCCTCTGTAGATATAAATACTGCATGTTTTATTTACAGTGTTGGAATACCAAATTAATCTAGGTCCTGCAGTTGTCAAATTTCTACTTAATGCTGGTAAAGTGTGCAAGGACATCGTCATGGAACGAAAACAGATCCCACCTAATAGGAACTAGAATTTATATTACAGTAACTCACTACTTTTTCCTTCTAAAGAAGGACCATGTAGGTTCGAAAGCTCACAATTTTCTGTAAATCTCTGTTGGTACAATCAATCAATCAATCAAAACTTTATTTATAAAAAGGCGCCTTTCTAAAAACCAAGGCGCCTGTACATCCAATAATAAAACAATATTAATAAAACAATAAATTAACCACACTAATAATACTTAAAAATCATTATATGCTTGTTATAAAGATATGTTTTAAGTGCTCCCTTAAAAGTTTCGACGGTAGGGCAATCTTGTACCTGACGAGGTAGAGAATTCCACAGGGTCGGGGCCACAAAACTAAAAGATCTGGCCCCAGAGGTCTTCAAACGAACCCTGGGAATCTCTAGCTATCCCTCATCAGTGGATCGGAGAGAGCGGGGGGAACAGTAGGGATGAAGAAGATCTTTCAGGTAGCTAGGTCCCTGATCATGTAGGGCCTTATAGGTCAGCAAACTGACCTTGAAGGTGATATGCCAGCATATTGGCAGCCAGTGCAGTCCGTGAAGCACAGGCATTATAAGACTGGTCCTAGAAGAACCTGCCAATAGTCTGGCTGCCGCGTTCTGTACTTGCTGCAAGCGGCGAATATCAACCCCCGGTAGCCTAAGATACAGGGAATTGCAGTAGTCAAGACGGGAGGTAACGAAGGCTTTGGCCAAAGTAGGAAGATCATCAGGAGGAACCAGGTGCTTCACCCGGGCAATGTTCCTCGGGTGGTAAAAAGAGGCTTTGACAACTGCCAACACCTGTGATTTAAGTGTCAAACAGCTGTCAAAAACAACTTATCACTGTATTTTTGCTTGAAAGTACGCTTATTAATATATGGTATCAAATCACCTATTTTGTGCATCTCATTATTTTTAGGAATACAGTAATATTGTTTAATTTACTTATCATTGTATTTTTGCTTGAAAGTAAACCCTTATTAATACTAATTATTTAAAAAAAAGTACTTTTTTTCATCAACTACAGTATTTACAAGTAACTAGTTACTTCCCAACACTGCTACTTGGATACTGAGCTCAACTGACAATGGAGTCTGCACAACAGTGTATCTTTCTGCTCTAGATATCTTAGTGTATACTATGATTCTGCATTGAATTTGTGATGGGCATAAAGGTAGATGTCATCTCATCTCACCTTATATGGGCTAGTCTGCAAAACTCGAAAGTTGTACTGTAGCATAGCAACATAGATCTGTTAGCAGAAAGAGACCAATGATCTAGTGAGTCTGCCCACATTATGCCACCTCACCCTGGCCTAGTGTTGTAGAGATTGTCCCACCCTGCCCCCATCAACAACTCTCCCTCCTGGTGCTCCCCTGTAAGCAGAAAGGGGTGTTTCCATCCTTCAGTTTAATGCATCTGAACTGAGATTCTATTGGTCAGCAATCATTGGCCTTTGCTTTAAAGGGACACTGTCAATGCTCTTAGGCTTTGAAGTGTATCTAGTTTAAAAAAAAACACATATTATGATTGGCCACATTTTGTAAAGATTGGTGATGTTGTTGTTAGTTTGATTCTGATTCATTTTTTATGTGAAAAACAGACTGCGCCCCCACCCCCATACTGGTGGTACCACACAAACGTGTGTTGTTTACAGCCCTTGACCAGCTTCCATGCCATAGTTCCTGGATTTGCAAACACCCCAGCACAGTTTGTCACTCATGATGCCGTTGGACGAGAGGGAGGGAGGTATTGCATCATGAGTTACTGCACTGTTTTGGAGTCTTCCCAATGTTCAGGAAGTAATCGGAGAACAAGGATTAGAATAATACAAGGTTGGGAATAATTACACCATTGGCAGGTGTTTCATTTCTACTAAAAAAGGAAACGGATAAAATCACCAGCAGCAGTAATGAATTTTAGAGCAGGTAAGGAATCATAAAATAATGGGTTTCAACTGGAAATATATGAGGAAAAAGGGTTTTAACAGTGTCCCTTTAACTTGTTACCGAATGCCATTCTAATTTAGAAGTTGAATACTGTCACTAAGTCACTAACCCCAGTTTTATTCTAGTAATTAGTTTACTGGCGGTGTGAACCTGTTCACAACTGCCATTTTCTGCACTGATTTACTCAACAACAGTTTTACTCCAAATATCTGTGGATAATTTGCAGTATAGCGGCAGGGTGCAGAGAGCCAGTGGTGATGTTACGCTCCAGAGAACAAGCAGCTGCTTGTTGCACCAGCATCAAAAGGTACACTAAAATGGAAAACAGACCAGAGATTATCTTTGAATGCAACAAGTGTTAATATAAACAACTTTGTTGTCACTCTTGTATTCTTAGATTTTTATTTTTGTGTACCACTTTTGGATATGGAGTAAGTGAAAAAGAGAGGTGAGTGTGTGGTGGGAGCAGTGAAGGAGACAACACAAGCATTGCTGTTTGCTGTCCCATTAGGTCTAAAACTGGTCCTGAACAGAGAAATGTTTATTGTTGTTGAACCCACCTAATCTGAATTAATTGTAAAGAGACTAAAGACTGGTGCCATCAAAATGAAGTCTGAACAGTATAACTAATAAGAAGTAAAAAAGCTAATTAGAAACAAACACCTAAAATAGAATGTTTTACAATGGTAGACCTGGCATCAGTAAAATGCAACAAAAATCAGAATCTGTGGATACATAAGTAAAACATTTTTGTGATTTTTGTAAATAAATCTGTATCTCTTGGTGGTGAGAAATAAATCATGCTGATGTTTAATTACAAGTTAATATGATATGATTTTAAAGTACATGTTATGGTTTATATTGTTATCAAATAGCAAAAGCAAAAACTCCTTTGAGAAACAAGCTATAAACAATAGGACATCAGGGGCCACCGACAGTGGAGCACATCATCAAGTAGCAGCCAACAAGGATCCCAACAACCCCACCCCCAACACTCACTCCACCGACAGTGAAGCACATCACCAAGGAGCAGCCAGCAAGGTTCCCAACAACCCCCCCCCCCACGCTCACTCCACCGACAGTGAAGCACATCACCAAGGAGCAGCCAGCAAGGTTCCCAACAACCCCCACGCTCACTCCACCGACAGTGAAGCACATCACCAAGGAGCAGCCAGCAAGGTTCCCAACAACCCCCACGCCACTCCACCGACAGTGAAGCACATCACCAAGGAGCAGCCAGCAAGGTTCCCAACAACCCCCCCATGCTCACTCCACCGACATTGAAGCACATCACCAAGGAGCAGCCAGCAAGGTTCCCAACAACACCCCCCCCACGCTCACTCCACCGACAGTGAAGCACATCACCAAGGAGCAGCCAGCAAGGTTCCCAACAACCCCCCCCCACGCTCACTCCACCGACAGTGAAGCACATCACCAAGGAGCAGCCAGCAAGGCTCCCAATGACCCCCACCACCACCACCACCACGCTCGCTGCACCGACAGTGGAGCGCATCACCAAGGAGCAGCCAGCAAGGTAACTACAGGAGGCCTCGTCATACTTCCCGGGTCAGCTATTGTTTGTGGTTGGGTGTTTAAATGCATTACTGAACAAGGATGCTGTTTGTGTCGGCATAGAAGAACAGATAGTTTTTGCAAAGTGCTGAAACAAATTTACTGCCTCTTATTTGTGGCGTCACTTTGTGAGTCTCAAGAGTTTGTTACATCCACACTGGGACTGCTCACTGGTGTGCTGTCTAACCTTGCTAGCATTTAACATCTTCTCTGTTAATGATATCTGCAATGTTCTTACTTAAAGTGTTTTAGTGTAGCTCAGTCTTTTGAACTGTACCTGATTCCTCTGTATTGTTCCTCCTGGGCTGCACATGCACAGTCAGGTCCTCGCTATCCCTTTGTCCTCAGTTCCCACCAGATATCCGATTCCTTGTCCCCTGTCTCTCTCAACAGGCTCCAAATGAATCCACCCCACACACACACACACACACACACACACACACACACACACACACTCGCTCCACTGACAGTACAGTGCATAACCAAGGAGCAGCCATCAAGGTAACTATAGGAGGCCTCTTCATACTTCTCGGATTAGCTATTGTTTGTGGTGGGGGGTTAGCCCGTTAATGCTGGGTATACCCAACTGACAGTGACTTTTCAACAGCGAGGTCCCCTACAGAGACTACAGCACCATGCCGCTGTAGGGAACCTGCTGGAACCTGGCACTGTCTGTCGGGGGTCCTGCACCCCCCCCAAAATCAGCTGCGACTTGAAGCTGATAATCCTAGGTGGGGGGGTGCAGGGGGCACATCCCCCCAAGTGGGGGGGTTCAGGGGCAAAGCCCATCGAAGAAAACACTAAGTGGCACTGGAAACCAGCAGCTGACTGCAAAATGCAGTAGACCTACCAGTTTCAGTGTCAGGGCGTTCAACAAAAATGTTGTCGAACACCCATCATGGATCCTTGATGTTGCATGTTGACTGCCCCTCCCACCCAAGGTCATTCCTGTATTTATAGGGACCTGCTGGTCAAATGACTGCTACTTTTAGTAGCAAAGTGCCAGCTTTCCCATTTGCTGTTTATAGTCTCTGACCACTAGGAGTCAGACATTGCTGTTGCCTTACAGCCTTGAACACCCTGCTCTCTCACTTCCTCTAAGCTCTAGACCCCCGCTCCCCTTCTGTTTCTCCTGCACTTACTTCCTCCTTCCAGTCCAGGGATTTGAATCCCTGATCATCTGCACCATAGGTGGATACCCTACCGCTGCACCACTGTTCCTGGCATATACTTGACTCATCATTTAGTCAACTTCCCCTGTCTGACTCCTACACCTATCCTATTACCCCCTGTCTCTACCCCCATCTACATATACCTTGCACAATAATGTTGCTCTCACCTTGTGTTTTCTTCTACCTTTATCTCTCCTGGTCCTCTCTTCACCCCACACACACGCACACATGCACACACACACAGACACACAGACACACAGACACACACACACACTAGCCCAGCTCACCCCGACCTTTTATATTATATTAACCCACAAACCTCACTGGGCAGTGCCATCAGTGACTACCCACACCGTGACACTCAACCGCCTGGTATGGTTCTCTGCTCAACAACCCACTCCTTGTGCCAGTTCTTACTCTTGCTACCCCATGTACTCTCTCTCTCTCTCTCTATTCTTCCCAATGGGGCCAACTCTCCCAATCATAAACAGTTAGTCAAACATAAGTTTCTAAACTGTGTCCTCTTTAGGCTAGCACTTTTTCTTCTTCTTCTCTCTGGCAATGTTCACCCCCAACCCCGGACCCACTACCTTGCCTACCTATATTACTTATAGGGACAGTGGTCCAACACTAGCCTCAATTAACATACGCAGTCTGACGCAGAAATTTGACCTCCTCTAAGGCTGGGCTACTCAGCACAATCCAGACCTCCTGGCTGTGGAGGAAACATGGCTCTTTCCTAAAATCCGCGACTCTGCTGTTGACTTGGCAGGCTACATGCTCTTCAGAGATGATAGGCAGGGTAAAAGGGGTGGAGGTTGTGCCATTTATCCCCACGACTCTCTTCAAGGTCAGATCCTACACACCACTTTATCCTGTTAAGGTGCCCAAGCCCTTCCAGTCAAAATTACTATCGGTAACTCTGGCAAGTCACTATTAGTCGTGGCTGTCTACATTCCTCCCCGCAGCCCAAAATCTGCCTTCAACTCCATTCTTGACTATGTTTCCTGGTTGCCCACAAGAACCGAGGTCATCATTCTGAGTGATTTTAATATCAACTGGTCACCCCCCCTTAGCCACCCAGTACAGAGATGCTGCAGCGGCCATTAACCTAACCCAGGTTGTGTCAGCGCCTATGAGGATCAACTATAGAACAGGGACCAGTATCCTGATTGATCTTGTTCTCACAAACCATCCTGAAAGACTTCTTAATGTCTCTGTGCTACCTGATACTCTCAGTGACCACTCCCCCATCCTCTGCTCTTGGTCACACCAATCCTCGAAACACCCCCAAAGTTCTCCTATCTACACTTCCTCAAAAAAAGCTCCCTAACGCAACTCAAGGAGTACCTGCTATGCTCTCCTTGGTCCCCTCTCGACACTGCTACTTGTGTTGATAGTGCTTTAGCTCTCTTCATTTCACTTTCAACTCAGCCTGCGACATATTCACCCCGTATACCAAACATTTATTAAAAGGCCCTGGAACCTCTTGGCTTACTCCTTCACTCCTTGACCTGATGCAAAGGCCCTTACATCTGGTCATGCTCCTGAGAGGCAGTGCTATAGGGCTGCGACAAATGACTGTACCAGAGAAATTCATTGTGCTAAAGCAGTCTTCTTCCAAGCTCACCTTATCTCCTCTTGGTGTGAAGGGAGGAGATTCTGGGAAAATATTAAGGACCTAAGAGGTAAACCTAACTCTCCCCCCCTTCCGCTGAACATAAATGGTGTTACCTCCCAAGACCCACAGCATATTGCTAACACCTTTAATGCTGCCTTCTGTGACCTAAGTGGAGTTCTACCCCCTGAGTTTTTCAACACTCCTCTTAATTCTCCACCTCCCCCCTCTAGTGTCTCTCCATTCCACTTTAGGACCATTTCTCCCCGTGAAGCTAAATCTTACCTCACCAAGATCCTAGGTAAATCTAGATTTAGTGCTGATTCACTGGATCTGAAGCTCATATCTATGACCCAGGATGTTGTGCTTTTCCTCCTTACCAAATTCCTTAATCTTTCCCTTTGCTTGGGACAGTTTCCTTCTCAATGGAAATCTGCTGTTGTTACACCTATCTTTAAAAGTGGTGACAGAACCTCCCATAACAATTATTGCCCTTTCTCTATTCTTCCACCCATTTACAAAGTCCTTGAAAGGATTGTATCGGATTAATTTACAGAATATCTACAGAACTACAACCTTCTATGCCCGCAGCAGCATGGCATTAGGCAGGGCCGCAGCACCACCACTGTGCTTCTGGAGTATACAGACTTTATACATAAATCCCTGGACTGTGGCCACCTAGTTGGGTCTGTTTACATAGACCTAACTAAGGTCTTTGATACAGTCAACTACTCACTTCTTCTTGATTCTCTCTCATCTCTAGGTTTCTCTGTGGATGCCTCTTCCTGGTTTTCTACCTACCTGAGTGTCTGCTCACAGAGAGTAAAACTCAACGAAACCCTCTCCACCTGTTTACCAGTTCACACTGGAGTCTCCCAAGGATCAATTCTTGGTCCTCTCCTGTTCAGCCTGTTCCTCAACATCCTTTCCCAAGTCTGCTCTGGGAAGATGTTACTTTACGTGGATGGCGCAATTATCTACAGTAGTTACCCGGACACTTCCCCCTTTCAGAATGACCTCCAACTGTTCTTCTCTGAATCTGAATCATGGTTCTCCCACCACAAACTCTTTTTAAACTATAAAAAAAGAACAAAGTCATGGTATTTGCCAATCCTCATAACAAATTCAAAGGCACTTCCCTAAATATTCTCAAGTGCCAGCTCGCACCCCTGGAACAGATGACTCACTTCAAATATCTAGGTGTCACTCTGGACTCTACACTCTCATTTCAGGAGCATATTGACCAAATATATAAGGTGGTAAATACCAGAATTGGCCTTCTCTATAGGCAAAGGTCTTGCATGTCCTCCAAAGCCCTGCGTCTGGCTGTTACCAGCTCAGTACTATCCATAGTTGACTATGGCATAGTTATATATGGTTCTGCTGCTGACTCCTCTCTTAGAAGGATCAAGGTCTCCCTGAATAAAGCTTGTTGTCTAGTCACCAGTTGTAATCATCTCATTCACACCTGTGAGCTATATAAACAAACTGACTGGTTGAACTTTGAGGGAAGGCTTGCCTAC
Source organism: Neoceratodus forsteri (assembly GCA_016271365.2). Classification (NCBI taxonomy): domain Eukaryota; kingdom Metazoa; phylum Chordata; order Ceratodontiformes; family Ceratodontidae; genus Neoceratodus; species Neoceratodus forsteri. The sequence continues at coordinate 1,272,996,952 of CM057450.1, read as the reverse complement.
CACACCTGCCTGCTAACCAAGAAATTGTCCATTGGCCTCTTTCCATCTACCACCTGCTACCATTCACTCTACCAGAAACTCCTCTAAAGCAACTTTCTTAGTACCATTTTGTAGGACCTCCCAGGGGCAGAGGGTTCTTATGTACAGAGCCCCCCAATGGCTCAATGGGTTTCCCCAAGAGATCTCCTCCACCTATAAACTTGGCCATTCAAAAAACTGCTCAGACATCATCTCCTTACTACCAACAGCTGTGACTGACTATAGCACCAACACTTATCTCCTTACATTACCCATCTAACCCTGTAGTTCCCTTTTGCTTGACAATGTCCTCTCGGACTGCTGCTTTCTTCTTTCCTACTTCTGCTTCCTCCTCCCACTTACTCCCCCCTCCTTCCCCTGTTTGACTCTGCCACACCACAACTACCCCCCTCTTATCCCACAACTTCCTCCCTTATGCCTGAACCCCCTCTGTTTAGTGTTATTACGTTGCCTCTGAATACTTGCTCCTTGAGGATAGTACCTGTTGTTAACAGTTGGATGATGTTATTTGTAACTTTTGCTGTCTCACCTATTGTACCCTGGTTGCATCCAGGTTTTGCCTCATTATATGTACCAGCTGACATACAGCCTTTGCAAATGAGTCCCTGAATCAAAGGACTGTACTGCAATTCTGATTTTCTCAATAAATATAAAAAACAAATATCGAGTAATGGGCAACAGTGGCTTGCAAAGGCTTGCACTGCACTTGTCCTTGCCCACAACCCCGAGGATGTGATATTCACTCGGTTAACACATCAGCACTATCCAACTGAATATAAGGCCATGTCAGGACAGTGGAAAGCAAGTAATGCTGCCCTAACATGGTTAACTGAAGTGCACAAAACTGCTGTGCCCCCAGAACTGTTAGAGCTTGGAGCCCCCACTGCAATATTCAGCTGGCAACATGCAAATGAGTTAATTTGGCATGCAAGGTGCTAAGAGGCCATGTGCACGCCCATTATGGGCTAATTTGCATGGGAAGCAGTGGCAGGTTTTCACCCCTTCTGTAGCTGGCTGCCACTTCAGGCATGGTGACAACTGGCCTTCCATCCCAGTCGACCATCTCTGTAAATGTACAGCTTTCCTCTAGTGTGTAGTGGCACCCCCTGCCCTCTGATACCCATTGCCATACAGTTAACTATTCTCTGGTGTCCAGTGGCACAGTCCACCCTTTGATCCCCATCCCTGTACATTATGTTGTATTCCCTGGTGTCTAGTGGAATTCTTCATTCTTTGATCCCTGTTCCCATACATTATATTGTATTCCCCAGTGTTTAGTGGCTCCTCCTACCCTCTGATTACCTGGCTTCATGAGAATGTGTCCCTGCTGTCCAGTGGTACCACCCACCACCCGCTAAGCACCCAGAACTAGCCATGTCACACCTGTGCTCCGTGAGCTGCACTGGCTGCCCATATACTGGCCAGTCACCTTCAAGGTTGAGTTGCTGACCTACAAAGCCCTACATGGGCTGGGACTGCACTGCCTGCAAGACCTCCATCATCCATAGTGCTCCTGCCGCTCACTCTGCTCTGTTGATGAGGGATTGCTAGAGATTCCCAGGGTGCATTTGAAAACCTTGGGGGCTCACTCTTTTACTTATATGACCCTGACCCTTTGCAATTCTCTACCTCGTTGGATTAGAAAGTGTCTGACCATTGAGGGTTTAAAATCTGCTTTAAAAACTAATTTATTTGCTCTTGCTTTCCCTGATACCAGCCTTGATTAATTTATTCTTATTTTGATTGCTGTGTAATAGTTTCATGTTTAAAATTTAAATAGGTTGTTTTGTTGATTTTATAGTAATATTTCATAAAGCGCTATGATCTTCTAGGAACAGCACTTAAGAAATACAGATTTACTTACTTACACCTATCCCGGTAGTCCCCAGACCCCTGGTGGCTAGCCATCCCCCCTGTCCACATCGAGCACACTAAGCATCCATCCCCCATACTGCATTGGCAGGCATTATTCATATCCAATACAGTGAACAGCACAGTCCTCTCACCACCTTGGTTGGATGCTGTATGGACTGTCAGGGAGTACACTCTCCCTTTGTAAGTGAGTATGTGTCCCTGATGTCCAGTGGTACCCCCCCATCTGCTGAGCACACATCCTGGTGGCCACCAGCCCCTGGTGGCTTGCTGTCCTCCTGCTCAAACTGAGAACATCACCTGTCCACTCCCCCATACTGCACTGGCCACATCTACCACAACAATTAGAAAGTGCAGTTAGGTGGCTCAGTGGTTAGTACACAAATTGCTAGTTTACACATTTCTCACTGCCCACAATAGAATTCTTTTGCAGCTGTATTGACTCTTGCTAGATCTTGTAAATATATATATATATATATTTTGCAATTGTTTAACCAGCAGCTGGGTGTCATGGCTTATTGGAGACTTAAAAGGCTATTTTTCAATGTTGTGGTCCTCGTACAATTGGAAACTGAAAATAACAATTATCAGAAAACCAGTTTCTCTTGCACGTTTCCCAAAAGTGTGAAGTTAACTTTTTTCTGATGCATGTTCTTTGGTTTTCCAATTAGAAGGATATTTTAGTTTTTCCTCTTATGATGAACTTCTACTAAAGTCACTTTAACTAACAGCTATACAGCTTTTGCATCACCATACTATGCTGTCATAACAAGGCAAACCCTCTACAAAGATTGCATAACACACAAGTGCCCCTTCAATGTTCCTTTATTAATCCTTAACATACTGTATCTAATGATGATTCCCATAAAGCCATTAAATAATACTGTAGAACTCTAAACTGCTGCTGTCAAATAAATTCACTATTTTTCTGAAGCTCTAATTTGCATGAAAATAAATGTATGCTAATTAGCACTACTAGTACTATTTCCATTATAGTGAATGTGGCACTGACTTAGCACTAAATTACATTTAGGCAGTTATGGTTGCATGTGTGTAATTACTTTGTATGAACACAACTAGTTTTACAGTAGTTTACCCATGCTAGAATGAGTTGTGCATGTAGCACAATATGGCTGGAAGACTGACCTTCAAACAGGTCAGTGTGCTCCTCTCTGTCCTCTGCCTGAATCGGGAGACCTGAGAAGAGAATAGTGCAATGATCCAGTCCATCTGGTTACTCTTTTTTTTATTTTTAGAAAACATTCTCTCACCTTTCACAACCCACAACAGAAATTAATTTAGGCAAGCAAAGGAAGTGGTTTACTAAAGTTTATTAAGGTTGTTTTGAGAGACTCAGCTGGTGAAGCCATATGAGACATCCCCACGCTCAAGTTGTAATCCCGTGCCCCTCTAAAGATTAGGTTTCATAAAAGACTGCAAATTTAGCACTATCATGTTTCTTACCGCCGGAAGCTACTTTCAGAAACAGAAGTGGTTACACTTGCATCAGCAGTTTAGTTGGTTTACTCCAGTCTCCAAAACCACAGAGGGACTGCAGTTCAGTTTGCTTTAACTAACACAATATGTCAGAGGGTGCAGAAATGGCCAACAATAGCGGGAATGTTATGTACTGCTTAACTGTACAGTCTAGTATTTCAAAAATTCTAGCACCAGTGCTTATTGTGGAAATTATAATGGGACTGGCTGGAAATGGGATTGCTCTGTGGATCTTCTGTCTTCTGATGAAATCTTGGAAACCAAGCACAGTGTACCTTTTTTCTTTGGTTGTGGCTGACTTCCTTCTGATGATAAGTCTACCATTTCGGATTGACAACTACAGGAGGGGTGAACACTGGATTTTTGGAAACCTATTTTGCAAAATTAATTTGTTCATGCTAGCTATGAACAGGACAGCAAGCATAGTTTTTCTGACAGTTGTGGCAATTGACCGGTATCTGAAGGTTGTTCATCCTCACCATAAAGTGAACATGGTATCGCTGCGTACCTCTGTGAAAATTGTCATTTCAATATGGATTGTTTTAGTACTGATGAATGTTCACATATTTTCAACATCACTTTTGACCGAGCATGAAAACCATTCCCTTTGTCGGAGTTACAGTTCCTATGAAACCTTAAGCCCTGCAATGAAGTGGCATTATGGAATTTTTTTTATGGAATTCTTTTTGCCATTTTGCATTATCCTCTTCTGTACCTTCAACATCATTGTGAAACTGAAGCGCAGAAAAATGCATACAAACCCCAAGGTAAGGAGGGCTGTAACTGCACTCATCATCATTGTCCTAGTATTTGCTGTGAGCTTTCTGCCTTGTTTTGTGGCAGGTCTGGCAGCAATGGCCATAAAGTCCCTATATCGTGGTGACTGTGAGTCTTTTATTCCTGCTACTGAGTGGTTCCATGGCTCTCTTAGTTTTACTTATCTGAACAGTGTACTTGATCCAGTTGTGTACTGCTTTTCAAATCCAACATTTAAAAAGACTTGCTAGAAAGCACTAACTTCACTTGGTTTGTGTTCTTCTGAAAAGATAAGTAACAGCAATGAACAAGACTCAAGAGACTCAGTCACGAAAGAACACAGAACAGCACAGCAACTTGAATGTAATTCAGTGAACAATTTAAAACAGATACAATAGTACTAAATACCCCCACTTTTAAACATGGAGCAAAAAAGCAGATGATATCTGCTTCAGTATAACCAGCCCTTCTTAAAGGACCACAGAAGAGTAAGACAATTGAAGCAACGCTAACTAAATCAGTTATTCAATTCTTTGCTAGCAGTATAGTCCATAAGGGGGACTATCCAAGAGTCTATTATCATGAGAGGAATATCTTGCCCTTCATATTAGTAGGGCTGTAAATTCAACCCTAAAACTGAACATATTAGATGCAGCATCTGGGACTCTGGATAAGTGGCAAGCTTCCCTTTGTGTTTCCATACTGAAACTTTCCACAAAACTAGGAAAGGTCTGTACTCCCTATGGATTCTTCCATTTCTTCTGGTTGTGATACAGCTGGCTCAGATACAGTATCACTATTATAATATGGTCAGCTCTCAAGTACTGCCTGCTTCAACAGTGACATGTTGTAACCGATAAACTACGGCTTTAGGAGGCTGTTCAAAAGAGGGAAGAAAGAAAAAATGCCTTCTATAGTAAGGAATTCACTTCCTCTGTACTATGCAGATCTCAGTTAAAGTGACAAAGGAGGTTGCAGACCTCACATGTTTTAAAACAACACTGTACAACTCACTTCTTTAGTGTACCATAAGCACTTCAGAACTGTTTGTCATCACAAATCAAGCATTATTCTTTAATAACCTGATATTTCAATTGTTATTGATTCTTCATTCATGTCTTCTGTCAAGTTTGACTGTGTAATACAAAATAGTATGGTAAGAAAATTTACTGTACCTCTTAGTTTAGACAGTTTTATGTCCCCTTCCTGAAGCTTTTTTTTTATACTGGTTTTATATAGACAGATGCCATGTATTCATATTATAATCTCATGCCTTGTTTCAAGTTGCTGCTGTTAATAGTTGCTAATGGTCTTTCAAAGCATATTACAGAAGTATAGTTGGTTCGATTTCTGTATATATTGTAACAAATTCAAATGCTATATTTTATAGGAATTTGTTCCTTCTCCTGAAAGACTTAAATCAGGTTTACTTAGGCACTAGAAGCAGCATTTCTTTTTAAAATATGTTTAGATACTGGGTTGACCCTGCTGTTCATTATTGTTTCCAGATCTGTTTATATTTTTTACTGTGTGGCCTGGATTGAGCCCTGATGTCCCCAGTGCCCTGTGAGGTCAAGGGTCAATGTTTTATCTTAGTCATAGGAAAGGGGATGCTAAACCATCCAGGTTCAAACATAGCTCAAAACAGTGCTGAAAATTTTGAGGCAGCCATGATTGATAATGCCTATATTTATTTATTTTTTTCAAGTTTAAAAAATGCTTAAGTAGACTCAAAATGGGGAAGGAGAATCTTACAAGACAGGAGCAAAAGGCTGATCTAAAATGTAATACAAAATGTATAGTTACAACATTTTCTCTGTAACATGAGCTGATGCTTTAAAACTGGTATAACAAATGATAAAGCAATGGATATGAGGGTTGTGCACCTGAATATTTAATTTAAAACAAAATTACCTGTAAAAAGTACTCTTTTGGGTCTCATACCCACAGATAATTGTGGTCTAACACAAATCATTATGAACAAACACCATTAGTATTTTCACTATTGACCCCGGACCCATGTATACTAGGAGTACTGGTGTTAATATTCTGCATTTTAAAATGGTCCCCTTTTCATGCTAACCTTTAACCAGGCCATCACTCCTGACACTTTTATTTTTAACATGTGCAGTCAAATTATGTTTTGCCATATTTTGCTTAATTGCAACTATGTTGAGCTTTACTGCCACTTCGCTTATTTATTGCTTCTAAATTTCTGATGTTTTGTGACGCATCCATCAGTAGCCCCCTTAATGTGCAAAATGCTGTCCTGTAAACAGACTCCCTAGCTACAGTATGTTTAAGTATGCAAGAGATTTGTTTACAATGTATTTACCCAGGATAGCCCAGCTGAAATGCATTATCTCATTGTCCCAAGATACCCCATCCAATAATACACGGACACAATGCTGTTTGTGGGTGCTCAGATTGGCAACCATTTTACTTGTCAATATCCTTATTTACAAAATTCTTTTCAGTTTTTTCCATACATATTTCACATATCCAAATACATTTTACATTTTCATATTGCACCCTTTCTGTTTAAGCATACATCATATATATAAATATATATACAGTATATATATATATATATATATATATATATATATATATATATTCCTCAAAATACCATCATAAATGCAGCTTTGTTTTCTTCTCTGCCCAGATGAACAGCTATGGGAGCTGCTCTGGTCCTTGTTCTTCTCTCAGTACTCATGCACACGTTACTGACTATTCTTTCCATGGGATTCATATTTCTGCCATTTTTTTCTTTCTGTGTTCACCTGTCTCTCCCCCCTTTCCTCCCACTTCCCCTCACCCTCCTCCCTTTTTCAGTTCATTCCATCTTCCACTTTTATACTTTTTCAGCTGTCCACCCCACCTGTCTTTGACTCCAAACTATTTCTTTTTAGCTCATGATCATCTATATATACCCATGCTTCTTCTTACTATGTACCTTTTTTTTTTGTTTTGAACCAACAAGAAACCAACATTGCCATTTTGTTTTTAAGAGAAAATTCTTACTTCTCTGCCATCCAACTCTGGCAGGCCCACAACTCAACCGGGTTGTCTAAATTTTGTAGGGTGGGTGGGAGGCAAAATTCCTCTAAGTAGTAGAAAAGTGAGGCTGTCCTGACCTTGTGGGCCCTTTTTAAATCCCCTAGCTTGCCCTTTCTCTCTCCTGCATTCACCAATAAAATGCCAGGGAATGCCTTATGAGGTCTGCATCATTTTTGTTATGTCACCCATGGCTTACTGTGACAGGCAGTCTTCCCACCTCTGAATCTTAAGGGTTCACCCTCCCCCCCACCTTGCTTGCTAATTCTGAGCAACCCCCATTGGCTAGAGTACTAGGACAACAGTGTTTGCCCTTTTAACAGGCAAACCTCATTTCTTTTGTGGCCCACCTTTTTCATCTATGTCTGCTGCTGCAGGACTGGAGCACTCAAAGGTTAAGTGACTGGCCCAAGGTCACTCCAGCTTCCAAGGTTGTACTTGAACCAATAGACCACGGTGCCTCCTCAAATGCTAATGTAGGCTCAAAAAGGGGCAAAGGCATCTAACAATACCAGAGAAAAGGTAACTGAATAAAACTGTAAAATTGTCATATGCTCACCTTACAGTAACATGAACAGCTGCTTTCATATTGATAAAACACATGAACTTCATCCTGTTCTCCCTGAAATGCTTCAAAGGTATTGTACCCTCTTATTAGCACTCACAGCTCACCTGCTGGTCCTGTCCTAGAGTCTTGTATGCCACTGGATCAGATGAGCTGATGGTTTCGCACATAAATATGGCTCACTGGTCCCTCGCCTTCAGTCACAGATGCCTGATGGCGTGGAATTTCCTGCCAGACTCCCTATGCCTGGTAAATCACCCTGTCCCCTCCAGTATACAAGTTGTAGAATGGTTCTTTTCAGTCTTCTGTAGACATAAACCTTGCTGCCATCATTCCAGAGGTGTAAGATAAGTAGCGCCAATCATGAAATGTCATCCTTATAACCCCCTGCACTGGGCCCTTCCTTGCACTGGACACTTTGTTATGCTTATGTAAACCTATAGTGCATTGTAAGTCGTACACTATATCTGACACTATTTATGTCTGCAACATGTTCACTTGTCATCAAACGCTTTGCCTCAGCAGGATATCGTTTTTGGCGAGCTCTGCCCAAAGGATAGTTTCCTGAATAAAGTGGAATTGAATTGAATTGAGGGAGCAATAGAATTCCAAAATGTATATAAGTTAACTTTTTTGGTTACCAAAGAAGATGGCAGTCACAGCATCTCTACCAACAGAACATACATGTGGGGTTCACTCCAGTAATTCACATAATAATGCACCCTCTTCTTTTAACAAAAATAAAGTCACTGCATTAGCATGTAATCTGAAAACAAAACAAAATGGTAATATTAAATACTAAAATATAAAATAGAGTAAGAATCAATGTTTTGACCAAAGGTCTTCTTCAGGAATTATCTAAAAGAGAAAAAAAAACAAAGTTTCTGGAGAGGTAAAGATAAATAAGGGATATATATATGTGAGGAACAAAAATAAGGGAAGCATCTAGGAGAAAAAGTGATAATATGCAAGGTAAGAAAATAATCTATAGGTATGAAAAGTCATAGTAGGAGAGAATGAGCTGAGGCGTACTCAAATGGGAACTAATTAACAGGGCCTATTAAAAAGGCTGAAAGGTGACAAATGTGGGGGGGGGCAGAGATAGAGACATCTGTGAAAAGTGAAAATAGATGTGCATACATACAGAAGCTGGAATGCCCATGTGAGTACCCCCCCCCCAACACACACACACACGGGATGGAAGTGTGTGCAGGCATACCCACACATACAAATGCACCATGTACACATGCAAGCAAAGATAGGATGGGGGTTGAAGTAAAAAATACAGCCTACAGTGGTGAACCCTAAGGTGGCTGAAAGATGTTCATACAAAATAAGTCTGTCATTTAAACCAGAGGGCTGCTGGAAACCTAGGCAGATGATCATCTTGGTTTCCATGTGTTTTTTTTGGTCAGCATCCCAGAAACCCTGCTAAAGGATACAAACAGAAAGATCATTGACACTGGTCTCTAGAGGTAAAGCGGGATACAATGGGTTTATCAGTGTCTCCATTCCTGACTGCCCTGTAATGTTCTCTGAATTGGTCATCCAGGCATCTGCCAGGTTCTCTGATATAGCTAGCTTCTCACTTCCTCAAAGAACACAACATATTACATTACTGGAAGTGCATGAGAACTCCTTGGGAATGTGAAAAACACCTGTGGGATCTTGAATTTCAGTGACACTAGAAATAAATGTGCAGGTATAACAGTGAGTTCTGTTGTATGCTTTGGTACCTGGTAGTTATGAACTGTTATACTCATCTTTATTATGCCCACACACAAAAATAAGACACATAGGTAACATTTCCTGGCCAATACACAACTTTGCATTGCCGTGCTATTCTGCTGGGCCTGACAAAGTGGCATATTGGCCACTAAACATTGCCCCAGTGTATTGTTTTTGTGTGTGGACATAATAAAGAAGCGGAGACATTATTGAAGGGATTATTTGTTTAAACCCCATGTTTAGATTCTGTTGGTTTGATGGAGTCAGCAAGGGTTTTCCCAAGACCTAAAGTCCTTTTTGTGTTCACTTGCATGCATGTATGAAACAAACATATTGTTACAATAACGGCTTTCAGAGGCATATCATTGTCAGATCCCATGCAGCTCAGGCTGCAGGAAGCTCAAGAGTGACAGACCAATGATCAGCAAGGCTGATCATGACAGTGTTCCCTACTTGTGGGGCAGTAACTTTACATAGTTAAAATGAGTCACTGCTCCTATCATAGAGTGTCTCAATTCTTTCATTTGCATGTCACTACTTAGCAAGCATCTGAGACCCACCACAGTGGGACCAGTTACCAAGGACAAAGAGAAAGACATGCTTGGTAACCGGGAGAGAGAAGGACAGGTAAACATGTGGCTGGACGTATCAAAAAACAGATTCTGAAACATCTTTCCAGGTCAGACTGTTGGTCTTAGAGATGAAGCTGTTAGGGAAGGAAATTGTTCATTCTCCTGTTAGAGTTACATCAGGTTTACTCAATCATTAGAAGCAGCAATTCTTCTTAAAATATGTGTAGATACTGTATTTTATTACACATTATTGACCCTGTTGTTCATTTTCGTTTCCAAATCTGTTTATAATTTTTACTGTGTGGCCTAGATTGAGCCTTGATGTCTCCAGTGCCCTATGAGGTCAAGGATAAGTGTCTGATGCAACCTAGTTGGATTTATGTGATAACCAGAGAAGCACAATCATGATCGGTGGCAGGGTGAGTGTACATCACTGTAAAAAAAATTTTGGAAATGTACACCCCCAGTGCACAAGAAAATGGTGCCAGGGACTTAGATTTTACTGTTCATATGGGGCAGTCCATGTCGGGGGGTGCAAAATCTGGAGAAAATTTTTTTAGGGCAGGGTGCACAAAAATGTAGGCACTCCCAGACCCAAACCCAGAACACTTGCAGCTTTAGGCTGCTACCCACCCACCCACCATACTATGGGGCCAGCTCAGCAGCCTCATGCCAACCATGCCAGGCCAACCCTCCCTCCCTTCCGTCACTCTCACTCCCCCCCCACATGCGTATACATAAAGCGATGTCCTGTCACTGTATGCACCCACCTCCCCCATCCAGTCACCCTTCCTCAGCAGTAGCCCCATCGAAATGTGCCAGGACTGAGTCGCCATTATTGCAAGTTCTCAATCACTGATGCCCATGTCACAGGCTACCAGCTAGTTCATCTCAGCCATAAGACAAGTTCTTGTCAGAGTCAATACGGCTGCGTAAGTGGCAAGAATGATGAAAAGAATTCACGGTGCTCTCACTGCACTGGAGTCAGCCATACCAATGGCTATGGTAATGGAACTGCACATGCGGAATACTTGCACATGTGCAGTTACCCTAGAGGCAGCCCTACATAAGATGACAGTGATTACAGAATTGTGTCTGTGCTTAATTCACACATGCGCAGTTTGAATTGGTGCCACTATGTTGTGCACAGCAGCCATCACTTCTGCAGTTGCAGAAGAAAAAGTAGTGCATCTTGATGGGGGGGGGGTGATTATGTGACCTGCAGAGAGGAAGGGCCACATAAACAGTAACACTGGAAATGCAAAACACTCAGTCTCTCAAAGTGTGGAGATTGTGGAACACTGACAGCCCTGTTAACATATTATATATTTTGCCTTGTAAACATTTTGTATGTAACCTCCCAGGTCATGCCAAAAATAGGTATTTGACTGCCTAGTGTACTTACCTGGTTAACAAAAACTAACTAAACAAATGTGACCAATCATAACACATCTTTTTAGACTAGAACCACTTTGAGGCCTTAGGGAGTTGATAGTGTCCCTTTATGAGCTCCCCCCTTCCCGAAAAATAAAACAACACTTTCTTTCAAGACCCACCAAATACTCTCAGTGTGAATTGGTCCCATGGATTTCAGTCATCCAAACAGCAACCAGGTGGTCACAGGGTCCAAAGCACAGCAGTTAGGGCACAACTCTGAGATCACCCAGAGTACCTCCTCTTCCACAACTGGGTAAAACTCTGCCCTGGTTTGTAGATCAATGATCCTCACTGGCCAAATACTGCTGCCACTTGACAGACCAGTTGAGGCGATCCCAGTGCAGACAGAGGACACCTTATGAAAATAATCAGCAAAACTCCTTATGTTTTCCTGTGGAAAATGTTTGATCAGATAAGCAAATGTGTAGATGTAGGTTTCTGGATTAAAATAAAAACTAAACACCATGAACAGTGAAGAAACAATGTATTTAAATATGCCATTTTTTTGATGGACAATGAATAACAGTTTTTAGATAATCAATTTGTTCAAACGTGAGTCAAAAAAAATTGTGTACACATGCCCTCAGGCAAAAAATGATTAACCTAAAAATTCATCAGCAGCACACCACATACAGTATAATGGTTTATTCGGAAACCACATGTTTTAACACTAATGGAAAACAAAGCAAGGCAGGCACTGGCTAAAATGACACTGACGGCACATTACATTAAAACATTGATTTTATGGTGCCACCAAGCCCCCAAGCTTTAGCAAAGAGAACTGCATAAACTCATACAGCAAATATGGTGCCAACTCAGTGATGGAACACCTAATAATAAACAGTCTGCCACATAAAGTACAACAAAACTAAAAAAAATAGTTATACAAGACATACAGAGAAAATGTAACAGCATACATATGTACACATATAAAATGAAACCACCACCTCCAATCTGAGAGTACAGAGAAGCTGGCAATCTACAGTTTTTAAAACCCTGCTTTGGGTGGAAACAGAAACAGATCCTCCACTGGATGAACTAAGTGGGGTTCTTTGGACCAACTCGATTACTTCACTGCACAAGCAGTAACTAATAGCTCCACTAGAGATATACTAACACCCAAACTTTAAGGCAAAGCCAAGAAAACGGACATACGTGTTTACTGCTCCCTAGGGACTTGAAAGTAAGCCAGCAGTTATTAGAGATGATTTCAAACCTGGCTACCCAATATGACAACTTTGTATTTCCATTCTAAGTTACGACTGCCACAGCTTCAGCAGCCCAGCCCCGCTGTTTGTAAAATGCCCTTAATAAGGTTTAACAAACTAAAACATTGTAAGTGCACTCAGTCCTCACACAATCCCACGGACACATGTATACACTACTATTAGAAATGTACAGCTCCATCTCTCAGTGTGAGATTCAAGGAGTTGGTTTGCTCTACCACACAGTTTCACCATATTTCAGACATTTGTCCTCTTCCTGTAAATTGCTTTTCAGGATGTGTGTTTTTTAAAACCCAGTTGCTGTGCCAGTCTCTCCTCCCTCCACAGTAAATGGACAGATGCCAGCTGCTTACAAATGCCTTTTCATCGCCCTGTTCCAACTGGGCTGCCCAGGCCACATCCATAACCATTTAAAGTTGTGTAAATCTCCTCACTTACACTTCCTTCCTCACCACTACTCCAATCCTGTTTGCACCTCTGTGTTTTCTCTATCTAGCTGGGGTGAGGTTGGAAGTAGCATGATGACATGTGCAAGCCTAACTCTCAGTACCAACGGTAGCGTCAGCCAGTACCTCAGCCATTGACATGCAGATCTGGAAGTCTGATGTATGTGTGTGTGGGTTGGTAGCCAAGTATTCTCTTTAGGCTAATTAAAAAGGAAAAACATCTATGGATATCTACATTTCATTGCAGGAAAAAGAATGAAAATGCATCACAGTAATTTGTTGACCTGTTAGTCAGCAACATTATGTGCTAACCACACAGGGAGTATGTTTCTGTCACTAATAAGAGACAAGAAGCACTGAGTTTGAAAAGTATAAGGTCCTCTAGACAAAAAAGCCAAAGATTTAAAAAAGTAACAAAACTACCCCTAAAACAAATCACTTGCACATGTGCATAAGTAAAGTAGAAGTACTACATTAAAGTAGTATGTCCTTGAGGAAGAAAGGGTGCCGAGCGTGCTGCCTCTGTCCTCGGAAGGGAAGGGAAGAATAGACACCACACAACACCAACAGAGCCAGTGTTCTTAAAAACTCACTGCATCACAGTAGAACACACAGACACATTCCACTCATGGTCACTTTTCTGTCCTGCAGTGATTGCAAAACGTTTGTGGAGCTCCGCCCACGCAGCTGTAAAAAAAGGTAGATGAATATTCTGTCATATACTGTAGTAGTGGGCCTACTGTATCAGCTGGTCTGCCAATTATCTTCTTCAGTCATTCCACTAGATTTATTAAGGTCAACTGTGCAAATCCAGAACATTTCCAGTGGAGATTTATTTCAGTCTGCTCCCCTGGTGGTGTTTGTTGGCCTTTAGCTGATTTGGATTGAGATGTGTTGATTTGTATGCTGAACATTCCAAGTTGTGTTCTTATTTTTTGTAATAGTAAGATGTATTGATATATTTAACAAGCTACAATCAGACAATACTGAACAGACACATACTAGAACAGAAAGAAAACAGAAGACATGCACAGGAAGATGTAGCAGCTAGCCCCGTTAACATTCTGGGGGAGGTGGCTCTGCGCACAGTTCAATCACTTGTGACGCCTTGGGTGGTTGCACATGAGGCAGCAGGCACCCAAAAGTGCATTATTTCAATGATACAGTGGCTCATTTGTCAAAAAAAAAAAACAAGAGATGGACTATGAATACTTAGGAATAAAGTAGTGCTAGTTATTTAGGCCACTAGCTGGATCACATACAGTTTATTGTGGCTCTCACCCCCAAAGAGAAACACAACTCTTTGGCTGTCTAAATATATTTGATCTGGCACTTGGTTCTGTCCCTTTCCTGTCAGCTTCTCTTATCTTGTTCCCTCCCTTCCTTCCAGGATTGTCTGTGGCAAAGGTATGATTGTAGTCTCTTCTCTCTGTTTCACCTTTGTAAGTGAAGCGTTATCTCTCTGTTTCCTCCATTTGGTGTGGACAGCAACGCTGGTTGGTAACTCAAGTGTTCTCTCAAGCTGGCGGTAGCACTGTTAAGCAAAACAGTGAATTGTTGTGAAGCTGATCATGATGATGGCTTTCGCATAGATACTTTTGTCATTTAATGAAAAAAGAAATCAGTGTCAGGTTTACAAATGGGAATGCCAGGACCAGCATGTGGGGCTGAAGCTGTGAAGCTGAGCGCACAGATGGCTTCACCCACTACACTGTTTGTTTTTTTATATAAAAACAAGAAAACAAAATGGCAACATGTATTTAGGCAATGAAAACCACAGTTAAGGATGTTATAGGCTGGAGAAGGGTGCCAAGTGAGAAATGTGAAGCTGGCTGGGTGGGAGCACCTGAGGTTGATCACGATGACAGCTTTGTTTAACTTTGGTGGTCTGGAGAGGGCCGATGTTGTGAAGCCAATTGCACAGATAACTTTCAACTATTACATTGTGTGTTGTTTTTTTTTCATATAAAAATACAAAAAGCAAAAGCTGGCAACATGTATTTAGGCAATGAAAGCTGACAGGAAAACTAACAGTTGAGGAGGGTAAGTGCTGAAGTAGGGTGATGAACATAGAATGTGAAGCTGACCAGGAGAGGGCACCTAAGGCTGATAGCAATGACCGCTTTGTTTAACATTCAGTGATTAATTTCAGCATGTCAAAGTAGCACAATTACTGTGCTAAAGTGTCATGTTAGAGAGAATCATTGATTTTGGTTTTGGGGTCAGTTTCTGGCACTGAGAAAGACAAAGTCATGTTTTTTTTTTTAAATCTGAAGTCCTGGCAAACTGCACAGTGGCAATGTTAAGCGTAGGTAGGTTTGACATGGCATAGGCAATGATTTGTTTTACGTTTCTTGCTGCCTTTTGTCTGCTGGGGCTAGATCCATGACGTTTTGTTGGGATAACATCATGGGTCTAGCCCCATACTGATCAATCAGAGCCCAAGGATTTCTCTTGTCATTGTATAATTACATTTAAGACTGAGTTTTTATAAGAATGCCCAGGCATTAGAAATATTGGAATGTAAGGGCATGAGGTGCAAGTCAATTAAATTCAACTCAGCTAAGTACTGTACAATGGCTAATAAACTATTTATAAAATTGGTTGGGAAAACTGAGGCATCTCATTGGGTCAGGCAGGCTGGCACCCAGGCACCTGTCTCATCATAATGGGTGGTGACAGCTCACACCATAACAAATGAAATAAATGGTCCAATTGGCAATGTTAATTTTTTAACTGATGCCATAGTTTTCCTTTCACATATAAACTCAGTCCTGGCACCCACCTTCTCCACCTTGCAACCTTGGTTGCTAAGTCACTCACCCATTCTCCTGTTAATCATTTAGTACAGTATGGCTGTAGCAGGGAAGCCGAACAAGATGTGCTGTGAGCACCATGCAAATGTAATGACAGAGCCTGCTGCTGATATATTTTGTTACCAGAGCAGGCGGTGGGAAGGGAAACATTGAGCAAGGCATATGTATCCCCCCCCCACACACACACAGACAGAGGGACCAAAAAAAGTAAGAAATGCACTCTTGCCACAGGACAGGTACAGTACAGGGGACACAAAGGGATCCCCAATCACTGCAGTCAACACTAGTGCCCCCTACTGGAAGCCCACCTATGGAGGAACTATTTAATAAACATTTCTCATACTTATAATATTTTTCAAGCTTTATTATTTTCTTAAATTGCAACACAAACTCAATTGTATAAGATTAGTGTAACCCCTAGATGGCGCTATCCCAGGGGCTACTACCCCTGCCTGATTTGCCACTAACAGGTTGAGGGGCCTGGATCCAATGGCGGGTGCCTCCACCCAGAGGTCAGGGTTTGCAATAGTTAAACTTACTTGGTCACAGCCCTCTGGGACACTGCAACCCCCCTTTCTTCCCACTAGTGGCCCACACAATATATCAGAATTACCTTCACAGTATACACTTACCCCAGGACTAGTTCCGGCACTGGGACCTCCTGTGAAATAAGATACAGTGCAACAATCACAGTACAGTACTTTAACATAGACAAATACCTCAGGAAGTATAACTTTGCTGAAACAAGCAGCTCTGATTTATTTAGGGGAATATAACAAGGACAGGGGGAAATCAGGTTAATTAGCTTATCACTTTACTATCTACCTATGGCTCTGTGCACAGGCCTATCCCTACCAGTTACTGTCCCTGGGTACCCAAGCCCTAGTGGCTAGTCCAAACCGTGGCAGTTGGTAGGGCCCTTTCACACAGTGAAAAAAAAATTAGTTTAAACAGTCAGCAGTACAGTGATTCCATTTGGATTTAATGTGGCAATTCAACAGGGAGCGACCCTGAATTAGTACTCACGACCTCCAAACAAGATAGGGTCCTTCAACGTCAGCAGGGCTACTTTTGAGCTCCACGAGACTCTTCACACATTTATATGGTAAAAAGAAAGCACTATACCAGGCAGGCTGCTTCTCTATCCCGATCGCAATTACTGCACAATACCGGGAGAACACACAGCAGATTCAGTTCCTGACAGACCGAGTGCAATTCAACAATTTCTCCAGTCTTCTACAGGGTGAGCCTGGTTTCTACTCTTCAGAGATCCTTTGATTCTCTTCACAGGACTGGATTCAGTCCTAACAAGCAGTTACACAAGCTGCAGACCGGAACTCTGGGCCTTACACACGTTTTTTGACTGAAACTGTGCACTGAAGGAGCACAGGGTTTCTTTCCCCTTCACTGCCAGAGCTAAACTGAAACTCCAACAGACAAAACCGAGCACTTCCTTTGAGTTCCTCCCAGTTCTTGACTGGATTGGCTGTCACTCACAATAGACTGCTGCTGTTGGTCCAAAAAGGCGCTGAAGTCTAAACTACATCTCCCAGAGTCACTGCCCATACAATCCTTTGTGGCTGGCTCAGATTATGAGTCCAAGTTCTGATTCGTCCAAGGCAGCATTTTAGAGCTAGCTTACCCCACACTGATTGGTCCAGTTCAGCAGTTCAAAACCAGAATGGGGAACTAGGCAGACACAGTTATGACTGCAAAGAAAGCAGGTTAGACAAACTGTAATTTCATTATTACTGTAAATGATTTCTGCAAACAGTTACATCTTTCAGATAGGTTCCCTTTGCACTCCTAGTGACTGCAAAAATGGAGTGAATTGGCAGCAGCTCGAGTGGTACTCAAACAGAGAAGCACACAGTCCCCCCATACAAACTAATTATGTCTGCAAGCAGACAGCTCTTAAAGAGACAGTACCAGAGGCTCTAAAAACACTCACTGATAAATGGCTTAAACGCCAAACACCATTCAGGCTTGGAGCATTCAAGCAAGCTCCTGGAAGTCTTTTGGGAACCCCCATTTGCAGGGGGTTACACCCTTCCTGGCCTGGGAAAGCTTGACGTCCGCGTCCAGTAAGTACCCCTATAAGTTTTAACTGCAACCATATACATTTGCATTAGGCTCACACATGTAATCATCAGTCAATATATCATTTTACCAAGAACACATTTCTGAAACATTGCAGTACGTCACTCTTTACATAGTATTACACACATTGTACCATAACTCAAGTTATTACCTCTTGTACATGAAACCTGAGAGAGGGGCCCTTCCCTATCAGTTACCTTGGGACTGGACGGGCAAGGGCACCATACTTAGAGGGCAACACAAGTAACTTGAGTTAGCACTGATGCTCAGTTTGGGCAATGAGCTCGGGACACATACACTCCTTTATGGACAACATTGAGAGGCAAATCCACAGGCCTCCCAAGGGAATCTAAACTGAGGTGCACCACAGGCTTTTACAGCTCGACCAGTCTTTCTAGGTGGAACTGTTACAGTCTCTGCACTCTGAGCCTCATTTTCAGCATTGTCCTCACTTATCAGGGGAGTCTCCATGGGGGTAGAGAGGCTAGAACTTGGGGCATTTTCAGCTCCAGGAGTTACAGTTTCTGAGTCCACAACATTTGGCTCACAGAGAGAGCTTTCGGACACTGGCAGTGGACTGTCAGGGCACTCAAAATACTCTTCTTGTTCGGGAGTATCACCAGTCTGCCCCAATCTATCATTTTCCTTCCCTGAAAGCTCAAACAGTTCAACCATGCACAATGATTCCATTTTATCTGATCTGATGCGTTGCACTTCACTTTCTGGGAGCATTGGCTCCAGGGATGAAGCTGGGGGCTTAGACAGTCTCCAGAAGGCCCAGCTTTGTCTCCAGTATTGACTAGGGGATTGCCCCGAAACAATTGCCTCAGTTCGAAGAAGGATAGTATTCAAAGTCACTCTCACTTTCTTCTGATATGGACTGACAGTCATGCTCAACTGGGACTTGTGCAGGGGAACACTTTAACTCTGCTTCTGTAGGTGCAGACTTCTTGATCTTTTCTTAGCAGCAGCTCTAGTCACTGGTCCAGAGGGGCATCTTCTGGGGCTCAGACTCAATCAGGATTTGTCCAATGGGCAGTAAATGATTTCTATGCATTGTTTCTACATCTTTTGAATTGTTCTCAGGCCTTACTTGTACACTGGCAGATCATCTAGTTTGCCCACTACAATGTGAGGAGATGGTGCCATCTGTCAGCAATCTTGTGTTTGCCATGCAGTCCCAGATTTCTTAGCAATACCCGATCTCCCTCCTGGAGTTCCTGTGCTTTCACCTTTTTATCATACCGTTCTTTGTTGGCCAGATTTCTTTTGGCAGCCATGGTTTGAGCCAGTTGGTACGCATGAGTTAGCTGGGCCTTTAACTTTTGCACATACTGTAAATAGTTGTCAGCTTGAACCCCATCAGGAGAGACCCCAAAACACACATCTACTGGTAGTTGAGCTTCTCTTCCAAACATCAGGCAGTAGGGGGAGAACCCAGTGGCATCACTTTTGGTGCAGTTATAAGCATGTACCAGGGTGCTAATTTGTTGGCTCCATCTAGGCTTGTCCTTTGGGTGCAGGGTGCCTAGCATATCTAGCAAAGTGCGGTTGAAACGTTCAGGCTGTGGGTCCCCCTGGGGGTGGTAAGGAGTGGTTCTGGACTTTCGCACTCCCCACAGAGAAAGCATCTCTTTGATAAGACGACTCTCAAAGTCTCTCCCTTGATCAGAATGGATTCTTTGTGGAGCCCCATAGTGAACAAAAAAGTTTTCTACAAGTACTTTGGCTACAGTGGATGCTTTCTGGTCTTTGGTGGGGAAAGCTTGGGCATATCTCGTGAATGGTCAGTGACCACCAGCACATTACTGATATTTCTTTGATCTGACTCCAAACTCAGAAAATCAATACAGGCCAGCTCCATGGGTGCACTGGTGGTTATGTTAACAAGGGGGGCAGCCCTCTGGGGCAAAGCTTTCCTCTGTAAGCAGCGACTACAAGTTTGAATGTGTTGCTCCACATCAGCCCCATCTTAGCCAATAGAATCTGGATCTCACCAAGTCAAGTGTTCTGTCTATACCAAGGTGCCCCATGTGGTTGTGCAAGGACCTCAGTACTGAGTCTCGAAGGCAGTGGGCAGCACTAGTTGTTGTTTGTCTACTTGTCCCTCTGTCTACTGTTTCTCTGTATAACAGTTTATTGATCAGTTTCAACTTAGGACCTTCTTTGATAACAGTGCAGTTCTCAAATCAGTGGAGCGTAATTTGGACACATCTTTTCCTGCATAGAGGCTTCTAAAGCTGCTTTGATCATGGGATCGCGGGATTGAGCCCACGAATACTGTCATTGTCCAGCTGAGGCAGTGCACCAATGTCTATTGCAGAAAAGTGGCACAAGCAGCAGGTATGCAATCCTCAGAGGGTCCCAAGCAATCCACCATGCAGTCCACTGCATCCGTGGACATTTGTTCCTCCCTGTCAAACTTCCGGCAGAGTGCCTGAATGTCAGGTTCTGCCAATCGGACCCAATCATTCTGGGGAACAGGCCTCCAGGAGAGAGCATCAGCATCTATGTGGTTCAGACCTGCTCGGTATTCGAGAGCATAGTCATATGTAGATAATGCAGAAAGCCACCTATGGCCAGTGGCATCCAACTTAGCTGAGGTCTGCACATAGGTCAAAGGATTATTGTCAGTTTTTACTAGTATTTTAGCCCCATACAAGTACTCATGGAATTGGTCAACAATAGCCCACTTCAAAGCTAGGAACTCTAACTTATGTACAGGATAGTTCTTTTCGGATGGGGTCAGGGTTCTACTGGCAAAGGACACTGGTCTCAGGCCATTCTCGTGCTCTTGGTACAACACAGCCCCCAACCCTTGCAAGCTAGCATCAGTGTGCAGGACGTAAGGTTTTCTTGGATCGGCATAGGCCAGCACTGGAGCATGGGTAAGTTGATATATGATCTCATGAAAAGCAGTCTCACAATCAGGAGTCCAGCGGGCCCCAAATACTTCACTCGGATGAAAATACACTCTTTCAGTCTTGAGGGACGCTGACTTTTGGTATTTTTTGTGGGTTGGGGGATACCCTTGAGTAAGGTTAAGTAAAGGGCAGATCACTCTTGAATAGTCCTTGATGAAGCGCCGATAATAACCACAGAATCCCAGGAATCTTTGCAGTTCTTTAGATTTTTGGGCTGTGGCCAGGTGGTCAAGGCCTCAACTTTACTTGGGTGGTCTCTATTCCTCGGTGGATACTATGTGTCCCACATACTTTACTGATGTTTGAAAGAATTGACACTTATCAATGGACAGTTTAAGGCCAAAGTCCTCCAGTCGGTCCAATACCTTAAATAATCTGCTCTCATGTTCCTCCAGTGAGCTGCCAAACACAATAACATCATCTAGGTATACCAGGCACTCTAGTAAGTTCATGTCCCCACTGCACGCTCCATCAATCGTTGAAAAGTGGCTGGGGCACCTGAAATCCTTGAGGCATCCTCATGAATTCATAGAAGCCAAGCGGACAGATAAAGGCTGTCTTCTCATGGTCCTCTGGGGCCATCGGGATCTGGTAGTACCCACTGCGGAGATCCAACACAGAGAACCACTTGCTCCCGTTTAGGCAGTCCAAAGCATCCTGAATGCGGGGCATTATGTACTGATCAGGGATAGTCCGCCGGTTTAAGGTGCGATAATCCACACACATCCTTACTGTCCCATTCTTTTTCCTCACTACCACAATGGGGGAAGCATAAGGGCTTCTGGATTCTTGTATTACACCAGCAGCTAACATCTCTTGCAGATGCCGTCTCACATCATCTATGTCAGCTGGTGCCAGCGCCGAGACCTCTCATGAAATGGTCTTTCGCATGCAGCCGGATATTGTGCTCAGCCCTTGCACGATCCCACGTCCCATTCCTTTAAAGAAAACACCTGGTCTCTCTGGGCAAGCTTCTCACTGATCCTCACTTTCCATTCAGCTGGCAACGGGAGTCACCGAATCAAACAAGTCAGGCGTTACTCTATCATTCTTCCTCGAACTCTTGCTGCTGGGTAGCACTGCAGTGTCTGCACAATGCACATTAGCCAGGATGCAACCTCTATTTACCCGAATGTCTCTTTCAGACACATTATGAACTTGGACCATTACCCTTCTGGCATAAGCATGGGCTCTAGCGGGCAAAATACTAGGCTTGACTAGCAGTCCCTCTGGCAATTTTCCATCGCCTGGTGCATCCAACATTAATATTTTATTCTTAACATCCTTTCTGATACGGACCTCTCCTGTAAGGTACACTGGGCATTTGGCGCCAGGATCAGAGACTCAGGATCCTTCTTCCATACAATTCCGACCGGTTCCTCTGGTTCTATTTTTCAGCATCTGTCTGTGCCTCATAGGCCTTCTTAATTAAAGCTGGAACTCTTAAAGCTCTACTAGTTTTGACCCTGTTTTCATAACACAACTGTGCCAGCCTTCCGAACATATGAGCATTTGTTCCAATCAACAAAGGACACCATCATACAGTCCAGTGGGGACACACTAAAGCTAGAGTCTCTACTTGTTCGGCCACTCCAGCCACGGAGGTGGGGAAAGACAGCCAAATTCGGATATACCCGGAATAGGGGTAGGCCTTCTCACTTAACCCCCCATACATGCAGTCCTTCTAATGGTTGTAAGGGTACGTCTGACAAATGCTTCTGATACCAATCCTGGAACATAATTGTCACTTGGGAGCCACTGTCTAATACAGCTCTTGTAGACACTCCATTCACCTTTACAGTGGTCTCCATGGAGGACCCACTATTCTGGACCAGTCTGGAGAGGCGATAGTGGGGCCTGGGCAACTGACCTTGCCACAAAGGACGTGAGTTAGCATTTTGGTGCCCTCACTGGGATCATTTCATGCACCTCTTAACCACTGATTTGTTCTCCGAAGCTCTCCTTGTAGCCTATATGCAACTTTGTCAGTATCTTTTGGGACCGGCATTCCCTTTCATGTGCCCATCCTTCCCACAATTATAGCAAAACATACTTTCTGGAGTTTGAGCTGGCGAGCGCCACACTGGGAGCCAGGGCGGGGTATTACTAACTGGAAACCTTGGTGCCATCTCTGTCTGCGGCGTGATAAGCATTTGGAGACATCTCGTCAGTTTCTCCACTTCCATGGTCAAGGAATCGAGTTCGAGCTGTTATCAGTAGGAGATACATGGGTGGGTATCCCACCCCCATAGCAGATGCAGTCGGATATAGGTCGGGGCCTGTACTTGCAGGCGTGGCCTTCATAAAGGGACTGTTTTTGAATTCCCAGATCTCTCTCAACAGTTCACCCCATTGTGGCATATCTTTTTCCTTATCAGAGCACTCATTGACTGCCAACCTCTGCCCCTGAACTTCACTTGATGGGCCACCCTCAGTCACTCGGGTCATAGCCGCAGCTATTGGTGCAGGTCCCTCCCGAGGTCGCCTTTTCTCAACTCCTCGAATTTCTCTCATTAACTCATCATAGGAGGGTGGGGATTCCAGTCGATTTGCCAGGCATAACTGAAGCAACAGCAGTTCTGGGAAGGGGGCAGACTTAAGGATCCTGTCCAGCCTGGTTCGGTCCAGTTCAATCGCTGGCAAACTACCCTTTCTGAGGCATTCTTGCAACAATTTTTCCAGCCGAGATACATACACAGACAACAACTCCCATTGGTACTTTTGCGCATTTCTTACTCTCCACCACAGGTCCTCATCAGAATCTGGGCTCCATACACATTCTCCAAGGCCTCAAGATAGGCCTGTGCAGTCGCTTCAGGGTTACTGGCCCATTTAGCACGGATGGTAGCCAGGGCAGGACCTCGAGGCTCACTAACCCTCTTTCGCCGCTTCCGAGCATCAATATTCTAGCACTTGGGGGCAACATAGTCTATCCAGGTCTCCCAGTCATCCTCCCCTTGGGGGGTGGGGAAGGTGCCAGAGAAGATCCTCAACCTTCGGTAAGAGTCGTGACTAATGGCAGGTGCAGAAATTGGAGTCTGCATTGGTTCAGCCACCATTACGGGCACTGGAGCGGACAGGGTGTTGGGGAGGAACACCCCAGGTGGCAAGAATAGTTTCTTCAAGTCCTCCACAGTTTCTCCTTCTACCAGCAACCATTTAGCAAATTTCTCCTCAAAGTTTCAGATAGTGGTGGGGCTCATTCCCCCAGGTCTTTACTGTCCTTAGTTATCACTCTCCAAGCAGTGAGGACTCCTCTGGGGTAATGGTCTGTGGCACTTTGGAGCTATCTATGGATCCTTAAACTCTACTAGGGCCAGAAAAGTGTGGGTGAGCAGATTAGCATGCCGACCCACCACCACAGGGTTTTGTAAACCTTCCACCTTGGAAAGTACTCCTGTACAGTGTCCGTATTGATACCCAGGGGATGTCCAGGATAAGCATAGCATTTGGGGGTCAATCTCCTCCCAGTACACCACTCCACCAGCCGGTGCACAGCCACTTGTCGGGTACCCATTTTTTCTTAACAGTGGTTCATAACATGGCCACTAGAGGACACACAATCCCAGCGGTGAGCCTCCAAGATGTAACCCCAGATGGCGCTATCCCAGGGCTACTACCCTGCCTGATTTGCCACTAACAGGTTGAGGGGCCTGGATCCAATGGCGGGTGCCCACCCAGAGGTCAGGGTTTGCAATAGTTAAACTTACTTGGTCACAGCCTCTGGGACACTGCAACCCCTTTCTTCCCACTAGTGGCCCACACAATATATCAGAATTACCTTCACAGTATACACTTACCCCCAGGACTAGTTCCGGCACTGGGACCTCCTGTGAAATAAGATACAGTGCAACAATCACAGTACAGTACTTTAACATAGACAAATACCTCAGGAAGTATAACTTTGCTGAAACAAGCAGCTCTGATTTATTTAGGGGAATATAACAAGGACAGGGGGAAATCAGGTTAATTAGCTTATCACTTTACTATCTACCTATGGCTCTGTGCACAGGCCTATCCCTACCAGTTACTGTCCCTGGGTACCCAAGCCCTAGTGGCTAGTCCAAACCGTGGCAGCTGGTAGGGCCCTTTCACACAGTGAAAAGAAAAATTAGTTTAAACAGTCAGCAGTACAGTGATTCCATTTGGATTTAATGTGGCAATTCAACAGGAGCGACCCTGAATTAGTACTCACGACCTCCAAACAAGATAGGGTCCTTCAACGTCAGCAGGGCTACTTTTGAGCTCCACGAGACTCTTCACACATTTATATGGTAAAAAAGAAAGTACTATACCAGGCAGGCTGCTTCTCTATCCCGATCGCAATTACTGCACAATACCCGGGAGAACACACAGCAGATTCAGTTCCTGACAGACTGAGTGCAATTCAACAATTTCTCCAGTCTTCTACAGGGTGAGCCTGGTTTCTACTCTTCAGAGATCCTTTGATTCTCTTCACAGGACGGATTCAGTCCTAACAAGCAGTTACACAAGCTGCAGACCGGAACTCTGGGCCTTACACACGTTTTTTGACTGAAACTGTGCACTGAAGGAGCACAGGGTTTCTTTCCCCTTCACTGCCAGATCTAAACTGAAACTCCAACAGACAAAACCGGGCACTTCCTTTGAGTTCCTCCCAGTTCTTGACTGGATTGGCTGTCACTCACAATAGACGCTGCTGTTGGTCCAAAAAGGCGCCAAGTCTAAACTACATCTCCCAGAGTCACTGCCCATACAATCCTCTTGTGGCTGGCTCAGATTATGAGTCCAAGTTCTGATTCATCCAAGGCACCATTTTAGAGCTAGCTTACCCCACACTGATTGGTCCAGTTCAGCAGTTCAAAATCAGAATGGGAACTAGGCAGACACAGTTCTGACTGCAAAGAAAGCAAGTTAGACAAACTGTAATTTCATTATTACTGTAAATGATTTCTGGCAAACAGTTACATCTTTCAGATAGGTTCCCTTTGCACTCCTAGTGACTGCAAAATGGAGTGAATTGGCAGCAGCTCGAGTGGTACTCAAACAGAGAAGCACACAGTCCCCATACAACTAATTATGTCTGCAAGCAGACAGCTCTTAAAGAGACAGTACCAGAGGCTCTAAAAACACTCACTGATAAATGGCTTAAACGCCAAACACCATTCAGGCTTGGAGCATTCAAGCAAGCTCCTGGAAGTCTTTTGGGAACCCCCTATTGCAGGGGGTACATTAGAAAATGGAGAATGGAAAAGTTCATCCTGATTGGCTGAACACGGCAATCAGTTGAGTCAGAGTGAGACAACAGAGACTGGGAAACAACTAGTCCCAGTCTCTGTTGCCTCATATAGTTCTGATAGTAAAGGGCTGGAATGTTCAACAAAGCAACTGCTGCCATGTTGATAGCCTCGCTGAGCAAGTCTTAAACTGTCAGCTGATCTCCCCCCTCCCCGCCCACAGCAGACTCAAGAATTCACAATAAAAAATGTAAAAGTTACCACAGCTGTGTAGAAAAGGAAGCTCGACTGCCAAATCAAACTGACTTTTGTGTGAGACTGACCTCCGGAGGCCCTACTGTGTATGAGAACAACGTTAATTTCATTGTTTTCCGTACTACAAGATGGATGTCCATCTGCGATACGGACAAGGAAGAAGGTACCGCTCTTCTACTACACAGTTTTTCTACCAGAGCTAATGCTTTCCATCTTGCTCAAAGCAGGTTCCATTTTTGCAGCCAAGCTACTTTGTTAGTAAGACAGTGCTTAGCGAGAGCTGTCCCATATGTGCAGTTTGCATACTACTCTCTTCCCTTACCTAAAAAATAAAGTTTGCCTCCTTGAAAGCCGCCTACCCATCCCACTGCTGGCAGGAAATGGAAAACCTACCTCTAGACTGCTCAGCATTGTACACATAGTGCTGCCACCAGCATTCTCGCTGGAACAGTCGTTTCAAACGCAGACGATCACCCAAAACCGCATCCTGGTCACACTAGCGGCATTTTAATTATCACCTCATTTTAAAATGAAAAGAGTCAACTGAAATGGAGCACTCCAAACACACTGCTACCCCTAGTAGTTCATTGTTCTTCCCCAAGACGAACTGTTCTTCTGCTGTTACGGGAAAAGCACTGCTTCCCATAAAATAATGCAAGTAGCCCACCGCATTTGAATCTAGGAAGAAGAGCCACATAAACCGACTGCTACATGAAGATAGGTTTGCCGAGGGGATCTGGAGGGGAGGCCAGCAAACTTGAACAGCTGATTGGGGGGAGGAGCAGGACCACATAAAATCACTTGTAGTGCCTGCAAGTTATACTACGTACCTGGTAAAATTCCAGCTGCGGGAGAAGCTCTGCTACCCGCTAAAAAAGCTTCTGTGACTGTGAGACCATTAGCAGGAGAAGCTCTGCTACCCGCTCCTGAATGGCTGGGGGGGGGCAACAGAAGATGGAACAGCTCAGAAGCAAATGGACTACTTTACTCAAAAGAAAGTTTTTTTTTAACATTTATATTTCTTTTTAAAGTTATTTACTCTGTTATTTTATAGCCTAGTAAAAATATACACAGGTGTCCATTTTCTAAGCGCAATAATTCCCTCCAGGGTGGGAGGTATTGTGCTATACCGGACCTTCCAGGGGCTACAAGGCCCTCCGCCTGCGGCGTCGGGCCTCATTACGCCCCTGGGAGGTCCGGTATAGCACAATACTGCCCACCCTGTTGGGTATTATTGCTTACATAATATGGCACTCCAGAGTATGCTTTAGTCTGATGTAACTGTACTTCCTGGGGCTGTAAGGCTATCTTCCTGTGGCATCTGCCTCAATATGCCCCTGGGTGGACAGTTATCTCAGCCTAAAGCCCACCCTGCCATATTCAGTTTTTGGGTATAATAGCTAATCTCATAGGAATCTTAGGCTTTAGGCCAGTCCTGATGCACACAGTTACAATATGCTCGTTGATGTCATGAAAGAAGACTGCAGTTGAGAAAAGTATTTATAACAGAATTAGTTAAAATGCCATCTCAGGCATTCTAGAACAGGATGAAGATGCTGTCTCCAGCAAAATAGTTCATAAAACTAATACAAGATACTGAACACTGAGAACAAAGAATTTGGTTTATTTTATTTATTTATTTACATCTTGGATGACATTTGTGAGCAGATGTTCTTTGAGAGGTTCCACTTCAATATATGAGCAAAAGGACACAATAATTGGGAGACAAATTATAGAGATTATAAATATATAAAGCACAGCGTAGAAAAATACAGTAGATGACACAGACTAAAAAGTAACTAGGTGTGCTACAGCACTGTACAATGTATGCTTGAGTCCTATGAGAAGGCAGAGACAGAGGAGGATAGGGCATTGGAGAGGAGGCAACAGAGGGTGTCGGGGTTGAGCGGTGCAGTGCTGCAGAGGGACTATCCTGGAAGGATAGAAAAGGGAAGTGCTAGGGGTAGGCTAGGGCATGCAATGTTTTAGCGGGGGTACAAGAATGATGACTGATTTATAAATTGATTGACTAAAAGAAAAATTCAGAGATAACCTTTGAGCACAAGTGCTCATTTACAAAGGTCATGTGTCAAATCACAGTCACAAATAAATACAAGTACAATAAGCTGTTCTACAGAAAATGCAGTCGTGTCAGGCTCAAAACACTCAAGACAGAACAATTACATACAGTTTTGAAAAACTCAATGCACATCATTGTATAAACAGTCACAGGATGTGTAAAGTGAGATACTGAAAGAAACAGTTTAATGGTTACAATTGCATTAGACTGCAAGGACAGACCACAAAGATCTCCTAAACTGATTTATCTTGTAGAGGTTCAGCAGCATACCTGGTGGTTCATTTAATCAATTGGTGGTCATGCCAGCAAATGGTCACTTGCCCAGCTGAGTACACCAGGAGGAAGGCTTAAGGGCTTTCCTGGTCATGTTCCTGGTGTTGTATTGGTTGGAGATGGTGCAGAAGCAATTTTTAAAAGCACAGGGCGTTAGGCTCGGAAGCACCTTTTTGGCTAGTAAACAGCTCTGGAGCTTTATTCTGCGAGGTAAAGTTAGTGAGAGCATAAAGGGTTACAGCTATGAGTCTACAAAGCAGGGGGTGTTAGGCCTAAGAGCACCTTTTTGCCTTGTAAACAGTTCTGGATCTTTATTCTTCTGGGTAAAGGTAACCAGTTACTGAGTATATAAAGGGTACAACTATGAGTGTGGTTATCTGTACCAAGTACAAAACTGCATACCTTATTACAGTTCACTTTCCATCTGTTCAGCATGGCAGCAGGAGCTGAACAATCAAGTAAAAGACATATAAACTAGCACCTAACCCAGTGTCACATGGAGTGCCTGCTGTGTTCTGACGTGAGCAGACTGGATTTGCTACCATCCTAAACCAGTACCCACTCTGCTGGGCCAGTAGGGTCTTGGGAGAAGCATGAAATTATTATATCCAGGGGTAATGTGCTCCTTGTGCAAAAATTCCTGTGCTCAAGGGTGGCATTTGACATTGTGGATGACCATGTGATAATGAAACCCTACCACCACACATATCATGACAGGTGAGAAAGGACATTTAATTGTGCATAATTCCACTCCTTACCCCACACCATCATTCCAGTGTATCTCTCCTGACTCCTTCCTGTAGTAGCAAACTGGAGTAAGCCTTAGACACTCCTATAACTCCAGGGTCTAACATGCTGACGCTTTCCTATCTGGTGATGTATGCAGAGTATTCTGTGTAGCAGCTGTGGAAAGGGAGAGACTTGTGTCAGGTAGTCAGTGTCAACCACAGCAGGAGTGGAGGACAATTGGGCGGCAATGGCAGAGCAGGGGACAGCGTTAAAAACTAGATGTACTAGTTGCTCTCCATTTACACATTGAAGTTCACCATTTCATAACTGAGAAAAGACATCTACTGTTGTTTTCTAACAGTGAACAAAAACTGTCATCCAGAAATTAAATGATCAGTACATATTATGTTTCCAAGTGCGATTTAAGTTTTGTTGTTCGACCTTTCGCCCATAACACCATTAACAAATAAATCATATAAAATATACATTAAAGATCAATGGCAAACATTGCATGTTTTTTTCCGCAGGTGTTTTCTATGCCAGAGCAAATAAATTGCATATTTTTACCACAAACTATGTGTCTCCTAATGTCTTTTTTCATCATGCCATTAGTTAAAGCCTCTATAATCTGTCCTCAGTCAGTAAGCTCCAAGAGTCCAGACAGCTGGAGTCAGATTTGACGTCACTGCAGGAGTGACGTCCAACAGTCCATGCACGTGAAAGTACTCTGTATGTATGCTGATTAATTCTTTCCCCCAGTAGTAGAATAGGTTTTTATTGCTACTACCTGATCATTTTAAAAAGGTTTTTTTTTTATTACCACCCAAGAAATATTCTTCTCTGTGTGTTTTCAGATAGTAGCTTCTTCGTTCTTCATTTTTTTTTCTTGACAAGCCATCATCCAGAGACTGCAGAGTGACAAGACTGGAAGAGGAGGTGGAGTAAAAGCAACAGTAGGAGCAAGGTTACCATTGGGGGAATACAGAAGAGGCAGGGGGTAGAGATATGGAGGGCAGGGTTCAACTGCAGCTATAGAGGCAGTGGGAGTAGAGGAGAAGGGGAGAAGAGATGATAGGCAGACAGCTATTAGGGGAATGTGTAGGAGAAAGAAAGGGCTGGGCAGCAGTAAGTCATAGAAATAGGGATTCATAAGTAAAGGGATTAGATGGGCTTGGGGGGGTCAGCAAGGTAAGTGAGTGGTGTGCATTTTGGGAATGACAGCAGATTGCACAGGCCCAGTGGTAGGCTCACTTACACAGGATGGGGGAAGCAGCATGAGATCATCCACCTTAGGTTCCAGTGACCAAGCTGGTAGAGATCATGTAGGAGAGGTTTAGAGTGGTGTGTCAGTTGTATGGGAGGAGGAGGGGGGGCTAGGACAGTAGCATTCTTAGAAGTACTGCCAGTGCTTACAGCCAGCACAGCTACTGTAGGAAATATAGGATAGAAGAGTTTAATGGCTGGCTGAGAGAAAGGTGCAGGGGTGAAGGATTTGGGTACACATGGAACTGGGAAGTATCCTGGGATGATAAAATCCATGCATCTCATAGGGTGCACCTATGTCAGAGGGGATCCAGACTTCTAGGGGAAAAAGATAGGGGACTATGTCAACAAGAATATGAATTTAAACTCGGGAAGAGGCCAGGAATGGTTACAGCTCTCAAGATTTCATGGAGGAGTGTATAATCAGTCTCATCTCCAGGTTGAAAATACAAAATGGTTAGAGAAGGGGAAGAAGTGCGTGAATAGAGGAGGTCAAGAGGTGTGATCATCTGCTGCCTGTCTAAATTTTATTTCTTTTTTTGTACTAAATGGATCTGCTGTGTAAGTAAAAGCTATAAATGACAGGCTGCAGATTTTTACTGTATAATTTGGTGTGTTGCTGATGTTGTGAACTCAACCCTTACCCCCCCCCCAAAAAAAAACGGTTCCCATGGTTAGCATCAGTGTGTATTGCTGAATTGAGTTCATGGCCATTTATTCAGTCGAACTATGGGAATTCATAAATTATATTATGTCAGAGTTTATTAACAGACTAAAAAAACAAAAGAAAATACAATCTGTCTGACAGCTCTTTTAAATCTAACAGCCATCCATCACCTAACAGCTACTGAGGAACGTGAGTGAAAGTGTACGTTTGTAGTCCTAATTACTGTTAATTACACCCTTGCACCTCAGTGGTGTGAACATTTATGTAAATGTAAAAAAAAAAATCTCTACAGCCATAAACGTTGCATGCAAATGACAACCCCAGCTCCCTGACCCACCTAACTCCTCACCCCCATGCAGACACACAAAACCCTCTTATTATTATGTGGCTTACTGTGTCCTGTATAGTGCAGTAGTCAGTCACTGTAGATAAGTTGTCCATCCTGACATTTTGTCATTTTCTCCCCAACCCCCACACACACTCTTCAGTTGCTGATATGACGCTTGACCATGTACACACCTCAGGGGAGAAAGAGAGAG
The DNA here is from genome assembly GCA_016271365.2 of Neoceratodus forsteri. NCBI lineage: Eukaryota > Metazoa > Chordata > Ceratodontiformes > Ceratodontidae > Neoceratodus > Neoceratodus forsteri. The sequence goes on along the minus strand of CM057450.1, from coordinate 1,272,964,895 downwards.
AGAATTTGTCTCTACCTGCAGTCCGAGGTGGTGATCCTGCCATCCTATCAGTCCACTGACACCTCTCCAGCATCAGATAGTTTAGAGATTTTAGCAGCTTGATTGTTGGGATAGTGGTGACCCTAGTGCTAGGGAAATGGGAAATGGTAATTATTTAAGAAGGAGCTACACACTGGGCCAAGAAATGCATTAACTCGAATTAAGTATGTAAAGTGTAAAGAGTAGTTAATACAATGAGAATTGGAAAGGCTTTGCCTGGAGTTCAGTGGCCAAGCAGCCAGCCACTCCCACTTCCTTGAGCTATATAAGCAGTTCCTCTCAGCCTCACTGTGAAGCATTTTTCTTTGCAGCTGAAGGCTCTGCTGGTTTGTTCTCTGAGATGGTTAAGCCTCCCTTCTGGCTGAGGCTGCTTCCCCCACCCCCACCCCCTCCTGCTTGTCTCTGCTGGGCTTCTGTGATTGTTTTTCTACTTCTGGTTTGTATTTTGCCTTTGGCTGTGTGTACTTCCTTCCCTTTTTTTTTTTTTTTTGGGGGGGGTGGCTTTGTTTCTTAGCTTCTAACATACTGCTACTCCAGAGCTCATGCTGCTTGCTTTTACTTACTCGTAACTCTAATTGCTTGTACAGCAACTCCTAGCAGTCTGCTACGCAGAGCTCACACTACTACTTTCGATTAGCTATAACTTCAGCCACTGCTGCTGACTGTTTACTTTAATTACTATTGTACCCAGTGCCTGTGTTTTAACACTGTGCTCACCATGCTCAAACTACTGCATTGCAACTGCATTCATTACCTGTGTGTTTCAGCTCAGCCATAGCTGCTTCCTGTTGCATAATCAGTTCTTTTCACCTGACACAGTTTACTCTGACCCTACCTGTGTGTCTCATTTTTACTGCAGTTTCCCTGTACTGCCTGGATACGTCTGCTTTCAAGCATTGTCTCCCTGTTTTATTGCACTTAGAACTCTGGGGTCAGCCAACTAGCTCCTGCTGAGGCTGTTAATATAGCTTCATTAAAATCTGTCTTCACCGCCAAATATCCTCAGAGTCTGTCACCTTGATTTGGCTTTGCACTGTCTGGCTGGCTTGTTCCCACTTCAGTTGTTTAATTGCCATACAAGTATGATGCTGGTTTACCTATCACGACTTCTGCTTACTGACCTATGTGCAGGTCTACACTTGCTTACGCAGCCGTTACTTTTGCTTACACAATCCATTACTTCATGCATACTACCATCCCTTTGGCTTTGGCGTGGGATTCTGCTGCACTCGATCTGCATTTGACCTTGTAAGGTCTCAGCACCCCATGCTTATTACGATCTCAACACGCTGTGCTCATTCAGCTCACCAGCTTCAGCTCTCGATCAATTTGGGGCATGCCAGCCATTCTATTCTGGTGCAGGGTTCCTGCAGCCGACTGTCTCACTCTGCATTTAGTCCGCATCTCGAGCGTGTCCAGCTTGGGGCAGGATCCTTCTCACGGGCCCATAGCTGAGAATGTTCTCACCCTGAGCTTGGCTTTAGCTGCCTGCTATGCAACAGCAGCTCCTGGTGTAGAATTTAAGACTAGTGGTGAAGGGTGGAAAAAGTTACCTCCTTTGGCTCTAGTGTTCCTCTATATCGATTGGCCATTGACTTTAGTGGTTTCCCTAGTGAGGCACTTTCACCGCATTCTCCATATGACTGCCTCTGGTTCACCTGGTTTGATTTAGGATGGGTAGGCCAGGTCAGTGCCTCAGCAGTTGTTGCTCTCCTCCTGTGCCTTGGATGCATGTATTGTTGCAGAGTTTTTTCGCAACCTTCCATGGCATTCCCTCTAGAGGGTTTGAGTGAGGGCCTTTCTCCAAATTGGAATATTTTCCATCTCCCTTTAATTGGGTTTTCCAAATTGGAGCTGTAGAGCTATCACTAAATGAAGTATCCCAAGCCTGGAGGGAAGGTGACCTAGGCCTTGGATCCCCAGAGATTTCCTCCTCATGGGGTTTTCCTTCTCTCCTCCATTGGCTCAGGTCACAACACTTAGTTAGTATAGTTGTTTCCCCTAGTTTCTTTAGGTAGGTTCCGCTCTTGGATGGAGGTGGAGGATGTACTGCCGTTCTCTCTCCCCTTGGGGATCCCCTCATCTCAAGGTAAACCATCAGTATCATGCTATGCAAACCTGGGCAGTAATTACTTTATCCAACTAAGCATCTCATTGCATTATCAACTGCCTGTGCGTTCAACTTCTACATTACAGTTACTACTCCTATATCACAGTTACTGTTTGCTCATATGCTTCATGTTGCCTCCTTTTTGGGGATGATACTACATTTCTTTTGGGGATTCCTAAGGTACCTTTAGCCACGGGAATTGTCCCATGACACCTCTAGAGGTGGAACCCTCTCTGAGAGTTCCTTGCCTTCATACCCCTACAGGGTGGTAATTCCTCTGGAATAGAGAGTGCGAACTGCCAAAACCTCACTAACACAGTTGCACAAGCATAACACTATACTGGCTGCATAGGTCAGTGAATTGGAAAGGCTTTGCCTGGAGTTTTGTGGCCAAGCAGCCAGCCACTCCCACTTCCTGAGCTATATAAGCAGTTCCTCTCAGCCTCACTGTGAAGCATTTTTTCTTTGCCCCACCATCCTCCCCTCCTCCTCTAGTGGCAGCACTTTCTTCTTAGGGGGATTCCTAAGGTACCTTTAGCCACGGGAATCATCCCATGGCACCTCTAGGGGTGTAACCCTCTCCAAGAGTTCCTTGCCTTTGTACCCCTACAGGGTGGTAATTCCTCTGGAATAGAGAGTGCGAACGGCCAAAACCAAACTAACACAGTTGCGCAAGCATAACACTATACTGGCTGCATAGGTCAGTGAACATGAGAAAAAAGGAGTAAAGTAAATATTACATTATGTAGTGATCCCTCTTAAAAGAGAACTGTGCTGAGCATGTCATTTTTTTTTCCAATAGAAGCTGTTTTTATAGTAGTAGTTAAAGTTATGCTTTTGCTTCATCTGTATCAGACTTTAAGTAACCTTAGTGGTTGTTTTTAATTTGCTTTCTGCCTGTAAGACAATTTAAAACTGCATGATGTAGTTTATATCCCATGAGACCTCAGAGTTCTATTGTAGAATACAGATTCATTGTGGCAACAATAGAACAGTAGAACAGGGACATAAACTACAACATACAGTTCTAATATGGTTCTTTCCAGCAACATGTAAATCAGAAATGCCCACGAAGATAACTACAACCTGGATAGCTAGAGCAGTAACCAAATTTGAGACAGTATTTAAAATAAACAGTTTCTGCTTGAAAAAATAAAGACCTGTAGATTCAGTGCACTTCTCCTTTGAGTGAAAAAATCATATTGCAAAGCAAAAGAAACATTTTGGGGTTGTTAGTAAGTGGAACCATATGATCAGGGAGGTGAACATCCCCCCATATGTGTCACTGTTGATGCTGCATTTTGAGTATTGTGTTCAGTTTCCCAACCCTTCCCTTAAAGAGGGACAAGGATAGGCAGGGTGCCACACATGGAATGGTAAGTATTGTAAGTTGAGACATGACCACCATGTGCTCTCTTATTGGATGCATCTACAGTCACTAAATTTGTATTCACTCCAGACAATGATGAGGTTGAGTGCTCTGGCTCCATTCTATCAAAGTCTTACAAATGTTCAGTTCTGATTTTGTGCAAATCTTTGCCCCAACTTTAAAAAAACAAAGAACAAAAAACAAAAATGGGACCCCTTTCAGGTCTAAATAAGACACCACAGTTTTTGCCCTGTGTTGTGAAAGTGGTACTGTTTGGGTGGTGTAGGGTACTCCTTGATGGCCCATGCCTCATGAGACACACGGGTGTGCTGTCATCCAACTTCCATGCATCCCTGTATTGTCTGTCTATATATATATATATATATATATATATATATATATATATATAGATATACCACTCTGAGGTGTGCGGTCGCTCTGATGCTCATGCGCCTTGGTGTGCGTTGTGCTGCGAGGCGCAGGCGAGTGCGTCAACCGCACAAGGCGTGCGTATATCAGAGCGACCGCTCACATAGGTGGTATATCTATCTTATAAAATGGCTATAGATTTTTTTTTGGGGAAGTAGTCCTTCTGTGAGTTGGTAATTAAATGTTATGTTGGCAGAGGTGACACTTTTGGTGTGAAAAACTGTATTTTAAATAGAATTTAACTTTTAGTAGTCCTTTTGGTGTCAAAAGTATAGTAGTAGTAAGGACTGTCACTTTAATTGCCCAAAATGTAGCATGACGAGCGGTGCTCATTTTAGAAAAGTGAGAAGCTGTTACGTGAGTGAAAGTAAGGCGTGCTGTGTTTAAAAAATTAGAAAGGTGAGTGCCTTTATTAGTTCTGTCGGTTTTCTTTAATAGTACTTCCATATTGTATGCGAGGCAGCGAGGATAGATTGAGTGGTCGGTAATTTTAGAAATGTGAGCGGGCGAGCGAGTGTTGCTATGGCAACACCGCCTCGCCCGCTCACGCTTCTAAAATTACCGACTCGCCGTCTATCGTCGCCTGCTCCACATCGCATATGGAGCTACTATTATGGAAAACCGACAGAAACTAATAAAAGGCACTCACTTTTCTAATTTTTTTAAACACAGCACGTCTTACTTTCACCACGTAACAGCTTCTGACTTTCTAAAATGAGCACCGCTCGGTCACGCTACATTTCGGTACTGAAAGTGAAAGTACTGTCTGCAGGATCACGGTATTGTCACTGGAAAGGCATGTTTTTTAAAGAAATGAAGAGAAGACTACAAAACAATGTATGTTATAGTTTTATATATACAGTTAGGTTTATGTTAATCAGAGCGGTCACAGTGGTTACAGTAATAAAAGTGGTTGTACACTGTGACACAGTGAACATGACAGGCAGGATTTGATTTTTACATTAAATTTTCAGTAAACATTAATGGTAGGATGAAGAGATCTGTTTCTACAGTGTGGGGCTACTACTGGTATATTTACTTATGGGTGTGGGTGTCAGTTGCACATCTGTGTTAGTGTGGGTGTCTAGCTGCACCAGGTGTGGAGTGGTCTTGCTGCTGGTGAAAAGGTTTTGAGGACTGGAAAGTAGTTCAGGCGCATGGTAGTGGAAGGTGCGGTCGTTGGGAAATAATGCACGGTCATGTGATGTGTTTTGACCAATTGTATCACTGGGATTTTTATGATTTTACCACACCATTTTATAAATATATATATATATATATGTATATGTGATGTATATATATATATATATATATATATATATATATATGTATATGTATTTATGTAAGTATATATATATATATATATATATATATATATATATATATATTATTTAATGGAGTAAAGACTGTCATAATAACCAAGGAATCACAGGAAATGAACATATGAATGCCTGTGTCACATGTAGATATTATCTTTGATGGAGCACCAAATGGGATTGATAATATTAATATGTTAATTTTTGGACCTATTTTATAAAATTAGTTAAACACAACCTCACACAAGTCAATTGGAAGAAAAAGAGCACAACAGACTTATATGTTTCTAGTTGCCTACTTCTAAAAAATATTAATATTACTACTAGGCAGAGCACTACAGGTTGAAACACATATATGACTGTATCACTACAAGAAATTTAATTTTATCATTTATTTGCAGATAGCTGCAGCCTAACTGCTTCTTTCTTGCATATTGCTATCAGAAATCATATAACATGGTTGAGCCAAGACAAATCAGTCATAGGAAAAGAAAACTGACAAAGTTGTTGGATCTTATTAACAATAGCCCAAGTGGTATCTTTATTTAGGCAACAAAGCTAGCTAAGAGAACAGTGGTATACTGGGTTCATGTATCAACCTTGGTGTATAAATGGAAAAATTATTTAATGTCAATACTATAGGTTCAATATAAGTGATAAAAGGAAATATTTATATCAATAAAATGCAGATGTTGCAACCTTCAAAATATATAAATGTTAAGTAAAAAATAAATGTATAATTTAATATCTGAAACTATCAAAGGTTAATTCTGAGAACTTGAGTAAAAATGTTTCATTTGAAAAAAAAAACACTCACCAACTGCCCCACCACCACCACAATAAAATGTAGTAAGATAATTTAAAAGAAACTACTTGATTAAGTGTTGTTATGGGGAATAATTTGTTATCCAGAAAACTCCCAATCCACCTACCCCATACTCACAATCTGTAAAACTCTTACAGTGGAAAGTATAGTGAAAGACTCAATACATTTACATATAGGATACAGCACCTTATATTCCTGATGAAAAGAAGAACATTACATTATATCATTAGCACAGGATGCTGGTTCAAATACAGTTCTAATGCAAGATGTACTAGAATGGTGCAGGGTCTGCACCAGAAGACATATGAAGAGAGACTTAAGGAGCTTAATATGTATACCCTTGAGGAAAGAAGATATGGAGGGGACATGATAAGAAACTTTCAAGTACCTCAAGGGAATCAACAAAGTCCAAGAGAGTAGCATCTTTCAGAAAAAGAGATGTGCAAGAACAAGGGAGCACAATTTGAAGATAGAAGGGGGATGGCTCAGAGGTAATGTGAGGAAGTATTTTTTCATGGAAAAGATTGTGGATGTATGGAATGGCATTCCTGTGGAGGTTGTGGAGTCAAAAACAGTGGGGGAATTCAAGAATGCATGGAACAGCAATTGTACATGCTGGCACTGCCAAATGTTGTGATATGATTCAGATATGTAAGTGCAATACTCTGCCTCTATGTGTGCGTACTGTCCAAATAATACTAATAAAAATGTTAAACAACAAAAAAAAAGAATGCATGGAACAGACATAAGGCAATTCTAGGGATTGGGGGTAGGACGAAGTAGACTGTTGGTTAACTAGGATCTGCAGCTTATCCATTAGGTAGGGAAATGGGCAGACTGAGTGAGCCAAGTGGTCCTTATCTGCCATCAAATTCTCTGTTTCTATGTATAGTTCGTAAATCATCTCCTTACATTCTTGATACAGGTGTTCATCTGATACCTCATGTATAGTACAGGTAAACAATGTGGGTAAGTATCAGTCAGATGTAGGTAATGAAAATAAAAAGTTAAATAAGGTAGAAGACAAAATAGAAGGATGGGTAGATATATATATAAATATATATATATATATATATATATAGAGAGAGAGAGAGATCATTTTTTTTATTGTTAGTTCGGTAATAAGGACCACCATTATACACTGTGCTGTCAATCCAAACATTTACAAAATGTCATAGTGTATACTACAGAAATTCAATTTTTAAAAAATAAAATTGTTGCAATACTCCTCTAAATCATACCCCAAAATCAATTAATTTAAAAATTGTTTAGTAGTAGTAAAAGTAGTAAAATGTTTATTCATAAATCACTTTATGAATCAGGATAATCTCAATTGAGTAAAACTCATTTACAATGAGGTCCATAAGTTACAAGTATATTATACAGACAGTCATAAATAAATTCATAATACAACTTCATTAATAAATACAAATGGTACATAGTAAAATGAATACACAGACCTATTATGGCTCAAAAATTATACTAAGTTACAATCAGTTCCTAGACTCAATGAGCTCTACAACAGTGTCTGAGGTTCCCTAAGGTGTCTTTTAACCAGTATTTTATTCCCCTCCAGGATTTATATTTAACACAGATAAAATCTATCGGGATCTGGCTGAATACCTGACATTACAGTTACAAAGGCATTCTGCTGAGCAAGCATATCTGACCAGTGAACCTCCCACTTACATCCCTCCCACATCTCCAACCATAAACAGAGAAGCTAACACAGGTTTGTCACATGCCATGATGTAGTCATAGCACAATAAATCATTTTTCTTTTTTTTTTGTGAACTTAAAATGTTCTCCATGATGTTACTGAGAATAGCTGATTTGAATTCCACATCATACTACCAAGCCGCCAACTTTTAAGGGAAGATTGAACATAACGCGTTGTCTAAAAGGAGTCCAAGGAAGCAATGAACAGGGTCCTCTAAAAGTAATTTTAAAAATGGAGACCGCATACAAGAGGGAATGGGAAGATAAAGGTCCCCATACATATTTGTTGTTTGATATATTTTATTAAAAAAAAGAAAAGGGAAAAAAGAGAATAGAATGAAGTCTAACATAACATTTTTAACATGAAGAGATTCTTTAAAATGCTCTGAAATATATTCTATCTTCATGTTGTGTAATGCCTTTGTTAATGCATTTCAGTAAAACGTTTTGACTAAGATTAATAAAGACAATATTTAATTTACATAAAGCAAGTAAAAAAGCTACATAAATAATGGCAACTAAAGAGAAAGTGCAATTAAATGATGTTCATAAGAAGGTGATTGTGAGATTAGAAGAATTTTTTTTTTTTTTTTTTTTGCCTTTCGTTGTTGCAGAGCTATTTACAGAAACTGTAAAATGAGTTGAATTGCTGGGAGGGGAAGTGGGTGGGGGTTGTTGGTGATGCAGGTGTTCGACTACCGTACCTGTATCCATCAGTGCACAGGTGCTGAATGGCAGGGTACAAATTGTAGAAGGGCCTTGGTTGGTGTTATGAGAAGGCTAATGGCAATAAAATTAATGAATGTGGGGTGACGCTGCTGTGTGTGGGGGGGGGTTCTTTTACTGAAAACCCAGAAACCAGCTACACAAGTTTCTATGATTACTGCTATGGGACAACCTTTCATAACATGGTGGGTCACAGTGTGTGCCACCCTCAATCTACCCCCTTCCCCACCCACAAACTATCTATTAGTATGCAGAGTAACAATGTGGTGGGGGGCAAAAATTGAAATAGGCTACACATTATAGAAAGATCAATTAATGGCCTAATGATGAACTAGGATTATGTTGTGGGTTGGGGGGGCATTGTAAACATGAAGGTTGTTGTGAGAATTGACTGGTAGAGGATGAAAACGCTGTCAGATGACAGAATACCGGTTCTGGTACTATAATCAGCTGTCCAATAAACATTAAACTCCATGATATCTGGGTATCTTGTAAAGGCACACTACTGGTGACATAATAATACACAGGGCAGCAAAATAAGAATGGGATAGTCATATAATCTCTAAACCCTGTCAGAAAATGGCATGGGAATCTGAAGAATGATACTTGAATGACTGTCTGAGATACCAGCACAAACTGCATGCCCAAACAGTCTGACTCCAAAAGTGTGAACATAGTCAAGCATCATAAAATAAGCTGTAAAGTGAGGATGGCGTGGGTGGGGGAAATGCTACCAAAGTCTCATGTTCAATGGCTTGGCTATGGTGGCTGCAGCCCTATAGAGGATGCAGGTAGAGTCTGAGGCCAATAATAGGAGGAATAGCAGAACAGGCCAAAGTCACTCCACAATGCGCCATAGGGATGGGGGTGGGTGGGTGAGTGGGGGAGTTGGAGCTGCTTCATACATTCACAACTGCAGATCAGCAAGGCTCCTATTGTAGCAGGAACAGGAGCAATATCCGTGCTCTGGGAATAGGTCAGTTTTATGGGAAGTCAGCTAGCAATCAAACTGCGAGGTGGTGAAGGGAAGTGAAGGAAATTAACAAATCTATATGAAAACTATTCCTCAGCAATGCATGTATTTATCATTACTGCTACAAACACCATTTCATACAGCTGTGTCACGCAATATGCCCCCTCCCAACAAACCTTTTGGTACACAAAGTAAATAATGATGTGGAGGATTGGTAGGGGGATAACAAATGGCAATCGGTGTACAGTCCAAAAATGATCAAGCATTGAATACATTTCGAATTGTGTTGAGGGGGGGCAGAGGAGGTGAGTTTCAACAATAACAATTAGGAAGTATATCGCCACTTACTAGAGTTCTAAATTGCAAAAATTACAAAGTGGTATGTGTGGATTTGAATTTACACCACCTTCCTTTGGAATGTTGAGAGATACCAGGCAAGTCAATTGACTTCATTGTGCTACAAGGTTCCGCAAAAAAAAATCATTGGCTCACTTTCCCTTTCCTTAGCACCAGGATCACCACTGTAACAGCAGAACACAAAAGCAGTGTGCTCACAGTCCCTTGAATGAGGCTCTGCCGCAAATTCTGGCTGAACTGTACAAAGAAAATAGCTTTAATGATAAGGCTGGTCTCCATTTGAGTGATTCCCTGCATCTATTTTTTTTTCACCACTGTAACAACAAGAGAGCCCTATATCCTCTAATCACTTTAGGATGTTGGGGGTTAGGGGGTGGGGCAATAAGGGTGATAGCCAGACTAGTGCACCACAATCACAAACTGGCACTACTGAAGTGCGTGCAAGGTCAAGCATCATTAAAGCAACTGCAAGGTGAGGTGAGGGGAGTCGTCTCAGGGCCAACGACTTATTGAGAGTGGCTACTGTCCTACACAGCAAGCATTGTTCTCATGTCCAAGTGTGTTTGCAGTATAGGTAGCCCAGGGGCTGGATATTCAAAAGGGTTGTGCAATGCGCAATAGGGTTGTGCCAGCGCAAGTCAGAAAATGCGCCATTCTGCGATATTCAGCAGGAGGCAGTTGCACCACTGAAAACATGCTGAGCAACAGCGCAATGATAATGAAGGCATGCACAAATGAAGGGGGTGGAACCATGCATAAAGGGTGCAGTACGATGTTCAAAGACTTGCGCAATGCGCAACAGTGGAGCAGATGGAAGTTGCGCCATAGCGGAAATAAGCCAAAATAAAAAGGAGCAAGGAAGAGGCGCAAGAACGCTACAGGGAAGCCACATGAGACAGAGGCAGAGACAGGCACAGGGTAACAGGGAGAAAGAGGGCAGGCCAGGGAAACCACAACACTCAAGAGGGGCAAGGGAAGGTGTGTGGGGCCACAGAGAGCAGAGGCCAGTAGGTGTACCCGGTGCAGGGGAGGTAGCAGTCAGGACAGCGCGGGGAACAAAGCAACAGCTGCTGGGGGAGGGAATGCAAGCCAGGGTCATGGACAGTGCCACCTTCCACATGGATGCCGTAATGAGGGGGGTGAGAAGGCATGCTGCAGGGGGACGTGGCCGTGGAAGGGCTCGTCAGCGGTATGCCCCCAACAGGCAGTACCGAGCCTGCACCAGCTTTGAGCAGTACACAGATGTGGAGATTGTGGGCCGGTACCACCTGAACAGGGCAATACTGAGACGGCTCTGTGAGATGTGCAGTGATGTGATGCAGGCACCCACACGACGGAGTCATGCTCTGTCAGTGGAGACAAAGGTAACAGCCTGCATGTGCTTGCTCACCACGGGTACCTTCCAGAGACCAACAGGGGATACCACAGGCATAACACAGTCGGCCAAGTCATGCATCCTCACCCAATTCCTCAGCACACTGCTGCCACATGCTGTGGAGTACATCCATTTCCCCAGCACTGCAGCGGAGCACACAGCAAACATACAGGCATTCCACAGGGTAGCACATATGCCTGGTGTGCTAGGGGCAATAGACTGCACCCACGTGGCCATACGCACACCACCTGGTCCCCGATGGGACCACCTACATGAATCGTAAGGGATATGTCAGTGTCAACTGCCAGGTGGTGTGTGATGCCAGTGGGTGCATCATCAATGTCTGTGCCACGCACCCTGGCGGAGCACATGATTCCTTCATCTAGCACCAGTCGGCACTGTGCCACAGAGCGTGAGTGGGGACATCCCACAGGTCATCTAGTGGGTGAGTATGTATGTAGAACTGACATATCGTGGGCAAGGGGGTATGGCAGAGGTTCCATGGGTGTGGCCCCACAGGGCTTGGGGCAGTCTGAGCCTGAACAAGACACTAACCTCCACTATCTCCATACAGGTGACAGTGGATACCCACTCCATCCCTGGCTGCTCACACCCTACCAGCGGCCCATGACCCCATCGCAGCAACTCTTCAATGAGGCACATGCCACCACACGCAATGTCATTGAGCGGGTGTTTGGGATGCTGAAGGCATGTTTCCATTGCCTGGACACCTCTGGAGGTGCCCTACAGTATAGCCCCTCAAAGGCCTGTAGGATATTCCTGGCCTGTTGCATCCTGCACAACATGGCCAAAGACTGTGGGATAGCCATACAGGTCAAAGAGGGGGACAGCGATGGGGACGACAGTGACGCCGGTGACGATGGGGATGGGCAGACCCCCTTTGGCCGACGGGATCCCCGACTGATCTGGCTGGCACAGCTGCACCGGGACACCATCACAGAGGAGCACTTCAGCCAACACAGGTAAGTCATGGGGCCATGTGCAACCACCAGTGGCTAGGGCACAACCCACGTACACACATGGAAACACACCAGGGGTGCATGCTGGCAAGGGATGTGGCAGGGCACAGAAGCACATACATACAACCAGGGAGGGGTGAACAGTAACACGCCACATGGACGGACACACACACACGCACACACAATAGGCACAAAGTGCACAGGGGTCAGGTGCAAAACAGAGCCAGAATGCAAACACTAGCAACACACATGTCCACATGCCACCACGTCCACTGACTGTCTATGTGCGTGTGTCAGATGCTGGGCACCATCGCACTTTGGTGTACAGTGCAATGCAGGCATCATCATGCACACATACGTGTGGACAGCAGTCGGGAGGGTGTGCAGGTGGACCGCGTGTCTGAGTGCAGGGCCGGGCACCAACCCGTGCACTGACCACCGAAACACACAATGCACACAGGGCAGCACCAGACAGTGCCCATGCTGGGAGACAGGTCAGTCTTGCGGCACAGTGCCACGTCCGCCTCGGATGCATGGACAGCCCCACCGAGACCCAACAGCACTGGCAGGCTGACCATGGGCCTCATGGGGTGGCACCGATGGTCCACCAGGGGTTCCACTGCGCGAAAGCGACCATGCCTGCACAGGGGTCTGCAGCACACCGAACATACCTGCACCAGGAGTGCTCAGCATGCCCACAGCTGAATCCGGCATCGACAGGGTGGGTGTCGCATGACACCGGGAACAGGGAGTGGATAGTGAACTGCGTGGTGTGAGCAACGCATGGGCACCTGACTGTGTGCCCATTGTGGCCATGACAGCGATAAACATCTGTGTTTGCCTGTCAATGGCAGCGGTCACATCCTCCCGCAAATGGTCAATCCGTGACAGGATCCTATCGGTGTCCCTGCTGTGTTGCTCCTCGACCCGTTCCAGAGCCACACACAGTGCCTCCATGGATGTTGCAAGCCGCATCTGCTGCTGTACTGATGCCTGCAGTAGGCGGGTGTGCTCGTCAAAGAGGTCGTCTGCCACCTCGGCATCCCGTCCCTCAGGCTATGCAAGGGCCTGATGTTCAGCACCCCTTGAGGATGGACGCTGCTCACCAGGACCAGGTATGGGCAAGTTCACAGGCGGTGCACAGACGCCACCGCTGAACCCTGAACCCCCAGTCCCATTGGGCGACTGCTGCTGCTGCCCCTCTGCCTGCTGTGCCCAAGGGATCAGCTGTTCCGCTGCTATGGCTGCAACAGTCCCACTGTCCTGACCAGCCACCAGTGCTGCCCCACTGGTGCTGACAGGCACAGCCTGGGACTGTGCTGACACGCTGGCACACACGTTGGAACCAGCCAGGTCCATGGGCGTGAGCTGGCCTGCTGTGTGTCCATTCTCTGGCACACACATGTCACTGCCCATGATGGTCGTGTCTTCATCATTGGTGCAGGTCTCCGCCACAGCCACAGCATGCTGGCATCCTTGGACACCAGAACGCTGAGACACAGGAAGGGCCTCCCCCACACCTGTCTCAACAACATCAGTGTGGACAGCCAGGCGGACCCACTGTTGCAATGCTCAGCGGATACCTGTGGAGGTGGATGGTCCCTCCTCCAACTCCAGATGACTGTCCACAGTGGACAGACCCTCCACCGCTGACCCCTGCAGACGCGCAGGATCTGTAACAGAAAGTAAGGTCACGTTAGTGCATGTGATCTACCCTGCCCCCCCGACAGACCATGACTTACCATGCAGTGATGAGCTACCACCTGTCTGGAAGCCACCTCCTGGAACGCCCTCTATGGCACTGCGCTGCATGCTTGCAGCAAGCTTGTCCTCTGCCGGTGTCAGCTGCACCACCTCTGGCTGGCCCCCGCCTGTTGCAGCACATGCCGCCCTGATGGCAGCCACCTTCTCCTTCACCCTCCTCCTGTCAGTACCCATCTTCTTCTTACACTCCTGCACGGAGCGCTGGTGGCTGCCATGCAGGTTGATGGCACGTGCCACCCCCTCCCATGCAGCAGCACAGGCCTGAGGGGTGCCCCGCCGTCCACTGAGCAGTGGCTCCTGATCGAGGTAGGCCTCGAAGAGTGCCTCTGTCTCGCCTTGGTGAAGTTGGGCCTTCTTCTGCCCACCATCGTAGTCCTCCTCACCCAGACCTCGCTGGGTCATAATTCAGCCTGTAAGGATGACAGTGGTTACCTGTGACTGTGCAGTACAAAGCAAGTCCCTGTTACCACAGTCCAGAACCCCCACACAGCATGCAACTCACCAATAAACTGCAGTAACGGAATATGGCCACTGCAGAACAGTGTCGCATTTTTATAGCGCAATCCATGCAAATTAGGTGAGGAGCAACTTTAATGAGATGCAATCGGCTGCTCTCATTGCATGGCTGATCGGATGATTAGCATATGAGCGGCTGAATATCGGCTTTTGCGCTTTGCGCGGTGTGTTGAGCGTGCTGAGCCAATGGCGCCCAGTTCTGTGGCATCGTAGTACACCTCACTGCGCATGCCCAGGTAGCTACAGGCATCTGCGTGCGGATGGCGATGCTGTCTTGGCGATAGGCAATGCAGGACACGACCACCATTGTGCCAGTGGGCGCTATGGCGAGGTCACTACATGGCGCTGTGGCACAACTGCACGATAGTTCACTGTGGTGCTGGCACACAGGCAACCAATCGCGCTAGATGCATAGACGTCCGAAGGCGCTGTGCATGGCCTTGCGCCAGAGACCCATGACCCTGTGCGTGACCTTTGGCCCCTTGGTGCCATACATCCAGCATGGCTGCACCTCTATCGTGCTGTTCAGTAACAGCGCGATAGGGAATGGCGGCGCTGTACCACGCAGCAGTTCCACGTGGGGTGCCACGCTGCAGAGAGCCATATTGCCTACTATAGCAGTTGAGATGGCACACAGGAGAGCCCCTCAATGGAGTGCCCTTGAGCTGGCCAACCTTGTGGCCATTGTAGAGCCACACTATGGCCCACTCTTTGAAGAAGAGGCACTGGACAGGGCCAGGACCCAGGTCTGGCAGGAGGTGGTCACTGACCTGGAGGCGGCCACTGGACGCAGGAGGACAGCGGAGCAGTGCAGGCACCGTTACGGGGACCTTAGGAGGAGGGAGCCGGAGCTACTTGCCCATCTTCAATCGCATGCCAGGAGGGGCATGGTGCCTCGTCCAGGTGGGTGATACGTCTACACACTTGTATCGTCCATATGGGTAACACTGTCATGTGTCCAGCACATAGGGAGGGATAGTCTAGGGTTGGCTGTGGCGGTGTTTACAGGGTATGGGGTGGGTGGGTCTGGCTGGGTGGGTGGGCACACACATTGGGGCAGGGGGACTTTGCTTTGGGTTTGTACTGATGTTTTTCTCTCCTTTTTCCTCCCACAGGCATGGACGAGCAGCAGCGGATTGTAGAGCGGCAGCAGAGGGAGGAGGACGCAGCACACAGGCATGTCGGGGACCAACATCACCGACAACAACGGCCCGATGAAGGTGAGTGCCATGACACCATGATTACTATTGCATGCTGTGTAACAGGGTGGGGAGCAGGGCATGGCCACCATCCATGGACACCACTGCCATGTACGCGACTTGTGACAGTCAGCACTGTCCAGTGGCACTGCATGTCTGGGAGTGCGTCAATGGTGGTCCATGCATGCACTGGGCACATGGCTGTGGCACTGCCTGCACACCGCATAGCCACGTTACTGTACAGCCTTGGTTGTGCTGTGCTGGACATGGGCGGTGGGTGTGTGCAGTGGTACACATGGCTGTTGCTGCCTGGTTGGGCATGTCTTGTGGACACGGTCACTGTGGGTGGGCACACACCATCACAGGAGCGTGGCACATGGCTGTATGCCATGCATAATGAGTGGGCTGCAGAGGGATGGACAGTCACACCTATTGACCCTGATCCCTCGTCCTAGGTGAACGGATACTCCTGTGGATCCAGCAGGCTGTGCAGGAGCTGCTGCAGGTGGCACGGGAGTCCCTGACCATACTGAGGGACATACACCAGCAAGGTGTCAGGAGGAGGAGACGGGACAGGTGACAGCCCCAGGCGGAGGAGGACCAGGCTGGCCGCTAGTGTCTGCAAGAACCTGCCTACAACTTTCCCCCTCTGACCAACCCTCACACCCCGCCTTCCCTCTCCCATATGTTCACCCCTGTCCCTTACCCACCCCCACCTTGTTTCTGTCCCTCCCCCCCATTTGTACATAGTTTACTGTATATAGTTGTGTTTTATATTTTATAACAGATATATTTTGATATGAATACTGTGGTGGTCTCTGATTTGCAGCTGGCTATAGGTGCTCAGCTGCAGTGGTGTGCATGGCATCTGGGGTGGTTCAGTCATGGGTATGTGTGCGTGTGCGTGGGGAAGTGTCTATGGTGTGGGAGTTGCTATCAGTCGGTGTCTGTGGTGTGTGTGTTGTTCCCTGTGCATTGCATTACTTTGTGCAGTGGTCCATGGTGCATGCTCTGTGTCCATTGTGCCCCTGTCAACCCATCCTTGGCCTATGCAGCTGACACCCTTGCATGTCTGTGGCCTGCAAGATCTGCTGCCTTGTCAGTGGTGGCTGTCCCTGCAGGTCATCCACTGTGACCATCACAATGCTGGGTTGCCTCCTGTCACTGGTGTGGTGCATGTTTGCCTCGGGTGACACTGTGGCCTCCGCAGTTGATGTCCCACCTCCATGCTGTGGCTTGTGTGTGTTGCAGGGGCTGTGCATCACTGTCTGTGACTTGTGCTCCAGGCATATGATGGTGGCATATGGGACCACAGTGCATGCACAGGGTGGGTGTCACCCTGGTGCCATGGAGGACTGCAAGCTGTGTGTGCTCAGTTTTCATGGGCCCACACTGGGGGCTTGGTTGCCACACTACTGCGTCCCTGTGTTATTGTCCCCATGGGTATGGGTGTGTGTTTGCCCCTGCACTGTGTTGCATCCGGTGTGATGCATGCTTCCATGCACCACTGTGGGTGTCTGTGCTGGCTGCTGTGGCTAGTGGTGGGTCGGGATGTGACACTTGTCTACTGTGCAGGGTGCTGTCTCAATGGTGGTGGTGTCAGGGGCACGCCCTTTCCGTGTAATGGGGTACCTCTTGTGCCGACATGGTCAGTCTCAGCTATGCCTCAGGGTTATGCGTGTTGGCACTGTGTCTGCCGTTGTTGCATTGCCGTGTGCTGCCACCCACTGCTGGGTGCTCATGGGTAGGGCTGGCTTGTATGGTTCTGTGGTACACGAGGTTGCAGTGTGACAGTGGGGGTGGTGGTATGCATGGGATTTCCTGCAGTGGTGGTCACTGCTCATGGGGGGTGTCTGGGGGTTACAGTGCAGGGTGTGCTGTGCACTGGGGGGGGCTGGTGTGGCACGGGGTGGTCCACCCTCCTTGTGTGGCAGTCTCAGGTTGCCAGTGGGTGTGCTGGGGTACCATGGCCCAGCTGTGCTTTGTTTGCTTGTTCCCATGGGTCGGTGGATATTCCAGCCCTTCCCCAGTTGTGCTGTGCTTAGGGTGTGGGGGTGCATTGTCAGTTTTGCTGTGTGTTCCTGTGCCCATCTGTGGCATGGGTGGTGGGCCCCTACCTACCTACCTCCCTGGTTGTGCAGTTACATTGCTTTGCTGCTGGGGGGCTCCCTACTTGCGCTATAGCACCTCTGGGCTGCTCAGCTGGGCAGCCCTTGTTGCGCCATAGCGCATCGTATCTGCTCAGCTTCCCCTTCCTAGTTGCACTATGGCGCAGGTTGTGCGATATTCAGACGTTAGCTGTTGGCGTAATTTGGCTTGCTCCTTTTTTGAATATCACATCTATTGCGCATGGGCACAATGGACTTGTGCTTGCTCCTGCTATTGCACACTTTTTGGGTGCAGTTTGAATATCCAGCCCCATATGTTTAGGGTTATGAACTGTGAACATGCATACATGGGTGTGCATCCCACCACCACCAATTGTATACTGTAAGGTACTGGGCAAGTAAATTAACTTGTGCTACCAGGTGCCACAGAGAAACATTCCTTGGCTCAGTGTGCAGCTCCTTGTCAAAAAATTACCACTTTCCCTTTCCTTAGCACTAGGGTCACCACTATCCCAACAATTGAGCCCCGAAAATCTTTAATAAACTATCTGATGATGGGGGGGTGTCAGTGCACTGATAGGATGGCAGGACCGCCACCTCGGACTGCAGGCACAGACAAACTATCTCCCCTGAGTTGTGTAAATGATCAAGAGTCATATCAGCAACTGAAGAGTATGTGTGTGTGTGGAGTGGGGGGCAATGGCAAAGTGTCAGGACCGACAGTTTATCTACAGTGGCTGACTACTATACTATACAGGACACAGGTTCAGTGTAAGCCACATAATAAGAAGCAGACTTGGTGTGTGTGCTTTTGGGGGGGTGGCGGTTAGGTGGGAAGGGGGCTGGGGTCGTCATTTGCATGCAACCTTTATGGCTGTAGAGATTTATTTTTATATTTACACAACAATTGCAACTGTACCATTTTGCTGGAAATCTGCTCATGTTCTTCCTCTATTCAAATTTGGAGCTCCCTGTGATATAAATAATTATAGGCCTATTTCAATCCTTCATATCCTGTCCAAGATCATCGAATGATTAATTTTTACCCAGCTGAAAGAGTACATCAAAAAAATATTCTCTGTTCAATCCTGATCAATAAGGATTTAGGAAAAACCACAGTACCATTTCCGCACTTGCCAAAGTCACTAATGACTGGATTACTGCTCACAATTCCAAACTAGTCACTGGCGCCATCTTCCTTGACCTCAGTAAAGAGTTTGATACAGTGGATCACAACCTTGTCCTGCATAGCCTCAAAAACTTAAGAGTCTCGGCAATGTCAGTACAATGGTTTGCCAGCTATCTCTCTGGTCACGTCCAAAACGTCAAGGCTGATGGCCTACTCTCTGATCCCCTGTCTAGCTCATGGGACATCCCGCAGGGATCCATCTTAGGCCCCATCCTCTTTTTTATATACATCAATACCCTTAATTCTAAAATTGTCAGCTCTAAGCTCCACTTCATTACTGATGACACAGTCTTATGTATTTGTAAACCGACACTGCCCAAAGCCTGTAATGAACTCCGAGACAACTTCATCAAACTGGAACAAAACCTCATCAATGCCAAGTTGCTGCTAAATCTCTCCTCAGAAATGGTGGAGGGAAAAGGGCCTGAAAGTTGCTCACATCAACATTCGGAGTCTTCTTCCCAACCTTGACGAGCTCACTGCATGGGTCACTCTCTACAAGCCTGACATCCTGGGGATAACCGAGACCTGGCTTAAACCCCAGATTCCCGACTCGGTCTGCAGGCTCCCTGGCTATGAGCTAAAATGGCAGGACAGAATAGGGAGCAAAAGGGGAGGAGGTATCCTGATTTACTGCAGGGTCCACCTCAATGTATCCCTTATAAACCACACCTCCGTGCTGCCGTCAACCTGTGAGCTCCTCCACACCGTGCTGCTGCTTGGCAACACCAAGAAACTGCACGTGGTATGCTCCTACAACCCACCTAAGGGCGGGCTGCAGGGCCTCTCCCATCTCCTGGATACTGTCTGTCCCAGTACCGGGGTAAATGAACTCCTTATCTTGGGGGACATTAACCTAAACTGGGATGGGGAAAACGTCAAGCAGTTTGAGACCCTGCTTGCCACCAAATCCCTAACACAACTGGTAAGGGAGCCCACCCGTCAAAAGGCAAACGGCACTTCCTGCTCCCTCTTGGACTGGATTATGTCAAACCATCCCGAGAGGATCTCCTCAGTAGGGGCCCTACCCGACGCCATATCGGACCACTCTCCGATTCTGTGTATATGGAATATCCCTCCCCAAGGTTCCCCACAAAATCATCCAGGTTCGAAACTTTGCCAGATTAAACCCTGACCTGTTCTTGGAGGAACTCAGGCTTACGGACTGGTCAACAGTCTACAGAGCACTGGATCCCTCATGGACCGTCGCCCATTCCACAACATCTTTGTGGATCTACAAGATAGGCATGCCCCTATCACTAGGCGTAGGGTCCGTGGGACAGCAACCCAGTGGCTGAAAGGGGGTCTTCTCTCCCACATGCGAGCAAGAGACAAATGCTGGCATCAGGTAAAACGCTCACATGACACTGCCCTGTTGCAGCAATACAGAAAACTCAGAAATGAGTGCAAGAAAATGATCAGGGGGGCCAAAAGCGACTTCTGCAAGGCCGCCCTTCTCAGCTCTGCTAAAGACCCCAGACAGTTCTGGAGAACCATCCAATCACTGGTTGGCAGTCGCTACTACTCCGGGGTCACTGACATGCTCATCGAAGGAGTCTCCTGCAACAATCCTCACGTGATTGCTAATGCTCTAAACTCTCATTTCACAGACCTCCCTTCTGCTCTCCTGCTAGGGTCCTCAGCCCAAAACTCAAACTACCCTGCCTCCCCGTCCCAATGGGAGTCTGGTCTGACCCACCCTCCATTTTACCTAAGGGCGGTGTACGGTGGCGAGTCGCGGTCTCTCCTTCGATCTCTCCCAGAATGCTAGCCCTGGTCCTGATGATCTGAGCCAAAGCTTCTCAAACCAGGTGCTCCCTTATAGCCTCCCGGTGGCCCACATTTTCAACCTATCCCTTACAGGGACTGATCCCGGATATCTGGAAGGTTGCCAAGGTGGGTCCCTGTCCCTAAGCAGGGTGACCCCAAAATCCTGGACAACTACTGTCCCATAGCTATCCTCTCTGCTGTCAGATGCTCCTGGAAAAGGTGGTCGCCAAACAAATCTCGAGTATATCCACTCCATGGTCTGCTGACCCCGCCCAACACGGCTTTCAGTAAAGGGCACAGCACTCCACGGCTCTCATCTCAGTCTCTTCCAGCATCAGAGCTGCTATGGATCAGGAAAACTCTCAGGTGTGGTATCTATTGACTTATCCAAGGTGTTTGACCTCGTTGACCACGACCTGCTTGCCCTGCAGATGAGGTCCCTTGGTTTGTCCCCACCACCCTAAACTGGGTCTCTGACTACCTATATGGCAGAAAACAACTAACTAAATTCAATAAAGTCCTCTCTGCCCCCGGCCTGTCACCTCTGGTGTCCCTCAGGGAGCTCCGTGCTGGGTCCCCTACTCTTTTCCCTGTTCATCAACAATCTCCTGATGTGGTCTCCAGCTGCCGGTCATCATGTATGCGATGACCTGGTTCTCCTGGCCCACCCTGTGATACAGCCACACTAAACCATCACTTATCTGAAGACCTCTGGAACATCCAGGCATGGCTTTCCAACCATAAATTGGTCCTAAATCAAAACAAAACCCAGGCTATGCTCTTCGGTTCCTCTGCCAAAATACGAGCTCTTCAACCCCTACAATATCAACTACAAAGATGGCTCCCTCTCCTACCGTGACCTCCCTCAAATATCTTGGAGTGACGCTTGATCCCCAATTGGACCTTGGTAGTCATATCCATAATGCCTGCAGTGGGGTAAACCGCAAACTGGGATGCGCTCACAGGGCTCGGTATAACCTCACTCCAGCTGCTCGCTTAGCTCTTGCCAGAGTACTACTCTCCCCGTAGCTACGGCTCTCTCATATTTGCTCATACTTCTAAGACCCCTAAGCAAGTGGAGCACAAGCACAACAACATCGTCGTTTTGCCCTGCTGCCCCCGCCTCACCCATCACTCATGGTGCTCTACGAGAAGCTTGGCTGGCTATCCCCGCCAATCACCTTAACTTTAGCACTGGGTGCCTCCTGAGTAAAGTACTTAGCTCTGGCACCCTCCAGAACTGGCCCGGCTTTCTTGCTCCTGCTGACCTCTCCCCCACCTGCTTAGATCCCAAGGCCCCGCCTACTAATGGGCCTACTTCCTGCACCAACATGGGGACCGAGTTTGCTGTCCATGGCCCCAGGCTCTGGAACTCCTTTCCTGAAAGAGTCCATACTGCCTCCTCTCACAAGAGTTTCCAGACCTCCCTGTGGGATCATCTTAAGGTGGCTTCTGCCAGAATGTCCTAAGCCTCCTTAGCCTCCTGGTGTCCACTGGTGCCGGCTTTCTTCTCCTGCTCTGCCACCACTTGGCGCTATGTCCTCGTCCAATCCTCTCCCTTGCTTGGACGGACGCTATGATGTTACTATGCTCATAATCCTCACCAGCCTCTGTTGGTCATTGAATTTATCTCTAACTTATACCTTGCCCCAGCACTGTATCTGGGTGTACCTTCCACGTAAATGTAAAAACTGTAAAAATTGTCTTTTCTCCTGTTTTTGTACCTGAATGTATTCGTCTGAACCAATTACTGTATCAATGTACCTGTTGTACCCTTTTGTACTCTCCCAGGTCGTTCCTGAAAATAGGCATAAAACTTGTCTAGTGTACTTACCCGGTAAACAAAAACTAAATAAATAAATAAAATAAATGCAAAAAAAGATAAAAACTATGTTCTTCAACCCTAGCAATTCCCCCCTCCCTCCACCTCTGGCACAATCTAAACAAGTCAGTCCTATTGTCTCTATCTTAGGCGAACCTCTGGAGGTGGTAGATAAATTTAAATACCTTGGCATATGGCTTGACAAAAAACTTATCTTTAATGCTCACATCACCTATTTTACCAGCAAGCTAAAATCCAGACTCGAGTTCTTTTCCGAAACAAGTCCCTATTTCCATTAGACACTAGAGTTAAGCTTGTACAAGCCATGTTTCTACCTCTCCTTGATTACGGCGACATTATTTATGGCTGCACCTCTGCTTCCAACTTGCATAAATTGGATGTCTTGTACCATTGTGCTTTGTGTTTCATCACACAGGTCCCTCCTCGAAACCATCACTGTGTCTTGTATACTTCAGTAGACTGGACCTCCTTAGCAACAAGACAACTGACCCACCTAGGTACATGGACACTAAAAATTCTGCTAAACAAACTCCCAGGATACATATCCTCCCTTATCCATATCTCCCACAGCACTTACTCCCTAAGGAAGTCGGACTTCATTCTCCTTGATACTCCTAAGATATGTACAAACGTTGGCAAAAGGGCAATCTCCTATGCCCTGCCCATCGCCAGGAATCACCTTCAATCCATCCTCAAACTTACCAACATTGTCACAATTAACTTTTATAAAGTCCTGATGGCCAGAAAGCTTAAAGCTGTATGTAACTGTCATTAATACTCTCCCAACTTGTGCTCTTCCTCCATGGCCTGACCCCAGTCCCCCCACCCTGTTCCCTCCCTGTCTCCTACATCTTGTATACCCCCCTCCACCCTCTATCCCACCCCCTTACTTCTCTTTCTCTCTCTTGCCAGCCTCATTAATCCTTTATCTTAAAATCTGACTACTTTATGACTATGCCCTACTGTACATCCTACCTACTTTCTCCATTTCCTCTTCTCTCCCCTTCCACCCTTATCTGAGTCACTGTTTCTCCATGTGCATTTAGCTTGCCATGTTCACTATTCCCTTACCATGTATCTTGCCAAGTCTGTTTTTACTGTTTGAATATACCAGAATGTTTTTTCCCAATGCTTCTCTGTACACAGGATGTAAATACTTTAGTTATTCTGTTCTTTCATTTGTTGTAGTAGTGCTAATTTAAGCTGCTACTATGGCCTACTATTGATTATGTATATCCTTATTTGTTGTACATGTCCTTCTGTAAATTGCTGTTATGTGTATAGGACCTCCCTGAGAATGAGCCTGCGCAATGGAGTTTTCCTACAATAAACTGAACTGAACTGAATTCACACCACCGAGGAGCAAGAGTGTAATTAACAGTAATTAGGACTATAAACATACACTTTCACTCACGTTTCTCAGTAGCTGTTAGGAGATGGATGGCTGTTAGAAGATAAAGATTGCTACTGAAGAAGGGAAATGCACCAAACATGACCCAGAGAAAGCTGAAATCCTCAACAAATACTGCTGCTCGGTGTTTACCAAAGAGGACCCAGGGGATGGCCCAGCCCTGAAAAAAAACACAACATCCCAGAACCAGAGGTAGACACCAGTCCCTTTACAGAAGACGAAGTATGGGAGGCACTAAATAAACTAAAAGCAGACAAAGCCATGGTACCAGACGAGATGCACCCCAGAAACCTTAAGGAACTGGGGGAAGAATTAGCAGCCCCTCTGGCACTTCTGTTCAGTAAATCAACCTTGAAGAGCATAGTGGCACCCGAAGAGTGGAAAAAAGCAATAGTGGTTCCACTTCACAAATCAGGCAGTTGCGAAGAGGTTAGTAATTACAGAACGGTGAGCCTCATGTCTATAGTAGGGAAACTAATGGAGACACTACTCAGAGTATAATAGCATTCCTCAAAACTAGTGGACAACAAGACCCTAAACAGCACAGTTTCACAGCAGGTAGGTCATGCCAGACAAATCTGCTCTAGTTTTTTGATTACGTTACAAAAATAGTGGACGATGGTGGGGCAGTAGATGTGGTCTACCTAGACTTTAATAAGGCCTTTGACTCAGTTCCACACAGAAGGCTAGTAAAGAGGCTTGACCACAAAGGGGTTGGTCCAGAAGTAGTCAGATGGGTTCAAAACTGGTTAAGAGGCAGAACTCAGAGGATACAGGTAAATGGAACACAATCAATGGAAGGCAGGGTGACCAGCAGGGTTCCCCAGGGCTCAGTGCTGGGGCCTGTGCTCTTCTACGTTTTTATAGCAGATATCTTTGATGGACTAGAAGGGAAGGTGTGTCTGTTTGCAGATGACACCAAGATATGTAACAGGGTGGACATCTCAGATGGAGTGAGCAAGATGGAAGCTGACCTCATGAAACTAGAAGAATGGTCTGGAGTGTGGCAGCTGAGATTTAATGCCAAAAAGTGCAAGGTCATGAACATAGGAAAGAAAAATCCAAGAAAGCAGTATTACCTAGAAGATGAAAGACTGACGGCCTCAAACCAGGAACGAGATCTGGGAATCATAATCTCAGATGACTTGAAGGTTAGTAAGCAGTGTGAGAAGGCAACGTTAAAAGCCAACAGAATGCTGGGCTGCATTGGGAGGGGAATCACGAGCAGGAAGAGGGAAGGGTACTACCACTGCATAGATCACTGGTCAGGCCTCACCTGGAATACGAAGTCCAATTCTGAAGGCCTCACCTCAGGAAGGACATTGACCGGGTGAAACAGTATAGAGAAAGGTGACAAAAATGATTTAGGGTCTACAGTACATGTCCTAGGAGGAAAGACTTAGGGAACTGAATATGTACTCCCTGGAGCAGAGAAGAGAGAGAGGGGACATGATTGAAACATTCAAGTACATAAAAGGCATTAACAAGGTACAGGCTCAGGAACTTTTTCACTTCAAGAAGGGCTCCAGGACCAGGGAACATGACCTCAGGCTGCAAGGAGGATGGTTCTCTACCAACACCAGGAAGTTTTTCTTCACAGAAAGAGTAGTGGATGTCTGGAACAGCCTACCCCAAGAGGTTGGGGGGTTAACACTGTAGGGGTATTCAAGAATGCATGGAATAGACACATGGGAACCCTGACTACAAAGGGCAACTAGAGTGTCAAAATAGGTCTAAAACAAATGGGCAGACTAGATGAACCTAGTGGTCTCCATCTGGCATTAACTTCTATTTTTCTATATTTCTAAGATTTATAAGAGCTGTCAGGTTATATTTTCTTTCATGTTTTATTCTGTTAATTAACCCTGATTAATTACAAAATGTAATTTATGAACTCCCATAGTTCGACTGAATGAATGGCCACAAACTCAGTTCAGCAATACACACTGATGCTAACCATAGGAGCTGTTTTTTTTTTTTTGGGGAGGGTTGAGTTCACAACATCGCAACACACCACATTATACAGTAAAAATTCGCAGCCTATCATTTATAGCTTTTACTTACACAGCAGATCCATTTAGAAAAAAAAAACTTGAGACGGGGCAGATGATCAGATGACTGCTTGTCAAGACAAAAAAAACAAGCAGTTTTAAACATATGACAAGCAGCTGGTCTGTGAATCAGGACACCATCCTGTGATACTCGGACACAAGGAGCAAAGCGAGAGGCACAGGACCGAGGGGAGAGAGAGAGAGAGAGAGAGAGAGAAAGAAAACTGACTGCCCTGCTTCAGTACATAACAATGCTCCTGTCTGTAGCGCTCACTGTTTCTCCTTCTATGGGTCTCTGTGCCCTCCCCTTTTGTCGCTGTGAGGTCTCGCCAAGGATGAATGGAGGACGAACAGAAAACTGACACTACTCTTTGTGTACCAGAGGACAGCCTGTGAGAAGCTGTGTATGTGCTCTCCCCATCTCTGATGTCACTCTGTTCCATGTCTCTCTGTCTGTCAATTGCAGACACCCCGCTGCTTGCCATCCTGCCCTGTCTTTCTTATCGCATCCCCTCTGAACACGGATCGCACTTAACATGGGGGGGGGACACTGAGCTCCGCTAGCAATTTTAAACACATGAGAAGCAGCAAGTCGGTGAATCAGGACACCATGTTGTGATGCTCCGGACACAGCAACAAAGCCAGAGGCACATGATCAGGGGGAGAGAGAGATACACACTGATTCTATACATGACATGCTCCATGTCTCTGGCGCTCTGTTTCTCCTTGCTGTGGGTCTCTCTCTCTCCCCTAACCACCACACCTGGTTAAGCTAGAGACTGCTGTATCTCTAACTGTTTCTCCTTGCTGCGTCTCTGTCTCTCTTTTTTCGGTTACCATTCTTCAGCATTACACACTGCCATTTCACTGATACTGCTACCCCCATGTTATAAGTGTGCTAACCCAAGCTCCCTATAACTTCAGAAAGTTTAACAGCCCCATTTTAGCGATCGGGGTACAGTGGATGGCTTGCAGGCAGGCTGGCAACAAGTCCTGGGGGTGGAAGAACAGATAATTAGCAAATAAGTGAGCAACTGGGGAGATCCATTTCACAAAGTGACAGAAATGGAGAGTGTGTGAAAAAAAAAAACACTTTCAAAAAAACAATGCAATTTCAGAAACAGGTAAAAAGTAACATTTCACTGCATGTTGAAAGAGTTGTTTAGCTTTGCAGCTCAACAGAGAGAGAGAGAGAGAGAAGACGAGGGATGCAGGAGAGCCAGACTAAGTGAGCTGTGGTTCAGTTTGGTACCAAGTTAAACGAGAAATGGTGCGCCCAAGGCAGACTGTTTCCGGCTGTTTTGCAGTTTCAGAAGGATCATTCGGAAACTACAAAATGGAAGTGTTCCAGGGTCTGAACCAGTAGCTCATTTTTAGAGCTACCGCAAAACCGCTGCAGGCTCCACCCCCGCAGCCAGAAAAAGGGATGCTAAACCATCCAGGTTCAAACAGCTCAAAACAGTGCTGAAAACTTTCAGGCAGCCATGTTCAATAACGCCAATATTTAGTTATTTATTTCCCACTTTTAAAAAATGCTTAAGCAGACTCAGAATTGGGAAGTTGGGAAGTGGTATCTTACAAGAGAGGAACAAAAGGCTTATCTAAAATGGAATAACAAAATTATAGTTACAGCATTTTCACTGTTACATGAGCTGATGCTTTAAAACTGGCATAACAAACGATAAAGCAATGGATATGAAGGTTGTGCACCTGAATATTTAATTTAATACAAAATTACCTGTAAAAGGTACTCTGTTGGGTCTAATACCCACTGATCATTGTGGTCTAACACAAATAACTGTTAAGAAACACCATTAGCATTTTCATTGGGGACCCCAGACCCATGCACATTAGCAGTGCTGGTGTTAGTACTCTGCATTTTAAAATGGGCCCCTTTCTCATACGAACTCTTAACCAGGCCATCAGTCCTGACACTTTTATTGTAACATGTTCATTCAAATTATGTTTTGCAACATTTTGCTTAATTGCAAGTATTTTGAGCTTTACTGCCATTTCACTTTAGTGCTTCTAAATTTCTGATTTCCTGTGAAGCATCCATCAGTAGCCCTCATAATGTGCAAAATGCTGTCATGTAAACTGACTCCCTAGCTATGTTTAAGTAAGCAAGAGATTTGTGTACAACTTATTTACCCAGGATAGCCCAGCAGAAATGCAACATCTCATTGGTTTCGGGGTCTTTCTTTCTTACCTATTTCTGCAGCTGATGGACAGGAGCACTCGAAGGTTAAAGTAAATGTGGAAGTTAAATTGCATTTTAAATGTCAGTCATGCAGTGCTGCAGTGAGTCATTAGGTGTGCAAGAAAAGAAACAGCATGTCAAAATGACTTACCAGTGCAGTATTATGGCAAATTTCATGTGAGGATCGCCCTGCAGACAGCAGCACTGTTTATATTCTGAAAGCAATCCCATGATGCAAAGCGCAGGCACTGTACTGTCATACCAGGTAGTCAGCCAACTGCTACAAAAGCAGAGAAAACAGCAGGGGGGCTGGAAAAACAGTAAAAGGACCTCAGACAACCGACACCATAGACCAGCCCCACATTGAATAGTAGTCCGAAGCTGTCTGTGGACACAGAAATGGAAACGGCATCTTGACTGACAGAGAAAGATTAGCAGCCCCAGCACTGAGAAACACAGCCCCCCCCCCCAACAGTGCACTAGCTCATAGGGCGTCATTGTGTGGGAGAGACTGAGTTGCAACAAGAAGACCATGACGTCCCAGAAAGGAAACCCCTACACCCCAACAGGGTGGAAGCAGAGGTGCATCACAGGCAGAGAGGAGCACTGTAGAGTAGGAACTGGTCCTGAAGCATGACACCCATCAGTCACACACAGCCCACACTGAACAGCACACACCAATAGTGGTGCACTGACAAGTAACCAAACCTACCACATGCAATGCACTATGTGGACCAAAGTGGCAACAGCAGACAGTGCCACACGGCAACTGTATGACCACGCAATTGGCCTACAGGTGAAAAGAGTCCCCCCCCCCAAGCTCTGACAGAAGGTTTATCCCAGCCAGTTACAGAGATGGTGCAGCAGTAGTGACTCTGCATCTGTGCACCAGAATGGAGTGTGTGAGGACATCTGGGTGCAACACGTAGTGCTAGGCCCTGGAGAGAACAGTGACAGTGATGCCACAGAGATACCACCATTGGAATAACAAGCAATAGCATACAGTACAGAATCACTACATAAAGAAGGCAGTAGTGCAAGTACAATATACCAGCACCACCCACTGGACTGTGACTGTCAGACACACATCCGCACAAAAGCAGTGCCACTGATGCGCAGCAGAAGCTGGTCAGACACCCAGAGGTGACTGTATAGTGCTGCGGTAACACTGATGTATACAGCACAGTGACAGGTGACTGCCAAGAGGCATACACAGTGGAAAACTGCAATGCAGACTAGTGTGCCACACACTGAGTGCAGTGTCCGAGTAGTGACAGACAACATCATCATCGAAGGAGGACCAGCCAGGCACATAGAACACTGTAAAATAGGTAGAGTGAATCAGCATTGTGAATTACTGCATGGTGACAAGATGCACCAACAAGCCCTCTGCACAAGTCTTCCTATTTGAGTTCCCCAACAGAGACAAATCATCCACATGATTCAGGAAGTTGGTACAGTTTGTAAAGCTAGATAGGGAGTAGGATTGGCAACATGCCATGGCTCCAACCATATGCTCAGACCACTTCACAAATGACTCATTCACGAATCATATGCTGTTCAAATTGGGTTATGCAAAACACCTATGACTGCTCAAAGATGCAATCCCAACAGTGCATCCAAAACTACAGAAGAGTCAACCACCACCCCAAAATAGGAGTAAACGGCCACATGATGCAAAAGTGACCACAGACAGTGAACCCAAAAGGAGAAGCCGGGCTCTGAACAAGCTAACAGTCTGCCAGGTAAGACACTGTATCCCTGTTTTACACTATATGATGTTGTGTGAAGTGTGTACCACTATGAATGCCTGTGCGCATTTAGGGAAGCACCGGTTGCACTCATGCAGAAACATGTCAGGGCTCAGAAAGGAACACATATGCCACAGATAGCCCACTGCCATGGTACGCAGCAGCAGTTGTCACACACCCATGACACCATGTTGTTGATGATGAGGAACATGAATATAAGGACCCGCACTGCCCCCCAGCAGGAAACCACATGGCACATGAATGCTGAGACAAAAAAACACCACCAATGTGACTGAAGCCCCCACACGTAACACGTGGACATAGGTAACACCACTGCCAAACAGCAGCCAAAGGCACACACACACACAAACACACACACACAGAGTACACAGTGTCACATAGTGCAACAACCCCAAGCCCCCATTGCAGCAACCTAATGCACAGGTACTGGGGAAGCACATGTAGGAACACAACACACCAACATGCACATACAAGGAAATATATGTGTGAACTGTGTGCAACAACCACACACCACTGGCAGGTACACACACAGCAACATGCAGCAACACAGACATGCACACAGGTGGAATATGGCACAGTTGCCATGTGACCCCCTGCAAAGGTAACAACAGCACCACACACAATTGTGGTGGTACTGGTGCCCATACACACCATGAAAACATGATACCATTCACATGCAGTGCCTACAGGGAGTGTAGGGTCCACATAGACATGTACAGGACCACATGATGTGCCACATATGCAGAGGCCACAAATGGTGGGAAAGGAAGTGGAGCACAGGAAAAACACGCCCACGGTGGCAGTCTGTCTGTGACAGGGGCATCACCATATCTAGTGGATGTGACACTGAGCACTATGAGGGTCTGCAGACAGGATGTTGAACAAAACCTATCTGCAAACACCACCACACACTGGCACCACAAGGGGGGTGGGCAGCCACCTGTCTAGCAATGACCATACACAGCAGCACAGTGCCACAAGTGGACTAAGTGAGGGACAACATCACAGTGTGGTAAACAGACAAGGCAGGAAGTGCAAAACACTGGAAAGGTTGGTGCAATGGGATGTATACAGATGATGGTTTGCATTGTATGTCCAAATGCAGTGTTGCAGTAGGAATACAAAAGTGCCAGTGCCCCTGCATATCCCAAAGGATGGACCCAGTCAGAAGATGCGGGGTGGCACAACGGCCATGTAACACCCACATACTGTAGCATACCAGTAGACAAAAACGCTAAGTGCAGGCAACACAACACAACAAGGAAATACATGCTGTGTGTGCAATGAACAGCACCGTCAACATACCATGACCATCCCATTGCATTTTTGTTTATTCACTGTGTCATGCTATGGTCAAATGTATGGCAACTTAGATTCAATGCAAAGAAGTGCAAAGTAATGTACCTGGGAAACAAAAGCCCAGGGGAAGAGTACACAATGGGGGGTGAGATACTGACAACAACAAAAATGGAAAGGGACCTGGGGGTAGTCATATCAGATGACCTAAAGGTGGGTCAGCAATGTGAGAAGGCAGTAAGGTGGGCTGTGGGGATACCGGGATGCATAGGGAGAGGCATCATCAGTAGAAAATGGAAGTTGTTGGCCCTCTGTACAGACAGTTGGTAAGACCACATCTGGAGTACTGTGTACAGTTCTGGAGACCCCATCTTCGCAAAGACATAGATAGGGTGGAGGCTGTCCAGATGAGGGCAACCAAAATGGTGCAGGGTCTGCACCAGAAGACATATGAAGAAAGACTAAAGGAGCTTAAGATGTATAGCCTCAAGGAAAGGAGGGACATGATAGAAACTTTCAAGATGGCTCAGAGGTAATATGAGGAAGTATTTCTTCACAGAGAGGGTTGTAGAGGCATGGAACGGATTCAAGAATGCATGGGTCAGACATAAGGCAATTCTAGTGGGGGTAGGAGGAAGTAGGCTGTTGGTTAACTAGGATCTGCAGCTTATCTGGTAGGTAGGGAAATTGGCAGACTTGGTGGGCCAAACGGTCCTTATCTGCCATCAAATTCTATGTTTCTATGTTATTTTATGTTCAAAATCAATGTCTCGTTTACCGTAATGTTCACTGCATATCATCAGACGGAACATGTGCACATGGCGAAGGACCTGTCTGGTGCCATGCCAATTATAAAGATTTCCTGGATAGTGATGCCAACTGTTGTACAAGAAAGTACTGTTACATAGTATAAACTACCCACATCTGTACTAAACGGTGGGACATTCAACATGGGCGGGTCTTCATTCTTGTTACCACGTGTGAGTCTGTGTTTCCACCTTTGCTTGTGGTGTGCTGTTACATTGCCTGTTGTGCAGACTTGGCACATCTTCCTCATCTGTTATGGTGGCAGAATCCTCTCTAGTTTGAAATGTGTAAAGGCCACACCTGGGTCATTTGGGTATCTTTCAAGGATTTTTGTGAGAGCACAGGCTGTCGGGGCCATATGTAGTTTGCATCCGAAGTATCCTCATCACCAGCATACCAGCTGGCGGTAGGCTGTGTAACAGCACTTCCTGTGTGGGAAAGACAACAATGGCACAGATTAGTCAGATCCCGGTCTCAGAATGGCAGGCAACTGTGTCATGATTGTTATTTGTCCAAAATGAAGTATAACCTTGTTGCCTGCACAAGATACTGTAGCACTGACAGTTGCCATGGCTGTGTATTTGTGCTGTCATTGTACCTCCCACATAGTCCATATTTGTAAGTGTGGCATGCCCATACAACACTGCACTGTGTATTGCTGTTCCAGTTCCTTCTGTGCACTGTTGTGACAAGGACAATGTTCATATGTGACAGGAGTTGTCATGCAACACTTTACCCATGGCCAGGCTACTGTCTGGACCCAGGGACATGCACAATAACTGTGTACAGGAATAATCTGCATTAGCCATAGGCAGTGGGGTCTATATGTACCCACCTACACCCTAGCCAAGGGGTGTCAGTGGCATCCCTTCACATGTACGTTACGTGGGGGGACTATCATGTGACATGTATTTTGACTCACCATCGTGTTGTCTAGGTCTGCATTACATGTTCATCACTGTGTGTTGTGCGCAAGTCATGTGGTACAAATGTCAGTGACACACATCCTTGCCGTCAGGCATATCGATGGGGTCTGTGTGCTTTCCTGACACAACTATGCCAGGTGGTGAGGTACCTATAGGCTGGGTGTGTGGACTGCATCATACATAGCGACCATTGTTGGTTATCTGGCCGCTGTGGGTGTTCATAGTGTGTTGGACCCCCCGGAGTCATTCAGATGTGTACCGTGTGGTACACCTGGCTACCTTGTGCCATACTGTAGTGGTGGAGTGCACCTTGTTGCCACTACAGCGGTGTTACCATGGGCCACCTTTCACCATAGTCTCACAACATGTGTGGCTCACACGTTTCATGAACTTTGTCACAACATAGAGGTGCCTTGTTCAGCAGTGCACTGTTGCCCAACAGGTCACAGATCAATGCATGTCCTCCTTGCCTGCAGCTGCACACACAGGGTCACTTTCATGCATCAGGATGTCCCTAGTGCCTGTTGCTGATGTGTAGTGTGGCTCAATGTTTGCCTGTTACCACATTGTCATGTGTTTCCCGGTTGTGTTCGACATGCACAGATAATGTGGTGGTGGTGCATGTACATGGTATGTGTTTGTGCACATTCACCGAGACTGGTGTGTTGCAGGCACCTGACATTGACCGTGCCCAGATAGGCTGCACTTGGTCCAGATGTCTGGGGTTTTACTATAGTGCTTCAACAGCTCTAGCACTGACATCCCCCACAGCGACAGCTACAATGCCAACCATCAGCATTGTACCGTTGGGGATGTTAGTGTTTTCTTATAGAGGGGCTGTGCCACCCGAACCCCCCATGAAGGGGGCTCTGCCCCCTGCACACCCCGGGCTCTAGGATTCTAACTCTGTCAAAGTTGGACGGGGTGGGCACTACACTGGGAAATGCACTACCAATATCTCCTTCGTATCAGCACAGTGATATGCTACAGACAGACAAATTCTGACACTATGCTGGTGTTCGGGATGATGGAGTTGACTTGTGTCAGCACACTGATGTCTGGGATAACCTTTTTACCCAGATGTTGTTGTGCTCCCCTGACAGCGTTCTACATCTACCACATGAGTGTTTTGGTTTTCCAAGTGTCTGTGTAGGTATGTCCTAGTGATAACCTGCACTTGGCATTGTGTTGCCCTGATGTACTGTATATTCTGTCCCCACTCCCGTTAGTACATGACGGTAACCTGTTGTAATATTGTTTGTTCACAGTGCACTATGCATCTGTCTACAGTGGATGATTCATTGTACTTCCCATCATGGGTGTATAAGACCATGCTCACAGCCATTCCTGATGGTTACTTAGTGGTAGATCCCTGCTGGTACATTGCCACCATTGTACTGCTGATGATATTGGTAGTAGGCTGTCTGCAGGACATCCGGATCCAGTACCACAGTTTGGAATCTGTTGTGTAACGTTATACAAGGCACATCTGCATCCTCTCGGTGGTAGGTCATCCTGTCGATCTCGACACAGCAGAGGCATTCTAGTCGGTTGGTCATGATTGGGCAGTGTCCACACATGCACCTGTGGGTGGAATGGCATGTTGCTATTCATATTGGATGGACAGTTTCACCAACAATTGCACAGTTACTGCTCCCCTATACCACTGTTGAGCTGTTGCCTACTGTACATGGCCATGTGCCTGCACGTGCACAAGGGTGGTTTGGACGATGTCACAGACACATGACAGTGTTGGGGCACACCACATCAGGTGTGTTGTTGTTGTGGGGCTTCGTGTGGATGCTCACTGTGGACATGGACTGCTGTGGTCCTGTTCGCTTCACTTGAGGCATTGCATGCCTGCTGTGGTCATGTCTGCTGGTCCTGGCATGTCTTTGCTCTCCGGTTCAATTTGTCTGCCCCAGAGACACTGTGTTGCAGTGTGTGGAGTTTCACCTGTGTGTCAGGTGTCGTTCCCTGTATGGTGTGGTTCCCTGGGGTGATGTGTGGGGCCACTGCACCATCATGTGCTGTGTGTATTCCTACAGAGGACAACTGCAGCAGTATCAGTGGAGCACTTCTGTAGCCTGTCATGCCGGTCTGCGTGACGTAGGTTACTGTAGGCTTTGCGACTATTGTAGCTGGACAACACACAGGGTGTGTTGTGCTTCTGATGTGCGCAGCCCACGTCCATGCTGCACCGTGGATGTTCTCTCATCACCGCTGCCCTCCCACACTGTCCTTTGTTGTTTCACTTGTTACATTCATGGTTGCCTGTGTGTTGTCAGGTGTGACCATTATGCCAGGGTTTTTTGGCAGCGTGTGGGGGCCATTCATGTTGCCCTGCCCAGCAGTCCCCTTCCATGACCCTTTTTGTACAATTGTCCAGGCTGTGTGTAGGTGTAGCTGTGCAGGATGGCCGCCAGTCCACATCGGGTCGATTCACTGACAGTCTGCCTTTGCTTGTACAGCGCTTTGCCATACACTGTGTCTGGGGGGTGCTACATGTCTGCTTATTGTCTGTCCTGTTGTTGTACATGACAGTGTGGCACAGGATACACTGCGTGGCATCCTGTTCCCGTGTGTTGGCTGCTGTTGCTCTGTCAGTCTCCAACACTTGCAGTATGGTGCATTCTATGTTATTGTGCAATGGATGGTATCTCAGTCTAATGCATTTTAGACAGTGTAGCATTCAATGTCCCTATGTCATTCTGTGCCTATCTCTCGTGGCAGTGTTGCCTGGTATCCAGTATCATCTGTCCCTCTATCTCTCCCTCCTCTCTCTCTCTCTCTCTCCTTCTCTCTCTCCCTCTCTCTCTCACTCTCTCTCCTTCTCTCTCTCTCCCTCTCTCTCTTGGGGGCACTCAATGTTGGGAATGGGTGTTCTCTGGTATCCAGTCTTTCTAGAGGAGGTCCCACACAGGGTTCACCTGCGGATGTGCATGGGGACATGGACACACCATATCTGTGTGGCCTGGATGCATTAGAACATTACAGTGGCTTTGGTTTGTGCCTACATGCTCAGCCCTTTCACTGGACTGTGGGAGTGCAGTATTACATGCATTATTCATGGTACAACTATGCCAGTTGCAAGTGCATGCACAGCATGCATGCTATGCTGCCGTCCACTGCTCTGCCATCATACCCTGCAGGTTGTTTGGCCATTTCCATTTCTTGTGTGGGATGCTCTACTGTGTTTTGCCAGGATGATGTTTGTTTGGGCACTGTGCTGTCTGCGGCTACCGGGGGGGTGCACAGAGCAGGTTCATTTTCCAGTCCCTTTGCCACACATGTTGTTTAGAGTGTGTCCTTGTATCATGTGAGGGTTACAGGGTTTGTCTGCAGGGTGAAGATGTTTCTGCACGGTGGCAGGTACTTCAGTTCAGGTCCAGGGGTGGGCTACTGCATCTTACTGCAACGGTGCTATGCATGCCTTTACCAGCTTTCTGCAGCACGGTTCTGTCAGCACCTGACTGTGCATCTCAGGGTCCACTGTTTGGGACCTGTGCCATTGCAGTTTGGAACCCCTGTCCATTCTCCAGGGTTCGTGGTGAGCATTGCTGATGGTGCTGGGGTTCCTGTGCTCTGAATTTTGCTCTGTGGTGTTCTGCCCACACAGCCTCCTACATACAGTATGTGTGGTACATAGTTTCTGTGTTGACTTCCTCTGTGCTCTGTTCCGCCTCTTGCGGTGTGCTGGGTTGGCTTGCTGGGGTGTAAGTGAACCACTGTCTGCATTCCTGTGGCTGCCCGTACTGTGCCATGTGTATGTGAGGGGGCTGGATTGTGCTTTGTATGCAGGGACGTGCAGGCACGTGTCTGGTGCCTGGTGCCTGCATTCTGCTGTGTGATCATAGGTTGCTGACTGGTTGCCAGTGATATTGTACATCCCAGTTGCATAGTTGTATTGCCATGCTATCTCCTTGTTCTGCTATTTTGTGCTGTGCTGTGGGGGGGGGGGTGCCTGACTGTCACTGTATGTCTCTCATGCTAGCCCTGCACTGTGTTCACATCTTTGGCATGCTGTCAGACACACATGCAGATGTTGTTCTCAGCTCTGCACTTTGTGGCTTTCCCTTGTTCAGCTACCTGCTCCCTCTGCTGTTCTTTTGTATGTTCCACTGCCCCCCTAAGTCACATTGCTGCTGGTTTCCACTTGTCCACGATGCTGCACTTATCTTTACATCTGAAACTGTGGTTGCTTTTCCCTCTGTCAGGCTACATACACACATTCATTGTGGCAGTTTTTGGATGTTGCTCTGGGCACTTACCATTGATTATGTGCCAGACGTCCTTCTCCCCCATTTGCCTCAGGATGCTCCGCTGCACTGACTTTACTGTTGCCTGACTCAGAAGCGGCAGACGCATCTGTCTCATAGGGGTCATCCCTGTATGGCTCGAGTATTGAGATCCCTGCCTCCAGCTCACTGACATTGCTGCCTGTCTCGCTGCATGAGGTGTAGTCATCAGAATCTTCGCCTCCATTCCTCTGGTTCCACTTCTAATTGCCATACTTTCAGATGGTCATCCCTGGTATGACATCAGGCCTCAGTTCTCGCTAGGCTTTATGTGATCTGCTGCCTGCAGCTTCCACCGGCTTGTACTACCTTGTTTGTGCTGGTTGTTTTCACATTTTCTTCTTTTCACAGTTAGCATTTGGATGGCTGGTATAGCGTTTTGGTGTTTTTATGCCATTTGGCTTTTGGTGCCACAAAGTTGCTGGTAGTTTCCACACTTACTTTAAGTGACTTGCCCAAGGTCACACAATATTTGTCTCTAGAGGGATTTGAACCTGTGAGCACCTGCTTCCAAGGCCGGTACTTTAACCATTGAACCACAGTGCCTTCTCAAATGCTAATGTAGACTCAAAAAGGGGCAGAAGCATCTAACAATACCAGAGAAAAAGGTAAACTGTCTACAGAAGGGACAGGGAGAGGAAAAGAGGAGGTGGAGTAGTTCTATACATAAGGGAAGGAATCAAAGCTACAGAACTAAAAAGTAAAGGGGGAGGACAAGAGGTACTCTGGGTCACCTTGGAGACAGGGAATGGCATCACAATCCACACAGGGGGTTGTATACAGACCCCCATCTCAAGGGGAGGAAATGGACAAGAAAATGACAGAGGACATTCTCAAAATGGCTGAAAAAGGGGAGATACTGTTAATGGGGGACCTGAATATGCCAGATGTTAACTGGATGACATGCTGCAGCCCATCCTAGAGCAGGGTCATTCTCGATGCCCTGCAGGCAGGCCTTAGACAGCTAGTGTTGGAACCCACTGGGAGAGAGACATTAGACCTTGTACTCTCAAATGGAGAGAGGATCACAAATTTAGAAGTCAGTAGACATCTGGGAACAAGCGACTACTGCACAGTGTGCTTCACAATAAGCACAACCATGGAGACGAGCCATACAAAAATAAGGATACTGGACTTTAGAAGGGCTGACTTTGGCAAAATGGGTGAATACCTGAGGAATACACTAGCAAATGGCCAAAAAGGAGGGGTGGAAGAACAATGGAGAGAAATCAAAACTGCCATCATAGAGGCAAGAAGCCTTTGTGTGAAACAGATAAAGAAAACAAAGCGGAGTAAAAAACCACTATGGTTCTCAAAAGAGGTGGCAGGGAAGGTTAAGGAGAAAAAGGCTGCATTCAAAAGGTATAAGGAATGACAGAAGAAGCACGACAGGGAACTGTATCAATTAAAGCAGAAAGTAGTGGGGAAGGCAGTCAGAATAGCAAAAGCCCAAACCGAGGAAAAAATAGCCAATTCAGTTAAGAAGCGGGATAAAACCTTGAATAGGTACATTAGGAAGCATAGAAAAGTTAAGGGAGGAATAGTGACGATTAATAAGGGAGAGGGGAGGTGGGCAGAGAGAGACAGTGAAAAGGCAGATACTGAATGAATACATTTGCTCAGTATTCACAAAAGAAGATAAGGAGGAGTTACCTAAACCAGACAATGGAAGCACTCTGGGTAGGGGGGTTGACACCAGTCCATTTACAGAAGAAAGAGTCCTGAAAGAACTCCTAAAACTCAAGGTTGACAAAGCAAAGGGGCCTGATGGGATTTACCCCAGAATCCTAAAAGAACTAAGGGAGGACCTAGTGACACCACTGACCACACTTTTTAACAAATCATGGGAGGATGGAGTGATACCTGAGGACTGGAGGAGGAGGGCAGATGTGATTCCCCTTCACAAAAGTGGGAGCAAGGCAGAAGCAGGAAACTACAGACCTGTAAGTTTGACCTCAGTGGTAGGGAATATGATGGAATTACTTCTGAAAGAAAGAATTATTGAGTACCTAGAGGCCAGCGGGGCACAGGACCCAAAGTAGCATGGATTTACAGCAGGAAGGTCATGTCAGACGAATCTAATAGATTTCTTTGACTGGGTGACCACAGTAATAGACATGGGAGGGGCTGTGGATTTGGCCTACCTAGACTTTAGCAAGGCATTTGACACAGTCCCACACAAAAGATTAATAATCAAGTTAGCCAGCCTGGAAGTCGGTCCCAGGGTGGTAGCCTGGGTAGCAAACTGGCTGCAAAACAGGACACAGAAGGTAATAGTGAATGGAACACATTCCAAAGAAAGGGGGATCACTAGTGGAGTACCTCAGGGCTCGGTACTGGGTCCAGTCCTCTTTAACATCTTTATAGGTGACATTGCAGAGGGTCTGGAGGGAAAGGTATGCCTCTTTGCAGATGACACAAAGATTTGTAACAGAGTTGATACACAAGGGGGGTAGAAAGGATGAGAAGGGACTTGGCAAGGTTGGAGGAATGGTCAGACATATGGCAACTTAGATTCAATGCAAAGAAGTGCAAAGTAATGCACATGGGAAACAAAAACCCAGGAGAAGAGTACACAGTAGCAGGGGAGGTACTAACAACAACAAAAATGGAAAGGGACCTGGGGGTAGTCATGTCAGATGATCTAAAGGTTGGTAATCAATGTGAGAAGTCAGTAAGGAGAGCCAGGGAGATACTGGGATGCATAGGAAGGGGCATCACAAGTAGAACAAGCATTTGTCAATGCCGAATGTTTGCTTGCTGGCATTGGCAGTGGTAGTGTAGAAGTTACAGAGCTGCGTAATAGGAATGGCAGTGAAGTACTGAACTAAAAGCCAACCCCACCACCACCCTGCAGAGAGTGACAGGCATTGGGGTGTGCCTTTGTTTGTCAGGCATAACGCCACGCCATTTCACCACACCCCACCCTGCAGACACTGACAAGTGTCATGGTGTTCCTTGGGGTCTTTGGCCTTATCGTACTCCATTCCATTAGGAATACGGTGAGATGGGTGCGATATAGGAGAATGGGGTGAACTTTGGGGCCAAAGAGTCCAAGGCATACCGACGCCTCTCACTGGCTGCAGGGTGTGGAATGGTATGAGCATTGCAGGCAAGAATCCCAAGTCACACCCCTGATGCCTGTCATTCTCTAAAGGGTTGGGCATTATGGTTGGAAACCCTAATACCTCAGGCATTCGTTGGTATTTTCACTCCAAATTTTCAACATGGTTTTCTTGTGACCCCACCTCATGAACAGGGGGAATATCAGTTTGGTAGCCGAAAGCTGCTTATGCACAGCGACTACGGCATTTAGCACCACAGGTGCAAAAACATTCTGAACAGGATGTAAAAAATGACAGCTGTACTGTTCATGGGGAGGTGTAAAAAATGGCAATGTTGCAAATCTGCAGTAAAAATATTAAAAAAACTGATGAAGTCACGAGCGTACATAGAAACTGTGCAACGCACACACGTAATATAATTAGGCTGGGGATTTTTGTATAGCAGATTGTCAACTCAGGCATTTTGGTGACTCTGATCATGAACAGTGTCACTGTGATTTTCTTTATCTGTCCTGAACAATGACTTCCCACAGCGACCACTCATCTCTGCTCTGAAAGTGTGAAAACACACTTCGGCCATGTTGTGAAAAATGACAGCTGTACTGTTCATAAGGAAATGTGGGAAAATGCCACTGGAAAATCTGGACTGAAAATATTACAAAGTCATGAACTTACAAGGGTGTGTGGAAACTGTGCAATGCTCACTCGTAACACAGTCATTTTATAGACTTTTGTCACCAAATTTTCAACATAGCCATTTTAAGACCTCTGCTCATGAACAGTGTAACTGTGATTTTCTTAATCTGTCCCAAAC
Source organism: Neoceratodus forsteri (assembly GCA_016271365.2). Lineage (NCBI taxonomy): Eukaryota > Metazoa > Chordata > Ceratodontiformes > Ceratodontidae > Neoceratodus > Neoceratodus forsteri. Next base: position 1,272,923,647 of record CM057450.1, on the reverse strand, counting down.
ATTGCTTTCACACATCAACAGCACCATTGTGCGCAACAAATATGAAAAATGGCAGCTGTACTGTTCATAAGGAAGTGTAATAAAATGGCAATGTTGAAAATCTGGAGTGAAAATATTAAATTTGCAAACTTACTAACATGCATAGGAACTGCGCAACGCACGTTCGTAAAATAGTCATTTTTAAGAATTTTTTCACCAAATCTTCAACATAGCCATTTTAAGATCTCTGGTAATGAACAGTGTCACTGTGATTTTCTTAATTTGTCCCGAACATTGATTTCGAACACCGACTGTGCCATTGTCCGCTACATGGGTGGAAACACATTTTGGGTGAGATGTGAAAAATGACAGCTGTACTGCTCATAAGAAGGTATGGTAAAATGGCAATGTTGAAAATCTGGAGTGAAAATATTGAAAATTCCTGAACTTACAAGCTAAGCGAGGAACCGTACAAACGACGTCAAAACAGTCATTTTTGGAATTTTCACTTCAAATTTTCAACATAGCCATTTTAAGACCTCTGCTCATGAACAGTGTCACTGTGATTTTCTTTAATTTGTCCCAGACATTGATTTCAAGACACCAACTGCGCTCATGCGCTACATGGCAGGAAACACATTTTGGGTGAGATGTAAAAATGACAGCTGTACTGCTCATAAGAAGGTGTGGTAAAATGGCAATGTTGAAAATCTGGAGTGAAAATATTGAAAATTCACGAACTTTCAAGGGTGCGAGGGAACCGCGCAACGCACGTCAGAAAGCAGTCATTTTAGGAATTTGTTCACTAAATTTCAACATAGCCATTTTAAGACCTCTGCTCATGAACAGTGTCACTGTGATTTTCTTAATCTGTCCTGTACATTGATTTCGCACACCAAATGCGCCATTGTGCGCTACATGGGCGGAAACACGTTTTGGGTGAGATGTGAAAAATGACAGCTGTACTGCTCATAAGAAGGTGTGGTAAAATGGCAATGTTGATAATCTGGAGTGAAAATATTGAAAATTCGCGAACTCACGAGCGCGCAGAGAACCGCGAACGCACGTCAGAAACAGTCATTTTTGGAATTTTTCCACCAAATGTTCAAAATAGGCTTCTAAGAGCCCACCTCATGAACACTGGCAGTGTCGCTTCATTAATCGGTCCTGAAAGGTGATTTCACGCAGTGATCATGTAAATCACTCTTCGGACTGAATACCGCCATGACAGTGACAGCATTCTATGAGAAGGGTCCCAAAACCCCATGTTGAAAATTTGGTGCAAAATTCCAAAAATGCATGAGATATGCAATAAAGTTGAAAAACCCTATCTATCCCATTATACAGCTTGCCGGCATTTCTCAGTTTGCGGTCAGCTTTGAAGAGTGCAGACATGTTCCCGGTCCACTGATGATCACACGCTGAGCCCGGAGGTAGGGCATGGGGTGAGGGGGGTGGAGGAGGCAGGTGCGCAGTGGGTGGTGGGTGTGGGTTGTGGGGTGCGGAGACCGCGTGGGGAATCTAAGCTTTTACAGGTTTTTTTTTTTACATGAGGAAAGCGGACGCTTGCCACGGGCTGGTGGCCTCAGCATGGCACAAGGACGCTGGTTGGGGGGCCTGGAGCTGATGGGGATTGGCAACCCTGTCGGCCATAGCAACTTTTGCCATGCTGGGTGGGCTCCAGCGCGGCACCCTGTACTCGGGGAGGACAGTGGAGCCGACGGGGCATTGGGCACCCCCGGCCAGCTATACCATGAGGTGCCATGCTGGGGTGGCACCCAGTGAGCTATGGAAGGCTTTGGGGGAAACGAGCTACGCCGACGGGATTGGGCACCTCTGCCGGCTATACAGTGTGCGTAGGGGCAGCACGCAGCAAGCGCGTGTGCTGTGTGTGTGTGTGTGTGTGTGTGTGTGTGTGTGTAGGGGAGCTGTGCATGAGCAGGCGATATCTGATCACTGCTCACTGAAGTGTAGCTCCCCCTTTCAACTGTACGCCACTGCATTTTGGAGCTGTCATAGACTGCTCAGCATGCATTGGCGGACTGGGACCACGCCTGCCAACACACTGACTGAATTGGAAGAGGGGGTGACACACCTCCGAAAACTCGGATGATGGCACTATGTTTCTTGCACATGCATGCAAGCAAACATAAAAAGGGAAGTGGTCATCCCTCTGTACAGACAGTTGGTGAGACCCAATCTGGAGTACTGTGTGCAGTTTTGGAGACCTCATCTATGCAAGGACATAGACAGGATGGAAGCAGTCCAGAGGAGGGCAACTAAAATGGTACAGGGTCTGAATCAGAAACTATATGAAGAGAGACTGAGAGAGCTTAATATGTATACCCTTGATGAAAGGAGGGACAGGGGGGACATGATAGAAATGTTCAAGTACCTGAAGGGAATCAACAAAGTCCAGGAGGGTAGCATATTTCAGAAAAAGAGATGTGTAAGAACAAGGGGACACAATTTAAAGATAAAGGGGGGACGGCTCAGGGGTAATGTGAGGAAATTTGTTTCCACGGAGAGAGTGGTGGATGCATTGAACCGCCTTCCTGAGGAGGTTGTTGGGTCTAAAACAGTGGGGGAATTCAAACATGCATGGGACAGACATAAGGCAACTGTAGTGGGGGGTGGCAGGAAGTAGGCTGTTGGTTAACTAGAATCTGCAGCTTATCCAGTAGGTAGGGAAATGGGCAGAGTGGGTGGGCCAAGTGGTCCTTATCTGCCGTCAAAGTCTATGTTTCTGTGTTAAACTGAATAAAACTGTATACTTGTCATTTGCTCACCTTACAATAACATGAACAGCTGCTTTCAGATTGATAACATACATAAAGTTCACCCTGTTCTCCTTGAGATGCTTCAGAGACATTGTACCCTGTTATTAGCACGCAAGGCTTACCTGCAGGTCCGGTCCTAGGTCCTTCTCTCCACTGGAGCAGATGAGCTGATGGTTCCACACATAAATATGGCTCACTAGTCCCTCACTTTCAGTCACAGGTACCTGGCTGTGTGGAAATCCCTGCCAGAGTCCCTGTGCCTGGTAAACCACCCTGTGCCCTTCAACACAAATGTCATAGCACAGTTCTTTTCAGTCTTCTGGAGACATAAACCTTGCTGCCATCATTCCAGAGGCATAACGTAAGTAGCACCAATTGTGAAATGTCATCCATATAACCCCCTGCACTGTGCCCAACCTTATAATGGACACTTTGTCATGCCTATGTAAATTGGTGATACAGCCAACGCCACTTAAAGGGGACTCACTTAAAGGGGACACCCGCTTAATTGGCATGATCCCCTGGGCACAGATTAGCATTCAATGTTATTCAATGTAAGCAGTTTTCCTTTAATTGGGGCATACATTTCATTTATGAGGAATGTTTGCCTCCCAGACATAATACATTAAAGCTAACTAACGTCTGTTAACACCTGATTACTGTAAATGGGTTTAGTGTTTATTTGTTTATTTATTTAAAAGTTTTACCAGGAAAGGTATACTGAGCAGATAACCTCTCAATTTCAGATGCGTCCTGGGGGGTGTTGGGAATGAGAGGATACATTATCATATACACAGTACAGAATATATACATAAAATATAACAGGTATGTATACCATATGTACACAGCAAGAACAACAGAACATCAGAGCTAAATAAGGCATCAATGTGGCAGAAAGTACAATTGACAACTAACAGGGTCAGAGAAAAAAAATCATAGGAGTAACCATACCTGGAGCTGGTTGGACAGCTAAGCCCACGACTAGTGTGAGCTTAGACTGCATGTGCAGTTTGTGGAGAAGCACCCTTTGAGGAGGGAGTTGAGTTTCTGAGAGGAGGTAGCATGCCAAATGTCTGCACGGAGTTCCATAGCTTAGGCATGCAAACTCTAAAGGCCAGTTGATCAGCAGAGGTCACCATGTAAGGTACTTGAAGGAGCCGGGAGCCGAAATTCCTGAGTGAATATGCAGGGGTGTTTGGACAGCTAGGGTAGAAGTGAGGTAGGTGAGCAATAACTGGGCCCAGAATTTGGCTGTGAGCCTGTTACAGTGGGACTGGCGCCAATCGAAGAGCGAAGGGAGATTAAGGGACTGGTAGAGGTTGCAGTGTGGGTGGAGGGTGTACAGTCCAGAGCAAAATGACAGAAGGAGTGGTAAAGAGGATCCAGTTGAGCTAGGGTGGACTTAGGGGCGGCACTGTAGACTATGTCCCCATAGTCAAAAACAGGGAGGATCATTTTCTGCACAATTGCCTTGTGGGCTGGCAGAGGGATACAACCACGGTTACGGTATAAGGCGCTCAGTCTGGGGTGCTGTTTGTTGTGGGTAACATTGATATGTGCAGAAAAGTTGAGGTGTTGGTCCAACCAGACCCCAAGATATCTGAAGGAGGTGCAAACTTCTAAGGGAGTCCCATCTAGGGTTTTGAAGATAGGAATAGTGGTGAGATGGGAGAGTCTCTGCCTCATGCTGAAGGTTAATGAGACAGTTTTCTTGGCATTGAGAGTAAGTTGATTTGAGCAGAACCAGAGCTGTACCTCATTGAAGTCTTGCTGGAGTCTGAGTGCCACTTCCAGGGGGGAGGTACACAACACTGTGTCATCAGCATACATGTATATGGATGTATGTGGGCAGGCTGATGGCAGGTCATTCAGGAAGATGGAGAACAGAATTGGGCCAAGGACAGAGCCTTGGGGTACGCCAATGGTGACAGGAAGGGAGGTGGAAGTGGATGTACCAATTCTGACTGATTGGGACCTGTCTGCCAGGTATGATTTGAACCAGCTGATGGCCACACTGGAGAGCCCTGCTTTGGAGAGGTTCGATAGGAGAAGGGCATGAAAGACACTATCAAATGCCTTAGCCAGGTCAACAAAAAAGGCAGATGTGACATGGCCTTTGTCCATGGCTGTAAGGATGGAATCAATGAGCCTGAGGAGGGAAGTGACAGTGAAGTGAGAGTTCCTGAAACCCGACTGATAGGGAGTAAAGAAGGAGAAGGAATCAAGGAAGGAGGAAAGTTGTGAGAGGACAAGATGTTCCTGGATTTTGGCTAAAATGGGGAGGAGGGAGATGGGGCAGAAATTACCAGGGGAGGATGGGTCACCACCTTTAGGGAGGGGGATGACTGTGGCATGCTTCCAATCTGAGGGGATAGCGGTGATAGTGAAGGAGAGATTGTAGAGGGACGCTAGGGGGATGGCGATGGCTGGGCCCAAAAGATAGAGCATTTTGACATCCAGACCCAAAGGGCATATGCCCTTTGAGGGATTGAGGGCAAGCAAGGCATTGAGTACTTCAAGTGGCATAACCAGGGAGAAGGAGAATGCAGGGTAGGGAGCTTGGGTGGGTAAGGATGCGGATGTAGTAGGGTGAGTGGCAGGCGGTGTGTTTGAGTAGAGAGAGGTCACAATACTAGTGAAAAAGGAATTGAAAACAGTGGCCACTGCATGTGATTCTGATATTGTGGAGCTGCCTCAACTAGGACATGAGTGAGGGGCTGGGTGGAGGGTGAAAGTGATTTAATCAACTTCCAGAACTTGTCCAGGTGGTTTAGATTGCTTTGGAAGGTTGCTGTGAAGTAGTTTGCTTTAGCCTGCTGGATAAGCCTGGTGCAGGCATTCCTAAGTGTTCGGTAGAGTAGGTGGTCAACGTGGGTGCCTGAGGTTTAGTAGGCTTATGTAGGCTTTTAGCGCTCATCACTCAGCTACCAACTGTTTTGTTTGTGCAATGGCGTCCTCCTAGAGAAACAAACTCCCTCTGTCGAAGAAAATCAAAGTTTTGCAGTACCTGCAGCTGCCAAACTTCTTGCTGACAAAGACTGCCAAACAATTCAGTTATTCTAAGAGCCAGGCCAGGAGGATAAACAAGAACCGGGAAATGCTTATGTCTGAGTGGCAACTTAACAACATCCCCAGCTATTAAAGAAAGAGGGAAAGGAATGATAATGAGGTGGAGAATGGCATACTTTCCTGGTTCATTCATGCCATGAGTCATGGGGCTAGACTCACTGGCCCCATCTTAAAAAAGAAGGTGGAAGAAATAACCAAACAGCTGTAGTATGACAATTTTGAAGCCAATGATGGCTGGCTTATGCGATGGAAGAACCGCAACAACATTGTATGGAAGCAGGATCAAGGGGAGCGACTTGATGCAGATGCATCTTCAGCTTCTGTGTGGGTAAAATCTGTGCTCCCAGGTCTTCTGTTCAAGTAACAACCTGTAAACATATTTAATGCAGATGAAACTGGGATTTTTATCATGGGTACCTAGACAGAGGACACATCCATAAAGCAACTAAGCTGATTGGTGGAAAAAAAATCAAAGGACTGCAAATCGTTACTGTGTTGTACAAACATGGACAGCTCTGAAAAACTTCCACTGTTAGTTATAGGGAAGAGTAACCATCCACATTGTTTCTCCAAGGATCTTGTTATTCTTCCTGTCACTTACAGATATTCTGCCAATGCCTGGATGATGGGGGCACTCTTTCACAAATGTCTGGCAGCTTGGAACAGCAAGCTGAGAAGGTGCAGCAGAAGAGTGTTGTTGTTTGTTGACAACTGCAGCACTCATCCCACTGCCCTTGTTGACAAGTTCATCAACATAGATGTAACCCTCCCGGAGGCTTACCTCAATTGCCCCCTTTTGTTTCTCCTGTATTCCTTCCGCTGCCTCTGGCATCCAGCACTTTCCCCTCACCACTGCCCAAGTCCTTCTAGTTCCCCCCAAGTTTTCCCATGCAGCCCATTTTAATGTTTCAGCCCATGTTGGGCTCAGGACTTTAACGGGAAGCCACTGGTATGTTTTCGAAAGGGCCAGCAACTGTGCATGCATAGGTAGTGCATTAATGCACCAACTGCTCAGCTAGCGGTTGTTTGGGGAGCTATTCAATGGTCCCAGTGCCCCTCCTGGAATAAATGGGGACTGGAGACCTCAAGGAGGCTAAGGAAAAGCCTCAGCATTTATTTTAAATAAAGCTTGAGAATGGGGCAAATGTGGGGCTTATTAATATGCATAAGCCCCTAATGAATATTCATAAGCTGCTGTCTACAGCCTGGGGGTACTATGTTTCAGCGAAAGTGACAGCGAATGTACAGGGCACAAATGTTTGAAGGTGGGCTAATTTAACAGAGAATTGTTGGAGCTACATTACTGTGGGGAAAGTATAAATAAATGACTTTCATCCTGGCTGCATCAAAATTTTTAACCTAAGAGACTGCCTGAATTGAACAGTATCTTTTGCAGCAGCCACAATTTTGAGACCCATCTAGCCAATCAGAGGCCTGGATTTAGCCAGAGTCTCTTGTGAATGTAATACAGACTTGTGGGAGATAATTAGGGATACAATTTGTGTGCCTAAAATCCAACCAATGAGAGGATTAGAACTGTTTTGGGCTGCTTTAACAGCCAATCAAATCCCTAGAGTTTTGCCTTTATTTAAGTGGGACTGTTCAAACTTGAGGGAGATCTGTTCAGTTGTTAGGAGAGATCTGGTGGGGTCTAGGGTTATATCCTGTTCTGATTTCTGTGGGACAGTCCTGATTTGGGCAACTGTATCCTGCAAAAAAAAACATGAAAAATACTACATGTCCTGACTTTATGGTAGAAAAAATATATTCTAACTTTCCACTAAATGTTGCAGAAAACTATGATACCTTAACTAAAATACCTTAGAATGGTAAGAAACAATATAAGCCACTAAGAAACTACAATACTTAGCCTTAATTCTGATTATACAAAGAAAACAAGTCTGTTGCATTGGTCAGGGTTACGTACTGTTCTGCAGAAAATCACATTTCAGTAAGTAAGAAATGTCCCACTTTGGGTTTCTTAAAAGGTGGTAACCCTAGTGGGGTCTCCAGCTTGAGCTTCCAACTGGAGCTTGCGTGTCTTTGCAAGAGGGGCCTGTTTGCCTTCTGTGAGCTGTCTTTAATCCATAAGGGGAATAATCTTCAGGGACTGCCTGCTTGCAGATTAAGAGATTTGCTCAGCAAAGCGGCTGTAATTGCAGACCAGGCTGAAACCGAACTGAGAGGTAGAGAATTGAATGCTATTTCCATTAAATGTGCTGAATGTTTATCGTGGGTCAAGGCCTACTGTCCAGGGATTCCTGATTCTCAGAACGCAGCCTGCCTATACCAGTGACTGAATTGTCTGTCAGATGGAGGGGACACCAGCAAATAAACTGAAACTTTGCAAGAAACACTTCTTGTACTCGGGCCTCTGTCCAATCTGGCCCCTGCCGCCCGTCCTTATGACAGCTCCAGTGTACCTGGCAAGAGACCAGCTCCGGTGATCCAGCCCCCGCACAGAAAGCTATCGCAGGTTGCAGCCACCTTCAGGGAAAGGTTGTGACATGCAGGCGAGTCATGACAGCCCAGTTTCCCCATGTGCAGCAGCTTCCAGCGCTGGGTCTTCATTTTACCAGGTCTTCTACAATCGACTGGTACAGTGAGAAAATCCAGGATAGCTCCCTGCAAAAGGTATCTTGTTTTTCTCTTGGTATCCTCCAGTTGTTCGCAGTTTAAATTCAAGTGTGTTCCATAGACTAGGCCAACCAGCCACAGATACAAATAATTTGGGTTGCCTTGCATCACTTAATAATAATTTTTTTCAAGGGCCCCAAAGACAGCTGTAACCCAGGGCAATGATTCTGGCCAGCCGGTATAGGTCCTGGGTACCAAGTAGCTAAGGGACTCTTTATCATAGAGACTGAACTAATTGACCTGGATATTCAAAAGGGTTGCGCCATGCGCAACAGGGTTGCGCATGCGCAAGTCCAAAATGCGCCATTCTGCGATATTCAGCAGGAGGCAGTTACGCCACTGGCATCAGGTTGCGCAAGAGAGCAATGCAAATGAATGCATGCTCAACAGGAGGGGGAGGATCCATGCATAACCTGCGCAACCCGATATTCAGTCGGGTTGTGCAGAGTTGTGCATGCGCAACCCCCAACCTGCGCCTGCACAACCTTGAGAATGATCATTCACAAATCTGGACTGTCATGTACGGTATGGGCTGCAAGCCCATTGGCTGTAGCTCTGCACCAATGGGCGTGCAGCCCTACCAGACAGTCAGTTGGCGGGCGCGGGCGGCAGGCGGGTGGATGCTGTCACCCGCCGCGCGTGGGGAGCGGGTGGAGGCTTGCGGGTGGGGGACACTAGACACCAGGAGATGTTTGGGGTTTGTGATGATTCTGCCCGCGATCGGGCTTTACGGTCCACTGGACCACCAGGGAGATATTTGGGTTGGGGTTATACTCTGCCCGCGATCGGGCACTGGGGGGGTTCATACACGTTATGCCCGCGATCGGGCTTCGGGGTACGTGTGGGGGGTTACATGTACCTGTAATGCCCGCAATCGGGCTGCATTGTGCGTCGGTCCCCGACGGCTGCTGCCTGGCAGGGTGGCCAGGCGCAGTCCTCGGGATCAGCGCACCTACATGCAAATGGCAGTGCAAATGGGGTTATAATAGATGCAAATGCCCCCTGCGCTGTATAAATTATGGCCCCATATTGCATGTCACCTTTGAATATCGGAAATTTAGCATGGCGCATGTATTTTCATGCGCCACCGCAAGTTTAATGTTCATCTCTGCAAGCGCTTGCGGTGGCGCAAGTTCCACTGCGCCTTACGCTAAGTGTTGTGGGTAGTGGGAGTTATTCTTCAGCGGAGCGCGCAATAGCGCAACTCCTTGAATATCCCCGCCACCCTCCTGCGCAACTATTTTGAGCAGCGCAAGGGCTTGCACCTCAGAATGGCGCAGTTTGAATATCCAGGCCATTGTGTTTATCAATCTGGTTTACAAAATAGTAATCACTTGTTTAAATTTGCTCACCCTCTTTGTTCATGTCCCCTTAATAAACCTGATTTGTTGTGTTACTTTAAATCTAGCTTGTGAGCATATTATTACTGGGCTTAAAGTGATAGACTTTGTATTGAATGTGTTAAAATGTGCATGCTGTATTGCCAAACTGTCTTTTTCAGGGGGTTGCTGGGCATACACCAAGACCAGAGACCCTGTTGTTAAGTGGGACAACTGTGAGCATATTATTAATGCATTTTGCAACTTGTATGGTGAATGCTATTAAGGGTCATTGTCCGTATCTGGGTAATTGGTCACTAGATGGAATTGTGGGTGGCTATAACTTCTCAGAGGGCTATACCAGTCTGGATAGAAACCCACGTGATTATTACTCGGGGTGGAGGCACCAAAATATTGTGTTTACTGACGGTAGGGAAAAGTACTTGTCAGTTTTGAACCCAGGCCCCTAAACCTGTTGTTAGGAAGACAGACAGGGGTACTAGCCCTTGGAGTAGCGCCACCTACAGGCTACATTAAGATCGTATTCCTGCACCCTAACACCACAAGCCTCATCCAGTTCCTTGACATGAGGGTCATTAAAAACATTAAAGGCCATTACCATTCCCTGTTCTCAACATGTATTGTGGGTGTAATTGACAGTGGTTTCCTCTGCCTTGGCCACCATAATTGAAAAGTCAATGAATCTGGTGGATGCAATTTATATGATAGCCAAGCATGGGCCACTGTGAAGGAGTCTACAATCATGAATTGCTTCTGAAAGGCAGGACTTAAACTTGAACCAGATGGGAGCGGCCTGGCTACACAACAACAACCTAAGCCCGAAGATCCGCTTGCTGATGTTGCTGTGCTGACCGGAATGTCTGCAGATGATTTGAAGCTTTTGTTGAGGTGGATGAAGAGGAGGTACTGGAGGGGGAGCTCACCATGGATGACATTTGCGCCTCCTTGAAAGAAAATCCTGAAATCAGCACAGAGACACAAGAGAATGAAGAGGACCCACACTCTGTCAATGTCACAAGTGCAGAAGCACTTCTGCATGCAAGCTTACTGTGAGACTGGTGCCTTCAGAACAACAAAATGGATTTCTGGGAGCATATCTCTGAGTTGGAAAGTGTACGAACATACAAACTTATAAAATTTGCCAGTAGATAAAGGCCTAGAGGTCTATCAAGTTTGCTCGAATGTGCAGCTAGCACCCCCTATTCTGCAGCTGTCCCTTCCTTCCACCCTTCCCCTTCATTAACCCTCCCTTTGTCCTGTCCCATCCCTTTGAAGCAGTCCAATGTTCTACTGGATATCACTTCTGCAGGTAACACATTCCACCCAGCTACCACCCTCTCTGTAAAAAAGTATCTTCTCATCTCCCTCCTGAACCTTCCTCCCTCCAGTCTCATATCATGGCCCCTGGTGTCCTCCCCTTCCTTACTTTGAACAACCTCTCTGTACCTGTCTTGTTTATTCCTTTCATGCACTTAAAGGTTTTAATCATGTCCCCCCGTCCCTCCTGTCCTCCAGCGAGTACATGTTCAATTCCCTCAGCCTCCTCTCGTATGATTAGTCCCCCAGCCCCCTTGATCATCTTTGTCACCCTGCACTGCACCCCCTCCAGTAACTTAATGTCCCTCTTCAGATACGGGCGCAAGTACTGCATGCAGTACTCCAGGTGCAGTCTAACTAATGACCTATACAGTGGCAGAATCACTTCATCCCTCCCTCCTCGAGGATATACCCCTTGCAATGCAACCCAGCATTTTGTTGGCCTTTGCAGCTGCCTTCCTGCACTGTGCCAAGTTGTTCATTGACCCTGTAATGAGCACCTCCAGATCCTTCTCCTCCTCCTCCTCTTCCTCTGTCTGGGCTAGCTGTACTCTCCCCAGCTGGTAATGCCTCCTTGGGTTCTTCATCCCAAAATGCAGCACATTGCACTTTTTGGCATTAAATCCAAGTTGCCAAGTGTCTGACCAGGTTTCAAGCTTTGCCAGATCATCCTGCAATCCCTGCCATCCCCCTAGGTTGTCCACCACTGCTCCTACCTTGGTATCACCAGCAAACAGACTGATCTTGCTCTTGATGTCCAATGATATATCTGCAATGAATATCCCAAACAACACTGGTCCCAACACTGAGCCCTGTGGAACACCACTCATCACTACCCTTGGGTGTGAGACCTTTCCACCCACCACCACCCTCTGTTGCCTTCTCTGACGCCAGTTCCCTATCCATCTCACCAGATTTGCACCTGCCCCTGTGCCTTCTAACTTACTTCCCAGCCTTCCATGCAGCACCGAGTCGAATGCCTTACTGAAGTTCAAATACAGGACATCCACTGCATGGCCTCTGACCATTTGCCTAGTTACCCAGTCATAGAACTCCACCAGGTTGGTTTGGCAGGATCTGCCACGTATAAAGCCATGCTGTCTGCTGTCCTGTAGTCCTTTGGCCTCTAGGAGGGCCACCAGCCTCTCCTTCAGGATAGTCTCCATTAGCTTACCCACGATGGATGTGAGGTTCACTGGTCTGTAGTTCCCAGGTTCATCCTTGGGGCCACTCTTGTGGAGGGGCACCACATGAGCCTTCCTCCAGTCCTGAGGTACACACCCTGAGTATAGTGAGGTATTAAATAGGTCTGCCAAAGGTCCCACAAGGACCTCTGCCAGCTCCTTCAGTACTCTGGGGTAGATGCCATCTGGGCCTGATGCCTTGTCCACCCTCAGTGCCTTCAAACCCTCCCGAACTCTGCCCTCCATGATTTTCCCACCTCTCACCCCCTTCCCCTTGTTTCTGCCATTCCTCCCCCCCCTTGGGTGTCACCCCTCTTCTCCTTAGTAAATACCGAGTAGTAGTGACTTGGCCTGCCCTATCGCACCCTGCTTCCACCCAACCCCTTCCTAATCCTTACTATGTGATCCTTACATCTCCTTTTCTCCCTGATGTACCTAAAGAAGTCCTTCTCCCCCCTCTTAATGCCTTGTGCCAGCCTGTGCTCCATAGATGCCTTGGCTTCCCTTACTGCCCATGTCACCTCCTTCGATTCCATCAATTACTCCTCCCTGTCATCCCCCTCCCTGTTTACTTGTACCTCCTAAAGGTAGCTCTTTTGCTCCTTACCTTTTCCATGACCTCCTTGCTCAACCAGCTCGGTTTCTTAGCCCTAGCCTTTTTGCTCTGGGTCTTGCAGCAGGTTTTGGTTGCCTCCACTATCCCCAGCTTTATAAGCTCCCACCTCTGGTTAGTGTCCATACTAGGTTGAATTCTGGCCAGGTACCCTTTTACCACTTCCCCATCCTCCCAAAGTCGGCCCTCCTGAAGTCCAGCACTCGTGCCATATTCCACTCCTTTCTTGCCCATATCCAATGTGAGCCATACTACGGACAACAAAAAAACACATTTTCACTAAAAGAGCTATAATCCTCCATACACCATGTAATATATAGGATACTGAATAATAATCACATTGACTGATGTTACCTGCTTGTCTGTTGTACACCCATATACTGTATTACAACTGTTTGAACTATGTACCATGTCTGCAGAGACCATATCTGTACCATGTCTTTGTAAAAACTCATACTCAATAAAAAATAAGTTTAACTGAAAAAAAAAACAGCTGTAATCATTTAGTGTGTATGTGTTGTTGTTTGTGTTGCTACAGTGTGTTACGTTCTGTGTAGGTGGGGAGGTGTGATTACACTCTATTTGGCAGACTCGCACAATGCCAAAAAAAAAAATCTTAAAAAAAAACTGCTTCCTTTTATTGGGATGGAAATTTAAATGGTGCAATTTGCCGTCCATGGAGTCATCCTGTTTAAGTGAATTCTACTATATGCAGAATACCAGACCACCGCCGACCTACACTATCAGCATACAGTTCAAGTTGCGCTACTTGAAAACTACCCTCATACAGCCCACTTAAAAAACAAGTGGGTGTGGGGGGGGGCAAAGCCCCCCAATTCAAACAAACTGAAACCAAAATTAACAGCAAGCACAAGCCCTCACTGCATTCACAAAAGCTTTACGCTACACAAGTAGCGGTGGTCCAGTATTCTCGACTATAGCCTGTACATCTATAATGCCTTGTAAGTTGTACACTGTACAGTATCTAGCACTGTTTATGTCTGCCACACGTTTTACTTGTCATCCAATGCTTTGGCTCAGCAGGATATATTTTTTGATGAGCCCTGCCCAATGGATATTTTGCTGAATAAAGTGGAAATGAATTGAATTGAATTGAACTGAATTGAAGTGAGGGAGCAATGGAATTCCAAACTGTATATACATTAATTTTTTTGGTTACTGAAGAAGATGGCAGTCACAGCAGCTCTACCAACAGAACATAAATGTGGGGTTCACTCCAGTAATCCACATAATAATGTATCCTCTTCTTTGTTATGTCCACACACAAAAATAAGACACCAGAGCAACATTTCCTGGCCAATATACAACTTTGTATGGCCCTGCTATTCTGTTGGGCCTGACAAAGTGGTGTATTGGCCACAAAACATTGCCCCAGTAATGTCCTTTTTGTGGGTACTTGCACGCATGCATGAAACAAACATATTGTTACAATAATGGCTTTCAGAAACATATCATTGTCAGATTCAAAGAAATCTCAGGCTGCGGGTACGCTCAAGAGTGACAGACCAATGATCGGCAAGGCTGATCATGACAGTGTTCTCTGATTGCAAGGCAGAAACCTCTTGCATTTGAAAGGATCCACTGCTCTTACCACAGAGTGGCTCAGTGGTTTCATCTGTGGTTGAGACCGGTTACTGGGAACTAAGGGACAGACATGCTTGGTAACTGGGAAGGAGGAGGATATGTGAAACATGATTGGATTTATCTAGAAAAAGATTCTGAAACATCTTTGCAGATCAGTGTATTCGTCATTGAGATGAAGCTGTTTAGGGAATAGAAGCAGAGTGTATCCTGAGAATCAGCAGGCAGCCGGTGTTGGGCGAGGCAATCTACAACAGCTTGGGTAGTCAATGACAGTGAAGTATTTATTGACTGCAGACTCAAAGTGAAAAATGACATGTTTACATAGAAGGCGAGGGGAAGAGGAGAGAGAGGACAAAGAGGCAACTGGGGAAAAGTGAGTGTGAACAACTTTACAACCCAAGATTGTCTTTGTCAACCAAACCCATCTCCCAACCCACCCTGACCAGCACCAAAAATCCACTACGTGAGGAAAACATGAATGTACTGTATTTTCTATGCGTTTTAAACTTTTACTAATAAGTTTGTCATTTATTAATATGTTTTCATCAAATTTTCAACTCAGACTTTTTGGACCCCACCTCATGAACAAGATAAGTGAATTTTTTCAAGTCCAGCCTGAAAGGTGATTTTGGGGTTGTTACATGAGATCACCATTCAGGCAGATTTAAAAATGTTTTGCATACTGGGTTTATGAGGTGGGGTTATGACACTGTACATCAACATTTTTCAATGTTTACTCACAACTTTAGTCATTTTTCATATTTTGACACCTCATTTTCAACAGATCCATTTATTAACTCCACCTCATGAACATAACAGTTATTGTTTTCAAATCTTGCCTAAACTGTATTTTTGTGCTTGTGACACAAAATGACATTTCAGACAGTATTTTATAAATGACACCTGTCAGGTTCAGAAGGGGGGAGTCATAAATAGACTATGTTAAAAATTGGGGGTCAAAATGTAAAAACAAAAGTTATGAAGAAACGTTGTGTACAGGGCTAACTGTTGGCCCAGCAAGTATCGTGTTGCATCTCTGTGCCTGTTATTTGAATTCAGAAACCAGCTCAGCGAGCCAGCTGGGCTGCACAAGGATGGAGGGCAGCACTGTTGCATGCCGCCACTCTGAGCCTGGGTAGGTATTGCAGAGCATTCTGTCACACAGGCAACACCCTGTGATGAGCCAGGGAGCCTTCCCTCACAAGAGGTTGCAGTGCAAGTTATGGCACCTGTCAGGTTCAGAAGAAGGAATCATAAATAGACTATGTTAAAAATTTGGGGTCATTATCTTCTGCTATCTCTTGATGCAGATTTTTTTTCCTTCAGAAGGCTATCATATGGGGTTTGTTTGGGGGGTGGTCCCACAGCTCAGTGAGTTGGGTGATATTGGTATCATGTCAGAGGAGGCCTATAGCATATGTATGGTCAGTAAGGATTATATTTTTTCTCTAGTATGGCCGGACCATATAAAATAATATTGTGAAATGTTAAAGGGGCCAGAGATAGATGTAAGTGCCAAATTATCTTATGTTATCTAAAGCACTTGCAAGTTAGTATTGCTTGCTTACAAGAGATGAACCTGCCAAGGGCTGATTTGAATTATTTCAGGTGGGACTGGGTAGGATAAGCTTAAGGGGTAGGGATTAGTTCTAAGAAAGGAGGTGTTGCTATATTTATTAAGTGCCAGGTAACATTCAGGCTAATTCAGGAATTTGTCAATTCCAGTGGACACTATATTGTCCTGCAGGGCTGGGTGGGGATCTCCCAGGTGGTTCTGGGATCTAGTTATGGCCCGAATATGAATTCCCCCTTCTTCTTTGTACATCTGGCTTCTCTCCTTTCTCCCCTTACAGACTGTGGCATGATTTTAGGTGGTGACTGGAATTTGGTATTTCATTCCAACATTGATAGGTCAGAGCCTGTTATAGAGGTCACTGGCCAGTACAATGGTCAATGAGGGATATGTTGGAGGATTTTGGATCTAGCAGACCCTTGGCATATTTTATTCCAAGCAGAGACAGTATACATGTTATTCCACAGTTCATTCCACTTCGTCCCGGATAGATTTCTTCCTTATCACTCAAGAACTTCTTTATGGGCTTCTGGCAGCGCAGCATCATGAGATGGTTATTTCAGATCATGTGCCTGTTTCTATTATGCACTTGCTCAGGTGCCCTGCGGAGCATGATATGTTATGGAGGCTTAATTCGCAACTATTGCTTCAGGTGGACATGCTGGAGAAAATCTGGGAACATACTAAGTTCTTCTTTCAGGAAAACAAAAATTGGGTTGAGGCCATGGACACTCTGTGGGGGCTGCCAAGTGTGTTCTTAGGGGTGAGCAGATTTGTTTAGCAGCAATTTGGAAAAGGAAATTCCATCATACCCTGGGAGGCATTTTATGGGACATCAGAGATTTGAAAAATAAGGTCTATTCTAACTCATCTGAAGATACTTGGACTCTTCTGCATAAACAGAAGGCTCCATACTTTGATTTTATGTCTCAAAAAGTGGATCTTGCCCTCCAACGTACAAAATGTAACTATCTTGAATCCAGGAATAGAGCAGGGAAATTATTAGCCTTGCAGTCATGTAAGATTGTTGCCACTAGAGGGATTTACTGGGTCCATTCAGATATAGCTATGGGGTATGAGACACATCTTAGATGAATTGCCGCTATTTTCTGAGACTATTATTCAAATCTTTACTCAAATGAATCTTTGATAATTTCTAGTCTGGAAGATATTTTGTCTTATTTGGAATCAGTGCCTTTACCTGTCTTGGACCTAGCTCTGGCAGATTCTTTAGTTCAGCCTGTATCCCTTCAGGAAGTATGTATGGCCATAAAGCAGCTCCCTCTTGATAAGGCCCTAGGGCCTGATGGCTTTAATAAGAATTTCTGTGTCACCTTCTGTCCTGAATTGGCTCCATTCTTAGTCAAGCTTTATAAATGTTGGCACTCTGTGGGTTTTTCTGAAGCTTTAATAACTCTCATTGCTAAACCTGATAAGGGCAACTCTTTACCTAGCAGCTATCGTCTCATATCTTTAATTAATACCAACATTAAAATCCTATTTAAGATTTTAGCTACTAAGCTCACAGCAGTTCTCAATAAGCTTATTAGTCCAATTCAGGTTTACTTCATGAAGAACAGATATTCCAGTGATCATCTGCGAAAGATCCATCATATTATGGTGGTCTCCAGGGAGAACAGGACCCCTATGGTCCTGGTCTCCCTGGATGCTGAAAAGGCCTTTGATTGGATCTCTTGGCCTTTTCTATTTGCTGTCTTGCAGAAATTTGGTGTCCCCTCTGCATTTATTAAATGGGTTCAGCTTTTATACTTCTGTCCATTGGCAAGGGTGTGGTGCAATTGGGTACTCTCTGATTCTTTCCCTCTTCTTCATGGTATGAGACAAGATTGTCCCCTATCCCCATTATTTTTCAACTTATACTTGGAGCCCCTGATAAAAAATTTACAACATGTTCATGGCGACAGTGGGATTCAGACAGCAGGGCAGAAATACTTATTGGTATCAATGGAAGGTGTGCACAGGACACGGTGGTGCTAGAACAAAGCAGCAAACAAAGTACAAAATAAATGAAGCTCTGCGCTCGTGATTAAACAGTTTTCAAAGCAAATGCTCAGTTTATTGGCAAAAGTGCCTGAAGAAAGACCAGTAGCCCCTTGCACCTCAGCCTTTCAGCGGGGCTTCTAATGGGGACAAATCTAGATAGGTAAACATAGGCAGGTCCCCTTACTTGAAAATAGCAGTAATGGGAAAACCACCCATAACCCACAATTCCCCTATTCACACACAGTGCAGGATCCAGTCTGCTCCTAGTCAGTCCATCTGATTGGATGACTGCTGTTGATCACTGGGCCTGGGCATGCACAATTGGCACATTCCCTGCTGCCTACAGTATGTGAATAGGGTCTAGTATTAGATTGCTTGTTTAGTAAGCAATAAGTTCATGAGTGACTGATTTCCAAATGAGAACTTACATCACAGATACAGTACTGACATATGGTAAATGTACGTGTGTGCAACTGCAAATACAGTACATTTTACCTAGGCATTATCTGTGAAAACAGTACCATTATTTCTTAGCCACAATATTGTTATAGTGCCAACTAGTAATTATGCAAATAAAATATTTTTGTCTACAATTGTATATCAACTCACAATATTAGACTGCAAGTTTACCAACCTGTAAGTTCATGAAAAACTGGAATACAGACATAGAACATCATCTAAAGAGTCATCAGTCAGTGCATTTAACTGTAGCAAACTGAAGTTGAATTGTATTCATATTTTAGTTACCATTCTGATTACACTTTAACATTTTTCTGTGTGATTACCTTTTTAATAAATGTAAGATAGACATAGACAGTTGAAACAGTGTACAAGACCTGTATTTATCTGTAGTAACACTTGTAAGAACAGATTTAATAATGCCAAAAGTAGTAACATAGTAGTTACAATACATATTTGTTGTTACAATTTGCAATAGCTATTATATGTGTAGTTGCCCTTTTACGAACAAATAACACAATGCCAGAAGAGACAGAGTGGTAGTTGCACAATAGATTTTTTGTTACACTTTGCAACAGCTGTTACATGTGTAGTTACACTTGTCAGAATGAAATGATGTGTGCTGAAAAGGAGACTGTAGAAGTTGCACATGTATACAAGTTGTGTAACTACACCATACCCACATGTGAAACTAGTTAACAACTACATAGTAGTTACATGTAACTACACAGTAGTTACAGCATAGTTATACAGTAATTACAGTGTAGTTAAGGACACTTAAAATAAAGTGTTACCGATAATCTTTCTGGTTTGTTACAGTGAATTAAGATAGATCTAGATAGGTGGACCTCACTTCCTCTTTCTTTGTGGGGCAGAATAAGAGTTTTTAAGATGAATATTTTATACCCCCAAGGAATGCTAGGACTCCTTTTGTCTGAGATCTATTTCACCCAGTTACAATCCTTGGTAAACACTTTTCTCTGGCAGGATGAATGTGTTCAATGATCATATTTTAATCTGACCCTTCTGAAATTAAATGGTGGCCTATCTTTACCAAATGTTTTCTTAGACTGCTGTGCCTTGCATGTGCACAAGTTTCTGCATTGGCACTCATGCCCAGTCCATCCCGAGGATGTAACTTACTACCCTCTCTGGCTTGAAATAGAGAATTCACTTCTTAACTGGGATGGTTTGTCTCTTCCCAACCTTCTCTATGTGAAATTTAAACAGTTACCTGGGCATTTACAGCCTATTCCATTGGGTTGGTCCCTTAACTCACTGTCTCCTAGCAGATGCCTGTAGGCATCAGTAAAATACACTGATGTGTCCTGAGGACACCTACAGAAGTCAGCTACTGACTTCCTATGTGCCCTGGCAACATCTGGAGAAGTCACATATATTTTAATATATAATGTAAAAGAATATAATATATATTTGATTGCATAGCACCGTTGGAAAGGTAATTTTGTGTTGAACATCTTTGCCACTGATATTCTGTGTATATCATGTATGCTCTAGGAGTTATTCTAATTTGTTTATGGTATGGTGTGTATGGCTTATGTTTCCTGTTTTAGTGAAAAATATTTTTTTTTTTACTGTTTCAACCAGCATAGGAAAAAAAAAAGAAATTACATATTATTCTTTACATACCACCACTGGAAAGATAATTTTGTGCTGAATAACTTTGCCACTCATACTTTGTGTCTAGCACTTACGGTTCTTGAGCTATTAGGATTTGTTTGTGGCATGCTGACTATAGCTTGATTTTGCTTAGAAAGGCCCAGGATTTACTATTAACAGTATACAGGAGACAAGTGGTGCAACTTCAGAGAGCTCCTGTGGAGGCAATGAGTTAAGGCTAAAGCACAGCTTGAACTTTATTTCAACTAGAAATGGTCACGGGATCTGTCCCAATCAATAGTGGGGAACTCAAACCTCAAGGTGGCAAGGTGGCCCATCTCGTCTCTCTTTGTCCTCAATTAGAGGGAGTAGCTTTATCGCAGGTATTGAAGAATAGCATGATTTTGCCATTTCAGATAGCCAAACAGAGCTTCTCTCTGGTTCATAATCAATTTTTTAAGTATCTGTAGATTACCCATGCAGTTATTGCAATGCTTGGCCCCAAGCCTTGGGACTTCACAGCCCACTCTTCGTTGGAAAGGCTTTTGCCCTTACTCTCCCTGCCTCATCAGGTGTCTGCCATTTATAGAACACATCAAGAATTAGACTCTCTGACCCCATGGGAATGTGTTTTTATTGGACGCAGGCACTTGGTATTCCAACTGACCAGCAATTATGGACTAGAGCATAGTGACATCTGTATAAAATTGTTAAACAGGACAGACTTCGGTTAGTACAGTATCAGGTTTTACATAACCTCTATTTCACTCTGGTAAAATAGCACAGAATGGGGAGATTGGTGTCCCCGTTATGTAACAGATGATATCAATAAGAGAGTGCCTTGTGCCTTATGTTATGGGGTTGTGTGAAAATTCAACCTTTTTGGGTGACCATCAAAATTTCCCTAGATCCTCTTTTAGGGCTTGAAGAATCTTTTCTTCCTGACATCTGTTTGGTAGGGTTTTATCCGCATGATTTCATTGGTATAAGAAAGGCTCATATGGTGCTTATCTCTGAGGTGGCCAAACTAGTAATACTTCATCATTGGTTGGATGATTCGCCTTCATCCCCGAAAGAATGTCATATTGAAATTATGTGTACACTTATGTTAGAGAAGCATACAGCTTACCATAGAAAGAGTCCTCAGATTTTTACATCTAGATGGGAGTCTCTTTTTACTTTTCTCTTGAGTCAGCCCCATTGATAGCTATGTCTCTTAGTGAAAGCACATGTTTGGCTATGCCATTTCTCTGTGGGTTTTTTTGCTCTGGTCTTTCCCTTATCAATGTAACTGACTTGGCTGAGCTGTGGGAGATGATGGGGTTGAGGTTTGAGGGGGGGGGTTGTCTTGTATTTTCTCTCACTTTTCCTCACTATATTCTGGTTCTTTTAGGAGACTGTTTGTAACTTTATTTAGCTTGTGCTTCTAACACAGTGTATTAGTGTACAGTACTGCATGTCTCATATGCAAGGGTATTTCTTGTGTTTTGATTTTTTATATTTGTTGTTATTTTTGTTGTCTTAAAATCAATAAAGTATGTTACATTGAAATAAAATTGGGGTCAAAATGTAAAAACAAAAGTTATGAAGAAATGTGTACAGGGCCAACTATTGGCCCAGCAGGTAGCTTGTTGTATCTCTGTGCCTGTTATTTGAGCTCAGGAACAAGCTCAGGAAGCCAGCTGGGCTGCACAAGGATGGAAGGTGGAAGTGTTGCATGCCACCACTCTGAGCCTGGATAGGTACTGCAGAGCGTTCTGTTACACAGGCAACACCCTGTGATGAGCCAGGGAGCCTTCCCTCACAAGAGGTTGCAGTGTGAGTTATGGCCTACTTTTGTAATTAATTACTCATATCATTAAACATGACTTCCATTCACAATTTCTAAAAAATCTCTTCCCTTGAGCTTACCTGTTCATTGTATGTGCTATATTCATACTCTGGATGTAGTAGGATGACCTTGCCACCTATTTGTAATGGTAAATATCACAGCACTGGGATTTACAATGCTAGTTCAACAAAAAGTTTGCATTACAGCGATGGCTTTATGTTGACCACAATTGCAGTTAGCATACAGCCGTCAAGTAAAATCTTTTTCATGGGGCTTTACCCCCGACCCCCCCTCATTTAAATATAATTAACCGAGTCAGAGTTGATTCAGGGAAGGGGTGCAAGACCCAGAGAAGCAGTGCTGGAGTCCTATAGACACATTACAGTGGCAACACCGAACTGGAGCTGTAATGTACTTTGCTGACAAAATGTCGCTGCTGCATCAACATACGACAGCACTGTACCAATACATTTCATTATTCCCTAGCACCCATGGCATGAGACTGTGAACTTTTAAAACCTTCAAAATCCTGTATCTTGCTTCAGAAATGAAAATAAATCTGACAAACATTACTATTCACTGACTCCAATACAAACTCTCTCTTACTATAACATTACTTTCCCTTCATCATTCTCTCCAACACAACCAAAACCTACCTGGCACAACATGCAAGCAAACATTTGGCACTAAAACACATGCTTGTTCTAGCTAGGCAGAACAAATTGTACATTCTGGACTGCTTCAATGGAATTGCAGTTTGAAGAACAGCAATAATGTATTTTGTAGTTATGGTTTACTGCAATGCTGTGGTTAATGTGGCCTCTTTCCCTCCTTCCTGTCCTTATCCATTTCCTTCTCTCATATATGAGCTGTTTGCTGTATCTGTTTATTTTAGTGTGTCTTTTTTAACTCATTAACTTGCAGTCTCATGCTATCTTCAGCAAAGGAAAACACATCAATTATTTCTTCTGAAAGTCCAATTTTAGATGAATATGAGAAATACAAATTTCTTGACCATGTTCACAGTGCTAATTCACAATAGTGTGTTTTATTAAATAAATAATGTATGACAGGGTGAGTGTTGTGCTAGGATAACATCACACCTGGGGTGATAAGGTACGAGGCCACAGGCCGAGTGCTACTAATCGCCCCAGAAGTGACGTTATCATAGCACAACACACACCCTGGAGTGCATTATTCCTATTATATAATTATTTTTTTGTTTAGAAAAAAAAGAAAAGAAAAGAAAAAGTCATTAAAATTTTTTTCTTATATTTTTCTCAGTGTGTAAGAATACTGACAAGAAAAGAAGTTCCGGTTATTTTGGCCATCAGGTGGAGCTCCTATGGTTATTTTGTCTCTCACCCTGACATACACTGTGGCTGTGCTGCTCAAACCTTCACCTCATTGTGCACGTTGGGTCTGTGTACTAGTAAGCCCGTGCGCCCCCCCTCCCAAACAAAAAATTCTCTGCCTGTTTCTCTGTCTTGCTTTGTCTTATTCCCTGTGAAGCTGGAGAGCCCTGTTTGTCATGTTGTCATGCCTTGGGGGTTTCGTTAAGCCACTCATCCTCCCTCGCCCCCCCACCCACAGTCAGTACATTACAGTGGCACTAGTGGTCTGTGTAGTCTATTGGCACAGCTGGTGGTTTTGAGGCTGGGGGAAGAGGAAGTGAAGAAAATAAATGAAACCATCTGTGGTGAGATGCCTTTATTATGGTACAGAAGCACATACTGAACTCGGTCAGTTAGGGACAGAGACCAGAAAGAAGAAACAGACTGCAGACAGTGAACATGCAGCATCATATAGCATTCTTTTGATCTTGCCTGTTTTCTTTTCTTTTCTTTTAGCGAAACCTGCTTTGAATTAGCAGCACTATAAATCTGTTAAGGTGCTGGGTCATGTCGCCGATCTGTAAGTGCAAAGTGCTTTACCATGCGCTAAGCGCTGTTTGTTGTCACGCTTCCTAAGTGACTTGAGTGAGGACTGTAAATGGCTGTTGAATCTTTGCTGCTGTGTTGCTTTTTCTTTGGGTGGCTGACTTTCTGTGGGAGTGGTTGTTTCGGGGTGGTTATGAATTGTTGAGGGGGTGAAGTCAGGGTTTGGGATGGATGAGTGCTGGAGCTGAAGCTATTAGTTTGTGCTGCTGGTCTTTGCGATCAGCTGTGTGGCTGCGGTCAGTGATATGTTTTTCTTTCCTTCGGTCACAGGTTTGCTTGGACTAGATCCGTGATGTTATGCCAGGATAACATCACAGGTCCAGTCCCAGACTGACCAATCAGAGGACAGCATTCTTTCTTGCCATTGTATAATAACTTTTATTCATGCTTTTTCCCTAAAAATGGCATTCTGAGAAGTAGAAAAGTGTTACCAAAAAATGAAAATAACATTCAGTTATCAGACTGTAAAGTTAAGTTACTGCAATCTCAAGTCATAACAAGTTTCATTTTAGGGGCTGGACTTAAAAAAAAGTTTGGTTCTGGTACAGAGTGAAACTGAATTAACATTCTGGAATCAGCAGGCTGTTATGGGAAAATTGTAACTATAAAAAATGCCATGATTTGCCACCTGCAAATTCCATGGCTTTCAACAATTGTGCCATTTTTTTAAAGTTCATCCCCGTATGTGCTCATGGTAACCCTCCAAGATCCATACTGTGCACATTTCAATTAGGGGTCCCAGCATTTTAGTATTCACTGACTTAAGAAAATCTGATTTAGCAAAAGCATGTTTGTAATACCCTTGTTGATGCATACTGTCGTAGTGTGAGGGAGAGGAGCATCCACCTGATTGTTCCCACCTTGCATCCACACTAGGCCCCTGCAACACATCATTTGAAGTAAGCAATAAGACATGACAGGGTGTGCATTATGGTGATATGATCACCCATCTTAGGTGCATTGTTAGGCATGAGATGCAGCCAAGTACCTTTAAAGGCACCTGAGGAGTGCAGTTATATCAACACAATAGCATACCCTGGAGTGTCTTATTGCACTTGTAAAATGGCATTTAAATAGTTACCTTCAAATAAACCAAAATAAGAAGGTATTTTAAAAAGATAAAAAATAGGACCATTCATTGAAATACTGTATGTTTCCATTTTAAGTTTTAAGACAAAAAGTAGTCCATATTCTGGTAAATGGGGGAAGGGTGCTGTAGCTAAAAACAATAAAAGACAATGAAAACCATATGTGGCATGATTTTTTTAAACATGTGTTACTGTATTTGCATTTCAAACCAGTACAGGCATTTTAATGGAAATGTGTTCAGAACTGTTGACCCTGCAATATGAACAGACTAGATGGACTAGAGTACATCCAATGGTATTAAGGGAACTGGCAGGCCTATTTAATAGTTCACCAGAGTCAGGCATAGTACCGCAGGACTGGAAAACAGCACATGTGGTGCCCCTCCACAAAAGCAGTCCCAAGGATGACCCAGGGAATTACAGACCAGTTAGTCTAACCTCAATTATGTGCAAGATCATGGAGACCATACTTAATGAAAGGTTGGTAGAATATATAGAGGAGCATGGACTCCAGGATGAGAGGCTGAATAGGTACATGGGAGGGGGGATCATGTCAAACAAATCTTATTGACTTCTTTGACTGGGTCACTAAGACAGTAGACAGGGGCCAAGTAGTAGACATCCTCTATCTGGATTTCAGCAAGGCCTTTAACTCTGTGCCCCACAAAAGGTTGATCAGAAAGTTGGAAGATCTTGGAGTTGGGGATAAGATTGCCAGATGGGTGGAAAACTGGCTGAGGGACAGAACCCAGAAGATGGTTGTGGGGGATAGAGTTATCTGGCACCAGAGAGGTCACCAGTGGGGTCCTGCTGGGCTCAGTGCTGGGGTTGGGGTTGTTCAACGTCTTCATCAATGACATTGGGGATGGCAAAAAGGGCAAAATGTGCCTATTCATGGATGACACCAAGCTCTATGGAGACTGGACACAGCTGAAGGGATACAGGACCCACAGGATGATCTGGAAAAGCTGGGGAGGTGGTCTGGGATCTGGCAGCTTGGCTTCAATGCTAAGAAATGCAAAGTTATGGGCATTGGAACCAAGAATCCCAGGACAGAGTACTACCTGGGTGGAGTCCAGGTATTTGCATCAGAGGAGGAGAAGGACCTGGGAGCAGTTATCACTAGTGACCTGAGAACTTTGTGCAAGAAAAAAGCAGCAAGGGCAAACAAGATGCTGGGATGCACAGCTAGGGGGATCAGTAGTATGAGGCAGGAGGTTGTACTGCCCTTGTACATGTCACTGGTGAGGCCACAACTAGAGTATGGAGTTCAGTACTGGTGCCCACACCTCAAAAAGGATATTAACCTGCTGGAGAAGGTCTACAGGAGGGCTACAAAGATGATAGCATGTTAGCAGGGTAAGGCATATGAGTAGAGGTTCAAGGCACTGAACATGTACTCCCTGAAGGACAGGAGAGAGAGAAAGAGAGAGAGAGGAGACATGATTGGGACCTTTAAGTACTTGAAAAGGGATAAATATGGTGGATAGGGAGGGTCTCTTTAAGCTGAGTGGCTACCATAACAAGAGGGGGCACAGTCTTAAGCTGGTGTGGGGGAGGTTTAGGAGGAAGGTCAGGAAGCACTTCTTCACAGAGAGGGTGATAGACACTTGGAATGCACTGCCAGAAGAGGTGGTCTCATTGAAGACAGTGGGAAGCTTCAAGAGAGGCTGGGATAGGCATGGGGGAAGGTAAGGATCAAGGAGAGGGTGGATGGGAGGAGTGGGGAGGGGGGGGCAGGGACAGTAGCTCAAGCTGTGGACCCTGCAATATGAGCAGACTAGACAGACCAAATGGCTTCTTCTGCTGGCTTCTTCATATGTTTGTATGTATGTTCATATGTTTAGGACCAGGATAACCATGCATTAAGCAGTAATAATGCACAGTCACCGGACTGGTTTTATCCATTAAAGTTTCTTTGATTTTTAGACCCATTTTATGAGCCCAGTTGAAGAGGTGTGGAAGCAGCCATGAGAAAATGTGCAAAGTTATTTGAATCACCTGATTGGCTTAGACACTTTTCTAGCTGGGCATCTATAAGACAATAGACACCCACCTATTAAAAGTGCCAGCCCAGTCTGCCCCATCACCAGAATGTTGGTGCCCAGTATACTCTCCAATTGGCCAAAACCCCTCAGCTGAATTCCAAGTGTCAGCCATTTGTATCTGTCGCTTAGCAGGTGACTAACAGAGCAAATTTCTGCTATAAAGTTTACTATCTAGCTAGGTGAGCATTTTTTTCTCAAATAACTTTACACATTTTCTAAGGGTTACGAGACATAAAACGAGGGTCACCTTCTTTCCTAATGCGAAACAGTTGAGCCTGTCTGCCAGCCAATCTCTGTACCGCCCACTCAAATGAGCTCTCCGCTTGTTATTACCCCCTCGCTAGCTCAGATTGGAGAGCGATTGTGATCAGACCAACAAGAGTGTGGTCTTTGTGTTTTGTTTTGTTTTTGACATTGTGGGAGGAGAGGGAGCCTCTTTATAGTTACTGCTGCAAGGAGGCACTGCATTTCAGATAGATTTTTCTGGAGAAGCAGAATGAGCAGCTGAGGAACCGGGTGAGCACCATCAGCAACTGTACCGTCAGCCCACACCTGCTGCTGCAGCAGCAGTCCCTGCCGCCCTCCTGCCTGGTGCAGCTCTCCAGCTCCTCCATTGCTGGCCCCCCTCCTCGTACCCCGGCTCCATGTGCCTACCAAGCCCATCCTTGATGCTGCTCTGCCCGGCCGTGCTAGGCTCGTACCACCCACCCAAGCTGCCGCTGTACTGCCAGTCACCGGGGGCTGCGACAGGTGACCCGCGACACTCTGCTCATGTCGCCACCACTGCCTGTGGCCCCCTCATTACCGTGTTGGATGAGGTGGACATCTTGGACCTCGATGGCTTGTATTACTTGTTATTTAGAAAATGCATTTGCCTGGTTTCTCAGCTGCTTTCCCACAGTAATTTCCACTGTCCCAACCGATCAACGGCACCGTGTGCATTTCTCCATTGCTCTCCGACCCCACTAGACACATTCACCTCCAACTGATTAACAGGTAGCAGTGAAAAATAACAACAAAAAGCTGGCCAAAAAAATGCTTCTGACTTTTGTTTTCAAAACATAATATCTTAATCTTTCAGTCTGAAGTTGGTGGTCTAGAGGGGGAGGGATAGCTACAAGACAATGGCTGGGGAAGGGGAAACAGATGACACAGAAACAGGGACTACTTTACCAGGCAAACCTTTAAACATCATTGTTAATACATTTTTTCAAATCTTTTTTTCAATTTTTTAAAAAAAATCTCAAATAAAAATGCCACAGTGACCATTTTCTAAACGCAATAATACCCTCCAGGGTGGGCGGTATGGGCAATACCAGACCTTCCAGGGGCTATAAGGCCCTCCGCCTGTGGCGTCAGGCCCTCATGCCCTGCGGTCTAGTATTGCCCAATACCGCCCACCCTGTTGGGTATTATTGCTTGCGTATTCACCAGTGAAAGAGTCTGGAAAGGGCTAGCAATCCTAACAAGATCTGGCCAGAGCCGATAGGAGGAGAGAAATCTGGGTTAAAAATATTGAATTTTAAAAAAATATATATTTTTACACCAAATTTTCAACATAGCCTTGTTATGACCTTGTCTCATAAAGAAGGGCAGAGAAAATGTTCAATTCCTGACCTAAAGGTGATGTTATGCAGGGACTGCAAAATCAACTTTTGGGATGCAAACACACATTTTGGGGAGGAGCTGAAAAATGACAGCAGTCACATTCTTGAGTTACTGTACCGAAATGGCTATGTTGAAAATTTGTGGGTAAAAATATTGAATATTATAAAGTTATGAGCCTGCATTTGTAAAATTCAACATTGCCTCATAACTTTCTAGATGAACATGTTAGAATCATAGAACACAAGAATGTTCAAAGTATAATGCCACCCGATATTAAATTTATTCAAGGCCAGGGAATGCATTGCTAGTCTTTTTGTGGCATTGAAAAAGTTTCACTTGGTCCATGGGGAGGACATTCGAAATTAAATATACTTTATTTAGTTTTTACCATTCACAAGCAATGCAGTGTACATTACAGGGGATGAAACACAGTACAAATACATAAACAATACAGAAGGTAACTGTCCCATAAATCCCCCCTTCACCCCCATCCCTCCCTCCTACCTCATCTTCCACCCCCTTTCTTATCCCTCCTGTAAGTCCTCCCTCCCTCCCCACCGTTTAAACCTCCTCCCTCCCCAAAGCCAGTACAAGATTGTGACATTACAGGTCATTCTTCTAACCCCTCTAGGAGAAAAAAGAAAAACGACAGAATAAAGAGAGTTATGAGGACGTCATCACTTAAAGAACTGGTAACATGCACCCACCTAAGGATAATAAATCAAAAGGGATATAAAAAGTCTCTGCCTCCTATATCAGTGTGGTGGAACAATTGACCATAGATCATGGAACTTCTCCCATTTGGCGTTGAACTGGGAAATTGCATTTCTGTACCTAGCAATAGTTTTCTCAATCCATAAGTTGTATAATAAACTAGCAAGCCATTCCTGATAGGTAATGGGATTCTGATCCTTCCAGTGTTTTAATACTAAGGTTTTCACAGTGAGTGAAATTAGATTGATAAAGTATCTCCTTTCCCTCACTGCAACCATTGAGTAATCACCTAACAAACAAATCTGTGGGGTTAAGAGGTCTTGTAACCCTAGTAAAGGGTAAGCCTTAGCCTTAATAAAAGACCATAGGGGAGCAACCAAGGGACATTCCCAGAATATATGCAACAGGGAACCTTGTGCCTGACCACATCTAAAACAGTCATCATTTGGCAGCTTACCCATTTTACATAACTTAACAGGGGTCAGGTGCATGGTATGCAAAATACAGTATTGTGTCAGTCTAAGCGTGTCATTGGCACTGTATGTATAGATTCCTCTCCATAGATGTTCCCAATTAATACAACTGTTAGGGAAAGCATCTACCCAATATTGAGAGTAGTCAGCTGTACCTGGATGCAACTTTCCATGTAAAGCTGCAACTACTCCCGAACCGCATGTGGTTGCCCCGCAAGGGATTGGAATTCCAAAAAAAGTCTCTCCATAGTTAATGTCCCACTGATTCAATCCAAACTAAGTAATAAGCAAATGCCTAATTTGGTAAATATAGAAGGCGTACCTCGGTGATAAATGGAATTTCCCCAATATATCCGGGATTGAGCACATCTTCCCTAGATCAACTAGGTGACTAACTTTCATTTTTGGAGGTATTTCCAATCTATATGGTGAGAGAAAGGCTTTACCTACCTTAAAATTAGAGTTACCAAACACTGGTTGCGAAACATCTTTGGTATGCATAATCCCCAAAGACCTACATACTTGATTATGAACCTTAACCGAAGTAGAGATAACCATGGACCGGAGTAAAATAGGTAAATCTTTGGGAAGTATACACCAAAGACTTTTGAGTGACACTTTAGATCTCTTGATGAGATTTCTTTCAATTTGCAACCATGAAGAGTTATACTGAGAATGAATATTATTTGAGGGGGTAGTCACCCACCGCATGTATTTAGCAATGTGGCTCGCCAAATAGTAATGATAGAAATTCAGGAGTTTCAATCCCCCCAATGTTTTCGGAGGACTTAAACAGTTATAAGATCTCCGTGGGGGTTTATTTTGCCATAAAAACTTAGTAATCATGCTCTGAAGTTTCCAAAACCAAGACAGTGGGAGGCAGATATTCAACATATTCAGAGGATAGAATACTCTGGGTAACATATTCATTTTGATGACATTAATTCTACATTGAAGGGAGATGTATAAGGGGGACCATCTAATTAAATCTTGCTGAATGGTTAGTAGAAGGTTATCAAGGTTGAGCTTCTTCAAAAGAGAAGATGAGGTCGGCAAAATATTGCCACGGTATTTAAGTCTGCTAGTCCAAGCCATCCTAAACCTAACCATGTCTCCTTTGTGAACATGAACATTAAGTGGCATAATTTCCATCTTATTAATGTTCAACTTTATAATTTGAGAACCTACTATAATATAATAAGATGCTGTATTCTTGTTTTTTTTATACTAACTGCCTCTTAATGTGAAAATTTGTTAATAAAATTTGAATTGAAAAAAAAAAAGCTTTCTCCGCATCCAGGGAGACAAAGGCCATTGGTACATTTGCATCTCTGGATATGGAGAAAATATGGGAAAGTTTATGAAAATTATCTAAAGGGTTTCTTCCACCAATAAACCCAATCTATTCAGGGCTAATTAGGTCATCCCAAACTTTAATAATCCTAGATGCCAAAATCTTAGCTAATATTTAAATATCATAGTTCATCAAGGAGATCGGTCTATAATTTACTATTTTATCTTTGAGTTTCCCAGATTTTGGCAGAACAATAATGGTAGCTTCTAACAGAGTGGAGTTGACAATACCCTGGGCACAGATATGGGCGTATAATTCTTGAAGGCTAGGAGTAAGCTCTTTCTCAAATGTTCGGTAAAAGTTTGATGGGTACCCATCTGGCCCTGGAGCTTTGTTCGGTGAAAGGGAGTGAATGGCAGTGGATATCTCTGCCGTCGAAATTGGGGAAGTCAGCTGGGCTTTCTGATCATGGTTAAGGGTGGGAAGGGGAAGTTGAGAAAGATATTCTCGAATTTCAGTTAGAGTAGGACTATTATCAGGATGACTATATAGTTGTCTATAGAACAATTCAAATTCCTCCACTATGGCTTTGGGAGTTGTCACTGGATCACCCCCATCTGCAGTAGTTATACATGCAATCAGTCTAGACTCCTCTTGTTGTCTCAGTTTAAGAGCCAGGAGGTGCCCAGCTTTGTCTCCCTGATCCAAATACCTAATATGGGTTTTGAACAAGGCATATTCAGCCTTCTCTCTTAGCTTATCCGCATATTGGTCTTTAAGAACTGTAAGCCGGATTAAATCATCGTTAGTGGGGCAGATATCAATCCTACCTTCTAGTTCTTGAATAAAATCCAGCAACGATTTCGCTACAGCCTCCCTTTTTCTTTTATGGGTAGCGGCTATTCTAATAAATTCCCCTCTTAGATAACATTTCAGGGAGCACCAAAGTTGATCATTTGCTAATATAGAGCCCCTATTTTGTTCTATGTACTGATTGATTAATGTATGGATCCTGTTTACAGTGTCCTCTTGGGATAGCAGCTGGAGGTTACGTTTCTACTGGGTGACTTTAGGAATTGCTTGGGGTATCCTGCCTTCAAACCAAATCAGAGAGTGGTCTGACAACACTCTAGGGGAGATTCCACAATCCATTGGGACCATCAACATGGTCTGGTTTTCTAAAAAAAAGTCCAGACGAGAATAAGATTCGTGATAGGCCGAGTAGAAGGTGAAATCCCTCTCATTCGGGTGAAGGAGGCGCCAAGGATCTGAGATCACTAAGCCCTCCATCATTTTGTGTAAAGACTTCTGTGCAGGGGATAAATTCTGACCACTCTGGGTGGATCTATCCAACTTGTTATCGTATGTGAGATTCCAGTCCCCTGCTAATGTTATTGGCAATTGTTTGAATGGGGCCAATTTAAGGGCTATTTGTGAGAAGAATTCAGGAGAGGAATGATTAGGACCGTAAACAGTGCCTAAAATAATTTCACTATGGTCAACCAACCCTCTTACAAATAGGAACCTCCCGTGCGGGTCTCCCATTTCTTGTAGGATTTGAAATTGGGTCCCTTTAGTAAATAAAATTGCAACTCCTCTGTGAGAAGTAGAGTTGCCGGCTACATAAACATATCCTATTTGTTCTCTTCGAAATAGATCACCTTCACCAGCCAACAGATGTGTCTCCTGTAAAAATGTAATACCTGAGCGCATTAAAGCCAAATATTTAAGGATCTGCTAACATTTCAATCTACCTCTTGCCCCCTTAATATTCCATGGGGCAATTCTCATAACAATGTACACGTTTAATACAGGCTAGTCGAAACAAAAATCCAAAAATTAGGCTTATAGACATGACCTTTAATTTAGAATATAAATTCGATGACTGGCTATTCACCCTCTCCCCCATGTTCCTCCACAGTCCTAACTACATTGGGTAGCTTAGGGAACTTACTACCCTTATCCCCTGATGAATCCCTCCCAGGCATATTTACAAAACTATAAGGTATGCCCCTGTAGGCAAATACAGAGTAAACCACCCCCGGTCCCAACGACTGATTTTCCAACTCTGCATTCGGTGTGATGTTTGTCATGCTACCCCTGATTGCTCCTCCCCTTCCCCCTTCCTCATATCAATTCTAAACCTATAACACTATTAGAATGAAATATGTAGATTATGGAAACCCCTCAAACCACCTTTAATACCTAATTCCTACTATATACTATGGATGAAGCTCTGTAAAAGTCAGACACAACAATGAAACCAATAAAACCTTAATATTTCCACCCCCCTTGTACATAAAGTTATACATCTTCAAGGTATCATCACTAACCCATAAAGAATCTACCAACAAGGATAGTGTGAGTCCTTCTTCAACCCGTGATCAGAATACTAATCAACTGACACTTATAGGCACAGAGACCTATCCAGCTAAGTCCTTAGCTTGTACCACTTAGGAAAATTATAACCATTCCCAAACCATCGTTTATGGCGTCACAGTTTACAGTATGACCCCAAATTTAGACTTATAAAATAAGAGGGAGAAAATGCCCTGCTAATAGTCCTCTAATGAGCCAGTTTAGTAGCTTGCAATTACCAGTATAACAAGACACAATCAAATGAAATTCAGATATCAAAGTGTTATACAGAATACAATACAGAGAATTCGCCACTTAAAATGTCCACTAGACGGCAGTCTTTGCCACAGAAATATACTGGAGAGGGCTCATTTAACCAAATCAGGATACCACTTTTTGTATGCTTCTGTAGTTGATTCCAGTGAATCAAAAGAATGCCATTGACCTTCCCTGTTGATTTGCAATGTAGCCGGGTAGCGCACCCTAAAACGTATTTTAGCAGTTATCAAATTAGACACTAGTGGATGGAGGGCTGAGCACTTTTGGCAAACTGAATAGGGCAGATCCTGAACAATACGGATTCACTTTCCTTCCCACTGCACTTCTGTTGCTTCCTTTAATTTTGACAAAACATATTGTTTATCCGACGGGGGCATAGGGCATAAGGATCTATGGGCTCTCTCGATAATAAAAGTGGGCCCATTAGGGGAAGGCCCTGCCAACTTTTCACAGAGCTTTTGAGCAAGGCTCACTGCTGGCCGCCCCTCCTCTCCCTCCGGAAGGCCCAATACCACCAGGTTGTTTCTTCTCAAGCAACCCTCGAGATCCTCTAGGCGATCCTCTGCTTTCTTCAATCTGTGGCATAGGGTGACCATTTCTGGCTCCATTCTCTCCCTCCAGTCATCCAGTGAAGAAATCTGGGTTTTGTTGTCTTTCATACGTGTATTCAGCTGTTCAAGCGATATTTTCATGCCCCTAAAATCTGAGGCAAGCGCAAGCAGACTTTCTTTCATTGGTGTCAACTCCTCCAGAAACCACTCTTCCGTTAGGGCAGCTTGTTGCTTCGGCAAAATAGGAGCCTCTGATCCACCCACTTTTGCTCTTTTAGGATTCTTATCCTTAGCCAGAGTCAGTGGGGGAGTGTGGCGGAGAGCCGGCATCTTCATTTTGGCTTCCATTCTCGGACTGTACACCGATAAACTAGAAATTAGTTTCCCCAGGCAATCAGTAAGTATATAGAAGCCTTTAAATCGGAGCTTGGTACTTATTTGCAGAAGATCGGCCACTTCGTAGAGGAGGGCAGGGGAGCTAACCGAGAGAGCTTCTCACCAGGCAGCCATCACACCGGAAGTCCATGGGGAGGAAACTTGGAGACAGCTTTACTTAATCAAGCCCTAAATATCATAATATCAGGGAAGAAAGGGGTTAGGGTGCACTTGGATGGGAGTGAGGATAAGGTCAAGAAAATTGATTTTGGTACTGTACTCTATAAAGACCCTGCCAAAAGAATGCAACACATATGTCAAGCAGAGAAACACCAGCTTTGCATAGATGCTGAATTCTTTGGTGCTGTCTTATACTGCAGCAAGTTAAACTGTGTCGGTATTTATTTTTGAGTGAGGGATTGTGGGAAATGTAAGATGTTTGTCAATTCCAAAGCACCTTTTTTCCCTCTTTGAAGACAAAACTGCTGCTTTAAGAAGATGGGCTCTGTAGACCATTATGATCCATCATATTTTCAATAACCCCAACATTTTACATCCTTTGAGTCACAGTTTCACATAGGAAAACTGACCTTCTCACTCCTCTCTGAGTGCAGACGAAGACCCCTTTTTGTGTTGACACATTATCTCCCCGTCTTCCACTTGCTTAATGGCAGTGAATTTATGTAGCATTTTTTAATTCTGCATATCTATGCAGTTACATAAAATGCCTACTGACATCCTTTATAAGCTTCCCTCTATCAGTTTCTTCATATTTCCTCCTGTGTTTACTGCAGCAGTAAAGAAAATGTGTTCAGTACTAAAAATAAAAGCATATTTGCTGGTGGGCTTTCTTTTTAGATATCACTGTTAAAGAGAAGCTGCATTTTCAAAACAGGAATACCTGGAAGGATCCAGCAGATAATATCTGCATTTGCATTTGCAAGTAGTTTTCCCATCTTCTCCGTGTAGAACAGCAGGCTAAGATGGGACATGATCTCAGTCTTCCTAGTCTCAGGGGTATTGATAGGACTGAACAAATGGATATGTTGTCCAGCAGGACACAGGGACATGCTCTGAAGGACACAGATGGCAAGTTTAGAGATAACATCAGGAAACATATTTTGTCCCAGAAGGTGGTGGCCTTCTAAAATGACCTGCCAATAGAGACTGTGGACATGAAGACAGTAGAGCAGTCCCCAGTGTTGCCCATCCCTTAGCTTTTGCCAACACTGAAACCATCAGTGTGAGAACCCTGCACTGTCCCTGCCCCCACACTGTGCCTACCCATGTGGATAAACAGAGGGCTTCAGCCTCTAGTGCTGTCAGTCTGCCACCTTTCATCAGCACTGTATCTATCACATTGTGGAAACCCTGGGCTGTCCGTTCTACACTGCATCTGCCCCGTGGATTTACGGAGGTCTTCAGTCTCCAGTGGTGCCATTTCCATACTGTTCACCAGTCACACACTGTACCTGTCACTGTAGATAAACAAAAGGCTTCAGTCCCCAGTTCTGGCAGGCCCTCACCATTCATCAGGAGTAAACGCAGACAGTGTGGAAACCAAGCACTGTCCCTGCCCCCACATTGTAGCTGTCCCTTTGGATTACCAGAGGGTGTGTCAGTCCCTCATCTCTTACCAGCAATAAATCCCTCACAGTGTGGGTAAGTGAACCTGCCCCACATGGTACCTGTGGATAAACTGAGGGTTTTATCCACTTTTTACCAGCACTAATTAATCACAGTGGGTGAGTGGGTGGGGGGGGAAGCCTGCACTGTACCTGTCCCTGTGGATAAACAAAGAGCTTTAGTTTACTGTCCAGTGTTGTCTGAGCTTTAACTTTTATGAGCATTAAATACATCAGAGTGGAAAAGTCAGCAGTGAATCTGATTCTGTGCATAAACAGAGGTGTTGTAAGCCCCACCTTTCACTGGCACTGGACAGCAAATTCATAAAGGTTAAATATAAAAAAATGTAAAAAAAAAAAAACAACAGAAGTAAATGGTCTCAGATCCCAATGAATGCTCATAGGAATAAGGTTTAAAACTTAGTTTGTCAGTGGGGAGTGGTTGAGCATTTACAGGAGAAAGTT
Source organism: Neoceratodus forsteri (assembly GCA_016271365.2). NCBI lineage: Eukaryota > Metazoa > Chordata > Ceratodontiformes > Ceratodontidae > Neoceratodus > Neoceratodus forsteri. The sequence continues at coordinate 1,272,886,818 of CM057450.1, read as the reverse complement.
GTCAGCAGCTTCTGACAAAGTTCTGCAAAGACTCTCTCTCACACACACAGACACACACACACACTCTTCGGTGCCAATTTGCACACATTTATTTTATACTGCAGTAAGTTTCCAGTTTGCAAATGCATTATTTTTTATTACAATATAAAAAATGCACAGCATTCTTTGACAGTACTGAGTCTTGGTTTTGAATTACAGGGGCAAAGCTGGATCTTAAGTGTCTGTAATTTGACACTGTAGTTTGCTTAATGAGTCACTGCTTCAGAGCTTCAATAAGGGAAATTCCAGTACAGTATACAGTACTTGTATACTTTTTTTTGCGGCCATTAAAAAAGAAATTTTGCAACTCCTCTGGAGGTCCTCTAGAAGCTTGTTGTGTCCTATGTTGTAAATTAAGACAAAGAGAGACAAACAAGCCTACTCAACAAAGAGAAGGAAGTACTGTATTTCAACTGGTGAAGTGAAAACTCCAACAATTTATGGAACAAATAGCATTTATAGCAAACAACTGATACAATCTCACTTGCTGTCCCTGTACGTGTGGGGGGGGGGGCTGGAAAAGATAGACAGATAATGAGTTAACCCCTAGGCTGCTGAAAGAACTAGAATGAATCTATTTGATTGAGCTGGACACATGCTCAGTCTGCAGCCCTGCAAGTTTTAAATTGAGGGGCTAAAAAGACAGCAGCTTCAAAAGTTTCTTTTTTTTTTGTTATTTATAGCCTGAGAAGTTTGGAGGCACAGCAGCATCCCCCTTCCTTCAGATACCTTTAAGACAGAGCAGCAAATAGCAAAAATCAATATGGGGAGTGCACTATTTTGCAGCTGTGGACAGATACTTCCAAAAGTTCAAAAAGGAAGTTCCACGGTAAGCTCGTTTTTAGAGCTAATGCAGGAGGACTTGCGGCTCCACCTATCTGGAGCCCTAAAAATGGATAAGGCCCAGAAGCCAAATGGGATGCATCCTAGGGTACTCCAGGAACTGGCAGCAGAACTGGCTGTACCCCTGGTAGGGATATTCAATAGCTTAATACAGACAGGGGTAGTTCCAAAAAGTTGAAGGATAATGGACATTTATTTATTTGTTTATTTATTTATTTATTTTGTTTGTGTCTTTGATAACTGGGTGGGTGCACTGATCCAAAGGACCATTTTCAGGCATGACACAGGTCACTAGCATGGCACATTGAGTAAGGCATATACAGGGAGTATGACAGGATAACAGGCATCACAGTTCTGTGAAGGAAGCAAGGTACATAGGGACAATACATAAATTAAATTACAGTAAGGTACAAGGTACAGTAACCAGGTTAGTAATAAGGTAAATACACAGTTGCAATCAGGTAGTACACAGTACACTATAACAATCAGCAGAAGGTAAGTGCTATGTCATAGACAGGAGGGAGGAAGTGCAGAGCCAGGTAGGAGAAGAGAGCAGAGCCAAGGAAGGAGATGGTGCCTCTACAGTGGATAGACCCTGCAACAGGGGAGGGGGATTTAGGAGGAAGGGGATGCCCGCTTCACCCAGGTGGGCAAGAGCATTGGGCTTCTGACAGCAGCCAGGCCTTGAGGTGGGTTTTGAAAGAGGGGTGAGAGTCAGTCGAGCGGAGCAACATAGGGAGCTTATTCCATAGAGAGGGGGCAGAGAAGGAGAGAACTTTACTGCCCATGGCAGAGAAGACTCTTGAGACTTCCAGAGGGGAGACGGGTGATCCTTGGATGCAACTTGATGTCACTCTGTCCACGAGGAGGGATGAGTATGGGGACAGGTGGCCGTCTCTGAGGGTATTGTCTATTATATAGCCACGGGCACAGTCAAACCGCCCTTGGAGTGGGAGTCATCTGCTGATTGGTACAAGTTGCAGTGATTGGTAGAGTAGGAGACTGGAGCACAAAATGACAGATACTGTTGTAAACTGAATTGAGTCTGGAGCGCAGTGCAGAGGACACTTGAGAATAGATGGAGGAACAGTAGTCAATAAATGGGAGAAGGTTACCTTGCACAATTGCTAGGCATGACTCTAAGGTCATGAACTGTTTTAGGCAGTAGGCAGCCCTAGTTTCCGGTTTACCCAGCGCACAATGTTGTTGACATGTTCCCTGAACTCAAGGGAGGGGTCCAGGATAACACCTAGGTATTTACATCTGGGAACATTTAGGAAGGTGGGGCTTCCAGTGGGAGCACTAGGAGGGAGGAATTTGATTTGGAGACCTTGAATGAACAGTTTAGATCTGAATAACAAAGATTTTTTTTTTTTGTTAACCAAGAGTCTGTTAGAAAGAAACAAATTATATGCAGCACCATAGTTAATGGTTAGAATGGAGGACACATTCATTGGGGACTTGTCACTGTGGAATAGGACAAGGTCATTTGCGTAGATAAGCACTCGCAGGAGAGGCTGTCAGTGGGAAAGGAGTTTACAAATATGGAAAATAGCAATGGGCCCAGAATGGAGCCCCGAGAGACCCCCTGTTGAGACAGGCAGTGCTGGGGAGGAGGCTGGACCGATGTTAACCGATTGGGACCTGATCATGAGATAGTTCCAGAACCAAGAGGAGGTCTCAGAGGAGCAGCCGAGGTGAAGGAGAGTAAAGTGGAGGAGAGGGTGATCAACAAGGTCAAATGCCTTTGTCAGATCCACAAATACAGCACCTGTGGTCTTACCCAAGTCCATGTTTCTGAGGACATGATTTATGAACTGTGATAACACTGATGTGGTGCTATGGTGCTTACAGAACCCATGTTGTTAGTGGCACAGCAGGTTATATATTCAGAGATGCTCAGAGAGCTGGAAGTGCACAATTTTCTCCAGCAGTTTGGTCAGGTGGGGGAGGATGGGGATGGGCCTGTAGTGGTTGGGGGAAAGGGGATCCCCAACTTTGAATATTGGCACTACATTGACATGCTTCCAGGAGTCGGGCATGGTAGACGTGGACAAAGCCAGGTTGAAGATGAAGGTGGGGTGTTCAACAATAGCAGGAGAGATGAGTCTAAGAAAAGAGGGAAAAAGACCATCACTGCCAGGGCTGCCCCTGGTGGGGAGGGATTTCATGAGCTTGAGGGTATCACTGAGGCAGATGTCTCTAAAGTAGAAAAGGGGGGAGAGTACTGGTGGGGAGGAGCACTTCTCCTGACCACTAAAGCAAGGAGGTGGATGGGAGGGAAGTTTACTGAGGTAGGCAGAGAGGTCAGTAAACTTTATGTTAAAGGCCTGTGCAGCCTCTGATGGATCAGTCAGAGGGCCGAAGGGGGGAGGCGAGTTGGATGACTGGGCTATGTGTCCAAGGATTGAGCAAGGAACCAATAGAGGCCCAGAAACATCGGGGGTCACTAAGGTTATCTCTTTGTAAGTTAAGGTAGAACTTACATTCCAGTGATTTGGTAATTTGCTTACAGGTGCTACGTAGGTGCCTGTAATCATTCCAGAATTGGAGGAGTGGGACATTTTGTAGGTTTTCCACTTGCTGTCCCTCTCTTTCATCAAAGCCAGTAAGTCTTTGGAGATCCAGCGGGTGCAGCCCCCTCTCATCCTATGGGTAGTGAGCGGGAAGTGAAGATCCTGGATTCAGAGGAGGGCATCCATGAGAAAGCTGACTGCAGATAATACATCTGTAAGGGAGTAGAGGGCTGCCCAATTTGCTGCTCTGACATTCTCAAGGAGACTGGCGGTGTCCAGGCAGTTAAAGTTTCTGAAGGACAGATATTGGGGGGGGAGTGTTAGGTCTTGGTGGACTAGATGATGTAAGCAGGACAGTGGTCATTTATTAAATCCAGCGAAGTCCCCGACTGAAGAACCACATCCTCCCGATTAGTGGCCACCCAGTCAAGCAGGGAGTGGTTAAGCATTCTGGCATTGTGTCTGGTGGGGATGAAGATGGTTTGTACTAGGTTGTGCAGCTTTAGCAGGTTGGCATAATCAGGTTCTAGGGCACTTAACCAATTAAGGTTGAAGTCACCAAGTAGTGTAGTGTTCCTGATTGGAGTGAGTTAACCTAGACTGTCCAGGAGATTAGATAAGCCAGTGACCCCCCATTTTGGGAGATTGTAGCAGTAACCCCGATAAAAAACTTTAGAAGAACCCATGGTTAGTTCGGAATAGAGCCATTCGTTGGGGATAGAGGGTCAGAGCAACGAACAATAATGGCTGAGATGGGTTGCTTAACATACAGGGCCACGCCAACACCCTTCTTTTTACCTGATCTATCAAGGAGAAGCAAGGAGTAATCAGAGTTGTGAGGTTTAAGCCAGGTTTTGGTGAGCCCGGGTACATGAGGCTTGTAAAGGGACACCCATGCTTCAAGGTCGGGGGATTTGGAAGGAAGGCTACAAATGTTTAAATGTGCTACTATTAACCCAGTAGTTCTGGCCCAGGTAGCATTGGAATGGTCAATGGGGGTGTTTACGGGGACATGGTTGCTTTTGATGTCACCAGCAAGAAGGGAAAAGAATGGGTTGGAGGAGGGAGGGTGAGAAGGTAAGGGAATATAGGAAAATATTGGAAAATGCCAAGAAGGTGACATTCAGGGTTAGAGAGGAGGGCAAAGAGAGCTGGGCCCAGGGGAGCTAATTCACATGTGACCACGGCAGGGGGAGAATCAACAGGCCTGAGGTTATGGGTGAAGGAGGATAGCTGTTGTTGATCAAGGGCAAGCACATATGCACAAAAGTATGTCACTAACAGCAAGCCTACCATAGAGGTGGCCAGGAGGGGGAGCAGCTTCATTTGTGTGTGCTATATCAGCTTTTATGAACTGAGGATCATAAATAGAGGAATCTGATTGGGCCAGAGCTTTTTGAAGCCATGATGATATTGGGCTACATCATCACAGCTTCAAAAGAGTTCCAGCACCACCAGCCTCCTTGTTCTCTACTGTCTGAGAACTATTTTTTCAAAATGTACTCTTACACCCCCAAAACCCATTCATAAAATGTTTTAAAACCTGTTTCTTTTATCTTTTTTATTGCTAAAACTTGAAACTCAGTTCATAATAGCAATAAGTCACTCCAGGGTGTTGTATCTCATGGGATATCATCACTTCTCTGGTGGTTGGATGCACTCGGCCTGCAGCCTCATGCCCAACCACCCGAGGCATGATGATATCCCATGATATACCACACCCTGTCAAGCATTTTTGCTTAATTATACAATGGGGTATGAAAATCCTGTAACCTCATTGGTCAAAACACATCACATGACCGTGTGTATATCCTGCAATAACCCAAGGCTGAGAAATAGCATTTATAAAAAACATAAACACATTTTAAATTTAATTTACACATGGGTACATTGTATAATCACAATAAGACACTCCAGGGTGTGGGTTATTGGGGGATTTACCCACTTCTTGTGTGTTTAAGTCACTCAGCTGCATCTCATGACACACCACACAAGGCGTGGGTAAATCCCCCAATAACCCACACTCTGTTGTGCTTTATTGCTTAACTCACCAGTATCATGTAATGACAGTGTTGGCCAAGTGATTAGGGCTCCTGACTGCAGCTTAGAGAGGGATGTAGTGAAAGTTCTGGTCCCACAGCCCCACTACTGAGGAGATTACCTTGAATAAGTACCAGGGGAAAAGGGAAAGAGGAGGAGTAAGAGGAGGGTGGAGTTTGGGAAGAGCGGGAAGGGTGCAGTAGTTGTTTAGGGGTCATTTCCAAAGGGGAGGGGCAGGGGACTGACTTCAATGTTGTTCCAGGGGCTAAGTGGGCTAAACCAAAAGGAAGCAAGGATATGGGGGCAAAAGCAGATTGATAGGTTCTAACAGGTGTAAAAGTGTGACCACCCCTACATAATCCCACTCCATAAAGGAGGGGGACAAGGAGCAAGCGAGGAACTGCAGACCTGTTAGTCTTAACTCCGTTGTGAATAAACTAATGGAAACACTGCTCAAAGGGGACCTTGTGGACTACCTGGAGAGCAATGGACTCCTGGATAGTAAACAGCATGGGTTTATGGTTGGGAGGTTTGTCAGGCCAACCTGATAGTTTTTTGACTGATTGATGGGGGTAGTTGATAAGGGCCATGCTGTGGATTTTCTCTACTTTGATTTTAGCAAGGCTTTCTACTCAGTGCCTGACAGAAGGTTTCTGAAGAAGATTGAAGATCTGAGTGCAGCAAGGGACATAGTTAGATGGACAGATAATTGTCTGAAGGGGAGGCAGTAGACGGTTGTGATTAAAGGAGGCAAATCAGAAGACAGGGTGGTTATGAGTGGGGTGTCACAGGGATCAGTCCTGGATCCTGTCCTCTTCAATATGTTCATCAATGACATTGGAAATGGGATCCAGGGCAATTTGTTTCTCTTTGCAGATGAAACTAAGCTCTGTGGTAGGGTAGAATAATGACGGGGGGATTATGGAGATGCAGAGTGATCAGCAAAGGCTGGAGAGGTGGTCTAAGGTTTGGCAATTGAAATTCAGTGCCAAAAAGTGCAAGGTGATGCAGGTAAGCAACAAGATCCCAAGGACAGGGTAGTGGAAAGGAGGGGTAAAGCTGAGCACTACGTGTGAGGAAAGAGATCTAGGAGTCAGCATTAGTGACTCCCTTAAAGACCACCTTTCCCAGTCCTTTTGACGTTCATGCATAAATTACCTCTTCTTGCATTGATTCTGGAATTGTATTTCATTACTGTCCTCTGCATTCTGAGCTGCTAAACACTGCAGTGTGTACCAGAGCTTCTATAGCAAGACTGGTGCTGCTGTGGACCCAGGGCTGTACTGCTGACATCACTATATGACAGAAGTGTGACTCACACTGCAGTACAGTGAAGTTGCAGCAGTTTTGCAAGGGAAAACTACATTACTAGGTGTATATACTGTGGTACCTCTTCACCAAGACACCCTGTTAGCAATGTATTATGCCAAAATCCAAATGCCTTGACAGTATGTTTTTTGCAAAACTGACTTCTGCCCCTGTAACAAAGCATGGGGAGTGAGAGAAGATCAAGAAACTGTCAGTCAAGACAGCTAACTGTCAGTTTATGCATTGGTGTGATTAGCGTCTATACCTTGATTATTTGAAAGCAGTAATGCCTCCTTAACCATGCCATACTCATGCCTTCCATGTCTTTCTGTAGTAAAGCACCTTGCAGTCACCCTGATTGAAAATCCCTTACTGCTTCTCCATCCCACACCTCCCTGACATCAGCATGGCACCGCAGATTGCCAAAGACTAATTTTGGTATCACATAATACTGTACAAGCAATGTGTTTAACTGTGATATATGCACTGTATAGGTGGTTTTAAAAACTGAGGGCTATTCCCAGAGAAATCCTTGTTTGAAAAGTGAAACCGGGTTTGCACGCATGTGGGAACTGATGGTATTATATGGTACCAAAATTAGTCTTCAGCATTCTGAGGTGCAATGCTGATGTCAAGGAGTCCTGGGACAGAGGAGCAGTAAGGGATCTTTTGATCGGAGTGACTGCCAGGCACTTGATAGGGAACTATGGGCAGACTGGATGGACCATTGATCTTTTTCTATTGTCATTGTCTATGTTTCTAGGAAGAATGTGAGGACTGTGAGGAGGCCCTGCAGGAGTGTTGCAGGTTGTAGCATGGCCAGTGGTGTGGAGCATACATACCAGGCATTAGAATGCCTGCAGCATTTTGGCCCCACCACAGCAGTGGTTTTCTAATACCACATATTGGCTCCACAACATGCCTGACTGTTTACACAGTAATTCCTGAGGTGGATCAGTGTAGTAGTAGTAGTAGTAGTAGTAGTGTTATTTCTTTGGTGTCCAATCCCTGAGGCTCTGAGTGCCTTACAGCAGAAACAGTAAACAAAATCAACATTTAAAACACTTAACCCTTAAACAGATACACTTCAGTTTAGAGTGCGCAAATACTGCAATTAAAGTAATAAAAAACAGCAAACAAGATAATGCAGGCTGCTCACAGAAGTATGAGAAAAGGTGGAGCAGAAAGGAAGAAACAAGCTGATAGTTCCAAAAGGCTCCTGGAACAGGAAGGAATCCAGGCCCCTCTTAAAAGCCTTTACTGGGGGGTCCCTCCCACAAAGCTCAAAGCAGCCTGTTCCATAGGTAAGGACCAGCTTGTGTGAACACTGCATCACCTAAAGTTTTGAGCATAGCCCTAGGAACAGCAAGTAGACCCACCTCAGAAGAGCAGAGTTAGTGAGAGATTTGATATGGAGTCAGAAGGCAGTCAGAACTCAATCCATATAGGGCCTTGTAGGTTAGCAAACTGACCTTGAAGGTGATACGCCACTTCACCAGCAGCCAGTGCAGTTTACACAGCATAAGTGTTATATTGTATCTAGGAAGACCTGTCAAAAACCTGGCTGCTGCATTCTGCACTAGCTGCAGGCATCGTAAAACACTTCGACTCACTCCAAGGTATAGAACATTACAATAATCAAGCCTGGAGATGACAGATGCATGTACCAGTGATGGCAGGTCTTCAGTGGGAGTCAGGTTTTTTTCCAGGTGATGTTTCTGAGATCGTAAAAGCCACTCCAGACTGCAGACAGCATCTGAGCCTCAAATGTCAGCCTTTCATCCAGAATGACCCATAGATTCTTCAACTTAGCAGAGGCCTTCAGAGAACTTCAGATTGGAGGAGCCCAGCACAAGACCAGTCTCCACCATGGTGGCCTCTGCACTCCACCTCAGACCAGACTCAATCACTAGTACCTCCATCTTATCCAGGTTGAGTCTTACCCAGCTTAATGACATCCAGTCCTGAATCTAAGCCAAGCACAAATTTAGCACCTCAACCACATCTGGTGTCCAGTTGCAAAAGACAGGTACAGCTGGGTATATGGCATAGCAATGAAAACCCAAACTGTACCATCTAAAAATCCCTCCATGGGGCAGCATGTATGCTATGAACAGCATAGGAAAGATAATTGATCCTTGGTGCACACCACAGATTAGGGACTTCGGGAGTGAGGTGAAACTACCCATCACCACTCTCTGTGTCCTGTCTCTGAAGAGGGACTCAAACTAGCAAATGTGCTGCCTATGTGGATTATATCTGTGGTGCACACACAGCAAGATGTATACACTTCTGGAAGCAGATAGAAATCCATGAGACTCAAATCATAACACTGCTTTTGTGAGCAGAACCACAGGCCCCTGCAGTCAGAAATACCAATCCATGGTACCCAAATTAGAAGAGTTCTTTTGTCTGCAGAAGAAGAGGCCCCTATGGGGCCAGTTCTCTGTAGCATTAGGTACTCATGCACACTGTAAGACATACACACACTTGATGGGCCTGCACTTCTGCAGCCTTAAGTGTAAAACATACACACTGACCTCTGACTGTAGATGTGCATGTGCCACAAAATCCATGATACCAAAATAACAACTGTACTTCTGTCTTCAGAAGCACATGCCCCTGAGAGTCCTATGCCTCTTCAACCACAGGTGTAAAACATACAGTTCACACAGACTTCTTGCTTTACAAGGATGGGTCCCTGCAATGCGGATCATGCTATCTAATGAGATACCTCGTAAATCATGTATGGGTACCTCTGTCTGCAGTGGCCCAGACCTAATGAGGCCTTATGCAGCCACACATACTGATGCACACTGCATGACATACAGTACACACACACAGGTGTGGCTGCATAAACACAGGCCACTGTGGGTTTTTGTGTGAAAAGGCAAAGGTTTGAAGCAAGAGATTGGAGCTATTGTTTAGCAACAGAAAGAAGTCTATTTCTATGCATGTTGGCCTAGACATTCTAGTCACATTCTGTAAAATAAGGCATCAGGGTAGGGAATTCTATAGTTTCAGGATTGGGGGGAGGGTTGTTAAACAGTTGCAAACTGTTAGTTGCAACAGTAATTGGGGCTTCAAAGGGCTGCCTGACAATGTTCTAGCAGTAGAAGAAAGGAAGAAAATAGTGCAGCAGGGGGAGGGATGAAGCAACTGCACTGTAGTGAATGGTGACGATGCAGAGACATGTGATTCAACTTCACTTGGTGGAAGGAGACAGCTATGGTGCCTTTGCAGTCTCATACTGCCAGAGCCCTCTTCTCAATGTAACTCGGCTACATCATGCGTAACTCTTGCTATGAAGCTGTAAAAAGGGTTTATGGGAGAAGCACCTCAGAGTCTCCACCTCCTGCTGAGTTGCTTACAATGTCACAGACTTCAAGAGGGTTCTTTGGATCACCTGTCAATATTAGCTCAGCAGACTGAGGAACACAAGATCAAAGCTAGCGGCTCCAAGGAAGAGTCTTCCTCTACCACCTACCTGTCAGGAAAAGACTAATTCTAGGCTCCCGCACATTAGGGTGGCAAAGTGCATGGCAGAAAAAGAAATAAAGATGTAACCCCTGAGGATACCAAACAGAAAACTTAGTTTGGAGTTGTATTGTTCGGCCTTTCCTAATTTGGCTAGCCGGAAGCAGGCTATACTGGGAAAATTCAGCCTTGCATTTACAGATTTGGTTTGTCAGTCCAACAGACTGGAAACATGCGACTTTGCATCACTCAACTTTGTGGTGGAACTACTTGGGAGCAGAAACAGGTAGGAGATGATTCTGAAACAGCTATCTTGAGCCATGGCGGAAAAACTGATTGAAAATATTAATGTTGAGAAATACTGTATTTCTGAAATGCAGAAATGAAGAAATTCTGCAGAAGCAGAAAGAAGTCTTGAACATTTACATTGTAAACGTTACTAGGGGTCAATATTTATCAGGGTTAACTCACCAGACACATAAGAGTGAGACCTACACAAACCTGAGAAAGATTGAATGTTTTTATGGTAATACAGAAATGTACAATAGTTTAAAGGGAAAGACTATATTTATGGCAATAAAGACATACAGAAGTTTAAGTAGCCCTTAGTGTTCATGATGACAACACATCTAATAAAACGGTTTCAATATGAATGTAAAAAAAATCTCTGTCTCTGCGTGTCTCTCTCTCTCTCTCTCTCTCTCTCTCTCTCTGTCTCTCTCTTGCATTCCACTTTGGTGTTAAATCTTTGTGTTACATTGTTGAAAGTAATAGTTGGCAGCTTTGTCTAACACCTAGATAGATCACAGGCTTGGGAACTAGGAGACCCAGGTGCATTGTAAGTCACTTAGTCATTCAGTGTTTCAACTCACTTTATTTTAAAAATGGATAGCAGCAAGACCCCCATTGGATCCTAGACACTGCCATTCAGCTGTGCTATTCTGGGTAAAAAACATTGCCAAAAATAAAATACCATAGAAAAAGATCATTCAACCACTTTCACCATTGAGAGTAATTGCAATCACTGGGTACATATACTGTACTTTTGATTGTCTTGCAATATTTTCATCTACATAATGCTAAGACTAGAATCCACTCTGATAGATAAAAGAGGTTAGAGCTGTAGACTTTTGCTGCTATCCTGGTAATGTGTTCACTGGATAACACTGGTTTTCTGGGAAACTGTGAGTTTACATCCAGGTTTTGTTACTGGGATATGCCCAAATGCACCCTAAAAAATTTTTGTTTGCCAGTAACAAAAACTGCATGTAAACACACTTTTTTTAATTCATGTGGACAATATGAGAATTAATTCATCAACATGTTTGATTTTGCTTCAGGAAATTAGAGCAGCTGATAGGAAGAAGGTATATTGATTTGTGGACATTAATACTGCTCTCCACCTTCAGTAAAGTACCAAAAAGACCATTTTTGGAAAGCACTTGCTGTCAACATGTTTCTAGATTATAAAAAAGAAATATATGGGGCACTACCTGGATTTTCAAAGATAAAATAAGGGTTTTCCAAAAGTGTGATGAAACTATTTCATATCACTCTTTGTTCAGAGCGGTATAATATAATCTCCACATTGGCCAGCAAAAGTCTTGATTTGAACTTTGAACATATGTGCTGTTGTTGTTGTTGCTGTTTTTGAACTAGACACATCTTTTTTGCTTATCTTATCTCTACAAATCAATGATTCAAAGTGTTATTTACACATACAGCAGTCCAGAAAGTGTAATCATAATACAGAGAATTTAATGATTACATGGAGGTATTACATTAAAAAAGGTAACTACCCTTCATTCTCGTATGTTGTTCGGACCCAGAACTAACTGTGAGTGAATGCATTAGCAGATGATAGTCAATCGTGGACCAAGTGTGTGAAGGTGTGAATTATGAACCATACATGGGCCATGACAGGGACTCTTTGTTTTACTATGCTGTCATCTAAACGTCAGGGAACTGAGATGACATCCATTAAGATTGGCTTGCTTTTCTAGAGCTGTTGTTCTTCAGTGATTTAGTTAAAAAAAAATGCATGTTATACTTTTTTTTTAATGTGACGGTATAAATATACAGATTTTTTTTGTATATTATATGATGATCAAAAACATTTTCTCTTACTTGATTTTTTCCATTGATAGTAAATGGGTGTTGATGGGCAGGTAAGAGAATAGACTGGTAGCCAGACTGAGGGAAAGCCGTGCTTTTGTTTTCCAAAGCATGGTTGTGTTGGATCTGTAGAAGCATGATCCCTTAACATGAAGAGCTGAGCTGGCACAAGGGAAGGCTTTCCTTGATCAGACAAAACACTCGTTCTTCACCGCTCTGATAACTTTTACCCTTTCTAGATTAGAAGATGTACATGTTACTGTTTCTGGCAGATTGAAGAGAAAATAATGCAGCGGGTGGAAGGAAGGAAGCAACCACTGTTTATTAAATCGAGATGACACAAAGAAATGTGCTTCAAATCTACTTGGTGGAAGGAGATAGCTGTGCTGCATTTGCAGTCACGTGCTACCACAGCTCCCTTTTGTCAATGTAATTGCACTATGTCATGCATAGCTGTAGTCATGCAGCTGTAAAAATGACCCATGTCCATGTCTCTCTTGAAGTAACAGAGAGGGGAGATCAGCTAGGGTAGGAAATGATTTGTATGGAATGTCCCAGTTCCTTTTAGGGACAGAAATAACTATCTCCTTTATTGTATTACTGAACACCTTATATCACAGATCTTTTTTGAAGTCCTAAATTGCAGTGAGAAAGGAAAATGTGACCTAGGTTCGCAGTGGGTCCCATTACTCCTTCCTCACTACAAGTTGGGATTTAAATTGCTTAGCAGTGGCTAATACTCCACAAAAGAATTTAATTATCATCTCTTTGAAGTGCTAAATAATGTGGATGGAAGATTGCTTATTAATATTTCTATTTGTATTCTGTATAGACCTTTCTGCACATTTTTTTACTGCAAAATTTTGCACTGCAAAGAATAAAATATTATGCAATCCAATGCAATGCCTTATAAAACAAAGTGCCAAATGTACTGAAAGGTGCCAAACCATGCAGTCTGCACTGAGCTTTGTTGCTAATGCCTAACACTTTATTACATTTTGTGTGTGTGTATATATATATACCCACACACACACACGTATATATATATATAGGGGATATGACATGGGCCGACTGAAGATATCATATTTATCTTCACGAGAGGCCAGTGATATCATGATATCTCACGAGTGGCGAAGCCACGTGAGATATCTTGATATCATTGGCCTCGAGTGAAGATAAATATGATATCTTCAGTCGGGCCATGTCATATTCGGTTTATACAACGTATGCTTTGCCCCTGCCCCAACACAACTCACTACATGCCCCTCTCAATGCAATGGGTGACATAAAGGTGATGGCCCTAGCAATACAACCCTCCTTTACAGAAATGCTGCCAAAACAGCAGATGTCATTTATTGCTTAAGAAATATTTAGTGGATTATGCTATTTATGGTTAGTTTTAAGAAGCATTATCTGGTTTATCATGCCATGCCCCCCCCACACACACACACAGGGCTCCACATGCTTCCCCAACATAATAGATTATATAGGGTTTTTAAATATCTGGTTGATCCTGTCAGTTTAAAGTTAGTAAAAATATCTGGTTGATCCTGCTTTTATTTGGGGAAAAAGTGACGCTTTATGAGTTATCTGGTTGATCCTACTTATCTCACTTCCAGGAGCGGTGATCGAAGCGCCATGACTGGCGCATTTCAGGTTTAGTAATAGTTTTTAGATGTTCAGATCAGTAACATTGTTATTAGCCTTGGTTAGTTATCCGCCAGAGTGCAGGTTGACTGAGCCGCCGGCGCAAATGAGCGCGAGCCGCCTGCTGCCTGGCAACAGACGCCGCTTCATTTTACTCTTGAAAGCCAGCCGGCTCGGTCAATGCTGCAATTCTGTGTGCAGTTTGAAGCTTTTAACAAGGAACTACAAAAATACAGACAAATTCTAATTTACTGAAGTCTGGGCACATTCTAAAAAAATTTACTAAACTACAAATCGCCAGTCTTCATAGCCGTCACGCTTACACTTCTAGTGAAAGTGAAAGTGCTCTAAGTGGCAGGATCAACCAGATAAGTTTCGATATGATGTATAGGAACGTGGAGATAACATATGACGTATCAGAACATGAAGATAACAATGTTATCTTCACTGCCCATGTCAGATATGATGATTTATACTCTCATTTATCTGACAACATACATTGTATAAATATATATATATATATGTGTGTATATAGTATGGTAGCTCAGTAGTGCTACCATAGTTAGGGTTGAGGAGCCATTTACATGTTAAACCCAAAATTTTGCACCTTAATAACTTTGCAACTGTTTGACAGATTTACCTGAAATTTGGAATACATGATCAAGACCCACATGCCTTGGGATCTGCCAAGTTTTGTACCAGTGGATACATGGCTGTGGAGTTATTAAGCATGAGCTGCGCATGTATTTATGCTTTTTCTGGAATTCTAAGGTCGCGCCTACAGGTCGCACGGTTTGCGTGACCGGCCTGAAATCATCAGGGAACATGTGGCCAGGGTCCACGATGTGCCTTTCAAAGATTTCATGAAAAAATATTAAACGGTTCAAAAGTTATTCAAAAAACAATTTCCCATTGTAAGTCAATGGGAAAAGTTAACAAAAAGTTCGACAGTGTCACAAATGCATTTTTACTTTTGCAAATGGCCCTCTTACTTTCGCAAATCTGCCATCTTGTTTTCAGTTAGTGATCAGAAAAATGCTTGCCATTTAAATTTGGGACCCTCTAGCAACCTAATTCTTTTTGTATTCACCCAGTCAGACCCTGAGGATGCTAGTCATGTCTTTATTTTGGAGTAAAACACCCCAGAAATATGTTTTTCAAATTTCTGGAAAAAGTACTTTCACAATGTACTTTCATGCTCACGAAAGTGTTGCAAATTTTTGCGAAAGCTTTCACAAATTGTGACAGTACTTTTCTAGTCTGTGGGAAAATGATAGCAATTCTTTGGCACTCCGCTGCAAAAGAACGGTTTGGAGATTTGGGCTGAAATTTGGAGGGAACGCAGTCAACATCTCACAGATGTGCCTTTCAGTGTTTTGTTGAAAAAATATTACATGACAGAAAAGTTACGGTACTCCAAAATTGACACTTTTTCCCATAGGATAACATTACAGCGTACAATGCATTGCAGCAATCGTTTGGCGCCCTGCTGCAAAATAACGGTTTGGTCTTTTGGGCTGAAATTTGCAGAGAACTCAGCCAACATCCCACAGATGTGCCTTTCAGTGGTTTGGTGAAAAAGTATTACAGGGAGGCAAGTTATGGCAGTGCGAACTTCTGTTTTTTTCCCATAGGATAACATTATGGCGTTCACCGCGCCTTTCAGGGCCCGTATCTCGAAAATGGTGCGAGATACTGACTTTTTGTCAAAAAATTTCTTAGCCCCCCCTAACAGGGGCTAAGTACAAAACCAGCCAGGAAAGTGATAATTCATATGACTTTTAAATTTTTTTTCTCTGTCATACGGTTACTGAGATATAAGCAATTTACTATTCCAAGTCCTCATTTTTGTGTTCTGAGAGTCATTATTTTGCACACATTCTTTGTACTCACTGTCTTTCTCTATACAGCTTTTGGGTAAAACCAGCCTGTGCGCTTACATTACTGTTACCATTACCGTTTCTGCTTGTGGTTCCGTACTGCATACTTACCAGGTCACGCTTATTTCTACCATGTGCTACTCCTCTTGTGTTTTCTACCAGTTGCATTTGCGTTGTTTTTAACATTTCTGTCTACAGTACTGTTTCTCTTTCTGTTTTGCTTTGCGTCACCATGCACATTCGATTTGCATTTGCGGGCACAATGTTACTATGTGACAAGACATCACGTGGCAGAGGGGCCCCAAGCTCCGCTGCTGCGTTACATTCACTATTTCTCATTATCATTCTCAAAAATAAGGAAATTAGAGGCAAAAACTCAATTTAATGCATCAGTTAGGGTTGTTTCACAGCTACAAAAGCGAGGAAATTGGTGTTAGGTTGAAACCCTTTGCACCCCTCCAGCCCACCTCCCAAATGGAATCGGGGAGTGCATTGGGGTCATCGGTCCTGTCACCCCATTCTCCTATTCCTCAGCTTCTTTCCACATGTGATAGGGTGACACTTAGGGCCGATGACCCCAATGCACACCCCAATTCCATTTGGAGGGTGGGCTGGAGGGGTGCAAAGGGGGTTTCAACCCTAACATCGAATTTCCTCACTTTTGTCGCTGTGGAACAACCTCAACTGATGCATTAAATGGAGTTTTTGCTCTAATACATATAGGAATAGTGGATCCCCAGGATGAAACCCACTTTGAAATGTTTGCAGATGCTGTAGTAGATCTATTGATTAGCATTGAATTTTCAATGGCAATTAGTCCCTTTGTTATGCAGGAAACTGTGGCATTCACTTCATCCTGGCAGTGTCACATTTTCCTGAATGACAGTAGGGACTACTTGCCATTAAAATTACATTGCTTTATTCAGTAGGTCTGCTGCAGCATTCTTCAGAGTGCTGCAAAATGCTGCAGAATTGGGTTACATCCTTGGGGATGCCACTATATATATATATATTGCATTTCATCTATTTTTTTATTATTGGACTCACAGAGTAGGTGTTGTGCTTCTGATAAGTTTTTTGTGTTGTGAGGGGGGGGCTGGTTTATGCTGTTGTAGGTGGAGGGTGGTGATTGAACATGCATGGGGGACTATTGGTTGCATGGAACATAATTATTTTTTTTTATTTAATAACTTTCCTAGTTCAGTCACTCAAATGAAATTCCTTTAATTTCCTAATCTATTGATATGTTCTGAAAGTTTTATTAAACAAGAATGATTCTGCTGAGTTATTGGTAGCATTTTTTTCTCAATATGAATTTTTTGAATTTACTCTCCGAAATTGTTGCCCTTGTTGTGCAAATCACAGCCTGTGTAGAACATTTAGTGAAAATACACAGATGATTACACTCGGTACACCCCACTCTTTCCCTTGATATAGCACTTCATGAACAAATGGTTTTCATTTTGTAAAAGATAAGGACAAGTAAGCTTCTAAATTGTATCTTCCTACAGTTATTATCACTACAATGCTAGTGCAAATGAAAATGTAGCACTGAGATATGTAATCACGTATGATCTTGTTTCTCTGCAATGATAGATTACCACTAGAGTACACTGTAGAATTAAACTGCAATTAAGAGTTGTGTATGAAGCAATTATAATCATACAGAAAGCCAAATAACTCAAAATCATGTGCAGCATGTCTAAATGAGCAAGATTCATCTGAGGGAGTATTTTGTACGTACTTGTAAAAACACAAAAAAGTGCTGACCAAAAAGTCTAATGCTTTCTTTTATAATTGTATATCCAGATACAATGTTTCAAACAGGGCCCCTGTACTTGTCAGAGAGCTCTCACTCAACATGTGAATGCCTCTGATGCAAGCTATTTTTGAATGGTTAGAACTTAAAAATCAACATAGCTGTTAGGAATTTTTAGACATCTCTAAACCACATAACTCGATTGCCGTCAGCAGTAGGAATTTATTGATATGTCTGTATCAAGTGTACATCATCAATTGATAACACGATCAAGAGAGTAAAAACAGTGATTGACAATTATCATATGTGTGACGCTATATGTTTATTATAAATGTTACACTAGGAACATACCGTTGACAGCACATCAGAATACCATAGACAAAGCAATGAAGAGCCTGCATATCCATTTATTGATTGAATGACTGATATTGAGTGAGTGATTTATTTCAAACGTTTTACCATACTCACCTGGTAGCAGCTCATTTTTAGAGGTATCCTGGGGGGAAGGGAAATGAAGAACAGTAATGGCATATAGCTTTGGACTTTCAGTCAAGAGTACACCTTTAAACTCAAATACTACTCATGCCTGCTGCAGCCACCAAAACATCCAAAAGAGAGGCAGGACTCCTCACCTAGTCTCATAGGTATCAGCATACAGCAAGCTATCCTAGCAGCCAGTGAAGAGAATCAACACCTACGCCATCCTAAGACCAAGCAAAAGTTGATTTTTTTCATGGAAAGGGTTGTGGATGCATGGAACAGCTTTTCTGAGGAAGTCGTGGAGTCAAAAACAGTGGGGGGATTCAAGAATGTATGAGACAGACATAAGGCAATTCTAGTGGGGGGTAGGACAAAGTAGGCTGTTGGTTAACTAGGATCTGCAGCTTATCCATTAGGTAGGGAAATGGGCAGACTAGGTGGGCTAAGCGGTCCTTATCTGCCATCAAATTCTATGTTTCTTTGTTGACTGCTGGCAAGGTCAGTCTTTTGCCCTGCAATGTCTATTAATTTAAAGTTAATTTAAAGTGTATCACAAATACTTTTTGGTTCACAGAGACATCAGTAACCAGCTCTGCCTTTTAGATTTCTGAAGTGCTGTATGTGTCCTACATGGGTGCTTACACGCAACAAGGGAAAATCCATCAAAAGTTAATAGCAGATGCTGGCTCGGTTCTCTTCATAAGAGCAAAACATGTCACAAACTAAACTGTGGCTGCATGCCTGCACCAAGAACCAGAAAACTCAAAAGTTAGACCTGGCTGTTATGGAGGTGCTACAGGACACAGCACGATATAGCAACAGGCAAGACATGCTAGCTGTTACAAGTATTGTCTATTAAACTGCTTCTGTATCATGTACAATGTTGTTATTAGCTGCAAACAATTCTTATTTTATTTGAATTTAACTTCAACAGACATTACAAGGCATAGGAGACAGGAACATTTTTTTTTATTATTATTTAGTTTTTGTTGACTTCGTAGGTGCACTAGATAAATTCTGCCTATTTTCAGGCATGACCTGGGGGAAGGGAATACAGATGAATGCCAACTGACCTTGAACCAGATTAAGCTGTTAGTGGTATTTTTAGTGACTGAGGGGAAATTTGGCCAGGGCATCAGGGAAATTCTCCTACTGAGCTGTAGGGGGGACCTCTGGCCATTTGCAAAATGACCACTCGCAGTGAACCTGTGGAGAGGATGGATGTCTCTGAGGCAGGGGATTCAGCTTCCTCCCTTGTCCTCACATCTCAAGAGGCTGCTACGATTGCAGAGAATTATGCAGATTTCTTGAATAAACAAGAAGATATTTTTTTTCAAGCAAAGATTTGAGCAACATAGATGGGAATATGGAATTAGCAAACATAAAAATGGAAGGAACCAAGTGCATGAGTAAAGAAACATTGTTGTTGGAAATTGAAAATGCTGAAAAGAAATATATCGCCTACATGACGAAGAAGCAAGAAGAATTGAATCTGTGGAATCAAAGTGAGGAAACTGTCAAAGGGCGTGGCCCGGTTGACAGTTCTGTGCATGATGCACCAACATCAAAGGAAGGGGAAGGAGAATGCCGACAACCACTCCCGCAGGTAAATCTCAACACCATATTTACTAATGCTTGTCACAATGGTAGTGGGTCTGGTAGTAAAACTGAAAGACATGGGTGCCTAAAGCCCCAAGGGGAGAGCTATGTTAAAAACCTGGGGGAGGTGGAGGGTGTTGGAGAAACAGCAGACATACCTTTTGAAATGGGCTCCACAGATGAAAAAGGGAGTGAGAAGGAGAGTAAAATCTTAGATTTCTGTGCACAGGACAATAGCATGAATATTACTGAGCCTGGTTTGGGAGATATTTTAAAACCTAATAGTACAATACTCTGTTTCAGCATGGAGAGCCAAAAGGCCCCAGAATCAGAGAAAAAAGAAAACATGGAAAGTAACTTTTCAAACAAACCCATTGGAACAGTCTGAAGCTACTATTTTCTTGTTTTCGGCAAGATCTATGAAACCAGGGTTTAAGGAAGGGAAAAACAGAAGGGATGCTATCATGTTAGCTAATAGAAACCTGGGTTTAACTAACACTTCTAAACCTTCTACAGAACTGGGAAAAAATATAGCAGTGCAGCTTTTACCAATAACAACAGAAGCAACTGGCAAACTTGTTCTCACCAATTAACCAAAAATCAGAGTTTTGAACCCTTTGGCAGTTGGTCGCCCGAGAAAGCACTTCAGGAGGCAGGATGGAAAAAATTGCCTTTGGGTCAGTATCTACCAGACCCACCTTGCACTTCAAATACCCCCGAATGGCGCCCTAGGGACTTGCATCATATTTTTGAAGAGAAAAGGGAAATGCAATTCCAGATGATATTCAGAATCTAGATAATGAGAGCATGTCTGGACTGCCCATTCAGGAGAGGGAACCTTCGGAAATAAATATAAGGAAGCTCTGGGGGGAACCACTGCCCGATGAAAATGACAAGACACCTCCTGCAGGAGCCCTGAATCCCAGTAGAGGGGTGGCACCTGAGGGTGAAGATAAACAAAACAACACCTCCCCAACATCCACTACTATCAGAACTTTTCACAAAATCCAAAAAAGAGGCTGCACCCAGGAGAAACGCAGTCAGGATCCAGTATAAAGGAGGATTAGAGACTAGGCCAGACCGACAATATGTGGGTTGAAAGCTCCTGAAAGAGACTTTTCACCAACAGAGGTTTTTGCCTTCATAAACATCTCAGGGAAAGATAACCATGACATTAGTTTTAGATCAGCATATACCTTTGAGATGTTCTGGCAAAGGTACAACCAAGTGAAATTTTCACCCTGTGGTCCCACTTTATGGTGATCCCCCTGACTAAACCCCTTATTAAATACATCACAGTTATGTTTCGTAATGAGGGGGTGCACGTCGATGACATTACATACTGACTTCAACAGAAATGTGAAGTATTGAGCTCTCCAGAAGCTCAACTGGACTCTGAAATGTTTTGGACTGGGGGATGGAAATATAAAGTTAAGCTGAGGCAGAATGATAATGATATAGAGCACATACCAAATTCCTTCGTGTTGGGCAGGGATAGAGGAGTGTGTTTTTATTCAGGGCAGCCACAAGCCTGCTATAAGTGTCGGGCTAGAACCCACCTCTCCAGCATGTGTGATCATCCTAGATGCAACATCTGCAGATAGGTGAATCATATAAGCATGCAATGTGCAAATCTGACAAAGTGTGAGTTATGTGAGGATACAGGTCACACATTCCTGGAGTGCCCTTGGGCTGCGAGAAATAAGGCAACAGTCATTAGCTCTGAGCTCCTCAGCCAACAAGCCCAAGAGGAAGCAGCTAAAAAGGTAGAAGAGGTAGAAGTCCCTCCTGTGGACAACACTCAACCAGCTAATATGATTCCGGACCCAATCCCATGCAGGAAGGAGAATGTGGAGACTGGGAAGAAGAGGATAGAAGAGGAAATTAATTTACTCTGTCCCATATCTGTAGAGTCAATTCAGTGGGGGGATTTCCCACCTGTATGCTATATAGATCAGCAACCTACTGATGTACAGGTGATTTCTCTTCCACCCCCAAAACAACCACTCCCTCCAAGAAGAGTGACCAGGAACACAAAACCACCCCCACCTCCCCCCTACTACCTCCAACAGGTGAGTAAGGGGATTTGGTGGGACTTAATCCCTTTCCGGTTTTAGCCCACACCGAGGTGAAATCAGATGTGGAACTGACAGATTCAGCTCTTACACCCACACAAGCAGCAGGAGGGAAGGGAGATTTGATTGAGTATAAAGGGAAGAAGAAAAAAAAGAGGAAAAAAGGGCCCTAAAATCTGATAAGATGGTCAAATTATCTTTGGGATCATGTAATTGTCATAGTTTTCTGCATTCCCTTAGGAGATCTGGTTTTTTTTCAACTGTTGATTGATCTAAAACTGAATATATATTTCTTACAAGAAACATGGATGTTCACGTCAGATCAACTCAGGTTGTTTCAGGCTGAATGGAGGTGGGGTCCATCCTATTGGTCCTTTGGGCTGGACAGGGCTGATGGAATAGGCATCGTTTTCAACTTCTTTTCCTTCCAAATGACCAAAATTGTGGATCTGATACCTGGGAGGTTGCTGATCCTGGATGTATATTGGGACAAGATACCATATAGATTTATTAATGTATACAGCCCTCAAACAAAAGCAGACAGAGTGGCCTTGATTTCTAAACTACAGCCATACTTACATACGTCTACTTATGTAATCCTAGGGGGTGATTTTAACTGCGACTTATCCAAAGGGAAACAGAAGGGAGAAAGGGTTATGACATACTGCGATTCAAATGCCTTGCAAAAATGCGTTGATGTTAGTGAGCTTAAGGACTGTGCTCACTATCAATCACAAGGGCCCAGGTTTACATACAGAAGAGGAAATCTGACCTCAAATATAGATCATATTTTCATCTCAAAAAATCTTCCAGATCCAAACTTCCAAACTATACCTATAGAATTGTCTGATCATTTACTTTTACAAATAACGTTTCAAATGGCTCTCCCAAAAAAAAGAATTGATAAAAGACGGAGACTAAATACTTTGATGCTCACTGATTCTTACGTTGACAAAAGAATCTTGTCATTGCTCTGGGCTAGGACCTCGGTTAGTGACCTTTATGAGGATTTGGGGGAATAGTGGATGGACACTAAAAGGAGATGGAAAACTGGCTGCAAAACTATGGGAAATATAGGGCACAAAGTAATTTTCTCTGTTATTTAAAACAAAGGTCAAAACTTCAGAACCTTTTATCACAGTCTGCTATTTCTAGACAGGATTATGGCCCCAAAATTGAGCAACTTCAAGAAGAAATTAGAAAATATCAATACGATAGGACAAAACCCTTGAATATAGAATTACAATTTGGAACATAAAAAAACCCAATTGGAGATCCTTTTGAAGCCTGTAGAAAGAAGGAAGAGGCTTTGGACTTATCTCAGTTGATAGATGATAAAGGGAAACTAGTTGAGGATGAGACGGGGATTCAAGAAATCATTTCTAGACTTTTGGAATCACATGAGAGTCCCCCATGGCTTTGATTAATTCTTACCTGGAAAAAATCCAGGTAACTCTGCCACAGGAGGACCAAGCATATTTAAACTCTCCCCTGCTGATACAGGAAGTAGAAGAAGTAATAATAAAATTTAAAAATGGAACTTCACCCGGGCCTGATGGCCTTCCGTGCGAGTTCTATAAATCTTTTTCAAAAATAATGGTGATGTGTTTAGTGGAATTGTTTTCAGATTTTTTTTTAAGGGGTCAGTGCCCCCCTCCCCCCTCCCAAATTTACAGCAGGTCTTTTAATTTTTTTATACAAAGGAAGGGAAAAAGTAGATATCTCAAATTGGAGGCCCATAACACTGTTCTTCAAAGCATTATCACAAATTCTGAATAACAGCTTGATGAAAATAGCTTCTACATTAATACATCTAGCCCAGTTTTGTGGGATTCCAGACAAGAAGATTCAACATGTGCTGATGATCATTCGAGATGTAATAGAAACTTATGGTAAAGTACAGACACCTGGCAGCATTATTACTTTAGATCAAAGCAAGGCTTTTGACAGGGTATGTTTGTCCTTTTTGTTTCAGACTTTGCTACATTATGGGATCCCAAGAAACTTTGTTAACAACATCCAACTTTTATATTCCGGGGTTTGTGTACAGCCTATTATCAAAGGGATAGCAAGGGAGGGTATCACTTTAAAAACAGGGGTAAGCCAGGGGTGTCCCCTTAGTCCACTCCTATACAAGTTCTCCTTAGATCCCCTGATTAGAACTTTGAATGGTACACAAGAATGGGAGGACTTGGGGGGGGCTCCCAGGTCAAACAGAAATGAAAATCCAGGCTTATGCTGATGATATCTGCCTGTTTGTGGATAACCTAGGACAAATCTCAACTTTGATGGAACAACTACAGGGCTATTCTAGAGTGTCTAATGCAACAGTCAACTTGAATAAGTGTAAAGGCCTTTTGTTGGATAATACAGGGAGGGTGCCAGTAACAGTGAACCAAATTCATTGTTCCTTGGAACCACAGAAAATTTGGGGTATCCAGTTTGGGCCACAGAATCTTCCACTTGAGAACTGCAAAAGGACTCTTCAGGGGGCAGAAAATAAAGTCCAGAGATGGAAGTCTTGGAGACTATCAAAAATCAAAAGGGTGCACATAATAAAGAGGTTTATTATACCATCTTTGTTGTATATAGCCATGATTTTCCCTCCTCCAGTGGCACTAGAAACCAGGCTGTATGTGTGTTTTTTCCAGATGTTTTGGGGATCCCGATTGAATCCGGTGAAAAGATGTTTCACGTATTTTCCCAAAAGCCAAGGGGGGTTAGGTATGGTTGACCCAAAAACCTTTTTTTCATAGTCTCTTTCTATCCCATAATTTTAAAATTTGGTTGGGCTTACTGACTGGTGCGACATGTCAATGGTTTTATAACATCTGCAGTAAATATTTTGAAATTTGGACAGAAAGGCTTCCCCCAAAATTACTCATTCATTTCCAAGTTCCAGACTATATCAAACCTGCTTTAAAAAAACTGTACAGATGAGAGCTCACTAAGGGGGATGTCTCCAAAAATTCAAACCAGCACAACCTGGGTTTAAGAATTGCCCTCCCCCCCAATTTAAGGGGAAGGGTCTTAAAACAATTGAATAATAATAGAATCCCCATACTCATGTGAGAGATTTTGTGGCTCTCAGTTTATGGGAGATTGAATTTAAGAGGTAACGCAAAACACAAAGCTCAGGAAGAGATAAATTGTCCATATTATGGGTGTGTAAATATTGAAGAGACGATGGACCACTTTCTTTTCACCTGTTCATATGCAAAAACATTATGGGGATTTTTGAAGGTTTAGTGGAATTTAAGGTGGATAGATAACTTATCATATGAATCCCTTGTACTTGGGCATTGTCCCAACCTACGAAACAAATATGATTATGGTACATTAATGGTGTTGTTTTGCTGTTTAAAATTTTACCTGTGGCAGGCTCACTGTCAATGGACCCTTCAACAGAGACTGATGCCCTATACCACTTATAAAACATTAGTGGAACAAGCGATGGGGGCAGTGTTTTGCAAGGATTTGCAGGCTAATACTAGGAGTAGAGTCTTGAGAAAAATGGAAAGGGTTACTTGGATTAATTAAATACAAATAAAGGGGGTCCCTTTTTCTTTTCCTCCCACTTCACATAGGAGTTTAGTATGACGGATTTCTGTATCTGCGCTCCAGTGGTATATGCATGATGTTACACAGTTTTTCTGTAATAATTTGGACAATGTATGAATGTAATACCTTGTTGATGGTCTTTTTATTTGGTTATCAGCTTATCTTATGAGATTCAACACAGTTAGTAAGGATTTCCTTTTTTATCACAAAAAGAGGAAAAAAGAAAAAAATATTTTTGTCTATGTTTTTGTTATGATTTTGTATGTAGTGTCCTTTCAATATGTGAATTAAGGTATGACAGCAACACTCATTTTGATTTAGGTACAGATTTTTGTTTTTTAATTTTCTGTTTTTTCATATTATTATTTGTTTGTATTAATATCCTGTGTAAATATTTAATTTTGCAGTTATAATAAAAAATTCCACTACTCTTTTCCAGAAGTGCCATAGGATCTTTAACATCCACCTGAACTACCACCAGAACAGGCAGATGGGACCTCAGTTTAATGTCTCATCCAAAAGACAGCACCTCAGGAGTGCAGCATACATGCTGCACTGCAGCGTCAGTATTGGGATATTAACCCAAGTGCCAGGTATGAGGATAGAACCCACAGCCTTATTTATTTATTTATTGAAACATTTCACCAGGAAAGGCACACTGAGCAACATGTTGCTCATCTCACGGTACATCCTGGGGGAAAGGGTAGTAGAAGAGCTTACAAAACAAGTAAGTACAAAACAAGGATAGATACCATACAATATAGCAGAAAAATGTATGATTAGGAGGAAACAGCTATTATAAAAAATGATAATCACAGTACATGGAGTAATTATCGGCCTCGGAGACAAAATTGTAAGCAGAAAAGGACATCTAGGCCTACCCAGTCTGCCCAGGACTGACTTCACCAGCAGTTGAACGTACTTGATAAATACTTTTTCTCAGTTCCAAGACACCAAAGGGCATGGACTGACACTCCACAAAGCATGAACACTTGGTGCAGAACTCTAAGCATAAAAGTCAAGAAGATTTGCACAGTCGTGAGTGGACCAGACCTGAAAGTGTGAAACCCATTAAAAAAAAAAACCCTCACAGACATGATACAGAGTGGCCAAAAAGACTGTCTGCAAAAAAAAAAAGCTATCAAACCACTACACTTATAGTGGACGGAGGGCAAGCAACCTGCAGGGGAAGGGGTAAAGAGAAGTAGTACTGGGGGTGGCCACCCAGAGTCTGCTTATTATATGAAGAACAGACCAATTGGACTTACCCACAACTTTTTCTTGGCAGGTTTCTCAGATTTAATGGTGAGTTTACAAATGAATTGGATGTGAAATGATAGTAGTTGTAGAACGAAATGTTACCAGTATCTAGTATTGTAGCAATGGTTGTCTGAGAATCCTTGGTGTAAAGTTTTTCTCGATTTTCCCAACTGCATAAAGTGCTGTTGACCCTGAGAATTCTGCAACTCATGACTTCTTGTTCCTCTTTTGAGTTTGTGCCATCTGCGTAACACCAAACACACCTTTAGTCACAAAACTTCAGGAAAAGCTGTGCAAGCCACAGCAGCAACTGGCTCAGTGATGACCCCAGCCACCACCACTTGCAAACTGAGTTCATTGTTATGTTTGCTTGTGCGCGCAGTGCACAAGAAACATTTTGAGGAGAGTAGAGTATTGCAGAGGTGTGGCAGTGTTTGGCCAATCCAGCCAGCGCTTTCAGGGGCTCGTCCCTCAGCCAGCAATAAACAGGAAAGTTGCAGATGATGGCAGTTTCAGAGCGAGCACCAGACTTGAAAGAAATCTGCTACTCCAATCACGGACAGTTTCATCATTGCAGCAGCAGCGGATCTCCCAGCAACTGGCAAAATCCAGCCATGCACATTACAGTGCACACTGTAATGTGCATGGCTAGTTTCAACAACTTGTTTGCTCAGTGTGTTTTCCCTGGTGAAATAAATAAATGAGCCCCGCCATGCATAATTGGTGGCTCCTGTCACCCACCACACACAGTCCCCCCAAAGCTGACATCGGGGTGCCTAATTCTGGTGTCAGCATGCCCCCCCAAGCCCGAACATATATTTTGCTGATAATGGGGTGCCCAATCCCCATATTGACATGCCACCCACCAATATTGTGGCACACTGGGACCACCCCAGTGTGCAAAGTAATTCTTATGTTTTTCCAACACTGGGATGCCCACTCCTGGTGTCAGATGCATGCCCATGCCCCCATTTTGTCAGCCAACCTGAGGGTGCCCAATCCCTGGATTGGCATCGATCCCCCCTCTATTAGTCTGGCACACTGGAAGCCCACCCCAGTGTACTGAAATCCATTTTGTTTTCGCCTGTATAAAAGAAAACAGTCCCACAATGTATTTTTTTTTTTAACCTGGAAAAAAAGAAAACGGTCCCTCATCATTCCCGCTGGCCCCCTTCCCCAGCCCGCACCCTACCTCTGCACACCCCACCTCCCTGCACCCCCCTCACCCATACTTATCTCCAGAAGTCAGAAGCAGCAATCTTCTGTGGACCGGGAATACGTTTGAACTCTTCAAAGACCAACCAGGAACTGAAGAAGTGATGGTGAGCCCTATAATGGCAGTGAATGGGGGGTTTCAATTTAGGTTGATATGTCAGCCAATTTTTGGAGTTTTGGTCCCAAATTTTCAACATGGGCTTCTTGGGGCCCCACCTCATGAGCATTGTCAAAGTCATTTTGTTTCTCAGTCCCAAAAGGTGATTTTGCACTTGCTGCTCGGAATCACCTTTTGGGACTGAATAATCAAACAACAGTGCCACTGTTCATGAGGTGAGGTCCCAAAAAGCCCATGTTGCAAGTCTGGTGAACAAACTCCAAGAAATTACTGCATTACAAGCGTGCATTGCGCAGTTTGTATGCACGCTTCTAACTTTACCAATTTTTTATATTTTCATTCCAAATTTCCAACATTGCCATTTTTTTTTTCTGTTTATCCCCCTTCTGCACCCTGACAGCCCCGCATCCTCAGGAGATCCTTGGAGTCTACCCTGCACATCACCTTACCTGGGTCTGTCACTGGTACTCCATGGAGCCACGATTTGCCCCCCGGGCAGGGACGAGATGGAGCTCCTACACCCCGACAATCAACTTTCATCATTCCAGGTGGCCAAGTAGGTGGCTGCAGATTAGGGCTAGCTCCCAGGACTCCATCTCCTCAGGGCCGGCAGGCATTTTCCTCCGGGTTTTCTCCCCACACAGATAATGCATGCCCTGACATCAAGACACAGTGCACTGACATCCACTGAGTGCCTGTGGCCAGCCCTCCCCTGCAAGCAGGGCTTGCTGTACCTCGAGCCCTCACTCAGGGTCAGGCAAGTGGCAGACAAAGGCCCCCTCCCTCCCCCCCAGAAGGCGGAGAAGGTGAGCTGTTGTGGGATGCTCAAGCCTATCTCCCCTGGCCGGCCCTCCAATGACCCGAATCCACTCCTGAACCTGTGCCGCTGGCATCGCAAGTGGAAATTCAACCACTGCACCGGCAGGCCAGCACACATTGCCATTTTTGCACACCTCCTTATGAACAGTACAACTGTCATTTTTAGCATCCTGCCCAAAATGTGTTTTCACACCTGTGGTGCAGAATGGAGCAGTTTCTGTGCAAAATCAACTTTTGGGACAACTTAATGAAATTACAGTGCTACTGTTCATGAGGGGAGGTCCCAAAAAAGCCATATTGAAAATTTGGTGAACAAATTCCAAAAAATGACTGAGTTACAAGCGTGTGTTTTCACACCTGTGACACAGAATGGCGCATTCGCTGTGTGAAATCACCTTTCAGGATTGAGTGAAGAAATGATAGTGCCACTGTTCATGAAGGGAGGTCCCAAAAAGGCCATTTTGAAAATTTGGTGAACAAATTCCCAAAAATGACTGCGTTATGAGCATGTTTTCACACCTGTGGGTCAGAATGGCACATTTTCTGTGTGAAATCACCTTTCAGGATTGAGTGAAGAAATGATAGTGCCACTGTTCATGAGGTGGAGTCCCAAGAAGCCCACATTGAAAACTTGCAGTGAAAATACCAGCAAATACCCAGGGCATTAGGGTTTACAACCATAATGCCTCACCCTGTACAGACTGACAGGCGCTTGGGGTGTGGCTTGGGGTAGTCGACCGTAATGCTCACACCATTCCACCCCCACCCCTCTCCCAACTATCGCCCAATCTCCCTCCTCCCCGCCCTTGCTAAGCTCCAAGAACACTTGGTCCTCTCTCAACTGACCTCTTTTCTTGCTGACTCCTCCTTCTTCACCCTTTTCCAATCTGGTTTTCAGAAGAACCACTCCACTACCACCTCTCTCCTTAGGCTCACTGACTCCATCCTTACCGGGATGGACAATGGCCTCATCACCTCTGCCATCTTTGTCGACCTCACTAAGGCTTTCGACCAGTCTCCCATACCCTGCTTCTCAACTCCCTTACAGCTGCTGGTTTGTCTACTCCTACATAGATACATAGACAGTGTCGGCAGATAAGGGCCTATGGCCCACCCAGTCTGCCCATTTGAGCTTGTAAGTTCAGTTTACATTTTCCTAGAAGTCTGTTGCCCCTTACCCCTCACCTCCAGAATTCCTTTATGTCTATCCCATGCATTCTTAAATCCCTTGATTGTTTCAGCCCCCACCACTTCCTCTGGCAAGGTGTTCCACTTGTCCACCACCAGTTCTGTGAAGAAATTCTTCCTCACATTTCCTCTGAATCGTCCTCCCTCCAACTTCATCCCATGCCCTCTAGTCCTGGAACATCTTTTTTGCTTAAAAATAGTGTATTCCTGCACCCTGTTCCTCCCTGTAAGATACTTGTATGTCTCTATCATGTCCCCTGTCTCCCTCCTTTCCTCCAGAGAGTACATATTCAATTCCTTCAACCTGTCCTCATAGGACTTATGATGCAATCCATGTACCATCTTTGTTGACTCCTCTGAACCTGCTACACCTTGTCTATGTCCTTACGTAGGTAAGGTCTCCAGAACTGTACACTGTACTCCAGGTGGGGCCCCACTAGTGTCTTGTGTAGTGGAATTATGACCTCCTTTTTCCTGCTGGTGATGCCCCTGCCTATGCATCCCAGCGTCCTATTTGCTTTACCTGCTGCCTTGTCACACTGTTTCCCTACCTTGAGGTCATCAGAGATGATAACCCCAAGATCCCTTTCCTGCTTGGTGCATGCTATGTCCTCAGCCCCCAAATGATATATTGTGCCAGGGTTTTTGTGCCCCATATGCATTATCTTGCACTTCTTTGCATTGAATTTCAACTGCCAAATCTCTGACCATTCTTCAAGTTTCTGCACATCCCTTCTCATTCTGTCTACACCCTCTGGTGTGTCTACTCTGTTACAGAGCTTTGTGTCATCAGCGAACAGTGCAATTCTGCCTTCTAGGTCCTGCGCAATGTCACTGATGAAGATGTTGAATAAGACCGGTCCCAGCACTGATCCCTGTGGTACCCCACTGGTCACTCTTCCCTCTGTGGAGTGACAACCATTTACCACCACGCTCTGTGTCCTGCTGCTCAGCCAGTTACCTACCCACCACACTACTGTCCTGCCCACACCCATATTCCCCAGTTTGTGTAATAGTCTTCTATGTGGCACAGTGTCAAAGACCTTGCTGAAGTCCAGATAGGCCATGTCCACTGCCCTCCCCGATCCACCTCCCTAGTCACCCAGTCAAAAAATTCAACGAGGTTGGTCAGACATGACTTCCTGCTCTTACCTAGTTTAGAGCTTACCTCACAGGCAGAACACGATCAGTCAGGATTCAGAATGCAATCTCTCCACCCCTCCCAACCTCCACAGGAGTCCCACAGGGCTCTGTGCTTGGCCCCATCCTTTCCTCCATCTTCATAAATGACCTTCCCTCAGTCTGCTCCCCCTCCTTTTCTATCCATATTTATGCCAATGACACCATCTTGTTCACCTCTGACAAAACCACCATTGATGTAGCAACCACTCTACAGCATGACTTCTACCAGGTTCAGCTCTGGTTTGCCTCACATCAACTATTCCTAAATGCCAAAAAGACAGTCTCCATGACCTTTGACACTAGGCAGACACTCTCTAGACTCCACCCCTTACCCTCTTTCCACACCCTTGATGGAACCATTCTTGAGGACACCCCCTCTTTCAGATACCTTGGTGTTTGGCTGGACCAACACCTCGGCTTCTCTGGCTACATTGACGCCATTCTGAAAAAACTGCGCCCCAAGCTTGGAGTCCTTTACAGGAACCATAGTTGCATTCCTCCTACAGCCCAGTGAAAACCTGTCCAGAAGATGATCCTCTCCATTTTTGACTACTGTGATGTAGTCTTTGGTGCATATCTCATATCTTCCCTTACCAGGTTGGACTCTCTTTTCAACTCCTTCTGTCAATTTTTTCTTGATGCCCCATCTTGAACCCATCTTTGTGACCTTTACCATGCCCTGACCTTCCCTCCCGCTTGCTAACAGATGCCTGGCTCACTGTGCTAAGCTAACTTCCAAACTTTGGCTTGGTGTACTTCCTTCCTACCTCTCATGCTACCTCTCCCACTCCCTCAGATCCTCCGACACTCACACCCTACTAGTCCCTCATTGTACCACCCTCATTGGCCAATCAGGCTTCTCCCATTACTTCCCCAAAACCTGGAACTCCCTCCCACCTCAAGTACGACACTCCTCCTCCTCCCACTCCCTTGCCTCTGCCTTACATAACTTTCTCTCTGCTAACTGATCTTGCTACAATCCTCCTTAACTTGTTCCCCTATGAGCCTGCTTCAGCTTCACAACCACCTCTTTCCTGCAAAACCCTTCCCCTACATCCTCCCCCCAGCACCACTTCATTTCCACCTTACTCCCACCCTCGTTCCCTCCTCTGTACAGCAGCTTACTCTCACTACCCACTCACCGTTGCTTGGCCTAGGCCCCTGGTAGGGTTCTCTACATCCTGGAGGGGTCCAGAACCTAGGCAAACACCTTTCTTGCCTCCTACTCCCACCCC
Source organism: Neoceratodus forsteri (assembly GCA_016271365.2). Classification (NCBI taxonomy): domain Eukaryota; kingdom Metazoa; phylum Chordata; order Ceratodontiformes; family Ceratodontidae; genus Neoceratodus; species Neoceratodus forsteri. The sequence goes on along the minus strand of CM057450.1, from coordinate 1,272,854,462 downwards.
ATTCTTTCCTGAAAGGGCTGGGTCTCAGCCCCTATTCTCTCCCACCTCCCTCTCTCTTAGTCCTTCAGAAGCCTACTCCCCATCACTGCATACTTCCCTCCTGTTGTGCTCTACCTCTGCTGCCTACAACCTGCTTCCATCCTGTCATGGTCTGCCTCTGCCTTGTGCAGGCAGAGTCCACAGCATACTGCAGGGGCCAGGCCCCAGCAGACCCTTCTCTTCCCCCTCTCTTCCTTCCTGATGTGCTGTAACTCCCACTGCCTACAACCTGCTTCCCATCTGTTCATGCTTGACCTCCACCTGGTGGAGGCAGGGTCCACAGCATCATGGAGGGATCAGGCCATGGCAGACCCTTCTCCTCTGCCCCTTGCCTTCCCCTCCTCCAAATCCCTCCTTTCCATCCCCCTGCTGTCTTCCTATATGCCCTCTACCCACCTACCCCCCCCTTCCTATCCATAGTTATTGGCTAGCCCCTAATCTCTAATACACTTATAGTCAACCTTGCACTTTTGTTACACCTCGCAAATTTTAGTTCTATCTGTGTCTCTCCTCACAGTCTTGACCTAGTTCAACCTCCTTGTATTCTATCCAGCCATTTTCTAACTACAAATCTATGTCCCACCAAGTGTTTGCCAAAGATATTTGTGCTATCGTATCTATCTAGTTCAAGACTGTTAGCATTGTATCCATCTAGTTCATATTTGTTAGCATTCCTCCTTTTCAGTACTTCTGTATAGTCTTCCCACTTTATTGAATGTAATCAAATTGTATATCTATATTGTGTACCAAATCTCTGTATACCATCCTCATGTTTGGGAGGATGAATCCTGCATCTGATACCGCTATTATGCTTACATGGGGTATCTACTTCTGTTCCAATCAACAACCACCATGGAAAGAATACCTCACAACACAATGACTTTACTTTCTCCAACGAAATTGCCAAAACACAACATGTGCGTGCCTACACCACCCTTATCCTTCTGAAGGGTTGTACCTACAACTCTTTTCGTATGCTAAGAAAATACAAAATGACGCAACTGGTTCATCTCCCATTCCACACTATTAAACTCTGATTTCTCCTGCTCCTTGTCATCCTATTGTCAGGGGACATAGAACTTAACCCTGGCCCTTCTGTCCACCACTCTCCCACAGACCTATCGGCTGTCTCAGGAAAAGGACTTCTTATTTCTCATATGAATATTAGGAGCATTACCAGGCACTTTGCTGATCTCGAGGCATGGATGAAAGTGTACAATCCTGACCTACTCTGCCTATCTGAAACATGGCTCAAGCCTCACATTCCGGACTCCTTATGTTTCTTGCCCAATTACTGCTTGATACGAAAAGATAGGCCTTCCCCAAAATGTGGAGGGGTGTCGCTCTCCTCTATAAAAACCATCTTGATGTTACGGTCTGCCCACCCATTGGCTCACCCTCAGTCTGTGAGTCCCTACACACAACCATTGACCTTGGTGCAAAAAAACTCCACATTATCTGTGCCTACAACCCGCCCACTGAAGGTATCACAGGTCTTCAGGATATACTTAATCAAACTGTCAGAAACGCCAAGCAAAACGAGTTCATAATCTTAGGTGACTTTAACCTAAACTGACTGGGACCAACTCACAGCACTGCTGACACTAACGCAGAGCTATAACCTGCACCAGATCTTAACTGAACCCACTAGGAACCACCCTCTCTAACTACTCCACCTCATAGACTGAGTACTGGTGAATCACCTTGACCATGTGCTAACTGCAGGCATCTTGGCAGATGCTATCACAGACCACTCCCCCACTTTCTGTGTATGGAGCCCAGAGAATGCTCCCCCACCCCCTCCGTGCTACATCACAATTACCAACTTTGCCAAACTGTACGTGGAAGCTTTCCTCTATGATGTATCCTGTATCAGCTGGTCTGACATGTATCACTTCCATGACGTTCAAATAGCCCTTGATATCTTCATTGATAATTTCACAGCACTTCAGGATAAACATACTCCGAAGGTCACCAGAAGGGTCAGGGGTAAACAAACAAGATGGCTACATAAGGACCTGCTGACTAACCTGTGCACACAGGACAAACTCTGGAAGAAGTATAAAGTGTCCAGACTACCAGAGAATTACAATACCTACGGGGCCTCTTGGAGTGCCTGTAAAAAACAAATCAGAACAGCAAAGAGCATCTACTGCAAGGAACTGCTCACAAACTCTGCTGGTGACCCTAGAAAATTCTGGACACACATCAAGACCTTTCTTGGGGCTACCCAGTCATCGACCCCAGAGGATATGATCCTAAATGGTGTGCACTGCAATGACTCAAACACTATAGTGAATGCCTTTAACAAATTATTCACGGACCTGTCTCAGCACACGTCGTCCTTCGCTTCACCTCCCACAGCATCTCAGCCTTCCTGCACACCCCAGAGATCTGCATCTGGTGTTGACCACTGCCAACTAACTACTACCCCCCCTTTTCTCTTTAAAGCTATATCTAGATCCGAGGTCCAAAGGCTATTGCAAAACATATCTGACAACACTAGCCCCAGGTCAGATTCACTCGAGCCACAACTTCTGAAGCTAGCAGCACCACTGATTGCCTCACCACTGGCCAAGATTTTCACTCTGTCTCTCTCTCTTGGCATTGTCCCAGATCTCTGGAAGATTGCCCGAGTTACGCCTATCCTTAGAAAAGGAGACCCAAAGGATATCAACAACTACAGGCCCATAGCCATTCTCTCTGTGCTAAGCAAGCCACTGGAGAAGCTTGTTGCAACCCAAATCATTGACTGTCTCACAAAGAACAACCTGCTCTCAGACACTCAGCATGGTTTCAGAAAAGGGCACAGTACCTCAACTGCTCTTCTCAAATTCTCCACCGATATACTCTGCAACATGGACAAAGGCCTACTCACTGGAGCAGTATTTATCGATCTTACCAAAGCTTTCGATCTTGTTGATCATCCCCTGCTTCTCTCAACCCTGCATAGACTTAACTTCTCATCTTCAGTAGTTGACTGGTTTGACAACTACCTATCAAACAGATTACAACTAGTTAAATTCAACTCCGCTCTCTCGAATATGACCAGCAATGACATCGGAGTACCCCAGGGCTCCATCCTGGGACCCCTTCTTTTCTCGCTATACATCAACAACATAGATTATGCCATAGTCTCCTCCTCAGCTATCCTATACACTGATAATCTTATCCTCTACTCCAGTGCTGACAAAGTTAACATCATTAACAAAAACCTCTCCTCGGATTTCAGGAATGTGCAAACATGGCTAAATGCTAATGAGCTCATCCTCAACACAAAAAAGACCCAAGCCATGCTATTTGGCACTGCCCTCAAACTCAGGGCCTGTAAGGAACCCCTCCTAGTCCATGACTCTGGGGGCTCTCTCATCGACTGTGTCACATCCTTCAAATACCTGGGAGTCCTCCCTGATAAATCCCTTGAGTTCAGTCTGCACATCCAGTCAACCTATAAAGCAACAAAAGCCAAACTTGGAATCGCCTATAAGACTTGTCACCTGCTAACACCATCTGCCAAATTGGTAATTGCCAAGGGTATTCTGCTTCCAGTGCTGACATATGGTGTCTCCACTTTTGCTAATGCCCATAAGACTGCTCTCCATAAATGGGATGTCGCGTATAACAACATATGTCGGTATGCCTCCTCTTCCTATCGCCTCAAGCACCACTGCATACTGTATTGCTACCTAGGCTGGCTTTCCCCAACTGCCTACCGACTATACTCCTTAGGGGCCCTCACAGACTCTGTAATCCATAACCAACCCCCCCCTTGAAGCTCTACTTGTACCACAGACACCTGCCCACGGACTACGCTCGGCAAACAAATTTCTACTTACCGTACCCAGGTGTCTTACTTCAAAAGGCTCTGGAGCATTTCACTGCACCGTCCCAGCCACCTGGAACTCCCTTCCTCCTGCCCTGAAGCAGGCTAACTCCCACCCAATCTTCAAAAAAGAACTATATCACCACCTATCCCGGGACCCGTGCACATGCTTTGATCCCGCTTAATGCCTCACAGCTGACCACCCTATTTTGCCTAAGACACTGCTGCACTTCTAAACAAACTTTGCTATAAAATGTCTTTACAGCTGCCACTTAGCCCAGTTTCAGTTGTTATTTGCATGTACTAATGTCACTTTTGTCATCTCTACATAGCTATATGTATTATCTCGAGTACTGTCTGACTTGATCTGTATTCTAACCTACCTGTACTATATACTATGTACTTGTACTATATACTATGTATTGTATAATCTCATCTCATTTTATGTATGTATTCTGCTGGGTCGTGCCTGAAAATAGTCAACTTTGGCTAGCGCAACTAACCCAGTTAACAAAAACTACATAAATAAAATAAATAAATGTTCCCCTTCTCCTCCCCAGGTTGCACTGGGAGACAAGCAACTTGTTGCTCAGTGTGCCTTCCTGGTGAAACACTTCAATAAATAAAAAATAAATTTCCTTATGGAATGGGATGAGTGTAAGGGCCGAAGACCCCAAGGCACACCCTGACACCTTTCAGTGTCTGCAGGGTGGGATGAGGTGGAATGGCATGAGTGTTATGGCCGACAATCCAAAGGCACACCCCAATGCCTGCCAGTCTCTGCAGGGTGGGGGAAGGGGTTGGTGTTAGTTCAATACTTCATTGCCCTTCCTATTATGCATCTCTCTAACTCATGCAGTACCAATGCCAATACCAGTAAGCAAACATCTGGCATTGACAAATGCTTGTATTTCTCTTACATCAACTAATAGCAGCTCCTTAGCTTACAGTCCTAGAGTAAAATTTCCCTTAACATATATGCAATACAGTTCACTCTTTGAATGAAAACAGCCTCCTATAGTTCTTAAGTTACAGTTCGCAGAGTTAAGAAAGAAGCCTGGTGCTATAATGTGACACGGGGCTAATATTGTTAAATTAAATTATTATAACTTCACAAAGTAGTAAAGACATAAGATTAAAGTAAGCAGTCCCACCCATGCTCCAGGTGTTTTGGTGGATACAGCAGGTAGGAGCAGCATTCAAATGTAGCAAGTGTATTCTTACCTAAAAGTCCATTATTATATGCTTAATTTTAGCATAATCTGTGTTTGGAAGTTGTGTTTTTTTCATCCAGTGTGGAACTCATCCAGCAAAAACATGCTTGGAGGCTCAGTTTGGGTGCTACTGCAGGAGATCCCAGATTCGAATCCTGCCACAACCACTTGTTGTGAACTGAGCAATCCTTGAAAATAGGCAAGGAGCCAGGAGAGAGGGTGCTGGCACTCCTCCCCCCAGAGACTCAATCCAGATGTACCGGGTCGACCCCCACTGATGCAGAGCCATCATGGAACCAGCCAGGCTCCAATTTTCCTTTTTCTTCTGTCCCCGCTCCCCACCAATGTAGTGAAATCAGCACAGATCACCCCCCCCCCAAGAGAGGAGATCAGTCCTCCAGATGCTCCATCCTCTCTCAACCCTGCCAGCCCCTGCTGGCCCGAGCTTGTTCCCAAACCCGGGTCATTGGTGAGGCGCAAGTTGTGGCATGCAGTGCCTCAACCCTCAGCACCACCAGGCTGGCTCTGCCGACAGATTCTATGTTTCTGTGTAAATCCCACCAGAGCCTCTTACTGTATGGCACAAGAGAAAGCCATTTAAACTTTCAGTGTTTCCATCTACCCACAGCTGTAAAAATGGGTACACATTGGGACCCCACCTACATCACGGTATTGCATCTCAGCTGGCAAACTATTTAAAGACATTATAAAGCAGTGACTAGAACTGTTACATGGATTACCATCAATGTCATTACTAGAGCCAGGATGCTTAAAATGACATTGCTTTACATGTCACCTTTTTAAGCAAGCTCTGTTACACTTTCCAAATCATCAGCCTGATCTCACTCATATCCGTGCTTAAGGGACAGCAACAATAAAACATATACAGTGGTCTTGTTTGCCTTTATGTCTTACTCCATGCCACTATCCATAAATATTATATATAAATGTTTCAAAATTCCTGATCACCCCCAAATGCGTGTGGGGGGGGGGTCACTGAGCATAGCAAGGCTCATTCCCTCCAAACCCCATGCTTCATTTTCTAAATGCAAAAATCAATGAGTGCACAGCAGTGAACCCACTCTGATCAGTTTCCCGGTTCACCTCCTTAAACCACCTGGAACTCCTTCAGGCTGTGAGCTTTGAAGGAAAACAAAGGAAAACATCCAGTTGTCCCCAGCTGCTGCCAAAATGCCCGATTAGTGCTTTCAAACAGTAAGGGAATTTTTTAGAGTACCTGTAAATGCTTTTTTAATCAGCAAAACAGCGAGTCACAACTTCCAGTTTCTATTGCTGACAACCACCATCAAACGATAGCTGTGCGCTTACCTCACTCACTTTATATTAATATGCCCTGCCGACCAATGGCTGAGGTCAGCGGAGCATATTAACATAAAGTGAGCTAGGGAAACATGCAGCTGCTTGTGAGATGGTGATTGCCAGCAATAGAAACTGGAAATTGCAGCTCGCTTTCATTCATTTAGGAAATTATTTTTATGCTGTTATTTATTTGATTTATTTATTCAGTTATTTATTTTTATTCTTTGGCAACCAGGTTACCTCCCATAGGCTACATAGCACATTTTACAGGAGTGACCCATGAGCACAGGAAGGTTAAGTGACGTGCTCAGGGCCACACAGTATTTAAGTGGAGGTCATGGGAATCAAACTCAGGTCTGCTGGATGTGCCAAACTCAGCCACAACTTATTGCTCAGCCCCCTGTTAAACACTCTCCCATTTTTCTTTCCATGTCAGCCATGTATTCTGATTCTTTGACCAATTTTTGATAACTTAATTATCAGTGCTTGACTGTGGTACCCTTAATACTGCACTGTGTTCCCCTTTACCTTAGCAGCTACTGCTGTTTCTTTTCATATTTCTAGGACATTCCACAATTTCAGATACACCATTCCATGCTGTTTATCTGAATGACCTGTCAAAGTGTAGCTAATATCATGGAATGTTCAGGTAATACAAAAAATTAGAGCAAATGTAGTGATAAAAGCAATAAAAGTTAGATTATTAATTTAACAAAAATGGGTTTAAAACTTACCATAATATAGAACAAACAAAAAGAAACATATGAGAGCACATAAGGGTGTAAAAACTGTTCCCTGTCATAGCAGTAAAAGACCATACTTAAAATTCAGAGTGGAAAAGAATAGGTAAATTTACCGCTAATGATCTTAATGGTCATACTTTACACCTCCCAGACAGTCTGGCTTTACAAACAAAGGCAGGTCTGAATGACTGTGACAGCAGAACTTCTTTGTAACCTGGACATGTAATGCAGCCAAAACAGTGAATTATTTGATACATCAGTTTTAAGAGTATATGAGCACTCAAAATGGCCCAAAAACCAGACTGCATGTAACCAAAACCAGATGACTGGATAAGGACCCTAAAAACCGGATTATTTGGTCAAAAACCGGATAGGTGGCAACCCTAGTGTGGTTACATACATTGGCCTGGAAATTCAAACTGCGCCATTCTGAGGCACAAGCCCTTGCACTGCGCAAAATAGTTGCGCAGGGGTGTGGCCAGGGCGATATTCAAAGGAGTTGTGCTATTGAGCAACTCCTTTGGATATCATCCCCCCGCCACAGCCACTGTGCATGGCGGAGGAACTTGCGCCAATCGCAAGTTGTCAGAGTGGAGCATTCAACTGCTGTATGCTAGTACATTGCGCCATGCGCAAAATCACGATATTCAAAAGGTGACATGCAAATGGGGCCATAATTCATGCAAGGTGCGGGGGGCCATTTGCATCTGATTACTCTTCATTTGCTTGCCATTAGCATGTAGGTGCACGATCCTCGAGGACTTGCGCCTGGCGCCTGCCAGGCAGCAGCCTCGGGACCGACGGCACTCTGCAGCCCGATCAAGGCAGCAATGTGGCTCCCCCACCCTCCCGTACATCTCCCTGGTGGTCCAGTGGACGAAATATACTGATCGCGGGCAGAAAGTACATTGAACCCCGAACATCTCCGTGGTGCTCAATCGTGGGCGGTAAGTAAACTAAACCCCCTGAACATCTCCATAGTGCCCAATCGCGGGCAGTAAATAAACTGAACCCCCAACATCTCTGTTGTGCCCGATCGTGGGCAGTAAGTACGTGAACCCCGAACATTCATTCACAAATCTGGACTATCATGTATGGTATGGGCTGCGCCCATTGGCTCTTACTCTGCACCAATGGGCAGCAGCCCTACCGGCAGTCAGTCGGCGGGCAGCGGGGCGGCAGGCGGGTGGATGCTGCCACCCTCCGGCGCCGGGGAGCAGGTGGTGGGGCTGGTGGGTGGTGGGGTGACACTAGCTACCAGGAGATGTCTGGGGTTCAATGTATCTACTGCCCACGATTGGGACAACAGAGATGTTCGGGGTCTAGTTTACTTTACTGCCCGCGATCGCACAATGGGGATGTTCGGGGGTTGTTAAACATACCGCCAGCGATCGGGCATTTCGGTCCACTGGACCACCAGGGAGTTGTAAGGGAGGAGGTGGGGAGCTACATTGCTGCCCGCGATCAGGCTGGTGGGGGGCACAGGGACTGAGTTGGAGCCAGCCACAGGTGGCAGCTGCTGTGTTGCGCCCTGCAGTACAGCAGCTCACCTGTGGGTGGCCCTCGACTTACTTTTTTTTGGCTCAAAGTCCTGCAGGCGAGGGTTGGGGTTTGCGCCTGACAACTCTGCACTGCCCGCTGAATTTCGGCTGTGCAGTTTATGCATGGTTCTCCCTCCAGTTGAGCATGCATTCATTTGCATTGCGCTGTTGCTCAGCCTGTTTTCAGTGGCGCAACTGCCTCCTGCTGAATATCGAGAATGGCGATGACTCATGACAGCAAGAACCCTGTTGCGCATGGCGCAACCCTTTTGAATATCTGGCCCATTGTCTAAAGGTTTATAAGCGTTGATTTAGAAGGTTGTTAGAGCTGTGGCTATTTACAAGCTAAGCAGCAAGAAGAGGGACAGGATACCCTGTATGCTAATCTAAGATGTTTTTAGATGACACACTGAGTTTGCATTTTTGTCTGTGCCTCGAATTTTTTTAATAACACATTAATTGTATTACATATATTAATTTCTTACAAAAAACAATAGTTATTTAATAGTTTATTCAAATAGTTCTCAGATTTATTTTCAGAATTTTTTTTTTACTATTAACTTATTGATTTATGTGGCTAAATAAAGTGATCCAAATATTTACTTTATTATTTTTTTTTACTAGTCAACCAATCCCCCCCTCCCACAACACATAATTATTCAGACGCTGGGCTTCAGAATCGGGTTGTGAGGGTTGCCAGCCCTCCCCCTGGACGCTCCTGGATCGCCGACCCCCACCCCCCGAAGCACAAGACAGACGCTGGGCCTCAGAATCGGGTCATGAGGGTTGCCAGCCCTTCCCCGGATGCTCCTGGATCGCCGACCCCCACCCCCCAAAGCACAAGGTAATTCGGAAGGCAAATAAGAACGTGATGATTCAGGCGCCATTTTTGAATTTCCCCACAACTGCTACCACAGAATAGGCTGCACAACTGTGTTTCTCTGTGGCTGTGAGACTGTTTTTTTCATCAGGACATTTTTGGATAGCCCTGTATTTCTTGCCCACAGCACAAGTGCCAGGGCTGTCGCAGCGACCATTCCCTGCAAGATGTAATGAACGTGTCTGCATTTCCTGAATAAGAGTCTGTTCCTCCATGTCCCATGACTTTTGAACCACAGGGAAAATCAATAAAGGTTGAAGAAGAAATGAACTGCAGTCCCAGGTACTCTGTAAATTTTGATATTTTAGCAAACAAATTTCCACTGAATAATATAGCAGCTGCAGACAGAATGTTTCCAGCCAGCATTTTTCCAATTAATAGTTGTGAGTGCCAGCGTACTATCTGATGTCCATTGATGCATGTTACTGTTACTGACAGCATAGAGCCAATAATGCAGGTCTTCCACCTCATCTGCATGACACCGACATTCTTTGCAAACTAACTTTGAGAACAGTGTATCGAGGCAAGACTCAAAGACTATGTACTTGGGTTGTGATGCACAATGCCGCTGCCAGTTTCGTAGTCACCGAAGCTTATGTCACTGTCTTCGTGGTCAGTGTCTGGCACATAATAATCACCTGAATCTTCCATCTCTGATTCCATGACTGTCTCGTGACTGTCTTGACTGTTTGTCCAATGATCTTCATCAGATGTGTACTCTGTATGATCTGGTGCTACCAAGGGTTCAAAGTTGTATGGCACAATGTTGGGAAGTGGTGAAGATGTAATCGGCATGGAGCTTGAATGGAGCTGGTAGTGGCAACAGGAGAGCTTGGTGGTTGTGCAAAATATTGATGGTCTTGGAGTGCCACTTTCCGGAATCACCTCTTCTGAAACTGTGTTCCAACTTCCGCTATGCAGGATACTGTCTGAGTACTGGCACTACAGAAATTGATAGGATCTGTCTGCGTAGCAACAGTGTTGGTTACTGGTGAACTGTGGTACAAAACACTCTGTGTGCCAAAGTCCATGGTATGTGTGGGGAAGTCATTAGGGGATAGTTCCATAGGATCAGCTGTAGCAACAGAAGGACTGTCTGTATCCTAAAAGAAAAAGTGACACGTTTTCTATATTGCCACGTTCAGGATACCGAGATAATACAAATCGGCATTGTGTTGATTAAGGGGGACCATCGTTGTGAAATCTTGATAACAGTCGCCGTACCACTTCATGTTTGAGAGGACACGGTTTGTTGGCTATGTTCTGCAGAATCTGTGGAACAGACATTTTGGGTAGGATAATTTCCTGTCTCTTTACTTGTAGCACTTGAACTAACATGTTGTAAATATACTTGTGTGTTTTTGTGTCAAAGAGTGATTTGGCAACCCATTCTTTCTTTGCTTTTGGGTATACCACTTTGTAGCGTTTATCCCCCTTCTGACCAGACATTGCCGTTGGGTGTTTTACCACTGCTTGTTGCCACTGTACATTGGCATTGTGGACTAAGATTGCCAGCATTATGCGTGCCTTCATTCCTGCATGGCTAAAGCACTGGGACTTTGGGCAGTACGTACATAGAAGAGCATGAAAAACCTCTATGCTCCCAGTGTGGCAGAACTGCATTACATGCTTCAAGTCGTTTATTAAAGTGCAGTTATTCACAATTTTGCTTAGAGCACTATGCACAGTGTCACCAGAAACCAACCACTTTGTTCTGTAAGCGTGTTCCACAGGCATTTGATGATCACAGTGATGAAATTTTTGAGCCCATGACCAGCTGTGCGTATTGCTGACATGATATAGTAGTGAGAGCCACTTTTCCCTAAGTAAAGTCTCAACACCTTGACATGTTTCAGATGCCCACCAAAGATGATTTGAGATGCTATGGCACCACTCCATGAGTTTTTCATTACCTCTGGTCTTTGCCTGAATCAAAATCATTTTGCATACACTTTTTGACAGGTGCCACAGATCGAACTGGTGTGAAATCATTGGGTACTGCTGTCGTATCAAGGTGCCAATTCCACGGTGACGGTCTGTGGCAATGACCGCAATCTGAATATTGTTCCCTAGCAATTTACGAACACAGTTGTCAAATGCCTTTTTTTGTAAAGCAAAGGATATAATGCCTGGCTGCACCTGCTCCAGAAAAAAGCCAACTATTTTGTTGGAGTCCAAGTCCATCAATGTGTAGCTGCAGTACTTTGCTGAAAAGCCAGGGCTGTCACAGCAACCATCCCCTGCAAGACGTAATGAACGTGTCTGTATTTCCTGAATAAGAGTCTGTTCCTCCATGTCCCATGACTTTTGAACTACATGGAAAAGGTACTTTCTCTGAAAATCAAAAAAGGTTGAAGAAGAAATGAACTGCAGTCCCAGGTACTCTGTAAATGTTGATATTTTAGCAAACAAATTTCCACTGAATAATATAGCAGCTGCAGACAGAATGTTTCCAGCCAGCATTTTTCCAATTAATGGTTGTGAGTGCCAGCGTACTATCTAATGTCCACTGATGCATGTTACTGTTACTGACAGCATAGAGCCAATAATGCTGGTCTTCTCCACCTCATTTGCATGACACTGACATTCATTGCAAACTAACTTTGAGAACAGTGTATCGAGGCAAGACTCAAAGACTATGTACTTGGGTTGATGCACAATGCCGTCGTCAGTTTCGCAGTCACTGAAGCTTATGTCACTGTCTGTCGTGTCAGTGTCTGGCACATAATAATCACCTGAATCTTCCATCTCTGATTCCATGACTCTCGTGACTGTCTTGACTGTTTGTCCAATGATCTTCATCAGATGTGTACTCTGTATGATCTGGTGCTACCAAGGGTTCAAAGTTGTATGGCACAATGTTGGGAAGTGGTGAAGATGTAATCGGGTACGGAGCTTGAATGGAGCTGGTAGTGGCAACAGGAGAGCTTGGTGGTTGTGCAAAAATATTGATGGTCTTGGAGTGCCACTTTCACCGGGATCACCTCTTCTGGAAACTGTGTTCCAACTTCCGCTATGCAGGATACCATATGAGTACTGGCACTACAGAAATTGATAGGATCTGTCTGTATAGCAACAGTGTTGATTACTGGTGAACTGTGGTACAAAACGCTCTGTGTGCCAAAGTCCATGGTATATGTAGGGAAGTCATTAGGGGATGGTTCTATAGGATCAGATGTAGCAACAGAAGGACTGTCTGTATCTTAAAAGAAAAAGTGACACGTTATCTTTATGAGATAGTAGTAACAAGGAGAAATGGAAGTTGGGCAGTGATCTTGTTTATCTGTGGCTGTTTAATATTCTTTGAATTTGAGAAAAAAACTTAGCAGTAACTGCTCATTTACAGGAGGTAGATGTCATGCACTATATATTACCGAATATGTGGACAGCAGGAAATCTTTGTACAATAAAGGACAAAAAAAGTTGAAAAAAAAGAATTATAATACATGGATAAAAAAATGCATCTGAAGAGCAGGCAGCACAGTTACTAATACATGTATGCATACATGGGCATAACACAGATGGCAGTAAAATGTTGACATTCAGGAGTGATAGTTAGAGTGGGCAATGGTGCCTGGGTGAAGCTTGGATTGTGAGTGTGGCATGCATGGTGTTGAGACTGTGGGTGTGATTGTTAGGGATGTGGGAGAGGAAGAGGAAGGTGAGAGATATGCCAGTCAGTGTTGTGGGCTTTAGGGGTGACACGCAGATGTGCCTTACCATCTAAATAAGCAGAGAAACATGACACTGTTAGATGGCAGTATGCAGAGGTGATGTGAGGTGGGAGAAGCTCTGAGGTGTGCTGTAAATTGACTGGGACAGTGTTGAATGTAGTTATCATGGGCACAGAGGGTGACACTTTGCATGAGGCTATCATGATATGTTTCTGGAGCAGATGATTCCCATGACAGAGGTGACACAGGGCATATGGGAACATCATGTGGAAGTTTCACAATGTGTACGATGTGAATACAACATTCAGGGTCCATGCTTAGGGAATGGAGGAGGACCCTGTCAGAGGTGCCATTGGAAATAAGGACAGCTTGAGTAGTTGTCAAAACATGTACCATGTCAACACAACATGCAACATGCATGAACTTTTTAACACACTATGGCAGAAATAGGGCACCAGTGGAACTTTAGTGGATGTTGCTCCTGTGTTACTGTATACTGACACTCGGTGAGTGCAGTGGATAAGTGTGATAATACTACATTAGTAATGGCACAGACATGAAAATAACTTACATTTGGACTTCTATTCTCTTTTCCAGATGGAGATTGTTTTTATTCATTGAATGTAGTTTGTCTGTTGACTGTATAAGCTCTGCCGCAAGCTGCAATAAGGATTAAATATGTGAAGATGGGAAATGTAGAGTGTTTTCATCATTAAGCACACAACAAGAGTGTGATTATGAAAGAACAAAACAGAACATTTTTCACACTTAGCACACTATCTAAACATAGCATATTTATTGTCACAATGGATATTTGCAAGTTAGTAGCATCATAACTGTGTTGCAACAGATATTGTAATCAACAACTATTGGTCGAAAATAAAACTTTGATCCATTTTCAGACCAACATATTTATCCCACCCTCTCAAAAAGGAATTAGAAAACAATTGTGTATACAACATTTTCATTATTGCACTGACCATGATGCACAGTTTCGTGTACATGGCAACTGCGAAGCAACCTCTTTGCTAAGTGGAGCCACACTGTGAAACGTTTATCCAAAAGTGAAACACAGAGTACAATAAAAAAAAATTACTATCTGATTGAATACATGGACAATACAGTGGAAAACAGTGTAATACAAGAATTAATGTGCATTCCAGCAGATTGGCCTCTTACACTGTACGCATGGCTAATGACACTCATGAGGTTACCAGAGGGCAAACTACTGTGGTGTAGATAAATAATTTATTCCACTGGTTTTCATTGCAGTGTGTGTGTGTGTGTGTTATAAAACACTCGTGAGTTGCAGGTGTCTGCACAGCAAATCATAGCTCAATCACCGTGAAGACACACACTTATTTGTTGCACTGTATGGCACCCAACTGTGTGGTCTGGATCAGGAGTGCCATCGGACCACCCAGCACCTGATCCAGCAAGCAGTGTTGATGGGTGTCAACAGAATGCAGGGCAGGCTTGATATAGGCAGATAATTGCATTTACCATTCCTTTTAGCATGAGAAACAAAACAAGGCAGCTATGCAACAGATGTATTTACCCTTTTACGGTCCAGCCGCGCAATACGATTTATTGACGTTTGGTGTGCAGTTGATTTCATGGTTGGGAATACTGTTGGCACTGCCCCTTCCTTTAGCCGATGAGTAAATCTTCTTGGGTGTAAGTCGGGGGGTAACAGCTGCAGCTGAAAGTTCGGTTCAAACATGCTCTCTTCAAAGTGTAGAGTACATAAACTGTACTTCTTTCTGTTTTCCTTGAGTTGCTTGTTGACAAATTTTTAATGTTCCCTACATCTGTGCGACTTCTTTGTGCCCAAATTTCAGCCAATTTGCTGTCACGAGGGAAAAGGTAGATGGAGACTCCTTTAGGTAATCTACCAGTGTGTGTTGTGCAACCAAAAGCCATGCAATGTGGCATCTTGGAGGATTAATTGGTATGAACCTGCAAAAGAGTCAACAAAAGTAAAGTCAGACTGACCTGGTGCAAGTAAACGGACATTGCCATATGTCAGCAGAAACCAAAACGTGGATGATCATCAAAAAGTGTCATTGCACACACACACACGTAAACAAAGAGATTATATGGAACACGCATGGTAAATATGGTTAATAACTATAGAAACATAGACTTTGATGGCAGATAAGAACTGCTTGGGGCCAACCTAATCTTCCCATTCCCTACGTATTGGATAAGCTGAAGATTCTAGGTAATCAACAGCCTACTCTGCCTATCCTTCACTGTAAGTGCCTTATGTCTGTCTCATGCATTCTTAAATTCGCCCACTGTTTTTTGACCCGACAACCTCAGGAAGGTGGTTCAACTGCATCCATTACCCTATCCGTGAATAAATACTTTCCAACGCTGCCCTTGAGCTGTGCACCTTGTTTCTTCAAACTGTGCCTCCTTGTTCTTGCCCATCTGTCACTCTCAAAGATGCTCCCATCATGGACTTTGTTGATTCCATTGAGGTACTTGACAGTTTCTATCATGTCCCCTCTCTCCCTCCTTTCCTTAAAGGTATACATATTAAAGTCTTTCAGTCTCTCCTCGTGTGGCTTATGTTGCAGACCTTGCAACACTTTGGTTGCCCTCCTTAGGACCACCTACATGCTGTGTATGTCCTTATGGAGACTGGGTCTCCAGAACTGCTTGCAGTACTCAAAATGGGGTCTCACCAACTGTCTGTACAGAAGGATAAAAACTTCCTGTTTTCTACTGGTGATGCCTCTCCCTAAGCACCCCTGTATCCATCCAGCCCTCCTTACTGCCTTCTCACACAGTTTGCCTACCTTGAGGTCCTCTGATATGATGACCCCCAGGTCCCTTTCCATTTTTGTTCATGCCTAACCCCCCCCCCATTATGTAATCTTCCCCTGGGTTTTTGTTTCACGGGTGCATTACTTTGCACTTTTTTTTGCATTGTATCTTAAGCTGCCATACTAGTAATCACCCTTCTTCAGAGTGTACTCTGTTTACTATTACCCTCTGTGTCCTGTTGGTCAGCAAATTTGTTATCCAGGGTATCACCCAGACCCACAATGACATACCACTGAAACCATTCTTCTTTAACAAAATCTTGTTGTGGAGCACATCCATAAATACAAATTTCAATGCCAAATGTTTGCTTGCTGGCATTGGTACTGCAGGAGTTGGAGTGGTGTAATAAGAATGGCATGGAAGAACTGAAGAGCAGCAAAAAGACTGTCATGACAAACACGCTCTACACAATGCATGAGGTGTCGAGTGTGGGAGAGCAGCCAGGTGCATGGAGGAGATGCCTAGTAGGAATTAAGGGTTAATATAGAATAAGGTGAAAGGGCAACTTGGCACAGCGGAAAGTTAGTGAGGTGATAATGGGGTTGTGGTTGGTGCTAGATGGGACGGAGGTGGAGTGAGGTGAAGGTAGAGGGTGGGGGGAAGAGTTGATACGGGAGGGGGAAATGGATGGAGTAGATAGTTGTATGGAGCATAGCCAGATGTTTGAGGGTTTAGACAATTTTAACACCACACACACGTGTGTGTGTGTAGCGTGTGCGCACACACACGACACACCGATGTTAAGCCAACACATGCTTTAATACCATGATGACTTTAGCAGACATCACTGCCACCGGAGGGCACTCTCAAGTGTCTGAGCTTTCTGTGACCAGATACTTCCTGACTGTACCACTGTGACTATTACAACTCCCTCGTGATACTGTGCTCATTTCAATGTGGTGATATTTTATTCTGAAATGCTATTTATGTCGTTTTTGTTGACCAGGTAAGTGCACTGCATAAATTCTGCCTATTTTCAGGCATGAACCACGGGAAGGGGATACAGAGGACTGCCAACTGACTTTTGACCAGATTAAGCTGTTGGTGGTATGTTAGTGAATGGGGGTACATTTGACCCGGGCACATTCACCTAATCTGTTCGTGAAGTACCATGGGATCTTTAATATCCACCCCCCACCTTGTCATCCCAATGACACTACACACACACTTCCACCACCCTCACTCTCCCCTGTTCCCTGTACCATGCCCTTTTAAAGCAGTTCAGAGTTAAAGGATACCACTCATTCTGGTAGTGTGTTCCATTTTGCTACCACCCTCTCTGTGAAAGTGTTCCTCATTTCCCTCCTAAATCTTCCCCCCTCTATTCTTAGCCCATGCCCACTGGTGTCCATCACAGTCCTTAGCTTAAAGACCACATCGGCCCCATCCTTAATGATTCCCCTAAGATACTTGAATGTATCTATCCTGTCCCCCTGTCCCTTCTGTCCTCCAGTGTGTACATTTATTTATTTAATTATGCATTTTACCAGGGAGGCATGCTGAGCGGAGGACAACTCTATTCCAGATGTGTCCTGGGAAAGAGGAGTAATAATACAGACATATAATTGATAAACATTTGCAGATGGTACAAGTGACATTGAGCCTGTATTTAGAGTTACAGATCTCCCAAGGCTGAGAGAAGTAGCGGTCAAAGAAGACAATAATAGAACAACAATTACAGACAGTACTAGTGTCATGGCACCAGAGATTACTGGTTACAGAGCAAGCAGCATTAACCTTAGCATATGACTCATTTGACCTATGGAGGAGTGAGGAGAGGAATCCACAGCAGGACACCCTGGGTGAGTTAGCAACCTGGTCCCCTTTTGCAAGGCTTGGTATGCAGAGGGTGCTTGTTGCGGGTGTACCGGACACTTGCTTGTGATAGGTGCATGTACATCTGGTGGAGAAGTGAGAATTTAGGAGGAGGTAGAGATACTGAAAGTTTGCATTACATATTCAGGTCTCCTAGCCTGCTGTCATAGTCTTTCCCCGCCATTCCACAAATCGTCTTCGTTGCCCTCCTCTGTACCCCCTCCAGTAACCAGACATCACCAGGTATGGCCTCCACAACTGCACACAATACTCCAAGTGTGGACTTACTCGCGATCTGAAGAGGGGCAAGATTACCTCTTTCTGCTTGGATGAACCACCCTCGCTATGCACCACAGCATTTCATTCACTTTTGCAGCCGCTCTCCTGCACTGGGCAGTGTTACTCATGGTCCCTGTTACCATTACCCCTAGGTCATTCTCCTCCTCAATGATCCCCAGCAAAACCATGCACAGCCAGTATTGTTTTCTGAAACAGTGACATATTTACAATGTTGGGTGGAACATGTATACATCACGATATACTGCACAAAGTATGGAGGAAAATGTATACATTAGGATGCATTCAGTTGGGTGTTGACTCTGCATGAAAGCATTCTGGTCCAGATACACACAGACGCAGTACACTAGTTTAGCTGTGAAAACCTTGTTTTGCGGTAGTTGGGGGGGCAATTGTTGATGCAACACAGGAGTTCTGTTGAGTTAATGCAGCTAGCAGAGGCATATTGTGTTTTTTCGGTGTGTGTGCATTGGTTGGGGGGGGGGTCAAGCTGACATCTCAGCCTGCCTGATTGCATTCATGTCTGCAATAAGGAAATCTGGTTCCGGTCCAGTGTAAAATGCAATTGAAAAAATGACAAAGGCTAGACTTTAGCTAAGGAGAACTCGCTAAAATACACACGTACTGAGGATGGGATCCATAGGAAATGCAGCAGCGAAGCAGTGTTCCTAAACAGTTGACTGCTCATCTTACACCATGATCTCATTTGCTCAGTTTCCCCCTCCACCACCACACAGTGCTGCAAGTGGCTGCATGGTTTCAACTTGTTAGTAACACCAATCCAATGGGAACTATACCATTAGAAAGCAGCACTAAAAAATATTTGTCATAATCAAAGTTACCATCAATACAATACTAGCTACCAGCAGAAATCATAGGGAGGGCTCATGGAAATTGTATGTGTAACCCCTAGATGGCGCTATCTCAGGGGCTACTACCCCTGCCTGATTTGCCACTAACAGGTTGAGGGTCCTGGATCCAATGGCGGGTGCCTCCACCCAGAGGTCAGGGTTTGCAATAGTTAAACTAACTTGGTCACAGCCCTCTGGGACACTGCAACCCCCCTTTCTTCCCACTAGTGGCCCACACAATATATCAGAATTACCTTCACAGTATACACTTACCCCCAGGTCTGGTTCCGCACTGGGACCTCCTGTGAAATGAGATACAGTACAACAATCACAGTACAGTACTTTAACATAGACAAATACCTCAGGCAGTATAACTTTGCTGGAACAAGCAGCTCTGATTTATTTAGGGGATATAACAAGGACAGGGGAAATCAGGTTAATTAGCTTATCACTCTAATTAATCTACCTATGGCTCTGTGCACAGGCCTATCCCTATCAGTTACTGTCCCTGGGTACCCAAGCCCTAGTGGCTAGTCCAAACTGTGGCAGCTGGTAGGGGCCCTTTCACACAGAGAAAAGGAGAATTAAACAGTCAGCAGTACAGTAATTCCATTTGGATTTAATGTGGCAATTCAACAGGGAGCGACCCTGAATTAGTACTCACGACCTCCAAATAAGATAGGGTCCTTCAATGTCAGCAGGGCTCACTTGAGGTACACAAACCTCTTCACACATCCATATAAAAGAAAGCACTATACCAGGCAGGCTGCATCTGTATCCCGATCGCAATTACTGCACAATACCCGGGAGAACACACAGCAGATTCAGTTCCTGACAGACCGAGTGCAATTTTCAGCAATTCCTCCAGTCTTATACAGGGTGAGCCTGGTTTCTACTCTTCAGAGATCCTTTGATTCTTTTCACAGGACGGATTCAGTCCTAACAAGCTGTTACACAAGCTGCAGACCGGAACTCTGGGCCTTACACACGTTTTTGACTAAAACTGCACACTGAAAAGCACAGGCTCCTTCCTTCTTCACTGCCAAAGCTCAACTGAAACTCCAACCGACAAAACTGGCACTTCCTTTGAGTTCCTCCCAGTTCTTGACTGGATTGGCTGTCACTCACAATAGACTGCTGCTGTTGGTCCAAAAAGGCACTGAAGTCTAAACTACATCTCCCAGAGTCACTGCCCATACAATCCTCTTGTGGCTGGCTCAGATTATGAGTCCAAGTTCTGATTCGTCCAAGGCACCATTTTAGAGCTAGCTTACCCCACAGTGATTGGTCCAGTTCAACAGTTCAAAACTAGAATGGGGAACTAGCAGACACAGTTCTGACTGCAAAGAAAGCAGGTTAGACAAACTGTAATTTCATTATTACTCTAAATAATTTCTGGCAAACAGTTACATCTTTCAGATAGGTTCCCTTTGCACTCCTAGTGACTGCAAAAATGAAGTGAATTGGCAGCAGCTCGAGTGGTACTCAGAGAAGCACACAGTCCCCCATACAAACTAATTATGTCTGCAAGCAGACAGCTCTTAAAGAGACAGTACCAGAGGCTCTAAAAACACTCACTGATAAATGGCTTAAATGCCAAACACCATTCAGGCTTGGAGCATTCAAGCAAGCTCCTGGAAGTCTTTTGGGAACCCCCATTTGCAGGGGGGTTACATATGCACACGAACAATCCTGATGCATGCACTTTAGAAAAATCTGTCCTTTCCAATGTGTGACAGTAGACAGCTTGCAGACAGCAATAACTAAGATGGAGAACCTGATGTGTACTCTGTTAAGCAAAGGGCGGGGGTGGAGAAGTGTCAAGTGGCATTGTTGAGGGGAAGATACTAACTTGTATTACAAATAGATGCGCTCCCTGGTGTTTCAAGGATACTTTATATAAAACATTCAAATTCTGCATATTTCCTTCTATGGTCTACGCAAACAACCTTTAAAGTGATATTTTTTGCTACTTAGGACTGGTGCAAAAACAGAAAGGGACTGAGAGGAATAGCCAGATGAGTGCTGAAACAACCACTGTAACAACTGACATGATTAAAACAACACACACACACACACACACACACACACACACACACACACACCCCAGAACACAGCTGGACAAGGTACCAATACTATAGCTAAAACAAAAAATCATTGATTAAACTCACCCAAAATCTAGGAGTGTCTTCTCCGGAAGCAATCTTCTGTCTGTGTCTAAGCTGTGGCAGACCCTGTAACAAGACACTGTCCTCTAGCAGGGGCGATTAGACATCACAGCAAAGTGCACTCTGGGAAGACTTTCTGAGAGAGGAGGTCGTAAAAGAAACCTGAAGGGCAGCCTCCAAGGGCAATAAAACTGCCATAGAATGTTAGAAAAAAAAACATCACATAGCCAGAGGGAAAAAAAAACACTGGGAATGGGTTAGAACACTGAAAAAAAGGCTAAAACATATCTTTTTATGATTTTAACACGGAGTTTTCCTTTAAGTAGTTATAAGTAGTATTACAGTCTATTGTTGAAATGCCATTGAAATTTTTGTAACCTTTAGGAACTGGTTTCAAGCTTTTAAAGCAGTCAAATAGTATCACTTAGGAACTTGCCTGTTTGCCTTATATATGCATACTTTAAAAAAAAAAAAAAATCGAAAGTGTACAGTACCTTAAAGAACTTATTTCATCTCACTGTCTATTAGTGTCCTACAAAGTTAAATTTTGGACCTGGGAAGAGTGCAACTGAGCCCGATTTATACAAAGCAAAAGTAATTTCGGGTGCACCTGTCGCCTATGCTGAAAGCAGTTGTAAATGCCATTTTACAGCCACTGTATGTGAATTGCTCTGTGCACTACTGAAATCATCTGACTTTCAACAACTGCTCCTTTCTTCAAATAAATCTGTACTGGAGCTGAAAGGTGCTACCTGCTTTCCTCCTTAGCCTGTAATTACCAGAAATTCGCATTTTGCAGCTGGTCTTGCATGTTTAAAACCCTGTGAAGCCAAACAAATAACCATTTTCCTCCACGTAGGTAATTACTCTCAGGCTGTATTAGAGTAGCAATTTTACACCTGAACTTCTGCTCGGAAAGAGTCTTTCTTCCAAGCTGCATTCAACAAGCAGTTGCCCAATAACAGATACGCAGCAGGATTTGCTATACACTCCCCCCCTCCCCACTTACCTGGCTATAAAGGTCCTCTTTTCTCTCTCCCTGCAGACAGACGCTGGGCCTCAGAATCTGGTCGTGAGGGTTGCCAGCCCTCCCCCTGGATGGTCCTGGATCGCCGACCCCCACCCCGCGAAGTACAAGGTAATTCGGAAGGCAAATAAGAACGCCGAGATTCAGGCGCCATTTTTGAATTTCCCCACAACTGCTACCACAGAATAGGCTGCACAACTGTGTTTCTCTGTGGCTGTGAGCTTCTGGCCCACCGGCGCTGCTTGCTGGCTCCCCACTACCCCCACCACCGCCCTTGGTGAGCTCCTCCTTTTATAGGCTCGGGTCACATGGTTTGCAAAAACCTATCAGCCCATTTCTCCATTTGCAGCTTATCAGCTGTCACCACCAGAGGGCTCAACTCAAAGCATTATAGTTTCTACCTTAGGAATTAGGCAAGGATGCTGCTGTTTACATCCCTATTTTATCTCTCTCTGGCCACTCTCTCCTCCCTGCCCCCCACCACCCTCCCAAACAGTGCATCCCTACTGCCCCCACCCCCTTGGGTTACCACCCAGCCCTGCCACTCTGCGTCCTCGCACGCACCTGCCCAAGCCCTGGTCCAAAACCATTATGCAAATATTAGTGCCAGCATCATTCCACCATCTTTTCACCAGTGGCATGTGGTCTTGCACATCCCAACTCGTCGCTGCCCCCAATTTATCTCTAACACCCTGTCCTCCACATCCTGCCCATACCTCTCTTGGACAAAAATAATCCACCTCCTCTCCATACTTCTACTACTGTCTGGGGACATAGAGGTAAATCCTGGTCCAAACCACACAAATTCCCATTCCCCTTTCTCCTTTCCCAAAGCCCTTCACATCTTACACCTAAACACCTGCAGCCTTTTATCCAAAATCTTTCTACTACAACCTATTGCACTAACACAGCGCCCTGACATCCTGGTCATCTCAGAAACCTGGTTAAAACCTCATCACTCAGATGCGGAAGTTTCCATACCAGGCAACACTTTAATCAGACATGACTGGCCAGGCAAAAAATGCGGAGGCGGCACTGCAATGTATATCACAAATAGCCACCATTTCACTATAGTGGACATCTCCACAACCCCTGCAAACATAAACTCTATTCTCATCAAACTATCTCTTCCCTACTCATCCCCTGTCTACATGGCAGGCTCATATTGCCCCCTCTGCACACACCCCGAGGACATCCTCTCCCACCTATGCTCCCTACAATCCCTAGCTGCCGAGGGCGAGCTACACGCCACCGGTGATTTTAACTCAAACTGGGTAGGCACAGATAAAGCCCATTTGAAGACCAAAATAAAGGCTCTGAACCTAACACAACTCATTATGGACTCCACAAGACTAAGCCACAAGACACAGAACCACTCGCTAGTAGATTGGGCTCTCACCTCTCACCCCCACAGGATCCTAAGAGCAGACCTATTACCCGACTCTATAAGTGATCATCACATGATCTTCCTGATTAGGAAGGTGCATAGCCCCCGGCCCCCAAAGACACTGCACACCAGGTCCTACAACTCACTCATCATAGCATCTCTCTTATCAGACTTAGGACATGAAAATTGGTCTTTCATACCCAAGTCTCCCTCCATTGATGCAGCTCTTGCAGGTTTCAAAACCTGCTTCCTAAAAATATGGGACAGACATGCCCCCCTACGGACAAAGTGAGTTAGAGGTGCTCATCTCCCCTGGATCTCAGCCGACATAATTAGGAATTGCCACACCAGAGACCGGGCCTGGAAAAATTACAAGAGAACAGGTACACAGAAAACCCTCTCCACATATAGAAAGCTCCGCAATGCATGCACAAACTCCATCAGGCAAGCAAAGAAGACATACTTTCTATCGGCTTTTAGTAAGAACATAAACCACCTGACTGATTTATGGAAATCACTTAAATTCCTGCTCTCCCCCCCACTACACCCCCACATCCTACACTATCTGGCCAGGGCTCCCACATCTCTGACCCCATCTGTGTAGCGGAAGCCTTTAATACTCATTTCTCCAGCTGAACTGCCAACTCCTATCCCCTCCCGAATCCACCCCTGGTCCCTCCCACAGCTCATGCCCCCAAAGCCTGCCCCAAGTCCTGCCTTTCTCTTTCAGCCCAGTTACCCATGCCAAAGTACTATGCTCTCTACGGGCCCTGAACCCAAACAAAGGCAAGTGCCCTACGTCCCTGGACACAAAGATGCTCTTCCTGTCTGCCCCAGCCATAGCTGCCCCCTCTCACTGCCCTTTTCAACCTCTCTTTCTCTCTGGGAAAGGTACCCATGGACTGGAAAATGGCTACAGTCATACCTCTGCCAAACAGTGGCGACCCCTCCTCCCCAGAAAACTACAAACCCATCTCCCTGCTCCCAATCCTGGCCAAATTACAGGAACGGCTAGTCATGTCCCAGCTCACCCCTTTCCTGGAAGCCTCCTCCTTCTTCACTCTGTTCCAATTGGGATTCCATAAATCCCACTCCACCACCACCCATACCTCTCAACCTTCTGCTTCATAAATCAGGGACAAGGCTTAAAAAAACCAGGGAAAAAGGGCCAAAATCAGGGACACGTCTTCAAAATTGATGATATCCACTCAGAAAGCTGGTAGAATAAAGGGCTTAGTGTAAAATGCATTTTCTAAGGAAGAACATGTCTCTAACTTTAATGTTTGACATTATTTTGTGCTTACAACCCACACTGTTTGGTCATGGAAACACAGTTTTTAGGAGGGATGGAGCAAAATTGTGAGGCAAAATCAGGGACAGTTGAGAGGTATGCCACCACCTCCCTGCTACGTGTCACTGGTGACATTCTCACTGGCATGGACAAAGGTCACGTCACCTCGACCATTTTCATAGATCTAGCCAAAGCTTTTGATACCGTCTCTCATTCCCTACTTCTCTCAAAACTCTCCAACACTGGGCTCTCTGAGCAAGCCATTGGCTGGTTCCATGACTATCTAGTGAACAGGAAGCAATCAGTCAAACTGGCCTCTCACACTTCTAACCCCCTGCCAGTCACTACCAGTGTCCCACAAGGATCTGTCCTAGGCCCACCACTTTTTTCCATTTTTCTAAATGACCTCCTATCAGCATGTACCCACTCATCCATCCAAATGTATGCGGATGACACGGTCCTATATGCCTCCGGCCCTAACGCTCAAAGAGTAGCAACACTACTCCAAGAGGATTTCTATGCTATCCAGGGCTGGTTGAGGACAAACCAGCTATTCCTAAACCCCAAAAAAACAGTATCACAAACATTCGGATCCCAACAAAGACTTTCCCGCCAAACCTCCTGCCCCCCTTTCAAAACCCTTCTGGACAATTGTACTTCCTTCAGCTATCTAGGCATCTGGCTAGACCAGCACCTAGATTTTACATCTCATATCGACTCACTACATAAGAAACTACTCCCCAAACTAGGTGCTCTATTCCACAACAAAAAATGCCTCCCCACACAAACTAGGCTTGCCATTGTCCAAAAAATTATTCTCCCTGTTTTCGACTACGGTGACATAGTCTACTCCATTGCCCCCATGTCAGCTCTGGCCAGCCTAGATACCATGTTCCATTCTTTCTGCTGGTTCATTCTAGATTGTCTGCTATCTACTCACCATTTCAACCTATACAACTCTACTACCTTGCCGTCCTTCCACGATCGCAGACAAATAAACTGCGCTAGGTTCGCTGCCAAATTCTGGTCCCACTCCCCCCCCCCATCTGGCCTCTACCCTCTCCAAACAATCCTCTCCTGCGTACTCACTCAGGAATACAGATCCCAGACTGCTGCATGTCTCGTTTATGCGTACTTCCAAAGGCCAGGCCGCCTTTAGTTTCCGTATCCCACAGTTTTGGAATGCTCTGCCGGGCACCATAAGATATGCACAGAACACATACCAACACAACCCTCTACTTACAGCCCATTTCTCTTCCAGCTGCTCCTCTTATAACTAATTCCTCTACTCCTGCTTGATGTACTATAAAAGTGTATGTAATGTATATGACCCTGTCACTCTGTACAATGTATGTATGAACCCCTGTCTGTATCGCTAAACAAATGTCTGTAGGAAGCCTTGACTTCCCAAAATGTTTCTGTTTATTGTACATATCCTTGTATTGTAATTATGGGTCTCAGCCCCCAGGTCACATCTGGAATCGAGCTTTTAGCTCAGTATGCTTTCCTGGTAAATCTCGTAAATAAATAAATAAATTCATAAGATGCATATGCAGTTATATGGATCATTTGACAGACAGTGCATAACAATGTGGAGTCAGTTGTGCACCGTGGGATAAGTCTCTGAACTGCTAGCCTGGAGGCCTTGATTTATGTCATCACACAGTCATCAATCTGATTATGTTTGACCCTGGTCAGTTCGACCAGCTTCCTAGTAATAGCAGGTTGCAGTTAAAAACAATTTTTGGATTTCTGCTTCTCTTTTTGTTAACAAATTAAGCAATAGGGTATGCCCATAGGTTATGTTAATGTTGTAGTTAATCACCTTCAGCGGTGTAATGTGGCATGAGGCCTAGCTTGCTGTCATATTGCTACCCTGGGGTGATGAACTTGAATATTTACATAACTCATAGGAGTACCTTATTGCATCCATAGTGTGGGTAGGCCTTCATATTTGGCCTGCAGTACCTTCTTGCTTTGTTGATTTATTTTTGTTCCACAGTTGGATGTGTGGTGAAATAGTTCCTCTGATGGTGCTGTCTTGGGCAGTGCAGCATGTGAGTGTGGCAGTTACTGTCCCATTGGGTAAATTGTCATGTCATCAGACAATGTTAGCTTTTTTAACTCATGCTACTGTATCACTTTTTCACAGTTTGATCACTGACACATTGACTTGACTCTCTGATGCTCACAGAGCCTCAATTAGACCTCAGGTTATGGTTCTAATTCTAAGGAGGGGCTGTAGAAACAAAGACGTAAAACTGCTTGCAACCACATTAAGAATGTGCTAGTTGGTAGTACGTCTATGTACAGTTGCAAGCATACATTTTCTCGCTGAGAAAGCTGTGCAACAGGGGCTTACCTACTACTCACAGATCCCAAGATGAGTTACTTGGGATTAGGAGACATGAGGAATGTGATGAGAAGACAAAAAACATTTTTGTTTAAAGAACGATCATGAGAAGAAGACAGGCTCAGCTCATTAATATCCATGTGCACTTGATTTATATTTTATATTAAGGAACACTGCTATCGTTGGCACTCTTTGCAGTACTACTTTCGTTGCTCTTCCACCACCTTCCACGTGTCTCTGGAGCCCATCAAATTGATCTCATGGTCCAGGGCCATCAGGGGAACTTGTGATGCGACAGTATGGTAGTGAGAAAATTGATGTGTGCTACCTCGTGTGCCTATATGTCCAGTTCACACAGTCTCGTTGCGGGTGCAAATAGTTCAACATTTTTACTCTTACAAACCCTCTTTAAAAAGCTTAATGTTATGTGGTGGCTGTCACAGACTCAGGGAGCATCATGGACTGTAGCTAGAGTGACAGTGAGCAACCGGGGGGCTAATACAGGTACAGAATTGTGGAACAATGCTCCTTTTATAGTAATTTTACAGTGGAGGCAGGACTTATTTTTTAAAATCACTGCTTGTGTGAAAGGGACCTGCAGGTATGTCAATTACAGTTTGATGTACTGTTACTGCAATCTCAGTGAACAATCACAAAAGAGGGATTAATACATGCTTACTATTATTGTACATTTTCATACCAACTGTGTGATTCAATGGAGATTTACACTTCTCTCAGATATACCATTTTTTGCTACTTTTTTTATATTGCCTCATACTTGCGCGACAGACAACATATTGCAGTAGTAGCAGATTTGGAGGTGCGGTCACTGTGGGTGAATGCAGGGGCACGCACCAGTAGGTGCATCTCCTCATTCCCCATTAAGCTAGCTGCAGGTGCTGACAACAGGAAGATGTTAACTGGCCACCAGATGTAAGAAAAGGTCCACTGCAATGAGAGCCAAGCTTGTCATGCAGCAGTGTTCCTTTCCTGGTGAAGCAGTCCAATAAACATCCCAGCACTGACTGCCGCAGTGCAGAACGTCGACTTCAGGGGTGCCTAATACCCCTGTTGGCATGTCACGACCCAGTTCATTTGACGATGGGGGGGCCCACTCCCCATCGGCATAATGCTCCCTCCCTCCCATTTCACGTGTGTGTCGAGGGCATGCCCAATCCACCTCGCCATCAAGTTCCCCCCCACAACAGTCTTTCTTTGGTGATGGGGGGCTGAATCCCAGTCGGCCTTAGTCCTCCCTTTCCAGTTTAATTTGCGGATGGTGGAGCCCACCCCATCGGCATCATGGACCCCTCCATCCATCTGTTGTGTGCCGAGGGTAGGTGCCCAATACTCCTAGGTTCTTGTCCTCCCATCCTTGCTTGTGCCGACAGAGGTGCTCTAATACCGTCTGCTACAGCATAGCATCTAAAATATCTGGTGGCATGCTTGAGCCTACCCCAGCATGCCAAATGCCTTTTATTACAAAATACAAAAAAAAATAACTTTTTTATTTTACACCTGTTTATCAGAAAATGGTCCCCCATTGTCTGTCCTGCTCTCTCCCTCAACCTGCACCTACCATCTGCGTACCCAACCCTCTTACGCCCCCCCTCACCCCATGCTTACCTCCGAAGACTGTCACGACAATCTGCAGTGGACCGGGAATACGTCTGCACTCTTCAAAGCCAGCCAAGAAATGAAGAAATGCTGGTCAGCTGTACAATGACAAAAATATGTTTTTTTCAACTTTGGTGCACGTATCTCACATTTTTTTTTTTCACCAATTTTTCAACATGGGGTTATCAGGGCCCCTGCTCATGAATTCAGTCACTGTCATGGTGTTATTCGGTCCTGGAAGGTGATTTCACGCTCACTGCACGTAATCACCTTTCGGGAATGATTAATGAGATGACAGTGACAATGTTCATGAGGGAGCTCTCAAAAAATATATGTTCCACATTTGGTGACATATATACAAATAAATGGCTGTTTGACGGGCATGCGTTGCGCAGTTTCCATGTACGATCATAACTTTGTGAATTTGTTGTATTTTAAGTACAGATTTTCATAATTCACATTTTTGCGCACCTCGTTATGAACTGTGCAGCTGTCATTTTACAGATCCTGCCTGTTATCTGTTTTTCACATGCTTGGTGCAAAATTATACGCCCGCTGTACGAAATCAGTTTTTGACCCCAGTTTTACAAAATGACAGTGACACTGTTCATGATCAGAGGTTCTAAAATGCTTATGTAGAAAACTTGGCAATGGGACTCCATTTTTATGACTGCATCACAAGCAGGAATCGCGCATGTCCACGCACCCTTGTTACTTCGCAGATTTGCAATATTTTCATGCCAGATTATCAACAGTGCGATTTTTTTTCACACCTGCTTACGAAAAGTACAGCTGTTATTTTTCACATCATTACCAAAATGTGCATTTTTTACCTGTGGTGTACAATGGTGTGGTCGCTGTGGGAGAACAACTTTTGAGACCGATTACGACAGTCAGAGTGCAACTGTTCATGAGGGGAGAACCTAAAATGCCTATGTTGAATATGTGGTTTACCAAAAAAACAAGCATTGTTTAGTTATGGATGGATGTTGCAATAGTTCTATGCAGGCTCATAACTTCACCAAAATTGCTCATATTTCTTATCCAGATTTTCTATGTTTCCATTTTTTTACAGCTCTTCAGGAACAGTTCAGTTGCCATTTTTCACATGATGCCCACAATGTGTTTATGTGCCTGTGACAGCAAATGCCACAGTTGCTGTGCTAATTCACCTTTCTACTAACAAAGTGATACTGCTGCTCTTCATGAGGTGGGATCCCAAAGAAACATGTTGATTATTTGGAGTGGATATACCAACACACGCCTATGATGTTTGGGTTTTGAACTGTTACACCCCACCCTGTAGAGACTGACAGGCGTCAGGAGTGTGACTTGGGATCATCAGCTGTTATACTTCCAACATTCCACACCCCACCCCCACCCTGCAGCCACTGACAGGCAGCGAGGTGTGCCTTGAAGTGTTCAGCCACAAAGATCATCCCATTCTACTATACTCCACCCACCTAAGCATATTTTCTTATGGGGTGGGGTAGGTATAATGTCCAAGGATCCTAAAGCACACCATGACACTTGTCAGTGTCTATATGGTAGGGTGAGGTTAAATGCCATGCACATTATACCTGACGATCCAAAGGCACACCTCAATGTGTTTCAGTCTCTGCATGGTTGGGTGTGAGGTTGGCATCAGTTAAATACTTCATTGCCACTCCTAATATGCATCTCTAACTACTAGACTACCAATGCCAATGCCAGCGAGACAACATTCAGCATACACAGGTGCTTGTTTTAAAATAAGGATTCCATGCTGGGCAGCACCACTTTTGTACACGGTACAGACTTCTTTTAAATCATGGAGGTTGCTGAATACGTGAACATGGAACTTTTTATTTTTTACAGCACATACAATGTAGTTCATTTTCATTTAACTAAGCCGGTACGTTAATTATGTTCTATTCAGGGTTTTGTTTTTTTTATTTCATTCCGTGTCATTTGTTATTTCAACCATCACTACAGAATATTTCTTAATACAGAAAAAAAAACTTATCAATGGCAATATTGTCAGCTGCTTTTTTTATACTGATATGGACATTTGTTGCTTAATTACTAAATTGACATTGCTATGCTGTGTAAGTTTTAAAATGCTTTCCCATTGTTACAATATTTAGTTATCACAACAGTACTACTAAGGAGTCTCAGCTTACTATGGTGACTACTAGGTATGAAAACTCTAAATACACTTCTATGTAACTTTGCCTAAATACTATCACTCATGTTTGCAATATTGTTTTTAAGCTCTACATTTTAGGGATCCTACTATCTTACTACACTACATTTTCTAGGCATATATATATATTGTGGTTATTGTGATAAAATTGCATATTTCACAACACGCTCTCTCAGGGAGCCACGCAAAAAATGTCTAGTGATAACTTGCAACTGATCTGGGATTTTTTCTGCATGGTGGGAAACAGTTTTACACTCGCTTTTATTTACTTTTATTTTTACTCTGGGCAGTCAGCTGCTATCGCTTAGCTACAGGGACTGTAAAACCTGTTGCGTTTCTAGGTTTTGTAGTGGATAGCATCAGTGAAATACAGGAGTTCTTTTTTTAAACCTGCTACAATTTAGTTACTTTTGCAGGGATTTGTTTACACTTTTTTTTAGGGCTCAACGGACAGCTTAGCAACAGCTAGTGCGAACTTCTGTGGCATGTGCAAGTTGTCTCATAGATTTACACACTAAGATACGAGTTCAGACATATTCATCTGTTGTTTGAGATGGAACTTCTGTCAGTATTAGTGTGTTTTAGTGGTGTTCATATATAGGATAGTGCATGGGGAACGGTTGACAACAGGGCTATTCTTTCACGGAGTGGGCACTATGACGACGGATTACCTCGAGAGCGCAGCTCGAGAGGTAATCCGTTGTCATAGTGCCAGCTAGGTGAAAGATGCCCTGTTGTCAACTGTTCCCCATGCACTTTTCTTTATAGTGTATGGTGGAACGTTGTTTTTTGGGGGCAAAAAAAAAAACAGTTACTAGAAGGAAAAAAGAATTTACATTGTGAACGTTTTCACACTAACCATTAATACTGTGCCGATATTGCTGCTTTCGCCATGTGTCCTATCTATGGAGTGAGCCCTAACTGTCAAATGCTGCACGAGGACACAGTGTGATGTTTGCAGTACAGTAGAAAACATCATTCTGTTGTACTGCGAACGTCACTAGTGTGTGACTACAAGGTTTCGAAAACGATCGATTTCGGTGGAGAACGACGTTCCACCATACACTATATTGTGACAGCCGATTACATTTGTCATACTTATTGTGTTGCCATGAGTAATGTAGCATTTACAGAGGCTGTCAAGAGCATTTCCGTGGGAACCAGGGTCGTGGTGAGCAGGCGTACAGTGAATATTTATGAGTTTGCAAATTTACATAGTCATTTGATTCAATGGTACTAATTCTTTTCTTCTACAAAAATGTGTTTCCCATTGTGTGTATGGTTGAGCACTGGGGAGATTATTCCTATTTACCCACTAACAGCAGATTACATTTTACAGGCTCGAACCGTTGCCATGACTACTGTGGGCTAACATTGGCTCACAATACTCTGACTGTTGGCTTGAAAAAAGGATGTGGTTGTTTTACTTTATTGTTTATGTCCTAGTACTCAGTACAGCTAGTGAAATATTTCTGTATTTCAGCCAGCTGCATGATTATTTACATGATTGCATTATGTGTTCTCCGTACCTGCTGTGACACTGCTGGAATTTGAGATGCCTGCACATCATCCACATCTACAACTGATGTGCCAGGTATGCACCCAGTTTCTTCCATTATGGACTGCGGAGTTGTTTCATCAGTCATCTCACTCTGATCCAACAGTGGCAGATCACATAAAGGTTGAGATGATTCGCTATCATCTGCGGCCATCACTGAGTTGGGTGGTTTTATGCTCGAGGTTACACTCATTGACTCGGCAAATGTACTTTCTGGCAGCTGAGTTTGTATTTATAGATCTATGACTGCCGCCTGTGACTGTGAAACTGCTTCAACTTCATTGATGGCAGCCGCTGCTTCATCTGGTGTCCAACTGTCAAATCCAGATGAGTCACGGCTGTCATTTTCATGCAGGCTATCCACAAACGAGTCCATCTTGGTGTCCATTAGGTTGAATGAGAGATCCATTTTTTTAACCAGATAACAGAGAGATGAAAGGGTTTTTTTTTAATGGAGTTCTGTTGCTGCGAGTTACGAATGACTTATTTTTACACTGAATTTTAAATACGGTCATTCGGTGACATGTGCAGCTTCAGACAGTCAGTCACTGCTACTACGAGGCAGTAGCAAAACAATGGTGGACAGCTGAGCAGTTTTAGAATTTTTAGATAGAATGCTTTTGAATACAGGGTTCCATTATATGTATCACTACTTCTGTGATAGGGCTGAACAAATATGTTAATCAAAGATTAACGTAGGGCTAATTTTTTTATTTCAACCAATCAGAAGATGGCAATCTGAGTGCCATTACTATAATTAAGCAATAAGGCATGACCAAGGGTTATGTTAATGGTCTGTTAATCACCTTCTAGGGGTGTACTGTGGCACGAGGTGAAGCCGATAAATATTATTTATAATAAAAATGTTTTTAAACAGTGTTAAACCTTGTTCAGCATATGGCTAAGCTTTACATATATGTTAATAAAAGATTAACATAAGGCTGTTAGAATGCTTGCAGCCAATCAGAAAGCTCCATTTCTCAGACCCTTTTTATAATGGGATTTAAATAATTTCACCTACCACATTAATGAGGTGGGGGTCATAAAAAGATTATGTTGAAAATTTGGGGTCAGCCTCTTACATAAACAACCACATTATGAAAAAACATTGACATTTTTCAGTGTTTTTCAATGTTTTCTCATAGCTTTAGTAATTTTCTATATTTTCACCCCAAATTTTCAACATAGCTATTTTTTTACACTTTCCCATGAACATGACAAGTGTTATTTTTAAAATCCTGCCCAAAATGTGTTTTCACAGTTGTGGTGCAAAATAACATGTTTGCCAGTATTTTATAATAGAGACCTGTCATGTTTGGGGGGGGGGGGTGTTATAAAAAGACTATGTTGAACATTTGGGGTCAAAATGTAAAAAGAAAAGTTATGAAGCCATGTGTTCACAACTGGCCATTGGCCCAGTGGGTACTGTGTTGCACTCACATGCCAGTAAGCTGAGTTTGGGGGTGAGCTCAGTGACCCTGCTGGAGGGGCTAAGGCTGGGGGCAAGGTGCTGTGGTCTTGAGCACAGCTCCAAGCATGGGTAGGGGCAGTGAAGTGTTCTGCCAGACTGGTGACACCTTGTGGTGGGCTGGGGAGCATTCTCTCACAAAAGGTTGATGTGCATGTTGAGGTCTGATGGGGCCACACACTACATCAGGAGAAGTGTGTTGGCATGAAAAATGGGATAAAGGCAGGTGGCAGGATAAAGG
The DNA here is from genome assembly GCA_016271365.2 of Neoceratodus forsteri. NCBI lineage: Eukaryota > Metazoa > Chordata > Ceratodontiformes > Ceratodontidae > Neoceratodus > Neoceratodus forsteri. The sequence goes on along the minus strand of CM057450.1, from coordinate 1,272,820,135 downwards.
TTTAGTCACTGCAGGCCCACACCACTGACAGTCCTCCTACTGCTGCCAGCCAGCCACCCAGCCCCATCACCCTCTATCCCAGGAATTTACTTTGTACCTTTGGTACCCCCACCGCAGATTCCATCTATGACAGGGATAGGATGGGGGTCTGTCTGCCCCCCCTTGACTCTCAGTCAGTTTGGCAGTCCATCAACCTGTCAGTTTTATAAGACATGCAAAACCTAGTGGCCTATTTTGCCCTGCTGTTGGTCAATAAGTGAACCAACTTACAACTCCCGGGAGAGGAGTGTGGCCCTAGGGATGCTGAATCCTGTCCAACTCCCTAACACTGGCCTCTATGAGTGACTTACTGTAAATCCTTTTCCGAATCTGGGTCACTGCCATGGTATCAGTTTCTACCCTCTCAATCAACCCACTGCAAAGAAAAAAAAAGTTCTGTTAGCCAAGCCCTTCCCTCCTGACCCAGCCAATCGGTGTTTTTAATACTCAGCTAACCCATTTTCCCCTCTATGTGTGCAGGTCTGATGTAATGATGACAACGCTGTAACATGACACCAGCCCCGGTGTGGGATGACACTGATCACATGTATCAGATACTGTAAGTATTGTTTAATGTTTCTACTACCTTGTTTGTTCCAGCTAGTTACTAAAGAGCTGCAAATCCTTTCTGACCCTGTTGCTATTCTTCCTTTACAGGTATGACTGGATTTTCCCTCAAGCCACCCAACCCCCATCCCAGAATCCCCAGGACCCAGAAAAGAAAGCTTGATTACTCTTTACTCATTTTCCATCTTATATACCTTTGCCTGATTCCCAGTCATATGTATGGATTTACATTCTTGAATGCATGTTTTAGCTTTCTGTATTGTACTTTCAGTGCTTGGGTCATCCCTGAAAAAGGCCTTTGGCACAAGAGAACCCACACAGTTATCAAAATAAATAAAATACATAAGAAATATTTATTTTTATCTATGCTAGAATGCTACATTGTAACTGTGCAACTACAAGTAGCACAGTACACTGGTTAGTGGGTTGGTAACAGAGCTAGAAATATCTCTACTCTTCTGTTTATTCCATTTTATGCAGGTCTCCAAGAGTGTGAATGAGGATATGACTGAGAATGCATTTATGTTATCTGAAAAAAGGGAAATTAGTTGCAATAAAACTATATTAATGCTGACATTAGGGTTGAAAACTGCAAAGCGCACAAAGTAAGGAAATTAAAAATATTACATTTTTGAATATCAGGAGTCTTGGCAAATCGGTTGTCAACTCTAATGTCCACTCCTCCCATGAGCAAACAAGGTTATATGTGATCTCTTTCTGTAGGCCCGGTGTGAAGAAAGGTACAACTGATACTATTGGCCACATGTGGAGTGCCATACTTCTCTTCCTCCAAACAGTTTATGCCTATTAGGAACTGGCTTGGAGCTGTACCTTGTGCTTCAGACAAGGGAATAGGGGCTGGGGGAAGGGGGTGGATATTTGGGTCAACAACCCAAGAAACACCACACCACTTATTTACTTTCAGACTCCTGAGCTTCAAAACTCTAACATTTTTCATTTCCTTATTTTGTGTACTTAGCTATCCTCTGCCCTAATGCCTGCATTAGTGTAGTGCTTTGGAATGAAAGTAGCAGTTCAACGAAACTGAGCAAACAATTTGACCCTAACTTTTTTCACTATAAAGGATTCCAGGCATCTTCCAGTACTAGCTGGTTGTAACATTTTCGACAATAGTTCAACCAAACTGTAAGTACTTATAAATGTTTGAATAAAGAACTTGAGACCCCAAATCAGGTGCGCTCCCCCTGCACTCCCCCTGCGGTGCGGTGCGGCTTACTCTACTGCTGCAGCCGCCCACCTCCACACTCCACTGCCACAAGGATTTGAAGGAACCTCAGGATCTTTTTTTTCTTTTTTCCAACTTTGGCACCTTCAATCCAGTGCCCGGCGAGTGGACATTTTAGTGGAGAATTCCTCTGATTGGCTCCATGAGATAGCAGAAAGGACTTTTCCTATAACTGCTTCTCCAGCTTCATAGCTGCTTGCTGCTGCTTTTTCTTCTGAATTTTACTGTGACTATTTGTTAATGTATGAGCAACCTGCTATAATTGGTGCAGCTTAATTTATATCACCTATTTACTTGGCTGAATTTACTGCTAGCTTAATTGCTTAATTTACATCTGCTATTTATTTGCTGAATTTACTGCTGGTTTAATTACAAATTTACAATCTCTGCTTAATATTACTGAAATCTGAAATTGTTATATCTACTGTCTCATAAGGTATTTTGCTCAGTGATCTATTTTCATGTAATTGCAGAGCTTTGGCTGTCTCCTGATTTACCGATCTCACTCCTTGCTCTGCAGCTGTGACATTCCATCTATGCTTTCTCTCTTTTCACCTTGCTCCTCAGTTTACTCTACTCTTTCAATCACCCCTCTGTTTGCTTATTTTTCTATCACTAAACCTCCCCTGCAGTTTGGCACTGACCTGCCCTGCCCCCCCCCCACACTTCTTGTCTCGCTCTCCATCTTCTGAGTCTATCCCTGCCCCCTCAATTAAGTTAATTTTCCTTCTCCAGACACCTCTGGTCCCCTGCTGTTTCACTGGTGCTGCGAATCTAGCCCATGACCAGGGCCACTGGAAAATTGCGGGCCCAATTTTTCCGCAATTTCCGCAATTTTCACCCTTCTCCGCACAAAATCCGCAATTTCTTGCAATTTCTTACATTTATGGAATTTTTGACTGAAATTGTATAAAAATATTTAAATTCTCAAGGAAATCTACTCAGGTATGGTACACATACTTGGATTTGACCAAAACAGTACAGTATGAGGTGAGAAGGGGTCAAATGTGACTCTGCTTTCATGTGATTCACTTCCCCGCTTTGGTTTCAGAATCCTCTGGTCATGCATATGTAGACTTGAACACTTAAAATCTGTGTTAAGGCAGACTATCAGAGAACTTTTTGCTGACACACAGACTGAAACAATAGTTGTGAGAAGAGGTGCAAAGTGCCCCATTCACCTAAATGAAGCCTTGACCACAATGCTTGTTTTTGAATGGTAGGGTAGATTTTCCTTGTATAAATACTTTCAATCTGAAAGGATTTTGATTCAAATGTGTCAAGAGTTTGGATGGCCCTGCTGATTATAAACTTGAATGTGCTTCTGAGGGGGTTCGTGACAGTGATTCCTTACACGTCAGTCTGCCACAGCTGTATACTCACATACAAAGCCTACAAAAAGCAAACATTTCTGAAAACATGCTGAACAGGTTAAGTATAGTTAAACAGTTACCTTCAAATAGACAAAATAATTGCAACCCTAGTAAAATCACTGCAAAACTAGTAGAACAAAAGTACAATGTATTAAAAACTATTCTATGATGTAATGAAAAGCTATTGGTATGATCTGATACTTTTATCATGTGATTTTAAAATGTACTTACAGTGCTGCTTAAGAACAGTAATCATTTTAACAAAATAAATATTTTTCTTACTAGACCTTTATTAGGTACCCTGGTTATCTGTTTATTTTTGTCTTGCACCAAAGTAAGTAGTTTAAACAGGCTTCATTATTTAACATATATAAACTGGCAAAATATGTTTCAGGATGTATTCGGTACAGACAACTGTAAATGACTGAATAAAATCTAGTTAGCACTGCATGACTTAGAGGTCTTGATTTTTAGAAGATATGCTACATAATGATTAATTTACAGTGCATTTCAAAAACACACATCTTTCTTTATATTAAAAACATTTACAAGTGGCAATACATTTATCTAACAATTTATGTGATCAGTACATGCTGCAGCAAACAATAAAATATTTATTAGGGGCAGTGGGGAGGTATAGTGAACCCCCGCAATTTTCCCGAAATTTTTGCAAAAAAATCCCTGCATTTTTGGGTAAAATGTTCCGCAATTTTCCAGTGGCCCTGCCCATGACCCCTATTCATACCTTGACCAGTCTAACCCTCTGCTCTCTTTTTCTCCACATAACTTGAGCCCCCTGATCAGGTGCACTCCCCCTGCAGTGTGGCTTACTCTGCTTTTGGCGCCGTCTGCCTCACCCTCCACTGTCCTAAGGATTTGTAGGTACAGCCCCTCCAAGGAACCTCAGGATTTTCTTTTTCCTTTTTCAAACTTTGGCGCCCACCTTCCAGTGCCCAGTGATTGGCAATTTTAGAGGAGAACTCTCCTGATTGGCTCCCTGAGAGAGTCAAAAGGACTTTTCCAATAAATGATTCTCCAGCCTCATAGCTGCTTGCTGCTGCTTTTACTTCTGAATTTTCTCCCACCCACCCTTTCCTGCCCCATCACTCTTTAAATCCACTCACTTAAACCTCAAACTCCACCACCAGTGCATCTAATTCAAGCCCAGCAGTACCCACCCTTGAATCCACTTCAGCTTCTCACCCTGTATCAACTCATACTGTTGACTGTCTGCTTATATCTAGTAGCTTAGTCTGTAGACTTTTCCTTGGCATTTCTCCACCACTGCTGATTCCCTCTTCTGTGCCATAACATTATACCTTCTCACTGCTGTATCCCTTCTCCCATTTTTCACCCTGTCTGTGGCACTCTCTCATTTGACCATGTCACCCACCCTCTCCCTCTCTCTCCATATCCCCCTCTTGATTCTCTTGCTTACTTGCCTTCCCCCCTATTCTCCTCCTTCTTGACCCCTCCTCCCACAGCTGCCCCAGCCCTGTCTGGCCTCAGCCACTCACCTTCTCATTTCCCCTTCCTTTAGCTGCCCCCACCCTCCTACACCCCCATGGCTTGTCTCAGCACTCCTCTATCCCCTTCCTCTCCCACTCCTTATCCTACCGCTCCTCCCCTCCTCTGCCTTTCTCCCCCATCATCCACCCCTCCCTACTCCCCTTCCACCTGCTAAACCTAGAGGCTCTCTACCAGTGCATAAACCTTAATGTCCCACTCTCAGCATGCGGTAGTGGGAAAGGAATAGGCGAGTAGGAGACGTGGTGCCTGGCCAAGCTTCTGCTGTGGTGCAGTGGCTAAATCACTTGATCCTGGAGTGGAGGAGACCTGTGGACCAGAGTTTGGTTTCCTGCCTCCCAGAACCGAACTTTTTTTTCCTTTCAAAGACATTTCCCCCTTCCAAGTTTCTCCACTTCCCCCCTAGGTCCACACCTCCTTGGAGTTGATTATGTAAACTCCAGGAGGGTTGGGGTGATGTTATTATTTTTTTTGTGTGTTATGTTGGGATTTGTGCTTATCAATGTTTTAACCAGCGTTGAATGTGATTTTAGATGTTTTGGTTGTGACATTGTGTGATGCAGTGTTTTTCCACACAATGTAATCACCTGGAACTACTTTAATGTATATGTATGTGTGTGTGTGTGTGTGTGTGTGTGTATATATATATATATATGTGTGTATATATATATATATATATATATATATATATACACACACACATATACGTAGATGATAGATAGATAGATAGATAGATAGACTGTAGATATATGCTGTACATATCCTTTGCAAAAAACTCCATTAATGCATCAGTTAGGATTAAAGCGAGAAAAGCAAGGATATGTAGTGTTAAAGTTCCCAACCCTAACACCCCACCCCCACCCTGCAAGTAGAAAACCAGACATGGGTGGTGTCTTGGGGTTCTTCAGCCTACCGTTCACCCCATTTTCATACACTGTATACATCTCAGCTTCTTTACTGATGGAAGGTAGTTGGGAACTCTAACACCACATTTCCTTACTTTTTTTGTTTTATCCCTAACTGATGCATTCACAGACTTTTGTGCAAAGAATTTCCTTACTTTTTGAGATAGTATAATAGTATCTTTATTTGTCTGTGGGAGCACAGGGCCCTCTGGGCCCTGGGCTCCCATCCCTCTATAGATGCATACATGTATGTTGCTGTTGAAGCATTTCAGTCAAAACAGCAACCAAAATGTCAGCATAGCCTTGTTATTACCCCACCTCATGAACGCTGCACTAACAATGTTCAAATCCCCACTGAAATGTCATTGCACACCACCGCAACATCATTTTGACCAGGATTTGAAAAATGACAGCTGTCACATTCATGAGGTGATGTAAAAAAATAGCTATGTTGAAAATTTGGGGTGAAAAGATATAAAATTACTAGTGAACGTAATTAAATATTAATGCATGTGCATAACTTTGCCATTTTTACATATTTTGACACCAAATTTGGAACAAATCCTTTTTATGACCCCACCTAATGAACAAATGCAGTGGACATTTTGAAACCCTGCCTGAAAGGTGATTTTGTCAAGCAAATACAAAATCGCCTTTCAGGCCAGATTTACAAAACTCCACTGACATTGTTCATGAATTGGGGTCCCCAGAAGGCCATGTTGAAAATTTGGTGTCAAAATATGAAAAAATGGGCAAGTTTTGCATCAACGTTGAAAACCTCATTGAAATGTATCGAACCACATTTACATTAGTTTCTTATATTGCAGTCACTGGTTCCAGCAGCAAGACGTGTCTTCGATGCAAAAGTAGATCTCAAACCTGGAACCTGTTCAGGTGAGTGAGGGTATATGGGGGTGTACTGGAGGTGTGGGGTGGTGGGTGTTGAGTGGAAGGTGGGGGTGGTGAGGGTCAGATCAGTGAGGGACTGTTATATGTTTGTTATAAAAAAACATGAAGGACAATTTTTTTTATTGCAGGTATAGGGACAGTGATAGGCAGGTTGGGGGTACCATAAGACACCAGGACAATATAATTAAACAAGGAGGACAGCAATCGGTGGGTGGGGAGTACCACTATACACCAGGGAAATTGAATGCAACAAGGAATACTTGGATTGGCAGGCTGGGGGTGCCACTAGACACCAGGGCAATACAGTGCAACAAAGGGGACAGCAATCAGTGGGTGGGAGATGCCACTAGACACCACGGAAACAAAAATCAGACGGGATGGAGATCCATGGGTGGGGGGTGCCACTAGTCACCAGGGAAATACATACTGTAACAGTATCGGGGATGGCAATCAGAATCATTGGCAAAGATTCTGACTTCATGAAAAAGGATCCTTTTTTTCATGACTCAAGATATAAAAAAGGATTATTTTTTGTATCATGCTGTCATGAAAAAGAATTCATAGTATTAAAAAAAAATTTATGTGACGTGTCTGCAGCTGTGAAGTACAGATTACACCTAACGGGATCCTGATCACCCAGAAAGATGTGTTGTTGTCTCTCTAGGATGTCAGTTTTGTAGCTTTTGAATTTTTTTTAGAAAAAAAACAGAAACAAGATGGAGGTAAACAAAAAAGGAATATTCCAATACAAAACAGGATTCCTTTTTTAGTTCATACCGCTATCCTGAAATGCTTACTTAGCATGCTCAGAAATGTTTATTCAAAATTTAAAAATTAAATAATTTTAAAACCTATTATTATTTTTTCGCCAGAGTAGCAAAAGGTACATCTGTGGGCTAGTCCCTTTCTGTCCTGAAAATTTCAGACCAAGATTCCAAACCATCTGGGCTGCAGGCAAGTTCAAAGAAAAACCTAGCAAAGGCAATGAGCAAAAAGTCACTTTTTCACCTCTCGGAAACTCAGAAACTGCACATCAGACTAGAATATAACTTGGCATATCCAGAGATCTACCTCAGGCGACAACGCACACACATTTGCAGGCAAATCCGTTGAATGGTTGTGAAGTTATTAAAGTGCCAAATCTGGAATTTAACATTGAAGTGCCTACTCAGCCCTAACTATAGAGGTGTGACAGTGCCCCTATAATATATATGTAAATAAGAGATATTCAGGGGGAGTTGTGTTATACCTGATTTATCTAAACAAATGCTATTTGATCTCATGTAACCTCATGAGTGGTGTAAGCCATCAGTTAGGTGTCCAAGATCATACAGCACAAGTAAAGATAAATCAGATATCACACAAGCTCCCCCATATGTTCCATTTATGCTATAGCATAGTCGCTTGTATGCTAGTTTATTTTATTTTTTTATCCATTTTTATTTTTCTGTTTTTTTGTATATTTTGTGGTGGGTTTTTTTGTTTGTGAAGGAGTGCCTTTGTATGCTCCCTGAGCCCTGTTGCTAGGGACATTGGTATGGACACAGCATCCAGATGGCATATCAGCATGGAATTGTGGCCGCTGGTTGATACAGTGAGCAGCTAGGCAAAATTTTCAAGAAAAAATGGCAGCTGTGTTTAGCAAGAGCTATGGGAGGCATAGGTTGTGTATGAAAGTAGGAAGCTAGTGCAGGAGATATAATGCCTTTATTAAGATTTTAATAAAATAAAGAAAGAGAAAAGGCAGCTCAAGAAACCATTACATAAGTTTTGATAAGCATATGCAGAAAAAAGGAAAAACAGAAACTCGCACTCAGCTCCCATTCGGATTTGCTAGAAGTTTGGTATTGATTGTCAACACAAAGTGCAACAGCACACCAACCCTTCCACCAGTGCCATGATGTTCCATGCCATGTACATTGTCAAGAGACCAACTTCTTGACAGAATACTTGGCACAAAATGTTGAAGAACTGGTGGAAGGGTCAGCATGCTGTTGCACTATATACTGACAATAAACATCAAACTCATAGCAGATCTGAATGGGAGTTGAGTGAGGGTTTTTGTTTTCCCTTATTCTATTATTTTAAATATTTTGTAGTATCATAATGCAGTGGATGGTGCATGCTGTATGTATTTGCTGTGAGTGAGTGGGACTGGGAACGAGTGGGAAAGGAAGCAATGAGTAGCTAGTGGGAATGAGAGCAGAGTGATGCTAGAGCAGAGTAGCAAAGTAAATAAAATAAAATAAATTGAGAATAAGGTATTGTACTCTCTTTTTTCTAAATATACAGCCTGTTATATAGAGCACTGGCAGACTGATATGAAAATGAGCAGGCAGGGAGGCAAGTCGGTGGGTGGGTGGGCTGCAATGATAGTGAAATTGTCACAGCTGAGCATGCTGTTTGAGTATTTATGGGAGAAAAGTAAAACATTAGTAAAGAAAACAAAAAAGAATGTGTTTAACAGAAGATGATTCATCTGGTACAGGGGGTAACTGCTTGATCTTCTTCAGGTATATCTCTTTCATCAGGTCATACCTACGGAACTTATAGCCATCAGGCAGTAGGACCACATGGAAACTTTTCTAGTAGCCTAGTAGGAGCCATCCACACCGGCACCATATGCTCACATCTCTGCATATATGTGTGGGTGGCCCCCACTCCCTCCTCAGTTCCTTCCCGCCCTTGACCATACTCGCACGGACTCCATGGAAGCTTTGTTATTCGGTCAACTGCCAATTTTCTGTTTATCTTTTCTTTCTTTTGAGCATCAAATCACTTTATTTTGAAGTGATCCCTTTTGTTTTGTATGTTGAGAATAGCAGAATCCACAAACCTTTTCTACTGCTGCTGCTGTGGAAAGAAGATTTACTCCAAAGACAAGCATGATCTCTGCCTGTGCTGCCTCGGGACTAGCCATGATGCCCTCACCTGCGAGCTCTGCCTGAAGTTCATCCTTGTCAACCGGCAGTGCTGTCAGAAAGCCCTACAGTCCTTTCCTCTGGAGCAGCAACAAGCCAGTATGGAGCAGGGACCTTTGGGGACTATCCCATCCCAGTAGCCAGCTCACTCTTTGGGTTCTCAGGACACCAAAGCCCGGGACAAGTCTTTGGGGAAACACTCTCATTGGGACAGGGAACGTAACAAGGACCATTCCCCCTTCCCACCAGAGGTGCTCCTCATCCCTGATTGCTACTGCTTCTTTCTCTGGGATAGCACCATTGACTGCTTCAGCATTGATGACTTCTGTCAACCAGGCCTCAACCCCCTCCAGTCCATCCCCAGCAGTGAGCTCCACCAGCCTTTCTATGGCAGGTGAAGGGTCGTTGACCTTGGGCTTACCTGGGTCATTGATGTCAGCTTTGCCACTGTGACCTCTGCAACTGCAACATCCACTGGCACCAGGCCCTACCAGCCTTGCTTCAGCAGATAGTTCTCCAGTGACTCCAGGGCCCCTGCCCCCTCCATCACTGCTCTTGGCACCTGTGTTGCCTCTTTCTACTATTGACCTTAACGCGGTGCTTTCCTCTATTACAATGGTACTAATCCAGCAGCTCATTCCCTGGCCTGCACCTTCATTGCTGTTGCCAGGGGGTGCTGCCTCTGTGTCATTGCCGGTTTGGTCCCAGTGCTCTGCGCCCTTTCAGGTGTCATTGGTGTCTTTGTCGTAAGTCCTTGCCTCAGATTAGGTCAATGAGGAGGAGGAATACCACCCAGATCTCATCCTCTTTGAAGTGGGGGATGAAGAGCAAGATGAGGGGATTCCTCAGACAGATTCACTGTGTCATCAAGGAGTGAGGACTCTATAAAACATACTCCAAAATCCCCACCTGAGGAAACCCTCCTTCTTCTCCCTTAAAAAGCAACTTCAGGCTACCATGGGGTTCCAGACTGAGGAGGAGGATATTACCAGGAAGAACCTAGTGGATTTCCTAGAGATCCCCTGAGTCTCCTCCCAAGGTCATCCCTCCTTTGCTACCAGCACTGGATGATGCTGCCACTGTGGCCTGGCACAGGCCTAACATGGTCCCTGCCATGCCTAGGAAGGCTGACAAGCTTTATCAGGCCTCTCTGGGGAAGCCCCTTTAAGCCACCCAACCAGAAACTGACTCAGTGGACATTAAGGCAGCTCATGATAGATCCAAGGTGCCCAAGCAACTTAGTTCCCTCTCCCTTGACAGGGAATCTAGGAAGATTTATCTTTTGGGCAAAAGGACCTTTGCTTCAGCTACCTTAGGCCTCAGGATTGCAAATTACGTATCTCACATGTTCAAGTACCAGAATGCCCTCTGGAAGAAGTGCAGAGCTGCAGCACAGGCCCTCCCTGAGGTCCCCAGAGGCAGGAACTTCTTAAGTCTCTCCAGGCTGCAGCAGATGTCAGAAGACATCTTCAAAGGGCCATTTATGACATGTCTGATGCCACGGCCAGGGCTGCTGCCACTGGCATCTACCTTAGAAGGCACTCCTGGCTAAGGGTCTCTGCTAATGTCCACCAGAACATTCAAAATGCCCCCTTTGGGGGCTATAAGCTTTTTGGCCCTGACATCAAGGATTTGATTAATGACCTTCAGGCCTCTGTCTGAGCCATTAGGTCTGTCCACTCCCTCTAGCATACCCAACCCAGGAGCAGACCATGACCCTCCTTTTGTAAGGTCTCTCATAAGGCTGGGTCAGGAACCAGCTCTCAGAACAAGTGCAGAGCAGGTCCCGCCTTGCCTGCTCCTTCCTCCACCATGGGTGCTGCTGCCAAAAGTCCCACAGGTGTTGATATGACCCTGGCCACTGGCTCTGCTTCAGCATGACTCCTTGTCAAACCCCCTCCTCCTGCCCCAAGCCAGGAGGTCATGGTCAAGGGTTGTTTCTTCCTCCATCTAGATCAATGGAGGGCTCTTATGACCGATGCTTTTGTCCTGCAGCTAATCAAGCAGGGCCATGCTCTAGAACTTCTAGAACAGCCTCCAGATTTTTTGCCTGTTCCCTCCACTTATCCTACCAACCACATTCCAGTGCTCCAGGAGGAGGTGCTCACCTTGCTGTACAAAAGGGCTATAGAACCAAGGCCCATACAACAAAGGAACAAAGGGTTCTATTACTGATTCTTCCTCATCTCCAAGCGACCGGGAGACATGAGGCCCATTCTAGACCTCAAATGCCTGAATTTATATATCCAATACAAGAAGTTAATGATAGTCACTCTGCATGTGCAGCTGCCTCTGCGCAGGCAGGCAGATTGGTTATGCTCCCTGGACATGCAGGATGCTTTTCAGTGTACCAAGGTTCACTGCCCCACAGATGGTACCTAAGGTTCCTGTTCCAAGGGGAACATTACCAGTTCCAGGTATTGCTCTTTGGTTTATCCTCTGTGCCTCGGGTCTTTACAAAATGCGTAGTAGCAGTAGCAGCAGCCCTCAGGCACTAAGGCTTGTATGTCATCCCTCATCTGTACAACTGGTTATTGAAGGCCCATTCCAGGGATCTCTTGCTACTCACTCTGGAATGTACCAGGCAGTTGTTCCAAGCCCTAGGGACTACTGTGAATCTACCCATCTGTTTTTACCCCATGTCAATGGCTGCAGTACATGGGCTGATTCTGGACACAGTCCAGGGCAAGACCTTCTTTCCCCAAGACAGGGCAGAATGACTAATAGCTCAGGCATAGTTGGTTGCCCAGAGCTGGTACATCACAGCCAGGACATTTCTGCAGTTGTTGGGCTGATGGCCAAGGCCACTGTCACTGTACTCTTGGTCAGACTGCATATGCTGATCCTCAAGTGGACCCTGCAGGTCCAGTGGGATCAACACACTAATGATCAGAATCAGCAGGTTCTTGTCTGCTCCACTGTATGTAACGTACTTCAGTGGTGGGTGGACCCCCACAATCTTCTAAGAGGGGTACCCTTTCTCATGCCTTCTCCTCAACAGATCCTCACCATGGATGTCTTAGGTCTGGGTTTGGGAGCACACCTGGGTCCCTTTCGGTCCCAGGGGACCTGGTCTCTGATGGAGGCTTACCTCCACATAAACATTTTAGAAATGAGGGCAGTTCTATATGCCTTACGGACCTTCCAGAGCCATCTCTCTCTCTCCAAGTCCCCTGCTGGTACAATTGGACAACATCAGTGTAGTTTATTACATCAACAAGTAGGGGGGAACGCATTCCTACCCCCTATGCAGAGAAGCAATGAGAGTCTGGTACTGGGCTCTAGATCACAGTCTAGATCTATCGGCCGTCCATGTTCCAGGTGACCAAAATGCCTTGGTGAACAGCCTCAATTGATTACAGTCCAGAATGCATGAGTGGGAACTACTGACATCAGTCAAAGATGACGTGTTTGACAGGTGGGGTTATCCAGAGCTGGACTTTTTTGTTTCCTCACTCAACACAAAACTGCCGCATTTCTGCTCACTAGATCCAGAGCCTGCAGTTTTCTGTCAAGACACATTGTCCCTCGCCTAGAAAGGGAGGTTCTTCTAAGCCTTCCTCCCTTTCCTCTGATCCAGAGAATACTCATCAAGCTCCAAATGGGGGGGCCACCCTCATTCTGGTGGCACCTTTCTGCCCTCATCAGATCTGCTTTCCATGACTGCAACAACTGGCTATGGAACATCCAGTTCCCCTGCCTCTCTGCAGGGACCTGTTGACACAGACACAGGGGACCTAGTCCATCCAGACCTCAAGTCCCTCCACCTGCATGCATGGCTCCTGTAGACATAGCTGTAGCTCAGCTTGGGATGTCTCAAAAAGTGGCGGATGTCCTGATGGCCACCAGGAAACCCTCCATCAGGGCTACTTATTCGATGAAGTGGAAGTGCTTTGCTATATAGGCTGCTTTCCATCACCTGGACCCATTAACCTGTCCAATGAACCAGGTTCTAGACTCTATCTCCTGTCCTTGTCAGATGTGGGGCTCCAATGTTCCTCTATTAATGTGCACCTCTCTGCTATATCAGCCTTCCATGTGCCCATTCATGATGGTACTGTGGCCCAGTTGGATATGGTTGTACTTTTCTGCAAGGCATTAACTACTTGAAGCCTCCTATCCATAATCCGGTCCTGGCTTGTGACCTGAATTTCATTCTAGAAAAGCTGACTCTATGTCCTTTTGAATGGCAGTGTCTTGCGAGCTACGCTTTCTATCATGGAAAGCATTATTCTTTGTTTCTATTATTTCTGTTCAAAGGATTTCAGAGCTACAGGCTCTCATGTGTGAGCAGCCTTATTTGATTTTCCACAAAGACAAAGTGTCTTTGCGCACTAACCCTAAGTTTCTTCCTAAGGTGGTGTCTATCTTAAATGAATCAATCCAGCTGATTGTTTTTTACCCAGAGCATGCCAATCCAGGGGAAGCATTGCTCCATACTTTAGATGTGCATAGAATTCTGAAGTACAGTACTATACACACCATACCATGGACTGCAAAAAGGGTTCTATGTGATAATTGCGAAATAACAACAGCAATTGCAAAAACAGTGAGTGCACATCGCCAAAAAGTAAAACGGTCATATGCACTGCAGTGAAACACAAAACAGCAATGGCGTCATACTTTATGTGCAGGGGCAATCTGTACTTACTTCTTTTGGGGGGGGGCTATGACCCCCGCACCCCCCCATCAAAAATATAATAAACTCTGGGGGGATGACAACAGGGGAGAGGGGAAAACTCGGGAGGTGGGGATACTCCGGGGCGGGGCAACCCGTGGGCAGGTGGGACCAAAGTTGGGAAGGCTGGGGAAGGAGAGTTAAAAAAATATATATATCTATATCTATATACATATATATATTATGGTAGCACGGTAGTGCTACCATAGTTAGGGTTGAGGAGCCATTTACATGTTAAACCTAAAATGTTGCACCTTAATAACTTTGCAACTGTTCAACGGATTTGCCTGAAATTTGGAATACACAATCAAGAACCATACATCTTGGGATCTGCCAACTTTCGTACTGTTTGGATATACGGCTGTGGAGTTATTAAGCGTGATAAGAGCGCACATTTACGCTTTTTTTTGCAATTCTTTGGTCGTCTCTATAGGTAGCATGGTTTGCACGACCAGTACGAAATCTTCAGGGAACCTGCGGCTGGGGTCCCCAGTGTGCCTTTTGAAGATCTTGTGAAAAAATATTAAATGGTTCAAAAGTTATTCAAAAAACAATTTCCCATTATAAGTCAATGGGAAAAGTTAACAGAAAGTTCAACACTTTCACAAATGCAGTTTTTACTTTCGCAAACCGCCCAATTACTGTCGCAAATCCGCTATTTTGTTTTCAGTTGGTGATCAGAAAAATGCTTGCCATTTAAATTTGGGACCCTCTAGCAACACTATTCTTTTTGTGTTTACCTAGTCGGACCCTGAGGATGCTAGGCATGTTTTTATTTTGAGGTTAAACACCCTAGAAATATGTTTTTTAAGTTTCTGGAAAAAGTACTTTCACAAAGTAGTGTTGAACTCACAGTGGCCGCAAATATTTGCGAAAACTTTCACAAATTGAGGCACTACTTTTCCAGTGTATGGCAAAATGACAGCAATTCTTTGCCACCCTGCTGTAAAAGAACGGTTTGGTCTTTTGGGCTGAAATTTGGAGGGAAGAAAGCCAACATACCACAGATGTGCCTTTCAGTGGTTTGGTGAAAAAATATTACAGGGAGCCAATGTTATAGCACTCCAAACTTCTCTTTTTTCCCATAGGATAACATTACGGCATTCACCACGCCTTTCAGGGCCAGTATCTCAGAAACGATGTGAGATACGGACTTTTCTTTGGAAAAATCCTTAGCCCCCTTATGGGGACAAACTCTTATAGCCTCATGCTGCTGTGTTCCTCAGTATAAGACTCACTGTATACCTACACTCGCTATTCCTTCACACACGTTATATACCTACACTCACTATTCTTTCCTTATGGGGGCTAAGTACAAAACTATCCAGGAAAGTCATAAATCATATGACTTTAAAACATTTTTTCTACGTAGTACGGTTCCAGAGATATAAGCAATTTAGTATTCCAACTCCTCATTTTCTGCTCCAAGACCCATTATTATGCATACATTTTTTGTACTCACTGTCTTTCTCTATGCAGCTTTTGGGGAAAACCAGCCTGTGCGCTTACATTACTGTTACAGTTACCGCCTTTACGCTGCGGTTCCGAATAGCCTTTACTTTACCATTTCGCTCACGCCACCATGTGCATTACCCTTATGCTTTTCATTTGTACCTCATGCTTTGCATTATTTTACCATTTGTGTCTACAGTACTGTTTCTCTTTTTGTTTGCTTTGCGTCACCATGCGCATTACCATTTGCGTTTGTGGGCACCATGTTACTATGTGACAAGACATCACGTGGCAGGAGCACGGGTCCCTTCCGCCACCACATTACATTCACTATTTCTCATTATCATTCTCAAAAAGAAGGGAAATTAGAGGCAAAAAACCTCTGTTTAATGCATCAGTTAGGGTTGTTCCACAGTGACAAAAGTGAGGAAATTCGGTGTTAGGGTTGAAAGCTCCCCTTGTACCCCCTCAGCCCACCCCCCCAACCGGCATCGAGGTGCACTTTGGGGTCGTTGGTCCTAACTCTCACCCCATTCTCCTATACCTCTGCTTCTTTACACATATGATGGGGTGAGAGTTAGGGCCGATGACCCAAATGCACACCCTGATGCCAGTTGGGGGTGGTGGGCTGGGGGGTGCAAGGGGGGCTTTCAAACCTAACACCGAATTTCCTTTCTTTTGTCGCTGTGGAACAACCCTAACTGATGCATTAAACAGAGTTTTTTGCCTCTAATATATATATATATATATATATATATATATATATATATATATTTTTTTTTTTTTAAACTCCTGACCCCCTGCCCTCCCGACCTTGGTCCCTCCCACCCATGGGTTGCCTCCCCAGAGTAGCCCCAAGAAAAAATCTCTGACTGCAAGACCCAAACCCAGGTCCACCAGCCACAGAGGCAACAACTGAAACCACTGCGTCAAATGGCCAGCTAGAAACTACATGGTCGAACAAACCCTCATAGCCTCACGCTGCTGTGTTCCTCAGTATAAGACTCACTGTATACCTACACTCACTATTCTTTCACACTCGCTGTACACCTACACTCACTATTCTTTCCCGTTCTCTATTTTCACAGGCACTCAGATTGAGGCACTGAACATAAGTCGCTCAATTGGACTCTCCCATATTACAGGATATCGCAGAAAGTCCTCTCAGTTGTTTGTTTCTTTCATCCCGGAGAAAAAGGGCATTCCAGTTTTTAAACAATGTTTGTCCAAATAGTTGGCCAACTGTATTACTTTTAGTTACTGGAAGTATGGTAAGGAACATCCTGGTGTTGTTCATGGCCACTCAACCAGAGGCATGGCCACTTCTGTTGCCTCTTTCAGGAATGTTTCAGCTGCAGATATCTGTGCTGCTGCCACTTGGAGTACTGTTCACACTTTCATGAAGCACTACAGTCTGCACATTGCCTCCAAAAGGAGGGCAGGCATTGGCCTAACTGTGCTTCAAGGCCTTCTTTCTTAGGCTTCTGTCCTCCTGCCACCCAGACAGTATGATTAGCTGTACTACTTGGGACTTGTTCCATATGTGTGACCTGATGAAAGAGATATCCCATAAGAAGATAGAACAGTTACATAAGAACTTGTCATAACAGTAGATCTTTTACGGAATCTTTCATTAGGTCATGCCGTCCCACCCTCCTTCCCCCTATTCTCTGTCTCCAGACTGGCTTTCTTGTGGCTCCAGCCTTTCTTATAGCTGGGCACCTCATCTCTCTCCTTGGTTCCCTAGAGGGAAGCCTGCAAGTATGGTCTCCAGCAGGGAACTGAGGAGGGAGCGGGGCTGCCCACGCTTATAAGTGCAAGGACATTGACATATGATGTCAGCATGTGTGGCCCCTACTAGACAGCTAGAAAAGTTTCTGTGTGATCCTAGTGACCGACAGCTATAAGTGCCATAGGTGTGAACTGATGAAAGAGATTCCCTCAAAGATCTACTGTTAGGGTAAGTTTTTATGTAACTGTTCTGATTTTTTATTTGTGAATTTTACTGTAGGTGCTTGTGATGGAGGGAGCTGCATGCAGGATGTCTTTTAGTTTGCAGATGCCTGAAGAAATGAAACTACACTAAGCAGTGCTCGCTGGCCATTTGGGAGAGGTGTGGTACTGAGGATGAGATTACTATATGCATAAATCTGTGATGGTGAGTTTGCTAAATGTATGAATGTAAGAGTTTACCTTTATACACATAGCAGCTCAAATAAACAGATTTATACAATGGCTTTTTGAGTCCATGGCTATTGCATATATAAGTACATACACACACACACACATATATATATATATATATATATATATATATATATATATATATATATATATATATATAAAATAATGCATGGGGAAATGTGGTTAACAAGGATTTTATGCACACCCTCAGTGTGAGATGCCCCATAAACATTGAGGGCAAAGCCCAAGAGGTTTATCTGGGCATCACACACCCTCAGGTGTGCATAAAACTGAGTTCCCAGCACACAACCCCATGTTTTATTTTTTTATATTTACTGGTGGTTAGTGCTGTGCAAAGTGAGTCTGCATGACTTTGCATGACTGTGCAATATAGAACCATGGGTTACGGGAGTTTGCGAGGGTCTGCCTATGGTGGTTTATTGACCCTAACCAGTAAATATATATGTATATCACATATATGAAAGGAATACTGCCAAGTATCCCTCCCACCTCCTGATGGATTTACTATGAAAGACTGAAACGTCTTTCCCCAACATGCAAAAGCCCAACACCAGAAGCCAGAGACCCAAAATCCCAACAGTGGGATTTTTTTTTTCATGTTTTGGGGGGGCTTCACCCCCGCACCCCCTTATTTCGTATACAAACTCTGCTGTGGGCAAATACTGAGTGTTGGGATTTAGACTTTCAGGATATTAGTCATGGGATCCTGACACTTAGTATTGTGACTTTCGGTCCTTTGTAGTGCTCCCCTCCTGATCCCTCCCAGCACCCTGTCCATCATGCAAAAAATACCCTCCCACTGCCAAATATCCCTCCCACTTCCCAGACTTTCCCTGGTGGCCCATCCTTAATGCAGAAAGCACCCTCCCACTGCCAAGTGTATCCTCCACCTGTTGATCCCTCCCCATGCCCCATAGCCCTGTCCCCCTTCCTCTTCTCAATCACTTTGTGAGACACCAGGGTCTTCTGTAAAAAAGCTGTTGAGCACTTACATATGAACATATGAACATAGGAAGAAGCCAGCAGAAGAAGGCCATTTGGTCTATCAAGTCTGCTCGTATTGCAGGGTCCACAGCTTGAGCTAAAATCACTGCCCTCCCTCCCCACTCCTCCCATTCTCCCTACCCATGATTCTTACCTTCTGCCTATGCCTATCCCAGCCTTTCTTAAAGCTGCCTACTGTCTTCAATGAGATGATGTCTTCCGGCAACACATTCCAAGTGTCCACCACCCTGTCTGTGAAGAAGTGCTTCCTGACCTCCTTCCTAAACCTCCCACCCTACAGCTTAAGACTGTGCCCCCTTGTGATATGGTTTCCTCTCAGCTTAAAGAGACTCTCCTTATCAAACTTATTTATCCCTTTCAAATACTTGAATGTCCCAGTCATGTCCCCTCTCTCCTGTCTTCCAGTGAATACATGTTCAGTGTCCTCATCCTCACCTTGTATGCCTTGCCCTGCTGACCAGCTATCATCTTTGTAGCCCTCCTCTGTACCTCCTCCAGCAGGTTAATGTTCTTTTTGAGGTTTGGGCACCAGTACTGAACTCCATACTCTAGATGCGGCCTTACCAGTGACCTGTACAAGGGCAGTATAACCTCCTCTCTCCTACTACTTATCCCCCTAGCTATGTATCCCAGCATCTTGTTTGTTTTTGCTGCTGCTTTCTTGCACTGCTTGGAGTGCTTCAGGTGACTAGTGATCATCACTCCCAGATCCTTCTCCTCCTCTGATGCAGATACTCAGACTTCACCCAGGTAATACTTTGTCCTGGGATTCTTGGCTCCAATATGCATAACTTTGCATTTCTTGGCATTGAAGTCAAGCTGCCAGATCCTAGACCACCTCCCCAGCTTTTCCAGATCTTCCTGTAGGTCTCGAATCCATTCAGCTGTGTCCACTCTCCCACAGAGCTTGGTGTCATCTGCAAATAGGCACATTTTGCCTTTAATGCCACCCCCAGTGTCATTGATGAAGACATTGAACAACACTGGCCCCAGCACAGAGCCCTGTGGGACCCCACCAGTTACCTCTCTGGTGCCAGATAACTCTCCCCTCACTACCACCCTCTGGGTTCTCTGCTTCAGCCAGTTTTCCACCCGTGTGACCATCTTTTCCCCAACTCCAAGATCCACCAACTTCCTGATTAACCTTTTGTGGGGCACAGAGTCAAAGGCCTTGCTGAAATCAAGATAGAGGATGTCTACCGCTTGGCCCCTGTCTACTGTCTTAGTGACACAGTCAAAGAAGTCAATCAGATTTGTTTAGCATGAGCCCCCCTCCCCCCCCATGTACACATGCTGCCTCTCATCCTGGAGACCATGTTCCTCTAGATATTCCACCAACCTTTCCTTTAGTATGGTCTCCATGAGCAGTAGGATGAATCTTTCACAATCTAGATGCCTTAGTTAAAATACATACTGCAGGTAGCACAGTGCCGGCAAAAAGCACTCCTACTAGAAGGACATTTAGCTGTTGGTTTTCCCAACTTCCCAGACACTCTTTTTCACTGTTCTCATACTTATAAGGTTATTTTTCTAGTTTTTCTTTAGTGGTAAGGTAAATAAGTGGGATTGTGTACCTAGTTTAGCTACATAAAGGCACCCTGCCGAAAACAGTTAATTTAGATAAATAGATTTTGATCAAACACTTATTTATAATTGTCTTCTAAGTCTGTAGTACCCTCTTTTTTGCCGTGGTTATATAGTAGCTGCATAGTAAATGCCAAAGTATTATAGCAGTGCTTAAGAACCTGCCACTTGAGATAAAACTATTAGGATTTCAAATAGATTTATGCCTAAAGTATATTAAATGTGGGGTGGATGCTACTGCTTTGATTTTTAAGTATGTATGCAGTTCCAGAAGCAGGAATGTTACTGAGATATTCAACAAATGTAAATTGAGACTGCAGGAAAAAGATTGTATTCATCAATTTTCAAAACAGTCACCAGGATATTCAAATATAAAGTCTATAGACCAGTATAAAGGAACAATCATGCCAGCTGCTGTTGCAGATACTGTACCAGCATCAAGAACATTGTCTGGGTCACGAATATCGAAAGTCAAATATGATCAGTGAAAAAAAAGCAAGTATATGGAACATACAATCTTTCTCATGCTTGTTAAATCTATTTAACATGCCAAATGTAGACTGGACCATCCCGGCAGCTGCCAAGACATCATGGAATCCTTGTAGGGGGCAACCCTCAGGCAGTTGGTTCAGAAGCCCACCAGGGACAAGTCAGTCTTAGACCTTGTGATGACCAGTGGAGACAGGATCAAGAAAGTCAGGGTGGATGGGCACCTAGGGTCCAGTGACCACCATACAGTGTGTTTCAGCATCAGTACAGTGTCACTGGAGAGCCACACAAAGACAAGGGTCCTAGATTTCAGGAAGGTGGGCTTTGCTAGGATGGAGAGAGAGAGAGAGAGATCAAAGAAGCCCTGGCAAGAGGGATCAAGGGGGAGGAGTTGAAGAGTAGTGGGCCCACTTGAAAGACGCTATAGTGGAGGTGACAAATCAGTGCATTAGGCCAAGGAACAAAGGAAAAAGAAGGAATAAATCACTATGGCTCACAAAGGAGGTGGCAGAGAAAGTGAAGGACAAAAAGAGGGTGTTCAGAAAGTAAAAGGAGACTCAGAAGAATGAGGATAGGGCAGTGTACCTAGAGAAACAGAGGGATGCTGGGAAAGCTGTTTGAAGCACAAAGACACTGACAGAGGATTGATTAGCACAGATGGTAAAGAGGGGGGACAAGACATGTTATAGACACATTAGTGATAGAAGAAAGGCTAGGGTGGATTTTAGGGCTCAATGGGGTGGGAGGGGAGTGTGTAGAGTGGGATTTAGAAAAAGCATTGATACTAAAGGAATACTTCTGTTCGGTATTCACAATAGCAGGGAAGGGACAGGGATCACAGCTAGACGGCAGCAAAAATGGGTGGGGAGGTAAACACCAGTCCCTTTATAGAAGAGCAAGTCCTGGAGGAACACAGTGATTGGACCAGATGATATACACCCCAGGATATTAAAAGAATTACAGACTGTGTTAGCTGCACTGCTGGCTGACCTGTTTAGTGAGTCATTCAATACAGGGGTGGTTTCAGAGGACTGGAAGGGGGCAAATGTAGTCCCTCTCCACAAGAATGGTAGCAGAGAGGAGGCAGAAAACTATAAGCTGGTCAACTTCACCTCAGTAGAGGGTAAAATCATGGAGGCACTGTTTAAGGAGTAGATTGTGGAACACCTGGAAACCATTGGAGCACAGGATCCAAGGCAGCATGGATTCACAGCAGGAAGGTCATGTCAAACAAATCTGATTGACTTTTTTGACTGGATGATGAAGAAGGTGGATCAGGGGGGAGTGGTGGATATCGCCTACCTTGATTTCAGCAAGGCCTTCAACACCATACCCCACAGAAGACTGGTGAAAAAGCTAGGTAGCCTGGGAGTGGGCCACAAAGTGGAGAACTGGGTTAGCAACTGGTTGAAGGACAGGAAGCAGAGGGTGGTAGTAAACTGGATCAAATCGGAGGAAAGGGGGTTGACCAGTGGGGTACCTCAGGAATCATTACTGGGGCCAGTCCTTTTTAATGTCTTCATCAGTGGCATTGCTGAAGGGCTGGAGGGGAAGGTTTGCCTATTTGAGGATGATACCAAGAGCTGCAACAGAGTAGACACACCAGAGGGGGGTCTCAAGAATGAGGAGGAATCTGAGAAGGCTGGAAGAGTGGCCAGAGGTTTGGCAATTAAAGTTTAATGCAAAGAAGCATAGGATCATGCACCTAGGGTGAAGAAACCCTGTGGAGAGCTACAGGAAAGGGGGATTGCTGACATTCACCAGGGAAGAGAGGAATTTAGGAATAATCATCTCAGGTGACTTAAAGGTGGCCGGACAGTGTAACAAGGCTGTGGGGCGGGTCAGTGGGATGTTGGGGTGCATAGGAAGGGGTATCACTAGCAGAAGAAGGGAGGTGGTGATGCCATTGTACAAAACACTGGTGAGGCTTCATCTGGAATACAGTGCTCATATTTGAAGAAATTTTACATGAACAGTAAATTTTAACAAGGGTGGCAAAAAATACTGCAGTCTATTTTGGCTGGTCTCATACCTCTAGTCTTACGTTAATCTCTGTTACACTGTCATGTAAAGCGTGATCACCATGTCACATGAATTCTTCCTGTCAGCATTGCGTCCTCCAACAGTGCTGGCTGTGTGGAATGGTGCATTCTGATTCTGAACCAGCACTCTTGCAATGTTGACACAAGAACTATTTTACTAACAATCTCCATCTCAATGAGAAAGACATTCAGAAAGTAATCTTAAATAACTTCTGTTTTGGAATAGTTTGTATACCAGTAAAAAGCCACTTCTAGGGGTTAGAGTAACAGTGTGTTAATCACTTTCCTGAGGTTTGATTAACAGACTGTTAATATAACACCTGCCCATGGCTTAGTGCTCGGTTGCTTACTGTAATGTAGGCAATTTTTTACTGTGTCACAAAAATTGCACAATTTTACTTTTTTTTTGGCTTGTTGAGGTGGGTTGCTGAACCTGGCATATGACTGGTTGCTTCACACATCTCTTACTCCTCTCCTATGCAGTCACAAGCTGTCAAACGAGACATGACATGAGACATAAATTTGAAGTAATAAACTATTTATTAAACACAAATAAATTCTAAAGCCAATACAGCTGATAAACTTTTATCCAGACAGTTTTTTTACTCAACTGAATAATCAGCAAGCACAAACATTCAGAACATTGGAAAGTAACATATGAACTTTTGATGATTGACGCACTACGTTTTGCAGAGTGTTGCCTGTTGTTTCTAAGTGTTGATATGGGTCACTTTAATTGTAGGGATCATTATTCACAGTGTTCATTGTTTGTCAACATACATGTGTACACCACCATTGATTGTGCAGTATGGAAGAAAGTTATCAGATGATGGCACATATTTATTTATTGCCATGAGAACTCGATTGTCAGATGCTGACTTTACAGAACAGTGCAAATCGGGCAATGTAGTGTTGTTGTTGTTTTTTATTTTCTAATTGTTTACCAGACAGAACTGATGACCATGCTTTTCAGTCATTGTTACTTGCATACCAATAACTTTTTATAGATGACTCACACCTGTGCCAAGTCACAGACATTATAGATTTGGTGTCAAGCCTTGTACTGTGCAGCAAATGCATGGTTGTAGTATGAACTGAATGATTAGTATACCTTTCACTTAGGTCACCCAACTTCCTCAGATCTGTCATCATACCACCTAGATATGTCGTACCCATTGGTGTTCATGAGTACCATATGGGCTGGCATCTAGAAATTGTTGTGACAGTCGCTTTGGGTGCAAGTACAATGCATGTGTATCAGGGGGTATTTTTGAAAGGTATTTTTTAAATGATAAGACAGGACATGCTGGGACTCCAGGGATATGATACATTGAGCCCCTAAGTCTTTCTTTATTTGCTTCATGTACTTTATGATGATTTGTTTGTGTCTTTGTTGAATGACAGTGACACATACGCAAGTCTGTTCTCATCTGTCTTTATGGTAAATGAAGACGGTGTTAGGTCTCTTAAGCCTTCTTGTCCTGGCAAGGCAAAATGCAGTTGAAAATCAAACCACACTTTGTGTAGTAGACCCACTGCTGTGCTGCTGTCCATTACTGCCAATGCTTGTAGTTTTTCCAGGTCCATGTCTGTGATGCATGGATAATGTGAAATTTTGTCCTCGCCTTTCTTATAGAGTGTTTTGATTAATCCCAGAAAGACATTGTTGGCCATTTGGAAATCTGCTCCATGCTTGATGCTTAGTTTTCTACTGAAAAGTGAATCATTCAAGTGACAATTGAGACCTGCCCTAATTCCGACATAGCTGCCGAGACTGTAAGGTTTATTGTCATTGTTACATACTGAGGCATAGAATTAACTTCAGATGTTACACAAGTCTGCCACTTCTAAATATTCAAAATCAGTGCTTTTCTTATTGACAGCTAGCCATTCTCTCAAACGTTTTACAGCCCATAGGGCAGTTTTCCTGGTATTCCTGTCATTACGATTCTCTTTAAGCACATCCAGGTGTGCTTCAGTAACCTTAGCGTGTCTGTTGTTGCTCATCATGGAAGGCTCCACTGTTGGTTGATGTTGATCTATGTTGTGTTCCTATGTAGATAAGAAAAGACAGAAATGATCTAAGCTTTTGGTGTACTCTTTTTTCTCTTTTATTTACATTTTATTTAAAAAGATTGTACTTGTGCGAATTAATGCTTTAATTGTAATGACTGTGATATGCTGATGTAACTAAGTAAGTAAGTTACATTTCATTTCTTGAGTGCCCAAGTCTGGAGGCTTTGAGCACTTCACAAAGATTTTTGACGTCAACCCACCCACACAATATCACAAGGAGATTACAATGCACACAGAAACTTAAAATCTTACCCCATGTAATGATTGCATGCAATAACTGATCTTGTCATGTTACCTACCTTGTGTGTACCTGTTCATTATTCTTGACATCTGTTTAAAACCTCTTCCCTCTTACCACCTCCTTGCGTTTCTTCTAAGGTACCCTTATGGCTGCCACATGCCTTACTTACTGAATGTCTCATTTATGTTTTGGCTCAGCCCATATTTTCAGGGATACTGTTGCAGGCATTCACCAACCTTTATGTGAATAAGTGTCTCATTATGTTACCCCTGATTATAAAAAAGCTCTCACTTATGCTACAATCTGAGTAGCTGTTAGGATTTCAACAGCCTTACGTTAAGCCCTGTTACACTGTCATGTACAGCCTGATCACCATAGCCAAGGCCACTGTTTTTTGGTGCTTGGAAAAAGCAAATTCCATTTTGACCATCCTGGATTCCGGGATTTTACCGGTGTTTGGGAATCCAATTTCTGGGATTTTTCCAGTAATACAAAACTTTATATTATTCACTCATTTTAAGTAATTAATTTGTCTATCAGTGTTTTATCATGTTTTTATGCAGATTCAAGTCACATCAGCAGAAAACAAGCACATTTAATCTCATATTGCATGTTATATTAGCTATCCAAGTTTTTCATCTACCAACTATCAAGGCTAATGAGCTGACCGTGGAACTCCATTGGCCAAACTAGCATAAATAATATTCCCCTCTGATCAATGCAGCCAGTGAAAATAAATGTAACAGTAACATTTTTCTCACAGGGAGGAACCAGTTCTGAAGACTGTTCAATACTAAATAGACAGCAAAATCTAGTCTTTGTTTTAATGTTGACAATGTGTTCTGTGACATGTAAAATAAAAACTTCTCAAAGCTAAAATGCAATTCATGTGTTTTATTTTAAAAAGATTTACAAAGATAAACATATGCAAAAAACACAATTCAAGTATTGACTACTGAACATGGGTCAACAAATACGCTACCAAGATAAGCATGTGCAAAAAAACACAATTCAAGTGATGACTACTGAATATGGGTCGACAAATACGCTACCCAGACAACTACGCCACAAAGACAACATGAAATAAAGCATACTATGTGAAGGACAGTAGAATCTAACCCATAGCTACATATAATGCAGAGATACCACATATTATACATCTACACTTTATTGCACAGTGGAGCACCATTTTTACCCTGCAATACTGCACCAGAACACATCTTCGTCATTGCACAGTGAAGCACCACTTAGTTCTCTACAATATTGTACTAGAACTGCATGTCTGCAACTTTATTGCACAGAGGAGCACCATTTTTCTGCAATAGTGCATCAGAACTGCAAATACACAAATGAGGGTGGTAGATTCTGGGTCTACTTATTGAATAGCAGCATTGAAAATAATTTTAAATTGTCCACAGTCAGGCTTCTCTGTTGGTCAGTCAGGATTTGTCCATGTGCAGAAAATGGCTGCTCCACTTCTGCACTAGAAACGGGGACCCAGATAGCCTGAAGAGCTACCTTTGCCAGAGTTGGTACCTGTGAGGACATAGAGATCCAGTACTGGTGAAGATCAAATGATTCGATCTCTGGTAGTTCCCACACATCTGCCATACGTAGATCTCCCAGTCTCTTATCAGTGCATTCTTATTGTGTAACATGAACATTGGGATATAGGGCAAGTACAGTTGGAAGTCCTTATTGAGTTTGGGTAGGTTGAGTGGGTTTAGAATTTGACAGGCCATGAGAAACTGTACAGATAGGTTTGACTGCAGGTGTTTTGTCAGTTTCTCCAAACTGACCTTGAAAGCATTTTTGAACAGTTTGATGTTCTCATCTCTTACTTTATTCTTCAGTTTAGAGAGGTAAAGCTCTGCTTTCTCTCCAAAGCCATCATTTTTACTTGTGCCAGCCTCAAAGTGGCTCTTAACTGACATTAGCATGTCATACGTGGATGTCGCAAGAGGTTTCTCCTTTGACTGCAAAAGTTCTATCGCAGCAATAATGTCACCTGAATTAACTGTAATGAATGCCAGTTGTGCTTGTAGCTCATCGTACCATTCGTCCAGTAATGCCCGTAGATTGTTTATTGAGGTAGCATCACTTGAATCCACCCTGAAAAAGTCCCTCAGGTATTGCAGGTGTGTTGAATGGTATGCCACAGCTGCAAACCATGTGTTCCATCTAGTTAAAGCAGGAACCAGTGGCAAAGCAATCATTTCCCCTGGAGCTTTCAGACCTCCAAAAATGTGATGAATTCTCTTTTGCGTTTTGGTGACTGCTGAAAGGCATATTTTGCCAACGAAACCAGTTCATTAATTTTTTTGAAATGGTGCAGCCATGTATCCCCAACAAGGGACAAGACATGTGCCCAGCAACACACATGCACAACATGGTCCCCAAAAAACCCACGAAGTGCGTCATTAAAACATTTAATCATATAATTGTTAGCACTGTCGCTGACAAAGGAAACTACATTCATAAAGTCAATGTTACAACTCTGGAGGTCTTCAAGACAGCTTGAGCCACTGTGGAATGGTTGACAGAGTCTAGTTCTATGCTGTTTCCAAGATATGTCTTGCCCCTTCCAACACAAAGACAACATTAAGAATGCAGCGTGACTGTGCATCTGTGCTCTCATCACATATCACAGACAATGATTTCCCAGTCACAGCTGCTTTAAGGTCTTCATCAATTTGCTCTCTCACCTTGGGTAGATAGAGCTGCCTCAGAGTGTCTGCTTTTGGCACCGCTCTACTCCCCTTCACATACTTGCACATCCATTCCCTCAGCTGTGGATGGTGCAGCTTCTCCAATGGGATATTTGCAGCCTCCCGTGCCTTAACTGTGTCCATGACCATCTCATTTCTTACTATGGATGATTCTGTTGCAGCTCTGAAACTGCTGGTCAGGGTCACCTGCCTTGCTGGTCTTCCTTCGCTAGCAGCTCGTTCCTTATTCCTAGCATGTTTCTTGCTGAGCAGATTATCTTTGACTGTATATTTTCTGGTAATGTCCAGGACATGGTTGCAGTATGGACAGAAAAGTTTCTCCATCCTCATAGAGGCCTTCAGATTTAAACTGAAGAGCTCGCTCCTTAGCCGAGGTGTAGCAGAGCTTGGCTTTCTTATTCATTGGTGTAGCAGACATCATGCAGGAAGTATGAATACTGAAATCACAACCCAAAAAAATTGTTAATAGTGTGTTCCACTAATCTGCTTGATAAGATAAAAATTCAACAAAATGGGAGTCTCAGATCCCCTGGATAGGGCAGTCCATGACTTTTATCCTCTGGCTATTATGGCAGCAGCCACCACATTAAGCACTTATCCTCCAGGTACGACAACAGCAGCAGCATACAACTTTCATCCTCCAGGTATGATGGCAGCAGCAGCCTTATGACTCCCATCCTCCTGGGATGGCAGTAGTAGCCAGTGACCACCATTCACTAGGTGAGATGGCAGCAACTGTCTACAACTCCCATCCTCCAAGTACAATAGCAGTAGCATTCTGCGACTCCCATCCTCCAGGTGTGAAGGCAGCAGAAGCAGCAATCTATGACTCCCATCCTCCTGATGTGAAGGCAGCAGCAGCAATCTACAACTCCCATCATACAGATACAACAGCAGCAGCATTCTATAACTCCCATCCTCCAGGTACGATGGCAGCAGTAGCCTATGACTCCCATCCTCCTGGGATGGCAGTAGTAGCCAGTGACCACCATTCACTAGGTGAGATGGCAGCAACCATCTACAACTCCCATCCTCCAGGTACAACAGCAGTAGCATTCTACGACTCCCATCCTCTAGGTGTGAAGGCAGCAGCAGCAATCTATGACTCCCATCCTCTGGGTGTGAAGGCAGCAGCAGCAATCTACTGCTCCCATCATCCAGATATGACAGCAGCAGCATTCTACAACTCCCATCCTCAAGGTACGATGGCAGCAGCATTCTACAACTCCCATCCTCCAGGTACAATGGCAGCAGCATTCTACAACTCCCATCCTCAAGGTACGATGGCAGCAGCATTCTATGACTCCCATCCTCCAGGTACGATGGCAGCAGTAGCCTATGACTCCCTTCCTCCTGGGATGGCAGTAGTAGCCAGTGACCACCATTCACTAGGTGAGATGGCAGCAACCGTCTACAACTCCCATCCTCCAGGTACAACAGCGGTAGCATTCTACAACTCCCATCCTCAAGGTACAACAGCAGTAGCATTCTACAACTCCCATCCTCTGGGTGTGAATGCAGCAGCAGCAATCTATGACTCCTATCCTCTGGGTGTGAAGGCAGCAGCAGCAATCTACAACTCCCATCATTCAGATATGACAGCAGCAGCATTCTACAGCTCACATCCTCCAGGTACGATGGCAGCAGCATTCTACAACTCCCATCCTCAAGATACGATGGCAGCAGCAGCCTATGGCTCCCATCCTCCTGGTGTAATGGCAGTTGGGGGGCAGCATATAGCCACCATTCTCCAGGTGCAGTGTAGAAAATCATGTAAAAGTGCAGAACTTTCAACATGCTGCACTTTTACATGATTTTCTGCAGTCTGAAAATGGGTTCGTGCTCAGATTTCCTGGTCCTCTCAAAATGAGACACTGTGGGCAGGTATAGCAAGGCATTGTTGCAGTGGAAAGTGGGGGTATTTCCATATACGTCCCTGGCGAGGATGGCTTGTGCCTGCATACAGTGGGAAGTGGGGGTATTTCCATAAACGTCCCTGGCGGGGATGGCTTGTGCCTGCATACAGTGGGAAGTGGGGGTTTTTCCATATACGTCCCTGACGGGGATGGCTTGTGCCTGCATACAGTGGGAAGTGGGGGTATTTCCATATACGTCCTGAGCGGGATGGCATGTGCCTGCATACAGTGGGAAGTGGGGGTATTTCCATATACGTCCCTGGCGGGGATGGCTTGTGCCTGCATACAGTGGGAAGTGGGGGTATTTCCATATCTGTCCCTGGCGGGGATGGCTTGTGCCTGCATACAGTGGGAAGTGGGGGTATTTCCATATCTGTCCCTGGCGGGGATGGCTTGTGCCTGCATACAGTGGGAAGTGGGGGTATATCCATATATGTCCCTGGCAGGGATGGCTTGTGCCTGCATACAGTGGGATGGAAAAACCACTGCACCTACTGTAGGTTGGTCTCTGAGGTGTAGCAGGCAGGTGTGGAGCGCAAGGTTACTGTGGGGATCCAGGGGGCTTTCCATCCCCCCTTCCCGAAAAAGAGAACACTTATGTAAGAACTTACCATTAGCAGTGGATCTTCAGGATAGTCTCTTGCAGTGGGTCACAGTTTGGGTCTGTAACCATCGGGCATCAGGACCACATGGAGACACTTTTGCTAGTGGTCTATCTGGGGCCACCCACAGCTACATAGGGAGGATGTCAACCTCATGACAGTGCTGTGCGTGGCCCCAGATGGACTGCTGGCAGGGGGGTTTCTGTGTGGTCCTGGTGCCTGTTGGTTGTGTTCCTTGGGTGTGACCAGCTGCAAGAGACTCTTGAATATCTACAGTCACAGTGAGTTCTCACGAGTGTTTTTGTTTTGATGCCTGGCTTGGCTCTGTCTCCACACCTGCCTGCTATGCTTCTGAGGTCAACCTAGGTGTAGTGATTTTATTTGCACTTTGCTATGGCAGGTTCAATTTTTTTTCTGCTGGTGAGGGCTGGGAACCCTTCCCCAATCCCCAGGGCAACTCTGGCTTGCCATGTCAGTCTACCATGTTCCTTTTGAGAGATATCCTACAAGAGATATCTCTGAAGATCTAGAAAACGTTTTGTCCTCAGAGAGACACACAGCAACCACCACAGCCCCTTCAGACATGCTCAGATCCAGCACTGCCAACTCTGACTCCAACACCACCACAAACACGGACCCCCTTTTTTTTTTATTAAACACATCAACTTCTTGCACTTGAGGGCTTTATATGTATGCCCACATAAAACACAGAGCTGTACACCCTTTTCATAACTTGGGGAAATGTCACCACTTATTTGGTTTAAACTTCACAGCGGCATAGAAACCAGTACAATATTTTAGAACCCCCTTCCTGAGCAAAGTGTATAAACTGAGATACAAACAGGACATACCTGCACCTCTCTGAAGCACCTCACACCCCCCCCAAACACACATTCTCTGGGGAAAACAAAGGACAACAGAATACCCAGACCCCCTACCTGTTCAGACTCTTCCCATGACCACATACATATTGTCTGAGCCACACAAAAGACAACACAGTTGGTCCACCAAGAAGTTGGTCCATGTCTGGGTGTAAGGCATGGATGCATGGTGCCCTAATTAGCAGCAACAATCATTTTTTTTTACTTTGCAAATCTCAGTAAATATATATCCCTCATATCTGGTTGATCTTCTCCCCTCCCCCGGCAGCTTTTCATGATTGCACTGCACGCCCACAGCCACTCAAGTGCCAGTCTGTACCTCATCTTTGTATACAGCTGGGACATGTAGTTTGAAAGCTGGAGCTTTTAATGGCTGCCTTTACCTAGACAGTCTATGGGCACACACCTCCCGGCTGCTCACCATATGAAATGATGCACACTTAAGATAGCCGCGGGTGGCTGTGAGCATGCCGCATAAACTCATGAAATAACAGCAGAACACAGGCAGGATCAACCAGATATGAGGGATACTTAACCCATTCTTACTGCTAGTGTCATATGGTGCCAAACCATCAACATTTACTTACCCGACCCAAAATGGTCACACAAGATAGAATGAGTTGATTTGTCAGGAAAAAAATACATTTTGCAAAACAACTAACAGTTCTTGATGGACAAACATGGGCATTGCCCTTCGAACCAGTACTGGTGGCAGCCATGGTGGGGGCACTAGTGTGGGAGCATGTCTGACTTTCTCAGTACAGAGGGGGTGAGGTGGGATTTTGCAGGGAATCTAAGCCCTATTATTCAGCTTATTCTGGACCACTCTTTGAGTTGGGAGACTTTGTTCTCCCCCACACACACACACCTCTAAGGTAAAAAAAAGATCATTGGTGCCAGCCTGGTGGCGCTAAGTGCTGAGGCACTGGTTACTTTACCTCTTGTTACAGTAGTGGCCCATGTTCAGGAATGTGCAGGCTGGCAGTGGAGGAGGACTGAGCATCCGGCAGACTGCTCTCCTTCTCTGGGGAAGGGACCCTCAGTGGTCAGCTCCCTAGCAGAGGCTGGGGGACAACGATCTGCACTGCCGAACGGGGAGGAGTTGGGGCTGACACTTGGAAGGTGTGCGTGACTCTTCTCCGTGGGCATCATTGCACACCCCAACTCCTAGGAGAAAAAACAGGAAAAGGAAAAGCACACTGGAGGAGGTCCCCAGTGGGGGCTGGGGAACCCCCAGTGGTCCTGACAGTGGGGACAAGCCCTGGGAGTTTGGGTCAGTGCTGGATGGTGGACAGAGTTTGTTTAACCCGAACACCCTTCACCAAACTTGCTCTGAGGGACACAGCAACCAACACTGCCCCTTCAGACATGCTCTGAGGTGCAGCACTACCAACTCTCACCCACCAAGTGTGCCCATGTTAGCATGCTGCATCATCCCGTCACCCCAGCCCACCTGCTCTGAGGCACACAGCAACCAACACTGCCCCTTCAGACGTGCTCAGAGGCGCAGCACTACCAACTCTCACCCACCAAGTGTGCCCATGTTAGCATGCTGCATCATCCCGTCACCCCACCCCACCTGCTCTGAGGCACACAGCAGGCAGACAAGGGCACTAAACCCCTCTCCACACTTGTTCAGGGGCACACAGCAACCAACACTGCCCCTTCAGACATGCTCCGAGGTGCAGCACTACCAGCTCTCACCCATCAAGTGTGCCCATGTTAGCATGCTGCATCATCCCATCACCTCACCCCACCTGCTCTGAGGCACACAGCAACCAACACAGCCCCTTCAGATGTGCTCCGAGGCGCAGCACTACTAACTCTCACCCACCAAGCGTGCCCATGTTAGCATGCTGCATCATCCCGTCACCTCACCCCACCTGCTCTGAGGCACACAGCAGGCAGACAAGGGCACTAAACCCCTCACCCCACCTGCTCTGAGGCACACAGCAACCAACACTGCCCCTTCAGACGTGCTCCAAGGCGCAGCAACCAACACTGCCCCTTCAGACATACTCCGAGGCGCAGCACTACCAACTCTCACCCACCAAGTGTGCCCATGTTAGCATGCTGCATCATCCCGTCACCTCACCCCACCTGCTCTGAGGCACACAGCAACCAACACTGCCCCTTCAGACGTGCTCCGAGGCACAGCACTACCAACTCTCACCCACCAAGTGTGCCCATGTTAGCATGCTGCATCATTCTGTCCCCTCACCCCACCTTCTCTGGGTGCACAGCAACCAACACTGCCCCTTCAGACGTGCTCTGAGGCGCAGCACTGACAACTCTCATCCATCAAGCGTGCCCATGTTAGCATGCTGCATCATCCCGTCACCCCACCCCACCTGCTCTGAGGCACACAGCAACCAACACTACCCCTTCAGACGTGCTCCGAGGCACAGCACTACCAACTCTCATCCATCAAGCGTGCCCATGTTAGCTGCATGCTGCATCATCATCCCGCTACCCCACCCCACCCTGCTCTGAGGCACACAGCAACCAACACTGTTCTTCAGACGTGCCCGGAGGCACAGCACTACCAACTCCCACCCATCAAGTATGCCCATGTTAGCATGCTGCATCATCCCGTCACCTCACCCCACCTTCTCTGAGGCACACAGCAACCAATACTGCCCCTTCAGACGTGCTCCGAGGTGCAGCACTACCAACTCTCACCCACCAAGTGTGCCCATGTTAGCATGCTGCATCATCCCGTCACCTCACCCCACCTGCTCTGAGGCACACAGCAACCAACACTGCCCCTTCAGACGTGTTCCGAGGTGCAGCACTACCAACTCTCACCCACCAAGTGTGCCCATGTTAGCATGCTGCATCATCCCGTCACGTCACCCCACCTTCTCTGGGTGCACAGCAACCAACACTGCCCCTTCAGACGTGCTCCGAGGCGCAGCACTACCAACTCTCACCCACCAAGCGTGCCCATGTTAGCATGCTGCATCATCCCGTCACCCCACCCCACCTGCTCTGAGGCACACAGCAGGCAGACAAGGGCACTAAACCCCTCTCCACACTTGTTCAGGGGCACACAGAAACCAACACTGCCCCTTCAGATGTGCTCCGAGGCACAGCACTACCAACTCTCACCCACCAAGTGTGCCCATGTTAGCATGCTGCATCATCCCGTCACCTCACCCCACCTGCTCTGAGGCACACAGCAACCAACACTGCCCCTTCAGACGTGCTCCGAGGCACAGCACTACCAACTCTCACCCATCAAGTGTGCCCATGTTAGCATGCTGCATCATCCCGTCACCTCACCCCACCTTCTCTGAGGCACACAGCAACCAATACTGCCCCTTCAGACGTGCTCCGAGGTGCAGCACTACCAACTCTCACCCACCAAGTGTGCCCATGTTAGCATGCTGCATCATCCCGTCACCTCACCCCACCTTCTCTGGGTGCACAGCAACCAACACTGCCCCTTCAGACGTGCTCCGAGGCGCAGCACTACCAACTCTCACCCACCAAGCGTGCCCATGTTAGCATGCTGCATCATCCCGTCACCCCACCCCACCTGCTCTGAGGCACACAGCAGGCAGACAAGGGCACTAAACCCCTCTCCACACTTGTTCAGGGGCATACAGAAACCAACACTGCCCCTTCAGATGTGCTCCGAGGCACAGCACTACCAACTCTCACCCACCAAGTGTGCCCATGTTAGCATGCTGCATCATCCCATCACCCCATCCCACCTGCTCTGAGGCACACAGCAGGCAGACAAGGGCACTAAACCCCTCACCCCACCTGCTCTGAGGCACACAGCACGCAGACAAGGGCACTAAACCCCTCTCCACACTTGTTCTGTGCACACAGCAACCAACACTGCCCCTTCAGATGTGCTCCAAGGCGCAGCACTACCAACTCTCATCAATCAAGTGTGCCCATGTTAGCATGTTGCATCATTCTGTCACCCCACCCCACCTGCTCTGAGGCACACAGCAACCAACACTGCCCCTTCAGACATGCTCCGAGGCGCAGCACTACCAACTCTCACCCACCAAGTGTGCCCATGTTAGCATGCTGCATCATCCCATCACCTCACCCCACCTGCTCTGAGGCACACAGCAACCAACACAGCCCCTTCAGACGTGCTCCGAGGCGCAGCACTACTAACTCTCACCCACCAAGCATGCCCATGTTAGCATGCTGCATCATCCCGTCACCTCACCCCACCTGCTCTGAGGCACACAGCAGGCAGACAAGGGCACTAAACCCCTCTCCACACTTGTTCTGGGGTACACAGACCCTCTGATGTTACAGATGCACCAACTCTTACCCCAACCATGCCTATATTAGCATATATGCCATCCCCCTACTGTAGTGCACATGGCAAGCTAGAGTTCTCCCCCCCTCCACACATATGCTCTGGGGCACACAGTAGCTGCTTGGGAATCTTCAGACCCCCAAAAAGCTAATATGCCCAAGTACCCGAAAAGGGTGTACAGCTCCCTGGTGCACTGCACTGAGGTACTTTACAATAGGTGTATCCCCTTTCTTGGTACAGCACTTGATTTCTTCCAGTTAAAAAGTCCTCACTTCTACACCGGAACACTCTCACTGTAGCAATATGCAAAAATGGACAGTGACCCACTCTCAGCACCCAGTAAAGCACATTATATGGGCAGTTCAGAATGGACTGGGAATTGATGACACCCACACGTAGGTAGCTGTAGGAGCTGTTGTATTACTTAACAGGGAAGGGCTAACCTTTACATTTCTTTTTTTTTTTATTTAGTATGCTTTATTCATTTTTTCCCCAGCATCCACAATACACTGTAGGTTACATGGCACAGACACTGTTGTGCAAAGACCAAGAACATGCCATATTAGCCTTGTGGTTACATCGGCTAAAATAATCACAATTCTATTATATATCTACTAATTAATCCAAATCTAGCTACCTAGTTCCCTTCTCCTATAGACCTTTTACCCCCTTCCCCTTTACTACTCCCCACTCCCCTCCAGCAAGTGTGTACATGTTACTCTCAGCATTACTGGAAAGTTGAACACCACCTACAAGGCAAACGGTCAGCTAATTATAGGCAGTTATACAGCAGGTTACATGTAACAAGCAAAGCCTCTAAGGAGCCCCATCTGGGCTGATATAAGTGGGTCCGATTGTTCATGTACAGAATATGTTTTTCTAATTGCAAAGCTGTAAGCATCTCCTTATACCACTCCCTCACCAATAACCGTGTTTCTTCTTTCCAATGCCTCATAATAATGAGTTTAGCTACTGCCGAGACCAAAGCAATATGTGCTTTCCTGACTCTGGGAATTCCTCTTGGAAACCAATATAACAAGCATATTTCTGCAGTGAAGAGAGAGAGTCTAGCCGAAGCAATGGGTCGAGTAATTGTTTAATAGACTGCCAAAAGGTCTGGACCACTAAGCAACCCCACAGCATATGATATAGGGAGTCGGGGGGCGAGGTCACACCTAGTGCACATAGGGGAGGGGACATGTCCCACTTTATGCAGTTTAACCGGAGTAAAATATAGGTTATTCATAATATTAAACTGTGTCATTCGTAGTCTATCCTGCTTAACAAATATGTAATCGTTCCTCCATGCTCGTCCCCAAGACTCCGCCTCAGGTACAATTGACAGCTTTTGAGCCCAGTAATAGCAAATCCCGCGGAGTAGGCTAGTGTCCATAGTTTGTAGCTCTTTATAAATCTTAGAGACTGCGTGAGGTTCCCCAGCTGCCTGTAAGAGCCTAATCAATTTCTCCATATGCAATCTATTTGCATCCCCCCTCCCCACATGATTTTTAACTGCCTCCACAACCTGCTTATATTTAAAGAAAAAAAGTACAGAGAAACGAGCACGGAAAGACGAGAAGGATATCAATTGACCATTCTCTGTTAAGTCCATCACCTTATCATCAGCCAGGAGCTGCCAGAATGTGGGAGAGATGGGTTTACAATCAATTTGAAAATTGGGGTTACCCACAATGGGTTGTTCCAGGGATACCTGCCAATTACATGAGAGGAAAGTTTGCAGTTGATGGAATGCCCAAGCCGACCATCCAATAGGGGTGTTCTTCAGCATGCTGGGTAGCTTCTTAGGGCTGACATAAATCAAAGAGGTGAGAGCACCCTGGTACTGGGTCATTAATGATTTTTCTATATCCAGCCACAGGGGGGGTGTAGGCCTGGTTCTCATTCTCCCAGACTGCCTTTGACCAGCGAACTACTCTACTGAGATGATGGGCACAGTAGCAGGCAAAGAAGGAGGGTAACGCTAGGTGACCCTGTCCTTTGGGCCCTGTGAGTTTATTATATGATCGCCTAACTTTTTTGCCCCTCCACAGAAAGGCATTTAACATTGACTGGAGTTGGCCAAACCACTTTTTAGGAAGGTAGAACCCAAGCATCCCCACAGGGTATAAAACCCTGGGTAGGATATTCATTTTTACAATATTAGCCCTCCCCCATAATGTAAGCGGAAGACTATCCCATCTTTCCAGTTCCAATTTGATGACCTTAAGCAGCTCTGTAAGGTTCAGTTTCATCATGGTGGGAAGATATCTGGCAACCTGAATACCTAAATAGGTAAGGGTGTGTGGTGCCCACTCCAAACTGGTGCTACTTCTGACTGCCCAGGTGGTCCTATCATTCAGGGGGAAGACCTTAGATTTAGATATATTCAGCTTGTAGTGGGAAACCTCTGCAAAGGATCTGATCACTTCCAGAAGAGTTGGAATCCCAATTGCTGGCTCCTCAATATGTATCAACAGATCGTCTGCATACGCGGACAGCGTATACCGCTGCTCGCCAAATTTTATACCTCTAATTTGCGGGGAGACCATTAATTTCTTGATAAGGGGTTCCAAATAAAGATTAAACAAAAGGGGGGATGGGGGCATCCTTGTCTGGTCCCTCTCTGCAGCCGAAAAGGGCCAGACAGGATGCCATTGCACCAAACCTGTGCAGATGGGGAGGAATACAAGATCTTGATCCATTTAATGAATCCGGTGGGGAGGCCATGATGTGCCATTGCTAAAAATAGGAAGTCCCAGGAGACCATGTCAAAAGGCTTTTTGGCATCCAGGGACACCAACACCGCTGCGGAGTCGGAGTCCCTGGATGCTGAGAGGATATGCATAACTTTCCACATATGGTCAACGAATGATCTGCCCGCCATAAACCCGATTTGTTCCCTCCCAATAAGAGCAGCTAGTATTGGGCCTAGCCTGTTAGCCAAGATCTTGGCTAAGATCTTAACATCTGTATTAATCAATGAGATGGGCCGGTAACTGCCAGGCATGAGGGGGTCCTTCCCCGGCTTGGGTATGAGGGTAATCAGCGCTTTCAAAAAACTGTCCTCCGACATGCCCTCTGAGTACCAAAAATTAAACACTTCTGTTAATAGGAGGGCAAGTTCTGACACACACGCTTTGTATAGGTTGTTAGAAAGACCATCTGGTCCAGGAGACTTATCCAGTGTGAGTTGCTGGATGGCCTGTATGACATCCTTCACAGTGACCGGAATGCCCAATATTTTGGCACTCTGAGGGGTCACTGTCGGTTGCTCTATGGGGGCCAGATAATTAAGAATGTTTTGATCTTTAGGGTGGCCCACCTGATCGACTGAGTACAGTCTCTGGTAATAGTTTTTTAACTCCTCAACCACTTCTCTGGGTGATGTTATAACTTGATTGCCCACTTTAAGACCAGCAATGAAACGCGAGGCCTCAGCCTGTCTAAGCCTAACAGCTAACAATTTCCCAGCTTTTTCCCCTGCATCCAGATATTTAATCTTGGTACGTTTCAACGACAACTCTACCTTTTGAGATATCAGGGCTGAGTATTGGGCCTGTAATCTATGTAGAGCTGCCCATTCTGCGTCGGGGGACTCATTATTAAGGGTGGCCTCTAACTTTCCAATAGCTAAAAGTAGATTGTTTTGCTGAGCTTTGTGTAGCCTGGATTTGATGGTTGCCAAACGAAGGCACTCCCCTCTCAAAGCACACTTTGTTGCTGCCCAAACCATGTCAATTCTTGTAACCGAACCCCTATTGATTGTTATAAAGTTGGAAAGAAAATCCCGTATTTGCTGCTTGGTCTCAGCCTTCTGGAGCAGCTGGTTATTCAATCTCCAGACAAAATCCCTCCTAGGTCCTTTCCTAGTAAAACAGTAGTGAAACAGGCAAATGGTCCGATATGACTCTCTTATGAATCTCAGAGCACACCACATTTGGAAGCAAGTGGGAGCTTAATAAGATAAAATCAATACGGGATAGAGATTTGCCCGGGGGCGAGTAGAAAATGTATTGGCGCTCCGTAGGATGTAACACCTGCCATATATCGAGGATATTTGCACCACTCATCAGGTCGTGCAGTGCCCTCTGCAATGGAGAGGGTATCCGTCTTCGAGAGTCAGATCTGTCCATCCACATGTCTGGCACTACATTCCAGTCCCCTCCCAATATAGTTGCTACCGGCAGGTTAGTGACCACCATACTTAATAGATTTATAAAGAACTCAGGGGATTCTCCATTCAGACCATATAATGCACCTATTAGGATTCGTCTAGTCTCGATACTACCCAGCAGGATAATATATCTCTCATTGGAGTCATATGTCTCATTCTTTAATATAAAGGGGATATTCTTATTTATGAGAATAACCACTCCCCCGCTATTGTTAGACCTCCCGGCCCTACCCTACCCAGGCTTCGATGAATAGGTGGGTGTCTTCCCGTCTCATGTGGGTTTCCTGGAGACACACAATCCCTGCCCTCAGATGCTGCAAGTGTCTGAGGATAACCCACCTTTTGCCCTTGTCTTGTGCCCCCTTAATGTTCCAACTGATAAGGTTGTATTGGTTACTCATTTCCTGCAATTGTATTCATGTCAATATGAGGATCTGCTCCCTTCCATAACCCAAATATACAGTTGAGCCCCGAAAAATACCTTGACCAGTGGTGTACAGTATTATCCATATTATACACACTTGATACCCTCCCCCTTCCTCCAAACACCCCTCC
This sequence comes from Neoceratodus forsteri, assembly GCA_016271365.2. Classification (NCBI taxonomy): domain Eukaryota; kingdom Metazoa; phylum Chordata; order Ceratodontiformes; family Ceratodontidae; genus Neoceratodus; species Neoceratodus forsteri. The sequence continues at coordinate 1,272,779,728 of CM057450.1, read as the reverse complement.
TATTCTCTATTCCCCTAATTTCGCCCAATAAACCCCCAACTAATATACTAAACACTTACCTTACCCCTTTTCACCCCCAGTTCAGAGAACTGCAACACCCAACAATCCGTAGGTGCGCCGATATCTTCTCACAGAGTGATACGCACATGTCCCCCACCCGCCTCCCATCCCCCCATTGAACAAGCAGTATGCCAAACCCACATACATTTAAGTTGGTTGACTCTCTGAATCATAAAAGGAAAAAATGGCAGTGTAAATAAGCAGATCCAAAAGCTCTGAAACTGATAACTCGAAAGCCAGTAGTATCATTTGTTCCATCCTTACAAAGCCCTCAAACAGGGAGAAACAAATGAAGGAATAAAATAGCCACACTGAAGAGAAAAGGCAAAAACTAGCAGTTTAAAGTGAGTCTCCGGATGTCAGTTGGCACCATTATCGGTCTCCTGTAACTGCCATTGCAGTAAATATAGTCCCTCGCATCTCCGGTCACAATATCTTGCATCCAAAAGAAATAGAATATCTTGAGTGTCCAGCTTATCCCATCAAGTACTTGCCAGTCTAAGAGACTGGATCCGAAGTAATTCCTTCTGTTTTCTCCCAGCATTGGATGGTACTTAGGCCTTAGTCTCTTCCCGTGGTATAACTTGCAGGATGCTGTCCAGTCATTCAAATTAGTTAGCTCTCTTAAGCACACAAAAAAAGGAAAGAGAAAGTACCCAACTGTGTTAGTAGACATAGCAAAACATTTTGGATTGAGTGGCTCAGAGGCTAGTAATATCGCCTTGCTCCATCCTCACGAATCCCTTGAACAGGGAGAAGCTGAAGGGGAATTAAATGGGCACATCAAAATGGGAAGAAAAAACAGAAACTAGTGGCTGAAAGTAAGTCTCCGGATGGCGATTGGCACCATTTTCAGTCTCAGGTCACTGCCACTGCAGTCAAAAAAGTCCCTCATATCTCCGATCGCTGTATCTCACAGCCAAAGGGAACTGAAATCCCCGAGTGTCCAGGGTGTCCCATAAAGAATCTGCCCAATACAAAGTCTGATTCTGGAACAGTTCCCTTCTTTCATTCCCCCCGCATTAGACAATGTTTAGACCAAGAACTCCTCCCATGGCATAATTCGCAATACACTGTCCATGTTTTCTGTATTCACTTCAAATTGATATCCTGATGATTATATGATAAGCTTCAGTAGTGTCTCATTTACAAAAACCCTGCTACTGCAATCTCTCATCGGTTACAACCTTGGTACTTTCTCTCAATCCGCTCCCTTAACCAGTTCAGGAAATAATTCTCTAAGCTCCTTCAGAGCCTGTTCCTTAGTTTCCAAAGGGATACACTGATCCTGATGCTTGATCTGGAGCACTGCAGGGTATCGCATTTTGAAGGGCTTTCCCACTGCAATCAATTTGGACACTATCGGATGCATTTCTTGTCGTTTCGCCCTGACCGACTGAGGCAGATCTTGTGCAATCCTGAGCCAATGTCCTTCCCATAATATTTCTCGCAAGTCTCTGACCTTGGCCAGGATATATTGTTTATCCAGAAAATTAAGCAAGTGACAGATTAGGGGCTGTGAGGGCGAGTTAGGGAGTGGGAGTGGACGCAGGGCCCGGTGTGCTCACTCAATAATATACGCGGCTCCATTAAGAGAAAGGCCTGCAATCTTCTCAAAGAATTTCTGTAAAAATAGAATTGGATTCGAGCCTTCTTCTTTTTCAGGCACACCAAATATTAAGATATTGTTTCTCCTACTCCTCCCCTCAAGGTCTTCTAGTTTCTCATCAAGTTTTTTCAGCCTTCTCCCGAACTGCACAATCGCCAGCTCACTCCTGTCTTGCTTTCTCTCTAGTGAAAGGAGCTTAGCTTCTGAATCTACCAGTCTCGTAGTCAGGGCTTAGCCGCGTATTTTGTGCAAAGCTTCTCCAAAATATGCAAAATCCAGGCAAAGTTCAAGGTAGTAATCACAGTGCTAAAACTGGTACAGGTCCTGACATTTCACCATAGTGATGAACAGGCAGGGCTTCCTCAGAATTAGTTCCACAAGACAACATAGCAAAAGAAAGAGACCCAATATAGCTTGGGGGTCTGTAGGTGAAAGAGGAGCACCCCCAAGGAGCACCTCAAATAAAAATAAGAACTAAGTCCCCTGAAGAAACCCTTATAGGATGAAATGTTGGGATGCCTTGCATTAAAAATGGATTGATTAGGGCAGTGTGGACGCTGTTTCTTTTACCTTTTTGAGAAAAAAAAGCATTAGAACTCCCCTCCCCACACCCTTTTTTAAGTGCCAGTTTTTAAAAGTTGTTTCTGTTATGGAGAGATATGTCTGAGGTAGACATGTAGCAGGTGCAGTCCTGAGCCAGAATATAGATAGGGAAGAGCATTAGTACTGTGTAACAGTAGGAAACTGCACATCACTGAGAAGTAGTCTACATTGAAATGAAGGCTTTATAGCCAAGTGGGTAACTAAACAGACCCAGCATATTTAAATTATCAAGGGGCAGTTTGTTTCAGTTTACTTATCTCAGGAAAGCAGGCTAGAAAGTTTGTTGTGTCCTCCAGCTCCTGCATCATCGTCGTCTTCTCCCCGCCAAATTAGTGCAAAATATTGAACAGCTGGGCAAAATATAGCAAGTACCTGAAGGTTTGTGGCCTGGTGTACTTCAGGACGGTCGTTCTTCAGCCGGGCATCCTTCGGGTGGTGGCTGGGGTGGTTGTTGCGGTGAGTGTGGCAGCAATAAATACTTTTTTTTTTAAACGGCACAGCGAGGGCAGCGAGAGCAGTGAGTACAATACAAATTTCAAACTTGGTTAAGTCACGATCGAGAGCAGCTAAAAGCAGCTAAAAGTAGTGAGGTTCTCTGGCATTCTCTGGTGTCCAAACCGTGTGGTTTTCAGCGTTCTCTCCTACTGAAGCACGTTCTCTCTTCCTTCTTCTGGTTTTCCAGCAAATAGGGAGAAGCTGCTCTACGTGCCTGCTTTTAAAGGGACAAACTCCCAAAAGCTCACACTAGCAGCGTGAGTTCCACGAGTCACTGGCAGGAAGTTTTAAATTCCAGCAGCCAATGGGAATTCCATGATTCCATCAGTGATCATGGAATTATGGTAAAACAGTGGCCTTGACCATAGCACATCAATTTTTACTGTCAGCATACCATTCTCTAGCACTGCTGAATGACTGGAATGCTGCATTATGATTTTGAAACAGCATTCCCAAACTGCTGGTGGAAGAACTATTTTATTAAGAATCAAACTATACTTTTAACTGTTTTCTTTTGGAATCATTTTTTAGCATTGCAATAAGGCACTCCCAGGAGTTAGATTGACAGTCAGTTAATCACTCCGTAGGCTGCACTTCGCGCCATATTATGGCCCAAGTGGGTGATTAATAGACTGTTAATCTAAACTTTAACCGTACCTTATTGCTTACATAATAGCAATAAGGCACCCCCAGAAGTTAGATTAACGGCTTAGTGCCACATTACACCACTGGGGGTAATTAACAAACTGTTAATGTAACCCCTGGTCATTAGAGATGCAGCACATTTTTAATCTGCTGGCGAAGTGAACGTGAAGTGGGCACTGCAAAGGGCTCTGACTTCGCATTATCATTATCACTTTGCATTGCCATTATGCCTTAACGTGAAGTAAGGCGAAGTGACAAGTAAATAGGCAGCCCCCCACACATCACATGGCTTACAGTACTGTAAGTCACATGCTTTAGCCAGGCAGGAAGAAAGTGAGTCAGAGAAGCAGTTTCACTTTTCTACTTTGCATTTGTAGAGGGAGAAGGCTTTGTGGAGAGGGGAGGAGAGTAGTCAGTGACTGAAAGTGCTTTATTGCCTTTGAATGAAGAAAAACAACAGCTTTTTTAAAAGCTATATCTTTATTTAGTTTTTGTATTGTGTTTGTGATTTTTTTTTTGGTAGTGAATTTTTTTTATAAGTTATGTTTTGTTTTGTGTGTGTTGGCCCCAGGGACTTGTGTCAGTGGGAAGAATGGACCCTGGAGAAGGCGAATCGCTGGCCCATGGGCGCAGTCAGGGGAAGGGAGTGCAGACACGTGGGGGTGGTCATGTGATGCTGGACCCTCCTGACTCCTGGGTGTTGCTTCCCCCCATGTGGAAGCAACAGCAGCAGCAGCACCAGGGCCACTGGTTGCTGCTGTGCATCCACCTTCTCCGCCACTACCACCACCACCAGTAGCTGCTGTAGGGGCTCCAGCAGCACCCCCTCCACCACCTCCACAGCCACAGGAGGTGCCCCTGGAAAACCTAGGTGGTGCAAAGACTGTGTCTGGTCCCCCCCACAGCTCCCCAGTGTGGGAGTTTTTTAACTCTGTGGGGGGAGACAGCACAGTCATGGTGTGCCATCTGTGCGGTGTGCTGGTGCACCGTGGCCCCCCGGGGGACACATTCGGGGACCAGTGGCCAGAGCACCCACATGTTCAACCACCACAATGTGGAGTGGCAGGCTGCCATGGAAGGGGCCAGGCATCCACCTGCTGGCCCTTCTGTGGCAGTGACTGAGGGTGCTGCTGGGGTTGAAGTTGTGCCTCACCACCACAGCAGGAAGAGGGCCAGTACAGCAGTTGTACCACCACCACTGCCACCACAGCCACCATCACCACCCTGTCCACCACCACCACTACCTGGATTTCCACCTGCAGTGGACCCCGCCACAGTCCCTGCAACAGAGGCCAACATGACCCTGGTGTGGGAGGCCCTGTAGGAGACTAATCAGAGGGTCTGTGCTTTGCAGCAGCAGGTCAACACAATACAAGAACAGCAGCAGCAAATAGTCATAATGCTGCAACTGCTGCTGGACCACCACGGCATCCCACGGCCACAGTAAAGGATTGTTTTCTGGACCCCACCCCACCCACTACTGTGTTGTACTGTTTTTGTGTGTTTTTTCTTTGTTGTTGTTTAATAATACACATTTTCCCTTCCAAGGGAATCTTTCTTGCGCCACATAGTGCAATACATTTCTGTGAAAACTGCCCGTAATTTCATTACAGTGTGTCATGTGACGGAGGAATTCCCATTCTGAAAAGCCGCCCACATTCTGCCCCCTTTCTCAGCAACGTTAGGACATGATGCCAGGGAGAGCACGGGTGCGTGTTCCATTACAGTGAATGTCCGATTGTCTGGCAGCTTTCTGAATGTTTCATTATGTTATAATGGTCAGCTTGTGATGAAACGTGTGGGCACATTTCCAGTAAGAAGAGTCTTGTTAGTGGAAACGTTCCCACATTTCACCACAAAGTGAACCTTATAACATAACGAAACATTGGGATAGCTGCTGGACTTTCACTATAGTGGAGCATGCACCTGTGCTCCCCCTGGCATCACGTCCTAACATTGCTGAGAAAGGGGGGCAGAATGTGGACAGCTTTTCTGAACGGGAATTCCTCCATCACGTGACACACTGTAATGAAATTACGGGCAGTTTTCATTAAATATATTGCACTCTGTGGAGCAAGAAATATTCCAGTGGGAGGAAGGCCCCACATATTAGGTTATGTGCTCACCATAACTATGTAACGTGGTGAATCTCTGTAAAGCAGCAGGTCAACAATCTGTTGAGAACTCTGACCTATATTTTTTTAATGCTATGTTACAACTTTCTTTACTTACATCCTGACTGGAATGATACGAGAATTTCCAGTAGTTGAGTCTGCTGTACTACCTTTTTTTATGTGTGAAATAATGAAAGGAGAATTCCTTTTAAATTGGTGCTGACCAGGTCTTTGTCATTGTTTTCCTCTGCTTTTCTCCATCACATCAGTTAGTTGTTATATATCACTTCTGTTGTAAATTAACAGTTATGCAGCAGGCAATATTTTATGACACCACGGAATAATATTTATTGAAAAGCAGCTGCAAATAAATACAAACCTGGTCAGAAAAATATTGGAAGGCGTGCTCTTTTTTTTTTTTCATACATGAAAAAAGTAGTCAACTAAGTAAAGCAGGCAGAAATTGTGAAAAGAAGCATATCATTCAAGTCACAACTCGGAGGTAACTATTGGTTGTGGCAATGTAGAGTAGCATAAAAAGTACAGTTCAAAGCTGTCACAACATTCTTGCAATGCTGCATTAATTGATAATGTCAGTATTACATCATGAGCTCTCAACAATCACACAACACACAAAAGTGGCACAGAGTCCCCAAATTTTTTCTGCAGTCCCAAAATGCATCCTCCTTGTATGCAGAAAATTGACAAGTGGTAACACAGTGAAATGGGAGTGTTTCAGCACACACAAAGTCCCCCAGAATTAATAGCGCACTCAGTCATCCGCACAGTGGTGGCACAGAGTCCCCAGATTTTTTCTGCAGGCCCTAAATGCATCCTCATTGCATGCAAAGAATTGACAAGTGGTAACACAATGAAATGGGAGTGTTTCAGCACATACAAAGTCCCCCAGAATAAAATGATGACCATGAGTGTCCTGCTGCTGGTCCAATGTGTTCTGCGAGGCAATTCTAGCAAATGCAATGTGATCATCTCAACTGGATGGAAGAGTGCCCTTTGGCTGTACACTACTAGTAGCCTTGGTGAGTAGATATATATAGATATATGTTTGTGTATTTTGTAGGTGAGGAGGGGGGTTGACATGGACATGTACTCATGGTATTGTTCTGCATCACAGGTCACAGAAACTGTTGGTGTGCACATTCCAGTGCTCAATGAGAATTTTTTTGCGTTGAAATTGGAAATGGATAACTCTCAAGCACATGAAGGTACATATTTTTTTGGGGGGGTGGAGCAGAATCATAATTGCTGATTTGTCTGTAATGGTTTATTATTTTGTTACTTCTTCACCGATTTCATCTGCATCCTTCTGGAGTCCGGTTGTTAATTATGGTCATGGTCATCTTATGAAACAACTTCTGCATGTTGCATGTGTGCCCAAGCCCAGGGGAGGGGGGGTGCCTGATGTTGAAGAACTTTTTTGGATAAGGCCACTTTAACAGAACAACAAAGCATCTGGAAGGTTCCTAAAAAAAGAAATGAATGACTTCTTACAACTTAATTGTTATTTGTCCCTCCCTGGTTCTGAATTTCAAGTCAAGTTACATTGAAACCCACATCTTGTCAGCTAACACAACCTGTGTGCAATATTTGCTGCAGTCATTCCAAAGAGGTCCAGAGGCTACTTGCCAGTTTACAAGCAGAGAGCTCCCTTGGACACGACTCCCTTGAACCAACATTTCTTAAACTGGGAGCTCCTGCCCTTGCTGGCCCAGTACGCGATCTGTTCAACCATTTGTTTCTCACTGGTACTGTCCCAGACAAATGGAAAGTGGCTGTAGTTGTTCCTGTACACAAGGGTGGACCCAACACCATTGTTGAAAACTTCCGACCCATTTTCCTTCTCTGCCCCTTGGCAGAATACAAGGGTGAATTGTGTACAATCACCTCCAGGACTACCTGGAACTCCATGCCCTGATACCTCCTTATCAGCATGGGTTCAGAAGGAACCACAGTACCTTTCTGGCATTGATAAAGGTGACCTCTGACATCTTCCAGGCGATGGACCAAGGGTCTATCACCAGAGCCACGTTTGTCGACCTGACAAAAGCATTCAACCTGGTGAACCATGGTCTTCTGCTCCAGCAGCTTCAGGTCCTCAGCCTCGGCTATAATGCCATATCCTGGATCAATAGTTGCTTGTCCTGCCATTCTCAAAGAGTTAAATGGGCTGGCTCTGTTTCTAATCTGAAACCCATAATTCATGGTGTTCCTCAAGGCTCCATTTTGTGCCCTTTACTATTCTCGTTATTCATTAACGACCTACCTAACTTCTCTGGAGGGGCGACAGTACATTTATAGGCAGATGATGCAATCATCTATCGCTCCTCTCCTGATGCTGACTGGGTTAACCGCGTGCTGGCTTCTGTCTTCTCTACCCTCGAGGATTGGTTCTGGGGTAAACAACTTGTCTTGAATACGAGAAAAGCAAAATGTATGATTTTTTTTCCCACCTACCCTCCTCCCAGCACACTCTCTCACTCCTTACTATCACCTCCCTCTCTGGTGATATTCTTGAGAATGTCCACTCCTTTAAATATCTGGGTATTACTCTGGACTCATCTCTACCTCTTAAATTGCATGCATCCAATGTCTCAAAATCTCTGAATCAGCACCTAGGCCTGCTGTACAGGATACGCCCTTTCCTATCCTCTAATTCCTGCCTCGAGATTGCCACATCTTCCCTTATACCTCTTCTAACCTATGGTGCACCCTAGCTGGTCTCTTTGACTCCCTTGACCCTTTCTATACTCTCCAAGGCCTATCTTAGGGTGGGTAGGTTTGCTCTGGGGGTTAGCTCCCATCATCACCACTGTACCATCCTCTCTGCACTAGAATGGCTACCCCATGCATCAAATTTAAGGTACCATTCCCTTAGCCTCCTGTTTAACCTGGTGCACAAATTTACCCCTCCCTGCCTCAGGGAGTTAATACGTTTGAGACAAGCTCCTCATTTCCACAGATCTGCCTCACTCCCCCTACTAACTAAGCCTAATATGCACCTCGCCACTGCACACAAGTCTTTCTCTTTTGCTGTGATATCCAATTGGAACTCCCTTCCACCCTCTGTTCTATCCTGTTCCTCTCTCCCCATGTTCCAATCCACTTTGTATGCCTCATTCACAGCCTCAGTAACCTGTTCCTGTCTCAACTAATGTCTCTTTCCCTACACCTGCCTCCATTTCATTAGGTTGCAGCTTCAAATGTTAGGCTGTCCTGTATGGATACGATGTCTGCTATGCATAATGTGTATATACTGTATGTTAATACCAGCCCGTGCTTTGTATACAATGTTTAGAGATTCATAAAGTATGATTTTCCTGCTAGCTAGCCTCAGCATGCTGATACTTTCACTCTGTACCATACAGCCTGTAAGGTTTTGAGTCTGTTGTACATAATGTGTATACTTGATATGGCCTTGCCTGTGCTTTGTATAATATGTTCTGTACCTTATTCTGTATATTTAACAGCTAACTTGCCTCTGTACTTTGCAATATTTATTTCTATTTTTGTAATGTTTTGTTTTCTACCCCTCCCAGGTTGACCCTGGAAAAGAGACCGCAATTGTCTCAGTGGACTTACCCGGTCACCAACATTCAAATAAATAAAATAAATAAATACCACTGTCATCAACTCTGCTGTAAACCCAGACAGTAGGCACAGCTGTTTACCTTCACTAATCTCAACAGTCAGAATGCGCAGCCAAGAATTTGTATCCAGGATATACCTGGGTGCTGGATACCTGTCTGTAATTCATACCCAGCTGTAACCCTCGTGTGTGCTTGATAGCTCCAACTTTAATTATCAGTAACGGCAGAGTCATCTTCTTTGGTGTGCAGAGTTGTACCATCACAGAAGGGGTGAGATAAAATATGCCTAGGTGGTTTTCTCCTTGTAAAGGAGAGAAACAGTGGGAAGAGGTTCTATTGGTGTTGCCAGAGCCGAAAATCTGAACACTATTCTGGCCCAGCCGAGCAACAACCATTTTAGTTGGTGGTGAGCATCGGTTGCTGAGCCACAAAGATCACAACCACTCTCCTGATGCTGCAGATGCACCCATAGCTGACCCGATGGCAGCTTTGAAGAAATGAGCAAATGAAAAAACGGCATAGCTTGTACAGTCACCTGTTGTATCTTTGCCTGCAAAAGTCTGTCAGAGCTTGCCCAAAAAGCAGGCATTGTTTCAAGTTGTAAAATGAGCAAGGCTTCTTAAGATGCCACCAGAAGCTCGTACTCTTAATGAGCTCACAATACATGATGAGCAGAGGTACATTAATGGGTGTCCCTGGCTTGCTCGCGATTTGACTTGTGGGGAGGAAAGGATTCTGCTGTTCACAACTGGTGAAAACATTGAACACCTGTCAAAAGCCCAATATTGGATTATGGATGGCACCTTTAAAACTGTGCCATCCATTTTCCACCAATTGTATTCTATCCATGCTCCTGTGGGAACAGCAGAAAATTGGAGGATTGTGCCATTAGTTTTTGCTCTCATGTCCTCCAAATCACAAGCAAGCTACCAACGGCTATTTCAAGATCTTCAGGATCTTGCCGATGAGTCGAGCCTCCCTCTGTCACCATCATACATTATCACTGATTTTGAGCAGGCTGCTGTTAATGCCAGTAAAACCGAGTTCACCGAGACAACAAACAAGGGGTGCTTTTTTCATTATAGACAAATAGTCTGGTGCAAAATTCAAAATATGGGGATGGCAACTCAGTACAGAAGTGACCCCGACTTTAGTCTAATGTTACACCACCTAGTCGCTCTAGCATTTCTCTCCCCAAATGAAATAAAGCCTGCATTCCTCAAACTAAAACCTACAATGCCAGACAGTACAGCTTGTTTACTGGATCGGCTCAAGGAGAATTATATTCTGGGCCATGTCAGGAGTCAAATGAGGAATAAAACAGCTATCCAGAGCCCTCCACTTTTTCCACTGGAATTTTGGTCTGTGCATAACCAGTTAGGGAATGATATTCCTCAAACAAAGAATAACATTGAAGCCTGGCCCCGGAGGCTGAGTGCCTTAATAGGCGCAGCAGCACACGTCGGAACAACTGGTGACTGAAACAACTATCAAGAAGATTGTCCGAGGCTTGCCCAGAGCCCCACTAATGAAATGTTATGCTGTGAGAGAGGAAAAATGTCAGTTGTTGTGAGTGAAAGACACAAAGATCACCCTACAATTTCAGCGTGGTATTGCACACAGCCATACACTGTGAACAGTATAAGACAGAAGGCCGGCACTGAACTTTTTAATAGTTTAATAATTTTATATATTTTTTAACTTTTTTTAACAATAAAGAATGGATTTTAATTAAGGACTACTGGGTGAACTGGGAGAAAAGAAAATTCATCTGATGGTAAGCAACCCTTCAATTACTTAATTTGCAGTTGCTGTATTTCAAAAACATATGCTGTTTTAGTACATGCTTTTGCATTGCAAATACTTAGTTTACTGTTGCTGTATTTCAAAAAACATATGCTGTTGCTGTATTTTGAAAAAATATGCTGTTTCAGTACGTGCTTTTTGCATTTGCGTGTTGTCCCACAGTATACTATTATAGAGCTGTTTCAGTACGTGCTTACAGATTTGTTGTTTCTCAGTGTATGCTGTTTCAGTTTATTTGATGGCAATGACGGGCATTTAGGTGTCGGGATTTTGTTTGACGGGGATATGACTTGTCAGGCATTGTTAATTTGGGGATTTCAGTAACGGGAAATTGAATGTCGGGAAACTGTATGTCGGGATTTTGTACGGATCCCATTATGGGGAATATAAACATACAGTTTTCCTACAGGGATAAAGGACTAACCATACATTATATCTATATAAAGCAAGGAGGAAAACCATAGAGGGCATAGAGATATCAGGAAAGAGGGAAGTGGGTTCAGTCGTGTATGGGGTGGAAGACCAAGCTAATGGAAGACAGTTAGTATAAATGCCAGGAGTCTTGAAAATACAGTGGAGACCCTACTGGCAGTGGTGGTGTGGAACAACCTGGATATAGTTGCCATCACAGAAATGTGGGCAGCGCACACCATGACTGAGACCTTACTATCCAGGGTTATAATCTGTTTAGAAGGAACAAGAAAAAAATCAGGTGAGAGGGGTTGCACTATACACTTTAGGGACTGCATAAAGTCAGCAGATGAAAACCACCTGGGGTGGGGAAGGGGTAGAAACAGTCTGGATTCAGCTGGTAGCGTAAGGAAGGAAGGCCACCAAACCAGTATGAGTATGGGGACAGGGTACTGGAGGACCAAATCTGAAGGACAACCAATATTGGCAAAGTAATCATAATCTACCCATTGTAGATTGGGAGATGCTGAGGGCAAGGTGTGCAAGTAGTTAAATTATTTTTGATTCAATACAGGGTGGTTTCCTCATGCAATGGGTGGAGGAACCAAGCCAGTGTGGGTCATTCCTCAACTCTGTACTGTCAAATATGGACATACTGTAATAGGAGACGTTATGAGCCAAAACACCCCTTTGGATGAGTGAACACAACTTGATGTGGTTTATTATAGTTCTGGAATTCCAGTGCCCCAAGTCAAAGACAATGGTGCTTAACATCAGGACAGACTATTTTGGGGAAATGGGGAGAGATCCTCTGGGACAATTTGAGGGGGGGGCATAGTTGTGGGTAGAAAACAAGTGGGACATAAAGGGATTGGGGAAGGAGTAAGGCAAAGGCAGCTTTAAGAATAGTTGCAGAAGTTAAGGAAAAGAGCAAGGCTGACTTTAAGTACATCGGAGAGAAAAGGAAAACCAAGGAGGACATAGTGAGATTTAAATCATGGACAGACTGGGTAGAGAATGACAGGAAGAAGACTGATATCCTGAATGAGTACTTCACAGTAGAGGTGGGTGCCACTTCTGGGCTGTAAAGTACAGCCATACAGGAAGGGTATACAGAAAAGTAGAAGTGGTTCCAGTGCTAGCAAAAGGGTGCATAAGGGCTAAGATATTAAGAGTGGGAAAGTCTCTGGGAGTGGACTGGTTGCACCCTAGAGTGCTGAAGGATCTGGGACAGGGATTAGCAGTGCCTCTAGTGGACCTGTTCATCTGTTCCCTGGAGGCTGAAATCATCCCAGCTGACTAGAGAAGAACAAAGAAGCTCCACCTCCATAAGACTAGTGCGAGGGATCTAGGGGTCAAAGAGAAGCTAGCTAGGTGGATAAAAAAATGGTTAGGGCAGAGAAGCCAGAGGGTAGTACTAAATTGGGAGCACTCCATGTCAGAGATGTGATAATTGTGGTGACGGAGGGGGTGGTACTTGGACCTCCACTGTTCAATGTGTTCATCTACATCATCAGTCAGAGATAAAGTGAAAAATGTGTCTCTTCTCTGATAATACCAATACTGGTGGGATGGTAGACCCTATGAGGGGATTCAAGGATATAGAAAGGACCTATAAAGACTGGAAAGGTGGTCTAAGATTTGGCAGCTGAAATTCAATGCCAAAATGCAAGGTTATGCACATAGCCAAGGGTAACCTGCCAATGGAATATTGGATGGGAGAGAAAACAAATCAGCCAGACCACAGAGGAGAGAGACCTTGTGGTCATCATAAGTCATAGTCTCAAGTCAATGGCCCAGCATACCAGAGATTTTGGCAAAATCAACAGGATGCCGAGATGCATAGGGAGGGATTTCTCGAGTAGAAGGAAAAGGGTACTGCTGCCCCTCTATGGATACCTGATAAGGCCACACCAGTTCTTTTTCTCATATCTGAAAAGAGACAGGGATAGGGATAGTGACCTCACAGAGACGGTCCAGAGGCTGCCTACTAATTAAACATGAAGGGCACGCTTAGTGCAATACTATCCTGAAGATTTATACCATAAGAACAGTAAATCATTCTCAACTAACAGACATAGACATAGAGTAGTTTTACATGTTAGTTTAATAGTTGATCGCTTTTTTTGTTTATAGATTGATTTTATTTTCGTTATTATGTTACGTTACGTTACGTTATGTTTAAATTGTCAGTTTCCTCTCCAGGGCAGTGGCAAAGTGGGATGTAGACCTCACCTGGAGAAGGAAAACTACAGAGTTACATGTGAGTCATGCTTCTACATTTCTGTTCTATACAACATGGTACACATGCTTCTATGCTTCAGAATGTATACGGATACCGATGGCATGTACTAATTATATGGACTGCTCAATAGCTTGTATGTGTGTCTGTGCATAGTGCTCATAATAAAGTTGAGGTACAAAAAGAAAAGATAGTCCGGAGGCAAGCTACACAAATAATGCATGGACAGCAGGGAAAAGCATCTGAGAAGCATCTGGCCAGTCATAGCATGTTATTGATGGAGGCCAGATCGGAGAGCAGTGACATGATTGAATCATCTAAATTCCTGAAGAGAACAAATATGGTAGATTTTTTTTTTTTGCATATTCTTTTTCTGCTCCGTTCCTATGGGGAACTCTCTCAGGCATCCACTGCACTCCACGAGCTCTACTTCCCACCTGAAGCTCTCTTCCTTACCCCGCAGCAGCCCAACAGATCCCCTAGCTCTGCACCTCCCTAGGTGGGGTCTCCCTATCCACCCAGGACACTCTATCTGTAATCCAAAGTGCTGGCTGGGCAGTTGGCCTGGTGAGGAGGGAAGTCTGGTGATAGAGTGTGGCTCGCCGGGATGAGGTGCCATCACCTATCCCTGAGGACAGGGATTTTCTTAGTTTTTCCTTACCTGGGAATGTGGCATGCAATGATGCCTGTGCATGGCTGCCTGCTGGTGTCTGCCGCACTCCGCCCCTTATGTTGGCTGGTGTTCCTGCAACTCCCCTGATCTCCATTGGGAGCCACTAGGACATTGAACAACCCTGGATCCCTCCCCAGGGAGAGGAGAGCTGTTCTCCAGATGCTCCATCCTCTCCCTCCCCTGCCAGCCTCCAGCTCCCGAGTCTGTCACCGAACTTGGGTCACCGTAGTGGCACGAGATGTGGTGTCCAGTGCCTTAACCCTCTGCACCACCAGGTTGGCCACAAATATGGTAGATTGACAGGATCTGGTCAAGCAACCGGAGGTATTGACAACCAGGGATACAGGGGTGATGAATGTGGATAGGGCAGGAAGATGAAGAAGTAGGATAGTAGGTTGCAATGACTGCAGAGCAGCCATCTTCTTAAGTATTGCATGGAGGGTGGAAAGGGGGTGCTTGGTATGCAGGCAGCTTCAACAGTTAAGACAGGAGATTGTATGGCTAAGGGGGGAGATATGAAGAGGGGCAGGGATGGAATGGGGGGACATCCAGGACCAAGGGACCATGGAGCTTATGCAGACATCCTAGCCAATAGGTTCAAGGGAGGAGGAGAAGATCAACCAAGCAAAAACCACCATATCAGAAGGTAGCAAAGGAAGCAGAGGCAGGGAAGTGTACAGTGGTCAAGGACAAGAATAATCTTAAGACACAGGCAGGGGACGTAGGGAAGGCACTAGACGGAATAACAGGTGTGGCTAAAACCATGTCCAGGAAGAGCAGTAATAGATACTCAGTGCTGGCAAGCCTAGAGAGCCAGGAGCAGGGGGGATCAGCGATGGGATAGGAGTAGTGGGGGAGAGTGTAGACAGTGAGACTATTAGTCTGAAAGAAGGGGATGGCAATGGGGGAGGAAGAAGATGATGCAGAGCAGATGCTGAGGTAGTTGGAAGGGGGAAAGTGACAAGGAAGGAAGGGGAGATGCAGGATAGTGGGGGAAGGAGGGGTTAGGGGTGTGATTCTGACACTGGTGTGGGGGCTTGGTGAACAAGAGGACAAAGGGCTGGGGGTGAGGTGAGGCCACCTAGTGTGGACAGAGGGAAGGAAGGAAGGAGCAAATAAGGAAAAGGGCAGTGCAGGAGAAAACACAGGCATGGGTAGCGAGGTTAGTGAGGGGGTAGGGGACCAGGATATTGGGTCATAGTTGTGGGGGGACTCCTATCTTAGAGGGGTGAGATGGAGGGCAAGGGCACCAGAAAGGGCCACATATGGGTGAAGTGCCTTCCAGGCATGACAGTAGGAAAGGTGGGGCAATTTCTTTTAAAGTGTGTGAAGAGGGAAAGGGAGAAACCACACATAGTGGTGCACCTAAGCACAAATGACCTGGCAGGGGACACAGTCAGGGAAGTGGAAGAGAGGTTCAGAGAACTGGGAAAACAATGTGAGGTGGTAGGGCACTCAGTCACTTTCTCAGTTCTCCCAGCACCGAAGACAAGCACAGCCAGGAAGCAGCAGATAGGTAAGCAATAAGATGTGACAGGGTATGAGTTGAACATATATTACCACACGGCTGGGGCATAGTAAGTCACGAGGCCGCAGGCAGAGTGACTTCAGCCCCAGCCGTGTGGTAATATATGTTCAACTCATACCCCGGAGGGTCTTATTGCACTTATAAAATGGAGAAATTTCAATATAAATGAAAAAACTGTGAGAAAATTTAGTTTTCCATTAAAATATTGCTTTATTTGAACAGCGTCCATATGCAAGGGGAAATAGTCCTTTTAAATGACACTTTGTAAACAATTAATAAGGCAGTAAAATCTGCTGTAAAATCTTTACTTATTTTAACAATTAATCAGGCAGTAGCATTTTTCATTTATTGAACTATATGCAACATTTTACAAGAACATAACATTTTAATTTCTGAGTTTTTAAACTGACAAAGAACGTCACACTGAACTGACACACGGAAAAATCATTTAGGCATGTTTATGAAATTGACAGTGCCACTAAAATTGACCAGTTCATTGAAATTAAAACAGGTACTAGGAAAGTTTATAGGGCATTCGTTGCATTCAGGTGACTGCACGGGTAAATCCGTTGCCTGTAATGAAGCACAAGCGCTACTCGCATACTTTATTGCTTCTTGCCACAGAGCAGATTCAGGACCAGGGAGACTTGCTGTCGGGGTGAGTGAGCAGCATTTCCTGGGCTAATGTTTTCACTTTTCAGCAGCAGTACTCTGTTTTTTTTTCTTTTCAGTTTCAATTGTTATTGCATCCTGCCCCAGAATGCCGCTCCATTTTTGCGATCGGAGCAATTGGTGGACCAGTAGGATCATAGACTGGCTTCGTTTCGGTGGCCAGTCACAGACATAATTTCCCGGTGCTCACAGCCAGCTTCAGATAACAGATGTACTGCAGTAGCACAAACGGAGTGATTAGTGTACATTTGTGACAGGTCAACTTCCTTGCTTAACGAGTCATCATAGTTGAAAGGAAGTTTAACCCCATCTGCTCTTGACTATACCATGTATCTTGGGTATCTAGAAAGTCCTGTGGCAGTTTACGAGGGTGGCAGTACAGGGATTTTGCATCTGGAGGTAATTTAGATATGTATTTCTTCAGATTTTGGACAGGGCAAGATGGGGATTCAGGGTTGCCATAAATGAAACCACGGTACGATTCTTAGTTGGCTTGTCTAGGATCGTTATGATTTTTGGTGTGTTCATTAAAACACAGGCTTGAAAATTCCTTGGCTGTTTCATCATACTGGAATTTAAAGCTGCCAGGTTTAAAAAAAACGCAATCCTTCACGGCCGCGCCTGGCCATGTACAGCTGGATGTCCAGCCACACAAGGCCAGGCACAGTATTAGGTGACAACACTGCAGAGTTCCTTAATTTACTTAAATCAACATTACTGATAGGAGGATGATGCTTTGAACAGGCTTTTTGTTCTCGCCTGTATTTTTTCATTACTGCAACAAACACATTGTTGCTGGATGTAAAGGCTTGATCTGTGATTATGTTGATTTTTCTGCCTACTGCGGTACAATTTAAGTGTCTATTTAAGGCTGCCCTTAAACTACAAAAACTGCTCAGTGTATACTCTTTGCTATCAGCATTACAGACTTCCTGGTAGAACTTGTGGAATGTGCCATTCAGCACTTTGGCAGAAGCAGTTTTAAAATCAACATTTATTTTCCGTGATGAAGCCCAGTCATCAAACACTTTTATTCCCTATGTGGTGAAATGCTTAAGTGTTAATTTCATTTAATTTCATTAGTCCTCAATTACATTTGAACCATTTTCATTTACAAACTGATGCCTGCTTTTTCCCGCCACTGCTTTTGACACTGACAGCTGAGACTCGCTACTGTTGTCTGCTGCTTTTTCAGAAGTAATGCTGTTTTTTTATACATTATTATTATCATTTTTAAATATTTCCTCCAGCTCCTTTTTCAGTTATTCTAACATTGAAGTTAACTAAAAACTCGCTCGACATATTTGCTTTATTAGCATTCAACATTCTAATTTGGAGCATTGATTCGTATGCCTGTGCTTTTTTCTCTTATGTGTAATACATATATTACATTGGTTTTCTAGCCAATCACTATGCTTATTTTTTCCTGCCCATTTTATAAAGGAGTTCAATGCATGGTTGGGGGAATGGTGCCAATCCAGGGTGTATGGACTGCTAGGCGACTGGGGCACTACATGGGGGAACAAGAACATGTATGCCCCTGACAGGCTACATCTGAGTAGAGAGGGTACTGGAACCCTGAAGTGGTGGCTAGGGGAGTATATAGCTACAAAGATTCCGTTAAACTGGGTGGGGGGGCACAAGGTTGGAAGACAGAGAGGCCAGTAGGCCTCCCCCTGAAGAGAGGCCAGTAGGCCTCCCCCTGAGCCAGCAGAAAAAGAAAAAGGGAGAGTTCAATTGTGGGGGGAGGAAGAGTACACTACTGAAGGGCACAGAAGGGAGGGGGTAAATTGGAGGGTAGTCTCCTTGAATGTAAGGAGCCTGGGAAACAAGGCCACTGAATTGCAGGCAAAGGCAGAAGGAGGGGTGAACATAGCGGCCATCACTGAAACGTGGCCACCCAGTACCAAGAGTGGGACCTAGTGATCTCTGGGTACAAATTGTACCAAAAGGCTAGGGAAAGGGGAGGAGTGGAATTATATGTAAAAGAGGAAATATCTTGTAGCAGGGATGAGGGGGAGGAGGGCAGAACAGAGGCCTTATGGGTACAGATACAGGACCCGAAAGGAAGGAAGGTGAGGATAGGGGTGGTGTACAGATCACCAGCTCAAAGCGAAGATACTGACGGGGAGCTTGGGGAGCAGATAAGGAGGGTCTTTGCAAAGGGTCATACCATGATAATGCGGGGCTTCAGTCTGCCAGGGGTGGAGGAGAATACCCCTGCTACCTCAAACAACAGGGAACAGGTCCTCCTGGAAGCTTTCCAAGACAGCTTCCAGGTGCAATTGGTAAGAGACTCTACCACGGAAGGAAATATACTGGACCTTGTGCTGACAAATGGGAAGAACATGCAGGGGTTGGAGGTGAGGGATCCCCTGGCAGGGAGTGACCACAACACAGTGTGGTTTTCACTTGGTATGAGTAAGGAGACAACCAGTAGAAGGAAAAAGGGGTTTACCCATAGCGCTTTGACAGCACTAGCGCTGACATCCCCATACAGGGGCGGCTGCAATGCCAACTGTCAGCATTGTAGCCATGGGGATGTTGGCATAGACAATCAGGGGACCCTACACCCCCCAGCCTCTAGGATTCTAACTCCAAGTTGGAGTTGGACCAGGGGGGGCAACACCCAGCATGGAAGTCCAGATCGGCACACAGATCACCACAGCAACAGGTGGATTTTGCCTGATTCCTGTCGCTGTGGTGGTCTTTGCTGTGCCGGAGTCGCTGTGGTAATGGTATACCTGGCAAAGGTATTAGACTTCAGATGGGCCAGCTTTGGAAAACTGAATGGCATTCTGGAGGGACATATCACCAGAATCCAACCACACATGGAAGCAGAAGACAGGGAGGAGTACATGAAGAAATCAAGATAGGTGAGCAGAATGGTCAGGGCAGCCAAGGCAGCAAGGGAGCTGAGGCTGGCACAAGGGATAGGTGAGGGAGAGAAAGATTTCTACAGATACATAAGGGAGAAAAGAAGCTGTAAGGATTAAATAGTTAGGATTAAGGTGGCCAATGGATGGCCTAAGAATAGGGTGGAACAAGCAGAAGCACTCGATGACTACTTCTGCTATGTATTTACCAAGGAAAAGTAGGAGCCAATGCCACAGGGGAAGGGAACAGTGGGTATGGGGGGGCTGAACCAACAGAGATGGAAATACCAGACAGCAGAGTGCTAGAGAGTCTTAGAGCACTGAGGGTGGATAAAGCACCAGGTCCAGATGGCATTCACCCCAGGGTGTTGAGGGAGATGGCAGAGGTCCTGGCAGGACCACTGGCGGACTTGTTCACAACCTCCCTGAGGACTGGATGCATGCCCCAAGACTGAAGGATGGCACATCTGGTGCCCATCCATAAAGGTGGGCCCAAGAATGAGCCAGGGAATTATAGGCCAGTCAGCCTCACCCCCATCATGGGGAAGCTCATGGAGACTATCCTCAAAGGGAGACTTGTAACCTTTCTGGAGGAGAATAGTCTCCAGGACAGCAAGCAGCATGAGTCTGTCACTGGCAGATCCTGCCAGACAAACATGGTAGACTTCTATGACTGGGCAACAAGGGCTATTGACAAGGGCCATGCAGTGGATGTCCTATACTTGGTCTTCAGCAAGGCATTTGATTTAGCACCACATGGGAGGCTGCTTATCAAATTGGGTCATCTGGGGGTGGGGGAGAGAATGGTGGAGTGGATCAAAGACTGGCCGTGGGATAGGCAGCAGAGGATTGTTGTAAGGGGGGAATTCTCTTCCCCAAGGGCTGTGACAAGTGGGGTTCCACAGGGATAAGTGCTGGGTTTGGTGCTGTTTAGCATTTTCATTGCTGACATTGCAGATGGAGTTAGTAACAAGATCAGCCTGTTTGCAGATGACACAAAGATTGGAGCAGTGGTGGACAGCACAGAGGGGTGGCTAGGATGGCAGGAGGACTTGGATAAACTAGAATGTTGGTTGGACACATGGCAGCTAGGTTTCAATATAAGGAAGTGCAAGGTTTTGCACATGGGAGCCAAAAACCTCAAGTTCTGCTACAGACTGGGGGTTGTACAGTTATCCAATACAGAGGAAGAGAAGGATCAAGGGGTGATAATTGTCACACCCACACTCAGCAGGTCAGGCCCTCTGCTGCCACAGTGCCAACCTATGAGTGCAGTATTGTGAACAGGAAAAAGACAGGGTAACCCTCCTGTCTGCTTGTGGGTCCAAATCACCTTTAGTCTCAAGTTCTGGGGGGATTCAAATTGTGAACCTTATGCTAGCGTACCCAAATGTACAGGCTCAGATAATCTGCTCTTCGGAGGGGGGGTGCCAGATAGCTTTCACCTAAGGGCACCTAACCAGGTATCCAAAAATGAACCCTTAAAACCCTATAAAAGACCGTAGGTATATTCTTTCCTTTTCCCAGTTTACTAACACCATCAAGCTTATGAATAGGTTTGCCAGTCTTAACCCTCCATACATCACATGCAAAAGAAAGAACTTGGAAGACACACCCAGGCAGTCTCTTTCAAATGAAAGGTTTACTTAAAAATAGATAAAAATATGTAAAATGTAAACACAGAACACTATATCACAAAGCATACAATCATGTAAAAGAAAAGCAAAGAAACTGCAGACAAACTCCAACCAACATACAGTTAGACTTTTTCCAATCTAATGTATTACCTCTATAAGTGCCTTAGTTAGGTCTTGTTTCCTAAGAGTCTAAAAAGAAAAAGCCTCTCAGTTGAAACACAGAATACAGGTTAAACTCTGTTTCCACACCTTCTTTGATGTCATCTAGCTCCTGCTTTTAGAATACAAAAATTATACAAACAATGATCTTCTTGTCAGGAGATATTTTAAATACTGTGACTTCAGCAAAAACTAAATTCCCAATATGACTCCTTAATTAACATCCCCTCTTTGATCTCAAGTAGTTCCTCTTCCCAGGCCACATTAAAGGAGTTTATGACCTTTCACAGGAATCAGCTCATCTGAAGTCATAAAATGTATATTTTAGTTTCCCAACTTCAGAGGCAGGAGATCATAAAAAAAATATAAAATGCAACTTTTCAAGGAAGGTAATTGCATTACAGAGACCTCCTGGTTTAATATATCCTGTTATTCTCACTAAAACCTGGGGGTGGGGTCACCCAGGAGCACAGGATGTCTTATGTGAGACACCTCACATACCATATTCTATATTACAAATATCATAGAACAATCATAACCAGCTGGCCAAAAGTCACAATCCTCTCCACCTAGACTGAATTTGGGGCTCTATCCCTTGCATGGGATGAGCTTCCCAAGTCAGTTCACTCCTCATAAACACGCAACAGGCCATCTGTGTTCTGATTGGTCACTCCAGCCCTATGTAAGATTGTCATGTCATACTCTTGCAAGGCAAGACTCCATCTTAACAGTCTACCATTAGTTTTTCCCATTTGGGTCAGCCAAATCAGGGGGTTGTGGTCCATTTGTACCTCAAAATGTTGCCCATATAAGTGTGTCTCTAACTTCTTTAGGGCCCACACTATGGCAAGACACTCTTTTTCCACAGTACAGTAAGCCTGCTCCCTGGGAAGTAACTTTTTACTCAGGTACACTGCCAGGTGATCTTTCCCTTGGTTGGATGTCTGATTCAGTAGTGCCCCAATACCCACATCTGAGGCGTCAGTCTGAACTATAAATGGTCTGCTATAGTCAATACTTGTCAATACAGGAGCACTGCACAGTGTCTCCTTCAGTCTAATAAAGGCTTTTTCACTGGCTAGTTCCCAGGTAATTTTCTTAGGCATAATTTTCTTTACCAGGTCAGATAGGGGGGCAGCCAGGGCACTATAATTGGGTATAAATGTCCTATAGTACCCTGCTGTCCCTAGAAAACTCCTGACCTGATTCTGCATTTCTGGTCTGGGCCATGCCTTGATCGCCTCTATTTTTACTTGGTTAGGATGGAGCTGTCCCCGGCCTACAACATGCCCAAGGTACACCACTTCAGCCATGGCCACCTGGCATGTCTCAGCTTTGACAGGGAGCCCGGCCCTCTGTATCCTGCCAGGAAACTTCCCTAAGGTGGGACAGGTGTTCCTCCCAGCTGGCACTAAAGATGGCAGTGTCATCCAAGTATGCCACGGCGTACTCCTCAGCACAATTTAATAACTGGTTCACCAACCTTTGGAAAGTGGCCAGGGTGTTCTTCATTCTGAAAGGCATTACTTTAAATTCAAACAAGCCTATCGAACTGATGAAGGCTGATCTCTCCCTAGCTCTGTCAGTTAAATCTACCTACCAATACCCCTTTGTCAGGTCAATAGTCTTAAGGTAGGTCACCCCTCCCAACTTGTCCAAGAGTTTGTCAGTCCAGGGCATCAGGTGGGCGTCTGACTCCATGACTGCATTCGGTCCACAGTAGTCCACACAGAAACAAGTAGAGCCATCTGGCTTGGGCAAAAGAACTATGGGTGAGGCCCAGGGGCTGGGGGATCTCTGGATTACCCCAAAATCCAGCATTTCCTTGACCTCCCTACTAATGTCCTTTTGGACAGCCTCTGACACCCGATATGCTGTCTGCCATATGGGTGTACATGTCCCTGTCTCCACATCGTGGTTCGCTAAGAGGGTTAGTCCAGGCTTGACACTAAACAGGGAGGCAAAGTCTGTTAAAACCTCCCTTACTTCCTGGATCTTGTTCGTAGCCAGCTGGGGTGACAATTTAACTGCCTCCACAGAAGACCCCCACTTGCTTTCTTCCAGCAAATCCAGAAGGGGGTCTCCTTTGTCCGTCCTCTCCCCAGGACTACATACTGTGAACACCATGTCAGCTCTATTAGCATATGGCTTCATCATGTTGACATGGTTCATTCTTTCTGTCTGTCTTCTGTCAGGTAACTCTATGATATAGTTCATGTCATTTACCTTCCTAACTACTTTGTAAGGTCCTGCCCACTCAGCCTGCAGCTTGTCTTTCTGGACCGGAATAAGGACCATGACTTCCTGACCCGCCATGTACAAGTGAGCTCTGGTTCTGCAGTCATACCACACTTTTTGTTTCTGTTGGGCAGCTGCCAGGTTGCTCTTGGCTGTCCCTATAAGCTACTTCAGCCTTTCTCTAAACCTAAGAATGCAATCCACTATGGGAGTTCCCTGGGTGGTGTGCTTGCCTTCCCAGTCCTTCCAGCTCAAGTCTAGGGGCTCACGTACCCGGCGTCCATATAAGAGCTCAAAGGGGGAAAATCCTGTCGACTCTTGGGGCACCTCCCTGTATGCAAACAATAGGTGGGAAAGGTATTTCTCCCAGTCCCTCCCATGCTGTTCAGCAAATGCTTGAAGCATTGACTTCAGGGTACCATTAAATCTTTCCACAAGCCCACTGGCTTGCGGGTGATAAGGTGTCGTGCACCTCTACACCACCCCACAGTTCTCCCACAAACATTTCATCAGATCTGACATGAAGGAACCCCCTCGATCGGTGATAACCTCCTGTGGAAACCCAACACGGGAGAAAATCCCAAGTAAGGCATCTGCCACTTTGTCTGCCCTCAGTGAGGATAGAACGACTGCCTCTGGGTACCAGGTGGCATAATCCACCACAGTCAGGATGAACCTCTTCCCGGAGGAGCTAGGGGTATTTAAAGACCCCACGATATCCATTCCCACCCTCTGGAATGGCTCCTCCACTATGGGCAATGGAATTAGGGCAGCTTGTGTTTTCTTACCTGCCTTCCCTATTTCTTGGCACCAGTTACAAGACCTGTAATACTCCTTCACCTGCTGGGTGAAGTTGGGCCAATAGAAATTCTGGGCCTGACCTGCTGAGTGCATTTGTGACAGATTGGTTGGCAGCGGTGCGATAAATTTGGTAACATAAGCTTTAACTGTTCGGTGTGTCAGTTTAATACTGTACAGCTCACTTGCAAAAAAAGGCAATGATTTATTTTTTAAAAAGGAAACAGAACTATATCATTTTGCTTACAGTCAAGCTACTACCTGTTTTATTTTTTTTTTAAAGTGCAAGTTAGAGTAGCCATAGTTAGGGAAGAAGATGGCTTCCAACTACAGTGGGCACACTGTAGACTACTTGAGGCAGTTGTGCCAGGACAGAGGAGTCCTGTATGAGGGGAGAGCTACCAAGCAGAACCTCATGGATGTCCTGATGGCACCAGATGCCCAGAGCATCGAGTTACTGACTGTGACTTTAAGGGACCAAACCTTGAGCGTGGAGGGGCTAGCGGCCAGTGCAGTGTCCTGATCCAGTGAGGATGACAGCAGGGCCAGTGCCAGCAAAGGGCCTCAGCAGCAGGGGAAGGTCACCAGCATTCTGGAGCCAGAAGCAATCAGACTGCAGATTGAGTTGCGCAGAATGGAGCTGGAGTTTCAGGAGAAGAGGGAGCGTGAACAGCGAGAGGCTGACCGTGAAGAGCATGAGCGCCAGCAAGCTGCAAAGGAAAAGAGGGAGTGAGAACAGCGAGAAGCTGAACATGAGGAGCGTGAGCACCAGAGGTGACATGAACTGGAGAAGTTACAACTCCAACCACCAGCACCAGAGCAGGTAAGTGGCTTGGATTTAACTGGAACTCCAGAACTGGGTTACAAATTGAATTCCAAATTGATAGCTGAATTTAAAGAGGGGGAGGATATGGATGCCTTTTTAAATTCCTTTGAAAAAGTTTGTATTCCGGCTAAAATTTTGAGGGGGTCCTGGAGCTTCCAGCTATCCCCACTACTTACTGGGAAAGCTCGGGATGCATTGTGTCAAATGGACAATGAGGACAGTAATGATTATAGCAAACTTAAAGCTGCACTTTTAAAAAAGTTTGATTTAACTGCTGAAGCATACACAGCTAAATTCTGTAAGCTCAGGAGAAACTCTGATATGAGCTATGAGGAGCTAGCCACAAAACATTCTGTTTTTAAAATGTTGGTGGAAAGGAATTGAAGCAAACTCTGTAGATGAAATTGAAAATGCTATTTTGTTAGAACAGTTTTTTTGGTCATGCCCAGCAGAGCTGAAAACCTGGCTGGAGGACCAAGATCCCAAAACAGTGCAAGAGGCTGCTGAACTCTCAGACTGCTATGCCAAGAACAGACCTGCTCTGAGAGCAAATGGGACGGGCGGGGCAGCGCAGAAGGGGAAAAGCATGCCTTCAGGGCAGCTAACACCCTCAGTGCCTCCACCAAAACCAGTTAGCCCCAGGTTTCAGAGAAAAGATTTCTCTGAGAAAAGAAATGAATGTTGGGTTTGTAAAGAAACTGGGCATATTGCCAGACATTGTCCCAAATGGGTGCGCAATACGTAACATGGGACTAGGAAAGAAGTGGGTTGTTTGTGTGTCCCTGGAAGCATGCCTGTGAACATGAGGGAACACATGCACCCAGTCACAGTGAATGGTGTACAGACAAAAGGGTTAAGGGACATGGGCATCCCTGACATTGGTAAAAGGGGATCTGGTAGAGCCTGGTCAGCT
Organism: Neoceratodus forsteri; assembly: GCA_016271365.2. NCBI lineage: Eukaryota > Metazoa > Chordata > Ceratodontiformes > Ceratodontidae > Neoceratodus > Neoceratodus forsteri. The sequence continues at coordinate 1,272,753,815 of CM057450.1, read as the reverse complement.
TATACACAATGAATTTGTAACTATACAAGACTTCACTGGTGAGGAGAAAACATTGCCACTCGCTAGTGTTCTCCTAGACTGGGGTGAAACTGGGGGAACTGTGCAACAGGTGGCTGTAGCCAAACCGTTAGCAGTTGACATCATCCTTGGCAACAATTTCAAACAGGGGATGGTGTGTGCAGTTACCCATAGCCAAGTGGGAAGGGGATATTGTAGTTTCCTGGACCCCACAGAAGTTAGTTAATGACACAGCTATGGAGGGTTACTCTGAAGAAGGAGGAGGGGTGACCCATTGTCAGAGGGTTAGGGATGACAGTGATCCTGAGTGCCCTGATGCAAGTGCTAGGGACCCTAGTTTAGAGACTGAAGGGGACCTTTCCCATACCTTGGGAATGTGTAAGGAGTTTGTAGCTGCTCAGAAAAGTGACCCTAGTCTAGAGAAGCTTAGGGCTTAGGCAGACTCTGGCAGAGTACAGGGAGGTGATGGTAAACATAAGGTTTATTGGGAAAATGGACTGATGTATAATCAGGCTGTGCAGACAGAGGGAGGCGTGATAGGCAGGCAGCTTGTCGTTCCCCAGGGATATCATGAGCAGTTGCTCAAGAGTGCACATGATATTCCCTTGTCTGGTCATCTGGGAATTGCACGCACTACGCAGCGGTTGGCCCAGAATTTCTATTGGCCCAACTTCGCCAAGCAGGTGAAGGAGTATTGCAGGTCTTGTCACCAGTGCCAAGAAATAGGGAAGGTAGAAAACACAAGCTGCCCTAATTCTATTGCCCATAGTGGAGGAGCCATTCCAGAGGGTGGTAATGGATATTATGGGGCCTTTAAATACCCCCAACTCCTCCTGGAAGAGGTTCATCCTGACTGTGGTGGATTATGCCACCTGGTACCCAGAGGTAGTCGCCCTATCCTCACCAAGGACAGACAAAGTGGGAGAAATGTCAGGTAGTGCAGAGGCACACAACACCTTATCACCCGCAAGCCAATGGGCTTGTGGAAAGATTTAACGGTACCCAGGACAGAGAAATGATAGGTTGGAACAGCTCAGGTAGGAATTGGGCAGACAGGATAGACTATGGGTCTTTTTCTGCCGGTAATTTTTCTACATCATTACTTATGCATTACTGCCACTGTACTTGGACATACAAGTAGTGGAATCTCTGAGGTGCTGAAAGCAGTACATGGCAGCTGCCAATAAAGGTAATAAGATTCAGAGATGTATTAATAGGGGAACAGAAACTGGTCAAGGACAGTATGGTGCATTGTACAAGATATTGTGTAGACTCGAGCTGGACTAATGCTTGCATTGGGTCTGGTTCGAATGATTGACATCCAAGCAATCAACTGACAATCTCTTGTCTCCGAGTTCCCAACACGCTGAAAAGATCACATTCTCAGATACCGAAAATCAAAAGAATGACATGCTATTCTCGCAGAAACTCCTTCAGGTTGTAAGACACTCTAAACTTAAAACTTATGTTGTACTCACATTTTTCATTCAAAAGTCACAATTTGCAATTTGGTTTCCCCCAGCCTCTCTCAGACCATCGTTGCATCAGTGCAGATTGGTGCACATCATCTGACAGACCTGTCACAGACTGTACATAGTGTGCTCTGATTCACCCGCGTGTATGACTGATAGGCAAATAGGATGGCTGCGTCGATGGTGGAGCCCTGCAAGTTAGTATCTTCCCAAAGGGGCAAGACAAGCTATGTATGGATGGATTTCTGTATGTCAAAGAGAGGCAGAGGGGTGACCTCTCTTATTGGGCTTGTCAGAAAAAGAAGTGTGGTTGCCATGGATGTGCGAGCACTGTGAAAGTTGGAGCGCAACACTTTTTGTGCTCAAAATCAGAACACAATCGTTCACCAGATGCGACTGAGCACTTGGCAGAAATGACACCCCAGTGCAAATAATACAGGCTGAATGTTCAGGTGTTCATTCTGAAGTGCGCCATAGCATGCCATCTCTTCATGCTTTGAGAGAGGTGGTAAAACGCACTCGAAGAGAAAATATGCCACCTGAACCTCGCACGCTTGATCAACTAGTTATTCCTGACTCACTGAGATACTTGAATGGTAAGTTGTTTCTAGTTAAGGAATCCATTTGCAGAGACAACACAATACTTATTTTTAGCACAAAAGAGAACATTTTAAAATTGTCTGCTGCTTCTGTTTGGCTAATGAATGGAACCTTTAAAACCGTTCCAACATTATTTCGCCAACTGTACTCTGTGCATGCACCAGTTGGGAGTGCAGATAACAGCAGAGTGATGCCACTGGTATATTCTCTAATGTCATCAAAATCCCAAGACTGCTATGTGCTGCTTTTTCAAGATATCCTCAATACTGCTGATGAGCATGGAGCAAATTTTGAAAAAGTACATTGTGACTGATTTTGAACAGGCAGCAATAAATGCCTGTAAGTCAGAGTTTCCAGACGTACGGAGTAAAGGTTGTCTGTTCCATTTTGGACTGATAATTTGGTGCAAAATCCAAAGCACTGGCTTGTCTTCTAAACATGGATCAGATCCTGACTTCAGCCTCCTGATGAAGCATTTGCAGGCATTAGCCTTCCTACCACCAGCCGAAATCCCCCCAACTTTCAAGGCTCTGAAAGCAGAGTTCCCTGAGTGCTGCACACCTATAATAGACTGGTTCAAGGAGAACTATGTGCTTGGAAGGGTGCACCATAGGATGCACAACAATACTATTGGTCTAAGCCCACCACTGTTCTCACCAGAGCTATGGTCTGTGCATGATAAGCACATATTCAGGTTTCCCTGGACACAGAGCAATGTCAAAGCATGGCACAGACGTTTCGGTGCATTGATTGGATCCACACATGTGAGCATACATGGTACTATAAAAACAACATGGACTGCCTCATTTTTACTCAGATTAAATAAATATGACTTTTAAATTCAATGCACGTCTTCTTCATGGCTGTCCGAAATATGCTGCAGTTGGAAAGCTGAGTGTCTATGCAAAGCAGCGTTCTTTCAGCAGTGTTCAACAGGACATGCTGATACTCATCAATACTGGAAACCAGACCCATGGTAAGTACAAGAATTTTACACTTTTTTGTTGGTCATTTCTTAATGTTGGTAAAGATTGTTGGTCATTTCTAGCAGCCTATACAGTGAGTCATGATTGTGATGTGCACCAATCCTGAACCGAGATTTTGTTTCCGACTTGTCATTATTTTAATTTTCGGTATTTGTTAAGGTGATCTCTTGAGCGCGTCAGCATTTCATCATCAGTCAAATAGATGTTGGCATAATCGGAGTCACTCAAATGTACTTCTCCCCTTGCATTACCTGGACTGGGCAACAGCACTGCAGTAAGGCTATAAAAGGTGTATCAAAAGGCTACGAAAATGAAAAGGGCTTGGAAGGACTTCTGGTGACATCACTTGGCTGATGACTGCTTGATCCATGAATTCCCTTCACCAGCCACTAAACAACCCCATTAAACCCTGACAATCTGCTGCAAAACAGACAGCTTAGATTGAGGAGGGGTTCATCTTACCAAAATGCTCCCTTCCAAGAACCAGTTCAGCATTTTGATGGAGAATTCTGATGGACAAAAAGCTTATCAATCAGACTCAGCCCTCTCATATGCCCTGATGGCAGCCACTGCTAAGCAAAACAAGATTTGGCCAGAGCAGACAGGGCTGTAGCTGCAGAATATGGGGTACAAGTTTTGACATGTACCATAGTTATGAGCCTGCATTAGCAAAAGGTAATGTAGGCTCATAATTTTGTTGTTCTTTAATAGATTTACACTAAATTTTCACATAGCCTTCTTATGAACCCACCTCATGAACAAGGGCAGAGAACATTTTCAACTCCTTCCCAAAAGTTGATTTCATGCAGGGACTGCGAAATCACCTTTCAGGATGTAAAAAAACATTTTGGCCAGGATTTGAAAAATGATAGCTGTCACATTCAAGAGGTGCTTTAAAGATAGGCTATGATGTAACTCTGAGGTAAAAATTTTGAAAAGTACCAAAGTTATGAGTCTGTGTTCACAAAATTCAATGTAAGCTCATAACTTTGTTGTTTTTTAATATTTTTACACTAAATTCTGAACATACTGCAGTCTTCTTATGATCCCACCTCATGAACATGGACAGAGAAAATTTTCAACTCCTGCCTGAAAGGTGATTTTGCACAGGGACAACAAAAATCACCTTTTGGGACAGATTTGCCTGATGCCAGTGCAATTGTTCATATGGCAGGGTCCCAAAAAAGGCATGTTGAAAATCTGGGCCAAAATTATGCAAAAATTCCAAAGTTATGCATCTAAGTTCAAAACACCATTGAAACACATTGAACCACATACCTGTTTCTTCAGTTCTTGGTCCAGCTTTGAAGAGTAAAAACACGTCTGCAGTGCAGAGAGGATTATGGCATTGAACTCCTGATGGGTAAGTAAGGGCTTGGGGGGGGGGTGGTGGGTGCTGAGTGGGAGGGTCAGTGGGGAGCAGTTACAGCCACAAAAGACATCAATGGATGATTTTCTTTTTACAGGGTTTTAAAAAGGAACGAGGATTCCCCATCAGAAAACTGGGTGACTAGTGTCACTGTTATGTTTTTTTGGGGGGACTGCTGAGAGGGAGGGTCAGGTGGGTGGGAGGGAACACATATATTTAAAAAAAAAGAAAGAACCGCTTGTGTACAGTAGTGGGGGGTCTCTGAAAACAACCACAGAAGATTCCTCATCACGACTCTGGGGGATTGGGTACCCCCAGTGTCACTGTTATGTTTCTTGGGGGGCGTAGAGTGGTGGGTGCTGAGAGACAGGGTTGGGTTGGGGGAGATATTGTTAATAAAATAAAATCGGCAGTCATGGCAGAACGAGGCACACTCCACCGTGTCCAAGATGGCTGCTGCACTGTACTGCACATGCGCTAGTAGTCACGTTTGCACAATAGAGTTTGGTGGCCATCTTGGATACGGCAGAGTGTGCTATGTTCCTCCATAACCACCAACGGAGTAAAAATAGTGCAGTGCTACTTCCATTGGAGACAACGAGCGGAGTGCTACACGGATGTGGCGGCAACTGTGATGCAACTCCAGCGTGTTGTTTAGTCAGAAGGAATGCACTGAGTCTTTTTCTCTCAGCAAGATGTCTGCAGGGGTATGTCCACTACAGCCCTAAAAAAGAGTCAATCCAGCAAAAAGGGTCACAAACTGGGCACTATCCTTATATGAAATCCTTTAGAGCTGAATGAAGTTGCTATCACTAAAATCCACTTGGATATAGATTATTGGGGGAAGAACAGAGTACAAAAACTGAACACCACTCAATGAAAGCCAACTCTGGCTTAGACACCCTGTCACCAATATGCTACAATTGGTGGAGTCTTGGACTGCTGTGCAAGAGAGACAGGTAAATGCAGAAAACAAAGTATGCCAAAAGAATGCCTGCATATACAGCATGCCAGAAAACTCCAAGGGACAAGATATGATGGGGTTCATAGACAGTTTGTTAAACAGCATTATCCCTTGAGTCCTGCTGCCAGCTGGAGACTGAACAAACCCATCATGTATTTGGCCCAAAGCTGCGATCCCCTACGGCCACCCACCCCTGATCCATCCTAGCTAGACTCAAGAAATACCAGATAAAGGAGATGGTACTCCTGAAAGTATGGCAACAGAAAATCGTGTTTTATGGTATGACAGAAATTTACCTACACAGTGACTTTGATCCATCTACTGTGCAATAGGGCAGGGGCTACATCCCTATTCTGCAGACCCTTAGGCAGAATAAAATGAAGTTTAAAACTCCATATCCTGCCAAACTGGTCATGCACTATCCTAATGGACAGAAAACTCACACTAAGGCAAGAGAAGTGGCTTTGGATCTTGCAGACATAGAAATTCTACTTATAGCCCAGAGGCCACTATGCTTTACACCCCAGCCAGCTACTAGGACCACCAAGATGACACAGTGTTCCAGAGGTACAAGTAGTGAAGCACGCCCATGAAACAATGGCAAATATAGTGGCCCAGCTTAAAGCTATTGATGGAGGACTCTGGCTCTACTTGAATTTCTCACTTGTAACATCTCTGACTAGGTAGGTCATTGGGGTTCAGGGGCACACCCCGGGGGGGGGCTAGTGTATCTCTACTACTGTCTCTAGTGCACAGGTTGCATAGTGGTATCACTGGACAGACTACAGCCAGCATAATGGGGGGTTCTGGTCCCAGTGGATGCCTGAGTAGTTGGGTGGGCCATGGGACATGAACATCATATGGTCCAACTGGGATGTAGCAGTAGGTCATTGTCAGTGTAGCAGGAGCAAGGTATATCCCAATTCATCACTGGTGCAGTGGGTGGGGGTAGTGCTACATCAGGTATAATCCGCACTAATAGTGCAAATGAATAGACTATTAAAGCCCCTTTAGGGGCTCTAGACTTTAGCCAGAAACTGATCAGTGTGCCAGGTACCACTCTGGTTGGCCCAGGGGAGGAAGGCAACACCTTTGCCCCTATCCAGTACCCACTCCTCCTCTAGTACCTCCTCACAATGACCAAAGTCAGAAATGGGCTTAGGAGGGCTTACTAACCTTTTTCAGAGAGCATAGATCATTATTTTTGCTTGCTCGTTCTCCCAGATGAACACTATCTACTTTCTTCTATGGCCATATGCTATATCACCTGCTGTGAACAATGGTGACATCCTCACAGATATGGACAAGATGATACCTGAAGAATGGACCTTGGTTAATCTGAACTTTTGTCCTAGATGAGTCTAATATGGGATTAACTATGAATTTCCTCAGGTATGGTAGGGCCACACACCCCACATACTTCCTTTAATGTGACACGGTGGCCTTGCCCCTCTGGATTTTATGAGTGAGTACTGAGCATTGTAAAGCATCTAGGCCTGTTATAAGCAGGGCCCCTACTTTTCTGCGGCACAGTGGGACCAAGTTTTGTGGCAAGACTATCATTTGCCACAGAACTTCTGCGGCGGTGGTTTGTAATTTCTGCGGAAGTTCTGCGGCACTAACAAACAACCACATCACAGTGTCAGCTTGTCATCCTGACTTCACTTTCATGACAGTGGTTATAGCAGTCAGGACGGTGGAAAGCACAGTAACACTAGTTCAAAAATAACAGACTTATAAAAATAATGTTATGCCTAAAAAAGCAAAAAAAATGTCTCTCCCTTAAGGTCCTAGCCTGTTGCATAAATGAGATATGCAGAGGGGATGTTATATGATCAATAATGTATTTCTATATCCATGCTATCTATCCCACTAATGAGGTTTCCACTGTCTATCACTTATATATTTGTATGTGCTTTCTACACCACTCATGAGGTTCCTACTGTGTATCACTTATATATTTATATGCAGTCTGTAACATGCATACAAATATTTGTGCGTGTGTGTGTGTGTGTGTGTGTGTGTGGTGAGAGAGACGGAGATACTGTATGTGTGCATGTGTGTATGTGTGTGTGTGTCTGTATGTGTGTGTATATATATATAATTTGTTTTTTATTTCCATGAACTTGCATCCTCATTCATGCAGGTCCCATTGGAAATGGAATAGAGGAGTTATTGCAAAACTCATTTTTCATGTCAACCTGCTTTCCCTGACACGCTGCGTAACACCATCAGGCCATGATGTGCATGTGAACTGATAGTGAGATAGTGCTCTCCAGCCCATTACAATGTGTCCACCATGTGACAGAACACTGCACCATACCTTCCCAGGCTCCGAGCAGTGATGTGTTCCATCAATCCTTGTGCTGCCCAGCCAGCTCCCAGAGCTAATCTCTGAACTTGAGTTGCCGGCACAGAAACACAGTATGCTACCCTCTGGCCCAACAGCTGTCCCTGAACACAACATTTCTCCATAACTTTTAGGTGATTCTATCAACCAATGACAATATGTAATCAATAACCCTGACAAAAATGCATACAGTGCAATTATTTATTTAACAGGTCTATTCTTTCAACAGGTCTACATATTATTATATTTCACTTTTCTGGGCATAATTACTTTATTTTTCTTAAAAATGACAGTTAAATTCATTTTACCAGTTATTCATTTCAGATGGCATCTCTATACCTTAGAGGCACAAATAGGTTTGTACAAAGTGAGGTATGGACTTCACAGGTCTGTGCTATTGACAAGGTTTTGTTTAAGTTGGCCCTAGTGCAATAATGTAAGATTGAAAATTGTATTAGGTTGTAGTGCAGGTTGAGCAACTATCACCATGCATGATGTGCAGTGCCACCATCTCTGGCAGTGGGAGCTGTGGTAGATAAGTGTTCATTTCTGTTGCAGAATGCAGCCATTTCATTAGCTAATGTATGATGTTATAGCAATGATAACATCACATTCTGAGCATATAGGGGGGGTTTTGGATATAAAAAGAGGGGAAGGGAAACAGATTCTGTGGATAAACAGAAATATTAATAAAAACTCATCAAGAAGAGTGAATTCTGTGGCACCGCAGAAGTTCTGCGTTAGATTGCAAGTTCTGCGCAAAATTCTGCGGCCGCAGAATTCTAGGGGCCTTGGTTATAAGCAAGCCTTTTATGTTAACACTCCCCAAGGAAGGGATTGCCTGCACAGTTATAATTGGCCTGTGGTGGGGGTGCCGCAATGACTTGGAAGGTGAAGACAATGAGTGATGTGTTTTTCCCCCCTAGCTCCTTGTCCCAGTAAAATTGTTTTTTTCTTTTCTCCATTTCCCACTTTGGAAACATATGAAGTCATTGGGAGCACAAAACTGGTTGGATTTATGTATTCTCCAGGGCTTGGCTCTCCTTACCAAGCCACAGGGGAAGGCTCTTGAGCCATCCTAAACCTTGGAAGCCAACTACCCAGTTTTTCCAGTTCCATCAAGGAATGACAGGTACAGTACTTAGTATGTTCTGCAATGCCCAGTACTCCTTATAGTTAGTTCTCCAACCCAGTTGGCCCTGTTTCAGAAAGCGCACCTCAGTTGGTAGTGGTTCCTAAGTTCTTAGATTTTGATTAGGTTGTTTATACCAGGCACTAGGGGGGTTGGGGTCCAATTGTTTTACAGAGTGACATTGGCAGTGGGGAAGTGGGCCTTGGCCCCTGGTACAATTAGAAAGAGAAGACTGCACACTTTGAAGTTCAAGCTTTTGTGCTTATCAACAATGAGGTGTATCTAACATTTAGTGGTCCTCTCTGCTTAATGACTGCTATACAGGTTCTTGCTTTTTTTTTCTCAAGAAAAAGCACCCCAACTCATTTTAATGCAGGAAAATCATACGAGTGCTGCAGAACACCAGAAATTGTTAAAATTTGTGTTTGAACATATAGTGGAATGACGTGGCAGAAGGATGGGGCAGTGATGATGATTTCCAGAAATTCCCCATTCCATCTCACCTCCTCAAACTCTGACAAAGAAAGTAGGCTACCATATAGACACCATTTATGACTGGCACTCATGGTAGGAAGCATATATCTCCCTACAAGAAGTGATTCTTCTACCACACAATGCCTCACAGACATCATATTACAACACCAAAATGGGGCTTTAACATTTGGAGGTGACTTTAACTTTCTAATAATCCTTCAGATTGATACAAGTAATGCTAAACCTGCTCCCATGATGACAGGTCAGAAACATCTCTGCAGAATTATTAAAGATTTAGACCACCTAGACGTTTGGTGATTCCACCACCAAACAGACCGCCATTACACTTTCTACTCAAATTTCCACCATCACTACTCCAGATTTCATTCACATTTATTCTATCTTACTTTCCAATCAGGCACCCATCTCTCTCTTAGGCTCTCCACTCCAATGGGGCACAGACAAACGCAGTGGCATTTTATTCCCTCACTACTAAGAGATCCTGAATTTCAGACCCTCTTAGCAAACGTTATCCCTAGGATTATAAGGGAGAACAATACACTGGAGGTGATAGCAACGGTCCTTGGGATATGGTTAAAACAGTCCTCAGAGAGGAAATTATAGTTTTCACTTCACACACAAAAAATATAGAGGGAGGAGCAACTACAGATGTTACACAAGATGCTGCATGCACACAGGCAGGGGAACCACACCTTGTTGGAACAGATACAGATCACCAAAGCTAAGATCCAAGAGATCTTGACAATGAAGACAGAACAGACACAGGTCTGGCTCCACCACAACCACTATTACTAAATTATCTGACCCCTTACTGGGGTAGCCTACAGTCAGACATGTGAGATACAGCATATACTGAAGAACTTTGATACAGCTTTATATACACAGGAAGTAAACCCCTCAGAAGAGAAATTAAAGTGTGTGTGTACTGTACTATGTGTATTTAATTTCTGACAGCATCCCTGAGGCATATAATTGCCTATTTAATGTTTGTTTTGTAAGTATTTAGTTTTTTTTTAAAGTAATTTTTATTATTTTTATCATTTTATTATAGTACGTATTCTCTGTGTTTGCACATCACCATTCTTAAGTAGGAGCATTCAAAGTGATGCAGTGGGGGGAACCATGCCAATCAGCTGCTCTCATCACAAACTGTGAAGCCCGTCTGACTCGTGTGTCTAAATGATCCTGAATTGTCATGTGTCAAAAACTACCAAAACAACACCAAACAATTCATTGTATTGTGCATATTTAAAAACATTACCTCATCTTCCATCCCTGCAAAAGCCTACCACAATAAGTACTGCTATGTATTTCACCAAAAAGAAGTAATCTGATGGTTAACAAACAACCTATGCATGTCAGCAAACCCCCAGAATCTTACCTCATACTCACATGCACAAAATTTTGCCTGAATGCTTTAAAGCTGACAAATGCATGAATTCCAGTATCAAACAAATTATTTGCATCTCACATGGACATTTCTGTGTCAAAAGTTAATGCAGCATGTGGTTACTGTAAGAAAAAACAGATCACAGGTCTAAGTTTCAGGATGAAAGCGCAGTAGAGCAGATGCCTCTCCTATACCACACGGCTTCACTAAGCACTGCCTTTTGCATACAGGAGGTTTGTAACTCAGTTTTGAAACAGTCCACATCTTTTTTAATTTACTCAATAGTGGGAACATGGGCTGGGTAGCAGACCAACATACCGGTAGCTCTTGGATGGTACCCATTTATCCACATCATGCTAAGACCTCAAAGCAGCTCTTTTCTCTCTGTTTGCAGTAACTTCCAACTCAGATTACCGGTACTAATGGAGACAGCTTTACAAAGCTTTAGGCTGACTACTGATAATAAAAATAGAAATGCACTAAACTGTGGAACTTTACCAGACATGGTAAGCAACCATTGTATGGTACGCATCCCTTTGACAGTAGTAGTATTCTACAGTTTAGTACCTTTGCTGTAAAAGAAAGACAGTCACAAATACAGAGGAGCTGAATTGCTCTGTAGAAGATGTTGATTGTAACATCTTCTGGTCACTTGCCCCAACCACTAAAAGCAGTACAATAAGATCCCAGCTAGCCGAGCGGTTCTTCAATTTATTGGGATTCACTGTAGTTAGCTGTAGTTTCAGTTCTGACAGCAATGGTGCAGTTCAATGTGCTGTATTTGTTTTTCCTTTTTTCTCAAATCAGTTCAAAACGCTGAAAACTGAAGCCACGTGGTACCACCAACACCCACTCACTCTTTCTTGCACCTGGACAATCTCTCTCTCTCTCTCTCTCTCTCTCTCACACATACTTTCCCAGACAGGCTGAAGTTGAATCAGCACTTTATTTCATTCATGTACCTCTGAAAACCAAGTACTACACTGTTGGACAATCACCAGTTAATAAATTAAACCGGGTACTATAGAAAAAGACTGATCATGAGCAGTACCCAACATCCCCAGCTGATCTATATGCTGATATTTACTTTCTGGGCTCTGTGCTGAGATTTGCTTTGTAGGTAGCATACATTTTATATAAATATACCAGTAAAACCCCCAATTATCCGAACCTCAATTATCGAAAACTCTCATTTATCCAAAACTGTGGTGTGTCTCCCAGCTTATTAGACCTCATTATAAAGTGCTTTCATTTATTTGCATTGTCACCAGCACATTTGGATAAATAAATAAGATTATACTGTAATGAATACAAGAAATGAAAGGCTGCAGTGTCAATGTTTTTTCCACTGGATTTTAATTACTCACAAACTCAAATTATTTTAGCACGTCAACATTTAACATGGTGTACCACTACGTTTCACCTACCAGGTCATAATGACGCATGCTTAATAGCGTACGACATTATGGCTAAACCTGCACAGCGCTGTAGGTTACAGCGAGTGGTGCAATACCACGAATACTGCTGTATGCGGTATTGCACCACTCGAAATATTCCAGGCAGAGGATAAGACCTCTGCTGGGATGGGGTTTTGCCAAGCAGCTGCTGTGGCTCAACGGACTGAGTCACTGCAGCCAGGAACCCCGGCACTGTGTCTGGGAACAGGTTTGATTCCCGGTCTCAGAAACTTTTATTTTTTTTTTTAAACTTTGTGCACTCCCTAAGTTGAACCCCCCCAGTTGAAAATCTTCATTGGGAGTGGTTCAGGGGTGCTACCCCCCATAGTGGAGGTGCAGGGTAGACCCCCAAAACAAAGTCATGCCGCATGGCAGAAATTGTGCTGTATTGGCAGCACGATTTTGCCATGTGGCATAATGTCTTGCGACATTATGACCCCGTGCCTTCCTTTCAGATTGTACTTTTCTGACTGATAGTGTTACTTGATCAATTTGCCATTAAAAACTTGGGGCTGATTCTAGAAGGGCTGGCACAAGTTGTACCAAAAGAGACTTGCAGCAAATGCCATTATGCCATAGACCCTATGCCCAATTCCATATCGGACAGGGTCCCCACGTCTAAGTTCCACGACTTGTGCCAACCACACTGGTACGCCAAACAGAGTGCATACCTGAGCAGTTGGCTGCAAGCCTGTGGCATGGCACAGGAAGGGTGCAAGGGCCCCCCCACCCCAATCTGTCAAAGCCCACAGGACTGCCAGACCCTCCCCCCACAAGCCCCAATCCCCAATAAAATGTTGAAAAGCCTGCAGAACTATCAGACCCCCACACATACACACACACACACACAGGCCAGATCACCAACAAAATGTTGAAAAGCCCCACAGGGCTATCTGAGCGCCCCAGCCCCTATCCCCAATGACAGACAATTCCCCTGCAGGTCCATCAGTGCACCATCATCTTGTACCTGATCCCGTACCCCGTACCCCACAGGAGTAGTAAAGCAGGTCCTAACAATAAAATAAAAACATCCTGTAGTGCCTATTGAGCCCTGGTGATCTAGTGGCCCCACCCCCCCCCACCCAGTGGTGCCAGACTACCCCCCGACCCGACCCAGCCAGTGACTGGCACAGCCCACCTCTCACCACCATGGCCAGCCACCGTCTGGGCTCCACTGTGGCGCATACTGTAAATAATGCGCGGTCAGTGAATGACAGGTGTTGTCATTCACTGAGCACGCACTATTGACGGTATGCGGCTATAGTAGACTCGAGTTGATGACAGGCTACAGTGGTGAAGGTGGGCTGTGCAATCGTATAATCGGTAATAGTCAACACCACAGTGAGGTGAGGGGCCTGCTTCAGGGCTCAATAAACACTGAATATTTTGTTGAGACCTGCCTATTCTGGGGGGTGCAAGGTCAGGTACTGGATGAGGGGTGCCAATAGCCCTGCAGGGACATTGTCCATCATTGGAAATAGGAGCTGGGGGGTGGGATAGCCCTGCAGAGCTTTTCAACATTTTATTGAGGAATGGGGCTTGCGGGGGGCGGGGATCTGATAGCCCTGCAGGGCTTTTCAATATTGTATTAGGGATGAGGCATGGGTGGTGGACTACATGAACAGGGGGATGGGCTGGCGGCACATTGGCACAATCCCCGGTGGACGCTAAGTACGCTTACACCAGCTATTAGCTAGTGTAAATGTACTTTGACAGTTGTCCTCCAGTGGTTGTTTTAGAATTCCAATTTAGGGGATGTGGCAGCCGCCCTTCCAGAATAGGGTGCAACTGATGCTGTAAACCCCCTTGTGTCATGTTGCAGAGTGTTTTTGGTGCAAATGGTGGCATAAGTCCACTTTGGTGCAAGCAGCCTGCAACATGTCACAGGCTGCTTTGCAGAATCCTGCATGTTGCAACTCATGGTGCAAAGTGCTATTTGCACCATTCTCGTTGGCGCAAGTCACTTTGTGACATGCGTAATGTTTTGAGAATCACCCCCCTTGTCTTTAGAAAAATTCTAGAACCAATCCTACATAAGTCCTATCAAAACCATCTATGATGCAAAAGAATACATCGAGGCCCAGATATTCAAACTGAGCCCAAAAAGTGCACAGCAGCAGGAGCAAGTGCAGGTCCACTGCGCCCATGCGCAAGAAGTGCGATATTCAAAAACTGCACAGGCCAAGACGCGTCTACGGCAGACAACTGAATATCACACCACCTGCACCATAGCGCAATCGGGGATGTGAAGTTGCGCATATCTGATGTGCCATAGCGCAACAAAGGACGCTCAGCAGACCAGTCCAGATGTGCCATAGCGCAACCAGGGACACCCCCTGGAGCAGGGCAGCAATGCAACAGCACAACCAGGGATGCAGGGGCCCACCACCCATGCCACAGATGGGCAGAGGAGCACACAGCAGAACAGACATCGTCCCCCACACCCCATGCACTGCACAAGGGGGGGAGAGCTGGAATAACCACTGGCCCATGGATGCCAGCAACCAACCCACAGCCGGGCCATGGTGCCCCAGCACACCCCCTGGCAAGCTGTGACTGGCACACAAGGAGGGCCGACCACCCCGTGCCACACCATCCCACCAATGCAGAGCACACCCTGCACCACGATCACCATACACCCTTCCCAGGAGTAGCGCCCAACAGTGCAGGACATCCCATACATGCCACCACCCCCACTGTGGCAATGCAACCCAGTGCACCATGGAGCCATGCAAGGCAGCCCCACCATGTGCACCCTGCAGTAGGCGACAACAACAGCATACACAGTACCACCCTGCACATCCCCGTCCGAGGTACAGCTGGAAGACCGACCATGCGTTGACACACAAGGTACCCCAAATGCAACAGGGCATGCCCTGGACCCCACCACCAGTGGTACAGCACCCTGTACACCCTCCCAAGGACACATCCCATCCCAGTATTGGCCACAACAGCCAGCACAGACTCACACAGTGTTGCATGGAAGCATGTACCACACAGGATGCAACACAGTGCACAGACAAACAGCCACCCATACCCAAGGGCACACCAACACAGGGACACAGTAGCGGGTCAACCAAGCCCCCGGCGTGTGGCCATGGCAGCTGTGTTCACAAGGTAAGAACCCCTCCACGGCACAAGTGTGCCAGCAACCCTGTGCAGGCACCATGACGCTGTACGCCACCAGCATGCAGCTGGAGCACAAGTGACAGACAGTGGAGCACATCCCCTGCAACAGACACAAGGGACAGCATCGAGGTGGGACAACAACAGCGGAGGCAACAGTGCCACCCGAGGCAGACGTGCACCCCACCAGTGACAGGAGGCAACCCAGCATCGCGCTGGTTACAGTGGCAGTCCAGCATGGGCAGCCACCACCGACATGCAAGCGGACTGTGCAGGTCACAGACATGCAAGGGTGGCAGCTGCACAGGCCATGGATGGTCTGACAGGTGCACCATGGATACAGCGCATGCACTGTGTACCACTGCACACAGTCATCCAGTGCACAGGGAACAACACACAAACCACAGACAGTGACTGAGAACCTTGCCCACACCAAACTTGCCACCCCTATGGACACACGCACACACACACACACACACACACACACACACACACACACACCCCCATGATAGCACCATCCCGACACCATGCACACCACTGCAGCTGAGCACCATTAGCCCGCTGCAAATCAGAGACCACAACAGTAGGCATAACTAAACAAATGTATTAGAATTAGAATCAAAAGTATGTACATATTTACATTATAAATGGGGTGAGGGCCACAAACTGGGTGGAGGTGGGTAAGGGGCAGGGGGTGAACAAATGGGAGAGGGAAGGAGGGGTGTGATGGTGGGACTAGGGGGGTTGTAGTGGTCCATGTGGGATGGTCTTCAGTGGGAGCCCTGCTCCCCACTCCTATGGCACCTCCGGTGATGTCGTCTCCTCACGCCATGCCGATCCACCCGCTCCAGAATGGCCAGAGAACCCCTGGCCACCTGGAGCAGCTCCTGCAGCACCCTCTCTATGCAGACCATCCTCTGTCTACCTAGGACAAGGGAGCAGAGTCAATAGGCGTGAATGCACAGCCTCCTGCAGCTGTAGGGCATGCCCCTGTGATGGTGTGCAACCACCCACAGTGATCGTGTCCACAAGACCTGCCCACCCAGGCGCACACAGCCACATGGACCACTGAACACACCCACCGCCCAAGTCCCAGACAGCACCACCATGGCTGTACAGTGACATGGCTTTGCGAAGGCAGTGGCATAGCCATGCACCCAGTGCATGCATGGACCACCAGTGATGCACACCCACACATGCAGTGCCACTGGACAGTGCTGACTGTACTATGTGGTGTGCATGGCAGTGGTCTCAATGGATTGTGGCCATGCCCCATCACCCACCCTGCTACACAGCATGCACAAAAAATCCTGGATGTAAGGCACTCATCATCATCAGGCTGGTCCTGGCGCTGAGCCAGTAAGGGTCCTCCTGCATCGGGATGTGCATCCCACCGCTGCCGCTCCTCTCTTGCATGGCATCGTTCCTCAGGGCCTAGGGTGCAAACATGGAGAGAGGAACATTAGTACAATCCAGTAGCAAAGGCCCCCCACCCCTGGTTGCGTGTGATCTCACACAGCCAAATCATTCAGCCCTCCCACCTCTATACCACCACCACCACCACGGCCCACACTGGACGGACCACCCCCCCATGTGGTGGACACATGCCCACCGCGATACCCATACGGACATAACCAGTGTATGGATGGGGTACCTACCTGGCCGTGGAACTGTGCCTCTCCTGGCACATGCCTGCAGGCAGGCAAGCCTGTCCGGGTCCCTCTGCTGAAGGTCCCTGTACCGGTACCTGCACTGATCCACAGTTCTCCGGATCCCTGTCGCCTCCTCCAGGGCCACTGCCACCTCCTGCCACATGGCACTCCTGGCCCTGTCCAGGGGTGCCTCACCAAAGAGAGCACCAGCATGAGGCTCAACTAGGGAGACAAGGTTAGCCAGTTCCACCTGGCTCCAGATAGGTGCTCGTCTCCATGCCATCTTTCCACCTATTCAGATTAAAAATGGTGCTTCCTAGCGCACGTCTGCCACATGCAGATGCTGTGTGGTACTGCGCTGCCATTTCCCATTGTGCTGTTACCGAACAGTGCGATAGGGGTGCACCCATGTGGACGCATGGTGCCTAGGGGGCAAAGGTCAGGCACAGGGTCAAGGGTCTCTCATGCATGGCCAGCCACAGCGCGATTGGAACCCAATGCATGTAGCACGATTGGATGCCTATGTGCCACCTTCTGTAGCAGCCTACAGCGCTGTGGCCCCATTGTGCCTACGGCGCCCCAGTGCCACAGCACCATATATGTGAACAGCGCAATAGTGCCACTGGCACAATGGTGGCCATGGCCCGCATTGCCTCCCATGCACAGCACGTCAGCAGCATGACAGGTGCCTGCGTCATCACCCCAGGCATGCGCAGTTAGGTGTGTACTGCGCATGTCACAGAACTGCGCCCTTGGCTCAGCACATTTAACACAATTGCGCAAAGTGCAACAGCGTAATATTCAGCCGGCATATGCAAATCAGCCATTTTATGGCACAGTCACTGCATTTGCATCCACTTAAAAATGCGCCTCACCTCATTTGCGTGCATTGCACTATAAACTGACATTGGGCTGCACTGGCCATAATCAGTTACTGCAGTCTATTGCGGTGAGTTGCATGCTGTTTGGGAGTGTGGACTGTGGTGTTTGGGACATGCATGGGACTGCACTGTCACAGGTAACACCTGCCATTCTCACAGGAGGAATAATGACCGATCGTGAGGTGGAGGAAGAGGAACAGAGACGTGGGAGGAAAAGGAGGCTGAACTTCACCAAGGCAGAAACAGATGCCCTGTTTGAGGCCTACCTCGACCAGGAGCTGCTGCTCAGCAGATGCCAGGGAACACCACAGGCCCATGCTGCTGCATGGGAAGAGGTGGCGCATGCTGTCAACCTGCATGGCAGCCACCAGCACTCTGTACAGGAGTGCAAAAACAAGATGGGCACGGACAGGTGGAGAATTAAGGAGAAGGTGGCTGCCATCAGGGCAGCATGGTCTGCGACTGGTGGGGGACAGCCAGAGGTGCAACGCCTGACCCCACAAGAAGAGCAGGTTGCTGGCAGCATGCAGTGTTGCACCATCGAGGATGTTCTGGGTGGTGGATTCCAGACGGGTGGTAGTCCGTCACTACATGGTAGGTCCTGGTCTGTCAATGGTGGGGGACAGGGTAGGTCACATACATTAATGCTACTGTTTTCCCCTTACAGCTCCTGAGCATCTACATGGGTCCATGGTGGTGGGCTTCTCCACTGAGAGTGGTAGCATGGAGATGGAGGAGGGCCCGTCCACCTCCTCAGGCACATGGGGGTCAGGACGACATTGGGCCCACCTGGACGTCCGTACTGATGTTGGTGGAGCAGGTGTGGAGGAGAGGCCCTGCCCATGTCCCAGCATGCTAGCGTCCATGGATGTCAGCATGCTGAGGCTCGGACTGGTGCTGGATCCATCACTGATGATGATGGAGCTAACGTCATGGGCAGTGAGACATGTGAGCCACAGGATGGCCACACAGCAGGTGACATCATGGGCATGGTTGTGGGTGGTGCCACCGTGGAGGCCTGTGTGACATCATAGTCCCAGCCTGTGCCTATCTGCACCAGTGGGGCAGCACTGGTGTGTGTCCAGGACAGTGGGGCTGTTGCGGCCACTGCAGTGGCACCATTGAGCCCTGGAGAGTGGCAGTCAGAGAAGCAGTATCAACAATCGGCCAATGGCCATGGGGGTACAGTGTCAGGGGGGTGGCATCAGTGCACCGCCTGTGGACATGCCCAGGCCTGGCCCTGGTGTGCAACTCCTGTCCTCAAGGGGTGCTGACCATCAGGGCCGCGAACACCATGAGGGATGGCATATCTATCAGGCAGATGACCTCTTAGATGAGCACACCCTCATACTCCAAGCATCAGTCAATCAGCAGATGCGGCTTGTGACAGTGGTGGATGCACTCAGTGTGGCTCTGTGCCAGGCAGAGGAGCGGCACAGCAGAGACACCACTCTGCTCCTGGCAGGGATGGACCGGTTGCTGGAGGATGTGACCGCTGCCATTGACAGGCAGACACAGGCAATCACAGCTGTCATGGCCACAATGGACACACAGTTATTTGCCCATGCATCGCAGACACAGCACAGTGCAATGTCCACTCCCCATACCTGGCGTCGTATGACACCCTCCTTGTCGACACCGGGTTCAGCTGTGGGCATCCCGAGCACACCTGGCGCAGGCATGTTCAGTGTACTGCAGACCCCTGCGTGAGCACGGTCGCGTTCAGGCAGTGGAACCCCTGGGGGACCGTTGGTGCCACCCCATGAGGCCATTGGTCATCCTGTCACTGCTGGCGGGTCTCAGTGGGGCCACCCACACATCTGTGGTGGCCATGGCACTGTGGCGCATGACTAACCTGTCTCCCAGCATGGCTACTGTTTGATGCTGCCCTGTGTGCATTGTGTTGTTCAGTGTGCAATGCAGGGGTTGGGTACCCAGCACACACACGTTCCATCTGCACACCCTCCCGGCTGCTGTTTGCTGTGGCATGTGCATGATGATGCCCGCGTTGCACTGTCCACCACTGTGCAATGGTGCCCAGCATCTGACACATGCACAATGACAGGCAGTGGGCATGGTGGTCTGTGGACGTGTGTGTGGCTAGGGGTGGCGGTCGGGGTCGGTGTGCCTCCTACCCTTTTGCATGTCTTATGATATGTGTGTGTGTGTGTGTGTGTGTGTGTGTGTGTGTGTGTGTGACCGTGTGCCATGTTAGACCTTGCCCATCCCTGGTGGTGTGTGCGGTTCCATGCTCGGCCACTTCCCTTGACAGCACACACCCCTGGTGTTTGTCCATGCATGTTTGTGGGTTGTGCCTTTGCCACTGGTGGTTGCACATGGCCCCATGACTTACCTGGGTTGGCTGAAGTGCTCCTCTGTGATGGTGTCCCATTGCAGCTGTGCCAGCCGGATCAGTCGGGGGTCCCATCGCCCAAGGGGGGCTGCCCATCACCATCTTCACCAGCATCCTCATCGTCGCCATCGCTGTCACCCTCTTCGACCTGTACGGCTATCCCACAGTCTTTGGCCATGTTGTGCAGGATGCAACAGGCCAGGAATAGCCTGCAGGCCTTTGAGGGGCTGTACTGTAGGGCACCGCCAGACATGTCCAGGCAATGGAAACGTGCCTTCAGCATCCCGAACACCCACTTGATGACATTGCGTGTGGTGGCATGTGCCTCATTGTAGCGTTGCTGTGATGGGGTCGCGGGCCGGCGGTATGGTGTGAGCAGCCAGGGATGGAGTGGGTATCCACTGTCACCTGTGTGTAGAGGGTGGAGGTTAGTTTGGTGATCAGCATCGCACTGCCTTGGGCCATCTAGGCCAATACCCATGTCACCTCTGACTATGCCCCTCCCAAGCTGTATGTCTTTCTGCGTGGTTTGCATACTCACCCACTAAGTGGCCAATAGGGATGTCCCCACTCTCGAGTCTGTGACACAGTGCTGACTGGTGCCAGATGAAGGCATCATGTGCTCCCCCAAGGTGCGTGACACAGACATTGATTATGCGTTCCCTGGCATCGCACACCACCTGGCAGTTGATGCTTGCATAGCCCTTCCAATTAATGTATGTGGCCCCTTCAGGGGCAGGTGGTGTGCGGATGGCCACATGGGTGCAGTCTATTGCCCCTAACATGCCAGGCATACGTGCTACCCTGTGGAACTCCTGTATATTTGCTGTGCGCTCCGCCAGTGTGCTGGGGAAATGGATGTACTCTGCAGCATGTGGCAGCAGTGCGCTGAAGAATTGGGTGAGGTAGCGTGATGCGTCCAACTGGGTTATGCCTGTGATGTCCCCTGTTGGTCTCTGGAAGGTACCCCTAGTGAGCAGGCACATGCAAGCTGTCACTTTTGTCTCCACTGACAGAGCATGGCTCCATCGTGTGGGTGCCTGCATCACATCACTGCACAGCTCACAGAGCCGCCTCAGAATTGTTCGGTTCAGGCGGTACCGCCCCACGATCTCGGTATCGGTGTACAGCTCGAAGCTGGTGTGGGCTCGGTACTGCCTGTTGGTGGCATACCACTGACGGGCCCTTCCACAGCCGTGCTCCCCTGCTGCCTGCCTTCTCACCCCCATCATAACTGCCTCCATCTGGATGGTGGCACTGGCCATGTCCCTGGCTTGTGTCCCCCCCCGGCAGCTGTTTCTGTGTTCCCCCCACTGTCCTGGCTGCTACTTCCCCCTGCACTGGGAACACCTTCCAGTGGTGGCCTCAGTGCTGTGTGGCACTTCCCCCTTCTGCACTGCACTGTGGCTATGGCTCCCCACACCTTCCCTGTGCCTGTGGGTTCCAGGTGCTCTGTCTCTGTCCTGCCCTGTGTGTGTGTGTGTTGCCTGTGTGGCTGGCTATGGTTCAGCAACATGTGCCTTCCCTGTAACGTTCTTGTGCCTCTCTTTTGTTCCTTTTTATTTTGGCTTATTTCTGCTATCGCGCAACTTCTGCTTGCTCCCCTATAGTGCATGGCGCACGTTGTTGAATATCGCACTGCACCATTTATGCATGGTTCCTCCCCCTTCAGTTGCGAATGCATTCATTATCATTGCCTCCCACTGAATATCGCAGAATGGCACATTTTCGGACTTGCGCTGGTGCAACCCTATTACACATGGTGCAACCCTTTTGCATATCTGGGCCCAAGTGTACAAAAAATATATCTGTAATGAGTAAACATTAAAGTTTTATCTTATTTAAAATTTTATTGTCAGCGTGCAGTCATCCAAAAGTACAAGGCAGCTTTCCTTCCACAGAATCACTTCCTTTGCAGCTGCCTTATGCACGCAACCTACGGTCCTCTTCAGAACTTCAATAGAAATAAGAATAGATCAGGGTTTGACTCCTGTGATAAACAATTACATCCATGAACTAAAAAAGCAAATACACTGAAAACGGAAAAAATAGGTACTCCAGTAAGCATGGAATGCTTAAAAAGACTCAGTACACTAGCTCTGTAAGGGAATTCTTTAGCTTACTCCATCTCCCTATGTTAACTATGGAACAAAAAGAAGAGCTTCAGGCCCCCATAACAGATGAGGAAATTTCCTTGGGCATAAAAGCTTTCAAAAATGGGAAAAGCCCTGGATCAGATGGATATGCATGAATGTGCACAAAGCCTATGCACCATGTATCCATTGTGCATGGGAAGCCCTAAGTCAACCAGCCACACATCAGAGGTTCTGCAGACCCCCACAGCATTCATGAAAGAGGGAAGGCTTCCCTTCTGCACCCAATCCCATGTCTGCCTGCACAGCTACCCATGCAGACAGACCAAAGGAGTGGCTAGGGGGAATACCCACACTCTTCCTCATTCACTAAGATGTACATTGATGAGCGAGAGGCTGCAGACAGCGCAAGCAGAAACCCTGCATTAGCTACTGCATGCCCCCAATGAACTGCATCCACCGGCTGCAGTGGGATAGCCATCCCCCCCATGCAGCCTGAGCCCTCCAGTCATTCAGAGAAGACTGGGGATCACCAGACACTTCCCTGAATTATCTTAAATTCTGGGACATGTGATACCCACAATCCTCTGCTCCACGCTGAGCAGGAGATCCACTCTGACTCCGGAATGTACATCCAATCTGATGCCCTCTGTGTCCACAATTCCAAATCCCATGCACAATACCCTGGAGGGGCAGGACCGTGGATGGGTGGCCATGCTTTCTGAATGGCAAAGTCTGCGCACCTGTCCACAGGTCCAGATGTGCGCAGGCCATGTACACATCTATCGCATATATCCAACCCACATTAGAAGAAGAAGAAGAAGAATCAGCATTTATACACAGTATCCCAAAGCGCTTTACAAGCAATGCTTGACTGGTAATGAAGTGACTGAATGTGTGGTGGTGGCCATATCGCACATCATCACCCACACACAGCCTGGATAATTGCATGAACCAGTTTATGGGAAGGGGAATGTTGGCCAGGACACCGGGAATGTTCCCTTGTCTTTGCGAAGAGTGCCCTGGGTTCTTTTACTTCCACCTGGACACCCACCAGGACAGCACCAGGATGGGCAGAAGGGACCTCGGTTTAACATCTCATCTGAAGGATGGCACACCCCAGTGGTACAGCACCCCTTGATACTGCACTCAGATGCCAGCGATTTTTAGGTACAAGTCCAATCCCGGTGTAGGACGAGAGCCCATGACCTTATGGTCCAGAGGCGGATGTGCTACCAACTGAGCCACGCTGACACCTTAGTGCATAGGCACCATGGGCCAGAATTTTATAAAGCATATTCAGAAGGATTCTGAACCTCTTCAAGCAGACCTCTCATGAGTGTCTCTCAAATTTAGTGGTTCCTTATTAATGAAACTTTGCAATGATATTAGCGATACTTAAGCCTCTTAAAAAGTTGAAGAATTATGAGTCCTACCCTCCCATATCCTTCTTCAATCTTGATTATAAACTCTTCAGTAGCATTATAGCCAGGGCCCCTACTTTTCTGTGGCACAGTGGGACTAAGTTCTGTGGCAAGACTACCATTTGCCACAGAACTTCTGCGGCGGTGGTTTGTAATTTCTGAGGAAGTTCTGCAGCACTAACAAACTACCACATCACAGTGACAGCGTGTCATCCTGACTTCACTTTCATGACAGTGGTTATAGCAATCAGGATGGTGGAAAGCACAGTAACACTAGTTCAAAAATAACAGACTTATAAAATAATTTTATGCCTAAAAAGGCAAAACAAATGTCTCTCCTTAAGGTCCTAGCCTGTTGCATAAATGACATATGCAGAGGGGCTTATGTGATAAATAAGGTATTTCTATATGCATGCTATCTATCCCACTAATGAGGTTTCCACTGTCTATCACTTATATATTTGTATGTGCTTTCTACACCACTCATGAGGTTCCCACTGTGTACCACTTATATATTTATATGCAATCTATAACATACATTCAAATGTGTGTGTGTGTGTGTGTGTGTGTGTGTGTGTGTGTGTGGTGAGAGACAGAGATACAGTGTGTGTGTGTGTGTGTGTGTGTGTGTGTGTGTGTGTGTTGTATATATATAATTTTTCAATTTCCATGAACTTGCATCCTTATTCATACAGGTCCGTTGGAAATGAAATAGAGGAGTTATTGCAAAACTCATTTTTCATGTCAACCTGCTTTCTCTGACACACTGCGTAACACAATCAGGCCATGACATGCATGTGAACCGATTGTGAGACAGAGCTCTCCAGCCCATCACAATGTGTCCACCATGTGACAGAACACTGCACCATACCTTCCCAGGCTCTGAGCAGTGATGAGCTCCACCAATCCTTGTGCTGCCCAGCCAGCTCCCAAAGCTAATCGCTGAACCTGACTTGCCGGCGCAGAAACACAGCATGCTACCCTCTGGCCCAACAGCTGTCCCTGCGCACATTTCTCCATAACTTTTAGGTGATTCTATGAACCAATGGCTATATGTAATCAATAACCCTGGCAAAAATGCATACAGTACAATTATTTATTTAACAGGTCTATTCTTTCAACAGGTCTACACATTATTATATTCCACTTTTCTGGGCATAATTACTTTATTTTTCATAAAAATGACAGTTAAATTTATTTTACCAGTTATTCATTTCAGATGGCATCTCTATACCCTAAAGGTACAAATAGGTTTGTACAAAGTGAGGTATGGACTTAATAGGTCTGTGCTATTGGCAAGGTTTTGTTTAAGTTGGCCCTAGTGCAATAATGTAAGACTGAAAATTGTATTGGGCTGTAGTGCACGTTGAGAAAATATCACCATGCCTGATGTACTGTGCCACAGCCACTGGCAGTGGGAGCTGTGGTAGATAAGTGACTGTTCATTTCTGTTGCAGAATGCAGCCATTTCATTAGCTAATTTATGATATTATAGCAATGACAACATCACATTCTGAGCATATAGGGAAGTTTTGGATATAAAAAGAGGGGAAGGGAACCAGATTCTATGGATAAAAAGACATATTAATAAAAATCACCAAAAAAGTGTAGATTCTTGACACCCTTGAAGTTCTCGATGAGATTGCAAGTTCTGCGCAAAATTCTGTGGCCGCAGAATTCTAGGGGCCTTGACTATAGCCCACTGGCTAGACAACATTTTTCTCCAACAATGTTGATCCAGATCAAACAGGATTCATAAGACACTGCCAGATAGGTTACAACATTAAATGTACTCTACTTCTTATCGAGCATGTTTCTCAACAGGCTACCCCAATGATTATACTTAACCTTGACACTCAGAAAGCATCCTATAAGGTTTCATGGGATTTTCTACACCATGAACTATATCATTTTGAATTCCCGTATCCATTCTTCAAGCTATTTTCAGTCCTCTTCTCAGCTCCACAGACAGTAGTAAAGGTTAATGATACCCTTTTGGCAAGATTCCCCCTCAGTCAGGGCACCCCACAAGGATGCCCCTTATCACCTTACTTATTAACTCTATACATCATGCCAATAGCTCAATAGCTTAGATAAACAGAATCAAGAGAGGGGATGACAATAGTAGGTCATATCCATAAGGAAACCTTTTACATGGATGATCTTCTTTTATGTATAGCAAACCCTGAATGATTTGTGCCATCTCTTTAGAACTGTTTACAAACAATAAGGGAGGTAGTGGGGTACCAGGTAAATGATAAAACTGAAGTCCTGTAGGTGGGCTTCCAGCTACTGTAAGTCATTTACCGAAGCTTCAATACCCTTTTCAGTGGGGCAAACCAGCAATAAAATATTTGGAAGTTAGGCTGGGAGGTGCGCAGTCAGATTTCTATCATCTTAATTTCCTGAGTCTGATCCATGCTATACAATAAGACGTACAGATGGACCATGCTGCCATTAACACTTTTCACTAGGGTGGAGACTGTAAGAATGAATATTTTGCTGAGACTGGTATTTTTGAGACATTACCACTTCTCCCCCAACATGGGAGTTCCACAACTGGAATCAGATAATATCCCATTTGCAGTGGAACAGAGACCATCCAAGAATAGCATACAACACATTGCAATCACATAAAAGCAAAGGGCCCTAGTATTATCTGAGCTCCACTTATGTGTCCAAACATCCCTTCTACAACACATTTTGACATGGAAAAAACTCATCTTCATCCTAGAGGAGCTGAACTGGAAGTCTTCAGTTATCACCCCACCTGTGATATAGCCATGTTCAGTATGCTGAATCTAATGTATGAAACCCCTTCCCCACTCCTTAATGGCCAACTTAATATGAGGCTGGCATATCACCCTTAATAAGGCTAAAAAAATAGGGGATGCAATGGATTTTATGCCCAGCACTAGATCCCCACTTCCTTCCATGGGTTTAAACACTGGACACATCTCAGCCTTGCCCCTATGTTTAAATTTTATGAGAATGGAATCCTTCCAACAGGTACAACAGGAATTTCCTCTAAAACACACTGACCACTATAGATTCCTTCAAGTTAGGCAGTTTCTAAGATGCACATTGTGCCTGACAGTAGAAGTTACAGAACTGACCCTGACTCTTACATTTGTTCAGGACACTATGAACAGTACGTTACCAGCACACAGTGTCTCAGTATGCCATAAGGCATTGGCAGGAGGCCAGCAAGCCTAGACTGATCAGACAACGATCACCTGGGATGTTGAACTTACAACTGCCATAACAGTAACAGACTGAATCTTGGGGTGGAGCAGACAACATAGGGTGACTGGATCATACCAGTGGAGTGAATTCACCTGGAAAACAGCGATTCAGTTCTTTTATACACCACAAATCACCGCCAAGTATCACAGTGCACAGACTTCTACTTGCTGGAGGAGGTGTGGCTGGGAGGTAGCTGCACATGCACATATATTCTGGTCTTTCCCAGTATTAAAACCATTTTAAATGCAGACAGAAAAGGACATTAATGACTTGATTTAGTGCAATGGCCCTTTGCACCCTAAAGTGGCACTCCTCCTCCTGTACCCACCCCACATCAAGAACAAAATACATCTGTATCTTCTGGGGATCTTACTTACTGTGGCCAAAAAAGCCATAACTAGGCACTGGCTAATATGCACAAACCCCCACGATGCAACATTGGAAGAATATAGTCCTTGACATATATAATATGGAAAAACATACGGCTGAGCTGAGAAAAAAATTAGAGATACATCAGAATGCTGGAATGCATGACTCCTGCATATCACAGCCAGTTGGCCAAATGTTATACCATGACTAGAATCTTATAGGAAACAGAGTTCCTAAGAGTCATCCAGACTAGTTGATGGTTTGGCAGCTGGACTGCAGAGCCCTTTGAGTAGTAGACTGAGGCAGTCAGTTATGAAGCATTCTAAGGTTACTGAAAATATATCCTGTATATTAGCTATGTTAGAGCCCACCTATTCATCTAATGCCTTTTGTAAAAGACACTCACCTTACTCATACCCCATGTTTCTTGAAAAATATTTCTATGTTATATATGATACATATTATTATTATGTATATTATATAGTCAATGCAAAAAACTACAGGGGTGACCCCAAGTAAGACCCCACCACTGATTCATCAATATTCCAAAGACCCAAATCCCTAATGTTTTTCATTTCCTTACTTTGTGCACTTTGCATTCTACAACCCTAATGTCTGCATTAATGTATTTTTTTTAATGAATATACCTTCTTTTTCTGATAGTGGAATTATATCCTTATTTGCACAGGTCTCTTACAATACTGGAGATAGTTCTGACCCATTTCATGGGCCCAGCAGGCCCTGGCATGCATGTCAATACCTTGTGGGTGAGGTTCCTTTACTCACCACAGGGTGTGACGTCTGCACCAAAACACTGCTCCATCCCTACCTAGGCCAAGATTGGTGCTGCATGCTGCAGCACCTTCCCCATCAAACTTTGTCCCATTAATTTTTATTTTTTAATTTTTTATTTTAGTTTTTGTTGACTGAGAAAGGAGGACTAGACAATTCTGCCTATTTTCAGCCTCATCCCAGGAGAGGGGGATACATATAGATGCCAACTGACATTGAACCAGATTAAGCTGTGGGTGGTATTTTTAGTGAATGGGGGAAATTTGGCCAGGACACCGGGGAAATTCCCCTGCTCTTGTGGCAGGGGGCATTGTCCTGTAGGTGTGTGGTGTGAGCTCAGTCTGGAGCCTGACGCAGTAGGATGTGGTTCGATCAGTGATTCCCCAGCAGGCGTAGATGGCGTCAATAGCGGGGACTGAAGGGCAGTTGAGCATTGAAATTGTGGAACCCAAGTTTTCTGGGGTCCAGTCAGAAGAAGTGGAGCTGCAAAAAGCTCTGGAGGACAAAATTCGTGAGGCAATGCGAGTGTATCAACGGAAGGCTTCCAGATTGTGGGAGGGGAAAAAAAAGGAAGAGGATAGCAAGTATATCTCCCACACAAAAAACCTACTACCTTGAAGTTTTTCTTAGTTCTCAGGTGAGTGGCCCACATGACCAGCTGCCGCTTTCCCCCCGCAATAGCATGGATTTACCAATTGAGCTATCATTGCCGGGAGATATGGGCTGGTCAGCGAATTCAGCATTGCGGCAGTCTGGATGACTACAGAGCCCAGATGGTTCTTGGGTTGTGGATCCTGTTTGTGGAGAGCCTGGGGCAAGTAGGCCAGGAGATAGCCCCAGGGGAGAGTTCCTACAAACCCGATTTGGGTCCATGTGAGGAGCAGATTCCCCCATTACCTTTAAATACTCCTTTTTCTCATCTTACCACACTGGGTGGGGGGAGGGAGTTACCCCTGTTGTTTAGGACATAATTACTGTACCTGAGTCTGTGGTAGTAGACTCCTTTACTGATGCTGGGCAGGATTGTGCTGGTATAAAAGAGCTGCTAGACAGACAGGAACACTCATTGCAGGAAGACAACGTCAAACAAAAACCTACTTACGCTGGCTTATTCTACAAGCCTGTGGAATTGGCTAAAAGAAGGCATGCTATTCGGATACGGTATTTGGGAAGTGTGGCTGACTTGCCGGATAGGTATTCTGTGGGAAGAATCTTGCTTAAACAATCATTGAGTTTCTTCCCCAAAGAGGTATATGTGATGATTCATGCTCCAGGGGAACAAACTTTCAATGTGAGTTTTAGGACTCAGAGTGTGTTGGAGCGTTTTTGGACTAAATATTCAATATTAAAAACAAACCCCCTTTGGACACCATTTCAGGTTATTCCCCTCTCCAAACAGTCTTTTCGTATTATAACTGTATTATTTCAGAATGAAGAAGTCAACATTTCGAATATTTTGCTTTGGTTGGACAAGAGGCGTGATGTTCAAGGCACCCCAGAGTCTATTATAGATTCAGAGGGCTTCTGGAATGGTGGGGGGGGGGGGGTTGCACATCAAAGTAAAGCTGTTCTCTGTGGAAAATGAATTTTAGCATTTACAGAATTGTTTTTTTATTGGAAGGGACAAGGGGTTTATTTTCTATCCTGGACAGCCTCGCAAGTGGCACAAATGTGGTTCAGTATGCCACATTAGCACTACTTGTAATAAAATATGATGCTTTCGGTGTGGAGACATGGGGCATGTTAGTACTGAATGTAACAATTCTCCTACTTGTAATTTCTGTGACAAACCCGGCCACACTTTTACAGAATGTCCATTAGCTGCCCATAATAACCCCAAAGCAGATTTTACTATGCAAGATTATTATATTAATATGGCCCGGGCTGGTAGAGTGCCACCTGATCCAAGGCAGCCAAGACCTCCCCGGGGCCCCCACTAAATAACCCCCTCCACACTGGGCCTGGAGATCTTGCCAATGTTACAGCTTCCTTTGGTATCCCCAGTGATCAGGAATATCAACTGAGATGGTGGAACCTCCATTGGTGGGTATCCTGGAAAACCCTCTTCCCCTAGAAGGGGACATGGCACCCCACCCCCACCCCCACCTATATGATGCAAGCAGCCCATGCAAAAGATTTGGGGCCTCCCAGGTTATGGGAATTGATTCATATATTACTTTAACTAATTCTTATGGAATTTTACCAATAGTGGAAGATATGGTAGACCAAGATTCTGATACCACCTCTAGCCTTCCTCACAAAGGGATCCAGCATCTGATATGGAATTGAGAATGTCTGAGGTGGAAGTAAAATCAAAGAGAAAGAGTGGGATTCGAATGGGTTTATGTAAAAGTGCTAGGAAAAAACAGATGTCCACTTGACATTAATTTTTCCATGAGTTGTATGATTTGACTCTGGCCTCATTAAATGTAAACAGTATTCACACTGAATATAAAAGTTTAGTGACTTGTGAGATATTTTCAGCGTTTAAAGGAGATATTGTATTTCTTCAAGATACAAGACTGTATACGACTGATGATTTTGAGAAGGTCTCACAAGCATGGATGTGGGGTCCTTGTTTTTGGTCAGGTGGGGGGAAGTGCTTTGTTCAGGAATAGGATTTTTTTTTTATTCAGGTATTGTGGTGACAGATGTAATTGAAATTGAAGCTGGCAGAAGTCTCTTCCTAAATGTGACAATACAAGCCTCAGATTTCAGGTTGACCAAGGTGTATGCACCACAGGTTAAAACCAACTACATTGCATTACTGGAAAAAAAAATTCAGTCATACTTGTTCACTAGAAGAAATGTTCTTTTTGGAGGGGATTTTAATATAAATCGGGCAATACAGGATAGGGGTGCTAAAAGTTCTAAATTATGTTGCGACTCCAATTTTCTAAATGGACTTTTGAAAATTACTGGGTTGATTTGTTGTTTTTCAGTCCACATCTCAGGGTGTAGTATGCACATACTTTTCAGGATCCAGAAAACCTCATATAAATTATTGGTTTGTTTCCCCAAATTTGCATTTTCACTCACAGGCAGCTGTTCCTGTAGCAACTTCGGATCATGTGCTTCTGCAAGTTACTTTTTCTGACTTTCCAGAAATTTCCAAAGGCCCTGGTTATTGGAAACGAAACATATCTCTAGTAAATATCCTGGAGGACAAGGAGGGTTTTCTCTCTTTATTACTGGCAAGATAATCAGTTTACTTTTTATATGACTCGATAAAGGCTTGGTGGGATGACACAAAAGCTGACGTTAGACATTATTTTCAAACAATTGGGAGAATGCTGGATAAAGCAAAACAAAACTCAAATAATGACATAAGATATAAAATAGATCAGGCATGTTGTAGGTTACAGCAGGGCTTAATGGTAGATATGGGTGAGATCAATGCTTTAAAATCTGAATTAGCTAGGTTGCATTATGAAAAAGAAAGGTTTTGGAAAAAGCCCAAAGATTTGGAGTTTCAGGCACAAAGGGAGGGATTAATCCCTTTGAACAGTGTGCTATGGATAGGAGACATAAGGAAATGAGGTAAGTGGTGACTTCCTCTGGGACTTTGGTAGGCTCTCAAGCTGATATTTTGGCAGAATTAGATACTGTAAGTATTTATTGAACCTGTTTCGAGTAGATGCCTCTTTAACAGAAGAGAAAATAGCAGCCTGGTCATCAGATGGAAGAGGTACATCAGTCTCCAAGGTTTTAAGCACATTACTGATACAGCCTATTGCACTTTCAGAATTGAAAATAGTAATAAATTCATTGCCATGAGGTAAAACCCCAGGTCAGGATGCTTTGGCTAATGAAATATATCCCATATTATTTTCTATTTTGGGGCCTGAACTCTTACTTTTATTTCAGAATTGTTTAGATACCTGTAATTACCCATTAAGCTTTAATCAGGGCCTGGTGATCTCTTTATTTAAATCTGGTGATAGTGAAGATTTGTGTAATTAGAGGCACATAACACATCTTAACTCTGATTGTACAAGGGTAGTGGAAATGTTCAAATCCCCCCCCCCCCCGGTGACTTTGCAAAGCAACTGCCAAATTGCCTTTCCAGCTGGAGTTGTGTAATTCTACTGACATTGTTCATGAGGTGTGGTTCCAAAAAGATCATGTTGAACATTTGAGCTCAAAATATGCAAAAATGGCAAAGTTATGTCACAAAGTTGAAAACCCCATTGAAATACATTGAACAACATTTATCTTAGTTTCTCTTACTACAGTTAGAGGTTTCAGCAGCAAGATATGTCTTCTATTGGAGAGCATATCTTCATCCTGTAACCTGTTCAGGACAGTGAGGGTGTTGGGGGAGGGGTGCAGGGTGGTGGGTACTCAATGGAAGGTCGGGGTAGGGGGCAGATCAACGAGGGAAAAAAAAACATTGAGAAACCATTTTCTTTACTGTGGGCATTGCAGGCAGCCACTATCTATGGGTGAGGGGGGTGCCACTAGACACCAGGGAAAATAACAATATTATGGGGACAGTGATGGAATGGTGGGCAGACACCACTAGACACCAGGAAAATTTAAAAATAATTCTGGATACGGCAATCAGAGGGTTGGGGCACCACTAGATACCAAGGAAAATCTTAAAATTAGGGTAACGGGAATTGGAGCATGGGAGGTACCACTAGACACCAGGTAAAATTGTCTTATTAGGGGGACATCAATCGGGGGGGGGCTGCCATTAGACACCAGGGAAAAGATTCTGCCACACAAAAAAATGAGTTTTGTTCTCTTGAAAAGGGATCTTTTTTTGTTACTCATGATATGAAAAAAGAATATTTTTTCGTATCACATAATACGAAAACAGATTTATAATGTTAATAAAAACAGATTTTAAGAGAATTTCTCTAACAGTTAAGTGCAGAATCCAGCTAAGTGGGGCCCCATAAGCACGCTACGTGTGTTATTCCATGTCAGGATTGTCATTTTTGTGGGTTTTCAAATTTGAATTTTATGGGAAAACAGACAACAAGATGGCAGCAAATGAAACAATCATTTTCCCCTCATGAAAAAAGATGACGTCAATATGAAACAAGAATTCTTTTTTCATTTCATGCAGTTATTTGAAGTCCTTACAGAGCATGTTCAGAACCCATTTTTAAAAATGTCAAAATTAAATAACTTTGGAACCCTTACCCCTGATAGAGTGTTTCTAGTTTTCCCCTTTACTTATTTGTTTCTATCTATGTTTTCTTGTACCTTGTTAAAATCTCTTTATACTCCTCTCCTGGATAGCATGTTGCATCTATTCCCAGTTTTGGCCTACCCTTGATTTTCAACTCTTCCCAGCAGTGACTGTTACAAAGTAGTGAAGCGGTTCCATGCCCTATTCAACTGGCAGTGTCCTCCACTTCTCCACTTCCTTCTGCTGACACCTGCCAAAACCTATGACACCAGTCACCCATTCTAATCCTTTGATGTTACACTTACTCGCTGGGAAACAAATGTGCTGAACACGTTAGAGTGGAAGTATTTTTATAGTGCTCTTGTAAGAAGGCACTAAGCCTCCATCAGCTCCACCCCCAATTATGCACCTGATTCACAGGGCTTCCTGAAGCCTTTCGCCCCAAGATTAAGCTCCAGAGCTAGTTTCCCCCACACCACCTGTTACAATTTAAAACCCAAATTTCAAGGTATTCCAAACACTGCCTACCAAGTTTCAAAGTGCCCCAAACACTGCTTACAGATCTCTTCTTTTCTCCCCACTTACCCTTCTACTGTACTTTCAAAAGGAAGAGAAGTATAATTATACAATGGCAAGATAATTTATTGCATCCTGATTGGTCAGTGTGTGCCAGGGACAGTGATGTTATCGAACAACAACATGACTGTATCGAATCCAGACACACAGGTGACTGTACAACAGTAAAAGAAATCCCTGCCTCCCACCACAGCTTACCACCACTGTAAAGGGCTTAGACTACAGCTATAAAGTGCGAACCCCCCCGCCCACACACACATACATTTCCTCCCTTGTCCCTTTTTTTATTTTTTCCCCAATCAATAACACATTCATGGCCCCTTCCTAGTGCTCACTCCTGCACAGTGGTGGTGTTAGGCACAAAAACAGTCACATTTTCTTTTTTAAAATAAAATGAACGCTCTTCTCCTCAACACCGCTGCCTGCGGGTAAATGGTTTCACTATCATACCTGCTCCTCCAGGTAGTGGCAGCATGAAAAACAAAAGAAACTGTCTTTTTTATATTTTATGCAAACACTTTCCTGCATTGAAACTCACCCCGGTATGCTGTATCCTCTGTATTCATCGGGGTGAGATTGTATCAGAGTATGCACACTTAGCAGTTGCGCTACAGACCCGGGCAATGGCTTGTCAGCACACAGCTTGTCAGCCACAGAAAAAAAAGATTTTAATTCAAAACAAAAAAAAAAGAACTGTGACACTCAAGCACCGTAGCTAGAAGCCAACAACCAGGAAGAGCACAAGCCAGAATGATATAAAACTCACTCACTAAAACAAGAACAAGCTTGGGAGCTTCAGCAGGCAGGATCATTCTGTTACAGCTCCACCGTGTGGTGGAACAAATATTCTGGACTATTTTTGTAAACAAATACTTACACACCAAAAAATCAAAGAAAAAAAGGAAAAATACATACAAATTTACTTTTCTCTTTCTTCTTTTTTAATTAACAAACAAACCATTATATAATAGCAATATGGCATGACAGAGTGTGTGTTATAGTTAATAACGTCACTCCTGGGGTGGTGAAAGCACTTGCTTTCACCTTGTGCTTCAACCGACCCCAGGAGTGACATTATTACACAATAACACACACCCTGTTGTGCCCTATTGCTTAAATAAATATTAATACACCTTTAAGGTAAAGCTGGGGGCTTTCACTCCACTCTCAGCAAAGTCTGATCTTCCACCATAAATGAATGGCGACATCTTTGCTCCTAGTAAAACCTGACTGGTCAAATGTTCAGCCAATCAGGTTTTACTAGGATCAAACTGTATATCACCATTCATTTATGCAAAGCACATTACCATGATGGGCATTGAATACAGCAGATGCGCTGCACTGGGGAACAGCTTTTTGTTTTACATTTCACATTTTTGGGGGATGCTGGTGAGGAAGCAGAATGGTGGGTGCCAGAGGGGGGTGAGTTAGAGAGTGTTATGACTAGCTGACCTGTTGGTGTGAGGCAGGTAGAGTGCACATGGAGTGTGGGACAAGGGAGGAGGGTGAAGGTGGAAGATGGGAGGGGGCATTATATAATAGTATATAACACAGAGGGTGGGGGATATTTATTGCAGTTAGAGATGCAATTCACACAGCATTTTATCAACAATTTGAAGAAATTTGCTTAAACATAGAAACATAGAATTTGACGGCAGATAAGGACCGCTTGGCCCACCCAGTCTGCCCATTTCCCTACCTACTGGATAAGCTGCAGATCCTAGTTAACCAGCAGCCTACTTCTTCCTACCCCCACCCCCCAGAGTTGCCTTATGACTATCCCATGCATGCTTGAATTCCCCCACTGATTTTGACTCCACAACCTCCTCCGGAAGGCCGTTCCATGCATCCACAACCCTCTCTGTGAAAAAATACTTCCTTAAATTACCTCTGAGCCGCACCGCCTCTATCTTCAAATTGAGCCCTCTTGTTCTTGCACACCTCTTTTTTTGAAAGATGCTACCCTCTTGGACTTTGTTGATTCCTTGAGGTACTTGAAAGTTTTATCATCTCCCCACTCTCCTCCTTTCCTCGAGGCTATACATATTAAGCTCCTTAAGTCTCTTCATACGACTCCGGGCAGACCCTGCACCATTTTAGTTGCCCTCCTCTGGACAGCTTCCATCCTGTCTATGTCTTTG
Source organism: Neoceratodus forsteri (assembly GCA_016271365.2). Taxonomy (NCBI): domain Eukaryota; kingdom Metazoa; phylum Chordata; order Ceratodontiformes; family Ceratodontidae; genus Neoceratodus; species Neoceratodus forsteri. The sequence goes on along the minus strand of CM057450.1, from coordinate 1,272,717,786 downwards.
CGGAGATTGGGTCTCCAGAACTGCACACAGTACTCCAGATGGGGTCTCACCAGCTGTCTGTACAGAGGGATAATAACTTCCTGTTTTCTACTGGTGATGCCTCTCCCTATGCATCCCAGTATCCCCCCAGCCCTCCTTGCTGCCCTCTCACATTGCTTGCCCATCTTTAGGTCATCTGATATGACTACCCCCAGGTCCCTTTCCATTCTTGTTGTTGTTAGTATCTCACCCCCCATTGTGTACTCTTCCCCTTGGTTTTTGTTTCCCAGATGCATTACCTTGCACTTCTTAGCATTGAATCTAAGCTGCCATACATTTGACCATTCCTCTAACCTTGCCAAGTCCCTTCTCATCCTTTCCACCCCACCCTGTGCATCAACTCTGTTGCAGATCTTAGTGTCATCTGCAAAGAGACATACTTTTCCTTCCAGTCCTTCTGTAATGTTGCTTATAAAGACATTGAAGAGGACCGGTCCTAATACTGAACCCTGCGGTACCCCACTAGTAACCCTCCTTTCTTCTGAGTGGACTCCATTTACTATAACTCTCTGTGTCCTATTCTCCAGCCAATTCTTTACCCAGGCTGTCATCTTGGGACCCACTCCCAGGCTGGCTAACTTATATATTAATCTTTTGTGTGGGACTGTGTCAAATGCCTGCTAAAGTCTAGGTAGGCCATGTCCACAGCCCCTCCCTGATCTACTACTTTGGTCACCCAGTCAAAGAAATCTATCAGATTCATCTGGCATGACCTTCCCGCTGTGAATCCATGCTGCCTAGGGTCCTGTGCCCTCTGGCCTCTAGATACTGACAATTCTTTCCTTGAAGTGATTCCATCATTTTCCTATCACTGAGGTTAAACTAACAGGTCTATAGTTTCCTGCTTCTGCCTTGCTCCCACTTTTGTGAAGGGAATCACATCTGCCCTCCTCCAGTCCTTGGTACCACCCCATCCTCCCATGATTTGTTAAAAGGGTAGTCAGTGGTGTCACTGCTTCTACCCTTTAGTTCTTTAGAATTCTGGGATGAATCCCATCAGGGCCCCCTTGCTTTGTCCACCTTCAGTTTTAAGAGTTCTTTCAGAACCCTTTCTTCTGTAAATGGGTCAGTATCAACTTCTGTATCCAGAGTGTTACTACTGTTTGTTTTATGTATCTCCCTCTTCCTTCGTAAATACTGAGCAAAATATGTGTTTAGTATCTCTGCCTTTTCACAGTCTCCTCTGCCCACCCTCCTCCCTTTATTAAGCCTCACTATCCCTCCCTTGGTCTTCCTTCACTCCCTGATGTACCTATAAAAGGTTTTATCCCCCTTCTTAACTGAGTTGGCTATCTTTTCCTTGTTTGGGCCTTTGCTGTTCAGACTGCTTTCCCAGCCTCCTTTTGCTTTAACTGATACAGTTCTCTGTCCTGCTCCTTCTGCGATTCCTTGTACTTCCTGAATGCTTTCTTTTTCTCTTGAACCTTCACTGCCACTTCCTTTGAGAACCATAGTGGTTTCTTACATCGTCTTATTTTGTTTATTTGCTTCACACAAAGGCTTGTTACCTCTGTGATGGCAGTTTTTATTATTCCCCATTGTTCTTCCACCCCTCCTTCCTGCCCATTTGCTAGTGCATTCCTTAGGCACTCACCCATTATGGCAAAGTCAGCCCTCCTAAAGTCCAGTACTTTTGTCTTTGTATGGCTTGACTCTATTACCGTGTTTATTGTGAACCACACTGTTCGATGGTCGCTAGTTCCCAAATGGCTACCCACTTCTACATCTGTGATCCTCTCTCCATCTCCATTTGAGAGTATCAAGTCTAATATTGCTCCCTCTCGAGTGGGCTCCAGTACTAGTTGTCTAAGGCATGCCCCCTGTAGGGCATCTAGAATAACTGCACTCTTCGAAGTGGCAGCTGCAACTGCACTCCAGTTAACATCTGGCATATTCAGATCACCCTTCATCCTTGGATTGGTAATTCACACAGATTCATCATGCAAATTTGGCCAATTCCACAAGCAAATAACAACACAAACTGTGGTCAGCGATGAAGCAAAGTTGTCCAAATTCACAACTGTTGGTGCAAAGTGAATTTTGCCAACTTTGTCCACCACTACACTTGAGATAATCTCTTTCTGCATGACATTGCTTTAAATGTGTTCTCTATTCAAGTTGCCAGAGGTGTGTGTGTGTGTGTGTGTGTGTGTGTGTGCGTGCGTCTGTGTCTGTGTCTGTACGTACATGTGTGGATACTGTACATGTGCATGTGTGCACGTGTCTGTGTGTGTGTACCTCTTAACTGTCCTTGATCATCACGGTTGTCCCTGATTTTGCCTCAGAATTTTCTTAAGTCCCTCTAAGTTTGGCATTTCTGTCACTGAAGAGTGGATATTTGAGGCATAATATATGATTAGACATTGATGATACAGTCTGGTTCTCCTTCAAAGAATGCTTTTCACATTAAGCTGCACAAGATTTCATATTTCTTGAGCTGATGTTACCATTTTGAAAGAAGTGTCCCTGCATTTGGTTATGTGTTCTTGATTTGCAAGGTAAGAGGTTGAGTGGTATGGGGAGGTGAGTAAGCCTTTAGATAAACAGAATGAGAGCAGAGAAAGTATGGAGAAGCACTCCATACTGCTTAAGGTACTGCTGCCTAAACTGTCAAGAACAAAACAGGAAACAGCACACACAACTCGTGAGGACTCTGCAGAATGTACATATTTATCTAAGGTGCATTGACATGAACACTGACAAGCTCCCCTGAGTATTGCCTTGGCCAGAGGCTTCCTTAGGGGGTGGTCAACTACTTCCTTTTTACACTCATCAGCTCTTGGGTAGTGGGGGGGGTTGCTGCCTGGGTTGGTGGGGGTGACAAACACATTGCATTTTATGCAAATAAGCACTAAAAGACGGCATCCAGCCATGGAGGCAAGCAGATTGTGTCGCTGCCCATCGTGCATCATGGTACTTTTCTTTAATATTGCTAATTGTGTTGAAAATTGTGGGTGCTGCAGGGGAGGAGGGTGCAAGAGATTTTAACAGAGGGTGGGGGACAGGGGTTGTATATTTTACAGGGTATAGGGTGGGGGCTGTTTCTTTTGTTTGTTTGTTTTTTTAACAATTTACCCAAACAACGAATAGGAATGCTGAATATCTGGGGGCCCAAATAGAAATATTCAACCCAAATACTCGGAATAAGGTATTCACACACCCCTAGTGATAACCCAAAAATAATGTTTTCTGTCAAGGTACTTCTTTATTGATTATGTGTAGTAATGTCTGGACCTTGTGCTCACAAACAGGGACAGTGTGATGGGGGTAAGAGTGGGGGAGCACCTGGGGAACAGTGACCACCAGTCACTGTGGTTTGAAATCACAGAAAGAGCAGAACCAAACCACACAAAAACACGTATCCTGGATTTTAGGGGGGCAAACTTTGGGAAAATGGGGAGATACTTGAAAGAGGCATTAAGGGGAATGGGGCAGGAATCGGGGTTGAGGAACAGTGGGCAGTATTTAAAATGGGGATTACAAGAGCAACAGAATCATGTATTAAGCAGGTAAGCAAGAGGAAAAGGAAGAGGAGACCATTATGGTTTTCCAAAGAGGTAGCAAAGAAAGTGAAAGCCAAAAAGATTGCATTCAGGCAATACAAAAAGACACAGGCAGAAGGGGATAGGGAGAAGCAAAGGGAGGCAGGGAGGTCAGTAAGGGAAGCCAAAGCTCAGACAGAAGAACACATTGCAAAATCAGTGGGTAGAGGGGACAAAACCTTTTACAGGTACATAAGTGAAAAAAGAAAGGCAAAGGGAGGGATAGTGAGACTGAAGGGGGAGGATGGGGGCTGTGTGGAGGATGACAACAGTAAAGCTGACATATTGAACAGGTATTTCTGCTCAGTCTTTACTAAGGAAGAGGAGGGTAATGGGTCTGAATGGAGTACAAGGGGTGAGAATGGTGCAGAAATTGACACAAGTCCGTTTACACAAGAAAGGGTCCTGAAGGAACTGGAAGTAATAAGAGTTGATAAAGCAATGGGGCCAGATGGGGTGCACCCCAGGGTCCTTAAAGAACTAAGAGAGGTGGTGGCTGAACCTCTTGCTATCCTGTTTAGCCGATCACTAGAAACAGGGGAGGTACCCAAAGACTGGAGGACAGCAGATGTAGTCCCCTTATACAAAAGTGGGAACAAAGAGGAGCGGGAACTACAGACCAGTCAGCCTCACCTCGGTAGTGGGAAGATCATGGAAGCACTACTGAAGGAGAGATTGGTGGAACATCTGGTTGTCAATGGACTACAAGACCCAAGGCAGCATGGTTTCACCAGGGAAGGTCATGTCAGACCAACCTCATTGAATTTTTGACTGAGTGACTAGGGAGGTGGATCAGGGAGGGCAGTGGACATGGCCTATCTGGACTTCAGCAAGGCCTTTGACACTGTGCCACATAGAAGACTATTGCACAAACTGGGGAATATGGTGTGGGCAGGACAGTAGTGCGGTGGGTAGGTAACTGGCTGGGTGGCAGGACACAGAGGGTGGTGGTAAATGGCTGTCACTCCACAGAGGGAAGAGTGACCAGTGGGGTACCACAGGGATCAGTGCTGGACCGGTACTATTCAATATCTTCATCAGTGACATTGCACAGGATCTAGAAGGCAGAATTTCACTGTTCGCTGATGACACAAAGCTCTGTAACAGAGTAGACACACCAGAGGGTGTAGACAGAATGAGAAGGGACCTGCAGAAACTTGAAGAATGGTCAGGGGTTTGGCAGTTGAAATTCAATGCAAGGAAGTGCAAGATAATGCATATGGGGCACAAAAACCCTGGCACAATATATCAGTTGGGGGTGAGGATATAGCATGCACCAAGCAGGAAAGGGATCTTGGAGTTATCATCTCTGATGACCTCAAGGTAGGGAAACAGTGTGACAAGGCAGCAGGTAAAGCAAATAGGATGCTGGGATGCATAGGCAGGGGCATCACCAGCAGGAAAAGGGAGGTCATAATTCCACTATACAAGACACTAGTGAGGCCGCACCTGGAGTACACTGTGCAGTTCTGGAGACCTTACCTACGTAAGGACATAGACAGGGTAGAGAAGGTTCAGAGGAGGGCAACAAAGATGGTGCATGGATTGCATCACAAGTCCTATGAGGACAGGTTGAAGGCACTGAACATGTACTCCCTGGAGGAGAGGAGGGAGAGAGGGGATATGATAGAGACATACAAGTATCTTACAGGGAGGAACAGAGTGCAGGAATGCACTATTTTTAAGCGAAAAAGATGTTCCAGGACTAGAGGGCATGGGATGAAGTTGGAGGGAGGACGATTCAGAGGAAGCGTGAGGAAGAATTTCTTCACAGAACGGGTGGTGGACAAGTGGAACACCCTGCCAGAGGAAGTGGTGGGGGCTGAAACAATCACGGGATTTAAGAATGCATGGGATAGACAAAAAGGAATTGTGGAGATCAGGGGTAAGGGGCAACAGACTTCCTGGAAAACATAAACTGAACTTACAAACTTAAATGGGCAGACTGGGTGGGCCATAGGCCCTTATCTGCCGACACTGTCTATGTATCTGTGTATCTATGTAACTGTTACCCAACTGAGATTGTCTCACATTCTGTAAACAATTTATCTTAAAGGTTCTTAACATTCTGTGCAATTGTCCTTCCCTCTTTAGTGGTTTAAGTCCTGCTTGTAAAAATGACCTCTGCTCCAGAGTAACTACCTGATCACAAAACATAAAAAATGAAATACTTGGAGGGAGGTTTGAGTGCTGCAGAGGCTACGGCAAGCCATCAGCTATTATGTGTGTCACACAATGAGCAGTTCATGAGAACCACTGGAAGAAAAATTACTAAGGTGATGTATCTGTTTTTTACCAAACTGAAGTAAATGCCTGATGATGTGGTTGGAAAGTAGATAGACTCCCCAACTCCCTCCCTACTCCAGAAATGTTTTGAAGCAGGGCCAATTCAAAGTACCCTCTCCACTGCAGTGGTATGAGGAGGTCTGTAGTCTTCCTTTATTTTTTATGATTGCATGTACATGCATGCATAGCAAACTACTTGCAACAGTAATCGGGTTTCAGAGGTGTGTCACTGTCTGGTCCAATGCAGCTCAGGTTGCAGTGGGCTCGACAGTGACAAACCAATGATTAGCATCAGCAAGGGTGATCATGACACTGTTCTCTACTTGCAGGCAGCAACTTTGTGCAGCTGAAAGGAGCAAGTTGTTCCTATCACACAGCAGCTGTCTCCGCTCATCTGCATGATGCCACCCACCAAGCAGATGAGTGGCACCATTATCAGTTTGAAAATTCAAGTGTTTTTAATTATCAAAAAACCTGTAAATATTCTGCTGTAATGAAACTTCAGTGCCACAGCATGATTCCTCACTTGAGCCCCCAGACTGCAAAGCCTATCTCTCCCCCGACCCCTGCTCACTTTGGTGCTGGGGTCCAGGTCAGCGCAAGCACAGTGTGCATCTTCATTCACTAACTCAGACAGCTCTTGTGGTTTCTCCCCATCAACAACTGGATGTTACAATTAGCTCTAAGCATCTTCCTCCTCGCCGCTATGCAGAGAGAAGGAGCCATTACTGAGTGCCTTTTACAGCACAGAGGTTCTCCACAATGTGAACTCCCTCTTGTGACAGTGGGGCACCCAATCTCCAGTGTCACTGTTGGTCTCTTGAAGTTTGTCCTCCCTAGTGACACTAGGGTCCTCTCACCCCCCAGTGTCATGCTTGGTCCTGTTGTCTATTTTTTTCTAATTAAAACCTGAAAAGCAGAAAACCATCCATTGTTGTCTTTTGGAGCATTCCTGACCACCCACCCATTAAATCCCAACTCCCCACTCAGCACCCACCATCCTACACCGCCATACCCCTCACTCACCTGCAGTAAGTCCAGTGCTGGAAATCCACCCTGCAAGGAGAACATGTCCTTCTGATTCAATATCGACTGGGAGCTGAAGAAACAAGGTAAGTGTGTTCAATGTATTTTCAATTCATTGAACTTAATACTTTGTCAGTTTTTAATATTTTTTTCACCAGATTTTCAACATGGCCTTTTTTTGGACCCCACATCATGAACAAAATACTGTAGCTGACATTTTTCAAATTTGGTCTGAAAGCTGATTTTACAGTCGCTCCATGAGATCACCTTAAGGGCAGGATTTCAAAAATATCACCTGGGAGGTTCATGAGGTGGAGTCATAAAAAGATTATGGGTCCAATTTACAAAGGATGCCGCAGGACTTGCGTTAAGCCCTGTGCCATCTGCAATGTTTGCTGCAGCTGTGCCAAAGCCCTTTGGTGCAATGGAGCTTTATTCAGGAAGGGCTGGCACAGTTGGGGCATTTTCCTTCATTTACAGTAGCTTGCTCCAAAGATTTGGCCCAAACCCCACAAAATGCATCCCCTGGAGACATAAAGTGAGACCAGGGGGTAGCTGGTCTAACATGCTGTGTCCGGTGCTAGGGACTTGCATTAAGGATGTGCGTCATGTCTCTTTGTGAATTGCAGTGGCCATGGAGTTTGACACAAGTCACCCCTTGTGTCACACTCAAGGGCTTTTGTGAATTGGGCCCTATGTTGAAAATTTGGGGTGAAAATCTTAACAAAAACACTAACATTATGTAGGTACATTGAAATGTTTTTGCACTTGTGCTGCAAAGTGATGTTTCAGGCAGTATTTTATAAATGGCAACAGCCATGTTCAGAAAGGAGGTTCGTAAAAAGACAAAACTGAAAAACTGGGGTCAAAATTAAAAAAAAAAAAAGTTATAAAGAAATGCTGTGTGCAGGGCTGGCTATTGCCCCGGTGTATAGCACGTTGTGTTTCCAGGCCAGCAACTTGAGTGTGGGGATGAGCTTGAAGAGCCATCTTGGCAGCACGAGGATGGGGCCAGCACTGTCATACACCACTTTTCCTAGCCTGGGAAGGTATTTGGCAGTGTTGTGTTGTGCAGACAACAGCCTGTGATAGGCTAGAGAGCCTTCTCTCACTCAAGGTTAACATGCGTGCCATAGCCTAACGCACCACATACTGTGTCAGGAGAGGTGGATAGACATGAAAAATGGAGCTTGAAATATCTCCACTGTTCTGTTTATTCCATTTCTAAAGGGACCTCCACAAAAGAGGATATAATTTCACAATCACAAAAAAGGACATTTTTTAAAATAACTATGTTAATGTAAACAATTTCACTATTATATCTACTGTTATTAATTTGTTAATTTTTGTCTCAGTGATATCTGTACCCAACAACTACACAGCAAATAAAAGCAATCAAACATTTGGCATTGATAAATGCTTGTTTTCCTGCTGCTGTGCGAAAACTGAAATTGGTCTGGAACAAGAATGTGCCCAGAACCAGAACAATTCTGCGTTCCTGCTGAAACCAGCTTGAATGTCACCAACCCATTGAGGCATCTGCCCTGACCCCTGGAATGTATCAACCCACCACAGCGAGCAGCTGGCAGATTGGAATATCCTTCCAACTATTTGGAATGATCATAACAGCACACTGGAATGCATACTGTGTCCTTCCAAATAGACTGTTCTGCTGGGTCACGGTGGGCTTTCCATTGGATCATGTTGACCATTATGGCAGGTCAGGTGGGCATTCTAGCCAGTGAGATGGGCATTCTGGCTAGTAAGGAAGGTATTCTGGTGGGTCAGGCAGCTGATTTCATGGGTCTGGGGCTTCTTCAGGTTCAGGGTACATTTCTGTCTTGTATTCATTTCAGGTTTCATTAAATCCTCTGATAATGATGGGGGGGGGGTCAGCCATCATGAAAATAAACAGTTGCAGCTCCTATGAGGTGGGGGTGGATTATTGAGATTAGCCACAGTCAGTACACAGTCAGCTGCTGGGGGGGGTGTAGCAGTGTCCTCATTTTCTCCATCTCCATGGCACCATCGTGCTAACCTGATCATCCATCTTTGAGAATGGAATATGGGATGAACAGCAGCTCTTCTGATAAATGAATGGCTCATTCTGGTTCCGAATAAAAACAAACTTTTTGTCTAATTTAGCCTAAGAATCCCCCCAAACTGTAAATTTATTTTGCCAGTAGGAGGACTGTATCATTCATAGATACATTTTCAGTCCCGTCTTAGCTTGGCGCAGGTTTGATGTGTTTTAGGAACTCATCTGCACTACCATGATGTTGGAAGAATCAAGGGCTGCATCACAGCCTGACTCTTGTGTCTGAGCTAGAGGAACCTATGGAGTGCTGCATAGGCAGTGCATACAAGCTCCAGGAGGACTGAGATACAAGTTCTCAGGAACCTCCTTAAATTGGTCCCTTCTGACCCTAAAGGAGAATGCCCACATGCTTAAAACTGGCTCATTCATTCCAATATGTTGCTTTATGTGAATCACAACACCTATGAATTGTTTAATAAATTCCTTACTTTTTTATGTTCATGACTGTGTACTCCTAGTGGATAACCAATTCTCCTTGTATTGCCTTTTTTGGTGGTGGTGGTGGCAAAAATGGGGATCCTTTTTGCAGCCTAATGTTATGCCATCTTTGCCTGTGACTGTGTATCTGGCACACTCCTGTGTATACATTAACAATTAGACTTTCTCTGGCTAATTTAATATAAGAATATTTTTTCCAATTTTACCTGTTTCCCATAGTTTGCAGTACATTTTGCATGAAATCCCATGATGTTTTTATCAAAAGCTTTCACAAAGATTTCCTGAGCTTATGGTGTGCATCTCCTAACTCCACAGTGCTATCATGACAAAAGCCTGTGACATTACATACAAGCATTTGTCAATGCTGTATGTTGATTGCTTTGGTCCGTTGAGCTCGATCACTGCCCCTCAGTCACTCACTTGTTCCATTTCTCCCGGTGCTGCAGGCTGCCCTTTTGTATTGGGCCCCTGCATGCATTGCTGCCTTTTTCTACCCACAAAGAAATCCACAGCAGTCCCAACAGAGCTCAACTAAGCTCACTCACTCCCCCTCCCTCACTCGCTCATTCTGTGTCTCCCGGCTCTGCAGGCTGCCCTTTTGTATTGGGCCCCTACGTGCATTGCTGCCTTTTTCTGCCCACAAAGAAATCTGCAGCAGTCCCGACACACCTCCATTGAGCTCGCTCACTCCCCCTCTCTCACTCTTGCTCGTTCCATTTCTGCCGGTGCTACAGGCTGGCCTTTTGTACTGGGCTCCTGCGTGCATTGCTGCCTTTTTCTGCCCACAAAGAAATCCACAGCAGTCATGATAGGGTTCCTTTGAGCTTGCTCACTCCACCTCTCTCACTCGCTCATTGTGTTTCTCCCAGCGCTGCAGGATGCCCTTTTGTACTGGGCTCCTGGATGCATTGGCACCTTTTTCTGTCCACAAAGAAATCTGCAGCTGTCCTGACAGAGCTCCATTGAGGTCGCTTACTCCCCCTGCCTCACTCACTCATTCTGTTTCTCCTGATACTGCAGGCTGCCCTTTTCTACTGGGCTCCTGCCTCTGTTGGCATCTTTTCCTACCCACAAAGAAATCTACAGCAGTCCTGAGAGAGCTCCATTGAGCTCGCTCACTCCCCCTCTTTCACTCACTCATTCCGTTTCTGCTGGCACTGCAGGCTGGCCTTTTGTACTGGGTTCCTGCCTGCATTGCCGCCTTTCTGCGCCCACAAAGAAATCCACAGCAGTCATGATAGAGCTCCATTGAGCTCGCTCTCTCACTCGCTCATTGTGTTTCTCCCAATGCTGCAGGCTGCCCTTGTGTACTGGGCTCCTGCTGCGTCGGCACCTTTTTCTGCCCACAAAGAAATCCCAGCTGTCCCAACAAAGCTACGTTGAGGCCACTCACTCCCTCCTGTGTCACTATTTCTTTCTGTTTCTCCTGGTGCTGCAGGTTGCCCTTTTGTACTGGGCTCCTGCTTCTGTTGGTGCCTTTTTCTGCTCACAAAGAAATCTGCAGCAGTCACAATAGAACTCCGTTGAGCTTGCTCACTCCCCCTTTCTCACTCACTCACTCATTTGGTCTCTCCCACCACTGCAGGCTGCCCTTTTGTACTGGGCCCTTGCGTGCATTGCTCCCTTTTTCTGCCCACAAATAAATCTGCAGCAGTCCCAACAGAGCTCCGCTGAGCTCACTTACTCCCCCTTCCTCACTTGCTCGTTCTGTGCCTCCCGGTGCTGCAGGCTGCCCTTTTGTACTGGGCTCCGCCTGCAATGGCACCTTTTCCTGCCCACAAAGAAATCTGCAGCAGTCCCGACAGAGCTCAGTTGAGCTCAGTCACTCGCCTCTCTCACTCGCTCAATCCTAATCTGTCCCAAACACTGATTTCCAACAGTGACCACGGTATCCTGTACCGGAAGCGTGAAAACACATTTCAGCCAGGATGTGACAAATGACAGCTGTACTGTTCATAAGGAGGTGTGAAAAATGCCAGCATTGAAAATCTGGCATGAAAATATTACTAATTTGCAAAGTTACAAGGGTGCGTAGAAACTGCACAACGCACACTCATAACACAGTCATTTTATGGAGTTTCATCACAAAATTTTCAACATAGGCATTTTAGGACCTATGCTCATGAACAGTGTCGCTGTGATTTTCTTAATGTGTCCCAAATACTGATTTCCCACAGTGACCATGCTATTCTGCACTGGAAGAGTGAAAACACATTTCGGCCAGGATGTGAAAAACGACAGATGCACTGTTCATAAGGAGGTGAGGAAAAATGGTAATGTTGAAAATCTTGAGTGAAAATATTGCAAAGTTGCGAAGTTATGAGCATGCATGGAACCTGTGCAACATATGCTCGTGACACACTCATTTTATGGATTTTCGCACAAAATTTTCAACATAGACATTTTAGGACCTCTGCTCATGCACAGTGTCACTCTAATTTTCCTAATGTGCCCTGAACACTGATGTCCCACAGTGACCACGCTTTTCTGTGCTGGAACAGTGAAAACACATTTTGGCCAGGATGTGAAAAATGACAGTTCTACAGTTCACAAGGAGGTATGTAAAAATGGCAATGTTGAAAATCTGGAGTGAAAATATTGCAAGTTGGCGAAGTTATGACTGTGCTTAGCAGCTGCGCAATGCACAGTCGTAAAACAGTAATTTTTTGGATTTTTCCCACCAAATTTGTAATATACACTTTTTGAGACCCCACCTCATGAACACTGGCACTGTCGTTTCATTAATTGGTCCCGAAAGGTGATTCCGTGCAGTGACCGCGAAATCACCTTTCAGGCCTGATTAATGCCATGACAGTGGCTGAATTCATGAGGAGGGGACCAAATAACCCATGTTGAAAATTTGGTGCCAAAATTCCAAAAATGCCTGAGACATGCAAAAGTTGAAAAGCCCTATTTATGCCATTATACAGCTTACTGGCATTTCCTCAGTTCAGATCGGCTTTGAAGAGTGCAAACATGTTCCGGTCCACCAAAGATCATTGCACCAGACTTGAGTAAGTATGGGGGTGTGGGGAGGCAGAGTGCACAGTGGGTGGGTGCAGGTTGTGGGAGGGGCCAGGGAGACTGCGAGGAACCATTTTTTTTTTTACAGGTTTGAACAAGAAAAAAGAAAACCGTCACGGGAAGTTTTTTCTTTACAGGGGCATTGGGCATGCTGGGGTGGGCTCCCAGTGTGCCACATGAATGTTTGGGGGTCAGCTGTAGCTGACGGGGGATTGGGCACCCCTATTGGCATGTATTCAGTGCTGGGGGGGACTAGAGATGAGGGGGATTGGGCACCCTCTTGGCATAAACCAACTGTTTTGGTGGGGGCCATTATGCTGATGGGGACTGGGCTCCTCCATCGGCAACCTGAACTCATGTGGGGACTGCAGCCGATGGGGATTGGGGATCCCATGGGCAAACACACACTGTTGTGGGGGGCACATGCTGCCAAGGGGGATTGGGCACCCCCTCAGTACTGAGGGCTCACTAATATTGTTTGTGAACATGGCGGCAAGCTGCTGTCATGTTTACAAACAATATTACAGAACCAGCGTTCCACCCAGTAATGACAGGTTGCTCCCTAATTGCAGCAGAATGGCTGATGCTGTAATAATGAGGTGGCCCCTGATTGCAGCGGCTGAAACATTTCAAGGTGGTGGCATGCTGACTGAACTAGTGTCAGCGGCAGCATGCCACCTCATTGGGGAAAGCAGGCCAAGCCTTTAAAGGCTGTGGGAGCATTGCCCACAACAGTGCCACGCCTCCACAACCTGCTTCTGGCAAGCTGCCACAATATGCTTCTTGCGCATGCATGCAATCTACATAAAAAAGATAGCAACTGTGAGGTCAGCATGAGATAAACTGGAAAGTGAAGTCCACAAGGCTGTCATAAGAAGTCATGAAAAATGATCAAGTTTGTTGTGTTTCATCAGCATTTCTTTCTTTTATTGAGTATACTTTATTGAAAATTTTCTTTTAAACATACAAACACCAAGAAAAAAGTGTAATATGTATTTGTAACCTTTTTATTAGTGTAGTCATACACAGTACATTATTAAACAGATACATAAAGCACAATTCCAATGTAATATCTGCCCTAAAGCCCATAAACAGAGTACTACTGTGAAATTGAAACCATATTCATTGATCATCACATAGTAATAAAAGTCCGAATGAAGATGAGTCCACTTCCAATTTAGTACTGAAAACAAGAAAATGTTCACGAATCCCTGTCATTTAGTAGCTACCCAAACCTCTTGCATTCTTTGTTTATATCATAATAAGAAGCTAAGGCTACAAGGGCTCAGGTGACAGGAAATATATACAAAACTTCACAGATTTTAGTTCACCATGGTCTCATTTATGTGGTTCACCCATATGTTGTGGGCAATATTTAACTGTTTCTAGCTTCATGTGCTTTTGGGGCTTTTTTATATTATAATGGCAAAGCCAGTCTACAAAGGTTATTGTTACAAGGAACTGAAAAAAAAAATTCCATTTTGGTTCACTGTGCCCATCTAAAACAGTATGTTTAGTAGACATGTAGAGTTTGCAGACATGGAGAGAACACCATATCATGCCAGTCCTCAATCCCAGTCAAGTGTGCTCATAAAAATGTAGTTTGTACTGTTGTGACTGTGCTTAAGAATGCTCAAACTGACATACAGTATCTAGTGTTACAAAATGGCAAAGGATAAGTCCAGAGACTTCATTGGACAACAACCATCACATGACTGTGCATTAAAATACTAATGATGAAGGTTCAGAAGCTGGATCTCATTGTGATGGCTGGAAAACTTCATTACCTACAACTAGCCATTTTGTAAGTGCAATTAGACACTCCAGGGTGTACATTAAAGGATTAACGATGTATTTCCCATGGGCGTAAGGACACTGGACCTCTAGCTTCATGCCTTACTACACCACTAGAATGTGCATCATTAATCCTTTAATCCACTCCCCATCATGTCTTATTGCTTACTTAATCCCATTCATACCTCATCAGAAACATGGCCTCACTCTTTGTGACACTGAAGTGGCCAATCTGGCAGAAGGCGAGTGTCTCTTCATGGTCAGTTGTGATGCCACAGTTAGTGAGCTGTGGTAACAAAGCTGGGGTATAGAGCTAGATGGCAGCCTCCAAGTACAGTGCTGTTCCACAAGTCAGGTGACAAATCTGCTAATGAACAAAAAGGAAGATAAAGGTATATCATACATAAACAAACTCTGATCAGAGCTAAAATGGCAGCTGGTGTATCAAGCAGTTAAGAGATATAATGTAGTCACACAGTTTGTAAACTGCCATTTAAATTACAATCCAGCCCTGCATTCTATTTTCTGCTTGTGTGATTGAATAAGCTCATTGTTCCTCAAAGCATCAACATATATGACAATACTAAATGTGAGTTTGAAAAAAAAGCACACATCTAAAATATTGACTCAATATTTTACAGCAAAAAGCAGACTTTGCTTTCATAAGATATATAGCACTGCCTCATTGCCAAGGATCATAAAGCCTATAGCATTTTTTTTATGAACCACCTGACTGCTGACAATGTTAAAGAACAAAACTTTTGGATTTGTTATTATATATTGTATTCTAGTATATTCTATTGCATCCTATTTGCATCCAGTTGTATTCTTGCACTTTACTGGTAGTCAACTATATTTAACATACTCCATGTATACTGTATGTTTGTGTTGTTTCTTCCTACATAATTCTCATTTATTGTAATTGTGCTCTATGTATCACCTATGAGCCATCACTATGGCCCGGGTCGTGCCTGAAAATGGTCCATTGGGTCAGTTCACCTACCCAGTAAACAAATAAAATTATACAGCCCAATATTACAAATATGAAATATCTGTGAAGCAGTGTTGCAGTAGTGCTCCTCCTCTCTTGCTACCCCTGTAAATGCCTGCTGCTCACTCAGTTAAAAAAGCTGAATACAAAATTTCAAACTATACTTTCATTAAAAAATAGTTTAACAATAAGATTAGGGCTTTCCACAGTTGTATTACCTTTGTTAATCTACTGCTAGGGGGCACATCTCCCCAGTGTACTATATTTCAGAATACAAAAGTGGTATTGTTTGTATAATGAGTGCTTCATCCGATGTGATGCTTCCTGTACTGTTTACAGCCTTATACAGTTGGCATAAAGTCAAGCTAGATGTTCATATCCTAGGAGGCTCCCACTCTAGTGTCTTAATTCGGTCTAAAAAATATGTTTGGAGAACCATGCAACAGCTTTCACTTTACCAGCTGACACTTGTGATCTATAAAGAGAAAGCAATACCAATTAGTGTAATCTCAAATAAGATGAATTATTAAAAAGGATTATCAATGGCTTTGGACTGACAGAGCTCAACCCTTTGAAATGGGGATGTTATCATGTATAGTTTGCATAGAACTATATGTCACATCCAGGCTTATTATATATGTGCTCTTTAGTGATTAAAAATAATTGCATTATGTGCAGCACTTTTTTATCTTAATCCAATTAAAGTGGTTGTGCAGTATCTAATAAAAACAAAACATTTTAAAATGTAACCATCATACACAAGTCATCTAACTTTTGTTTTCTGTATTGACCTCACCTCATTCTTTGCTACTGAGGGCATTTGCATTGAACACATGATCTCAGGTCTCCAGATTTCATCTGTTCCATATGCTTTAGCTTGTGATGATGTAACAGTTCTCTGTTTCAGACACAACAATGTGTTTCTGTGGAAATCATTATGATGCTAAAAAAAGAGGACTGATTTCACTGGAGGTCAAAGGAGGAGGACAATCACAAATCTATTACTTTCATGCAGATACCACCAGTAATAAAGACAAGGGGATATAAATACTAAACTAATAATTAAATATGAGCTGTTTTTTCTTGGATACTGGAAAATCACTTTTAAGGGTGGATGCATACAATTTGACAGCTGTCGCACATCTTAACATCCCTTCTTTTAGCACTATAACTAAACACTTCAGTCCCCTGAAGAATGAGTCTCATGCTGTGAGCATTGATTGGTTTGGTGGGCAGTCCACAGACTTTACTTTTTAAGTGAGGTTTAGAAAGAAATACCCTTTAAATGATGCACACAGTATGGATGTTTTTGTATAAACAAAAGAAACTTTAGATCTGTAGGGAGCAGAGGCAATGCAGTGTCTTATATTAGTGTTGTAAGAATTCACAATAAGAGATACAAGCAGGCAAACAGACAGAGTACATCAGTTTATATGATTTTGATTATTCATCCTACAATGAATATAACCCAGTTCTTCTGACTGGCACTTAGGTGCAAGTAGAGATTCCATTATTGACAACCAAAAATTAAGATCACCTGTTGGCTCTGGCCCTATTTTGCAAACCATTTCACCCATAGTCAGTAGAACTGCAGGTGGTGCTGGGGGAGTGGGGCAGTATCTGCAATTATTAGAGTAGATCCAAGTATTGGAAATAGCTCTACAAACTGGCATCTCCAAACAAAATGAGAAAGTGTTTTAATGATTGCTATAGTTTCTGAAATCTAACAGTGAGGACTTTTTTTAAGGTATTAGTCATAATAAGGTATTTTTATGGCTTTACTAAAAAGAAATGCAATTAAAAGAAACCCCAATTCATATATTAGCCATCACAGCAGTCATCAATAAAGTAGTGAAATTCGAGTGAATCAGGCAAAAGAACGTTTTGCTTTTTCGAACCTATACACAAAGAGTTAAATCAGTAGGAAAATTATTTGTGGTATATTTTCAAAGATATCCAACTTGGTTCTGCTCAACTAAGTTGACTGGGCTGGCAGTGTAGCCTACAGGTTAAAGAAACGAGGTGTGAATAAGCTTGACACATCCAGCAGACCAGACCTGAGTTTGAGTCTCACAACCTCCACTTGCATACTGTGTGACTCTGAGCAAGTCACTTAACCACCCAGTGCACCCAGGTCGCCCCTGAAAACAGGCATTTATGCCTAATGGGCCTTACCCAGTTACCAAAGACTAAAATAAAAAAATTAAATAAGTGTCTCCTGTTCACAAATTACACCTTTTGATGGAGCTACAGTGCAGATTCAATTATTATTATTGTATAAATATCCAAATAACAGCTGAGGCATGGGATAAAAGTGTTTGGTACTGGACATCACACAACCTTGTCCCATACTACCTTTTGGAAACAATGAAACAAGGAAAATTCAGCTTCCTACCTCCAAAGCGAAATTGCCTTGCTTTCTTCTTCAGTTGCATACACTATGATACATTGGTGATACTGACGTCCCTGTCTCTCACAAAATCCCTAACACCTTTGCTTGACTCAGCTGATATTTCAGTATTGGATTATGCATACAAAAAGCAAGCAGTCAGTCAGTGTTGCACCTTTACAGGTTGTTATATTTGTGGCTGTAAACATCAGAGCTGAGCTAAGTGGCATCTCTTAGGTTATTAATATTATATTTAAATAAACCAAAACATTACATTCTCCTGTAAGTTGCTAGGCATTTACAAGTGTGTATCAGCACATGGAAAGTTTCTAGTTAGCTTTCCTTTTTTTCTGATTAACACTCATTTCAGCCCCCTCCCTACAGCACACACATAGAAACATAAAGAAACATAGACTTTGATGGAAGATAAAGGCCGATTGGCCCACCAAGTCTACCCATTTCCCTATCTATTGAATAAGCTGCTGATCCTAGTTAACCAACAGCCTACTTCCTCCTACCCACCACTATAATAGCCTCATGTCTGTCCCATGCATTCTTGAATTCCCCACTATTTTTGACCCGATGACCTCCTCAGGGAGGCCATTCCATGCATCCACAACCCTCTCTGTAAAAAAAATACTTCTTCACTTTGCTCCTGAGCCATCCCCACTCTATTTTCAGATTGTGCCCCCTTGTCCTTGCACATCTCTTTTTCTGAAAGATGCCACCCTTTTGGACTTTGTTGATTCCCTAGAGGTACTAGAAAGTTTCTATCATGTCCCCCCTCTCCCTCCTTTCCTCAAGGGTATATGTATTAAGCTTCTTTAGTCTCTCTTCATATGGTTTCTGGTGCAGACCCTGGACCATTTTATTTGCCCTCCTCTGAACTGCCTACATCCTCTCTATGCCCTTGTGGAGATGGGGTCTCCAGAACTGCATGCAGTACTCCAGATGGGGTCTCACTAACTGTCTGTACAGAGGGATGACAACTTTCTGTTTTCTACTGGTGATGCCTCTTCCTATGCATCCCAGTATCCCCCCAGCCCTCCTTACTGCCTTCTCACATTGTCTGCCTACCTTTAGGTCATCTGATATGGCTACCCCAGGTCCCTTTCCATTTTTGTTGTTGTCAGTACCTCTCCTCCACCATTGCGTACTCTTCCCTTGGGTTTTTGTTTCCCAGGTACTTTGCATTGAATCTAAGCTGCCATACTTTTGACTGCTCCTTCATTTTGTCAAGTCCCTTCTCAACCTTTCCACACCCCCCCTTGTGTATCAACCCTATTGCAGATCTTTGTGTCATCTGCAAAGAGACATACTTTTCCTTTCAGTCCCTCTGCAATGTCACTAATAAAGACATTGAAGAGGACTGGCCCCAGTACTGAACCCTGCGGTTCCCCGCAAGTAACCCCCTTTCTTTGAGTGGACTCCATTTACTATTATCCTATGCGTCCTGTTGTCCAGACAATTTTTCACCCAGGCTACCACCTTGGGATCCACTCCCAGGCTGACTAACTTGTTTGTTAATCCTTTGTGTGGGACTGTGTCAAATGCCTTGCTAAAGTCTAGGTAGGCCATGTCCACAGCACTACCCTGGTCTACTACTTTGGTCACCCAGACAAAGAACTCTATTAGATTCATCTGACATGACCTTCCCATTGTGAATCCATGCTTTCTCAGGTCATGTGCCCCGCTGGCTTCTAAATACTCAACTATTCTTTCTTTCAGAAGTGATTCTGTCATTTTCCCTACCACTGAAGTCAAACTAACAGGTCTGTAGTTTCCTGCCTCTGCCTTGCTCAAACATTTGTGAAGGGGAATCACTTCCGCCCTCCTCCAGTCATCAGGTACCATGTCCTCTTCCTATGATTTGTTAAACATGGTGGTCAGTTGTGTCACTAGTTCTCCCCTTAGTACTTTTAGAATTCTGGAGTGAATCCTGTCAGGCCCCATTGCCTTGTCCACCTTGTGTTTAAGTTCTTTCAGGACCCTTTCTTCTGTGAATGGACTGGTATCGATCCCCCTATCCAGAGTGCTTCTATTGTTTGGTTTAGGTACATCCCCCTCCGCTTCTTTTGTGAATACTGAACGAAAGTATTCATTCAGTATCTCTGCCTTTTCACTATCACCCTCTGCCCACCCTTCCCCTTTATTAAGCCTCACTATCCCTCCCTTGGTCTTTCTTCACTCACTAATGTACCTATAAAAGGTGTTATCCCTCTTCCTAACTGAGTTGGTTTTCTTTTCCTTGGTTTGGGTCTTTGCTATTCTGACTGCCTTCCCTGATTCCTTCTGCATTAACTGGTACAGTTCTCTGTCCTGCTCCTTATGTGATTCCTTATACTTTCTGAAGGCTGTCTTTTTCTCCCTAACCTTCCCTGCCACCTCTTTTGAGAACCATAGTGTTTTTTTCCTCCATTTTGTTTTGTTTATTTGCTTCACACAAAGGCATGTTGCCTCTGTGATGGCAGTTTTGATTTTTCCCCATTGTTCCTCCACCCCTCCTTCCTGCCCTTTTGTTAATGCATTCCTTAGGTGCTCTCCCATTCTGCCAAAGTCAGCCCTCTGAAAGTCCCTTTCTCTTGGTTTTGTATGGCTTGACTCTATGACTGTTTTTTTACACCACTGCTTATTGTAACGTCTGGGAGCTGAGTTTATTATAGCTGCAAATTTCTTTCTCCTAGCTGTCCATTAGTGCTTAACAGGTTTGCAAAGAGCCACAAAGGAGGCCCTTGTAATTACAGCTGTTTGGTCAATACTTGGCAGCCCTTGATTTGCAATTCTCCAGATGTACACTGCAAATGCATCACATTTTCTGCAGAAGGTTGCAGAGCGCTCTCTATCCAAGATGATGAAAATTAGCTGGGCAATGGAGAGCATCGCTTTAAAGAAACAGCAGCGGTGGTAGCCTGATCACATAGGCACTGGCACCTTCTTATCTAAGATCATTTTAAAAAAATCGCTGAAACTGACGCTGCCTAAGTGCAGGCTGATCAAGGAATGGATCCCTAAGTGCCCAATTGCCTATATGTGATGGCTCGTTATAGCTAAAGGGAAATATTCCATCCTGAAATAATGTAAAAGTGCAAGAGATAGTGTTTTATATCCAAGAAACTCTCTGTCAAAAAACATTGGTGGAGGGGTTAGGCACTGCAGGGAATAATTAGTTTTTCTGTTAAGTGTTTGAGATGTGTGGTTTAAAAGCCCAAGTACAGTGACTTGGTTCTAGAAAAAAGAAAGTGGGGAAGCACACCCAACTCCCAAAGTAACTGCTGTCAGTATGTTGTTCCACTAAGGAAGCCTCTGGGTGCCGACTGTAGTATGCATGTAAATGTACATGGGGACATGTAGACATGATTGTACACATGTGCATGTGCACATGCAGAAATGATTGCACTCAAGGCAGAATGAAAGGACACCTGCACAGCGTGTCACTTGGATTGCGCACGTGCTTAATGCAAAAGATAGTGATTGGGATCTAAATATACTGCCATCCAAATGTTTTATATAAAACAAACTACAGTCTCCTGTAAGTTGCTAGACATTTACCAGTGTGTCTCAGCACATGGAGTGTTTCTTGTTAGCTTTCTATTTTTTTTTTCTGATTGACACGTGTCTCATTCTCCCCCCCCAACCCCAACAACACACACCACTAACCACTGTAACTTCTGGGAGCTGGGTTTATAATATGTTGCAAATCTCTTTCTTCTAGCTGTCCATCAGTGGGTTTGCAAGGAGCCACAAGGGAGGCCCATGTAATTACAGCTGCTTGATCAATACCTAGCAGTCCTTGACTTGCAGTTCTCTGGATGTACACTGCAAATGCAGCACGCTTTATGTGGGACGAAGCAGAGCTCTCTCTGTCCAAGATGCTGAAAATCAGCCAGGCGAGGGAGAGTATCTCTTTAAAGAAACAGCAGAGGTGTAGGCTGATCACATAGGCACTGGCACCTTCTTATCTGAGATAATTAAAAAAAACTCACTCTGGGTGAAACTGATGCTGCCTTAGTGCAGGCTGATCAAGGAACAGATCCCCAAATGCCCTATTCCCTTTATGTGATGGCGCTTCAAAGCTAAAGGGAAGTAATCAAGAGTACGGGTGTGGCATTCTATGTGAATGCAACATTTTAAAAAGTGTATTACTTGTTTTACCATGCAAAAATATAAACATGTGGTCAGACTGAATTAAGTAGAGCTTGGCTGATGGAGTTTTGAAAACGGAATACAGGTAATGTACAGTAAAATGCAAGTTAGTCAGTCAATGCAGGACCTGCGGCCAATGGGTTTTAGGTGCTATATTGTTCCTTCGATTTACTAACCTGTTGAAAGAGTACCCAATTAGTTTTGTTTATCTTGAGCAACTTATGAAAGCCTGCTGTTTCATAAACTGAGCTATCCAACTGAGCACACCTGATTGGCTGATGGTGGGCTTATGTCAGACACACACATGCTCAGTCTGTGTAACAAAGAAAGTGCCTCCGAAGTCTGCTTGGTTAGTATGGAAATCCATAAAGATGCCAACTTTGGAACTTGGTGGGGAAAAGTCAGGACAGGACTACAGCATTGGCTGAAATTCAGGATGTCCAGGCTACACAGGGACAGTTGAGAGGGATGATGCAATATAGTGTGGCCATTCTGAGAAACATAAGGGGGGGGCAGAAACTAAGAAAGCATGCTGATTTACGCAGTACTATATTTGATTCAACTTCACTGGATAGAAATGCAGAGCAAAAAAAATGCTATGAGTTCAGTATCCAACCACACCCCCAGATGATAAGAGAGTTGATTGAGCCTTACTGCTTGCTATTTGAGTACACAGTAGACATTACAACATTGCCTTGTGTTATATGTTTCTTTTACATAATTTTATTTCACAGTGTATTGCTGGCCTTCTGAGAAATCTGAGTGGGGGGGGGGTATAGAGAAAGCCATGCTCCCAGAGCCCTTTTAAGCATTATTCAGCAGTATGTCTGCATGGCTTCAACTATGCAGCCTATGCTGCCATAAATGTAACATCTGGGTACTTTGAATAGTGTTTTACAGTATTCAAGGTTTATTAAGGTTTTATAGTCATCCTGGGTTGACCAATGGTATTTTTCTTCTGTCATTGCCTTTGTTTTGAGAGAAATAGTAATTTTAGATAGTGTAATAGTGCTTTGAACCACATAATATTGTTTGCTAAACCACCTCCTAACAGACCGCTTAACCCGGGGGGGGGGTTAGCTGGACTGGCTATTGTGGCTACAAGCCTGTCTATTGTTCTGCACTATAAACACCTATTGTGCCCTATTAGCAAGGGACTCCCACTGACATGAGTCTGTATCTCATCAGGTCATTCTGCAATCTGATGCTATTTTTAAATACATAAACAAACAAAACAGAAGTCAAAGTAGACACGTGAGTGTATTAAGAACCACAGTATATACTGCTGTATAGAAGTCCATCCCCAGTGCCACCAGTTGCCCATAATTAACCATGAAATGCAGCACTGGAAGCCCATCCCTGATGCTGCCACCCCCCAACACCAAGTGCAACACCAGGATCCTATCTCCAGTGCTACAAATGTCCCCTATCCTGAACATGAAGGGCAGTATCTAGACCCTATCCCTAGTACTGCTCTTTGTTCCCCTACTGAGCACCACATTTGGCACCGAGAGTCTGCCAACCCTCCCCTACTACCCCAAACACTAAATGCAGCATGGGGAGCATATCCCAGGTGACCCAACCACCTCCACTTCCCCTCTGAGCACCAAGTACTGCACCAGAAGAACCATCCCCTGTACCACCAAACACCTGACTCCACCCCTGTGAACATGGTGTCACCACACACACCAATCTGCCAAACATCCCAGTTCCCCTAAATCTGAAACATAATGATGACAGGAAGCCATCCTTGGTGCTCCAAAACACCCCCCTTCCCCAATTCATTGCTCTGCCCCGGATAACAGCCAGTACAGCCCCCCTCACTCCTACCATAAAGTATGACATTGCTGTTATTCTAAAAAGGTCAGTATTAACTGAGTCTTTCAAGTATACTATATAATTAGTGCTATTTATAATCAGACAGTGGCTTGCCAAGGATGTAAAAAGAGGGTTGTGCTTGTTGCTTGAGGTGGGGTGCTACTAAACACTAGCAAGAGTTGCTATGGGAGGGACAGTAGTATCACTGGAACTATGGATAGGGTTGGGGGAAGTGAGGGGTGCGACAAGTAACCAGGAACAGCTGGCTGTGGTATAAGAAGGTGAAGAGGTGGTGCCACTGGACACTGGGGAATCCTGGCATGGGCCAAAGAAAGGGAGGGGATGTTGATGGCAATAAAGAATGCTGGAAGAAAGAAAGAGAGAAAGAAAGAAAGAAAGAAAGAAAGAAAGAAAGAAAGAAAGAAAGAAAGAAAGAAAGAAAGAACGAACCACTAGGAACCAGGGAGTGCTTGACACCGAATATGGAGAAAGAAGGGGTGCTGATGGACCCCAGGAAGCATTTGGTACAGGGCTAAGTAGAAGTAAGAGGCAAAACTGGGTAGGAAAGGGTATAACAGGGCAGACTGGATAGACCAGTGGTCTTTTTCCAGTGACATTTTCTATGTTTTTATGTTTCTGTGTAACTGGACATTAGAGAGAGCCTGGCATGAGAAAGGGTGAGGACAGGGTTCCACTAGATACCATAGAGTGCTTGGCATTAGGCAGTGTGAGTAATGAGATGCCACTGGAAATGAAGGAGTAAATGACATGGGCCAGGGAGAGAGGGTGCTGCTGGACACCAGTAACTGTTTGGCATGTGATTTGGAGAGGGAGGACGTGCATCTGGATACCTGGGGGTAGACAAGGATAGTGAAATAGAAGGGTTTCCTTTGGACATGCAGATTGTTTGTCTTTGGCTGAGGGTCCAGTGGACATCAAGAAAAGCTTTGCTTGAGATAGAGGGAGGGATGGGTGCTGCTGGAAAACCAGGGACTGCTTGGCATGGTGCAGGGAGAGGGAGGGGATTCCACTGGACCCCATTTAGTGCTTGACTTGGAGCTGCAAGATGAAGGAGGTGCCACTGAATACCCAATTGCTTGCTGTGGAAATGGGATGGGCTACTGGATATACAGGGTGGGAAGGGAAGGAGGAGGGGTGCAACTTGGAGAGGAGTAATATATAGGCATCAAGAATGGGCTCCCATGGCAAACCAGTATGTTTGGGGGAGGGGCCTTTTCCTAAAGTATTGCAATTTATTGCACAAACTGCATTACAATAATATTAGGCTTACTGATAAATGCAAAATTATGCCTATTCTGCCCAATCCAGCAGGTAGGATTACTTAGCATAGGTGCCAGAATGGTGGAAGGGGTGCCCTATGCCTATGGCCCTACCACTTTCATAAGTGGTTGGGCCTGGCCCTATCCATTTTTGCAGTCATGCTAATTTATTACTAGGGAGGACTGTGCCTTCAAAATGCAGCATATGCTGAAAATAGTGTTACTTTCTTGTCACTTCCTTTGTGGCTTGCAGGGTGTCAGCAGAATTTTGAAAAGTGAAGGCCTGAGTAGTGTTGATGGGGGTGTGCCTGGTTCATGGTCTGTTAAGTTAAGACACAGTGGTTTAAACTTTAAAAATGAAAGGGAAGAGCCAGACCTTCAGACTGGTACCAAGGAACTACCAAGGTGTCATCCAAGACTTCGATAACTAACTAAATAAATAAATAAGCATTGGAAGCTGCTGTCAGTTGAAGGAGGGGGGTATAACTCCACAGTTAAATTTGGCTGAGAAAAAATTGATTCTGTGGATGAACCCATTCAACGGGGTTACCCCCACATCGTTGGCCCTACTGCTTCTTACAGTGTTCTGCCACCAACATTGCTCAACCAAACTGTATGTTACCCAACTAACTATAAAACCCAATTGATTTGTTTACAGAGAATTTATTTATTTGTTTGGTAGTTAACCAGGTGTGTGCACTGGTCCCAGGGAGTAGCCATCAAGATGGTAGATGATAGTGAACAGTAAAAAGCACGTACAAGTTCAGAATTATGCTGCACTCTATTATTGAGATTTTTCCTAACTGGACTGATAATTTTTCACCAGAACACAAGCCAAATGTGTATTTTCTATACCACTGTTCATTTCTTCCTTTGTACAGAGAGCTTTTAAATTTAGGGCTATTAACCTTTATAATAAATTGCCAGATTCATTCTTGGAGTGCAACAAATTAACTGCGTTTAAAACTCAAGTATCAAAAGTGCTTATGGATTGCTTTGAATGTACATGTTTTTAGTAATGCTTGTATTTTGTTCTTGTGTGTTGTTTTGTGCTGATGTTATTTATGTACACTGGTTGCTGTAAAAAATGGCAATTATACCAAACTGCTTACCAGTCAAATAATAAAAGAATTAAAAAAAAAAGAAATTAGCAAGACACAATACAGTCGATTGACCCAGGCAGTGTTAGTTATCTTTACTGATTGCCCAACTGGCCTTTACAAATCATAACAATACAAAAAAAAAATCAGACATTAAAAAATTAATTAATTAATTCATTCATTTAAAAATATAATGGCAGAGTGAGACATCGCGTAGATAATACCCAGGCAGTGAGGACAGATGCCAACAGACAATAAATGCAGAGGTAACTGTATAGTAAGTAATTTATGAGACCGCGATCATGGCATTAAGTAAGCAATATTACCCAACAGGGTGAGTGGTATTGGGCAATACTGGACCACCCAGGGGCATAATGTGGCCCGCCACCACAGGCAGAGGGCCTTATAGCTCCTGGAAGGTCCAATATAGCCCAATACTGCCCACCCTGAAGGGTATGATTGCGTTTAGAAAACGGGATTTTGGTTACAATTTAAATGAAATTTTAAGAAATCTTTAATGATAATGTGAAAAATAGAGCTACAAAAGCAAATTTATCTGTAAAGTAGTCCCTCCACTTTTAGAATTGCCAGCAGTTGGCACTGGTATGTTTTAATGGGAGAGCCAGGAGATCAGGAGCTGTTGCCATTGTTATGCAGGCACTTTTCCTTTCTCTGTGCCATCCTCAACCCCACGCTAACCCCCCTCCCCCCACACACACACACTTTCATTTTCTTCCACCCCCTCTACTGGCAATACACTTTACTTTTGAGTCCGTTATTTTTTTTTTTGACTGGGACTGGGAGCAGTTGCGGTTACGATCAACATGGGAAGAGAGAGAGAGAGAGAGGAAGTGAAAGCACGGTCAGCATAGTGAACATAGCTGCAGGCTCGGGGAGTACAATCGGGAAGAGGAGTTCTTGAAACCTTGCAGGTGAGACGGGAAAGTGATGGCACTAGGGAAACAGTATCTTTTTGTTAAGCTTCAGCTTACTGGTGCTGCAGACTGAGTGGTGTTGGGGGGGGGGGCAAAACTGAGCAGAGGAAATTGCAATCATGATCCAGCCAAAAGAGCACAGAGAAAATTACAGTTATTTTTGTAAGACAGCTGCTTTTTTAATTTTGAAAAGTTTAGATGTACATATTGAAAGGTGGGATCCGAAACTGCCACAACTCACTAAGCAAGAGAGAAACATGGGATGTATTTTAAGTGGAAAATGCTACGATTATTGATCTTAGAATATAATCAGGCAGCCAGAGACTGGGACTCATTATTTCCTGGTCTCTGTTGCCTGATACCGGACCAGCTGGTTGGTGTCCTTAGCCAATCAGAATCAAGATTTCTCCCTACCTAGTTTCTAAATAATGACATTGTACACGATATACGAAGCAATGCAATGACACTGACACAAGAAAGAAGAGAGCAGCAGGACCTGCTGACACCAGACCGTGAATGTCTGAAACATGCCTCCTTCTCGCCATGCCACTCCAGTGTATCCATAGTACCCCTTCCTCTCACTTTCCATAACAACCACGGTCACATATTAAGTGACGCCTTCTGAACACAGTAGAAGCAGTTATAAAATGTTTTCCAGAATCCTAGAAACTTCATTGCTTTAAACACATCACATGACCTTTGATTAATTTCCCTATTTAATAAAGAATTGGGTTTTCAAACTACATTCTCAAGCTATAAGTGACCTCTTGACAAAAACATAAAATCTGTACACTGAGTAAAGGAAGCCAAAGGGAGGGATTGTATGGTTAAAGAGTGGGAATGTATGGAGGAGGACCAAGAAAAGGCAAACATCTTAAACAAATACTTCTGTTCAGTGTTCACAGTGAAAGGGGAAGAAGAAGAAGAAGGACCACAGAAAAGTGCCAGCAGCTTTCAGGGGAAGAAAGTGGTCACCAATCCTTTTTCTAAGGAAAGGGTCAGGAAGATATCTGCTCTTCTGAGGATGAACAAAGCCATGGGGCCACATGGGGTGTATCCAAGAGTACAGAGGGAACTCAGGGAGGTACTGGCTGTACTCTTGGCAGACTTATGTAACAGTTCAGTGGAGACCAGTGTCATTCCAAAAGCCTGGAAAAGAGCAGACATAGCCCCACTTCACAAAAGTGGTAGCAAGGAGGAGGCAGGCAATTATAGACCTGTCAGCCTGAGTTCGGTGGTAGAAAAATTAATAGAAACATTTAAAGGAAAGGACTGTGGAATACCTGGAATCCAACAGACTACAGGACCCAAGGCAGCATGGTTTCACAGAGGGAAGGGCACGCAAAGCATATCTGATAGATTTTTTGACTGGGTGACCAAGGTGTTGGATTAGAGAGGGGGCCATGGACGTGACCTACCTAGACTTCAGCAAGACCTTTGACACCATTCAACATAGGTGACTGGTAAACACGTTGAGTAACATGGGGGTGGGCAATGAGGTGTTAACCTGGGTAAGAAACTGGTTAGGGGATAGGAAGCAGAGGTGGTGGTAAATGGAGTTCATTCTGAGGAGGGGAGAGTGACCAGAGGGGTACCTCAGGGGTCAGTGCTGGGGATGGTTCTCTAATGTCTTCATTGGTGGCATTGCAGAGGAGCTGGAAGGAAAGGTCTGCCTCTTTGCGGATGTCACCAAGATCTGCAACAGAGTGGATACTCATTGGGGGAGTACAAAGGATAACAAGAGATTCAAAACAGCTGAAGGAGTGGTCAAAGGTTTGTCTGCTAGGGTTTAATGCAAAGAAGTGCGAAATAAGCCAGCTCCATGGTGCCGAGTGATTGGGTTCGCTCGGCATGCTAGCGACCTGGGTTCGCGCCCAAGCCTGGGTGCCAGGAGCAGAGACCAGCAGGGAGGGAGGGAGTGATGAACATCCATTGGATGCTTCCCTCCAGGGGGTGGACAGACCTGTGACTACTGATGGTGGATTGGAGTAGTACTTGGAGGTGTGTGGCCTTAGTGCACCTCTGTACATCTCCACCACAGGACATCCCCGATAGGTCTATTGGGGAGGTGGGTGGGTCAGAAAATGGAAAAAAGGGCCATCCATGCTGCTCAAATAATGGCAGCTCACTTCTCCACCACCACAAAGCCCAGGATCACCCCCCAAGCTGTGTCCTCACCTCCCCCGGTGAAGATGGAAGATTGCACCTTCGGGTGCATGTAAAAGTCTCCTCTCCCAGTCATGACCACAGGAGGGGGGCCCCCCGCTGAAGGGATACATTGGGTTGTTCGGGGGAAGGCAATGATGAGGGACAGCAGACGGTGCCTGGAGGGAGCAAGAAGCAGTGGCAGCAGGCTTAGGTCACCCAAAGGAGAAAGTGGCTGGACAGCAGCAAGAGGAGGTAAAAAAAATTAAAAAATTAAATAAAATAATGCACTTGGGCCACAGAAACCTGGGGGTGGAGTACAAAATGGGGTCAGAGGTACTTGCAATGGCCAAGCAGGAAAGGAACCTGGGGGTAATCATACTGGATGACCTAAAGGTGGCCAGACAATGTGACAATGTAATTGGGAGAGCTAGTGGGATGCTGATATGCATAGGTAGGTGTATCAACAGCAGGAAGAGAGAAGCGGTGTTGCCCCTGTATAGGTTACGGGTAAGACACCATCTGGATTACTGTGTCCAGTTTTGGAGACCACATCTCAGAAAAGACACAGACAGCGTGAAGGTGGTCCAGAGGAGGGCTACCAAGATGGTGCAGGGTCTGCATCAAAAACCCTACAAGGAACGGCTAAAGGAGCTTAATATGTACACCCTAGAGGAGAGGAGGGCCTGGGAGGATATGATTGAGATCTCTAAATACCTCATGGGGTGAATAAGGTACAGGTGGGAGGTATTTTTCAGAGAAAAGGGTGCTGTAGAACAAGGGATCATGATATGGAGAAGGGGGGTAAATTAAGGATAGATATGAGGAAGTACTTCTTCATGGAAAGGGTAGTGGATGCCTGAAACAGCCTCCCAGAGGAGGTAGTGTGGACAGGAACAGTGGTGGGATTCAAAAAAGCCTGGTATAAGCACAAGAGAATCATAGAGGAAAGAAAGGGGTGAAAAGATGGTGCCATAGACCACAGGGGGATCTGCAGCATAAGCGATCACAATAGAAATGGGCAGACTGAAAGGGCCAGGCAGCCCTTACCTGTTGTTGGTGTCTATGTTTCTCTACCAACTCAAGCTGCTGTCTCTCATTGTCTTAATTAATGAGCTGTATTCTAGCTTTATAGGGAGCAAGGAACTCTAAACAGGTATTCTGAAAACTTTAGTGGGATCTGACTTGAGTTAGAACTCAAAAACAGATACATTTAGCACCAGAAACACAAATTAAGAGGGAAAATCAGAATGGGAATAGATGCACTGGGAAACAAAAACCTGAACATAGAGAATACTGGATGGACAACTACGCAGAACCAGGGTGTTCTGCCACAGAGGGATTCTGATTCTCTCGGACCTTGACAGCGAAGCTCAAGAGATCCATGGGAATCAGAATCCTGAGGTGGCAAAACACACTGGTTGTGCATAGAGTTGCTCATCCTGTATTTTTTATAGTGCATAGTAGTGTGTGAAAAATGTGTTTTGTGAGTTCTTTTGCTTTCAAAATGAAACTGACTCATGCAGTCTCTAGAAGTTCTAGAATGCTGTTCTACCACAGTAGGGTAGAACAGCATTCTATGACCTTGAACTGTGGTAGAACAGCATTTTTAAAGGGATGGAATTCTATACAGAACTACACATAAGCAATAATATTGGTGAGAGTATTGTAGCACCGACCCTTGAAGGTCCAGTATAGCACAATACCGCCCACCCTGAGAGTATTATTGTACTTAGAAAATGGGCATTGTAACAAACAAAAATATTCAATTAAAAAATTGTTAATAAAAAATTAGTTTATTATAAGTTTTGTAATAAAATAATCCCTCCACCTGAGTCAGAATGATTAAAGAAAAGCTGAAAAGCTGGTTTTATGCAATTGCACCCCTCATAGCAGCCTGTTTATGTTTTGTTGATTCAGACCCCCCCCCCGTCAGTTTGCAGCACCTTGGTTTCTGCATTCTACCCCCCCTCCAACACACACACACACACACACACACACTGGCAATAGCATTTTTTTCTTATTGGCAAATTTGGTAGCTCATGTCAGAGATTGGGACTGGAAGAAAGACATAGATTGTGAGTGTAGTCGGCAGAGCTTTCTTTCTGGGAGATTAATTTTTTTGTAAAAAGTACTGTACATTACTCTTACAGTCATGAATATGAATCAGTCTCTTTAGAATTGCTTGAATAGGAACACTAGCCCCCAAATAAGAAAATCAGCTGCAAAACACTCCAAAACACCCTGCTCTTGCTGCCACCAACGACCGATACTTTGTAATTTTACACCTGCCATCTCTATTTCAAGTCATAGCAACTTTTCAAAATACAACTACATTTCTCCACCACTACATGCTGCATCACGCCAAATGGCAGTCACCGAAAACCTGCAACCCACTCCTTAAAATGGTGCAACTCAACAAAATCTTCTGACCAAGACCACAGCTCTGAACATAAACTGCAATGCCTCAATCTTTCAGTATCTTATTAGCTCCTTCTCTTCTCTCAGAAGTATGGTCTCAATTACCCGGTGCTGCATTACTTTCACTCAGCGTGCTGTCCCTGCCTTCAGCCCAGATCTGGTGCCCGCAACTTTGAGAACCATTCCCAGCTCTTCACTGCAGCTTTTCAACATGCTTGAAAAAATATTTAAAAACACAACTCTGTGTGCGTGGGAAAGGGGACAGCACAACAACAACAAAACCTGCAGACAGACATAATTACAGCACTGTATTGACCCCTTGTTTTAATGGTATGACCAGGAGCTAATGTGATTGCTACGGAGAGGAGAATGATGTCCGTGGGTGGAAAAGTGAATACTGTCATTGCAGGTGAGACTGGGAAAGTAATTCTGATATCAGAAATAAAGAGAGTACTTTTCTTTTTGTAGAAAAGTGCAGGGAAATGTGTTTCTTTAATGTTGCTGGGCTATGTGTGAAAAGAAAGTAGACGAAAAAGGTTCATAGAGCTAGTGGCATGAGGAGTGGGGGCAGCACACATAGGTGCCGGAACCGGGGGGGGCGGAAGGGGCGGTAGCCCCTCCACTTTTTATTTCTGTATGGCAAAAACTAGTAGAAAAAGTGCCCTTTGTTCCCTTATAAGTGCCCTTTTGATTCTCAGCCCCCTCAGCTTTTACCATCTTCCGACACCCTTGGCAGCACTGCTCGGACATGTGGACTCATTGCTGGCTAGGTTCCACTACTTCAACTGCCATTTTTTTGAAGCACCGGGAGCCACAAGTGTGTTTATGAAAGCAAACAGAAGGCTGAGCAAGATGGCATACACAATGACAAAAGTAAGCCTGTAAAAGAAAAAAAGTTTTCTTTTTGTCTGTAGCGAGGAAAAGGGAGAGGCAGTATCAGCATTGCAGAGTCTGTGACATTGATAGAGTGCTATGGGGCTAGTTACTCGCACGGCGGTCTATTGTTAATTTCTTCTGTGGAGCTGTGTGGAAATGTGATCAGCTCCTTTTTTTCTTCAGTTTTCTAGTTTTTACAGAGCCTTTAACAAGAGATCGGGAGAAAGTATGGAGGACTGGTGTCGGGTCTCAGATCTTGCTAAGCGAGGGAAAAAATGGCAGGTAATTTTAATTTGAAAATTCCACTGGCACTTTACAATTGGTGATCAGGTTGATTGGGGCTGGCACTTTTAACACAAGGGCTCTGTTGACTGATAGACACCCACCTTGCCAGGGCAGTCAGCCAATCAGAGCCTGGGAATTTCTTTGCCCATTTTCTAATCCAATATACACTATAAATAATAATAGAGTGAATGTAAGCAGTCTTTCATTTATTTTCCAACAAATTATTTTCTTTTCATTTTTTTAACATGTTCAGTTGCTAATGGCATATTCAGATTTTACTGAAGTTAATATTTATGGCATTATAGTTTTATGGATTTTAATATTTGATCATAAAGTGTGTTTTCAATTATTTTATTTGATTTATGTACAGTGCCTTGGTTTTAGAAAGGCAATTTATAAATAAAGATTTATTTATTTATTGAAATGTTTCACGAGGAAAGCACACTGAACAACAAGTTGCTCATCTCCCTGTGTGACCTGGAGGGATGGGGTACATAGAATTTGAACAGACTACATTTAAGTTGCATATTACACAAAGGTACAGTACATAAATTGAAACAAAACATTTGGCAAAAACAATTTGTAAATTCATGACAAGGAAGGTTTAAACAAGAGAGAATCACAGACAGGAATATGAGACTGTAAAAGAGAGTAACTGGTAATAGGGGTAGTATAGGGATAGGCAAAATTAAAAGAAGAACAGGTAGAGGGAATAGGTGATAGGGAGGACAAAAAGCATATTTTAAGTGCACATTTATATGTTATTTGTAAAGTGCCGGAGAAGAGTGGGATTGGGCAAGATTGGTAGTAGAGCCATTTAAGGGAAAAGGGGGTGGGAGGGAGGAAGAATTTCGGACTCAGGGAGCCCAGGGTCCCCTCCCAGTTGTTTAGAGCCCTGCAAGGGGCAGGACATTTAGAAAGAGGGGGTGAGGGAGGGTCAGAGGCAACTGGGGGCAAAGTGAGGGGAAGTAGAGAAGCCAGGGAAGAGGGAGAGAGAGCCGGGCCCACGGGACCTGTAGAGGTAAGGGAAGGAGAAGGAGGAGCAAGAGGATGGGGAGGCTGAGCCCTGGGAGGGACCCTCCAGGATGCTGAGAACCTTGCAAGAGTGCAGGCTAGGCAGGAAGAGAAAAGAGGAGAAAGGAGAGAAGTAGTGGGAGTGCAAGGAAAAGAGAGGAGATTGGCAGGTAGGTATCAAGGGCTAGGGGTTAGACCCAAGGGAAGAAGGAGGGGGAGGGAGAGGCGAGCACCTCAGGAACCCCTTCAGGATGCTGGGAGCCCTGCAAGGGGGCCAGGGAGGCTGTAAAGGATAGGGTGGAGGAAAGGTTAATGCAAGAGACGGGGGCGAGAGGAAAGAAGGAAGAAAGGGAGGAGGAGGGAAAGGACAGCAGAGCCCGTAGGGGCCCTTTCAGGATGCTGAGAACCCTGCAAGGAGCAAGGGGGGCTGCAAAGAGTAAGGGAAGGGTGACTACAAAAGATAAGGGGAAAGGATTTGGATTGAGATGGGGTAATTTCAGGTAATGGGAGAGACTAGGCATTCATTCATTCATAATGTAAAAAAAACTACTAATACAATAACAATACAATACAATATATGGCAGTTACATAACATCAAGAAGAAATTGGCATGGCTAGACAGTGACATATATTTTCTAACCCAGTGCAAGAGGAGAAACATTATCCTTGAAGGTCTTACTATTTGGAATCCAAATTTGGTATCAAATCATTTGTTTCTGGATCTGTATTTGGAATCCATTAAGAAATACAAACAATTCTACATATGCAGAACAACTTTGTCATAGGACCCCTGAGAAACTGAGAAATCACAGGATTCGTATGTCATATGCCCAAAAAGTTGTTCTTAACAAAGAGTTTGCTGAAATTGTTACCACTCTGGAAAGGGTGTCTGGGGAACCTATTCAGGACATCTTATAGAGATATACATTAACTACCAAAGGACCTTAAGAAAAGCCATGCTTGAAAATAGGAAATTAGATGCCCTTCAACATACCATACTTCCTAACAACCATGAAGAACATAATGGAGTCACTGAACAACAACACAATACTGATGGGCACCTTTCAGTTGTTAATTTGTCCAACCACACACTGACTACTAGAGAACTAAATGTACTTTCAAAGGGCCTCACTTTCTGCCCAACAAAACCACTGGATAACATACTGTTTTGTGGTGAACTGGAGGAGTACTCCGTAGATTGAGACTTAAAGAATTCTTTCATGGCAGGGAAGAAATCACTGGTAGTGAAGACAGTGCAAACAGCAATAATGTAATGAATAAGAAAAAGGAATCTGATTTACCCCTCAAGTGGGCGTGCAAAAACTAGACAATTATATTAATTTCGCCAACAAGTCAGTGGTCAGATCCTTACCAGGCAAAAACAAACCCATTATAACCTCTCCTCCACTGGAACGGAGAGCTATAGGGACGCTGAAATCAAACCACAACATTGTCATCAAAAAGCTGATAAAGGCTCTGCAGTGGTGATTTTAAACAGAGGATTATATTACTGCAGCAATAGACAGCTAACAGATCTTACATACTACAGAGAACTGGAGAGTGACCCCACTACAAGATATAAAGATGAACATGTGACTTAATTAAAACTTTTCCTGACCATGTCCGAGAGAAACTAACTCACCTCATCCCTGATGAACCCAGACCAGGGACATTCTACATGCTGCCTAAAATACATAAACCTGGCAATCCAGGGAGACCCATAGTCTCTGGTAATGGTACCTTGACTGAGGGGATCTCAGAGTTTGTAGAGACCATTTTGAAACCGCTGGTTATGGAAAGAGACAGTTACATCCAGGACACTACACACTTTTATGTGTACTTTCTGGTTATAAGGATTTACCACCTGATACCATTTTAGTGACAATGGATGTAACATCCCTCTACACTAATATTCCACACACAGATGGCATTGCAGCATGCCTTAAATACATACATGAGAAAGGGCAGGACAAACATCAACCCTGGAGTGGTGGGGGAACTTATGGAATTCATTTTGACACATAACAACTTCAACTTCAATGGTAAACATTATGTTCAAACTATGGGAACAGCAATGGGCACCAAAATGGCTCCACAGTATGCTAACCTCTTTATGACTGACTTGGAGGAGAATTTTTTAAGGCAGTATCCCCACAAACCACTAGCTTATTTCCATTACATTGATGATTTGTTTATCATCCGGACGGAAGACACAGATGCACTCAAAGATTTTCATCACAAACTTAATAATCTCCACCATACCATAAAGCTTACCTTGGAGTACTCTACCACCAAGGTTAACTTTCTGGACACCACAGTCATCATTAAGGATGGAACCTTACATACATGTATTTACAGGAAGCCAACAGACAGACAGAGATACCTGCACAGGAAAAGTAACCACCCAAACCATACAAAAAAATCTGTCATATACAGTCAAGCAATTCGTCGTCAACGTATTTGTACAAATGAGGATGACAGAGATACACATTTGGCTATGTTGAAAAACACATTTATGGAGCAGGAACACTCTTCCAGGGAAATTGACAGGATAACAGAACGGGCAATGCAAGTACCAAGACAACAACTACTTCAATATAAAAAAAAGACAGCTACAGAAAGAATACCTTGGTAGTCACATATCATCCAGACCTTGAACGCTCATGTAAGATTATTAAAGGTCTCCACCCAATATTTAGTGAGGATGACACCTTAATTGTATTTTTAAGGAACTCCCACTACTATCTTTTAAACAACCACCAAATTTATCCAGCCTAATTATTAGGAGCAAACTTTCACGGAACAGAATACCATGTCACACAATGGCACACGACCCTGCAATCAATGCCCTGTAAGACTTGTGGGCTCATTTCTACCTCAACTGTGTGGTTACATCACAGAACAGACAATTCCAGG
Organism: Neoceratodus forsteri; assembly: GCA_016271365.2. Classification (NCBI taxonomy): domain Eukaryota; kingdom Metazoa; phylum Chordata; order Ceratodontiformes; family Ceratodontidae; genus Neoceratodus; species Neoceratodus forsteri. The sequence goes on along the minus strand of CM057450.1, from coordinate 1,272,681,226 downwards.
TGCATGGAGTTATACATGCATGTCACAACATGTTGTTTATTTCATTCAGTGCAAGAGATGTCCACAAACAGGTTATGTAGGAGAGACACGCCAACAGCTCCGCACTAGGATGAACTCACACAGACATACTATTACAGCAAGGAAGACTGAAAACCAGTGGGCATCACTTCTCCCAGCCTGACCACTCAGTCTCAGATATGTCAGTAATGGTCTTAAAAGAAATCTCAAAACACACAACAGAGACGAGCTTTTGAGATTAAACTTATTTTACATCTCAATATGGTAGCAGATGGGATGAACGTGGATCTTGGCTTTATGGGACGCTACAGAAACTAACATCCACAGACCTTTTCTTCTTCAAACTGACATATTATACGACTTCAGCAGTGTGGGATGTGGATGCGTGTGTATGTATGTGTGTGGGTATGTGTTGTGAGGTATGTGATATAACAGATGGGGCTTGCTGTCACATTGAGGTAAGTCTCTATTTAGCTATATGGAGTTATAATGTGTTACTATTTTATTTCATACACATAATGAATATTAATTTCTCCTTACTTTTTATCTTTGCCTGGGGATTGATTCCATTGCACCATATTCAGATTACCCAGCCTGCTAGTGTACATACAGGAGTGTTATCTTATACTGTTGTATATAATTTTGTAACTCTGTACATATTGAGGTGTGTGATCTCATTTGCTTGGGGATCCTGCACAGATCTTTTTACATTAGGCTAATATTGTAGTTATTTGTGGATGTGTAGGTATGTTAGACCTTTGGTCTTACACATATACTTTATATTTACTTCTAGTTACCTTATCCTGGGGAGGGTGGCAGGTTTATTTCATGGTAGTTCTATCTAGTATCCTTGGAAATGTTACTTTGCAGATAGTAGTACGGTTAAATAGTGTTACTGTTTTACTCTGTAGATATTATTTGACATAAGATCTTTTACTCAGGATTTCATGACAAGTTGTATTCCTTTGGGGAACAATTGCAGTGACTGAAGTTAATATAGGTTCACTAGGGAGAGGAGTGTGTGTGTGGGGGAGAGAGAGAGAGAGAAAGGAGGGGGAGAGAGAGAGACAACATCTCCTTAAAGTTATAGATTCCCCACCCACATTATGGTGATGTGGGTGGGTTAGGTTGTATTGTTTGTATGAAGAGGAGGAGAGAAATTACATTTTATCTCTTTTCAGATTCCTTAGACACTTGTGGTACATCAAGTTGTTACATTCTCAGTGTATATTGACATCAGTACATATCAGGCTACATGGTCTTAATTCCTTGAGGTTCCTCGACTACAGTTTTTGTTTGACACTAATATTATCAATTTATATTTAAATTATCATTTATATAGTCCTGAGGTTTTTGAAATTTCTTGGGCCTTTATTTGGCTTGAGAATACAGCTGGGTGACATGTCCAGCTAGGTTTTACACATCACACAGTGTGCACTGATGTTTTTAAAACAACTTTACTGGTAATTCTTGTCTTTAATGCTAACATTGTAATTTCATGAGCCCTATAACTATCTGAGTTTGTCTTTAAGCTGGGTGGGGGTTGCCTTTCAGTAATCACATCCTTATACTAACTGTGACACTCATAGCTTGATTTAGGAGTTATCTGCTTCAGCAGTGTTATCTTATGCCAATTAAATTTATATGCAGTAGGATTCTTTGTATGTGTGTTCCAACAAGCACATCTGAACCCAAGGTTCCTTCGGACTGAAGGCAGTGTTGTACTGTTAAACTTCTCTGACATCATCTTCTGTTTTTTTTTTTTTAATGACTATTTTAAACCAATGGGGATTTTTTTCTGTTTTTCTCTGCATTATCTAGCTGTTATAAGTATTGTATTTTCTAAACAACTGCCATGAGCTTCTGAAGAAGGACTGGTTGGTCCGAAAGCTAGAGCACTTTGTTCTTGTTGTTACATCTATGTCGGTCCATTAAAAGGTATCAAATCATTTGCTTCTGGTACTAATACAATAGGAACTACTTACACAAGCTACGTATTTGAGTCAAAGTTTTAAGGTTTTTATCAGTTTTAAAACAATTCTTCTTTTGTTTCATTATTTTACCAACATAGTCCCCATTTTATACATGCAATAAGACACTCCTGAGTATGGGTATTTGCTGAATTATTGCACACCCAACTGTGTAAGGGACTCAGCCATTGGGCTTGTGCCTTACTACACAGCTGAGGGTGTGCATTGATTCAGCATACACTCATATCCTGTCATGACTTATTGTCAACTTTGGGTGATTGTTCACCTCATTCACATAGAAACATAGATTTTGACAGCAGATAAGGACCACTTAGCCCGCCTAGTCTGCCCATGTTCCTCATATACTGTAGTACCGCAGACCCTACTTGATCTCCGGCTTCTAACCGCTAAGGTTCCCTTATGCCTATCCTATTAATTCTTGAAATCTGTTACAGGGATTTCTCCCCACCACAACCTCAGGGAAGCTGTTCCATACATCCACCGCCCTTTCTGTGAGGAAGTACTTTCTCACGTTTCCCTTGAGTCTACTCCCCTCCAGCTTCATAGCATGACCCCTTGTCCTTGAACATCTTTTTTCCTGAAAATTGCTTTCCTCTTGTACCTTATTTCTACCCATGAGATATTTGAAAGTCTCTAGCTTATCCCCCCTCTCCCTCCTTTCCTCAAGGGAGTACATGTTGAGGTCCTTTAGTCTCTCCTCATAGGGCTTTTGGTGTGGACACTGCGTCAGTTGATCTCCTGTGGACTGCTTCTACTGTATCTATGTCGTTCCAGAGTTGAGGCCACCAGAACTGGAAATAGTACATTAGATGAGGTCTTGCCAATGATTTTTACAGCAGTATCACCACCTCCTTCTTTCTGCTGGTGATACCCCTTCCTATGCACCCTAGCATCCCACTTGCTTTCCCCACTGCCTTGTCACACTGTTTGGCCACCTTGAGGTCATCAGCTATGATTACCCCCCAGGTCTCTTTCCTGTTTTGTAGTCATTAATGCCACTCCCTCCATCATGTACTCCAACACTGGGTTTCTTTGCCCCAAGTGCATCTGCAAGAAGGCAGACCTTCTATTCTAACCCCCCCTGCAATATCATTAGTAAAGACATTAAAGAGGACCGGTTCCAGTACTGATCTTTGTGGCACCCCACTGGTCACCCTTTCTTCCTTGGAGTGAACTCTGTTTACCACCACCCTCTGTTGCCTATCCTCCAACCAATTTCTTACCCAGTTTTCCACCTTAGGACCCACTCCCTGGCTTCCCAGCTTGTTTACGAATCTCCTATGTGGAACGATGTCGGAGGTCTTACTGAAATCTAGGTAGGCCACATCCACCACTACACCCTGATCTAATTCCTTGGTCACCCAGTTAAAGAAATCTATCAGATTTGTTTGACATGACCTCCCCCCAGTGAATCCATGCTGCCTCGGATCATGTGAACTGCTGAATTCTAAATATTCCACAGTGTTTTCCTTCGGTAGTGATTCCATTAATTTCCCCACCACTGAAGTCAGGCTGACTGGCCTGTAGTTGCCAGCCTCCTCCCTGCTACCATTTTTGTGAAGTGGGACTACATCTTCCCTCTCTCCAGTCCTCCAGATCCACTTCCGTCTCCGGTGAGTGGTTGAACAGAACTGTCAGTGGCATAGCCAGCACCTCTCTAAGCTCCTTCAATATCCTTGGATGTACTCCATCAGGCCCCAATGCCTTGTCCACTTTCAATTTTGCAAGTTCCTTCAGGGACTCTCTCCTTTGTAAATGGACTGATGTCCACCTCCCTTCCTTTGATGCAGCTGTCATTTATCTGTAGTCCCCCACCTCCCCTTCTTCTGTGAATATTGAACAAAAATATTTTTTCAGGATGTCCGTTTTTTTCTGCCACCCCAACACTCACCCCCCCCTTCCCTCCTTAGCTCCACAATCCTTCCCCTGGTCTTTTTCTTTTCATTTACATACCTGGAAAGTGCACTGTCTCCTTTCTTTACTATCTGTGCTATTTTCTCCTCCATTTGTGCCTTTGCACTCTTGACTGCTTTCTCTGCCTCCCTCTGCTTCTCTTGACACACTTTCCTATCTTCCTCCTCCCTCTGTGTCATCTTATACTTCCTGAATGCTAACTTTTTGTGCTTATCTTCCCAGCCACATCTTTTGAGAACCATAGCAGTCTCTTTTCCTCTTGCTTTTGCTTACTTGCCTAACACAGAGGTTTGTTGCCATCACTATGGCCCCTTTTAATTTTGCCCACTGTTCCTCCACTCCACCCAAGTCCTCCCTTCCTGCCATGGCATCCTTGAGGCATTCCCTTGTATTTGTATAGTCAGCCCTCCTGAAGTCTGGGACCCTCGCCTTTGTGTGGTTTGACTTTGCCACAGTACTTACATTGAACTACACCATACAGTGATCACTTGTCCCCAGGTGGCCACCCACTGTGACATCTGCAACACTGTCCCCGTTGGTGAGTACAAGGTCCAATACTGCTCCTTCATGAGTGAGCTCTCTTAATAGTAACCTGAGGAATTCCCTGCTGCAGGGAGTCCAGGATGTCCCTGCTCCTAGCTGAAGCTGGGATACTCCAGTCTACATCTAGCATACTGAAGTCTCACACCAACAGTACCTCCCCTTTTATCATAATCTTTTGAATGGCTTTCACCAGAATCTTGTCCATCTCCTCTCCCAGTGCTGGAGGTCTGTAGATCACACCAGTGTGAAAAGTGACTACATTTCTCGTCTCTAGAATGACCCACAGTGCCTCTGTCCCTCGTTGTATTCCATGTGTTTCAGTTGCTTTTATGCTGTCCCTCACATAAACAGCCACTCTTCCCCCTTTCTTACCCACCCTGTCCTTCCTGAACAGAGTATAGCCTGGTATGGCTATATCCCATTCATGATTCCTATTGCACCATGACTTGGTAATAGTGACAATGTCCCAGTCAGCCTGTGCCAGGATGGCCACTAGGTCCAGGATTTTATTTCCCAGACTTTGAGCATTTGTGCACATGGCCTTCCAAGTTCTGTGTCCACCTTTCTTGACAGCCCCCCCCTTCCCTCTTGCCTGCTCTCCTTATCCCTCTGCCTTCATTTCCTTTCCTCTTCATTTCTACCATTCTGTTTTTGTGGCACTCAAACAATAATAGATAAAAGAAAACATTTTTATAAATAAATCACAGGGTAAGTGAGAGCATTGTGATGCATCCCAAAGCATGTGAGAGATAATGGGAGACCCCACAGTAAAGGTAACTGCTATAACCCCTTTTTCCTGTAAGCTGAGGAACTAAGCTGCAAGTGTCTGTCGCATCCAGGTTGCTTCACAGCGGGTGCTTCAGGGACACCAGGAAATGCTGGATCAACCCTGCCTTTTCCACATCCTTTGTCAGACCTCTCCGTTGAGTCACGTGTGTCTGTCTCCATTTGCTTTTCAGGTACTGTAACATTTTCTGATTTATGTTTCTTTGTAAGATGCCATGTTAAAAGCATAAACTGTGTTGCTGTTTATAACACTACAGCAGAACTGATGTTTGAATCTGATAATGTAGCAGTTTTCTTAAAGTTAGTAAGTCTGAAGTTAGTCTACAGATTCTTACATGCTGTGCTGCAAGGCTGTTGATGTTGACTTGCCTAAATGATTCATTCTCCAGATTAAATAGAGATAAATGCGTACGTGGGTATTTCTGATTATATAAAGCTCCTAACAATGCACAACCTGGGCCGTGCATTAATGCCCAGTATACCCATATTCTGTCATGGGTTACAGCTTATTAATATCTCTGCCACTTGTGAAAGAATAACCAGAAAACTGTAAGACCTAAGCGATATGTAAACTATACCAGGCACTCTGCATACTGCATCAGTTTTCATGGTTAAGATGCTTCTTACTTTATCAGTTCAAAGCAATGTTATGTGAGTTTATGTTATGTGTTAAAATGGCTAAATGAAGTTTAATCAGAGCAGATATGCATGTATAGTTAATCTCTTCCACATCCTGAGTCAGACCCCTCTGCTGAGCCATATGTGTGTGTGTGTGTGTGTGTGTGTGTGTGTGTGTGTGTGTGTGTCTCCATTTGCTTTGCAGATTAATAAAGACATATTAATTTCAAGTCACTCGTGTGTGCATGTGAAACACTTTTCCTGTGTCTAGATACTTTTGGGGATTTCCCTTCCTTAGGGTTCTCCCTATTGACTACTTCAACTTGGGGGGGGGCAGTTTAAGTCTCCCTGCTTCCTTCTGGCACCCCTCTTGGCTAGTTTAAATGCTTGGCAATGTAGCATTTTAACCATCCACTGAGGACTTCAGTTCCCCTCCTGGATGGATGCAGGCCATCAACTTTGGTTCCCCGCCCAGGGAACTTTGGATTTACTGACTTTTTGTGCTTTTCCGTAGCCCTAAGACATTTTGTGAAATACATATACTGTAAGCTTCCTTGTACACTGCTCAGACCAATGGGTGTGTCACAGTTATTTGCTTCCTCTTCTGCTTGTTGATCAATTCACTATTTTTTCAATCTGACCATGCCTCTCTATTTCAGGTTCTACTAAAGAACATCAAAACAAATCTCCTTATTCGCTGTTCAATACTTACTAGCTCTCATCTAACAACCACTTATATATATTGTATTTACAAGTATTTGTTTTACCAGGAAAAGGCTCCATTGAGTGATGCTCAGTTACAAGGAGGTCCTGTTTGGGCAGCAAAGACTAAACAATCAAAACACACAACACACATACATAAAACAATATAGTTAGTGCATTATAGGATAATATGTAATACATAGACTTAATTATAGTCGACAGAACTGTAGATTGTGCAACTCTGTACTTGTTACATGAACACAAACAGTATCCCCTATAGGCTAGTCCCCCAAAGGCTAGCGCTTGTATTTGGGTAAGTGATACAGGCAATGTGGTACTATATTATCACAGCTTGGGAGCAAACAAACACTATCATAAAACAGTGGTTGGAAGTTGAGCATTTCAGTTAGCTAGCTGCATTCTAAAAGGAACATCTAGGAACCTTCATGTAAAGTAAAACCATTAGCATTTTAAACAATGTATACATTTATTTATAAAATGTAGGTAAGAGTCAAACCTTGCAGATAAATTATGTATTTTAGCCATTGACACATGCTAAATGAATGAATGCTAAAGGAAGATAAATATAGGATAGGGTTAACTCAGAATATGCAAAGGGACAATGTGGCCCCGCTATTCCTGAAACATAAATAAAATAACTTGGAGGAATCTGCTTCACAGACACATGCCCAGTATTAATCGTCTGGCTTATATACTACCCTGCGCACTTACACCCTCTCTATTACCTACTCTTCGCACTCTCAATTTCTCCCTCCCCCCCTCCTAATCAACCTAAGCTCCCCAGCCCCACTCCCTCCCTTCTCACCTAACCACCCCCTATATACCTAATGCTTCTACACCCTCCTTATCTACCCCCCCATCTTGCTCTCCAAATCTTTCCTGTCTACTTGATGCATCTCCCTGTAGCTCAACCTCCGCTACTGGCACTCAAGTTCTGCTATTACTACCCCCTGTTCTGTAAACTGGCACTTGTGTATTTCATGCTTTGCCTCTATGTGTACCCTTGTTTTGTATACCATGCCCTTACGATCATGTTCTGTACTGTTCTTACCTCGTTGGGTAACCACGATTTGTATAACCTGTACTTGCTGATCCTGTGCTGTACTGTACTGTACTGCTCTGCCTATGTAACAAGTTCAAATGTAATTCCTCCCAACTATGTACATTATCCGTATTGTGCTACTGTAAAGTTCAACTACTGTATGTATACCTGCCTCCTCTGTAACCCCTCCCAGGTCGCACTGTGAGACAAGCATCTTTTTGCTCAGTGTGCCTTTCCTGGTGAAACATTTTCAATAAATAAATAAATAAATAATAACTGGGGAGCATTTTCCCCCATAGAAAACCTGGGCTATAATTAGCCATTATAATCTGTGAGTTATAAAGGTGAACCCGGGCCGGATTTCCAATGCTCCACGCATGTGCCTGCATCCGCTATCTCCTCTCCACTTACGGAGCGCCAGACACACTTTGCTGCAGGACACCACCAGTATCATTCGGCAGTAAGTTAAGAAAAAAAAAGGAAGCTGCCTCTCAGCTGCTCACTTTACTCTCTCAGCTAACTAAAAAAAAAAAAAAAAGAAAAGGTTTCGGCAGCTGCTCAGCCACAGACAGACCGTGGACTGCCACTTCATCCACACTGGGTCACTGCTCTTTTTGTGTGGTGAGAAAATGCTCACCAGCAATAATATAAAATAAAGCATGGGGTGGTGTGTTTAACTTGAGGTGCTACACGCACCCCTCAGTGTTGCATGCTTAAATAAACCCCTCGAGCTTCGCTCTCGGGGTTTATGTAGCATCCAACACCTCGGGATGTGTGTGTGTACATAGATACATAGACAGTGTCGGCAGATAAAGGCCTATGGCCTACCCAGTCTACCCATTTGAGCTTGTAAGTTCAGTTTATGTTTTCCTAGAAGTCTGTTGCGCCTTACCCCTGACCTCCAGAATTCCTTTATGTCTATCCCATGTATTCTTAAATCCTGTGATTGTTTCAGCCCCCACCACTTCTTCTGGCAGGGTGTTCCACTTGTCCACCACCCGTTCTGTGAAGAAATTCTTCCTCATATTTTCTCTGAATCATCCTCCCTCCAACTTCATCCCATGCCCTCTAATCCTGGAACATCTTTTTCACTTAAAAATAGTGTAATCCTGCACCCTGTTCCTCCCTGTAAGATACTTGTATGGCTCTATCATATCCCCTCTCTCCCTCCTCTCCTCCAGGGAGTACATGTTCAGTTCCTTCAACCTGTCCTCATAGGACTTGTGCTGCAATCCATGTGCCATCTTTGTTGCCCTCGTCTGAACCTTCTCTACCCTGTCTATGTCCTTACGTAGGTAAGGTCTCCAGAACTGTACACTGTACTCCAGGTGGGGCCTCACTAGTGTCTTGTATAGTGGAATTATGACCTCCCTTTTCCTGCTGGTGATGCCCCTGCCTATGCATCCCAGCATCCTATTTGCTTTACCTGCTGCCTTGTCACACTGTTTCCCTACCTTGAGGTCATCAGAGATGATAACCCCAAGATCCCTTTCCTGCTTGGTGCATGCTATATCCTCACCCCCAACTGACATATTGTGCCAGGGTTTTTGTGCCCCATATGCATTATCTTGCACTTCTATGCATTGAATTTCAACTGCCAAATCCATGACCATTCTTCAAGTTTCTGCAGGTCCCTTCTCATTCTGTCTACACCCTCTGGTGTGTCTACTCTGTTACAGAGCTTTGTGTCATCAGCGAACAGTGAAATTCTGCCTTCTAGATCTTGCGCAATGTCACTGATGAAGATGTTGAATAGGAACGGTGCCAGCACTGAACCCTGTGGTACCCACTGGTCACTCTTCCCTCTGTGGAGTGACAGCCATTTATCACCACCCTCTGTGTCCTGCCGCCCAGTCAGTTACCTACCCACCACACTACTGTCCTGCCCACACCCATATTCCCAGTTTGTGTAATAGTCTTCTATGGCACAGTGTAAAGGCCTTGCTGAAGTCCAGATAGGCCATGTCCATGCCCTCCCTGATCCATCCCTAGTCACCCAGTCAAAAAATTCAATGAGGTTGGTCTGACATGACCTCTCCCTGGTGAAACCATGCTGCCTTGGGTCCTGTAGTCCACTGACAACCAAATGTTCTGCCAATCTCTCCTTCAGTAGTGCTTCCATGATCTTCCCCACTACCGAAGTGAGGCTAACTGGTCTGTAGTTCCCTGCTTCCTCTTTATTCCCATTTTTGTATAAGGGAACTACATCTGCTGTCCTCCAGTCTTTGGGTACTTCCCCTGTTTCCAGTGATCAGTTAAACAAGATAGCCAGAGGTTCAGCCACCACCTCTCTTAGTTCTTTAAGGACCCTTGGGTGCACCCCATCTGGCCCCATTGCTTTTTCAATTCTTATTACTTCCAGTTCCTTCAGGACCCTTTCTTGTGTAAAGGGACTTGTGTCCATTTCTGCACCATTCTCACCCCTTGTACTCCATTCAGACCCATTACCCTCCTCTTCCTCAGTAAAGAATGAGCATAAATACCTGTTCAATATGTCAGCTTTACTGTTGTCATCCTCTATGCCGCCCCGATCCTCCCCATTTAGTCTTACTATCCCTCCCTTTGCCTTTCTTTTTTCACTTATGTACCTGTAAAAGGTTTTGTCCCCTCTACCCACTGATTTTACAATGTGTTCTTCTGTCTGAGCTTTGGCTTCCTTTACTGACCTCCCTGCCTCCCTTTGCTTCTCCTGGTACTTCTCCCTATCCCCTTCTGCCTGTGTCTTTTTGTATTGCCTGAATGCAATCTCCTTGGCATTCACTTTCTTTGCTACCTCTTTGGAAAACCATAATGGTCTCCTCTTTCTTTTCCTCTTGCTAACCTGCTTAATGCATAATTTCTATTGCTCTTGTAATCCCCATTTTAAATACTGCCCACTGTTCCTCAAACCCTGATTCCTGCCCCATTCCCCTTAAAGCCTCTTTCGAGTATCTCCCCATTTTCCCAAAGTCTGCCCCCCTAAAATCCAGGATACGTGTTTTTGTGTGGTTTGGTTCTGCTCTTTCTGTGATTTCAAACCACAATGACTGGTGCTCACTGTTCCCCAAGTGCTCCCCCACTGTTACCCCCATCACACTGTCCCTGTTTATGAGCACAAGGTCCAGTATTGTCTTCTGCCAAGTTGGTTCCATGACCAGTTGCTTGAGGAAGGCACCTTGAAGGGAGTCCAAGATACATCTGCTCCTAGTTGATGCTGCTGCTGGGATGCTCCAGTCCACGTCTGAAATATTGAAGTCTCCAACCAGTACTACCTCCCCCTTGTCTGCCACCCTTTGTATGGCTAGCATCAGCTCCCTATCTGTTTCTTTCTCCTGGGCTGGTGGTCTATAGACCACACCTGTGCGGATGGCTGGCCCCATTTTCCTTTCCAGCTTAACCCCCAGTATCTCTCCCCCATTTTGTTCCTCCTGGATCTCTGTGGCCCTTATGTCATTTTTCACATACAGTGCCACTCCTCCTCCTCCTCCCTTCCTGCCTGCCCTGTCTCTTCTGAATATGTTGTAGCCAGGTAAGTTCATCTCCCAGTCGTGTTATCATTACACCAGGTTTCAGTGATGGCCACAATGTCCAGGTCTGACTGCACCATGGCAGCCTCCAGATCTTCCATCTTGTTGCTAAGGCTCCTGGCATTTGCACACATGGCTTTCCATGATTTGACCTCCCTAGACTGTTTCGCTGTTCTACTCCAGCCCCTTCCTTGGTTGTCCGTTATCACTGGTTCTCCTTGCTGTCTGCCCTTCTGCTGAATTTTGTCCCTTTTCTGCCTATCCACCTCCTGGGCGCTAATCTCCATCTTTTGCACACTGCTTTGTAGAGATAGCTACTCCTCTGGTTCACTGGTTCCACTGCTAGCTGTGGGGAGGTGAGCAAGTAGGTACCCTCCTTGCTGGCCTGCCACCCCCCTTTGCTAGTTTAAATGCTTGTCAATGTAGCATTTAAACTTATCATTGAGTGCTTGGATTCCCCTCCAGGATGGATGCAGGCCGTCAGGCTTGAACAAACCTCCATCCCTCCAGGTGGGTGCCCAGTCACCAATGAATCCAAACCCTTCCTCACAGCACCAGTTCTTCAACCATGAGTTAAAGTTCCTGGTGCATGCACTCCTATGCTCTCCCTTGCCTCTCGCAGGAAGTACTTCTGAGAAAGTGACAGAAGTAGCTACTTGCTTGAGACCCCTCCTCAATTTCCTAACTCTTCCTGAACTTCCTTTGGCTCCCCATTTGCCAGGTCATTAGTACCTAGGTGGATAATGACATCCAGCTCACCCTCCCATCTTGCCTTCCCAGTGATCCCCAGGATCTTCCTTCCATCCCTCCATGCCGTGGCACCTGGTAGGCACCTCACCTCCCTGTCCTCCCCCTCCTGTGTTCCCATCTGGATCCCTCTTATGATGGAGTCCCCCACCAAGATTCGGCTTCCTCCTCCTCTGTGGTCCACTGCTTTCCCCACTGAGGTCACCTCCTTGGCTAATCTCCACATCCTTTCCTTCCACTTCTCTGGGTACCTCTATTTGGTTGTCCCTGTTTACCAGTGTAGCATACGAGTTCTTGAATGGAATAGGATCTGGGATGTGCCTCTGCCTGAACACTCTAATCCTCCCTGAGCCCACTGTCATCCAGGTGCTCCTTATTCTCAGCATCCTTTGAGGCAGTTGCATTGGACTGGGTGGTTTCTGGATAGGGGTGACGGTACTCCTGACCCAGTTTACTTCCGCTCTGAGTCTGGCTACCTCATCCCACAGTCCAGAGAGATGCATGCAGATAGGGTAGCACCTCAGTGTCCAGAAGGTCTGCCTGAATATGGCTGCCCCACAGCCACTGCATTGTACCACTCCCCACATTATACTGCAATTACACTGCTATTCCACTACTTGTCTGTTACTGAAGCTCTCCTAGTTCCCTTTTTATTAATTTACTGTCCTAAAAATCCTGCCACTGATCCTCAGATACTTTTCTTTTTAAAAAAAGAAAATAAACCAATAAATAAATAAATGAGTAAAAACACTTGTCATGCTGAGGGTGGGCTTCATCCCCCTTATGCCCCTCCTACTCCACACCCCTTACTATACCCTGTGTTTAACTCCTGTCAATCAGACTTAACAGGGCATATAATTAAGAGTTGGGGGAAGGGGGGGGGGTGAAAATTTGCAGCAATTAAAGACAGCAAAGAAATACACAACCACTAAGTTTTAAATTTTCAACAGCCCAAAAACAATTTAAGTAAAGACAACAAAGAAAGTACAGTGTCACTAAAAGCCCACAATCTAAGTTTAAAAGAAAAATAGCAATTACCAGTTACTGTAAAGCACTGAATTGAATATGTTTCCTTCCCCTACTGGCTTCTCAAAATCTCATTAAACACACCACCCCATGCATTATCCTATATATGATGAAGACCAGGACCCACTCACCAGTTAAAATTATCAGTATTTAATTAGAAAATCATATATCTGCATACCCTTCTAGGGCAAAATACTAAACCAATGTTTTGTTGTTTTCCAACTATGTCTTCAAGATGACTAGCTGCCTTTTTAGTCAGCAACCTCACCAAAGCCCTGTATTTCATATTTTTCACTTCTTACTGTATTAGTAGTGTCTAGCTTGAGATTAGTTTTCATGCGCCTTTTCTGAAGTCCATTTCAGCCAGTCCCTAACAGTGCTATAACAGCACCTCATCATTAGCGTGAGGCATGCAGATACAGTATATGATTTATTGTAGCTGCTGAAGCATTCTAAAGGAAGAGACAGTAAACATAAGATACACAGTGATCTGATTCAGAATATGCCATTTATTTTATGAGTGAGGGGGCAGGATCATAACTCGCATGTGGCAGAGCCACCTTACAAGAGATGGTAAACGTCATAATCTAAATGAGGCCGTTGTGTGTCCAGTTTATCCAATGTATGTTAAACTGCACAGCTTTTAGATTAGGTTTTTTATGAAGATTTAGCAGTTTCTGTTTCATTTCACTGCTCTGTTGTAGTGCAGCAGAGGGCATTGTGATACCATCAGGCATTATGAAAGCTGCATTTTCACTCGCTAAAAGCTCCTTTGTGACCAAAATAAAAGTGGAAATAAATGCAGATGACCACCTAATATTGCAATAAATGATTTATTTTAATTTAGAATACTTCTGTGGCCAAAATACATCCTTTATCTGTAAGGGTTATTTTTACGGGATGCAGATCGGACAATGAGTCTGGGATGGCGAAATCCCTCACAGCGACAATCTCAACAGGTTTCGAGATTTATTTTTACCTACATTGTATAAATCATTTGTCTTGATTTTTAGACATATACAGTATCATCACTTTATACAGGTCACCAAGGAAACCCTAACCAAAGCAGGTGGAGCCAGAACGATGCCTGATGTTATCACAGTGGTCTCTGCTGCACTTGAAATGGAGCGGTAAAATCAAACTGAAACATTTAAATCTTCACAATAAGAACTAATTCAATAGCTTTACAGGTTAAAATGCATTGTGGACACACAAAGGTCTCACTCAGAATATGCCTGTAATCGTCACTTGTGAAGGAAGCTGTCTACCCAATAACAGAAGCAGATGAAGCATAGCTTGTGGCTGTTATCCTGGTCTAGCCAAACAGCAGGTAGGGCTCCTCCCTGGGGGAGGGATGAAGTATATACTGTAAGCACCAGCCAATAGGAGGAGCCATAAAGCATAATCTAATGGATGGGGGCATCTGACTAAGGAGGGGGAGGAGAAAGAGAGGTTCAAATGAGCCTGCACTGGAGGGCCTCCCTTTGTTCTTCTGTGCCAGCTGAGAGTGGATCCCTCTTTGCTGATTCCAGCAGCAGTTATTTGGAGCTTTTGAGCAGAGGGCCTTGCAACATTCTCTTAGAATTTTTCAGTAGTCAGGATGCCAAGCTAAAGGAACATGGCCAGCAAGACGAGCGCAGCCACTGCCCTAGAGGATCAGCTACAAGCCACGTGTGAGAAGAAGGCCAGGGCTTGTCTAGAGGCATGTGCGGTGGGAATGCTAGCAGTGCCCCTGGCCAGGAGCCTGGACATGTTCCCGTTAAGGTTGTCTGGCTAGCAGCAGCAATGCAAGTACACCAGAAGTCAGAGAATCTGACTGCAGGCAAAGCTGCTAAGGTAGCAAGCACCAGTGGGTACAGAAGACACCCCAAGGCCATTATGTCAGTATGGCTGAGTCTGTGGTGTCTCATCTCTCAGAAAAGATCTGCCAACAGATTCATGGTAGGGAGTATGTGGACATGTTCTCCTTCCTGAACCAGGCCAAAGACTCAAAGGGAAGAAGAACAAGAAGGGGTGATCAGTGACCATAAGAAGGTTAAGGTTCATAGGACCTTTGAGAATTGGCTGGCAGGGTCTGTGGTTTGCTCCAGCACCTTTTGACAGGTCATTCTGGAGAAGAGTGTGAGCCTTCTTGATTACCTGAACAAGATCATGTGTGCCATAGGTTCAAAGAGGAGTCTGCCTGGCTGGAATATATTGAGGAGTTCCACTGGCGCATGCAGTATGATCCTGTCAACGACTGAGGCACGCTGGAGATGCCCTTGGTGGTAGATGTTGTCATGAACCCACTCCTGGGTCCCGGGTCCACTGAGTTCATAGTGCCCTTCCCTATGTGTAACCCATGGTGGGGGGGTCAGGAAATACCCTCCTCATGTCCTTTTCGACTGCTCACTGATTTCACAACTGAACACTTACCATGAGGGCCCAGGGCTTCCTCTCTCTCTGGGTATCAGTAAAATACAGTCTTGAGTCTGTAGCCAGGTGAGAACCCTCTTTGGTTGCTGCACTGGGGGGAAAACCCAGGTGTTACATGCTCTTTGTGGCTGCTCTCATAACCCTGATTGTGTCTTCTTCCGCAGAGGTGCAGGGACCTGATTCAAACCCCTTAGAACCTCTCTGGAGACCGGGTACGTGACAATTCACTCCTGACAATTCACTCCCTGACATTTCACTCCCAGCATTTCACTCCCGCATCAGCTTGCTCCTCCTCATTCCACTCCCATCAGTTCACTCCTGGTACAAATCACAACACTCTGCACAAATGTTGTTTGTAACTGTTTTACTTTAGAAAATGGGCTTTTTATTTGGAGGCATCTGATTGGCTGGTGTCCATTCCACCGGGGTGCATTAACGTTTAATAGATGCCCACCAAATAAAAAGTCCCAGCCCAATCCTGCCTCATGACCTGCCAAGCATCCTTGTGCCCAGCTTGCCTCATTGTTGGCTAAAGCACTGGGCACACAAATCCAAACTGCGACCATTTTTTTAATCCCTTTGTGAGCGCCTCCCCCCCAACACACACACTCACAAACTAAGTCCTTAGAGCAGACACAACCCAACAATTGAAAAAACATCACAGCACTGTACATAGAAAACAAATGAAAGCAATATTTTTTATTTGTTTTCTTTTTGTTCGCTTACTGACCAAGCTCAACAGTTCCCTGGCACACTCTCCCATTCTCCCCAGCTTGTAAAGACACACAAAAAAAAGAACATTCTCCTCATCAGTAAATTTGACAACAGTACCTTATCTGTGATAGTAATTTGCAATTTCTCCCACGGCTCAGACCCCGCCAGCCACTGCCACCTTTTGCCACGGTAATTATATCTGCTTGCTAAATGATAGAGCAAGCGAGTAAGAGTCTAATCTTTTTTTTTCTCTCAGAAAGCTGGACCTGACTCGGGCGCTCCAGCCATGAAAGGATAAGGTAGCCCCAACACAGAAAGATGACACAAGACTGCACACCAGTAAACTGCCAGTTTAAAAAGTAACTGCTTCACTTTTTGTAAGCCTTATTCAAAAGGCAGGTTTCCTTCTGTCTCCCTACTTCCTCGCTAGAGCTCTCTCCTTCAAAACTGTAGTGATGGTCTGTCCATAGATGGCTACTCCACAGTGCAACCGCCTGCCTGACAACACTGTGCCCTGCCAATTCCATTCATTTAACAGTTTTGCAGGTGTCCCCTCTCAATATCCCAGTGCAAAAGGTGCATTAAACAACAGAAAGGTATCTGTTCTTTTTATCCAAGCTTGCCCAACCACACCCATTCCTCAGGCAGATTCCGAAGCACACAATGACTAAATGAATCCTTCACTAAATTAATAAAATACAGTGAATGATTCAAGATATGTGAAAAAAAACTGTTAAAAATGTTTAAATTAAGCAGTTAGTGCCTGTGTGGGAGCAAGAAACCATGACAACCAATTAAAAAAAAACAGGCAAACTACAGAGGTTCAATTTGGACAAAAGTCCTTGAGTAAAAAAAAATAAAAAGCGCATAATTAAAATACAGGCGGAGGAACTCTTTTTTTTAAATCAAGTAAGAGTTTCAACATTAACAAATAAGTCTTTTTTTCAAACACATAAAATACAGTGGCCCATTTTCTAAGCGCAATAATAACCTCCAGGGTGGGCGGTATGGGCGATACCGGTCGTTCCAGGAGCTATAAGGCCCTTTGCCTGTGGCATCGGGCCTCATTACGCCCTTGGGCGGTCTGGTATTGCTCAATATCACCCATCTTTTTGGGTATTATTGCTTGCTTACTTCGGCTTTAATTATATGAAGTAATATTTTATGCATACCCATATCTCCTGGTTTGGACAACTGATTTTACCATACAGTTTAATTAATTAAATGCTACCTTGAAGGTTTCCTGCTGAACTATCAAACTTGGAGAGGATGAACAGTGCTTGGGTGATTTTCAGTAAAAAGCATAATTTTAGTGTTCAGAGCCCTCAATAATCCATGATGCAGGCTGTCATAGCCCACAGTGTATTCCCACACGAAGCCATTTACTAAATCCCAGCCCAGATTGGCTGAAAGGTCTGTATGGAGATGTTCCGGCTGTCACTGTCCAGTTTGTCACTGCCAACAGCTATCAGGCTACACAGACCAAGGAGTTAGAAAGTGGTTTCTGCCTCAATGTAAATGAGGCTGAGTGGACCATGTGGGAGGTAACCAGTAAGGATGTGGCAGCAAAAACAGTGTGAGTAAGAGGAAACAGAAAACTGAGCTGAAAATTTGTTAAATGTGCTGTGTTGTGATTAGATCGGCTAATAAAGTTGTTATTTAGTACAGCTGGTAGGTCAAGGCAATGGCTAAAACAGTATGATGGAAGAAGCAGAAAAAGAAAACACAAGGACAGTCAAGTTAACAAAACTGTTGGGAGAGAAAAAGAACAGCATCAGTTTACAACATTTATTTACTCAAAATGTGTTTCCTCTGCACTGACTTCCTCATTATAGTTCACCAGCTATGGTGATTCCTGTTATTAAACAGTACATACTGTTACTGTGCATAGAAAAATAGAAACATAGACTCTGACAGCAGATAAGGACCGACTGGCCCACCCAGTCTGCCCATTTCCCTACCTTTTGGATAAGCTGCAGATCCTAGTTAACCAACAGCCTACTTCCACCTACCCCCCCACACCAGAATCACCTTATATCTGTCCCATGCATTCTTGAATTACCCCACTGTGTTTCACCCCACTACCTCCTCTGGAAAGCTGTTCCATGAATCCACCACCCTCTCTGTGAAAAAATACTTCCTTACATTACCCCTGGGCCATCCCCCCTCAATCTTCAAATTGTACCCCCTTGTTCTTGCACATCTGTTTTTCTGAAAGATGCTACCCTCTTGGACTTTGTTGATTCCCTTGAGGTACTTAAATGTTTCTATCATGCCCCTCCCTCCCTCCCTCCCTCCTTTCCTCAAGGGTATACATATTAAGATCCTTTAGTCTCTTTTCATATGGCTTCTGCTGCAGACCCTGCACCATTTTATTTTCCCTCCTCTTGACTGCCTCCAACTGTCTATGTCCTCACGGAGGTTGGGTCTCCAGAACTGCATGTAGTATTCCAGATGTGATCTCACCAACTGTCTGTACAGAAGGATAATAACTCCTTGTTTTCTACTGGTGATGCCTCTCATTGTGCATCCCAGTATCCCCCCCAGCCCTCCTTACTGCCTTCTCACATTGCTTGCCTATCTTTAGGTCATCTGATATGACTACCTCCAGGTCCCATTCCATTTTTGCTGTTGTTAGTACCCCCCTCCCATTGTGTACTCTTCCCCTGGGTTCCCCATAGTCTAAAATAGCAAGGAAAGCAGAAAAAGCCCATAAGAGATCTGTGACTTCACTACTACCCACTAGTCTCTGTTAAGTGCTGTGTTTTTTTTTTATTTATTTACAATTTATACACCTCCTCCATGGAGCTGACAGGTGGCTCAGGCCCTCCCTCAGAGGGTTCTTCCTCCGGCACTGGTCATCCTCCACTCC
The DNA here is from genome assembly GCA_016271365.2 of Neoceratodus forsteri. Lineage (NCBI taxonomy): Eukaryota > Metazoa > Chordata > Ceratodontiformes > Ceratodontidae > Neoceratodus > Neoceratodus forsteri. Next base: position 1,272,662,311 of record CM057450.1, on the reverse strand, counting down.
TCTGGCCCCAACGGAGGGACACACCAGGCCATCATGGGTCCTGTCGGCTATTGGCATTTTTTCTCCACCCCTTCCCCCGAGTCCCCATGTGTGCAATGGGCAAAGTGTCTGCCTCTGACTCTGCAGAGGCAGCCTAGTTCCCTGACATGGGTAACCCCCTCCCTGTGTGGCTGTGCACCTATGCTGACACCCAGTTACCTCTGGGTGTCAGTCTACAGTGCACAGCCTAATCCCCCTCCCCAAGGAAGGAGAGACATCTGCAGATGCTCAATCCTGCCTCATCCCAGCTGACCCCTGAGCAGCCCGAGTCCATTACCGAACCCAGGTCACCAGAGTGGTTCGAGGTGTGGCGTCCAGTGCCTCAACCCTCAGCGCCACTGGACCAGCAGGTGCTGTGTTTACTTTAAATTAATCTTTACTTTAAATAATTCAGGTGTAGAGCAGTGGTACATGTTTGTAAAGTGCATGTAAAGCAGAGAGCAATTTGCCTACTACACACTAGTCAGATTCGGTGGATGATTTGAATTTATTTTAATTCATGTTGGTGATAGGAGTTTTTCAGCTGTTCATACTGACTGGAAAGAGTGGGGAAATACCGGAAGAGGGAAGCATCTGATCAGCAATTCAGTGTCAATTTCTATGGGAGTGAGATATCAGGGGAGCGTGTTGTCATATGAGCAAGTTGCCGTGCAAGTGAAATTTCAGGGAGCGAATCATCAGGAGCAAACTTTTGTGAGTGAATCGTCATGTTCCCCTGTAGATATTGTATACTTTAACTCTACTGTAAGGCCCCAGATTCCCTTCCAGGGTTCTAGTCTCAGTAGCCTGGGGCACCTTAGCGCTAAACAGATGTGATACAAATTTAGCAAACATTCCCACAATCTTCACGCACACAACAAATCGCTCCCAGGCAGTAGTATTTTAAAATAAAAGCAAAAGCTTTTAATGATACTTAAATAATTACCATACAACATACAGACAAATGATTTAGATATTTGGTTACAGGATAACTACAAAAAAAAGTTGGAAAATACATACAAAATGAACTAGTGAATTAACTGGATAATTTCTACCTTTTCTGTAGCAAAAAAAATAAGTTCATTTTGCAAAGTCTCTCTCTCTCTCTCTCTCTCTCTCTGCTGTGTCTCAGAGTCCCATCTTTCCTTGCACTGGTCTTCAGTGTGTCTGGCAGTCTTCATGTGTATCAGAAAATGTAGCTTCCCCCCAGAGTCTCTGTTCAGGAGGATTTATATAGCCTTTTTCTGCAGTCTGCAAAACTGGCCAGTGATTAGCTAGTGGCCTTAATATTTCCAGGTCGAACTGTTCATCTCTAGGCCAACAGAGGTCTCTCTTGCTCTTTCCCCAAAATTATAGTGAACCAAAATTAACAGTATTTTCAAAATTAACAGTATTTTGTTTTCCCACAATCCCACCTCCTTGGGATGGCTTTGATTTACACTACCTTCCTGAGACTATTAAAATGAAAATAGGCTGTGGCAGTTGGCAGCGAATTTAACAATAACTTCCTAGACTGGGTGTCTGCAGAACTCCTGCTCCAAAATAATTTCTCTTTGAAATGCAAATTCAAAGTGTTATAACCAGAAGAGATGGCCCGTCCATCTCCTGTCATTTATGGCATCTTCCTCTTTGATCGGTTACCAGGAAATTCCAATCCCCTATTGCAATTTAACTCCTGTTTTCCTTCAAGCAAGCCTTTGTTATAGGCAAAGGGGAGATACCAGGCACTGAAATACACATCAACTCTTCCCAAGTATCTTTGCAGTAAAATGGGCATCTTTTCTGACAAACCATAGGTCCTGATCTTTTTGGACATTAAACGTAAAGAAAATTACAGAGAAATATGAAAGCAGTGACTGCAGTGGCCAAATCACCCCTGATGCTATGGCTGGAGGAGGGCTCCTGCATACCGATAGCAATTTGCCAATCAAAGTCTCCCAACCACTATCCAGAACAAGCAAAGTAAAATGCAGACATATTTTGGTTGTAAAAAAGGCTCATGTGACAAGACAGCATGCATGTTTCAACATTAGTGTTTGGCATGTGGGCAGAAGCATCACTTCACACAGTGCAAGCCAAATAAACAAGGTATTTGGGGTTCATTAAATCTTTAATGGTTATATACAGTAGAAACATAGAAACATAGAGTAGACATTGATGGCAGATAAGGACCGCAAGGCCTATCCAGTCTGCCCATTTCTTCTTCTACCTTATAAATGTGCCATCGGCCTTTGCTCTGTCAATGGCCTATCTATTCATACTCATCTGTATTTCTCTCTTATGCCTATCCCATGCCTGTTCGAAGCCCTGCACTGTATTCATATCCACCACTTCCTGATGTAAGCTGTTCCATGCATCCACCACCCTTTCTGTGAAAAAGAACTTCCTTACATCATCCCTTAATTGGCCTCCCTCTAATCTCATGCTGTGTCCTCTTGTCCTGCTTTTTTTCTTATATTGAAACATGTTAGACTCTTTCACCTTGTTAATGCCCTTAAGGTGTTTGAATGTTTCAATTATATCACCTCTCTCACTCCTTTTCTCTAGGGTATACATATTGAGCTCCATTAATCTGTCCTCATATGTTTTCTGATGCAGTCCCTGCACCATTTTGGTTGGCCTTCTCTGGACTGCCTCAATTTGGTTAATGCCCTTGTGAAGGTGTGGCCTCCAGTACTGCACACAGTACTCCAGATGGGGCCAAACAAGTGTCTTGTGAAGAGGGATTATTACCTCCCTCTTCCAACTTGTGATACCCCTATTAATACACCTTAACATCCCCCTAGCCTTTCCTGCTACTTTAGTGGTCTGCTTGGATGATTTCAGGCCATCGGTGATGATGATGCCCAAGTCTCTTTCTTCCCTTGTGACTGACAGCAACTTCCCTCCCAGCCTATAGGTAGTTTCAGGGTTTCTCTTCCATATGTGCATGATCTTGCACTTCTTTGCATTAAACCCCAGTTGCCACTCTTCCGACAATTTCTGCTAGTTTATCCAGATCTCTTCTCATTCTGCCCACCCCATCTGGATCATCTACTCTGTTGCAGATCTTGGTGTCATCTGCAAACAGACAAACCTTACCCTCTCCAGTCCATCTGCAATGTCACTGATGAAGATATTGAAGAGGACTGGCCCCAGAACTGATCCCTGAAGTACCCCACTTGTGACTTGCATCTCTTCTGACTGTATACTGTTTACCACCACTCTCTGTTTTCTGCCCATCAACAAGTTTGCCACCCAGTTGACCAACTTTTGACCCACCCAGAGCCTACCCAGCTTATTAATCAATCTTCTATGTGGAACAGAATCAAAAGCTTTGCTGGAGTCAAGGTAGGTGACATCAACTGCTCCACCTTGGTCCACCACTCTGGTTACCCATTCAAAGAAATCTATGAGATTAGTTTGACAGGACCTTCCTTTTGTAAACCTATGCTGTCTTGGATCCTGTGCTCCTATGGATTCCATGTGTTGCACTATCCTTTCCTTAAGGAGTGCCTCCATAATCTTGCCCACTACTGAGGTAAGACTGACTGGTCTGTAGTTCTCTGCCTCCTCCCTACTACCACTCTTGTGGAGTAGGATCACATGAGCCCTTCTCCAGTCTTCTAGTACCTCTCCTCTGCTCAGAGACTCACTAAACAGTTCTGATAATGGCTCTGCTAGTTCCACCCTTAGCTCCTTTAGTACCCTGGGATATATGCCATCAGATTGGTTGGGCAATGGGGCTTCAAAGTGGGCTAAAATGGAGATCCCAGGTATGGTATGGCATGTGCACAGTCTACTGTTTTAACATCTGCCTTTTGTCTTTGCAGAACCTCCCCCAATGAAGCAAGCATGGATAGAAATGGAGACACTCCTTCATCTGGACAATAAAGTGAATTATATGCCAGCCTGGGAGGAGGAACACCCTTTCTTTGACAGAGAACAGCACAAGTGCAGTGGGTGGGGCAATGAGGCACGTACTGAGGGGAACTGCTGCATTACCCAGGCTGTTGATGGAAGCTTGCCTGGGAGGCCTGCCTGAATTCCAGGTGATCCATTTGGACAACAACTTGTGGCTCAGGTGAGCAATCAGTCTGCTGCACCAGATAAGGTAGAACTTGTGATCTGTCAACAAGATGAGGCCAGATACCAGATCCTTTGGGCCCACATCATCCACAGGCACAAGTGACATCATGAGAATGACCACCATGTGGTGGACAAGAGCAGGAGGAGCAGTGACATGAAGATGGATGCCTTTGTGAATTTCACTGGGCAGATTGTCATACAACTGACTACATTGGCATCAAACTTCTTGGGCAGTACGCTGTGGTTGGAGTGCACTTATCAGATTGGAGGGGATATTTTTTGTCAGCTGTGCAGAAAGTCATGGATGAATGTCATGAATGAGGTGCTGGGGGGAAGCAGATGTTCTGTGATGACTGGGGAGTCTTAGTAGACTGGTGGTAAAAGGGGAGTTGGGAGGGATCTGTTTCTGCCAGGACTGGTCCTTCCCCAATCAGCATGAGTCAGGGGCCAGACTACCATGTGTCCAGTATGAGCAGGCTTCAGGCCAACCTTATAAGGCTTTGCCTGTGGGCGTAACACCACCAAATTGGATATATGCCTTACACCCAGTCATCTGACCCAGCCTGATCTTAGAGGGTGGTTGCCTTCAGGAGGTACAATGATCGGTCAATCTACAAGGTGTGGCATTTTGGGGGGGAAGGGATTTGTGGAAGTCTGAGGTTGACATGGTGAGACCCCAAGCTGCTCATGTTACTCCTTCCTATGTGATTGAATACTGTTAAACAAACATATCACTGTGCCATTTTCATCAAAGATGTGTGCATTAGTGGTTTGTCCAGGGAAAAGGGGGATGTAGGGGACTATAAAGACAATTCATTTGTAGCTCTGCCGCTTGTCAGTTACTGTTCTGCCCCTCACGCTTGAAGATAATTGATATATTCTGAGTCAGGACATTGCATATCCTATTAATTTATTTATGAGTTTGTTGACTGGGAAGGCATTCTGGAAATAAGCCTCTTTTTTTTCAGAGCAACCAAGGCATGAAGCAATATACAATTGCCAGAAGTAACTAAACAGGATTGCATCATAGTAAGTAGGGGTGTGTGTCAAATTCAAATCAGCCATTGAATACCTTGAATACTGGGTGTATTCGACAAATACCCAAATAGCTGAACACTGGGGTTTATTCAAGGTATTTGATGATAACGTATTCGATGAGACTTTGAGATCTCATGAGATCTCATCACCATCCAATCCCCAGGCTGCTCAGAGAACATTCCATAGCTTTACCATGTGACCTTGCAAGTGCGCAGAGACACTCAAGCTGAGAGGAAGCTGTTTCTCTCTGTGGAAAGGTTGCAGTTTTCTGAATCAGATTTAGGAAAAAAAATGTCTTTATAGACTTTTCTTTTTGACTCTTATGTTTTGTTCTTCAGTGGAGAGACTGTGGTGCTCTGCTTAACTGACTAACTGATTGCTAAAAGTATTTTTTACAACAAAACAAACTGTGTTATAATCTTCATTCTTCAGCCTAGGGCAGAGGGAGTGGGGTCTGTGTGCAACTGCAGGCTAGGCTAGCTCTTTCTTGCTGACTGGCTGAAAAAAAGCCTGTTCCTGTGACTTCTTAGTTGTTTCATTTTGAGGTAAATAATACACTACTGTATTTGTTTGTGTGGGGGAAGGGAAGGCATAAACTGTAGTCTGTGCTTACTCAATTATTGTGCTGTGTTCTAAAGCTGGCTGCAGCCACTTAGTAGGGGCAACTTTGTTGTTACAGCATTTCCTTTCTGCAGTTTAATTATTTCAATTGTTACTAAAAAAAATCTTATTTGTTTATCTCCTGACACTGCAGTCTTTGTTTTCATAGCTCACTTAGGCATTTGCTGCCTGCCTTCCACCACTGCAGTCAGCGTATTGAAAGCAAGGGGGGAAAGCGCCACCTTCCTTGCTTTGTGATGCGGCTGCAGGCTTATGCTTGGTTCTCTACCTGTAGTTAGCTGAGCTGTTATTTCTAAAAGCACCTATATAAACAAATTCTGGTCAGATCCCCCAGGGCTGCATAATAAAGTTAGTGAAGTTGTGTGGAATTGTTAAGGAGGTATGGAGAAACAACACAGTGATTTGTAAGTAGTAAGATTTGTTTTAGTTTCTGTTCTAAGGAAGGCATACACAGTATTAGGAAAATATATAGAGGTATACACTTAGGCATATGTCAGAGACACCAGACAACTTTTCATAGCTAAGGGGTTAGAGTAGTAGCACGTAATGCTAGGGGCCTGGGTTCAAGTCCCAGGGGGACTTACACTTTTTCCTTTCACATTTCCATCATGACATCCCAGTTAAATAACTAATATAAATAAAATTTCAGTATACAAAAATAAAAATATTGTAAGACTTTGAGCTGGAAAAGGGCGGTTTATACTGTATCATTACCCAGGGTTGGTAAAATGGTAATAAAAATAAAATTAGCGACTTTGACTCAGATTTCCTTTTCCTGTGAGGAAACAAAGAAAACACAGTGGGCTAAAGAGATCCACTTGGATCATACCCTTCAGGGACAGTTCATTTTTACTGCTACTGTTCCATCCTAGTATGTATAAATTCAAACATTATTTTACTTCATTAATTGCACAATCCTTTCCCTTTTTCAGCTTGTGCATTCTGATTGTAATGCTATTTGTGCCATTTTATAAAAGTTCATTAATAAAAATATATTTTTAATTTATTCTTTGTTTCTATGTTTCTAAGTACACTGCTGATGGAAAAAAATTCCAGTCTTGATACAAATCCCCAGCAGATGTATTACAAACCAAGCGAAAGCAGATACACAAAGTACTAAAGACAAGCCAAACATCAGTTACATACTTGCTTAATAACTGGGCACACCGACAATGGGTGTTTACTCACCTGGTAAAGGTGACTGTGGTGGTTGACATCCATGGCACTCCAGACATTACATCATGGGTTTTAGCCCACCTGATAGGCTAGTGATGCACATGACTCTAGGATCAAATTTCTAGTATATCCAGGTCCCAGAAACCCCTGTTCTCCAGTTCGAATCTTCCATAGCTGAAATCAAGGTTAGTAAAGCACAAGCACGAGAAATAAAAACGACACAAACCACTGTATACAATGATGCAGACTGAGGCGATAAGTACATGTGGCCAATGGCCCTGGTTTTATTTACATATTATCACAATCTAAACTCGACCCCTAATAGGTCGACAGTCAGTATTTTCTCTTTTGTGGGTGTCCTCAGTGACATATAGCTTAATCCCTCCTTAGTCATTCATGTGAATAGTCTGATCCTGGTCACTCTGAGCACTCTGTCAGGAGGGTCTTGGAGTGCCATGAATGTCAACCAACACAATCACCTTTACCAGGTAAGTAAACACCCATTGTGATTGATTAGACCATCCATGGCACTCCAGACATTACATCATGGGTAGATAAGTAGCAGTACTGTACCCTAGGGAGGGAGACAGAGTGGTCTAGGAGTGAGAGGAAGAGCTGGCTGTTAGGAGGACCTGCGTGGCGAAAGTGGGCTGTATCTTGTACAGGTGCTCCAGTCTATAGTGTCTGGCAAAAGTATGGATGGAAGTCTATGTTGCTGCTTTGCAGATGTCCTCTGAAGACACGTTTGCCCTTTCTGCTCAAGAGGTGGCTACTGATCTCGTGGAATGGGCCTTGATACCTTCTGGGGGTGTCATTTGCTTAGCTATGTAGGCTTCTTGGATGGTTCTTCTGAGCCAGCCAGCAATGGTGGTCTTAGATGCTGCCCTGCCTTGTCTTTGTCCCCTTGTGATGATGAATAATCTCTCTGTTTTACGTAGGGGCAGAGTTCTCAATATGTAAATGGACAGGGTGATCCCGACATCCTGATGGTGTGGGACAGACTTAATGCCTGATTGAGTGTCTCCAGAAAAGGTAGGCAACTCAATGGGTTGTTCCCTGTGGAATGTGGAGGATACCTTCAGTTGGAAGGCTGGTACCGTTAATAGGTGGACTCCTTGAGGGGTGAACACAGTGTAAGACTCTTTGTATGACAGTGCTCCTAGCTCTCTGGTCCTTCGAGCTGAGCAGATAGCAATGAGGAAGCAGGTCTTGAGACCGACACAGAAGAGGTCTACCTCATGTAGTGGTTTGAAGGGAGCTGTACTAAGGGAGTCTAATACTAGTGGGAGATCCCAGGGGGTGATGGATGGTCTGACTCATGTCGTAGCACTTCCACTGCTCTTAGCAAGTGCAGAGCATTCGGGTGTGCTCCCAGGCTGTATCCCCCAATAGAACCAGTGGCTTATCCAATGGCCGAGAGCTGTACCCTGAGAGATGAGTGAGCCAATCCCTTGTCCACTCCCCATTGGAGGAACAAGAGAATGGTTGACATGTCCGGTAATTCAGGGTCCTTTCCATATTCTCGACACCACCTCATGAACAGTGACCATTGTCTATCATAGGTGGATGTGGTCAAGGATCATCTAGATTGTAGCATCATTGATATGACTGATTCATGGTAACCTGTTCTCATCAGTCTCTTCCTCTCAGGAGCCAAGCTGTGAGTTTTAGGGTCTGTGGGGCCGGGTGGAGTACTGGACCCTGTGTCAGCATATACGGTCGGTAGGGTAACCTGCGACTGTCCATTGTCATGGCCAGTACTGTGGCAAACCATGTTCTCTGTGGCCAGTAGGGTGCCACCAGAATGATGGTATGTCAAGATGATCATATCTTGGTTAGCACCTGGGGTAGTAAGGGCGGGGCGGGGGACACGTACTCATGCTCCCGGAACCACGGTTGTGACAGGGCATCGGTCCCCTGGGACCGGTTTTCCCTGTATCTTGAATAGAACCTTTGAACCTGTGCATTTTCCATTGTGGCCATGAGGTCCATGGATACTGGTCCCCAAGTCTCCTGAATCATCTGAAAGAGACTGGGATGGAGACGCCACTCCCCTGGGTAGACTTGTTGTTGACTGAGCCAGTCTGCTCACTCATTGAGCTTGCCTGCAAGATGTAACACACTGAGATGTGTGAGGTTGGTCTGTGCCCAATTGAGGACCGACGCTGCCTCCCCTCAGCATAGCTCTGCTCCTGGTGCCCCCTTGTTTTGCAATATATGCCACCGTGACTTGGTTGTCAGAACGTATAAGAACCAACTTTCTGGAAATGGAGGATCTGAAAGCTTTGAGAGCATGGGATACCACCCTCATCTCTAGGACGTTGATGGACAACTTGGCTTCTGCTGATGTCCATAGGCCTTGTGCCGTCAGGTTGCCCAAGCACGCTCCCCAGCCTAATAGACTTGCGTCCATTTCTATAGTGGTGTTGTAAGATGCCTCTAGTGGGACCCCCTTGTGAGATTGGAGTTCACTGTCCACCATGTTAGTGAGTGTCTCACTAATGGTGGTAGTGGGACTATGACGTGTAAGTTGTAATTGTTCGGTGATCCCCCGAGTGAGGACATGAGACTGTAGGGATCACATGTGCCACCAGGCCCAGGGAATCAGGTCAATACAAGATGCCATGCAACCTAGCAACTGGGCTATCTATCCCATGGTTGTCTGAGGGCAAGCCCTCAGGTGGCGAGACAATCTTATCAGGTTGTGCACCCTTGTCTGGGATGGTTTCGCCCATCCTTGTGATGTGTTGATTACAGCCCCTAGGTTTTCTATCTGTTGCATGGGCACCAGGTGACTCTTGGCTCGGTTCACTACCCAGCCATGCTCCTCGAGTGCTTTTAGAGCAATCACGGTGTCTTGGTGCGATCGCTCCTTGGAGCACCCCCGAATCAGCCAGTCGTCCAAATAGAGAATGAGATCCAGACCTTGTTCTCAGAGTCTGGCTACTAAGACTATTGACACCTTGGTAAACACCCTTGGTGCTGAGGTAAGCCCGAAGGGTTAGGCCTGATACTGGTAATGCTGGCCTAAGATGTGGAACCTGAGGTATTGCCTGTGTTTTGGTCTGACAGGATTGTGAAGGTATACGTCCTTCAAATATATGGACGTGAGGTAATCGCCTACCCAGATACTGCGTAGGGTCGACTTTAGGGTTTCCATTTTCAACCTTTGGGACACTACATGTTGGTTGAGGTGCTTCAGGTCCAGAATGGGGCATAGTTCTCCTGATTTCTTGGGCATGAGGAAGAAAATGGAGTACGCTCCTAGTTTCTGTTCATGCAGGGGAATGGGTTGGATAGCTCTATTTTGTAGCAAATCCAACAGGATATGTTGGACCTGATGAGCTGTTGCCTTCTTCTTGGCAATGGGAGAGCTTAAAAACCTGTGTGTGATGGGGGATTGGGATAGCTCTGTGGAGTACCCTCTCAACGCCACTTCTTGGACCCACTTGTCCGAGGTTGTGTAGAACCACTGGTGTCTGAACAGTGACAATCTTTGTCCCATGGGAGGGTACGTTCCTTGTCCTCACAGTGTTCTGGCTACGTAGTCATTGTTACTTTCCCCTATGACCTCTACCTCTTCCCCCAAACTTGCACCCATGGGTTCTGAAGGAGAAAGCTTGGTAGGATTGGGAGAAGGAAGTGCGGTATTCGCTGGATGTTTCCCTGCCTCAAAATGTATTGTTCTGGAAATGTGTGTCCCTGCATGGTTGGTGGGACATGTTCCCTCCCCAAAACCTCCGCCTCGCTGAAGGTAGGTAGGTGTGCCTATTCTTATTTTTGAGTAGGTCTTTGACGTCCTCTTTCTGTTTTAGGAATTCCTGTAGGCCCTCCCCAAAGAACGTGCTTTCCCTTCATAGGTAGATTTTACAATAGTGTTTTGGATTCGCTGTCGGCCTCCCATAATTTCAGCCACAATGCTCTCCTGGTGTGGTTAGTGATGACTGTGGCCCTGGCGTGCAGTCTGAGGTTGTCCACCGCCATGTCCGCCAGGTATTTTGCAGCATCGAGAGTGCATTCTAACAGTTCTGCCTCTCTGGACTTGGGGTTTGCCTGCTTAAGGAGCTCTTCGAGCCAGCGGATTTGGGCACATGCCATGTAAATGGCCGTTGAGAAAGCTTTGGCGGCAGTTCCCTCAATTTCAAAGGCCTTTTTTAACATGTCTTCCACCCTCTTGTCCATCGGGTCCTTTAAGGCGATGGTCCCCCATAGTAAAATGGTTTTCTTACTGAGTGCCGCCACCTGAGGGTCAATGGTTGGGGCTTTGCACCAGTTGCTGGCTTTGTCCTATTGGACCGGATACATGCGGCCCAAGTTTCTCTTATTTGACATTCTGCTAGGTTCTGTGGATTGCCACTCTCTGTTGAAAATGTCCTCAATCGCTGGACATACCGGAAAAGTCTCCATGGTAGTCACCTTTTGTTGAATCATGGGGTCTAATTTTGACTCTGGTTTTCCTTCTTCGATGTTGAACCCCATAGTGGCCTTGACAATTTTCATGAGGCCTGGAACCATGTCAAAGGAACAAAGCTTAGAAGTGAGGGATGGTACGGACTGAGGTTCCATGTCCTCATCATCGGTCTCCACCCCATCCTCTTCGTCTGGCATATCCTTGTCCTCTCCAGAGTCCGGTTTATGATTGTCTGGTACTGGTTCTTCAGTGTCCGGATGTTCCTCAGTGGGCCCCCCGCATTCTCTGGCTCCGGAAGTGGTGTGGTTGCTCTATGCTGAGTAAGGGATTCGAGCTTCTCCATTATCTTCAGCATAAAATTCTGTTGGCTCTCCATCACTGCTACCGTGGCCTGTTGGTTCTGAAGCAGGAGGGTTCCAGCATCCATCCAAGTAGGGCCACTGGGCCCTGGATTGCTGGAACCAATGACAGGAGTTTGCTGCAGTGACAGGTCATCATCGTCATGGAGACAGGCGGAGCATAGGGGGCCCGGGGCATGGGGCAGGAGAGTAGCGTTGCAAGAGGAGCATTTCTTGGCCTTAACCATCTGGTGAGAGAGGAAGAAAGAGAAGGCAAGCATATTGTTAGGGCTGGTTGAAAGTGGGCCTCCAATCAGTGGATGCCCCATAGCTGTTAATACAGTCTTAAAGGTACAGCACATTGTAGGAGAAATCCATAGTTGCTGTTAAAAAAACACTGGCCTGGGGGGGTATATATAGATTTGCAGGCAAGATACAGCATGGGGGGGCCGCTATAGTGAGGGACCTAGCAAGGAGAAAGACAATTTGGAGGTTGCTATGGAGAGAGACCTCCAGTCTCCAAGTGAAGCATATAGGGTCGCTAGTGAGAGGGACCCCATATGAGTAATAGGGAGGTTTTATTCTTGGTATTTGTAAAATATGGGGTCGCTATGGGAGGAATCCCATATATAGATAAAGGAGGACCTTGGGTTCATAGAATGGCTGAGATCATAGGATCTCCCTCTTTGTTCCCTTGAGACTGAGCGTCTACTTCCTCTTGATAAGTAGAATCCTTTTATGAGCCATAGATACTATTATTCTCCTTGCTCTCAAGAAACGCTTGTAGAGGTCAGCGTTGTCATGCTGAGAGTCACTGGACCTTTTAGAAGGGACGGTGTATACTGAAAAGCAACGAGTGTTATACCCCTCAAGCAGAGTGACTGTGCTTATGGGAGGATGGATCCACCCCCCTCTCTCCCCTCATGCTAGGCTGTAGCCATGCGACAATGTGGCCGAGAATAGTGTGGGGAAAAAGAACAGTCACAGGACAGAATTATCCCCACTTTAGGATTTAAAAAACCAAAGTGGCCAGGTGCAGTAACACATGGTGCGAGAGGCGGACCCAAAGTGAGGAGGAGTAGGCCACGGGGACCATGTGGCCCAGGGAGAACGTTGGGGAGACATGCAAAAACCTCGAGAAATGGGTGGAGATGCAAAGTAGGGTTCTTGAGTGGCAGGGTGTTTCATGCTCTGTCCACTTCCAAAGGAAAAGCCCTTTTGAATGCAATAGGTGCTGACCACATTGGGGGAGGACGCCAAGTTGGTGCTATGTAGTAGGCCAGAGGCCTAGTAGTGGCATGCTCCCCTGGGTTAATGTGCGGGCTCCCCTGGCCTTAGGACATGCTTTTAAACCGGGGGATTCCCCTTTAGTGCAGGTTGCTTCGTGAATTGCTTCTTCACTCGCTCGGGGAGTTAGAGCGCGAGTGCAGGGTAATGGAGTGGACTACCTGCATGTTGCACTACTGTGCAAGGCTATAAGGGATGCAGGCAGATGCCGGGACTTGCGATCTAGTGAGGGATGGTTGAATTTAACAAAGAGCGATAAAATAAGACTCATTAACATCCCCTTTCTTCCTGTGAAGGGGTACCATAATAATCTCGCTCTAATAGAGGCAAAAATGCAGTTTAGAAAATAAACTAGCGAAATTAGGCAATTAACAATCTTCAAACAGGCCAGCAGAGCTAAGAAAGAAATGAATTAATAAACAACACCCCATGAACACAAAACTACGATGCAACTTGCTGGTTTTCAGTTCTAGGGCAGCAACATAGTAACATGTATCGCTTCAGAGGCAATAAAATCATAATAAAATCATAATAAACAACAACAATCTGGCTTCATCATTCTTTTCAAATACAACATGCTCCATTTTTCCTTTGGACACAACCATTGCAGCACATAGATTTACTGCTCTGCCCTTAGTACTAAAGTCATATAAAGAAACATAAATCAGAGGCCTACATTTCTGGAGTAGAACAACAGGGATCCTGGTGTGCTAGTAGCCTTATCAGATGCATGATTTGAACTGGAGAACGGGGGTTTCTGGGACTTGGATATACTAGAAATTTGATCCTAGAGTCATGTGCATTACTAGCCTATCAGGTGGGCTAAAACCCATGATATAATGTCTGGAGTGCCATGGATGGTCAACCAATCACAATATAACTTAAAAAAACCCCAGTTTCCATTTCCTTTGAGGAAATGAGGAACAAACAACAAACATTACATTTGGAAGGGCTGACAAACTTCAGAGTTTACCAGGTACTAAAGCAGAGAGTGGCTGTGCCCAAGAAAAAGCTGACAGGGAGAAACAGCAAGCCCAACATAAATACTTGCTGAATAGCAGGGCACTACCATAATAAAAATGAAAACTATTTCAGTTTCCATTGCATGTGGGGAAAAATAATATGACATTCAGGCTGCCAAACTTTAATGTTGAGAGGGTGGAGAGAACAGCCTACAAAGGTCACACATAGCTGCCGAGTGGGATAACATCACGCTCCTTTAAGAAAAAACAGAAAGCAAACAAAACAGAAAACACATTACAAACTATGTAGTCATTCATTCATTCATTCATGGATTCATCTAGCACAGTCCACAGTAAATGCATCATGTTTTTGTTACCCTTTTAATTACCCAACTTCAACTGCCACAAAAAATACATGCGTGAGCAGGCTGCTGCATTTTCATTTAAATCAACTGACTTTTTTTAGTCTGTTACTGGCTGATCACTCCTCTTTTGCCCCAAAACTAAGTTGCCCACTAATCAGAAAAGTTTCTCCTCACAGATGGAGAAATGCTATAAGGAATGGAAGAGATGAGAGAGAGAGAGCGAGAGAGAAGCTTGCAATTAGGGAAGGTCACCTTGGATCACTAGCAATAGGACTGGGGCAGCATGGAAGTCAGAGCTGTATTATATATCATCACTGCTCTTTTGTTGTAATTTATAGTAAAAGAGAAGTAAATTAGATATTCTAACAACTTTGGAGAAAGGATCAAGCGGCAGAGTTCAAAGTGTTGCTGAACAGCTGGTCTGGGAAGGTGTGAATTGCTCTAAGAAGGACTAAAGAAGGGTTGCTTTTTGGTGCCAGGGAAGTACACTGAAGCACGCATTTATGCTTGAGACAGTCCAGTCACCATAGTGTCTATTGTGCACAGATGATCAGACTGTCTGCAGCATAATTACTTAATTCAAGGTGTGCATGTGTCAGCAACTCAGCTACAGCATCAAATGACTCTCCCCTCCCCTCCAGCTGATGGATCTGGTATTCAGAATGTTCTAGTTTTCTCCTCATATTATAGTTCTTTTTTATAATATTATTTCCTATAGCCTCTATGACTGGCAGCCTATAGGCTGCTGGCTGTACTTATCACATGGGTACTCTCTATAGGCGTCTTTTCATTAACCTATTACAACAAGGAAGCAGTCGAGAAATTCCTGTCTAAAAGGAAATAGCGTTTCATTAATTCATTTGGTTGCAACCTAGTACTACTATGTATTTATTCTCAAACCCATTTGCACACTATCTCCATCTTAGCGGGAGGGGGCGAGGGACTACAGACTCTAACTGTATGATATGTCTCTTTGAAGGACCTTTCTATTACTTCACAAGAAGGGAACTATTTGCAGCATGACAATTTCACTTGGTGCTTTGCCTCAGCCACAGACCTCTAAACTACATAACACTGCTGCAAGTGAAAAGATTCCTGTGCAATGTCCAATGCTCTGTGGTTCGCATTCACAACATTCATGAATCTCAGTTGGATAAACCTTTATAGAGTGTATACTTCTTCATACCATGAATGTGACAAAAATGAATTTCTTTTTTTACAGATGTCAGTACAAGGACAATATGTACTATGTATAATAATGGGTTGTGCCATGAATTTCAGCAATGGTGTAAGAAATTAGAAAAAGTCAGTCTGTGAGAAAGAAAAAAGAAAAACAAAAAAAAAAGGAACAAGCACACACACAAACTATACACAAAAGCAAAGAAATAGAGAGAAGACTTTTTAAGCAATAACCAGAAACAACACATAAATCAGACCATGACCATTTGGGAAACTCCATTCTGAGTACAGTCTCATTGTGCTTTCCTTGTAATGTAAAGTGCACATTCATTTGATTAATTAATTTTATTAATGTGCAGTACCAAAGGGCTTAGGGACCATTCAAAATGAAGGAGACACTAAGCTTCAAGTCTTTTAAAGTAGATTCCATATAGCTAGTAGGCAGAGGTTTCAAGTGTGACTAACAGTGCATGCTAATGTAGTAGTCGCTTGCAGAGGACAGCTAGCCATCTTTCAACAGAAGTACGCACTTCGAGGAATATGTATGTAATACAAAAGCTAGTAACAAAAAAGGAAACAAGTAGAAAAATAACAGTACACCTAACCAAGACTATAGTCAAATGTAAAGTGAGGACCACTTTGAAAGTAGTGATTTTTAGCTGCTACAGTGACACCTCAATATTCCCCTTCGTACGTGACTCCAGTTGTAGAAAACACTTAGCAACCAGTCAAAGAAATTATTTTTTGGGTGGTTTTCTACTAAACAACCACAGACTTACATGTTAATGTTTCTATACTCATAATAAAACAACTGTCATGTGTGTGTTTTAGTGGTGGGTCAAGGAACTCAGTTTAGCGAGTGGATTTCAAAGTTTGATTCAACTACAGGAACACAGGGAAGGGTTGCTAGGTGCAAAACACGTAACTTTAAAGCAAGTCTGCAGCTGACTGGCTCTGTCACTGACACCATTGTGCACCCCCTGGCCTTCCTCCCAGGATGGAGCAGGAGTGGGGAGGAGCGAGGAAGGGAGAAACTGGGCAGAGCAGGGGTCCTTGTGGCAAAAAACGTCAGCAACAGTAAAGTTGATTAAAAATAGTAAAATCCACAGTATCTCCCTGATGCTTCTGCCCCCCGTCACTGCATTGTCAACAAAAAGCAAAGTACTTCTGATTTCTTCCTGTGTGAACACTGGAGTCCTCTGGCCCACTACCCCTCACCGGCAGACAGTTTCATGGACCGAGGAGCTAGCTGCCAACCGAGCGCTTTAAGCTGCTTTGTCTACTTCAAATCTAGGTGACATTTTGGCCCTTAAACCTGATTGGCCACTGCCTTGCCCTTTGTTCCCCTGTGGAGTTCCATTCACGGCATTCGACCCTCCTGCTGTTTGTTCCCCAAAAAGAAAAAAATGATCAGTTCCTTTGTCTCTCAATAGAATGTATTCCTGCAGTTGCACCTCATTCCAGCTGAAAACGGCACTGTGGGAACAATAAAACAAATCAAACTTTATATCACTCTGTGGGAAAAAATCAGAATAAATAAAATAAGCAGCAGTGTCTCCCTGAGCCTCCTGTAAGCTGACGCTGTGGGGAAAGAAGTGGCAGTAAATGTAGTTTATAGATCCTGTGGAGAAAAACATAAGCAACAGTGAAGTTAATTAAAAATAATAAAATCCACGATATCTCCCTAATTCTCCTGCCCCCAGTCATTGCACTGCCTACAAAATGCAAAGTACTTAACCCTGTCTGATTTCTTCCTATGTGAACCCCCAATTCCTCTGGCTGCTACCCCATTGGCAGCCAGTATCAAGGATTAGTAGCCTGGAAGATTGGGCTTGGCCAACAGAGCGATGTTTGGGCCTAGCTGAATGGGAAATCCGTTCATTGTGGGATAAACTGGATGATCAAGAAAACAGGGCTCAGCGAAGTAATGTGTGCTTGTTTGATCTCCCTGACAAAGCAGTGTGGGAGATATGATTTAGGTTTTACAAGTTCAGCTCCCTTCTTGGTTTAATTGGTTACTGGGGGGTTGCAGTGGAAATAGAGCCCATAGGGTCCCAGCCAGCCTCCTCTGGTAGACTCATCCACCTGCCCTCAACTAATGATTTTTAAGTTGCTTCAATACACGGACAGGGAAAAGATTCCGAAAGGGGTCAGGGCATTTAAAGAAATTTGATGGCAAGGAGTCCACTTGTATTACTACCCTGATTACACTAGGTGGGTGTTAGAGCATCATAAAGCTTTTGATCTCAGAGATCTGGCTTAGGAAAAGGGGATCTAATGCTTTCTTGCACATCTGGCCACCATACGAATTTTTCATCAGAACCGGATTGAATCCTTCACCACTCCAGAAAAAGCGCAATAGTTTCTATTTGGCCTCCCCAGACAGACATCAGAGGAACTGACTATGAGACCCAGGATTGTTCTGGCTCCTAAACCCCAGAGGACCTCATCAGGAAGGAACTCCCCACCAAAGATGGGACAAGTGATGGCATCAAGCACTCTGCCCTGTCCGCCCACCCAGGAGGAGGACACAATGGACTGAAACCTTCTCTTTACTTCCGGGTGGTACGAGGCTTTTCTTCTCCTTGGCTGTGGAACAGCTATTTTGTGCTAGTTTGTTTTTAACTGTTCCTGGGTCACAGTTTTGGTTACTGTTTACCTCAGGATGAATGCCGTGTTGTTCTGTGGTAGAGGACAGCCAGAGGAAGCCTTCCTTTTCTTTATGCTGTTAAACGTTTATATTTTAATAAGTAACTTTTGTGCCTTGCTTACAGAAGGTAGGTATAGTAGAGGGTTGGGAGAGGTACCGTGCACAGTGGTGGTAGCAGGAGGGTTTGCAAGCTTGGTAGGGAGGAGCTGCACTAAAAGAGCATGGGCACCAGAGAGGGGAAGGGTTGTGATGGGCGGAGAGAATCCTGTTTTTTTTAATTAAGGAAAAAATGCAGAGTCCTCACTCTGTTTGTTAAAGGACTGCAGACTCTGCCCATGCAGCCCTAAAAAATAAAAGTGCTTTTGTCCTGCCACAGAGTTTGCCTGTGCCCTAGGGTAGGCAGGGGCCAGGTAGGCACCCTTGCAGCCCAGTATTAGCTGTTTGAGTTTCTGACAGTGGTTTAAACAGTACAAAGTTACAAATAATTATCTAAAATAAACTGATGAAGTGTTTTTGTCTCCAGATGCCACAGATGTCATCTGTGCCCTAGGGTAGGCAGGCAGGTGCCAGGAGGAACCCTTGCTGCCCAGTATTAGCTTTCTAACTGTTCAGTAAAAACTTACAAACAACAATCTGAAATAAGTTGTTGAAGTCTTTTTGTCTCCAAGTGCCACAGATGTTACCTATGCACTAGGGTAGGCAAGGGCCTGGGGGGGCACCGTGGCTACCAGTGTCCAGTATTAACTTTCTGACTGTTGAGTAAAAACTAGAAATGCAGTGACATTTTAATTCTAGGGTGAAGTACAAGCGCAGTGGCCCACTTCGCATCAGTTTTGGGTTATGCATGGTTTCCATTAGAATGGGCGCCAGCGTTGCTGACTTTGTGTTCACTTCACCTTATTTTCAGGAGGGCAAAGTGTGTGTACCACAAGATTTAAACAGTGGGCCATGCAGGGAACCCTCACAAAGCCACCATTGCTGATACATTTAATGACGTTTGATCCATTGTCACTAGCTATAAAGCCAGCTTTGAGGGACGGGGGTTCAGTCACTCATCAATTTCTGTCAGTAGCAAATCTAGCATGTTTTCACCTGTGTAGGACCCTGCAACACTGTGCATTGCAAGTGTTGCATGCTGTCTAATTCCCTGAAAGTTGCTACCATGACAGTCTACCTTATTACACTGCTTTCCAATCTCGCCAGCACAGACAACTCCCAGTACCTGTGCCCAATGTGCAGTAAATATACAAATAGGAACTACCCGCTGTTTTGCCACTGTCCACATATTCATGCTTTATTAATTTATTTATTTAGTTTTTGTTTACCGGGTAGGTGCGCTAGCCTGCAGGTGACTATTTTCAGGCATGACCCGGGAGAGTACAAAACAGGATAACACAAGGAAGCAACATTACAGATTGAGGCAAAAACCATACAGAGTACATTCCAAACATATACAGAGGCAGTTCCCGCTAGTCTAACATGATATAGGCTATACTGGGCAATAAGCAGCAGGCCAAGAGCAGGGAGGTGTTACAGGGGAGTGTTGGTACAGGTAACTGGTAAAGAAAGGGAGTTTAGAGCCACTCAGGAAACTTACGGCTTTACCGGGGAAAGCAGATGGAGTTACCCGGGCTTGTGGTTTCCCGACCGGGCAGGATGATGTGGAGTGGCAGGGAAGGGTGTAGGCAACAAGAATCATGGCGGAGGTAGTTGGCCAGTGCGTGTCAGGAGGGAGGGGGTGGGTCATATTGGGGAGACAGTTAAAGCACCCAGCAGTAAAAAAAAGATGCAGGAAGGGTAGGAAGAAGCCGTAACCTGGCGGCCGGCAGCAGCCAGCCCGAGCAGCAGCAGGCTGCCCAAGGAAAGTGAGGGAAGATGCCCAAGACATCTCGGCGGCAGGCTAGGGGGACCCAAGTTCATGGCCCCACTGTCAGGAATGAGGAAACTGGGAGGGGTGGATGGGAGGAAAAGCAGCTTGAAATACGGCTTTAGCGGTAGGAGGAGGGTAGGTGCAGCCGAGCTCGTGGTACCGAGGCTGGGCATAAAAAAAGGCGGTGGTAGTCCCTGGCCGTGAACATTCTGTGGTAAAGGTAGGCAAGAGGGGAGGGGGAGGAGGTGAGGCCTAACTGTACCAACATCCATCTGTAGTTAGTTTAGGCAGTGCCCAGGTAGCGCAGAGGATAGAATCAATAAATAATAAGGAAAAATAACGTAAGTAGCAGTAAGTAATGCAAACATTCACAAAAACATATTCATACATTAAAATTAAATTTAAAGATAAAGATAGGTGTGCTTGGAGGGAGGGGTAGGAATATGGGGGAGAGAAAACAAAAGGGAGGGAAGTATGGAGACCAATAGCAGGGGAGTAGGGAGTAGAGACGGGAGAGTCAGGGAATCAGGTAGGGTCAAAGCAGGTGCATTGATCTAAGGTGGCCAGGTGTAGCCTCAGCCCACGCTTGAAAGAAGGATGCAAGGATGCATGTCTGAGGTCCAGAGGGAACTGGTTTCACAACTTAGGGGTTGCATATTGGAGGAGCCGGTACCTTTGTTGGTGTGGCAGCAGGGAATATCCAGCAGGTCTTTGTCAGCAGATCTAAGCGTGCGGTTTGGAATCGAAGGAAGAAGGAGCTTCACAAGTGCAGCAGGCTGATTTTGTCTAAGGATAGAGTAATTTAGACAGGCCAAGAAGTAGCTCCTGATGGCCGAGGGGGAGAGCCACCCAAGGTCAGTATATAGCTGGCAGTGATGTTGAAGTCGTGGGGATTGTGTGGCATATCGACATATGTTATTGTATGTAACATCCCATTTGTGCAGCGCAGATTTGTGGGCAGAGGTGAGTATAGGCACACAGTAGGTCAGCGTCGGTAGTAGGATCCCCCTGGCTATGGCAAGCTTTGCAGAGGAGGTAAGCATATAGCTCGTTCTGTAGGCTGCTCCCAACTTGCAGTTAACGTTTTTGCATGTGGATTGAATGTTAATGTTTAAATCAAGCGATTGATCTATAGGATGCCAGTAGCGAAGGAGGTAACCACCTGCAGAGGATTTCCATTTATCTCAAGGATGTTCAGAGTGGTACATTCGAGTTTTGAGTGGTGCCAAGTAACATGGCATTAGTTTGGAGGAATTTAGGATAAGGCGGTGGAAGTTTAACCATTTCTGGACGCTGGAGTAGGCTCTATTTAGCGATGTGTTAATGTGCTCTACATTGTGTGAGCCGGCATAGATAACCAAGTCATCTGCATAGAGGAGCGAGGAACAGGCAGGTATTTCATCTGGGAGGTTATTGATAAATAGAGTGAATAGAAGAGGACCCAGAATAGAGCCTTGGGGTACTCCGATGTTTGTTACCACTGTGGAGGAGATGGCTGAGTTGAACTTAACAGCCTGGGACCTGTTTGTCAGGTAGCTCCTAAACCAGTCAAGTACAGGGGAGGAGCAGCCAATTTTCCATAGGGAGGATAGAAGCAGGGGGTGGTCCACAAGGTCAAATGCCTTAGTTAGGTCTATAAAGACAGCCCCTGTGAGCTTTCCTTTATCCATGCCAGCGAGGATGTTGGTGGTGAACTTAGCTAGAGCCGTCGTCGTACTGTGGATTTTTCTGAACCCATGCTGTGCATCATTGAGCTGCTTAGTAGTATTGAGGAATTCCTGGATCTGTGTGGCAACCAGTTTTTCAAGGATTTTGCTGAGAGGGGACAGTATAGCAATAGGCTTGTAATTAGAGATGTCATTTTTGTTCCCTTTTTTGAAGATAGGTGAGATCCTGGCCATTTTCCATAGTTCTGGGACTATGCCACTGGTAAGGGACAAGGTGAAAATTCTTGCTAGTGGTTTGGAGATAAAAGGTGCAGCTAGTTTTAGCAGGCGAGATTCGAGTTGGTCAGAGCCAGGACTGGTGTATTCAGATAATTTTTTTTAGAAGGTTCAGAACCTGAGAGCTAGTAATGGCTTTGAATTAGAGGGGATAGGGTTTAGGTTTAGGGACACTGGCGAAGGAGGCAGAGTCAGTAAGAGGCACATTGTTGGCAGTGGGGGCTGCTGGTGGCAGTACGCTAGTATAGGAAGAGAGGTCAGAGAACATATTATTGAAGGCATTTGCTATGGTGATGGGGTTATTGCAATGGGAGCCGCTTATAACCATGTCAGAGGGAGTTACTGTTTGAGGTGTCCCCAGGAAGGTTTTTATGTGACCCCAAAATTTACAGGGATCATGGGCTGTGTTTTTTAGCAGGTTCTGATAGTACACACTTTTTGCCAGCCTTGTGTTCTTTCTACAAGAATTTATTTCTTGCCTGTAATATGAGTAGTCATTAGGCAACTCAGAGCTTTTGAAGGTTTTCCAGAGCTTGTCCCTGCATCTAAGTTGTTGTAGGAGATCTTTATGGAGCCATCTGGTTTGTTTTCCCCTGACTCTTCGCATGGTTTTTGGAGCATGCTTGGTTTGTACTGGGAGAAAATGCTGTAGAAATGTATTTAGGGCAGCTTCTACATTCACCGCACGGTATATATCCAACCAGTCAACGCTTGAGGTATCCAGGAGGAAGGAGTTTACATCCATGTTTGCAAAGTTCGTAAAGGTGATCAGCCAAGGTGGGGGAGTGGCTGACTGGCGCACCACTGGCAGTAGATAGGGGAGTGGTCAGTGATGGTATCTGCCATGATCCCAGAGAAAGTCATATGTTCAGGTCTGTTTGTCAGGATCCAGTCAATAAGTGTACCAGACTGTGGCCCTGACAATCTGGTGTTTTCCATTATTTGTTGCTGAAAATTTAGGCCTTGCACTAGTGAAGCCAGGGTATTGTGAGAAGGACCTAGCCAGTTCAAATTGACGTCACCAAGGATGACAGCTTCATTTTTATTGATGTGTTTTAGGGTAAGCTGGAGTGCTTCCTGAAGCCCAATCACTCCCCTGAGGAGGTTATAAATACAGATTATATGTAGTTTTTGGAGCCAAGAGACAGGGGCGCATGCAGTGATTCACTCATAGTTGGGGGGTTTGAGTCAGTGATGATACTGATGTCCAGGTAAGATTTATGGTAGAGGGCGACTGCTCCATCCCTCTTTGACCCCGGTCTGTTCCTCCAAATAAATGAGTAGCCTGGTATGGTGCACAAGGAATCAGGGGTTACAGGTTTCAGCCAGCTCTCCGACAGGCACAGTATGTCTGGATTGTGTACGTTGAGCCATGCTTCCACTTCAAGTAGGTGATTTAGAAGACTTCTGATGTTCATGTGCGATATGAGTAATCCCTTAGATTGCTTGGTTAATCCTTTCAGGGGAGCCCCACTGCTGGGCGGGCCTGGATTCAGTTCAATATCCCCAGAAAGTTTAATCAGGAGTGATACTAGGTACAAAAGCGGTTTGCTGAGGAGGTCTGGGGAATTCTTGCATATCCTCCATTTATTTCTGAGGGAAGATAGAGCTCGATAGGTGCAGCCTTTGTGGAGGAGAAGGTGTTCCCAGGAGGGTTTAGGTCATAGGTCTGCAATCATAAGGTTTGAGAAACTGAAATCGGTGGCTGGGGGGGGTTGTGAGAATCTCGCAGCGCATTGACAGAGAGACTTCATTAATGCCCCAGAGGAGAGAGAAGAAGATCAGAAAAATAATCCCATTAGGTCTGCCGTGGGTACACAGTGCAAGTGAAGGTGAGGAAGACATGTTTCATACTTAGGTGCCAACAACCTTTGATTGGGCAGCTGAGAAGCTTTTTTAGGGGTGAGCTGGAGGAGTGGTAGAGTTGGAGCTGGGTTCCAGGAAATAGTTCTCTAATGAGGGGGGAAGAGTTTAGGAGTAGGTATATAAAGGAGAAGCCGAGTGGTGTACACAGGAGGAGTATAGCTAGGGGGAGGATGATTTGGCGCGAAGGAGGTTACAACTTTTGGCACGAGGAGGATTATGAAATTAGACAGATGTTAAGGGTAGATCACCCCCAGTGGTGAGAGAGTGTAGGGGACCAATGGAAAAGTGGGCACTTAGTCATATGATGCTCAGAAGAGCTATAAATCTAAGGGTCGACCAGGGTGGTGAGGTGGGGAGGGTGGGAGCGCGCAAGCCCGGTGGGACAAATTCCACGAAGGGGCTGTAACACTTAAGTCTTGTGACCGCTCGGAGTTAACCTGAGGCGGGTAGGGAGGCACTTTTGAGAGGCACTCTTAGTCCCAGTCCAAGAAGGTTCCCCAAGGCCAGCGAGTTTGGGTGAAAACAACAGCTTTTCCTGAGGGAGTACAGCCAGGCAGCACTACAGACTGAGCTGGAGGCAACCGGCAGCTGGAAAGCGGTGAAAAAACATACCTGGCGGCTTTTACGGCTTTAGCGGGTCTAAGGACCAGGGTGCGGCCGAGCTCGTGGTTCTCCTTCTGGGCGTGAGTTTCAGCGGGTGGCCGCTAGCAACAGGTTTTCTGGAAGGGCAGGGTGCAAAACGTAGGTGGCTGCAGCAGGGCTGGCGGCTCTTTGGAGGTTCCTGGGCAGGCAGCGGAGGGTCCTCGGCAGCACTGGGGATCGAGATGGAGGTTCCCTAAGCCCCATGAATCAAGGACCTGGGAGAACAGCAGCAAGGGAGACTTAAGTAGGAGAAGCTGAGGGACAGGGCGCAGTCAGAGGACAAAGAAAAAGGGGGGGGTAGTTAAGGAGGAGATCCAGGGGACAGTGAGAGAAGGTGAGCTAACACGCTTTAGACAGGTAAATCAAGCTCTAAGTTAATTTCAAGATTGCTCTGCAGGTTGTGACTTAGACTCTATGTAATACAAACATTATACTGTATATGTGGACTTTAAGCACAGATATAACTTAAGTATATGCTCTAAGCACAAAAACAAGGCAAAAGGCCAGATTGCTTAAAATCCAGGGAGAATTAGTCCAACAAACTGCCACCGAAGGGGCTGTAACACTTAAGTCTTGTGACTGCTCGGAGTTAACCTGAAGCGGGTAGGGAGGCGCTTTCGAGCGGCGCTCTTAGTCCCAGTCCAAGAAGGTTCCCCAAGGCCAGCGAGATCGGGTGAAAACAGCCACTTTTCCTGAGGGAGTACAGCCAGGCAGTGCTACAGACTGAGCTGGAGGCAACCAGCAGCTGGAAAGCGGTGAATAAACGTACCTGGCGGCTTTTACGGCTTTAGCAGGTCTAAGGACCAGGGTGTGGCCGAGCTCATGGTTCTCCTTCTGGGCATGAGTTTCAGCGGGCGGCCCCTAGCAACAGGCTTTCTGGAAGGGCAGGGCGTAAAACGTAGGCGGCTTAAGTGAATGTATGGTGAGGAAGAATGTTGAAAGGCATGTCTTACAGACTCTGTCACAGTCCAGTATAACTCAGGGACATCACGGGTGGAAAAGTAGGTCCTGGATGGGACTTTCCACTTGGGACAGGCGTGTGCCACAAAATGCCAGAATCCAGAAATCTCCACAAAGGAGAAGGGTAAAAGGTCAATTGCCAGCATTTCCATGACAGCAGAATTCAGTTCACATCACACCTCATGATTTGGTGGGTATCTCATGTTCCGGGCAAAAAGACTGTCTGTGTGCAACGTGGGCTGCATTGTTACCAGGTTTGCACATGGCATGCCAAATGGCTCTGCTCTGTGAACTGCCATGGGTGGGGTGCTTTTGCCAAGTGATGATGAGGGATGTACATGGGACAAGTCAACAAATAATTCTATTTTCCACGTTTTAAGCACAGGGGTTGATGCACTAGAAGTACTGCTTGGACCACCACTGCTAGTCTGGCCTCTACTTGACAATTCAAAATCCTCCTCCTCCTCCTCCTCATGCTTGTAGTAATCCTCCTGTGTTATTTCACCACTAATACAGACATGGCTACTGGGCTACTTACAGTCAAGGAAGGAGATACCATGCTCAATAAGGTGGAGGAGGGTGAACGCCCCACTATGGCATTAGCTCCTCTCTGGTACCAAGTCCTCAGTGCCATGTGTCTGCTCTTCAGATGTTATGCTGGCCCCCCGGTGCTCAGATGGCTACCCTTTTTACCACGCTTCACATGCACTTGGCAAAGCTGGCAGATTGCCACTGCTTCATCACTTGCATCTTGTACGAAAAAATCCCAAACGAGGGATTTTGATGCCCAACTTTTCATATGTCCCTGACGCTACATATTGGAGTCCAGTTTTTTAGACACTGAAATGGGGGGTGTACTGCATGATATCTGTTGTTGGGCACACTTGGGTTCTACCTGACCTTCACAATCTATGACTATTACTGGATCATCATTATCGACAGACACAGCTATATCACAACTTTGGAGAGGGTGACTTACTAGCAGACTGTTCACACACAGCCACCTTTACTTTCTTTTTCTCCAGTCCGCTAACTAGATAGAATGAAGTATTAAAAAATACCGCAGATGGATAAGAGATTCACTGTGCTGTGTTTACGGTGTGGCACAATAAAATGTGTCTGACTTGAGGGCATGCACACACACACACACCACACGTAACGTTGCAGAAAATTTTACAATTCAGTACACTATAACCAAATCTTTTAAACTGACTGAAAAAATGTAACACAGCAAACAGCAAAAAACTATCAAAACTTACTACAGGTATTACTGTGTGTACATGAACACATGAATATTAACACACTAGCTACCTAACAACAGTTAAAAAGACTGCCTTTCTCACTGTGACTCTCCCTTCACCACAGATATGTCCCTCTCCCAAAGTGCACTTCTACGGTGTCTCTCAGTACAGAGACTGAATGTACTAAATTAACATTCAATATGCCCACAAAATAAATAAATGCTCGGTGATATAAACACATGAGGGTTTCATGCAATCATTGTAGTAAATTTTGACAAAAAATGTTGTTGCAAAAATGATTTTTTAAAGCTTTTTTGATGGTTTGATTCTCAGAACTCTGAGAGCAAACTGTGTCTAGCTTTTGAGGCTGTGCAACACAATATAGAGCCCATGTGACCTGCCATCCCATGAATCACTGCAAAATTTGCCTTAAAGTGCAATAACAAGGTAAAGTGAATGCAAAGTCTATTGAAATCAATAGCATTTCACATTAAAATTAAAGGTGAAGCAGTAAAAAAGGCAAAATTAACATGAAGGCCATTGTAACCAATGGTGCTTCGCATTAAAATTAAAGGTGAAGTTAGATGCTTTTCGTTTCGTAGTAACACGCAAATTTTGCGTTATATGTGAATTACACCACGTAGC
The DNA here is from genome assembly GCA_016271365.2 of Neoceratodus forsteri. NCBI lineage: Eukaryota > Metazoa > Chordata > Ceratodontiformes > Ceratodontidae > Neoceratodus > Neoceratodus forsteri. The sequence continues at coordinate 1,272,635,031 of CM057450.1, read as the reverse complement.
AAAGTATAGGGACTTCACCCACCACTAGTAAAAACATACAAACAACGTAAAATAAATTGTTGTAGTCCTTTTGTCTCTGGATGTCACAGACATTGTCTGTGCCCTAGGGTAGGCATGGGCCAGGGGCACCCTTGAGGCCCAGTATTAGCTTTCTGTGTTGCTGACTGTTGTGTAAACAGTAAAAAGTTACCAACAAACCACAATATTAAAAAAAATGTTGAAGTCTCTTGTCTCCAGAAGTCAGATGCTAGAAAATTTGTCTGAGCCATGAGTTACATTTGCTGACTGCCACTACTGGATAAGCAAAATGCAAGCTTTTAAACTAGTCAAGGGAGGAGGCACTGATAAGCAGCAGGGAATTCCTATCCTCCTCCTACAAAACAGGGTACTAAATGAGGAGAAGACCAAGGTAGGAAGGTCAGTGGGGGATGTTGCTACAAGAGGTAAAGCCATCAAGAAATAGAGAGCAATGAGTACCAAAGTCCGTAGTCTGGGGTAACAAGCTTCCTGAATTAGTGGCCTTGATGGAGGAGGAACATCTGGATATCGTGGCAGTCACAGAAACATGGTACGCACAGAACCATGACTGGGACGTAAACATACCAGGATACACTATCTATAGGACGGACAGGGAGGGTGAAAGAGGAGGAGGAGTAGCTCTCTACACAAGGGAAGGAATCAAAGCAACAGAACAAAAGGGTAAACAGGGAGGAGAGGAAGCAGTGTGGGTCAATTTGGAGACAGGCAATGGCACCATAATCCGCACAGGGTTTGTATACAGACCCCCTCTCAGGGGGAGGAAATGGACAAGGAAATTATACAAATATACTCAGAATGGCAGGAAAATGGGAGATATTGCTGATAGGGATCTGGATATGCCAGATGTTAACTGGAGTGCAGTTGCAGCAGCCACTCCTAAGAGTGGGGTTATTCTAGATGCCCTACAAGGCGCATACCTTAGACAACTAGTATTGGAACCCAGTCGAGAGGGAGCAATCTTATACCTGGTATTCTAAAATGGAGATGGAGAGAGGATCACAGATGTAGAAGTGGATAGCCATCTGGGAACTAGCGACCATCGAAAAGTATGGTTCATGATAAACATAGCAGTAGAGTCAAGCCATGCAAAGACAAAAGTACTGGACTTTAGGAGGGCTGACTTTGCCAAAATGGGTGAGTGCCTAAGGAATGCACTAGCAAATGGGCAGGAAGCAGGGGTGGAAGAACAATGGGGAATAATCAAAACTACCATCACAGAGGCAACAAGCCTTTGTGTGAAGCAAATAAACAAAACAAAACGATGTAAGAAACCACTATGGTTCTCAAAGGAGGTGGCAGGAAAGGTTCAAGAGAAAAAGAAAGCATTCAGGAAGTACAAGGAATCACAGAAGGAGCAGGACAGAGAATTTATCAGTTAAAGCAAAAGAAACCTGGCAAGAGAGTCAGAACAGCAAAGGCCTAAACTGAAGAAAAGATAGCCAACTCAGTTAAGAAGTGGGATAAAACCTTTTATAGGTACGTCAGGGAGAGAAGGAAGACCAAGGGAGGGATAGTGAGGCTTAACAAAGGGGAGGGGGTGGGCAGAGGGTGACTGTGAAAAGACAGAGATACTAAACAAATAGTTTTGCTCAGTATTCACAAATGAAGAGGGGGAGGTACCTAAACCAAACAATAGAAACACTCTGGATACAGAAGTTGATACCAGCCCATTTACAAAAGAAAGAGTTCTGAAAGAACTCTTAAAACTGAAGGTGGACAAAGCAATGGGGCCTGATGGGATTCATCCCAGAATTCTAAAAGAACAAAGGGTAGAACTAGTGACACCACTGACTTCCCTCTTTAACAAATCATGGGAGGATGGGGTGGTACCTGAGGACTGGAGGAGGGCAGATGCGATTCCACTTCACAAAAGTGGGAGCAAGGCAGAAGCAGGAAACTACAGACCTGTTAGTTTAACATCAGTGATATGGAAAATGATGGAATCACTACTGAAGGAAAGAATTGTCAAGTACCTAGAGGCCAGAGGGGCACAGGGCCCAAGGCAGCATGGATTCACAGCGGGAAGGTCATGTCAGACGAATCTAATAGATTTATTTGACTGGGTGACCAAAGTAGTAGATCTGGGAGGGGCTGTGGACGTAGCCTATCTAGACTTTACCAAGGCATCTGACACAGTCCCACACAAAAGATTAATATACAAGTTAGCCAGCCTGGGAGTGGGTCCCAAGATGGTAGCCTGGGTAAAGAATTGGCTGGAGAACAGGAAATAGAGGGTAATAGTAAATGGAGTCCACTCTGAAGAAAGGGGGGGTTACTTGTGGGGTACCGCAGTGTTCAGTACTAGGACTGGTCCTCTTCAATGTCTTTATAACTGACATTGCAGAGGGACTGGAAGGAAAAGTATGTCTCTTTGCAGACAACACAAAGATCTGCAACAGAGTTGACACACAAGATGGGGTGGAAAGGATGAGAAGGGACTTGGCAAGGTTGGAAGAATGGTCAAATGTATGGCAGCTTAGACTCAATGCTAAGAAGTGCAAGGTAATGCACCTGGGAAACAAAAACCCAAGGGAAGAGTACACAATGTGGGGTGAGAGACTAACAACAACACAAATGGAAAGGGACCTGGGGGTAGTCATATCAGATGATCTAAAGGTGGGGATGCAATGTGAGAGGGCAGTAAGGAGGGCTGGGGGGATACTGGGATGTATAGGGGGAGGCATCACCAGTAGAAAACAGAAATTTTTATCCCACTGTACAGACAGCTGGTGAGACCCCATCTGGAGTACTGCATGCAGTTCTGGAAACCCAGTCTCCGCAAAGACATAAACAGGATGGTGGCAGTCCAGAGGAGGGCAACTAAAATGGTGCAAGGTCTGCAGTGGAAGACATATGAAGAGAGACTTAAGGAGCTTAATATGCATAGGCTCAAGGAAAGGAGGGGGGGGACATGATAGAAACTTTCAAATACCTCAAGGGAATCAACAAAGTCCAAGAGGGTAGTATCTTTCAGAAAAAGAGGTGTGCAAGAACAAGGAGGCACAATTTAAAGATGGGGGGGAGGCAGCTCAGAGGTAATGTAAGGAAGTATTTTTTCACAGAGAGGGTTGTGGATGCATGGAATGGCCTTCCAGAGGAGGTTGTGGAGTCAAAAACTGGTGGAATTCAAGCATGCATGGGACAGTCATAAGGCAATTCTAAGGGGTGGGGTAGGAAGAAGTAGGCTGTTGGTTAACTAGGACCTGCAGCTTATCCATTAGGTAGGGGAACAGGCAGACTGGGTGGGCCAAGCGGTCCTTATCTGCTGTCAAATTCTATGTTTCTATGTAAGATAGTAATTCTTCTTGCTTCTGCTTCCTCAAAAATATATATTTTTTTGCATACATGATTGCAATAGAAAAAATTATAGCATCAGAAAAATAATATTCGAAAACATTATTCCACTTGTTTTGCAAATTATCTGACAATTGAAAATGTCACACAAGAAATCAAGTACAGTCAAAAAACGTCTGTGAACCAGCCCCCTCCAAAAGTGATTCAGACAGGGGTCAATATTCAACACATATCCTGCTGTCCCCTTTACTCCAACCAGACCAGTTACTACTTCAACCAGTGTTAGCACTGCTAGTACCAGTGCCACCACCACTGTTCCAGTGCAAGTCTTAACTCCTGTAGTGACTGATGTTGACACATGGGCTGCCACTATCACCACCACTACCACCTCCACTGCTGCCAGTACCACCATCAGTACCACCTCTGATGCTACTACTACCATTAAGACCACCACTTCCAATGCTGCTGCCACTGCCACCATCAGTATGACCTCCAATACTGCTACTACCACCATCACCACCACCTCCACTACTGCTGCTGATATCATTACCACCACCAAATTCACCAGTACCACCATGACCACAGTGCATGATAAAAGCATTCAGCCATGGCCTTGGCAGTTCAATCCAAGCAGTTCTACTGAGCATGATGAGGACAGTGAGGTAACATCTTCTGGGTCAGAATATGCTCCTAGCAAACACAAATAAAGCAGTGTTTCACTCTGGCTCCAAAATACTGTAAATGTAATTTATTGAAATTCTTCCACACAGAGAGTTGCCCCAGCACATCAAGGGATAAAACCCTCTTCATCAGGGGGTTATATGCTGCTACCCAAGAAGATTTAAAAAAGGCCTGAATATGTGTTCCATCACACACCTTCTGAGAGCAATGACCTGAGTGAGTCTGAAGATGCTGAAACTGAGTCCTCACGTCATTCCACAAAGAAGCACTCTGGTCAAAGGTGATCCAAAAATGAGCTGCTGAAGGCAGGCACAAAGCATCTGCCACTGTTCCTCCTCATCCTTTACATCAACCTCCTGCTAAAAAAACTGAGCAGTCCATCCTAACTTTTGCTTGTCCTAGTAGTTCTGAAACAGCATCTGGTGTCAGTTCATGGCAGTCTGCTACACCACTCCAAACAGAATCTGTTGGTCATGGGCACAAGCAGCAAACAAGAGAGGTGAGGTCTGGTACAACTTCAAGTTCCAGTGATATCTGGGCATAGTTATCTGAGCAGGTGGTTGATAAAAGGAGAGCTATGTATTTGCACTGTGACCATAGTCTCAGTAGTGATAAAAATGTTGATAAACTGAGTAAAACATGTTTTTGGAATCACCTTCTGAAAAAGTACCCTGAGGTGACTAACTTGGATAAAGCCCCTGCTAGAGTTGTCACTTCACACCACTGTATGCCGCCTTTCAAAAACGCAAAACCAGTTCCTGACTCTGTTGATAGTGCTGCTGGTGGTGATAGTGGCAGAGGCAGTCAGCAAGTGACAGAACACAAGCACAGTTTTGTTTCCCAGTCCGCCAAAGTACTCTGAGGCATAACACCATGTCCCTCACAAACTGCTTCAGATGGTGAGACATCAGATGTGCCGTTTGTGGTGCCCCCCCCAAGCCTAAATATTGCAATTTGTCCTCTCTGGAGGCAGGACCAGGAGCAAAGCTATGCCATTTCAAAAGCCTACTCTCACAATAAAGGATGCATTACAGGCCCACACAAAGTTCTTGCCAACTCACCCACAGCTGTTCAGATCATGCAACTCATATGTAAAATAATTACACTGGACTTGCAACCTTATTCTGTTGTTGAAAACATTGGATTCCATAGACTTCTACATTTTTTGCTACCTTGATACCTCATACCATATGAACTACTTTTTTACAGCTGCAGTGGGCAATTTACAGCTGCAGTGGGCAAAGCCCTGCAGATGTTTTGCTAGTACAGTAGAAAAAAGGAGTTGCCCATATTCCTAACAGACTAGATAAAACTGAAGGTTTGTGCTATCACTCCACTATTTAATTAGTTCATTTAGCTGAGCAGTGTTGCAACACACTATTTTGTGTGCTAAACTTAAAATCTGGATAGAATTCTCTTTCAAGAAAATTTCATAGCTCATAAACATTTCAAGTCAGTCAGCCTTTCCCAGGCATAAACGGTAATTGAGAGTGAGGAGGAAGGTTTCAGATTTCAGATGCTATGGGGAAAGGCCTCAGACATAGAAAAAGTGCAGCTTTTGAATAAACATGTGGCTGGCTTGTTTTTAACAGGAGCAATACAAAAAAGGTCCAGGAAGTCCAGTTTCCATTTTAAACTTCTTTCAAAATGGTCCAACAGAGAACAGTCAAAAACTGAAGCATAAATGAGAAATCAGACCAGAGACCTACTTTCACATGAAGTGCATAGTTTTACTTTTCATCTGCCAACATTCTTTATTCCAAACCATGCAACATTTTGAGATCATAAAGACGTATTCATCAGGGAATTGGCTGAAATTCACATAATAATCATAACATTAGTAGGTAATTTTTCACTGCTAACATACCTCACAAAATAATTTATACAAACAATTTGTTTTATTCTTCTGGTAACTGAGTAAGGCCTAGTAGGCTCAAATGTCTGTTTTTAGCCAGCCCAGTGGCATGGAGAGCTGAGGCATCTGTGCCTCACCTCCTGCCATGCCGGTGACCCATGTCCTCGGTGCGAGTGGGCCACCGAGAATCGGCCAGGGAGGGAGCAGATAGAGCATTTGGAGGACTGCTCTCCTCTCCTGGGAGGGATGTGGATGGAGTCCTCTGTATGACTGGCCCCTGGCAGTGGCTGGGGGCTGGTGCAATAGACCCATAACATAGGGGGCAGAAACAGGGCAGATGCCTGGCATGCTGCAAGTGGAAGCATGTGTGACTTGGCCATTGGCAACATTGCATGTTTTCTCTCCACGTTCGGGGTGGGGAAGAAAAAGCCAAGGAAACTGGCAACCAGCGGAATGATGCTGAACTCCTGCAGGTGCCGCACCCAGCCAGGCTGCACCTAGTAGAAGCAGAGGTGAGTCCAGTGGACACCAGGATGACAGGGCTGGGGTGGCCAGTGGAAGGTGGACGGTCAGGAAAAAAAGAGCAGAAATAGATTAACATAACAAATGTTTTTTTTTTCAAGGGCAACCTGGGAGCACTGGGGTCATTAAGTGGCTCACTCAGATTCACACAGTATGCAAGTGGAGGTTGTAGGAATCAAACCCAGGTCTACTGGATGTACCAAGCTCAGTTCATAGCTCATTTACCTCTAGGCTATACTGCTAGCCTCAATTGTAATGTGGAGTGGAATTCTCTCCACATTACCTTAATAGTTCCACAATGTATTTGTTTCCTTATCTGCTTTCTTTATACATTTTTTTTTTTAATTTGTCTGCATAAACATATATTAAATTATGCTCCTAAACATCAATATTGACTCTGCAAAATCACTAAAACATGTCATTAAAATGTGTTAATGGCCATACAATTGTCTACAAAAAAATGAATTAATTTTTTAAATGCTGTATCGAAACCTTCAGACCATTTCTTCAGTTTTGTACTGCACAGTTTGTTAATATGCCTTCTATGGGGGACAGTGTTAAAGACATCTCTGAAGTCCAGATAGGCCACATCCACTTGTACCTCCCTGGTCCCCTACCTTAGTTACTCAGCCATGCCATAGATTAGTACAATGAGTTAGTGCAAAATACAGTGCTTATCCTAAATATAGAAAAGATTAGGGTTAGATGTATAAGTAAATAAATGCCAAATACAGCAGTGTATGTGTGTGTGGCAATACTGTGTGTGTGTGTGTGTGTGTGTATAGACAGTGCACTGCTATGTTATAGTGCAAGATACATGCATATATGTGTATATGTATTCGGTGTGTGTGTGTATCACTACAATTAGAAAGGGTAGTTAAGTGGCTCAGTGGTTAGTGCAAAAATTACTAGTCTACATTCCCCCAGTATCTAGATCAGTTTCAGCCTTGAGTATGTCATTACTGATTGAAATTGGGTTTCTAGTGGCAACCCCTACCCTCTGATGTCCCTCAGACCCTGGAAAGAAGTAAACAGTCCCACAATGTCTTTTTTTTAATCTGTAAAAATGCATGTAGACAATGTACTACTATGTTATACTAGACTATATATCCATATTTGTGTATTATAGTGTGTGTGTATCATGAAAATTAGAAAATGCAGTAAGGTAGCTCAGTGGTTAGTGCAAAAATAGCTAGTCTACATTCTCCCGCTACCTAGATCAGTTTCAGCCTTATGCATGTCATTGCTAATTTAAATGAGGAGTCTAGTGGTAACCCCCCCCCCACCTGCTGATGTCCCTCATAGCCAGAAAAGAAAAACATGGTCCCTCAATGTCTTTTTTTAATCTATAAAGGTTCATCGCTGATGCAGCCCCACACCCTCAGCCCGACCTCCCACTGAGCACCCGCCACACCACACACCCCAGACTCCCCCACATACCTTCACTCACTTGAACAGATCCCAGTGTGAAGATCAACTGTCCAATGGAAGACACATGTTGGTGCTGGAACCGGCGACTGCTATATAAGAAATAAGTTAAGTGCAGTTGAAAGCCCCTCGAAATCCATTGAACCGCACTTTCCTTATTTCTCATACAGCAGTTGCCAGTTCCAGCAGCAAGACGTACCTTCAATGGGAGAGTAGATCTTCACACTGAGACCAGTGAGGGGACTGAGGGTGTGTGGGGAACTCTGGGAGTGCAGGGTGGTGAGTGCTCAGTGGGAGGTTGGGCTGGGCAGCTGGGGGTCACATCACCAACCAGTCTGCCCTATTAATCCCTATCTAGTGTGAGGCCCCATGCCCAATTTGAACTATGGACCCCCCAATCCTTCAGGATACCCTTGTGTCTATCCCACTCCTTCCTAAATCCTGTGACCATTTTAGTCCCTACCACCTCCCTGGTAGGCTATTCCAGGTGACCACCACCCGCTGTGTGAAAAAATATTTTCTCACATTTTCCCTGAGCCTTCCCCCCTCTAACTTCATTTTGTGGCCCCTTGACTTGGAGCATCTCTTACTTTGAAAGATGCTTCTGTTCTGTACTCTATTTATACCGGTAATGTATTTGTATGTCTTAGTCATGCTACCCGCCTTTTCCTCCAGGGAATACATATTCCTTAAGTCTTTCCTCATAGGTGTAATCTGGCAGGACCTGCACCATTTTAGTTCCCCTCCACTGCACCGCCCCCACCCTGTCTGTTCTTTCTAAGATGGGGCCTCTAGAACTGGACACAGTTTTCCAGGTGCGGTCTCTCACGAGTGTCTTATACAGGAGCAAGATGACCTCACTCTTTATACTCCTGATACCCTCTATGCATCCAAGCATCTGGTTAGCCTTCACAGCCGCCTTATCACACTGCCTAATTTCTGTTAGGTGCTCCAAGATGATAACTCCCAGATCCATTTCCTGCTTTGTGATGTCAGTACCTCCCCACCTAGTTCATACTTTGCCCCTTGGTTCTTGTGCCTTATGTCCAAGATCCTGCACTTCTTTAAATTGAATCCTAGCTACTATTCTTCAGACCATTTCTCCAGTTTTTAAGGTCTTTCCTCATTCTTTTAACACCCCCTTGCATGTCTACCCTATTGCATGCCTTTGTATCATCTGCAAAGAGGCATGCCTTCCCCTGCAATCCTTCTGCAATGTCCCCAATGAAGACATTGGCAAGGACTGCCCCAGATACTTATCCCTACGGCACCCTGCTTATCACCTCTCCCTCTCCAGAGTGCTCCCAGTTTACCACAACCCTCTGATTCCTGCCATTCATCCAGTTCTCTACCCACAGAACTATTTTGGGATCCATCCCTGGGCTGCACAGCTTGTTAATCAGCCTTCTATGGAGGGAAGTGTCGAAGGCCTTTCTGAAGTCCAGATAGTCCACATCCACTGCACCTCCCTGATCCACTAACTTAACTGGCCAGTCATACCATAGATTAGTACAGTCAGTTAGTGCAAAACACAGTGCTTATCCAAAATACAGTAAAAGTTAGGATTAGATGTAAATGAATGCTGTATAAGGCAGTGTAAGTGTATTAATGTGTGTGTGTGGCAATGCTCAGTGTGTGTAGACAGTGCACTGCTATGTTATACTGCAATATATATGCATATATGCGTACATGCAATAGTCAGTGTGTGTATGTATGTATTAAAACAATTGGAAAGTGCAGTTAGGTGGCTCAATGGTTATTGCAAACATTGTTAATCTACAATCTCCCACTATCTAGATTGTTTTCAGCCTTATACGTGTCATTGCTGATTTAAATGAGGGTTCTAGTGGCAGCCCCTACTCTCCAATGTCCCACGAAGCCTGAAAAGAAGAAAATGGTTCTTCGATGTCTTTTTTTTAATCTATAAAAATATGTGTAGACAGTACACTGCTGTTATTCTAGAATATATATATATATATATATATATGCATATATGTGTATATGTATTAGTCAGTGTGGGTGTATCATAACAATTAGAAAGTGCAGTTAGGTGTCTCGGTGGTTAGTACAAAAATTGCCACCCTGCATTCCCTTGCTATCCAGATCAGTTTCAGCCTTATGCATGTCATTACTGATTTTAATGAGGTATCTAGTCGCAACCCCCCACCCTCTGATGTCCCTCAGAGCCTGAAAAGAAGAGCATGGTCCTCAATCTTTTTTTAATCTTTAAAAAATGGTGCATTGCTGATTCAACCCTGCACTTCCAACCTGAACTCCCACTGAGCACCCGCCACCCTACATCTCCCAGACCCCTTCACACACCCTCACTCACCTGAGCTGATCCCAGTGTGAAGATCCACTGTGCCATGCAAGACAAGTCTTGCTGCTGGAACCTGTGACTGCTGTATGAGAAATAAGATAAATGCAGTTGAAAACTGATTGAAATACATTGTACCGCATTTACCTTATTTCTCATACAGCAGTCACTAGTTCCAGCAGCAAGACATATCTTTGATGGGAGACTGAAACTTCAAACTGAGACCTGTTCAGGTGAGTGAGGGTGTGGGGAGGTCTGGGAGCACAGGGTGGTGGGTGCTCAGTGGGAGGTGGGGTGGCAGGGTGGGACTCATATCACCACCCAGTCAGCCCTATTAATCCCTATCTAATGTGAGGCCCCATGCCCAAATTGAACTCTGGACCTCACCCTTGCCTCCATGATACCCTTGTGTCTATCCCACTCTTTCTTAAATTCTGTGGCCATTTTAGCCCCTACCATCCCACTGGTAGACTATTCCAGGTGTCCACCAACCTCTCCATGAAAAAAATATTTTCTTACGTTTCCCCTGAGCCTCCCCCCTACTTCATTTTGTGACTCCTTGACTTGGAGCACCTCTTACTTTGGAAGATGCTTCCTTCCTGTACTCTGTTTATACCGGTGGTGTATTTGTATGTCTCAATCATGTCCCCCCTGCCCCCTTGCCCCTTTTCTCCAGGGAAAACACATTTAACTCAGTTAGTCTTTTCTTCATAGGTCTTATCCCACAGGCATGGCACCATTTTAGTTGTCCTCCACTGCACCTTCTCCACCCTATGTTCTTTCTCAGATGGGGCTTCCAGAACTGGATGCAGTATCCCCAGTGCGGTCTCTCATAAGTGTGTTATACAGGGGCCAGATTACCTCTCTCTTTATACTCCTGATAATGCTCCATATGCATACAAGCATCTGGATAGCCTTTCCAGCTGACTTATTGCACAGCCTAGTTTCTCTTAGGTCCTCCAAGATGATAACTCCCAAGTTCCTTTCCTTCTTTGTGACTGTCAGTACCTCCTAACCTACTGTAGTTTGTACTTTGCTCTTGGGTTATAGTGCCCCTCTGCAGTGTCCCCAGTAAAGACACTGAAGCGGACAGGCCCCAACACTAACCCCTGTGGGATGCTGCTCATCACCTCTCCCTCTCCAGAGTACTCACTATTTACCATAACCCTCTGACTGCTGCCATTCAGCCAGTTCCCCACCCACAGAACTATTTTAGGATCCACCCCTAGGCTGCACAGTTTGTTAATCAGCCTTACAAGCTGACGGCAGATAAGGACCGTAAGGCCCATCCAGTCTGCCCATTCCTTTTTCTACTTTATGAATGTGCCATCGGCCTTTGATCTGTCAATGGCCAATCTATTCATACTCATCTATATTGCTACCTTATGCCTATCCCATGCCTGTTTGAAGCCCTGCACTGTATTCATATCCACCACTTCCTGAGGTAGGCCGTTCCATGCATACACCATCCTTTCTGTGAAAAGAACTTCCACACATTAGTCCTTAATCGGCCTCCCTCTAATCTCATGTGTCCCCTTGTTCTGCTATTTTTCTTATATTGAAACATGTTAGACTCTCACCTTGTTAATGCCCTTAAGGTGTTTGAATGTTTCGATCATATCACCTCTCTCCCTCCTACGCTCTAGGGTATACTTATTGAGCTCCGTTAATCTGTCCTCATATATTTTCTGATGCAGTCCCTGCACCATTTTGGTTGCCCTTCTCTGGACTGCCTCAATTTGGTTAATGTCCTTGTGAAGGTGTGGCCTCCAATACTGCATGCAGTACTCCAGATGGGATCTAACCAGTGCCTTGTAAAGAGGAATTATTACCTCCCTGTTCAGACCTGTGATACTCCTACTAATACACCCCAACATCCCCCTAGCCTTACCTACTGCTTTAGTGGTCTGCTTAAATGATTTCAGGTCATCAGTGATGATGATGCCCAAGTCTCTTTCTTCCCTTGTGACTGCCAGCAACTCCCCTCTCAGCCTATAGGTGGCTTCAGGGTTTCTCTTCCCTATGTGCATGATCTTACACTTCTTTGCATTAAACCCCAGTTGCCACTCTTCCGACAATTTTGCTAATTTATCCAGATCTCTTCTCATTCTGCCCACCATATCTGAATCATCTACTATGTTGTAGATCTTGGTATCATCTGCAAACAGACAAACCTTACCCTCCAGTCCACCTGCAATGTCACTGATGAAGATATCGAAGAGGACTGGCCCCAGGACTGATCCCTGAGGTACCCCACTTGTGACTTGCATCTCTTCTGACTGTATACCATTTACCACCACTCTCTGTTTTCTGCCCGTCAACCAGTTTGCCACCCAGTTGACCAACTTCTGACCCACCCCGAGCCTACCCATCTTATTAATCAATCTTCTATGTGGAACAGTATCGAAAGCTTTGTTGAAGTCAATGTAGGCGACATCAACTGCTCCCCCTTGGTCCACCACACTGGTTACCCAGTCAAAGAAATCTATGAGATTAGTTTAACAGGACCTTCTTTTTGTAAACCCATGCTGTCTTAGATCCAGTGCTCCTATTAATTCCAGGTGTTGCACTATCCTTTCCTTAAGAAGTGTCTCCATAATCTTGCCCAATACTGAGGTAAAACTGACTGGTCTGTAGTTCCCTTCCTCCTCCCTACTACCAGTCTTGTGGAGTGGGATTACATAGCCCTTCTCCAGTCTTCTGGGACCTCTCCTGTGCTCAGAGACTCACTAAACAGTTCCACCCTTATCTTCTTTAGTACCCTGGGATGTATGCCATCAGGTCTCATTGCCTTGTCCACCATGAGCTTATTGAGCTCTTGTAGGACCCTTTTTTTTGTGAAGGGACTAGTGCACACCTCCCTCCCCACTGTGTCCATGGTGCTGAGCTGTGGGCCCTGCCCTAGCTTATCTTTAGTAAATACTGAGCAGAAGTATCTATTTAGGATAGATGCTTTTACATGGTCCTCCTCCTCCTCACATGCCCGCTTATCCCCTTTGATCTTAGCAATACCCCCGCTGGACTTTCTCCTTTCACTAATGTATCTATAGAAAGTCTTGTCACCTTCTTTTGCTGTTTATGCTAGTGTTTCCTTGGTTTAGGCCTTTGCTTGCCTTACTGGCTTCCCTGCTTCCCTTAGGGAGCTTTGGTATGCCTCCCTATCTTCATCCTGCTGAGTTCCCTTATATTTCCTGAAGGCCAGACTTTTGGCTCTGACCTTTTCTGCTACTGTCTTTGAGAACCATAGTGGTTTCCTTCTTCTTTTGCACTTCCTTTTCTCTCTAACACAATGGGATGTTGCTTCAATTATTGCATCCTTAATGCTTGCAAGCTTTGCATGTACCCCCTCACCTGTATTTCTTTTTGCCAGGACTAGCTTAACTCTGTTGGCCATCTTATCAAAGTCTGCTCCTCTGAAGTCCCATATTTTTACTTTGCAATGGGATGATTTAGTTCTAGTGGCCAAATTGAACCATACCATGTGATGGTCACTGTCCCCCAGGTGACCTTCTACCTGGAGATCTGTGATCCTTTCCCTGTTAGTCAGTACTAGACCTAGGATAGCCCTGTCTCTTGTGGGTTGTTATACCAGTTGTTTGAGACCCTTCCCCTGCAGGGAATCCACCATGTGTCTAGTTCTGGCAGATGTTCCTGCTGGTATTGACCAATCTGTATCTGGCATGTTGAAGTCTCTCATTATCAGAACCTCCCCCTTTAGCTGTCGTGTTTTGTATATCTTCTAACAGTAATGTGTCTATGTCCTCCCCCTGGTCTGGAGGCCTGTACACAACCCCAATTCGTATAGCTGTCCCATTTCCTGTTTCCAGGGTGACGCACAGTTCTTCTGGCTCCTTATGTGTATTCTGAATTTCTGTAGCTTTGATATTTCTGTGGGTGATAGTGCCGAAGGCTTTTCTGAAGTCCAGAGAGGCCACATTCACTGCACCTCCCTGGTCCACTAACTTAGTTGTCCAGTCGTACCGTAGATTAGTACAGTCAGTTAGTGCAAAACACAGTGCTTATCCAAAATACAGTAATAGTTAGGACTGTCACAACCCCACTCAGCAGGTCAGGCCCTTTGCTCCCACAGTGCCAAACACTGAGTGCAGTATTGTGAACAGATAACAGAACAGGGTAACCCTCCTGTCTGTTTGTGGGTCTGAATAACCCTTGGTCTCAAGTTCTGGGGGGGATTCAGACTGTGAACCTTATGCTAGCATACCCAAATGTACAGGCTCAGATAATTCTGCTGTTCAGGCAATGCCAGATATCATTCACCTAAGGGAACCTAACAAGGTATCCTAAATGAACCCTTAAAACTCTATGAAAAAACCTTAGGTATTCTTACCTTTCTCCAGTTCAGTAACACCATTAAGCTTATGAACAGTTGTCAACTTTAACCATCTATACTTTGCATGCAAAAGAAAGAACTTCGAAGGCACACCAGGCAGTCTCTTTAAAATAAGAGGTTTACTTAGAAAATGGATAAAAATATGTAAACTGTAAACACAGACCACTATATCACAAAGCATACAATCACTTAAAAGAAAACAAGGAAAAAGTACAAACCTAAACTCCTACCACAATACAATTAGACTTTTCTAGCTAATGTATATCCTTCTCACAGTGCTTATAGTAGATGTTGTTTCTAAGAGCCCACCAAGAAAAGTGTTGTAAAATGATTAGACACCGAATAGTTGAAACTGACTCTCAAACACACCTCTTCCATGATGTCACCCAGCTCCTCCCTGTTAAATACAAAAAAATAATACACACAGGATGTCCTATTGGGAGGTATATTAAAAAAAGTGATATCAGCAAAAACTCATTTCCCAATATTACTCGTTGGTCTACATTCCTTCTTTGATCTCTGAGCAGTTCCTGTTCCCAGCTCATATCCAAAGACCTTTACAACTCTGCAGTTTTCTCACCTAGATGTCATAAAGCGTCTTAACACCAGTTGATATTAACTGTTCTTCCTCTAAGATGTCATAAAATGTATATTTTAAGCTCCCAGCTTCAAAGAAGCACAGCTCATCAACAAGGCCATAACATGCAACTTCTTGGAAGTTAATAACATTACAGAGCTCGCTGTTTAACATATATCCTGTCATTTTGACTGAAACCTGGGGGGGAGTTGTCATCCCAGGGGTGCAGGATGTCTCCTGTGAGACAGGTCACATACCACATTCAATATTACAAATCATAGAGCAATCATAACCAGCTGACCAAGTGTCACAAATCCTCCCTACCTAGACTGAATTTGGGGGCTCTATCCCTTCATGGGATTAGCTTCCCAAATCAGTTCACTCCTCATAAACACACGACAAGTCATCTGAGTTCTGATTGGTTGCTCCAGCCCTATGTAAGATTGTCATGTCATACCTTTGCAAGGCAAGACTCCATCTTACAATCTGCAATTAGTTTTTCCCATTTGCGTCAGCCAAAAAAGGGGTTGTGATCAGTTTGCTGCACAAAATGCTGCTCATATAAGTATGGCTCTAACTTCTTTAGGGGCCCACATTATGGAAAGACATTCTTTTTCCACAGTAGAGTATTCCTGCTCCCCGGGAAGTAACTTTTTACTCAGGTACACTACCGGGTGATCTTTCCCTTGGTTGGATGTCTGACTCAGTACTGCCCCAATACCCATGTCTGAGGCGTCAGTCTGAAATATAAAAGGTCTGCTATAGTCAGGACTTTCCAGTACAGGAACACTGCACAGTGCCTCCTTCAGTCTGTTAAAGGCTTTCTCTCAGGCTGGCTCCCAGGAAATTTTCTTTGGCATCCTTTTCTTTACCAGGTCACATAGGGGAGCAGCCAGAGTACTGTAATTTGATACCAATTTCCTATAGTACCCTGCTGTCCCTAAACAACTCCTGACCTGCTTCTGAGTTTCTGGTCTGGGCCATGCCTTGACCACCTCTATTTTTGCTTGGTTAGGATGGAGCTGTCCCCAGCCTACCACATTCCCAGGGTATGCCACTTTTCCCATGGCCACCTGGCACTTCTCAGCTTTGACAGTGAGCCCGGCCCTCTGTATCCTGCCAGCACTTCTTTAAGGTGGGACAGGTGTTTCTCCCTGCTGGCACTAAAGATGGCAATGTCATCCAGGTACACTACAGTGTACTCTCCAGCACCATTTAACACCTGGTTCACCAACCTTTGGAAAGTGGCTGGAGCATTCTTCATTCTGAAAAGTATTACTTTAAATTCAAATAAGCCTATCAGAGTGATGAAGGCTGACCTCTCCCTAGCTCTGTCTGTTAATGCTACCTGCTAATACTCCTTGGTCAGGTCCATGGTTGTAAGGTAGGTCACCCCTCCCAACTTGTCAAGGAGTTCATCTGTCCAGGGCATTGGGTGGGCATCTGACTTTGTGACTGCATTCAGTACATGATAGTCTACACAGAAACTAGTAGAGCCCTCTGGCTTGGGCACAATGACCATGAGTGAGGCCCAGGGGTTGTGGGATCTTTGGATTACCCCTAAATCCAGCCTCTCCTCCACTTACCTCCTAATGTCCTTTTGGACAGCCTCTGACACCCGATATGCTGTCTGCCTTATGGGCATCTGTGTCCCAGTCTCCACATTGTGCGTCGCTAAGGAGGTTAATCCAAGCTTGGTGCTAAACAGTGGGGCAAAGTCTGCTAAAACCTCCCTTACTTCCTGGATCTTGTCTGAGGTCAGCTGGGCAGACAATTTAACTGCCTCCACAGAGGACTCCTGCTTGCTCTCTTGCAGCAAGTCCAGAAGGCGGTATCCTTTGTCTGTCCCTTCCTCAGGACTACATACTGCAAACACCATGTCAGCCCTATTAGCATATGGCTTCATCATGTTGACATGGAACATTCTTTCTGTCTGTCTTCTATCAGGTAACTCTATGATATAGTTCACCTCATTTACCTTTCTAACTACTTTGTACAGTCCTGCCCATCAGCCTGCAGCTTGTCTTTCTGGACAAGAATAAGGACCATGACTTCCTGACCCACCATGTACGAGTGAGCTCTGGCTCTGCAGTTGTACCACACTTTTTGTTTCTTTTGGGCAGCTTCCAGGCTGCTCTGTGCTGTCCCCATAAGCTTCTTCAGCCTTTCCCTAAACCTAAGGATGTAATCCACTATGG
The DNA here is from genome assembly GCA_016271365.2 of Neoceratodus forsteri. Taxonomy (NCBI): domain Eukaryota; kingdom Metazoa; phylum Chordata; order Ceratodontiformes; family Ceratodontidae; genus Neoceratodus; species Neoceratodus forsteri. The sequence goes on along the minus strand of CM057450.1, from coordinate 1,272,617,769 downwards.
GAGTTCCCTGAGTGGTGTACATGCCTTCCCAGTCCTCCTGGATAAAGTTTAGGGGCCCACGTACCCAGCATCCATATAAGAGTTTGAAGAGGTAAAATCCTGTTGACTCTTGGGGCACCTCCCTGTATGCAAACAAGTGGGGAAGGTATTTCTCCCAGTCCCTCCCATGCTGTTCAGCAAATGCCCAGAGCACTGACTTCAGGGTACCATTAAATCTTTCCACAAGCCCATTGGCTTGTAGGTGGTATGGTATTGTGCATCTCTGCACCACTCCACACTTCTCCCACAAACATTTCATCAGATCCAAAATGAAGTAACCCCCTTGATCAGTGATAACCTCCTGTGGAAACCCAACACAGAAGAAAATCCCAAGTAAGGCATCTGCCACTTTGTATGTCCTCAATGAGGATAGGGCAACTGCCTCGGGGTACCGGGTGGCATAATCCACCACAGTTAGGATGAATCTCTTCCCTGAGGAGCTGGGGGTATTTAAAGGCTCCACAGTATCCATTCCCACCCTCTGGAATGGCTCCTCCACTATGGGCAATGGAATCAGGGTGGCTTGGGTTTTCTTTCATGCCTTCCTTATTTCTTGGCACCGGTGACAAGACCTACAATATTCCTTCACCTGCTGGGTGAAGTTGGGCCAATAGAAATTCTGGGCCAACAGCTGCATAGTGCGCATGATTCCCAGATGACCAGACAAGGGAAAATCATGTGCAACCTTGAGCAACTGCTCATGATATCCCTGGGGAACAACAAGCTGCCTGCCTATCACCCCTCCTTCTGTCTGCACAGCCTGATTATATATCAGTCCATTTTCCCAATAAACCTTATGTCTACCATCACCTCCATGTGCTCCGTCAGAGTCTGCCCAAGCCCTCAGCTTCTCTAGACTAGGGTCACTTTTCTCAGCAGCTACAATCTCCTTACACATTCCCAAGGCATGGGAGAGGTCCCTTTCAGTCTCTAAACTAGGGTCTCTAGCACTAGTGTCAGGGCACTCAGGATCACTGTCATCCCTAACCCTCTGTCAATGGGTCACCCCTCCCTCCTCAGAGTAACTCTCCGTAGCGGTGTGGGTAACTGCTAGTGGGAAAATTTCTGCCCCCTTTTCATTAGTCTCCATATCAGGAGACCCAGGATGGGGAATCAGCCTCCCAGTGGTTTCCACAAGGGCTTCTGTGGGGTCTAGGGAACTACAATGTCCCCTTGCCACTTGGCTCTGGGTAACTGCACACACCATCCCCTGTTTGATATTGTTGCCAAGGATGACGTCAACTGCTAACATTTTGGCTACAGCCACCAGTTGCACAGTTCCCCCTGTTTCACCCCAGTCTAGGAGAACACTAGCAAGGGGCAATGTTTTCTCCTCACCAGTAAAGTCTTGTACAGTGACATATTTATTGGGTATAAGATGGTCAGGCTCTACCAGATCCCCTTTTACCAATGTCAGAGATGCCCCTGTGTCCCTTAACCCTTGTGTCTGTATACCATTAACCATGACTGGGTGCATTTGTTCCCTCATGTTCATAGGCATGCTTCCAGGGACACAGAAATAACTCACTTCTTTCCTAGCCAAATGTTGCTTATTGCTTGCCCTTGTGGGACACTGTCTGGCATTATGCCCAGTTTCTCTACAAAACCAACATCCATTTCTTTTTATAGAGAAATCTTTTCTTTGAAAGCTGGGGTTAACTGGTTGGGCTGGAAGCAGTGAGGGTTTTAGCTGCCCTGAAGGTGCACTTTTCCCTTTCTGTGCTGCCACACCCACCCCATTCACTCTCAGAGCAGGTCTGCTCTTGGCATAGCGGTCCAAGAGTTCATCAGCCTCTTGCACTGTTTTGGGATGTCAGTCCTCCAGCCAGATTTTAAGCTCTGCTGGGCATGCCCAAAAAAACTGTTCTAACAAAATAGTATTTTCAATTTTATCTACAGTGTTTGCTTCAATTCCTTCCCACCAATGTTTTAAAAACTGACATTGTTTCATGGCTAGCTCCTCGTAGCTCATGTCAGGGCTTCTCCTGAGCTTACAGAATACAGCTCTGTAGGTTTCAGCAGTTATATCAAACATCTTTAAAAGTGCAGCTTTAAGTTTGCTGTAATCGTTGCGACTCTCACCTCATACAGGACTCCTCTGTCCTTGCACAACTGCCTCAAGTAGTCTACAGTGTGCTCACTGTAACTGGATGCCATCTTCTTCCCTAACTATGGCTACTCCAACTTACACTTTAGACAAAAAAACAAACATGTAGGAACTTGACTGTAAGCCAAATGATATAGTTCTGTTTCCTTTTTAAAAATAAATCACTGCCTTATTTTGCAAGTGAGCTGTATAGTATTAAGTTGAAACACTAAACAGTATAAAGCTTGTGTTATGAAAATTATCAGCACTGCTGCCAACCAATCTGTCACAACCCCACTCAGCAGGTCAGGCCCTCTGCTCCCACAGTGTCAACCTCCAAGCACAGTATTGTGAACAGGTAACAGAACAGGGTAACCCTTCTGTCTGTTTTTGGGTCCGAATCACCTTTGCTCTCAAGTTCTGGGGGGATTCAAGCTGTAAACCTTATGCTAGTCTGGAGGCCTGTACACAACCCCAATTCATATGGCTGTCCCATTTCCTGTTTCCAGGGTGATCCACAGTTCTTCTGGCTCCTTATGTGTATTCTGAATTTCTGTAGCTTTGATATTTCTACGGGTGATAGTGCTGAAGGTTTTTCTGAAGTTCAGAGAGGCCACATCCACTGCACCTCCCTGGTCCACTAACTTAGCTGTCCAGTCATACCATAGATTAGTACAGTCAGTTAGTGCAAAACACAGTGCTTATCCAAAATACAGTAAAAGTTAGGACTGTCACAACCCCACTCAGCAGGTCAGGTCCTCTGCTCCCACAGTGCCAAACTCTGAGTGTAGTATTGTGAACAGGTAACAGAACAGGGTAACCCTCCTGTCTGTTTGTGGGTCTGAATTGCCTTTGGTCTCAAGTTCTGGGGGATTCAAACTGTGAACCTTATGCTAGCGTACGCAAATGTACAGGCTCAGATAATTCTGCTCTTCAGGGAATGCCAGATATCTTTTGCCTAAGGACATCTAACAAGGTATCCAAAATGAACCCTCCAAACTCTATGAAAAGACTTTAGGTATTCTTACCTTTTTCCAGTTCAGTAACACCAATAAGCTTTTGAACAGTTGTCAACTTTAACCATCTATACTTCACATGCAAAAGAAAGAACTTTGAATACACACAAGGCAGTCTTTTTAAAATAAGAGGTTTACTTAGAAAATGGATAAAAATATGTCAAATGTAAACACAGAAACAGAACACTATATCACAAAGCATACAATCACTTAAAAGAAAACAAGGAAAAATTACAAACCTGAATTCCTACCACAATACAATTAGACTTTCCTAGCTAATGTATATCCTTCTTACAGTGCTTATAGTAGATGTTGTTTCTAAGAGCCCACCAAGAAAAGTGTTGTAAAATGATTAGACACCGAATAGTTGAAACTGACTCTCAAACACACCTCTTCCATGATGTCACCCAGCTCCTCCCTGTTAAATACAAAAAAATAATACACACAGGATGTGCTAGCAGAAGGTATATTAAATAAGGTGACATCAGCAAAAATTAATTTCCCAATATGACTCTGATCTGCATTCTCTCTTTGATCTCTGAGCAGTTCCTGTTCCCAGCCCATATCCCAAGACCTTTACAACTCTGCAGTTGTCTCACCTAGATGTCATATAGCTTCTTAACACCAGTTGATATTAACTGTTCTTCCTCTAAGATGTCATAAAATGTATATTTTAAGTTCCCAGCTTCGAAGAAGCACAGCTCATCAACAAGGCCATAAAATGCAAGTTCTTGGAAGTTAATCACATTACAGAACTCTGCTGTTTAACAAATATCCTGTCATTTTATCTGAAACCTGGGGGGGAGATGTCATTCCATGGGCATAGGATGTCTCCTGTGAGACAGGTCACATACTACATTCTATATTACAAATCATAGAGCAATCATAACCAGCTGGCCAAGCGTCACAAGGACTATAAAGGTTGGGGTAATTATGGGGATAGCTAGTTCAAGATGCCTTTAACATGCATGTGCATGTCTAAAATACTGTCACTGCAAGTTCCAGTTTGCTCCTTATACAATTGCGTAATAATACAGTGGCTGGGTGTTACAGTTGCTCAAATTGTTGGCAGTGTGATATATTTGCCCGATTTCAATCACCCTATAATTTGTGCTATATTAACATACAACCAGGTCATTGCTGATTTAAATGAGGTGTGTAGTGGCAAAGCCCCACCCTTCAATGTCCCTCAGAGCCTGAAAAGAAGAAAATTATCCTCCAATGTCTTTTTTAACCCGTAAAAATGCGCATAGATAGTGCACTGCTATGTTATACTGCAATATATATGCATATATGTGTATATGTGTTAGTCAGTGTGTGTGTGTGTGTGTGTGTGTGTGTGTGTGTGTGTACCACAACAATTAGAAAGTGCTGTTAGATGGCTCACTGGTTAGTGCAAAAATTGCCACTCTACATTCCCTTGCTATCTAGATCAGTTTCAGCCTTCTGCATGTCATTTCTGATTTAAATGAGGTGTCTAGAGGCAACCGCCCACTCTCTGATGTCCCTCTAAGCTTGAAAAGAAGAAAATGGTCCCCCGATGTCTTTTTTTAATCTGTAAAAATATGAGTAGACAGTGCACTGCTATGTCATACTAGAATATATATGCATATATGTGTATATGTATTAGTGTGTGTGCACATTGCAACAATTAGAAAGTGCAGTTAAGTAGCTCAGTTGTTGGTGCAAAAATTGCCACTCTACCTTCCCTTGCTATCTAGATCAGTTTCAGCCTTACGCATATCATTGCTGATTAAATGAGGTGTCTAGTGACAACCCCCCACCCTCTGATGTCCCTCAGAGCCTGAAAAGAAGAAAACAGGCCCTCTATGTCTTTTTTTATTCTGTAAAAATGTGTGCACACAAAGCACTGCTATGTTATGCTGGAATACATATGCATATATGTGTATGTGTATTAGTCAGTGTGTGTGTGTGCGTATCACAAAAAAATAGAAAGTACAGTTAGGTGGCTCAATGGTTAGTGCAAAAATTGCTAGTCTACATTCCCCCACTATCTAGATCAGTTTCAGTCTTATGCATGTCATTGCTTATTTAAATGAGTTGTCTAGTGGCAACCTCCCACCTCCAATGTCCCTCGGAGCCTGAAAAGAGGAAAACTGTCCCTCGATGCCTTTTTTTTTAAACTGTAAAAATGTGTGTAGTCCGCACACTGCTATGTTTTACTGCAATATCTGCAAAGTTCTCTCATCCCCTGCCCCTATTTCCTGCAGTGTTCCACAGGGTTCTATCCTAGGTCCCCTGCTCTTTTCCCTTTTTATTAATGATATTCCTAACCCTTCTCCTCCCTGTAGAACCATTATGTATGCTGATGACCTGGTACTCTATGCCACCTCCAAGCCCATAGATGACCTCAATCAGCACCTATCATCTGCATTTCAGAAACTTCAATCTGGCTCTCCTGCTATTATTAAATGCTTAATTTATCTAAGACTCAGGCCATGCTCTTTTGGTCCTCTAGAAAAGTCCACACTGAGTATACTAAGCTATAGGTCCTATGGTGTAGCAGGTCACCTGTCTTGAATACTGACTCCTTTAAATACCTTGGTGTCATGCTGGATTCTGTACTTTCCTTTTCAGCTCATAGGAATGAGGTATGTATTCAGTTAACTTGAAAATAGGCGCTGTCTATAGAGTGCATCCCTCTCTCACACTTGCTGCCAGGATCTCGGTAGCTAGGGGTATCCTGCTCCCAAGACTACTGTACACCCTCCCTGTATTCTCCCAAGCCAGCGCTGGTGTACTTCATAAGTGGGATATTACATATAATGACATCTGCAGATTTGCCTTATTGGCTCCTCAACTAACCCATCATTGCCAGTTCTACTCTGCCTTACAATGGCTATCCCCCAATGCCCTTCGTTCTTATACACTGGGATGTTTCTTTGACTCTATAACCAGACCTCAAAGTCCTAATATACTGGGAACTATGCTAATCCCTGTCCTTCACACCCACTCCCTTAGGTCCTTCACCTTTCCCCAGCTCTCAGTCCTACCCTGCTCCTCTAGAATGGGTGAGCAAGCTTTCTCCTATTTCGTCCCCACATTCTGGAATTCCCTCCCTCTTCATATTAAGATCTCCTCATCACAACTTGCCTTCAAGCATGCACTGTTCTCTCACCTATATGCACTTGGTAATTGTGAATGCTTTTAACTCTATGCATGGTCTTCTGCTTTCCAACCTGCCTGTTTTTTGTCTTTTTCCATACTCTTCATCTAATCTTTGAACTACTTGTCAATTTCTCCTCTATAGTCTGTTCCAACTTGTTTACCCGACTATTCTCCCCTGATTGTACCACTGAACCAATGTATTTTGTTATTTCTGTCAATCCCTGCGAGGATAACTGATGTTATTTTGTTCTGGAGTGTCTTCTGATTAATATGTCCTGATTGTATCTGTGATGCAAATCACTCACCAGGGACTTCCAGTTCACCACCACCACCTGGGTTTTTTTACCAACAGGGCCCTGGAAGCCTGTTTCTGACTTCCTGCTTTGCACAAGATCAGGAAGTTCAACAAAATAACAGTGGATAGTGTGCTCTCTCGAAGACGGACTGCACACAGAGTTCTGCAGAAATAGAATTACCCTTTTAAATAATACACAAGCAGTCACTGATTTTATGAAAATAGACTGTTTACTAGAATAGTACAAGTATTTGCAACAGGACGTATTTACAGGAATCAAAAGGGCTGCACATTTATTAAGAAGCAGAAAATAAAATCACATTAAACAGATAGGTATTGTACAGCAGAAGTCTAAGCTATCCTCCCCTACAAATCCTTCACCTGCCCTAGCTAAGAAGCACTTTCCCCTCACTGTGCTATCTGTGCTATACCTCAGCTAGTTTTTGTAATGGCAGGGGCTCTGGTCTTTAGGTCTTTCAGTCCCAGACAGCAAGATTGTTTTAAGCCTCTCAATATATTGGTTTGCTCTAAGAGGGAAGGGTCCTACTCATTCTGAGTGACAAGCCCATGTTGCTCAGCCCTCTTTGAGAGTGTGTGTATGTGTGTCCCCCCCCCATGCTTTTGCACTACCTTGCTACCATAATAATGTCCATCTGAATCTTTTTGTTCAACATGGGAATATCTCCAGGAAGGATACCCCCACTGTGTTTATGAATTTATTGCTTTACTGTCTCATGCCTGGCTTTTCATGTTAACTTTCTCATGAGAACCATTAGACCTGTAATTTAACTTTTTGATATACACTTGTTCATGTGATCTGGTAACCATCTTGTCTGAAGAAGATGCATATTCAGAAAAAGAATAACTTAATCAAAATATTACATGGTTCTGGTCTCCTTTCCCCATCACATCTCCCTCCCCCACCAAGAAATGAAAGTGTGTCTCTTTTGGGCAACCCCCAGGAGACACTGCCATTCATGTAAGGCCTGGGGAGTGCCTAAAGGAATATGCCATGCATCTAGCCCTACCTCAACAGTCCATCAGCACTGGCATTCTACACTTCACGTCAGTGCTGAATGATCATATTATATGACTATTGTACCAAACTCCAGTGCAATATCTTTTTGTTTTGTCCACTAGTCCTATAGAGACATGTCAAGGGGTTATGATCAGTGACCACAGTGAACTCCCTCCCATACAGGTATGGCTGAAACTTCTGAAGGGCCCACACTATCCTCAGACATTCCCTCTTCACTGTGGCATATGACTCTTCCTTGGGCAACAGCTTCTGACTCAGGTACACTATTGGGTGCTTCTCCCCCTGTGGTGTAACCTGGCTCAGAACTACACTCAGCCCATGTTCCGAGGCATCCATGTGTACTACAACCTTTAGGTCAAAATTCGGGCTAGCCAGCACAGGTGACCCACATAATGCCTCCTTCAAACGTTAGAAGGCAGACTCACAGTCCTCTGTCTAGAGAACTTTTCCAGGCATGCTCCTTTTTTGTCAGGTCTGTCAGGGGTTTGGCCACATCACTGTAGTGAGGGACAAACCTCCTGTAGTACCTGGCTGTTCCCAGAAATGCCCTTACCTGTTTCTTTGTGGCTGGGGTGGGCCAAACCTGGATGGCATCAACCTTCACTGGCTCTGGACAGATGCATCCACTGCTCACCCGGTGCCCAAGATAGGACACTTCACCCATGCCTACTTGGCATTTTTCCCACCTTAACTGTCAGCCCTGTGGCCTTCAGTCTGTGGAACACCTCCCATAAAAACATAGAAACATAGAATTTGATGGCAGACAAGAACCGCTTGTCCCACCTAGTCTGCCCATTTTCCTACCTAACAGATAAGCTGCAGATCCTAGTTAACCAACAGCTTACTTCCTCTTACCCCCCACTAGGACTACTGATGTCTGTCCCATGCATTCTTGAATTCCCCCACTGTTCTTGACTCCACGACCTCTCAGGGATGCTGTTCCATGCATCCACAACCCTCTCTGTGAAAAAATACTTCCTCACATTACCTCTGAGCCATCACTCTTCTATCTTCAAATTGTGCCCCCTTGTTCTTGCACATCTCTTTTTCTGAAAGATGTTACCCTCTTGGACTTTGTTGATTCCCTTGAGGTACTTGAAAGTTTCTATCATGTCCCCTCTCTCCCCTCTTTACTCAAGGGTATACATATTAAGCTCCTTTAGTCTTTCTTCGTATGTCTTCTGGTGCAGACCCTGCACCATTTTGGTTGCCCTCCTCTGGACAGCCTCCACTCTGTCTACATGGACATGCAGTTCTACATAGCTGTCTCCTGAGCCTTTTCTTAACTCTCTAGATTTCCATCTGTAAGCCTCGGGAGTCAATTCAAAGCATTTTAGTAACATTCTTTTAAGTTTATCATAGTTCATGCAATCATTATCATCCATTCGAGCAAATGCATGCAAGGCACAACCAGTAAGTTATGGGGTCAGATGGGTCATCCACAAAGCCTTATCTAATTTAAATTGCCCACAGATCCTTTCAAATGATTGTAGAAACAAATCCAGATCATCTCCCTCTTGGTATTGCAGAAACATTTTAGAATTAATCAGGGCTTCATGGATTGAAGCACCTTTGCCATTACTTACAGTTTGTTGTGCTGTTTGCTGGCACAGTTTCTCCAATTCGATTTCATGCTGTCGTTCTTTCTCTCTTTCCTCTCACATCAGGATCTCATGCTGGCAAATCTCCATTTCCTCTCACAACAGGATCTTCTGCTGGCGAATCTTCTCCCTTTCCTCTGCCTCCAGTCTTGCTTTCTCCTCCTACATCTGGATTTCATGCTGTCGGGCTCTGTCTCTCTCTCTCTCTCTGTCCTCAGCCTCCAGCCTTGCTCTCTCCCTTTCAGTCTCCCTCAGAGCAAGCTCTGTCTTCAGGCTCTCCAGCTGAGATTGAGTGGGCTGCACTGCTTCCCAAGCTTGTGCCACAAGGTGCCCCCCCCTTGCTCGGCCACTGTGACCTCAGTCTCTACCTGAGTCACTGTCCTCAGTGACTACCTGCTGATCATGTATTAGGCCCTGCTTATCTGAGACTGTCTGCCTCTCCTGCAGCTGGTCCTGTGCCACCAGCGCTTCCATGAGTGCATTCTTTGTCATGCTGTCATAGGCAATCCCCCTTGCTGTGCACAACTCATGAAGCTGCTGTACATGAAATTTTACATAACTTGAGGAGTTCATCTTCTCTAGTTCTGCTGCACTAAACTGTCTAGAAATAAATAAAACAGTAGTAAAAAAAATACAACCTTTTGAAATCCTGTTTCGTGACTGTTAAAAGGTATATTTCTCCTGGCATTCTGGCACCAGTATGCTCTCTCTCTCTCTGTCTCTCTCTCTCTCTGAGTTCCTGCCTCACAGGAAAGCACACTGTCACTGCTCTGCACTGATCTGGTACCAGTTGCCACAAGGATCCCACCTCTGCCACCAGTTGTGATGCAAATCCCTCACCAGGGACTTCCAGTTCATCACCACCACTTGGGTTTTTTACCTACAGGGCCCAGGAAGCCTGTTTCTGACTCCCCCCTTTGCACAAGGTCAAGAAGGTCAACACAATAACAGTGGGTAGCATGCTCTCTCAGAGACGGAATGTACACAGAGTTCAGCAGAAATAGAATTACCCTTTTAAATAACACAAGCAATCACTGATTCTATAAAAATAGACTGTTTACTAGAATATTGCAAGTGTTTACAACAGGACGTATTTACAGGAAACAAAAGGGTTCCACATTTACTAAGAAGCAGAAAATAAAATCAGATTAAACAGATAGATGTTGTACAGCAGAAGTCTAAGCTATCTTCCCCTACAAATCCTTCACCTGCCCTAGCTAAAGAAGCACTTTCCCCTCACTGTGCATTCTTACCTCATCTAGTCTTTGTAATGGCAGGGGCCCTGGTCTTTAGATGTTTCAGTCCAAGAGAGCAAGCTTGTTTCAAGCCCCTCAATATATTGCTTTGTTCCAAGTGGTGAAGGTCCTGTTCACTCTGAGTGACAGGCCCATGTTGCCCAGCCCTCTTTGATAGTGTGTGTGTATGTGTGCCCCCCCCCATGCTTTTGCACTACCTTGCTACCATAGTAATGTCCATCTGGATCCTTTTGTTCAACATGGGAACATCTCCAGGAAGGATACCCCCACTGGGTTTAAGGGTTTATTGCTTTACTGCCTCCTGCCTGTCTTTTCCTGTTAACTTTCTCATGAGAACTATCAGACATGTAATTTAACTTTTCCATATACACTTGCTCATCTGATCTGGTGGCAACCATCTTGTCTGAAGAAGGTGCATATTCAAAAAGAATAACTCAATTAAAAGAAACATGGTTCTGGTCTCCTTTTCCTGTCACAGTATCATTGTATTTTGTATACTGTGCTCTCCCGGGTCATGTCTGAAAATAGGCAGAGATACTGCCTAAACCAAAAGCTAATAAATAAATAAATATATGTGTGTATGTATTAGCCAGTGTTTGTGTGTGTGTGTGTGTGTGTGTGTGTGTGTGTGTGTGTCACAACACTTAGAAAGTGCAGTTAGGTGGCTCAATGGTTAGTGGAAAAATTGCTAGTTTACACATTTCTCGCTGCCCACAATACCAACATTTTGTCACTGTGTTGGCTCTTGATAGAGTTTGTTATGTGTGTGAACACCTTTGGCATAATCTTAATAAAGCACTACCTACAGTACCTACCACTTTGGATCCCCCAGTTTTCACACATTTAAACATGGTTTTCTATATTTTTTGTTATTTTGTAAGGGAAATAACCTGCTTCAGGGCATTGATGCATTTCCCGTGAGGGTTGGAGGGCATTCACCTTCTGATCTTGTGCCTCACAATGCACCTGGGGCATGCAGTAATGCCCAATACACCCTGCTTTCTCATGGGTTATAGTTTACTTATAAAATGGGTAGAGAAAATCCTGTACTCTGATTGGTTGTTAGCTATGAGTTAGAACTGTCTAACGTAAGGCTAAAAACAAGTGCTCAAAAGCAGGATGCAATACAGCAAAAAATCAGTGTGCCACGTAGAACTTTCATTTTTAAATCAACACCATTTTTTCCCCTCACCTAGCAAGGTTAAGATAAACACAATGACCCCATACTTTTTTCTCTCTACTTGCCTTGCAGCTAAAAAGACTAATAAAACAGTTAGTTTAATATTGTTAGAAACCAAAGTCCTTTGTTTTCATGCATATATACGAATAAAATAAGCACCGGATGCCTCGTACCCCCCAAACATGACAGCTTGGCACTTGCAATCACTGATTCATTCTTGAAGCCAGCCTAAAGATTTGTCTTCTTTCTTTTCACCTCTTTACTTCACAGGGAGTGTTTCTCCCCTAATCTGTCCTAACTTCAGTTCTGCCCGAAATTCAAGAAAACAGTGTAAAAAAACAACAACCATGGTGCCTCTTCAACCACACACACTGCGGCATTTGTACTCCTTGGATGTTGGTAATGGTCCCTCACTCAGTCTGTGGCCAAAAGTTAAGAAAAATGGTACAGATGCTAGTATGGGGGGGGGGGTGAGTGACACCGGTACAATACTTGTGGGCGGTAGCAACATTACTTGTACAAACAATGAGTGCACATTCTGCAGTTACCTTACCTGGCTTAGGGGGTATGAAATCATTCACCCCAGCCACCACAGCTCTGTGTCTCCAGTATCCTTAGCTACTGACCGTGGCTCAACCGGTAGTTTCTGCATCACAGTTTCTTTTGGTTATAGATTTGTGCAGTCACCTCTTCCACACTAGGCAGCTCTTGGGACTCAGGTGTTGCTATTCTCTCAATCACCAAATGAAAACTATGGCATCCTAAAGAGAACAAAACACCTAAATGCAAAAAAAAAGCCTCAACCTCATGCAGGCAGAGGAACTATTTTATCTAAAATGTTGGCAAAGATGTAATCTTTTTATTATTTTAACCAATTAATTTGAATTTATTCATGCATATAAAATATGAAGATCCATTTTATAAGCACCCTAAGCCACTCCAGGGTGTGCATTAGATAGTTCCAGCACACGACTGGGGGCTGGACGCACTCGGTCTGCGGCCAAGTGCCTTACTACACCCCCTAACCATATGTTAGAACTGTCTAATACACACCCCATTGTATCTTATTGCTTACATGGAATTCAGTCATGGTTGGCATAAGAAAACCCAACTGGACTACACTGCAGCATTTTCTTGAAGTTCCAGTCATGTCATGCATCAGTACTAATGGTATTTAAATGAAACAAGAGGTTTAATCATTCTACAGTTAAGGCATAATCAGGTGTTAAAGTCATAAGGCCCTGCATCTGACGTCATAGTAATTGCCAGTGCAACAGACCGTGATGCCACTAGTAGAGGAGTATGGCCTCAGTTCATGAATATTCCTCAGCTATAAGTGAACTCTAAGAGACAAAAATCAAGTTTCCATACAAATGCCCCTAATAAAATTCCTTGACATTCACAGTTCTTTTAAGTGTTGTATAGCTACAGTAGGTTTTGTAGATGCCTACTCTGTTTTGTTTTGGTTGTTGACCAGAGCCTCTCATTAAAAGGTTCACGGGTGCATTTCTATAGAGAGAATGTTTTATGTTCTGCTGCACTGTATAAATAACAAACTGATGAGGACTGTTGGATAGAGCTAGTGATACGAGAATGTAATGTATGGATTAGTTCAGCTTCAATGAAATGATCAGTTTGACCCCTGCCATTTCTTATGGATCTCTAACAGCAACTTTCTTCGGGCCAGTAGGGCGAGTGAGTGACTCCCTGGATAATCAACTCAAATGCTGTTATGTAACGATGTAACTAGGTGTTGGACTGTGACTGGTGGTTGTATACTAATAGATTTGCACATTCTCCCTGGGGACTACATCTTCACCCAGAGCCTGAAACATCCAGGTCCAGATTTGCATCCATATCCCCCCAGATGACAGCTCTCCTTGCTCTTAATGAACAGTGCTTAAAAATAACTCTGCTTAGAACTGCTGATTTTGTCAAGATTTGCTGTGGATGGATAAGCTCATGCCTCTTGTCCTTGCAACATCTGCAGTAAAAACTTGCCCTTATTCTCTCTGCATCATGTTGAGAAACACATCACAGAATAGCATGCACCTGGCTAAACATCTTTCACATTGCGTAAGTACTCGGACCTGAGGCTGTGATGCTCATGAAGAGTATGGAGAGTTTTATTATCCCATTGCCGGTGTGGTTTTGCTTCAAAAGTTTCAAATGGCAGAAGAAACTGTAAAACAAGGGCTCTGTTTTCTATTGGAACAGATGGTAATAAATGTATCTGTCGCTGATGACAAGATGCTATAATGAGAAATTTTGGAAAATGCTACACAACATTATTTGTATGGGGAATGCATTCTCCAGTGTGGCCACATGATGAAGACCACCTACATTGAAAAAGGGTATTCCTTCTTATTCATAGGGGAGTATCAATGCACCATCACCGGCAACCCAATAGTTTTTATTTAAACAGTATTTGTAGCACCATGCACCTATCAACGTTTCTTTAATCACATCTAGAACTGATAACCGATACATATCTGAATCTATAAACTAGTTGTTTCAAAATGCTTCTTAACACCAACAACAAATGCATCTGTTTCTGTAAAACTGGACGCTTGCATGGGCCTCCTGCCATACAGAAAGTATTGAATCTGTGGTATATGGGAGGCAATGTGGTTTGTCTAGGTTTTGAGGATTAAATCTATATGTTTGGAAAACATTAAAGGCGCTGACCTTTTAATGTGTTTATTACAAAAGGATCAGGAACTGAAAATATGGCCCAAATAAACCTTTCACTTTTAGGTTGATCTTAACTCCACATTACTGTTTTATTAGCCTATCCTTCTAACACTTCTTCTCCAGAAATACATGATTTTGTCTGCATCAACACCATTTGCTTCAAATGTGGCCTCATCTGGTAGGTTACATCTATACTCTTATTTTCCTTTTTTATCACTGCAGTTCACTATTGACATGTGTATTCAGGCTTTAAATCATTTTTCATTTCTTAAATGTCCATTTCAAAAATGAAAAAACATTTCCTGCCTGACTTATAGTATTTCATTAGATCTTATTTTATCTATTTTTTTTATCCTCTTATCTCATCCAGCTCTGTTGATTTTCTTACCTGCTATTATCCCTTACATGAAAATGTGCTCTATTTGTCCTTTTACTCTTAATTTTCCAAATTTTTGATCAACTCCTTTAAGTTTTGAACCCTTTGTCACAGTGGAGAATCAAACAAGATAAGGTACTGTTAATCCCTGTCAGAATGTTAAAAACATCTATTAGGTTACCCCAAAGCCTTCTTTCTACTGTATATCCACTTTCACTCATAGCTTTAATTCCTGAGGCCAGGAATCATCTTGGTCCCCCTATGCTGTACTGTATCCAGCATATCCTCCCACAGTAAGCTAACTATAGAATGTACAGTATTTGCATGTGGTGTCTACCCAATGCCAACTACCTTTTTATTTACACTGATGTCTTTTGAATTATATTCTGTCTCACAGGTTATGCAAACTGAGAATCCAGTCTGTCATTGCTGCCACCATACTAAGGGCTACATGTTTTTTTCCTTGAAGTGAAGTGCAGGATATATTTGTTGTTTGGGGATATGATGATCTATTTTTATTTATTTATTTATTTATTTATACTTTCCTTGACTAGGGGAGGTTGTGCCTTTGGTTCTTCCTCCTCCCGTCCAGCCAGGTATCCTGGCTGCTGCCCCAGTCGCGAACAGAGCTCTAACCTCCCTGTCACTTCCCCCCTCTGGTCGCATCACAGCGGGTACTTACCCCACCACTGCAGAGACCAGGAGTGTGGACCTGGGAGGAAGCTGGCTTGCACACGACCGTGGTGGTGCCAGTGGGCAGCCTTCATGCTGCCCAGAATTTCTGTGTTGGTTCTCCCCTGCGGGGAGGGGTGTGCAGTGACTCCAGTGGGAGAAGTGTGCACGCCTCTGCACATGCACCTCCTGGCATCTACCCCCACCACCCGTCTTCCTGCAGTGATGGCGCACTGCCCCACAGTCTCCACTAGGGGCCAGCCACATGCCGCCCATTGAAATCCTCCCTCCCCAGAGAAGGAAAGCAGTCCTCTGGATGCTCAATCCTTCTCCCACCCTGCTAACCCCTGATGACCTGTGCTCGTTCCTGAACATAGGTCTCCGGCGTGGCACGAGGTAAGGCAGCCAGCACCTCAGCACCACCGGGGCCGGACACATGATGATCTATTTTGGTCACTGACTAAAAATACATAGCAGAAATAATATGTAAAGCAATAGAAACATAGAAATTGTCAGCAGATAAGGACAGCTAGGCCCATTCAGTCTGCCCGTAGGCCCTATACATTGTATGTGGCTACCGACCCTATGTGATCAATGGCTTTTCATTACTCCCTTCCCTCTCAAGCTTCCCTTGTGCCTGTTCCAGGCATGTTTAAACCCCTACACTGTGCTTGCCCCACTAGCTCCTGTGGCAGACTGTTCCAAGCATCGACTACTGTTTCTGTGTAGAAAAACTTCCTCACATTACCTCTTGATCTACCCCCTTCCAATTTCATATTGTGCCCCCTTGTTTGAGTACTTTTTCTACATTGGTCCCCCACCTGCACCTTGTTTATGCCCTTGAGGTACTTGAATGTTTCAGTCATGTCCCCCCACTCTCTCCTCTCCTCCAGTGAGTACATATTGAGGTCTGTTAGTCTCTTCTCATATGTTTTGTTGTGCAAGCCCTGCAACATCTTTGTTGCCCTTCTCTGGATAGTCTCCACCTTATCTATGTCCTTGCACAGGTGTGGCCTCCAGAGCTGCATGCAGTACTCCAGGTGAGGCCTTACCAATGTTTTATACAATGGCATCACCACTTCCCGCCTCCTGCTAGTGATACCCCTGCCTATGTACCACAGCATGCCACTGACCCTCCCTGCTGCCTTTGTGCACTGCTTTGATACCTAAAGGTCATCAGAGGTGATAACCCTTAAGTCTCTTTCCTCTGTAATGACAGTCAGCTCCCCCCCAACCTGTAGCTCTCCCCAGTGTTCCCTCTACACAGGTGCATTATTTTGCACTTCGTTGCATTGAACCTCAGTTGCCACATCTCCGACCATGTTTCAAGCTTTTCCAGGTCCCTCTTCATTTTCTGCACCCTTTCTGGAGTATCCACTCTGCTGCACAGCTTGATTTCATCTGAAAACAACCAGACCTTTCCTTCCAGCCCCTCTGCAATGTCACTAATGAAGACATTAAACAGGATTGGTCCTAGTACTGATCCCTGTGGTACCCCACTGGTCACCCCCCTCTCCCCACTTTGTACCCCATTTACCACCACCCTTTGTCTCCTGTTTGTTAACCAGTTCCTAACCCAGTTCACCACCTTATCTCCCATGCCCAGACTACCCAAATTGTTGATCAGCCTTCTATGTGGGATGGTGTCGAAGACTTTGCTGAAATCTAGGTAGGTGACATCTACCGCCCCTCAATGATTTACTGCCCTAGTCAACCAATAAAAAAAATCTATTAGATTCGTTTGGCATGACCTTCCTGCTGTGAATCCATGTTGCCTCAGATCCTGAGTGCCACTGGATTTCAGATGTACCACTATCCTTTCTTTCAGCAGTGTCTCCATGATCTTTCCCACCACTGAGGTGAGGCTGACTGGCCTGTAGTTCCCTGCCTCCTCCCTACTGCCACTTTTGTGCTGTGGTACTACATGTGCCCTCCTCCAGTCCTCTGGATCCACACCCATGTTGAGTGACTCTGTGAACAGGCCCACCAGAGGCACTGCTAGTTCCCTCTGCGGCTCCCCTAATATCCTCGGGTAGATGCCATCTGGCCCCATGGCCTTATCCACCTTCAGCTTTGTGAGTTCTTCCAGAACTCTCTCCACTGTGAATGGACTGGTGCCCATGACTCCACCCCCCCCATTGCCTCTGCAACCCTACTGTGGTCCTTAATCCTCCCCCTCCTTAGTGAATACTGAGCAGAAGTATTTGTTCAGTATTTCTGCCTTGTCCAGATCCTCCTTCTTACACTCTCTTCTCTCCTTTGAGCCTCATAATCCCCCCATTTTTTCTTCTTTCACTGATGTACCTATGAAATGCCTTATCCCCTTTGTTTATAGACCGTGCTAAACCCTCTTCTGTCTGCCTCTTCACTCTCCTAACAGCCTCCCCTGCTTCCTTTAGCCATTCAAGGTACACCTCTCTGTTCTCCTCCCTTTGACTCCCCTTATATTTCCTGAAACTTAGCCTTTTAGCCTTGACTTTGTTCCCCCACCTCTTTAGAAAACCATAGTGGTTTCCTTCTTTTTTTCCCTTTGGCCACTATCCTAAAGCATTGATTTGTTATCTCTACTATGGCTCTTTTCAGTTTCTCTCTTGTTCCTCCACCCCTTCTATTACCACTCCCTTCCCCAGGACTGCTTGTATACAGTACATCTGCCCATTTCAGTAAAATCTGCCCTCCTGAAATCTAATACTCTTGCCCATGTGTGGCTTAACTAAGTCCCTGTCTCCATGCTGAAGCACACCATGTGGTGGTCACTGGACCCCAGCTGCCCTTCCACCTGTATTTCTTCAACTCTGTTCCCATTGGTCCATACTAGGTAAAGAATCAGCTTGTCCCTTCTTGGCTCAAGCACCAGCTGCCCAAGTCCTACCCCCCTGCAGGGATTCTAGGATGGCTGTGCTTCTGGCTCAAGCAGCCACCTGGGTGGCCCAATCGCATCCAGCATATTAAAATCCCCCAGTAACAGGATTTCACCTTCAGTTGCCATGTCATGTATGTTACATAGAAACATAGACTTTTATGGCAGATAAGGACTGTTTGGCCACATGGTCTGCTCATTTCCCTACCTATTGGATAGGCTGCAGATCCTAGTTAACCAACACCCTACTTTTTCCTACCCCCACACCAGAATTACCTTATGTCTGTCCCATGTATTCTTAAATTCCCCCACTGTTTTTGATCCCATGACCTTCTCAGGCAGGCCATTCCATGCATCCACCACTTCCATGTTAAAAATACTTCCTTACATTGCCCCAGAGCCGTCCACCCTCTATCTTCAAATTGTGTCCCCTTGCTCTTGCACATCTCTTTTTCTGAAAGATGCTACCCTCTTGGACTTTGTTGATTCCCTTGAGGTATTTGAATGTTTTTATCATGTCCCCCTCTCACTCCTTTCCACAATGGTATACATATTAAGCTCCTTTAGTCTCTCCTCACATGGCTTCTGTTGCAGATTGTAAACATGGGTAGTAAGGAAGTCCAACACAGAGTCAGGATGCCAAATAAAATAAGTATTTATTCATACAATGGAAATAAACAAAAGTAGACTGATTTCATCAAAAAAAAATAATCATAAACAAGAAGACATCAAATAAAGGCATAACAGTTCAGTATAGCTTCAAACGGAAACAAAATCCCACCTAGAAAAGAGCTAGGGGTCTGATAGGGTCAGCACCCTATCACCAACTAAATAAAATGCTCCCAGACCTGGTCCTTTTATACAGGAGTAGGATCAGGTGATCAATTAGGCTCCACCCCTTTTTATAACTAAAGACTAAAATCTTCCAGAACATTTACTTTTTAGTTTAGAGTTAAAGAAAACCTAAAATAGGTTGTTAGAAACACAATGACATAAGCTAGTAGTAATAATAAGGCAAATCCTTTCTATGTGGGCACTTCCAAACAGTCAGGCTCCTCCCATCACTTCTGACTATAAACAAACTGGGAAAATGGCTGCCTGGCCCTATAGCAGAGTCAGAGGGATGGAGGAGAGCCCAGGATGTAAGAAACACTAAATAGGTAAGACTATTTTTTCTAGCACAGCAGTACAAGTTTTCTTTTACCTAAAACATAGCAAAGCATAAATCTGTTAATATAAAAGAGTCCCTTTTCAGAAAGAAATGTGTTGTCTTTAAAAAGAAACAAAACAACAAAATTAGCTGCAAAAGCCTGAGGAGACAATCATGCTCATTTTCAGTCTATCACACAGAAAATAGCAAGCACCAAGCAACCTCATTTTAGCACTGAACTTTAAACTGCAGGTAACATTAACTGAAGAACCAAACTACAGGTTACCTTGTACACACATTCTATTTTGTTTAGAAAACCATCTTTGCAGTTTATTTTGTTAGGAGGGTGACAGAAACAGCCAGAAAGACACTCAGCTTGTCTTTCATTTCACCCTGTAGTTTCAACCCCTAAGCTACACAAGAAGGCAAATAAGGGCTACTTTCACTGGGTTTGTCCTAGCTAAATGATTTCAACGTGTAATCAGGGGCACAGTGCAAACATGGAAGAGCAAGAAGAATGAAAGGAGGAAAGAAAATAGGGATACACAGAACAACTACAGGTAGCCTTCCTGATAGTTGGGGAACATAGGGAGAAGAACTAGAATAGTACAGGATAAAGAATTACTGTTGCAACAGATTTGATTTAAAGAGAAAGCGTGCTCATTCCAGGATACACACAGCCCCCATTACATACTCTTCCCCACTTAAGAGGAAGCCAATAGACAGGGCTTTCTCTAAAGGAACTTTCCTTTTTCTTTAATGCTTTTACTTACAGACAGAAGAAATAGATCTCTAACAAGGAGAGATGGAGCTTCAACTCACCCACTCCCAAAGCTCCACCTCAGGTCCCTTAAACTCAAAAAATAAATAATTCAGAGGTTGCCCTCTGATTCTTTATCAGTCATTAACCCGAGGTCTGCTTCTGTCTGTACAGTTATATCTATCCCAAACCGAGACATAAAATCTGGATTGCTCTTTGCAGTCCCAAATCTGTGTTTTACTAACAATTTATATGGCTGTAAAGCCAGGTACCACCTCATAATCTTCAGATTCTTCTCCTTCATCATATGGATCCAACATAGAGGATTATGAAAGGTCCACACTTCAATTTCTGTACCCCACAAATAGTATCTCAGAGTCTCTACTGCTCACTTTAGGGCCAAACATTCTTTTTCTATAGCAGAATATTTGGTCCCTCTTAAAAGCAGCTTTCTACTTATATAGATTACAGGACATTCTTCTCCATCCTGTAACTGGGATAAGACCACACCAATACCAGTATTGGAAGTGTCAGTCTGCACAATGAAAGGTTTGGCAAAATATGGGCTCTTCAATATGGAGGATGAACATAAGGCAGCTTTGATAGCACAAAACACCTCTTCACAGGCTGGAGACCAAGCTACCATTGTAGGTCTGTTTTTCTTAGTCAATTCTATCAGTGGACTAGCAATGGTAGTGAAATTGGGGACAAAATGCCAGTAATAACCGGCCAAGCCTAGGAAGGACCGAACATGCTTTTTAGTTACTGGTCATGGACTTTTGGCTACAGCGTCTACTTTCCCTATTTCGGGTTTTACCTGTCCTTGGCCAATTACAAAGCCTAAGTATCTTGTCTCTGTCATTGCTATTGAGCACTTTATAGGATTAATAGTGAGGCCTACCTGGGTAATAGTGCTCAACACTGCATTTAGATGTTTCAGATGTTCTTCCCATGTGGGGCTAAATATTATCTCATCATCCAGGTAGGATGTACTGTATAACATGTGTGGTCTAAGAATCTTGTCCATGAGCCATTGAAAAGTGGCGGATGCACCATGAAGGCCAAATGGCATTGTTAGAAATGAAAACAATCCAGTGGGGGTACTGAAATCAGTATTTTCCTTGGCCTCCACATCCAATGGGATCTGCCAGTACCCTTTTGTGAGATCTAATGTGGTGATATACTGGGCTTGACTGAGGCAATCGATAATGTCATCGACACGGGGCATAAGATAACCATCAAATTTAGATACTGCATTTAACTTGCAAAAATCCAAACATATCCTAACCCCTCTCTTTTTTCAGTACAATTACCATGGGGAAGCCCCAATCACTGTTTGCCTCTTCTATCACCCCCCATTTCTTTCATTTTACGTATCTCTTTTACAACATCATCTTTCACTTTTTCAGGTAATCTGTAGGGCTTCACCCTAATAGGTGACTCCTGAGTTACATGAATGTGGTGCTTTATTTCACCCATTCTTCCTGGTATACAGGTGAAAGTACTGTCAAACTGATGTAACAGGGTATCTAGCTCTGCTTTCTGGCCTTTTGTAAGTGCAGGGTTAACTGCCATTGGAGCTTGAATACTTTTGGTGTCCAACCTCATGTAAGCAAGATCCAACTCGGTTTCCTCAGACTGAATAGGGCAAACATATATATTTGAGAATATCTTAGATTCAGCTCGCTCACACCATTTTTTAAGTAAGTTAGCGTGGTACACCTTCACTTTCTGTCTTCTATCTGGTACCTCAATCTCAAAGTTAATTGGTCCTGTTTGTCTCTATACAACATATGGACCCTGCCATTTCATAGTGAGCTTGTTGTCAGAGAAGGTAGTAACAGTAAGACACGATCTCCTGGCTGGAACTGTTTACTCCCTACTTCCTGGCCATATTTATCTTTCTGATACTGGTGTTTTTCCAGAATCTGTGCTTGTGCTAGCTGTGCATATTTGGCTACCCTCTGACACATCTGGGTGACATATTCCAAGCTGGTAGGTGTCTCTACTAGATTGCCATTTTCCCACTGTTCCCTAATGACATCTAGAAGTCCCCTAGGATTCTTGCCGTATAACAGCTCAAATGGTGAAAAACCAGCAGACGCCTGGGGCACTTTTCTATATGTGAACAGAAGAAGTGGCAAGTAGAAATCCCAGTGCTTTCCCTCATCTGATACATACTTCTGAATCATCTTTTTCAGTGTCTTATTGAAACGCTCTACCAATCCATCTGTTTGGGGGTGGTACGGGGAGGTGTACACAGCTTCCACCCCTAGGGCTTGGTAGAGTCGTTTCAGCAAGATGGAACAAAAGTTTGTACCCCTATCTGTTAGCATTACCTTGGGTATTCCAACCTTACTGAAAATCTTCAGCAATTCTTCCATTATATTTTCTGCTGTAACAGTATGTAGGGGAATAGCCTCTGGGCATTTTGTACCATAATCACAAATCACCAGCACAGATCTATTACCTTTTGTACTTTTAGGTAGAGGGCCTTCGATATCCATGGCAATCCATTCTAAGGGAATGGACACCAGTGGCAGGGTTTGCAGAGGGACTTTGTCCTTTTTGTTTATAAGAGCCACTTTCTGGCAAGCACTACAGCTCTTACAGTAATCTGCTACGTGTTCATGGATACCTGACCAAAAGAAATGCTGTAGCAGCCTACTGAGAGTCCTGTCCCTCTCTACATACCCTGCACAAGGAATATCATGGGCTAAGTACATTAGGTTAGCCCAGTACTGTGTAGGAACTACCAGCTGATCCACACATTCCCCAGGCTTAGGATTAGTACATTGTCTATACAGTCTTCTGTTTTGGATTTTAAAGCTGGTAGTTATAGAATCCTTCCTCTCAGGATCCACCTGTAAAAATAAGAGTGTTAATGTACTATCTTGTTTCTGATCATTAATAAAAGACTCATGTTCAGTACATTTCAAAAATGTCTCGTCTACCAAGTCCTTCTTTAAAGTCTATTGATATTTATCTCTTTTCTTCTCTCGTTTGGACTTTCTGGTTTTCCCAGGCATGTCATACAGTTCCTCCTCAAAAAGGAAACTCCTATGAAATACACTGTTCCTGTTTGGTCTGAGCCCGTGTTGTAACAGTGCACACTGAAGAAACAGATGTTAGGAGATTTTGAAAATGAGGAAAATCATGTCCCAATATTATGGGTACCGGCAAACGCGGCACCAGACCTACTGGTATATGTTGCATTTGGTCCTGCATACCATTTACCTCTTTAAGGGGGTAGAAGTGCATGTCACGATGAATGCAAGTGACTCCTGTCTTGTGGTTCAGAGTATTTTCTGCTTGTACAAGATCAGTCCGGACAAAAGTTTGCCTACTCCCCGAGTCAACCAGTCCAAGCACTTCCTTCCCTTCTATGGTAATTGGCATCATGTATTGCCCCCAGTTGGCCAATGCTAGATGTGCAGTGTCACTCTTTCTCTTTGGGCAGAATCTAGCTATGTGACACTTAATTTGACACTCATGACAGACCATGTCAGGACTGTAACGTCTTATAGGCTTATCCAATCCAACAGTACTAGTGTCACTGGAAACCTTATTAGAAGAAGTAGAATGCATAGGCCTTACCATGGGGAGGCACTGGTCCAGGTATGTCCTTTCTGACGTGATGGGTGGGCAGTCAAGAAGTCCTCAGCTAGGTTGATTGCTTTCCGTGCTGTTTCTGGATGGTGCTCCCTCTTGATGAATTGTTCCAAGACAACCGATTCAATAACCTGGTCCATGGTTGTCACGGAAGGCTGCAACCACGTCTTGCATAGATCTTGCAATCTCACATATGTCTCCTGCGGGGGATCCGCTGACTGGTACCAGAAAGTTCGAAACCTCTGTCTATAAGTCTCTATGCTTATATCATAGCGCTTTAAGATTGCTTTATGCACATGACCATAGTTAGTGGCATGTCTAGTCTCAACATGGCTGTAAGCTAATGGGGCCTTTCTGGTGAGATAGGGGGCTAGTCGGACTACCCACTGGTCCTGAGGCCACCCACAGGCAGTAGCCACCCTCTCAAATGTTGTTATGTAGGCCTCAATGTCATCATTCTCTGCTAATTTAGAAAGTTTAATGTCTTTTGGGCCATCATTAGGTGGATTCTGATGAATGGCCCCTAGGGCCTGAATGGCCCGCAATGTGTCCACCCACCTTGCAGATGGTCCCTCTCTCTTTGTTTCTCCATGTCGATTTGCTTTAACACAAAGCCATCTTAACAAGTCCTCCATCTTATTGGGGGGAGTCTCTTCTTCTTCTTCTTCAGAACCACTAGAGACATATTCCCCTCCTGTAGCTCATTCCTCATGATTCTCAGTCTTGGCCTCTCATCTTCTTACATCCCCTAGGCCAGGGTTCAGTGGAATCTGTAGCTACTCTGCCATTGTCCTTGTCAGAACACCACTGGCCATGGAATCTTCTGCATTGTCCTGCTGCATCTGGCACCTCCTGAATATTTTTAGACAATATCCACTGCTATCCCGCTTTTAACACCAAGTATAAACGTGGGTAGTAAGGAAGTCCAACTCAGTGTCAGGATGCCAAATAAAATAAGTATTTATTCATAGAACAGAAAAAAACCAAAGTGGACTGATTTCATCAAAAGGAAATAATCATAAACAAGAAGACTTCAAATAAAGGCATAACGGTTCAGTATAGCTTCAAACAGAAACAAAATCCCACCTAGAAAAGAGCTAGGGATCTAATAGGGTCAGCACCCTATCACCAACTAAAAAAAAATGCACCCAGACCTGGTCCTTTTATACAGCAGTAGGATCAGGAGATCAATTAGGCTCCACCCCTTTTTATAACTAAAGACTGAAGTCTTTCAGAACATTTACTTTTTAGTTTAGAGTTAAAGAAAACCTACAATAGATGGTTAGAAAAACAATGACATAAGCTAGTAGTAATAATAAGACAAATCCTTTCTATGTGGGCACTTCCAAACAGTCAGGCTCCTCCCATCACTTCTGACTATAAACAAACTGGGAAAATGGCTGCCTAGCGCTATAGCTGAGTCAGAGGGATGGAGGAGAGCCCAGGCTGTAAGAAACACTAAATAGGTAAGACTATATTTTCTAGCACAGCAGTACAAGTTTTCTTTTACCTAAAATATAGCAAAGCATAAATCTGTTAATATACAAGAGTCCCTTTTCAGAAAGAAATGTGTTGTCTTTAAAAAGAAACAAAACAACAAAATTGGCTGCAAAAGCCTGAGGAGACAATCATGCTCATTTTCAGTCTATCACACAGAAAATAGCAAGCACCAAGCAGCCTCATTTTAGCACTGAACTTTAAACTGTAGGTAACATTAACTGAAGAACCAAACTACAGGTTACCTTGTACACACATTCTATTTTGTTTAGAAAACCATCTCTGTAGTTTATTTTGCTAGGAGGGTGACAGAAACAGCCAGAAAGACACTCAGCTTGTCTTTCATTTCACCCTGTAGTTTCAACCCCTAAGCTACACAAGAAGGCAAATAAGGGCTGTTTTCACTGGGTTTGTCCTAGCTAAATGATTTAAACGTGTAATCAGGGGCACAGTGCAAACATGGAAGAGCAAGAAGAAATGAAAGGAGAAAAGAAAATAGGGATACACAGAACAACTACAGGTGGCCTTCCTGATAGTTGGGGAACATAGGGAGAAGAACTAGAATTGTACAAGATAAAGAATTACTGTTGCAACAGATTTGATTTAAAGAGAAAGTGTGCTCATTCCAAGATACACACAGCCCCTATTACACAGACCCTGCATCATTTTAGTTGCCCTCCTCTGAGCTGCCTCCATCCTGTCTATATCCTTGTGGAGATGGGGTCTCTAGAACTGCACGCAGTACTCCAGATGGGGTCTGTACAGAGGGATAACAACTTTCTGTTTTGTATTGGTGATGCCTCTCCCTATACATCCCAGTATCCCCCCAGCCATCCTTACTGCCGTCTCACATTTATTTCTTACCTTTAGGTCATCTGATATGACTTCTCCCGTTTCCATTTTTATTGTTGTTAATACCCCTCATTGTGTACTCCTCCCCTATGTTTTTATTTTCCAGGTGTATTACTTTGCACTTCTTTGCATTGAATCTAAGCTGCCATCCACTAGTTCCCTATCTATGTCCTTTCGCTGTGTCGGAGGTCTGTAGATCACCCCGTGTGTATTGCTGTTCCATTCCCTGACTCCAGGGTGATCCACATTACCTCAGCCTTCCACTGTATTCCCTGAACTTCTGCAGCCTTTCTACATCTCTGATGCACAGGGCCACTCCCCTTCCCTTTTTACAAACCCTGTCCCTCCTGAACAGTGTATAGCCTGGTACACTGACTTTCCATCCATGATTAGCAGAGTACCATGTCTCTGTCATTGCTGCTATGTCAAGGTCTGCATCTGCCAACAAGGCCTCCAGGTCTGGAACCTTATTTCCTAGGCTACGGGTATTCATTAGCATGACCTTCCATGTTTTACTGTCTGTCCTCCCTCTGCTCTTGTTCTCCCTCTCCAGCATATTCTCCCCACCCTGGTTTCCTTTCCTCTGTGCTCTCCCCCCCATAGATCACTCATTATACATTTTCCCCTGCCTGCCCCTCCCTGCCTGCTTTAGCTGTTCCTGTAGTCAATTTATGTTCCCATGGGGGTGTTCCTAAACCTCCTGACCCTCCTGGCACTCTACCACTGCTATTTGCTTGGCAACCAGCATAGGTAAACCTTTCTGAGAGAAACAATCCTAAGAAAAAAATATAGCACTCAGATAAATCATATTTCTTAGTTTTGCATTCAGCATGTACTAATACAACTTCAGATCTAGTTGACTAGTTGCTGCCATTTATTGTAGTGGAGAATGTTGTTATTCAAGCATTTACTACACAAAACACAGATGCCAGGAACATGTTAAGATGCTTTACAAATTCATCAGATGAGCAAGAAGAGCTCCCTGCACTGTTATTTTTGTATGTTGGAGATGCACTAAATCATCTGAATGCTAAACGTATTTGGAGCTACAGAAAGTTTTCTTTTTTTTGTTTGCTCCCTTCACTTAGAGTGGCTCCCACAGCCCTACCTCATGCCCAGCCCCATCATCTGCTGTCTCTGGAATTTACCTCCTTAGTGTTCCTCCCTGGTTTACTCCTCAGGACGGGGTTTTTGGAAGGGTGTGATCCCCCCCCCATCAGATGTCTAGCTCAGTGTCCAAGGGTGCCAAAGGTCAGCAGTGCAGGGCGTGAGGTGGGCGGCATCCTGAATGACCTGACATTTTTCTGGTTTTCTCCTAGGAGGCATGGCATGCAATGGCATCAGGGGTGCACACACTGATGTCTGCTCTGCCTTCTGAATAAGCCAGCCCCATCCATCAGACCCCTGGCTTCCACCAGGGGTCAGGCAAGCACTGGTAACTTCCTTCTCACCCAGCTGGCCCTCCAACACCCAGGCTCACTTCTGAACTCAGGTCCTCAGTGTATTAAGTGGTAGTGGTACTGCTGCACCAGCAGGCTGACACTGCAGAAAGTTTTCAAAAAACACATACGCATATATATTATACTGGTGCAGTACCACCAGTATAGTTCTGGTTGAGTGGAATGCTCACTGTTAAACTCAATTTTTGCACCTTAATAACTTTGTCAGCGTTCAACAAAATAGCCCAACAATTTGTACACATGATCAGGCTGGCAGAGTCTCAAGAAATGAAACATTTCATGCTGGTGTCTTGAGCAGTTCATGAGATCTGGAACCCTGCTTTTTGGAAAAGTGAAGATTTGTTTCCCTATATTTAACAAAGGCTTCTTTTTTACTCTCACACATTGCCTAGATGGTGCAGAATTGTTTCATGAGATTTTCAGAGTAGATGTGGCCTGCACCAAGGTAGTGCCTTTCGAAGGTTTTGTGAAAAAATGTTAAATGGTTCCAGAGTTATATGGATTTAAGTGTTTTGCTGAACTGTTCTCAGCAAGTTCAGTAGGGGTTTTGGATAGCCCTCTTAAATGAATGTTAAAAACATTGGTTGTGAGGGTTTATTAATAGCAAAATTAGTGATTTATAGATCTTGAGGAAAAAAATAGTGATCATGACAGCCACCATCTTTTCTTACACTAAAAAAATTGAAAAACACAGAAAATTATCTATTTTCAAAAAACAAACACCTGAACTAAGGTAAATGAGACCCATTTAGCTAGATTCTGGTGTTAGGTTTGTGAAAGTATGCCTGCAAGCCAGGTTTCTGGGCACTGAAAATCCGTGGTGCCCAGCTTAGCAAGAGGAGCTGTTCACCCATGTTCTCTGTATGAGAACAGCTGGACCTAATTTTTGAGGCTGTAGAAACTTGTCACCAGCTGCCGCACCCATTTTATTGCTTTGTGGGGGGAACCTGAAGTAAATGTGTTTCTCAGTTGATATAGACAGTGGCCAGTTAGGATGTTAAACACACACACACATAACAATAAAGCACCAGCCTGCCTGAGACTCAAGGTTTATTGGATGGGAGATGAGGTTACTCTATATTTGCTAATCTCAGATCTGCAGTCTGTACAGTGTGTAGCCATCGCTTTTGCTTTCGCTCACAGTGCAGCATCATTTAATGAGAAGGGCAGTCAGCTAACTCTGACAGCTCTTGATTGTATTGTGATAAATTCTCTCTCCCTGCAGCTCTGACAGGAGGATGACCCACAGAACCTCAGCTTCACACAGCTGGTGATGTCTGTATGACATGATCATCTGTTTTCAGCCTGTTGTGTCAGGGCAACCAATTAGGGCCCTGCATTTGCTACAGAAAGTGGGATGAGCAGTACAGTGGTGCTTGTGCTCACAGACTATGCACTGTGCACATACTATAGGCAGTCAGGCAGTCTGGCAGAGCATTTACAGACACCCACTGGATGTTGGGGATGACAGATGTGATAGCAAAGGCCAGGATACAAATGTTTTTGGGGGGACATGTCCTCCCATAATTAGGTCCCTGTCCTGACTTCATTTATAAAAGTGAACTGGGGATTCTGGCCTCAGGCAAAATCACAGCATGGTATCGGCGTTAGCTAAGGAGACAAGTTACAGACTTATTGCCCTAGATCACAAACATCATAACAGAGCTATCTTCCTAGACCTATGTAAAGCTTTCAAAACAGCAAATCATAACCTATTACTAATAAATGCCCGATACTGCTTATCCACCTGCCACCCTCCCTGCAGGTGTCATTCCCCCCCATTCATGGTTGGTGACACTGGGGTGCCCATTCCTGATACTGCTGTAAAGTATAAGCCAACAATGGGGTACTCAATTCCCAGCATCAAATCAAGTATACCTGCACAAAATAAAACAGTCCTTCTTGACATTTGATTTTTTAACCTGTAAAATAAAACAGTCCACCACAGATCTGACCACCCAAGACCTCGCCCACCCACCCCACCCTGATCCCTAATCAACACCCACCACCCCATACCTGTACACACTCTCATGAGCCTGAACATGTCCCATGATGCAGATCCACTCTCTGATCAAAAACAGTTCTTGCTGCTGGGACCAATGACTGCAATATGGGAAAATAAGGAAGTCTGGTTTAATATACAGTATTTCAATGGGTTTTCAACTTTTACTCATAACTTTAGCATTTTTAATAGTTTTACATCAGATTTTCAACACAACCTATTTGGGATCCCACCTAATAAACATGGCAGGTGACATTTTTTAAATCTGTCCCGAAATATGATTTTGTAGTCGCTCTGCAAAATCACATTTCAGGTAGGTTTTGAAAATTTTCACCTACTGGGCTCATGAGGTGGGGTCAGAAGATGTCTGTGCTGAAAATGTGGTGTAAAAATACAGAAAAAGGACCAAGTTGAAGTGAGCATTAAAATATTCTGCCGTATACTCATAACTTTGCTGGTGCTGATGGTTTAGATTCCTTGGCTCAGATATTCAAACTGCACCAGTTTGTGGTGCAAGCTTGCATGCCCCAGTCAAAATAGTTGTGCAGGGGTGTGGCCAGGGTGATATTCAATGGAGATGCGCTATGGTGCAACTTCTTTGAATATCGCCCTCTGGACACACCCACCGTGCATGGCACAGTGGAACTGCACCAGTGCAAGTGGTCAGAGTGGAGCATTGAGATGCGGTGGCGCAAGTTCCATTGCGTCATGCACAGCACCTGTGATATTCAAAGGGTGACATGCAAATGGGGCCATAATTTATGCAAGGTGCATGGGGGGCCATTTTCATCTGATTATGGCCCCATTTGCATACCATTAACATGCAGGTGTGCCGATCCCTGACAACTTGCGCCTGGCCCCTGCCAGCAGCCATTGGGGACCGACACCCCCTGCAGCCCGATCGCAGGCATAACATTGTTTCCAGTAGCCCGATCACGGGCAGAATGTTATCCAACCCCCAAGTAGCCCGATCATGGGCATAACATTGTTCCCTGCAGCCCGATCGCGGGCATAACATTGTTCCCCAAGTAGCCCGATCACAGGCAGAATGTTATCCACCTCCACCCCGAGTAGCCCAATCCCGGGCAGAACATTACCCCCACCCCCGGTGGCGATCACGGGCATAACCATAACCCCTCACCCCCGAGTAGCCCGATCGCAGGCATCAGACCTCCCCCAAAGTCCAATATTCTCGGTGGTCCAGTGACGCGGGAGCCTGGCTCGGCGAGCATTTCACCCCCTCATCCTGAAATCCCTGTGATCTGAGGACCCCCCACCCGCCACAGAGCCCCACCACCCCGCCCGCCCGTCCATATCTGGACTGACTAGTACGGATAGGGCTGCATGCCTATTGGCTCATGCTCTGAACCAATGGGCATGCAGCCATATACTGTTGTCACAGGGCGGCAGGGCAGCAGGTGGTGGGTGCCGCCACCACCGGCCACGGGGAGCCGATGGTAGTGGGTTCCATGGGTGAGTGGTGGGGTCCACTAGTTCACCAGGGATTTCATACTTGGGGTGAGGAATGCCGCCCACCATCGGCTCCACTCGGTCCACTGGACCACCAGGGATATTGGGCTTTGGGGATCTGATGCCCTGATCGGCTAATGGGGGTCGTGTTGCCACGCGCGATTGGGCTACCCGGGGCGATGAAGGCATGCCCACCCATCAGGCTACTCGCGTCCACTGACCACCAGGGATATTGAACTTGTGGGGAGGTCTGATGCCCGTGATCAGGCTACTTGAGGGGGTTACTGTCATGCCCGCGATCGGGGCATCGGTGGGTGCCGCAAGGTGCGGCAGGAACAGGTCGAGGGCCACCCACAGGTGGCAGCTGTTGTGTTGTGCTCTGCAATGCAGCAGCTCACCTGTGGGTGGCCCTCGACTTGTTCCTTTTTTTTTCGGCCCAACTTTGTGCAGGCGCAGGTAGGGGTTGCACCTGCATAACTCTGCATGGCCAGGGCTGAATATTGGGCTGTGCAGTTTATGCATGGGCACGCCCCCCCCACCTGTGCCTGCATACATTACTGATGTGTCCCAGTGCATCGGGATTTGTGTAGGTGCACTTTTCCCTTTTAAATATCACACCGGGGTGCATCAGTGGGTTGTACATAGCGCAACACTGTTGCGCCATGCGCAACCCTTTTGAATGTCTGAGCCCAACCTCTTAAATATAGGCTATCACTTCTTAACTGCCCCAATAACCCATCTTTTCAATATGTCAGTTGCTACTGGAACTATCCACTCCCTATGGAAAACATCTTATATACTATCCCTGTTTAAATCTGGTGACCTATGTGATTTAAATAGCTATAGACCAATCTCAGTGCTACCTGTCTTATCTAAACTATTGGTGAAACTTATCAATATGCACCAAGCTCATTGCCAAATACTGGTCCCAGTCCTTGCCCACTTACCTCTCTGCTGTATTGGCTATTCCTACCCCTCCTGGGCACTCCCTTTGGAACTATGACATGTGCACTTTGGTCATCCTCTAGTGGACAAGCATATTTCAGATACCAGATGCCCAAACTATGGAACTCCCTCCCTTCAATCATCAGGCATATGCCCCAGGCTATGCACTTTAGCTCTCTCGCCAATTTGCATTTCATGTCAGCTTGTGCCTGTCGGTAATCTGTGACAAAATTATACTTATAGGAACAGGGAGTCAATTACAGGGCATACAGTCTCCCATGCAGTGATTTTTTTTTTTTTACCGTGCCACATGGTCGTATTACCTGCTGTTTTATTCTCACTGCTCCTGTATTGTCATGCACTTCTCCTCATTCTATTTTGGATACTCGTAAATTATGTTAAACTGCTCTGTATATAATGTTGTCTGTATACTTGTTTATCATGCTAAATCATGCACAATACTACCCTGCGTTTATTGCTAGTGCTTGTTTGTTCTATTTGCCCAATATATGTACTAATACCTCTTCCCCCTTCCCACAGGACGCACCTGGAATTGAGCAATATTGCTCAGTGTGTCTTCCCGGTAAAACTTTTAAATAAATAAATATGCAACTAAGGGACTACATTTTAAACATGAAGTTATTCAACCCATTGCAATCTGACCTCAGGCAAAATCACAGCATGGTATTGGCCTTGGCTAAAGAGATAAATGACAGACTTATTGCCCTAGATCACAAACATCATAACAGAGCCATCTTCCTAGACCTATATAAAGCTTTCAAGACAGTAAATCATAACCTATTACTAATGAAACTCAAGGTGCACAACCTAGACAATCCCACTATAAACTGATTTTCAAGTTATCATGCTGGAAGAGTTCAACACATTAAAGCAGATAGGCTTCTATCCTTTAATCTACCACTACTGAGAGGTGTGCCTTAGGGATCTCTCCTAGGCCCTCTTCTAGTCTCACTCTACATTAACTCCTTAAGTGACAACATTAACAAAGCCAAACTTCATTTCTTCATAGATGACACCATTCTTTACTTATCAAAACCCTCCCTAGAAGATGTTGGCACTGACCTACAATCTGAATTTAATCAGCTACAGTGCAAGCTTCTAAGATCAAAGTTTTTGCTAAAAGCAAATAAAACAAAGTCAGTTTTTCCCACATGCACCTTCCCCAACCTCATTACTAAAACGTAACACTCTAGCACCCATCACAACCCTACTAGGGTACTCACTTGAGGTTGTAAATTAATTCAGATACCGTATTTCACCATTTAGAAGCCACGGTGTCTATTGCATTTTTGTATTTTGAGTTGTGGCTTCTAAATGGGGCGGTTACTATTCGGGGGTGGCTTCTATTGATAAGACCTGAAATGCTGATGTCCTGTATTGACTGCCACTGAACTGAATAAATGCATTACCATAGCACGCTGGTCCTGATTCCAGACTTCATTTCCTCAGCTCCATCTGCTCACTCTCAATCCTCACTCTTGCTGTCCAATGTAATACTAACTTTTCTCCAGTGTAATACTAAATAATGCTTACCGGTAGTTTGTTGCACCCTTTAGCACGCTGATCCTGATTCTGGAACCTGTTTCCCTCAGCTCCCTCTGCTCACTGTCACTCTTGCTCTCCACAGCAACACTAACTTAAAAAGTAAATTAAACCCACTAGAACTGAAGTGCTGCTGGCCCGGTGACATAGAGTATTGAGGCACTGGATGCTACACTTCACGTCACGCTGACTACCTGGGTTCCGGAATAAGCCTCTGTCATTAGAGGTTGGCTGGAGGGGCGGGAAGGGACTAGAGCTGGCAGTTGACTGGCAGCTCTCTACCTCAGGGATAGAGGTAGCAGGCATCTCAGAGCTTGGCCACCTTCTGGTGGAGGCTGGAGTAGTGGCACCTCTCCAAGGACCTTCAGTGTTAGGCCATTTGGGGGATGGAGGAGGAGACCCCATCTGGAGATGTGGTATGTATGTGCATCTCCACGCAGATGTATTACTACTTCCAGGGGTCTCGGGAGTAGGTCCATGGGGAGAAATAAATGGAGGAGAAAAAAAGTGGGGGTCCACTGAGGATGATACCTCTGGACCGCTCTGGGGATCTGCCGGGGCATGCATGGTGCTACAAGCCCCCGAGTCCAGTAGGTTGGTGGACGATGATGGAGGACCTGCCACAGGAGGATAAAGGGAGTTTAAAAAAAAAGAACTGAAATGCTGATAGGGAAGACTGACAGGGAGACTCATGAGGTCAGATGGAGCATAGATGATATCTAACCATGTTGTCCATGCTGATCAGAGAACAATGACTGGGGAGCAGGTACCTGTGCTCATTACATGTACTGAGTGTACTGCAGAAAGTAGATGCTACTCAATGACATCAATCTGATGAATGACTAAGTCTTCCTTTCTTTGGGGGTTATCTGAATGTCTTGTAGGAAGCTAAGAGACTTAGCCATATCAAACCTACCCCCGTTTAGAAGTCGCAGCTACAAATTGGGGATGGCTTCTATTAGCAAACTTGTTTTCAGCTGTGGCTTGTATGCGGGGGGTGGCTTCAAAATTGGGACAGCTTCAAAACAGTGAAATATAATATCTAGGCTTTTGTCTAGAGAATAACCTCTCCTTCGCCGTTCATTTCGAAACACTTTCCAAAAAACTAAAAGTCAGACTGGACTTCTTCTTTAGAAACAAATCTCTATTTCCTACAGACATTAGGAAAAGGCTAGTCCAAGCCACTATCTTCTCCCTTCTTGATTATGGCGGCATTATATACACCAGTTGCACAGCCTCCCACCTGCACAAACTGGACTTTCTCTTCCACCATGCCATATGTTTTATAACAAATGCCCCATCCAGTAAATATCATTGTGCCCTCTATTTGGCAGTGGGTTGTACATTCCTTACCACAATAAGGATGTTGCATAGTTGTACCTGGGTTAAAAATCCTTGCTGAATAAACTCTCCCTATATATCTTGTCCTTATTCCACTGCTCCTACTGCTGCTACTCATGCAGGAAAAACTCCTTTATTTGTTGGGCATACCTAAATTCTGCACCTGATTTGGTAAAGCTGCCATCATCTACATTATTCCCTCCATCTGAAACAAAGTGCAAACTACCCTCAGGCTCTTCAAATTTGTCTCTCTCAGCATCGCTAAATCCCTAATAAGTGATTCCCTTAAGGAAGACTGCCATTGCTATACCAGCTAGCATGTTCCTCTAGTCCATGTTATCACCACCCATCAGTTAGCATGCCATCTTTGCATGCAGAGTTATTCCTCCCTTTTACCTTTGTCAATACTGTGCACTTTTACTTTTCTACACCACTGCTCTGAATTCTGTCATTGCTGTATTCTGTATATAACGAGTATGATGCTGCTAATCTCTTTGTAACCAGTTATTCTATACCTAAATGCTCATGTATTGTATACATTTTTGTATTTAATTCTATGTATTGTACTCTTTTATTGTACTACCTGTGGCAGGACCTCCTTGCAAATGAGCTTGCTCAATGGTTGGTGAAATAAACTTGAACTTGAACTTCATTAATTTTCAGCATTTTGACTCCAAACATTCAACACAGATATTTTTTCATATTACTTCATCAAACTGACAGGTATTGTTTTTAAAATCCTGCATGAGATGTGTTTTTGCACTTGTGGTGTGAAATGACATTTTGGACAGTATTCAGTAAATGCCACGTATCATGTTTATAAGGGGAGTCATAAAATGACTATGTTTAAAACTTGGGGTCAAAATAAAAAATATATAATTAAGAAATGTTATGTGTAGTGAGAGCCTTCACTTCAGTGGGCAGTGCTTTGTAATCTTGTGCTGGTGAATTGAGTTCAGTGGTGAGCTCAGTGACCCCGCTGGATGGGACATGGCTAGGGGGATGGCACTGTTATACAATACCACCCCGCAGCCTGGGAAGGGTAGGTGCGGGGATGCCCACACAAGGACCTATGTACCATATAGTGAAGAGAATTCTTCTCTTGGCACAGGCCTTGCACCTTTGCTCTTGTTGGTGGCAGATGGCCCTGTGCTTTGGATGAGAGATGGATTATTTGACCTGTGCATCTGTGTCTGTGGCCACATGGAAGCACAGGACCCAGAGGGCCCTGTGCTTCTGCGATCTACCAGACAGCCCTATGATTTCTTGACATCCATTTCTGCATGGAAGTGCAGAGTCCACAGTTCCTGCACTTCCATAGGTGGGTGCGGTCTTCCCTTGGCACAGGGCCCAGGGGGCCCTGGGTGTCTGCATCTGTTCATACATGCCCTGAAGAGAACTGTGTGAATGAAGATATGATTCCACTATCTCAAAAAGAAAGGGAATTCTTTGAAAAAAAAACTGTGTTAATGCACCAGTTAGGGTTCACCTTAACCCCACACAAGTAGAGAAATGTGGTATTTATACTAAGGTTCATACTAAGAGTTGTCAGGAGCAAGAAGGCGTATATCTATTATTGCTCCTATGTGTCAGGTTTCAGTAATACTTCAAACAACCCCCATTTAATATAAAAGCATCCAGTTTCTTTTTGAGTTCTGCTTTTGTCATACTTATCACAACCTCGAGTGGTAAACTGTTCCATACATTCACCACACAAAAGTATTTTCTTTGATTATGTGAGAAGTTACTTCCCTTTGTTGTAGTGGGTGATGTCTCATTTCCATGTGCCCTTCTTTAAATGTAGTATTTAAATCATTAATAAGTATTGGGTCCTGCATAATATCAAACATGAGTAAAACATCACCATGTATACGCCTTGTGGTAAGAGACATATGACTGCAATCTTTCTTCATAACTTTTTCCCTCCAGGCCTTTTATTGACTTTGTAAATTTTCTTTGAACTTTTTTGATCATGTTTATTTCACATTTTCTGAAAGGATTCCCCAAAGTTTGTTTGCGAACTCCAAGTGGGGGTGCACATATGCCCTAAACAAAGGCATCATAACTTTGCTATCCCTTAATTTTACATTCCTTTTTATGGTCCAAGATGTTTTTGTTGCACTTTTTATTGCCTGTAAGGTTTGTTTGTTACTGTGGTGTTAAAATCACTAGAGATCTCAATGTCCAAATCCCTTTCACTATCAGCTTTGGGTAGGAGAATATTCTGTATATAATAATTGGATCATTTATTATTTGTCCCATGTGTATCACCTTGCATTTGTTCAGATTTCATCTCATACCCCAACCATCTATCCTTTTGACAAGTTTGTCTATATCTCTCTGAATGGCAGTTATTTCCTTTTCTGTACTAGAGGGGCCACCTGTCTTAGTGTCATCAGCGTATTTGGACACCCAACTATCCAGGTTACATGATAGATCAGTAATAACAATTTGGAATAGTACAGGGCCCAGGATGGACCCCTGCAGCACCCCACTGGTGACATGCCCCACCCCAGACAAGTGGTCATTCACCAAAAATCTCTGTATTCAATTTTTAAGCCATTTGCATACCCAGTTTCTGTAAATTGTATCAATGACTAAGTTTTTTAGTTTAGTTATGATAGCCCAATAAGGGCTGAGATCGAAAGCTTTGGCAAAATCCAGATATAGTATATCACATGAAATTTTCAGATCCAGAGTTGAGCTAACCTTCTCATAAAAATAAAGTAGATTAGTAGTACAACTCCTACCCCATTTAAAGCCATATGTGCCATGTCACATCTCTCCAGCGTAGCTGACAACATATCCTTAATTATAGATTCTAAGATCTTACAGCATATGCATGTAAGACTAATAGGTCTATAGCTTTCAAATCTTGCTATATCACATTTTTGAATATAGGCACTGCATGTGCCAATTTCCAATTGGAAGGTATTGTACCTGCATTTAGTGATTGTTCAAACAGCTTTAATGGCTTTTTAATTAATGGTCCTCATTTTTCATCTACAGATAACATTGGTTTTATTCAGCATTACAACCTCCCGTGTGATATTTTCAGTTACAACACGGGAGGCTGTAATCACTGCCTGCCACTCAAACAACAGTTACACAGCTCATGGCTGAAACTCTCTGTGGGCTGGCCAATCATCTCTTCCTAACATGGCAGCTCCATTGCCCGCTAACCCAGTTCCCAAACCTGTACTTTCACTTCTTCCCAGGTACTGTACTATTTCTACATATTTTTCAATCTGTATCTGGTTGATCCTGCCTTCAAAGTATAAAAAAATCTATCTGACTGATCCTGCTGTTCTTCTTTGTCAAGCGGGGCTCCGTGACTATGTCCCTCACTGAGTGAGCAAGTGACTGAGTGAGAGAGAGACAGGCTGGTGTGTGTGTCTGTGACAAAAAAATGAGGACCATTAATTAAATAAAATAATGTACTGTATGGGTGGGAGGTGTAAAACCAGAATTTTACACATACCCTCAGTGTTGGATGTTTTTATAAACCCCTCAGGCTTTGTCCTCAGGGTTTATGTAGCATCCTACACCTTGGGTGTGTGTAAAATTCTGGTTACACACTCCCACTCATACATTATTCTATACATAGTATATTCATCCATCATTTGTAATAATCTTGAGGATATTTTGTCTGGTCCAGGGGATGAATTTTTCATGAAGTATTGGATTTGCATCTAACATCTGCTTCACTGATTTTGATTTTATAATTTGTTGTGTTAATTGTATTAAGAGGTCTTGTGTCCTTATTATTGATGACACAGAAATAATTACTAAATAATTCTGCTAGCTCTGCATTGTCTTTCACTGTTTTATTATCATGTACAGTGAGGCCAACCTGAGGCTGTGTTTTTTTTTAATGAGGAAATGTACACATAAAACTCTTTTAAGCTATCCTTTCTTGCTTTCCGTGCCAGTGAAACTTCCATGTTTATTTTTGCCTTCCTAATTTCTGTTTTACAGCACTGTAGGTGTTTTTTTATAAATTTTAATTGATGTTTCTTTAGGTGACTGTCTCTGTTTTTTATATAATTTATTTTTCTTTTTAAGAAGTCTCTTAATCTTTTTATTTAGCCACTTTGGTCTTTTGTTGCTATTTTTTTTTTTTTTTTGCTTTCTAATTTTTGGAATATGTTAGTCTGCAATTTTTATGATATGCATTTTAATAATATTCCACATTTCCTCTGTTGTCTTGTTTTGTAACAAACAATCCCACTTTATATTCTGTAGCTTAGTTTTTATTCACCCAACATCAGCTTTCTCATACAAATAAATCTCTGTGATACTTTTTTGTGGCATATATTCAAATTGTACAATGAAACTGATTGAATTGCAGTAGCTATTTCCAAGTGGGGGGCCCACCTTGCAAGATTCTATTTGAAGCCCTTCAGAGTCTATTACTAGATCCAATATATGTGTGTTTCTTGTTGACTCTTGGACATGCTGTTTTAGATTATTTTTATCACAGTTTTCAAGGAACTGTTTAGCAATAGGGTTTAGGATTGATACACAAGGAGGTGTGGAAAGGATGAGAAGGGACTTGGCAAGGTTGGAGGAATGGTCAGAAGTATGGCAGCTTGGATTCAATGCAAAGAAGTGCAAAGTAATGCACCTGGGAAACAAAAACCCAGGAGAAGATTACACAATGAGGGGGAGGTAGTAACAACAACAAAAAATGGAAAGGGACCTGGGGGTAATCATATCAGATGCACTTAAGGTTGGCAAGCAATGTGAGAACATGGTAGGGAGGGCTGGGTGGATACTGGGATGTATAGGGAGAGGCATCACCAGCAGAAAACAGGAAGTTGTTATCCCCCTGTACAAACAGTTGGTGAGACCCCATCTGGAGTACTGCATCCAGTTCTGGAGACCCCCATCTCCACAAGGACATAGACAGGTTGGAGGCAGTTCAGAGGAGGGCAAATAAAATGGTGCAGGGTCTGCAAGAGAAGCCATACAAGGAGAGGCTAAAGGAGCTTAATATGTATACCCTTGAGGAAAGGAGGGAGAGGGGGGACATGATATAAACGTTTAAGTATCTCAGTGGAATCAACAAAGTCCAAGAGGGTAGAATCTTTCAGAAAAAGATATGTGCAAGAACAAGGGAACACAATTTGAAGATAGAGGGGAGCCAGCTCAGGGGCAATGTGAGGAAGTATTTTTTCACAGAGAGGGTGGTGGATGCATGGAACAGCCTTCCTGAGGAGGTTGTGGGGTCTAAAACTGGGAGAATTCAAGAATGCATGGGACAGACATAAGGCAATTTTTGTGGGGGGTAGGAAGAAATAGGGTGTTAGTTAAATAGGATCTGCAGCTTACCCTCTAGGTAGGGAAATGGGCAGACTAGGTGGGTCAAGCGGTCCTTATCTGCCATCAAAGTCTATGCTTCTATGTTTCTAATACTACTAGATGTGATTCCCTGTACCCAATCAATCTATCCTAGATTAATGTCCCTCCTAATTACAACACTCCCCAACTCACTCACTTTTTCAGTTCCCCTAATGATGGATTGTGTGATCGCAACTGTGCTACTTTGGGGAAAGTATATAATACCAACGATTATTGATTTGCAGCATCCACCATTAATTTTTATCCAGATAGATTCAGAGCTATGTTCTTCCTTGATTTTATAAGTAATGTCCATGGATTTTAGTTGATTAGTAATATAAATTGTGACTCCACACCCTCTTTAGTTACATCTGTCATTTCTGTACAATTGGTATCCTTCAATGTCAATTCCCCATATATCTTTGTCAGTATTCCACCATGTCTCAGTTACACCAATCATCTCTGTAGGCAAGTTGTCAATGATGGTGTGGAGCTCATTGAATTTATTATTCATGCTTCTTGCATGAAAGAGGAGTGCATTTATTCTATTTATTTTATGACTGTTTTGCTTATTGTGTGTATGTTTAGCACCTTGCTTGTTCTTAGGTCTTGACTGACAGTTTCAAACCGTAACTACCCACCCCTACTCCCCAGCAGGAAAAGGAAAAAGCATTAATGTTTTTGGTCTCCAGAGTCTTGATGAATCAGTGGCAGGGTCATCCTTGGATTGTCATCCTTAATGCTCATCCCTGCCCCCCAGGCCATAGCCTCCTGCTTGAAGCAGAAGGTACAGCTCCAAGCCAGTGGCTTATAGGGATACACTCTTAAAGGTAGAGAAGTATATCTCACCACATATTGCACACATTATCTATTGTAGCTTTCTTCATGCAGAGCCCTGTGTGAAGAAAACAGACCACGCCTGACCTTGATTGCTCAGGGGAGGTTTTGGGCATTAGGGCTGACAACCCCAAGGAAGACCCTGCACTGATTTGCCAAGACTCCAGAGACCCAAAACCCTAATGTTTTTCCTTTTGTTGCTTGGGTGCTGGGGGTAGTGAGTTAGGGTTGGAAACCCTAACATCACATTTCTCTGCTTTTGTGGTTTGGTTCCTAGCTAGTGCATAAATGCATTTTTTTGCAAAGAAAATATTATACATGCACCATAGTGCGTGTATATTACGGTTGAGCAGAGTGTTCAATGTTAAACTGCAATCTTGGCACATTATTTACTTTGGGGCATTTGACATAATCATGCAAAATTTGGCAGTTGTGTTCTCAAGATGTAGGAGGTTTTCAAATGGGCACTTAACCAGATTCCAAGATCTAGAAACATCACAAATACATAAGAAGCACCAGTTTTGGCAATTATTTTGCTTTCACATACAGCCAAGACAGTATGGAATTTTGTTCTGAAACTTTCATGCCTGAAGGGACTTGTGCCTTACAAGATTCTTTGAAAAAAATATTAATTGGTTCCAGAGTTATAAGGTTTTGAAATGTGGCTTCTGTGCATGCTGAATAGGGCTTTTGGGATAACCCTCTGATCTAGTTTGTGTGTAATTGTGTTTTTGGATGGCAAGAAAAAACTTGGGGCTTGTGACAGCCACCATCTTATTTCTAGGCAAAAAAATGTGAAAATACATGCACATTAGTTATTTAAAAAAAATCAAATGATTTAAGCTAAATGAAACCCATTGTGAAAGAATTCTCGAGTCTCTTCAGGGGTTTCCTTTTCTCTACTTGTAAAGACTACTGCAGTAGCACTAAAACTGTTTCTTTCCTGTTGCCATCTATCCTGTTTCTCATTTTCCCCCTTTTTCCAGGCAAGCAACCTGGTAAAGGTCTCCTTATGACACTTGTCTTTTTCCTTTCCCATCACCACCTTTTTGTTTCACAGATTTTCTCTTAATCTTACCATTTGTCACTTCTTCTCCCTGAGCCTCCCCTTTCTTCTTTTCCTCATATATATATATATATATATATATATATATATATATATATATATATATATATATGTATATATATATGTATATATATCTCATTTTATCTCCCCTACACTAACTTTGTTTTTGTTTTTCTCTTTAGATATTTCCTGAAGAAGACCTAAGGTCGAAACATAGACTTTTAACTCTATTTTCTATTTTCAGCATGCATTTAATATAACCATTTTGTTTTGCTTTTGTACCACATGCTGACGCAGTGCCTTGTTTTTGTTTTTTTCCTTTCATTACTTCTAGAGTCTTGGTATCCAT
Source organism: Neoceratodus forsteri (assembly GCA_016271365.2). NCBI lineage: Eukaryota > Metazoa > Chordata > Ceratodontiformes > Ceratodontidae > Neoceratodus > Neoceratodus forsteri. Next base: position 1,272,575,279 of record CM057450.1, on the reverse strand, counting down.
ATGACACCCCCCACATGTAGCCTTAACAAGTTTCCTTGTGAAAGTCCAGTTGTACCTAATAATCTAACACTATTGTGTTTAGATGGTATTTAGTACTAGGATATATGTGTGCCATGCACCTTAGTGACTTTGCTGCATGGATGTATGAACCAGGCTGTCCAGGACAAAACCTGGTAAAAAAATGCCATGCAGCATGAACGGCAAAGCAGCAGTTTAGCGCTGCCAAAAAGTGACCCCCCTTCCGCATTTGTGAGATGAGAGCTCCCACTCACACTTGTGAGAAGCCCGAGAAAGACCTCCAAGTGGAGGATATAATTAGAAGGTATGGTTTATTTTCTTACTAATTTAACACTTGTATCTCAGCAGGACTCAGGGTCTGTTGAGATTAAGCAGACAGATACTTTATTAGAAGTAGAAGGGGTCTTATTTAGGGTTAAAAAAAGAAAAGAAAGAAAGTCACTGTGTGTTCTGTGCTGGGAAAGGTATTGTATCAACTTACTTTACTAAATCAGTAGGAGGAGAGACAGTGTAATTGGGGGTGTGGCTTAGACAATGTAAAAGCAGGTGACTCAAATTACAACTTCCTGTTGCTAGCTTTTTTTTCTTACTAATTGCCCTCCATCCTAAGCCAGTTCTACTTTAATAGCCACTGGATCTGACTGACAACGGGAACTTCCTGTTTGGCAGTAGAAAGGGAAGGATCATAGAGAAACACTGGTTTTGTCAACCCTAAAGGAAAAAAGTAGCTCACTCTCCCCCACAGCTGCTGGTTTAGTTTAGTTTAGTTTAGTTTATTAGTCTAGGAATTAATACCTTTGAGCCAGGGTTCTTTTACAAAGGTCCCACGTCACAAAGAACATTTAACAAAGCACGATACACATTACAGGTAAAACCAGACAGGAAAGTTACATCATAAATTTGCTATTAACAGTTTAAGGCAGTAACGTTTTTAAGTTTCATAGAAAACAAGCTATAACAGGTTCAAGCGTAGACAATTTCGAGGTTAAGGAAACTTCCAGGAGAGGGTGATCATTAGGCCAAAAGGAGGCTAGAGAGGAGGGAAAGGTGGTGAGCGGGAGAGTAAGTGAGAGGGACAGGAAAAAGGGAGGGAGTGAGTTTGGGTGGGAGACAGGAAGTAGTAGAGGTACCAGAGGGTTCATTAGTCAGGAGGAAGAGGCCTCAGATGTGAGGATGGACATGAGGAGTAGTAGTCTTTATCTAGCGAATCACAGTTGCTAGTGGTGGTGAGGTGGGCATAGAGCATGGATTTGAAAGCTTCAAGAGAGGTTGAGGATAGAGTAGGTGGACTAAGCACATTGAACCATGTCAGGGCCCCTGTATGCAAAAGATCTTTGTCCCTGTGCAGTCCGCATCTCGGAACCAGGAAAGGTTAGCTCAGATCTGGTGGAGGGTCGTGAGCCAGGATTCAGTCGGAGTAGGTTTGAATACATAATGGAGTCAGTCCCAAGATAGATTTTTTGCCATTGTGCAGGTGAGATAAATAAGACGATTTGATAGGTTCAACCAGCCTGATTCATAGTACAGATCACACGGTGAGCCGTCTTTGAGCCTCTGCGAGGAGCCGCAGGCCTTATTTAGAGTGATTGAGATACGCCTTAGAGCAGTGGAGGTAGCTGAGCCATAAATAATAAGGCCATAGTCAATGATTGAGATTATGGAACTCTGTATAGCTATTCTCAATGCCGCTTGATTTAGAAATTGACGGTTACGGAATAGTATTCCAAGGCATTGGTTCACTGTTTTGCAGTGTTGTCAATGTGGGTTGCAAAGGTGAGCCCTTGGTCAAAAGTGATGCCAAGGTATTTGAAAGTATTTACCTGGTCCAGTGTAATTCCCGCAGAGGTTTGTATGGTGAATGGAGTATGCCTATTTTTATTTTGGTGATTGGAGAAGAGCATGGCTTTTGTTTTATTGTGGTTTAGCACAAGTTTACTATCCAGGAACCACCTTTCAACACTAGAGAAAGCAAGTTGCAGGCTTTATCGTAGGGAGTTTGGATCCTTGTGGGAAGAGAGAATTACAGCATCATCAGCGTATAAGATTATTTTCTCCTGGCAGATATCTGGGAGAGAGTTAAGGAACAGGCTAAAGAGTAGTGGTCCAAGAATTGATCCCTGTGGTACACCCGAGAGAACTGGTTTGAAGTCAGAGAGTTCATTAGAGATTTTTACAGCCTGTGACCAATTGGACAGGTAACTTTTTACCCAAGCACAAGGACCTTCAGCCAGGCCTAGGCTAGAAAGTAGGGAGGTAAGTAGGCCATGATGGACTGTGTCGAAAGCTTTTGTAAGATCAATAAAGACTGCACCTGTTTGGCACCCTTTGTCCAGGGCTGAGTGGACTTCTCCAGAGAAATCAAGTAAGGCTGTTGTTGTACTATGTTCTTTCCTAAAGCCGTGCTGTTGATTACAGAGTAGATTGTATTTGTCCAGGTAATCAGAGAGTTGGTCTGCCACTATTCATTCAAGTGCTTTGGAGAGGAGAGGGAGTATTGATATTGGTCGATAGTTTCCTGTTGAGGTTTTGTCCCCCCCTTTGTGCACTGGTGTAACCATGGCAGATTTCCATTTGTTGGGAAATTGACTTTGGCAAAGTGACAGATTAAGAATTTTTGCAAGGGGGTGAATTACTTCATCCAGGGTGAGAGACAGGATTTTTAGATCTAGCGTGTCACTACTTGTTCTGGATTTGGAGCAGGACTTTCTTATGTACTTGTGTGCTTCGTGCACTTTGATTTTCTTGAAGTAAAATTGTGGTTTGTCACTAGGGGTGTTTTGTGATACTAGGCTAGGCACAGGTAAATCCGAGAAGAAATCTCGGGGGAGGACCCCACTAAGGTCTGTGAATGTCTTATTAAGCGCATCTGAAATAGACTTTGGGTCAAGAGTGGTGGATCCATCAACTTACATAATGGTAGGTGACGATTTTGATTGTTTACCCATTATGTTTCGGATGTTGTCCCAAAAAGCTCTTCCATCACCCCAGGTGGATTCAAGGGTATTTTTGAAATAGGCGCTCTTCATTTGCCTAATTTGTGAGGTACATCTATTTCGTGCTTGCTTGTATTTTAGGGTATCATGAGATGAGCCTGTGTTTCTGGCAACTGCCCAGAGGTGGTCCCGAACCTTGAGCTCGCAAGTAGTTTGGCAGTAATCCATGGATTTGATAGCGCTTTGATTTTACGCTTTTACTGGGGCGATAAGTCGATGCAGAGTTGAAAGATTTAATGAAGTATTCTAGTGTGGTATTAATATCAGTTGATTCAAGGATTGGCCCAGTCCTGTTGTAGGAGATGGGTTTTCAACTTGATAAGATTCCCATAAGGCAATACTCTGCTTGTTATAACTTTGGGGGGTGGCTTGAGAAATTTATTAGACCAGGTACAGGACACTGGGGAGTGGTCACTGAGGGAGTCAGGGAGGACTTTAATGTTTTTTATCCGGTCAGGGTGATTTGTGAGAACCCAGTCAATAAGGGTGCTTGTACCAGTTTTGTAATTTTTCCGGGTTGGGGAGGTTACCATCTGAGTCAGGTTTGCATCTTTGTAAGAGCCAGTGTCAGAGGCGAGCCAGTTTATGTTGAAATCCCCGAGGAGGAGGAGCTCATTTTCAGAGGGCTGCAGACTAACAAAATCAAGTACAGACTTAATACTGGCACGGTGGTCTTTTGGAGGGATATAGACTGCGGCCACTGTGAGAACTTTGTTTTGTGCACCAAGAAGCAGTTTGATAGGGAGGAGTTGCATCTGCGTATTTGTGGGGGTGAAGCTGCTGTGTTGACAGGAGAGGTTGTCCTTTATGTAGATAGCACAGCCCCCACCTTTCTTGCTTGCCCGGTCGAGTCTGAAAAGATTGTAGCCTTCAAGCGAGACCGCATGATCCGGGGTGATGGCATATAGCCAGGTTTCCACAATGGCTAGTATATCAGGGTTTTTTTGTCCAGCGAGAGTTTGAAGAGATGCCAATTTGGGAAGGAGGCTGCAGATATTTAGAGTGATAATGGAGAGACCACTACCAACTTTCCCTGTTTTTGTCGGCTTCAGTGCAACAGGACCAGGGTTTGGGTGTATCCCACAGATATTAAAAGTAGGAGGAGCAGGAGTTTCAGCGATGCCATTCGTAGTTCATAATAGGTTGGAGTGAGTTTCTGCTTGTACTTTTTAAGATGCTTGGATTGTCTTCTGGAGTCCCAGTAGAGGGTGATCGTTAGTGAGTTATAATGATGTGGCATTTTCCAATTAGGAAATATGGCTCTTTGCACCAGGTATTAATTGGGTGATGTTTGTTTAAGACTCCAGAGTAAAAGCCATGGTACAATGTTTCGGTAGTAGTATAGAAAGGTGAGAGTAGGTGGAGGGGTAGGGGTAGGCGGAAGGGGAGTTGGCATAAAGGGAAAAGGAGGGTGAGGGTGAGCAGGAACAGGTGGTGGGGACTAAGCCAAAGCATTTTTTAGTGAGGCAGGAGAGAGCCAGTAGAGTGGGCTGGGCAGTCGGGGGGTGGCGAGCAAAGGAGGGTGGGTACAGATTTTAGTGGGCTAAGGTGGATAGCTAAGCACTATGGTAAGTACAGAGAAAAAGAAAAAAAGACTGGGAGGGTTTGGTGCCAGAGGGTTTAAGAGAAGTACTATAGTACTGTTGAGATCCAGGATCACATAATATGTTAAAGTTCCTGAAAGGTGAAAACTGTGGCCTGGGCATATGCAATGTGTAAATCCTTTTGTCTATATGTTTCCTTTGTTCTTCAAAGTCCTCAGAGATAAGCACAATACCTTGGGAGTAGGTCAGACAGTAGGCATATGCAATGCGTGAAATCCTTTTGTCTGTATTCCTTTGATCTTCAAAGTCCTCAGAGACAAGTACAATACCTTTGGAAAAGGTCAGACAAAATGTTGATTCAGTCACAAATGTGTTAAAATTCCTTTGTTCTTAAAGTCCACAAGTGCAGTTGCTTTAAGAGTGGTCAGATGAGAATGTTGAAAATGTTGATTCAGTTGCAGGACCCAGCATCACCATGTTTGTAAGACTAGTTGTAAGGCATATGCTTCCTTGGGAGGCTTCAAGAAAGTTGATTTAAAATTAAAAAGCTGATACCTGATGATGACGATTAGCAGAAATTCAGTCCAGGAGACTTTCACCAATGCTGTGTGCAAGAATGGCACAGGTATTCCCAGCAGAAAAACATGTAAATGAACAAAAACTAACCCACAGACACAGACAAGCACAAACAGCCACCCACTAGTCTGACACTGAGCAAGGAAGAAGGAGGCTACTGAAGAATATAGGAAGTTGCTGTCCCAGAACAGGAAGGGTAAGAGTTGTAAGGAGAGGAGAGAATAAGCATACAGAGAAACAGGAGAGGGGACACAAAATAAGAAATGATAGGAGTGGTGCAGTGCAATGGCTGTGGGGTGGCAGTGTTCTGGGAGACATTCTGGAGGCTGTGATGCTGCCCTATTTGCAGGCACCTCTCTGGTCTGAGGGAGGAGGTTGCCCATCTCCAGGCTGACCTGGCTAGGATTAGTGAAACCTCCTCCCCCACCCAGGGACCACCAGGGCCAATGCCACTACCTCAGAGGTTGCCAAGAAAGAGGAAAGGCTGGACCAGGGTGGGCTCAGGAAGGGAGAAGGTGATGGAATAGAGTTGCATCCCTTTAGCTGTACCTCTCCACAATTCATATGCTCTTCTGGTGGATAGTGGTTCCTCTATGGAGGCACCTGCAGTGGAGACCAAGGAGGATGCTGGGAACCTTCACAAAGGAGACCCACAGAAGGGTGGAATAGGACCCCACAGAGGAAGGAAACAACTCCTGGTGGGGGACTTGATCATTAGGGGGGTTAAAATTGGGGAGGAAGGTGAGAGGGAGGTAAGGTGCCTGCCTGGTGCCACGGCTTGGAGGGACAGGAAGCAAATCCTCAGGATAGTGGGAGTAGCTGCACGACGGAGGGAGCTGGATGTCATTGTCCACCTAGGAACAAATTACCTGGCTAGAAATGGAGTCAGAGCAGTGCAAGAGGAGTTTGTAGAATTGGGGAAGGGCCTTAGACAAGTAGCACATACAGTAACCTTCTCGGAGGTGCTGCCTGTCTATGGCAAGGGTGATGCTAGGGTACTCCTCACCAGGGAATTCAGTGAATGGTTGAAAAACTGGTGTGGAGCTCAGGGTTTTGACTTCATTGGGGACTGGAGAGCCACCTGGAGGGATTAAGACCTATACTGGAGCGATGGTCTGCATCTGTCCAGAGGGGGAAGCAGGATCCTAGGTGAGAGGTTTAAATGCTTCGTTAGCAAGCATTTAAACTATGCCAAGGGGGAGGCACTGAAAAGGAGCAGGGAAATCTCAGCCTCCCGCACAAAACACAGTAATTAGCGAGGTAAACACCAAGGTAGAGAAGTCATTAGAGAGCAGGACAGAGGTAAATGTAAAAAAGGCAAAGGCAGTAAGGACAGAAATGGGGTTAAAAGGGGTAAGGCCATCAAAAAGTGGAGGGTGATGAGTACCATTGTCCATAGTCTGTGTAACAAGCTCCCTGAACTAGTGGCCTTGATGGAAAAGGGTTGCCTGGATATTGTGGCAGTCACAGAAACATGGTACACAGAGAACCATGACTGAGATGTCAACATACCAGGATACACAATATACAGGAGGGACAGGGAGGGTAAAAGAGGAGGAGGAGTAGCTCTCTATGTAAAGGAAGAGATCAAAGCAACATAACTAAAGAGTAAACAGAGAGCAGATGAGGCACTCTGGGTCACCCTGGAGACATGAAATGGCACCACAATCCACATGGGGGTTGTATACAGACCCCCATCTCAGAGGGAGGGAATGGACAAGAAAATGATAGAAGGCATCTTTTGAATGGCAAAAGAAGGGGAGATATTGTTGATGGGGGACCTGAATATGCCAGATGTTAACTGGAGCACCTTTGCTGCAGGCACATCCAAGAGCAGGGTCATTCTTGATGTCCTACAAGGGGCATGCCTCAGACAGCTAGTATTGGAACCCACTCGAGAGGGAGCAATCTTAGATCTGGTACTCTCAAATGGGAATGGAGAAAGAATCTCAGATTTAGAAGTGGGTAGCCATCTGGAAACAAATGACCACCAAACAGTGTGGTTCACGATAAACACAGCCATACAGTCAAGCAATACAAAAGCAAGAGTATTGGACTTTAGGAGGGCTGACTTTGGGAAAATGAGAGAGTGCCTTGGAAAAGCACTAGCAAACAGGCAAGATGGAGGGGGTGGAGAAACAATGGGGAGTAATCAAAACAGCCATCGCAGAAGCAACAAGCCTTTGTGTAAAGCAAATCAACAAAACACAACGAAGGAAAAAACACTATGGTTCTCAAAAGAGGTGACAGTGAAGGTTAAGGAGAAAAGGATAGCATTCAGGAAATATAAGGAAACATAGACGTAGCAGGACAGAGAACTTTATCAGTTAAAGCAGCAAGTGGCTGGTAAGGCAGTCAGAATAGCAAAGGCCCAAACTGAGGAAAGGATAACCAACTCTGTTAAGAAGGGGGATAAGATCTTTTATAGGTACATTAGGGAGCGAAGAAAGACCAAAGGAGGGATACTGAGGCTTAACAAAGGGGAGGGAATGTGGGTAGAGGGTGACAGTGAAAAAAAGCAGGGCTACTGAACAAATATTTCTGCTCAGTATTCACAAAGGAAGAGGAGGGGGAGGTACCTAAACCAAACAAGAGAAACGCTCTGAAGACAGGGGTTGATACCAGTCCATTTACAGAAGAAAGGGTTCTGAAAGAACTAATAAAATTGAAGGTGGACAAAGCAATGGGACCTGACTGGATTCACCCAAGAATTCTAAAAGAACTAAAGGGAGAACTAGTGACACTGCTGACTACTTTCTTTAATAAATCATGGAAGGATGGGGTGGTACCTGAGGACTGGAGGAGGGTGGATGTGATTCCTCTTCACAAAAGTGGGAGCAGGACAGAGGCAGGAAACTACAGCCCAATTAGTTTGACCTCAGTGGTAGGGAAAATGATGGAATCACTACTGAAGGAAAGAATTGTTGATTACCTAGAGCCCAGTGGGGCACAGGACCCAAGGCAGCATGAATTCACAATGGGAAGGTCATGTCAGACGAATCTAATAGATTTCTTTGACTGGGTGACCAAAGTAGTAGACCAGGGAGGGGCTGTGGACATGGCCTACCTAGATTTTAGCAAGGCATTTGATACAGTCCCACACAAAGATTAATACACAAGTTAGCCAGCCTTGGAGTGGGTCCCAAGGTGGTAGCCTCGATAAAAAACTGGCTAGACAACAGGATGCAAAGAGTAGTAGTAAATGGAGTCCACAGTGAAGAAAGGAGGGTTACTAGAGGGGTACTGCAGGGTTCAGTACTGGGACCAGTCCTTTTTATGTCTTTATAAGTGACATTGCCAAGGAACTGGAAGGAAAAGTATGTCTCTTTGCAGATGACATAAAGATCTGCAACAGGGCTGATACACAAGATGGAGTGGAAAGGATGAGAAGTGACTTGGCAAGGCTGGAGGAATGGTCAAATGTATGGCAGCTCAGATTCAATGCAAAGAAGTGCAAGGTAATGCACCTTAGAAACAAAAACCGAGGGGAAGAGTACACAATGGTGGGTGAGATACTGACAACAGCAAAAATGGAAAGGGACCTGGGGTAATTATATCAGATGACCTAAAAGTGGACAAGCAATGTGAGAAGGCAGTAAGGAAGGCTGGGAGGATACTGGGATGCATAGGGAGAGACATCAATAGTAGAAAACAAGAAGTTGTTATCCCTCTGTACAGACAGTTGGTGAGACCCCATCTGGAGTACTGTATGCAGTTCTGGAGACCTCATCTCCGCAGACATAGAGTGGAGGCTGTCCAGAGGAGGGCAACCAAAATGGTGCAGGGTCTGCACCAGGAGACATATGAAGAAAGTCTAAAGGAGCTTAATATGTATACCCCAGGGCCCCTACTTTTCTGTGGCACAGTGGGACCAAGTTCTGAGGCAAGACTTCCAATTGCTGCAGAACTTCTGCGGCGGTGGTTTGTAATTTCTGTGGAAGTTCTGCAGCACTAACAAACTACCACATCACAGTGTCAGCTTGTCATCCTGACTTCACTTTCATGGCAGTGGTTATAGCAATCAGGATGGTGGAAAGCACAGTAACACTAGTTCAAAAATAACAGACTTATAAAAATAATTTTATGCCTAAAAAAGCAAAACAAATGTCTCTCCATTAAGGTCCTAGCCTGTTGCAACAATGACATATGCAGAAGGGATCTTATGTGATAAATTCGGTATTTCTATATGCATGCTATCTATCCCACTAATGAGGTTTCCACTGTCTATCACTTATATATTTGTACAGTATGTGCTTTCTACACCACTCATGAGGTTCCCACTGTGTATCACTTATGTATTTATATGCAGTCTATAACATACATACAAATGTGTGTGTGTGGTGAGACTGAGATACTGTATATGTGTGTGTGTGTGTGTGTGTATATATATATATATATTCTTTTTTAATTTCCATGAACTTGCATCCTCATTCATACAGGTCCCATTGGTAATGGAATTGAGGAGTTATTGCAAAACTCATTTTTCATGTCAACCTGCTTACCATGACACACTGCGTAACACTATCAGGCCATGACATGTATGTGAAACAATTCTGAGATAGAGCTCTCCAGCCCATCTCAATGTGTCCACCATGTGACAGAACACTGCACCATACCTTCCCAGGCTCAGAGCAGTGATGTGTTCCACCAATCCTTGTGCTGCCCAGCCAGCTCCCAGAGCTAATCTCTGAACCTGAGTTGTCGGCATGGAAACACAGCATGCTACCCTCTGGCCCAACAGCTCTCCCTCCACACAACATTTCTCCATAACTTTTAGGTGATTCTATCAACCAATGACAATATGTAATCAGTAACCCTGGCAAAAATGCGTACAGTGCAATTATTTATTTAACAGGTCTAGTCTTTCAACAGGTCTACACATTATTATATTCCACTTTTCTGGGCATAATTATTTTATTTTTCTTAAAAATGACAGTTAAATTCCTTTTACCAGTTATTCATTTCAGATGACATCTCTATACCTTAAAGGAACAAATAGGTTTGTACAAAGAGAGGTATGGACTTAAATCTATGCTATTGAAAAGGTTTTGTTTAAGTTGGCCCTAGCGCAATAATGTAAGACTGAAAATTGTATCAGGCTGCAGTGCAGGTTGAGCAAATATCGCCCTGCATGATGTGCTGTGCCACCATCTCTGGCAGTGGGAGCTGCTGTAGATAAGTGACTATTCTTTTCTGTTGCAGAATGCAGCCATTTCATTAGCTAATGTATGATGTTACAGCAATGATAACATCACGTTCTGAGCATATGGGGCAGGGTTTGGATATAAAAAGAGGGGAAGGGAACCAGATTCCACGGATAAACAGAAATATTAATAAAAAATCACCAAGAAGAGCGAATTCTGCTGCACCGCAGAAGTTCTGCGGTAGATTGCAAGTTCTGCGCAAAATTCTGTGGCCGCAGAATTCTAGGGGCCTTGGTATACCCTTGAGGAAAGAAGGAAGAGAGGGGACATGATAGAAACTTTCAAGTACCTCAAGGGAATCAACAAAGTCCAAGAGGGTAGCATTTTTCAGAAAAAGAGATGTGCAAGAACAAGGGGGCACAATTTGAAGATAGACAGGGGACGGCTCAGAGGTAATGTGAGGAAGTATTTTTTCATGGAGAGGGTTTTGGATGCATGGAACAGCTCCCTGAGGAGGTCGTGAAGTCAAGGACAGTGGGGGAATTCAAGAATGCATGGGGCGGACATAAGGCAGTCCTAGTGGGGGGTAGGAGGAAGTAAGCTGTTGGCTAACTAGGATCTGCAGCTTATCTGTTAGGTAGGAAAATGGGCAGACTAGGTGGGCCAAGCGGTCCTTATCTGCCATCAAATTCTGTTTCTCTGTTTCTATGTTACTTCGGTAAAAGCTGTTATTATGTTACCAAAGCAAATGCATTTTACTGTTTGTTTCCCTTTTCTAGTCATCCAGTCACATTGCTCAATAGTATGATGTCCATACACTGGTGCTAGCAACCCGACAAAATATAAATATTTTGTTTTTTTTTATTATCCAGGACTTAGATAAATAAATAATTTGTTTTCATACGGTCCTGACTTATGAAAGCAGTACAATTGATAGATAAATACAGAGGCGTGAAGACGGCTCTAATACACGAGTTTTGTTTTGCCCGTGCCGCATCACATTTTGAAATGTGAATGAAACATCTATACTAAAATGTGCAGAATTCCAGATAAATTTCATTGACGGGTTAAAATGTTTTATAAATACATGCTTTGGTTTGTCAACTTTCTATATTTGTATGCTTGTATTTAAATAATCTTACTGAAGCATTGGAAAGGTGGGCCTGTTGAAGATGGGTTGTCTCAGTACTGGGATACTTCTGAGTGTTTCCTTAGGAGACAGCTGGCCCTCAGATCTCCATAATTATGCTTTGGACCAAACAAGGGAGGAGCTACAAAAGGCATAATATTTTATTTTCATTCAGAAGTGATATTTTCTGTGTTTAGTAAGATGTACTGCATGTAAAAAGGCCCTAATGATTTTATAAGCTTCATATAAGAATTCCATTACTGGAAAATGAAGATTTAAGTGCAAGAGTTTTGTAGGCAAAGTCTGACATAACATGATGATCCGCTAGGTTAAAAGGAGGATCAAGCCTGTGACACGTCAGATTCGTTTTGGGATCAGCCAGGTTCTGATCCATTGGGAAGTCTGTGCCTTTTTTCAGACTGGAATCCATTTATTTATGTTCCTAGGCGGCTTATGCTGTTATAGCTTGTGAGAACAGATATGTATTTTTGTGCCTTTTGATTTCATTTCTGTATGTTATCGTAAGTACGAGTTTATTTTGTTCTGTTGTTATCTCAATAAATCTTTGAAGGCTTGGCTAATTAGACTTGTCACCCTATGCTTGGTGTCAGTGTTCATCCTTGCATCCACACCCTTTGCCACTGGTGGCAGTGGTGGGATGTACTGGTGGCACTATTGCTTTCCAGTTTCCAGACACAGAATGCATGATAAGGCAACAGAACAAGCTCTAGTTCTGCCTAGTGGTGTTCTCAGACGGACTATGGCAGGCAAGTATGGTGAATCCTTGTTGTCCGGGTTGGAGCCTGATGTCCAACAAAGAACCAAGACAGAAAAGGAAGAGAGAGACAGGAGAGACTGGAGGAGCCAGAGGAGGTGGTTGAACACCAGGTTGAGGAACCATCAGAGGATGTGCACAGCCTGTTGCATTGGCTGTGCGTCAAACAGCTTGACATGGACTGAAGGGCTGAAGCTAGGTGAAACCACACATTAAAGGCTATTAGAGATATCGGAGCTCACAATCCACCCCCAGCGGATGCTCCTAACGACATTAAACTAAGCAAACTGGGAGCAACAGATGATATAGAGGCATATATGACAACTTTCAAGCAGATTGCCCAGGCTTTTGGATGGCCAACAACTCAATGGGTCATTTGCTTGGTGCCCTATTTATCCGGAAAGACTGAGTTGGCATATAGCCATATGGACAGCACCCAGGCTGAAAACTACGATGCTGTGAAACAAGCAATATTACAAAGATATTACATCAGCCCTGAGATGTACCGGCAACAGTTTAGAACATTTAAATTCCACCAGATTGGCACTTCTAGGGAAGCATATGCCTGTTTGATGGACCGCTGCTATAAGTGGTTTCAGCCGGGGTTGAAGACAGCAGACCAGATGCTCATACTAGAACAATTTATTAGAATTCTTCCTGCCGATGTGCAAGTATGGGTAAAAGAGCACCAGCCCGATACATCAGAAAAGGCTATTACACTTACCAAAGATTATTTGACAGCACGTCCCAATTGCCAGAAAGGACATTCTGGACCGGGTGCCACCTCAAACCCGGTAAGGCCTGTATCTTCTACTTATACTATCCCTTCTGCTGGTGGTAATTCTAATGAGAAAGCTAAGACTGTACCCCCTCAAAGATCATTTAACCCCAATATTATTTGTAGAGACTGCCAAGGAAAAGAACATATTGCCCATTATTGTCCCTAGAGAAAGACTACCACCCAGCTGGCCCTAGTAAATTGGGGACAATCCACCACCCCAGTAAGAACTGGTACAGGGAAAGTAACCAGATTCTGGTAGCAAGCAAACCCTAGTGAGAGCTGATTTGGTCCCACAGAACTGTAATAGAGGTACAAGTACTGCTGTTATCTGCATCCATGGAGATAGTCACCATTACCCTGCAACTGCAATTACTTTACATATTCAAGGAACCTCCCATGTTATGCCTGTTGGTGTAGTCCCCCATCTTCCTGTCCCTGTGATAATTGGCCATGACTACCCTGACTTTGCTACCTTGATGCAGCCAAATGAGAAATTATACACCCTAACAGCCCATGCCCAGAGCAGACAGGAACAACAATGGGCTAACTATTTCCCTTTGATTAAGAGATATATGGGGGAACCAGGCAAAACCCCACAGACCCAGCAAGAGAAGAAAAGGGAGAAGCATCACTGGACTCAAAAACATATAAATGTTGATGTAGATTGTACCAAGGACAATAATGGTGTTCAGCAAAATGGTGGGTTGAATGAAGGAATGTCTATTGTCAGCGAATCTGATTTTTATACTGAACAACAAAAGGATGAAGCCCTAAAATGTTTTTTTCAGATGGTGGGGGCTGCTGGGAAGGATCATGAGCCTATGTGTCTAATGAAGGATGGGTTACTGTATAGAAGGTATGCTCACCCCACAACAGGCAAACAAATAGACCAATTAGTGGTACCACAAAGGTATAGAGAAAACCTACTGCAATTGGCCCATGAGATTCCTTGGCAGGGCATTTGGGGAGGGACCGTACTTTCAACGGTTGCTAACAAGATTCTATTGGGCTAGCATTCATGCACAAGTTGCAGACTATTGTAGACGCTGCCCAGAATGCCAATGTGTACCACCTGTTACTTGGAAAGACCTGGACCATCTCCAACCATTACCCCTGATTACAGTGCCCTTTGGTCGGATAGTCATGGATGTGGAAGAACCCCTAACCAAAAGTTCCAAGGGAATAATAATAATATGTGATTATTTCACAAAGTACCCTGAGGCTATCCCACTCTGTACTGCAATGGCTGAATAGGTAGCCAATGAATTGCTTAAATTATTCAGTTGGGTTGGGGTACCCCGGGAAATAATCACAGACAGGGGCAGTAATTTTTATTCTAGGATGTTGGCTAGCCTATATGCAACAGTAGGGGTAGAGGCAATCCACACTACCCTGTACCATCCCCAAACAGATGGTCTGGTTGAAAAATTCAACCAGACCCTGAAAAGGATGTTAAAAAAATATGTGGAGGATGAGGGATAAACATGGGATGCCTATCTGACCCTCTCACTGTTTGCAAATAGGAGGTCCCGCAGGTGTCAACTGGCTTCTCTCCCTTTGAATTATTGTACAGGAGGAACCCGAGAGGACCCCTGGACATTGTTAAAGAGGAGTGGGAGGAGAAGAAATCTGAACTTCCAAGTTCTACCCTCGATTATGTAACAAATGTAAGGTCTAGACTGATCCAGTACACTCAGATGGCCCATCAGCATAATCAGGGTAAACAAATTGGACAGAAAGAACACTATGGCCAGGGGTTGGGACAAAGACACTGCAAGAAGGGGACAAGGTGTTACTCTTGCTACCTTCCACATCAGACAAATTACTCATGAAGTGGCAAGGTCCCTACACTGTCTTAAGACAAACAGGCCCCGATACATACGAAATTGAAGTGCCAGACAGACAACAGAAAAAATGAATTTACCACATCAATCTCCTTAAAAAATGGACGGAAAGACCAGGTCCAGGATGCCTTATCTGTCCTGGGAACTAAATAAATGAAATGGAAGTGACATATAGCCGGCTAGAAAATGAAGGTGAAATGAGTGATGGCACCATCAATTCTAACCTAACTATACAGCAAAGGTCAGAACTGGAGTACCTGCTATCCACCTATTCTTCAATATTAACCACCTGACCTGGTCTAGTACATGGGATAGAACATCACACTGAGGTCAATGCCCCCAAACCCATCAGACAGAAACCATACCGCTTACCCAAAAGGTACGAAACAACGAAGTAAAAGAGGTGGAAAAGATGTCTGAGCTAGGGCTAATTGAACCCTCCTATAGCAGATGGGCATTCCCAAAAGTGATAGTAAGTAAGAAAGAAGGTGGTATACATCTTTGCTTAGATTTCAGGCATTTCAACACAGTTTCTAAGTTTGATGCATACCCAGTGCCATGTATCAATGACATCATGGACAGATTGTGCAACACAAAGTACATGACCACCTTCGATCTAACTAAAGGGTATTGGCAGATCCCATTGGACAGGACCTCTAAGGAGAAAACACTGTTTAGTACTCCCATTGGGCTGTATCAGTTTGTCACCATGCCTTTTGGCCTTCATGGTGTGCCAGCCACCTTTCAGCATCTAATGGACAACACTTTACATCAGCATAGGTCCTACTGCTCGGCATACCTTGATGATGTCATAGTGTACAGTCCCACATGGGAGGCTCATCTGAAACATCTAGATGCAGTCCTTATGTCCCTTAGAACAGCTGGATTAACAATAAACCCCACCAAGTGCAGCATAGCTATACAGGAAACCAAATACCTGGGATTCATTATTGGTAATGGGATAGTCAAGCCTGAGATCGACAAGATGGATGCTATAGGCCAGTGCCCTAGACCACTCACCAAAAAACAGGTGAGATCATTTCTAGGCCTAGCAGGCTATTACAGAAGATTTGTGCCACACTTTGCCACATTAGCTACTCCTTTCACTAACTTAACAAAAAGACATCACCCCTCTTCAGTGAGATGGCCACCAGAGTGTGAAACTGCCTTCTGTACCATTAAAGCCCAGCTGTGTGGCCCCTGTGTTACAGAGTCCTGGTTTTTCTTTACCCTTCATAGTATAAACAGATGTTTCTGTTTCTAGTATAGGAGCAGTGCTATCCCAGATGGTAGAAGACAAATAATATCCTGTGATTTATTTAAGCCATAAACTACATGAGAGGGAAACCCGATATTCGGCCATAGAAAAGGAGTATTTGGCCATTAAATGGGCCATTGAAGCACTTAAATTCTACTTATGGGGAGCTGAATTTGAGGTAGTCACTGACCATAACATCCTTTGTTGGCTTCATGTCATGAAGGACAAAAACCCCAGAATCATGCGATGGTACCTGGCATTGCAGCCGTACAGATTCACAATACATCATAGGCCTGGTACTGCTAATAAAAATGCAGACTTCATGTCCCACTATGGGGCACATCTGAATGCATTGTCAGACCTTGGAGTAAAATATGAAATATGAAGGGCTGATTTTCAACTCTTCATCTGTTTTAGTTTGTGTTTAGGGTCCCCGAGGTGGAGCTTTGGGAGAGGGTGGGCTAAAGCTCCATCTCTCCCTCGTATGGGTGAGAGATCTGACAAGGGTGCATAAGAATGTTTTTGGGAGCTACCTTATTAGGAAGCTGCCCCATAGCTCCCTCTTAAGCATCAAAGAATGTCATAGAATACTCAAGTTCCTCCAGAGGTTTCCTTTTCTCTGCTTGTAAAGACTACTGTAGTAGCGCTAAAACTGTTTCTTTCCCATTGCCATCTATCCTGTTTCTCATTTTCCCCCTTTTTCCAGGCAAGCCACCTGGTAAAGGTCTCCTTATAATAATTGCCTTTTTCCTTTCATTACTTCTGTAGCCTTGGTATTCATACGTGCCCCCCCATGCAGCCTTAACAAGTTTGCTTGTGAAAGCCCAGTTGTGCCTAATAATCTAATGCTATTGCATTTTGACAGTATTTAGTGCTAGAATATATGTGTGCTGTGCACCACAGTGACTTTGCTGCACAGATCACAGATGTATGAGCCAGGCTGTCTTGGATAAAACCTTGTAAAAAAAAACTCCATGCAGCATGAACAGCAAAGCAGAGGTTTAGTGCTGCTGAAAGGTGACCCCCCCTTCTGCATTTGTGAGATGAGAGCCCCCACTCACACTTGCGAGATGCCCAAGAAGGACCTCCTAGTGGAGGATATAATTAGACTACATAGGGCCCGATTCTACAAGAGATACACCTAGCGTAACAGCACTTGCACCAAAAAGAATGGCACAAGTAACAAGTTATGCCAGCAGTTGCGATGTGCGGGATTCTACAATGTGGCCTGTGACATACTGCAGGCCACTTGCACCAGACAGCAGGTACACCAGCAGATGCACCATAAACCCCCTGCAACATGGTGCTAGGGGATTTATGGCAGCAGTTGCACCCTAATCTAGTAGAGCAGAAACAAAGTCCCCAATGTTGGGATTCTACAAGAACCCCCAGAGCAGAACCGGCAGCATAAGTATTTAGCTGGCATAACTGTACATATGTCCTCTGTGGGTTCTGTAGACCCACTGCACCCACTCCAGAATGTACCTCCCCATGCCTAGAACCCTCCGCCCATCAGCACCCCACAGGGCAGCCCACAACCCCCACAGCCCCGATCCCCAATAGTAGAGATGCCCAGCTGGGCATCTAGCACCCCCAAACCCTAAATGCCCTGCAGGGCAGTTCACACACATTATGCCCCCGAACCCTACACCACTATCAGCCCTGCAGGGCAGCTGTGTGTCCCCCCTCCTGATTCATGCCCAGACCTGATGTTTTGCCGCAAATGGTGAAAAGGAAAACCTGAGATCCCTGGTAGTCTAGTGGCCCCTCACCCAGCAGTGCCAGTCCCCCACTCCTCCACTCATCCCCAGCCAGTGACTGGCACAGCCCACCCCCTTTCACAGCCAGCCACCAACTGGGCTACACATGAGCCCTTGCTGTATAGACATGCTCAGAAATGAATGAATACTCATTCATTTCTGAGCACATCTATACAGTAAGCACTCATGTGGAGCTCAGTCGGTGGCTGGCCATGGAGGTGAGAGGTGGGCTGTGCCAGTCGCTGGCTAGGGATGGGTGGGGAGGATGAGGGTGGACTGGCACTGCTGGGTGAGGCAGGTGGGGGGCCACTAGACTACCATGGATCTTGGGCAGTTACTTTTTTACTGCTGTATTTGTGGCAAAACATCGGGTCGGGGCTTGTATTGGTCAGGACAGCTGCACTGTGGGGCTTTGGAGGGGCACTTACGCTTGCTGGGAGGGTCAGTGACTTGCAACATGCCCCTCAGGTACACCTTTAGGTTGGCATACCTTTCTGCATGTCGCAAGTTGAGGGACTTAGCCACGGAGACCCTGCCCCTTCTAGAATAGGGCGCAGGGTCCATGTTGTAACGGTGTTTGGTGCAAGTCACCTTTGGCAGTGACTTGCCCCAAGCTTCTTGAATTGGGTCCATGGTTTACTTTGGTAAAAGCTGTTACTATTTTACTAAAGCAAAAGCATTTTACTGTTTGTTTCCCTCTTCTAGTCGCCCAATCACATTGCTCAATAGTATGATATCCATACACTGATGCTATCAACATGATAAAATACAAATATTTTGTATTTTTTATTATCCAGGACTTTGATAAATAAATAGTTTGCTTTGATATGGTCCTGACTTATGAAAGCAGCACAAGTGATAGATAAATACAGAGGCATGAAGACATCTCTTATACATGAGTTTTGTTTTCCTGTGCTGTATCACGTTCTGAAATGTGAATGAAACATCTCTGCTAAAATGTGCAGAATTCCAGATAAATTTAATTGACGGGTTAAAATGTTTTATAAATATATGCTTTGGTTTGTCTGCTTTCTATATTTGTATACTTGTATTTAAATAATCTTACCATAGCATAGGAAAGGTGGGCCTGTTGAAGAGGAGTTGTCTCCTTACTGGGATACTTCTGAATGTGTCCTTAGTAGTCAGCTGGCCCCCAGATCTCCATAACTATGCTTTGGATCAAACAAGGGAGGAGCTACAAAGGGCATAATATTTTATTTTCATTCAGAAGTGATATTTTCTGTGTTTAATAAGATGTACTGCATGTAAAAAGGCCCTAATGATTTTTATAAGCTTCATATAAGAATTCCATTACTGGAAAATAAAGATTTAAGTGTATGAGTTTTGTAGGCGGAGTCTGACATAATTACATGATGATCACTAGGTTAAAAGGAGGATCAAGCCTGTGACATGTCGGATACATTTTGGGATCAGCCCTGTTCTGATCCATTGGGAATTCTACACCTTTTTTCAGACTAGTATCCATTTATTTATGTTCCTACGCGACTTTTGCTGGTATAGCCTGTGAGAACAGATATGTATTTCTGTGTCTTTTGATTTGATTTCTGTGTTATCACACGTACTGGTTTATTTTGTTCTGTTGTTATTTCAATAATTTTTGAAGGCTTGGCTAATTAGCCTTGTCGCCCTACGCTTGGTGTCAGTGTCCATCATTGCATCCTCACCCTTTGACACCCATTAAAGTAAATTCTGGTGTTTGTTTTTTTTTAAAACAAGCAAGGAATACTTTTTTTTGCCTTAGTTAAGTTCCTCTAGCTCTCAGCTTAATGAGATGGCCGATTCTTGTATAGCAAGCTGCAAATTCTTGGGTTACACAAATAACACAACCCAAGAATTTTTTGTGCACACCAAAAATGGAATTATTGGGTTGCACTTAAATGTGCAATCAAAGAATTCCGTTTTTTTATGTGCACAAAAAAGTACTCGGTCGCACTTAAATGTGTGACGCAAGAATTCCATTTTTGGTGAACATAAAACATTTTTTGTGTCTCGCATACCTTGAGTCATAACTTGGCCATTTTACAGTATTTGAGTACCAGATTTTGAAATACTGTTTACACTGGAATAGGATCATAATGCACTACCCAGTGGGCCAAAGGCTGGCCTTGCACACAGCATTTCTTTATAACTTTTTTTTTTACATTTTGATCCCAAGTTATGAACTTGGTAGCTAGAATGTGTTAAATTCCACCCAAAAGGTGGTTTTGCAGAGTGACTGCAAAACCATCTTTTGACCTATATTTGAAAATTCTGACCATATCTGTTCATGAGGTACAAAATATTTTATGTACCTCATACTACCACCTCACTAACACTAAACTGTTGTCCATAAGTTTTAAGTGTTTAAAAAGTTATACAAGTATGAAAGGTTTCATTCATTTAAAAAAATTCTATGTAGTTTTTAGCTATTTTTGTAAGTGAGCTTTTTAACATGCATACACAAACAATTAATTGTACTTTACTTAAAACTACTTAACTTTTTTAACAAATGTACCAAGGACCAATCTCCAGCTGATGCCTACAAAGATGTACATTTTACAGCTCAGCTCCTTGTCATTTTTAGTTGCTGTATATAGAGCATAAATTGAGGTACTAATCTGGCATAAATGCATAATTTCAACTTTAAAGGCAACATAAACCCTCTCATATATATTTTTTAACATAACTATAAATCTGGGCATGTTTGAAGTCTGTTTAATCACTCCGGGGTATTGTTTCATGTATTTGTTTTGAAATGGTCCTATTTTGTCTTTATTTAGGGTCCCATTTTTTGTGTACATTCTATTTGTAGCACCCTACCTTTGGGGCATCTCTCTGGATCCCAACTCTTGAAGCACTTGAATGAACTGCCCACCTGAACCAACCTCCGGGAACTATGTTGGGTAAGCAGGGTCTGGGCTCTCCCGACCCCACAGAGAGTCCCCAGACCCCTGGGAGAACTGGAGAATTGGCCAACATTGGGCATGTGGTCGGACCATGAGGTGTTCACCATTGCCTCACCCGACAGTAGGGGGATTTTTCCTGTTTTTTCCACCCAGGAGCTCAGACATGCAATGATGTCCAGCCCAGCATGCACACACTCCTACGTGCACCCAGAGGACATCCAGTGGACTCCAATCCCCTGCAAGCTGCACCTGAACTCTGCATCATCCCCAGTCTCTGCCAGGGGTTGAAAGTGCTGCAGGATGAGAGAATACACCCTTCCAGGGGAAGAAGAGCAGCCCTAGTGCACTCCGTCCTTCTCCATCCCCACTGACCTCCAACAACCCATGCTTGCTTCTGAACCAGGTGTGGTGTCCAGTGCCTCAACCCTCAGTGCCACCTTGCCAGCCCATTTAGTGTCTCATATTAAGTATGTCTTTTTACAATCCAGTATTAATTTTTACAGCTGTATAATGGAGCTATGCATGCTATCTTGTTTTTTCACAGAAAGAGAAGGGAGCACAAGCATGTCACTGAATTCTTAATGAATTTACAGATGTTGGAGTTGAAGCACAATCACTCTGCTAATTAAAGCCCTCTGCTGCCTCCCCCCCCCCACCACCACTGCTCTATTTTCTTGCTGCATGGGTGTGGTGGCACTGTTCCTAGCAACACAGTGAGGTTTCTGAGGGAAGAGAAGAAACCCAACCATTCTGGATTCTGTGCAATCTCCAGCCTTGGAGTTTTGCCCTATCCTGTATTTGTACTTTAAACTCATGAGGTTCAGATCATGGATTCTGTAGAAATCTGGCTTTGAAACTCTTGCCTATAGTGATATTTATCTGCAGCAAAATCCCTTT
Organism: Neoceratodus forsteri; assembly: GCA_016271365.2. NCBI lineage: Eukaryota > Metazoa > Chordata > Ceratodontiformes > Ceratodontidae > Neoceratodus > Neoceratodus forsteri. The sequence continues at coordinate 1,272,553,654 of CM057450.1, read as the reverse complement.
GCTGGTTTGTATTTGCTTAAAAAATGGTTTGATTTCAGCCAGTGCTTGGAGATTGAACAATATCACAGAGCTGATGCTGACCTGTCAATTTGTTTGCATGGCATGCCAAGAGGTGCATGAGATTGATGTTCTGATCTGTCACATTATGGGTAAAAAAAGGCTTATCCACTTCTCTCAGTGATGCTGAGTTAAAAGTTGTCAAAGAGCCTCACGTAAAAAGGTAAGGGCACAAATCGATCTTTTTTTCAGACACCAGACAATTCTGCATTTCTTATGCATAGTTGATTCATTTACCTTTTTTAGATCCCCAAAAAGAAAAGGTCATGGCACAGATTGATCTCTTTTTTCAGACACCAAATATATTAGCATTTCTCATACATAGTTGATACATTTATTTTTTTACAGAAATAGATCCATGAAGAAAAGGTAAGGACACAAACCAATTTCTTTTTGTCAGACATCAAACATTTCTGCATTTCTAATGCATATTGATATTTTTTTACGCAGTTTGCATGGTATAAAGGATGCAGCATAAGATGGAGCTCCCCTTCCAAAACATTTTAGTTTTTGTTTCACAGCTTACACAATTATTATAGCATCGTGTAAATGACCTTTGTTTTTACTGATATGTAAGTGCAGCGTGTTGTTTTATATCAGCAATGAGACCTTTCCATCTGGCACCCTGAGCTCAAATCCATCTTGTTGTTAGTGCTGTCAGGCTGGTACACATTACAGTCAGATAGGGTGGGTGGGATTAATGAACGTGGTCAATTTAGTTTTGGAAAGCCTTCAGTCTTAGCTTCTCCTCAGAGGGATGTTTTGTTTTGCATCATTTCCTGACTGGATTGTCGTTGCAAGTCAACATCTTGGTAGGTTGTGAAGCTGAAGCAGGCAAAATGGGTGGGACAAACAAATATTTTTAGACTTGACTGTCAGATTTCGAGTGGAAGTATTACTGTATTTAGATTTTTTTTTTTGGTAGGGCTGTCCTTGACTTTGTAAAACAAGCATGTGTGTGAATGAAGCCAAGAAGGGGTATGTTATATTTCCCCAACATCTCTTGATCAAATATTTCCTGAACCTCCCTTCTTCACCTCACTTATGGCAAGAGTCCCTAAGCCTCCAGTAAACTGAAACTCTGTGGTTGCAAAGACAACGACGTGTGTGTGTAATGGTGAGCAACTTTCCAGTGTAAAATGGTATTCTCTGTGCATATTTTGCTTCCAGTTTCAGAGCAGTGAAAAACAGAAAATGCTGTTCATGCTCCACCTGCTCTACAAGACAATATAGCATATGCATATATTGTGTACCTTACTACTGCGTAACAAAGAAATGCATTTTGTATAGCTTTAGGATATACACATTATTTGGGCATTCAGATTATTTCTGAGCCCTCACCCTTCCCTCTACAGATTTTTCTAGGACCCACAAAATTTTCAAGACTCCTATTCTACAGACTCCATATTATATTAAGTAAATAGAAATGCTACTTTGGGGCACACCATTTTCTTTTTAAAGTGCTTTATATACTTTTACAGCTTGTCTGATCAGAACTCGGCTTTACTGTGGGGCTAGCCTTGCATGTTCTTTACTCACATGATATGGCATCATGTGAAAATCTGCTTTTTCTTCAAGGAGTAAACAAATTGCAATAAAGGGGCAAAAAAAGGAACATTTTGCTGGTCTATGTCTTTGCTGCCTTGGTGATATTCATGGAGCATACATGAAAAGCAGACACGCTGAATGACTACACTAACCAAACTGAAGAATGATCTAATCCGAACTGCTCATGAAGTGTTGAGTCTGGGGTTAAGTTGACAGGAGCCAGTTTTGACTACAGCATTAAACCATCTTTAGAGACTGCTGAATGAAATTCTAGCCAGGTGTTGTATCGGAAAGAAATTTCTAAAGTTTTGGTGCCTGGAAGATTTAAAAAACATAGCATTGCATCAACAGAATAAGTAGACAATGTGCTTTGATTGGCGCACATTGCTTATTATTTAAAACAGCTAACACATACTTGTGTCTTGTCATAGAAGGTAAGGTTAACCTGTAACTGACACAACTCAAATTGAATCAGTGAAGGGCAAATTATGCAAACATAAAACATTGCCAGCAGAATTAGGCCTCAAGGTCTATCTTGTCTGCTTGAAAACCTCAGCTCACAGTTCAGACAACTGTTGTTGCCCCCCCTCCCCATTCCATCCCTCCTGCCAAAGTTTCACTATCTGCTTTCATCACCTGGTCAATTCTGCCTCTACTTGTAGCTTGCCCATGAACCTATCCCATCCCTTATTAAAACTCACCATTGAATCCTGTGAGATCACCTCCTCAGGCAGCGTGTTTCAAGCAGCCACCAGCCTTTCTGTGCAGTAATGCTTCCTCAACTCTGTCCTGAACCCCCCACACCAGTTTCAGTCTATTTCCCCTTGTGGTCTCTTCCCCCTTCAACCTAAACATACCCTCAGTACTAGCTTTGTTTATGCCCTTCAAGTACTTAAAGGTCTCGATCATATCTCCTCTGTCCCTTCTATCCTCTAGGGAGTACATGTTGAGGTCTCTTAGTCTCTCCCCATAGCACTTCTCCCTCATTCTATGGATCATCTTGGACACCCTCCTCTGGACTCCCTCCAGGAGCCTGATGTCCCTCTTTAAGTATGGGTGCCAGAACTGCACACTCCAAATGTAGCCTCACCAATTGTTTTTATCATGGGAAATGCTAATTGCATATCAAAACCGTTGAACTGTATTTGTAGCTAGTTAGTTTTTGTTAACCAGGTAAATACCCTACATATACAGGGCCTATAGAGTACTGACTAAACATATGTGTTTTCCCACCTGTGGTACAAAATGATGTTTCACTAGCATGGAATGACATTCTGGCAGGGATTTCAAAAACATTTTCACCTATGGGACTCATGAGATGGGGTGCAGCAGCATCTCACTTCTCTCAGCTGCATCACTACCATCACTTTGCTTGCAGCCATACTGGCTCTGACCAGAGTTTGTTTCTTACAGTTGTGCCAAATATCTATGAGGCATGCCACAGTCAGATGAAGAAATTGCTGAACCAGGCCATGGGCAGTGTTTCCCACTGTACATCCAATGTATAGACCTGTACAAACTCACTACATGCATACTTCTCACTCACACAGTAGCACATTGTAGCATACCTGCTGTTGACTCCTTCTCCTCCTCCTCCTCTTCTGGCCTTGGCTGTAGCAATACCCCATTCTACTGGATGTCTACTCTCTTTAGTGTTGCAGTCCTTCCAAGTGAACAGACCAGTGTTAACATTCTTATGTCTTTGCAAGAAATGCTTGACTCCTGGATTAGCAGAGCAGGTTTGCATGTTAGGTTCTTTATTACAGATAATTGGAAGAACATAGTAAAAGCAGTTTATGATGGCCACTTCCAGGGAATCCACTGCTTTGATCATACATTGAACCTTGTTGTCACTGGTGCTCTACAGAGCAGTGTGGGTGCTTCTTATATCGCTGATACTTCAAGAGACATCTGTAGCCATTTCCATCATTCTGCTAAGGCAACCAGAGAGCTGCAAACTGTTCAGGACCAGCTTGGTTTACCAAACCATTGGCTAATCCAAGATGTCAATACATGATGGAACAGCACATTTCATATGTTGCAGCACTTGCTGGAACAGAAGCACTTTCTATATGAGTTATCAATCGAGCAGGGTATTGATGGGGTACTGCTACACCAGGATTGGAACATCATTGAGGGCATGGTTAAGGTTCTGTCTCTCTTTGACAGAAGCACCCATGACCTAAGTGTAGTCGAGGCATAGGTCAGGAAGCATAGACAAAAAAGGAGAAGTTGAAAAATGTGCAGGTAACTTTTCATTATTATCATTATTATTATTATTAATAACAATAACATAAAAATAGTTGTACAGGACAGTGTTTTGCAAGGCAGTACAAATGAAAACAATCCTTCATGTGAGAGACTCTTTTCAATTTAAATTTAAATCACAGTCTCTGTCTCTCTCTCTCTCTCTCTCTCTCTCTCTCACTAGCCAAACAAAACATTGCTTTCTTTTTATAAGTTGTTTTTCCCTAGCAATTACATTCTGCATCCTCTTCTCCTTAAGCTATATCTCCTGTTTTCACACATTGTAATAAAATGTTGTAATTGCCCTTCCTGTGACCAGCCTGAAGAACACATCTAGATTTGTTAATAGGTGCCACCATTTAGTACATTCTGGCCAGAGCTGACTGGCTGCCTGCTTACAACTCTGTCAACAGGCTTATGAAGGTCAAAAGGTTTCTCAAGGTCAATCTTCCTTTGTTTCAAGTTGCTATTGTTTCTAAGTCCAAGTACTGTAGCTTTCTGTAATCATTCCAACCATATAATTATATATATATATTTGCAAACCAAGGGATCCCAGTTTTACATAAAGATTCACATATATTGTTTAACCACAGAGAAGCAAGGAGAGAAAGAAAGAAAGAAAGAAAGAAAGAAAGAAAGAAAGAAAGAAAGAAAGAAAGAAAGAAAGAAAGAAAGAAAGAAAGAAAGAAAGAAAGAAAAAATTGGGGAAGCTGTGGGGCCATCATAGTGGCTAGTTCTTAGGTACCACAAGAAATATTGTGCAATCAGACAGGCAAGAGACAGACAAGTGGCAGAAAAGGAGATGACAAAACAGATACTTGCTTTTAACTCTCTCTCTCTCTCTCTCTGCATAACAAATAGGACAGGGTCTTTCCCAACCCTGTCACACTAAACTCAAGTACAGCTTCACTGAGTCCAGTCATTCCAGCTGGCCTTCTCTTCATGTCATTCATGGAGCATTTCCAGGAGTGCATACACAGCACTATGGACTTGTTTCCAGAACCCAACAAACAACTAACTGTTGGGTTTGCTAGGGAGCTAAGATCACAGTTTGCAACTATGCATGACAATACTAGCTACCTGTTCACAACCTTGTTAGAACTAAGATTCAAATGTGAGGCACTGTGTCTGTCCATGCAGAATCACAGAGTGAGTGAGTACCAGAAGCAACTATGTAGTGAACTGGAGGAAGTCATGGGGGAGATGTACCTGTTGCATTCAGAGGATGCTGGGGGGGTCAGATGGTTCTGGAATGACTGAAGTGAGTGGCACTGGCAGACCAACATAGAAACATAGAAAGTGACGTCAAAAGGGGACAACAGTATCCATGTAGTCTGCCCAAGTGACAGTGGTGTAAGTGGTGGCATGAGGTTGCCTGCTGATGCAGGAAGACAGGGTGAGTAGGCAAAACAGATCCATGACACAGTGCCTCAGGTTGCAAAAGCACATCATTATGACTGGTCGCTGCTCATGAGTTCTGTGCTGAACAAGAAGTGGCAGAGGACATGTTTGTTGCTGCATTGTGCTGAGCAGATACTCACTAATTATTTGGATTAGCCAATTGTGGACTTTAATGTTTTTTGTTTGTTTATCTTTTAAATTATTTTCCCCTCCTGGTCACTGGCTACTGGAATTTCTTCAGTTGCCCCAACTGTTCCTGCCCTGTCTGAGATCTTCCCTACCTGGGAACCTCTGGACCACCAACCCACCTACAACACACCCTCAGGTAACCCACTGGCTTGCGCCCCCCCCCCAAGGCAGGGCTGCCTTCTACTCTTCATTGCTTCCTTACAAGTAGCCATTTATCTGATGGTGGAGGTAAAGATCAGGAGGCATCAGTACCTAGGAGGGATAGTATCTGATGTTGGCATGGTGCTGGGGTATGATGTCATCTATCCAGTCACTGGGGTTTTTCCCTTATTCTACGTGGGCAGCAAACCCTGAAAGGTAATCATCCAGAAACATTTGTACTCTATGTACAAGTTGAGGTTGTTCAGGTCCAGGATGGGTTGGAGATCCCCTGTCTTCTTGGGAACCAGGAAGAAGTGGGAGTAGAACCCCCTTCCCTGTTGGAACCAGAGAATGGGCTCTATAGCCTTTTTTTGCAGCAAGGCTTAAATATTGAACCATATGAGGGGAACATGTCCTGTAGTATATGCAGATGGACCTAGAGGATTTTTTGGAAGCCACTTCAGAAACTCTAGAGTGTGGCCGTGCTAGATGAGCTGCAGCACCCAGTTGTCTGTAGTGACTTCCCTCCACCTGTCCAGGTGGAGGGAGAAATGCCCCCCACTACTGCCTCCTGATGCCCTGTGAGAGGGGGTTCTGACAAGTAGTCAGGAGGTGGGCGCAACCTCTGGCTGGGCTATGGTCACACCTCTAGTGGCCTGGGAGGGGGGGGCTGGGGCAGGTGCAGGTGCAGGAAGGGCAGCACTTGCTTTGCATTTTCCCTGCATCTTGGGGAGGTCAGGCCTGTCACTGGGAGGAGTGGCGAAAAAGGACCCTGTGACTCAGCTTCAACTGGTTGTGGTACACGGAGTGGAACAACTTCAAGGGCCACCTGGAGGTTTGGAGCTCAGTGATAATGTCTTAAACATCACCTTAAACAGCTTGGAACCCCTAAAGGGAGCATCTGTAATGCTGGATTGGACATCTGGAACAAATCCCAAGACTCTAAGCCCGGTATGGCACCTCATGATAATGCCAACAGCAGTTGTCTGGATGGAAGAATCCATGGCATCATATGCTGCCCTGAAGACATGGGTGCCAACATCTAATCCAGTCTTCAGGGCCCAAAGGGTTTGTTGCTTCAAAGGGTCATCTGGCATGGCCATGACCACCTCTCTAGCCTAGTCACACAACAAGTTTTGGTATTGTGCCATATGGGCTAAGCAGTTAAGGGCCCAGATGGCCAGGGTGGCAGATGCAAAGGTACACTTGCCTACTTGGTCCAGCTGTCCCAATTCTTTGTCTGGAGGGAGGGCAGCAAGGTGCTTCAGCCTCTTGGTGCAGTCTTGGGCTGTGTTAATAATGACAGTCTACTTTTTGGGTGCTCATCAAAGTAGGATTTGCCAAATAGAGCATGGTAAGGCCAGTGAGCCTTCTTAGAGACCACTGGAACAGTATGGGGATGGTGCCATGCCCTATTAGCATCTTCATAGTACTCAATGAATGGGGGGATAACCAAGGGAGAGCATTAAGCTGATGAAGGTAGACCACCAGGTGGTGATGTTCTGAGTCCTATTCCTCAGTCTCTCACCCCTTAGTGGCTTGGATATGCTTCATGATATCCACAAAAGTAGGGTCATCAGCAAGTAATTTGGGGCCATCAGCAGGCAATCTGGGGACATTACTGGATTCTTCTTCATCACTCAAGGAGTCTTCCACAAAGGAGGAAGACTCAGAACTGGCACTGTCACTTGTGGTGGAGTTGTCATCCCCACTGTTGAACAGTTGGCGGTCAATTGGCTGAGCAGGGGTGCCTGCATCAGTAGGGCTACCGGGAGTATGAGGAGCATTTTGGCCTGGGTGGGTCAGGGCTGGAGTTATGGGGTCCTGAGGATGCCCCAGGGGGTGCATCTAGGATGACCCACCAGGTGAAGGGATCTGCAATTGCCTGAAGGTCCATAATGCTGAGATAAAGCACTATGGACCCCCAGGCATTGGATAGTTATACATTGGCTGGGGTCCTACAGGCACAGGGTAAGGATAAGCAAGCACCAGTCTCCCAGGTGAGGTGTACAAGTAGGCTGGCATCAAACCCCCAGCTGGAAGAGCTGGCTACCCAGGCTGAAGTCCTATGGGGCTGGAGGTGGTACAGGCACCGGTCCCCCTGGTAGTGGCAGTTGGAGGACTGGAGCAGGCCCCTTGGGCATTGGTAGTGGGAGGGCCAGCAAAGGCCCTGCTGGTGCCAGAGGTGGTAGGGCTACTGAAGGGCCCTCAGGCTGTGAAAGAACTGGTGCAGGCCCAGCGGGTGATGGCCTGGGTCATGCCAGGGGGATCCATAGGTGCCATTGTAAGAGCAGCTGGTGCTGGAAAGGATGATCCAATAGTTGAAGGCTGAGGGGAGTCTGGGCTCTGGGAGACACCGGTGCTCTGTAGTATCTGCCCCTGTGAAAGGGGCGGAACTAATGGAGGTCCTGGGGTCAAGACGGGTGTCGGGGATGTGAGTGGTGAGGCAGCAAGTAGAGAACTTATGCCAGCAGCACCTGCACTGGCCAGAGAGCTGCCTGCATAGGAGTGTGCAGAAAACAGGGGCTGAAAAAGTAGGGGCTTTGGGGGCAGGATATGGAAGACCCTACCCAAGGAGCTCCCACCTGTAACAGAGATCTGGGTGGGTGGTAGGACCACCAGCAGCCCTGAAAAGGTAAGGGCATGCTGGGCCAAAGAAGTCAACTCTAAGGGAGGAAAACCCTGAAGCAGTCAGTTTAGGAGCCTTGTGTAGCAACCGTGAACAGGAACCAGACCTGGGGCAGTCCCAGTCCTTGTCCTGATTCCTGTGCTTCTCCAAAGAGTTGTCCTTGGATTTGGATGCAGATGAGCCTGAGGACTGGGCTGTGGAGGTGGAGGAGCTCCGGGTCTGCAAATCCCATTCCCTCTGGGTGACCTTCTGCTGGAGGAGATGACTATCCAGGGTTCTCTGGCGGTGTCTCCTGGTGGCCAGGTTAAACTTCTGGCAGACCTCACAGGCTTGCTCATCTTTGTATGGGACTAGGCAGAAGAGACAAGCAGAGTGGCCATCCTTGTCTTCGATCGTATTGCAGCAGGTGCACTTAGTGGAGTGGTTGGAAGAAGAAGATGGTTGAGACGGACATAAAAGAGCACCGCAAAAACTCAATGTTTAACTAAATAAATGAGAAAATAAAGTGCAGTAAATGCTGGAAATTGGTGGTTGCCTGTAGCTGTGGCAGAGTCTGTGGTCCAATGAGTATTGGTTGACAGTGGTAAAGAACTGAAGAGGACATGGTAGCCACCCACCTTATACAGGGTAGGCTGGTGTCAGCCTCTGACTTCGGAGGTGGGGGGGGCCCCTCTGATACACTGCTAGCAAGGAAGGTTTTTGTGTGGCCCTAGTGCCTGATGGCTTAGTTCGACCAGTGATGGCCAGCTGAAAGAGATATTCTTGAAGCAAGATCTAGTGTTTTCCTTTAAACTACATTTACGCTGCCTGTCTCTGCATCAATATAGTGTGTTTTCACAACCCAGTACTACCATTTACCCATGCTGATCAGAAAAAGTATTTGTCTATTTTGTGGTGTTTTTTCATGTCTACAGTATTTTTAATAAATGTACTGTGTTATGGTTGAATACCTGCATAGCTGAATACCCAAATACCCTGGGTGTATATTTATCAAATATTCGATGAATACACAATTTATGTATTTGCACACACCTAGTAAGATAAGCATCATATGCATAAGTTAAACATTAGACAATAAATATTAGCTAGACCATTCTTTAAAATTTAAAACATTTATATTTAATAATAGCATTAAAGCACTTCAGGTGTTGGGCTACATAGAAACATAGAATTTGACGGCAGATAAGGACCACTTGGCCCACCTAGTCTGCCCATTTTCCTACCTAACAGATAAGCTGCAAATCCTAGTTAACCAACAGCTTACTTCCTCCTACCCCCCACTAGGACTACCTTATGCCTGGCCCATGCATTCTTGAAGTTCCCCACTGTTCTTGACTCCACAACCTCCTCAGGGAGGCTGTCCCATGCATCCACAACCCTCTCAGTGAAAAAATACTTCCTCACATTACCTCTGAGCTGTCCCCCCTCTATCTTCAAATTGTGCCCCCTTGTTCTTGCACATCTCTTTTTCTGGAAGATGCTACCCTCTTGGACTTTGTTAATTCCCTTGAGGTACTTGAAAGTTTCTATCATGTCCCCTCTCTCCCTCCTTTCCTCTAGAGTATACATATTAAGCTCCTTTAGTCTTTCGCATGTCTTCTGGTGCAGACCCTGCATCATTTTGGTTGCCCTCCTCTGGACAGCTTCCACTCTGTCTATGTCATTGCCGAGATGGGGTCTCCAGAACTGCACACAGTACTCCAGATGGGGTCTCACCAACTGTCTGTACAGAGGGATAACAACTTCCTGTTTTCTACCATTGATGCCTCTTCCTATGCATCCCAGTATCCCCCCCCTGCTTTCCTTACTGCCTTCTCACATTGCTTGCCCACCTTTAGGTAATCTGATATAGTACCCCCAGGTCCCTTTCTATTTTACTGTTGTCAGTATCTCACCCCCATTGTGTACACTTCCCTGGGTTTTGTTTCCCATGTGCATTACCTTGCACTTCTTTGCATTGAATCTGAGCTGCCATACATTTGACCATTCCTCCAACCTTGCAAAGCCCCTTCTCATCCTTTCCACTCCATCTTGTGTATCAACCCTGTTGCAGATCTTTGTGTCATCTGCTAAGAGACATACTTTTCCTTCCAGTTCCTCTGCAATGTCACTTATAAAGACATTAAAAAGGACTGGTCCCAGTACTGAACTCTGTGGTACCCCACTAGTAACCCTCCTTTCTTCACTCTGTATTCCATTTACTTCTACCCTTTGCGTCCTGTTGTCTAGCCAATTTTTTATCCAGGCTACCACCTTGGGACCCACTCCAAGGCTGGCTATCTTGTGAATTATTTTTTTGTGTGGGACTGTATCAAATGCCTTGCTAAAATCTAGGTAGGCCATGTCCACAGCCCCTCCCTGGTCTACTACTTTGGTCACCCAGTCAAAGAAATCTATTAGATTCATCTGACACGACCTTCCCATCATGACTCCATGCTGCCTTGGGTCCTGTGCCCCACTGGCCTCTAGGTACTCAACAATTCTTTCCTTCAGAAATGATTCCATCATTTTTCCTACCACTGAGGTCAAACTAACTGGTCTGTAGTTTCCTGCCTCTGTCCTGCTCCCACTTTTGTGAAGAGGAATCACATCTGCCCTCCTCCAGTCCTCGGGTACCACCCCATCCTCCCATGATTTGTTAAAGAAAGTAGTCAGCAGTGTCACTAGTTCTACCCTTAGTTCTTTTAGAATTCTTGGGTGAATCCCATCAGGCCCCATTGCTTTGTCCACCTTCAATTTTATCAGTTCTTTCAGAACCCTTTCTTTCTGTAAATGGACTGGTATTGACCCCATCTTAGAGTGTTTCTCTTGTTTGGTTTAGGTAACTCCCCTCCTCTTCCTTGTGAATACTGAGCAGAAATATTCGTTCAGTATCCCTGCTTTTCACTGTCACCCTACCCACATTCCCTCCCTTTATTAAGCTTCAGTATCCCTCCTTTGGTCTTTCTTCACTCCTAATGTACCTATAAAGGTCTTATCCCCTTCTTAACAGAATTGGCTATCCTTTCCTCGGTTTGGGCCTTTGCTATTCTGACTGCCTTACCAGTCTCTTTCTGCTTTAACTGATAAAGTTCTCTGTCCTGCTCCTTCTGTGTTTCCTTATATTTCCTGAATGCTGTCATTTTCTCCTTAACCTTCCCTGCCACCTCTTTTGAGAACCATAGCGGTTTTTTCCTTCGTTGTGTTTTATTGATTTGCTTTACACAAGGGCTTGTTGCCTCTGTGATGGCTGTTTTGATCACTCCCCATTGTTCCTCCACCCCTCCTTCTTCCCTGTTTGCTAGTGCTTTTCTGAGGCACTCTCTCATTTTCCCAAAGTCGGCCCTCCTAAAGTCCAGTACTCTTGCCTTTGTATGGCTTGATTGTATGGCTGTGTTTATCGTGAACCACACTGTTTGGTGGTCGCTTGTTCCCAGATGGCTACCCACTTCTAAATCTGAGATTCTTTCTCCATCCCCATTTGAGAGTACCAGGTCTAAGATTGCTCCCTCCCGAGTGGGTTCCAATACTAGCTGTCTGAGGCATGCCCCCTGTAGGGCATCAAGAATGACCCTGCTCTTGGATGTACCTGCAGCAAAGGTGCTCCAGTTAACATCTGGCATATTCAGGTCCCCCTTCAACAATATCTCCCCTTTTTCTGCCATTCTAAGAAAGACTTCTATCATCTCCTTGTCCATTCCCTCCCCCTGAGAAGGGGGTCTGTATACAACCCCCATACGGATTGTGGTGCCATTTCCTGTCTCCAGGGTGACCCAAAGTGCCTCATCTGCTCCCTGTTTACTCTTTAGTTCTGTTGCTTTGATCCCTTCCTTTACATAGAGAGCCACCCTCCTCCTCTTTTACCCTCCCTGTCCCTCCTGTAGATTGTGTATCCTGGTATGTTGACATCCCAGTCATGGTTCTCTGTGTACCATGTTTCTGTGACTGCCACAATATCTAGGCAACCCTCTTCCATCAAGGCCACTAGTTCAGGGAGCTTGTTACACAGACTATGGGCATTGGTACTCATCACCCTCCACTTTTTGATAGCCTTACCCCTTTTAGCCCCATTTCTGTCCTTACTGCCTTTGCCTTTTTTACATTTAAATCTGTTCTTCTCCCTAATAACTTTTGTACCTTGGTGCTTACCTCACTAATCACCATATTTTGTGGGGGGAGGCTCAGATTTCCCTGCTCCTTGTCAGTGCCTCTCCCCTTGGCTAGTTTAAATGCTTGTCAATGAAGCATTTAAACCTCTCACCTAGGATCCTGGTTCCCCCCTTGGACAGATGCAGACCATCGCACCAGTATAGGTCTGCATCCCTCCAGGTGGCTCCCCAGTCCCCAATGAAGCCAAAACCCTGAGCTCCACACCAGTTTTCAACCACTCATTGAATTCCCTGGTGAGAAGTGCCCTAGCATCTCCCTTGCCAAAGACAGGCAGTACCTCCGAGAAGGTTACCGTATGCGCTACTTGTCTAAGGCCCCTTCCCAACTCTATAAACTTCTCTTGCACTGCTCTGATCCCATTCCTAGCCAGGTCATTTGTCCCTAGGTGGACAATGACATCCAGCTCCCTCCCTCGTGCAGCTCCTTCCACGATCCTGAGGAGTCACTTCCTGTCCCTCCAAGCCGTGGCGCCAGGAAGGCACCTTACCTCCCTCTTCCCTTCCTCACCCATTTCTACCCCCCTAATGATTGAGTCCCCCACCAGGAGTTGTTTCCTTCCCCTGTGGGGTCCCATGCCACCCTCCTGTGGGTCTCCTTTGTGAAGGTTTCCAGCATCCTCCTTGGTCTCCACTGCAGGTGCCTCCATAGAGGAACCACTATCCACCAGAAGAGTGAATGAATTGTGGAGAGGTACAGCTGGAGGGATGCAACTCTGTTCCACCACCCTCTCCCTCCTTGAGCCCACCCTGGTCCAGCCTCTCCTCTTTCTTGGCAATCTCTGAGGTAGTGGCATTGGCCCTGGTGGTCCCTGGGTGGGGGAGGAGGTTTCATGAATCCTAGCCAGGTCAGCCTGGAGATGGGCAACCTCCTCTCTCAGACCAGAGAGATGCCTGCAAATAGGGCAGCATCGCAGCCTCCAGAATGTCTCCCGGAACACTGCCGCTCCACAGCCATTGCACTGCACCACTACTATCATGTCTTATTTTGTGTCCTCTCTACTGTTTCTCTGGATGCTTACTCTCTCCTTTCCTTAAAACTCTGACCCTTCCTGTTCTGGGACAGCAACTTCCTATTTTCTTCAGTAGCCTCCTTCTTCCTTGCTCAATATCAGACCACCAGCAGCTGGGGGGGGTGGAGAGTGAGCTACTTTTTTTACTTTAGGGTTGACAAAACCAATGTTTCTCTATGATCCTTTCCTTCCTACTGCCAAACAGGAAGTTCCTGTTGACAGTCAAATCCAGTGGCTATAAAAGTAGAACTGGCTTAGGGTGGTGGGTGGGATGGAGGTCAATTAGTAAGAAAAAAGGCTAGCAACAGGAAGTTGTAATTTGACTCACCTGCTTTTCTAGTGTCTAAACCACACCCCCAGGTAAGCTCTCTTTCCTCCTACTGGTTTAGCAAAGTCACCTGATACAGTTCCTTTCCCTGCACAGAACACACACTGCCTTTCTTTCTTTTCTTTTTTTTAACCCTAAATAAGACCCCTTCTACTTCTAATAAAGTTATCTGTCTACTTAATCTTAACTGACACTGACTCCTGCTGAGATATAAGTTTTAAATTAACAAGAAAATGTAGCTTCTTTTAGTTAGCTGCTTTCTGCTCTACAAGCAAGGCTAGCAACAGGAAGTTGTAATTTGACTCACCTGCTTTTCTAGTGTCTAAACCACACACCCAGGTAAGCTCTCTTTCCTCCTACTGGTTTAGCAAAGTCACCTGATACAGTACCTTTCCTGCACAGAACACACACTGCCTTTCTTTCTTTCTTTTTTAACCCTACATAAGACCCCTTCTACTTCTAATAAAGGTATCTGTCTACTTAATCTTAACTGACACTGACTCCTGCTGAGATATAAGTTTTAAATTAACAAGAAAATGTTGCTTCTTTTAGTTAGCTGCTTTCTGCTCTACAAGCAAGGCTAGCAACAGCTACCTTTGTTTATTTATTATTTATTTATTTAGCTTTTGTTAACCAGGTAAGTACACTAGACAAGACAATTGCCTATTTTCAGGTACGACCCGGGAGAGTACAGGAATAACAGATTTAAGTACATGAAATGACATTGTACAAATTAGACAAGTTACAGTTCATGTGAGGACAGTAAGATTACAGATTCAACACAGCATACGAATCATGGTAAGGCATAGATTATACAGTACGAACATAACAAATCAGACACCTTGTGGAAGTTAAGAGCAGTACCGGGGTACAGTATTGAGAGCCTTCAGATATGATACTAAATACAGCTTGGTGACCTCAGGGAGTTGGGTCTTTTGCAGAGGAGTGCTGTGATGGATTAATTTTTGGGGGTTTAGGACAGCCACAAGCTGAGGACAGTTTAAGGTGATTCCATAAGGTGGAGCGAAGACACACCTGTGAGCGCGAGGCACGGCCCTGGCAGAGAAAGTGTTCCACAGTCTGGGAGCACATGCAGCAAAATCCCACCCACCCACTTGAGTCTGTGTAGTCGGTATCTTAAGGAGGGCATGTCCCTGGAACCTGAGGGAGTAGGTGGAGGAGTCAGCTGGGACAAGGAATTTTGCAAGCCCTGGTGGGGTACCAGTGCCAAGGACCTTTCCAGTGAAGCACCCTAGGACGAAGTGTATGTGGTTTGTGGGTGAGAGATATTTTAGCCTCTTATAGAGGTCACAATGGTGAGTGAGACGGGGAGTGTTAATCTAATCCTATGGGCATAAGGCCCTTGGCTGCAGCTTAAGTCTTCTTATACCCTAAGGTAGATTTACTGATCATTACATAACTCCTGGTCATGGCTGGATTCTTACAACAGAGTGAATGCCCTACAGAAAGGACATACTGTACAACAATAGCTTCACTTCTAAAGTTCTCAAATCCTAACTAAAATGCTAATCTCACCCCATATAGGCATTCAAAAGGGCTATTTAGTATGTTTTAGTATGGTTTTAAACATTACCCTGAGCATCTCCTTGTTGCTTAAATAAAACATAAACCTGACTTTTTCTCCTTTAATATACTAGAATTGTATTTATTTAGTAACACATTTATTCATTTATTTAAATGTTTTGACCTGGGAAAGCACATTTAGTTGAGGGTCAGGAAAGCACACTTAGCCCATGGCTCATTACCAGGTGTAACCTGGGGGCATGGGATATAACACATTGCATTGGTTGCAGTAAGCACATTAGAACAATGTATAGATTCAGAACAGTTTATGTGCATGGAACAGAAGAAACACCAATATATGTATAAATATACAATACTGTATGTGCAAAAGTACGCAAAAGGTGGTTAGAGGTCATAGCATCAGGGGAGTAAGTACATTACACATGTGCCTAATTTCCAGTTGTAATAGACACATAGGTACATAGACAATGATGGTAGGAAAAAGGCCTGTCAGCTCATGCAGTTTGCAAGTGAAGTGAGTATGTTACTTTTGATCAAACTTTGAAACACATAGGTAGAAGTGCTCAGATACTGCAATATGTGATCTGACATAAATCCAACAGATACTCAGATTATTGGCCATTATCCATTTCCAATCTGACTTAAAATAGGACAATTTGGTCAGATCAGCTAATGATTATTGGATCAGTTTATCCAACATCCCTAACTGGGACTATAGATGGGCAAAGCTGGGAAGCTTCACTATAGGAAATTATTTTCAAAGTTCCTCAACTTTCTGTAGCTTGAAATGTAACATCACATAGTTATTTTCTTAGCAAAGTTCCCACTTCATGAGATGAAGACTATGCATGGTGGCACTTCACCAGCAATATGCTGTATACAGTATGTAGTTCTTTGAGTGGCTAACTGTGTGCTTCACCAGTCAAAGAAGCACTTCATCAGCAATGTGCCACTGTATGGAATTATTTGATTGGGTAAGTGGGTACTTTGCCAATTGAAGAGACACTTCACCAACAGTGTTCACTATTTTTTATTTATTTATTTATTTGTTAATCAGGTAAGAACCCAAGAGCATCAAATACCCTTGCTAAATGTCAGTGGCTTAGCAGGTAGCACACTCACCTCTGAGGCCAGGAGATCAGAAGGCTATGGGTTCTATGACCACACCAGACACTTTGGTTAAATCCCAATACTGACACTGTAGTGCAGCATGAGGAGGGTGTTGCACTCCTGAAGTGCCGTCTTTGGGATGAGATGTTAAACTGAGGTCCGATCTGCTTGTTCTGGTGGTAGTTCAGGTGGATGTTAAAGATCCCATGGCACTTCTCGAAAATAGTAGGGGAATTTTTCCAGTGCCCTGGCCAAATTTCCCTCCATCCACTAACATTACCACCAACAGCTTAATCTGATTTAAGGTCAGTTGGCATTCATCTGTATCCCCCTCCTCTGGATCGTGCCTGAAAATAGGCAGAATTTATCTAGTGCACTTATGCGGTCAACAAAAACTAAATAAATAAATAAATAATTTTCAAGAGGGACCTGGAAAATGCAAAAAAGTACAAAACAAGCAAATACAATACAAGTAAGTACGTACAAAAATACAGAGACAAAATAAGTTATAAATACAAATACACAGACCACACTAACCAAAACAGTGACAGCTTGATAATCCTAAGAAATATCTTTTCAAGTGAGACTTAAACCTAGAATAAGACATACAGTAGGTTGATGAAGTTCAGTGGGAAGGGAATTTCAATCAGCAATATAAATACAAAACAACATT
This sequence comes from Neoceratodus forsteri, assembly GCA_016271365.2. NCBI lineage: Eukaryota > Metazoa > Chordata > Ceratodontiformes > Ceratodontidae > Neoceratodus > Neoceratodus forsteri. Next base: position 1,272,536,628 of record CM057450.1, on the reverse strand, counting down.
GTCCTATGGCAATATGGTCTAAGGGAACTTTGATTTTGCCACTAACAAATTACCTGCTAACATAACCCAATGACTGGGCACTCAAAATGGACTTAAAATGAAATGGGGTGAGATCTTTATAAAATCTCCAAAAGGAAAGAAGCCTTGCATATGAACATCTAGACACAAAAGAGAACCAATTTAATTTATAATAGTTCATGCAATGATGCATAAAACGTGGATCAGAAGTTACATATCTGCAGAGCTGATTATAAGTTGTTTCTACCTGTTTTAATGTAGTTTTGTTAGCTACAGTAGTATAGATAGGCATGCCACACTGTAAAAGAGACAAAAGCATTGTTTGAGCTAAGATTTTTTTGGAATTAATGATCAAGAAGTTTCTCACTTTGTGTAATAGATATAATCTTGAGTGATTTTTTTTTTAAATAAGGAATCAGTATGGTTGGCATAAGACAAAGTACTATCTAACAGGAAACCTAAATATTTAAAGCAATTCACTTTTTAAATTATGGTTCCATTTAAATCCTTAATTAGCAAATGTGAATCATTTACAACTTGGGTTCGTGCAGAACCAAATATCACAAGTTTGATCTTGCTAGCATTAAAAATCAGTCTATTATTAGTCAACCGCTCCTGTACCAGGAGAAGTCATGTTCCATCTGATTTATTAAAGAACCCACACATGGGTTTTTAACATACAAGACAATATCATCTGCATACAGAAGTGCCTGAGTGTTTGAAACCAAAGTGGGTAAATCATTAACAAATAAACTAAAAAGAATTGAGCCCAAGATTGAGCCCTGAGGAGCTCCTTGGTTCACACTTTGAAAAGAGGAAAAGTGTTTGTTGACCTGTCCAAAGCCTTTGATTTGGTCGACCACCCTTTATTGCATGAGAGGATGGAAAGGATCGGTATAGCCCTCAGGTCATTATTATGGTTTAAATAATATCTGAGTCAAAGAAAACAGCAAGTAATAATAAATGGTCAATCTTCTGAAGTGGGTAGTATACAAAGAGGTGTCCCTCAAGGTTCAATTTTGGGGCCATTATTGTTTTTGTTATATATTAATGAATTACCTACCAAAATAAACAATACACAATTCAGGTTGTATGCAGATGATACAGTACTTTTAGCATCAGCCAAATCTCAACATGAAATGATGGTTAAACTACAGATGGATTTTGATGTTCAACAGGATTGGTTTTCCAGCTCTAAATTAGTGATAAGTGATAAAAACTCAGGTTATGTTTTTCAATAAAAAAAACAAAGGCTAATAAAAAACAGATTAGAGATAGGGAAATACAGATGAGGAATGGGAAAAAATTGATAGTCACAGATCAATATAAATATTTAGGTGAAGAGATTGATTACACATTATCTATCTCAGCTCTTATTAACAATACAATAAAGAAAATTAAAAATAAGCTAGGGGCACTACGTAGGTCATCAAGGATATTAAATCTACAAACCAGGAGGTTAATTGCAAATCAATTAATAATGCCTGTATTAGAATATGGAAACATGGTGTATAATTTTGAGGGGCAAACACATTTAAATAAATTAGTCATATCATATAATCGATTGGCAAGATTTGTCCTGAACTGTAGTTATAATACTCATCATTGTATTTTGTATAGAGCCATAAACTGGGACAGTTTATTAGTATGATTTAAAACACAATATTCAGTATTTATCTACAAAATAAGAAATGGGATGATTGATGGAAACATAGAATTGTCTTCTGTTAGTATATGTTATCCGTATCTTTTAAGGGATGTAAATCATAGAGTTTACACTTTTCCAAAAACTAATACAAGATATGGTACTATGACACTTGAGGCTCAGACTGCAAATATTTGGAATAATATTCCCCCTGAATTAAAGAAAGCAACTAAAATATCCCGGTTTAAATTTGAATTGAGCTCTGTATTTTATAATGAATGTACTTGTTTTTAAAATGTGGATAAATGTTTTAGTAGTTGGTTTGACTGAAGATTTTTGTCTTATATAATGTTAAGAATTATTTATTAGTTGTTTTATGTAGTCTGAATCTTTGTATGTTATATTGAATGTAATTTGTTCTTTGACACAGGGCAGCTTTGAAAATAGGTCTATGACCTAAAGTTTGCTATCCTGTATAAAAATGAACATTTGTACTACCACTACTACTACTACTACTTCACCAGTGATGTGATGCTATATGTAGTTCTTTGGTTGGTTAAGTGGGTACTTTGCCAGTAGAAGAGAGACTTCACCAGCAGTGTGTCACTGTATGTAGTTCTTTGATTGTTTAAGTGGGTACTTTCACCAGCTGAAGAGACACTTCACCAGCAATGTTCACTATATGTAATTCTTTGATTGGTTAAGTGGGTACTTTGCCAGTCAAAGAAACACTTCACCAGGAATGTGCCACTGTATGTAGTTCTTTGATTGGTTAAGCAGGTACTATGCCAGTTGAAGAGACACTTTGCAAGCAATGTTCACTATATGTAGTTCTCTGGTTAAGTGGGTACTTTGCCAGTCAAACAGACACTTAGATAGCAATTTTCTACTATAGGTAGTTCTTTGATGCATTAAGAGGGTACTTCACCAGATGAAGAGACACTTCACAAGCAGTATGCCACTATATGTACAGTAGTTCTTTGAGTAGTTAAGTGGGTAATTTGCAAGTTGAAGAGACACTTCACCAGCAATGTGCCACTATATGTAGTTATTTGACTGGTTAAGTAGCTAATTTGGCAGTCGAAGAGACACTTCACCCACGGTGTGCCACTATATGTAGTTCTTTGATTGGTTAAGTGGGTACTTTGCTAATAGTAGAAACACTTCACTAACAATGTTCCCTATATACATTCTTTAAATGGTTAAGTGGATACTTCACCAGTTGAGGAGACACTTCACCAGCAATGTGATGCTATATGTACTGTAGTTTTTTGATTGGTTAAGTGGGTAATTTGCCAGTCGAAGAGATCCTTCACCAGCAATGTGCCACTGCATGTAGTTCTTTGATTGGTTAAGTGGCTACTTCACCAGTTGAGGAGACACTTCACCAGCAATGTGACAATATATGAGTTCTTTGAATGGTTAAGTAGGAACATCACCAGTCAAAGAGGCACTTCAGTGGCAAAGTGTAACTCTTCTTGGATGCTTTTCTTTAAAGCATTTAAGAAACACCCCACCTACATAGCTATGTTCTCCAACTCCCATCCCTCCAGCCCCAACCATGGAAATGAAAATCCTCAATCTCTACCCTCAAAGGATTCATACCTCCCTCCTCCTTCCCTATCCCTGGAAAAGTTGCTTATTATTTGCACCCTTCCCTTCACCCAATGTCCTCTTCATAGTCAAAGTATAAAATACATGCATGCCACCCTACCTCCCCCACCCCAACCCAACCTGATAAACCAAGATGGAGAAACCCTCAGCACATTGGTACATTTCCACACACCCCCACTCACCCTAAAATGATATGTTATGTCCAGTCAACTGGTGAGGTGTCCTGTAAGGAAAAAACCTGTCCCTCAGTGGGGTGACCAGCCACTAATAGCCTGCTTTCTTCCTAGGCATGCCACAAACAAATAAATGAAACCAGTGATGTGCTCCAATAGTGACACACTGAGCCAATTACATGTGACTATAGGTGCAAGTCACTAGTTTCATTTATTTAATGGTGACTATAGGTGCAAGTCACTAGTTTCATTTATTTAATGGTGGCTATAGGTGCAAGTCACTAGTTTCATTTATTTAATGGTGGCTATAGGTGCAAGTCACTAGTTTCATTTAATTAATGGCGGCTGGCCTAGGAAGAAAGAAGCCTGTCAGTGTCTAGTTGGTATGGAGTGGGACAGTAGTTATGTTCATTACAGGACACCTCACTGACCACTCAGATATCACTTTGTATTTATTAGGTGAGGGCACAAACCCATCTAGACAATAGGTCAACAGGTAGACAGGGTAAAACCAGTCAGACTGGATGGACTGATGGTCTTTTTCTGCCTATATTGTCTGTTTCTATGTTTACCCTTTTGAGGTAAGTGGATGGGGGGAATGTGGTGGGATGCCAGATGGTAGTGGGGTGGGGGTCTATCATTGTTGTTTTACTGGGTTGAATTGAGTTAGGGGAGGTGAGTGGTGGGGTTGTATTGTATACTACACTACATCAAAAAGTTGACATATTGTGAAGAGAAGGGTACTAATAATATTCAACTTCACAGGGACTGGTAAGATAAGGGAGATACATGGGGCTACAAGGATAGGGCTTTCATTTTTATATTGGGGTTGGTGGGAGGGGTAGGAGAACTTAGCTACATGGGTGGAGTGTAGGTTCATTTTTGTAGTGGTGGGCAAAAAAAATACCATTAAGTAAATTATCAATTACTGATACTTAGAAAGGAGATGAATGGAGATGAGGCTGATGGCGGAAGAATTTAATGATTATAATAATAATCATAGCGAGATATTACAGGTGGTGTATCCTTCAATCTTCATTCTTCATTCTTCAAACTAACAGTGTATAGTGGCTTGCTTATATAGTGGAAGACAGTACTATGGTTGTCTATGATTGGTACAAAACAAGTACAAACATTAACTTAAAAGGCAATTCTCTTTTTAGTTCTTGCATGAGCTAATCTCTGCTCAGCACAAATGTATTGATAGTGTAAATTATACTACTATATAAGGATAATAATAATTGTCATTACCAGTTACTCAGGTCTTAGGAGGTAGAAATAGGTTTGCACTTAGGAATGTGCATACAAGCTTTTTAGCCTGTCCTGATAACACACACTAAAAATAGTCTGAAGGGATAATTTGAACTCTCTCCCTGTATTTCTGTTTTGCAGGCACTTAAGACACCTGTTTTTTATTACTCAAATGATTAGTACAAATAGTAAAAGACATTTTAATATTGCAGCTTGTGGCTTAGTTAAACTTGTAGCTTTTACAAGTTTTAATATGATCTAGCTTCATAGATCAATATTAGTTACACAAACACCTTATGTTTTAGACCAAAATGAGGTTTAGGCTGAAATATTGGGACACATTTTTTATCCCCTATTACAAGCCCCCCTTTGGCCCAATATTGCCTAATTATTATTTATGCAATAATGCAACTCCTTGGAGCATGTACATCTCACTATGTACTTTACATTATTTACAAGCATTTGATCAATAAGTGTTGATGTAATCCACTCTCTGGCCCTTTTGTCACATTTGGGCATTCGGTTGGTGTTACAGTTAAGTATATGGCATTTGAGACTACAAAACATAATGAGTTGTTTAAACTAGCATAGTTACAAACACTATTATTACCCCAAAAACAGTAGGACAGAGTTAACACATAAACATTATTGTCCTTTGGTGTGGCTCTGTTTATAACAAGAAACACATTTGTCTTTTTTTAGTCCATGTAGCTTTGCTGTGATCCAGTCTTGAGCTTTGAGGCACAGCTGCTAGACCAGCTGTTAAGTATTTCCACATACCAATTTAGAAAAGTCAGTGTTCATATTGCTGGCTGGCTGATTAGCAGACACACTGCACTGGTCAGGGGTGCATTAGATTGTGCATTGAGTAGCCACACACACACTGGCATGGCATTTGTGTTGTGGTAGTTGATTACACCCTGGCACACAGATTAACAGTCCATAAACAGTCCATAGTAAAGCAATAGGTTTGCATAAAGTATCAGCCATGTTTGGAATAAACAGCAGTGAAGAAAATGGATGTCTTGCTTGAAGATCAATTGAAGAAGAAAATCTTCTTGCTGAAGTTAGGGGATTGCCCCTACCCCAGACTTTACTTCATAGTAAGTAGAAACAATAAGCTTGATTGTAGAGTTTAAACTGACTAGACCTTTTCAGTTGATTTAAAGTTGTACAAATAAATGTAATTTTGCTAAACCATTACACTTGCAGAGGTAATAATGACTTGATTTATGCAACAGAACTTATGTGGAACCAATTAGGAAACATAAGCATTTTTGCATAGAACAATTTTAGTATTGAGCATAATGTATAAAATACATTTTAAGCACGAAACAAATATAGCTTGTAAATGGGCTAAGAAATCTGAAAAGACAATCAAAAGAATGAATATGTGGAAGTACATACACAACTCCCACTCCAGCTTAACTAATTCTTGAAGCATATGTTTTTGAAGAAGAATCAAATACACATTTTTTGGTATTTACCCCTATGGGGAGATAGCAACGTACCTTGCAACCTTTGTGGACATTACACTGGAAGGAAGGAAGGGTAGCTTACCCCCTCCCCCCGAGCTTCTACTGGCAGAAGATACAGCTCAACTACTGTAATACAAGATTATTTCCATAGGATAAAAGAAGCCAAGCGTCCCTGGGTTTTCTTATCCTAAGCATGACAAAATGTCAGCTGAGTTTATAAAAGAAGTTTTATTTACAGTTAAATGTTGATTGACTGTGTTGGCTGCAACACAAGAAGGTCAAAAGGTCACATAGTGTGCATGCAAGGGTCGCTCAAACCCAGTTATTTTTGTAGTGGTATTGAACACTACCGATATTAAAAATATCTTAATGTTACATTGCACAGGAAATAAAAACAACTTTTTATGTAATTAACTTAAACATTTTTTATCCAAGGACACTTGAATACCACGTTTAAAAATATGCCAACATCATTTTTAATGAGAATCTTTTGTCCTTTAGAAATGCTAGTGTTACTGATAACATTATTAATTATGCCAAACACCTCTGAGTGGTTTGTTTGGTCATGGTAGCAATTACAGAAGAACAAGTGGCTATCATTTGCTTTAGTCCACCCCACAGCATACTAAGAGTAGTTAGAATTAAACTCTTTAACATTAGAAGAGGCAAGGTCTTTGGGCATTAAGTTAGTATGACTTGCCAATACCTGACTTTTTACTCCTACATTTTAACTGCTCCTATACAGGAGTTAGCACACTGTAAAGTGTTTTTTTTTAGATTTTAAGACATTTACATCTTACAAACGTGCTACAGAAGCTGTGTTATAGTTTATATTGCAATCAATAAAAGAGAAGTATCCCTATCTAAAAAACAAAGGTCTCCCTGTACCTTTACAAATTAACTGTAGTTATTAGTTTTTCTCTTGCAGGGATTTTGGCTCTTGACTTATTTGCATTTATAAACTATCTATTTTTGACTGTAGCTGCATTATTACATCTTACTGCTCATGCAGCTTTTATTTTTTTAAAGTCTCATGTGTTAACGAATTACTACCTGGCTATATTATCACAGACTTTGTACAGTATTTGCTAGTTTCTCTTTCTTTATTTTTAATCAAAACACTGCTGTGCCTGTTAATCATGGTTTGTATGCCCCCCCCCTTAGGTGTTTCCCCTAGAAACAACCTATTAATGTTTCCATACTCATAAAATACAATTGTACCTGTTGATCATCAGGCACTGGTTCGTATGCTTTCCCCTTTAGGTGTTTTCCTAGAAAATGACCTATTATTGTTTCCATACACATTTTTCTTATCTTTTTCTTGCCTGCCTAGCCTTTACAGCCGGGTGCACCCGTGCACTGGTGCTCTGGTCTGTCTAGCTATGTCTTACGGCTCCCCTGTGAGGTCCGGCTTGCAAGTCCCAGCACCTTCACTTACCTACTCTGCCCCATGAGTTCCTACACAATTAAGCACTACTTTTATTTAAAAAAATTGGAAAGCATACCTCACCTGATCAGCAAGTGACTAAATCTGTCTGTGTGCACCTTTTCTCTCACTTTAAGCCAACAGCACCACGTCTCCGGGCGTCATCACCTTCTTATTAGGGCTTGCAGACTAACCAACCAGTAGTTAGGCAGCCTCCTCAGCATGCAGCACCAGCGATCCGAGTCTTTAAGGCACCAAATGTAAAGGGTGGGTAAAAAAAATTCCCATTTTTAAATTATCTATTACAAATATTTAGAAAGGAGATGAACGGGGACGGTACTGATGGCGGAAGAATTTAATGATTATAATAATAATCATAGCGAGAGATTACAAGTGGTACATCCTTCATTCTTCATTCTTCATTCTTCAAACTAACAGTGTATAGTGGCTTGCTTATATAGTGGAAAACAGTACTATGGTTGTCTATGATTGGTACAAAACAAGTACAAACATTAACTTAAAAGGCAATTCTCTTTTTAGTTCTTGCATGAGCTAATCTCTGCTCAGCACAAATGTATTGATAGTGTAAATTATACTACTATATAAGGATAATAATAATTGTCATTACCAGTTACTCAGGTCTTAGGAGGTAGAAATAGGTTTGCACTTAGGAATGTGCATACAAGCTTTTTAGCCTGTCCTGATAACAAACACTAAAAATAGTCTGAAGGGATAATTTGAACTCTCTCCCTGTATTTCTGTTTTGCAGACACTTAAGACACCTGTTTTTTATTACTCAAATGATTAGTACAAATATTAAAAGACATTTTAATATTGCAGCTGGTGGCTTAGTTAAACTTGTAGCTTTTACAAGTTTTAATATGATCTAGCTTCATAGATCAATATTAGTTACACAAACACCTTATGTTTTAGACCAAAATGAGGTTTAGGCTGAAATATTGGGACACATTTTTTTATCCCCTATTACAATTTTAAAAACTTTTTCTTAATTTATTCTTTATGTCTGCATGTCCCCAGCCAGCTTCTTCCAGTTCTCCCTTGGTACCCCCCCAGGTCTATCCTATGGCCTTACCTGCTATATGCCCCCTCTGGTTGCTTCTGAGCAGTGAAGGAGGTGGGAGAATGCAACCCTGATCAAGCTTCACACTGGACAACAGAGGCAGTGGCTGAAGAGACCCACCATGATGTACCTGGGCCTTGTAGGTGCCATGCTGAGGGGAAGTGATTTGTTTTCCCATTACTTTCTTTTGAGTATGTATACACTCACAGGGGGCTAATATGACTGCATTGATAGTGCCTGCTCATCTTGGATTCCCAGCCCACATTCTCTCCTCCCACACAGTGCTCTATCTGTACTGCTGCCTGTGGTCACCAGGTGGCAGTATTGCAGCAAGGACAATGACACTCTCTTCCTGGAGTAGGGGAGCATTCTCTGGGATGCTCAATTCTCTTCCTCTTGACCAGCCCTTGACAACCAAAGCTTATTTCCAAACTCGAGCTCTTGGCATTGCAAGCAGTTTTGCTACTGCTGTGGGGACAACTTTATTTTAAAAGCTTTAAAACATGGCACTCCACCAACGACATGCCTTTTCCCACGGCAAAGTACCCATTTTGCAAGACCAAAAGACTGACTAGGGGATTTTCACCAGTGAAATGCCATTATGTGTATTCACCTAGTGAAGTGGTAACTTCTTCAGGTGATGATCTGTGTACATGGTGTGCCACTTTACACTATGTGAAGTCTGGAAACTCTGCAAAGCATTTTGTGATAAGTCTCTCATTTTTGCCCATCTGTAGTCTGAATTAGTAATACCAGATAATCGGATGAAATAATCATTATCCTAGCCAACCAAATGATCCCATTTTCAGTTGGGTCAGAAACAGCATTATTCCACCTTTCTGAATTACAAAAAGAACATTAGTGTATCCAATGCTATCCACTAGAATTCTGGATTGTCAGAGCATCCCTGCACATTGTATTAGATACAATTAAGTGTATTTTTATATGCTGTATTATCTGCATTTCTCTTCACTGTTTTCCATTGTTATGCTTATTGATATGGAAGAGTGTCCTTCTCTCTTACAGTGCATCTGCTTTGGCTTTCTAATGCTTTGTAGATGTCACAATAATATGTCTCTAGTAGTAAAATCTTTATTTTTAGACAGCATAAGAACTATTTGGACCACCATGGGGCTGGTTTCAAAGTTGTCTTTTGTTATAGCACTACAATCCTAAACTTCAGACCAGTGAAACACAAAACTGAATTTTAAACACTGCTAGAAGATTGTACAAGCAATTGATTACAATTAGTTACAGTTACAGTTCTCAATAAATTCAGACTGCACTGTTTTAAAATCAAACAGTGTTTTACTCCCATGTGATGTTGGAGATAAAGACTTCCAAGTTTTCAAGATAAAGAAATCAAGGGTCATTTTTCAATAGTTAATTCAGACCCTAGAAATGTGGAGGCTTGGTTTTCTTTTACCTTTCGCATGTCATAATTGTTTAAGTATTTTTTACTATATTTTGATAATCATTTACCTGGCCCTTAACTATATAGTGACATAGAACATAGAAAAGTAGAAGTTGACAGCAGATAAGGACTGCAAGGCCCATCCAGTGTGCCTATTTCTTTTCCTACCTTATGAATGTGCCATAGGCCTTTGCTCTGTCAATGGCCTATCTATTCATACTCATCTGTATTGCTCCCTTATGTCTATCCCATGCCTGTTTGAAGCCCTTCACTGTATTCATATCCACCACTTCCTGAGGTAGGCCGTTCCATGCATCCACCACCCTTTCTGTGAAAACGGACTTCCTCACATTACCCCTTAATCGGCCTCCCTCTAATCTCATGCTGTGTCCTCTTGTCCTGCTATTTTTCTTATATTGAAACATGTTAGACTCTTTCACCTTGTTAATGCCCTTATGGTGTTTGAATGTTTCAACCATATCACCTCTCTCCCTCCTTTGCTCTAGGGTATACATATTGAGTTCAGTTAATCTGTCCTCATATGTTTTCTGATGCAGTCCCTGCACCATTTTGGTTGCCCTTCTCTGGACTGCCTCAGTTTGGTTAATGTTCTTGTGAATGTGTGGCCTCCAGTACTGCACACAGTACTCCAGATGGGGCCTAACCAGTGTCTTGTAAAGAGGGATTATTACCTCCCTCTTCTGACTTGTGATACCCCTACTAATACACCCCAACATCCCTCTAGCCTTACTTACTGCTTTAGAAGTCTGTTTGGATGATTTCAGGTCATCGGTGATGATGACGCCCAAGTCTCTGTTTTCCTTAGTGACTGCCAGCAACTCCCCTCCCAATCTATAGGTGGCTTCAGGGTTTCTCTTCCCTATGTGCATGATCTTGCACTTCTTTGCATTAAACCCCAGTTTCCACTCTTCTGAACATTTTGCTAGTTTATCCAGATCTCTTCTCATTTTGCCCACCCCATCTGAATCATCTACTCTGTTGCAGATCTTGGTGTCATCTGCAAACAGACAAACCTTACCCTCCAGTCCATCTGCAATGTCACTGATGAAGATATTGAAGAGGACTGGTCCCAGAACTGATCCCTGAGGCACCCCACTTGTGACTTGCATCTCTTCTGACTGTATACTGTTTACCACCACTCTCTGTTTTCTGACCGTCAACCAGTTTGCCACCCAGTTGACCAACATCTGACCCACCCTGAGCCTACTCAGCTTATTAATCAATCTTCTATGTGAAACAGTATTGAAAGCTTTGCTGAAGTCAAGGTAGGCAACATCAAATGCTCCCCCTTGGTCCACCACTCTGGTTATCCAGTCAAATAAATCTATGAGAGTAGTTTGACAGGACCTTCCTTTGTAAACCCATGCTGTCTTGGATCCTGTGCTCCTATGGATTCCAGGTGTTGCACTATCCTTTCCTTAAGGAGTGTCTCCATAATCTTGCCCACTATTGAGGTAAGACTGACTGGTCTGTAGTTCCCTACCTCCTCCTTGCTACCACTTCTGTGGAGCAGGATCACATGAGCCCTTCTCCAGTCTTCTGGGACCTCTTCTGTGCTCCAAGACTCACTAAACAGTTCTGATAATGGCTCTGCTAGTTCCACCCTTAGCTCCTTTAGTACCCTGGGATGTATGTCATCAGGTCCCATTGCCTTGTCCACCCTGAGCTTATTGAGCTCTTGTAGGACCCTTTCTTTTGTGAAGGGACTAGTGCACACCTCCCTCCCCCCTCCCCCATGTCCATGGTGCAGAGTTGTGGGCCCTGCCCTACCTTCTCTTCAGTAAATACTGAGCAGAAATATCTATTTAGGATAGATGCTTTTACATGGCCCTCCTCCTCCTCCTCACACACCCCCTTATCCCCTTTGATCTTAGCAATACCCCCCTCTGGACTTTCTCCTTTCACTAATGTGTCTATAGAAAGTCTTGTCACCTTCTTTTACTGTTCGTGCTAGTAGGCCATGACTGCCTTGGATATTTCTCTCTTCTGGATTTGAGAGAATTCCAGTTTACTCAGTTAAGTATTTTGCAGTGGTGCATGTGATATGGGCATCTGAGAGCAAATCTTGCCATCTTATGGTAGGTTACGTTCAGCCTTTCTAATAAACAGTGGTTTGCATATTGATAGGCTATGCTTCAGTACTCTAAGACTGGCAACAATAGTTTGGTAGCTATCATCTGTGAAATCACAGTTTATTGCTATAAAAATAAATAAGATGTCACAAGCAGAGGACTGTGATTTCAGCAAAGGACTAAACAGCTGGAGCAGATCAAGTGTCAAGAACAAGGATCCTGTTTCCATGTAAATGGACTTTGTTATATAAAAACTGGTAACCTGGAAAAGCACATTGAGCTGAGGCTCATTTTCAGGTGTAACATGAGGAAGCAGGAAAGGGGAATACAGTACAACAAAATTACAAGTCGTAAAATAGAGATGCAGTGACAAATTATGGGCAGACTGGATGGGCCTTGCAGTCCTTATCTGCCATCAACTTCTATGTTTCTATGTTTCTATAATTACAAAGTGCAATAACAGAGCACAGAACTATCAGGGTGATCAAAACCATGACAAATGAAAGAACCACAAATTAGCATACAAAGCAGCATTCAATGTAGAGCAAAGCTAAATAAAGTGGAAGATGCCAGTAGAAAAAGGTGACAGTACTTGAGCAGTGCAGACAAAGCAAAAACAGGCAGCTATTGTTCACTGGTAAGATCCAAAACCATGGGGTCAGGGAGCAATGTCAGGAGGTGAGGTCAGAAGCAGGTGTAGCCAGGTAGAGGGTTGGCAGGAGGGAGATGGGAGAAGTCTTAGCTAGTATCTAAGGGATGGAAGTGAGGGATAGAGATGGAGAGAGGAAGGGAGCCAGTTTCAGAGGGAGCAGAGATGACAAGAAAAGCAGACTTCCCAGCAGAGGAGGGTGGATGGAGAAGGGAAACGGTGTCAGGGCCCTGGGAGTGAAGGGAGTAGGAAGAAAAGGAGATGGGAGAGAGAAATGAGAACAGATATGGGGGTGGGACCCAAACCCATATTTTGAGATAAAGGAAACACAGTAGAACTGGCAATATAAAGAGAGATGGAGGATGGATAGGGAGGAGTAGAGGGAACAATAGTGAATACAAGAGGGTGAGTTGTTAGCAAAGCAGTAGAAAGCACTGCAAAGGTTATCCAGTCTGGTGAGAGAAGAGGAGGGGGCAGTGCCATGGACCACATCCAAGCAGACAATAAACAGGAGAAGCATTTTGGTGGGCACCAAGTTTGAGGCAGAGTTTGGCGTGAATGGCACAAATGAGAATCAAAGGAACAGGAATACAGACAATCCATAACATATACTGTAAATGACAGTGTGCCTAAATATTATGTTTTCAAAGTTTCTCCAGAAGTTATAAATGAAAGCCTGGTGTGTGTTTTGTTTCATGGTTAAGGTCACAGCATTCCATTTTGGTTGAGCCTGATAACGTAACTTTTGTTTATGAAAACAAAAAGCCACGAGAGAAAGACAGAGAGGCAGAGAGAGAGTGAGAGACAGAGAGAAATACTCTAAGAGACAATAAGCTGTGAAAGAAGAAAAGGTCAGCCTAATATAATTTGTGTGTCATGGTATGACTTGAATTATTTCAGTGGAAGAGTCTGAGATTATGAATACTTTGGATTGACTATGCTGCATACAGTCCTCAAAAACTATGCCATTGTCTGTTGAAAATATACAAATTAACTTGCATTTTTTTTTTAATTATAGACATAGAAACATAGAATATAAGAAGACTTGGCCAGATGGAGTTTGCTGCCGCTGTCACTCTGGGCCAGAATTGAAATAGTTTAAATGAATATATTACCAGGGATTTTTTAACCCCTAAATATGTTGAGTCCTTATTTGCCGAAGGCGTGGTTTGGTCCATTGCAAACAATCATTAATGATTTTATATGGAAGGGGAAAGTGGTTAGACGATCATATGGGAAACTTACTGCTCCAAAGAAACTATAGGGTCTAGTGCTTCCCTCCTTTTTTAAGTATTATATGGCATCACATGTTAGTAAATTAGTTCATTGGATTCGGCTGACCTCAGCGGTAGACTTCAATCAATATGTGCCTCCCTGGATTTACATTGAGAGAGACTTGGTCACTAATTGCTTACTTACGTTAAACTCAATTCCTTATATTTCCCTCAGACCTCTACCCAAATCACTTAAAAACACACCCATTGGATGGTCAATAAAAGCTCTGCATCAGGTACAGAAGTTCCTTAAGGTGAATTGGCAGAATTCGCCGGATCGACTTCTGATGCATAATATGCATTTTCAAATCCAGTGTTCCCCGACCCTCTTCACATTCTTGGAACTCTTAAGTGGGTTAAATTTGGGAGACCTAGCCCCCAAGGGGAAGTTACTGTCTTATGAACAAGCTTGTGATTGGATTCCAGATTTAAAGGGGAAAACTTATAAATTCTGGCAGGTTAGTAACTCAACAAAAGCCCACTTGAGAAAAACGGGAATATGGGCTGAAGATAGGTGTGAATTGACCTCTCTACTTAAAATAGCAGAGCAGTGGCATTCTGTTTCCAAATTATACCACGAATTCCAGATCTGGGACAAAGGGATCTCCTCCAAGGTTGGTACTTATTGGAGGCAGAGATTAAGGATAAAAGAAGAGGAAAGAGTATGGGAACAAATTTGGGAGAACAATAGTAAATATATTAGACAGGACAGATATAAATTATAGCAATTCAATGTCATACACAACCTGTATTATACCCCGGTCAAACTACACAAAATGGGAAAATTAACATCTCCCAAGTGTGGCAGAAGTGAGGTTAGAGAGGGGGATCTGTACCATGTACTATGGGCTTGTCCCAAGATTCACCTCTTCTGGAATTCAATTCGTACTTCACTACAATCAGTAATAAGACTAGAGCCCTTTTTCACGCCAGAAATTCGTTTGCTAAACAACTTTCCCAGAGATATGGGTAAACAGAGGAAGGCGTTTATGTCTATTATATCAGCTGCTGCAAAAGCGGTTATTCTTAAGCATTGGAATGATGTCTATATGCCATCTGTGGTTGAATGGTATAAAGAGATTATGATGGCATTACAGCTGGAATTACATATAGCAAAAATGAATAATAAGGCATAATCTTATTATACTAAATGGGGGCTCCCAGATGAGGCTCTAGTTACCGAGAAACTCCAGTCTCCATAGACCGGTGAGGTGTTATCTTCAGAACTTGCTGCATTTCCTGAGCCCTTGCCTTAGGAAATCCCAGTGGCTCTTTGAATAAGTAGATGCTGTTGGGGAGGGGAGTTATGAGAATGGTGGGGGTGGGTTAATGGGTCAAGTTGTTTTAATGTTCAAAACGATTTTGCTGAACTTGTTAATTTTATTGTTACTGTCAACCAGGCCAATATTTACAACAATTTTTGATAATATGTATGTACCGGCCTGGTTAGGCCACACTTTCTATGTAAAGAATGCTGTGTCAATAAAGTATACTGAATAAAAAAAAAGAAACATAGAATATGATGGTATAATAAGGCCCACTGGTCCATCCAGTCTGCTCAACCCTACCTAATACTCCTGTGATGGCCCTAATAAGCATCTTCCTTCCTCATACCATTCATTTTTATAGCTCCTTTTGTCCTTATCAGGCCCTTGTGCCTGTCACATTTAAATCAACCCACTGTTTTGGCACAAATAACCTCTTAGGTAGTCCATTTTACTTGCCAACTACTTTTTGTGTGAAAGTACTTGAGGACATCACTTCTGAACATTCCTTCCTCTAGCCAGCTTTAATGAGCTCCTCCTTGTGTCTACAGTGAACAAGCCATTTCTTTTCACTGTTTATCCCATGGAGATATTTGCACATTTCAATCATCTCCCACCTCACCCTCTCTATCTCTCTCTCTCTCTCTCTCTCTTTTTCTCCAGGGTGTATATATTAAGGTCCCTCAGTCTTTCCTCATATGCTTTCTCTCTCAGCCCCTGGATAATCTTGGCTATCCTTCTCTGTACAGCCTCCACTTTTTCACAGTTGGTCTGCAGGTATCGGCTTGAGAACCTCACAGTATTCCAGGTGAGGGCAAACCAGAGCTCTATATAGGGGACAGATCACCTCTCTGCTTTTACTGCTAACAATCTTTCTTATGCACCCAAGTATATTGTTTGTTTTCCCCCTGCCCTGTTGTACTGTACCACTCAATATTATCATCCCAGGTCCTTTTCCTCAGTTGTGGTCTCTATCTCTACTCCCCCATCTGATATTATGTTTTTGGGTTCTGGTTTCCAATGTGCATCACCTTGCATTTTTTGGTGTTAAATATCAGCTGCTGTATCCTGGGGCATGTTTCAAGCACTTCTTGATCCTAAATCATTGGTCTGACTCCATCCTTGCTCTCCATCCCACCACAGATCTTAGTGTCATCTGCAAAGAGGCAGATCGTTCCTTTAACACATACCCCTATGTCACAGCTGAATATGTTAAAGAGGACAGGTCCAGGACTGATCCTTGTGATACCCTGCTTGTTATCTCCCTAACCTTAGAGCACTCACCTTTCACTGCCACCCACTGTGTCTGCCCCCTTAGCCAATTTTCAATCTATGTTATCCTTTCCTCCACCCTAAGATCCCATAGTTTTTATTGAGTAGTCTCCTATAAGAGATATAATCAAAGGCTTTACTGAAGTCTGAGCTATAGGCCAGTTAGCCTGACTTTGGTGGTAGGGAAATTTATGGAATCAGTACTTTGTTTTTTTTTCCAAGATGGCTGCTGTACGCTATGTGGCTGTGGAGTAGGTACAGGAGCAGGAGTTGCTTAATGCTATCATTTTAGCTATTACAGGTAAACCACCATTGCTTGCAGTATTAGTGAGCAGCCTTTCCAGTTTTACTTGTGTGGTCTCCTTGGACTACCAGTCTGCCCTGTGTGCTTTTGTTCCCCCAGATGTAGTGATAGTCAGAGTCCTTGGTGGAGGAGCTGTTTGAGCCCCACTGGAGGTGCAGAGTGCCTTGCAGATGGTGCTACACTGGGGCTGGCCTGGGCAGAGGTTTGGTCAGTTGGATGGTAAAGACACAGAGAGATGGAGATGCTGGGTGGACATTTGGAGCTTGAAGTCAGGAGAGTCGAGTTGGAGCTGAGACGAACGAGATGAATGAGATGAGCGATGGTGGTCTGAGGGAGTAAGGATAGAGGTCTAAAGGACCAAAGGAGTCAGGGCTGATCTGAGATTATTTAGTGTTTAGTGCTTTGTACTCTGTACTTGTATATTGTATACTGCATCAAAGACAGACTGATTTTAACGGAGTGCTACAAATCTAATTTTATGGTTATTTTCAGTTTCGATGAACTAAGTTTAAAATTTTTATTTTAAAGGTGTACCAATTTAATTTTAGCTTTTTCTAGCCATGTTCTAAGAAATACATTCTGCATTTTGTATGTGTATGCATATGTAGTGTACACTGGGGGCTAGTAGTATTATTTGTTCTTTCTTTCTTGTCTTTTGGTTTTTTGTCCTTGTAACCCTTTGTAATCCTTGGATAGTTTTAACTGATGTTTTTATGCAAGGGTTTTGCAAGGGTTAAGCAAGGGCTTTATTTTTTGTAGTTTGTGCTGCCTTTTGTGTGGTGCTTTGTGAAATTTTCTGATATTGGGGGTGTTGAGAAACATGGGGAAGATACATAAGGATGGGGAAGAGTGTATATCTTTAAACTCTAAATATTGCTGCCTCTAAGGATTTAAAAAATAGTAGATATTTTAAATACTGCTGATTGATTGTGATTACCAAACACTCACTGCTCCTTTTGACTAATTACTAGACCAATGTACTTTCATTAACATATCTTTATAATTTCTACAGTCCACATGCTTTGCTCATGTTTAAACTAAATAATTTGTCTAGATTAATTACATTCGTGATTTGTTGATCATATGCTCCTGCATACAAGTCTATTGCTTTACAGGGCAATTACTGAGTTCTCTTAAGTGACACGTGTTCGCTTCGGAGATATAATTAAGATATAAGTACTGGTATCTGAACTCGTAGTGACCCATAATTAGGAGCAATCAGGAGTATATGGGATTTGAGGGGTGTTCCATATTGACTACATATTGGCTACATTGCTGTATTTTAGCCTATTTAAGATGTTTGTTATTGAACTACCTTGAATCCCATCTCAAGGGGAGGAAATGGACAAGAAAATGATAGAGGGCATTCTCAAAATGGCTGAAAAATGGGAGATACTGTTGATGGGGGGACCTGAATATGCCAGATGTTAATTGGGCAACATGGACTGCAGCCACATCCAAGAGCAGGGTCATTCTCGATGCCCTACAGGGAGCATGCCTTAGACAGTTAGTGGTGGAACCCTCTCAGGAGGGAGCAATATTAGACCTGGTACTCTCAAATGGAGAGAGGATCACAAACTTAGAAGTCAGTAGACACCTGGGAACAAGTGACCACTGCACAGTGTGTTTCACAATAAACACAACCATGGAGACAAGCCATACAAATACAAGGATATTGGACTTTAGAAGGGCTGACTTTGGCAAAATGGGTGAATACCTGAGGAATGCATTAGCAAATGGCCAGAAAGGAGGGGTGGAAGAACAATGGAGAAAAATCAAAACTGCCATCATGGAGGCAACAAGCCTTTGTGTGAAACAAATAAAGAAAACAAAACGGAATAAAAAACCACTATGGCTCTCAAAAGAAGTGTCAGGGAAGGTTAAGGAGAAAAAGGCTGCATTCAAAAAGTATAAGGAATCACAGACAGAGCACGACAGGGAACTGTATCAATTAAAGCAGAAAGAAGTGGGGAAGGCAGTCAGAAAAGCAAAGGCCCAAACCGAGGAAAGGATAGCCAACTCAGTTAAGAAGGGGGATAAAACCTTTTATAGGTACATTAGGGAACATAGAAAGGTTAAGGGAGGGATAGGGAAGATTAATAAAGGAGAGGGGAGGTGGGCAGAGGGAGACAGTGAAAAGGCAGAGATAATGAATGAATACTTTTGCTCAGTATTCACAAAAGAAGAAGAGGAGGAGTTACCAAACCAAACAGTAGAAGCACTCTGATAGTGGGGTTGATACCAGTCCATTTAAAGAAGAAAGAGTACTGAAAGAACTTCTAAAACTCAAGGTGGACAAAGCAATGGGGCCTGATGGGATTCACCCTAGAATCCTAAAAGAGCTAAGGGAGGACCTAGTGACACCACTAACCACACTTTTTAACAAATCATGGGAAGATGGGGTGGTACCTGAGGACTGGAGGAGAGCAGATGTGATTCCCCTTCACAAAAGTGGGAGCAAGGCAGAAGCAGGAAACTACAGACCTGTTAGTTTGACCTCAGTGGTGGGGAAAATGATGGAATCACTTCTGAAAGAAAGAATTGTTGAGTACCTAGAGGCCAGCGGGGCACTGGACCCAAAGCAGCATGGATTCACAGCAGGAAGGTCATGTCAGACAAATCTAATCAATTTCTTTGACTGGGTGACCAAAGTAATAGACCAGGGAGTGGCTGTGAATATGGCCTACCTAGACTTTAGCAAGGCATTTGACACAGTCTAGCACAAAAGATTAATAATCAAGTTAGCCAGCCTGGGAGTGGGTCCCAGGGTGGTAGCCTGGGTAGAAAACTGGCTACACAACAGGACACAGAAGGTAATAGTGAATGGAACACATTCTGAAGAAAGGGGGGTTACTAGTGGAGTACCTCAGGGCTCAGTACTGGGTCCAGTCCTCTTTAACGTCTTTATAGGTGACATTGCAGAGGGTCTGGAAGGAAAGGTATGCCTCTTTGTGGATGACACAAAGATCTGTAACAGAGTTGATACACAAGGGGTTAGAAAGGATGAGAAGGACTTGGCAAGGTTGGAGGAATGGTCAGACATATGGCAACTTAGATTCAATGCAAAGAAGTGCAAAGTAATGCACCTGGGAAATAAAAATCAGGAGAAGAGTACACAGTAGCAGGGAGGTACTAACAACAGCAATAATGGAAAGGGATCTGGGTGTAGTTATATCAGATGACCTAAAGGTGGTATGCAATGTGAGAAGTCAGTAGGAAAGCCAGGGGATACTGGGATGCATAGGAGGGGCATCACAAGTAGGAAAAGGAAGTGGTTATCCCTCTATACAGACAGTTGGTGAGACCCCATCTGAGTACTGCGTGCAGTTTTGGAGACCTCATCTACTAAGGACATAGACAGGATGGAAGCAGTCCAGAGGAAGGCAACTAAAATGGTGCAGGGTCTACATCAGAAACCATATGAAGAGAGACTGAGAGAGCTTAATATGTATACCCTTGATGAAAGGAGGGACGGGGGACATGATAGAAACCTTTAAGTACCTCAAGGGAATCAACAAAGTCCAGGAGGGTAGCATCTTTCAGAAAAAGAGATGTGTAAGAACAAGGGGGCACAATTTAAAGTTAGAGGGGGACGGCTCAGGGGTAATGTGAGAAAATTCTTTTTCATGGAGAGAGTGGTGGACGCATGGAACCGCCTTCCTGGAGAGGTTGTGGGGTCTAAAACAGTGGAGGAATTCAAACATGCATGGGACAGACATAAGGCAATTATAGTGGGGGGTTGCAGGAAATAGGCTGTTGGTTAACTAGAATCTGCAGCTTATCCAGTAGGTAGGAAAATGGGCAGACTGGGTGGGCCAAGTGGTCCTTATCTGCCATCGAAGTCTATGTTTCTATGTTTCTATGTTACTTTGAATGACTGTTTCTAGGGGCAGAAGCACTTTTCAAGCTTTGTGGCCAAGATGTGGCATTTGGTCTTGCAAGAAGGTGATACCGCTTAGCTCGGTGACTTTTGCCTTGGGCTGTTATTAGATTTTTGCTTCTGACACGGCTCTGTTTCCCCATTGTGTTTGATGCTGAAACTTAATGGAACTAGGTGAGTTTCATTTTAAAAATGAAAACGCTGCTCAGGTTAAGACTCAAAGTGTTGAAAAGTTATTTATAATCAATTAACAACATACTGGGCATACTGTAGTGTCTATTTTCTTTGGTATCTTGGTATTTGGTATTTTAACTTGATGGCTATATAAATTATAGGCTGACATAAATAATAAGTAAAGTGCCCAGTTTCTGGAAATTGGTGATAGTGGGAGGTTTTTGTAGAGTAAAGAGGGAAGAGATATTTCCTTTGGAAGTCAACAATTAAGTTGGTCTATTGCAAAGCTATATTGAGGTGCTTTCCTTTTGTTTAACAGTACTTACCTAGTTCTGGGAATTTTCTGCTGAATATACTGTTCAGATTAAGCAGCTACAGAGGCATAACTGGAGCATTTATATCAGGACATTTGAGCCAATCTTAAAAGTTTGTTTCTTTTAAAATGAAGGTATGTTAGATTTTATTTATGTTATGTATGATTAGATTTACTTGTTTCCTGTAAAGAAAAACAAGTATTCAGCTTATAATTAATCAAGTAAGTTGCTTGGTAATATTATTATTGTAGAAAAATATTTGGTGACTTCCTTGATACAAGGTACAAGGTATTATTTATTATTATAATAATTTAGTAGAGATTTAGTAGAGAATACTGCCTGACAGTTAGAGTGGATTAATACTTAAAGGTACAAAGGCCCAATGTATATTTTTTAGAAGATTTTTATTGCTCTTTTTGTTTATATTTCATTTTTATTTTTTTAGGACTTAGTTTCAGAA
The DNA here is from genome assembly GCA_016271365.2 of Neoceratodus forsteri. Classification (NCBI taxonomy): domain Eukaryota; kingdom Metazoa; phylum Chordata; order Ceratodontiformes; family Ceratodontidae; genus Neoceratodus; species Neoceratodus forsteri. The sequence continues at coordinate 1,272,514,843 of CM057450.1, read as the reverse complement.
AATATATTTACTTTAAGATTTTCAGTCACTTCAATAAGAAGAAAATAAGTCTGGAACATAAAGACCCCCTATACTTGAAATATTAATTGAAGATACTGACAAGTGGTTGGAAATTTATTTCATAAGTTTTATTGTGGTACATCAGTATATGTGTTATTAGTGATATTTGTGATCTATTTATACTGTTCATATTCAGAGAGGTACTTTTAGATAAGAAGCACTTTGGATAAGCAATTTAGTTAAATAAGTTTTCTAAAGCTGAGATTATCATTGTTTATACTCAGTGAAGTATCTCCTAGACAAGAAACATTTTGATAAGCACTTTTGATGAGCACTTCAGATAAATAAGACTTTAAAAGTTTGGATTATTTTGTAGCCTATTGTCTAGCAAAAATGAGAACAAGAAAGACAGCATTACAATGATCTATCGCTACTATCTCATACTCCCCTGTTGAGTTCGGCTTACTAAATGAAAAACCAAAAAAAATTAAAAAAGAAAGATTACAGGCAATAAAATGTCTGATAAGAAGTCTGATAAAAAGAAACAGGAAGAAATTAATTTAGAAAAAACTAACCTGAGTAGTACTAAAAAACAATATACTAAAACTCAGGGTAGAAAGGGAGCCCAGACATTGATAACTTCCCACTTAACCAAAGTTGAAATGCCGATAAAGGAGAGTGATACTAGGCTCACCTCTACACTGTGCCAAGTAATGGAAATGAGTTGTCCTCCGCTCAGTACGCCTGCCTGGTTAAACTCTTAAATAAATAAATAAATAAAATAGTACAGCTTGTTAAAGGAAATGAGGAACAAGAAGCGAATGGAACCCAAAATCATTTTAGTATACACTCGATTAACAGAACCCCAAATTTAGTGAATGACACCTTAAGTGAGTCTGTATCTCCTGTTTTCCGGGATGTAAAATCTAAAAAGGTTATGTTCCTAGAAAGTAGTAGCTGTAACATTATCCAAGATTTCCCTGTAATCGCATTGTCTTATAATAGTGTTCCTGATGTTACATCTCAATGTAAATCAACGAGTAGTGAAAAAGATAAACTTATGATGCAAAATAAGGCTGTAGGGGAGACAGTGGAAGAACTGGATGTAACCATAAGTGCATTAAAGAACTTAGCAGAACAGGTTCATACAAATGAACAGAAAGTTGTTTATCATCTTAATTATACTCCATTTATAGATGATAAATTGATTGATGTTCTAAACAAATCCCCATCTAGCAGGTGTAGCTAACATGGAACAACTTGCAATGATTAAAAATGAAATCACAGACCTAAGGAGTGAGGTTGCAGTAAATGAGATGAGATTGGAATAATTGTTGGCTACTAAAATAAATCATAACCAAGATCTTGACAGCCTGTCTGTTATGGTGAATAGTGACCCCATTAGATTAATTTTAAACTCTGAAGACGCATATGTGGAATCTGAAAAAGTTAACATTTTGGAAAAGGTAGAGTCTAATATTAAATTAAATGATGGGGTATAGAATTCCCTCTGGAAACCAATGGTTCCCCAAAAGTAAAGAATTCCCTTTGGAAACTAATGGCTCCCCAAAGGTAAAAAATTAAGTAAAATCAAAAAAGAGAAAAAGGTTAAGCTTAATAAAAATTTAGATCTGACTAAGAAAGTCCCCTGTAACCAGAATATAACTGCTTTTATTAAAGGTAAAAACAAAGACTTTGTAATGCAAAAACTGAAAGGAAGCAAAAAAGGTAAAAGTGGTAAAAGTAATATCCCTAATTCAATAGGTTCTGTTGAAGGGGTGGACAAGGTATTGGATATGGCTCAGATGGTATTAAATACTGATGCTTTTCAAGAAAATACAGAATCACCGGATCTTGCTGGGATTCCAGGTCAATTGAATGACTTGGAGTACCAGAGAGATGATGTAGAAATAGATGATCTGAATACTAGATTACTGTTTGACTCTCAGTTGATAGTAACCAACACTGGAATACCTTATGATCCCAATGAAAATAGGGAAGTTCTCAGAATTCTGGTTAATATTATATGTAATGAACTGTTGGGATTGGATATTGCAATTGATGACATTACTGATGTGATCAGGTCCTATGAATATGCTAGGGACAGAGATGTTCTATTAATCTTTTTTTTTTTTTTAATGTCTGTTTTACCCAGTATGTATGGAGAAATTCAGAGAAATTATAGTTCTTTGATATAGGCCTGGATTGTCCAATTTTAACAAAGCATTTTTTTGGAAAATGCAAATTGGGTACATGAAACAATGGACGAACTGGCCTCTGAGTTGTCTAACTAGCATAATATTCAGGACCTAGTCTACAATAACGAGAATGTTAATGTTTCTTCAGAGGTTGTTCTATCAATTTTTGGGTTAACTTGTGATGGTTGGGAAAACAAAAATAAGCTGAAAACTATGAGTGCCCAGGTTTTTTGTAACATTCTTGAGTTGAACTTTTATGAAAATGATATAATTTGGGTTGCAAGAGTTTTCAGGTCTGGATCAGAAGGGAGTCAAATTAATGTTACATTAATAAATAATAGAATGACTGCTGAAATCTTGGAAGAGGCAAAAAAAACTTGACCCCTTGGGGATTCTGATAATAGATTTCTCAGGTAAAATCATGGACTGTACAGAAGGTGTCAGTATAAGAGATGGAAATAAAAATAATCAAACAACTGTATATAATGTGGAGGTTTCCAATATATTTCAATTCTTATCAGAAGAAGGCAGTTGACTTCCTGTAGATGGTAGTGGATCTGAGAAATCCCTACAACAAGATAATGGAATTATAAATGTATCAAATAATGGGTGTACCATGGAACCAGATGATTTTGTGAATAAATATTCAGGTGAGTTAAAGATTCTAACCTGTTATGTTGCAGGACATATTATAAAGTTGGTTGATACTGATTATGTGGACTTTATTAAACAATTTGATATAATAAATCTACAAGAGACTTGGCATGGAAAGGAACAGGATGAGATTGCTTGGCTCAATGGATACCACATGGTTCAAAGTCATGCAATTAAACATTCTCATAAGGGCAGATTAATTGGTGGTCTTATTATATATAAGAATTTCTAACAAGTTCAAACATGTACAATATAAGATACAGAGTAATTATATTATGGTATCAGTTGCTCTTAATGAATCATTGGTTAAAATGATCAATGTGTATAACCCTCCAGAAAACTCACTTAATTACGATACTGAGTTACTTGCTAAAATCTCTACAGAAGTTTTTACTCTACAAAAATTATATAATAATGCTAAAGTATATATAATGGGTGATTTTAATATCAGGTACCCTCCATTAAAAATACATTTGGATAAAGACTGGCTGAGCAGAGAAAAACAGCTAGATATACAGTCATAAGTTTCAATAGATCAAATAAATACAGATAGAGAACATAGAATGGAGAATTTGCTCTCAGATTGGGATCTTATAATATTGAATGATAGAACGTTACTGGATAGTAAGGGGATGTGCTCCTGTATTAACTACAGAGGTACATCACTTACTGATTACATTTAAATCTCACCTTATGATTACCATAGATATTTGGATTTACAAGTCATATTGAGATCTGATAGTCATCATTTTCCGATAGCTACTGCTAGAAGATGGGACATTAAACAACAGGAGATACAGGAATTGAATATAGTAATAACCAATAATAAAAAGGCAAGGTAGAGCAAGTTTAAAAATACAGACAGATTTGAGCTTGCATTATGTTTTCAAAATAAGGTATTATAGGAAGTAGAAGATGAATTAGACCCAGTAAATATATATAATTCTATTATAAATACTTACAATGAAATCACGTTGAATTATAATGCTGTGAAACAACAACTACCTTTGAAGTATGAAAACTGGTTTCATAAAACATGTTTGCCTAAAAAGAAAGAACTTGCTAAGGCAACTCAAAAAGTTAAAAAGTATCTCACTAGAAAAAATATGATGGAATTAAATAAGCTCAGAAGAGACTATACAGAACATGTTAAAACATAGAAATCAATTTTTCAGAAAAAAGCAGTGTGATAGGATGCTTGAGGCTATTGCGCAGCAGGATGATCGGGCCTTCTGGAGATTGGTCTCCTATGGTACTTCACAATTTAAAGGATACCTAAACAACATTTTGACAACAAACTATTCAAAAATCTGAATCTGTAAGTGACTAAAGGAAAGGCTGCTGTATTCATTAATGCTAAAACTACATTTACATAATTGACCTAAATGTTGTTCCAGAGCATTTGAAAATTGTAAAATCAGCCTTCCAATTTAAAAAAACCTCTTACCTGCTTCCTAAAATGGCCGCCAAATGTGTTATGTGATGACATAATTTGAGCCAAAGTCAGTGAGATATATGGCTCTCTATAGTGCAAACTAGTTCTTTTTTCCCTTTGTATAGAATTGTTTCACCTAAATGGTCAAAACCATGTGCATTATTTTGTATAATGCACATGTCAGACTATGGTTCTGTTCATTTTGTTTACTTTAACATGCTGAAAATGTGTTTTAATCCAACCGACTTTCTCTGTGGCAAACCACAGTGCAGTACAAATCTTGAATAACCTGGTGGTCTAGTGGTTATGGTGGATCCAGAATGCTACAATGGGGGTGCTGGGGTGGTGTGCATGCTTAATATGCACTTTTAAACATATTTATTAAACCTTTATATTTTCTGCTATTATTCTTTTCTAGTACGTTTTTGACAGAACCTACAAATGTAATCCATAGTTTGAATGTAAATATTTGTACAAGCAATAAATCAGACTTCTTCAACAAAGTGAAATGCAACAGCAACCAAGTATGTTACTATATGAGGGAGGTGCAGCCACACCCTTCACCACCCCCTAGAGCCACCACTTTTTTTGTAGAAAAGTTCTTGTGCAGTCTAATGTTAGAGTTCATACTCTCTCAAAACTCAAATATATGCTTGTCTTGTCTTCTTTTTCCATGGGAAATAATAATAATAATAATTAACATTTATATAAAGGTTTTCATACACATTGTATCCCAAAGTGCTTTATAAGCAATACTAGACTTGTAGTGAAGTGGCTGAATGTGTAGTGGCAGCCATTTCATACATTAATATCCACATACAGCCTTGGACAATTGCATGAACTGGATTTATGGGAAGGGGAATGTTGGCCAGGACAACGGGGTCAGGTAGTGATCAAGGTGCTGGCAGCCCCACATCTTATTTCTCACAGTAATCTGCTCATATTTCTCTTCTTCTGTCTTCCCCCTTCCCTGAATATAGCTGTACTTGCAAGAGTGTTTTCTTCAGTCCCCTCTGGTATTCATTCTTCACTATTCCTCCTCACACCAAAAACTGGTGAGCTCATCACCCTTCTGCATCATGAATGCAAGTAGTATAGTCCCCGTTTTATTTTGACATATCAAATATATACATATCTTTCCAGTAAGTCAGGCTCATAGCAGCAGAGACCAAGGGGAATGATGGGCTTTCCTAACCTTAAAATATCTAGGCTACCTTTGATTAGGCATTATTAAATGATGGGTGTGGACATCATTATACACATCATATAATAGTACCTAATCATAGGTGGCTTAGATCTTATATGGGTAGGAACACCTATTTTTCCACTTGTGCCATGCTGCTATCAGCCTGGCATACCAGAAAATCATGTTTAGAGACTGTACTAAACACATTCATGATGTGGAAGGGTAGTAAACTCACCAGTTTTTGGTGTGGTGAGCAGGTGAGAATAATGAATGCCAGAGAGGGACTGAAGAGGCCATTCCAGCAGGGTACAGCTATATTCAGGTTAGTTGAAGACATGAAGGAGGATGCTGAGCAGACCACTGTGAGATCTGAAATGTGGGGCTGCCAGCATCGTGATCACTACCTGTCTATGGATGAGAGTAGCCAGCGATGACAAATACTCTGAGTGGCAGGGCTGCACCTAAACTGTTACTTGAATTCAGTGTAAGTAGATTACCCTCGGGTGGTGGGGTGGTATTGATATTTGTTAGGACAGTATTGCGGGAGTTGTGTATAGCTCATTCAAGATTTGGAAGGGTGATAGCCAGCCAACTCACATTATGGAGTAGCGCACTGAAAAGTACTGAAGAAGAATTGCAAGGAACTGTCCTGCAGGGTTCTGCAGATCACAGGTAAAGGAGTAGACTGACACTGGAGGTCAGGTGGATTCATTCAAGGTATTAGTATGTCTCTCCTGCTAATAATATTGATATCCATTGTAAGTGCAGCCCTTATGAGGGCATGAACAGCAGTTTTTCTGGTGGGTCATGATGCTTATTGCTTGTCCCTTCAGGAAGACCTAGTTGTTGGTTAATGAGGTGGGGAAAAAACACAACAGAGAACTGTACATATTACCTTCACTGTGCAGAAGGGTGGTGATTCATTCAATATTTACTGTGGGAGCAGAAGTCAAACATTGAGAATGTGGACTAGAGAGTGATTTGGGAGGCATTTTTTAATAGTGCCAGCTGATGATGTGTATCAGAATAGGTGTGCACAACTCTCTGAGGTACAAGATTACAATCTGAGGTGTGATAATGCTCTTCAAAAGACCGCAGGCTCATATGCGGCCCCAGGCAGTACTAAGGACAGGGTATGGATGTTAGGGTGTTCAACAGAAGGCAGGCTAGGTGCAGGGGGTTCACATGGAAAAAGGAAGCCTTATTTGTGGGTTAACAAGAGAGCATGAGCTTTGGAACTGAACAAGACCGGTACTTTGCTGTGTAACCCAGAGCAAGTCATTAAACTTCCTTGTGTTCCCAAGCCACACCTGTAAACAAGCTGTCAGCTTAGTGTGTCTCTCCTGGTTAACAAAAAGCAAAATTCAGTGCATCCTATAACCACTAGATCATCAGATATTTGAAGTGTTGTACTGTAATGCAGTTTGCCAAAGAAAAAGTCAGCTGGATTGCAAAACATTATCCGCAAGTTGAAGTAAATAAAATGAACAAAATCATAGCCTAACATGTGTACTGATCAAAATAATCCACGAGTTAATTCATGGTGTTGATCATTGTGGTACAGCAATTCAGAATAAAGAGGGAAAGAAGAACTAGTTAGCACTATAGAAATATATGTGAATCTCTGTCTCTGGCTCAGATGATCTCATCATGACTCATCTCTTAACACACTTGGCAGACATCTTAGGGAGAAACCAAGGCTGTTGTTTGAAAGTGAAAGGCTGATGTTTACATTTTTCAAAAGCTATGAAACTGCATATATGTTATTTACATAAATGCAGTTTTAGCATAAATGTAAACAGAAGCCTTTATTTTACCTTGTTATGAAGCCAGATTTTGGAGTTTGCAGTTTTAAAAAAACTGCTTGTTTAGGTACCCTTTAAAGTCCAAACTGACTCATGTGTACAACCTGACTGCTGGACTAGCTACTATTATGATGTATATAATCGGAAATTCACAGATGATACCCCATTCAGAAATGCTTCAGTCCTAAGAATAATACCTACAGTAATGAAACAGATATTAATTTTACATGGTTAACTTCAATGGAAGTGGCAGTAGCCCTACAAAGTTATAAAAAGAACAACGCTCCAGGACCAGATAACATACTGGCTGACTTCTATTTAGAAGACATAGATTGGTGGTCAATCTTACTAGCGTATTTTTTTTTATATAATGTATAACTATACACCAGCATCGTGGTTTGGTAGTCATATTCTACCTATTTTTAAAAAAGGTAATAGGGCCCTTCCAGAAAACTATCAGCCAATTAGTTTAATCGACACACTAGCTAAAGTTTATGCAAAAATATTGCTGACTAGGTTATTAGATTGTGTAATGAGGAATGGAGGGTTAGCTATACTTCAGGCAGGTTTTACTAAGGAGTTGTGGCACTATAACATTCATTTTACAACATCTGTTAGAAAAATATTGTGTAATAAGGAAACAAAAACTTGACGTCACATTTGTGGACTTCAAATCTGCTTTCATTTCAACAGACAGAAATATCTTATGGTCTCAAATGCTCAAACTAGATATTAATCTGAATTTAATAATATTAATAAAACATGTATATACCAAAACCTGGTCCAAAATACAATATTCTAATAATGGTCTGCTAGCAAAAGAAATTCCTACGGCATGTGGTGTTCAGCAAAGCTGTGTATTGGCACCTACTTTATTTAACATTTATATTGATGAACTAATAGTTAACAAGATGGGTAATGACTTTCATTCTCCAAAATTAGCCAAGATCATGATTCCACTTGATGATTCTCTCACTAACTAGGATAGGACTGCAGAGAAGTTTGGATAGACTCAATGGTTTGTGTAAAAAGTTAAATTTAATAATCAACCCACAGAAAACTAAGGTAATGATATTTGGTACTAAGAAAAAATATAGAAAGCTCTCACTGGACGGTTCTCTATTAGACTTTGTTATTGATTTTATGTATCTTGGGGTTACTTTTTAAACAAATATGAAGTGGAATAAACATATTTCCTTAATGGCGAAATAAATGAATAATAGAGATTTCATGTAAATTTTAGTTATAGTAAAACATTACCTATTATGGTCATTTAAAAATTATTGTATTAGTCAGTAGAAAACATAAAAAACACAAGAGATCTTTAATAAGAGAGCCTTTAGATCCGTGCAGGAGGAGTGGATTAGGTGGACATGACAACCACAATTGGTTTAAATATTAAACAGTAGGCGGCTTTTGTTGCAGCCAGCATTAATGAATAAATACATTTTTGTATTTAAGTATATATGAGGATTGTCCCTGGTAAGAAGTTTCCCTAAAAAAACTAAGTTAACAGTAATGACTAGATATTCTAACCATAAAGACAGTAAGTGTCTATATGTATACTGAGAGAGAACATCAACAGAATGACAGTCTAACTCCTATGTGGATTTGATCAGCCCTAGCATTAATTCAAAGGGAAGCCTCTTTAAATAAACAAGTTAAGTTTTAAGGACTTAAATTGATTGCAGTTGTTACAAATTACAACATTATGGTACTTATTGCACTAAACTATGTTAACGCAGTGAGAAAACTATTCTCAATCAGGAGGGTTCGTTGAAAATGGAATCAATTAAATGTTACCATGCACACTAATTTATGTTAACCCAGTGAGCAAGTTATTCTCAATTAGGAAGGTTCATTTAAAATGGAATCAATTAAGTGTTGCCATGCACACTAATTTTAGGTGCCTTATGCACCAATTATGACATCACACTCTACTGCATGGATAAGAGGACAGGCCAACGCCTAGCCTCTTGCTGCCACTTGGATTTTGCCAGAGGGAGAGAGCACAACTAACAAGTAAGGCTCCTTGGCCCGGATATTCAAAAGGGTTGCACATGGCTTCGCAGTGTTGCACCATGCGCAACCCACTGATGCACCCCAGTGTGATATTCAAAAGGGAAAAGTGCACGGCACAAATCCCGATGTGCCGGAGTGCATCAGTAATGTATGCAGGCACAGGTAGGGGGGTATGCCCAAACATACTCTGCACAGCCTGATATTCAGCCCAGGATGTGCAGAGCAATGCATGCGCAACCCATACCTGTGCCAGCACAAAGTTAAGCTAAAAAAGAACAACTGTTGGCCACCACAGGTGAGCTGCCACATTGCAGGGCTGATGGCAGCTGCCACCCGTGGGTGGCCAATTCGGTTTTGGGCTGCACCTGGTGGCACCCCCCATGCCCGATTGTGGGCATTTTTAAAAAAAAGAGTAATGGCCAATATCCCTGATGGTCCAGTGGACTGGTGTCTGCCCGATCGCGGGCATCTGTATAAATAACAGACTTTGTCCAATATCCCTGGTGGTCCAGTGTACCGCTATCTGCCTGATCACAGGCATCTGTATTAAGAAAGAATAATCCATCCTATATCCCTGGTGGTCCAGTGGACCGCTATCTGCCCGATCATGGGCATTTGTAAAACAAAACTAATTCCAATATCCCTGGTAGTCTAGTGGTACCCCCCCACCAGCCCACTGAGCCCCACCACCCCACTCCCCCTGGTCAGCCAGCGGGCGGCAGCACCTCACCCGCCTGCTGTCCCACCGCCCTCCAACTCACACCTCGGTAGGGCTGCATGCCCGGTGGTTCTAGCATAGCAAGGCCAATGGGCATGCAACCATACTACACATTCCAGATATGTGAATGATTCATTCACATATCTGGAATGTGTAGTACGGTAGGGGCTGCACAAAACAGGGATAGAAAGCATTGCACTTACTGTCATGAATGTACCAGAGTGAATGGCATCATGTTCTTGTTATCCTGAAAACATTACTGCTGCATGTTTGAAAGATTTTGATGTCTTGTATTTCATGCTTTTAAGTGACTGTGACTGTATTACATTTTAGGCCTTTCTTGGGCCTGTGGTAGTGTAACATGGGATCTTAATAATAATGAGCCCTATTCATAAAAGGACATAAACTATGCACCAAAGGCATGTAACCAATCCATGCAGCTCCATACATGTGGACAGGTGTGCACCACATGGTATTCATAAATGGCAGCCACCTACCCATGGGGTCTGCCTCCTCAGTGTGCAGCTGCACCTTACCAGATCGGTGCAGCACAGGGGCAGAGTGCAGAACCCAGGCAGGTATCCAGTCGGATCCCTGCCCTGAGTCCCAATGTGGATCCCTTACATGCCCATGCAGGGGTGCACGGGAAAGCACGGAACACCACGGACTGCCAGTGGCACCAGCAGTACCCACCAGTAGTGGTGCTGGTACACACATGTCCATGAAGACAGTGGTAGTGCACCCTCAAATGGGTATACAGAGCCCCCCCATCCCCAACTCCCTTGTGTACTAACAGCTAACATTCCTTGTTGGTCTAGTGGTCCCCCACCACATCCCCAATTCCATTGTCATGTACGAACCAACATTCCCTGGTGGTTTAGTGCCCCCTTCCATATCCTTGAGCTCCTTGTAAGTAAAAGTAAAATCTTTATTTTACACAGGAAAGATGTTTCAATCACATCATTAGGTCAAAGACCCATTTTCAGGATGGTCCTGTTTACTTTAAAATTACAACATTGTTACAGAATAAATAAATTCATTTTCATTCCAATAAGTTTACACATTCATTCAGAGTCAAACATTTCCATTAGAGCTGTCAGAAAGTTAGTATCCTTAGAGTGATGTTCCTACTGATCATTGCACATATGTTTCAAGTTTAGTTCATGTTTAATGGTGCTAATTAAAAGTTCAGTATTTTGAACCTTTTTTAAGTCTTTTTTTATTGCATCACAGCGTATGGGAATAAACATCAGATGAGGCAAATCTGCAGGTTTAAAACACAGCCTGGTGTGATATTTATTTTTCAAAAGTTAAAAAACTAAAAAATGAAAGCAAAAAAATTGCAAAGAAAATCACAACTTAACTTCAGTAGTTTCTCATATAATACAGTCCTAGATCTTAGAACTCCTAAAATCCTGCTCATCTGCATTCAACAGGTTGTCTACAGTAGCAGTAGAATCACTCTCCACCCCCCCTTTCAGGGCTGAGCCCCAATGGACTGAACTGAAGTGAACTCAGTGAAGAGGTTTTATCTCTTTTGATGGTGTCACCTGACTGAGCCCTTTCTCTTTACATGTCTGGACATGCTGTTTCATGTCTGAACATGTTTCAAAACCAAAGGGTTTTTTTTTTTCCCAGGGGACTTCCTGGTTCAGTTTAATGTGCAGTGTATATCTCTGCAGATATTAACTTTCTATATCTCTGATCCACAGTGACTAAGCATTTCTATAACCCTACACAGTAACAGGTTTATAGTGTGAATTTATGAAAACCCCTTAAGGGTTTCTTATAACTACTAATCATGAAATTATTATTTTCAAATGGCTTCTGAATCCATTTTATTTAAAAATGCTTTATTAACTGTATTTATTCCTATTTAAAATAGCATTCATGTTTTTGTTTACACAAAATGCACTTATGTACTCTACAAAACACCTCTCTGGGTGTTTGGCATTGTTCCAGGGACTAGGTGGATGGAAATGGATAAAGAATGAAAAAAGAGACCTAGTAGAAAGTTTAGTAGGGATAGTAAAGAGCTATGCTACGTGGCCAACCTAGGGTGGTGGGGGGGGGAGAAGAAAAGCAAAGACAAAGGTGTTAACTGTTGTGAAACAGAAGTTTTGGTAGCTAGGAAATAAGGAGATAGAAAAATGGTCTATCAGTCAGAGCTGAGGGTGTAGCCTAACATACTGGATCCCAAATTTGTTGAATTTTAGCAATAAAAGTTGTTCCCAAACTTATTTTGTATTTTTGATTGAATATATTTATTGTTAGGGTCCCTTAAGTTGTACAGTACAAGTCACATTAAACTGTTCCTCCAATGAGTTGCTGTAGCATTTCTGGTTGAGTTGCGTAAGTGTTGCTGGATTCAGCATAAAGCCCTGCACAAACTGCTTCTTAAGAGTTAAAATGCAGCTTTGCATTGCACTGTGACTGGACTACAGATGCATTCCAACTGAGTTGCAAAAACATTCTACAAACATTGCTCTTCAGCTGGTTAAGCACTGAAAATAATTCAATATGAGTTGGTAACGCATTGCCAACTGAAAAAAAATGCTAAACCAACTCATTGATGGAACTGTTTAATGTGACTTGTACTGTATTTATGTTTATTCTCAGATACCTCAAGTTTATCCATTAAGTATATATGTTTTTATTTAAGACTGTGTGTATCTGGTGCATCCATTTTAATTGTCGTTTTTGTTCCAATGAAAGCCAATGTAAGGCGGTCATCATATGACAATGATTTGTACTCTAGTCACACTTTAGAACAAATCTTGCAAGACTATTATAAAGCACATTTAATTTTTGCAGGTTTGCTTTACAAGCCATTCCATAAATGCGACTACCATAGTCTGTGCATGGCATGATCATCTAATTTACTATGTAGACCTCATTTTTTGATCTATGCAGTGGCCCGATCTTCTAAATGCCCCTACCGTTTTATTGGTTTACTAGTCAGCTTATTTATGTGTTGATCAAAGTTTAAATTTTCATCAATCCAGACACCCAGATATTTATAAGATGTTTCTTATACTAGGATTTTGTTTGTGATTGTTTTTATTTGAAGCGTCTGATATTATTTTGCATGTTTATTACTCTTTAGTGTAAAAGATATGGTTTTTTTTTTACTGTTTAAAACTAATTTGGGATATTGAAACCACTGCTCTAATTTAGTAAAATCTTGTTGTAAATGCTGTTCCATTTCCTGTATGGTATTTCCATGAGCTACCATCAATGTGTCACCTGTGTACATTCTGATTTTTTAATGTATTTCTGCACTGGCCAGGTCATTTATATATATAATAAATAGCAATGGTCCTAAAATTGAGCCCTGTGGGACTCCTGTCTGAACATTTTCAGGCTTGGATAAGGAATTGCCCACCTGGACTTGTTGAGTCCTTGAGGTTAAATAAGACTGAAACCAAGGTAAGATTTCCTCGTCCATTCCCTGTTTTGCTATTCTATACATTTGTATGTTTTGGCCATGGTGTTGAAGGCACTGGAGAGGTCCACAAACACCGCACCCACCTCCCTACCACCATTCATTTGGGTGACAATGATGTCTACTAGGTCAGTGAGTGTAGTGTCTGTGGAATGTCCCTTCTGAAAACTGACTGGTAGCAGGACAGTATGGAACCATTCTCCAAGTAGTCTCCTAGCTGTAAATGCACCAGACTCTCCAATACCTTCAACACCATGGACAGCAACACAATTGGTCTGTAATTTGTAGGCTGGGTCATAGGACCTCCTTTATGAATGGGAATTATTTTTTGAGTTTTTCCATAATGTTGGAAACTTTTTCTCAGTCAAACTCCAGTTAAATAGTTTAATTAACACTGGAGCAATTATATCTGCTGAGTCACATAGGAATCTGTTCTCTTTTTGATCCAGTGTGTGTGCTTTATTTGGATTCAATTTTCTTAGCTCCATTTTAACTTCCTTACAAGTTATGGCCTTAAATCTAAACTTTGGTTTATTTATAGGCCATATTTTTGATATTTCCTTTTTTTCTTCTTCGAATGGTGCTTTTGGAATTTTAGTATCTGGGAGGTTGACGAAATAATGATTTAGTTTGACCTCATTGAGGTCTGCAGAATTCCATCTTCCTGAATTTGAATTGGGAGTCCTATTTACAACTGGGTGCTTAAGTGACTTAATCAATGACCAGTATTTTTGGGGTGTCTGTATTTTGCTCTAATTTATTTTTGTAGTACTTTTTTTTTGCACTTCTGATCAGGGTCTTTAGTCTATTTCTTTCTGTCTTGTAGTTTTCCCAGTCCTTAATATCCAGTGTTTTATTAGCCTTGGCCCATAGTCTATTTTTTACTCTAATAATTTGCTTTAGTTTTTCTGCTATCCATGGTACATGTGATTTTTTACTTAAAATATTTCTAGACTGGGCATATTCATTACATATCTCCAAGAAGATTTTTGTGAATTCGGTTACTGCCCAATCTAGTTTCAGAATTTAAAAAAGTATATTCCAGTTTACTTTTGCCAGTTTTTGAATTCATTTTCTTTTGAATAGTAATTAAAAGTTCTACATTTTATTTGCAATGAGCCTTCTTTCTGAACAGTTCAATTTTTTTTATATTTATTGTACATATACAGGAAATAGAGCACTGATCACCTAGTATAGGATTTTCTACTTGGTCAGAAATGGCCTCCATTTTATCTGAAGTAAAAATGAAGTCTAAAAAGTTTCCTGCACTGTTAAAAGCTGTTTTTCTAGTTGGCTAGTTGGGGTAACAATTATTTGTTTTAGTGCTAAAGGACTTGGGCTATTTTGAACAGTCTTGCCTCTAGGCTTATTCCATGCTGAGGTTAAATCCCCAATAGTAGCAGCTCAATACCCATTGAGTGGTGTTGTAATATCTGATATAAGCCTTCAAACTCTGAGGTTTTTACCTTTGGTGGTGAGTAAATCAAACCTATTGTTAAATTCATCTTCCTAAAATAGACTAATAAACATTCAATTTGTCCTACCACAGCTGAAGATACTATGTTTGTTTGATCCAGGTCCCAGTTTGTATATAAGATCACCCTCTCTTTTTTCTTTTCCTGTACTCATGATGAGTGAAACAATTCTGAAGTTCTATTTCATTTGTAGAGATTTTGTGAGTCAATCATGTCACGGTTAAAGCTATTATATCGGGTGTTTCAGTAGTCACCCAAGACCTTATTGTATCAACTTTATGTTTCAAACTTTGAGCATTGTCATAAATAATTTTGAAGGTGTTAGTGGGGGTAGGGCCTGGGTTTACTTCAATACCCCCCCAATAAAAAAGCCATTAAATAGAAACTTTGCTTGTTCTGTAACCTTTGTGAAAACTTCATATTCACTTCTCCCTTACAAGTAAGCATTTTTTAATCAATATAAAATAATTCATTCTCTTTGTGTGAGAGTTTAAAGTATATGACTGCCCTTGATTTGCCCAATTACTGACCAAACTTACACCTGGATACAAAAACACAATTAAAATACTTAAGTTAACCCAAATGGTTAGAATATCCATCATTAAAAAATTATTTTATGACACTTAATTTATCAGAAGTATAAAGATGTTTAAGTGAGACTTACAAACAATTGAGGGTACCCAGGCAAGTCAGCAGAGAGGTCCTTACCTACAAATTTAATCTCTATTTAATTTAGGTAACACTGGTCTACTCACCAGGGTATCCCCAATCAACAATGATGAGTTATGCTACATAAATCTGGCAGTTTTCTTTACCAAGTGGCACTCATTTGTGCTTGTGCAAGCAAGCCCACTTTTTAAATGATATACAGTAACGCCTCCCTCAAGTGCTGTGGTTGACTGCCAGCACTCCCAAGCCCCCACACACCAGCCTGGTTGATTTTAGCACAGTGAGAGCTTGTTGTCCCTGTAAGCTGTTACTTTGGGAGGCACAGATGTAGCATTCTGTGCTCCTTCTCAGCTGATAGACAAGGTAGCTGCTGCAGATCTTGTTGTGTTGTTCGTGCTTGTGTGCGCAAGTCCACATTTTAAATGATATAACTCCTTCCTTGAGCGCTGTGGTTGGCTGTCAGATATTCTAAGCCCCCACATACCAGCCTGGTTGATTTTAACACAGTGGGAGCTTGTTGTCCCTGTAAGCAGTTACTTCAGGAGGCACAGATGTAGCATTCTGCGCCCTTTCTCAGCTGATGGACCAAGCAACTGCAGAACTTCAGGATGCACTAATGTGTTGTTTGGTGCCCCTTCTCAGCAAATAGATCAGTAACTCCTGCAGATCTTGGTGGAGGTATGTGTTGCTTGTAATGTATGAACCAACTTTCCCTGGTGGGCTAGCAGAACCCCAATCTATCTTTCCCTAATGGTGTAGCAGCCCTCATCCCCATGTAATGTGAGTTACATCTTTCCCTAGTGGTCTAGCAGCTTCCCCCTTCCCTGCACCACTGGTATGGTATGCCCATTCCTTCCCTTGATGCTATTGGACCCCCCACCCAGAGAGGTATCACTCCACCAACCTGCCCATCCCATTCCTGAGCAAGTGACTGGCACAGCCTTCCACTGTCCACCATTGCCAACCGCTGACTGTGCTGTCTAAAATGTGCACATACTGTACACTCAGCTGTTACGGTACATGCTCACTACTGACAGCTCAGTCAGTGTCTGGCTGTGGTGGAGTGCGGTAGGCTGTGCTGGTCACTGGCTTGAGAATGGGATGGGAGGCAGGTTACCTGTCAGGTTGCGGGGAGTTCCACTGGCCACTGGAGAAGCAATGGGCATACCGTACCAGTGGTAGATCACCAGGGAAAGATGGATCTCACATTCCATGTGGTTCAGGGATGGGGAGGCTGTTATGCCACCAGGGAAGGATGGATCTCACAGTACATGGGGATTGGGGATGGGGGCTCTGCTAGCCCATCAGGGAAGGCTGGATGGTGCACTATCAAGGAGGACATGGCAGCAAGGTGGATCCCATCATTCCCATGTATCTGCTTGCTGGACTGATGGCCACTGTATGGGGCATGGGGTACAGGTGGCATGCCTACCCACAAGGGCTGGTCCCCACCCTTCCCATGCCAAAGACACACACACACACACAGTCTCAACTCCAGGTCTAAGCATGTCTACAACCCCTCCATGCAGTATGGAGATGGTTGCATGAACAGCTGTGCTGGTGTAGAGGCAGTACCTATGTTACTCCGCACTGCACCCTGTGCTGTCACCCACATTCCCTTGCCCACCCTCCTGCAACATCTCAGAAATTGTCACTGTGGGTTGCGTATGTGCCATACATATTCAACATGTTGACTTCCTGCATAGGGCATAAGGGGTATCTTATGTGTGCATGCATGGCTGCTGCACCCCAGTGCATGGCACTCCTCACAGTTACATGACTTTGTGAATCATGCAGAGTGCAGGCATGCCCCTGACACCCCCTGGCCCACCCATGGTGCGTAGCTGCTCACACGGCTGGGGGATCTGGTGCACATTTGGCTTCTGTGCAGATTTGTAAATGACGCTGGGGATCTGCAGGATCCCCACAGTGCTGCACTCATTCATAGGCTTGCCTACATACCTGAGATATGTGGCACATAGGCATAGTGAATAGGGACCAATATTGGTAGTTTCTGGCCACTGTCTATTTTCAGGAACTCTTTTAATTTTGCATGTGGTAGGTATTGGCTACCTCATAAGAACTGTAATGTAAACTGCATGTTAAGAAGGTTAAATCTCACCCTAAAACAGCTCCCTTTGTCCACTGTAGTGGACAAGCCAATCTCCTTGCAAAGCAAGGTGCTTGAGATGGTGATTCATGGATCTTTCATGCAGCCACTGTCTGTGGCAAGCTTTACAGTAAAACAGGCTGAGCCCACTGAACCAGTTATCCAAAGACTGGAATGGGGGAGACAAGGTAAGGATTTTAACCTTTGAAACACCTGAACATGCATTACGTGATAGATAGATGGCAGGGTCCTTACTTTATTTCAAATAAATGTAACCCTTCTGTGTCCAAAGCTCATATTACAGGCAATAAAAGGCCAACAGATAGATGATTTCCTGCTAATCAGTTGAAACTGTTTAAGGGTAAGAACTAATGTGTGGAAGAAATGAGAGGAATCAAACTCTCCTGTTTGTTTTCTGTTATTTCAGAATGCAGAAGATCACTAGTAATCTTCATCCCTTCCAGATGTGTGATGGAAGTAGTCTCACCGGTCCATGGCAAGGAAGGTGACACCATACTTCTCCCTGTAAAGGTGACTGGAGAGGTCACATAAATGTTTATGTGGAAAAGCCCTGGAGGCTTGCACAATAATGCCTGGGAAGATGGGAGTACAGGCAACTCTCAGTGGTACAAGGACAGAGTCACTGGGTATGAAAGTGGGTCCCTCTTGCTGAAAATATTATGCAGCACGATGAAGGTATACAGAATGTCTACAATGGGAGGTCAAACAGATTGGTGGCTATCCTATGGTAAAATTGAATTGAAAGTGACTGTACTAACAATGGCCCAGCCACTCACCATGTACACCATGGACATTGCTGAAACTACCTTTGTGAATAAGATGACACAATGCCATGGAGAGGTACCAGGTCTACCTAGTGGCTTAACTTCTACTTCTATCCCAATGACTTTGTTAAACAATGTACAATTTATGCATATACCTATAGCTTTTAATCTTTCTTTTTGTCTGGCATATGATGGAATGCTGGCCTTGTTTAGGAATTAATGTATTTCTGTTTTATGTCTCTCTCTTGGTTAGAGCTAAATGCTGATTGCCAAGCTAGGGCTCAAGATCCCATAGCCAGATGAGAAACTGTTCTGTAGCATGGAGTCTTTCATTCCAGGTGGCTACAAAGCCTAGATGGAATGGTGGGCTCCATCTTGGGCATTTTTCAGTTAGGGTGTGTCCATATAGAAGCAGGCAGACTTAGAAACAATTAGAAGACAGATCTGCTATTTTGAACATCAGTCTGATGAGTCTGTCTTTAACCCTGCTTTGCAGGGGATTAGTTATCTACATACTGTGAACAATATGCATGACATGGCAAGATTGCTTAATGAAACACAAACCAAAATGAATGAGCTAGTTGCTGTAAGTAATAAAGAGGCCCAGCAGAGACACATAGGTACAGAAGTAATATGCACAGTTTGTGGCAATTCTGATCTAAAATGATTACTTATTTGTTCAGATTTTTGGAGACAGGACGTTTCCCTGACCTCATTCCAGGAGAACTATTTGACCAAATGGTATTGCCCAGCATGTGTTACTAATATCCAGGATAGCCATTCAGGATGTTTGAAAGCCTGTCAAAGGTTTTTTTTTTGTGACAACCAGGAACTTGGGGTACGTTACCCTGCATCTTAACCAGGGCAAGTGCTATATGAGCAGATCCTGTTTTATCCAGGATACTTTGTACATATCTTTCAATGTTTCCCTACCAGTGTTTGAATCAGCTAAAGCTGTTTTTGACAAACTGGCCACTATCCATTCAATAAGCAACCTAGAAGGGGGCATTTATAAAGTGAGAGTGGATATACCATCACTATTGGTTTACAACCCCATTACAGCAGTTTGGCAGGTGATACACACAGCATGTTGCCTGGTGAAAAGGTATAGGAACACATGTTGTTGTGATGTTTTTGATTTAACTGTACCTCTATCTGGACATGATAGGGTTCTGAACCAAAATCCCACCCAACACTTTATATGCCTAGTGCAGCTCACAAAATGGCCCCTCCTCATGGCAAGGCTGATCTATAATATGGATGGTCAGTATTGTGTAGCCACTTGTCATGAATCATTCACTTATGGTAACCTGATATGTCCATTGATTGCCTCAAATTGCTGCTTCACACCCACTGCTTGCACTGCCATGGGTCAAACAGTTATGTTGCCAGTACTACTTCTTGATGAATATCTTCTCGGTAAACTTGTTCATCAAAATTAGATCATAAAATACATTCCAACATTTAATGTGCATATTGTTCTTCTCTCCCTAAACTTAAAGTTTATTGAACTGTGAAAATGAATATGTGATAAGATTAATTAATGGCACGAATCAATCACAGCAACCATTGAATACTCTATTACATGACGGGGATTTTGATTTACTAACCTCAAGTAATTGAATAGAAATGAATTTTAAGCTATTAATTGTCCAACAAGTTATTCTAATTTTTCTTGTATTGTT
The DNA here is from genome assembly GCA_016271365.2 of Neoceratodus forsteri. NCBI lineage: Eukaryota > Metazoa > Chordata > Ceratodontiformes > Ceratodontidae > Neoceratodus > Neoceratodus forsteri. The sequence continues at coordinate 1,272,494,656 of CM057450.1, read as the reverse complement.
TGAGATATATGCTGAAGTGGCACTCCACTGAACTGAAAGCTTTAAAATTTGTTCATTCTCTTATATCTGTATAAACTGATAAACTAAATAGGTGATACCAATTTCATGGTATCAAGCAGGGGACTGTAACCATATGAATTTGTCAGCTTATTTATTTGTATAAGAATGCTGTGATTGAAATCCACTGATTTTCAAAGACTGTGCAGCTTCTCCCCTCAAGAAAAGTGACTTTCAGAAAGACACACTGTAATGATTGACAGAAAAGATGACTCTAAAAAGAAGAGCTGTTTACTTTAAAACAGAGAGGAATTTATTAAGTAAGTGTGTGTGGAATGCTCACAGAACCATATAAAGAAATTTGCCAATTATATGTTTATGTAGATTACTATCAGAAGAGGAACTGTTTACTGTAACCACATAATTTGCTTTGAAAAGACAGTGTTTGTACCTTGTGATTACGTCAAATGTTTGCAGATGTTTTGTAATCTTACATGGGAGCTTGCAAGTAATGCACTTATTATCACAAGTGTGAGGAACTGGTTCTAGCCCTCCAACATTATAAACACATTGGGTATAAATATAGGGCCAAACAGGCCTATGTTGCATCTGTTCTCCCAGGAAAGGTGGTGTCCCTTTCTGTAAATTGCATGACTGTTAAATGTGTGTATATGGTGTTACTGTGTTTCTTTGTGACATCAGTACCCACTAGAGCCAAACCCACAAGAGTTTGATTTTTATACAGATTTATACTGTTAAATAAAACTTTCTTACATCTCTCCTGATTCTCCCCCTGCCAGCATCTACTCATGTCTCTGTGTCCTTGATTCACCAATCCTGCTTAATATTTCCTCATAATTGACCTTGCTTATTCTTTTTAGGAACTTAAAAGTCACTGCCATATCTTCCCTCTCCCTTCTGGTCTCCAGCGAGTACATGTTTAGGGCCTCAAGTTGATCCTCATAGGATCTGCCCTGCTGGCCCTGAATTATTTTAGTTACCCTATTCTGTACTGTCTGTAGCCTATTTTTGTCATTTCGTAGGTGGGGGCTCCAGAACTGGGCACAATATTCCACATGTAGCCTTACCAGTGACCTATAGAGAGGCAGTATCATCTCCTTCCTGCTGCTGTCCCAAACTCTATCCCAATAATCCCTTACATCCTGGTTGCCTTGCTGTAGGTCTTGTTACCTTGGCTAGATTGTTTTAGGGAATCATTTATGATGACTCCCAGGCCCCTTTCCTCAGTTGTAGTGTCCAACTTTACCACTCCTGTCCAATATTTTCCTGGGGTTCTTGTTTTCTATATGCAGCACCTTACACTTTTTGGCATTGAATATCAACTGCCAAACTTTGGACCACCTAATATTTGCAGACCCTCTGAAGCTCCCTAACCCCTTCCTCACTTTGTATGCTGCCACAGAGCTTAGTGTCATCTGTGAAGAGGCACATCTTGCCATGCAGGCCATCTCATTTGAACAGCCCCCATCCAAGCCAAGTTGGGCCACAGTTTTTGGGGAAACACAATCCCTCCTATTGCCCCACACTTTTACCCATGCATTGAACTGGAACAAGGGAAACTGTTCCCTGTTGTTCAGCTGTCACTGGGGTAGTACATCTGAGAAGTTCACCATCCCTTCCCTTTCCTTAACTACCTGTTCCAGCACATGAAAGCTTGCCTTTTCCTCTTCCATGCTCCTCCTGTTCAGACCATTTGTGCCTACATACACAATCAGATCTGATTTCCCTCCCTCCACTCCCATGAGTTCTGCTACCCTAAGTCTGTCTGCTGTATTCCCAGGGTAACAGTGCATCACCTCTTGCCCATCTGGCGTGGGACCCTCTTCCCTCCCCATACCCCTCACTATCCCCCAGCACTAGTGCCTTTCTCCTTCCCTCTTTAGGTCGCTCATCCCCCATTTACATGTCCCCATCTGATGATGCCTGCCTAATCGGTGTGCGATCCCTTGTCCCACTGGTTGGGCTTCCCTGAGATCCCTCTTTTAGCAACAGCAAGTACCAGTTGCTTGTGCACAGCCCTGGTTCCAAAGACTTCTCCCTCCCCTCTCTTCCATTTCCTCCCTCCCACTTCTGTCTGTTCGCCAGCTTTGGTCTGACTGGGCCTTCCTTGTGCCTAAGGCATTATGTTTTTGGATATAACATTATGCATATTTTCTCATTAAGCACCAGAGTCAAAACACCTGAGTACAAGTGGAATGGTTTCCAGAGCAATGATAACCATGTAACGGTTCTCCATAGCAACCCCATCCACATGCCATCAAGGCAGCTTGAAACGTGTCTTAAGCAAAATGAATACCAATTAACAATTCTGCAATACACATTTAATTATGAGATAGACTGTCTCTAAACACCATAATAACCACAGTATCATGTAACCAAGGACACCACAGTTCTTTGCCATAAACAGTTAACCCAAATCAAACTCATTATTTTTGAAGAAAGGCTTTAATTTTATAGTTTTGCCCAAAGCTATGTCAGTGGAAGATTTAGTTGCTTCATTTGATTCTGCCCTAACAATGCAAGTACAAAAAGAAAGTGGAATTAGATTAGAGACAGCTAAAGCATTAAAAGCCATCAACTGCAATTTAAGGAGATCTAAAAATCAGTGAAATACGAGCTAGAAAAAGATTAAAAATTACAGTGATGTGCTTTTATTAAACATGAGTACACAACAGAAAACCAGACCCAGCTGTTGCCAAATTGGTGTCGTTAAAGCCACAATTTAAGTAAAATATGTGAAGTAAAAACATTTATAATGCTATGTGATTGTTGTCAAGTCTTCCACCCCCTTTCACTTCACTGGGCAAAGCATTCTACTGGACCATATAAATAGGAAGTGTATTTATTTGCTTCAGATGCAGCATTTGGTTTCTAATGAGGGTACTTCTTCTACAGCTTGATGGACTGATGCACAGGGAGGTCAAACAACTTGCTCAAGGGCACAAGTTAGTCAGTGGCTGTGTGGGATTTGAACCTGAAGTCTCTTGCTCAGTCCTACAGTATGCTGTAACCACTGGGCCACACTGCCTCAGTGATAGTTTTATGTTTTAATGAGCATTTATGGGATCCTCTTCATTTTTTATAAATTATCAACAGTTAAAATGCATTTATATAGTCTAAGGACATAAATCACAAGCTTTAATATTAAAGACGTATCATAAAAACCACATACATTTGTGAATGAGAATCATATCGAGAAGCCATTCCAGTAGGGTTGTTGGGACAAAAACCTTCAGCCCGTGGATATATTTCTTTAGGCTCTTTTCTCGTGTTGTATTACCCTCTCCCATTAAAAATAACACATTTCTATTTTCATAAAATGTCATAAATATATAATTTTCAGAAACCTGAAGTAGGCCATGGTCTGCCACTTTTTAAGGGCCTTTACTGACATTTTTCGGACATTGCTGAAAACTTTTTCAAGGCTGCTTACTGGCACAAGTAAATTCTTAAATATATGAAAGCATTATTAGAATAATGATTTATCCTATTATGTCATGTCCAGGTGCAAATAGGTACAGGATGGCCACAAAGAAATTTGCTCCCACAATTATAGTCGGTGGCATCGATTCAAGGCAATTTACATAAATGTCTTTCTGTCTTCGGTAATTCTGTTTCATTTATATTATAATTCTTGTCATTCTGCATATAATTTTTAATTGTTTGACTAGATTTCTGGCAAGTTTTATTTTTTATTGAGATTTTTAATTAATTTTGTCCTGAGCTGACCAGCTCTGAAACTGCAATTTCAAAAGCAGATATAACCAAAAGCAGCAAGGTGACCCCTATATTTTTTTCTTTTGCTACATTCACAACCACAGTCTACTTCTATCAAAAATATTTTATGAAAATGACATGGATTTTGATTGTTTTGTGCATAAAAACATATAAATATTTCCCACATTTTTGGTACTTTTAGTTCAATAGGGAGTCCTCTTATTGGTAATTTACTATTTATTTTTGCATCTGTGGAAGAAAATGAAGCAAACATGACAAATGATGCACCCTTGTTTCACTTTTTCTTTTACACTCATGTTGACACCTAAAATAATGATGCTATAACTACCTGAAACAATCTGATCCGTTATGGATTTTTCCCATAAAGAGGGATTACGTCTTACTGTGTAACTCAGAAACAAGCATGGTAACCCATGTTTTTTTATTGTTGAATTTAAATGCTTAGAGGACCACCATGTACTGGGCAAAAAATAATGAATTTGACATGGGGTTGCCAAAACACCAGGGGACGTCCTTTCATGCCAGCTTCACTCCAAGCGTAGGAACTACACCTCACTGTGGAGAGCTTGACTCATATAAAACTAGAAGAGCACAAGCATTTAGCCATTATGCCCCATGTCTATGGTACTCCTGCCCAGGATGTGGTGATGTATGCAAATGCAGTTACAATAAAATAATTACATAAACATGGTCTGTATCAGGAGAAAAAGACCCAGATGTCCATTCAGTCAGCCCATTTCCCTTCTTAATCCCATGCTCAGCCTAATGCCAGGCTGGATTTAATTGTCTGATAGCCCTAGTGGCTGATTCCCTCCCCCCCTTCCCCAAGTACCCCTTCCCCTCTTCTACCTGTGGGTCACACTGTTCCTTTATATCTATCCCACCAAAGAGAAACCCTATCACTGTCTTGACTTCAACCCACCTCTCAGGGTAGCTTATTCAGTTTGTGTACCACCTGCTCCATGACAAGAACTGTTTCCACATCCCTCCTCAATCTCCCCCCCCCCACCAGCTGCATTTACATACAGGCAAACTGTGCCTGTGCTTAGGGCCCAAGATTTATTGAGGGCTCACTTTAACAACAGGGGGACCACTACACAGTCACATGGGACTGTCACAAAGTGGTTGATTGACCACTTAGCACCATTCCCTCACTAGCCACCCTGTTGTACAATGTTCTATGGGACTGCAAGCCTTTTTCTTCTGTGGTTGCTAGTGATATTGCAACCAAGTGGGGGAAGGGATGGGAATCGCCACACAAATGGATTTCAGGGACATGCACAAAGCATTGCTACTCTTGAAGTGGTGGGCACAGAGCTTTTTTTTGTAAATACATTTTTATTAGAAAATATGTGCATTTCATACGTCAGTCAACAATATTAGTACAGAAGCATGTTATGTATTAAGAACAGTTTTATCACTTGTATTATACCAGAGACCCCCCCCCTCTCCTCGGTTCTGCAGTGAGGAGGTCCAAGGTCTCCTTCAGCTTCAAGAACCCTGTAAATTGTAGCTTTACTGGGAATATTCATGGTGAAGGCAGGTCAGATGGGATCTGTGCAACTCCTCCCATTCTGTGCCACCCCTCCCCCTCCCATGTGTCCCGACAGTGTGGAACAAACGCCAAGTCAGGCTGCACAACATACAGTATCCAGGTATTCCATTTTGAGGTGAAATCCTCTGACCTGTCATTTAAGTCAATGGTGACCTTCTCCACTGTGTATATTTTGTTTACTGTGTCATGCCAGGTGCAAATCTCTGGTACCAGATTTGTGAGCCACTTTCTGGTGATGACTTTATGGGTTGCCCCATCATAATTCCTGACAAATACTTTGTATGTCTGCCCTTAATTGTTCTGGGGATGGTGGTATAGATGATAAAGTTCAATGGACACAGAGTTTTATCACTCCCTGCTTGTAGAACCGATACGGCCATGTGATATGGGTGTTGGAGTTCTATGCCCGACCATTAAGGAACCAGCTAGGCTTGGAGATAAGTGAGGGATCAGACAGTAATAAGCACTGCAAGGGGGAACTGGGCTATGGAAAGGGGTCCTACCTGATGTCTGTGACTGTATTGGGACTGGAGTTTGAGAGGTCCACAGAAGCACCAAGAGAGTATCACATGGCCAAAGAAAAAGAAAAGTCTCAGCAGCCCAGAGTGGACCTCAAGGTGATAATTGGGTGGGTGGGGGAGTAATATGGTGCTTGCCCTGGATCCTGGAACATGGACCATGACCTGGATCATGGCAAAGCACCACAGCCCTGGTGTATGTCATACCGAGACTTCCTGCCTAAACAGACTAGGCAGGCCTCATCTGAACAGACAGTATGGACCAAGTGGTCCTTTTCTGCCAAAAGATTCTGTGTTCTTTATTTCTGTGTGAGTGGTGCAATTCAGCTTGTTCGTGGGTACAAATACTTTTTATCTCCACTAACAATGGTGGCCACATTTGCTATTCACCTTAGCAACAGGAGGATATGCTAAATGTTGTACATAGGGCCCAATATTATGTAAATCCAGTTCTGCTCCCTTGTCCATCAGCATCCACCCTGTTGTATAGTCATGGTGCCCTTGTTCCTCGTGAACAAGTCCTTACTGTTTGCCTTGATTTTTCATCATTAGAACTTGTACATCTCGGTCATATCCTGTTTTACTCCTGGTCTCCAGTGTTAAGATCTGTCGATCTTTCCTTGTATGACCTCTCCTGCTGCCTCTGGATCATCTCCATGACCCCCCTTTGAATGGTCCCTATGTGGCCCTAGTCTTTCTGAGGAGTGCATTCAAGAACTGTTCACAGTACTCTAGATGTGACCTTACCAAGGGCATGGGCAGGGTCAGTACTTTCTCCTACTTTCAAATTCCGTTCCTATACATTCCAGCATTGTGTTTGCCTTCCTTTTAAGCCTTGCTGCAGTGAAATATGGACTTGAGTCTATCACTAATGACTACCCTTAGGTCTCACTCCTCTTTCATCTGCACCACCCATACTCACCCATCCAGTTCTCTGGTTTAGGATTCTTTCTCCCGATGTGCATAACTTTGCACTTTTTTGCATTGAACTTTAGCTACCATAATCTGGACATCTATTCCAATTACTCTAAGTCCCTTTTCATTTTTCTAACTCCCTCCTCAGTGCCAACTCTGCTACATATCTTAGTGTCATCAGCATAGAGGTACACCTTATTCTGGATTCTCTCTCTCCTACTGTCTATTACAAATGAACATATCGAAGAACACCAGCCCCAGAACTGATTCCTGTGGCTCCCCACTCTTGAATCCCCTGGATTCTAAGTGTGCCATACCGATGATCATCTTCTGCATTCTAACCTCCAGCCAGTTAATTTTTTCCCTGTCCCCAGGTCACCCAGCTATTTTATTAGCCTCCTGTTTGGGACAAAATTGAAGGACATACTAAAGTCAAGGTATAGCACATTCACTATTTGGTCTCTGTCATCAGGTTAGTTTGGCAAGAATTTCCATCTAGGAATCCATGCTGCCTCTTGACTTGCAATCCATTTGCCACCAATGGTTCCACTATCTGTTCCTTCATAATGGTTTCCAGCAGCCCATTCACAAACAAGGACAGTCACCACTGGGTCTTTAGTTTCTTGTGTCATTCTTGTCCCTGATCATGTAAAGCAGAAGATTTGTTATTCTTCTATCTGTTGTGCCCACCCTCATCTCTAGAGAACAATTAAATAGGCCTGCCTATGGCACTACTAGTCTCTGCCCTACTTCCTTCAGCAATCTAATGTGCAAAACATCAGGATGAGGCACTGTGTCACCCTTCAGGGATCTGAGACCCCTGAGCACTATTTTTTCTAAGACTGGTACTAATTCTAGTCTACTAACTGCCACCACCCGCACTCCCTCTGACCTACACCCCACATTCAGGTAATGGTCCCCTTCCCCAGGGTAAATACTGAACAAAAGTAATAATTCAGGGTATCAGCCCTGTTCTTATCTGCCTGCACCAATGTCACTTCCTTCTTTACTTTTTCTTTTCTTTTCTTTTCTTTTCTTTTCTTGTCTTTTGACCAGTCCTTTTCAATATGTTCATCAGTGATATAGGACAAGAAATACAGATCAAAATGTGTCTGTTCACAGATGACACTAAGCTCTGTGGCAAGGTAGACAGCAAGGAGGTGAAAAGGATTTGCAGAGGAATCTGTTAAGGTTAGAGTTGGTTCAAGATCTGGCTGTTCAAATTCAACTCCAAAAAGTGCAAGGAGATACATATAGAGAACAAGGACCCCTTGAAAGGATTCTGATTGGGAGCAATTAAGCTGGCCACTACTTCAGAGGAAAGGGACCTGGGATCATCATAAGTGACTCCCTGAAACAAACTAGGCAATGGAACACAGCCTACAGCAAGGCAACCAGAATGTTGGGGTGTGCTGAAAGGGGTTTCAATAACAGGAGAAAAGAGGTAATACCATCTCTCTGTAGATTAGTGATGAAGCCCCACCTGGAATACTGTGCCAAGATCTGGAGTCCTTACATAAAGAACTACAGACACAGGATGGAGTCAGTGCAAAGTAGAGTAATCAAAAGGCTTTGCTTGAGGTTCAGAGCGGCAGTGCGTGACACATGCCACACCCCCATGTGCAGTTAAAACCACACATGTCCAAGCGTCCCTTGGATGCTTTTAATTTTTTTGTGGTACTGCCAGTGGCTTGTATGCCTTCCCCCCACTTGGGCCACTTGGCAGCTACCTCCGGGTATCCTGCCTGCCTTGTTTACAGCTGTCCTCCCCGTGTGTTGTTTTTGGGCTCTTGCTCACCTGGTGGTTGCTCCATGGCTGGTCTGTGCTCCTCCGACCTCTCACCTATCCTGGGCTTGCTCTCTTCTCCTTCATTTCTCTCCAGCTTGTGAGCATCTGGTGCTGCTCAGGTGCCACTGGACGTGTTGTTCTCGTTCAATGTGTCCTTCCACTTGGGACTTTGAAATAAATGGCTGGGTAGTCTAGTGGGGCAGTAAAATGGGAGCTAGCCTCCTGTGGCTCATTTGAGGCAGCCTCCCCATTGTCCTAGAGTCCTCATCTTGTATTTGTTCCTGGGTCTCAGCTTGTATCTATTCCTGGGTCCTGGTGCAAGGAAGCCTCCCCAGCTAATTCTCTCAGCTCTTGATCAGGAATCCTCTGAGAAACCAATTAACAACATCATTCTGCTCTTGTTCAGCATATCGGTTACTATGGCAGCTTGTTGCTTTTGCATTCCCAATACCAATCATTGCTTCTGTGTCCCATCTATTCTGCTCTGTCAACCTACCTGGATAGCACCTTCCCCAAATGGATTGCATGGCATGTATCTCTCATCATTACTCTGTTCAGTTTCAACAGTTGCAAGCCTCAGTCATACTCAGTCACATACCAAGCTCAGTCATCAGTCTAGCCTACCTCATTCGACCTGTATTCATGACTCTGGCCATAAGGCTTCTCCTTCGGCTTCTTCTATAGTCATGCTCTAGAACTTAAACTGGATGCACTCAGTGGTCATCAATGTTTTGTCATTGGCATTCCAGTCCTCTCCTGCACTCGGATGCATGCCAGCCATGATCATAGCATGGCTTCTAAGGCTCCCGTGCTCTCTAAGCTGATGGTTTCACTCTGCTCCTGTGAAGTCAGCATCTTGAGGGTGGGTCCCTCGACTCAGGTGGGGTCCTTCTTTTTCCTCCCTTTGGGTGAGAATGCCCTATGCTTAGGGATAAGCTTTAGCCATGCAGATTGACTTGGCAGCACCTCTTGATGTACCATTTAAGACTTCTGTAGAGAGTGTGGGGCCTCTAAACCCTCGGGACTCCTTTAGTTGTACAGACCATGCTGGCAGCACCTTTGAAAGCTATTCCTCCCTACAGCCACCTAAGGTTCACCTGGTCTCCAGCTACTTCCCTTCTTCTGCCCCTTAAGGGTGAAGATCATACAACTATTCAAACTCTCTGCCCTTCAAGGGCTCAACTCCTATGCCTTGACCCTCAAAGGTTTGGCTTCCTCTATAGGCATCCCCTCCATTGGAGGCCAGGTGAGTACCTTTCAGTGATCATTGTTCTCCTCCTTCCCACCTTGGGGGTGGACTTTCTTCTTGGGAAACCTCCTTTAGTTGCAAGATCAGCTTATGGCACCCTCACATCATTCCCATTAGAGGGAGAATTGGGTTTCTAAATTGCAGTAGCTAAGTCTCCACTAATTTTATCCTTAGCCTGGAGGGAAGGTGATCAAGGGCTTGGATCCCCAAAGGTTTCCTCCTTTGTAAGGGGTTCTCCTGTTCTCCATGCTGAAGGTCATAAAATGTTAAATAGTTTCTGCAGGTGTAAGTTGGTTGGTGACTGTTCAGGTCCAGGTTTCAGTCTGGCTACATCTCTTCTATTTTCTCCTTGGGAAGAAAGTGTTTGTCTGTCTTCTGTTGTGCTGTTGGGCCTTATTACCTAAGGTGCCTTTGGTCCTGAGACCCCGTCCCCTGTGACACTGCAAGAAATTGGAACCCTTCATCAGGGTTCCATGTCCTTGTGACACCCTGACAGGGTGGTAATCCCTGTAGCAGGAGCAGAGAGACCATAAGCCAAAGTTCACAGTTGCACAAACACCACATATTATTCAGTGTCAGTAAATCCTAACCTACACAAGAGCTCAATGACCCTATGAATCAAAATGCTTTGCCTGAGGTTCAGATGGGCAGCAGGCAACACAATGTTATGCCCTCCTCAGTGTGGTTAAAAGTGCACATGTCCAAGCATCCCTCGGACATTCAGAATTTTTTGTAGCCACCTGTCTCCCCTCTTCCCCCTGTGGCTGTGGCTCTCGCTGTCTCTCTCCCTCTCTCTCTCTCCCTCTCTCCCTCTCCCCCTCTCCCTCTCCCACCCCCTCTCTCCCTCCCTCCTTCCTTTGGATTTAAGCCTTCTTCCCTAAGGGGCTTTTGGTTCTGGGGCCTCATCTCTGATTAAAGCTACCAACTTTCCAAGGCCTAAAACTGGGACAGTCCATCCTGACTATGACAGCCCTCCACCCCCACCACCACCACAGACAATGCTGTGCATAATCAATTAAATTTTGCTGCTTGCTCTGGCTATGCCACCCCCCACAGTAACACCAGTAGCAAACATTCTGGTTAAAACAATTCATCATTCTGCTGCAGCAAGTTCCAAATCATGATGTACAGAAAGTGCCTTAGAAGCAAACCTGTGTTAAATTGTGATTAGACATTTGAGCTGCATGTATTGTTCCTCCTGACAGTCCCATCCAAGCCGTTTACACTCACCTCATTTGCTAAGCAAACTTCACTTCAGTGACTCCACCACCACACCAGATTGTTTTCACACACTTCCCTACAACTGTTCAGGTTCGGGTACCTTAGTTCCCTGTTGCTGGTCTCTTCTCTGTCTGGAGTCCCTCTCAACTGCTGGCAGGGAGACATCCACATGTGCTTGTTTGCATTACTATGCAGTCTAATCTAACAGGAAGAAATATGCTTTACTGTGCTCCCACTGACATGCTTGAGGTGCAACACAGGTGCAGGGGTTGAAGTTGCAAACTACTGTCCAGCCCAAGCAGTACCACAACAGTGGTGCTAAAATAACTGTCACTCATGGATTAGCAGTCAGCACAAAAAAAAAAGGGACAAAACTGGGACAAGTAAGCAAAAACCAGGACAAAAGTGACATGATGCAAAACTTGTGGGGACACTAGGACATGTTGCCTAAAATAGGAACTGTTATGGGAAAATAGGGACTGTTGGTAGCTTTATCCCTGGTACACCTCCAGGGGTTGGAACTCTTCATCAAGAGTCCATGTCTTTGTGAAACCCCAACCAACAGGGTAGTAGTTCCAAAGCAGGAACAGAAAGAGCTTAATCCAAAGTTCACAACTGCACAAGTACCACACCCTACTGAATCTTAATCAGTCTGAACTTATTCAAGAGCCCGATGACCCCATGAACCAAAATGACTCAGACAAACAGGGCAGATCCTATGAGGATCAACTCGGGGCACTGAACATGTACTCGCTAGTGCCAGAAGGGAGAGGGACAACATGACAGAGACCATCACAATCCTGAAAGGAATAAACACAGTAAACTGTGAGGAACTACTTAGCAGGAATGGAGGGTCAAAAACTAGGGGACATGAATGTAAGCTGCTGATGGGGGAAGTCAACAGGGATGCGAGAACGTTTTACTTTGCAGAGAGGCTGATTGACCCATGGAATAGCCTACCAGTAGAGTTGGCGAGTGCTAAAAAACATTAATGGGTTTAAGCACAGCTAGGACAATGTAAAAGGCCTAATAACTACTCAGAGTGGTATCAGCAAGGCAGGGAGTTGGAGGGAGCGCAACATCCCCATCTAGACAATCGGTCACGGGGAAGAGATGATAAATCTGGACAGACTGGGTGAATGAACCAATGGTCTTTTTCTGCCAACATTGTCATTGTTTCTGTGTTTCTTCAGTTTGGTAATACCCTCCTTGGCTTTCCTTTATCCTTATGGACAGTACCTAAAGGGGTGTTTCTCCCCCTCCTTGACCTCCTCCACTATTCTGGGCTCTGTCTCTGCATTACTTTTTATTTTTTTATTTTTTTTTATTAAATTCTCGGATTACAAATACTTTTGAGCAGAAACTGCTCGTTTACAAAGGTTCCATGTCAAAGGATGAGGGTCAACATACATACAGAGGTAGTAAAAGAATGCACAATAAACAACCAAAACAACTAAAAGAAAAAATAAAGATACTCAGTTATAACATACTTTGAAATAATATTCATAAAATGAGCAGCTTGAGTAGGCAGCTGGCTGCGGTAACAATAAGAGATAGATGGCACCATAGGCAGTTAGTATTGCAGGCATGCGACCGGGAGAGGAAGTTGGCAGGCTAATGGGCCACTGTCCGATGGTGGTGGAAAATGTCTTGCACCAGTGGAGATGTGAAGCAGGAAAGGAGTCACAAGGAAGGCCCAGTGCCAGAGGGAATGAGATTGGGAAAGGGCAGGCTGTGAGACATGAGTGAGCTGGGAGGTGTTTAGAGAGATCTCTGTTCAACGAAGCCGTCACATTGAGTGGTAGACGTGAGGTAAAGTTTGAGATTCCTTTTGAAGGGTCCAAGTGTAGTAGAGGAAAGTACTTTTTCTAACTATGATTCTAGCCTGTTCCTGCTTTTGCAGATAATCCCCTTTGTTGGCGTCATTCTGTTCCTCCTTTTAATTTTAGAATGCTGCCCTTCTTGCCTTTACTGCCTCTCCCATCGCTCAGGAGTGGTCATCACCCTTGTAAATAGGCGTGATGACCACAGCCTTCCAGATGAAAGGGAAAGTCTTGCTCTCTCCTCCTCTCTCCCAGTCAGATCCATGGTCCTGCAAAGTTCCATCCTCAGGCCCTCCTATTCAGCTTATTCCTTAACACCCTCCCCATGGCATGCTCAGGGCAGCTGATACTGTACTCGGACGATGCGGTTCTGTTCACCTCCCACTCAGACCCACAGCAACTCCAACTCCATCTTCAAAAAACCTTCTCTGAAGTGGAGCTCTGGTTCACAGAACACGGACTAGTCCTAAACTACAAAAAAACAGAAGTAATGCTTTTTGCCAACCCTCAGAGTCGACATAAGAACCATACCCTCAGTATCCTCAACTCCCAGTCTCTACCCCTCAACCAGGTTACCTCCTTCAAGTACCTCGGTATCCACATAGACACTGCTTTCAATTTCCACAGCCACATTCATCACCTCTGCACCGCTGTCAATACTAGGATCGGCTTTTCCACACGGTCAAACACTACTTAACCCACGATGCCCTCCGCCTTGCAGTCTCTTCCTCCGTCTTAGCCCTCATCGACCATGGGATACTAATCTATGGTGCGACCAACACCAAATCCCCTCCAGAGAGTTAAAGTAACCCTCAACAAGGCCTGCCACCTAATATTAAGCTGTGACCCTACACTCATTCCCTCTACCAGCAGTCTTGCTGGATCAACTTCAAGAACAGACTCAAATATCACACCTGCTTCATGGCCAAAAAGAGCACCACTGGGCTCCCCCCGGCCTCACCCCCCTCCTGACTCAGGCCCCCATTACGAAAATCACCCATTTCTCATCCCCCGACTCAGAACCTCACTTGGTCAACAAACCTTTTCCTACCATGCCCCACTCTGGATGAATGCCACTTCTTACCCCATTACATCCAAACCAAAGTTCAGCCCATTTAAAACCCTCCTAAAGGAACACCTTCAGACCAAAAATGAATGTGACTGTCTATAATCCCCTTATGTCCTTGACAATGGATTCTCCTCCTGCACCCCACCTCTCTCCCCAGCTCTATTACCCAATTAATTGAGTTGTCCCCTACTTTCACAGTACTTTGTAGTACTTTGACACTGTCAGGTTTAGGTCCTGACTAAGACTGTTTTTTTGTTACCTATGTTTTTATCCCATGTAACACTTGTACACACTCAACCTATGTATCTACTGTAATCACATTTGTGTAACACTTGTACATACTCAACTTATGTTTATCTACTGTAATCACATTTATATATCCACTTATGTATGTTGACCTTACCTATGTATGTGTCTATGACGTAGTGTCTTTGGAAATGAATCTCTGACTCAAAGGTTGTAAACCCGAAAGTTCAATAAATAAATAAAATCAATTAATTCATTTTTGATGTTTTTGTTTGTTGGGGCATATAACTACCCCCACCGTAAGATCTTGATTTTGAAATTGTACATCCAGAGAAAGGGCCCTACCCGGTACTATATCCATTATCTTTAAGATTTGTACTTGCCCACCAAACAGGATTCTCTCCCCCCTGAACATACCTCATCCCCTAAGGACCACACTGTGGGCCCCCAAGGCCAAGATTTTTGGGTTTGGTAAATATCAGTCTCAGGTCTCAGTAGTATCCTGTAAAAAAACAAATTTGAGCCTGAGAATCATGTTAGGCTTGCAACGTGATACAGAGACTTTTGTAATTTTTCATGCCGTTCACATTTAGAGATATGATTTTCACAGTGTCTCCAGCAGGTGTAGACATTTAAAACTGTTGGTGGTGTAACCTCCTACAAATGGGGGTTCCTGAAAAGCCTTCCTAGAGCTTGTCTAAATGCTCACTGCCAGGTTGGTGTCCGACATTCTAGCCGTTTAAATATTATTGCCAGAGAGTGCCTGTATAGCCTCTGTGTACTGTCTCTTTAAGAGCTGCCTGGATTGCAGTCATAAGTAATCTGAGAGGGAGCTCTGTTGAAAGATGTAACTATTTGCTGAAAATCATTTAGAGTGATAATGATAATTTAGTTTGTCTAACCTGCCTTCTTTGCAGCAAGGACTGTCTTGTTTATCCCCACCATTTGGCCCAGGACTGCGAATTGGACCAATCGGTTCTGGTGGGACCTAAAATGGGGCCAGACTACAGGAGCTGTCTGGAGTCAAAATCTGTAGGAATTGTAGTTTTGGGCTTTTGGTGCCTTTTTGCACCTGAAGGGGGGAACCTTTGTTGTGACTGACAGACAGATCAGCCAACCAAACCTTTTGGATACTGAGGGAAATTCTCAAGCTTGCTGGTAGCTGAGTCAGATCTAAGTTGGGAGCTGAAGATGCACACAGTTTGAGACAGTCAAGCAGCCGTCTGAGTAGTTTCACGTGGAGAACTGTGGAAGGGCCTGAGTTGTGGCCTGCATGTCTGCCTGCTGCCCCTGAGAAGAAGAAGAGAAGAGAATTATTTCGGACTAAATCCAAGTTTGTGAGAATGAAGTAAGCCACTGACTTTTGACCAGGCTATACCTGAAGAAGAAACATAGAAACATAGACTTTGATGGCAGATAAGGACCGCTTGGCCCATCTAGTCTGCCCATTTCCCTACCTACAGGATAGGCCGCAGATCCTAGTTAACCAGCAGCCTATTTCTTCCTACACCCCACAAGAATAGCCTTATGTGTGTCCCATGCATTTTTGAATTCTCCCACAGTTTTAGACCCCACAACTTCCTCAAGAAGACTGTTCCATGCATCTACTACCCTCTCTGTGAAATAATACTTCCTCACATTGCCCCTGAACTGCCCCCCCATCTTTAAATTGTGTCCCCTTGTTCTTGCACGTCTCTTTTTCTGAAAGATGCTACTTTCTTGGACTTTGTTGATTCCACTGAGGTACTTAAAAGTTTCTATCATGTGCCCCCTCTCCCTTCTTTCCTCAAGGGTATACATATTAAGCTCCTTTAGTCTCTCCTCGTACGGCTTCTCTTGCAGACTCTGCACCATTTTAGTTGCCCTCCTCTGGACTGTCTCTATCCTGTCTATGTCCTTGTGGAGATGGGATCTCCAGAACTGGACACAGTACTCCAGATGGGGTCTCACCAACTGTCTGTACAGAGGGATAACAACTTCCTGTTTTCTGCTGCTGATGCCTCTCCCTATGCATCCCAGTATACCCCCAGCACTCCCTACTGCCTTCTCACATTGCTTGCTAACCTTACGATCATCTGATATGATTACCCCCAGGTCCCTTTCCATTTTTGTTGTCGTTACTACCTCCCCCATTGTGTATTCTTCCCCTGGGTTCTTGTTTCCCAGGTGCATTATTTTGCTCTTCTTTGCATTGAATCCTAGCTGCCATATTTCTGACCATTCCTCCAACCTTGCCAAGTCCCTTCTCATCCTTTCCACGCTCCTGTGTATCAACCCTGTTGCAGATCTTTGTGTCATCTGCAAAGACATACTTTTCCTTCCAGTCCCTCTGCAATGTCACTTATGAAGACATTAAAAGGACTGGACCCAATACTGAACTCCTGCGGTACCCCACTAGTAACCCCTCTTTCTTCAGAGTGGACTCCATTTACAATTACCTTCTGTGTCTTGTTGTCCAGCCAATGTTTTACCAGGCTACCACCTGGGACCCACTCCCAGGCTGGTTAATTTGACTATTAATCTTTTGTATGGGACTGTGTCAAATGCCTTGCTAAAATCTAGGTAGGCCATGTCCACAGCCCCTTCCTGGTCTACTACTTTGGTCACTCAGTCAAGAAATCTATTAGATTCATCTGACATGACCTTCCGCTAGAACCCATGCTGCCTTGGGTCCTGTGCCCCACTGGCCTCTAGGTACTCAACTATTCTTTCCTTCAGAAGTGACTCCATCACTTTCCCTACCACAGAGGTCCGACTGACAGGTCTGTAGTTTCCTGCATCTGTCTTGGTCCCACTTTTGTGAAGGGGAATCACATCCGCCTTCCTCCAGTCCTCGGGTACCACACCATCCTCCCATGATTTATTAAAAAGAGTTGCCAGTGGTTTCACTAGTTGCCCCCTTAATTCTTTTAGAATTCTGGGGTGAATTCCATCAGGCCCCACTGCTTTGTCCACCTTCAGTTTTAGGAGTTCTTGCAGAACCCTTTCTTCTGTGAAAGGACTGGGATCGACCTCCGTCCAAGAGTGCTTCTGTTAATTGGATTAGTCATTCTCCTCTTTGTGAATACTGAGCAGAAATATCCGTTCAGTATCCCTGCTTTTCACTGTCCCTCTGCCCACCCACTCGCTCATTCTATTCAGCCTCACTATCCTCCTTTGTCTTTCACACGCTGATGTACCTATAAAAGATTTTATCCCCCTTCTTAACTGAGTTGGCTATCTTTTCCTTAGTTTGGGCCTTTGCTATTCTGACTTCCCTCCCTGCTTCCTTCTGCCTTAACTGGTACAGCTCTCTGTTCTGCTCTTTCTGTGTTTCCTTATACTTCCAGAATGCTATCTTTTTCTTCCTGACTTTCACAGTTACCTCTTTTGTGAACCATAGTGGCTTTTCTTTTCGTTTTGATTTGTTTATTTGCTTCACACAAAGGCTTGTTGCCTCTGTGATGGCAGTTTTGATGATTCCCCATTGTTGCTCCACAGCTCCTTCTAGCCTGTTTGCTAGTGCTTTTCTGAGGCACTTTCCCATCTTGGCAAAGTCAGACCTCCTGTAGTCCAGTACCCTCACTTTTGTATGGCTTGACTCTGTAGCTGAGTTTAATGTGAACCACACTGTTTGATGGTCACTTATTCCCAGATGGCAACCCACTTCTAGATCTGAGATCCTCTCACTGCCCCCATTTGAGAGTACGAGGTCTAAGATTGCTCCCTCACGAGTGGGTTCTGAAACTAGCTGTCTGAGGTCTGCCACCTGTAGGGCATCAAAATGGCCCTGTTTGATGTATCTGCAGCAAATGTGCTCCAGTTAACATCTGGCATATTCAGGTCTCCCATCAACAGTATCTCCCTTTCTCTGCCATTCTAAGAATGCCTTTTGTCATATCCTTGTCCATTCCCTCCCCCTGACATGGGGGTCTGTACATAACCCCTGTGCAGATTGTGGTGCCCTTTCCAGTCTCCAAGGTGACCCACAGTGCCTCCTCTCCTCCCTGTTTACTCTTTTGTTCAGTTGCTTTTATCCCTTCCTTTACATAGAGAGCTACTCCTCCTCCTCTTCTCCCCTGCCTGTCTCTCCTGTAGGTTATGTACCCTGGTATGTCAACATCTCAGTCATGGTTCTCTGTGTACCATGTTTCTGTGACTGCTACGATATCCAGGCATCCCTCTTCCATCAAGGCCACCAGCTTAGGGAGCTTGTTGCCCAGACTATGGGCATTGGTACTCATTACCCTCCATTTCCTGATGGCCTTACTCCTTTTTGCCCCATTCCTGTCCTTCTTGCCTTTGTCACTTTCTCCATATACCCCTGCCCTTCTCCCTATCGACACCTGTATGTTGGTGTTTACCACACTTACTACCGTGATTTTTTTTGGGGGGGCTAGGATTTCCCCGCTCCTTTCCAGTGCCTCCCCCCTTAGCTGGTTTAAATGCTTGCCAATGAAGCATTTAAACCTATCATCTAGGATCCTGGTTCACCTCCTGGACAGATGCAACCCATCATGCCAGTATAGGCTTGCATCACTCCAGGTGGACTCCCAGTCCCCAATGAAGCCAAATCCCTGAGTTCCACACCAGTTTTCAACCACTGATTGAATCCCATGGTGCGGAACACCCTAGTCTCTCCCACGCCTATAGATGGGCAGCACCTCCCGAGAAGGTTACAGTGTGTGCTACTTGTCAAGGCCCTCCCCAATTCCACAAACTCTTCCTGCACTTCTAATCCTTTCTTAGCCAGATCATTTGTCCCTAGGTGGACATGACATCCAGTTCCTCCCTGTGCAGCTGCTCCGCAATCCTGAGGATTCGCTTCTGTCCTTCCAAGCCATGGCGCCAGGCAGGCACCTTACCTCCTTCTCCCCTTCCTCCCCCAGTTCTACCTTCCTAACAATGGATTCCCCACCAGGAGTTGTTTCCTTCCCCTGTGGGGTCCCCTGCCACCCTCCTGTGGGCCTCCTTTGTGGAGGTTCCCAGCATCCTCCTTGGTCTCCACTGTGGGTGCCTCCATAGAGGAACCACACTTTGCCAGAATGGCATAGGAATTGTGAAGAGGTACAGCTGGAAGGATGCGCCTCTGTTCCACCACCCTCACCCTCCCTGAGCCCACAGTGGTCCAACTGCTCCTCTTTCTTGGCAACCTCTGAGGCAACGGCAGTGGCACTTGTGGTCCCTGGATGGAAAAGGAGGTCCCACAAATCCTGGCCAACTCAGCCTGGAGATGAGCAACCTCCTCCCTCAGCCCAGAGAGGTGCTTGCAGATCAGACAACACCAAAGAAGACCAAAGATTTTGCTGAATGCGATCGGCCTGTCAGGATTTCCAGCTGCTTTTGAATCCCCAGTTTGTGCAGAGACTCTGCGATCGTGACCGGAGAGCAGTTTGCCTGGTACAGTAGAATTTCCTTACATGTAAATGTGCTGTGAGTTGTTAGTGGGTTGTGATTTGGTTCCCCACTGTGTAAACTGAGTTCTGCTTGCTGGAAGCTGTATCCAGCCCAAAACGGACTGTATCCAAATCTGTCTCCATTTGGCCGGGGCCTTGCCACACTGGCCCAGCCAGACTACCCACTGCACAGAGAAAGTCATCGATGAGAGACCTGCCTGGGAATCAGCTTCCTGCTCTACGCTTGAACAGGAACCATTCCTCAGCTAATCGTGTGGTCCGTGCTTCTCCTGGCACTCCAGATCAACCACCTGCAGTCTCAATTTTCGTCCAGCCTGTGTCCAGTCTTTGGTATCGTGAATAATCATCAGGGTAGCTCCCTGCAACAACAGCCTAATCTAAAGTGTGACATCTGATTGTCTTGTTGTTTTCTTTTCAAGAACTGAGCCCTCTGGCTCTGGATTACAATTTGTGTGTGTGGTGCATGTTGTTTTCTTCCATCACGGGGTCACAACCAGCTGCAACATTTCTGGCTAGCCCACCTTTCTCCATCTGGGTACCCAGAGTGTGTGACTGTTTGTAGACCCCGAAGTGCATGCATAACTGTTTGAAAGATAGCATCTTTAAGCAAATTAACCTGATTATGCCCCTCCCTTGTTCAAGTCCCTTAAATAAATAAATCAGATCTAACTCTTTTTTGCATTTACCCTGACTGTGGTTCCAGTTTGTGTAAGAGTACTGAACTGCTGTTATTTGCTGTGTATAACCTTGTTTTACAGGGGGTCCCCAGGACCAAGCCAGAGGAAAGCCTTGGTGGTAAGTGCAAACAGTGTGGGTACTTGTGTGGTGTATCAGGGGTATTGTGAAAGTGATTATTGTGTATTGTTCTGGCCACTGGTAAGGAAAGAAGGAGGGGTTACAGTGTCCCGGAGGACTGTGCCCAGGTTAGCTTGACAACTACCAACCCTGACCTCCGGGTGGAGGCACCCGTTTCAGAACTCAGGCCCCTTAACCTGCTACTAGCCAAGCAGGCAGGGGAGTAGCCCTTGGGATAGCACCACCTAGGGGTTACAGTGGGTTATGGCAGTTCATAATAAACTCAGGATTTTTTCCTTGTCTTTTTTTAAGCTTTGGTTTGTCAAAACATTCTCCCTTCACACCCAAGGTGTCTTTTGTGAAGATGCCACTGAAGTTGTTTCTGAATCTTCTTGCTCAGCCAGATTGTCATGCAAAGCTGAGTATCAGTTTTCGGGAGTTTTGATCTTGGAACATTCCTAGAAGAATGACTTTTACCCCTGATCAGCTGAAAGTCATCTGCAGGAGGACTGTTTCCTCTGTATCTTCAGGAGGAGTAGTGAAATGTTATGGTCCCAATGTCTCATTAACAAGTGGGTCTATCAAAGTTTGTGGCTGTGCATTAGTCATGTTTGTGAAAGACTGGTTTGTCTGTTTTTCCTGAGAAGCATAAGCTATATCATCTTGATTCCAAAAGGTGCCTTTGTTATGCACTGCCCAGGGACACTGCAAAAAAAGATGGCCCAATTCTTCACATATGTTACATTTTGGTGGGTTACGGCAAACGTTATTTGAGTGACCTCTACAAACAAAAAACGCAGACCAATGCATCACAGGCATTACTTAAGTGGGAGAGTCAGCCACATCTGTGGCAAGTTTTTAGTTGACCAGGATAAAAGCAAAATCCCCAGTCCAATCCCAAACAGAAACAGCTAGGGAGATGAACAGGCCCATCAGCAGTCATGCGCAGCTTTGTTTTTATTGTCCATCCCCCAGTCCAAATGTTTTCACTATCCAAGATAGGTGTTGGTTTTACAATAACATTAGCCTTCTGTTTTACCCAGTATAAAATGTCTGAGATATGAACATTTTCATTTCTGACCAAAATAGTAATGTTCTTTACTGCAGGACTAGTCGGGGGGGGGGGTGACTACAAATGGGGCCCATAATGTAGATTGTTTCAAATCAGAATATTTCATCCAAATCATCTCCAGCTGTACTGGGGTATTAAAACTGATATCAAAAATAATGTCCCCCAAGATGTGAATTAGGATGAAAATATCAGCAGCTAAAACTACATTGATTTCTTCAGCAGTTTCCTCTCCACAAATAGCCTGTTGGGGTGGGGGGAGTGATTCTAACCCACCTTTATATTTAAGTCTTACTGCATTTCATCTTGACCTAGGTTCCACAGATTAGAAAATAAGTCTGCCATTCTAAATCTGGGGTTTGTTTGGTGTCTAGAAGAATCTGATTTGGGGGTGGGGGTGCTGTGTCTGTATCTCTGATTCTGAGCCCACAGGAGCATTTAACTCATCCTGCATACCAGTTTTCCCTCTACTGCATCTGCCCAGGATGTAGAAGGTGCCTGTTGTGGATCTTTAGAGCTATTTCCTTATTATCCCCCTTTAACAATTCTTGCACAGGAACTTCAGTCCTGGAAATTCTCCTGGAGTCTGAAACTTCTCCAGTTTCAGTTCCCATTTTATTTTTTGAAAGTCCCCAGTAGAATTATCAGATTGCTTTGAACTTGCAACAAAATCAGTACCTTGTAAAGGAGCAGCCTGCTCCGCGTTCTGTGGTGCTCCTGCAGGATCGGTCATTACTGTTGCTGTTGTTTGATGCTGCATAGGAGCCGCCACACTTTGTTTTGAATTAATACAGGTTTGCGGCCTCTGTTCCTTTAGTTTTCTGTGTACCCTCCTCTTCAGACATTTGGCAGATGTCTTTCGCTGTTGAGGTCACTCCCGGAAGACACTGTTTTCCATCGGGTGCTAGTGTCCATCCAGCTGTGCGGAGGGCCAGTTCCGGCGACGAAACTTCCCCACAGACATCCATTTCATTTACTTTCCATGGATCTGGATTATCTGTAGCAGTAGGGCATTCTTTCCCTTGAACAGCTGGTGATTCCGGCACCAATTCCTCAGTTTGTAACATCCTAATCAGCCAAGCTCAGAGGGCTTTCTTCTCAGCAGGCATCCTTGTCTCCATCAAGTCTGCTACAGTGGGAACTGCTGTTAGCCTTACAGGTAACCACAAATTATTACCTGACTGCTTTTCATTTTCAGATACAGCCATATTTTCTTCTACCATACAAGAAGTATCCATTGGAACATCAAACTTTATGTCGGGTATTTCCATTGAGCTGCAAAAGGGCATTGTAGCAACATTGGAGCTCCGGGCTCCTGAACCTCCTCCTCCACCAACCACCACACAATGGTCAGCCAGAGTAGGGGAATTTCCCCAGTGTCCTGGACAAATTTCTCCCCATTCACTAAAATACCACCAATAGCTTAGGTTCCGTAAGTCAATTTGCATCCATATCTTCCCCTCACCCCCAGGACGAGGCTGAAAATAGGCAGAATTGCCTATTCCTCTTTTTCCGGTCAACAAAAACTAAATAAATGAAAAAATATTTAGGTCTTCCAGCAGCACCACTTCCTCTTTGGCTGATGCCTTCTTTATCTCCAGCCCAGTGTTTTGTACCCTTCCTCCTTCTGGTTCCACAGTCTGTACACCATTCCAGCCATGATCTTTCTTCCCACTTCCATTTCCAGTTGTGTCCAAACTGTCTCTATTCCTTGCCTCCCCCTAGAGTAGTATCCCCCATGGCCTCTATTCCTTCCCTAATGTACAGTGTCACTCCCTGCCTGTTTTTCTGTGTGTCCCTCCTGCCATGGTAAAATCCCAGTAGTGTAAGGTTTCAGTCATTAATTGTTTCTTGTTGCCCATGTTTCTGTTATGGCTTAGATGTCCATCTTGCCTCTGCTGCCACTACCTGGAGTTCATTCATGTTGTTCCCAAGGCTTCTTGGATTTAAGTTGACTGCCCTCCAGGATCTTGGTCTCCTCCCTTTACATATCCTGCTTATCAGACCTACCATGCTCATTCCCTCTATTGTTCTAACTCTGTTACCCCCCCCCCCCGAGATGTCACAGTACCAGTAAACCTCTTCAGTCTTTAACCCAACATCCTGAAGCTAGCCTTCACTACTTTTAATGTCCTTTCTGCCAGATCATTTGTCTCAAGTTGGACAATAAGATCTGGCCTCCCCCTACTTCCCTAACACACCCATCTACACTGGGGAGATGCACAGACCACAGGCTTGGTACCCCTAACTGTATAACACCTTACAATAAATACAGTACCTTCCTCCTGATTCTCCTTTCCTGGGTGCTGTGCTCCTCAGCAGGCATCACTGCTCCTGGGGACCTGATTTGCAACCAGGTGCTCTCCCTGGAAGGAGGAATAGCATGCATTGCTTTGCATAGTGGGGTGATAATGTTACGTGTTGAGATACCATTGCCCCTTCCATACCTAGTTGTTGCTTCCCATCAGCATTCATCCTTGCCCACTACCTTCCAACCTCCACTGCAAACTCTTGCAGGTCCCTGAGGAAGAGTACAGCAATAGGCAGCCCTCCCTGGTCTACTCTCTAACCTATCCAAGTAGTCAGCAGCACTCAATTGGAAGTAAAAATAAATAAGCGGCTCACAAAGGTAGGCTGTAAAACCAGTAAGTTATTTGATTGCCAGATGGCAATCACACTCAGGCAGCAATAATGTGGTACAAACTACAATTCCAATCATTGTTAGAGGTACAGCATTACCCCAGTGTTACACTGCAAGCTTTGTCATGGGCCGGGGACACAAGGTATCAGAGGGCTTTATGTAGTCCCTTTCGAAAATGTCGTAAGATTGACATTTTCATAAAAGTGCAAGTACAGAAGGTGATAGTGACAAAGTGAAACATTATATACAAACAGGTATATCAAAAATCCCACTTAAAAGACATCATATTCAAAACCATAAAAAAGTCGAAACATGTCATATAGGCAAAAATACTTTAGCAGTTTTAAATAATCTACATAATCACATTTAAGTGCTACTTGACAGTCTGGTCAGGAGAGTCTTACATGATGTGGGGGGAGATACTCATGGCTACCAAACAGGAAAGAAATCTGGGGGCAATCATATCAGATGATCTAAAGGTGGCCAAACAATGTGCCGAAGCTGTGGGAAGAGCCAGTGGGGTACTGGGGTTCATAAGGAGAGGTATCACCAGCAGAAGAAAGGAGGTAATGATGCCACTGTACAAATCATTGGTGAGACCCCTTCTGGAGTACTGTGTCCAGTTCTGGAGGCCACATCTCCGTAAGGACATAGACAGGGTAGAGGCAGTTCAGAGAAGGGCAACAAAAATGGTACAGGACTTACACCAAAAGTCATACAAGTAGAGACTGGAGGACCTCAAAATGTATACCCTCGAGGAGAGGATAGAGAGGGTGGATATAATAGAGACCTTCAAATATCTCAAGTGCATAAATAAGGTATGGGAGGGTAGCATCTTTCAGAAAAAGAGTAGTACTAGAACAAGGGGTCAAGATATGAGGCTGGAAGGGATAACGTGAGGAAATACTTCTTCATGGAAAGGGTGGTGGATGCATGGAACAACCTCCCAGCAATGGTGGTGAGGGCTAACTCAGTAAAGGAATTCAAAATGCATGGGATAGGCATAGGGGAACCCTAGTAATAGGAAAGAGAATAAAGCTGGAGATCAAGTTTTTTGCAGCAGGTAGGGAAAATTGGCAGACTGGGTGGGCCTAGCAGTGCTTATCTGCAGTCAATTTCTATGTTTCTATGTCTGTGTTAGATAGAAATTATCACTGCCCTTCTCACATCATGACCCGGGATCACCCTGTCACTTACTTTCTAGGAATTCATCGGGATCTACGGGTACGGTGATATCCAGGTCCATGATGGTTGTAGACAGAATAAGACAGAGAGATATTTCAGAATATATTTGTTGGATCAACTTATCTAGAAAAAAAAGAAGAATGAAACACAGTAAATATAAACATAATAACAGTAATTCATCACAATGGGGGCTATTACAGCCAGCCCGCTGTTGCAAAGGCAGGGTGCCGACCTGTGACGCCGGTGACCCGGGTTCAGGAACCTACCCAAGATGTCGGAGGGCCAGCCAGGGGGAGAAGGATCGAGTGTCCGACGACTGCTCTCCTTCTCCGGGGGGAGGATGGTAGAGTGTTCTGCGATATACGGACACCTAGCAGAGGCTGGGTGTACCACATACACCGACACCAACATGTTTGGGGGTGGGGCAGATGCTGGCCGTCATTGTATGTCCCCTCCCCATATATCGGGGAGAAAACCGCTGCCGGCTGCCTTAATGAAGCCCACCTTCTGCTTCAATCATCTCCCATACCAGCTCCCTGACCAATCCCGTTGCTTGCAGCACAATGGGCTGGTGCTACAACCCCACCCTGGGGGGTAAGCCAGGGGGTATTAGGGAGCCACGGCTAATGTGAAAGTGGGAGCAGGAGGGGCCATGACTGGGCTGAGGATCGACAGCAAACCAGCAACAAAAAGCACACTAAATAAAAAAAATAATGGGGGGATATTCACTAATGGGTGGAAAGCACGCACCAGAAGCGCATACCCTGCCCACAAAGCTCCACACCTGCAGACAGGTACACACAGTCTGGCATTCACAAATGGCCTCCACCTGTCCATAGCTCTGCCCTTCCAGCATGAAGGATTCCACAGGGAGGCCAGGGGCGGGGTTGCAGACCTAGACAGGCAACCGATGGGATGTCTGTCATGGGTTCCAGAGTGGATTACTTGCACAGGGTGATGCAGGTGCGTGAATAGCTCCTACAGGCAACTGGACCCATGCTGCCATGCCCCGCAGTCCAGCGGACCACCCTGCCTGAACACAGCCCCTGCAGTGGTGCGTGTTGCACTGATATCCCCCCCCAGCACCAATACCCTGTCCATGGTTGTACAGGTCACCCCCCACCCTGACAGTGGCAGCCTGGTCCCCGTGAATGACATGACAATCATCCCTCAGCACACAGAGGAGCTATGAGCAGCCCTATCCTAGCCCTCATCCCGGTTCAGCAGTTCCCCACCACCTGAGGCACTGACAACACTGCTAGCAATCCCCATACCCACATGTCAGTGCAGCAGCAAGGAGCGACGTGGCTGTCGCAGCTTTGCACACCTTCAGCTGCTGACCATCTAATCTGATGCTGGCAGGCACCTCTATAAATAGCAGTGCACTCCCGGGCATTCGTTAGATGGCCAGCGGCCAAGGAGGTGTGGAGGGCTGTGCTGCTGGCCATTCCTAGCCATGGCACCGACGGGCAGGTGGAGCGGATGGGTGATAGTGTTGTCGGTGCTGCAGGGGTGAGGGACCAATGACCACCGATGACAAGATGGGGATTTGGGATCAGGGCCGGATGGGTGGGGGTTGCAATACTGGACTGTATCCCAGGTGCGGAAGCTTTGGATGGGGGGGCACTATTATGGGGATGGGGCTGTCATGTGGGGGGTGGGATGCCTATTCCACATCGGGGTGGGAGCCACAGGCCACCAATGACTTCACTGAGGGTCCGGGTTCAGGGTGTGTGTGTGTGCACCAGGGATAGATAGATAGATAGATAGATAGATAGATAGATAGATAGACAGACAGACAGACAGACATCCTGCACAGGTTGCAACAGAACTGGCATACAGAGTTACATTAACTCGTTTCCTGATTCCTCCTGGGGGACTGCTCCTCTGTGTGTGCTGGGGGGCTACCATATACAACACCAGGGATAGGGTCGGCAAGTGTCTGAGGAGGTGGGAGGTATGCATTGTCCACCATGGGACAGGGTTGTCAAGTGTGGGGGGGTCTGCCGTGCATCTATGGGGACAGGGCAGACATGTGCAGGGGACTGCACTATGGGCATGGGGCAGGGGTCAGGCTGTGTTCCGGGGGGGCTACGATTTTTCCACTGGGGCTGTCAGGTTCTGTGTGAGCAGTGCTGGGTATGTACTGCAGTTATGGCAGGACCTACCCTAGTGTAACCTGCACCCTACTACTCCCACCTGCAAGCAGCACTACGCGCCTTTGTGAATGGTGCGTAGTGCTGGCATGCCCCTGCCTTCCCCCAGTGCATTGCTGTCTGCACGGCTGGAGGATTGGGCACATAAATGCCTTGTGCCCCATTACTGAATGCCGCTGGAGGTCCACGCTATTCATGCTTATTGATACCTATGCGCCCAGTTTCAGCAGCGCGTATGCATCCTGCATAGGGCCCAATATTAGCAATCCTAGCAATCCAGATACATAACAAAATCATTTTTCATTTAAATCCATTTAAGGTCCTGGGGGAGTTTAAAAATCTTTAAATTCTATACACTCACTGTTATCAATAATAAATTACTGCTCACTCAGTCATTACACAGAAAAGGTTTAAGGTCCCAGTTTTTGTTTAGCCCATCTGTTTTCACAGTTTTTAGATGGACTGTCCAAAAGCTTTTCCTGCTCAATAACAGGTTCAGTCTATTTCACCCTTTCCCTGGTGGTTTTACCCACCTCAAGTCCCAGAAATCTAAGGTGCCTTGGGTTCACATTATGGTGCTTAGGGATGTGTCTACCTATTGGTGTATCCATTCATCTGTTTACAGCAGCACGTGCCAGAAAGCAACACAGTAATGCTACAGTATATCACAAAATGCTGCAGTATACTGCAGGGAACAGTGTAATTCAATAGCAATTAAGCCCTTCTGTAATGAAGTATCTGGTGACATGTCACTGCAAGTTACTGCATTCCGTCGTGCCTGGCTCTGCTGTATTACATATCTTACGTTTTGCTGAATAAGGCCTTTAAGCAGGTGAATGCTTCTCCCACCATAACATAATTTGCAAGTTCACCAAATCACATATACCACAAATTTAGTATTACTTGAATGAAAATCTCTGATCTACACCCTTCTACTAGTTTTAGGGCAGATAAAACTTTTGTCCTGCTTGCAAAATTGGCATACATTACAGTTCTGACACCTGTAAAACCCCTTAGGTTGAATTGGTAACCAGCTTGGTCAATTTTCTTGGTAGGGAAAGTGATGGAAACACTTCTGAAGGAAAGAATTGTTGAGTACCTAGAGGCCAGTGGGGCACAGGACCCAAGGCAGCATGGGTTCACAGTGGGAAGGTCATGTCAGACGAATCTAATTGATTTCTTTGACTGGGTGACCAAAGTAATAGACCAGGGAGGGGCTGTGGACATGACCTACCTAGACTTTAACAAGACATTTGACACAGTCCCACACAAAAGATTAATAATCAAATTAACCAGCCTGGGAGTGGGTCCCAGGGTGGTAGCCTGGGTAAAACATTGGCTGGGCAACAGGACACAGAAGGTAATTGTAGATGGAGTCCACAGTGAACAAAGGAGGGTTACTAGTGGGGTACCGCGGGGTTCAGTACTGTGGCCGGTCCTTTTTAATGTCTTTATAAGTGACATTGCAGAGGGACTGGAAGGAAAAGTATGCCTCTTTGCAGATGATACAAAGATCTGCAAAAGGGTTGATACACAAGGAGGCGTGGAAAGGATGAGGAGGGACTTGGCAAGCTTGGAGGAATGGTCAGAAGCATGACAGCTTGGATTCAATCCAAAGAAGTGCAAAATAATGCACCTGGGAAACAGAAACCCAGGGGAAGATTACACAATGGGGGGGGGAGAGGCAGTAACAGCAACAAAAATGGAAAGGGACCTGGTGGTAATCATACCAGATGACCTTAAGGTTAGCAAGCAATGTGAGAAGGCAGTAGGGATACTGGGATGTATAGAGAGAGGCATCATCAGCAGAAAACAGGAAGTTGTTATCCCTCTGTACAGACAGTTGGTGAGACCCCATCTGGAGTACTGCATCCAGTTCTGGAGACCCCACCTCCGCAAGGACATAGACAGGATGGAGGCAGTCCAGAGGATGGTAACTAAAATGGTGCAGGCTCTCCAAGGGAAGCCATATGAGCAGAGACCAAAGGAGCTTAATATGTATACCCTTGAGGAAAGGAGGGAGAGGGGGGACATGATAGAAACTTTTAAGTACCTCAGTGGAATCAACAAAGCCCAAGAGGGTAGCATCTTTCAGAAAAAGAAGTGTGCAAGAACAAGGGAACATAATTTGAAGATAGAGTGGGGACGGCTCAGGGGCAATGTGAGGAAGCATTTTTTCACAGAGAGGGTGGTGGACGCATGGAACAGCCTTCCTGAGGAGGTTGTGGAGTCTAAAACTGTGGGAGGATTCAAGAATGCATGGGACAGACATAAGGCAATTCTTGTGGTGGGTAGGAAGAAATAGGCTGTTGTTTAACTAGGATCTGTGGTCTATCCTGTAGGTAGGGAAATGGGCAGACTAGGTGGGCCAAGCGGTCCTTATCTGCCGTCAAAAGTCTATGTTTCTATGTTTCTAACCACAAAACTGATTGTGAACCAGTTTGTCCCTTATACTGGTTCCCTTTCTAAATGTCACCCTTATCTGGTTACCTACTGCTGTACCCCACTTTTTCATCACTCAGTAGTATTGGCCAGCTTTTACAGATATTATTTCCTATCTGTCCCACTACTGTACTAAATTCAGTAGAAAAGGTTACTGGACCCTACTCACTTACATTCTCATGTTTTTGCTGCAAAAGGTCATTTCTGTCCTGAGCCCTAACTTCTCTGTAGGTAGCCTGGTGTCCTCTATTCTTAAATATTTGTCTCAGTTCCTCTGCCTGTATATCAAAATCAGAAGAAAGCTTAGTACAGTTCCTTCTGATTTGTAAGTACTGGCTACAGGGTAATAACCTCTTCAAAGCTTCTGGATGGGAGCTGTCGTATCTTATTAGAGAATTCGTAGATGTTTCTTCTCTAAAACTGTTAGTGATGACATTCCCATTCTAGATATCCCCTGTGAATGTAAGGTTTAGGAAGTTAACAGCATGGTGATTGGTGGTTGCAGCAAACCTCAAATTGTAATCACTGGTGTTCAGCCATTCTATAAAATTATGTGCCTCCCCATTGGTGCCCTCCCACACACAGATACTATCATCAATTAATTTAACATTTCATGTGCTTAAGAAAAGGGCTAACAGCAGCATTATATATAGTTCTTTCTTCCCATAGGTTGAGGAACAAGTTGGCATAGGCTGGGGACATCAAGGCACCCATAGCCATTCCACAGACCTGTAGGTAGTGACACTGACCAAATTCTGCTGCCTTATGGTATAACACAAAATCAAGTGATTTGATTAAGAAGTCTACAGGAATAGTATCCTGTAGTCTGCCTTTCTCCACAAAGTGTCTTCATGCTTCTATATTGTCCTGGTGATGTATGGAGGTGTATAGTGCTTCGACATCCACACTATACCATAGAAACCCTTCTTGCCAAACATAATTCCTAAATTTTTTTCAGTGTGTCCCCAGTAACTTTCAGGCATGAAGGCAGATATTGCACACTTCCTTGTAAAAAATTGTCCAGAAATCTGACTAGATTGTTGGTTAAAGAACCAAGCCCAAGACAATCGTTCTTCCTGGTGAGTTTGTAAGGTTCTTGTAAATACTAGGCAGATTGTAGTATGTGGGCACAGTGGAGGATTCACACCAGAAGTATTTAAATTCATCATCCGCAAAGGCACCACTGGCCACTCCTTCCTGAAGTAATATTAAGAGATCCTTTTTAAATGTGACAGTGGAATTACTTAGTATTTTTTTTATAATTTTTAATATTAGATAGCAATCCCATTACAATATCTCTATAGTGCTGTTTGTCCATGATCATGTTGTTGTGCCCCTTATCTGCAGGGTTGATTACTTAAGCAAAATACCATGAGAGGGTGTGGGTAAAACCAGGATTTACTCATGCCTGGTGTGTTCTTTGGTCATGATGATGCAGGCTAAGTGAGCAAAACACACCAGGTGTGGGTAAATCCTGGCATCAACCGCACTCTTGAGTGGCATATTGCAATTACACAATGTGCTCTTTTTTGTGACAAAAAATATCAAAAAAGAGTTTTTTTCCTTCCATTTTATGTTATTTTTATTGAGTTTATTGCTACCTGACAAAAAATAGTTCTCTGTTGCTACGTTTCCTGCACATGCGCAAGGCTGGTTTACCATTTTCCTGTCCCGATGGT
Source organism: Neoceratodus forsteri (assembly GCA_016271365.2). Taxonomy (NCBI): domain Eukaryota; kingdom Metazoa; phylum Chordata; order Ceratodontiformes; family Ceratodontidae; genus Neoceratodus; species Neoceratodus forsteri. The sequence goes on along the minus strand of CM057450.1, from coordinate 1,272,463,152 downwards.
TTTTGTGTAGCTGGGAAATGTTTACTGTTGTGCCCCAAGTCACCAGTTGACTCTGACCCAGCTCTGTTTTTGTTTTAGTAGTCAGGACAGTCTTGGAAGATTGCTCTATGCCCCACTTTAAGTGGGTGAAATTATACTGACAAAGACATAGTAGGAAAGAGACCAGGGGTAATCATATCAGATGACCTAACGGTGACCAGGCAGTGTGACAAGGCAGTCAACAGGGCAAGTGGGATGCTGGGCTGCACAAGAAGAGGTATCACCAGCAGGAAGAGGGAGACGGTGCTGCCCCTGTATAGATCACTGGTGAGACCACACCTTGAGTACTGTGTCCAGTTCTGGAGACCACATCTCAGGAAGGACATAGGCAGCGTGGAGGTGGTCAAGAGGAGGGCCACCAAAATGGTGCAAGGCCTGCATCAAAAGCCCTATGAGGAGAGGCTAAAGGAGTTAAACATGTACGCCCTGGAGGAGATGAGGGAGAGGGGGGATAGGAGCGAGACCTTTAAATACCTAATGAGGGTTAATAAGGTACAGGAGGGGAGTATTTTGCAGCAAAAAAGGTGCTCTAGAGCAAGGGGGAATGCTATGAAGCTGGAGGGAGGTAATTTCATGAGAGATGTGAGGAAGTACTTCTTCACTGAAAGGGTGGTGGATCCCTGGAACAGCCTTCTGACAGAGGTATTGGGGGTCAAAACAGTGGAGGGGTTGAAAAATACCTGGGACAGATGTAAGGGAACTGTAGGGTAAGGAAGAGAGGGGGAATTGTAAGAGTGAGGAAGGAGGGGAAGAGATGGTGCCATAGATCAGTGAGATCTGCAGCAAAAACAAACAAAAAATAATAATAATATGGGCAGACTGGGTGGGCCCAGCAGTCCATATCTGCCATTACATTCTATGTTTCTGTGTTTACCATCCCCTCCAGTTTCTGCACTGTCACTTATGAAGATATTGAAGAGGACTGGTCTCAGTGCTACTGAGCCCTATGGTACTCCACTGGTCACACCTACCAGGTCAAAATGTCACACGCTCTACAGCCCACAACATGACCACAAGGTAGGAACAGCACAGTAGGTAAGTGTGAGAGGGTGCAAAACCTCGAAAGGAAGGATGCATGGTAGTGCACCCTCTCACTCTTACCAGTGCAGGATAAGAATCCTGCTGGGACAGGGGTCTGCCGAGCAGCTACCATGGCTCGATGGGATGAGCCACTGGCAGCAAGGGAGGCAAGCAGTGCATTTGGGACTGGGTTTTGATTCCCGGTCCCAAACACATGGAATTTTTCCTTTTTTTGCACTTTGTGTGATATGAAGTGTTAACCCACTCTCCCTCGGCGTTAGTTATATTAGTTGGGAGGGGATCAGGGGGTGCAGCTCCTCTGTAACTGGGGGTGCGGTGGGCAGAGCCCCCCACAAAAACAAGAATTATTCCATTTGCAATATATCATGCTGTACTGACAGTGCAGTATATTGCTACGGCATAATGACCCCATGCCCTGGTCACTATCCTTTCATTAGAGTGAGTGCTGTTAACCACCACTCTCTGCCTCCTATCTGTTAACTCGTTTCTAACGCAGTTCACCACTTTGGATCCCACCCCTAGGCAGCTCAATTTCTTTATCAGCCTCCTGTGTGGCACAGTGTTGAAGGACTTGCTAAAGTCCAGATAGGCCACAGCCACAGCCCTCCCTTGATCTAGTTCCCTGGTCACCCAGTCAAAGAAATCTATCAGACTCATTTGGTATGACCTTCCCCCCATGAATCCATGCTGCCTGTGGTCTTGCAGCCCACTAGATTCAAGATACTCTACCAGTCTTTCCTTTAGTAAGGTTTCCATTAATTTCCTCACCACAAAAGTAAGACTGACTGGCCTATAGTTGCTAGCCTCTTCCCTGCTGCCTCTCTTATGGACAGGGACCATGTCAGCTCTTCTCCAGTCCTCTGGAACCACACTTGCTTCCACTAAGTTGTTGAACAAGGCTGTCAGTGGGGCAGTTAGCACCTGCCTGAGTTCTTTTTATACTCTTTTAATACCCTTGGGTGTATCCCTCCCAGTCCCATAACTTTGGCAATCTTCAGAGCTGCAAGTCCCTTCTGAACTCTTTCCTCTGAAAACGAACTTGTGTCCATCTCCCTCTCCCCCTGTTCCTGCTACTCCGTGGTACTCCAACCGCCTCCCTTCATGATGAAGTACTTGTTCAGGATGTCAGCTTTTTCTTAGTCCTCTTTTGTGCAGTCTTCCCCTCCTGTCCTTCGAATCCTCACTATCCACTCCCCTTGTTTTCCTCTTCTCACTTGTATATCTGAAAAAAGTCAAATCCACCTTAGTGACCCCTTTGTCAGTCCTTTCCTCTGTCTGTGCCTTTGCACCCCTCACCCCCTTGCCTGCTTCCCTGTGCTTTATTTGGTCCTCCTCCCTCTGCATTTCCTTATACTTGCTAAATGCTACCCTTTTGTCTTCACCACAGTCACCACTTCCTTAGAGAACTATAATGGTCACTTTTCTTATCTGCTTTTACTCACTTCCTTCATGCAGAGGTTGGTAGTCTAATTATGCCCTCCCTTATTTTTCATTACTGTGTCTTTATCCCTCCCAGGCAACACTCCCCTTCAAGGCAGTTTCTGAGACAGTCTCCCATTTCTTTAAAATCACCCGCCTAATGTCCAGGACCCTTGTCCTTGTGTGGTTAGCCTCTGTCCCTGCCTTTATGTTAAACCACACTATATGGTGTTCACTGCTACTCACCGGACTGTCTGCTGTGATGTCTACAATGCTTTCCCGATTTTTAAACATGAGGTCCACCACTGCTCCTGCCCTAGTGGTTTTTTTTTTTTCCTGTGTTCATATAGCTTTTTTCCACTGGGCCACCTGTGCCTGCTTCAGGCTCTTTTCCAGCACCCCAATCCCTGATGCCACTCCCCCACCGTCTCTCCAGTGTGCACACACATGGGGAGGGACCCGAAGCTGTTGGTGCACACTGATTTTCTGTTTTTCTCCCCTGACTTCTCCCCTCCCCAGCACCCTAGTGCAGGACATGTGTCCCCATGCACATTACCTCAGTCGCACATAACAAGGTCCTGTGGGGGTGGCACACTCCTTCAGCCCACCTCAGGCATCGTTACAGTGCCAGAACCAGGGCACCTCCCTCCTCTGTCTGGAATCACTGATCAGCTCCCGAACCTAGGCTGTCTGCACAGAAGAGCATTGCATTTCTATTGGGCCATCGGGTGTACCATCCCTAGTGGGCTCTGTACAGTGATTACTGGTACCTGGGGGACAGACCCTTGTTATGTCTGCAATGCTGTCACTGTTTGTAAGCTCCACCTCCAGCATTGTCCCATCCCTAGTGGGTTCTTTGACTGTACAGTGATCACTGGTATCTGGGGGACAGCCTCGAGTGATGCTTGCAATGCTGTCCCTGTTTGTAAGCACCAGCTCCAGCACTGTCCCATCCCTAGTGGGTTCTTTGATTGTACAGTGATCACTGGTACCTAGGAGAACCTTGTGATGTCTGCAATGCTGTCCCTATCTGTAAGTACCAGCTCCAGCACTGTCCCATCCCTCATGGGTTCTTCAACAGTACAGTGATCACTGATACCTAGGGGACAGCCCCTTGTGATATCTAAAATGCTGTCCCTGTCTTTAAGCACCAGCTCCAGCACTGTCCCACCCCTAGTGGGATCTTTGACTGTACAGTGATCACTGGTACCTAGGGGATGGCCCTTTGTGATGTCTGCAATGCTGTTAGCACAAGCTCCAGCACGGTGCCATCCTTAGTGGGTTCTTTGACTATACAGTGATCACTGATACCTAGGGTATGGCCCCTTGTTATGTCTGCAATGCTCTCCCTGTCTGTAAGCACCAGTTCCAGCACTGCCCCATCCCTAGTGGGTTCTTTTACTGTACAGTGATCACTGATACCTAGGAGATGGCTCTTTGTGATGTCTGCAATGCCGTCCCTGTCTGTAAGCACCAGTTTCAGTACTGTTCCATTACAAGTTGGTTCTTTGACTTTACGGTGATCACTGGTACCTAGGGGATAGCCCTTATGATATCTGCAATGCTGTCCCTTTTTGTAAGCACCAGCTCCAGCACTGTCCCATCCCTGGTGGGTTCTTTGACTATTCAGTAATCATTGCTACCTAGGGGATGGCCCCTTGAGATGTCTGCAATGATGTCCCTGTCTGTAAGCACCAGCTCCAGCACTGCCCCATCCCTAGTCTGTTCTTTGAACAGTGATCACTGGTACCTGGGGGACAGCCCCTTGTGATGTCTACAATGCTGTCCCTGTCTGTATGCACCAACTCCAGCACTGTCCCACCCATAGTGGGATCTTTGACTGTACAGTGACCACTGTTACCCTGGGGATGGCCCCTTGTGATATCTGCAATGCTGTCCTGTCTGTAAGCACCAGCTTCAGCACTGTCCCATTCCTAGTGGGTTCCTTGTACAGTGATCACTGGTACCTTGGAGACAGCCCCTTGTGATGTCTACAATGTTGTCCCTGTCTGTAAGCACCAGCTTCAGCACTATCCCATCCCTAGAGGGTTCTTTGGCTGTACAGTGATCACTGGTACCTAAGGAATGGTCCTTTGTGATGTCTGCAATGCAGTCCCTGTCTGTAAGCACCAGCTCCAGCACTCTACCATCCTTCATGGGTCCTTTGACTGTACAATGATCACTGGTACCTAGAGGATGGCCCCTTTTGATGTCTGCAATGCCGTCCCTGTCTGTAAGCACCAGCTCCATCAATGTCCATCTCTAGTGGATTCTTTGACTTTACAGTGATCACTGGCACCTGGGGGACAGCACCTTGTTATGTCTGCAGTGCTCTCCCTGTCTGTAAGCACCAGCTCCAGCACCTCTTTTACAGTACAGTGATCACTGATACCTAGGGGATGGCCCCTTGTTCTGTCTGCAGTGCTATCCCTGTTTGTAAGCACCAGTTCCAGCACTGCCCCATCCCTATTCGGTTCTTTGACTGTACAGTGATCCCTGGTAGCTGGGGGACAGCCCCTTGTGATGTCTACAATGCTGTCCCTGCCTGTAAGCACCAACTCCAGCACTGTCCCATCCCTAGTGGGTTCTTTGACTACCTGCCTAAGAAAAGCCCATGTAAGGGAGTCAAGGATGACCCTGCTCCTTGCTGAAGCTGCCATTTGATGGCTCCACACCATGTCTGGCAGATTGAAGTCACCAACTAGCAGCACCTCCCCCTTACTTCCCATTCTGATGAGTGCTTCCCAAAGTGCCTTATCCAACTACTCTCCCTGTGCTGGAGGTCTGTACACAGGTCCTACATGTTCTAACTGTCTTGTTTATGTTATGGATGTGTATTTATTTATTTACTTGATTGGCTGTCATATCTGCACTTTATTGCAAGTCACCTAAGCCTCAGTGAAGGGCACCAGTAGAAATAAAAACTGCTATTACTACTTACTATCCCAGTATAGACAGTACCCTTACAGCTTGTCTCCAGAATGACCCACAGCATCTCCAACCCTTCCGTTTCCTCTGGGTGCCCCTGTAACTCTATGGCCTTGATTCCCTCCCTCAAATATAATACATCCTCTCCTCCCCTCCTCTGTGACCTGTCTCTCCTGAACAGAGAGTAGCCCAGTATGGCCATGTCCCAGTCATGGTGCTCAGTGCAGCATGACTCAATTATGGCCACTAAATCCAGGTTAGCTTCTACCATGATGCCTTTCAGATACAGAATTTTGTTTCCAGTACTCCGTGCATTGGTGCACATGGCTCTCTATACCTTACTTCCCCTCTGCCTTATTTTCTGCTTCCCCCATTTCCTGCTTATGTTGTTCCCTGAAGTCCCCCAACTCACCTCTTCCCTTTTTACCTTCACCGTTCCTTGTCACCTTCAATCTTCTACCCTCACTTACATGATTTATACCCCCTTTTCTTCTGTTTTATCCCCATCCCCGCCTTCCTACGCACCTGCCCTAGCAGAGTTTTCTCCCCTCAGGCCCTACCTCCCTGATGCTCCATCATCTGGGGTGAGGGAAATTTTGGCCTGCCTTGGCTTTACTGCCTCCACCTCTGGTTAATTTAAATGCTCATCCAAGTAGCATTTAAACCTCTCACTAAGGACTGTGGTCCCCTTCCAGGAAGGAAGCAGGCCATCTCCCTTATAGAGTCCCATGTACTCCCTGATTGGCCCCTAGAAGTCGAAACCTTCCGCCATGCACCATGCCTTCAACCAGTCATTCAATGCCCTGGTACACAGTACCATTTCCTCTCTCTGGCAGCACACAGCTAACATCTAGGAAGAAGCCACCAAGTAAGCCACTGACTTGAGTCCCTTCCCCAGTTCATCGAAGTTACTTTTCACTACTACTACCTTATCATATGCCAGCTCATTTGTCCCTAGATGGATAATCACATCCAGCTCCCTCCCAGCTCCTGATGCCCTAGCAGACCTCTGGATATGCCCTCCATCCCTCCAAGCCAAAACACTACTCAGGCACTCAGCCTTTTATCCTGCCCTGCCGCCATTGCCAAGTCTGTCCCCCTCACAATAGAGTCCCCCACCAACAGCTGCTTCCTCTTTGGCTGGTGGTCTTTCCCTCGCTCTTTGGGGCCTCCATGTCTGAAGCCCCCACCTCCCCCCTTCCTACTGGGCTGGGAGCCTCCTCTCAGCTGCCCCATCCTGACAGTACAGTGAAGGAGTACTGCTGCGGTGTAGGTGAAGGAGTGTGCACCCTTCCCACCACTCCCACCCACCCAGAGCCCACCAAGATCTGGCTGCTCTGCCATTCCCTAGGAATCCTCTTGGGAAGCGGGTGCAGATTTGGAGGTTCCACAACCCAAAGAGGTGAGTACATATTGGCAACACCTTAGTCTCCAGAAGGTCTCCCAAAAGACTGCAGCCCCACAGCCACTGCACTGTACCACTTCCATGATCTTTCCTTCACTTGCCAGGAGTCTATTTAAGCTCCATTTTAACCTTCCTCTTCTTTCCTACTCCTGCATTTCCTTTTTGCTTCCCTGAACTAGTTTGTTGTCCTGCCCCAGATAGGATATCTCCTGCTTTCCCTTTTTTAACCCTCCTATCAGTTTCTGACTTTTCCTGAGAGTCTACTGTTCATTACACACTTGTACTATGGCTAAAAGCTATAGCTACCTGCTCCCTAGCTGGTTGTTAGAGTGTACAGTAAGCGGAGAATGTGTTACCTACTACTGTACCTTAATCTGATGACCCACCTTCAGAGTCTCCTGTGACCTGTGGTCTCTCTGCAGAAGCTCTGCAGACCCCTTAAGGCCGACGCTCCACTCCTTCTCTATGCATTCACATGATGGAACATGAGTGTTATGGGACACACTGCTGGAACAGTATTTTAAAGCCCTTTTCAGTCCTCCCGCCTTTGCCCGATTGGCTTAGCCTCCTCAAGTCCCACCCATACTGTTCTCTGGCCACCCAAAATGGCTGACATCCTTTTCCCATCCTGTCCTGAACACAAACAGCCCTGAAATGTGAAAAAGCAGCTCAGGTTATTTTATTTTCAGTGCAGTTTGCACCCTCTTAGCTGGAGCTGCCCCTTTAGTCTCTGCACAGCCTTCTTCCACAAACCCCAGTTTTTAAAACACTTTTGAGTTTACTTTTTTTTTCTTGCTTTTTTTTTTGTCCCACCAGTCCGACCAACCCCCATTGGCCAACTAACTCCATGTATTCTGCCCCTGCCACTGCTTTCCAGGACACACCTCTGCACCCCACCCCCACCCCTTCTCAAGCACCATGGCCTACCCCCCCCCCCAGGGTGAGGCCACCAGCTTCCCAATGGACAAGAACTGGTACCTCTCTGCTGCTGCCTAATTGGTTCAGCCTCCTCATGTCCCAGCCATGCTGTTCTCTGACTGCCCAAAATGGCCAACTTCCTTTTCCTGTCCTGCCCTGCAAACAAACAGCCCTGAAAGGTAAAAAACAGCTCAGATTCATTTATTTTTAATGCAGTTTTGCTCAGGGGCACCTTCTTAGCTGGTGCTGCCCATTTAACCTCTGCATACAACAGAAGATAGGGCTACTAAGGAAAAGTGGGACTGTTCAGAGGTTAACTTATACACATATGATATCGTGGTGACAGTGGGCCCCCCCCTTACTGGATCCATCCCAGCAGACCTCATGGGGGATTTTAACAAATCTTTGCCCCCACATTCAGGGAACTGGTAGTCTATGTTAACGAGAAAAGAGGCTAGGTACTCACCTCATATCTTGTAATAGGACTAAAGGGAACCTTTGGCTATGCGTGTCATTCTGGTTAGGATACCAAGTTCATTGACTGCTGCCAGTCAGTCTTGTAAGGCTAAGATTACCAGGGTATGACACCATCTGAGGATGGCATGCTTAGCTGGGGAAGATTTCAGTTCCTAGGAGATTGGGGCCACACTTAGTGGGGATGGAAGCTGTTCAGAAGGGATAGCCTATTTCCCAATGGGAAGGGCACAAGAGTGATGGGGCATAGGTTTGCACAACAGCTAGAGAAGACTTTAAACAGGGTGAGGGGACAGCACAGTTGAGGACAGGCACATTTGCACATGGCATAAGGGTTCCCCCCAGCCCTAGTACAGGCAGTTGGAGCAGATAGGGCAGGGGGTGGTAGAAGAAGTTACAGTAGGGTAATTAGGAAAAATAGTCACCAAAGAGGAGCTGGACAGAGGTAAGGAGGAAGGAGCTGAAGGGGCAGTGAAGCACAGCAAGAGCAAAAGGCAGCACGGAAACAGAAGGATTCAAGGGCACATATCAGAGACAGACCAGGTACCAGAGGGGAAGCATGAGGTATAGAGGGAGATGTATGCTAATGCCAGGAGCCTGGGAAATAAGACATGTATCCTTCAGGCAATAATGGCTGAGGTACACTTGGGCATAGTGACTGTGGCTGAGACATGGGTAACACAGTAGCATGAGTGGAAATTATGCATGTCAAGTCACACAATGTTCAAGAAGGGTAGAGAAAAGGGGATGGGAGGAAGAGGGCATTATACTTTAAAGGGAAACTGTCAGCTTTTGCAATTTTTGTAAGTACTGTAATCTGGTGCCTCTTGCCAACTGTATGTACAATGATGGCATATCTGGCACCCAGGTTACATAAAATTCACATTATTGTAGTATTTTTTTAAAAACTGTAAGTTGTGTCCTGATCTTAAGGCAAGCCGCCTGCTGCTCCCGCACATCTCCAAATGAATATGGCGCCGAAGTTCCAGAAATGTTTTTTGAGCAATATGTGATCAATGCAAAAAAACTCTAATGTTCAGTAAACTGGCCACAGTAAGTTGTGTTACAAAACGAGTGGTATATCTTGTTGCAATTTGGCTTTGAAAAGTAAAGCCATGACTCTGGGCATGTGCAATGACATCAGGGTGTTTTGCTACATGCTGCTAGCTGGTCTTAGGTATGAGACAATAGCTGTTTTTGAGGGATTTTTGAACCCCAGCAATACATTCTGCATCTAATTTGCACTAAGATTTTAATTCCAGCACTTTATGCATTATATGCTGCAGTAAAAACTGCAATATACCATAATTTCATTGTGCATTGCATTTTTTGTATTGCAGTTCTTCATACTTGAGTGCTTCTGGAAACAGAATAAATGGTGGTGACAGATCAACTGTTGTAATAAACAGTGATGACAGATCAACTGAGAGAATGGATAATGATGGCCAAACAACTGAAAGAATGACATGTTTATTTTCTCAGCTTCCCTGTCATAAGCAGAAACAGAGTCACGTACAGCAGCATCAGTCAGCATGCAATGAGTAGTGCCTTGCAGTATTACTCCAAAACGCTGCAGTATGCTGCAGGGAACTTTTACATAGCAATGTAGTAACTAGTCAAATAACATTGAAAAATTATATTATTTTACCAGAAGCTTTCAATGTTACTTTACTAGTAGCTATTAGGGTGTGGATCAGACAAAGTCAGAGATTCAGGTTGTCCAGGTATTGTCTGGCCCAATCCAGTGGTCTAAGATCAGGCCAAAACCAGCCTGATCTGTTTTAACCCAGTCACTCTGAAAAAAAAAATGTTTTTTTCCATGAAATGCAGAAACCTCACACACACAGCTGCCTTAGCTCCATACCATCCAGGCAGGGCTGTAGGGCAGGCAGGCATCAGCCAAGCAGGTGCAGTCCATTTTGCAGGCTGTGGTGGTGTTTTTCTCTGAGTCATATCACATCATGTGAGTGCTCTGTGCCAGTCTGGGGAGTCAGCTGCTGCTGCAGTCTTGAAGTTCAGTGGACAAACAGAATGGTTTGGACTTGAGAAGGAGTTAATTGAGACTGGAGGAGGAAGACTGGTGTGGCAGCTGCAGTGTTTGCTATGGGCCCTATGCACATAAGCGTGTAAAACCTATGTGCCATATATCTGTGGAGCATAAGCAGCCCAATGTCATGTAGTCACACATTTGGGGGCCCACAGCCCCCCACAGCATTCATGGAAGAGGCATGTGTCCCTTTCACACTGGATCCCCTATCTGTCCATGTACCTATGTGCACAGATTGACTGGGGGAGTCACCAGAGGGTGTTCCCACACCCTGTGCCATTCATTAAAGTGTAGAGTGCAGGCTATGCAAGCAGGGACCCTGCCATAGCCATTTCATGGTCCCCACAAACAGCACTGAACAGTCACAGTAGGACAGCCAAGCTCCCCACCATGCTGCTCCAGCCTTCCTGTCAGGCAGAGAGGGATGGGGCAACCAAAAGGGCACTCACACAATATATGTTATATGGATGCAATATACACCATTTGTTGGGGTGGTGGACACACTGAGATACTGAGGAGGAACGTCTGCAGCAGGAGTCAGCAAACACGTATTATTTTATTTTAACAGGTATGCCACTGTTGCCATTAAAGAGAAAAAGAACTTGCTGACCTTTCTGGACCGACTTTGGTTTCACTATCCTAAAGGAAAGGTGCAGAGAATACAGCATTACCGCAAGGGAGAGGGCATCCAGGCCTCTGGTCTCTCTCCCCTTGTGGATTAGTGGAATTCAGTGCGGTGGTGAAGTCATACTCCATTGGGGAAAGAGCCAGTAAAACCCGCAGGGGCCTAAGGGCCTGTTATTGCCTTGTTTCTTCTCAGAATCTGCTCTGTTGCTATAACCCTAGCTTTAAACTACAAGCTCTGTATTTGAGGAACATTTATGAGGATATTTACAAGGATATCTTGGACATTTCAGACATTTTGAGAGCGCTGTGTGTGCTTGGTGACTTTGTGACTTTTTGAGGGGTTAAGAAGTCCACATTAAAGTCGAAATTAGCTGCGTAATTTAGATTCCTGTTTTTTTTATATAGTTTATTGAAAGTTGGCTTTGTTTATTCTTTGTAAATTAGCCCTATTGCTAATGGCTGGGTTACACAGTTGCTATTTCCATTGTGACTGGCCGCAATTGACGAAATTCGTCACTGTTTTTTAGAAAAGAAAGAGGGAATCCACATTGCAAGTGAGTGAGGGGAGGTAGAGGAAAGAGGTCATTCAGATTTAAACATAAAATAAAACAAAAATAGGAAAATAACACAAAGGGCTTGAGTAAAAACCAGGAAACAAAACCCCGGTTCCCTATTGGCCCTCCCGAGTCACATGATCTGGACCATATAGTGCGCAGGCTCGCTGTGATTAATTCACTCACTGGTCTCCTCAATTAGAGGCAGCAGCTGAAATAAAGTGGGAGTAGAGAGCACTCACTGCACTGAATTTTAGTGCATTTAGCATACTGGCTTATGAGTTTAGCCGTTAAGATTTCATCAGAGATGGCTCTCTTCTGCTTTTTTTGCTTTGGTTTTACCTTTGCTCCTTTATTTCCCACTCCGTTCCAACTGAGAAAAGTTTGTTGCATATTATTGTATCCCTGTGTCTTGGCAGCATTTGTGGGCTTTTTTTCGGCATTTTGAAGCTGCTTTTGCCTGCACTCTTGGATTGTGCTAGCAGTAGAAATTGTATCAAATAGAAAAGTAAGTAACTGAGACTAATGCCTTTTTGTGCAGTTTTTTAGTTTATGTTGGTGCTTTTTTGAGCGTTATCAGTCAGCGTTACTAGTTGTATATGAAAATTTTAGGAGTTTGTATTTAACTTGTATCTAATTTGTATTTAACCTGAGATAAGTGAATGTTTTAAACATTTTAAAACTGCAGTCCCAGTTTTTGTTGTCTGTTTTATATATTAAAGGGGTGTACCTGTGTTTTGTTACATGGTCCATAAAACTATCGTGAGCAAAATTACCCCTTTTATTAGCTAGCGTTTTGTGTTCTTTCACCCCTCTCCCTTTTAGTGAAACCTGAAGTTTCCTACCTGGACATAAAGAAGCAGAAGGGGTTAGAAAGGTCAAGAAGGAATAACAGTGTCGATGATAACGGGAAAGAACAAGGACAGGACTCTAACCAGACAAAAACAACATTTATTTCTGGGAGAAGCAGTCATCACTAAAAAGATGGTGGTTATTCTGGAAATGAGCTGCCTGATTCAGGTGACACCATAACCGGGAAGGCATTTCAAGATCTATTGCCCTGCTGTCCAACAGAATCTAGAATTGGAACTGGAATTGGAACTTTCTTTTTAGAAGAGAACCAGGGTGAAACTGAAAATAAGGAAAGCAATACAAACATTTGTTTGTGAGCTGACTTTTTTGTTTCTTTTTGTCTTAAATGCATGAGTGTTTTAATTATTCAGATATTTAATAGTTAAACAGAATCATTATAGTGACTTATATTGCACTTATATGTATTTAGGTAATTAATTTATTACCCTCTCAATTGGCTATGTGTTTAACCAATTATTGAATAAATGGGTGAATCAACCCACAGGTTTAATTACCTACCTATTGAATTGTGATTTGTAGGATTCATCAGAACTCCATAAGTTAGAACAAAACTTAACAGATGTTAAATCTTTTCTATATTTTTGATAGCCTTTGGATATACATTCAGGAGTCTTGGGTCTGGTATGTTGCATTGCTGTTTTTTTCATATATCAGCTAACCTTTAAAGGTATTGTTTTATTTATTAAACATGCCCATGGAGACAAGAAGTAGGATATCTCCTGCTCAAGGAAAACAAAATATGAATAATACAGTTTCTGATAAGATAAAATCTTCGGGAAATGATTACAAGGGTAAGAAGGGTAATAAGGCCTGTAGAGAAAAAAATAGTTTTTTATAGGACTAAGGAGAGTCTGAAAGGAAATATTAAGACAGGAGAACTAGCTAAGGGTGCAGAAAGAACAGAATTGTCCACAATTCTCACTTTAATTCCAAATAAATAAAAGTATGTTGAAAATAGAAAGGGGAAAACATCGCACCAACCTTCAATTAGGGATATCTGGAAGCAAAAACAACCCGCTGGAGAGCACCCAGTGGAACAAAAAAAAATATCTTCCTTACAGAACTGCTGGAAAACAACAATTCTATTATACAAAGCCCTGATCTAATCGATCTGGTAAATAATGAGGTAAGCAAAACAGTTGAAAGTATTAAAGGCACAATTCAAACTAATAGAAGGATCAATCAGAAAATTATGGACTTTAATAAAATGAAGAAAGATTTGGACGGATCATATCACCCTGGTATAACTAACAGCATCCAGGGGTACAGTTTGGCTTGGGATGGGGAGGAGGAGGAGAATGAAGTGGGTAATAAAGAGAATATTTTGCCAGAGGAAAATGAAAGTGAAACAATATACATGAGCCCAGAGGAAGTCAGTGTCCACACTATGGAGACACTGACCCGGGATTGCAGTATTGCACTACAAAATCCTTTAATAGCTACTGTAATGATTTATGAACAACTGAAGTTGTCAAAACAAGATATATCATTTATCAAAGGTATATGTATTGAAAATTAAAAAAGGATTGATTCCATTGTTGAAAGATTAGAACAAAAAGAATTGGCATCAGTAAAACAAATTATAGAACCAAGTAATGGAAATGGGACTAGTAAGATGCAGACTTCAGGAGTTTGTAATATGTTATGCTGCTCTGAGAGAACAAACTCAAATATTTTTGATAAGTCACACTCCACAGTCATTGTAGCAGAAAATGACACAGAAATAGAGTCTGAACTGATAATGCTCCCAGAGGGCTATGACGATCCTGATAGTATAATAGAGGAATTGAAGACATGAAATCCTTAACTATGGAAAGAGGGGTACTCCAAGACAGGAGGAATGAAAGATCAAGGGGGGGGAGTAACAAAAAAGTTTTGAAAATTGAGCCCCATAAAAAAGAAGATTGGTCCAGTATAGAGATTTCTAAACTAGATAAGGATCGAGAAATAGGGGAACAGATAATCAATAATAAGTTAAAGGAGTAGGAGAAAAAACATAGTTAGCTAAGAAAAAATATAAACAGATCTAACAACAAGAGATACATCCAGAAAATAGGGCTTGCAATTATCAAGGGAAAGGAAAAGGGGAGAAACAAATAAGGGCAAAAAACAAAGAGAAATCAAACATCAAAGTACTAATAAGGAAGTAAACAGTCATACCATTATAGAAGGGATGGAAAATAAAGAAAAGTTAGATGAGATCGAAAATATTATAAAGAAGGATAGCGAACATGAGATTGGTTTGAAAAATCTGCTGAGAAGGACCACGGAAACTGACTTTGTGTTATCAATATTTAGAATATCAAAAATGCCTGATGAAATGGAGTCAAAATTAAACTTTCATTTGAAAAAACTTTTAGAAGTTATCTTGCAAGGAAACGGGAGGTATGGAGACTTAGTAAGCAAAATGAGTGCTATAAGACCACTACAAGATATATATATATATATATATATATATATATATATATATATATATACACACACATATATATATATATATATATATATATATATATATATATATATATATACACACACACACATACATACTTGGATTGATGTCGGTGTAACACTGCACGCTGCTGACCTGAGCAAAGTTCAGTTAGCAGGCTCTAATTTTTGTCTATCACATACTTTCAACAGGTATGCCACCTATGTTAAAATAGAGCTTACCAGAGTTTCTTGTGTGTTCTACCAGCTAGTTGGTCCTCTCAAAAAACATTCTCTTTACCCACTAGGAGGAATGCCAGAGGTGGTGGCTGGACCTGGGAAAATAGGAGAGGCCCTTCAGAAAGGCTTGAGTGCTTTGGGACGCCGCCTGGAAGTTTCTTTTTCAAAAATGTATAAAGAACAAGAAGACTTAAAATTAAAAGTAAAGTAGAGCATTTATTTAATTTCTCGCTGCTCCTCGCTGTTTTTATTGAGCTTGGAGTTGGATTTCTCTCTTTTAGTGCTTGAGCATTACAAGGTGGGGGAGTTTTTGTTTTGTTTGGTCTACGTTTTATTTTTTATTAATTTTTTTATCTTGAATGTTTCTTTTTTCTCTCTTGTAAGGTTTTGGGATTGGGTTTTGGGAATATTTGTTTTTGTATCTTCTAAGGGAGATTTTGCTTGGTGTGCAAGCATATTAGCGTATAAGTGAGTGAGAAGATTTTTCTTTTTTTGCAGCATTTCATGACACCTCAGTAGTGTTTTAGTTACATCTTTACTAGAGTTGCCCTCATATTTGTCTTCATATTTTTATATACAGGGTTTTATATTTTTAAATGTGTTAGAGTACTTAGTATTTTAAAAAGATATATACACAGGCTGTGACTGGCTCATCTAGTCACATGATCTTTTAGCATATAAGTGCATGCATGGCATTTTCTTAACAGATTCACCATTAACTTGTTATGGAGCAGTTGCCTTTGGAGCATCTAGTCATTCTTTTATCCCATGACAGTATCCTGAAAGTATTTTGAAAGCTCTCCATTTGGCGGTTCACAGCACTTGCAATTCATTATGTATTCGACGATAGAGTAAGTTTCATTTTTTTTACATTTTGCTCATTTTTTTTGTTTGTTTGTTTTTTTGCTGCTTAGGGTCTCCCATTAGTTAATGTGTTTTTGGTTTCTGATCCTTTGTAATTTTCTTTTTAATCAGGATCTAGTTTGATTTTCATCTTGGAAAAACCTGTCGACTATCGTTTTACTTTTATTGGAAATTAAGGTGGAAGGTGTGAAGATCTGGCTTAGAACTGAAGTGAGGGATACAGACCTTTATAAACTCTGCAGACCATAAGCCCATTGAATAATATCTAGCCTTCAACACCATAGAACTATAGAATTTGTTGGAATTGTTTTTGGAAGAGGGGACAGGGCAATTTAAAGCAAACTATTTTCTGTTGTGTTGTGTATCAGTTCTTCTTGAACTAGTATAGAAATCACTAGAAAACAGGCCCAGCAGGCCCATATTACCCTGCCTGAGATGACCAATATGGATGAGAGAGCTGCGTTGAAGGTCAAAATCTGGTGTTGCATCTTTAAAGCAATCTAAAATTATGGACCCTTTAGCATTCATTAAAGGTCATGGGAAAATTTCTACTCCCAATATACAGTATAATGCAGCATCTACTGATGTATGGGACACTTTTTTTGCTGTTATGGATATTAACATGCCTATTAAAGCAAGTACTTTATCCATCCACAATAAGGGCCTGGAACAGACACCCTTGTTATATTTTTCTGATGTCTCTGATGAGCTAGATGTCTTAAATGTGCATAATGCTGATGGTAGTGATTGTAGTGATGCTGAAATGATAGAGCCCCCTTTAGAGATCTCATTAACAGCTTCAGTCTCAGAAAGTCTTCATAAAAGCTTACTAGCCCCAGGAAGCTCAGGAACTTCAGAAAACAAATTAAGTTTGAATAACACAATTTTGGACCCCTCCCCAGTGATAACTAATAAACTTAAAGCAAGTTCTGCAGATCTTCAAACTACAATTAAAGGCTTAAAATCACTTAATCCACCACAGGCCCTAACTGGTGAATTTGCTGAATTTGCTGATGAATCTGGATTAACAAATAGGGAATCTAGGGACAAATTGTCTTTGGAAGATAA
The DNA here is from genome assembly GCA_016271365.2 of Neoceratodus forsteri. Taxonomy (NCBI): domain Eukaryota; kingdom Metazoa; phylum Chordata; order Ceratodontiformes; family Ceratodontidae; genus Neoceratodus; species Neoceratodus forsteri. Next base: position 1,272,446,225 of record CM057450.1, on the reverse strand, counting down.
TATGGTTTATTTTGGAGATAATATTAAATACCCTACATCCCTGAGTAGAGATTTAATACAGATGCTTAAAACAACTTTCTCAGCAAATTTTTTTTTTTTTATTTAGTTGTTTAACCAGGTATAGCACACTAAGCTGAAAGCTTTTTTACGGGAGTGACCTGGGAGCACAAGGAGGTTAAGCGACTTGCTCAGGGTCACACAGTATGCAAGTGGAAGCTGTGGGATTCAAACCCAGGTTGGGTTTGCTGGATGTCACCAAATTTGCAGCTCAGAGCCTTAGACCACTGTGCTATACTGCCTCTAATGTTCTTATTATGGAACAATTAGTGGCAATTAGAGAGGAAATAAGAATGGTTAAAGCTGGTTTATTTAACAATCAGATTAAGATTGAGGAAATAAATGATAAATTAGAAAACAAAAATTCACCTTTAGAGAAATCTGACTCTATTCCACTAACTTTAGGTGATGAGGGGGAAGATATAAGGGACATAAGGGAGCAATCTTCTATACTGATTATTCTGGACACACCTAAAGTACTAAGAAAAAAAAAGATACCAAAAAAATAAATAAAACCAAAAAGGTGGAGTCTATATTCCCTTAGTCACTGGGAATGATTCGATGGGTGCAATAGAATCTATACAGGACAGTTTGGGCTATACTGACACTGTAAAAGATCATAAACAAGACAATGTGGTTGCTAATGAAAGAAGAGAAAATTGGCTTATTCCGGAATATCCTCTTGAATCTTGTTTGGATACTATAAATGTTAGTAACAAGCTGGAATGTAATTTGGGGGTCAAATTGAATGTCCTTAAAAAAGAAATTGGGAGTTTAATAGCTGAATGGTCATTGGCAATGAAGGATCCAAACACGATTCTGGATAGAACTGAAGAACACCCCACCCAGACGGATAATCAAATTAGAACTAGAAGGGAGATAGAAGGTTTAGCCCAAAATAGTGTGGTCACTTATGGATCAGGAGTAGAGATATCTAGGGGGAAAAAAACTATGGAAGTTGACATACCCAGGATTAGACTGAAAGGGCCACCATTCTGGATACAAGGTACTGAGATGGAACTTAAAAAGCAACTAGTTTTGCTTTTTGGGACCAACATGGGGATTCTCATGGCTGAATCTGATATACAAAGTGTAAAGTTCTGTGTTGATACAGATGGAGATTCTGTCTGTAACATTGTTCTACACTCTCCTAGACTGGCTAATGATATCTCGTACAATGGTGAAATATTGACTGCTTTTGGAATATCCTATAAACTTTGAGAACAGTAATTATTTCACCAAAGAAGTATCTGACATGTTAAACTTAGAACAAAAAAAAAAAAAACAGGTGCAGTCTGGCTAAGCATTTTTGGTATCCCCGAAATCTATAATGAAAGCAATAGGAAATTAAAGGGTGTTCTGTGTAATTATTTTAGCAATTTGTTGGGACTATCTTTAGGAAGGGATGGCATCCTAGAAGTGATTAGACATCCAGAAGGAAGTCAGATAGATTTATTAATTAAAAATTCATACATGGCCGACTTGCTTCAATGTAAAGAAGCTTTATTGGATGCCATGGGCTTCCATATGGTAAGGATGGATGGTATCTGGGTTGATCATCCACCAAGCAAATTAGAAGAGCTTAACACCCTGGTAAATTGTCAGATTGAAACTTCCAACAAATTTCAAACTTTAGCTGGTCTTTCAGATTGACTTCAAACTGAGGTATGTGATTCCTTCAATAAAAGTGATTACATGCCTGATGTAGCCAGGAACTTTTTAGTTCTCTCATGGAATATCACAGGATGGTTCACAAAAGTAGCAGATAGTACTTGGATTAGCTAAGTTACACAATTCAAAATCTTATGCTTTCAGGAAACATGGCATGGGATAGATGATTTAATTAATATTAATGAGTATGCAACATTTGCACATCATGGACATAGGGGAGCTAATTATGGAAGGAACTCTGCTGGTCTTGCAGTATGTTGTAGAGTTTCCTCCAATTTAAAGGTTACTGCTCTTTGTATTATGCAGAATTGTATTACTGTGTATATGGAGAAATTGAATCAAAGCTTTATTATTATTAATGTATACATTCCACCATATGGTTTTGTGCACTACGGTGATGGAATATGGTCAACATTAAAAAAATGAGATAATTAAATATAATCAAACTGTTCCCAATATAAACATCTTAGTGACTGGTGACCACAATGCTAGAATAGGCACTTTTCATGGATATGTAGATAATTCTTTCTTTGCCTATAACTCCAAACATTCTCACATAATACGAGCCTCTCAAGATCAGGTAGTTAATAAATCAGGTAAGATCTTGATTGAATTAATGTCTGAATTAGACCTATACCCTTTGAATGGTCGAATCTTGGGAGATGAGATGGAGAATTTTACCTAAGTTAAAGCTCATCATAAAACTTTATTGGATCTGGCCTTATGGTCAGGAGATATACATTTCTGGTATTCCCTATATATTCCAACCAGGGCAGAAAGTGACCATTTTCCATTATTATTGAGCACCAAACAGTGGGGAAGGGAGGATAAAAATACATCTTGTGTGGTTCCTCTTGAATGTAGAGTTAATAAGCATATTAGTCGGGATGGTAGTTTAGAAAAAAATGTGATAGATCAGATTTTATTATACGATAACTTATTGACTAAAGATATATGGTTGATTCAAGATGTAGAGAGAATATGGGACATCATAGAACAACTTTTTAAGGCTTTGAGGATGAGGTTGTATAAAGATGTGGTTCTTAGTAAACATAAAGAAAAACAAACTTGGTTAGACCAGGAATGTGTTTTGTTTAAAAAGGATTTAAGGAAATTAATAAGACAAGTGAGAACACAAAAAAAATTTACAGTTATCTAAGCAGGTTAAGGTAAGGAAGAGGGAATATAAACAACTACTAGAAAATAAGAGAAGAGATTTTCAAAACAAGAAATGGGTGCAAATGATAGATACTATTAAAAGAAAGAATGATAAAGGATTTTGGCAGCTTGTGGCTAAGGGTTCATTAAATAGTAAAATTAATGTTGATTGTTATATAATAGAGTCACGATGGGTAGAACATTTTGAAAAGATTTTTTATGATCCATCTGTTGAGGAGCCAGAGATAGTTGTGCCCATTATATATAGTTCCTATAAAATTGCTATTAAAGATATTTATTTTTCAATACAAGCCATGAAATCGAATAAGGCCCCTGGTCCAGATAAAATTCCAGCAGAAGTGTATACATGTATTACCACTTTTTGGAGTTGAATTCTTTGTTTTTTCCTTAATAAATGGATTGAAACATTTTCTTTTCCTTCTTCTTGGAAAGGTGCAGGAATCCTCCCAATTCATAAAAAGGGAGATACTGGAGATCCAGCTATGTATCATCCCATTAGTCTAATAGATGTTGGTCTCAAAATATTTTCACATATTATTTTGGAACACTTAAAGATTCAAGTACAATTTACAGGAGGGTTAAGTGTGGCTCAGTTGGGTTTTTGTAGTGGGGCATCAACAATAGATAATTGTTTCATCTTGAATCATTTAATTCATAAATATGTTAAAATAAGGAAGCAAAAACTAGGAAGAAGGAACTAGAAGGGGGACAGGATCAGATCTACAGTACAGTAGCTTCTTGTTTTACATTGTTTTTCATGGATTCTACTTGGTAGAATGTTTATTTTCTTTCTTACTACTAAGGGGCTAGCAGGGTATTGTTTGAGGCTGTTGGAATTTTGAAACCTGTTTTGGTAGCTAAAAGTGGGCTCATTTGTTTGGTTTACGGTGTGGCAGGCTGCATTTGTAGAGCCTATTTCTTCTCTTTTAAACATAATTGGTGTAATTTAACTGGTCTGTTTCTTTGAATTGGAGACCTATATCTTATAATTCAAACCTATTTTGATGTATTGTTGGTGAAGCTGTTTGAATTGGTGTCCTGTTTCTTTGGGTAGCAAACCTATGTTGGGGCTTTGAGTAGAATTGATTCATTGTTGCTGGCTTCACTAGCTGCAAAGTTTTGAGTGGGGAAGGGTGCTAATTTGTCTGGCCAGGTCTCACTCAGCAGGGAGGCAGAGCTGAATCAGGTGTGGAGTCAGTGCTTTGGCTCTCAGAAGGAACTAGAAGGGGACAGGATCAGATCTACAGTACAGTAGCTTCTTGTTTACATTGTTTTCATGGATTCTACTTGGTAGAATGTTTATTTTCTTTCTTACTACTAAGGGCTAGCAGGGTAATGTTTGGGGCTGTTGGAATTTTGAAACCTGTTTTGGTAGCTAAAAGTGGGCTCATTTGTTTGGTTTTACTGTGGCAGGCTGCATTTGTAGAGGCCTATTTCTTCTCTTTTAAACATAATTGGTGTAATTTAACTGGTCTGTTTCTTTGAATTGGAGACCTATATCTTATAATTCCAAACCTATTTTGATGTATTGTTGGTGAAGCTGTTTGAATTGGTGTCCTGTTTCTTTGGGTAGCAAACCTATGTTGGGGCTTTGAGTAGAATTGATTCATTGTTGCTGGCTTCACTAGCTGCAAAGTTTTGAGTGGGGAAGGGTGCTAATTTGTCTGGCCAGGTCTCACTCAGCAGGGAGGCAGAACTGAATCAGGTGTGGAGTCAGTGCTTGGCTTCTCAGAAGGAACTAGAATGGGGACAGGATCAGATCTACAGTACAGTAGCTTCTTGTTTTACATTGTTTTTCATGGATTCTACTTGGTAGAATGTTTATTTTCTTTCTTACTACTAAGGGGCTAGCAGGGTATTGTTTGGGGCTGTTGGAATTTTGAAACCTGTTTTGGTAGCTAAAAGTGGGCTCATTTGTTTGGTTTACGGTGGGCAGGCTGCATTTGTAGAGGCCTATTTCTTCTTTTAAACATAATTGGTGTAATTTAACTGGTCTGTTTCTTTGAATTGGAGACCTATATCTTATAATTCCAAACCTATTTTGATGTATTGTTGGTGAGCTGTTTGAATTGGTGTCCTGTTTCTTTGGGTAGCAAACCTATGTTGGGGCTTTGAGTAGAATTGATTCATTGTTGCTGGCTTCACTAGCTGCAAAGTTTTGAGTGGGGAAGGGTGCTAATTGTCTGACTAGAGGCCTCAGCTACCTGATTGTTTCCGGAAGATTTGGCTGGTCCCATCCACCCAAACCCCTCACCCCACCCACCCCTGGTCAATTATTCCTTTGTACTAGGGGTTCTGACATCACTTCCTCAAACAGGCAAAGGATTTGCACCTGTCATAACAGAAGCAGACATCCAGGAAAGGAACAGCAGCAAGTGAAGAGGTGACTGCTCTCTCAGTTGAAGGGAAGTAAATGCAAATCTAGGCGCTTTCATTATTACTACTTCACATAGTTATTGCATTGGGTAAAGGAGGAGTAGGAGTTGAAGAAGGTTGTGCAATGACTACTTAAAGTATTTTTGAGTGTGGATAGGAATATAAAAGCAGTTGCTCAACATATCTAAACGTGTGCAACAAAGGAGGTAAGGGACATAAAGAATGTTTTGCACTGATAGAGGGGAGAGTGGGGACTTGGGGGAGTGTTTGGTATCCTGCATCTGGAAGGGTGGGGGGTCGCTGGTGGGCAACGACAGCAATGGGTAGGGTGGTAGGCTGCAACAACTGCGGTGCACCAATCTTTCTAAACATTGCCTGGAGAGTGGGAGGATGTTTAGTGTGCAACCACATAGAAAAACTTAGAAAGGAGATTGAGGGTCTGCAGGAGGAACTAAGACAGGCAAGGCAGATTGGGGGTGGGTTTAGCCCAATACTGGAGGGAGGAAGAAGGGGAGATGAGGGAGGGCAATTTAAGCCAACAGTGGTGAGGAGAGGCTCAGAAGAAGGGAAGCAGAGACAAAGAACGATTGCCGGGGAAACCAGGTCAGGAGACAAAAGTCAAATGGAAGGAGGCAATAGGGACTTGTGAGGGGAGGTGAAGAAGTGACAAAAGTCATGGAGTGGAAAGGAGAGAACAGGTTACTATGCAGAGAGAGGGAGCAGACATTTGTGAAGGATCTTCAGAAAATAGTTTTGCACTGCTAGAGAGGAAGAAGGTGGAGGTGGGAAGTGATGAAATTAGAGGAGTAATTGATAAATACCTGGACCGAACTGGAGCAGGGGGAAGTTCTGCTGGGAGAACTGCAACAGGGGTAAAAGGGCATAATAATGTGCAGGAGGAAGAAGAGGAGCTGGAAATGAGGGAGGGAGATGAAAGGAAGCAAGCAGGGAGTAAGAGGGGTGGAATCTTAGTGCTGGGGGACTCAATACTAAGAGGAGTTAGGTGGGGTAGCAAGGAGAGGCATAGTCGCATTTGGGTGGAGGCCATGCCAGGAATGACAGCGGAAAGGGTGGGACAGTCTGTTCTGAAATATGCTAGAAGGGGTAGGGACAAGCCTCATTTAATTATACATCTTGGGACAAACGACCTGGCTGACAAGACAGTGGATATAGTCCAGAGGAGGTTTGAGGAACTAGCACAATTATGTGAGGGGGCAGGAAGATCAGTAACTTTTTCCAAGATACTTCCGGTGCCAAAGGCAAGCACAACAAGAAAGCTGAGAATAGAGGAATTTAACAGATGGCTAAGAACCGTGTTGTGCTAAAGGGTATGGGCTGTTGGGGGTGGGAGGGACCTGGGAGGACAGTAGTCTCTACGCCAAGGACAGACTACACTTGAGTGAGGAAGGAAAGAAAGTGTTGAAGCAGAGGATGGAAGAATATATAGAGGAAGTTGGGAGTTTAAACTAGGAGTGGGGGCTGGCAGTTGGGGAAGAGATAGACAGAGACCACAGGTTGGGAAATCATATGAGCTTACCCCCCATAACAGTGACAAAGGACAAATGGCAAGTACTATTGGTGCTGCTAGGAAAGGAGGGCAGGATGGGAGGAGGGGGAAAGGGTGGAAGGTGGTTACCCTTAATGCTAGGAGCCTTGGGAGGAAAACTGCAGAGTTGCAGGTTCTCGTGGCAGAGGGAGAGGTGGACATTGCAGCCATCACAGAAACATGGGCCACCCAATATAATGACTGGGACCTGTCTGTACCAGGGTACAGGTTATTTCGTAGGGACAGGGTGACTGGGAAAGGGGGGGTGGCACTATATGTGAAGGAAGGACTGAAGTGTGTAAGGGAGGAAGGGGAGGAGGGTAGTACAGAGTCACTTTGGGTGCAAATCCAGGATTCCAAGAATAGGAGTCTTAGAATGGGAGTGGTGTATAGCCACCATCTCAGATGGAGGAGTTAGACAGGGAACTAGCGGGACAGATCAGGAGGACCTGTGAGAAGGGTAGTGTGGTGATTGTGGGGACTTCAACATGCCAGGAGTGGACTGGAGCACCCCAACAACCAGGAACAGAAGGGAGCAGGTACTGCTGGATGCCTTCCAGGACAGCTTCCTGCTGCAAATGGTCAGTGAACCAACCAGGTTAGGGAATACCCTTGACCTTGTGCTGGCAAATGGGGACTTTGTGAGAGAACTTGAAGTGGAGGAACCGCTGTCAGGGAGTGACCACCACTCAGTATGGCTCACATTGGATATGGGCAAGGAAGGAGTGGAATCTGGCACAAGAGTGCTGGACTTCAGGAGGGCTGACTTTGGGAGGATGGGGGAAGTGGTAAAAGGGTGCCTGGCCAGAATTCAATCTAGTATGGATACTAACCAGAGATGGGAGCTCATAAAGTTGGGGATAGTGGAGGCAACCAAAACCTGCTGCAAAGCCCAGAGCAAGAAGGCTAGGGCTAAGAAACCGAGCTGGTTGAGCAAGGAGGTCATGGAAAAGGTAAGGAGGAAAAGAGCTGCCTTTAGGAAATACAAGAAACAGGGAGGGGAGGACAGAGAGGAGTACTTGACAGAATCAAGGAGGTGACAAGGGCAGTAAGGGGAGCCAAAGCATCTACGGAACTCAGGCTGGCACAAGGCATTAAGAAGGGGGAGAAGGACTTCTTTAAGTACATCAGGGAGAAAGGAGCTGTAAGGACCACATAGTAAGGATTAGGAAGGAGGGGGTTGGGTGGAAGCAGGGTACAATAAGGTGGAAGCACTAAATGAGTACTTCTGCTCAGTATTTACTAAAGAGAAGAGGGGGGTGACACCCAAGATGGGTGAAATGGCAGACGCAGGGGGGGAAGTGGTGACAGATGGGGAAATCATGGAGGGCAGAGTTCAAGAGGGTTTGAAGGCACTGAGGGTGGACAAGGCACCAGGCCCTGATGGCATCCACCCCAGGGTACTGAAGAAGCTGGCAGAGGTCCTTGCAGGACCTTTGGCAGACCTATTTAATGCCTCACTACATTCTGGGTGTGTACCTCAGGACTGGAGGATGGCTCATGTGGTGCCCCTCCACAAGAGTGGCCCCAAGGATGAACCGGGAAACTACAGACCAGTGAGCCTCACATCCATCATAGGTAAGCTAATGGAGACTATCCTGAAGGAGAGGCTGGTGGCCCTCTTAGAGGCCAAAGGACTACAGGACAGCAGACAGCATGGCTTCATACGTGGCCGATCCTGCCAAACCAACCTGGTCGGGTTCTATGACTGTAACTAGGCAACTGGACAGGGACATGCAGTGATGTCCTGTATCTGGACTTCAGTAAGGCATTCAACCCAGTGCCACATGGAAGGCTGGGAAGGAAGTTAGTAGGCACAGGGGCAGGTGCAATGCTGGTGAGATGGGTAGGAAACTGGCTGCAGGGAAGGCAACAGAGGGTGGTGGTGGGTGGGGAGCTCTCACCAAGGGCAGTGACGAGCGGTGTCCCACAGGGCCTCAGTGTTGGGACCAGTGTTGTTTGGGATATTCATTGCAGACATATCATGGGACATCAAGAGCAAGATCAGTCTGTTTGCTGATGATACCAAGGTTGGTGCGGTGGTGGATGACCTAGGGGGATGGCAGGGGTTGCAGGATGATCTGGCAAAGCTTGAAACCTGGTCAGACACCTGGCAACTGGGCTTTAATGCCAAAAAGTGCAAGGTGATGCATTTTGGGATGAAGAACCCAAGGAGGACTTACCAGCTAGGGGGAGTGCAGCTAGGCCAGACAGAGGAGGAGAAGGATCTGGGTGTGCTCATCCCAGGGTCAATGAACAACTCGGCACAGTGTAGGAAGGCAGCTGCAAAGGCCAACAAAATGCTGGGTTGTATTGCAGGGTATATCCTCGAGGAGGGAGGAGGTGATTCTGCCACTGTATGGGTCATTAGTTAGACCACACCTGGAGTACTGTGCAGTTCTGGCATCCACATCTGAAGAGGGACATTAAGTTACTGGAGGGAGTGCAGCGCAGGGCGACAAAGATGATCAAGGGTCTGGGGGACTTATCATATGAGAGGAGGTTGAAGGAGTTGAACATGTACTCACTGGAGGAGAGGAGAGACAGGGGGGACATGATTGAAACCTTTAAATACATGAAAGGAATAAACAAGACAGGTACAGAGGGGCTGTTCAAAGTAAGGGAGGGGAGGGCCACCAGGGGCCATGATATGAGACTGGAGCGAGGAAGGTTCAGGAGGGAGATGAGGAGACACTTTTTTACAGAGAGGGTGGTGGCTGGGCGGAATGCGTTACCTGCAGAAGTGGTATGCAGTAGAACAGTGGACTGCTTCAAATGAGGATGGGACAGGACAAGGGGGAAGGTTAATGAAGGGGAAGGGTGGAAGGGAGGGGCAGCTGCAGAATAAGGGGTGCTAGCTGCACATTCGAGCAGACTTGATAGACCTCTAGGCCTTTATCTGCTGGCAAATTTTGTATGTTCGTATGTTCGTAAAAACTATATACAGCATTTATTGATTTGTCCACTGCCTTCGATGTGGTTTGTACAGCACAACTTTGGGATATCTTATATAATAGAGGAATAGGCAAGGTTTTAATTTTGATAATTTCTGCATTGAACAACAATACCTGGTCTAAGATTAGGTTTGGTATTGCTGGAGAGAGAAGTAAACCATTTAGAACTGACCTGGGTGTAAGACAAGGGTGTATATTTGCCCCCACTTTGTTCAACTTACACATGGATCCTCTTATTAGGAAGCTTGAACAAAGTGATAAAGATGCCCCAAAGGTTGACTCGAGGCAGACAGCCATTTTAGCATATGCTGATGATTTAGTTTTGATCTCTCAAACTAAAAGTAGTCTTCAGAGGCAACTGGATACTTTACAAAGGGGTACTAATCTTCTGAAATTAAAAATAAATTTATCTAAGACAAAAACTTTGACTTTTGGCACAACTCTGCTGAATCTTTTTTAAGTTAAAAGATCATAAAATAGAAGCTGTGAAACATTATACATATTTGGGATTAACATTCACAAATAATAATAATTGGAAACAACAGCAAGATATAGTATCTGGTAAAATTTAAAAAACTATGAACGATTTGAGGAAATTTAATTACTCCTATGGGGGTTTCTCACTAAAACCATTGCCTAGAGCTATCAAAGCTAAATGCTGGGCATGAATGACATATGCAACTGAAGTATGGAAGTCTAATGATGCTGAAATATGCATGACTTCAGTTTATAAATTATTATGGGCTGAATTACAGGTTGCTCCGTCTTGCCCTTCAGTTTACTTGCGAGCTGAACTTGGATTAATAAATGTTAATGCATTTAGCAAGGGAAGGAAACTTAAATACTGGTTATATTTAACTAGATTAGATAAAGATAAATTATCAAAGAAGTGTTTCCTGGAACAGCTGTCTTGGATTAAAAATTACTGTGGGGGGGGCGCTGTGGAGCTTCCATCATGGTGGTTGCCTTTTTATGGGCTTTAGGGGTAGGGGTGAAATGTTAACTTAATTGAGCTCAGACTATCTATTTAGTTTTCTGTATTGGCTTCAATTTGGGGATATCAGCCTCCCACTACTTCTTATTTTACTTCTATCCTACAGGGGACAAGAAATGTTGGCACATATCCTTCATGCAGTAGAATAGGTGAGAGTGGACCTTTCTACACTATTATCTTGTTGGACTTTTACTCCTGGAATTTATCTGGCAGCTCAGCTTGAAGAATGGATGATTTATTTTTGTAGTAATTGGACTGTGATGTTTAACCTGTACATTGTCTATCTGAGCTGTTTTTTTCTCATATGCCTGTGTGTATTCAATGAATATAGTAATTGCTATGTTTAATGAAACATTATAAATAAAAAGTTTAAAAAAATGACTGTGAGGAGAAATGTTGGTTACACAATATATATAGTAAACTGGATCAATATGGTCTATCAATATTAAACTCATATTTTATAAGGAACATTAAGATCAGCCCTAATTATAAAGCATATATTCAAAAAAAGGTAATGAACATTGGATTAATCAGGGTCTAGAGAAAATCTGTCTATCTAGATTTTCCAGATGGTATGCTTTACATACTGACAGCCTTAAGTATGGGGGTTACTGGGATATATTGGAGAATTGGGCATTCAGGAATATTTTCCTCAAAGCTAGATTAGACTGTTTGAGAATAATGTCTTGAAGACTAGATATCATAATCTCTCCAAAGATCATGAAATTTGTGATTGTAAGAAGGGGGATACGGACGATCTTATTCATGTTCTATGGCATTGTCCATAGTATAATAGAATTCGACAGTACTGGTTGGGACCATTTATTAATTGGCCTGATATAACAATAAATGAAATTACATTTAGCATTATGAATACAAGTGATGAAAATACTATTAAGAGAATTGCTAATTACTTTAAGTATGCTCTCAAAATTAGAAAGAAAAACCAGAGATGTTATTGTTTATACTATATGTTAGAATATAAACTGACATGCTTAGATCTGTCAGCACCAGAATTGATAATGTAATAGAAATAATCAGGACAAGTTGTATAATGTAGGATAAGTATACCCATTTTGTGTACATTTTTGTTGTTCGGTATGATCTCTATATTAGATTTGAAATGTGTTTTAAGCGAGTGATACAGGAGAAAATTTTCTTTTCTCTAGATAATAATATATAGTATACTGCATCCTCTATGTCCCTTATGGTATTGACCAAGTCCCAATACATACTACATCTATTAAGTGAATTTGTGAATTATGTGTCTTACATTTTCTACTTAGATATTCTTATACTCAAGTTGAATGAGTTTGGAACCAAGAGAAATGTATTTTAGATATATGTGAATATGTGTTCTATTTATATTGTATGTTTGTATCCTGTTTGTAATGGCCTTGTATGGCTAAACAATAAACTATTTACTACTACTAGATGCAGAACTGGTATTTTTACTTTCCGATCAGTACTATGTGCTTAATGGAAAATCAAAAGGAAAAAATAAAATATCTGGGTTTTGAGATAGACAGTATGGTTAGCATGAAGTCTATGTTTCCAGAATACTTCTCAGAAAACAATATCAAATCAAAGAAGGGAGATGATTCCCCAATCTCAGTTTATGGAATTGGAAACTTTCTGAATAAGAGAAAATACAACCTACATTCAAAAGTGGTGGATTTATTGCAAAATCTGTTAAAAGATAACAACTTGCTTAAGATGGTTATGAAAGCAAAGTGATGGGAAAAAGAAGGTCAAATAACGATCTGGGTAAGAAGTGAATCAAATTATGATTTTCTTCTGTCCAAATCTGAAAGGCTGGATAGAGTTGACATAAATCTGAAAGGAGAAAATGAGGTAATACGAGACAAGTGGGAGAATAAAAATAATGTTCAGTGGTTAAATCAAATAAAAACTGTAGACAGATTTCTAGCATTACAAGATATAGATACTGACTGACAATGAGACAGAAATATTGGAAAAACACTAACTCCCCCATCAACCCAAGATTTCAAAATGTTATCATGGCATGTGGCTGGATTGGGGGAAAGGTTGGCAGACCCAACATTTGTGATTTATTTAAGGCTATTTAATATCATATGTCTACAAGAAACATGGATCAAAAGGGAAATACACATTAACAGATATAAAATGTTTAATAAGGGGTCAAGTGGTGTAATTAAATTTGGTAGGCTTTCAGAGGGACTTACAACCTGGGGGGAAATCTTGAAACAGAGTATAAAGAAATAGTGGTGGATCCTAAACCACATGCTTTCAATTTTTACTGTAATAATAAAAAATTCCTTATCGCAATGTCTATTTCCCTCCTATTGGATCTAAATAGAAGATTAGAGAGTGAATGAGTTGGAAGCTGGAATTATAATCATGGGAGATTTTAATGCCAGGGTGGGACACAGTCTGGAACCCACAAGAGAAATCTGGAAGGCATGTGCAGCTCAAGGGCCACACAATTTAAAAATGGAAAGGAAATCAAAAGTCATGAAGGGATGTGAGAGAGGGAAAAAGTTGGTAAAAGAATTGGAAGACTATACTTGCTCTTAATCAATGGGCATTCAAAAGGAGATTGTGTGGGTGCATTTACATACATAGTTGTAAGGGGGGGCTTCCATAATAGATTCTTGCTAGGTATCTCTGGATTTAGTTAAGTTATTTTTGGATCTCTCTCTCTCTGGGCAGACACTCAGAAAGTGAGCATAATCCATTAGAGATTAAATTTCAAATTGACCAAGGAAAAAGTGATACAATAGAAAGTAATAAGGGTATCATAAGAGTAAAGAAAGGGATTCAATGGGACCTATTACTGAATTATAAAATCAATAAAACTTTTAAATGATTATGGAATTAAGGAAGAACTTCAGGATATGGTGCAGTGTAAATTGCAAGAGCAATTTCTTGAGACCTATATAAGGATTATGAAAACAATTGCCATAATCATTATTGAGGTTACAATCTTTAAGGAAAGGAGAGGGAGTAAGTGGTATGATGGGGAGTGTAAATGATACAAAAGAGAGATAAATGGACAGGCTAGACATGTCCAAAGATGCCCCAGCAAAATTAATAAACACAAATTGAACAGATTAAGGAGAGATTACAAAAAATTGCTGGAAAAAAGAAACATAGTTATAGAAATATACTCTGGGAAGAGTTTGAGAAAGCAGCTTGGCAAAAAATAATAAAAATTTCTGGCAAATGGTAGCAAATGGATGGGATAACACCCCTTATACAGTAGAAAATCATATTGATCCTAGTATGCAGCAGAATTATTATGAAACTCTTTTTTTATAAACCAGAATTAGAGGAGAATTACTCAAAGATCATTTGGAAACCAATCAAAGAAAAAATCACAGAAGAAGAAATTAACTTAGCTATCATTACGGCAAAAAGAAATAAAGCACCAGGGCCCAATGGAATACTGGTAGATATTAAGGATGATCCAGGATTATGGACCCCAATTCTTATGAGGCTATTCAACATGATGATAGAAACAGGGAATATTCCCCCATCGTGGCAAGAAAACATCATAGTGCCTATACATAAAAAAAGCTGATAAATCAAATCCAAGTAACTATAGACCCATAAGCCTATTAGATACAACACAAAAATTATTTACCAAAATTATCCATAGTAGAATAATGGTTAGGATAACTAAAGAAAAAATTTGTAAACATGGGACATGCAGGATTCTTGCCAGATCATTCTACAATAGATCAATGTTTAATACTGTCTCATCTGGTACAATATATCTATATCAAAAGTCAAAAAAATTTGTGTGTGTTCATTGATCTCAAGTCTGCCTTCGATAGAGTAAACAGGAAAAAAACATGGGAAATTTTTGAAAAATATGAACTAGATAATACAATAATTAATATGTTGAAAATATTATACAAAGATAATTATACCACTATAAGATATAATAAGGAAGGAGATAGCACTGCAAAATTATTGGGTTAAGACAAGGCTGTGTCTTGTCACCCCTACTGTTTAATATTTTCCTTAACAGTGTTTTGGAGGAGTTGTGTGACCCTGGGCTGCACATGCCCAAGTTGGGTTCTGGGCAGTGTCCCTACCTGGCATACTCTGATGATGTTATCTTAATGACAACCAGCTTCCTGGGAATTTAAAGGAGTCTGATGAAATTTTATGAGGAATGCAATAGGGTTGATCTAGGAATAAATTTTGAAAAAAACAAATTTATAATATTTAATGATAAACATCTGAGAACTATCACTATACCTATGCTATCCTGTGTGAATTACAAGATTGATTATGTGGAGAAAGTTTGTTATTTGGGAATGGTTTTCAATTATAATCTAAAGTGGCAAGAGATAATTTTAAACATATCCCAAAAAATTAAGTGTTAAACACCGTCAGTTGAGACACTTGCCTATAAGTATGGGATTCAATCTGTTAAAGGCTCTTTAAGGCTATTCAATGCAAAGATAAAATCACAAATCCTATATGGATCAGAAATATGGGGACAGGACAAAACTGATGGGCTTGAAATTTACATAAATACATTTTACAAAAAATGATTGGGATTACCCAATAGTACAGCATCTGTCCTAACAAGACTTGAAATTGGACAGTTAACAATAAGAAGTAATATTGAACAGAGCACTTATTGGCTGAAGGTATATAACGTGCCCAGTGAGAGACTTCCAAGAATATGTCTGGAGGAGACACTATATTACAATCAATTGGGATACAAATGCCCCAGCTTATATGCATTACAGGAGGTCATTAAGCCATATGGCCTCCTGCAGTGCATTGCTGAGAGCTGTATGAGTACTACAGGACATTAAGCAAAAAATTAAAATTAGAATCAGGGATATTCACATTCAGAAAGAAATGAACCTAAGGAAGAATTTCAAACTAAGAAGATGGTTAACAGTGAACAAAAGAAGAGAATTTGGAATATAAAAATATTTATATATTTTTATTTTTTTATTTTAGTCTTTGATAACCAGGTAAGGCCCACTAGGCACAAGTACCTGTTTTCTGGGGTGACCTGGGAGCACTGGGCGGTTAAGTGACTTGCTCAGAGTCACACAGTATGCAAGCGGAGGTTGTGAGAATAAGACTCAGGTCTGGTCTGCTGGATGTATCAAGCTCAGTCACACCTCATTCCTCTAACCTCTAGGCTATACTGCCAGCCCATATATATTTCGGAATCCTAATTTGAGGAAAACCTTTACTAAAAACTTAGATTTGGCTATATTGATAACCAAACATTAAGAAGATGTTATGGGAAATCAGATTTGGCTATATGTGCTTACAAAAGGGGTGAAGACATTTTAGTGCATCTGCTTTTGCTCTGCCCCTTATATA
This sequence comes from Neoceratodus forsteri, assembly GCA_016271365.2. Taxonomy (NCBI): domain Eukaryota; kingdom Metazoa; phylum Chordata; order Ceratodontiformes; family Ceratodontidae; genus Neoceratodus; species Neoceratodus forsteri. Next base: position 1,272,430,102 of record CM057450.1, on the reverse strand, counting down.
ATAAAGACAGAATATTGCTATTGGGGGATGTTCTTGCCACATTGGATATGAAACTATTGTACCAGGTTAACTACAGCATTTGTTAAATTCAAATGATGCAATAATATTAGTGAAAGTGGCAAAGTTTGGTAAAAGTTTAGAAAGGAAAAAAGCTACATATTTGTAAGGGAAATGTGGATAAAACACTGTGCAATATGGGATGATGATGTTGATTAAGTAATGTGTATTGGATCTGTAATTATAGTTATAGTTTTTATGAAGGAATGTCAACTAGTGCATGTTTTTAATTGTAATGACAATTTTAATTGTCAACAATAAACTTTAAATTGAATAAAAATATAGATGCTCAGACAGTTCCCCACGATCCTCTGCTCATGTAGAGCAGGGGATCCACTTTGGGACTAGGATGGGCATCCAATCAGATACCCACCTGTGTTCACTGATTCATCCCCCACACACCAATGCACCAGGGGATTGGGGCTATGGACAGGTAGCCTGTGGTGGCTGGTGGTAGTGCTTGCCATGCCCTGTGCACTTGTCCACAGGTGTGGTCGTGCATGGGCCTGGTATATGCCTATCATGCATACGCCACCCGTATTAATGTATAGGCACCTATATGAGGAGGGGAAGCTAATCTCTGTGCAGGGGTAGATGACTGGACTCAACACTGCACCCTTCCATTAGCAAATCATTCAATACTTTATTTTAGTTGAAGGCATTAGCTGAAGTTTTACCCATTCAGGGAGAGGTGTGGGATAAATAATTCACATTAATTTGTTCCCACCATTGACAGGCTGGTGCTAGGATCTGGCAGATCAGACACCATGACTTTGAGAGTAAGACCGTCAGAGAGAGAGAGAGAGAGAGAGAGAGAGAGAGAGATAGGGTTACAGTTGGCTCTGCTCAATAGCCAAAAAAGACAGAGATTACTAACTCCTGTTGTCCACAGAGCTAGACTGTAACTGCACTGCTAAATCAATAAAGAAATACCTGAAGGAAAAGAGATGAAAAAAAAAAAGAACTCAGATAAGAGAGCACTGAACTGAAGACCACTGAAGGGAGATGAAGGAGTGTGCCTTGGCAGCAGGTAAAGCATGCATGCAATCTGGGATCTGGAACTTCCAGCCATAACAGCAATTAATTCAATTAAGGGCTATTTGGGGACCAAGGTAACTCAGAACCCAATACAAAATAAAATGAGCTTTTATAATAGTCTAATTGGAAAAGAAGGAAGAAAATGGAATGAAAACCTCTTAATTGAGGGCTAATTGGGGGAAAGAGAATCTAATGGGAGAGATTAGACCCTATATAAAATCCTATTTAGGGGCTAAATAATTTGTGGGTAAGAGAACTTTATTTTGAAAAAAAAAAGCACTTTTAGAGGCTTGGGTCCAGATTTTCAGAGCCCTTGAAATTTTCATGGCTGCATGAAAAAACTGACACAAGTGGGTTTCCACTTGCGGAGCCGCAGTTTTTTCCCATAGCCACGGTATTTTTAAAGTTGGAGCTGGTTTACGACTGGCTTTCCAATTTACGATGGCTTGCAGACAATGTTTTGGTGCAGCTTCAGCGAAAAGGTACACCTGGTGGAACATGGCATAACATCCTCTGTCTGCAGCTGTGCCGGGCTAAAAATAAGGAACAACACAGGTGCGGAGATTGTGGTCTGCAGCAGCCGTTGCGGAGTGGAACTGAATCCAGGAACAGACTGAAAAGTCAGCCCTTGGCTTGAGGGTCTGATTACAATTTAAATAAATATGTTGTGGTCCTCTGCCTGACGTGTTACTCCCAGGCCACCAGTGGCCTGCTGGATGCTAACAACTTGAACAAGGGCCAGTTGCATACTACAGTACCATGAACCCAGTTTCTCCATGGGCTAGTTACTATTGAAGCACTTGCCTCTTTTTTCTTAAAAAATAATATTTTTTTTGAGCAGTCAGTATAATGCGTCTCAGCTTGGCACTTAGTATGTCTGCCTGTCATGTCCAATTAGGTACTTCTGTGACACCAGTTACCCCAATGTCTAGTTGCAGTTTAAGCAGTTGTCTAGTTTTCATGAAAAAATTTTTTTTTGAACAGTTAGTGTATTACATTTCTGTTTGCCACTTAGTGTGCCTTCTTGTCATGTCCAGCTACATGCTGCTTCAACACTAGTTACCACAAAGTTGAATTGCAGTTTAAACTCTTGTATTTTCTCTTAAGAAAAAATAAAGCTTGTTTGAGCAGTCAGTATAATATGCCTCAGCTTGTTACTTAGAGTGCCTACCCATATCATCCAGTTACTGTACATACTGCTTTGACACCAGTTGCCCAAAGAGGCAGTAGCAGTTTAACCACTTGTCTATTTTTTCCTTAAATATTAGTTGAATAGTTCATATCATTCACCTCAACCTTCCACCAACAATATTAAGACAACATGAGCACTAGAGACAAAGATAAGGTGCCCACTTACCCAAGAACCCATGATGAGCATGTACCAGGTGCCAAAAACAAAAAATAATGGTCTTTGAAGGCTAAATCAGCCAAGTCAGCAGTGCCAGCAGTGACAGTATCAAGTAAGTCCATCTCAACTGGTGAAATGTAGCCGGTTTGGTCAGGTTCTAAAGCCCCAAAGCTTCATCCCCTTTAAACATTCAGACCTAAGATCAAGTTTTGTAGCAGAAAGTTGCACCTAGACATCCACTTTCAAAGTGCCCTCATATACCTCTTGAGCTGGACCTTTATCATGATGATGGTCATCATCATACTGTTTCCGTAGTAATTAAAGTGTCAAATGAAGACTGCCACCACAATCACACCCAAGTTGTGACGAGAGTAAACCCCCTCTCTCTGTCTCCTTGCCCAATGCTACAGTTCCAATACATCAACCAAACAACTATTACTGCACTTCCACAGATACCCTCCTACTGTCTTCCTGCCACCAGGCCCCTGTCTGCTACTTCTAGCACTACCACCTGTCCCACTTCAGTTCTCTTACCTGCTGCACCTTTGTTAAGACTCAGAGCACAGCTGTACTATTTACCTGGCTTTATTTTTGCTGTTAAATTTATTTATTAAGATTTTCCAAACAGTCAAGGCAAGTTCCATACAAAGGGTAAGACAGATTACATGGATTGCATTGCTTAAGTATAGTACATAGTTAGGCATGGAGATACATGGTTTGTAACAGTAATATAGAATAAAAGTATAAGACTAATATAGTATATTCCGCATGGCCTTGACAATACTTAAAAAGTAAGAAAAAGTTTACCTGGCTTTAAAACAAAAAAATTATCAGCTTGGTGTGGAATTATCTTTGGAAATGTTCCACTAATGAATGGAAAGTATTATGTGTATACTATAAAACAATCATTATCATGGAGAAGAAAGTGGCATGGGGACCAGTTCCATAGGTGACACCTAATGCAAGAGCACTCTCATGTAGTAGCTCCTCCCACAGATCCCACTAAGCTACAGTATATAGAGGCGAGTCAGATTATGAGGATTATTATGAGTCGCATCCAGGTCATGGCAGTGGTAGCATTCAGTCTCCCTGAGACAATCATGGTAGCAAAGGGAGATCAGTTACACAGGGTCCACCTCCATCACATACAAGAAGTAGATCAACATCTGTGGGCTAAGCAGCGTCAACTGACAGTGTTCCTTTCACTGACACCCCTGCCCTGGCACAGCAGCAGCACCCATTTTGTAGCCAATCTCTTTCCAAAAGTCAAGCAATTAACTATAACTCAGTCATTTGATCCTAAGAATACATTTGACTCCAACCATCCAACTGCTTCCCAAATTACATGGCTTATTGGTGAGATGACAGGAACTGATCTGTATCCCTTTTCCATTGTGGAACATATTTGAATCTGAAGGCTGCAGTTGAAACATTGTGCACACATGTAAGGAGGCTGAGCGTGGGGGGGTTTACACTTCACCGCAGATATTTGGACAAGCCCATCAACTTTTGGACATATTTCTCTGACCGCACACTGGATTTCTTTCTCACAGTCACAAAAGCAGTCTAATTTGACACCAAAAGGGCAGTACAAGAGAACAGCATTTCCTAATGTCACTGTTATGATTGGTCAACACAGTACAGACAACTTAGGCAACACCCTAGAAAAACCTCTGCAAGGAATAGATACAGCACTTGGAAATGGATTACAAGTAGGAATGACAGTGATGGGCAATGTGGTTAACATGAAAAAGGCTTTCAGTGACAGTGACAAGGAGAAAGTAAATGTCACTGCTTTGCACAAATATTAAATTTAGCTGTCTGCCAAGCCTCAGAAAAGAGGTAAAGTATTAACAGTCTTACTGTAGCAGCACAAAGAACAACCAGCCACTTCCACAGGTCTGTGAAACAAACAGCCACACTGGGGACATTCTAGCAGCAATCCAAAGTACCTCTATATTCCTTGTTACTGGGCATAATTAATAGGTGGAGTTCTTCATATTGCATATAAAATGATAGGTGGAACAAACGAAGTCACACATTTTTCCCCTTCTCCCAGGTTGTACCTGGAAACGAGCCTCGGTTCAGTGTGCCTCTCTTGGTTACCAATTCTTAAATATATAAATAACATGCAAGGGCCATGTCAAATGACACTGGCAGAATTATTTATTGCTGGACAACCATGGGACAATTTTATAAATCCTTGCCTCATTTGACAGTGCTACTCCAGAACTCAGCAGCAACAGTGCTTTTATTGGTGAGATCATTCCCATAGTATGTATTCTCTTCAACTTCATCAAGGAAGCACTTTACAGTGATACTTAATCATCAGATTTAATACAACTGGCATCATAAGCAAATGTTGAGGCCCATAGGTGGCTTGAATCTATTAAAAGAAAACAAATATGTCACGACAGCAATATAAGATCCTTATTTTAAGGATGACTTCCTTGGGCAAAATCCAACTGCTTTACAGGGGTCTAAACACACATTATCAGAAAGATGCAAGTGGCCTAAACATCTTTAAAAGCTCTGCTTTGCTGGCTCTGTGGCGCTGAGCGAAAGGGGTTCGCTTGGAACACTGGCAACCCAGATTCACGCCCTGAGTCAGGGTACCAGGAGCAGAAACCGGTAGGAAGGCAGTTCAGAGCATCCTTTGGACACTTCTCTCCTGGGGGTGGTGGGCAGTCTTATGGCACCTGGCAGTGGTTTGGTTGACATACTAGGCTTTGTGATGCCTCGACATGTTGCCGTATGTCCTTGCCCCAGGACATCTTCGTACCAAGCTCACTATGGGAGGGGTAGAAAAGCAGGAATCTGTCCCCCAGTTAGCCAGATGACAGCCACCAGTCCCCATTGCCATGAAGCCCTGGAGTGACTGCCGCCATGCCCAGGTTATGTATCTGCACCTATGAGGCGCTCCTCCCACAGAAGGGAGGGACCCACCCGACGAAGGGTTGGTTGAGTTCCCCGGGGGCTGTGGCACTAAGGGGAGGTGGATGGTGATGGGGCGGAGTGGCAAAAGTGCTATTTCTTCCAGTGTCACAAAGAAATGAACCTCAGACAGAGGGTGCTAGTGATAGTTTATATACTGAAACATCCAGTAGTATACCTGTCTCTAGCACGGCTGCAGAAGATGAGCATCTCATACAACTACACAAGTCAAAAATATCTGAACTTGTTCAAATCAGATTGAAAAAGCAAGGCAACATTTACCTAGCTAGTCACAAAAGGCAAGGCAAGGCAATTGTATTTATGTAACACCCTACCTTACAGGCTATAGGTACTTCACAATAAAGCAAATTAAGGCAGATATATAATATCACAGTATGCAATAAGTTATCAGAGGGCAGTACAAATTCATATACTAAATAAATTAACTGTGCCATAAGCAGACTTCACTGCTGTAAGAATGCTCACGTCACACCTAAATGAACACAGAGGTCCAGATATTCAAAAGGGTTGCGCCATGTGCAATAGGGTTGCACCAGTGCAAGTCCGAACATGCGCCATTCTCCGATATTCAGCAGGAGGCAGTCCCCCCCCCAAAGCACGCTGAGCAATAGCGCAATGGTAATGAATGTATGTGCAACTGAAGGGGGAGGAACCATGAATAAATGGCGCAGTGCAATATTCAACAACATGCACCATGCGCAATAGGGGAGCAAGCAGAAGTTGTGCAATAGTGGAAATGAGCCAAAATAAAAAGGAACAAGGGAGAGGCGAAAGAACACTACAGGGAAGGCACATGAGGCTGAACCATAGCTGCACAAAGAGGGCAGGAGGAACACACAAGGCAGGCCAGAGAAAGGACACCCTGAACAGAGAGACACAGGGATGGTGTGGGGAGACACAGTCAGTGCAGAAGGGGGAAGTGCCACACAGCACAGAAGCCACCACATTTAGGTGTTCCTAGTGCAGGGGAAGTAGCAGCCAGGACAGTGGGGGAACACAGAAACAGCTGCCGTGGGAGTGAACACAAGCCAGGGACATGGCCAGTGCCACCATCCAGATGGAGGCAGTAATGAGGGGGGTGAGAAGGTGGGCAGCAGGGGGGTGCGGCCATGGAAGGGCCCATCGGTGGTATGCCCCAAACAGGCAGTACTGACCCCATACCAGCTTCGAGCTGTACAGCGATACTAAGATTGTGGGCCAGTACCACCTGAATCAGGCCATTGTGAGGTGGCTCTGTGAGCTGTGCAGTGATGTGATGCAGGCACCCACATGACAGAGCCATGCTCTGTTAGTGGAGACTAAAGTTACAGCTTGCATGTGGTTGCTTGCCATGGGTACCTTCCAGAGACCAACAGGGGACACCACAGGCATAACCATGTCAGCCGCGTCACGCCACCTCACCCAATTCCTCAGCGCACTGCTGCCACATGCTGCGGAGTACATCCATTTCCCCCATCACACTGGTGGAGTGCACAGCAAACATACAGGAGTTCCACAGGGTAGCACGTATGGTTGGCATGCTAGGGGCAATAGACTGCACCCATGTGGCCATCTGCATACCACCTGGCCCCGAGGGGGCCCCATATATCAATCGGAAGGGCTATGCTAGCATCAAGTGCCAGGTGGTGTGCGATGCCAGGGGGTGCATAATCAATGTCTGTGCCACGCACCCTGGGGGATCATACAATGCCTTCATCTGGCACCAGTCGGCACTGTGCCACAGATTCAAGAGTGGGGACATCCCCACTGGCCACTTAGTGGGTGAGTATGCAAACCACATGGACAAACTTAGGGCTTGGGAGGGGCATGGTTAGAGGTGACATGGGTAGTGGCCTACATGGCCTGGGACAGGACGATGCTGATCACCAAACTAACCTCCATCCTCTACACACAGGTGACATTGGATACCCACTCCGTCCCTGGCTGCTCACACCATACCAGCGGCCTGCGACCCCATCGCAGCAATGCTACAGTGAGGCACATGCCACCACATGTAATGTCATTGAGCGGGTGTTCAGTATGCTGAAGGAATGTTTCCATTGCCTGGACACCTCCGGCAGTGCCCTACAGTACAGCCCCTCAAAGGCCTGCGGACTATTCCTGGCCTGTTGCATCCTGCACAGCATAGCCAATGAATGTGAGATAGCCATACAGGTCAAAGAGGGGGACAGCGATGGGGACGATGAGGGTGCTGGTGACAATGGTGATGGGCAGCCCCCCCTTGGGCAATGGGACCCCCGACTGCTCCGGCTGGCACAGCTGCACCGGGACACCATCATGGAGGAGCACTTCAGACAACCCAGGTAAGTCATGGGGCCATGTGCAACCACCAGTGGCAAAGGCACAACCCACAAACATGCATGGACACACACCAGGGGTGCATGCTGTCAAGGGAAGTGGCCGTGCATGGAACCACACACACCGCCAGGGATGGGCGAGGTCTAACATGGCACATGGTCAGACACACACACACACAACTCACCAGACATGCACAAAGGGTAGGAGGCACGCCGACCCAGAATGCCACCCCTGGCCACACACATGTCCACAGACCACCACGCCCACTGCCTGTCATTGTGCGTGTGTCAGACACTGGGCACCATTGCACATTGGTGTACAGCACAATGCAGGCATCATCATGCACAGGCAACTGTGGACAGCAGTTGGGAGGGTGTGCAGATGGACTGTGTGTGTGCATACAGGGCCAGGTACCCACGCGTGCATTGCCCACTGAATGACACAATACACACAGAGCAGCATCAGACAGTAGCCATGCTGGGAGACAGGTCAGTAACATGCCACAGTGCCATGGCCACCACGGATGCATGGGTGGCCCCGCCGAGACCCGCCAGCAATGACAGGCTGACCATTAGCCTCACTGGGTGGCATCGACGGTCCCCCAGGGGTTCCACTGCGTGAACTCAACCGTGCTCGCACAGGGGTCTGCAGCACACCGAACATGCCTGCACCAGGCATGCTCGGGATGCCCACAGCTGAACCCGGTGTCGACAAGGATGGTGTCGCATGACACCGGGAACGGGTGGTGGACAGTGCACTGCATGGTGTCTGTGACGCATGGGCAAATAACTGTGTGCCCAATGTGGCCATGACAGCAGTGAATGCCTGTGTCTGCCTGTCAATGGCAGTGGTCACATCCTCCCGCAACCGGTCCATCCCTGCCAGGAGCAGACCGGTGTCTCTGCTGCGATGCTCCTCTGCCTGGTGCAGAGCTGCACTCAGTGCATCCACCGCCGTCACAAGCCTCATCTGCTGATTGACTGATGCTTTCAGTATGCGGGTGTGCTCATCCAAGAGGTCATCTGCCTGATCGGCATGCTGTCCCTCAGGGTGTTTGTGGCCCTGATGCTCATCACCCCTTGAGGGTGGGTGCTGCACACCAGGGCCAGGCCTGGGCATGTCCACAGGTGGTGCACTGACGCCACCCCATGACACTGAACCCCCATGCCCATTGGCTGACTGCTGATACTGCCCCTCTGGCTGCTGCTCCCCAGGGTTCAATGGTGCCAGTGCAGTGGCTGCAACAGTGCCACTGTCCTGTGCACACACCAGTGCTGCCCCACCGGTACTGACAGGCACAGGCTGGGACTGTGATGACACGCAGGCCTCCAAGGCGGCACCACCCACAGCCATGGCCGTGATGTAATCTGCTGTGTGCCCATCCTGTGGCACACATGTGTCATTGCCCATGACATTAGTGACATCATCATTGGTGACGGATCCGGCCCCAGCCTGAGTCTCAGCATGCTGGCATCCGTGGACGCTGGCATGCTGGGACACGGGCAGGGCCTCCTCCACACCTGCTCCACCAACATCAGTCTGGACATCCAGGCGGGCCCACTGTCACACTGAGCCACGTATTCCTGTGGAGGTGGATGGGCCCTCCTCCATCTCCATGTGACCAGCCTCAGTGGAGAAATCCGCCACCGCTGACCCATGCAGACACTCAGGAGCTGTAAGGGAAAACAAAGTCACGCTATTGCATGTGACCTACCCTGTCCCCCCCAATAGACAGACCATGACCTACCATGCAGTGACGGGCTACCACCCATCTAGAATCCACCACCCGGAACACCCTCAATGGCAAAACGCTGCATGCTGCCAGCAACCCGCTCCTCCTGTAGGGTCAGGCGTAGCACCCCCGGCTGTCCCCCACCTGTCGCAGCTTGTGCTGCCCTGATGGCAGCCACCTTCTCCTTAATCCTCTGCATGTGTGTGCCCATCTTCTTCTTGCACTCCTGCACAGAGCACTGGTGGCTGCCATGCAGGTTTACAGCATGCGCCACCTCCTCCTATGCAGTAGCACGGGGCTGTGGTGTTCCCTGGCATCTGCTGAGAAGTGGCTCCTGGTTTAGGTAGGCCTCAAACAGGGCATCTGTCTTGGCCTTAGTGAAATTCGGCCTGCTCTTCCACCCACGACACTGTTCCTCTTCCTCCACAACACGCTTGGTCATGATTCAGCCTGTGAGAATGACAGGTGTTACTTGTGACTGTGCAGTCCCATGCATGTCCCAAAATCCACAGTCCACACTCCCAAACAGCATGCAACTCACAGCAATAGACTGCAGTAACCGACTATGGCCAGTGCAGCCCAATGTCACACTTTTATAGTGAGACCCATGCAAATGAGGCGAGGCGCATCTTTAAGTGGATGCAAATGCAGTGACTGTGCCACTGAATAGCTGATTAGCTGATTTGCATATGCTGGCTGAATATCGCGCGCTGTTGCACTTTGCGCAATTGTGTTGAACGTGCTGAGCCAAGGGCGCAGTTCTGTGACATGCGCAGTACACACCTAACTGCACATGCCCGGGTTGATGACACAGGCACCTGCCATGCTGCTGACGTGCTGTGCATGGGAGCCAATGCAGGGCACAGCCACCATTGTGCCAGTGGCGCTACAGCACTGTTCACCTATATGACGCTGTAGCACTGGGGCATCGTAGGCGCGTTGGGGCAACAGCGTGGTAGGCCTCTACAGGAGGTGGCACCCAATTGCACTACATGCACTGGGTTCCAAATTGCACTGTGTCTGTCTGTGCACCAGAGACCCTTGACCATGTTCCCAACCTTTGCCCCCTAGGCGCCATGTGTCAGGCATGGGTGCACCACTATCACGCTGTTCAGTGACAGTGTGATAGGGAATGGCAGCGCTGTACTGCGCAGCATCTGCACATGGCAGGACCGCGCTGCAGAGCGCCATTGTGACTGAACTGAGCAGCAGAGATGGCGCGGAGGCATGCTGTGCAGTGGAGCCAGGTGGAGCTGGCAAACCTTATTGCCATTGTGGAACTACATGTTGGGCCTTTATTTGGAGAGGCACCCCTGGACAGGGCCAGGAGTCAGGTGTGGCAGGAGGTGTCTGACGCCCTGGAGGAGGCCACCAGTATGGGATGGATGGCAGAGCAGTGCCGCCACCGATATGGGGACCTGAGGCGGAGGGACCCAGACCTGTTTGCCCATCTGCGGGCACATGCCAGGAGGGGCATGGTGCCATGGACAGGTAGTTGCAACATCCATACACTTTTATTGTCCATATGGGTATCACAGTTGCATGTGTCCGGCACATGGGGGGAGCCATCCGGTGTTGGCCGTGGTGCTGTTATCGGGCTGTGGGGTGGGTGGGTCTGGCTGTGTGGGATTGCACACACATGGGGGTAGGGGGACTTTGCTACAGGATTGTACTGATGTTCCTCTCTCCATGTTTTGCACCTTAGGGCCCGCAGAACGGCAGCAGGCCATAGACCGGAGGCGCCACCTGGAGGAGCAGCAAGCCAGGAGGGGTGATGGTGGTCAGCAGTGCATGGACCACCCTGATGATGGTGAGTGCCTTACATCCATGATTACTATTGCATGGTATATAATTGGGCGGGCAGCGGGGCATGGCCACCATCCATTGACGCTACTGCCATGCACGCAACTTGTTACAGTCAGCACTGTCCAGTGGCACTGCATGTCTGGGAGTGCATCAATGGTGGTCCATGCGTGCACCGGGCACATGGCTGTGGCACTGCCTTCACACTGCATAGCCAAGTCACTGTACGGCCACGGTGGTGCTGTTCAGGACATGGGCAGTGGGTGTGTGCAGTGGTCCACATGGCTGTGGCTGCCTGGGTAGACAGGTCTTGTGGACACAGTCACTGTGGGTGGTCACACACCATCACAGGGGCATGGCACATGGCTGTATGCCATGCACAATGGGTGAGCTGCAGGGGGCTGGACAGTCACACTTATTGACTCTGCTCCCTTGTCCTAGGTGGACAGCGAATCCAGGTGCTGGAGCGAGGACAGCAGGAGCTGCTCCAGGTGGAGAGGGCAACCCTGGAGCTCCTGCAGAGAATGGACCACCACAGGGTGAGGAGGAGGAGAAGACATTGGCACCACGTGGAGGAGGACCAGGGCAGACAATGATCACTCCATGCCCCTAATTACATCTTCCCCCGGCCCACCCCCACACCCCTTCTTCCTTCTCCCATATGTTCACCCCTGCTCCTCACCTGCCCCCACCTGGTATGTGGCCCTTCCCCCCCTTTGTATATAGTTGTATATACTGTAGTTTTTGTATTTCCAGTTTTAAGTACATTTGTTTTGTTATGACAACTGTGGTGGTCTCTGATTTGCAGCAGGCTACAGGTGCTCAGCTGCAGTGGTGTGCATGGCATCAGGGGTGGTGCACGCATGGGCACGTGTGTGTGTGTGTGTGTGTGTGTGTGTGTGTGTGTGTGTGTGCATGTGCAGAGGAGAACCGCCTATGGTGTGGGCAGGGGGATCAGTCACTGTCTGTGGTTTGTGTGTTGTACACTGTGCACTGGATGCCTGTGTGCAGTGGTCCATGGGGCCTGCACTGTGTGCATGGCACCCCTGTCAGACCATCCATGGCCTGTGCAGCTGACACCCTTGCATGTCTGTGATATGCACAGTCTGCTGGCGTGTCAGTGGTGGCTGTTGTGGCCAGTGCTGGGACAGGATGTGTCCTTGGGTGGGTGTGCAGGGTGCTGTACCGCTAGAGGTGGGGTCCAGGGCATGCCCTGTCACATGTGGGGTACCTCGTGTGCTGACGCATAGTCAGTCTCTCAGCTGTACCTTGGGGGGGACATGCAGGGTGGCACTGTGTATGCATCTGTTGCATCACTGTCTGCTGCCGCCCGCTGCAGGGTGTCCATGGTGGGGCTGCCTTGCATGGCTCCATGGTGCACAGGGTTGCATTGTTACAGTGGGGGTGGTGACATGCATGGGGTGTCCTGCACTGTTGGGTGCTACTCCTGGGCAGGGTGTATGGGGATCAAGGTGCAGGGTGTGCTCTGCATTTGTGGGATGGTGTGGTACAGGGTGGTCGGCTATCCTTGTGTCCCGGTCACAACTTGCCAGGGGGTGTGATGGGGCACCATGGCTCAGCTGTGGGTTGGTTGCTGGTCTCCATAGGCCAGTGGTTATTCCAGCCCTTCCCCAGTTGTGCAGTGCATGGGGTGTGGGGGGATGATGTCTGTTCTGCTGTGTGTTCCTCTGCCCATCTGTGGCATGGGTGGTGGGCCCCTGCATCCCTGGTTGTGCTGTTGCATTACTGCCCTGCTGCTGGGAGGAATCCCTCATTGCGCTATGGTGCATCTGGACTGCTCAGCTAAACATCCCTTGGCTATGGCGCACCAGATATACTCAGCTTCACCTCCCTAGTTGCACTATGGTGCAGGTGGTGCGATATTCAGTCGTCGGCCGTAGGCACATCTTGGCCTGCGCAGTTTTTGAATATCATTCTTCTTGCGCATGGGCGCAGTGGACTTGCGCTTGCTCCTGCTGTTGCACACTTTTTGGGTGCAGTTTTAATATCTTGGCCAGAGATCCCAACCCTGATGTAGATCCTTTGCTGTACTCGAAGTCTGACAGATCCATTTGGCAACCCCCTGTTCAAGTTGCTGCCTTTTATCCTGGTCATCCACCCAGCTGTGTACCATCAGAAAGGACATTCAGCACAAATGGTGACACAGTATCTCCTACCATCGTTACAATTTTCCCTGAATGTGTTGCTCAGCTGGCATTTTTAAAATGTAATTTGCCCACTCTAAACTACAGTTATGACATGTGGTATTGTATGTAAAGCAGGATGAAAAATAGTCTCATATTGAAAAGATAGATGATTAATCAAATCCATGCTGCCCTATTACTCTCTCCTGGTTGGAAGCGGTACAGGAAAAAATGCACTGTGCTAGCTTTCTGACTTGAATGAGCTCAAAAGCCTTCAGTGCTGTACTGTCTACCACTGTAAGTGAAACCTGTACTACTCTGGTGACCCAGGAACATTAAACAGGTTGCTGTACTGATCATGACTCAATATGGTTGTCTTTGTTTTATGTTCAAAAAACAGCCTCAGTGTTACGTTTATCTATAGGTGACTGTTTGCCAGCTTTCTTATTCATAATTCTGTTTATGGTACTGCCCGCCCCCCGACCACTGTCACTCTTCCTGTTCGGTCACTGGAAAGTCATAATGCATGCTGCCCCTTATTGTAGATGCCCTTCACTTATTTTAAAAGAAAGTTACATACAGTACTGCTTGCTGTCGTGGGGTTCAATTCAGAAAGACAGCAGGAATCATAAAATATCGTGTAAAACACCCTGAAGTGCTGTTTTATTGCCAGGTTTGTACAGATGGCATTTTCAGATGTAAACTTTTGTCAGGTTACTATAAGAAAAACAATAAAGAGTATGAGCTGGGAGTTTAGCTGGGAGACCTCTCACTAGAACACTGCAGTTGGATCTTACAATGCCCTCTAGAGACCGGGAACTGAACCCATTGCATGGTATGATCACCCTGCCAATACTCCATGGGTTTCTGCAAGTTTCTCTGCAGCCACAGTATCTGCTCAATCATGTCTCTGCAGCTTCTCACCAGTCTGAGTCCTCTTCCTTTGGTAAATTCCAGGTGAGCAGCTTCTAGCATCCAGGTAGCCCAAACCTGACCTTTGGAGGTCCAGGGACAATCCCAGGCCACAGTGATTCCTCCATGCTTTTAGGCTTTACAGGACTTTCAACCCATAGCTCCACCTTAAGCTTGCTTCACCTTCACCTTTGGGTAACCATGATCTCAGTAATTCAACACTGCATGTCTCTCTCACGTTCGGCTGCTTCTCTGGCTCCACACTGCTTCTCCCTGAGGTTCCTCTCTGCTCCTCAGCCCAAAGTAAATCTAAACTTTAGGTTACCTGAGCATCCCTTATATACAGCTCAGGTGTCACATGATTTATCAGTCATGTTCTATTAAACAATTAGAGGAATACCAGATTTATAATTCACACAACTGCATTATTTTCAAAGAAATATACAGGATACATATATAGGGGCAATTGTTACACAATGCTAAACCCCCTTACAAAAGCATAAACACAAGAACATACAAGCAAATATCCTTTTCAGAAAGTTCATCCCTCTAAACTAATCACTTCCTGGCAGGACAAGACCCAAACCTTCCCTATATACTAATGCAATTAAGGTCCAGCCCTTCCCTACGGGAACATCTTTCTAAAATGGCTGCAGCTGCTGAGATAGCAGCAGCAGAAACACAAACCCAGGAGCTTCTGAACTCCCAGCTTCCAGGTACAAACTACCTTTAAAAAGCATACATTCTTCTAGAGATGAACTCAACCTTTAACTATTATCCTGCATGTACTTTTATAGTTTATACACATCTCTTTTTCTAAAATTATCAAATGCTTCCTTATATCATGTTTTGTTTCACAGAAATATAGTCTCAGCTGTTTCCTAAAATCAGCAGAAACCTGCAAACAGTAAATTATTTAGTACAGGTATATTTGGCTGGATTTACTGCTCAGCACTTTGTTACATTTGTACTGGGGGGGCAAGGTTGCATCCTCCCATTACATAGCCAAACTGCAATGCTCAGAGTTTTTACAGCAAGGAGAGCTTTATTCATTTGTTAGCTGGCAGATTACACCCCTTGGGCAGTTTCTTTTATTCTTATTTAAAAGCAAAGCCCTCATGTAATGCTTCATATGGTGATCTCTATATACCAGCATGTCACATTCTTTGGGGATTGCAGAGCACGAACTAGATTGAAGACTACCCTGACAGTGGCCAGCTAGCAAGGCTCAAAGATAAACAAAATATAAAGTACAACAGACTTACATAGAGGAAAGAAAAGGTAACTACAACTTTATTTTACTTCCAGGGTCTACTGCATGCTATACATATCCCTAATTTGGCATCATGGGGTAAACTTTGTTGAAGCTGAGCTGCTTTAACCATCACTACGGTTTTTCAACTGGGGTAGAGTCACCCACCCTATCACACTTGCATCTGTGCATTCCTTCAATTCCTCCCTTACAAGACATAACTCTGTCAGACTGAGCAGGAGTCCACATTATTACACCCTGTGTGACAGTGTACCACTGGAGCAGAATGCACGGGATGGAACAGATGGAGGAAGAAATTATGCTACTAGTTCACACCAGCCTTTTCAGTGTAGATCATGCAGACCTGCTGCACAACAACATTACTCTGAGTCTAGTGTTGTTCTACTGATGCTGCCAATGCCATTGATTGATTGTTTATTTCAAATGTTTGACCAGAAAAGACATACTCAGCTGGTAAAAGCTAATGTCCAGATGTGTCCAGGGAAGGGAAGCATGGTAAGGAACACTAAGAACAATAACACATAAGAGGTAAATAGGTATAATAAATAACAATTGTGCAAAGACAAGGATTTGTGTAAGTAAAACACATTACAATATGACAGAGATGGAGGATAACGACATTTCAATGTACAGAGGCAATACTGAACCCAGGGTGGGAGCAAAGGTTGTCATTTGGGGAGAGTGGAAGAGGGGACTATCCTAGTGTAGGTGCAGGATGAAGGGGGAGCAGAGTTATTAGGTGGTGGACATTTACAGTTAAATTGTCTATGTGATTTCATTTATCTTTTCCTTCATAAATCTGTTGCTGCCATGACACATGAAAGACCACTGTCATTCTTCCTGTTGTCACTTTCACTGAAAAGACATAACAAATACTGGCAGTTAGATGCACTTCACTTAGCTGGTCTGCTGGCACAGCAGTCGTGTTTAGAGTTGGGCAAAGTGGCCAAAACTCGCTCCGTGAAGCAATTCATGGGGTAATGCGGAATCCACTAAGTAATCCGCAGCACGAAGCGGAGTACTTCATGTCATAATGAGGAACGCGAAGTCCATTGATAACAATGACTTCACATTACTCCACCTTCCCCAACCACTTCTGCACCAACTGTAATGCGAAGTACATAGAAATCATTATACTTCTCATCACTTTGCCTTGTTATTGAGCTCCAATGCAAGTTTTGAAGTGATTCAAGGAATTGCAGGTCACATGGGCTCTAGAGTGTTCTGCACAGCCTCAGTTTTGTGTAGTGTGTGTGTAGTGGTAGATGGAGACAGTTTCTTCTCAGAGCTCTGTGATTGAAATCCTCTAAAAGCTGTTAAAAAAGCCTTTTTGAGCCATTTTCTTTACTCGAAATTTAGTACATCGATTGTAGGAAACCCTCCTGTGCTCATATCATCAAGTGCTTATTGTTTGTTAGAAAATGGGTAAAATGATTTGAGGCTTCCAATTGGCTGAGACACTTTTCTAGCTGGGCATCTATCAGACAACAGATGCCCAGCTATTAAAAGTGCCAGCCTAGCCTGCCTCATCACCAGCATCCCAGTGCCCACCCCGCTTCCTAATTGGCCAAACCCCCCTAATCTAATTTCAAATCTCCACCATTTTTTTCATACTGCTAAGCGAGACAACAGAACCCTGCTTTTAAAAGTCACACAGCCTGTAACATCCCCCCCATACAACATTTGTAAGCCAGAATCAAGTAAAAGTCTTATATTTATTACAGCAACATTATAGGAAGTGATACCGTTGTAAAACAATGTGTAGAGTCACATGTTTGTGTCATGATCCATAAAGCCAGCTGCTAAATTTGAAACCCCAAGCCAGCAGCAGGCATCACTCAATGGATGATAGCACGCAGAGCCCCGAAGGTTCCTGTATCACACACTCCAGCACCAGACAGATTTGAAAAAGTAGCGATCTCTTCATTACTTATTTTAACCGATCAATCAGGAAATGAAGTTTAAAAAAATGGCGTCCAACATCACAACGTGCGTACCCTGCCTCCTCTGAAGTTGTACAGCTTCGTTGTTGTGTAAAAATACAGCATCACTATTAAAAGTACTGAGCCAGCAGAAAACTTCACCCAGCTCGCCCTGCCTCCAGCACCGCTGGATCCAAGACTAAGAAAAAATAATAAACTCAAAGTAACACATGTAATTTACTTTCATATTCTGCACAACTGCTATGTTGACATTTTTTCTTATCCAGCCCTCTCCTTCTGGTGCACTCCAAGCCATGTAGCGAACTAGTGAGTCAATGCACACGTTTTCACCTGCAGGCGGGTGGGATCTTGCTGTTGTGATAAAGTATAAAAATAAAAGTAAGCCTCATCTTATAAGAAAATGCTCTGAAGACTCTTTTATTTAATAGGGAAGGATGGAGTGCGAGTGAATCCTGCTTTCACAAGAGCTACAGTGCCCTCTAGTGTCAGAACCAGGAGTATGCAGACAGCATAAAAACACATTCTAATGTAGGCGGAGGAACTATTTCATAACAAAACTGACTTTAACATAAATTTTAATTAACATTTTTTTATTAAACTTAATTTTTTTTCACAGTGCCCATTTTCTAAGTGCAATAATACCCTCCAGGGTGGGCTGTATTGTGCTATACCAGACTTTCCAAGGGCTATAAGACCTTCTGCCTCATTACGCCACTGGGCGGTCCGGTATAGCACAATACCACCCACCCTGTTGGGTATTATTGCTTACTGTGAGGATTTTGAATGTTAATTTAGAACATTCAGTCTGTGTACTGACAGACACTTGAAGTGTGCTTTTGGGGAGAGATGTATCTGTGGTGGAGGCAGGTTAAAACTGGGAGAAAAAGGCAATCTTTCTGTTTTGGTTATATTTTTCTTGTATAACTGTGTTAATTTACACACAGTAATATTTTTGAGTAATTCTTGACTTTTTTTTTGCTGATTGTTGTGGTGCAGCAGTGCATAATTTCAGTTTGTTTAAAAGATTTGGTTATATTACTGAAGTTTTCGATTTGCTACACATTACTTGTAGTGTATGTGAGTGTGTGTGCGATACGTCCCATCAAATCAGACAAATTTTATTGTGCCACAAAGTAATTGCAGCAGTGTGTACCTGCTATCCACTGCACCTGTGTGATTTTGTACTGCTTTGTGGTATCTTGGTTTTGGACTTTTACTGCATTGCACTGCACCCTCCCCCCAACCTCCCCATCTGGCAAAAGGTATTCTTTTCCAAACTGAATTGTGACTTGTGAGCACTGGTTAAGGGGTTGTTGTGACTTTGTGTCTGCACCTCTTCTTGATTGCATAGTGCAATCTTAATATGTCTGTGCTTTTGCATCTGTTTAGTACCCAATCTCCATCTGCAAACCACAGTTGTTGTTTTTTTTGGCTTCACATCCACCGGCCCAGACTGAACGTTCAGAAATCTAAATTTGTTTAGAATTTTCTTGGTGATCCCCCAAAATGCTGCAAAGAGATGTACAAGCAAAGCTGTTTCTGGCCATGGCACTGCTGTGAGTGGCAAGATTGTCCATGGGCATGTTAGTATGCAGAAATGCATAGCTGATGTCAGTAAAGGGATTTCTCCATGATTTTTTTATAGCGCAATCTGTAGCTTCTCTCATCGTTGGAGGAGATGATGTTGTCCCAGCTGGTGGTGTTAGTGCACTTTCTGCTGGCATGAGTATTGTGCCTCAAGTTCCACTTCTGACCAGTTAACCATTTCAAAAAATATAGTTGAGTCTAAAACTGTGACTGACAGTGTAGATGATGTCATACTCCCCATTAATATCCCCATGGTAGTTGAACATGATTCTGATCGTGACAATGATAACTCACAATGTCACATTTCTTCCAGTGCTGTTGAGGTCATGCCTTTGCCATCCAATGATCAAAGTGTGGCACAAAAATATCGGGTGATGATGATGAGGATGATGCTGTGTTTGGAACATGTTCTCCACATGACAGCATCCAAGATCCAAGCTGAAAATGTGGATGCGGATGATGTTGATGAATATGATAATGATATCAGTGACCCCTGTTGGGAACCAGAGAAAAAAAAAAGAAAAGGTGGCTGTATCTGGGTCTGTTGGTGTTAAATCCCTTCCTCCTCAAAAATGTTGTGATTTAGAGGCTCCTGTTGATGATAATGATGATGACCCAGTAATAATCATAGGTACTCGCGGTGGTCAGTTGGAGTCCAAGTGTGCCCAGCCTGAAAAATCATGTAGCACCCCCCCTTTCAGGAGTTAAAAAAAAACAAAGTCCAATAAGCAGCTTCAGGGACATGTTAAAAGTAGGGGATTAAAATCCCTTGTTTGGGATTTTTTTGTCCAAGATGCAAATGATGAGTCAGTTGCAATCTGCCAGCTTTGCCATGTGTGTGTGAGCTGAGGTAAAAAGGGGAGTTATCTGGGCATGGGAGGGCCAGCATACACATCTTAAGAACAGGCACATGGCACTGTGGACCAGGCACCAGATGGCAGCTAATGCCATAGTGGACCTTTCACCCTCGCCAACAACCTTACTGAGCATGTTATCCCCTTCCATGAGTGAAAGACCAAGTAGGAATGTCTGCAGTAGTGATGAAATAACACCAGAGGATTACTACAGCCATGATGAGAGGGAGGATTATGATTTAAAAATCTTGTCAAGTGGTGGTCAGAGTAGCAGTGGTGGTGGCGGTGGTGGTCAATGCAGTATGTCTAGTGCAAGTGGTACATCAACCCCTGTACGTAAAATGGGGAAAATAACTTCATTTGTGAACTTCTCACCTGTGTACCCCTCTTCATCACATGTCCACACCCACCCCGGCCATTCACAGAGCCAAGCCATTTGTCACACCCCATGCAAAATGTGTAAGTCAGCCCATGTTGGAGAGTGTTTTTGCCTGTAACCACCTGCCTGCCTGCCTGAAGCATGTGACCTACACTGTGTAAGCCATGTGATGTGTGTGGGCTGCCTGTGAATTCTCACTCCACCTTAAAGCAGAATAAGGTAGAGTGCACAACACAAAGTCATAATTACAACATGAAGTGGTGAAGTGAGGGTTTTAAATGGGCACTCTGCATAGCGGAACACTAACGTGAAGTAGCCACTTTGTGACCACTTCACAGGCAGAATTTTACTTTGCTGCATTTCTAGTCATGCTACTGATTGTGATGCCAATGACCTAGGCTTGGGAATTAGACTGGGTAATTAGAAGGCCAGCAGGGGGATGTTGTTGAGCATTCCACAGGGACACTCTACACCTCAGGGGAGGGAGGGTTGGGTCTCCATTGCGGTACTGCCTCCTGGGTGACCTGTGAGCAATGCAGGGTCATGTATTTTTCAGCTAAAGGTTGAACTTCAATTATGGGCCAGGTTCACTATTTATTTATTTATTTCAGTCTAGGATTACAAATACCTTTGAGCCAAGGCTCATTTACAAAGGTTCCACGTCAGGCGAGGTATAATATAAGGTAGGACATTGTGACATGTTAACAGGTTACAGAAGTTTACATTATGACAGGATAACAGGCTACAGTAGTAAATAATCACAAGAGTACATATGGTTCGGAGGTACAAGGTTGTTGACAAAAGACTGGGTACACAATATTAACAAGAATTTTGCGATACTCACAAAAATACAACCAGTGGCTAGTTGTCAGGGTCACACATAACACAGGAAGTGCAAGTATGGGGAGGGGAGAAGGGGGCACTATTTCTGCTAAAAAGCCAGCCTGTTATTTCTGAAGGTTGAAATGACTGTACAGGTTTTCTGTTAGCTTCTGACTCTTCAAGGGCAGGCAAAAACATGATTATCCAATGTTCCTAGCTGAAATGTAAGCAAAACTCAGCTTAGCTGCCTTAATGTCTGATGATGTGAGATGAAAAATGTTTTGCAACGTTAAATGTATTGTATAAAAACACAACTGTTTCTTGAGAGAGTTATTGTATCGATTAACATCCAACAATGCCATCAAGAACTATGGTATTCTGAACATTTCAAGTCATCACGAGCTGTGGTATGTCTGAACAACAATGCCATCAAGATGATATTTCAACATCTAACACCATCATCATGTGACCTGTAAGCAATAAGTTTTTCTACAGCAACTCAACTGGGAGAAAAACAACATGTAGAATCCTGTGCAGTCTACCATGCCTCAAAATCATGATGTGACAAGTCATTGAGGAACAAGACCCCCACCAAATCCTAACATCTGCATGGGATTGGACCATCCAAGGAGTGAATGCCAGCAAGCAATACTCCACCCTCCCCCCATAAACCAAGCAAAAACAAGTGTTTGTTAATGACTGTAAGCCCATTGTCAAATAAACTCCCTACCTAACGTCTCATCTTTGACAAGAGATTAAAAGAGCTGGAAGTGAGAATTTACCTGGGGGCTGCAGGTTCATCGAGTGGCTAAAGTATGTGTATGTTCTGCTAAGAGCTGTATAAACTGTCATCGTCTGGACTGGTTATATGCCAAGCTGAGACTGGGACTGTTGTACTGAGGGTATAAGATAAAGGAACAGTTCAAAGAAAGTACAGTTACATAAGAACTTACTGTAACAGTAGATCTTAGAGAGGAACTATTGCAGCAGGTTACACCATAAGGGCTGAAGCCGGCAGACACCAGGACCCCTTGGAAAACTTCCAGCTAACAGTCTATGGCGGGGGACCTCCCCTGACATTGGTCTGCCCCTGATGTTGGCCAATGGTTTAAAAGGATCAGTCCCCCAGCCCCACCTCAGTTCACCTGCTGGAGACTCTAGCATAGGAAAGGATTGGAGAACCGATGAGGATCCTCAAACTGAGGTTATAAATGGAATTAGCAGATAATGTAAAAGCAGATACCAGGGGGAAGAAGGGAGGCAAAGGGGCATCTGCTGCAAGAGCTCCTCTCAAAGATCTACTGTAATGGTTAGTTCTTACGTAACTGTAATATCTCACTTTGAGGGGGAGCTCTTGCAGCAGGTTACACCATAAAGACTGAGTCCCAAGCAGTACAAGGACAACCCTTGACAGACGGGCAGAAGAAAAAAGCAGAAAGCTGAAATCTTCATGAAAGTAAGCCCTGCAGGACAGTAAGGCTGAAGTCTGTCCTGTGCCTGGAGGCAATGTCCAAACAATAGTGCTTAATGAAAGTGTGGACTGAACTCCAGGTGGCAGCTATGCCGATATCTTCCGCTGACACATTACACAAAGATGCAAAGGAAGCACAAAATCCCCTGGCAGAATGGCCTTTACCTGGGCCCGGTAAAGGCTTGTCATATTTCTGGTAGCAGTAAATGATGCAGTGAATCAACCACTTAGACAAAGTCTGCTTGGAAACAAGCACCCCTAAAGTCTTCAGAGCGAAAAAACAAACAACTGATCAGATTTTCTGAGATCCCAGGTATGAGTCAAATAATAACGAAAAACCTGGTGAACATCTGGAGTATGCAGTAGAGCCTCCCCCAGATTTAAATGCTCTGGATAATGAACTAGAAGATGGATGTCCTGCTTGAGAGTAAATTCGGACACCACCTTAGGCAGAAACTTAGATTTGTCCTCAGGACATTCCTGTCCTTGTGGAAAACTAAATAAGGCTCTTTGCACATCAAAGCCTGGAGCTCTTAAATCTTCCTAGTGGAAATAACAGCAACTAAAAACAATGGTTTCTACAACAGAAAGCATAGCTCGCAATCTGTGGCTTGCTAGAAGGGATGCAAGGTAAGTTTCTCCAAAAAAAACAAAAGGTTCCATGGAGGGAATGGGATCCCTGATGGGAGGTTTCAGATGTAAGATACCTCACAGAAAAGTGCAGGATAAATCCAACTGGGCAAGAGCCTTGTTCTGCACTGGTGCATGTTATGCACAAACAGTGGACAAATGCACCTTAATGGAAGAGTAGCTAAGGCCCATGTCTTCAAAGAAAGAATGTACTTGAGGACAGAGTTTATCAGACAGATAAAGAGATTAAGATGACTGGTGGAAGCCCAGCAGCAAAACCGTTTCTACTTCATAGCGTAGGTGGCCCTAGTAGAGGGCTTTCTGGCAGCAACAAGGACCTCTGCTACCCTAGGGGAAACCCCAAACCAGATAATAGCTAAGTCTGCAGGAGCCATGCATGCAGGTGTAGCAACTTAAGGTCCAGATGGACTAGAGTCCTTCTCTTCTGAGAGAACAAGCGTGAGCTCAGAGGAAGAGGAAGTGGGAGTTCCACTGCCAGTTGCTGAAGCAGAGGGAACCAAATCCGTCAAGGCTAGTAGGGAGCAATCAGGATCATGTCCACTCCCTCTGATTGCAATTTGAGAATGACCATCTGAATTAGCAGGAAGGGAGGAAAAGCATGAAGAGATATCCCTGTCCGGTAAAGGGACAATGTATCTCACCAGAAAACATCAGGCCCTGGATCTAGCAAGCAGAAACTGGACAGTTTAGTGTTGAATGGGGATGTGAAGAGTTCCAGCTTGGGATGACCCCGTCTTACAAACAGCTCTTCTGCTACTGATTGCAGAAGTTCCCACTCATGAACTTTGGACTGAGACTAGCTCAGATTGTTGGCCAAGGTGTTTTGGACACCTAGAACATGCACGGCTGAGAGTTCCAGCTGGTGCTTGATTGCCCAATACCATACCCTCATGGCTTCCCTGCAGAGGGGCTATGAATGAGTTCCCCCCTGCTTGTTTATGTAAAAGATCACCAACATGTTGTCCGTCTGGATAAGGAGGTGGCCTGGGGCTAGAGTGGTCTGAATGGCCTGCATGGCATAGAGGATCAGACTCATCTCTAACACATTGATGTGGAGTTTTTTTTTTCTAAAGCAGACCATGTACCTTGGGTCCAGTGGCCTGCAAGGTGAGCTCCCCATCCTAGGCCATAGGTGTCCATGGTCAGGGACTGGAGAGGAGGCATCCCTTGGAAGGGCATTCCCTGGAGATGTTGGTGGAAATTAATCAGCACTGTAGAGTCTTCTGAACTATCTCTTGGACTGTCACAATTTGATCCAAGTTGTCCGTGTATTGATCCCACTGGACTCTCAAGTTCCATTGGGTCACCCTCATGTGCAGCCATGCCAACTGAACAGTTGCGATGGCTGCTGCTATGTGACCCAAAAGCCTGAGAACCACTCTGACCAGAACCAGGTGAATCGAGGAGACCTACCGAGCATGAGCTTGGAGTCGATCCACCCTGTCCAGGGGCAGGAAGGCTTTGCCTTGGATGATATCCAGTAATACCCCTATCAACTGCAGCCATTGGCTTGGCCATGGGTAGGACTTTGAAAGGTTCAATGTGATTCCCAGATTGCTGAAGAAAGTAAAGGTGCCTTCCATGGTGTGAAACAGTTGTTCCCCGGAGGGAGCTGTGAGAAGCCAGTCATCCAGGTATAGGAAGACATAATGGCCTTTCCTCCTTAAGGCCACTGCCACTACCACAAGGCATTTTGTAAGGACCCAAAGAGCCAAGGATAAGCTGAATGGCTGAATGGCAGAGCTTGAAATTGGTAGTGCTGCCCCTGGAAAAGGAACCGCAAAAATCTTCTATTGAGCTGGGCGATCTGGATGTGAAGGTATGCATCCTGCATGTCCAGCGAGCAAAGGAAGTCTCCCTGATGAAAAAGAGGGATTAGGCCTGGAAGGGTATCCAAGATGTTAGCCTGGATGTCCAGGGAGAAACTCGAGACCTGGAGCCAGGAATGCCTTCTTATGCAGACACCTGTGGCTGCAGCCTGAGCTGCAGTGTCTGCTGAATCATAAGAGGAACACAGAACATGAGTGCCCATGTCAGATACAGACTTTAGGAGATTGGGCAGCTCTGCTTTCTGAGGAACATCTGGTAAGGCCTGAACCAGTTCCATGCCCTGCTCCCAGAGGGCATTCTGATATTGGACCATATGTGTAAGGAAATTCAGGGAGAGAATGGTGCAAGTGGCAGAGGAGTACACCTTCTTCCTGAGTTGGTCCAATTGTTTTGACTCCCAGTTGGGAGGCTGAGTGCTCAGGTGCCTGGGCCATTTGAACCTGTTGTGGGCAGCTGTGATCACCAAAGAATCTGCCAGGGGGTGTTATCCCAAAAAGGGTTCATCCATGGGGGCTCTGTAGAGATGGTCTGATTTTATGGGTACCACCAAAGAAGAAGAAGAAGAATGGTGCTTGCAGGCAATCCTGGTGATGTCCTGAAAGGTATCAACCAAGGGTGGTACCACTATGGGGGTGGTGGTGATGCAAGGTCAACTCCTCCACTGCGAACACCAGCACAGTGACAGATTTCCCCTGTCTGCAGTGAGTCGCTGTGCTGGTATAAGGAAGACACCAGTGGTGTCGCTCCCGGTCGCCCGCCCCCCGGTCCAACTCTGACCTCGGAGTTAGATATTTAGAGACCAGGGGTGTGGGGGTGGAGCCTCGATGGAAACACGTCAACATCCCCAACAGCACAATGCTGATACTTGGCATTGTGTCTGTTGCTGTGGAGATGTTGGTGCGAGCACTGTTGCATCGCTTTAGTAAAACCACTGTGGGTTTAGGATCCTTCTGATGGAGGTATTTTGCCAAACGACATCTGTCAAGATCCAGGTCTTCAGTATCCCATCCCATATTTGCCTGGGTATGCCACACAATGTCCATGAAAGACTGGTCATCAGGTGAGGACCTTGTGTGTCCTTATTATGTAGTACTAATAAAACATTTATAGTGTATGCTGGAATGCGGTTGTGTATGGAAAGCCATACACCGCAAAAAGTCATTCTGCTGCAGCAGTGACATCTCCACTAATGCAGAACAACTTTTCATTCTGCATTAGTGAGGACATCATAATACGAGGGACTTCAGCAGCCATTGTGATTCATCACTTGCTGTGTTAGAGTAGCACATGCATGTGCTGGCCAGCTGCAGTTGTTTATCAAGGGCAGTCAGCAGAGCTGATGTAAAATATGGAAAAATTAGTGTGTTTTTTCTTTTTATTATTTTACAGTCACCATACACTATGTACTAACATACTAAGATGTCAGCATAGTAGGCCATACAGTCTATCGAGTCTGCTCGAAAGTCACCACAGTGTATGGTAACCATACACTACTCAGCCATTCTTTCAACTTGTGGATACAATGCCAACTTAGGGACCTCTCGAGCTTCACTCTTGAGGTCATCAATCAGCATTGTATCCACTTTGTGGAAGAATGGCCTTGTAGTGTATGGTTATCTATACACTATCCTATATCTTTCTATACAGGATAAAGTACATCGTCAATTAAGGTTATCTATCCTGTTTTCAAGACAAGTCCTGTGATCCAAAATAGCTACAAGTATGTCATTCTAAAAGTTTCATACAATTACAAAGACAATAAAACAGGGTCACAGTGAGCTGAAATCGCTTCCCAAATATTTCTATGGACTTGTGTGCTTGCGTATCATCTAAACCGGAGAGCTAGATTACTACTACAGGGACTCGAACAGCTGATTGGGAAGGGACTGCCCAGGAGGAGGAGGGGAAAGCAGCACTTTAAAGCTAATGGCTGCACCTAGCGAATGCAGAGCATGAGCGTGGAGGCACGAGCTAAAAATACATAGAGAAACTTTGAAGTGACACAAACATAACTGCTGCAAATTTGGGGTTAAATAACATTTGTCTGTAAAACTAATTGTTGAGAATTATTACTCGCTTAGTTTAAGTACTTATTGAGCTAAAACATGTAATGTCTGTTGTTTTTAATCTTGATGCTACTTTGCCTTGCAGGAAAAACCACTGAAGTAGAGATACAAAATAAGTTGGGAGCGTTTTGACCAGTACTTACAGTAATTCTGAAACCCAACATATAAATAATTTTATTGATAGAAAAAATAAGTTTACTAACAAATGAAGACAGTGGAATCATCAGGGCAAGATAGTAGTTTTAAATCCATATGGTTGTTACAACTTACAGATAAAACAGGGCACAGTTGCCATTTTGATTTTATCGACCTTAGGTGGGGATGTGAAGTTAAACCCTGGGCCTGATGCCTCTAAAAAATTAGGATTCTACATGATAACACTAGAAGTTTAAGAAACAAAATGGGCACTTTAAAAATTATGATTGAGGAACAAGCTCCAGATGTAGTTGGGTTAACAGAGACTTGGCTAGTAAAGGATATAGACAATGAAGAACTTAATATTTCAGGCTACACATTGTTTCATCAGTATAGACCAAAGAAGATGAAGGGGTACTTTTATATGTTAAAGGTAGTTTAGGATACACTGAATTGCTACAGTGGAAGTCAAAATAATATAGAAAATATAGTAGTAAACGTTAGTAAATTAAACATAGTTTTTTCAGTGATTTATTCTCCACCCAAAACAGATATAAATAAGATAGAGGAAACTTTAAGTTTAGTTCAAGGGGTTGTAGGAGACCAACACATTGTTCTTATGGGGACATTAACTGTAATTGGGGAGAAAAAAGGGGAAAGTCCCTAAAGGAAGTTATATCAGTTATGGGGGTGAATCAACAGATATTAGAACCCACAAGATATGCTAGCACCACTGAAAAGGGCTTGGAATTGGATTTATTATTCGTATCCCATGATTTAAAAGTTGAAGCGTCAGGTGTCCTTTCTCCCTGTCTCGGAGATCATAATCCAATATGGGGTGATATCTTGTTTGAGACAGAACAGAGAGTACAGGAAGTAAACACCACTTGAGTTAGAAATATGAAAGCTTTCTCAGAAAATTCATTTTTGATGAGAGTTGAAAGGGAGAGGAGGGATCGATATAAAATCATCCCTAATTTAGATTCAACTAGCTTCTTTACAGAGACTTTTAATGAATTATGTGATAAATATGCCCCAAAAAAAAAAAAAAAAAAAAACAGAAAACCAACAAAACTACCTTGGATAAACGAAAAGATTTTAAAAAGCCTAAAGGTGAAAAACAGGTTTTGGGGAAAAAAGCAAGAAAATAAAAACAAGAGAAAGATTGGGATCTGTTCAAGCAGAAAAGAAACAGGTGTAGGCAACAGATAAGGCTAAAATCCTTTATTACAAAAATCACTTGAATAATGAATTGGATCATAGAAAATTTTAGAAATCCATACATTTATTATCCAGACCTGGCCAACAAATAAAAACTAATTACAATATTAAAATTGGGGAGGTTTTGAAAGAAGACATTCAGGAAATAGTAAATTTGCTGAATGATTTTTTTTGTAGACTTACCAGCTATAGATGTGATGATACCAAATTTGGACCTACAAAATTTGCAAGACAGAGTTGGTTTTACAGGATTACATCCACCATTTTGATTTAGAATTCTAAGTGTGTCTGAGGTCTATCAAGGGTTAACAAAAATAAATGTTAGAGGGGAGATTTTTGAAGTTAGCAGCTGCACAGATTGCACCTATAGTTACTAACATATTCAATAGAAGCTTACGAGAGAGTTATTTTCCAAACCAATGGTGGGTGAGTAAAATCACCCCCATACCTAAGGGGGGACTATCTACTGCTTTTTTTTGTTTTGGCTAAATATTTAGACAGACATATTCACACACAACTGAGTACTTAGAGAAATACAGCTTGATTACACCATACCAATCGTTTTTTTGAAAAGGTCACTCTACTACTTCAGATTTGTTGGGGTTTAATGACCTTGTGAACACAACATTGCATGACGGCCTGGAAACAGCAGTGGTATTTGTGAATTTATCAAATGCCTTTGACCTGGTGAGCCACCCCTTTTGCTGCAAGCAGCTGAAAAAATGGGGATTACGAAGGGTCCAAAGGACTGGCTGGAATCCTATTTGGAAGGCTGTACACAGTATGTTTCAATAAATGGGGAAAATTTAAAAAAAAAATGGGCAGTAACTAGGGAAGTGCCACAGGGGTCCATTTAGGACCCCTGTTATTTTTATCTTTAACAATAGCCTCAAACAAGTCATACAGCATTCAAACATATGGTTGTGTAACTCCCTTGTTACCCGGGGTTACTAGGATCCCAGTAAGACCTAGTGGTAGGCAGGGAAGGCTGCTTGTGAAACTCCAGTTAAATGGATTTCACACTGTCTCACTCTGTTCTCAGTCTAAGCTGAGACTGAGGGATGACATCACCATAGAACTGTCGCAGCTGCATGAGCCACAATAGAATCTTCAGCAGGGAGTTGGAATAGGATGTTGGGAGGTTTGAACAGTAGCCAGTGGTCAGTTGGAGTTTGGAGCTTGCTGAGAGAGGAGCACAGCAGCTCTGTGTAGGCTCGTGGAGTCTCAGCCCTGACATAGGACTACATTTAGGAAAAAGGTGTGTGTTTCCATCTAAAGAGAGACACAGAAGCAGTTTTAAAGTGGTGAAGACTGCTGATTCGGGTCTCAGTGCCCCATCCCTCAGGGGATGGGGCAGGAAAGGTTGTCCTGCATATTCCAGGGGCAACCCCCTGGTTTTCTGCTTATTGAGAAGCTGCCTTATTTGTTCAGGAGTTTTTTGGGAAACAAGAAGATTTGTGAATCACCTGTGGGGCACCTGCAACCGGAGGGTGAGTTTCTGCTCTTTCTAAAGGGCCCATGTTTTTCACCCTGGGACTTGTGTGATAGTGGGGATTGAACTACTGAAGTAGTGGGAGGCCAAGAGTAATAAGCTTAGCCAAAAGTAAAAGTATGTTCAAGTCCAACACTTATGGGAAGTCAAGACATGTAGAGGAGATGTGACATATGTCTACCCAGCAATCTACATTGCCAAGCTTTCAGAAAAGAGTTGTTGAGTTTCCAGAGAAATGGCCGGGTATGGATTGTGGGGGCTGGAGGTGGGAGATCCCCCATCTTTAGTGACCAGGTTCACCTCTACAGATTTGCTCTGTGGATTTTTACTTTGCCTCATGCACTTGGCCAGCGATAACTGATGTGGGAAGTACCCAGACATGGGATTGGAAGGAAAATTCCCTCTAGGAGTCGAAGGTTCTAAGGTGGTTTGGGGAGCCACAACAGGAAAAGTGGTTCATTCTCATAATGGACTGTGTATCAAGTGGCCAGCAGGGGAGCCGGGCCAGTGGGCAAAACCCAAGTAGTGTACAAGTCGGGTTGTGTACCCAAAGCTGCGTGCAAGTCTGGGCTGCGTGCCTGGTGGGTTCAGAGCCTGAGGGCTGGAAATAGTGAAGAAGTGTTCTTTTGTCTCTAATCTGCATTACCAGGAATGTAGCCCCATGGGGGTCCATCTATGCTTTGTTTGTTTAGCTTGGATGTGAATGAAAGCCACACTGTAGAATCCCATTCCTGGTTCTGGACATTACAGTTATTGCTTCCTGCATTCGGATTTACTTGGGTGCCCCTGTGCAGAGTAGCCAAACCTAGGCCCCCTGTGCCGAGTAACCTCATCCTCCCCGAACCCAGTCCCCACCAGGTACTGCTGTCAGCTTCAACAACATGCCACCTGTCATTTTGCAAAAAGGCAGGGGTGAGGAGTTACAGTTGTATGCCGATGATACTGCTTTAATAGTAACAGGTCATAGTAGTAATGAATTAGAAAGTAAAATTCAGCTCGATTTCAACAATATGGGGAGGTGGTTCACCAGGTCGGGCCTAGTGATGAACACACAAAAAAAAACTTTATTTTGTGTAAAATTTAAAAAGAAACAAACAACTAAAAATAAAAATAGATGATAATACTGTTTTAGAACAAGTGAGTGAATATACTTACTTGGTAATTATTTTTGATCAGAATATGACTTTCACAAAACATATGGAGGGGTTAATTGAAAGAGTTAATAAAAGGGTGGGAGCACTTAGAAGAACAACTAAATAGCAGAAAAAGGGTTGCAGAATAACTAATCATCCTAGTGTTGACTTATGGTGATCTTTTGTATCGTACTGCAAACAAGACATTATTACATAATTTAGATAGAGTATATCACAGGATTGCAAGGTATGTACTGCGGTGTAGTGCAAGAACACAGCACTGTTGTTGTTGACTTCTTTGAAATAGTTACCATTAGAATCAAGATGTACTAAAAAGAGACAGACTTTAATATATAAATACCACATGGATAGTCCTGAGCACTACATAAATCCAAATGTATTTGGAGGGTGTTATCAAACTGAATCAAGATTGAAGAGCTCAAACTATAAAAACAAAATCTCTATTACTGTTTCTAGAAATAAATATGGGGAAAAGACATTATGCCATCAGGCAGCAAAATACTAGAATGTTTTATCAAATGTAGCTCATTCATTTCCTTTGTATAGTCAATTTAAAAAGGATTTAACTACATCAATTTCAGTTAAATGTCATTGTTTTGGATGAAAGGGATAACTTGCTTTATAAATAAATATAGGAAGAAGATATTATGTCATTAGGTATTAAAATACTGAAATATCTTATTAAATTTAATGTGTATATTTTTATTGTAATAACCAATCTAAATAGGAATTAATCAATCTCTGTAACATGTTACTTTCTGGATAAAAAGTGCTGACGGAATGAATTGTGGGATGTTTGGAGAATGTTTGAAATGTGAGGAACAAACCTCATATATTTATTGTAAAGATGGGTATTTTGTGCCCTGTATTTGTCTTAATGTTTTAGAAAATTTGTAAGGAACAGGATATTTCTTGTAAACTAGGCTAACCAGCCTAAAGATTTTTCTCCTGTATAAAAATAAAGTTTTTACTAACTTTTTTACTTACTTACTTACATGGTTTACATTTATTATTGCAGATCACATTTACAAACAAGTGACTACCACAAATACAGTTGAAAATTAAATGTTCTTCTAGAGCTTTAATATAGGCAGGGTGGGAAGACATTATACGCAGTTCATAAGGAAGATCATTCCACACTAAAGCTGCTTGATACCACAAAGTTTTGTTTATAATTTTTTTTTATTTTAACCACTTGAATTTTATTTATATGCACTGATCTCTTCATCTCATGGACTGAGTCTGCATTTTTACCAAATACAGTAGTTGAGATATAATGAACAGTTTTATTTATTTGATATTTATGTAAACATTTTAACAATGTTTTTGCAGTTCTAGAAGTTAATGGCAACCAGTTCAGCCATGAAAACATTAAGCAGTGATGTGTATTGAACTTAACTCTTAATATGTACCTAGCAATCTTGTGATGAATTATGTCAAGTTTGTTCAGTAAGGTTTTATTTGCAATACATTATATTAAATTGCTGTATTCTAATATTAGCAGTATCAGCTGTTCAGCTACTTTCTTTCTAGCTTCCATGTTTAAACATCTGGTGGTATGTCCTAACACTCCTATTTTTTTATTGCTCCTCATAACCAACTTTAGAATATTATCTGAAAACATTACTTGATCAACAAATATTACACCCAAGTAACTATATTTATTTACTTGTTCTATGCACTCAGTTTTGTTAATTTTGATGTTAATATTTTTTTAAACTTTTTTTTATTTAAAATAAAGAACTCTGGCTTTCTTTGTGTTCATCTTCAGCCCCAACCTGGTGAACCATTCCCTTACCCTGTCAAAATCAACATGTAGTTTATCCTGAAGTTCTTGTAAATTTCTTCCAGATGCAACTGTTGCTGTGTCATCTGCGTACAACCTCAAAGTTGAGTTTTGTTTTTTGTTAGGCAGATCATTATTAAATAACACTAGCAATAGGGGTCCCAGGATGGATGCCTGGAGCACCCCCTCTGGTTACTTTTAGACTGGCTGAGAGACACTGTTCCACCAACACCCTTTTTGAATGATCTGTCAGATAGGACCTAATCCAATCCCAGGGTCTGTCACTAACTCCCAGGCCCCTCAACCTGTCCAGTAGTAGGGAGTGGTCCACCAGGTCAAAAGCTTTCAATAAGTCAACAAAGATAACTGCAGTTTCTAGTCTGGAGTCCAGGGAGAAGTGCACAAGATCCTTAAACTCTAGAAGTGGTGAGGTTGTTGAGAGCCCCTTCCTGAAGCTGGACTGATACAGCATTAAAATAATATATTTTTCAAAATACTCAAACAATTGACCTTGAACCAATTTCTCAAAACACTTAGATAAAATGGATAGTAACACAACTGGCCAATAATTTCTCTGATCTAGAAAATCCCCACCTTTATGGATAGATATTGTCCTTGCCTCTTTCCAAACTCTTGGAAAGTGCCCTATCCTTAAGTGACAGTTAAAAAAATAAGTTACTGTTGGTGCTATATATTACACTGCTAATTTAAAACATGTTCCTTCCAGCCCTTCCAGTCCTGAGGATTTATAAATATTAATATTGTGTAATCCTTTATAAACCTGTTGTATTGCTAGCTCTAAAATGAAATGATGGATTTTTAGATTTTTTTCCTTTGTCCTTATCATTATTGTCCTACTTTATAACCATTTCACTTAAATCCAACCCAGGTAGATTTATAAAATAAGAATTTAGTATGTCTGTGATGATATTAGGGTCATCTACCACTTTGTCATCCTTTTCTATTTGTATAGGTTGTGAATTACCCAATGAACCTGGGCTCATTACTTGCTTTATTGCCTGACAAAATTTCTTTGGATCATTATTCTTATATAATTACTGGTGACCCTATTTATCAACCAGACTATGAGTACTTTCAAATGCTGCAATAACCAGAAATCAAGTTACTACAGTGTTCAGAAAAAACTTTCTTTAACCATCAATGTCAACTGTTCCTAGCGCAACAGGTGATTGGCTCCTAGTCTGCGTGTGGGCGGTCTGAACATTTCAAAAAACATGGCGGCTCCATTTCTGAGAAACCACTGTAATCGCCGGCCACCCAGACTAATCATTTGCTAGGTACCATCCTGTAAGTTATATATTTTTTTTCATTATTTATCTGGTTGATCTTGCCATTACAACCACAAAAATATATATGGTTGATCCTGCTGTACTTGTGCTTTGGTCAGGGCTTCGTCCAACCCAGTATGGTCCCCAGTGTGACTGCCTCCCATTCAACAGTATTTTTTAAAAAGAAAAAAAAATAAAGAAGAAAAAAATGTCCTTACTGGACAGGGAGTGTGAGTGTGTGGACAGGGAGTGAGTGAGTGAGTGAGTGAGTGAGTGAGTGAGTGAGTGAGTAAGTGAGTGAGTGAGACAGTAAGAACTGCTTACAGCCAGTACCTAATGTTGGCATTCACTCCTTGCACCAGTAATTATAAAAAAAAAAATTGGCACGTGTGTGTTTATAGATTTTCTACACACCCTCAGTGTGTGATTTTTTTTTTTTCGCTTTTGGTAAATGGGTAAGGCCCATTAGGCACAAGCGCCTGTTTTCAGGGGTGACCTGGGAGCACTGGGTAGTTAGGTGACTTGTTCAGAGTCACACAGTATGCAAGTGGAGATTGTGAGAACCTTACTCTCGAGGTTTATGGGTTATCACACACCTCAGGTGTGTAAAAAAATCCATAACACACACTTGCCTTCCCATTATTCTCTGTTTAATTTGTTCCCATCATATGTGATTTTAGCCTTCTTTTTTATGTTTCTACATTCGTTTCATTTTTGTTTAAAAAAAATTCTAATTGCTATCCTGTTTATTTATTTATTTTATTTTTTTGCATTATGACACAGTCTGTTTTTGAATATGATTTTTTCTAAAACTCTTTTGCTTATCCAGGGAAGCCTAGCTTTATTTTGGGGGGGTTTACGTTTGGGGGTATGTTGATCACAAATATTTATGAATGTTTCTGTAAAGTAATTTACCATCCAATTTAGGTCCGGGATCAATCGACAACGGTCCCAGTTCTCACTTTCAATACTGATCTGGAATTTTTCTTTTGAAAAATTACACATGTCCCTACTCCAATGATATTTAATATTAGCCTTCTGGGTTTGCACTAATGATATTTTAATTCAAATTGGATTATGATCCCTTAAGTAGGGAAGCACTATTGCAGCATCTTGCACTTCTATTTGAGGTGTTGTAAACAATAAATCTAATATTGCTCCCTGGTTTGTTGTATTGGTATCCTTGGTGGGTTCCTTTATATGTTGCTTTAATCCCAAAATCACCACTATATCTTTTAAATGCCTCCACCTTGGTATATATCAATTAGAGTTCATGTCCCCGATAAGCACGAGTGTCAAGTCCCCTATACATTCATATATTTTATTTACTACCAGCTCTAAATGTTCTAATATCACTTTAGGAGGTACATATATTATTCCTACTGCTGTGTGAAACCTATCTAACCTAATTACTAAGAATTCAATGTTAAATTCACTTCCTCTGGACAAAAGCTCTATAGGTCCTAAAATATGTTTTGTGTAAACCACCACTTCCCCTCCTCTCTTAGATCTGTCTGATTGGAAATTATGGTAATCCAGTACTGAAATATCCTGATCATCTATCTTTCCAGATAACCGTGTTCCCGTCAGACCCAAAATGTCCAAATCTTATTCAGAAATCATTGTTGCCACTAAATCCATCTTAGGGGCCATACTTTGTGCATTTTCATGCAATATGTTTATATCTCTAAGGTTGTCAGGCCCTGGGTTTAATTCTCTATCTCCTCCCATTATTAATAAACATGCTAAATATGTACTGCTTTGCCACCAATACTGATTTCTCCAATGATATGGAACAAGGGCTATGTTTTACCTTGTGAACAGTACCTCCTCCATAGTGTCAAAAAGTGATTCCTTCTTGTTATATTTGATTTTAACTAAAAGTCCCTGCTCACAGACTCATACACTTGCCAAAAGGCCCCTATTTATTTACTTTTCCCTTCACTGGGGGAGGAAGTGCTCACAAACAACACAATAAAAAAACTTTAGTATATTAGCCCAAAACATTCTCAGAAATGGAGAGATAATGCTACCTGTAAACTCGACTAACCTGGATAGCTTACTTCAGACAAGTATCTGCTTGTTTTGGGTTGTGAGAACAAACAAAACCAATGATTAAGTTAACCTGGCTTAAGATTTAGCTAAAATGTTAAGTTTCCAAAATGCAGGACAGATGAGAAAACAATGACTAAAATGAATTATTCAAACCTTCCTCTAAAAAAGACATTGAGTAGCTCTTGGCTTTTTCTCTGTTGAGTGGCAGTTGTGCCACTCATGCTCGAGCAGGCGAGTGGCGCGGGCCTTTAAATCTACAAAGACCTGCCCCTAAAGAGGTTGTACTTGAGCTGCTGGCTTGCTGCCAAGCCCCCGTACTTGCTGAAAACAACTAAAATTAAAAAACACAGCAGTCTTTGAAAATGCAGCAGGTGTTATACAGTTCCTTTGCAAGCACTCACTCAGCAGATGTCAAACAGTTCAGTGGGGCAGGTGATATGTCTGGAGCCCCCATGGCTGCAGGCTGCCTCCGTGGAAATGATGAATGAATTAAAGGCTTATCCAGACATGAAGGAGCACCTCCCAAAAGGGACGACCTGGAAGAGGAGGAAAAGCAGTAGCTAGAATCCTCTGACAAAGCAGATCTAGAGGAGAAACACCAGGACCAACATCTTCTAGAACTGTGTTGATGTCTATCTAAAGATCTGGGGAGGAATGATGTCTCCTGACTCTATGGCCTGAACGACCCCTGCCCGAGCCCTCTGACTGTGAGTCAGTTCCCTAAGCTTGGCAATAGGCTCCTTGGGTTAAAGAGAAAGCTGTTTTGGAGGAGCCTCAGGAGTAGGTTCCTTAATGGTGGGTGAGGAAGGCTTCTGTGGAAGAAAAGCACCCTTAATGGTATTCTACCAGGATGAAAAGAGCTCTTTGACATTCGATAGTGGGATCCCAGGCTCATGGGGAACATCCAGAATCAGATGGTTCAATGGACCTGGTGCCAGGTCCTGAGGTGACGCTAGTTCATGTGGAGTAGGGGTAGCTGGAATCAGTTGCACCAGAGTGCAGTCATCCAGTGTCATAGGTTGGTCAAATGGCAGTCCATCCGGCATTGACAGAGGCTCTATATGGGCATTGGCTGGCAACACACAAGGGTCTGGCAATGCTGGCTGAGATGTTGCTGGAATGGACACCGGGGATGCCAGCACTGAAGGGACGGGCGTGTGCTGGCACCAGTCCGGGGTCGTGGCCGGTGTCAGCTTAGGTGAGACTGGTTGAGGGAAACCAATCCTCGAGGAGTATAGATGAGTCACTCTTCCAGGGGAGGCAAGCTCATGCCCCTGGCATCAGTCCAGGGAGTCAGTGCTGGAGACTGTGGCTGACTTGGAGTATACCTTGGCTAGGTGGATGACAGGTAAGGACCCACCACCCAAGGAGGAGCCAGCCGAGCTACCTGGCTGCTGGCCCAAAGTCTGTGAAGAGGGCCATAGCTTCAGAGGCTGAAGGACCAAGGACTTAGTCCCAGACCTAGAAGAGCCTCTGCCCAACATCTGTCCAAGAGCAGGAGGCCTGACCACAGGTAGCTTGGAGGAGGTGAAGGCGGCCTGAAAAGTTGAGTCCATCTTCCTGTGGGAGGAGGACCTGAAGTTAGAGCCTGACTTGTGTGGGAACCAGGAATGGTAATCCACAGAGGGTTTGTCCTTGTGCTTCTCCTTACAGTGATGCTCCCCCGACAACTTTTTGTCCTTATGGTGGCCTGAAGAAGTTGAATCCCCTGAGACAGGGGAAGATGAAGAACTTTTTCCCTGGGTCTCCTTCTGCATGGCTGTAAGTTGATTCTCTAACGATTTGAGGGCTTCCTAGTGACAAATTCTGGTCCTGCTGTTGAACTTCTGGCAATGCTGGTGGGCCTTGGTGTTGTGGTCTGAGCCAAGGCAGAATAGGCTGAATGGATAGATGTCTTTCAATAGGATTTGCTTGCTGCAGGCACACTTGGACTGGTGCAGCTCAATGGAGGATGACGAGGAAGAAGACATGGAGAGAAAAAGGAATAACTGGAATTATTCTTTGAAAATAAAAAAGCAATGAAAAAAGTGGTCGACTAAAGCAGAAGGCATCTGTAGAGCCAATGTACATGGGTAGATGGTGGGAAAAGAACTGAGGTGGGGCTGGGGGACCTCCCCTTTTATACTATTGGCCAATGTCGTGGTGGGGCGACATCAGGGGGCATTCCCCACTACAGACTGCTAGCTAGAAGTTTTCTGTGGAGTTCTGGCACCTGCCAGCTTCAGTCCTTATGGTGTAACCTACTGCAAGAGCTCTTCCTCAAAGTGAGATAATACCTTTCCAGCAAACCCCTCTTCTAGGGGAAAGCTAAAAGACTGTCAGCAATGTTACATTCTTCTAATGAGAGTGCACTGGTACAAATGGATTTGAAAGAGACTGTTGCTTAATTACTTTCTAATTGCTTATCTGTCATCTTTTTCTTTTTAAGTTTAGTATGGGGTTTCTTGCTTTCTGCTTGTCCCGTGATGCTCATGACATTGTGGGATTTATGTGAGGCTCAAACTCTGGGATTAAGATTTGCTCTTGGGTTCTTATGAAGCAAATCAGATTGCTTCCCACACAACTAGCTGCCAAGTTTTGGTTTGGGTACGTAAAACCATTTCATAACACTCACAGACCACGGGTGGTGGTGCAACAGGAGCGAAGGTGCAGGGAGGGTAGACGTGGGTGTGCTCAAGTGCACGTGCATGTGCATATGTGTTGGGTGTTCCACTGGCACCATGGGACCTCCAGTAAAAAGGAACAAGGAAAAAACACTGGCCTGGGCAGAATGACACTCACCTCTCATCGCAGACCCTGCACCGATGGCTGAGGTGCTCTCCTGACACTGTGCTACAACTCCACTGGGAGTTGGTTCCCCCAGGCAGCTCCACCCTGATGATAAGCCAGGGAGGAATGCAGGAGAGGTAAGTCCCAGAGAAGACAGGTGACGGGAGTAGGTGGGAGGCAGGGTCGATGGCAGGCAGTCAAGATAGAGGGGGAAGTGCAATAATTAAAAAAAAAGATGTGCTTCACTTATTTTAAAGGAAATGATGCCACCAGTTCATACCAACCTTTTTAGTGCAGCAGATACAGACCTGCTGTGTAGCATTACTCTTGTGTTTTTCTGTTGGCTGCAACATGTATTATTACTTTATAATAACTTGCATGCAATTTTTTCTTAGGGCTCAGCCAGGAGATATTCTCCATAATAATCCCGGGATTATTACAGAAAAAACACACACTCTGTCAGTCAAAATTGAGTGCTCTATCATTTGGATTATTGTGTTTCATTTTGTGCTCCAACATCCATTGGCTATTTAAACATGACAGAAAGAGCTCAACGAGGAATAACTAAAGGGATTGTTAATACGTCCAAACTTGATTATGGTTCTAGATTAAAATCTTTAGAGCTTTACTCTTTGAAGTACATAATACTAAGAGGCGACTTAATCTATACTTACAATGCATACAATAATGATTACTTGTTAAACACAATAGGATTGGAAAAGTTTTCAATAAGTAATCCCACTAGATCCGACAATTCAAAACTAAAATCATCCTTATGTAAAACCAATAAACAATCTAGATTTTTTACACAGATAATTCCTCCAATCTGGAATACATTGCCTAGTAATACTACAAACAGCGAAAACATGGAACAATTTAAGAGAAACCTTGATAAATATATGGGTGACAAGAAATTTTCCTTCCACTGCTAATTTAGCTGGTGGCGAGTTCATAAATGGGCATGTGCCTTCTGAACTTGTATCGATCTATGAATCTATGAATCTATGAATCATTGGCTCTCATCCTATGTGTGGGTATGCTGAACAGTTCCTCAAACATGGTGGCTCTGTATCTCCATTAGCAATGAGCTGCCTCTTGGAGCCGCCACAACAACACTCTGCAACTTCCCATAATCATTTACATTTATCTGCTTGCTTGATCCTGACTTTAAATTTAACCAAAAAAAACCTTATCTGATTGATCCTACGGTTCACCAACTTCGGATGATACCCACTATGAGGGAACACGTCCATGGCTGACTTCATAGAGAGTACAACACGATTGCGATTGCAATGTCAACTGCCACTTTAAAAAGAAAAAAAGAAAGAAAAAGAAATAAAAAACTAACTGCCATTTTAAAAAGAAAAAACAGAAAAAGAAATAAACTAAAAACTTCAAAACAGTGGTGTGTGTGTGTGTGTGTGTGTGTGTGTGTGTGTGTGTGTATGTGTGTCACACAGGATAACAGGACTCAGGCTAGAAAAAAAATTGCTCATCAGCAATTATATAAAATAAAAGATGGGTAAGTGTGTGAAACTCAAATGTAATGCACACCTTCAGTGTGGGATGCTTTTTATACACACCTCAGGTGTGCATTTAATTCTTATATCACACACTTCTCCATCCTTTATTCTATATTCACTGCAAAAAACTTTGTTAATGCACCATTGGGGCTGAAATGTAAAAAGCAGGAAAATCCGATCTTAGGATTCCCAAGCTTAAGACCCCACCCCCACCCTTGGCTTCCACCCTGAACACCCCACTGCCACCCTCGGCTTCCAAATCTAAAAAAAATTAAAAGAACGCTTGTAACTTGGCCTTTTTTAGGATTTTTTTCACCAAATGTTCAATAAGGGCTTTTTGGGACTCCACCTCATGAACAGTGGTACTGTCGTTTCATTAATTGGTCCTGAAAGGTGATTTTGCACGGCTACTTCTGCCATTCTTCGCCACAGGTGTGAAAAAACATTTCGGGCAGGATGTGACAAATGACAGCTGTACCATTGATGAGGTGGTGTAAACAATGGGAATGTTAAAAATCTGGAGTGAAAATATTGTAAATTACCAAAGTTATGTGCCTGCACAGAAACTGTGCAGTGCATGCTCGTAATATGGCCATTTTTAGGAATTTTGTCACCAAATTTTGAACATGGGCTTTTTGGGACCCCACCTCATGAACACTGGTACTGCCATTTTGTTAATCTGTCCTGAAAGGTGATTTCATACAGCAACTATGCCATTCTTCACCACAGGTGCAAAAACACATTTCGGGCAGGATGTGAGAAATGAGAGCGGCACTGTTCATAAGGTCATGTGAAAAAATGGGTATGTTGAAAATCTGAAGTCAAAAATATTGTAAATTACCAAAGTTATGCACCTGCATAGAAACTGCACACCCCACACTCGTAATACAGGCATTTTTAGGAATTTTTTCACCAAAAATTGCTACATGGGCTTTTTGGGACCCCACCTCATGAACAGTGGCACTGTCGTTTTGTTAATCGGTCCGGAAGGGTGATTCTGCGCAGTGACCGCGAAATCCACTTTCTGGACCAAGTAACAAAATGACAGTGACAGTGTTCATGAGGTGCGGTCCAAAGAACCCCATGTTGAAAATTTGGTGTCAAAATTCAGAAAAATGGCTGAGATGTCAACATAAGTTGAAAACACCATTGACTCCCATTATACAGCAGTTACATTGATTCTTCAGTTTGCGGTTGAACTTTGAAGAGTGCAGACATGTCCTGCTCTGCAAAAGATTACAGCACTGACCTCTGGAGGTGAGTATGAGGTAAGGGGGTGTGGGGAGGTGGGAGTGCAGAGGGAGGGTCAGATTGGGAGATGGAGCGGGGAGACAGCAAGGGGCCATTTTTTTCCCAGGGGAAAAAAAACATGTTGGGGAAGGTTTTCTTCATTACAGGCAAAACAATATTAAAAAGAGTTGGGGGACACTGGGAGTGGGCTCCACAGTGTTCCACATACTGATGGGGGGGTAACACATGTGAGGAGACACGGGAGTTGGGCTCACCAGTATCCCACGACGAGGGACCATTTTCACATCAGGGGAGTGATTCAGGACACAGGGAGTGGGCTACCAAGTGTCCCAGACAGGGCCGTGTAACTGCTGATAAGGGGATTCAGCACCCCGATGTTGGTAAGTAGTACTCTAACTGGGAGGCAGGGAGGGGGATCCACTAGACCACATCGTTGGGGTAATTGGGGACACTCTGAATTGCAAAGTCATACCCTGGCTCACTACTTCTAGGATGGAAATTGTGAACCAGTGCCCCCCCCAGCTATGGTTTGACAATCTGGTCAGGCTTGCCAGGGGCTCTGTTTGTCTGAGGCTTGGGTGCTGCACCTAATTTCCCTTCTACCTCTGCCCCTATAACTATAACAGGCCCTCTGTGGAGGGTATTCATAGGGGCATAAACAGGAGGGTAATATCCTCTGTCCTTTTGTGCTGGTTTATACTCATTCACCTTTTTCATGAAAGCCTCTGTCTTGCCGTCAAGCAGGGAATTTTCCTCAGAAGAGAAAAATTGTAGCTCTTTTCTGAGAGTCCTGGGATAGATTTGTAGTTCTAAGAAAGGCAGCCCTTCCTAGGGACACTGCATGGGCCCTAACCCTATCTGCAATGGACACTGCATGGGCCCTAACCCTATCTGCAATGTCCTTTGTATACACACTGCCATGTGAAATGGGAATTCTAAGGCATGTAAGGCTGTTTTTTCTGTACCTGCCATATCCTGTGCCAAGTCTCCAGGAACTTTTTGTTCAGTGGCAGAATTGAGTTCATAAGGCTCTCTGGTGATGAGTTGTGTAGGCCAGATAAGCTGCCTGCCTACAAGCAGGGAGCTGAAGTATACACTTCTTTGTTGCATCCAGTTTCCAGGAATCTTGGTCAGGAGGCTGGGAGGAAAGGGGCACTTTGGCCCTGTCCCAGGCAGCAGTCTGTACCACTCCCTCATGATCAGGGTAGGAATTTACAGTAGGTACACAGAACCCTCGATATATATACATAAAGGCTGTCAGTATTATATTTTTCCCGACTATTGCTATTAAACGCAATAACAGCATCATATGTTCCTTGCTTACAGATAACAAGTATTGGAACTGGGGTCACAGTTCTCTCTCTTACCGCCAGCAAAAGCTAAAGTTGTTAAAGATGGAAAAACGAATATTTTCTTTAAAGTTGACCAGCCTGTCACCTATCTTAGATCATAGTATTCTACTGCTTCAAATACGTCACAGCATGACACCACTAAAATACCAACAACAGCTTAATCTGGTTCAAGGTAAACTGGCATTCATCTGTATCCCCCTCCCCCGGGTCGTGCCTGAAAATAGGCAAAATTTGTCTAGTGCACTTATCCGGTCAACAAAAGCAAAATAAATTAAATAAATAAATACTTTTTCAACTAATTCAGATAAAGATATGCCAGCTTCAATGGAAAGGGTGGTCTTTTGATCGATCTGATGTATTTTTGTTGCTTAAAAGTTATTTTCTAAAAGAGAGAAATCACTGTATGACACCTTAAATCCAGGCTTGTTATATTTAGCACTCCAAGCACACCAGACATGTTCATGCCATCTTATTTTTACAAGTGGAACACTAGTGCTGTTATTGTATAGTGATTTACCTTATATTCACTGTCTTTTTATTTTCACGCTAATATGAAACCAGCGAATACAATAAAAATAAAAAGAAAGTGAATATTTCCTGTTATATAGTATATATTTCTTTATCTATATATTATGTAACTCCTAGGTGGTGCTGTCCCAAGGGTTTACTACCCCTGCCTGCGTACTAGGCACAGGTTGAGGGGTCTGAGCTTGGTAAATGGGTGCCTCCACCGAGAGGAATGGTTTTGGGGTAGCGT
Organism: Neoceratodus forsteri; assembly: GCA_016271365.2. Classification (NCBI taxonomy): domain Eukaryota; kingdom Metazoa; phylum Chordata; order Ceratodontiformes; family Ceratodontidae; genus Neoceratodus; species Neoceratodus forsteri. The sequence goes on along the minus strand of CM057450.1, from coordinate 1,272,386,155 downwards.
AACTGCTGTGGGTATAGCTCTCCCAGATACTATAACCCCCCACTAACCCTTTTAGTGGTCTAAACCAGCAGTTTTGAACCGAGGGTCCGCGGGCCAAAAGGGGTCCGCGAGCACATGCCAGGGGTCTGCGGAACAGCCTGTAAACTCAAACGCAAATCGCATATTTTTTACATGTTACATTTACAGTTTGAATTTCAACCATGAGCAAGCTGGTAATTAAGTGCTAGTAATGGAATCACTCGTTGACTGTTCTCTCTCTTACATCTATCTGTGCCTCCCACAATCACCTGCTTATTTGCCTATTTGCAGCTCGTTCTACCATTGTGATATACTAACATCAGGTACTATCCTGATTTACCGCTGATTTGCAGGTTTTTTTATTAGTCAGTCCCACGACTCACAAGATAGGAATGTAATGATTGCAAGCTGCATAATATTCTTAGCCTAACAATGAAGCACCCCCTTCACAACAAAACAAGTTTCTCAGTTTGTTCTTAATTGTTCAGCTGTTAGGTATTAATCATTTACCTGACTGCTGGAAATGATTCCCCTCTACGTGCTGATATATTTTTGGCCTCCCGGAAACCACGTTTGTATCCTCTGCAGTTACTGCCTTGATGAATACCGCATGTTTCCTCTGGCTGGCCTTGCTCCTTTGAACCCCTGTTTTTGTCCAGATCAGTGCTGCATGAAGCTCTGAAGTACCAAGCAATCTTGGTGCATTTGTGTCCTCTGGCTGCTGTTGCTCCTTTGAACCCAGTTAGTGACTTAATGAGTGCTGCCTGAAGCTCCTACCTGGTGCCTTTGTTTCCTCTGGCTGCCCTCGCTCCTCTCAACTCTTTCAGCTCTCACTTTCATGAATCACGGACTCACAGATATCTGTCCTGGTATGTAAACTATGTATATCCAATGTATTCCATGGTCTGTGTTACAGCAATGGACAGTAATAAACATTAATAGTGGTGCTTAAATATACACTCACAGAGCATATAAACATTAATAAAGATGATATTTAGCAGCAGTGATTACAGGGGTGATTGTGATGCTTAAATAGAGACTGACAGAGCAGTGCAGTGCATGAATAAACAGTAACTACCAAGGACAGTGTTAGAATGTAGTTATTCTGTGTTACAGAAAAGTCAGCAGTGCCCCCCCGATGTGCCATTACTACTAAGTAATTTTCGCATGTAGTGTTAGTTTACCTTTCCACCCCTCCCTCCCCCCACCAGAGTCTGAGACCTGGCATTGTGAAAATAGAAAATTGTGCACTTTATACCTGATGAATCTTATATTTTTTGTATAGTCGCAAAGATATCCTTAAACACTACATTTTTTTTTTAATAAAATTTGCTTGTTGTTGTTTGTTACGCGTCAGTATAACAAATGTGTGTTTTTGTAGGGGGTCCCTGACAAGGACGAACGGTCGCCAGAGGGGCCCCAGACAAAAAAAGGTTGACAACCACTGTTCTAAACAGATCAGCAAACAAACAATCACATACACCACATGACAGCAATACTGAGCCCACACTCTGTATATGTACCACCAGGGCTGGATCAGCTGCAAAGGCCCTGGCGACCCCCTGTAAAATAAGACCTGTAATACAACAGTTCAATGGCAATACAATATCTCCTCCAAAAAGGTACACAATAGCTAGGTTAAATGCAGAAAGAACAGCATCTGATTTATCCAGGGGGAATTGAACAAGGGTGGGGCAGCAATCTGGCAGGTGATTATTAGATCTGATTGGTTCAGGCTGAACATGCATGCACAAGGAGTCCCTCTGTCACAGTCACACACTCTGGGTACCCAGTTGTTACACAAGCTAGCCTGAAGTGTTGCACGGAGTAGGCCGGCATTGCAGCTGTTGTTGGGACCCTTAGGAAAGAAAACAATTAGCATGCACATCAACCCCAAATTTGTATTCCGGAGCCGGATGGCTCAGTTCATTGTAATAAACCCAAACAATTAAATCAGATGACACACAATGATTGCAGCTTTGTTGCAGAGAGCTACCCTGTTTAATACTCGTGCTACCCAGACCAAGAGGCAGGACTGACGAGATGAAGACCTCTGGATATAGTTCTGGCTTACCAAGGGAAACAGGGCTTGCACGACGCATTGTGGTGGTTAATGCCTATTCGATGGTGTTGAGCAGGGAGCTGATTCCCCGAGCAGGTCTTTCATTGGACAAGTCTCTGTGGTGGGAGCGACAGTCTAGGCCAAGATGATAGGGCACAGACCAGAGCAGACAGTTAGGATTTAGTCCATATGAGTGCTGGAGCAGCTTCCAGCTAGCATAACACACTTGAAGGTGGAGAACCAAACTGTGACCCACACAGCACATTCAGCACACTTATAAGTAATTCAGCTATCAGTCACAGACTGGATAAAGTCTGTTTGCAATTTAACAGGGTTTCTGCGCAAACCTTTTGTTTTGAGGCTCTCTCTGGTACCTGACAGGCCCATTGCTTCTGGAGCAAGTCTTCAGTCCACACTCAGGTGAAATTCAATGTCTTACAATTCAAGATTCAGGTCTCAATAAGATGTTTGGATGCAGTCTGATTTATTTGCATGACTTCTTCACACTGGAAGATGGCAGCAGGCAGGCCAGACACAACCTTCCCGCTGAATCCCCGTGCTACCACGCAGGAACAGCTGCTCAAATGGCTCAAGCTGTTCACCCTCCAAACTCTAACTCTCAACTGACACACTGCTGCAAACAGCTCTGGGATTTCTCAGTGATCCAATAGGTTCAGCTGGTTGATAAATCTGTCTGTCACAGAAAGGGCTCCCTCTCCAGGTCCATTTAGGCGCCAAACCTTGAAAACTACAATTCCTACAGAAATTCAATCCCAAAAGACCTCTGGGGACAGTCTCCATTTTAGGGTCCCCCGAGGTTCCGATTGATCCAACTCTGGCAATCCAGAACCAAAATGGTGGCTCTAAACAGAAAGTCCATGCTGCAAAGGAAGGCAGCTTAGACAAACTTCTATATTATAATTATTTAAACAGGTAAACAGCAAACCATCACTGATCCTAAAAGGGCTCCCTCTGCACATATAGTGATAGCGGAATGAAGCAGAAATATCATTCCCTGAACAGGCCACAAGCCTTAAACAGCTCGGTCCCAATCCAGACTAATTATCCCATACAAAATAGATAACTCTAAAAGAGACAGGCACGGAGGCTAACAGGGCACTCTCATGCAGACACATTTAAACTACTGGAGACACAGAACACCATCCTGGCAGTGGGCATTAAGCAAGCCCAAGAAGACATTTTAGGAACCCCCATTTATAAAGGAGTTACAATTATATAAGTTGCAAAAAATTCAGTAATGGTCAAGTTAGAGTCAGAGTGACAAAAGCTGGAAAATAAGGTGTTAGGATTTCCCTAACACCCCACCCTCCCAAAGCAGGCAGGAGAGCAGGTGTGGGAAGTGTCTTGGGCTTTTCAAGCCTAACATTCGCCCCATTCCATCTGTAAATAAAGTCAGATGTGTAGACTTTATGAGAATGAGGTGAGTGGGACAACGGGAACAGTGATCAGAGGGTGGGGGTGCCACTAGACACCAGGGAATATAAATGGGACAATTGGGAAAGTGATCAGCAGATGGGGTGGCACCACTAGATTCCAGGGAATATAACCAGGACAATGAGGTCGACGACTGACAGGTGAGGGGTGCCACTGTGCCACCAGACACCAGAGAATATACTAATTCTGATGAATAATGGGGGGCGCTCGCAGGTGGGGGTGCCACTAGACACATATTGGATCAGTTTCCGGGGAGGGGGAGGGACCACTACATTATGGAAAATTATTATTCATATGGGATCGGTGACCAGGGAAGGGGGAGGGACCACTACACTATGGAAAAACTGGATCAGTGACCAGGGAGGGGGAAGGGCCACTACACTATGGAAATAAATTATGGGGAAAGACTTTGGGAAAGTCTTTTTTTTCCCCCTGTTTAGTAGTAGCCACAGACATTGCCAGCTATTTCCCAAAATTTCTATGATACTTCTAGAGAAATCTTTTGCTTTCTGCATTACCACAGTAAGGGCAGCAGAGAGAAACTCTTTAGAAATTTCGTGAAATATCTGGAAATAGCTGGCAATGTCTGTGGCTACTTTTGTATGTCTCAAATCCTTTTTTGTCATATCCTTTTTCATGACTCATGATCCATGATCCTTTTTCCTTTGACGAAAAAGGATTCATGAAAAAGGATCTTAACAAGTGACGAGAAAGGATTTAAAACATAGAAAAAAAACATTCCAGGATCATTTTGGTACCAGACAACTGCAGAATCCAGCTAATGGAGTTTAAATGAGCAATATCCATTTCCTGGTGTCTTTACAACACCTATTTTCATGGGTTATCAAATTTATTTTAAAGGAAAACAAGGTTAAGACTCGCGTAAAAAGAATTTTTTCTTGTGAAAAAGGATTAGCCCTTCATGAAAAAGAATCCTTTTTTGCAAGGCCAAATCCTTTGTCGAACTTTTTACCTCTAACCTGGAAAGTGATCTTCCCATTGGAAATAATGGGAACTTAAAAATTGAATAACTTTGCAGCAGATTAATATTTTTTCACTAAATAAATGCAAGGTAGTTCTGAGAATCAAGCTGTTTCTACCATAAAAAAAAATCACGCCAAAATTCTAATTCATCTGGACGCACGGCAATGAGGAAAAAAATGAAAAAAGTGGTGACTTTTAAGGTTTTGCTATCTGGATCTCAGAATCCACACATCCAACCAAAATGAACCTTACCACATCATGAGCTCTACCCATGGAACAGCACATGCCAAATTTTGTGTAAATCCATTGATCGGTTGCAAAGTTATTAAAGTGCAAAATATGAGGTTTAACATTAAACATGCTATTCAACCCTAAATATAGTGGCACTATCACATCACTATAATATAGTTTGGTTTCATTTAATTTAAGTCCTACATGGTTAGTTAAGCTGGAGTGCTAACGTTTAATTAAATAATCCAATTTTTAGGGCTGCAGTGGGTAGAGCCCTGCAGACCTCCTGCGATCGGAAAAGGCTAGTTTTCCAAACTGAACAGTGTGGAGTTCCACCACAGTCCCTTCCATATCCATGAAGTACTCCACTGTCTCCATTAGCAGTCTTACTGCACTATTTTTCTTCTGTTAGTGGTCACAGCAGAACATGGCACAATCCACTGTGTCCAAGATGGCTGCCAAACTCTACTGTGTGTGCGCAAGTAGTCGCACATGTGCAATAGAGTTTGGTGGCCATCTTGGACATGGTGGACTTTGTCATGTTCCACCACGACTGCTGCAGAAAAGACTGTCATGTCATATTTAGCAGTGGAAAACATCTGAATCTCAACAGCAGAAAATAGAATATAAATCAATGCAAGGGCTTACGTTTCAAGAAAATACAACATCATGAGGAGTAGTTCTGCGCAACACCCTGTGTCACCAACATTAACAAAACTGCCTCCATCCACTCTTGGCAAAGCCACTAAGACTACAAATTGTTTGTTTCGCATTATGTGCTTTACTAGGCTTGGCTATCATACCTAGCAATGCTTGCCTGACAAGATTGCATGCCAGAAGTAAGCAGTGCACAATGTAACCCTGATAACTGGAGGTTACTGACTCATGAATGAGGTTGATTTATCAGCTGAACCATACTTTCTGTGTAGTCATGCAATGGGCTCAGAAAAAAGGATTTAGCATTTTAGTTTCTGCTTACAGTGCTTGTCAGAGACTGAGTAACTGGCATCTAAAATATTCCAGGTTAGAAAATGGGCAAAGACAATTCTCTCTTCTGATTGGCTGAGACAATTATTTAGGTGGGCATCAATCAGACAGTAGATGCCCACCAAATAAAAAGCCCCAGCCTAAGCCTGCCTGATAGCCAGCAAAGTATCTCTGTGCCCAGCACCCTGCTTCCTCATTGGCTGAAGTGCTGGGTACACAATTTCAAACTGCCGCCATTTTTTCCTTCTGTAAGTGATAGCCGACACTCAACCCCCATTCTCCACCTGTCTGCCTGCCCATTTAGCCTACTGCTGCAAGGAATTGCCAGTTTTTTTCTAAACTACCCCAAAGCTGACTGCTCCTATTCATAATTCCTCATCTCAAAGCAGACTGCTAGAGAGAGGGAGAGAAAGAAACACTCATTACTTTTCATCATTTGGTCACGAAGAGAGAGAACCAAGCATCTCTCCTAACATTATTTAAAGAATCGCAGCCCAAACTGCTGTCACTCCTTTCATTTAAACTACACACGCTAAACTGCTGTGGTTATCTCACCCCACTGTAGATATTTAAACTGCCATCATGCTGTCTTCCCTTAAAGAGAAATAACCCCCCCCCGATAAAAAAACTGCAGAATTGCAAGTTAACTTTACCACGGCAGTGCTAACTCCGGTAGTGCTAATGTCGGAGAAGCTGTAGCTTCCTCATTTACTGGACTACACATCTAGCGTTTTCTCTCTCTCTGTCTCTCAGTCTCGATCTGTCTCTCACTCGCGTGCTCAAAGCAGCATGCAATTTTAAAGTCAAGTTATTCTGTTAAGCAAGCGAGTGCATCCTGATAAATTCTGCAAATAAAGGAAAAATCTACTATCACGCACTACCTCAGTTTCACTACTTTGTAAACCGCTCAGCCCGAAACAGCACGTCACTCCCTAAGCCTGCAATCGAGTTTTCACTCTCAATCAGGGGAAAAAAACGGCAGTTGAAAGAAGCATTAGATGAATAAGATAAAGAAATACAGGCAAAAAAGTATGAGCTAATTTTCTAAGCCGTGTGTGTGTGTTTTAACCATGATGACCACCTTGATACTGTCAGGTACAGTAGCAGTACTGGAGATACCATGTTCCCTCTGTCTCTCAGAAGCCAATAAATATTTCTGCAACCATGCCAGCATACTTAAACTGGGAAGTCACACTTCTAAAGTAAAAAACAAAACACTGCTTCACTCCTGCTGCTCCCAAAAGCCATGTGTGTGTCTGTTATTGTTGTTGTTTGCAGGGTTAGTATGACAACTAGGTCCAACTACACAGGCTCCAGTAGGAAAAAGTCCCTAGTTAAAAAAAACACATTCTAATGGAGGTGGAGGAACTATTTTATTAGAAAACCTATTTTAAACTAATGTTTAATTAATATTTCTTTATGAAACGTATTTTGTTTTACAGTGCCCATTTTCTAAGCGCAATATTACCCTCCAGGGTACTATACCGGACCTTCCAGAATCTATAAGGCCCTCCGCCTGCTGTATCGGGCCTCATTATGCCCCTGGGTGGTCTGGTATAGCACAATACTGTCCACCCTGTTGGGTATTATTGCTTGTATAGAAGATTGGGAAACAGGACTAGCAAGAAATTAATAAAAACACAAGACATTATTTTCACTATAACACATTTTACTTCCTATACTGTATAACACATTTCATTTTCTATACTCTATATCTTACAAAGCACAAACCAAGTATATTGATTTTGAAAAAATGATAATATCATTAATTAAAGATCTTGCTACAGGAATTCCTTGGTCCATTTTTTCCCCTTAATCCTGTAAAAAGGAAACCATCCATCAATGTCTTTTGCAGCCATTACTGTCCCCCCACCCGACCCTCCTACTTAGCACCCACCACCTGCACCCCCAAGCCCTTACTTACCGATTGGGGGTCCAATGTCATAATCTTCTCTGGACCGCAGACCGTCTTCACTCTACAAAGCCAGACTGGGAACTGAAGAAACAGAAACATAGAAACAGGTATGCGATTCAATGTATTTCAATGGTGTTTTAAACTTAGTAACATAACTTGGACATTTTTGCATATTTTTAGCCCAAATTTTCAAAAAGCCATTTCTTGGGACCCTGCTTCATGAACAATTGCACTGATATTAGGCAAATCAGTCCCAAAAGGTGATTTCACAGTCCATGCACAAAATCACTTTTCAGACAGGAGTTGAAAATGTTCTCTGCCCTTCTTCATGAGGTGGGTTCATAAGAAGGCTATGTTGAAAATGTGATGTGCAAATATTAAAATACAACAACTACATTGAATTTTGGGAATGTAGGCTTGTAACTTCGATAATTTTCAATATTTTTACCCCAAATTTACAACATAGCCACATCTCTACAGTACCTCATGAATGTGATGGCTGTCATTTTACAAATCCTGGCCAAAATGTTTTTTTACATCCCAAAAGGTGATTTTGTGGTCCCTGCACAAAATCACCTTTCAAACAAGAGTTGAAAATTTTCTGTGCCATTACTCGTGAGGTGGGGTCACAAGAAAGCTATGTTCACAGTATTCACAAAGGAAGAGAAGGCAGAGGTACCTAAACTAAACAAGAGAAACTCTCTGAAGATGGGGGTCAATACCAGTCCATTTACAGAAGAAAGGGTTCTGAAAAAACTAATAAAATTAAAGGTGGACAAAGCAATGGGGCCTGATGGGATTCACCCAAGAATTCTAAAGGAACTAAGGGTAGAACTAGTGACACCACTGACTATTCTCTTTAACAAATCATGGGAAGATGGGGTGGTACCTGAGGACTGGAGGAGGGCGAATGTGATTCCTCTTCACAAAAGTGGAAGCAGGACAGAGGCAGGAAACTACAGACCAGTTAGTTTGACCCCAGTGGTAGGAAAAATTATGGAATCACTTCTGAAGGAAAGAATTGTTGAGTACCTAGAGGCCAGTGGGGCACAGGACCCAATGCAGCACGGATTCATGATGGGAAGGTCATGTCAGACGAATCTAATAGATTTCTTTGACTGGGTGACCAAAGTAGTAGACCAGAGAGGGGCTGTGGACATGGCTTACCTAAATTTTAGCAAGGCATTTGATATAGTCCCACACAAAAGATTAATACACAAGTTAGCTAGCCTTGGAGTGGGTCCCAAGGTGGTAGCCTCGATAAAAAATTGGCTAGACGACAGGATGCAAAGGGTAGTAGTAAATGGAGTCCACAGTAAAGAAAGGAGGGTTACTAGTGGGGTACCGCAGGGTTCAGTACTGGGACCGGTCCTTTTTAATGTCTTTATAAGTGACATTGCAGAGGAACTGGAAGGAATAGTGTGTCTCTTTGCAGACAACACAAAGATCTGCAACAGGGTTGATACACCAGATGGAGTGGAAAGAATGAGAAGTGACTTGGCATGGTTAGAGGAATGGTCAAATGTATGGCAGCTCAGATTCAATGCAAAGAAGTGCAAGGTAATGCATCTGGGAAACAAAAACCCAAGGGAAGAGTACACAATGGGGGGTGAAATACTGAGAACAGTAAAAATGGAAAGGGACCTGGGGGTAATTATATCAAATGACCTAAAGGTGGGCAAGCAATGTGAGAAGGCAGTAAGGAAGGCTGGGGGGATACTGGTATGCATAGGGAGAGGCATCAATAGTAGAAAACAGGAAGCTGTTATCCCTCTGTACAGACAGTTGGTGAGACCCCATCTGGAGTACTGTGTGCAGTTCTGGAGACCCTATCTCCGCAAAGACATAGACAGAGTGGAGGCTGTCCAGGGGAGGGCAACCACAATGGTGCAGGGTCTGCACCAGAAGACATACAAAGAAAGACTAAAGGAGCTTAATATGTATACCCTTGAGGAAAGAAGGAGAGAGGGACATGATAGAAACTTTCAAGTACCTCAAGGAATCAACAAAGTCCAAGAGGGTGGTATCTTTCAGAAAAGAGTGTGCAAGAACAAGGGGCACAATTTGAAGATAGAGGGGGGACGGCTCAGAGGTAATGTGAGGAAGTATTTTTTCACAGAGAGGGTTGTGGATGCATGGAACAGCCTCCCTGAGGAGGTCGTGAAGTCAAGAACAGTGGGAGAATTCAAGAATGCATGGGACAGACATAAGGCAGTCCTAGTGGGGGGTAGGAGGAAGTAAGCTGTTGGTTAACTAGGATCTGCAGCTTATCTGTTAGGTAGGAAAATGGGCAGACTAGGTGGGCCAAGCGGTCCTTATCTGCCATCAAATTCTATGTTTCTATGTTTCTGTGTTTCTAAATTTCATGTAAAGGTATTTTTAAAAAAAAGTTATGAAGCTATGTTGAATTTTGCAAAAGCAGACTCGTCAGTTTGGTAATATTCAATATTTTTACCTGAAATTTTCAACATAGCCATAACTTTACAGCAACCAATACAGCTGTCATTTTTCAACTCTTGCCCAAAATGTGTTTTTGCATCTCAAAAGTTGATTTTTAGTCTGTGCGTGAAATCACGTTTAGGCCAGGAGCTGAACAGTTTTTCTATCGTTTTTCATGAGGCAGGGTCATAATAAGGCTATGCTGAAAATTTGGTGTAAAAATATTACAAAACAAATGTATGAGCCTACGTTACATTTTGTGAACACAGGCTCATAACTTTGGTCATTTTCATTATTTTTACCCCAAATTCCTCGGCTGCAGCCCTATCGGCTCTGGCTAGAATTTATTTTATATTGCAGCAGCAGATATGTAAATGTGGTTATTATTTACCCTATTCATCACTCCTCCCATATGAAATGGACTAATGTTCCTAATGTTTACTGGAAACATTTTATTTTAGTTTATTGTTTGTGAACATTATATTAAAGTTCAAAAAATAAAAATAAAATAAAGGTTCCCAGAACCCTGTTTGTCAACCTATATTTACTTATTTGATTATTTTTTAAACTATGCCAGCAGCTGAGGTGGGTGCTGATGTGAATGTAAAAGTGACTTTCCTGAAAGATTTATTAATGGGAAGCATCAATCCCTTAGTGGGAATAGATTCAGCATATCCATGAATTCAACCCCTTCCTCATCTCCTTAGGTGAACTGTTGGAAGTCACCTCTGAATTTAAATATCTTGGCATTTGGCTAGATAACAAGCTCTCCTTTAACGATCACCTTGATGACCTGACCAGGAGATTAAAAGTCAGGCTAGGCTTCTTCTTCCACAGTCGGTCTCTTTTTCCACTAGGGATCAGAATCAGGCTTGTTCAGGCCACATTCCTCCCCCTACTCAACTGTGGGGACATAATCTACACCTCTTCTGCAATTACCAACCTAAACAAACTGGACATCCTTTATCACTGTGCCCTGCACTTCATTACAAATTCCCCGTACCGAACCCACCACTGTGATCTGTACGCAGCTGTTAGCTGGACGTCACTTGCCATTAGATGAATGCTCCATGCTGGTACCTGGACCCTAAAGCTTCTTCTGAACAAACTCCTGAGCTACCTAACATCTCTCATCTGCACCTCCTGCAGTGAATATTCACTTAGGAAGTCGGATTTCATCCTCCTTGACGTGCCCAGGTCTCACACCTCCTTTGGCAAACGCACCATCTTAAATTCCCTTCTCACCATCTGGAATCGGCTACAATCTTCACTGAAACGATCCAGTGTTGTCTCTGTTAACTTCTTAAAAAGGCTAGCTGCTGCTAAAATAAAAGACACTTGTAGCTGTTTTAAACTCCTTCTATCATTATCTCCCACCCCACCCTCCCTTCCTACTGAGTCAGCTCTAGTCCTTACATAATTCGGCCTAGCTTAGTAACCTGCCTTCTACTTACTTACTTGCCTATGGCGCCAATCTAAATGATCCCTGCAGCTGTTCTCATGACTTTCTCTGCCCTTATTTCTTCCCATATCTTACTCCCCTACTCTCTTTCCCTACCCTAACTTCCTTTTATCTGTCAGTTGACCCTTGATATTTCTTTTCTTTATCTTCTTTCTCCCCCCACCTTCCTTCTAGCACCTTAGCTCCCTAGCTCTCTTCTTGCTCCCCTTTCCCCTTATCTCTCAACTCTTCCTTCTCTCTCTCTCCTGTAGTCTCTACTGTTTCTGTTCCCAATACTTCTCCCTAGGTTTATGCTTCTTATATCTACACTGTTGCTTTCTAATTTGAGTATTATGTATCATATGGACCTAAGCTGCATTTTAATTACTGTTATGTTATTCACTACATGTATTGTGTATTTGTCTGTATACATGCTTCAGGACCTCCTTGTGAATGAGCTTGCTCAATGGAGTTTTCCGGCAATAAACTTGAACTTGAGCTCATCCTCATCAGTTTCCTGTGAGAAAAAAATGAGGGTATTCACCATATGTCTCATAAAGGTATAGTGAGAGGCATAGCCATCTGAAGATCTTGGAAGAGAGTCAAATTCTTGCTGTGGAGAACCAGCGGGTTCTATGATTATCCCTCTTCTTCATAAAACATTCTTATTTCCTCCTCTGCAGGCACTGGGAATGGAACTGGGGCTGAGGGGGCAGGCATGTTCCTCCTGTAAGAATTGCCATGCCTTAGTAATGTCTTCCAAGAGCATTTTATGTTTACTCACTGGTGACTGCTTTCATTTTTCAGGAGGTGGGTCTCTCTCTCTCTCTCTCTCTCTCTCTCTCTCTATCTCTTTAGCATACACTGTCTGTGGTGCCTGCATTGAGGTCTTAATCATGATCTCTACTGAGGGCATTTATTTTCATCCTATGGTGGCTCCTTTCCTTTTTCAGAAGGAGGGATGGTGACATGGTTTTCTCTCTCTCTCTCTTTTTTTTTTTTTAGCAGGCACTGACCCTGGTGCCTACTCAAATGCACTTTTAGTTTTAATCAGTTCAGGGTTTAAAAGTTCAGACACCCTAAATTCTGAATCATCTTTATCAGCTTTATCCTATGCTGATTTTGTGATTTGGAGGCAGACTCAGAAACCAAAATGACTTTTAATTTTTTTAGCCCTTTAGGGCAAACTTCATACAAACTAAAATGTAATCTGGACCCAGTGGGGCTGATTCTAGAAGAATGGTGTAGGTCACCACCAAAGGCAACTTGCACCAAACTCAGTTGTGGCAAAGACCCTGCACCTGATTCTAGAAGAGGCAGGGCCCCTGCAGCTAAGTCCTGTGACTTGCAAGATCTCACCATGTACGCCGGACACAGGGCATACCTGCTGGGATCGTCGCAAGCTGCAACCACTGTCCAGTAGGGTGAGAGTGTCCCCCATGTCCCAAGCACACAGAAGGAGCCAGAAAAGCCCAGCATTGCTAAGATTCTCCCCCACTGTAAGTGCTCCAAGGATCCCACACCCCTTATCCCAACCCGCTACCCAAGTCCACCACATACTGTACAGTAGGTACAGTGGCATATGTATTGCCCTGGTAGTCTAGTGGCCCCCCACCACCCTCCCAGCAGTGCCACACTACCCGTTCCCCCAACACTCCATTCCCAGCCAGTTGACTGGCACTGCTCATTTTGCACCTCCATTAGCCAGCTGCTGACTTAGCTTACGTGAAAGTGTTGGCGGCGACGCGGCTCAATGAACAATTAACTCATTCATTCATTGTGCACATATACAGTAAGCACTCATATGGAGCTCAGTCAGTGGCTGACTATGGAGGTGAGAGGTGGGCTGTGCTGGTTGCCGGCTGGGGATGGGTTGGGGGTGGACTGGCACTGCTGGGTGGGGGGGTCACAAGACTATCAGGGATATATGCGTGCTGTTCTTATATTTTTGCAGTGTGCGGCACTGCAGAGACCTGTGTGTTGGGGTCAGGGAGCAGGTCAGAGGGACAGAGCTGCCCTGTGGGGCTCTTAATGGTGCTGGGGTTTGGGGACAAGGGGTGTGTGAGCAGCCCTGCAGGGCTAGTACAGTTTTTTGGGGATTGGGGGATGGGGGGTGACAGATGCCCTGTGGGGCACTTACTGTGGTGTTCTGGGTGGGGGGGCACATGGATTGGGTGCTGGTCTGCTAGCAGGTCTGCACAACAACCAGAGGGCGTAAGTACACTTACACCAGCTAAATGCTGGTGTAACTGTACTTTGACAGATGTCCTCTGGGGGTTGTTGTAGAATAGCAGATCTGGGGACTTTGTTGCAGCCCTTCCAGAATAGAGCACAACAGTTGCCATAAACCCCCTAGCACCATGTCGCAGGGGAGTTTAGGGCATAAGTCTAGTTTGGCATAAGTGGCCTGAGGCATGTCACAGGCCACTTTGTAGAATACTGTATGTCGCAACTGCTGGCATAACTTGCAATTTGCACCATTTTTTGTGGTAGAAGTCAGGTTATGCCAGACATAACCTTTTGAGAATTTGGCCCAGGCACTTTAAGCACAACTCATGACAGTCTGCCTTTGTCAGGAGTTGGAAAGAAGCTTTACAAATTAAAAAAATGTAGGCCATCTTCTTTTTGGGTCTGCCAGTCATGCCAAATACAGACAAACCAGGGAGTGTAAATCAAAGTACAACTGAATGAGAAGAAAACACTGTATATGTAAAAGGAGTTTAAAATATATGAAATGCGATTCAGTTCCCATAAAAATGAAACTGCAAATGAAAACAACCTAACAGATGACTTTGTAGGGATAAACTGTAAAAAATTGACTTGATTCTCAAATAAAGGAGAACTGAGAATAATAAACAATATAAACTGCAAAGTAGTTAAATTATTTTTCAGTAATTTGGTGAAAATAAAGTAGTTTTAATGCAGGTCCTTAAAGCCGGAACCACGCCAAAGAAACGGTCTTGTCCAGTTTCTGGGAATGGATGGGGAACTGGAGAAAAATTGAGAATCGATAAAAATCACTAAATAATATACTATTACAAAAAAATAACCTAAAAACTGGTCTGAAGTTGAAAAGATGGCTCTGGAGCAACTGCTTACTCCAGGCATAGAAAAAAAACTGCCATTCGAGTGTTAGGGTGAGCATAAGCACACAGCAGAGTTTGAATTTCATTCCTAGATTCTCTAATTAGCATAAAATTCTAAGCCCTGGGGCAGCTCAGACCTGCAGGCTGAATGTAGTAGTAAGCACAGTAAGGGATTCCTGGGGTTTGAATGTAGTGCTTATGCTACAGTGGAAGAGATTATGGTTGGATGTGTCCTTTCATGCTTTCTGTTCCAGAAGAACTACCAGTCTTTCGGGGTATGATGGCACAGAACTCTCTTGAGGTGTCACAGGAGTAAGGTCCCTTCAATGAAGGCACCTTAGGAAAGAAGCTCAAAACTTAGAGCAGAAGATGTAGATAACTGTCAGGACATAATTCTGTTAAGGAGCGAGGGAAAGCCACAGTCATACTGAAGGAAGGAGCCACCATCAGAATCCCAACTCAACCAGTAGAGTAATTATGAATACAAACTGCCTAGCTACTAATTATAACCTCCAATATGGAGGACAGGGAAAGCCCCCTATGGAGGAAACCTCTGGGAATCCAATGCTTAAGGTTGCCATCCTTTTAGTCTATGCAATTATCTTTCAATTATAGGTGTAATAGGAATCCTTTTGAGTGTCATGGGGCATGAGGCCAGTAGCATGGGGAAGAAGTCCAGGGTTCACTGAGACATAAGCATGGGTGAAACTTGTTTGTTGAGGGGGCATACGTCTGGTATGAAAGAGCTATAAGCCTGACAGCCATGTTAGGGTGTAAGCCCAGAGTCATTGTGGCATGAGCCAAGGAGTCAGTGGGCATGAGTTCTGAGTCATGGGAAAAGACCCGATAGGTGGTTAGGGCATAAGAACGGTAGTCACTGTGGCTTGAACACTACAAAGAGAATTAGGTTTTGGCTGTCAAGCAATTCTGAATGGTGTTGGTTGCAACAGGTGAGTAGTAGTCTAATTAAGCATCACATCAAGGAATGCAGGGACTTGCAAAGTGGGCACATTCACATGAGGAGCTAGGAGTCTAAAGGTCTGATAGCTGCAGTTAGCCAGGAACGCTAAAAACTGTAGCTGGTGGTGGAAGTCTGGAATGACTGGGAATGGCTGGAGATGGAGTAATGGGTACAGGTGGGGGAACAAGATTTGAATGTCCTAGCAAGGAAAAATTTGAAGGTGAATCTTTATCACAGAAAAACAGGTTGAAGGATATGGGTCTGGGACCAGAGTCTAGTGACAGACGTTGTTTCATGGCCATAACCTTTGTTTCAAGCCTTGTCATGTTAGCATTAAC
Organism: Neoceratodus forsteri; assembly: GCA_016271365.2. Taxonomy (NCBI): domain Eukaryota; kingdom Metazoa; phylum Chordata; order Ceratodontiformes; family Ceratodontidae; genus Neoceratodus; species Neoceratodus forsteri. Next base: position 1,272,370,238 of record CM057450.1, on the reverse strand, counting down.
CAGCAACATAAGGTTCTTTAGTCGGTCCATGTGAATGAGAGGCACAGGTGTCTCTTGTGGAGGTGGTTGTACAGCATTCACCTTTACAGAGGCAGCATAAAAATCAAAGAGGTCCTTTTTTTTTTCATTGCTGTTTCTGAAAATGGAACCAGGAGTTTTTTCAGGGTGGAGATCAGTTTTACTCTAATACAATCTTTATATCTGATTATGGATTTAGTAGTGTCTTTCTTAGGTGTCAGTTTAGAATGAACTGATTCCTGGTCTTCATTCTCCAATGAAATGTGTCCTTGTTTGCTAGCAGATCCTGACATGCTGGAATGAAGCAAGTGCTAACTGTTGTAATACTAGAGAAGCCCACAAGGTGGAAGGAATGCAATAGTTCTGAATTTCAGGGATGTCTTGAGAAGGCATGACCTCTGGGGTCAGATTGAAAGAGGGAGTGAGGCCTCAGCTATAGGGCAGACTAGTTGCAGCAGAAGGAAGCAAGATCTGAAGAGTAGAATGTCTCAAGGGTAGCCTAAGAGCAATGTCCTGGAGGCAGGATCTAATATCAGTAGTATGGTACAGGACTCAACTGAGCCAGGGAGCAAAGTCCTGGAGGAAGGGTCTACCTGCTGTTTGATAAGGCAGCAAGTCTTGAAGAGAAGCAGGGAATGGCTCGACTGAGCCAGGAAGCAAGGTCCCCAGAGGCGGGGTCCACGTGCAGTTTGATAAAACAGCAAGTCCTGAAGAGAAGCAGGGAATGGCTCGACTGAGCCAGGAAGCAAGGTCCCCAGAGGCGGGGTCCACGTGCAGTTTGATAAAACAGCAAGTCCTGAAGAGAAGCAGGGAATGGCTCGACTGAGCCAGGAAGCAAGGTCCCCAGAGGCGGGGTCCACGTGCAGTTTGATAAAACAGCAAGTCCTGAAGAGAAGCAGGAATGGCCTTGACTGAGCCAGGAAGCAAGGTCCCAGAGGCGGGGTCCACGGCAGTTTGATAAAACAGCAAGTCCTGAAGAGAAGCAGGGAATGGCTCGACTGAGCCAGGAAGCAAGGTCCCCAGAGGCGGGGTCCACGTGCAGTTTGATAAAACAGCAAGTCCTGAAGAGAAGCAGGGAATGGCTCGACTGAGCCAGGAAGCAAGGTCCCCAGAGGCGGGGTCCACGTGCAGTTTGATAAAACAGCAAGTCCTGAAGAGAAGCAGGGAATGGCTCGATTGAGCCAGGAAGCAAGGTCCCCAGAGGCGGGTCCACGGCAGTTTGATAAAACAGCAAGTCCTGAAGAGAAGCAGGGAATGGCTCGACTGAGCTAGAAGCAAGGTCCCAGAGGCGGGGTCCATGTGCAGTTTGATAAAACAGCAAGTCCTGAAGAGAAGCAGGGAATGGCTCGACTGAGCCAGGAAGCAAGGTCCCCAGAGGCGGGGTCCACATGCAGTTTGATAAAACAGCAAGTCTTGAAGTGAAGCAGGGAATGGCTCGACTGAGCCAGGAAGCAAGATCCCCAGAGGCGGGGTCCACGTGCAGTTTGATAAAACAGCAAGTCCGGAAGAGAAGCAGGGAATGGCTTGACTGAACCAGGAAGCAAGATCCTGAAGTCAGGGACCACCTGCAATTTGATAAGTCAGCAACTCCTGAACAGAACCACAGTACAGCTTGACTGAGCCTGGGTGCAAGGTCCTGGAGACTTGGTCCAATATCAGTGACATGGTATGGGGCTCAGACTGAGCCAGGGAGCAATTCTCCAAAGCAGGGACAGCTGCAGGGTCCAGGAGGCAGGTAATCAGAGTAAGGTCCCACTACTCAGCAGGCCAGCTGTGGAGGAATGTTGTCCAGATTTGTTGGGGCTCACTGGGAGCCAGGAAGCAAGGTCTCAGAACAGGAACACTTGCAAGGTCAAGAGGCAAATAGTGGGAGCAAGGCTCCAATGCTAGGTGGACAGACTTTGGGGGAGTGAGGTTTGGAGTTTAGAACAGTTCAGGGGAGCCAGGAAGCAAGTTTCCAGAAGCAAGGCCCAAAACCAAGAGCAAGGAACGGGGCTCAGACTGAGCCAGGAAGCAAGGTTCTGAATCAGGAATGTCTGCAGGTTCTAGAACACAGGTAGTGGGAGCAAGGTCCCAATACTAGGCAGGCAGGCTTTGGAGGAGTGAGATCTGGAACTGCAGGAGCTGTCTAGGAGCCAGATGGCAAGGTTCCAAAGCTGGAATGCCTGCAGGGTCCAAAAGGCAGGTGGTGGGAGCAAGGATCCAATGAAAAGCAAGCTGGTTGCTGCAGAGTAAGGTCTAGAAAGGTAGAGGCTCACTGAAGCCAGGCAGAAGGTCCAAAACCATGAATGGCTACATGGTCCAGTAGGCAGGTCGTGGAGCAAGTGCCCAGTGCCAGGCAGGTAGACTTTGGAGGAGCAAGGTCTGAGATGTAGAGGTTTACTGGGAGCCAGAGAGCAAGGTCCCAATATTGTACAGGCTGGCTACTGTGAAGTGAGGTCTGGAGAGGTAGAGGCTCTCTGGGAGCCAGGGAGCAAAGTCCCAAAACAGGAAGGACTGAAGGATCTAGGAGCCAGGTAGTGGAGCAAGGCCCCAGTGTTAGGCAGTCAGACTTTGAAGGAATGAGGTCTGGAGCTGGAGGGGCTTGCTGGGATCCGGGTAGCAAGGCCCTAAAGCCCCCAAAGCTGAAATGGCTGCAGGGCCCAGAGGTAGGCAGTGGAGCAAGGTCCCAATGCTAGGCAGGCAGGCTTTGGAGGAGTGAGGGTTAGAGCTATTGAGACTCTCTGGGAGCCAGGGGTGCAGGTTCTCAACATTTTGTAGGTTTGCTGTTGTGTAGCGAGGTCCAGAAGAGGTTCACTGGGACTCAGGTAGCAAGATCCCAAAACAGGAGACACTGCACGGTCCAGGAGGCAGGTAGTGGAATCTCCATTAGATTGCCACAAGCCTGGGTGCATAATGTCTGTGACGCATCCAGGCTCGCAGCAGTTCAGCCTCTTTGAAAATAGATCTGACCCATTAAGTCTTAATATTTCAGTGTTATGACATTTACCTGATACTTGCATACACACCAAAGCATATTAGCCTATGTTGTTGCTTATATACAATAGATGCTAAAGAAACCATTTTAAAATGTCATTAGTGTGAGGATTTAAAGAGCTAAGTAACAGCAAAACACATGTAAGTCATTGTCCCTGTTTTTCAGAATTACCTTTTGTTTTGTCTGTAACTTCCTTAATAAAATGCATTTTGCATAACTACATCACTATCAACTAAAATTACAAAACCAATTTCATTCTATGTAGCTGTAAGGCATACAGATCAATCAGTGCATCATTAATGTGGTGTTTTCTGTGAACTCCCATTGAATATAAAGCAAAGCAAGGGCTGTCAATCTGTTTTCTTTCATGGCTGATCGAAGGTAGATCTTTAGGAACCTCTGAGTTGAAAGGGATCCATCTCCATCACCAGTTGCAATGATCTCCAAAAAACGGCAGATTTGAGGGTAAAATTGCTGGGGACATGAAGCAAAAGCCACATGGACATTTGTAGGCAATTCATAATTTGGCTTTCCTCTCCATGAGTTTACCAATCTGTTATACTCCCTCCCAAATTTCATCAGTTGTCCTTTCAGACAGCAATTGGTCATACAATTTAATTGCTGGCAATAACTGTAAGTAGTGTCAGTGGTTCAGTGGAAAGCACACTAATCTCTGGGGTCAGAACATCAGAAGGTCATGGGTTTTAGCCCCACACAAGTACTTGGGGAATTATCTATGACTGCCACTGTATTGCAGCACAAGGGGGGTGTTTCACTGTTGAAGTGCCAGCCTTTGGATGAGATGTTAAACTGAGGTCCCTCCTGGCAATCACTGGTCACTGTCCAGGTGGAAGTAAAAGATCCCATAGCACTTATCAAAGAAGAGCAGGGGAATTTTCTTTAAAACAAACATAATCTTACAATTATATAAGAAGTACAGACCCCTACTACATTACCAAATTCTCAAATATAATAACTGCATAATGTACTTAAAGATCAATGGCAACCATTTTACACATTGTTAAAAAAAGCCTGAATTCAAGTCCCTGTGTCATGAGTAGTGTTTTCTGAAAATGTCATGCTATTTGGTTTCATGGTTTTCTTTAAATCAACATTTGTTAACTTAAGAAATACAAAATCACACATGCCCCTACAATGCAAAGCATCATGGTTTCATATGCAGATCACCGTAGAATATTAAGCTGGTTCAACTTTAAGCAGAAATTCATGATGCCGAAAGGCCTCTCACGCAATTTGCAAAGGGTGCCAACAAAAGACATAGACACGTGTTTCTTCCTACCAGGACTCATCAGTATGCCTTGTCTGTTTGATACAACCAGTGGAATGGACCAGCTACCCTAAAATGGTCTATCTGGGTTATGTTGTAGTGAACCCAATTAAAACAAAAACAATTTAAAAGACAAAGAGCCTCTGTATGCAAGCACTGATTTTGTAATTGCTCAACTGTGATTCTTTCCTGTCCAGCTGGGCAGTATTTGAGTTCCAACGGTTGAGAAAAAGAACTAGACAAAATAAGCAGGTATGATTGTTTCCCAATCAGAAATACTAAGTTTTCTGGAGTTACTTTCCATAGTTTAATCTTCAGCAAAGCATAAAATATATATTACAGAATAATGTGTACATAATGCCGAGACCTGCTCACCCAGGTTCCAGACTGCCACTCTGGGTACCAAGGAATCAACCAATATGCCAGTAATGGGACTCACGGTTTGCCTTGATCTCTTAGAGTAGGTACCAAATCATAATGCAAAAACATAGTTATTAAAATATCAGGGGATTTCCCATCCTTATTCCACCTTCCTTATAATCCCTATAAGTAATCTCTCTCTCTTAACTGAGTTAAGGTGGCTTCCCCATACTCCCTGGAAAAATACACCATACAGTCTAGTCTCAAGGGATATGGGGAGGGCGAATGACACTAACAGAAAGAATACAAGGAAATAGCAGTGTTCTGATTAAAAAAAAAATATTTCCCTTTTTGACAAAGCCTTGTTCCTCCATGTGGTCAGTTTCCTTTCTGCATTTAGTAAATTATTACTCCAATTCTCAAAAATCAGGTCTTCTGGCCAAAACTCAATGGCCAAAATTTTCAGAGGTTTATTTGAGAAGTTAATCCCTGCCACCACTTCTCCAACTTTATAGCCTTTAGGATGGTTAGTCACTATGCATGAACTTTTATTGTATAGTAATTAACTTTAGCCCCAGCTAGTGTAGAGAATTGTTCTGAAGTTTCTTGTACCGGTTCCCTAGAAGGTTTACTTTTTAGCACAATACAGAGATCATCTGCATATGCTATGGCTTTTATTTCCGGTAGATTTAAAGACAACTGAACTCCTCATATTTCTTTATTTTGCTGTAGTAGCCAAATTAAAGGGTCCAAATTGAAAACATATAAAAGGGGGCTCAGTGGACTCCCCTGCCTAACCCCCCTCTTAATGTGAACAATAAGGCCCAGACTGTACTTAATATATGGGTTTACAACTAATCCTGTATAAAAAATCATGACCCATTCAACAAAATGTCTAGGTATACCATAATGTAGCAATATGTTAGTCATAAAAGAATGAGGAATCTGATCAAGTACTTCCTATTGGTCAATGGAGAGCAAGAAGCCCTCAATAAAACCTTTCTAACCTCTCTCTCATAGTTCTCTCAACATAATTAAATTGTCAGAAATAGTCCGCTACTTGATGGCACAAGCTTGAGCATTGGCAAGAACTGTTCCTGCAGCTTCTGACAACTGCTGTGTCAAAAGTTTGCATAACATTTTCAAATCCAAATTCAGAAGACTTAACGGTCTCCAATTTCTAAACTCTGACTGGTCACCTTCTATGAAACGAAAAATCGGTAATGCTTCCTACATAGATGCTGGAAGGGCAACTGAGGCTAAGATTTCATCATGTACCACCTGTAATATTGGAGCCAAATAAGATCCAAAACATTTATAAAATTCTGAAGAGAGACCATCAGTCCTAAGAGAAATGTTGTTCCCCAGGGACTTAATGGCCTGCATTACCTCCAGTATCTGGATAGGATATATGAGCGATTTCCTAATATGTTCAGAAATCTCCAGTATATAAAGCTTCTCTATGATGCCTGGGTCCCAAACTAGTTCTGCTGATGTACCAAAAGAGCCTGTAGTGTACTTATGAATGATTTCCATGAAACCCTCTTGTGAAGACATTTCCAGACCATCAGCTGGACTACTCCCCCCCCCCCGCAACCACCATCTCCAATGGCTCCTCAACTCCAACACTGGGACTGTTGACTTTCAGCAGTTGCCCTGTGAAGCTACCCCACCAGACCCAATTGCAGCATAGCCAGAAGCAGCGCGCTTTTTTTTTGAATTTAAAACAAAAGACTTTGTAGCTTAAAAAGTCTGCACAACTGTACCTGCTTCACATAGCTGCTGAAGGGGGTTGGAGAGTCATCTCTTATCTGCCTTGACTCCCCCCCCCCCCATGACCACTGTCTCCAATGACTCTTGAACTCTGGCACCGGGACTGCTGACTTTTGGCCGTTGCCCCACCCATCTACCCCAACAGACCCAATTGAATACACCCTTACACAGATAATATGCATCCCCCTAATGGTCCTCTGTCCATGTGGTCCACAGCATAAAGGCCAGAGTGACAAGGGTGTCACACTGTGAGTGTCAGCTGTGGAAGTTGGGCATTGGCCAGCCACGCTGCCCCATTTCAGTGTGCTCCTGAGTGAGGATATCTTCGTTGTTCTCTGCTGAGCTAAACGACTATAGTAGGCATAAGCAAATGGACTATCCTCTACTTGGGCTGGACTAGTAATGCATGGGGGTAGTAAGTGCAGTAAGTTGTCTATGTAATTGGGTTTAATTCCTGTAAAACTTATGCTGTAATGTGTCTGCTCCTCTCAATTGCCCTGACAGTGACAGTACAGTAAACATTGCTCTCTAACTGGTACTCCTTCCTTTATCTCTTAACCTGCAGCTATACCATTCTCTTGCCACAAACAAGGTCTGGAAGATTGCCAGAGTGGTACCTATTCTTAAAAAAGGTGGTACCAAGTGTATGGCTAACTACCGCCCCATAGCCATCCTATCCATGGTCAACAAATTACTCAAAAAATGTGTGGCCTCACAGGTAAAGGAACACCTCCATCAGCATAATTTATTATCCCCAGCTCAGCATGGTTTCAGGTGGGCACACAGTACATCCACTGCCCTCATCCAGCTTACTAATGATGTCAAGTTGGCAATGGACAATGGCATGCTTACAGGGCCTGTCTTCATTGGCCTAACCAAGGGTTCTGACCTTGTGAATCACACCTTGCTGCTCTATAAACTGACAAACTTAGGCTTCTCTTTTGCTGCTGTGAACTGGTTTGCGAGATACCTCACTAGGCGGCAGCAGTTTGTAGAAATCAATAAAGTAAAATCTGACTTGTCCCACACTAATGTTGTTGTACCTCAAGGATCCATACATGCTCCTTTGCTGTTCACTCTGTCTATCAACAATCTGCACACAATGGCCAGCTCTTGCTCAACCTTACTGTATGCGGATTTACATGGTGCTGTACACTAGTGCCACAGACATAGTCGACATCAATTTGAAGCTAAACCTAAATTTTGAGTCCATTCAGTCCTGGTTAAGTCATAACAAACTCATCATGAACACCAAAAAAACCTTTGCTATGCTATTTGGCTTAGCACCTAGAATCAGGGGCTGTCCCTCCACCCTTATTATACACTGTTCAGGGGCATTTCACTAGAAGTAGTAGACTCCTTCAGATACCTTGGAGTCACCTTAACCTCTGCCCTCGATTTTAACCTGAATCTGTCAACAACCTGTAAGACAGTAAACATGAAGCTTGGGCTCACATATAAAACAACATATGACCAAACCGAAGCCACTAGGCTGGCTATTACATAGGGTGTCCTACTGCCTAGTCTCATATATGGACTAGTACCCTACTTGGAGGCAAACAAACGGGTACTATATATATGGAATACATGTTACAATAGCATTTGTCACTTTGCTCTTTCAGGGCCCAGGCTTACCCACCACTGTGTCCTCTACTCATCTGGGTTGACTCTACCCATCTTCCTACTATCCCTTCACCACTGGTTGTGCCAACAACATTATCAGAACTGGTACACCAGCTATTCTGGCCAACATGGTAAAGCTTGCCTCTCAGGCCTACCTTTTGTGATCTATGGATCGTTCACTACTGGTTTTCCTAAAATGTGCTACAAAGATGGGGGAACAGGCTTTCTTCATATTTGCTCCCAATCTCTGGAACTCCTTGCCAATGCCCCTTAGATGCATTCAGTCTCACCAGGTTTTTAAGAAAGAATTGTGCAAGTTCCTACTAATGAAAATGTGTAATTAACCTATTGTGTTTTTTAATTAACGTGGCTTTATCTTTTGCAGTTGTTGTATTCTCAAATCTGGTATCTCTGTGCACTGTTCATTGTTTCATGTTCTTCCTGTATTTTGTCAGCCCATGTACTGCTATTGTGTTTTGTGTCCATGCAATGCTGTTAATTTATTGCCTGCAACTCTCCCAGGTCGTGCCTGATAACAGGCAATAATTTTTGTGTAGTGCACCTACTCAGGCAACAAAAACTAAATAAATAAATATAGGCTAGCTATAATTTTATGCTGTACACAATCCTGATGCCCTGAAAACATATTTAAGTGTTCCAAATTGTAATTCCTTCTTTAGAGCAGTAACCCTTTCATATTGAAAAATGTGCATTTCTTCTTTAATATGTTCAATACATTCTGCAAAATCTCCACAATTATCCTGCATTTGTGAAATCAATTTGTGTATCTGTAATCTAAGCGCTAGATAGTGAATATATCTCTTATTATTGAAGTCATGACTCATTTTCTTAAAAAGAGATGCAAAATCTTGTTTAATGTCCTCCCACCTTTCAACTACACTATCATATGCTGATGTGACCATACATCTTGCCTTAAAAAGCTCTAACCATGCATGCTGCACTCTTTCTGTTCCAATAAAGTAACAATTAACCTCCAGAGAGTATTCAGCGGAATAGTAGATGCTCCTGTAGTACAGTGGCAGAGGACTGCCACATGCTCAGAGATTTCAACAGCCACACTCACTTTCAGGGCTGCAGACAGAAACAAAGAATCAATTCTGGTTCTCAAATACCCTTTCATAGAGGTAGTAACCTTCCTACTGGCATATTGGTGAAACCATCTATTAAACCAGCTGTACAAATCATTTCCTTCAGAAATATAGTATCACTATACAACTTTCTTGTGTCCCCCCTGTCCTCCAGGGACAGCACACAATTAAGGTCACCACCCAGTATCACCATTCTACTCGTGTGGAGAAAGGGACATATCTCTTGGAATAAAACAACTCTCACAGCTTTAGTTTGCAAAGCATAAATATAATAGTATCTGTCATTTTGCACTGGCCTCACATCGCCATACCCATCACTGCCACCTTTACAGTAGCCTTCACTGGCTGTCCCCTGCTTCAACCCTGCTTGTCCACATACTGTGAAATTGCACTCTTGTGCAAGTGTGTCTCCTAGCAACCAGGCTAGCTAAGGAGACAGGAAGTACCTGGGAGCTGAAGTCTGGTGGAAGTGGTTACTAGCACTATGACCTCATATAGGAATATACTATTTAGCAAAATGTTACTGGTACAAAAGTATTTTAGTTAGCAGAGTCAGGCTGTGCATTTTACCTCATTTTTAGTGTAGTTTGGGCAAAGTTGTACTCACAGCCTCTCACGTGACACCCCACTCACTTCTGGGTCACTGTTTAAAACACTTGCCCAGAGTGAGTGGTTTATTGTTTGTTTGTTCACATGCTGTTAGACTGAATCTATCAGTGAGACAGATCTGGCATGGGCTATGTTGATTGTGGCTGACATTTTATTGCTCTAAAATTGCACTCATGTGCAATGGCGTCTCCTAGCAACCAGGCTAGATAAGCAGACAGGAAGTACCTAGGAGTTGAAGTCTGGGGGAAGTGGTTACTAGTACTATGACCTCATGTACAAATATACTATTTAGCAAAACGTTATTGGCACAAACGTGTTTTAGTTAACACAGTCAGGCTGTGCATTTTACCTAATTTTTAATGTAGTTGAACAAAGAGTTGTACTTGCTGACTGTCACATGACACCCCACTCCACCACCAGGTCAGACTGTTTAAAACGTTCGCCCAGAGTGAGCGGGGCGAGCCCGAGTGGGGTTAGTGTGCATACCCACATGTGGAGACATGTGCAGAGACAAGCGGGGACAAAGGGGACTAAGGTAGAACTCCTGCTTTACTTAAAAATAACTAGTCGTACAAGGCCCTGTGGTTGGGTTAAATACTACCAAGAAAGAATTTTATTTCTCCAGCCAGCCTTTTAATCACAAACTTTAAAGCCCATTAAGGTGCTCAAATTAAACCTATTTGGCAACAGATACTACCCAAAGAAAAAAAAAAACACGAGAGACAATATAATAACCTTAGATGGTGAAACGGGGATCAAATGCACAAACTGTAATATGTACAAACTTATGGAGATACTACCAAAGTCATCCATCTATATATGTAAGAAATGCGTAAACAACAGTGCGCTTGCAGAGGACATTAAAGTGTTTTAGGACAAATGAACTGCACTACAAAGGAATCAATCTGAAATGGCATCTAAACTCAAAACAGTTCATTCTGTGACACAGAATACTATAATGAGCTCATTAACTATCCCAAGCATATCTGGGGAGATTACACCAAATATGAGTAGTATTAGTGTCAGCCAGTCCACTGATAAACAGTCCCAGAAAGAGGGAAACCCACCAGCTCTTATTAATACTAAAACCCATCATCTAAACAGGAAAAGAGATCGCACTGACGATGACTATGAGGTGGAGGATACTGAAGGTTGGGAAATTGTGGGGCATAAAAGAACACTTAAGAGAGGAAGGAAAGCTATGTCTTTTACTTTTCCCACTAGGAATAGTTTTGAATCTCTGATTTCATTAGCAGGTGATGGTCGTAATCAGGGTGACAAATTACAAAATGCTGACAAAAATACATCCCAGGGCACAGAAACCTCAGATCCATTAGTATCTTTTGACCCTATGAACCCTGTAAGTATTCCTGAACACAATCACATGGAACTGATACTGGAGGAGCCAACATCATGTAATGAAAAGAAATAGTCTCAGAGTCCCAGGGGATAGCTCATATGACACCCCTAACCTAACTAGGACTAATAATGTCGAGAGTAATCCTACAAATATCATATTGGTGCCTCCACCATAAATAATCCTATGGACACCACACATGTACCTACTATCGAACAGGTACCCACCCACCCATCCCCACCATAAATAGGCAGACATTAGTCCTTGGTGACTCTATGCTGAAACATATAGACAGAGTTATCTGTAATAAGGATAAATAGAACAGAACATGCAGCAGTTTCCATGGCACCAAAATAAAGGACATTTCAAAAATGGCCAAAGTTATTCTAAAAATGCAGGTGATCATCCCTTGTTATTATTCATGTCAGCACTAATGATATAAATATATCCAATGATGAAGAGATAAAGATGGACTACATCGAACTATGCCAAATTCTTCAGAACAGGGGTTGTGAGATCTATGTCAGAAATTCTGCCAATACCAAGGGCTACCCACTATGCAGTAAGCAAAGGAAAATTAAAATTAAAAGAATAAATGAATGGCTTCGTAAATGGATATTGTCCAAAGGGTTTACTTGTATACCACACTTGGAAGAGTTCAATGGATGTCATGAGCTATTCAGCTGGGATGGCCTTCATCTCAGTTGGAGAGGGACACATGTGCTGGGAAAGAAGCTGGGGAAAATTATCTCTGATAATTTAAACTGAGTGGGGGGAGACAGGGAAGAAAATAACCAAAAAGATACTACTGAATAAATTCATATAAAAAACAGATTTATAATATAGCGTTACTGAATGCCAGAAGTTTAAATATAACTAAAATGGTCAAACTTGAGCATTTTCTATGAGTAAAGGAAATTGATATCTCAATCATAACAGAGATGTAGTGGGACAGTACTAATAAATGGATGAACCATATACAGGGTTAGCAACTTTTCAATAAAACTAGAGAAGAAAAGAGAGGAGGTGGAGTATGCTGATACATAAAAAATTATAATATCTGCCACCAGACTGAAGTACAATAAGGGTCAAATATACAAACCGAATCAGTATGGTTGGAACTCAAATTCTTAAATAGAAAAAAACATTATACTGGGAACCTGCTGTAGACCTCCATCAAGCACTAAGGAATATAATATAGAACTATTAAAAGAAACTGAACACATATTCACATTAGGTAATGTATCAATCTGTAGAAAGTTCAATTCTCCAGGAATCAGTTGGATAGAAAGGTTGGGATCATCTGAATTTGAGAGAGATTTCCTAGCTATTATATACTCAAATGGCTTAGAACAACATGTGAATTGTTCCACGAGAGGTAGAAATACCTTGGACTTGATCATTACAAACTTACCAAATGAAATGTCTAATGTAGGTGCCCATAGTCCCCTGGGATCCAGTGACAACTGTATAGTTACAGCTTCTGTTGCAGCCAAGAAAAAAAATGCAAAAACTATGATATATTTAAAAACTACAAGTGGGCAAACTGGAAATCAATAGGATAAGCATTGAAAAACATAGACTGGGCAGTTTTATTAAAAGATCTTAAGGTTGAGAACATATGAGAATCCATTAAGAACGTTATACATGAATTGGAAGATAATTTTGTCTCAGTCTTCAAAAAATATTATAAGAAAGGAAACGTACATGCATGGCTTACCAAAAAAAGTGAGAAAACAAATAAACATAAAGGAAAAGGCATACAAAAGGTATAAAAGAAATCAATCCGAACAGAATAAATATAAATATAACAAGCATTTGTCAATGCCGAATGTTGGCTTACTGGCATTGGTGTTGGTAGTGCAGGAGTTAGAGTGATGCATAATAGGAATGGCAGTGAAGTACTGAACTAACGCCAACCCCCACCCCACCAGAGACTGAAAGCAGTTGGGGGTGTGCCTTTGGGTCATCAGCCATAATGCGTATGCCATTCCACCTCACCCCACCCTGAAGACAGCAGCTAGTGTCATGGTGTGCCTTGAGGTCTTTGGCCCTTATGTTCACCCCATTCCACAAGAAAATAAACTGAGATGGGTGCAGTATAGGAGAATGGGGTGAACGTTAGGGCCGAAGACCCCAAGGCACACCTTGATGCCTGTCAATGGCTGCAGGGCGGGGGTGGGGGTGGAATGCCATGAGTATTATGGCTGATGAACCCTAGTTACACCCCCTGGAGGCCTGTCAGTCTGTACAGGGTGGGACATTATGGTTCGAAACCCTAACACCACGGGCGTTTGTTGGTATTTTCACTCCACATTTTCAACGTGGTTTTTTTTGGGACCCCACCTCATGAACAGTGGCAGTATAATTTCATTACTCAATCCTGAAAGGTGATTTCACACAGCGACTGTGCCATTCTGTGCCACAGATGCTGAAACACATTTTGAGCAGGATATGAAAAATGAAGGCTATACTGTTCACGAGGAGTGTGAAAAAATGGCAATGTTGAAAATCTGGAGTGAAAATATGAAAAAATCAGCGAAGTTAAGAGCATGCATAAAAACTGTGCAACACACTCCCATACCACAATAATTTTTGGGAATTTTTCCACCATATTTTCAACATGGGCATTTTGGGACCTCCCCTCATGAACAGTGACACTGTGACTGTGTTAATCTGTCCCAAAAGTTGATTTCCCACAGTGAACATGCCATTCTGCCCCACAGGTGCGAAAACATGTTTTGTGCAGGATGTGAAAAATGACAGCTGTGCTAATCATAGGGACGTGTGAAAAAAATGCCACTGTTAAAATCTGGAGTGAAAATATAAAAAATAGCGGTTACTTAATGTGCATAGAAATTGTGCAATGCACGCAGACATGCAGTCATTGTTTGATTTTTTCACCAAATTTGCAACATGGGCTTTTTGGGACCTCCCCTCATGAACAGTTGAACTGTCATTTCATTAATTGGTCCCGAAAGGTGATTCCAAGCAGTGACCACAAAATCACCTTTTGGGACTAAGAAACGAAATGACAGTGCCAGTGTTGATGAGGACAGGTCCTAAGAACCCCATGATGAAAATTTAGGGCCACAATTCCAAAAAATGGATGAGATATCACCCTAAGTTGAACCCCCCCCATTGAGTCCCATTATACGGCTTACCTTCGATTCTTCATTTTGAGGTTCGGCTTTGAAGAGTGCAGACGTGTCCCAGTCCACAGAAGATGACAGCACCTGACCTCCGGATGTAAGTATGGGGTGGGGGGAGTGGGTAGGTGGGTGTGCAGAGGGAGGGTTGGGCTGGGAGAGGAGGACAGTGAGACAAAGATGGACTGTTTCCTTTTTTACAGGGACAAAAAAATAACCAGTGAAGGACGGTTTTCCTTTTTCACAGAGAAAATTTTTTATTATTATTGTAGGCACACTGGGGTGGGCTCCCAGTGTGCCACACTAGTGGGGGGACATGCCGACATGGGGATTGGGTACCCCGATGTCAGCAAATCATTTAGAAGGGTTTGGGGGGAGGGGACCCATCCAACACTGGGAGTGGGCATCCCGGTGTCAAAAGAAACTAAAAACAATGTTGGCACACTGGGGTGGGATCCCAAAGTGCCACATTAATGGGAGGGGGGGATACATGCCGACACAGGGATTGGGCATCCCAATGTCAGCTTTTCTGGAGTGTCAGGGGGGCAGGAGCCACCATGTTTTGGCACACTGGGGTGGGCTCCCAGTGTGCCACATTTAATGAGGGGGAATGCATGCCAATGTGGGGATTGGCACCCCCAATGTCAGCTTTTCGAGACTGTGTGGCAGGTGGCAGAAGTCGCCATGTTTCCACACACTGGGGTGGGCTCCCAGTGTGCCACATTTATGCCATTTCATAAGCTGCTTATAAATCCAGCCATGTGCATTACTGTGCACTGTAATGAGCATGGCCGAGTTCTGTCATCTGCCGCTGCAATGACGAAACTACATCTGATTGCAGCTGCAGATTTCTTTCAAGTTTTTGGCTGTCTTTGAAGTCTACTGTCATTGCCAGCATGCTCACTGATTGGCGGCTGAGGGACGCACCCACTAAAGTGTCCCCTGCATTGGCCCCAACACTGACACACCTTTGAAATGTGCTACTACCACAAGATGTTGCTTGTGCGTGCATGCAAGCCAACATAAAAATGATCTCAAACAGCTTAAATTCAGTTAGAGAAAGTAAATCTTGAAAGAAAATTATCATTTGCAGAAGATAACAATAAAGCCCTTTATTCATACTTCAATAAAAATAAGGTTGCAACTAATATGATCAGTCCCATTCAAGGTAAAAATGAGACTATTTCAGACCCTGAAGAAATTATACATTTATTTAACAACTACTTTTGCTAAGTTTTTGAAAACAGTGAAGGTATTTATAAAATTACAATAAATTCAGATCACACTCTACCATGCTTTGAAACAAACAAGATTAGAGACATATTGGCAAACTTAAAAACTAATACATCAGCTGGGCCAGACAATATCCACCCTTTGTTTTTAAAATCTATGGCTGAATACTTAGCACAACCCATGACAATATTGATTAATGCCTCCTTGAGATCAGGAGAGGTCCCACTAGATTGGAAACAAGCAGTGGTGGTCCCCATCTACAAAAAGGGTAAAAAAAGCAGGGTTGAGAACTGCAGACCTATTAGCCTAACGCCAATATGCAGTAAATTAATGGAGAGGCTTTTAAAAATACAATATTGAAATAGGGATCACCAGCCTAGGACTAGAACATGTATATTAGCATAGGTACAAAAAGTGCCTATCTAGCACTATAAACCTCATATCCTTCCATGAACAAGTTAGCAAAAGTTTGGATAATGGGAAATCATTTGATGTTATCATGTTGGATTTAAAAAAGGCCTTTGACACTGTGCCTCACGCCTTACTGGCAGACAAACTATATAATATGGGTATAAACACACAGTATATGTCATAAAATGGATTGCAAACTGTCTCACTGACAGAACCCAAAAAGTGAAAATATCGGGCATAGTTTCTAATGATATAAAGGTGGGTAGTGAAGTGCCCCAGGGATCAGTGCTGGGCCCCGTTGTATTTGATTTATATATCGCCAATATGGGTAAGAACATAAAATGCCAAGTAACAAAATTTGCAGATGACACAAAACTAGGGAGAGAAGTTGACACTGTAGAGAAACACATCACCCTTAAAAGAGATTTAGAATTGATCCAAAATTGGGCTATAACAAACCATATGGCTTTCAATCCAGATAAGTGCATAGTCCTACATTATGGCACAAATAATCCAAAGTGCAGTTACTATATGAATAATGCACAGCTCAAATCATCAAGTAGAGAAAGGGACTTTGGAATAACTGTTAATGACAGATTAACCTCTTCTGATCATTGCATACTAATGGCAGGAAGAAGTAACCATTTGATACACTCAGTTCAGCGTTAATTTTTCTCAACGGACTCCCATTGTATAATGCAAATATACAAAACATTTGTAATCCCTCATCTTGACTATGGATCCCCCTTTTGGAACCCCCATTTAAAGAAGGATATAAACTTGATGGAGAGACCTCAGAGAAGGGTAACTAAAATGATTAGGGGAATGGGGTCATATGACTATTTAACCAGGCTAAGTAAACATAGCTTGTTCAGCCTACAGAAAAGGAGTAGTAGAGGAGATCTATTATTTCTACATGGCATATTGAATGACCTGGTTCTGATGAATCAACTTTGTCTTAAGTTTAATGACAGAACTGTCAGTCTGAAGTCACACAACAAACAGCTGCTGGTACCGAGTGCAAATATAAACAAAATAGCTAATTTCTTTAGCATCAAAGTAGCTAGGTTGTGGAATTCATTACATGAACACTTGGTAAACATTCAGTCCTTCAACAGGTTTAAATGTGAGCTGGACAAGTTCATAATACAACACGGGCACAAATAATATACCCACTATATAGTGAGAGACAATTTTGACAGGCTGAGAGACTCCTTTTGTCTTATCAACCAAGTAACCCTTCTCTATTTGCTTGACACTCTGATTGACAGCATCTCTGGCTCTGACATTCCCTCCTCACTAGCACAGTTGCCAGTTCAACCTAGCCCCCACTACACCCTCCGCTCTGCGGATCAGATCCTTCTTCAAGTTCCTAAATGTAAAACAG
Organism: Neoceratodus forsteri; assembly: GCA_016271365.2. Taxonomy (NCBI): domain Eukaryota; kingdom Metazoa; phylum Chordata; order Ceratodontiformes; family Ceratodontidae; genus Neoceratodus; species Neoceratodus forsteri. The sequence goes on along the minus strand of CM057450.1, from coordinate 1,272,352,944 downwards.
CTATGGGAGCTCAGGCTTTTTCCCATTTTACACATCTATACTGGAACTCTTTACCAACTGCAATCCACCTCTCCCCTACTCACACCAGCTTCAAATGGCAGCTACATAATCACCTCCTACCAACTAACCCCTGTACTTGCTTCCTTCCTCCCTGAACTCTCCTCGGTCCTTCTCCCGCAATGCTGGTCCTATCCTAGTCCTTTTAGCCTTACTCCATTCGCACTTACTGCTCACTACCTTAAGTCTATTTCCCCTAAAACTCCACTGTTATGACCTATCTCTCTCCCACCTTCAATGCTGATAAACTTAATTCCTCCCACAAGGTGGCAACAGCCAACTGCTCTGTATTGATCTTTCAAAGAAATGCTATCTTATTTATCCTGCTTATGTTTTCCAGAGGCTATGTACTACTATTTTTGCTTATTGTACATTGCTGCTGTAAAATACTTATCTCGATGACTCACTGTACATTACTGTTGTATGATATTTAGTGCAATGTTTTGTGTTTCCCTGACACTTGCTCATGTTTTATTGTAAACAGTGTACTTTTCCTTACTCAACATGTATGACTGTACTTGTCTTGTATTGTCCCAGGTCATGCCTGAAAACAGGCATTTTCTAAGTCTAGTGCACCTACCCGGTAATCAAAAACAAATAAATAAGGAGAAAATGTCTACCCCTTTGCCCCACATCTAGAAGAAGGACTTTGTCTGGCTCAGTTTCTACTAGTTTTGTGACATTAACTATGCCTTCCTTAAATAGGACACCAACACCATCATATTTAGCCATCCCTTGTGACCAAAAGGATGGCCCACCAGCCCGTAAATGTTCAGCAGCTGAAATTTCATATAGGAACGTAATACATGTATCCTGTAGAAAAACAATATTACCAGGTAATGTGTCTAACAATGACATGGTAGCTGACCTCTTTCCATATGTTTTTGTGCTGTTGACATTTGTGAAGGTGACTGGGGAAATTGTGGGCCCATTACACATTATGTCTGAAATGGGAAGGATGTCTGTAGACTAAGTCCTCGCCTGTGATTTCGTTCATCTTTGGCTTTTATTTTTGCAACTGAGGACACCTACCCAGGGTCTTCACCAACTGGTGACTGGTCCCTGATGGATAAAGTAATAGAGGAGGCCTCCATGTTCCCTTCATTTCCTCAGTATCTCCCCAATGTTTTCTGGAGGTCAATACCTGATAATTATTAAAAACAGGGATGAAACATGGTTTCACAGTTTTACTCTTGGCATTCTGGCCTCTCTGTCAAGAGGTAACTATTTCCATGTCATCTTCCTCCAGAGATTGGGGGAGAGCATCTTTAATTGAGCATCCACAGTTTCAGATTGCAGAGGAGCAACAGCAGACTGTACCAGCTTAGGATCTTCAGACTCCCTACTAAATGATTCTTTCACAGAAGATGACTGTGTCCCTAGATTCTGTACCAATGGGATGTCAGGGTCTACTTGTGGTACTGGCTGCTGCACATTGTCATTGCCCTGTGGGGTAGCATCGGCATCCCTAGAGATCTCTGCTAGTGCCATTTCAGCAAACCTTTGGATCGATGCCTGAGCAGAATCCTGTGCCTGACCTTTATTTATTAGCTCCTTCTGATTTAGCCCTCCTGGCCTATTGTGCGAGGCTCAGTTGTGCTGCCTATATGAGTGCCCCTCTTCCTCACACAGGTTGCACTTATAAGGATTAGGGCAATGAAAACTAAGATGACCAGACTCCAGGAGGGTATCACGTCGCAACAGCAATGAGAATACAGCGAACACCATCACAGCAACATTTTCGGCGGTTCACTGTGATGGTCTGCTTTGCTCCCAACTCTGCTGCCACCGGGGTGTTCGCCCCCTCCTTGAACCAACTGTGACTCAGAGTTGGTAATCCTAAATGTGGGGAGTGTGGTTGAAGAGCCCCCTGTATGGGGGCATGGGGGGCAAAGCCCACCACAGAAAACACACTTTTCTCCAGTGACAGCACAACACCAATTGGTGGTGCTGTGCCATAGCTGTACTAATGGCTGCTGTTCTCCATGTCACTGTGGCATGGTGGAACCCTCCAGGAGCATGTCACATCATTCAACATCCCATACAGTACTCAGATGTCCTCTTGAGCCACACTTGCGGTATGTATGCAGTGGCCCAGGGTGAAAACATGTGCCTTTATCCCTGCCACTATAAGTGCTCACTGGCAGATAAACACCAGTATACATTTAGAGTAACTTTATCTTAAACTTCCACACACACACACACCCCCGTCTTCACTTGTACAATGTCTATAATGGGGTCTGATTTTCTAACACATCACATCTCTATTTTAAAGAAAATTTCAAAGATTAAGTGTAACACTTCTTAGCTGATTACCTTAACTTTGCAACTGAAGATCCAACAAGGGAGGGAAGTGATCGTAAACTGGGCCATAGTGCTGGCCAGCTGATCCCTTCCACTTCCCAGTCTGACTGCCCTGCCCCCATGCTCAGACATTTTTTGACATCTAACCAGGGAGAGCATGGGGGCGCGCCCCATTGAAGCTTATGGGAAAGGATGTCACTAAGTTTTTACAGATGTTTAAGCAACCTTTGAAAAAATGAAGGCCACTACTCAACTAATAGTGTTAGTAAGTCAGTGTTGGATGTTTGTAGCATTTCTGACAGAGACTTTGTTATACTCAAAATTCTTCTTAATACTAACAGAGCTATAACAAATTCACTGCAAAATGCTTTTTGCTAATTTCTAGCACAAGAGGATGATGCCCAAGTTGAAGTCTCATCAAGGCATCTGTCAACAGAAGAAAAAAGTTCTATAAAAATCAGCACTGCATCATGATGTTCAATCCATCTTGTCACTAAGAATTTTCAGTCTGCTGGTTTTATTTTTACTAGAAGAATTGTTTCCCAGATATTCTTCCAAGCATCTTATTCTTGAGGCAGAGTGATTGATAAAGTTTATGGCAATGATAGTAGATCCACAGTCACGAACAGGCGCAACCCTACTGCGTTTGCTGATGGTCAAGTTTGGACAGTGAACTACACAGTGGATATACAGTAGCACTGGCCAGGATGCAATACCATACTTTGTTGTATTATAGCAAGCACTGCAGCATACTGCAGGGGACAGTGTATGTCAATGGCAATTAAGCTCATTTATCATGCAGTATTTTGTGACATATCATTTACTGCAAGTTATTGCATTGCGTCATAGCTGTCTCCATTGTAGGTGGCCGTTAGATGCTTTTGTCTGATTTCTGCTTGAGCATCCCCAAAGCTGTCCATTCATATTACTGGCACTGTCATGCTCCTATACAACTACATTATTTAGATCAAGGTTTAGACCCTTAAGTTCTGCTAAAATTGTATTTTCTGCTCACTGAGTAGTGCAGAGGGCTGAGGTGCTTGCGTCTTACCTACCGGCATGCTGGTGACCCAGGTTCAGGAATGTAGGCATACAACTTATTGCATCTAGTATTATTATTAATACGAAACACATACAGTAGAGCTTATTAGTACATGTACCAAATGCAAGCCTAGGCCTCTCTGGACCTCTGTGTATAGCTGGATATCAGCTTTCCTTTATATTAGCTCTGCCGAGGCAGGACACACACATACACAGACACACACTCAAGGCCTACTTTTAGAGAATAACAGAAGTGGAAATTTACCAGAATTGCAAAAGCATACTGTTATGAGAATATATAAAAACATGGTTGTTTTCCACATGCCAGACTTATGAATCCCTGTGAGCACACCTCTCAACATCCTGCCTCATAAATCAGGGACAAGGCTTAAAAAAATCAGGGACAAAAGTTTAAAATCAGGGACAGATCTTATAAATTGGTGGCATCCACTCAGGAAACTGGTAGAATAAGTGGTGTAGTGTAAAATGCATTTTCTAAGGAAGAACACATCTGTAACATTAATGTTTGACATCATTTTATGCTTGCAACCCCCACTGTTTGGTCATGGAAACACAATTTTTAGGAGGGACAGAGTAAAACTTTGAGGTAAAATCAGAGACGTCCCTGAAAATCAGGGACAGTTGAGAGGTATGCCTGTGAGAGGCAAGTAGGGTTGCTTAGTTACCTACTGCTAAGAGATAGTGCTGAAAATACCCAAGGCCAAACATGTGAGAGGCATCTCACATGACATGGACAAGCAGCCTTGGAAATGTTGCTGAGATGCCTTAGTTACATGAGGGTTCTTGTACGTGTCACTTAACTACACACAAAGCTTGGTATAAGTATGAGTCCAGTAGAGCTAAGGATCTGGTGATGTGGATTCCATCTTGAAAGATCTCAGACCAGCACCCATCTCCCCAGGAAGATAATTCTTGTCAAGTTATCTGTACTTGTGTGCTAACTACTACATGATCTTAGTCTAATAGGATTATGCCATGCTTTGTACTGCTATATGTGCATGATACTGCTGAACAAAGAAGCTTATTTCCATTACTTGTGTCCAGTATGGTTATTTGTGATTGGTGTACTGAATATACCACAAAAGTTTCCTTGCAAAGTAGCAACTCTGGTGTGTTCCCCTGGGACCTGGAAAAGGGTGGGGTCTGAACCTGAATGCAGTTGTGCCATTAGCAATACAAGCTGGGGGTGGCAATTTTAAAGGTTCATAACCTTTTTGCTGCTGCTAAGTGAAGAACTAGGTAGCCCCATAATTAGGATGTTTAGTTTGTGGTCCAAGAGGACTCAATTAGCCAGGTAGGAGGGAGACTATTATTGCAGAAGTTTTGGCTAAACATACTGTAAGTTAGATGACTTTTGCAAGTATGCCCCATGGAAGACAGATCTGTGGGATTTCATTGTTGTTGTTTTTGTGACTAGCCATGAGGCTCAGACACTAAGCAAGGAAGCTAGACATAAAGGAGACCTCTGGAAATGTGTTAAGCAACAGTTTCCTTTAGAATCAGATAAGAATATGGTTACTGTTTTGACTTTGTGGGACAAAGTCAAATATATTAGGAAGCTTGTGACAGAGTTGTTAGACAGACTGCTAGTGCACTTGAAATGTAAAACCTGTGATAAGTTCAGATATGTGCATCAGTGCGTGGACCATAAAGGAGCCATGCATATGCAACACAAACTAGGGGCGGAGACTGATTTCTCCAAATATCACCAGAAGTATAGGAGATTGCAAGCTTTAGAAGACAAAGGTTAGGAGCATGAAGGAAAGCATCTGCATACCACATATCCTTAACCTTTAACTTTACAGTCTCCTTTCTCTATTATGGGGTGGCCATCCACATTTCTTCCTGTCTCATCTTATCTTCTCTACATCTTAGTTAAACTTGTTTTTTTAGAATCCTCTCAATGCTCTGACTTCTCTTTCCCTAAATACAGACAAATACACACACACACACACACACACACACACACACACGTAAATATATGTTGCTTAAGAAGAGCAGCTGTTAGGAAAAGCTTTGACTTTTAGTGATGTGTGTCAGTGGGGTTATGAAATTTATGTTATTTTATGCTTTGAAATGCTCAGATATTATCATGCCACTGTGTGTTGTGTGAATTTGTACTGAGGATTTATTTTTCTACTCTCAGTAAGCAAGAAGGAAAACTTGTTCAATGCTAAGTGCTTTAGGGAACATCAGTCAGTACTGACTTGTTTTTGTCTTCGGAGAGAAAGAGAGAGTAATGCATTTAAGGATATGATTTTGTTTTGCAGTTTTATATAATTCCTTATATGTGATGACATCAATGCTCTTGATAATAGTGCTATTTGATATTTTGGTTTGAATATTTTTTGACATATTCTGCTTTAAATATTTTTGCATTATTCTGTGCTTGAATGTGTATGCATGTTTCTTATAAAAGTACATAGAGATACTTTACAGGAAAAGTATGGTATTTTATGAACTAATGTGATTTAACATTCACCTTATTGGTCCTATGTGATTATAGCAAGAATAAAACAGCAACTTCCAAAGCAGCATATCAACAAAGGCAAAGCAGAAAACAACGCATGCACTCCTGAGTGCTGACATAAAATAGCAAACCAGGTGCTGCCATACCAGAGACCTTATTCTGTGTGGGACTTCATCCATGCCCCCCCAATAATAAATATAATCTCCTCTGGGGGAGGACACTGGTGACAGGAGAAACTCAGGAGGGGGCTACTCGAGGGGGTGGACACTAGTTGACAGGGGGAGAACATTGGGGAGGGCAACCTGCAGGTGTGGGAAGCAAAGTCAGAAGGGTGAGGGAATGGGAGTGCCACAATCTGAGGAAAAAATTAAAAAAAACACCACCACAGAACCAACAAAACAAACACAAAAAGTGTGCCCTGCACTCAGTCCCAAGCCCAGGTCCTCCAGCCACAGAGGCAGTGACTGAATCCACTAGACCAGACAGCCAGCTTAGAACTGGGATGCTGAAACAAACTCCATATCCTGCACAATGACCACTCCCTACTACCAACAGAAGTGCTAAACTTGCAGTGTGGTAAAAAGAGCACATCACCCATTTCACAGTCACGATTCTGACTTTGTTGAAATTGAATCACCAAAATTGATTTGCTATATTCATGGGACACCCCCTATTTTCTGGGGGAGGGATTCTAGGTAGCTGCCAGCCTTCCACCACATTCACTGGTTTGAACCTAGTGAAAGGAAGGAAGGGAGTACAATGCTTAACTGTTAACTGGAACATGAAGGTTCTCCTGCTGTTTGTTTTTTTATTGTTGCTTTTGCTTATTTTGAAGTTACTTAAAGCTTTTCTGTTTCATTGGCACATTTGGGCCATCTGAGTTGCCAGGTAGTTCTAACACTTGGTATACTCCTTTTGTATAAGCATCAAGTTTTTCTTGTACCATCAATCAATCAATCAATCAAAATATTTATTTAACCAGGCAGACACCGTTGAGCAAGCTAATTTTTGAGGTAGACCTCGGTACCATATTGTCTGTTTAGTATAAGAGATTTAGAATTTTACTTTTATTTTATTGCTTTTTGGTTTTCTTTTCTCCCTTTGTCCGAAGGGAGGGGGAGCACATTTTCAAAAGAGGCATGTTTAAACTAAACTGTCTCATTACAGGTTTATCTGACAGCCTTGAGTCTACTGTCTCATTACAGGTTAATCTGATAGCCCTGAGTCCTAGCTCAAGAAGGAGTGACTGGAATGCAGTACATAGATAATGACCTTTACTCTCTGAACAGGAGTTTTAATTAAATGGAATGATGTTTCTATTGTACAACTCACTTTTTATTTTTAGCATTTTAAGGTTTTGGCATTTTATCATGAACATTCCCCTGTGTGATATGCATACACAGTCAGTAGTGTGAACTCAGAATTGTTCATGAAGGGAGGGGGCTGACTTTTGGGAAAGCTTGCAGTCAGTGTACCTCTACAGTACCTTTGTTTTTCTGGTAATTTCTACAGTCTGTTATGGAATTGCATGGTAAAGCCAACTCCATGGATCTACACCCAACTCGATCTCCCTTCAAAACAAAAAGCTTGGGGGGGAGCATGGACCTTCCTTCAGTATGCTCTCACAATCTGTGGCAAGCTTCCCAGAAAAACAAATTAAACCTATTCACCTAACTGCTTTCTGACTGTAGCTGATTCCGAACTGTTCAAGAAGGCATAAAAGAAATTGCAACTTATTTCTGTGGTACCTGATGTGCACATGGGAGGTCATGAGGGTCAAATAAAACCATTTTGAAACTGCAAACAGTTGGGTGGTAGTCAGATATGTATATATATATATATATATATATATATATAGATATAGATAGATAGATAGATACATTCATTGCAAAACTTTGTTAATGCATCAGTTAGGGTTGTTACTAAAGCAACAAAGACAGGGAAATGGGGTGTTAGGGCACCCACACCCTGCAGACACTGACAGGCATCAGGGGTGTGTATTGGGGTCATCAGCCCTAATTCTCACCTCATTCCATAAGTAAATAACCTGAGATGGCTACAGTATAGGAGAATGGGGTGAGCAATAGGTCTGATGACCCCAAGGCACATCCCTGATGCCTGTCAGTGTCTGCAGGTTGGGGGTGGGGTGTTAGGGTTGTTAACCCTAACACCCCATTTCCCTGCTTTTGTCACTTTAGTAACAACCCTAACTGATGCATTAATGAAGTTTCTTGCAATAAATTTCCTTTTTCAGATAGTATAATCATATCCTTACATGTGTGGGAGTGCAGGGCCCTCTAGGCACTGCACTCCCATCCCTTATGCATTTACTGTATGTATATAGCCAAGATAACTTTGTCAGTTTTTGACATTTTGACCCCAAATCTTCAACATAGTCTTCATTTCACCCACCCCATTATTTCATTTGATTTCAATTTTTTTTATACTGAAAGATCTGAGGGCTAATGACCCATTTTCACAGATGTCCAGTGTTACAAATGCATATAGTTAAACAAATTACAATAAACACTTAAATACAATAGTTAAAAATCAATTATAGCACTTGCATACAGATTTCATCAGCATACTTTAACAGCAGTCCAGAGTTATAAAAACAGTAGACACTTACAAACAACAGTTAAGGTCAATTATTGCACTTACATACAGAATTTATCAATAAAGGCTCCTTAACTTTCCCTTGAAACTAAACATTGTGGGGACACCTACTATGATACTGGGTAGTTTATTGTAAGTAATGATAGGTAAAAAATGTATGGAATTTTGAGCAAACTTTGTATGATAGAACGGGACCATAAACAAAAATCTACTACGCATTCTAGTATTTACTGAATGTTCATTTCTGACAAACAAGGTGGTTATACTTTGTGGAACCAGACCAGGTTAAATTTTATGAAGAAACAATAATGAACAAAAGTTAAAATGTTTATCTAAGAATAAACAATTAAATAAACTATATAAATGACAGTGATGCGTAGACCTTGGACAATCTATGGCAAATTAAATAATACTAAGATATGTTGACCTTAGTTTAGTAAACATTCCTTTAGTCGTATAGGAGTAGATAACTGAATCATAGTCCAGCAATGACAGTAAAAGACTATAAGTCAATATATACCTGACTTCATCTGTGAGACTTTTCCTTAGTCTATAAAGAAAACCCAATCTTTTGTGGTGAAGCTTACCAATTAGGTCAGTGACATGAGGCTCATATGAGAGGTGTGAGTCCAACAGTAGACCAAGACACCTGAACACCCTTACTTGCTCAATTTGATTACCAAAATTGTCACACAATAATATTTCAGATGTGGTATATTTCCTAGAACTAGAAAAAAAACATTGTTTTGTTTTAGTAGAGTTTAGTGCTAATCTGTGAACTTCAAACCAAGAGTTTAATAGACTAAATTCAGATTGCAATGTTGCAGTAGTATGGGTAAATCACATCCAGAGCAAAAAAGAACTGCATCATCTGTGTATACAATAAGTTCAGTATGTTTGAATAAACTGGAGAGTAAATTAACAGAGACAGAAAAAAGCAAGGGTCCCATAGGTAAAAATTGAAGAATCTGTGGCAAAACACCATTCTGTGCCACAAGTGCAGAAAGTCTTTTCAGGCAGTATGTGAGAAATGGCAGCTGTACTGTTTATAAGGTGGTGTGAAAATATGGCTCTGTTAAAAATCTGGAGTGAAAATATTAAAAATTGGCAGTTATGCATGTACATAGGAAAATGTCAACAACCGTGCATAACCTGGGAGTTTTTTGGGTATTTTTGCTCCAAATTTTCAACATGGGCTTTTTGAGGGCAACACCTTAGGAATGCTGGACTGTCATTTGGTTATTCATTCCAGAAAAGTGATTTCACACAGTAACTGTGCCATTCTGCACCACAGGTGCAAAAACATATTTCAGGCAGGATATCAGAAATGACAGCTATACTGTACATACTGTAAGGTGGTGTGAAAATATGGCTATGCTGAAAATTTGGAGTGGCCATATTAAAAATTGACAAAGTTACATGAGTGTGTAGGAAAATTTCAATGACAGCACTTAACTCGGGTGTTTTTTGGTATTTTTTCTCCAAATTTTCAACATGAGCTTTTTGGGATCCCACCCCATGAACACTGGCATTGTCATTTCATTACTCACTCCTGAAAGATGATTTTGTGCAGAATCCAGGAAAGCACCTTATGGGTCCAATTAATGAAACAACAGTGACAGTGTTCATGAAGAGGGGTTCCCAAAAGCCCTTGTTGAAAATTTGGTGAAAAAATACCTTAAAATGGGTAAGATATCAACATAAGTTGAAAACACCTTTGACAGCCATTATACGGCACTTACCTTGATTCTTCATTTTGCAGTTCAGCTTTGAAGAGTACAGACGTGTCCCAGTCCACAGAAGATGACAGAAGACCATCACTGCTGGTACGTATAGGGCAACAAGGGGGCGTGCTAGTGCTCAGTGTGATGGGGAGAGAGTCAGGGGAGATGACAAGGAACCATTTTCTTTTTCTCCAGAATAAAAAAAAGATGGGGGACTATTTTCTTTCTTTTCTTCAAGGGAAGAATCTCACTCTTGGGAGACACTTGGGTGGGCTCCCCAGTGTGCCATACTGCTGGGGGGGCAGTCTATATATAGGGACACTGGGAGTGGTCTCCCCAGTGTCTGAGACTGGTGGATGGGATTACATTGCCAACAGAGGGATTGGGCACCCTACTGTCAGCAAATGAAGTAAAAAACATGTTTTGAGACACTGGGAGTTGGCTACCCAGTGTCCAACAGTGGAAGGGGGCTTACAATTCTGACAGTGGAATTAGACACCCCACTGTCAGCAAATAAACATAAAAGCATGACAATGGAAGGGTTTGAAGAGGGTACCACTAGACATGGGGCAACATAAGGGGGGGCTGCCACTAGACACCAGGGATACAGGAAGATAATGGGTGGGCAGGGATGCCACTAGACAACCAGGCTCCCTGTGACACTATAAACCCTGCTTATGAAAACAAGCTACCCTCCCTACAGAAACAAGCAGCCTCCCTATGAAAACAAGCTTGTTTTCACATGGCACATCTATTTTTCCCAGTTGAATAACTTTTGAACAGATTAATATTTTTTCATCAAACCTTAAAAAGGTACATCTGTGACACAAAGGTTTTCAACCCTGAAATTTTCAGACCACAACCATAAGCCGTTTCCGAGAAACAGCTGTTGAAAGAAATTGAAAAAAAGTCACTGGGAAAAAAATATTAACATTTAGCATTTTCCACTACTCTGTATCTCTAAAACCACAGAAGGGATTCCCACAAAATTTGGTACATCCAGAGACCTGCCCTAGTGGCAAAGCATGCCAAATTTGTGCAACTTCCTTGAACAGTTGCAAAGTTATTAAGGTGTGAAATATGAGGTTTAATATTAAACAGCTAGGTCAACCCTAACTATACTGGCACTACTGCACCAGTAAAAAATATATATATATATATTCATGGCAAAAAAATCCATTTAATGCATCAGTTAGGGTTGTTCCACAGTGACAAAAGTAAGGAAATTCGATGTTAGGGTTGAAATCCCCCCCTTGGACCCACCCCCCAGCCAGCATTGGGGTGTGCATTGGGGTCATTGGCCCTAGCTCTCACCCCATCACATGTGTAAAGAAACTGAGGGGGTGAACTGTTGGAGAATGAGGTGAAAGTTAGAACTGACGACCCCAACGCAGCAATGCCAGCTGGGTGGTGCAGTGGGGGGGTCTAAGGGGGGGTTCAACCCTAACATCAAATTTCCTCACTTTTGTCACTGTGGAACAACCCTACTGATGCATTAAATGGATTTTTTTTTTGCCATGAAGTTCCCTTCTTTTTGAGAATGAAGACAATAAATAGTGAATGAAATGTGGTGGTGGGAGCACATGCCCTTCAGGCCCCATGCTCCTACCATGTGATTTTTACTCAAATAGTAACGGTAACTGCAACAGAAATGCAAGACTAAATGGTAATGCACATGGTGATGGAAACGTAAATGGTAACGCAAACGTTAGCAGAAGTGCAAGAGCAAAGTGACGCTAAAGTGAACAGTAATGTAAATGGAGATGCAAATGCAATTTCGTATGGAAACACAAACCATAATGCACACGGTCATGGTACCATAATTGTAAACACAAATGGGTAATGGTAACAGCAACAATAATGCCAAAGGAAATAGAAATGCAAACGCAATCGCCTACAGAAACACAAACAGTAACATGCACGGTCACGGTACCGCAATAGTAAATGCAAATGGTAATGGTAACAGTAACAATAATGACAAATGAAACAAAAATGCAAACACAAGCATGTATGGAAATGCAAACCGTAACATGCATGGGCACGGGAACGCAATTGGAAATGGAAATGCTAATGCTTAGAACAACGATTATGCAAAACAAAAGACAAAGGCAAACAGTAGAGCATCTGCAAACACAAATGGTAATGTGCACAGTGATGCAAACAGAAACAGTAGTGGAGATGCAAATGCTAACAGTAACGCAAGCGCAAGCGCAAAAGAAAACGCAAAGAGTAACGCACACGGTGGCATACACGGGAACGTTAGCATAAATGGGTACAGAAACACAAGGGGAAATGCTAAGTGTAACAGTAACTAGAGTGCACACCCTGCTTTTCCCCTACAGCTGCACTGAGAAACACACTGACCACAAAGAATGTATGCATAATAATAGCCCTCAGAGTAGAAAAAAAGGTGTTGCAGTACTAAATTGCTTATATCTCAGGAACCATACAACGTAGAGAAAAATTTAAATGTCATATGACTCATGACTTTCCTGGCTAGGTTTTCATTTCTTGATGAAAAATCCATATCTCACACCGTTTCCGAGATACAGGCCCCAAAAGGTGCGGTGGACACCGCAATGTTAGTCTATGGGAAAAAAGTAAACTTCGGAGTACCGTAACTTTTCATTCCTGCAATATTTTGTCACCAAACCACCGAAATGCAGATCTATGAGATTTTGGCTGCCTTCCCTCCAAATTTCAGCCCAAAAGACCAAACCATTCTTTTGCAGCAGGGTGGCAAACAATTCCTGTCATTTTGGCCATAGTGTTGAAAAGTAGTGTTGTGATTTGTGACACTTTTTGCAAAAAAGTGTGACAGTGTCGCAGGTGCAACACTACTTTGTGACACTATTTTTCCCAAAAAAAAATTTCTGGAGTGTTTAACCCCAAAATAAAGACATGGCTAGCATCCTCAGGGCTCGTCTAGGTAAACACAAAAATAATTATGTCCCTAGATGGTCCCAATTTTAAATGCCAAGCATTTCTGTGACCAGTAACTGAAAAAAAATGGCAGATTTGTGACTACTAGGGTCATTTGCAACACTAAAAAAGTGCATTTGTGACACTGTCAAACTTTTTGTTAACTTTTCACATTGACTATAATGAGAAACTTGTTTTTTGAATAACATTTGAACTGTTCAATATTTTTTCACAAAATCTTCAAAAGGCACATCGGGGACCCTGGTTGCATGTTCCCTGAAGTTTTCAGACCAGTCTTGCAAACCGTGAGACCTGTAGGCAAGAGCAAAGAATGCATAAAAAACATAAATGTGCCCCAAAATGTTGCTTAATAACTCCACAGCCATATATCTGACTGGTACAAAAGTTGGCAGATCCCAAGATCTGTGGTTATGCCCCATGCCTGCCATATTTCAGGCAGATCCATTGAAAGGTGGCAAAGTTATTCAGGTGCAAAGTTTCACCATTTAACATTTAATGGGGTACTCAACCCTAACTATGGTAGCACTACCGTGCTACCATAATATATATATATATATATATATTAGAGGCAAAAAACTCTGTTTAATGCATCAGTTAGGGTTGTTACAAAGTAACAAAAGTGAGGAAATTCAGTGTTAGGGTTAAAAGCCCCCCTTGGACCACCCCAGCACACCCCCCCAACCAGCATTGGGGTGCGCATTGAGGTCATCAACTCTAACTCTCACCCCATCACATGTGTAAATAAGCAGAGGTATAGGAGAATGGGGAGAGTTAGGACCGACGACCCCAATGTGCACCCCAATGCCAGTTGGGGGGTGGGCTGGGGTCCAAGGAGGGCTTTCAACCCTAACACCAAATTTCCTCACTTTTGTCACTGTGGAACAACCCTAACTGATGCATTAAATGGAGTTTGTTGCCTCTAATGTCCCTTCTTTTTGAGAATGAGGACGATAAATAGTGAATGGAATGCAGTGGCGGGAGCATGGGGCCCAAAGGGCCCCGCACTCCCACCACATGATGTCCTGTTACATAGTGACAGGAACTGCAATGCAAACACTAGCAGCAATGGTTACGCACATGGTAAAGCAAACATAAATGGTAAAGCAAACTTTAATAGAAACGCAAGCGTAAAGTGACGCCGAGGCGAACAGTGATGTAAACGGACACACATGTACGTATGAAATCACAACTGGTAACGTGCACAGTGATGGCACCAGTACTGTAAATGCAAATGTTAAGTGTTAAAGCAAAGAGAATGCCAAACATAGCAGAAAAGAAGACGCGAACAGAATCGTGCATGTAAACATGAACCGTAACACGCACGGGCACAGTATCGCAATTGTAAATGCAAATGGTAAAGTTAACATGAATGATAACACCAAAGGAAACAGAAACATAAATGCAAACATAAACGCGTACATAAAAGCAAACCATAACGCGCACAGTCACATTACCCCAATTGTAAATGCAAATGGTAATGGTAACAGCAAAAATAACACCAAATGAAACATAACACAAAAGGAAACACAAGCACGTATGGAAACACAAACTGTAATACTGGAGTACTGTGTGCAGTTCTGGAGACCCAATCTCCACAAGGACATAGACAAGATGGAAGCTGTCCAGAGGAGGGCAACTAAAATGGTGCAGGGTCTTCACTGGAAGACATATGAAGAGAGACTAAAGGAGCTTAATATGTTTAGCATCAAGGAAAGGAGGGGGGGACATGATAGAAACTTTCAAGTACTTCAAGGGAATCAACAAAGTCCAAGAGGGTAGCATCTTTCAAAAAAAAGAGGTGTGCAAGAACAAGGGGGCACAATTTGATAGAGGGGGGACGGCTCAGAGGTAATGTAAGGAAGTATTTTTTCACAGAGAGGGTTGTGGATGCATGGAATGGCCTTCCGGAGGAGGTTGTGGAGTCAAAAATAGTGGCTGAATTCAAGCATGCATGGGACAGCCATAAGGCAATTCTAGGGGGTGGGGGTAGAAAGAAGTATGCTGCTGGTTAACTAAGATCTGCAGCTTATCCATTAGTTAGGGAAATGGGTAGACTGGGTGGGCCAAGCAGTCCTTATCTGCCATCAAATTCTATGTTTCTATGTTTCTATGTAATGCGCATGGGCACAGTAACGCAATAGGAAATGCAAATGGTAACAGCAACAGCAACGAAGACGCAAAACGAAAGACAAACACAAATGCAAAAGAAACGGCTGCTGTAAATGCTAATGCCAATGCACATGGTGATGCAAACTGAAATGCAAACATAAACAGTAGTGGAAACGCAAATGGTAACAGTAATGCAAATGTAAGCGCAAACAGGAACGCAAAGTGTAACACACATGGTGGAGTACATGGGAACAGTAACGCAAATGGGTACATAAACGCAAGTGGAAACAGTAACTGTAACATTAGCAGAAGCGCATACCCTGGTTTTCCCCAACAGCTGCATAGAGAAACACAATGTGTTCAAAGAATGTATGCATATTACTGGGCCTCGGAGCCAAAAATGAGGTGTTAGAATACTAAATTGCTTATATCTCAGTAACCGTACAACGTAGAAAAAAAATGTTTCACATGATTCATGATTTTCCTGGCTATGTTTTCTCTAAATGCGTATGTCATGACAAAAATTCCATATCTCGCACCATTTTCGAGATACAATCCCCAAAGGGCGTGGCGTACGCCACCATGTTAGTCTATGGGGGAAAACATCAACTTTTTAGAGTACTGTAACTTGCCATCCATGCAATATGTTTTCACCAAACCACAAAAGGCACATCTGTGAGATGTTGGCTGCCTTCCCTCCAAATTTGAGCCCAAAAGACCAAAGCGTTCTTTTGCAGCTGGGTGGCAAAGACCTCCTGCCATTTTGGCCATAGTCTTGAAAAGTAGTGTCGCAATTTGTGAAAGCTTTTGCAAAATTTTGTGAAAGTGTCACAAGTGTGACACTACTTTGCCACACTACTTTTTCCAGAAACTTGAAAAACATATTTCTGGGGTGTTTAACCCCAAAATAAAGACATGACTAGCATCCTGAGGGTCTGACTAGGTGAACACAAAAATAATTGTGCTCCTAGAGGGTCCCAATTTTAAATGCTAAGCATTTTTCTGATCAGTAACTGAAAAAAATGGTGGATTTGAGACACTACTAGGGTCATTTGCGACACTAAAAAGTGCATTTGCGAAAGTGTTGAACTTTTTGTTAACTTTTCTCATTGACTTATAATGGGAACTTGTTTTTTGAATAACTTTTGAACTGTTCAATATTTTTTCATGAAAACTTCAAATGGCACATTGGAAACCCAGGCCACACATTCCCTGATGTTTTCGGACCAGTCGCGCAAACCATGCAACCTGTAGGCGAGAGCAAAGAATTCACAAAAAAGTGTAATTGCACTTTAGGTTGTTGCTTAGTAACTCCACAGACGTATATCCAACCGGTACTGAAGTTGGCAGGTCCCAAGATCTAACATGCCCAACTATGCCTGCCACATTTCAGGCAAATCCGTTGAATAGTGGTAAAGTTAGTAAGGTGCAAAGTTTCACCCTTTAACATTAAAAGTGCTACTCAACCCTAAATATGGTAGCACTACTATATATATATATATATATATATATATATATATATATATATATATATATATACACAGTAGTAGTCACAGACACTGCCAGCTATTTCCAAATATCTGTGATATTGCCAGAAATATCTGATGCTTTTAGGCATTTAAACAGTAGGGCGCAGAGAGAAGCTCTTCAGAAATTTTGCAAAACATCTTGAAATAGCCGCAATGTATGGCTACCACTGTGTATATATATATATATATATATATATATATATATATATACTGTATATATATATATATATATATATATATATATATATATATATGTTATAGGGCGCAGTTGCACCCCTATAGTTAGGGTTGAGTAGGCACTTTAATGTTAAACCCCAATGTTTGCACGTTAATAACTTTGCAACCTTTTCAACAGATCTGTACAAAATTTGGAATGCGCAGCCTTGTATGGTACATCTCTTGATTTACCAAGTTGCGTTTCAGTCAGACTTACAAGTTTTGTGCAGCGAAGTGCTGGAAAATGTATTTTTTGCCATTTTTGATGCATGTTTTGCCCATCATGTTGTGACCACACCATGTGGTTTTTTGGTCTGCAATTTGGAACATAGAAAGAGTATGGGTCAAAGAACAATCCAGCACTGATTTTGTTAAAGAATAGTAATCCATTCCAAAGTTATTTAATTTAAAATTTTTGGGTTCTGAGCATGCTCAGTTCACTCCAAGATTTATATGTATGTTTTGCGAAAGAGGATTAGGCTCACAGTCAAGGATTTTGTCAGCTCATGAAGGAGGATTTTAAAAAATCCTCGCCCGTCAGAAAAATTCCTTGCCTGTGAGCCACCATCTTGTTTTCATTTTTTGCCCCCAAACAAAATGTAGTTTCCTCCACGGGTGACGTCTTGTTGTAATAAAGCATTGGTTTTGTTCAGGGTAACACCCTCTACAAACCCATACTTTTGGTTTGCTTCGTATTGTCTAAACAATAGGTTTTTCAAATTTAAAAATTCTTTGACCGCATCTCGCTTACGATCCTCTTTCGGGAGCTGTCAAAATCATAGTCTGCGAACCGATCATGTTTCGCAAGGTAGCAGAATCCTTGTCCATCACTTAGGGACCAGATGTCCCTTCTCACAGATGAGGATTGATTTGACGGTCAAGGATTTTGCTACCTCATGAAAGAGGATAGGCTGGTGGACTGTGATTTTGTGAGCTCATGAAAGGGGATTGGTTTTTTGAATCCTCTTTCATCAGTTGACAAAATCGCATTCCGCAAGCTGTCAAAATCCTAGTCCGCCACCCAATCCTCTTTTGCGAGGTAACAAAACCCTTGACCAGATGACCAAAGTCTAATGGTCAAGGATTTCAATAGGATGGCAATTTTGACAGCTCATGGACGGGGATTGATCTGATGGTCAGGATTTTGCTACCTCACAAACTAGGAATTTTGAAACTTTTAAAAACGTTCCCACTGCATTGTAAATTAATGGTTTGGGCTTTTGACTTGCAATTTACAGGTTATTAAGGCGATGTCCTAGAGATGTGAATTATCATATTTAGGTGTTGGAAAGTTAAGCAGTTCCATAGATATTACATCAGGAAGTAGAGATTGTTCCCATAGGATAACACTGTGGCACCCATAGCAACTTTGGGTGCCTGTATCTTGGAAATGGAGGGCCTGCACTGCCAGCAATGCATATCATTATGCTCTCATTGAAAGCTTGGTGAGTCCCATGCTTCTACCAGCACATGCTATTTACTAGTTATATTGCACTATTTCAGAAAGTAAGGGATTTTCTTTTTCCTAGTTGGTACGGTTCCTGAGATATTGGCATATTATCAGTGCAAGGGTTACTGGCTGTATGGGGCTGCTGTATGGCTGCGTAGGTATGTGTAAGTGGGAGCACAGGGCCCAGAGGGCCCGCACTCCCACAGATGCATATCATTATGCAGACATGGTCAGCTTGGTGGACTCCACGCTCCCAACAACACATGCTATGTACTAGTTATATCACACTTTTTCAAAAAGTGAGGGAATTTTTTTTTCTCATTGATAGGGTTTCCAATATATTGGCAAATTACTGTTAGAAGGGTTCCTTGTGTGATGGGGTTGCTGTTTGGCTCCGTGGTTATGTGTAAGTGGGAGCGCAGGGCCCTCCCACAGATGCATGTCATTATAGTCACATGGGCAGCTTGGTGGGGTCCTGTGCTTCCACCAAGACATGCTATTTACTAGTTTTATTACACTTTTTCAAAAAGTAAGGGAATTTTTTTTCTAGCTGCTAGGGTTTACGAGATATTGGCAAATTGCTGTTATAAGGGTTCCTTGCCCTATGGGGCTACTGTATGGATCTGTAGTTATGTGTAAGTGGTAGCGCATGGGCCCAGAGGGCCCAGTGCTTCCCTGAGGCAGCATGTTATTGTACTCACATGGGCAGCTTGGTGTGCCCCACGCCCCACCAACACATGGGCCCACCCTCAAGGGGTTGTTCAGCACAAGCTGCAGCAACAGCAGCTTGCGCCCAGTGCCCCATGTGCCACGGACCCTGCACCAGATTCTGGTACAGAAGGGGTCCTGGCACCTAAGTCCCAATGCTTGTGGGGGCCTCAGTCATGTGGCAAATGCATGGCGCATGGGAGGGTTCACCGCAAGCCCCTTGGACTGTCGACTGCACAGTCCATCAGAATAGGGACCGGCCGTGGGGTGTGTAGAGGGATGTGCTGGTCCCCTGCTCTGTCTGGGGATGGGGAGACACTACCTGCATGGGTGGGGGGTATGGGGCACCAGTGGGAGGGCTGATGGTATTTGTCCTGGTACCAACTGGGACACCAAGATCTGGAGGGGGCACTACCAACATGCTGAGGGGCACATCGAGGATCGGGTGGGCCCTCCTGCCCTGGATGCCCAATGGGGGCACAATGTGGATGGAAGGTCCACTATTTGGCACTTCTGGAGCATGGTGGGGTTGGGGAGGTGGGACACGCTACACTACCCATAGGACAGCTCATGCAGGGGACTTAGAATTTCTCCCACTGGGTGCTGTCTGTGAATAGCAAGCTGCAGCTTGTGCTGGCACAGTCTACCTAGTGCCATGTCACAGGGCAGTGCAGGGCACAGGGCTGGCACAAGCTCTGTTTGGGGCAGACGGCCTGCTGCCGATGCAGGAGACCTTTGTGAATTGCATGGAGGCAGCCCTGGATGCAAGGTGCACCTTGCACCATATCTGTTTGGTGCAAGCAGCTTGTGTCAGACACAGGGCTTTGAGAATCGGGCCCTTGGTATTTAGTTGTTATATAGTATTACACCTTTTCAAAAAGTAAGGACATTTATTGCAGGAAACTGTTTAATGCATTTGTTGGGGTCAAAGTGACAAAAGTGGGAACATGAGACATTACGGTTGAGTGCCTAAGCACTCCACCTCACCCACATACTACACAGACTGACAGATGATGGGGCGTGCCATGGGGTCATGAGGCCTGTCACCCCATTCTTCTTAACTGTAGTGTGTTAACCTGTTTACACATGGAATGGGTGAGAGTTAGGCTCCCCCATCTTTCGATCCCCACCCCTTCTTTTCAAAATTATGGAAATTCATTGCAAATGAAACTGTGTTCAATGCAGCACTTAGGGTGGGGTGACTAAAGGTGGGGGGTTGGGATGCCACAGTTGAGGGCCTAAGTCTTGAATCAACTTCTACCTCGTCTCCTTTTGGAGACAACAGATTACAGTTATACTTTATTTTTTTGTACATTATACCAATGCATGGCATTTCTAGGTCATTTTCCCCTTCCTCCCTCCCTCCCCCACCCAGTCCCTCCCTCTCTCGGTTTCTGCATGCGCCTGCCCCATCCCTCCTCCAAATGCTTGTACATATTCATGAAGGAAGTTGTTTAGGCTTACAAAGAAGAGACAGAAGGAGTTTTTGATTTGGAACTTTTTTTTTGTTTTGTTTGTTTTTTTTTATCAGAAGTTTCAGATTGTTACATCAACAAACAACACAAAATAAATTACCATAGTATGTACTATTGTTTTACTGTTTATTGTATATAATATATATATATATATATATATATATATATATATATATATATATATATATATATATATATATGACAAAGAACCTCTGTGCGCAAGCACTGAGGCAAGGGTTACCCCAAAGGGCACTTGGCTGGGAAGCCAAGTTTCAAAGAAATACAAAGTCACACATGACCCCACAATGCAAAGCATCATGGGCTGCATATGCAAATCACCACAGAATATTATGCTGGTTCAACTTTAAGCAGAAATGCATGGAGCTGAAAGGCCTCTCACACAGTTTGCAAAGGGTGCCAACAGAAGACATAGACATGTGTTTTGTCCTACTAGGACTCATCAGTATGCCTCATCTGTCTGTTCTCATCACATTTATTATACTGTGTGAGAAGAATGGAAACAGATATGTGATTGATCAGTACCACCTAGATACTGCATATTTCTGGATAGTTGTTTTTTGTTTTGTTCCCTGTATGATATGATGACTTACTTGTTAGACAGAAAATAATTTCATAGAATTATTCTTACCTTCTAGAAGAGATATGCTCTTTGGACACACAGTGCACTGATCTGTAGAAAATGACAGAAACAGCACTAATGTAATACTTTGTAGAATACATATTGTTGCACACTCAATTTAAGAAATGTACTTACTGTAGTTATGCTAACTTCACAGCTACATGATATGTATGTAAACATCTGTTACTAGAATCAGAGTACTCAATGCATTGCATTTTATTCAACTAAATATCTAGCACATTTGATATAAGACAATGCTTCCGTTGTTGTTTTCTATCTTTTATTTTTTTGTAAAATGTATTAATTGTGAATGTAGATAAACTTACAATACAGCCAGATCAAGACCTTCTTAACCATACATTACAGATATGTCCAAAGGTTATGTTACATCTCCTGGAAAACATTACAGATATTGCTATAAGGTTACAGTGCACAGAATTCTGTTTAGCCTATTACATATTTGGTCTTGTATACATGCAGAGAGTGTACTCCATATTGTTAGCAGTCTAATTGCATACCATACTCTTCCCACCTTACCATGCAAGGAACACAGCCCAGACAACTCCCCCTTCCCAATATTCCACTTTGAAGTCCTCCCAGGCTTCAATCCAGAATAATACCAGCCTCCACTGCTAATAACCAAGGTCCTCAGATTTCCCAAAATTCGGGTAACTTACCCTGGGTACTCCTCTGAGCCCATTCAAGCACCATGCAAGACTTTATATTTTGTACCCATCTAGTGACTGATGGTGGGGGTGGTGACATACACAACTGCGCAATGGTTCTCCTGGCATTGATAAGGGCAATGGACCAGAGGGAATTAGATGCCCCCTGACTTGGGTGGGATGGATCTGCCCCAAGCAACAGTTCCAGTGGGGATTTGGATGGACTGTAACCCAAGACGTCTGACATTATAGTATGCATAAGGTGCCAGAAAGGAGCCACCTTAGGACACATAAGTGCCAAGTGGATAAAATCCACCTCATCAGTTGTGCACTTAGGACAGAGATGCTATCTGGTGGCATCTAATTCATGTAACCACTTGGGGGGTCACATAAGCCCTATGCAGAAAGAATAACTGAATTTGCCACAGTTTGTTACTGCATGAGCACTGTAGATAGTGGCAGCATGCCAAAGACCAGGTCTATTGGTCTGGAGGCAGGAGGAGGTTCGCACTCCCTTTTTCTTGGCTAGGGTTTCGCTCCTGAGGGAGGGAACTGAGGAGCACATGGTAATAAATAGACATGGATTTGTCTACTGGTTGTGGCCGGAACAACTCTTCTTTATGGGGGGAAGGGTCAGCCCAACCATTCAAAGTGGTGAGGGTGGTCCCGCACCGTTGCCGGATTGTTAGGTAAAGAAATAAGTCCCCCACATGAATTTTCCATTCAGTACATAGCTGTGCAAAACTCTTTATCATGCCCCCTTCAAATAGTTGATGAATTGTTAGAAGACCCTTCCTTCTCCACACCCATAACCGCTGGACCATCATTGTGGTGCACCCCCCACCAGATTGCATAAAGCAGAGTAAGCTGAGATTTGGAGAATTGCCCCCTGTATATCCCAGATGTTTATGAGCCCAGATCCAGGCTTGCAAAGTAGTGGCAGTAAAGGGTTGCCCAAATGCACTTCACCCAGGTCTTGCAAATTCCCGACTAACGTGTCATTTCGGAGATTGCTCTGTAACATATCCTCCTGCAGACCTATCCATGGGCAGTCAATACCTGAATTTCTGGTGGGTATAAAGGCCAATTGAGCAGCCCAATAATGTTTTAAAATTCGGTAGCCCAGCTCCTCCCTCCCCGGTGACCTCTGTAATATGACTCTTTTAAATTTGGCTCATCCCCCTTGCCATAGAAATTTATATGTAAATGCTTCTAATTGTTTAAAATGATTTTGGGGTCTCCTAATAGGAAGTGCCTGGTAGAAGTATAAAACCTTTGGCAGTATTGTCATTTTATAACCCCCACTCTACCCAGCAGAGAGAGGGGCAATGCAACCCATCTCTCAAAGTCCTCCACGATCTCTGCCAATAAGGGTTTCAGATTCAAATTGTATAGGGCTCCTGCACAGGCAGAGATTTGCACTCCCAGGTACCTGAACTTATGAACCAACTGAAGCCCTCCCAAGTGGACAATAAGCTGTGCTCGATTTAAAGAACCCACTGGCATCAACTCACTTTTGGACCAATTAACCCTATGCCCCGATATAGCCCCAAAGGACTGCATTAACCTATCAACCGCAGGTAAGCCCTCAGCTGGGTGTTGCAGTTATAATAATTGGTCGTCTGCATACATAGCAATTTTGTGCTCCCTGCCCCCCAAAAAAATCTCTTATCCCCGTGTGCACCCTTAAAGCTGCTCCCAGTGCTTCCAGCGATAGTACATATAACAATGGGGACAGTGGACAGCCCTGGCATGTGCCCTTACCCAATTTGAAGGGACTAGACAGCTCACCATTGACCAAAACCTGCACCAGAGGGCCTTGGTACAACACTCAGATCCAAGAGCAAAAAGTCAGATCCACCCCAGCTTCCCCAGGGTGTTGAACAGATACCCCCATCCCACACAGTGAAAAGCTTTCTCACCATCAAGAGCCACTACCGCTGCTCCATGCGATCTTTTAGTATGAGCCCACCTTAATATGGTGTTAAGTGTGCGCCTGATGTTATACTTCCCCATTTGACCCTTTACAAAGCCTGATTGATCCAGGTGGATAATGCCCGGTGGCACCACCTCCAACCTGGATGCAAGAGCTTTTGCCACAATTTTATAGTCAGCAGTGAGCAATGATGTTGGCCTATAGGAGGCACACTTGGTGGCATCCTTACCTGGTTTTGGCAATACTGTGATTTTTGCAGACCATACAGATGGGGGCAACTCACCTTTTAACAGACCCTCCTCAACCGCATCAAACAGGGGGTTCAAGAGATGGTCCTCAAAGGCTTTATAAAAGTCAATAGAGAGGCCATCTGGCCCCGGGGCCTTCCCACTCATTAAAGACCTCAAAGCTGTCCGGATCTCTTGTTTGGTCAAGGGAGAGTCCAACCTCTCAGTTTCCTCCCGACTAATTTTATTGAGGGGTACCCCTTCAAAAAAAGTGTCATAGTCCTCCTGAGAGGGATCACATTCGGAGTTGTAAAGGGACCTATAAAATGCACCAAAGGCATCACCTATCTTCCAGGAGCCTTGCACCAAATTCCCCTGTGCATCCTGAACCTGGCCCACTGTTTTCGCTGTCTCTTTTAGTTTCAACTGCCAGGCTAAGTACTTCCCCACCCTATCCCCATCAAAGT
Organism: Neoceratodus forsteri; assembly: GCA_016271365.2. Classification (NCBI taxonomy): domain Eukaryota; kingdom Metazoa; phylum Chordata; order Ceratodontiformes; family Ceratodontidae; genus Neoceratodus; species Neoceratodus forsteri. The sequence continues at coordinate 1,272,328,346 of CM057450.1, read as the reverse complement.
AAGCACCTGCATTAGATAGGAGGATGGTTCTCTCCAGCTGCACACTAGACAAGGAGTTAAACCTCCATTTCAGCTTTTGAGTAATCACATACAGGGCTGCTGTAGGATTTAATATATGTACCCTTTCACAGGCTGCAATTTTGCTTCTAAGGAATTCTAGTTCTCTTATCACATTGTCTCTAGAATGTGAGATGAAGGAGATGGCTTGCCCTCTTACATATGCCTTTAAGGCCTCCCAACGAGTACAGTGAGAGGTATCTACTCTATGATTAAATTGCAGGAATTCTTGCAGACTTTTCCCCATGTATAGTAGATATTCTTGATTCCTCAGGAGGAGGGGGTCAAGCTTCCAATCCTTGGAACCAGCAGGGGTCTCAGTACCTCAGATGGTGATATAGTGCAGTGCATGGTCTGATATCAAAATGGGTAGATATCCCATGTCTCCCAGATCCACTATTAGGGCACTAGAGACCAACAGCCTGTCTATGTATGCATATGAATGGTGGGCATGTGAATAGAAACTGTATTCCCGCCCTGTAGGGTGAAGGTGCCACCAAGCATCAGTTAAATCAAAGTCCGCCTGTAAAGATTCCAGGGCTTTTGCATTATGAGACTTGGGCACAGGTATCCTGTTTAAATGGTCCAATACCTTGTCCAAAGCACAATTATAATCACCCACCAAAATCCAAGGATCCTCCCAACTAGCCATGTCTAGAGCCAATTTCTGAAAAAAGCTGGGACAATCCACATTCGGGGCATATACAGTATAAAGCCAATCAGAAATACTCTCTTACTAGGACCGTTAACCCTCACCAATGCATAATGGCCAGATTGATCTACCAGTTTGTCCAAAATCTGAACTGGTGACCCCTAGGGATCCAAATCGAGGCCCCTTAAGCTTTTGAAGAAAATGTTGAGGAGACCCATGTGCCCCTCATGAAGTCAGCAGTTTTCTGCAATTCGATGGGAGGAAAAATGTGTCTCCTGCAATAAAACAATTGTTCCCTTACGTCTTTGGATCTCTGCAATAACCTTCTTATGTTTTATAATATACTTGCGCCCATGGATGTTCCAGGACACATATCTGATATCATCCCTCATCATTATACATCCTTCTTGAACTATTCTTCCATCTGGCATAAAGTAAGTAAGCATCCACATTCTTTTTCCTAAATATCCCAGCTCTCTCCCCGAGAACCCAAGAACTGAACCAACATCCCCCATGTGAGACCCCAACAGCTGATCTGAGCTTGTCGTTCAGGTAATGGAGTTTCCTAGTAGAGGTCCCAACCCAGTATTCACCAGTGACAGCAGTATTAGGTGCAACCGAGTTGGTACCCCCTCCCTCCTCGAAGCTCATGAAACAACAATGTAAAACCTCCTACAAACAAAGCCCCCACTCCCCATGTTATGGAACACAACCCCCCCCAAAAAAAAATGTACTGTACTCCCCGTCTCAGTCCAACCAGGACTGGTATCCCCACACCAGTATAAACCTGCCAGCATTCCCACTACAAACAAAAGCAGACACAAAGCATCCTGCCTATGTCAATGGCCATGAGTAGAAGGGCAACGACCCTAATATTTCAGAAACACTGTAAAACAGCTGAATACAGCATATATAAAAAAAAGGAAACTATAACACAACTTTTGATATGGTTATAAGACTAACTGGCAAAAAGGTAACCCTGCAACTTAAAGAGTCAACATTTGTGGATCAGATGTATCGTGGTGTAAGCAACAAGTGCCTGCAGTCCAAAAACTAATAATCAGCCCACGCATGGTAAATAGGCTGTTCTCCATAATAGCAAGTGGAAATGAAAAGTGCTCGCCCACGAGACAGAAAAGTGACCGCCCGCAACCACCCATGCCCCCAGGCACAGTCGGACTTTGTGAAGAGGGCCTATTGGCATATTTGAGGAGTCCCACATCTTAAAGTTAACTGGACAGGGCCATGTCTGTGCAGGTTCCGATAAAGTTAAGTAGCACAGCAGAGCTTAAGAACACAGTTCTAGGGTTGAAAGCCCCCATGAGCCCTACATCCCAGAAGGGACAGCAGAGCTCTGTCCCATGTGCCCAGACACCCTGTGCAGACAAACAAACAAGATGGGTGATACAAAAAAGAAATAATGTTGTCTTCACTAGGCCCCTTAGTCCACAGATGGCAAATGTTCACCTCTCCCCCCTCCTCCATCATGATATAAGGGGTAGAGGTGTGGAGAGCATGCGAAGCACAGTCCCATTAGGAGTCTAGAGGACCAAGCTGTAGTAGTAGCTCCCCGCTGGAACCCATTCCCCTAGACATGGTCGGGGGCTGCCAGAGGATGTTCCACTGCTAGCCATAGGTCTCTGGCTACTGAATACTTCATTTATGACCTCCATGACCCCCTTAATACTCGAAGAGGAAGTGAGAGCACCAGGCACATATTGGAGGTAAGGAGAAGAAACATTATGGACTTAGGCCTGCAGATCAGTCATCAAAGCAATTTTATTATGAAATAGCATAACTGTCTGCATCAGGCTGCACTCTCTCCCTCCTGGCCTCCTCCTCTTCTTCTATCCATTTTTCAGCTGTCTTGTGACAGGTGAAACACCGAGGGCTTTGTCCCCCGACTTGTCCACCCGCAATTGAACTGGATACATGAAGGAAAATTTCCATCCAAGCTTATAAAGCTTATTTTTGGCTTGATTTAATTTTTGGCGCTAAGTTTGGAGTTCCTGGCTGAAGTCCTGATAGACATGAACTCTAATATTCCCAAGTTTAATGGGACCTGACAATTTGGCTTTTTGCAGCATGGTCTATCTCCATAACGTAAGTATTTAATTAAGCAGTGCCGGAGTCAATCTCCCGGGTTTGGCAGTGGGCCCGACATGATGAGCACGCTCTATTTCAAAGTTCACAACCTCCTCCGGTAGGCCCAGCTTGTTAACCAGCCAGCAATGGATCTTCTCGTTAAGATTCCTCCCTTCTGTCCCTTCAGGGAGCCCAATTATTTGGATGTTGGAGCATCAGGAACGATTCTCTTGGTTGTCTACTCACTCCCGGAGTTCAGCTACAGTAGCTAGTAGGCCATTCCTCTCCACTGTAACCCCGGCATAGGAGTCTTCCATGTCACTCACCCACTTCTCCAGTTCACAAATTTGCAAAGTGTGTGTTGTGGTAGTTTCAGTAAGGCTAGTGACCACCGATTGAAGATGAGCAGATAGAGTATTAAGATTATTAAATCCAGACTTCATATCTTGCTGCATTTGTAGCAGCATGTCAGGGACCCCAGCAAGCATTTTAGTTAGGTCTATTATGTTGGTGTCTGGCAGCATGCCTTCAGGACTAGTGCCCGGGGAGGAAGGCCCAGATCTGCATGAGTCACTCTCACCTCTCTTCGACTGTAATCGGGCTTCAAACAGCAGCGTGGCTTGTTTATTTTTCTATTTTCCCGATGCCATCAGAATAGGGACTCCAAATATCACGAGGAGTATAACCACAAGACACTATTGCAGCTATAAATACATTTTATTTATTTATTTATTCATTTTTTTGCTCCATGCTTGCTTTCTTAGCCCGCCTCTCCTTCCGGCTGCACATAGACCCTCACCGACCCCCTCGCCATGACCCCTTCCACCTACCTCAGATTGCAGCCATCCCAGGGGTGGCCCGGTGTATCCCTTCACCGGATGGGTCACTCTCCTCTGAGGGGGAAGGCACCAGGAGGGGTAACCAGTGTGCTAGCTAATCAGTCCCGGGAGCTGCTGAGGTGGTTTCTGGGGTCTCTGGGCACTCCAGTCAGTGGGAGCTGGCAGCCATCATCCAGCCAACCAAGAAGCCGAGTTTCTGCTTTTCTCCCCGGGACATCAGGGCAGATGCCGATGTCCACCATGCCCCTGGGTGCAGTGGGGCTTGCTGAACTGTCATGCTCCTGGCCTCTGCAAGAAAGTGGCAGACAGCGAGCCACGTCCTCTCCCTCCCCCTGGAGAAGGTGAGCAGTCACAGAATGCTCAAGCCTTCTCCTCCAGACCTGATCTCCAGCGACCCAAGTCCGTTCCCGAACCTGGGTCGCTGGCATCGCAAGCGGAAATCCAACCACTGTATCGGTAAATACATTTTAAAAGATGTTGACCTGAGGAGCTGTATTAGCAAGCGTCTGCCATGCTTGCTAGCTAGCCACGCCCCCCCTCCATTTTCTATCTTAATTGCTGTCTGCCATGTGCTATGAGTTTCATATATTTTGTTGCTGTGTGAACAACAATGTCTACCAGGGTGTGTGTTGTGGCAGAATAATGTTTGCTATGGTGACAGCTATCCTTTGCATGGTTGTGCTAGGTCACTTTTACCGAATCATTTGTAACCACAATCAGCTGGTGAGAGGTGCAGTTCTAGTCTAAGCACGACATCCAGCTGTTGAGTGAGGTGAGCTGGAATAATATACTGTACACGTGTATGTTCAATGAGTGACAGGATGTGTTGTTCACTGAGTGTGTGTATGGGTGATGTGTGGTCCTGTCACAGATGTGTTGGTTAGTGGTACTGGTGGTGAGAGGACAACTGTGTCAGTGACTTGTTGTGTGTGGGTGTGGGGGGGGAGTGTTGCAGTCTGGGATTGTTGGGAGTGTATGGGGGGAAGAATACCAGGTGTTCAGTTGGTAAAAAAAAATGTATGTAGCAAGGGGGGGGGGTTCTTTTATTTAGGGGCTGATTAGTTAAGTTGAGGTGATGTCAAGGTACTGATTGTTCGGGTATTGGTTGTTCAGTGAAATTATTAAAATGGTCTCAGAAATGCTGCAGTCTGATTAGCTGTAAGGATTCTGACAGCCTTGAATTAATCCCTGTTAAACTGTCATGTGCAGCTTGATCACAATGGCACATGGATTCTTCCTGTCACCAGTTCCATCCTGTATTACTACTGGATGAGTGGAATGCTGCATTCTGATTTTGAACCAGCATTCTTACACTGTTGGTGGAAGAACTATTTTACTAAAAATCTCCTACTAAATGAGTAAAAGATTCACATAGTATATTTTAACACTTTTCTTTTGGAATGATTTTTTATAATACCAATGAAGCACTCCCAGGAGTTAGAGTAACAGACAATCACCCCCTTGGGGAAATATTGTACTCGACTGCAATTCTTGTCATATTACAACCCCGGGGTGGGTGATTAACAGACTGTTAATCTAACCCCTGGTCATACCTTATTGCTTAATTGTATTCACGTTCCCCAGTTGGAAGCTTGGCAGGATCTGCAGCTTGTTCGGATGGACCTGGGCAGGGTTCTGATGTTTTTGAACCTTCACCTGCTGCTGGGGCTGTTACTTCAGCCACAGAGGTATCCACGATCATGACATCACCCTCTGTGGCCTCTTCTTCACCCCCAGCAGCACCTTCCAGCTGATCTTCTTCCTCTGTAAAAGATAAAATGAAAAATGTTTTGAGTATTTTTTATCTAATACAGTTTAGCGGTTTCTTTCTTGTGTTGCTCTGGTGGATGGGGGGAAGTGGGGAATGTGATTGTGTGTAAGGTGAAGATGAAAACAAATATACAAGAACAGTGTGCGTGGCTGTGGGTGTGAGAGAGATGGAGGGAGGGAAAGAGTAGAGAACAGATGCCACATATGTGGGGATTTAGAGTTCTGTCATACAGCATTTGAACGCAGATGAAGAGCTCCATGGTTCACCACAGGTAACCTCAGTGGTGTAAATTGTCAGTGTCAGTGACTGAGTAGGTAGTATACTTAACGATATAGTTAACTTGACTGTCAGGTCAGTAGAGTGTTGGGCTGTGTGTTCAGTTTCCATAGTACCAGAACAGTAGTTACTAGAGCATGTTTAAAGTACTAAAAAATGCTATATTTATTTAATTTGTTTTCCATTAAAAAATATTGCCATTGTATTATCACAAAAAAAAAAAAAAAAAACACGAAGAGGGTGTGAGTTAAGCCGAGGTGTGGCATGGGAGGTCAGCATTTGACCACTTGGACTGTGGCTCTGTGGGCAAAGTATGCTAGTCATGGTAAATCTCACCATAAGTCATACCCTGTAGTACTTTATTGGTTGATTATACAATGTGGAAAATGCAAAACAGAGAAATTGTATACTGTGACTGGTTGGGTGGCATCTTTACAATGTCATAGATCCACCTGTGCACCCAATGTAAAAAGTGTTGGCCAAGCAGAGCTGCTGCTACCCTGACAGATATCACTTCTACTAGCATACATCAAAAACAAATCATAGCTATTTGTTTTCAATACGCATATAACGAACTGGCAGTGAATTCAAACAAAATGAACATTTTTTCAAACTATGACATATTAATCACCTAGAAAATGTATTTAGTGAGCAAAGTGACCCATACCACACTGAAATAACACCTGACAATAAATTTTTTTGCATTGTACACTGACACCTGCAAGTACTGTACCATCATAAATGATATGTATTTACCACTTTCAGTGTGGTTGTCACTTGGACTGCGAGCTTGTGACTGGAGCACACCAGGTGTGGTAAATTCACCGATATCCCCATACCTGTTGTGGAATATTTAAGCATTAATGCATGACAGGGCATGCGTTGTTGCTGGATTTACACGTGTGTTGTGTTGTGTGTCATTTTTTTATCAAAAAATGAATCTATTATTAGAAATTAAAATAAAAATAAATAGGTTCAAAGAAAGTATTCATTTGACTACTGTCATTTTAACCAGTTGTGTGTTGCAGACTTTACACATGGTCATGTGACATGTTTTTAACCTATGAGAATACAGCATTTTTAAAACCCAGTTTTGTTTTTAAAGAATTATACAAAGGTGTGTGAAAATCATGAAATGTCATCAGTAAAAGCACGTCAGATTACCATGGGTAAATACTGTCTAATTGATGGCTGAGGAATGTCATTTGTAAACAAGGTCTAGCCAGAGCCAATACAGCTGTGAAAAGCTACCAAATGACCAAAGTTATTTTCTTGTTGGTGTCATATAGTGCTGTTTAGTCACAATCATCAAAAACTGCTATGCTTCTAAATCAGTCCTCCTGAATTTATTTAGTCAGAGTAAATGCTGCTGGTGTGTGTGTGTGTGTGTGTGTGTGTGTGTGTGTGTGTGTGCTGTGAAGAGCTACCAAATGACCAACATTATTTTCTTGTTAGTACCATATAGTGCTGTTTAGTCACAATCTTCAAAAACTGCAATACTACTGAATCAGTCCTCTTGAATTTTATTAGTCAGAGTTAATGCTGCTGTGTGGGTGTGTGTGTGTGTTTGCATGCAACCTGTCCTGCCCTAGGAATGACAGTTAACAGACTGCAATTGCACTGTCTGTAATCTGACACTGAGTCTGACTTTCAGTTTCATGAAAGCCAGACAAAATGAGTTAACCTCTAGGTTGCTGAAAGAAATAGAACAAATCTGTTAGACTGAGCTGGACAGATGATAGAAACAGCAGTATAAAAAGTGTTTTTTGTTAATATCCTGAGTTCTTTTTTTGTTAATATATTTTTTATTAAATTTTTCCACTTAACGGGGGGGTTACAAGGGTTGGGTTGACAGTCATATTTCATAATTATACAGACATTTATAGTGGAGCCATACATTTAGATAGTCTTTTAAGGATACACTTTGTGTCATATAATCAGTTAGTTACTGAGTACAAATTAATGATAACTGGTACTGGTAGTTCAGAACTTTCTCACAACATATAAGACAGCTTAGGATATTCATGACAGCAGAATACATACATCACTTTAATCCACTTATTCACCAAGGTTATTTGTGCTTGGGTACCTAGGCCTGTATCTGGGCCTTATATAAATGAACACACTCACAGCATAATTTATTCAGGGCATGAAGGTAGTGTCATAACCCACCTGGCCCATTTCGCAGTAAATAAATCAGAGGAGTCATTTAGGGAGTAAGAAATCTTTTCAGAACTATAAATATGGGTCAATATTTCCCTCCAATCTAGCACAGTGGGTATCCTGGTGGTCAACCAGTTCCGTGTCAGGGCCTTCTTTGCCACCAAGAGGGAAATCCCCATCAGATAGTGTGTATGGGTGACCTTTATGTCTGGGGGGAGGATATGTAAAATAAAGAATTCAGCAGTAAATGTAAGTGGGATACCCATCAATTCATTTAATTCAGCTTGTATTGAATTCAGGAAGGGCTGAATTTTGGGGCAAAGCCAAAATACGTGTGTGTGGTGTGCAGTGGGGTCTCCACACTGATGCCAACAAAGTCCCAGATGTGTCACTGTGAAATGGGCTGTTATTGCTGGGGTTTGAAAATACCTAAGCCTCACCTGCCAGGCAAACAGTCTCCAGCTATGGGAGAGAGTAAGTTTTGACATTATTCTACAGACCCTTTCCCATAATAGTAGAGGCACATCAGACCCAAATTCTAGGCTCCATTTTGCACGATAATCACCAGTGTTTGCTCCTAGGGTTTCTATGATGGTCTTATATAGGACAGAGATAATGTGAGGTATCCCCCTAAGAAGTAATGCATTGCTGAAGACATGTAACCAGGGGAGGGATGACTTCACGGTCTCATAGTTCAGGGGGGAGGGAATAACAGAAATGCCTCAGCTGTAGGTACCTGTAAAAGTCTGAATGTTGAAGTCCATGGGTATGGCTCAACTCCAGGAAGGACTTAAAATCCCTGCCATGCAGAAACTGCGAGAGGTGAGAGAGATGTAGATGGCCCCAGGACTCAAAGATGTGATCAAGGGAGGTGGGAGTGAAATTCTCTAGGAGAGCTACTGGGCAGACTAGGGGAAGATATATGGTGAGAGATAGTTGTTCTTGGATCTCGGTCCATACATTCAGCTGGGACAGGATCCATGGGTTCTGGGGGAGCCAGTTATGTGGATAGGAAGTGGAGCAGTGTAACACCAGCCTAGCCCATTTTCATTGTGGAATGAGGTCCTCTTCTATTTCTCTCCACCGGGTCAGGTTGGCTTTTGACAGCCTGGGTATTATAAATGAGAGATGTGAAGCCCAATAGTAATGTTTGAGGTTTGGAAGGGCCAAACCACCTTTAGCTCTTGGGAGAGTCAGAGTGCAGAATTTTATTCTGGGATGACACCCAGACCATATGAACCTGCTGATGCATTTGTTCCATACTTGAAATATCTTGTTGGGGATACGTATGGGCATATTTTGGAACAAATGTAAAGCTCGGGGCAGAACGACCATTTTAATTACATCCACTCTCTGTATGAGATTTAGTGGAAGAATATTCCACCGGGCCAGATCTGATTGGAGTTGCATAGTGAACGGGTCATAATTGAATCTTTTGGCATTCTCGGCTCAGTGGACAAGTATATGCCCAGGTATTTCAATTTTACCAGGTCCCAATGGAAAGGGAATCTCTGTGCTAATTCCACTGTAGGGGAGAAATCAAATACCATAGCCTCCATTTTAGCGGTATTAAGCTTGTATCCTGAGCATCTACCAAACTGCTCAATTATGTTAAATACCACTGGAATTGACCTGGGAGGATTGGCAAGAAATAACAGGACATCATCAAATTTGGTGATCTATTTCTTTGACCTCTACACCTTCTACCAAGGGGGACTGCCTAATGGCCTGTGCCAATGGTTCAATGAATATGGCGAACAGACCTGGGGATAGAGGATATACTTGAAGGGTGCCCCTGTAAAGGGGGAAATAGGTGGAATGATGCCCACTCATTTTTACACATGCTTTAGGAGAGGAGTACAGTGTCCTAATCATGGAAACAAAAGGGAGGGGAATGCCCATTGTGGTCATAGTTGTAAACAGGAAGGGCCAAGAGACCCTGTCAAAAGCCTTCTCAGCATCTAAGGTGAGAAGGATAGATGGAGAGCTACAGGATTGCATTTCCTGGACCAGATGTAGGGCCCTTCTTGTATTGTCTGTGGTAGATCTAGCACTAATGAAACCAGTTTGGTCAAGGTTAATGAGGGACGGTAAAACCGAATCCAGGCGCTTGGCCATAATAGACATAAGAAACTTATAATCCGCATTTAAAACTGATATTGGGCGGTGTGATGTACACACTTGTTGGTCCTTATCAGGTTTAGGGATCAGGGATATCGCTGCATACTACCAGCTGGGTGGTGTGTCAGTTGTCCCTTGTAGGACTTCATTATACACCTGCAGGAGGATTTGAGAGAGTGTCTGCACTGAGTGTTTATAAAGTTCAGCACCATAGCCATCTGGGCCAGGAGCTCTCATTGTTTTAGCATGGGCGATGGCAGCCAGGAGCTCTGTGTGTGTAATGGGGGAAACCAAATGATTCTGCTGTTTATTGGTCAGCCTAGAGAGGCCCAGGGGCTGGAGAAAAGCCTTGATGCCTTCAGCTTCTGGGGGGTGGTCTGGGATGTAAAGTTTTTTATAATACACGCTAAATACCTGGGTAATTTGGCTCACCTTTGTACACTGGGCTCCCGTGACAGGGTCCCCAATTGTGGGTATAGTTGAAAGGCACCTTTCTTGCATAACCGGAATGCTAGCAGGTGGGGGCCCTGGGGCCGACCTCACCATATCACTGTCTTAAGTTGGCCAGGGTAATTTCAGTTTTCTGTATTGCTAGTGTCTCCAGTTCCATTTTAGTCTGTTTAAGTTGTGGTAACACTGTATCATCTCCTTGTTGGTGCACTATTTGAAGAAATGGGAGGGTCTGTTCTAATCTGGACTGCTCTTCTTTACGTTGTTTCACCTGATCTGAGGAATATTGTATTAGGTGGCCTCGTAATACCGTCTTCAATGTGTCCCATCTTATTGCAGAGGAAACCTCCATGCCCAGGTTATCACCCTGGATCTCCTGGATTTTATCATTAAGGAACTCCTGAAAGTGAGCGTTTTTTAGATGGATTGGGTTGAAATCTCCAGAAGGAATTTTGCCAGGTACACTGGTTTACCGCATATGTGGTGACATGGACGGAAAAGCGGAAATCTAATTGGTTAGCGGGAAAACGGCGCCAAAACGGAAACAGCGTTTGTTCTCATTGCCTCCGTGAGCACAGCACTTTAAATAGCTGGGTAGCAGCGAGAGTGCATTCATCTTTGCCTTTGCTTTCTGTGTGTGTTTGAGGTGTGCCAATATTATTTATTACTTTCGCCAGACTTGGACCTATTTCTGCTTACAAGGACAAGAAAGAAGATCTGCTAAAACTACAACTAAGTAAGTCTAATGAATTCTGCTCTCTATCTGTTTTTAAACTGTTAGGCAGGTAAGGTGGAGCCACTTGAATGGATGCTTGGTCTGTCCACTCCAGAAGGAAAACCTCACCGCTTCTTTAAATAATTCCCCGGTGTTTTGTTTTAAATTTTCCTGTGATAATCACGTTTTAATCAGTATTGTTGTTCTTCCTAAGCTCTCTGCTGCTGAGATTGTTTGGTTGCTCTCCATGCTCGTTTTAAACTTTTAGGCAGGTAAGGTGCTCCTTTAAATAATTCCCCTGGTGTTTGTTTTTAAATTTTCCTGTGATAATCAGTATTGTTGTTCTTCCTAAGCTTGCGAAACTTTACCGCTTGGGCTTGCTTCCGGCGTCCCTTCCTCACAGTTCCCACTCAGCTCCTAACGCTGCCCCTCAATCCTGTTGCCCTCCTGGCTACCGTGAGTGCCACTGGCTGGGTGGTCGCCGGTCAGGTAGCTCTCTGCCTGCTGAGATTGTTTGGTTGCTGTCGGTTTGTCATCCTGAGGCCAGGTGTATGTACCTCCACTCCACAATTGGTGCAAAATATATTTTTAAGGTAGGACAGGACTGGAATTTTTAGTTCATGGTAGTTTGGGGGGTGGAGGTGATTGGACCAAATGCCAGAGCAATCGTGTTTTTGGTGTCGTGTTCCATTCTTGAAGCGGGGGGGTCACAAGGCTGTTGGTTGTGCCACCTGAAAAGATCACCACTGACCTTTTTTTAAGTGTATTATGGTGGGGGCTGTCTATTTGGGGTGTGGGGTACAGCAGGTTGTGTTGGTGGGTAGAGGTTACTGGTAGGGGGACGCAGTCCATGGGCCAGGAATACAAGCTGTGTTGTTAGTTACACTGGTAGTGGTGATGTGGGATGCATGCTGACAGTAGGATGGGGACTGGTTCTGGTGCTGTGGGTACAGACAGTGGGGTGGGGACTGGTGTGGAATGGAATGGGGATACTGGCCATGTTAGTGTTGGGACAATCTCGCGGGGAGTTTTGGGTTTGGGACATGGTGGAGATACTAGCAGTGGGATGGGTGGAGACACTGGGTGGGGATACCCACAATGAGGATGTGGATACAAGCCATGTTAGTGTGGGGACACTGTCTGTGGTGGTGCAGAATGGGGGTACTGGCCATGTAATGTTAGTGTGGACACTGGCTGGGTTGAGTGGGGTGGGGATACTAGCAAAATGGGGTGGGGATGCTGGCAGTGTTGCTGTGGAGACACTAGCTGTGTTGGGGTGGGGATACTGGCAGTGTCTATTTGGGATGTACCTACTCTAATGTGCACTGTTCAAAAATCTGCTATTGTGGGGAGAGTGGCCATGCCGGTCCATCCAGGTGAGAGAGGGGCAGTGCTGGTAAATCCAGGTGGGAAGAGTGGCTATGTGACTCTAATGAACTAACCTGTCAGCTTTGTGCTGCTAACCTGCTCCACTACCTTTCTTGTGCTGCACATGACCTGCCTTGCCATTTGCTGCCATGGGACTACTAGTCTACTACCTTTCTATGTGCCTGGTAAGTTTTTTTTTTTGTTTTGTTTGGTGGGGCATGCTGCTTTTATTTGAATAGGCATAAGGGAGGCAAGATGGAGGGCATAGGGGTTGAATGTGCATGAAATGTATGCTTCATGTAAACAAACAAGTGTTGTTGGTTGATGGCGGCAGATGGGCAGGCTGGGTGGACTGGTTCACATGCAGGAGAAATGGTTCTGGCCTCGGAGGGAGGGTGAACGGGCAGAGTGGCACAGAACCATTTTTCCCAGCATGCATGCCAGTCTGCCGGGTCCGTGCCACGCTCCATTGGTTTGTTGGTTGATGGTCGGCAGATGGGCAGGCTGGGTGGACTGGTTCACATGCAGGGAGAAATGGTTCTGGCCTCGGAGGGAGGGGTGAACGGGCAGAGTGGCAGAACCATTTTTCCCAGCATGCATGCCAGTCTGCCGGGTCCGTGCACGCTCCATTGGTTTGTTGGTTGATGGTCGGCAGATGGGCAGGCTGGGCAGACTGGTTCACATGCAGGGAGAAATGGTTCTGGCCTCGGAGGAGGGTGAACGGGCAGAGTGGCACAGAACCATTTTCCCAGCATGCATGCCAGTCTGCGGGTCCGTCTGCACGCTCCATTAGTTTGTTGGTTGATGGTGGCAGATGGGCAGGCTGGGCGGACTGGTTCACATGCAGGGAGAAATGGTTCTGGCCTCGGAGGGAGGGTGAACGGGCAGAGTGGCACAGAACCATTTTCCCAGCATGCATGCCAGTCTGCTGGGTCCGTGCCACGCTCCATTGGTTTGTTGGTTGTACTCTCCATGAAAGAAATACAGTACAAAATGTGTCATTATTTGTGTGTCTATGTGTGTGTCTGCGTACGTGTGTCTGTGTGTGCGTGCGTGCGTGTCTGTGTGCGTGCGTGTCTGTGCATGTGCATGTGTCTGTGTGTGCGTGTGTGTGCGTGCGTGTGTGCCTGCGCATGTCTGTGTATGCATGTGTGTGTCTGCGTGCATGCGTGTCTGTGCATGTCTGTGCATGCGTGTGTGTCTGTGCATATCGGTGCATGCGCGCACGTGTGTGTGTGTGTGTGTGTGTGTGTGTGTGCATGCATGTAGAATAATAGACAGTCAGACAAAATAACTTTATTAAGCCACTTCAAACTAAATAATTTAATAAACCATGCCATGTCTAATCTGTGCCCTTCAAAACTGTCAACTGCAGATTTTCCTCCTTGGTTTCCTTGATCGATTGTGGAGGATGTAGGCATCGGATTACCTAGGGTAAACAAAGACAAGTTGATAAACTGTATAACTGCGTGTAATAATCTTACCACTTAAGTTGGACTTTTGCAGGAATGTCTAATGGAATATTTTCTGGAAGTGTTGAGGAACTACAGAGAATTGATAAGTTCTTAAGGTGAACTACCCCCTGCTAGGCACTATATTAAAAATAAATCTTTACCGGGTGATCACTGATTAGTGATCACTCAGGTGCAATAGTAAACTAGTGATTGGGTGCAAAGATCAATTTATTTCTGTTGACTGCGGGGGAGGATAGGGAGATGAAGCCATGAACTACACAGTGGTTATGGGTGGCCTTGGGTGGCTGTACCTCTGCTGGTGGAACACCTTTCCTGAGTTTGAGCTCCGACATGAAAACTAAGAGCTCCATTTTCATGAGGACAAGTTAGAATATGCCCAATTTACTGTGGGTGCAATTCCTGATTGGTTTATTGTCTGGTACAGATTGTTGATCTCTCCATTAGCATCCTCAATCCTCAATCAGTTTTGGATTTGTTTTAATTGGATGCACTTTGTTTATATATAATAATTAATAAACCAATCCAGGCAGCTAGATGTTAGGGACTGAACCGTGAGTCACCTTGGCATCCGGTGGTTCGGCAGATCAAATCGAGCTCTGTGAGCTTTGGTACATGGCATTGGGTGATGCACTGTCATTCTGCCTCTGCTGCCATCATGCCTGAGGGGTGGGGCTGCACCTTGCTGCCATCACGCCTGAGGTGGGGCTGCACTTGCTGCCGTCACGCCTGCGGGGTGGGGGCTGCACTTGCTGCTGTCACGCCTGAGGGGTGGGGCTGCACTTGCTGCCGTCATGCCTGCGGGGTTGGGGCTGCACTTGCTGCCATCACGCCTGAGGGTGGGGCTGCACTTGCTGCCACCTGCACCTGTGGGGTGGGGCTGCACTTGCTGCCGTCATGCCTGAGGGGTGGGGGCTGAACTTCCTGCCGCCACGCCTGCGGGGGGGGCTGCACTTGCTGCCGTCACACCTGAGGGGTGGGGGCTGCACTTGCTGCCGTCACACCTGCGGGGTGAGGCTGCACTTGCTGCCGTCACGCCTGCGGGTGGGGCTGCACTTGCTGCCGCATGCATGCGGGTGGGGCTGTACTTGCCGCCGCCATGCCTGAGGGTGGGGGGCTGCAGTGCTGCTGCCAGTCTAACCTGAAGAATTGTCAAAAGACTGCTGTTTCCATCTTGCTGGGAGTCTTGAAGTCTTCAAAACACCTCCATGCCTGTGCACTGCTGCAAATTCATGCTGATGTTGAACCACCTGCCAACACTGCTACCAGCACCTCATCACAGTCATGCTGCTTATTCCTTTGCGCCACTCTTCAAGTAAGTAGGTGTGGGTGTTGGTGGCAAGCTGTGATTGGAGAATGCATTGATGAGGATGAGGATGTGGATGATGATCTTTTAAACAGTTATGTGTATATTTTTCTGTGGGCCACATGTAAAGATTTCAATTATGATTTCAGGTCTTGAAGTGCTGTTGGACGTGATCTGCTGCAAGTGTATCCAAGACCACCGTAAAAGGTACAGTTTGCTTTCTTTTTGCCCACTAGTGGGTCTTCCATGCTAAATTTGTTGGTGTTGCAGAACTATTACTTACTATGTTTTTTTGTAGGTCAATCTGTGAAAGTGGTGTAAGTGATCTGCTGC
Organism: Neoceratodus forsteri; assembly: GCA_016271365.2. Lineage (NCBI taxonomy): Eukaryota > Metazoa > Chordata > Ceratodontiformes > Ceratodontidae > Neoceratodus > Neoceratodus forsteri. Next base: position 1,272,312,738 of record CM057450.1, on the reverse strand, counting down.
TTTGTCATATTAGTTCTTTGGAAATTTAGCATCATTACACCATCAAGATGGCAACACCACCATCCACGAAAGATGGCCAAAATCTCCAGCATTACAGTGAAAGACGCTGCACTACAGTTCAAGGCAATGGGAATGTATGAAGATGGAGGGAAAATGTTCTGCCGGTTTTTGCCCATCCAGTGGACCACATCCGGAAGGATACCGTTGTAGACCACTGCAACAGCAAGAAGCATTTAAAAACACGAGCCAGAAAGAAAAGTGAGAACAGACAGGTAACATTACAAAGCAGTTTCAACGCCACCACTTCTGCTGCTTCAAGGAAGAAACAGTTCTCGACACATTGAGGGCTTGGTGTGGGGCCAATATTCCAATTGAGAAACTTGATCAACCCTGCCTCAGAGACTGGATGGGAAAGTATATTAGAGCATAGGTACACTTCAAAGGCAGACACTCTCCGTCAGAACTACCTGCCAAAACTGCAGAATGAGATGGAGGAGTCAATTCGCCAACAAGTGAAAGGAAAGAGCATCACAGTAATGTGTGATGAATCCACAGATTCAGATGCTCGGTGTGTACTGAACATTGTTTTGTTATCGATGGTGGGAAATCTTACATTGCAAATTCCATGGAGTTAGTGCGAGTGAACCATTCAACTGTTGCGCAAGCCATTTTAAAAACTCTGCAGAAATATGAGGTGGAGATGGAGCAAGTTGTGGGTTTGTCACTGACAGATGCCAGATACATGATTAAATGTTTCAATGATGCATTACAGGGAGTTATTGGGGCCCATGTCATCCATGTTGGTTGCTGGGCACATGTCCTGTCACTTGTAGGTGACACATGGATCGACCATTTTGAATTAGTGAACAAACTGGTTGCTTAGATTAAATACGTGTTCCAGCAGTCCCCAAAACGAAAAGGTACCTGGCATTCATCACAGAGTTGGGGTGGAGAACAACACTTTACCTCCTGTCCCAGTACTGACACGCTGGAAACATGGTTTGAGGCTGTGAAATACCATGCCACCCACTTGCAATATTCTGAGATTTCTTGCAGGAAGACCAGAGTGATGCAAATTCATTGAAATTAGCTCATAACATTTACCGAATGGATGGAGAGCTCCAAATTCAGACTACATTTATTGCAGAAAATAGTATGGACATAATAGAGACAATACACATGCTGCAATTGAAAGATAAACCACTGGCTGTGTCTATCTATGATACACTAATGGCAATCAAGAACAGATTTGAGGCTGGTGTGTTAAAGACCGATGGCTTTGGAGAGAGAACTGATGAGCAGCTTCATCAGCTTCGAGGCAGGGCCAAGCAGAATCAAGTTTTGGTATTTCAAAAAGCTTTCAGTGTAGCGCTAAACAAACTCGGCAAGCATATGGGGTCAAATCCTTCGCTACAGTTTTTCAAGGCATGTCGCATACTAGACCCATTCAATCTGCCTAAACTGAACAAGGACTACAATCAATATGCAGAGGACATTCCAATGTTTGGACTTCATAATACAGCAGCTTTGAAAAAGGATTGGGATCTCTACATAAGACAAGACCTCAGTGACTTGCCAGGAAAGTTGGACTTTGATCTGGGTCAGTACTGGAAGTCTGTGGAGCCTCAGCTACCAGTGCTGGCTAGAGCTGCCCAGCAGGCAATTTGGGTCCCAGTGTCCAGTGCTGAGTTGAAAGGTCATTTTCTGTATATGGTCAGATCCATACGGATCAAAGAAGAAACCTACTAGGTGGACAATTTGAGATTGTTTTCAATGTTAATGTTCAATAAATAGGTACTTTATGTATTGGTTGCTACTGCTAGCTGTTTTGTTAGTTAACAAAATGTTCAATTAAATTGTAAGGGCTTTAGAGTAACTGATTCTTTTGCACAGTTTACTTTGTTTCACGTTTTGCACATTTTAATGTATGTGGATTTTAGTCCAAAATGTTAGTTTTCTCACTGTTTCTGCACTTTACTATTTTTATATACATTTTAAATGTTATTTCTTACAGTATTTGGTTTATCCTTATAGTATTTAATTTTTTGCTGATTATAAATTTTGCACATTTTAATGTATATGCTTTTGGACTGTTTCTACTTTTTGCACCACCTGCACATTTATAAACTAAATTTTATTTAATTTAGCTTGTCTCTTTTATTTAAGTACCTGGTGACATGAAAAGGCATACAAGAGCCAGCACTGGCAATGCCTATGCTCCTTTCCATAATGTAGTATTGACACACAGTACAAAATAAAGTACATCATAGCCAGGATTTACGAAAGTGTAAGTACACTTGCAGTGTTTGTTTTCCAGGGCTGACTATATTCACTGTGTTGGAGGGAGCTGGAAGTATTGGTGGTGCAACCACCATCACCTCCTGAGGAAGGGACCATAGTGCTGATTCACTGCCATCACACCTGAGGGATGGGGAGCGTAGTACTGTTGCTGTCACACCTGCAGGTTGGGAGACTGCAGTGCTGCTGCTTCTGTCACACGGGAGGGATGGGAGGGCCATAGTGTTGTTGCTACTACTGAACCTGAAGGATGTGAGCCATAGTGCTGCTGCTGCCATCACATTTTGTACCTACAATAACTTTAATTGGTACAAGGATGGATAGATGTATTAATAGTGGAGGTTAAAATTGCTAAAATGCATGTTAACACAGTTAAAAATTGTTAAATAAAGTGCACAAAACAAAACACCGGTAAAAATGGATTTTGGCTTGGCAGACACCGGTGACAATACCGGTTTTTACTATGTGCAAAACGGAATTTGCCCTTTCGCAATCACGGTAAACCAGTGTCCCTGAATTTTGCCTCTCCAGGTCCATCTCCCACTCCATTACCACAGCAGCATGATCGGAGTGGATTATGTCCCCGATAGTGGCCTCCCTAAGAGAGCCCAAATTCTCTTTTTGTGTAAAACAGTGGTCTATCCTGGAGTATGAGCCATGCACCGCTGAGTAAAAGGTATATCATCTGTCTCTAGGATGAAGGGTTCGCCACACATCCAACCAGCCCACCTCTTGTATATAGCATTTAAAACATTTACGTGAGGCAAGTTGCTTGCCTCTGGTAAATTTAGTAGTATCTAGGTGAGGGCTAGGGGCAATATTAAAGTCTCCACTTAAAATTAAAATACCCCTGGTTAATTGAACTACCTTATCCAGAAGGGTTCTAATTGTTGGAATAGGAGAGCCAGGGGGTAAATAAATATTGGCCAGGGTGATCTCATTATCCTGTAAGTGGCCCTGTACTACCACCAGGTGACCTTCAGGGTCAGCACACTCCCATATGGGTTGAAAAGGGGCATGGCTGGAAACCAATATGGTGACCCCCTCCTCCTGCCCTCTTAAAAGAAGAGGAAAAGACCCGTGCAGTCCCTCCCCAGGTCAGCTTCTCATGCTCATTAGCAGTCATATGTGTTTCCTGTAGGTACATTATACCTGCCTGGGTCTTTTTAAGTAGAGAAAGCATTCTAGATCTTTTTATGGGATTACCCAACCCATTTACGTTCAAAGAAAAATCTTAAGTGGTACATTAGCCATTTAAAAAACAGAAATTAGGACTGAGAGTTTGTACCTGTATTCCTTGTAACTCTATTATGTAACTAACTACTGGCTCACAATCAGAGCATATGAGAGATGACTGTCTAAAAGGGGAAATGTGAGGAATAAGTTCCTCTAACATCGAACAGTATGAGGTAAACGTTAACTGGTGAAACTGCTTAACATGGCATTCTGCCAACCAGGCAAATACTGTAATACAACTTTGGGCTTCCATGGGGCCAGTCACTCAAGCATAAGTGGGTAGCCTCTAGGGTGTGCCAGAAAAGGATTCTTGGCTAGGCCTTACCTGTTTAGGTAGGCAAGAAGATATTGTCTCTTTTGTAGGGGGGGATGGGGGTAAGGGGGAAGTGAGCATGCCTCTCGTCCCTCCAAGATGTTATTACAGGGTTTTAGTTAAATCCAGCTAGGAGAGGGGAAGAGGGAGGTACTAAATTTAGTTAGTTTATCGTACTCATTATGTGTTATAAAAGTCAGTGCTCTCAGTCACCCAGAGGGGGTGAAAAGCATATGGGAGGATCCGTGCTTCTCCAGTCCTCGGTAGCCCCCTCTGGCACAGCTGGTTGGGGGGCAAATCAAGCGAATGCAAGTGCACACACCATTCCCCTTAGGACACAGTTTGGAATGAGAGGCTGACAGTTATGCCCAAGTAGTATGGGATCAATAGTTAAGTAAGCAACATATATCAAAGTCCACTGCAAGTGCTGTTGGAAATAGTGTGTGGTTCAAAAGAAAAGTCAAAAAAGCAAATGAGCTTTTACAAAATTGTTAAAATGTGGAGGAGGGTGCCACCGACCCATCTCGGGTAACTTGACTTGTGTAGGCCGAGGTCTCCATCCATGGAGTCCATCCTGAGCCCCCTCTCCAGTAGTCACCTCCCGCCCCATACCTCCCTTCATGAGGTCTCCTCTGTCTTCTGTCCCAGCGTTTCCCCACATGGCTGACATCAGAGGACACAGACAGTCTAGGCCACTCGTGAGGCCTCAGTTTAAGTGTATGCCACAACTTCTGACAGGCACCTCCCCTTGTTCTGGGAGGATCACCTATCTGCGCGAGGTAAACTCGGTGGGCCCATAAAGGTTGAGAGGATCCCCAGAGGGGCTCAGGTCAAGGGAGTAACCACCGGAGAGGCCTTAAAATAGCATGGGGTGAACAATCAGGTCAGCCTACCTACAGCCAAAGCAGTTAGACGTGCAAGTGTTCATTGAATCAATTCATTTCAGGCCCTGGTTGATTGGAGGGGTCTTGGGGGGATCCACAGAGTACTGTTGGAGGTCTGATATTATTTGCTGTATAGCCGTAGCACCTTCTTTCTGAAGTTGGTCCCTTGGAGGTATTTTGGACCATGCCTTGTGGGCCACTTTAGTAGCAAGTGAAGTGTTTGTCTTTCTCTGCGTAGGTGGGATATTGATTCCAATTTTAGCCAGTTCTTGCGCCGCTTCCTTAGCTGTGTCGAATGTCTTGGCACCATCTGCAAGTTGAACTACCAGTTTCACTGGGTAGGGTGTTCTGAACTTGAACAAAACAGGAAAGTAGCACTCGCACCAGCTAATCCCACTAGTGAATAAACACCAAGCATTAGTGGAAACTTCAAGGAGTTTATTAATCACAAAAACTCAAGTAGTAATACACCTACATGCCATAAAGCCACCCAGTGCTTTGACTCCTCAAGAGTCTTCCTCAGGGGTGTAGATGTATTACTACAGAGCAATTTCCTTTGTTGTTGTTCTGAACTTGAGTTTGGATTCCTTCAGTTTTTTGAGAATAGGGGCATACGCTCAGTGCCTCATAGCGATTGTAGTAGGAAAATTGTTATCTACATAGATCCGCTGGTTCTGGTAAGTTAAATCTTATTTGTTGCCATGATTTATGTAGGATCTGCTCTTTCTCTTGGTAGCGGAGAAACCAAATCAGAATGACTCTTGGTCGGGTGTTTGACTGTGGGCCTAAGGTTCAGTGAACTCTATCCATTTCCAAGGAGCAACTGTCGTATAAATCCAGTGTGGTTTTAAAGAAATTCTGCATAAACTGAATCGGGTTAGTGCCCTCGGATCCCTCAGGGAACTCATTTACTCTCAAGTTATTCCTTCGACTCCTAGCTTCTGCATCATCAGCTCTGTCTTATAAGTTTACGATCATTTGATGTAGCTGTATTATGGTGCACTCTGCGTTGTCCACGCGGGTATCAGTGTTCGTTGCCTGCTCTTCCACACTATCTATACGTTTCTCTAGTTTCCCCTAATCATTTTGCAGTGCAGCGAAGGTTGAGCGGGTCTCTTTTCTGAACTCTCGTATCTCTTGGAGGACAATATCCATTTGTCTGCCCACATTTGGCAGTAGAGTGCTCTCCTCTTTAGCTGGGCCATTTTTACATGAGGTTTGCGAGGTTTGCGATGCATCACTGTCAGAGCAACCGCCATCCAACTCGGCAGTCTACAAAGTTGTTTTTTGACGGTCGTGTCTCCTTCTAGACATAGTGAACACACTCCTGTGTTAATTCTGCTACTATTAAGGTTGGGTTAACTGCTTTTTGGAGTGTTTAAGACCTCGGAGGAGATGGAGCTCGGGCTTTAAGCTGCTTCTTGAGGAATGACGTCACCGGAAGTCCATCCTAAGAAGTTCTGAGGTACAATACAGTAGCATCCCCCCCCTTAGATGCCTTTAACATAGAGCAGCAAATAGCAAACATCAGAGGAGGAGTGCACTATTTTGCAGCTGTGGAGGAATACTTTCAAATGTACAGAAAGAGAGTTCCACGATCAGCCGTTTTAGAGGTACAATCTGATCAATGACAGAAGGGCTGTAGACTCCACCCACAGCCCTAAAAATATATGATTCAAAACATCTTAAATGTATTTTAAACACGGGTACACTGTATGATCACAATAAGGCACTTGAGGGTGTGAGTTTTTGGGTGATTTAACCAATTTTTGTTAGGTTAAGTCAGTTGGCTGCACTTTATGACACACCACAGAAGGCGTGGGTAAATCCTGATAAGTCACAGTGTGGTATGCCTTATTACTTTAAGAGTCCATGCTGTGTGTTTTTATTAGCTATGCAGTCACACACCTGGGTTGTGTTGCTTCTTACTGCTAATTTAAATATGGTTTTCTTTCAGATCTGTTACATTTTCTTACCAGCAGAGTCGACCACGAGGAGCTGATTGACTGCAGGAGCCTCTCTCTCCTCACCTTCTGGGAGTGGTATGAGGTGCAGCCTTTGTTCTGTGGCAGGGAGCCTTTCTTTTACTGTTCGTGGACAAACAAAAGGGAAACATTAGTTGGAGCTTAAAATGAATGGCATTTCTAACAGACTGAAACAAAAAAAGAAAATATTAAATGTTATTTTAGCATACAAATGTATTTATGCAATATATTTTATGTTTTATTATTGATGCTTCTCTTTTGCAGACTGCAACACTCTTTGAGTTGTTGTTATTGTGATAACAATTATTTACTATCACAGAAGGTGCAGTGGTATAGCTAACAGTTGTTAAACATTTTTTCCTCAATGCTACAGAAGGATATGGTGCCTAATTTTAAAGACAGTAGAGTGTCTCTGTTGTCACCTGTACCTCTCCAACCACCTCTTCTGATCCGTCAACCACACACATTTATTTGGGGTGTTTTGTAACATGATGTTTGCCATGAGGAATATACTTCACTTTGCAGCATCACTGACGTACTAATGCATTGCAGATGTTGCACATGACATACATAATGTTATGTGGTGCATCTGGAGGTATCGTGAAGGGGGCAAGTCCACAGATGCAACTCCTAGGGATAACTCTACAACAAGTAGACTTAAGTACCTTGCTACCCACAGATGGCAAGTCTGTCATGGCAGCGCAGTGTGCCCCCCACCCGAATTTGTGTTATATTACTGCTCCCTACAGTGAATATGTAAAAAGCAGAACACTGCTATCCATCCACATCTGGTATCACAAGCTGCTTTCTGTGGTGAATATGTCAATGTCAGAAGCCCCCTTCCTGCCTGTATCTGCTGTCACAAGTGCTGCGTGCAGTGAATATGCCAATATTAGAAGTCCCATCCCCATGTGCATCTATTGTGACAAGCCACATCTGTGGCAAATAAGGCATAATATGAGAACCCAATGTTCACATCCCAACCTAAGTGCATCAGTGTCCTCAATCCATATGCCTCCCCTTCCCCCAAAAAGCCAGCTGACCTCTCACCCTCCTCCACCCACTCAGGCACCCGATGCCCACCTTGTTCCTCCCCTCTGAGCATGTACTTCATTCCATATACCTGACACATAAGCTTAGCTGTTGTTTCTTTGATATGTCTGTAGTTTCATCTGCAAAACTGCAAATGTCTCAGTAGCTTTTACTCATTCCACAATGTTATTTTGAATATACTGGTCATGAACTTTATTGAGTTCATTTTGCACACTCCTGCTAAGATATATTGCATTGTCAGGAGCATTTTGAGTATGATTCATCAATTTCTGGTCACTGCCTTGCTTCTTGCATCAAAGTAGTGCACAGAAGTTGCCATCACTCTCAGCTGTCTCATAATGCTGACATTTGCCATCATCCCTATGTCCCTGTAAAAAAATTCCTTGTCCTGCCACAAATCAGAACTTTTTCAGTTGTAGGATGCAGCCTTACACAGTTCATTTATGCCTCTTTCTGATGGCCTTCATGCACCAAATTTACTATATAATTTATCTTATTTTTGTAACCTTTATGTATTTATTTATTGAAAATTTGAGAGAATACCTTTGAGCACAAGTGCTCTTTTACAAAGGTTCCACATCAATCATAGACTTTACAAGGCAACATAACAAATACATTAAGCGAGTTCCAGTGAAATGAAGTCAAACAAGTATAATAGAGTCAAACAAATACAAATAAATAGACTAGATCAACTGCATATAATTTTACTGTAAGGGAGGTATAGATAAGCAGTGTAAAACAAACACAGTAGTAGTACATGGCCACAGAGCCAGAGTCTGGCACAGTTCAAAGTGTATACCGGGTGGGACACAGGATGATTAGCAGTTACAATTGTATTGAACTGTTAGGGTTGTCCACAATGCTCCCTTAAACTGGCCAAAATTAGGTACAGTAGATTAAGCAAGGTATCAGACAGAGCATTTAACCAGCCAGTGGTCCTAACTGGGAATCAATGCATGTCCAGCTGAGTACAGCCAAAAGGCAGTTCAAGGGCATTCAGAGCCATGCTCCTGGTGTTGTAAAGATTAGCAGCAGGACAGAAGTAGCAAGTTAGGGCCAAGGGTGTTAGGCCTAGTTGCACCTTCTTGGCTAGCAGACATGTCTGGAACTTAATTCTGCTAGGCAGAGGAAACCAGTTTGTTTGGGTATAGAGAGCACAATCATTGATGCACTTGTCAGCCCCAAGCACAAAGCAACAAGCCTTATTACAGAACAGATTTATTCTGCTGAGAATTGAGTCACAGGCAATGTAGACAGGAGGCCACAGCCAACTAGTGACAGTACTGAGCTTTCCACTATGAGGCATCTAGCATCAGCAGTGAGGTTGGCCTGGTTACACTACAGGGTCTCAATCTTCTGTTTACCATGGACACATGATCCACATGGGGAGCATAATATAAGGTGTTGTCCAGGATCACCACAAGGTATTTGAAGGTTTCCACCTGTTCAAGAATATGTCCCAGGTCACTGCAGATAATAAGGGGGGAGGTACCTTTTTCTTCATGTGTGGGCTTCTAAAGAACATTGTCTTAGTGGGGTTTTTTTTGTTTGTTTTTTTATAATTTAGAACCAGTTTGTTTTGGGAAAACCATTTTTCAAGGGCCTCAAAATTACCATAGAGGATGGAGGTAAGGCTGCCAAGGTCAGGGTTCTTGGAATAAATAATAGTATCATCTGCATAGAGAAGTATATTTGCAGACTGACAAGTATTAGGCAGTTGGTTTATGAATAAGTCAAATAGTAGGTGGCCCAGAATGGAGCCTGGGGAATGCCAATAGATAACATCTGACAAGGAGCCATCTGTCTTAATGCATTGAGTGCGATTAGTGAGATAGCTCTGGAACCAGGTGACCGTGTCTAGTGACAGAGAAGGAGCTTATGACTTACCAAGTCTAAGGATGTTGTCAAGTCAATATAAATAGTGCTAGCCATGTCACCATTGTCAAGAGCCTCAAAGACAAAATTGAAATACTCTGTTAGTGCTGTATTGGTGCTATGTTTTTTCTGAAATCCATGCTGTTGGTGGCAGGGTATTTCATATCGTTCAAGATATGAGACAAGTTGATTGGACACTATTTTATCAAGGGCTTTGGATAGAAGGGAGAGTATCAAAATTTACCTGTAATTGAAAAGTTTGGAATGGTTACTGCTTTTAAAAATTGATGTAACCTGTGTGGATTTCCACTTTTCAGGGAACTGGGAGTAGCATAGAGAGAAGCTGAAAATTATGGGAATGGGGTAGGAGAGTTCCTTAACAACCAGAACAAATAGCCTCATATCAATTGAATCACCCCCCCCCCCCCAATTCTAGTTTTACCAAGCACCTTTCTTGTATAATTAGAGGTTTTCCATACTGGGACAGGTTTAAAATAGAATTTAGGATATCCTGGCTTGGGGTCCAGTGGTTGTGCATCAACAGGACCAGAACCTCTGCTGGAGAGCAGGGTTGGCTCAGCAGGAACAACAGAGCTAAGGTCAGTGAACACAACATTGAATTTCTTGGCAGTTTTGGTGGAATCAAGTACCTCACCTCCATCAACCATGAGCATTTTTGATGAGGATTTGTCACCCTTACCAAGGAGCTCTGAAACTTTCTCCCAGAATATTTTACCATTGCTCAATTCTGTGTTGGCTGGACCTTGCTGTAGTTGCATTTGGCCAATCAGATCCTAATAGTGTGTTTATTCCTGGCTTCCTCATATTTTTGCAGATGGACTGGGGACCCAGTCTCCCTGGCCAGCACTCACAGATCATCCTACTATCTCATGAGGAAAAGGAGTTCTGGGGTTATCCAGTCAGCAGGTGTATTTCTTACTTTGTGCTTTTTGAAGGGTGCAAATTTATTGCAGGGAGTTGTGAATTCTGTGGAAAAGAATTTCAGGGCTGAATCAATATCAGGGATGGCATCAAGGAAGCTCCAGTGTAGTTGGGCCACATAGGGTTTGAATTTTGATACATTCAGAAGGGAGGGCCTGGGCTGTTTTACTTCCCACAAGCACTCAACCTATACCTCGAGGTTTCTTCATGTCTCTTGGGGTCTCCGAGGTATAAGACTCAGTGTCTCACATTATATACCTATGATAATTACTATGGTTACTGTAAGATAGAAACATTTCAAGGGAGTGATCACTTAGGGTATCAGGCGTAACTTTTACCTTTTTGACTCTGTATAGGTGAGTTACAAGTACCCAATTGAGTAGTGTCATAGTGCCCGATTTATAGTTAGTTCTGGTTTGCTCAATGACCATTTGCCTTAGAAATGGAATAGCAATCTTATCTATATGCCTAGTACTGAGCTTGGTTGTCAGGAGGTCTAAACCTCACTGTCAGGTTCTTGGCAATATTGGGAATGCAATGAATCACAGAAACATTGTATAAGAGTAATAAACTTGTTTGTTACTACTAAAAGAATAAATCACAGTTGCCCTAAGCAGTTCTTACCAATACGAACCAGGAGCCAAAGCTAAGCGTTCCCTATACCTCGAGGTTTCTTCATGTCTCTTGGGGTCTCCGAGGTATAAGACTCAGAGTCTCACATTATATACCTATGATAATTACTATGGTTACTGTAAAATAAAAACATTTCTAGTTACAGAGATGAGCCCTATTGGCTAAATTAGAGGTGGCTCCATGGTCCAAGATAACATTATACAATTTTGTAGTAGTCATCACATTGTGAAACAAAAGAGTACAGTTCTTAAACAAATCAGTGTAGCAGTACAAATCACCAAAAGGTGGCAATGCCGACTTATATATCATAACCATTACAAGGACACAGATGTTCTAACATCTTGTAAGTAAGAACTACATTGAAAATATATATGTATTAGAAAGCAAAGTGTATAACAATAATGTACATACATATCCTGACATCTACTCTTGTATGGTAGATGCCCTTAGCCCTATATATGTTAGTATAACATATGCCTAAACACTAGCTGTCTACGGTGTACCTCTGGGGGTACCAATAAGGGGTGCAGGGACCTCGTGTAACATTTCCCCCCTTGTTGCCTCCAAGGGCAACACAGGCAAAAACAGGGAAAGGTCAGAGAGCAAGGGTCATTTACAAACCCAACGCGTGAGCTTTGTAAAGGAACTTCAGCTGCTCACGGTGTTGACGCAGTGTGTGCCATAGGCAGCGTAGCATGATCACCAAGAAAAAATATCAAAAATGCTTGCATAAGAACAAAACCTTTAAAAGTAGTCTCTAACCAGGTGTTAGTTAATGCATCATTCATATCACCATAATTAATCAATGAAAGGATAGCTTCATTAGCCTTAGTAATATTATTGCTGATGTGGATGAGGTGGGTGTCTTTTCTGTCTAAAAGTGATTTTAATATAGGTGACAGTGCATCTATGTGTACATTAAAATATGGTAAATATTCAGAAAGAGTAAGCAGATAATCAGGGTTACCATCAATGATGTCCACATCCATGGGGGGGGGGGATAACAGTATGTCCAATAACAGCCTTCTGGTGGGGAACAAAACAAAAGTTAGGGTTATCAATAACACATGTCTCAGTTCTGAATGTATAGGTTTTATAGTTTGTCACCACGTAGTACTCCTCATCAGAACTGTACTGCATTTTAACAATGGGGAGTCTCCATTTTTACAACTGTACCGGGCAGGAGTAGGTCGTCTTGGAAATCTGTGTTGACAGGTGATGAACCGCCTCTCGATAAGACTGGTAAAGTTCATCTGGAGCCAATGTTGAGTCTGAAAATACTGTGTCATTTGTGCTGATGTCATCATCCATGTAAAAGGAAAAATCAATTATGTCGGGAGAATAACTATATACAGGTTTAATAACATCAAATACATCACATCTACACAAGTAGCTATATTGTTTCTTCACACAGCAGTCTGTGTGTAGAGCCACCCAGGCATCCAGGAAAGGATGGAAGACCAATAGAGGAGGCAAGTCTAGGCATTCTCTGTAGATGTCATCATCAAGGTGCCCAATGGTGTGTGCAGAAGCCAGCTTGTCGAACAAAGCTGTAGTGGGATCAAAACATGGTAAAGAGACAGTAAAAGAAACAAACATTGTATCTTTGATAGAACATTTCTTAGAAGTAAAACAGGGACCAGTACTAGGGCCTCTGGTCACAAAACCCAAATTCCTAGCTGTAGAAAGAGGAATAGTTAAAGATTGTTGCATACACATAGCAATACGGCCAGGGGTTTTACATTGTGGACAATACCATTTGGAAATGCATCTGTCATGTATGATATCAGGGATTCTTCCAGATTCTAGATCACGGAAGAGATTATTGGTGGTAGTGATAATGTACGAGCCATAGGCTGAGCATAGAATCTCACTGGCAACATATTGCTTTTCTGCTTCTTTGTTGTTCTGTGCAATGAGTGCATTAATCTTATCTTTAGAATCTGTGAATGCCTTAGCAATATTGTGCATATTGTAAACAGTGTATCTTTCTTCCTGACTAAGGCCATCCACACTATGCAATAATGGGGATAAATTCAGGTCCCAATCTAAAGTTAATGCAAAATAGACATTTATTGTAGGCATACGGACCAACAAGCACGCAGAAAAACAAAGTGCTAACTAGCCCCAGCGCTTCGACTCACAAATGAGTCTTCATCGGGGGTAAGGGGTTACATGTTGATAATGCCCCGATATAATCTATTCAATTACATATAAGCAATTAATCAATCTAACAATTATTCAACAACTCCTTAATACAGAAACTACACTTAGCATAGTTTAAAGTGGAAAAGATGTCTAAATTTTCACAAGTATTGGGAGTTGTTGAACTGTCAACTTCACGTGTATTACGTTTGTGACTTTGATCATCAGGATTTGGTTTTCTCCTGAAGTTGCCTCTATGCTCGGTGGTATGTACCCTGGCAATAGGGTCTTGAGCGCAAATCTGAAATACTGCTAAACTATCAAGCAATTGCATGCTATACGATGCTGAAGTGTTAGTATTGTGACACATACCAAATGCTTTCATATTCCAGTAATTTAAAATAAACAAAACGGGGTATATGCATAAACTGAACATTGTTAATCAGTGTACCAAGTAGGGCAGTGGCTGTTAGACCACTGCGGGGACCAGGGGTGTGCTTTGGACATTCCAAAAGCTGTTTGTCAGTAGGTGGTAACACAGAAAGGTACATGGCAGCAGAGGCCATGTTGTGTACAGCACAAAGTTTTCGAGCAGAGTCCTTAGACAAAGAATTACAATATGAGGGATCAATTAAAGCAGTAATATTGTATAAACCAGAATGTCTAAGAACAGTCTGTAGCAAGGAAAGAGAACAATTTGAGGATAATTTAGCATTAGGCCAACCCTGGAAAGTTTCCTTGAAGAGTTTGGCCACAGGGAGAAACTGTCCTTGTGATGTGGTTTGCCACTCAATTTGTAGGGTAGCTTTATCAGGAGCAACAACCGAGGCAGTGAGGTAAGCATCAGAACCTTCCTGGACAGTAATCAAACTATCGGGTATTTTGATGGATACTCCCTCTCGGGCAGATGCTGGAGGATCAAGGTGAGGTAGGAGGTTCGGTACCGTGCCTTGGATGCAAAGAATAACTCCTGAGGTGAGGAGAAAATGGAACAAGATAGCTATCTTTTCAGTATATCTGAAAGGGAAAATCAAACTTTAGTAGGTTAGAACTATTCCGCCCAATGGGGTGAGAAAAAGTAATTATGCTCCTTTATACAGTTTCAGTTGGTTTGCATGTAACCATTTGTCAGTCAGTTTATTGTTGAGCAGGAGTCTAACTTGATAGACTGACAGACTGAGGTTGTTGACAATGGGGTAAGGGCCTTCCCACTTATTGGAGAAGGAGTGTGTGGGATGTGAAATCGGAGGACCATTACCTGATCTCCAACCTGCCACTCCACTTCTTTGTGCGTGCTTGTCAAACTGTATCTTGGACTGTTGCTGGGCCTTACCCATGCAATTGGCAGCATACAAGTGTGTGTGACTGAGGTCTTTTCTGAGTTTTTCCACATATTGGTCTACAGACACTCAGTCCACAGTTGGGCTGTGCAGGTCAGACAACAGGTGTTCAGGTAATCTTATATGTCTTCCAGTCATCACCTCAAAGGGTGTCAACTGGGTGGTGGCTGAGTGTGTAACCCTAATTGCCATAAGGAGTAACAGCAATAGGGAATCCCAGGTTTTGGGATTATCCTCAATGAATTTGGAAAGCATTTGCTTAATCCGTCTGTTGGCTCTTTCTACTTGACCTGAAGATTGAGGGTGGTAAGGTATGTGGAACTTCTGTTGAACTCCAAGGAGCTCAAGGGATTCTTTCATCAACTCACCTGTAAAACTAGTTCCTTTGTCAGAGTCTACCTTAAAAGGTAGGCCCCACCTGGAGAAAATTTGTTCCACCAGAATTTTGGCAGTGGTTTTAGCAGTGCATGTCTTAGTGGGGAAAGCTTCAACCCAGTTAGAGAAAAGATCAGTTACCACAAGAGCATACTTGTTTCTGCTGGTATTGGTCAAGGGGCCAATAAAATCAATCTGTATGGCATGCCAAGGGCCAGCGTGTCTTTGTGGTAAGAGTTTGGCATTTGGTTTGGTAGGAGTAGGATTGTTTTGTGCACAAACAAGGCAGTTGTCTATGTACTGTTTAACATCTTTGGTGACACCAGGCTACCAGGTGGTGAACTTGAGCCTCTGGAGTGTGTTTTCCACTCCCTGGTGTCCACCAGTGGGTGTATCATGCACTTGGTACAATAATTCAGACCTAAGGTGTCTGGGAACCACCCACAGCTTGGTGGTGGAGTCATCTGGTTGGAACCAGATGAACTTGTCATCTGGGGACAAGTGTAGCTTACTTTCATGCCTCCGGTAGGGATTGTGTGGGGGAAGTTGTTCTTCGGTACCCTTGTCAAGGAATCTGAACACATCTTTGAGCTAGTATCAATATGTTGGGATGCTGACAGGTCCAAGGGGGAAAAAGGTTCCGGTTTCTTCCTGACTGCTGCAATATGTACAGCCACATTAGTCTCTAGATGATCCATCATTCAGGTGTTCCCCCTCAGGCCCCTTCCTTGGCTAGAGTGTCTGCTGTGTCATTGAAGGCATGGTAGAGGTCATGTAGGGAATGAGCTTTAACTTTGTGTACATAGAGTTTGTGTGCAAACTTTTGTGCCAGTGAGTGTATGTATATTACCAGTTCCTTGTACTTCACTGGGCTGCCATCAGAAGAGAGAAAGGAGTTCTTCTGCCAGAAGGGAAGAAATTCTGTAAGAGAACAACAAACCCAGTTAGAGTCTGTAAAAATGATGGTATCCTTGGTTCCATGCTGGATTAACTCGAGGGCACAGGCCACCGCTGCCATCTCTGCATACTGTGATAATGCTACACTACAACATTTAGAGATCCTAACAGTGTTACCTTAGGGGTAAATCACTAAAATACCCATCCCTGCAATCTGTTCTCCCTGATAGTAGGAAGCTGAACCATCTGTGAAAATACGACACAAAGAGCTGCTCTCAAGTATTTGTGGCATGGCAGGGAGGAAAGGACCTGGATCTGGAAGATCAGGTTGGTGCAGTGTACAGTCATGGGGCTCTCCTTGGAAAAAGAGTCCATGTGCCAGCATGGATGGAATTTTGGTTGGGTGTACCTCTATGTCTCTGTCCTGGAGAAGAAGTGACCAGTGTGTCTGTCTGGTATTAGAGACTGAACCATCCTTTACTCTGTCTGATAGCAGAAAGGTAGTTGGGGTGTGGTTGGTGTTAATAATCAGTGTAGAGTACCCAATGATATACAGAAAGTGCTTGACAGCCTAGTAGGTGGCCAGAAGGTTCCTTTCACAAAGGCTATACTTCAGTTCCACTGGAGTCAAAAGCTGTGATGCATATGCAATGGGTCTCAGAGTACTATGAATCTTCTGGGCCAGCACTGCTGACATGGCAATGTCAGAGGTGGCACATTCCAGATGGAATGGTAGTGCTGGATTGGGGTTGACCAGAGCTGGAGCCGAGGCCAAGGCCTGCTTCAGTGACGTCATAGCCTGGGCGTGTATGGCACCCCAAGTCCAGGTAATGTCCTTTTTCAGTAGCTCATACAGAGGAGCCGCCTTCTGAGCAAAATCACAAATAAAATCTCTGGAATAGCTCACCATACCTAGAAACCTTCTAAGAGTTGCCACGCTGGTAGGCAATGGCAAGTCTTGCAATCCTTGTATCTTCTTACAGGTAGGGCTACGGCCTTGGTCAGTTATTCTCAGGCCCAGAAAGAGTACCTCTTTCTGACATAGTTGTGCTTTTGCTGGATTGCATTTGAGGCCTGCTCTCTGGATGAGAGTCAATAGTTCATCCAAGAGATCCAAGTGTTGTTCCTGAGTGGCAGTTGCCAACAGCAGGTCATCCACATACTGCAAGAGACACTGGAGAGTAGAGAAACCCTCAAGGGCGTCCATCATGTGCAGATGGAACAGGGATGGGCTGTTATGGAATCCCTGTGGTAAGCAGGTCCTCATGTATTGTCTACCTTCAAAGGTGAAGGCAAACTTATATTGACTTTTATGGGCCAATGGCAGTGACCAGAAACCATTGGAAATATCCAGGGCACTGAACCACTTTAGGTCAGGGGTCAAAAGTTGCAGCCCATCAGGTGCGGAGGCCACCGTTGGAGCACAACTGGGTGTGACCTGGTTCAGTTTCCTGCAGTCAATAGTAAGTCTCCAGGCACCTGTGGGTTTCTTCATAGACCACACTGGGGAGATGGCAGTAGAAACACAGGTTCTGATTACCCCTTGGTTGAGGAGTGATTTTATTGTTTCCCCTAAGAGAAAGCAAGGCCTCAGATAGGAAAGGATATTGCCTTTGCCTCTCATGTGCTGGGCCAGGTACTCCGATGACAGTGTGCATTCTGCCACAGTCATGCTTGTTGATAGTAACCGCTTCCAAATGTCTTTGTAGGATAGGAAGGAACTTTGAGAAAAGCTCATGGTTCTTGAACAAATCTATGACGTCATATTCCTTATTGTTGGCAGATATTATTGCCACCACATGTAAATCAGGGATCAAAATAGTATGATATTGGCCCTGAATCTGTATCAGTAGCATGTTAGCTAGATCCACCACACAGCCGTGTGGGGCAAGGAAGTCAATCCCAATGATACTAGGATGATCATGCAATACCATCAGTTGGAAGGTGTGTGAGGCCTTCGGGTGTCCCAACTCTACAGGTAGTGGTAGAGAGCGATATGCAGGTAACCTAGTACCATCTACTCCTGACATGTTGGTCCTCCATCTGGTGGACCAAGGAGATGTGTCCGGGTGGTCATCATGTAATACAGACACAGCCGCACCTGTATCCAATAACACTGTAAGTAGGCGGCCTCCAACCTCGGCCTCAGTGCAGGGCCTTCTGTTTGTATCCAAGACCAGCTTGTTTTCAATCTGGACTGCGGCCTGTAATTGTCAATCAGTGCTGGAGGAAGTATGGAGAGGTTGGGCCTGGCTCCTTTAAACCACTTCACCATGCTGCATTAATGTTATATAGGGAGGTGCTTCTGGGTTCAGGCCTGAATGGGCCTGAGGGCCTGTACTTCTGGTATCGCCATGGCCCATTTGGGACTGGGTTCCCAGTTGTATGGCTGCAAGGGACTGAGCAGGAACAGCATCCGCTACAGAGCGCACTTGCTCCAAGAGTTCTCTAAAGTTCTGATTCTCTTCAGCTATCTCCCTATATGAAGGGCCTGGTCTTTGTTGTTGTTTACCCTTATGATTCTTGTGCTTCTTATTTTTTTGATAATTCCAGTTCCCACCCCATTGTTGTTGTTGCTGTTGTGGTTGCTGTTGTTGTTGAGCCTGTTGAGGGTGTTGGCTGTCTGCAGGGAGGGGCTGTTTGTGTTGGGCCTGCCCCTCTACTATGTAGTGCATCGCGGCCTTTTGAGCAGGCTCCATGGTGGCTACTTTCTTGGAACCAGAGCCCAGATCACGGATGTAGAGTTGATAAACTCTCTCAGTTTTCCGGAAGGATGTCGGCAAACCTTTCCATGGTGGGATAGGTGGTTGGCTCTACCTTCTCTCTCATTGTGGGGATCATGTTCCTAAGGAACAAGGTCTTATATTCAATAACAGCCACATCTGCAGCTTCTTGTGCGAGTTGTTTTCCTGCTCGGTAGACTATCCAGAGTCTCTGGTGGTGAGTCGCTGGACTTTCCTTTGCATTCTGTTTCACAGGGTATGCAAGCATCACTCCTACTACATCTGGGCTGTGTGCAGAAATGAGTTCAGCTGCAACCTAGTCAAAGGTGGCGTTGCCGGCCTGGCGGATTGCATCAGGGAGTTTGGCCCACAATCCAGGCCCAATGATTTGGCGTAGTATTTGAACCTGATAGTCTGCAGTGAGGCTAAGCATCTCAAATTTGGAATGCACCTTTTCCAAGTGGCAGCTGAGGTTTTCGGATGGGCTCATCCGACCAATACTGTCAGCTATTTGCTGAACAGAGTAGGCCATTTGTAGGGGATTATTGGACCGATCAGGCTGGGGTAGGTTGTCTCCGGCGCCATCCAGGGCTGTCTGGGCTGTGGCCTTAGCCGTGGTATGAACTATGCTTTCCTGAGTACTAGCCTCATGCAGAAGCTGTCTAATCTGGGTTTTAAGGACCCACTTATTTCTCTCAGAGATAGGCACGTTACCTATTGCATTCTCAATCATTGTTTCTATCTCCTGCCTGTCTTCCACATTAATAACGGCCACCGGTGGTGCCATTGGGACAAGGCTTGGGCCTGCTCCCCCTCATCATGAGGGCTGCCATGTTGGCGTCACCCACGATGTGCGTCATGATGTCGACAACGTATGACAAGGTGTGAGTGGAGTGGGAACCTGCCATGTTGTGGATGGCTGGGTGGGGTTTCTGTGCCTCAGTAGGGGTGTGACTGGGTGTTGTACTGAGAGACATCGTCATCTGAGACCTCCCCTTCAGATGACGTGTTTAAGGCAGGGGCCACGCTTCCCATAGCCTTAACATGTCCAGCCAGAACCTCTTGCTGATGGTGCAGTTTCGCCATCTTAGATTCACATTCTGCATGACTCACATTTGCAACATTCACATCAACCTCATCTTGCATTTGTTTCTGCAACACTCTGTATGCAGCGCTCAATTCACGATTGTCCCTAGTAGCCACTTCTAAGTCATTACGTACCTGGTTTATCTCATCCTTTAGCTCTCCCATATCCTCACTCAACTTTTTATTCGCTCTGCTTAACAAGTCATTCATATTCAAAGCCTGCCCCTTATCCTGTCTCAAACTTTCACACTCCTACTTCAACATACAAATTTCTTGCTCTCCAGCCTGTGCAGAATGATGCAAAAGTGAATCCTTTTCATTAAGCAGTGTTTGAAGTTCAGACTCCAAATTCTGCTGCAGTCTAACACATTCTATTTCCTGTAAATCCATCTCTTGCTTAAGAGATGAAATCTGCAGGTCAAGGGTTCGAAACCTTGCTTCGGAGGCTTCCAAAGCAGCATAGAGAGCCACGACCAACAGCCCTTTGGCCTGAAGCTTATTGGCTGTTTGTCTTGTCTCGCAGTACTGGGTTGAGATCCCCAGTATAGGGTTTTTGGATTGACTTGCATCCCTCGCAAAGTCAGCCCATCCTCCATGGGAGGCAAGGAAGTTTGAGACATCGAGTCTCAGTTCTGCTCAGATATTTGATACGGTGGCCATTGTGTGGGAGGGAATGAAAAATCAAACTGTGAAAAAGGCACCATGCTGAATAGCGATCCACAACAGGAACATTTTACACACAGTCAGGCTACCATATACTCTGTAGGCTTGCAATTCAAAGCCACTGTGGAGTGGGTCGAGGCGGCATCGACCATACCCAAGACAAGCAGCCAGACTTTGCAAGTGACTACAAAGTGGTCTGAAAACAGGTGAGGTGATACAGAAATGCACACCTACAGTCCCCGTTGGGAAGGGGAAGGATTTAAGCAACAAGTGAAAGTTTACAAACACCAAATATTGCCTGCACGCGGTCGCCAGTTGTCAGGAGGTCTAAACCTCACTCTCAGGTTCTTGGCAATATGGGGAATTCAAGGAATCACAGACACGTTGCATAAGAGTAATAAACTTGTTTATTACTACTATAAGGATAAATCACAGTTTCCCTAAGCAGTTCTTACCAATACGAACTGGGAGCCAATGCTAAGCGTTCCCATACCTCAAGGTTTCTTCATGTCTCTTGGGGTCTCCGAGGTATAAGACTCAGTGTCTCACATTATATACCTATGATAATTACTATGGTTACTGTAAGATAGAAACATTTCTACTGTAGTTACAGAGATGAGCCCTACTGGCTAAATTAGAGGTGGCTCCACGGTCCAAGATAACATTATACAATTTTGTAGTAGTCATCACTTTGTGAAACAAAAGAGTACAGTTCTTACAGTTCTTACACAGATCAGTGTAGTAGTACAAATCAAAGGTGGCAATGCTGACTTACATATATCATAATCATTACAAGGACACAGATGTCCTAACGCCTTGTAAGTAAGAAATACATAGAAAACATATATATATTAGAAAGCAAAATGTATAACAATAATGTGCATACATATCCTGACATCTACTCTTGTATGGTAGATGTCCTTAGCCCTATATATGTTAGTATAACATATGCCTAAGCACCAGCTGTCTACGGTGTACCTCTGGGGGTACCAATAAGGGTGCAGGGACCTCGTGTAACATGGTGGTCCTGTTAATATTAAAGTCACCATTTAATGTGAATTCCCAATTCTGGTTAAATTGTAAGTCATCTTGTTCTTCATGTTGTGTTTAACTTCAGTGGCCCTCTCCACTGTTATTTTATGATAATTCCATTGATTGTATAGAGTTACATATGTATGTTGCCCATACAATTGGCCATACTGCTGGAAAGGTTCTGTGATCAGGTATCCTACATTTGTTCCTGTCCCTTGGTTAAATGAATTAGAAAACAGGACATGGGCAACAGAGTAGTTCACAGAGGTAGCAAGCATAAGATAGACATTCATGGTCTTTTAAATGTTCAGTTTTCAAATTTTATTTCTCCATACAATATGTGCTTTTGTCAGATGGTCAGTATGTGTGTGCTCACTAGAACAGCAAAACAAATGGTGCACCACCTATCCAAAACAGCAGTACTATAGATTACCCTATCCATTGACCATAACTAGTAACACAAAGCAAAACACATTGGCCCCCATGTTCAGAAGGTTAGTGGAACGCTAAACACATTAGCATTCTGCTAACTGGGATTAGCACGATCGGAGGGGGTGAGGACAATATTTAGGCTGGCTGCCATCTGAGTGACAGGGAGTGAGTGCACACATTCCATAGAAACAACTTTTTCTACTGTAGGTTAGCATTTGCTCCCTGTCATTCAGATGGCAACCATCAGAGATGGTGAACAAATGGGCTGTGTCAGTGGTGGTCTCTGGATGGTGACACCTGCAGGTATCTGTCATACAGTGTGAGTGGGGTGCCACAGGAAGGTGGGGCTGGAAAGTGCTGAGTGGGCAGGAGGGGGTGTTGTATTGTGATCAGACAGGGGCTGGGGTCCATTAGACCACCAGGGAAATAGGCTTTTGTGATATTTTGACAGCTGGTACCTGGGATTGGGGTGGCGACCACAGCTCGGCACAATGCCTCCATGCATTTGTGCAGAGCAGTATTGTGAGGAGATGCTAATGGGTGCATAATGGCATGCAAATAGCTCCTCAGTACCTTGCAAGCCCTATGTGCTTATTAGCATGCCAGCTGCTGAAAAAAGCTCACAAGAGCAAAGGTGCTATCCCATTTGGGACATGCTATCTCCATTTGATACTGTGAATTATTTTCCTGCAAGAGTCTGTGTTAGTGCTGTGCATAGTCACTGTGCACTGCACTCCCACAGCTCCCATATTCAGACAGGTTGTGCGTGCTGGTCAGAGAATGCAGCCAGTCTTAATATGTCCCCCAGGTTGGCCGTGTGCTCCTGTGCACTGTTAAAGGGTGCATGCTGCAAATGTCTGGCTTTAAAAATGGGGCCTATATACCACAGAGGAATTTGTTTTAGTTGTTCCCAACATCTAGGATTTCTGGTTATCAGTTTTATTCTTTTCTTAATTCCTGTGTTTATTCAAGCAATAAGGCATGACAGGGTGCGCGTGTCACATTGAGCTCCGTGGACATCGTATCAGTGCACTGTGTGTCTGTCTGGAGATGGCCATGCTGCACCTTAGCTGCATGATCATGGGCCTGTTGAACCTGCACTAACCCACTATTTTGTCATCACTGAGGACTTAGAATGTGAGTCATGGATGGTACTGTCTGTTTTCAGCATAGCTCCTTGGGGGGGGGGGGGAGAGATTTGGTCCTCTTATCATTTATGACCAGTTGCATCAGGTACACAGTGTGAGATTATTTTGAGTTCAGCTCTGTGTGTGTGTGTGTGTGTGTGTGTATATGTATGCGTCCATTCTGTTATGCCTTTCCCTGCCTCTGGGGTTTGCTCTAGGTTAAGATCTGCTTTTATAGGCAGTATTTGTGCAGTGTTATTGTGCTCCACTATTCCGTTAGTGCAGCGCTCTATCTCTGAATATTGCTCTGCGAATTATATGCAGGTCACTGCCCCTTGGTTCTGGTGCTGCATACATTAACTATGTGCTAGAGCGCTAGCTCAAATAACATTTGCAGCACAATCCTTTCAATATCAGAAACAGGCTCAAGATGCAAATCTTTGAATATCTGGGCCAGGATTCACAAAGAATTGTGTTCACGCAACACACGCTTTGAGCGATAGAATGTAATAGTGCCACAGCAGGGCAGTGACATTCACAAAGATATACAGTAGCGCCAGCACCAAACACATAATGAATGGGGTGCAAAGACAGGGGCACAATGGGAACCTATTATGCAACGCAACCGTTTGCCTGAGTTGCAGAATAGCACAACACAGTGCAATGGTGCAGTTGCAGAAGGCAGCAGGACAAGCACAGGACAATGCTACAAGGCTACATAGCACAGCAGGGAAACATGGGCCCACATCAAGGGCTGACAAGCATGGTAGGGCATGTCAGATGCTGCCAGACATGTGGCCAGATGTGAAATGTGTGGCAGGCCTATGAAGACACAAGCACAGGTGATAGCACAGCAAAGCACATCCAGGTGGGCAGCATTGCATGGTGGCTCAGCCGGTGACAAAATATAATGAACATCAACAATATCAAAATAATTTTCAACAAGTATAAACAGGAAAGATGTAGGGTAGGGATGGGTGGGAGGATGGGATGAAGAGGGTGGGGAAGTAGGGGTAACCATATGCAAAGAGTAACTATATACAGAAGTAGAGTAACTATATACAAAGTACAAACTATGTACAAGGGAAGTAGAAGTGGGGGGGACATGGCAGGATTCAGGTTGGGGGGTAAGGGGATGGAGGATGTAGATGTCTAAGGGACAGGGGGAGGGGGTGGTGGCAAAAGGTGATTCTCAAGGCAAGCCAGGATGTGGCGGATCTCCCTCAGTTCCTGGAGCAAGTCCTCCTACTGATGCTCCATTTTGCATAGTGCCCTTGTCTGCTTTCAGGCAAGGAGCTCCATACAATCCATCCACTGGCATCTGTGCTGCCTCACACCAGGCTGCTTAGTGGTACCTAGAAGGAGGAAAATGGTGTACTCAGTACATATGTCACAACTGTGCCAAGATGTGCAAGGTACCCTCCCTAAACCCACGTGATGTGTGTCTGGGATGCTGATTGTGTGCTGTCCAGAGGCAGTGGCACCACCCGCCGGCATGTGGCGATCCCATGCCTAGGAATGTAGTGCTTGACAAGATGATAAGGGCCAATGACAAGGTGTGCAAGGAAGACTATGTACCAGGACCCAAGGCTGCATGAACACACTGCCACATGACAGTGAGGGGAAATGGAGGGTGGCCACCTGTGCGGCACCAGCAGCCATGGACTGTGGGCCAGACTGACAGGTGTAGCATGGGCCCAGGGGCACATGTAATGGCAAAGCAGACACACAGTGCTGGAAGGAGTCTGGCATAGCCCACACAGGGCACAGCACCCAACTATGAAATGCCCATGGGAATGTTCCATTGTGGGCTCTGCCCATGACTGGCCACCTGAAGGGTAAAGGCCCCGTAACATTGTGGGAAAACAGCAGTGTTACCTGGAGATGTGGAACATGGAATAACATGGCAACATGGTGACAGGTGCAGAAAACACGATCAAGGCTGGGATAGATGGCCCCTTGTGGAGGGCGGTGTATCTGGATAGCATCCATGTGTCTACCAACATAGCTACATGCAGTTCCTGGGGTAGGCAGGGCCCAGGGAGCATATGGCAGCATGTGTCACCTGGTCTTGTCATCACAAGCACCACAGTAAGTGGAGGGCCAAAGGGACCACATGCAAACATGCCAGCAGGGGATGGAGGGACATTGGCAGATGTCCAAAGTGGTCCACAGCAGTTACATAGGGGCACAGCCTGTGGACATGCAATTGTGGTAGTGCATACACCATGGGATGCCACACCCAGCAGGCTATATGTGCATGCCCCCCACTGAGCGTGCCACCGATGGCAGAATTGGCCAGCAATATTTCACCCAAAGCCATGAACAACACCTGTAACAGAAGCACAAAAGCACAAACTGCCAACACATAGCTACCACACAAACCAGTTCAGAAGGCTGGCATGACAACTACCCTGAGGGCAACAGAGAGCCAACTGGTGGGGAGACATGGGGAAATGGGTGAAGGGACCACACATCAAGGGTGTTGATAGCCAATGATGAAGACTGCAGTACAAGCAAGGGCAGGGGTCAGTGCCATACAAACGGTGTCCTGGTCCGAACAAAGGGATGTGGTCAAACTGAGACACAGGCACCTAAGCAAAAGAGAATACTGCATGGGTCCCAGTCCAAACAGCCACAGACAAGTGCCTGGGGACACACTGAGAGGTAGGTGCAGGAATATGGCTTGTGGCACTATGACTGTGCTGCAGTGTAGGACCACTGCAAGGAATGTGTGTATAAATGGTTTGAACACATGGGTTACTCACAGCCACAGGGCCACAGGCAAGCACATGATGAGGGACCCAAGAACCCTGTGGGCAGAGGCACAACCAAGGGGCACATGGATCTGAAATGGGAGCACACACTGTGGAAACTCCATACCCGTGGAGCATCACATCAAGGCCATGTCGTTGCAACCACTATGTGCTGAGGCCCCAGGCATGTTGCAGGGGTGTTCCATGGGGCCTGGTATGTGGCAGGGTCACACCACACACATGATGTCCCCATGCCAGACATTGGAGTGTGTAGTGTGCAGAGTGGGCCAGTTGCCCCAAGGCATGCCCAGGTGGTTGCAATGGGGACATTGGGCAACAGGGCAAGGACACCACCTACCATTGGGATTTCAGTACACACACCCAGAATCACAGGTTCCTGGGACATGGCAGACACCACACAGTGCACAGGCACCACAGGTGAAGGCAAACGGGGTAGAAGCTGAAAGCATACTCACGTGACTGGCCGCAGCTCTGGGCCTGGGACGTGGGGGTCTGTCCTCCTCAGGTGGTGGTGGTACTGCTGCTCTCCCCCAACCTACCCCTCTGGCAGGTTGCACCTCTGACCCCTTGTTCTGCAACAGAAATAGAACAGAATCTGTCAGTGGCATGCATCAAGCAATATGGTCCCAATAACCACCCCAAGACTATGCTGACAAGATCCATGACTGAGAGACATCTGTAAACCAAGTGTGCCTGTACCATGCAGTGCTGCAACTATGTCACACACATGCCCAAACACACACACAAATCCAACAAAGATAGACAATAGGTCACCGCTGGTGACAGGGGTATGAGACCGCTAATGCCGCGGACACCCTGCTGGCAGAACACACAACCCAGGCATGCACATGAGCAGCTGTGGCACTACGCTGCTGGCCACCAACCATGCTGCAAGAAGACCCCACACACTGGTGGACAGCCACAGCATCCTGTGTCCACAGCCAACATCCCCCACAACACCAATGACCTAACCATGCCTGGCAGGTGTCGTGCACCTGCAAGGATGCAAAGGCAAGGCCCTGCCTGGTGCATGGGTGGTGGCCATGTGTGCATGACAGGTGTGGTTGGTAGGCATGAACAGCTGTGTGACCCATGGGTAACCCATGTCTGTCAGAAGGTCTCCCTCAGGTTGCCATGTGCAGTTATGCAAGGTACCAGACAACTACTGTGGCACACATGGAAGAACACATTGCATGTTATGTGCAGGGGGAAGTGTACATGTGAATGTACACAACATTGACATCATGGCAGACACAGGCACATGCTAGGGCAGGGGATTTCATGTGAGAACACGTCTACTTGGTACATGTCAGGACCCACCCTCCGGAGTCTCATGCGGGGCCCCTTCCCAACAACAAAAAAGCAGAATGGCATCAATGGCAACAGGCACATGGGGCCACATCATGTACCTAGTAACATCACTTTACACATGTAAGTGTCCAGCATATCAGCAAGCCAGTGGTGTAAACAATAATACTGACATCTCAGAACAGAGTGACAGGGATGTGGAACTGTGGCTGTGACAGCACATTGTGTATGTTGTGATGGGCAACTACTGGACAGCACATCAGGGAAAGTTCAGTGCCCCGTGGCAGTCCACAATGTGCAGTGGTTACATCGTGTGCACATCACTTCAGGGCATCCATGGTCAGGTAGAGGTGTGGGACCCTGGGATGGGTATTTGCTGCTATACTGGCATATACCATGCTGGGGCATGTCAACAGGGACTCCATGCAGTGAGACACATGAAAAAACTGCCACAATGCAGCCTGACATGTGAGGAGATGGACAGACTAGCGGAATGGCATGTCCCATGCACACACGATATTGAGTGGGCTGGTGGTGTGGCAGCAGTGGGACACCGCCAGCGGGAGGGCATGCATGGGGAACACTGGGCATGTAGGTGGACAACATGGCAAGGCACTGCGATGAACATGGTATTGGGCCATGCCACATCAGATCTGCTTGGGGAGTGTCCACGGACTACCTGGATGACTGCACATGGGATGGGACCTTCTCTTGGGGAGCAACACTGCCATAACCAGTGGCAGTTCTGACAGTCATGGTGATGCAGGCTGTCATGGCCATGGGCATGCATTAGAGTTGCTGGATTCAGTGGCCACATGTACACCATCTGGACTGGGGTGTGTGGTTTGGCCGTAGAGCCCGGGTGTTGTGGGTACCCAACTGTGCTGAGAGGTCATGTCCCATCATGGTCACCACATGCCGCAGTACACCCAGTGGTGGGCATGCATATCAGGAACGCCCCCATGGCTGACCTGTCTCAGACAGCATGTTGTCATCCTGTACCGCGTGTGCACAACATTGGCCCACCCACATGCAACGGATCATGTCCTGCATACTGCAGGTTCCCACAACAGGGCATGTTGGTCACAGCACATGCTGTGTGGGCCTTGCAGTAGGTGGTGTATGGTGTACCATGCAGACAACATGTGCTGGCATTGCCTATGGCACATGGGTGTTTAGAATGTGCCACTGTGTGGGGACATGGATTTAGTGGCTCCTCCTGAGAGATGCCAACACTGTGTGCTTTGTGGCTGTTGAGGTGCAGACTCCCCATGAGCAGTTTGTCTGTACATGGTGTTCATGATGGCACAAGTCACCATGCCTCTGTCAGAGGAGTAGGAGACTGGGCAGTGTGTGATGCATGCACCGTATGTAAGGTGCACACAGGTGGTGATGTACGGTAAGGTAAGGTAAGCCTTATTCATATGGTGCCCAACCCCAGAGGCTCTGGGTGCCTTACAAGGTCAATTCAGGCAGGGTAGAAGCATCAACATACAAATAAAAGCTGCACAAGGGTTATATAAAACAGTATAAAACTATGCAACAAATGAGCATTAATAAATAATAATAAAGACACCAATAAAATCAGCTGCATTAGATTATGTGTGGCAGGTGTCAGGCACATGCAGGGGCAGTGGTGGCCGGGAAACACACTGATGGGAACTGGAAGGAGATGCTGGTCATGTGCAGACATGCCACCATGTAGTGGGTGCATGTTGTACAGGGACAGACACGTAGGGTTGGACTGTAACCCCTCAGTCGTGCCTGGTTGGGAGTCATCGTGTCCCATCATGACGGACACCCATGTAAGCAGTGGGGCTGTGCTGCTGCCACAATGTGTAATGGGTAGCCACAGTCAGTGCCACACCATCCTGCTACCAGTGTCATCAGTCTGACCACAGACCAGCAGGTGGCTCTGTCTGTGGCTGAGAAGGGACTACACAGCATGGCCTGGATGACGATATAGCCCATATGCTACCTGCCCTGTGGATGTGGAAGCCAACACCCCCCCATGTGCCAGGCAATGGATGAATATGTACTGTAATCCAATTTACCTGGGTGTGGCACTCTGCCATCACACACCATGTTGCAGAAATGTTGGAGCCATCCCTGCTCCCTCCTCCTCAGGTCCACAAACCAGTGTCGGCATTGCTCACCTGTCCTGGGTACCCTTGTGTACCTGGACAGATCCTGGCCTATATTGGCCCACACATCCCCCCTTGGCCCCTCCAGGTCTTCCTGACCAAATAATTGACCCACCTTGGGGACCTCCAGGTCCACCAGGTTGGCCAGCTCCACATCTGTCCAGCATGCTGCCCGCTGCATGGCTTGGCACCTTGCTCTCTGTGTGGGTGCCATCTCTTCCTGAGGCCTTCCTTCACGGCTTTGAAGCACGTTGGTTGTGCATGCCACAGCGAAGCTTTAGCACAATAGGATAACATGGGGGCACATTGCGCAATGGCCATTGTAAAGCTGTTTGCACGATAGACTACACTGGGTGACACTGCGTGCATGAGTGGTGTGAGTGGATCACACGGCATCATGGACAAGGGTTGCACACATGTTTGGAAGGTTCTGGAAATGCCATGACCCATGCAAACCTTATCGTGCTATTCACAAACAAGCAGAGCGGCACAATCCCATCACGTAAATGCACCCTGGTTTTGTGCGATTCCAAAAAAACTGCTATTCACAAAGCTGACATGTAAATGAGCTGCTTAGGCAGTCAGTGGGCAAAGTGTCCCATTTACATCTAATTTCAGAGCTTTCTGCATACATTTAGATGCTACTTTGCTCCAGCACTATAAAAGGGGAACCTGTGCACCACCTTCAGTCAGCTGTGGAATTGCAAGTCATGGAGCCCACTCAGCCCGCAACAGGTGCGAGCCAGGAGGGAAATGCCACACAGCAAGGTAAGCAACTGCAACTATCCTACTGTGTGAGTGCTATTTATCCCCATTCCTTACACACTGTCTGGCCCTTGTCATCATGCTACACACCTCCAATGCGTATGTGCTTGTCATTAGGCAGACATTCCCCTGCACATACCCTGCCATCCCTTTTGGCTGCATATCCCTGCAGGTACACAGACCATGCTGACGTTTCGCCTATGGCCCCACCACCACTGTTGGTGTATGTGGCACATGGGCCAGCACCTGCACGGGCAATCTGAGTCATGCATTCCACCCAGACTGTGTGGGCCAGGGACCATTCCTTCTGACTCTGCATGTCATGACCCCTGCTGAAACACACAGCAGAGATGTCATACACTGACTGGTGCTGATGGAGGGGAAGGGTTCCCTCAATGTTATGGCCCACCCATCAGCATGATGGCCCTCTGGCCACCGTATACTTTGGGCTGTGACTCTGTGGGCATCCCACGGCCGACCCCCCTACATCCTGTCCCCAGCGGTGTCACGTAGCTGTACATGTGTACATTCCAGACCTGTAGGGTCATGTCCCGGGGTACGGTGTGGTGTGCAGGTAGACCCACCTCTGCAGTCGGCACCCTGATATGTGCAGCACTGTCGCCACCCAGTCATCAGGCAAACACTGTACCCAACCAATGCAATGTGTAACACATGCAGTGTGACATCCCTTTGGGTGTCCAGTGACCCACTTTCCCAGGCTTGTCTCTGCACAGGGATATGACTCACCATCCCCATACCTATGATGCATTGTGCTGTGTACATCAGCCTGCACACCCAATGGCGTACATGTTCCATGTTCCTGTGTTGCCCTGGTTGACCCACACATAGGTGTGGTGCTCTTGCACTTTGGCATGGATGGTTGTGTGTCCCATGTGTGTTTTGGCCCAGCTCAATTCACAGCGGTGATACTGTGGGCCAGGGGATTGTGGCCCTGTCTAGTGCAGCCTGCTGTGGCTGGCTTACGTCAGTCAGTCAGTGGTGCCATTGCCGTAGCTGTTCACACTGTGTAATGCAGTCCCCCTAGTGGCCTATGGGATGCCCTGGTCAGGGACCCTTTTTGTTGGCCTGTGGGGTGTGCCCCTGGGCATTTTGCTATACGGGAGGGGTGGTCATGGGCAGTTACTGTCAACTTCTCACCAGTTGTACACTGGCACTCGGTTCTTCTGCCCTGTCCTGGATAGATTTGGCTAAGCTGATGATACAGGGGGCCAACATGTCACTGACCTCTCCCTCTGCTGTTCCCCTGCAGGTGCTGCCCATGACAGAGACAAGCTCCATGCCACAGGTTCAGTGCCCTGGAGCTCGAGGTACTTGTCCAGGCATACTGGGACCGGGAGACTGTCATCAGGCAATACCACAACACCGATGCTATTGTACGCCAGGTGTGGCAGGAGACTGCTGGTGAGGTGAATGCTGTTGGCAGTAGGGACAGGTCGGTGGATGCAGTTCATAAGTGCCAACTTTGACTTGGCCACACTGCGGAGGGAACAACATGCCACTGGCAGTGGCCCTCCTTCACCTGCATTGTCCCATCCCCTTGATCCTGTTGAGTAGGCCTTGGCATCATTGTTGGGGGAGGTTGAGGTGTCCAGGGTGCCTGGCAAGGGCTTTGAGATAGACATATTAGCCAATGTGCCATGTAAGTAGTACACTGGCATCACCAATTTGTTAGCATGCTCCATCTCACTGGGTGTACCACTGTGGTTCCACGTTGCATGTCTATGGGCCACTCTTGCAGCAGTTGGTGCACACCCTTGTACTGTTCTCCGTGGATGGCTCTGGACTCTCCTGGGCCCGTTCCCGATAGGCAATAATGGTTGGGGCTGCTCTGATGTTTTGAGGCCACACCATGCACAACATGCACCTTCTGATGGTATCTATATTCCTGATGCAGTGTGTGTCATTCCGCCCCAACTCCAAATGCCATCACTACTGTGGGCACTCATCTACATGTTGTGCTCTTGTGTCCTGGTGTGTCTCTCTATCCTGTGTCATGCCCTACTGTGTTGCGTGTACTGCATGTCCATGCACATTACTCACTGTGTGTTGCACAGTGGCAGTCTACACTTCCATCTGTAGATATTGCCCTGTCACATGGGGCACTGTCATGGTACTGCTGCACCATTAACCTGTCAGTAGGCTTTGCACTGCATCA
Organism: Neoceratodus forsteri; assembly: GCA_016271365.2. Taxonomy (NCBI): domain Eukaryota; kingdom Metazoa; phylum Chordata; order Ceratodontiformes; family Ceratodontidae; genus Neoceratodus; species Neoceratodus forsteri. The sequence continues at coordinate 1,272,280,529 of CM057450.1, read as the reverse complement.
CGTGCTGTCTCTTTCATACATGTTCCTGTCCCCACAGATCCTGACACAGCACACCCACAACAAGCAGCAGAGTGGCCCAGTACATCCCATCGCATCTAGGGAATGCTCCCAGATGATTAGACCTCTGGGTGGGGGTGACTCAAACACATCGGCGTATAGTGACCTAGACACATGGGTGGCCAGCCTAGAACTCTTCTCAGCAGCACAGTTGTCAACAATGAATGCTACTGTGATCTCCCCACCACCACCATGGATGCTGCTCAGCACCCCCATGCAACTGTCCATTCCACCAGCACCACCTCAGAAGCCCTTGCACCAGACACAGCCTGGCCATCCCATGCTTCCATCCCCATCTCCATTGCCTCCTCTTCCCACCTCCCCATTTCCCATGTTATGCCATGAACTGGCACAACACACAGGATTGGGAGTTCCCACCCTGCCCAGGGACAACATGGATCCGGGGACACGGGGTGGCATGCAGCAACCACCTCCACCAGGGCTGCCACCAACTGGTGGTGCTGTCCCAGGCACACACAGACATCTTTAAGCCACTCATCCATCTAGGGACACTCCAGTGCCTGTGCCCCCCTGTCGAGCAGCATGCCAAGCATAGTGCCCATGACATGATGTATGCTGCCATGGACACCCAGGCCACATCCCAGAGGGTCCTCAAGGACCTACAAGACCGACTGTGTCAGTACATTCACCTCTGCCAGCACCAGCGCTGGCTGGAAATGCAGTGGGCACAGCAGTTTGGGGAACAGTTCCTTGGCACCATGGTGCATCTGTTTGGGGACCTCACGGGGGCAGTTGGCCACCAGGGCAGGGTGCATCAAGCAACACAGAGATGTGCTCAGGGCACATCGGCAGACAGTGGGCAGTCTGCTGACTCCTGGCGGGGATGGTGGTGCATGTCCACATCATGAGGGGATATGTCTGGCACTGGCAGTACAGCTGCATCCCCCGCAACCCTTGATCGACCATGCACCCCTGGTCAGCAAGTGTCATTGCATGCATCCACATCCCCACACAGCCATGCTGGTTCCTGTGCGGTGTCCCAGGCCCATGTGTCCGCCCTCTCAGCCTCAACCTCCTCTGGGGCCACAATGGCATCACCCCATCCCATGCGCCATGGCACTGTCCACACATGTGGTAACCTCCGGAGGTCATAGCCTGCTATGTCCCTGCCCCCCCAAGGCTGGTCCTGTGCATGGGTTTCTTTATCCATTGCCCCATTCACCATCTGCCCCCTTACTGTGTGGTGTCCTGCTTAACATGACTTAGCAGGCTGTCCCCAGCTATAGCTGTGACTTGAGACATAACAGTTTTTGCTTTGTGTGACCCTTTCTATTTGATTACATACAGAATAAAGTATGAGTAGGGATGTGTAATGAGATTTTATACACACCAGAGTTGTGGGATGCTACATAAACACTGAGGGGTTTGTGAAAAGCATCCCACAACAAGGGTCTATGTAAAATCGAGTTTGACACCCTGACCCATATTTTATTTTATATAATTGCTGGGTTTCCCTTTTTTGCCTCAGCAATTATATAAAATAAACAGCTCTGTGTACCCTCCCAGTGTATCCTAAGGTCGGTCCTTTTAGTCCGGTGCCGAGATTTTTGTATTTTAAACTGTTTTTTTTTTTCATTTCTTCAGGTCTTTCTGTGTTTCCAGGGTGTAAGGGGGGAGAAAAGAAAAGGACTTACTGCCGATTCTTGTGGCGGTTCTGTTCGCTACACAGGCGGTGAGCGGTCTCGGCTGGTCTGCTGCATGCGCAGAGGAAGGGAAATCGTGTGCGTGTTTGCTGTTATAAAAGCTCCTTTATAATGGAAAATAACGCCATGGTTTCCCTATGGGAAAAAGGCAGAGCCAGTTATTATATTAAGTTAAAGTACGGATTTGCTCCTTCTGTTTTGCCATAGCCATATGCATTTATTTTTAGTTCCAGGCTGCATCATGTCTTGATTGAAACTGCTTGTACCTTTGTGTGCCTGGCTTTACTGTGTCCTTAAGTTGCCATTTCTGTTTTGTGGGTCTGTGCATGTTGGGCATTGTGTACAATAAAAAAGGCTGGTACAAGGTGCCATATGTGTTGTCTGCTTATTACTCACCTTCTGCTGGCTTCCAGCTGTTGTATGATGTGCTGCCGGTACTCTTGGACCCTCCGTGCCATGTGCGGATCCTTGTCTTGCATCTAGTGTACCACCTCCTGCCCCTCTGGCTCCGTGTCTGTGGATGTCTGTTCCTCTTGGACCAGTAGGTATATTCCACTGGCATGTGCCATGTTGTGTAGCATACAACAGGCAAGGAATATGCCACAGGCCTTCTGAGGTCTGTACCGTAGGGCACCACCTGAGTGGTCCAGGCAATGGAAGTGCATTTTTTTTTTTTTACATACAGGTGTTTATTCCTCCTTCTGTGGACTGCAGCTGCTTGTCTGCCAACCCTACCAGACTCTGGGGCCAGTCAGGATCTTGATATGCTATGTACGTCCCAGTGGTTCCCCTGAAGCCATCCAGGAGGCTTCATCCTGCCTTGGCTCCTGATTTTTCCACATTTTCTCCCCAGTTACCTGGGGCCCCAGATAGAAAGGTGCATGTGCATGGAGGTATGCATTTGCCCTCTTGCTCCAGTGACAGCCCCTTCCTTCCACTCCCTTGGCCTAATGCCCTGGCTCCCACAGCTTGCACTGCCCTGGGCCTCCATCATGAGACAGTCAAGAGCCAAGGGAGCACAGATCCCTCCCCAGAGAGGAGAGATGCCTGTCGGCAGATTAATCCTGCACTGCTCCCTCCCCGCCCCCATGCTGACCTCCGACAGCCGTACTCGTTCCCAGACACGGGTCACTGGCATGGCAAGAGGCAAGGCGACCAGCGCCTCAGCCCTCTACGCCACTGGGCTGGCTAACAGAAGTGCATTTTAAGCATGCCAAAAACCTGCTCAATGATGTTTTGAGCAGCGGTGTGTGCCGCATTATACCTCTCCTCTTCCTCGTTTGTGGGGTAGTGGATGGGGGTAAGGAGCCTGGGGCACAGGGGTAGCCACTGGCATCTGTGAGGGACAGAGAACACATATGAGTTGGGACATGTCTATGGTACACTACTCTGGCCCATACTGGATTTTGTCATCCTACTTGAAACTGTTTGTGACCCTTTCTGTTTTTCTCCATTCTCTGGTGTTGCCCTCTTCTTACTGTTCTGCCATTTTCCCTTTCTCTATATATTAGAGTGTGTGTTATTTTCTAGATGCCTTCCTTTACTGTTCTGCCTATAATAGTTATGATTCTGCTTTTAAACCTATATTATTGTATTTTACCTTGTTATTTTTTATTGTTGGCTATCTCCTATTCCCCTCTCCCCCAGGACACATCTGTATATGAGCTGTTTTCAGCTCAGTATGTACTTCCTGGTTAAACTTTTAAGTACATGAATACAAATCTAGATATTTTTATTCATTACAAATCGGGTTTACAACCTTTGAGTCAGAGACTCATTTACAAAGACAACTTGTCACGGGGGCGGCACACATCAAGACAGTTATTACAGTGCAGATTAAAACAGAGGATAACATTACAAGTGCAGTAAAAGGAACATTTACCATAGATACACTTAGGTTACATAATGTAGTAGCTTGTATGTTACTTAGGTTACATAATGTTACAAAATTGTAAGTTACACTCATGGATATAGTAGGTCCTCAGAGAAGACAGTGGGTTACATCCCTGTTTGGACCTAGTAGGGAAGGGGTAGGTTTGGGGGAAGGAGAGGCTGTCCAGTGGACGTTGTCGAGCCAGGGTGCAAGGCAGGCAGGAACCACAGGTTACAACAGGGGGTTAGTTGCACCTACAACAGCGGGTATTAAAGATATGGTTCCGAAGGGCTGTTTTGAAGGAGCCAATTTTTGGCAAGTTGGAGATGCAGCTAGGAAGGGAGTTGAACTAGGTGGGGGCTCGAAAGAGGAAGGATCTCTGGGCAAGAGAGGTCTTGGTTCTGGGCACCTTGAAAGTAGCCTTAACAGAGCTATGGGTGGTGACGGACGAAGATGGCTGCTGTAGGGAGGTGGTGACCCCCGGGGGGGGAGAGTCCTAGCAGAGATTTCTTAGCGAGAAGGCAGGTCTGGTAGAGCAGTCGCTCCTTAAAGTTGAGAAGATTGGTGGTAGTATAGAGACGGCAGGTGTGAGTTCGGCTGGGGGCACCAGTCAGGAGCCTACAGGCCTTATTGATGGAGAGCTGGATTTTGGAGAGGGCAGTGTTGTCAGCTGCAGCATAGATGGGCAAGCCATAGTCCACGAGGGACAAGACTGAGGAGGTGATGGTCAGCCTGAGGGCAACCTGAGGCAGGCAGTCCCTGTGCCAGTACAGCAGGCCAATCCGAGAGTTAATGGTGGCTGACAGGGCATTAATGTGGGTGTGGAAGGAGAGGGCAGTATCGAACGTGATGCCTAGCTACTTGTATGTGGTCACTTACACTTATTCTAGCGGGTGCAGAGTGCTAGGGATAATCAAGAGGGGGGTATTTTTAGCTTTATTTTGGTGGTGGGAGAAGAGCATTGATTTGGTTTTCTTTAGGTTAATGACCAGTCTGTGGTCTCCAAACCACCTTTCGGCTTGGTTGTAAGCTTGCTGGACGGATAATTGGAGGGAGGCGGGATTGGGATGTGAGGCAACGAGGACTGCATAGTCAGTGTTGAGGAGCATTTTACCAGTACATGAGCTGGGGAGGGTGTTGAGGTAGAGACTAAAAAGTATTGGACCCAGGATGGAGCCCTGAGGGACCCCGGAGCAAATGGAAAGAGTGCTGGAGAGGGAGTCGCTGATCTTGACATGCTGGGATCTAGCAGAGAGGTAACTAGAGAACCAGGAAATGGGACCACCAGAGAAGCCAAGTTGGTGGAGAGAGTCGAGTAGAAGGGGATGACAGACAGTGTCAAAGGCCTTGGAGAGGTCAATGAACACTGCTCCTGCAAGGCTGCCAGAGTCGAGAGCAGCATGCAGGTGTTGGGAGAATTCCAGGAGAGCCGTGGTTGTACTGTGTCCTGGGCGGAAACCGTGCTGCTCTGGGCACATAATGTCGTACTTGGTTAGGTATTCAGAGAGCTGGATCAACACCACTTTTTCAAGGGCTTTAGAGAGTGGGGGGAGGATGGAGATGGGCCGGTAATTGTTGGGGGTGGATCGGTCTCCACTCGTATGTATGGGTGTGATTTCAGCAGTTTTTCAAGCACTTGGGAACTGACCCAGGCATAAAGACTGGTTTAGAAGATCAGTCAGGGGGACTAGGACTTCGTCCAAGACCATACGGAGGATCCTGGAGTCGAGAGGGTCACTGCTGGGGTTATTGCTGCCTAAGGCTTTAAGCAGGTGTGGCCTGGCTTCTTGGGGGGATAGGGTGTGCAGGTAGAATGGTGGATGATGCAGGACCAGAGGGAGAGAGGTGGGGATTGGGTCAAAGAAGCTGCTGGGGAGGACTGAGCTTAGGTCAGAGAAGGCAGTGTTAAGGCAATCGGCTATGAGGAGTGGATCTGTGGTGGGGGTGCCATTGATGGAGAGTTGAGATGGTGGGGAGGGAGCGGGACTTTCCATTTAGCTCTTTCATATTATCCCAGAAGGTCCAGGCTGAACCCCAAGTGGAAGTGAGGGTGGTCTGGTAGTGTTCTGCCTTGGCCCGCCTAATGGCCCAAGTGCACTTATTGCGTTCTACGTTGTAGGCCTGTCTGTCAGACGCCTTTCCAGAATTTACAGCAATGTGCCAGAGATTATCTCTGTTTTTGAGTCTCTGGAGGAGGGTGGGGTGATCCATGAGGCATTGCATTTTTTGGAGCGGATCCTGGTGAGGGGGACAAAAGGTCACAAGCCTTACAGAAGGCATTTGTGAAGTGGTCAAGAGCTGAGTCAATGTCAGAGGCGCACTGAATAGGGGACCAGTCTAGCTGGGCTAGGTATTGTTTAAATTTTCTGAGGCTGCTGGGGCATAAATGGCAGTGTAGAGTGGCCTGGGTCACTGGCTTCAGAGTGGAGGATGACCAGAGACAGAGGACTGGGGAGTGATCACTAAGAGAATTGGGGAGGACAGTGACATCCCGGATTTTGTAGAGGCAGTTAGATATAACAACATCTAGGAGAGTGCTGGTGCCAGTAGAGTGGTTGAATCTGGTGGGCTGGGTGACTAACTGGGATATATCCAGGGCAGCAAAGGAGTCCCTTATATGGGAGGCAGTAGAGGCAAGCCAGTTAACACTGAGATCACCTAGGATGACTTGCTCCACTTTGAGGGAGAGATGTGATATAGTCAATGAGGGAATGGACCGCTTGGTTTTGATTCCTCGGGGGTACGTAGGAGACCATGAGGAACTGAGGGCCTCGGGTGGGGTCAGGTGTGATTTTTAAGGTGATGGCTTTGGGCTCCATAATCAAGTTTAGGAGCTGGGAGTGCCTGACCTATAAGGGAGTCCCGTACGAGTAGTGCGCAACCACCACCACGTTTGCCTACTCGGTCTTCCGAGATATTCTGGAACCTTCTGGCAAGCTCCTGCACATCCCCCTCCCACATCACACAGACAGATTCCCTTCATGGGTTTGGCAGCCTGTGCTGCGGTGCATTGTCACATTTTCAGTGGCCCCTCTGTAGGCCATGTCATGTTCCTGCCCTATCCATCTTGACAGCTATTGCAGTCTTCCCACATTCTAGAACCTTCTTAAGGTCCCTCCCCATGGGACACTGTCCTGTGTGACCAACAGGGCCTGCTGGTCACAGCCCAGTTGTTGTACTCACCTACCAGGTGACCAATTGGTATTTCACCTCCCTCGACTCTCTGGCACAACATGGAGTTCTGCCAGATGAAGGAGTCATGGGCGCTCCCCGAGTAACACGCCACCATGTTGGTGATGTACCCAATGGCATCACAGATCACCTGGCAATTGATAGAGTGGAAGCCTTTCCTGTTAAGGTAGGGATCTGACTCTGGGCCAGGTGATGCATGGATGGTCACATGGGAGCAGTAGATGGCACCAAGTACATACGGCAGGAGTGCTACCAGGCAGAACTGCTGCATTGTTGCTGTGTGCTCCTCTGTAGTGCTGGGGAATACTATGAATTCCCTAGCATGTGGCAGCAGAGCATCTAGGAATTCAGCCAGCAGGCGCAAGGTGGATGCCTGTGACACTCCTGTGATGTCCCCGATGGGGGTCTGGAAGGTACCTATTGCCAGGAGGCACATGGCAGCAGTCTCCTTGACCTCCATTGTCAGGGCTTGGCTGTGATGTGTAGTGGTTACCAGGTCTTCCTCCAGGAGTTCGCACAGTTGCCTGAGCATGGTCCAGTTGAGGCAGTACTGGCCAACCAGCTGTTCATCAGTCAGAGTCTCAAAGGAGACTCTTGACCAAAACCGTCTCTGTGCAGTTGGGCACCTCTGCCAGTGACAGATGGGCCCAGGGTGTTCTCCTTCCTTCTGTTCCCTCAGAGCCTCCCCCAGCATGTACAGCAGCTGCGGTGTGCTGTCAGCCATTGTGCTGCCTGATGCAGTTCTCCCTCTGGCCTCTGTGCTTTGCCCTGATTAAAACAACCTTTTTATAGGTGTTAATTTGCATGGTGTAAAGTGCCGCGCAAAGCAGTTTACATGATAGAAATGCTTTGTGAAGTGCATTGCGCCTGTATGCATGGCCACTCCCCTCCCCTTTGTGCCATGCATAACGAATGTTGTTGCTATCACACAAATGGGTTTGCCCTGGGAAATTCTTCTTTTGTGAATCACACCTTGGTGCAAAAGCCAGGAAAATTCCGGGCAAACACTTTGTGCGATTTGCAAAGCTTTGTGAATCCTGCCCCAGGACCAATAAGTCTACTCACCTGGTAAACGTGATTGTATGAACATATCTTTACAGCATTCCCAGTCCTTACCAAATACTCTATTAGATATCGATTTTCAGGCTATTTTGCGAACAGTTTCAATCAGAGTGTGGTTTTGGGTGGCTCCCTACTGGGACTAACCATCCCAGCCCCCACCCCCACCACACCAGGTTGTTTCACCAAATTGCAATGTATGAATATACTAGCCTTGTTTTTATTTTAGGTTTGCCTAGCATTTGCATGCTTAGCATGAATTTTCTGCTTTCTAAATATGTCGCCAAAATACTGGCAGCATCCCAACTATGCCAGGCTCAGTGTGACCACCATGAGATGTAGTCAGATTAAATGCTGGAATGAACAGGTACAAGGAACTAGAGAATGCTCAAGTAATTACCTCTGTATATAGAGTTGTTTGGTGCACTGAGCCAGATGAAAAAATCATGTGGAAGAATCATTCTGGAAAGATTAGATGGAGCTTTGGTCGTTTTCTGCCCTTATTATCTGTGTTTCTGTGTTTCTAAGATGAAAAGCAGGCAGGTTGTTCTGAGCTATACAGAAGCCATTCACAAGTGCTTCATGCTGACAGTAAGTTTATTTCTTCACAGTCCCAATGTTTTGCCTTAATGGCTTCTTGGTAGCTCAGCTCCCTCATCCCCACTCACCCCTTGGACTTGCCTCAGGTGGCAGCCCTCCCGGGTTTGCCCCAGGTCAGGGCTGCTGAGTAGGCGTGCCCCAACAAAGACCGGCATCAGTTCCCAGCAGACCTCCTGAGCTGCTGGTGTTCCTCCTTGGCTTACCCTCTAGGGTGGGGCCATGGGATTAGGCTATTCTCAATGGAAGACTGAACTTGGTCACCAACCCAGTGTCACAGCAGCATAGCAGGGACCAAGAAGTGGGGCATCATTCATGGGGCCAGCATTTTTCATGATTTATCCTCGGGAGGCATGGCATGCAATGATGTAGTACGCTGAAGCATTGACATCTGGCACACCTCCCCTTCAGCGCAGCTCTAATCATTGCTCCCCTGGCCTCTGCCAGGGGTTGATCAAGTGCCAATCATTCACCTACCCTCCCCCCAGAGGAGGAAAGCAGTCCATGAGACACTCAATCCTCCTCCTCCCCCTCAGCCAGCCCTCAATTCCTCGTGTCCATTCCCAAACCTAGGGCATTGGTATCACAAGCAGAAACCCTACCGCTCCACCGGCAAGCCGGCCATGCCTTAATGGCTAATTTAGGGGGATTCTGTAATAATTACATAGAATAAACCAATGTAAGTCTCAAATTTATCAAATATCTTAAACATTTTCTCAGTTTAAATTAACTGCTAACTTGATTTATTATACCTTGGAAACTGCTTGCATTAACTGTATTAGATGCACAGTTCAATGTGGTCTCAATACTCCTGTGTTTCAGTAGTACTCTGCATCCAGCAGGGACTCACCTGTGAAGTACTGTAGTTAACTTACCAGTGGGGTTTTCTCTACCTCTCATAAATTCTTCCTTTCCATGCTCTCCTTTCCCTACTCTATTACTGTCTTTGTTGGTGGTGTCTATGTGGTATCTATTTCTCCCCTAAAGCTTCTCCCTCTGGAGTGTCTGAAGTTCTTACTTCACTGGCCTCTCACTCCTCACCTGGGGATCTGATTCTTCAGTGGAATTTAATATTAACTGGCTCTCCATATCTGCCAAGCACAATCAAAAAGACTGAGTCTCTTAACCTTTCTCAGATTATAACTGAGCTGACTCATCTTAATCCCCACTCCACTAACGATCCCCTTATTGATTGGGTCATCTTCTCTCATCCCCACCATGATAGTACTACTGATACACTACCTGATACCTTCATTGCTTCTAGAATTATCTGCTATACCAGAAAAATATGGCTCCCCTCTTCCCCTCATAATTTTATCTGGTCACATTCAATCAGGTCTCTCATTCTGAACTCTATCACCCTTGAAGTCTCCTCAATTGACTGGTCCTGCCTGTTAACTGCTACTGACATCTATGAGGTTGCCTCCTTATTCCACTCCAAATTCATCAGCATTTAGGACAAACATGGCCCCCTTAGGAAGTCCCATGTTAGAGGTTATCACCTATCCTGGGTTTCAGCTGACCTCATTGACCTATGCAGAGCATGTGAAACTGCCTGGTGTCATTCTAAAAATTGACACTGTCCTTGGGGCTTTCTGGCACTAAGGCTCTCAGGGAAGTTAAAGGTAATTATTTTGCCTCCAACCTCGAGAACAATCTTAAGTGCCATGCTCAATTGATGTGAACATCTCCTTTTTCAATCATCTCTCCCAATTTCTCCCCAGTCCTTTTAGAGGGTGGATTCTCATCTCTGACACCCCCCCCATGTTGCCTCCTACTTTAACAAATTATTCACAGCCTGCTCCCTCTCACTTCTACCTCTGTACTGTTACCTCCCCTTGCACCACAGTCTCCCTCCTCTCTGCCTTCATCTGGCCCCTTTCTCCTTCCCTTCAATCACTCCTCAGGAGATCCTACTGGTTCTCTGTTCACTCAACTTCTCTAAAGGTTTCAGCCCAGACGGTAGGACCCTAAACTCCTTTTCTTATCTGTTGCTGCTATTGCTGCTCCACTCACCCATCTTCTTTACACACTTTTAACCTCTGCTCTGTACCTCAGTCCTAAAGGTTAGCCAAAGTTCTGTCCATGCACAAAGGGGTGACTTCAACTCTCCTGGTAACTTTTGTTCTATCTCACTCCTCCCTGCTCTTGCCAAGTTCCAAGATAAGCTGATATATGCTAAGCTTTCAGACTTCCTTTATGTCTCCATGTTTTCTCACTCTTCATTGTTATTGACTCCATCCATATCAGGTGCACATCACTGCTGCCATTTTCATTGATCTTGCCAAGGCTTTTAATATGGTAGCCTATACCTTCTCCCTGGACAAGCTGGGACATATGGGTCTTTCTGCTCTTGCCATCGACTGGTTCAGAACCTACATCTCCAGCTATCTCCAGTGGTCCAGGTTGGTGATGCCTTTCCTCCCCTCCCAAACAGTCTGGGGTGCCCCAAGGCTCCATTCTTGATCCCATTCTATTCTCTGTTTTCCTTAACGAACTCTCCACAACCTGTGTTGGCCCAGGCATTCGTATATGTGTGAACACCACTATACTCAACAGGACCAATTCTCAAAGGTTGGCACAGGGCATGCACAAACCCTGAGTCAAACCCTGCTGCTGTGCCGCTCACATTGCCACACTGTGCACCCAATTCTCAAGGGTTACGTGCATTTGTGGTACTTTATCCCCTTTGCAGCAGCTTGCACTAAATATATGGTGCAAATCCCATAAAACGATCTGCAAAGTTAGACCAGCAAAAGCTGGTCTAACTCACACCTATGGCATACATAGAAACATAAAAACATAGAATTTGATGACAACTAAGGACCGCTTGGCCCACCTAGTCTGCCCATTTACCTACTTAATGGATAAGCTGCAGATCCTAGTTAACCAACAGCCTACTTCCTCCCACCCCCCACTAGGACTGCCTTATGTCTGTCCCATGCATTCTTCAATTTCCCCACTGTTCTTGACTCCACGACCTCCCCAGAAAGGCTGTTCCATGCATCCACAACCCTCACCATGAAAAAAATACTTCCTCACATTAGCTCTGAGTCGTCCTTCTTCTATCTTCAAATTGTGCCCCCTTGTTCTTGCACATCTCTTTTTCTGAAAGATACTACCCTCTTGGACTTTGTTGATTCCCTTGAGGTACTTGAAAGTTTCTATCATGTCCCCCTCTCCCTTCTTTCCTCAAGGGTATACATATTAAGCTCCTTTAGTCTCTCTTCATATGTCTTTTGGTGCAGACCCTGCACCATTTTGGTTGCCCTCCTCTGGACAGCCTCCATTCTGTCTATGTCTTTGCGGAGATGGGGTCTCCAGAACTGCACACAGTACTCCAGATGATGTCTCACCAACTTTCTGTACACAGGAATAACAACTTCCTGTTTTCTACTGTTGATGCCTCTCCCTATGCATCCCAGTATCCCCCCAGCCTTCCTTACTGCCTTCTCACATTACTTGCCCACTTTTAGGTCATCTGATATAATTACCCCCCAGTCTCTTTCCATTTTATTGTTGTTAGTATCTCACCCCCCATTGTGTGCTCTTCCCCTGGGTTTTTGTTTCCCAGGTGCATTACCGTGCACTTCTTTGCATTGAATCTAAGCTGCCATACATTTGACCATTCTTCCAACCTTGCCAAGTCCCTTATCTTTTCCACTCCATCTTGTGTATCAACCCTGTTGCAGATCTCTGTGTCTTCTGCAAAGAGATATACTTTTCCTTCCAGTTCCTCTGCAATGTCACTTATAAAGACATTAAAAAGGACCGGTCCCAGTACTGAACCCTGCGGTACCCAGCTAGTAACCCTCCTTTCTTCACTGTGGACTCTGTTTACTACTACTCTTTGAGTCCTGCTGTCCAGCCAATTTTTTATCCAGGCTACCACCTTGGGACCCACTCCAAGGCTGGCTAACTTATTTATTAATCTTTTGTGTGGGACTGTTTCACATGCCTTGCTAAAATCTAGGTAGGCCATGTCCACAGCCCCTCCCTGGTCTACTACTTTGGTCACCCAGTCAAAGAAATCTATTAGATTCATCTGACGCAACCTTCCCATTGTGAATCCATGCTGCCTTGGGTTCTGTGCCCCACTGGCCTCTAGGTACTCAACAATTCTTTCCTTCAGAAGCGATTTCATCATTTTCCCTACCACTGAGGTCAAATTAACTGGTCTGTGGTTTTCTGCCTCTGCCCTGCTCCCACGTTTGTGAAGAGGAATCACATCTGCCCTCCTTCAGTCCTCAGGTACCACTCCATCTTCCCATGATTTGTTAAAGAGAGTAGTCAGCGGTGTCACCAGTTCTATTCTTATTTCTTTTAGAATTCTTGGGTGAATCCCATCAGGCCCCATTGCATTGTCCACCTTCAATTTTACTAGTTCTTTCAGAGCCCTTTCTTCTGTAGATGGACTGGTATCGACCCCCATCTCCAGAGTGTTTCTCTTGTTTGGTTTAGGTATCTCCCCCTCCTCTTCCTTAGTGAACACTGAACAGAAATATTCATTCAGTATCCCTGCTTTTTCACTGTTACCCTCTGCCCACATTCCCTCCCCTTTATTAAGCTTCCAGTATCCCTTCTTTGGTCTTTCTTCACTCACTAATGTACCTATAAAAGGTCTTGTCTCCCTTCTTAACAAAGTTTGCTATTCTTTCCTCGGTTTGGGTCTTTGCTATTCTGACTGCCATCCCTGCCTCTTTCTGCTTTAACTGATAAAGTTCTCTGTCCTGCACCTTCTGTGTTTCCTTATATTTCCTGAATGCTGTCCTTTTCTCCTTAATCTTCCCTGCCACCTCTTTTGAGAACCACAGAGGTTTTTTCCTTCATTGTGGTTTGTTGATTTGCTTCACACAGAGGCTTGTTACCTCTGTGCTGGCTGTTTTGATTTTTTCCCATTGTTCCTCCACTCCTCCTTCGTGCCCATTTGCTAGTGCTTCTCTGAGGCACTCTCTCATTTTCCCAAAGTCAGCCCTCCTAAAGTCCAATACTCTTTCTTTTGTAGAGCTTGACTCTATGGCTGTGTTTATTGTGGACCACAATGTTTGGTGGCCGCTTGTTCCAAGGTGGCTACCCACTTCTAGATCTGAGATTCTTTCTCCATCCCCATTTGAGAGTACCAGGTCTAAGATTGCTCCCTCCCGAGTGGGTTTCAATACCAGCTGTCTAAGGCATGCCCCTTGTTGGGCATCAAGAATGACCCTGCTCTTGGGTGTGCCTGCAGCAAAGGTACTCCAGTTAACATCTGGCATATTCAGATCCCCCCATGAACAATATCTCCCCTTTTTCTGCCATTCTAAGGATGCCTTCTATCATTTTCTTGTCCATTCCTCTCCCTGAGATGGGGGTCTGTATACAACCCCATGCAGATTGTGGTGCCATTTCCTGTCTCCAGGGTGACCCAGAGTGCCTCATCTGCTCCCTGTTTACTCTTTAGTTCTGTTGCTTTGATCCCTTCCCTTACATAGAAAGCTACTCCCCCCTCCTCTTTTACCCTCCCTGTCCCTCCTGTAGATTGTGTATCCTGGTATATTGACATCCCAGTCATGGTTCTCTGTGTACTATGTTTCTGTGACTGCCACAATATCCAGGCATCCCTCTTCCATCAAGGCCACTAATTCAGGAAGCTTTTTACACAGACTACGGGCATTGGTACTCATCACCCTCCCATTTTTGATAGCCTTTCCCCTTTCTACCCCATCCTTGTCCTTACTGCCTTTGCCTTTTTTTGCATTTACCTCTGTCCTGCTGCCTAATGACTTCTCTACCTTGGTGTTTACCTCACTAATTACCATGTTTTGTGGGAGGAGACTGGGATTTCCTTGCTCCTTTTCAGTGCCTCCCCCCTTGGCTAGTTTAAATGCTTGCCAATGAAGCATTTAAACCTATTACCTAGGATCTTGGGTTCCCCCTGGACAGATGCAGACCATCACTCCAGTATAGGCCTGCATCCCTCCAGGTAGCTCCCCAGTCCCCAGTGAAGCCAAAACCTTGAGCTCCACACCAGTTTTTCAACAATTCATTGTATTCCATGGTGAGGAGTACAATAGCATCACCCTTGTCATAGACAGGCAGCACCTCCAAGAAGGTTACCGTATGCGCTACTTGTCTAAGACCCCTCACCAACTCCACAAACTCCTCTTGCACTGCTCTGATCCCATTCCTAGCCAGATAATTTGTTCCTAGGTGGACAATGACATCCAGCTTCCTCCTTTGTGCAGCTGCTCCCATGATCCTGAGGATTTGTTCCCTGTCCCTTCAAGCCGTGGCACCAGGCATGTGCCTTACCTCCCACTCCCCTTCTTCCCCCATTTCTACCCCCAATGACTGAGTCCCCCACCAGGAGTTGTTTCCTTCCCCTGTGGGGTCCCATGCCACCCTCCTGTGGGTCTTCTTTGTGAAGGTTCCCAGCATCCTCCTTGGTCTCCACAGCAGGTGCCTCCATAGAGGAACCACTATCCACCAGAGCAGCATATGAATTGTGGAGAGGTACAGCTGGAGGGATGCACCTCTGTCCCACCACCCTCTGTCTCCCTGAGACCACCTTGGTCCAGCCACTCCTCTTTCTTGGCAACCTTTGAGGTAGCGACAGTGGCCCTGGTGGTCCCTGGGTGGGGGAGGAGGTTTCACAAATCCTAGCCAGGTTAGCCTGGAGATAGGCAACCTCCTCCCTCAGACCAGAGAGGTGCCTGCAAATAGGGCAGCATCGCAGCTGCCAGAACGTCTCCTGGAACACTGACGCCCCACAGCCATTGCACTGCACCACTCCCATCATGTCTCATTTTGTGTCCCCTCTCCTGTTTCTCTGTATGCTTAATCTCTCCTCTCCTTACAACTCTCACCCTTCCTGTTCTGGGACAGCAACTTCCTATATTCTTCAGTAGCCTTCTTCTTCCTTGCTCAAAGTCAGACCACCAACAGCTGGGGGGGGGCAGAAAGAACTATTTTTGTCCTTTAGGATTGACAAAACTAATGTTTCTCTACTATCCTTCCCTTCCTACTGCCAAACAGGAAGTTCCTGTTGTCAGTCAAATCCATTGGCTATAAAAGTAGAACTGGCTTAGGGTGGGATGGTGGAGGGGTGGGATGGAGGACAATTAGTAAGAAAAACAGTAGCTTTTTTAGCTAGCTGCTTTCTGCTCTACAAGCAAGAGTTCTGTCTTCCAAAAGCTAGCAGCAGGAAGTTGTAATTGGAGTCACCTACTTTTATACTGACTAAGCCACGCCCCCAATTAACCTGTCTCCCCTCCTACTGATTTAGCAAAGTAAGTTGATACAGTACCCCTCCCAACACAGAAACACACACTGACTTTCTTTCTTTTCTTTTTTTTAACCCTAAGTGAGACCCCCCCCACTTCTAATAAAGTATATGTTTGCTTAATCTCAACAGGCACTTACTCCTGCTGAGACAGAAGTGTTAAATTAGTAAGAAAACAGTATTTTTTTTAGTTAGCTGCTTTCTGCTCTACAAGCAAGATTTCTGCCATCCAAAAGCTAGCAGCAGGAAGTTGTAACTGAAACACAGAAACATAGAAAACATAGAATTTGATGGCAGATAAGGACTGCTTGGCCCACTCAGTCTGCCCATTTTCTTACCTAATGGATAAGCTGCAGATCCTAGTTAACCAACAGCCTACTTTTTCCTACCCCACCCCCTAGAATTGCCTTTTGACTGTCCCATGCATTCGTGAATTCCACCACTGTTTTTGACTCCACAACCTCCTCTGGAAGGCTGTTCCATGCATTCACAGCCCTCTCTGTGAAAAATATTTCCTTACATTACCTCTGAGCCACTCACCCATCCCTACCTGCTTTTATGCTGCCTAAGCCACACCCCAATTAACCTCTCTCCCCTCCTACTGATTTAGCAAAGTAAGTTGATACAGTACCCTTCCCAACACAGAAACATACACTGACTGTCTTTCTTTTCTTTTTTAACCCTAAATGAGACCCCCTCTACTTCTAATAAAGTATCAGTTTGCTTAATCTCAACAGGCATTGACACCTGCTGAGATAGAAGTATTAAATTAGTAAGAAAATTGGTAGCTTTTTTAGTTAGCTGCTTTCTGCTGTACAAGCAAGATTTCTGTCTTCCAAAATCTAGCAGCAGGAAGTTATAATTGGAGTCACCTGCTTTTATACTGCCTAAGCCACACCCCCAATTAACCTCTTTCTCTCATCCTACTGATTTAAAAAAGTAAGTTGATACATTGAGAATCCCAATTGCCAGTCAGCAATTGCTGCAAGCCCCATGTGCCATGTGTTCAGTGCACCTAGGGCTTGTGGCAGTCCAGCTAATTTGAGAATAGGGCCCTATGTCTCTAGTGCCTCAGTCTCTGCTCTGGAAACATCACTACAGTATGACTTCAATAATGTTGGTTCCAGTGTCACCAACATGTGGCCAATACCAAAATGATGGTCTCTATTACCATTGGCACAACCCAAAAGCTTGCAAGGCTTCCCTTCCTGCTACTGTTTTTACCCTGGATGACACCCCCTTGTAGTTTTTTCTAACTTCAAGTACTTTGGTATGTGGCTGGATGGAAGACTCGACTTCTCTGCCCACATCAATGCCATTCACATAAAACTATGCAACAAGCTTGATTTTCTCTGTTACAGCAAGGATTGTTTACCATTCCCAGTTCACTGGAAAATAATCACCAAGGGGGTTCTCCTAGTGTTTGACTATGCTTACATGTTCTGTGGTACTGCCCAAACTCCTCTCTCACCATACTGGTCACTATTTCATGCCTTCTGTTGATTTGCCGTAAATGCCCCCGGTATCCATAATTGCTTCTCTACATCAGCCCCTTTCTCCCTCTTCTTGCTTCCTACTGTTTCATACATTGTGTCATTTTTCTCTTTAAATAGTGGTTATCCTCCCTCTCTCATTACCTCACTGCTCTTGTCTCCTGTTTTCTCTCTATCTCCTACTCCCTCCACCCTAGGGACTTCCACATCTTCTCTATTCCCCACTCTAAATTTTCCACTGAGCAATACACTTTCTCCTCCCATCTCCCCTCCATCTGGAACAACTTTACCCCCCCCCTTTGTCTGTCCTCTTCCTATCATATCTCTCCCACAAACTTCAGCTTAAATTCTATTTTGTTCCCTCCTGTTCCTGCTTTGGCCCTGGTTACACTGTTTTAGACTCTTCTTTTTGCTATGCTCACTTCCTCCCTGAGGCATGTGCTGTACCAATGCACACCTTTTGGTAAAGTCATTATTTTGGCCTGTCAGCCTGCACTTTGTAATATATTCATGATTGTATTTTCTTGCACCCCTTCCTGCCTGTACTTTAGTTGCAGTACAGTGCATATGGCCTTGATGTATATATTACTTGTATCATTCTCACTGTATATATATTTTTTTATTTCAGTACCTCTACCCCCAGGTCACTCCTGGAAATGAGCCTTGGCTCAGTATGCCTTTCCCAGTTACCAATTTTCAAAAAATATATAAAGAAATAGGGGGGTTATTAAGATGTAATACTACACAGGTCTTCAGGACAGATTTGATGGGCTTGTGATCTTTTTCTGTCATTATTCTTCTGTTTCTATACCATTGTCTCTCCAAGACTTTTGACACCACAGGCAATAATGACATTGTGTGATACTTTTCAAGTAGGTTCCTTTGAGCATTTTTAAAAGCAGAAACCACTTTGACCCTCTTCCAGTTATCTGGAAACTCTCCAAGGTCAAATGAGAAAGAAAGACTGAATACAACATAAATGGGTTTAAAGATTGATAGGGCAGCATATCTTAAGAGCCTATGCCACATACCTTTGCCTCCAGGGTGTCCATTCTTGGGCAAACTGTCATGTAAGCTGCATTCTGCATGCATACACTGGCCATGAGAGGCTCCTCTGTATTGGTTTTCAGGGATCAATCAGCATGTGTCATGTGCCAGCTCTCCCAGAAAGCAACTTTTGGCTTCACCATCTGTACTGGTTAGTCTCTTTTAACCTGATTGGCTGCCAGAGGGTCCCCTGACCCCTTCTTCTAGGGTCCCTGGGATCATAGTTAGATTTGGCATGTTTTCAGCCTTGTTTCATTTATGTTTTCCTTGTTCTTTGGAGGTAGCTCTTACTGTAGTCTGAAAGGTACCAAGCAGTAGAGTGTCAACAAAATCTGGTTCCTCTTCACTTGGCTTAGTGGCCACAATCCAAGTGCACTCTCCATAGCACAGCAACACTCAGCCATAGGCTGCTCCTCCCTCCTGCTGTCCAGTCCATCTTGCAGCATACGCCCAGGGTTGGAAACTCAGGAAGGTGTACAGATATTAGTGACTTCTGAGTGCTAGACATCCTGGGTGGGCCTGGAGGGCCTCAGCAGGCCCTAAGGTAAGCCCCCAATCTTGCGGGGGGCTACAAGTGTCTTGGAGCTATGTATAGCTTTGTTTTGCTGTGAGACAAACTAAAGGTCATGCAACCTGTACTTTGTCTCAGGAGAGAAACAGAACCAGTGAAATACTGTACTGTCTTGGCTAAATTAATCTCTAATGATTGATCTCCAGCTGTGCTGTCATTTGCTAAGGGATTCTGGGATGTCACCTAAGTGACTCAGTTCCTGTAGTTTCAGGGTGGGTGGATGACAGAATCATAAAACAAAGGTTCAAGTTGACTAAGCATCCAAATTAGAATCTCATGTATATGCAGCTTTGGTAGGAGAGTCCACATTCACTGCAGCACTACATACACACTACAAAAAAGGATATGTCTTAGTCAGGATCCCTAGTTCTCCAAGGCACTTCAGTCCTAATTTCTACAGCAGGGCTCCTGGGCTTCTGTGACAGCATTTGATCATTCTTGTGGAATGAATTATTAATTTTTGCAGTAAAATGTAGTCCTACTCTTGGCTAAAATATGATGTCAGGTCATCAATAACATTGCATGCTTAGTATATAGAGGTGGCTTCAGGATAATTAAAGTGGGGGAAGGGAATCCATCACTATGGGAAAGTGTCTATTTAAAGAAACATCACCAAGGTCAAGGAATTCTGCTGTACTGCATGTACTCTGTGGTGGAATGCAAGTTATGTGGAAAATTCCACTGCTGTGGAAATGTAGAATTCCAAGGGACTTGGCCTCAATCTCCACAGTATTGTTTCTAGTATTTGAGCTGTGGTCCTGCTTTGTTTTTACGGCTGGAGGGTGGAGCTCTGCAGATGTTTTACTATCACATAGAAAAATGGACCTTAGCAAATTGCTAACGGACTTTATTAAATTGAAGTTTTATAGCAATCCCTCTGCTCAGCAGTCTGTTTACCACACTATTTTTCTCTGTTTGTCAGTGTTTCTCAGTGAGGAATGAGATTCACAACAACAGTACATGTATCAATCTTAATTTGTGCATAACAGGATTTGTATGATAAGATGGTTACTAGTTTCAGCTTGTTTTTATGGCTGAAAAGAAGCAGCATACAAGTATACTGGAGTTTCCCTTATTGAAGCTCTGAAGCTCTCAGTGTCTCATGCAGCAGACTACAGTGTCAAATTACATACAGTCCAGCTACAGCTCTGCATGCCCTCCTGCTTTTGTAGATTTTTAACTCAGAACTCAGCCCTATAATTCAAAACTAAGACTTTCAAGTACTGTGGGTGAATGATGTGTATTTTTTATATTCTAATAAAAAGAATGCATTTGCAAACTGGAAAATCATTGCAGTATAAAAGAAATGTGTGCAAACTGGCACTGAAGGGTGCATGCATGCGTGCGTGTGTGTGTGTGTCTGTGTCTTTGCACAACTCTGTCAGAAGCTCCTGACAACTCTTTTTGCTGCAATGGCTCACCTTCTCTCTCCCTCTTTACATCAGAACTACGTTTTCACACTTGGTTATCCTGGTAGTTTACCTTCAGTCTTCTTGTAACTTAATGGCATTCTTTTATTTTACCTGCTAATTCTTTCCTGCATAGTACAAAGTGGGCAGATACAGTGCAAGCTTCCCTACAATATAATGGATTTTATGTTGGTGAAAGATCAGGGACTGACATCACTGGAAACTGAATCCTCAGTTTATCCATAGAGATATGTACATTGTGGGTAGAAACACCATGTGGTGAATGTAGTGATGTTGATTGGTGAGGGACTGACAGCTCTCGAGCCCCATTTATCCACTAATACAGGTATAGTGCACAGTTTCTCCACACTGTGATGAAATATAGTGGTGGTGAAAGGTGAGGGGCTGACTGCTCTGGAGACCTCTTTTTATCCACAGATGCAGGTACAGTGTAGAATTTCTCCACACTGTGATGAAATGTTGTGGTGGTGAAAGGTGGAGGACTGACTGCTTTAGCACTCCCTGTTTATCCACAGGGACAGGTACCATACAGGCTTTCTCCACACTGATAAATGTAGCAGTGGTGAAAGGTGAGAGTCTGACAGCTCTGGAGCCCTTAGTTTATCCCAGGGACTGGTACAGTGCAGGATCTCCATACTGTAATGAATGTAACAGTGATGAAAGTTGAGGGACTGACAACTCTGGAGCCCCCAGTTCATACACTGGGACAGGTACAATTCAGGCTTTCTCTGCCCTGTAAGGAATGTAGTAATGTTAATAAGTGAATGACTGACAGCTCTGGAGACCCCTGTTTATCCACTGATACATGTAGAGTGCAAGATTTCTCCATACTGTGATGCATTTAATGTTGGTGAAAGGTGAGGGACTTACAACTCTGAAGCCTGAAGCCCTGTGATTATCCAGACAGGTACAAAGAGGGCAGATACAGTGCAAGCTTCCCTACAATATAATTTATTTAGTTTTGGTCAAAGGTGCGGGACTGACATCACTGGAAACTAAAACCCTCAGTTTTGATACCGGTATAGGGCAGAGTTTCTCTGCACCGTGATGAAATATAGTGTTGGTGAAAGGTGAGGGGCCGACTTCTCTGGAGACCTCTGTTTATCCACAAATGCAGGTACAGAGTAGCACTCTCCATCCTGTGATAAAATGTAGTGGTGGTGAAAGGTGGGGGACTGACTGCTTTGATGCCCCATGTTTATCTACAGGGACAGGTACAGTACAGGATTTCTCCACACTGATGAATGTAGCAGTGGTGAAAGGTAAGAGTCTGACAGCTCTGGAACCCTCAGTTTATTCCAAGGACAGGTACAGTGCAGGCTCTCCATACTGTAATGAATGTAACAGTGATGAAAGTTGAGGTACTGACAGCTTTCTAGCCCCCAGTTCATACACAGGGACAGATACAGTGCAGGCTTTCTCTACCCGGTAATGAATGTAGTAATGTTGATAAGCCAGTGACTGACAGCTCTGGAGACCCTTGTTTATCCGCTGATACATGTAGAGTGCAAGATTTCTCCATACTGTAATGTATGTAGTGTTGGTGAAAGGTGAGGGACTGACAACTCTGGAGACTGAAGCCCTATGATTATCCAAACAGGTACAAAGTGGGCAGATACAGTGCAAGCTTCCCACAATATAATTGATTTAGTGTTGATGAAAGGTAAGGGACTGACATAACTGGAAACTGAAACCCTCAGTTTATTCTCAGAGATAGGTGCACTGTGGGCAGAGACAGTGCAGGTGTTTCCCAACTGTGATATGTTTTTTAGTGATGGTGAGATGTGAGGGACTGACAGCTCTGGAGACTGCAGACTCCTGTTCATCCACAGGGACAGTGACAGGGTAGATGTTCTCCATACTGTGATGAAGTTAATTTTGGTGAAAGGTAAGGGTCAGACAGCACCAGATAATGAAGCCGTCTGTTTATCCAATGAGACAGGCTTGGCACAGGCAGGTTCGGTATGTATTTATTGGCGGTTAAAGATAAGGGGCTTATAGCTCTGGAGAATAAAGCCCTCTGTTTATCTACAGGAGCAGATGCAGTAGAAACAGGTAGAGTATGCACGTGTGTGTATGTTATGAATGATTATACAAATGGCAGTGGTGGGACTCAAACAAGAATTTTAGAGCATATACAACCGTGCTTCTGCTATTGGATCTGTGTTGTTTTAATAGTTTTTTTTATACATCCTAGTAATATAAAAGTCTGTGCACATTTGGATATCATACAATCTATATACCCCCCCCAAACACACACACATACACATACACACACAAACACACATGTGTGTGTCAGCCAGTAACTATGGCACACAATCTTTCATTTGTGCTATATGTTTTCTTTCCTTTTCACTACTATCAATATTATAATTTTGCAGTCGTATTGGCTCAGGCTAGAACTTGTTCCTTCTGGTTGCCAAATGCAGAGTTGCCAAGAACTGTGCTCTAAGGCAGAATGCTTTATGAATCCCAGAAAGATTAAACTTTTTACATGCTGGTTGACAGCCATAAAAATTTACACACTGGAATAAAGAGTGAAAATATAGCAGGACCACAGCTCGTGATTAAGAAGAGTACTTACAAATTACTGAGCTAGCAAGTGGCCAGAAGAGACTAATAAATGCTGTAACACAGCAGAGATTAAGTCACATCCATTATCTCTGCTTGCGAAAAGCAAAGCAAATATATTGGTACCAGTTTAACAGAAATGGGAGTCTGGCTTAGCCAGCCATTCAAGAGCTGCATTTGGGGGTTTGGTTATCATGAGACAACTTTGGAATAGTCAAGTGTGCTACTTTACCACTACTGGTTAGCCTCTGTTGCTTAACAGAGCAAGTAGCACCTTATGGGTTTCATTTGAGGTGGAAGCAATTTCTGTCCTGGGATGTCTTTTTTGACATAAATACTTTATTAGTTTAATTTCCTTGAGGTACCAAAAATGTTACAGAGTATACACTTGATAAACATCAACTGCTCATTTCCACTGCAGTTCTATAGCTCTCCTTCCTCAAGGTTGGGCAATCAGCTCACCTTCTAGTCAGTCGCCTGCTGCCATTATTGTTCTTGCCCACTATTTATATTGCCAATTTTTTATGCACTGCTAGGAGTTCTCTGCACTTTGTTATCTGTACATGCAATTTGTTTAATATTTATTCTAACTTGTGTTTATATTGTACCTTATGTTTGATCAGATGTTTTGATACTCGGTATTGTCTGCTGTTTTCTCCACCTTCCCCTCACCCAGGTCACACCTGGAAACTATGCTTGCCTCAGTGTGCCTCTCCCGATTATCAATTTTAAAATAAATAAATATATTTCATTGGTATAGGTGCTTTACTTTACAAAGTTAGTTCCTTCTGTTTAGAGGGATTTATATCAGTCAGACCTATTAATTATAATAAAACAGCAGGTGCCCGATATTCAAAAGTTTGCACAGCTGCTAACTGGTATTTGCCTGCGTAAACTGGGTTTTGCATTGGAGCCCAATATTTAAAAGGCTCTGCAGCACCGGCAAACAAGGATAGCCAGCCCTCAGCATAAAGAAATGTTCTCTGGTGGTAGTGGTCTCCCCTCCATCTGATTGCCAGCCCCTAACATAAAATAATAATTCTTGGCGGTAGTGATCACCAGCCCCCAACATAAAGAAATAATCTCTGGTGGTAGTGGTCCCCCCCTTCCTTCAATTGCCAACCCCCAATGTAAAGAAATAATCCCTGGAGATGGTGGTCCTCCTCCCTCCTCAATAAACAGCCCCCAACATAAAATAACAATCCCTGGTGGTGGTGGCCCCCTTCAATCACCAGACCTTCATGGAAAAATTGAATTCCTGGTGCTAGTTGTCCCCCTCCCCGCCGATCATTTGCCCAGAATTTTAAAAAAAACTCTGTGATGTCCAGTGCCCCCCTTGTGGCACTCTGCACCTCCCACTCATCTTATTGGTATTTTCAGTGCCACGGGTGCATATGGCGACCACCACAGCCCTCCTCACACCTCCACGGACAACTGCCATATGTCCAGGCAGGAAGCATGCCTCTTATTTATGGGACAGGGTGTGTCACCCTGTCCTATAAATAAGAGGCACATTCACCACCTGGACATAGACTGGCCAGCCCAGGGGATGTGAGGAGGGCTGTGCCAGTCACTGTATGCACCCGCAGCTTCACATATACCGATAAGGTGAGTTGTGGGGTGTGCCTGGTACCATGGTGGGAAGGGGCCACAGGCCACCAGGGAGTTTTTTTTTTTTAATTCCAGGATAGTGATCAGTTGGAGGGGTCGACCACTAGCACCAAGGATTTGTCTTTTCAATGAGGGTCTGGCAATCAGAGGGGGGGCCACTGCCACCAGGGATTGTTATTTTATTTTGGGGGCTGGCAATCGGTGGGAGGGATGGCCACTACCAGCAGGGATTATTTCTTTATGTTGGAGGCTGGCAATCATGGGAGGACCACTACCACCAGGGATAGCAGAGATCCCATAGACAGCAGGGGAGGCTGGTGCCTCACTGCCTGCCTCTGCTACCCATGCAAATGGACCCTTAGCACCTTGCAAGCCCAATGGGCTCATTTGCATGGGTACCTTTGAAAACTGCAGGTAGCACTATCAACTCTTGAGGCCAATTTCGGGACTATGTGGGGCGATGCTACCTGACTTAGCACTCCACCGACATGGCCCTATATTCAGATGGGTAGCACCTGACTGAATATACATACCGTCCTGGGACCCCTGGGCAATTGCAAAGCACAGTGCACACATTTACACTTTGCTTTGCTTTGCACTTTACTGAATATCAGGCCCTAGATCTCGACCCTATTGATCTGTTTCTTTTTCCATTACTTTCATATAGTCGTGATCTGAGTGGATGATGCCCTCACTGTACAGTGCTGTTAAGAATAACATTTTCCATTTGCTTCCAATACTTTAAAATTAATCTTTTAACAGCCATTGTAGCCATCTTTCTTTTTTTAATTGCCATAAAGTTAGCTACTTATTGTATAAAAATTGGCCATTAAAAAGTCAAAATTTCTGCACTGATTCCCAAGAGTCACAATATTTCTAAGAATTTCTTCCACCAGTGCACAGTCCCAAAAAGCATGTTTAAAATCAGCACCATATGTTTGGCAGTGCCAACAACTGGACTTTGGGTAAACTTTAGCTTTGTACAGTTTTGGCAGTATATTAAGCTTTGTTAATAATCGTATATTGTATTGTCTAATTTCTTGTTGTTTTATATTGATTGATAGTAGTTAAAGATCTTCAGGGTGGCAGAATCCTTCACTCGGACACCCAGGGACTTTTATTAGTTCCCCCGTCATGATTACAGGGCCAGCCTTGTGGGGAGCAGAAGAGGCAGCTGCCCTGGGCCCAGCGCTTGCAGGGGGCCCCACACTTTGAAACAAAACCACCCGGCTGGGGCATCAGATGATTCACTTATTAAGACCCAACTGAGAGCAGCCCTGCAGACAGCTAAGGTAAGGCACTTGATTATATGGTTAGCGTTGGAGCATTGAGCAAGGTCACATGATCAGGAGTTGTGCATGCACACACACTTTCCCTTTCCCGTGCCAGACCAAGAGACCAGACACCACAGTTGGAGCTTTCGCTCGGGCTCGACTAGGCCTGGGGCCATCAGCCTCTCATCCCAGAGTGAGTTGCATGTCTCACTGACTTGGAGTAGTTGCTCTGGGAAGTGCCAGCACTACGTGACCTGTCATTTGCAAATCTGCACCGGGCTATCTGCATTCAGCATAAAAAAAAAAAAAATTTGACTCAGCATCATGGCCTCCCTGCTCCTCCTTGGACCATCAGCTGTGCTCTGTGACGATGAATCTTGAGTGAGTTGGTCTCTCTCTCTCTCTCGGCGTGAAGTGGGTGAAAGGTGTTGGTGTTGGTAGTAGGGGTTGAGACTTTGAGTGGGTCTTTTGGGGAGATTCAGAACAAAGATCAGGTACTCAGTGGCCTCAGCCACTATGCTGTCTCAGAACAAACAGGCAAGCCAAATCCAGCCTGTGGGATATGGAAGGAGGCAGTGCGTAATCTCTCCAGAAGAATCACAAGAGTTGCAGAGATGTGACTCACTGCAGTACAATTGTAAACTGCCATGGCCTGCAAAAGTTTACGTGTATCCTGGAAGCTATTTGGATCTGATGACTAACATGGCTACAAGTCAGCTAAAAACATGGGGATTGCAATTACCTATACATCTCCACAGCCCCAAAGGGCTTTTTACTTTGAGTGCGCCCAATGCAGCAGGTCTCTATAGCCCCAAAGGTTTTTTTTTCCAGTCAGTCATTTTCTGTAGTGGCTCTCCAAAGCCAAAATGAGTTTTTTTCTTTCAGCTGCCCACAATAGTGGGTCTCCATAGCCCTGAAGGGCTTTTTCTTTAAGTTGCCCATAATGAGGGCTCTCCACAGCCCTGAAGGGCGTTTTTTGTTTCAGCTGCTAACTGGCACTGTGGTCTTCTGCCCACCCTCAATTACAGGCAGCACAGGTTCTTTTCATTCCCGATCGGCAGCACTGAAGTCTCTTGCCTGTCCCCAATACGTGCAGTGTGGGTTCTTTTATTTACCTCTTAGTGGCACTTAGGTCTCCTGCCCACCTCCAAAAAATACAGGTAGTACCAGTTCTGCTGTGCATATTACAGCAAGCAAACACAAGACTGCCAATTGCCAGTTATAGGGGGCCTTGTGTTTTATCTCTGCCCTGGACCCACAAAGTCTAAGGCTGGCTCTGCATGGTTAAAATCAGTTTGGGACCGAGGACCAAAGTAACAGACTGCATGGGGTCTGACTCATGGCATATAGCCCCCACTCACCTCCACTCACTGTGATCATTCACAAGTTCACCTGAGTACTTGCTAGTTTCTGAGTAATTCCCCAGGCACAAGAGTGGACAAGGCAGCTTTATTATTTTACTCCAGCTCTGTTTGTATTTGTTGCCCGGCCTAAGTATCATGTTGCCCCTGGATTTTCTAGATTTTACTGTACTCTGCAAAGTACTGGGTACGCCTGCCAATGCCTATGACAGAAACCACTCCCTCTTAGCATCACAGACCCAAAATATCAAGGACAGATACATAAAATAATATGCAAACAACATTGGAACTAGCATTTCTTTTGCATGCATTTCTAACATTTCAAATGCTTTGCAGTATCTGCAAATCATTGCGCCATGTGCTCTTATTGAGTTTTCAGCATAGCAAGGCTGATAAGCAATAACATATTCCATTTGCAAAAATACAAAATATAAGTGGGAGACAAAGTGCAGGGTATAGGACAGTAAAGTATAGGAATAGGGCCTTTCCAGGGCTCAAAGTACTTTACAATTCAAAATGCAAAACGGCAATTACAAAATACAACACAGAAGCACAACAGTTATTTCAATATTCAATTTGTTCAATCTAAAAAGTTTAAAACTCTAGTGACATGATCAATCATTTAATATGCCAGTTGCCTGAGAAGGCCAATCTAGATAAGCAGGTCTTCAATTTTGACTTAAAAACTTCTACTGAGGGAGCAGAACAGATAGATCTTGGGACAACATTCCAAAGTTTATTAACAAAGCTTAATATACCACCAAAACTGTACAACACTCAAGTTTATCCAAACTCCAATTGTGCATCCTAAACACTGCATCTAAAATCCAGCCAGCTTCTGTCTGCTTTGCAGTATGTGTGCTAGATAAAATAAAAATAAAATGTGAATCTGTTAGGATAATTGGCTTACTATGGAACTTTTCTCCCCCCCTTCCACGTATACACAAACCAAAAGATGTGCTGCCCCCCACACCCCATCACCCCCCATTTCAGTACACAATATGTAGTAAGCTAATGATCCTAACAGATTCACATTTTATTTTATCTAACACACATACTACCAACCAGACAAGCTGGCTGGATTTTAGATGCAGTGTTTGGGATGCATTGTGATAAGCCTTTGTACCACATCAAGGTAACCAGCCTTACAGCAGTCCAAAGGAGTAAACTGCATGGGGTCCGACTTACGGCATATAACCCCCCCCCCCCACTCACTGTGATCATTTACAGTACAAGTTCACCTGAGTACTTGCTAGTTGCTGAGTAATTCCCCAGGCATAAGAGTGGACAAGGCAGCTTTATTATTTTACTCCAGCTCTGTTTGTGTTTGTTGCCTGGCCTAAGGATCATGTTGCCCCAGGATTTTCCAGATTTACTGTACTCTGCAAAGTACTGGGTATGCCTGCCAACGCCTATGATAGAAACCACTCCCTCTTAGCATCACATACTCAAAATATCAAGAACAGATACATAAGATAGTATCAGTAACATGTTCGTCACAAACAACATTGGAAATAGTATTTCTTTTGCATGCATTTCTAACATTTCAAATGCTTTTGCAGTATCTAGTAAATCATAACATCATGTCCTGTTATTGAGCTTTTCAGAATAGTGAAGCTGATAAGCGATAACATATTCCGTTTTTTATTTTAACATCTGTACGAGGTATCAGTGATCAGAAGTTCTAGCAAATTCACTTAAATAAATGAAGCTAATGTCTGGAGGGCTATGCTTTGCATTTGTAACACCCATATCAAACGTTTTCTTTAGGATTGAAACACTGAGCTGATTCTGCCATAAATGTACAGTGATGATCATGTCAAATAGTTGAAGCTGTCCATAGTGTTTAATAAATATCAACTGCTTTAGAACCAGTGGTGAGTCTTGAGCAGTGTAAGAAATAGAGTCTGACTAAAGAAGATACGTTTACAAAGAAGTATGTTAGTTTAATTCTCAGAGGTCCAAGTGAACTTTGGGTTTTGTCAGTTGTTATGTGTCTGAAATTTTTTTCTACAGTTGATTCATTTTCCCCTGTCTCTGGTGTGGCTCCCATCTGTCCAGCTGAGTCGGGCCCCATCACCCCATGCCCATGAAACTAATCATCCTACCCCCTGTCCCCACAGTATTGCCCACCCCCCTATAATGATGCCTAGAAACATAGAAACATAGAATTTGATGGCAGATAAGGACCGCTTGGCCTACCTAGTCTGCCCATTTTCCTACCTAACAGATAAGCTGCAGATCCTAGTTAACCAACAGCTTACTTCCTCCTACCCCCCGCTAGCACTGCCTTATGCCTGTCACATGCATTCTTGAAGTCCCCCACTGTTCTTGACTCCACGACCTCCTCAGGGAGGCTGTTCCATGCATCCACAACCCTCTCAGTGAAAAAATACTTCCTCACATTACCTCTGAGCCGTCCCCCCTCTATCTTCAAATTGTGCCCCCTTGTTCTTGCACATCTCTTTTTCTGGAAGATGCTACCCTCTTGGACTTTGTTAATTCCCTTGAGGTACTTGAAAGTTTCTATCATCCCCTCTCTCCCTTCTTTCCTCAAGGGTATACATATTAAGCTCCTTTAGTCTTTCTTCGTATGTCTTCTGGTGCAGACCCTGCACCATTTTGGTTGCCCTCCTCTGGACAGCCTCCACTCTGTCTATGTCTTTGGAGATGGGGTCTCCAGAACTGCACACAGTACTCCAGATGGGGTCTCACCAACTGTCTGTACAGAGGGATAACAACTTCCTGTTTTCTGCTATTGATGCTCTTCCTATGCATCCCAGTATCCCCCCAGCCTTCCTTACTGCCTTCTCACATTGCTTGCCCACCTTTAGGTCATCTGATATAATTACCCCTGGTCCCTTTCTATTTTACTGTTGTCAGTATCTCACCCCCATTGTGTGTACGCTCCTGGGTTTTGTTTCCTATGTGCATTATCTTGCACTTCTTTGCATTGAATCTGAGCTGCCATACATTTGACTATTCCTCCAACCTTGCAAGTCCCTTCTCATCCTTTCCACTCCATCTTGTGTATCAACCCTGTTGCAGATCTTTGTGTCATCTGCAAAGAGACATACTTTCCTTCCAGTTCCTCTGCAATGTCACTTATAAAGACATTAAAAGGACGGTCCCAGTACTGAACCCTACGGTACCCACTAGTAACCCTCCTTTCTTCACTGTGTACTCCATTTACTACTACCCTTTGCGTCCTGTTGTCTAGCCAATTTTTATCCAGGCTACCACCTTGGGACCCTCTCCAAGGCTGGCTATCTTGTATATTAATCTTTGTGTGGGACTGTATCAAATGCCTTGCTAAAAATCTAGGTAGGCCATGTCCACAGCCCTCCCTGGTCTACTCTTGGTCACCCAGTCAAAGAACTCCAATAGATTCGTCTGACACGACCTTCCCATCGTGAATCCATGCTGCCTTGGGTCCTGTGCCCCACTGGCATCTAGGTACTCAACAATTCTTTCCTTCAGAAGTGATTCCATCATTTTCCCTACCACTGAGGTCAAACTAACTGGTCTGTAGTTTCCTGCCTCTGTCCTGCTCCCACTTTTGTGAAGAGGAATCACATCTGCCCTCCTTCAGTCCTCGGGTACTACCCCATCCTCCCATGATTTGTTAAAGAGAGTAGTCAGCGGTGTCACTAGTTCTACCCTTAGTTCTTTTAGAATTCTTGGGTGAATCCCATCAGGCCCCATTGCTTTGTCCACCTTCAATTTTATTAGTTCTTTCAGAACCCTTTCTTCTGTAAATGGACTGGTATCGACCCCTGTCTTCAGAGTGTTTCTCTTGTTTGGTTTAGGTAACTCCCCCTCCTCTTCCTTTGTGAATACTGAGCAGAAATATTCGTTCAGTATCCCTGCTTTTTCACTGTCACCCTCTACCCACATTCCCTTCCCTTTATTAAGCTTCAGTATCCCTCCTTTGGTCTTTCTTCGCTCCCTAATGTACCTATAAAAGGTCTTATCCCCCTTCTTAACAGAATTGGCTATCCTTTCCTCGGTTTGGGCCTTTGCTATTCTGACTGCCTTCCCAGCCTCTTTCTGCTTTAACTGATAAAGTTCTCTGTTCTGCTCCTTCTGTGTTTCCTTATATTTCCTGAATGCTGTCCTTTTCTCCTTAACCTTCCCTGCCACCTCTTTTGAGAACCATAGCATTTTTCCTTCGTTGTGTTTTATTGATTTGCTTTACACAAAGGCTTGTTGCCTCTGTGATGGCTGTTTTGATCACTCCCCATTGTTCCTCCACCCCTCCTTCTTGCCTGTTTGCTAGTGCTTTTCTGAGGCACTCTCTCATTTTCCCAAAGTCAGCCCTCCTAAAGTCCAGTACTCTTGCCTTTGTATGGCTTGATTGTATGGCTGTGTTTATCGTGAACCACACTGTTTGGTGGTCGCTTGTTCCCAGATGGCTACCCACTTCTAAATCTGAGATTCTTTCTCCATCCCCATTTGAGAGTACCAGGTCTAAGATTGCTCCCTCCCGAGTGGGTTCCAATACTAGCTGTCTGAGGCATGCCCCTGTAGGGCATCAAGAATGACCCTGCTCTTGGATGTGCCTGCAGCAAAGGTGCTCCAGTTAACATCTGGCATATTCAGGTCCCTCATCAACAATATCTCCCCTTTTTCTGCCATTCTAAGAAAGCCTTCTATCATTTCCTTGTCCATTCCCTCCCCCTGAGATGGGGTCTGTATACAACCCCCATGCAGATTGTGGTGCCATTTCCTGTCTCCAGGGTGACCCAAAGTGCCTCATCTGCTCCCTGTTTACTCTTTATTTCTGTTGCTGTGATCCATTCCTTTACATAGAGAGCTACTTCTCCTCCTCTTTTACCCTCCCTGTCCCTCCTGTAGATTGTGTATCCTGGTATGTTGACATCCCAGTCATGGTTCTCTGTGTACCATGTTTCTGTGACTGCCACAATATCCAGGCAACCTCTTCCATCAAGGCCACTAGTTCAGGGAGTTTGTTACACAGACTACGGGCATTGGTACTCATCACCCTCCACTTTTTGATAACCTTACCCTTTAGCCCCATTTCTGTCCTTACTGCCTTTGCCTTTTTACATTTAAATCTGTTCTGCTCCTAATAACTTCTGTACATTGGTGTTTACCTCACTAATCACCATGTTTTGTGAGGGCGGCTCGGATTTCCTGCTCCTTTCAGTGCCTCCCCTTGGCTAGTTTAAGTACGCCAATGAAGCATTTAAACCTCTCATCTAGATTCTGGTTCCTTCCTGGACAGATGCAGACCATCGCACCAGTATAGGTCTGCATCCCTCCAGGTGGCTCCCAGTCCCAATGAAGCAAAACCCTGAGCTCCACACCAGTTTTTCAACCACTCATTGAATTCCCTGGTGAGAAGTGCCCTAGCATCTCCCTTGCCATAGACAGGCAGCACCTCCGAGAAGGTTACCGTATGCGCTACTTGTCTAAGACCCCTTCCCAACTCTAAAAACTCCTCTTGCACTGCTCTGATCCCATTCCTAGCCAGGTCATTTGTCCCTAGGTGGACAATGACATCCAGCTCCCTTCCTCATGCAGCTCCTCCCACAATCCTGAGGATTTGCTTCCTGTCCCTCCAAGCCATGGCGCGCAGGCAGCCACCTCCTCTCCCTTCCTCCCCATTTCTACCCCCTAATGATTGAGTCCCCACCAGGAGTTGTTTCCTTCCCTGTGGGGTCCCATGCCACCCTCCTGTGGGTCTCCTTTGTGAAGGTTCCCAGCATCCTCCTTGGTCTCCACTGCAGGTGCCTCCATAGAGGAACCACTATCCACCAGAAGAGCGAATGAATTGTGGAGAGGTACAGCTGGAGGGATGCAACTCTGTTCCTCCACCCTCTCCCTCCTTGAGCCCACCCTGGTCCAGCCTCTCCTCTTTCTTGGCAACCTCTGAGGCTACGGCTTGGTAGTATCACATACTGTTCCAGCTGCCAGGCTGGGAGAAGCCTCGGTGGGGGTCAGAGTGGCCAGTGTCAGAAAGCAGGGTAGAAGCATTCCAGCCATCATGCTGCTCACACCAGGGTATTTCCTGTTTTTTTCTGTGGACCTTCACCAGCACATAGCCTATGCAGGACCATGGCACAAACCTGCAGGTGAGGAACTGCTGGCATTGCATACATGCCAGAAGTATCAAGGCAGCCCCTGCTTCCCACCTGCAGGTGGTACTCATAAAGCAGGATTCTGCAAACCCTTCCCCTGGGGTTAGTATGCAATGCCTCCACATCATGCTCCAGATCCAGCTTACCCAGAGCTGGTAGTCAGGCTCCCGACACCACCCCAGGCCTCCCAGGTGGCAGTGTAGTGCACTACCAGCTAGTGTAACCAGGCTGGGAATATGTCTGTAATTTCAGGAGGTAGGTGTAAACTCATAAACATACAAAACACAGCACATTAGTAGCTGAAATTCACCTTAATTATGACAGTCATGGTAGCCAGCACATTGGCTTGGAGGGCTGAGGTGCTGGACACCTTACCTTTTCCCATGCTGGCGACCCAGGTTTGGAAACCAGCCTGAGTTGCTGTGGGTCAGATGGGGGAGGGCAAGGAGCTGGATTGAGCTGCCGCAAGGCAGCTCTCCTTTTCCAGGGAGGGATGTGAGCTTCCCTGGCTCTTGGCTGCCACCAGATGGAGGCTAGAACAGGGAGCCAGGTATTAGGACAGGTGGGAGAAAGGGGCCATCATTGGATCCACGGGGTACATGCACCTTCATGCACATGCGCGATTATATTCTGGAGTCCCGGGATAACGGGGGGGGAAGGGGATGGAAAATGGGACACTGGTACAGGCTCAGTGAAGCCCTGAGAACAGGGTGGATTGAGATCCTCCATGAGAGGACCACAGCTTGCCTGCCATGGAGTAAAAAGCTATATGGAAAAAGAGTTATAGAAAGT
This sequence comes from Neoceratodus forsteri, assembly GCA_016271365.2. NCBI lineage: Eukaryota > Metazoa > Chordata > Ceratodontiformes > Ceratodontidae > Neoceratodus > Neoceratodus forsteri. The sequence goes on along the minus strand of CM057450.1, from coordinate 1,272,246,575 downwards.
CATGCACTAACAACTAATAGTACTTTGTACTAGTGATCTCATACAATTAGCGGTGAGTAGACCTTCCAGATCTACTGCCCAGTCTGTTTCTGGACAAGTGGTCATGTCCAGGGTCTACAGCCAGAGGGACTGGGTCATGACAGCGTGGACAAAACCATGCATGGAATACCGCACAATGAATAGCGCAGATGACTATACAGTGACAGGGGTTGTTACAGAGTGCAGTTTCTATGGGTGGAAGTGAAGGATGCTTCTGAGGCGGTGTCTGGCTGAGCCACTCCCATGGTGGAGTGGCTAGAGCACCTGCATCTGGCAGTGTCAGGGACCTGGGGCTGCGGTTTGGTTCTCCCCATATCCCACTGTGATGCGGCTTTTGTTTTGGAAAACTGAAAAATGTTCCTGGTCCGATTTATCTTTTCCCCTGTAGTCCACAATGCCCCGGAGCTGATTATAATTAGTCCGGGGGATGTGGAGGTAAAGCCACCATGTCGGGGGATGTGGGGGGGTGCAGCCCCCTGCAAAAACAAAGATATTAATTTGGTGTGCCTTATTTTTGTGCTGGTCAGCATGTTGTGCTGACATTATTTTGCTGCACGCTGATTTGCTTGTGGCATTCTTGATGTGCGCAGTTTTAACCACGACAGTATGACTCCATGCCATAGCCAGACATGGTTCCATTTGAATTTAGTTAAAAAATGTGAAGAAATTAAAGTTATAGTGTCCCAGATAAAAAGAGTGTGTATTATTGACTGACATATTTAAAAAGACCACAAGAAGGTGGTTGGTAGCCTATCATTTGCAGTCATAAAATGTTGGGAAGCCTAGGGAGAAATGTCCTCCCTTCTACACATACCACCTTACCTAACCCTGGTTACTTAACTTACTTCATGAGGTGTAGTCCTGTGACTTGAGTGGGCTTCAGGGCTTGCACCAAGTTTTGAGTGCTATTACTGTAGTACATGATAAAGAAGATGATGATACTATGCTGTGCTCAAGCCCTTTTAAGTGTTTACAGACTCAGTCAAGGAAATTTTGCTAGGTCCTTAACCCAAAAAGATTTAGCAGAATTGTGCTCCGCCTTTTCAAACTCAGCTAAAAAATTATATAACCAGGGTCCTTCAGGGATATCCTCATTATTGCAAGAGGACTTGCCAGTGTAACCCCCAGACCCCTGCCTTTTTGCAAAACGACAGGTGGCATGCTGTTGAAGCTAAAGCCATCACTTTTGAAAAATCAAAAGCCAAACCAACTGCACTTCACCCACCAGTAGGCCCAAGACAAATTCAAAGTGCACGGCTTACCGTATCATCACACTTTATTTGGGTGCAGGAACTGTTGAAACATGCAGAAAAAGTAGAGTGCACAGGCGGCGACTACTCGATTAACATTTAAAAATAAAGAAATACATACACCATCATGGTGTTAAGAATTAAGCACGATTTTGACCAGGCCGGCCGAGCAGAACAGTCCACGTGCGTAATGACGCACAGGATCAGCTGACGTTTCAGCTTACGCCTTCCTCAGAGCTGATTGGTCAGAAAACACACCAACCTTTATACAACAAAAACATACATATTCATGATCCATACATATTTAAACCATCCTCTGCTCATAAATATGACAAACATTAATTCATACACCACATACAAATACAAACAGATTATAAATAGCAGTGTAACAGTAATTCCTCATTCAATCCTTTCAGTTGTAGAGTTCCAAGTTTAAAAATCCAAAACATTCTCTTTGGTCTAACTTAATTGTTAGATTCCCACCACAGGGTCCAACACATACTTTTCGATTCAATAAACTTCAAATTTTCAGGAGAACCATGACCCACAGCTGAAAAATGTCGTACATAGCATTAGTCTGAACATTATTGAATGGCTGATTTATGTTCACTTATTCTTTCCCTAAGTTGACGTTTAGTTTGTCCCACATAGTTCAAGCCACATGGACAGGTAAGCATGTATATTACACCAGTACTTCTACAATTAATGAATTCTTTTATTTCAAATTCCTGATTTGTATGTGGATGCTTGAATTTTTTACTGTCATTTGTGTTATGACATTGTGCACAGTTGCCACATTTGTAATTTCCTTTTGGGAATGCTGGAATCCAAGTGGTCCTCGATTTTTCAGGTTCTTGCACACTATGAACCAGTAGATCTTTAATATTTCTACCTCTTTTATTTGTAATTCGAGGCTTTTTATACAAATCGTTTCTAAAAACAGCATCTCCCTGCAGTACCATCCAATGTTTTTTCAAAATGTTGGCAATTTCTTCTGATTGGTTGGAAAACTCAGTCACAAAACTAATTGAACCCTGAAAAGAGTCAGCATTTGAAATCTTCGGTTGTAATAGTTATTTTCTGTCAGTACTGATTGCTCTTTCCATCCCTTTGTGTATAGAGATCGCATCATACCCTCGATTTAGGAATCTGTTAGCAACTTCTCGTGCATTTTTTTCAAATTGTTCAGTATCACTGCAAATTCTTTTTAAACGCAGCATTTGTCCAACTGGTATATTGCGCTTCAGTGTTTTAGGATGATTACTTGCATTATGCAGCAACGTATTTCTACTCATTGGTTTTCTGTACAGTGTAGTTTTTAATCTTCCTGCATCCTTGTATATTAGCATATCAAGAAACGGAATTTCATGTATGTCTGCTTGCACAGTGAACTTCAAATTTGGATCAAACAGATTAATTGAGTCCACAAACACGTTTAGACTTTCCAAACTGTCTGTCCAGATGAAAAAGCAATCATCAATATAACGTTTCCAAAATTTCACACATTTTTTTAAACATCTCATTTGTGTATAAATACATTGCTTCCCACTGTCCAACATATAAACAAGCAATACTTGGAGCAAACGTAGTTCCCATCGCAGTACCTTTATGCTGCATATAAGCTTGATCTTTGTACATAAAATAATTAGATTTGAGTACCATATCTGCCATATTTGCAATAAATTCCGCATCAAAGATATCATCATTCTGATCATTTGAAAAGAATTTAATAGCCTCAATTCCTTCATTGTGTGGCACATTTGAGTACAAACTCTCTGTATCCAAAGTCACCAACCAATGCTCAGATTCAATTACCAGATTTTCAATATTTCTTATCATATCCCCACTGTCCAGAATATATGAAGGTAATTTTGTCACCAGAGGCTTCAAAAAACAGTCCACCATTTGTGAGAAAGGTTCCATAGTCGAACCAATACTTGAAACCATCGGGCGCCCTGGTGGGCTTTGAACATTCTTATGAATCTTTGGTAGTAAATAAATTACCGGTCTGATTGGTGCGTCAACTTTTAAAAAATCAGCCTCTTGTTTGTTTAAATGACCACTCATCTCACTTCTTTTAATGAATTCATCAGCTCAAACTTTAGTTTCAGCTGTTGGGTCCCTGGCCAGTTTGCGATAGTATTCCTCATTGTTCAAATGCCTATTCATTTCGCACTCGTACTCTCTGATACCCCATAAAACAATAGTGCCCCCTTTATCAGCTGGTTTTATAATCAAACTTTTATCTTCCATCAGTGCTTTTAAAGAAACATGTTCCTGATATGTTAAATTAAATGTTTTTCCTTTTTTCTCCTTTAATAGCATATCAACATCTCGATCCACTAATGCTGAAAATGTATTGACTGCATGATGACCATAAACTGGGGGACAAAATTTACTTTTCTTTTTCAGATGTTTCGTTATATTGCCTTCACTCATTTTTTCTCACTTTGATCCATCACACCAATACAGTCATTATTACTCGCAACATCCTGAGCATTAGAGAAAAAACACTTTAGATGTAGCTGTCTATACAATTTAAAGAGATCAATTTTAAGTTGAAACGGGTTGACATTTTTGCTTGGCACAAAAGACAAACCCTTTTGAAATACTGACTCTTCATTTGCAGTAAGCACTCTATTCATGAGGTTTATGACTGCCATTTGTTCTGCCTATTCGAGCACCTCAGGGGGCCCGAATATTGCCAACGCCCTCTGTTTCTCCCTCTGCCTCCTCAACCTCTTCCCATGTCCCCTTCTAATCTTGCATTTTCTCTGTATGGGGGCATTTGGGGTCCAGGAGTTTCTGATGGAAACATTTGCAAACGAAAATCCTGATTTTGTTGGATTTGTTGAATTCTGCCAGAATCACTTTCAGGGGATGATGTAAACCCATCTACTCTAAACGGTGCTGTATTGTTCTTGAAAAGAAAGGGCTCACAACGAGTTTTACTCTGCCAGTTATAAACTTGGCCTCCTGCATAATCTCTGGCATCTCTCTCATGTTTTTGCAATTTATATTCTTTTAATTTCATTTGAAATTTCAAGATGTTAAGATTAATTTTTTCAAACACTTGCTGAACCTCCGTGTGGGAAAAGCTTAATTTAAAATCATTTTCCATTCTTTTGATTTGTTCCTCCACACTACTAATATCTCTTCTTGCTTTTTTGATTAAAGCCAAGATTAAATCATTGGAAGCCTTATTTAATATTTGTTCCCAGTCTTTCATCAATAACATGTCGCTATTGTTTTATGGGGTATCAGAGAGTACAAGTGCGAAATGAATAGGCATTTGAACAATGAGGAATATTATCGTAAACTGGCCAGGGACCCAACAGCTGAAATTAAAGTTTGAGCTATTTTATGTACAAAGATCAAGCTTATATGCAGCATAAAGGTACTGCGATGGGAACAACGTTTGCTCCAAGTATTGCTTGTTTATATGTTGGACAGTGGGAAGCAATGTATTTATACACAAATGAGATGTTTAAAAAAATGTGTGAAATTTTAGAAACGTTATATCGATGATTGCTTTTTCATCTGGACAGACAATTTGGAAAGTCTAAACGTGTTTGTGGACTCAATTAATCTGTTTGATCCAAATTTGAAGTTCACTGTGCAAGCAGACATGCATGAAATTCCGTTTCTTGATATGCTAATATACAAGGATGCAGGAAGATTAAAAACTACACTGTACAGAAAACCAATGAGTAGAAATACGTTGCTGCATAATGCATGTAATCATCCTAAAACACTGAAGCGCAATATACCAGTTGGACAAATGCTGCGTTTAAAAAGAATTTGCAGTGATACTGAACAATTTGAAAAAAATGCACGAGAAGTTACTAACAGATTCCGAAATCGAGGGTATGATGCGATCCCTATACACAAAGGGATGGAAAGAGCAATCAGTACTGACAGAAGAGAACTATTACAACTGAAGATTTCAAATGCTGACTCTTTTCGGGGTCCAATTAGTTGTGTAACTGAGTTTTCCAACCAATCAGAAGAAATTGCCAACATTGTGAAAAAAACATTGGATGGTACTGCAGGGAGATGCTGTTTTTAGAAACGATTTGTATAAAAAGCCTCGAATTACATATAAAAGAGGTAGAAATATTAAAGATCTACTGGTTCATAGTGTGCAAGAACCTGAAAAATCGAGGACCACTTGGATTCCAGCATTCCCAAAAGGAAATTACAAATGTGGCAACTGTGCACAATGTAATAACACAAATGACAGTAAAAAATTCAAGCATCCACATACAAATCAGGAATTTGAAATAAAAGAATTCATTAATTGTAGAAGTACTTGTGTAATATGCATGCTTACCTGTCCATGTGGCTTGAACTATGTGGGACAAACTAAACGTCAACTTAGGGAAAGAATAAGTGAACATAAATCAGCCATTCGCAATAATGTTCAGACTAATGCTATGGCACGACATTTTTCAGCTGTGGGTCATGGTTCTCCTGAAAATTTGAAGTTTATTGGAATCGAAAAAGTATGTGTTGGACCCCATGGTGGGAGTCTAACAATTAAGTTAGACCAAAGAGAATGTTTTTGGATTTTTAAACTTGGAACTCTACAACTGAAAGGATTGAATGAGGAATTACTGTTACACTGCTATTTATAATCTGTTTGTATTTGTATGTGGTGTATGAATGAATGTTTGTCATATTTATGAACGGAGGATGGTTTAAATATGTATGGATCATGAATATGTATGTTTTTGTTGTATAACGGTTGGTGTGTTTTCTGACCAATCAGCTCTGAGGAAGGCGTAAGCTGAAACGTCAGCTGATCCTGTGCGTCATTACGCACGTGGGCTGTTCTGCTCAGCCAGCCTGGTCAAAATCGTGCTTAATTCTTAACACCATGATGGTGTATGTATTTCTTTATTTTTAAATGTTAATTGAGTAGTCGCCGCCTGTGCACTCTACTTTTTCTGCATGTTTCAACAGTTCCTGCACCCAAATAAAGTGTGATGATACGGTAAGCCGTGCACTTTGAATTTGTCTTGGGCCTACTGGTGGGTGAAGTGCAGTTGGTTTGGCTTTTGATTTTTCAAAGTGATGGCTTTGACTTTGAAACTCTGATACCTTCTTGCACCAGATTTGAAGTGCACACCGTGAGTGAGTCGAGCCCCTCAGTTGGTTTGCTTTACATGCTGTTGAAGCTGACAGCAGTACCTGGTGGGGACTGGGTTCGGGAGGACTAGGTTACTCGGCACAGGAGGCCTAGGTTTGGTTACTCTGCACAGGGGCACCCAAGTAAATCCAAACACAGGAAGCAATAACTGTGATGTCCAGAACCAGGAATGGGATTCTACAGTTTGGCTTTTATTCACATCCAAACTGACAAACAAAGCATAGATGGACCCCCACGGGGCTACATTCCTAGTAATGCAGATTAGAGACAACAGAACACTTCTTCACTATTTCCAGCCCTCAGGCTCTAAACCCACCAGGAACACAGCCCGGACTTACTTGCAGCTTTGGGTTCACAGCCCAACTTGTACACTACTTGGGTTTTCCTCACTGGCCCGGCTCCCCCGCTGGCCACTTGTTCCGCAGTCCATTGTGGGAATGAACCAGTTTTCCTGTTGGTGGCTCCCCAAACCACCTTAGAGCCTTCGACTCCTAGAGGGAATTTTCTTTCCAATCCAATCCCACATCTGGGTACTTCCCTCATCACTGGCCAAGTGCATGAGGCAAAGTAGAAATCCACAGAGCAAATTTGTAGAGGTGGACCTGGTCACTAAAGATAGGGGGGTCTCCCACCTCCAGCACCCACAATCCATACCCGGCCATTTCTCTGGATACTAAACAACTCTTTTCTGAAAGCTTGGCAATGTAGATTACTGGGCAGATTTTTGTCACATCTCCTCTACATGTCTTGACTTCTCCTATGTGCTGGACTTGAACATACTTTTACTTTTGGCTAAGCCTATTACTCTACGCCTCCCACTATTTCAATAGTCCAATCCCCACTATAACACAAGTCCAGGGTGAAACATGGGCCCTTTAGAAAGAGCAGAACTCACCCTCTGGTTGCAGGTGCCCCACAGGTGAATCATGAAATCTTCTTGTTTCCCATACTCTTGGACAAAATAAGGCAGCTTCTTCACTAGCAGTAGCCAGGGGGGTTGCTCCTGGAAATGCAGGCAAAACCTTCCTGCCCCATCCCCTGAGGGATGGGGCACAGAGACCTGAATCAGCAGTCTCCACCACTTTAAAAATAGCTCACTGTGTCTCTCTTTAGGTGGAAACACACACCTTTTCCCTGAATGTAGCCCTATGTCAGGGGCTGAGGCTCACAAGAGCCTAACACAGAGCTGCTGTGCTCCTCTCACAACAAGATCCAAACTCCAACTGACTACAGACTACTGTTCAAACCTCCCAACATTCTACTCTAACTCCCCGCTGCAGATTCAATTGTGGCTCATGCAGCTGCGACAGTTCTATGGTGATCTTATCCCTCAGTCTCAGCTAAGACTGAGAACAGAGTGAGACAGTGTGAAATCCATTTAACTGGAGTTTCACAAGCTGCCTTCCCTACCTATCACTAGGTCTTACTGGGATTCTAGTAACCCCGGGTAACAAGGGGGTTACACTCGCCCTTGACCAGGAAAATGACTGTATGCAGTCATTGTTTACCAGGCTTAGGCCATCCCACCCTCTGTGCTACCTGCGGAGGGGGGTGATCAGGCCCCCCCTCCTACCATGTGCGAGCACAGGCAGGCAACACTAAGGGCCTAGAGGCCTTTAGCTGACATTTCAGCCTCTACTCTACCCACTTACTATGGACGCCTAGTGGCTCTGGTAGAACTGTCCAGAGCATAGCCCTAAAAGATCAGCACTGCAACCCCTACTGCAGGTCAGGGCCACAGCCTGTCTATCCCCCCTAGCCCTCTAGGGAAAACCTATCTGCCTCTAACTTAACACCCAAAAACAAAAACAACCTGGGGACCTCCCCGACCTTGGGCAACTTGCAACTACACACCTACTTCTTTACTTTTAAAATGGCTCCTCTGCTGCTATGTTTACTTTACTACCCCACCCTGTAATGGTGGCGGCAGCACTCCTGTGCATCAACATTCAGAAATTGGGTCAAGCCACTGTGCATCCGATTTACACACACTACTGATAACTTTTTGCTCAAACTGCACAAACTTGCACTGTTCTTTTTCTAACACATTTACATGATTTTCCACTGACTTTTCACTTGCTGGAAAAATTTCTTTAACTCACAGTCCCTTAAAGCTTCAGGATTTTAAGCACATAATTGCCTGTAAACTAGTGCTGCACATTTGGCTACAACTCACAGTCTCTCTCTAGCTTTAAAACTTTAAACTGATGCTGAATCCATTACTATGCACACAGTCAATGGCTTAGCAGACTTGCACTTGCTGGTAGAACTTGACACAGTTGTTACTTGCAAAGCGACTACACTGCTGCACACATATTTAGATGGTTTTTGGCAGAAAATCACTGTTTGAGCAATTAACACTGTTGGTACCTACTGTTTTCAGTAGCTGTTAGCTGCGATGTGAAAATGGCCTGCAGCCAGTCTTGGAGGCCTCAGAAGGAAAACGGGTGGGCAGTCATGCCGATTGTCTCCTCGACCACCACACTTACAATTTAGATGATCAATATGCGTGTTGAGCCCAATTTTAAACAAAACAGTTTATTGTTGAAGGTTTTACAGCGCTTTTTAATTTCCACGACGCTCCTCCACAAGCCAGTACACGCACTCCACTCACACTCCCTCTCGAATGCTGGGGCAGTCGCTGTAGAGCTGGCTGAGGGGCGAGACTGATTGCAGCCTCACCAATCACATGACGCCATGCAAATGAGCCTCTTCTTCCTCGCAAGTGCTCTTCTCCTAACGGCGATCGTCGAGCAGGCAAATTTAAACTGCAGAAAGCATTTTTTTTCCTTCAACTGACTCCATGGCGGGAGCCCATTTCAGCCATTTAGCATAGCCATTTACACTGCAAGTCTCTCGGTTCATTCAAAAAGCATTTCCAACATCCAGGGCACAATTTTCCTGTTGCTACCCCTAGTCTTCCACACTTTTCTTTACCACAGTTCTTTTTTAAAAAGCATTTCCAACGTCCAGGGCACAATTTTCCTGTTGCTACCCCTAGTCTTCCACACTTTTCTTATCACACAGTTCTTTTTAAAAAAAAGCAGGCAAAAACACTGTAAACAATTGATGCAGGACAAGGGCACATTCTTTTAGCTTTACTGCTCTTTGGTAAACAGTTGGCATTTTAAACAGCAGCATAAGATCCACAGCACACAGCAACACACTAGTTAACTTGCTTCAGCTTTTTGGGCTACCCACTGCCAGATAGCCAAAATGCTAGCCCCTTGCCCGAGCACCTTTCCTCCCAGAATTAAAATCCCAGTGGTGCCTCCATTTTTGTAACCCCCGGACCCCTGCCTTTTTGCAAAATGACAGGTGGCATGTTGTTGAAGCTAACAGCAGTACCTGGTGGGGACTGGGTTCAGGGAGGACTAGGTCACTCTGCACAGGGGGCCTAGGTTTGGCTACTCTGCACAGGGGTACCCAAGTAAATCCGAACACAGGAAGCAATAACTGTAATGTCCAGAACCAGGAATGGGATTCTACAGTGTGGCTTTTATTCACATCCAGACTGACAAACAAAGCATAGATGGACCCCCCCACAGGGCTACATTCCTGGTAATGCAGATTAGAGACAACAGAACACTTCTTCACTATTTCCAGCCCTCAGGCTCTAAACCCACCAGGCACACAGCCCAGACTTACATGCAGCTTTGGGTACACAGCCCAACTTGTACACTACTTGGGTTTTTCTCACTGGCCCAGCTCCCCCGCCGGCCACTTGATCCGTGGTCCATTGTGGGAATGAACCAGTTTTCCTGTTGGTGGCTCCCCAAACCATCTTAGAGCCTTCAACTCCTAGAGGGAATTTTCCTTCCAATCCCATGTCTGGGTACTTCCCTCATCACTGGCCAAGTACATAAGGCAAAGTAGAAATCCACAGAGCAAATCCGTAGAGGTGGACCTGGTTACTAAAGATGGGGGGTCTCCCCACCTCCAGCTCCCACAATCCATACCCGGCCATTTCTCTGGATACTAAACAACTCTTTTCTGGAAGCTTGGCAATGTAGATTACTGGGTAGATGTATGTCATATCTCCTCTACATGTCTTGACTTCCTCTATGTGCTGGACTTGAACATACTTTTACTTTTGGCTAAGCCTATTACTCTAGGCCTCCCACTACTTCAGTAGCCCAATCCCCACTATAACACAAGTCCAGGGTGAAACATGGGCCCTTTAGAAAGAGCATAACTCACCCTCCGGTTGCAGGTGCCCCACAGGTGAATCACAAAATCTTCTTGTTTCCCATACTCTTGGACAAAATAAGGCAGTTTCTTCACTAGCAGTAGCCAGGGGGTTGCCCCTGGAAATGCAGGCAAAACCTTCCTGCCCCATCCCCTGAGGGATGGGGCACAGAGACCTGAATCAGCAGTCTCCACCACTTTAAAAATAGCTCACTGTGTCTCTCTTTAGGTGGAAACACACACCTTTTCCCTGAATATAGCCCTATGTCAGGGCTGAGGCTCACAAGAGCCTAACACAGAGCTGCTGTGCTCCTCTCACAACAAGCTCCAAACTCCAACTGACTACAGACTACTGTTCAAACCTCCCAACATTCTACTCCAACTCCCCGCTGCAGATCCCATTGTGGCTCATGCAGCTGCGACAGTTCTATGGTGATGTCATCCCTCAGTCTCAGCTGAGACTGAGAACAGAGTGAGACAGTGTGAAATCCATTTAACTGGAGTTTCACAAGCTGCCTTCCCTGCCTACCACTAGGTCTTACTGGGATTCTAGTAACCCCGGGTAACAAGGGGGTTACACCAGCTTTGTTGGAATTCACTTTCAGTAAAGGCTGAATATAGAAATGGTCTAGAAAATGGTGGGTACCTTCCACACCTATGTGAAAATACAGCTCACAGCAGATGTAGCAAATTACCCATGGAAGCCTCTGTTGGGGGAGACTCTGCAAGTCAGTCATAACTGGAGGTCGTTAGGGGATGAATCCAAGATGGATGTGAGGAAGTCTTCCTTCACTGAGAAGGTTGTGGAGCTTTGGAACAAATTGATGGTGGAAGTGGTGAGGGCAGGTACCTTAAATGGGTTCAAAGATGGCTGGGACAGAGCAAGAGGACTCATAGTACTATGGCAGAGTACCTGGAAGAGGGTTGTTGCTGGTGGGGGCAGAGAAGGACAGCCCCCAAGACATCAGGTTGGGGTGAGGTAGTATAATATAGGCAGACTTGATGGCCCATCAGTCTCTATCTGCCACAGATTCTATATTTCTATGTTTCAGTCACTCAAAAGTGACAGTTTGGGGATGGGGCAGCAGCCAGCTACAGCTCTGGAAGTTTCTTTGTGATACAACAGCTTCCTTAAGGTGATTCTGTGCTTTCTGTCTTTAAATTGATGTGAGCTGGGAGAGTTTGCCTCAGTTTGGGGGTGGGGCAGCAGCAAGCTACAGCTCTGGAAGTTTCTTTGTGTTTGTTGCCCTGTTTCTGGAAGGTTCTGGTTGTTTCTAAGCAGGTGGGCTCTACTTTCAACAGCAGTGGTGTAAGAAGCTGGTTGACTGTCACGGGAGCTGCAGTGGGCCCTAATCCCACCCTTCCCCAGGAGCTGCAGTGGGTCCTAATCCCACCTTCCCCAGCTTATCCACACTTATTGGGGTGGTACTGCATTGGGATTGGTAGAAGGCACTACCGGGTGCATCCACTAACTTGTTCTGAGGGGATTGTTCTTTGTAATGTTAGAGAGCGATAGAGTGATATGTAGCTCTGGTTAAAGAGGTGAAAGTTATAAACTTACAGATAGTAATGTGTTAGGAGTTAGATGTAGCTCCTCAAGCTGTAGTTGTGGGAAACATATGGATGGTAGGTATCGTAGGTAGTGGTATCTTACGCATCTCTGCAAGTGGAGTTGGTATTGTATTTTTAAGTAGGAACTGGACTGGTTAGAAACTCATAGATAGTACTATATTTTGCAGTCAGTACTGATATCAGAACTGTAATTCTTAGGTAGCTTTCAGGGAACTTCTCTTTAAATAGACAGTTGTTTCAGTTATAGTAGTATAGTTTCAGGTATAGTAGTATAGTTTCAGGTATAGCAGTATGGTAGGTATAGTAGTATAGTTTCTGGTATAGCAGTATGGTAGGTATAGCAGTATGGTATTGTATAGATAGTTTAGAACAGTATGCTGTCTTATATTACTGTACGTATATCTGTACTTTTAGTTAGTATTTTATGTTTCATGCAGGTACAGTGGGTAATGTAGCATATAGGTATTTTTAGTACTGTATTACATTTTAGATAGAACTGTACTTTTTGGTAAGTACTGTGTAGGTATAGCTGGTAATGTAACATATAGGTATTGTTAGGTATCTTTGGTGAATAATGTCTTGCGCCTTGGGCAGGTATAGTTGGTACAGGGCTACACTGGAACAATTAGTATAGACAGTACTGTATTATCTTTTGTTTCATTAATAGGTAGTGCTAGCCATGGGTTGGATTGTGGGATGCAATGGTTGTGGGGCAGCGGTATGGATGAACATATTGTGGAGGCTGGGAGGGTGTCCAATCTGCCACAGGCTGAAGAAGCTCGAGGATGAGGTGTGGTGGCTTGGTAGGGAGCTGGAGAGGATGAGGGGATATGGGGGGATTCTAGGACTGGTGGACCTTCACCGAGGAGTAACATGAGAACACCACATGGGAGGAACAATGGATCAAGGGAAGGGATGGGGAGGGGCAGGAGAAAACTGGACAGGAGGCCTAACAATGGAGGGTGAACTCCAGTTGGGCCTAGCACCAGAGGGGAGACTCAAGTCAGGCAGAAGGAGCCAACGCATAGCAGAACAGAGGGGGTAGGAAATAAGTTTGCTGTACTGACAACACTGGTGGGGGAAGAAGGAGGAGAAGGAGGGTGGGCTCCAGGAGGGGGCAGGTGAGGAAACAGAAGGAGATTGCACAAGGTACGGTACTCAGGAAGAAGAGGGGAAAAAGGGGCAATACTGCTGGAGGGAGCGAGAAGGTCATTGCACGGGGGGGGGAGCCCAGAGCAGATGGTGGAGATGTGGAGGATCACAAGCAAACAGTGAAGGGGGAAGAGGATAGGTCAGTGGTGGAGAGGGGAGGAACTGCTGTCGCAAGTGGTAGCGCTTCTAATATGGGGACTCTAGAAATAGGAACCTGGGTAGAAGGGTGGGGATGAGAGTGAGGAATGAAGAAGGGGGTGTATTGGTACTGGGGGACTCCATACTTAAGGGGATCAGATGGGACTGCAAGGGGGAACAGCATAGTTGCATATGGGTAAAGTCCATAGCAGGGTTAATGGCAGACAGGGCGTGGCAGTCAATTCTAAAGTGCTCAAGGAGGGTAAGAGGAAACTGCATATAGTGGTGCATGTGGGGACAAACGATCTGGCGGGGGAGAAGGTGGAGGTTGTGAGGGAGAGGTCTGAGGGTGTAGAAAGGCTATGCGAGGTGATAGGAGAGTCAGTGGCCTTCTCAGAAGTGCTCCTATTGCCCTGTGCAAGTACAGTGAGGAAAGGGTGGATTCGGGAGTTCAACATATGGTTGAAGGAGTGATGTCAGTCCAAGGGGTATGGGGTACTGGGTGGATGCGGCAGGACCTGTGACTATAATGATCTATATGCAGGGGATAGGTTGCACTAGAGTAGAGAGGGGAAGGGGATATTAAAGCAGAAGTTAGAGGGGTAAATAGCAAAGAAGGTGGATTTAAACTAGGCAGGGGGGCGAGTGGACAGGTTGTTGAGCTTACCCCCCAGGCTAGCAGGGAAGGATCTCAGAAAGTTGCACCGGGGGGATAGGATGGAGGAGAAGCAAGAAGAGAAAGAGAAGGGGACAGGATGGAGGGTGGTCTCACTGAATATGAGAAGCTTAGGTAACAAATCAGCTGGGTTACAGGCGCTCTTGGCAGTGGAGAGGGTGGATATTGCAACCATCACAGAAATATGGGCCACTGAGTACCGGGACTGGGATATGATGATACCGGGGTATAGGATATTCAGGCAGGATAGGGCAGAGGGGAGGGAGGGCATGGCAATCTATGTGTGAGAGGGGATAAGGTGCATTAGGGAAAAGGTGGAGAAAGCCAGGACAGAGGCCCTATGGATACAGTTCCAGGACTCAAAGAAATGGACACTGAGGATGGGGGTAGTGTACAGACCACCAGCACAAGTGGAGGACCTGGATAGAGAGTTAGCTGATCAGATTAGAAGGATTTGTAGGAAGGGGAACACAGTGGTGTTGAGGGACTTCAATCAACCGGTGGTGGATTGCAGCACCCCAACCACCACGAGTACAGGGGAACAAGTCATATTAGATGCAGTTCTGTACAGCTTCCTGGTGCAGCTGGTCCGAGAAAAGACTAGGGAAGGAAGAACTCTGGACCTGGTATTATTAAATGGAGAGGCTGTAAGGGATCTGGAGGTGGAGAACCCTCTGGCTGGGAGTGACCACCACACGGTGTAGTTCACCCTCAATATGGGAAAGGAAAAAGGGATATGGGAATCAGGGTGATTGATTTCAAGGGGGCGGAATTTAAAATGATGGTGGAGATTGTGGGTAGGCACCTGGCGAGTATTCAGCTTAACATGGATGCTTGTCAAAAGTGGAAGATTATTAAAACAGGGCTGGTGGAGGCTACTGGGACATGTGCAAAGACACGTAGCAAGAAGGGCAGGGCAAAGAAGCTCAGTTGGTTAACCCAGGAGGCGATGGAGGGGGTGAGGGCCAAGAGAAAAACATTTCAGAGACTCAAGAAATCAGGAGGGGAATGAGACAAGGAGGAGTATACAAAGAGGTCCAGGGAGGTAACATAGAAACATAGACTTTGACGGCAGACAAGGACCACTTGGTCCACCTAGTCTGCCCATTTCCCTACCTAGAAGATAAGCTGCAGATCCTATTTAACCAACAGCCTATTTCTTCCTACCCCCACAAAAATTGCCTTATGTCTGTCCCATGCATTCTTGAATTCTCCAACAGTTTTAGACCCCACAACCTCCTCAGGAAGGCGGTTCCATGTGTCCACCACCCTGTCTGTGAAAAAATACTTCCTCACATTGCCCCTGAGCTGTCTCCCCCTCTATCTTCAAATTGTGTCCCCTTTTTCTTGCACATCTCTTTTTCTGAAAGATGCTACCCTCTTGGACTTTGTTGATTCCACTGAGGTACTTAAACGTTTCTATCATGTCCCCCCTCCCTCCTTTCCTCAAGGGTATAGAAACATAGAAACATAGAAACATAGACTTTGATGGCAGATAAGGACCGCTAGGCCCATCTAGTCTGCCCATTTCCCTACCTACAGGATAGGCCGCAGATCCTAGTTAACCAACAGCCTATTTCTTCCTACCCACCGCGAGAATTGCCTTATGTCTGTCCCATGCATTCTTGAATTCTCCCACAGTTTTAGACTCACAACTTCCTCAGGAAGCTGTTCCATGCATCCACTACCCTCTCTGTGAAATAATACTTCCTCACATTGCCCCTGAACCACCTCCTTCTATCTTTAAATTGTGTCCCCTTGTTCTTGCAAGTCTCTTTTCTGAAAGATGCTACCCTCTTGGACTTTGTTGATTCCCTTGAGGTACTTGAAAGTTTCTATCATGTCCCCTCTCCCTTCTTTCCTCAAGGGTATACATATTAAGCTCCTTTAGTCTCTCCTCATATGACTTCTCTTGCAGACCCTGCACCATTTTAGTTGCCCTCCTCTGACTGCCTGTATCCTGTCTATGTCCTTGAGGAGATGGGGTCTCCAGAACTGGACACAGTGTTCCAGATGGGGTCTCACCAACTGTCTGTACAGAGGGATAACAACTTCCTGTTTTCTGCTGCTGATGCCTCTCCCTATACATCCCAGTATACCCGCCCCCTCCCTACTGCCTTCTCACATTGCTTGCTAACCTTAAGGTCATCTGATATGATTACCCCAGGTCCCTTTCCTGTTTTGTTGTTGTTACTACCTCCCTCACCCATTGTGTATTCTTCCCTGGGTTCTTGTTTCCCAGGTGCATTATTTTGCACTTTTTGCATTGAATCCTAGCTGCCATACGTCTGACCATTCCTCCAACCTTGCCAAGTCCCTTTTCATCCTTTCCACGCCTCCTTGTGTATCAACCTGTTGCAGATCTTTGTGTCATCTGCAAAAGGCAAACTTTTCCTTCCAGTCCCTCTGCAATGCCACTGATGAAGACATTAAAAGGACTGGACCCAATACTGAACCCTGGTGACCCTACTAGTACGCTTCCTTTCTTCAGTGGACTCCATTTACAATTACCTTCTGTGTCCTGTTGTCCAGCCAATGTTTACCTAGGCTACCACCCTGGGACCCACTCCCAGGCTGGTTAATTTGACTAATAATCTTTGTGTGGGACTGTGTCAAATGCCTTGCTAAAGTCTAGGTAGGCCATGTCCACAGCCCCTCCCTGGTCTACTACTTTGGTCACCCAGTCAAAGAAATCTATTAGATTCGTCTGACATGACCTTCCCGCTGTGAATCCATGCTGCCTTGGATCCTGTGCTCCTGACCTCTAGGTACTCAACTATTCTTTCCTTCAGAAGTGACTCCATTACTTTCCCTACCACAGAGGTCAGACTGACAGGTCTGTAGTTTCCTGCCTCTGTTTTGGTCCCACTTTGTGAAGGAATCACGTCCGCCTTTCCTCCAGTCCTCGGGTACCACACCATCCTCCCATGATTTATTAAAAACAGTAGCCAGTGGTTTCACTAGTTCTTTCCTTAATTCTTTTAGAATTCTGGGGTGAATTCCATCAGGACCCATTGCTTTGTCCACCTTCAGTTTTGGAGTTCTTGCAGAACTCTTTCTTCTGTGAAAGGACTGGGATCGACCCCTATCAAAGGTGCTTCTGTTAATTGGATTAGGCACTTCCTCTCTTTTGTAAATACTGAGCAGAAATATTCGTTCAGTATTCCTGCTTTTCACTGTCCCCTCTGCCCACCCACCGTTTATTCTATTCAGCCTCACTATCCTCCTTTGTCTTTCTACGCCGCTGATGTACCTATAAAAGGTTTTATCCCCTTCTTAACTGAGTTGGCTATCTTTCCTCAGTTTGGGCCTTTGCTATTCTGACTTCCTCCTGCTTCTTTTCTGCCTTAACTGGTACAGCTCTCTGTCCTGCTCCTTCTGTGTTTCCTTATACTTGAATGCTATCTTTTCTTCCTGACTTTCACAGCCACCTCTCTTGAGAACCATAGTGGCTTTTTCTTTCGTTTTGATTTGTTTATTTGCTTCACACAAAGGCTTGTTGCCTCTGTGATGGCAGTTTTGATAATTCCCCATTGTTGCTCCACACCTCCTTCTAGCCTGTTTGCTAGTGCTTTTCTGAGGCACTCTCCCATCTTGCCAAAGTCAGCCCTCCTAAAGTCCAGTACCCTCACTTTTGTATGGCTTGACTCTGTAGCTGAGTTTAACGTGAACCACACTGTTTGATGGTCACTTGTCCCAGATGGCAACCCACTTCTAGATCTGAGATCCTCTCACTGCCCCGTTTGAGAGTACAAGGTCTAAGATTGCTCCCTCATGAGTGGGTTCCGAAACTAGCTGTCTAATGCCTGCCACCTGTAGGGCGTCAAGAATGGCCCTGCTCTTGGATGTCACTGCAGCAAATGTGCTCCAGTTAACATCTGGCATATTCAGGTCTCCCATCAACAGTATCTCCCCTTTCTCTGCCATTCTAAGAATGCCTTCCATCATATCCTTGTCCATTCCTTCCCCCTGACATGGGGGTCTGTACACAACCCCTGTGCGGATTGTGGTGCCCTTTCCAGTCTCCAAGGTGACCCACAGTGCCTCCTCTCCTCCCTGTTTACTCTTTTGTTCAGTTGCTTTTATCCCTTCCTTTACATAGAGAGCTACTCCTCCCCCTCTTCTCCCCTGCCTGTCTCTCCTGTAGGTTATGTACCCTGGTATGTTAACATCCCAGTCATGGTTCTCTGTGTACCTGTATACATATTAAGCTCTTTTAGTCTCTCCTCATATGGCTTCTCTTGCAGACCCTGCACCATTTTAGTTGCCCTCCTCTGAACTGCCTCCATCCTGTCTATGTCCATGTGGAGATGGGGTCTCCAGAACTGGACACAGTTCTCCAGATGGGGTCTCACCAACTGTCTGTACAGGAGGATAACAACTTCCTGTTTTCTGCTGGTGATGCCTCTCCCTATACATCCCAGTATCCTCCCAGCCCTCCCTACCACCTTCTCACATTGCTTGCCAACCTTAAGGTCATCTGATATGATTACCCCCAGGTCCCTTTCCATTTTTGTTGTCGTTACTACCTCCTCCTCCATTGTGTAATCTTCCCCCTGGGTTTCTGTTTCCCAGGTGCATTATTTTGCACTTCTATGCATTGAATCCAAGCTGCCATACTTCTGACCATTTCTCCAACCTTGCCAAGTCCCTTCTCATCCTTTCCATGCCTCCTTGTGTATCAACCCTGTTGCAGATCTTTGTGTCATCTGCAGAGGCATGCTTTTCCTTCCAGTACCTCAGCAATGTCACTTATAATGACATTAAAAAGGACTGGGCCCAGTACTGAACCCTGCGGTACCCCACTAGTAACCCCTCTTTCTTCAGAGTGGACTCCATTTACAATTACCTTTGGTGTCCTCTGCATGCTGGTCAGAGCAGCCAAGACCTCGAGAGTTCTGAGGCTGGCACAAGGTATCAAAGATGGTGAAAAGGACTTCTTCAGATACATTAGAGAGAGATGGAAAAATAAGGACCAGATTGTGATGATTGAGAAGGATGGGGGTTGGTAGAGAAGGAGGGGGGATCAGGCAGATGCACTAAATGAGTACTACTGTTCTGTGTTCACGAAGGAGAAAGAGGGGCAGATACCTCCGGGGAAGAGAAGGGCAGGGAGGGGAAGGGGTGACTGATACAGGGATTACAGAGGCCAGGGTTCTGGAAGAGTTAAGGGCACTGGTGGTGGTCCAGATGGCATTCACCCTAGAGTGCTAGAAGAACTGGCGGCGATCCTGGTGGGCCCGCTGGCTGACCTGTTCAGTACCTCCCTGGACACAGGATATGTACCAGAAGACTGAAGAATGGCCCATGTGGTGCCCATTCACAAAAGTGGCCCTAGGGATGAGCTGGGGAACTACAGACCAGTGAGCCTCACGTCAAGTGTGAGAAAGCTCTTGGAGACAATCCTGAAGGAGAGGCTGGTGGCATTTTTGTAGGACAATGGACTCCAGGATGTTCAGCAACATGGGTTTGTGTTGGGAAGATCATGCCAGACAAACCTAGTTAAGTACTACAACTGGGTGACCAGGGAACTGGACAAGAGCCATGCGGTGGGTGTCCTGTATTTGGATTTCAGCAAGGCCTTTGATTAGGTGCCACATGGGAGGCCAGGAGGGAAGTTGGAGGATACCGGGGTGAGAACAAAATGGTCAAATGGATCACCAATTGGCTGAAGGGAAGGCAGCAGAGGGTGGTAGTGGGGGGGAGCTCTCATTATCAAGGGATGTGACAAGTGGAATGCCACAGGGATCAGTACTGGGACCGGTGCTCTTTGGGATAGTCATAGGAGATCTCTCACATGGAATCCAGTAAGATCAGTCTGTTTGCAGATGATTCTAAAATGGGAGCTGTGGTAGATGATGTAGATGGGTGGAAAGGGCTGCAGGATGACCTGACAAAACTACGGGAATGGTCAGAAACATCGCAGTTGGGGTTCAACACCAAGAAGGGCAAAGTACTGCACTTTGATACTAGGAACCAGGTGAGGAGCTATCAGCTTGGAGGGGTTCAGTTGGAAAGCACCGGGGAGGAGAAAGATCTTGGGGTGATTATAACGGGGAATATGAACAACTCAGCACAGTGCAGGAAGGTGGCTGCAAAAACCAACAAGATGCTGGGGTGTATAGTAAGAGGTATTTATTCCAGGAATAGGGAGGTTATCCTTCCCCTGTACAGGTCAGTGGTCAGACCGCACCTGGAACACTGTGTGCAGTACTGGCACCCATTCCTGAAGAAAGACATCAGATTATTAGAAGGGGTACAGCACAGGGTGACAAAGATGATCCAGGGTTTAGAGGGTATGTCCTGCGAGGATAGGCTGGGTGAGCTGAACATGTATTCACTTGAGGAGAGGAGGGATAGGGGGTATATGATTGAAACTTTTAAATACTTAAAGGGGAGTGCCGGCCTGTTGGCGCAGTGGCTGTATTTCCACTTGTGACGCCGGCGACCCAGGTTCAGGAATGGATCCGGGTCATCAGACGGCCAGATGGGGGGAGAAGGATGGAGCATGCAAAGACTGCTCTCCTTCTCTGGGGTGGGAGGTGGGAAGAATGTTCGGTGCTTGATGGAATCCGATGGAGGCCGGGGGTACCACAGCAACAGGCATTAGAATGACTCAGGGGGGGTAGGGCAGATGCAGGATGTCACTGCATGTCCCCACCCCCCCCAAGAAAAACACACCAAACTACTTCCTGCTGTCTGCCCTCGATGACGCCTGCCTTGGTCTTGATTAGCCTCCAGGACCCTCCCTCGGACCTAGTCCCATCGTTGCGGCACTGTTATGGGGGTCAATGCCATAACCCCACCCTGGGGGGGGCAAGCCAGGGGGTATCTGAGGGTCACGGTCCTGTATGGAGGTGGAGGCCAAGGTCCGTGACCTGGCAGAGGTACCAGGTTGATGGTAGTGGGGAATAAAAAATAAATAAATACTTAGAGGGGATTAACAAAACTGACACAGAGAGGATCTTCCAGATTAGAAGTGGGAGGGACACGAGAGGGCATAAATTGAGATTGGTGGGGGGAAGATTCAGAAGGGAAATCAGGAGACACTTTTTCACTGAACGGGTGGTGAATAAGTGGAATGCCCTGCCTCAGGAGGTGGTAGCCTGTAGTATGGTAGGGGGTTTTAAGAGGTGGGACAGAGTAAGGGAGGGGTAATTAAGAGCAGTGGGAGGGAGGAGGTGGGGCAGCTGCAGAGTTAAGGGGCTAGCTGCAATCGAGCAGACTTGATAGACTGTTAGACCTGTTTCTGCTGGTGTTTTCGTATGTTCGTAAAAGTTCACTTCTCCATTAAAGGCCAACACTGGAAACAGATGCCAGTTGCTTCTTCACACACATTGCCTCTTGCTTTTACCAGGACAATTAGGCTGTAGGAAAAGTCTGTATTTAGTGGACTGTAGGCATTGTGCCCAACAAGTTAATTTGGCACTATGGGGTCATGCTGTCACAAACAAAAACAGCGCTGCAGTATACCACACCGTCAAAACAGCGACTACAAATATACACATCGGTAAAACACCAGCCGGTAATAACATGAAATCAAACAGTAAACTACTGTTTTCAGAACTCTTCCCTGTGCTAGAGTTATTTCAAACCCCCATAAAATAACCTACTCTGGGGAGGCAACTTTGGGACAGGGTGAAACTCATGCAGGGGAATTGCTGACTGCACTTGAGTGAAAAGAAGAAAAAAAAACACTAACCTAATCTGGGACAGGGAACAGAACCCAGGTCCACAGCCACTCCACTGCTGATGGCTTTATTCCCTGAGCCATGGCAGCTGCTCAGCAGACCCTCCTCCAGTTGAGGCCTTATTCTCTTCAACAGTGCTCTCTGGGGAACAGCTACAGGGTTACCACTACTGCTCTACACTATTTGTTTCACACAGCATTCTGCACCCTGTGTCTGTTGTTCCACGTGCCGTTAATGTTGTGCGGTTTTGCCTGCAGCATTTTCCTTTCAACATATTGACCAGGTACCAATTTGGCATGCTAGTGTACCTCAACAAACTTTACACTTCCACTGCTACTGTAACACAATACTACTAATTCTTAAAAGTAGACAGAACATTAAAGGAAACATTTTTCCATAAATATCTGTGGGACAGTAGCTGTTGTAAATAAAAAGTTAATGAAAGTTTGCTTTCCTGAAAACTTGTGTGACTGTAGCTCTTGAGTCTTGATCCCAAACATGTGGTCTTATGTACTTCTATTTCCTCAATGAGAGTGTCCTTATGGAAACTAGAGGTGGCCAGTAGACTAGGTAGAATTCACAGTGTTCCAAGCTGGAACAATGATTGTACAGGAAAGTCAGTTCCTTCTCCAGACCTTTCTTTTACCGCATGGAGTCCCTCCCCCCAGTCAGCTGACATACTGGAAAAACACCCCTTCCTCTGGTAAATTCCTGGGTGAAGGGAGATCATGCTCATACCCCTGCAGGGACTCATTACAGCCAACACCTCATGACCTGACATGGTGCACTGTGGTGTCCTTCCCAGCAATGGGGGAACACTGAACCATTCTGGGATCTGGCAAACAGGGCACATCCCAGGCCCAGTGACTTACCCAGCATACAGGCACCCTATGCAGGGCACACACCTGGCTGCCTGGATCTGTCACCAGCTCCAACCTAGAATTTTGAGGAAATGGTGGAGAACCATGGAAGGCTTGGCATGTAGTTCAATGGTGGGGAATAGCTCCTTCCCCATCCACTAAAAAAGCCTTCTGCCTCCACTCCTTCTTCTCAGCGAGTAGGACTCGTCCTCAGTGGTGCGACTGGTTGGGCTCTTCCCCCTCTTTCCCCTTCTCCTGTGTCTGTTTCTCATTTCCTTTCTCTGCCCTGGTCTCCTGCCTTCGGGCATGTTGCCTTGCTTACCCCCCCTCTCCTCATGGGTTTTGCCCCCGCCCCCATTCCCATACCTTGCTCTGTGTTCTTTTTCCTTTTGGGACCCTTCTTCTCCCCTGCTGGCTGCCCCACAGTGCCTCCATCAGCTTCCCCGTTCTGCTCCTCCTCACTGGACTGCTCCATTCCTGCTTGTGGCTCCGCTGCTCTTCTTGCTCTGCACACCGGAAGTCCACGCTCCAGACACCAAGACCATGCTACCTGCCTGCACCTCCTGAGCATCACATCTCTGCTCCCTGCTACATTCAAGTTGGTCTTTCTGGAACTGCTGCCATAAGTGCTCCCAGCTCTTCCCAGACTATGTACTGCACCACCGGCCAGACAAGTGCTGCTTTCCTGTCTCCCAGTTGCTGTCCACAACATCCTGGCTCTCTTCTGTCCTTTCCGGAGTTACTGTTTTACTGGATGTCCAGTGTAGCGTTCTGACTGTGCCTTTACTCCCACATGCTGATTTTCTATATTGGGATGCTGCCTTCCTCCTTGACCAGTACCACATTCACCTGTACAGGACATAGCTTACTGCCTATGCTGCTTATGCTCAATGCTGCACCTTGTATTCTCTCTGCAAGTTCAGGAGAGCATTCAGCCTCGTTCTTCAGCGGTTCCATTAGCTGTCTGTCAGGCAGCATGTTATCTTTAAGTTTATAGTTACCTACTCAGTCCCTCACTGACCTGAACATTTTTGGCCTGCTAATCCAACTCAAAACATCATTGACCTGGAACACTTCTGCTTGCTAATCCACTCAGAACATCTGGTATGTCTACTCCATACCTGCTTGTGCTTACTTCAGTTGTGGACTGCATGCATTCCTTTTCTCCTGTCTGTGCCTAACTCTGCTGCCCCCTTTAGAGACTCAATTGCTGCTCCTGACAAACTCCTCCTCCTGTGCCTGCTCGGAGGACATCCGTCTCTGTCTCGTGCTCCTACGATGGCTTGCCCTACATTCTCGGTGCCCAATATTCTCTAAGAACACCTCCCTAGCTATTCTACGGTCTTTATACTGCACCCAGGACTAATTATTTGCACCCAGGACTTCTTTATCAGCTGCAGTTTTCCTTGATCTGCCTTTTGAGCTGCTGCCTTACCCAGCTGGCAGACCACGTGGGTTCACCCTGCATATTAGGCCTGGCATTACTACTTGCTTCACCCTCATGGAGGCCTGGATGCCCACTCCACTATTAGCTTTGCCCCTCTTGGGGCTTGGCTGCTTGTTCCCTCTGGTTGCTTCGCCCTCCATTGGGACCTGGCACCAGCTCAATGCATTCCTGCTTCACCCCATTCTGGGGCCTTGAGGTTTATCTTCACTTTGCCCCTTGAAAGAGGGGGCCTGGCTGCATGCTCATCCATTTGCTTCACCCATACGCTAGAGCCTAGCTGCTTAATCAACCCATTCCTGCTTCGCCCCCCAACGGGGCCTGGAGGTTCATCGCTTCACCCCGCAGGGGGGCCTGGCTGTCTGCGCAATGTATTCCTGTTTCTCCCCGCAATGGGGGCCTGGAGGATATCTCCGCTTCGCCTAGTACCAAGGGCCTAGCTGCTTGCTTTTCCATTGTAGCCCATGATGGGCTGTCATTATCTGTGCTGCAGACTGCATCTATCACTATTCCTAGCTTTCTGCCAGTCTCTGCATGCCAGTCTTCTGCATAGGATTCGCAAGTTCAGTTCCACATTCTTGGAAACCTCGGCTAGCTATTATGCCTACACTCTGTACTGTGTCAGTGGACCACTGGTTCCATCATCCCATCCATCTTCCCACAAGAGGCTTATTCATCGCTCATGACTTCATGCCACACTATTGTGGGCTCCCATGGGCTTCGTCCTCCTCAAGTTGAACTGTGTGCCTCTACAGCATGGCGGACTGTGGGGGTTCCACCATCCTGCCATCCTTACTCACTATGCACTATTATAGGATGACCTCCTGCAACCTACTCAATCACTCAAGCATTCAAACATTGTAAACTCCACACTGTCGAGGTTTGTGTGCCAGTTAGCCCTCATCCGGGCTTACCTTGCTTCATTATTACTTTATGCTTCTACTGTACCCCAGTGTCCTTCTGGTCCATTTCCAACAGTCTTTATACTTCAGACATCTCCATGGAATCTACCTCAATTCTTGGAACATCTTGAGACAATTCTCCTTTCTACAAGACACGATCGTAACACTGTTTTCACTGGATTAACAGCTCCTTGCAAGCCCTGCAATCGCATAGACTCCTTCCTCATCTTTGGTCCTTGCTTGGTAACTCTTCCATCCAGTCCATTCATATCTATTCTACATGGTCAAATATTGCAACGTTGGCACTCTTCTTCTACCATATTAACTGTCCATGACCCAGTTACTGCTGTTTCACTCATCAGAGCCATCGATTCGGATTACTTTTTGTTCTTCCTCCAGACATCACTCCTAGTTGGATCTCTGCATTTGCCTGACTTCATCTTCAATGTTGACTCCATGCTCATCTTTGAATTGTTCACCAGAACCTGGAAACCTATCAAGGAAGTTTAGCATTCCTCTGCCTTTCTACAGTAACTGTGCATAGACAATTGTCTTGCCTTCTCACCTGGCCGAACTTAGCTCTGCTTTCAGTCAAGAAACCATTCGCTGATCATACCCCCTCTTCCGTCTGAAAGTATCAAAGGATATCTGTCAACATATGGTCTGATCATGATGGCCTATTGCTCCGCTATAAGATCTACAACATCCTGGGATCTCCTTTCTACAAGTTGCTTCATCCCATCAGAGGGTGCCTAGTTGTTCGCTTTTAAACCATTCCATGTTACCTTGGCCGACTTACTTGGGAGTCTCGCCTTCATTCTGAAACCTAAGCTATGGTGGACCACGTGGGGTCCACCATGTTCCTAGCCTTGCCCGCGTTTGGGCCTGGCTGCTGCACATCCGCATTCTGTCTCCTACTGGCTGACCCATGTGGGGGTCTTGCCATCTCTACTGGAAACCTAAGCCATGGTGGACCACATGGGTCCTCCATGTCCCTGGCTTTGCCCTGTAAAGGGCCTGACTCCATGCTTAATGCACTCCTACTTCACCCTCAAATGAGGGCCTACCTACTGCTCTACACATTCCTGCTTTGCCCCGCAAGGAGGCTTGAAGGCTTCTTCTGCTTCGCCACACAAAAGGGGGGCATGACTTCCCATAAACCACATTCCTGCTTCGCCCCGCTCGAGGGCCGGCACCTTCTCCACTGGAACAATGTACATCAGCTCCTGCAGGATCTGCTAATTTTTCCTACTCTGCTTCGCTATGGAGAGTCCAATCATGTGCTTCACTTTACTCTATTACATTTCCTGAATGACTTCCTGCATCGCACTCCAGGATCGACCATCTACCAGTTCTACAGTCTTGCCCATCCAAGATGTGATTACGCAAACAGCTGCTAACTTAGCTGCCCGACTATACACAACTACTCACCTTCTACATCTACAGATATTGAGGACTTGGATTCAATATCCTCTTCAGCTACTGTTTCTCCTTGATGGACTTCTTTCGCCAGTACCTTGTCTTCCAGGATTACTTGCTTCCAATTGTACTCAGATTATGTTTTCGACCGACTCTCTGGATTCAGTTAGAAAACACTGGTAATATTTGGCTTGTCTTAGGATTGCTCTTCCTTTAGCATGTACAGAGGATGGGCAAGTCAGTAGCCATGGGTCCTCAGAGGTTTCCCCTAAGGGAGTTTTTCCTGTCCTGCATGCTACTGGCCACACTCTCCGGAGCTGGAGGAGGTAATCACATTGGTAATTACATTCTCTTTGGGCCTCAGTCCTACACTTATCCAGCATCCGCCAAAGGTGGGATATAGAAAAAGGCCAAAAGATAAAGTCCAAACAACAACCATATCTCATCCAGCTCGCAGTTCTGAGCATCAGTCATATCTCATCCAGTTCCTATGTACCACAAGCACTGACTTACATACCAATGCAGTCAAACATACATAAGCACTAACCATATCTAACCCAGCCCTGACGTACCACAAGCATTGACTATGTACCACACATTGAAATGGAAGGCTTGGTCTGTAGTTCAATGTGGCAGAATCTCCCCCATCCGCTACAAAAGCCTTCTGCCTCCGCTCCTTCTGCTTAGAAAGTTGGACTCGCCCTCATCCTCCCCTGCCTCCTCCTCATCTCTGCCACTCATATCTCACCTTACGCTGGGCCTCAATCATACTTTTCTAGCATCCGCCAAAGATGGGATTTAGAGAAATGCCAAAAGATAAAGTCCTAACAACAACCATATCTCATCCAGCTCACAGTTCTGAGCATCAAACATATCTCATCCAGTTCCTATGTACTACAAGCACTGACTTACATACCAATGCAGTGAAACGTACCTAAGCACTAATCATATCTAACCCAGCCCTTACGTGCCATAAGCACTGAGCTATGTACCACACATTGAATTATATGACTGCTCCTGAGTCCTGGAGTGAACCAATAAGGCACCCCTTCCTAGAGGAAATTCAGAACCATTACCCCAAATTTGGTAAGAGGGTCACAAATAAAAAGGTGCTCTGCTCCAGCCCTCAACCAAAGCAGTTTTAATCTTTACAGGTGTGTTCAGCCTTATATCACATACTCGACTCAGACTGTTTGCATTAAAGAGAAAACGCTGCCAAAACCAGCAGACATTAGTAATGTGTAATAGAAGCCCATAATTACTATTTATTTTAAAAGTATTTTTCTTTTTCTTTTGCTATTTAGAAGATTTGCTATAAAAGCTGATAGAACTCGGAGTAATGTACAGTATAGAACAGCTCTCTACCTGGAAGTTGGCATTTCTCCTGTTATCTTGTTCATACCGAAGCAGCATTTTAATCTCATAATGTGACATCATTTGTGATTGGCTATTCTTATGCAGTCGTCATAATCAGTGAGGTCACAATGCTGATGAGGTATGAAGAGGAATAGAACCAGCACGGTCTGGTGAAAAATTTGTTCATGGAACATAAATCCTGTGTTATACTGTAAAATTTTAAAATTTTTACATTTTTAGCACAATTGTAAATTGCTATGAGTGAAATATGTTAGATGCCCCCAGTTCATCAGACCTGTTGACCGGTGCCGTGTTCGTGGACCTGACCAAAGCCTTTGCTCTGGTAAACCATGACCCATTCATTCTGAAGTTCTCTGAACTGGAGATAGGGTATTCAGTTACTTTTTGTTTTTCTAAGTATCTGCACAACAGGTCACAAATAGTCAAAATTGGCAAAGTCACGTCCGGAGAAAATTCCATCTCTTATGGTGTTCTGCAGGGATCCATTCTAGGCCCTCTTTTATTCACTATTTTTATCAACAACCTACCAAGATCTGTAATACTACAAAAACTCTGCTCTACGCAGATGACACAGTTATCTACTGTACATGCACAGGACAGACACAGCACTATTAACTATGTTCTTGGGCACAACTTCCACTCCCTGCAAAAATAGTACATGAATAAAAAAATGGTCCTAAATGTCCCTAAAACAAAATTCCTTGCTACTAGATTCTGCTGTAAAGGTCAAAAGTTACTCCCAAAACTTCAATATCTCAACCCTAGATGGTGTCCAGCTTGAATTAGTTAAGGAATTCAAATACCTTGGTGCTACCATTGATCCCTGTCTTACCTCTGACAATCATATAACCAATACTGTTAGGACTCTACATCAAAAACTGGGATTACTCTACCACACCTCAGAGTATTTAGCACCTGACAGCAGAATCAGAATTGCCCAAAGCTGCATTCTCCGCTGAATGAATACGGCTCTGTTGTGACTGATACCACACCCCATACAGTGTGGGTAAAAAAAGGGCCTTAACCTACAAAGTTGCATCCACCCAGGGCACATATTCCCACCATTGTATCAATTTTTAACATCTCAGATAGCTGCAACCTGAACTCAGAGCTCAGTTAAAACCAGTATATGTTATGTTTAAAATTCTACATGGTAGCACACCCAATGCTACACCACACTTTTCATGTTTGTGGACAACCACTCCTCCCGTTCTTTCACATGCAACTTATTAAAGGTTCTGTTCATGCACACAGGCATGGGCCAAAACTCGTTCAACTATAGAGAACTGTCTTTCTGAAATACCATCCTATCCTCAATCAGAGCATTTCCCATCCCTAAATCTTTTTCTGCTAAACTGCAGGAAAATCTCTAGCAGTCTACTGTCTGCATATGGTTTGCATAATTTACCAGTCTTACAGATCTGCTGTACAGTTGAATGTTTATGCTTGCACCATGTCACTTTATTGTGCATTATGTATTTATTTATTTATTTTATATACCTATATCTTCTACCACTGTCTTCACGTTTGTCCTACTGTGCCGGGGTCATGCCTGAAAAATGCACCTGATGCCAGTACATCTACCCAGTTATCCAAAAAAAAATATATATATATATATTATTTTATAGACAAAGAACCTCTGTGTGCAAACACTGAGGTAAGGGTTACCCCAAAGGGCATTTGGCTGGGAAGCCAAGTTTCAAGAAAATACAAAATCACACATGCCCACACAATGCAAAGCATCATGGGCTGCATATGCAAATCACCACAGAATGTTATGCTGGTCCAACTTTAAGTAGAATTGCATGGTGCCGAAGGCCTCTCACACAGTTTGCAAAGGGTGCTAACAGATGACATAGACACGTGTTTCGTCCTACCAGGACTCATCAGTATGCCTCGCCTGTTTGACACCCCAGTGGAATGGACCAGCTACCCTAAGACAGTGTGTCTTGGATATGTTGTGATGAACCCATTAAAATAAAAAAATATTTAAAAGACAAAGAACCTCTGTGCACAAACACTGAGGTAAGGGTTACCCTAAAGGGCATTTGGCTGGGAAGCCAAGTTTCAAGAAAATACAAAATCACACATGCCCACACAATGTAAAGCATCATGGGCTGCATATGCAAATCACCACAGAATGTTATGCTGGTCCAACTTTAAGCAGAATTGCATGGTGCCGAAAGGCCTCTCACACAGTTTGCAAAGGGTGCTAACAGATGACATAGACACATGTTTCGTCCTACCAGGACTTATCAGTATGCCTCGTCTGTTTGACACCCCAGTGGAATGGACCAGCTACCCTAAGACAGTGTGTCTTGGATATGTTGTGGTGAACCCATTAAAATAAAAAAACTATTTAAAAGACAAAGAACCTCTGTGTGCAAACACTGAGGTAAGGGTTACCCCAAAGGGCATTTGGCTGGGAAGCCAAGTTTCAAGAAAATACAAAATCACACATGCCCACACAATGCAAAGCATCATGGGCTGCATATGCAAATCACCACAGAATGTTATGCTATATTATTTTATGTATTGTTTTTGATCCAAACAGAAAAAAAGTGGGTGGTAACGCCTTTCATTTGGCTAACAGAAATTGCCTTTTACTAAATTTATATCAGTTTTGAAATCACATCTATGAACCTGTATCCCTGCACCTGTTTTAAATGATTCCTTGTTATACGTCTTACTGTACATGTAGTCCATATTGTGTATCTGTTATACGTTTTTGTATTTCAACTACGGTGACCAAAGAAAACTGGAAAATACAGTATGCCCATAGACGTTCATTTATCAGTAAATGAAATTAAATTAAATTACACACGCTTCCACTGGAGTGGCCTGCCCTGCTCCCTATGCTCTCTGTCATCAAACCCCCAGTTCAGAATGCTCCATAGAGCTACCCTACTTGACAACTTGACCTTTTAGTGTCTCTCCTGATCACATCATTTGTCTCCAAGCAATTTTTCAATTGTACTGTATTTTCTTTCGTGAACTATAATGTATGTTGATCATCTGCCTTTCATTTTGCTTTGTATGGACATCCCATTTGTCAGCCATGTTTACAGTTTTGTCGTGTATGTATCTGAATTCCTTTCATTTGATTTCATTTATTTGTAATTGCAGGTAGGTACATTGAGATACAAGATCCCATTTTCAGGCACGACCTGAAGTCAGTAGGTTCAACAGACAAACTAACGACATACTGTAGAATACATTAATCAACTATTAAATACAATAAACAGTTAACACATCATTTTACACAAGAGCAAACAATCATTTTTTTTTCAAATGAATGAAAGTAGAAGTGGAGAAAGTTGTGCTTGATAAAGAAGACTTTATTTCATCAGGTAAAGGGTTCCACATTGTTGCAGGCAAAAAGCAAGGGACCTTTTCCCTGAGTTTGTATGGACCAATGGAATGGTCATTTGGGTCTTAATAGATGACCGTGAACTGTATGGGGAACTACATGTATCCAAAAGGGCTCAAAGTTATGTTGGGATACCTGTATGTAGTATTTAAATGTAAAACACGATATAGCCAATTTATAAGTGTTTTGAATGGATAGCCATTCAAGGCTAGTCAAAATATTACAGCGATGTGTCTGGGAAAGTGCCATTAATACAAACTTTCCAAATTTATATAAGGAAGAAGATGAGGCATCAGTAATTAAAGAAGCATAATTTGGGACAGGTAACAAACAATAGTGTGCAATAGTTTTACAAGAATCTTTGATCAAAAATTTAGAAAGCCAATAAAGAGTACCAATTTTAGAATATAACTTGGCAGTAACCTTATCTATGTGTTTATTATAGTTTAATGACGAATCTAGGTACACCCCTAAATATTTGAATGCTTTAACAAGTTCTATAACCCTACCCCCAGCATGCTAACAGAAAAATTACCAGAATGTTTTTTTTTTAATTAGGTTCTGAGCCAAATATCATGGACTTGGTCTTTAGCTTATTCAACACTAGATTGTTTTGAGAAAGCCAGGATTGCATATTGTTAAATTCAGTGCTCTATAATAGATTAATATCAGTGACATTAGAATCATGAATGACTAAAACTGCATTATCTGCATATAATAACAGGTAATAATGCTCCACAACTTTCGACACAGGGTCCATGAACAGTGAAAAAAGTAGAGGGCCCAGTACAGAGCCCTGAGGGACCCCACACTGGACCTCTTGATGAGATGAACATATGCTGTTTAACTTAACACACTGCAGCCTATTAGTAAGATAGTCCCTGAACGAAGATAAGGCAGGACCTCCCACCCAAATTCAGATAGTTGATCCAGTAAAATAGTATGGTCAACAAGGTCAAATGCCTTGGTTAGGTCCACAAATACTGCCCCTGTTAAACTACCACTCTTGGTGGCCCTGAGAACAGTGTCCGAGGGCCCAACCAAGACAGTCTTGGTACAGTGTCCCCCCTTCCCCCAAAGCCATGTTGGTTGGGGAGATCAAGTTATGGGTCTTGATATAATGGCTAAACTGTTTGTATACCAGTTTTTCTTGAAGTTTTGATAAAGCAGATGAAATTAAGATAGGGTGATAATTACAGAATTCAGTTTGTGACCCAGATTTAGAGATTGGGACAATGTATGATTTTTTACATAAATTTGGTATCTGGCATGTTTGAAAGGATAAATTAATAATAAGATTAATCGGGTATGCAACTTGGGAAGTGGCAAAAGCCAGGATCTGGGCCTCTAGCTCATCACAGCCAAGAGCTTTTTTTCGGGCTTCAGGCTAGTTAGGAGTCTGAACACCTCAGAACTCCTGACAGTTTTCAGGTACAATTTCTGCCGTTCAGGTTAGGTTCAGTACAGCAGTTAGTTTGATCTTGTAAAGCACTGTGATTAGTATGGTCCAACAGGTCCCTGCAGTATGAATCCAGATTATAGAATTGGGAATTGAATTCCTCTGCAATAAGGGCAGAGTCTGTTAGCAATTCCCCATTTTTTAGCATACAGGGACCTCTATCACTGGGGTGAGTAAATAAAGATTTGATTGAGCTCCAAATCTTTTTGGGATTGGAAGATTGGTCTGTTGCTGTTTCTAAAAGTAATGCATTTTAGCTAACTTAAGTTCCTTTTTACACAAATTCCACCTTAACCGGTAAGCCCAAGAGGGTAGCATCTTTTAAAAAAAAGAGGTGTGCAAGAACAAGGGGACACAATTTGAAGATAGAAGGGGGGCGGCTCAGAGGTAATTTAAGGAAGTATTTTTTCACAGAGAGGGTTGTGGATGCATGGAACAGCCTTCCGGAAGAGGCTGTGGAGTCAAAAACAGTGGTGGAATTCAGGCATGCATGGGACAGTCATAAGGCAATTCTAGGGGGTGGGGGTAGAAAGAAGTAGGCTGCTAGTTAACTAGGATCTGCAGCTTATCCATTAGGTAGGGAAATGGGCAGACTGGGTGGGCCAAGCGGTCCTTATCTGCCATCAAATTCTATGTTTCTACGTAAGCATTTAAATCAAAAGATGTCCCAGGTATCTGAATTCCTACTTTAGTATTGTGTGCCATCTTCATGGCTTGGGTCATGCCTAAAAGCAGTCCCTGGGGCTAGTGCACTTACATGGTAAACAAATAAAGTAAAAATATTTTAAAGCCACATAGGCTTCTGTGTCAGGCACTGTGATAATACAGTTACAAGGAGAGGAATTGATACAGAGAATGTAATACTAACTAGAATCATAAATTCAAGTAGTTCAAATGTAAATAAACGTATACATGAGTGGGACACTTTTGTTGCTAAGAAAGTGTCGCAGCAAGGGAACTATAAATAATTGTATGTTTGTATAGACAAAAACGTCTGTCTTTGAAATACTTATTTATCAATTAGCTCAGACATACAGACCCTTTGGAGTGGCGCAATAATTTTTAAGAGCCCCATACCCAAGCATGGGGTTAATCCCAATTTGAAGGTTGAGTGCAAAAAGATTTTTTCACTTACTGTTTATTGCAATACAGTAGATCACAACAGGTTGATTCTACTGACTTCCAAGCAAATATTTGTTGTAATCAGAAATCTCTGAATCCTCGCAGCTGACATCAGAGTAGGGCTGCAGCAGTGGGAGATTCAGTATCATGCAGTGCATGTTGGACTTGTACAAGCTGTAATCTTTTGTTTGCTAGTCCCATTGTCCTCCTGGGGCTAAGTACAGTCACAGAAGAATGTTAGCCCTGAAGAACAGCAGTACTGGCAAACATCAGATATGAGCTTATAAAATCTCTAACACGCACTGCAGGCTATTGAATCTCCCACTGCTATAGCCCTGTCAACTGCAGGGCATTCTGGGATTTATGTTGACAGCAAATGTCAGGTTGGTTGTCAGCAGAACAAGCCAGATACAATCTACTATATTGCAGTAGACAGTAAGTACAAAAATGTTTTTGCACATAAAATGCAACTTGGGACCAGCCACACACTTGGGTGTGAGGCTCTTACTGCTGACTGCCCCCCCAAGCAAACTTGCATGCAGAAGTGTGACAGCAAGAGTCCCATAAACTATTAGGTGTTTATATAGCAAGATACCCCCTAAATTAGACTGCGAGACTCCCTAAAGCAGACTTTGAAGCAATTCTGAATTTTTAATCCAGGAAAATATATAGGCCTGCAATCTGCAGTGAATAACAAACCTTATGGGTGGGATATTCAGACTGCGCCAGGCTATAGTGCAAGCCTGGGCGTAGCACAACTGGGATGCGCCAGGGCGTTGACAGGGTGATATTCAATGGTGCTGCACCATGGCTCAGCACCGTTGAATATCGCTCCGTGGCCACCAGCATTGCGCATGGAGCAGTGGCACTGCACCAGCGCAAGTGGCCAGGAAGGAGCAGGGAGCTGCGCTAGCACAAGTGCCATTGCGCTAGGTGCAGCAACCATGATATTCAGCGGTGGACAAGCAAATGGGGCCATAATGCATGCAAGGTGCAAATGGGGCAATTTGCATGTCAATATGGCCCCATTTGCATGCAGGTGCGCTGATCCCCTGCGACTTGTGCCTGGTGCCCTGCCAGACTGCAGCCGTCGGGGACCGACACCCCCTGCACACCGCGGCACAGTGCCCCAATGCCAGATCGTGGGCATCACGTATGTAAACAAAGTCATCCTATATCCCTGGTGGTCCAGCCAGCCCTCCCACCTGGCCTGATTTCCGCCACCCAACTTTCCCCCAGTCAGCCGAGGGCGGCAGCTCCCCTCCCACAAGCCACCTGGCCACCCGCCAACTGACTGCATACAGTATGGCTGTATGTCCATTGGTCCACAGCTTAGTAGTGGAAAGCATGTCTTCAATGAGAGAGTTAAGCCAAAGTGGGGCACGATATTTGAAGGAGTACTGGCCCTGGGCAGCAAGGCGGAAGGGGGCTTTTAAGGTCAGGGAATTGGACTTCCTAGTAGTGTGGGTATTGTTGGTAGGGGAGAGGAGGCTGTGTACATGAGGTGGTGTAAGACCTAATATGGACTTTTTAGCTAGCAGGCATACCTGGAACTGAATCCTACAGTCCAGGTTTAGCCACCCTGACTGGGAGTAGAGATCACAAGTATGTGTTAGGCAGGAGTGTCTAGGATAAGTCAGCAGGCTTTGTTGAGGGCCACCTTTACCCTCTTGAGGGCTGTGTCAGTGACCGTGCCATATACCACAAGCCAGTATTCAATTATAGATAGGACAGAGCTTGTGATGGCTAGGTGTAGGGCAACATCCATTAGGCAGGCTTAAGCCTAAATAATTGTCCTAGCCTAGCATTAGCAGCTTTAGCAACTAAGTCAATGTGGTTGGGCAAAAGAAATGGAGCTATCCAGGGTTACCCCAAAGGCAAACATCATACTTTTGTTTTTTTGTACTTCAATAGGAGCTTAGAGTTGATGAACCAGGTCTCAACAGCAGTAAAGTTGCATTGCATCCGTTGTTGTAGCATAACTGAGTCTGAGTGGCTGGAAAAGAGCACCACATCGTCAGCACAGACTAGGACCTTATCCTGACATGCCTGGGGGAGGTCATTCACAAACAGACTGAAAAGCAGGGGGCCCAGGACTGACCATTGGGGTACCCCTGTACCTAAAGCCCAGCTCTCAGACAGGACATCAGCAATTTTCACTTGCTGAGTTCTCCCGGAGAGGTAGCTCCTAAACCATCCCATGGTTTCAGGAGAGAGAGTCCCAACTGGACTAGCCGGCTAAGCAGGAGTTCATGGTTGACCATATTGAAGGCCCACCAGTTGGCCACGGTCAAGAGCTTTGTGTATGTAACCTATGAACTCCACCAAGGCAGTGGTGGTGCTGTGTTGTTTATGGAAGCCATGATGCTCTGGGCATTGCAACTGATGTTTGTCGAGGTGTTTAATGAGCTGGTCATAGACAATTCACTCTAAGGCTTTAGAGAGCAGGGGGAGAATAGTGATTGTCATATAATTGCTGTGACTTGCTCTGTCCCCACTTTTGAAGATGGGGGTGACTATGGCCAGCTTCCAAACCTGGGGGAATTTGCCAGTTGTGAGTCAGAGATTGAGGATTCTGGTGAGGGGTGGTAGTAATTCATCTAGAGTTAAGGCAACGAGCTTCATGTCAAGCACATCACTACCCAGTCTGGTTTTGCTAAAGACTTGTGAGAGATGCTTTTTTACTTTGGCCTAGGAGATGATTTTAAAGTAGAAAGGTGGAACGGGCCAGACGAGGAGACCGATGGGTTGTGGTAGTGAGATTTGAACCCTCAGCCTCTTACACTAAAGGCGAGGCCCCTACCACTGTGCTATTCTGGCAGCCCCCTCACACTAGCTTTGTCCTCTCTCCTTATCTCATGTTTTACACTGACTCACTAGTTAACCAGTTCTCACAACCCCCCATCATCTTTGAACCGACTCTGTCCACCGAACACAAGTCCTGCACCCATCCCTTCCCCCTAGGCACAGTCTACCTCCACCTCAGAGGCTATGGCCTGTGACATCCCTAGCACCATTTCTGGGGCAGTAGATCATGGCACCAAGTCTACTCATCTATCTCTCTAGAATGGGTCCTCTCAACATCCTGCTCCTGATATTGTTATTATCCGTCATCCCTCCACTACAGGACACTG
Source organism: Neoceratodus forsteri (assembly GCA_016271365.2). Taxonomy (NCBI): domain Eukaryota; kingdom Metazoa; phylum Chordata; order Ceratodontiformes; family Ceratodontidae; genus Neoceratodus; species Neoceratodus forsteri. The sequence goes on along the minus strand of CM057450.1, from coordinate 1,272,209,630 downwards.
CTACCCTCACAAAGGTGTCTGCCCCTTCTGTTTCTCTGCCTGTTCCTTTGCAATACCATAAAATTACCTCCACCTCCAAAATTCTATCATATGGCCCTGCCTCACCCTATAATTTGTGGCTATTGGCATGGGGCCACTCCACTGCTCCCCTTCTCCCTTCTACACTACACACTGTCACATTACTCAACAAAGGTAGGAACACTAGTTCCACAGTCTGTAACCATGTGCAGCTGCTAAAACTCCTAAAATGGTGGGCAATAAGGATGGCCTGGCAGCTCCTGGCTACTCCTACTACTTTCAGGCAACATCCATCCCAACCCTGGCCCCTCGCCCCCTACACCAGACCCCTTAAAGAAATCAGGTGGCCTCACAATAGCCTCAATCAACATCTGCAGTCTTTTGGCCAAATTCGACTCATTACAGCTATGGGTATCACAACATAACCGTGACATGCTCTCCATTGTAGAAACGTGGCTCACACTGAGAACCCCAGACATGGCAATCCAGCTGGAGGGGTATACCCCCTTCAGGCAGGACAGGATCAGGAAGTGGGTAGGTGGTTGTGTCATACATACTAAGGACACTATCCAAGGGTGTACCCTCCCTTGCCCTACCACCAGCAGAAATTTTCAAATGCTGGCTATTAAACTCTTGTTTGGTGATCACAGCAAAGGCCTAACACTTATTACGATTTACATGCCCCCTAAAGAACAATCATCGGGCTTCACTGTTCTCTTCAACTACCTCTTCAAACTCAACCAGAACTCTGAGGTTCTAGTCCTCAGTGACTTTAATATCAATTGGCAGTCGCCCGAGGCGGCACCTTACAAAGATGCCATCTCCTCTCTACACATGCCACAACTAGTTGACTCCCTCATGCGTAGGAACTATTGTACCGGCTCCAGCACACTGATAGACTGGTTAATTACAAACCGGCCGGAGAGAGTTACCAATCCACTTGTCCTCCCTGACTCTATTAGTGATCATTCACTAATAATTTGCACCTGGTCAAATAAGTCCCCCAGAACTCTGGCAAAAATGCTCACATCCAAGGTACTAAAGAAAGGACAACTGGCCACTTTCAGGGTGCACCTTCTACAGCTGGACTGGTTGGACCTCTACACAAAAATCAATGTTGACACTGCACTCAATCACTTCATCAAGATCTTCAATACAGTCTGCAATATTTATGCTCCTCCCATCAAGCGAAAAGCCAAGGGGTGCAGTAAGTCCTGGATCACCCCAACCCTATTGTGCAAATGAAACACCAGAACAACCTCTGGCACAAAGCCAGAAGCACTGGCTCCCTTACAGAGTTGCAGAATTACAAAACTGTGCACAACACCTGCACCAGGGTTATCCACTTGGTGAAAAACCGCTACTTTAAGGATGAGTTATCTAACTCCTGGGGCGATAGCCGCAATTTCTGTGATAACCTGAAGTCTCTAACTGGCAAATCCAACAAATCTTCCTCAGCCTAAAGGTACAACTATCCAAGACCCCACTACTATAGCCAACAACTTTTACAGGGCCTTTACAGACATAAGTAGTGCACTCCCCCAAAACGTCAAATTATGAAACCTTAAATGCACTCTTTAAGACCATTCTTCATAGTATATAATTATAATGAATTAAAGACATTTGAGTATAGACCTGCAATTATACAACCATTGTGATACATATTTTAGGATCACAGGAATGGTGCAAGGCTGCCAAAATCATGCTGATCTCACTGCTTCAACACTTCAGTATGCGAGGATCAAACCAAAATGAGCCATAATAAAAGCTTCTATCTCCTCAAAAAAATGACATTTTATTATATTTGATTTAACCCGAAAATACAAAATAGTAATAAGGAAGAAAAACAAACAATATGAGATTTCGGTGTTCTTCAACCATACATACATTGAAACCAAGCCATAGTAAAGGCTTCTATCTTCTTTAAAGCATTTATATTTTATTTTGTTATATTTGATGTTCTGCATCTAAGTAAGACACTAGAAAAAAAGTTTATTGGGTGTTTGAAAACAGGCAAATGTAACCAGACATGGAAGGAAGTAAAAAGAGAGTATCAGTTGTGGGGGCTAGTAGCAAGTCGAGGAGCTTGCTTGACCACTCCAACGGGGGCCACCCATTGACACTACTGACCGCTGGTGGGCACTGGTAGCAGAGAAGGAGCTGGGCAAGTGCTGCAAGCAGTCAGTGTAGGAGGAGAAGGAGGTGAATGGCAGGCTGTTGTTTTAAATCCCTGGTGGTGCCTGAGTGACTGTAGCAATCATCTTTGCATCAGCCCTCTATCTGTAGGAATTAAGGGGATTCAGTTTAGCTGTCCTATTGATTTCAGGCAAGCTTGAGCTCCATTATCGCAACAGGTCCGACTGCAGCCCCAGACCCCCAACTCTGCTTCTTGTACAGGACTGACCGCTTGAGAGTGAGGGATCCTCACTGCTTGCAGAGGAAGTGGGAAGGGTAGTAGTTGGTGTTCATTTGTGTGTTGGGGCAGGCAGGGGGGCTGGTTGGACTGGGAGGAGTGCCTTTAAGTGTAAGGACTGCATGTATCTGAACTGTTGTGGATTGCATGACTGTAGGCAGGGGGTGCCTTGGGTGTTCAACCCCCCCCCCCCCGAAATCACCTCAGAAATGTTCAAATTCTTGTATTTTATTTTCGAGTTGCCTCAGGCTCAGCTGCTAAAACTCTCAAGGCCCGATGCCAAGATGAATGTCGCAACTCACTGGTGTATGTGAGTTGTGACATTTGCCACTATGCTGGGGACCCTGTGCCATATTCCAGAACAGGCATGGTCCCAGCACTTATGCCCTACAACTTGAGGCAGCTCCACGGTTGCACCACAGGAAGGGTGCACCCGACCTGGGAGCCGCAAGCCGCAGGCTACGGGGCACAAGCAGCACATGGCATGACCCCCCCAAAGCCCCACACCCCAACACCATGGCACTGCTCCACAGGGTGGGGGAAGGGTAGGAGGGCCACAGAACCACCTTGGGGGGCCTGGCATGTGGGGGATGGGTACTGCCCCATAGGGGCACAACTCGGGCATGGGATGAGGGGTGCCAGCTGCCCACAGAGATCGGCCCTGCCAGTGGGGTGGGAGGCACCCATGGGGGTGGCTGTAGGGGCACCAGGTACAGTGGTGTAACCCCAGTGGATGTAGGTACTGTTAGACCAGTTAATAGCTGGTCTAACTGTACTTATGCCAGTGTCAGCTGGGTCCCACTTGGAATTGTGATTTGCGATTTGAGATTCCACCAGCCACCCTCCTGGAATACCAGCATAATCTATGCTGGAAACCCCCTAGTGCCATGTCACAGTGGGTTGCTGGTGTAGCCGGTGGCATAACCACCCTTTGGCACAGGCGGCCTGTGCCATGTCGCAGGCCACCTCTTGGAATTGCTAAAGGTGTAATGCGTGTCGCAAAGTACGATTTGCACCATAGGGTTTGCCACAAACCACCTTACAACATGCGTAAGCCATCTTGGAATTGGGCCCCCAGTGTCCATAGCAGCTGAAGCTAGTTGCAACACAATGCGCATGCACGGGAACATTGATGGCTAGGGGCGATAGAGACATCATCAACAGAGAGAGCGGGAGAAGCCTGGTGAGACAGACTAGTCAGCATGCTGCTGTGCTGCGTCATCTGTACAGTGCTGAGCAAGTTGTGGTGTCCCATTCACTGTAGTGGTGGTAGAGTAGGACTAAGTGCTGCCTTCTCTATCCTCAGTTGAACTGTGGGAGAACTTGAAGTATGGTCTACCACAGAAAGAACAGACCCATCGGGGCCAAGCTGTGAGTAACACGCAGCACATCTTCCAGACTGTGCTGGACACTGGCTGGACTGGTGGTGTGGTCCAAAGAGAAGACAGAATGGTTGAGGAAAATCTATCCTGGCCTAGTGGTCTATAGTCCTGTCTTGGGAGGAGAGCGACTGCTAAGGCAAGCCAACAGAAGAATAATCAGCAGAAAAGTGGTGAGTGGAGAAAAGAATAAAGATTAATTCGGGGGAGGGAACTTCTCTCCTTCAGAGAGGTGGTGAGGGGTATTGGCACCATCTCCCAGGCAACCCACTCATTACATCTCAACCTCACCAATGTTCTGCCCAACTTGGAGCTTATCATGTGGAGTGGAAATAGATGTGGAAAGGCAGATGCCTGACTGACATCTTTGTCTCTGGCTGTTGCAGAGTGCTCCGATGTGCAAAGGTGGAATGGGTTTTGGAGTACTCTCTCTATGCAGAGGTGGGATGGTGGTAAAGGAGGAGAGATGCAAATGTGTGGAGGTGTCCCCCAGTGTAGGAGTGGGATGAATGGGAAGAAATGCTCCCCATGTAGGGGCAGTGGGATGAAGGGGTGGATTGATCCCCATGTACAGAGCTGATATGAAGTGGGAGGAAAGCTCCCTGTGTGCGGAGGTTGAATGGAGAGGGAGGAGTGCTCCCTATGTGCAGGCAGTGGGATGCAGTGGGAGAAGTGCTCTCCATGTGGGGGAGGTGAAATGTAGTGGGAGAAGCACTGGAGAGATCAGGGGATAAGTGTTCACAATGTATGGAGGTAAGATGGAGGTGGAGCAATGATACCTACGTGTGGAGATGGAATGGAGGGAAGAGTGCTTTCCATGCTCAAGTTCAAGTTTATTGTGAAGGGATAAAATCCATTGAGCAAGCTCATTTGCAAGGAGGCTCCGTGTACAAGCAATGATAAAGACAATACGTGGTGTGAGATACAAAAAGTAAGGACACATAATATAAATTAAAATAAAGCAATTTTCTGTACATTAGTATATACAATATATACAATGTTGCATTCAACAAGGATTGAGACCAAATATGATTACATTAGACACTATGTCCACCATGTGGAAGAGGGTTGGAGAAGGAGAATTGTTCCCCATATGTAAAGGAGGCATTGAGGGGGAGGAGTGCTCTCTATGAGCAAATGTGTAATGGAGGGGGAGGAGTGCTCCCAATGTGTGGAGGTGGGATGGAGGGGGAACAGTCGCTGAATGGCCACCATCCTAGACCCCACTCCAGCCTGTGTGTGAAACTTTTTGGAATGGGCACAGTGTATGATAGGGCAGATGTGCAATCCACATCTCTTCTCTGGTTGCTTTAACGTATTGGAATGATAAGTGGGGGTGCAAGAGGGGGCACCAGTCACTCAGGAGCACCCACTGTATCCTACCCCCCCCCACCCATGCAGCAGAGTGGGAATAGTTGTGGAGGGGCAGATACAAGATCCGCATTTTTATATCTCAGTACCTCAGAGTGCTCTCCATGGGTACAGCACATTAGGTGTGAGAGTCTCTGGCTGAAGCAGAGTGTTCTGCAAGTGTAGAGATGTGGCATAGGGTGAGGCAGTGCCAGTCACCTAAAGCCCACTCCAACCTTCAAGCTAGCTCTGGTGGAGCAGGGACGGGTATGAAGGGGCCGATGTTCAACTTGCATCTCTATCTCTGGCTGCTGCAGGGTGCTACCCTTGTGTGGAGGTAGGATGGGGGGTTGGGGCATCATTCTCCCAGAATCACCTGCCTGGAGCCCACCCCTGGCTCTGTCTGGGTTATCCTTTTGTGCGGTGGTGGAATAGATGCACCAAGTTTGTTTTATACAGTGTCTGTCCTAGTCTCTCTCTCTCTCTCTCTCTCTCTCTCTCTCTCTCTCATCCGCTCCCCCATGGTGAAAGGAAAACTCTACAGCACTGCTCTCTGTCCTGGTCATGGCATTCTTGCTGCCACTTTCTTTGCCTCTCTGTATGTGCTGTCTGCTTCCACTGAGCTTCAGAAAGACAAACAGAGAATCAGACCGACAGCAAGGTGTCGGAAAAGTGAGCAGAAATAAAATGGATGGCAACCGAGCTCAGGCACACACTGTACTCTACTTCTCTGTTTGGTGGGAAGGGGGGGTTTACACCGTCTCTGAATGGAACAGATTGGACCTGCACATATATGCCACACTAGAAGCAGCTCTCGCTGTTGCTGTGTTTCTCTCGGGGAGGGGGGAGTAGACACTGCTAGGGGACAGGCCACCCATTTAAATGAATGTTTGTTCAAGTGCAGGTCTGGAAGCCACCAGTCATCATGGTTACGGTCACTACATTGCACTGCCCCCAATTTCACACTGCCAGGGTGGTGCTGCAATAGTGACAGCCTGTCTCCTGATGATCACTCTCATTCCACTTACTCAAAACATCGAAGCATGTTGCTGTCACTGTTTGGGGTCTCTCTCTCTCTCTCTCTCTGCTCTGTCCCTGACACTGGTGCCACTCACCACCTCTTTTAATCCTGTACTCTCTTTTTTTGGGGGGGGGCATTGCTGCCTCTCCTTCTGTCCCTGCAGCCTGAGTCTCTTTTTCCTTGCCATCCAAGTTTAAGATACAGCTCTGCAGGCAATGCTGTCTCACTTCTCAGCACTCTTCCTCCTTGTATTGTGCAGTGGGGTGGGGGCACACTAAGGTAGCATGGACACTAGCAGATCCATGGGGTGGGTCAGTGGGTACCATCACAGAGAGCAATGCTCAGGCTGGGCATTGTGGCACACATGAAGCACTGGAGAGAGAGGAGCTCAGGGACAAGAACACGCACTGTCATTCACATAGAGACACAAACATGTTCAACACGGACATATGTCTGGGGAAGGATAAATAGTATTTATTTGTTCTTTACTGCTAGGACTGTTTACTGCTTATGCACAGAGAGTGGGGATGCAGTGTATGGCTGGGTACCCGGACATCTGCAGGATGGGTGGGGAGAAAAGCAATGAGATCAGTAAGAGCATGAATGAAAGGAATGAAGCCCCCTCATTCAAGCACTTTTTTTCTTTCAACTAGAGAATGGATTCCAGCTGTGAAACTGTGACTAGTGTCACAGTTTGGATGCATGCTCATTGGTCTATCAGGGATGAGCCCACTGTAGATTACTGTGCATTGGACTCATCCCTGACACACCTCTGAAATGTCATTCTACCACAAGATGCTTCTTGCACACATGCAAGGAAACGTTAAAAACTATAAAGAATTTATATTACTGACTACCCTCATTTGAAAGGCATTTTTGTCCTGAACAAAAACAGGAAAATAATGCACTTGGGGTACAGAAATCTAGGGGCAGAGTACACATGGGTGGAGTGGTACTGACAGCATTAAAAAAGCACACATTCAAAAAAGAGTTTTTACATACAATTGATTACTGTTTAATACTCTTTAGCATCTGTGGCTGCCACTGTACATCTGATGCAAACCCATAATGACATTCCTCACTTGAAGCAAAAAGGGTGGGGGTGTGGAGGCCATAAATGACTCCTTGTTTTTGTGTTAAAGGGATCAGTTTCTTTACAACAAAAACAAGGAAAGGCATCATTTCTAAAATGTGCAGACGAGCGTGGGGACCTCTTTTTCCAGAGCATGCCGCCACTGGCAGCTATCACTTCTAGACTGCTACTACCTTCTCCTAATACAATCAGGGGGAAACCAGAAGTGGTCTGCCAGCACTGAGATCAATATGGTTAAGGCACAGTTGCCAGAAATTAATGCTTAGAAAAGAATAAGAAAGTGACTGTGATGATGAGCAAGTCCCAGACCAGATCTCTAGTTTGTTAATAGACTCCTCCTGAGTCTGATTTGTACGACTGCATGGGCCAAGCTCCACAGATGTTATGCCATCATCAGATTTGTATAACAGCACTGTGAAAGCATGTAACCGAACTGGTGTCTGATGCGCTGCCACTGTCCTCCAACACAGTTTCCAGTGATTCTGTTTATTATTATTTACAGCTTACTGTGGTGCAGCAAAAGCACTGCATATTCTTTTCCACACTCGTGCCACTCCTAACAGCTCTCCACAGCCATATTGGCTCTGACCAGATTTTGTTACCTTTAGGGATCATTTTAGGGGCAACTGAGTCACCTTGGTGAATGCCCATTGCCTTGCTCTACTTCACCCTGGCTGCACTTTTAATGTTCACTATTGGTCTCTCTCAGGCCACTTGTTGGGAAGATGTTGTGTAGTTTATCGCTACTTCTTGTACGTTTTATCATATTATCAGTAAGTTACTAAGGACTTGCTTCACTGTACTCTATTTATTAATTACCAAGCACCAATCATCATGACCAAACCTCACTAACAATTTACCTTCCCTGTTGACTACATGTATTTCAGGTACTTTACTTTGTAATATGATGTTGCTCATAACTGGGAATCTATCAATTATTTGTAACTTGAAATGTCCTTGTTTTTTATTGATTGTCTCTCTTCGACATGGAACCTATGTAAATGAGCTTTAGCTCATAGGCTGTAATTCCTAGATATTAATAAATAAATAAATAAAGTTACTCTTATTATTGTAATGTACTAGTTTTTACATTATTCCAGCACCTGCTTATAGAAGATGTTGTTTCTTTATGATGTTTGTATAATTCGACAGAGGATCTATAATTAGTTCACCATTATATATACTTTTATATTCATTTTCAATTTTTATTATGAAAGTTCCTCTATACATTGCCTTTTTAAGGACTTATAGGCTGATGATAATATTAAGAATTTGATACCCAGAGGGTGCTTAGACTGTCAAACAGCTAGATGGATTTAGCTATTCTCCCTTCCTTATTTTTCACATATATAACATTGCTGAGATATGCAAGAATGTCCTTTAACTATTATTCTGTTGGTCATGCACTTATTTTGAATAAAGATTGATTTAAAAAAAAGAAATGATGTAATGTGAGCTGCTGTATGGCATATTTGTTTTTTATTCCTTTTTATTGATTTTTGAAAATTTTATATATACAAAGATATGCAGTTACCCGGTGTACAAAAGCGGTTACATTGACCAGTTCAATGGGTAGGGGTCAAGAAGAAGAAAAATAATTCACTCATAGAAACAAATTAGGACAAGAGCAAAATGCCTAATAACATATTATTCAGACTAAAATGATAACATAAGTATAATACATTAGCGTTTCTGTCTCGTGAGCTCACTTGTGAATATTTTGCAGTAGACCCAGGCAAAAGAAACTGGCATGCTTTATTTCAAAGTCAATAATAATAGACTTAAATTAAGTAGTTAAACTTTTAAATTACTGTATTGGTATTAGCATTCTTTAAATAACAAAAATTCTATATTAGATCTTTATATTCTGTTTGGTATCAAGAATGACTGCATATGTGCCGGCCCAGTAACAGGGAGGGTAGCAGCATCACTGCCTTACTTACTACCATGCTGGCGACCTGTATTTACAGGTTACCAAGGGTCAGCTGGAGAGGGAGAAGATCGAGCATCCAGAGGACAGCTGTCCTCTCCCGAGAAGTGGTGGGGATGGATTCCACTGCTTTCCTGGCCCCTAGCAGTTGCTGGGGGCTGGCACAATAGACCAGCAGACAGAAGGGGGAAGACACAGAGCAGACGCCTGGCATGCTTTATGCGGAAGCGTGCACAGCTCAACAATTGGCATCATTACATGCTGCCACACCACACTAGGGGAGCAAATGGGGAGAAAACAGCAGCCGACCAGCACAATGACATCAGTCCCCCACAGGCACTGTCCTCAGCTAGTTGGGCTCCTTGGAGAAGCAAGAGAGGTGAGTCCCAGTGGATGCTGGGGTAATGGGGTTTGAAGGACCAGTGAATGGAGGACCGGCCAACCGGGAGAAACCAAAGTAGAAAAAAAAAGAGACACATTATATAATTCTAGCCAAATAACATCAGCGTTCACATTCTATACATATGATTAACCTCAAAAATGCAAATTATGATTCTGTTCTGATGGTCTTTAGTGAATTAACATAGGTTCATATGGATAAAAAAAGACTATAATTAAAAAACGTCGATCAATAAATCGAAACATTCACTTATATCAATTTGTGTAATATTTTCTTTTCAGTCCAGAAACCTAACAGATTGGTATGAATAATCTTTAAATGGAGGCTTTAAATAAAATGATTCTATGCGGGGACTCATTAATTGATTGCTATTGTATTCCTGGTTTTCAAAGATAATATTGTTATGTTATTGTATTGTATATTGTAAAGGCGCCCTGAACTTTGGAAGGGCACCTCATACAAATAAAATTTTACTTTACTTTTACTTTACTTTTCAGAGGCTCTTTTATGCTTTGTGCCAATACTGATATTTCTTTATCGGAGGATGTCAGTGAGTCTCCTTCATCCTCCCCTGCATTCTCATATTGGGCATGGACAAAAGGCAATATCTGATCAGTATTTAAAAAAATGAACTGGTGTCCCTTGAAAATTACTTGGACCTCTGCGTATGGCAAAAACTGGAACTGTGCACTAAGTTCTAATATCTCCTGACAAACTATCAAAAGGCACAGGAGTCATTGTTAGGTATAATATGAATAGTTAGGGTAGATGTAAAGTGGTACTTCTGGTATGACGGAACCCCCTTCAAATGGAGCAACTGTGTAGTTAAGTCATGGTCAGATTTGAACGCAACTGAAATTAAGATTGTTACCTTTGCTTCAGGGTCTCTTGTTAAAGTCTTGCCAGGGTTGAGGTGGCATTTGAAACAACACAGATTGCTAAAGATGTAACAGCTGTATTCAGGGGTGATTTTTTGAAAAGCCATAAAGCTTTCATTATAAACAGAGGCTCATCATTTAGTAATTCAAACACCTTACCTAGGCTCAGCTACTTTGTGTCCCTTCTCCATTACCTGCACCATTTTATGACCCCCCCCCCCCACTGGATGCTGCCTACCCACACTGCAGCAAGCTGGAGATAATGAGGCGGCACAAAAGTCAGTTGTTGGAAGCAGGGATAGCTGATGAGGAGAGTTCTATTAGGATAGTGAGGACCTGGAGATGCCCTGGGGAAAAATGTGATTTAGGCAGAGGCCTGACGTGTTTAATTCCCTAACCCCATGCTCTCAATAGTTTGAGTGGGCAGGTAACTGAGAGGCCTTCCACTGCTACTCATTCTCTTTCAGCAGTGCTATGCAATGCAGGATCGATGAGGAATAAGACCACTATAAGAGCAGATTTTATATCTGATTCCTTAGGCCATAAAGGTTGCATCACAGAAACCTGACTAGGTGATGATGTAGGCCCTGTGTTGGAAGTAACCATCCCAGCTAGATTCCCCATGGTTGATTGCCAAAGGAAGGATCACATGGAGCTGGCTATTTGTTTTAGATATGAGCTGAACTTGGTGGTGCACCTGGTGGAAGATATCTCATCATTTGAATGCGTGGTCCTGCGTGGGGGTCCAGGTGCAGGTCGTAGCATCCACCTCATGTATCAGCCTCCAGGCAGCAAGAGGAGTTCCTTCAGAAAATCGCAGACTTCATCACCATCAGGGTGTTGGAGTTGCCTAGATGGCTAATTTTGGGTGATTTCAATGCCTAGGTTAACAACAAACTCTTGCATTTTGGACAAGATTTCCTCCCGGTGATGGAGTATCTGGGCCTGACGCAAGTTGTCACTTCTACAACTCACAAACATGGTCATGCCTTGGACTTGATCTTTTCTCTGGGGCTTGAGGTAGATTAATCTGGTCAGTCAGTCTAATCATTGCACTACAAGTTCTCCTTCAGGACCCCCCTTGTAGTCCACCCCTGCTGGAGATGGTCCAATGCTGCCCTTTAAGAGGGCTATGGCCAGAAGGACTTTAGGTGGCACTAGTCATCCCTGGTATAATGGCAGCATGTATCTCAGGGTCAGAGAAGGATGTGGTGGCCTATAATACAGCTATTGCAGCCGCCTATGATTGTGTGGCACCTACTCATGTACACCCCTTGTCCTACGCTGTAGCTCACTGTGGTACGATAGGGAGCTAAGGGAGATGAAGGTAATGAGGAGGAGTTTGGAGCATTGCTGGAGGATATTCAGGGCCCAGGGGGACAGACTGCCTTTGGATATTTATTATCATGAATACCAAAAGGTACTCACCCAGAAGAAGGCAGGTTATCTGTCCAGGGAGATTGCTGCTGGGAGGAATCAACCAGCTCAGCTCCTTCAGACCGTGGATAGATTACTCCATCTGGCATGTCTGGAGTCCGTGAGAGTATTTTCACCCACTAAATGCATTGAGTTGGCTCAATTCTTCTCAGACAGGATGCCTTCTAGTTGAGCCAGGGTCTCTCTGAGTGGGTTATGTCAACCCAGCAGGGTTGAGCCTGCACACAACAGATGGATGGAGAGCCAGGACTGGATGAGTTCCAACTGGTTGAGGATGAATCCAGACAAGACTGAGGTTTTGGTGGTGGACCTGGTCATTGGGTAGAGGGGCTTTTGGTGGGGCAGCCGTATGGGCTTAGGCTTGGAGGCAGTCAGCTGATGGCCTCTGAATGGGTGCAAAATCTGGCCGTTATTTTTGGTGACAGATTGACACTTAAATCTCAGGTGTCATCTGTCACCAAGACCTCTTTTTACTATCTGAGGAATATCACCCAGATTGAACATCTGCTTCTGCCTGATGATCTTCCAACATTGGTCCATGTCTTTGTGACCACCCACCTCTACTACTGCAGCTCCCTGTACCTAGGGTTATTGGGGGTTGATATTTTCCACTTGCAGCTGGTGCAGAATGCAGTGGCCAGGCTGTTGACTGGTCTTTCACGATCTAGCCATGTCATACCTGTGCTGCACAGCCTGTACTGGCTGCCTATTCAGTGACATATCACCTTCAAGGTCAGTTTGCTGACCTATAAAGCCCTACATGGACAGGGACCATTCTATCTGCAAGAACTTCTTCATCCCTACTGCCCACTCTGCTCCACTGACAAGGGATTGCTGGAGGTTTCCAGGGTCCATTTGGAGACCTCTGGAGCCCACACATTTGCATTTGCGTCCCCGACTCTGTGGAATTTTCTACCTCATTGGATAAGGGAGTACCTGACCATGGAGAGTTTTAAATCTGAATTAAAAACACGTATTTTTAATCTTGCCTTCCCAGCACCTGAATGAAACATAGAAACATAGAAGTTGATGGCAGAAGGAGACCGCTAGGTCCATCTAGTCTGCCCATTTGTTTGAGACCTATTTTGACACTCTAGTTGCCCTTTGTAGTCAGGGCTTCCTTGTGTCCATCCCATTCATTCTTGAATCCCCCCACAACCTCTTGGGGCAGGCCATTCCAGGAGTCCACCACTCTTTCTGTGAAAAAAATTTTCTGATGTTGGTAAAGAACCTCCCTCCTTGCAGCCTGAGGTCATGTCCCCTGATCCTGGAGCCCTTCTTGAAGTGACAAAGTCCCCGTGTCTGTATCTTGTTAATGCCTTTTATGTACTTGAATGCTTCAATCATGTCCTCCCTCTCTCTCTCTCTCTCTTCTCTGCTCCAGGGAGTACATATTCAGTCCCATAAGTCTTTTCTCATAGGACATGTACTGCAGATCCTGAATCATTTTTGTCACCTTTTTCTGTACTGTTTCCACCTGGTCAATGTCCTTCCTGAGGTGAGGCCTCCAGAATTGAACTCCATATTCCAGGTGAGGCCTGACCAGCGATCTATACACCTCTTTCCTCCTGCTCATGACTCCCCTTCCAATACAGCCCAGCACTCTGTTTGGCTTCAATGTTGCCTTCTCACACTGCTTACTAACCTTCAAGTCATCTGAGATTATGATTCCAAGATCTCGTTCCTGGTTTGAGACTGACAGTCTTTTGCCTCCTAGGTAATACTCCTTTCTTGTATTTTTCTTTCCTATGTGCATGACCTTGCACTTTTTGGCATTAAATCTCAGCTGCCACACTCCAGACCATTCTTCTAGTTTCTTGAGGTCAGCTTCCATCTTGTTTACTCCTTCTGAGGTGTCCACCGTGTTACACAACTTGGTGTTGTCTGCAAACAAACACACCTTCCAGTCCATCAACGATGTCTGCTATAAAAACATTGCTCCACCTACTTGGGCTGTGTGGCTGGGTGTTTGTGTTTGTCTCTGTCAGTAGTTTAGTTTTGTGGATTTTCATGTGTTTTTGGCTTGGAGGAACTAGACCATTCTTGGATATATGATCTATGAAAGTTTCCTGGACTAAGAAACTGGAAAACATCACCAGCAGATATTGGGATTCTCATTATAAATCAACTTTTTTGGAAGTCATCACAATCAAAGTAAGTACAGCTAAGAAATTCTACAAGCTCTGACCTGGGAAGTGCAAACTGAATCCACATTTCCGTCTACCTTGTTGCTAAAGGGAACTGCATGTCTTTGAGAACCATTCACAACTATTTAAACAAAGGGAAGACACTGACAAAGGGTTTTAACTTCCTGCATATGCCCCAGGCCAGTGTTCCAGGAATTTAACACATCCTTTGTCTTGTTACCGTAGATCAAACAGTTTACTGGTCATTTTCCTGTGGATTTGATTATTTTACATCATTTGGCAATGGGGCAAATCCTCCCCCTGGAGGCACACCACCGAAATTGATCTGTCCCTGCTCATGTGTGAGCCTTGAGTTTACCCATGTAAACCTCCTCCTGTCTTTTCTATCTCTCTCCATTTGTTATCCACTGTGTCAACTTCCTCTCTCCTCCTACCCCACGCAACCCCCCACTGTAAGCATCTTGACATCCTACCTTCATTATGGAACCATGGCAAATACCCTTTATTTCTATCTGAGGCACCCCATTACTAAGGACTGGGTGCAAATGACCACCTTGGCTGGAAAAATCATATTTGAGCACCTGTCGTTAGCAACCCTCCTTTGTTGGGACCCTAGGTGACTGCACTGTATCCAGACCTGCAGCATGCAGAGGAAAGACATTACATGGTATAAGCTACGGGAGATATCCCTCAAACTGCTGCTCCTCCTACTTCTCATGTCTGGTAGGATCCACCCAAACCCTGGCCCTGGCTCAAACATTAAGATAAAGCCTGCAAAAACTGAAAACGGGCTATCCATTGTTACCCTAAATATCTGCAGCCTCCTTCCTAAGCTGGCATCTCTTCAAGCCTTTATTGGACAACATAATCCTGACATACTTGTAACTGTTGAGACCTGGCTAACACCTAGCACTCCAGATCATGCAATCTCGCTCCAAGGTTACAACCTCTTCAAACCTGACCAGGTAAAAAGAAAGGGGGGTGGATGTGTTATCTATATAAAGGACTACCTCTCGTGCCACCTTGCCAGTTTCTCCCCAGAAAACGCCCTAGTACAACTTCTCTCTGTCAAGCTTCTCCTTGGTGCCCATAACAAAGTGCTTACCGTGGCTGCAGTCTATATCCCCCCTAATGACCCATGAGCCGGGCTCCAGTCTATCCTTGAATTTGCAAGATTACAACCTCCTGACTCTGAGCTCCTCCTTCTCGGTGATTTCAATAGAAAATTGGCTTGCCTCAGATATCGGACCCAGCAGAGATACTATCCTAGCAACCAACCTAACACAGATGGTCAACTCCCCTACTAGAAAAAACTACAAGACTGGAACCAGCACTCTCATTGACTGGATTCTTACTAATCACTTGGACCGGATAAAAAACACCACCATTCTCTCCGACTCCCTCAGTGACCACTCCCCTGTCATCTGTATCTGGACAAATAAATTCCACAAACCACCTCCTAAAACCATCCTAAGTCGAATGCTACTGCACGGAAACCTTGCTAAGCTAAAGACCTGCCTCCTACAACAAGACTGGTCCCCTATCTACAATACGCTGGATGTGGACGCTGCCCTAGACTTCTTCATAAAAACTTTCAACACTGCCTGTGACACCTACGCACCTTTCAAAAAACGTAAAATCAAAGCCCTCTCTAATCCCTGGCTAACAGCCAAACTACTGGCTCAGCTTAAAGCACGTGACCATCTTTGGGCTATAGCCAGGGCCACAGGCTCAATAACAGACTCACTTAACTATAAACAGGCGCAAAACCTATGCACTTCACAAATCAGGCAAATGAAGAGCTCCTATTTCAAGAATGCTCTAGAAACCACCTGGGGTGACGGGAGATCCTTCTGGGACAATATACATAATATTACGGGCAAACAATCTAAATCCTCTCCCATGGCAATGAACATTGATGGCTCCACTACCCGTGACCCTAAGACTATGGCCAATGCCCTAAATAAAACCTTCACTGACCTCAGTGGTATCCTCTCACCAGACTTCTTCCAGGACTTGTCAGTTCCAAAACTCGTATCCCAAACCACCTCACCAGACAAACCACTATTTCACTTTAAAATAGTTAAGACATATGAAGCCTAGAGATACATAAAAAAGGCCTGCTCTAAATCTAGAAATAGCAGTGACACCATTGATCTAAAACTTCTGTCCCTCACCTTGGAAGAAGTGATCCACTCCCTCACCAAAATTCTCAACCTCTCCCTGTGCCAAAGTCAATTCCCCAACACATGGAAGGCCACTATAGTCACACCAGTGCATAAAGGGAGCAACAAATCCACACCAGGGAACTATCGGCCCATATCTATACTTCCACCCCTCTCCAAAGCTCTTGAATGGATCATGGCAGATCAACTATCAGACTACCTGCAAAAGTACGATCTACTCTGCATTCAGCAACACGGATTTAGGAAAGAACACAGTACATCGATGGCCCTACTTGATTTCTCTAGTGAAACTCACAAAGCCTTGGATAAGGGTTATTTAACCGGAGCTGTTTTCATAGACCTCACAAAGGCCTTTGACACTGTTCACCATAGCCTTCTAATCTCTCTTCTGCTCAACATTGGGCTAGCCGAGGGACCTGGAGCCTGGGTAAAAAGTTACCTGGCACAACGTTCTCAAACAGCAAAAATCTCTGAGGTTCTCTCTGACTACAAACCGGTCCTCTCTGGTGTCCCCCAGGGCTCAATTTTAGGTCCTCTCCTCTGCAGCCTATTTCTAAACTTGCTTCCCAAATCCTGCCCTGAAAAATTAATACTCTATGCTGATGACGCTGTAATTCTCTCCTCCCATAAGGATCCAAATCCACTACGACAGAGCTTGCAGCTTGCTTTCTCATGTGTTGAAAAGTGGTTCCTTGAGCACAAACTGGTCCTAAATCAAAAAAAACAAAAG
This sequence comes from Neoceratodus forsteri, assembly GCA_016271365.2. Classification (NCBI taxonomy): domain Eukaryota; kingdom Metazoa; phylum Chordata; order Ceratodontiformes; family Ceratodontidae; genus Neoceratodus; species Neoceratodus forsteri. Next base: position 1,272,192,648 of record CM057450.1, on the reverse strand, counting down.
TCATGCTTTTCGCCAGTCATCAAAACAGAAATAGGCATACTCCACTCATCATAAAAACTTCTCTTGGAAATACACTGGAACAAGTGAACACCTTCAAATACCTTGGTATCACTTTTGACAAATGTCTTACTTTTGTGGCCCATATCGATAACACTGCAAAACAGTGCACCAACACATTGGAATTTTGTATCGGAACCGTCAATTTTTCAACCAAGCTGCCTTGAGGATTGCTGTTCAAAGCTCCATCATCTCAATCATAGACTATGGTCTAATTGTCTATGGCTCAGCTACTATCGCTGCACTAAAGCGCATCTCAACAGCACTAAACAAAACCTGTCGACTCCTCACTGGAGCACAGAGATGGACCCACACTTGTGACCTCTACACGGAAACCGGTTGGTTGCATCTTTCCAATCACCTCATGTATCTCACCTGCGTGATGGCAAAAAAATCAATCTTGGGACTCACTCCTCCATGTATCCAGGACCTGCTCTGCCTGAACAATGGCACTCGTACCACCAGAAGATCTGACCACCAACCTTTTCTTGTCACTAGATGCCAGAATGCTCAGGGACAAAGATCTTTTACATACCGTGCCCCTACCTGGTACAATGCCCTTAACCTGCCCTCCCTATCCTCCACGACATTCGGAGCTCTCAAATCCATACTTTACACTCACTTCACAGCCTCCAGCTCCTGTGACTGCTTTGACTAAAGTCTCATCCCACTGAGTGCACTTACATTTGTTTCACTCAACCACCATGGTCTCCTCTTTGACAAAGACAACCTGAGTACCACTAACCTGGTTCTGTCTGCTCCTAAACTTCTTATTTCTCCCTCTCTTCCCTCTCAAGTTCTCCAATCCCTATTCCTTGCCCTTGACACTGTCTCTGAGTTCCTTTTTCTTTTCTGTACATAAATGTTACTGTTTAAGTTGTGGCCTTGTTAAACGGCTTACTGATTATTTGTAACACTGTCTACTATGTTTTTGTACTTCATGACGTGGAACCTTTGTAAAAGAGCCTTGACTCAAAGGTATTAATTCCTAGAACAATAAACTTCAACTTCAACATTGAAGAGCAGAGGCCCCAGCACTGAGCCCTGGGGCACCCCACTGGTCGCTCTGCCTTCTGTCAATTGCGTTCCATTAACCTGTACCCTCTTGGTTCTGCCTTGTAACCAGTTTTGTACCCATCTGACTACTTCTGGATCAACCCCTGTGTGGTCAAGCTTCTTTACCAGCCTTCTGTGTGGAACCAAGTCGAAGGCCTTACTAAAGTCTAGGTAGACCACATCTACTGCCCCACCATCGTCCACTATTTTTGTAGCGTAGTCAAAAAACTCGAGCAGATTTGTCTGGCATGACCTACCTGCTGTGAAACCATGCTGTTCAAGGTCTTGTTGGCCACTAGTTTCAAGGAATGCTATGATCCTCTGTTTGAGTGGTGTCTCCATTAGTTTCCCTAGTATAGACATGAGGCTGTAATTACTAGCCTCTTCGCAACTGCCCGATTTGTAAAGTAGAACCACTATTGCCTTTTTCTAGTCTTTGGATACCACACTGCTCTTCAAGGATTTTGTGAATAGAAGTGCCAGAGGGGCTGCTAATTCTGCCCCCAGTTCCTTAAGGATTCTGGGGTGCATCTCATCTGGTCCCATGGCTTTGTCTGCTTTTAGTTTATTTAGTGCCTCCCATACATCGGCTTCTGTAAAGGGACTTGTGTCTATCCCTGGCCCTGGGGGTGTTGTGTTTTTTCAGGGCTGGGACATCCCCTGAGTCCTCTTTGGTAAACAGAGAGCAGAAGTATTTGTTGAGGATTGTGGCTTTCTCTGGGTCATGTTTGGTGCATTTCTCTTCTTCAGTAGCAATCTTTACTATCCCCCCTTTTGCCTTCCTACATTCCCTAATGTATCTAAAAAATTATTTGTCTCCTCTCTTTGCCCCTTCTGCTATCTTTTCCTCTGTCTGGGCTTTTGCCTTTCTAATTTGTTTGTTAGACTCCCTCATGTTTTCCTTGTATGACTCCCGGTCTTTCTCAGTTTTGGTTTCCTGGTACAGTATATACTGCATGCCTTCTTTTTTCTTTGACACTTCCTTGGAAAACCATAGAGGATTTATTTTTCTTTTTGCCTTGCTGATCCATCTTGCACATTGATCTGTGGCAGTTTTTCATTGCTCTCTTGAGTCTCCCCTACATGACCTCCACCTCCTGAACCTCTGTTTCCATTAACTGGCTACTTAAGTTGGTACTCATTCTTTTGGAAGTCAGCCTTTCTGAATTCTAGAACCTTTATCTTTGAGTGGCTGGTGTCCTGTGTTATGTTTAGCTTAAAGCTTACCATGCGATGGTCGCTGTTGCCCATATGGCATCCCACTTCGATGTCCTTGATCCTTTCTGAGTTTGTGAGGAGAAGATCGAGAATGGCATCTCCCCTTGTTGGGGTTTTAACAAGTTGGCACAGTCCTGTGCCTTGTAGTGACAATAAGAAGTCCCTACTTCTTGTTGCTGCCATTAGTATGCTCCAGTTAATATCTGGTAGGTTGAAATCCCCCACCAGTATTACTTTACCTTTATCAGATGTTTTGTGGATTTCCTCTATTAGGTCTTTGTCTCCTTTACCTCCTTGATTTGGGGGCCTGCACTCGACAATGAAGTTACAGGTATGTGTTGATGCTGTATTGTATTTGTTTAGGAAGTTTTATCTGATTTGTTAATTATTGTTAAGCGCTTTGATACTCCTGTGAACAGCACTGTAGAAATAGAAACTTTGATTGATTGCTTGATTGATCAACATGTTCAGCTGTTGTGGGGAGAGTTCAGATGAGTGGCCATGGAAGAGGGGATTTGGGGTGATTTCTGAGCTGTGACTGACATTATGTGAATTGAATTGACTGCTGGTGGACTGTGAAGGGCATGTGGGCCTGGTGTCTTGCTGGGATTTTGTGGTGGTCCTTGTTGGAGGGGGTTTTCCCAGCTGCATTGAAAGATAAACTGGTGAGGCCTCTCCTGAAAAAAGATCTCTTTGGATCTGGATGACATGGCAAATTACCAATCAGTTTCTAATCTGCCCTTTTGGGGCAAAGTTATTGAGAAAGTGGAAAAAATTGTTAACTGCACCCAGAGACCGAAAGATGCACAGCAACCATCAAGTTTTGCACATTTAGAATATTTTATTGCTGAGCCAAACTGCTCTACAGCTTAAAAGTTGTTCAATTCACAGAGTTACAAAAACCCGGTGCTTCGCCTTCTCCCTAAAGCTTCAAGGGGGTCATGTTTCTGAGACGTCCATACATTTTTATAGTCGATTTTCTATGACATCAGTGTTCTATTAGCACCTAATGCTGATTAATCAATTGACATGAAAATAATTTGTTTTTTCTCATTAACATTCTAAATGATTAATAACAAAAATAATCAATAAAAATAATTGAACACTGATTACTCACTCACTAATACAGGAACAGATATATTACATTATTTAGATATATCTGTATCATATTATTACATTGCATACAATACTGGAAACCAAAGAGAGCCAGGTATTCTAATTCATTAGTCAAACAATCTAAATTTAAATTTAAATAGCTCAATTGCCACCTAATGGATTTATTATCTAACATGTGGGGAATATTTGAGCATCATTCATATTTCTATTATCAACATAATACAATCGATTGGCTTTTATGCTGCACCTCACCAATGGCCATTCTTTCTGTATTTACTTACTTTGTGGGATCTTTGTTGCATGTATATATTAGGTGGCAATTGTTTTCTTCACCTGAATAGATGTCGCTTTCAGTTTTTTAGTATCAGATTTTGCCTCTGATTGTAGAGAGTCCACCTTACTGTTTGAAACATCAAACTTTTTGTCAAATGTGTCTATTCAATTAACAGACTTGGCCTATTGATTTGCCTAGTGACTCCCTGCTATACCGATGTATTTTAGTTGAACTTTCTGCCAGAGAGGTATGTACATGTGCCATCAAAAACGTTAAAACTACCTCCTTATCAGAAAAAAGTTATCCAATATAGCCGCTGAAAGTAAAGCCAACTCAACTTCTACGTTACAAGGGTCTCCAGATATACCAAAGGCAGAAGCTTCTCAGAATCAGGGCCCCCTAATGATATCAAGTTTGACAGCAATTTTGTGTTCCAAATGTAGCACATGTATGTTTGGTTCATGAGCGGGAGTCATTTGAGCAGGTGGGCCAGGCAACCCCCCCCCCCCCGTTCTTCTCACACTCACAGAGCTGATTGCAAGCTGGAAACTTTTTTCCAGAGGTCTGACCTTGGTGAGGAATATACCTCTGAAGAAGTAGCTGAATGGACTTTGCATTTCTCTGTCATGTTGTACCAAAAGAAAGTCCACTGGGATCATTAGTGCTCACTCAGAATATACCATTAAATCCATAACTTTTTGTCAGATATATATGAGACAACCTAAAGGCATCTGGTCACTGGTCATCTTAATCTCATATTTAGTTGTAATTTTTAGCACATTTTATTAAGTGACAAAGGAGTGCCAAAACTACTTGTATCAATGTTCTCAAATATGCCATTAAAAGTGCAACCTTCCGGTAGGTTTACATTACTTGAACAGTAGAGATGCTCATCTTCGCTAAAATTTGTTCTGATCACATCCCGTCAGGATTTTGGCAGTTCCCATTATGAATCCAATTCTGTTTAACTTCCTGTTAAGACAGCAGAGGCAGAACCAGAGTCAGAATCATAACTCCAACTCCACCTCCAAATACTGACCAGTATTTGCAAAAAAGTCCCCCAAGCACCCAGTGCAGAGATAACCTGGAGTCAGGATAGCCTTGCCTGAACCTCCCCTTCCCCATCCATGCCACATGCCCCTGAGTGACCTACCACTGCCTCCTAGTGTTGGCACTGTTGGTGGACCATGGACATCAGACACTGGGGTCCCTCCATCTGGCTGTATGTGGCAGTTGGTCCACTGATGAGTGTCCTCCATATTCTGTTTTCCCTTCAATTAAATGACTGTTCCCTCCATACTGTGTGCAGCTCTCTGTTGATCTTTCCACTGGGTTGCCCTTCCAGCCCCCTCACCTATGTCCCTCCAGATGAGAATTCCCCAGCCACTCTCTGTCTCCTTCGGTCTCTGTCTCTATCCACATGCCTTCAAAACAGAACACAAACTGGTCAATCAAACTGCCTGACTCCATCTAAAACACAAACTCCATCATACCACGATCACTGTCCCAGTTCCTGACTCAGAGAACCATGATCCTAAGAACGTGGTGACAACAGTCCTACCGCAACAAAACCCTGATGTTTTTCTGCCACTCCATGCTTATGAGTGAGGAAGACCAAGGAATTTACCTAGGGATTTGTGCTGGTAGGCCATTCAGGGTCATAGGGGTCTCATCAAGGATTCAAATGGTCAAGCCATGATAGCAAGACAAAGGCAAGCCTTTCTGAGTTTGTTTTTCTTTGATTAATTCACTATTTTAAGGGTGGGGGCTTGGTTAGGGAGAGGAGATCAGACTAGAGTGGTAGCTATTGGCTAATGCGGGGGTGGGGGCTGGAGCAGGTACAACAGTGAGAAGGTGATATGTTTGGGGCTCTGAATTCTGTGGGGACTGCCACTGGATTATAGTACTGCTGCACCAGACCACAATAAAGAATATGACATGGAGAAGGAGTCTGGACCCAGGTCACAACAGTGTAGGGGCCTATGGGTAGTGCAGGACTGATGAAAACCAGGTCACACAGCCACTGGTACCCTAAGGCTGGTCAGCAGCAGTTGATTAGGATAGGGCTAGGGAGACTGGGCTATACAAGTAGATGTAATTGGAATATAGAATCAGAGTCTCATTCCAATTCTTCCTCTAATTTCATTCTTTTTTTGGAATCCAAATTTGTGGACTTCAATGCCAAACTTCCAACTTCCAAAAAAATAACAGAATCCAATTAATCCAATTCCCTCAGATGGATTCCGAGCAACCTTATTGAACAGTGAGCAAGGCACTTATGCCTGAAGAAAATGGGGTGTCGATTTGGAAACTATCAGTAAACTGATGTAGAAGCAGGAGGAGATTTCACACAGTATCTTAACCCTTTGGAATTGCTGTACAGTACCAGTAATCTTCTCAAATGTAAGGTTCCAGTCTAGCTTAAAAGAACATTCTACACAGGTCTGCCGCACTGCAGAAGTGATGTTGATGTCCTTCATTTGATACTGGGTTAATTACCCTAATATTAATGTTGCTTCAAATTACCAGGGTACCATTTATTTCAAGCAACATGGTCTTGCTGTATTCTGACTATTGCAGTTAGCCCCAGCACTCAAACTGCCCCGGAGAGTAGAGGGTTAATTTCTATGCAGAGCATAGAACGTTGAGCTCAAGCTTGGTTCAAATCTCTGTCTGCTGAACTTTGAAGCTCAACCGTCAGATTCTTTACTCCGCCTAACTGAACGGTCGCTCCGGAGATTTCTCCTTTGTTCGCTGTTCAAAAGTCTGTTAAAGTCCTCGGTTTTACTGATTATTTTTTGCAATTTTCGGTTCAGATCTCTGTCTGTGGTACAGTAAGTACTAGGTAGTGAACTAGACATAGTAAACTTGTGGAAATTGTAAAAATTGATTTTTTGACCGGTTCAGCTGAACTGGACGTTTAGTGAATTATATTCTGTCTTTGTTTCTAAACTTAGAGTGTGGTTACCGGTCCCTATCGGTTAAAACAAAAAAGCATTTTCTTGTGTTTTTTTTAATACCCGTGACACGGTTAGAAACCGATAAGGGTGTCTTGCCTGGTTGTTTGCCATAAAAAGGGTAGGTTTGTGGTTAGGATGACTACATCTGAGAAATCCAAAAGAAAAACTTGGCCCAATTGGGTTTCAACACTGCAGTGTGTGTGGGGAGGTCTTGCTAAGGCTGATCCCCACACCACCTGTGTTTATTTTCTGGGGTTTGACCACCTCGATTCAGACTACCAAATCTGTAAAAATTTCCCTAAGTCTACCCTGGAAAAAAGATTAGGTAGGCTTAGGGATAAGGAGGCTGAGAAGTCCGCTGACCCGGATGGCCAGCCCAGTTCGGTTCTGACTGAACCTGAGGGAGTGCCCTCTGACCAGGGCGATACTTCTTCGGGCAAGAGGAGAGCTGATCCTGAGGGATCAGTTCCTATAAAAAGAAAAAGAAAAGAAAAATCAGCCGGTTCAGATCCAGAGACCTATTTTCCGACCGCCGAAGAGATTGCCAAAGCGATAAGGATTGTAGAATTGCCCGGTTCTGTCTGATCCGGCACCTTCTGGCAGGCGCTCGGTTCAGTCGGTTCCTCCGGTTCAAGATTATGCCCCTGAAGATTTCTATAAACCAGATTTGGAGGGGGATGAAGATTATGATGATGATGATGATGATGATGATGACAATGGTGTGGAAGGTCTGGTTGAGCTCATTGAACCGGACATCTCCCCAGACGGGCCTTCTGGTGTTTCCCCTCCTAGTCTTTCTGAGTCCCATTCCAACTACATGTTTTACAGGAAAGTGGCAGAAACCCTCCAGCTCCCTGTGGAAGAAGCTGTAGAGGAACAAGAGGAACCTGATTATGTGGAGATGATGGACATCCCAGAGTCCACAAGACTGTCTATTCCCCTTCATAAGTCTTTTGGCAAACAGACACATAAGATTTTAAAAACTTCAAATTCTGTACCACCTGTCAACAGAAGGATGGACAAACAGTACACCTTATCAGGTTCAGGTACAGAATATTTGTATCAAAAATGCAGCCATGTTGGGGTTGTGCAGGCTGCTGCCTGTGATAAGGCTAATATACCCTTGGCTTTGCACCCCCTAGACAAAGACTCTAGGAAGCTGGATGCCATGGCAAAGAAACAGTATATGGCATCCACCTTGGGACTCAGGCAGGCTAATTATATGGCCTATGCCGCCAGGTACCAGAAGTCCAGGTGGGACACTGTACTGGCACTGGCTAAGCAGGCCTCCCCCCAGCTAGCCTCGGAGCTGGAAGGGGTGGCTGCTTGTGGGATTGAGGCATCTAAGGTACAGTTCCATGCTGCTGTGGACTCTAATGATGTGTTATCCAGAGTCATGACTACATCTGTGGCTCTTCAGAGAATGGCTTGGTTCAGATGTACTAGCCTCTCACAGGACACCCAGGCTAAGGCCATGGATTTTCCTGTGGTGGATAATTCTCAGCTTGGGGAGCAGACAGAGAATTATATGAAAAAGATGGATGAGTATAGGACCACCTATAGGAATGCACAGGCCATGGAAAGGAAGGCAACTCTTCAAAGGCAGCAAGCTAGGGGCAGTGGCAGACCTTTTCATAGGCCTTTCTACCAAGCACAGGCCTCTTCTCCCTTTCCTCAGAGGGGGTTCTTCAGAGGGAGAGGCAGACGGGGGATAAGAAGGTCTGCATCCATCCCTCAACCTAAGATTCCTGCCAAGCAGACACCCTGATGTGTCAGCCCGGGTCGAAACCCCCATTTCTGTAGGAGGCAGACTGACTTACTTCGTCCAGGACTGGATGTCTGTTACCTCAGACAAGTGAGTCCTGGAGGTGGTAAGCCAGGGGCTGGTTCTCAGCTTCAAGAAATTTCCAAAGCTGAGGGCCAGATTTTTTCCACCTGCAAGCATCTCCGAAACCATTGCCCTAGAGGCAGAGGTTTCATCTCTACTGGCTCTAAAGGCTGTAGAGAGAGTTCCTACATTGCACAGGGGCAAAGGTCTGTACTCCAGGTACTTCTTTACCCCCAAAAAGACAGGGGAGTGCCAACCCATCCTAGACTTAAGATGCCTGAACAAACATCTTTTAAAACCAAAATTCAAAATGGTGACTCTGGGAATAATCCTTCCCACTCTAAGGTCAGGGGACTGGCTAGCCTCCCTGGACTTAAAAGATGCCTTCTTTCACATTCCCATCAGGTGCTCCCACAGAAAGTACCTCAGGTTCGAATTGCCTTCAGGCCATTATCAGTTCAAAGCTATGCCCTTCGGTCTGACATCAGCTCCTAGGGTATTCACAAAATGCCTAGCAGTAGTAGTGGCCTTTTTAAGATGGAAAAATAGTTCCATATTTCCATACCTAGATGACTGGCTCATTGTGGGTCAGTCCCCAGATCAAGTCAAGTCAGATCTGCAAGTGACTCAGCAAGTGCTCCCTTCCCTAGGATTCCTTTTCAATCTTCCCAAGTCAGTTCTCAAGCCCATACAGCTCCTCACCTTCATAGGAGCAGAGTTGGATACAGTCAAAGCAAGAGGTTTTCTTCCCCTGGAAATGGCAAGGGCTATTGTAGAGCTGGCTTCTTCATTCCACCTTCTGGTCTCTCAGCCAGCAAGGCACTTCCTTCAGCTTCTGGGCCACATGGCAACTTCTACAGCAGTGGTCCAAGGGGCCAGATTTCAGATGAGGGGCATTCAGTTTCACCTGAGGACCTTTTGGTCTCAGAAAAAAGATTCTCTAACCAAACTAGTTCCAGTGACTGAGACTCTGATCCAGGCTGTCCAATAGTGGCAGGATCAGGGCAACCTCAGGCAAGGAGTCCCATTCATCACTCAGTCTCGCTCTGTGGTCCTAACAATGGATGCTTCTCTATTGGGGTGGGGAGCCCATCTGGGGGCTCTCACAGCCCAGAGACTGTGGTCCCCTCAGAAATCCCTTCTTCATATCAATCTCTTGGAACTCAGGATGGTCTTTCTGGCCCTGCAAGTTTTCTCTCAGTCAGTGAAGAACAAAGTGGTTCAGGTCAGGACAGACACCACCACATGTGGTACATCAACAAGTAGGGAGGCACTCGGTCCATGGTCTTGTGCACCGAAGCTATGAAAGTGTAGTCCCTAGCTTATTCTCTGAAGACCTCTCTGATAACAGTCCACCTTCCAGGGAAGGACAATGTGCTAGCAGATGCATTGAGCAGGATCTCCCGGGGCCATCACAAATGATCCCTGGACCCTCTGGTGTTGAAAGTGATTTTTTCAAGGTGGGGGACTCCAGAGATAGATCACTTTGCAGACCCAGACAATCACCAACTTCCTCTGTTTTGTTGCAGACCCCCAGTCTTGGGCTCAGTTCCTCTGGATGCTCTGATTTTGAACTGGGATGGAAAATTTCTATATGCCTTCCCTCCCTTTCCTCTACTGTTCAAGGTTCTGATAAAGATAAGCTGACAACCTTGCCAAGTGATTCTGATTGCTCCAGACTGGGTCAGGCAGCCTTGGTACCCCCTGTTGCTGTCCCTTAGCAGTCCATCTTCCCCTGTCTCTTCCCAGGAATTACAACCTGTTAACCTCCTCTCATGGGAGAATTTAGTACCCCAATCTTTGGTCTCTCAATCTCAAGGCATGGCTCTTGAAGAGTTAGAGTATGCAGATTTGCATCTGTCCCAAGGGGTTCTGGATATTATCAAAGCCTCTCAAAAGCCTGCCACCAGAAAATGTATAACTCCAAATGGAAAAGATTCAGCATTCGGTGTTCCAGGAAGCATATATCCCCAGACGCTGCTGAATTGTCTACAGTTCTGGATTATATGGTTCATCTTAATGGCCTAGGCCTCAAACCAACTACTCTCAAAGTACATTTGTCAGCTGTTTTTGCCTTTCTGTCAGTGGGAAATCCTTCCTCACTGTCATCTCACCCTGTATTCTCTAAATTTTACAAGGGATTGCTTCATACCAATCCCCCTTTAGGTATCCTACCCCTGCTTGGGATCTTAATATTTGCATTGCTCAGCTTATGCAACCCCCTTTTTCAGCCTTTGTCTTCAGCACAGCTTAAGTAATTGACTTGGAAAACTGTGTTCCTGGTAACTATTGTCTCTGCCAGGCATATCAGTGAATTGCAAGCTCTGTCAGTGGAGCCTGATTTTATCTCATTCCATAGAGATAAGGTGGTCCTTAGAACTAATAGGAGGTTTTTACCTAAAGTGGTTTCAGATTTTCATCTGAACCAATCTATGTCTCTCCCTGTGTTCTTCACTGATCATTCTTCTTCAGGAGAAAGAAGTTTACACAGTTTGGATGTTAAAAGAGCCCTTAGTTATTACATTGAGCATACTAAGGCTCACAGGTTTGACTCCCTCCAGTTGTTTCTCACTTATGGGGAAGTGGGGAAGGGTAAACCTGCCACTAAGAGAACTACTGTCTGGTGGATTGTCTCGTGTATTCAATTTTGCTATGAGAAGCTAGGCAAAATACCTCCCTCAGGCCTGAGGGTTCATTCAACTAGAGGTACAGCTGCTTCCAGGCCAGGGATATTCCTTTGCTAGAGATATGTAAAGCAGCCTGGAAAACAGTCCATACATTTACCAAACATTACTCCCTGGACATCCAGGCTAGGAGTGATGCTCAGTTTGGTACAGCAGTACTGCAGAGTCTATTCCCAAAGTAGGTTCAATTTCCTCCTCCATGGAGGTACTGCTTGGTAGTCTGCAATAGTCAGAATACAGCAAGACTTCATGTTGTTTGAAGAAAAAATTACTCACCTTAGTAATTATGTTTCTTCTAATGGAGTCTTGCTGTATTCAGACCTCCCTCCCTGCCTCCCCTCTCAAAACCTGTTTTTGGGAAGTAGGCTGACAGGTGCAGTGTTGCACCCCAGGAGTGCATTTGGGTACTCCCTCCTTTTAGAGAGGGGGAGTCGGTTATATTATTAATTTAACAGTCTTAAGTTGTTCACTAACTGGTTTTTGATTTTGGATTTCTTGACTTGAATCTTTTGGGGATCCAAAATATTTGGTTGCCATTTGGCTAGTAAAAATGTTACAATTTCCACATAGTAGTTAGTTAGTATTAGCTCATAAGAATCTGATGGTTGCACTTCAAAATGCAGCAGATAGAGATTTGAACCGAGCTCGAGCTCAATTTTCTATGCTCTGCATAGAAATTAATCATCTACTCTCTGGGGTAGTTTGAGTGCTGGGGCTAACTGCAATAGTCAGAATACAGCAAGACTCCATTAGAAGAATCATAATTACTAAGGTGAGTAATTTGTTTCTTACTGATTTACAGTATTTATTACTAGTTGAATATTTACAGAATAGGTTCCATGAAATACAAAGTCTTGTTTACAAAACGTCACAAGTCATAATGGACAAACAGCATGAAGCAGTACAAGATCAGACAACAAAATAAATTACCATGAGACTGCGCATTTAACATATTTGCTTTAACAGTATTCTTGAAAGTAGTCAAGGTACAGTAGCACAATTTATGAACTGTGGCTCAAGCCCATTCCATGAAAAGGGGGGATACCACCATAAGTTCTGCTCAAATAGTAGCACTTAATGAAACCATGGTGCTGGTAAACCCCATTCCACTAGTTAAAAACATCAGTAATTGGAAAAAAAAAACAGAAATAAACTAGCCTTAGTCAATGCCTTAGTGTTTGCTTGGATGTTTAGACATAAATGTTAAAAAGTAGTAGTGCGGGGAGAGGGGACAGAGCCAACCGTCATCTGAATGAATGTGGTTTCTAGAGCTCCTGCATCAGGCATATGAAGTCACCTTAAATTGGTGGGATTTTCCTTCAAATTTTCTTCTATGCAGTATCTGTTGGACTTTGCATGTGCTACTTATTTCAGGTTAAAGATGGGGAAACTGACAAATCAGCATCAAGCTACAGAACACTGGATTCATACCAGCCTAAGCTGGGACCTTTCTGGAGCTGGTAAAGCTGAGCTTTCAACCATTGTGTACAGTCATTGAGTACAGATTTAGCTGAAAATGAAATCCTCTTTGCAAGCCTTGGTTACATTCATGCAGGTGATCGAGAGGAGGTTTGCTGAGTTCTCCACTCCAATGCAGGTGGTGAAGCAAGCGGTTAGCAGATCGACGGACAAGGTGATAAACACAGTTTTGCAGGCAGAAAAGGCCATGGAAGCCACAAAGGGAATCATCTCTCAAATAGTTGGGTGCCAGTGAGACAGCATTGCAAGACTGCAACATTCGGGTTATGGGTTTCCCAGAGGGAATGGAAGGGGATGACCCAGTTGAGTACTTAGAAGCCTGATTCTTAAATATTTTAAAATGGTCTGACTCTGTACAACATGGCTATATTGATAAAGTTATTAAGTTAACTCTTGGAAAGCCCCTGCTAACCCTATGCTAGCCAGGACTATATAATTCTCTCCTGCTCCAGTTTGTGGGACTGTATATTGAAATCTGTCCACCAACAATAAAAAAGCTCTTAGCCAGGAACACAATGAAACACATGTACCTTGATTTGCCTCATTTGTTTCAGAAATAAAGAAAAGCCTTTGGCTCAGTTTAATCACATCTTCTGGATTTAAAAATATGGTTTGCTTTGTTGATGTCAGCTCTGTTCAGGATGGATATGGGGGACAGGCATATGTGTTTTCTTCTGCACAACAGGCATCAGAGTTACTCACCAAGTTAGAATCAGAAGCTTAGAAGTTGGGGAAGCCCAGTTTGGACAACTTGAGAAACTGTTAGCTATATAGACTTTATATTGCCCACATGGACTGAGATACCACTACCCTCTTTTTTTAGCTTTTATAACGGCCTAGATGACTATTGTATTTGAACGAACATTTGGAACTTTAAAGAATGTTAGCATAATATTTAACACTAATTGTCTTCCTGGTTAAAATGGCACGTTTTGCTCTGGAACTGGTTGTAGGAGGAAGAAAGGGAATAGGGTGGCATTTTATGTTACATGAACATTGGCACTTGTTTGGTTTGTGTTGCCTTAGCTGATACTCTTCCAAATATAGTGAATTATATTCTAAAGTTGTGTTTTTTTTTAATTGGACTAGATTGCATTTCACAAGGGGTTGGAGCTTTATTATTGGTACTTAGATTGAAAAAATACTTTTAGCTCTGTATTAGCTGTGAATTAAACAGCTGTTTCCAGTTTCATTTCATATATTATTAGTTGTAATTGCCTGCAGTGGGTGCTGCTATCACCCTAAAAACATATATGAACCATACTAGTTATTATGCATGACTAAAGTTTGTTGCAAGACTTTTTAGACTAGAGGCCAGAATTTCAAAGGCTGAAGCAGGGTTTGAGCAACACCCTGCATCGAATTCTGCATCACTGCAGCTGCACCAAGGTTGAATGCCACAACTACACCTTATTTTATACACAGAGGGGCCCGATTCTCAAAGCCCATGAAATGATACAAGGTGCTGGTGTCAAACAGAAATGGTGCAAATGGCACCTTGTGTCAAACAATGTGCCCTGTGCTACTTTGAAAAGCAGCCTGTGGCAAACACAGACTGCATGAACCAAAGGGGATTTGCACCAGTCTTGTGCTGCAAAACTGGCTGTGGCATGGTGCTAGGGGGCATGCGGCAGGTGCAAGCTGCCACATCTCCTAAATCAGGATTCTTATAACCCTCCCAGGGGGCAACATTCTGGGAGGATTATGAGAAAAATGTCCACACTATTATTTCCCTGTAGCTGTTTTCAGTCACACTATTTTGTCCACTTGGATTTTACTGCACTATTTTCACCACACGATCTTGACCAGATACCTTATTACTTATTGCATGTTGATGTCTCGAGTCATTACAGACAGATACCATTAGCAATATTTAAAATATTATCCCTTAGGTTACTTTTTGGCTTGACATACAGATTCATACTGTAGATGTATTAGGACAGTGCTAGCACTTACATCCGATGGAGAACAGCATAGCACCATGATCAGATGTTAGCAGGCATGAGCAGAGAAAAGGGACTTTTGACAACTTTGAAACTCCATATCTCAGTTAAGGAGGAAATACAATAAAAACAAAAATGGATAACTTAATGTTGTTGCCAGAAATGCATTATTACTAATAAAACAATATGATGAAACCTTTTACTATGAAGTACTGCTGCTTTAGGAAAACAAGCCTTTCATTATGTGCTCCTGTCAGGCAAAATATAAGCTTTCACAAAGCCGTATAACTTTAAAACTTCAAGACAATCTTTCAGGAGGTAAACAACTATTTTTAACAAGCATTTGTCAATGCCAAATGTTTGCTTGCTGGTATTAGCATTGGAAATGCAGGAGTTAGATAGATGCAGAATAGGAATAGCAGTGAAGTACTGAACTTCACGCCAACCCCACCTCCATCCTGTGGAGATGCACAGGCATTGGGGTAAGTGTTTGGGTCATCACCCATGACGGTCATGCCATGTCACCTCACCCTATTCTGCAGACACCGACACGTGTTGAGGTATGCCTTGGGGTGTTTGGCTTTACAGTCACCCCCAGTCCATAAGGACATATGCTGAAATGGGTGCAGCATAGGAGAATGGGGTGATGTTTTGGGCTGAAGAGTCCAAGGTACACCTCGATGCCTGTCAGTGGCTGGGGGGGTAGGGGTGGGGTGGCATGAGCAGTACAGTCAGCAATCCAAAGGCACACCCTGATGTCCGGCGGTCTGTAAAGGGTGGGACGTTATGGTTGGAAAACCTAACACCTTGGGCGTTTGTTGGTATTTGCACTACAAATTTTCAACATGGCCTTTTTGTGACCCCACCTCATGAAAGCATTTGGGACCTCTTCTCATGAAGAGTGGCAGTGTAATTTTGTCAATGTGTCCTGAACTTTGAGTTCCAACAGCGACCATGCCATTCTGCGCCACATGTAAAAAAACACAGATTGGGCAGGATGTGAAGAATGACAGCTGTACCATCCATAGGGAGGTGTGAAGAGATGGCAATGTTGAAAATCTGTAGTGGGAATATTAAAAAAGGCTCGCAGTTTTCAGCATACTTGGAAACTGCGCAATGCATGAGCATAACACAGTTATTTTATGGACTTTCCTCACCAAATTTTCAACATAGACATTTTAGGACCTCTGCTCATGAACAGTATCACTGTGATTTTCTTAATGTGTCCTGAACACTGATTTCCCACAGTGACCATGCTATCTTGCACCAGAAGTGCAAAAACACATTTTGGCCAGGATGTGAAAAATGACAGCTGTACTATTCATAAGGAGGGTGGAAAAATAGCAATGTTGAAAATCTGGAGTGAAAATATTACAAATATGCAAAGTTATGAGCGTACATCGAACACAGTCATTTTATGGACTTTCCTCACAAAACTTTCAAAATAGGCATTTTTAGGACCTCTTCTCATGACCAGTGTCACTGTGACTTTCTTAATGTATCCCGAACACTGATGTCCCACAGCGACTGCACTATTCTGCGTCGGAAGTGCGAAAACACATGTCAGCCAGGATGTGAAAAATGACAGCTGTACTGTTCATAAGGAGGTGTGGAAAAATGGCCATGTTGAAAATCTGGAGTGAAAATATTGCAAATTCACAAAGTTAGGAGCGTGCATAACAACTGCGCAATGCAAGCTCATAAAACAGTAATTTCTTGCATTTTTTTCCACCAAATTTGCAACATAGACTTTTTTGAGAGTCATGAACACCGGCACTGTCATTTCGTTAATCAGTCCCAAAAGGTGATTCTGTGCAGTGACCGCAAAATCACCTTTCGGGACCGAATAATGCCATGACAGTGGCTGAATTCATGAGGAGGGGTCCCAATAACCCCATGTTGAAAATTTGGTGCCAAAATTCCCAAAAATGCCTGAGATATGCACCAAAGTTGAAAAAACTCTATTTATGCCATTATACAGCTTACCAGCATTTCTTCAGTGCATGGACAGCTTTGAAGACTGCAGATGTGTTCCCAGTCCACTGAAGATCATGACGCTGAGTTCCAGAGGTGAGTATGGGGTGAGGGTGTGTGGGGAGGCAGGGTGCACAGAGGGTGAGCACAGGTTGGGGGTGGGGCCACCAGACTCAACGAGGGACCATTTTCTGATTTACAGGTAAAAAAAAAAAAAAAAACATCAAGGGACTTTTTTTTTTAACAGGAACATTTGGCACACTGGGGTGGGCTCCCAGCATGCTGCCCGAGTGTTGTTTTTGTGGGGACGGCTGTAGCCAACGGGGGGATTGGGCACCCCCATCAGCACATACGGGGGCGCAAGAGCCGAGGGGGATTGGGCACCCCCCTCAGCACAAACCTACTGTTTTTTGGGGGGGACATTATGCCAATGGGGAGTGGACTCCCCCATTGGCAAATTAAACTGGGATGGGGGACTGAAGCTGACAGGGATTGGGGCCCCCCTCAGCAAACAAAGACTGTTTTGGGTGGCGCAAGCTGCCAAGGAGGATTGGGCTCCCCCTCGGCAGTGGGGGCTGTATAATATTGTTTGTGAACATGGCAGTGGCTTGTCGCTCCGTTCACAAACAATATTACACTAAGTAACATTCCACCCTGCAATGACGGGTCGCTCCCTCATTGCAGCAGAATGACTGACGCTGCAATGACAAGGCAGCCCCTGATTGCTGTGGTGAAAACATTACAAGTTGGTGGCACTTTTGGAAACCAGTGTCATCATCACACTGTTCCTCCATTGGTCCACCAGTGCCAAGCCCCCAAACACAATGCCTCCGTTGGCTGTCACAGTGCTGCGCCTCCACAACCCGCTTCTCTCCTAAGCTGCCACATAATGTTTCTTGCATACGCGCACAAGCAAACATAAAAACAGTGTAACAATAGGAGTGACTTTCCCATTTATTTTTTAGTGGAGGGGTGGCAGACAGTTCATGTGTGGATCTGGTAGACATTTCTTGATGCATCAGTCAGTTTAACATAAAGCTGAGCATGTGAAACTGGTGATAGCAGCAAAACTAATACATTATTGGTTGTTAGGGTCACACTGCAAGTAAAGCTACTTTCTCCTTTCGTTTTCAATGGAGCATGGAGTGCTGTACTTCTGTCCCTTAGAGAGAGAGACAGTGATAGAGACAGAACTAGACAGAGAGACACAGAAACAGACAGAGGCACAAAGGATGTCTGAACTTCAAATTGTAGCAGCAGACATTGTATAGGTTTATAGAATCTCTGGAACTGTATTTTGGTATACGATGTATTTCTTACTAGTGAAAAAATATGTGACTAGTAAAACATGCAGGGCTAAGAAAAGTTAAATAACCCATGATTTGGATATGCACCTTTTTTACCAATACATTAGGGCATTTGTGAAAGACACATCTGCACTGCATCTCTCTTTCTTAATTCTATATATCCTAAAATTAATATATGTTCTTATATATTTCTGCAGTCACTTTAAAATATACCTGCTTTAATTATGTCATTACTTGATAAATTCAGGGCTACAGGTACAATATAATGACCATATATCACAAGAAGGGGGTTCTTTTTTAAATCACATTTAAAACAAAAGTATAATGGATTATTCAGATAAAAAAACAGCTTCAAACTATTTTAGTTAAAAAATGAAAACATCCACCCGGGTTCGGGAATGGACCCGAGTCGTCATTGGGCCAGTCGGGGGAGAAGGCTCGAGCATTCCTGGACTGCTCTCCTTCTCTGGAGGGGAAGGGTGGCATGTGTCAGTGGAGACTAGGTTCATCGCACAGCACTGACACCTTCCGAACTCAGGGGCAGGGTGGATGCTGGTCATCATTGCATATCCCCACCACTGCCTACAGGGGAGAAAATCATGTGTGCCTGGCCATCTCCATGAAGCCCTGCCCCCAGGCTTCAATTAGCCTCTGAAGCTGTCTCTCCTGACCACATACTAGTAGTGCGGTGCTGGTTGGGAGATGGTGCTCCACCCCCACCCTCTGGGAGGAAAGCCAGGGGTGCCTGGGAGAGCATAGGCACAGTCGGAGGTGGGAGTGCAGAGGTCTGTATCCAGGGCGGACATCCATGGCCAAGGTACACTGCAAAAAGGATTCTAAATAAAACAAAATGAAAGCATTTCAATTAAGAAATATAAACTTTGAACTGTATTGGTCAAAAATATGTCCTGGATTCTTGTGCCCTCCAAAATTCAATATGCATAATTTCTGTTTTGGGTAGTATGAAAAGGGTGCAAAAGACACAGTATGTTGGTCTCCAGAATGAAAACCTTTTTTTGTTTGTTTGTTTGTTTGTTTGTTTGTTTGTTTGTTTGTTTGGAATATTGGCACTCTGTCATACATATATACATCCTAATTTCCATCTATTGATTAACAGAAGAGCAGTGATCTGCAGTCTCTTAAATATCAAATAACAGCATTTGGTGTTTATCTGCTGTAAAAAAATATGACTTAAAGATGAACCAGTCAGTAAATATAAGCAGGCCTTCACACATGCTAATTATTTAATAATCATTTCTTGTGCTAGAGATGTTTATTTTATTTTCATTTTTTTTTTCAAATTCAAGTACTTAACTTTAAAACCCTAACTTCAATGAATACTTTTCCAAACTGTCCCATGGTTTTGTAACTATTTAAAATGCAAATGTGCATCATTTTGCCCAAATTGCCTCGCTGCATAAAAAAACATGATTCTGAACTTTACATCTCTCTCTATCTCTCTCTGTAATAACATTTACATATTCTAACTTGCCCAAATTGCCTCGCTGCATAAAAAACATGATTCTGAACTTTTTTACATATCTCTCTCTCTGTAATAATATTTACATATTCTAACTTGCCTAGCAAAATCTTTACCTCTTTACCCTGCTGTTATCTAAGCATTCATCATCAACTTTTAAAAAACAGATCCAGAAGCAAATGGTTTGATACCTTTGATAGGACCAATACAGCAACTACACTATTAGTTTGTCAACTTTTAAAGGGAACACTTCAACTTAGGTGTCGAAGCTGGTACTTTCTGAAACATTCTGCTTAGTGGCATCACATTAGTTCAGGTAGTCCTTATACTGTACTTACTAAAATACTTACATGGAGAGCAAAATTATGAATCTCATGCTTCTGGAGAGCACAACTGTAAATCCCATGCCCTTTTGGGTTATATAATGATTTAATGCCTCATACTTCAGAGTAACAGAATTCAGACATGTTACTACTGCCATAACAATTATGAGAGCGACAATAGCGGCAGTGAGAATCATTTGCAGGACAAATACCACACTATGTATCTTGTCGGAGTTGCCCTATGAAAGGCTGGAGCTGCTGCTGTTGTTGTTGGTATGAAATTGGGTACAAAACTTTCTCTTAGAGCAGGGAACTCAGCGGAGTTTGATTCTGTCATTCCCAGGTTGGGAAAAAATTGCAACTGCTTCAACACGGACTCTGCACAGCCCTTATGCAGTCACTAAAGAGGCTAGTAAAGACAGTGGTACATTGACTTCCTCCAGCTCCAAGAAGAACTCACTCATGATTATGTTCCCTTATTTGGCCAATAAGACTGGAAAAGCAAAGTTTGGCACACTGGCTGTGAGGAGAGAATGGGTCACAAAATGGTCCAGGAATGGAGGGTAGGAGAACATGCAAACGGAATGGGTTTGGTGTTCAATGCAAAGGCATGGCTGGCTCATCTCCTTGCTGGGTGGAAGCTTCTCATACTTCAAAGAACTGAAGAGCTTTTTCATTGGAGTGCTTTGGTCCTTTAAACTATGAGAAGTTTCTGCACAGCAGGCAGTGACTTGTGTCATGATCAGAATGCCTGGTCATCAGTTTGTTACTGCCAAGTACATTGCAGCTTAAGCTGCATTGGACCCCAGAGTGACACACCTCTAAAATGGCCTTATTGTAACAAGATGTTTGTTTGCACACTGCATATGCAAGCAAACATAAAAAGTGGATGAATACAAAACCACTTATAGAAATAACAAGGAAAAGAAAAAGGCCTCCACTTCCTACAGGCCTTATGAAAGGGGAGGCAAGGGTAGTGGGTTATTATCCAAAACCTTGTGTCCCCTATGAGTATCAACCCCAAAGAGGTTACTACAGGTTGCAAGTGCAAGAGGGGCATTAGGCTTGCAGCCACAGCCACAGCCAAAACAAAATCCCTGACAATTCTGCCTAGGTCACCGAACCACTGCCAGTGGAGGGAGACTGGCTCACTAATTTCAGGAATGGACAAAAATCACCATAGACAAGTGAGTCCTGAAAGTAGTGAGTCAAGGTTTATCCCTGCAGTTTAAAAAATTCCCAAAATTGTTCCATCTCACACTCCAATAGAAAAAAATCTTGCTGGAGTAAGAAGCAAAGAAACTGCTGCTATCTAGAGCAGTGGAGAAGGCCCCTGCCTCACAATGGTGCAAGGGACAGTTTTCCAGATATTTCATAACCCATAAGAAAAATGGGGAATGGTGGTTCATTTTAGACCTGAAATATATGAACAAACACAGGGATACCCTGCAGGCAAAAGCTTTTCTTCCTCAGGCAAGGGTATCAAGTCCGATTATCACTGTAAAATCCTTCACATTAAGCCAGACAAGGCCTGCAAGGGGTTTTCTGCAACTCCTGGGACACATGACCTCTTCCACTGCAGTGGTGCCATTGGCCATGTTCCATATGAGGGACATTTGGTATAACTTAAGGAACCACTGGTCCCAAAGGTGGGACCCTCTGTCCAAACTAGTGCCAATCGCAAAAACTTTGATAAGGGCACTGGAGTGGTGGAAAGAAGAGGACAACCACAGAGGTCATTTCCTTCCTCCAGCATTCTTCAACAAGTTTCTTCACAACAGATGCCTTACTCCTAGGGTGGGGCACCAACGTGTGGGATCGCACTGTGAGTGACACCTGATGCACACAGGATACTCAGGAACATATCATCCTTCTGGAGCTCAGGGCAGTGTACCTAGCAATGCAAGCTTTTTCCTCCCAAATACAGGATCAGTCTGTTCAGATCCAACCAGACAACACCACAACAATATATTACATAAACAAGCAGGGAGGAACATGATCCTCAAGGCTGTGCACATAAGCCATGAAGATATAGAACCTAGCCTATTCCCTGGATAGCCTACTAGTCAGGAAGCCCATTTTTGATGGGGCAATACTGGACCTGGTGCACACTAACAGGGAAAATATTGTCGACGTTAAGGTGGGAGGCCACAAAGGGACCAGTAAGCACCATACAGTGTGGTTCAACATGAGGATGACAGCAGAAGCAAACCACTCAATGACAAGGGTCCTGGACTTTAGGAGGACAGATTTTAAAATAATGGGTGAATGCCTCAAGGATGACCTAGCAGGAAGGTGGGCTGGGTGGGGTGGAGGAACAGTGGACCAAGGTAAGGGGTGGCATAGTGAAGGCAACAATCCTCTGTACCAAAGAAATGAGCAGAAACAAGGGGGAAAAGAAACTGCTATGGTTCTCAAGGGAAGTGGCTGAAAAGTTTATGGCTAAATTGGTAGCATTCAGGAGGTCCAAAGAGACACAGAGAGAAAAAGATAGGGAGGTGTACAGTAAAAGGAGAATCAGAAGAAAGCAGGGAAGGCCATGAGGTGCACAAAAGGACAAACTGAGGAAAGGATAGCCCGAGGGGTAACTTAAGGGGGAAAGACCTTTTTTAGGTACATAAGTGAAAAGAGGAAGACTAGGGGAGGGACTGTGAAGTTAAGACAGGTGGGGGGGGGGACGACTGTGCAGAGAGGACCAGGAAAAAGCAGCTGTCCTGAACAAATACTTCTGTTCAGTCTTCACAGAGGAAGGAAAAAGGGATGGGCCACATAAAAGCTGTAAGTACACTGGGGGGGGGGGGAGGTAGACACAAGTTCATGTTCATTTACAGAGGAGAGAGTCCTGAAAGGACTTGCAAATCTGAAAGTGGACAAAGTTATTGGTCTGGACGGGGTACACCTAAGGGTGTTGAGGGAATTCAGGGAGGTACTGGCTGCATCTCTGACAGCATTATTCAACAACTCTTCAAAAACAGGAGTGGTTCAAAAGGACTAGAGGAGGACAGATGTAGTCCCATTTCATAAAAGCAGTAGCAGGAAGGAGGCTGGCAACTACAGGTCAGTCAGTTTGACATCTGTAGTTGGGAAGATAATGGAGTCACTGATAAGGAGAGGATTGTGGAGTATATTGAATTCAGTGGGAAGACTTGAGGCAGAATGGATTCACAGGTTGGGGGAGGTCATGTCAAACAGAGAAAGAGATCAGGGTGGGGCAGTGTATTTGACCTGCTTAGAGTTTAGCAAGGCCTTCAAACCTGTACCTCATAGGATGCGCATAAGAAAACTGGACAGTTGCTGGCTGGGTCTCAAGGTGGTAAACTGGGTAAGAAATTGGTTAATGGATAGGTGGTGGTGGTGGGGGTGTAAATGGAACTCACTCAGGGGAAGGGAGGGTGACCAGTGGGACTCAGGGTTCAGTACTGAGACCAGTCTGCTTTCATGTCTTTATAAGTAACATTGCAGATAAGCTGAAAGGAAAGGTATGGCTCTGCAGATGACACCAAAATTTGCAGTAGCGTGGACAATCCAGAGGGGGTGGAGAGCAGGCGCAGAGACCTGAGAAAATTCGAGGAGTGGTCAAGGGTATGACAGTTGTGTATCAATGCCAAAAAGTGCAAAATCATGCACCTAGTGCACAGAAACCCAGAAGCTGAGTATAAACTGGGGGATAATGTATTGACAGTCACCACACAAGAAAGGAACATGGAGTAATGATATCTGATGAGGGTCAGTGGAATGCTGGGGTGCATAGAGAGGGGAATCACCAGCAGAAGGAGGGAAGTGGTGTTGCCACTATATAGATTGCTGGTGAGGCCACACCTGGTGTACTGTGTCCAGTTCTGGAGACCACATCTCAGGAAGGATGTAGACAGGGTAGGGGGGTGGAGGCTGTCCAGAAGAGGGGAACTTAAATAGTAGAAGAAGAAGAAGAAGAAGCATTTATATAGCGCTTTTCATACACAGTATCCCAAAGTGCATTTATAAGCAATGCTAGACTGGGTGCATGGGCATGCTAAATGGTGCATGGGCTGCATCAGAGGCCCTATGAGGAGAGATTGAGGGATCTCAGCATGTACACCTTGGGATAGAGGACGAAGCGGGGTATATAACAGAAACCAAGAAACACCTCATGTACTTGAACAAGGTACGGAAGGGGAGTATTGTTCTTAAGGAAAAGTTGCACGAGAACAAGAGGACATGCAATGAAGCTGGAAGGGGAAAAATGTAAGGGAGATGTGAGGAAGTACTTCTTCACTGAAACAGTGGGGGATGCCTGGAACAGTCCTGTAGCAGAGACAGTGGGATGAAAACAGTGGTGGGCTTCAAGCATGTATGGGATAGGCACAAGGGAATCTTAGTTAGGAAGTGGGGGTGGTGGAGGAAGCCAGAGATTGAGCAGAGTTTGAGGTGACTGTACAGGCAGGGACAAACAGGGAGACTAGGTGGCCTAAGTGGTCCTTATCTGCCTTCAGATTCTATGTTTCTATATTTCTATGGATGCAGAGCTATCTGTAGCACACCTACCAGGAAAAGACAATAAAATCCTGGCAAATTCACTACACAGACTCAGCCAAGATAACCATTAGTAGACCGTGAGCCAGCAAGTGCTGGAACCACAGTTCAGAAGGTGGGGTACACCAGAAAAAGATGTATTTGTTTTCTGTGAGAACAACCAGTTCCCACAGTTCTGTTGCAGGCCCCCAACAATAGGAATGGTCCAAGTGGATGCCCTGATCCTAAACTGGACAGGGAGGTTCCTGTACGCCTTCCATTCATTCCCACTCTTGCAGAGGATACTCATAAATCTCAGGAGGGAGCCGGCAACAATGTGGCTTTGCAATAATGCAGGCCAGGTATGCGTTAGAGGCCAGTAGCCGACCCATGCAGCTTCACACCTATGTACAGGCACACAGAGGCCGGCTGCTGTGTGGGGGGAAGATTGTAGGACATAGCCAATCATCCAATCAGATGTCCATCCTGCTCCCATAGTGAATCCCCTGTTGGAGCAGGGGATTGTGGGATGGTGCAGGACTTCAAATTTCAAAATATGTGGGCGAATGCCTAAATAGTTGTCCCCAACCCTTCCTGCCTGCCCAGAGGGCTGGGACAGCATAGTAGAGGGTGTTCTTTGTCCCACCGCAGCAAGAGGGTATAATATGGAGGGCACTCAATGGATACAGCAGGGTCCCTGCTGCTGTATCCTGCACCACCCTCATCCATAACTCCAAGTCTCTGTGAAAGACACTGAGTACAAACTCACCTTCAGACATGTCCCTAGGCAATCTGCACATAGATGCATGAATGGACAGGGATTCAGTGCAGAAGGGCATGCATCCCTTCTGTGACTCCGACTGAAGGTCCGCGGGACCCCCGGTGCAAGGCATTCTAACTTAGGGTTGCCTACATGCCTTGGATCCATAGTGCTTAAGCAATCTGCACCATAATGCATAGGCCCCATAAATTTTGATAGCACCACACTGGCCCAGACAGGTCTGGTACTCCATGCTCCTGAGTTTGTCTAGCAGGGCTCCAGTCGACCTGCCACTGAGGCACAACTTGTTGACCCTGTCCTGGGGCAGAATAACATTTCCAGACCTCTGAACCCTGCACCTGAGGACATGGTTCTTGAAGAGCTGGAATGCGTAGCTTAAATTAATCAGAGGAGGTGAAGAGACTATTGGAGGTTTCTAGAAAACCAGCAACAAGGAAAGTATATGCCTCAAAATGGAAGAGATTTTCATTCTGGCATGTGCCCGAAAGATAATCCCTCTGCAGGCAAGCATGCCTGTAGTCTTGGATTATCTAGTGTACCTATATCCCTAGGCCTGAGACTCTCAACCTTGAAGGTTCATTTGTCAGCAGTTTCAGCTTACACATCAGCTGGAAAAAGTAAGTCTCTGGCCTCACAACCCATTTTCCAAAGGTTCTTTAAAGGCCACAGTCATTTCTACCCTTCTGTCAAGGACCCTGTTCCTCCATGGAATCTAAATGTGTGCATATACCACATGCCCAGTATCACAGCTTAACTTTCAGACCATGATTTTACTAATTTGTAGCCCTGATTTCCAAAAATAAATACTTCCCCAAGTTCAGCATTCTTTGTACTACAAGAAAGTGTATTTAGCTGAACTCGGTTTCAATAGTCCGCGCATGAACCTCCATGCCATTGATAAATGTGAGCATGCTTTGGCATTAGTTGCAGACAATAGTAGTAGACCAGTAGGGTTTCACTTTTTATTAAAATTTGTAAGAAGTATTTAATTTTAATGGGGAACTCGGTGGCTGCTATAAATATTATGGCACAAGAGGGACCGCTGCAGTCAGAGAAGGCACGTTCCTGAGTGCCAGTGCGAAACATAAGTAAAGGGCTGACAGTGTTCCTTTAACAAAACACTACCATCTGGATATTCAGTTCAGAAGGGTATGCCAGTGTGGCACTGCTGTCTTGCAGAAACTTTCCCAAATAGGTTCTGGACCCAGCCTCCTAAGGTACTGCTCCAGAACCTGAAAATAGGTTCATATGAGAATCATTTTTATGTTGGCTCAGCTTGTGAGCCAGCCAACATATTGCAGTAGTAGCAGATTTGGAGGTGCGGTCACTGTGGGCGAATGCAGGGCACGCATCAGTAGGTGCATCCCTCATTCCCCAATAAGCGAGCATGCAGGCGCTGACACCAGATATACGTAAAGTGGCCACCAGATCTAACAAAAATGCTGCTGCAATAAGAGGCAAGCTTGTCATGCAGCGGCACACTAACATGCCTCCCGACAAGCCTTTCCTGGTAAAGCACCTCAATAAACATGGCAGCACTGACTGCTGCAGTGTAGAGTACCGACTTCAGGTGTGCCCAATCCCCCTGTCGGCATGCCCCAACACACTTAATTTGCAAATGGGGCAGCTCAATCCCCATCGGCATAATTCCCCCTTCCTCCCATTTCATGTGTGTGCCGAGAGGGTGCCCAATCCCCCTTGGCATCATGTGCCCCCCAAACAGTCTTTCTTTGCCTATGGGGGACCCAATTCCCATCGGCTTTAGTCCCCCCATCCCAGTTTAATTTACCAGTGGGGGAGCCCACTCCCCATCAGCATAATGCCCCCCCATTTGTTGTGTGCTGAAGGGGGTGCCCAATCCCCGTCGGCTCTTGTCCCCCCCTTCATCTTCGTATGTGCCGAGAGGGTGTCCAATCCCCGCCAGCTACAGCATCCTTAAAACATTTCAGGTGGCACACTGGGAGCCTACCCCAGTGTGCCAAATGCCCCTGCAAAAAAAAATAACCCGTCCCACAATGTTTTTTTTGTTTTAAAACCTGTAAATCAGAAAACGGTCCCTCATGGTCTGTCCTTCTCCCTCCCTCAACCTGCACCCACCCTCTGCATACCCCACCCCACTCACCCCACACTTACCTCTGGAGCCTGGCACAACGATCTTCGGTGGACCGGGAACACGTCTGCACTCTTTAAAGCTGACCACGAACTGAAGAAATGCCGGTAAACTGTATAATGTCATAAAAAGGGGTTTTTCAACGTTGGTGCATATCTCGGACATTTTGGGGAATTTTGACACCAGATTTTCAACATGGGGTTATTGTGACCCCTCCTCATGAAGTCAGTCACCGTCATGGCATTATTCGATCCCGAAAAGTGATTTCGTGGTCACTGTGTGGAATCACCTTTTGGGACCGATTAATGAAATGATAGTGCCACTGTTCATGAGGGAGGCTCTCAAAAAGCCTATGTTGCAAATTTAGTGGCAAAATTCAAAAAAATGGCTGTTTTATGAGCGTGTGTTGTGCAGTTTCCATGCACACTTGTAACTTCGTGAATTTGTAATATTTTCACTCCAGATTTTCAACATTGCCATTTTCTCACACCTCCTTATGAACAGTGCAGCTGTCATTTTACATATCCTGGCCGAAATGTGTTTTCGCATGTCCAGTGCAGAATAGCACAGCCACTGTGCAAAATCAGTTTTCGGGACAGTTTGACAAAATGACAGTGACACTGTTCATGAGCAGAGGTCCTAAAATGCCTATGTTGAAAATTTGGTGACGAAAGTCCATAAAATGACTGTGTTACAAGTATGCGTTCTGCAGTTTCCACACACCCTTGTAACTTCGCAAATTTGCAATATTTTCATGCCAGATTTTCAACACTGCCATTTTTTCACACCTCCTTATGAACAGTGCAGCTGTCATTTTTCACATCCTGCCCGAAATGTGTTTTCGCACCTGTGGTGTACAATGGCGTGGTCACTGTGGGAAATCAACTTTTGGGACAGATTAACAAAATCACAGTGCCACTGTTCATGAGGGGAGGTCCCAAAATGCCTATGTTGAAAATATGGTTAAAAAAGTCCCAAAAATAATTGGATTGCAGACGTGCGTTGCACAGTTTCCATGCATTCTCATGACTTCACCAATTTTTCATATTTTCACTCCAGATTTTAAATGTTGCCATTTTTTTACACCTCCTCATGAACAATACAGTTGTCATTTTCCACATCCTGCCGAAAATGTGTTTACGTACCTGTGGCGCCAACTAGCCCACTCGCTGTGCAAAATCACCTTTCAGCCAACAAACTGATAGTGCCACTCTTCATGAGGTGGGGTCACAAAAAGCCCATGTTGATAATTTGGAGTGAAAATACCAACACACACCTACAGCATTAGGGTTTCCAACTGTAACACCTCACCCTGTTCGGACTGACAGGCATCGAAGTTTGCCTTGGACTTTTCGGCCCCAAAGTTCACCTCATTCTCCTATACTGCACCCACCTCAGTGTATTTTCTTATGGAATGGGGTAAGTATAAGGTCCAAAGACCCCAAAGCACACCACGACACTTGTCTGTGTCTACAGGGTAGGGTGAGGTACAATGGCATGAGCGTTATAGCTGATGACCCAAAGGCACACGCCAACGCCTGTCAGTCTCTGCAGGGTGGGTGTGGGGTTGGTGTCAGTTCAATATGTCACTGCCATTCCTATTATGCGTCTCTAACTCCTGCACTACCAACGCCAATGCCAGCGAGGCAACATTCGGCATTGACAAATGCTTGTTATTACTTGATGCTGTTGCATCACAACTGTTGATAGGTGGTCAGTAACAAAAAGTTTTCTACAAAACTTTTTGCTGTCCGCCTTAAGTTGGTTAATGTTTTCCAAAATGTAATTACATTTTGTTATACATTTTTGGTAGCCAGTTAACTACAGTAATTTTAGTGGTCACAGCTCCCCTAGCTTTAGAAACAAATCTGACTGTTGGAGACAGCGAGACCAAAGTGTAGAGTTTGAACATAGTTCTAATTCTAAGATTTCAAAGTTAGTATAAAGTCTGTTTCCAGAGCAACTCAATCCAGTGGACTGATTGCTACTGTAAAGCTTACTGATGAATTCCTTAAGAAGAAACAACATCACTACAGTTAGTAATTTTTTCTTTTTTTTGCTGCAAGCCCAGTGCACCACATATTTGACACACCCAGTGCTTGTGATGTGGCCCCAAGTCTAAGGGTTCTATCATGATATTCAGATACATCGTATGTCATGCTTCCACATGAGGTAACAATAGGGCATGTACAAACAAATCCTACTGTAACCACCCAATCTCCTGGAGTTACTAGAATCTCCTCAGTATCAGTGCTAGGCAGGGAGAGGCAGCCGGTGATTAACTAGTTAAATGGTTTTTCACCTGCTCACTCTTTTGTTTACTTGGCCTCAACTGAGACTGAAGTGATGAGCTCATTTGGAACTCCCCACAGCAGCATAAGCATTGTGCCAGCTGTTGAGAAGGGATCTAGAATGTTGAGATGGGAGTCAGTGTGTGAGTCAGTGTAGAGCTGCGGTCTGAAGGGAGAGGAGTGAGAACTGCTCAGCTGTGGGCTCTGAGTTGAAGGCCCTGCATTCTCACCCTAGTTCTGGTATTCTCCAGCTTGCCAAAAGAAGTGGTGGAGACCTTTTCTACAGCAGGATTTCCTGATTTTCATCCAAGGAGGGGTGAAAAGGACTGCTAGTGAATGGATGCCAGACACAGATTGATCAATACCAGAAGGGACATCTGCCAGAACTAGACATATGGTGGATTCCCTGCAGGGGGAGGGCCTCAAACAACTGGTACAATAACCCACTAGAGACAGGGCTATCCTAGATCTAGTACTGACTAACAGGGAAAGGATCACAGATCTCCAGGTAGAAGGTCACCTGGGGGCCAGTGATCATCACATGGTATGGTTCAACTTGGCCACTAGAACAAAATCATCCCATTCCAAGGCAAAACTATGGGACTTCAGAGGAGCTGACTTTGGTAAGATGGCCAACAGAATTAAGCTAGACTTGACAAAAAGAAATACAGGTGAGGGGGTACAGGCAAGATGGGCAAGCATTAAAGATGCAATACTTGAAGCAACATCCCATTATGTTAGTGAGAAAAGGAAGTGCAAAAGAAGAAGGAAACCACTTTGGTTCTCAAGCACAGTAGCAGAAAAGGTCAGAGCCAAAAGGCTGGCCTTCAGGAAATATAAGGGAATGCAGCAGGATGAAGATAGGGAGGCATACAAATGAACCTCCCTAAGGGAAAGCAGAAATGCAGGCAAAGGCCCAAACTGAGGAAACACTAGCACAAACAGTAAAAGAAGGTGGCACAACTTTCTATAGATACATTAGTGAAAGAAGAAAGTCCAGAGGGGGCATTATTAAGATCAAAGGGGATAAGGGGGCATGTGAGGAGGAGGACCATGTAAAAGCATCTATCCTAAATAGATACTTCTGCTCAATATTTACTGAAGAGAAGGTAGGGCAGGGCCTACAGCTCTGCACCATGGACACAGGGGGGTGCACTAGTCACTTCATAAAAGAAAGGGTCCTACAAGAGCTTGATAAGCTCAGGGTGGACAAGGCAATGGGACCTGATGGCATACATCCCAGCGTACTAAAGGAGCTAAGGGAGGAACTAGCAGAGCCATTATCAGAACTGTTTAGAGAGTCTCTGAGCACAGGAGAGGTCTCAGAAGACTGGAGAAGGGCTCATGTGATCCCACTCCACAAGATTGGTAGCAGGGAGGAGGCAGGGAACTACAGACCAGTCTTACCTCAGTAGTGGGCAAGATTATGGAGACACTCCTTAAGGAAAGGATAGTGCAACACCTGGAATCCATAAGAGCACAGGATCCAAGACAGCATGGGTTTACAAAAGGAAGAACCTGTCAAACTAATCTCGCAGATTTCTTTGACTGGGTAACCAGAGTGGTGGACCAAGGAGGAGTAGTTGATGTTGCCTACTTTGACTTCAGCAAAGCTTTTGATACTGTTCCACATAGAAGATTGATTAATAAGCTGGGTAGGCTCAGGGTTGGTCAGACGGTCAACTGGGTGACAAACTGGTTGATGGGCAGAAAACAGAGAGTGGTGGTAAAAGGTATACAGTCAGAAGAGATGCAAGTCACAAGTGGGGTACCTCAGGGATCAGTCCTGGTGCCAGTCCTCTTCAATATCTTCATCAGTGACATTGCAGATGGACTGGAGGGTAAGGTTTGTCTGTTTGCAGATGACACCAAGACCTGCAGCAGAGTAGATGATCCAGATGGTGTGGGCAGAATGAGAAGACATCTGGATAAACTAGCAAAATGGTCAGAAGAGTGGCAACTGGGGTTTAACGCAAAGAAGTGCAAGATCATGCACATAGGGAAGAGAAACCCTGAAGCCACTTATAGGCTGGGAGGGGAGTTGCTGGCAGTCACAAGGGAAGAAAGAGACTTGGGCATCATCAATACCGATGACCTGAAATCATCCAAGCAGACCTCTAAAGCAGTAGGTAAGACTAGAGGGATGTTGGAGTGTATTAGTAGGGGTATCACAAGTCGGAAGAGGGAGGTAATAATCCCTCTTTACAAGACACTGGTTAGGCCCCATCTTGAGTACTGTGTGCAGTACTGGAGGCCACACCTTAACAAGGACATTAACCAAATTGAGGCAGTCCAGAGAAGGGCAACCAAAATGGTGCAGGGACTGCATCAGAAAACATATGAGGACAGATTAACTGAACTCAGTATGTATACCCTAGAGCAAAGGAGGGAAAGAGGTGATATGATTGAAACATTCAAACACCTTAAGGGCATTAACAAGGTGAAAGAGTCTAACATGGTTCAGTATAAGAAAAATAGCAGGACAAGAGGACACAGCTTGAGATTAGAGGGAGGCCAATTAAGGGGTAATGCGAGGAAGTTCTTTTTCACAGAAAGGGTGGTGGATACATGGAACAGACTACCTCAGGAAGTGGTGGATATGAATACAGTGCAGAGCTTCAAACAGGCATGGGATAGGCATAAGTGAGCAATAGAGATGAGTATGAATAGATAGGCCATTGACAGAGCAAAGGCCTATGGCACATTCATAACGTAGAAAAAGAAATGGGCAGACTGGATGGGCCTTTCAGTCCTTATCTGCCATCAATTTATATGTTTCTATGTTTCTATGGATCCAAGGGGCAATCCCCTTTTTGATCCAAGATGTTTTAAAGCTGCTTGACATGTCTAACAGGGAGTGGATTATGACTTTTGCTACAGAAAGCAAGTACATGTTCTGTTGTGTTCCACGCCCGTAGGGCAGGCACAGTTTCTGTTTCTGTAAGTACCGACATGTAAGACCGTCTTTGAAGTAGAGTTGGCTGAGGTGTGTGATGTCCAGAGGTATGACTATATCACACTGTTCGAGAGTTTTTACCTTTACACTACTGAGGTGGTGAATTTTGAATTCAGAGTGCTAGTTCATTCAAAAGTAATTCAAAGGATTCCAAATGTTCAAGGTGTAACTCTGAAAGCATGGCTGAGTGTGAATTTGGGAGCAAAGGGTGGGCAGAACCCCATCTGGAGTAACCAGTTCAGAACTAACAGGTTCAGTAAGGGCGCCCGGTTACTTTAGACAAATGGCCAAATGTCTGAAGAGAATTGCTACCCCCTGGAGTGGGTTACAGTTTCTTCTCTGGTTATGAAGAACAGTGTTAGTTCTTAGCAAATGTGTTTTCAGTTCTAGCCAGTGCCACTGGAAGCAATGTTCTATGTCCTACGTTATGCGGGATTACAAGTCCAAGTTGTTCTATGTCCTACTGAAGTGGGAATTCAAAAGGTTTCTGTCAGATACAGTCAATTTGGTTGTTCTGCAAGTTCCTAGTGCCAAGATGTGTAAACCTTGGGAGTCCAACCTTACTTTGATGAACATCTTTTGGAATAAAGTCATACTCTAGAACCCCAACTATGGTCTGGACAATTACGTTCTTGCTTCCTGTGTGAAGTTACTTGGTACCCCTCCAGAAAGTAGGTCTAGCACAGCCCTAGCAAAAATTATCTCCCCAGGACCTGGTTTTGCAAATACCAATTGGTTATTGTTTTTGTACACCCCCACCCCTTGATCTCTAGGAGAATGAGCCTGGTATACATTCCCAAAGCTAGGGGTGGTATCATTTCTAAATTCTGAAGTCTGTAGCCAGATTGGGTGCCAGGGGTGCCTACTGAGTAAAGTAGCAGTTGGGCGAGAGTTACAAAAATTGGGGCTCATCTGGTGATGTTTAACTTGGGGAGAGAATCAGGATAGTTTTGCTGAGGGTATGTTTAGCATCTTTCTGTCTGGTAATGGTGTAGCCCAAGTGGAAAGGAAGCTTTGGACAAGGGATTTGTGCCAAGAAAAATGTCACCCAAATGTGCTGCTTGTGTGCTTCCAGTACAGTAAAAGAACAGACTGCTGCTTGTATGTTTTCAACTTGTCAATGGACAGTAAACCATTGAAGTGTGTGTCCTGATCTCTGCATCAGAAAGTGCTTAAAGAACTTTTAAAATGCAATTTTCAAATGCTAAAAGGATTGTAGACCTTAGGGAATTGACTCAGATATGTGCCCTGAAAGTTTCATGTGCTTAGTGTGCAAACTGGGGGCTTCGCTAAAGAAAATGTCCAGAAACTGTGATAAAAATGGTCAAAACGGTGCTCCCGCTGCTGAAATTGCAGCAGAGAAAAAAAGTTACAGTTTGCAGTTTAAATTTGCTCCTGCTCAACGATCGCCATGAAGGAAGAGCTTGCGAGGAGAGAGGCTCATTTGCATGGCATCGAGTGATTGGTGTGGCTGCATCCAGTCCTGCCCCCTGGCAAGCATCTGTGTGCTACAGACTGTTCACAAAGGAGAGCGAGAGTGGCATGTAAGCTGGTTAGACCAAGATCACCATCGAGAAGCTTGTGAGCATTCTAAACTTTAACAAACAGACATATAAAGTGTAATTTTGGGCTCAACCAGTATTCCAACCGACTGGAGAGTGATCAAGGTGATCGTGGCTATGATCGGCAGGACCGCCAGCCTGTTTCATCCCAGAGGCCTTCCACAAATCGGCAACAGGCTGAAATGTTCCATCAGAGGGAACCAGCTACTGAATACAGTGAGTAAACAGGTAAACTGCAAACAAACTGTGTGAATGCAAAGCCAGCTAAATCTGTGTGCAAGCAGTGTGATTTATGTGCAAAGAAGGACTGTGAGTTGTAAAAGCAGGTGCGGCAAACAGTAAATTCTGAGCAATGAGAAATGGATTCAGCAACAGTAAATTTCTACGCAGCAGAACTGTGAGTTGTATATGTGGGATGCAGCAAACAGGCAATCCTGAGTGAAGAAAGACTGTGGGGCTTACAAGTAACTTTGAGCAACTGTAGATATGTAAATAGAATTTTTCTGAACTATGCTGATCGCAAAGTCAAGTTACCAGTTCTAAATCAGTATAAATGTGCTGAAATGTACCATCAGAGACAATCGTTTGCAGTTTAAAGTAATTTCAGTAGCCAGAAAGGTTGGAAACTCCATTTTTTGAACAAGTTGAACAGATGATGATGCATGAGAAAAGTTACAGATGCCATGACAGGGTGGGATCAGCAATGTAAACACAGGAGCAGGGAGCCATTTTGTGAGACCATATGTGACTAGTGAGCAATTCAGTAATGAAAGGTTTGTGTGTTTGCATTCAGACATGGCTTCAGGAGCACCCCGATACCCAGATCATGCCCGAGCTATAATCACCGAGAAGGTGGCAGCACTGAGAGAGGTAGAGAGAGAGCCTACTGTGGTGAAGGGTTACCTCCAGATGTAGCAATTCCTAGCTATCCAGTGAGACTATGCATTGTGTGTCTGAAGGCTGGAAGGGATGTGTTTCTAATACCCCATTGCTTGCACTGCCTTGCAAAATTTGGAATCAGCAGGGATAGAGTTCCAGAGAGGGTAACAAGAATTTGGTTGGCTCCCACATGGACCCTAGCAGGGGACCCTACCAGCAGCAGCATGCAGCGCCAAGCTGAACCTATTGGGGGAAAGTTCTACTGAGTGCGATACAGAAAGAGCAAGTAAAGTTGATGCTGATTCACTGCAAGGGCAGGAACAGAGAGAGGTTTCCATGTCTGTGTCCTAAATGGACAGTGCAAAAGAGGGATCAGTTGACCCATGGAATCAGGGTCTGAGTCCTAGCCTAGTGGGGAAGGACAAAGTACAAGAGACATTGAATTGTGAGGTGGCCACCTCCGCACCCAGTGAGGAATGGAATGTCTCAGGAGTGAGTACATTTGCTCACTCTTTGGCACAGATCATGAGTGATGAGAAAGAGGAGGATGAAGAAAAGTATCTTCATGCTGAGGGCTATCGTGAGTCACCCCAAACTCTTACCTCAGTGGAGCCTGTGACAACTGAAGAAGGCTCTCGAGACTTGTCCCAAGAAGTAGTGGAGGACAAGTTTTTTTGTTCTGTATGAAACACTGGCTCAACCAGGACTGGCCACCCCCAAGCCAGGTCATGGGCTGCAGACTAGTAAAGAGGAGAGACTAATTCATAGGAGGGCTGACGCCATGTATGGGAAGTCCTATCCTACCTTTCCTCACTGAGTGTGGGAGAAGATCAAACAAAATAGGCAATCCTGGCTTATGGAGAAGACAAGCAAGAATTTGCACCCAGAGGCATCAGAATGTGTAAGGGACAAAGTCATCAATGATAGCCTTAGATTCTGGAGACTGGGCAGGACTATGTTTATGGACACTGTACAAATTGTGGATGGGGCTGGGCAAGAGACATTTCACATCAACCTGGAATGCCCAGACGGTGTCAAAGTCCTAGCCCCACACCCTGAGTGGTACTACCCTTAATGGTTCCACTCCCTGTGAATATGCCCAGCATGCCTCGAGGAAGCAAGCAGCGGCAGGCCAAATGTCTGTCATCCAAAGCAACAGTATCTATGGAGGAAGATGCAGCTCTTCTGGTATCCCAGGATTTCTTCAGGTGTAACCAGCTTCGGCATCCCAGCAGTTTTCCTGTTCCATCATCTGGCCTTCCAGGACATCAGTCCAGCAGTTTTTCTCTTCTATCGTCTGGCCTTCCTGGACATTATCCCAGCAGTTTTCCTGTTTCATCATTTAGTTTTCCAGAAGCATCAGCCCTACAGTTTTCCTGTTCCACCGTCTGACCTTCCAGGACATCATCCCAGCAGTATCCAAAGATTCCATCTGGTCTAAGGGAGAAGGTCCTCAGCTCACAGAAGTAAGATGATCCTTTTATTTTGTTCTTCAAGGAGCTGGTAAGAAAACCTTTTTTATTTACATTAACTGACTTTGCAAAACACATCCTACATTTGAAGACTATCCAAGGGACTTTAATGTTTTTATCAAAGCCTTTCCCCATAGACTGCAGTGCTATACAGGCCCTGTCCTGTCCAAGAATTGTTCTTCTGCAGGCTCTGGCCTAGGGGAGACTCTTTAATGGACAATGCCTATGGGCACCGGTGACACTGGTCCCTAGTTTTGGACATTTTAGGGAATTCCATCCCCAAAATGTATTCTATAAATGTCTTCTTTCCAATTTTTTTTCACTTTTATATTTTTATAAAAAATTGTTTTTTGGGGGTTCTTTAGTGTTGGCTGGAGTTTTAGGCACTGTGTGAAATACAGAATGTGTTTTGTGTTTCTTCTCGTGCAGGTGTTCCCGAAGAAGAAAAGAAGAACAGAAGAGGGTGCTGGAACTTATCCGAGTTCCCCTTTTCTTAGTGTTTTAGAAATGCTTATGGTTAACATGTTTTTCTTCACAGGTATGATATTTTCGGAAATGTAATGCAATGCAGTGTATATTTTCCTTTGTTGTCCACAGGTACATTGGGAAGTTTGGGGGATAGGTTTTCCCCTGTAGGTAGCATAAGTCAGATAGATTTTCCCTAGAGGGCTAGGGGGATGGACAGGCTGGAGGTCTTATATCAAGTAAGGGCTTTCTATTCTGTATAACAGGGCATGCTTCAAGCAGTTTTCTTGGAGCCACTGATAATCCATAGATAGATCATAGGATAGGGGTTGAAGTTTCATCAGCCAGCCTCTGTTCCTTTAGTGCTGCCTGCCTGTGCCTAGCACATGGTAGGGGAGAACTTGCTTAACTACCCTGTAGGTAGGTAGGATGGCCTAGTGCTAGATGGAGATATGAGTGCTGACAGTCATTCTTCTAGTATGCGGTGAGTGTAACCACCCAGTCCCCTGGGGTTACTAGAATCCCCTCAGTATCAGTGCTAGGCAGGGAGGGTCAGCTGGTGATTAACTAGTTAAATGATTTTTCACCTGCTCACTCTTTTGTTTACTTGGCCTCAGCTGAAACTGAAGTGATGAGCTCATTTGGAACTCTCGCAGCAGCATAAGCTTTGTGCCAGCTGTTGAGAAGGGATATAGAATGCTGAGATGGGAGTCAGTGTGTGAGTCAGTGTACAGTTGCAGTCTGAAACTGACAGGAGTGAGAACTGCTCAGCTGTGGGCTCTGAGTTGAAGGCCCTGCATTTTCACCGTAGTCCTAGTATTCTCCAGCTTGCCAAGAGAAGTGGTGGAGACCTTTTCCACAGCAGGATTTCCTGATTTTCATCCCTGGAGGGGTGGAAAGGACTGCTAGTGGATGGATCCAAGGGGCAATCCCCTTTTTGATCTAGGATGTTTTGAAGCTGCCTGAAATGTCTAACAGGGAGTGTATTCTGACTTTTGCTACAGAAGGCAAGTACCTGTTTTGTTGTGTTCCATGCCCAGAGAAAAGGTATAATTTCTGTTTCTGTAAGTACCGACATGCAAGACTGTCTTTGAAGTAGAGTTGGCTGAGGTGTGTGTGATGTCCAGAGGTATGACTATATCACACTGTTCGGGAGTTTTTACCTTTACACTACTGAGGTGGTGAATTTTGAATTCAGAGTGCCAGTTCATTCAAAAGTAATTCAAAAGGATTCCAAATGTTTAAGGTGTAACTCTGAAAGAATGACTGAGTATGGATCTGTGAGCAAAGGGTGGGCAGAACTCTATCTGGAGTAACCAGTTCAGAACTAGCAGGTTCAGTAAGGGCACCTGGTTACATTAGACAAATGGCCAAATGTCTGAAGAGAATTTCTACCCCCTGGAGTGGGTTACAGTTTCTTCTCTGGTTATGAAGAACGGTGTTAGTTCTTAGCAAATGTGTTTTCAGTTCTGGCCAGTGCCACTAGAAGCAATGTTCTATGTCCTACGCTATGAGGGATTACAAGTCCAAGTTGTTCTATGTCCTACTGAGGTGGGAATACAAAGGTTTTCTGTCAGATACAGTCAATTTTGTTGTTCTGCAAGTTCCTAGTGCCAAGATGTGTAAACCTTGGGGGTCCACCTTTACTTTGATGAACATCTTTTGGAATAAAGTCACACCCTAGAACCCCCAACTATGGTCTGGACAGTTACATTATTGCTTCATGTGTGGAGTTACTGGATACCCCTACAGAAGATATGTCTAGCAT
Source organism: Neoceratodus forsteri (assembly GCA_016271365.2). Lineage (NCBI taxonomy): Eukaryota > Metazoa > Chordata > Ceratodontiformes > Ceratodontidae > Neoceratodus > Neoceratodus forsteri. The sequence goes on along the minus strand of CM057450.1, from coordinate 1,272,154,174 downwards.
AGACCTAGCAAAACTTCTCTACCCAGGACCTGGTTTTGTAAATACCAGTTGGCTATTTTGTACACCCCCACCCCTTGATCTTTAGAGGAAATGAGCCTGGCATACATTCCCAAAGCTAGGGGCCGTACCATTTCTAAATTCTGAAGACTGTGTCCAGTATGGGTGCCAGGGGTGCCTACTGAGTACAGTAGTGGGGGGGGTTACACTAGGATTATTGCATTATTGTACTGTTTCACAGTTTGAAATGTGTCATGCTATGGAGCTTGGTGATTTTGCATTTGTCACTACAGAACTCTATAAATAAAAACTTTAAAAAAAGTAGTAGTGCAGTGCATGGTGTGGGAAGGGGGTTATGGGCAGGCAATTGGGTCCTGTTTAGGAATGTAAGTGCAGAAAGCAGAGTCAGACTCAGACACAAGGCTTGTTCCAGGACATGCAATGCAGACAGGAAAGCCGGCAGGCAGATAATCAAATCACCAGGAGAGCAGGGTCTGGCAAGATACAGTAAAACCGACTTGGTAGATCACAAGCGGGGGGGTGGGCATGCAACCTAGAGCAGCTTCCAAAAAGGACTGGCAAGCTTCAGCTCAACAGCAACAAGTTAGCATGATTCCAAACAGGGTCAGTGTAAGCAGGGACAAAACAAACAAGCATTTGTCAATGCCGAACGTTCACTGTTGGTATTGCTGGTGTACCTGGTCTTGCTTGTACACATTTTTACTACATATTTACCCAGGACAGAGCAGATGAGATGCAATGTCTCATTTTCAGTGGTGTCCTGCTTTGACACATTGTTAGATTATAATTACCCAGGATTGGGCAGCTGAGAGGCACTATCTAATTTTCAGTTGGCTCCTACATGTTGACCCCAAATGTCCAGCATAGTCTTTTTTTGACCTGATGTTAAGATCAAAATAGGTGGAAGTTTTTAAAATCCCATCCGAAAGGTGATTTTGCTGTGCGACTGAGGAAATAAGGTTCAGAGGTGATCCGAGAAATGATACCTGCTATGTGTTTAGGAGGTAATACAAGGACATGCTGAAATATTAGGGGCCAACATTTGCAAAAAATAAAGTTATGAGTAAATGTTGGAACAATTTAATTCCTCATAACTTAGTTGGTTTTTCATATTTTACCCCAACTTTTCAACATAACCTTTTTATGACCACCCCTTCTGAGCATGACAGGTGTCATTAAAACAATGGCTGAAAGGTCATTTTGCACCACAAGTGTTAAAACACATTTTGGGTAGGATTTGAGAAATGACAGCTGTTGTATTCATGAGGTAGTGTGAAAAATGGCTATGTTGAAAAGCTGAGGTCAAAATATTGAAAATTACTATAGTTACAAGCATGCATTGAAACACTCCAACATATTGTAGACTCATAACTTTGTTGTTTTCTTATATTTTTACCCCAAATTTTCAACATAGCTTTCTTATGACCCTACATAGCCTTCTTATGAAGGTCTGTTATTGGCCTGTGCTGTACTGTACTGTTAGGGGCCTGTAGTTGCTAGTTTAGCCCTATCCCACTCCACTCCGTCCCTCCTGCCTGCTTTTTCCTACTCATCGCCCTCCCCCACTCCTACCTTTCTTCATACGGGCAGGCTTGGACACCAAGACACGAGCCAGGTGTGCACCCAGCCGTGTCCAGCCTATGTTGGATGTTCACCCCAGAGGGATGAAGGTTTGCCTGGCCCTCTCCCTCTCTGTCTATAGGCTCTCTCCCCCTTCCTATTCCCCTCCACACTAGTGTTTACTCCCCCTTCTCCACTTTCTCCCTCCTACCTACTTCTGCTGCTCCTACCTTTCTCTTTACAAGCAGACCTGGAAACCGAGACATGGGCTGGGTGTGTACCCAGCTGTGTCTGACCCTTGTGGGGTATGCACCCCAGAGGGACAAAGGTTTGCCTGTCCCTCTCTGCCTTTAGCGCTCTCCACACCTACTCCCCTCCACACTAATTCTCTACTACCCCCTCTTCACTTTCTTCTTCCTCCCTGCTTTCACTACTCCTTGCCCTTACTGACCCCTACCCTTCTCCTTTGAAAGCCAGGAAAACAGGACACAGGCTGGGTGTGCACCCTGCCATGCCTGGCCCTTGTAGGGTTTGCATCCCAGAGAGATGAAAATTTGCCTATACCACTCTGCCACACTACCCCTCCTCTCTTTCCTATTCCCCTCCACTCTAGTTCTCTACCCCACCTTGCCCTCACTGATATAATTATTCTTTCACTCCCTTTCACCCTAGCCTTGTGGAAGTATTATTTATTCTCTATGCGTATGTCTATTACGCATACTTTCCAAATGCACAGTGTTTTGCACTTCAATTTGTTCTCTGTAAGATGTTTAATTTCATACATTTTATTTTTATTTCACATAAAACCATTTAGGCAGTGCCTGTTGTCAGAGGATTTAGTGTCGGGGACAACAAAAACAAGAGTAACAGTGATTGGTAGAACAAGTGTTACAGGGATTGGTGTAGTACAATTTCAGAGAGGGACAGTAGACAGTACAATCTGAGCACACTCCTCAATGCAGTTTAGGTCGGTGCAGTGTCATGCAAATAGTTCCACACATTTCCATGTACAGTAAAAGTGCCGTAGCATAGAATAGGCTCAGAGAGTAGAGGGATCCTATCATTCAAAGCAATTGCAGGTCTCAGGAGGACGGAGGAGGGAGAGCAGTTTGGTCTTGAAGAGGCTGGTCGAGGGAAAAGTCTTTAGGAAGACACATAGGTTATTCCATTGCCTAGCAAATCTAAAAGAGAAGCAAGATTGTCCTAAGGTGGTTCTCCTCCTTGGGAGCAGTAAGGAACGTTGTTCAACTCCTCATATGGAGTAATTATTATCTATGGTGGTAAAAATTAATGTTAGCCAGGGGACAATTGTCCATGTACAGCCTTGTGACCAAGGAGAAGTTTGTAGTAGACCAGCCAACTATCAAAATCATGCCAGTTTAGTGACCTGTAGAGGATACAGGTATGCATGTCAGGTTTAAGGCCCAAGGCAAACCGGCATGCCCTATTGAAGAGGCTCCTGACTATGGCTAGGACAGTGTCGCAAGCAGAACCATATACAGTAATCCCATAACCAACAAGACTAATTATGAGACTGCTGTCTTATTTTAGGGATGAACTTGTGTCTGTGCCTGTATTGCAGACCTAGCCTGTGATTAGCTGTTTTTATTAATATGTCAACATGCGTATTGAAAGTCATCCCACTATCCAATATCATGCCTAAGTACTTGAACATTAATACTTGTTCGAGCTGGGAGCCCAAGTCAGTAACACTGAAGAGGACAGGTATCTTGTTTAGCCTGTTCCTAGTGCAAAATAGCATGCATGTGGTTTTCTGTTTATTCATGATGAGGGAGTTAGCAGTGAACCAAGCCTATACTGCATTAAAATCCAGTTGCAGTTTGTGTTGAAGAGGGTGTTACCAGGTGTGGATATACAAGATAACACATACAAGGCAGATTCAGATCTCAGAGCATAAGAAATGCCCAGAGGCATTTGTCATTTTATTTTGTCATAAAATGAAAGAATATATTTGCAGAAATCAATTGAAAAACATCAAAATAAAGGTTAGTTACTTCAAAAAGGCAACAGCTTTGCTTAAGCAGACGCTAGGCTTTAATTAGCATGACCAGTATGAGCCCACACCACTGGGAGGTGGGCAAGCAATGTGAGAAGGCAGTAAGGAGAGCTGGTGGGTTACTGGGATGCATAGGGAGAGGCATCACCAGTAGAAAACAGGAAGCTGTTATGCCTCTGTACAGATGGTTGGTGAGACCCCATCTGGAGTACTGCATAGAGTTCTGGAGACCCCATCTCTGCAAGGACATGGGCAGGATGGAGGCTGTCCAGAGGAGGGCAACTAAAATGGTGCAGGGTCTGCACCAGAAGATATACAAAGAGAGACTAAAGGAGCTTAATATGTATACTTTGAGGAAAGGAGGGAGAAGGGGGACATGATAGAAACTTTCAAGCACCTCAAGGGAATCAACAAAGTCCAAGAGGGTAGCATCTTTCAGAAAAAGAGATGTGCAAGAACAAGGGGGCACAATTTGATGATGGGGGGCAGCTCAGAGGTAATGTGAGGAAGTATTTTTTCATGGAGAGGGTTGTGGATGCATGGAACAGCCTTCCTGAGGAGGTCGTGAGTCAAAAACAGTGGGGGAATTCAAGAATGCATGGGACAGACATAAGGCAATTCTAGTGGGAGATAGGAGGAAATAGGCTGTTTGTTAACTAGGACCTGCAGGACAGATTTGCCTAATTTCACTGCAATTTTGGCTGAGGTGGGGTCTCAAAAAAAGCCTTTTGAAAATTTGGGGCAAAAATACTCAAAAATTACTCAGTTATGCTACTAAGTTCAAAACCCCACTGAAATACATTGAACCACATTCCTGATTTCTTCAGTTCATGGTGCAGCATTGAAGAGTGAAGACATATCTGTGGTCCATAGAGGATTATGGTGCTGGACCCTTGGTAGCTAAGTAAGGTCTTGGAGGAGTGTGGGGTGGTGAGTGCTGAGTGGCAGGCTCGGGGGGGCAGTAATGGCAGTGGCAGCAATAGACACTGATGGACGGTTTTCTTTACAGAATATTTAATAAAAAAGTAATAGGGAAAGTGTTTTTTTTATTTCAGGTGGTGGCACTGGGAATTAGGCCCCCAGTGTTGATGTTATGTTTGTTGGGGGCGCTGGAGGGAGGGTCGGTGGGGAACTAACAGTGGTGGCAGCAACAGACATCAATGGATGGTTTTCTTTACAGCATATATTAAAAACTACTAGGGACAGTTTTCTTTATTTTGGGTGGTGACACTGGGAATGGGGCACCTCCAGTGTTGGTGTTATGTTTGGGGGGGCTGAGTGGGGGGGTCAGGTGGGGGGACTAACATCAGTGGCAACAACAGACATCAATGGATCATTTTCTTTTTTTGCGGGGTGTAATTTAACCTCTGAGGGACGGTTTTCAGTAGGTTGATCATGACAGATCTGCTGTGCTTGCTGGGTGGCATTATGCAGATCAATGGAAGAGCTGACCTATGATTGGGTCAGCTCTCTCCTTTGAACTGCAGAAGTTTCCACCCAGCAAGCCAGAATAGTGTCATGATCAGCCTGGCTGATGATTGGTGTGACACTGACGAGCCCCTTGCAGACCGCTCTGTGTTGGACTGACAGTGTCATACCCCTCAAAAGCCACTCTTGTAACAAAGTGTTCACTGCATGTGCACACATGGCAAACATAAAAATGCCCACACTCCACTGGAACATGGTAACAAATAAACTGCTGTAGTAGAAGCACATATAATGCCAAAAATGCTGTTTCTTTTGTAACTGAAAAAGTGAACTAGTTGAGAGCTACAGTAACTGGTACCCCAGTGCCTTGAACCTGGGCAATACTTCATCAGAGGGTAGTGTTTTAATAGTAGAGGTAGTCATTTTTATTTGCTTAGTGTCCATTCTCTGCGGTATAGAGCACTCTACATATAAGAACAAGTGAATCAATAAAACCATAAAATGAAAACAAAGGAATAATAATTAAAAACAATAAATAAAGCAGTAAATGTAATAAAATAAGATAGTAAAACATCAGCCAGTACAGGGGGAGGCCCTTAACTATCCCAATGGCCTCCCTAAACAAACAGGATTTCAGACACCTCTTAAAGGCCCCAACCAAGGGGGGCCCCCTCAAGGATCTTGTGAGCAAGTTCCACAGGGCTGGACAACTTCAAATGCATGATCACCCAATGAATTTAAGCCTATTAGTGGGAACTGCCAGATGGACGACTTCAAAGGAAAAGAGAGGGTGAAGGGTCTGGTAGGGAATCAGGAGGTCACTCAGATAGCCTGAGCCCAGTCCGTAAAAGGTTAGCAAACTAACCTTGAAGGTGATTCTCCATTTCACTGGCAGCCAGTGAAGGTCATGCAGAACCAGGGTCACATGACAGAACCTTGAAAGGCCAATCAGTAACTTGGCTGCTGCATTCTGCACCAACTGCAGGCAGAGTAGGACCTCCCACTAACCCCGAAATAGAGGGCATTGCAGTAGCTGAGTCTGGAAGTCTCAAACGTGTGTACTAGTGATGGCAGATCATCTGGGTAGATCAAGGCTTTAATCCAGTCAATGTTTCTAAGATGGCAAAAGTCACTCCAGGCTACAGACGAAACCTGAGCCTCAAGTATCAATCTTTCATCCAGAACGATGCTCAGATTCTTCACCTTAGCAGAAGCTACACGTCTGGAGGGATCAAGCAGGAGGCCAGTCATCTCCCTTGTACACTCCACACCCTGCCAACAACCTGGTTCAATCACTAACCAGTTGGAGGACATTCACTTGTGGAACTCAGCCATGCACAAATTTAGTACCTCATCCACATTAGGCATCAAGAATATCTTGCCTTTTATACCCCTATCTTAAGAGTAAATACATTTCATCCTATAACCTTCTGAGTGGCTAAACTGTGTCGGGGGTGTTCTCATTGCTTGTGTTTCATATTAGAACGTGCTAATCTCTGTGTATAAAAACAGAGGTTTGCACAAGTTTCCTTTTTTACCCTGTGGCCATTTGAACTTTGCCCCCACCTCCCCACCCCGTGTTCCAGCACCTATGCATGAGGCACAGTCCCAGACCTGTAGCTTTGTCTTCAATCTTGAAGACAGGGGCTGGGTAGGACATGGAAATTAGAGCTGAAAAAACCCTTAACACTATTTCACCTTCTGTTTGTGACTTTGTAACCCTAATATATGCCTTAATGTATTTTTTTGTACTGAATGTAAAATGTAAATGGAGATGTGTCTAAATATAATGCTTTCAAAAGCGTGACCCTGATATGTCAGCTGCACTTTCAATTCAGTAAAATTACTGTATACTTACTTCTAATACGCAAAGCTGTATTACCAGTACTTGTAACAGTGACAGCTACATTTCAAAGAAATAAAAGTTACAATCTAATCACAGATAACGACCGTTCTATTTCTTTTACTTGCCTATCTTTTCTCCCAGTCTGTGATAGCACCATGATCTATGATAAATATTGTTAGATCACTTTGGCATTTATTAATGCAGTCTCTTCATAAATACCATGTGTTTGAAAGCAATCAGCTGCTGTAAATATGTAGCCATCTTTGATCTCAGCTTCAAGGATTTCTGCACTTCCACAGAACTGATCTAGTACATTCAAAATTAATGCATTTTAGAAACATCTAAGCAGGAAACTTATATTATGGCATAATTTAAATAAAGTAAAAAATTCCATTACATTTATTGATATATATTTTCTTTGCATTAGAGACAACCATAAAAGACATACAGCGCATGGTTTAGGAAGAACTTTCTGCTTCAAAGACTACTATTGCTGGAGCACATTGCAAATTCACACTTCTTCGTGTGGTGCATCATAATCATTTCTGTGGCAACAGATTGAGCTGCTACAAGCAGTATACAGAATTAGGTCACTGTATGGTAAAACAGAACAAGCAGGTGGTAGTGAGGGCAATGGCTAATGCCTAAACAAACATTTATTTAATTGGCAGTGCGATAGAAGAAAGAAATGTACTGGAAACAATAACAGATTTGGTTTGAATATTTCATTTTTAAGTCCATCCTGGAGTAAAAATCTCTTCATTGCAAAACATAATTTATTTACGCTGCTCCACTTTCGGTTCCTGTGTACTGGAAAAAAGGGTTAAGCAAGTGCAGTATTAGCGAATGCTGTACTCTCAGAGTGTGCCATCCTTTGGATGAGACGTTAAACCGAGGTCCATCTGCCTTTTCTGGTGGTTATTCAGGTGGACTTCAAAGATCTCATGGCACTTCCAGGGGAGTAGGGGTATTGTTATTTAAAGAAATATCAGCAAATTCAAAACATACAGAGTATCAAAAAAGAAAAACCATACCCCTAACAAAACTAACAGATACTGAACAAACCATTCTAAACCAACATTCTTGCATTGTTATTCTCTCTTCAAAAGAAAACTGCAAAAAAAAAACAACAAAACTAAAACATTTGGGCCAGGATTCACAAAATTTTGCCTTGGCACAAACCCAGTTGTGCATGAGCAAACCAGGTTTTGCGCCAAGAAGGTATTCACAAAAGCCCGGTTTGCATGCTCAAAGTGGGTTTACAGCAGGGCAAAGTGAGGAGGGGGTCGCAATGTAAATGAGGGGAAGGGGACATGCATATCAGGGCAGTCTGATACACAAAGCATTTGCTCCATGCAAGGGACTTTTACAGGGTTCCCTTGCATGGAGCAAATATCGTCGACTGAGACATTGCTTTAATCCTGCATGACCATAATGGCTGGGGGAGATACTATGGCACCCCGCTCCCCCATGCCGATTGCCGGTCCAAAGTTATCATCACCATCTTCCCTGGTGCTAGTGCCCCCACCCCAATGATTGCCAGTACAAAGTTCAAAGTAACAGTTTTCTTTGGTGTCCAGTGGTCTCTCCCCTACCCAATCACCCACCCGAGGTATATGAACATTTCACCTGGTATCCAGTGGTCCCTCCCCTTCCACCTGATCACCCAACCAATGTATGGACACTGTTTCAAAGCTGTTACAGTATGCACTCATTGACACCTCATGTATGTGCTCATTGACATCTCAGTTGGTGGCAGGCTGTGGTGGAGAGAGGAGGGCTGTGCTGGTCACCAGCTCAGAACTAGGATGGGGGACTACCTGCTGGGGTGGGGGGGTCTGCTAAATGCCAGGGAATATAATATTTTTGTTTTCTATGTGGCTTTTACTGGGGATCGGGGATGAGGGATCTGCTGGATGCCAGAAAATGGTTTGAATATGTTATACAGGGAATTGGGATGGGGAAACACTGGATACTGGGAAACAATGTCCGTGCCTCCTGTGGGTGATTGGGTGGTGGTGAAGGGACCACTGGACACCAAAGAAAATGTTTATATCTATCAGGCAGGTGATCAGGTGGGGGAGGGACCACTGGACACCAGGGGGAATGTTCATATACCTCGGGCGGGTGATTGGGTGGGGGGAAGGACCACTGGACACCAGGGAAACTGTTACTTTTAACTTCAGACTGGCAATTGATGGGGGGGACCACTAGCACCAGGGAAGATGTTGATTTTAACTTTGGACTAGCGATCAGCGGGGGGGGGGGAACACTAGCACCAGGGAAAGTGAACTATATTACTGTAGGGCTGGCAATTAGCAGGTATGGACACACTAAACTCCATCGCAGCCCATGTAGATGGGCCCATAATGGGCATGCAAACAGTCACATAGCACCTTGCATGCCCAGTGGGCTCATTTATATGGCTGCTTTTGTCAATTCCACATAGTGCAACTGCGCTATACATTGCAGGGCCATTCTCCGGGATGCATTTCAGGGCAGCGCTAGTGGGGTTAGAGGTAGCAGTAAGGATGGTTATCATTGCTTTCTCCTGTCCCTAGTCACAGTCAGAAAGTGCAGGTGCATTATCCAATTGTGAATAGTGGCCTTTGATCCCTGGACAATCGCAAAGTGCAAAGTAAACTTTTGCATTGTACTTTGTGATTTTTTTTTTTAATCTAGCCCTTGATCTAGAGAGAAAGAGGGAAAAACAGGAAGTAAACCAAGAAAGAAACCCATCACAAAGAACAAAAAAACCTCTGTCTCCTTTATATATACAAAAATCAAGCCAACCAAAAGACCCCTTTCCATAACTGATGGAAAAGTGTAGTTAAGAAAGTACATTAAACTCCCTTTCACATATGTTTATAAGTTTATGTTTTACCATTGTAACTACCACTTTTAAGGGAATTGCTTTCTTTTGTAAAACAAATTGGTATCTGGCTTGCCAAATACTCCACTTAATATAGTGGTAGCCCTCACCTTTTTCAGTTATTTTGTGCCATGGCTGTAGGCATCAGACTCGCGTTATTGGGGTTTTTATCCATTTCATTTCAACATCAGAATTTTTCAAACACCAAAGTTTCTACAGTAGACTGCAGATTCAGCTATTCCTCATTTATACTGCACATGCATCACCCTCGAGCATGGGCTGGGGACAGCAATATGCAGCGTACCAGGTAATAGGTGATGTAGCTCAATAAGTACTCTAATACACACTTTGTAACCATACATTACTGTCCTGTGCTTTAGCGGTACTAACGTTTATTCACAGGTTATGCAGTAGGTCCCCTCTAATGTTTCCTACCTTAACTGCTTCATCCCTTAGCTCATTCATAGGCATGTTTCTACTGTGCTTCAACCTAAAAGCTATTTATCATGAACACCCACCCACCCCACCCAGAAAATTGACTTTTCCTTCAAGTACAGACCAGTGCTTCTAGGGTAGTTAGGTGACCTTTGAAATGCTCTGTACCATTCCCAACTGAATACTTAATGATTTAGCAGGCCAGGGGATACAGCTTTGACTGAGGTGAGGGGGAAGGGGGCCCTGGTCTAACAACAGGTTTAAGTACAATCCATTCAAAATCCCAGTGATAACTCTGTACAGTTTTAAAGTGGGACACAGCTAGTGGGCATCACATAGCATCTGGCCACAAGTGCTGTATAGAAATCCCAGAGATAGCTCTAGGCAGTTTAACAATGAAACGCAGGTAGTGGGAAAGAGCAAAACAGCAGTTTTACTACAAACAACATAAAATCATTAACACTCTGAGGGGGAGGGGGCCCTGGCCAAACAGCTGTTTTACTGCAAAGAACTCAGAAACGTGTTTAACACTCGGGGGGGGGGGGCTGGTCAAACAGCAGATTTAAGTAAAATCAATTTGAAACTCCAGGGATAACGCCGCAGAGTTTTAAAGTGGGTACAGGTAGTGGGCATCACACAGCATCTGGCAACAGACACTGTATTGAGTGGAACTTTAACTGTAAACCAGTCAAACCCAGACTCCCAATGGTATGACAGACCTGTTAGGCAGCATGTTATTGCCCACCAGAATAAAAATGAGACAGATGTAGTACAGGATACAAACTTTTATTGCAGTACTGTAAACATATTAAATTATTGTAAACCTATTAATATTTCTTAATGTATCAGATCAACAGATGCACAAATTTGATGGGTGCAGAGCCTAGTCTTCCCCCTCCTCCTCAGAATCCCTGCTGGAAGTCTTGGGGGTGGTGGTAGTGGACCCATCTCCATCAACACCATATGGCAGAATGGACCGCAATACCCCTGAAATGAGAAGTACAGAGAGGACAATCATGAGCGGGCTGCACAAGCAAGGTTGCAACTACAGTATATACAGCTGGCATATAGTGCACACTGTGCCCCCCACCCTGCCACTACATTTGATGGCTCCTCCAGGGCCTCCAACCCCCCCATGTCACCCTTGTAGGGAGCGTCCAAGCTGTCTACCCTCCAGGAGAGAAAGTCAGAAATGTATAGTGGTTACGGCTTCTTCCAAGCCACCACCACAGATGTGGGCCTATCTAACTGATCCCACCCTTCCTGGGCTATCTGTCCTGGATGTCCATGGAAGTTCTGTGGAGACATAAAAATAGAGACAACATCAGCAGCAACGCACATACACACAACAGGGAAAACATGCACCAGCAACCCATGACAGGTGGGTACTGGACCTACATCTGCAAGCTCAATCACCTGCCAGATCACTTCCCCTGCAGGGACTCCTGGTACATTGGGAGGGACACCCTGCACAGCTTTCAGGAGTAGATGCCAAACCTCCCCACACTCCCCACTGACACACCTTGCCTTGCTGCCATGATGCATTCAGGACAGGAATGTACTGAATCAGACCAAGACAGCACACTGAATGTCAAAGATCACGTAGGTGAGTGGTCCTGCAGGGGTGACATTTCAGGAAAAATGGGGTGAGCCAAGTTAAACACAACTTTACACATTAAATGTACAGCAAGTGCAGCAGCATCCAACAGAGTAGCACAGCAGAGGAGCAATTCAATGCCACTAACTCCACTCCAGTTATAAATGTTGGCACCCATTCAAGCATCCACCCTCCACAAAACAGGTGGAACAGGAGTCAGCATCAGCATCCAACAGGTACTGTATTACTGGGCATAGTGGTGCTTTGGTGTGTAATGTGCGGTTGTGGCAGGCAGCTTCTGTTCCACAGTTGGAGTTCCATCACCCCTGTGACTTGATTCAGAGATTAAACTTGACCTGTTGTCTGGGAAGCAGAAAGCAGCTGGACAGCTCAATGTGTGCATAGGGTGAAAATGTTAAGAAAAGAACTATCCAAGGCAGCAGTTACCATATGCACCCAAAAAGCAGAGCTGGCAATGCTGCCTACTCACCTTCATCAAGAGGAACTCTCAAAGGGGGGTCGTCCATGTGTATTTCTTCCACTCCCTGGGTATAATAACATTTGAAAACAACCATAAAACTGTCAGTTGTCTATGCTTTACTTTCAGATCGATGGCATGCAGGACTGGCATGAAACTAGATTTTTCAGGAAAGTAAAGCATCATGAGATACGTTAACCATCTTTCATGACTGCAGTTGAAGACAGGGCTTTGCAGCCTTGGATTTCTGTGACACCTCACCCCCACAGCCAGGATTAGAAAACCTGAAATCACACCTCGGGATGTTGCCCGGCTAGGTGCTGGAACCTGAAACCACAATGATATAGGATATAACACAACCTGTGGTACTATACAGTAGTTCTTCAGAATTTGAAGCCAACCTTGGATGTCTTTGACACCCATCCCCCACAGCTGCAATTAGCAAACCTGAGATCATGGCTCAGGATGCCGCCAGACTAGGTGTTAGATGCTGACACAGCAAAGATGTGGGACACAAAAAAATAACACATACTGTAGGAATGAAAAAGTTTCATTTTATTAAAGAGACACTGTCAGCTTTTTGAGAGTTTTTAAGATGTTCTGTTTTTTTACCTGTAGTCTACTGCTTTTCAGATATATTATACTGGGCCCCTGGTTTTTATATATTGACTTTTTTTTTAAATATCAGAAAAATAGTTACCTGAGCAGGCTGTCCTTTTGCATGGCTTCTGATCCAGAAGTGTGTTCATGTTAGAATCATGGTCCAGAGGCACCAGTAAACATGTGCATGCACAAGTACTTTGTTTTGTAGGCAAATTCAGGTAAAGCTATACATTGAATGAATTCTGGACCCTTAATATGCCAGGCAAAAGGGCAGTACACTCAGGTTACTGTTTTTTTCTGATATTTTACATAAAAAGTCAATATATGAAAATCTGTTGTCAGTACAACATAATTCAAAAGCGAGAAGGCTACAGGCACCATAAAAAGAAACATCCTAAAAACACTCAAAAAGCTGACAGTGTCTCTTTAAGTGGTCAAACTGAAAAAAGGCTGTTCCGTTATCATTATTTTTATACTGCAGTGATGCGATCATTCGCACAAATAAATACGTGTTTTAGGTCATTATCTGTACAAGAGAAACAGAAAGACCACACATGTAATTAAACACATAGGGCCAGATATTCAAACTTTAGCCCCGGGGCTAAATTAGCACTGCATGGCATACTACATTAGCCCTGAACCATTAGCAAGATATATTCAAAGGAATAGCCCCGGGGCTAAACCTGCTGAATATAGCTTGCAAAGGAAGTAATGCAAAAAGGGCTGGGAGTGGCAGTGCTAAAATAGCCCAGGAAATAAGACAGCTCTGAATACAGCAACAGAGAAGTGTAAAATGCAACAGCAGCTCAGTGGACACAGAGGTGGAGTAAGACAGAATTGAAGCTGGTGGACAATGTGTGTGATAGCAATGAAGTGTTGCACAACAACAGCAAACAACAAAGCAGGCCACACACTGCAGAACTGTGCTATGCTTTTGAGAGGTTTGCCCTGGGCTAACTCAATGGCACAGTGCTAACACATTAGCCCAGTGCAAACACATTAGCCTGGGGCAAAAGTTTGCTATATTCAAAGCCCCTATGCAAATGAGCCTACTCAGGCAATCCATGGGCAAACAGCCACATTAGCATCTCATTAAGTCCTGCTTAGCATACATTAGCATGAAGATTGCCTGGTGGTATTCCGTGGTGCACACAGCTCCACCTGTAGGTCAGACTGGAACTACAGGTCAAAAACCACAGGCTGGACGGTGCCCACAGCTCCACCTATAGGTTAGCCTGGGAGTACAGGAGCCAGCTGGATCTGCTCACAGCTGCACCTGTAGGTCAGCCTGGAAGTACAGGTTGGAAGCTGCAGAATGGGGTATGCACACAGCTCCACCTGTGTATGCCACACCTGAAAACAGCTAGGTAGCTGCAGGCAATGGGTGTCAGCAGGCCTATATGGTGCAAAACATACAATCATTCAGCACTGCCATGAGGGGAACAGATGCTCTGCATGAGGGACAATGAGGGGCACAGATCCCCATAATGAGGGACACTTATGCAACCATAGGGATAGAAGCTCAAAACACGTGGCAGGCAGTGTGTACCTGTATAGTCCTGTGTCAGAAGCATAGTACACTAGAAATATGTGCTGTAATGCTCAAATGTGCAGCACAGACAATGTGTAAGCAGTACCTGTACCTTGAGGGACAAATGTGACACAGAACTATCATGAGGCGTACCATGAGGGACTTCCCACACAATCAGGGACAGCCCAGATATATGACCTACTGTACCCTGCAAAGAACAGTATCCACTGGAGCATACAGGGGCAACATGAGCTCCAATTCCCTTTGGGGTCTGTTTTTCTGTCCCCACACAGTGACTGATTGTTTTTGTAACTGGATTTCTGGACTTTTCTGCATGGGGTTTTGGGGTGTCTAATTGTGTTACCTTAAGGGCTGGTTTGTTGCATGTCTCTACCGATAATCTAGCACTATTATCCTGTGTTTTAGAAGTCTGTAAATGCTGTGTTTAGAGTGCTTACCTTCTTCAGCTTTGTTTAGAAACTGTAGCGTGTGCCATCTTGCACATGTGCAGTAGGGTCCTGAACTAGCCCGCTGCATACTAATGTAATTCCTTTGTTCTCTTCCCTTTATAGGCCCCGAAGCACCCCTCTCCCCTCACAACACTGCCCAGCAGAGGAGCTTGAACTTGGAGATTGCTGAGAGCCTTTAAGAGGTAAATTCTCCTGCTCTACCACTTAACCATTGTATCTGGCTATCTTATCCTTGCTTTCTAAGACTTTCATAGTCTCTGACCCCACCCTAGTCTGCCAAAATATTTCACCATTTCTCTCTTGGTGCCACCGCAGGCATTGAACCCTGCACCCTTGCTATTTTACTTAGCAGCTCCACCACTCAGCTATCACATCAGACTATTATTTGTGATAGGTTTTAAGACTCTTAAAGCCTCTAACCCCCATAGTCTGCTAAAATATTTTTTTCTGGGTGCTACTGCAGGCTTTGAACCCTGCACCCTGCTGCTGCAGCCACCGTCCTGGGACCTTTTCCATCACCCTAGGCAAGCCCTGAACCTGGTACTCTGTGCACTTGAGGCAGTGGCTCTACCACTGTACTAAAGTGGCGACTACACTTATGGATAGACCTTTCACCCTCTTCTACCCATCTCATTACTGCTATCTGCAGACCCATCCTAAGATGACTGCTAACCTTCTCTTGTCATGCCTCTCCCTCCTCCTTCTCACGTGGCCTCCATCTAACCCAGGTGTCCCCAAGGCACCACAGGTCCCCTACTCTGGGGCCCCTGAGTCACCTCCCTCCTTCTCTACTATGTCCTTGCACCCCAACCTATCATACCCTCCCCCTCAGTCCCCACCTAGCTTCCCCCCTTTGTGCCTACGGGCAACTTATTGTACTAGCCTGCCCATCCTGTGCCTCTTTGCCCACCCCTTGTGTCTCTAAGCTCTCCTACTCCTACTATCTCGCTTGACGCAAATATGCCTTCCACACCCCCCCTGATCAGGGCTGTACTTCTCCTCCTACTCTTGTCAGGGAACATTCATCCCAACCATGGCCCAACCCACAATAACTCCTTGACTAGATCCCCAGGGCTTCTTATTGCTTCTATGAATATCTGCAGTCTCCTGAAGAAATTTGACTCACTCCAATGTTGGGTCACTTTCCACAAACCTGACATCATCTCCCTAGTCGAAACCTGGCTATCTGACTCTACCCCTGACTCCCTTGTCTCACTCCCTGGCTATTCCCTCTTTCGAGAAGACCGTGTAGGGAGATGAGGTGGAGGCTGTGCTATTTATATCAAAGACTCCCTTCCTGGAGTAGCCCTCCTAGCCCCTGTCCTTAACCTCAGGGCACAGGCCCTTACCCTAAAACTTACCCCCAACCCCTCTAAAGGCCCCCTCTTTCTAACCTCCACCTATATTCCCCCAAACAATCAAACTCAGGCCCTGGTCCCTCTAATAGAGTATCTCACCTCTCTAACACATTCCCCTGAGCATATTCTCATGGGTGATCTAAACATCAACTGGCTTAGCCCCGCATCCTCCCCCACCTGCAACTCCTTTACTGCTATTGGCCTAACGCAACTTGTTACCCAACCAACAAGAGTGAACCCCACAATAAGGTCAAGCACTCTTCTGGATGTAGTCCTCACCAACTGACCTAACCAGGTTTGCAATCTACAAGTCCTTCTGGATGGAATCAGTGACCACTCCCCTATTCTTTTCCGTTGGATTACATCCCTAACCAAACCCACTGCACAGGCCACCCTACGGCGGCAGTTGCGACCAGGTGGTCTGAGAGGTCTGAAGCAACTTCTAGCCCAAGTTGACTGGTCTCCCATTGAGACCGCCCCTAACCTTGATTTGGCCCTGGCCTTCTTCACCTTAATGTTTAACAAAGCTTGTGACATCTTCGCACCCCTAACCAAACTTTGTTCCAAGGTATGGCATACTCCCAGGGTCACTCCTTCCCTACTCCAATTCCTTAGGCACCGGGATAACCTGTGGCACCTAGCCATGGAAACTGGCCACCCTGCCGACAGACAGGCATATACTGCTGCCCGAAATAAATGTACCTGGGCCATACGAAAAGCAAAGGCCAATCATTATCGTGCCTCACTCACCTTGTCCTGGGGGAATGCTAGAACCTTCTGGGATAACATCAATCAACTAAATGGTGGTACACACTCTCCTCCGCCTTCCCAAATCAATATTGAGGGTATTATCTCTACTGATCCTACCCTCGTTGCTAACCATCTCAATAAATCCTTTACTGACCTTAGCTCTGTACTCCCTAGCAACTTTTTTTGACCCACCACCCCAGTCTCCTGACCCTGCTCCCTCACACGCATCTTTCCACTTCCACCGGGGTTACTGTCAATGAAGTCAGACCATATCTGACCAAGGCCCTAAGAAGCAACACCACTGGCAGTGACTCCTTAGACCCCAGACTCCTCAGCCTGGCATTGGACCAGGTCATCGCCCCAATCACTAACCTCTTCAACAAATCACTCTGTTAAGGGCAATTTCCATCTGCCTGGAAAATTTCCACTGTCACTCCCATACATAAGGGTGGAGATAGGACCCTTTCCGGTAATTATCGTCCCATCTCAATCCTCTCACCACTCTCAAAAGCCTTACAGAAAGTAGTATCCTCCCAAATATCTGAGTTTCTTACCAAATACAGTATACTCTGCCCTGAACAACATGGCTTCCATGCTGGGCACAGCACCAATACCTCCCCTCATCGAGTTTTCTAACTTCCTCCATTTGTCCCTGGATTCGGGCTCTCTTGCTGGTGCAGTGTTTCATCAATCTGTCAAAAGCCTTTGACACAGTATCCCATCCTCTCCTGCTGGATGCACTCAGCCATGCTGGCTTTGCCGCAGAACCTGTCTCATGGTGCTCCAGCTATCTATCTGCCCGGTTCCAGCATGTAAAAATCATTGGCACCCCTCTCTGACCTCTGCCCTATCCGATCTGGGGTTCCCCAGGGCTCTATTTTTGGGCCCCTGCTCTTTTCCCTTTATCTCAACACCCTGCCAGGTGCCTGTACTGGTAAACTCCTCCTTTATGGAGATGATGCTGTTATCTTCGCTTCTGACCGTAACCCCACCACCCTCCAAGATTCCCTGCAATTATCCTATAAAGACGTGGAAGCCTGGTTTAAAGAACATAGACTGGTTATCAATCTTAAAAAGACCAAATCTATGATCTTCTCCACCCCAAAACAAAGCTAATAATTTCCAACTTCAAGTCTTCGCCAGCTCTATGTTCCCACTCGAACAAGTTTACACATACAAATACCTTGGGATAACCTTTGACCCTGCCCTCACGTTCCATTCCCATGTCTCCGCCTTAGCCTCCACCACCAATATTAGGTTGGGAATCCTTTACTGCCACAAACACTGTCTCCCCTCCAATGCCCTCTGACTCGCAGTTATGTCCTCCATTCTGTCACTTGTTGACTATGGATTACCAGTCTACGGGGCTGCTGACCAGACCTCGCTAAACAAAATCTGCCTCACCTTAAATAAGACATGTCGACTAATCTTAGGTGCTCCCAGACTTACACATACCTGCCATCTTTATTCCCAGGCAAATCTGCTTAATCTTGATGAATGCCTTAGGTATCAAACCTGCATCCTTACAAAAAAAACTCTCCTTGGGCTCTCTCCTCCTGGTTTGACTTCCGTTATCCACCATGTAAACTCACTAGCTTCAACACGGTCCTCCTGTAAAACCAAGTTGAAGGTACCTAGGGCAAGGACCTCTCATGGACAATGGGCCTTCCTCTACCGTGCCCCTTCTTGGTACAATTCCCTCCCTGCCAGTATCTCAGACACCCCCACAATCTCTTGCTTTAAAACTACCCTCCGGAACCACCTTCTCACTATTCGCAGCTGTTGCTGTTTCTAAGCTATCTTGTTCACTCTCTGACAAAGCCCCCTGTTGGCCGCTCAAATCCTTACCTTCTCTATCCTTGTTTCCTGTTACCTCCCTGTTGACTCCGCTAAAACACACTGTATTGATATCCTATGTTTTTCTGATGTTATTTCCCTGAACAATGTTAACTTCACCAATCCTGTATGTTGTAAATTGTTGATCTCATTTGTCCTCCTGTATCCTCAAAAAAAATGTACACTGTTTCTCTGTACCAAGTTGTTATCACTGTATTGTCCTCTCTGTGACGAGGTACCTTTGTAAATGAGCCTCTGGCTCAAAGGTTGTAAACTGATGCTTAATAAATAAATAAATACATTCCCCACCTCCACCCCAATCCTCCATACCTGTTGTGGGATGAATGTACCTCCATATATAGATATATATATATATCCATTGTAAAAACCTCCATTAAAGAATCAGTTAGAGTTGATAGTACAGTGACAAAAGTCTGGAAATTTCTTGTTAGGATTACCAACCCTACCACCCCACCCCTACCCTCCACACACCAACAGACATCAGGGTGTGCCTTGGGGTCATAGGGCCTAACTCTCACCCCATTCCATGTGTAAACAAGCTGAGACTGTGCAATATAGGAGAATGGGGTGAGAGTGAGGCCCAACGACCCCAAGGCATATGCCAATGTCTATTTGGTATGTGGAAGGTGGGGTGGTAGGGTTGATAACCCTAACACTAGACTTCCAGACTTTTGTCACTGTACTATCAACCATAACTGCATTCACAGAGTTTCATGCAATTAATTTCCCTTCTGTTTGAGATAATATATTAGTATCCTTATTTTACTGTGGGAGTCTGTACTCCAATCCTGCAGAGTTATGCATGTGCATATGATACATTCAAGGGACACACGTAACTTGGGCATGTTCAGGAATATTTTACCAAATTTTCAACATGGCCTTTTGGGGATCCCACCTCATGTCATTTTGTTAATCTGTCCCGAAAGTTGATTTCTTGAAGCGACCATGCCATTCAGCTCCACAGGTGCGAAAACATGTTTCAGGCAGGATGTGAAAATAACAGCTATACTGTTCATGAGGAAATCTGAAAGAATGGCAATGTTGAAAATCTAGAGTGAAAATAGTAAACACTGGCAAAGCTACGAGCGTGCATAGAAACTGCACAATGTACACTCATAACACAGTCATTATCTGGAATTGTTTCACCAAATTTTCAACATGGGCTTTTTGGTACCTCCCCTCATGAATACTGGCACTGCTATTTTGTTAATCAGTCCCTAAAGGTGCTTCCGTGCAGTGATGGTGAAATCACTTTACAGGTCTGATTAATAAGATGACAGTGACAGTGTTCATGAGGGGAGGTCCCAAAAAGTCCATGTTGAAAATTTGGTGATAAAATGTTATAAAATGGCTGAGATAGCAACATTAGTTGAAAACTCCATTAACAGCCATTTTACGGCATTTACCTAGATTCCTCAGTCCGTGATTCAGCTTTGCAGTGTGCAGACATGTCCCGGTCCACAGAAGATGACAGCGCTAACCTCCAGAGGTAAGTAGATGGTATGGGGAGATGGATGCACAGAGGGAGAGTGGGGATGGGGGAGGGGACAAGGTAGACGATGAGGGACCGTTTTCCTAATTTCAGGAATTAACAACAAAAAAAACACGTTGAGGGATGGTTTTCTTTGTTTTACAGGAAAAAGGAAATACATATTGGCCGGGACACTGGGAGTAGGCTACCCAGTGTCTCACACTGTCGGGGAGGTCCAACACTGGGATTGCTCACCCCGATGTTGGCAAAAAGGGAACTACATGTGTAGGTACACTGGGAGTGGGCTCCCCAGTGTACCACAGTAGCAGGTGACAGAAGGATTTAGATTACAACTGCCAACATGGGAATTGGGCACCCTGATATTGGCAAGTTGAAAAAATAATCATTCCAGGACACTGGGAGTGGGATACCCAGCGTTCCACAGTGGCAAGAGGGGGGTATGCACATACACTCATCTGTACGTCACTCAGGGACAGTTCAGTTGGCACCAGCCATGGAGGTGTGTGGAGGGTTGTGCCAGCACCAGCTCTGTCCCAGCATGGGGGGAAATGGTGGGAACAGACTGCTGGAGTGGGGGAGTACTTGGCTACCAATGAGAGGGTGATGGGGGCCTGATGTGACATAATGTTGATGGGGAGTTTGGTTTCCTGTGGGGGGGACCACTGAACCACTAATTAGTGGTTTTACTGATACAGGAATACCAATGGGGTTCCCAGGGTGTGGGGGGGACCACTGAACCACTACCTAGTGATTATAATTGTACTGGTCTACTGGCAGGTTGGTGGGGTGCTGGGAGGGCAGAAATGTGGGAAGGCTTGGGAACTGTGGTACTGGATTGCACACGGGGACATCGAGCATCGGGGGGGATACTTGACCTCTGGGTTGCCTCCCTCTGTACTCCACGTGTCTTATGTTGCTGCTGTTCCCATACCCCCCCAGCCTTTGCCCTGAGTGGCAGTATTGCGCACTGCACTACAGGTCATGCAACAGCCTGTAGCGTAGCACTAATCTTTTGAATATGCTGGTGTGCCGGCATTCATGGCCAATCCCCTAACTTCCACCCCTGAATACATTAACTTTTAGCATCAGCACTATCACACAGCACCAGTGCTAATAGAGCTTTTGAATACTGCAGCCTGGTGCAAATCTGGCACTATTCCAGTGCAGCAGGTTTGCGCCCAGCGCAAAGCTTTGAATATCTTTGCTTATAGAGTACTGTGCTGTATATCCCCACCATGAACACAGAGAAACTGTCATCTGAAATACGGTATGAGTGTAGCATGAGATGTCATCTAGTGTGTATTGCTCTAGAAATACTGAACCTTGGAAATGTTGCTGCACATCTGTGAACACTTGCTCGATGAAGGGTACCAGTGTATTAGGTACAGTACTATCTCCTCTCTGAAGAAATCTCCCTTCATGATGCCACTGAACAGTAGTATCAGCCCTGGCCTGCAGTGTGAGATGGCACCCCAGACATGTATTTTCAAGGCGTGTTTGGGCTGTGGTTTCAGTATAAGAAATCCTTTTTCCAGAAAACCACAGGGCAAAAAGTCTACATTGCTATGGTACTCTCCTCAGTAAAATTAATGTCCAAAACATTTTCATTTTCTTCCATCCATGCCTTAGCCTGTTCCAGCCACTTATGTTTATTGGCTTCAGGGATGAGAAGGCATATATTGTTTTGTAGACAAAAAGGTTATCAGTATCTGGCTCTTTTAAAGTGCATTACCTGTAGCACATCCATGACCTGCATTTTTATACATTATATACACTAGGCAATGGTCAGCATAACAGACTAAACAAAACAGATGTAGATGGTTCAGTGGGCACAGTACTAACTGTGCTGTGTCATAACTCCATCCAGTTTGGCATTGCAGCCATCTGGCTGACAATTCAGATACTGAGTGCCCCCATTCTGTGAGTTTCTGATGGATCTCTCCTGCACTGCTCTCGTCATCCTCCATTGTTAGCTGATCCACAGTTTGGGAAACATCACTGTAAAATACATTAATACACATTAGTTTGTGGTGACTGTGACTTTCTCACTGCCTTGCAATGTGGTTTGCTCAAGGCCACAGAGACAGTACCAGACCATCTCACTGCCTTGTGACCATACCTCTCAACTGTCCCTGATTTTCAGGGACGTCCCTGATTTTACCTCAAAGTTTTACTCTATCCCTCCTAAAAATTGTGTTTCCATGACCAAACAGTGGGGGTTGCAAGCATAAAATGATGTCAAACATTAATGTTACAGATGTGTTCTTCCTTAGAAAATGCATTTTACACTACACCACTTATTCTACCAGCTTCCTGAGAGGATGCCACCAATTTATAAGATCTGTCCCTGATTTTAAACTTTTGTCCCTGATTTTTTTAAGCCTTGTCCCTGATTTATGAGGCAGGATGTTGAGAGGTGTGCTTGTGACATAACTTGCTCAAGGCAATAGAGGCAGCACAAGGCCATCTCACTGCCTTGTGATGTGGCTTGCTCAAGGCACAGAGGAGGCACTGGGCAATCTCACCACCATGTAATGTGGCTTACTCAAGACTGCATAGACAGTACCAGACCATCTCACTGCCTTGTGACATGACTTGCTCAAGGCAATAGAGGCAGCACAAGGCCATCTCAGTGCCTTGTAATGTGGCTTGCTCAAGGCACAGAGGTAGCACTGTGCAATCTCACTACCATGCAATGTGGCTTACTCATGGCTGCAGAGACAGTACCAGACCATCTCACTGCCTTGTGACATGACTTGCTCAAGGCATAGAGGTAGCACTGGGCAATCTCACTACCATGTAATGCAGCTTGCTAAAGGTCACAGAGGTCGTACAACACCATCTCACTGCCCTGCTTATTGTGTCAAAGATGCCCACCCAGTGCTCATTGCCACCTTGTGTGAATGTTCTTTGATTGGTTGAAGGTACTTGTAGAGGGCAAGAAAGAGAAAGAGAGAGAGAGAGAGAAATCAGGATTCCATCTGCTGCAAGATAGTTCTGTATTGCCACTATTGGAGTTCCCATTTTGCACATTTCTTAAATAGCATTGATATGTCTCGCATCCAGCTTCTTGGTCATAGATATAGTACAAAGGTGGTGGTTTCCTGATCTTCAACTCTCCTCCACAAGATGCGGTTAAATGCCACAAAAATACACAGTATTTATAGAGTAGAGGGACATGTACAGTAGGCGTGCCCATAAATTGTAACAAATCATAAGCTGAGGATTAAGAAGCAGTCAAATCAGATGTTGGGGAGCAGAGAGGCATGACATAACTGTGATGTGCGAAGCAGTGTAACCCAGTCTACACCTGTGTGATGGCTGTCTTGAAGTCGGGGAACAATATATAAGGCGGGCTTTGAGGAGCCTGAAAATGTAATTACAGACATCAGATTAAAAGGCAATATACTGTACCACTGTATATTGGATTGAAGATGACTACCAGATTCAGAACCACAAACTATTTTGGAACCCCAAATGTAACCAGACCTGCCAAGAAGAGAAGAGTGGTAATGCAACTGAAGAGCAGCACACCTGTAAGCAGAAAGAGAGGGGGAAAGAAAAATGCCACACCATCAGTAAAATGCCACATTTTCAGAAAGGAACCCAAGAAATGCACGCTATTCTTTTTGTATTATTGTTTTGAATAATAGCAATTCCCATAGCTCTTAACTGCTATGAATTTCCCAAAGTGCTATGAATGTTACACACAAATGTACCTTTGTTCCACAAAGATTTATTGATGTTCCTTGTAATGTTAACATTATTTATGGACATACAAACTGCCAAAATGTCAACTAACTTGATACAAACTGACCTTAACACTAAACATATGGTTCCCACTATTTTTAAACTTACTGTATCAATTTTTAAAGTATTGCTCCTCATTTCAAAGGCTAGAGCTACACATTTCAATACTGTTCTGTCGACTGTAACTGTAGTTCGCTGACAATACTCCATTTTAATTATTTCAATTTTAAACTGCATTTCTGTCTTCCAAACAGTGTAATATCATCTTTAGGGATAATGAACCTTCCTTTTATAAAGAGCGGGAAGAAAACCTCATACCAGCATCCCTGGCACGAGAGGCGGCACCAGCAGAGGACAGGGCAGCACCCAAACAGCTGCACATCCCACCGAGAGGGAAGCACAGGAGCTGCCAGCACAGCAGGCCTGTCCTGGGGACAAGGCAGCACCCAAACAGCAGGTACATCCCACTGAGAGGGAAGCACAGGAGCTGCCAGCACAGCAGGCCTGTCCTGAGGACAGGGCAGCACCCAAACAGCAGGTACATCCCACAGAGAGGGAAGCACAGGAGCTGCCAGCACAGCAGGCCTGTCCTGGGGACAAGGCAGCACCCAAACAGCAGGTACATCCCACCGAGAGGGAAGCACAGGAGCTGCCAGCACAGCAGGCCTGTCCTGAGGACAGGGCAGCACCCAAACAGCAGGTACATCCCACAGAGAGGGAAGCACAGGAGCTGCCAGCATAGCAGGCCTGTCCTGGGGACAAGGAGGCACCCAAGCAGCAGGTGGAGGACACACAAGGGGAAAGGGCAGCTACAGAGCACCAAGGACAGGGGCTGATGTGAGAAAAGCTAGGAGACCAAACACAGCAGGAGACAGAGCCAAATTCAAGCATTTCATGTGGAAGAGCACAAAAGAATGGAAACAGAAATGCCAACCAATGAGGGGTACAGTGGAACATCTAAAGGCAGGGCAACTCTATCTATAGGCAATGATTCAAGATCTGAAAAGGGGAATGAGGAAGATGCAGTAGGACATGTCGAAACCATAGACATCAACACCACTGGAGAGACACAATACAGCTAGCCTTTTCAAAGATAACTATATAGAGGATGAGGAAATGTGAGACAGAGTTCAAGACTCTGACACAGTGCCTTAAGCAATGGCAGATGAAGGGGTACCTGTGTCGGTTCAGGAGTAGGTTCTAGAGCATGCTGTGCATGGACCACTGAGAGCAGGCCATGGGCACACCATGGCTACCATGAACATTCTGTTGGCTATGAACATTGTACCTCTCACACACTAAAGAGAAAGAGATCCTAGCTGCTGGAGCTCAAACAAACCAGAACACTTTGCAGTCCTGAATTTTCATGCCCTTGTGTTCTACAACATGTATGTGCAATGGGGAAACACAGTAAACTATGACAGCACAAGGGGCAAAAAAAGGGCTGCCCAGGAGCCTGATAAATGTTATCGTAACCCATGTCAGGTGGCACTTTGATTTAAACACCGCCAATTCTAGTGAAACATAGGGACAGTATAAATAACCAGCTAAGAACGATGCAAAAATGTGAAGCACACCTACTGATATAGCACTGCACCTTCTGACCCTGAAATGAGTATTTTCATATTGCTGCCTTCCAAATATTTCTTTTTATGTTGCAGACTGTGCTGTCCTGTATTAACACCAAAAGTCAGGGTATTTATGTGCTTTTATTCTTGAATTTGTCCACTGAAAAGTGTGTTTGTATATTACTGCCTTTAAAATATTTATACTTACATTGCACACAGTACTTGTCAGTGTGAAAAAACTGCTGTGCTAGACTGTACAATCCTGCTATCCTCTGCAGTTTTCCAAAAAAGCTGAGTATGTGCATGTTTTTTTTTTTACTTTTGTGTTTGTTCCATGCTGTGTACTGAAATATTTTGTTTGCACATCAGTATGCAATACAACTCAATATAGTTAACTTGCACAATTGTGTTTGGTTGTCTGCAAATAAAAATATTTAAAAGAATCTGACTTCTTGCTTATTCTGTGAATATACAGTGGTTCCAAAGATAATAATGGTTTGACACACCATGAACTTAAAAAGGAAGGAGACAGAAATACAGCAATTACAACAAAAGGGATGGAATCACATGGGATAAATGTTAGTTAAGGTAGCTGTTGTTTTTTGGCTTGGCGTTCTAGCTAGATGGGGGGGGGTGCTGGGGAGCAGAGGAAGTTTGCAAAGGTGATCTTAAGCAAAATACAAAATGGGGTGCAATCAAACACACATTTATTTATTTATTTATTTAAGTCTCGATATTAAACACCTTTGATTCAGGGACTCATTTATAAAGGCTCCACATCAAGTGAACAAGTTTACAAAAATCAATGGACAAGTAAAGAGTGCAAGGTACAATAAGACAAACAACATTGTTTTACAGTAATGTGAATAACACAAAACAAATATAAAAATGTGCATTATAAATAACAAATATGCGAGGGGTACCTGTGGGATAACAAAGTTATTTGTACAGTAGCCTGTGACCTCGAGTAACCTCACGAGTGGCATCACCACTCGTGAGGTTTACAAGAGGTCACAGACTACTGTACAAATAACCTTGTTATTCCACAGGTGCCACCTGCATATTGAACTTATGAAAGAGGCCCTGGTTGTTTTTAGGTTTATTTTTATAATTTTATATTGGTATTCTTTACATTCTTTTGAGGGACTTCTTGTAATTCATCCTTATGTGGTTCTTTGGAGATTTTTTGCGAATGGTATGTAGTTTTGATATGTGATTGGTAGCTATGGCATGCCTGACATGTATACGTATCTGTTGATTGGTTCAGGATGCCTTGGGAAAAAGTTTTCAATAAAAGATGGTGGCAGTAGTTAGCGAGAGCGGTGCATTTGGTGGAGGTGCCTTTCATGGTGTGTACGAAGTAATCATTTTTCCCTTTTTTAGTAACAAAATTAGTGTTCTTATATGTGGTTGATCCTGCATGTTGCCAGGGCAAGTGAGTGAGTGCCTTGTTGAAGTCGGGGAAAGAGCTAGTTGCACGGTTGATCAGCAGAGTTAGGAAGTGCAGTTTTAAAAGAAAAAAAGACATTCCTGGTTTGGGTGTTTTGTTGAGTAGAGAAGACGGGAGCAGAGTTGAGCTTATGGGTCCGGAGAAGAATGGGATTTGGCAGACTGTCCCTGGGAGCAGATAGGCATGGGTATGGGGGGAGGGCAGTGGGTGGGCAGGGTAACAACCATGGCTAGAGCTCAAAGAGCAGAGAAAACAAAGTTGAAACTGAAAGCTGTAGCGGCACGTGGAGTGACATAGTCATTGTGTGGATAAATGGGTGATGATGTAATCACTATGTGGATAACTTGAAGTTATCCACATAGTGATTACATCATCACCTATTTATCCACACAGTGACTCAGACAAACTGAGTTATGACACACTGTTTATCCTGACGCCTGTTGCATAAATGCAGTTACACACATCGTAAATCCTGTAGCAGCCAAAGTTGACATTGTCATCGGGGTATACAGGGTATACAGGAAAGTGGATAAGACATAAGAATGCAATTTGCACAATAAATGCAGTTACACCAAATGTGCATTGGTTATTAGGTGTTGCAGCTTAAATGTGCACTATGTGTACTCAGCATCACCAGTGGCTACAAAACCATGCCAAACTGAACAACAGATCACAAGACACCTACTGTTGCAGCAGACACAGACTAAAGAATTAGAAAATTCAGCATTTGCTCTTCCAACATTGAATGGCACATTTACAGTCTGATAGTGTGTATTGTGGTGTGCTATAACGTCTGATATTCATTGAAAGTGGTGATGGTTAACACTGTAACTAGTAAAGGACTGTTAGGTCATTTAGACCAAGTGGCATCCTTTTTCCCCAGTACTAACCCATTATATTGTATATGAGTGTCTGAAATTCTGGGACATTCCATGATAAAGCTGATAGAGGTCAAAGGTCCTTAATATATGAACATGAGAAAAGACGTGCCATTGTTTCAATAACCTATGAACACTCAGGTCAAATACATAGCTTATCCCTAATACTTTTTATGTTTTACATTTATGGTCACACTGTACCTGCCAGAAACCCTTAACCAAACTGCATTCCACATTTTTGGGGGGACTCAGCCATCCACAAGTTGTTTCATAACAAATTGGTCCAAATCCCAATATTGGGTGTCAAACACTGTGGTAACAGAAAATAGTGGATACCACTTGTTCATACAATTTTTTTCATGATTTCTCCTTAATTTCAGAACAGAAAAAGTGGTTGGGTGGGATGTGGAAACAGTAAGGAAGGTTGGGAAGGCATGAGGGTAGGTGACACAGAAGGGGTACAAAGTGATGGGTGGTTGCAGGACAGTAAGGGGAGGGATGGAGAGGAGGGGTCAGATGATATGAGGAGGGGTCAGTGAGGACAGGTAAGGAGGTGGGGGGCTGATGGGGGTGTGCATGAGGGAGGTGGGGGTTGAGGGGTGGATGGTATAGGCTGCTTAGAGCAAGAGGTTTTAGGGGTGAACAATGCTGGCAAGTGCAGAGACATCTTAGAGGAGCTTTCATGAGGCAAGAGCCACATTAGAGGCCACTAGGCCACTAGGACAATCACAAGGGTTCCTGGAGAGGACATGTTTTTTTAAGTTCAGACTTAAAGGCTGGAAAGCTAGCAGCAAGCTATTTTTAATGCATCCCTTTCCCAAAGAGTAAGAAATGAGTCACAACACAACTAAAATTAAGTTAACCCTTTACGTAGTTGACCCAAGAGAATGGATTTCAACCAAAAACACAGTGAAAAAAACACCACAGGGTTAATCATGTTTAGGCCCATTTCTTCGAAAAGAGAAAGAGAAAGGGAAGTTCTTGGTGCTGTGGCCAAATTTCCACCATTCACTTAAAATACCACCAACAGCTTAATCTTGTTCAATTTCAGTTGATTTGCATTTGTATTCCCCCGGACATGCATGAAAATAGGAAGTATTGTCTAGCCCTCCTGTCTGGGTCAACAACCTAACCCCTCTTAATTGACAACTGACTAATATCTCGCTCCCCTTGGACTAGCTAAAAGCAAACACTAATGTCACTGTAGACCTGTTGCAATGTAACTGTACTCTCCAACTCTGTCTAAAGGTACCCTACTGACTGTGTATGTACTCTGAAACTGTCTTACTGTATCCTCACCTAATGTAAAGTGGTTGGTGTACTCAACCCTGGGTCACCCCTGAAAAAGGGATCTCTGGTCTCAGTGGGCTTACCTGGTCAACAAAATCTAAATAAATAAACAAAGACTAAATAAACAAAGTCTAGCAAGAGCCAATATTGCTGCAAAATAATGGTATTGTGGACAAAGAGAAATGTGTAAACTAGCAATTTTTGCATTAACCACTAAGCCACCTTGCTGCACTTTCTAATTGTTGTCACATACACACACACACACACACATACACACTGACTAATGCATATCCACATATATGCATACATATTCCAGTGTAACTTAGCAGTGCACTGTCTAGACACATTTTTACAGATTAAAAAAAAAGACATTGAGGGACTGTTTTCCTCTTTTCAGGCTCTGAGGGACATCAGAGGGTGGGGGGGTGCCACTAGACAACTCATTTAAATCAGCAATGTCATGCATAAAGCTGAAACTGATCTAGATAGCGGGGGAATGTAGACTAGCAAATTTGCACTAATTACTGAGCCACCTAACTGCACTTTCTAATTGTTGTGATATACACACACACACACACAGATTAATATATATATATATATATATATATATATATATATACACATATATGTATATATATATTCCAGTATAACATAGCAGTGCACTGTCTACACACATAGAGCACTGCCACACACACACACTAGCTCACATACTCTGCCTTATATGGCATTTATTTACTTATACATCTAACCCTAACCTTTACTGTATTTAGAAAGCACAGTGTTTTGCACTAACTGACTGTACTAATCTTTGGCATGACTGAGTAACTAAGGTAGTGGACCTGGGAAGTCCGGTGGATGTGGGCTATCTGGACTTCAGAAAGGCCTTTGGCACTATCCCCCATAGCAGGCTGACTGACAAACTGCACAGCCTAGGGATGGATCCTAAAATAGTTCTGTGGGTAGAGAACTGGCTGAATAGCAGAACTCAATGAGTTGTGGTAAACAGGGAGTACTCTGGAGAGGTGATGAGCAGGGTGCCACAGGGGTAAGTGTTGGGGCCAGTCCTCTTCAACGTCTTTATTGGGGACACTGCAGAGGGACTGGAGGGAAAGATATGCCTCTTTGCAGTTGAGACAAAGGTATGCAATAGGGTGGACACCCCAGGGTGTGTTGAAAGAATAAGGTGAAAACCTTATAAAACTGGAGAAATAATCTGAAGAATGGCAGCTGGGATTTAATGTAAAGAAGTGCAGGATCATGCACATAGGGCACAAGAACCCAGGGGCCAAGTATGAACTAGGTGGGGAGGTACTGACAGTTACAAAGCATGAAAGGGACCTGGGAGTTATCATCTTGGAGGACCTAAGAGAAAGTGGGCAATGTGATAAGGCAGCTGGAAAGACTAGCTAGATGCTTGGAAGCATAGGGAGGAATATCATGAGTAGAAAGAGGGAGGTAATCTTGCCCCTCTATCAGACACTCATGAGACCACACCTGGAATACTGTGTCCAGTTCTGGAGGCCCCATCTGAGAATGAACATAGACAGGCTGGAGGCAGTGCAGTGAAGGGCAAGTAAAATGGTGCAGGGCCTGCGGGATAAGACCTATCAGGAAAGACTAAAGGAGTTAAATATGTATTTGCTGGAGTAAAGGGGGAACATGATCGAGACATACAAATTCATCACCGGTGTAAACAGAGTACAGGAAGGAAGCATCTTCCAAAGTAAGAGATGCTCCAAGTCAAGGGGCACAAAATGAGGTTAGAGGGGGAAGGCTCAGGGGAATTGTGAGAAAATATTTTTTCACAGAGAGGGTGGTGGATGCCTAGAATAGCCTACCAGAGGAGCTGGGGTGTACTGACCCCATAGCGAAACCGCAACAGCGAAGACCATCACAGCGACATGATTCAAGCAAATACCATGGGTCACTGTGATGGTCTCTGCTGGCACTGGGACTGCATTGGCTGGTGTTTCACCCCCTTCCCAAGACAACTCTGACTCGGAGTTGTATCTCTAGAGACCGGGAGTGTGGGTGGTGGAGCACCCCACATGGAGGGGTTCAGGGGGCACGGCCCCTGATAGAAACACTGTGGAATCCCAAACAGTGCAATGCTGACACTTGGCTTTGCAGCTGTCGCTGTCAGGGATGTCAGCAAGGCTGATGTCACCTCGCTATAGTAAAACTAGGAGGTGGTAGGGGCTAAAACAGTCACAGAATTTAAGGAGTGGGATAGACACATGGGTATCTTGGAGACAAGAGGGAACTCCAGAGCTCAGTTTGGGCATGAGGCATCATACTAGATAGGGATTCAAATGGCAGACTGGGCGGTGATGCAACTCCCAATACCCAGCCTGACCTCCCACTGAGCAGCCACCACCCCTCACCCCCAGACTCTGCCACACACCTTCATTCACCTGAACAGGTCCCAGTGTGAAGATACACTCTCCTATCGAAGACACATCTTGCTGCTGAAACTGAGGACTGCTATATGAGAAATAAGGTAAGTGTGGTTTAATGTATTTCAGTGGGTTTTCAACTGCACTAACCTTATTTCTCATATACCAGTTTCCAGTTCCAGCAGCAAGACGTGTCTTCCATGGGACAGTGGATCTTCACACTGGGATCTGTTCAGGTGTGTGAGGATGTCTGGTGGTGTGGGGTAGCGGGTACTCAGTGGGAGGTCAGGTTGGGGGTGCGAGGTTGCATCAGCAATGGACCTTTTTTTGCAGATTAAAAAAAGACATCGAGGGACCATGTTCTTCTTTTCAGGCTGTGAGGGACATCAGAGTGTGGGGGGTTTGCCACTAGACAACTCATTTAAATCCGCAATAACATGCAGAAGGCTGAAACTGATCAAGATAGCAGGGGAATGTAGACTAGCAATTTTTGCACTAACCACTGAGCCACCTAACTGCACTTTCTAATTGTGATATACACACACACACTGACTAATACATATACACATATATGCATATGTATTGCAGTGTAACATAGCAGTGCAATGTCTACACACATTTTTACAGATTAAAAAAAAGACATCAAGAGACTGTTTTCTTCTTTTCAGGCTCCAACGGACATCAGAGGGTGGGGGGATTGCCACTAGACACCTCATGTAAATCAGCAATGCCATGCATAGAGCTGAAACTGATCTAGATAGTGAGGAAATGTAGACTAACAATTTTTGCACTAACCACTGAGCCATTTAACTGCACTTTCTAATTGTTGTGATACACACACACTGACAAATACATGTACACATATATGCATATATATATTCCAGAATAGCATTTTGTACAAGTCACATTAGACTGTCCCTCCAACTCACTGGTTTAGCATTTTTCAGTGAGTTGATTAATGTGTGCATTGCTCACTACAATGAATTAATAAAAGTTTCCTAATGGTTTGCTTCTAGCTGCTATTCAGTTCCACCTTACTGTACTTTGCAGCTCTCTGGAAACTTTTATCAATGCAGTGCATGAACAGTGCTCACATTAAAGGGACACTGTCAATTTTCAGTAGCTATACTGAACTTGTGTGACCAGTGTGCCTGTAATAACATCTATGGCAAAATAAACTATTCATGTGTTCCAGTATGAGTAACAGTAAGGTCTGTTACCTAAATTTAAAAAATATATACCTTAGCTCGGACCAAGTACATTACCTTATTGTTTGGCCGATCCTCCACTGCCGGATGCCTCTTCTCAATGTGAACACGCATTGAGCATGTCCGAATTTCCTGAACACGTGTAAGTGATAGTTGGAACTAAAAGTACATGCTCTTCTGAGCATGGGGATCTTTGTAAGAATTATGATGGCTAGCACTCTAGCAAGCTCTGGTGATCATCACCCCAGACCGGGCACACCCTCCAGACCAGATCATCGGGACTGCGACTGCCTTCTCTGCCACCCTGCAATCTCCACCGGCCAGCCAGCACTCTAGCAAGCTCTGCTAATCATCACCCCAGAGCAGGCGTGCCCTCCAGACTGGATCATCGGGACCGCAGCTGCCTTTCCTGCCACCCTCCAATCTCCACTGGCTGGCCAGCACTCTAGCAAGCTCTACTAATTGTCACCCCAGACAGGTGCACCCTCCTCCAGACTGGATCTCGAGACTGCGGCTGCCTTCCCTGCCACCCTTCGATCTCCATCAGCTGGCCAGCATTCTAGCAAGGTACGCTTTCAACCCGGAGACTCCAGCGGCTCTGCCATTGACCACGCTCTATCTCTCTGCCCTTTCACCATTGGCTGCACTCTCGGGACTGAGTGCTTATTGGCCCAGCATCAGAATCCGGTGCAGTGAGTGAAGCTGAAGGGTTTCCTCACTACAGATCTGCACTACAGCTTATTTTTACTACAGTAGAAGCATTTGAATTTTTGAACTGTTAATTGCATTTTTGAAGCCAATTTAAGACAGAAATGTAACTTTGTGTCAGTTGAGTGGCTCCTGCACCTACACTACTTCGTATAACTTGGTATATATTATTTCACTACTGTACTGTTATTTGATGTATTTTACTATCAATTGTTGTGTCTAACCAGCCAAGATCTACTGTGTTGCAGCTGGTGGCTCTCCACTCCTATACAAACTCTTCAGCTCAACTGCTTAGTTTTTTCCCTGTTTTTGCCATTGTGATTACACTCTTTTGTGCACATTTGTTTGGCCTTGTAATCTTCTCCTGAGTCTCTTCCACCCCCCACTCCACCCCCACGGAACCCATTCTAAACTAAACTTATCCCACTCACTGCCTCTCGTGCACCTCTCCCCCCCCCCACTGCCGCTTAATTGCTGGGCACCTCCCACCGATTTATCTAAGCCTCTGTTTGATTCACCACCCTGCTGTCCTCCCGTCTCCTTTCCTGTCTCCTTTCCACCTACCATTTTGGCTTCTTTTCTTCCCAGCTACTCCTATTGTTAACCCACCTCTTTATCTTCCCTCCCCAGCTCTGCTGATCATCACCCCAGGCTGGGCGCACCCTCCAGGCTGGATCATCGGGACCGATGCTGCCTTCCCTGCCACCCTCTGATCTCCACTGGCTGGCCAGCACTCTAGCAAGGTACACTCTTGACCCAGAGATTCCAGCGTCTCTGCCATTGGCCTCGTTCTATCTCTCTGCCTTTTCACCATTGGCTGCACTTTTGGGACTGAGTGCCCATTGGCCCAGCATCAGAAGCTGGTGCAGTGAGTGAAGCTGAAGAGTTTCCTCTCTACAGACCAGTGCTACAGCTTATTTTCGCTACAGGAGAAGTATTTGAATTTTTATCCCACCCACCGACCCCACCCTGGCACTCTTTAAATACTCTTTTTCACTTATCCCCTCCCACTCCTCCTCGTCTCCGACTTTTTAAAAAGGAACACTGACTGCTCTTAAAGGCACATTCCCCATTTATCCTCTCTCCGACCTATCTTAAAGATAATCTGACTGTATCTGCATCTTGTTGGCCTATGTATGTGAACTTTATTTCCTGCACTCTCCTGGGTCGTACCTGAAAATAGGCAAATATCTCATCTAGTGTACTTACCTGGTTAACAAAAGCTAAATAAATAAATACAATCTCCTTCTTTTCCACCGCCCTCCACCATCTGCTCAGGAAACATGAACCTCTTCATTACCAAATGACTGTTCTTATTTTGTCCCTTCCAGGCTGGTCTCTATTTTCGCATAGTAAAAATAGGTGGCACTCAAAACTATCTCCCTCTCATGCACCTCCAAGTACTCTTTCCCATGGCATCTCACCTATGACAATATCTTCTACAGGCTACCTGACCTGGGCCCAGCATAATAAAACACTTTTGCGGGTCACGTGGGATAGATCAATACACAAATCATCTTTTTCCCTCCACCCTCCTACCAATGCTTGACCTGTATTATATTACTGCCTGGGACATAGAGCTGAACCCTGGACCTGGAAAGGGAGTTATGCCTAACACCCTCCTCTCTATTCAACACTGGTCCAACATTAAGGGCCTCAAAATAGCTCATATGAATATACAAAGCCTCAGATGGAAAATGCCAGAACTTGAATCTTGGGTTATGCATTACAAACCCAATGTCTTATGGATAACTGAAACCTGCCTTAAACCCTCTATACCTTCTCATGAGATTGCTGTGCCTGGTTTCACATCCCATAGGTGTGATCATACCTCCAAGAGACGGTGAGGCGTGCTTATCTATGCAAGGAATGAGCTTGCAACATCTACACTTCCAGGTCTTACCACAAAAGCATCAATTGAGCATCTTTTTGTCTCTATTACACTGAGTAAATTCAGACAAGTAATCATAGCCTGTATCTACCTGCCCCCCAACCTTGCCTCCTCATCCCACCCTGAAATCATCAACAACCTTGACTCTCACCCTCGAACCGATTTAATACTCTGTGGAGCCTTCAACCTCTACTTCTTCGGCCCTAACAGTAAGACATATCAGGCCATCTTATTGGATGTTAACCTGGAGCAACTGATCTATCAGCCCACCAGACTTAACATGAAAACCAGCAATCACAGCCTGTTGGACTGCATGCTGACCTGCAAGAAACACAACATCAAGGTCACTGGAGTTTTCCCTGATGCCCTTAGTGACTACCTCCCCACCTACTCTGTCTGGAGGAATAATTTCCAACCCCCTTCCCCCAAAACCATAAAAGCTTATGACTTGACAAACGTCAGTCTGCTGCTTTAATACTTAGCCTAAAATTGGTTAACTGGTCACCCGTAACAACCCTCCCTGATATTAATAAGGCATTAGATTATTTCACCGACATATTCACATCCATCCTAGACATACATGCCCCTTTCAAACTAAGGTGAACCAAAGGTAACCCCTCACCCTGGCTATCCCGGGACCTTAGACAACTAATGCACATTCGAGGCAAAGCATGGACAACCTTCAAGGAATCTGAACTACTATCAGACTGGCAATCCTATAGACAATTGTGGAATGTAAAACTAAATCCAACAAAGCCAAGTGGGACAATTTCCACTACCTGCAGACAAAACATCTTGCCAACCCAAAAAACACTTGGTCACAAATCCAATACCTACTCAAGGGTAAAGAATGCACTGTCTCTCAAACCATGATTTTTAAGAGCGAAACACTATCCAGCCCCTCTGACATAGCCACAGGCTTAAACAATTTCTTCACTGACATGGACAAATATAAATCTGATCTACCGTCCACACCCACTTAACCACAGGCATCTAACCCAGTGATCTTGAATCCCCCCGCCATCTAAAACTTAAAATGCACTCCGAATTACTAAAAGGTCTTAATCCAGACAGCTCCCCTAGACTTGATTCCCTCTAACCTAAATTCCTCAAATTAGTGGCTCCAGCAATTGCTTACCTGGTATCATTATTAATAAATAGATCCTTCCTCACACAATCCAACCCAGACAAGTGGAAGACTGCTGTGGTCATCCCCATACAAAAAAGTGGTCCCACTGACCTAACAGAGAACTACCACCCCATCTCTATTCTGTGTCCCCTTGCTAAATTACAAGAAAGAATCATCTACTAACAACTTTACTCCTACCTCGAGCAGACCTGTTCCTTAACCATTTGTCAGCATGGGTTCCAGAGACTGCAAGGCTCTGAATCTGGCCTCCTACAAGTCACAATGGACATTCTACAGGCCATGGATCAGGGGCTTGTGACCAGGGCCACCTTTGTTGACCTAGTCAAAGCCTTTGATCTCGTCAATCGCTAACTTCGTCTAAAAAAACTCCGCACTATAGGTCTTGATACCACCTCCATTTCCTGGTTCAACAATTACCTTAAAAACAGGCTACAAATTGTCAAATGGTCAGGTTCTATGTCTTCCCTATTACCCATCATGGACGGGGTCCCCCAGGCATCTATAGTGGGCCCCCTACTCTTCTTCATCTTTATCAACAAGCTTCCATCAAACTGTGGAGAGGCATCAATATAGCCATATGCTGATGATGCTATACTCTACAGGTCCTCTAATGATATCTCCTCCCTCAATAACAACCTAGAGAAGGACTTCCGGCAGTTGGAGGCATGGTTTAATAACAACCTACTAGTGCTCAACACCAAAAAAAAAAAACAAGACTATGTTATTTCACCACACCTCCTTTGATAGTTCTACCAGTCCTCCACTGGTAATCAAGATCTCAACCAGGGAAACTCCAGAAGGGGTAAACTCTTTCAAATATCTAGGCCTAACACTAGATGAACACTTAACATTTGAATTACACATTGATAAAGTCATAAAATCCATGCACCAGAAGCTAGGCCTCCTATACCTCCTACCTTTGACCCCAGACCAGGAGAACCATTGCCACTGCCACCCTGCTTCCTAGCCTTCTCTATGGTGCCACACTGCTGCACTCAGCAAAGAACACTAACCTAAGCAGATTAAGACAAGCGCACCATAGAATAACCCACTTCACTGCATCAGCCCCTGTGCGAACCCACCACTGTGATGTGCTTCACGCTCTCGGGTGGCCATCCATTAAAGCTTGACTTGAATTGCCCTTGCTCAGCACCACTTTTAAGCTCATTCACCTGCCCTCCCCACCCAGCCTAGCCAACCTACTCACACTTAAACCCTTTACCAGATCTCTCTGATCCTTACAATATCCACTCTCAAAACTGCCCAAGACCCGCCTAGCTATCCCCGAATGATCTTTCTCAATAGCAGCCCCTCAAAAAATGAAATAATCTCCCACCAGATCTACTCTTCTGCATGTCTCTTACTCAGTTTAAAAGATTATACAAGGCTATATTCTTTTCACCCCCCCCACCTGTGATTGTAAATAATCTATATTGGTAAATATTATAAGTGTTACACTTCCTTAAGTTTCTCTTTGTAACATGTAAAAGATATTTAATTGCAAAATTGTGACTCTACCTCACTGCCTTTACTAGACCCTCCAGGCAATCTAATGCTGTTTAATATGTATAGCGCCTCTGTTTTGTAATCCTGGTCCTGTCCAATAATAGCTTGATGTTTAAGTATACCCACAATATTGCTTTGCATTTCTGTGCATTATATGCTTTATTTTCTGTACATATAAGTACAATTTGTTTCCACCACTGTGTGATAATGTTTTCTTTGTATGGAATGCTTGCATTCCCCTGGGTCGCCCCTGAAAAAGGGACAATTCCGTCTCAGCTGGCCTACCTGGTCAACAAAATTCAAATAAATCAATAAATAATGAAGAGCATTACAAGTCTTACTTT
Organism: Neoceratodus forsteri; assembly: GCA_016271365.2. Taxonomy (NCBI): domain Eukaryota; kingdom Metazoa; phylum Chordata; order Ceratodontiformes; family Ceratodontidae; genus Neoceratodus; species Neoceratodus forsteri. Next base: position 1,272,115,723 of record CM057450.1, on the reverse strand, counting down.
TACCACACAAGAACAGGACCGTGATCCTGAGCATGTGTGTCACCTCCACGGCAACATCAAGCGCATGATCAAGATCGAGGTCTTGTTTTTGTAAGAGGTAAAAGTAAAACTTGCAAAGCTCATTCTTTATTCTTACAAAGATTTTTTTCTACCCCAAAACAATATCTAACAGCATTTGGCTAGTGGGGCTGGGGGCCAGTTTCGACCCCTGTCCATGAACATCCACATGTGGTCATGTGGTCACACAGGTGACAGTACAGAAACAGACAGTCAGGACCACCCTTGCAGTGTAGACACACACACACACACACACACACTCTCACACACACATATCAGAATATAGGTAACATATTCAATGAGAAACAAATGCACAAACATATTTGTACTGCAACATAAGATGAAACCATATTCAAACACAGACCCTAATAAACTAATATGAAGCACCATCAAATTATGATAACAACTGGTGTACATGGGCACCTCAGCAAAGCACCTCCCCACATACATGCAATAAACAGTATGACTTGATATACTGTAGTTCAGAACTGATGAGTACAAAGACATATTAGATTTACAATTTGTGATGCAGCATAGATCAGTGAGTTGCTATGCAATATAATAGGGGGACTTTCATAGATGATATGAAGGACTGGAATACCTTTGTGTTGCTAAATAAAACAGACAGTGACTCCTAGATTACAGATAAAGCAAGCATTAGGGATTTATAATTAAAAATACTTACCAATCCAAGGTAAGTCTCTGATTTGTGTCAGTCTGAATCAGAACTGTCACTACGTCAGAATCAGATGCAGCTTGTGCCCCCTCACACTAATTAGCACTGGATACTGTGGGCTCAGATTGGTAAGATTGGATAGCAATATCAAAATTTAAATAACATCTTTATATTCCTCTGCCTCAAACATGATGAATAGTGAGCACAGGCACAGTAAAGATTATTGAAATCCAAAGGTAAAAAAATACACTCCCTGTAAAACAGCTAGCTTAGCTGATCTAAGTTTTTCAGAAGACTAGCACATAGAAACAAAGAAACATAGAATTTGATGGCAGACAAAGACCACTTGGCCCATCCAGTCTGCCCATTTCCCTACCTAATGGATAAACTGCAGATACGAGTTAACCAACAGCCTACTTCCTGCTAACCCCACCCTGTAGAATTGCCTTATGACTGTCCTATGCATTCTTGAATTCCACCATTGTTTTTGACTCCACAACCTTCTCAGGAAGGCCATTCCATGCATCCACAACCCTCTCTGTGAAAGAATACTTCCTCACATTACCTCTGAGCCGTCCCCTTTCTATCTTCAAATTGTGCCCTCTTGTTCTTGCACACCTCTTTTTCTGAAAAATGCTGCCCTCTTGGACTTTGTTGATTTCCTTGAGGTACTTGAAAGTTTCTATCATGTCCCCCCCCCTTCCTCGAGGGTATACATATTAAGCTCCTTAAGTCTCCCTTCATATGTCTTCTGGTGCAGACCCTGCACCATTTTAGTTGCCCTCTTCTGGACTACCTCCATTCTGTCCATGTCCTTGTAGAGATTGGGTCTCAAGAAATACATGCAGCACTCCAGATGGGGTCTCACCAGCTGTCTGTACAGAGGGATAATGACTTCCTGTTTTCTACTGGTGATGCCTCTCCCTATGCATCCCAGTATCCCCCCAGCCCTCCTTGCTGCCCTCTCACATTGCTTGCCCACCTTTAGGTCATCTGATATGACTACCCCCAGGTCCCTTTCCATGTTTGTTATTGTTAGTATCTCACCCCCATTGTGTACTCTTCCACTGGGTTTTTGTTTCCCAGGTGCATTACTTTGCACTTCTTAGCATTAAATCTAAGCTGCCATACATTTGACCATTCCACCAACCTTGCCAAGTCCCTTCTCATCCTTTCCACCCCACCTTGTGTATCAACCCTGTTGCAGATCTTTGTGTTGTCTGCAAAGAGACATACTTTTCCTTCCAGTCCCTCTGCAATGTCACTTATAAAGACATTGAAGTGGACTGATCCCAGTACTGAACCCTGTGGTACCCCCTTTCTTCAGAGTGGACTCCATTTACTATTACCCTCTGTGTCCTGTTCTCCAGCCAATTCTTTACCCAGGCTACCATCTTGGGACCCACTCCAAGGCTTACTAACTTGTATATTAATATTTCATGTGGGACTGTGTCAAATGCCTTTCTGAAGTCTAGGTAGGCCATGTCCACAGCCACTCTCTCATCTACTACTTTGGTCACCCAGTCAAAGAAATCATTAAATTCATCTGACATGACCTTCCCACTGTGAATCCATGCTGCCTTGGGTCCTGTGCCCCTCTGGCCTCTAGGTACTCAACAATTCTTTCCTTCAGAAGTGATTCCATCATTTTCCCTATCACTGAGGTTAAACTAACAGGTCTGTAGTTTCCTGCTTCTGCCCTGCTCCCACTTTTATGAAGTGGAATAACATCTGCCCTCCTCCAGTTCTCAGGTACCACCCCATCCTCCCATGATTTGTTAAAGAGGGTAGTCAGTGGTGTACCTAGTTCTACCCTTAGTTCTTTTAAAATTCTGGGATGAATCCCATTAGGCCCCATTGCTTTGTCCACCTTCAGTTTTAAGAGTTCTTTAAGAACTCTTTCTTCTGTGAATGGGCTGGTATCAACCTCCATATCCAGAGTGTTTCCACTGATGTGCTCATTCATTTACTTCTTAGTGGGCTGCTGGCCATGGAGGAGAGTGGAAGACTGTGCCGGTGGCTCACTCCGTTTGGAGATGGGGAGAAAGCGAGTGGGATATTACTGGACCTGTTGGGATGTGGAGGGGTGTCCGGGGACCACTGAGCCACCAGGGAATAAATTGCAAAAGTACAGTATTGAAGATCGGGACTCAGGGATGGGTTGGGGGTGGGGTACTACAGTATTGAAGATAAGGACTGGGATGGAAGGGGTACTAACACTAGACCACAAGGAGAATTTTTTTTTTAATTTTACTGGTGATAGAGATGGCACTGGCTGTGGGGGGGCTAAGGTACTGTGACTGGTTTTCTTTCTTTTTACAGGTACCTCTGGCAGGCGAGTGATAGGGGAGTACTGCTAGTCACCAGAGATTTATCTCAGAATCTGTTACAAACAGTGCAGAAATAGCAAATAGCAATATACTGTAATGTACTGCTACACAGAAATAAACGTTAAGTTGCACAGCACACTGTACAAGTATTTGACTGAAAGCCTTGGGACCTGGATTACTGTTTAATGCAGTGTACAGTATTGTACTGTACAGTAGTTAGTTTAGCATTTGTATAGGTTGCCTAATGTGTGCCCTCATTATTGCACTGCATTGTATAAAAGTTTCCTGAGAGTTGCAAAGTAAGCTGCAACTAATTAGCAGCTAACAGACAAACCATCAAGAAACTCTTTATAATTAATTACAGTGAGAAGTGCACACATTAAGCAACTCACTGAAAAATGCTAAACCAGTGAGTTGGAGGAACAGTTTAATGTGACTTATACTGTATCATGCCTCACATCCAACAGTACAGCAAACAGATGCCAAGCAACCAGCCCTGCCGACACACACACAGCTCCCTCCAGGAGTGGACCTCGTGGGTGCCAAAAGAGGTAATTAAACTACCTCAAACAGCAGCACCCTTGCAAGGGGGGTTAGCCTGTCGACACGTTGACTGCTCTGCCCACCCACCCTGGCTTTGCACTACCTACATAGGCACTGTCTTGTGACATCTCTTCCTGTGTATTGTTTTACTAAGTCCCCACTTTCCATTTGCAGGTTATACCTGCTAGCCACTAGAGGGACTCTCTGATTTTTCACCTCAACTTCCTCCTCCTCCTGCTTCCTGGAACCCCTCTACCTACTTATGTTACTTCTCTCCCCTACTCTCATCTCTGCCTCTGCCCACACCTCACCTCTCACACCCAGCCTCCTAGCTAACCCTATATACTGACCCCTGCCCTACCACCGAACCCACACCCAGCCTGCCACTAACCCAGTGACCACTAGGAGTCGCTATTTCCACCCTAATTTTGGCCCAAACCCAGCCTACTTTGAGCCCCCCAGAACCTGGATCCCCACTCTCATCCAGGTCCTAATTCTCCAAAGTGGTATCTACGCTTTCTGAATTGCAGCCAAGATACTTGAACCTTTCTGCCCTGCTGCTAACTTAGGCACTATGTTTGTACACCTCCTCCTCAAATGCCTCCCCCTCATTTACATGCTAGTATCTACTGTACATCCCATCAGCCAGACATCTCCCCTGGCCCACTTGTACCAGCACCCATAACTCTCCCTGACCTAGTCTGATCCCACCCTACACTGACCATGTACCCTGGCCTGCAGCACCCACCCGCTGGATGCCCCCCCCGCAGACTATCTTGGCTCCCCATGGTTGCTACTCATCCTCGCCCTCCCGACCCCTCAAACACTGCCCATTCCTTGTTCCCCTATGACCTCCTCCCCATCCCAGTGTACCCCCCCGGAAGCTTACATATTACCACCCCCTGGTCAGAGCCTTGGTCTTCCTACTACTCCTATCAGGTAATATACATCCAAACCCAGGCCCCGCACCCTCCAGCCCACCAGCTGGGTCCACTGGTCTCCACATAGCCTCCATGAATATATGCAGCCTACTGAAAAAATGTGATGCCCTCCAGTGCTGGGCCATGCTACATCAACCAGACATCATTGCCCTGGTAGAAACCTGGCTGTCCAAATCCACCCCTGACTCCTTTGTCTCCCTCCCAGGCTATACCCTATACTGGGAGGACCGAGTAGGCAAATGCGGGGGTGGCTGTGCAATCTATACCAGGGACACAATCATCGGACAAGCACTCCCTGCCCCTGCTCTTGTAAATGGGGACCAGGCTCTTGCCCTCAAACTTGCTCCTGACCCCTCCAGGGGCCCTCTTTATCTCACCACTGCCTACATTCCCTCAAAGAACCGGAACCCGGTGCTGATATCTTTAACAGAATATCTTGCCACCCTCCACCACAAGGCGGAACAAATCCTAGTGGGGGACCTAAACGTCAACAGGCTCAGCGCCTCCTCTTCCACTACCCAAGATTCTTTCGCTGCCCTAGACCTGACACAACTCATTTTCCAGCCCATTAGAGTAAACCCAAAGAGAGGTACTAGTACCCTTCTGGACGTAATAATCACCAACTGCCCCCAAAAAATCCATAACATCCAGGTCCTCCCAGACACACTAAGTGACCACTCCCCTATCCTATTCCTTTGGGTAGCCCCCACTCCCAAACCCACAGCCCTGACCACACTCCGCAGGCACCTCTGACCTGGTGGACTGATAAAACTCAAACAATTTCTCACCCAGACTAACTGGTCCCTCATTCATCATGCACCAGACTTAGACACTGCCCTTGCCTTTTTCTCCCAAACCTTTAACAAGGCCTGTGACCTCTTTGCACCCCTCACAAGAATTCGATCCAAGAAACGTAATGCACCCTCGGTTACCCCTGCCCTGCTACAAATGCTCAGAAATAGGGATAACTTCTGGCATGTTGCCACTGAAACAGGCCAGATGGCTGATAGACAGGCCTACAATGCTGCACGGAACAGGTGCACATGGGCCATCTGTAAAGCCAAGGCTGGCCATTACCAGACCACCCTCACCTCCTCCTGGGGGTGTGCTTGGACGTTCTGGGACAATGTTAAACAACTAAATGGGAAAGCACACTCCCCTTCCCTCCCCCATCCCAACTCACTATTTATGGCTCCACTTCCACCAATCCTGCCTGCATAGCTAACTACCTTAACACCTCCTTTACTGACCTTAGCTCTGTCCTCACCAGTAATTTCTTTGACCCTCCCCTCAACCTACCTCCCCCTGTCCTCCAATGCCCTAGCTTCCACCTACGCGGGGTATCTGCCCAGGAAGCCAGACCTCTCCTAATCAAAGCATTAAATAGCAATAGTCCAGGCAGCAACTCCATGGACCCCTGTATTCTCAGGCTGGTGCTGGATGAAGTCCTTGCCCCACTCACCAGCCTACTCAACCAATCCCTCTGCCTGGGGCAATTCCCCACTGCATGGATAATGGCCATAGTCACACCGATACATAAAGGGGGTGACAGGTCCTCCGCCGGGAATTACCGACCAATTTCCATCCCCCCCAAAGCCCTGGAAAAAATGGTGGCCATTCAAATCACTGAATATCTGACCAAACATAACATCTTATGCCCAGAGCAGTACGGCTTCTGTGCTGGTCACAGTACCGGCACTGCACTAGTTGAGTTCTCCAATTTCCTACACTTCTCCCTGGGCTCCAGCTCCCTAGCTGGTGCAGTGTTCATTGACCTCTCAAAGGCCTTCGACACTGTCTCCCACCCTCTTCTGCTGGATGCCCTCTGCCACACTGCTTTCTCTGCTGGCCCTCTCGCCTGGTGCACAAGCTATCTATCTGCACGCTCCCAATGTGTAAAAATCAATAGGACACTCTCCAAAACTCTTCCCATCCACTCAGGGGTACCCCAGGGCTCCATTCTGGGCCCCCTACTCTTCTCACTCTATCTAAACACCCTGCTTAGTGCATGCTCTGGCAAAATTATTTTGTATGCAGATGATGCTGTCATTTTTGCCACCCACCGCAATCCCACCTCCCTCCAGAACACCCTACAACAATCCTACAATGATGCTGAAGCCTGGTTTAAAGAGCACAGACTTATCATTAACCTCAAAAAAACCAAAACAATGCTTTTTTCACACCCCCAAACCAAAGCCTGCAACTTCCCACTTCAGATCCTCCCCAGTACCAAACAACCGCTTGAACAAGTCTGCTCCGACAAATATCTTGGGGTTTCTTTCGACTCAGCCCTCACCTGCCACACCCACATTGATGCCCTTGCATCCACCACTAACACAAGGCTTGGCATCCTCTACCGCTATAAAAACTGCCTCCCCCCCCGATGCTCTCCAACTTGCAGTTACATCTTCAGTACTGTCCCTAGTTGACTATGGCCTGCTGGTCTATGGTACTGCTGACAGTATCGCCCTCAACTAAATTAGGCTCACCCTAAATAAGGCCTGCAGGCTGATTACTGGTGCCCCCAGGCTTACACACACTTGTCAACTCTATGACAAGGCAAAACTGCTTAACCTAGATGAACGGCTATGCTATCAAACCTGCCTCATCACAAAAAAAACTCTACTTGGACTATCCCCTCCCAGGGTGACAGCCTCCGTCCACCACACCCAACCGACTATCACAACCCAAACCTCTGACAAGACCACTCTACTGGTTCCCAGATCCAGGACCACCCATGGTCAGAGGTCCTTTTGCTACAGAGCTCCATCCTGGTTTAGCTCTGTCCCTGCTCCCATCTCCAATGCCCCCACAAGCTTCAACTTCAAAACCGCCCTTCGGAGCCAACTATTTAGCACTTGCAGCTGCTCCTGTCTCTAAATATGGCCTTGATCTCTCCACACTTGACAACGCCCACTGGTCGGCACTCCACCTCACCCCCCCCCACAACTCTCCCCATTGCATATTGCATCTGTTAATACAAGCATGTGCTCAGCTGTATCAATGTAATTGCAACTAAATTGTATAAATGTATGAAACCACTCTGTGTATCTCTAATGACATGACTTTTATGCTGTAACCTAAATGTCTATGCCATAACCTAAATGTGCTCTGTCTGTCCTCTATGTGATGAGGCACCTTTGGAAATGAGCCTCCGGCTCAAAGGTCGTAAACTGATGTACAAATAAATAAATAAATAAATCACAGCTGATTGCTGAGAAGATGGCATTAGATCTCCAGCCTATGTCAGTTGTGGAAGATATTGGTTTCCAACAGCTTCTCAACTATTTGCACCCACATTATCAGATCTCATCTCATACTATGTTTTCTTGAACTGTATTGCCATGACTGTATGATGGCATGTGATCTGCTGTTGCTTTTCTGCTTGAAGAGGCTGTTGATGGTGTTTTTCACTGCACATCAGATATCTGGACTAGCGATAACTCTCTGAATGCCTTTCACTCCTTAACTACACACTGTTGTGTGCAACAACCTGCTGTTGCATTTTCTGATGCATCACCTTGTGGCTCACCCTTGACCCCCCTCCCAACAATCTGGTAGTCTCATTAGGTCAGCTTTGCTGAATGTCAGACTGATGGAGGAAGACCACAGAGCACATAATATTCTCACGTTCCTGCAAGGCATGTTGCAGTCTTGGACTGGTGTTAACACCAATTTAAAAATTGGCTTTTTGTTACTGACAATGGCACAAACATGGTGAAAGCCATCAATGATGGCCATTTTGTGAGTATTCTTTTCTTTGCACACACACTAAATTTAGTGGTGACTCATGCACTGAGTAGCAGTAGTAGGACCAGCAACATATTATCCACAGCCTGTTCCATCTGCATCCATTTCCATCACTCTGTAAGGCCACTAACAAATTACAAGAAGTTCAGGACCACCTTGGTCTGCCCCAACATTGTGTAATACAAGATGTTAGCACTTGGTGGAATTCTTCATACTTGATGCTTTCATGACTCTTGGAGCAAAAGCGGGCACTACGCAAAATGTCTGTGGAGGCAGACATTGGAGGGATCCTAGGACATCATGATTGGTTAGTTCTTGAGGGCATGCTGAAGGTTCTCATGCCATTTGAGAGGAGTACACATGATCTAAGTGTTTCCACAGCCTTACTTAGTCAGGTTTTCTCAGTTGTGCATATTCTCAAAAGATCATTACAACGGTTTTTGGCTGACAACACACTTAGTACACAAGAGATCACTGACCTTGTTAAACATCTCGATGCAGAACGTGATGCAAGGTTTGCCACAGTCATGGATACCTGCCATCATGTGTTTGCTACCATGCTGGACCCTAGGTTCCAATGCAAGATCCTTCATATAGCCGTGGACACCCACAGGGTGACTAATTTTAGGCAACAGCTCAGTGAAGAGTAAAATAGTGCCATGCAGGCAGTCAGATACCTGGAAGGGGAGGAACATGCTGCAGTTCAGGTTCCTGAGGGAGAGAGACAGGCAGGTGGTGGTTTGGAATTGTATTATACTGGTGGAGATGGGGAAAGAAGGCATAGTGGCAGTGTACGGGAGAGTGACTGGGCATTTCTCAGCACATCATTGCATCAACAGCAGCACAAATGCTTACAGTCTCAGCCTCTCTCTGCAGACATCTTACGTAATGGCTACTTTGCAGAATCAATTCAGCCCTTTGATGTTGATCCACTGGGCTACTGGGTTCAAAAAATCAACTCCTCTCCTCACCTGGCACAACTTGCTTTAAAATACCTAAGCTGCCCTCCTACAAGTGTGCCATCTCAGAGGATGTTTAACACAGCTGGTGATGTTGTTGAGCCACATCGTTCCAAGCTGGACCCTCAACGTGTTGAACAGCTAGTGTTTCTTTAGCCAAACTTACCAGTAATTGGCTACATATATGATCTGCCCACATAAAACTGGTGATAGAGTACAGCTCTCAATCTGCCTAATGTTACAAAAATGTAATGTTACTTTTTTTGGCTCTCCCGTTCTTTTTTTCTGTCATGTAAAATATTTAATTAAAAGGGTAACTGAGTCTCCACTCCCTGGCATTAACTGCAGGACCACCATGAGACCCCTGTTAAGCTAGACATATTTAAACAGTGTATCATGTTTTAGTGATCTTACTATTTTCTACTTCAGGGTAATAATCATCTGTTGGAAAAGGACTGCTTGGCCCACACAGTCAGCCCAGACTGTCCATCCCTGCCTTATCGGTCTCATCTGCAGACCCTAAAGCAACCCTGCTGCCTCCCTGCCTGTTTTTAAATAATGCATACTTGAAGCCCCACACTGTTTCTCCACATCACTTATGCCTGCAATCCCTGTCAGTCATCTACATGCCTTCTGTGAATATTTCTTCACATCTGTCTTAATGAACTCTCCCTTCAGCTTCATCACATGCACCCATTGCCCATAGTACTTGTGCTCCTTCTCATTTGAAAGAGACTCCCCTCATGTGCCCTGTTTTCACCCTGTGAGGTACTTGTAATCCTTCTCATTTGGAAGAGACTCCCCTTATGTGCCCTGTTTTCACCCTGTGAGGTACTTGTGATCCTTCTCATTGGAAAGAGACTCCCCCATGTGCCCTGTTTTCACCCCTGTGAGGTAATTTCAGGATCCTTCTCATTGGAAAGAGACTCACCTTATGTGCCCTGTTTTCATCCTGTGAGGTACTTGTGATCCTTCTCATTGGAAAGAGACTCCCCTCATGTGCCCTGTTTTCACCCTGTGAGGTACTTGTGATCCTTCTCATTTGAAAGAGACTCCCCTCATGTGCCCTGTTTTCACCCTGTGAGGTACTTGTGACCCTTCTCATTGGAAAGAGACTCCCCTCATGTGCCCTGTTTTCACCCTGTGAGGTACTTGTGCTCCTTCTCATTTGGAAGAGACTCCCCTTATGTGCCCTGTTTTTACCCTGAGAGGTACTTGTGATCCTTCTCATTTGGAAGAGACTCCCCTTATGTGCCCTGTTTTCACCCTGTGAGGTACTTGTGATCCTTCTCATTTGAAAGAGACTCCCCTCATGTGCCCTGTTTTCACCCTGTGAGGTACTTGTGATCCTTCTCATTGGAAAGAGACTCACCTTATGTGCCCTATTTTCATCCTGTGAGGTACTTGTATAGGTCTCTATCATGGCACATCTGTCTCCTCTCTTCCAGGGTGGACATACAATGCACTTATGCCAGTGACATTTTAGTAGCCCTAGGTAAGACACAAGACGTCACCTCATCTGTGGCCTTTGCTCAATCTATGACGACCATGTGTCATCTCAGCACTGACCAGTACAGTAGTTTGTTGCCATTTTGGGTCCCTGAGAGGCTGTTGGGGAGTGTTCATGGCAGAACTCCTTAGTGTACTTCAAAAGGGAAGGAAGTGATGGAGTTTAGCAGTGTTATAATGTTTTTTTTAAAGGGAAGCACTGGAAAAGGCAGAGCTTTACCCAGGTGCTACAAAAATGCTTGATTAGTGCTTTTAGACAGTAACATTGTTTTTTTAAATCACCTCTAATTGCTTTTTTAATGATTTAAACAGTGACCTTCAACTTTCACTTTCTATTGCTGGCAGCCACCATTTCATGAGTAGCAGTGAGCTTCCTGAGCTCATTTTATGCTAATTTGTTCTGCCAACCAATAGCAGAGGTCAAACAGACATGTTAGCATGAAGTGAGCTCAGGAAGCTCACTGCTGCTCATGAGATAGTTGCTGCCAGCAAAACAAAGTGGAAGTTGTGGGTAGCTGTTTTAAATCATTAAAAAAAATTGATACTGTCTGACATCACTAATTGAGAGTTTCTGTAGTGTCTGAGGAAAGCTGTGTTTTTCCAGTGTTTTCCTTTAAAAAAAAACCACTTATCCGGGGGGGGGGGGCTGGTAACAACTGATGAATAAAGGGGGCCCTGAATACGAATATTCATCCAAATATTAGAATTAAGGTATTCGCACACCCAAACACAATACTACAGGTGAGGTCTCACTAGTGATCTGTACAGTGGCATAACCAACTCCTTTTTTCTGCTGGTGATACCTCTCCCTATGCACCCTAGCATCCTCACCTGCTCTCCCCACAGCCTTCTCACATTGTTTGGTTACCTTTAGGTCATCAGATATGATTACCCCCAGGTCCCTTTCTTGATTGGTAGCCATCAGGACCTCTTCACACATCTTGTACTCCTCCCTTGGATTTCTGTGCCACAAATGCATACTTTTTCACTTATTTACATTGAATCTTAGTGGCCACACTCTCAGCCACTCCTCAAGCATGTTTAGGTCCTTTCTCATTTTTTCCACCACCCCAGGAGTGTCAACCCTTGTTGCAGATCTTAGTGTCATCTGCAAAGAGGCATACCTTCCCCTCCAGCCCCTCTGCAATGTCACTTATGAAGACATTAAAAAGGGCTCGCCCCAGCACGGATCCCTGTGGCACCCAGCTGGTCACCACCCTCTCCTTGGATTGAACACCATTTACCACCACCCTCTTTGTCCTGTCACTCAATCAGCTCCTGACCCAGTTTACCACCTTGGGGCCCACTCCCCAGGCTGCCCAACTTATTTATCAACCTCCTATGTGAGACTGTTTCGAAGGCCTTGCTAAAATCTAGGTAGGCCACATCCGCTGCCCCTCCCTGATCATAGAAACATAGAAGGTGATAGCAGAAAAGGACTGTGTGGCCCACCAAGTCTGCTTCATTTCCCTATCTAATGCAATACTGCAGACCCTAGCTGATCTGCGACTTGTGCTCTCTTCCGTATTGCGAGAGTACTCATGTCTATCCCATGCATTCTTGAATTCCCCTATCATTTTTGCCCCACCACATCTGCAGAGAGACTCTTCCAAGCATCCACTACTCTTTCTGTAAAAAAGTACTTCCTCATGTTGCCCCCTGAGCCTACCCCCATCTGGCCTATTATCATTCCCTCTTGTTCTTGTACAGCTTCTTTTCTGAAAGATGCTACCATCTTGTACCTCATTAATACCCCTAAGATACTTGAATGTCTCTATCATATCCCCCCTTCCAGGGAATGCATACTGAGGTCTTCTAGTCTTTCCTCATATGGCTTTTGTTGAAGTCCTTGCACCATTTGTGTTGCCCTTGTCTGGACTGCCTCTATTTTGTCTATATCCTTCCAAAGATGTGGCCTCCAGAACTGGACACAGTACTCCAGAAGAGGTCTCACTCATAATCTTTACAGTGGCATAACCACCTCCTTTTTTGCTAGTGATACCTCTCCCTATGCACTCTAGCATCCCACTGGCTCTCCCCACATCCTTCTCACAGTGTTTGGATGCCTTTAAGTCATCAGATATGATTACCTCCAGGTCCCTTTCTTGATTGGTAGCCATCAGTACCTCTTCCTCCATCTTGTACTCCTCCCTTGAGTTTCTGTGCCCCAAATGCATGATTCTGCATTTCTTTGCACTGAATCCAAGCTGCCACGCTCTTGACCACTCCTCAAGCATGTTTAGGTCCTTTCTCATTATTTTCCACTCCCTCCTGGATTGTCAACCCTGTTGCAGATCTCAGTGTTGTCTGCAGAGAGGTATACCTTCCCCTCCAGCCCCTCTGCAATGTCACTTATGAAGACATTAAAAAGGATTGGCCCCAGCACAGATCCCTGTGGCCCCCAGCTGGTCACCCCCTCTCCTCACACTGAACACCATTTAACACCACCCACTGTGACCCGTCACTCAACCAGTTTCTGACCCGGTTTAACACCTTGGGGACCACTTCCAGGCTGCCCAACTTATTTGCCAACCTTCTATGTGGGACGGTGTCAAAGGTCTTGCTGAAATCTAGGTAGGCCAAATCCACCACCCCTCCCTGATCTACTTCCCTGGTCACCCAGTCAAAGAAATGTATCAGATTTGTTTGACAAGACCTTCCCTCTGTGAATCCATACTGCCTCAGATCCTGTGCTCCACTGGATTCAAGAAATATCACAATACTTTCATTTGGCAGTGAATCCTTTAATTTCCCCACCACCAAGGTCAGGCTGATTGACCTATGGTTGCCAGCCTCCTTCCTGTTCCCACTTTCGTGGAGAGGGACTACATTTGCCCTTCTCCAATCTCCTGGAATCACCCCTCTCTCTATCGATTTGTTGAATAGGGCTGTTAGTGGTGCTGCCACCACCTCTCTAAGTTCTTTCAATATTCAGGATGTATCCCATTTTGCCCCATAGCATTGTCACCTTTCAGATTATTGAGTTCCTTTAGGACTCTTTCCTCTGTAAATGGGCTGGTGTCCACCTCTCTCCCACTGGTGCCGCTATCGCCCAGTGGTGGTCCTTCTCTGTCCCCTTCTTCTGTGAATACTGAACAAAAAATATTTGTTCAGAATTGTTTATTTTTCTAGGTCCCCCTCCGCACACACACACACACACACACACACACACCTCCCTCCCTTTTTAACCTCACAATCCCACCCCTGGTCTCTTTCTTTCACTAATGTATCTGAAAAAGGTCTTGTCTCCTTTCTTAATTGTCTGGGCTATTTTTTCTCCATTTGCACTTTTGTGATCCTGACTGCTTTCCCTGCCACTCTCTGCTTTTCCAGATACAGGCTCCTGTCTTCCCCCTCTGTGTTTCCTTGTACCTCCTGAAAGCTAGCCTTTTCTCTCTTACCTTCTTGGCTGCATCCTTTGTCATCATAGTGTTTTTTTTTTTTCCTTTTGTTTTGCTTAGTTGCGTAACACAAAGACGTGGTGCCTCTGCTATGACTCCCTTAAGGTTAGCCCACTGTTTCTCTACATCCCCCCCCCTTTCTTTTTCCCCTGCCAGGGCTTCCTTGAGACATTCCCTCAGTTTTACAAAGTCAACCCATCTGAAATCCAGGACCCTTTCTTTCACGTGGTTGGACTCCTCCACTGTTCTCACATTGAACCACACTGTACAATGATCACTGGACCCCAGGTGGCCACCCACAATTACATCGGTGATTCTGTCCCCATTGGTGAGTACCAGGTCCAATATTGCTATCTCTCTAGTGGGTTCTGCCACAAGCTGCTTGAGGCACGCCCTCATAGGGCATCCAGGATGCCTCTGCTCCTGGTTATGGCTGCAGCCTGGGTGCTCTGATCCACATCAGGCAAATTGAAATCTCCCACCAGCAGCACTTCACATTTGGCTGTCATTTTGTGGATGACTTCTACTAATACCCTATGGATTTATGTGATGAGGGTGAATGTGGCAGCACAACTCCCACAAGGGTGCAGGCAAGAGCAAGAACAGCAGGCTGGCACACAGGACAGGAGAGTGAGCATCAGAACAGCAACTCCAATAGAGAGAAAAAAATCACTGGCACCACAACCAGGAGATGCAGGATGGGGAAGGGGGGGTGGACTGGACGGGCACCCAGTGTGAAGGGGAGGAAAGAAGGTGCCATGCGATAGACATGGCGGGCCGAGGCTGCAGATGATGGGACAGTGGCAGAAAAGTGGCACAGGTGGCATGCATCAAGCATGCAGGCACCATGGGAGTGCACAGGATGACCGACACCAGCCTCAGAGCAGATGGGGGGTAGCACCAGTGGGGGGTTCGGGGCAAGGGAGTCACACAGCAGGTGGCTAGCAATGCACACAAGCCACAGGCACAGGTGGCAAATGGAATGCAGGACCACTGGAGCACAGCAGGGTGCACACACGACTACACCTGCAGCCGAAAGTTAAATGCAAGACCATGCAGGTAGTTGGGTGTTGTGCGGTGCCCATACCCAGCAATGATGGCTTCTATCCACCGGGTAAGGTCCCTGTAACACCTCTTCTGGGTGGCAGTGGTGACACCAGACTGCAGCTGACCCATGTGGATCTCTGTGAGCTGCTGCTCCTCCAACAAGCAGTCAAGGAACTGCCAGAAGCTCAAGTGGCTGGCACCAAGCCGGGAGGAGAAGCCATGGTGCCAGCCCTACACCACGTTGTTGGTCCTGGCAAGCCCATCGAGGGTCGGCTGGTACATATTCCAGGCCATGACCAGGAAGAGGTGGTGCCAGCGTGCAGTCCTACCCACCAGCCGACCGACCCAAGTCACCTCAAAGTAGTCGAGAAGCTGCTGCAGGAATTCCTCATTCTCCCTGTAAAACGGCAGCTCCAGCAGCTCACAGTAGGTGCCTTCAACAGTGGGCACAGGCTTGAATACCAGGGCTGTGAGCATCCACAGGCTGAGGGTGAATTCCTCCTCCCTGCCGTACCTGCCATGCACCTCAGGGGTCTGTTGAATCTTCCTCCAAATGGCCTGACAGAAGTGGAAGAAGCAGCCCCTGAGGGCGGTGGACTCAAATGTTGACCCCCAGAGCATGCTAGATAGCCCACTCGAAATCCAGTAGGGCAGACATCGGTTGTGCCCCACCAACCAGTTTATGCACCTCTGTGAACACACGGACGTATGCCCATTCCGTCCTCATCGGCATATGGATGTAGATGGCCAGCAACATGACCCCCCTCCCGCAGCCCGTGTATGGTATATAGTTGCCTGAATAGGGGTGGTGAACAGCGGAACATCCCATCCAGGATCCAGTCCCCACAGCCCACCAGGTACTGCAGGGACTGCTGGGCACCATACAGTAGGACGCGGTCCTCTGTGGGACCACTATCATACTGCAGAAAGAGGGCTCCAGCTCCAGTGATGGCTAATTCAGGTGGTATTCGCAGGTCCATCAATGTCCTGGGTGATACAGGGCACAATCTACTGCCCTGCCATACCCTCTGCAATGTGCACCACAGCAGGGGTAGTGCTGGCATTCTTCTGGTCACAGCGTCTGGCACACCTGCAGTACTGTGGACCAGTACCTGGCCAGTGCTCTCTAGTGTAGTGCGTGATGGGTTGCGCCTCTCCTAGCACTTCACAGACCTCCACCTCCCCGCATCAGTTACATGGTTGTGTGGCGGCCAATGCTCACCACACTGTCTGCCATGGTGTGGATGCATGCACGACAGCTGTGTCTGTGGTCCTGCATGCACTGCCAGTATGTCTTCCCCTTCAACTCCTTGTCACACCAGTATGCGTAGCCCCGGTGTGCAAGGAACGGTTTGCCTTTCTGGCTCTTGAAAATATGGACGTCACTTGACTCCATATTCGCTGTTCCCGTGGAATGCCTCCATGTCTGTCCGGTGCCCTTTTAAGGTGCCGGGGGGGTCACATGGGTGCAGGCCCACCCACGGTGCCTGTGCATGTGTGCAGCATGCAACATGCAGCCGTGATGCATAAAAAAAGTACCGCGTGGTGTGCAGTGTCCTTGCTATGGCATACCAGGTGGTGTCAGTGTGTGACAATACAGTTCTGCTGGGGCAGCCCTGGCTGCTGGTACAGTGGGTGGTTTTGTCAAGACGGTTAGTACTGGTCCATTCTGTACAGTGGACTGTGGAGCACTGCATGGCTTGCCTATCTTGCTGCTGCTTCCTCTGTTGTGTGCCCCTGTGTCCCCTGCCATGGTGCACTTATCACACCATGCTGGTCTCGAACCTCTAGCATACCTGTCTGGTTCTGTTGCACTGGTGGCGTGTGTCCTGGTGCTGTGCTATGATGGCGGTTTGGCTGTGGACCACCTTCTTGCACTGTTGTGGGTGTTGTTTGTGTGTTCAGGAGGCTCTACCACCCACTGGGTGTGCATGGTAGGGGAGGTTGCAGGTGCATGGGGGAGGCCAGCATTGTAGTGGTGGGGCTGGGGGTGCTCACTGTTGGGGTTGTAGTGGTGGTGCCCAGCCCTTTGTTCCTCCACGTACACTGTCCCCCCTGGTGTTTGCTGCTGGTTTGTCACCATTTACAAGCATGGGCTTTTTTTGTCCGTCGCCCTGTTTGGTGTCACCATGCTTGTGATCACCCACATCGCTCATCATGCTCACACAGCTCGCCCATGTTGGCAGTCATGATTCTGCATCCATACCACTAGCATGTCACCCCATTGCCACTAGCGCTACATCCCCATTCACGCTATGAGGTGTCACCCAAAAGTACTCGCCGAACTGCGGATAGCCCTTACATTTTAGTCCTTGTCACAGGATGCCATACCCTATCTATCTCCTCCCCTTGTGCTGGAGGTCTGTAAATCACACCAGTGCAAATTACAGTGCCATTTCCTGTCTCCAGGTTGACCGACAGTGCTTCCACTCCCACCTGCATTCCCTGAACTTCAGTTGCTTTAATTCCCTTCCTGATGTAGATAGCCACCCCTCCACCCTTTTTTCCCACTCTGTCTTTTCTAGAGTGTAACCTGGTATGGCTATGTCCCATTCATGGTTCCCCATGTACTATGTCTCAGTAACAGCGACAATGTCCAGGTCCGCCTCTGCCATTAAGGTCACTAGATCTGGGATTTTCTTTCCCAGGCTGTGGGCATTCATGCACATGGCCTTCCAAGTTTTGCAATCTCCCCTTATGGTAGCTCCCCTCCTATCCCTATGTCTTGCCTTCTTTCCCCTCCTGTTTTTACTCCCATTCTTCCTTATTTCTGCCATTCTACCTATCTCAGTTTTAGGTTTTAGTTTTGATTTCCCAACCCTAGGGTCCTCCCTACTGACTGCTTCATCCTGCATGGGGGGAGGCAGTTAGCTTCTTCCTGCCTACTTTCGCCTCCCCCTTGGTTAGTTTAAATGCTTGCCAATGAAGTGTTTAAACCTCTCACTGAGAATCTTGGTTCTCCAGCCTGGATAGATGCAGTCCATCCCACTTGTAAGCCTGCATCCCTCCAGGTGTGACCCCAGTCCCCAATGAAGCTGAAGCCCTCTGCTTTGCACCAGTCCTTCAACCATGCATTGAATCTCATGGTGTGGAGTGCCCCATCCTTGTCCTTGTCATTGACCAGTAGCACCTCTGAAAAGTTTACAGTGCATGCCACTTGTCTTAGACTCCCTCCCCAGCTCCCTGAAGTCCTCCTGCAGTACCCTAGCCTCATCACTAACCAGATCATTCGTCCCCGGGTGGACAATGATGTTGAGCTTTCCCTCTTGTCCTGCTGCCCCAGCAATCCTCTGGATGTGCTTTCCATCCCTCCAAGCCATGGCACCAGGTAGGCACTTAACCCCCCCACTCCATCCACTCCCAGGATTAGCCCCCTAACAATAGAATCCCCCACCAGGAGTTCCTTCCTCCTAATCTGGGGTCCTCTGCCTCCCCCCCGGGGTCTCCACTGTGGAGGATCCCCACATCCTCCTTAGTCTCCACTGCCGGTGCCTCTTTGGGACAGTCCCACCCTGCCAGCACAGCATAGGAGTTGTGAAGTGGAACTGTAGGAAGGATGTGTCTCTGCCCCATCACCCTCACCCTTCCTGAGCACACCGCAGTCCAGCCACTCCTCAGTCTAGGCAACCTTTGAGGCAGCTAGGTGGTCCCTGGATGAAAGAGGAGGTCCCCCATATCCTGTTAAACTCAGCCAGAGATGAGCATCCTCCTCCCTCAGCCCAGAGAGGTGCCTGCAGATGGGGCAGCACTGCATCCTCCAGAATGTTTCCCCGAAGACTGTCACTCCACAGCCACTGCACTGCACCACTCCCATCATGTCTTGCTTGTGGCTCCTCTCCTGTCACTTTGTATGCTTACTCTCTCCTCCCTCTTTTTATCCTCCCTACTTTCCTATTGCCTTTGTCCCCTTACAGTTCCCGCCCTTTCTGTTCTGGGACAGGAAGTCCCTGTATTCCTCAGTCATATCCTTCTTCCTTGATCAGAATCAGACCTCCAGCAACTAGGGAAGGAGGGAGAGCTACTCTTTTCCTTCAAGAATGATGAGTCTTATGTGACTCAGTGGTTCCTCCCTTCCTGCTCCCAAACAGGAAGATCCTGTTGCCAGTCAAATCCAGTGCCAATAAAAGTGGAACTCGCTAAGAGCAGGAGGGTGGAGGGGTAGGTGGGAGGGAAATACTGTCTAGTAGTTTCTAGCTCCTTAGCTGCCTCTTTGGCCTTTCTCTGATAGCAAGATTGCTCTCTGCCAAAAGCTAACTAGGGAAGTTTAAATGCAGACTCCTGGTTTACTTGTGCCTAAGCCACACCCCCAATTTACAGCTCTCCTCCTCACCTAGCTAACTGCAAAGATGATGAGTTCTCTTCCGCCAACTCAGACAAGCAAACTAATTCTGTTTTTGTTGTTGTTATTTTTTTACCCAAATTGAAGGTCCCAATTTACCTTGCAGACCCTACACTTCTAATAAAGTATCTGTCTGCTTACCCCCTAATCAGAAGTGATCTTGTAGTAAAGTTCTAGCTCCTTACTAAGCTGCCTCCTTGGCCTTGCTCTGATAGCAAAACTGCCCTCTGCCAAAAACTAACTAGGGAAGTTTAAATGAAGACACCTGGTTTACTTCTGCCTAAGCCCTCACCCCCCACCTAAGTTTACAGTTCTCCTCCTCACCTAGCTAACTACAAAGATAACAGTTCCCTTCCCCAACACAGACAAGCACATTAACGCTTGTTTTTTTATTTGTTTACCCTAATTGAAGGTGCCAATTTACCTTGCAGACTCTACACTTCTAATAAAGTATGTCTGCTTACCTCCTAGCCAGAAATGTTCTAGTAGTAAAGTTCTAGATCTTTACTCAGCTGCCTCCTTGGCCTTGCTCTGATAGCAAGATTGCTCTCTGCCAAAAGCTAACTAGGGAAGTTGAAATGTAGATTGGTCACCCAGTCAAAGAAATCTATCAGATTTGCTTGACAAGGCCTTCCCACTGTGAATCCATCCTGCCTCAGATCCTGTGCTCTGCTGGATTCAAGAAATGCCACAATCCTTTCCTTTAGCAGTGACTCCTTTAATTTCCCCACCACCGAGGTCAGGCTGACTTGCTTGCAGTTGCCAGCCTCCTCCCTGTTCCCACTTTTGTGGATAGGGGCTACATTTGCTCTCCTCCAGTCCCTTGGAACCACCCTTGTGTCCATCAATTTGTTGAATAGGGCTGTTAGTGGTGTTGCCAGCACCTCTCTAAGTTCTTTTAATATTCTGGGATGCATTCCATCTAACCCCGTAGCCTTGTCCCTTTTCAGATTCTTGAGTTCCTTTAGAACTCTTTTCCTCCGTAAATGGCTGGTGTCCATCTTTCTCCTACTGGTGCCCCTATTGCCCAATAGTGGTCCTTCTCCTTCCCCTTCTTCTGAGAATACTGAACAAAAATATTTGTTCAGTATTGTTGCTTTTTCTAGGTCCCCCTTCCTCCCTTTTTAATCTCACAGTCCCACCCCTGGTCTTCTTTCTTTCACTAATGTATCTGAAAAAAGTCTTGTCTCCTTTCTTAATTGCCTGGGCTTTTTTTTCCTCCATTTGTGCCTTTGTGCTCCTGACTGCTTTCCCAGTCTCCCTCTGCTTTTCCAAGTACAGTTCCCTGCCTTCTTGTCTCTGTTAAAGTCACTTTCAGATGCTTCTAACCCACACTCCACTTTCCCAGACCAGTCCTCCAAGTGGTCCACTCTCTCTTCCATGTCTGCTACATGGTCATCCAGCACGTCCACTGCAGTTTTTAGTTTTCATTGATGAGAGGGCATTTTAGTTTACCCAATATGCTTCTCATAAACTGCTTTATTTCCATCAGCTCCTTGCAAATTAGAATACTGTTCACGCACCGCCTCACTTCCGCAATATTGGGATCCCCTCCACACGCTGTCATGGTGAAAAGTACAATTTGATCCATTTTTGAAGGCTTGTCAGCTCTGGATAAGCAGCATCCACATCCCTCAATGTCTGAACTATCAATCTGGTCACTTAGATCTATGATCTGCAGGATAGGTGAGTTAGATGGGGCATTCCTCTTCTGTTAGGGTTCAGTCCAGCAACCTTTCCTTTCTTTTCTATATTGACTCTAGTGCTGGTGTGTGAAGTTCCAGCAGCTTTTTTCATATGCTGCCTATCATAGGACTCTCTCCATGCATTCTTCCCCTACTAACTTGTCACACTAAATTGTCCCAGAGACCTTGATTCAGAAGTATCATCCTTGGAGTGATATTGGCAGTTGCCTCATTTGTAAATACTTCCACCACTCTAAATTTGGCATTCCTGACTTATTTCTTAAACTACTGTAGTCCAGGAACTACCCTCCTTTGTCAGAAAATAGATGTTCCACACACTGCATCCCTTTAGATTACCAATCCTTACACTGTACTGACTGCCCTCCTATTTGGAAAATGGGATTTAGCCAGATAGCCTAGTACCTAGTCAATAACTAAAGCAGTCTTTTTATCACCTTTTGAACCCCTTTTACATATTTCCTTGGCATATATTCTGATTGGGTGCCATTTTTCCAACTTAGCCTTTTCTAAGAGTATTAATTCTGGTGACCTCCCCTCCATTCTTTTTATAGGCATGGCCACCTAACCATACCCCCAGCCTCTCTTCATTCGGCCATGTACTTATTTAATGCAGACAGCTTGCCAAATAGTAGCCCTAAAATTCTAGGCTCTAAAATCCTTGCTTGCTCTGACCCAGGGGGTCACTAGCCATTAGAGTACCTTGGTTTGCTCCCCTCCCATAAAAAGTCTAATACTATATCCTCCCACTGTTACAGTACCA
Source organism: Neoceratodus forsteri (assembly GCA_016271365.2). Lineage (NCBI taxonomy): Eukaryota > Metazoa > Chordata > Ceratodontiformes > Ceratodontidae > Neoceratodus > Neoceratodus forsteri. Next base: position 1,272,093,705 of record CM057450.1, on the reverse strand, counting down.
TATGGGTTCTGACACCTCAAGAAGGAGGTGGCACCTAGGTATAGAATCTTTGGGAGCACCACAATCTGCAGAGTTTGCACATTTTCCGACAGTGATAGCCTCAGGAGAACTTAATAATTGAGCTTGTCCCAAAGCTCCTTAATGTCTCTTTTTTTTTTAATTATATTTTATTGTTTTTGCAATAAAAACAATTACATATGATTTTCTCATGCCAGAAATCACATTTAATAGCTTCTTAATACATCCAATGTAACAGATATTTGTAATCCAGGCAATCTTAATTTCGGATAGGGGGGGTATTCTTATCAGTAAATGCCCAAGATGTTGTCCATTAGATACGCTTCACCCTACGAGACTTTGGGTAATCCAGTTGACAATATGGTTTGCCAAACATATTTAAACAACAATCTGTGTTGCTGTGACCCCCTTCCAATCATTAATTCCAACATATTGCTATCTACTACCATATAGACATATGCGTGATCTCTCTAGATGTGGCATCCACCATTTTAACTAGTAAGAGCAGAAACGAAAGGTCACTGCCCTTTTGTTTCAAAACCAGAAATAACAATTTCAACATGAGAACATTTATAACAGTAGTAAATATAATTCAGCATTGTAAAACTCTACAGAATTAAGCAAATGATTTGCTTTAGTCCAAACAATGCTGATGTATTAAACACTTACTGGGGAGCTTTAAATTATTGGAGACATTAAAACACTAACTTTCCCCATATACCAAAAGATCTGGGCAGACCAAGTACAGTTCAAGTGCCCTCTTCTGAGTTGGACAACTCCTGCTGTCCTGTTTGATCAAATTCTTTAGAGATAGCCTCTCCCTTTTTTCCAGCTTCGTCTGTGTCAGTATACTGAAACATATAGCCTCCATACTGTATACTCAATCTAGCTGGCATTAAAATCAAGTGGGCCACCCCAAGGCTGCGCAGTCTTGACCAGACCCCATCAGATCTTTTTCTTCTGGTTCTGGTAGCAAAGGATAAATTTGGGAAAAATGTATTGTGGAGCCCTGAAAGTTCAACCGCATGGCTTCCCTTGCAGCTTGTAGAATCTGATCTCACTTCATTGGGCTAGTTGTCACCACGAGGATGTCCCGGGGCAAGTTTTTATTAGCTGCTGCATTTCTGGGAGAGATTCGGTATGCCTTTGTGAAATTATTTGCTTTAAGTGTTGTTTCTAGACGTAAGACTCCCAGCAACCACTCCAGTATAAAATACAACAAATTGTCTCATTCACAATTTTCGGGGAGTCCCACAATGCAGATGTTGCCAGCTCTCTGTGAATTCTCCAGTGCCTCTAGTCGGTATTGCAGCTGGGAATTTTCCTGTGTTAACTTGCCTGATGTTGTGTGAGCCTTTGTTGCTATGGATTCTGCCGCAGCCACTGTTTTAGTGGCCACATCAATCTTGATGTCTTGATCCATGAACCTTGTCAGGTTCCATGTCATAATAGCGATCAAGAAACAGCGATTGCTATTATGGCGAGTGTACATCACCGAAAATCAGTTTCGGCGATGCACACTCGCAGCACAGAAAAAAACCCGAGACCCACAGGTCTCATTATTAATGCAGGACTGAGCCTCCACACCCCCCTAGTTATAAATTCTCAACCCAGGGGTGTATGTTGGGAAGGGTGAAACACTTAATTAAAATACATGCCTCCAGGTGGCAAAAAATACCCCGCACCACGCCAGACCAGAACCTGGTACCCCGTGCCTCCCAGCCAACCACCCTCCCTATGATGCCAGTGATCCAGCTCGGCAGCTGTTCACCGCAACCCCTCAGACATGCCATCCCTCCCCTGCCTCTCCCCCCCCCCGTGGGTACATGCGTGCACATATACCTGCTAGTTCCTATCGTAGTTTTCACCAACTGCAGTATCTGGTCACCCTCCTCCCTGGGTAGCCGTGATCAAAGTCACCAACAGAGAGTCGCCATTTTTCTAGGTGCTCAGTTTCGTTTGCTATGTTCACAGACTACCATCTTGTCAATATCGATTTGACTTTTGCATCTATGGTCTGCATGGATTTCTGCAAGGCCTTCCATGGTGGTTCCATCTCTGATGTAGATTTTGCTGCCACTTCATCTTGCACTGTCTCAACTGGTTGATTTTTTGGGCAACTTGCAGGACCTGTAGTGGTGCATCTCATCATCAGAAAAGGTATCAAAATGTTTCACTGGTTTCAAGGATTATAGAACTGTCCCAGAAAATCTCTTTTTTTTCCCCTACTTAAACATTGTTTTTTCAAATTTTGTTACAGTAAGATACAGAGCTCCCACTGAACGCATCTTGTCAGTAGATGTGTTCCACATTGCCCCCTAGAGTCTCTTTTTGATGTCTCTAACCTGCACTCTCCTCCCTCAGACCAGTTTTCCAAGTGGTCCACTCTCTCTCCTGCCTCCCCTACCTGGTCATTTAGTCTATCCACTTCAGTTTTCACTTTCACCAATGACAGAATATTTTCCATGACATTCAGTTCACCTGATATGCTGCTTATGAACTGCTTTATTTCCTTTTTTCCCCCTATTTTTGTCCCAATTTCACCTTACCAGCTGTCAGGCCCTCCTTCCACCTGCATGAGCTGTTCTACCCACCATAGGAGTCCTCTGATATTCCAACCCACCACCAGCTTCTGCTCAACATCCTGTCTGGAAACCCAACTGTAACCCACAGCTTTTCCGCTGTGGATAGGGCCCCCATTTCCCCAAGGCAGAAGGAGGATACTTCACTCAATGGTCGAGGATGTGCTCATTCATTACAGTACCACTCATTCATATCTCAGTCAGCGGCCGGACATGGTGGCGAGAGGAGGGCTGAGCCGGTCACCGGCTCCATTCAGGGGCTGTTTGGGGGGAGCGGGGATCATCACTGCTGGGTGTGGGGGGCCACTAGACTACCAGGTATTTAAGTACTTTGAGGATGGCGATCATGCTGGGGGTGGGGGACCACTTGAATTACATATTTATGGCACAGAATGGGAGTCGGTGATTGTGCTGGGGGCGGTGGGGACCACTTGGAATTACATATTTATGGCACAGATTGTGCTGGGGTGGTGGGGACCACTTGAATTACATATTTATGGCACAGAACGGAGTCGGTGATTGTGTTGAAGTGTGGGGACCACTTGGAATTACATATTTATGGCACAGAACGGGAGTCGGTGATTGTGCTGGGGGCGTGGGGACCACTTGAATTACATATGTATGGCACAGAATGGGAGTCGGTGATTGTGCTGAAGTGTGGGGGACCACTTGGAATTACATATTTATGGCACAAAACGGAGTCGGTGATTGTGTGGGAAGTGTGGGGGACCACTTTGACTTACATATTTATTGCACAGAACAGGAGTTGGCAATCATGCTGGGGGAGTGGGGGGTCACTTTGAATTACATATTTCTGTCACAGAACGGGAGTCAGGGATTGTGATGGGGTGGGGGGGCCACTAGACTACCAGGGATTTCCACAGCAGTAATTCAAAGTGTATCGAGGTGTAACAGGATGTCCTGTTATGAACAGAATGTGTTTCGACAAACATCCTTCCAGATGCAGTAACCCTCCCCCTTTTTTATTGTGTCATTGTTCACTCTATCCTATCCTCTTCTATTTTCAATAACTATCCTATATTTCTTGTTCAGGGTGGCCTGCCTGGCAATCTTATATCTCTCCTATACTATCCCTTTATGCCTAAATCTCTTGTTCTGCATCTAAATATAAAGAGATCCTTTAAATATTGAAAGATTGAGCAGTTTGCCTGTAATGTATATATGCCCTCTTACAGTATGCCCTCATAGAGAGATGTGCAGCCAAACCCCTGTTGTGTTCATGTTGTAAAGCCTTTTGATGTGTAAAGGTAGAAAAAGCATTTAAATTCCATAAGGCAGTGCTTTGCACTTGTAAAACAGAGAGCAAGTGGTAGCGGTGGCGAAATGTGCACACGTTCACACCTTTGCACGCTCGCACCATCACGCTGGTCCATGCACACGTTAGCGTAGGAAGAAATTCTCTGAAAGTGAGCTTTAAGCTCAAATCTTGACACTGCTTGCTGCAGTAAAGGAAAACAGCTAGGGAGAGCTTGCTCTGTTAAAGAGGAGAGTGCAGCTGTGTACTGTTGCTAGAGAACAGCTCCTCACTGCCCCAATGTACAGAAACTGTATCCGCTCCACGGATACTATGTACTGTAAGGGGAAACTACTGTTTATAACTAACTGCAGGACACTACAGGCAGATGGAAATAAGCCTATAGTGCCCTTAACAGTGTGCAAATGGGTTTTTCTTTTGTTTTGTGCAGCCCCAGAGTTACAAAAGAGGCTGTAGGTTGACACCAGGCCAAAATGATATATTTCAGCAGTTGGCTGCAATTCCAAGCAGTCAGATAAGACTGTTGCCTTGGAAAGCATTCTAAATGTACCATAATGAATTGTGCGACCTGAAAAGGAGATAGTATATGAATTTCCAGAATCAAACATACAGTATGAAATGAAGTTTTTCTCAAAATAAAAATGCATTTCTTCTGGGAAGTGGAATCTTAACCTTGCAGGAACACAGATAGGGAGCGTGCCCTTCATCTGTTGTTCTCTGCTAAGGTTAGAGATTCACTTTCAAACATATTAACCAGGTTATTTTACCTTCTGTGTATATATATATATATATATATATATATATAGAGAGAGAGAGATATATATATATATATATATATATATATATATATATATATATAAAATACTGTTATTTACCTGAATGATGTATACCCTGGAAAGAGCCTATTATAGGGCTGGCAGCCCCTGAAATGGCTGATTATATAGGAACCAGAGGGGATGAGTCACATAAGAGGGAGGGTCTGAACTCCAAACCACGCCCCTCCAGTAAATTATGGTCCCTAAAAGAATTGTAGAGCTTAATATGTGACAGGTCTTGAGAAATATATTGATATAAATATATATGTGTCTTGATTAGCATACACAGACCAGTGTGAAGGTTCTAGAAATAATAGAAATTAGCTTTTTGTCTTAATTGAATGTCACATGGTTGTGATGTCATAGCTTCAGGCACTATACCAACTTTCCACCAGGGATACATAGAGAGAGAGGTGGGTCAGTATTCGACTGACCACAGGTTGAGGAGGTTGTGTGCAGGATTTTCACACAAGTACTTTATTGAATGAAAGGAAAAGACATTATTCAGGAGCTTGGAACAAGCCGTCTCCTCCTCTGTCCTCTCCCTGCTCAACTATGGCATACTTATCTATAGCACTGCAAGCACCTCTGCCCTATATAGACTCCGTCTCTCCCTAAATAAAGCGTGTTGCCTCATCTTGAGATGTGACCATCTCACCCATACATGCTCCCTTTATAACACCACCAACTGGCTTAATCTCGACAATAGAATCAGGTTCCACACCTGCCTCGTGGCCAAAAAGATTGCCTCAGCCTCTCCCCAGGCTCACCCCTTAGTCCACTCAGCCCCCAAGCTTAAGCACACTTGAAGCTCTGCCAAGCCACTCCTCTTGGTTCCATCTTGCCGTACCTCACAATTCCAAAGATCCTTCAGTTTCAGAGCCCCCTCTTTCATGAACAGCCTTCTAACCTTGCTTGTAAATGAAAATAGAATTGGCCCTTTCAAAACCCACCTTAGGGACCACCTCCAGTCCTCAAATACCTGTGATTGTTATTTAACCCCTACCCTCTCCCCTCCTCCCTTTCCCCACTGACCAATGCCACTGGCCTGCCTACCAGAGGCTTCCAGGTCTAAGATATATCTCTGAGTTTTACCTTGTATTTCTAACTTGTACTAATTATCCCTAGTTTCTGATTGTTAGCCTTCACTGTTTCCTTGTATCTTTGCTGATCTGTGTTCTCGCTGAATTGCTATGTAAAGTCTGTTCTGTACCTAATTTCTGTGATGTGGAACCTTTGTAAATGAGTCTTTGACTCAAAGGTATTTTTGAATCCTCAATAAATAAATAAGACATATTTCCTGTGTTTGATGGGTGTGGATTTAACACCAATATTTTCCTTTCTGTGGACTTTATTTTTATTATTTTTTTTTTCATTTCTTTAAAAATAAAACGACAAACGCATTCTTATGTGTTTTTTATGCATCTTGAATACTGTCTGGATATCTGTTAGTTCCCACACTTCTACACAAGGGTACACTTCCAATTACTTCGAGCACCTTGGCCGCTTTGCCACATGTTTTTTGCAGGTGGTAGCGAGTGTCGCGCTACAGGCGGCAATAACTCCTGTAGCGCAGCACGACACTTTTGAATATGCAGCTGTGCTGACATTCATGGCCACTACCCTAACCCACCACCCCTGAATATATTATCTTTTAGCATCAGCACTATCACACAGCGCCGGCACTATTAGGGCTTTTGAATATTGCAGCCTGGTGCAAAACCAGTGCTATTCCAGCACAATGGATATGCGCTAGGCCCAAATCTTTGAATATCTGGCCCACAGAAAACATCTTGACTACAAACACTGAGTTGTTGGATCAGTGCATCCCAAATAAAAGCCACATGCAGGTTCCTTCCTTGTGCAAAGAAGTGAAAAGGAATGAAGGTGTGCAGCTACATTTGTTTTTATTTGAATTTACAGTATTAGGGTAGCCACTCCAGCAGATCCCACCAAGCTCCTGCACTGCAATGCAGTTTCTACTTACTTCCAGGTTTGACTGTGTCAGTGCATCCCTCCAGGAACCAGTAATTTAGTGGGTGTTTGAGTCACAGTGGGACACCAACACAGAAACTGCACTACAGTTTTTGGTGTTTTTTACTTCAAAGACATACTTCAGCCATTTAGATAACGTTATAACAATAGGGGGTGGTAGTCCATGCAGACAGTTAAAAAAATTTAAAAAAAGTAGAAGACTAATTACATAGAAACATACAAACATAGAATTTGACTGCAGATAAGGACTGCTTGGCCCACCTAGTCTGCCCATTTCCCTACCTAATGGATAAACTGCAGATCCTAGTTAACCAACAGCCTACTTCCTCCTACCCCCCACTAGAATTGTCTTATGTCTGTCCTATGCATTCTTGAATTCCCCCACTGTTTCTGACTCTATGGCCTCCTCGGGAAGGCTGTTCCATGCATCTACAATCCTCTCTGTGAAAAAATACTTCCTTACATTACCTCTGAGCCGTCCCCCCTCTATCTTCAAATTGTGCCCCCTTGTTCTTGCACATCTCTTTTTTGAAAGATGCTACCCTCTTGGACTTTGTTGATTCCCTTGATGTATTTGAACGTTTCTATCTTGTCCCCCCCCTTCCTCCTTTCCTCAAAGCTATACATCTTAAGCTCCTTTAGTCTTTCATCATATGTCTTCTGGTGCAGACCCTGCACTATTTTGGTTGCCCTCCTCTGGACAACCTCCACCCTGTCTATGTCTTTGCGGAGATGGGGTCTCCAGAACTGTACACTGTACACTGTACTCCAGATGCGGTTTTACCAACTGTCTGTACAGAGGGCCAACAACTTCTTGTTTTCTACTGGTGATCCCTCTCCCTATGCATTCCAGTATCCCCCCCCCAGCCCTCCTTACTACCTTCTCACATTACTGGCCCACCTTTAGGTCATCTGACATGACTACCCCCAGGTCCCTTTCCATTTTTGTTGTTATCGATATCTCACCCCCCATTGTGTACTCTTGCCCTGGATTTTTGTTTGCCAGGTGCATTACTTTGCACTTCTTTGCATTGAATCTAAGCTGCCATACATTTGACCATTCCTGCAAACTTGCCAAATCCCTTTTCATCCTTTCCACCCCACCTTGCGTATCAACCCTGTTGCAGATCTTTGTGTCATCTGCAAAGAGACATACCTTCCCCTCCAGTTCCTCTGCAATATCACTTATAAAGGACCATCCCCAGTACTGAACCCTGCGGTATCCCACTAACAACCCTCCTTTCTTCACTGTGGACTCCATTTACTATTACCCACTGTGTCCTGTTGTCCAGCCAGTGTTTTACCCAGGCTACCACCCTGTTACCCAGTGCCAGGCTGGCTAATTTGTTTATTAATCTTTTGTGCAGGACTGTGTCAAATGTCTTGCTAAAGTCTAGGTTGGCCATGTCCACAGCCCCTCCCTGGTCTACTACTTTGGGCACCCAGTCAATGAAATCCATTAGATTTGTTTGACATGACCTTCCTGCTGTGAATCCATGCTGCCTTGGGTCCTGTGCCCCACTGGCCTCTAGGTACTCAATAATTATTTCCTTCAGAAGTGATTCCATCATTTTCCCTACCACTGAGGTCAAAATGACAGGTCTGTAGTTTCCTGCCTCTGTCTTGCTCTCACTTTTGTGAAGGGGAATCACATCCACCCTTCTCCAGTCTTCTGGTACCACACCATCCTCCCATGATTTATTAAAAAAGGTAGTCAGTGGTGTTACTTGTTCTTCCCTTAGTTCTTTTAGAATTCTGGGGTGAATCCCATCAGGCCCCATTGCTTTATCCACCTTCAGTTTTAAGAGTTCTTTCAGAACCCTTTATTTTGTGAAAGGACTACTATCCCCCCCCCCCATCCAGAGTGTTTCTATTGACTGGATTAGGTCTCTCCCCTTGCTTTTCCATTGTGAATGCTGAGCAGAAATATTAGTTCAGTATCCCTGCTTTTTCACTGTCGCTGTCTGCCCAACCACCTTCCTCTTTATTCAGCCTCAGTACCCCTGCTTTCATCTTGCTTTGCTCCCTAATGTACCTATAGAAAGGTTTTATCCCCCTTCTTAACCAAGTTGGCTATTTTTCCTCAGTTTGGGCATTTGCTATTCTGACTGTCTTCCCCACTTCCTTCTGCTTTAACTGGTACAGTTCTCTTTCCTGCTCCTTTTATGTTTCCTTATATTTCCTTAATGCTATCTTTTTCTCCCTTGCCTTCCTCGCCAGTTCTTTTGAGAACCATAGTGTTTTTTTCTTTCATTTTGATTTATTTGCTTCACACAAAGGCTTGTTGCCTCTGTGATGGCAGTTTTGATGTTTCCCCATTGTTACTCTACCCCATCTTCTTTTTTTTTTTAACTTTATTTCTACATCCGCCCTCCGGGCATCCTTCAGGAGTACCCACATGGAGTCCGCCCTACTCCCAGCCTGAACCCTTGCATCTCCCCTCAATCTCCTCCCCCAAATGACTCCAGGCAGGCTCAACCCCTGGTACCATCTCCAGGGATGTTTCCACCCTCCCGTGGTGGTAGCCTCTTAAGTGTGAAGTGCCTACCTTGGTGTCATCAGGTCGGCCTTGAAGGAAGATCTGGGGCACATTGGGCTGGCAGCTGGGATGTGGGTGAAGTCCCCCTGGGCCACCATCATCACATCAATGTGTGGAAGGATTTTCCACTTGTTTGTACCCCCCCCCCCGCAGAACCCAGCCATGAAGGCAACGTCATTCCATGACTCCACCCCCAGGCATTATGCCACGCTACTGCACTGGTGATCCTCCAGCCACCACCAGAGGTCACTCCATGAGTGAGTGCTTCCTGTACCCACCCCCAGGAAGACAAAGTGGTTGGCACATGCTCAATCTCTGTCCCTCCCCTGCCGATCCCCGGTGGCCCTGGCTCTTTCTCAAACCCAGGTCGCCGGCGTGGCACTAGGTGTGGCATCTAGCACCTCAACCCTCAGCACCACCAGGCTGGCTCACCCCACCTTCTTGTCTGTTTGCTAGTGCTTTTCTGAGGCCCTTTCCCATTTTGACAAAATCAGCACTCCTGAAGTCCAATACCTTCATTTTTGTGTGGCTTGACTCTAGAGCTAAGTTTATCATGAACCACACTGTTTGGTCATCACTTGCTCCCAGATGGCTACCCACTTCAAGATCAGAGATCCTCTCTCTGTCCCCATTTGAGAGAACCAGGTCTAAGATTGCTCCATCCCAAGTGGGTTCCAGAACTAGCTGTCTGAGGCATGCCCCCTGTAGGGCATCAAGAATGGCCCTGCTCTTGTATATGGCTGCAGCAAAGGTGCTCCAGTTAACATCTGGCATATTCAAGTCCACCATCAGCAATATCTCACCTTTCTCTGCCATTCCAAGGATGCCTTCTATCATTTCCGTGTCCATTTCCTCCCCCTGAGATGGGGGTCTGTATGCAACCCCCTGTGTGGATTGTGGAGCCATTTCCAGTCTCCAGGGTGACTCACAGTGCCTCCTCTCCTCCCTGTTTACCCTTTAGTTCTGTTAGTTTGATCCCTTCCCTTACATAGAGAGCTACTCCTCCTCCTCCTCTTCTTCCCTACCTGTCCCTCCTGTAGATTGTGTACCCTGGTATGTTGACATCCCAGTCATGATTCTCTGTGTACCATTTTTCTGTGACTGCCATGATATCCAGGCATCCCTCTTCCATCAAGGCCACCATTTCGGGGAGCTTTATACCTAGACTATGGGCATTGGTACTCATTACCCTCCATTTTTTATGGCTTTATTTCTTTTTGCCCCATCTCTGTCCTTACTGCCTTTGTCGTTTTCTCCATTTACCCCTATCGACTGCTCTATCTTGGTGTTTACCTCACCTACTACCCTGATTTTGGGGGGGCTAGGATTTCCCTTCTCCTTTTCAGTGCCTCCCCCTTGGCTAGTTTAAATGCTTGCCAATGAGGCATTTAAACCTATCACCTAGGGTCCTGATTCCCTTCCAGGATAGATGCAGACCATCACACCTGTATAGGCCTGTATCCCTCCAGATAGAGTCCCAGTCCCCAATGAAGCTGAATCCCTGAGCTCTGCACCAGTTTTTCAACCAGTCATTAAATCCCATGGTGTGGAGTACCCTAGCCTCATCCATTACATAGACAGGTAGCACTTCTGAGAAAGTTACCATGTGTGCTACTTGTCTAAGGCCCCTCCCCAACTCCACAAACTCCTGTTGCACTGCTCTGATCCCAGGTAATTTGTCCCTAGGTGGATAATGACATCCAGCTCACTCCCCCTTGCAGCTGCTCCCATGATCCTGAGGATTTGTTTCCTGTCCCTCCAAGCCATGGCACTGGGCAGGCACCTTACCTCCATTTCCCTTCCCTCCACCAGTTCCATCCCCCTAACAATTGAGTCCCCCACCAGGAGTTGTTTCCTTTCCCTGTGGGGTCCTGTGCCACCCTCCTGTGGGTCTCCATCATGGAGGTTCCCAGCATCCTCTTTGGACTCCACTGTGGGTGCCTCCATAGAGGAATCATGCTTCACTAGAGTGGTGAATGAACTGTGGAGAGGCACATCTGGAGGGATGCACCTCTGTTCCACCACCCTCACCCTCCCTGAGTTGACCGTGGTCCAACCACTCCTCTTGCTTGGCAACCTCTGAGGTAGTGGCAGTGGCCTGGGTGGTCCCTGGGTAGGGGAACAGGTTTCCTGAATCATTGCCAGGTTAGTATGGAGATGAGCAACTTCCTCCCTCAGACCAGAGAGGTGCCTGCAAATAGGGCAGCAACGCAGTTTCCAGAATGTCTCCTGGAAGACTGCTGCTCCACAGCCAGTACATTGCACCACTCCCCACATGTCTGTGTCCCTCCTGTTACAGATGCTTTTCTTTTGTTGTTTTTTGTTTTGTTTTTGTTTTAGTGTGTGCAAGCTTGTGAGTGTCTGTATCCCCTATTCAGTGTGCTGTGCCTTTAAGGATATGAACAGGTGTATGTTGTTAGCAGTTTTGGGGAAGTGATGTCATAACCCCTACTATAAAGGAAGTTATGCGCTTGTAGTGGGTGGGTAGGGTGAGAGGAAAGGTAGAAGGGAGTAAACCTATGCCATCCAGAAACAATCAACTACAACTCTGACCCTCCATCCCTGGGAGTCCTTCCTTTCAAACACCTATTTCACAGAGGTTAAGTAACAGGTCTAGTCACAAATGACTGCAAATATCTCCCAGCTACAGTTCTTCCCTGGCAAATTAAAGTTAAAACTAAGACAAGTCAACCCCAAGAACAAAATCAATGCTAGTTACTTACACAGGTCCAAAAAGTAGTAATTCAGTCCAGTGTAGTCTAGAAAATAGCCTTCTTCATTTAAGGATGCTCTGGCTGCTTTCTCTTTCTCTCTGTGTCTCAGCAGACAGAGACCACAAACAACTCATGTTTTAAATTCACAGTTCAACTAGGCCCCTTTCAGCTCCTCCCCTTAACAAACACCTATTTCACAGAGGTTCAATAACAGGTCTAGTCACAAATGGCTGCAAATATCTTCCAGCTACAGTTCCTCCCTGGCAAATTAAAGTTAAAACTAAGACAAGTCAACTCCAAAAACAGAATCAATACTAGTTTCTGACACAGGTCCAAAAAGTAATAATTCAGTTCAGTGTAGTCTAGAAAATAACCTCCTTGATTTAAGGAAGCTCTGGCTGCTTTCTCTCTCTCTCTCTCTCTCTCTCTGTCTCAGCAGCAATTATTTATGAATATGCGCTCAATGTACTGTAAGACTAGCCTCTGTGCAAAAGAACACTATGCAGTGAATTATATATGTATGCCAAGATCTTGTTCTATATGCAAGTGCTTAGCAATTAAAAATTAAATAAACAGTAATGTCAAATTATCTTCTATTTTAGCTGACCTTCACTTGCATGATACTGATAAGTGCAAGTGACTCTGCTATGTACCATAAAAGATAGGAAACAGGAAGGGATAAAGATCAACTAATTTCTTTCTACTTCATTTTAGAAAATATCTTTATTATAACTGCTGACAGATTTTCCTGTTTTTATAAATAACACATACCCAAAGGGTTACTATGAAGAGCTAAAACGATAACTCAAGTTGTACTGTATCATGTTTCATAACGCATTTTATGTAACATCCCTTATTTATATAAGTAACATATTTCATATATATATATATATATATATGTATGTATATATATATATATATATCATATACTACAAAAGAACCCCAGAGCAAATGCCCTGAGGCATGGGTTATCCTGGAGGATATTGGTCATGCAGCCATGACCCAAACAAATAATATCCCCTTTAGGGGGTGTCTGACTCCCTCCCCCCGGGATAAGACACAGATATGGCACACTGATGAGTCAAAATGAGCATGAAACACATGTATGTGTCTGCTGTTCTTAGCCTTTGCTGATTGCACTGAGGCCTTCTGGCACCATGCAATTCTGCTTACAGTTGAGACAGCCCAAATTCTCTCATAGGGATTTGGATATGTTTCCCATGATGCTTTGTATTATTGGGGTATGTGCAACTGTGTTTTCTATAAATCATATAGTGGTGCAGTAGTGCCACTATAGTTAGCATTGACTAAGCAGTTTAATGTCAAACCCAGGTTTGCACTTTTATAACTTTGCAACCGTTCAATTGATTTGCACAAAACTGGGTATGTGAAGTTCTGAGGGGTATATCTCTTGATGTACCAAGTTTTATTTCAATCAGATGTGCAGATTGTGTGCAGCACATAGTAATAAAAGTGTAAAAGTCACTTTTTTGCCCATTTTTGCTAATTTATCCTCATCGCATTGTGGCCATACCATTTTGAATTTGGGCCCAAAGTACAAACCAGCATTGGTTTGGTGAAAAAAATATTAATCTGTTCCAAAGTTATTTAATTTTGAAATGTAGGGTCCTTAACATTATCAGTTCAGTCTTTTGGATAGCTGCACAGCTTTTATCAAGGATTTGGGCTCATGAACAGGGATTTTGACAGCTCATAAACAAGGATTCATTAAATCCTTGTTAATATGAAAAAAATCTATGTTCATGAGCAGTCATCTTGTTTAAAATTTTTCAAAAAAACAAAATGTTGTGACTTGCCCCATGGATGTCTTTTGTGAAGACTGAAGGGCAATAAAGGGTGATGCCCTCTACAAACCCAAGGCTTTGGTTCTATTTAGTTTAGTGAAAAAAACAGCTGTTTTTTCATTCAAAAATTCCTGTTCATGACTAGCTTCCAGTCCATGTTCCTGAGGTGTCAAAATCCCTGTTCATGAGCTGATCCCTGTTTGTGAGCTGTCAAAATCCTTGTCTGTATGGGGATGACAAGATGGCCTGATCTAGCGAACAGGGATTGGCTCACAAACAGGGATTCTGACACCTCACAAACAGGGATTCAGCTCGTGAACAGGGATTCTAAAAAGGAATCCCTGTTCGTGAGCTGTCAGAATCCTTGTTCATGAGCTGTCAAAATCCTTGTTCATGAGCTGTCAAAATCCCAGTTTGTGAGGGGATGACCAGATGGCCCTAAAAATCCCTGTTTGTGAGCTGTCAAAATCATTGTTTTTGAGGTGTCAGAATCCCTGTTTGTGAGCCAATCCCTGTTTGTGAGCCAGATGGCCCTACCTTACAAACAGGGATTGGCTCACAAATGGGGAATTTGACATCTTATAAACAGGGATTTTTAAAGGTTGCTGTTTCTTGGCCACTTCCCTGCAAAGAAACGGTTAGGACATTTGACTTGAACTTTGCAGGGTAGGAAGGAGGTGCCCCAGAGATAAGACTTATGTTAATTTGGTGTAAAAGTTTGCATCAATTACGTAGTTATGGCATTCCGAAGCTGAGAAGTTTCCCATAGGATAACATTGTGGTGAATGCGGTGCCTTTCAGTGCCTATATCTTGAAAACAGTTCAAGATACGGATTTTTCACTAAGCACAGCTTACATTGATACATAGATACATAGACAGTGTCGGCAGATAAGGGCTTATGGCCCACCCAGTCTGCCCATTTGAGCTTGTAAGTTCAGTTTATGTTATCCTAGAAGTCTGTTGCCCCTTACCCCTGACCTCCAGAATTTCTTTATGTCTATCCCATGCATTCTTAAGTCCCGTGATTGTTTCAGCCCCCCACCACTTCCTCTGGCAGGATGTTCCACTTGTCCACCACCCGTTCTGTGAAGAAATTCTTCCTCAACTTTCCTCTGAATCGTCCTCCCTCCAACTTCATCCCATGCCCTCTAGTCCTGGAACATCTTTTTCACTTAAAAATAGTGTATTCCTGCACCCTGTTCCTCCCTGTAAGATACTTGTATGTCTCTATCATATCCCCTCTCTCCCTCCTCTCCTCCAGGGAGTACATGTTCAGTTCCTTCAACCTGTCTTCGTAGGACTTGTGATGCAATCCATGCACCATCTTTGTTGCCCTCCTCTGAACCTTCTCTACCCTGTCTATGTCCTTACATAGGTATGGTCTCCAGAACTGTACACTGTACTCCAGGTGGAGCCTCACTAGTGTCTTGTATAGCGGAATTATGACCTCCCTTTTCCTGCTGGTGATGCCCCTGCCTATACATCCCAGCATTCTATTTGCTTTACCTGCTGCCTTGTCACACTGTTTCCCTACCTTGAGGTCATCAGAGATGATAACCCCAAGATCCCTTTCCCTGCTTGGTGCATGTTATATCCTCACTGCCCAACTGATATATTGTGCCAGGGTTTTTTGTGCCCCATATGCATTATCTTGCACTTCCTTGCATTGAATTTCAACTGCCAAACCCCTGACCATTCTTCAAGTTTCTGCAGGTCCCTTCTCATTCTGTCTACACCCTCTGGTGTGTCTACTCTGTTACAGAGTTTTGTGTCATCAGTGAACAGTGAAATTCTGCATTCTAGGTCCTGCGCAATGTCACTGATGAAGATGTTGAATAGGACCGGTCCCAGCACTGATCCCTGTGGTACCCCACTGGTCACTCTTCCCTCTGTGGAGTGACAGCCATTTACCACCACCCTCTGTGTCCTGCCATCCAGCCAGTTACCTACCCACCACACTACTGTCCTGTCCATACCCATATTCCCCAGTTTGTGTAATAGTTTTCTATGTGGCACAGTGTCAAAGGCCTTGCTGAAGTCCAGATAGGCCATGTTGACTGCCCTCCCCTGATCCACCTCCCTAGTCACCCAGTCAAAAAATTCAATGAGGTTGGTCTGACATGACCTCCTCTTGGTGAGACCATGCTGCCTTGGGTCCTGTAGTCCATTGACAACCAGACGTTCCACCAATCTCTCCTTCAGTAGTGCTTCCATGATCTTCCCCACTACCGAGGTGAGGCTGATTGGTCTGTAGTTCCCTGCTTCCTCTTTGTTCCCACTTTTGTATAAGGGGACTACATCTGCTGTCCTCCAGTCTTTGGGTACCTCCCTTGTTTCCAGTGATCGGCTAAACAGGATAGCCAGACGTTCAGCCACCACCTCTCTTAGTTCTTTAAGGACCCTGGGGTGCACCCCATCTGGCCCCATTGCTTTATCAACTCTTATTACTTCCAGTTCCTTCAGGACCCTTTCTCGTGTAAAGCTTAGTACACCTTTTCTAAGCACGTGTGCAGGTTACCAGTCCATCATTACAACTGCCGTGGAATTTTTTCCAAAGTTGCTATGGTTACTGAGATATTGCACAATTTGCAGCAGAAGGCTTTCTTGGAATGAGTTCAGGGCTGCGCTGCATCTCTACAATTATAGGTACAGTAGATGAGGGGGCCTGCACTCCCATATATGGATACCATTATGTAGTAATTGGACTGTTGGGCCATCCATTATGCAATACTGGGAGTGCAGGGCCCTAGGGAGATGACAGTTCATTCCCAAAAACTGATACCATAGGAGTGCAGGGCCCTCTGCACTCCCAAAACCATATAAGGGTAAGATTACACTTTCCCAAAAAGTAAAAACAATCATTGCAAAAAACTTAATTAATGCATCAGTTAGGGTTGAAGCAACAAAAGTAGGGAAATGAAGAATTAGGATTGACACCCTAACAGCACCCCACCCTACCACCCCACCCCCACCCTCCACAGACCAACAGGTGATGGGGTGTGCCTTGGGGTCACTGAGCTTAACTCTCAGCCCATTCTTCTATCCTGTACCATGTCAGCTTTCTTAGACATCATGGAATGGGGTGAGAGTTGGGGTCGATGACCCAAGGCACACCCTGTCACCTGTCGGTCTGTGAAGGTGGGAGTGGGTAGTAGAGTATTAGGTGTTATATATATATATATATATATATATATATGTATATACACACACATATATAGATATATACTTGTATATATATATATATATATATATATATATATATTTATTTATTTATTTATAGGGATATATGATGGGCAGGAGTGGAATATGGAAAATATTCTCACTCCTGCAGAGTGAGGCATGGATATCCCACAAGTGCCGAAGGCATGAGTGAGATAGTCATGCTTCACGATATGGGAGTGAGAATATTTTCCATATTCCACTCCTGCCCATCATGTGTGAGATTTATACAATAGGCAACACGTTTTTTTGTATGGTTTTGGTATTAAATATTATATCTGAGGTCTGTTTTGTTGTTACTTTTTAAGTTGATGTTATTACTCAGTGATTTGGCCGCTGTGTGTTAGACTGCTCAACTGTGTGATAGTGATCGGTGATGTGAGAACAGCTCAAGGAATATCTCTTCTTCGATGTTCATTGGTTTCTGAGGATGATGCAATTTTAGTTTATTCATCAATGGTGCTTCTGAAGGTTTAGGAATTAATTTTAAAAAGCTCATTGTACAGAAATACTGTTTTTAGTCAAGTCTTTGTAATTTGTTTTCAATGCTAAGTACTGCTCCAAGTGTACTGCTTTCAGCTTCTGACTGTTTAGAAACTGCAAGTAAAAGTTTCACACTATGCAGGTGGTGTGTAATTAGGTAGATTGATGATTTCATTTTCAGTTTTAAAACAAGTTCCAGCTTGTAGTGCTTAACTGATGCTGCAGTGAGAATATTGGGTGATGACATAGCCAATATAGGTGTAAATGGATTTATTTTCACTTCAGCTATGTCATCACCCAATATTCTCACTGGGGTGAGAATACATGCTTTATTCTCAATGAATACACAACACCCTATTGTATAAATATAGATATATGTGTATGTATATATATATATATATATATATATATATATTATATTATATTGTATTATACTGGTGCAGTCCCACCAGTATAGTTGGGGTGAAATGGTACTTCTATGTTAAAATCCAAACTTTGAGCCTTAATAACTTTGGAGTCCTTCAATGGATTTCCATAAAATGTGGCATGCGTATTCTCTTGGTGTAGGCCTTTTGGGAATCCATCAAGTGGTTCTTGAGATATAAAGTGTTGGATAAACAGAAAAATAATTTTTTTTTAACATTTCTTTGCTCACCTGTATCTCAGGAATACCTTTATGTTGTGGTCTGCAATTTTCAGCACAGAAAGCCTTTGGGTCACAGATGTGCCTTTCGAAGATATGGTAAAACAATATTAATCTGTTCAAAAGTAATGACATTTGTAATTTTCCTATTGTTTCCTATGGAGAAATCTATACGTCAGGCACAAAAGACATATTTTTTGCACAATAGTAGTATTATGCAAAAAATAGCAGCTTATTTTAAAACAATAGGACTACTGTGCAAAAAATATCAGCTTCTTTTCACAAAGAATGCTGGTGTTTTCCACATGGTTTACAGTCCTGCAATCGATTGAGCACTGTTGCAGCCACCGTCTTGTTTGCCTGCTTAGTGAGAAAGTTGAAGAGTTGAAGTCCCGCACCTTTTTAATACAAAGCAAATCAGAAAACAGCTAAAAAGTACCCCTTTAAGTGTATTCTGATTCTTTTTGTGTTTAAGCTGGACCTAAACTATTTTTTTTTCATGGTCCAGCTTATGCAGAGAACAACTGGTAAGCCGTTCTCTGTATGAGAAGACTGTTATTTTCTTGACTATTGCAGCTGCAGCTGGAACTCATGCTGTTGGTTGCAGAGTCAAGGGGACCCACTTGTTCCCGCCAACATAGGATGCCCAATCTCCATGTCAGTATGTATCCCCCACAAACACACACACATTTGGCACACTGGGAGCCCACTCCAGTGTGCTGAACATTATTTAAAAGCCTGTAAAAGAGAAAACTGTCCCCCGATGTCTTTTCTTCGATGCAGAATCCTGCATCAAAATTTGCGATAATTTTGATGCAGGATCCTGTATCAGACTAGTCTGCCCCTTGCACCAACACCGGGGTGCCCAATCCCCGTATCAATATGTATCCCCCCTCAGTATTGTAGCACATTAGGAGTCCACCCTAGTGTGCCAATATATAAACATATGTTTTGAAAACCCTTTCTGATGCCGGGATGCCCACTCCCGGTGTCAGATGACCCCTTTCCCCCAGCCCACTATTATTGCCAATGGGAGTGCCCAGTCCCCCTGTCAGCATGATGATGCCCCCCCAACTTATATGGCACACTGGGAGCCCAACTCAGTGTGCCCAAATAAAGAATAAGACCTGTAAATAAAGAAAACCATCCTCGATGTTTCCTTTTTTAAAAATAAACCTGTAATAAAGAAAACCATCCCTCATCATCTCCCCAGTCCCCGCTCCCCAATCCCCACCTCCCTCTGTGCACCTACCCTCCCACAGTGCACCCTTTTACACCTATACTTACCTCTGGAGGTCAGGATCGGTGATCTCCTCTGGATTGGGACATGTCTGCACTCTTCAAAGCTGAACTGCAATCTGAGGAATCAAGGAAAGCCTGTAAAAAAGGAAACTGTCCCCGGTGTCTTTTCTTTGATCCAGAATCCTGCATCAAAACTTGCGATCACTTTGATGCAGGATCCTGCACTGGATTAGTCTGTGCACTGCACTGACAATGGGGTGCCCAATCCCCATGTCAATGTGTATCCCTCCACCCAGTATTGTGGCACACTGGGAGCCCACCCCAGTGTGCCGATATAGATATAGATACAGATACAGATACAGATACAGATACAGATACAGATATAGATACAGATACAGATACAGATGTAGATGTAGATGTAGATATAGATATAGATATAGATATAGATATAGATATATAACCCTTTCTAACACCGGGCTTCCCATTCTTGGTGTCGGATGACCCCCATCTCCCAGCCCACTTTTATTGCCATTGGGGGTGCCTAATCTCCTTGTCAGCATGATGATGTCTCCCCCAACTTATATGGCACACTGGGAGCCCACCACAGTGTTCCCAAATTAAGAATTATACCTGTAAATACAGAAAATGGTCCTCAATGTTTCCTTTTTAAAAAATAAACATATAATAAAGAAAAATGTCCCTCATTGTCTCCCAAGTCCCCCTCCCCATCCCCACTCCCTCTGTGCACTCACCTCCCTGCATCCCCCACCCGTACTTACCCTCCTGAGATCAGGAGCAGTGATCTTCTCTGCACCCACACCTCTGCACACTTCAAAGATGAACTGAGATCTGAGGAATCAAGGTACGCTGTATAATGGGTAAGAATGGGGAGTTTCAACTTAGGTTGATATCTCAGCCATTTTGGGGAATTTGGGCCCCAAATTTTCAGCACGGAATTCTTGAGACCACACCTCATGAACAGTGGTACTGTCATTTCATTTCTCAGTCCTAAAAGGTGATTTCATGGTCACTGCATGGAATCACCTTTTGGGATCATGAAATGACGGTGCCACTGTTCCCTGGTGGTGTCTCAAAAAGCCTACGGCACAAATTTGGTGAAAAATTCTGACCATAACTGCATTATGAGTGTGTGTAGAAACTGCACAACACACACTCATAACTAGGTCATTTTGGGAATTTTTTCACCAAATTTGCAACTTAGGCTTTTGTGGGCCCCACCTCATGAACAGCAGCACTGTCATTTCATGAATCAGTCTCAAACGGTGATTCCGTGCAGTGAGTCTGAAATCACCTTTTGGAATGGAGAAACAAAATGGCAGTGCAAATGTTCATGAGGTGGGGTTCCAAGAACCCCATGTTGAAACTTTGGTGCAAAAATTCCTAAAATTGATCAAGATATCAACATAAGTTGAAACTCCCCACATTGACTCCCATCATACAGCTTACCTTGATTCCTCAAATCGAAGTTCAGCTTTGAAGAGTACAGACATGTCACAGTCAGAAGATTGCTGATCCGGCCTCCTGAGGGTAAGTATGGGTGAAGATGCGAGAGGTGGAAGTGTGAAGGCGGATGAGATGGGGAGGAATAGAAAAAGCGATGATGGACCACTTTCTTTCAGGGTTTTAAAAGAAAAAAGCACTATTGGGCAAGATTTTCTACTTAACAAGAGAACTTTTAAAATAAATATGGGCACACTGGGGTGGTCTCCCAGTGTGCCTGATGAGTCTGGGAAGCAAACATGATGCCAACAGAGGGATTGGGCACCCCTGTCAGCACTGGAAGTGGGCAGAGGGAGGGTGGGATCATCTGACACCAGAAGTGGGCATCCCGGTGTTGGAATGGTTTAAAAATATGTTTTTCTATATCGGCACTCTGGGGTGGGCTCACAGTGTGCCACAACACTAGGTGGGGGAGGTGGGAGGATATACATTGACACGGGGAGTGGGCACTCTGATTTCGGTGGAGGGGCACAGTAGTTTGATGCAGGATCCTGCATTGAAATGATGGCAAATTTCAGTGCAGGATTCTTCATCAAAGAAAAGTCATCAGAGGACAGTTTTCTTTTTAGACAGGCTTTTAAATAATGTTGGGCACACTAGGGTGGGCTCCCAATGTGCCAAATGTGTGTGTGTGTGTGTGTGTGTGTGCGTGTGTGTGTGCGTGCGTGCGTTGGTTGTGTGTGTGTGTGTGTGTGTGTGTGTGTCACATACAAAACGACACGGGGATTGGGCACCCTGTGTCGGTGGGAACAAATGCAGGTCTTCCTTGACTCTGCAGCCAACAGCACAAGTTCCAGCTGCGGCTGCAGAAGTCAAGAAAATACCATTCTTCTCTTACAGAGTATGGCTTACAAGCCTTTCTCTGTATAAGCTGCCACCCAACAAAAAGAATTGATTAGATCCAGCTTAAAACCCCCAAAAAATCAGAATATACTTAAAGGGGTCCTCTTTAGCTATTTTCTGATGGGTTTTTTTTGTGTTAAAAAGGTTTGGGACTTCAACATTCTCGCTAAACAGGTAAACAAGATGGCGGATGCAACACAGCTCAATCGATCGAACTTCTGTAATCTGTGCACACAATACCAAGCTTCTGTGTGAAAAGAAGCTGATATTGTATGCACAGTACTCCTACTATATATGTGTGTGTGTGTGTGTGTGTATATATATATATATATATATAATGTCATGAGTTCATAATAAATCAAAGCACTCGATCGACTAATAGGGTCCCTATTAGTCAATCAATTGCTTAGATTTATAAAAATCCCAACAACAAAGGGTATAAAAACATGTTAAAATATCACCCCATACTACTGAATCTGGTGCACTCATGCAGCCTTTGTTTTCTGACATCACAAACAGGCAAGAAGGAGGGGTGGAGGAACAATGGAGAGTAATCAAAACAGCCATCACAGAGGCAATAAGCCTTTGTGTAAAGCAAATCAACAAAACACAATGAAGGAAAAAGCCGCTATGGTTCTCAAAAGAGGTGGCAGGGAAGGTTAAGAAGAAAAGGATAGCATTCAGGAAATATAAGGAAACACAGAAGGAGAAGGACAGAGAACTTTATCAGTTAAAGCAGAAAGAGGCTGGGAAGGCAGTCAGAATAGCAAAGGCCCAAACCGAGGAAAGGATAGCCAACTCTGTTAAGAAGGGGGATAAGACCTTTTATAGGTACATTAGGGAGCGAAGAAAGACCAAAGGAGGGATACTGAGGCTTAATAAAGGGGAGGGAATGTGGGTAGAGGGTGACAATGAAAAAGCAGGGATACTGAACGAATATTTCTGCTCAGTATTCACAAAGGAAGAGGAGGGGGAGGTACCTAAACCAAACAAGAGAAACACTCTGAAGACGAGGGTCGATACCAGTCCATTTACAGAAGTCACGGTTCTGAAAGAACTAATAAAATTGAAGGTGGACAAAGCAATGGGACCTGATGGGATTCACCCAAGAATTCTAAAAGAACTAAGGGTAGAACTAATGACACCGCTGACTACTCGCTTTAACAAATCATGGGAGGATGAGGTGGTACCTGAGGACTGGAGGAGGGCGGATGTGATTCCTCTTCACAAAAGCGGGAGCAGGACAGAGGCAGAAAACTACAGACCAGTTAGTTTGACCTCAGTGGTAGGTAAAATGATGGAATCACTTCTGAAGGAAAGAATTGTTGAGTACCTAGAGACCAGTGGGGCACAGGACCCAAGGCAGCATGGATTCACGATGGGAAGGTTGTGTCAGATGAATCTAATAGATTTCTTTGACTGGGTGACCAAAGTAGTAGACCAGGAAGGGGCTGTGGACATGGCTTACCTAGATTTTAGCAAGGCATTTGATACAGTCCCACACAAAAGATTAATACACAAGTTAGCCAGCCTTGGAGTGGGTTCCAAGGTGGTAGCCTGGATAAAAAATTGGCTAGACAACAGGACACAAAGGGTAGTAGTAAATGGAGTCCACAGTGAAGAAAGGAGGGTTACTAGCGGGGTACCGCAGGGTTCAGTACTGGGACCAGTCCTTTTTAATGTCTTTATAAGTGACATTGCAGAGGAACTGGAAGGAAAAGTATGTCTCTTTGCAGATGACACAAAGATCTGCAACAGGGTTAATACACCAGATGGAGTGGAAAGGATGAGAAGGGACTTGGCAAGGTTGGAGGAATGGTCAAATGTATGGCAGCTCAGATTCAATGCAAAGAAGTGCAAGGTAATGCACCTGGGAAACAAAAACCCAGGGCAGAGTACACAATGGGGGTGAGATATTGACAACAGTAAAAATGGAAAGGGACCTGGGGGTAATTATATCAGATGACCTAAAGGTGGGTAAGCAATGTGAGAAGGCAGTAAGGAAGGCTGAGGGATATTGGGATGCATAGGGAGAGGCATCAATAGTAGAAAACAGGAAGTTGTTATCCTCTGTACAGACAGTTGGTGAGACCCCATCTGGAGTACTGTGTGCAGTTCTGGAGACCCCATCTCCGCAAAGACACAGACAGAGTGGAGGCTGTCCAGAGGAGGGCAACCAAAATGGTGCATGGTCTGCACCAGAAGAAATATGAAGAAAGACTAAAGGAGCTTAATATGTATACCCTTGAGGAAAGGAGGGAGAGAGGGGACATGATAGAAACTTTCAAGTACCTCAAGGGAATCAACAAAGTCCAAGAGGGTGGTATCTTTCAGAAAAAGAGATGTGCAAGAACAAGGGGGCACAATTTGAAGATAGAGGGGGGACGGCTCAGAGGTAATGTGAGGAAGTATTTTTTCACAGAGAGGGTTGTGGATGCATGGAACAGCTTCCTTGAGGAGGTCTTGGAGTCAAGAACAGTGGGGGAATTCAAGACTGCATGGGACAGACATAAGGCAGTCCTAGTGGGGGGTAGGAGGGAGTAAGCTGTTGGTTAATTAGGATCTGCAGCTTATCTGTTAGGTAGGAAAATGGGCAGACTTGGTGGGCCAAGTGGTCCTTATCTGCTGTCACATTCTATGTTTCTGTGTTTCTAAGTTGTGTGGGCTAGCGTGGTTTGCTAACAGGGAAGTCAGTCCTTTTGTAAGCACTAAGGGAAAATACAAATGTGCGAGTATTATTACTTTTTTCTGCAAGAACAGATTTCTGCCACATTTCTCTTGGAGACTGAGAGACAGGTCATTTATTGACCAAGCTCATGCTGGCAACTACTAGGGAGGTGCTCTTGAAAGACAAATACATGTAATGAATCTGCATCTTTCAACTACATGTGCAAAGATATTACTTACTTGCTGTCAAATGAGCACTGCCCCTGCATACTCAAGTCTGCTTCGACTGTAGTCATGGCAATCATGTTAGCAAGTGCATCAAAGTCACATATGTAGAACATAACAGTAAAAGGTATACCAGCTTTAACTGTTAGTAGTTTGCAAAATGAATTTGCTATGTACACCAATGAGTGTGAAATCTGTCTCAATTACAGACCATGCAAACAACAAAATGAGCATAGTCTTTTTGTGGTCATCTGACACTACCACAATCAATCACAACAAATATGACATACTTCATAGCAACTGGAATAGAGTCTGTAAAGTTTAACAGCACTACTTGCAGGTAACAACAGACTCAATGATCAAAATATATATTGTTGGCTCACAACAGAAAAAAATCAGCACAAAAGTAACAATAATAATAATAACAATAATAATAAATGTTATTTTTATGGTGCCTTTCAGATACCAAGGCACCTAACAAATTTAAAATCAAAATCAAACATCAACAAACATAAATCGCATAAAATCAGTAATATCACCACACCATCCATCAACCAATCAGTCACCGAATGCCTGGTGCCATAAAAAAGAGCTTGCTTAAATCCCTCCATGGTTGTGCACTCCCGTAACCAATGGGGTAGAGAATTCCAAAAGGTAGGGGCCGCATGCATAAATGCTCTGGCCCCAGAAAATTTCAAATACACCTTAGGAATCTCTAGCAACCCCTCGTTGGCTGAGCAGAGTGATCACCCAGGGCAGTAAGGGGCCAGGAGTTCTAGCAGATATTCCGGGCCCAGTCCATGTACGGCTTTAAAAGTCAGCAAACTGACTTTGAAGGTAATCCACCACTGTACTGGCAGCCAGTGCAGTTCACGTAGCACCAGTGAAATATGACAGGACCAAGCTGATCCTGTCAAAAGCCGGGCCGCTGTGTTCTGCACCAGCTGCAAGTGGTAGATTTCCACCCCAGGCAGCCCTAGGTAGAGGGAGTTGCAATAATCTAAGCACTAGGACACAAAGGCATGGACCAAAGTGGAAAGGTCACTAGACAGAACCAGATGCTTAATCCTGGAGATATTCCTTATGTAACTCCCCTGCAAATGGGGGTTCCCAAAAGACTTCCAGGAGCTTGCTTGAATGCTCCAAGCCTGAATGGTGTTTGGCATTTAAGCCATTTATCAGTGAGTGTTTTTAGAGCCTCTGGTACTGTCTCTTTAAGAGCTGTCTGCTTGCAGACATAATTAGTTGTATGGGGAACTGTGTGCTTCTCTGAGTACCACTCGAGCTGCTGCCAATTCACTTCATTTTGCAGTCACTAGGAGTGCAAAGGGAACCTATCTGAAAGCCGTAACTGTTTGCCAGAAATTATTTAGAGTAATAATGAAATTACAGTTTGTCTAACCTGCTTTCTTTGCAGTCAGAACTGTGTCTGCTAGTTCCCCATTCTAGTTTTGAACTGCTGAACTGGACCAATCAGTGTGTAGATAAGCTAGCTCTAAAATGGTGCCTTGGCCGAATCAGAACTTGGACTCATGATCTGAGCCAGCCACAAGAGGATTGTATGGGCAGTGACTCTGGGAGATGTAGTTTAGACTTCAGTGCCTTTTTGACCAACAGCAGCAGTCTATTGTGAGTGACAGCCAATCCAGTCAAGAACTGGGAGGAACTCAAAGGAAGTGCCCGTTTTGTCGGTTGGAGTTTCAGTTGAGCTTTGGCAGTGAAGAAGGAAGGAGCCCTGTGCTTTTTCAGTGTGCAGTTTTAGTCAAAAAACGTGTGTAAGGCCCAGAGTTCCGGTCTGCAGCTTGTGTAACAGCTTGTTAGGACTGAATCCGTCCTGTGACAAGAATCAAAGGATCTCTGAAGAGTAGAAACCAGGCTCACCCTGTAGAAGACTGGAGGAATTGCTGAAAATTGCACTCGGTCTGTCAGGAACTGAATCTGCTGTGTGTTCTCCGGGTATTGTGCAGTAATTGGATCGGGATACAGATGCAGCCTGCCTGGTATAGTGCTTTCTTTTATATGGATGTGTGAAGAGGTTGTGTACCTCAAGTGAGCCCTGCTGACATTGAAGGACCCTATCTTATTTGGAGGTCGTGAGTACTAATTCAGGGTCGCTCCCTGTTGGTGCCACATTAAATCCAAATGGAATTACTGTACTGCTGACTGTTTAATTCTCCTTTTCTCTGTGTGAAAGGGCCCTACCAGCTGCCACGGTTTGGACTAGCTACTAGGGCTTGGGTACCCAGGGACAGTAACTGATAGGGATAGGCCTGTGCACAGAGCCATAAGTAGATTATTAGAGTGATAAGCTAATTAACCTGATTTCCCCTGTCCTTGTTATATCCCCTAAATAAATCAGAGCTGCTTGTTTCAGCAAAGTTATACTGCCTGAGGTATTTGTCTATGTTAAAGTACTGTACTGTGATTGTTGCACTGTATCTCATTTCACAGGAGGTCCCAGTGCGGAACCAGACCTGGGGGTAAGTGTATACTGTGAAGGTAATTCTGATATATTGTGTGGGCCACTAGTGGGAAGAAAGGGGTTGCAGTGTCCCAGAGGGCTGTGACCAAGTTAGTTTAACTATTGCAAACCCTGACCTCTGGGTGGAGGCACCCATTGGATCCAGGCCCCTCAACCTGTTAGTGGCAAATGAGGCAGGGGTAGTAGCCCCTGGGATAGCGCCATCTAGGGGTTACACTTAGATGATAAAAGGAAGATTTGACGACAGCCGACACCTGTGAGTGCAGGGTCAGCCCTTCATCAAAAATGACCCCCAGGTTACGCACCCGTTCAGAGGTCAGGAGTAATAAGCCACCAAGGAAAAGTCCTGAGGGTGAACCAGCCCCCAACCCCCCTATCCAGTGACCTGGTCCACAACCAGTACCTCCGTTTTTTCGGAGTTCAACTTCAACAAACTGGAATCCATCCACTCCTGGATTTCTTTGAGACAGCTGTTAAAGACTGAGACACCTCCATCCTGGTAGGGTGCAAAAGAAAGGTAGAGCTGGGTATCATCAGCATAGCAGTGAAACCTCAGCCCATACCTTCTTACAATGTCTCCAAAGGGCAGCATATACACCACGAACAACATGGGTGACAGCACTGAGCCCTGAGGAACCCCACACAACAGAAAGAGAGTACATTGTTCTGAATGGGTTTAATGATGAAACACTTAGTATCCCCCTTCACATTATGTTTTTTTGGTAAAGAAGAGTTGCAATACATATGATGTAAACCAGTGTGTAGCACATGGTAGCATTCTTTAGGTCTGTCTTCAAAAAAATAACTCCTCAATATGTTGAGCATTATCTGTGTTATGGAGAATGATTACGTATGTATATTTTAGATTCCTTGGTAATTGTTCTCTCATAGTGCACACTGTATCATTACACTCTACCCATCCACTTCTAAATCTACACCATGTGACACAATGTCCTGATTGAACAGAAGATCCATGATGGAAAATGATAGCATGTGTGTGTCAAACTTGAATGCCTGAGAACATAATTCTTCCAGCAATGAAATCAGTAATAAGTGTGGCAACTTTCATGCCTTGAGAGTTGAATCGCTGAAGGACAATTACAATGTATGAGCTGAAGTAAGTCACTCTCAAAGAACAGGCAGTACTTCACCCACATCTGTGACACTGCCAACCAGTGGCAACATTACTAAACAGTCTATGAAACCTAACAAATGTTTCTTCAGAAACGTGGACAGATACTCATAACATGTCATTAATTGTCTGAGACTCTATGTGTCCCCTTGACAAACGTGTACTTCTACACATAATGAACTGTGAAGTGCCGTCTAAGTTGAATTCCATCATCTGCCAAGCTATGCATCACACCCATTATGAATTCAATCACATCCTGTTGGGCATTATCAGCAAACATCCTTAGTCCAGCATAGTTGGACAGAGTAAGCCACGGAGGTGTCAAACTCTGTAAGCTATGTGCTTGTTCTTGACTACCTCTTATAACTCTGTTCAGTGCATCAGAAAGAGATGTTGACTTCACAGCACTCAGTAGGTGAACATACTCTGGCATATGTGAAAGAGCTTGAATTGAAGCATTGGCATAGCAATTCACTCCAGTGCTATTGTCAAAGATCAGTAGTCTCTCAAGACCAATTCATTTTTTTGCAACTGGTGACCTGACTTGACCAGCAAGCAACTGATTACCTCGTACAGCAGATGGTGAAAAAACTGAATTTTTACTCTGTTTCCTTTTCAACTTATGTGTTGTGTCCATTGATACATCTTGCATGGGCATGTATCTAGGAACAGGAATTAGAGTTGCGGATGGTTGGTACAGTGTACATAGCTGGTTGTATTCCACAATACATTTTACATCAGCACGCACTTTATTCTCTGCAAGGTTTAGTATATGCACACCAGAAAGAGATCTGACTTGTAACAAAGCAACATAGCCATGCCATCCTTGAATATTCCCTTTCCTATGTCAACAATGGCACTATCAAGGCTAAGTCCTTGTGATTTATGAATGGACACAGCATAAACAAGACATAACGGAAACTGATTGTGCATCACACAGATATCCTTCACAATCTGAAATTTGACAGTGGTTCTGTCAGTGGGAAAAGGACTGTCATGACTATCAAATATGAGCATAACAAAATCAACAAATGTGTTCTATGCACTGTACTGGAAGCCAACAATGTAGCCCATTTCTCCATTAGCCAATCCACGATCAACATCAAGATTTCTTCGCAACATAACACATACATTCTTGCATAGTGTTAATACAGCTTCCAAGCCAGCAGTACTTGACATGAGTTGTGAATTCTTTCAGTCATTCAACCATTTTTGTTACCATTGTACGTGTTAGACTAACACCATCAATCGTACCAAATGATGTAAGTGTAACAATAGATTGCTGTTCTCTTTGTAGCATGAACTGGCTGAACTCAGCACATTGTTTTAGTCTTGGCAACAAACAGACAATGTATAGCCCACTGCTCTGTACCTGTGCAAATAGCTTGCATGCTTCCTGCTTCTCTTCAAAAGTGTCACATGTACCTTTCAAACTTCTCTTATCTCTCCAAGGCTTAAACTGAAATAAAAGAGCAAAACAGTAGTGCTCTTACTTTCTGTTGTTGTCAAGCTCAGTTTACAGTGGTCAATCAACCATGGTTTACGCCTCTTCACCAGAGACCCATCTAGGCCTGACACCTTGTATATGCTCTTCTCAGGGTCAGAAGGGACACCCCATTTGTAGTCATACCATTGAGCACCCTCAAACAAAGAAAGATCGTCCATTGCACTGTGGCACTGTGGAGAGTAGTTATCTATCAAGTTGCTCTTCAGTATATTTGTGGACATTGGTCTGGTTGCAGCAAGATCTTCAATCTCATCATGACTTTTGAGGACACAACATCTCTACTCTTTAAAGTTCACATTCAAATAGCAGATGGACTCAGACTTGTCATAGAGACAGGTACCTATAAGACGGTCACTAGCCTCATATGCTTCACTCTTAC
Source organism: Neoceratodus forsteri (assembly GCA_016271365.2). NCBI lineage: Eukaryota > Metazoa > Chordata > Ceratodontiformes > Ceratodontidae > Neoceratodus > Neoceratodus forsteri. The sequence goes on along the minus strand of CM057450.1, from coordinate 1,272,063,617 downwards.
AATGTGATAGAATTCACAATCCAAGTGACCACAATCTAGAAGATATAGGCCTGTTGCAATTGGACAAGTCTACCCAGAGTTCTTGCAAGCAAGTCTGCTCATGCTTAGTGATATATGAAGTAACATATCTCACCAGAGCCACTGAACTGTCAGCAACATACTGATCATCAATGTTGGTCTGTCACATCAACAACAGAGAAGGGCTATAGTCATTGATGTAACTTCTGACTCCCTGTGAGGCAGTTCATACACCCATTATGTGGATTTGGCCTTGAGATAATGCTGCATAGCAGAGAACACATCATTCAGAGAAGCACTCGTACAGACTCATCTTGGAAATCCAAACCGTCACCTTGTATACCAGTTCCCTCTGTTTTTCACCTTTCTACAACAGTACTTGCTGCACAACTGTGTCTGAAATTTCTGTACCAATTTCCAGAGCATTGGGCTGTCACACTTCTCAGGAATCTGGCATGTTACATACCTCATGAAGAAGTTGAGAATATCAGCTGTATCACTGTCACCAATCCATAGAGCATCTTTTATCCACAGCAACATGTGTATGTGCAGTGCTCCATGTGCCTGGTATTCCATCCTCCAGACATAGTGTTCAACATCACCAAGAGGTGGATTAGTCATTGACAGTATGAATCTTAGAACTGCCTGGAACCAGTGCTGAAAGTATTGTGACACTGAGACTGGATCTGGAGAACACATCTCACCAAGAGTCATGCTCTTTATGCCACCAACATCAGAGTTAGCCCATCTAAGAAGGTCAACCAAGTCATCCCTACTGGCACCTACCCGGACTCCGTGCTCGGCTACCTTCCTAGCCCTACCTGCTCACAGTGTTCCTCATGCTTGCACCCTTTGGTATTTGAAATAGTATTTGAAATTTGCCTCTCTGCTCACAGTTTGTAATGTCTGTATAATAAGTTACCTACTCCTGTGTATGTTACTGTATGCTTCTTTTTTTTTTTGCCTCTCCTGCCTCATCTGTGAAATATCTGTATATTTATCTACCTGAGCTCTATTTTGTAATCTGCTTCCTTATTTCCTTGTAACCTCCTGGGTTGCACCTGAAAATAGGCATCTGTTTTCTCTAGTGTGCTTACCTGGTTAACAAAAACTAAATAAATAAATAAATCCCAGTAGTATTCTGCACAGCTGAGCATGACGAACCATGTTTTTGGGCCAAACTCCCTTAACATGCACATCACCTCAGAGTGTTGTCTGTACCAATATTCTTTAGTGCCATGCATGCTGGAGACAAATGAAGAAATCTGACTTGTAGTACTTCATCTTTCTTCTCCAATTTCTGGATTAACTGCGTAGCTGTCATTTGTAAATTCTATGCCAAGTCACAATGTGTGCTATGTTTCTGCAGAACTTTCCATCTGAATGCAAAAGTCTTGAACTTCTGTACTCAGCCCCAGGAACCCGAACATCACAATTATCCAGGCATCCACCTCTACCATGTGGAAAGAGATCTGGAAAGCAATGTGCCCTTCGTGTACTCTCCCAAATGCTAACAGGATTACCCTCTGCCTGTTTCATATAGTATAAATCTCTATTATCCACAACTGGGGCCTTCCCATGCAAAGGGTGGATAGTGTATTGTTCATACACATTTTCATTAGTGGCAATCTCGACTTTTCAAGCCTGGGCTTTGAACATCCAGGCATATCAACTTGGATATGAGGATCAGCAAATGTGTCTATGTCGATGTCAGCATAGAAAGGATTATGTAGTTTGAGGTATTGCTAAGCACGCTTGACCTTCTCAACATTCACAATGTCTTGCCATATTGTTTTGTCCTTAGTTGGAACATCATTGACCAGAATGACAACACTATTCTCTCTAGAGATAATGTTTACATTCTCTTGCAGTGGTAGAGGCAGGTACACAATAGAGCCCTTCAATGACCTAATGAGCTCTTTTTTTGGCAAATCTTTCATTTTTGTGTTCAGTCTCATTATGATTTGAAATGGCTTCATTGTTTGGATTAAAATCCTCTCAAACAAATTCAAGCAAGCAATCTCAACAGGGGTCTTATCTACTTCCACAGAATTTAGTACAGACCAAGCTGGCAAAGTGTTGGACTTGATCTTACGATAACAGTATGTGCATAGTGAAACTGCACACTGTAAAATAAAGTCTGTCTTCAAAAGTACATATGCAGCCAGACTGCCCCACATCTCATTACATAAAGTGATATTGTTCGGGTCCACACTAACAGACTGTTCTTTGTGAAACAATTGTTCATAACAGATACAAACAATGTCAAATTTCTGCATTTTGCTGATTTCAGATTTAGCAATCTCAGATCCAAATTTTCTTAGCACATGTGACTCTTGGACTGAGCCACTCTGAATCACGTGCATGGCATCATCAATATCAATAGTTTTCCTCAATTTATTTCTTGTTGCAACTCTTTTACAAAGTCAATGATACCATCAACATCTCCATAATTTAGCAAAGAATCAAAACAACTGAAGTCTTGCACAGCAGATTTTACACAATACAGCTGTTGCACAAATCTATGCATTCCGGAGTTGTGTACAACAATCATGCAAAAGTGATGAAAAATACTTGCACATGCTCCAGTTTGCAAACAAGCAAGTGAATGTCCCATCAGACCAGTAAAAGGTCTAAAATCGCACTTGTCAATAGTAGCAAACAGTTTGTGTCTTGCACATCTTTTGGTGTCTAAGAATGTCAACAGAAAGTTTTCAATCACAGAAAAAGATTCTTCCCTGACATTGCACATGGCATCACAAGGCCATTTCTTAGCATGTGACTTTCACTGTGCTACATTTTCACACATCTCATTCTCGTCATCCATGACATGCTCATCATTCGAGACAAGTAAGATATTCTGAACTTTGCCACATACATCCAATGTCAAAGTCACATTAGTGCTGTGAACATTGTATGTTTCCTCCCAGAAAAATGATTCAGAATGTTCAGAGTGCATCCATTTGCCTTCAAACACTGCACAACGATTGTCTTTGTTTAAGCATTGAAACACAGTCTATTCCTCATATTTTCTATTTTTGCACTCAGTTTATCAGTTGCTGACATCATGGCAGTCCCCAGTTGCGAGTGTATATTACTAGCCACATTCACAGAGCACCTTGCTCTCAAACGTAGTTTCATCAGCGAAACTTTGTTTTTAACTTTCTTTTCTTTACGCCTGACAGCTGCTGAGATGATATGGTCAATCTTAGCAGCATGCACCATTCTTTTAAAGAATCGTGCTCTGCTGTGAAACCTAGTGCCAGAACTATCACTAACACCATTTCTTTTGTCTCTAACAGACCTATCACAAATTGCTGCATGAGGCTGCAATGTAGGTCTTTTCTGTGACACAGTTTTTTTATTTTTATTCTCCAATAGCAATTTACCATAATGTACACATTTCTTCACACGTGTAAATTTTTTTGAAACTGTGCCACAAGATGAAGAACACTCAGTAGTGTTATGTTTCTGAGAAATATCAGGTTTCTCATCATGACATGACATCTTGCCATCAATATACCTGTTCTGCTTTGAAAGTCGCTGCACGTTACATACAACAGTCATTGCTCTAACTCTTCTTGAACTAGTCACTCTTCCATTTTAAAACTCAGACATAAAAAGGAAAAAAAAATTGTTAGATGTCTTCAATAATCTGATATGCAAATCACTACACAATGCACCATCCATTCTAAATACTTTGAGACAAATTATTGCACACAAATTTAACAACTCATATAGACTACACTAGCATGGTGGCTCACAGTGGTACACACTTTTCTTGTTTGTTTTTTTTTGTCATGATTGTATGGTCCACTTTAATAAACAGGAAAACATTGCTTACTTTAAAGCAGCAGCGCAACAGAAAATCTTATTCTCAAAGCTTAATTTTCCACTACAGTTATGACAAATATTGATGGAACTGTAGATTTGAGTTATCTGGATGTCTCCTATCCTGTGTGCTGTACATCTGCATCTTTGTCAGGTTTCTTACCCTCCTTGGGACCTCACTATTTCTTCCATTCAAAAATGAGGTGAGCATGTTTTATTCTTGAGAAATAACTTTAACATGTTAATAAAATTCTTAAATGACAAAAAAATATTGAAAATGTTACCACCACACAAACAAAAAAAAATATTCAAGCCACCTGGCATTAATTAGGAATAAAACCAAAAGTGGGGAGATTTTTCTGGCCATTTCAGTTGCGCTACTGCTTTAACGGCACTGTTTAGTAACCTTTCAAAGATAAAAGTGTCACAGTACATTCACCATAGACATATTAATAATTTAACTCTTGCCAACATTTTGTTTGGAAAAAGTGTGGAAGGAATTGACTGATTATAAAATTGTTGAAATCAAAATTGATAGTGGGTGTTTTTTATGCACCTCCTAAAACTAAAGTAACTACATTTGATATTTTAGCTGACACCCTTTTGGAAATATTGAAAGACCAAAGTGTGGTGTTAACTGGTGATTTTAATGCGGCTTGGGGACAAATGAGAGGTAAAAAACTTAAATCTAGTTTTGACATTTTGGGTTTACAACAATTGATACATCATCCAACAAGATGTTTAAATAATAGAACTACAGGAGCTATATTAGATCTGTTTTTTATTTCATCTGATTTGAAGGTTGAAGGTTGTAAAGTGTTGTCATTGAATTTGGGGGATCATAACCCTATTCAATGTCATTTATCAATTCAAATAAATAGGGTTAAGGAAAATTGTGAGTTTTGGATCCGTGATTTAAGGCACTTTAATGAACTATCTTTTAGGGATTGTCTAAAAATTTTGATTGGTCAAGGGTGTTTTTAATACCAGATTTGAACTTGGCTATTCAAGAATTCACGGATTCTTTTTGCACATAATTCAAATCCATGCTCCAAAAATTAAAAAGAGTAGTAATGCTAGAAACCCTTTATGGCTTAATGAAAATTAAAACTCATTTACGCATTAAAAAAGTTATGGAAAAAGCTAAAAAATCTGAATTGGAAAGGACTGGGATCTTTTAAAAGATGGAGTAATAACTGTAAAAGAAGATTAAATTAGCAAAAAAGAATTTTTCGAATTCATTTTGTAATGCACAAGATCCAAATAAATTTTGGAAGGTTATCTCCAAATTAAAATCCAGTGAAAGCTCAAGCTTCTATTAATTTAGTAATGGGAGAAAATTTAATAGCTAACCCCCCTGAAGTAGCAAATTTGTTAAATCACTATTTTAGAGACTTACCTGACATAGAGACACCTAATTTTGAGTCTGTGGTTCAGGAAAATATATCTTCTGTAGTTTTTGCTAATAATAATAATAACAAAGACTTTATTCTGAAAAATATAAAGGTACAAGATGTGACTAAAGAGTTGAGAAATTTAAAAATATCAAAATGTGCAGGAACAGATGGCATTGATCCCAAATTTTTGAAATTGGGGTCTGATATCATAGCCCCTATAATAACGTATTTTTTTAATTGGAGTATTCAATCTTCAACAGTTCCTGATTGTTCGGAAATGGGTGATGTTATTCCTATTCATAAAGGTGGTGACCTCACAGTTCCCTCTAATTATAGACCAATTACTTTGCTCCCTATTTTGTCTAAGGTGCTGGAGAGGCTGATAAATAATCAGCTTAGTCAGCACCTTGACTATTTAGGGTTATTGACTAATTGTCAACATGGATTTAGAAAGGGTAGGTCCACAAACACTGCCTTACTTGAATTTAGTAACCTGGTGTCAGCATCTTTGAACAAGGGTAATTGTACTGGGGCAGTGTTTGTGGACCTTAGTAAAGCATTTGATTTGGTACATCATGAACACTTCTGTTAAGACTACAAATGATGGGATAAATAATAATTCCTTGCAGTGGTTTAGATCTTGCATATGAATCGTAAACAGAGGGTGGTTTGTGGTGTGGCTGTCTCAGATCTCCTGGATTTATATCGAGATGTACCTCAGGGCTCAATTTTGGGCCCTGTGTTATTTAATTTATATTAATAATCTTTCTGATTATGTGGTTAATACTGATGTTAGACTCTATGCAGATGATATAGTTTTGGTAGCATCTGCTACTGATCCGGAGATCTGAGACAGCAACTTCAGACAGACTTTACTAATGTTGAGTCTTGGATTAGAGATTCTGGACTTTTAATAAGCTCTGGGGAAACTCAGAGTATGACTTTTCTGTGGGATCTAGAACTAAGAATTCTACTGATTTAAAGATTAGTTTTTGGATGGTACATGTGTTCAAGAGGTTAATACCTATAAATATTTAGGAGTTATGGTGGATTCTGGTTTTCTCTTTTCTGACCACATAACATCACAAATTAAAAAGTAAATCAAAGATTGGGAGTATTAAGAAGGGTATCAGGATGTCTGAATAAGGCTATAAAGTCTAAATTGATAAAACAACTGTTGTTACCTGTATTAGAATATGGTCTTCCATTATATAAACATTCTTATAAAAAATCTTTATTAAAGTTGGATCAGATCTACTATAGATTGGGGAATATATACTGAATAACAAATCTAGAGTTCATCATTGTATAGTCTTTCAAGAACTTGGATGGTAATATCCATCAGCTCGAAGAGAATTTGTGTGGCTCATGATATGTCATGGTTTGATACATTCAAATATGCATTCTTTAAGGTATTTGATTTGTTTGAATTCAGACACTAAATACTTAGATATGTTTAGGAGATCAACAAGAAAATTGCCTACAATTCAAAATTTAAATCGCATGGGGAATATGGTTTTACAGAATAGTGTAGCTAGGTCATGGAATGGTTTGTCTTGTGAAATTATTGAAATTTCTGACTTGTATACTTTTAAGCATGAATTGTTTAATTATTTAAATGTTAGTTGTAATTGTTATTATATTTTGTTATTGTATTGTGTGTTTTTGTTATGTTTGATGTTTTTGTATGATAACACAGGTATTTGTTGAAAATGGGGATTAATTTCCCAACAGATAAACCTGTATAAAAATAAATTTTAAACAAACAAACAAACAACATACTATCCCCATGCAAACAGACAAGATAACATATAGTAAAACAGAATTTAATATAAAAAAGTCACCGACAAGGATTTTGTCACCTCACAAAAGAGGATTCTTGTCCGCACGAGTCACAATCAAGGATTTTGCATGCTCATGAAAGACAATCACAAAACGTTATTTTTATTTTTTAAATCATAGTAAAACTGTAAAACAATAAGTTATGCAGCATCCAAATTTTGCAAAAAGCTATATAAAAGCAATTATCTCAATTTTAAACCTGTTTTTAATTTAAAAAATACATATGTTTCCAACTGCCATTTCCTGGATAACCTCATGGTCAATGATTTTGACAGCTCACAAAGGGGGATTCTTGTCTGTACGAGTCACAGCCAATGATTTTGCATGCTCATGAAAGACGATCGCTAAACTTAATTTTTATTTTTAAAATCTTAGTAAAAATGTAAAATAATAAGTTATCCAGCATGCAGATGTTGCAAAAAGCCATATAAAATCAATTATCTCAATTTTAAACCTGTTTTTAATTTAAAAAATACATATTCTGAACTGTTTAGTAACCTTTCAAAGGTAAAAGTGTCACAGTACATTCACTATAGACATATTACTAATTTAACACTTGCCAATATACTATCCCTATGCAAACAGACAAGATAACATATAGTAAAATAGAATTTGATATTAAAAAAAAGTCCACAACTGCTGTTTCCTGTGATAACCTCATGGTCAAGGATTTTGACAGCTAGTGAAGGGGGGGTCCTTGTCCATATGAGTCACGGTCAACAATTTTGACAGTTCACGAAGGGGGATCCTTATCCGTATGAGTCACAGTCAAGAAATTTGCATGCTCATGAAAGAGGATTCGAACAACAACAGGAAATCAGTTTTCTGGACCAATAGAAATGCAGAAAACAGCAAAGTGTCAGCCATCTTAGATTCCCCAGCACAACACCACAAATTACCAGTCAAATAGTAAGTAAACATTTTAAACATAGAACTTTTTAAAGATTAATAACTTGATGTGTCACAACCAACTGAATATATACTGTATCAAAATTGGAATTTGTGCTCATTTAAATGCCATTCTCCATAATTCTGTTATTTATCATTTAGGCAAAAAAACTGTTTAAATCAACCATATCCCATGGTTTTACAGTGATGCATTTTTTTCTCTTTCTTGCACAACACACAGAACACCATAGCTTATCCTTAAACAAAGTGGATGATTCTGTATCATCAGATAATTAATAAGAATTGCATTTTGTGCTGCAGTACTTTATCAATTTCTCAGTGTAGCATCATTTAGCATTCTCAAACTACAGTACTATAAAGAGTACCATGACAAATGTATTCTTAGTTTAGTATTTTTCCTTAACCAGTTAAACACTGAACACATGCAGAACTTAATAAACTATTAAGATTTCACTAAATGTATTGAAAGTTGTACATGAAATCAGCATTGTACTATTTATGCTCCTAAATGATGTTTATTACAAACCTGTTCAGTGGTGCATTTTTTAAAGAACATAATTTCTCAGAACCACACATAAACAGTCTAGCTCATCAGCTATTTAACTTGTTTTTTTCTATAAATCTTATCACACAATAGCAGTTCTACCAACCATGACTGTAAAAATGTAAACACTAAGGGCCGGATATTCAAACTGTGCCCAAAATGTGCGCAATAGCAGGAGCAAGCACAAGTCCATTGCACACATGCGCAATAGACGCGATATTCAAACATGGAGCAAGGCAAATTGCGCAACCAGCCAACGTCTGAATATCGCACAACCTGCGCCATAGCACAACCAGGAAGGGGAAGCTGAGCAGATACGATGCGCTATAGCACAACAAGGGCAGCCCAGCTGAGCAGTCCAGAGGCGCCATAGCGCAAGCAGGGAGCCCCCCAGCAGCAGAGCAATGGAACTGCACAACCAGGGAGGTAGGCAGGGGCCCACCACCCATGCCACAGATGGGTACAGGAACACACTGCAGAACTAACAATGCACCCCCACACCCCAAGCACAGCATAAGTGGGGGAGGGATGGAATATCCACTGGCCCATGGGGACAAGCCAACAAAGCACAGCTGGGCCATGTTGCCCCAGCACACCCACTGGAAAGCTGAGACTGCCACACAAAGGGGGAGGACCACCCCAGTACACATCAGCCCCCCCTTGTGCACAGCACACCCTGCACTGTGACCCCAAGACACCACCCATGAGCAGTGACCATCACTGCAGGAATCCCCATGCATCCCCCATCACACTGCAACCTCGTGTACCACAGAACCATACAAGCCAGACCCACCATGAGCACCCAGCAGTGGGTGGCAGCACACGGCAATACTGACTGAAAGCCACTCCCACACCAGAGACACCTCCCCACGCACACACACACACATACATACCCATGACAATACCACCCCAGATGCCATGCACACCACTGCAACTGAGCACCTATAGCCAGCTGCAAATCAAAGACCACCACAGTATTCATATCAAAATATATGTTTCTAATATAACAACAATAACAATAGGAACAACCATAACTATATACAAATATACAATACAGGGGTGGGGGTATGGGTACAAGGTAGAGGTGGGTAAGGGGCAGGGGTGAACAACTGGGAGAGGGAAGGCAGGGTGTGAGGGATGGGTAAAGGGGGGAGGTGATGGGCAGCTACTGCCTGCCAGCCTGCTCTCTATCCACCTGGTGCTGGTCCCGGGGCCTCCTCCTGCGCCTAACGCCATGTTGATGCAGGTCCCGTAGGATGGCGAGGGAATCCAGGGCCACCTGAATTAGCTGTTGAACTGACCACTCCATTCGCTGCAGGATCCAGACACCTAGGACGAGGGATCAGAGTCAATGGCTGTGACTGTTCATATCCCTGAAGCCCACCCATCATGCATGGCATACAGCCAAGTTCCCCGCTCCTGTGATGGACTGCACCCACCCACAGTGACCGTGCACAAGACATGCCCAACCAGGCAGCAACAGCCATGTTTGCCACTGCACACACACACATCGCCCATGTCCAGCACAGCACAACCAAGGCTGTACAGTGACGTGGCTATGTAGTGGGAAGGCAGTGCCACAGCCATGTGCCCAGTGCACGCATGGACCACCATTGACGCACTCCCAGACATGCAGTGCCACTGGACAGTGCTGACTGTCACATGTCGCATGCATGGCAGTGTTGTCCATGGATGGTGGCCATGCCCTGCCCCCCCACACACAGCATGCAATAGCATTCATGATATCATGGCACTCACCCTCATCATGCTGCTGCTGCTGTCGTGGTTCACCACTACCACCACCACCACGCACAGCCACTGCTGTCACCTCTCACTGCACCTCAGCCCTGGCCCTCCTCCGCTCCGCCACGCCTGTGGGAAACAAAAGGTGAGAAACACATCAGTGAAATCCCAAAGTAGACATCCCCCTGCCCCAATGAGTGTGCCCACCCACCCAGCCAGACCCATACATCACATATCCTGTAAACACCGCCACAGCCAACCATAGACCAACCCTCCCCCCATGTGCTGGACACAATAGACAGTGTTACCCATATGGACCATACAGGTGCATAGATGGCTCACCCACATGGCCGAGGCACCACGCCCCTCCTGGCATGTGACCAAAGATGTGCCAGTAGTGCCAGTTTCCTCCTCTGCAGGTCCCCGTACTGGTTCCTGCACTGCTCTGCAGACCTCCACCGGCCAGTGGCCTCCTCGAGGGAAGTGGCCACCTGCTGCCACACATGGGTCCTGGTCATGTTGAGGGGTTCATCCCCAAATAGTGGGCCATGGTGAGGCTCCACTATGGCCACCAGGTTGGCGAGTTTGAGTGAACTCCACTGGGGGGCTCTTCTGCGTGCCATCCCTGTAGGTATAGTAGGCAATATGGCGCTCTGCAGCGCGGCAACCCCACGTGGAATTGTTGCGCAATACAACTCCACTATTCCCTATCGTGCTGTTGGTATAGCGTCGCCAGTCCCTATCGCGCTGTTACCGAACAGTGCGATAGAGCTGCAGACATGCCATACATACAGCGCCAAGGGGGCAAAGGTCGGACACAGGGTCATGGGTCTCTGGTGCAAGGCCACGCACAGCGCCATCGGACGTCTATGCATCCAGCGTGATTGGTCACCTGTGTGCCATTGCCACAGTGGACTATTGCGCAGTTGTGCCACAGCGCCATGTAGTGACCATCACTGTAGCGCCACTGGCACAATGGTGGTTGTGTCCTGAATTGCCTATCGCACACAGCACATCATCAGCACAGCAGACACCTGCGTAAGCTACCTGGGCATGTGCAGTGTGGTGTACTACGCAGTCACAGAACTGCACCATTGGCTCAGCCGGTTCAACCGTATTGCACAAAGCGCAACAGCGCGATATTCAGCCGTCATATGCTAATCATCCCGATCAGCCATTCAATGGTGCAGCGGCATGATTTGCATCTCATTAAAGTTGCACCAGTCCTAATTTGCATGCATTGCGCTATAAATATGCAACACTGTTCTGCAGTGGCCATATTCGGTTACTGCAGTTGATAGGTGAGTTGCATGCATTGTGCTGTTCTGGACCATGGCCTCAGAGAATTGCTGTGTACTGCACAGTCACAGGTGACCACTCTCACCCATACAGGCTGTGAAATGACCGAGCAAGGACTGGGTGAGGAGGATGATGGTGGGTGGAAGAGGAGGCCCATCTTTACGAAGGCTGAGACGGAGGCACTGTTTGAGGCCTACCTGGATGAGGAGCCACTTCTCAGTGGATGGCAGGACACCCCCTCAGGCCCGTGCTGCTGCATGGGAGGGGGTGGCACGTGCCGTCAACCTGCACGGCAGCCAAAAGCACTCTGTGCAGGAGTGTAAAAAGAAGATGGGGACCAACAGGAGGAGGGTGAAGGAGAAGGTTGCAGCCATCAGGGCAGCACGTGCTGCAACAGGCAGGGGACCAGCCGGAGGTGGTGCAGCTGACTCCAGCAGAGGACATGCTCACTGCAAGCATGCAGCACAGTGCCATTGAGGGTGTTCCTGGAGGTGGCTTCCAGACAGGTGGTAGCCCATCACTGCATGGTATGTCATGGTCGGGGAGAAGGTAGTTCACATGCACTAACGTGTCCTTCCTTTCTGTTACAGATCCTGTGCATCTGCAGGGGTCAGCAGTGGAGGGCCTGTCCACTGTGGATAGCCATCCGGAGTAGGAGGAGGGACCATCCACCTCCGCAGATTGACGGCGTGCACTGTGCCAGTGTGCACACCTGGCTACCTTCACTGATGTTGTTGATACAGGTGTGAGGAGTGCCCTTCCTGTGTCTCAGCAGTCTGGCATGCAAGCATGCCAGCACACTGCAGCTGTGGCTGTGGCACAGATCTGCACCATTGATGATGCACCGACCACTATGGGCATTGACATGTGTGTATCACAGAATGGACACACAGCAGGACAGCTCATGCCCATGGACCTAACTGGTTCCGACGTGTGTGCCAGCATGTCAGCACAGTCCCAGGCTGTGCCTGTCAGCACTGGTGGGGCAGCACCAGTGGCTGTGCAGGTCACTAGCACTGTTGTGGCCACAGCAGTAAAACAACTGATTCCTTGGGCACAGCAGGCGGAGGGGCAGCAGCAGCAGTCACCCACTGGGACTGGGGGTACAGGGCTCAGCGGTGATGTAGGTGCACCACCTGTGGACATGCCCATATCTGGTCCTGGTGAGCAGGGCCCACCCTCAAGGGGTGCTGTACATCAGGCCCTTCCATACCCTGAGGGACAGGTTGCCGATGTGGCAGACGACCTCTTTGATGAGCACACCCACCTGCTGCAGGCATCAGTACAGCAGCAGATGCAGGTTGCAACATTCATGGAGGCACTGTGTGTGGCTCTGCAGTGGCACAGCAGGGATAACGAGAGGATCCTGTCCTGGATTTACCATTTGTGGGTGGATGTGACCGCTGCCATCGACAGGCTGACACAGGCATTGGTTGCTGTCGTGGCCACATTGGGCACACAGTCAGGTGCCCCTGTGCCACTCACACCATGCAGTATGCTATCCACTCCCCATCCCCTGCATCATGCTACACCCACCCTGTCAATGCTGGGTTCAGCTGTGGGCATCCCGAGCACCCCTGGTGCAGGTATGTTCAGTATGCTGCAGGTCCCTGTGCGAGCATGGTCGTGTTCGTACAGTGGGACCCCTGGTGGTCCACCAGTGCCACCCCATGTGGCCTGTGCTCAGCCTGCCAGTGCTGCTGGGTCTCGGCGGGGCCGCCCATACATCCGAGGTGGCCGTGGCACTGTGCCGCATGACTGAGCTGTCTCCCAGTGCGGGCCCTGTCTGGTGCTGCCCTGTGTGCAATGTGTGTTTCAGTGGGCAGTGCACCAGTGGGTGCTCTGCCCTACATGCAGACACATGGACCACCTGCACACCCTCCCGACTGCTGTCCACAGGTGCGTGTGCATGATGATGTCTGCATTGCGCTGTACACCAAAGTGCAAAGGTGCCCAGCATCTGACACATGTACATGGACAGTAAAGGTGGTGGTGGTGGTGGCTGTGGACATGTGTGTTTTTAGTGTCTGTGTTACTGCTCTGTTGTGCACCTTACCCCTGTGCACTTTGTGCCTGTTGTGTGTGTGTGTGTGTGTGTCTGTCCATGTGGCATGTTACTGTTCACCCCTCCCTGGTTGTATGTGTGTGCTTCTGTGCCCTGCCACTACCCTTGCCATCATGCACCCCTGGTGTGTTTCCCTGTGTGTATGTGGGTTGTGCCCTAGCCACTGTTGGTTGCACATGGCCCCATGACTTACCTATGTTGGGCAAAGTGCTCCTCTGTGATGGTGTCCCAGTGCAGCTGGGCCAGCCGGATCAGTTGGGGGTCATGCCATCCAAGGGGGGGCTGCTCATCCCCATCATCACTGGCATCACCGGCATCCCCATCACTGTCCCTCTCCTCGACCTGTACGGCTATCCCACAGTCTTTGGCCATGTTGTGCAGGATACAACAGGCCAGGAATATCCCACAGGCCTTTGAGGGGATATACTGTAGGGCACCACCGGAGGTGTCTAGGCATTGGAAGCATGCCTTCAGCATCCCAAACACCTGCTCAATGATTTTGCATGTGGCAGCACATGCCTCATTGAAGCGTTGCTGCGATGGGGTCGTGGGCTGCCGGTAGAGTGTGAGCAGCCAGGGACAGAGTGGGTATCCACTGTCACCTGTGTGGAGATAGTGGAGGTTAGTGTCTTGTTCAGGCTCATATTGCCCCTAACCCTGTGTGCCACATCCATGGCACCTGTGGCTTACCCACCCTTGCCCCCGATTTGCCAATCCTACATGCATACTCACCCACTAGATGTCCCCACTCTCGAATCGATGGCACAATGCTGATTGGTACCATATGAATGAATCGTGTGCTCCGCCAGGGTGCGTGGCACAGGCATTGATGATGCGCCCACTGGCATCACACACCACCTGGCAGTTGACACTGGAAAATCCCTTCTGATTCCGATAGGCAGCCCCATCGGGGCCAGGTGGCATGTGAATGGCCACATGGGTGCAGTCTATTGCCCCTAGCATACCAGGCATATGTGCTACCCTGTGGAACTCCTGTATGTTTGCTGTATGCTCCGCCACGGTGCTGGGGAAATGGATGTACTCTGCAGCATGTGGCAGCAGTGCGCTGAGGAAATGGGTGAGGATGCATGACGTGGCTGACTGTGTTATGCCTGTGGTGTCCCCTGTTGGTCTCTGGAAGGTACCTGTGGCGAGCAAGCACATGCAGGCTGTTACCTTTGTCTCCACTGACAGAGCGTGACTCCGTCGTGAGGATGCCTGCATCACATCACTGCACAGCTAACAGAGCCACCTCAGTATTGCCCTGTTCAGGTGGTACTGGCCCACAATCTCTACATCTGAATAGAGCTCAAAGCTGATGCGGGCTCGGTACTGCCTGTTGGGGGCGTACCGCCGACGAGCCCTTCCACGGCCACGTCCCCCTGCAGCATGCCTTCTCACCCCCCTCATTACAGCTTCCATGTGGAAGCTGGCACTGTCCATGTCCCTGGCTTGTGTTCCCCCCCAGCTGTTGTTGCTCTGTTACCCCCGCTGTCCTGACTGCTACCTCCACTGCACTGGGTACACCTACTGGCCTCTGCACTCTGTGGCCCCACACACCTTCCCTTGCCCCTCTTCTGTCCTGTGCTCTCCCTGGCCTGCACTGTTTCTCACTCTGTCCTTCTCTGTCTCCCTGCCTCATGTGGCTTCCCTGTAGTGTTCTTGCTCCTCTTCCTTGAGCCTTTTTATTTTGGCTCATTTCCGCTATGGCGCAACTTCTGCCTGATCCACTGTTGCACATTGCGCAAGCCTTTGAATATCGCATTGCACACTTTATGCATGGTTCC
Source organism: Neoceratodus forsteri (assembly GCA_016271365.2). Lineage (NCBI taxonomy): Eukaryota > Metazoa > Chordata > Ceratodontiformes > Ceratodontidae > Neoceratodus > Neoceratodus forsteri. The sequence continues at coordinate 1,272,048,182 of CM057450.1, read as the reverse complement.
ACCCCCTTCGGTTGCGAATACCTTCCTTAGCATTGCGCTGTTGCTCAGCATGTTTTCTGTGGAGCAACTGCCTCCTGCTGAATATCGCAGAATGGCGCAATTTCAGGCTTGCGCTGGCGTAACCCTTTTGAATATCCCACCCTAAGTGTCTTCAGTTAAATATTTTAAATTATACAGTTTAAACTGTTTTCAATCATCATTTAAGTAAGCATTAGTAGAATAGTTCTTACCACTCAGAATGCCAGTTCAAAAAGAGAGGAAACATAGGCACAGTGTAGTAGTGACCAATAGAAATGTTCCATGTTGGTATGTTATACCATATGGCCAATTAAGCAGCAGCCTTATCCCACCAAAATAAAAAGAATGTTTAATAAACCAAAGGCCAGTAGTAAACAACTTTGTAGACACAACAAGATGCAGTGAGTGCTGACGACAAATGGTATGTGTCCACACAATATGTTGCTACATGAGATAGCAGGTTTTTTTCCACTATCACAGCTTCATGCTATGCTAATAGTAGTCATTTGCTTCAGGACTGTTCAGAGAGAGAGAGAGAGAGAGAGACACACACACACATTTCTGAGACTGCTGCCTGTGTGAAAAACTACTTCATATTCATTATGGCAGAAAGCTCCAGAGTCAGTACTTGGATTGTGGGGAGCAGTCTGGTATGAAGGGCAGCTGCATTTAGTAAAGCAAGCTATTTTGGCAATAACTTGCAGCTACCAAATTGTGATATGTCCTGGTTTGGCAAGGGTGGTATGAGATGGGAGCAGCTCATGCCAACTATGTGCCACCTACTGGAGACACACCCTGAACCAGACATACTTGTCATCCACCTTGGAGGTAATAATTTGGGCCACAAAAGGGCAGTAGATTTAATTGAGGCTGCACACTCAGATTTGCAGTCACTTATGAAGATGTTACCTGCTTGTAAAATTCTGTATTCGGATATTACACAGTGGAAGATCTGGAGAGGTGAGGAATACTGTCCTGGCCCTGAAAGATCATGTCATAAGGTAAACATCCAAATATCTGGATTCCTTTGCATTATGGGAATGCACACTATACGCCAATCCAAAATTTGTCATTTTAAGCATTGGCTATACTTAAAAGATGGCGTGCATCTCTCAAAATCTGGTTACACATATTTTGTTGGGGACCTCCGAGATGGTATTCTAGCACTTCTCTGAATGTGTGCCTCTATCTATCTGCAGTACATTCTATCTGAAATAACCAAACTGCTCTTTTAAGAGCCACATGACTTGGTCAAAAAATAGAAAAAACTTTACATACACAACACAAACTGAAACAAATATTTAATCTCATGGTACAGTGTCTCTGTTGTAATTACTACATATAAAGAAAAACAAATAATTGCATTTAGGTTTGTAATCTCAATAATCAGCTGAGACCCATTCATTTCCTTTTAATTTACAAATGATTGATATGATTGTCCCCCTGCTCTACCTTGGGTCACCCCTCTCCCACCACCATTTGATCAGTAGTCCATGGTAGATGACTCGGTCTCCATGCATTGCTGCTTCAAATATGCTTATTACACAGAGCTGCGGAAACAGTGTATTATTACTGTGTATGAGGTGGAGGGGGTTGACAATCACAGGATTTATCCACAAGTGTTGCCATTTTCTCACACAACACAGTAAAGTGAGGAAACCTTGCCTGACATGATTAACTCTTTCCATTTTAATAGACCATAACGTGACATGTATAATTATACTGAATGAGTGAAACCTCTGTTTGCCTACAACAGGGGGTGTGGAGTGGAGCGGGGAGGCAGATTCCATATTAATATTTGAGATAAACTGTGTGTAGGTACAGTTGTATTATTGTACATGTCATATCTGTTTCTTGAAGATGTTATATTACTCATGTTATCTTTGTCTGCATTATTTCCACAGAACACGTTTGGATTGCATAAAACATTAACCATGCCCCAAACGTGGTCAGACAGTGATGTGCTAGCCTTTGTTCAGGTGTTTAAGTGCTCTTCCAACCCAGCGATAGTGATGAGGGTGACCAACCTCTCCTTAACTCGAACTTGGGAAAAGGTTAAATATATATATCTATATATATATATATATATATCTATATATGGCTGGATATTCCGACTGCACCTGGCAGCGGCGCAAGCCTGGGCGCAGTGCAACTGGGTTGTGTCGGAGTCAGGACTAGGCAATATTCAATGGTGATGCACCATGGCTCAGCACCGTTGAATATGGCATGGTCGGTGCACATACTATGCATGGCGCAGTGACACTGCGCCAGCATAAGCCACAGAGAGGGAGAACAGGGATGCGCCAGTGCAAGTGCACTTGCGCTAGGTGCATCACCCACAGTATTCAGCTGGCAGCACACAAATGAGGAAATAATCTATGCATGACACAAATAGGGCCATTTGCATGTCATTATGGCCCCATTAGCATGCAATGTGCTGGGCTTCCCAGTGAATTGTGCCTGGCACCCTGCCAAGCTGCCGACATCAGGTGTTGGCTCCCTGGTGGGCTATTGCAGCCCCCCCCTACCGTATGCCCAATCATGGACAGTAGTACAAATAGACATATCCCTATGCCCTGTCATGGGCAGTAGTAATATGAAACACATTCCAATGCCCGATCACGGGCAGTAGCAATGAAAAACACATTCCTATGCCTGATCATGGGCAGTAGTACAACTGGACATGACTCGATGCCCGAACGTGGGCAGTAGTAGGTTTAAACATAAGCCTGATGGTCTAGTGGACCCCCTCCATCCCTGTATGCCCGATCGCAGGTAGTAATGCAATTACAGGTAATCCTATGCCCAATCGCAGGCTGTAGCAATACATGAGAGCAACCTGGTGGTCCAGTGGTACCCCCACCCACCCACGGAGGACCTCGGCCACCCAGCACCCCCCCATCATTGACGGGCAGTAGTACCCTGCCCATGTACTGCCCGGCCGCTCGCCATCATCTGGCGTACAGTATGATTCTGTGCTATTACACAGTGGGACTGTCGGGTTGCAGACTACAGTACTACACAGGACTGAATTCGTGAATGAATGCATTCATCACATATCTAGTATTGTGTAGTACAGTATGGTCTGCAAGTCCATTGATCCACACTCTGGCCCAATAGGTGTACAGATCATACCGCACGCTGTCATCTGTGGGTGGCTGGGTGGTACACAGACAGGGTGCTGCCACACACCGAGGATGGGGGAGCTGTGGCTGGGGATCCGTGGGTGGGTGGGGAGGGGTACCACTGGACCACCAGGTTGCTCTCACATATTGCTACAGCCTGCGATCAGGCATAGGGTTACCTGTGATTGTACTACTACCCGTGATCAGGCATTGGAATATGTTTATTTTCACTACAGTCTGCAATCAGGCATGTGGGTGGGGGGGCCACTGGACTACCAGGGGAGACCGAGTGCTTGTGGACGGTGGTCTTGCTGGGTGGGTGGCCACCCACGGCTGGTGGCTGTTGTGTTGTGCCTGCCTGTGGGTGGCCAGCATTTGAGCCTATTCTATACAGCTCAACTTCAGGCACCAGTGTGCAGTGCATGTAGGGGTTGCGCCAGCATATGCATCGCACATCCCGGGCTGAATATCGCTATGTGCAGCATATGCATGGGCACGCCCCCTGCATCTGCACTGCATACATTACCAATGGACCCAGTGCATCGGGGGTTGCGCCGTGCAACATGTCCCTTTGAATAGCATGCCAGGGCGCACTGGGGGGTTGTGCATGGCACAACCCTGTCGCACCAGGCGCAACCCCTTTGAATATCCTGGCCATAGTGTATATCAAGTAGATATTTTTTTTTAGACACACATATGTACTGTTAGTACAAAGACTGTTTCATGCTTGCATACGTTTTAACAATTAGCAATGTTTTAATTGCAGTACGTCATATGCAGAACATTCATAATTCTATCTGTACAAAAAATGCGACTCAAACACAGCAGGTCTCTACAGCATAACGTGACATGTCAGCAAGCAGATAACTGTGTATGCCATGTCATGTAAACAGATGTACATGCAATAAACACGTGTAGGGATCGGGGGCTCAAAAGAGCATGAGGGAACACACATGGGACAGGGAACAATACCACCTGCTGTACTGTACTGAGTACAGAAGAAAAAGTTCTGTGTGTATCTGTGTGTGTGGGGGCGGGCGAAGTGGGGGGGTTTGAGACCATGTGGCACAACACCACTGCATTAAAAAAGAGTAGACCTCAGGCACTGTGTCTATGATTCAAAATAACTTGCATTATAAAAAATAATTTAACCACACTAAGCAATTGTTGTAGCAATGATCAGTATTTAGTGGACAACACAATTATGTGCAGCCACATATATGTGGCATATGCGGGGGGGGGCACCAGTGGGATAACAAAGTTGTTTTTACAGTTGCTGGTGACCTCAAGTAACCTCACATGTGGCAAACTCACAACTGAGGGTTACGAGTGGTCACTGGTGCTGTAAAAATAACTTTGTTACCCACAGGCCCCCACACATATTTGTTTAATGCAACAGGATTTTTGGGGTTCAGTTTTGTTAAGTTTTATTTTTTCTTAAGTTCCTTTCCATGTTTTTTCTCTGTGCCTGTTAGCTCTGTTTGGTTTGCAGGGTTGCTGTGATGAGAAAGAGGAAAAAATGGCTTTCTTTCTTATGATTTCTTTTCATTTAAAATGTGATTCTGCTTTTGGGGGTTTGATTAGGGTGTACACTTTGTGAGTCCTTGGTGGTCTGATAGCTTGCATTGTAAAGAGCAAACTGAGAAGGTTAAAGTGAAACTGGGAGACAGTGCTGCTGAGAAGGCAGTACAGGAGGCGGTGATTACTGATATAGTCACTGTGTGGCTAACTGGGTGCTGATGTAATTACTATGTGGATTGCGTGACGCTATCCACATAGTGATTACAACACCACCCATTTATCCGCACAGTGACTCAGATAACTGAACTTATGTGTCACTTTTTATCCTGACACCTGTTGCACAAATATAGATATAGATACAGATATAGATATAGATATACTGATAAAGATTTCTATCTCTTTTCATCCACAGGTTGGTCACGCCTTGGGGGAGCAAGGTATAATAAAATTCCCGGAAGAGTGCCAGAGGAAGTGAATGTTCACCCAGCACACATTCTACAGAAGCAAGTCTGCTGAGGACATCCACAGGAGGAACCAGGACTGGCACAAGATAGCACACGACATGTGGATTGCAGCAGGGAAGCCTGAGTTTGGTGATCGCCACCATGGACATATGTATATGTTTATCAATAATGAAAACCATGTATACAAAAGTAATTATCAACAATGCTTAACAGGTAGTCTGCTATATCTACAATACTGCATGGTTAACTGTGGCTTTGATTTAAGCAATAATGACCAAAGATCCTGTAATTTCCTAGAGATTTAACAATCAGTTGGGGGGGTGGCCCAAGACGTATCCAAGGGCCACCCCCACCAAGCCAGTCGTTAATCTCTAGGAAATGACCAGCTTTTAGGTCATTATTGCAATTATAAGTCTAATTGCAATAATGATGTCTTTAACATTTTTTTCATAACATTTGTGTGGCAGTACTGGGAGCGAGACTGTGAGAAGTGCAGAGTGGCTGCTGTGCTGGTCAGTTCTTAGAGATTTCAGACCATCACGTCAAGCAATCATGGACGGTCCTGCCATTGTGAATTATTAATCAGACTTATAATAAGCATAATACAATGTCAAGAAAGATTGCTGGCCTCTGATTGGTCAGTCTGGGAGTGGACCCGTGATGTTATCCCAGTACAACATCACGGGTCTAGTCTCAGGAGTGTGAGCCTCCTGATTGATTGCATTGCATTTGTTGAATTTGTTGCTTCGTCTCTTAAGAAATTAAAATATTTTTCCATACTAACAAAAACATTTTTAAAATGATGTTTTTAATTCTGTATAACAATAAGCCATTTTATAATAGCAATAATGCCCTCTAGGGTGTGTGTCGTGCTGGGATAATGTCGTGCCTCAGGTACTAGATGCACTTAGCCTGTGGCCTTGTGCCCAACCACCTGATGCATGACATTATCCCAGCACGACACACACCCTGTTGGGCATTATTGCTTAATTATGAACTGAGGATCATAAATAGAGGAATCTGATTGGCCGAGAGCTCTTTGATGCCGTGATGATAAGGGACTACATCATCACGGCTTCAGAAAAGCTCCGGCACCACCAGCCTCCTTGGTCTCAGCACATGAGAACTATTTTTTTCAAAATGTTCTCCTACACCACCCAAAAACTCATTCATAAAATGTTTTAAAACCTGTTTCTTTTATTTTTTTTTTATTTATAGGCCTCGTGCCCAACCACCTGAGGCGTGACGATATCCCATGATATACCACATACTGTAGTGCCTTATTGCTTAATTATACAATGGCAAGAAAGAATCTTAGACTGTGATTGGTCAATCTAATACTGGACCCAAGGTGTTATCCCAGAATAACCCCATGGGTCTAGTCTCAGCACTGTGAACCTCTTGGTTAATTTGCATGATTTCATAAGAAACAAAAATATTTTCCCACAACAGACCACTGTATAACAGGAATAATGCACTCCTGGTTGTGTGTCGTTCTAACATAATGCCACACCTGGGGCCTTAGACACAGTTGAGCTGTGGCCTCTTGCACAGCCCCCGCCCCCAGGAGTGATGTTATCCCACCACAACACATGCACTGCCATGCATTATTCCTTTAATAAGCCACAATATTGTTCAGGCTTATTGTGGATTTACCCATGACTTGGGGGGGGGGGGCTGTGAACAGTTTGCAGAGCATCATTAGGAGAACAGTTGACACCACTACAGGTACTTTAACCAACAGCTCTGCAAAGTTCTTCTTTTTTTTTTTGTGCTCCTGACTACACTGATATTACAGGCAACATGTTACAGGGTGATTGCTCAACAACAGGTTATGGTTTTACTGGCCATCAATCCACACCTGGGAGAGGGTGCAGGCATGTTCCAGTCACAAGGTGACCTCAACCATCCAATCTTGTATTAATCCTCAATAAACCCATAGCTTGTGTTCCTGACTACACCAATATTACAGGCAAGATGTACAAAGGGTGATTACGCAACAACAGGCTATGGTTTTACTGACCATCAATCCACACCTGGGAGAGAGGGGGAGGTGTGTTGCAGTCACAAGGTGACCTCAACCACCCAAGCTTGTATTAATCCTCAGTAAACCCATATCCTGGACTGCATATCTCCTCTTTTAGTAAATTGACATCTGTAAAATGTAAGTTGTAAAAAATAAAAAGCCGTCATAAGCATCTACTTATTGACCATATTATTTCTTACATTGTGTTAAGATGCTTCCACTACACTCAGTATTTTGCTGTCTTCTAGATATGCCTCCACCAAACTGTTATCATGGTGACCAATTCCCTCCCCCCCCCACACACACAGTAATACTTAAACAGCTAGCCATGAAAACAAGTCACATTGATTGTATATTAATGACAATCTGAGAACAGTGAGAGAAAGGGTGTGTGTGTGGTGCGGGGAGGCAGGTCGCCACAAGTGAAATTATCTGTCATACCTTGTAGTGAAGGTAAAAAAATGTTTCACAACCATTGATTGAAACAGTAAAGCATGTGTCATAGAACAATATTCTGTGATAATTAGAACAACACCTCAAAGACTGTAACAGTATGCAGGAAAGAAGCAATAATCATAAGACAGAACACTTGCACCATAAGTGCCTTTGTATTCTGAAATCACAGTAACTATTATTTTCTCTGAGACAGTCCATATTTTTTCACTTGTGTATAATGTTTTCCATTTTTTTTTCACAAACAGCACAACAAAGCTTCCCTGGCGCAGAACATTGGCTCCCCCTCATGCCAGTCCCGGAGCGTCAGGAGAGAGAGGCTCCTGCAGCCGGCCAGCTCCTGGTGGTCGACTCTGCTGGTAAGAACTAACACACTTTCAACTAACAAAATTTAACTGAGCATCACCGAACAGAACAACACACCTCGTGACTGCAGAGCAAATCACAACATACAGCATGTCCTGTTGCCACATTCTTCCACACTCAGTAACAATACAATTCTAGTATATACTGTAAAAATCACTCACAACTTTCTCAATAAATGACCGTGCAGAGAAGGCTGTTGATCAGTATTACAGTACAGATACCAGACATGTTACTCTAGAGTGTGCAAACATGCACTAGTACAACACACTCTAAGTTGTTATTTCTCAGATAGCCATCATGAAACTGTACTCTAAGGGCCCAATATTCAAATGTGCACTAGGCAATGGTGCAAGTGGGTGCCCAGTACAACTGAAGTATGCTGGAGCAACCAAGGAATATATTTAAAAGAGATGAGCCATGACGCATCTCTTCTGAATATTACAAGTAATGCGCACTGCGCAAATACAATGAATTGGTGCATCCCCCCAGACAGGGCTGAATACCAGGAATAGGAATTGTGCCAGTGCATCAGGGATACGCTATGTACAAATTCCTGATATTCAGCCACCAATATGCAAATGGGGCCATAATGCGTGCAAGGTGCAAATCGGGCCATTTGCATGTCATTATGGCCTCATTTGCATGAGTTGTGCAGGTCTGCCCGGCAAAATGCACCTGGCACCCTGCACACCATGCAGTGTTGACTGTGGAGGTCTACTGGTACCCCACTCCCCATCCTGTAGCACCTATCGCTGTACAGATCTAAGAAGAGCTGCTCTGGTAGTCCAGTGCTACCCCCCACCCCTGCCATAGCAGCGATCACCGCACACATATAACAGTAGCCTCCCTGGTAGTCTAGAAGTACCCCCTCCCCTCCCCTCCCAACCCTCTGATCCTCATCCTATACCCAATAAGAATATCTCTGGTGGATCAGTGGTACTCCCGCCCTGCCCATACCTCCAATCACTGGCAACATCGTGATGTACACTGCACTGGTGGTCCAGTGGTACCCCCCTCCCTAACTCCCCAATCACTGCCGTAGTATCAAATGCCAAGTCCCTGGTGGTCCAGTGGTGCAACCAACCCCTCACCCACAACCCCTGCCACACCCAGCCCCGGTCATTGGGGCAGCATACCCACCGCAATCACCATGGCTGCTCGCTGAATGACAATGTACAGTAGGAGTTGCAGCTCATTGGTCCACAGTGTGGACCATGGCTTTGCGCACACTGTATTGTTGGCAACTTTGTGAATGAATGACTTCATTCACAAAGTTGTGAATTATTACAGTATGCACTGAACTCCTATTGTACACTGTCATTCGGCGGGCAACTGCAGTGGTATGTGGGCAGGTATGCTGCCCACCGATGACTGGGGGGGCAGCTGGGTGAGATGGGGGTCCTGTGTGGGTTACCACTGGACCACCAGGGATTTAGCATTTGATACTATGGTGGCAATCGGGGAGTCGGGAGGGGAGGTGGGTACCGCTGTACCACCAGGGCAATGCACATTGTCATTTCAATGGTGATTGGAGGTACGAGCAGGATGGGGGAATCAACTGGACCAGCAGAGTGATTCATTTATGCATACTATGGTGCTCGGAGGTACAGGCAGGGTGGGGGGTACCACTGGACCACCAGGGCCTAATGGGTGTGTTTCTGCACAGTGTTGCCACCCACAGATGGTGGCCACTATGTTACGCACTGCAATACAGTGGTCCGATGAGGTCTTAGTGACCTTGAAGCGCTAGGCTGCTCACACTGACAGGGTATGTGAATCTTGCACATTAAGTTTTTTGAATTCTGATCACATACTTATATGTAGGTATTTATTTAAAGACTGCTTTTTTATTAAGAATATGCTTTTGCCTTATTTTGAGGCAAATATGGAAAATAAAATTATTCTTAAAAGATTTAATACTGCCTGAGTGCCTTTTCTGGTATACAGAGTCCACCGGTGGGTTCCCTGTACTTGAGCCATTTTCTACATGCTCAGCTTTGAGCCCAGGTATACGGCACATCTCAGGGTTCTGCCAGCAGATGCACTGCACATCCCAGGCTGAATATCAAGATGTGCCGCATATGCATGGGCATGCCCCCTGGAGTTGTGCCGCATACATTATCTTTGCATCCCAGCACATTGGGAATTGCACTGCGCAATTACCATTTTTGAATACTGCCCCAGGGCACAGTTCTGAGGTTGTGCTGGTGCAACCAGCTGCACCAGGTGAACCCCTTTGAATATCTAGCCCCAAGCAGACAATAATACCTGACAGAATGCATAGTGTTGTACAATACCACACCACCCAGGAGTGTAATGAGGCCCGACACATCAGGTGAAGCACCTTACTGCCACTGTAAACTACGGCATTGCCCAAAACACCCACCCTGGAGAGTATTATTGTAGTTACAAAATGGCAACAGTAATATTTATTTATGTGTTTAAAAAAAAAAATTAAAAATATATTTAAATTGCAGTTTATTTTTCTTTACGATAATGTAATCACTGGTCCTATTCTGTGCTATCTGTTCTCTCAACCCCCACACACTCTATTGTATTGCAGTTCCACCCCTCTACCACCCCTCCCACCCCCACCTCCCACCCCATCACGACACAGAGTTAACAGTTATTCTGTCTACAGCAACGTTTTGGCATCTTACATTTGTTTAGAAAATCAATATTCTCTATTTATCACAGTCACTTTCAGAACACAGACACAGCAGTTAATTCATGGTCACCCAATAATGCCAGACCTGCAACTTTAACAACAGCCGTGTTAATCAGAAACACATGTATTGAAATCTATCATTTTTGAGCTTGGTTTTCTTTTTGTTTGTGAGGTACCAGTTAATTCATCTTCCAATCACAGGTATGAAAACATTTCTTGTGCTTGTAGATAGGATCGCAGACAAATGACAAGCACCACTGTGTATCACAACAATAATTGTGAGATACACTGGCAGCTGTGAGCCATGGTACAGTGTGGAAACAGAACATAGCTTGTCATTTTAATATTTCACAATTAAAAAATCAGCACAGTTATTTTCCCCTATTGGAGGTTAATCTGGGGCTCTGTTTAGGCAGCAGTTAACAAAGGAGCACTGGGACATACTATCTCTTGCTAAACACGAGATAAAAATAATTGTGGACAAGTAGGTGCATTAGCCAATTGCAGAGCAAGTTGGGCACTAGCATATTTTGCTGAGTTAGCATGTTCGGAAGTTTAATGTTTAGGAGAATCTTACTTAAGCAAAAAACGACAACAGAGTGTTGGTTATTAGTGGTTGACCCACACATTGTCTGGTGTATCACATGGCACAACCAGATGACTTAAACACGCAAGAAGTTGATAAATCACCCAATAAGTCACACCCTAGCATACCTAATTGTGATTACACAATTAACCCATTCATAAAATAACCTCACAATCCTTTGAGCAGTATTAACAATGACAATTGCCAACAGTGTGCCCTAGTAGCCTACTAACCCTACTCACTGTCTGTTGGCTTAAATGCTGTCTACAACATAGAGATCACTGGATGGGCAACTATGCACAAACAGTGTATTCTGCCAGAGATGGATTCTGATTCCCTCTGACCTCGACTGTGAAGCTCAAGAGGTCCATGGGAATCAGAACTCCAAAGTAGCAGAACACGCTGGTTGTGCATAGAGTTACTCATCCTGTATTTTTAATAGTGTATAGTACTGTGTAAATATGCATTCATCAATTCTTTTACTCTCCAAATGCAAGTAACTCACGCAGTTTCTTGAGGTTCAAGAATGCTGTCCTACCACAGTATCATTGACTCACATTCCATTACCTTCGGAAGTGTGGTAGTACAGCATTTTAAAAGGGGTAAAATTCTATACAGAACAGCACTACATTTAAATTCATCTCTCCTAATTCACTAGTTCCTCCCTTCCTCACTGTTAATGTGATTGTCTATAAATAACCAACGTATCCATTCTTGATATTGTGTAGGAAAGGCACAAACATCAGCTTTGTGTCTCTCCTCAACAGAGAGTGGGACACTACACAGCTGCTAACATAATACTGAGACTGGCCACGCCATGTGAACACACCAGACAGTGAGTGATATATCGCACTACCAAACCACACTATAGATGCTTATCAATAGTTTAAAAGGGGTGGGGGGTAAAACATAACCAAAATACAATATTGAGCTTAAATCAGCTACAGAAATGTCACAGATCATACAACTCAAAACAAATTATCATTTAATGTTTTACAGAGGAAGATCAGCTGGAGGGTGTTGTTGGGGGTGACCAACAGGCCACAGAGGAAGATGTGATGGTTATGGAATCCTCTGTGGCTCAACCATCAGCTCCAACAGTGGCCAAGGGACAAGAAACAGCCCAGTCCCACTCGGATCCATCCAGAAAAGCTGCAGGTCCTGCTAGGCCTCCAACTGAGGAACATAAGTACCATTATATTAAAGAATCTATCTCTTTCTTGACATCAGCTCAGATTTCTCTGTTAGTTTAACCACTGATTCACACTACTGAACACATAGGGCCGTATTCACAAATGGCAACTCATAACACAAAATAACTTGCGTCAAAAATGATGGTGCAAGTACCACTTGCATCATGAGTTGCATCCTACTGAGATTCAGAAAGGCAGCCTGCAACATGCTACAGGCTGCTTGTGTCCAAGTGGGCCAATGCACCATAAACCCCCTTTCAACATTGTGTAAGGGAGCTTATAGCAGCAGTTGTACCCTATTCAAAAATGGTGGCTGCTAAGTCCCTAAATTGGGATTCAGAAACAACCCCCACTGAGCATCCATCAAAGAACATTTACATCACTTATGAGCTGGTGTTAGTGTTCTTTGCCATCCACAGGGGGTTGCCACTGTGTCACAACTGATGTACAACATAAGCCCTTGTGGCCCACAGCACCCCAACAGCCCTGTTCACCAAGTATGCCACACAACATGCCCATATGGGCTTGTGTAACCCACCCCCCACATGCCCAGACCCCCCACACATGGCCGGATCCCCCAAATGCCCACTTCACCCCACATGCCCAAATCTACTATTTCAGGGACAGCACCCTCTCCCAAAACCACGGGGAGCCATGGGCTATTGGACCCAACCCCAGCCCCGATCCCTATAATATCTTTGAATTCCCCCAGCCCCCACCCTAGCTCTGATCTCCATAACATGTAGAAATTCCCCCCCAGCCCTGTTCCTGTAATATGATTAATTCCTCCTCCCAGGCCTGATCACACATAATATGAATGAATCCCCCCACATCCTTATCCCATCCAGTAAATACCTTGTAGTGTAGTGGCCCCCACCCTCTCCCAGCACTGCCAGTCCACCCTGCTCCTCCCCTCCCCTCCCCTCACCTACACCCAGCTGGCAACTGGCACAGCCCTCCTCTCACCAACACAGCCAGCCACTGACTGAACTGTGCCAGGAGTGCATGTTGTACATAAACACACTCAGTGAATGACAGACCCTGTCTGGTACTCCCAGGCGGGGGTTGGGGGCCACTAGACTACCAGGGATTTACTGGACAGGATGTGGACAGATGAAGGGGAGGGGATTTATTCAGATTACAGGGGATCAAGGCTGGTGGGGTAATGTATTCATATTACAAGTGATTGGGGTGTGGCAGGATTTATACATATCATGAGGGTTGGGGCATAGGGCAATCATAGGCCCTCTGTGTGGGCGTATCTGTCACCCACCTGTTCCATGGCTTGTGTCATACTTGGGGGCTGTGCCCTTCCTTTAACAGATGCCACAAGCCATAGGACGCAGGGTCCTGGACCATGTTTGTTTTTGCATTGGGCGCAGGGTCCAAGACACAGGGCCTGTTGCCACAAGCTACCATTGTTGTAGCTTACAGCAACAATTTCTGAATCTGTGCCATAGATCCTCAGTAAACGCTACACATAACATCAGACAAGGAAATACACACTGATAATCAAAGAAACAAAGATGATGTGAAGAATGGAGAGTAGAGATAATATAGAAGATAATGTATGGGGAGCAGTTAACAACCAAGGTGCATTTGCATCGAGAGGTTACTATGGTTTGTAAGCCTTGAGAGCGCAGCTCAAGAGGTGTACAGCTACCATGGTTACCTCGAGATGCAAATTCACATTGGTTGTTAACTGCTTCCCATACATTGTCTTATATAGTGTATGAGAAACAGTATGTGTCTTTATCCAGAAAAAAACAGTCCCAACTGATTTGGAAGTAAAACAGTATGCAGAGGTCAAGAATCAGTCTACGTGAACAGCGCATCTTCTGTAAGTGCTGCAGGGAAAGCTCCTTTGTGGAGGAGATGCTTCGGAAACATGCTTCTTGAACTACAGGTACCTTGTGACAGAAACAAAAAAATAAATAAATATGTGGACACATTTATTTTGCCAGGCACTGGGTTGGGGATTTATTTTTTAAATCACCGCGATTGAGGAACCGCCATTTGAAGAATGCTGCCGAGTGCTAAGCGCTGGTGTGGTGGATTGTTGAATCGCGGCAGCATTCCTTCTTGTTATGGTATCATTAACGTTAGAATGATACCATAACAAGACTGTGTTTCTAGGGAATTTTAACGATAATAACGTTCCACCATACACTATAAGAACAAGCTAACATTCCTCAACATGTACACCTGGAGTATAGAACAAACATGTAGAACATCATGGACACAGCCAAGTATCAGGGGAATCAATTGCTAAATGAAATGCATGTGTTCCAAATACTAATTGTTCTGAGTTCCAGATTCTTCATAGCTGACTAATCCTTTTCTTTTAACCATGTCTAAACTATTTTTACACATAAATAAGAGCCAATCAGATCATATTATTTTTCCCCTGCCATTTGATAAAACATTATAACACACACCTCCAAGTGCTTTACTGTTTGTTCTGTTATGAAATCTGTACTTGTGCTCAGTTTTTTTCATATCTCCAAAGTTTTTTTATTGTCTTAAGCGATGTTTCACCACCATGTGGAATTCTTGCCACACTGTTTGCTCTCATGTCCAAACATGTTTCTGAGGTATTCTTGTGAATTCCTGTGATACTATCACCAGCCACAGTATAGCATAGCAACAGTGTATATTGTCAGTGTCTGCAGTTGTCTATGTGAAACAGATATTTCTTGGGGGGTGGGACGACAAACCTAGCAGTATGGCATTAAATGTTCTTTAATTGGACTTCAGCAAGGCCTGCAATTCACCACCTCTTGGGTGACTTGGAAAGAAGCAAAGTGGTGTACAGGCATGGGCAAAAATGACATACTGCATTACAAACTGACTTAGTGGAAGACTACAACAGATAGTGGTGAGAGGGGAGCTGTCAACACAAAAGACAGTGATGACCAGTGTGCCACATGCCACTGTACTGGGCCCAGTATTATTTCTCCTCTTCATATGAGACATTGCAGAGAAGGTGGTGAGGAAGATAAGTCTGTTCTCAGACTACACTAAAATTAGAGCAGTAGCGGATGGAGAGCACAGATTGGATCAGCCACAGTGGGAACCCAAGCAACCTACGGTAGTAGTCAGAGAGGTGGCAGCTATGGTTCAATGCAAAGAAGTAAAAAGATTATGCACTTCAGCATAAACAACCCAAGCATACAATACTGTCTGTGGGGGGGGGGTCTTAAACTGTGTATCACTGATGAGGAGAAAAACAGAGGTGATCGAAACAGAGTCCATGAACAATACTGGCCAGGTTGCAAAACTACCTGCAAAATAAAAAAAAATGCTGGAGTACATAGCAAGGGGGTTTTCATCCAAGCAAGGAAAAAGTTATCTACAAGCCACTGGCAAGGCCATACTAGGAGTATTGTACACAAATTTGGAGGACATTCCTGAAGTGTTATATCAGCTGGACATCATTGTCCACCTAGGGACAAATGATCTCACTAGGAATGGGATCAGAGAAGTGCAAGAGGAGTTTGTAGAGTTGGGAGAGGTCTTAGAAGAGTAGCACGTATGGTACCCTCCTCGGAGGTGCTGCCTATCTATGGCAAGGGTGATGCTAGGGTACTCCGCACCATGGGATTCAATGAATGGTTGAAAAACTGGTGTGGAGCTCAGGGTTTTGGCTTCACTGGGGACTGGGGAGCCACCTGGAGGGATGTAGGCCTATACTGGCACGATGGTCTGCATCTGTCCAGCGGGAACCAGGATCCTAGGTGATAGGTTTAAATGCTTCATTGGCAAGCATTTAAACTAGCCAAGGTGGGAAGCAATGAAAAGGAGCAGGGTAATCCCAACCTTCCCCCACAAAACACAGTAATTAGCGAGGTAAACACCAAGGTAGAGAAGTCATTAGGGAGCAGGACAGGGGGTAAATGCAAAAAAAGGTAAAGGCAGTAAGGACAGGGATGAGGCTAAAAGTGGGTAAGGCCATGAAAAAATGTAGGGTGATGAGTACCAGTGCCTGTAGTCTGTGTAACAAGCTCCCTGAACTAGTGGCCTTGATAGAAGAGGAATGCCTAGATATTGTGGCAGTCACTGAAACATGGTACACAGAGAACCGTGACTGGGATGTCAACATACCAGGATACACAATCTACAGGAGGGACAGGGAGGGTAAAAGAGGAGGAGGAGGAGGAGGAGTAGCTCTCTATGGAAGGGAAGGTATTAAAGTAACAGAGTAAACAGGGAGAAGATAAGGCACTATGGGTCACCCTGGAGACAGGAACTGGCACCACAATCCGCATGGGGGTTGTGTATAGACCCCCATCTCAGGGAGAGGGAAAGGACAAGGAAATGATAGGCATCCTTAGAAGGGTAGAAAAAGGGGAGATATTGTTGATGGGGGACCTGAATATGCCAGATGTTAACTGGAGCAACTTTGCTGCAGGCACATCCAAGAGTAGGGTCATTCTTGATGCCCTACAAGGGGCATGCCTCAGACAGCTAGTGTTGGAACCCTCTTGGGAGGGAGGAATCTTAGATCTAGTACTCTCAAACAGGGATGGAGAAAGGATCTCAGATTTAGAAGTGGGTAGCCATCTGGGAACAAGCGACCACCAAACCATGTGGTTCACAATAAACTCAGCCATAGAGTCAAGCCATACAAAAGCAAGAGTACTGGACTTTAGGAGGGCTGACTTTGGGAAAATGAGATAGTGCCTCAGAAAACCACTAGCAAATGGCCAAGAAGGAGGGGGGGTGGAGGAACAATGGGAAATAATCAAATCAGCCATCACAGAGGCAACAAGCCTTTGTGTGAAGCAAATCAACAAAACAAAATGAAGGAAAAAACACTATGATTCTCAAAAGAGGTGACAGGAAAGGTTAAGAAGAAAAGGATAACATTCAGGAAATATAAGGAAACACAGAAGAAGCAGGACAGAAAACTGTATCAGTTAAAGCAGAAGGAGGCAGGAAAGGCAGTCAGAATAGCAAAGGCCCAAACTGAGGAAAAGATAGCCAACTCTGTTAAGAAGGGGGATAAAACATTTTATAGGTATATTAGGGAGCGAAGAAAGACCAAGGGAGGAATACTGAGGCTTAATAAAGGGAAGGGAATGTGGGCAGAGGGTGACAGTGAAAAAGCAGGGATGCTGAATAAATATTTCTGCTTAGTATTCACCATGGATGAGGAGGGGGAGGTACCTAAACCAAACAAGAGAAGCACCCTGGATAGGATAGCCTTGGAGTGGGTCCATGGTGGTAGCCTGGATAAAAAATTGGATGGACAACAGGACGCAAAGGGTAATAGTAAATGGAGTCCACAGTGAAGAAAGGAGGGTAACTAGTGGGGTACTGCAGGGTTCAGTACTGGGGCCAGTCCTCTTTAATGTCTTTATAAGTGATATTGCAGAGCACTTGGAAGGAGAAGTATGTCTCTTTGCAGACAACACAAAGATCTGCAACAGGGTTGATACACAGGGTGGAGTGGAAAGGATAAGAAGGGACTTGGCTAGGTTGGAGGAATGGTCAAATACGTGGCAGCTCAGATTCAATGCAAAGAAGTGCAAGGTAATGCACCTGGGAAACAAAAACCCAGTGGAAGAGTACACAATGGGGGGTGAGATACTAACAACAACAAAAATGGAAAGGGACCTGGGAGTAATATATCAGATGACCTAAAGGTGGGCAAGCAATGTGAGAAGGCATTAAGGAGGACTGGAGAGATACTGGAATGCATAGGGAGAGGTATCAATAGTAGAAAACAGGAAGTTGTTTTCCCTCTGTACAGACAGTTGGTGAGACCCCATCTGGAGTATTGCGTGCAGTTTTGGAGACCCCCAACTCCGCAAAGACATAAACAGAGTGGAGGCTGTCTAGAAGAAGGCAACCAAAATGGTGCAGGGTCTGCACCAGAAGACATATGAAAAGAGACTAAAGGAGCTTACTATGTATACCCTTGAGGAAAGGAGTGGGGGGACATGACAGAAACTTTCAAGTACCTCAAGGGAATCAACAAAGTCCAAGAGGGTAGCAACTTTCAGAAAAAGAGATGCGCAAGAACAAGGGGGCACAATTTGAAGATAGAGGGGGGACAGCTCAGAGGTAATGTTAGGAAGTATTTTTTCACAGAGAGGGTTGTGGATGCATGGAATAGCCTTCCTGAGGAAGTCTTGGAGTCAAGAATAGTGGGGGAATTCAAGAACGCATGGGACAGACATAAGGCAATTCTAGTGTGGGGTAGGAGGAAATAGGCTATTAGTTAACTAGGATCTGCAGCTTATCCATCAGGTAAGGAAATGGGCAGACTATGTGGGCCAAGCGGTCCTTATCTGCCATCAAATTCTATGTTTCTATGTTAAAAGCAAAGCTTGAATGTTCTTAATTTAATAATTTTATAATGTTAATAGTTCTCATAACTCAGTCAATATAACAATTGTTTTTTTTATATTTGATGTTTTAAATACATATACAGACTTCTGATTTAAGTTAAACCTTTCCCATTTTATTGTAATAATATTTTTCCTATCACCCTACCCCACTCCATGTGAACATAACACATTTTTTGTTTTGTTTTCTGTATATCTATATTTTTATGTAACTAAATGTATATTTCTTTTATTAAAAGAAGAGTGTATTTTATGTAAAATTCATCAAGCTTTAAATTTTACAAAAAAAAATGTTTTCAGCATAAAAACCATGTCTCCTGTCTCTTCTTGCAAAATCTCACAAATTAACCTAAATGGACAGTGTCAACCATGAGAACAGTAGCAATGTGTGAGACAGAGGGACAGAGGCAGTACATGCAAGGCAGGAAGACAAGAAACAGTATGTTGCTGTGTGTGACAGGCCCAAGCATAACATCTCTTGTGGGGGGGTAGGAGAAGGGACAGACACCTGGCTGTGCCATGGGTTCATGAGATCCAACTCTCACCCCATTTCATGTGTAAACAGGTTGACATGGTACAGTAAAGGAAAATGGGGTGAGAGTTATGCCTCATGAGTCCCAACTCTCACCCCATTTCATGTGTAAACAGGTTGACATAGTACAGTAAAGGAAAATGGGGTGAGAGTTATGCCTCATGAGTCCCAACTCTCACCCCATTTCATGTGTAAACAGGTTGACAGGTACAGTAAAGGAAAATGAGGTGAGAGTTATGCCTCATGACCCCATAGCACACCCCATGATCTCTCGGTCTGTGGAGGATGAACGGGGTGATGTGGTGCTGGAGGGTGGTTACAGACTCATCCCTGACATCACATTTCCCCACTTTTACTGCTTTAACCCTAGCTGAAGCATTAAACTAAGTATTTATCAATAAATTTCCTTACTTTTTTGGAAAAGTGTACCATAACTAGTAAATCCGAGAGGCAGTGCATGTGATGCTGGAAGACAAAGGCTGTCGCACCACAAACGTTATTTACTGTAAGTAAGCAGATGTGCAGAAACAGTGTGTGGGATGCTTGAAGCATGATGTCTCTTGAGGGCTGAGGGGGGGGTATGAGACTTCCACACGAGATACAATCAACCAAATCTGTATCTCAGATTCTTCACAAAATATGGGTTCCCAAAAACCACTGGAGAGGCACCCTTGGAATCCTTGTGACACTAATTTGTCAATATCTTGGGAAACATTCAACCTAGGAAAACAATTCTGCTGCAGGTGTAATCTGTAGTTTCCAATCTTCTTTATGCAGCTTAGATCATGAGCACCGAACGTCGTAATGGGCACCACTATGTTATCCTATGGAAAAAATCTGAACTTCGTGATGGCATATCTATGGAACCGCTTAACGTCCCAACACCTAAATAGCATAATTCACATCTCTAGGACATCCCCTTAACATCTTGCAGATTTCAAGTCAAAAGACCAAACCATTAATTTACAATGCAATGGGAAGGTTTTTAAACGTTTAAAAATTTCTAGTTCATGAGGTAGCAAAATCCATAATCGTCAGATCAATCCCCGTTCCTGAGCTGTTAAAATTGCAGTCTGTGAGAAATCCTCAACCGTCAGATTTTGGCCATCTGGTCCCTAAGTGACAGTCAAGGATTTTGTTACCTCGCAAAAGAGGATCTAGTGGTGGACTAGGAATTTGACAGTCATGATCATGTACTTTCGTCAACTCAAGAAAAGGATTAAAAAACTTCTTTTGTGAGCTGACAAAATCCCAGTCCGTCACCAGATCCCCTTTTGCGAGGTAACAAAATCCTTTACTGTCAAGTTAATCCTCATCCGTGAGAATGGCCATCTGGTCACAAAGTGATGGTCAAGGATTTTGTAGCCTCATGAAAGGGGATCAACTGGTGGACTGGGATTTTGTCAACTTGTGAAAGAGGATTGTAAGGAAGTCACGGACAAAGAATTTTTACTTTTGAAACAGCCATTTTTTGAACAAAGCAAAATGAACCAAAGGTATAGGTTTGTAGAGTGCATCACCCTGAACAAAACCCACACCTTACTACAACAAGAGGTCTCCCATGTAAGAAGCTACGACATTTTGTTTGGAGGAAAAAATTAAAATAAGATGGCTCATGGACAAGGAATTTTCCTGACAGATGAGGATTTTTTTAAATCCTCCTTCACAAGCTGACAAAATCCTTGACCATGAACCCAATCCTCTTTCGCAAAACATACATATAAATCTTGGAGTGAACTGAGCATGCTAAGAACCCAAATATTAAAAATTGAATAACTTTGGAACAGATTAATATTTTTTAACCAAACCAATGCTGGATTATTCTCTGACACAAAGTCTTTCTATGTTCCAAGTTTCAGACCAAAACATTAGACGGTGCAGTCACAGTGTGATGGGCAAAAAACGTGTCAAAAGTGGCAAAAAATGCATTTTTCAGCACTTCACTGTGCAAGAACCGTAAGTCCAACTGAAATGCAACTTGGTAAATCATGCAATCCACTAAACAAGACCATGCATTCCAAATTTCATGCAAATCCATTGAACTGTTGCAAAGTTATTAACATGCAAAAATTGGGGTTTAAGTGCCTACCCAACCCTAACTATAGGGGCATGACCATGCCCTTATAATATATTCATTGCAAAAAACTCCATTAATGCACCAGTTAGGGTTCATAGCATGGTGAAAAAATGTAGGTTTTAGGGTTACCACCCCTACCACCCCACCCTCCATACACCAAAAGACATTGGGGTGTGAGTTGGGATTGTCGGCCTAACTCTCACCCCATTCCATGTGTAAACAAGCTGAGGTGGTGCAGTATAGGAGAATGTGGTGAGAGTTAGGCCCAATGATCCCAACACACACCCCGATGCCTGTTGGTGTGTGGAGAGTGGGGGGGTGGTAGGGGTAGTGACCCTAACACCACATTTCCATGCTTTTGCCACTGTGCTGTGAACCCTAACTGATGCATTAATGGATATTTTTATAATGAATTTCCCTTCTTTTTGAGAAAGTGTAATGTAAGTAGTAAGTGGTATTTGTTAGTGGGAGTGCGGGCCCTGCGCTGCCTTCATATTGACCATTTTTTGCCCTGCGCTCCCACTTACACATAACTATGGAGCCATACAGCAGCCCCATAGGGAAAGGAACACTTGTAACACTAATTTGTCAATATCTCAGCAACTGTAGCAGCTACAAAAAAAATTCAAGTGTCATTGTAATTATGATAGTGAGACCTCCAAGTAAGACAGGGTCAATGAAATCTGTATCTCACATTGTTTTTGAGATACGGGTGCTGAAAGGTGCCACGGGCACCACAATTCAATGGACACACATAACTCAGGCATTTTTAGGATTCTTTCCACCCAATTTTCAACATTGCATTTTGGGGACCCCACCTCATGAACACTGTCACTGTCATTTTGTTAATCTGTCCCGAAAGTTGAGTTCGCGCAGTGAATGCGCCATTCTGCGTCATAGATGAAAAATCATGTTTTGGGCAGGATGTGAAAAATGACAGCTGTATACTGTTCATGAGGAGGTGTGGAAAAGGGTAATGTTGAAAACCAGGAGGGAAAATATGAAAAATTGGCAAAGTTACAAGCACGTGTAGAAACTGCACAATGCACTTTCGTAACGTGGCCATTTTTGGGAATTGTTTAACCAAATTTTCAACATGAGCCTTTTGGAAGATCCCCTCATAAACACTGGCACTGTGACTTTGTTAATCCATCCCAAAAGTTGATTTTTCACTGTGATACTCCGTTCTGCTGCAGAGGTGCTAAAACACATTTCAGGCAGGATGTGAGAAATGATAGCTGTACTGGCTGTGAGGAGGTGTGAAAAAATGGTAATGTTGAAAATCTGGAGTGAAAATATTAAAAATTGGTGATTATAAGTGTGTGTAGATACTGCGCAATGCACGCTTGTAACATGGCCATTTTTTTTATTTCTTGCACCAAATTTTTAACATGGGCTTTTTGGGACCTCCCTTCATGAACACTGGGACTGTCATTTTGTTAATCAGTCCCAAAAGGTGATTCTGCATCCTGAAAGGTGATTCTATGCAGCGACCATGAAATCACCTTTTGTGACTGAGTAACAAGATGACAGTGACATTGTTCATGAGGTGGGGTCCCAAAATGCCTATGTTGAAAATTTGGTGTGAAAATACCAAAAAATGGCTGAGATAGCCACATTTAAATTCTTTGTTTGTATCAGAGTCATATGATGTAGGATCCTAGCTCATATCACCATACGAACTAAGATCCTACGTTGTATGATGCCAATACGAACAAAGAATTTAAATGTTAGATAACACACATTTTAAGGGCATTTTCCGAACAGTAAAGTGCAGAATGCACCTAGGGGGTCACAATAAGCAAGCTACATGTGTTGGTTCCTCCCCAGAATATAATTTTGAGAGGTTTCCAAATTTGAATTTCAGGTAAACTGGAAACAAGATGGCAGCCATACAAAAGAGGAAATTTTCTCATACAATGCAAGATTCCTCTTTTGTATCAACCAGCTATATTGAAGTGCCTACTGAACATGCTCAGAAACAATTTTTTCAAATTTTTGAATTGCAATAACCTAAAAATGTCTTATTATTTTTTAACCGGACTAGCAAAAGGCACATCTGTCCCTTTCTGTCCTGAAAATTTCATACCAAACAAACAGACCCTCTGGGCTGTAGGCAAGTTCAAAGAAGAATCCCAGCAAAGTCAATGGCTAAAAACATATTTTTTTCACCTCTCCATAACTCGGAGACTGCACATCTGACCAGAACAAAACTTGACAGATCAAGAAAGGTACACCACAGGAATGCGCATACCAAATTTTGGGCAAATCCGTTCAACAGTTGGAAAGTGTTTAAAGTGCGAAAGTTTGAATTTAACATTGAAGTGCCTACTCAACCCTACCTATAGGGGCATGAACGCGCCCCTATTTTATATATATATATATATATATATATATATATATATATATATATGAGAGAGAGAGAGGAAGACAGAGAGAGAGAGAGATAGATAGATAGATATAGATGTAACCCCTAGGTGGTGCTATCCCAAGGGCTACTACCCCTCCCTGCGTGGCTAGTTGCAGGTTAAGGGGCCTGGGTACTGAAACGGGTGCCTCCACCTGGAGGTCAGGGTTGTTAGTGGTCAAGCTAACCTGGGCACAGCCCTCTGGGACATTGTAACCCCCCTCTTTCCCTTCTAGTGGCCTGAACAATGCACAATAATCACTTCCACAATGGTCCTTATTCACCAGGCAATTACCCACACTGTTTGCACTTACCACCAGGACTGGTTCCCCTGGCTCAACCCTGGAGACCCCCTATAAAACAAGGTTATGCACAGCAAATAGCAACAGTACAGTACTTTTGGCATAAACTGGAACCACAGGTTAAATGCAAAAAGAGTTAGATCTGATTTATTCAGGGGACTTGAACAAAGGAGGGGCATAATCAGGTTGATTTGCTTAAAGGCTATATCAATCAGACTGTTATGCATGCACTTCAAAGTCCCTACACAGTCGCATACTCTGGGTACCCAGGTAGGAAAAAGGTGGTCTAGCCAGGAACGTTGCCTGGGGTAGGCCGGCATCACAGCTTGTTGTGGCCCTGTGATGGAAGAAAGCAACATGTACAACACACACTATTTGTAATCCATCACCAGAGAGCTCAGTTTGTGAAAGAAAATACAACAATGCAATCAGATGACAACACATTAGATTTAGCTGTTGTTTCAGGGAGCTACCCTGATGTTTACTCACGATACCCAATACAGGACACAGGCAGGACAAAATCAAGACTGGAGTGCCAGGAGAAGCAGGGCCCACAAGAATCACTGAGGCGTCATTCCTGTTCAAAGCATGGAGCAGGGGGTTGATCCCCAGGCAGATCTCTCATCAATGGCTTTCTCTGTGTAGCGGGTATTCTGGCTGGGCCAGTGTGGCAAAGCCCAGGCCAAACGGAGATGAATACTGATTCAGTCCATGGAGCTGGATGCAGCCTCCAGCATGCAAAACACAGTTCAGACACCAGTGGGGAACCAAATCAAGACCCACTATCAGCACACAGCACATTTACATGGAAGGAAATTCCACTGTACCAGGCAAATGGCTCTCCGGTCGCAATTACAGAGTCTCTGCACAATCCAGGGGTTCAAAGGTAGCTGCACATCCTGACAGGCTGATAGCATTCAGCAAATCTTTGGTCTTCATCAGGTAGGAGCCAGATCACAATTCAGTGGCTTAACTTGCTCTCCAAATTCGGATTCAGTCCTATAAAGGCACAGGTTCCCTCTCAGGAACAGCAGGCAGGCATGCAGGCCCAAACTCAGGCTTCTCCACAGTTCTCTCACATGAAACTACGCAGGTCTGCTGCTCGACTATCTCGAGCTGTTAATCCTTCTCTTCCCAACTCAGATCTGACTTAAACTGCAAGGATTCTGGGACTTTCCCCAGGATCCAAAAGGTTCAGTTGGCTGATCTGTCTGTCAGTCACAACACGGTCTGTCAGTCATAACAGGTTCATTTAGGTGCCAAAAGCCCCAAACTACAATTCCTACAGAATTTTGCTCCCACAAAGGCCCTGGGGACGGGCTCCATTTTAAAGTCCCCAAAGGTACTGATTGGCCCATTTTGGCAGTTCAGGACCAAGATAGTGGAGATAAACAGAAATGTCCACGCTGCAAAGAAGGAAGGTTAGACAAAATACAATATCATTACCACTCTAATAGATATTCAGCAAATAAGTACATCTTATAACAAAGCTCCCTCTGCACAATTAGCGATGACAGAACAGAGTGGCAGCCCGGGCAGGACTCAAGCATAGAAACACTCAGCCCCTCCCAGATTAATTATAACTGCAATCCAGGCAGTTCTTAAAGAGACAGTACACAGAGGCTATACAGGCACTCTCTGGCAATACATTTAAACTGCTAAAAAGTAGTACACCAGCCTGGCAGTAAGCATTTTGGCAAACTTAAGGAAGACTTATAAATATATATATATATTGTATGCACTTTAATGTTAAACCTCAAATTTGCACCTTAATAACTTTGCCACTGTATGACGGATTTGCCTGAAGGTTTGCATGCGCATTCTGGTACCATAGATCTCTTGATCTGGCAAGTTGTGTTATGGGCGGATATACGGTTGTGGAACTGTAGAATGCAATAAAATGGACTTTATGCATGTTTCTTTGCTCATGCCCACAGCCCACACAATTTGTCTGTTTGGTCTGAAAACTTCAGGGAAGATGCAGTCTGCATCACTGATGTGCCTTTTGAAGATTTGGTATAAAATATTAAACTGTTCAAAAGTTATTCAAAAAACAAATTTAACGTTATAATCAATGGAAAAAAATATATGTGTCTCATGAAAGCTGCTGCCAGTACATTTTACTTTCGCAAATGGCCCTTTTACTTTCATGCTGCTGCCATCTTGTTTTCAGTTAGTGAGAGAGAAAAATGCCTGGGGTTTAAATTTGGAACCCCCTAGGTAAACACTGACTGTTGGGTTTACCTAGTCAGGTCCCGAGGATGCCAGCCCTATCTTTTTTGGGGGATAAAAAAACCCAGAAATGGCATCTTAAAAAGTGGTGCCCCAGTACTTTCACAAATTATGAAAGAAACGGCTGTGACACTTTCGCAAATGTGAAAGTTTTGTGCTATTTTTTTGCAAAACTTTCGCAATCTGCGAAAGTATTTTGTTCAAAAACTCCAAATCTTTGCCATCATCCTGCAACAAAACTGTTGGGGCTTTTGGGCTGCAATTTGTAGGGTGGCAAGCCCTGGTCCCACAGATGTGCCTTTTGGTGGTTTGCTGCCAAAACATTCAATGGGCACAAAGTTACAGTGTTCCAAACTTGAGATATTTCCCATAGGTCAACATTGCGGCACCTGTGATGCCTTTCAATGCCCGTATCTCGAAAACAAAGCGAGATACAGAGTTTTTGCTACCTACAGCTTAGGTCACCCTTAAGGGTGACCTAAGCTGTGGAAACAAGTTTGTAAATCATAGACTACACCAGCAGTGGAATTGTTTTCCTACTTGCTATGGTTATGGAGATATTGGCAAATTAGTGTCACAAGGGTTTCAAGGGTGCCTTTTCGGTGTATTTCAGTGCCCGTATCTTGTAAACAATGTGAGATATGGATTTCATTTGCCTCTCTTGTGTGGCGGTCTCATTATCATGATTACAATGACACTAATTTTTTTCATAAATGCTACGGTTGCTGAGATATTGGCAAACTAGTGTCACAAGGGTTCCTTGCCCCATAGTGCTGCTGTATGGCTCTGTAATTATGTGCAAGTGGGAGCACAGGGCCATCTGGTCCCTGTGCTCCCACATACACATACCACTACACAGCAAATGGGCAATATGAAGGGAGCACAGGGCCCGGAGGGCCTGCTCTTCCACTACCACATACCAGTTACCAGTTACATTACTCTTTCTCAAAAAGAAGGGAAATTCATTGCAAAAAAAAATCTCCATTAATGCATCAGTTAGGGTTAATGGCACTGTGACAAAAGTTTGGAAATGTGATGTTAGAGTTCAAAACCCTAGCTCTGCATTCCCCCCACCCTCATACATACACACATGCAAGACACACGCAAGACTGTAAGACACTATACGAGTCAGTCACATAGGCATGTGGTAGCAGGAAAGATGGAGCTGACACATACATAGTACTTTTCAGATACTGCTCAGGTATGAAACTGTTGCTATACTGCTGCATTACCTGGAAATATTCATTAACAGCATGTTAGAGTTAGCTTTGGATGTTACAACTGTTGCTTTCACATGTTACTTGTAAATTATACTACAAAAAATTACTTTTATTATTACCATTTGTTATTAGGACTGACTCACTGTATCAGAAAAAAATGCAAACATTCAATGACTGTTGGTAGGGTTATCCAAACTCTCATTTCCAATATAGCTATATGTAGATACCATACTGTGTGTTTGATCATTTGTTAACTATTGAAATATAGGCATCTGCTTAAATCTTGTTATTGATGTGTCTAACACAGAAATGTTTACTGTGGGCCATCACCTATGGTTGCCCAGCATGCATGTGTACCCCCAAGGCACTCAGATGGCAGCAGAACTTAGAAACATAGAACATAGAAACATAGACTTTGACGGCAGATAAGGACCGCTAGGCCCATCTAGTCTGCCCATTTCCCTACCTACAGGATAGGCCGCAGATTCTAGTTAACCAACAGCCTATTTCTTCCTACCCCCCACAAGAACTGCCTTATGTCTGTCCCATGCATTCTTGAATTCTCCCACAGTTTTAGACCCCACAACCTCCTCAGGAAGGCTGTTCCATGCATCCACTACCCTCTCTGTGAAATAATACTTCATCACATTGCCCCTGAACCGCCCTCCTTCTATCTTTAAATTGTGTCCCCTTGTTCTTGCAAGTCTCTTTTTCTGAAAGATGCTACCCTCTTGGACTTTGTTGATTCCACTGAGGTACTTAAAAGTTTCTATCATGTCCCCCCCTCTC
Source organism: Neoceratodus forsteri (assembly GCA_016271365.2). Lineage (NCBI taxonomy): Eukaryota > Metazoa > Chordata > Ceratodontiformes > Ceratodontidae > Neoceratodus > Neoceratodus forsteri. The sequence continues at coordinate 1,272,019,850 of CM057450.1, read as the reverse complement.
CCTTCTTTCCTCAAGGGTATACATATTAAGCTCCTTTAGTCTCTCCTCATACGGCTTCTCTTGCAGACCCTGCACCATTTTAGTTGCCCTCCTCTGGACTACCTAAATCCTGTCTATGTCCTTGCGGAGATGGGGTCTCCAGAACTGGACACAGTACTCCAGATGAGGTCTCACCAACTGTCTGTACAGAGGGATAACAACTTCCTGTTTTCTGCTGCTGATGCCTCTCCCTATACATCCAGTATACCCCCAGCCCTCCCTACTGCCTTCTCACATTGCTTGCTAACCTTAAGGTCATCTGATATGATTACCCCCAGGTCCCTTTCCTTTTTTGTTGTTGTTACTACCTCCCACCCATTGTGTATTCTTCCCTGGGTTCTTGTTTCCCAGGTGCATTATTTTGCACTTCTTTGCATTGAATCCTAGCTGCCATACTTCTGACCATTCCTCCAACCTTGCCAAGTCCCTTTTCATCCTTGCCACACCTCCTTGTGTATCAACCCTGTTGCAGATCTTTGTGTCATCTGCAAAAAGGCATCTTTTCCTTCAGTCCCTCTGCAATGTCACTGATGAAGACATTAAAAAGGACTGGACCCAATACTGAACCCTGTGGTACCCCACTGGTAACCCCTCTTTCTTCAGAGTGGACTCCATTTACAATTACCTTCTGTGTCATGTTGTGTAGCCAATGTTTTGCAGGCTACCACCCTGGGACCCACTCCCAGGCTGGTTAATTTGACTATTAATCTTGTGTGGGACTGTATCAAATGCCTTGCTAAAGTCTAGGTAGAGCCATGTCCACAGCCCCTCCCTGGTCTACTACTTTGGTCACCCAGTCAAAGAAATCTATTAGATTAGTCTGACATGACCTTCCCGCTGTGAACCCATGCTGCCTTGGGTCCTGTGCTCCACTGGCCTCTAGGTACTCAACTATTCTTTCCTTCAAAGTGACTCCATCACTTTCCCTACCACAGAGGTCAGACTGATGGGTCTGTAGTTTCCTGCCTCTATCTTGGTCCCACTTTGTGAAGGGAATCACATCTGCCTTCCTCCAGTCCTCGGTACCACCATCCTCCCATGATTTATTAAAAGAGTAGCCAGTGGTTTCACTAGTTCATCCCTTAATTCTTTTAGAATTCTGGGGTGAATTCCATCAGGACCAATTGCTTTGTCCACCTTCAGTTTTAGGAGTTCTTGCAGAACCCTTTCTTCTGTGAAAGGACTGGGATCGACCCCCCATCAAGAGTGCTTCTGTTAATTGGATTAGACACTTCCCCTTCTCTTTTGTGAATACTGAGCAGAAATATTGGTTCAGTATCCCTGCTTTTCACTGTCCCCTCTGCCCACCACCCGTTCATTCTATTCAGCCTCACTATCCTCCCTTTGTCTTTCTACGCTTCGCTGGATGTACCTATAAAAGGTTTTATCCCCTTCTAGCTGAGTTGGCTACCTTTTCCTCAGTTTGGGCCTTTGCTATTCTGACTTCCCTCCTGCTTCCTTCTGCCTTAACTGGTACAGCTCTCTGTCCTGCTCCTTCTGTGTTTCCTTATACTCCGGAATGCTATCTTTTCTTCCTGACTTTCACAGCCACCTCTTTGAGAACCATAGTGGCTTTTTCTTTCATTTTGATTTGTTTATTTGCTTCACACAAGGCTTGTTGCCTCTGTGATGGCAGTTTTGATGATTCCCCATTGTTGCTCCACCTCCTTCTAGCCTGTTTGCTAGTGCTTTTCTGAGGCACTCTCCCATCTTGCCAAAGTCAGCCCTCCTAAAGTCCAGTACCCTCACTTTTGTATGGCTTGACTCTGTAGCTGAGTTTAACATGAACCACACTGTCTGATGGTCACTTGTCCCCAGATGGCAACCCACTTCTAGATCTGAGATCCTCTCACTGCCCCCGTTTGAGAGTACGAGGTCTAAGATTGCTCCCTCATGAGTGGGTTCAAACTAGCTGTCTAATGCCTGCCACCTGTAGGGCATCAAGAATGGCCCTGCTCTTGGATATGGCTGCAGCAAATGTGCTCCAGTTAACATCTGGCATATTCAGGTCTCCCATCAACAGTATCTCCCTTTCTCTGCCATTCTAAGAATGCCTTCTATCATATCCTTGACCATTCCCTCCCCTGACATGGGGTCTGTACACAACCCTGTGCGGATTGTGGTACCTTTCCAGTCTCCAAGGTGACCCACAGTGCCTCCTCTTCTCCTGTTTACTCTTTTGTTCAGTTGCTTTTATCCCTTCCTTTACATAGAGAGCTACTCCTCCCCTCTTCTCCCTGCCTGTCTCTCCTGTAGGTTATGTACCCTGGTATGTTAACATCCCAGTCACGGTTCTCTGTGTACCATGTTTCTGTGACTGCTACGATATCCAGGCATCCCTCTTCCATCAAGGCCACCAGCTCAGGGAGCTTGCTGCCCAGACTACGGGCATTGGTACTCATTACCCTCCATTTCCTGATGGCCTTACTCCCTTTGCCCCATCCCTGTCCTTCTTGCCTTTGTCACTTTCTCCATTTACCCTGCCCTTCTCCCTATTGACACCTCTATATTGATGTTTGCCACACTTACTACCATGATTATTTGGGGGCTAGGATTTCCCTGCTCCTTTCCAGTGCCTCCCCCCTTGGCTAGTTTAAAAGCTTGCCAATGAAGCATTTAAACCTATCACCTAGGATCCTGGTTCCCCTCCCGGACAGATGCAGCCCATCATGCCAGTATAGGCTTGCATCACTCCAGGTGGACCCCCAGTCCCCAATGAAGCCAAATCCCTGAGCTCCACACCAGTTTTTCAACCACTGATTGAATCCCAAGGTGTGGAACACCCTAGCCTCTCCTATGCCATAGATGGGCAGCACCTCCGAGAAGGTTACCGTGTGTGCTACTTGACTAAGGCCCTCCCAATTCCACAAACTCTTCCTGCACTTCTCTAATCCCTTTCTTAGCCAGGTCATTTGTCCCTAGGTGGACAATAACATCCAGCTCCCTCCCTGTGCAGCTGCTCCAGCAATCCTGGATTCGCTCCCTGTCCCTCCAAGCCATGGTGCCAGGCAGGCACCTTACCTCCCTCTCCCCTTCCTCCCCCATTTCTACCTTCCTAACAATGGAGTCACCCACCAGGAGTTGTTTCCTTCCCCTGCAGGGTCCCCTGCCACCCTTCTGTGGGTCTCCTTTGTGGAGGTTCCCAGCATCCTCCTTGGTCTCCACTGCGGGTGCCTCCATAGAGGAACCACACTTTGCCAGAATGGCATAGGAATTGTGGAGAGGTACCACTGGAGGGATGTGCCTCTGTTCCACCACTCTCACCCTCCCTGAGCCCACTGTGGTCCAACCGCTCCTCTTTCTTGGCAACCTCTGAGGCAACGGCAGTGGCACTGGTGGTCCCTGGATGGAAGAGGAGGTCCCACAAATCCTGGCCAACTCAGCCTGGAGATGAGCGACCTCCTCCTCAGCCCAGAGAGGTGCCTGCAGATGGACAACACCGCATCCTCCAGAACGTCTCCCGGAAGACTGCTGCTCCACAGCCACTGCACTGCACCACTCCAATCATGTCTTATTTCTGGCCCCTTAACTGTTTGCAATCCTTACTCTTTCCTCTGTTTCTCTCTCTCTCTCTCTCTCTCTCTCCTACTTTCTGCCTGTGTGCCCTTTAAGCTCCTGATTGTCCTGTTCTGAGATAAGAATATCCTATATTTCTCAGTAGACCACTTACTTGCTCAGAGGCAGACCTCCAGCAGCTAGAGGGGGCCGGAGAGCTACTCTTGCCCTTCTAGGATGGTGGGTCTTTGGTGGTTCTGTGATCACTCACTTCCTGCTCACAAACAGGAAGTTCCTGTTGTCAGTCAAATCCTGTGCCTATAAAAATAGAATTAGCTTTTGGTGGGGGGTGGAGGGAGGAAGGAGGCAATATAGTCCCAGCAGAGAAGTCCAGTCACACAGTAGTCCTTTCTCCTGGTGTCTTCTGCAAGCTATTAGCAGAATCTTTCTAAGGCAGTCTTTAAATGTAGCTTCCTTCTAGCTAGCCACCCCCTACTTACTAGATCTTTCTACAAGTAATTTAAACCTCACAGCAGTTAAGTCCTTTCAATCACCTGAGATTTACACCGATAACTGTTCAGATAACCATTCAGTTCAGTTAACCCAGACAAACACACACTTTTTTTTTGTTTTGTATGTTAGTTTTTTTTACCCTAAATTAAAGGTCCAAGGTCCAAGTAAAAAAGTTCTTCTACTTTAGTCCCAGCAGAGAAGTCCAGTCACACAGCAGTCCTTTCTCCTGGTGTCTTCTGCCAAGCTATTACTCATACACTTGGTGGACCATGATGACGGATGTGTCTTGTAGTACGTTTAGACAGTTGTATGTTACTTCTGTTACCTGATGCTGGTTGTCTCTGATAGGTTGTGCTGCCTTGGCCCTTCCCCTGCTTGCATGTGTGTGGGGGGAATGCAGAGTTAAGGTTTTGAACCCTAACATCACATTTCCAAACTTTTGTCACTGTGCTATTAACCCTAACTGATGCATTCACTGAGATTTTTGCAATGAATATATATATATATATATATATATATATATATATATAGTGGCACAGTAGTGCCACTATAGTTAGGGTTGAGTAGCCACTTTAATGCAAACCTCAGATTTTGTACCTTAATAACTTTGCCACCATAGAGCAGGTTTGCATGGAATTTTGCATGTGCAGTCTGGTACCATAGATCTCTGGATCTGGTAAGTTTTGTTACAGTTCTATGTACAGATATGGAGCTACAGAACACCAAAAAACGCATAAAAACAGACTTTTTGCATGTTTCTTTGCTCGCACCCACAGCCTGCATGCTTTGTCTGTTTGGTCCAAAAACTTCAAGAAAGATGCAGCATTGGTCACCGATGTGCCTTTCAAAGATTTGGTGAAAAAATATTAAACCATTCAAAAATTATTCAAAAAACATATTTCCCATTATAGTCAATGGGAAAAGTTAGCAAAAATCACAACACTTTCGTGAGATGCTGTTTTTACTGTCGCAAATGTCCCTTTTACTTTTGTGAGTCAGCCATCTTGTTCACAGTTAGTGACACAGAAAAATGCCTGGCGTTTAAAATTGGGAACCTCTAGGTAAACACTGATTGTTGTGTTTACCTAGTCGGGTCCTGAGGATGCTAGCCATATCTTTTTTGGGGGGGTTAAATTCCCCAGAAATGCATTTTTAAAGTTTTGGGGAAAAATACTTTCACAAAATGCTTTCACAAATGTGAATGTTTTGTGATTTATTTTGCGAAACTTTCATTATTTGCGACAGTATTTTGCAAAAGTATGCTCAAAATAACTGCAAATCTTTGCCAGCCTCCTGCAACAAAACAGTTTAGTCTTTTGGGCTGAAATGTGCAGAGTGGCATGCCCTGGTCCTACAGATGTGCATTTTGGTGGTTTGGTTCCAAAACATTACAGGGGCTCAAAGTTACAGCATTCCAAAGTTCAGAAATTTCCCCATAGGATAACATTGCAGCATCCGTGACACCTTTCGGGGCCTGTATCTCAAAAACGGTTTGAGATATGGACTTTTCATCACAAAAAGGAGGACTAAGTGCAGATGTAGGCTGGAAAGCCATAAATAACATGAAATTTGAATTTTTTTCTACCTTATACACTTCCTGACATATTTTCGATTTACTGTTCCAATTGCTCATTTTCATGTCCGAGACCCACTATTACTCCCATAGAGTCAGCATTCACAGCGCTTTTTGCTGCCCCTATCTTGGACACAATGTGAGATAAAGATTTGGTTGACTTTATGTTCTGAGAACTACTCACACTCATGATTACAACCACACTTGAATTTTTTTGACTAGCTGCTACGGTTCCCCAGATATGGGCAAATTAGTGTTACAAGGCTTCCTTAGCCTATAGGACTGCTTTATGGCTCCATGCTTATGTGTAAGTGGGAGCACAGGGCCAAGAGAGCCCACACTCCCACAAATACATATCATTATGCAGAAATGAGTGGCTTGGTGGGAGCATGGGGCCCGAAGGTCCCCGCTCTCCCACCAACACATACCATTTACTATTTATATTACACTTTCTCAAAAATAAGGGAAATTCAAGGAAAAAAACTCTGTTAATGCATCAGTTAGGTTGTTTCCACAGCAACAAAAGTGTGGAAATGAGATGTTAGGGTTACCACCCCACCACCCACCCCCACGCCCCCATCCTCAAACCCCTAACTCTACATTCCTCCACCCTATAAATACAAACGCACACACACACATGCAAGACGCATGCAAGGTTGTAATACACTATACCAGTCAGTCACATCTGTAAGCACAATAATCATGACACTCTACTCCTTTCACATAACACTATGTTATGAAAAACAAATACAGTATGATCGACTCTATACTGCCAGCACTGTATGATGACACATTACTTTCTAGATATTGATTTTTATCTGTCAGAATTCTATGATTGGCACACTGCAGATATCACAGCTTCCACATAGGCTTGAGGTACTAAGTTTACTAAGTTTTGTTTTGGAAAAAAAGAAGGCCAAAGTCCATCAAGAGTTTTCCCCCACACAATGTGGACTAGTATGTTTTCTTAGGGTTAGTTGTAAACCAGACGTCGAGATGCATCTTGAATGTTTTGAAGCTACTAATGTTGATTGAATCTTGTGGGAGAGAGAGTTTCAAAGTCTAGAGCCCTGGATTGTTATAAAATTCTTCATTTTATTGTTATTGGCTTTTTTATTGCGATTTGTTTGTTGTGAGACCTGAGTGTTCTTGAAGTATTAGAGAAGCTAAGTCCACAGTTTGTCATAAGTTGAGGAGATTTTAAAACCTTGTAAAGAAACAAGATATTCCCCCTATGGCATCTCCTTTGAAAGGTATGTAGTCCAGTGATCTGCAGTCTTTCATAATAAGTCCTATAGAAAATGCCTAACGCCATTTTTGTTGCTCGCCTTTGGACACACTCCAACTGGATAATGTCACCTTTCAAATAAAGAATCCAGAGGGATGAACTGTAGTCTAGGTGGGGTCTTATGTGGTATCTATAAAGGGGGATTAGGCATTGTTCAGTTCTAGTGACAAAGGACCATTTGATTTTATTAAGAAGGGAGTTTGCCGTATTAGTTATTCTTTTACAGTGGTTGTGGGTAGTGAAATTGTTACTGATGAGTATTCCAAGGTCTCTTTCAGTGGTAGATGCCTTTAATGGCGTGTTGTTAATTTTGTATGTATTTTTTAGACTTTTCATTCCAAAGTGGAGGACGACACACTTATTTACATTAAATTCCACCCCGTTGTGCAGTGCCCATTGTTCTATGATGGTTAGATCAGACACTAAATTAAGTAAGTCTGCATCAGTGTTTATGTTCCCCCCGAGTTGAGTCAACTGCAAATTTGACTAACCAGTTATTAGAAATTATTTTCATATCAGTAATATATAGGTTGAACAAAGTGGGCCCCAGAATAGAACCCTGAGGCACTCCACTAGTGACTGGGCATTGGTTGGACAGGGAGCTGTTAATGTTTACCCTTTGTGTTCTATTGGCAAGTCACTGTTTAAACCAATTTGTAATGCAGTATGAAAAGCCAAAGGCTTCTAGTTTGGCTACCAGTTTCCCATGAGGGACCTTATCAAAAGCCTTACTGAAATCTAGTAATATGACATCAGATGGAATGTTTTTATCCAGACTAAGACTTATGCTATTATAAAAGGAAACTAGATTGGAAGTACAAGAATGCCCTTGTTTAAACCCACGTTGTGTTCTATCAATTAGGGTTAATGAGTCCGTTTCTTTTTCTATAAATGTTTTGATGATTTTTTCATGATTTTACAAACTACGGATGTGAGACTTATAGGGTGGTAATTCTGAACAATGGCTTTATTACTTTTTTTTAAAGATGGGAGTCACTGAGGCGGACAACCAATCAAAAGGGATCTGACTAGTTGCAAGTGATTTATTAAAGATAATGTTCAAAGGTGACAGTAAGGCATTGGAGGTTTCCAGAAGAAATCTAACTAATATTATCAGGACCTGGACTAAATGTTTTTTTTTTTATGGTATGAAGAGCTTTGAGAATCATAGTGTTGGTAATGTAATATTTGGCGGTGCTATTAGGTGGGTGGGGGTTTGTAGATATGGTATCTTTGGGTGAGAAAACAGATGAAAACTAGGTGTTGAATATATTGGCTGTGTCTATATCAGAATTAACTATTTTGTTATTGTGGGAAAGGGGTCCCACCTTCCTAGTGTTACCTTTTTTACTGTTGAGATATGCATACAGGGATTTATGAGAATCTTTAATATGGGCAATTTTGAATACAAGTTTAGCTTTGGCTAGTTTAATTGAATGTTTTAGTGATTGTAGCATGGTTTTGTATTTTGAAGAGGTGGAATTTTGATATGGTAATGTTCTATTTTTCAGTTTTTTAAATAGTCTTTGTTTTCTTAATTAAGGAATTGATTTTTGAATTGAACCATCTTGGAATTTTTCCCTTAGTGTTATATTTCTTAGTTATAGGGACCCATTTGATTCAGTCGGGTAGATTGTGGTTTTAAACAAGTTCCACGCATCATTAACTGATAAGTGGTTTAATAATTGGTACCAAGATTTGGAAGAAAGCATTTTGTTGATTTTGTTAAAGTTTGTTTTGCTGTAATCTTTAAATGTTGTGTGTTTATGTAAATTAGGATGTCCTGTTATGAGAGTGAAAAGAATAGCAGAATGGTCACTGGTGCCAAGGGGAGCTCTAATATGATATCAATAATATTATCACATATATTGGATATAAAAAGATCTAAGATGTTAGCGCCTCTAGTGGGAGAGATAATAAACTGTGAGAGTCCATGGTCTGATAAACATGAGAGAAATAATTTCTCCTGGTTGGTAGAACCAGCTAAAGATGCTCAATTTATACCTGGAAGATCAAAGTCTCCCAGAATGATGGTGTCCCCCTTATCTGAGAAGTAAGAAATATCATTCAGCAGTTGTGTGTGTGTTAGGTGGGGTCGGGGGTTGGGGACCTATAACAATTCCCAAGGATAATTTGAGGCTGATCCTTTAACCGAACGGATACCGATATACTTTCTGTTAAGGTTGTGTATTGTATTTCGTAAGAGTGTATGTCTTCTCTTATGTATAGACACACTCCTCCACCCTGTCTTCCTTCCCTATCTTTGTGGTAGATTTTAAAGCCCCTAATTTCCTTCATAAGTGCTGAGGTTGAATTCCACTAGGTTTCTGTTATTGCTATTATTCCGATGTTGTGTGTTATTATGATGGCTTCTAATTCTGTTTGTTTAGTCTGATTTAGTGAACATGCATTTAAAGATAGAATTTTATGAGGGTGAATGTTTAACATGTAATTTTAGAAATTTGGGAGCTCTCCCATTCTCCCCCTTCCCTAAGAGTTTAAAGAATTATTGATGGTCGTAAGGAATGATTTACCTAAAAGGGTACTGCCATGTCTACTAAGATGAAGCCCATCCCAGCAATAAAGAGGGGGTCTGTCAACATACCTCTCCCAATGGGTTATGCACATTGTATTTTGTTTAAGACACCATTTACACAACCATTCATTAATTGATTTGATTTTGTTAGTAAGCAATAAAGTGGCTCTGGGGACTGGTTGAATTTCAGATATACAAATAGTGTAACCCTTGTCAATTAAAAGATTACTTAAGGGCCGGCCCAGTGGCACTGAGGGTTGAGGCGCTGGATGCCACACTTCATGACACGCTTGCAACCCTGGTTCAGGAGAGAGTCTGGACCATCGGGGGTCAGCAGGAGAGAGAGAGGATTGAGCATCCAGAAGACTGCTATCCTCTCCTGGGAGGGAAGGGTGTTTGTGCTCGGCACTTAACTGGCCTCTGGCAGAGGCCAGCGGCACAGCAAGCACAGAGCAGATGTAGAGGGAAGGGGGAGTGGCAATGCCAGCAGTGATGCCTTGGTATAGGGTGCATGCCACTCCCCCACACAGAAAAGGGAAAAAACACCTGCAGATCCCAGGAAGAAGGAATGCCCGGAGCGTACCTCCAATGTGCCCTCGCCTGCCCGACCACCTCCAGTCCGACAAGATATACGTTTCAGGGTGCTTGCCTGTCCCACCTCAGCCCCACTTGGGGGGGAAGCCACAGCTACATGGAGACAGTGAGGTAAGTCTGGGTAGGGTGAGTGAGGCAGGAGGATGACTCCTTGGCGGTCCCGAAGGTTCAGGTCTGCAGGTCGTAGAAGGGGGTATAAAGTGATTAAAAAAAAAAAGATTACTTAAGGCAGGACAGACACAGCTAACACATACATATTACTTTTCACATACTGCTCAGGTACGAAACTAGCATCATCACATGTTGTAATACTGTTGCGTTAACAAGAAATACTCTTTAGCAGCATGTTATGGTTAGCTTTGGATGTTTCAATTGTTGCTGTCACATGTTGCCTGTAAACTATACTACAAAACATTACTTTTGTTATTATTACCATTTGTTATAAGGACTGACTCACTCTAGTAGAAAAACATATGCAAACATCCACTGACTGTTGCTAGGGTTATCCAAACTCGTATTTCCAATACAGCTATCTATACATAACATACTGTGTGTTTCATAATTTCTTAACAATTGAAATACAGGCATCTGCTAAAATCTTGTTATTGATGTTTGTATCAAAAAAACGCTTACTGTGGGCCATCTCCCATTGTTGCCCAGCATACGTGTGTACCCACAAGGCACTCTTATGGCAGCAGAACTCATACAGTTGCTGGACCATGATGATGGATGTGTCTTGTACTGCTTACATGTATGTGCGTGGGGGTGTGGGGGTAGGGGGAATGAGGAATTAGGGATTTGAGGATGGGGGTGTGGGGGTGGGGTGATGGGGTGGTAATCCTAACATTGCATTTCTACACTTTTGTCGCTGTGGAAACAACCCTAACTGATGCATTAACATAGTTTTTTTGCCATGAATATATATATATTGTTATGCAATAGGGGTGGACATATAGTCAGTGTGATAAATCCGTTTATCTGAGTCACTGTATGTATAAATAAATTTATACATGCAGTGACCATTTATACACACAGTTACTATGTCACAAATCTCTTTAGAATTCATTTAGAATGTTCGGCCTTAGAAGCAGTACTAACCATATTCAAATAGGAATAACTTTAAAACGAAAAAAGATAGCATGGTACTGTGATCACGAAAATTGTTCAGCACAAAATTATCTACAAAATGAGTGGTGTTTCATGTATAGATACCTTACAGATTTTTTATAATTAGCAAAAAAGCAGAAGAAAATATAATTTTTTTTTTCACTTTTTTGACAAATGTGAAAAACTTTAAAACTAAAAATGATAGCATGGTACTGTGAGCACGAAAAATGTTTAGCACAAGAATATCTACAAAATGAGTGGTGTTTCATTTATAGATACCTTTTAATTTTTTTTTATAATTAGGAAAAAACAGCATAAAATTCAATTTTCTTTTCACTTTTTTGACAAACAAATGTGAATAACTTTAAAATGAAAAAAGTAGCATCGTACTGTGAGCATGACATTTGTTCAGCATGATGTTTTCTACAAAATGAGTGCTGTTTCATTTAATAGTAATCACTATGCTAGGTGGACATACTCTAGGAAAGTTAAGCAAAACTCCCAGAAATTATCATTTAAAATAAAGATAAACAGTCAAAACCAAATGTTCCTGCACTGATAGAAAGCATCCCTATTGCATAAATGAAATATACAATGGTGAGCTGTCAGATAAATGATTTATCTACACTTGTGCTGTTTGACCTCGGACACCTCACTGTGGCTACGCCACTCGGGAGGTACCCAAGGTCAAACAGCACTAGTGTAGATAATCATTTTCTGACAGCTCATATATATCCATATATATATATGTGTGTATATATATATATATATATATATATATATATATATATATATATATATATATATATATATATATATATATATATATATATATATATATATATATATTAGATAGATAGATAGATAGACAGATATATAAGCTGCTGTATATTATACCTGCCCAGTAGGGCAGGCATAAGTTAGAGTTGTATGGTCACTTCTATTTAAACCCCAAAGTTTGCGCTTTAATAACTTTGCAACCGTTTGTCTGATTTGCCTGAACGTTTGCATGCACAGCCTCCGACCATATATCTCTGGATCTGGAAAGTTGCGTTCCAGTTGGGTGTATGGTTGTGAAACTGTAGAGCATCCAAAACATGAAAAACTGTCAACTTTTGCACATTTTTCGGTCGGGCATAATAAACTGAAGAATGTGTCTGAGTGGATTCAAATTTGCTTGTCTATATGTTGCTTGGGTTGAACTGGTGCCTTTTGAAGGTTTGGTGAAAAAATATTAATCCGTTCAAAAGTTATTCAAGTTTTTCATGTCCCATTGTAGCCTTTGGGAAAATTTATATGTGCATTGCAAAAACTTTCGTACACACATTTTTGTTGTCGTGCTCCCTGAATTTGTTTTTGTGCTGCCGCCATCTTTTTTACAGTTAGCAAGAGATAAAAAACATTGTGACTCAAATAATATCCTTTGGTAAACACCAACAGTTGTGTTTACCTAATCGGGACCTGGGGAACACGACCCTGGTATTAGTTTTTCAGCATGGGGTCTGGAAATGTGGTTTTGAAACTTGGTTCGCCATTTTTTTGCCATGAACACATTTATTGTGTGCATGATGATGACAGCAGACAGAAATTAAGGTAGCATGGTTACATTTTTTTTGTGTCCAACAACATACCCATTATAGAGAGATGAGTGCCGCTAATACTTAGAAGCTGTCGCGGAAATACTGCTCGAAAACATTTTCTTATGTGTTGTTTTCTTTGTCACTTTACTGTGGCAAGGTGGATTGTGATTTTGGGCTGAAATGTGCAGGGTGGCAAGCTGTGTTCTCACAGATGTGCCTTTTGGTGGTTTGGTCACAAAATATTCAATGGTCTCATAGTTACAGTATCCCTAAGTTGAGACATTTCCCATAGGATAACATTGAGGTGCCTGTGTTGCCTTTTGGCACCTGTATCTCGAAAACGAAGCAAGATATGGATTTTTCGCTACCTGCAGCTTAAAAAAAAAATAAGTTGCTTGGAAGTCATAGATTACACCTGCAGTGGAATATTTTTCCTACTTGCTACGGTTACGGAGATATTGGTAAAAACATGTTACAAGGGTTCCTTTGGAGTACTATGGCACTGCTGTATGGCTCCGTGCTAATCTGTAAGTGGGAGTGCAGATGCTGGAGGTCTTGTGCTAAGAGAGGCACATAGCATTATGTTTAAAAAATGGATAACATTAAGGGAGTGCGGGGCTCGGAGGGTCCATGCTAACACAAACACATACCACCAATGAGTTACGTCACAGTCTCTGAAAGAAGAAAGGGGCATTATTTGGGACACAATCTGTTGATGCATCAATTTTGGGATGATAGCACAGTGACAGTAGTTTGGGAATATCTCTTACCATTCCATAAACCCCTCCATGCCCCTCCCCAACCCACACAGTAGTGCCATTACCTGTCACCGTACTTCCATCCCTCTTCCCCAACATATGCTGTTTATACCATCAGCACTGCCTCTCTCCCAGCACCCCCAACCCACACATACACACATAGTGACACAGACACACACAAACCCCTCATCCCCTCACCCCTTCCCCAGCACACAGGCTATACATCAGTACCAAACCCCCCCGCACACACACATACACTCCCCTCCTGCGCCCATACCACTACCATCCCCTCAGCCCCCTCCACACCCATTTCTTCTCTCATAACACTCCATATCATCCCTACCCACCCCCCTGGGACATCGCACTACCATTCCCTCCCTACCCTCTGTCTCTTGTATGACTCCATATGCTCAATTCACCATTCCCCAACCCCATAGCACCAGTACAATTATCTCTCCCACCTTTCCCATGCACATCAGTACCATGTCCACCCCCCCAACACCACTACCATCATACATAAATACACACACATCTTGGGCCCATGGCACTACCATTTAATCCTCCCACTCTCTCCCGTACTCTTTCCAACTACTACGTTCCCCCACCTCCTTCCCATACCAAACAGTGGAAACATTATTTGTCCCCCTCCACCCCTTCCTACTCCTCCCACCCGCTACACAGCAGTACTATGTCTCTGCACACTCACACCGACACCGCTGCTGGGCTGATGCTACTAACATTTCCTCCTTCTCCTCTCCCTGGCCCCTACTGTCTGCTATCACCACTTACTCTGCCTTCCTCTGCTCCCATCCCCACCCACTACACACACCAAACTACCACACACTCAACAATTATCCCCCCTCCACCTCCCCCACACACTACACAGTAGTAACATTGACTCTTAGCCCCTCCTCTTCCTGCAACACACCACTAACATCCCTCTCCCCCTCCACAAGACACATACACCTCTACTGGGACTATCCCACTACCATTGCCTTTCTACCCCCTCCTCCACCCCAGTACCATCACCTCTACCCCACCCTCTCCATTCACCCTCCCCTACACACCACTAAAATCTTACCCCCTCCTCCCACACACAGTTCTATTGGGCTCATGCCAGAACAATTACCTCTTCCTCCTCTGCATGTCCCACTCCCTCTCTCTTACCACTCCATACACCCCCAACCCATACTGCTGCCCCTCCCCAACTCACACACCAGTGCTATTACCCATCACTGTCACACCCCTTCTTCCCCAGCACATGCTGTCCACACCAGCAGCACTTCCTGACCACCTCTCTGCTACATTCTACTACCATCCCCCCCTTGCAGGATACTCACACACCTCTACTGGGCGTATGCCACTACCATTCCCTTTGCCCTCCCACCCTACTGAGCACCATCATTCTTGCTCTTTCACACAAGCACAGACACACAGAATGACATACAGCTCCTGGGCTCATGCTCCTGGTAACCACTTAATAGGATATGTATTTGAGAAAGATTATAAATGAGTGTTGAGACACTGTGGTGGATGTTTTTGATTGGTTTTACTGTTTTCATAGAAAATTACAATTCTGATCCATGTGATTGCAACACAAAAAAAAGGTTACTTCACCTACAAAAATATAGTTATTATTTAAATTAAATAATGTGATTAATAACAAAAATAAATGTTGGTGGAGAGAAAGGGTGGTGTTACAGCTGCCTCTGCTGCTGGAGGCTGTGAGGAGACCTGGAAGGGGGTGGCCAGGTAGGAGTGCACAGGAGGACGTGGAAGCTGGTTCTCAGCTGGGGAAGGTGCACAAGATTGACAGAGGAGAGGACAGGAGATGTGTCTGCTGGAGACCAGGATCTTGCTGTTCTGCTGCAGTCTCTGTTGATGGAACTTGTTTGGCGCCTGCCATCTTCTGGATGCTGTTTGTGAGCACCTGGAGAGTTTGATTCTGATATTTAACTTGTAATGTGGTAGAGTTAATTGCTTTTTCAATTTGGCCTAATTTGCTGAGGGTAGTTTCCAGATTTTTAGCTATGGTTGTTACTGATTTTATAAGGATCTGCATATTTTCATTTGATTCTTTTCGGGCCTGAATCAGACTGTCCAGGAGTTCACAAATTGCCTGTGTATGGGTGCTTTGTGGGTCTGTGAAAAAAAGGAAACAGAAGCATATCATTAATGTTATTGTATTTTGTGCTGGTTTTATAGTTAACGTGCTACTTCAGTATATTTCTATTCAACCTTTCCTTGTTGCACTTGATAGAGCAAATAACTTGAGTTAACTAATGAGGAGATATGATAGTTTTGACAGTGTGAAACACAACACTAAGATTTACCAGTAATGCTCTTAGAGCGTGTCTTATCTGGTGCTGAATACAGTATTCCTCTAGGTGACTTGATGCTGTCTAATTGTGTGGGAGTACTCTGCCCCTTCCCTTCTGTACAGTAATATTGTTTGTAGACTACCATAATTAAGAAAGCAATTTTTGTACACAATTGAACAATATGGAAAGACTGTACTATTATTGGGTAAAGAATTAACAACAAAAGTGGTATTACCAATGGTGAGAAATGCAGCTCTATATATGTCACTTGGGGTGAAAAAAATGGTTAGACTGTCTGAGAGATTCAGTTTGTTTTATAAACTTGTAAATGCTGAAGATATTTTGTAGATGTTATATGCCATGTATATACGATGAGATGGTCCGACCTCTGTGTCTATTTCTTTGATTATAGACAAGATCCTAGTCTCCAGTGGTTCTGTAAGAAGGAAAAAAAATATCAACAATAAGTAAGGGTTTTATGCTATGACAAGAAACAATCGTTGCCTCTGATTGGTTTGCTGTTCATGACAACAGGAATGGCACGGTCTTGTTTTCCTTGTGCCATACCTTGCAGAGAAGTGCCAGTCTGTGGTTATCAGTATAGAACAAACTTTTAACTAATAAGAGCTTTTGATGCCAGAGGGGAGTTAATATAAAAAAATTTATAGTACCTAGAAGTGATAAACAATCATTCATCACATTTATGACATGGGCACCTTAAAACATGCAAGGTGATTTGTGGAAAGACTGTGTGTGGCCATACATTTATGTATATTATGCTAACAGGTAGAGTGGGTAGGTTTTAGGTGAAATCCCTACTCACATCTAGCTGTTAGGTATATGGAAACGGTAGTCAGAGCTTGTTCAGGTATGGGGAGTCCCATTCATGGTTTGCTGCATTCCTCACTGTGGCTTCCAGCATCCTGGCATGCTTACTGCAACAGGGCAGCAGGCACCAGGTGCTCCTGTCAGTGGCAACACTTACAGGTAGGAAGTGGTCACAGAAGGAGAGCAGCAACACTGCACCGGGAAACAGGGCAGCAGGCACCAGGTGCTCCTGTCAGCGGCAACACTTACAGGTAGGAAGTGGTCACAGAAGGAGAGCAGCAACACTGCACTGGGAAACAGGGCAGTGGGCTCTGGGTGCTCTTCTTCACCAGACAGGGGAACAGAGCAGCATACATGGGCCAGCACTTCAAAGAGTGGAATCAGCGAGAGCCAGGGAACAGCAGCGGGTGTTCCTGCAAGCAGCAGCAGTAGCAGGTTAGTCCTTCCTGAAGGTGAGTATAGAGGACAGAATAGGTTCTATCCACCCACCCACCCACCCAGAGGGACTGTGGAGAAGGGAGCAGGCAGACAAGGAGAGCAGCAAGAGAGTAACGGGGAAGGCATGGTGTACTCATTCTCTTACGTCACTACCCAGCCATGCACCCAGATGGATCACTGAGGAGGCCCTCATACCTCACAATGCACCCAGGGTGTTGATTAATTGCTAGTAACCACACACACTGGAGTGGGTTATTGCTTACTTGTACTTGTAACACTTGACGCACTCATATGGATATGCATATAAAATAATATGCATATTAATATATGTGTGGGAATAATACAACTTTATTGATTTTACCCATGGCTGGAAGCTTTCAGTCTTTTTTTCTATTTCATTTTTATTTCCCTGTTGCAAGAATGAGAGACCATAGTACAATTAGAATGTTCCACTTCATATGTGTATCGTGTTGTAAGTGTGTATTTGCTGGTACTTACGTTCTGTGGTGATGATGATAATGTCATCATCAACCACTTCTTCTGTCCCCTCCTCTGCAGTGACCAGGCCTGGGCTAGCTGCTGTTCCCTCAGCTGTGGATCCAGTTGCTGTTGTGGAAAACAAAAAACCAAAAGAATATGATGAGCACTTTCTATTTCACTGTGTAATATTATGGTCTATTAAAGTGTGTACGAATTATGTAACATTTTTCATGATATTATTTGTTAAAGTAATATTACTGATAAAATTTGGAAAGTTTTTATTATTCTATGTTACTATATTGCATTAAATGCATGACACAAGTATTGGTGTCATTGGTTGTAAACAGGGATGCACATAGGTAAAAACTATGAATATTTGTTAAAGACAGATTACTGTAATGTCATATGCTGTTATGCATATAATATGCTGGTTTTGTTGCTGCTTTGACATGCCAATGGTATTCTGCTGTAGTACCGATGTTGCCACTGCAGCAGAACAACTTGAAAGTGCTGCAACAGTTGTTTTTCACCTATTTAATATCTGGGTGGGATACTATCATAGCATCTGTTGACAATTTGCAAGTCAGTCTCATTGTGGTCAAAAAATTAACATATTCTCACAACATACTATGCACTATTACAAAAAAGTGTGAGCAGCTTTATGAACAATTAATGTGTTCTCACACATTCAAGGTCTGATTCTTCTTGATGTGTCGAACTGTAGTCTGAGGGTCAGAGTGAATCTGAACTACTGTGTGTCACTGCACAGTCCTTATGTATGGTTGCACATGCACTGTTGAACACCACAATAATAATCTTATCCACATGCATTTGAGAGACATTGAGAAGTGGTTGCATGGCGGGAGGGTGTTGGTCGTACGTTGCCACAACAGTGTGTCACTCATCTTCCTCTGCCCCGCCCCCACCCAGACCACCACCACTTAGTTTCTTGTTAATGGAACGGTCATGATTGCATCTGAGCTTGTTATTGATTAATTATTAAATGGGTAAGAAGAATGCTGGATACTGATTGGTGAAGAAACAGCTTTCAGCTGGGTGTATCCCATAACAATGGCCTAGTTGAAAGTAATATGTATAAGAATTTCATTAAATTTACTTAAAATTACCAGTTGCATAATTGCAATAAGGTGCTGCAGGGGGTGATTTATGTTGGGATAATGTCCATTCTCGGGTGGTGGAAGCACTCAGCTATGTCTTGTGCTTCAAACCACCTGAGGTGGGCCATTATTCCACCATAAGGCCCCCCTTCCCCCTTCCTGTCATTCCATATTGCTTAATTGAAAAATAAGAGCATTTTATGCAAGTGTAGAATTTTACTTACAGTGAAGTACTCTTTCTCCAAAATCTGGCTTCCCTGCCTGGATCCACAGCTGGTATGCTTGGTCATACCAGGCCCGGTCCTTCTCTGGTACCTTCTCCAGCTCCTTCAACTCATAGAATTTTTGTCAGACTAGCTTTCACGTCCTCCTGCACTTTCTCCACCTCTTGTCCTGTAGACCCTTTTCATGTCTCAGGTACTTGGCCACCCTCATCCAGGTCTCCTTTAGAGGCATGTTGGTGGCCCTCATTACTATTCTGGGATCAACAATTTTGCTAACAGCCTCCAGCAGCAGAGGCAGCTGTTTGACAGTTCAACATTTTCTCATTTCTGTAAGAGAAGCAGACATAAGGGAAAAAAGGGTTTTAATATGATAATATATTTATATCTAGGTGGCTAAGCCATATACATCAGTAATAGCATATGTAACTTTATGTATGCGGTATAATACTAATATATCTAAAACTATACTATGGTATTTGAAAATTCTGCAAACTCATTGGGCAAAACATGTCGCACGATTGTGGGTAAATTCTGCATAACCCACAACTAAGGAATGCCATTTATTAAAAACATAATTAGACACAGTTAACATTTATTTCACACATGTGTCCATTGAATAATCATAATAAGGCACCCCCAGGGTGTAAGTTATTAGGTGATTTACCAATTTCTTGTGTGGTTGCGTCACTTGACTGTGCCTCGAGACACACCATGCAAGATGTGGGAAGATACTCAATAAACAACACCCTGTTGTGCCTTATCACTTAACTTAACAACACACACACACACACACACACACACACATATACACACACATATCACCTTGTGTACTTTCCGTTTAAAGATTTTGTATGACTGTTGAAAGTACGTGGACCCTGTGTTGTTAATAATATGTGTAGTGAGTGCATTGTGTGTATTATTGAGTTTTCTTTTTGAATTTTGTGTTCATTGTAGTAGTAAAAATAGTAGTAGTAAAAATATTTATTTTTAGACAGGATATTACTTTAGGTCCGAGAAACTATTTTCAAAGTAGTCCTGTTTCACTTTCATTCAAGTTACAAAAAAATTATAAACAGATAGCAGTTCTAAAACTTCCTAACATAGCCATACTTACAGTAATATCAGCATTACATTTCCTTAATAATATCTTATATAATGACATAATACATAACTTATGGTACTCAATATATTCACATTAAAATAAAAGAAGAAACAGACATTCCACCCCTTATTATGAGAATATTAATAACAGGTACATTCCACAGTGTAACTTTCATCTAATCTAGATTTAAATAGTGACAGTTTTGTAAGGTTTCTTATCTGAGGAGAGATCTCATTCCATATTTTTGCAGCCTGAACTTGTAGTATCATATTCTCATATCTGGAATTTATTTTTGGAAAGTTTAAACCTCTGTGTTTTACCTCCCTTAGTGCATATTTATCAGTTTCACAACCAAATTTGATATCCATGTTTCCTTTTATCAAACTCTTGTTAACCTTGAAGATAAAGGTGGAAAATTGTTTTTTATATTGGGTTGTTAAACTATCCCATTTTATACATGAGACAATGATGAATTTTGAAATTATATTTCAGAGTGAACCTGGCCAGCCGACTGTATGTTTTGATTAGTTTATCCAGATGTTTTTGTTTAGCAAATGTACACTAAATTTCCATATTCCAGCACAGGCATTATTAGTTGCATAGCAATTGTTTTCCATAACTGAATATTTAGCATTTGAGAGGACCTTCGTAATGCTCCAGTTCTGTTATTAACCTTCTTGGTTATGTTATCTATATGATCAGAAAAAGTTAGAGAACTATCTATTATTACTCCCAATAATTTGTATTGTTTTATAGTTGTTAACTGTTTGCCACCTCTCATAAAAATTCCCTTGTCAGGTTTTGTTTTG
Source organism: Neoceratodus forsteri (assembly GCA_016271365.2). Taxonomy (NCBI): domain Eukaryota; kingdom Metazoa; phylum Chordata; order Ceratodontiformes; family Ceratodontidae; genus Neoceratodus; species Neoceratodus forsteri. Next base: position 1,271,999,047 of record CM057450.1, on the reverse strand, counting down.
TTGTTAACCTTATTTTGTTTCCTACCAAAATGTGTAACCTGAGTTTTCTTTTCACTTAATACTAACTTGGAAGCTAGAAACCAGTCCTGAAGAATATCAAAATCGGTTTGTAGCTTAACCAACATTTCCTCGCTCATTTTTGCGGATGCTAGTAATACAGTATCATCTGCATATAATCGTATGTGTGTGTTGTTTATTTCTAATGGGAAATCATTCACATGTATCAAGAACAGAAGTGGCTCCAGGATTGATCCCTGGGGCACACCTCTTGCTAATTTACCTATATCAGATAGTTGACTGTCTATTTCAACTCATTCATTCCTATCACCCAGGCAGGACTCAAACCATTTTAATATCCTAGGTGTGATCCTGGTCCTCTCCATCCTCTCACATAGCAATTGATGGTCCACTAAATCAAAGGCTTTGGACGGATCAATAAACACCGTGCCTGTGGACTCCCCTCTATCCAAGGCAGTAGCCACCTTGTCATGAAGTCCACAAGAGCGGTGCCCATCGAATAGCCTGTCCTAAATCCATGTTGAAATTTTGTAAGATTAGAAAATGTTTCCAGGTATTCATACAATTGATTATACGCCATTCACTCCATTAATTTAGAGAGGATGGGGAGGACCGTAATCTGCCTATAATTAGAGTGGTCATTCAAATTTCCATCCTTAAAAATAGGTACTATTTTTGCAACCTTCCAGATTTCTGGGAATGTGTTTTCCAATAAGCTTTGGTTCAATAAATCTGTTATTATTGGTGTCAATAAATCTGCCACATCATTGATGAATTTTTATTCAATTTTATCCAAGCCACATGATTTCCTAGTATTCCGTTTTTTTATTTCATCCCTTACTTCCTTTGTAGTGATTTTTCTGAAACAGAACTGAAGAAAACCTTCCACATTATCCTCAGTTTTATGGGAACCTCTTTGGGTGTTGACTGGGATGTTTATATCTGGTAACGTAATAAAATAACAGTTCAATACCTGTGCTGTTGTTTTTTTATCTAATGGTTCACCGCTGTCATTTAACATTTTTATTGACTGTTTAATTCTTAGTGGGTTGTCCAAATCTTTTATTATATCCGAATATTGCTTTAAGTCTGTCGCTGTTCTAATTTTATTGTTATAGAATTTTTTTCTTGCCTGTTTAATTAGTCGTTGACATTCATTTTGCTTTGTTTAATAATCATCTCAGTAAACCCTATTTTTTGTTTTTTGGGGCTTTTTTCCAAGCCCTGTCCTTAATACAAATCTTTTTCTTTAGAAATTCGCTTACCCAGGGGAGATGTTTTTTCCGTAATTTTTTTTTTTAAAGGGTGCATGCCCTGCTACAGACTCTCAGAAAGGTCCTTGTAAATTCTTCAACCAATTATATCAGGAATAAGGTTCAACCTTTCCCATTTTTCATTTCCTAAATCCTTGAAAAAAATTTCTGGGTGATAATTTGTAAGATCTCTCTTGATCATAGTCTTCTCTTGTTCCCTAATTATATGGTTTTGTGTCATTGTACACAATACCGGATAATAATCACCTAGATTAGGTGGCAGGACTTGACACCTTTCAATTGTGTGCATTTCTTGTTCTATTTTTGACCAAAACAGGTTGACTCTTAAAATAAACTTTTTTTTTGCTGAACATTTTGACAAGACACACTGTTCTTCAGATCACAGAGAGGATGCCATGTTGGAGGTCTCCCAAAAAGAGTCAATTGCCAGCATCTGAGATGTGCATACCATCTCTTAGATACAGCCACTCTTTAAAATACTTGATTTCAGAATGATGGATTGTGTGCATGCCCAGATCACGTAAAAATGCAGAGATGTGTATATTTATTTTTTTCCTTGCCTTGTCAAGCAGATACATGTGTTGATCTGCATGCCAGATCATGCACTCTGTAATGTCTGAATAGATAATCTTACAGGCGGGTAACGTCTCTGAAAGTGAAGCTATGTCCAATTTAGCTTCAACAACTAAATCAATCCACCTTTTTGTCACCTAAATCATCCAGTCCAATATGGATCAGCAGTAAGTCTGGCACAGAGTGGTTACTCAGCAGATGTAGCATGGTTGGCATCAACTGCTACCATCTCATGCCTCCCTTGCCAAACCAGTAAACCTTGCAATGAGGAAGGTTTAAGTCACTACCAAGGTGACTTCTTTGAGCATATTCACCACCTCAACAAATTAAACTGCTGCCTACCATCCACACTGTGATTCTGGAGTTTTCTGCTATGCTAACAGTTTTTTTATAAAACAGAGTGACAGAGATCTCAATAATACAGTCTGTGTCTGTTGGTGGCTAGTGACATCTAATAAGCAGGGTGAGCAATTTTTCTTATGATAGTTGATTCTTCCAAAGGCAGATAGCAACAGTGGATTCTAAAAAATATTTATTGGCTGATAGTACTTGCTTGGTACCAATAAAAACATTACACTTTACATATGCCAGCAAAAAAAATTTGATTGGGTGTCCTACAGACAAAACACAATATGTTTTGGTGGGAAGTAATACTTTTCTGATTGGATGGTTTGAAAGAACACAGCAGAACAGGCATCCTGATTTGCTGTTAGCTTGCTAGATATACACATGCTTCCTCTGCTTTCCCTCCCTTTTGAGCTGACATTTGTGGTGGTGAGTACTGCTTCAAGCTGTGGCTTTAATTATTAAAATTTGCTATTAAATAAATGATTCTAGATGGTTACATTTATGCTAAGCTGTGTAGGAAGAAATGCACTTTTAAACAACATTATTTTAATCAGTAAACAATATCTAAAAGTTAAGTTTTAAAACTAATTTTGAGGTGATGTACTTACTTTTAATGCACTGGATCCTTGCATTTTTTTTTCAAAATAGAGCTATTTCCTTCTTCTTCTTGACTTTTGTTCTACTATGATTGGATGGGTAAAAGAATGTCCTGTGCTGCATAAAAATAACTTTAAATATTTTTAAGTTGCATAAATTAGTGGTGTGGTGCTGTTTGCTATTGTTGACTGTCAATCTTCTTTCTCTGCTCTCTGATTGGTTAGATGTGGTATGTGGATGTTTTTTACAGAAAAAAAAACATGGCCACTCTTAGTGGAGTTAGTTGATAATTTACTCACATTATCACCTATTTCTTAATGAGCATGTTTAAGCTGTGTGCTTTTGACAATATGATTGAGGTGTGTAACTTTTATTGCTGGCCTATGCATCGTTTTGTGGTTGCTAGCATTTTTAGGAGCCAATTTGACCCACTTCCTAGTTGCAAAGCATCATGGGAAGCAAGGGTAAAAGTTCAAATCAGCTCGACAAGAATATGTTTGTGTGGCAACATCTTTTTGTTTGCGCACAGATTGTAATGGCATGTATAGGAGGAGCTCAGGCATCTAATTGGTGGCAAGGTAACAAAACAAAATTGCATCACAAAAACAGCATTGCTTTCAATGGGTCATGTCCATGCATCTCAAAAACATTCATGATAACTTTTTTCGTTCTCAGTAACATAGTGTATTTCAATGGGGCTCATTCACAAACCTTGAAAACTTTCACGGTTAGTTTTTTTCACCTGAAAAATATAGTATATTTTAATGGGGCTCATTCACAGAGCTTGAAAACTTTCTCAATAACTTTTTATGTCCTCGACAACATGGTGTATTTCAATGGGGCTCATTCACGAACCTCAAAAACTTTTGTGGTAACTTTTTTCATCCTCAACAACATAGTGTATTACAATGGGGCTCCTTCACAAACCTCGAAAACTTTCACAGTAACTTTTTTTATCCTCGACAAAATAGTGTATTTCAATGTATTTTGTTCAAGAACCTTGACAATTTTCACAGTTAGTTTTTTAAACCTCGAAAACATAGTGTATTACAATGGAGCTCCTTCACAGAGCTCAAAAACTTGCACAATAACTTTTTTCGTCCTTGACAACATAGTGTATTTCAATGTGTTTCATTGACATACCTCGAAAACATAGACGTCAACATTTTTATTTAGTGAAAACACCATTCTGTTGAATTGTGTATCTTTACAAAGAACGGAAATTGTCTCTGAAAACAAATTAACCTCAGAAACATCGTTTTCGTTTATCCAGTGCATGCATTTTAGAGACTTTTTATTGAGACAAACTTTTTTAGCAATTTCAAGGTCATATGTTTACAAATCAAAGGTTTATTTGATTCATATGATTTTAAGTAATGTAGACATAATAAAACTAATACTGTTTATTTGGTGTGTCAAATCTCTATTGGAAATTGATGTGTATACTAATACTTTATTTTACTGCTGCTTATTCTGAACGTTTAACAACAAATTAACAGTTATAGGAAACTGACTATTGCTTTGTTTCTTTTATAGGTGTGTGATCCTGTATCATTATATTACCTGAAACCTGTGGTTATTATCAGCTAGAATGCCTACAAGACATAGACAACAGAATAAACATAGGAGGGATAAGTATTGCAGTAATGTTAAGTTGATGAAGAGTAATGTAGGCAGTAAAAATGCCACAAGGAAAACTAAGGACACCATAAGGTCTGTATGCAGGAAAAGGTTGCCTGCTGCTTGTGAGACACCTGGCTCAGTTACTTGACCAATGACAACTGCAAAGAGCCTGGCTCCTTATCATGCTGTTAGTAGTGTGGAGCACTCTAGAGCTAGTAAGGTTGCAAGCATTCCCACTGCATCCTGTAAACAGAAATACACTTCTGTAATTAGTGGCCATCTTAGCAAGTTTAAATTTTTCCAAAAATTAGCTTCAAAGGCTAAAGTTGATCGGATTATTTCTGCCATGATGATACGTCAAGGCAAATGACTCAAGAGTCAACTTGCCTTAATGAAACTACATCATAGGGTTCATAGATTTGTGAACATGGCACTTGCTGTCCTATCATATTTGTGGACACAAATGATGAGGGGATTGAATGGTTCAGTGCTACAGTGAAGTCTGTTCATAGTAGGCTGCAGACTGTTGGCACTCTGAACAGAGGCAACTTTTGTGAAGTCTTGCAAGGCATATGGCTACATAAACAGCACTCAGAGGCCTTTTTTGGCAGGAGTCTTATCAGGCAGTTTCTAAGGATCTTGTAATGTTTGTTGATGAGGGTGGTAAGGCTTGTAATGTGTTGAGTGTGTGACACACAGTGATGGCAGATGATGACACACACTCAACCATGAAACGCCAAGGAAACGTTGTGCATCATGGAGCTGTGATGAGACCTGTGATCTCAGGCAAGCATCCTTTGATGCTATTGCACAGTTCATTAATCACTTTCTTGCCACGAGGAAGACATAGAGATACAACCTATTATATAAGATTGATCTCCATGAAATTCCCAAGCATAAAGGATTGATGGGGCATTCCTTGGCTTGCTTAGATAGCGATGTGTGCAACAGTGTATTTCATCATATGTGCATGCTTGCTGTACATAATCCTGTGATGTTCAGTTTTGGTGCATAAAATATATCAGGTGAGAAAAGCTGTGTCAGTATACAAACAGCTTGAGGAGTCATTGAACATAGGTGATATGGAAGCTGCAAAAATTGTGATACGGGATGTGCAACATAATACTAAACATTATGATGCACCACGTGATGACATTTCTGCCACTGTATCATATAGTCTCACTCTTTGGGAATCCAATATACTAAAGACATTTGGGAAACCCATTGCCAAGTTTGAACTGGCTAAGATAGAGAGGTTTCACTCTGTGTGTGTCTCATGTCACAGACTACTTTACAGGCTACAGTTTGTTACTGTTGATCTGGAAAAGATTAAATCTTTTAATGACATGTGGGCATGACTGTTGGCCTACCTACTTGTAAAACATGACTTTGACCTGGACCCAGTGGTTACCATGTGTCACTACTGTTTGACAAAGGTGAAACATGACACTCTGCCACGAAGGTCTGTTTTGAACAATATGGAGGCAGATGTGACACCTACAGAGATTGCTGCACTGAATATGTTTGAACAGATCCTCATACAAATGATCAAACCGTTCCAGCCTATTCTGCATTTGGATACAAAAATATGAAAGTGCCCCAAAAAGAGATAGTGAAATCTCTGAAAGGGGCTGTCATGTATTTACCACTGCTTCTGACAGAGAATGTGGAGACAATCTCAAAGGAAAACAGTGTTGTTACACTAGTAAACGGTGTCCCAACAAAGTCTAAGGTCATTTGGCAAGATGTTGTCAATGTGCAGAAAGTGAAAGGTGCTCTACACTGTCTGAAGAACAATAATCCTTTCTATGCTGACCTTGACATAGATGAACTCTCAGATATGAGTGCTCAGTTTGGAGTGGTGGACACTAGGAGGCCAATGATTGAGAAGGTCGATTTTGCAACTCATGAAGATGTGTATGAGCAGTGCACAATTCACCCTCTACATGACAGAGATCCAATTGGTGATAACATTGACCTGTACCAGATGAAACAGGTTGAAAGTAGTCCTGTTAGCATATGAGAGGAAAAACTGGAAGCAAGTTGCTTTCCAGATTTATTCCCTCAAGGTACAGAAGGCCATCTGGATGCATGTGAGGTGTGTGTTCAAGGTGCTGAGTATCGTACATCAGGAGTCTTGAACAAGGATGGCAAATTCCATAGGAACATACAATATTTGTTCCACCTGTTGTGGGAGAGTGAGCTTAGTATCCTCTCTACATCCATTGCACATACACTGTGGTTGACTATTCCACTTAATGGAATTACAGCAGTTGAGTTTCTCCAAAAAACTGAGCAAAAAGGATGAAACCCTACAGGTGAATTTGACATTTATTCTTTTGAGTTTGCATGGCACAAAAGAATACTGGTATCTTAAACACTCGGAGGTCATGACTATGCTGCACGAGTATGGTGGAGCTGCTTGGTTCATTACTCTGAGCTGTGCAGAGTACAGCTGGGATGAGTTAGTTGAACTGTTGAGGTGGGTCAGTGCTGATGTTGATAGTATATTATCAATGACACTTCATGAGATGTGCTCACTTGATCCAGTTTCTGTGTCCTGACAGTTTCACCATCGTTTCCATGAGATATTGACATTCATATTGTCAAAGGACAATCCTCCTCTTGGATTAGTCGAGCACTACTTTTGGAGGATGGAATATCAGGCACGAGGTGCACCACACATCCATATGTTGTTGTGGATTAAAGATGCTCCTCATATTGGTGAGAATGAAGCAGCTGAAGTGCTAACTTCATTCAGCATTACATCACTTGCCACATCCCTGACAAATATGACAGTCTGACAATGTGGAAGCTGGTGCAAAAGTTTCAGCGGCATCTTTGTGGGAAGTACTGTCACTGACCAGTCCAGAGTCATAATGAATGGTACACCAGGTGTCAATTTGGTTTCCCTAGATGTGTCTGCCAGCAAGGACGTATGAATGACTTGTTCTCAGCCATGCATCACCATCTCAAGGCAAAGTCCACTAAAAAGGTCTATGAGTTACCCAGACAGGAAAATGAGGAGTTCATCAATGACTACAACCCTACTCTTCTCCTGATGTGGCAGGCAAATATTGATGTGCAATTTATGGCAGATAAGTCTCTGTCTCTTGTTCGGTACATCACATCATACATCACGAAGCATGAGCAGACCAGTTTGCTTGAGCTTTGGGAAGATATTGCAACTTCCAGCTGATCATTGAGCTCACAGCTCTGGTCACTGAGATTAAAGACACTGTCTCACAGGAAGTGCAGAGCATATGAGGCTAGTGATCGTTTGATTGGGACACACTTGTATGGCAAGTCTGACATTGTATGATTTCTCAGTGTTAACTACAAAGAGAAACGAAAGCATGTTTTGAAGTCTCATGATGAGATAGAAGAGCTGGCTGTGCACCACCCATCATCAAAGAACATTTTAAAGAATAACCTGTTTGACACGTACTACCCAAACTGGACTAGTGTGATGGATGACATGTGCCTGTACCATGCTGCAAAGTGGTATGACTACAAGACTGACATAGCACCTGATGAAACATTAGAGATTTACAAGGTCAGAGGCTTTGAATGGTGCCTTGCTAAAAGGAACAAAACCTGACTGATTGACCACTGTAAATTCAGTCTCCCTACAATTGGAAGGCTCCGCCTATGGTTCGATGGACAAGTAGCCAGCCACTCCCACTTCCTGAGCTATGTAAGCAGTCCCCCCTCAGCCTCCTTCTGAAGCACTTTTTCTATGCCAGCCAGAGGCTCTGTCCATTTGTCCTCTGCAGCTGGCTGGGGCCTGCCCCCCCCCCGCCTTGCTGCTTCTTTCTGCTGGATTTCTGTGTTTTGTTCTTCTGCTTCTGGTTTGTATTTTGCCTCCGGCTGTGTGCTTCCTTTAGTCCCTTCCCTGTTTTTTCTGTGTTTGTATGTCTTAGTTTTGTTTTATTTTGGTTTTGGGGGGACTTGGTTTCTAAGCTCCTACCATTTTATTCATTTAGAGCTCAAGCTACTTGCTTTCAGTTATTCACATTGCTATTACAATCAGTACCTGTGTTCTACTCAAACTAAAGCTGCTCCCCATGTTAAATGCCTCATTGTTTTCACCTGATTCAGGCTCCCTCTGAGCCCTTGCTATGCAGCTCAATCATGCTTTCTCAGCTTAATCTACCTCCCACATGGTCATAGCTGCTTTCAAAGCATTGTGCTTCTCTCCATTCCATGCTTATAGAATACTACCACTCATAACTGATGTTATTTCCTGTTTGTACACTGCTGTTATACTCATGAGGTCAGCTAAGCTACTGTTGATGCTGTAAACTAGCTTTAACATCTGCATGTGGTTCTCGACTCTTTCCATCACTTTCTTGTTTTTTCTACAGCGGGGACTTGGAAGTGTTTGGGGAGTCATGGCCCCATGTGACTAATTACTGATGTTCTTTTTTTTCTATAATTTTTTTACTAATTTTAAAAGATACAACAAATACAACACAGACCTCACACAAAAACATACAAACAGATGCATCTCATAATTCATTATTATTACATTCAGAAATCAATCAACATTATTTCTTCATTACTGATATTCTAAATCCTCCCTTCACTGCTGAAAATTCTCAGAGTATTTGTCACTTTCATCAGCTTTTTGAATGCCTGGCTGGCATGCCTCACTATCATAGTGCTGCCTCTCCCAGTTACGTTTATGTCCCACCACTGCTACTATGTTTTGCAGACTCTCTTGCAGATCTGACTGTTTCTACTGCCTATTGTTACCCTCCCCTATTGAACTACCCTGCCTTACTGAACTACATCCAGATCCACTCCTGTTCATGTCATCATTGCTCAATGCTCTCTGCCATCTCCCCTCTGCAAGGTCTTAGCACTCAATGCTCATTCAGTTCCTCATCAGTCCCTGGGGCATGCCAGCCATACCATTCTGGTGCAGGGTTCCCCTGCAACCGATGGTCTCGCTCTGCACCTAGAGTCCACAGCTTGAGCATGCAAAGCTTGGGGGGTCCTTCTTACCTGGCCCATAGCTGGGAATGTCCTCACTATGGATGGACCTTCAGTCATCAACCGTACCAGTGGTACCTCAAGTTGTAGAATTTATGACTAGCCATGAAGGGAGGTTACAGTGATTTCCTTTAGCTCTAGTGGTTTCCACTATAACAGTTGTCCATTGGCTTTAGTGATTCTCTAGCAAGACACCTTCACCACATTCTCACTACGACCACTTCTGGTTCACCTATTTTTTTTTTTAGATCAGTAGGCTGGGTGAGTGCCTCAGTGGTCATTACTCTCCTCCTCCCACCTTGGGGCAGCAACTGCAGAGCTACCATCTCACAACCCTCCACAACATTCCTGTTAGAAGGCTAGAGTGATGGTTTCCCTCCAAATTGGAATATTTTCCACCTTCCTTTAATTGGGTTTCCAAATCACAGCAGCAGAGCCTTCACTAAATAAAATATCCCAAGCCTGGAGGAAAGGTGACCTAGGCCTTGGATCCCCAGAGATTTTCTCCTCAAAGGGATGTTTTTCTCTCCTCTGTGTCTCAGGTCATAACTGTTAGTTAGCATAGTGTTCCCTAGTTCTGTAGGCAGGATCCACTGTTGGATGGAGGGGGATGGTGTTTCTATTGCCATTCCCTCTCTCCTTTGGAGGTCCCCTCATTCTGCTCTTGCAACCCCTCAAGCCCATGCCATTGCTAACCTGTGCATCCCATTATGTTATCAAGCTGCCTGATGCTTTATCTAGTACTGTACTATGTCTCACAACTACTGATTGCTTATATGCTTCATACTACTACTTTCTTTTTGGGGGATCCTTCCTCAGGTACCTTTAGCCAAGGGAATCATCCCATGGCACCCCTAGGGGTCAGAACGCTCTAGAGGTTTCCTTGCCTTTGGTACCCCTACAGGGTGGTAATTCCTCCAGAATGGAGAATGCAAACAGGCAAAACCTAAGTAACACAGTTGCACAAGCATAACACTATACTGGCTGCATAGGCCACTGAATTGGAAGGCTCTGCCTATGGTTCAATGGACAAGCATCCAGCCACTCCCACTTCCTGAGGGTATACCATTGCCACAGTGACTCTCTGATGGTGAAGACCATCACAGCAACAGGATTTGGACAAAATCTGCAAGTCACTGATGGTCTCTACACAGCCAGGGGACTGCCTCTCAGGATGTTTTGCCCTCCTAGTCCAACTCTGACTCAGAGTTGGAATCCTAGAGACCAGGGTGTGTAGGGGTTCAGGGGAGCAGTCCCCCGATGGAAACATGGAGGCTTCCCTGACACCTCATTGCCGACACTCGGCAATGTGGCTGTTGATGTCGGGGATGTCTTCGTGGCTGCTGTTGCTGCGGCATGCTAAAACCCTTCCTAAGTTATATAAGCAGTTTCTCTCAGCCTCCTTCTGAAGCACTTCTTATTTGCCCCACCATCCTCCCCTCCTCCTTCAGCGGTAGTGCCTCTCTCCTTGGGATTCTTCCTAAGGTGCCAGTAGCCAAGGGAGTCATCCCATGGCACCTTTAGGGGTGGAACCCTCTAGAGGGTTCCTTGCCTTTGGTACCCCTACAGGGTGGTAATTGCTCTGGAATAGAGAGTGTGAATGGCCAAAACCTAAGTAACACAATTGCACGAGCATAACACTATATAGGCTGCATAGGCCATTGAACTGACAGTAAGGAACATTACTACTTTGCTCTAACGTTCCTCTTTAAGCCATGGATGGATGAGGACACACTTAAAGGAGACTGTGAAACATATGAAGAACAGTTCTACCTTTCATATGAGACCTTCAAGACTGAACAGTCCGAAACATACATTTGGAGACTGGCATTAGAGAAGGAGCAGATGGATCAAGCTAAAAACAGCTGGAGGAAGATACCCCAGGAAATTTTCAGGAAAATGTAGATCCTGAGGGAGAGAGCACTCTTGGAATTCATCTCCTAATAAATGATTGTGTGGTTCTGATGAGTGAAGCTGAAAGTGCCATGGAATATTTTACTTATGCGACAAAGGATCCTAGTGTACTGATAGACCAGTTGAATAGACAGCAGTTTGCTGCTTATGATGCTGTAACTGAAGCAGTGAGATACAGAATCCTTCAAGAGAAGAAACAATGTACATGTGGAAACTATGAACCATTGCTAATGTTTGTTAGTGGTTCCTCTGGCACAGGCAAGAGTTTTGTTATCGAAGCTATCACAGGGGAGATAAGGAAACATACTGGAGAAGCGATGTCTGTAGCTATAGCTGGTCCTACAGGCTTGGCTGCATACAACATTGGCAGTATAACTCTATCCTAGTTGTTTATACTACCTGTAGAACATGGCAAAATAGGAGAGTACCGAAAACTTTCCAGTGAGGTGGCATCTGAGCTGCAACCAATGTTTGTTAAGATGAAACTTCTGATCATTGATGAGATAAGCATGGTCTCAAACATCATGCTTGCATGTATCCATCTATGTCTCCAGGAGTTACTTGGAACTGACCATGGGGAGCCATTCGGGGGAAGAGTGTTGTTGTGTTTAGGAACCTGCTGCAACTTGCACCAGTGAATGGAGAGCATGTCTTTACAGCACTGACTGTAAAGCAAGCTAAGAGTACAATAGGATGCACTGGAGGAATCAATCTTTGGGAATTGTTCCTTTACATTGAGCTGTATGAAAACATGCAGCAGAGTTGTGATCTTGCCTACAAGGTACTGTTGGATCAGGCTTCGCATTGGCTCTTTGTCACAACACAGTGTTTCTCTGTTGAACACATGCCATATCAGTAACAAGTGCAATTCTCTTACTGCAGCATGTGATGTCTTCAGTAATGTGTACTCAGACTCTGCTCAGATTGTCTGTCTCATGCCTCTACTCAAGCAGTGTGCTGAATTTAACAGCATTATGTTGCAGAGATAGGGTCAGGAAATCACTACTCTGCATGCAGTTGACACCGTTGATGGTGCGGTCTTGAGTTGGGAATCTGGTAGCAAAACTGACTGAACGATTGTCTGAACTAAAGTCTGATGTGTCTCACACAGTTGGATTAGAAGCAGTTCTGACTGTGTGCATTAATGCACACATCATGCTATGCTGGAGCCTTGATGTAGAGCGTGGTATAGTGAATGGTGCAATGGGACACATAATTGACTTCCAGTACAAGGTACAGAAGACATTCATAGAGGCACTAGTGGTCAAGTCAGACAACATTGAACAGTCATTACCTATTTCCAGGAAGACTGTAAAGTTCCAGATCGTGAAAGACATATATATAACTAGGAAACAGTCTCCTGTGTGTGTTGCATATGCTGTATCCATACGCAAGTTGCAAGGCTTAAGTTTGGACTCAGCAATGGTCGACATAGACACTGGCATCTTTAAAGATGGCATGAGCTATGTTGCACTTTCATGTGTACAGACTCTGTCTGGCTTGCATATTATCTGCATTGCATCACATAAAATACATGCTGACAGATGATGCATCATTGAATACAACAGACTGTGTACTCTGTACCAGCTGACATTGCCTCTTATACTGCTACTCATGCATGTAGCAGACTGCATTGCTACAGTCACAGTTTCTGGCATGAAAAAGAGGTACTGGACAGATAGAACAGCACTGAATTCAGACAGCACAAAGAAGGAATCCACAACTCAAAAACAGACAAGCTCTCCTCCATGAACGAAGGCACTTGGTATGACTGTTGTCCGAGCATTTGACAACAGCACTAGAGTAAACTGCTATGCAAACTCAGCAATGCAAGCATTTCTCCACATGCCTCACTTTGTTGCCACTATCACATCTTCACATGACACAGTACTGTTTCAGTCATTAAAGAAGATTGTGAATGATAGTGACAAGCATGACAATAGCATACAGACTCTGACACTCTTACGACTTGTGTTGGGTGGATATGTTGGCCATCAAACATTCTCTAATAACATTCAGCAAGATGTAACTGAGTTTATGATGGCTATCATTAACAGCTTGGAATCAGATCACGTTTCAATGTGACAGTACTTTTCTGTCACCTGTGTGACAAAGTACACTTGCTTGTCTTGTCGACATTCACACAGAGAAGTAACAGAAAACATGCTGTGGATTTCATTGTATGTTTCAGGAATGCAGAGTGCAGCTGGAAGTGTACCCAACGTGGAGGAGAGTGTCTTCAGTCCATACTACTTAGAACCTCTTCTCAGTATCTTCTTCTAGTCTTGCAGAGATCTGATGCAAATGGACTACGTGTTGACACACCAGTCACTGATTTTGTAGCTGGAAGAGTACCATTCATGGGAGCATGCTTTGATACTCAGACCGTGATATTCCACCATGGAGCATCTGTGCATTCAGGACATTATGTGACATGGCTGAGGTACAGCAATGGCTGGATGGAATGCAATGACTACATGAGCACTTTTAAACAGAGATTATCTCAGAACCTAAAAAATGCTTGTGTCCTGGTTCTCAAACATTACAATGACTTTCACCGAGCAGAAGAGCAGTACATGAAAATGTGGTTTCACTCTGTTTGACTCACTCTAGTAGTCATAACAGTATGCTGTGCAACCTTCCCTGGACATGTGCAGCTCTTTTCATATCAGTTTATGAACAGTTGTAGAAACAGATAAGGTACATACAGATACTTATGATGCCAACAGTTAAGGTAGGTGGTGTGATTTTTGCTAGAATACAGCCTAAGTGGGCCTGAATCGGTGCGGGCTGTGTGCAAAGTCACATGACATACAACACTTGATTTGGCTGTGGAGCAATCTTATAAACTGTATATTGAAATGTCATGCTTATGCAGTTCTGTCGTACTTATTTGTTCATTTCTGTATTGCTGCACTATGTGACATAGAATGTGCTCTGACTGCTGTCGCAACATTGTATGTTAATGCAGTGTACATTAAATACATCAAGAAACATAACTATGTTTGTTGGTTAGCAATGTTTCGTGTTCATTGTGTATACTATGTACATGCTTCACATCTGTTTGGTGATGCAGGGGGACAGATGGTGCTAGAATGCTGCCACTGCAGCTTTACATGTGTTTGCATAGATATTGTTGAGCAGTACTTTTCAGGTAGAGTAAGAACATGCCTGATCTTTTTATATGTACTGCTTGTCTCTCACTAACACCTGTCAAGTGTTCAGCTGAGGTGGCATTTCTTCTGTCAGCTTTACTTAGTAGTGAGAACAGCTCATTGCTATGTAGGCCTATCGTACAGAAGATTTCTGATAAATAGTTACTGTTAGTATTGTGTATGTGTAAAAAGTTTACATTTGCTAGAATTACGTACACCTCTGTGAACTGTAATATTAAATATTTTTTAATTGTGACAGTTATATAGTACTTGCATAACTGTGTTCTTTTTTGTGTTGCACATAGCTTCAACATTAGAGCTTGTTAAATGTTATTACTGCAGTGTCTGAATGACATGTATTTTGATGCTTTATGGAAGGAGTAATATGTATCATATTTAGTAATCATCTACCATTTTTATTAGTCTTTGAATTGTTACTGTTTATAATTCATATTTTTTTATGAATAATTCTTAGGAAACGTAAATAATCATATTGCTAATAACAAATATTTAACTGAATAATTATATTGTCAGTGTCAGTGGCTCAGTAGGTAGCACACTCGCCTCTGAGGCCGGGAGATCAGAGGGCTGTGGGTTCAGTTCCCACATCTGGCACTTGGGTTAATGTCCCAGTACTGACACTGTAATGCAGCATGAGAGGGGTGCTGCATTTCTGAGGTGCCGTCTTTCAGATGAGACGTTAAACCGAGGTCCCATCTGCCTGGATTGGTGGTAGTTCAGGTGGATGTTAAAGATCCCATGGCACTTATCGAAAAGAGTAGGGGAATTTCCCTGGTGTCCTGGCCAAATTTCCCTCATTCACTAAAAAAAATACCACCAACAGCTTAATCTGGTTCAAGGTCAGTTGGTATTCATCTGTTTCCCCCTCCCCCGGGTCGTGCCTGAAAATAGGCAGGATTTGTCTAGTGCACTTACCCAGTCAAAAAAAGCTAAATAAATAAATAAATTGTTTTGTCATTTCATTAATTTATTTGAAAGATTTGTTATTTGCCGTGACATATTAACTGTTTGTTATTTATAAAAGAGCAGGGGATTGTACAATGCAACACAGCCAATCAGAAACAGACACCATAAGGTAACAGAAAGAAGATACAACTTTGTAAACATACCACAAGAGGCATCCATCCTCATGTTTCAGCAACTGTATCACTTCTGCTGCCATCCCAGTGTCTTGGGGGGGTACACCCACATGCTGTGCAAGCTTGCAGCGAGGTGTTAAGAAGGCTATGTAGAACATTTTAAATGAAAGTTATTTAGTATGGGATGGTTATGACTATTTCGTACAATTAGGTGCACATACTCATAACTTAAAGAACTGAAGTACACTCAACGCCACTTATATCATTCTCAGAGATCATAAGCAATTGGTTATTGTGGGCAAATTCTCTTTTCCATTTGCCATTCCCCATAGGAGGACTTATTAAATCCTATGGCTATAACTATAACGACTTAATAGCACCTGCTATTTCAGGCTGTGACAATGATCTTGAGTGAGAATTCTTCCAATTAACACATAAATTCACATCTCAAGTGTGATCTGAATTGTGCTAATGGTCACAGCATCTCGAGCTGTAATCCTGCTAATGGTCATATGGTACAATAGGACCAAATAAACTTTGAACAGGACCACTTAACAGCATGTGTCTCTAGTGTTTATAGTAAATATAGTTGAATTACACAGCTGGGCAAGCCACATTACCATGCTGCACTCACAAGCCCCAATCACAAGCTGCACTCGAAAGTCACAATGGCAAGCAACATTCCTATGGCTACATCCTATGGCTATAATGACTTTCGATTGAAGGACATGAGTTCTTTAAACGTTACTTCGCCTCATGAATATTCAGTCATGCACTTTAAAATCATGTCTTTCAATCAGTGGCTGGAGCAGCAAGAGCATTCATTCCACGGAACTGCAGGCGAGAAGTCTTAATTCTGCAACAGTACTGTACTGCATGTATATCGCATCTTTATTACCCTGCAGTACAGAGCATAGTGCAAAGTGCAATACAGTAATGTATGTTGCATGGTGTTTTGATAAAAAACATTGCTTTTCGATATAGCGAACACTGGCTATAATGGGAAGAATCTGTTTACACAGATGTGCCTGTTATAAGTGGTTTAGACTGTATAGGGCCACACTGCACTGTGTTTACACAGATAGATACATATGCCTATCTCTGGAGGTATAGGAGTGCAGGGTCTAAAGCAGCTCCCAGGGTGACTGTGAGATATACACAGAGTTCTGTGTGGATGGAGGTATGTAAGCACAGGATGTGAAGTATCATGTGGGTTTTGCTGTTAGGTATGTACACTCTTCTACTATCTGCATGTGTGTATGTGACTGAACGGTGAAATACCCCACACTCCAAACCTCGTCTATGCAGACTGTTGTAGTATCTAGATGAAAGAATGGTGTTACCAATATAACATATCGGCACTGCTCTGTTATGTCAATGTGGGGCTGGGAGTGCACTGTCTTTTAGATCATGTGCTCTAATCTGTACATTAACATAGTATGTTAGAATCCATATAACACACTATTCATATGTCACTGTGGGACCCTGCCCTCCCAGTCCTATATCAACATAGTGCAACACTACACATATGACACATTGTCCATATGTCACAGTGAAAATACAGGGTCCTTTGGATTGTGCAGTACCATACTTCTATTGAAATAGTACAACACTGTCCATATGTCGCACTGTTCTCATTGTGACATATAGGTAGTATGAGTAATGTATTGTGTTATAGTATGTCGATGGAGGAATGGGAATGCAGGATAGAAACCTCCCTGTACTGTCATTGTGACATATAGGTAGTATGAGTAATGTATTGTGTTATAGTATGTCGATGGAGGAATGGGAATGCAGGATAGAAACCTCCTGTACTGTCATTGTGACATATAGGTAGTATGAGTAATGTATTGTGTTATAGTATGTCGATGGAGGAATGGGAATGCAGGATAGAAACCTCCCTGTACTGTCATTGTGACATATAGGTAGTATGAGTAATGTATTGTGTTATAGTATGTCGATGGAGGAATGGGAATGCAGGATAGAAACCTCCCTGTACTGTCATTGTGACATATAGGTAGTATGAGTAATGTATTGTGTTATAGTATGTCGATGGAGGAATGGGAATGCAGGATAGAAACCACCCTGTACTGTCATTGTGAAATACAGATGATGTACTTATAGTTTGATGAAGGGATGGGAGTGCAGTATATGAACAACCATGAGGTCACACTGTGATGTATGGACAGAGTGACACATAGACAGTGTTGTACTATGCTGATGCAGGGGTGGGAGGGCAGGGTACTTAGGATCCTGCAGTTCCACTATGACATATGCACAGTGTTGTTCTGTCTCAATGGAGAGAGATGAAAGAACAGGGTCCAACTCACCATATGGTCCTACTGTGAGTTATGGGTACTTTTGTACTATCTGCATGTAGGTATACAGTTCATGCAGTGGCCATCTGACATCCTTGCACAGCATGTGGGTGTACCCCCCCCCAAGACACTGGGATGGCAGCAGAAGTGATACAGTTGCTGAAACATGAGGATGGATGCCTCTTGTGGTATGTTTACAAAGTTGTATGTTCTTTCTGTTACCTTATGGTGTCTGTTTCTGATTGGTTGTGTTGCCTTGTACCATCCCCTGCTTGTATATGTGTTGTGTGAGTGGGGGGGGGGGATTCAAAGTTAGGGTTGAAAACCCTAACGTCGAATTTCCTAGCTTTCGTCATAGTAGAAGCAACGCTAACTGTTGCATTAAAGGAGCTTTTTGCAAAGAATATATATATATGTGTGTGTGTGTGTGTGTGTGTGTGTGTGTGTGTGTGTGTGTGTGTGTGTATTATAGAGGTGCAGTAGCACCATTATATTTAAGGTTGAGCAGGTCTTCCTATGCTAAACCCCAAATGTTGTGCTTTAATAACTTTGCAACCATTCAACAGATTTGCAAGAAATTTTGCATGCATGGTTTCATTGGGTAGATCTCTTGCCATGCTAAGTTTCATTTCAGTCAGATATGTGGATTCTGAGCTGCAGGTAGTGAAAAACATAAAAGGCTGATGTTTTTTTGCCATCACATAGCACCCAGACAGTTTGTAATTTTGGTCTGAAATTTTCAGGGTAGAAAGGGCATGCATCAAAAGGATTTCCTTTGGTGCTTTAGTGAAAAAATATTATTTCATTCTAAAGTTATAACATTTTAAAATTTTGGGTTCGTAGCATGCTCAGTCCACCTAAAAAAATAGCTATATGAAGTTTTTATGTGGGGAATTCTTTTCATGAGGTATTTTATATGCCACCATCTTGTTTTTCTTTTTTTTCCACAAAAAAAAATAACATTGAGAAGCCACAAAAATGGCATAGTACAGGGAGACAAACACATGTAGGTTGGTCATCGGGACCCTGTTAACTGGATTCAGCACTTAACTGTTGGAAAAATGCCTTTGAAATGTTCTTTTTTTAAGATTATAAAACTTTTTTCATGACTCGTGATACAAAAAAAGATTATTTTTCATATCACAAGTCACTAAAATACATTTACAGTCTAAAAAAAACAGTTTGAGGGCTTTTCTCCAACACTTAAGTGCTGAATCTAGATAACAGGGTCCCAAAGACCAAAATACATGTGTCTGTCTCCCTCTAGTATGCCACCTTTGTGGCTTCTTGTAATCTTTCCCTGGTGACCAGTGGCACCCCAACACTCCAATCATCCTCCTGGTATCTTTAAGGATTTCCCTGTTGTCTAGTGGCATCCCACCCCTCTGACCACTGTACCCACATATTGTAATCTTTTCCTTGTGTCTAGTGGTATCCATACCCCACCAATCGCTGTCCCCATATAATGTGATCATTCCCTGGTGTCTAGTGGTACCCCCCCCACCCTCTGATCAATGTTCCTGTATATTATGATGTTTCCCTGGTGTCTAGTGGCACCCCCACCCTCTGATCCCTCCTTGTAATGATTTTGAAATTTCCCTTATGTCTAGCGACACTCCCACCCTCCAATCGCTGTCCCTGTATACCCTATAATAATGAAAACCTTCCTTCAATGTCTTTTTTAATCTGTAAAAAACTCTCTCAATGATCCAACCACCTCAGCCCAACCTCCCACTGAGCATCCACTACCCCGCACCTCCCCCACACTCCCCACACACCCTCACTCACCTGAACAGGACCCAGGATCATGATCCACTCTCTGATCCAAGACATGTCTTGCTGCAGGAACTGTCGACTTCAATATGAGAAACTAAGGTAAATGCAATTCAGTGTATTTCAATGGGGATTTCAACTTCAGTGCATAATTTTGTCATTTTTAAAGATTTTAACACCAAATTTTCAACATACCCTTTTTGAGACCCCTCCTTATGAACCATGTTGTGGCATTTTGCAAATCCTGACCAAAAGGTGATTTTGCAGTTAGTTGGTGAAATCACCTTTTGGGACATATTTCAAAATTTTCACCAAACCTGTTCATGAGGTGGGGTCTTAAGCAGGGTATGTTGAAAATTTCGGGTCAAAATATGTTAAAATGGCAAAGTTGTGTGCATCCATTGACATTTCGCTGAGCTTGCTTGTAACTTTCATAATTTTCAATATTTTCACCCCAAATGTTCAACATACCCATTTCTTTACACCACGTCATGAATGAGACAGCTGTCAATTTTCAAATCTTGAGCAAAATGTCTTTCCAAGCCTGTGGTGTCAAATGACACTGCAGTGGTGCAGAGTGACATTTTGGTGGGGATTTGACAATTTTTAGTGCCAGATTCAGGTGGTAGGGTAATAAGAAGGCTATGTTGACAATTTGGTTGTTGTCCTACAAATGGAAGTGCTGGGCCCTCTGGGCACTGCACTTAGGTCCTGCGCTTCCACATAAACATACATATACACATCTATGGAGGGATGGGAGTGCAGGACCTGGAGGGCCCTGTGTTCTGTCAGACAAATAAGGATACAATTACACTATCTGAAAAAGTATGCATGCATTGGAGCACAGGACCCCGCAGGCAAATAAGGATACAATTATAATATCTCAAAAAGTAAGCACATTCTTTGTGACAAACTGCATTAATGCAACATTTAAGGTTCAGACTAAAGTGACAAAAGTAGGGAAATGTGGCTTTAGGGTTTCCAACCCTTAAATCCCAACCCCATCCCTAAAGCAAATCAAGGGTGGACTCTTCCTTGGGGTTGCCATCCCTAAAACTCACCCCATTAGGTGTGTATGCTTCTGCAGTATATAGAAGGGAGTGAGCTTTAGGGTTGACAACCCCTCAGAAGAGTCTGCCCCAATTTGCTTTAGGGGAGGGGTTTTGGTTTTAGGGTTGAAAACCCAAAAGCCACATTTCCCTACTTCTGTTGCTTTAGCCTGAACCCTAAATGTTGCATTAATGCAGTTTTTTTGCAAAGAATATATGTGTATATATGACAAAGAATAAATGATAAGCAACAGAAAAAAGCCACAACGGGAGACCCGGTGCCACAGTTAAAAACTAACTACACAGAGGATAGATGAGACAGCCCTCAAAGTTATTTCACTGCTGTTGCATACCTTTATTTAGGTGAGAGGGTGCACACACAAAAAAAAACATTCAAGTCTGGTTGTCTCATCTGTCCTCCATGTGCCTAGTTTTTCTGCTTTCCATGAATAAATGATGGGTAAGTGTAGTGTATGGGGAAATATACCCTTAACGGGCCTAATGAGTTTGTAAAGGTTACAAGTCCCAACTGTGAGTGGTGTTATGAGCTTGTTAGCCACCTAACATGGGCATATTCCCCACACCAGACTTACCCATCCTTTATTTTGTATAATACATGAGGATGGACACTTTTTGTGCAGTTGTAATTTTTTTTCTGGGTTTTATGGTGTATGAGTAGGTCATTTTAGTGTATTTCTGTAGGATTTTCCTGTAGTGAAGTAATGTGTCTGTAGTTTTGATTCGTACTATGGTCATGTTTTTTCCATAGTGATATGGCATTTCTGGAGCAGTGACAGTTTTGCTCCTATAGCTTTTTCATACTAACAGATAGGTTATTATGATTTCAGCATTAATAATTCCCTTAAATACAAGTATAACTACAAGGAATTTAGGATGCTATTTGAACAGCCCAGCTGACTGAAGATGTGGGAAAGGGGGTTCCACCACTGGGACGTACCTATCCGAGTGCACCCATCATTAGATGCAGGGGATTTTAGTTCACCTCCCACTTTTACTGCAGGGGGGCTGCACCCTCTGCACACCCCCTGTGTGGTGGGCTGTGTCCCCCACACACCCCTAACTAATTAGTCTAACTTCAGGGGGCGGACCTCAGAGAAGGGGCCGTGAATTTTGAAATTCGACACCCTATTGACGGGCGCACTTGGACCAGTGCACAGTTGGCCAGAAGGGATTTCCTAACACTATGCACTGTAGTTACATTCCACTTCATTACTTGTTATTTTCCTCTCAAAGTTGCCCTCTGTATAAACACATAAAGTATAGAATTACTATATGCATTTAAGCACATGGTAGCTATTTATAACAGTTTTTCTTTGGGTTTAGCATCAATTTCTTCTTTTCAAAACACATGGGGAGGGTGAAGTGGGAAGGGGAGGGCTCTCAAGGCAGTATTAGTTGGCTGGATTAACTGCCTTTAGCACCTTGTAATAGACTTTATTGGGAGTTAGATCCACTTAGTGGTTTCTAACTGAAACCAGGGAAGGGTCTGTGTTAAAGGGAGTATGGAGAAATAAGGGTGCCTTGTGGGGTATTGGGAATACATATGATGAGTGAAAAGGGACATTATTTTTGCTGTAAAGTTTAGCTTCTTTTTACATCTCAAAAGAAAACTTGGAAGGTAAAGAGGGGGAGTTAAATTGTCTTAAAATAGGACATCAACTTGTACATGCAGGATCATGGTCATAAAGTGTTATAACTCTGAAGGGTATTACGGTTATGTCACATTGTACTGTCAGAAAAATTATTGTAATGTTTTGCATCTTTTATGGCCGAGATAAATAAACTGAACATTCTAATCTGGAATATCAATGTCCTTCATAATGTAACCAAAAGAAATCAAATAATCATATATGCAAAATAAAAAAAAACACACACCATGGCCTAGATATTCAAACTGCACCCGGAAAGGGCGCAAGTGGTTGCTCCATGCAACTGAGATGCACCAGAGCACAAAATTACTATATTCAGAAGATGCATGGCAGAGATGTGCCAGTGCATCCCAAGCTGAATATTGCAAAGATGCATCATAGCGCATCCAGACATGCACCTGCACATCCGAAATGCGCCGGAGCAACTGAGCAGGACTGAAGACAGCAAAAGGAGCAACCTGGCCTGGAGCACTGGAACAACAGGGAAGGATGTGCAATGGGGAAGGCCACAGTGAACCCCCACAGCGACACCCCTCCCGAGGCAACCACAGTGCCCGACAGAACACAGCGACCCACTCTAGAATGACATGTGCACCGATGGTGCACTACAGCAATGGGAGCAGTATGACAGCACCCTGCACTAGGTGCCAAGGGGGCAATGGTGGCAGAACAGCTGCCCGTCCATGCCGGGGGTTGCTGCTGTGCAACCCACATTGTTTGCAGGCTGCGCCCCATCAGTACACACCAGGACCATCCATTGCCGTCGGTGAGCTGCCAGGCTGTCGGGGAGGGGGGGCACTCTTGGCAGCACACTCTCAAGGGGTGTCTGTGCCTGCTGCATCGCCATGTGGCTGGTCGTAGCGGTGTCTGTTCGGGTGTGTGGGGTGAGCGCTGCTGTCTGTCACTGTTATGGTCATCAGGCTGGCACACATTGAGGTTCTCCGTTGCGGTTTGGCTGTGTCTCTATGGGGAGTGTCGGCGCTGTTGCCGTCACTCTTCCATGGTGCTTCTGTGTAATGGCACATGAATGAGGTACAACAGCCATAGTAGGGAGGGAAGTAACCCAAGGCCAAAGGGGTGGAGGAATGCACTGAGAAAGTGCACAATGGACACAGACCCAGATCCCATGGGCATAGTACGAGTCACTACACAGACGCCACAAACCTAGGGGACAAAGGGGCACACTGTGCATGACACAGAGGAAGGCAGGAACAGAGCACCCCAGCAGAGGCCCAATGAACAGTATGGACCAGCCATGCACCGTGACGACAGTGCAGAGGAACCAGTCAGGGCAGTCATGGTAGCCACAGCACAGGCACAGTGGTCCAGAGGCAGACTGGTACACAGACTGTTGGCAGTATGCCACACATGTGGCATATGCCCACAGGGACACAGGACTGCAAACAGTACAGCACAGCAGCAAGGGGAGCAGGAAAACAGCAGAGGTGTGCACAGCACCAGAACTAGGGCTATGTGCAAGGAACAATGTGAGCAACACCAATGGACACCCCAGAGGTGGCCCATCTGACAGCATGACAAACAGAGTGAGGTACAACAAGATGAAGATGGCACACAGTTGTGCCAAGGCACAGACACAAATGGGCAGTGGTACAGAAGGGGCAGTCGGTCAACCATGCACAACAACAGGTGACTGAAACAACTGTAATGTGTGGAACACACACACACACGCATGTAGCAGAAAAAATATTTAATAATGAACAGAAAAAAGTATCCAAACAACAGCCACAACAACAATAACAAAACAAAATGCAGAAACAACAACAAAACCAATAACAACCACTATTAAAATATAAAACTATATAAAAATGTAACACTGTTGGGAAGGGTGGAACAGGGAATGCAGGGGGAGAACTATTTATAATGGGGAACAGGATGTGGGGATGGGATCACTGGGGCTATGTACAGGGGTAAATCTCCATTGTGGCCAGCCATGTGCCACCTGGCCTTCCATCACACAGCGCAGCTGTTGGACCTCCTCAACAAGGTGTCTTGTCTTTGTCATCTGCTGCCTTGACACCCTCAGCTGGGCCCCCCTGCCTCCAGTAGATGGAAACAACCATACACTGTAGATGGACTATCCCACCACTAACCAGAACACCAGGCTGCTGTCCACCCCATGCAATAGCTTGACATCCTATGTTGGGGAAACAGAGAACATGTACTCAGTGCCACAGCCCTCAATGGGCTGGGCATGCATGTGTGATGTTGGCTGGCCCCATGCAAAGGGCTGTCAACACACCATGAACAGCACACACTAGCAACATGCCAGGACACAGAGCCACACAATGAATGGGGTATGGAACAGTGGACTGGCAGCGTATGTCACCAAGGGACATGTGCCCATGCCCCCACAGCGTGGGACCCTGTCCCACATGTGCACCACTCACGCAGGCCCTAAGGTGATCCCTTGTGAGCACTGGTGGGTTCCCACAACTGGGACTAGACACAACAACTGGGGACTAGCACACAGGTGCCATGGGCACAATGGGACAACCACACACTGCCGACACAAAGATCCATGTGTACATGACCACCACCGCATGAACATACACAGGAAGCAGGCAATGGCCCACTGTGGGCAAAAAAAAAAAAACATACCCCATGTACACACAGATGCAGCACATGTCTCGCACTTACCTGCCACACATCTTGGAACACACACCGGTGCTCCTGCACCCACCACCTGAGACTGCTGCTCAGCCCCTGCCCAGGCCTGCCACCGCTCCTCTTGACCTGCAAGGGAAACACAATGGAAGAGAGCTGTGAGCACCATGCGTGAACATAAACAACCTCCCAAATAGTGTCACAATACAGCATGGTGCAGCATGCTGTGTGCCCATCTGAGGGGCACCCCACAATGTGGGAGTCACAGTGCCATGGCAACAGCACAGTGGAACACCAGTCCACACAGGGGAAACCATAGCATGCATGGTACCAACAAACTGGCCCTGCAACCAGGGCCATATCAACCATGTGGGCAGGGATACACACACCTGCAGCACACCCAAAACCCACCAAGGGCATGGAAAGAAAGCATGCACACAGCACATACATACCTGGGTGTTGAACAGCCCCCCTGCAGGCCTGGTCCTGCAGAGTCCGGAGCCTATCAGGATCCCTCCTTCTCCTCAGGTCCCCGTAACGATGCCTGCACTGCTCCTCGGTCCTGGGAACTCTGATCCTCCTCTCCAACTGCCAAGCAACACATGCCCAGACTTGGGACCGTGCAGCCTGGAGCTCTTCAGCCCCAAACAGCTGTCCCTCCAGGGTGGCAACAAGTGCACCATGTTGGCCACCTCAATCTCAGACCAGTTGAGGGCCTTGGGCCCCCTTCTAGTAGCACGTGCCATGCTTTCCATGAACAGCAGTGTGTGGCACTGTACAGCAGGCACTCTGAGCAATGTGTGTCTGGGCCACGCCTGTTGTGCAATAGGCCCACAACGCATTCAGCCATGCATCACGCACATGCGCGATAGGCATGTGCTATTGACACCTATTGTGCATTACCACACATGCACAGTACTGAAATGCCTAGCAGGAGAATGGGGTCACAGCACAGTGACCCGTGAATGCATATCCATATGTAGGTGCCATTTTGATAAGGGCAGTCAATACCACACTTGCAGCCAACCACATGGCTCATATCCGCAAGCATGCACCATGTTGGCCAGTGGAGCAGCACAGGGGGATATGCGATCCAGGGATGATGTAAAACTGGCAGCCAAACACATTGTGCATGTCCCCAGACATGTACTATGTCTATACAGTGCACATGTGCAGCACTGGGGATGCGCGATACATGGCTTGGTATGTTTTGCATGCTCCACTGCGCATGTCAACTGTGGTACTGTGCATTGCACATGCACAGGAAATGTGCCATGCAGAGTTGCTCAGTGTATTTCAGATGTGTGGCACAATTTGAGATGTGCCTTTAGCAAATCTGCAATATTCAGCCAGGATATGCAAATCACCTCATTATCCAGTGCAGGCACAAGTCAACTGATTAGCAGCTCATTACTGGATGCTCCAGTGCTCATTTGCATGACATGGGCCATAAAAGCACCACACCACACCACAGTTCACTGACAGGAACTGCAGCCTGGAATGTAGGTTTCTTTACATTCCTTTTGCTAAAGCCTCTTTTGTACTGCATTATGTGTGACATTGCACAACTCCAGGGCATGCTGCCAATCTGCTCATGTTTGCCCCATTCATGTCCACAGGTAACAGGATGTTGGATAGTGAGAATGAGGGGGGAGCAGGCTAAATGATGTAGCCCCAACTTCACAGAGGATGAGAAGTGTGCCCTGGTGGAGGCCTACATTCACAGGGAGGCGCTGCTCTCTGGAACTACTGGGACCTGGCAGTAGAGTGCAAAGGGCTGGGATGAGGATGCCACCTATGTCAACACCCATGGGCACTTCAGCTGCACTCCTCAGGAGTACATGAAGAAAAAGAACACAGCTAGAGGGCCAAGGAGAAGGTTGCCACCATTTGGGCATCCCTGGCATGCACCTATGGTGGCCCCTCCACAGCACCAGTCCTCACACCAGCAGAGGAGCTGTTTGTGCCCACTCTCAACCGGGCATCCACCATGAGTATCCTGGGGTGGGGTTCCAGACCAGGGGCAGCCCATCACAGCACTGTGAGTATGCATGTGGAAACTCCAATTGGGGGGCCGTGTGTGCAGGCCACAGGTGTGCCTGGTATGCCACATAGGGGCCTATACCATGTCCATGGTGCACCCTGCAGAGCTGCTGTGAATGCACAGCCAAACTGTAGGCACACATGCCTCCCTGTGTGCTGTTGTACTTGAACAGTGCCATGGTGAAGGACACAGGGTGGTGTGGTCCAACAACACAGGCCGACAGTGTCCATGCATGCCCTCAGGGGACACCATGTTAGTTGTGATGCCACATGATCATCCACTGAGGGCCCATGCACCATCCAGCCATGGTGGTCAGGTGTTCCACAGTTGGGCTGAGGTTTCTGTGGCAGGGCTGGGTGGGGGGTCAATGACCTGGCCACAGCCTGTGCATTGTGGTGCCACACATCGCCATTTGTGCACACCCCTGCACACATGCGTGTCTCACACTACCAGTGCATTGGCAGTACACAGGCCATAATGGTAGTCCCAGGCATGTGTGGCATCACAGGCACACCTGTGATCCATATGCACACATCCCCTTATTTAGCTGTCTACCTGCCATTCAGACATGTGTCACTAACCATGTTTCTTTTCTATCTTTCAGCTCAGTCATGCCTCAGGGGTGCCTTACCAGCTGGGGAAAGCCCTGTGGCACTGTCAGAGGATGATGTAGTACCTTCCACGTTCTCTGGTGCCATGGCCAGTGTAGGTGGCCTTCACCGAGCAGCTGAGCTGTTGGACATACTGGGGTTGTGTGCTGATGACCCCTTGTCCAGTATTCCCATGCAGGAGGACCTCACCATGCTTGCATCGACCTCAGTGGAGGATGATGATGACATTACCCTCGTTGAGGGATGCACAGGCAGCCCCCACCCTCCCACTGGTCTGATACACACACAGGCAGCACTGGTGGTCCTATGCCCACACACGCGCTCCCCCAGTACACCCCCCCACCGCCAGCCACTACAGTGGCTGGTGGTGGACAGGTACAGAGTGCTGCTGTGTGGCATGGGACTGCAAGCACAGTCTGGCAGGGTGCTGCAATGCTGCAACAGCCAGTGAGGGACACTGTCCAGCCGCCCATGGGCACCCAGTCCCCACCTAAACAGTGGCCTCTAGTGCAGTGTTCCCAGATGGGGGATGTGGCAAGGCAGGCCAGAACCCCCTGCCTATCAGCGACCAGCCCCTGAAACAACATCCTCTGACAGGCTTGATGAGCACACCCATCTCCTGTGGGAAACAGTTGTGAGCCAGGCGGTGCTCAGGGAGGAGCTCCATTGACTGCATGTGCAGGTTGGGCAACTGGTGGAGCATGAGACCATGGGACGTGCCCAGCTACTTGGAGAGTTACACCAACTGCAGGAGGCCAAGACCACATCACTGGATTGGATTGCAGAGAACACTGCGGTGGGCTTTGCATCCTTGGTGTCTCATGGTCACAGTGTGTTCTGCCAAACATCACACAATAACACGAGCACCTCCTGGGCATGGCATCAATGGACCCCAATTGGGCTGATACAGCCCCCTGCCAACACCATCCTCAGCATCCCCGGATTCAGTCTGCTTTCCTGGAGGGATACACCCATGAGGACTCAGTCACATTCTTAAGAGTTGACCCCTGCCAGGGAGGTATCATCACCTCCTATGACCGGTGAGCTGTCTGTGGCTGCCTCCCAGTCAGGACGTGGCCACCAACATGATTGTGGTGGCCATACTGGCACATGGTGAGTCCTGCCCAGTGCGGCTGCCAGGTTCATGTACCCTGATGCCATTGTCTACCATGCACCAGGCTGGCTGTGGCCAGGGCCACATGGTGTGGCACACACACACCCTGGTGTCACACCTGACTGTGCTGTCTGTGTGTTGTACAGGCCATGTGTGAGGACAGTGGTGTTGTACTGTGTAGCATGGGTGTGATGAGTGCAGCACTGCATCTGCCATGCTAGTGTGCTGGTACATACCCTCTGATCCATGCTAGTCTCTGCAATGCCACGGTGCCTCTCCCTGTCCTTGGTGGCACCATTGTGGATGCATGTGCATGGTAGTGTGAGCTCTGCAGTGCACTCTTCAGCTGTTGTGCAGTAACTGCCTACCTGCGTGTGTGTGTGTGTGTGTGTGTGTGTGTGTGTATGTTCCTCCAAGCACCCACATCCTGTCTCAGTGTGTGTGTGTGTGTGTGTGTGTGTGTGTCATTGCTGCCCAATTTATTCATCCTGGGTCACTCACCTACGGTTTACAAAATGTTCCTCCACAATGGTGTCCCAGTGCATCCTTGCTCGGGCTGCCAGCCTTGGGTCCCTCCTCTCCATGGGTTGTTGCCCACCTCCTTCCTGGGGTTCCTCCTCATCTGAACTGTGACCCTCCTCCACTTGGGCAGGTATTCCACTGTCAATGGCCATATTGCATGCAACAGGCCAGGAATATGCCACAGGTTTTTTCAGGGCTGTATTGTAGGGCACCACCGGACTTGTCTAGGCAACAGAATCACATTTTTAGCATGCCAAACACATGCTCTATCATGTTGCATGTTGTGGTGTGTGCCTTATTATATCTCTCCTCAGCTACACTGCTGGGCCACCGTATGGGGGTGAGCAGCCACTGTCGGAGAGGGTACGCATTGTCACCTGGGAGGGCAGACACATGTGTTAGTTGCCCTCAGGTGTGTGCATGGCCTGTTATGACCACCACCACCACACCTTACCTAGCTATACTGCCACTACCTTTCCACCTGGTTGCCATTCCCACCACTCCACACGCGCAGGCTCTGTCCCTCTGTTGTGGGACTGTGAAAGGGTGCAGGTGAGCAAGTGGACAGCACTGATAGTCTGACACATCTGCGATCATTAAAGTTCATATGTATTTCTTTCTTCTTCCAAGCAGGACACATGAATTACAGCTAACTGGTTTGACAGCAAATCAACATAACAAAATATGAATAAATTAGACAAAGTCCAGCACAGTGGAACGTTTGGCAGAGCTCCCTGGAGTTCCTCTCCAGACCCAAAATCCTATCTGACTTGGGAGTCTCTGTTTACTCTTTAAGAAAGGTCCAATCTCCTCCCATAATCTAAAACCCCTGCCAACAATTTAGAATAAAACTTTTGTTTATCTCAATACTACAGTTGTTTTAGTGCAATAGATTTTCATATCTGTTTTATAATAATCAACCTTACAATTCGCTACTTGTGCTGCATTAACAGATGCTCCGCACAGTAAGACAGGAGGAAGGCTTCAACATGAGTATAAAATCAGCACACATTGAGCCGCTCCCTGCCTGTACAGCTTCACCTAATGATTAGTCTGTGTGTTTCTTCCACAGCATCAGATCACACCCTCAGCCAGCAAGCAGTGAAGGAAAGTAAGAATGATTTTTCCCTCATTTCCTTAATTATCAGACTGTATTAGCTATCCAGATTAAAATCATATATGTTTGTTTTCTCTCTAGGGCATAAAAATAGACAAGGAAAGTGTATTTTTATTACTGGTTTTCTGTCAGGAAAACCCATAATATCTCCTGAGCATCAATAATCACCACCCACCTCTAGCTGCAGCAGAAAAAGCTGACTACAAATGGCCGGCCAGCTCTTAGAAGAGAGCTGGAGCAATAAGAAATGAATTTGGGGCTTTTAAAACACCAGCCATACGACAGAAACACCCTCGCCCCCACCAGATACCCAAAATCAGCCCACAAATACCCGCATTCAAGTCACGGGGTATATACTACTTAATTCTCTTAGCTATGTCCAGAAAACTGTATTCTAAATATATCTACAAGGCTAAATACCTTCTCAATAGTGTGCACTATCAAGCAGGTAATTAATTACCAAAGCTCGCATTTGTACCATCGCACAAAAACTCAGTAACCTAACTCAATAAAGAAAGCCACTTAGTTTAAATAGCTTTACAAGGAATAGGGAAGGGAATTAAATGGTTCCCAACATATTGTTAATTAAAACCCAAAAGGCATCAGTAAGCCCACAGAAAACCCCGCAGAGCAAAACAAGGTTCTTTAGATATTGAAATACATTTAAATACCCTCACAACAGTGCGCTCGTTCAAGGGGGCTTAGAAGATTACCGGGGCTCATGCTCGTACTGGCATGAAGGAGTTTTCTTTAATTTGGGCAATTGGTGGAACAAGCTATTGAGCCCCCAGGTTCTCACTTATTACTTTAAACCCTGAAACATGCAAGGACAGAAACAGGGCATTTCTTCTGCAGCGCCCTGCAGACTTTTAACACTGAGCTAACCAACAGGGATTGTGACAAGGAATAGCCTGTGGAGAATAAACGGCTCAAAATCTTTCATTTTATCAGGGGAAATCAAAACATTTATTTTATAAGGTACCCAACCAACTTTAAACATACAATTTATACAAAGTGGACAGGACGTCTAGGGGATTTAGCAGTCCTGACATTCTTTATTCATTTTACACATTTAGAGAACAAAAAGGAGTTACCCTTCTCTTTTTATCTTACTAACAAAATAAAATGGCTGAGCTATACAGCCTGACTATGTGTCAGTATGCACTATCACACAAGGCTTCCAGGCAGTAGCCATAAAAAGCACTTACAGCTACCGGGGGGGGGATCCTTCACAGAGCACTCTGTGACAGGGACCTTGTATATGTGTCCTGCTTGCAGTCTGGCCAGCCACGGGGGCCCCATTCTTGCTTGTGTGGGCACCATGCCACTGTCCTGTCCAGCCATTGTGCTCGTCAATCACCTGTACAGTGGTGGTGCCTGGGGCATCTGTTGCTCCTCACAGTGTAGCATGTTGCAGCTATGCTGCACCCCTGCCATGCTTGCCCTGTAGCCATCCACACCAATATCTCTGTATCTGTGTTTACCAGTCTGGCAGGTCTTCTGGTTCCACAGTTCAACATGGCTTTTGGCCATTGCACTGTCCCTGCCACTCTCCCCCCACCATGCACTACCAGCGGCTGTATGCTGTGCCACAGTGTTCTTGGTGTAGTCATGGGATCCTGCACAACTCACCCAATAGGCGCCCTGTGGGAATGACCCCACCTTCAAATCTGTGGCACAGGACAGACTGGTGCCATATGAAGGCATCGTGTGTACTCCCAGGGTGCATGGTGCAGACACTGATGATGTGCCTTGTGTCATTTCACACCACCTGGTAGTTGATGGAATAGTATCCCTTCCTGTTCATGTATGTGGCACCGTCTGGGCCAGGTGGTGCCCGTATTGCCACAAGGGTGTAGTCAATGGCCCCTATCATGCCTGGCATGCATGCCACGCTGTGGAATTCCTGCATATTTTCTGTATGCTCTGCCTGTGTGCTTGGGAATGTGATGAACTCCCAAAGCATGTGGCAGCAGAGCATTGAGGAACTGTGTGAGAAGGCGGGACATGGCCGACTGTGTGATACCAGTGATGTCACCCACTGGTTTCTGGAAGGTGCCTGTGGTGAGCAAGCCCATTGCTGCCATCACCTTGGTCTCCACTGACATGGCATGACCCCTTCTGGTGGATGCCTGCAGTTCATCATGGCACAGCTCACAGAGCTGCCTCAGGATGGCTCTGTTGAGTCGGTACCGGGCCCACTATCTCAATGTCATTATGCTGTTCAAAAGTGACAAGGACACCATACTGTCTCTTGGCATTCCACCTACGGGCCCTTCCATGGCCATGTTACTGTTCCACCCGCCTCCTCACACCCCTCATTATTCTGCCATGAGAAACACAGACCCATCCATCTTGCTCCTATTATTTCAGCTGGCTGTCTGTAGATGGCTTACAGTTAGGCCACTTCCTTTTATGCTTAACTTTGTGTTGCACATCTTGGGAGATGTGCCACAGATGCATCACCCATTTGGGCTGAACACAGGGACTCGCAGAACATTCATGGGAATGCCCCCTCCAGATGTACCGCATACATTATCTTTGCACTGCGGCGCATCTGGAATTGCACTGCGCATCCCTTCCTTTTGAATATGGCCCAGGGGTGCATTTCTGGAGATGCTCCAGCACAACTCAGTTGTGCAGGGTGCATCTTTTTGAATATATAGGCCGATGTTTATTTTTACAAGAAACACATATTAGCAAATAAACAGCATGGAGTCATGGTAGGGAGATCTTGTCAGACTGACCTGATAATTTTATTTGACTGGATGATGAGAGAATTGGATAGGGGACATGCTATGGATTTGCTCCTCTTGGACTTCAGCAAGGCTTTTGGCTCAGTGCATCACAGACACTTGCTGAAAAAAGATGGAGGATCTGGCTACTTGGTAGGTAACTGGCTAAAGGGGAGGCAGAAGAGGGTTGTAGTTAACAGGGTTAAGTCAGCAGAGCGTGAGGGCATGAGCAGGGTACCACAGGGATCTGTTCTGGGACTGGTCTTCATCAATATGTGCATTAGTGACACTGGTGAGGGTATCCAGAGCAGGCTG
Source organism: Neoceratodus forsteri (assembly GCA_016271365.2). Classification (NCBI taxonomy): domain Eukaryota; kingdom Metazoa; phylum Chordata; order Ceratodontiformes; family Ceratodontidae; genus Neoceratodus; species Neoceratodus forsteri. The sequence goes on along the minus strand of CM057450.1, from coordinate 1,271,965,554 downwards.
TGTCTCTTTGCAGATGACACTAAGCTCTGTGGGAGGATGGATAGCAATGAGGGAATTGGAGAAATGCAAAGTGATGTACAAAAGCTAAAGGGGTGGTCTAAGGTTTGGAAGTTTTAATTCAATGCCAAAAGTGCAAGATAATCCACCTAGGGAACAGGAACCCCAGGATAGAGCACTGGATGGGCGGAGTAAGACTTAGCATTATGGCTGAGGAACAGGACCTTTTAGTTATCATCAGTGACTCCCTCAAGCAACTGAGTCAGTGTAACATGCAAATATAGCAAAGCAAGTAGGATGCTGGGATGTATTGGTAGGAGTATTGATAGCAGGAGGGAAGAGATAATACTTCCCCATATATAGATCCTTAGTGAGGCCACACCTGGGGTACTGTGCTCAGTTCTGGAGTCCTCCCTTCAGGCAGGATAGAGATATTCTGGAGACAGTGCAGCACAGAGTTACAAAAATCATTCTGGGCCAACAGGGCAGGTCCTGTGAGGAGCACCTCAAAGCATTGAACATGTACTCACTGGAGACCAAAACGGAGAGGGAAGATATAATCAAGACTTTCAAGTTTCTTAAAGGGATGAATAAGGTGAACTGTGGGGAAATATTTAGCTTGAATACTAGTTCAAGGTCACATGGACATGAGTAGAAACTGATAGGAGGGAAGCTCAGAAGGGACATGAGTAAGTATTTTTTACAGAAAGGGTGGTGGAATAGTCTGCCTGCTGAAGTGGTGGGTGCTAAAACTCTTGGAGGGTTCAAGCACACCTGGGATAGAATGAAAAGTATAGTGATTCTTTGGGGTAGCAAAAGCTGGTAGGGGAATGGGGGTAAAGATGGAGACGGCTAAGACCCTGAAGAGACAGTAGGTCCAAGGGCTAAATAGGGAACTCTGGCAGACTGGATAGACCGTTGGTCTTTTTCTGCCATCATTTTCTCTGTTTCTAGGTAAGAAGCAGACAGGTTAACAAAGTACTGGGGAGGTAAAGTATATCATTCTACATGCAATTAAATCCACAGGGGTATCACTTGAATAACAATAATAATAATAGTAATAAAAATAAAAATTAAAACTAACATAAATTAAGTCAAATGCAGAGGGAAGATACATTATAACTTCTAGTAAATGTAATAATCATAAGTTAATATTTGCCTCATTATGTGCCCCAAATCTAAATAATCCTGATTTCTCCATGGATTTCTTCTTTCCCTCACACTGTTGCCACAGTCATTTCTTATAGAAGACTTCTCTCAGGTTCTAGATGCAGATACTGATACACCTCCACATCTAGGAAAGAAACAAGTTATTGAAGAGAACATTACCTTATAAGTAAGGGTATTCGGACATACTCAAACATAATTTTGCGAGCTACATGGACACATGTCTTTAATGCTTAGTAACAACCTATGAAACATTTGAAGAGTTAAAATTGAGACATGGGAGTTCTTTCATCCACAGAACAAAATATGCTTTTTTCTGTCATAGATTTAACACCTATTCCAGAATTGACATATTAATTTCCTATCTACGTTGCCTCATGGATAACAACCATACATTATTACCACTTAACATTTACTGACCATGCACCCCTCCATGTAACCTTGGCATCCTGGGACACCACAAAAACATTAGAAAATTAAAATTAGATACAATTTTTTAAAACACAAACTCTGCAAATGAATTATACACAAAGAAAGTAGCCTTTTTAACCTAATTTAGCATCGGGAGTCTCATTAATTCTGGTGTGGGACACATATAAAGCATTAATAAGGGAACCAAAGTCACATAATAAACATAGAAGATGAAATAAGAAAAAAAAAACAGAGGAGTTAAAACTTCAACTCCAACAAGCCCAAAAGAAACGTTCTAAGACTAGCTTATACTTCATAAGAAACTGGAGAATCTAACTCCAAAATACTGTATAACAAAATTCAGAACAAATAAGTCAAAAGACTGATACTTTTAACCAAAACAAAATATCATTTTCATCCTAAAAATATCAGGGGAAATGTTAGCTTATCTACTGAAAGAAAGAAAATGCAGAGAGGGAGATAAATACCAAAGAAGCATAAATCTCTTCAATTTAGGAAGATATTAGTAATGTCTTTTATAAACATTATCAAACTTCATATACATCTGAATTCTCTGAAGAAAAACTTAAAGATCTAAATAAAACAAAAATAGATATTCAAACTCTCTCCCTAATACACACCACTGATTTTGATAGACCAATACAATATTAAACAGTTAAAGACAGGAACGTCTCCAAGCCTGGATGGTATGTATGTATGTATGTATTTAATTAATTCTTGGATTGTAATATCTTTGAGCTGAAAACTCATTTACAAAGGATCCATGTCATAACTACAAACAATGAGACAAACAATACAAATAAGAGAATAGAAACATTTGTCATACAGAGAAATAGGCATATTTTGCTGAATATGGCAGGCAGAAGTAAATCAGTCTGAGCTGACCTTGCTGGGTTTCAAAAAATACAAGAGAGCATCAGATAAACTGGTGCACAGTGAGTCTAACAAAGTGAGCAGCATTTTCACATTATTGCAGCATTGTTTCAAGCAGGAGAGAACCAGTCAGTGTTGACCTAGTCTGGAATAGGGGTGGGTGATGGGGCAGAGAAGGTAAGACATGGAGGCAAGACGAGAGGGTAGGGGTTGAGGGGTGGTGGCCAGGGGGAATGACCGTATGTGGTGATGGCAGCAGGAGGGGGTGGGGTCAAGAGAGGGGGTGGAGACAGTGGCAGGTAGGGAGGGGAGGATGAGAGTAAGGGGGAAATAGAGGGGTAGGGGTAGGTGGGATGATGATGGAGGGAGGAGGTGGGGTAATGCTAATTAGGAATGGCAGTTACAGATGCAAAGTGTGGTTAGGTGATGGCAATGTTTTCTCTTAAAGGGTCCTAGTTCAGGTTCAGACATTATGTCATGGGGAGGTCATTTAGCCAACAAGGTGCATGATAGGCAAAGGACTGCTGAGCTTGTGAGATTTGACAGAAGGGAACTTGGAGAGACTGGTCATGCCTCGCGTCCGATGAGGATTGTTCACTGGCATGAGGAGTTGCTGGATTGCCGGATGGGTTAGGCCTAGGCAGGTTTTCTTCCCAAGCAGACATACTTGGTATTACATCTTGCCATTTAGGTGCAGCCAATTGGCCTGAGAATATAAATCACAGGTATGTGTAAGCCTGTGGGCTCTGGTTATTAGCCTACATGACTTGTTTAGTGCTGTTGATCCTTTTAAGAGTTGCATTTATTTAAATATGTTTCACCAGTAAACAAGCAGAGCCCAGCAGGCTCATTTCCAGTTTCAACCTGTGGGATGGGGAAAGAAGGATGATTATAGGGAAGAATATACTCACGTACATTCTCTTAAATACAGATTACAGTAACCCCTCGGTGTAGCGAACCCCGCTATAGTGAAAATCTGGGTATAATGGATGACTCTCATAGCTCCCAGTGTTTTGACTCAGAGACCAATGTTGTTCAGTAATTTTTTATTATTTTATGCTCAGAACAAAACATACAGTGCATAAAATAAATACCATATTGTGAACTACATCGATCTCCGAGTCGAAAGAGTGGGAAGTGTTTTACTAAGTGCAAGCAAATGGCTCCTGATACGGTAACTTCAGCCTCATTCCCCGACTCCCATTCCCACTCTGACCAGCTTCTCTCTGCTCCACCCGCTATCTTCAAACCATGGTTTCTAAAACAGCTGCTCATGCCCACTGGATCCTAGTAGCCCCCTCCATCTGTAGAAGTCTCCATGTGGTTGAGTGATGCTTTCGCTTTCATCCAGCTCATATGCCTGCTCTCACTCTTCACATAAGCCCCAAACAGGTACAATTCTACAACTCAGTATTTTTTTAAATAACAGTTTTGCAGCCAGCACACTAAAGCTGACAACCATCTGTATTTCCATGGAGCACAAGTCACACAGTGATGCCGACAACCATATGCATCTCTAAGGAGCCCAAGTTAAAAAACTGGTACCACTGCTCCTTATCCCATAGTCTCCAGTGTTTAAATATAAAACCACAGTACTCCTCACACACACTGTATTTATTTAATATATTATTTGTTTTATTTGATTTATTAAATTTTTAAAAAGACTGGTTACTGTGTAAGGGAGCGGCAACAGTAAAATACTACAGTGCTATGCTTACTGTGAGGTGTATTTCAGTGTCCCTCGCTGTAGCAAATTGAAAGCTATAACGAATGCAGGTTATGGCTCCCAAATCATTCATTATAGTAAAGGGTTACTGTACAATACAAAGTCAAAAGTGATACGATGTGTGTTGTGCAAAACAATGAAGTAATAATAAGAAACTGCTGTTTGAATACAGTGTAAAGTATGTGCAGTAAAGTACAATGCAAGTATCCTTGAGATATGGTAGTACAGAGAATGTCAAAGAACTGGGCAATTAAATTACATTGAGTCCTTTGGTTGACAGATGGGACACACACAAGCTGCATAGTGCATGCAGTCCAGAAATACAGTATCAGATCTATGTCAGATGCAACCAGAGGAAATAAGTCTGGGGCAGCTGGGGTAAGACACTGAAGAGGAGTATTGAGTCTTGATTAACATCTTGCATGAGAAGTAAGTAGGAGATGTGGTGATATTAGCAGGAAGGCTGTTCCATAGGGAGGGGAGTCTGTAGGTAATAGAGGCTTGCCCTAGACTGCACCTGGAGCAAGGAGTTTGGAATCATCAGCCCTCCTCAGACCTGAGTAAGTAGATGAGGTTTGTTGCCAGGGTAAAGAGTTTCAAGAGGTATCTTAGGAGTTTACCAGACCAATACCTAGCACCTCCTAGTGCTGTGTGCAATGTGCCTTGATGAGGGAGGCACCCACCTAAGCTGTATACCAATAGACTTCTACAAAGAATGTAATATCACACCTGGTTCTCCACACATGGGCTGGTCCATAACATCAAAAAAAATAAATAAATCCATGGTTTTCTCCGGGATCAGGAAAAATACCAATTTTGATTTTGACCTCTCTGATGACGGTAACCAGATCAAAAGGGTCCTAGCATTCAAGAACCTTGGAATAGTCCTTGACAGCCACCTCAGCTTTGAAAACCATATTATTCCCTGATCTCTGAAGCGCACCAATGACTCAGTATGCTGTACCGTGTTAGGCAATTCCCCCCTCCAACACTAGATCCCGACTAGCTAACTCCCTCTTCCTTCCCCTCCTTGACTACCGCTCTCCATTATATTCTCCCTCTCCCTCCTCAAAGAACTTTTTCAGACTGAGATCGACCCACCACAGTATCCTCAGGTTTGTCTCTGGTCTCCCAAGGTTAACACAACATTGCACCCTATACAGAGCAACAGTCTCTCCCTTGATGACAGGCTTACAAGCAGAACCTGCACTTTCCTTCTCCCTGATAGTACCTCCTCCCTTTTCTCATTGCCCTCACAACCCAATTTCCCCAGACACCACAATAACTGTTTCTTCTCAATCCCACTCTTTTGCACCTTGAAGGGCCAACACTCACACTCACCCACAGGGGCCCAACCAGGGATCTTCAACACCCTCCCCCATTCTCTTGACCAAACATTCATCTGTCACTACATTCAAGGCAATCTCACCAAATGTCTACTCAACAAATCGCAATGCAACTCTTCCTAACTCACTCCTTTTCTTGAACACACCTATCAACCTATTCATTCTGCTTCATTTGTAGATAATTCATGTTTTGCATAAAATCCAGACTACTTTAGATGCTTATTTATTCCTATTGTTTAGTAGAATATTTCTATCCTCATACTTATAGTTGGACTGTCCTTGCCTTGCCCTCTTAATTGCTGTAAAAATGCTGTTTTGATTTGTTATACTGGTTGCTTGTGAAAACGGGTAGTATTGCTCACATGCCTATCAGTATAAATATAAATAAATAAATAACATCTTGATATCATCTCTGCTGTGTTTCTTTAACTCATTTATGATGTCTCAGAGCATCATTTGATGAAGGCCTTATCCTGGCCATACAGAAAAAAGACAAACCACCTATTAAACATTCTTCATTCAGAACAATTTCAGTTAAACTCTAATTATAACATTTTCACAAAAATTTTAGCAAACAGGTTAGAACCTTATCTACACATTTAATCAACACTGATTAGGTGGGCTTCTTCAAAAGAAGGTAGGGACATAACATCAGGAATGCATTTAATGTCATTATTGGAAATGAGGAAGATAATGCATTGTTGGTGTGCCTGGATACTGAAAAGGCATTTGAAACATTTGAATGGCTTTACTTAACAAAGGTTTTGAAGAAGGCTGGATTTGGAACAATTTTTAGAAGGTGGATCCAAATGATCTACTCAGCCCCCACAGTTCTTATCACTACTGTACTAATAATTTTACGTCCCCCAATTTTAAGTTAACAAGAAGAACTAGTGTAGGCAAGGGTGCCAAATATCCCATTTGCTTTTTGCTTTATCATCAGAAAGAACCCTGGGCAAATAAAATTCAAAACAAAGAATCAATAAAAGGATATAAAAGGTCAACATACTGTACTATAAAACTCTCACTTTCTGCAGATGATACACTTTTATATATTTCTAATCCTTTGACAATAATTCCTCTGCTTCTAGATACAGTTTCAGAATATGGCACTCAGTCTGAGCTGAAAATAAACTGGTCTAAAACAGAAGCCATAGCAGTTAATACAGATAAGATAAAGATACCTGACTGGGAACTCCCGTTTAACATTTCTAAAAACAAAATAAAATACTTGAGAATACAATTTACTAATGATTTAAATAACTTCAGGAAATACAGTCTACTATTTACAAAAATTTAACAAGATTTAGAAAAATGGTCAGATCTCTGACTCTCTCTACTAGGTGGACTCCACGTAATAAAACTGAATACACTCCTGAGACTACTTTATATATTTAAGTCTACTCCTGTGGATCCTGAAGTACAGTTTTTTCACAAGTAGAACAAATTATATCTAAGTCTCTTTGGAAAAACAAGCGACCCATATTACATATGAAACAGCTGAATACTTTGCATATGAGAGGAGGATTAGAATTACCCCATTTTCCAAATTATGTTTCTTCTCATCCATGCTAGAATGGATGTACAGTATGAATGGTTAAATGAACAGGCACATTATGGAATATACTGTAAATTAGATATAAATACTCAGTTGAAAAAGATATCAGATATTATATATGAACAATAAGAAGGGATAGATTGCAGTGCAGGAGCAACATACTTGCTGATATGGCATATGAAATTTGAATAAAGGTAAATAAAAGTATTAACCATGTACATTACATCTCACATCATATGATGTCATTCACATATTTGGAACTGTCTAGAACAGTATGCCCTGCAAGTCCATACTGTACCTGTCATTTGGTGGGCGGCCTGGTGGTATGCGGGTGGGTTGTTGCTGCCTGCCGATGATGGGGGGGAGTGAGGTGGGCAAGGGGTTCTGTGTGGGTGGAGGTGGGGTGCCACTGGATCACCAGGGATATGTCTGATGGTGCTGTACCACAATCATGGTGATGGGTGGGGGGAACCACTAGACCACCAGGGACAGTCTTCCTTTACTTTATCGGGAACTCAGGAAGGAGGGGGACCACTTGACCACCAGGCAAAGGTCTTCTTTTACATATATTGGGGGATCAGGGGATCAAGAGGGTGGGGGGACCACTAGACTACCAGGGTCTGTCATGTTGTGATTCTACCATGATCACAGCTATGGGGCGGGGGATGCCCTGGGATCCCCACTGCATACGTCATGCTGTGCAGGGTGCCAGGTGCAAGTCACCAGGCTGCCCTGCACAAGGCATGCAAATGGGGCCATAATGACACACAAATGTCCCCATTTGTGCCTTGCATATATTATGGCCTCATTTGTATGCCCACCCACTGAATATCATGGGTGACATGCCTAGCACAACTGCACTTGTGCTGGCACATCCCTGTGCTCCCTATCTGTGGCTTGCACTGGCACAGTACCAGTACACCATGTGCAGTGCATGCCGTATTCAACGGTGCTGCGCCATGGTACATCACTGAGGAATATCACCTGGTCCTGGCCCCAGCGCATCCCAGTTGTGCTGCACCCAGGATTGCGCCACTGCCTGGCTCAGTCTGAATATCTGGCCCTTATGTATTAATTTGTAGGGTTAATCTTTTTCAATTCAGAATAATTCTGACATATTTATAGTAATAATAAAAACAGATACAAGATCTAAATTAATATCTAAAATGTATAAAATGATAATGTGGCAAGTGTGCCAACTGCTGGAATATTGCAGACAATATTATTTTTGTATCTTTTTTTCTGTTTAATGCATTAAAAAGGGTTACATGCAGAGAAACTTGGTTATGTTTCAAAGTTCCACAGAGGCCAGAACTAAGGGTTGCCAAAAGATGCCCATGTCTGTTTGTTTTTTAAAGGGTTACATGCACAGAAAATTGGTATCCTGTGATCTGAAAAAGACTTACTTGCCAGGAAGCTGAAAATTACATCTCAAAGGCAGAGTATCATAAAATGACAGGACTGGAATGTCCCTGGTTAGCTAATTATAGGGAACCAGGTGCAATGAAATCTCAGGATTGGAGAAAGCCATCTTCCCTTGTCATAAACTTACACTTCAAAGGAAAAGTGCTTTAGATTTCCAGGAACTGTCATTTTTATGAGGTGGCAGCAAGGATGAGGGAAGATAAAAGGATACTGAAACTGAAAAAGAGAATCTAACTAATCAATAATATGGTTCACTTAAAAATTTTGAACAGAGCAAGACAGACCCCTGCTGACCTAAAAAGATAAAGCTACAGACTGCCTGAACCCAAGGATTTAAAGCCCTCAGAGCAGGGCATGTGGCACATTTTTTCATGAGACACTCTAACTGTCACACACATAGCAAGACTGCACAGAGACAGACTAAGAACCAGTGAATGCTACAGAAGGACTTAAACTTGTGCAAAAAATAATTTATGTCTGGACTTTGATCATTCATGAACTAGGTAGAAACTAGACAGTTAAAAGATTACAGTGCATTTTTTTATGTACATTTTCCAACTTTTGTTTGGTTGTCTTGTAACCAAAATTTCTGAATCTTTTGTATAATAATTATTTAAGTAATTCAGTAAAGCACTTTGCTTTTAAAGCTGCCTGTGAGTGAGTTTGTGTGTGTAAAAAAAGGTAAGAGGTTTATTCAATTCTGAGACCAGCCTGTAATTGCTGAAGTGCTACCATCTGCTACCAAGACTAGGATCCTAAAAGGGAAGTCTGGGGCCCAAGTAGGGGAGATACTTAAGTCTTGGGAGGAGTCTGTAAGGGGGAACTAGGTGCTGCACACTCCATGGGAGAGGACACATTCAGGTTTATGAGAGCACACCCTGAAGAGCTCATAATGCCTGGGTCCCCCTTCCCAGTACAGCAACTGAGGAGGGTCTTAACCTGGCTACAGACTTCAGACTGTATTTTACCCTGACCCAGATTTTAAACAGGATGACCTGGGACCTCATGGTGAGTATTTAGTTGTGAATGCAGTGAGCACTCTAGGAGGACATGAGGAGGGTATTCCTGTTCTCTCCATCACATATTGTACTTAGGGGTGGGCACTGTGAGCTCAGTTGACCTGGTTCTCAGGAGTGGGTTCATGACAGATCTGGTGTGCAGTGGTGGGATTTGAGAGATCTGGTGGCATAGTGTTGTGATCCAAGAGATATTGGTGGCACAGGCATAGAGGATGGCTTCGAGGCCAGTGTATCAGATTGATAAACTAAAAACAATATACACACAAACAGGGCAGAGATTTTGAAAAAAGTCAAATTTGGTTACAGTATAAAGTACCCTACCCCATTTTTTTCAGTATAAGTATAGCAGTAGTTAGGGAAAAAGATTGCTTCCAACTACAGTGAATACACTGCGGACCATCTAAGGCAGTTGTGTCAGGAAAGAGGGGTCCAGTACAAGGGGCAAACCAAAAAGAACCTCATGGAGACTCTCATGGCAGCCAGTGAGCATGCAGCTGCCCTGAACTTCAAGTCATGGCAAGTGACTGAAAGGGACCAGACCTTGGGCATGGGGGTGCCAAGGGACATTGCAGCGTCCAGTCCCAGAAAGGAGGACAGCAAGACCAGAGAGAACTCAGAGCCACAGCACCAGGGGAAGGTCACCACAGAGCTGGAGCTAGAAGAGATCAGGCTGCAGCTGGGGATGAAGAAACTGGAGATGCGAAAAAGACAGCATCAGTGGGAACTTGTCATACAAGAAAGGAAGCTCCAGAGAGAGGCTGAGAGGGAGGAAAAGCAGCACCAGAGAGAGGCCAAGGAAAAAAGAAAGGCAGCTTCAGAGAGGGCTGAAGAAAAACAGCACCAGAGGGAGTTTGAGCTGTAGAGGCTAAGATTCCAATGACCAGTGCCAGAGGAGGTAAGTGCCAGGGGTGAACCTGAAACTCCGGGGCTGGGGTATAATTTAAATTCCAAATTAATAGCTGAATTTAAATAGGGGGGATATGGATGCATTTTTGAATACATTTGAAAAGGTCTGTATCCAGGCCAGGATACCCAGGGAGTCCTGAAGCTTTCAGCTATCCCCACTACTTACTGGTAAAGGGCACGGGGCACTAGGCCAAATGAACAGTAGCAATTACGAGAAACTTAAAGCTGCTTTGCTTCAAAAGTACAAACTAACTCCTGCAGTCTACAGGGTTAAATTCCATAAACTCTGAAAAAGCCCTGACTTGAGCTTTGAGGAACTCACCACAAAGCAACATCAGTTTTTGAAATGTTGGTGAGAGGGGGTGGAAGAAAACTCTGTGGGGAAAATTGAGGAGGTTGTACTTTTAGAGTAGTTCTTTTGGACTTGCCCAGCAGAGTTTAAAACCTGGCTAGAGGACTAAGATCTAAAAACAGAACAGCAAGCTGCTGAGCTCTTGGATCGCTATACCAGGAGCAGGCCTGTTCTGAAGGGAAGTAGAGCAGGTGTGGCAGGGCAAAAAGGGAGAAGCATGCCTTCAGGGAAGCTGAAACCCTCACTGCCTCCTCCAAAAGGGGGAAGCCCCAAGTTACAGTAGTAGCCACAGACATTGCCAGCTATTTCTAGATATTTCATGAAATTTCTGAAGAGTTTCTCTCTGCTGCCCCTACTGTGGAAATGCAGAAAGCAGCAGATATTTCTGGAAATATCACAGACATTTCAGGAAATAGCTGGCAGTATCTGTGACTGCTACTGTACCAAAAAGGGATTTCTCAGATAAAAGAAATGATGACTTTTGGTAACAGCCAGAGCATCTTGCTAAACAGTGTCCTCAAAAGGCACAGAATGTACAAAATGGTGCTTGAACAGAGTTGGGTGTACTGTGCATCCTTGAAAGCATGCTAGTAAACATGATGGAGCACATACACCCAGTTACTGTAAATGGGGTTCAGACCCATGGGTTAAGGGACTCGGGGGTGTCTCTTACCTTAGCAAAAGGGGATTTGGTTGGGCTTGAACAGCTTATACCTAATCAGCTTGTAACAGTGAGGGTATTCACTGGGGAGGAGAACACTCTGCCATTACCTAGTGTTCTCCTGGACTGGGGTGAAACAGGAGAGAGGGTGCAAAAAGTGGCAGTGGCAGACAACCTCGCCCTGGATGTGATTATAGGGAATAATCTACAGCAGGGGGTGGTGTGTGCAGTTACCCACATCCAGACAGCTAAGGCTGCTTCTGATTCCCTGAACCCCACAGAAGCCCCGGTGAGAAAAAATAGGAAGCTAGTTACCCAACCTGTGTGTCCCGACATGGAGAGTAGTGAAAGGGAGGCAGGACTTCCCCAAGTAGCCATGCAGCAAACAGCTACAGAAGGTTACTCTGAGGAGGGAGGGGTAACAAATGGTCAGAAGGCTAGGGATGGCAGTGAATCTTAATGCCCTGACACTAGAAAGTAATGGTCCAAATTCAAGTCCAGAAGGGCAAGCTGCAGGCTGAGTGGGAGGGGCCATGTAAGGTAGTCCGACAGGTCAATGACATAAATTATATTGTAGAACTGCCTGACAGGAGACATACCAGTAGGATGTACCATGCCAACATGATGAAGCCATATGCCAATAGGGCCAACATGGTATTTGCAGTGTGTAGTCCTGTGGAGGGAACGGATGAGGAAGACCCCCTCCTGGACTTGCTAGAGGAAAGGAAGTGGAAGTCATCTGTGGAGGCAATTAAACTGTTGACACAGCTGACCCCAAACAGTCCCAGGAAGTGAGGGAGGTTTTAGAGGATTTTGTCCCTTTATTTATGACCAAGCCTGGATGAACCCCCTTAGCAACACATGATGTAGATACGGGGACGCAAGCACCCACACAGCGGACAGCCTACCGGGTGTCTGAGGCCATCCTAAAGGACATTAGGAGGGAGGTAGATGAAATGCTGGATTTAGAATTAATCCAGATATTCCACAGTCCCTGGGCCTCACCCATAGTCCTCGTTTCCAATCTGTATCTCTCTACTTGCTTTGGTGTGGACTATCGTGGACTCAATGCAGTCACAAAGTATGATGCCCACCCAATGCCATGGATGGATGAACTACTGGATAAGGTAGGAGGGGTGACATACCTTACAACCATTGATTTTACAAAAGGGTACTGGCAGGTGGAGTTAACTGCCAGAGCTAGAGAGCAGTCAACCTTCATCACTCAAATAGAATTATTCAAGTTCTGGGTAATATCTTTTGGAATGAAGATCACCCCTGCCACTGTCCAAAGATTGGTCAACCAGTTGTCACATGGTACTGAAAAGTATGCAGTGGCATATCTGGGTGATATTGCCATCTTCAGTACTAGTTGGAAGGAACACCTGTCCCACTTGAAGGAAATGTTGGGCAGGATACAGAGAGCAGGGCTCACTGTCAAGGCTGAAAAGTGCCAGGTGGCTATGGCGGAGGTGGCATACATAGGCCATGTAGTGGGGTGGTGGCAGCTTTGTCCTAATCAAGCAGTAAATTGAGGCAATAAAAGCGTGACCCATGCCAGTAACCCAGAAGCAGGTTAGGAGCTTTCTTGGGACTGCAGGGTACTGCTGAAAGTGTTTGCCCAATTACAGTACCCTGGCAGCCCCCCATCTAGCTTGCTCAAGAAAAGACAGCCCAAAAGGGTAAAGTGAGAACCAGCCTGTGAATGAGCCTTCATATGGCTAAAAGAGGCACTGTGCAGTGCCCCTGTGTTGGCCAGTTTAGAGTACACTTGGCAATTTGTAGTTCAGACAGATGCCTTGGATGTGGGGATTGGAGCAGTCCTTGGCCAGACATCTAATTAGGGAAAAGACCATCTGATAGTGTACATTAGTAAGACATTACTTCCCTAGGAGAAGGCATATTCCACAGTTGAAAAGGAATGCCTTGCACTGGTATGGGCCCTGAAGAAATTAGAGCCATACCTCTATGGGAGACACTTCAAGGTACAGACCAATTACAACTCCCTGGTATAGTTAAATCAGATGGGTAAAACAAATGGACACCTACTCCAATGGAGTATTGCCCTACAGGCCTAAGACATGACAATTACCCAGAGGGTCAGGTCAGCAAACGCAAACATAGATGGCCTATCTTGATAGTTAGAACAGTGAAAAGAATTATGGAAACTCTACCATACGATAGGGGCGTGTTCCCATAAATTCAGTCTAAGGTGAGAGGGATGTGGCGAGTTTACTAACTGCTCAAATACTGCAAGCAATATTGTTTTTGTATATTTTTTTCTGTTTATGCTTTAAAAAGGGTTACAGGCAGAAGAACTTGGTTATGTTTCAAAGTTCCACACAGGCTAGAACTAACGGTTGCCAAAAGATGCCCATGTTTTTTTAAAGGGTTACATGTAGAGGGAACTGGTATCCTGTGATCTGAGAAAGGTTTATTTGCCAGGAAGCTGAAAATTACATCTCAAAGGCAGGGTACCGTAAAATGACAGGAATGAAATGTCCCTGCTTAGCTAATTATAGGGAATCAGGTGCCATACAATCTCTAGATGGGAGAAAACCTTCTTCCCCTATCATAAACTAACACTTCAAAGGAAAAGTGCTTTAGATTTCCAGGAACTGTCATTTTTATGAAGTGGCAGGAAGAATGAGGGAAGATCAAAGGATATTGGAACTATAAGAGAATCTAACTAATCAATAATATGGTTCAATTAAAAATCTTGGACAGAGCAAGAGAGATCCCTGCTGACCTAAAAAGATAAGGCTACAGACTGCCTGAACCCAGGGTATTTATAGCCCTCAGAGCAGGTCATGTGGCACACTTTTCCATGGGACACTCTTTCTGTCACACACCAAGCAAGACTGCACAGACACAGATTAAGAACCAGTGAATGCTACAGAAGGACTGACACTTTTGCAAAAACTAATTTATGTCTGGACTTTGATCATCCACGAGCCGGGTAGATACTAGACAGTTAAAAGTGTATAGTGTGTTTATCATGTATATTTTCCAACTTTTGTTTTATCTTGTAACCAAAATTTCTGAATCTTTTGTATGATAATTAAGTAATTTAGTAAGGTACTTTGCTTTTTAAGCTGCCTGTGAGTGAGTGAGTTTGTGTGCGTAAAAAGGTAAGAGGTTTATTCAGTTCTTAGACCAGCCTGTATATCTACTGAACTGCTACCATCTGCTACCCAGATTAGAATCCTAAAAGGGAAGTCTGGGGCCCAAGTAGGGGAATACTTAAGTCTCAGGAGGAGTTTGTAAGGGGGAACTAGGTGCTGCACACCTTGTGAGAAAGGACATAATCAGGTTTATGAGGGCAAACCCTGAAGAACTTGTTAAGCCTGGGTCTTCCCCCCAGTACAGCAACCAAGGAGGGTCCTAACATGGCTACAAACATGAGACTGTATTTTAACCTTACCCACATTTTAAAGAGGAAGACCTGGGACCTCATGGTGAGCGTTCAGTTGTGAACACAGTGAGCACTATAAGAGGACATGAGGAGGGTATTCCTGCTCCTTCCTGTCACTGATTGCACTTAGGGGTGGGCACTGTGAGCTTAGTGGACCTGGCCCCCAGGAGTGTGTTCATGACAGCTAATAGATAATCTTAAGATTGACCTCACTAAACTAAAAGATGGGTGACAAAAATAACTTAGTATCTCAGTTTTGGAGGAAAAATTATCTGAAGTATGTGCCTCATAGCATATAACCAAAAATGATAGAGTGAATCACATCCAGTTTTACACAATGCACAGAAGAAAAAATTACTCACCTTAGTAATGTTGTTTCTTCTAATGGAGTCTTGCTATATTATGACATATTTAGTATAACCCCAGGTTAGAACTGCTCCGGAGGTGAAAGAGTTAACTTTCCATGCAGGGCATGGAATCTTGAGCACAAGCTCGGTTGAACACTCTGTCTGTTGTAGCTCAAACTTAAACTGTCAGATCTTTATGAGCAAAAACTCACTAAGGTTCTGTGTGGAAGCCGTAAACCTACACTAGCCACTGGCTACTAACTACAAAAACACATTTTTGATCTTGATCCCAAAACAAAGACTCAAGTCGGGGGATTCAAGAAAGAAAAAATAAGCAACACCTAAGCACCCTAGAAAGGGTGAAAATAAAGTGGGCATCAATGAAGTGCCAACATTGCACTGCCCACCCATATCCCAAAATAGAGGTTCTGAGAGGGGCTGGGGGAGGTCATAATATAGCAAGACTCCATTAGAAGAAACAACATTACTAAGGTGAGTAATTTTTCTTCAAAACAACATGAAGTCTTGCTATATTATGACATATGCAGACTACAGCAGTACCTCCATGGAGAAGGGACAGAACCTACTTGGGAAATAGGCTCTGAAGCACAGCTGTGCCGAATCGAGCATCACTCCTAGCCTGGATATCCAGGGAGTAATGCTTAGTAAAAGTGTGAACTGTTTTCCAGGTAGCTGCTTGACATATCTCTACGATAGGAATGTCCCTGGCAGCAGCCAGAGACACAGCTGTACCTCTGGTAGAGTGAGCCCTCAGGCCTGAGGGAGGAACCTTACCCAGTTTTTCATAGCAGAACTGGATACAAGAGACAATCCACCTGGCAATGGATCTTTTAGTGGCAGGTTTCCCATTACCACCCTCACCATAACTGAGGAACAATTGGAGGGATTCGAACCTGTGACCCTCGGTACGTTCTATATAGTAACTAAGGGCTCTTTTGACATCTAAACTGTGCAATCTCCTCTCACCAGAGGAGGAATGGTCAGTGAAGTACACAGGAAGAGACATGGATTGATTAAGGTGAAAGTCTGAAACCACCTTAGGCAAAAACTTCCTGTTAGTCCTGAGGACCACCTTATCCCTATGAAAGGAGATAAAATCAGGCTCCACTGACAATGCTTGTAGCTCACTTATGCGCCTGGCAGAGGTGATGGCTACCAGAAACACAGTTTTCCAAGTCAAGTACTAAGCTCTGCTGAAGACAATGGCTCAAAGGGGTTGCATAAGCTGAGTGATGCAAATATTAAGATCCCAAGCAGGGCAGGGTCCCTGAATGGGGGTTGGTGTGAAGCAACCCTTTAAAAACTTGGAGAACACAGGGTGAGCTGAAAAGAAGAGGGCTTACCTGCTGATAAGAAGGCAGACACAGCTGCCAAGTGCACTTTTAGGGTAGCTGGTCTCAGCCCCAAGGAATTCAAATGCACCAAATAATCCAGGATCGTGGGCACGCCAGCAGATTCTGGGGAAATATGTTTACCAGCACACCATATGGAAAATCTCTTCCATTTTGAATTATAGGTAGCCCTGGTGGAAGGCTTCCTAGAGGCCTTCAATATATCCAATACACCTTGGGAAAGGTGTAGGTCAGCAAACTCTAACTCTTCAAGAGCCATGCCTTGAGATTGAGAGATATGAGGTTCGGATACCAAACCCTCCCCTGGGCACAGGTTAAGAGATTGTGATTCCTGGGAAGACACAGGGGAAGGTGGACTGCTAAGGACATGAGGAGTGGGTACCAGGGCTGCCTGGCCCAATCTGGAGCAATCAGGATCATCTTGCAGGATTGAGATCTGATTCTGACTAGCACTTTGAAAAGAAGGGGGAAGGGGGGAAAAGCATAGAAAACTTCCCTTCCCAACTGAGGAGGAAGGCATCCAGAGGGACTGAGCCCAACACTGGGGGCCTGCAGCGAAAAAGAAGTTGGTGATTGTCTGGGGCTGCAAAGAGATCTATTTGCAGGGTGCCCCATCTGGCAAATACTACCTCCAGTACTAGGGGGTCCAGTGCCCATCATGATGGCCCTGGAAATCCTGCTGACAGCATCTGCTAGGACATTGTCCTTGCCTGGGAGGTGAACTGCCCTAAGGGAGGCGTTCAGAGAATAAGCCAGAGACCACAACTTCATTGCTTCGGTGCACACGGCCGTAGACCGAGTGCCCCCTTGCTTGTTGATGTACCACATTGTAGTGGTATTGTCTGTTCTGACCTGAACAACCTTGTTCTGAACAGATGTGGAAAAAACCTGGAGTGCTAGAAAAACTGCTCTGAATTCCAGCAAATTGATGTGGAGCAGAGATTCCTGAGGGGACCACAGCCCCTGGGTGGAAAGGTCACCCATGTGAGCTCCCCACCCCAAGAGGGATGCATCTGTAGTAAGGGTCAAGGAATGAGACTGGGTAGTGAAGGGAACCCCCTGTCTCAGATTGTTCTGATTCTGCCACCACTGAAGGGCCTGGATCAGGGTTCGAGTCACTGGAATCAATTTGGTTAGAGGATCTGTCCTTTGAGACCAAAAGGCTCTCAAATGGAACTGTATGTCCCTCATCAGAAATCTCGCTCCCTGCACTACTGCTGTAGAAGCAGCCATGTGCCCCAGAAGCTGTAGAAAATGCCTTGCTGGTCGAGAGACCTGCAGGGTGAAGGAAGAGGCCAGAGACACCAGGGTCCTTGCTCTTTCCAGAGGAAGGAAAGCTCTGACTTCTTTTGTGTTCAGTTCTGTGCCTATGAAGATGAGAAGCTGGACAGGCTCCAGAACTGACTTTGGAAGATTGAGAAGGAAACCTAGAGATGTAAGCAGTTGCTGGGTTACTTGTAAGTGTAGTTTGACCTGTTCTGGAGACTGGCCTACAATGAGCCAGTCGTCCAGATAAGGAAAGATGGCAATCTTTTGCCTTCTTAAATGAGACTGCTACTGCCAGGCATTTTGTGAACACCCTCGGGGCCGAGGTGAGGCCGAAGGGCATTGCTCTGAACTGGTGATGGCCTGAGGCAGTTCGAATCTGAGGTACTTTCGATGGGAGCTTCTGATGAGAACATGGAAGTAGGCATCCTTGAGGTCCAGGGAGGCTAGCCAGTCCCCTGGCCTTAGAGAAGGTAAAATAATCCCAGGGTCACCATTTTGAACTTTGGTTTTAAAAGGTGCTTGTTTAGATACCTGAGATCCAGGATGGGCCGCCATTCTCCTGTCTTTTTTGGGGTAAGGAAGTACCTGGAGTACAACCCTTTGCCCTGGTGTATGGGTGGAACCCTTTCCACAGCTCTGAGAGCCAGGAGGGAAGAAACTTCTGCTTCCAGGGCAAGTGCCTCTGATGGGTTTGCAGGTGGAAAAGACCTGGCTCTCATCTTCAGAAATTTTTTGAAGCTGAGAACCAGTCCTGGCTTACTACTTCCAGGACCCACTTGTCTGATGTTAAAGACTTCCAGTCCTGGACAAAGTAAGCCAGCCTGCTACCGGTAGTGGAGAATCGGCCCTGGCCCCCAGGAGCCTGTTTTGCAGGGCTTTGGGTTGAGGGGTAGAAGCAGGCTTACTAGAACCCTTCTGCCCTTCCTCTAAAGAACCCCCTCTGGGCATAAGCAGAAGAGGAGGCCTGGGCTTGGTAAAAAGGCCTATGAAAAGGCCTGCCCCTGCCCCTGACATGCTGTCTTTGAGGAGTGACTTGCCTTTCTTTGGCCTGTGCACTCCTATAGGTGGTCCTATACTCATCCATTTTCTTCATATAATTCTCTGTCTGCTCCCCAAACAGAGAACTGCCCACAACAGGAAAATCCATAGCCTTAGACTGAGTATCCTGTGACAGGGCAGTACATCTGAGCCAGGCCATTCTGTGAAGAGACACAGATGTAGCCATGACTCTTGATGAAGCATCATTATAGTCTACTGCAGCATGAAATTGCACCTTGGATGCCTCAATACCATCCGCAGCCACCTGCTCCAGCTCCCTGGCAAGCTGGTCAGGGGCCTGTTTTGCTAAGGCCAGGACAGTATCCCACCTGGATTTCTGGTACCTAGCTGCATAAGCCATATAATTTGCCTGTCTGAGTCCCAAAGATGCTGCCATGTACTGTTTCTTTGCCATGGCATCCATCCTCCTGGAATCCTTTTCAGGAGGGTGAGAGGCTAGAGGAATATTAGCCTCGTCACAGGCTGCAGCCTGCACTACCCCCACATGGCTGCACTGCTGGGAGAGGAACTCCGTATCAGAGCCTGATAAAGCATACCTCTTGTCCATCCTTTTATCCACAGGAGGATAGAATGAGGAGTTTTAGAATTTTTACTGTCTGTTTCCTAAAAGATTTGTGCAAGGAATAGACAGTCTCCTAGACTCTGGAATATCCATCATTTCCACAAAATCAGGCTCTTCTTTATCATCAACAGCTTCCTCAACAGGGAGTTGCAGAGTCTCAGCAACTTTCTTGTAAAACGAAAAATGAGAAGGGGACTCAGATAGCCTGGGGGACACTCCTGAGGGTCTGTCTGGAGAGATGTCTGGTTCAATGGGCACATCCAGACTTTCAAAATCACACTCACTCTCCTCATACCCCTCCTCCCCTTCCTCCGGTTCATAAAAATCGTCAAAATCATAATCTTGAACCGGGGGAACCGTCCGAACCGAGCGCTTCCCTAATGGTGTCGGTTCAGACGGAACGGGGAAAGAGACTGGACAATTTGAATAGCTTTGGCTATTTCCTCAGCGGTTGGAGAAAGAACTTTTGGCCCCAAACTAGCTGACTTTCTAGTCCTTTTAGTTGGAACCGGCTCCTCAGAGCTGGCTCTTCGTTTGCCCGAGGAAGTATCGCCCTGGTCAGAGGGCACTCCAGGTTCGGTTGGAACCGAACCGGGCTGGCCATCCGGGTCAGCGGACTTTTGGCCTCCCTTTCCCTGAGCCTACCAACTCTCTTTTCCACGGTGGCAGCAGGAAAATTCTTACAAATCTGGCAGTCTGCATTGAGGTGGTCAAATCCCAGACAATATACACAAGTGGTGTGTAGGTCGCAGCCTAGAAGCTTCCCACAGAAGCCACAGTGCTGAAACCAGTGGGTCCGGTTTTTCTTTTGGGTTTCTCAGACATAGTGCCAGCCTAACCAAAACTTGCCCGTTAATGGCAATCCGCCAAGCAAGACTCTCTTATCAGTTCCCAACCGTGTCACGGGTCGTGGAAAAAACCGTAATAAAATCCGTGTTTTAGAACTGATAAGAACCGGGAACCGCACTCTAAAGGACTAGAAAGTAATTTTAAACCCAATCTGATCGGTTCAAACCAAACCGAAAAGATGTTTACAAGTTCCACACAGAAGAAATAAACAAAAGCCTATCTATTACTTACAATACCACAGACAGAGCTTGAACCGACGATTGCGGTTAAATTTCGGTAAAATAAACCAAGAATTACACTTTAAAACCGACAAACGAACCGAGCAGCAGGAGGAATCTCTGGAGCGACTGTTCAGTGAGGCAGAGTAAAGAATCTGACAGTTTAAGTTTGAGCTACAACAGACAGAGTGTTCAACCGAGCTCGCGCTCAAGATTCCGTGCCCTGCATGGAAGTTAACTCTTTCACTTCCGGAGCAGTTCTAACCTGGGGTTATACTGCATATGTTATAATATAGCAAGACTTCATGTTGTTTGAATCTACTATTCCCCATCCTCACTTAATAAACCCAACTCATTCATTTCACCTTTATGCAATAGATGCTCTACAGAAAATGGAAACATTTCACGTCATGTTAAATGTACACTTTTTGATGCTTCCCACCAACAGATTTTTTTAAATTATTAACTTAATGCTTAATACTAATTTAAAACCAGAACCAGAATTATGTGTTTTAGGCACTTCATCCAACTAGCTACTTCCTACTCCCCCCTCCTCCACCACCACCGCCACCAAACAGCTGGACATTGCAATTCTAAATGTAAAAAGATGCAATACAAGAGCATGGGAAAAATCCAGTTTCTTCATTTTTCCCTTTAGAAAACTCTGCTTCTAGAAAGCATGTTAATTGAAAGACTTTTTATAAACCAAACAAACATAAAAATTAAATGACCTTATCTGGAAACTGCTTATACAATTGGTAGAAACAAATAACATTTATTGGATTAGCTGATATTTTCTGGCAAACATAGAATTGAATGTTACTGATTTAAATTTATAACTGTTTCAAATTGTAATGAATGAATATGTGTTATAATTTTACTAATGAATGTATTGTACTAGTTATTGAATAATCCCAATAAAAAGGAGGCATGGCTCTGTTGGTCTTTCTTTTAGTTTCTTCAGGATGGAGTGTGTGCTGTGCAGTGGCAGAGCACAGTCTGGAACACCATGCAGAGTGGCGTTGGGAGCAGAGTGCAAAGTGTAGAGTGCAGTTGGGCATTTGGTCCAGAATAGTGGCAACAGAGGCATAGTGCTTGCAGTTGGAAAGCCACTATGGTTCTCTATGGAGGTAGGGCAAAGGAAGAGAAGGAAAAGAACAGCATTTAGAAAGTATAAGGTGAACCAGAAGGATGAACATGGGGGTATATCTGGCAAAACAAAGGGAGACAGGAAGGAGGGTGAAGGCAGCTAAAGAACTAACAGAGGAAACAATAGCTAAGGAGGTCAAAAAGGAGGGCAAACCTTTTTCAGGTATGTGGGGGAAGAGAATGACAAGAGAAGGGATGGTGAGAACCAGGAGGGCAAGGGGGACTACACAGAAGAAGATCAAGAGCAGGCAGAAATACTAAATGATTACTTCTGAATGGTCTTCACAGTAGTGGGTGGGGGGATGGACCAGTATACTGTAGTAAGTGCCAAGGAGAGGGGGGAGTGGACACAAGTCCATTCTCAGTTGAGAGGGTCCAAAAGGCATTGGAAACTTTAAAAGAGAATTAGACAATGGGGCCAGATGGAATTCATCCAAGGAACATAAAGGAACTGAGAGCATTAATGGCCACCCATCTGGCAGTACTTTTTAGCACCTCAGTGGACATGGTGAAAGTTCCAGAGAATTGGAGGAGGGCCAATGTGATTCCTCTGCACAAAGGTGGCAGTAAGGAGGATGCTAGCAACTACAAACCAGTCAGTTTCACCTCAGTGGTGGGGAAGTTAATGGAAATACTACTGATGGAGAGGCTTGTGGAGCACCTGGAGGCAAAATGACTGCAGGACAACCGGCAGCATGGTTTCACATGTCAGACTATTCTCATAGATTTCTTTGACTGGGTTATCAGGGAGGTTGATCCAGGGAAAGCAGTGGACGTGGTCTAGCCAGACTTTAGTATGGCTTTTGACACTGCGCTGCACAGGAGGCTAGTTAAGAAACTAAACAGACTGAGGATGGGGAAGAAAGTGACAAGCTGGGTATCAGTCTGGGTAAGGGATAGAAGGCAGAGGGTAGTAGTAAATGGTAGCCACTCGGGAAATAGGAGTGTTACTAGTGGGGTGCCACAAGGTTTACTGTTAGGACTGGTTGTCAGTGTCTTTATAAGTGATATTGTAGAGGAGCTTGAGGGTAAGGTGTGTATCTTTGTGGATGATACAAAATCTGCAATAGGGCTGATACTCAGGAAGAGGTGGAGAGAATGCAATGGGATCTTAAGAAACTATAGGAATGGTCTGGGGTGGCAGCAAGGTTTATATACCAGAAAGTGCAAGGTTATGCACTTAAGGCTGTGGAACCCTGGGGCTATATAAAAGATGGGAGGAGTGTAGCTCACAGATACCAAGCAAAGAAACAGACATGGGGTCATCATATCTGATGACCTCAAGGTTGCTGGGCAGTGTGACAAAGCAGTGAGAAAGGCTAGCAGGATGCTGGGGTTCATTGGGGAGAGGGATTTTTAGTAGGAGGAGAGAAAGTGGTACTGCTGTTGTATCATTCACTGGTAATGACCCACCTGGAGAACAGTGTCCAGTTCTGGAGGCCGCACTTCTGCAAGGACATTGAAAGGGTTGAGATGGTACAGAGGAGGGCAAACAAAATGGTAAGAGGGTTGCATGGTAAGCCATATGAGGAAAGGCTACAGGAACTCAACACA
Source organism: Neoceratodus forsteri (assembly GCA_016271365.2). Taxonomy (NCBI): domain Eukaryota; kingdom Metazoa; phylum Chordata; order Ceratodontiformes; family Ceratodontidae; genus Neoceratodus; species Neoceratodus forsteri. The sequence continues at coordinate 1,271,942,297 of CM057450.1, read as the reverse complement.
TACTCCCTAGAAGAGAGGATAGCAAGCGGGGACATGACTGAAAGCTACAAGTACCTCACAGGAGAGAACAAGGGGCAAGTGGAGAGTCTATTTCAGAGAAAGGATGGCACGAGAATAAGGGGCATGCAATGAAGCTAAAGGGGGAACGTTTAGAAGAGATATGCATCAATACTTCATGGAAAGGGTGGTGAATGACTGGAACAGCCTGCTAGAGGAGGTAGTTGGGGCAAAGATTGTGGGAAGCTTCAAGCATGTATGGGATTGGCACAGGGACATATTAAGTAGAGGAACTGGGGAGGGAGTGACACCTATGAGCAACTAAGGACAGTGGTGATGGAATAGGATGGGGCAAAGGGCAGACTGAGTGGATCTAAAGGTCCTTTTCTGCAGAGAAAAATCTATGTTTCTTTGTATCATGGGAGTTGGAAGCAGCATGAAGACAGCAGCAGTATGGGTGGCCTGTAAGTTGGAGAACTGTAGTGCGTAGGCACATGGCTGTTTGGTGAGCGAGGCTAAAGGAGGTGCTGATTAAGTAACAGGATGTCAGGCAAGGGCAGGTCTTTTAGGTAGAGGTTATTTGCTGAATTTTGTTTTCAGGGGCTGTAGATGTGAGACATTCAGAGGTTTTAGGATGGTTGTTGCATATGTTATTTAGGTAGGTGTTATGTGTGTTATTGAAGTTATTATATATGTTAATAAGGTTGTAATGAGGTGGTTCATAGTGTGTTTGGCAGGTACTCGAGTGTTATTAAGGTGTTAATAATACACTAATACATGATAGTGGTTACTTGGTTGCAGATATGCTAATTGGCTACTCTCATGTAGTATGGGGAAATTTATGATGGCTTTTATTGAGCCCTTTCATTATGCAGTACTTTGTAGGATATCATTTCTATGGCTGGTTCTGGGGTGTGTGTGTGTGTGTGTGTGTGTGTGTGTGTGCATGCGTGCGTGCGCATGTGTTACATATATTATGTATATATATATATATATATATATATATATATAGGCAGACTGGGTGGACCAGGCAGTCCTTATCTGCTGTCAGATTCTATGCTTCTACTGTATATATGCATCTATATATTATGGGGGTGCAGTAGCACTGCTATAGTTAGGGTTTAGTAGGCTGTCTAATATTAAACCCCAATTTTTGCATCTTAATAACATTGGAGGCATTCAATGAAATAACTCAAATTTGGCAGCACAGTCAGCCTGGCAGAGTCTTAAGACATGAAAAGTTTCATGACAGCATCTTGTTCAGTTTTTGAGATATGGAATGCCAAAGAATGCAAAAAAACGCATTTGGTTTTCCTATACTTAGCATGGGGTGTTTCTTGCTCTCTTAGGCAGCCTATATGTTGCAGCATTTTTTCAGAAAACTTTCAGGGTAGAAGCAGCCTGTACCAAAGTAGTGTTTTTTTAAAGGTTTCGTGAAAAAATATTATAACAGAGTTATAAGGATTGTTTTGATAACTGTCAAGCTCGACCAGTAAAAAAACACTGATCATGAGTGCTTTTTTTGATGATTTACTTGCCATGAGAAAAAAAAATTGTACCAGCAGCCATCTTTTTTTTTTACTCAAAAATATTTAAAATTCCTAAAAATTATATATTTAAAAAAACACCACCACCTGATTCTAGGTACACAAGACCCATTTAGTTACATTCCGGTGTTTGTTTTTGGAAAATTGCCAGGGAAATAATGTTTCTGGACACCTGAAGATCCTGGGTTCCAAGATTAGCAAGACAGCCATTCACCCACATTCTCCATATGAGAACAGTGGGACTTTATTGAATTCTGAAGCCGCAGCTGGAGTCATGCTGCTGGCTTCACCTGAAGCAGTGAGCCAGCAATCCCCTGCTCTCACTGTCTTTGTGTCTCTATCTATCTATCTATCTATCTATCTATCTATCTATCTATCTATCTATAGTATGTTATATTACTAGTGGACAAGGTGCCCACCCCCAGTAGCATTCTTCCCCCCCGATCACCTGCCCCCTTTGCCATATTTAATTTTACCTTTTATAAGAGCACCATGGTGCCCACCCCAGTACCACTTCTCTTCACCTCCCTCCTCTCCAGGTCACCCACCCCCGTTTCCACTATACACATGGTGGGGTGCACACCCCTGGTACTGCTGAACAGTAGCCAGACACTGTAATCCCCAGTCCCTAGTGTCAAGTCCCCTGAAATAAACAAAACCATCCTTCATTAATTTTTTTACATGTAAAAAAGAAAAGGATCCCTCACCGATCTGACCTCCCACACACATCCCACCCTGACCTCCCACTCAGCATCCACCAGCACTCCCATGCATTCTTACTCACCTGAATATGTCCCATGATGTAGATTCAGAGGAACCATTCACCTGTGTTCTCAGTATGAGAACAGTGGAACTGTACTGAATTCTGAAGCCGCAGCTGGAGTCATACTGCTGGCTTCAGTTGAAGCAATGAGCCAGTGATCCCCTGCTCTCTGTGGCTCTGTTTGTCTCTCTCTCTCTCTCTCTCTCTCTCTCTCTCTCTCTGTCTTTTTAACTGTCTATCTATCTGTCTTACATTACTAGCAGACTGAACTGTTTTTCTCCCCCTTCCCTCCAGGTTGCCGGACCCCCTTTGCCATATTTAGTTTAATCTTTTTATATGTGGGCAAGGGTGCCTTCCCCTAGTACAGCTTCTCTTCAGCCCCCTTCTCTATAGGTCACCCACCCCAATTCCCATTATACACATGGTGGCAAAGTGGTTCCCACCCCCAGTGCACCAAACAGAAACCCAACGATGGGGTACCCAATCCCCAGTGTTAAGTCATCTGAAATAAAAATAAAATTGTCCCTCATTGATTTTTTACCTGTAAAAAAGGAAATGATCCTTTGACAATCTGACACCCTCACACACACCCCACACAACCCACCCAAACCTCCCACTCAGCACCCTGCACTCCCACACACACCCTTATTCACCTGAACATGTTCCACAGTGTAGATCCATAGGAGTCATTTACCCATATTCTCAGTATGAGAACAGTGGGTCTTTCTTGAATTCTGAGGTCCCTGCTTGAAGAAAGCTATGACAGATTGCATTGTCAACACGTGACAAGACATACTTCTCTACCTTTGAAGAATGTATCAGTATGAAGCATTGGGTTGGTGCCATACCTTGTGCATTGGATAGGAGGCTATGGGCTGGGGGGGTGAGCATTAGAGTTGACAAGCCCAAGGAAGACCCCACCACTGTTTCACCAAGACTCAGGAGACTCAAAATCCTAATGCTTTTTTCCTTTGCTGTTTGGTGGGGTGGGGATGGGGAGTTAGGGTCAGAAACCCTAACGTCACATTTCCTTACTTTTGTAGTGTTAACTTGAACCTTAACTGGTGCATTAATGCATTTTTTTGCAAAGAATATATTATATTATATTTATAAATATGTATATGTGTGTGTGTGTGTGTGTGTGTGTGTGTGTGTGTACCTATTTACTTAAATTACATGACTACATCATTGTTACATTGGGTGCATATGTTGAGAATGTAATACCAAATATAAAGATAGTTCATCATCTGGAAGTACAAGAAAATTAATCTTTAAGTTAGCATATGGATCAGGTAACGTGTGTAATATGGTGTCCCTTCTGTTTAATCTTCAGTGTAAATTGTTGTTAGTTTTTTTCCAAATTAGTATGGTTATTGAAGCTATTTAAGTACCATAGTATGCGACATTTCACTATTTTATTCTAAGCATTACCTGACAGTAATTGCGCCACAATTTATCTTTGGGCACCACTGCTGTGAAAACAGGACATGTTAAAATTTTGCTGCTGATTGTATCCATTTATTTTTACAGCCTTTTTTTTTTTAATCTGCTATGTGAACCTCAGTGGATACGTTAGACACCATTGCATGTTCTACTTTTTAAGTGTACTTTATTTAAAAACTGTTTTTTCATAAGAAGTCATGTGCATAACAGTGACAGCACAACACATCATGTTTGTAACAGTGACACCACATCAAGTTGAGCTTGGTACATTCAGCAGACCAGACCTGGGTTTGATTCTCACAACCTCCACTTGCATACTGTGTGACTCTGAGTAAGTCACTTAACCACTCAGTGCTCCCAGATCACCCCTGAAAACAGGCACTTGTGCCTAGTGGGCCTTACCTGGTTACCAAAGACTAAAAAAAAAAAAAATTCCAACATAGTCCTACTACAAGAAATACTTGTGTTAATGTACATAATGCAACCATAGTTATGTTTAAACATTTACTTCTGAATGTATTTTCACTGGGCATGTCAAGGTTTACCTGCTGATTGTATCTGTTTGTTTTTGCAGCTCTTTTTTTTCTTAATCAGCTATGTGAATCTTGGTGGATTAGTTAGACACCACTGAATTTCTTAATTATTTGGTGAAATTTATTTAAAATCTGTTTTTTCTTAAGAAGTTATGTACGTAACAGTGACACCCGAATAAGTCATGTGGTTAACAGGGACCCAACAACAACAACATCAGTGTATCTGTCTGATATAGTCCTACTACAAGAAATACTTGTATTAATGTAAGTAATGCAACCATAGTTATGTTTAAACACTTACTTTTGAATGCATTTTCACCAGAGGTGTCAAAGTTTACCTGCTAACTGTATCTGTTTGTTTTACAGCTTTTTTTTCCTAATCAGCTATGTGAACCTTAGCTGAAAAGTTAGACACCACTTATTTTCCTAATTATTTGGTGTAATTCATTTAAAAGCTGTTTTTTCATAAGAAGTCATGTACACCACAACAAGTCATGTGCGTAACAGTGAGAGAAATGGAGACACCAAGAAAAACATTCACCAGGACAAGAAGCAGAAAGGAAGTTCCTCAGGCAGGTGCGGGGCTTTTAAGACCTTCAAAGGTACAGCAACAAAATAGATAAGTGTTTTCAGTTCTGTGAATGGACCACTGGTATTATAGAGGATTTTTGAACCCATAGTTTTGTGCATAATAGGGGGACGCCAAGGGAAGGGGGAACCAAATATTTAAATAAAACATGATGAATACTGCAAAGTAAAGAAAAAAAATAAGAAACGATGTTGAGAAGAATCAGAGACATGCCAATTAGAGGGTTTTATTAGAAAAAAAGCTATTTGAAAATCGGAGCTGTACAAGTCCTGAAAGTACTGTAGGGAGACACCACTGGTTAGTACTTTACCAGGGGAAAAAAGATGTATAAAACTAAGTAAATGATAAATTTAGAAATAAAAAAGTTTTAGGAAACAAAAGAGCTAACTATGAGATACTAGCATATAGTTTTTTTTTCTTTAAAATGTAAATGTTGAGATAGCAATGAGACACCATGAGTGACATGGAACAATGTCACAAAATGGTATCTTTCTTAAGGGGGAAATATGGCACTCCAGGTGGGTCCACAGCAAAATAGCAACACAGCAGAAGCTGATCTTATTTACAGTATGTCCTTATTGAGTACAATACTAGAAAGCATTAGAATGGAAACAGCTGAATGGTTATTTAAGAAGTTACATGCCATTCTTTTATGGATGATGCAAGTATCATTACAAAAAAACTGTTACTGCCCAGTTAGGGTTCAGCGTAAAGCCACAAAAGCAGGGAAATGTGGCATTAAGGTTTCCAGCCCTAACTCCCCACCACTCCAAGCAGCAAGAGGAAAAGCCCACACAGCCAACCACAGGCAGCCATCATCAGGTAAGACAAACAATATACAACTGTTGCCAGATTACACAAATGCAGTAATACTGATGTGCTACCTTCATGGATTTCTATCTGTGGTTGCATAAGAACAGGGCCTAGCCACACCTGTGCCTGTATGTTTTACAGTGTGTTCTGCAGACAGAACACCCCAAGGGGCCTACACCTCTGCAGAAAGAGGTAGTCATGCATACTGTATGAGGTACCTTCCTAGACAGCATGCTCTGCTACTGCATGGTTTTCTGTATGCAGCTATGTAACTGAAAAGCTACTAGCATCTTGAACTGTTTCTACAGTACATCCACTGCTGAAACCATGACACCCACACTACAACAGTACTTCTGTCTGTGTAGCAGCAGGACCCACAGGGGTATGCACTTCTGCAGGCAGAAGTGGGTGTGTATGTGTTATACCTGTGACTGAAGACATGCAAGCCCCTCCAGGGCCTGCACTTCTGCAGGGAAATGTACTGTTGCAATTTTGATATAATGGATTTTGTGGCTCCCACACTTCTGCAGCCTTAGGTCAGTGTGTATGTCTTACATCTGTGGCTGCGTGTGTACAGTGGAGTCAGCCACGATGAAGTGCAGTAACTTACAGTAATGACATGTCACAAAATCCTGCATGACAAAAGGGCTTAATTGCCATTGACTTACAATGGCCCCTGCAGTAAACTGCAGCATTCTGTGATATTGGGATTAATTGTAGGATTAAGGCGTCACTGAACAAAGCCTATCATCTTGTCGCTGGTTGTGACAGATGTACGCATACCTGTGACCTTTATAGTCTGTCCAATTGGCTAAATTTTGATGGCAGACTAAAATATCAAACCTGCCTTACCACCAAATAAATGTCATCAGGCCTCCACCCCTTCCCCGGGCTCTGCTCTCTCCTGCAATTCAGCCACTCGACTAGAGCAACTAGACGCCCTTCCAAAGCCCGTTTGCAAGTTCTCCACTGTAGGACTGCCCTTGGTTATTGTTCCGTCATCTATAGGGCCCCCTTTGGTTCAACTATTTGCTGGCTGCCATCTCTGCTGACCCGAATCTTGGTGCCTTCAAAGCTCTTCTCAGGGAACATATCATCAACACCTGCTCTTGTGACTGCTTCTAACCTTAAGATTTAATTCCAGGCTGGCCTGGTTCTCAGACCTAATGACTCAAATTATATTATTTAATTTTGCTTGCATGTTCTTTTGATCTATTGCACAATTTGTTTTGTTTTTTGTTGTACATGTCCCCTTTCCTTGTCATATGCTGTTTCATTGTTGTACCTCCCTGACATGGAGCCTTTGCAAAATAGTTTTTGATTCAAAGGTTTGTAATTCCGATTCACTCAATAAATAAATATTCTGCAACATTTCTGCATTGCATCCTGGCTGTCACATCTGTATGTGTTACAGTGGGCATGAGTACCTGAGGTTACAGAAGCATTAGCCCCTTACAGGCATGTGCTTCTGCAAGCAAAAAAAATGTGGGTATCATGGATTTATATCTGTGGCTGAAGGAGCCTGTGCCTCTGCACACAGAAGTACTGTTGTGATTTGAGTATCCTGGATTTTTGTCTGCAGCAAGACGTGCGTGTGTATATCTTGCACTGTGCATGCCACAGATAGAAATCCACAAAGGTAGCACATCAGTGTTACTGCATTTGTGTCATCTGGAAACAGCTGTATGTTGTCTGTCTTATCTGATGATGGCTGTCTGTGGTAGGTTGTGTGGGTGTGTCCTTTTACTGCTTCAGGAAGTGGGGAGTTAGAGTTAGAAACCTTAATACCACATTTCCCTACTTTTGATGCTTTAAGCTGAATCCTAACTATTACAAAATAGTAAAAACTACTATATATCACCTTTAGTTTTATATGGAGGGTAATTAAGGTATCAGGAAGCATGAAGCTCTTCTTGTTGGACGAAATGTATGAAATATGGAATCTTCCGGAGGAAAGAGGTGGATCCAAGATGGCTGCATAAAGTACACCTGTTCAGCATCTCACTCAGATGCCACACTGCATAGCATTTTGACCAATGTGGTTATGGCAGTACCCACGGTTTCTTACACAGCTAAAATATAAGGAAAAAAAAAATTGAGACGTTCTTTCCCAAAGTAAGTGGAAGCTGCTGTCCTACTGTATGGGGTATGTCAAAGTACATATGAAGAACCAGCGACCTAGTGGAACAACCACAGGAGGTTAAAAGAAGCAGAAAGAATACAACCAAATTTGATAAAAAGACTGCATACTGCAACATACTGCACATACAGCAAGCAAAGTCACCAGTCACACATGCTACCAACAACAAAAACTGAACTTTACTGCCAACATTGATCCGGCATATCTTAGCATGCCATGTTTTCCTTTACTAGACTTTCTCATCCTGGCTGAAAAGCAAGTAAAATGAGGAACAACTACAGAATCAGAACTTGAGGGGCTGCTATATGTTACTGCGGATGAAGATAAATTTTCAGTATGCATTGGGACAAGGATTTCTTTAAAAGAAACAAGACCCAGGCCAGCCCAGTGGCACTGGAGGTTGAGGCACTGGTCGCTGCACCTTGTGTCATGCCAGTGACCTGGGTTTGGGAATGAGCTTGGACCACTGGGGGCCAGCCGGGAGGGCGAGGATTGAGCATCTGGAGGACTGCTCTTCTGTCTTGGGGAGGGAGACTTATCCCGCTCATTGACTGCCCTCTGGCAGTGGCTGGAGGGCAGTATGGGTCAAGAGGCATGTACCAATATCCTTACATCAGTAAGGGAAGAGGGGATGGGAGAAAGGGAGAAAAATGGTGGAGAAAGAGCCTTGCATGATAAGTGTTGGTCTGCCATGTCCTGAGGGTCATTCTCAGCTTCTGGATTGGGTCTCTGGGGGGGAACCAGCAACCTCCTCCCTGGCCCCACAATGGGGGGTAAGCTGTGAGGGAATTTCTTGGGACTGGCAGGAGTGGGAGCAGTGGGATCAGAGAGAGAGTCCCTCCATCAGGAGGGCTGTAGCCACCTGCCAGGGTTCCAGGTAGAAAAATACATTAATTAAAAAAAAAAGAAAGAAACAAGACCCTGTAGAGCAATGAACAACATGCTGGTCAGCCCTATTTCAAATCAATACCCAAACTGTGTTATTGGAGCTACGGCTCCAGATGGCATAATTAATTCAACTATTGAAGTGGTAGAGGCAACTGTCAGAAAAATGGATAACCCCCTTGTAAAGAGCCATCAGAAAGCATCTCAAACCCCTTTAATTGGGGATACTGGTTCACAAATAAGTGCATGCATCATGGTGGACACAAATATGGATTTTTTGACTAAATCTAAAGAGGAATTGAAAATGAACATTCAGTGTGGCTTTGATTTAGCAGCTGTTGCTCTAGCCACACTTACAAAATCAGTGTCTGACCTGGGGGGAAAATGGAGGTGCTTAACCTTAGAACTGGAGCAAGTGAGCAATGAGTAAGCAATATAGAAGATCAAAGTCAGCCAGTAGTTACAACGGTGACTAGCTATACTGCCCTTCTAAAAGAATTACAACCAAAAATAATTGATCAAGAGGACAGATCCAGATGAAACAACATGAAATGAATTGGAGTTCCAGAGGGAGTGGAAGAGAATAGAGTCCCCTTACCTTACTTTGAAAAACTTCTTTCTATGGCTTTAAATCTACAATTCCATGAAGAAAAATTTACAATAGATTGAGTACATGGGGGGGCCTTAGAGACATTCCTGGGAGTCTTGTACAAGTGAAGTTTTCTTGCCCTCTCTGTGTTAAACTCCACTATTACACAGATAGAGAAAGAATGCTATGAAAGAATACTATGCATAGACAGGGGCTCTCAGTGGAGGGTTTTACATTTTCAGTGAATCCTGACTTTAGTACCGAAACACTACAATCCAGAAAAACGTTCAACAGGGTGATTTTAAGAGAAAGGGAATAACATTTGCTTTGCTTCCCCCTGCAAAGATACATTTTACAGACCCTGAAAAGCAGAGGCATTCCTGCTTTCGACATGTGAAGAACAACAAGTCAGCATTCCCTTAGAGTCACATTAAATGTTAAATAACAGAGCTCAACAAGATTCTTCGGCCATTCAAAATCTACCTTTGACTTCAAACTCACTTATCATGGACTCTGCTCAAGTTAGTGGAGCCACTGAACCAGCAGATAAAAAGAAAATGAAAAATGAATTGGGCAGTCTGGACCCCTACAAAATAAGGGTAACATTTTACTTTTAAGTATCATTAACTACACTGTAACTACTGTATAACTACACTGTAACTGCACTGTAACTACTATCTAGTAGCTAACTAGTTTCACATTTGCATGTTGGGTACTTACACAATTTGCATAAAGTAATAGTTACACATGCAACTGCTACTGTCACCCTTTCAGCACAAATCAATTCATTCTGACAAGAGTAACTACATATTAAATAGCTGTTGCAAAGTGTAACAGAAAACCTGTTGTGCAGCTACCAATGTATCTTTTCTGGCATTATGTAATTTGTTCTTACAAGGGCAACTACACATGTAATAGCTATTGCAAATTGTAACAGCAAATCTATTGTGTTACTATTATGTTACTAATTTTGACATTATTAAATGTGTTCTTATAAGTGTAACTACATATGAATGCAGGTCTTGTGCATTGTGTTGACAATCAATGTCTATCTGATATTTATTTAAAAGGTAATCACACAGAAAAACTTAGAAGTGTAATCAGAATGGTAACTAAAATATGAGTACAATGCAGCTTCAGTCTGCTACACTTAAATGCACAGACTGGCAACTCTTTAGATAATGTTCCATGTCTGTATTCCAGTTTTTCACAAACTTACAGGTCAATAAATATGCACTCTAATACTGTGAATTGATATATAACTGTACACAAAAATATTTCATTTTCATAATTACTAATTGGCATTGTAACAATGTTGTGGCTAAGAAATAATGGTATTGTTTTCACAGTTAATGCCTAGGTAACACATATTTGCAAGTGCGCACACTTACGTTTATCAAATGTCAGTACTATAGCTGTGATGCAAGTTCTCATTCAAAAATCAGTCCCTCATGAACTTACAGCTTACCAAACATGCAATCTAATATTGGACCCTATTCACATAGGTGGCAGGGAATGCACCAAATGTGCTTTCTCAGGCCTGGTGATCAACAGTAGTCATTCAATCAGGTGGAATGCCTACCAGCAGACTGGATCCTGCACTCTCTGTGGAGTGGGGAATTGAAAAAGACTACTATTTTTTTCACCAAACCAACAAAAAGCACCATTCCAGGGCAAGCCCTTTTACCCTTAAAAGTTCAAAATAAAATTCCAAACTGTCTGGGCATAAGGTGACAGAAAAAAAACAGGAAAAAAAATATTTTTCCCCTTTTTGCACTATCTGGATCTTGGAATCTGCACATCCAACTGGATTGAAACTTGGCAAATCAAGGGACCTTGTTTCCCAGACTGTGCATGCCAGATTTTATGCAATTCTTGTGAACAGGAATGAAGTTATTATGGTTATTATAATAACTTCAGCAGTGTTTGAGGAAATTGCTCCAAATTTGGCATGCATTCTCCAGGAGGCAAGTTCTCAAGATATGGCACTTTTATTATGGTAGCTTGTGCAGTTTCTAAGATCTAGATGTGTAATTTTTACAGTAATGTCTACATTTTTTTCTATACTTGTTACACTTTTTTTGCTCTCACCTACACCCGAGATGGTGCAGATTTTTTTTTCTGAAACTTTCAAGATAAAAGGGGCCTTTGGAACCAGAACGCAAGCAATACTGCACTCCCAGGGACACCACGACAGGTGCAGGCCATAAACCAGACCACATAGCAAAACACAAAGGCTGCAGTCATTTTGGCTGAATAAAAAACAGTCTTACTTTTGAAGTAGAATGAACCATCCAGTGAATTTATGATGAAATAAAAGCCACAGCAAGTGCAGACCCTCATCATTTCACATCAAAAACATGACGCTTCATCAGGAGAAGGAGTTAGAATGCTGATCTGCATAATTTATACAGTAATAAGTCTTAAAGAGACAGTACTGAAATCCATAAAGTCCGCATTCTCACTATGACAAGACTCAAATGAAAGCAATAATGAGGTGATAACAAAACACACAAATTGCTCCCCATAAATATATGACTAATAAAGAATAGCAACAGCAGATACTAATTTATGTTTTGCCAATCTTTCTAGTGACATAGTCCTTCAGTAGCCCTAGAACAGGCTGCTAAAAAGTAAGGCAGTCATTGCAGAACATGGCACACTCACTGTCACCAAGATGAGTGCTACATTAATTATTTTTTTTATTTCAGGCACTTTTTATTTTAGCAGCCTGTTCTAGGACTCCCGAAGGACTATGTCACTAGTAAGATCTGCAAAACATAAATTATTATCTGCTGTTGCTGTTGTTTATTAGTCACAAATTTATGGGGAGCATTTTAGGTGTTTTGTTATCAAGTTGGTATTGCCTTCATTGGAGTCTTGTTGCAGTGAGAATGCTAACTTCATGGATTTAAGTACTGTCTCTTTAAGACTTATTATTGTATAAACTCTGCAGATCATCATTCTAACTCCTCCTCCTTCTCCTGATGAAGCGTCACATTTTTGATGCAAAGTGCCGAGGGTTTATGCTTGCAGTGGCTTTTATTTAACAATAAATTCATTGGATAGTTCATTCTACTTCAAAAGTAAGTATATCTTTTTAGGGCTGCAGTGGGTAGAGCCCTGCAAAACTCTTGCTATGTGAAAAGAACTTAGCCCATTCCTTGCAAAAAAATAACATGTTGGAATTGTGTCACAGACTTATGTTGTCTCTAGTGATGTAGCACTGCACTATTTTTACAGTGCTGGCGGTCACAGTGGAACATGACACACTCCACTGTGTCCTTAATAGCCACCACACTCTACTGCACATGTGCTAGTAGCTGTGCAAGTGCAGTAGCATGTAGTGGTTATTCTGCCATAACCACCTATTTTAATTTATTTTTTTTATTATAAAAATTCTCCCCACCCAACCACCCGACCCTCCCTCTCAGCACCCCCCTTCTGAAACATAACAGTCACACCAGGGGTGAGTAATCCCCCAGTGTTGCAATTGTGTTCTCACCAGATGCCAGTCCTTGTTTTGTTTTTTCAAATATTTTTCTCCCCCCCCACACTAGACCCTCCCTCTCAGTGCCCACCACCCTACACCCTCCCCCCAGAAACATAACAGTAATACTAGGGGTGCCCAATCCTCCAGTGTCACAATTAGGTGTCCTCAGTCCTTTTTCTTAACCTGTAAAATGAAAACTGTCTGTTGATGTTTTTGCATCATTTCTGACCTCCCCCACCCAATCCTACCACTCAGCACCCCCCAACCCCACACCCACTCAAGCCTTTACTTACCTATCAGGGATCCAACACCATAATCCTCTCTGTACCACAGACACAGCTTCACTCTTCAAAGAGGAACTGCTAACTGCAGAAGCGGATATGCCGTTCCATGTATTTCAATGGGGTTTTGAAATTAGAGGCATACCATTGCCATTTTTGCATATTTTGGGCCCAAATTTACAACATGCCTTTTTTTAGGAACCCTTCTGATGAACAATGGCACTGTCGTTATGCAGATCTGTCCCAAAATGTGATTTCATGGTCCCTGAACAAAATCACCTTTTGGGCATGGGTTGAAAATTTTCTCTGCACATGTTCATGAAGTGGGGTCATAAGAATGCAATGTTAAAAATTTGGTGTAAAAATATAAAAAAAAAAGCAGTTATGAGCCTACATTGAATTTTGCAAATGCAGCCTCATAACATTGGTAATTTTCAATATTTTACCCAAAATTTTTAACACAGCCATGTCTTTACAGCAACTCATGAATGTGACAGCTGTCATTTTTCAAATCTTCACCAAAATGTTTTTTACATCCTGAAAGCTGATTTAGTGGTCCCAGCTCAAAATCACCTTTTGGGCAAGAGTTAAACATTTTCTCTGCCCTTGTTCATGACGTGTTGTCATAAGAAGGCTATGATGAAAATTTGGTGTAGAAATATAAAAAAATAACAAAGTTATAAGCCTACATTGAATTTTGCGAATGCAGCCTTGTAACGTTGGTATTTTTCAATATTTTTACCCCAGATTTACAACATAGCCATATCTTTACAGCATCTTGTGAATATGACAGCTGTCATTTTTCAAATCCTGGCCAAAATGGGTTGGTTTTTTTTTACATCCCAAAAGGTGACTTCCCAGTCCCTGCACAAAATCACCTTTTTGGCAGGTGTTGAAAATCTCTGCCCTTGTTCATAAGGTGGGGTCATAAGAAGGCTGTGTTGGAAACTTGGTGTAAAGATATTAAAAAAACAAAGTTATGAGCATACTTTGAATTTTGTGAACGCAGGCTCATAAGTTTGGTAATATTCAATATTTTTACCCCAATTTTCAACACAGCCATTTCTGTACAGCACCTCACGAATGTGACAACTGTCATTTTTACAACTCCTTCCCAAAATGTGTTTTTGCATCCTGAAAGTTAATTTTACAGACCCTGTGGCAAAATCACCTTTAAGCCAGGAGTTGAACATTTTCTCTGCCCATCTTCATGAGGCAGGGTCATCTCAAGGCTATGTTGAAAAGTTGGTGTAAAAATACTACAGAATAACAACTTTATGAGCCTACATTACATTTTGCAAATACAGGCTTATAACTTTGGTAATTTATAATATTTTACCCCAAATTCCTCAGCTGCAGCCCTATCAGCTCTGGCCAGAGTTTGTTTATTTGGCCAAATGAGTGCAGCTTTTGTGTTTTGCTACAAGGGGCCTTTGTCATGGTAGTGCCGTTTGAAGGTTTTGTGAAAAAATATTAATTGGTTCCATGGTTATAAGGATGTAAAGTGTTTTTTTTTTGAGCATGCTCAGAAGGATAACCGCCTGATATGATGCAAACATTTTTGTGTCATGAAAGTTTTGTTTTTGCACCACTTAGTGATTTTTTGGATCGTGAGAAAAATGTGCAGGTCATGACAGCTGCCATTTTGTTTTTTAACTAAAAACATGGAAACTGCATTAAAATTATGTTTTTAAAACAAAACACTTGCACCTATCTAAACAGAACCCATTAAGCTATATTCTCGGGGGTGGGTTAATTAGGCCTATAAATATGTTTTGTGAGCACTTCAAGATCTTGGATGCCCAGATTATTGACAGGAGTCATTTTTCAGATTGGAAGCTGATAATTCCCTGTTGCACACAATGTGGCATGAAAGGGAATTTTCAACTCACACTCAAAACAGTGAAATTAAAGGCTCCCTCTCCCTTCCAGCTCAGCCTGCCCTCCCTCCCTCCCTCATCATTCCTGATGCTTGTTTAGTTTATTCAAGTATACTCCCTTCACCTCCTTGCTCAGCCAGCCCTTGCTTGTCCTTCGCTAGTCTTTTTTTAATTTTATTTACTCCCTCCCCAAACCAGCTCAGCCAACCCTCCTTTGTCATTCCCAATTGTGGATGTATAAGAGGACCAAAGTGCCCACCACAGTACCACTTCATACCACCCCTTCCCCTCCAGCTCACCCACCCTCACCATATACATAGGTGGAGACACCAGGGTGCCCACCCCCAGTGCTGCCAGACAGCAAATGCCAACACTGAGGTGTTTAATCCCCAGTGTTGGATCCAGTCCCTGTAATAAAAGAAAACTGTCCCTCATTGATGTTTTTTCACCTGCAAAGAAGAAAACAGTCCCTCTCTGATCTTAACCCACCCCACCCAGATCCCCCCACTCAGCACCCACCACCCACACACACCCATACACCCCCACTTACCTAAAGATGGCCCCATATCATAGATTCAAAGGAGAGAATACAAATACACAGATGCATAATTAAAAGCACATAGGACTATGCTGCCTTCTTTTTTAAATTTGTCTCTTGGATGGTGGGAATCTTTGGTGTTTAATGATGCCATCAATATTTTCATGGAACATCATGCACTGGTTCAGGTACATAGACAATATTTAATTTCTCTGGAGTGGTGACTGTGCCTCAGCCAATTATTTTGGGGGGGGTTAAGCTTTGGTAACTGGGTAAGGCCCACTAGGCAAAAGTGCCTGTTTTCAGGGGTGGCCTGGAAGCACTAGGGAGATTAACTGACTTGCTCAGAGTCACACAGTATGCAAGTGGAGGTTGTAGGAATCAAATCCTGGCCTACTAGATTTATCAAGCTCATTCACAGCTCAGTACTCTAACCTCTAGGCTATACTGCCAGACCCAATTTGTTTCCAGCTTGTATACAAATAACTTCAATTTGGAGTTCATGTCCAAAGTCAAAGAACATGTAATTGAGTTATTAGACTTCAAACTATATGTGACTGATCACAATACTGTAGGTTAGAAAGCAAAGTTTACAGAAAACCCACAGCTGAAACCACAGTGCTTCATGCTACTGTACAAGTGCCCACACTCCAGCCTCATTTCATTCATCTCATATGGACAGTTCTTATGGCTTCTCTGTAACTGCTCAGTTGACCAAGACTTAACATGCAGTCAGTTGAAAAGTATGACAGACTTATGAACAAAGGGTATGAGAAAGAAACTCTGAATAAAGCTTTGACCATGGCTAGTGGTTGCAACAGAATGGTTATGTTGCAACCAAAAGTAAAAAAAAACTAGCCAGAATAAGTCTCCTATGACATTTGTTCTAGAATTTAATGCCATAACACCACAAGTAAAATGCATTTTGCTAAAATAAAATGGCATTTATTAGAGCACTGTACAAGAAAACATCTCTTCTGAAACATATCTAGGGTACCTTACAGTAGGGCCAGCAACCATAAAGACCTTGGGCTTGATTTTCAAGGCCCACAGAATGCTACAAGCCCCTGGTGCACCGATTATTTGGTGCACGGGGCTTGCAGCATTCTCCTGGCCAGCAATCGAGATTTTCAATCCCAACCACCAAATGCAGCAACTTAGATCAGCTTTTCCCTGATCTAATTTGCACCATTTGGGGGTCTCTTTATATGGGGCTTGCACCAAATCTTTGGCACAATCTGCCATAAAACAAGGAAACTGTTGCAGCTGCGTCCGATGTACTAAAATCAGGTGGAGTTGCATCAAAGGGGTTTGGCGCAGCTGTGCCAAAGAGCAGGTGTGATGCTAGACTGAACTGTACCAGACAAACCTACCAGCTTCCATGTCTGTGAAAGATGTTCCATTTTTAAATCTGGACTTCCAGGTAATAATTTGCAGATGGAAGATTGAGGTGTCAGCATTGAAATTGGAGAAGTTCTGTCATGTTACACTGGCTCTGTTGTGTACTTGATTGTGATTGCAATAAAAATCTATATAGGTAGAACTGTTCCTCCAGCAAGAAAAACAATTGCAGGAACATCTAGCAGACTATGGTTCAAGCAGGGAAGATAGTGCCCTGGGACCTCATTTCAGAGAAGTCCATAACTGTGATGTCAATGCTATGAAGTTCTGCTTCATTGAGCATGTACCAGCTCCCCCCAGAGGCAGAGACAGGGTTCAGTTATTACTGAGAAATGAATTGTGATGGATATTTGTTTTGAAGTCCTTGCACCATGTGGGAATCAAATAGCTTGATTTGTCAGTGTTTCTCTGTGAATCAGGGAGAAGTGGTAGATGTGGCCTACTTGGATTTCAGTACGGCCTTCAACACTATTCCACATGGAAGACTGGTGAACAAGCTGCACAACCTAGGAGTGGGTCCAAAAGTCATAAAATGGGTAAAAAGGTGGTTAAGCAATAGGAGTCAGAGGGTGATAGTAAATGTGGTCCCCTCTGGAGAAGGCAAGGTGACCAGTGGGGTGCCACAGGGGTCAGTACTAGGCCTGGTCCACTTCAATGTCTTTATTAAAAACATTGCAGGAGGGCTGGAAGGGAAAGTATGCTTGTTCACGGATGATACAAAGATCTGCAACAGAGTGGACACACCAGAGGAAGGAGGAATGAGGGATGATCTAAAAAATCTGGAAGAATGGTCAAGGGAATGGCAGTTGGGTTTCGATGCAAAAAAATGCAAAATCATGCACTTGGGGCACAGATACCCAGGGCCAGTGTACCAATTGAGTGGGGAGGTATTAACAACCCCAAAACAGGATAGAGACCTGGAGTAATAATTTCTGATGACCTGAAGGTAGCCAAGCAGTGTGAGAAGGCAGTGAGGAAGGCTAGTAGGATGCTCGGGTGCATAGGGAGAGGCATCACCAGCAGAAAGAGGGAGGTAGTATTGCCCATGTATTGATCACTGGTTAGACTCCACCTCAAGTACTATGTACAGTTCAGGAGGCCCCACCTCTGGAAGAACATAGATAGGGTGGAGACGGCACAAAGGAGGGCTACCAAAATGATGCAGGGCCTGCATCAAAAATCCTACAAGAAAAGACTCAAGAAACTAAATATGTACTCTCTAGAGGAAAGGAGGGAAAGGGGGGATATAATAGAAACATTCAAATACCTCACACGTATTAATAAGGTCAGGAAGGTAGCATTTTCCATACAAAAACATGCTCCAGGACAAGGTGTCATGCTCTGAAGCTGGATGGGTGAGGCTCAGAGGAGATGTGCGGAAATATTTCTTCATGGAGAGGTTGGTGGATGCCTGGAACAGCCTTCCAGCAGAGGTGGTGGGTGTTAAAATGATAACAGGATTCAAGGATGCATAGAATAGACATAAGGGGACCTTAAAAGTAAGGCAATGGGGGAAGACAATCAGAGATCAAGTAGGGTCTGTGGTGGCACAGTAGGCAGGGAACATAGGTCAGACAAGGTGGGCAAAGATGTCCTTATCCGACGACAACTTCTACTGTATGTTTCTATATTTTTTTTAAACTCAGTTTTATTGGGGTATCTGGTTACAAACATGACAGATCATTGAACATGCTTCAAGTCCATGAGTTGATTCATACTCTGACAAAAGTTCTCAATCACTTTACATATATAAACTTTCCAGATTTCATATTTTGCAGACAAAGCAGTGCCTTTGTTATTGGATAAGGGTACATTGAGGCATAAATTAAATCTCTGCAGCACCAGTTATAATGGGTTAATTCTCACATTTCAACCCTGGAAGGTATATTACACATGAACTTCCCCATTTTATGCTGAGTTTGTTTAAAAAAAATTCTTAACAGAGGAACTCATAACAAGGGCTGAGGACCAAACCTGCTAGGTCCATTCATCTGGGCCTCACCAACATGGCCCCCGGTTGTGCTGAGTCACCCTTTCCCCCTACTGTGTCCCCTTACTCAGCAATTATAACAAAGCTTTTTCCCTTTTTTTTGTCACCTTTAAGAATTTAAACCCTCTTCCTCCCCCCCTACAAAGTTTCATCTGAAGGATTATTCTTTCCCCTCCCTACCAGCAAGCCATTCTTCCCATTCCCTCTAACGTTCTACATGTTTCTCCCAGCCTAACCTGAGTTTTGCAGTGATTGATTCCATTATAATTACCTCTTGCATCCTGTGAGTCCAGGCTTCCAATCTGGGAGATTCTGGTGTTAGCCACCTCCCAGTAATTAATTTCAGGGCCACTACTGGCATGGTCAGAAGAACCTTTCTGGTTTCTGCAGGTTGATGTGTTAAGGAGGGTAAACCTAGCACCCATTCCTCTCCAGCTAGTGGGATTTGCACTTTAGTAATAGCTTGAATTACTTTTTGTATCTCCTTCCAGTAAGAGGAATGCACAGGACAGCTCCAAAAAATGTGCCAGTGAGTGCCCATTCCCCCACACCCTCTCCAACATCTATCATTTTTGGAAGTTCTAAAGTGGTTGGTTACCACCGGGGTATGGAAGAATTGAGTCAGAATTTTCCAAAAAAAATTCCCTCCAACTAGGAGCCAATGTGGCTCTCCAACCCCATTTCAATCTGTGTTGCCAATCAAATTCTGAGATGGTGACATTTGCTTCTTTCTCCCAGGTGGTCCTAATTTTCCCTAGGTGGTCACTCCTCTGTTGTAGAAGCAATTGATAAGTACTGGAAATGTATTTGGTAGGGCCAGATACTGTAACAACACCATATAGGGAGTTTTCCAGTTTGAATATGGGTGAGTCAGCTTTATAAGGAGTATCCCCTGAGTTTATATAGTGTCTCACCTGCATGTAACGTAAAACATTCAGAGTTTGGCCAATGAAAATTTCTCCTTTGCTCTATGGAAGGAGATACACCGATCCCTCTCCAAGAACTGAGAGAATCTAGTAACTCCCTCAGCTGCCCATCTAGCATAACCCAGGTCAAGTGAGGGAGGAAAAAATCCAGGGTCAAAGCAAATCAGGGACAGGGGGCCTAGGCCACCTGGGGTATTGAACTTTTTCCTAATCTGGTCTAATATTTCCAATCCCTGTCTAACCCATCTATTTTTGACCTGTTTTCTGTATTCAGGGGAGATCTCTGTTAGAACCAATGAAAATAGAGATCTGTCTTTCAGGGCTGTTTCCTCTATGACGTACCACTGTGAAGTGTCTCTTTGTTTGGCCCAGGTCATCAGCCCTGCTGCTTGGGCTGTCAGGTAATATAAAGGGAAATTGGGGAGACCTAGTCCTCCCTCTGCTTTAGGATGCTGAAGGATAACTCTGGCTTGCTGAAGGATAACTCTGGCTATCCTGGATTTTTTCAGATTCCAGTCAAATTTAGATATGTCTCTATTTATTCTAGCCCAGAATTTCCTAGGGATTTTAAGGGGAAGGGACTGAAACAAAAAAAGTATACAGGGCAATACGTTCATTTGGGCTGCCTCCACCCTGCCCACCAAGGAGAGGGGCAGAAGCCACCCTCTGACCATGTCCAGTTCTATGACCTTCCAAAGCTTATCATAATTCTCTCCAAATAGTTTAGATAGTCTGTTGTTATTTGGATGCCCACATTTTTGATATGATTGTTTGGGGCTCAAGCAAAAGGGAATTGGTCTTTGAATTCCTGCTGTGGGGTGCCACTAAGAACCAACATTTCTGACTTAAGGGTATTGATTTTATAGCCTGATATTTCACCAAATGCTTTTAAGATTTTAATTAGATGAGGTAGGGATTTGTCTGGGTCAGACATGAAAAATATGGAGTCATCAGCATAAAGCGAGGTTTTGTATTCCTGCCCCCCTACCATCACACCTCTTACCCCTGGGTCCTGTCTGACCTTAGTGGCCAAAGGCTCCAAACTCAGGGTGAAGAGTAGGTGCAATAGTGGACAGCCTTGTCATGTGTCTCTAGAAACTGGAAATGGACTGGAGCTGATGCCATTCACCCTGACCAGGTTCCAGTCCATCATATAAGTTTGATATTATTTTTAGAAATTTAGGGCCGAAATTAATTTTTATCATGGACTGTTTTAGAAAATCCCAATTAACCTTATCATAATCTTTTTCTGCATCCATGGATATTCCCAATTGAAACTTTGGGGTGGGAGTGTTGGGCGGAGATAATGTTTACAATTTTCTGAAGTTGTCTGATAGATAACAGCAGGAGATGAAGTCCGTTTGATCCTCATGGATCACCTGGACAATCACAACTTGTAGTCTCTTAGCCAGCAGACCAATGAATATTTTAAGGTCTACATTTAGTAGAGATATTGGTCAGTAGGATCTGCACTCTAATAGATTTTTCCCTGCTTTATGTAGTACTGTAATTTGGGCTGTTTGCCAGGACTACGGGACAACATTGCCCTCCATCACTTCTCTGTAAACCTCTAATAGAAGTTGGGTCAGCTTCTCCATGAAGGTGCTGTAAAATTCAGATGGGAATCTGTCAGGTCCTGGGGTTTCCCTTCCTTGAGGGCCTGTATTTGAGCTTGTATCTCTATCATGGAGACTGAGGCTTCCAAGGAGTCCCATGCCTCCTTGTCTAAGGTTCTGAGCACCACTCCCTGAAAAAGCTTATGGGTTTTCCAGTCTGAGTCCATTAAAGGGTCCTGTGTATAAAGCTTCCTATAGTATGCAGCAAAGGAGGCTGTTATTTTCTCTGGGTGGCAGGTAGCTTCATTGTCCTCCAGATTAGTTATCTTCAGGACAAGTCTACTTCCTTGCTGGGTACGAAGAGTGCTAGCCAAGTTTCCCTGCTCTGTCCCCACCCCCCCATAATAACTCTGGCGAATACATTGATAAGAGCCCTCCAGCAGACCTGCTAAGATGTTGTTTAGTCTCTCTTTGGTTATTTGAAGTTGCTGTCTCAGGTTTGGGTTTGATGAAATTTTATGGTGAAACTCGAGATCCGGAATGGAATCTTTTAGTTCCTTAATTTTCTATTTCTCTTTTTTTTCTCTCAAGCTGCATAATTAATGACTGCTCCTCTCAAAACAGCTTTTAGGTCATCCCATCTAATAGCAGCAATTGATACCCCTGCTGGGTTGTTGGCCAAGTAGTCATTGCTGGTATTCTCAATATGGGATTTAAAGTCCGTATTATTGAGAAGACCTACATTAAAGTGCCAGTGGGAGTTTCTGATAGAAGGGAGTAGGGTAAGCAGTGCTTGGACAGGTGCATGATCTGAGATGGAGTGGGGGTAAATAGTACATTTATCTAATGTGTGAACCCACTCCTCCGATACCAAGATCATGTTTATTCTTGTATAGCAGTTATGCCTGTCAGAGTAGTGAGAACAGTTCCTCTTTTTGTTGTTTTTTCCATCTCCATGTAGCTACCAAACCCCAATTTTGTAATGACCGGTTTAGAATAGTACTTGCTTTATTTGGGTGTGTGTGAGAGCAGACCCTCCCCGCCTGTCAAGGGTAGTGGACAGTATGGTATTAAAATCTCCCCCTATGATGGAAAGACTTCCCTCCACTCCTATCCAGCCTGGCAACTGTTTCTGAAAAAAAAGTGCTGCTTCTTGATCATTGTTCAGAGCATACAAGCATACTATGGTGCAGGAGGTCTCTCCAATTACCCCTTTCACTTTAACAAATCTGCCCTCTGGGTCTGTAACCACACTCTACACTTGGAGGGTTCAAGATTTATGCACCAGAATTGCAGCGCCTCTCCTATGTGGGTGAGCCAGAAAGGAGGAGGAGAAGATTGACCCTACTCATCTGCAATGCAGTTTCTTGTGTTCAGCCTCTGTCAGATGTGTCTCTTGAAGGAGCGTGATTTGGGTATTCAGCCTCCCCAACTCCTGAAAAATCCAGGCATGTTTAATTGAGTGGTTGAGCCCCCCAAACATTATAAGTTACAATGTGTAGCCCCTCCATTGCAGCAGTGTGGCCAGACTTCTAATCTGGAAGAAAAGGGTCTCCAGTGGGACACAGAGTGAGGGTGTACACACAGCAAGAAAAACCAGAAGGAACATTAACCACAGTACACCTGCTATTTTAGTAAAAATAAACAGCAACCTGTTCAAGAACAGTTCTTCAATTGGGGGAAAGAACCATTGCTCCCTTAAACTATTTCCATTCTCCCAAGGTGCCATGAGTTGCCCACCTTCCACCTCCTGGAAAAATCTGGTGTGAAGTACAGAGAACATTCCTGCACCTAGCTGCGAGTGTTGGAGTACATCCATCACTAGCTGCATTCATGGGGACCACCAAGCTAATGTAGACCTTCCTCCCCCCTTCCCCTAACCCATCACATTCTTAAGTGAGGTTGAGTGACTTGGGCCTAGTTATTCCACCATCACCGTGAGCCACCATCCCCCCGTTCATGTCACCCACTTAGCCATTGTAATTTAAACAACTGTTATTAATATAAGAAAGTTCCTTATAAAACATTACATGTGACTGCATGCGAGGAATCCCTCCCCCCCACAGTGAGCCACCCCTCCCCCTAGGATTAAATGCCCTAGGTTAGAACCAAGGGCCACCCCCATATAGAGAGGGAGAAGGAGACCCCCAAGATTTACCAACTAACATTCAGCAAATCTGAAATTATTTATGCATCTTCCACCTATTCCACTAATGAGGCTTATCCCCCAAGTGACCCCAAACCATATGTTCTAGTCTTGCATGGCTTCACCAAGAAGCTGAAAGGTGAACCTCAACCAGATGGTTTCTGAGTTTTTTCAGCTAAGTGGCCTCATGAGGCAAAGCCGCCTGCTTTGTATAGGGAGGTGAATCTTCAAACTCCGCCAGCTCTGCCACCTACCAGCTGCCACTGTCTCTTCTCGATGTCTTTAATCAACGTGGGGGGGGACTTGATCATCAGCCAGTATCTCCAGGGACAAAAGATATTTTTTTGCTTCACCCACATATCAAAGAACTTAATGCCTGCATCCGATGTCACTTTGAGTTGGGCAGGAAAATCCACTCATGCTTTCAGGCCTTTCCCTCTGATAGCTTTCACTATGGGAAACCACGTTTTCCTCCATGCCATTGGTGCGTAATCGGGTTCGAAAAACAGCTTAGTGTCTCCAAAAGGAATTTCTTTTTTAGCCCAGCCTTTCCTCAAGACAAGCTCTTTCATCCTGAAATCCAGAAAGGCCACAATGATCGAACGTGGTTGAGTTTTGGGATCTTTAGAAGGAGCTGATAAGGCCCTGTGTGCCCGAATGATATTTAAGGGGGTATTTTGGCTAATGTCCAGCAACTCACAGATTAAGCTCTCAATAAAATCTGGCATGTTTCCCTGTTCAGTGTGCTCAGAGAGACCATGAATCCTCAGATTGATTCTCCGGGACTGATTTTCAAGGTCTTCCACTTTCTCCATAAGGATTTGTGTACAATCGTGGAGCTGGAGGATTGCCCCATTACAGTAAATCTACAGTTTCTTAATATGCAGTGTGTTGCTCCGATAGTTCTTCTGTTTTCCTTGTTTGGCAATATTGGTTCTATTTTCTTTTATGTCCACTTTAATGGAGTCGAGAGTATTGCTCAGTCATCGCAGCTCACGACACAGCTGGCGAGAGGTGGTCGTGAAGTCTTCTCCCTCTTCCTCTGAATCACTTTCCCATGTTGGGTCCAGTGCTTTGGAGGCCTTCTCGCTACACACCAGTGGTCTAGAGGGCAAATTTAATTTCTGTTGTTTAAGCCCACCACCCGACCCAGATTTGGGTCTATTTCTGGTTTCATAGTAGCGGGTGCTAGATGTTGCTGTTTTAAAAGTTTGCCTCATGGGAAATTATTAATTTGAATGTGTTAAGCCAAGGGGTCAGAGAAAGCTTTACTTCTGAGTGTCTACATCAGTTGCTGACGTCACTGGAAGTCATATGTTTCTATATTTGATAGTTTAACCAACTGCGTTTCTAGTTAGAATTTGTACCTACTCAGGTTTCTGTAAAAAAATTAAACTGTCCCTAATTGATGTTTTTTTAAACCTGAAATGAAGAAGACCATCCCTCACCAATCTCAGCCCCCCAGACCCCACACACCCCACCTAGACCCCACACTCAGCACCCACCACCCCACACCCCTCACTCACCTAAAGATGGTCCCACATCTTAAATCCACTGCAGTGCCAAAAGGAGAAATATGTTCTAGTAGGCTGCCTGCTTGCTAGCCTGTCTCTTCTTCTTTCAATAGATCAAAAAGCAGTCTGAAGGACATAAAGCTTTACTGGACATCAGATAACCAGCTACTACATTATGACTCTTTAAACAGTGTTGAGACCTCCTGGATGATTTATATCAGAGGTTAAACTTGCGATAAGTTGTTTCTTTCACAGAGACCCTTTTTCACCTTGATAGATCGGGGATGCATATTTTTTGTTGCTTTATCACAGAAACAATTTGGTTTTATACAAATGTATATTAGAGTATTTTTCTGTGCTTGTAATTATGCATTTGTGTATTTGGATTCTCTCTTTCAGATATTTGTAATCATATCTCATTATTTGATTAAGTTTTTAATCATCAGGGGACTATCTATTGTCCCTCCATAACATTACACAGGTCACTATGACCTATTGAGGGGCTGTATATGCCGGGGCAACAAAAAAGATTGTGACCATTATTATAGCGATGGGCTCCATGTTGACCGCAAGTTGCAGTCGGCATGGAGCAGCACTGTTCTGGATAATTTTTTACATAAGGGATTTTCCTCTGAACCCCTGAACTAATGGATTCTAACTCCAGGTTGGAAATAGTTAGGGAAGGGGCTGCAAGTCAGGGGAAGTGGTTGCTCCCTTCCAGCAGCACTTCTATGGTGGCATGGCACTGTAGTCGATATCGACACATGTCACCATAGAAATGTTGCTGTTAGGGTGGCATACCCATATTGAACATAATACACAGCTCACAATCTTTTTTGCTTCTGAAGCTAAAATTCTTCCCCCCACACCCCATTTATGTGATCACAATTTGCAAATCCTTGGGGGGCTTTAAGCTTAATTAGTCTCATTTTGGTGAGTATTAAATGAAGTATGTTTGATCGTTGATGTTTGTCTAATAGATATAATTGTCAGTAATTTTGATATCTTGAGTCACATCGCTCATAGAAATTCTTATGGCATTTTGGCACTATATGGCAATTTGTGTGCTCTTAGTTCCCCCCTTTTAAAATTACTATGTTTCCTTTAGTGATCACGACTTGGCAAAACTTATGACTTGAGTTAAAAAATGTGAGCGACTTCTTTGTAGTATTAGTAGTACAACATTTTTATTTATACAGGCTTGGATTTGACAAGCAAATTCACCATTAGGGCTATAAATGCCATTTCCAAGGTGTTCCTGTAGGTGTTAAATTTTCCATAAACATTTAAAACATTAGTTATTCAAAATATTCAGACATATAATATCCATGCACAGATAATATAGAGGATAATGTATGGTCTTTGGTTAATAACCACACTGTAAACACTTCAAGAGGTTGCCATGACATCATTGTAAACCTCAAGAGTGCAGCTCAAGAGGTTTTCAGATGTAATGCAACCTCGAGAAGTGTTTTCAGCGCAGCTGTTAACCAAAGACCATACATTATATTTTACAGTGTATGGGCTACCAAGATTGTATAATCTTGGATTTAGTTACTTTACTGAATAACTTTATGGAACATTGATTGTTGTGAGCATTCTGTTTTGTTATACCATTGCTATGACATACTCAAGAAGGGTTAACAACAGAGTGATGTCATAACAATGGTATAACAGGGTTGTAAACTGCTTGATTTTAGTCAGTAATAAGGGTCCCCCATACATTATATAAACATAGACTTTTGTTTAGAATAGAGCTAAAAACATTCACTCTTTTATACAGACAATATACAGTAAGTAAAACAATTAAAACTTAACAGGCTAGAGGTATTCATAGAAAACGAATACAAGTGTGGACTGAGACCTGTTTTAAGTCAGATTTAAATATGGCTATGGCCATGTCCAAAGACTTCATATGGTTTGGCAAGTTGTTCCATGTATTTGCTGATTTGTATTTAAAAGTCATCTTTCCAAAATTGTTTTTCACCCTGGGAGCCACCAAGGTTTTAAGGTAATTTCTCAAGCAGAAATTATGATTAGTCCATTTGAGAGTATCTATAAGCCTTGATGACTTTCCAGTTTTTTTAATTTTAAACAGTAGGATAGCCCATGCTCTATCCGTCTTCAACTGTAATGGGTCTCAATTTAGTCTTTGATAAAGGTAACAAGGATGTGTGTTGTATTCACATATTAATACAAATCTAGTTATTCTGTGATATGTGATGTCTAGTTTGTGTAATGATTTTTTATTTGCATGAGAAAGATGTGACTTCCCTAGTCTAGCATGAAAATAATCAATTGGTCTTTTTTTGTCATACAGTGGGATACACGTTTTGTAGCCCTATTTTCATGTTTGCTTTTTTGGTTAATTTATCCTTGTGGTGTTCAAAGGTAAGACATTGATCATTCTCTAATCCTAAATATTTATAGGTTGAGACCTGTGTTAAAATTTGACCATTTGCTGTCCTGATCTCAGGCTTATTTATTTCTCTATGTTTGTTTCTTCGAAGAGGGCTAAATAACATTGTTTGGGTTTTTTAAGCATTTCAGATTAAATTCAAGGACAAAAAACACTCTTGTACTGTAGATTATTAAAATCCAGTTGGAGTTTGTTTTTGAACCTCTTTAGGATTATTTCCCTCTACCACTAGTACTGTATCATCCGCGTATATTATTATATTTGTATGAAGTATATCATTTGAGAGTTTGTTTAAATAGATCAGAAACATTAATGGGTCCAAAACTGACTCTTGCGGAACTTCTCAAGCTGTTGGAGCTAGTGTATAGAGTTTCTACCTCCCACGGTTACTAGCTGAAAGTGGTTTTCTAGATATGAGGAAAACCACCTCAATGGTTCTTTCATTACGCCTATTTCACCCAGTCCATCCAACAAAATACTGTGGTCCACTAAATCAAAGGCTTTGGACAAGTTCACGAACACTGTGCCCAAATCTTGACCCTCTCTGAGGGGAGAGGCCACCTGGTCTAAAAAGTCTGTGAGTACGGTGTCAATGGACAGTCCTTTTCTAAAGCCGCATTGGACATGAGTGACTTTTTTATATTTTTCCAAGTACTCCATTAGCTGGGTATGAACCAATCTTTACATGATTTTGGATACTATAGATAATAAGGCAACTGACCTATAATTTGATGGATTTGAGGCATCTCCACCTTTAAAGATTGGAACAATCTTAGACTATTTCCATACCTTTGGAAATATCACCGGGGTTAAACTCAAGTTAAATAAATCCGTTAAAGGCTGGGTTTCCTCTTTTATAGAGACTTTTAAAACCTGACTTCAATAGTATCCAGTCTGCAAGCCTTATTGCTTTTAAATTTATTTATTGCTGCAATAACTTCCTCTCTGCCTATTCTCATAAATCTAAAACCTGGTACGTTATTTCTTTCTTTGTTTTCATTAATTATCTTTGGTAACTTAGCATTGGAAGTACTACTAGGCCCACCAGTTAGGTCTAAGAGGTTTATAAAGTAGCTGTTTAATATTTCTGCTGCCTTCTCTAATGGGACACTATTACCATTCTCCACAAAATTTACTTCAGTTTGATTTCCCCTAGGGTTAGTTAAACTTTGTATTAGGTTACAGTAATATTTAGGATTAGTGATATTTTTTATTTTCTCTTTGTAATAGTATCCCTTTAGTTTTCTAACCACTTTTGTAGCCTTATTTCTTGTCTTCTTAAACTTTTCCTATATCTCCTTATTTAACATTTTGTTCACAGGTTTCAATAGTTTACCCATCTCTTTAATTAGTGTTTTAATTGTATTGTTTACCCATGGTAAACATTGAGTTGTTTTTTTTATCTGTTCCCTAAAAAGGGTACACTTATTACTTACTTCCACAAATATCCTTGTAAACTCTTCTGTTGCCAAATCCATATCTGGAATTAATGCTACTCTATATAATTCTGAAGTCTGAATTTTATTCTGAAAAACATGTGGACTACAGCTTTTATAACACCTCTTCTTAACACAGGGTATGTCATTCTGTTTTGTTGGTTGGTCTATGCTTACTTTAATGTGGTAGGCAATTACACTGTGGTCTCCCAAATTTTGGGGACTCATTCCCTTATCCAGGACCACCAAATCAGGGGTCACAAATATTAAATCTAAAATATTTCCTGGGCCTTTCTAATCTTCCCTTCTTTGTAGGAGTGTCTATTATTTGCTACAAATTAAAACTTTTCAGTGAATCCTCCAATTTTCCCCCTTTGGCCTCCCCAGGTAGCACTGAAGTCCCCTACCAAGATTAAGTTTTTATTTATCACATGCTCCATCACTATTTGGGAGAAGGTTTCAAACCAAATTGGTTTAATTTTTAGTTTTTTCTTATATGATATCAATTTTAATTTGACTGTGGGCTATTATAAGCCAATCAGGTCACATAACATAGTATTTAATGGGTGGGTACTAATTTCAGCCACACACACACACACACCCTGAGGAAGGGTCAGCACAACTCAAAGCACTGGGAGCTGAACAGCATTTGCTGCAATTTCAACAATGTATCTCCATTTTTTGTACTTGCACTGCACTTTAAAGGTTAATAAATTTGGAACGCACACTGAGCTTGGTCTATGTTCCAGTTTCCTGCATTTTTCCTGTACTGAGGCTGGGGGACTGGCACTGTCATGTTGCACTACTCCCCAGCCTGGTAAGAGAAGGTGTAGGGTTGTCCACATGGGCCCAAGTACCTTATAGTGAAGAGAACTCTTCTCAAGCAGAGAGAAATGTACCGCTGCACTTGGGGCCACCAGAGGGCCCTGTGCAATGGCTGCCAGATGGTATATATGCTCTGTGTGTCTGTACCTGTAGCCACATGGAAGCACAGGGCCCTCTGCTGCCCACCAGACAGTCCCCCAACTTCTTGACATCAGTTGCCACACAGAAGTGCAGGGTCTGGAAGGCCCTGCACTTCTGTAGGCAGACAGACTCTTCCCTTGGTACCAGACCCAGAGGCCCCTGCATGTCTGCATCTGTTCACACAGGTCCCAAAGGGACCGGCATGAATGAGAATACAATTCCACTATCTCAAAATGAAAGGAATTTTTAGCAAACAAAATGCATTACTGCACCAGTTAGGGTTCAAATTTCTCCCACAATAGGAGGGGAATGTGGAGTTAGGGTTTCCAATCCTAACTCCCTCCAATGGTAAAAGGAAAAATCATATAAGCAACCAAGGACAGCCATTATCTGATGTGTTTCTTGATTTGTAACTGTAGCTGCTGAAGTGCAGACCCCACAGGGCCCTGTGCTTCTACAAACACAGCTGTATGTGTATGTCTTACAGCATGCATGAGTACCTGTGGCTGCAGAAGTGCAGGCTCCATATTGACCTGTGCTTCTATAGATAGACACAAGTACTGTTGCAGTGTGGGTATCATGGTTTTTGATATGCAGCTGCATACATACTAGCCACACAGGGACCTGCACTTCTAAAGCCAGATGTTGGAGTGTATGTCTTACATCTGTGGAGGAAGAAGTGCGGGCCCTTCAGGGTCCTGCACTTTTGCAGATAGAGCTATGTGTATGTCTTGCAGTGCAAATGAGTACCTCTGGCTACAGAAGTGCTGGTCAGTGTGTATGTATGTCTTACACCTGTGTCTGCAGAAGTGCATGTCTCTTCTGCAGACAGAACTGTGTGTATGTCTTACAGTGTGGATGAGTACCTGTGGTTACAGAAGCACTGGTCAGTGAGTATGTCTTATGCCTATGGCTGAAGAGGCACAGGCCCCTCAGGGGCTTGTGCTTCTGCAGACAGAAGTACTGTTGCAATGTTGGTATCATGGATTTCATGGCGCTTGTGCTTCTGCAGCCAGAGGTCAGTGTTTATGTCTTACACCTGTGACTGCAAAAGCACAGGCCTTACAGGGGCTGGGCATCTGCAAACTGAACTGTGTGTAGGTCTTAAAGTGTTGATGAGTACCTGTAGATACAGAAGCTCTGACCCCATAGGGGCCTGAGTTTCTGCAGACAAAAGAGCTCTTAAATTTAAGTATAGTGGATTTGTATCTGTGGCTAAAGAGCCTGTGCTTCTGCACACAGAAGCAGTGTTGTTATTTTAATATAAGTTACTTATATCTGATGCCAGGAATAAGAGTGTACTGTATGTCTTGTGAAGTGTGTTCTATAGATACAAATCTACAAAGGTCGCACATCAGTGCTACTGCATTTGTGTCATTTAGAAACAGTTGTATGTTGTTTGTCTTACCTGATGATGGCTGCCTTTGGCTACTTGTCTAATCTTGATCTTTTGCTGCTTGGGGGGAGTTAACATTGGAAACCCTAATGCCACATTTCCCTACCTTTTTGGTGGTAAGCTGAACACTAACTGGTACATGAATGCAGTTTTTTCAAAGAATATATATATATATATATTCACACACATACTGTACATATTCATTGAAAAAATGCATTAATGCAGGCATTAGGGTTGAAGAACATTATCATGTGTGAGGTTAAAACCATATTGTACACAGGCTAAAGATAAGATGAAAACTACTTTACTAACAGAAAGTTACTCTAGGTAGTTCCTCCCAGAGATCACATAGTAAACTAGACAGGCTGGCTAAGCCGCAGTGCCACCTATCAACATATCTCCCCTTTTGGGATAGATACACATTTCTACTGAAGTTGAAGCAGTCTTATACATTAGAAGTTGCTTAATCAGGACATGAATAATGGGATGTTTGCTTTATTGGCACTCCATCCAAAAACCAATTAAGTGGCTATACGTTCTAATGGACAAAGTGTCTGGTTTGAGGGAATGGAGACATCAGAGTAATGGGACAATTCACATGATGACTCACAGGCAGTGCAGACAGTGGATGGCTGACGAGTATGTGTGAATGTGTAAAGTGCTCATCCCCCACTTCCTCCTCAGCATCTATGTGTCACGTGCTACTGTTTGTTTCCCTCTGTTTTTCAAAGAAATAAAATAAAAGCATTTAGTGTACCTCTACCTTACTTGCCAATTGCTGCTATAAGTGAGAGGGACAGGCTTCCTCACACAAGAGTTTTTAATTTTTTCTATTGCTGCTACCACTTACCTCCCAACCCACCATAAGTGAGTCTGCTTTCCAGCAGTGAGCTGATCTGTAGCAGCAGTGCTGTTGTAAGAGAGAGACTGGAAGGCTGGAGAAATAAAATCAAAGTCACCTCTGATTCTCAGGGTTCCCTCCCCACCCCCCACTCCCCACTGCTAACTGGGAAAGGGACCACCAGCCTCTGCTTAGCTCCCCCAACTGCAAGTGAGGATGCTCTTCCAGCAGTGAGCTGTGAGCCAATCAAAAGCAGCAGTGCTACTGTAAGAGGGACAAGCTAAAGAAATAAATTAAAAGTCACTTATGATTCTCGTGGTTCCCTACCCCCTGCTGTTGTAAGAGAGGGGAACTGGGACAGGAACCACTTACCTTACGCTTGACCATAAATCAGTTTTCTTTCCAATCACAACTCAAGTGAGAATAGATTGGATAGTAGGTATAGTAATCTGATCTACAACACAGAACAAAAATGGAACTCAGGCATCAGGGTGGGCAGAGTGAGCTCTGAGACTGACAACATCACAAAAAATAGGTGCTTCTGTGAATAGGGACAGTCACTTAATTGGGACAAAACACCTGCCACCAGGGCATCCCAATTAAGTGGCTTTAGCTGTACTAACAACTTTCTATTGTATTTTAACTTTTTAAATTATATCTAAACATTTCTGTTATTGTTACCATTGGCTATCAATGAAGGTCAGAGTAGACAACCTGAACACTTCCAGCTCAGTTTGGAGGATTATTCTGCCTTCAGGTCACTTGCCATGAAATTATTTTAACATATTCAGTACTTTTTATTTACTTGAGGCTGGACTGACACCTGTGCCCATCAGGTCACACTACATCTCATGGCTGCTTGTTCTGTGATGGTCTGTCTTCCAACAGCCTCTGCTGTGGTCCCACTAATGGTACAGGATTTTCTAGTGGTATCAGTTGTACCCCTTCTGGTTGATTTTTTCTGGTGGACCAGATGATGTATCCCCTAGAAGTGTGACAGTCTATCTTCTGATCCCTGGTCCTGTCCCCCTCCAGAGTGATGGCAAACAAAGTGGCACCTGTAGCATCTCAACTATCCTTGTGAAGTCTGCAGAAGACAGGAATGAGGTGGCAGCTGTTCTGTGACTGGTGTTGAAATCTCCATATCCAGAATCCAGACTTGGTCTTCAGATTAAAACTGTGGCAAAGTACAAGCTCTGTGTCTTAGGTCATATGATTGTTTGCATTTGAAACTTGAAAACTGCTCATAAACTTGGATTTTTCCTTGGTCTGGAAGATATCTAGTCAAAAGAAGTGGCAAAATACATATGGCTGCTCTCAATTTTTGGCCTATCAGTTCTGCTGGACTGTAGCCATTGGAAGGTGATGTGGCTTGGTAGGCAAGTAGAGCTTTGAATGGATCATTAGCTTTTTTTGAGAAGTCTCTCTGTTTGTATTGCTCTTTCAGCTTCTCCATTCCTTGTGGATGTGCTGGGCTGCTTGTTGTGAGATGTACAAAGTCGTAGTCTTTTTCAAAATTCAGACAGGTTGAACAATTGAACTGTGGACCGTTGCCTGATACTAGAGTCTCGGGCAGTCTGTGGTGAGTGAAAATTGCTTTCAAGTGTCAGATAACATGACTTGCAGTTGTAAAGTTTAGATGAACAACTTCAATGTACCTCAAAAGATAGTCCACAGCTGTGAGAAATCTCTGACTTTTCAGGCTAATGAGATCTTTAGCAACGATGTGCCATGATCTGTCTGGAAATTTAAACAGAATCAATACTGGACTGCTGGAGAATTTGGTACAGATTTCGTGATTGTTTATCAGAGTTGTTAGTTGAGCACCAAGCCACACCACCACACAGCCTGCTATGCTCTCCTGTGACATTTTTCTATGCCCTGGTGTCCTTTGCAGAGTAGTTGCAGAGTAGCATCCTATAGAGATGAAGGCATCACAATTCTGGGTACCTTCAGAAGTAAGCCATCATGAACAATCACGGTTTGTCCTTCATGCCAGAATGGTTTGATAGTATATGGACCTTGAACTCTTGGTGGCTAACCATGTTGGCAACTTTTCATGACATGTTGATATACATTATCTTTCTGTAGTTGTTCTTTGATTTGTTCAAGATTGCTGTCTGAGGCTGGAAGGGTGTCTTGTATTTGAGGGAGATAGATATTTGTTTCTTCCATGAGGTTTGCATCTCCTTCACTAAGTTGTCTTTTGAGAAGCATTCTTGACAGGGCATCAGCAGTGAGGAAAGACGTGACTGAAACATGTACAAAGGTGTAGGCATAGCTCATCAACCACATGCAGAACCTCTGTATCCTTGGAGGAAGTTCATCTGGGCTTCTGGTGCCCAACAGACTTACTAGTGATTTGTGATCTGTCTCTAGAATGAAGTGTGCCCCCACAAAGTAACAACTAAAGTGTTTACATCCCACACTAGGGTAGTGTCTTTTTCAATTTATGCTACAGCTGTTCTGTTGTGCGTCAGTGCTCTTGAGGCATATACTAACAGGTTTCCAGTGGTTTTCATGTTTTTGCATCTAGACCCCTCCTAGTCCAAAGGATGATGCATCTGCTGCCATTTTTGTTTGTTGGGCTTGAAAAAGGCTAGGGTAGGTGGTGCTATGAGTTCTGCTTTGAGAGCTATAAATCCTTGTTCTTGAGCTGGACCCCAAACCCACTGGTTTGCCTTTGACAAAAGTTATCATAGGGCTTTTGTTGTCTCTGCTAAGGTGGGTATGAACCTTCTCAGTTGGTTGACCATTCCCAAGAAGCCTCAAACTTTGGACACATTTGTGGGATTTGTCATCCTCTGTATGGCTGCCAACTTCTCTAGGTTTGGTTACACACCTTTGTCTGATGGCTCTGATGTCTGATGTTTTGGCTCCCCATAGTAAATGATAAATTTGCCCATTACTATGAGGGCAACAGTTGCAACTTTTTGATCCTTTTTGTTGGATAATCTTGAGCATAGAGAGAAAAATGGCCTGTGACCACCACGATATTAACAATATTCTTGGAGACAGACATCAGGCTTAAGAAATAAATACAGACCAACTCCATAGATTCACTAGTTTCTATATTTACCAGTGGGACTGCCCTCTTTGGCAGGATCTTTTGTTGCAGGTATCGAATGCATTGCACACAGTAGTTTCTGATCTCAATCCCCATCCTGGGCCAGTAAAACCTAGCCTAGGAAAAGTCTAGGATTCATTCCTGTACAAGAGACTGGGGGAGATGTAAGCAAATAAATCTCTCTATGCACCTGACAGACTTTGCCTAAACTGGGAGGGTTCAAAAGTACTAAGGGACAAACTGGGGTGGTACATCAAACAAAAGTTGTATTTGAACTGCTGGGGGGATGGGTCTGAGAACAAAAAGACCATGGGTGGTGGACATAAAAGGGCATCCCCACCACAAAAGTAGAGGGGGACTAGAGGGGGGGATAGGGGAGTAGTGCAAACTGATAATGAGGGAGGGGGAAGCATATGGAGACAAAGGGGAAGCAGTAAGAGAAGGTAATAGTGGGGTCTCAGATGTAAAGTGGAAGGTGGTGTGTCTGAATGCACACAGTCTAGGGAACAAGATGGATGACCTGCAAGTGCTACTTGCAGAAGAAAGAGTAGACACTGTGGCATAAACAGAGACTTGGGCCACACCTAAGCATGACTGGGACCTCTCAGTTCCAGGATATAGGCTATACAGGAGGGACAGAGCAGTAGGCAAGGGAGGAGGGGTGGCAGTATTCCTTAGGGAGAGAATAACAAGCACAAGAGGGGAATCAGAAGATGGAAAGGCAGAAGCAATGTGGGTTCAACTACAGACTGGCAAGGGTAGAAAGGTGAGGATGGGGGTGGTTTACAGACCACTCAATCAGGGTGAAGAAATGGATGAGGACCTGAGCTCACAAATTCTGAAGGTTGCAGGAAAGGGGGGAAGTAGTGACAGTGGGGGACTTCCATTTGCCCAGGGTGTACTGGAGTGTGCCATCCACGACATATCCTAGGACTCATAATTTACTGGAAGCATTTTAGAGTGGGTCTCTGACCCAGGGAGTCACTGAACTGACCCAGGAAGAAGCAATTCTTGATCTGATGCTCACGAATGGTGAGCACATACAGAATATAACAGTCAAGGAGCCTCTGGGTGGAAGTGACAGTCACTCACTGTGGTTCAAACGAGACATGTGCAGCCAAAGTGTCCCCACAAAGGCCAAAATCCTGGACTTCAAAAGGGCAGACTTTAAGAGAATGGGTGAGGTTCTGAAAAAGCGCCTAGCAACAACCACAACAACTATGGAGGTGGACCAAAAATGGGCTATTATTTAGGAAGGATTAGAGGCTGCAACGGAGGAATGTGCTAGGTACAGAAGAAAGAACTTTAAAAGCAAAGTACCTAGCTGGTTCAGCCCTAAGGTAGCCCAGGCAGTGAGGGACAAGAGGCTGACCTATAAGAAGTTCAGGAGGACCAAGAGAGAGGAGGACAGAGAATTATACCTATGTCTGGCAAGGGAGGCAAGAAGAACAGTTCAGAAAACGAAGGCACAGAAAGAATTTCAGTTAGCCGAGGGCATTAAGATAGGGAAGAAGACTTTCTTCTGCTACATAAGCAAGAAAAGAGACAAGAAAAAAGCAACAGTCAGACTGGGAAGAGGAGATGGGTGGGTGGAGGAGAATAAGGAAAAGGCAGAGTTAATGAATTAATACTTCTGCTTTGTCATCATGAAGAAGATAGAAAGACCGGTACCAGTAGGGGGGAAAGGGGTCCAGAAGGGGGAGAGGGGACAGATAGGGAAATAAATGGAGAAAGAGTGAAAAAGGGTTGCTAGCTTTGAAGACAAACAAGTCACTGGGCCTGGATGGAGTACATCTAGGGTGCTGAATGAGCTGGCAGGGGAGCTTGTGCAGCCACTGGCAGACCTGTACAGTTGTTCACTGGAGTCAGGTGTGGTGCCACAGGACTGGAAAATGGCACACCCTTCCACAAGAGCAGTCCAAAGGATGATCCAGGGAACTGCAAGCCAATTAGTCTCACTTCGACAGTGTGCAAGATTATGGTGACAATACTGAAAGAAAGATTGATAGAGCACATGGACAGACATGGCCTCCAGGATGCAAGGCAGCATGGATTTATGGGGGGAAGGTCTTGTCAAATGAATCTGATCAACTTCTTTGACTGGGTCACCAAAACAGTGGATGGGGGCCAGGCAGTGGACATCCTCTACCTGGATTTCAGCAAGGCCTTTGACTCTGTATCACACAGAAGATTGATCAGGAAATTGATGGACCTCAGAGTAGGAGAAAAGATGGTTAAGATGGTGGAGAACTGGCTAGGGAACAGGCCACAAAAGGTGATAGTGGGAGGAGAGTTGTCTAGTACCAGGGCAGTCACAAGTGGTGATCAACAGGGCTTAGTGCTGGGGCAGTGCTGTTCAACGTGTTCATTAATGACATTGGAGATGGCATCAAGGGCAAAATGTGCCTGTTCACAGATGACACCAAGCTCTGGAGGGTGGACACAGCAGAGGGAATACGGGACCTTAAGGAAGACCTAAGAAGACTTGAGAGATGGTCCAGGATCTGGCAGCTGGGCTTCAATGCCAAAAAGTGCAAGGTCAAGAACATTGGAACCAGAAACCCCAGAACAGAGTACCACCTGGGAGGGGTCAAGGTATCTCCAACAATGGAGGAGAAAGATATACCATAGGAGTGATGATATCTAGTGACCTAAAGCACTCTGTGTAATGTAGGAAGGCAGTGGCAGGAGCAATCAGGATGTTGGGGGTGCCGAACCACGGGGATCAGCAGTAGGAGACAGGAGGTAATTCTGCCCTTGTATAGGTCACTGGTGAGGCTGCATCTGGAGTACATGGTGCAGTTCTGGTACCCTCACCTCAAAAAGGATATCAACCTGATGGAGACGGTTCAAAGGAAAGTTACGCAGATGATTGTGAGGCAGCAAAGTAGATTGTATGAGGAGAGACTGGGGGCCCCAAACATGTACTCCCTGGAGGACAGAAGGGAGATGGAAGACATGACTGAGACCTTCAAGTACTTGAAAGGACCAATAAGGTGATCAAGGAGGGTCTCTTCATGCTAAGCAGCAACAAAATTACAAGGGGACACAGCCTTAAGCTGGAGGCGGGTGTTTAGGAGGGAGGTCAGGAGACATTTCTTCACAGAAAGGGTGGTGACAAAGTAGAATGCTCTACCAGAAGAAGTGATCTCAGCAGGGACAGTTGTTATCTTCAAGAGGGGCTGAAATAGATACAGGGGGAGGATAAGAGTCATGGGAGGGGAGAAGGTAATGGGTGGAAATATTGGGGAAGGGGGGAGTGTGGACAACAGTCTGAGCTGTAAATCCTGCACATCAAGCAGACTAGATAGACCAAAAGGCCTAATTCTTCTGGCTACTTTATATTGTTGTATTCCACCCCAGATGCCCCATCCCATTGCGTGGTACCTTCATCACCATTTGTCGGAATTTTAAAGGTAGCAGCAGCTGCTGTCTAGGAAAATCCTGCAGACATGGAATCTCAGGGTATAGCAAGTTGTCATTTAGTTATAACTTGAGCCACTCCTTCATTAGCAGCCAGGCATACCCATTTTTTGGTATGACCTTTGAGACAGTGTCGCAAGTGGTAGCATACACATTATGTTTTTCAATACTGGGTCTTGTCTCTGATCCCTCTGAAGATCAAACCAGGTCAGATGGGGCAAAGATATTTACTACAGAGATGAAAACTTGCAATGTGTGGATGGTAAACAGTCACTGGATGGCCTCAAACTATCCACAAAGCAACGTGCATTATAGGGTTGCTCACTGGTGTCAAATCTTGCACAGGGCTCTCAAGGTAGACTCAGGAATCTTCACCCACTCCAAGTCACTGGGATCACAATCCAGTGGGTACTAAGACAAAGCATCTACATTGACATGATTCAGGCCTGGATGATACCCCACAGAGTAGTTGTAAGTAGACAAAGTGCACAACTACTGATGCCCTGCTGTATCCAGCTTGGCCAGTGGTTTGTACATGCATTAGTAAATTATTGTCAGTTTTGACAGTTATCTTATCCCCATGAAATAGTCATGATTGATCAACAATGGCTCATTTAAAAACCAGAAATTCCAACTTGTGCACTTTGTAATTTCACTCACTAGGCATCAGACTCTGACTGGTAAAGGCAACTGACTTTAGACCAGCTAGTGAATCTTGGTACAAAACAGCTCCCAGGCCATGTAGGCTAGCATCTGTGTGCAGAACATAAGGTTTTTGTGGCTCAGAATAAGTGAGCACTGGTGAGTTGATTAATGGCAAATAATTCTGTGAAGGTTTCTTCACAGGCAGCATCTCATGAAAGGTTCATGACCTTTGAAGTAGGCTAGGGGTTCCTTTCCTTCATTGGGTCCCAACTTCCAAGCCTTGTTAGTAGTGGGATATTCATGGGCCAAAATCAAGAGCGACTGCACTGCTTGGGTATAGTCTCTGAATAACCACCTGTAGTATCCACAGGATATCAAAAGCTATTGGAAATCATTGAGGTTCCTAGGGTGGGGAGAGGTAGTCAGGGCCTCAGACTTAGTGGGAACCATCTGAATTCCAGCCACAGACACAATATGCCCCATATACTTCACAGATGTTTTGAAAAATTGACATTTGTCCATGGATAGCTTGAGCCCAAACTCTTCCAACCTGTCCAGCACCTTGAATAGATGACTCTTGTGACCTTCCAGCATTTTGCCAAATAATGTGACATCATCTAGGTACACCAAACATTTTAACAAGTTCATGTCACCCACTGCCATCTCCATGAGGTGTTGAAATGTAGCTAGGGCCCAGAGATACCTTGTGGCCTGAGCAGAAACTTGTAAAATCCCAGAGGGCAGAAGAAAGCGTTTTTTTTTCTGAAAGGGCTTGACTGTGATGATTTGATTGTAGCCATAGTGCAGGTCTAGCACAGAGAAGCAGCAGCTTCTGTGGAGACAGTCCAGTGCATCTTGAATGAAGGGAATGGTATACTGAACTGGTAGGTACCCTTGTTCAGAGTCCTTTAATCCACGTACATTCACATTTCCCCATTCTTTTTCCAGACCAAAACAATGGGGGAGAGAGAGACATAGGGACTCCATGACTCCTAAAGGGTATATGACTCCCTCACCAGTATTTTTTGAAGCTGTCCCAGTAGTGGGAGATTCAGTAGTCTGCAGTGCATGTTAGAGTTTATACAAGCGCTAACATGCACTGCAGGCTATTGAATCTCCCACTGCTGCCTATTGCTGTCATGTCTGCTGCAGGGGATTCTGGGATTTGTAGTAACAGAATATGTCAGCCTAGAACTAAGCAAAATTAGTCTAATACAATCTACTATAACTACAGTAAACAGTAAGTAAACCAAAATGTCAAAATCTTTTTGCACATTAAGTGCACGTTGGGACCAACCCCACTCTTGAGTATGGGAGCCCTTTGATCTGACTGTTCCTCTTTAAGTATGAAACTGCAACCAATGACTCTGTGTATCCAGGAATTACACCAAGTCCCCGGTGCAGGCCTGACAGCTATGTTACCTGGGTTCTTTCGGTGGTGCACATGTTGAAACAATTTCAAGCATTCATTTTAACCCCCCATCCAACAGGCCATGGTGTACTAGCACAACTGGAAGAGAATACAACTTGAAGTCCCAAATGGGAATTGTTTGAAAACCAACTTTACAATCCTAACAAGGTAACTGTAATCCAAATGGGAAAAGTACTAAGACTCCAGCCACAGATGAAGCAGCTTAGTCGAGTTGGGAACCAGCACACAGCAGCAGGTCAAGCAGCTGTCAGGATTAGACCCCAGCAGCCTGGAGATGGAGTACTTTGGATTCACTCACAGGTTCTTCACAGCAGCACAGCCCTTCTGGTTCAAATCTCACAGCACACAAGAGCACTACTTCATAGTCCCAGAGGAACCCAGATCCCAAAAGCGACTCCTACAATCCAACTCCTCTCTGGATCAAAAGTACTTCTGTATTCAGGACACACGCTCTGTGACTCCCCGTTTGCCAATTCACCCTGCTTGATAAGGGCTGGCAGGCCCCCTACCTGGCTTCACAGTAGCTCGATGGAGGTGCAGGTCTCTGTCTTGTTTCTCAGCTCAGCACCTCACTCAGGGCTGAATATTTCTGAGTTTCTCTCACTGCAGCTTCATTCTGCAGTAAAAGCCCCCACAGGCACAGATTATTGATGGCTTTTCTTAGCAGGCACCCTTCTGGCACAATTTCACAGTTTTCTTTTTGCAGATACCTTCCCAGGCACAGTTCCTCACACCAAATGAGCCCAGGCTATGGCTCAGTGAACTGTGGACCAGAAAACCCATATTTGGGCCACATGTGGGCCTGGCTAAGCCATCTGCTTTATCTCATAGCAGCAGGTCTTATCACCTCAGTGTCTCTCTTAGACTGCCATGAGTTCTTCATGATCCCAGGAACTTCTCTCAACTGAGTGTCCCATTTGTCAGGTAGGACTCTCAGTCTGTCTGCTTGTCCTGTTTTGCCCTTACATTGGCTCTTCTGAGCCCACCACTACATTAAGGTAGTTCCTGTTGCATCATTCCCTACAATCCATCTGTTTGGTTGATAGAACTTTCTAGCCTACTTATTGGTCAGTCGGCAGGGTCAGAAAGCAACATCAAGGCCACCGCCATATCTGGAAGGATCCTTAACATCTTTATTTAAATTATTTATTTGCCCCACAACAGTATGCTGGCCCACAGGGTGTGTAGCAGCCCTCCTGGACTGTTGTCCAGTTGATCCACACCCAGGATAGGATGGTGGATCTACATCAGTGGGGATGTAAATGTATCTGATATAGTTAATATAGGCTATGCCTAAGGTTCAGATGAACAGTGGGCAACAGTCTCTCCTCTACAGAACACTGTTTAATCCAGGTGCCTTCTGACTTGCATTCCTTTCTGGCTGGGTGTGTGCTTCAGTCCTGCTGTGGGAGTCACCTGCTCCCCCCACCTGCTTCTGCCTATCTCTGCTGTGTTCACCTGTGTGTCTCAATCCTGTTTTTTTTTTGGGGGGGGGCTGCCCTCTCTCTACTGCTCAGCTTTCTGCTTTGAGTGATATTATATTTCCTTTATTCACGTCAGCCTTCCCTAACTATTTATTGCTGTACTCTGCCTACTTCCAATGGTCTCTCACCTTGCCTTGCTCATTTGTTACATTACACGAGTCACTTGCCTATTTACTGCTTTTGTCCTGTTTGCTGTAAGTCCTCCATTCTTGTTTGATTCAGTTTTGCAGCATTCACACAGCTTGAGCATTCACACAGGCTCCAACTGTGTCTCACTGGGAATCAAAATCCAGTTCGGATTACCAGGCTTTGAGAATGGACTGTTTTCTGTGCCTGGACTGCTTGTCCATTCGACTCCAGAGAATTCCTGGTTTGCTTTCTTACCTCACTGTTTTTCTTTGAATTAATTTCCAGTGTTACTCCCATTTTTCCTGGGCTTGCCAAAGGTTTGATTTGTTCATGCCTGGCTGCAGGATCTCACCCCAAATCCTAGCCTAAGCACTAGCAGAGTGACTCCTGTAGCCTGCGCTATATTTGCCCTGCTGGCCCTAGAGGCATAGTTGGGCTTGGGTACTGCTTGATCTTGAATTATTCCAGCCATCTGACTATAGTCCTGCCTGGTCTCAACCTGCTCCCCTTTCTACCCAGCTAAAAAGATGATGGTTTAATAAAGTCCCTGAAGAAGAATCTTTAGGTCTCGAAAGCTTGTGTCTTTAGCATTTCGTTAGCCTGATAAAGGTATTATCTTTGCCCAGCAAAAAGATTCTCTTATTGTTTCTCTCCTGCTTTTGTGTGGACTAACATGACATAACCCTACCTTGATTTAATAATGATGTATGATAAATGATAGTTCGCAGTTAGGAAAACAGGCAATATATCTGGTGTAGCCAGAGTAGTCTCCTCAGGCCACACCATATATATTGCTTGTTTTCACCACAATAAATCTTTAAAAGAAGAAATATGGCGACATATATGTACTTTGTGTTTGACAAGGAGTGCTGAGTCCTTTCTGCCTTGATTAAATGTTAGCATTGTTGTTTCCTTCAAATTCTACTAAAATTTGCTGCCATGCCAGCAGTGCTGCTTCAACAGTCTCTACCAAATAACAGCATTCATGTGGTTCATATTTCTGCTCACCAGCACAGCCACTTCAGCTGCCGCAACCTACTGGGAACTAACAAATGTGGTATCCCAGCAGAGCCACTTTTCACCAGCTCTACCACCACCAGAATGCTGCAGTCCATGTCTTACCTCAACTGCAAAGCCACCTTGCTAGCCATCATCACCTTCTTGCTTCCTCCTGCTATCTATATTTCTGCCTCTAGCAGGCTACCTCTGCTGCCTCAAATAACTGCTTACCTCCCAGCTGACACACTGGGTTTAGAGTTTAGAGTACTTAAAATATATAGACAGATCCCTGGAGGGGAGGCGACTCAAGTCTAGGGTCCCCAGAGGTTTCTTCCCTAGGGATTCTTCCTCTCCTCCATGCCAAAGGTCATAAAACAGATTCTGCAGTGAGTTGGGACCTGGATAGCACCTTATCAGTGCATGTCTCTATCATTTTTTCCATTCCTTCCCTCATGCCAGAAAGTTGTAC
Organism: Neoceratodus forsteri; assembly: GCA_016271365.2. Lineage (NCBI taxonomy): Eukaryota > Metazoa > Chordata > Ceratodontiformes > Ceratodontidae > Neoceratodus > Neoceratodus forsteri. The sequence goes on along the minus strand of CM057450.1, from coordinate 1,271,898,567 downwards.
ATGCTTCACTGACTGTGTTTCTTTGAGGATCTTTACCATATCCTCTAAGGTACCTTCTGCCAAGGGGACCATGTCCCTGCAGCACCTCTAGGGGGTGGATCCCACCTCAAGATGGGTTCCTTTCCACATGACACAGCTCAGTGGTACCCTGAAAGGGTGGTAGTCCCCTTCTGGGACAGAGAGAGGAGTGGTCAAGCAAACAAGCATAAGCACTCTATCTATAGCCACAACCAGTCCTGTCATGCATAGTTGCCTGCTGGAGTAGTGAATGATAGATTACATACTGTAACTGTGTTATGCCATAGTTATTTTCTGTAATGTCAAAATGGTCATGGTTGAAGCTATGAAAGTATAAGACAGTTTAGCAGCAGTGGCAGCCTGAAAGTTTTTGTATATCTGTTTTTGCAGTGGTAAAGGCAGGCTAAAATGCTTGTACTGAAAATGCTTCTTTTAGTCATTTTCAGTTAATAAAACAATTTCCAACCCAACTTGAGTGTGAATTGATGGCATCTTGACTGTGATTGAAGCTGGCTGGCAAGAGGGTCAGTGCCTAGGGTTTCCATCCAGCCAGACCCCATGACCCTCCTGCCATGTGCTAATCTCCAAGAGGCCCCAAGCCAGGCCCAGGCTAAGTACTCTAGGGATTCATAGCCCCACCAAGATCAAATTTACCAGACCTGAGGTGTCAATTTGTGTCCAGGCCATCAAATGTACTATGTTCAACTAATGTCCTTGAAGAGAATATGGTATGAACAAGCAGCTAGGCACAGCTGCATTAAAGGACCTCAAGCTTGTACTGGAACTCCCATCTGGGGAAAAAAATGAAACTCTGCCCAAGTTTCCACCCAATTGATAAGTAAGGAAAGTGCAGGACATATTCAACAGAGACTCCCTGTTCCCACTGAGTGGCTGGCTATTTACTGGGCATCCTTCCCAAGGCACAGGTTCAAATACATCATACCCCTCCATTCTAGGTTGGACCTGATGCTACCTAGGCACTGGAATAGCTGCACATCACTTCTGTTTTAAAGCCATTCTAGGTGTGGGACCATTTCTGTCTACCTGTAAATTGGCCTTAGTGACCAGGGAGCAGAAGTACGTGAGAACTGTTACACACCTCACACCCTAAAGGCAACATGGAATGATCATTTATTTATTTATTTATTTGTTTGTCTGTCTGTCTGTCTATCTACATAGCTAGCTAGCTATTCTTTATTTCAAAAAAATGTACTGCAAAAGACATACTAAACTGAAACAGCTCATGTCCAGATGCGTCCAGGGGGGATTGGAAAAAGTACAGCAGTAAGTTGCAACAGATTGCAAAAATTAAAAATATAAGTTAAAAAATTAGGTAGTAACAAAATTAACAAGTTGAGCTAGACAGAGAAAAGAGAGAGAGCTGGCACTCACATTGTGAATTTGAAGCCTTACATGGTGAAGCACTGCGATACCTTGGTGGCATGAATTCTTGTTTGAAGTGAGTGCCTGCACTGTCTGTTATAGCCTCAATAAAGTAATCTGATCACCTGCAATACTAGCCAGTTTGCCTTTTACTTCTGTATTGTGAGCACCACATCCTGCTTCCATGAGCTAGATATCATCTGAAGAGCAACTAAGCAAAAAAAGATCAAATAGCAGCAAAATTAAAGGGTGAACAGGGCACTACTGGATTCAACATTAAATGTGCAGATGGCAACAAAATTGTAGGATGAACAAAACACTGTTGGATTCAATATGGAGGACTGGTGGAAAACTAGGGAGGGCAGGGGGAACGGTATTAAGGAAGGAGCAGGAATAGAGGGGGAATGAGGATTTGGAGGCTGGAAAAATAGCCCAGGGTCAGAGGCAACTTCAGAAATGAGCAGAGAATTCACAGAGGAGAGATTTGAGTGAGTGGGAAGAAGAAGCAGTTGAAATGGTAGGGGAGAGAACCCCATAGTTTGGGAAGCAGGATGAGAAAGCAATTTGGCCAGCAGAGGACTTTACTGGAGGAGAGAAAGAGGGTGAGGGCCAGAGCTGCAGAGGCAATAAGAGGTAGAAGTAGGGGGCTAGAAGAGGGAGGAAAGATAAGTGGGAAGGCATCCAAGCCAGAATTTCGAGATAAAGGTAGTGCAATGAGGGGGGGCCTAGCATCAAAGAAAGGAAAGGAGAAGGAAGAATACAGTGAACAGTGATGGGTCATGGGGGGGCAAATGAGAGAAAAGTGGCAGAAAGAGTGAAAGAGGGGGTCCAGTCTGGCTAAGGTGAACTCAGGAACAGCACTGTAAACAATATCACCATAATCAAAGATAGGGAGAATCATCTTCGAGATGATGTCTCTATGGGCAAGAAGTGGGATACTTGCTTTATTCCTGGAAAGTGTACCAAGTTTGGGGTGAAGTCTCTGGTGGATGACATCCACATGAACTGTAAAACTGAAGCGATGATCTAACCAGACCACAAGATATTTAAAGGAGGAGACATCCTCAACTGCAACACCATCAAGGGTATTGAAGGAGAGAAGGGGAGGCGGCTGAGCCTACAAGTCTCTGCCTAGTGCCAAAAGTTGCAGAGGCCATTTTCTTGGCATTGAGGGACAGCTGATTTGCCTTGAACCAGTGCTGGATGTTGCTGAAGTCCAGTTGGAGCTGGGCCATGAGGTTGAAAGCAGAGGAGTCAGCAGCATAGAGTACTGGGTTATTTGCATACATGTGTTATGAACTTATGAAGAGGAGCAGGCTGAGGCAAGGTCATTTAGGAATATGGAAAACAGAATATGGCCAAGGACAGATCTTTGGGGCATGCCAGAGCAGATAGGGAGTGGATAGGATGAAGTGTCACTAATACAGACAGCTTGAGACCTGTCCTTAAGGTAGGAGTGGAACTTCTCAGCTGAGCAGGCAGAGAGCCCTACTGCCTTAAACATGTCCAGAAGGGTAGGGTAGGCAAAAGTGTTGAAGAATTTGGCCAAGTCAACAAAAATGGCTAAGGTGATCAAGCCTTGATCCATGACAGATAGAACGGAGTCAGTGAATCACAGGAGGGAGGTGGAAGTAGGGTGGGACTTCCTAAAACCAGATGGTTAGAGAGTGAAGAAGAAGTAGGAATTAAGGAAAGGGAAATGTTGGGAGAGAACAAGGTGTTCCTGAAGTCTGGCTAGAGTGAGGAGAAGGGAGACAGAGCAATAGTTACCAGAGTAGAAGGGTTGCCTCTGTGAAGGGTGATGACTGTAGTCTATTTCCATGTGTCAAGAACAGAGGCTAGTGAAAAGAAGAGATTTAGAAGGTAGGTGGGACAGACATAAAGCAATTCTTGTGGGGGGTAGGAGGAAGTAGGCTGTTGGTTAACTAGGATCTGCAGCTTATCCAATAGGTAGGGAAATGGGCAGACTGGGTGGGCCACGTGATCCTTATCTGCCATCAAAGTCTATGTTTCTATGTAGGTGACAAGAAAAGCAATCAATGGAGCAGACAGTGACAGAAGTTTTGGGTCAAGATCATCAGAGCTCCCACCTTTGTAGGGTTTAGAGCCAAGAGGGCTTTGAGGGAAGTAGTGGGAGGGTGGGATGGTGGGGCAGAAGGAGAAGAATAGTGTGGGGGATGGATGGGTATTAGGCAGGAGGAATGGTGAGGGATAAGAAGGGTTTGTGATTTGCATCAGAAGGTTCCCTGATACCTAAGTCCTCCCCTTGTTACCTCTGAGGTAGCAATAACTATAACCCTGGCTGACTACTCTCATTTTAAGGGAGTTCTCCCAAGGGGGTACATTTAGATTCATAATAACACAAATGTGATTAGTAAATTCTGAGATAGTAATTTGCATTTCTTACTTGCACCTGGTATGATAGCACTGCCCCAGCAACACACAGCTAGGCACTAGAAACACCAACTGTAGAGAGAAAAGAACAGCTGCTCACTGTAACTATAGATCTTTGAGAGGATCTCCTCCATTGGGCCACACTTTTGGAACTGTAAACTGTTAGCATCAGGTCCACTCTGAAACTTTTGCTACAGTAGCTGGGGGCCACCCACAATGATGTACAACGTTGACACCTATAAAATGTGGGCAACCCCATGGCTCCTAGTTCTCCACCAGAGTTAAGCTTGGAAAACCTCTTACCATGAGGAACCAGGAGCTCAGATCAGTACTAGGTACACAAGGAGAGGCATAGGAAAGGAAATATAGTATATAAATGGCACTGATGAACACCTCCAGACAAGGCAGCTGACAAAACTGCCATTTTATACCTCAGAAAAGGAGGAAGAAGGGTGGGTGGGCAGTGGACCAATAGAGGTGATCTTCTCACAAAGAAGGGTGGTTGGTCTGTGGGCCAATGGAGGCAATCCTCTCAAAGATCTACTGTTATGGTGAGTAACTGTTCTATTGTCATCAAGGACATCTCCTCAATTTGACCACACCTTTGGAATGATTCCCAAGAAGTACACAAGGTAGACAGGGAGGATGGCCAAGTCTGATATGCAATTAGGACAGAAGGCCTTGCAGTACAGCAAGATCAAATCCAGCATGTCTGCGTGAGACGATGTCTAGACTGTAGTGCTCCATGTGGCAGCAGCACATATGTCAGCTGCTGAAGCATTCTGGAAACAGGCAACAGATGTAGCCATACCACGTGCAGAGTGGCCATGCACATCACCAGGAAGTTCCTTACCATACTTCCTATAACACAATTCAATGCAGTGAGCCAGCCATTTGGACAGACATTGTTTAGTGACAGGTGCGCCCTCTTTTCCAGGGACGAAAAAGACAAAATGCTGAGAAGACTTTCTGCAGTCCTTTTTTTTTTCAAACTCTTTTTTCTCTCCCTCTGCTACTGACCTCTCTCCGATGAAGTTGCATGACTATGGGCTCTGCCTGTCCACCTGAAGCTCTGATTGTGTCCTCTCCAGTGGGGCCTGACATCCTCCTTCCTCACCATGCCACCCTAACCCCCCAGCTCTGAGTCCCCAGAGGAAGGACCGCCACTCCTCTGGTGCTCTATCTAGAATTCTGACAGGTGCACACTACACAAGGGGAGGATCCGGAGAGGGATCCCAGAAGCCCAGTATTGGGCGTGGGGCCTATGCCACTGAACCCGCCATCACCTATCAGCAGTGAGGGGGGGTTCTGCTTTACTTCCTGGGAGCATGGACATGCAGTGACATCCAGCGCAGCATGGGCACGCTTCCGTACCCACCTGCAGGACCTCCATCATTGCTCGCATACCCCAGTTGCTGCTCTTTGATGTGCTGCAAAAGGTCCTGGCCTCTGCCAGGGATCACACATGCAGTGAGAAGCATCGGCCACCCACCCCAGGAGAGGAGAGCAATCCTACAGATGCTCAATCTTCTCCTTCCCCTGCTGACCCCCCAGCGACCTGAATCCGTTCCCAAACCCAGGTCACCGGCATGGTGCAAGGTGTGGCATCCAGTGCTTCAACCCTCAACGCCACCAGGCCGACTGACTTTCTACAGTCCTTACTGAGATAGAAATGTAATAGAGTGTATAGTTAGACATTGTTCTGTATAAAAATTGGCTTGCTCAGAATCCTTGTTGTACACATTCTAAATTGTTATGCACATTCCAAAGAGTTCTTCTGAGCATTCATAACAGTTATTCAGCACAGTTCAAAGGTCATAACATTTTACATTTCTCATTCACCCCACACCCAGCTGCTTACTAACAACGCAGTGCCCAATGTTGTACCTTTCAACTTAAAAAATTCTGTAAATTTAATTTCAGTCATAAACCAGAACAAAGAAATGGCATTTTTTGTTTTGTTTTTACTGCTGCAAGGTGGAGCTCTGCATGCATTTTGCTAGGACAGTAGAAATAAGGAACTCACCTGATACCTAACGGACTTCATTTAATTGGAATTTTATAGCAATCCCTCCACTCAGCAGTCCATTTACTGCACTATTTTTTCTCTGTTAGTCAGTGTTTCCCAGTGAGGAATGAGGTTCAGATTTCTCAGATCAACACAGAATGAAGTGATGTTATCACTGCAGGAGATCAAGGCTGTCATCTGTAACTATGCTATCCTGCAGTGGTTGGTATTTTTCCTTTCACTCTGACAGTGTTTTTATAAGTTTTGATGGGAAATAATGGTCACAATAACAGTACATGTATTTCAGTCTAGCTGCACTCTGTCCTGCATGCCACTGTTCAGCATTTCAATCTCTGCTTCAGTTCAATTCAGCATTGTTTCCCTTCCTTCCTTCCCTCCCTGCTCTCAGGTTACTTTGCAACTCATTTGAGTTTTAACCCTTGATTATCCTGGTACTTTCAGCCATCATGTCTGCTTTTACATAAATATATAGAAGTTGACATTTTATTTTAGTTCAAATAGTCATGAAATAAGGGCACCATCCACCAAAAATAGAATTACTCCTTGTTTAATTTAGAGCCAGATACAGCAATAAATTGGAAGAAACAAGTAAAGTGTCATGTAGTGTCAGCGTGGCTCTGTTGGTAGCACATCCGCCTCTGGACCAGAAGGTTGTGGGTTCTTGTCCAACACTGGGATTGGACTTGTACCTAAAAATTGCTGGCATCCGAGTGCAGTATTGAGGGGTGCTGTACTGTTGGGGTGTGCCGTCCTTTAAATGAGACATTAAAGCTCCCTTCTGCCCATCCTGGTGTCGTCCTGGCGGGTGTCCAGGTGGAAGTAAAAGAACCCAGGGCACTCTTTGCAAAGAGTAGGGAACATTCCCTGTGTCCTAGCCAACATTCCCATTCCCATAAACTGGTTCATGCAATTATCCAGGCTGTGTGTGGGTGATGATGTGCGATATGGCCACCACCACACATTCAGTCACTTCACTACCAGTCTAGCATTGCTTGTAAAGCGCTTAGGATGTATGAAAAGCGCTATATAAATGCTGATTCTTCTTCTTCTTCTACCCTCTTCTTCTCAGGTCTGACCAGTTTCATGCATGTGCGCTTCCTCAGGGATGGTCCACACCTCCAGTGCATACATTTTTATAGTGAAAAATCTCTTAAAGTGACAATGTGTGAATTAAGTATAATAAACATAAAAACAGCAAGAGGTAAAGGACTAAATAAAAATAATGTACCAAGAAAGCAAAAAAAGAAAATACATCTTAATATAAACCATCAATAATTCATAGTCATTACTATTACAGTACATCAATATTTTAAATAATATGCTTATTTTAAGGTACATCAAAGGCAGCTAAGCAATACAGGGATAGACAAAACCATGGCAATAAGATCTCCACCATTCCAAATGGCATTGTTTTTTCATGTTGTATTGTTCTTCTAAGTGCCTTGTCTCCTATTGTCTCTCAATTTGATGTGGAACCTTTGCAAAAGAGCCTTGGCTCAAAGGTATTTGTAATCCTAGACTTCAAAATAAAAAAAATAAATAAATAAAAAAGAATGTGAATTATTGATGGTTTATATTAAGATATATTTGCTTTGTTTGCTTTCTTAGTACATTATTTATATGTAGTCCTTTACCTCTTGCTATTTTTATGTTTATTATACTTAATTCACACATTTTGTCACTTTAAGAAATTTTTCACCATAAAAATGTATGCACCGGAGGTGTGGGCCGTCCCTGAGGAAGCGCGCATGTACGAAACCAGTCAGGCCTGAGAAGGAGAGGGTAGCACTACATGGCACTTTACTTTTTTTTTCAATTTATTGCTGTATCTGGCTCTAAATTAAACAAGGAGTAATTCTATTTTTGGTGGATGGTGCCCTTCTTTCCTGACTATTTGGACTTTATTGCATTAGTGGCATGTAAGCGTTCAAAGCCTACCTTCCTGCTCCTGAGTTCTTCTTCCTCAGCTTGCTGCTCAACGCAAACACCAGCTGTGCACAGTAAGTTTTTTTAGTTACGCTATCTGATTTAACATTGTTGGCACTGTGTACTTACTGTCATGTCCTCAAGAATCAAGGACTTGCATGTAGCAGCTGCAGGCATCCTGTCCTTCAGCGCAGCTATTTTGTCTGGGATAGGTGAAAGTAACCTGTTCTTTAATGATAGCCCTGGCTCGGACTGCCTGTCTACAACAGCAACCCCAGATAATGCAGCCGCTAGTGCAAGCACTGAAACACCGATCAGTATTTATACTGCTTATTTTGAACTAGAAAAAACTATCGCAGGCCCGAAGAATCTATTGGAACCTTACAAGTCTTGATGCCTACCAAAAGGTGGGCTATGTTAATCGGGGGTTACGTGTACCAAAGTGGCCAGGCTAAGGCCTTGATCGGGATTATTTCAGAACTTATTGGGAAACACAGATGCAAGCTGCTTCTGAACTTTTTCAACAGTGCATAATTCGCGATTATCTCACACAGCGAAAAGAAATTGAACTTCTATTAAAAGACAAAGAGGAAGCCTTTTCTGAATTTAGAGAGGTGCCAGAATTTTCAAATCTTGAAAACAAATTAAAAACAGCTGTTACCAAATTGGACAAACATATCTGTGCTGTCAAGTTACGTAAATTTGAAAGAGATAGACAAGACTACCTCCTAAAACGAGTGTTTCCTTGGTAAGGGTCAGAAATTAGCACTAATCAAAATCATAGCACAAAGACACATTACAAAAAGGGTCTTAAACCACTTCTGAGACAAAATAATACAAGCTTTCATTCTACCTCAGAATCTGACATTGAATCCCCAGAAAAACCTTTTTTAGAAGAGGTGGAGTAATTATTGGAGAGGGCAAGGAATCAAAGGCGTTCTGAGAGGTCAGTGAGGTTCAGTTCCACCACAGAACCTAAAGGCATGGGGAGAAAAAGGCACAGAGCATACCGCAGCAACCTCCAAGAAGCAAACTCAGAATATAGTAGGGAGAGGGAAAGCCATAGCAAAGCAGCGAGGCAAGGGAAGAGGCAAACAAATATTATTAACCTCCCCAACACACAACTCACTCCAGACCACGTTTCCATACTGAGTAAAGATTTGAGTTTTGTCCCCACCTGTTCTGTTAAATAAATGTGATACCTATCTGGACATTAAAAAACTTACTAGAAAATTAAATATCAAATCATTTTACAACAGACGAAAAATGGATATTACTACAAACAACTCGGTGTCTAATCTGGATACCTCTATCACCTCTGATATCTCTGCTACTTTACTTGATCTGAGTACTCATGAATTCTATGATGAGGGCAGTAAGAATAGTGTGACTCCCTAGTCAATCAGTGGTAGCACTACACAACTTTAAATCTACGGCAGTCTTTAACTCTCCTCCAGCCCCGTGGTGATCACCTTTGAACAAGCCTGCCTCAGTGATATTGACACTCTGTACATGCAACAAAATTTGAACTTCTGTAACATCTCAGAAAAAGAAAGGAATGCTTTAAAAGAATTGGAAATGAACCTGTCCATTACAATCAAATCGGCAGATAAAGGGGGTGCCATTGTTGTCCTGAACACCCTGGATTACATTGCAGAGGTCAAATGACAACTCTCCAATACTAACTTTTATACGCTTCTCACTAAGGATCCCACCCTGACTTTCAAAAGGGAAATCAGCATTGCACTACATCAAGCTTTTCTGGATGGCATCATCACCCAAAGCACCCTTGATTTTCTGCAGGTTGCTTATCCGGTGCATGCCACCATATATACACTGCCCAAAGTCCACAAAAATCTCCAGCAACCTCTGGGCAGGCCAGTCATCTTAGGTACTGGTCCCCTTACAGAGACACTATCCGAACATGTGGATTCTCACATTCATGAGTTGGTCATGAGCTTACATTTGTACCTTAAGGATACCGCTGAAATGCTTGGCCTGCTGGAGGATCTGCAGTTAGAGGATAATTGGCTTCTGGTGTCACTTGACATTAAATCCTTATATACAAATATCCCCCATGAGGGTGGACTTGGTGCTTTGCGCTGTTGGTTACACAATACTTTGGAATTAGAAACTGAGCAAATCGACTTTTTAGTCAAACTGGCAGAATATGTTTTAAAATACAATGTATTTTACTTTCAAGGGTCATACTATCACTTGGTAAAGGTACAGCCATGGGGGCCACATTTGCCCCAGACTATGCCAACCTTTACCTGGGACATTGGGAGAAAAATGTAATTTACAGTATGACCAAAACACTAACCCTTATTTTCACAGGATCGATTTGTGGTGGCACTATATCGACAATGTCCTGATGGTTTGGTGCTGTAGTGAAGCAGAATTGGGGACTTTATTGCGTACTTCCATAATTCAAATTCCAATCTGAAATTTTTTGTACAGCAGGACTTAAAACATATCCACTTTGTGGATCTCAAAATCATGCAGAATTCTGATGGCACTATTTCCACAGATCTCTTTCAAAAACCAGTTGCTAGAAACACACTCCTGCTGGCTTCTAGCTGTCACCCCTGTCACACCATCCGGAACATCCCCACTCTCAGTTCCAATAAATCAAAAGGAACTGCTCTGGCCCCTCTGATTTTGAATTAAGACTTCAGGAAATGTCAGATAGGTTTAACTCCAGGGGTACAGTCAGGAAGATATCAGTACAGCCAGGGAAATTGCTAGAGAGACCCCACACTCTAGGCTTCTGAAATACAAATCCAAGGCACCCCCTAACCTAGAGCAGGTGCATTTCATCACTACATATGGTGCCAACACAGCTAACATCCAAGCAGTTATAAAAAAAACACTGGTGTATCCTTTCTACTGATCCAGCATTAAAGGAAATTGCTTCAACAGAACCTAGGATTGTTTTCCAAAGAAGAAAAAAATTGTCTGATTTACTTGTACACTCATTACAATCCCAAGAAAGGAAAATTACAGGTTGGCTGACCCCACCTCCAAAGGGATGTTGTAGTTGTGGGCACTGTAAATTTTGTGAGGTAATCACCAAAACAAAACAGTTTTCCTCAATCAATATTATTTTTTTATTTTATTTTAGTTTTTGTTGACCGGGTAAGTGCACTAGACAAATCCTGCCTATTTTCAGGCACAACCCGGGGGAGGGGGATACAGATGAATGCCAACTGACCTTGAATCAGATTAAGCTGTTGGCGGTATTTTTAGTGAATGAGGGAAATTTGGTGAGGACACCGGGGAAATTCCCCTACTCTTTTCAATAGGTGTCATGGGATCTTTAACATCCACCCGAACTACCACTAATCCAGGCAGATGAGACCTCGGTTTAACGTCTCATCCGAAAGACGGCACCTCAGAAGTGCAGCACCCCTCTCATGCTGCACTACAATGTCAGTACTGCGATATTAACCCAAGTGCCATATGTGGGAACTGAACCCACAGCCTTCTGATCTCCCGGCCTCAGAGGCGAGTGTGCTACCTACTGAGCCACTGACACTGATAATGGGAAGGCTGTAATCCTGAGGTTCGATTGGGTGGAGCAACTAAGTCACTCCTCCATCAGGCTTTAAAAGGTAGTTCACTCTGGGCCTTTCCAGGATGCGTTTCTCATTGCGGCTGGAAGCGCTGCTCTGCATTGCTTCCACCCTGCTCACTGTATTTCACTTTTCATGCGGTGGCCTCTGGCCACCAGCTCACTATCCTGCCCTGTGCTTTTCTCCCAATTTCTGATTTTATTTGCAGCTGCCCTCCGCCACCTGCTTCTCTTGGGCTGCCTCACTGCCACTGTTAAGCAGCAGTACTCTGTGCCTCCCCAGCCTAGTTGCCCGCTTCAGCTGTCTTTCCCTCGCTACCTCAGCTCCACCACTTCATTCCCCTCCTCTTCTAGCAGGCATGCCAGTATGCCATCACCTGCGGTCACCTGGCTCCCCACTTCTCCTTCTCAGTCCTTCTCGCCTCTGCTCTTCGTTCTGTGCTCTCTCCTCGATCATGCAGTGCTAATCTGGGCACCATCTCTGTGCTGTTCTACTGACTCAGGCACTTTCTTCTGACTGCCGAGTGGCATTATGCTTTGCTGGAGCTTTGCACTCCCTCTCACTGCCCTCCTTCTCGTTCTTTCCCAACAATGACAGTATCGACATTGTGTTTGCTTTGGTTCTGCATTTCCTTTCTGAACATCGTGTCTGTGTCTCTGACCAAACCCTGCCTAAGGTGACTGTTTGATTTCGGAGCTGATGTTCTGGCTGTCACTGGTTTGGGTAAAACGACTTCATCTGTGTTTGGTTTTTGAACTATCTTTACTATGGACATTGGATCGGAGTGCACCCCCTTAGTTTCTACATGGAACCTGCAGGTAATTGAGCTTGGCTTGCCCTTTACAGGAGGCTGTTCTGCTTTTTACTGATGTTGGTCTCTTTTCTTAACCTGGTTTTCATTACCACTCTATAGCAATGGACCGAAGCTCTACTCAGAGCTCATCCCCATGATAGATTGGAACATCACCCTATTTGCACTTCCTCTTCTAAGTTCGTGGTACACCCTGTTCCCCTTCAAAGATCCATGAGGCTCATGCCATTGTGGCAGTGTTGCTCATCCATGCACTGTGTATTGTCATGTTATTTGCTGTGGATGTGGGGAACCCTGGAATCCTCATGCTCTATCTTGTATATACCCGTAGCGGTGGCAGCCAAGCACTGCTGACACCTGCATTGTTTACTGCCTGTCTCATACTATACTGTGTGGTCTCCATTGCACCATGTATCATGATGTTTTTTAACTGCTTTTCTACCTTGCAAGTGATGCACCCCTTTTGCTGTGTTTGTCATCTTGTATCTGCATGTCTGTAACTTTGGCCTGCACCTAAATTAAACTTTTGGATCAGTGTGCTACCCGGATATCTCATCAGTCACTCACTCTATTCAATCAATTACCTCGATCACTGACTTGTCACCCTCGTCCTGCTCATCTATTTCCCTGGCTCACTCTGTCTGCCACAGCTGCCTCCATATACCCTTCAATCAATATTTATTTTGGGCATACCTATTCTTCATCATATGCCCCCTCATCGATCTGCATCCCTCCTACCACATGTATCAGGTTCCTGACTCCGGTCGTCATTACCCATTTCTTCTCTCATCGTGCCTCCGGTCATGGCTTCAATCCATCATTGACTGTTCAGGATTCACTCCTATCATAACTTCCATCATACCTTTCATGGCTCTTGTGCCACCTCATCGAACCATGGCCCTCCTGCCATGTGTATTCAGGTTCCTGACTTCGTTTGCTATTCCCTCATATATGCTGTCCCTGCTCAGCCATCAGGATTCAATCCACTCATGGCATCACTCCTCATTGTCCATCATCCATTTGCTCAGCGACCTGCGGCCCTCCTGCCGCATGTCTCAAGTTCTGACTCCTTATCTCGTGACAGCTGCCTTTTCTTGTACTGGCCATCAGGATTCAATCCACTCATGGTGTCACTCCTCTTCATCCATTAACCATTGCTTCCCTGCTACCTCGGTTCAATTCTATCTCCACTCGAGGCCATGCCTTCCTGTCCATCGGATGGGCTTGCTGGCTGCTCTCCACCATCACCCAAAGTTCCTTTTCTGGTTCATTCCTATCTCTTCTTCCTCACACTCACATCAGTCACTCAAGCGTACATCTCATGGGGTATTATGCTAACTCCTCGACCCGCTGCGCCCCTGCAGCACCCATTATCGTACATCTTCCTCATCCTCAGTCTTCTCAAGTTGGACTGCTGCACTCATGCTGTGATCATCATCAGTCTTCTTCATCCTCAGTCATCTCATGTGTGCATCTGGATGCCCTTTGCTCCTCTGATTTCTTCATGGATCTACACCTTCCCATTGACTGCTCTAGCATACCCTCTTTGGTCCCTGCTGCCTCATGTTCCTTCTTTGATCTGTGCTTTCTTTTGGGGTTTTCCCCTATCCCATCATCATCTTCTCTACTCATATCCTTCTCTTTAACAGGTCCTTCTCTTTAACGACATACGTCCTTAAATCAAACGTAGTGAGCATGGAGGGAAGGTAACCTAGGCCTTGGATCCCCAGAGGTTTCCTCCTTAAAGGGTTTTTTTCCTCTCCTCCATGCTAATTGTCATACTATTAGTTAGAGTTAATGCTTCCTTAGGTTAATGTGTGGTCTTAGGTTAGTTAGGTTCTGCTGTTGGATGGAGGCAGATGGTGGCCCTGGTTTTCCCCTTTCTCCTTAAGAAGTCTGCCTTAATCATCTTCCCAAATATCATTCATTCATCATTCTCATCTCTTCGATGCTCGACACCCAATTGGGTATTCTTTTTGGGATTCTTCCTAAGCTACCTTTAGCTGATGGAATCATTCCCACGGCACCTATGGGGGGAACACTCCTCTAGGGTTCCTCGTGTCATAACCCTAATAGGGTTGTATATCCCATGGATAGGGAGGTGGAAAGCCACAATGGAAATCAAATCCACAATATAAGTCAAGTCACACATGCATTATCTCATCCAGATGCGTTAGAACTATTGAATGGGAAGGCAGTAAGCCTGAGGTTTAATTGGGTGGTGTAACTATGTCAGTCCCCCATCAGGCTTTAAAAGGTAGCTCATCCTGAGCCTTCCCAGGATTAATTTCTCTTTGCCCCACCATCCACCCCTCTTCCTCCAGTGGCACATCTCTCTTATCCATGGGCTTGTTCCTAAGCTACCTTTAGCCAATGGAATAATTCCCGCGGCACCTATGGGGGGAACCCTCCCCTTGGGTTCCTCATGTCATAACTCTAATAAGGTGGTACATCCCACAGATAGAAAGCCAGAAAGCCACAACATAAATCAATTCCACAACGTATGTCAAGTCACACAAGCGTCATCTCATCCAGTTGCATAAGCACAATCAAAATACTGATTATCAGATTAGGGAGTTTGCTAACTGCTGTACATCAGCAGTTGTATATTTGGCCACTTGTTCATGCAATGCCTTTTATGTTGGTCAGACATCACAACCTTTAAAATTGTGAATATGTAAACATTTGAGCGATATTCGTTGCAAGGACTACAAAAATGCATTAGCCAAACATGTTGGAACATCCATAGGGATACACTTCTTTCAGTTCAGAGGAATTGAGAAAGTTACTGTTGGGCTCAGAGGGGGTGATTTGGAAAACAAGCTACTCTGTAGATACGCTTATTGGATTTTCCAGCTAGGGGCCCTCTTTTACCCAGGCTTAAATGACCATTTTGATGTTAAACCATATCTAAAAAGAAACAGGCAATAGAAACTGATTTCTAAATTCTGACATATATATGAGAAAGTGATTATTATTAATATTTTTACTATTATTTTGACTTAATTTCATGAACAATGCACTATGAAATTGTTTAGAAATTGTTATGTGCATGAACTTTAATGACCTTAGGCAGACTACGACACACAAAATAATAGTTTGGGCATAAACTAATGGCCCTGCTATCACATTTTTCCTTTAGGATATAAATATTATGCTCTACATTATAACTCATCTGTCTATATGTTATGTTTCCCTAGATACCACAGTTCACTATCTACTCTGGATAAGTAGCCTTGATACACTGGAGTGAATTAGTGATTCAGGATTTTGTTGTCTTGCTAAGTTAAAATTGTCTCGTCAAGGCCAAAAATTCCCACTGTGGTTGTTTCATATCATGGCAACAGACTTGATCTCTTAGTTAACTAAAGACATTTTGTTTATTTTATTTATTTTTCAGGGATCTTGTTGCCATGGTTTTGTCTATCCCTGTATAGCTTAGCTGCCTTTGGTGTACCTTAAAACAAGCATATTATATAAAATATCGACTTAATAGTGATGAATATGAATTATTGATGGTTTATATTAAGATATATTTGCTTTTTTTGATTTCTTGGTACATTATTTATATTTAGTCCTTTACCTCTTGCTGTTTTTATGTTTATTATACTTAATTCGCACATTGTCACTTCAAGAGATTTTTCATCTTTTTTCAATTTATTGCTGTATCTGGCTCTAAATCAGACAAGGAGTAATTCTATTTTCGGTGGATAGTGCCCTTATTTCATGACTATTTGGACTTTATTGCATTAATGGCATGTCAGCATTCGGAGCCTGCCTTCCTGCTCCCTATTGTATTTTAGTTGCCTGTTCCTTAGTGCATTTCCCTGTTTTTTTTTTAATTCTTCATCTCTCTCATTTTATTATGCTGTCCAATGTCCACCTCCATATTTAAATTTTTTATTTCTATTTGATCAAGCTTCATAGCACGTGAAGCAAGCTAGGAGGAAGGTTCACAGCTGTATATTTATAGTGCAATGTACAGTATTTATCTCCTTATTTATTTCATTTCATAAACATGTTTTGTGTATCTGCAGCAGTTTGTATCTTGAGGGTCCAACAATCCTCAAACAGTTTACTGCCCCTCCATACATGCAGAGGTCCTGGAAAAGATTGGAAGGGACTCTGGACCCATCACATCCAACCCCTCACTGTAACATAGTAATTTAATGTTGTAGGGACTCTGGGTCCATCATGTCCAACCCCTCACTGTAACATAGTAATTTAATGTTGTAAGGGATTCTAAGCCCATCATGTTCAACCCCTCACTGTAATATAGTAATTTAAGATTTTCAGGGACTCTAGGTCCATCATGTCTAATCCAACACTGTAACATAGTAATTAAAGGTTGTCAGGGGCTCTAGGTCCATCATGTCCATCCCCTCACTGCAACATAGTAATTTAATGTTGTAAGGGACTCTGGGTCTATCATGTCTTAACCCTCACTGTAACATAGTAATTTAATGATGTAAGGGACACTAGGTCCATCATGTCCAACCCCTCACTGTAACATATTAATTTAATGTTGTAAGGGACTCTAGGTCCATCATGTCCGATCCCTCACTGTAACATAGTCATTTAATCTTGTATGGGACTCTTCATCCACTATGTCCAACCTTTCACTGTAGCATATACATTTAATGTTGTAAATGACTCTAGGTCCAGCATATCCAATCCCTTACTGTTTAACAAGAAGTATTGTAAGTCTCAGGAGGTATTTGTATTCCAAAACAGACTTGTTACTTTATTTTAATTAACTGAAGAAAAGTTAATCACTCCTGATACAGAGAAGTGGATGGATAAAATGTTATAAAACCAGGCCCACATCCCACCTGGGGTTTGAGCAGTCAGCCTTGGCTTGATGCAGGGGATTGATGACTGGGCTTCAACTATCCAGGAGTCCAAGGCATGTCACTTTCACTGAAAGGGCTGGGTATGAGCACAGGAAATGGTGAGGGTCAAGCACAGGTGATGATCTGTGGCAGCCAGGTGTGAGAGACATGCTGGTTAAGACATGGGTGGGGGATTTGTGACACAAACAAAGAGCAGTCAGAGGCATATGAATCTTGCTTCTGATTGAAAACCTGAATCTGCCACTATTAATATAGCTAAGCAGTCACCAGGAGCCAAACCCCAGTTCAGCTCCCCCCCCCAACATTGGGTGCCCAATTCCAGGGTTGGATGGTAAACTAAAATAAAAAGTAAATGGATACAAGTCCATTTTCAAAGAAAAAGGTCCTAAAGAAACTGGAAATAATTACAGTAGATAAGGCTATGAGACCAGCTGAGGTTCACACCACAGAGCTGAGTGAGCTAAGGGAAGCAGTGGCAGAACCTCTGGTAACCCTGTTCAACCTGTCATTAGACATACAGGAGGTACACGAAGACTGGAGGAGAGCAGATGTAGTCCCTTTGCACAAAAGGGGAAATGAGGAGGAAGTAGGGAAATACAGACCAGTCAGCCTGACCTCAGTAGTGGGAAAGATCATGGAAGCACTACTGAAAGAAAGAATAGTGGGACACCTAGTTGACAAAGGTCTACAGGACCCAAGGCAACATGGTTTTACTGGAGGGAGATCATGCCAGACCAACTTCATTGAGTTCTTCGACTGGGTGACCAGAAAGGTGGATCGGGGGGCAGTGGCTGTGACCTACCTGGACTACAGCAAGGCCTTTGATACTATGTCACATAGAAGGCTGCTAAACAAGCTGGAGAACACAGGAGTGGATGAGATGGTAGTAAGGTGGATAGAAAATTGACTGGAGAACAGGGCACAGAGGGTGGTGGTGGTAAATGGCAGTTACTCTGCAGAGAGTAAAGTGGCCGATGGGGTACCACCGGGATCGGTGCTGGGTCCAGTCTTCTTCAATGTCTTTACCAGTGATATTGCAGAAGGCCTGGAGGGGAAAATTTGCCTGCTTGCTGATGACATGAAGCTATGCAATAGGGTGGACACACCAGAGGGAGTGGATAGAATAATGAGAGACCTACAGAAGCTTGAGGACTGGTCAAGGGATTGGTAGTTGGGATTTGATGCTAAAAAGTGCAACATAATGCACACGGGGCACAAAAAAATGGAAACAGCATGTCAACTGGGAGGGAGAAAATAGAATGCTCCAATCAGGAAAGAGATCTAGGGGTTATCATCTCTGATGACCTCAGGGTAGGTAGACAGTGTAATAAGGTGGCAGGAAAAGCAAACAACATGCTGGGATGCATAGGCAGGGGAATCACCAGCAGGAAAATGGAGTTCATAATTCCACTATACAGGATGTTAGTGAGGCAGCACCTCTAGTACAGTATCCAGTCCTGGAGGTCTTAACTACACAAGGACATAGGGTGGAGGCGGTTCAGAGGATGGTAATATTGTGCCATGGCATTAATACATACAGTACTTTCTTGTAAGAGACATGTATTGATAAACCAAAAGTTAACTGGCTGAACAGAATTGCAGCCATGTTACAAGTGATTTCCCAAAAATGAATAAAGTGGTAAAAAAAAAACAAGGTCTGAAATTGTAAGCAACATCATTGGCTGTGTGTTATTTTTATGTAGACAATGACTGGGTTAAAAACAAAAATAAATAAAATCTCATATTGTAGCTTATTCAACATTGGTATATAGCTGGATACCATTATAATACAGTAACTTCATACAGTATGTACCTAGCATGGTGTCACCACTCTGTGAGTAGTATATTGCTTCATACATGTGCCCCTTGATTTTGTTTTCTCCCTTGTTCAATGCATATATTATTACATAGAAAATGACAGCAGAAAAAGACCAACAGTCCATCTAGTCTGCCTAGACTTCCCTATCTGCCCCAGGACCTATTGTCCATACAGAGCACCCCCTGTTCCCCTCCTTAATTCTGCTGACCTGAGTAACCACCATGCCCTTCACTCCATCCCAGCCATGCATGAAACCATTTATGATCTTGGTGCCCACCTCCTCCACTGGCAGACTGTTCTACAGCTTCACCACCCTTTCCTTAAAAGAGAATTACCTCACATCCCTAGCAAAGCAAAAAGCGGAGCAACTCAGCAACCAAGCACAAAAAACCTTTAGCTAGGTTTAAGTTAAAGTAATATTATTATAAAAGCTGAACAGGACATATAGCACCCCCTCCACCAATGTTTCACTTATTGCCTTGATAAAGCGTAAGTGATATGTGAAACATTGGTGGAGTGGGTGCTATATGTGCTGTATGTCCTGCTCAGCTTTTATAATAATATGCAAGCGTACTTTAACTTAAACCTATCTAAAGGTTTTTTTGTGGTTGGTTGCCGAGTTGCTCTGCTTTTTGCTTTTCTACAATTTTGTGTTTGCAGAAGCACAGGCTATTACCAAGCAGCCACCTTGGTTTAATTTCCTCACATCCCTCTTAAGCTTCCACCCCTCCAGTTTCAACTCATGACCTCAGGTTCTTGTTTGTCAAAACATGTTTGTTTATAGTCCTTGATCAGCTCCCACTGCATCTTTCCTGGACTTGCTCCCCCCCAAATAAAACATCATTACACAGCAGGAGGGGAGGAGAATATGACATTATGAGTGGCTGCATTGTTGGTGAGTATTCCTAAAGTTCAGGGAATATACAGTAAAAGTAGGTCAAGGATTTGAAACAAAACAACTCTGGGTATAGTAACACCATTAGCATGCATTTCAGTTATACTATGAAAGGAGCAGATAAAACAACCAGCTACATTAATGAATTTTTGAAAAGGTAAGCAATTAGAAAATATGGGTTTTCAACTAGAAATAATGTGATGCAAAAAGGGCTGACAGTGACCCCTGTAAAATAAAAATTAAGGAAAAGAAAAGAGAGAGGTCCCATTCCTTATCCATCTTGGTCATTAATAGGGGTCAATTTGTATTCTTCCTGGCACTGGGTTTGTATGAAGGATCACCGCCATCACCAATGGCTACTGTAAAATCAATGTGATTAACATTTCTAGGCTCCCTTTCGCCACTGTGGCCAAGACATTTTGATGATTGTAACTGAACGTGGCTGGCTGTCACACCACACCACAGCAGGCTGACACTGCCACAACCATCAGTATGTTTGGCGAATTAGTGCCATGCAGCAGAACAATTTTTTTTTCTCTTCACAAAAATCATGAGCAAAGCCAGCTAGAGTGCAAAGTCACTCACTGCCCCTTGAGAACATGGTATTTGTCAGTCCAGTTCCGACACCAAACAGTGAAGAACCCCAGGATGTTTGGGTCACAGAGACAATAAAGTAGCATCAGACCATGTTTGTAGAGTGAATAATTCAGTTCATAAGTGGCTAAAACATTGGGTGCATTTTAGCCTGTGGCTAATCTTTGGACCTTAGCATTTACTCAGCTGGCATGAAGCAGCACTGGTATCTGCTGGATGTGTAAGGGAAATATTTTGTACCCCTCCCCACATCATACTCTTTTGCACTTTGGAGTTGGACAATAACAGTTTCTATTAGTTCTTGCTCCTTATCACAGCCCTTTGTGGGAATAAGGAACCTAGAAAAAAATAGGCTCATATATGGATGGGTAATAACTAAATGACCATTTTACATGATTATGAGACAACTATATACAGATGTACAACAGCTCTTGTTGTCTCAGAATTCCTAGTCATAACTCCCAAGTATTAGAGAAAACTGCTTTGGTAACAGGAAAACAACAAGCTCTTATCTGTTTTTTTTTTTTATACCTACAGTGTAATGCAGAGGTATGATATTAGACTGTACATGGCTGGCAGGTATCCAGGCATTCCTCTGCACTCTGTCCACAGGAAAATACATGTGATCAGCTGTCACTGAGCTTGTAACACCTATCTGTCTCAGCTCCTCTATCCTCCATTACTCAATAGATTATCATCTCTGTGTAGCATAGTATAACATGAATTATGTGTGCCACACAGATTACAGTATAAACGCTGTGCATATTAATAATTTTACACTGTAGTCATTTGAATCACATGACATGTCATGCATAGAAACATAGAAACTGATGGCAGTTAATGACCACTGGGTCCATTTAGTCTGCCCATTTTTAATTATAATCAGTTTTGCTGAAGACCCAACTTGATCTACAGCACTTTCTGTTCCATCACCTTCCTTCCTTCCTCCAAGGGTTCCTTTATGCCTATCAAAGGGAATTTTGAAACCTACCACTGGTTTCACTACACAGTCTCCCATGAAAGGTTGTTCTAGGAGTCTATCACCCTTTCTGTGAAGAAGTACTTCCTCACATCTCTACTAAATCTACCTCCTTCCAGCTTCATATCATAACCCCTTGTTCTGCAGCACCTTTTCTTCTGAAACATACCTCCCTTCTGTACCTTATTAACCCGCATGAGGTATTTACATGGTTCCATCATATCCCAACTCTCACCCCCTTTCCTCCAAGGTGTACATATTGAACTCTTTCAATTTCCTTTCATTGGGCTTCTGATGCAGATCTTGCACCATTTTGACATCTCTCAGCTTTCTTCTTGTCATTTTCTCCTTTTTATGTTGGTTTGCGCCCCCGTGCAAGAAACATCTTGTGGTAGCAGCACATTTCAGAGGTGTGTCAGTGCTGGCCAATGCAGGGGATGCTTTAGTGTATCGTCCCTCAGCCACCAATCAGTGAGCACGCTGCAGAAGATAGCAGTTTCAGAGAGAGCCACAGAGTTGAAACAAATCTGCCACTACAATCAGAGACAGGCTCGTCATTGCAGCGGCAGATCTGACACGCCTCCATTATGCACCATTCCTGGTGAAATATTTCAATAAATATGGTAGCTCCTGCCAACTGCCACACAATCTCCAGAAAGCTGACATCAGGGTGCCCAATCCCTAAGTTGGCATCCCCCTCTTAGTGTGTCTTTCCTGGTTAAACAGTTTCCCCTTTTCCTTTCTGACACCGAAATGCCAACTCATGGTATTGGATGTGTGCCTCCTCAACCCGTCTATACGCCTTGCCCACATCAGGTTACCCAATCCCTATGCCAGCATCCCCCCGACAGAATTGTGGCACACTGGAGCCCACCCTAGTGTGCCTATTTTTTTTTGTGTGTGTGTGACCTGTAAATGAAGAAAACCTTCCCTGGCAGTCTTTTTTCCCCCTGCAAACAAGAAAATGGTCCACCATTGTTTCCCTGGTCCCCCTTCCCCCTCCTCACCCTCCCTCTGCACACTCACTCCCGCACCCCCCACCCATACTCACCCTCTGGAGGTTGGAAGCCACAATCATCTCTGAACTGGAATACGTCTGTACTCTTCAAAGCCAAACTGCGAACTGAAGAAATAATGGTAGGCTTTATAAATGGAGGCAATGGATGGTTTCAACATAGGTTGCTATTTCAGCCATTTTTTGGAATTTTGGCCCCAAATTTTCAACGTGAGGTTCTTGAGACCCCACCTCATGAACATATCACTGTCATTTAGTTTCTCAGTCCTGAAAGGTGATTTCGCAGTCGCTGCATAGAATCATCTTTCGGGACTGATTAATGAAATAACAGTGCCACTGTTCATGAGGGGAAGTCCCAAAAGAAAAAATTACTCACCATAGTAATGTTGTTTCTTCTAATGGAGTCTTGCTGTATTCAGACATAATGCAGTCATCTCCAGCACTTGGACTGCCCCGGAGAGGAAGGGGTTAACTCCATGCAGAAGCATGGAACGTTGAGCTCGAGCTCGGTTTTCAAACCTCTGTCTGTGGTACTTCCCAATGTAACCGTCAGATTCTTAGGAGCAACTAACTAACTTAGTACTATAATATGGAAATTGTTTGAAACATGTAGCCAAAAGGCAAAATATTTTTAGGGTCCAAAAAGCCTCAAGTCAAGAACCCAAGAAGAAACAAGGTAGTGACAAATAAGCTATGCAACACAAGAAGGATAAACATAGCAGCTACCCCACCAAGAGGAAGGGTACAAGGTGCACCCCTGAGGTGCAACATTGTACTTGCCAGCCCACTTCCCAAAGACAGGTTCTGAGAGGGGAGGCAGGGAGGGAGGTCTGAATACAGCATGACTCCATTAGAAGAAACAACACTACTATGGTGAGTAATTTTTTCTTCAAACAACATGAAGTCTTGCTGTATTCAGACATAATGCAGGCTACCAAGCAGTTCCCTATGGAGGAGGGAATGCAGAACCTATTTTGGGAACAGGCTCTGCAGTACTGCTGTGCCAAACCTAGCATCACTCCTAGCCTGGATGTCCAGGCAGTAAAGCTTGGTGAATGTATGTACTGTTTTCCAGGTGGCTGCTTTACAGATCACTAACAAGGGTATATCTCTGGCCGCAGCGTGAGTAGCAGCCATACCCCTGGTGGAGTGAGCACTCAGGCCTGAAGGGGGTGTTCTACTCAATTTGTTATAGCAGAATTGTATACAAGAAACAATCCACCTGGCAATAGATCTTTTAGTGGCAGGCTTACCTTTTCCCACCTCACCATAAGTGAGAAACAATTGAAGACAGCCATTTCTGTGTTCCTTAATATGCTCTATGCAGTAGCTAAGAGCCCTTTTAACATCCAGGCTGTGTAATCTTCTTTACTCTGAAGAATGGTCAGTGAAAAACACAGTGAGAGATATAGATTGGTTCAGATGAAAATCCGATACCACTTTAGGCAAAAACCTCCTATTAATTCTTACGACCACTTTATCCTTATGGAAGGATATGAAGTCAGGTTCAACTGACAGGGCCTGTAATTCACTAATCCACCTGGCAGAAGTAAAAACTACCAGGAACACAGTTTTCCAGGTCAAGTACTTCAATTCAGCCAAAGTCATAGGCTCTAAGGGTGGCTGCATAAGCTGAGCAATGCAGGCATTAAGATCCCAAGGCGGAGCAGGCTCCCTAAAGGGATGGTTAACGTGAACCAGGCCTTTGAAAAACTTCCTGAAAACAGGATGAAATGCCAGGGAAAAGCCCTTCCCTGCAGAAAGAAATACAGAGACAGCTGCTAGATTAACCTTTATAGTGGCAGGCCTAAGGCCTAGACTATTCAAATGAACTAAATAATCTAGGGTTGTGGAAATGCCTGCAGAATCAGGCACAATACATTTCTGAGAGCACCAAATACTGAACCTCTTCCACTTGGAATTGTAAGTTTTTCTAGTGGAAGGTTTCCTTGAGACCTTCAGAATATCCAGAACTCCCTGAGAGAGATGTAGTGCTGCATATTCTAACTCTTCAAGAACAGAGGTTGAGAGACTGGAGATTGGGGTGCCAGATCTGCCCCTAGAAAGAGGAGAGAAGATTGCTTCTCCTGGGAAGAGACAGGGGACATGACACAGCCAGGGAGAGCAGTAGAGGATACCAGGGTTTTCTGGCCCACTCTGGAGCCACCAGGTATTACTGTGCAGGGTTGAGTTCTTATCTTGATCAGAACTCTGAACAGGAGAGGGAAAGGGAGGAAAACATTAAGAAACCTGCCCTTCCAGTTCAGAATGAGGGCATCCTGGGGAACTGTTCCCAGGACTGGAGGTCTGCAACAGAACAGAGGAAGTTGATGATTGTCTGGTGCTGCAAATAGATCTATCTCTGGAGTGCCCCACCTGGAGAAAATGATGCTCAGAATGTGAGGATTCAGGGACCATTCATGATGTCCTTGTGAAATCCTGCTCAGGGCATCTGCTAATGCATTGTCTTTCCCTGGAAGATGAACTGCTACCAGGGAAGTCTGAAGGGAATAGGCCAGAGACCAAATCTTCATGGTCTCTGTACACAAGGCCATGGACCAAGTGCCTCCCTGCTTGTTGATGTACCACATTGTGGTAGTGTTGTCCGTCCTGACTTGGACCACCTTGCCCTTGACTGAATTGGAAAAGGTCTGAAGGGCTAGGAAAACTGCCCTGAGTTCCAGGAGGTTGATATGAAGAAGAGACTCCTGTGGGAACCAGATCCCTTGAGCAGTCAGGGCTCCCAGGTGGGCTCCCCAGCCTAGAAGAGAAGCATCCATAGTCAGAACTATTGATGGAACTTGATGGAGAAATGGAACCCCTTGTCTGAGGTTGTCCTGGTCCAGCCACCACTGGAGAGCCTGTACCAGAGTCCGGGTCACTGGAATCAGTTTGGTGAAAGAGTCCCTTCTCTGCGACCAAAAGGACCTTAGATGGAACTGAATGTCCCACATTTGAAATCTGTCTCCCTGAACCACTGCAATGGAGACAGTCATGTGGCCCAGGAGTTGGAGGAACTCTCTCACTGGAAGAGAAACTTGAGGTCAAAAGGAGGAAGCAAGGTCTACTAAGGCCTTCACCCTTGCCAGGGGAAAGAAAGTTTTTGCTTGGATGGTATCCAATTCCACCCCATGAAGGTAAGAAGCTGTACTGGTTCTAGGACAGATTTTGGCAGATTGAGGAGAAACCCCCAGAGAACTGAGCAAGTCCTGAGTGGTTTACATAGATGACCTAACCTGGTCTGATGACTGCCCTACCAGGAGCCAGTCATCCAGATATGGAAAAATGGTGATACCCTGTCTTCTGAGGTAAGCCACCACTACTGCAAGGCACTTTGTGAACACCCTTGGAGCTGATATTAGGCCAAAAGGCATGGCCCTGAACTGATAATAGTCTGAAGGCAATTCAAACCTGAGGTATTTTCTGTGGGAGCACCTGATAGGGATATGGAAGTAGGCATCCATGAGGTCCAGTGATGCTAGCCAATCTCCTGGCCTTAAAGAGGAAAGGATTATTCCCAGAGTTACCATTTTGAATTTGGGTTTTGATATGTGTTTGTTCAAATACCTTAGATCCAGGATGGGTCACCACTCCCCTGTTTTCTTTGGGGCAAGGAAGTACCTGGAGTACAGGCCTTTTCCCCTGTGTTGAGTAGGAACCTTCTCTACGTCTCTGAGAGTCAGAAGAGAGGAAACATTTGCCTCTAGGGCAAGGGTTTCTGAAATTGATGCAGGTAGAAAATACTTGGCCCTCTTTTTTTGGTACCTTGAGAAGCTGAGGGCTAGTCCCTGGCTTACTACTTCCAGGACCCACTTGTCTGAGGTAACAGACTTCCAGGCCTGAAAGTAGTAAGCCAGCCTGCCTCCTACTGGGATTGGGGAATCGACCCGGGCTGACACCTCAGGGTCTCTGCTTGGCAGGAGCCTTAGACTGGGAGGAGGAAGTAGCCCTGCTCACCCCCTTCTACCCCTCCCTCAGAAAAAAAACCTTTGTGGATAAGAAGAGGAGGCCTGGACTTGGTAAAAAGGCCTGTGAAAGGGCCTGCCCCTGCCCCTGGACTGCTGCTTTTGAGGACTGGCTTGCCTTTCCTTGGCCTGTGCACTCCTGTAAGTGGTCCTATATTTGTCCATTTTCTTCATGTAAGCTTCTGTCTGCTACCCAAACAGAGAGTTACCAACTACAGGAAAATCCATAGCCTTAGACTGGGTGTCCTGTGATAGGCTAGTACATCTGAGCCAAGCATGCCTTCTGAGAGAGACAGATGTAACCATGACTCTGGATGCCACATCGTTGGAGTCCACAGCAGCATGAAATTGTACTTTGCATGCCTCAATTCCATCTGCAGCCACCTCCTACAACTCCTTGGCTAGCTGGGGGGAGGCCTTTTTAGCCAGTTCCAGAACCGTAACCCACCTGGACTTCTGGTTCCTGGCTGTGTAGGCCATATAATTTGCCTGCCTGAGTCCCAAAGAGGATGCCAAGAAAAGTTTTTTGGCCATGGCATCAACTTTCCTGGAGTCCTTGTCTGGGGGGTGTGAAGCCAAAGGAATGTTTGCCCTGTCACAGGCTGCAGCCTTCACTACCCCAACATGGCTGCTATGAGAATAAAGGAACGACACAGCTGAGCCTGATAACATGTATTTCCTGTCCATTCATTTATCTACAGGAGGTAAAGAGTTAGGAGTCTCTAGGATCTTTTGTGTCTGTTCCCCAAGGACTTATGAAGAGGGATAGACAACCTTTTGGACTCTGGGACATCCATCATCTCACGAAATCAGGCTCCTCTTCCTCCTCAGCAGTTTCAACCATAGGGAGCTAGAGGGTTTCGGCCACCTTCTTGTAAAACAAGACGTGTGAAGGGGACTCAGAAAGCCTGGGATGGGAGACATCCAAGAGCCTCTCTGGGGAGATGTCCAGTTCAATGGACACATCAGACCCCCCCAGTCGTGGTCATCGTCATCGTCATTGGGATAATCTTCATCTCCTTCCCACTCCTCATAGAAAGCATCCAGATCGTCATCTGAAGGAGCCGGTCCTGACCGAACCGCCCCGCCTAACACCCGGCGGTGGCAGTTCGGATGGAACCAGATGAAGCGATTGGACAATACTAAGTGCTTTGGCTATCTCATCCACAGTTGGAGTATGTGGTACTGGATCTGAACCAGCAGACTTTCATTTATTTTTTGATGGAACCGACCCCTCAGAGTTGGCTCTCCTTTTGCCTGAGGAGGTATCACCTAGGTCAGTAGGCAGCTCCTCAGGTTCGGCCACAACCGAACCAGGCTGGCCATCCGGATCCACGGACTTCTCGGCCTCCCTTTCCTTCAACCTACTCAATCTTTTTTCTAGAGTGATTTTGGGAAAGCTTTTACAAATTTGGCAGTCTGACTGGAGGTGGTCAAACCCCAGACAATAAATACAGATGAGGTGGGGGTCGGCCTTGGCAAAGGCCTCCCCACACTCAGTACAGTGTTGAAACCCAGTGGGACCGGTTTTCTTTTTGGGTTTCTCAGACATGGCCAACCTACCAAAATTACCCTTTAGAAGATTTCAAGCCAGGTAATTACCAACCGATCGGTAACAACCGTGTCACGGGTTTGGAAAAGAACCAAGAAAAGGCCCGGTTCTTTTGAGACCGATTGGTACTGGAACACCACTCTAGTCCCAGAAAACACTACTTCAAATTAGGAGAAAACACAAGGTTGGTCCTAACCAGACCGACTGAAAAGAAACCGAAGAAACAAACAATTTCCACAAGTTGTTTAAAAGAAAATACAGTCACTACCTATTTACAACACTACCTGTACTGTAGACAGAGGCTGAAAATCCAAAAAACAATAAAAGAATTGGTTTTAAACCGAACGCTTTACTTTATCGAACCGAGCAGAGGAAATCTCCGGAGCGACTTCACTGTTAGGCGGAGTAAAGAATCCGAAAGTTACACTGGGAAGTACCACAGACAAAGGTTTGAAAACCGAGCTCGAGCTCAACGTTCTATGCTTCTGCATGGAGTTAACCCCTTCCTCTCCGGGGCAGTCCAAGTGCTGGGGATGACTGCATTATGTCTGAATACAGCAAGACTTCATGTTGTTTGAAAGCCCATGTTGCAAATTTGGTGAAAACATTCAAAACAATGACTGCATTATGATCGTGTGTTGTGCAGTTTCTATGCACAATCATAACTTTTCCAATTTTTAATATTTTCACTCCAGATTTTCAGCATTGTCATTTTTTCATACCTCCTTATGAACAGTATAGCTGTCATTGTTCACATCCTTTCTGAAATGTGTTTTCACACCTGTGGTGCAGAATAGCATGGTCACTGTGGAAAATCAACTTTCGGGACAGATTTACAAAATCACAGCACCACCGTTCATGAGGAGAGGTTCAAAAATGCCCATGTTGAAAAAATTCCAAAAAATGAATACAGTACAGGCATGCATTGCACAGTTTCTACGTATGTTTGTAACTTCACCAACTGTTCATAGTTTCACTCCAGATTTTCAACATTGCCATTTTTTTCACACCACCTCATGAATAGTACAGCTGTCATTTTTCACATCCTGCCAGAAATGTGTTTTCACACCTGTGGCACCAAACGGTTCAGTCACTGTGCAAAACCACCTTTTGGGATTGAGTAACAAAATGATAGTGCCACTGTTCATGAGGTGGGATCACAAAAAGTCCATTTTAAATATTTGGATTGAATATACCAACAAAGAGCCAGGGAATTAGGGTTTCCAACCATAATGCTGTACTCTGTAGAGACTGACAGGGATTGGGGGTGTGACTTGGGATCATTGGCCGTAATGCTCACGCCATTCCACCCCCCACCCTGCAGCCAGCGACAGGCATCAAGGTGTGCATTGGGGTCTTCAGCCCCAACATTTGCACCATTCTCCTATACCACACCCATCGCAGCATATTTCCTTATGGAATGGGGTGAGCATAAGGCCCAAAGACCCCAAGGCACTCCGCAACAAATAGTCATCACTCAAAATGGACACCCTTAGGCCGGACAGTTGTTGTTGGTTGTTTTTTTTTCGTCATTTTGTGTTTGTCAAATGCCATTTCCTATATTTCTCAATGTTAAAGTTTCTAAATATAGCATACCTGCAGCTCTGCTGATAAACGGACAGTTGATGAAATCTGCATTGGACACAGTACCACCTGAAACAATCCAGAACTGTTTCAGGAAAGGTGGTTTTATGTACACTGAACAAACAAAAGATGTGGTGCTTGACACCGAGGAAGCTATTACTCCTCCACCCAGTCTTAGTGCTGAGGAGTTCAAGGCTATCTGCTGCCTGGGGGAATCAGAGAAGGAGAGATAAGAGACTGATGACATTGCCAGGGTGGTGGAAATGATGTTCGATGCTGCGGTTGCAGATGACGGCGATACGGAGGACATGCCTGGAGACTCCCAGGATGAGCCACAACCCTCACTTACAGCCACATATATATAAAATGCATTACAGACTCTCAGAAATGCTATAGAACAGTACAAGGCCATTAAGCCTCACTGGGATAAATTGGCTAAAATGGAAAGCATATGGAGGGATTACTGCTACACCAAACAGAAGCAAATTAAGATCCATGATTACTTTAAGAAGTGAAAGAAAGTTAAAAAAAAAAGTGTTTTACACAAATATACCCCTAAATATGCCTCACTACCTATCTACCCTACAACATCCCTCACCAACCAACATAAACATCAGTGCACCCACAAGCAAACAAAGAAAGAAACAAAAAGAAAACAAAACAAAAAACTTTACCACCTGTCAATATGGCGTACACCTGCTATAATGGATGAATTGGGCACACACCAATCTGTTCATTATAAGTGGTGCATACTGTGTGATATAAAACACTTCCCTGGTCAAACCTACAGTATGCTACTACACTGGGAACTGCAGTTCCCTGATTCATACTGATGATTCATCTCTGCCTTAGCGAGTTAATAATATGCCCACTGGTAAAACAAGGTGCCCAGAAATTGATTCAGGGTAATTAGCAGTACTAGTTCAGTATCTCTTTACTGCAAATCTGGCTACTGGGAACTTGTAATGCTCCTGCAAGCTGGTAGTGCAAGCAATCAGATAATCCCTACATCCACTGGGGCACTTCATAGCCCACCCCACCCATGGGATTGCCCACTCATGCAGCTACAAGAGTCCACTTTACCTTTTTAACAACTCAGTGGAGACTGGTGTGGTCCCAGAGGAGTGGAGAAGAGCAGATGTAGCCCCACTTCACAAACATGGTAGCAAGGAAGAGGTGAACAATTATAGGCCTGCTAGCCTGACTTCAGTACTGGGTAAGTTGATGGAAACACTACTGAAGGAAAGGATTGTGGAACATCTTGTATCCAGTGGATTGCAGGACCCAAGGCAGATGATTTTACAGATGGAAGATCATGCCAAACAAATGTGATAGACTTCTTTGACTAGGTGACCACGGAGCTGATCAGGAACGAGCAGTGGACGTGGCTTACCTGGATTTTAAAGACGTTTGACACTGTTTCACACAGGAGACTAGTAAGCAAGTTGGGTATCTTGGGGATAGGCAATCAGATGGTAACCTGGATAAGAAACTGGTTAGCAGAAAGGACACAGAGGGTGAATAAGGTGTACTCCAAGGAAGGGAGGGTAACCAGTGGGGTACCTCAGGGACCAGTGTTGGGACCAGTCCTTTTCAATATTTTTATAAGCGATGTAGTGGAAGAACTTGAAGGATGGGTCTGCCTCTTTGCAGATGACACCAAGATCTGTAACAGAGTGAGAACACACCTAGGGGATGGATAGAATGTTTAGGGATCGAAAGAGACTGGAAGAGTGGTCAAGGGTATGGCAGCTGAGTTTTAATGCAAAAAAGTGAAACATAATGCATCTAGTCCATAGGAACACAGGAGCGGAGTACAAGATGGGTGGAGTGATACTGACAAAGACTAAAGAAGAAAGTGACCTAGAAGTAATCATATTGGATGAATTAAAGGTGGTCAGGCAGTTTGATAAAGAGGTCAGAAAAGCTAGTGGGATGCTGGGGTGCATAGGTAGGGGTATCTACAGCAGGAAAAGAGAGTTGGTTCTGCCCCTATATAAATCACTGATAAGACCCCACCATGAGTAACGTGTACAGTTTTGGAGATCATATCTCGGAAAGGACATAGACAGAGTGAAGGCAGGCCAGAGGAGGGCCACCGAAGTGGTGCAGCGTCTGCAACAAAAGTCTAATGAGGAATGGCTAAAGAAGCTAAATATGTACACCCCAGATGAGAGGAGGGAGAGGGGGATATGATAGAAATCTTTAAATACTTTATGGGGGTTAATAAGGTACAGGAGGAGAGTATCTTTCAGAGAAAAAGGTGTCTATAACAAGGGGGCATGATATAACGCTGGAGGGGGACAGATGCAGAAGGAATGTGAGGAAGTATTTCTTCACAGAAAGGGTGGTGGATAACTAGAATAGTCTTCCAGAGGAGGTAGTGAGGGTGAAAACAGTAACTGGGTTCACAGTTGCCTGGGATAAGCACAAGGGAATCATGGATGTAGGGTAGAGGGGAGCAGAGGTTGCAATGTGGATTAAGCAGGGTCAAGGAAATAAAAAAAAAAGAATACAATTGGGCAGACTGGGTGAACCCAGTGGTCCTCATCTGCTGTCACATTCTATGTATCTATGTACCTTATTTTTGGGGAACCTCCCAATATTTTCATAGATGATATCCTATCAGTAACTTGGAGAATTTCTCCCTTACTGGGCCAGTGTGTAGCTCGGGTCTTTGATAACTTCTGTCTATCCGCTGCTGCCTAATCTATAGGAAACTCCCCCCTCCTCCACAATCCCATTTCTCAGGAGTTTTCCTTAGCTGTATAAGCCATTATGTAGCACTCCTTAAGGGCATATCTCCCAGGATTCCCTTCCCTCCCTGGAATCCCTGTATACTTTACTGGCAAAGGCTGTGGGTTTGACATCCTCCTCTAATGCTGGGACAGAGGAACATGAAAGTGCCTGGGTCCTCTCCTACCTGTACCAGGTGTTAGACATACTGCAGAGGCCCCCTTCAGCTATGGGGGATCTAGACCTCATGCCACCCTGACATGAGGGTGACTAGATACTCTAGCCCAGGTGGGATCCCGCATCAGGAACCACACTTCTTCAGCCCAGAGACAGAGTCAGACTGCCCTGATGAGTCACCTCCTGAACCCATCCTTGCTGGAGCTTAACAGTACTCTTGAGTATCCAGATGCAGAGCTGGGATACATGCAAAACCTCCCACCAGCCAGCACCTTAGCACAGAGCACAGTGCTGGCTCTTCACCCTCAGGCGAGACCTATGGACAATGACACACTCTCCCACTACCTAGGCTAGCTAGCCCTCACTGTTTACAACCATGTACTCTCATGCCAAGAACCCTGTCCTGGGCAACACAGGTAGTGGTATGCTGCTCCCATACCTTCCGTCCCACAGAAGCTGATGTGAAGGCACCAAATCCCTATATGAGTATGGCTAGTAACAGCCACTGCACTTTTCCTCAGGGAAATGAGCTGTTATTAATGTAAGTCAGTTGTTATATTCCTGCTATTTCCTTGTATTTTCAGGCTAAGGATATTTTATTTTTATTTTATTTATTAGATCATCAGTTTACAGACCTTTGAGTCAAAGACTCATTTACAAAGACACCTCATCAAGAGAGCAATACATCACAGCAAACAAAACAGTACAGTACATAATGCTTAGATTAAAAAAGCAACCAGTGTTACAGGAATTCACTGGTGGTACAAGCTTGGTAATAGGTAGAGCACAGTAGTCATAATATAGGTACGTGAGTACCATGTCAGGTAGCAACCAGAGATATTTTATTACATTAGTCAGCAGATGTTGCCTGAGACCCCAGGCATATAGAGCAAAGTAGACAGGTCAAACACAGCCTAGGGGTGAGGGTAAGGGGCAGGTGGGGGATTATGTGCAGCTGCAGCAGCAAGTGCTTGTCAGATGGCTTCTGAGGGAGGCCTTGAAAGGACCAAGCTTAGTGGAGTCAGCTATGTGTGCCGGGAGGGAACTGAACCAGGAGGGAGCGCGATAGCAAAACAATCTCTGGGTCATAGAGGTCCTCACCCTGGGGACAATACGGAGGTTTTGACAGTGCTGCAGGTGGAGACTGAGGGGGAGGCACACTGCAGGGAGGTGGCAACCTCAGTGGGGGAAAGCCCTAGCAGGGTCTTTTTTACAAGAAGGCAGGTTTGGAAGCGGAGCCTTTCTTCAAGGTTGAGCAAGTTGGTGGTGGAGTACAGCAGGCACATATGCGTACCTAGGGGCTCCCAGTATTAGCCTGCAGGTCTTGTTTATATACAGCTGGATTCTTGTAAGCACAGTGTTGTCAGCTGCAGCATAGATAGGCAGCCCATAGTCAATTAGCAACAGGACAGAGGAGGTGATTGCCAATCTAAGGGCCTCTTGTGGTAGGCAGTTCCAGTGGTGGTATAACTGTCCAATCCTGACACTGGTGGCAGCAGAAAGGGCATTGGTATGAGAATGGAAGGAGAGTGCTGAATCAAAGGTAATGCTCAGATACTTGTAGGAGGAAACCTGCTTAATGAGGTTTAGTGTGCTAGGCAGCATCACGAGATGGGCACCACTGGCTTTGCTTTGGCAAAGTGAGAAGAGCATAGCTTTGGTCTTTTTTAGGTTCAGGACTAGCCTTCATGATGTGAACCAATGCTCAGCTCTGTCAAAAGCTTGTTGGTGGGTGGCCTGGAGTGTGTTGGGGTTGGGGTCAGAGGCGAAGAGCATAGTGTCATCTGTGTAGAGGAGGATCTTATTTGGGTAGGCCAAGGGAAGGGAGTTGAGATAGAGACTGAAGAGGAGAGGGCCTAAAATGGAGCCCTGGGGAACCCCAGAGTGGACAGGTCGTGTGTCAGATAGGATGCTATTGATTTTTACACACTGAGTTCTGGCAGAGAGGTAGCTGGTGAGTCATGCAAGGGTTACCAGGGAGAAACCAAGGCATCTGAGGGAGTCAAGCAGGAGGGGATGGAAAACCATGTCAAAAGCATTGGCGAGGTCAATGAACACTGCACCGGCAGGACTTCCGGCATCAAAAGCAGAGTGCAGGAAGCTGGAGAATTCAAGCAGCGCAGTTGTGGTGCTGTGACCTGTATGAAAGCCATGCTGTTCAGGGCACAGGATGTTATGCATGGCCAGGTATTCAGCAAGCTGGTTGGCAACTACTTTTTCAAGGGCCTTAGAGAATGGGGGGAGGATGGAGATAGGGCGATAGTTACCTGGGGTCACTCGATTGCCGCTCTTTAGGGTGGGAGTGATGATGGCGGTTTTCCATGTGCTGGGGAACTGCCCCAGGCAGATAGAGGTTGAGCAGCTCAGTAAGTGGGACCAAGATAGCATTCCAATGTCGGACGAAGTAGCCTGGTGTCCAGTAGGTCATACCAGGGTTGTTTTCTACTAATGGCTTTTTGAAGAAGGGGTCTAGCCTCCAGTGGGGAGATGGTATGCAGATGGAAAGGAGGTCTCTGGAGAGTGGCAGGGGTGCTACTGGGATGGGGTCAATGAAGTTACTGGGCAAGACTGAACTCAGGTCTGAGAAAGTGTGGTTTAGGCAGTCTGTAATGCCAAGGGGGTCAGAGCGGACAGTTCCATTAAAGGAGAGTTGAGAGGGGGTATGGAGTGGGATTTCCCATTCAGCCGTTTTACATTATCCCAAAAGTTCAGGTCACCAACAATTATCAGGGAAATTTTGGGTGGTAGGTCAGAGAGGTAGTCAGCAAGTGCCTGAATGGTTAGTCTTGCTTTCTGGGGGGAATATAGGCAATGGTGAGAAAGAGTGGGCCCTTACCAGGGTTGGGGGAGATTTTAAGTGTGAGGGCTTGCACCCCATTATCAAGCATGGGTGGTGAAAGTGCATGTCCAAGGAGGGAGTCACGCAAGTAGACAGCACAACCACCTCCATGCTTACCCACCCGATCTTCCCTAAATAGGGTGTAACCAGGGAGGGAGATGAAGGAGTCAGGGGTGGATTTGGGATAACCAGGTTTCGACGAACACGATAATGTCAGGTTGGTGCTGAGTAACCCAGCATTGGAATGCAGCAGCCTTCTTAAGGAGGCTGTAAATATTCATGGAACCTATGCGGAGTCCTTGAGCCTGGGCAGGCTTGTTCATAAGGTTGGGCACAGGGCCAGGGTTTGGATGAAATGTTACCTTATAGAAGCAACATGAGGGTGATTAGGCACACCAAAGCATGGTAGTGATTGTGGCATCTCCCCTTGTGACTGGTCACGGGGCTGGGTGCTGTGGTACAAGGAGTGGGTAGAGTATGAAGGGTGGGAAAAGCATAGAGGAGAAGAGACCAATGTATGAGTGGGAAGTAAGAGGTAGCAGAGGTGGAAGTGTGGAGGGGGGTACCAAGGAGGGGGAGGTGGACGAGCATCAGGCGGGTCTGGTAGAGGTGATGTAGATAAGAAGGGGGTACTATGGGTAGAGGGTGATGGTCCTAAGTGAGGTGGGGCTGGTGTAGGAAGTAGGAGGAGGACCATAGTTAGTGTCAATGCACTTGATCCCGGATGTATTGAGGACGATAAGTTCAATTTGAGCACGAAAGAAGATCACCCCTTTAAGAAGTTACAGGAAGGAAAGACCCTTTAAGGAGTTGCGGTAATTGATTAGTGTGAGGTCTCAAGGGGCAGGGATCACTGGGGAAGTGTATTTAAGAAAGGAGGGAGGAGGGCATGGGGGTGGGGTGAAAAAACTGTCTAGAGAGCAGTACAGCAAGGCAGTGGCTGAGCTGTGTTTTGAAAAAGGTACCTTGGGTGCTTGCTTTCTCAATAGGGATCTGCAGCATCCAATTGGGAGGCATCCATAGTCCTCAGGAGCCAGTCCAATTCCTGGGATTGAAGCCTGACAGCTCCAAGCAAGGAGCTGACCAATCGTACCACTTTCCTTGGTCAGAGGGTGGCGGGCTGAATGCAGAGGTTTGGCCACCGGCAGGTAGCAGTGCCAGGGCTACTCAGCTGAAGTGGAGAGCCTGGTTTTGCTTGTGGCTACTTTCCTTGGTCAGGGGGTGGCAGACTGGATGCAGAGATCTGGCCATGGGAGGTAGCAGCACCAGGTCCACTCAGCTGAAGTGGAGAGCCTGGTTTGGGCTTGTGGCTGCTTTCCTTGGTCAGGGGTGGCAGGCTGGATGCAGAGGTCTGGCCGCCGGCAGGTAGCCACGCTAGAGCCACTCGGCTGACGTTTATTTGCTACAAGAATAAAATAGAAAAAAAACACTCAGTATTTCTAACTTAAGACTGGCCTGGTGTTAAACAAACACATCTGTGTGCAGACATGTTGTTTTTTTAAGGGCAAAATTAGCATATTTCTCAGTTCCTGTTTGTTAACCTTAACTGAATGAGTTGGTTTAACTTGACTATAAGAAAAAAATAGTTTTGTGGTAGGTGGATGGACCATGCAGCACAGGCCTGGAAGGGAGAGGTCATTGTGTGTGGTGTTAGTGTTTTGGTAAATAAAAAATAATTCACTTTTAGTAACTGCCTGGTCTGTGTTAATAGTTCACTCACTTCTGTTCGAAAGAGAAACCCTTAAAGCAGCAGTTCATAAAAGAGGAAATAAAGATTGCTGTGATCATTAGATTGTGAAAGCCTATGAAAGGATCTTTCAGATGAGGTGTTGGGCTTGCCTGTGTATGTGTGTCAGAAGTCCTGAGGTACTGTATAAGTACAGTATCAAAATCATCTGTAAATAAAATCAAGGCAGCTGCCATTTCATGAACTCTTGAGACAGAAGGTGATGTCACTGAGGGGCACGTTGTAATTAACAATGGATAGCTTGCTCCTCAGTGACATCATGTTTTAAATTTGGTTTAAAGACATATTTATTTAGTTTAGCTTTTACTTAGCTATGGTTGATACGTTTTAATGCTTGTTTTAATTTTTATTATTATGTATATATTTTTATGTACAGGGCCTTGGATTTGAAAGGCGCTATAAAAATAAAGTTGATTTGATTTGATTTATGTACTGTTTCAACTAAGATTCCATGAAATGGATGCTGTGCTAATCATAGTTACCTTGGAAACTATAACTTGCATACCAGCTGCGTAGTCATCTTCCTCTTTCTAAAAGTGATGAACTGTAACTGGTTGGGACTTTGTCATCAGAAGCTCCTAAACTGAGTCTGAGTGTCCAGCATGCCTTATACCTCCTGGCATCTGTATGTGTGTATGAATAAAGAAATATCTAGACTCTGCAGATGGTCTGGAAATAAACTTTTCTAACTACAGTACTGCAACTAATGATACCCGGTTCACCACTAGATTCCAGTCTCAATCAAATATACAATATGAATGTATTTCTGGTGTGCTCCCCCCCCCCCCCGAGAGTCAATTGTCACTGTTCCAAAGTCCCCGGACCAGGAAGGGGGCCTTACAAGCAGCTTCGCTGTTATTCTTTATATCCAGGCCCTTTTAGCTTTTTTTTAACCTCTAGTCTTTCAGTTGCTTAGTGTTGTTCTGTACTTAGAGATGCAGCCGAATTTAAACTATGTATGCGAAGTGAACGCGGAAGTGCCACTCAATGCTATCATATCGCTGCTACTCATGGCATTGAAAAGTGCGACTTCACCTTGTTATTATGACTTTGCATTGTTATTCTGCCTTAACTTGAAGTAAGACGGAATGACAACAATATAAGCACTTTAGGCAGCACCCCCACACACATCACATGACTTACAGTACTGTACGTCACATGCTTTAGCCAGGCAGGAAAGAAATGAGTCATACAAGCAGATTCTTTCACTTCCTCCTTTGCAGAGGAAGAAGGAGGATGCATTTTGTGTAGGAGAGGAGAGTTCATAATTAGTTTCTTTCTTGAAAAAATTTCAGCAAACCCAAAAGCTTTTTTAAAAGCTAATTCTTTAGGGTTTTTTTTTTACTGTTTTGTCAGTTCTTTTTGGTGACCGATTTCTTTGTTTTATGAATTTAGTTTTGTGTGTCTGTGTGTGTGTATATATATGAGACTGTGAGTGTGTGTGAAGTTGCTCGTCAAGTGACGCATCAGAGAGGGAAGGAGTGTTTTGTGCGATGGACTGGGGACAGTCTGTGACCCGTGGCTAGAGGGGAGTGCACATGCATGGGGGTCATAGCCATGTGTCATTGGACTGCTCCAGACTGTTTGGTCCTGCCTCCCTTCCTCTGGAAGCAGCAGCACCACCAGTGCCACCACCACATCCACCAAGTCTGCCACCACCAATAGCAGCTGCAGTAGCTCCAGCAACACCACCTCCACAGCAGCAGGTGGAGCCCCAGGTGTGTGACAGTGCTGTTGGCACTACATCTGCCCCTCTTGTGCCTGGTCCCCCCTGTAGCTCCCCAGTTTGGCAGTTTTTCAACTGTGTGGGGGGGACAGCAGCATTGTGGTGAGTCTGCTTTGTGGTGTGCAGGTGCACCATGGCCCCGGGGGACACATCTGGGGACTGGGGCCACTGCTTACACATGCTTAACCATGGTAGCGCCTTGAGGAAGGTGGCAAGATATGAGGCGACTGTCACCAGCAGCGACCCATATAATTGAACTTTCTCATGGCGACCATGGGTGGATGGCGACTGCCTACATGGCGATGGTAGGGTATGGCGATGGGAAGGGAGGGTGAGCAACAGGATGTGGTGGGATGGGGGACAGGGATGTGACCTGCGGGGAACCTGCTTCCACCAGCCAAGGCGTGTGGTGTGGTGGGTAGGGTGCATGGCTCCGGCAGCAGGTTCCAGGTTCATGACTGGCGGCAAGTGTATAAATTTTGAGATTCCCACAGCAGCGGGACTTAGAATTTTTTTTGGAGCCGGGATGTGCCCCCTTCCTGACATGCACCCCCCTGGAGTTGAGAATCTTTATTTAGAGGGGTGCGGGGTGTGAAGCCTCTCAGGGGTGGGTGCATGGGGGTACAGCCACCCCACTTGCACAATTTCCGGTAGCCTTAATGTGCATATCACCTAAATTGTTTTCAGTGATATTGCAGGTCGGGATAATAGCGATCGCCTTTGTGTGGTCGCTATTATCACATAGAACCCTTAACCACCACAAGGTGGAGTGGCAGGCTGCCACCGAACAGGCCAGGCCTCCACCTGCTGGCCCTTCTGTGGCAGTGGCAGAGGGTGCTGCTGTTGTGCATCACCAAAGCAGGAGGAGGGCCACAGCAGCAGCTGCTCCACCACTACCCCACCACTGCCACCAGCACCACCCTCACCACCACCACTATCTGGTTCCGCCCCACACCAGTGGACCCCACAATGCAGGCAGACATAGCACTTTTGTGGGCTGTGGTGGAGGAATGAAACAAGAGGGTGGGTGCTGTCCAGCAGCAGGTGGAACAGATTGAGCAACACCAGCTACAGATAGTGTTGATGCTCCATCTGTTGCTGGAACATCATGGGATCCCCCATTAGCTTTTTTTTCTGCACACCCCCCCACACTGCTGTAGTGTTTTGCATTTTATGTTTAATAACAGACAGAGAGAAGGCCACACAGTATTAGTTTAAAGGGAAGCAGTCAGCAACAGGAGGTCCCGCCCCCTACAAGGCTTACCCTCTGGTTAAGCTTTTTAAGCATGTTGCGGCATTTTTCTCACACCGCAACATATTTTATTTTAATAAAGAAAGGTCAGTGACCCTGAAGGATGGTGGATGCTATGGGGGCTCCTTTATGTGTAAAGATACAACAGCGACGCACCATGCGCCTCAATACAAAAGTATTGAAGTGCATGGTGCATCTCCGCCACACCTTTCCTTTACACATTTTTTTTTTGAAATTTAAGTTTATTGGTTTCAAAAGTAATACAACCAAAAACCATAACGATTAAGAAACAAACCGGTAATCCTAGATCAGACCAAACCCCCCCCATAACAAATATAATAAATAACAAGGCACACTTGAGAGTAAAACAACATAAAATATCTGTCTATCAATCATAGCGCCAAAGAGTATATACCCCTCACCCCCTCCTCCCTCCCCAGGGTGCACCCGCTAAAATCATAAACTTACAGCTTCTAAAGTCTGGATTTCCACACCTATTAAACAACCTATTTAATAACCTGACTATCAGTCCAAGTTATAGTAAAAGGAACGTATCTTAAAACCACAATAAGACCGTATACTAAAAGTAACATCTACTACCTTTCCTTTACACATAATGGAGCCCCATAGCGTCCACCATCCTTCAGGGTCACTGATCTTTCTTTATTAAAATAAAGTATGTTGCAGCGTGAGAAAAATGCCGCAACATACTTAAAATGCTTAACCGGAGGGTAAGCCTTGCAGGGGGCAGGAGCTCCTGTTGCTGAATGCTTCCTTTGAACTATATACATACACATACAGTCATACATGCTCCTTATTGACCTGTTACTATAAATCAGTGCCTCAGCAATGTTTACTTTCTGTTGCGAAGTGGTTATGGAAAAGCTGGTGTGAGCAGTGCAAGTATAATGTGCTAAATTGCATGTGTGCAGTCAGTGTTGTTTCGTGTGTGTGTGTGTGTGTGTGTGTGAGTGACATCAGACATTGTGCAGCATCTTGCAAACATATATTGCTAACTTGTTCCAGTGTTTATGGTATAAAGAATCGCAAGCAGAATAACGTATATTTTATTGTCACCATCATCATCAGCGGACTAAGTGATATGATACTTTTTCAGAGGTGTCTGGCCAGAGTGCACCTTAGTCACATACTGCACACATGACTTTTAGGAGAGCATGTGTTTTCTGTGCTATGATCTCTGCAAAGTCATGTGTGTGCTGTGAGTGATTGAGGTGCACAGTGACCCGATACCTCTGAAAAAATATCATATCACTTACTCCGCTGGTGCTATGGTACAAATAAAATAGGCATCATATATTCTTTCTTATCTTTATTCTTGAGATACTGCAACATGTCACACCATATATCTTCTTGCATGAAGTTGTACAATGTCTGCACACACAGGAAAGAACACTGACGGCACAAATGCAGTTTAGCACAACATACTTGCACTGCTCAGTCATGCTTTTTGTGAAACACTTCAGATCACAAGTCCCGACACAAAGTAAACATTACTGAGGCTCCAGAAATATTTCTTTTTTGAAATAGGCATTAAAGAGATTCACCAAGTTACAGTATTGCACCTGATCTATTGGTGCCTTGCCTCACGGGAAATCTGTCTTGATCCACATGTCCTTACATAGTGCAATACTTTTCTGGCAAAAACGCTCATAATTTCAGTAAACTGGATCCTGGAGGACTTCCCATTCTGAATTGTCACCCAAGTTCTGTCCCCACACTCAGTAACATCATGACATGATGCCAGGGAGAGCGTGGGTGCGCGCTCCATTATAGTGAATGGCCAGCAGTTTTCTGAATGTTTCTTTGTTATAATAGTCAGGTTGTAGTGAAATGTGAGCATGTTTCAACTAACAAGGCTCTTGTTAGTTGAAACATGCCCACGTAAGGACATGTCAGCAGTTGTCACATGCTCATTTTATCACCTGAGGAACATTGCCTGGATAAAGCACCTGGTTCCACCTCAGGACCTTCCTATGTTGGTTCACGCCTTTGTGTCCTCTCGTCTTGATTACTGTAATGCTCTATACCTAGGGTTACCGGGGGTGGAACTCCATCATCTGTAGCTGGTGCAGAACACTGCGGCCAGGCTGTTGACAGGGTTGTCAAGAACTAGCCATACCACTCCTGTGCTATGCGAACTGCACTGGCTGCCAGTGCGATGGAGGATCATCTTCAAGGTCACATTGCTGACCTATTAGACCCCACATGGACATCGACTGGGCTACTTGCAAGACCTCCTTCAGCCTTACTCCCCCTCCTGCCCACTTTGCTCCACCGATGAGGGATTGCTAGAGGTTCCCAGGGTCTGTCTTCAAACATCAGGTGCTAGAACTTTTTCTTTTGTAGCCCCAGCCCTGTGGAACTCTTTACCTTGTCTGATTAGAGAGTGCCTGTCCACCGAGACCTTTAAGTCCTCATTAAAAACGTATTTATTTGATTGAGCTTTCGGGGACAATATTTAGTTTTCTTGTTGCTGCCTTTTCATATTATAAATCATTTTTAGATTGTATATTTTGTTTTATTTGTACAGTATATGCACTTTGGTTTTTAGAAAAGCACATTATAAATAAAATTTGATTTGATTTGACAAAGTGACCATTATAACATAAAGAAACATTCGGAAAGCTGCCAGCCATTCACTATAATGGAGCATGCCCCTGTGCTCTCCCTGGCATCACGTCATAATGTTGCTGAGCGTGGGGGCGGAACTTGGGTGGCTCTTCAGAAGGGGAAGTCCTCCAGGACCCGGTGTACTGAAATTACGAACATTTTTGCCAGAAAAGTATTGCACTATGTAAGGACATGTGGCACAACAAAGATTCCCCTGGAGGTTAGGCACCCATATCTTGGGTGCAAGACCATAACTATGTAACTTGATGAATCTCTTTAAAGCAGCAGTGCAACAATCCGTTGAAAATTTTGACCTATGCTTTTTTATTCTATTTTACATTGCCGCTTTACTTGCATCCTGACTTGTATGATATTATTCTTTCCAGCAGCTGAGTCTGCTTTAGTACTTTTTTTCATGTCTGAAATAATAAAAGGAGCACTCCTTTTAATACGGTGCAGACCAGGTCTTCATCAGTATTTTCCGCTGTTTTTCTTTATCCGTTGTTATATATTACTTCTGTTGTAAAATTAACAATTATGCAGCAGGCAGTGTTTTATGACCTCACAGAACAATATTTATTCAAAAACAACAACAAATAGTGATAAAAACCTGGTCACAGCCATATTAAAAGGTGTGCTCATAATCACAACACACAAAATGCATCTATCTTGTGTCCAGAAATTGACAAGTGCAGAGGAAGCGAAATGGGAGTGTTATACCACACGTAAAGTCCCCCAGAATTTATTGCGCAGTCACTCATGCGCTCAGTGGTCATGCAGAGTCCCCAGAATTTTTCTGCATCCCAAAATGCATCTGTCTTGTGTCCAGAAAGTTTAAATACTCTGTGATGATGATGTACGCATGATGCACAGTGTCTTGCCAAACCGTGTGAAGGAGGGATAACATGACATGAATCCATTAAGTGTTCCATCAGAAATGATGACCATGAGAGAACTGTTACTGGTCCAAAGTGTGCTGCGATTCCCACAAATGTGATGCGATCACCTCAGCTGGATGGAAGAGTGTCCTTTGGGTGTACACTAATAGTAGCCTTGGTGAGTTATTATATATATATATATATATATATATATATATATATATAGATTTTCTAGGTGGAGGGTTGACATATATATACATGTACTCATTGTATTGTTTTTTATCACAGGCCACATTGTGTGCACATTCCAGTGCTTGATGAGAAATGTTTGCATTGAAATTGGAAATGGAATACTGTCAAGCCAATGATGGTAAGTATTTATGTTGGGGGGAAGCATATTTGCAGGTAGGTCTCATTAATGGTTTCTTATTCGGTTACTCACAGATTTTATCTGTATCCTTCTCAAGTCTGGTTGATAATGATGGGAATGGTCTTCGATTGAAATTACTTCTGTGTGTTGCATGTCTGCCCCAGCCTGGGGGGAGGGGGGCTTGATGTTGAAGAACTTCTTTGGATAAGGAAACTATGACACAACAAAACATCTGGAAGTTTCCTAAAAAAGAAATGAAGGACTTATTACAACTTGATTGCAGTAGTAACACATTGACCCAGATATTCAAACTGCACCCAAAAAGTGCGCAATAGCAGGAGCAAGCGCAAGTCCATTGCGCCCATGTGCAAGAGGTGCGATATTCAAAAACTGAGCCGTCCAAGATGCGCCTACAGCAACGACTGAATATTGCACCACCTGCGCCATAGCGCAACTAGGGAGGGGAAGCTGAGCATATCTGATGCACCATAGTGCAACAAGGGATGTTCAGCTGAGCAGTCATGAGGCACCATAGTACAACCAGGGACACCCCCCAGCAGCAGGGCAGCAATGCAACAGCACAACCAGGGATGCAGGGGCCCACCACCCATGCCACAGATGGGCAGAGGAACACACAGTAGAACAGACATTGTCCCCCCACACCCCATGCACTGAACAACTGGGGGAGGATTGGAATAACCACTGGCCCATGGACACAAGCAACCAACCCACAGCTGGGCCATGGTGCCCCATCACACCCCCTGGCAAGCTGTGACCGGCACAAAAGGAGGGCCGACCACCCCATGCCACACCATCCCTCCAATGCAGAGCACACCCTGCACTGTGACCCCCAGACACCCTACCCAGGAGCAGTG
The DNA here is from genome assembly GCA_016271365.2 of Neoceratodus forsteri. Classification (NCBI taxonomy): domain Eukaryota; kingdom Metazoa; phylum Chordata; order Ceratodontiformes; family Ceratodontidae; genus Neoceratodus; species Neoceratodus forsteri. The sequence goes on along the minus strand of CM057450.1, from coordinate 1,271,853,944 downwards.
TCCACCAGTGCAGGATACCCCATGCATGCCACCACCCCCACTGTGACAATGCAACCCTGTGCACCACAGAACCATGCAAGGCAGCCCCACCACGAGCACCCATCAGCAGGTGGCAGCACACAGCAATGCAACAATGGCATACACAGTGCCACCATGCACAGCCCCCTGAGGTACAGCTGAGAGGCCAACCATGCGTCGGCACACAAGGTACACCACACGTGACAGGGCATGCCCCGGACCCCACCACCAGTGGTACAGCACCTTGCACACCCTCCCAAGGACACATCCTGACCCAGCACTGGCCACAGCAGCCAGTGCAGACACCCACAGTGGTGCATGGAAGCATGCACCACACTGGATGCAACACAGTGCATGGACAAACACCCACCCATACCCAAGGGCACACTAACACAGGAATGCAGTAGCTGGGCAACGAAGCCCCCTGCATGGGCCCATGGAAACTGTGTACACACAGCCAGTAGTCCTCCATGGCACAGGAGTGCCAGCCACCCTGCACAGGCACTGTGGACCTGTACACCACCATCATTTGCCCAGAGCACAAGTCATAGACAGTGGTGCACATCCCCTGCAACACACACAAGCCACAGCATGGAGGTGGGACAACAACAGCGGAGACCACAGTGTCACCCGAGGCAGACATGCACCACACCAGTGACAGGAGGCAACCCAGCATTGTGATCGGTACAGTGGCTGCCCTGCATGGACAGCCACCACTGACATGCCAGCAGACCGTGCAGGTCACAGACATGCAAGGGTGTCATCTGCACAGGCCATGGATGGGCTGACAGGTGCACCATGGACACAGAGCATGCACCATGGACCACTGCACACAGTCATCCAGTGCACAGGGAACAACACACACACCACAGACACTGACTGATAGCTACTCCCACACCATAGTCACTTCCCCACGGACACACACACATGCCCATGACTGCACCACCCCTGACACCATGCACACCACTGCAGCTGAGCACCTATAGCCCACTGCAAATCAGAGACCACCACAGTATTCATATCAAAAGAATTGTAATCAAAGACATCAAACAAAACTATTTACAATTATGTACAAATGTGGGGAGTGCCACAAACAAGGTTGGGGTGGGGGTGGGTAAGGGGCAGGGGTGAACAAATGGTACAGGAAAGGAGGGGTGTGAGGGTGGGTCCAGGGGGGTAGGGGAAATCAGGGGCATATATATGGTCAGTGGGAACCCCACTCCCCGCTCCGGCTGCTCCACCTTCCATGTCTCCGCCAGCCCCCCAGCCACTCAATCCTTCTCAGGATGTCCAGCGAAGCCCTCACCACAGTGAGTATTTCTTGCAGTGCCTCCCTGATTGCCTGCAGCTGGTGGACACCTAGGACAAGGGAGCACAGTCAATAGGTGTGAATGCACAGCCCCATACAGCCCACCCACTGTGCATGGCATACGGTCGTGGGACATGCCTCTGTGATGGTGTGTGACCACCCACAGTGATCGCGTCCACAAGACCTGCCCGCCCAGGTGCATACAGCCATGAGGACCGCTGCACACACCCACCGGACAAGTCCTGCACAGCACCACTGTGGCTGTTTAGTGACATGGCTATGTGGTGCGAAGGCAGTGGCAAAGCCATGTACCCAGTGCACGCATGGACCACCATTGACACACTCCCAGACATGCAGTGCCACTGGACAATGCTGACTGTAACAAGTTACGTGGATGGCAGTGGTGTCAATGGATGGTGGCCATGCCCCGCTGCCTGCTCTGTTACACAGCATGCAATAATAATCATGGAGGTAAGGCACTCACCATCATCAGGCTGGTCCCTCTGGCGCTGTGGACCTTCACCCCTCCTATTGGTCCGGTCCTCCTGCTGGTGCCTCTGTTCCCTCACCAGCTGTCTCTCTTCTGGCCCTAAGGTGCAAACATGGAGAGAAGAACATCAGTACAATCCTGTAGCAAAGTCCCCTGCCCCATGTGTGTGCAATCCCACCCAGCCAGACCCACCCACCCCACACCCTGATAACACCACCACAGCCAACACCGACAGTCCCCCCATGTTCCGGACACATGCAACCATGATACCCATATGGAAGATAAAAGTGTATGGACGTTACACCTACCTGGCCGTGGCACTGTGCCCCTCCTGGCATGTGCCCGCAGGCAGGCAAGCAGGTCCGGGTCCCTCCACCTCAGGTCCCCATACCTGTGGTGGCTCTGCTCCACCATCCACCCCATTCCTGTGGCCTTCTCCAGGGCATCGGCCACCTCCTGCCACACCTGGCTCCTAGACCTGTCCAGGGGTGCCTCCCCAAACAGTGGGCCAAAAAGTGGCTCCACAATGGCAACCAGGTTTGCCATTTCAGTCTGGCTCCACTGGGCAGCTCTCCTCCGCACCATCTCTCTTAATCAGTAGGTTCAAAATGGCACTCTGCAGTGCAGTTCCACCACGTGCAGATGCTGCGCAGTACAGCGCTGCCATTCCCTATCACGCTGTCACCGAACAGCACAATAGTGGTGCACCCATGCATGATGTATGGTGCCTAGGGGGCCAAGGTCGGGCACAGGGTCAAGGGTCTCTGGCACATGGACAGGCACAGCGCCATTGGAACCCAATGCGTGTAGCACGAGTGGGTGCCTGAGTGCTACCTTAAGTAGCGGCCTACCGCACTGTTGCCCCAGTGCACCTATGATGCCCCACTGCCACAGCGCCATATAGGTGAACATCGCTGTAGCGCCACTGGCACAATGGTGGCCATGCCCTGCATTGCCTCCCATGCACAGCACGTCAGCAGCGCGACAGGCGCCTGTGTCAGCAACCCGGACATGCGCAGTTAGGTGTTTACTGCGCATGTCACAGAACTGCGTCCTTGGCTCAGCACGTTCAACACAATTGCAAAAAGCGCAACAGCACGATATTCAGCGGTCATATGCAAATCAGCTAATCAGCCAATCAATGGTGCTGCACTGCAATTTGCATCCACTTAAAGTTGTGCCTTGCCTCATTTGCATGGGTTGCGCTATAAAAATGCACCATTGGGCTGCACTGGCCATAGTCAGTTACTGCAGTCTATTGGTGAGTTGCATGCTATTTGGGAGTGTGGACTGTGGATTTTGGGACATGCATGGGACTGCACAGTCACAGGTAACAACTTTCATTCTCACAGGCTAAATCATGACTAAGCGAGTTGTGGAAGAGGAGGAACAGAGTGGTGGGAGGAGGAGGCCTAATTTCACCAAGGCTGAGACAGATTCCCTGTTTGAGGCCTACCTGGACCAGGAGCCAGCGGACGGCAGGGAACACCACAGGCCCGTGCTGCTGCATGGGAGGAAGTGGCGCGTGCAGTGAACCTGCATGGCAGCCACCAGCGCTCTGTGCAGGAGTGCAAGAAGAAGATGGGTGCAGACAGGAGGAGGATAAAGGAGAAGGTGGCTGCCATCAGGGCAGCATGAGCTGTGACAGGTGGGGGACAGCCGGAGGTGCTACGGCGGACCCCACAGGAGGAGAGGGTTCCTGGCAGCATGCAGCGTTGTGCCATTGAGGGTGTTGCGGGTGGTAGCTTCCAGATAGTTGGTAGCCCGTCACTGCATGGTAAGTCATGGTCTGTCTATTGGGGGGCAGGGTAGGTCACATGCAGTAACGCGACTTTGTTTTCCCTTACAGATCCCGAGCATCTGCTTGGGTCAGTGGTGGTAGGCCTGTCCACTGAGGCCAGTCAGATGGAGATGGAGGAGGGCCCATCCACCTCCACAGGTATATGTGGCTCAGTGTGACAGTGGGCCCACCTGGCTGTCCAGAATGATGTTGTTGGAACAGGTGCGGAGGAGGCCCTGCCCATGTCCCAGCGTGCCAGCGTCCATGGATGCCAGCATGCTGTGACTCAGGCTGGTGCCAGGTCCGTCACCGATGATGATGTCGCTAATGCCATGGGCAGTGACACGCGTGTGCCACAGGATGGCCACACAGCAGGTAACATTGCGGTCATGGCTGTGGGTGGTGCCGCCGTGGAGGCCTGCGTGTCATCACAGTCCCAGCCTGTGCCTGTCAGCACCAGTGGGGCAGCACTGGTGTGTGTACGGGGCAGTGGGACTGTTGCAGCCACTGCGGTGGCACCAGTGAGCCCTGGGGAGTGGCAGCCGGAAGGGCAGCATCAGCAGTCGGCCAATGGGCTTGGGGGTACAGTGTCAGGGGGCGGCATCAGTGCACCACCTGTGGACATGCCCAGACCTGGTCCTGGTGTGCAGTGCCCACCCTCAAGGGGTGCTGAGCATCAGGGCCGTGCACACCCTGAGGAACAGGATGCCGAGGAGGCAGATGACTTCTTGGATGAGCACACCCACATACTGCAAGCATCAGTCAGCCAGCAGATGCGGCTTGTGATGTCGGTGGATGCACTGTGTGTGGCTCTGGAGCGGGCAGAGAAGCGTTGCAGCAGAGACACTGCTCTGATCCTGGCAGGGATGGACCAGTTGTGGGAGGATGTGACCACTGCCATTGACAGGCAGACACAGGCATTCACTGCTGTCATGGCCACAATGGGCACACAGTTATTTGCCCATGCATCGCAGACACCACGCAGTGCACTGTCCACCCCCCCCATTCCCGGCGTTGTGCGACACCATCCTTGTCGACACCGGGTTCAGCTGTGGGCATCCCGAGCATGCCTGGCGCAGGCATGTTTGGTGTGCTGCAGACCCCTGCGCGAGCACGGTCATGTTCACGCAGTGGAACCCCTGGGGGACCATCGGTGCCACCCCATGAGGCCAGTGGTCAGCCTGTCAGTGCTGGCAGGTCTCGGCGGGGGCCACCCACGCATCCGTGATGGCCAGAGCACTGTGGCAGGTGACTGACCTGTCTCCCAATGCGGCTACTGTCTGGTGCTGCCCTGTGTGCATTGTGTCATTCAGTGGGCAATGCACGGGTGGGTACCCGGCCCTGCACGCGGACACACATTCCATCTGCACACCCTCCCGGCTGCTGTCCACAGTTGCGTGTGCATGATGATGCCTGCATTGCGCTGTACACCAATGTGCAATGGTGCTCAGCATCTGACACACGCACAATGACAGGCAGTGGGCGTGGTGGTCTGTGGACATGTGTGTGGCTAGGGGTGGTGTTCTGGGTCGGCGTGCCTCCTACCCTTTGTACATGTCTGGTACATTTTGTGTGTGCATATGTGTGTGTGTGTGTGTGCGTGCCATGTTAGACCTCACCCATCCCTGGTGGTGTGTGGCTCCATACCTGGACAGTTCCCTTGATGGCATGCACCCCTGGTGTGTGTCCATGCGTGTTTGTGGGTTGTGCCTTAGCCACTGGTGGTTGCACATGGCCCCATTACTTACCTGGGTTGGCTGAAGTGCTCCTCCGTGATGGTGTCCTGGTGCAGCTGTGCCAGCCGGAACAGTCGGGGGTCCCGTCGCCCAAGGGGGGGCTGCCCATCACCATTGTCACCGGTGTCCTCATCGTCCCCATCGCTGTCCCCCTCTTCGACCTGTATGGCTATCCCACATTCATTGGCCATGTTGTGCAGGATGCAACAGGCCAGGAATTGCCCACAGGCCTTTGAGGGGCTGTACTGTAGGGCACCGCCGGAGGTGTCCAGGCAACGGAAATGTGCCTTCAGCATCCTGAACACCCGCTCGATGACATTACGTGTGGTGGCCTGTGCCTCCTTGTAGCGTTGCTGCGATGGGGTCACAGGCCACTGGTAGGGTGTGAGCAGCCAGGGATGGAGTGGGTAACCACTGTCACCTGGGTGAAGAGGGTGGAGGTTAGTTTGGTGATCAGCATCGCCCTGCCCCGGGCCATGTAGGCCACTACTCATGTCACCTCTGACCATGCCCCCCCAGGCCCTATGATTGTCCGTGTGGTTTGCATACTCACCCACTAGGTGGCCAGTGGGGATATCCCCACTCTCGAATCTGTGGCACAGTGCCGACTGGTGCCAGATGAAGGCATCATGTGCTCCCCCAGGGTGCGTGGCACAGACATTGATTATGCTCCCCTTGGCATCACACACCACCTGGAAGTTGATGCTGGCATAGCCCATGCGATTTACATATGCGGCCCCCTTGGGACCAGGTGGTGAGCGGATGGCCACATGGGTGCAGTCTATTGCCCCTAGCGCGCCAGGCATACGTGCTACCCTGTGGAACTCCTGCATGTTTGCTGTGCGCTCTGCCAGTGTGCTGGGGAAATGAATGTTCTCCGCAGCATGTGGCAGCAGTGCACTGAGGAATTGGGTGAGGTGGCATGACGTGGCTGACTGGGTTATGCCTGTAGTGTCCCCAGTTGGTCTCTGGAAGGTACCCATGGTGAACAAGCACATGCAAGCTGTCACTTTCGCCTCCACTGACACAGCATGGCTCCGTCATGTGGGTGCCTGCATCACATCAATGCACAGCTCACAGAGCAGCCTCAGAATTGCCCGATTCAGGCAGTACCAGCCCACGATCTCCATATCACTATACAGCTCGAAGCTGGTGCGGGCTCGGTACTGCCTGTTGGGGGCATACCGCCAATGGGCCCTTCCATGGCCACGCCCCTCCTGCTGCCCACCTTCTCACCCCCTCATTACTGCCTCCATCTGGATGTTGGCACTGCCCATGTCCCTAGCTTGTGTTCACCCCCCCGGCAGCTGTTTCTGTATTCCCCCCACTGTCCTGGCTGCTACTTCCCCTGCACCAGGAACACCTGACTGTGCTGGCCTCACTGCTGTGTGGCAAGTACTTCCCCCTTCTGCACTGTGGCTCCCCACACCTTCCCCTGAGCCTGTGGATTCCAGGTGCCCTTTCTCTGGCCTGCCCTGTGTGTCCCTGCTGCCCAGTTTCTCTTGCTAGAGTTCAGCCTCATGTGCCTTCCCTGTAGCATTCTTGCGCCTCTCCCTTGCTCCTTTTTATTTTGGCTCATTTCCACTATGGCGCAACTTCCGCTGGCTCCCATATTGCACATGGCGCATGTTGTTGAATATCGCACTGCGCCAGTTATGCATGGTTCCTCCTCCTTCAGTTGCGCATACATTCATTATCATTGCGCTGTTGCTCAGCGTAATTTGGGGGGTACAACTGCCTCCTGCTGAATATCACAGAATGGCGCATTTTCTGACTTGCGCAGGCACAACCCTATTGCGCATGGCGCAACTCTTTTGAATATCTGGGCCATTATGTTTAAGCCATGGCTGCTACATGGGTATCTGGATGGATTAACACAGATAGCATGCTGTCCCACTGCAATCAGCAGATCTCAACTTAATTTAGTACCAGGCTGTGTAACAAATACACTGTGTCAGTGTCACTTCATCTCAACTCAAGTTACATTTCAAAACCACATCTTGTCAAGTAACACAAGCTGGGTCCAACTTTTTCAACAATGTCATGGCTGCACAGCTGTAAATTTGGAATACAGTGCATGATATGTTGCAGACATATTTTTTGTGATGTACACGTCACCTAGTTTATGAATCCTCAGTCGAATTTCCTGCAGTCTTATTTAAAAAAAAAAAAGGAACAGATGAAATAAAATATATATACTTACCAGTATGGATTGGAAATGGATATTCCATAGGTTCCCATGGACAGTACTGCTGCTGTACCATTGATACCGACTTTCAGTGAAGGAGAGTCATTTGTTGTTAACCTGTAAATAAAAAAAGAAAATACGCTTACCGTAAGTGTTTGACCATTGCAGCTCACAAAAGCAACAGAAAACAAAACAGACAGCTAAAGGAAGTTGAATCGCATAAAAAACATTAGTACACTTGCTCACTTTATAGTTTTAATAGTAAGAAGAATTGTACCTGTGGCTGATGGATGTGGTCTCCTGTTCAACTCCCTCTGCCTTGACATGGTCAATGTAATGGAAAAACATTGTCAGAATGACACTGGTGGTGGGTGCTGGTGGTCATAACTGCGGCACAGGATGACATTCCCTCTGACATCTTCCTGCATCTGGTGGTGGTGGCAGTGGCTAACAGTGGTCTTCTGGTGGTGGTCAAGGGGGCACAGAAAGTCATTCCCTGTGGTGGCAGTGGCTAACAGCGGTCTTCTGGTGGTGGTCCAGGGGGGGCCCAGAAAGTCATTCCCTGAGGTGGCAGTGGCTAACTGCGGTCTTATGGTGGTGGTACAGGGGCCATGATATATTGTGCTCTCTGTTACAAAGGTGACGTGACATATGGAATTTTAGTCACTCTAAGTGGGACACTCATTTAACCTTATGAAAAAGAAAACATGTATCATACCACAAATGTGACAGTGACAGCCTTTTAACAACTTAAGTTAAAACCTGCCAACATTAACCTCATCATCATCCTCATAAAGAAAGTTGCCGTTACAGTCATCTATGTCTGAAGTCTGACCACTGGGAAATTCTTTCTCCAGAGTGTCATCATCTACATCAGTGGTAGGCCGTTTCATGCTGCCACTGCCAGTGCCACCAGGATGGTCCATTTCTACATCACCCAAACCAACCTAAAACTTACCTGTATATACTCTGTAATCTCTTCTCTGCCTGTACTTCTCCATATAATGTCTCTCTGAGTAGCCCCTGAAAAAGGGACCTTTGGGGCTCAGTGGGCCTACCTGGTCATCAAAATGTAATAAATAAATTACTAGGCCGAGGTACGAATACTGAGGATGCAGTCTGAGCTGGTATGTGATTCTCATTCATTTTTATGAATGTTAGCAAACTGACATTTGCAGGAGAGAAGTTTGTATGATGATCCTGAACTATTGCACCTGCTGAGCTGAATACCCTCTCGACACTTACACTGGAGGGTGTGCAGGATAGGTACTTCAGTGCCACTGCAGTCAACTCTGGCCATTCACTGATCTTTCCATTCCAGTATAAAAGAGGATCATCAGTCATTGACAGATGCCTGTTTTTACACAAATAAGACTCAGTCATTCTCTGTGCTTCAGTAAGTCCAGTGATTGATGCATCATCCTGTTCTACGAAATCATTTATGTCACAAATCCCCACTTGGGCCAAAGCCTCCCAAAGTGGATTGACGCCAACCACTTTTGATCACAGATCACCTGGAGCTGCAGTCCCCTTCCCCTTACAGGATATGCTTAATACTCCTCCAGGTTCACCTTCAGCCTGATTATGCTGCTGAGGTTTGCTGACCTTGGCACATGACTTCTGCGCCCCATGAACCAAGTGCACCAGTTGCCCACTGACATTTGTTACCTGTACAGACCCTCCCTCCAGTACTGAAGCAATTCCATGTTTGTATCGTGGGTCCAGCATTGTTGCTATTGCATAGTTGTCACTACGTTGAATGCTCAAGATGTGACGATTCAGGTAAAATACTGTCAGCATGTGTTTCAGCAACATACTGCTTGCACTGTCTCCGGCAACATCAAGGCTATGCTGTACATTCACCAATGTCTTTCCTCAGCACCCGCAGCAGTGGAATTGATTGACCAATGGAGTCAGACTCGACACTCACTGCCTGTGTGGCATGTTCAAAAGGCTGCAAAATTGTTATTACAGAGTCCATGACGCACCGTTGTTCAGTCGTCATAGACATGGAGGCCCCGGAACTGTCACGGCTAGTGTGCATGACAAGATATTCTGAGATGGTTTTGTATTGTTCATACAACCTCTCTGCCATGTATAAAGTGGCGTTCCACCAGGTGACAACTTCCAGCTTCAAGCGGTGCTGAAGGAGGCTGTTTCAGATCTGCAACTGCCAAAGTTGGTCACAGGTTTTGCAGATCGTGAAAAGTGAGAACATATACGGTGTGCAACTGTCAGCATTTCCTTTACATCAGGGTGCTGCAGAAACTCCTGCACCACAAGATTTAAACAGTGGGCCATGCATGAAACACGAACAAAGTCACCATTTATGATGCATTTCAACAAATTTCACCCACTGTCACTTGCTATGAACCCAGCTCTCAGGGACAGGAGTTTCAGCCACTTGTCAATTTCTGTTAGTACCAAGTCCAACATGTTTTCACCAGTGTGTGAACAGGTCACATTGTGCATAGCAATCACTGCATGCTGTCGAATTCCTGGAAGATTGCTACCACGACACCCCACCTTACTGCACTGATTATTCACACTACCAACAGCACAAACAACACCTAGTACCTGCGCCCAATGTGCAGTTATACACAAATATGAACTCACTGCTGTTCTGCAGGTGGTCCCCTTTTGCCCAACACCCCAACGGTGAAACACGGAAAAAGACCGCTACAGCGACAGTCATTGTAATGGTCCATTTCCGTGTTGCGCTTTCCCCCAGTGTTCTGCCCCCTCCCCAGACCAACTCCAACCTGGAGTTGAGAATCCTAAAGTCTGGGGGTTCGGGGTGCACAGCCCCCTGCATGGGGGTGTGGGGGAACAGTCCCCCACAGAAAACACTGGGGGATTGGGCAGTACAATATTTGCATCGGTATTGTGCCATTGCTGTGCGGGAGGTTGACTATTTTACTGTTGACCTAACTTGGTGCTTCCCTGTTTTGCCACTTGTCCACATATCCATACTTAGATGGATGAATGGAGAGGAGGAATGTTGAAGGGCATGTCTTACAGAGTCAGACACAGTACGGTACAACTCGGGGACAGCATGAGTCAAAAATTATGTCCTGGATGGGACTTACCATTTTAGACAGGCATGTGCAGCAAACTGCCAGAACCCAGAATTCTCCACAAAGGAGAAGGGCAAAAGATCAATTGCCAGCATTTCAGCTACAGCAGCATTAAGTTCACATGACACTGTATGATTGGGTGGGTACTTCATCTTATGCACAAACACACTTTGTAACGTGGGCTGACTTAAATGTTTTATATGGGGTGATGACAAATGGTTCTGCTCTGCGAATGGCAGGGGGTGGAGTGTGGACGTTTGATGAAGACGGTTGCACAGGTGATGATGACAAACCCACAGATGCCGTTATTTTGCCAGATTTACCAACCGGGGTTGATGTACCACTTGCACTAGACATACTGCATTCATCACCAGCACCACCATCAAAACTGCTACTCTCACCAGCACTGGGCAACATTTCAAAATTATTATGCTCCTCCACCTCATCGTGCCTGTAGTAATCCTCTGCTCTTATTTCATCACTACTGCACACATCTAATTTCCTACTGGATTTAACAGTCATGGAAGGGGATAACATGCTCGTTATGGTTGATGACGAGGGTGAACGCCCCACTGTGGTATTAGCTGCCATCTTGTGCTGGGTCCACAGTGCCATGTGCATGTTCTTAAGATGTGTATGCTGTCCTCCTATGCCCAGATGGCTCCCCTTTTTACCTCAACTCACACACACATGGCAAACCTGGCAGATTGCAACTGACTCATCATTTGCATCTTGTACAAAAAAATCCCAAACAAGGGATTGTGATGCTCTAGTTTTAATATGTCCCTGATGCTGCTTATTGGACTCTGTTTTTTTAAGCCATGAAGTGGGGGGTGTGCTACGTGATTTTTTGGGCAGGACACACTTGGACTGCAACTGACCACTATGACTACATGTCATTATTATTGGGTCATCATCATCATCATCACCATCAACTGAAACTGGTAAATCACAACTTTTTACGAGGGGAGAGGATTAATGCAAACAGACCCAGACACAGCCACCTTGAATTTCTTTTTCTCCGGTTCCCAACTGAGGTCACTTACATTATCATCATATTCATCAGCATCACCTACATCCACATCTTCTGCTTGGATGCTAGCATGTGGACTGCATGTTGCAACCACAGCAACATCATCATAATCAGATTCAGCATTATCATCAACACCACCATCACCTGTTATTTTTTCACCACACTTTGAATCACTGCATGGCAAATGTGTGACCTGAACCACGGTGGAAGAAATGTCACATTGTATGCTATCACTGACATGATGATCAGAATCCTCATGTTCAGTTACTGGGATGTTATTGGGAAGTATGATGTCATCTACACTGCCACTCACTCGCACTGCTTCACACTCCACTATATTTTTTGACATGGTAAACTGGACAGAAGTGGAACTTAAGGCAACAATACTCATACAACCACCAACAACTGCACTAACCCCACCAGCTAGGACAACATCATCTCCTCCAACTATGAGTGAAGCTACTGATTGGGCTGTAAAAATCATTGCAGGAGAAATACCTTTAATCACATCAGCAATGCACTTCTGCAATGGCATACTAAAATGCCCACAGTCAATCTTATAGTGCCATGGCAAGAAACAGCTTTCCTTGCACATCTCTTTGTGGGTATTTTGAGGGATCAACAACAATATTCTAAAAAATTTTGATTTTGGAACGTTCACTCTGGGTGGGGGGATGCTGGATGTGAAGTTAAAAAAACAACTGTGGCTTCAGCAACAGATACAGATGCCAAGTCACAAGTTCAACAACACCTTAACTAACCAGTGGTGCTGAAGTCACAAACAATCTAATCTGGAAAGCATTTCCTTTTACCAATGGGGGGGAGCACTGACTGCATATTCTTATGGCAGTGCAAGCAGCAAAACAAAGAAAAGATACCACAATGGCAGTACAAAATCACACAGCTGCAGTGGATAGCAGGTTCACACTGCTGCACCTGCAATTACACTGTGGTACAATAAAAGGTGTATTATTTGATGTCACACACCACACACACACACACAATTTGTCTACAAGTAATGTGTAGCAAATTGAAAATTTCAGTAATATACCACGTATTTTAAACAACCTGAAATTATAAACCAGTGTACCAGATCCACACTACACACAATCAGCAAAAAAATTTCAAAAATTACTGACAATATTACTGTGTATACATTAACACAGTCAGTTCTATAATAAAAATATAATCAAAAAACAAAGAAGTCCCTATTTCTCCAGTTTAAATCTACCTACACCCGCCTCTCCCCCAAAGTACATTTTCACTGTCTCTTCCTATACAGACTCAATGTTGTACATTAACATTCAAAATCCACTCACAAACAATAAACGCTCGATGATATGAGCAGAGGAGGCTTTCCTACAATCGATGAACTAAAGTTTGAGCAAAAAGAATTACTCAAAAAGGCTTTTTAACAGCTTTTAGAAGGTTTGAATCACAGAGCGCTCTCAGAGCAGACTGTCTCCTACAGCTTCCTACACACACTACCCCGAACTGAGGCTGCGCAAAACAATCTAGAGCACATGTGACCTGAAATCCCATGAATCACTGCAAAATTCACCTTTGGAGCTTAAAAACAAGGCAAAGTGAGGTGAAGTACATTGTTTTCAATGCACTTCGCCTTTAAAATTGGTGGAGTAGAGGTCTGGGAAAGCGAAGTAACATGAAGTCATTGCTTCCAATGGACTTTGCGTCAACCATTATAATGCAAAGTACTCTGCTTCGCATAGCAGAGTACTCCGTGAATCTGCTTTTACTCCACGAATCACTTCACGGAACAAATTGAGCCCACTTCGCCCACCATTATCTGTACTGTGCTCCAGTCTGGGGGTAACTCATCTCTTTATAATGTCATTAGACTTTATTTTGTTCAGGATTAGTTGCCATTGGTCCCTGTTGAGCCAGCAGGTGCCACTTTTTAACCCTTTTAATGAAATGTTTTAGAGTGTTTAGCAGGATGTTCTTTTTGTACAGCCATTGTGTGTGCTATAGAACAGCCTCTTCTCATTAGTCTGCCAAACTCATATATTTTACATACTGTAGGACTGACTAAAACACTTTGATAAGCATGAGATAGGGCTCAGGTCTATAGTTACCATGGTTCATCCTCTGGCATTACCACTGTTTGTAAGGAGTCCTGAAAGACATCAGCAAGGAGCTCAGTCAGAACCCATTGTAACTCCATTATCCTTGGATGAATAACATCCAGAACCTGGGATTTTCTAGTGAGTAGGGAATAGAAAGCCCAGTACCAAGGGTGAGCAGAGTGCCAGAGAAGGAGGAAACAGGGGTGGATGGTGGGTGTTTCACAATGCACTAAGCAGGGGATTGCTGAAGGAGGCTGGCCTTTAGTGTAATGTGGGAGGAGCTTTTCCCCCACATTGAATCTCAGGCTTTAGCCCTCCCGTTCAATGTTTTGGTGAATAGCGTATGAAGTCAGTAGTGCTTGTGTAACGTAGTTTACTTTTGGCTTTACTCTAGTCCCACCCTTGGTAGGGAAACCGGATAGTGAGTAGGGAATAGAAAGCCCAAAAGAATTACCAATGAATGTCCAAAAGGAAAGGGAAAGGGGAAATTGTTTAACCAGGAAAGGCACACTAAGCTGAAGCTTGTTTCCAGGTGTGACCTGGGAGCACAGGTAAGTTAAGTGACTTGCTCAGGGTCACACAGTATGCAAGTGGGGGCTATGGGATTCAAACCCAGGTCTCCAGGTTTGCATCTCTGAGCCCTAAACCTCTGTGCTATACTGTAGAAGAGTATGATTACCTCCTCCAACTCACAAAGAGTGTGATCAGTGGTACGCAGGTAAGGAAACCCCCCCAGGTGGAGGAAACCTCTAAAGACCCATGGCTACTGACCCACCCGTCCTCCAGGCAAACTAATAGGAGATGAACCTAGGTTCTAGCAACCTTATTCTACTTTCTGACGAAGGTGAACTGTTTGAAGAGATGATGGCCCATCTTCAAAGTCCACTGGATAATGCATTCTAGAAGGATGATTCTGAGGTTGAAGAGGTAGGTCTATTCTGAAGGATCATTCGGATCTTGAAAGTGGAGTAGGTCTAGCTGAAAAAGGGGCAAATGCAGTCCAGGTTTCCAAGGTGAAGCTGTCCAAGGATGGAGGGAAAGTCCAGAGTGGATGTCTACGAACTGGAGGAAGGATTCCTAGAAGACAGCATAGACCGAGCTATACTGACATCGCAGGTGCAGGAAGGAATTGGACTGGGGTCAGCACTACAGCAAACTGAATCAGAATGTGAGAAAGCTGCTGCAGGCTACAAGAGGTGGATCCATGAAAGACCAAGAAGCAAAGCCAGGTATCAAGTGCTACAAAGTTGAGGTATGAGAGTCCCATGTCAGAAGAAGATGGTGAATAACTAGTGCAGAGAACAGAAGGTGCTGCAGTGATAAAGCCCAAGGTTTCCACTTCTGTAGGAAAAGGCAAACTCGCATAGTAGTCAGAAGGGACAACCAACAGCAAGGAAGTCCAGGGGGCAGTTGAGCTAAATGGAGGTAGAGACTGAACAAGCTGGTGGAGGCCAAATCCAGAGCATGAGGAGGCCAAGGCGGGGACAAGTATGATGAGTCCATGGAAGTTTTCAGGTATTTGTGGTGCGATGGCCTTTACTGGATTCCGTCAGGCAATGTAGAATGGTGAAGGCAAATGAGGTACAGTGACCCCATTCTTGAAGGGAAGCAGCAACAGGGTATTCTGATAGAGAAAGCATAAGGTTGCAACACTGTCATGCAGATACAGGCCTCCATCCCTGGTAGTTGGGGAGAGACGACCATCATTCAATGCTGCTAGGCAGAGGTAGACCGTTAAATGCAATGGGGTATGGTGGTCCCATTCTCAAAGGGAAGTGACAACCAGGTATCAAGTAGGGAGTGCAGAAGGTTGAAACAATCAAATCTGGATTCAGGATCCAATCACTGGCAGGCAAAGTGAGATGACTCTGACTCGAGGCCGCCAGGCATAGGTAGGATCTTGAAGGCACATGGAGTAAGAGGTCCCATTCCAGAAAGGAAGTGGCAACCAGTATCAGGTAGAGAATGCAGAAGTATGACACAGTAGATTGGAGACATAGCTCCCATCTCTGGTAGTTGAGGCAAGCCAACCTTCACTTGATGCCGCCAGGCAGAATTAGGAATGAAGGATGTCAGGTTTATAAGTAGTAAGTAGTAGTGAGTATAACAGAATTCCATATCCAGCAGACAGGGCAAGCCTACCTTTGCTCAGTACCTCAGAAAGTACGAATTAGGAACAAAGTCTGGACAAACTGCTGGTATGGGCTGAGCAAGGAAAAGGCAGCAGGCTGTGTAGTCTCAGGTAGGTAAATTGTGAGGCAGTATAAATGGGAAGGTAGCAAGTCAGAGTAGGAGAATGGGAGAAGGAGTCACCAGGAATGCCAATAAAGAGGAGGTTAGAATAATCCAGGAAAGAGCATGCTGGTAGTGATGGAATGCAATGAAGAACTGAGGCCAAGTAGGTAATAAGGGTAATGAGGGTAGCAGAAGATAGGTAGGCAGGAGGGAAGGATAGAGCATATGGCCGGCATGAAGCAGGGTAGGTAGAGACCAAACAGTGAGTAGCAAGGTAGATGTGCCGGGAGCAAAAATTGCAGGGGGTGTAGGCTCCATTCTAGGGGTAGAGGTAGCAGGAGTCAGGATGGGAGAAGGGGCGGAAATGGGGATGGAATGCTGGTATGAGGAGCGAAAGGCCCAAAAGGAAAACCAGGGGAGCATGGGAGAAGGGCAAGAACACTCGGGGCAGAGTGCCAGACATGGAACTGGTGACTGAAAAAGCAAGTCTCTGGGGGACACCAGGAAGACAGCAGGATTGTATTGCAGAAGAGCAAGGAAAACTGCGTAACTGCAGCAACCCATGGAGAAACAGCAAGCAGCAGTAGCTGCTGGTGGCAGTTGTAAACAAGGCTGCATTGTGGAATCTCCTCCAGAAGATGGCAGACTGTGCATGACAGGGCAGCACCCAAATCAAAGGACTCATTTGTTGAGGCAGGATTGAGTTAGCAAACAATCCTCCCCAGATTCTACATCTGCCCACTGTAGCAGGTTGCTAAACCCGTAAGTGCTGCCCAGTTTTGATTCCAACTGCTTGTCTCAAACCTGAAGTAAGTTTGTCTTGGGGCATGCAGTGAAAAGGGAAGCAAGAAACACGTTTATGTCAGGAGAGCAGTACAGAGGCTAAAAAGAAGGCTCTTGAGTGGGGGGGTTACAGACAGGGTAGTATGAAGTGTCTGAGCAGCAAGTGCAGTCAGGATGGGGGCAGGGGAGCAGTGAAATCATGTGCGAGAGTTTGGGGATGCACAAACGGTCCATGTAGTGTGAAAGCTTGCTATGCCATAGAGGTGCTAAGCGGTGCAATGCAAGCAGCATAGAAACAGCAGCATTACACAAACCAAAAAACAAGGTAGTACAAAGGTTATGCGAAAACAATGCCAGCAACAGTACCTATGGGATCAACAATGGGAAAATAACAGTGAGGGCTCCAGAGCTGACCACAGAGAGGTCGGGATGTGGGGACACAGCTAGAGCCAGCAGTCGAGCTCCAGACAGCATGCAAAGGCGCAGGCAGCAGAGCGGGCAAGAGTAGGGCAGCCAAGGATGTGCAGGGGGATGAGGCCACACCCAAAAGGGAGGAAACATTTCACAATGTACTAAGCAGGGGACTGCTGAAGGAAGCAGGCCTTTAAGGAGAATGTGGGAGGAGCTATTCCCCCACATTGAACCTCAGGCTTTAGCCCTCCCAAACATACATCAATTATGCTTCCTGCATAAAACAGAGATAGCCCTAAAATATCCTGCTACTTGGTTAATAATATGGTTATCTTCAGTGATGAGCATATTATATAGGAGCATATCCTGTTCCCTGGTACCAGTTTCAGACCATAGTGGGACCAACCAGTATGCTCGTGGTTTGACATGTCAATGGCAAGTAAGTACAACATGTAATATATTCTCCTGTTCTTGACACATACATTTGCATAAAGTTGGTGTTTTATCAGGTATTTTCATATATCTAGCTTTTAAAACACTGCTTTGGAATAATTCCATTCAACACCCAGTATAAGCTTTCCTTAGATTGAAATCTGTCAGCACATCTAGATAATATCTATCAGCATGCAAGATATTGTTTTGGACAATCCAGAGTGCAATCTTCAGTTGAGCTTTTGCTTCACAGTCTTTCTCCCCACAATAATTTACAATTTTCCTGCTACAATCTAAAAAAAAATTTATAATCCATCATAAGGAGGAAATGGTAGCAAGTTCATTTATGGACTTCCGTCTTTTGAACTTGAATCTAAACTATGAAACTATGAATCTCTGGTGGTTGTTTAGATGGAATTTAAAGCTCCCATGGTATTTATTGTAAAAGCAGGGGATGTTACTGAGTGTGCCAGACAATATTTTCCTGGTCAAAAGAAAAGGTTCATGCAACTAACCTCTAGGACCCACCACTGACTGTGCCTTTCCTGGTCTAAAACCGCAACTAAATAATATACAACTGTCTGATAGATAGCTACTCATTCTGCAACCTGATTCATCAGTTGCAAGGACTCAGTAAGTTATCAATATATTTCTAATGAGATATGGAGGAATGTCTTTACATACAGTATGTCAGTCACCAGGGAAGGTATGATGTATCACACATGCTGCCAGGCAGAGAATTGCCTAATTGGCAAATCAAGAAGAAAAAGTACTTCAGATTAGAAGTGAAAAAATAATAACTGGCTACTGTTTGAAATCAATCATACATTCAGTCCATTGCTTAATGGCTTTACTTGCTTGCAAGATAAAATTAACTACAGCAGCAAGGACAGGAAACATCATGAGAGGGGAAAATGGCTGTGCTGTACACAGTGAACAAAGCAGAACATAAATGCTCCTATAACACCCATCATTGACTGCAGCTTCAAGTCTCTTATAATCTTGACCTTTTAATTGGTTTTGTGTGTAAGCTCCCAGACAATGTATAGTCTGTAACCTAAAAGCACAAATGGAGAATGACAAGGCAAATTTAACACAGCACCTTGTCAGATTTCACTTGAGGCTGCTTGAGATCAAAAGCCTGCCATGACTTCAGCTCAAACTGTGTGTGGTCAGGTGGGGGGTGGGTTCCAGCAGAACGAGGGAATGTCACTGCTATGAATCAAGGTCAAAAATATTACTTTTAGAGTACAGCAACATCTTGATCACACTAGTGATGAGTTTCAAACAGGATTTTTTATCATCCTTTCAGTGGAAAGCAGTTCTTAGTGGGCTCTAAAAAGGGACTGAAACTGAATATATTTTGCACAGCTTTATCATCTTTTATCATTTTCTCACGAAATAAATGAGATGATGTGGGGGTGGGGCTGAGGTGTGCAGGGACAAATATACAACTGAAATTATTCCACACTAGTATAACACTTTAATGCACATAAGCTGAAGATGAATCAATAATGAGGAAATGTTTCTAAAATGTAACATTTTTAAAATATTATATACAGTGTACTGGTACACAACTGTCTGCCCTCAGTTTATTAAAACCCCAACTGTCATGAAATATATCTGGAAGTACTTTATTATTACACCCTCCACATGCCGAAATGTAGACATACTTTTTTTCGACGTTGCTTGGATTTTATCTGAACAGATCAGAGTCCTTCAGATTCATCTCATCTCATCTGATAACTGTACAGTATTTAGCAATCAGCATTCTACATATCTGTACAAAATGTTAGGTACTCCTTGCCTCCAATATTTGAATAAAGTCACCCCTCTTCCTTATCACTTAACAGTGTACACTGTGCAGCAAGCTAAAACTCCCTCCTGCCTTACTCCCACCCATGAGCAATGCTAAGGCCCTTCCTGCACCCTCACCTACTCACAAAGACTAAACTCTAAAATTGTCTAAGCCTCCCAAGTCCCAACCCATGTCCATGATGATGAATGGGCTCCCTGTTTCCAGTCAGGCGGGGGAGGGGCAGTAAAGTACTAGAAGTAGCTGACATAGTCACAGATGGAAATAGTCTTCCTACATCTGATAAATGTAAGGTCCCAGAAACAGAGCAAAGGAAGAAGAGCAAAGGACACTACAAAGTCTTCAAAGGCAATTGCTGCAAAGTCCAAAGCTGGCTTGGAAGAAAAGAATGCATGCGAGGATCAAGGGGAATAAATTCTATTTTCAATCCATAGGGAACAAAAGGAAAGTCATAGATACATAGATGTTTAAGGAGAGAAAGCTTAGTTCTTATCTAGGCCCTCATCAGTGTAGCATTGGCTAGGCTTCTAATGGATCTAACATCCTACAGTTTTGCTTTATCTTTGAAACTGACTCTCCTCCCCATTTGGCTCGTCCCCTCTCCCCATCACCCTCACCAGTTCCATATATCTGGACCATCTCCTCTTAAAGTTTATCACCATGTTAACAGTGACCAGGTCTACTGGTAGACGATTCTTGTTTACCACCACCCTCTCCATTAATAAGTATTTCCTCACATCCCTCTGAAATATCCACCCCTTGCAGCTTATAGTAATGGCCCCATATGATAGACCCCTCACTTTCTGTTATTGATGAGGTCCCACCAGTACCTATTTTGGGCCCACTCTTATTTTCCATCTTTGTGAATGCTCTACTATCTATCAGTAGAGATATATACTCCTTGCTATATGCATATGATGTAATTCAGTATGTCAAGTTAGATTGCATCACCATTAATTCATGAGTGTTAAATGTTGACTTTGCAATATATAGTGTTGGTTCTTCAAAAGCAAGCCGGTTTGTAAACACCAAGAAAACAAAGGCTCTGCTGTTCTGTTCAAAACCCTGACTAAATAGGATGGACGGCAACCTACAGGTCTCTGATTTAAGTGGCATTCCTCTTGAACAAATACACAGCTTCAAGTACCTGGACATGTACAATACCTACTACCCAGACCCAAACTTACATTTCAGTGAACATACCGAACAGGTATACAAATCAACTGACCAGCAACTGTGGGTGCCCTACAGGATAAAACAATGCCTGACTAACGATACGTAGAGAATCTTTTCCCCTCCCTAAATTATGATTCTGGAGTCTGCACTTCAGCCCCTGCCAGTAACCTAAAATGACTTGATGTTGCCTAAAACAACATCTGCTGCTCTGCACTCTTAGCAATCCCTTGAAGCCACCACTGAGACCTCTACTCTAAACTTGGCTGTCTCTCATGAACCAGTTGGAGATCTTACAACTTATGTTGCCTTATAGACAAGTCACTGAGAGCTGCTGAGCTGATCTTCTCCCACCCAAACCAGCCTCCGGAAACTTAAAAACAAATGGCTATAACCGTATCCCAGTAGCCATATTGAACACAGTTATGGGTCGAAAGCCCTATCCTACTCAGCACCCATGCACTGTAATTGTTTGCCTGTTAATCTGCATTTCAGTCAGTATTCAATAGCAAACTGTTAACCTGCCTCAGAGAAAATGAAAAATGTCCATGCCTGTTGGAGGCAATATAGCCTAGAGGTTAGAGCACCAAGCTGGAACCTGAAGCCCCAGTAGCTATAGATTATGAAACCCACAATCGCCACTTGCATACTGTGTGATCCTTAGCAAATTACTGTGCTCCCAGGATGCACCTGGCATTTAGTTTCAGCTCAGTGTTCCTTTCCTAGCCAAAAAGTCTAAACTATTACAAGTATTTGTTTTGACATTGTTTTTCTTATAGTGATTTGTATGTAACTCACAAGATTGGCTGCTCTATAGAAATACTGTAAAACAATTACACATATTATACATCCAAAATGCAGAGTGTTATGGGAAGTATATGCAAATCACAGTGAAAGAAAATAGCATGATTATGCTTTAGCCAAATTACCTCTCACAGAGGGTAACCCTTGCTTCAGTGCTTTTACAGTGAGGTTCTTTGTCTTTTGGTATAATCTTTTATATTATGCAGGTATATACTGTTATCTAGTGCACACTCTTTACATCCTCGTACTAAATTGGTCTGGGTCATTACTGAAAACAGGCAGAACTGCTCAGTATACTTACCTGGTTAATATTTGTGTGTTGCTTCTACTGCCCTGAACAACCTCTCTTTCAGGTTCTCCACAAGGCACACCCCTGCTGCCTGACAAACTCAACCTGCAGTGCTGGACCTTTCTGTAGGGCCTCTGCCATCAGGTTAACCTGACTTATCCCTGTCAGAGGATAGGAAAACCTTAGTTCTACCTGTGATGACAGGAGATAGAAGAGGCAGATCACATTGGGAGCCTGGTAGAGTGGACAGGGCTACCAGGGAGGTCTTACATCGAGTTCCCAGTGCATCCCTTTTAGGTATTTAGGGCCCCACCAACCACCCACGTAAGCAATGTGAAGCAGCACCCTGTGGCAGGGATGCTTGGCAGCATTTGGTCACCAGTGCTGCTAGGAATGTCTCCACAAAGTAAACACCAGAAGCCACTATCAAAGCAGAACACAGCCATCCACCCTGCAGGAGGGAAGAATCTAATGGATGCTCAGAATCTGGCCATACTAGCCTCCACGCCTAACATCCTGGGCTCTAAGCACAAATCAGGTTTTGAACATGTAAGAGCAATCCCCATCACTCAGTGCTATGCAGTTGGTTATGTTAACCAATATTTAAATAAATAAAATAAAAGATTAGCACCTTAATAGTGCAGCCTAACTTAGTGATGCACTAAAGCATCGGTATTGGATTAACCCATGTATGTGGTGAGGGACTAGAACTTATGACCTTCCAACTCATTGAATGTATACAAAACTTTCTCCAGATGGACTGTGCCTCCTGCTAAATCCGAACCTCAGCATTCAACTGGCCCACACAACCTTGGGCCCAAAACCACAAGAGAGCAAGCAAAAAAACGTAGCACAGCAGCAATCCAAAAATAGGTGTCACTCACTTAATTTTCAAAAAAAATGTGACAATACTTTATTAAATAGAATAAGTTAATGTGCCAGTCATACAAAAAACAACTCTTGAAAAATCACCATATTCTGGTGTGAAACATTGAGGTTTTTTAATCCCACTTTTTATGGCTGCAGGGGTGGAGCTCTGCAGACGTCTTGCGATCACCTAAAAAATGAGCCAGTGAATCTGACCCAACAACAAAGTTGGAGTCACATCACAATCACTCCACAAGTTGGAGCACTCTTCTCCAAAGATGGTCATTTGTTTAACCCCCCCCCCGTAGGTGCACTATTTTATATTCCCATCATGTCCAATAAAGCCTGCAATGCACAAGATGCCCACTAGAGCTCACTGAGCATGCATGAGCACTGATGCACGTGAGACTCATACTGAGCTCCAGTGGGCATTTGGGACATAGTGGACTGTTCCACTGTGAGCCCAGTGAGCACTCTTAAAGCGCAGCTGCAGCTATATCAGCTCTGACCAGAGTTTGTCTTGTATGGCTAACACATTAACTTATTCTATTTGAAAAAATATTGTCACATTCTTTGAAAATTAAGTGACTGATATCTATTGCTGGATTATTATTTTGATGTGTTTTTTTTTTTGTTTGTTTGTTTTTGCTTGCTCTCTGGTACATTTTATCCTTGCACTACTGTTTTACTGAAGCATTTTTTTCTATTTGGACCCAAAACCATGAGGCCCAAAAGCCAGACTGTGGGCAATACTATTAAAATCTGCCCTCTTTCAGACAAAGGAAGCTGTACTTTGTGCAGCATGAGGAAATAAATATATCAAATATGTGAGACACAGAGTGAACCTTGATCAGAACTACTACACCAAGCAGGATCAATGTCAGAGGTAGGAGACCTAGGACATCCTGAAACAAGTAAAGGAAAAAGAGGTCAAAGTCTGAATGTTGTACTGGGCTTAGAGTACATCTGGAATAAAGTAATGGCCCTAGAGAGTTCCCCTGTCTGTTAGAGGCAGACTCCCAATTTGTAAAGTGGGGATAGAGGTCACAAACATGACCACAGCAGCCTTAATGAGTGAACCCTGCAAAACAACATGGGCCCTAGCATCAAAGTAAATGGAACAAAGTGTATTAAGGCACCAAGCTGCCAGAGGAATATATGAGGACATTTAAAACATGCCTAGCTACTCACGGAGACACAGAAGAAGAGCTTCCCAGAGCTAAAAAGAGAATTTCAGCTCCCTAACAGGATCTGTTTAGAACACTACAAATAAGGGCCTTCCTCTTAGCTGACTCAAACAAAGAAAGCCTAAAACAGCTGCCCAATAAAATCTTGGAAACACTGTTACACCTAACAAAGACCCCAGGTGCCACACAGCAAATAATATTTGTTGGGCTCTTGTGGAAGTGGATCCAGAATGCTCAGCCACCTTGGCAGCCCAAAATCACTGGGAAACAAATTTAAGTTGTAAGAGGTGTGGGTAGATTGGACAAAAATATGGGAGGAGGTCCACAGCACTATAGCTAATACCACTTGGCAGGAGTTCAGGAGGAAGGTGTTAAGCTGTTATTTCAGATCCCCATTCGATAACTAATCACTTTAGCCCAGTTAACTCAGATTTGAGTTGAAGATCATGTGGACAGATAGCTGACCATGCTCATGTCTTTTGGCTGTGCCCAATATTAACCCCATTCTGGAGGGAAATAGCAAAACAAATACAGGACATTTTGCAGTTAAGAATAGAACTGAGTATGGTACACCTGATCCTAGGACAGACCCCAAAAGGGTGCCAATGAGCCTACACCAGGTGCTTATACCATATCCTCATTGTGGCTGCAGCAAAACCATATTACCCAACAGTGGAGAGCCACAGTATGTTCAAGACTAGAGGAATGGTTGAGCTAATGCAAGAGAATTAGGGAGATTGAGATGTTAACAATGAAGATCAGACTACAAGGTGGATAAATTTAATGTGCATTGGTTATCCTTCCACAAATACCTGGAGATAGTGGAAAACTGTCCAGTTACAGACTATATGCCAACATACTGTAAGTGTCAGGGGAAGAGAACTCCTTCCCCCCAACAGGCCAATGGTGGTACCATAGGAGTTCCTACCATTCCATGCACACATGCATCCTGTCCTCCCTCCTTTTTTCCCTTCATCAAGGAGGGCCAGATACTGAAGATCCCTTTCTGGTTGCCCCCCCCCCCCCAACCAACACAAGGTATGGACACTTGAAAATCAACCTCTTCACAACAAATAAAGGTGAACATTAAAACACATCCACTCATGACTATTTTGGTTAACATAGATGTTTCTTTTCACTGAATTAAACGCACAAGATATGAAATACTCTCAACATTTGATGCTGTCATTGTCTTCATTATGTGTTAACTGTAACATAGCATGAAATGTGCTGTTTGTATTTTTTGTACAGTTTATTTTATACGTGCAAATGTTTTAATAAAATACAAATTTAAAAAAATAAAGTAGAAAGGAACGTGTTTATTCTTAGACAGAACAACCACTAGTATCTTCTGACCATTTCCAAAAATAGTCTTATATGACATTTGTATAATGCTTGAAACTACGTTTTTAAAGCTGTTAACATTCAAACAGGTAATACAGTTCACTGACCTATGCAGCCAGTATAGTGCTATGCTTGTGCAACTGTGTTAGTTTGGTTTTGGCCATTCACACGCTCTATTCCAGAGAAATACCACCCTGTAGGGGTACGAAGGCAAGGAACTCTTGGAGAGGGTTCCACCCCTAGAGGTGCCACAGGATGATTCCCATGACTAAAGGTACCTTAGGAATCCCCAAAAGAAATGTAGTATAATCATCCCCAAAAAGGAGGTAACACAAAGCATATGAGCAAGTAGCAACTGTGAAATAGGAGCAGTAACTGTAACGTAGTAGTAGAAAAGCATAGGCAGTTGATAATGCAATGAGATGCTTAGTTGGATAATGTAATGACTGCCCAGGTTTGCGTAGCATGATACTGATTTGTTTGCCTTGAGATTAGGGGATCCCCTAAGCAGAGAGGGAACAGCAGTACATCCTCCACCTCCATCCAACAATAGAACCTATCTAAAGAAACTAGGGGAAACAATTATACCAACTAAGTGTAATGACCTAAGGCAATGCAGGAGAGAAAAAAAACCCTATTAGGAGGAAATCTCTGGGGATCCAAGGCCTAGGTCGCCTTCCCTCCAGCACTGGGATGGTTTATTTAGTGATGGCTCTGCAGCTGCAATTTGGAAAACCCAATTAAAGGGAGTTGGAAAATATTCCAATTTGAAGGAAGGCTCTCACTCAAACCCTGTAGCGGGAACGCCGTGGAAGGTTGCGAGAAAACTCTGCAACAATACATGTATCCAAGGTGCAGGAGGAGAGCAACAACTGCTGAGGCACTCACCTGACCTACCCACCCTAAATCAAACCATGTGAACTAGAGGCAGTAGTAGAGAGAGAATGTGGTGAAGGTGCCTTGCTAGGAAAACCACTAAAGTCAATGGCTAACCATTATAGTGGAACACTAGAGCAAAAGGAGGTAACTTTTTCCACCCTTCATCGCTAGTCTTAAATTCTACACCAGTAGCTGCTGTCACATAGCAGGCAGCTAAAGCCAAGCCCGAGGCGAGAACATTCCCAGCTATGGGCCAGGTGAGAAGGATCCCACCCCAAGCTGGACAAGCTCTAGATGCAGACTAAATGCAGAGTGAGACCATCAGCTGCAGGAACCCTGCACCAGAATAGAATGGCTGGCATGCACCAGAAATTGATTGACAGCTGAAAAGTTGGTGAGCCGAATGAGCACGGTGTGTTGAGATCATAATGAGCATTGAGTGCTGAGACCTTGCAAGGTTGAATACAGATTGAGTGCAGCAGAATCCCAGAGCCTGAAGCCAAGGCATGGCAGTAGGCATGAAGCAATGGTTTGTGTAAGCAAGGAGCAATGGTTGCGTAAGCAAGTGTGGACCTTCACGCAGGTCAGTAAGCAGTAGTGATAGGTGGACCTACACGGTGATCTGCATAACGTACTGTATATCATTAACAGCACTGAATTGGGGGCATGCCAGCCAGAGCAGTTCAAAGCCA
The DNA here is from genome assembly GCA_016271365.2 of Neoceratodus forsteri. NCBI lineage: Eukaryota > Metazoa > Chordata > Ceratodontiformes > Ceratodontidae > Neoceratodus > Neoceratodus forsteri. Next base: position 1,271,827,314 of record CM057450.1, on the reverse strand, counting down.
AATCAAGGTGACAAACTCTGAGGATTTTCAGTGGCGACAGGATTTAGAACAGAATTAATTAGCCACATAGGCCACGACCCCCCAAACACCTCCCAGTCCCTGCCGTAGGACAAACAAGGAAGTGATGGAAGGGCCGAGAACCACATGCAGATATAAATCTAATTTAATAGCCTCAGCTGGAGCTTTAGCTAACCTCAGAGTAAAACAATGTACAATAGCATGGGAGTAAACAAAGCAGTAGCAGGAAGCAATTAGGCCTGTGCAACAGTAGTAAAAAATGTTATTTATTTATTTAGATTTTGGTAACCAGGTGAGCCCTCTGAGACCAGAGATCCCTTTTTCAGGGGTGACCCGGGGTTTGTTACAACGACTACTTATATTGGGTGAAAATTATGATAGGATTTGAGTGAAATACATATTAAGTTACAGAGAGTACATACATAATCATAGGGGTACATTAGACAAAAGTTGGTACAGGTCAGGGAGTAGGCTTTATACAAGGACAACAGGAAATAATAGGAATCAACAGGGTTGAAACAGTTGCTTACATCAGGTCAACAGTGTTTTTAGCATTAACCATAGGCGATCCAAGGAGAGAAAGGCAAGAGTAAAAACAAATGAGTACATTGAGTTGTAACTGCAATAAATAAAAGGAGGCATAATGCTCTCAAAGCACTGTCACCAGGCAGTGCAAGAAACTGCTGCAATGAGGTAATTAGAACAAGCATGAGTGAGCCGTAGAGCTAGGTTCAGTGAATTTGAGTCAGGTGAAAGTAATAGAGCATGCCATGGAACAGCTATAGTTGAGCTGAAACACACAAATCAGGTTTGCAGTTGCAGTGCAAGAAATTTGAGAGTTGTGAGTAACTGAAAGCAAACAGTATGAGCTGTGAAGTAGCAGTATGCTAGGAGCTTAGAAAAGCCCCCCCCCCCAAAAAAAAGGAAGAAGCACACACAGCCGACGGCAAAATACAAACCAAAAGCAGGAAAATAAACACAATAGCCCAGCAGAGATAAGCAGGAGCAGTGGGGGGACAGGCCCCAGCCAGCCAGGGGCCCACCCAGCTCAAAGGACAAACCAACAGAGCCTTCGGCTGCAAAGAAAAAATGCTTCACAGTGAGGCTGAGAGGAACTGCTTATATAGCTCAGGAAGTGGGAGTGGCTGGCTGCTTGGACACTGAACTTCAGGCAAAGCCTTTCCAATTCTCCTGTAATGTTACATGCATATATGTGGTAATATAATGTGATAAAAAAGGAAGTGAACCATTTTGGTTTTTTTTAATTGATATGAAACATTTTGGGGGGTTGTATATCAATATATGGTCTCTGTGGTGATATATTAAAGAAATAATGTGCAACACGGTGTGTGTCATGCTGGGATAACATCATGCTTCAGGTGGTTAGGCACAAGACCACAGGCTGAGTGTGTCCAACACCCAAGAAGTGACATTATCCCAGCATGACACACACCCTGGAGTGCATTATTCCTGTTATATAATAGCTTCTTTAAAAAAAAAAAAGGAAAATATTAAAAACAGTTGTTAAATCCACATTTTTCTGTTATTTTTTAAATGGTAGGAATACATAGTAATAAATAATGCTGATTAGTCACTTTTGCCCAGTAGATGGAGCTGCTGTCACATTAGTGTGGTTCTGCTCTGCCCTCTCTTTTTTTGTTTGTTGTTAGTAGTCAGGTTGGACCCAACACCCCCCCTCCATTCTCTTTTTAAATGTTTTATTTCTCCAGTGTTCTTCTGACCCCTGCCTTGCTGTGCTGACTTATTTTCATAGTTTTGACTTGCATTAATGTTCCCTGCTTCACTGGGGTGACCTCGGTCTGTGATGTAATTTCTGTTGTTTGTCACTGCCCTCACAGTTCTCGTGTGTGACTGGGCGCTGGTGGTGGTTTTTTCCCATTTTTGTCCTGGTAATCATGTTGCTGCTGCCAGGAGACACAGGAACAAGTAAGAAGCTCAGATGTGCCTGGTAAGTGAACCTGGAGCACACGGACTGCCGCGGTCTCATATTTCTGGTATTGGGACTTGGGAGTGGGGACTGAAGGTGATTGTGGTTTCCGCGAAGTAGGCAGTACTGAAGCCAGCGGTAGTGTCAGCTTTCTTTAAGGAGTCATTTTTTAAAGACACTTCCAATGTGTGCTGGGGAGTTTGGGGTAGAATTTGTGGCACTGGGAGGGGCAGATTTATGTTTAGAAAGATACCAGTAACTGCTGGCAGACTTCACAGAGACCATGCCAAGTTTGGGCAACTTGGACATGGTCTGTGGAGTGATTTGTATGACATTTTATGCAGTCATGTGAGTACTGGGACTAGATCCATGATGTTATGCGGGGATAACAGCACAGGTCCAGGCCCAGACAGACCAATCAGAGTCCAGCATTCTTTTTTGCCATTGTATAATAACAATATAATTACTTGGCTGACTCCAAGCTTTCATTAATAAAAATTAAGTCTCTAGCCCTGATGGTTCCAAAGTTATTACATTTTAAAGACAATGTCTTTTGAAAGCTTTAACTCTGGAAACATTGGGTCTAGCAACTTATTTTTTTAAATGAAAGCTTGATGTTCAGCCATTATGAAATGGTGTAGAAATTATATTGTTATAATGAAACAGTAGTAATTATGTTATCAATATTAAAAACATTCTCTAGCTACATTGATATACATACTGTATTCACTGTACATCACAACAGAACTGTTTCATTGTAAAATAAATGTTATTGATATTCTTTTTCCATAACAATAAAGTATATCGATATATTTTTTTTAATACAGACATGAACAATTTCATGACGGTTTTAAAAACTAAAATTAAAAAAAAATGTTAGCAATTTTTCTAAAATTTATTAGTCCCCATTATTTAATCAGAATCTATATAAGTATAATATCCATAAACATTTGTCTTATATCTTAAATCGCATTACTAACATTTCACTCTCCTCACCAGCAGTACCAGTTCTTCCTCTCTTTGGTAGCCTTTGGCTGTGAAAGCATCAGAAGATAGTAAAATATTTCTAGCAAGTTGATACCAACCAATGTTAAGTCAAATGAAGAAAAGCCAGATAAACAACGACTAATAGCAGCAAACACCACATACAACACAGAGAAGCATTGAAGTAAGGACCAGAAGAAAGTAGTGGTAGTAATTGGAACCTTAGGTTAATAATTAACATTTTTGACAAGCTGTTATGGACCTATAAGTCTTATTAGCCTGAAACTACCTATGAGACCTAAGAGAAAGAAGCCAAGGAAGGGACTTTTTCTTTTCAGACCTCTTACAAATGGGACAAGGTGAGGGACTGGGCTAGAAGCATGCTGGACGTGGATGCCTCACTTGTGGACCTTAAGGGAGAAGAGGAAGTAGAGGATCAATAGTAACATGTCCTCCTGTTATGAGGGGAAACTTGTTTGGGTGGAATAACAAGCAGACTTGATGGACCTTTTGGGCCTTTTTCTCCTGGCATTTTCATATTAACATATCCAACAAGGGATAAGGTATAAAAAACAGAACACCTTTGGAGATAAAATTAGGGTAAAGATGAAGAGATTAATATACTCTGGGATCCAGAGTGCACCAAATCATTTCGGTAATAATAAATATTAATGAACAAGGATGTGTGGAAAAAGCTCTAGCTATGATTCAGTATAATGTGATAATGCAAAAGGCGTTGAGGCTGGTAGAGATAGATAACAATTGGCGCCAACAAAGTGGAGTAACTAAACAATGGGTTTCAGCATATCTGTGCTCTCTGCAACATTCTGACTACTTTAGGCTGTATAAGAGCCAGCTAAATGGGTGCAGTGAGAATATTACCAAACTATGAATGGAGCAAAAAGCCTAAGCAAAATATTAAAAAGTGAAAGTAGGGAGCCACACCAAGTGGAGACTGGGTCAGGCTCTCTTTTCACAAATACAGACATGCTCACCCCCTACTCAGTGGGGGATAATCCCCAAATGATTTAATATCACACCTCAAGAATATGGAGCAGTATGAAGGCATGTGGAAATCACACAAGGTGGATGAACATTGATGCCCTACACCTGTTCATCCTGGGTAAATCTGTTTGGTAGAGCAGATAATATGATATTCAGAATTAACCAGCATCTCTCAGGCTGCTAGCATTACTGAGCTCAGAGGATGATAATAAAATGGGCATTAATGGAGGGGTGAAAAGAATTAAGGTTCTGTGGGGGGGGCTATGGGAAGTGTATGGACTGATCTCTGCCACCATCTCAAGCAGGAGAAGGTAAACTCAGACAAGACCAAACAGACACTGGAAAAGTGTGGTCAAGCACTGCCCAACTTGAGCTGCTAGCTGCACACAAAGCAATCCCTCCAAGCAGAGGCAGGAGGAGGATAGAATGGATAGTACCCCACAACTCCATGGGAGGCCATCCAGAGCCTTAGGGATTAGCAGTCTCCATGTTTCTGTTACCTTGCAGACCATCTCCCAAACAGTGAGTGAAACTTGGCCCATGCCTAAACATGTTGGGTTTCTGTATTTTTGGAAGTTGTTTTGAAAGTTTCACATAACTGAAATGTTGTTCTTAGTTCAGTTGGGATGGTGCTTTACAGTCAGAAGAGGGTTTAGGAACAGCACTGGGAAGAAAGGAATGTTGGAGGCATAGGTATCTCAGGTGGGAGATCATATACACCACACAAAGACAAAAGACATGGTAAACCATTAATTTTATAAAATGACTGCAATTGCAATCGGCCTGTTGGCGCAGAATAATTCTACCACTCACAACACTGTCAACTGGCATTCAGGAAGGTATGCAAGTCATAGAGGGCCGGCCAAGGGAAGGAGGCTTGAACATCCCTGGGACTGCTCTCCTATGGGGAAGGGGATGTTGCTCCCTGCATGACTGTCACCTGTTGGAAACCAGGAGAGGCAGGACTTGCTGACAGATGCCCAGCATACATGCATTCTAACGGGTGTGTGCATACCCACATCATTGCACATCAGGCATCCCAAGAAGAAACTAGAAGGATGGCAGAAAATCCTGGTCCACTCCATGCTGGCACTCCCTGCAGGCTCTGACATGACTGACACAGATGACCACCCACCTATACAGGTCTTGAGTAAGTGGTGGTTAACCTACAAGTCCATTGAAATGTCTGTAATGCGGTGGAGTGCCGATGAGTGGAACTGAAGAGAAAAAGCTCTATGGAAAAAAATTACTACAATTAAAATAGTGTCACACAATATAAAAGGGAGTAACACTGTGATCAAAGCAGCAAAATGCTGACCTGAACTAAGGCAAAAACAATGTGACATAGGGATGTTGCAGGTCAAAAAAAATTACCTTTCAGCAGAACACCTGAAATTAAGGAAGTTGTGAGTTGGCCAGGCCTGGGTCTCTTCACGTCCATCATTAAAGAAATCTGGAGAGGCAATTCTGCTTAAGAGAGGACTAGCATTCAAGGGCAAGAAAACATACAGAGTCACAGCAGAACAAAGAAGAGTAAGGGATTTTTTTATTTAAAATAAAATATAAAACAGAAACAATAAACAAAAACAACAACATCCAAATTTATACAACATACACACAAACAAAAGAGAATGTGTAATCCCCCAAATCATAAACAACACACATATATTTATCTAATATCTACACAAATCTACACAGCCACTGTTGTAAGTAGCCAAGGGACAAGAAAAAAATCTAGTCTAGTAGCCAGAGGCCCTTTATAGAAAGTGTTCCCAGTTACCCCATGTCTAGCAACAGCAACATCCATTTGAAGCACAGAAGTTAGCATAGAAGACAGATAAGAGTCACAGTACATCTTTTTCCTTGCTATTCCAATTTCTTTGGGTAGAGGGCAGTTACAATTGCCTCCCAGGATGACTCCCTTTGTTGTTAATAAGCACGGCCTTGAAAAGATCATTTCTACCAGCCTGCATCTAGGGAGCATATATATTAAGAAGCCTTGAAGACAGCTTATCATACAAACATCCAGAATGTGGGCCCAACCCAGAGCCAAAGCAATTGTATTTTGTACCATCCCAGTGTAAGAGAAGAACAGGATCCCCACACCTGAGCACTTGTCCTTCCCTGTAGACAAAAGGAAGGTCCCATGGTCCTGAGTCTCTTGGTCTTTAGAGATCTCTCCCAATGTGTACAGTCTTGTATCATGTAAAAAGATAGCATTAGCTGATACTGTAGCTGTGTTAGAAAAGAAAGCATCATTAACCACCTGTTATGGCTGCAAATACTGTTTACATTTAATGAGATAATGTTAGTTCAAGACATGTCTAGTCAAATTTATTTCAGTATCAAAGTATGTATAACATTTGAGTTCAGCATACATATATTCAGACAAACAGCATTCAAAATTTGATAAAATACCATGAATAAATAGATTAGTATAAAATCAAAAGTCCTTTTAGGATATGAGATCAGATAGTTCAATATAAATAATACATCCTAATTAACAGTGTACATAAAAAGCTTATCTTGTTATTACTTAAAACTTATAATTTACATAATTCTTGACCGTTACTTATACTTAAGACCATGCAAAATAAAAGTTAGTAAGTTCTTATACCAGCTCCTTATACAAATATTTCCATGGTAGTATATAACCACTTATTTCTATGAGTTAGCAGCTATCACAAATTTGGCAACAGAATACAGTACCTTTACATTAGAAGAGTTCAGAACATAAGCAATTTTTTCATCTGCTGAGTTATTTATCACGAGTTAGTAACTTGTCGATCCATTTTTTTTGTATAATATTTTTATTTACTTTTCCAGTAAGCTACTACATACAATCACATATATAACTTATTTATCCAGCTACCACCAATATATTCTGCATAGATCAGTCTCTTCACTTCCTTCCACACAATATTGCAGTCAGTTTCTGCAGAATTGCATTACATTGAATTAAACTGGTTTAAGATTATATCAAATACTATATTATAAAATAAGATTAAATAAAATCCAATCAAATCAAATCAGAACAAATCAAAGCAAATCAAAACAAAGTGCAACCAATATACTCATACCTAATACCTTCAATCCTCTGCTCCTTTCAGCCTCTTTCCATACTCTTCTGTCATTCACTTTTATCCACTCTCTTAGCCCTCCTTCCCATATTTGCCTCTATCTTCACCATTTCATCTTTACTACTCCCACATACCTCTCTTCACTTCTTCCTTCCCTTTCTTATCCTCCTGTATCCTCTGATCCATTTTTTTAATTAATTAACTTTAACACACTAAGAATATATTTTGTACACCATTTCCCTGAGCATCCACTCTTACCATCTAATCCCTTAATATACTGAGACCAAGTTTAAAAACTTGTATATACTCCCATATTCACATTAAAACGTAACCTTGCGGTTGTTTTAACACGTAAGTTATCTTCACATTTATTAATATATTCTTCTCTTTTGCGTACTTTTTTAAGTTATTGTAACCTTGAACACTTTCAGTTAAACCCATTCTTCCATATCCTTCTAATTGTAAGTATACCAGACTCTTTCCTTAGTAATGCTTATGTATTGTTTTAAATCAGTGATACTCCAATCTTTCTGAATTCTTTCTAATCACATACAGTGCATCTTAATCTGAGATCTAGTTCCTTGAACCACGTCCATGATTTTAATATTAAAACCATTCCACTATCTGACACATTTTGTGCATTCATCCAACAAGAATATAATAATTTATTTATATCCTTATTTTTATTCATAAAAAAAGTAATTTGCCAGGCTTCTGAAATGGATTTTAATGATGGTATTCCAGTTTCAGCTGATAGGAGCTTAGGTGGAATAAATTGTGGTAGACCTAATGCAAGGCACAACAAGAGATTTTGAATAGGTTCTAATATGTCCACATCCTTAGTTGTTCCCCAAATTTCTGTGCCATAAAGGATAGCAGATTTAATTTTATTTGGTATATCTTTAATAGGGAAAAATCAGATTTATTAATACATTGCTGTGATAATCTATTAATTGCCAAAACTGACAGCCTAGCCTTTCTTTCTTTTTTCTTTCTTTTTGCTTATTTCTATGTGATATTTCCAATCTCACTTTGTATTTATATTAATTCCCAAATAATTGTAATTATCAACTTCTTCTAAAGGAATACCACTAGCATTCCACTTAAATCTTGGATTATTAGATCTGTTAATAACCAACATTTTGATTTGTTTACATTAATCTGCAACTTTAACTTATTCAAAGTGAATACTGCTTAAAAAGGTACTTTTTGTAACCCTTTGGGGGACTTGGAAAGTAAAGTTACATCATCTGCATATAAAAGTATATTAATAGGATTACCTTGTATACAGGGTGCATCAGTATCTTCTTTATCAAGACTGTAAACAAATTGATCAATATATATTAAGTAATATCAGTACTAGAAGGCATTCTTGTTTAACCCCTTTACATGTATTAATCGTATCTGTCAATTTTGGTTCACAATATGAGTTTTGTAACTACAGACCTATTTCTATCTTGTCTGCTTTAGCTAAAGTTCAGGAAAGAATAGTTTATAATCAGTTGATTGGGTATGTGGATCGCTTTGGATTATTGTCTCAGAACCAACATGGTTTTAGAAAGGGAAGGAGTACTGAGACTGCCTTGGTCGAGTTCACAAAAACGCGTACTTAATGGCATGGATAAAGGCGTCTGACGGTGCCGTGTTCGTGACTTTGACCGCTGCATTCGACTCCAGTTGATCACCAATTGTTGATTTCTAGACTTGGGTTATTGGGAGTTGGTGAGTCTTTCTTGGACTGGACGAGGATTATTTAACAAATAGGTTTCAAAGGGTTAAATATAGGGGTGCTGTATCAGACTCTGTAATGGTTAAGTGTGGGGTTCCACAAGGTTCTATTTTGGGGCCACTTTTGTTTTCTTTGTTTTTTGATCAACTAGTAAGTGTGATTAATAATGCTTCTCTAACACTTTACGTTGACGATGCAGTAATTTATACGCAGGGTTTGTCATTTGGAGATCTAGGTGTTTCTTTAACAGAGGAAATGTGCAATTTTCAGTCTTCACTTATGGCCTGTAAATTACTCTTAAACAAATCTAAGACAAAGGTGATGGTTTTTGGTACCCCACCTAGACTGAGATCTGAGGTTGGTACTTTGGAAGTTAAATCTCTTGATGGATTACTGTTGGACTATGTTGATACATTTCAATATCTTGGGGTATTACTAGATTCTCATCTAAGTTATGAATCTCATTTTTTGAGGGTTACCTCAAGAATACATTGTAGATTAGGTTCTTTGTACAGAATCCGTTCATTTCTTATTCCTGAGTCTAGGCTGGTTATTTCAAATTGCTGCTTACTTCCTATTGTGAACTATGCAACTATGATTACTGACACTGCTTCTGCGATGGTGATTTCAAAGAAATTCACTTTACTTCACTTGATAGCTAAGTTTGCTTTAAATTGTTCTAAGTCATCTCATCATTGTGTGATTTTGAAAGAAATGGGCTGGTTACCGGTTTCATTAAATTTCCAATACTGTGTGGCCAAGTTCATATATAAAGTTATGGACTCTGGAATTCCACATAGTATTTCAAAGTTTTGAGACCATATATTGATGGTCATTATTCTAGACATAGGTCAGACAGTAGGTTTCTCGAGATTCCTTTTATGAAATCTAAAGTGGACAAAGATCCTTTGCTTATATGCTCCATTCATTTGGAATGAAATTCCTCAAGATATTAGGTGGTTGTGTTCTGTCAAAAGTTTGCCGATGCATTAAGGATGTATTTGAATCTCAATTTAATTGTAACTGTTTTTATGAATTTTTTATGAATTTTATACGTAACAAAGACATTTTTGTCTGCAATTTGCTGCATTGTATATGTATGTTTGATTATGTATTGTCTGTATGCAATATATGTGGGTCGCACCTGTAAAAGGAACTTGTTTCCAGTGTGCTTACCCGTTAAGCGAATAAACAAACAAACAAACAAACAATTTTCCATTGCATTGATATCTGATTTGAACTTTTGTATCTGTATGTAGTCTCTGTATCAAAGTTATCAGTCTGCTATCCATATTCCAACTTTCCAGAATCTTTTGTAAAATTAATCTGTCTACATCCCCCCCCCAGGAACAGCCCCTCCATTCGGCCCTACCCCTATCCTTACTCCATTAGACCTCCAGGGCTGACCCACTCTGGTGTACCCCCCTGACTTACTCCCTTTGGATGCCATGCTTGGTGTCTGGGAAAGTACCACAGTTGGTTGGTGCAGAGCTGGGGCAAGGCAGGCAGCATTGAGTGCAATCCAGCATTTTATATGCTGGTTATAGGAGCGGCATGACATGCAATGATGCCATGCATCTGTCACACCTCTCAGTAAAGTGACCTCCAGCTTGCTAGATCCCTAGCCTCCACTAGCTGTCATACAGACACCAGTAGCTCCCCCCAGAGGAGAACAGCAGTCCATGGGATGCTCAATCCTGCTCCCACCAGCCAGCCCTTTGACACCCAGGCTCACTTCTGAACCCTGGTCATCAACATCACAAGTGGTAGAACTACCACTGCACTGGTGGGCCAGCCTCTTAATCTGTCTACATTGTCAAAAGCTGCCTGCATATCTATAAAAGCCAGGAATAATCCAGTTTTGTATACAACTTCTGATTTGCTCATAAGATGATCTATTATGCATAAGTTATCTACTGTACAGTTGAAAACTGTTCATGAAACCAAAATGGTCTTGTGCTTATTATTTTCCTTTACCCATGTATGTAGCATCAGAGGCTCAGCAGGTAGTACACTTGCCTCTGAGGTCAGAAGATCAGAATGTTGTGGGTTCTAGCCCCACAACATGAACATGGGATAAATCCCATACTGAAACTGTATTGCATCATGAGGGAGATGCTGCACTCCTGAGGTGCTGTCTTTTGGATGAGACATTAAACCGAGGTCCCGTCGGCCAGTTTTGGTGGTTGCTCAGGTGGACATTAAAGATCCCATGGCACCTCTCTATAAGAATAGGGGAAGTTTTTATTAAGATGAACAGACAGGGATACAAGCAATACATACTGTACAAGTTAACAAAGTAAATATAAGAACAGTCTTCAAACTACACAGGTAAAACAAAGACAATCAGAGAACACAAACAGTAACCAGCAGGAAATGACCCTCCCCCTTACCTAAAGAAAGAAAGAAAAAAAAAGGAATCAGTAGATACCTAATACATAAAAAAAAAACAGGATGGGTCAGAAGGAAAGGGAGGGAAAAAGAGAAAATAGTCAAAGGGACTTAAAGTGAGCCTGTACATTTTGCCATCTAGGAGCAAGTCTATGGGGCATAGTAGCCTTACATTCCATGTGATAAATGGCTGCCAATTCCACTTCCATCATAACAAGCAAAGCAATTGGTGAAATTTCTGATTGCTGAAGGAGGAAAAAACATCTAGAGTGCCATAAATAATACTTTGAGGCAGTGACAACCACTCTCAAAATACCCACATCATACGGTGCACAGAAGGGGAAGAAACCAAAATAATGTTGCAATAGGAGAGGTTGGACCAGCCAGGATCCTTCCACCTGGCAGCCAAACACTTCCAAAAAACACAAGCATAGGGACACTCTTTCAAGAAGTGGGTCATGGTTTCCAGCCCTCTCTCACATCCCACCCGTGGGCAGTACCTGTCCGTCACACGTTTATGCTTCATATTGGCCTTACTGGATTTACTGGGTTGAAAGGACAAAAGTAGACTTATGCTAGCCCATTGGGTATGTCCCCCACACAAGTGTTAATCTTATACCAAAGCTTTATTTAATACCAAGAGTTCATCAATGCTGTTTTTGAAACCTAGTATTGTGTTTTTATCAACTAACTCTTGTGGCAGTTTATTCCTATCTTTAGCAGAGTGCACTGTGAAAAAATTATCCCTCTGAGTTGTTTCCCATGGTACTACAAGCTGCTTGTTATGAGATCATAAATTATCCCTGGGGTTTAGTTTTAGCCCACATTAGGAAGCCAACACAGTGGAATTAAAGATCTTATACATGAGCAGATCGCTGCTGTGCCTTCTCTCGTAGAGAAAATAAATATGTCTCTTTTAGTCTGTCTTGGTATATTTTGTTTTTTCAATGAGGTATCATTTTGTTGATATGTTTCTGAACAACCTTGATCAATGCAATATCCCCCTTTAAATAAGGACTCTAAAATGCGGAACCATAATCTAAACAAGGTAGAAATGTAACTCCTGTAAAGAAGTATCAAGCACTGTTCAGACTGAGAAAAAAAGGAGTGCTTTTTATCATACCACCAGTCTTTTTGGTAATGGATTTACAATGACCGGAAACAGCTAATTTGTTATTTACAATACCAAGATCATCTTCAGGTTCAGAAATTTGAATAGGTAAATTATTTAGAAAGTATGAGTATTTCGGGTTGTATATTCCATAATGAATAGCTACACATTTGTTCACATTAAAGGACATTCTGTTTATTATGGCCCATTTTTTTGATATTTAATAAGTCATTGATAAGTGTGTTGGAAAATTAATCTACTCCCCCCCCCCACCACCAAGTTTGTGCTGTCTGCAGATTTTACAATATAATTTATTACCTGACAGTTCATGTCTCCCACAAAGATACCAAACAAATTGGGGCCCAAAACCAAGCCCTGGGGAACCCCACTATAGATGCTTCCCTCCTCTGATAAGGACCCATTGATTCTTACACACTGCTTATGATGTAGTAGCCAATTATGAATCCATTTAACCAAAATCAGACTGAACCCCATGTTTAGTAATTTGTTTATAAGATGTCATGTGGAAACAGTGTCAAAGGCCTTTTGAAAATCTAGTAAAATGACATTGAAAGATTTACCTTTATCTAGACTACAGCTGACAGTATTGTAAGAGGTTACTAGATTGGTGATTGTTGAAAAGTCCTTCTTAAACCCATGCTGATAGTTGTCATTAGACTGAAATTAAGTACCTCTGTATCCATTCGAGTTTTAACTAATTTCTCCATTACTTTACAACAAACAGAAGTAAGGTTGATGGGTCTATACTTCTCAACAACACTATGATTACCCTTTTTAAAAATCAGTATAACTGTTGTCGTGCACCAGTCATCAGGCATAATACCCTGGCTAAATGACATGTTGAAGATAATAGCTAGTGAGTGTGCAAGTTGTTCTGCTATTTCACTTGGAAATCTAGGATGGATGTTGTCTGGCCCAAGACTGGAATTATTTTGGATTTGTTTTGTGACACCAACACTCTGAATAAGATCCTAAGGGGTGCATCTTTGCTCAATGCATATAGATGTAGTCATCAGATTGGAGAGTGTACGTATCATAGGAACTCCCTTACCACTAGGATAGATTTTATTTTAATCTCCTCTCTTTTACAGTCTCAGAGTATGAGATTGGTTCCCATAGAAATGTCTGATCACCTTCTGTTTGGGGGAGGTCCTTTGGGGAGACCACTACATTTATTCTGGGTAGGAGATACTGGAGATTTAACATTTCACTTATTTGAGATTTCTATGCCAGACAGACACTATTGGACTGTCTTAGTAAGGATAAATCAATATCACTGTATCTGTTCTCTTCATGAAGAAGATCTTCTATATGTTATATTATGTTGATCATGGTACAAATATCCATGAGAAAAAATGAATAGGGATTAAACAGTTGTCTCCCATAATTCCTTCTGATGTATAAATCTTTGAGTACTTACATGAGTTCTGTATTGTTTTCTGGATTTGTTCAGTTTGGCCAGGTTTACTTTACTGAGATTTTTTCTTGTTTGTCTAATGAGTCTTAGTAGACTCTTTTTTTCTTTCCTGCAAGTTTTATAGAACCAACTATCATATTTGTATTTTATTGTGTGCTTATCCTTTTTATACATTTCTGTGATTGTGTGCGTATACCTGTTTATACATTTCTGGGATCGATTGATAAGTTGTTATTAAATGCAAATATATGTTATTAGGATCTAGTTCTTGGATTTTTTTTTAGTTACCTTCTTTTTTGTTGGGGGAAGGGATTCAGAATCTTGTCTCATCATGGTGTTGTAAGTGAATGGACAAACCGAACACTTTCTGAAAAAGAGATTTTTCATCATAACCCAAACTTCAGCATGACTGGGGGATAAAGGAAAAGAGAAAAAATAAAGAAGAAATAAAAGAACAAAGAGAGAAAAATCGCTATTGCCCTTTTATCATGGCCAAGAAGGGAACCCATAATGCCTCAAATTTGTTTACTTTTCTAGTCAATGAATAATGTAGCCTTTCTGATCTTGCACACTTAATCACAAGATTTAGGAATTCCATGAAAGATGGAGATTTTATATTCTTCCAGTGCTGCAGGATGATCTTTTTGGCATTGATTAAAATCAATTTAAAAAGATCCCGATTGTGTTGTCAGATCGCAAGACAATCAAACATACAAAAAAAGAATTATTCTGGGATCAAATGGAATGTCTATCCCAATAATTTGCTGTAATAAATCCAATATGTTTTGCCAAAAACATTTAAGTTCTGCACAGGTTATGAACATGAGTATTAGTGTTCCTTTATGTACTTTACATCTTTGACATTGATCTGATATACTTTCATTAAATGTATTCAATTTCCTTGGTGTGTAATAAGTTCATTGAAACACTTTAAACTGAATTTGCCTCAACCTAACATTTTGTGAAACGGTTGAATGAGAAGTTTTAATATTCTTCCATTGATCTGCAGTGACAGGACTTGCTAAATCTTGTTCCCAAATTCTTTTAAGGGACTCAATAGCATCTTTAACTCCTTATAGCAAGAATGAATATAACTTTCCTAGCAGTTTCCCTTCTGTATTTAAAGTTGAAAAAAAGAGCTGTAATTCTGAGGTTGTGGGTAGATCCAAGTTCCCCATACATTTCTTCAAAATGTCTAGAACATGTAGATATATTAAAAATGATCCTGGCTGCAGATCTAATTTTGCAGCAAGCTCCTCATATGAGAGAAATTTTGAAGCTGAGGATGAAAAAAGACTTTAAGAAATAAGAAGTCTTTCTGAAGCCAGCTAGGAATGTAAGAAAGTGGCAGCCGGGCATTGGCAAATAGCACTGAAAGCTGTGTAATCTTATTTTGAAAACCTACTATTTTATTTGCCGTTTGCCATGCTTCAGCAGTTGTGTTTGTACAAAAGGTGAGGAGTATGTTTTCTATATCTAGATCTAATGCCATCTTCATCTCCTTTCCAGGAAGCTTATAGGCCTCCAGAGCAATGCATGATGGGTAGCTATTATATTTCTTAAACCAGAATGTTACCACCTCTAGCTGAGCAGCAAGATAGTACAAATATATATTTGGAAGACCCAGACCCCCTTCTTCCATGGGCAGATATAGCTTTGTCAATCTAAACCTGGGCCTTTTATTAGCCTATACAAACTTTCTTATATGCTTCTCAATCTCTGTAAAAAAACAAAATTTCCCAGTCAACTTGTTATTGCCTGAAACAAAAACAGCAACCGAGGCAGGACATTCATATGTATTATATTAGTTCTTCCCATAATGGATAATGGCAAAAATACCCATCTATCTAGAGCTGAGTAAATACATTGTAACAAAGGAGAAAAAATTAAATCAAATAGTTTATTTAGATTTTTATGAAGTTGTACACCTAGATATTT
This sequence comes from Neoceratodus forsteri, assembly GCA_016271365.2. Taxonomy (NCBI): domain Eukaryota; kingdom Metazoa; phylum Chordata; order Ceratodontiformes; family Ceratodontidae; genus Neoceratodus; species Neoceratodus forsteri. Next base: position 1,271,811,672 of record CM057450.1, on the reverse strand, counting down.
TATACTCTCTTTGCACAATCCAATTCCAGCTGGTATATTCTGTTGTAATGGATTAGGACCAATAGCATTATTTCAGATTTCTGTATATTAACCCTATAACTAGATACCTTACTAAACTTTTCAATCATGCCTAATATTACAGGTGCTGATTTCTGAATGTCCTTCATATGTAATGTTACATTGTCTGCATATAATGCTATAATTTGACATTTCCCATATATTTTAATACCTAATTCTGGACTGAGATTTCTAATCACTACAGAGAAGGGCTCAATAAAAATTGAAAAAACTAAAGGTGACGGGGCAGACCTGTCTCATGACTCTTAGAAATTTTATTGATTTAGAAAAGGTTTGCTTGATCTTTATCTTAGCAACTGGTGATTTATAAACATAGTCCACCCAAGTTAAAAATTGACCCATGACTTCAAATTTTATGAAAGTTTTCTTCAGAAAATTCCAGCTAACCCTATCAAATGCCTTCTCAGCATCAAGCATGTGCAGAGGTGTGCCCCCTGGTGATTGTCACTATTGTCACTATTGATGAGGAGCAAAAAAGGCATATGCTCATGCGTGCTCCTATGTGGTTAAGTAATAGTTCAATTTCAGGCCGTCCTGCATATGTTTATCAATACCTCTTTTAAAGGCCACTCTGTTGTTACAGAGGACCAGCCTGTCAGGAAAGCCATTCCATATGTTTACCACTCTTTCAGTAAAGAAAAACTTCCTTTTATTTGTTCTAAAACTGTTACCCTGTACTTGTAGTGAATGTATGTGAACTCTGATTTTTAAATCTGATACTCAATTCCTCTTTTAGAGAGTTATTTTTAACGATGTCATAGTACAGCAATAAGTCCCCTCATACCCTCCTGTCTTCTAAGGAGTACAGACCTAATTTGTGGATTCTTTCTTTATATGTAAGGTTTTTAACATTAGATACTATTCTTGTCATACCACACTGTACTCTTTCTATCCTTGCGATGTCACCCTTTTTGTGTGGGTTCCATAGTTGACTACACTACTCTAGCTGAGGACTAACATAAGATCTACACAGGGGCAATACTACCTCAGCTCTCCTACTTTTAATATTTCTAAGTACTGAACCTGCCACTCTGTTTGTTTTAGCGATGGCATTAGTACATTGTGTGCCAAAGTCCAGATTACTGTCTATAAGCACACCTAAATCTTTATTACTAGTAGTGTTTAAATAAAGTATTTCTGAGTGTGTACTGTACATGTTTATTGTTTTTCTCTAAGTGCAGGACACAGCACCTGTCAGTGTTGAATGTCATCCCCCACTCATATGCTCAGTGGGTTATTAGGTTTAAGTCATGTTGAATAGAGTTAATGTTCTCCTGTGTTTCTCAGGGTCTGCCTAATTTATTATCATCCACGTATTTAATCTGTTTGTTTTGGAGAGTGCCCCCGAGGTTGGCTGTGAATAGCTGGAAAAGCACAGGGCCCAAAACAGAGCCCTGTTACACTCTACTGGTCACCATACCCTCCTCAGACACAAAACCATTAATGGATACCCTTTGCATCCTACCAGACTGCCAATTGTATATCCAGTTTATTAAATATGGGTTTATGTTTAATGACCTTAGTTTATGGGGTATGGCCCAGTGTGGGACAGTGTCAAATGTTCTGGAAAAGTCTAACAATATGACATCTGCTGGTGTGCTCTTGTCTAAGAGTTTACTAAATTAATCATAAAAGCAGACTAAGTAAGACATGAGAGACCTGCCATGAACCCATGTTATGTAATATCCCCCATGTTGGTTGATTTAATGTGTTCATTTATTTTATCTTCAATAATGGATTCAAATATTTTGCCTGGAACTGATGTCAGGCTAATGGGCTTAACATTTCTAATGTTATTTTTTAGACCCTTTTTAATGTATCGGGGTTATCTTGGCAGTTTTCCAATCTGCAGGTACTTCGCCCATTCTTAGTAACTTATTAAACAATATCTCTAAGGGAACACAGATGGTATTCTTTATTAATATAAGCATTTGTGGAGTGATATTATCCCATACTTCTTTAGCTGTTCAATTTCTTTATTATATCATCCCTTCTACATACTGGAGCATTTCCATTGTTGATTTGCATTGTCCCAGGATTACTGGCTTCAGCATAGATTGAACAGAACTATTTGTTGAAAATATTTAACATACTTTTGGGTTCAGATGTAATTTCATTATTCTCAATAATTTAAGTTAACCCTGTGTTAGATTTCTTAAGTGAGTTGACATAACCATAAAATTGTTTACTATTGCCTTTGTTTGCAGTCTGAGCTGGCTCAATTCCATTCTTTTTTTGGACATATGTATAGTATTTTTACACAATCTCTGTCTATTTTTAAAATGGTTCCAGTTATGTGATGTTTTGTTATGTTTGTATAGTGCATATGAATGTGTTTTTTATTTGTTTGTTTAATCAGTTTAGTAATATTTTTATTTAACCATTTTGGCTTAATTTCCTTATTATATTTTTTTATATGCTTTATGTGTTTGTTACATGTGCTCAATGATGTTTCTTTTATGATTTGCCAACATTCCTCTCTATTTTTATTACTAAGCAAATTATGACAGTCTATACTACCAATGTCATGGGATTGCTCAATAACATTCATAGTACATCTGATATTATTTGACAGTCTCCTACCTTTTATGAATCCAGTTTTATTTTCATGAATTACTTTATGTATAATAGAATGTAATCTTTTTGCTAATATTTTTGTAACAATTTTATAATCTGAATTGAGGAGTGATATAGGGTAGTAAGAGCTACAATTTTCAAGATCTTTATCCTTTTTTAATAAAGCTATTATGGCCTCATTAAAAGAGCGAGGGAGGGTATGGCTCTGCTCAAGCTGGGAGAAGACCTCAAACAAGGTGGGTGCTATATCTTCCTGGAATTGTTATTAAACTCACTCACAAAGACATCTGGACCTGGAGTTTTGCCATTTGGCAATTTTTTTATTGCATCTCTTATTTCTTGCAGCAGTATAGGTTTATTTAGGGCTGCTACATCCTCACTTAGCAAAGTGGGAAACTGTAAGGTTTCCAAAAATGAGTCTATACTTTGCTCAGATGCGTCTTCCTCTGGAGTATATAACTTTTGATAATATTTATGAAACAAATTGTTGATTTCCTTTGGATCCCTTATTACATATCCTTTACCATCCCTTACACTTTGAATACCATTCTGTTCCTGTTCACACTTTATTTGACATGCAAGGAGCTTATCTGGTTTGTCACTAAAAAAATAATATTTTGATTTCACTCTTGTCATAATGTTTTCTACTTGCTTATTTGCTTCTTTATCATACTGTTCTCTTAGTATAAGACCTTCTCTTAGATCTTCCTCTAGACCTAATGATGCATGTTTCATTTGTGCTGAATTGAGTTTATTTTCTAAATCCTGCACTTTTTTTATATTCTTTAATCTTGAAACTGTTATGACTAATTAGAAAGACCCTCACATATGCTTTTAAGGAATCCCAGACTATATTCAGAGATAATCCATCTCGGGTTTTGAGCTTCCAGAAAAGTTTAATTCCCTCTGACAATTTAATTTTCAAAGCATCATCTCTTAAGAGAGGGAGATTAACTTTCCACGGCATCTCTTTCCTAGCTTCACTAAGTGCAAACATTGTATATATCGGGGCATAGTCCAAAATGTTTATAGGTCCATACTTAATATAGTACCTATCACTGCATGTAATAGGGATTTAGCTATTATCATATAATCGATTCTCGAATAAGATTTATTTATTTATTTATACAAGTCAGATTTACAACTTTTGAGTCAGGGACTCATTTATAAAGGCACTTTGTCACAGGGAGAGCAGACAATGTTACATAGTGCAGGTTACAACAGTGGACAACATTACAGGTACAAGAAAAAAAGGAACATTGAACACGGAATACACTTAGGTTACATATTGTTACATATTACAGGTTACAAGCATAGATGTACTAAGTCCCCAGATGTTACAGAGGAGTACATCCCTGAATAAACCTAGTGAGGGTAGGTAAAGAAGGTGTGGGGAGAGGGATAGGCTGTCCAGTGGAAGTTATCAAGTCGGGGGGACTGGAGGGAAGGTCCCACAGTGGGGGATTAGGAAGGGGGGCCAGGGTTAGTTGCATCTACAACAGTGAGCACTGAAGAGATGGTTCTGAAGGGTGGTTTTGAAGGAACCAATTTTGGCAATGTTGGAGATGCAGATTGGGATGGAGTTGAACCAGGTGGGGGCTCAGTAGAAGAAATACCTCTGGGCTTGGGAGGTCTTGGTACAGGGCACCAGAAAGGTGACCTTAACAGAGCTACAGGTGGTGACAGACAAGGACACTCACTGTAGGGAGGCAGAGACCCCAAGGGCAGGGAGAGCCCAAGAAGAGATTTCTTAGCAAGTAGACAGGTCTGATAGTGCAGATGCTCATCAAAGTTGAGCAGGTTGGTGAGGAGTAGAGCAGGCAAGTGTGAGTGCAGCTGGAGGCTCCAGTCAGAAGCCTACAGGCCTTATTGATGGAGAGCTGGATTTTGGTGAGGGAGGAGGTGATGGCCAGCCAGAAGGCAACCTGGGGCAGGCAGTCCCTGTGATAGTATAGTAGGCCTATCTGAGAGTTTATGGTGGAAGAAAGGGTGTTGATGTGGGAGTGGAAGGTGAGGCAGTATTGAAGGTGATGCCTAGGTATTTGTATGTGGTCACTTGCTCTAGTGGGTGCAGCGTGCTGGGGACAATGAAGAGGGGGCATTTTCAGCTTTATTTTGGTGGTGGGAGAAGAGCATTGACTTGGTCTTCTTTAGGTTTATGACTAGTCTGTGATCAAGGAACCACCTTTCAGCTTGGTTGTAAGCGTGCTGGAGGGATAATTGGAGAGAGGAGGGATTGGGATGTGAGGTGAAGAGATCTGTATCATTAGCATAGAAGAGCAATTTGCCAGAACAGGAGCTGGGGAGAGTGTTGAGGTAGAGAATGAACAGTACAGGACCCAGGGTAAAGCCCTGAGGGACCTGGAGTGAACAGATCAAGTGTTGGAGAGGGAGCAGTTGATCTTTACATGCTGGGATCTAGCAGAGAGGTAGCTAGAAAACCAGACAAGGGGACCAGCAGAAAGTTGAGTTGGTGGAGAGAGTTGAGTAGGAGGGGGTGACATACAGTGTCAAAAGCCTTGGAGAGGTCAATGAATACTGCTCTGGCAAGGTTGCCAGAGTCAAGAGAGGTGTGCAGGTATTAAGAGAACTCCAGGAGAGCAGTGGTTGTACTGTATCCTGGGCAGAAGCTGTGCTGCTCTGGGCACATAATGTCATACTTGTCCAGGTACTCAGAGAGTTGGATTGACACCACTTTTTCAAGGGCTTTGGAGAGTGGGGGGAAGATGGCAGTTGGCCAGTAGTTGTTGGGGGTGGACCAATCTCCACTCTTGTGTATAGAAGTGATTTTGGCTGTTTTTCAAGCACTGGAAAACTGACCAAGGCATAGGGACTGGTTAAGTAGGTCCATCAGGGGGACTAGGACAATGTCCAGGACCAGGCAGAGGATCCTAGAGTCGAGGAGGTCACTGCTGGGGTTATTGCTACCAAGAGCTTTTAGCAGGTGCGGCCTGGCTTCATGAGGGGATAAAGTACACAGGTAGAATGGGGGGAAATGCAGACCAGGAGGGAGAGCAGTGATATCCCAGAGTTTATGGGGGTGGTTCAATATTATAATGTCTAGGAGGGTGCTGGTGCCACTAGATTAGTTGAATCTGGTGGGCTGGGAGACTAACTGGGACATATCCAGGGCAGTGAAGGAGTCCCTGGTTTGGGAGGCAGTGGCAGCAAGCCAATTAACATTAAGATCACCTAGGATGACTTGCTCAACTTTGTGTGGGAGGGATGCAAGGTAGTCGGTGAGGGACTGGACCACTGGGTTCTAGTTCTTTGGGGGTATGTAGGAGACCATGAGGAAGAGTTAGTCTCTGGCAGGGTCAGGAATAATTTTTAGTGAGAGTGCTTGGGCTCCATAGTCAAGCTTGGGAGCAGGGAGTGTATGACCTATAAGGGTGTCCTGCATGAATATTGCACACCCACCACCGCATTTGCCTACTTGGTCTTCCCTGAAAAGGGTGTATCCAGGGAGGGAAATAGTGGAGTCAGGGGTGAATTTGAAGAGCCAAGTCTCTACTAGTGCAATGATGTCAGGTTGATGTTGAAAGACCCAGCACTGGAGAGTAGCGGATTTCTTTAGCAGGCTGCATATGTTAAGGGATCAAAGTGGAGACTGGTTGCGGTATGGGGTTTGGGAGGGCTGGTAGACATAGGTCCAGGGTTTGGGTGTACATTCCCAGACAGTAGTAATAGCAATATGATTATTCTAATTAGGGGACGGTGGTGATAGGGACCCTTGGCTCAGTGCCCAGATGAGAACCTGATAGTGAGGGTGCAGGGGATAGATAAAGCATGAAGGGTGGGTATGACAAGGAAGAGGTGGGTCCAGGGCAGGCTTGGAAGGGCAGAGGGAGCAGGGGTGTTGGCAAGGGGAGGGTGCTGGGGAGTCAAAGGTGTTCCCATGGTGGGGGGGCTGAGCCACTGTGGGGTAGCCTAGGCGTGAGGCGCCTGAGGTGGGGGACAGGTGCCCAAGTCAGGGAGAGGTCTGATCTAGGAGGATAAAAGTGAGTAGACTTAGTAATGGAGTGCTGGTGCCCATAGTTCTTTGCTTATAGCAAATAATAAGGGTGATAGCTGACCTTCAGTGAGGGTGACTGCCACTGTGGAGTAGTGGTAGTGCTATCGACTTTGGTGCAGAAGGTACCAAGTTTGAATACCCTGGGGGGTGTCTTAGAGCCATGCAGAGAGGTTAACAGAGGTAGCCAGGGGGCTGGAAAAGGCTGGGTTAGGAGCGTGAAAAGGGGGAGAAATAGCAACTCCTAGTGGTCACAATGGGAGTAAGTGAGGGTTAGGGGAGCGGATATGGGTGTTTGGCAGGAAGGAGATGAGGGTTAGGAGGTGGTATGCAGGGCAGAGTAGGGTAGCAGAGGGATGAGCAGTGAGGTCTTCTAAACAGGGGGATGAGCAACTAAGTAGCAGAGTAAGCATGAGTGTCTGAGAGTAGTAGAGAGGAGGGAGGTATAGAGCAATTTGGCACATTAAGAGGGAAACTCCCTCTAGTGGGTGACAAATATAAGCTGCAAATGGAGAAGTGGGGACTTCGTTCCAATAGTAGCAGGAAGACATGTAACAGGAAAGGACAATAAATTGAGGGTCAGGCTTGGGTGGGAGGGTGGCTGGGCAGTCGATGAGCAGCGTAGACGGGCTGTGACAGGGTTAGTCCCTGCCACTAAATAGATGTACCCATCCTTTATCTTTTCTCTGGTTGCAACCACAATCATTCTCTCTTCTAATGCCATCCTTGTATTTTTCTGTATGGAGGCAGGCCACCTCCTTACACAGCTCCCCCCCAACTTCTTTCCCTCTTCTTGTTTTATTTTTTTTATTTTTTCTATCTGGATACATTTGTATAAAATTTTGGAGTTGACAAATACTTTGCCTGTAATTGGGAATTAATGCAGGCTATATTCCCATATAATATTGTGCTTGTATCTGGTTTTGTCTGAGAATAGGAAACTGTACAATGTCTGTGTAAGCCCTCCAAGTAAATATGGACTTCTGGGCATATGGTAATATTTGAGAGTTCTTCTGATAACAAAGACAGATGATTGTCTGTTGTTCCTGAAAAAACAAAAAGACTCTTAAAAATAGCATGCTTTCTGTTAAAAACGCTCCCCCGTTTCTAGCGCTAGCTGAGTTTAACCGCACGATCGTTTACACAATTGCGAAGGCTGTGCGTTCGTGTGCATGATCTTGTAGCGCATAGCACATCTTAATTTTATTAATCTAAGGACTTGAGCCACATTTAGGCTCTCCTGGGAATGTGTCCTCCACAAAATCACAGTGCAGAACTGTCTAATGAAGGAGGAACAGTTCTCTAAGGAATCCTCTGTTACTGGGACAGAAAGAAAGCCGACGGCTTGAAATTTCAGCCAACAGTTTGAAATTTCAGCTGATAGCTGTTCCCTTCGGTGTGGATTTTGTTGTAGTCCAGTCCTGCTTCTCTATAAATGGTGACCACTGCTTATAAACCTCTAGAGAATGTTTTTTTTTTTTTATCATTTTGTCACCTTAAACAGATATAGGACAGGTCACAAACAAAATATAGCTTTCTGGATAGTACAGGCTACAGATAGGAATAAACATACTTTCTTTTATTTCTGTACTCCTAATAAAACCAAAAGAGAGAATTGTATGAAGCTTCACATTTTGTAGATAGTCGAATTATGTCCAAATAAGGAGGTTACCTGTGCTCATGTATTGAAATGCTCCTGCAGATTAAAGGGAAGGTCTGCTTGCTAGCAGTCTCTGCAGTTAACCGAGAACATCTATAGGGAATCAGCGGCCCCTTGTGGACTATTTTTATATTAACTTACCTGTCACTCAAAACACAGGAGATCAATTCTGAAAGTATAAAACTTTAGGAAAGCATATTTTTGCAACTTAAGTATACCCACATATTGTTTACATCTAGTAGAGGTTTTTATGAGATACAAATAATTGTTATGATAGCTAATAAGAGAGTTTTATATGTTGATGATACTGTGTCACCTGATTCAGGTAGGCATGTACTTAAGCCCTAGGCAGATAGGGTCAGTATCTGCTGACCAGTGGAGAGAGAAGGTTCCTGCTGAAGGATTTGCTTTGTATTATTTTATGTTATCAAAGTTGTTTTCTTTTGTTGTTATTTTCTTTGGACATTTCTGTTATTTAAATGGTGCAAGAAGAAAAAATGTATGAAGATTAATAAACATCCCACAAGCCAACGTGGGTTGCATCTTATCATTTGTGTCCTGTGTCCATCTGTAGAACCTACACCGTAACACTAGCTAACACCCTGACAAAAGCTGTGCAGGAGAGGAGGTCTTTCGTTACTTTATAGCACCTCACAGCACCACCGCAACCCTGGAGAGAGAGCTGCTTCAGGCAGCAAGTTGCTGAATGGGGAGGGGGGAGGTCCTGGAGGCCTATAACAAGGGAGAGAACAAAGAACCATAATAGGATGCAGCAGAAGGCCTGCAACACATTACGCATGCACAGACTGGTAGTTCTACAGCCACCAGCTAGCCCTCTACTGCGCATGTACCAACTACCAGAGGCACACAACCCCTATCACGAGTGAGAGTGGGGGGTAGGCCAAGATGGAGCCTGTGGCTTCCTGCAAGAGATGCCACCACACACAGGACACTCTAACAGGACCCAGAATAGCATAAGCAGGCACCACTATGCAGGTAAAACAGTACAGTACAATGGGGACTTGTAATCTTAGCTAGTAATCCACACAGACTGCAGAGATATGCACAATCAAGCCCCTTAAAGCCCTCTTAATGTAACAGCAACAATCCACCCAAAACCCCATGCAGCACAGGTAGAAATAAAGTCCCAGAAACAGTCAGTTGAAATCAGAGGTCACAAAATGCAGAGAGGACTCTGTAGAACACCCCTGACAAAAGCTGTGCAGGAAAGGAGGTCTGCTGTTACCTTCTAGTGCCTCACAGCACCACCACGACCCTGGAGAGAGCTGCTTCAGGCAGCAAGTTGTATTTAAATACCGGAGAGCAGAAAGAAAAAGACTTGTAAGTGTGGATATAGTGTACCCCGAATGGGTCTATTAAAGTTAATTCCTCCATAAAGTCCTTAACTACAGTACACAGAGTGCTCTACTCTTTTTTTGTTTCAACTCTATGAGATCTATCAATATCATACAGTGTTAGATCTAAACACCCCCAATAATTACAAGAGATGTAAAATCAGATAGTTTTAAAAAAATCTGCAGAAAAATCTGGATCTTCTTCATTTGGAGCATACACATTAGCAAGCATGAAATCAAATCCATTCTTTCAACGATTAACCATGGCATATCTACCATTAATATCTATACATGAATTAATAAGCTGTATCTGTAAAGATTTTTTCCACAGAATAGCAACGCTCTGACTAGATTTGTGTATATGGCATGTACTCCATTTACACTTAAATAATTTTAAAATATAGTTGAAGTCTCTTTCAGTGAAATGCATTTCCTGTAATATTAAACAATGTGTTTTTTGTGCAACATTAATAATTTTGCATATTTTATTTTGATTATGGGCCCCCTTCCCATAATGTAAATTCCACATGTTTTTACGGTTCATTAAGACTGTATTCACTGCACATGCAGAGACATTTAGAATTTATGATAACTGAACTTTCTGCTGGGAAGATTGTTATCTCTTTGAGATGACATTTAACCTTGAATGCATCTTAACGAATAGCAAACTGGTGAAGTCTGTTTCAACTGTTTCTAACTTCAGTGATGGTTTAAATGAGTATTTTAAACCAGTGAAAATTCTTTCTTTCTTTTTTATGTATGATCTGGTTGTTTATAGTATGTGAGTTACTGAATAATTCTCATGAGCTTCCAAGGAAGGACTTTGTTAGTCCAAAAGTTTAAGCACTTTGTTCATTTTGTAACAACTATCTTGGTCCAATAAAAGGTATCAAACCATTTCCTTCCGGATCTACATTTTTTTAGAGAGAAGCAGTGACACTGCAGATCTGAAAAGTTTATAACAACAGAATAAATCAGTGTATTCTCGGTCACATTCCCTTCACAAGACAGAGCCACAGAGATACCAAACCACAGTGAAGCACAACAGAAAAACACTGCACACCAGTAATTTGTACATAGTTACCCACCACCAGTCACAACAAAACAAACTCAGCCCTCCCAACTCCCTTCTTTGCCATAGGTCTGCTGCACAACATAAAGACTGTGCTTGCAGACCTTGGTGCCCTTCCTATAGTACAAAAAAAATGACTGGGATCCCAAAATGGGCACCATCTAGCATGTGTGCAAATGTGCCCAAGAGAGGATAGACTAGCAGAGTATGCAGTAGTACTGTAACATCTTTTCTAAAGGACCTAAACTACCCCCCCTTCATATTATACCTTAAAAACTAGGAAGACATTTCTATGAGAAGTAGGTAATTGTCAGTGTCAGTGGCTCAATAGGTAGCACACTTGCCTCTGAGGCTGGGAAATCAGAGGGCTGTGGGTTCAGTTCCCATATCTGGCACTTGGGTTAATATCCCAGTACTGACACTGTAGTGCAGCATGAGAGGGGTGCTGCACGTCTGAGGTGCTGTCTTTCGGATGAGATGTTAAACTGAGTCCCATCTGCCTGGATTGTGGTAGTTCAGGTGGATGTTAAAGATCCCATGGCGCTTATTGAGAACAGTAGGGGATTTTTTTATTGAAAAAGAGGACTCCAAAACAAAGAAAAAAACAAGTGTACACAGCAAGAAAACAAGAGAAAAACAATAATAAACAGGTTGAACAATAGAAACAACAAATAATTTAAAAAATGTGACACCCAGTGTTCACAGCGAACCCACAAAAATCTGCCCTTAACCTTATCCAACAAATGAATGTCAGTATTATAAATGTTCTGTAAAGTCTGTTGCACATTAACAAAAATCTCATCAAACAATATCAATCTTTGCTGTGAAACCCAGATACATCTAGATTGCCAAACATAAAAATGAAGAATAGAGAAAACCAGTAATAAAGTTTCAGCACGATACTTGGACCATTCACCCTTATGCACTCAATACAACAAAGTACAGTAAGTAAGAGAGGTAAATAAAGGCTCATTCCACTTGGAAGCTAAAGAGACCCAAAAGGCCCGATCATAAGGGCATTCCAAAAAAAGGTGCTCCTGAGTTTCCAAGAGTGCTATACAAGAGGTCCTTGCACAATACTGATTTCTAATTTGTTTGTGTTTGTTAGAATTACCTACAGGCAATCGACCATAGGAACCCAACCAAACACTGTCCCAAGCAAAATCAGGCAACCGTTTATTCGAAAAAAAAACCTGAGAACCCTGTCAACTGAGCTAGAAGGACAATCCAAAAATACCACAATATCTGTAAATTCAGTAGAAATAACATGATGATACAGTTTTTTTCTATCCAATGTTTCCAGATGAGATACGATGAAACCCCATTTCAATAAATGCTTAAAGGTTTCCAAACCATAGGGGGACAAAAAAGGAAACTTAGAAAAAGGGGCAAATTTACCCAACTTCCACAATGGCAACCCTTTAGAAAACCAATCCCATACATATGAATGCCAATGTTGTACACCAGGTCAAAGGAGAGGGCTTAAATTATAGGAAACAAAGAGACAGACAAAAAATGCTACCGGGTGTACCATGGCCACCCACCTTCCTTATGCTTCTATCATTATAGCCAGTTTAATGGGATTCAACCTACTACCCCAAAAGGCTTGGAAAAACACACTAAATAAAGAAGTAAACAAAGAGATAGGGGGAAGGAACACATAACTGATATACAAAAAAATAGGAACCAACAAGGTTTTAATTAACAAGACCCTTTTACGTTTAGCAATTTACCTTCCTTTCCATCTGGACACAAATGACTGGGCTTTCTCAACTTTCTTTAACCATTTAGCATGGGTCATATCACTAGAACCAAATTCCACCCCCAATACAGTTATAGGAGCTGTACTAATAAGAATATCTGAAATACTACTGGACACAGGAACCAGAGTATCCCCTAAAGGGATCCCTTTACTCTTAGCATAGTTGATCTTAGAGCCGGGACATTTAGAAAACAATGATAAAATATCTTGCACAACAGAACCATCCTTAACATCAAAAAGGCAAAGAACCAGGTCATCTGCATAAGCCAAAATCTTAACGGGGGGACACCAATGCCAATACTTAGCCCAGCTAGATCTGTATTGTTAACAATCAGGCGAAGTAAAATATCGATAGAAAAGACGTGCAAAATGGGGCTCAAAGGACAACCTTGATGCACACCATGCTTCACAGGAATCGGATTACCAATCCAGCCATTCACATTAAGAAGAAGTAATGCCAATCTATACAGTGTTTGAATCCAATCCACAAGACCAACAGGCGCACCATAAGCCTGTAAAACTAAAAATAAAAATTCATGTGAGACCTGGTCAAATGCTTTTTCCTGATCCAAGCTCAAAATATACCCGTGTAACAGTCCAGTCTGTGCAACTGAAAACAGCTCCCATAATATTAATAAATTCTCATATTGGGTCCTACCAGGGATGGAACATGTTTGGTACAGACAAATCAAACCAGCAGCAACCCCAGATAAACGGAGCAATAAGACCTTACTCAAAATCTTCAAATCATTGTTTAACAAACTGAGCATCCGCCAATTCTTTAAATCTTCCTTCGGCCCTTTTTTATACAATAAAAGTACCAAGGCCTGATTCATAGAGGAGGCCAAGGAGGAATTGGACAGCATAGCATTGAAAATATGAACCAAAACTGGGACAAGATCATCCTGAAATACCTGATAAAATGCAGCCCCTAAACCATCAGTACCAAGTACAGAGTCTGGGTTCAAAGAAGAGATAGCCTGACGGACTTCGTCTGCAGTGATAGCAGCAGACAACTGTTGTTTGTGCAAAGCAGACAACTGAGGCAAACACAAAGAATCACAATCAAAAGACGTACAGTCAAGACCAGGATCCCTCTGGAAAAGAGAACTTAAATACTGTTCAACTACAGCAACCAAGTCCTCCTGGGACATAACCAAACCTTTAGTAGGGGATGTCAATTGTGAAACCAGCCAATTACCCATGCGATCCTTACAATCCTGAAAAGGATCCAAAGCACCCTTATGCAATTTCAAACCATAACGATGTTCATGTTCTAATGATTTCGACCTGTCATATTGGTAGATAAACATTTGTTTCTTAACATTTTGCAACTGATCCCTATAATCACGCTTCTCAGTCTCAGTTAAAGAAATCAACCTCTGCAACTGATTTACGTAGGTGCAAATAACTCAAAACCGTGGGCAGTAACAAGGGTACGAGAGCGGGCCTGAAAAAAGGACTTCCAAACACGCTTGGTATCCTCCCACCAAGAGGCCAAATCATCATAGAGCTCAATAACAGAAAGCCTAGCTAGCCAGTCCATTTTCCATGCTTTGAGAACATTTGCATCAGTCAATAAAGAATTATTAAGGCACCATAAGTTCTTCTTGCATCTAGGTACCCCATCCCAGGAAAGGCAAACAGTAAGCAACCTATGGTCAGAAAACTCCCAGGCATACAAGGCAACAGAAGAAACATGCAAAATAGCAGAAAGAAAACAAAATCAATTCTGGTGGACAGTGTAGATTTAAAAAAATGTGTTACCCCCAGAGGCATGAACACAGCAGTAAATATCCTTAAGCTAAGCAGTATTGAGAACATGAAGAAGCTTATTAGAATCACAAAACAACTTAGAGGTCTTTAACCCTCTATCAGAGGTACTCAGAGAACAATTAAAATCACCAGCCCAAAGAACCAACCGAGACATATGGAGATAAGGCTGAATGTCCAAGAGCAATGCAACTCGCTGAGCCTTGGTCTGGGGGGCATAAATATTAATCAACCTAAATCTTTCACCCCAAAAATTAACATCTAACAATAAAGCCCTACCAGGGCAAATGTCCACCGATTCTGAAACTTTTAAAGCCAAATTAGTAAACAAAATCCCAACCCCATCACAAGTGGATTCCCCATTAGACCAGAAAGTAGTTCACTTAGACCACAGGTTACTATCAAGCTTTACTTCAAATGACATTTTCAGTCTAGTATCTTGAAGACAAATTATATCACTGTGATGCTGTCGTAAAAGGGTCAAGGTGGTAACCATTTTCTTAGGACTCAATACTATTGACATTAATAGCAGAAATAGTCAAAGACGCCATAAAGTAAAAAAAGAAAAAATAGCCCAAAACAAACAGAAACATTAGGGGTCCTTAACTACCCTCCAATGCCTAGACCTCCGAAGGGTAGTATCTACTTTTTTGACTTCACCGTCCTCACCCTCTGAAGCAAAATCAGTAACAGTGGATGTTTTAGAGGAGCGGTCTGAGTCTTCCCCCTCAGATTCTTCCCCGGTAGCCAATGCTGTAAACTGATTACCTGTTTTCCAATCATCAGGGGGATCAGTACCAGAAGAGGTCATGGGGCAGATTTGGACAAAATAGTCTTACCAGATCTATTATGTTTTTCGCAGTAACTTTCTTAAAGGGCAGAATCGAGGAAGGGGGGGCATACCAGAAGCCACGGAATCTTCCAAAACTGGAAGTGCAGAGGTAGAAGGTACAGGAGGATCAGGAGGGACAGAAGAAGGCATAGGGTGAGGAACCAGTCCCTGGTCACTAGCACCGGGAGAGGACACAGGAAGTACGGTGTCCCTGACCCACAATGTAGGCTCCACAGGGGGCCCCAAAGCAGGTCGGGTGTCCATACCATCAGATGACACTGGTTTAGCAGCTTGCATATGTTGGGCCACAGTAATTAAACCTTCATGGGAAGGACAGTCGTTTCTATTATGGGAAGCCCAAAGGCATTTCGCATATTCATGCCCTGTCTGCTCGCATAAGTTACATTTAAACAAATTAAGACAGGTGGCTGCTGAGTGACCAAATTCAAAACAATGAGAGCATCAAGGGGTGTCACAAGCTGTATTCAAGTGCATCCAAGAACCACATTTAAAACAAGACTTAGGTTGGCCAAAATAAAACAAACTGCCCCTGTCTTTCCCAATAAAAAAACTATAAGGAGGGTGGAGAGGCCCACTGTTGGAGGAAAAAAGCTTCACCCGCAATTTCCAACCACCATTCCAGATTTGTTCACTGTCAAGAATAGGCACAGGTTTATCCAAGACATCACATCGCTTACGTAACCAAAAAAGAATATCCTCAATATGCACCCCTTCACTGCGGAACATAACAGTAATTAATTTAACAGCAGGCTAAGTCAGGGGTACTGCCATAAACAGAACCCAAAGAGGAGAATTCTTAACATTGTGATAGAGAGCCCAAAACTTCTCTAGACTAGAAACAGTTTTAAAGCTAACATCAAAATTAGAATTGCCAATGTGAATAAGGGCATAGATATCAGAAGAAACAAAGTGCAGGAAACCCTTAAGCAATTGCTTAGCAATGTACAGTCTGTCAGGCAAGTTCTCTAAGCCTCCCTTGTAAATTAGATGGACTGCTTTCTTCCATGGAGCAGGCTCACCCTCATTGGAAAACAGGTCAGACAGTTTAAACTGAGAAGTAGAGGCAGGGTCAGTTGAAACAATACGAAGACCTTCAGTAGCAGGAGGGTGAGAAGGGACTGAGGTAGTATCATGCAAACCCTGTACAGGAGAACCAGTCATGCACAAAGTATCCTTAGTTCTTCCAGTAGGGTCAGAATGGGACATGCGCTGATAACGTTGTACAGCAGAATCAGTGGGGTCAGGGATCCAGTCACCATTGGGATGTCTGAGCCACCCAGCCCCCTCTATTGCACATTCTGGGGACCATACCCCCCAAGTAGAGGGAGAGGGGGAGGAAACAGACCCACCCTGTACAACAGACTCTTCAGGTAAATCAACCCCAGTCTCCTGTGGCAGTACCTTAACAGAGCCGGTGTCCCGACATCCCAAAGCTGGAGATGAAGTGCACAGCAATGGTGCAACAGGGCCCTGTGGTAAGACAGCATTAGACATACCATGACGTTTAGTAGTCATCGAGGGAACAGCTGTACAGGAGGCAGGAGGAACAGCAACCGGGAGCGGCTGTCGGCATACAGCTACGGAGTGGTCAGTACTGCCAGCCGAGGTCAAAACATCCACAGCTCGAGACTCACATGGCCCCGGAATCTCACAGGCGTCACCAGAAGGTGATGAGAAAGAATGGGAGGTAGGGGAGGTAACAGGGGAAAAAGACTTATGTAGTGCAGCAAGTTCGGACAATAAATCAGACTTCCGACGCATGCAACGTTCCTCCTCCGACAAAAGCTCTGCCAGTAACTTTTCCTTGCAGGCAATCTCAGCAACAGTAGATGCAGTAGTACCTCCGGCAGGAACAGGGTCGGCACAACTAGCAGGGAAATCAGCAAAACGAACATCTTCCATAGTAGAATCAAAAAAGTCCTCAGGTAAACCAGAGACAGAAAACTCATTATCCAATGCAGTAGCCTCTAAGAAAGCAGGATCAGAGGAGAAGGCCCACTCCTCTGTCGCACCCACATCCATCTCCCCCGAAGGTTGCTTGGAAGTGGCCATTTCCATCAGACAGCCAAAGATTCCCCTTCCTGGAGAGTAGGGGAATTTC
Organism: Neoceratodus forsteri; assembly: GCA_016271365.2. Classification (NCBI taxonomy): domain Eukaryota; kingdom Metazoa; phylum Chordata; order Ceratodontiformes; family Ceratodontidae; genus Neoceratodus; species Neoceratodus forsteri. Next base: position 1,271,794,429 of record CM057450.1, on the reverse strand, counting down.
CCTGGTGTCCTGGCCAAATTTCCCTCATTCACTAAAAATACCACCAACAGCTTAATCTGGTTCAAGGTCAGTTGGTAGTCATCTGTTTCCCCCTTCCCTGGGTAGTGCCTGAAAATAGGCAGGATATGTCTAGTGCACTTACCCGGTCAACAAAAACTAAATGAAAAAGATAAAATTAATTTTCAGCAAATTGTTGATTTTCAGCATTTTTTTAAGATCCTGATGGAGGCTCGCTAGTAGATTTTTTTTCATTCTCTTGATGAGTAAACATTTTGGGCCAGATATTCAAACTGCACCAGGCTGTGGTGCAAACCTGGGCACAGCTCAACTTGGCTGTGCAGGGGCATTGACTGGGCGATATTCAACAGAGCTGTGCCACGGCTCAGCATCATTGAATATCGCACTCTGGCCACCCACAGTGCACATGGCACAGTGGCACTGTGCCAGTGCAAGTGGCCAGAGAGGAGCAGTGGGATGCACTAGCGCAAGTTCCATTGCGCTAGACGCAACAACTGCGATATTCAAAAGTGTACATGTAAATGGGGCCATAATGTATGCAATGCACAAATGGGGCCATTTGCATGTCATTATGGCCCCATTTGCATGCAGGTGTGCCAATCCCCGGGGACTTGTGCAGCCGTCAGGGACTGACGCCCCCTGCAGCATGTCAATGTGCCCCACAGCCCGATCGCGGGCATTTGTAAAATAAAAAAAGATTCCAATATCCCTGGTGGTCCAGTGGACCTCTGTCAGCCCAATTGTGGGCATCTGTAACATAACATAGAATCCAATATCCCTGGTGGTACAGTGGACCGCTGTCAGCCCGACTGTGGGCATTTGTAAAATAACAGAGAATTCCATATCCCAGGTGGTCCAGTGGACCGCTGTCAGCCCGATCATGGGCATTTGTAATATAAGAAAGATTCCTATATCCCTGGTGGTCCAGTGGACCGCTGTCAGCCCGATCGCAGGCTTAAGTAAAATAAAAATGATTCCAATATCCCTGGTGGTCCAGTGGACCGCTGCCAGCCTGATCGCAGGCATCTGTAAAATAACAAAGAATTCCTATACCCTGGTGGTCCAGTGGACCCTTCCTCACTCGCCTCACTAATCCTCATTTCGCCTGCTCCACCTGGTCAGCGGAGTGCAGCACCCCACCCACCACCTGCCGCCACGACCGACACCATCAGTAGCTGTACGCCCATTGGTCTACAAGCGTGAGCCAATCGGGCGCGCGCTTCGCATTATACCATATTCCAGATATGTGAATGGATCCATTCACATATCTGGATGTGTAGTACGGCATTGAGCTACATGCCCATTGGCTCACGCCAGGGACCAATGGGCGACAGCCCTACCAACGGTGTCAGTTGGCGGGCAGCAGAGCAGCAAGTGGATGGGGTGCTGCTGCCTGCCACTAACCGGGGGGGAGCGGGGTGGTGGGGATCAGTGGGCAGGTGGGGAGGGGGTCCACTGGACCACCAGGGATACTGGAATCATTTTTATTTTACTTAAGCCTGCGATCAGGCTGACAGCGGTCCACTAGACCACCAGGGATATTGGATTCTATTGTTTCATACCAATGCCCACGATCGGACATGGGGGGCACCACCACGGAGGTGCAGCCAGAGCTCGGGTGGCCACCCACAGTTGGCAGCTGCTGTTGCACCTGCAATATGGCCGCCCTGTGGGTGGCCGCCCTGCCTTTTTTGGATCAAGTTTGTGTAGCGCAAGTAGGGTTGCATGCATGGCTCAGCACATCCTGGGCTGAATATCGGGATGTGCAGAGTATGCATGGGCACACCACCCCCCCCACCTGTGCCTGCATACATTACTGATGCGCTCCGGCACATCAGGATTTGTGACAGGCACAATTGCCCGTTTGAATATCGCGCCGGGGCACAACCCTTTTGAATATCTGGGCCTATATCTTCACTCTGAGCAGATTGCTCTGAGCTTGAAGCATTTGCTCCCATTGTTGAGTCATTATTTTTAATCTGATTGGGATATTTAGAATTAGGGGCCTTTGTTCTTGTCTTAGAATCCTTGTCTGCAATCAATTGCCTCATATGTTTTTCTACCTCATGGGGGGGAGGTAAAGATGAGGTTGGATCCCCTACAGAAAAGCCACAATTTTGCAGGAGGAGATAAAGCATATCTGATCTGATGCTCTTATAAAAGGCTGATCAAGGAAGCAAAGGTTTTTCTTTTAAATGGAACATCTGGGCCAAAATCAGGATAAACCTGCAAGTTTAAGACTCTCACATGAAAACTTTTTTCTGTACTGGCCTTTTGTAAAATGTGTTCTTTGTCTTGATACCTATGAGGTCTTAGATATACAAATCTAGACTGCTTTCCCTTATAATTAGGGTTAGCCGCTGCCCAATGAGATCTATCCAATTCAACTCTAGGTATTTCGGCCATGGCTTCAGTTAAGAGCTCTTCAAAAAATTTAAGTAGATTTGCTCCTTCAAGACCTTCCGGTAGCCCTCCAATTTTTTAATTACCTCTCCTGCTGCGGGTTTCTAACTCTTCAACTTTGATTTTTAAATTTTCTCGTTCTTTCTTTTGTGCTTCCATCTGCAAAATCAGTGGGTTCAGCTTGTCTTCTTGCTGACTCATCCTATTCTCTACTCTATCCATCCATATCATCATGTTTTCCACTTTGTTAGTTAATACTTTGAGTGCTTCTATGAAGCTCTTTAGAGAGCTGTTTACCTGGGCAAAACTTGCTTTCATTTCGGTTAACAAGTTGTTCTTTGTTCCCTCAGGTTTTAATGATGTTGTTTTCTCCACTGGCTCTTTTCTTTCTACTTCTTTAGGGTCCTGATTTAAGGTTTCAGTGTCCATTTTGCTTTTATGCTTTACTCCCACCATTTTAGAAGTTGAGGCTTCCCCTTTTTTTCAAGAAAATGATTTGGATTGTCAGAAATGTATTCCTGATTAATAATCAGTTTAGACCCTAATATGACTTTGCAACATTCATTTTGAGAGGAGTCTACCCTGCTTCTGGAAAGCTCCAACTCTGCTTCCTGATTTAATATGTCTTCTGTTTCATCTTCTATTCCCTTTGTGGGCTTAGTAAAATCAGTTATTTTTATTTTCTACTCAGTTTTCTCTTTTAATAATTAATTTTCCATTTTTTTATTGTAAATTATTTTCCCTTTAACAGACTAAGGAAATTCTAACTGAGCTTGCTTCTGGGAAGAGGCAGTTATGTTGTAGCTTGGCTCCTTTTTGAATGAGTTTGGGCTAGCATGTGTCCAGCTTCATCAGTTATGTGGAATAACTTTGACATCAAGCCAGACACACTTTAGCACACTACACTATTTGTGTCAGTTCACCCAAAACAAGACTACATATCACCTTAAAAGTACTCAGAACCTTTTGTAGCTGACAGATCTCAACAGGATGACACCAAGCAGCTCCTCTATTTAGTAATGAATCAATTTCTCAAATAAAAAATAACTCACATTCTCTCCACATAATGTATATCAGTAGTATAAGTTCATATATCTCATCAAATGTTAAATTTCAGCCAATCAGTGCATGCCACGTCATTTGACAGGTGGGCATGGCCTAAAATGGACCAATCAGAATCATCCCTTGTTTAACCAGAAGTCCCTCCCTAAATGTGTTGGCCCTACCCACTTCTGTCAGAAATGACATACACTCGAACCCATCTTCCTCCCCCTTGTGCAGAAAATGACATGCACTTGAACTCATGTCCCACCCCTTGTGCAGGAAATGACATGCACTCAAACCCGTGTCCCCACCCCCTTGCATTGGAAATTACCTGCACTGAACACCAGACATGACATAACACCACCATTTTGTAAGCATCCTATGCCCCTCATTCTCCTGCACTCATCGAACCCCTGTCACACCATCCTGGCTGGAAGCCGAGTCCCCCCGTCCTAGCTCAAACTCCTGTCCCCCTCCTTTCTCCGGTGCCCCCACCATCTTGGCTTGAACCCCTGTCCCTGCACTGAACCCCCAGAAGTGACATAACGCCATCATTTTGTAAGCGCCCCATGCCCCTCGTTCTCGTGCACCCCTCGAACCCCTGCCACACCATCCTGGCTGGAACCCAAGTACCACCATCCTAGCTTGAACTCCTGCTCCCCTCCTTTCTCCTGCACACCCACCATCCTGGTTTGAATCCCTGTCTCTCTTCACCATGCTCCCATGCCCAGAAATATAAGTTAGGGTTTATTGTAGTGTTATTTGCCCCCTGTCGGTTTGGGGTTATGATTACAGGGGAATATGTGTGTTTTTTTGATTAGGATATTTTTTGGAATGCTGTATCTAGGAGGCAGCCTCATTGTGCAGAGGTTTCAGAGATCTGTTTGGAGACCCCCACAGAGGGAAATCCATCTGCCTGCGTAAGTACCCCTTTTTCTGTTTTATAACAAGGTATAAAATAATTAACAAGCATCTGTAGGACTGTGTAAAACTTGAGCCCAAAAAGGTTACCTCTGTGTTTATGTATATGCATGTACCATTCATAAGCTAAAATGGGGACCTCCATGTAAATAAGATGGTTCAACAGTTTTCTCTAGATAGCATTGCAAAATGCTGGCTGCACTCGTGCACGTGTGTGTGTGTGTGTGTGTGTGTGTGTGTGTGTGCATGTGTGTGTGAGTATGGGGACCTGTGTGTAAATAAGCTGGTGCAATGGTTTTTCTGGATAGCAAGGCAAATGCTAGCAGTCACACACTAATAATTTATACCCCATCATGAATTACAGAATTGAATACATTTGAATCAGAAAAAAGGAAGACACATACCTATAGTTCTCCCCTCAGCTCTCTGTAGTATCAAGGAGAAGGCTGAATGAAATGTGAGTGATATTTATAGTGTTTTTAAAAGGGGGTTGGGACTACAATAGATGTGTCTGTGACTTATGTTGCCATGTATAGTAAGATGGGTGTGGTGATGGTTCTACCAAGGGGCAGTCCATCTTACAAAGCCTTATATAAACCCTGCAGTTGAAACCAGAAGGCACAGCTTTTTGAGAGACTCCTCAGATTCTGTGTTATAGACTTGGAGCAGATTATCCAAAAACATCAAGAAGATGGCACAGCGCAGCGCTTCTCAATTCAACCTCCCAGCTACCGAACAGACCATCACACCACCAAAAGAAAAGTCTGGAGATGAAAAGCCAAGCAAAAATATGGCTATCAGGGCCCCACAACCCAAGCCAACATATGTGTATTACATGAGGTGTGAAAAAGAATGTCACACACGAGTTTTGTTGAGTGGAAGAGTGTCTGACATAAAAAAAGAAGCTTGCTGCACAGTTTGGTGAATCAGAAAATCCTAAATCTGACTGTCCTTCCGAAGAGGCACCACTGCAAGACCTTGAAAAGGTGCTGAGGTGTGAATCTGATGCAGAAAAAGATGTTACTATGAAACCCGAAACAGACAGCAGCAAGAAGGGGGAGCCAGAGAAGATGGTTGGTGAGACACTGCCAAAAAAGGCATCAGAGAAAGTTGTGAAAAAGAAATCCAAGACACAGTCAAAAGGCACCTCTGCCCAAGAGGTGGATGATGATGATGATGATGCAGCCACAAGGAGTCAAGCCCAGGCTAAGAAAGAGAAAAATAACAAAAATGAAGAAGATGATGAAAAGAGTTGCCTTGATGAGGTAAATGCATTTTAACATTGAAAATGTGTGAGTGGTGACATGCGTATATGGTGTAACTGAGGAGATGAGTTAGCAGTAGAACAAAATCTTACCTATAATGAGTCACAGTACCAATTCTGTTTTACTTTAATAGCCTGACAGATTTGCGATGGAGCAGCAGTCATATTCGGACAGCATGGATTTGTGACTTTCTACAAATCTACTGCTCGACTGTGTTTGCTGTGTGAAAGGTACAAATGTGGTTGTTAATGAGATGTGTGAGGACCAGTATGTTAGAAATACAGAGAGTGATAGAATGTTTCAAAATGTCACAGAACAAGCTGTGATCACTACCCAACCCTCTTCTTCTTCTACTGAGATTAAACAGGGGTCCTCATGTGAAAAACCAGGCCTCAGTAGTAAACCCCCCAAAACTGACCACAATATGTATTGTAAGTACATTATGTATCATACCATCCATGGCATAATTGCTGCAGTGATAGAGAGGATGATATATGTAAGTAATAATACCCGACATGGTGGGCGTTATTGGGATATAACGGACTGCCCAGGGGCGTAATGAGGCCCGACGCCACAGGCGGAGGGCCTTATAGCCCTGGAAGGTCCGTTATATCCCATAACGCCCATCCTGGAGGGTATTATTACACTTAGAAAATGGGGTAACATTTTTTTTTTTTTTAAATAATGTTTATAAAAAGGTGGATATTTAAAAATGAATAGAAATGGATGGTTGTGTAAAATAGTTCGTTAGTGCCACTAGAGGGTGCTGCTGGTTATGAGAAGGCAGGTTTTTTGTGTTATTACTTACACAGTGCAGTGTTTTCTTATTGTTGGTATTTTTGTGAAAAATCGGAAATCGCACAGCTTGTCACATCACAGTACCGTCTATGTAGGGAAAAAACAAGTTTTTGTTTTATAGAGTATGAGTGGGGCACATGTGGTAGCGGTGGAGCGAGAATTACGTGAAGATCTGTTACACTTGATTGGACAGGGAATATATAAATCGAGTCGGCTGATGCAGTGTGGAAGTAAAACAAAATGAGGTATTTTGTTTTTTTGCTGATAATTTGTTTTGGGGTAAGCATCAGCTGCTTGCTCTTGTATCATGGTGGGGTCGTGGACTGAAGCGGTATTTTCCTGCAGTGAATCCTGGAGATGGAGTGGCGCTGTCAGTAGCTTTCTTCCGAGATCAGGGTGCTGATTGTAGGACAGATTGGCAGCAACGTCGTTTGTAAGATAAAAAAACTGCTTGGGGGTTTTGATCGCATCGCGGTGTAACTGGTGTGGGACTGGTCAGGAGAAGGAATGAGTTGTGTGGGGGGCTTTGTCTTAGTGTCTGGCTAGCGAGTGACACAGAAGTGACTGCCGAGATGTTTCCGGTGGGCACAAGGATACAAGGCAGTAAAGAGTGGTGGAAAGAGGAACTTGTTATTTGCCGGGCGTTGTTAAAAAATAACAACCCCGGTGCCAGCGTCTCTCAGCCAATCAGAATGCTGCATTTACGATGTTTGCAGCGTGCCCATTTTCTAAGCTGAATTGATTGATGCCTATCCCGGGTGTGAGACAGATGACCCTAGTCAGAAAAATCATTCTTGTATCACTGATGAATTCACCATTAGAGAATTATACAGAAATGTTTCTGAAGCCATACATATAGGGCAACTTACGCCTGTGATTCTAGCAATAGCAATGAAATAACAGGGCTTAAATTTGACCAATGAAACACTACAGCATAACGGTCATGTTTTAAATGATGTGAAAAGAGCTAATGATCCCAACTGGTGTATTAAAAATATGTACGCCCAGACAGACAGAGAGATTAGAAGAGAGGCCACATGTTTGGTCAGCAAAAGCCCCTTTAAAAAAATTCTAAAAAGAAATTCAGGGACCCTGTTTATATTGTAAAAAAAAATTACCCCCCCCCAAATTGCTACATGTAAACATGTCAGCACCAAAAAGGTTCATATTTTATTTTACAGATAATCATACAGGATGCAAGTACAGAGAGAATCCAAAGACTTATGTATGTGATCCTAAGCCATTACTGCCATCCATCACTGTTTGGTTCACCTAAATATGAAATTTGCCTTTGCGAGATACATGCAGCCTCTGAAGTGATGATGTGTGCCCTTCCAGAAGTATGGGAGGATACAGATAAATATATGAATGAATCGGTGTTGCCACTTGTAGAAAATGTTATGCCGTTTGCCAGTACATTCGTGAATGACAGTGAATGTCTTTGTGGGCTTTATATCATAATCATCATAGTCATGTGTGTGTGTACTATAAGCAGAAAAAAACTTCTGATATTGTACGTGTTGTTAACCTGACTTCTCTGCTTGCTGAAATGATCCACTGGTCAGCAAAGGGCCCTTTAAAAAAATTTCTATAAGGAAATTCAGGGACCCTGTTTATGTTGTAAAAAACATTTACCCCTCCAAAAAAAAACTGTTACTTGTTACCATTTTAATATTGTTCATGTTGTTACCCTGGCTTTTCCACTTGTTAAACTGCACCATGCAGTGAGAGGTCACTAAAACATAGTGCTGTATGCTTTTTTCTAGAGTATACCACAATGGGAAATGCCCTGTCAGTGCATCCAGAGGCTTACAGTAGCAGCCACAGACACTGACAGTTATTTCCTGAAATTTCTGTGATATTTCCAGAAATATCTCATGCTTTCTCCATTTCTACAGTAGGGGCAGCAGAGATAAACTCTTTAGAAGTTTCACGAAATATCTGGAAATAGCTGGCAATGTCTGTGGCTACTATTGTATTTACCAACTAGTCAGACACAGAACTAAAAAACCTGGTTTAAATCTACCTTTTAGAGATAGGCCAAGAATTTTTGGACAGTATCCGAGAAATACCATTGAAAATAACCACAGACTATTTTAAACAAGAGGGAGCTACTCTTGAGCAAGTGATGGAAGATATTATTATGGAGTTTATGCATAGCCCTTATGATCTAGAAAACTTTTTTGGTTTTCTCTGTACAGCTGTTGATCTCTTAGTGTTTAGTCTGCAGAACGGGAGGTCAGAGTCTGTCATCCTACATTATGCTGAAGCTGTCGCTTTTGTTGTGTTTAATAAATCTGATTTAGCATATGCTTTCCCTAAATAGTGTATTATGATGTACTGTCATGCTCCCGATATTCCAGTCACTCTTAATGTCTACAATGTACCATGTGATAAATAGTTTTTCCACTTACTAAACTGCACCATGCAGTGAGAGGTCACTAAAACATAGTGATGTATGCTTTTTTCCCCAGAGTATACCATGATGGGAAATGCCCTGTCATTGTGTCCAGAGGCTTATTTACCAACTAGTCAGAAACAGAGCTAAACAACCTGATTTAACTCTACCTACAGGACAAGCACTGTCTGTACTTTTAGAGACATGCCAAGGACTTTTTGATGGTCTCCCAGAAGGAACCCAAAAGGAAACTGTGGATTATTTTAAGGATGAGGGTTCTACTCTTGAGGAAGCAATGTATAAAATTGCTATAGAGTTTATGCATAATCCTTATGATGTAGTACACTTTCGTGGTTTATCTGTACCGCTGTTGAATTTTTAGTGTTTAGTCTACAGAATGGGGGGTCTGAGTCTGTCATCATATATTTTGCTTCATTTATCGCTTTTGTTGTGTTTCATAAATCTGATTTAGCACATGCTTTCCCTAAATAGTGTATTATAATGTACTTTCAGATGGAACGTACTGGCATGCTCCCGATATTCCAGTCAGTCTTGATATCTACACTTTACCGTGTGATAAAGGACATTTTAAAGGACTTTGTATACTTTGGAAAGCAGCCTGCATTAAATGTCTGCTCTGAAGATGCAGTTACTTCACTGGCAGAAAACACACGGACTCTGATTAAAGAGTTGCCTCACTTTTTGTGGACACTATACACTGAAGTAGTGGAAAAAAAATAACCGCAGAGCCGTGTGTAAGGTGAACGACGTAGATGTAACAGCTTTTCTTAAAAATCAGTCTGATTATTTTGAGTGATGCATGGCATATGTGTGTATGTATTGTGCCTGCCTCATCACTAAGGTTGAAGTGGATGAAGCCCATGCTTGTGTAAAACATGAATCTCAAAAGTTACTGTCTCTGGGTATTGTAAAACTTGTAAAACTGGAAGTGTAGAAAACAAGATATTATGTAATCATTGCATGATTGCTATGTGTTATGCCTTTTGTAGGTAGCCGGTATATGCATTAGTTTATGTATTACCATGCATGCTATGTATTATTATTTTTTTTATTTCTATTTCTGCTCCTCCAGTCGTCCACCCCATTCCGACCGACTCCCCCAGCTCCATCCCCAAGAATAACTGGTGCCTACCTTGTACCCAGCCCAGAAGCAGAGCCTGCAGGGAGTCGGTCATCATCCTGCTGCTGCCAGCATTTTCTGCCTCCAGTTATCACCCAGGAGCCCCAGGAGTAGGAGCGCATGCGGGTGGAGGCATGCACCCTACGGCCCCAGTTACGACTCCTTTCCCCCACCCTATGGCCTAACGCCCGGCCCCCTCTAAGCCCATGCCACTCCTAGCCTCCACTAGGGGTCACCATCGGCCGACGGGTGCCACATCCCCTCCCCAGAGAGGAGAGCCTGCCTGTCAGCAGCTCAATCCAGCTCTGCCCTCCTCCCTGCTGCCAACCTCTGATGACCAGAGCTCATTCCTGAACCCGGGTCACCGGCATGCCACGCGGACAGGAGTCCCATGCCTCAGCCCTCAGCACCACCGGGCCAGCCTGTGTGCTATGTATTATAAAGTATACAAAGAAAAATTTTAAAATACTGTTATGACTTGAGTATGTATAAATAAAATATAATCATGCATTGCACTTTGTGGTTGTCACAGTGTTTTTAAAGAATAGAAAGAGCACATGCTTTATTTTACTGGTGACAAGAGTTTTGCTAGCTAACAGATGTATCCGGGTTGATGAAAGAAGGTGAATGATCACCTGCTCCAGAATATAAATTTTAATGCAAAAAAATGGGTAGTTTCACAGGAGTGACTCAGCTGTATAAGGCTGCAAAAAAACTTGATAAAGATGCCACCAGGAAAGGTGTTGCAGAATGGCTTGCGATGCAGGACCCCTATTCATTACACAAAGCAGCCAGAGTCCAATTTGAGAGAAATCCTGTCATTGTTTCTGCCATAGACAGACAATGGCAAGCTGATTTAGTGGATATGAGTCAATATGCAAAGTACAATAATGGGTTTAAATACATACTGATGTGCATCGATGTGCTGTCCAAGTATGCCTGGGTAGTGTCTTTAAAACTATTTTTAAAAGTGGACGCACACTTCAAAAGTTGCAGACTGAACAGGGTAAAGAGTTTCTAAATGCCTCCTTAAAAAAACTATTAAAACAAAATAAAATACACAATTTTGTGACAAATAATGAAGTTAAGGCCAGCATTGTAGAAAGATTTAATAGAGCAGTGAAGTCAGGCATGTGGCGTTACTTTACAGCCCAGAATACTTGAAAATATACAGATGTGTTGTCAGACCTGGTGCACAGCTATAATCATACTTATCACAGAAGTATTAAACACAGGCCTGTGGATGTTAACCCTTCCAATGCTCTGGGTGTATGGAAGATCCTCTAAGGTAATTCTGTTCTTAGCAAAAAACAAAAGGGTACCCTTCAGAAAGATGATCACGTGAGGCTATCTAAGCTAAAAGGGGTGTTTGAAAAGGGATATGAACAGACGTACACAGATGAGATATTTATTGTGACAGAGGTCTTAAAGACACACAGACCCACCTGTAAGCTAAAAGATTTCAGGGGGAAGACATCAAAGGCACTTTTTATGCAGAGGAGTTGCAAAAAATTGAACCAGATGAGGGCCATGTGTATAGAGTGCAGAAAATCCTGGCAGAGAAAAAGTGTGGCAGAAAAACTCAGTATCTGGTAACATGGCTAGGGTGGCCCGATAAATGTAATAGCTGGGTTGAGGCAACACCAGTTCAGAACATTAGAAGCAGATAAGGCTTAAAATGCTCAAAAATGGTTTTTATATCACCTTGCCCAGCAATGTCTCGCACAACATTTTCCCCAACAATACTATATCCACTTTTACAGTAAAGTTACCACAAACGTTTGAACTGCCTGGTGAATGGGACATGGGCTTAGCAGAAATTCAGTACCCTCATACCTGGGGTAATGTGCCTGCACAGAAAAACTGGTTCAGTATGCTCTATCAGTCTCTAAGCGTAGCCCACAGTAAAACACCACCAACCGTCACCTTTGTTGAGTCAGCAGCATTTAAAATTTCATCGGGCTATTATCCTAACATGGCTGGTGTTATTAATCAAATTAATAAAAGCATATTTGAAGTAAATGAACTGCCAGTGGTTTTGGAACAACAAGCCATCGGGAGAGAAATAAGCATTGACAGTGACACCAAATGCATTTTGTTTATGCACGGGCAGTTACAGTACCTTTTGGGTTTTAGCAGACTCGAGGTAGGAGTAGGAAAGACTCTAACAAAGAACCCTACAGATATTAATGGGGGCTTTTACACCTTATCTATCTACATTGACATTATCACGCATGAAACAGTGGGTGACAGTCTAGTGCCTTTGCTGAGATGCGTACCCGTCAGGGGCCAAGACAATGAGATAGTGACAGTGACCTACGATAAACCCCATTATCAAACAGTCAGTAAACATCAGATCGATACAGTCACTATTGAAATAAAGAATGATCAAAATGAACCTGTGCCATTTCAATTTGCAAAGGTGATTGTGAAGTTGCTTTTTCGCCCCCAGAGAGTGCTTTAAAATTTAAACAAGGATGGTGATCGTTCGACATTATGGGAACCCTGCCTTGTACAGAGCCTATTACAAGGCACAGGCAAGATATGGCCTGCCTGGCTTTCATGGACTTCCTACTATGTATGGTTCTGGTATAGGAAGGATATTTCGTAGTCTGTTTAGAAAAGCAGTTCCATTTTTAAGAAGGGGTTTGAAATTGCAAAACCTCATCTACAGACAGCTGCTAAAAATGTTGCAAAGGATGTTGTGGGGCATGTGACTAGTGCTGTCACTCAAAAGATGTCAGGGGGTGATAAGCCTACTCAGGGTGGTTCAGGGCTGATTGTATTTAAAACAGGTAGAAAGAGAAAGCGTAAAGTACACCCTTTGCTTCTCATTGGACCTCCCAGCCATTTTAAAAGAGGTGTTTCAAAATGCAAAACTTCACATAAAAGAAAGCATTCAAAGGCCAAAGGACCTTCAATGGGGCGTAAAAAGGCAGAGATCTGTTCTAAAAAAAAATGGCTTCCATGCACTGTGGTTCTGAATAGTGCACAAAATCAGAACTTGACTTGTTTGCCGTTACTCCCACAGAGACAAGCATTGAAAGATGCATTTATGTTGAGATACCCCCTCTGGCTGCCCTTTCAGAAAACTCACTGATTGAATTTTATATAGTAGGGAATGGTGAAGACTATTGGGATCTAAACAACACGCTTCTTTACCTGATTTGCAAAATCACTGAAGCGGATGGTGGTGATATACCTGCAGTGGCCAAAGTGGGCCTTATAAACTACCCTGTGGCCACCATTTTTGGTCAGCTGGATGTGACTGTCGGTGATCGGCACATCAGTCAGAGCAATAACTGTTACCCCTATGGGGCAGTCATAGAATATGTGCTGAACTTCAGTGAAGAGACCCTTTCTACCCAATTCACTGCAGGGTTATTTTACAAAGACACCCCAGGGAAATATGAAATCATAGACAGAGACGGTGACAATGTAGGTTTTAATAAAAGAAGCTCCTTCGCACATCTCAGTAGAGGGGTAGAGCTGCTGGGACACTTGCACACGGACTTGTTTTTTTTCAAGAGAAACTGATGCTGAATGGTGTGGATATTAAAATTAAACTGACACATAACAGGGACAGCTTTTGCTTGATGAGTGGAGATGCTGAGCCTTATAAGCTAAAAGTCATGGCCACCTCTCTGTTTATCAAAAGGGTTAAAGTGACCCCTGCTGTTTGTCAGGGATACTCAGAAGCCCTGCTGACCTCCAACACTAAATACCCTATAGACAGAGTGGGAATGAAAGTGTTCAGCCTCCCTGCAGGTAGCAGGGTCTGCAACCAAGATAATTTAATTTTGGGACAGTTACCAAAAATGATGGTCATGGCATTTGTTGACAATGATGCTATTCGTGGTTCCTACACTAAAAACCCTTTAACTTTAAACATTATAACATTAATTTTGTGGCTTTGTATCTGGACGGTGAACAAATCCCTGCTAAACCTTTGCAGCCCGATTTTAAAAATGGGAATGCTGTGATAGAATATTTTAATCTAGTATAAGCAGTGGGGAAATCTATGAAAGATCGGACGTTAGTTGCCAACTGTCAGGAATTTACCCAAGGGTACACACTGTTTGCCTTTGATCTCACTCTGGACCAATAATGTGCTGATCATTACTCTTTAATTAAAACTGGGAACTTCAGAGCAGAGATCAGATTTGCAGAATCCCTTCCACAAACAGTTAATCTCATTGTCTATGCTGTGTTTGATAATGTCATTGAAATAAACCAGAGAAGAAATGTCATTTTTGATTATATGTGATAAAACAAAAAAAATGAACATAAAGCAGCTGGAAACAATTGTAACCAATGACACCCACATCTGTGACTGCTTTCTAGGAGTGTTGCCCTGTGATCTGCTACCCAAGGAGAGACTGAGAAACCTTCCTGCAACACTAGTCATCAATACTGACTCCTATGACCTCCCTGGACAGCACTGGTCAGCTGTATACATTTCAGAAAATGGGACTGGGGAGTTCTTCGATTGATACGGTTTTCATCCTGACAATCATGCACAAAAGATTGGGGGCCTTTTAAACAGAAATGCGAAGAACATTTTGTACCAAAACACACAGTTCCAAGATACCTTCTCTACCACCTATGGATTTCACTGCATCATTTTCTTACACCACAGATGCAAAGAACTTTTTTATGATCAAATTCTAAAAATGTACTCTAATAATTTGCTGAAAAATGATACCATGGTAACTAGTTTTGTACGTCACCATTTCAGACATCTAAATGTGTCAGGCCACATATCAGTGAGGTGGCAACATGTTGAGACTTGTTTGTCTTGTAATGAATTATGAACATATGAACACACAAAATTTGCCAGCAGATAAAGGCCTAGAGGTCTATCAAGTCTGCTTGAATGTGCAGCTAGCACCCCTTACTCTGCAGCTGCCCCTCCCTCCCTTCCACCCTTCCCCTTCATTGACCCTCCCCCTTTTCATGTCCCATGCCCTTTTGAAGCAGTCCACTGTTCTACTGGATACCACTTCTGCTGGTAACACATTCCACCCAGCCACCACCCTCTCTCTAAAAAAGTGTCTCCTCATCTCCCTCATGAACCTTTCTCCCTCCAGTCTCATATCATGGCTCCTGCTGTCCCTCCCCTCCCTTACTTTGAACAGCCCCTCTGTACCTGTCTTGTTTATTCCTTTCATGTACTTAAAAGTTTCAATCATGTCCCCATCCCTCCTCTCCTCCAGCAAGTACATGTTCAACTCCCTCAGCCTCCTCTTGTATGATAAGTCCCCCAGCCTCTTGATCATCTTTGTTGCCCTGCACTGCACCCTCTCCAGTAACTTAATGTCCCTCTTCAGATACGGGCACCAGTACTGCACGCAGTACTCCAGGTGTGGCCTAACTAATGACCTATACAGTGGCAGAATCACCTCCTCCCTCCTCGAGGATATACCCCTTGCAATACAACCCAGCATTTTGTTGGCCTTTGCAACTGCTTTCCTACATTGTGCCGAGTTGTTCATTGACCCTGTAATGAGCATCCCCAGATCCTTCTCCTCCTCTGTCTGGGCTAGCTGCACTCCCCCCAGCTGGTAACTCCTCCTTGGGTTCTTCATCCTAAAATGCAGCACCTTGCACTTTTTGGCATTAAACCCCAGTTGCCAGGTGTCTGACCAGGTTTCAAGCTTTGCCAGATCATCCTGCAACCCCTTCCATCCCTCTAGGTCATCCACCACTGCTTCTACCTTGGTATCATCAGCAAACAGACTGATCTTGCTCTTGATGTCCAATGATATGTCTGCAATGAATATCCCAAACAACACTGGTCCCAACACTGAGCCCTGTGGAACACCACTCTTCATTACCCTTGGGTGTGAGAGCTCCCCACCCACCACCACCACCCTCTGTTGCCTTCCCTGAAGCCAGTTTCCTACCCATCTCACCAGCTTTGCACCTGCCCCTGTGCCTTCTAACTTACTTTCCAGCCTTCCATGTGGCACCAAGTCGAATGCTTTACTGAAGTCCAGATACAGGACATCCACTGCATGGCCCCTGTCCAGTTGCCTAGTTACCCAGTCATAGAACTCCACCAGGTTGGTTTGGCAGGATCTGCCCCCATATGAAGCCATGCTGTCTACTGTCCTGTAGTTCTTTGGCCTCTAGATGGGCCACCAGCCTCTCCTTCAGGATAGTCTCTATTAGCTTACCCACGATGGATGTGAGGCTCACTGGTCTGTAGTTTCCCGGTTCATCCTAGGGGTTACTCTTGTGGAGGAGCACTACATGAGCCATCCTCCAGTCCTGAGGTACACACCCCAAATGTAGTGAGGCATTAAATAGGTCTGCCAAAGGTCCTGCAAGAACCTCTGCCAGCTCCTTCAGTACCCTGAGGTGGATGCCATCTGGGCCTGGTTCCTTGTCCACCCTCAGTGCCTTCAAACCCTCCTGAACTCTGCCCTCCATGATTTCCCTATCTGTCACCCCCTCCCCATGTTTCTGCCATTCTTCCCCCCTTGGGTGTCACCCACCCTTCTCCTTAGTAAATACCAAGCAGAAGTACTCATTTAGTGCTTCTGCCTTATCGCATCCTGCTTCCACCCAGCCCCCCTCCTTCCTAATCCTTACTATGTGGTCCTTACAGCTCCTTTTCTCCCTGATGTACCTAAAGAAGTCCTTCTCCCCCTTCTTAATGCCTTGTGCCAGCCTGAGTTCCGTAGATGCCTTGGCTCCCATTACTGCCCTTGTCACCTGCTTCGATTCCGTCAAGTACTCCTCCCTGTCCTCCCCCTCCCTATTTTCTTGTACTTCCTAAAGGCAGCTCTTTTTCTCCTTACCTTTTCCATGACCTCCTTGCTCAAGCAGCTCAGTTTCTTAGCCCTAGCCTTCTTGCTCTGGGCCTTGCAGAAGGTTTTGGTTGCCTCCACTATCCCCAGCTTTATGAGCTCTCACCTCTGGTTAGTGTCCATACTGGATTGAATTCAGGCCAGGTACCCTTTTACCACTTCCCCCATCCTCCCAAAGTCGGCCCTCCTGAAGTCCAGCACTCTTGTGCCAGATTCCACTCCTTCCTTGCCCATATCCAATGTGAGCCATACTGAGTGGTGGTCACTCCCTGACAGTGGTTCCTCCACTGTAAGTTCTCGCACAAAGTCCCTATATGCCAGCACAAGGTCAAGGGTATTCTCTAACCTGGTTGGTTCACTAACCATTTGCAGCAGGAAGCTGTCCTGGAAGGCACCCAGCAGTACCTGCTCCCTTCTGTTCCTGGTTGTTGGGGTACTCCAGTCCACTCCTGGCATGTTGAAGTCCCCCACAATCACCACACTACCCTTCTCGCAGGTCCTCCTGATCTTTCCTGCTAGTTTCCTGTCCAACTCCTCCATCTGAGATGGCGGCCTGTACACCACTCCCATTCTGAGAATCCTATTCTTGGAATCCTGGATTTGCATCCAAAGTGACTCCATACTACCCTCCTCCCCTTCCTTCCTTACATACTTCAGTCCTTCCTTCACATATAGTGCCACCCCCCTCCTTTCCCAATCACCCTGTCTCTACGAAATAACCTGTACCCTGGTACAGACATGTCCCAGTCATTGTATTGGGTGGTCAATGTTTTTGTGATGGCTGCAATGTCCACCTCTCCCTCTACCATGAGCACCTGTAACTCTGCAGTTTTTCTCCCAAGGCTCCTAGCATTAAGGGTAACCACCTTCCACTCTTCCCCCCCTCCCATCCTGCCCTCCTTTACTAGCATCACCAATAGTACTTGCCATTTGTCCTTTGTCACTGTTATGGGGGGTAAGCTCATATGGTTTCCCAACCTGTGGTCTCTGCATGTCTCTTGCCCAATTGCCACCCCCACTCCTAGTTTAAATTCCCAACTTCCTCTATGTACTCCTCCATCCTCTGTTTCAACACCTTCTTTCCCTCCTCACTCAAGTGTAGTCTGTCCTTGGCATAGAGACTGCTGTCCTCCCAGGTCCCTCCCTACCCCCTCAACAGCTCATACCCTTTAGCACAACACCAGGTTCTCAGCCATCCATTAAATTCCTCTATTCTCAGCTTTCTTGTTGTGCTTGTCTTGGGCACTGGAAGTATCTCTGAAAAAGTTACTGATCTTCCTACCCCCTCACATAATTGTCCTAGTTCCTCAAACCACCTCTGGATTATATCTACTGCCTTGTCAGCCAGGTCGTTCGTCCCAAGATGTATAATTAAATGAGGATTGTCCTACCCCATCTAGCATATTTCAGAACAGATTGTCCCACCCTTTCCGCTGTCATTCCTGGCATGGCCTCCACCCAAATGTGACTATGCCTCTCCCATTGCTACCCCTCCTGACTCCTCTTAGTATTGAGTCCCCCAGCACTAAGATTCCACCCCTCTTATTCCCTGCTTGTTTCTATTCATCTCCCTCTCTCATTTCTGGCTCCTCTTCTTCCTCCTGCACATTATTTCCTCCTTTTACCCCTGTTGCAATTCTCCCAGCAGAACTTCCCCCCACTCCAGTTTGGTCCAGGCATTTATCAATTACTCCTCTAATTTCATCATTTCCCTCCTCCTCCTCCTTCTTCCTCTCTAGCAGTGTAAAACTATTTTCTGAGGACCCTTCACAAATGCCCACTCCCTCTCTCTTCATAATAACCTGTTCTCTCCTTTCCACTCCATGACTTTTGCCACTTCTTCGCCTCCCTTCACAAGTCCCTATCTCCTCCTTCCATTTGTCTTTTGTCTCCTGACCTGGTTTCTCTGGCAGTCATTCTTCCTGGCCTGGGCCCCTTCGTCCCTGCTTCCCTTCTTCTGACCCTCTCCTCACCACTGTTGGCTTAAATCACCCTCCTTCATCTCCCCTCCTTCCTCCCACCAGTATTGGTCTAAACCCACCCCACAGTCTGCTTTGCCTGTCTTAGTTCCTCCTGCAGACCTTTGATTTCCCTTCTAAGTTTCTCTTTGTGGTTGCCCACTAAACATCCTCCCACACTACAGGCAATTTTTAGAACAATTGTTGCACTGCAGTTGTTGCAGTCTACCACCCTACCCATTGCTGTCATTGCCCACCAGCAACCCCACACCCTTCCAGATGAAGGATACCAAACACTCCCCCAAGTCTCCCCTCTTCCCCCTCTATCAGTACAAAACATTCTTTTTTTAATTTTGCTTACCCCCTTTGTTGTACACTTTTAGCTAGACTGAGCAACTGCTTTTTATATTCCTATCCTTCCTATCCACACCCAAAGAGACTTTTAGTAGCTATTGAACAACCTTCTTCAAACTCCTACTCCTCCTTTCCACAATGTAATAGCAATGCAAAGAAGTAACAATGAAAGCTCCTTGATTTTCAGTTACTTCCCTTCCACTGAGATAGCAGTCACCTCTTCACTCACTGCTGTTCCTTTCCTGGATGTCTGCTTCAGCTATGACAAGTGCATAGCCTTTTTCTGTTTGAGGAAGTGATGTCAGAACCCCTGGTATAAAGGAAATCATGGACCAGGTGGTGGGATGAGGGTTGGGGTGGGACCAGCCCAAGTCTTCCAGAAACAATCAGGTAGCTGAGATCCCTGGTCAGATCATTAACACCCTTCCCCCACCATGCACTAAACTTTGCAGCTAGTGAAGCCAGCAAAAATGAATCACAATTCTACTCAAAGCCCCCAAAATAGGTTTGCTACCAAAAGAAACAGGTATCCAATTCAAACAACTTTACCAACAACACATCAATATAGGCTTGAAATTAGAAGATATAGATCTCCAATTCAAAGAAACAGACCCAATTAAATCACACCAAACAGGTTTTAAATCAGAAGAAATAGGCCTCCACAAATGCAGCCTACTACACAGTAGCACACTTATAGCCACCAAAACAGGTTTCAAAATTCCAACAGTACCAAAACAATACCCTGCTAGCCCTTTAGAAGTAGTAAGAAAGAAAATAAATAACCTTCTACCAAGTAAAATCCACAAGAAACAATGTAAAAACAACAAGAAAAAGCTACTGTACTGGAACAGAACTGATCCTTTCCCTTTCAAGTTCCTTCAGTTCCTTTCAAATATGCAACCACCTGTAATTTTTATTCAAAACCAGTCACTTATAAATCATATATAAACACTCATAATTAGCTGTCTCTGTCAGTTTTTCTGGAGACCTGTGTTTAAACTTTGGGGGTACCTGTGTTTAAAATTTTCAGATATGCA
Organism: Neoceratodus forsteri; assembly: GCA_016271365.2. Lineage (NCBI taxonomy): Eukaryota > Metazoa > Chordata > Ceratodontiformes > Ceratodontidae > Neoceratodus > Neoceratodus forsteri. The sequence continues at coordinate 1,271,774,277 of CM057450.1, read as the reverse complement.
ACGTCCTCAATAATGACAAAAAATATATAAAATATAAAGGTATCTATTGGAAAAAACATGTCAATAAAATACGACATACATCAGTGATAACATCATGGATAAGATATAATAAACAGAAGCATCTCCTGTTAAAAAATACACACTATATACAACATAGCACTGAGGTGGAATTATGATGAGCACCTCTTTCTAAAAAACATGTTAACATATTTAACTATGAGATAGGCTAACGTGCATCAATATAAACACTTTTTTGTAAAAACAGGATTACATATTCAATATGAGGTAAATGGTTAACAGAGGCTATACACAGCAGTCACTGAGGTAGGATTACATATTTAACATGAGGTAAATGGTTAACATAGGCTGTACACAGCAGTAACTGAGGTATATAACATTCATACATAGAGATGGCATTCAAGTTTTACATAGTGAGCCATGTAGGTTTTTTAAAATACTTTCATCTTTTGGGTGTCACTGACCATTGGTTAACTGGAGATGGCTGTGGCTGTTTTGCAACAGCTGTTTTCAGACTTTCCACATAGCTCCCGTTTGCTGAATGAGCAAACACAGAGGTGCATATGTTAGTCTCAGTCATTGCTTTGACAAAAACATCCCAGCCCTTTGGCTTTCTGTGGTCAAGGATTGTGTGAGTGGCTGTAGCCACTCTTACCAAATCGACCATGTGAGGCCCAGAAACAACAGTACCTTTAATTAATTCACCCTTATCACTCTAAAAAACAATATCCTTGTTCTTTGCCATATGCTTTAACAAAAGCTCAGCGTTGATTTTAGAATGATGAGAAACACTACTTAAAATGTTTTTTCCATAGCACTTGGGGCAGAAACTGTCTTAGCAGCTGCCACAGGGGGGTCAGAAACTGATTCACTTTCAGGCATGAGTAAGGTCAAACTGGTTTTAGCTTGTTCTCCTTGTCTTACCAAAGTCAGATAGCACTGTAACACAGCAGAGTACATTTAGGCTTTTTTTTAATAGTCTGATAAATCAGTCTGGGACAGTATAGCTCTCATGTCAGTGTCCAAACTGTTAGTTGCAACTTTTCTCATATCCTGATCAGGGTAATTAGTTTTAATGTGATCCTTCTGTTGCTGAGGCACCAAATACATTTTCTGAGTAAAATCCATTATCTGTTAGCCAGCAGTCCAGTGATCAAAGGAATGGCAACGCCTAACAGTGTCCCTATAAAGCCACCTGTCTGGTTAACTATTTTCTTTTTCCTTTCTAAGGTTATTTGTTTATTGCTTAAAGTTTAAATGACTCTCCATTTTTTCAGTAAACCTAACTGTTTTGCTGACAGCGGAGAGTGTTTGAGGCTATCTCAGCTATAGCTGATATCAGATTATCAGAGACTGAACATAAATTAGCTTTTCTTAAGCTGGGAGGCCCTTTTACTAGTAACTTTAGAACAGACAGATTTCTCTGCAGTCTTTTAGACATAATGACAATACAGTATCACATATTTTTAGAAGCAGAATGTGTTTTTTTCATGACATATGCCACAGGCCAGTCAGGGGGAAACAACCCACTACGCAGTCTATATTTGTCTGGTGTACTGGATCTTAAATCAACCAGTAAATAGCCATGAGGCTTTCTTGCGGCATCTTCAAAATCTTCTAAGAAAAATTTTGTCTGACCAGGATACATCTGCCTAGCCAGAGATATGATCTGCAGCTTGTCTTTAGGGTTTTTAAACAAAATCATGTATCTGGCATTTTGTGTGATGGTCCTGCTTTTTTACCTTGACAGAACACATTCTGGACAATTAAAAATATTGTCAACTGTTTATGATGGCTGTACTTGGTAAACCCATACTCGACTTCACTATTTTGACAAGCAGAGTCCATTAAATCATCTATAACAACAAAATTTACCTTCCCAGGGGGTAAGAGATTATTGTCAGCTAGTGACACCGGTAGCACCTCCACAGATTTAATCTGAGGGAACTTTAACAAAAATTCATTATACAAAGGTTGCCAACAGCTGTAGAACCAGAATATATTTTCAGGCTTGTGTGATAAAGTGGCATCAGCATTTTCCAACAACTGTTTTATAAAGAAGCTCTTCTCACTATAAAGAGGGGCCAGCCAACAGACAAGTAAAGGGATGCTGCAAGCTAATATCCATTTTTCACAATCAGTAGTCATAAGGAAGTGTTTTAAAATTGGCTTGTAAAACTCACTTGTCATAAACTACTCTCTGGGTCTTGGACAGCATTTTTGTTTCAAGGGAGCACTGCTTTTTATTCCTAACAATGCTGAGTTGATGCACTGTAATTTCTTTAGAGATCTGTGACCACGTATAATCAAAGACCAGGTCCTTCAGACTTTCAAAATTAATATGTTTACTGTTAGTTACATTAAGGGTAAACCTTTCACTTTAAGAACAACCTCTCCTCTGGACAGCTGGTCGCCGTAAGTTTTTGGACCTGCAGAAACAAACTCTGTAATGTGTTCATCTGCAAGAACTTCACTGGATAACTCCCCTAAATAATTGCATAGAGGTAGGGTCCAGTCACCCAGTCTGGACACAAAAATGACTGAGTCGGTGTCATGGTAAAGGCACCTGTCCTGCAACTTATCTTGAAGGTTGTAAAGTTCCACTCTGGCATATGCTGTTGTAAAACTAGTTATAAATATGTTGATATTATTAGAATTTGGGTAATGATCTCTGGTGTATTTCCAGCTTAAACAAGCTGTTTCAGCATCAATGAAATAGCACGAGGCAACATCATAGTAAGGGGCAAACACATACTTAAACAGCTTGTCAGGGTCTGTTACTATGCTTGTGGTCGGTAAATTAGCTTTCTGCCCTAATTTGCCCCAAAGAGAATTTAAAAACACTTTAGGTATCTGTCTCCTTGCAGGGTTAACAGCTATGGCCACAGGGTTCAAATGTACATTTTCACTTTCAGAATACTGTTGTATGTACCTGACTTTATCTGCTTCATTTTTTTCCCATGAAGGGAAACCAGACACCTCTTGCTTGCCTTTTAGATGCAGATTGATGCAGTCTGCAAAAAGCTCTGTGCATAACTCTTTAAAATGCCAAACTTCATAAATGTTAATGATTTTGTAGCCTTTTTCCAGTGCCAGGTTTAGTTCTATAGTACAGTAGGTACCTGCAAGTGCCCTTTGTTCATCATTGTGTGTGCACGATGTTGTTTGAAGTCTGTCTTCAGCGCATACAAGTCATAATGTGAACACAAGTTTTTTTCCAATCCTGGATGGCAACACTGAAAAAAAAAGACCTCCGGGGGGGAAGACTTTTACTTTTGCTAAACCAAAGTACTGAGTGAGGTCATCAAAATTGTCATAAATGATGTCAGGATGACCAACTGGATACTGTTTGGTTTTGTTAACAAAAGGGTAGAGGCTGGTAAAATCATAATAGTGTATTTTCTCATCAGGTGGCATCTTATAGTACAGACAAATGGCATTTGTTCTCCCCCCAAAGAGTGACTACCTAGGTTTGAGTGGCTGTGGTAGCTGTCTGTCCCTCAAGAAATTATTCAAACTCTGATCTGTAGCCAGCATTGCTTTCCATTCATGTTCCCATAATACTATAATGGCAAAACCCTTGCTCTTTAGAAAATGAAATTTGTGCATGGTCCTATTGAATAACTAGTCTGTGTCACGTGGTTTCTATCTTTCTCACAGTAACAGATGTTGCAGCCATGAAAAAAACAGCCATTAAATTCAAATGTTGTGGGTATTCCATTTATTACAGAATAGCCATCCAAAAAGTAAGGCTCTCCCTTAAATTCACCACCCCTTAGCGCATGCTGAATAGAAATGTTTTCTTTCTCAGATATGTATATAAGCCACTGAATAGCAGGTGTGGAGTATCTCTTTAATTGTCTGTGGTAGTCATCTGGGGGGAGAACAGCGATAGTGCATTCTTTCAAAAATAAAAATCTGTACATGGCCATACAGACTGAGGCTATCGTGACGTACTGGAAGGGGTCTAAGGATACTGTTTCATACTCTACTGTATCACCATCTGACGGTTTTAAAACACTTTTGGCTTTCATGTTCATCACTTCTTTCCTAAATCTGTCACAGGCTTTTCAAAGAATTTCAACATCTAACTGACAATAGTAGTGAAGCTCTCTTTTCAGATCAAAGTCCCTATGTTGGTTAGCTAGGTACCATTGCATAAACTGTTGTTTTTCTTCAGGCAGCATATATTCAGAACCATAAAACTGAGCATCGGGCAGGGGGCCTACATAATTTTCATTAGCCTTGGTGTTAAAAAAATGGTGAAAGTAACCTTTAGCAATCTCATTCTCAAATCCAAGGGCTGCAGGGATTTTTGCTAATTTAAAAGGAAGAAAACAATGACTGCCGATAAATCCGATGTGCAGGGATGGCACTGTGACACAGAGAAGTTTTCCTCATTGGGTGAGCAATTTAATATCAATTCTTTCCATGACTAGCTGGCTAATGATAAAATAACTGTCATAGCCTTTGGCATTGTGTGCTGAAAATGTGTAGTGTCTAAATGGTGCATCAATAAAATGTCCTACAAAATCTTTTATACAATCTTCCCCTTCAAATTTCCAGGACCTCTCCCCATCTAATTGTTTAGCATACACAAAATTTGGTATGTGAGTACCACTCTCCTGCCTGGCATCAAAATCAAACACTATATATATTGCTCAGAGATTTTTACACTGTGAGTGGTGACATGTAACACAGATGCTTGTCTGCAGTCATGAAAGACCTGCATCTGTCACATTAAATCAACTTACATGTATGAGAACCCTTGTAAAAGACAAAACATTCTTCACACAGTTTCATGGATTAGGCACTGTGCCACCATCAGCTCTAACTAAATGCCTTTCTAGGCATGCTAAAGACCTACAAATCTTTTTACAGTAGGGGCAGGATGCAGCGTCAGTTTCCAGTTCAAAACAGTTGGGATCAAAGCAGACTTTGCACTGTAGTGCACAGATGTGATGGTCCTTGTGGCTAAAAGCCCCATGACAGTATTCACATAGGTATCTAGCGCCAATGAATTTCTTCCCGTCTTTTATGCCATAATAGTGATTGTCATGCAGTAATACAGTGTTTTAGGAAGTCTTTCTGGCCCTGTCAAAAATGTTTGCCAGTTTCCTTCATTATGATATAAAATCTTAATTTTGACTCCTAAAAATTTTTCAAACTGGGACACATCACTGAAAGTGACAGGGGTTTGAGCTGACAAATCTAGCTCAGTGTGTAATATTTTAGCCTTATTCAGCAATTGACTGTCACTCATGTGGATTTAGAAGTACGAGAATGGAGCCACGAAAACACAAACTATTATCTCTGTTGTTTAAATCAATCAAGTATTGTCTCTTTTTTTGTAAAATCCTGCTATACAAAATAGAGCCCAGTGTCCATCTACCCCCCACCCCCAACCCCTGGTGATTCCTGATAGTGGTTACCATGAGATGTATAGTGTCATCAGCAATTACTTCTGCATTGCTCTGTAACATGTCAGCTATCTGATCTCAGAAGGTGGCTGCATTTAACTCATTAGGACATGTTTTCCTTGAGAACAGGGGGTGATTTAAAGAGGCAGCATTCAGTCGCAACTGTATAAAGTCTCCACGGTGTGTTTGTCTCATCACCCTGTCCAGCAGCTCTTGAATTGCCTGATATATTGCAGCAATGGCCTCTGTAAAAGATTTTATCTTATCTAGGTTCATAAAGCGATATCGCTCGTGAAATTCAGTAGCTTTAAACTTCTTTAAAACATATTCATAATGCTGCATGCTTTCTAAAAAAAACTGTAAGGGGCTCCCTGTTTGCCAGCTCATCATCATCTTGCATACGTTCATCATCAAGTTGGTTTTCTAATTCACTAGCTTGATGAACATCAACAACATGCTGTAATACCCCTACAATGTAATATTTTCCTGGCACACTTTACTTTTCTTTTCAAATTTTCTCAGATTGTTTTATTTTTTTACCCAGATTTTTCTTTTTTGACTCCGGTTGTTATTTTTTTTTCATTTTGTTAGTGCTGCCCCCCTTTTTACTCCGCTTGTGAGAGCTTCTGTCTCTTCATGTTATATCTTTTTTTTTTTTTGGACAGCTTTTCCTCCAATGTCCTGAACTTCTCAAACATTTGGGCCACATTTGCCATCTGTTTCAGCTCTGAGCATGAGTACTTGGATGCACATAATAAAGAAAATATACTGCTTAGCAAAGTACGTTTACAAAACTCAGGTTTAAAAATCTGATGATTGTAATCCTCACTAGATAATCTGCTCTCAATTGCCATGCCATTAAACAAGACATCAACTGTAGCAAGAATACAAGCTTTTCCTAAATTCACCATGTCAAGATCCTTCTCTCGAAACCTTGGGTGCAATGACTCTTTGTCAGAAACCCCTGCGCTGCTACTGCTGCTTATGGATGACTGTACATCATCATTCAAATTCACACAAGATCTATTTTGCTCATGACTCACACCAGCAGAAACTTGTGAGCATTTCTGGGTCACTTCCCAGTCAACTGATAGTCTTTTTTCCCCCTCTCTCTCTCTCTCTCTCTCCTGCAGAATCTCTTTGTGCTGTTGGCAAGTATAGAAAATACCCCATCACTACTTTTGTGTTTTCAGCATTATACTGTAGGACAAATTTTAAATCTAAAGCCTGCAGCATCTACTATTCCTACAATAGTTAAAAATAAAAACACACACCCCTTCTGTAGTGTTACGCTATACCAAAACAAAGTCAAACAGGTAAACAAGCAACATTTTAAACAGGTATCTAAACTACGACTCCTAGTAAAAAAATAAAAATACACACCTTCTGTAATGATAGACTGTACACTATTTATATCTTCAAACGCTTGGAAAAAGTCTTCAGGTTGAGATATACCAAGTTCTCCCCAGGAATTCATTATTTTTGACTGTTTGATGCTTTTTTTTTTAATTCTACAACTCAAAATGTATTTTTGGCGCTTTGACGCTAGTCTTTTGTCTTCGGCCCCAGTATGTTCAGCTCCTTATATAAAATGTGTGAATCCCCCAAATACATGGCTAATACTGAACATCTGGCACTGTAAATCCAACCCCCCCTCCTCCCCACCCTTCTCCTTGGGAAACAATATATATAAGACCTACGCAGCTCCTTGCAGGCTTTGTTTTAACTTCCTGAGACATCTGGAAAGTCTCTCTAATGCCTTTCCATTTTGCTAAAACTTTGGTCACAATCTAATTAAAATGTATGCAAACTACTTTTTTAAATCCAAATAATCTTATAGCTTAGTTATGTTTTAAAATGTATAACACAAATCTTGTCTTTTTCTAATCAGCTGCATCTTTTAAATTAGTAATTTAGTGTAACGGCTTACATTCCGCTAATCAGCTAATAAAACTTATTTTGTTTTTCTAAAAAAGTACTGTAGATCATGAGAATCACCTGTTTTTTCTCTTTTAAACAGCAGGGGCCTAGAATGGCTAATGATTCTCTGTGTAAATGAAAAACAGATTTTTTTCTCAGTCTTAAAACACAAAGAGACACAGTTTATAATGAGGGCAGTTGCGTGCCAGCTTTGTTATAATGTTTTTAAAAGTCAGTATGCATCCTTTAAATCAGTAATTCAGTGTAACATATCTTACACAACCCCTTCAAATGATAACTGTTATTTTGTTAAAATGATTTTTATCTTTACACAGCAGGGCACCTAAAAAGAACAAATGATTCTCTGTGTACATGAAAAACAGATTTTTTTCCTCAGTCTTAAAACACATATAAAAGTCTTCCTTTTTTCTGATTCAGATGTATTTTATTCTGTATTTCATGATGGGTTATAAATGAATAGTTTGTTATTCAGATGTACTTTATTCTGTAATTCATGATGGGGTATAAATGTTTAGTGTGTGACTGCTAGCATTTGCCTTGCTATACAGAGAAACTGTTGTACCTACTTATTTACATACAGGTCCCCATACACACACACACATACACACACACACACACACACACACACACACACACACACACACACACGCAGCCAGCATTTTGCAATGTTATCCAGAGAAAACTGTTGAACCAGCATATTTACATGGAGGTCACCGTCTTAGCTTATGAATGGTACATGCTTATACATAAACATAGAGGTAACCTTTTGAGGCACAAATTTTACACAGTCCTACAGATGCTTGTTAATTATGTTATACTTTGTTATAAAACAGAAAAGGGACTACTTACACAGGCAGATGGATTTCCCTCTGTGGGGGGTCTCCAAACAGATCTCCAAAACCTCTGCACGATGAGGCTACCTCCTAGATACAGCATTCCAAAAATATCCTAATCAAAAAAACACACACATACCCCTGTAATTATAACCCCAAGCCAACAGGGGGCACATAACACTACATAAACCCTAACTTATTTTTTTGGGAGTGGGGGCATGGTAAAGAGGGACAGGGGTTCAAGCCAGAATGGTGGGTGTGCAGGAGAAAGGAGGGGAACAGGAGTTCAAGCTAGGACGCTGGGACCTGGGTTCCAGCCAGGATGGTGTGGCAGGGGGGCTTCAAGGGGTGCATGAGGATGAGGGGCATAGGACGCTTACAAAATGGTGGTGTTATGTCACTTCTGGGGGTTGAGCACAGGGACAGGGGTTCGAGACTGGATGGTGGGGGTGCAGGAGAAAGGAGGGGGACAGGAATTTGAGACAGTATCGGGGGACTTGGGTTCCAGCCAGGATGGCATGGCAGGGGTTCGAGGAGTGCACGAGTGTGAGGGGCATAGGACACTTACAAAATGGTGGTGTTATGTCACTTCCAGGGTTTAGAGCAGGTCATTTCCAATGCAAGGGGTGGGGACACAGGTTCAATCACATGTCATTTCCTGTGCAAGGGGGAGGAAGATGGGTTCAAGTGTATGTCATTTTCAATGAAAGTGGGTTGGGCCAATGCATTTAGGGAGGGACTTCTGGTTAAAAAAGGGACACTTCTGATTGGTCCATTTTAGGCCACGCCCACCTGTCAAATGGTGTGGCATGTGCTGATTGGCTGAAATTTAACATTTGATGAGATACATGAACTTATACTACTTATACCCACAGGCTCCATTGAGAAAGAAGCCACCAAAGAGCAGAAGAAAAGCACCTTCTAGTTAAAAAAAAATAGGAAAACAGTTCAAAACTGTGCTGCAGGTTCCTACTAACAACCATTAATAACGGCCTTTAAATTTAGGCATATAAGTACACAATTACCAGTTGATTTTGCATTCATTGATATTATTGATATTCACCTGAAACTCTACCTGGTATATTCAATTTTTCCACTGGGTCAAGAAATTACATCAACACACTTCAAACATTGGGCATCATTTTATGCAACTAATTAAGTATATCCCCATAATTAAATCCATAGTATTGCTGCAACAAGAAGAAAAAATTACTCACCTTAGTAATTGCTTTTCTTCTCATGGAGTCTTGCTATATTATAACAATAGCAGTCAGCCACTGCAGCTGAACTGCCCCGGAGAGGAAGGAGTTAACTCCAGAAGATCTGGAGTTCTACAGTATGGCGCTTGTGCCCAAAGCTTTTCCCATCTGGCAGTTTCAAATGAAACTGTCAGATCTTTACGGCCAACATCAAAAGCGACCTGAAAAAGTCTGTGTGGAAAAACTACACTAGCCTATGGCTACCTACTAGTAGTAATAACAACAATATAAACAACAAAGAAACACCAGAACCATAATAACAAAGATTGATGGTATTATGGTTCGTTTTACCACCCTTGACAAGCACATATGAAACCCCCTTCTCCCAAGACTCAAGTCCAACAAGGGGGCAATAAAAAAAAAAAAATAACCTAAATGAACAATCTAGATCCCTAACCCAAAGGAAAACAGGGTTAGGGGAAAACTAAAATGGCATGACACAGTGCTTGCACCAATTTGCCACCTCTACCCAAGTAGGAGTTCTGAGAGGGCAGGAGGGAGGTGAGTGAATATAGCAAGACTCCATGAGAAGAAAAGCAATTACTAAGGTGAGTAATTTTTCTTCAAACACCATGAAGTCTTGCTATATTATAACAACAGCAGATTACACAGCAGTACTCCATGGAGGAGGGTCAGAACCTACTTAGAAATAGGCTCTGAAGCACAGCTGTGCCAAACCGAGCATCTCTCCTGACTGGATATCCAGGAATAATGCTTGGTAAGGTGTGAACTGTCTTCCAGGTAGCAGCTTGATAAATCTCCAGAATAGGAATGTCTCTAGCAGCCGCTAGAGACGAGCTGTACCCTCAGGAGTGGGCCTCAATCCTGAGGGGGTATTTCTACCCAGTTTCTGATAACAAAATTGTACAAGAGACAATCCACCTTGCAATTGTTCTCTTAGTGGCAGGTTTCCTTTGCCAACCTCGCCATAGGTAAGAAACAGTTGGAGGATTCAACCTATGACCTCTGGTGCGCTAGATAGTAACTTAATGCCCTTTTGATATCCAAGCTGTGCAGTCTCCTCTCACCTGAGGAAGAATGCTCAGTGAAAATACTGAGGGAGATAGATTGATTCAGGTGGAAATCAGAAACCACCTTAGGCAAAAACTTTCTATTAGTCCTAAGGACTACCTTATCTCTGTGGAAAGAGATAAAATCTTCTTCCACTGACAGGGCCTGTAACTCACTTATGCGTCTGGCAGAGGTGATAGCTACTAGAAAAACGGTTTTCCAAGTTAAATACTTGAGTTCTGCTGAAGACAGAGGCTCAAAAGGAGGTTGCATTAACTGAGCAATGCAAATATTCAGGTCCCAGGCGGGAGCTGGTTCCCGAAAGGGAGGGTTAGTGTGAAGTAACCCTTTAAAAAACTTGGAGAACACAGGGTGAGAAGAAAGGGAGGCAGGCTTCCCTGCTGACACAAAAGCAGAGACAGCTGCCAGATGAACCTTCAGGGTAGCTGGTCTAAGGCCTATGAATTTAGATGGACCAAATAGTCCAAAAGAATGGAAGATCAGCAGATTCTGGGGTAATCTGCCTCTCAGAGCACCAGATGGAAAACCTCTTCCACTTAGAATTATAAGTGGTTCTAGTGGAAGGCTTCCTTGAAGCCTTTTAAATATCCATAACACCTTGAGAAAGGTGTAAATCAGCAACTTAGCTCCTCAAGAGCCAAGCCTTGAGGTGGAGGGACTTGAGGTCCGATACCACACCTCCCTGTGCACAGGCCAGTAAGTCGTGAACTCTGGGCAGGCTCAGGGCAGGTGGACTGTCAGGGACAGGAGCAGAGGGTACCAGGCTGTCTGGCTCAATCTGGGGCAATCAGAATCACTCTGCAAGGTTGAGATCTGATTTTCACTAGTACCCTGAAAAGGAGAGGAAAGGGGGGAAGCATACAGGAACTTCCCTTCCAATCAACAGAAAGGCATCCAGAGGACTGAGCCAGTACTGGAGGCCTGCAGCAAAAAAGAGGAAGTTGGTGGTTGTCTCAGTCATGAAAAGATCTATCTGAGGAGTGCCCTAACTGGCAAAGACGGACCCCAGTACTTTGTGGATTCAGAGCCCATTCGTGATGGCCCTGAGAAATTCTGCTGAGGGCGTCCGCCAGCACATTGTCCTTCCTGGGAGATGAACCGCTATCAGGGAGGTGTTCAGGGAATAAGCCAGAGACCACAACTTCATTGCTTGTGCACAAGGCTGAAGACCGAGTGCCCCTTTGCTTGTTGATGTACCACATTGTGGTGGTATTGTCTGTCCTGACTTGAACCACTTTTGTTCTGGACAGAATCTGAAAAGATCCAAGAGCTAAAAGACAGCTCTGAGTTCCAGAAGATTGATGTGGAGCAGAGATTCCTGAGGAGACCACACTCCCTGAGTGGTAAGGTCGCCTGTGAGCCCCCCACCCTAACAGGGAGGCATCCATGGTGAGGGTCAGGGGAGGAGAAATGGGAATGAAGGAACCCTTGTTTCAGATTGCTTGATCCTGCCACCAGTGTAGGGCCAGGATCAGGGATTGAGTAACTGGGACCAATTTGGTAAGGGGTCCTTCCTCTGAGACCAATAGGGCCTCAAATGGAACTGAATGTCCCTCATCTGGAATCTTGCTCCTGCACAACAGCTGTGAAGCAGCCATGTGTCCGAGGAGTTGCAGGAAATGCCTTGCTGGTCGAGAGACCCGCAGGGTAAAGGAGGATGCCAGCGATGAGTCTGTCCACCCTTTCCCGAGGGAAGAAAGGCCCTGGCTAACCTTGTGTCTAATTCCCAAGGCCTATGAAAGTTAGGACCTGAACTGGTTCCAGAACTGACTTTTGGTAAGTTTAGCAGAAATCCAGAGAAGTGAGAAGCTGCTGGGTGACTTGTAAGTGGATTACTTGACCTGAGACTGACCCACAATGAGCCAGTCGTCCAGGTAGGGAAACACAGCAACCCCTTGCCTTCTTAAATGAGCCACACACAGCGAGACATTTTGTGAATACCCTTGGCAGAGGTAAGGTCAAGGGCATTGCCCTGAACTGGTAGTGGCCTGAGGGCAGTTCGAACCTGAGGTACTTTTGTGGGAAGGCCTGATCAGAACATGAAAATAGGTATCCTTGAGGTCCAGGGAAGCTAGCCAGTCCCTGGTTTTAGGGAAGGCAATATCATGCCAGGGTTAACATTTTGAACTTTGGTTTCAACAGATGCTTGTTCAAGTATCTTAAATCCAGAATGGGCCGCCATTCTCCTGTCTTTTTGGGTAAGAAAGTATCTTGAATAAAGCCCTTGCCCTGATGGCAAGGAGGAACCTTTCCACTGCTTTGCAGACCAGAAGAGAAGAAACCTCTGCTTCCAAAGCAAGGGCTTCGAAGGACTTGTAGGGGAAATGCCTGGCTCTCATCTTTGGAAAATATTTGAAGCTGAGAATCAGACCCTGCCTATTACCCAGAACCCATCTGTCCGGGTTAGGGACAGCCAGCTCTGGCTGAAATAGGCCAACCTGCCCCCCACTGGTACAGGAGATCGGCTCTGGGCACCCCATCAGGTGCCTGCTTAGCAGCAGTTTTAGGCTGAGGGAGGGAGACAGTCTACTAGCGCCACGCCTACCCCTGCCTCTGAAGAAACCTTCTGTGAGACAGCAGAGGAGGCTTGAAATTGGTAAAAGGCCTGAAAAGGGTCTGCCTCTACCTCTGGGAGCATGCCTTTGTGGCATGGCATGCTTCTCCTTAGCCTGGGCACTTTTGTAGGTAGTTCTGTATTCATCCATCTTTTTCATATAATTTCTGTTTGCTCCCAAACAGAGAATTTCCACTACAGGAAAATCCATAGCCTTTGACTGAGTATCTTGGGACAGATTAGCATCTGAGCCATGCCAACCTACGGAAGCTACAGAAGTGGCCATGACCCCAGAGGAAACATCATTAACATCAACAGCAGTATGAAATTGAACTTTAGAGGCTTCAATGCCATCAGCATCCACCTGTTCTAACTCACTAGCCAGCTGGCCATGGGCCTGCTTGGCTAACTGCAATACTGTGTCCCACCCAGATTTCTGATATTCAGCCACATAAGCTCATATAATTTGCCTGCCTGAGTCCCAAAGAAGCTGCCATATACTGTTTCTTCGCCATGGCATCAATCTTCCTAGAACCTTATCAGGAGGATGTGAGGCCAGAGGAATATTAGCCTTGTCACAGGCTGCAGCTTGTACCACACCCACATGACTACACTGCTCAATAAGGAAGTCTGTATCCGAGCCTGAAAAGTATACCTTCTGTCCATTTTTTTATCTACAGGAGGGACAGAATGAGGATTTTTAAAATCTTTGTTGTTTGCTTCCTAAATGACTTATGCAAAGGAATAGACAACCTCCTAGACTCTGGAATATCCATCATTTCCACATAATCAGGCTCCTCTTGTCATCCACAGCCTCCTCAAAGGAAGCTGGAGGGTTTCTGCAACCTTTGTAAAAATAAAGAAAGAAGGGACTCAGACAGAATAGGGGAGATTCTAAAGGTCTGTCTGGAGAAATGCCCGTTCGATGGGCACGCTCCAGACCCTCCCAGCCACACATATATTGATCAAATTCTCCTCCCTCCTGTGGTTCATAAAAACCTCAACTTCAAAATCCTGAACCACTGGGACTGAACGAACCAACCTTTACCAACTGTTGGTGGTTCTACAAATCCCTGAGACAGTGACTGGACAATCTGAATGGCTTTAGCTATCTCCGCAGCAGTTGGAGACACAATCTGGACTCCAAACCTCCTGATTTCTTTGTCTTTACTTGGGACTGGTTCCTCTGAACCAGTCTTCTTTGCCCGAGGAAGTCTCGCCTGGTCAGAGGGCACCCTCTGGTCCAGTGGGTACTGAACCGGCTGGCCATCCGGTCAGCTGGATCTTTTGGCTCTCGCCCTGAGCCGCCCAATCTCTTCTCCAGGGTGGCTGCAGGGAAATTTTCACACCTGGCAGTCTGACAGGAGGTGGTCAGCCCCCAGACAATAGACACAAGTGGTGTGTGGTCAGCCTTGGCAAAGGCGCCCCCACAGACATCACAGTGTTGAAACCCAGTGGGCCCGGTTTTTTTGTTGTTTCAGACATAATGTTAGCCTAACCAAAACTTTCCCTTTTGATGGCAGTGCTAGGCAAGACACCTTTATCGGTTCCTAACTGTCAATGGTATTTGAAAAAACGAATAATTTCGGTTTTTAGAACCGATAAGAACCGGAACCGCACTCTAAAACCCACAGTACAGTTTTAAAAGGCAGAAAATAAGCGATCGGTTCAAACCGAACCGATAATTAATTTTCACACAGACTTGAATTTTGTACTTACGGTTACCAGATAGAGCTTTAGAACCGAAATGCGGTAAAAATAATGACTTTTGCCGGTTCAAATGAACCGAAAACTACTCTCTTGAACCGAGAATGAACCGAGCTGAAGGAGCTGATCTCGGAGCGACTGTTCAGTGAAGCGGAGTAAAGAATCTGACAGTTTCATTTGAAACTGCCAGATAGAGCTTTGGGCACAGCGCCCTCGCGCTGCAGAACTCCAGATCTTCTGGAGTTAACTCCTTCCTCTCCGGGGCAGTTCAGCTGCAGTGGCTGACTGCTATTGTTATAATATAGCAAGACTTCATGGTGTTTGAATGGCAGTTTCTTTTACTTATCAATTAGATTCAGTTGAGGTATGCCTTGTTCCCATAATGTTCAACTAGCTTATTTTTTGGCATTGGTAAGAAATAGAAAAAAGTGTCTTGACTAAATGAGAAAAAGACCAAGGTAGAAAGGTCAGTGGGGGATGCTGCAACAGAAGGTAAAGCCATCAAAAAAATGGAGAGCAATGAGTACCGATGCCTGTAGTCTGAGTAACAAGCTTTCTGAATTAGTGGCCTTGATGGAGGAGGAACATCTGGATATCGTGGCAGTCACAGAAACATGGTACACACAAAACCATGACTGGGACGTAAACATACCAGGATACACTATCTACAGGAGGGACAGGAAGGGTAAAAGAGGAGGAGGAGTAGCTCTTTACATAAGGGAAGGAATCAAAGCAACAGAACAAAAGGGTAAACAGGGAGAAGAAGAAGCACTGTGGGTAAATTTGGAGACTGGCAATGGCACCACAATCCACACAGGGGTTTTATACAGACCCCCTTCTCAGGGGGAGGAAATGGACAAGGAAATGATAGAAAGTATACTTAGAATGGCAGAAAAAGGGGAGATATTGCTGATGGGTGATCTGAATATGCCAGATGTTAACTGGAGTGCAGTTGCAGCAGCCACTTTGAAGAGTGGGGTTATTCTAGATGCCCTACAGGGGGCATGCCTTAGACAACTAGTATTGGAGCCCACTCGAGAGGGAGCAATCTTAGACCTGGTTGTCTCAAATGGAGATGAAGAGAGGATCACAGATGTAGAAGTGGGTAGCCATCTGGGAACTAGGGACCATCGAACAGTATGGTTCACAATAAACACAGCAATAGAGTCAAGCCATACAAAGGCAAATGTACTGAACTTTAGGAGGGCTGACTTTGCCAACATGGGTGAGTGCCTAAGGAATGCACTAGCAAATGAGCAGGAAGGAGGGGTGGAAGAACAATGGGGAATCATAAAAACTGCCATCACGGAGGTAACAAGCCTTTGTGTGAAGCAAATAAACAAAACGAAACAATGTAAGAAACCACTATGGTTCTCAAGGGAAGTGGCAGTAAAGGTTCAAGAGAAAAAGAAAGCATTCAGGATGTACAAGGAATCACAGAAGGAGCAGGACAGAGAACTGTATCAGTTAAAGCAAAAGGAAGCTGGGAAGGCAGTCAGAACAGCAAAGGCCCAAACCGAGGAAAAGATAGCCAACTCAGTTAAGAAGGGGGATAAAACCTCTTATAGGTACATCAGGGAGCGAAGGAAGACCAAGGGAGGGTTAGTGAGGCTTAATAAAGAGGAAGGAGGGTGGGCAGAGGGTGACTGTGAAAAGGCAGAGATACTAAACAAATATTTTTGCTCAGTATTTACAAAGGAAGAGGGGAGGTACCTAAAACAAACAGTAGAAACACTCTGGATACAGAGGTTGATACCAGCCCATTTACAGAAGAAAGGGTTCTGAAAAACTCTTAAAACTGAAGGTGGACAAAGCAATGGGGCCTTATGGGATTCATCCCAGAATTCTAAAAAGAACTAAGGGTAGAACTAGTGACACCACTGACTCCCTCAACAAATCATGGAGGATGGGGTACCCAAGAACTGGAGGAGGGCAAATGTGATTCTCTTCACAAAAGTGGGAGCAAGGCAGAAGCAGGAAACTACAGACCTGTTAGTTTAACCTCAGTGGTAGGGAAATGATGGAATCACTTCGAAGGAAAGAATTGTCAAGTATCTAGAGGCCAGAGGGCACAGGACCCAAGGCAGCATGGATTCACAGTGAGAAGGTCATGCCAGACAAATCTGATAGATTTCTTTGACTGGGTGACCAAAGTAGTAGATCAGGGAAGGGCTGTGGACATGGCCTACCTAGACTTTAGCAAGGCATTTGACACAGTCCCACACAAAAGATCAATAAACAAGTTAGCCAGCCTGGAAGTGGGTCCCAAGATGACAGTCTGGGTAAAGAATTGGCTGGAGAATAGGACACAGAGAGTAATAGTAAATGGAGTCCACTCTGAAGAAAGGGGGGTTACTAGTGAGGTACCACAGAGTTCAGTATTAGGACCAGTCCTCTTCAATGTCTTTATAAGTGACATTGCAGAGGGTCTGGAAGGAAAGTATGTCTCTTTGCAGATGACACAAAGATCTGCAACAGAGTTGATGCACAAGGTGGGGTGGAAAGGATGAGAAGGGACTTGTCCAGGTTAGAGGAATGGTCAAATGTATGGCAGCTTAGATTCAATGCTAAGAAGTGCAAGGTAATGCACCTGGGAAACAAAAACCCAGGGGAAGAGTACACAGTGCAGGGTGAGATACTAACAACAACAAAAATGGAAAGGGACCTGGGGGTAGTCATATCAGATGACCTAAAGGTGGACAAGCAATGTGAGAGGGCAGCAAGGAGGGCTGTGGGGATACTGGGATGCATAGGGAGAGGCATCACCAGTAGACAACAGGAAGTTATTATCCCTCTGTACAGACAGCTGGTGAGACCCCATCTGGAGTACTGCATGCAGTTCTGGAGACCCAATCTCCGCAAAGATATAGACAGGATGGAAGCTGTCCAGAGGAGGGCAACTAAAATGGTGCAGGGTCTGTACTGGAAGACATATGAAGAGAGACTTAAGGAGCTTAATATGTATAGCCTCAAGGAAAGGAGGGAGAGGGGGGACATGATAGAAACTTTCAAGTACCTCAAGGGAATCAACAAAGTCCAAGAGGGTAGCATCTTTCAAAAAAAGAGGTGTGCAAGAACAAGGGGGCACAATTTGAAGATGGGGGTGGCTCTGAGGTAATTTAAGGAAGTATTTTTTCACAGAGAGGGTTGTGGATGCATGGAACGGCCTTTCGAAGGAGGTTGTGGAGTCAAAAACAGTGGTGGAATTCCAGCATGCATGGGACAGTCATAAGGCAGTTCTAGGGGGTTGGGGTAGGAAAAAGTAGGCTGCTGGTTAACTATGATCTGCAGCTTATCCATTAGGTAGGGGAATGGGCAGACTGGGTGGGCCAAGTGGTCCTTATCTGCCGTCAAATTCTATGTTTCTATGTTTCTAAAATATAGTGCTAAGTTTTGCATCCCTTCGGATGAGCTGCCACAGCTGCTAATGGTGTTCTGTGAATTCAAACAAGGAAGTATACAGTGTCAATTTAAACTGTGCCTTTTTTTTCCATCAAATTCAGTGAGTTTCTTTTTGACACAGGTAGGAAATAACTAGAAAAAAACAAAGTGCTAAGCCGACGTTAATGGCACTATGTGAGTTCAGACAGGAAGTACGCAGTGTCACTTTAAGTCTGCATCCATTGATTTCCCCCTCAAACCTGCCCAATATTTTTTCTTTTAATTCACTGCAGTGACAGAAAGACATGTCAGCATCAATTTATTTTGGCATATAATCAGTATGTTTTGCTTCCTTCTTACAACCATCAGTTATCTCACTTCTCGACACATATTTAAAAAGCCCCTTGCCGATGTACAGTACCAGCCACACTGATGTAACAGAAATATCAGCTTCCTCTACTTATGTTTTTAGTCCATTGAGACGTATCTTTTCTCCTTCAATGAGGTCTGACAAAATAATATTTGCCACTATCAACTGCAGCAAAATGATTGACAAGGAAACATGCCTCCTGCAGCTCAGCTCAGCTCAGCTTCTTCCTCTGTCTTCACACGCGTTAGTGCGCAGCCATCTTGCTCTGCTTGCTTGTGAGTTACCGCCTCCTTATATTTATTAATGATCTGAGTGGCTTTATTTTTTTGGAATCCTGTCCCACCTAATTTTGTTGTTATTTACAATTTCAATGGATTCTTCTATAATTCTTGTGATCTTACCTTTACATTTCTGAAAGATTATAATTGGCATGTGGTCACTCTCTGATCTCTGGATATTTTTAGGTCTGTGAAATCATGAAAATCTACAGGGGATGCAATAATGTAATCAATAGTGGAGAAGCTCGTATAATTTGTACAGGTTGTTCTTCCCTCCCTGTCAGATGGGAATCCCCCATTGTATATAATCGGATGTAGGGAACCTAATAGTGTTTCCATGTATTTTTGTGTGTCTGATTTTTTTTTTTTTTTGTCTAATGATTTCCTTTTAGGGATATTAAGGGACTGAAGTATGCTTGAACGGTTTTTCTGAGGGACAGAGTTTCCATATCTGATGTTAAAATCCCCAAGCAATATTGTATCAACGCAGTTGAATTGATTTTGTAACAGCTAAGTAAGCCTTAATGACTGAGACAGGAGGTCATTTCAATCAATCAGTCATTCACTTTATTTAACCAGGCATAAACACCATTGAGCAAACTCATTTTCAAGGTGGTCCTGGGCATTAATACAATACAGTATACTTCATAAGATTACAATTACGGTGGACAACGGTGCAAAAAAAAAAAGGAAAAACATTGTGAAGGTGCCAGTCAATATGGGCCTATACATACTGGTCAACATAATTAACATGCAAAGGTACATAATGATAAGCTTTACTGAAATGAGAAGAGACAACAATCCCATATAGTCTCAGCTAAGTAAGAGCTCAT
Organism: Neoceratodus forsteri; assembly: GCA_016271365.2. Lineage (NCBI taxonomy): Eukaryota > Metazoa > Chordata > Ceratodontiformes > Ceratodontidae > Neoceratodus > Neoceratodus forsteri. The sequence continues at coordinate 1,271,754,651 of CM057450.1, read as the reverse complement.
ACCTAAATGATAAAAAATAAGGAGGTATTAAGGAATAGGGTGGAAACTGGGGTGAAAGCGTAGGCAGCCAAAAGGGAGGCCAGAATAGGTAAGGTAGAGAATAGGCAGGGCCATCTTGGTTTAAGGGAACTAGGGTTGTAGGTCCTAGGTTTCTGTTGTTAGGAATGTGGGGTGGATGAGATACTTAGGCGTAGGATTTGAGAGTGGCACCCGGGACTTAGTGGTGGGCTTCCCACCACCCAACCATGCATTAATGCCTGGGGAAATGACCTGTTGAGGTCATTAAGGCACTTGTAATATGGCTCTTGGTGTGGTTTGTGGTGTTATTTGTTATTAGATTAAAGAAATGTACAATGTATAAAGGAGTAAAGTAATCTTTATTTAGGTTTTATTGCTGTAGTTATAGTAATACAGTTTGAACAATGTTTAGTTTTTAATACTAAAGTCAAAGTAAAAATTTTTTGTTTGTTGTTACTGATGTGTTTATCAATGTTGTACTACAGCATATTACGTGCAACTGTTTTGAAGTTACTGTCACTTATCAAGGTAAATTTGTTGACTGGGTCGCAGTTATGTGAGTAGGGTTGTCATTATATTCATGACACTGTTCATTGTAGAAATGTAATTATTGAGAACAGTTGCCATTTCATTAAAGTCATGGAACGGTGTTTGTGACATCACTGCAAGGTTTGTTTGAGACAGTTTGTCGTTTACATTTGTAGAGAGAAATATTTTGAAATCTGTTTTAAAAGTAGTGTTTCGTTATTTCTGGTATTTTTGGTTATATGATGCTGTACCTTTATTGTGTGCGAGGTACCCGGAAGTATTTCATCTAGGGTGTCCGTAGTAGTTGAAATTGATGGGGCCATTAATGGTGAAGTTGGACAGTTGGTATAGATTATTTATAGATCTGTGAGGATCTGTGTTGTTTGGTGAGTAATCTACGTGTTCAGTTTTGGTGCTTTTGGTTTGGCTGCTAGGCTGTACTGTGATATCTGAGTGTTGTTTCTTATTCACCCGTTCTTCAGTGTTCTGGGTCATAGTAAAGTTTTCTGTGAATGAGTTTTGTTTGGGTGGTTCCGTGTAATGTTGAGTCGCTGATGACAGACTGTGGAAGTCGTTTTTGCTTGGGTTTAGTTTAACTGTTTGAAGTGGTGGTGTGGAGGATTTTTTGACAGTTGTTTCATGTGCTTTATTTTCTGTTGGTTTGGTAAGGTTTTGATGTGTTTGTCCAGTCAGGATTTCAGACCATTTTTTCTGGTCAGATGTAGTAGGGGTCCAGTAACTTTGAAGACTGGTCTCGCATCTATGTCCTGTAACTGACATAATTTCTCTCGATGCGAGACCAGTCTCTGACAGAGGATGTACTGCTGTGGATCGAACTGAGTGGTTTGTGTAGCGCTGTGAAAGTTCACTGTCTGTCGATATTTGGGTCATCATTTTGCCTAGATAGTTATGGCCCATCAGCTGTTTTGAAAACCATATTTGGTTTTGGCAAGGGTTTCTTGTTTTAGCTTTAGAGGGTATAGGTAGAACACAGTGGCGTTAGGAGGGCAGCAGTAACAATATTCTTTGAAAAGGGATACTGGACAGTGTTTGCTTTCGGGAATACTGTATAGGATATCAAGGTGACATTCTTTGTTTTTTTCATTGATGTCTGCATGATTTTTAGTTGCTTTGTTGAAGGCTAATGAGATGTATTCGTTTCCAAATTCATCCATTTTTATGTTAAACAATGAGTGTTTCAGATTCCGTGTGCTTTCCCTGCCTCTTCGGGCTAACCCTAATTGAATTTCAAACCATAATCTTCATACCATTCCATAGGGTGTTTCTGGATTTCATTTGGCAGCAGATCTGATTTTTAGTATGTCCATGTCTGTTATTCTGGGGTGGTGAGAAGCTGTGTCTTTACCAGCACGGCGGTATTCCTTTAAGACCACTAGAAACACATTATTTGCCCTTTGAAACATTGGGTCATTTGTTATATTGATTTTGCGGTTTATTTCAATACTATTCATGTATCTGTTGAGACCTGCTCATAAAGATATAAATGAACTGATGCTGTATGCTTTGCTGTGTTCTGTTCGGACTGTGTCAAAGAATTCTCTTAGCAGATTGGCTAAATTATTCATCGTGATTGTTTTCATGTCAGCTTTGTAATTATTGAAGTTTAACCAGTCTGTGAAGACGTAAGCCCATGTAGGCGTTTTCTGTGTATTCATTTCACATTTTTGTTTTTCAAGCTCGTCTAGTTGTTGCTTTGAAATGTCTACATGTCTACTTCTTTTGGAGTCCTGCGGTTCTGTGTTTATGTTCATGTGTTTTCTTTTGCATTTTTGTTTTCCTGACTTGTTCGTAACGGTCTCAGTAATGGTTCATGATGGAGTCAATATTTGAGATGTGCCATCCATAATGCTGCTTTGGTGAGTGTTCTCTGCTTCTTCTTGTTCCGAGTTTAATGTGAGGAAATCAGGTATATAATAGCCGAATTGTTGATCTACATAGCGTTCTATTCTTATAAGACTGCACAGAGAAAACATTGTTGTATTTTCCATTTTGTTGTTTCGTAGTAATCCGTTTTAGTTTTATTAGATGTAGTGACTGTTTTGGGTACGAAGGGTACTTATATGGTTGGTAATTTGTTTCACCCGTTGTTGTCTTGTTTGTCTGCGGCAGTGTGCATTTCTAATGCATTAATGACCGTTTACTTTTGTGTCATGGGAGTGTGTTTAAGCCTATGGTTGTGCTGCATTTTCGGCACAGATTTGTAGCCATATTACAAATATCTTTAATGCTGTTATTAAAAACGTGTTTCCGGCCCCCCACCACCATCACCAGAATCAGGTACCACAACTTACCAGCACCTCCCCCCCCCAGGTCTGGACACTGGGTTCTGACCCCTAGCTTCTATCCCCTTCCCTTTCCTCTATTACTCACAAGCCTGGGTTCCTTTTCCCCCAGCCCATGTTGCCTACCCTCCTTCCCTTTCTGCCACCCCTTCTCCCCTTCTGCTCCCCTTTTCTCTCCCTTTCACTGGGTGACTTGCTGCTCCACACCAGGGCACCTTCCAGCCCCCTGGACAGAGACTGCTGCCCTTTTGCAGCTCCCTCAACCCCAACTGGTGCCCAGGACACCAACTGCACCTATCATGCTCCCTTTATCTGCTGTGCCACATGGGGCTGCCCTACCTTTTGTCATATGGGCAGGTGGGTGGGGAAATTTCCCAGCAAAAGAGGGCTCAGTAAGGGTTACCGGCCCTTAAATACCCCCTTAGGACCCCTGCAAGCCCCTCCCACCAACCAATGCCCATCGAGCTCCTAAACCTGGTCATTTGACCAACCTTTGATGTCACTCCTCCCCCACCTCTCTTCTTCCCTTGCTGTCTTTTTTTTTTCCTGTTGGGTCCATATGACAACTGGGCCTGCCTTTTATTGGCAAGCTTATTTGTCCTATGATCCCCCACAGAAATAAAACTCTCACCACACCTGCTAGATTGGATGCTTGTTGACAACAATTTATTAAAGGCACACAGCTAGTGTTTGCATTGCCAATCTTTTTTAATCATTCAATACAGTGAATACATTAGTCCGATTCTTTAATCTGGCACTTCCTTCATTCTGGGTCCTTTTCTCCTTGCTTGCTGTCCTTTGAGGTCCAGACACTCTGATCCACCCCCCCTCACCATCACCAGATCCAGGTAGCACAACTTACCAGGACCTCCCTCTAGGTCCGGACACTGGGATCCTACCACTAGCTTCTATCCCCTTCCTCCTCCCCCATTACTCACACACCCGGTTCCTTTGCCCCCAGCCTGTGTTACCTATCCCTCCCCTTTCTGTCACCCTTCTCCCTTCCTGCTTCCCTCCTTTTTCTCCCCCCTTTCACTAGGCAACTTGCTGCCCCCCACCAGGGCACCTTTCATCCCCCAGGACTGAGAATGGTGCCCTTTTACAGCTCCCTCGACTCCAACTGGGGCCCAGGACATGAAATGCACCTACCATGTCCCCTTTATCTGCTGTGCCACATGGGGTTGCCCTACCTTTTGCTGTATGGCTGAGTGGGTGGGGAAATTTCCCAGCAAAAGAGGGCTCAGTAACGGTTACCGGTCCTTAAATACCCACTAAGGATGTCAAACTAGGACCCCTGCAAGCCCCTCCCACCAACCAATGGCCATTGAGCTCCTAAACCTGGTCATTTGACCAATCTCTGATGTCACCCTCCCCACCTCCTTTCTTCCTGTTTTTTTTTTTTCCTTTTGGTTCCATATGACAACTGGGCCTGCCTTTTATTGGCAAGCTTATTTGTCCTATGATCCCCCACAGAAATAAAACTCTTACCACACCTGCTAGATTGGTTGCTCGTTGACAACAATTTATTAAAGGCACACAGCTAGTATTTACATTGCCAATCTTTTTTAATCGTAGCAATATTCAATTCAGTGAATACATCAGTCCGATTCTTTAATCTGGCATTTTCTTCATTCTGGGTCCTCTTCTCCTTGCTTGCTGTCCATAAGGGTCCAGACACTCTGATCCAGCCCCCCCACCATCACCAGAACCAGGTACCACAACTTACCAGGACCCCCCAGGTCCGGGCACTGGGATATTACCCCTAGCTCCTATCACCTTCCCCTTCCCCACATTACTTGCATGCCTGGATTCCTTTGCCCCTAGCCTGTTATTGCCTACCCCCATCTGCCACAAACTTCTCCCCCTCCCATTCCCCCTCTTTTTTCCACTGACCCATCTCCAGCTTGCAAAGGATGATGGGGCTCCCCCCTTGTGGACTAGTACCTTAGGCCCTTTTTTGCTATCTCCCCCACTGGGTCCCTAATAGATCTCAGGAAGAGGTACATGCCAGAATCTAACAAGTGCACCCTATCTGACCTGTATATGTCTCCGTGATCAAAAGCAATGTCCCTGTATTATATGTGCACCGCCCCATCTCTATCAATGCTTTTGCCACTTTCCTGTTCAGCCATTTTCTCCCCTTTTCTACTCCCCTGACCTCCTTGGCTCCCTGTGGGATGTGATCTCGGACCAGCCAATGACCACCCCAGCCACCAGCCTTTCACCCTTTCTAGATCAGCCATTATGGCCTGCACCAGTTCCCTCCATGGAGACTCCCCTAGGTCATTCCTCCCAAATGTATTATTATACAGTCTGGCTTGCTCCATTGCAACCTCAGCTCCTCCAGCAGAGGCATCAGTTGTGCCCACTTCATGCCCCTGATGCCCTTCCACTGCACTCTCATGTGTTCCATGCTTGGTCACAACTTCATCCTGCTGCTCCTGGATGCTGCAAACCTCTCTGCCCAATAGATGAAAGAGTGCCCCATGATCCATACCCTTCACTTGAAGCCTGCCAGGGGAGAAAGAAAACAAAAAGGTGAGCCATCAACACTCAACACTCTCACATACCTCTTGTAGCAACTGGATCACCAGCATCCCACCTGTTTCACTTCAGCCTCAGATATCCCCCTGGCCACAGCCTCTGATGCTGCCCCTATCTAGAATGAGTGTGGGGCAAACTCATCCAGATCCTCCCCTATAAATGCTGTGGCTTTTTTGAGGATACCTCCTGACCTGAAAGCTTGTCACTGGGCTGCCATCCCCATGGCAGAACCACACACCACCGCTTGACCTCTGAGCTCTCCCATATTCCTCCAGGGCTGACACGGTGCATACTTCCCCTTGCTGCTGTCTACGTAGTGTCACTGATGCCCCCTTTCCCGTTTGGTCTATCTTGGACCTGGGCAGGAGGATGACCACCCTGCCCCTACCCCATTCAATGTTCTCCCTCTGCAACCCTTGCGCAGCCGCCAACTTCCACAGGGCCACCACTTCCCCCAACCTGAAGGCTCCTCTGGCCATCACTGTGAAAACTGCCTTGAATAAAAATGCCTCCTTTGCCAAGGTACATACATGCTTCACTGCCTGTATTACCTTCTTAAGCAGCTGACCCATGATTAGCCACCTCCAATCTTTCCTCTCCCCTTGACCCCTCTGCCATCTTGCTACCATCCACTTCACTGTTCTCCCTGTGGTGGCATCTGGCTATCCCCTATCCTTACACATCCAGCCTATGTCCACCAGGTGGACCACCATGGTGGCATGGGCCATCCTTTCTTCCCATCTGTCCACCGCATACTGCCTCACCTGGTCCTCCAAACCTGGCCCATCCACTTCCAACCTGGATCTAGCCCAGAATTCCTGAAACTCCACCCATGCACTTTCATACACTCTCAGGGTGTTGGCTGACCATGACCTTTGGTACAACACCCTGGCTTTATCTCTCTACTCTCCCATAGCTGCTCTGGGACCCTGGTCCTGTGTGTAGCTGCATGCTGGGCCAGCTCCAGGAACCTGTCCAGCTGTAAATTGGAAAGACTGTCAGCCATATCATTCTGGAGCCCTTCTATATGCTGCGTCTTAAATGATAAGTTCAGTTGCAACCCCAGGAGCACCATGTGGTGCAGCACCCTGACCACTGTATCTGTACTTCCACTTCACCTGTTCACCACTTCTACTACCCCTTTGTTGTCACACCAAAAGAGAATGTTCTTCCCTTTCATCCTCTCGCCACTTATCTCCATGGCCACCCAGATGGGAAATATTTCTAAGAAGGTAATGTCTTTCAGAACTCTCTTATCCCTCCAGTGTACTGGCCAAGCTTCCAATACCCACTCCCCCGTGAAATACAGTATGCTCCCATCCCTAATGCCCCTGAGGCATCCGTGTATAGTTCAAGCTCAGTGTTGTAAGCCCATTCTTCTTGCCAAAATGTCACCCTGTTGTATTTTTCTAGAAAATCTCCCTAGACTTCCAAGTCTTGCTGGATCCCTTTAGTGATATCCACCCAGTGATGTGGCTGCTTCGCCTTCCCAGTGGCCCTCCCTAATCCCATGGTAAAAGCCCTGCCTGGGCTCATGGCCTTGTAAGCAAAATTAAGGTGCACCAGTAGTTGTACTTGTACCAGCAGTACCCTTCTCCTCCCCGTCACCTGCACTAATAGCCCCCTGAGCCAGGATACCTTGTTCCCTGGCAGGCAGAAATACTCCTGCTCTGTGTCCACCTCAATCACCAAGAATTCCAACTTGCAGGCCGGGTCCTCTGTTTTCCCTTTCGCTAACAGGACTCCTATATTCCCACATAACTCCTTAAAGTCCGCTAACATTGCTTGAGTCTCTGCCTGGCTGCCCCCTATGAGTAGGAAATCATCCAAGTAGTGGACAACCCTTCTGCACCTGTATCTCGCACTGAATACCCATTGAACCCAAGAGCTAAATGCCTCGAAGGTCAAACAGGCCACTGAGCACCCCATTGGCATGGTCTTGTCAAAATACAGGCCGGCCTCAAATTGGAAACCCAATAAGTCCCAAACATTGGGTCCAACCAGCAGCAGCCGGAATGCTGACTCGATGTCCATCTTTGTCAGCCAGGCTCCCACTACTGCCCTGATCAGTACTACCACCTGATTCAAAGAGGCATATGAGACTGCCCTTAGGTGCTCGGATATCCCCTCATTCACCGATGCCCCATTCAGGTAGGCAAGGCGGTGGATGCGCTGGACTTCTCCTGCTGCCTTCTTAGGCACCACACCCAGAGGTGACACCCAGATGTTAGGGCACAGGGGCTCTGGGAGAGGCTCCTCTACCTGCCCCACTCAGACTTCCTTCTGTATTTTCACCTGCACAATGCCCTCCTTACCCTTTACCAACCCCAAGTTATTTGCCCTCATCCCCATCCATCCTCCTTTGAAACCCAGAGGAAAACTCCTCCAGAAACCCTCCTGCAGTAATTCAGCCCCCCTTTTTATCCAGGTATTCCTGAGTCCAGGCCTCTACCACCTAAAGAACAATGGGTGTGAGTGCCAGAGGAAATCCCCGGCACCCCTCACCCCCTGTCCACTCAATTCCACCCATAATTAGAGTTGTACCCTCCCTTACCATGCCCCAATCAACTTCCCGCTCCCCCCACCCTCCCCAAAAGGGCTGCTCCTGCTACTGCCCATCCCATGGTGTAACCTTGTCTGCAGCTTGTCACCGGGTGTGACCCACTGCACCAGGAGCAAACATGTCTGAATTTGCAACTGGCCCATGTGCATGATGCCCTGTTAAAACCCCAACAGGTCTTTGCCCCCACAGCCTGGTTGACTTTCTTACTGTGGTCCCCCACCGAACCGCTTGCTGGCCCAGATAGAGTCTTCACCCAGAGCTCAGAATGGGCGCAGTCCCACCTCAGGTCCCCTTTCACTGCCATCCTTTTCCAGAAAGCCTCATCATAGTTTAGCCACCCATACCCCACTTTTGCCTTATAAGCATCCCTGTTGATCATCGTATAAGTCAAGAGGGGAATTGCCAACTCCAGTTGTTTCTCCAATACTAAGGTACTGTATATCAGTAAACCTGCTTGCCATGTATCTATGTTCTTGCCTTTGTACTTGGCCTCCTCTTCTTTGTGCCTGACTACCTCCAAAGCTACTGCCATTTCCGACTTCCCCACTGGCTCCTTCTGCTCATATTTCTTGGCTATATCTTCTTCCACCAGACCAAAGATGTCCACATACTCCCTCTTCCATATCTTGTCCTTAATTGATGATGGCACATGGTTCCCCAATGTGAAACCAGGTGGACCTTCATAGGACTTCTTTCCCCCCGCCTTATTCCCTGTGGCCCTTGCACTGTCCTTGCTCCACTTCTTTATTGCTTGCAATGCCCATGCCATCTTCTCTACACCTTCCTTCCTCCCTTCTCTATGTCACCTAGAAGCCCTTCTAAATACTCCTTTAGATCAGCGTCATTCATAATATCTCCATCATCCTTACCCCCGTTCGGTCCTGGCCAGCAAGGTGCTGGTTCCAGCTCTGGAGCTGGGGCAGGTAAGGGGCTGGGCCCCGCTCTTCTCAGCCTCATCCCTCTCCTTCCTCTTCTTCGATGCTTCTTCCTCCGCCTCGTATCACTTGGCAATTTCCACCAGCTCTGTCATCTGACTCATCAACTTGGTTGCCTCCTCCGTCATCTTGGCGCTGGATACTGGGGCTCTTTTAGGTGCCATCTTCTACAATCTTAGCTGGTACTAGGAGTTGAAGGTTGACAAAATGAATGCTGCATCAGACCCCCATTTTTACCCCCCCCCACCGACTTGCCACCTTCGAGCCCCTGGCTCCCTATGTGCGCCTTTGTCCTCTGAATCCTGCTCACATTAACAGGTGCTTACCTATTTCTGCCACAGTATCTGCATATACTACATTCAGAGCTTCCTGCTTGCATTAATTGTAAACATCAAGCCACCTATTATGTGATGGTCTTAGGTATCACTAATGAAACGTTTTGGAACTTGCCCCTGCTGGGGTCTAGATATCCTTCTAATCTTATTGGACAGCTTCTATTTCTTCCTATCAATATGCACTTTGCAATACAGAGAAAACAGCATATCTTTGTCATTTGCTTTTTTTTTTTTTTTACAGCACCTGCGAAGGACACTGACAGCAAAATCAAGTGTCATGTGCTCCCCCTTCCTCCCCCATGTGCTTAAGTTTCTTTTTTGGTCCACACATGCTCCAGCTAACCATGATGCTCCCATATCCGCATCTGTGCTAGCCTTGCAACTAGAGTCCAGCATTATATCTCCCAATACCATCAACCGACCTTCCTTTCAGGAAAAAACAGCCTAAAATGCTGCTCCTTATCAACTGCCTGCATCTTCTCCATAATATTCCAGGCCTTCTCATGTGTCCCTACAGCCTTACCTGCCGCCTGTGTAGTACTATGCCTCCTACCAAACCATGCCCCTGCGCAAGCAGTGTCTCTGCCTTGTCCATTCCCCGGTCCTGCGATCTAATGATGCTTCCAATACCTCATACATTAAGCGATTAATTCCCATCTGATTCCATGGGTAGGCCCATATTTTCAAAGCGTCCGTAAAGCTTGTTTTCTTGTCCCCAATATTTCTCTCACTACTGGGGGCCTGAAACCTTGTAGGTGGTGCCCAGGCCTCTTTGAACCCTGTAGCATGCTTTCCTGTCACCCAGCTAGGCCTCTGTCCTCCGCTGCCACAGCAGACCAGCCCTCCACTCCCGGCTCCTATAGCCGCATCCCCCTACCATGCTCTCCAGTGGTCCAGATTAAGCTATGTCCTCCCTCCTGCTTGCCACCCACAAGAGCTCCATTCTGCATCATGGCACATTCTGCCACATTGCACCCAGGCTGCACTGTCTGTTCCTTGGCTGAACAACAAAGGACCCCCTTCAACAAAGGAACACTCCCGCCAAGTCCAAACCAACACAAAAATGCCTTTGGTGGGGCCTGCCCCCTGGCCCCAACCCACCTCGTAGCACTGGTTTCTTCCTCTACTACCAAAATGGAGACCCAGATTGAGCTACACACCCCCTCCTGCTGGCCAACAATGACAGCTCCATGCTGTATCATGGCACACTGCACCACGTTGCGCCCAGGCTGCACTCTCTATTCCTTGGCTGAACAACAAAGGATCCCCGCCAGCAAAGGAAAAATCCCCGCCAAGTCCATGCCAACACAAACAAACACCTTTGGTGGGGCCTGCCTCCATGGCCCTGAGCCACCTTGTGGCACAGGTTTCTTCCCAAAACAAACACCACACTCTGTCCAGGCTGCGCAGATGCTGTTCGCTAGCCACCTTGGGACCTGCAGCCCTCTCCTGCATCGACCTTGGCCTAAATGCACCATCTGCGCCATGCTCACACTTGCATTATCCACCTTTGCACATGGGGCATGCTAGACACCTCACCAGTCTCCAGGCCATGCTCTAGGCCCACTCACCCCGCAGGCCACTTGCAGTATGCATCCTCTTGGCTTGCCCAAACAGAGACCATCATTCATTCAGTATCAGTGTCAGTGGCTCAGCAGGTAGCACACTGGCCTCTGAGGCCAGGAGATCTAAAGGTTGTGGGTCCTATCCCCACACCAGGCACTTGGGTTAAATCCCAATACTGAACTATAGTGCAGCATGAGGGGGGTACTGCACTCCTGAGATGCTGTCTTTCAGATGAGATGTTAAACCAAGATTCTATCTGCCTGTTCAGGTGGATGTTAACGATCCCATGGCACTTCTCAAAAAGAGTAGGGGAATTTTTTATTGAAGAATACATCAAAAACATATAATGTACAAATACAAAAACTATGGCATTTCATCATAAGAACAAAAACATCCTTACATTTTCAGTTACAAATAAATCACTTTCTTAATTTTCTCCTACTTTAAAATTATAATACCTTCCATCCTATATGGTCATAGTATAGTTTACCCTCCTGCTCCCTATTTAAATTTAATAAATCTTACCAACCCTCTCCACCATTTCTTTAAGATGTGTTCAGGGTTCTTCTGAAAATCTTTAGTATATACTTTGTACATAGCTTGTTCTACCAGAATACCATACATTTTGTAGGGCATCAGTTTCTGTTATAGCATCCACTGACACCTTGCTTGCCACAAATAAAATTTTAGGCAACAGAAAAAAAACACCATTAATGTACGTAATCATATTTGCTTATTAAATGTGGACAATGCCCTAATATTAAAGACTCATAAGATAAATTTAATACCCATTTCATATTCCATCTGTTAGCTATAAATCCCCATAAAGGCTGAACATACGAGCATGTGAACAGAAAGTATTCCACAGTTTCTTCAATATGGGCAATTCCTCTCCTCCTGTGCCTTGTGTTTTGCATTACCCCTTAGATTTAGATGTCCATACACTGATAGTCACAAGATTTCCCACATGTTTATGGGAATCCTGATATTATTTAGCTGTCTCAGTACTCCTTCTTGTAAAGTGTGGGGGGGGGGGCAGTTTTTAAAGTCTGGTTCTGTTGGGTGGATTTTTGACATAATATAGGTGTACAGTTGTGGTCCTGGTGTCTTACAGATTTGTGATTTATTTAGCCCCTATTTTAAGTCTCTGTACTGCTGGTTTAATGAAGGTTGGGACTTGTATCCTGGGGGGATAGTCTTGGTGGATCATTCTCGATCCATAATGCTAGGTAGCTGGAGAGGTTATTGCTAAGCCACAAATAATGTAAACTCTTGAGGTGGAACCAATCCTGTTTTGAAGTTCTGAGATATAAACAAGGTGTAAAAAAAGGAAATGGGGTCAACCATTCCTAGTCCTCCCTGGGCCTTAGGTAAATATGTAAAACACCTTTTAATCGGGTTTAACCTACTGCCCCATACCATCTGAAAGAAACCCGAATATAGTCTTGTTTACAGTATGGTAGGGGGTAGGAATATCATCGCTATATACAGGAAGGAACAGGTAATAAATTGTTTACTAATATGGACCCTTTTTATTTTGGACAACCTCCAGATCTTCCATCTGTTTACTTTGGATTCCACTCCTTGAAGTGCTAATTCCCAGTTTTCTAGGAGTAGGTCACAAGACCCTAAAAAAATATCTAAGATTTTTTTGTGTTTCAGTGGATATATGAATTTTATCTATGGTTATTGATGTATACTGCATTACCAAGGAAAAGACCTTTGCATTTATCTGTACGGTATTTAATTTAGAGTTGGAAACTTCAGAGTACTCCTGCTGTTGTTTGAGGAAAGCTGGGATCTGCTTTGGGTTGGCACAAAACAGGCAAATATTGTCTGCATATACCTGAATTTTAAGATGGACCTGTCCCTGTGACTCTTGTAATTCTTCCTATGCCTGAGTGGTGTTCAGTTTTCTAACAAATGCATCTAGAGAAAAAATATAAAGCAGAGGACTAAGAGGGCACCCCTGTCTTACTCCTGAAACAACAGTGATACCCTCTGCAATCTTTCCTTTAATGACAGGGTGTACCAGTGTCCTGTAATATAATTATTTTATTTTATTTACACAATCGGTCAGTATGTCATATTTCAGCAATGTATGAAATAAGAAAAAGTGGTGCACCCTATCAAAGGCCTTGCTCTGATCTAGAGTCAAAAGACAAACCTGCTTTCTTGTACCTCTCGTGGTAGTCTATGATATCTCGAATGATCATTAGGGCGCGCTGGATTTTTCTTTCCGGTAGGCCGTAAAACTTGGCAGGGTGGATTAATTTAGATGCTATTTTCCTAAGTCTATTGTTTAGAGATTGTGACAAAATTTTAAAGTTCGCATTTAGTAAAGTAATAGGTCTCCAATTAGAAATGTCCAATCTGCCTCCTGACTTATGTAAAAAATTAAAAGCCTAGATGTAAAATTTGAGGGGCTGACCCTTCTTGAAACAGGGAGGTAAAATCTTCTAATAAACATTTTGCCATTTTGCTGGGAAAAGTTTTATAAAACTCGTAGTGTATCCCGTCCGGTCCTGGAGAGGTCCCTAGTTTAAATTTTTTTTTATTGTTGTTTATTTTTTCTGCTTTTAGTGAAGAATTTAATTCTGACTGCACTTCTTCTGGAAGGTTTTGTTATATCTCTCTTAAATATTCAGTAATCTTCTCCTGGGGGGAGCATTACATGGGATCCCATTAATCCCTGTATCATTTTGTGTAGTCCTTCTTCTGTCTCCACTGTTCTCCCCTGTTCATTCTTTAGGTTTTGGAAGGCCATGTTGTCCTTCCTAATCTTGCGAGCCTCAAAGAGGTCATCTATCAGGGATTTTTGGGTTCCATATCGTAACTCAGCATTTAAAGTCTTTTTTTTCCTTTTTCTGGGAGGCAGTATAGTGCAGTGGTTTAAGGCTCTGAGCTGCAAATCTGGTGACATCCAGCAGACCAGACCTGGGTTTGAATCCCACAGCTTCCACCTGCATACTGTGTGACCCTGAGTAAGTCACTTAACTTCCCTGTGCTCCCAGGTTGCACCTGTAAAAAAGCTTTCAGCTTAGTGTGCTGCTCCTGGTTAAACTACAACAAAAAAAAAGTTTTTGCCCTGTCATATTGAAATGTTCTCATCTCTTCTTTTAATTTTTCTATTTGAGGGCTCAAATCTTGTCTAGAAGTGAAAGGCTCAGAGTAGAGATTTTGTAATGTGGATCTTAATTTTAAATAATGGAAAAATTGGCCCCTATTCGAGTTCTTCCCATAATTCTGAAACCATTTAGATATTTCTTGCTTTGTGTCCAGCCACCACTCATTCAAATCCTCATAGAGGTCTCTTACTGACATCCTGGCCCATAGCAGGGTAGTAACTCCTTTTTGTGTGTTGAGGTCTTGGAGAGTGGAGGTGTTCAATTTCCATCTTTTATACTGTCTAACATAATGGGGGAGGGTTTGAAAATAAATTTGTATAAGTAAGTGATTTGAAAATTCAGTGGGAATGGTTTGAAAAGAAGGGGTTGGAAAGGTCTTGGAAATAAAAAGATGATCTATTGTTGAGGTTAATTTTCCTCTTCAGTAAGTATATTTCAGGCCTTGGGACTGATACTGAACACAGTCATATGAACATACGAAATTTGCCAGCAGATAAAGGCCTAGAGGTCTATCAAGTCTGCTCGAATGTGCATCTAGCACCCCTTATTCTGCAGCTGCCCCTCCCTTCCACCCTTCCCCTTCATTAACCCTCCCCCTTGTCCTGTCCCATTCTCGTTTGAAGCAGTCCACTGTTCTACTGCATACCACTTCGGCAGGTAACGCATTCCACCCAGCCACCACCCTCTCTGTAAAAAAGTGTCTCCTCATCTCCCTCCTGAACCTTCCTCGCTCCAGTCTCATATCATGGCCCCTGGTGCCCTCCCTCCTTACTTTGAACAGCCCCTCTGTACCCGTCTTGTTTATTCCATTCATGTATTTAAAGGTTTCAATCATGTCACCCGTCTCTCCTCTCCTGCAGTGAGTACATGTTCAACTCCTTCAACCTCCTCTCATATAAGTCCCCCAGCCCCTTGATCATCTTTGTCGCTCTGCGCTGCACACCCTCCAGTAACTTAATGTCCCTCTTCAGATACGGATGCCAGTACTGCACGCAGTACTCCAGGTGTGGTCTAACTAATGACCTATACAGTGGCAGAATCACCTCCTCCCTCCTCGAGGATATACCCCTTGCAATACAACCCAGCATTTTGTTGGCCTTTGCAGCTGCCTTCCTACATTGTGCCGAGTTGTTCACTGACCCTGTAATGAGCACACCCAGATCCTTCTCCTCCTCTGTCTGGGCTAGCTGCACTCCCCCAGCTGGTAACTCCTCCTTGGGTTCTTCATCCCAAAATGCAGCACCTTGCACTTTTTGGCATTAAACCCCAGTTGCCAGGTGTCTGACCAGGTTTCAAGCTTTGCCAGATCATCCTGCAACCCCTGCCATCCCCTAGGTCATCCACCACTGTGCCTACCTTGGTATCACAGCAAACAGACTGATCTTGCTCTTGATGTCTCATGATATGTCTGCAATGAATATCCCAAACAACACTGGTCCCAACACTGAGCCCTGTGGAACACTGCTCATCACTGCCCTTGGGTGTGAGGCTCCCCACCCACCACCACCCTCTGTTGCCTTCCCTGCAGCCAGTTTCCTACCCATCTCACCAGCTTTGCACCTGCCCTGTGCCTACTAACTTCCTTCCAGCCTTCCATGTGGCACTGAGTTGAATGCCTTACTGAAGTCCAGATACAGGACATCCACTGCATGGCCCCTGTCCAGTTGCCTAGTTACCCAGTCATAGAACTCGACCAGGTTGGTTTTGGCAGGATCTGCTATGTATGAAGCCATGCTGTCTGCTGCCCTGTAGTCCTTTTGGCCTCTAGGAGGGCCACCAGCTCTCCTTCAGGATAGTCTCCATTAGCTTACCTCATGATGGATGTGAGGCTCACTGGTCTGTAGTTTCGGTTCATTCTTGGGGCCACTCTTGTGGAGGGGCACCACAGAGCCATCCTCCAGTCCTGAGGTACACACCCGAATGTAGTGAGGCATTAAATAGGTCTGCCAAAGGTCCTGCAAGGACCTCTGCCAGCTCCTTCAGTACCCTGGGGTGGATGCCATCTGGGCCTGGTGCCTTGTCCACCCTCAGTGCCTTCAAACCCTCTTGAACTCTGCTCTCCATGATTTCCCCATCTGTCACTACTTCCCCCTGCTTCTGCCATTTCTCCCATCTTGGGTGTCACCCCCCCTCTTCTCTTTAGTAAATACTGAGCAGAAGTACTCATTTAGTGCTTCCGCCTTATCGCACCCTGCTTCCACCCAACCCCCTCCTTCCTAATCCTTACTATGTGGTCCTTACA
The DNA here is from genome assembly GCA_016271365.2 of Neoceratodus forsteri. Classification (NCBI taxonomy): domain Eukaryota; kingdom Metazoa; phylum Chordata; order Ceratodontiformes; family Ceratodontidae; genus Neoceratodus; species Neoceratodus forsteri. The sequence goes on along the minus strand of CM057450.1, from coordinate 1,271,738,489 downwards.
GCTCCTTTTCTCCCTGATGTACTTAAAGAAGTCCTTCGCCCCTTCTTAATGCCTTGTGCCAGCCTGAGTTCCATAGATGCTTTGGCTCCCCTTACTGCCCTTGTCACCTCCTTCGATTCTGTCAAGTACTCCTCCCTGTCCTCCCCCCTCTGTTTTCTTGTACTTCCTAAAGGCAGCTCTTTTCCTCCTTACCTTTTCCATGACCTCCTTGCTCAACCAGATCGGTTTCTTAGCCCTAGCCTTCTTGCTCTGGGCTTTGCAGCAGGTTTTGGTTGCCTCCACTATCCCCAGCTTTATGAGCTCCCACCTCTGGTTAGTGTTCATACTAGATTGAATTCTGGCCAGGTACCCATCCTCCCAAAGTCAGCCCTCCTGAAGTCCAGCACTACTATGCCAGATTCCACTCCTTCCTTGCCCATATCCAATGTGAGCCATACTGAGTGGTGGTCACTCCCTGACAGCGGTTCCTCCACTGTAAGTTCTCTCACAAAGTCCCCATTTGCCAGCACAAGGTCAAGGGTATTTCCTAACCTGGTTGGTTCACTGACCATTTGCAGCAGGAAGCTGTCCTGGAAGGCATCCAGCAGTACCTGCTCCCTTCTGTTCCTGGTTGTTGGGGTGCTCCAGTCCACTCCTGGCATGTTGAAGTCCCCCACAATCACCACACTACCCTTCTCGCAGGTCCTCCTGATCTGTCCTGCTAGTTCTCTGTCTAACTCCTCCGTCTGAGATGGTGGTCTGTACACCACTCACATTCTAAGAATCCTATTTTTGGAATCCTGGATTTGCATCCAAAGTGACTTTGTACTACCCTCCTCCCCTTCCTCTCTTACACACTTCAGTCCTTCCTTCACATATAGTGCCACCCCCCCTCCTTTCCCAATCACCCTGTCCCTACGAAATAATCTGTACCCTGGTACAGACAGGTCCCAGTCATTGTATTGGGTGGCCCATGTTTCTGTGATGACTGCAATGTCCACCTCTCCCTCTGCCATGAGAACCTGTAACTCTGCAGTTTTCCTCCCAAGGCTCCTAGCATTAAGAGTAACCACCTTCCACCCTCCCCCCCCATCCTGCCCTCCTTTCCTACCATCACCAACAGTACTTGCCATTTGTCCTTTGTCACTGTTACGGGGGGTAAGCTCATATGGTTTCCCAACCTGTGGTCTCTGCATATCTCTTCCCCAACTGCCACCCCCCAATCCTAGTTTAAATTCCCAACTTCCTCTATGTACTCCTCCATCCTCTGTTTCAATTCCTCAGTCAATAAGCTCTGCTGTGGTTATTCATTTAGTCAGTGCATTGGTATCACAGCAGGTCTTTTTCCCATCCCTACCTGTGCTCTGATGAAGTAGGTCACAGTTAAAATCTCCCTCAAGAACCATGTGTGAAGCTGTAAATAAGTAGGGTTGTATCTGAGAAAGCAAGGCTACTCTATCTGGCTTAGGCTGTTGCCCATACACATTTATTAGTCTGTATGGCACTTGTTCCAGTAACCATCTAGAGTAAAACATCTTCCTGGAATGAGGTCAACAGTCTAAGACAATTTAAAAGAGAAGGAGGCAAAGACTATTCCTACCCCGTCTGCCCTGTCTGTTCGAAATGACCAGTAGGAGGGGTCCCACTGCCATTCTACTTTAAAGGATCGAAGCTGATATGAGGTAAACATCCAAGTTTCTTGCAGAAACCCAATACTTATGTTATTATCCATCAAATGTTGAAATAAAACATGTCTTTTAGAGGTGCTCAATAGGCTCTGGCAGTTACAAGATGCCATCACCAGTCTATTCATCCCTGTGCTGTGAGTTTATGGACTTTTTTTCCTCCTCTTTTTTTTTCTTCTTTTCCTTGTATTCTATCACTTCTTGACTTCCTCTTAGATCTTGTGCGGTGGGGGAGTCCGTTTCACCCAGATCCATGTCTGACTCTTCACCTGTAGCTGCTAAGATGGAGAAGGGGTTAGTTACCTCCACTCCCTGTGGTTCGGGGAGATTTAGTGTTCCTAGTTACTCTCCGGGGAAATGGCACTTCATTCGAGGGGAGGAGAAGGTTCCCTTTGTTCGTTCCCTATTCTCTGACTATCTGAATAACAAACATGTGGGAATTCCTCCCATGATGTCTGTCCTGGTGAAGAAGGGTCTAACTCTTCCTGTCCCTCATATTCTGCTGGTTTGTCAAGGGTAGCTACCATCCCAAGTTTTTTGTTTGAATTTCCTGAATAGAAAAAAACTCTTTGACTTGCCTCTGTGGTTGACAGTGCTTGGGAAGACCAGTCCACTTCTGAGACAGCATTTTCCATGTGCCCTTTAGGCCCTTCAGCAGCTCTCACTACTAAATTTCGATTTGCTAAAGTAATTGCAGTCCTTGTATTTCTCTTCTCATCTTTAGCACCCAGTTTCTGTTTTTATGCAGAGAAAGAGAAAAGCATGGCTTCCTTCTGAGAAGTTGCTTTTGTCTGGTAAATAATATTTCCTTTGTCTGGTTTTGTTTGTTTGGGACCTGGAGTTATCTGACCAAAGGTTTGTTTTATGTATGCACTACATTTGTCCCCCTTTTTGGTACCTGGATTAACAGAGTCAGTAGATTTAGAAAATGTTGAACTTGAGTCCTTATTTAAGTCCATTTCAGCTCTCCCATTTATTTCTTCGTCTGAGTTTCTTGTTAAAGTGTGGTCTCCTGAAATTCCTATGATCACTTCTTCCCCCAGATTTACCTCGAAAACATCACACTGAGGCTTTTGGCACACATTCTCAGCGTTGTCACTGCCAGAGGCTACATTTACTGTAAATTGTTTGTAAGGGGTTTGTTTGTACCTGAGAGGGGCATGGCCTGCGCTGCTCAGCATTCTCCTGTGATGCTGCTGCTGTGTCATTTGTTTGCCTGTCAGTCGGGCCACTCTCTCTGTCAGGGCTGGGTTCTCCTTGTAACACAGCAAGTTCAGCTTTCAGCTTCTTTGTGTAATCAGTGTGTCGGCGTCCCGCTTCCTCTAACTCGTTAATCATCATCTCTTTCTTGACTTCACTCAGGGATCATAGATCTTGGACGGGTTTTCCATCTTCATTGATGTTGCTCAACACTTCCACTGACAAACAAATATCTTCTCCATGGTCGGTCTCTAGCAATTCTGAGGTAGGGGAGGAGACCAGCTTCCTGACCTCCTGAACTTTCATCTCCATCTGTGTCACACCAGAACTTGCTCTTCTCCAACTTGCTCACAGGAAACAAGGCCCTGTGCAGGCAGAGTAGGGGAAAGTTTATTGAACAGAAAATCAGTATACATTCATGCATATTATATACCATACATCACTACAGTTACAGAAAAAACAACCAAACAACAAAGGAAAAAATAAACATACAGAATTTATGTGATTGCACTATCTGTGTCTGTTATCCATGGAAGGCCTGTCCATAATTTAAGTACTTCTTGAGTAGAGAGTCGTGTATAGTCTAGGACATAAACCTTATATAAATCCTTTACACTTTTATTAATTAATTCTATGCAAGTACTCTGTTTCTGCTGTAGAGTGAATAAACATCTTGCCATCCAGATATTCCACTTTAATACTGTAAAAAGTAAATTCAGTGTACTTGGATTCCACTTTTTCCACTGCTGAGAGAAGTGGCTATACATTAGGTTAACATAAGTGACTGTCCCAAACAGAGTTTCTTGCCACTGACCTGCTAAAAAAGTCCAAAAGTTTCCAATAAAGGAACACTTGAAAAATAGATGTTCTATTGTCTCTACTGTATTTATACATCTGGGGCGACTACATATTCTTTCATGCAACTGTTTATGTTTTTGGTTTCCTTTTCTGTTGATTTTCTCATGGCATGAAAGCCAGTGAAAGTCCTACATGTGTGCAGGTATTCTTGATGACTGCAGAAGAGTTTGCAGGGAGCTCAAATATGGGGCTGGACACTTTGCAAAAAGCTCTAATATTTCACACAATACTATTAAAAGCTGCCTATACAGTATTTTGTGCAAAGAGGCTGAAATAGTATTCTGAGAGGTAAGTTTCCACTGTTTCAACCGTGAGTAAGTTCCCTTAATATATATGGGGTGACTTCCGAAGCTCTCAGTTTCTTCAGTGTGTTTGTTTCCCATTGGTTAAACCAAGGGCTGCTGTTCTTATGGAACCATTGCTCCCACCTCCTCTGTGTGTTTATGAGCAGGGGCTTTATAGTAACAAGCATTTGTCAATGCTGAGTGTTGATTGCGTTGGTGTGTTGAGCTTGCTCACAGCCCCTCTGTCACTCGCTCAGTCTGTTTCTCCCGGTGCTGCAGGCTGCTCGCTAGTACTGGGCTACTGCCTGCATTGGCACCTTGTTCTACCCACTAAGAAATCTGCAGCTGTCCTGACAGAGCCGTTGAGGTGGCTGACTCCTCCACTCTCACTTGCTCATTCTGTTTCTCCTGGTGCTGCAGTCTGCCCTTTTGTACTGGACTCCTGCCTCTGTTGGTGGCTTTTTCTGCTCACAAAGAAATCTACAGCAGTCCTTACACAGGTCTGTTGAGCCTGCTAACTCCCCCTCTCTCACTCATTCATTCCATTTCTGCTGGTACTACAGGATGGCCTTTTGTACTGGGCTCCTGCCTGTGTTGCCGCCTTTTTCTGCCAACAAAGAAATACACAGCAGTCATGATAGAGCTCCACTGAGCTCGCTCACTCCCCATCTCTCAGTCGCTCATTGTGTTTCTCCCAGTGCTGCAGGCTTCCCTTTTGTACTGAGCTCCTGCCTGTGTTGGCACCTTTTTCTGCCCACAAAGCAATCCACAGCTGTCCCGACAGAGCTTCTTTGAGGACGCTCACTCCCCCTGTGTCACTTACTCATTCTGTTTCTCCTGGCACTGCAGGCTGCCTTTTGAACTGGGCTCCTGCCTCTGTTGGCACCTTTTTCTGCCCACAAAGAAATCTGCAGCAGTCCCGACAAAGCTCCGTTGAACTCGCTCACCCCCCTTCTCTCACTCGCTCATTCCGTTTCTGCCAGCGCTGCAGGCTGCCCTTTTCTATTGGGCTCCTGCCTGCGTTGCCGCCTTCTTCTACCCAAAAAGAAATTTGCAGCAGTTGCAATACAGCTCTGTTGCGCTCGCTCGCTCCCCCTCTTTCACTCACTCATTCTGGTTTTCTCGCCACTGCAGGCTGCACTTTTGTACTGGGCTACTGCGTGCATTGCTGCCTGTCACTCACTCAATCTGAGTCTCTTGGCACTGCTGGCTGCGCTTGTGTACAGGGCTCCTGGCCGCACTGGTACCTTTGTCTGTCCACAAAGAAATCCGCAGCTGTCCTGACAGAGCTCCGTTGAGGTCGCTCAGTCTCCCTCTGTCATGTGTTCATTCTGTTTGTCCTGGCACTGCAAGTGGCCCTTTTGTACGGTGCTTCTGACTGCATTGGCGCCTTTTTCTGCCCACTAAGAAATCCATAGCAGTCCTGATAGAGCTCCGTTGAGCTCACTCAGTCCCCCGTCTCATTCACTCACACTCTTTCCCCCACCGCTGCAGGCTGGCCTTTTCTATTGAGCCCCTGCCTGCACTGATGCCTTTTTCTGCCCACAAAGAAAACCGCAGCAGTCCTGACAGCGCTCCGGTGAATTCGTTCACTCCCCCTCCCTCACTTGGTCTCTCGTTCTGTTTCTCCCAGTGCTGCAGGCTGCCCTTTTGTACTGGGCCCTTGCGTTGGGGCCTTTTTCTGCCCACAAACAAATCCACAGCAATTCAGTCCCCCTGTCTCACTCACTCATACTGTTTCTCCCACCGCTGCAGGCTGGCTTTTTCTACTGGGCCCCTGCCTGTATTGACACCTTTTTCTGCCCACAGAGAAATCCACAGCAGTCCTGACAGTGCTCCGGTGAGTTCGCTCATTCCTGCTCCCTCACTCCGTCTCTCTTTCTGTTTCTCCCAGTGCTGCAGGCTGTCCTTTTGTACTGGGCTCTTGCGTTGGGGCCTTTTTCTGCCCACAAACAAATCCACAGCATTCCCGACAGAGCTCAGTTGAGCTCAGTCACTCCCTTCCCTCACTTGTTCGATCTTAATCTGTCCCAAACACTGATTTCCCACAGCAACAATGCTATTCTCTGGCAGAAGTGCAAAAACATATTTTAGCCAAGATGTGAAAAATGACATCTGCACTGTTCATAAGGAGATGTGAAAAAATGCCACTGTTGAAAATGTTGTGTGAAAATATTACAAATATGCGAGGTTACAAGGGTGCATGGAAACAGTTCAACGCACACTTGTAACACAGTCATGTTATGGAGTTTCGTCACCAAATTTTCAACATAGGGATTTTAGGACCTCTGCTCATGAGCAGTGCCACTGTCATTTTCTTAACCTGTCCCGAACAGTGATTTCCCACAGCGAGCGTGTTATTCTGTGTCGCAACTGTGAAACCACATTTCAGTCAGAATTAGAGAAATGACAGCTGTACTGCTCATAAGGAGGTGTGAAAAAATGGCACTGTTGAAAATCTGGCGTGACAATATTACAAATCTGCGAAGTTATAGGGTTGTGTGGAAAGTGTGCAATGCACACTTGTAACACAGTCTTTTGACGAGCTATCATCACCAAATTTTCAACACAGACATTTTAGGGCCTCTGCTCATGAACAGTATCACTGTCATTTTCTTAATCTGTCACGGACAGTGATTTCCCACAGTGACCACTCTATTGTGCGCTGGAAGTGCGAAAACATATTTCAGCCAGGATGGAAAAAATGACAGCTGCACTATTCATACGTAGGTGTGGGAAAATGGCAATGTTGAAAATCTGGAGTGAAAATATTATTAATTTGCAAAGTTACAAGCGTCCATGCAAACTGCACAACGCATGCTCATAACACAGTCATTTTATGGAGTATCATTACCAAATTTTCAACATAGGCATTTTAGGACCTCTACTGATGAACCATGTCACTGTCATTTTCTTAATCTGTCCGAACACTGATTTCCCACAGCGACCGCGTTATTCTGTGCCGGAAGTGCAAAAACACATTTCAGCCAGGATGTGAACAATGACAGCTGTACTGTTCAGAAGGAGGTGTGACAAAATGCCAGTATTGAAAATCTGGTGTGAAAATAATGCAAATTCATGAAGTTACAGGCGTGCATAGCAACTGCGCAACGCACGCTCGTAAAACAGTAATTTTTTGGATTTTTTTCCACCAAATTTGCAACATAGGCTTTTTGACAGCCCACCTCATGAACACTGGCACTGTTGTTTTGTTACTGGGCACCAAAAGGTTATTCCTCGCAGTGACCGCAAAATCACCTTTCGGGGCTGATTAACACCATGACAGTTCAAGAATTCATGAGGAGGGGTCCCAAAAAAACCCGTGTTGAAAATTTAGTGCCAAAATTCCAAAAAATGACTGAGAAATGCATTCAAGTTGAAAAAATCCTATTTCTACCATTATACAGCTTACCTGCATTTCCTCAGTTCGCAGTCGGCTTTGAAGAGTGCAGACGTGTTCCCAGTCCACAAAAGAATGTCACGCCAGACTCCAGAGATAAGTATGGGGTGAGGGGGGTATGAGGAGGCAGGGTGTGCAGTGGGTGGGAGCGGGTTGCTGGTGGGGGGTAAGGAGAGCGCCAAGGGACAGTTTTTTTTCAAAAAAAAAAGACGTCGCGGGACAGTTTTTTACATTACAGGGGCATGTGGCACACTGGGGTGGACTCCCAGCATGTCACCAGAGGCTTTCTTTTTTGGAGGGGCCAGCAGTAGCCAATGGGGGATTGGGCACCCCTGTCAGCAAACAACAAAAGGGGGGAAATGCCATTCTGCCAACAGGGATTGGGCACCCAGTCAGCAAAGAATAAAAGGGGGGAATGCCATTCTGCCGAGAGGAATTGGGCACCCCATCGGCAGACAATAAAAGGGGTTAGATTATGCCGACAGGAGTGGGCCTCTGTCGGCAGATAAACATGGTGGGAATATTGTTTTAGAACACGGCGCAAGCCACCGCCATGTTCACAAACAATACCAGTGTTGTTAGATTCCACCCTGCAATGACAGGTCACTCCCTCATTGCAGTGGATGGCTTATGCTGCAATGACGAGGCAGCCACTAATTGCAGCGGCTGATTTCTCACAAGTTGGTGCCAAGGTTCCAAACTTGTGTCACCAGCAGCGTGCCATGGCATTGGGGAAGCAGGACTAGGCTTTGCAGTCTGTGGGGCATTGGCCACAATAGTGCCACGCCTCCACAACCTGCTTCTAAAAAAGCTGTTGCAATATGTTTCTTGCGCTGTGTGCAATCAACATAAAAATTTTAAAATACTATTGAAAAACAAAATGGGGTTAACCATAGAAAGACCTCCATCTTTAATGGACAGAGATGTTATATTCCTTTTGATAGGATTCAAGTGGCTTCCCCATAAAGCCTGAAAGAATAGGCTTAACACAGATGTTTCCAATTGCTTAGGAATTGGAAACACATAACTGAGAAACAAAAAGGTGGGGACTAAAAAAGTTTGAATTAAGCATACTCTTTTCTTCATGCCTATTTTACTCCTGTTCCATTTAGCTACTTTTTGTTTTCCAATAACTAATTTGTCCTCCCAGTTTATTATTTCCATCCCTGGGGGCCCAAACTTGACCCCTTAAATGGGGACTCGGTCTTTTGTAAGACTTATGGGGCCAATGTGGATGTCTGAATTAGGAACAGTTCCTACCGAAAAACCTGTACATTTATTCAAATTTAACTCTGCCTCTGACCTAGAGCCAAATCCGGCACATATCGATAAGGATTTATGCAGAGTCTTTGTCAGCTACTATGAGGCACAGTTCACCTGCTTAGGCCAACGCTTTAGGTACCTTTTGTATGTCTGGGGTAGAGATATGCTTAATAGCTTGACAGTTATTTAGTTTATGTAAAAAAGGATCAATAAAAAACACATACAAAAGGGGACTAAGAGGGCATCCCTGCCACACTCCCCTTTTGATCAGAATTAATGGACCTATCCAGCCATTCACCACTGGAATCAGTGTTGCTGTTCTGTATAGCTACTTAATTCAATTAATCATGACCTGTGGAACATCATACTCTTGTAATACAGACCATAAAAAGTCATGATTTATTGAATCAAAGGCCTTTCTCTGATCTAGGGAAATAATATATCCCTAAAGAGTATCCACCTGTCCTGCAGTTATTATTTCTCTTAATAGTATAAGATGGTCACGAATGTCCCTTTGTGGAATAGAACATGATTGCTCTGCTGAAGTGACTACTTCTACAATTAAAAGTAGCCGGTCAGTTAAAATTTTGGTCAGAATTTTTAAATCCATATTTAGCATACAGATCGGCCTCCAGTTGTTCAAATTTGTCTTTTCTCCTTTTTTATCTAAATATATTAAAGTGCCTTTATTAAAGTGTAGCGATACCTGGCCTGTCTGTAGTGTTGTATTAAGGACACTAGTGAATTCAGCTCCAAGACGTTCTCCCAGTACTTTATAAAGTTCGTTAGGGAGTCCATCTAGGTCTGGAGTCTTATTGCCTTTCAACCGTTGAATGGCAGTCATGGTTTCAGCCAAGGTGATTGGTTTGCAAAATGTGGTCAGTATGTGGGGGACATGTGGTATTTGAAGGTCTGGGAGGAATTCCAGTGCTTCCTGAGGGTCTGCTGCTATGGGAGAAAAAAGGTGAATAGAAAAATTTGCAACTACATTTAAAATTTCTTGCCTAGTGGAGCATATTCTACCTTCTTAATCTTTTAAGGAAACCATTGATTTATGCTCTGTACTGTGAAAATTTTGATTGAATGGGCAGACTACCTGTGCTGTGCCTTGCGTGACAAACTTATGCTGATTATACAATTGGGCTGCCTTCTTTTTATGGAATGAAAGCATTTATTTTTTCACTAGCTGTATTTGTTGCCCCATGTTTTGTCCAGTAATGCTGGAGATTGTAAAAAGAGTCTGCAATTGATGCCTTTGCTGTAAATGTTTGAGATATTTAGTATTACTTTTTATGTTTGCTTGCACACATGTGCAAGAAACATAGTGCCATCCTCCAACTTTTTCTGAGGTGTGGCAGCCGTCTTCCAATTCAGTCAGTGTGTTTACAGGCATGGCCGCAGTTCTCCAATGAATGCTGCAGCTGTCTATGACAGCAGTTGAAAATGCAGTGCTGTACAGTTGAAAGGGAGAGATCTGCTTCAGTGAGCAGTGCTCCCCCTCCACACGCACACACGCATGCATATTGCATGCTTATGTGCTCCCCCCCACGCACATACTGTATGACCGATGAGGGTGCCCAATACCCCATCGGCTCCACACCCCCCCAGAAAAAGTTTCCAGATGCCACACTGGGAGCCCACCCCAGCATGGCATGTGGTCGGCTCGACGGGGTGCCCAACTCTGCCGGCTCCAGGCCCCCCCAAACAGCCTTCCAGCTGCCATGCTGGGAGCCCACCTCAGCGCTGAGCACAAGTCCATATGGCTGACGGGGGAGCCCAATCCCCCATCTGCTCCAGGCCCCCCCAAGCAGCCTTCCAGCTGCCATGCTGGGAGCCCACCCCAGCGTGGCAAACGTCCCGCGTCATCTTCCTAAAAAAAACAAAAAAACCTGTAAACAAAAAAAGTTCCCTCGGCGGTCTCCATGCCTACCTGCGCCCACCCACTGCACACCCTGCCTCCCCACACCCCCCTCACCCTATACTTACCTCTGGAGCTCAGTGTGACGATTTTCGGTGGACCAGGAACACATGTGCACTCTTCAAAGCCGACTGCGAACTGAGGAAATGCCAGTAAGCTGTATAATGCAATAAATAAGGTTTTTTTCAACTTTAATGCATATCTCAGGAATTTTGGGGAAATTTGGCACCAAATTTTCAACATGGGATTTTTAGGACCCCTCCTCATTAATTCTTGAACTGTCATGGCTTTAATCAGGCCCGAAGGGTGATTTCGCAGTCACTGTGTGAAATCACCTTTCAGGACCAATTAACAAAATGACAGTGCCAGTGTTCATAAGGTGGGCTCTCAAAAAGCCTATGTTGCAAATTTGGTGAAAAAATTCCTTAAAATGACTGTTTTACGAGCATGCATTGCGCAGTTCCTACGCATGCTCGTAAGTTCGCAAATTTTTAATATTTGCACTCCAGATTTTCAACATTGCCATTTTACCACACCTCCTTATTAGCAGTACAGCTGTCATTTTTCACATGTCACCCAAAATGTGTTTCCCTGCATTTAGTGCACAATGGCGCAGTCGGTATGTGCTATCAATGTTTGGGACAGATTAAGAAAATCACAGTGACACTGTTCATGAGCAGAAGTCTTAAAATGGCTATATTGAAAATTTGGTGAAAAATTCAAAAAAATTACTCTTTTAGGAGTGCACGTTGCGCAGTTCCTACGAACGCTTGCAAGTTTGCGAATTTTTAATATTTGCACGCCAGATTTTCAACATTGCCATTTTATTATACTTCTTATGAGCAGTACAGCTGCCATTTTTCACATCTTACCCAAAATGTGTTTCTGCAACATGGAAGCATAATGGTGCAGTCGGATGTGCAAGCAATGTTTGGGACAGATTAAGAAAATAACAGTGACACTGTTCATGAGCAGAGGTCTTAAAATGGCTATGTTGAAAATTTGGTGACAAAAGTCCATAAAATGACTGTGTTACGAGTGAGCATTGCACAGTTTCCACGCACCCTCGTAAGTTCATGAATTTGTAATATTTTCAGTCCAGATTTTCACCAGTGGCATTTTTCCACACTTCCTTATGAACAGTACAGCTGTCATTTTTCACAACATTGCCGAAATGTGTTTTCACACTTTCAGCGCAGAAATGCATGGTCGCTGTGGGAAATCATTGTTCGGGACAGATAAAGAAAATCACAGTGACACTGTTCATGATCGGAGGTCCCAAAATGCCTGTGTTGACAATCTGCTGTAAAAAATCTCCAAACTAATTACATTACGGATGTGCGTTGCACAGTTTCTACGCATACTCGTGACTTCACCAGTTTTTTTAATATTTTCACTGCAGATTTTCAACATTGCCATTTTTTACACCTCCCCATGAATAGTACAGCTGTCATTTTTCACATCCTGTTCGGAATGTATTTTTGCACCTGTGGTGCTAAATGCCGTAGTCACTGTGCAAAGCAGCTTGGTACCAGACTGATATTGCCACTGTTCATGAGGTGGGGGTCACATAAAACCCATGTTGAAAATTTGGAGTGAAAATACCAACGAATGCCTGAGGCATTAGGGTTTCCACCATAACGCCTCACCCTGTAGAGAATGACAGGCATCAGGGGTATGACTTGGGATTCTCGACTGTAATGCTCATACCATTCCACACCCTGCAGTCAGTGAGAGGCATCAAGGTGTGCCTTGGACTCTTCGGCCCCAAAGTTCACCCCATTCTCCTATACCACACCCATCTCACTGTATTTCCTGATGGAATGGGGTGCACATAAGGGCCAAAGACCCCAAGGCACACCATGAAACTTGTCGGTGTCTGCAGGGTAGGGTGTGGTGAAATGGCATGGCCGTTATGCCTGACGACCCAAAGGCACACCCCAATGTCTGTCAGTCTCTGCAGGGTGGTGGTGGTGGTGGGGTTGGCTTCAGTTCAATACTTCACTGCCATTCCTATTATGCAGCTCTGTAACTCCTACACTACCAATGCCAACAAGCAAACACTCGGCATTGACAAATGCTTGTTTCTTTACTGTACTGTTTCAAAAATAATATTAAATCTGTTTTGGTATCTTCCCACCAGAGAATAGGGTTATCATAGAGAACCAAAACAGATTTTTTAGCCTCCAAAAAGTGTGCTAAGGAGCCCAAAACAGCAACATCCTGGAGTAGTGTGGTGTTGAACTTCCACAGTTCTGGCTCTTTTTTCCCAAGGGAGTTTGCCCCGAGAGTTACAGATACCATCTTATGATCCGAAAATTCTAGTGGTGTAACCTTCGCAGAGGAACGTATTATACTTTGAGAAATAAAAATATAATTAATCCTCGCGGTTAGAGGACCTTTCTGAAAGGTCGGAGTGTATTGTTTTATTTCTAAATATGAGTCGTGCAGCCTGGCTGCATGTAATATTTTTTTTAAGGCCTGTGTATCACAAAACAGTTTTTGTGTTTTGGCCTGTGCACTTTTGTCCTTGAGACTAAGGCCACAATTAAAGTCCCCTGAGAAGACAGTTTCTTTAGAAGTGTATAAATATGGTTGAATTAGGGAAAAAAGGTCTATGCGAGCTGTTTTAGTTTGGGGTGCATAGAGATTGATCAAGCGGTAAGGAGTCTGTTGTATTAACACATTAAGTATTAAAACTCTTTCAGAGGCCAAGCCATACATTTTTAAAACCTTAAACCCAGGCAGGTGAACAAGAATACCAACATCTGAACAGGCTCCCTGTCCGATTGACCAGAAAGACAGCCCTACCAGCCAATCTCTCTGAGCATGTTTGATTTCATGTACAGTGTGGAGTCTGGTATCCTGCAGAAAAAAAATACCTAACTGCAAAGAAGCAATAAAAGAAAATACCGTCTGTCACTTTCCGATTCTCTTTATACTATTTACATTGATAGTATGACATTGTATAGTATCACTCATTATGAAAAATAGTAGGTAAATGCAATGAAACCACCCCATCTTATAGAATATCATCCTTATTTCTTTTTGCCAACTGCTACCCCCTTACTTTTAGATCTAGCTTTTCGTTTTTGTGACCCTCTGCCCTTAGTACACACTTCAGTATCTGTGGCTCCCTCAGGGTGGGATGAGGAGAGGGAGGAGGAATCAGAGTCCTCACCTGAACCAGCTGAAGTGTCTTGCAGAATTTCATATTGGTTAGTCAATGCTATGGGAGAAGTTCTTCTTGCTTTCAGGGGAGGGGGAGCAGCCTTCAGTTTTGTTCTTGCAGAGCGCCTGTATGTAATCAGGGCTGGCTCTTTTGGGGGAGGCATATCTGGGCATGCTATAGAGCTTTCAATACCTGTTCCAGAGGACGTAGTAGCTATAGGCTGAGGTGGGGGTTCTGCCTGGAAAGGCTCTACAGAAGGGGGGGTCCCTTCTAGGAGGTACTGACTGCTCTTCAGAGAAATAAGAGGCTTTCTGCGTTGGAGTTACTGGGGTTGTACTAGATTTATTCTGAACTTTAGCTTTTTGAGCCTGGGAAATAAAAAATTGTTGGTCTGCTCCCTCATCACGATGGTCATGGTTGTGGGCCACCCAGGTGCAATTGGAAAATGTGTGGCCCACCTCATCACATAGGTTACACCTGCATTCATTCAGGCAGCTTGAGCTTAAATGTCCCAATTCCCCACATAAAATATATTTTACCGTGTCGCATGCACTACTTAAATGAGTTTAGTTCCCACACCTATAACAGGCCTTGGGTTGACCCGGGTAAAACAATACTCCCCTGTCCCTTCCAAGAAAAAAAGAGTTATGCAAATGCAGAATCCCTGAATCTGTAGTTTTTAGAAGTACTTTCACTTTCCACCCCCCTGTCCATATGTTCTCCAAATCAAATATTGCCTCAGATTCACCAAGTACTGTACACCGCAGCTTTAACCAGTATAAGACATCTGCTATATCAACTCCATCATTTCAAAACAGAATTATGATGGTTTTGTAGGCAGGCTTCATGAGAGATTAGAAAGGGAGCCCACAAACAGTTTGTTTCAGAGAGTGATATTTTGACCAGAACCGTTCAAGTCACCGAGTAGTTTTGAAACTGACATCAAAAGATGTTTCACCAGATATGTGAATTAGCGCATATATTTCATGCAAAAAAAAATTTAATTGAGTCTTTTAATAAAGACCTTGCCACAAAGATACAGTCTGGGGGTTCAGGCATGCCTCCCGTATATGTAAGCCAAACTGCATTATGGCACTTTGCTAGAAGGACTGTCTGGTATTTTATTTAGCGGTGCCTCAGGTTGCCGTATATCCAGGGGAGGTACTATCACATCAGTTTGTTCTGGGGTTTGTGCAGCTGGTAGAGTGAGTGCAGGATTTTGGGTTAACATTAGCTCTGGGGGTAAAAACAGGGGATCTGGGTTACTGCCATCAATTCATTCGGTTCCAACCTCTTTCTCATTATTTAAAAAGTCTGCAGGAACCAGCATTTGCATCTGGGATCCTCCAGAAACCCATTAATTCGTATCTGGATGTTTTTCCCAGCCTGCCCCCTGTAATGCTTTTTCCACTGACCAGGTATTGTTGTTGCCTGCAGAGTTAGCAGAAGGAAGAACAGAGGATATTTGCTTACTCACTGTAGGTGTTTCTGGAGGGTCCGAGGGAATAGCGGTGCTAGTCTCAGCTGCTGCATCGACAGACGGTGGAGTCTGTGATGAGTCATCTGGAGTGCACAGCTGGGCTGTAAAGACAGTGTCAGTCACGCTGCCAGCTCTAAGCCGTCTGATCTTCTGCTGCAATGACAGTTTTTTAATCATGAATTTCCGCTCCTCCGACTCCAGTTGGCGTTGAAGCTCCAAAGTTTCTTCCATATCTTTGACATTCTCATATTGCATTTCACTCTGCTCTGAGGCCTCTGAGTCAGTGGCAGTGTCCATTATTTCATCTTGTACCTGTACAGGTAATTCTGTCTGCTTTAAAGGTTTACTTGCTTGGTTATTTTGAGAAAAAAGAAGGCCGAAGCCCATCTAGATTTTCCCCCCACGTACAGTGGGAACATCTGAAATTATAATCTCATTGCTAACCAATTATCTACAGCCTTTTTAAATGATACAATGTTAACTAAGTCCACTATTTCTTGTGGTAACCTGTTCCATAATTTCATAAGTTTCTCCATCTGATTGTTGATGTAAGGTTCCAGAACTCTGTTTTTCATTTTCAGTACATTCCAGCATATTGACCCCTGGTTCAGATGAGAAGGGAAAGGGGGCCTGCTCTCCCAGCTCCAAAGCTGCCTCCTTCCTTCCAGTACTGTCGTCCACCATCTTGGATGGCCAGAATCTCCCCTACAGGCAAGTAGGGGAATTTTCCCTGTGTCCTGGTCAAATTTCCCCCCATTCACTAAAAAAAAACCACCAACAGCTTAATCTGGTTCAAGGACAGTTGGTATTCATCTGTATCCCCCTCCCCCGGGTTGTGCCTGAAAATAGGCAGAATTTGTCTAGTGCACTTACCCAGTCAACAAAAATGAAATAAATAAATTCCTCCTAGCCTAGCGTTCCAAACTCCACCAGCATCTCAGCAAAAATGCTCCTGTCAGCTCATCTGTACCTAACCTAAGTAACACAGGCCACATGTTCGCCCATCTACTGTCACTACTAAACCCTACCTCTAACGAAGTGCTACCTTCTTAAACAAACAAAACAGCCTAAATATTCCACATGGCCTGAGAAGGCCCTGCTTCCAAACTGTACCTTACCTGAAATGCCAACAATAGTGCTGAGACTCTTCGTGAAAGGAAGAAATTTCCCAGCAAGAGGGCTCAGTAAGGGTTACCAGCCTTTATATACCCTCTAAGGACCCCTGCAAGCCCCTCTCACCAACCAATGGCCATTGAGCTCCTAAACCTTGTCATTTGACCAACCTCTGATGTCACCCCCCCATCCACCTCCCTTCTTCCCTTCCTTCCTGTCTTTTTTTTTTTTTCTGTTGGGTCCAAATGACAACCGGGCCTGCCTTTTATTGGCAAGCTTATTTATGTCTGCATTACTAAAATAATTATAGGTTCTGAGTCAACCAGTTTTGGTAAGAAGCCTGCATTAGTTCCACGTTAATATACCTATTTTTTCAGTATTTCCTTTCAAAAAACAGAGGTGCTATTGTCCAATGATTCTGTGTATTGGAATTCCAAATTTGGAATCCCAGTAGCTGGGTTCCTGCATGTGTGTCATTTCAGGAAGTCAGTCAGTCACTCTTTTCAGTTAATATTTGAAATGTATTACATGTTTCAACATGTGTATGTTTGTTCAGTGTGATTCCTTGGTTTTTGTACCTGATTGTTTTCTTGCCCATGTGCTGCTGGAGATGCCTGCTCCCCCAAGTGAGAGAAATCCACAGTCATCCCTGGCTATCAAACTTGGGGCTAGAGCTGTATTTGCTAAGGTTAAATTAACCTGTTCCCCCTGCATCCAACTTTTATATGCCCTTTGAATGTCTACAATGTCATCTTCATAAAATGTTATACTATAAACATTCCCAAATAAGTGTTTTATCATGGTCTTGAGTTTTGACTTATTTTCAAAACCCATGTGCACCACGCCAGAAATGAATAGGACTATGGCGAAATTTCATAGTTTTCATAATCTTATATGAGCTCTAGCAAATTTGCATAGTTGGCCAAATGGTTCACCAGTGGGGGGGTGTCTCCAACTCAGGAATTTGGGGCATTTTGACTGCTGGGCTTAGAAAGTAAAATTACGAGTGTTTTTTAAGAAAATCACAGTGGAAATAATTAGAACTCTGTGGCACAGTGGCTTTGGGGAAAGGTAAGCTGCCGTATGTGTTGGGGGGGTGATATCTTCTAATAAGAACCTGCTCTTTAAAGAAAATACAAACATACAAAGAAGCCAGCAGAATTAGGCCTTTTAGTCTCTCTAGTCTGCTCATTATGCAAGGTCCACAGCTCAGCCTGTTGTCCCTGCTTCCCACCTCCCTGACCTTTCCAGCCCTTTCCTCCTCCCCTCCCGTTACCTTTATCCTCCCCTTATATCTATCCCAGCCTCTCTTGAAGCTGCCTCTTTATCCTCCCCCTATATCTATACCAGCCTCTCTTGAAGCTGCCTACCATCCTCATTGAGATCACCTCTTCTGGCAGCGTGTTTCATTTGGTAACCACCCTTTCTGTGAAGAAGTGTCTCCAAACCTCCCTCTTAAATACCCCCACTCCAACTTAAGGCTGTGCCTCCTCCTGGTTATGCCACAGCTTAACCCAAAGAGACCCTTCTTGTTCATCCTATTAATCTCTTTCAAGTATTTGAATGTCTCAGTCATGTCTCCCGTCTCCCTCATGTCCTCCATGGAGTACATGTATAGGGTCCTTAGTCCCTCCTCGTATGATTTACCCTGCTGTCCACAATCATCTTTGTAGCCCTCCTCTGGACTGTCTCCATCAAGTTAATATCCTTTTTAAGGTGAGGGTGCCAGAACTGCACCGCATACTCCAGATGTGGCCTCACCAGTGACCTGCACAAGGACAATACAACCTCCTGCTGCCTACTGCTGATCCCCCTGGCTGTGCACCCCAACATCCTGTTTGCCCTTGCTGCCTGCTCTCCTGCACTGTGTAGAGTGCTTCAGGTCACTAGTTATCATCACTCCCAGATCCTTCTCCACCACTGTTACAGATACCCGGACCCCTCCCAGGTAGTACTCTGTCCTGGGATTTTGGGCTAAAGTGTGTATAACATTGCACTTCTTGGCATTAAAGCTCAGTTGCCAGATGCCGGATCACTTTTCAAGTCTTCTTGACTTGATGTCCTGTATCCTCTTTGCTGAGTCCACCCTCCTACAGAGCTTGGTGTTATCCATGAACAGACACATTATGCCCCTGCTGCCATCCCCAATATAATTAATAAAAATGTTGAATAGCACCAGCCCTAGCACCAAGTCCTGCGAGATGCCACTTGTGACCACCCTGGTGCTAGACATATCTCCCCCCACCATCACCTTTTGAGACCTGTTCCCATTCCAGTTTTCCACCGATCTATCCATCTTCTCTCTGACTCTGAAGTCCTCCAACTTCCTGATCAGCATCCTGTGGGGTATAGAATCAAAGACTTTGCTGAACTCTAGGTACAGGATGTCAACTGCTTGGCCTCTGGCCACTGTTATGGTAACCCAGTCAAAGAAGTCTATCAGATTCATTTGACAAGACCTCCCTCCCTCCCATTAATCCATACTGCTTTGCCTCCTGGAGACCATGTTCCTCTAGACACTTTACCAATAGTTCCTTCAGTATGGTTTCCATAAGCTTGCACACTATCAAAGTGAAACTGATTGGTTTGTAGTTTTCTGAGTTATCCTGGGACAGCTCTTATGTAGGGGCATCACATGTGCCATTCTCCAGTCCTGCAGTACCATGCCCACCTCCTTTGAACAACTGAACAGGTCTACCAGTGACTCCACAAGCTCCCCTGCCAGCTTCTTCAGTACCCTAGATTGTACTTCATTTGGGCCTGGTGATCTGTCTATCCTCAGTGCTAGGAACCCTTTCTTTACTCTTTCCCCTTCTATTGCTCCATCTGTCCTCCTCCTCCCCCCCTTCTGGTCCCCTTTTCCTCCCTGTCAGCACCAGTCCGTCTTTCTCCTTAGTGAAGACAGAGCAGAAGCAATTGTTCATTAACTCCGCTTTCTCCCATTTATTTATTTATTTAAATTTGTTAACCCACTGAGATATAGTGTCCCTTTTCAGGGGCGACCCAGAGTTAATTACATTCAGTTAAAAAAACAGTTACATAGTGAGACAAGTGACCAACGATCATGAGCATTTAAGAAATAACAGTTAACATACAGGGGAAATTAAAAATCACAGTTTACATTTTGAGACCACTACAAAGTATACATAACACCAACTTAAAAAGTAGTAGGGCTGAAGTGAAAGCTCAGCACCTTCACATGCTGTAAATGACCAAGTGCAAGCAACCCCATATAAGGGGTATCATCCCAAATGAGGGGTTACACGAGTGCAGATGCAGTCTGGTAATAATATGTCCAATAGGGTTAAGAGACCATGAATGACAGTACATGTAGCTAACAATGGGTAAAGAAGATAGCAGGTATGTGCAAGGAGGTGCATTTGATGCATCAGTTGCAGCTGCACATACTAATCACTAGTAAATGTGATTTCAGGGCAGCCTTAAATGCATTTAAGGAAGAATGTGAGTCACTTCTGGTGGCTGGTAGTTCCAGAGGATAGGCGCAGATATAGCAAAGGGCCTATCAGTTACACAGGTTCTGGACCTTGAGACCGCCAAAGTAGGAAAGGCAGATGATGTAAGTTCCCTTTTGCTAGTTTTGAACTGTAGTAGTCTATTTAGGTTGGGTGGCACATCTGCTTTAAGTATTTTAAAGGCAAGGCAGAGAGTAGGGTAAACTAGTCTCACTTCAAGTGAGGGCCAATTAAGTGAAGAGAGTATGCCACAATGATGATCTCAAGGATGTGCTGCAGCAGCAAAGCGAGCAATTTTGTGGTAGAGCACTCTAAGTTTACCTGACTCAGCAGCTCAGAAGGTTGCAGGACCCGGCCCAGTGTCACTGAGGGTTGAGGTGCTGGACGCCACACCTTGCACCATGCCGGCGACCCAGGTTCAGGAATGAGCACAGGCTGCTGGGAGTCGGCAGGGGCGAGAAAGGATTAAGCATCTGGAGGACTGCTCCCCTCTCTCAGGAAGGGAAGGATAGCTGTCCCACCCGCTGATCACCCTCTAGCAACGGCTGGAGGGGGATACGAGTCAGGAAGCTCGTTGCTTTGGATTTCTTAAGGTTGAGGACTAATTTGTTGTCCGTGAGCCATTTTTCAAGAGTTCTGAAGTCCGTATTTAGGTCCAGGGTAATCCAATTAATATCGTTAGAGCTCCTGTAAATAACAGCATTGTCTGCATAGAGTTGGATCATGGACCCCTCATAATGATTAGGCATATTATTTATAAATATTGAAAATAGCAGAGGTCCAAGAACAGACCCTTGGAGACACCTTGGTTAACAGGTTTTAGATCAGACATAGTACCCTTCCACTTTACCAGCTGTTTTCTCTCCTGTATGTAGTGGTAAAACCAGTTGCAAGCATAGGTGTCCAGACCTAGCTGACCAAGTTTGGTAAGATGGAGATCATGGTACACAAGGTCGAATGCCTTAGTTAGGTCTAAAAATAGAGTGCCAGTTGCAAGGCCATGATCTATTGCCCCTAGGGCATCAGTAGTAAATCGGACAAGAGCTGTGTCCGTACTGTGGCTTTTCCTAAATCTGTGCTGTACATCAGAATGTAGGTGGTGGAATTCTATATGAGCTTGGATCTGTCTATAGAAACATAGAATTTGACGGCAGATAAGGACCGCTTGGCCCACCCAGTCTGCCCATTTCCCTACCTAATGCGTAAGCTGCAGATCCTAGTTAACCAGCAGCCTACTTCTTCCTACCCCCGGCCCCTAGAATTGCCTTATGACTGTCCCATGCATGCTTGAATTCCACCACTGTTTTTGACTCCACAACCTCCTCCGGAAGGCCGTTCCATGCATCCACAACCCTCTCTGTGAAAAAATACTTCCTTAAATTACCTCTGAGCCGCCCCTTCTATCTTCAAATTGTGCCCCCTTGTTCTTGCACACCTCTTTTTTTGAAAGATGCTACCCTCTTGGACTTTGTTGATTCCCTTGAGGTACTTGAAAGTTTCTATCATGTCCCCACTCTCCCTCCTTTCCTCGAGGCTATACATATTCCAGCTCCTTAAGTCTCTCTTCATATGTCTTCCGGTGCAGACCCTGCACCATTTTAGTTGCCCTCCTCTGGACAGCCTCCATCCTGTCTATGTCTTTGTGAGATTGGGTCTCCAGAACTGCATGCAGTACTCCAGATGGGGTCTCACCAACTGTCTGTACAGAGGGATAATAACTTCCTGTTTTCTACTGGTGATGCCTCTCCCTATGCATCCCAGTATCCCCCAGCCCTCCTTGCTGCCCTCTCACATTGCTTGCCCACCTTTACATCATCTGATATGACTACCCCCAGGTCCCTTTCCATTTTTGTTGTTGTTAGTATCTCACCCCCCATTGTGTACTCTTCCCCTGGGTTTTTGTTTCCCAGGTGCATTACCTTGCACTTCTTAGCATTGAATCTAAGCTGCCATACATTTGACCATTCCTCTAACCTTGTCAAGTCCCTTCTCATCCTTTCCACCCCACCTTGTGCATCAACTCTGTTGCAGATCTTTGTGTCATCTGCAAAGAGACATACTTTTCCTTCCAGTCCCTCTGCAATGTCGCTTATAAAGACATTGAACAGCACCGGTCCTAATACTGAACCCTGCGGTACCCGACTAGTAACTCCCCTTTCTTCAGAGTGGACTCCATTTACTATTACTCTCTGTCTCCTATTCTCCAGCCAATTCTTTACCCAGGCTGTCATCTTGGACCCACTCCCAGGCTGGCTAACTTGTATATTAATCTTGTGTGGACTGTGTCAAATGCCTTGCTAAAGTCTAGGTAGGCCATGTCCACAGCCCTCCCTGATCTACTACTTTGGTCACCCAGTCAAAGAAATCTATCAGATTTGTCTGGCATGAGCTTCCTGCTGTGAATCCATGCTGCCTTGGGTCCTGAGCCCTCTGGCCTCTAGATACTTGACAATTCTTTCCTTCAGAAGTGATTCCATCATTTTCCCTACCACTGAGGTTAAACTAACAGGTCTGTAGTTTTCGCTTCTGCCTTGTCTCCACTTTTGTGAAGGGAATCACATCTGCTCTTCTCCAGTCCTCGGTACCACCCATCCTCCCATGATTTGTTAAAGAGGGTAGTCAGTGGTGTCACTAGTTCTACCCTTAGTTCTTTTAGAATTCTGGGATGAATCCCATCAGGCCCCATTGCTTTGTCCACCTTCAGTTTTAAGAGTTCTTTCAGAACCCTTTCTTCTGTAAATGGGCTGGTATCAACTTCTGTATCCAGAGTGTTTCTACTGTTTGTTTTAGGTACCTCCTCCACTTCCTTTGTAAATACTGAGCAAAAATATTTGTTTAGTATCTCTGCCTTTTCACAGTCACCCTCTGCCCACCCTCCCTCCTCTTTATTAAGCCTCACTAACCCTTCCTTGGTCTTCCTTCGCTCCCTGATGTACCTATAAAAGGTTTTATCTATATACCAGCTTCTCCAATACTTCTGGAAACACACCGAGAATAGATGTAGGTCTATAATTCTCCACCATATCTTTTGCACCTCCTTTGTGGATAGGGACTACCATTGCTGTTTTCCACCTAGTGGGGAACTGACCGAGCAGAAGGGACTTGTATAATAGATTCTTGAGTGGTCCGACTATGATTGGGGCCACTATTTTCAGATATTTGGGGTCCAGTTTGTCAAATCCTGAGGAACCATCAGGTTTAAGCAATAGAAACATAGAAACTATGAGCAGATAAGGACCTCTAGGCCCATCTAGTCTGCCCATAAACCCTATGCTTGGTTTCGACCTCTGATCCTATCTGGTCAGTGGCTTCCCCTTCCTCTGCCCCACCTCCAAGGTTCCCTTATGCCTGACCCAGGCATGCTTAAATCCTTCCACAATAGAAACATAGAAGTGTAGAAACATAGACTTTGATGGCAGATAAGGACCACTTGGCCCACCTAGTCTGCCCATTTCCCTACCTATTGGATAAGCTGCAGATCATAGTTAACCAACAGCCTACTTCTTCCTAACCCCCACCAGAATTGCCTTATGTCTGTCCCATGCATTCTTTAATTTTCCCACTGTTTCTGACCCCACAACCTCCTCAGGCAGGCTGTTCCAAGCATCCACCACCCTCTCTGTGAAAAAATACTTCCTTACATTGCCCCTGAGCCGTCCCCCCTCTATCTTCAAATTGTGTCCCCTTGTTCTTGCACATATCTTTTTCTGAAAGATGCTACCCTCTTGGACTTTGTTGATTCTCTTGAGGTACTTGATAGTTTCTATCATGTCCCCCCTCTCCCTCCTTTCCTCAAGGGTATACATATTATGCTCCTTTAGTCTCTCTTTGTATGGTTCTGTTGCAGACCCTGCACCATTTTAGTTGCCCTCCTCTGGTCTGCCTCCATCCTGTCTATGTCCTTGTGGAGATGGGGTCTCCAGAACTGCATGCACTACTCCAGATGGGGTCTCACCAACTGTCTGTACAGAGGGATAACAACTTCTTGTTTTCTACTGGTGATGCCTCTCCCTATACATCCCAGTATCCCCCCTCCATTCTTACCGCTATCTCACATTGCTTGCTTACCTTTAGGTCATCTGATATGACTACCCCCAGATCCCTTTTGATTTTTGTTGTTGTTAATACCCCCCCGCCCCATTGTGTACTCTTCTCCTGGGTTTTTGTTTCCCAGGTGCATTACTTTGCATTTCTTTGCATTGAATCTAAGATGCCATACTTTTGACCATTACTCCAACCTTGTCAAGCCCCTTCTCATCCTTTCCACCCCCCCTTGTGTATCAACCCTGTTGCAGATCTTTGTGTCATCTGCAAAGATGCATACTTTTCCTTCTAGTCCCTCTGCAATGTCACTTATAAAGACATTAAAAAGGACCGGACCCAGTTATGAACTCTGCAGTACCCCACTAGTAACCCCCCTTTCTTCGGAGTGGACTCTGTTTACTATTACCCTCTGTGACCTTTTGTCCAGCCAATTTTTTACCCAGGCTGCCACCCTGCAATCCACTCCTAGGCTGGCTAATTTGTTTATTAACCTTTTGTGTGGGACGGTGTCAAATGCCTTGCTAAAGTCTAGGTAGACCATGTCCACAGCCCCTCCCTGGTCTACTACTTTGGTTACCCAGTCAAATAAATCTATTAGATTCGTCTGACGTGACCTTCCCACTGTGAATACATGCTGTCTTGGGTCCTGTGCCCTGCTGGCCTCTAGGGACTCTACAATTCTTTCTTTCAGAAGTGATTCCATCATTTCCCTACCACCAAGGTCAAGCTAACAGATCTGTAGTTTCCTGCCTCTACTTTGCTCCCACTTTTGTGAAGGGGAATCACATCTGCCCTCCTCCAGTCTTCAGGTACCACACCATCCTCCCATGATTTGTTAAAAAGGGTAGTCAGTGGTGTCACTAGTTCTCCCCTTAGTTCTTGCTCCCACCACCTCCTGTGGCAGACTATTTCATGTGTCCACCACCCTCTCCATGAAGAAAAACTTTGTTACATTCCCTTTTAGCCTGCCACCTTCCAGTTTCACATCATGCCCCCTCATTCTTGTGCTCCTATATAGGAAGATGTCTCCCCCCCGCACCTTGTTAATGCCCTTAAGGTACTTGAATGTTTCTATCATTTTCCCACTCTCCCTCCTCTCCTCCAGTGAGTACATATTGAGGACCTTTAATCTCTCCTCATAGATTTGGAGTGTAAGCCCCATACCATCTTAGTCACCCTTCTCTGGACCACCGCCATCCTGTCAATGTCCTTTTGAAAGTGTGGCCTCCAGAACTGCACACAGTATTCCAGGTGAGGCCTGACCAGTGTTTTATACAAAGGCATCACTATCTCCCACCTTCTAATAGTGATACCTCTGCCTGTGCACCCCCAGCATGCCGCTGGCCCTCCCTGCTGCCTTGTTACTCTGCTTAGACAACTTCAGGTCATCTGATATAATAACTCCAGGTCTCTTTCTTCCTTTGTGATTGTCAGCAACTCCCTCCCCCCATCCTGTAGCTTTCCCCAGGGTTTCAATGTCCCAGGTGCATAATTTTGCATTTCTTTGAATTAAACCTCAGTTGCCACACCACAGACCATTTTTCAAGGTTCCCTAGGTCCCTCCTCATTGTCTCTACCCCATCTGGAGTATCCACCCTGTTGCAGATCTTGGTGTCATCTGCAAACAGGCAGACCTTTTCTTGCAGTCCATCCGCAATGCCACTAATGAAGACATTGAACAGGACTGGCCCAAGGACTGAACCCTGGGGTACCCCACTGGTCACCCTCCTCTCCCCAGATTAGGGCTGGAATGACTTTTAGGACTTAGATTTGCAAGGTTGGTATCTCTTGTTTCATGAGGGGGGAAGAGTAATGTGTAAGACGGGACTTTACAATAGTTTTGAGGCAGGAAGAGGCAGAGGATCACTATACAGTGTTGGGCTGGATAATGACATACATTAAAATCTACAAGACCACTCAACGGCATTCTCAAGGCTTGTTAGGAAAGTGGTGGGGTTGAGGTGGGCAGTGGTAGGGTTTACCTGTTCTAAAACCATGCGAGGGTAAAGTGCTGGGGGGCAGTTTGCTATCCTTATGGAGTTTAGAGCACAAGTGGTTGCTTTGGATGGGACTATGAGGTCCCCAACCTGATGGGTCAACTCTGGTGCCTAGGGAAGAAAAATGTAAATTATAAAAAATGCAAGAAAAGGAACAGATAAATAAATTAAAAAAAAATGTTGGGGCAGGAAAAGAATGAGAGAATGCTGGATAAATTGAAGAAATTAAAAAGATGAAACCAAGGTAAGAAAAGTGAAAAGCCAAAGATTATTTATGTAAAATGTGGAAACTAAATAAGGGGAAGAGAAAAACAAATTATGAAAATGGAGAAAGTCATGATGACATTGCAGATGAAACATTTTTTAATTTTTTAACATTTATGTGTTGCTCCAGGACAATATGCAAGGGTGGGCAAAACAGATTTCAAGCTTACTACATTTCAATTAAAAATGCCAGAGGGACAAGTAGATTTACTCAGAGCATCAATGCAGTTTCTAAGGTTTTTTTAAGCACAAATAGCTTGACCATTCAAAACAGTAGTTATTTTTATGTTTGCTTGCGCAAATGCGCAAGAAACATTATGTGGCAGCTTAGGAGAGAAGCAGGTTGTGGAGGTGTGGCAGTGTGGCAGCCAACGGAGGCACTGCATTTGGGGGCCTGGCACTGGTGGACCAATGGAGGCACAGTGTGCTGATGACACTGGATTCCAAAAGTGGCACCAAGTTGTAATGTTTTCACCGCAGCAATCAGGGGCCGCCTCGTCATTGCAGGGTCAGCCATTCTGCTGCAATGAGGGAGTGACCCGTCATTGCAGGGTGGAATGTTGCGTACTGTAATGCTGTTTATGAACATGGTGGCAAGCCACCGCCATGTTCACAAAGAATGTTTCAGAGCCCTCCCCACTGAGGGGGTGCCCAATCCCCCTCGGTATCATACGCCCCCCCAAAAACAGTGCTTGTTTGCCAATGGAGGCCCAATCCCCATCGGCTTCAGTCCCCTTCCCAGTTTATTTTACAATGGGGAGCCCACTCCCGTTGGCATAATATCCCCCAAAAGTTGGTTTGTGCCAAGGGGTACCCAATCCCGCTCGCTCTTGCCCCCAGTATATGCCGATCGGGGTGCCCAATCCCCAGTCTGCTACAGCCCCCCCAACAAAAACACTCGGGTGGCATGCTGGGAGCCAACCCCAGTGTGCCAAAAGTCCCTGTTAAGAAAAAAAAAATCCAGCGATTTGTTTTGTTTTTTTTCCCCTGTAAATCAGAAAACGGTCCCTCGTTGAGTCCGGTGACCCCGCCCCCCAACCCGCACCCACCTTCTGCGCATTCTGCCTCGCCACACTTCCCTCACTCCATACTTACCTCTGGAGCCCAGAGTGACGATCTTCAGTGGACCAGGAACACATCTGCATTCTTCAAAACCGACCACAAACTGAGGAAATGCCAGTAAGCTGTATAATGGCATAAATAGGGTTTTTTCAACTTTGGTGCATATCTCAGGCATTTTTGGAATTTTGGCACCAAATTTTCAACATGGGATTATTGGGATCCCTCCTCAGGAATTCAGCCACTGTCATGGCGTTATTCGGTCCCGAAAGGTGATTTTGTGATCACTGCACACAATCAACTTTTGGGACCGATTAATGAAACAACAGTACCAGTGTTCATGAGGTGGGCTCTCTAAAAGTCTATGTTGCAAATTTGGTGGAAAACATCCAAGAAATGACTGTTTTTCAAGTGTGCATTGCGCAGTTGCTACGCACACTCGTAACTTTGCGAATTTGCAATATTTTCACTCCAGATTTTCAACATTTTTCTGCACCTACTTATGAACAGTACAGCTGTCATTTTTCACATCCTGGCCGAAATGTGTTTTCGCACTTCCAACGCAGAATAGCACGGTCGCTGTGGGAAATCAGTGTTCAGGACACATTAAGAAAATCACAGTGACATTGTTCATGAGCAGAGGTCCTAAAATGCCTATGTTGAAACTTTGGTGACGAAAGTCCATAAAATGTCTGTGTGATGTGCATGTATTGCGCAGTTTCCATGTACGCTCGGAAGTGCAAGCATTTTTAATATTCCCACTACAGATTTTCAGCATTGCCATCTCTTCACACCTCGCTATGGATGGTACAGATGTCATTCTTCACATCCTGCCCCGATCTGTGTTTTTCGTACATGTGGCGCAGAATAGCACAGTTGCTGTTGGAACTCAAAGTTCGGGACGCATTGACAAAATCACACTGCCACTCTTCATTAGAAGAGTTCTCAAATGCTTTAATGAGGTGGGGTCACAAAAAGGCCATGTTGAAAATTTGTAGTGCAAATACCAACAAATGCCCGGGGTGTTAGGGTTTCTAACCACAGCGTCCTACCCTGTACAGACTGACAGGCATCGAGGTGTACCTTGGACTCTTCAGCCCCAGATTTCACCCCACTCTCCTATGCTGCACCCATTTCAGCGTATGTCCTTATGGCATGGGGTGACTGTAAAGCTAAACACCCCAAGGCACACCTCAACATGTGTTGGTGTCTGCAGAATAGGGTGCAGTGACATGGCATGACTGTCATGGGCGACAACTAAACACTTATCCCAATGCTTGTCCATCTCTACAGGATGGCGGTGGGGTTGACGTGAAGTTCAGTACTTCACTGCCATTCTTATTCTGCATCTGTCTCACACCTGCACTTCCGATGCTAATGCCAGCAAGCAAACATCCGGCATTGACAAATGCTTGTTTTCTATACTTTGGTAACCAGGTAAAGTTACAAAAGAATAAATCCAGAGTAGCCCACCCCCAATTTGAATAAATCAAATTGTGGCTCTGTTTAACTGGTAGCCCTATCTCTTCTACTTCCCTAGTCTGGCAACCAACCCCCCAGAGTGTTAACATTCTGTGATAAAATTGTTTGGAGAGCATTGCAAATACCATCCTTTTTCTTCATGGGTGGCTAATGGTGCTAAGATGGGTGGAGATGGGCTACACTGGATTTTAGAAACTGGGATCAGGCAAGGCTTTTGGGGTCAGGATCATGCCAGGGAGAGGAGAAAATATCTTACTGCCATTAGGTCTAGGGTGTGGGGTGGTTTTATAGAGCATCACTACCACTATGGGTAAGGGGGAGATAAGGATATTGCTGCAATTAGGTTTGGAGAGGAGAGGAGAGGAGAGGAGAGATTATTGCTGCCATTATGTAGATTATGGGAGGAGACAGCATTACCACCATTAGGTAGATAGCAGGTGGGGGAGGAGAAAGCTTTTCTTTTATAAGGTTTTGGAGAGGGAAGAAGAGAGCAGAGGGCATTGCAGCATGTTGGTGTGGTCTGGAGTAGAGGTGGGAGCAGTGCTGCCATTTTTTCCTCTGGGGGAAGGGGAACTTTGCCTGACTTAGAAACATGGACAATGAGACTACAGAGACAGAAGGGAAAAAAAAAAAAGGGAAAATACAAAAAGTTAGCTGAGCCACCCTACTAGGCTAGTAGTAGTGCATCCAAGTTCCTTGAGGGCAACCCATGATTAGATGCAGTCCTGAGATTATCTGCTCTAGGACAGCCCATGGTCAGAGGGCCTTGCAGATGTCAGGGCTTTCAGGCTAGGGAAATGAGGTGCACATGAAAGAAAAGAAAATAAATTAAGCCAATCTAAGAAATATGACAACAAAGCTAAAGATTATTAATTAAAAATGTGACAACTAAACAAGGAAAGAGTGAAACAAACAGAGAAAAATAAATAATCATGCTGGCGCTGCTGCTTAATATTTAATATTTTTTAATATATGGCAGTTTTCAGGGTGGAAGTATGGGGAAGTCTCTGTATGCACCAATAGTCTGCCACCCTCAACTATGACTGTGTATGGGGCCCCTGATAGGTGTTCCCAGAGGAGGGATGTCTTGTGTGCTCCATGGCTAGTCTACTTCAAGGTGTCTCTTGGAGGACAGCCATTCAGCTGTTTGCTTTGTTGCCAGTACATTGAGACAGTGCCTGCCAGTAGCCATTAATGTTGCATGACATAGCACTAAGCCCTAAATAGATTTAGATAAATATAAAGAACCAGGACAGCTTCTGAAAAGCAAAAGAATAAAACTTTAGGGAAACCATGTAGCTTACATTTATGTGGGGGATGTCAGAGGCCCTCCTTACAGGTCATCCTTGTAAAGCTAGCTCTGTATTATTTATATATACATGTGCCGCAGAACTTTAAACCTTGCCGCAGAATTTGACCTAACAGTGCCACAGAACTGCAGAGTCCCTGCTGCAGAATTTACAACAATTTGCTGCAGAGAACAGGGGGCCTTGCCTATAATTGATCCAATTTGCATGCTCACCAGAGTGTATAAATTTCCCCATGCTTTGTCCCTGAGTTTCCTTAGATCTCGGTCCAGTGAGTACGAACATTTGCCTCATACCCTACATTGTTTGAAGGTGGCATGCTTGCTGAGGACACTTAGGAAATCATGGATGAAAAAGTCCAATGCTTGGTCAATGTCAGAGTAGTAGTTTAGGTCATTCCATTGTATTTCTCCTAGACTGTTGAGAAAGCCCTATCAAACCTGGAGAGGTCCCGCATGATCAGGATCTTTGGAAGTGGGTTGGGGGTCTTGTTCCTCCAGATACAGAAGATTGGGGAGTGGTCACTGAGGGAGTCAGATAATAGGCCAGCAGCTTTTATCCTGTCAGGCCTATTGGCTAATATCCAGTCAAGTAGCGTGTGTTCTATTCACCTACATCCACCGGTCTTCTTGTCTTAATCTCACAATCCCATCTTTCTTGCCTCTTTTCTCACTTATGCAGCAGAAGAAAGCTTTCTCCCCCTACCTAATACCCTCTGCTAATTGCAGTTTCTTCTGCACCTTAGATGTCCGAACCACCCTTCCTGTCTCCCTCACCAGCCATAGGTATTCTACTCTGTCTTTCTCTCTCTCTTGGTCTTCTTGAAATTCCTATAGAACAGACTTATTTTTCATTGCCCGGGCTACCTCAGAACTGAACCAGCAGGGTGCTTTGGCTTTGAGTTCTTCCCCTTGTATCTAGCATACTCCTCCATTGCAGCCCTTAATCCTGCCTTTATAGTAGTCCATTTTTGGTCCACTTCCATAGTTGCTGTCATTTTCACTAGGTGCCTTTTTAGTAACTCGGTAAAGTAAGGTAGAAGAAGACAGTAGTTCCATCGAGTCTACCTCCCCACACCATGTGAGAGAAAAGGTTCAATTCCCAGAAAATATTTATCTGTCCTTCTTTTAAATTAATATATATTCAGGGCATCAACTATACCCTGTGGTAATCTATCCCAGAGTATGACTGTTCTGATCATATAAAAGTATTTACTTTTATTTGTAGTTGCCCTAGGTACCTCACCCATTCTCCTAAAATCCGCACTCCTAAAGTCTAGGATTTTGGTCTTGAGAAGGGACACTTTCTCGGCCCGTGTCCAGCTGGAACCACACTGAGCAATGATCACTTCCACCCAGTGACTCCCTGTTACATTCTATATGTGCTCTCCATTCGTCATCACCAGGTCAAGGATTTCCATTTCCTGGGAGGATTCAGTGACACCTTGAGTCACAAATCCATTCTGAATCACTTCCAGAATTATCTGACTCCTGGCACATGTCATGGTCAGTACACTCCAGTCCACCCTGGGCAGGTTGAAGTCCCCTACTATTACCACATCACCCTTCTCTGCAGTCTTCAAAATTTGCAAACTCGGGTCCTTGTCCATTTCTTCATCCTGACTGAGTGGTCTGTAAACCACCCCCAACCTCACCTTCTTCACTCTACAGGTCTGCAATTGGACCCACATTGCTTCAACACTCCCCTATTCTGACTCCTCTCTTGTACTTGTTATACCCTCCCTAATGAATACTGACACCCCTCTTCCTTTGCCTATCGCTGTGTCCCTCCTGTAAAATTTAT
Organism: Neoceratodus forsteri; assembly: GCA_016271365.2. NCBI lineage: Eukaryota > Metazoa > Chordata > Ceratodontiformes > Ceratodontidae > Neoceratodus > Neoceratodus forsteri. The sequence goes on along the minus strand of CM057450.1, from coordinate 1,271,706,708 downwards.
ATCCCGTAATTGAGAGGTTCTAGTCATGGTTAGGTGTGGCCCAAATCTCAGTTATTGCCACAGTGTCCACTCTCCCTTCTGCAAGTAGCACTTGCAGGTCATCCATCTTGTTTCTGAGACTACGTGCATTCAGGAACACCACCTACCACTTAGAGTCTGAGCCTCATCTTTTCCACTGCCCTCTGCTTCCTCTTTGTCTCCATATGCTTAACCCCTCCCCTATTTTTCAAACTGCCACACTCACCCTTCACTCTCCAGTACCTCTCTACTGTTATGAGGGGAGGTCCATTTATGTCCACCTTCTGGGGTCTTTGTTCCCTTAGGTCCACCTGCCCCCCCCAGTAGTTTAAATAAAGCTTTTGAATAATGTATCTCCTCAGTTTGTCCCTGGATACTCTCGAGCCCTCCCTTTTGATGTGTAGTCTGTCAGATGCATAGAGAGATTTATTTGATCAAGTCTTCCCTCAGTCTCCTATGCAGTCAAATCCCTCCTCCTTGCACCAATCCCTCAGCTACATGTTGAATTCCTCTATCCTAATTGTTCTCACTGAGCTAGCTCTTGGTACTGGGATCACCTCCAAGAATGCCAATGATCTTGCCACCTCCCTGCAGGTCCTCCCCAACTCCCTGAACCTACTTTTACCACCTCCATCTCCTCTCCCACTAAGTCATTGGTGCCTAGGTGTATAATTATGCTTGGCTACCCACTACTCCCTTTTATCACCTCCCCTATTTTTGGACCCACTCTCCCTGCTGTCATCCCTGCCATACACACCACTTTTGTGCTGGCCTCCATGTCTCCCTTCTTTTCCCAGTGAATACCCTTAATTATGGAGTCCCCAATGACTATCAACCTTTCATTCCCCTCACCCATGTTCCCCTCCCTCCCATCCTCTATTGCAGTAGTATTTGTCTTCTTGCTTTCCTTCTCTATGATTTTTGCTAGTGTCCCCTGCCATCTCCACTTTTCCCCCAACTGTGCCTCCCTTCCCCTCTAAGCCCCTCCCATTCTTCTTGGCTGTGCTTATCCCCACTAATCCCTCTCTCCCTCTAAAACAAGCCCTTTTCTTCCTGTCTCCTTCTTTTCCCCTAGGCTCGCTTCTTCTCCGCTGCCTTCCCTGACTTCCCTGCATGGTCTCAATCCCCCTCTCTTGTCCCTCTACATTCATAGTCCTACTCAGTCTTCCTACCTTGCCTCCTGCTTCCCATTTCCCCTATGCAGACAAGGGGCCCAAACTATTTGAAAGGGTCACTTCTTATGGGGTTCTCACTCATTTTGCAGCACTTGAGCTCCCACCCCTTCCCCCTACCACCTGCCTTCCCCGGGCATCCTGGCCTTCTGAGGAACGGTTACAATTGAATATTGGGTGATCCTGCCTGATCCAGTCCCCTGCCTGATATCCTCGCTCCCCTGGGCACCTCCCCCCTGATATTATTGGACTTACAGAGGAGAATCTGCACATTCAGGGGGAGTGAGGCCTAGTGTGGATTTCTTTGCGAGCAGGCATGCTTGGTACTGTGTTCAACAGTCCAGATTTAGCCAGCCGGATTGGGCATAAAGCTCACAAGTGTGAGTAAGGCGGTGAGCTACCAAGACTAGCCTGCAGGTCTTATTGAGAGTTGTTTTTAATCGCTTGAGGACTGAGTCAGTTGCAGAACTGTAGACCACTAGCCCATAGTCTATTACAGACAGAACCGAGCTTGTCACAGCTAGTTTCAATTATTCATTTGTCAGGCACTGTCTGTTTCTGTGTAGTAGTCCTAGCTTAGTGTTTGTTGATTTAGCTACAAGACTTAAATGTTGAGTGAATGAGAGGAGCAGTCAAGTGTTACACCTAAGTATTTTAAATTTTGCACCATTTCTAGGGGTGCTTTTTGGCTGTTCAGTATATGTAGGTGGTGAGACCTATGTCTATTGTAGTATTGTAGGTGGATGCAAATTACATTGTTTTTGTTTTTTTGTACTTTAGTAATAGTTTGGATTTTAAGAACCATGCTTCAATTGCTGAGACATTAGTCTGTATTTAATTTTCTACTGTTACTGGGTTTGAGTAGCTAGAATATAGCACCGCATCGCCTGCATAAAGCAGGACTTTGTCTTGCACAGCTAAAGGGAGTTGATACAGAAACAAACTGAAAAGTAGGAGCCCAGTATGGAGCCTTGTGGGACCCCAGTATTTGCACCCCAGTTTTCAAAGAGGACATCCAGGATTTTCATCTGTTGTACTCTCCCAGAGAGGTAGCTCCTGAACCAGGTCACCGCTTCTGGTGATAGTCCTGTATGTGAAAGTTGGTTCAGAAGTAGTTCATGGTTTACTGTGTCGAAGGCCTTGGTGAGGTCTATGAGGGTTGCCCCCACCAGGAGCCCATGATCAAAAGCAATAGGAATGAACCCTGTAAATTCAATCAGGGCAGTAGTGGTGCAGTGCTGCTTTCTAAACTCGCGCTGTTGTGGGCATTGCAGGTGATATTTGTCCAGGTAGTCAACTACTTGATCATACACAATGCATTCCAGAGCTTTAGACAGTGGAGGGAGCATTGAGATAGGTCTGTAATTCATAAGACTAGTCCTATTCCCCCTTCTGAAGACTGGTGTCACCACCACCGCAGCTTTCCAGAACCAAGTGAATTTACTAGATATAAGAGATAGGTTTAGAATTCTTGTAAGAGGTTGGAGAATCACAACAAGGGTGAGCGCAACTAGTTTTAGGTCGAGCGAGTTACAGCTAGCTCTTGATTTTCCGAATACCTGCAAGAGGTATTTTCTGGCCTCAGCTTGAGTAATGATTTTGAGGTAGAAGGGAGGGGGCCGGACCAATTGGGTAGCTGATTTCTGTATAGGATTACTGACACTCTGGAGTATGAAGAAATCTGGGGGCAGTACACCACTAAGGCTGGTGAAGGCATTGTTGAACGTATTGGCGATGGTAATTGGGTTCTGGGTTGGAGCTCCTGTGACATTCAACAAGGTAGGGGGGTACTTATTAGGTTTGGCAGTCAATGTCTTAATGTTGTCCCCAAAGTTTTGACTGTCACTCCAGTGCTTGTCAACTCACTTTTGAAGTGCTAGCTTTTTGCCTGGTGAATAGCCTTGGTGCATTTGTTATGGGCTATTTTATGCTTGTATATCTGCTAGTGATCCCATGTTTTTGCTTTGTACCACAAGTTGAGTTGAGCTGAGATCTAGGATTTACATGAGCCTCTGATTTTGTGTTTGGTGTAGGGGGCAGAGATATGTTCTTATAAAATGTGCTTAGTGTCTCTGATGTAGGATCTAGGTGAACTTGCTATTGGTTTTATAAAGGTATCTGCATAATGAGTGAGTGCTTCAGTAAGGCATTCCTATTCTGGCAACAATGGGGTGTGCTGGGAGATCGCACACATTTGTATGTATTTTTGGCAAACCATAGAATGTAGCTCTAATTGGATGATCAACAGTAAGGAACTCATTTGTTTGTTCATTTATCAAATTATTGACAAAATCATCATGTAAAATGATTTCAATGTACATTTTAAATTTTAGCATCTGGTTACGTGGCATGGGAAGATACAAATTAGCATCTAAAAGTTGTTTTTGAACATTTTCTGTGTGTGTGTGTCTGTTCAGTAGATCAATGTAACTGTATCTTGTACAGTATCTTCTCTTCATAGTGAACAAACAACTGGACCCTGTAATCCAGGAGAGAGGTATCACTAGCATATAATAGACATTTGTGAGGGAAAAGCTCAAGGGGCTAAAATTTCTCTCTGCATCCTCAAGCAGTATTAAGATACTGCCTACCTTTACAATAGTAGTAATTAAAAAAATTAAAACCAGTAGATCCCCAGCAAGCATCTCACTAAAATTCAGAGTGCTAAGTTACTTTGTTTAAAAGAGGCAAGTATTTTTATAACTCTGCTTTCTCTGCCTGTTAAAAAAAAAGTCTGGATTCAGTGATGAGCTGATGATGATGTCATGTGGTGTCAGCAAGGGCACTCACTTCCAGGAAGAAATCTGAATGTTAGCATGATACTTATTGGGGATCTTCTGGTTCTAATTTCAAGGTTATTGCTTTTGGTAGTGTCCCCTATTGAAAAGAGAGTGGTAGCAGGCTCTGATGGCCCAGCAGTGCTGCAGTGCAGGGGACCTGGGTTCAGGAAAGAGCTTGGGATGCTGGGTCCAGAGGCAGGTCTGACTGCAGCAGCCATGGCTCAGTGGCATACTGTGGTCAGGAAGGGATGGCACTCAACAACCTGTGCTGCAGCAACCCCTGCAGTGGGGCAAGGGAGCTTTCTCCTTCCACAGGATGCTGCTACATGCAGCCAAGGCACAGTGGATCTGGGCACACACTTAGGGGAGGAGAGAGGATGGGGAGAAGACCAGGGAGAAAACCCATGTACCATCTATAGGATGGTCCGGGGTCCTGGACTCCCTGGGGTCCTACTGCCTGCCCCTACACTGGATCATAGGCTACACAGTGGGCTGCCTTGGAAGGGGGGAGGACAGTTCTCCCACAGGAGCCCCTGCCACAGAAAGAAAACCATATGAGATATCAGGATGGCATCAGACCCAGGAAAGAATGGAGGTCAATAGGCCAGAGCAGGGTATATCACTGGGAAAAATGGTCAGCAAGCTTTGCTCCACTGAAGTAGTGTGCACCAGGAAAAGCAAACAAGTGACTATCAAAAACCAGCACTACACTGTCTGTCGGGATGTCATTAGCCTGACAATCTTTGCACATTGTGGATGCAGAGTGTGTAAAACCAGTCAGACTAGTGGTGATAGTGATACAGTGTCTACTTGGTGTAGGTGGCATGTCTTAGTTATTTAATAAAATAAAGTAATTTGTAAATTCAGCAATATACAGTCCCTGTTTTTGCTGGCCACTCTGTATCGCTGGTGCCAGGGTGGGACCAGGGTACAACCCTGGCAGACAAACATGGTCAGGGAGAAAAGGCTCTGTAGAACAAAAAGAGAGTGGCGGCAGCCTATTAGTGATTTGAAGCAACAACTTGAACAGTGATTTGCATACCCATGATGCCTTGTGCTGGAAATGAGGCTTTAGGGTATGTTCAGTGATCTGCATACTCACAATGCCTTGTGCTGGGAATAAGGCTTTAGAATATGTTTATGGTTTGGAGAGATGCTCAAAACTCTATTTGGATAATTTCTTGTCTCTGGCATCCTTTTATGGTGATTCCGTGTACTACTCTTCATGAAAACTGCCTCTCCGGTATTCTTAGTAGTCTAAGTGTCCCTTGAAACATTAAACAGGGCAAGGCTGCACAAGCTGGGCTTGAAGATTGGCAAAGGGTTAGCTGAGCAGACACGAGCGTGTCACAGCGATAAACAGATTTTAAACTGTGTCATCATCATGTGAGGGGAAACTGGAGTCTTGCTTTGGAAAGCATCCCGAAAATACAGGTTATTCCAAGAAAGTGAATTACAAGCAAACATTCTGATGGCATCTTTTATAGAGCATACTGTACTTTTTTCAACAATAAGCCACTTCCTTCCTTATACAGAACTCATTACACCACACCCCACATTTTACAGTAGCAGCATATAACACTTTCAAACTAGTTCTAGTAGCACTGTTGTACTATTAAAATATCCTTATTCAGTTAGGAAAAAGCAGCCAGTTGAATAAAGCTCATTTTAATCAAAGAATATGTTATAGCCAGTCTGTGGGGAATTGTTCGTAATGTTAACATTTTGTCTGCAAAATGCAGTCAGAAGTTTGACAAAAGGGCATTTGCCTACAGAATGAAGTTAGCATTCTGACAACATGTATTTTATCCACAGAATGAAGTTAGAAAATTGACAAAGTATGTTTTGTCCCCTGAATGAAGTTAGCACTTATGCATTTTGTCCACAGAATAAAAATTAGCTAAATGCAGTGCTCCCTCGCTATAGTGAACCCCTCTATAAGGAATATCTGTTATAGTGAACACCTGTGATGGCTCCCATTGTTACCTAATTAGGCATATTAACACCTCACTATAGTGAACAAATTGAATGACTCCAGAGGTGTTCCTTATAAAGAGGGACCACTGTGCCTTTGTCCACAGGAGGAAGTTAGGAGTTTCACAAAATACAGTTTGTCCACAGAATGAATTGAGGAATGGACAAAAACAGGATAGCAGATAGGAGACCCTCAGTAACAAAACATAATTCCATCAAGGGATTCTAGTGACAGCCAGACCAGTGGCATGGCAGTAGCATTACCACCCACCACGTTGGCAACCTGGGTTCAAGAGTGGTCTCGGGTTGCTGGGACCCGCCAGGAGGCAGAGGATCGAGCATCTGCAGGACTGCTCTCCTTTCCTGGGCACAGAGAACTGCAGGTTCCACTGCATGACTGCCACCAAGTGGAGACCTAGTGGTAGGACAGGACAGGCACGGCAAAGTAGAGAGGGAGCTGTGGGACTCATTAGTGCATGCATGCCTCCATATGCATGCACCAATGTGCATGCCCCAGCTAAAAGGAAGGGACTTGGAAATGGAAAAAAGGGTTTGGGGTTGGCTTAATGAAGCTGTGTCTGCTACCCACTGGCCCACACCCTCACATGGCCACCAGCTCTGGATTTGTGTCCTAAGGGGAGGACATCCCTCCCCCCTCCTGACCTCACTGCGGGGCGCAATCCATGGGTGATTTCCAGAGGCCAGGGAAGACAAGTGCCAGTCCGGGGTGAGAGGGATATGGCTGACAGCCACCTGCAACCCACGGAGAAGAACTTTTATGACAAAAAAAATGGGATCTGTTGACATCATAAATTATAAGAGCAAAACCCTAGTATATGTTATTATAGGCCTCCAAGGGGAGTCTCTATAAGTAATAATACCAGAGAGGGTGGGAGGTATTGGGCTATACTGGACTGCCCTTGGGGCATAGTAAGGCCTGATGCTGCAGGCAGAGGGCCTTATAGTCCCTGGAAGGTCAGGTACAGACCATACTGCCCACCCTGTCGGGTATTATTGCACTTAGAAAATGATCCACTGTATTATATATGTTTGAAAAAAAAATTGCGTGTTTAAATGTTAAAACTCTTAAGTGTTTTATTTATTTTGTAATAAAATAGTTACTCTGCCTGCATTAGAATGCTGTGGGGTTTTTTGAGCTAGGGACTTTAGTCCTACTGGAGACTCTGTTGTTGAAGGAAAATAAAAAACAGGTTGCATGTCCGTTTAAAATCTGACTGGATCAGTGATGCTGTTGCTCATTTATAGTGGTACAACTGGATTTTTTTCCCCCATGAACTGTAGCTTTCAGGTTTGAGTTTTGGTGGTGGGTGGGTGGCTGCACTATGGAGCTGCTGACTAGGGACATAAGATCCAGAGCATAACATCCAGGGAGGTCGACTGAGCTTGCAGGAAAAAGAAAACGAAAGGTGTAAAAACAGGTATATTTCTGTGCTTTCCCATGGTTTTGGTGTTCAGCTTTGTGCTGGAGTGGTAACAGCTCTTTCCTAACTTCCACTCCCCATACGTGGAGACGTGCTGCCAGCTTGCAGCAGTTACTACATCGGCTGGTGTTTAGGGCAGCATGGGATGCAAGAAGCTCTGTGAGATTTGAGCACTTAGCTGTGACCAAAAAAAAACATTAATTTTACATGAAATATGTGTTTTGCTACTAAATGGATGGTTTTGAGACATGGGGTGGTTGGAGGAGACTGCCCAATATCAGTTGCTTGGGAAATATCCGTTACTGAGAAAAAAAATGGCAGGTCTGCGATTTCAAATTTGCCAGTGCCCATTAAAATATTATGAATGAGGTTGGTTGGCACTGGCACTTTTTTACCTGGGGTCTGTTGTCTGATAGATGTCCATCTTGCCAGGGCTATCACTCAGTTAGAGCCCAGGAATTTCTTAGACCATTTTCCAATATCGTTGTGACCGGGCTGATTAAGACCCTGTCCCATTTGTTATGTAGAACGGTTTGTCATAGAAAGAGTTAAATGCAAGGATCTGTTTATCCTCTTCTTTTCTGTCTTTTGCCTGTCTGACTGTGCACCCAGATTTTCTTGTGAGACCTAGGAACTGGCCACTCTGATGGTCTCGCTATTCCACACCCCCCCCCAACTATCTCACTGCCTTCACTTACTGTGTCTATCTTTTCTTCCCTCTTGTGTATCTGAAGTTATAAAAAAATGTGTCAATCTGTATGTGACAATGGGATCCCTTGGTTTGAAAATGTATATAGTTATATTGTTGAAATGATTGCAAAACTCTATTTGCAACTTAGGGGGTTAACCTGAAATACAACACTAGCTATTTTGCAGAAGCTATCAACAGGAGGTCAGTTCTGGGACACCATGTACTGTTTTGTTGCATCTGCAAGGCAAGGAAGGAAACTGAAAAGAACATTTTCTGAAAAGCAGGATGTCTTCTAAACAAGTTCCCAGACAAAGACTTTTAAAAAGAGCAGCAATACTTTTGCTAGGGAGAGAAAGAGAGAGAACAAGACAGAAACTTGAAATCAGAGATATCATCAGATGAAGGACTTTGTTTTCTGTGTTTATACTGGCTTCGTAAACAGTTATACTGAACAATTTTATTTTTGATTTTACTGTTATAGGAAAAAAATTAAATGCTACTTGTGAATTTTATACCTGCTCCTGGTCTTCCTAAGTTTCCTGACCCGAGCCTCGATGAAATCATATATGAAACACCGAATGTGAGGTTTGGGCGAGAGGACGCAAAGTGAAACTGAGCGGTTCTGTCTGCCCATACCTCATGAGAGATGATTCATACCATAAGACACCCTTGGAGGCTCTATCAGCTTATTATAAATCACTCAAGTTGAGCTTGAGTGTTTTATAATAGGTTTATAGTCGTTTTTTTTTTGAAGTTAACTTATGCCATCCTTCTCCCTAGTGCTGAAGTAGAACGCTGTCCCCTAACACTTCCACATGAGAGCACGCTGTACACAGGATAAGATATACAGTGACTATGGGGACTGTTTAGCTGAAATCAAGAAGTAATGACCAGTAATGAGCTTTTACACGTATTCTCAATATGTGGTGTCTCATAAACCCCAAGAACAAAGCTCAAGGGGGTCTAGTTAGGCATTCTTTCTCAGACAGTGGTAAAAACACCACTCACCCAGTAATTTAAATGTTCAAAAGAACAATTTATTTCAATTCATATTACTGCACAAAGTATATATTGGCTGGCATTATAGCCTAGAGGTTAAAGTAATGAGCTGTGAATGAGCTTGGTACATCCAGCAGACCTGGGTTTCATTCCCACACTGTCCACTTGCATACTGTGTGACCTAGAACAAGTCATTTAACCTCCCCAGTGTCCCGGGTCATCCCTGAAAAAAGGCTTTGTGCTTAATGGGCCTTACCTGGTTATCAAAGAATGAATAAAAAATAGATCATCCATGTACTGCCACCAATGTTTCAGGGAGTCTATAATTCCCCCATCTCTGGGTGAACATGTGTATCTGCAGTATAACTTATGGAACTTATCCTCTGTGCTCACTAGTTTACTATTTAAGGTGCTTCAGAGCACTGTGTTTATGCTTCACTTGGTATTTTACTCTGATTCCTGCGCACACTTTAGTAGAAGAAATGGTCCTTCCGCCTTTAGCGTTTGAACAAGGCTCCATCCTTCCTGGGTCTAGAAAAACTACCAAGAGAAGCACCAGCACAGTGCTCTGCAGCCCCTTAAATACTGAGCTAGTGAGTGCGGCAGATATGCTACACTGTTTATAGATACATCCATTCACCCTGAGGAAGAGGAATTCTAGACTCCCTGAAACGTTGGTGGTAGTGCATGGGTGATCTATACTCTGTGCATTAATATGAATTTAAATAAATTGTTTTTTTGAACATTTAAATTACTGGATGAGTGGTGTTTTTACCTTTGTCTGAGAAAGTGTGATACTGTATGTATGATCTGAACAGGAGCAGACTACTTTCTGATAAGAGTTTTTGTTTTGTAGTACCATGGGCACCTCAGCCCCCATTGTCCAGTTTATTTAGGAATCACACACAATGAGAGGGGATTAAAAACTACGGTTGATCAGAATTTAATTTTCAGAATTGAACATAATTCAATTTCTAAGGTTTTTTTTCAGATTTAAGATTTTGGGATTTTGAGACTGAAAATCCTAATCCCCCCCCCCAAAAAAAATCTGATTACATATAAAACATCCCCCATCCAGAACCACATGTATTTCTCCTAACCCAACCCTGCAAGCCCTCCAGACTTCCCCACCCTTGCTTTCCCCAGTCTCCCCATACACAGAAACATAGAATTTGATGACAGATAATGACCACTTGACCAACCTAGTCTGCAAATTTACCTACCTATTGCTTACACTCCAGATCCTAATTGATCGGAGGCTTACTCCTCTTTCCGAACACTATGGTTGCCTTCTGTCCATCCCATGCAGTATTAAATTCCCTTATAGTTGTTGCTCCCACGTCTCCACAGGGAGGCTGTTCCATCATCTACCACCCTTTCCATGAAAAAATACTTCCTCATGTGGCCTTTAAGTCTCCCCCAGCCTCATATTGTGACTCCTTGTTCTTACGCATCTTTTTTCTGAAAGATGCTGTCCTCTTGCACTTTGTTTATCCCCTTGAGGTACTTGAAAGTCTCTATCATACCCCCCCTCCGCCTTTCCTCCAGGGAATACATATTGAGTACTTTTAGTTTCTCTTCATATGGTTTCTGGTACAGTCCTTGCATCATTTTCATTGCCGTTCTCTGGACTGTTTCTACTCTATGTCCTTTCTGAGATGTGGCCTCCAGAACTAGACACAGTACTCCAGGTGATGTCTCACCGATTGTCTGTACAGTGGCATCTCCACCTCCTATTTTCTACTGGTGATGCCTCTACCTATTGATACCAGCATCCCTCTGGCTCTCCTCACAGCCTTCTCACATTGCTTAGCTACCTTTAGGTCATCTGTTATGATTACCCCCACGTCCCTTTCCAGCATGTTTGTCATCTACACCCCCCCCCGCCACGTGTATTCCTCCCCTGGATTTCTGTGCCCCAAGAGCATGATTTTGCATTTCTTTGTATTGAATCTAAGCTGCTACACTCCTGACCCCCTTCCAGTTTGCCTAGGTCTCTTCTCATTTTTTCCACCCCCCTGGAGTGTCATACCTTATATTACTGCTTCTTCTGCTGGGGTTCTTCTACTGCAGCTGCTGGAGGTCCACCCTTCGTTGACTATGCTACCATAATGCCAAATAATTAATTGCCATGCCTCGTATTTCACTGCCACATGCATACATTTTAGTCCAAAAGAGTAAGCTCCTCCTCTCCCAAACATGCCTCACATACAGCCCACCACCAGTAGCCGCCAACTCCCCCACACTGCACCCACTCCCTCCAAATTCATCTTGTCTCTGTCTCCAATCCCAAGTCTATATATAGAAATAACCATTGTCGTCATTGATTCACGTTCAAAACTGAAAAAAAAAGTCCTAGTCAGTGTCATTCACTCATTGCCATTAGACCAACCATCCTCCATTTCATTGACTACTAGGCCAGCAGCCCTCTAATGATTCTCTCTGTTCCAAAGCGGCCTGAGTAAACTGTGTAGGGGGCTTTGCTGTCACAATGATGGTATTATGAGATTTTCATGTCACTTATTCTCTTTAGGAAAAGTGACTATCTATAGGAAATATGCAATGACCTGACTCAAAATACGAAATTTATCTTCAATCGTGAGTGGGTGGAACCTTAATTCATGTAACAACCCACTCCTACCGGTACAGCATGAGATAGTTGTTCATGAATAGGTGCCATCACAAAGCATTCTGGCTCAGGTCTCAAGGGATTACTTTAGTGAGAGGAGTTTAGGAGAATAAGATAGTTAAGTCTAGAGCTCTCAAGATCGCTGCTGAGCTGACTTTGAGAAGGCACAAACTAAGACAGTCTGGAACTAGAAATGAAGGAGGGAGCAGCCCTCCCAGACAACAGAAGTCCCAAAGAGACTGAGATCTATTTCTTTATTGGGGGTTACCATTAAATAACCAGTATGTAGTGGGACCACTGGGAGGGGGTGGGGACTATAGGAGGTTTCTCCCCCAAGGGGTGCAGCCTGATGGCCAGCTAGATTGGGTGCAGTTCTCCAAAACTTGGAGGGATGCTCTAGTGAAGGGTGAGCTCAGTAAGGTGCCCATACCAAGGAAGAGGCACATGAAGAGAACATGCACACAAGTCCACATGAGAACAACCCATGCTCTCCCACACACACATTTGTTTACCTATTTTACCCATTTTTACATCTTACTCTACTGTATAATTTAAACTCAGTGTGCTCTGTAATTTGATTTTTATGCCACCATGATCCTGTTACACATATCTTGCCATGCACTGGCTGCACCATCCCTTAGCACTCATCTTGTCTATCCCCATAACTGATGTACTTTGTATATGTTCTACAGTGTTGTTTTTTTCTCTTTCTCTTTCTCTAACATTAACTGTACTGTGATTTTGTTTTTGTACGTGCTCCTGTTGTTGTCACTTTGTCACTGCTGTTTCACTGTCTGCTGTATCCCCTCCCCTATGTCGCACCTGGAAATGAGCCCCAGTTCAGTGTGCCTATCCTGGTCACCAAATTAAAAAATAAATGTGCCAAGCCCAGAAAGAGTGATGCTGATAAAAAAAGGAGATACAACATCTCCAGGAGAACCCTGTAGTGTCCCAAGGGAGAGAGGCACCGGGTAGCAGACACTCCACAATCCATTGACAGCATTTGCCCAGCATAGTATGGGGGTACTGGGCAAGTAACTGAGGAAGCAGGGGGATATCTGGGAAGCAGTGAAGGCTATGGCCCATGGAAAGCATTGATGGTAGTGGGTGCATGAAGACATCACAGCTCACTGCTACTTTACCTCATTAATACAAATATACCTTTATGGCTAATGCCCTAATGGGAGAAACTGAGATAAGGATCTGCACAAGTGCTAACTATGTACTGAAATCAGAAAAACATTTTCCACGTGGGGGTCCACTGCCGGGAGGTCACTGCTGATGGAACAAGACAGAATCAATTGCTTCATCCAAATGAGTAATATAGTGTTGCTTGAATGGCTCTTATAGCCATGCACCCTAAGTGGAAAGAACTCATACAGACATAGACAATGACAGCAAAAAAAAAAGTCTTGCCAGCCAGTTCATTCTGCCCACCCTACCTAACTACTCTGCACTATGCAGTCCAAACACAGAGTGAAAATGGCAGATAGTCTGATAGTCCGTACCATGAGTGTACAATGTAAGACTTGCCTGAGCAGAAATACAAATGGGTGTGGGGCAGGGAAAGGGTAATCATACAGATAAAACTAAAGAAGGTCTCACCAACCAGGGCACAGATGCCTGCTGTGATGAGGTGGGGGCTGAAGAAGCCATGATCTCACAGAACTATTTATATGACTAAGCTGCTAGGGCTGTTAGAGCTAGAACAGGAAAGCACGCCTGGGGTGTAATGAAGAAGGCCGGGAGGCCATGCAGAGTGACTGAAATGTCTTCTCTGGATTTTTATGTACCATGTCATAAACTTATATTGTTTATCTCAAAGTAAAGTCCCTATTTGCATTTCCATGCCATCTCAAGAGGTTATTAATCAGAGGTCACCATATGTTTGAATCAAGCTTAAACCCTCAATTGCCAGAGCTTGGAATAAATACAAATTTTGCTGTGAGGGATCCTCCTGCTGAGCAACACCTCCAGACAGGAAGGGTTCTGAGCATCACTCAAGATACCAAGGGGGTGCTCTCCAGCATCTGTTGGCCATAAAAGAGTAATCACAACATGAGGGTTCATCCAAAATTTATTGCCAATGTAAGGAACCAGCAAAAAGGTATGAAGGCCTTCAAGGCCCAAGAGTGACTTGATTTGTATTGTAAGTATGGACACATGTTCAGGAGAAAATGGAGCCTACTGAAAGTGACAGTCATGACACAATTGAGCAAATGGCATGAAAGATAACCTGGGACCATGCATGTGAGACAGGAAAGTACACAATTTCCATATACTGTAGTGTGTGATGAAATGCTTTTGTGCATGGAATTCCATGCCTGGAATATGCTTATAGTGTATGGTAGGATGCAGTTAAGGATGGAATTCAATCCCTAGATTAGGCTTGTTGTGCTGCAGTTGTGACATCACAACGTTGTTGTGTTGCAGTAGTGATGTCACTACTGCAGCACAAGATAGAACATCTTTGCACAGGCACATTGTTGAAACTACCACACTTGATGAAGCTGCCATGACAGTGACAGCTGGCCCAGGAAGTGAGTGGCACTGCAATGAACCACTACAGTAAGACATTAGGGCACCATAGGAGAACTTTTTTCATATGTGCTAGACACAGGCTTGTATTAATGGTTGCCCATAGACTATAAAAGATTGTGTACAAGCAACCATACACATGCAAGGCTGTTTCAGTCTCAAGGTTTCCATGGTAATGAGACCTCTCGAGCTACGCTCTTGAGGTCTCTTGTTACAATGATTGCTCATACACAATCCTCAATGTTGTGCTCCAGTAGTGACATCATTATATTGTGCTGCAGTGCGGATGTCACTACTGGCACTAAACCGACGGTGTAGTCTCCCCCCAGGGGCAAAACCCATTCCAGACTAACAGCATTAGTACCTGCCTAAAAGACAAAATGTAAAATCTGTTTATATTGTAATCGTAAACTGTTTTACCTATTGTACTCTGTATGCTTATACTGTTAATTTAACTGCTGTAACCCAGGTAATGCATCTTGCCTGTTAATATTGAAACTGTCAGTACTGGAACTAATACACAATACCACAACACAGAAAAATTTTGAACATAGGATCATGGTGCCCTAACAGATTTATTCTGTCAAAAAATAAAGATTTTTACTACTACTACAACATGGAATGTCATTGCCAGCCTTCCTTCCTACAACCACGGCACCAACAAACGATGATTCTTCTTTTTAATTCTGTCCAAAATGCAACTACTCAGACCCTACAACCCCTATTCTGGGTGGGAGATGCCGGCTGTCAGGCAGGACTGAAACATGGAGGCCAGGCTCCTTCTCAAGGCTATCACATAGTGAATGAGCTGGCAGTAGCAGTGGTGACCTAGCATGGTGGCCACGCTCGGACTGCCTCTCCAGTTTCTCAGATCAGTGCTTTAGCTGCAGCAGAGACTGTAGCATTCACACATCATGACAAACTTTATTTTCTATTTTTAGTATGTATATAATATTACCTTTTTGTTTTGTTTTCATTCCACACACTGATGAAGCATCTTGTTTCTTTGTTTTTACATTCTGCATGGCAGACTCAGGCTTAAAACATGGCATGCCCATACACTATAAAAGACAGTGTGAGGCAGCCATACACAGAGAAGCCTGAGCTGGCATCTCAAGGTTGCAATGGCAACCAAAACCTCTCGAGCTTCACTCTCAAGGTTTGAACAGTTGCTATGGCAACCTTTCAATGCCAACACAGGCTTCTTGTGCATGGCTGCCCATACATTAGCCTCTATATTGTTCACTGAGTGATTAAAGGTTTTGTAGGGAAGTGGCCTTCCTGAGTAGAACATGCTGTGGGTGAGTTTAAGGCAAGCAATGCATGTCTCAGACCTGGTGCAAAAAACAATCATATAGGTATTTTGTTTTGGGATACTTCTTGCTGAGTTAGCTGAGCAGTCTACAGTACTGAGCCATTGTGCAGACAAGGTCTATTGTTGTGAAGTTAGGTCGATCCTCCATTGCCATGTTGTGGGCAGAAAGGTGCTAGGGATCCCTATGATGATGCTTGACTGATATGTAGGTGCTGACTCAGTGACAGATTATGTGTAAGTATGTCCCACTGCGTGCAGTATAAGTGAGCGAGCAGTACAAAAGAGCAACACTTGCCATCCAGGAGAGACAGAGATATCAAATTACTTTTTGATATGGGCTAAGGGTTTGTAGTTCAATCACTATTCATTCCTCAGAACAATTTAGCACACAAAGAGACCATGTGTGGAGGCCAGTAAAATCAGTGCTATGGACATGATTAGGATATATATCTCCAGGAGAAGTTTGTGGTGTCCTGAGGGAAAAGGGGCCTTGGGTGGCCAGGCCCTCCATGGTCCAAGGTGGGGGGGTATGTGGGGGTGGTAAGTAACTAACTGAGAAACACATCAGGTTATGGCACAAGGAAAGAGTTGGTGGGAGTGGGCGCAAGTAGGCACTGCAATGCACAACAGCTATACCTAACTAATGAAAATAGATATGCTGTTATTAAGCCTTTATGACTTATGCCCTAATGAGAGGAACAGAGATAAAGATCTGTGTGATCACTATCTATGCATTGAAGTCAGAAAATAATTTCCTGTGTGGGGAAGAGTTGGTGGGAGGTCACTGCTGACTGTGGCAACACAGCAAATAGGCCTCACACACTAATGCTAACCACTTGGTTTGTTACTGCCATTCTCACGCTACACTTTCCCAGCTGGGAAGGAAAAGGGTAGAATTGCTTAACAAACACCCCAACCTATCTGAGTGCAGAAATCAGTATCAGAGGAAAGGTGGGACTGCAGTGGACAGACAAATAAATGAGCATGCTACACGTGCCTTAAAAGTGCTGCCACAAGTAAACAGCTGCAGCTTTCCAACAACAGATCAAAACACAACATTGTGGTGCACATAAGCTATGAAGTAATGTATTTCAATAAAAAGTGCACAAACACAAAACTACATACCACACACAGCAGCACAGAACTGACGGGCACCCCAAAATTTCGCATCACACTGCTGCACAAACATTACTGTAGCACAAAACATTGGTGCATCAGTCCCTTAAAAAATTTAGCAAGAAAAAACAGAACTTTAGAAGTGTCATCCTTTCCCTTGAGAAGGGATGGGATGCAACCAATGTGACTTCAAATCATCCAGACATGGTCCAACTCTTGCACGAGTGGACAGAATTCAAACTAAAGATAAACACCTCAACAGGTAGACTCAAGGACCCGTCATATTTACTTGACAACGACTGCTGTTGCCAGCCATATTCAGAAAGATTGTCAAGTGCTCCCTTCATGATGGTATGGGTCATTTGGGAAATGATCACACCCTGTATCTAGTTCAAGTTTAGTTGTAATGGCCCAGGATGGAAGCACAGACAGAAGTACTGCAAGCAATGCAGTTGATGTGTTCAAAGATAGACCCTACAAAAGGGGATGGCCTCTTTGATGAACATTGCAACAAGTGCTCCAATGGAGCTTGTGTGCACTGACTTTCTCAATGGGGAACCTGACAGCTAGAATACCAGTAACAATAACATGTCAGTGGTTGCCAACCATTTCACACAATACACTCAAGCACTTCTAACAAAGGACCAGAAGGCAACCACCAAGGCCAAGGTATGTGCTGAAAGATTTATTTGCATTATGAAGTGCCAGAATGGATCCACTTTGATCAAGGTTTGGACATTGACAGCAAACTCATCAAAAAGTACTGCCCTTGTGGGTGTTCAGAACTCTAGAACTGTACCTCTTTATTACAAGGTGATCTACTGGTTGAATGGCTTAACTGCTTTCTGCAAAACAGGCTGGGAACCCTGAACCCCAACCAGAGAGCCAGATGGAGCCAACAAGCACTGTAAGTACACTAGTACTTGCTTATCATTGTACCAGTAGTGATAGAACAGGGTTTTCTCTCACTACTCTATGGTGTTTGGGAATGAGACCAGATTGCCCAAGGATCTCAGTTTAGGAAGAGTCTGCGCATGGAGCTACACTAGAGAGATACCTGCAGTACATTTAGAGACTGAAAGATCAGTTAACTACTGCAAACAAGTTGGCTTTGGACATGACTACTAAGAGATATCAGGTTTAAATGGAGTGCTACAACAGGAAGGTCCAAAATCAAGGCCAGCCCATCAGTGCAGCAGTAGAGCTACCCCTCATAATGTTTGTGTAAGCCCCCCCCCCCCAGTTCGGGGGCTTACTAAAGGCTACCTTGGGTGCCTCATGGGAGGTAGGCCCTGGGTGGTGCCCACCCCTTGGGTGTGATGATCCTGCCCCATAGGGTATAAACTGGGAGGAATTTAGAGTGAGAGGAGGCTGACAGGACTGCAGAACACAAGTGTGCCCCGGCCCGGGAGTTTGCGGCCTAGCTCAGCAGCATTGGTTCGGCACTTGGGACTGTTGGGAGATGTACAGGGAAGCAGCCAGTGGGATGGAAGCCCCCTGGGAGTAGCAGCCACAGCCTGGAGGAGTTGTCTGTGACCCACCTTGTGCTCCGCAGCACTGTGGCAGGTTGGGTCTGTCCTAAATGTGGAATATGTGAGGCACTAGGGGTGCCATGGCAGTGGCAGCACCCAGTAGGTTGTACCAGTGTGGCACTCTGCCTTCAGTCTGGTGGCTTGCCAGAAGCGAGAGGAGCCAGGCCCACCTGTCCCAGTGATGAGTTTGGTCCAGGACCAGGGTGTGCCCCAGAGGTAGCCCCATATGCTGCAGGATGTCTAGATTCGAGAGGGAGCTGGCTTTTAGAGAACTCCCTGCTTGGTGTGGCCGACTGCAGGTAGGGAGCACAGGAGAGTGTTTACCAGGCCAGAGTGTAACCAGAGGCATGTGTCTGGACAGCCCTGGTGCGGGTTTAGATCTTGGTTGATTTTGCTGCCCTGCTATCTGAGCCTCTGTGCTCAGTCATCTAAGTGGAGTCCATTTTTTTCCAGCCTACCTGGGCCTATGTTTTGTACCACAGCTCTGTGCTGCCACAAGTGCTTTTTACAACCATGTGCTTGTCCTCCGTTGCACCTCTAGCCCCGTGTAGCAGAATTTTTATGTTCCATTAATTAAATGAAAGCATTTTTTTATTCTTTTAAAACCTGATACTCCAGTCTGTCTGTGCTTCCTGTCTGTTAACCAGTTTTGCCCCAGTTACAGCTCCAGAGCCATACCTGCCCGGTGTATCCAGCTGATTCCTCCATCTCTCTATGCTGTAAGATCCATCTCTCCTTGATGGTATGAATTCAAGTGTTAAGGTAGGCCAAGCTATTTACTTTATTATTGAGGATCACTGGTGTTTTCCTGGCTTGTGCCCCCCCCCCAGGATTTTTACTATCAGGACTCCTAGACACCACTGAAGGGAGAGTTACACTGGCAACCCAACTTCAGAAGTGAGTTTAATCATATGGGCCCAGCCAGCGGGAGAAAGACTGAGTGTCTGGGTAGGTACTCTCCTCCTCCAAGGAGGGTGGGACATTCATCCCGCTACAGTATTGCCACCTGGCTGTCCACAGGTGGCGTTACAGTTTTGGGAGAGGCACACTGGTACATCAGGCTGGCTGGCACCCAGATGCCTATACACACTCTCAGAGAGAGAGAGAGAGAGAGAGAGGGGCATAAAATGTGTCTGCTCAGCAGATGATGCCCTGCCCATCCCCTCCCCCATGACCAGCTCAAGCCGTGGTCTTCTCATCGGGACTCCACAAATGGCTCTAAAAGAAAATATTACTCACCACAGTAATCTTCTTTCTTCCAAGGGGTCCTTTACCATCAGTAACTTTTTTGCACTTAGCTGGCTAGGTGCAATTGCCCCGGAGGTGTGCCTTTAAGAGATACTTAAATGAGCTTAGGACCAAGCCAATCAAAAGATAGGAGGGGGTGTGAGCTGAGTGACAGCTGTTGAAGGCTTCAGAATTTTTGCAAGGAAAAACGAGGGCAAATGCCCTGAAAAGGAATCAACAGGATTCAATAAACATGCAAATGTCCACAAAAGTGGAAACAGAAACAACAGCAACATGAGCTAGAAATTCATCAATAAGAAACTCCAAATTTGGTAAAAGGTGACATAAAGAGCTCTTCTAAAACAGGTGAACCGGGGAGGAAGGGTGGAAGCTTACTGATGCTAAAGGACACCTTGGAAGAAAGAAGATTACTACGGTGAGTAATTTTTTCTTCTTACCCCATGAGTCCTTTAGCATCAATAACTTTTTTGCAGACTACCGAGCAGTACCAAGTGGGAGGTGGTCAGAGAACCTACTTAGGAAAGAGGCTCTGCAGAACCGCCCTGCCAAATTTGGCATCAGATCTGGTCTGCACATTCAAACTGTAGTGTTTCACAAAGGTGTGCACAGATTTCCAGGTAGCTGCTTTGCAGACATCCTGTAGGGAAATGTCCCTTGCTGCTGCAAGCGAGGCTGCAGTGCCCTGGGGGAGTGGCCCTGAGCCCCACTGGAGGTTGTTGACCAGCTTTCTCATAGCAGAATCTAATACAAGAGACCAACCAACGAGAAGTAGTTCTCTTGGTAGCTGGTCTTCCTCTGCCTACATCCCCGTAGGTGAGGAACAACTGAGTGGAAGTGCCTCTGGACTGTCTAGAATGCTCTAGGTAGTGAAAGATGGCTCTTTTGACATCCAAGCTGTGGAGCGTTTGCTCACCAGGAGTGGATGGCTCAGTAAAGAAGACAGGCAGAGTAATGGACTGGTTCAAGTGAAACTCTGAAACCACCTTTGGCAGAAATTTCCTATTTGTCCTGAGCTCAACTTTATCATTGTGAGGGATGATGTAATTCAGCTCAGTGCACAAGGCCTATAGCTCCCAAATCCTCCTGGCAGACATAATGGCTACCAGGAAGACGGTCTTGCAAGTTACAAACTTGATGTGGGCCCTGGACATAGGCTCGAAGGGTGGATTCATGAGCCCATCTATGCAAAGGTTCAGGCTCCAAGGAGGAACATGCTCCCTGGTTGGAGGCTGGAGGTGCAAGAGACCTTTGAAAAACTGTTTAAAAATGTTGCGGGAAAAAAATGATTTCTTCTTTCCCACCGAAAGGTGGACCGAAATTGCCACCAGGTGTAGCTTGAGTGAAGATGGTTTCAAGCCTGACGCCTGTAGGTGTACCAGGTACTCTACCAGCTGAGGGTCTGAAGCTGATAGGGGTTCAACCTTTTTGCTCTTGCACCAGAGGGAAAACCTTTTCCATTTGGCTGCATAAGTCTTATTAGTGTTCGTTTTTTTAGCCATCCTCAGTATCTTAAGGACCTGCTCAGAGTACTGTGAGGATGGAAACTCTAACTCCTCAAGAACCAGGCCTTGATGTGAAGAGAGTGTATGTCTGGGTACTGCACTCCCGTCTGAAGAAGGGTCAGCAGGGAGTGAATTGGAGACATGCGAATGGACCTGTTGCAGGACAGTGAGAGAAGGAGAGGGTATCAGGCTTGCCTGCTCCAGTCCTGAGTCACTAGGATCATCGATGCAGGCTGCTGTCTGAATTTCAGCAAAACCCTGAATATCAGGGGAAAGGGAGGAAATGCGTATAGGGACCTCCCTGACCAGTCCAGGATCAGGACATCCAGAGGAAGTGTTCCCGTAACTGGGGGCCTGCAACAGTACTGAGGAAGCTGAAAACTGAGAGAAGAGGCAAACAGATCCACATCTAGTATGTCCCACCACCTGAACACTGTGGCTAGTACTGGCTTGTTCAGTGTCCATTCGCTCTGGCCTTGACTGATGCAGCTTAAAGCATCCGCCAGAGTATTGACTTTGCCTGGGAGGTGAATAGCCGAGAGGCTGACTCCCAGGGAGAATGCTAGAGATCAGAGCTTCAGAGTTTCCAAACAGAGCATTCCTGATCTGGTACGACCCTGCTTGTTCATGTAGAACATTACAGTGGTGTTGTCCATTTGAATTTGAACTGCCTGCCCTTCTATGCTGGGAGTGAAAGCTTTGAGAGCTAGTAAGACTGCTCTGAGTTCCAAAAGATTTATGTGCAACTGTAACTCTTCAGGAGTCCAGTTGCCGCTTACTGAGGCACTGTCCAAATGAGCTCCCCAGCCCAAAAGGGAGGCATATGTGGTGATCACATTTGTGGGAAGATGAGCTTGAAAGGGAACCCCTGCCTGCAAATTTGTAGAGTTTTTCCACCACAGCAAGTTTTGGAGGAACTGCTCTGACACAGATATCAACTTTGAAAATGTGTTGCTTCTCTGAGACCACCGAGCTCTGAGGTAGGCTTGCAGGAGTCCCATCCTGTGCCTGAACCCCGGGACTACTGCAGTCATAGAGGCCATATGTCTCAGAAGTTTGAGGACATTTCTGGCTGGTCTTTGCTGTCCCTGGGTGAAAGAATCTACCACTGAAAGGAAACTGAATTATTTCCTGTGGGAGGCAAGCATATCCCTTCTGAGTGTCCAGCTGGGCCCCATGAAGGTGAGTAGCTGGGTGGATTCCAGGTGAGATTTATTTTGATTTACCAATAAACCCAGAGACTCCAGAGTGCATTCTGTGAGGGAAAGAGATTCCTTGACCTGGCAAGGAGACTTTCCTACTATGAGCCAGTCATCCAGATAGGGGTAGAGATCGACACCCAGTCTCCTGAGATGTACTGCTACCACTGTGAGACACTTGGTAAAGACTCTTGGGGCTGAGGACAGACCGAAGGGCATTGAGGTGATCTGACAGTGACCCAAAGGAAGTTTGAACCTGAGAAACTTCCTGTGAGATCTCCTTATGGGTATGTGGAACTAGGTGTCCTTTAAGTGGAGGGAGGCTAGCCAGTCTCCCTGCTGCAAGGACTGTATGACCAGTGACAGAGTGACCATTTTGAATTTAGTTTTTTTCAGATGTTTGTTTAAACATCTGAGATCTAATACAGGTCGCCACTCCACAGTTTTCTTTTGTTTCAGAAAATACCTGGAGGAGAGGCCCTTGCCCTTCTCATGGGTAGAGACCCTCTCCACTACTTGTAAACCCAGAAGGCTTGTAACTCCATTTCCAACAGCGGTATCTGTGTTGAGGACAGAGGTCTTAACACCTGGGTATGCTTGAAGTCTGGCAGCTGCTTGAACTGTAATGGCAGACCCTTCTCCACTATCTCTAGCACCCACTTGTCTGATGTGATGAGGGACCAGTGCTGAAGATAGTGGGAGAGTCTTCCTCCAACCGGAAATGGGGAGGCAATCTGGCACATCAGGACTTAGACTGAGAGGTGGATGGCTGGGTAGAGGTGGCTTTTCTTTGGCCCCTTCTGCCCCTGCCTCTGAAAGACCCCCTGTACTGGCCAAAGTCAGATTGAGATTAGGGATTGTAAGGTCTGGGAACAAAACATCTGCCCCTACCGCCCCTGGGATGGGATCTCTGAGGGTTTGCGGGCTTAGGCTTGGATAAGTGGCTCTGCCAGGAGGCCTTGTACTCATCGATTTTTCATGTAGTCAGTGGTTCTGTAATCCAACAACATATTTTGGTCACAGGGAAAATCCATTGTCTTGTTCTGAGTGTCTGTGGTCAGACTGATTATTCTAAGCCAGGCGAAGTATCTCAGAGAGATGGCATGGGCCATTACCCTAGATTCTGCATCATTGTTGTCATCTGCCATGTGGAACTGGTACATAGTAGCTTCTAGGGCAGTTTGTGATGTAACCACCAGCTCCTGCACCACAGAATCTGATCCGTTGCTGGCAATAGCCTGGACAGATTTCCAACGGGCTTTCTGATATTTGGCTGTGAATGCCATGTAAGAAGAAAGTCTGAGAAGCAGGGAAGCTGTGGCATACATTTTCTTTGCTATTAAGTCAATTTTCTTGGAATCCTTGTCAGGGGGAGAAGGGGACAAGGAGACTCCAGCTTTCTCACAAGCTACCTGCTGCACTATACTTTCGTGGCTAGGGTGTGGAGACAGGAACTCGGCATCATTTTTAGACAATTTATATTTTCTCTCAAGTCACTTATCAACTCATGATACTGAAGTGGGGTGTTGAAGTTCCTTCATGGTATTTTTTCTAAATCCATTATAGATAGGAACAATCAGGGTCTTTGAGGATGAAAGACCCTTCATCTCCCTATAATCTTTATCTTCATCAACATTCTAGTTGGGCTCCTGTGTAGGGAGGTCCAGGGTGTCCAGCATATTTTGTATAAATGTAAACATAGAGGAAGGATTCTCGTGGTCACCCAGGGGATCCCCAAGATGAGAGTCCAGGGACTCCTGGGGCTCAAGGTCCTCAAAATCCAAGTCAGGGGCATCATAACATTGATCATCATCTGCGTCACCCTCACAGTCTACAGAAGAGAGAACTGTGGAAGAGTGCTTGCCAGCCCCAGTAAATCGAGGACCCATCTTTCGAAGGGTCTGAAACAGTTGCCATGCTTTTTCCATATCTTGCACTGACGGAAGAACCTGCACAGTTTGTAAGTGTTTTGTTTTTTATGTTTGCTTGCACGCATGTGCAAAAAACATAGTGTCATCATCCGAGTTTTCCAGAGGTGTGTCAGCCTCTTCCAATTCAGTCAGTGTGTTTGCAGGCACGGTCGCAGTGCGCCAATCACTGCTCCAGCTGTCTATGACAGCTGAAAATGCAGTGGCATACAGTTGAAAGGGAGAGCTCCGCTTCAGTGAGCAGAGCTCCCCCCTCAACACGCAAGCTCACATATTGCATGCTGACGCGCTTCCCCACTACGCACATACTGTATAGCTGACAGGGGTGCCCAATGCCCCGCCGACTCCATGCCCCCAAAAGCTTTCCTGGTGCCATGCTGGGAGTCCACCCCAGCATGGCACATGTCCATATGTCCGACGGGGGTGCCCAATCCCCCGTCGGCTCAAACCCCCCCAAACAGCCTTACAGCTGCCACATTGGGAGCCCACCCCAGCGTGGCACAAGCCCGTATGGCCGACGGGGGTGCCCAATCCCCCGTCAGCTCCAGCTCCACCCAAACAGCCTTTCCAGCTGCCACGCTGGGAGCCCACCCCAGCGTGGCAAATGTCCCGCGTCATCTTAGTAATAAAAAAAAAACTGTAAATTAAAAACAGTCCTCGCAGTCTCCCTGCCCCCACCCACACCCCACCCACTGTGCACCCTGCCTCCCCACACTCTTCACCCCATACTTACCTCCGGAGTCCGGCGCGACGATCTTCAGTGGACCGGGAACATGTCTGCACTCTTCAAAGCCGACCACGAACTGAGGAAATGCCAGTAAGCTGTATAATGTAATAGATAGGGTTTTTTCAACTTTGCTGCATATCTCAGGCATTTTTGGGAATTTTTGCACCAAATTTTCAACATGGGGTTTTTGGGACCCCTTCTTATGAATGCTGTCACTGTCATGGCATTACTCGGGCCCGAAGGGTGATTTCATAGCCACTGCATGAAATCACCTTTCGCGAATGATTAACGAAATGAGACTGCCAGTGTTCATAAGGTGGGCTCTCAAAAAGCCTATTTTGAAAATTTGGTGGAAAAATTCCTAAAAATGACTGTTTTAAGAAAGTGCGTTGCACAGTTCCTATGCACGCTCGTAAGTTTACGAATTTTCAATATTTTCACTCCAGATTTTCAACATTGCCATTTTACCACACCTTCTTATGAGCAGTACAGCTGTCATTTTTCACATCTCACCCAAAATGTGTTTCCGCCCATGTAGCACACAATGGCACAGTCGGTGTGCAAAATCAATGTACGGGACACATTAAGAAAATCACAGTGACACTGTTCATGAGCAGAGGTCTTAAATGGCTATGTTGAAAATTGTTGAAAAATTCTAAAATGACTGTTTCTGACGTGCGTTGCACAGTTCTCACATAGCTCAATAAGTTTGCGAATTTTCAATATTTTCACTTCAGATTTTCAACATTACCATTTTACCACACCTCCTTATGAGCAGTACAGCTGTCATTTTTCACATCTCACCCGAAACATGTTTCTGCCCATGTAGTGCACAATGGCCAGTAGGTGTGTGAAATCAATGTACGGGACACATTAAGAAAATCACAGTGACACTGTTTATGAGCAGAGGTCTTAAAATGGCTATGTTGAAAATTTGGTGAAAAAATTCCTAAAAATGACTGTTTTACGAGCGTGCATTGTTGAGTTCCTACGCATGCTCGTAAGTTCGCAAAGTTTCAATATTTTCACTCCAGATTTTCAACATTGCCATTAACACACCTCCTTATGAGCAGTACAGTTGTCATTTTTCACATCTCGCCCATAACGTGTTTCTGCCCATGTAGCACACAATGGCGCAGTCGGTGTACAAAATCAATGTATGGGACATGTTAAGAAAATCACAGTGACACTGGTCATGAGCAGAGGTGTTAAAATGGCTACGTTGAAAATTTGGTGAACAAATTCCCAAAAATGACTGTTTTAGGAGCACACGTTGCGCAGTTCCTACGCACACTGGCAAGTTTGCGAATTTGTAATATTTGCACACCAGATTTTCAACAGTGCCATTTTACCGCACTTCCTTATAAGCAGTACAGCTACCATTTTTCACATCTCACCCAAAATGTGTTTCCGCACATGTAGCGCACAATGGTACAGTCGGTGTGTGAAAACAATGTTTGGGACAGATTAAGAAAATCACAGTGACACTGTTCATGAGCAGAGGTCTTAAAATGGCTATGTTGAAAATTTGGTGACAAAACTCCATAAAATGACTGTGTTACGAGTGAGCATTGCGCAGTTTCCACGCACCCTCGTAATTTCATGAATTTGTAATATTTTCAGTCCAGATTTTCACCAGTGGCATTTTTCCACACCTCCTTATGAACAGTACAGCTGTCATTTTCCACAACATGGCCAAATGTGTTTTCACACTTTCAGCACAGAAATGCATGGTCACTGTGGGAAATCATTGTTCGGGACAGATAAAGAAAATCACACTGACACTGTTCATGATTGGAGGTCCCAAAATGCCTGTGTTAACAATCTGCTGTAAAAAAATTCCCAAACTAGTTACATTATGGGTGTGTGTTGCATAGTTTCTACGCACGCTCGTGACTTCACCAGTTTTTTTAAGATTTTCACAGGAGATTTTCAACATTGCCACTTTTCACATCTCCCCATGAACAGTACCGCTGTCATTTTTCACATCCTGTTCAGAATGTGTTTTTGCACCTGTGGTGCCAAATGCCATAGTCGCTGTGCAAAAGCAGTTTTCGGCTAACAAACTGATATTGCCACTGCTCATGAGGTGGGGGTCACAAAAAAAACATGTTGAAAATTTGGAGTGAAAATACTAACGAATGACTGAGGTGTTAGGGTTTCCGACCATAACGCCCCACCCTGTAGAGAATGACAGGCATCAGGGGTGTGACTTGGGATTCTTGCCTGTCATGCTCATACCATTCCACCCCTACCCACGCCCTGCAGCCAGTGAGAGGCATCAAGGTGTGCCTCTGACTCTTCAGGCCCAAACTTCACCCCATTCTCCTATACTGCACCCATCTCACTGTATTTCCTGATGGAATGGGGTGCGCATAAGGGCCAAAGACCCCAAGGCACACCATGATACTTGTCAGTGTCTGCAGGGTAGAGTGTGGTGAAATGGCGTGGTTGTTATGCCTGATGACCCAAAGGCACACCCCAATGCCTGTCACTCTCTGCAGGGTGGTGGTGGGGTTGGCTTCAGTTCAATACTTCACTGCCATTCCTATTATGCAGCTCTGTAACTTCTACACTACCATTGCCAATGCCAGCAAGCAAACATTCGGCATTGACAAATGCTTGTTTCTGTATGCTTTAAGCTGCCTGTTGTCTCACTATTGGCTCTCCCAGGAGCAACAGGAGCATATCTGTCTTGACAGAGTTTCTTTTTAGCCACTTCATCAGAGGCTTGATCAAGCTTCCTTTTTTCATCACTCTTATTGTTCTTCAATTTGTGAGGAACTTCATCTTTGGAAGTTTTATTTTTTGGCTGGGATCTGGAGGGTTTCTCAGCATCTCTGCTTTTGGTATTAGTACTTTTGAATGGCCCCTAGTTGGAAGCCTTTGATTTATCCTCAGCCATAATAATCAAAGTTTGTCTGCTATGTTTACCAATTTAAGCAGAGCAAACCAGTCCTGAACCTACAAACTGAGTGCAGGTTTCTGTGAAAATGCCACCGGCCAGTCCTGCCCAGTTAATAAACTCGGTCTATAGCTAGTGCCTTTATTTTTTGGTTGCAGAACTGGGATCCATACCAGTGCCAATCTTAATAGAAACCTAGCAATACTCAACTACGCACAGGTGGCTGCTGGACCCTTATGGACAGTCCTGACACAGATGATACCAAGGTCCAGTAATATAACAAAAAAGGTTTCCTTGTAATACCAATCTAGAGAGAAAACCTCCAGGCACTGTTTAAATTTGAAATCCACTGAAGGTGCCTCACAGTAAACCCCGTGAGGTCTGAGGTAAAAAGCAAGGCAACGGTCCCTAATTCAATGGTTCCCACAAAAATTTGCCCAAAAATGAAGGAAACCATTGAAAATAAGCACCTGCAATAAAATTAGGCTTTAAGCTAAATAGTCGCAGTAAAAATAAAGTCAAAATAGCACGGTCGCACTAAAAATAAAAAATTTGAGTGGCGCTAAAGAAAAAGTAAAACTTTCACTCAGCACACTATAGGAAAAAAATTATGAGGAAAACTTTACCCAGATAAGCACTAGGGGGCTGTCAACAAGGAAAGTTGGGAGATACCTCAGAGGCAATATTTCTCAGTCCAGTGGAAAAAAAAATCTGAAGCCTTCAAGAGCTCTCACTCAGCTCACACCCCCTCCTGTCTTTTGATTGGCTTGGCCCTAAATTCACTTAAGTATCTCTTAAAGGCACACCTCCGAGGGAGTTGCACTTAACCAGCTAAGTGCAAAAAAGTTACTGATGCTAAAGGACTCCTGGGGTAAGAAAGTACAGTATATTGGCAATGGCAACTGGAGAATAAAAGGAATTGTTTACACTGGAGATACATAATAGGACCCTTCCTTGGGGGGCAATCCATATGAGGTGCATCATGGTAAGACACGGGTGCCCTGAGAGTCCTAGAGCACCCCAGGTAGTGTGGCTCCGAGGCTGGGCAGGTGGCACTGGTGATCATGGAAGGACAGCCACACCTTGGGGGGATAAATAGCTAAAAAAAAAAAAGACAGTCAAAACTCATTTGCCTGGAGACAGTCTTCTTAAGAAATATCCTGTATGGTTGCCTGGCAAGTATAAGATCACCAATCATTGGGTGATACTCCTTACATGGTACTGAAGCAATTTAGGAACTCATACAAAGTACAGCTTAGAAAATGAGTACTAAGAATCCTGCATCCTGACTGAAACTTATTTCTACCCATTGGACTGAGACAGCACAACCAGTTGGTGGGAAAGTTCCAGTAACAATGTTGCTCAATTACTATAAGTATCAGTGTGCAACTCCTGGATGCTGCAATCCCTAATCCTGGTTTCATTTTCATGCACATTACTACTTTGCTAATCCACTCAATCACTATTGTAGATCACAGGAGTGTCCCTGACCAATCACAGGCCTCCCTTCAGTTGCACATGAGGTATCTTATTACTGTAAGAGTACCTCACGCACTGAGCCACTATAATGGGTTTCTCTCTGACTGCTCGTACCATTAACTGTATTAAATAAAAAAAAGGATTTTTTAAATTAACACAGTTAACAATTTATAATAATTTTATGGGTCCATTTGGAGGGCCTCTTATGGATATAATAGTGTTGCCTCTTGCAACTTTAGGACCATAAAACTTCTCACCTTCATTTCTCAGTCCTCTGGTCCTAAGAACGCATGAGGTGACACTCATATCCATAACAGGCCCTCCAAATGGACCTATATTTTATAAACTAAAACACCTGAAGTCATTTATTTCCAGCTCAAATCTGAAAAAGTAAACAATAGCAAGGTCTTCTTTTTAATTTAAAGAGAAAAAAAGGTGGAACAAAACTGGTGGAGGGGATGCTTTTAAAGAAACAGATCACATAAAAGGCACACAAATTGTAATGGCTCACACAATGCAACTCAGGCTAGCACCTCATAGTGACAATCCACCTGTTTCACATACAACTTCTAATTTTTAAATAGTTTCAGTTGTTTATGTTTAATTTTCTCAAAATTCTTAACATAGAACCCATTTTATTAGCACAATAAGCCACTCCAGGGTGTTGGATGTACTGCCACAACCACACTTGCAGGGGCTTAAGGCACTTAGCCTGTAGCCTTGTGCTTTGCTTTACCCCAGGGCGTGTGGTTGTGGCAGCACAAACACCACCCCATCATGTCTTATTGCTTACCTAATGGATGCACAGGGTGTGCCAAAAAGGATCCATAGGAGTTTTCTATTGCCCATGAGACAAATGACTCCTAATTCAGACACAAATGCCAGAAAGTTGCCCAGACAACCTGTAACTAGAGCTGCTACTCTCAGAACAAAATGCATGAAAGCAAAACAAGTAACAAGTTAAATGCCACCTGAAGCTCCAGGAGATCAGGATAGTTTGGAAGAATCAGAGATAGGGGGCTACTTGTCAATCGAGGATACCTCCCCTGCCCCCTCCCCCCCGTCTGCTGGCTGATCTAGCTGCAACCCCAAAAGATATATGTCTGGAGGAGTCTGACTTAACTGATTGTCATCTGGTCCTCCATACAATACAGTTGTGCCTTTGGATACAGGAACCTATCCCAAAGATATTCCCGCCCAGGATGAAGATGGAGATGCCCAGAGAAAGAGAAGTTACAGTACTTACCATAACTTAAGATCATCCTGAATATCTTCTCTATAGAGTACTACTTTTTAGACTTAAATGTGGAGGAACTAGGACCCCACAGAAACCAAAACCTTTGGGGTTGACAGCCTGGGTATATCCCAGCATGCATGCCTTCTTTGTGCAAGCCCACTAGTATACAGCATCTTCTGCCTCAACTGCCTCAGTATCTTTTTTTACTGAGGAGGAGAGTTAGTAAGTAGAATTAAAAACTACAAGCAATGTAACCACTGTCTAAGGGTACAAGATAGCCCTGCTGGTCCCTGAAAGAAGGGTAACACTTCCAACAGGAAAAACAGTGTCTTCACAGCCCTTCTCTATCAGAAAAAGGAAGAAGACAACACAACAACACTGCAGCGAGCCTGGGGGAAGGAGGGTGCAGAAGTGATACTTTATGGAGAAGACATTCAGGAAGATCTACAGTTACAGTAAGTACATGAATATGTAACCAGACTCTTTCCTCATCTGGCTTGAGGTAGGTTACCAGAGAGCACCTGAAGGGGTAAGTCAGACCCTGACAGCTGTTTTCTGGGGGGGGGGGTGCCTAGAGACAGTATGTCTGGATGATCATGCTGTGAGTGACTTGACTTAGCTAAGAACAGAAAACCAGAGCATGAATATACATAGTTCTACCATTCTCTCAATATTCTATATAAGGGGAGGCACTAGGGCACTGGCCTGGACAGCCAGGGTTAGAGCCTGGGAAGGAAGAGGAGCAGTCCAGCCTCTTTGGTTGTGACTGGGCCTTGGGGGTCTCTGGTGCCCAGGATGGTGGCAGGGTCCCTGGGATTGGGTGGCTGGTCCTCTTGTGCCTGGTCTCCAGAAAAGAAGAATATCGGGAGCAACTGGAGGAGTGGAGGCCCCAGGGACTCTCTTCAACAGAAGAGAAAAATCATCCCCAAAAGGCACATTTGGGAGAGTGGTGGGTCACACCTCAAGATAGGTCACCAAAACCCTAACAGGTTCACTCCCAGTAATAGGAGTGAGAGTGGGAGAGAACTGAGAGAAAAGTCTGTTGTTGTGAGTACAACTTTAATTCAACCTTGCTATAGAAATGCTTACTTTGCAAAGTCCTAGGCAGTTAAATGAATGGGCATCAGGTAGGAGGGGAAGTGGCAAGGGTTGGGGTCGGTGAGTCCCCATATAAGGGTCCAGAAATGTGAGTTTGCTAACGTATGAAATATATAATTTAGAGAGGATCTCAGTTAAAATGAATAACAGGGTACATAGCTTTGATCATCGTTGGAAATGTTGGACAGTCTACCAATTGGGACACTACCCGGACTTCGTCCCTTGAACATACCAAACCATGCCCAGAGGGGAGTAGGTCTCCTAAGTATACCGGGGGATGGAGAGAAGGAATTTGAAGTGACTTTTCTCTTTCAGGTTAACTATTCTTGTGCAATAGCCTATGGTAAAGATCCCAGTAAGCATACCTCAAATATCAGCACCATCTCAAAGGTCAATAATACATCTTGGTTAGCTAGACACAGGCAAACCCATGTACAAACCCTTAACTTCTGGAGATGTTTGATAGTATACTGTTATACCTCGTCATTACTCTGAGCTATCTCTGAATGTATTTCTGTACTGCATATGGTGCTACTTTATGCTGCTGAAACAATTAAAATATAATTAAAAAGAAAAGTGAGTTTGCTTTTTGGGCTACTAGGACTTTCAGTATAGTGTCACAGACAGGCATGCATGGCCATGCGTTATGCGCTTTAAATAGTGTTATTATATGCTGATACGCTTTTCTATTTGTTGCCCTACAATTTACATTGAGACACATCCAGTACAGCTTGCCCCTCAAGTAAAGTGATTGCCCTGCCTGAGGAGTGTGGCACTGTATCAATGG
Source organism: Neoceratodus forsteri (assembly GCA_016271365.2). NCBI lineage: Eukaryota > Metazoa > Chordata > Ceratodontiformes > Ceratodontidae > Neoceratodus > Neoceratodus forsteri. Next base: position 1,271,674,392 of record CM057450.1, on the reverse strand, counting down.
TCTTAGGAGCACCAGGGCTCCAGGGATCCCGCACGGGAGGTTAGGGTTATGCAGGGTTGAAAGACACCCAGTACTTATGCAATTTGAAAGTATGCCCCTTTAGTTCAGGGGGTAAACCAGATACCATCTGAAAGAATGTAGTACCAGCAGTAGAACGGGATGCACACTAGTGGTGGAGGAGTTATGTAAAAGTCCCAGACATACAGTAAAGGGATGTACATGCAGGGCATGGCTCACTTAAAGAGTGTAATGTGTTTGTAAGTAGTATCATAGAAGACTTTTTATGACCAAGGGGAATGCCTGGAGAGCTGTGTACCACCTAGGCTGCTGTTAAATAAACACCATCATGTGATCTCCTGTTAATTGTGCTCCAGAATAAGGTTTAAGGTGCCCCTGATCCCCATCACCCCTGACCCGTGATGGCAAGGTGACTGGTGTTGGTGCAGTATCTGTCCCACCCTGCCTTGAACCCGTTGATCATGTCTGCCTCTGCCACTGTCTTTGGTAGCCAATTCCACTGTTCCACCTCCCTGTCCATAAAGAACTACCTGACATGTTTCCTAATCCCCACATTTCCACTCATGTCCCCTAGTTACAGTGTTTTCATCTTGGTGAATAGTTCCCTACTAGCCACTCTATTTATCCCTCTTCGGAACGTACGTGTTTTTATCATGCCCCCCCCTTCTGTCCTCCAGTGAGTACAAACTGAGGTCCTTGAGTCATTTCTTACATGTCTTACCCTGCTGCTGTTAAATCAACTAACTGACCCTTATCTGCATCACCTGGTCTTTTCTCAGGTATGGACTCCAGAACTGGACATGGTACCCAAGATGCAGTCTAACCAGTGACTTGTACGGGGTCAGAATAATCTCCTCCCTTCTGCTATCAAAGTCCTTGCAAATGCACCTCAATATTCTTTTCACCTTGCTGTAAGCTTTAGTATGTTGTGCTGGACATTGAGGCTGCCACTGATAACTGCTCCCAGATCCCTTTTCTCCCCCATCCTCACTAATTTCAACCCAGCCATCCAGTATTCCTAAGAGCAAATTCTATAACTTCTCTATCTTCCTAGAATCAGTCTTCTCCATAGAGTCCCACTTACTGATCTTTAGAACCAAGATTCAGAAACCAAGTGCCCCAGACTTGGCCCGCTTTTGAAGAGGCATCCAAGAGTCGAAGCGCTAGGGGATTTTTGCTCTAGTGTCTTCTGTCTGCATGACTGCTGCATTGAGCTACTCACGTTTTGACATTAAATAAAGAACTTTCTATCACAGCAGCCCTGTATGGAGAGTACTTCTTTGTTCATCTCCTCTTTCTGGCTGAAATTATTGTAGAGCAGCACCCAGTTTGCTGTTTAAGTGCACAGCACATTTGTTTTTTCCCCCAGACTGGGGAGACTGGAGTCCCAGACTCCCTAGACCAGTAAACTATTCTGCACAGCATGTTCAAAACTTGCATGCTGCCTGGAATGTACATCCAGGATATTATGTTTGGTCAAGGTATGCAAAGTGCTCCATGTGGCAGCCCTGCAGATCTCTGCCATTGGCACTAAAGAGAGTGCTGCAAATTAATTAGCTTCTGCTCTAGTGGAATGTGCTTTCACAGAGGCTTCTAACCATTTACCTTCCATAATGTAGCAATGGTGGCTACAGCTCACAATCCATCTGGAGAGGCACTGTATAGTGACAGGGAGTCCCTTTTGATTAGGATCAAAAGAGACCAACAACTGAGGTGTCTTGCCCTGGGTGGAGATATCCAGACTAGATCAGATTACTATAAGTCACTACAGGCTGCAATTTTCAAAGACACAAAGCACATTTGCTGGAGCCGGGAAGGATACTGCTTTCTTCAACTGTGAGCTGTGTGAGAAATTCTATATTGCACTTGATATCTGCAACAAACGTGCACTTTTGCTTAATTCTGTGGGAGGTGAAACTAACTACCCTTGGTAATTGCTTTTTATTCACATATTTATTTAGGGTTTAACCAAGAAGGGCTTGTAAACTCTGTTTATCTTGTTAGTAACTTAGAAGGATTTAAATACTGCATTTGGGTAGGTCCTTGGAGGTAGCTAGATTGTCTACTAGGATTTGCTGACAGTTAAACTATTTTTAAATTTCAGGTAGCTGAGCAGTTGAAAAAGAAACTTGCAAACTCTGCTTATCTTGGAAGTAACCTCATAAGTGTTTAAATACTTCATTCTGGTTGTCCCTTGGGGTAGCTGGATTGACTACTAGGCTTTTGGGACTGAAACTATTTTTAAATAATTTACTGGTGCGTAGGAGTTTGTGATAGTTAAACTCTTTTAAACAGAGTTACTGGGGTTAAGGAGTGGTCACAGAAAACCTGCAGTGTGAAACAGGAAAAGACGGTCTTTCAAGCAACAGAGGGTGGTGGATTAGTTTACGCTTTTGTTACAATTCTTAAGATTTTCAGTGCAGGAAGAGTTTAAAGCACAGCTGACTTATTTGGGGCGGACAGCTCTCAGAGCACAAACCACCAGGCCTGTTTTGGGGCTGGGAAGGTTTACCTGTGTCTGACTTGGATGTGTGGATTTTCTCTGATTGATTAGCAGGGTATTTCTCTATCAAATTGTTGTGTAGGGCATCTTCCTGACAGGAAGGCACTCATTGCAGCAGTGGGTCAGAGCTTCTAGCTGATTGTTTTGCAAGGGCACAGTTTAGGCCCAACCCCTTCCCTCTCTCACCCCACCCACCCTGGAAATAGTTCCTTTATACCTGGGGTTCTGACTTCATTTCCTCAAGAGTGCAAGGTGCATGTCACTGTCATATCCTCTCTAGCACACTGCACTGACAATATAAGCTAAACATTGTATAATATAAATATATATTTCTACATTACAAACCAATCACACAAAAAAAAAAAATGTGGGAGTAAGTGCAATGTAATGGCTGTGGGGCAGCAGTCTTCTGGGAGTCTTTCTGAGGCTGAGATGCTGCCCTATTTGCAGACAACTGTCTGCCCTGAGGGAAGAAGTTGCCCGCCTTCAGGTCACACTGGACAGTAGTAGGGACCTTCCCCAGGCCACAATGGACAGTAGGAAGGGAACTCCCCATCGAGGGAGCACCAGAACCACCACCACTACCTCAGAGGTTGCAAAGAAAGCACAGCAGTTGGACCACAGTGGGCTCAGGAGGATGAGGATGGTGAAACAGAGGCACACCCAGTCACATGTTACACACCACAATCCATACGCCATTCTGGGGAGCATAGCTCCCCATAGATACACCCAGAGAGGAGACTAAGGAGGCTGAGGACAACTGTCACAAGGGAGGCCCACAGGAAGGGAGGCAGAGGACACCACAAGGAAAGGAAGCAGCTCCTGGTGGGGACCCAATTATTAGGGGATAGAACTGGGAGGAGCAGGGAAATCTGAGTAAGGTGCCTGCCTTGTGCCATGGCTTGGAGGGACAGGAAGCGCATCCTCAGGACATCAACAACAGCTGCAAGGATTCTGAGCTGGATGTAATTGTCCACCTAGGGACAAATGACTTGGCTCATCATGCGGTTAGAGCAGTGCAGGAGGACATTGCAGAGTTGGGGAGGGGCCTAAGACAAGTAGCAAACACAGTATCCTTCTCAGAGGTGCTGCCTGTCAAAGGCATGGGGGAGTCGAGGGTAATTGGCACCATGCAGTTTAATGAATGGTTGAAAAAATGGTGCGGAGCACAGGGGTTTGGCTTCATTGGGGACTGGGGTTTCACCTGGAGGACACCAGCCTATATTGGCAGGATGGTCTGCATCTGTCCAGGAAGGAACAAGTCTTTTGAGCAATCGGTTTAAATGCTTCATTGGCAAGCTTTTAAACTAGTCAATGGGGAGGCACTGACAAGCAGCAGAAAAATCCCAGCCTCTCCCTACAAAACAGGGTACTAAATGAGAAAGACCAAGGTAGAACGGTCAGTGGGGATGCTGCAACAGAAGGTAAGGCCATCAAAAATGGAGAGCAATGAGTACCAATGCCCATAGTCTAGGTAACAAGCTTCCTGAATTAGTGGCCTTGATGGAGGAGGAACATCTGGATATCGTGGCAGTCACAGAAACATGGTACACACAAAACCATGACTGGGACGTAAACATACCAGGATACACACTATCTACAGGAGGGACAGGGAGGGTAAAGAGGGGAGGAGTAGTTCTTTACATAAGGGAAGGAATAAAAGCAACAGAACAAAAGGGTAAACAGGGAGGAGAAGAAGCACTGTGGGTAAATTTGGAGACAGGCAATGGCACCACAATCCGCATAGGGGTTGTATACAGACCCCCTTCTCAGGGGAGGAAATGGACAAGGAAATGATAGAAAGTATACTTAGAATGGCAGAAAAAGGGGAGATATTGCTGATGGGTGATCTGAATATGCCAGATGTTAACTGGAGCGCAGTTGCAGCTGCCACTTCGAAGAGTGCAGTTATTCTAGATGCCCTACAGGGGGCATGTCTTAGACAACTAGTGCTAGAGCCCACTCGAGAGGGAGCAATATTAGACTTGATACTCTCAAATGGAGATGGAGAGAGGATCACAGATGTAGAAGTGGGTAGCCATCTGGGAACTAGCGACCATCGAACAGTATGGTTCACAATAAACACAGCAATGAGTCAGCTACACAAAGACAAAAGTACTGGACTTTAGGAGGGCTGACTTTGCCAAAATGGGTGAGTGCCTAAGGAATGCACTAGCAAATGGGTGGGAAGGAGGGTGGAAGAACAATGGGAATAATAAAAACTGCCATCACAGAGGTAACGAGCCTTTGTGTGAAGCAAATAAACAAAACAAGACAATGTAAGAAACACTATGGTTCTCAAAGGAAGTGGCAGTGAAGGTTCAAGAGAAAAGAAAGCATTCAGGAAGTACAAGGAATCGCAGCAGGAGCAGGACAGAGAACTGTATCAGTTAAAGCAAAGGAGGCTGGGAAGGCAGTCAGAACAGCAAAGGCCCAAACTGAGGAAAAGATAGCCAACTCAGTTAAGAAGGGAATAAAACCTTTATAGGTACATCAGGAGCAAAGGAAGACCAAGGAGGGATAGTGAGGCTTAATAAAGGGGAGGAGGGTGGGCAGAGGAGAATGTGAAAAGGCAGAGATACTAAACAAATATTTTGCTCAGTATTTACAAAGGAAGAGGGAGGTACATAAAACAAACAGTAGTAACACTCTGGATACAGAAGTTGATACCAGCCCATTTACAGAAGAAAGGGTTCTGAAGAACTCTTAAAACTGAAGGTGGACAAAGCAATGGGGCCTGATGGGATTCATCCCAGAATTCTAAAAGAACTAAGGTAGAACTAGTGACACCACTGACTACCCTCTTTAACAAATCATGGGAGGATGGGGTGGTACCCGAGGACTGGAGGAGGGCAGATGTGATTCCCCTTCACAAAGTGGGAGCAAGGCAGAAGCAGGAAACTATAGACCTGTTAGTTTAACCTCAGTGATAGGAAAATGATGGAATCACTTCTAAAGGAAAGAATTGTCGAGTATCTAGAGGCCAGAGGGCACAAGACCCTAGGCAGCATGGATTCACAGCAGGAAGGTCATGCCAGACCGAATCTGATAGATTTCTTTGACTGGGTGACCAAAGTAGTAGATCGAGGGAGGGGCTGTGGACATGGCCTACCTAGACTTTAGCAAGGCATTTGACACAGTCCCACACAAAGATTAATATATAAGTTAGCCAGCCTGGGAGTGGGTCCCAAGATGACAGCCTGGGTAAAGGTGGCTGGAGAATAGGAGACAGAGAGTAATAGTAAATGGAGTCCACTCAGAAGAAAGGAGGGTTACTGGCGGGGTACCTTGAGGTTCAATGTGAGGACCAGTCCTCTTCAATGTCTTTATAAGCGACATTGCAGAAGGACTGGAAGGAAAAATATGTCTCTTTGCAGATGACACTAAGATCTGCAACAGAGTTGATGCACAGGGTGGGGTGGAAAGGATGAGAAGGGACTTGGCAAGGTTAGAGGAATGGTCAAATGTATGGCAGCTTAGATTCAATGCTAAGAAGTGCAAGGTAATGCACCTGGGAAACAAAAACCCAGGGGAAGAGTACACAATGGGGGGTGAGATACTAACAACAACAAAAATGGAAAGGGACCTGGGGGTAGTCATATCAGATGACCTAAAGGTGGGCAAGCAATGTGAGAAGGCAGCAAGGAGGCTGGGGGATACTGGGATGCATAGGGAGAGGCATCACCAGTAGAAAACAGGAAGTTATTATCCTCTGTACAGACAGCTGGTGAGACCCATCTGGAGTACTGTGTGCAGTTCTGGAGACCCAATCTCCGAAGACATAGACAGGATGGAAGCTGTCCAGAGGAGGGAACTAAATGTGCAGGGTCTGCACTGGAGGACATATGAAGAGAGACTTAAGGAGCTTAATATGTCTAGCCTCCGAGGAAAGGAGGGAGAGGGGACATGATAGAAACTTCAAGCACCTCAAGGAATCAACAAAGTCCAAGAGGGTAGCATCTTTCAAAAAGAGGTGTGCAAGAACAAGAGGGCACAATTTGAAGATAGAGGGGGCGGCTCAGAGGTAATTTAAGGAAGTATTTTTTCACAGAGAGGGTTGTGGATGCATGGAATGGCCTTCCGGAGGAGGTTGTGGAGTCAAAATCAGTGGTGGAATTCAAGCATGCATGGGATAGTCATAAGGCAATTCTGGGGGGTTGGGGTAGAAAGAAGTAGGCTGCTGGTTAACTAGGATCTGCAGCTTATCCAGTAGGTAGGGAAATGGGCAGACTGGGTGGGCCAAGCGGTCCTTATCTGCTGTCAAATTCTATGTTTCTATGTTTCTGTACTCCTTAGTTCCCTCAAAGTTGAAAAGTTACATACTATAACTGAAAAGCTTCCTAAATAGCTTCTCTGTACAGTACCACTCTTGGGTCTATGCCAGGGGTGCAAGGATCCTGCGGGAGCAAATCTTTTGGCTAGGGGCCAGCAACAACTACTGGCTCAGGGCACCTGTGTGACACCGTGTGGTGACAAGTGCCTGCCAATAACCACTGCTGGATCCCTTGCCCAGCTCAGTTCTGTTAGCCAGGAGAGTAAGGGACATGAGTACAAGCTACGGTTACAGGATAGATAGTATTAAAGACTGAAAAAAGGGTATCAGAAGAGAAAAGAAACAATAAAAACTGACTACCACACTCTAGAGAAACAGAGCAAGAGAAATAGAGAGACACCCCCAGTGGGGTTTAGAGGTAGTCTCAAAGATAAAGAATAAGCCAGAGCTACTGTTACACTCAGTTACCCCTGCAGAGCAAGGATAGCCTTGCTGACTTTGGGAAGAAAGAAAAGGGTAACATGAACAGCAGCTTCAAGAGTGGTGTCAGCCTAAGCTCTGGCTAAATCTAGGACAAAGAGTCACTTGGAATCCTGTGGTTGTAAAGGAAATGGCTTGTCACCATAAAATATTAATAAGTGATATTCAAACAGAATTTAGTGTATAATGGAATGAAGAATGCATGCATTAAAGCAGCAGCATTTGTTAGTTGCCACGTAATTTTTTAAGCAATAGCAATTTTCAGGAAAAAACATCAATATACCTATTTTTCTTTTTGCTTTTTTTTTATTCCTGGACTAAGATATGTATTTTTTTGTACACTTTAATTATGCTCCCAAGGGCAGGGTATCTCTCAGAGGTGCCCACTTGACCTACACCTCAACTCCCCACCAAGACCGCCCTCCTCCAGGACCCCACCAGGACTTTCCAACCCACCAGATTACCCCCCGGGGCCACCCACCTACCTGGTAGCCTGTCTCAGATTAGAGGGTCCATCCTGGAAGAGGCCCTGGAGGACCGGAGGAGGGATGGTCCAGTGCTGGGATGTGGGCTTGGTCCGTGGAGCCCTAGTCACCTCCCTGTCCCTGTGGGGTATTTTATGCTTTGTGGTTTCCCCTCTGGAGTGCAGACATGCAATGACATCCTGGCACAGGCATGGAGATGTCCACCACCACTCCACCCCCAAGTCAAGGCACCACAAGTTTCTTGTGCTGCCCCTGATCTCCATCAGGGGCTGCCAAGGAGTGGCTCAAAACCCAGATCCCACCCCAGGGAAGGCAGAGCAGTCCCACAGATGCTCAATCCCTTCCCTTCCCTTCCCTGCCGACCCCCAATGGCCTGAGTCCGTTCCCAAACCCAGATTGCTGGCGTGGTGTGAGGTGTGGTGTCCAGTGCATCAAACCTCAGCACCACCGGGCCAGCTTAAGATATGTAATTTTGAAGTTTTTAAAAATTCCCACTCCTGGAACATGCCCATCATGAAAAAATTAAATAACCTGGTACAGTGGTGTGCTGATTACAACCTAAAACAGGTGGTAACACCATCCTCATACATCTTTAGTAAGAATGTAGTATGTGTATTTGACAGGTAACCTCAACAGAAGATATTTTACAAATTGCGAATGGCAGCCACGGTTAATGACATGAGTCATTAAATACAAAATTAGCTATACAAGGGGTTTTAAAACTGAGAAAACTGAAAATAAATACACAAAAGATGAATCTAAGGATGCCAGAAATACATTTTAGCTAAGAAACAATATGATACAAATGTTTGATGACTAACAAATACTGCTGCAGTGCTGCTTTAAGCTTTGGTCCCTTACCAGGAAAGAAAATTAAGATAACCACTTGAAAAGGGATTGCCCAAAACCAGGGCAGGCTACGTGTCTCAAGGGTAAGAGATCTGCGACAAGCTGAAACAAGGAAACAAATGAATCATTCTCCCACCCTTCCAACTAGAAGGGCCCACAGAGATGGAGTAAAAAGTTTGTAGAAATGGGCACAGAACAACTGCAAAACCTATTACCACTTGCACCAATGTGCTAGTCCATGGCACTTGTCCTAGTAACACCACTGCGAAGCAATGAAAAAGGGAATGTACCCAAACAGGGAAGCTGGGTACCAAGTGACCTGACACAACTAAAACTTTTCTAACCAAAACAGAGTAGATTACATTAGTAAAAACAAAACAAACAAAAAAAAAAAGACAAGGGGCTGTGTCAGTGCGTGGGCTGAAAACAAAACAAAAAGGCTATATCACAGACATGCTGAAAATACAAAATAGAATTAGAAATAATGTTTTGACCATTGGTCTTCTTCAGGAATTATCTAAAAGAGAAAAAAGCAAAGTTACATTTGTCTACACTGATAGGGCTACTATCAGGTAAAATTAGGTTGGGTAGTCAGAACACAACTAGGGTGCACTGTTGCATATAGCAGCTACTAGATGTAAGCCCCCTCTGGGAGCTTACTAGTTAATTAGTGTAGCCACTGTGCCTGGAGCTGGGGCCCCTTCCTGCTGGCAGGGAGGCCTCAGCCCAAAGGACTTAAAAGGGAGGTTTTTGGTGGATAAGAGAGGTCCAGGACAGAGGAGAAGTGAAGAGGCGGCACATGTGTGTTCGTCCATGAGGGCCAAGTTTCAGGGCCGGGGTGGGGTGTTTGACACCCTGGCCCACTGCCCTTGAAGACCAATGGTAAATCTAGTGGTACAGGAGTCTGCCTAGCAGCTTGAATTAGTGAGGGGAACTACCTCTACCAATTTTGGGGAGCCGGAGCCCGGGAAGTCAAAGTGCGGCACACCTTGTGATCTCTGGCACTGAGGTGGGGCAACCCAGGTGGGCCTTGGTATCCTTATCCACAGGGTGAGAGCAAGTGGAGTCCTGAGGAGTGCCAGGCCATAGGGGCAGTGTGGTGGTGGCAGCCCATACTGGCGGGAGGGCAGTGGTGGCAGCCTGTCTCCCTTTCCATGTGGCATGGCAGTCTGGCCGGGAAGTGTGTCCTGTAACCTATTCGGCTGAAGAAGGTAAGTGCTCTGGGTCTCTGGGATCACCAGGGCCCTGCTGGTGCTATGATGCCCTGGGATGCTTGGAGCTTTGCACTGGCTTCAGCAAGAGGGGACTTGGACATTTCTTTGGGGTCTCTGTTTGTAGGCAGACCATCCATATTTTGGGAGAGCTCCAGGATCGAACCACCACAGCAGGGATTTGGGACTGGCAGTAATCAGCTGCATTCAAGTCCATAGCTGTGACCTCGCACCTTGCTGGCGACCCGGGTTCGGGAGCGGACTCGGGCCACCGGGGGTTGGAAGGAGGAGATAGGATTGAGCATCTGGAGGACTGCTCTCCTCTCTTCTCCCAGGGTGGGTTGTGGGTCATGCTTGCTCCATAGTGGCCCCCAATGGAGTTCAGTAGCACTATAGGGAGCAACGTTGTAGGGTGGAGCGGCAGCGGATGTCATTGCACATCTGCGCTCCAGGGGGAAAGCACACTGAAGAAAATCCCACTCTCAGGGAGGCAACGGTGATCTCAGGAGATCGTGGCCCACATACCCATCACCAAACTTTCCCTGACCAGCTCTCCCAAGCCCTCACCCTGCTCCCGGACCGACTATCTAAATTTCAGAAAGGTCATCCAGGTAGGTGTTTGGGTGATCCCAACCTGGGGGGCTTAGATCCGGGGGGGGCCAGTTAGGTCCAATGGGTAGAAGTGAGGTGTATCTGTCCCCAATTCCCTGGTTGGGGGAGTTTCAGATGGGTAGTAGGTGACTAGATTGGGTGAGGTTCACCCAAGAGGTGCCCTGAGGTCATCGATGTAGAAATAAAGTTGACAAAAAAATAAGTCTGTAGCTGTGTCTGGGGTGCCCAGAAGGTTGTCTGGGAAAGGAGAAGTTAGACCAAGTAAGTCTGTGCAGGAAAGAAGTTTGGAGGGAAGATCGTTTGTGGCTTGTTTCAGCCCATTGCAAAGTGCTGCTGCCAGGATTCACAGAGCCTTCTCAGCTCTGAGGGAAGCACTGTAGAATAAGCTTTTGGGAAATGAAAATTTACTACAGACTGTATCAGGCTCCATGCCCAGAAAGTTACCCACCATTTAATTAGGCACCTCACGCTTCATGGAGTGATTAATCAATTGTTGCACAGCTAAATCATTTTTTTCCTCTTTTACTCCTGAGTAGACAATGAACTTAACTATTACAATTTGTGATTGAACTAAGTTTGCCCCTGCAGCTGCTGATATGCTGTTGTCTGAACTGTCTGCACCCCCTGAAGACCACTCATTGGAACCTAGGTAATGAGTTTTAATTTCTGGGACTGTTTCTTGGCTGCAAGTGCCCCACTCCCCCTAAGTACCATAAGGAATACCGTAGGAGGTGGGCTTACAACTTGGGGGCTCATCCGGGATCTTCTAAAAGTCATGGAGGGTGCAAGAACTTTGCCTGGACTGAAATTATTGGTGTACTGCAGTGCTGGAAATTTCTTTGCTGCTAGGCGCCATCTTTAACTTGTTAATTTTCGTGCCTCCATTAAGGCACCATTTCGCCTGCATAAACTCCTTAGCATACCACTAATGTATGCAGAACTTTGGGGACTCTGTGCCATTGGTTGGAGGCTGGCATGACTGAGGCAGAGGTCACAAAATCAGGAGCTGGAGTGCCATTTTGTGTGGAGACAGAGTTAACTGTGCCACAGGTGGTTCTATGTCTGAGAAAAATCTTCTAGCTGAGAAAACTCTCCATTAATTGAGTAACAGCAGTAAAGAGGAAAGAAGAGGAAATGGCAAAAGCTTCTGGTGAAGGGAACAAGTCAGTGCCCATTCCTGCTTCACTCCTGTTGTGGCTGTGGGTGGTAGCACAACAGGGCAGCACGCAGGAGAAGTGTGTAGTGCGCTACCATACAGGGAGCCACATGAAAGTTTTGTCAATATGCCTGACTTGTGTCAGCAGTGGAGCACCTCCTCCAGGCCAGTCAGTGCCTCCCTATCAGCCTGCTTGGAGTTGGAACACCACCTCAAAAATGATCATGGGACTGGGGGAGTTGCCGTATGAGGAAAGATTGAGGGAAATCAACATGTATTCGCCGGAAGAGAGAAAGGAAATAGGGGACATGATAGAGACCTTTAAGTACTTGAAAGGCATAAACAAAGTCAGAGAGGGAAGATTGTTCTGCTTAAAGGGGGGAAGGGTCAGTAGGGGGCACAGTCTGAAGTTGGAAGGGAGAAGGTTCAGGAGGGAGATGAGGAAGCATTGCTTTACAGAGAGACTGGTGGTGACATGGAACACTGCAGGAGGATTTAATCAAACTGAGGACAGTGGATAGCTTTAAGCGAGGTTGGGATAGAGTCAAGGGCAGGATTAGTACAGACAAGAACACAAAGTGGGGGAAGACCAGGAAAGAGGAGGTAGGGAAGGGTTTGGGTGGGGCTGGGGCAGCTGTAGTAACATAAAACTAAGAGCTGCACAATCGGGCAGACTTGATAGACCTGTGGGCCTTTTTCTGCTGGCAATTTCTTATGTTCGTATGTTCAATGTTTGTTCTTAATGCTGAAATTAAAGTGTTGCACCCTCTGATTCAGTGGTGTTAATTGTTTGGTTAATTAAATGTAGTACTTATGCAATGTTGTGGGGGTATGCTTTAGTCCAACCTGGCAGCAGCACTAAATTTATTTTTCTTTAGTATGGGGGTATACCAGTGAGGGGTGGGACGCCACAGTTGCAGTACCTGGTAATCCATCCATGGGTTCCAGCGGGTGGGTCACCAGTGGCCCCGTAGGATAGTGTGGATGTTTGTGTAGTAGTAGTAGTAGTGCCCTGAGTTTAAGGGAAGCATGGATCCCACCATCACGGTGGTGTATACCAGTAGTACAGTCTTGGTCTTTGATTGAGCCAGGGGGTAGCTGGCAGGCATTCACGGGGTGGTGAATGTTTTGCGTGGGGGGAGTGTAAGCTCTGGGACTAGTTAATTATGTAAGCTGTGTCTGGAGTTGGGGCCCTACCTACTGGAGGGGGGCTCAGTCCAGAGGGCTTAAAAGGGGAGTTTTTGGTGGATGATTGAGGTCCAGGACAGAGAAGGAGTGAAGAGGTGGCTCACGTGTATTCGGCTGTGAGGGCCGAAGTTTGGGGCCAGGGTGGGCAGTTTGCCACCCCGGCCCACCACCCTTGTAGACCGGCAATAAATGTAGTGGTGCAGGAGTCCACCTGGGAGCTTGTGCCAGTGAGAGGGACCACCTCTGCCAATTTTGGGGAGCCGGAGCCTGGGAAGTCAAAGTGTGCCCCCCCTTATGATCACCGGGACCGAGGTGGGGTGGTGCAGGTGAGTCTTGGTATCCTCATCCGTGGAGCGAGAGCAAGTGGAGTCCCGGGGCGTGCCATGCTGTTGGGGCAATGCGGTGGTGGCAGTCTATACTGTAGGGAAGGTAGTGGTGGCAGCCTTTCTCGCTTTTCATGTGGCACAGCAGTCTGGCTGGAGAGCGTATCCTGTAACCTATTTATAAAGTTATTAGATATTGTAAGGCACCTTGATTTTAGAAAGGCGCGATATAAATAAAGTTTTATTATTATTATTACATGCAGCCAAAGAGGGGAAAGTGCTTTGAGTCTACAGGATCGCTAGGGCCCTACTGGTGCTATGATGCCCTGGGATGCTCAGAACTTTGCACTGGCTTCAGCAAGAGGGGACTTGGTCATTTCTTTGGGGTCTCTGTTTGTAGGCTGACCATCCATGTTTGAGGAGAGCTCCAGGATTGAACCACCACAGCATAGATTTGGGACTGGCAGTAATCAGCTGCATTCAAGTCCTTAGCTGTGTCTGGGGTGCCCAGAAGGTTATCTGGGAAAAGAGAAGTGAGTCCCAAGTAAGTTCGTGCAGGAGAGAAGTTTGGAGGGAAGATTGTTTGTGGCCTGTTTTGGTCTGCTGCAGTGTGCTGCTGCCAGGATTCACAGAGCCTTTTCGGCTCTGAGGGAAGCACTGTACAAGAAGCTTTTGGGAAATGAAAGTTTACTACAGACTGTATCGAGCTCTGTGCCTAGATAGTTCCCCATCATTTAATTATGCACCCCATGCTCCATGTAGTGGATTAATTAATTGTTGCACAATTAAATCATTTTTTTCTTTTAAACCTGAGTGGACAATGGACTTAATTATTGCACTGTGTGATTGAACTAACTACGTTTGCCCCTACAGCTGCTGATACCCCATTCTTTGAACTGCCTGCACCCCCCCCGAAGACCACTCATTGGAACCCAGGTAACAAGTTTTAATTTCTGGGACTGTGGCTCTTCACTGCAAGTGCCCCCCTTCCCCTAAGTACCATCAGGAATACCCCTATACACCAGGAGGGGGGCTTACATAGGGATATACCCAAGATAAAGGCAATGCATACTGGGCAGAAGGAGGTAGAAAGGAACCAGTGCAAAACAATAAAAAAGGTATTTTCTTAGATTTTTAAAAATAATTTTGTGGGGGTTTTTTTTGGGGGTATTTTACCTGGAAAACCCTGTGCACAAAATGAGACAGAGAGAGAGAGGTGGGGGAAGAAGAACTGTCTGCAAGGCTGGACACCCTCTGGCAGGTGAGTTGTCCAGTAAACCTGGCTCTATATAAAGAGGGGGATGGTGGGCAGGTGAGTAATACTCTTGGGTGAATATATTCAGGAAGATCTTCAGTTATGGTAAGTATGTAACTTTTCTATCTTCCTTGAATCAGTCTTCTCCATAGAGTCCCACTTTTAATCTGAGTACCAAGCTTCTTTTTACAAGGGAGGAACCTGCTGACCCTGAAGCTAACTATAGACTCAGCCCTCTGTGTGAGGGAGAACACCTGAGGGAGGGGGCTTTTCTTGGTCCAGATAGACTGAGAACTGGTGGGGTTCAGGCAGTGGCTCCTGAGGCACAGGAGTGGGAAGGTTCCTCAACAACTCCCACCTGACCCAAGTGGAGAAGAAATTAGCCACACAGAACTGTGAATTTAGCCAGTTTCCCCTGTCCAGCAGTAATAGCCAGGACAGGTGAACCCAGGACATCCCTCTAATGCAGACAGCCTATCCCACAACCCTGGAGGCCATCTCATTGGTGTTATACAATGCTCTCGATTGGTACGCTGCTGCCTCCTGTCCTCTGACAGAAATGGCAATGGCTTTACACCACCAACAAGTTATTGTTGCACACTCCAATTAGAAGACAAAGTCACCTTTTAAATGCAAAAAGGTTTTAACAAACACAAAATTTGTAATTACATCCAGTGCAGAAAAATATCAGTAAAACAGAGAAAGCAACCAGTACCCCTACGATTCCACCTTATCGTCTTCCTGAGGGGGCTAAAGACTGGTAAAAAATGCACAGCTTATAACTCCAAGTCAATTAATGATGTCAGCAGTCACATGATAATAAATCAAGAGATCCTATTCAATGGGCGTTTTGCGCCTTAAAGCATTAACTAAAGCTGTGCACTCTAAAACATTCAAAACTATGTTCTCAGCCTTTGCTGATAGTATTGTGAGGCCTTCTGGAACCATGCAATTCTGCTTAGAGTTGAGCCAGTCCAAATTAATTCATGGTCATTTGCATATGCTCCCCCATGATGCTTTGCATTTTTGAGGTATGTGCGATTTATGTTTTCTTTAAAATGTGGCTGTATGGCCAATTTCCTCCAGGATAACCCATGTCCCAGTGCATTTGCTCTGGGGTTCTTCTGTAGTTATTTACTATATTTCCATTAACTTAATTTATATCAAGTACAAATCACATATTGAGGTACAGATTACCAAATACATAATACAAATGTATATAAAGTTAGAAAAAAGGCAACAGTAAATAGGGAGAAGGCAGGGGGTGGTTGTGTTTAATGGGGGGGAGAAAAGGGGATGTAGCAAGGGAGCTGCTTCAACCTCATGGCATCGGGTGTTTCAAGAACAGGAAAAATCCTGCACTCACCTCAAGGCTCCCTTCTCACCTGAAGAAAGAGAGAAATAGAAGAAAGATATCAATACATAGGTATAATGAACATAATCCAGTATTTCAAAAATTCATAATAATCATCATCCTAGTCTGTCAAGTACGGTTTTAAATCCCGTTCATTCTCAAGTCCCTTACTTGTTCCAGACCCATAAATTGGAAACTGCTAACATCACATCCATGACATGCAACAAATTGCTCAGCAACTGGGTCAGTAAAATCCTTGCTCTTAATATCTCTAAGGTGCTCCTGCATCCTCACTTTCAACTGTCTTGTGGTACATGCTATATACAACTTAGGGCAGCAGCAGCATATTGCATATACTACATACATAGTGATGCATGTGATGAATTTCCTATTTGTTACTGTACACGTGGTACCACTTAGAGAAAAAGTTTTCTCCTGATTACAGTGTTTACAGACACTGCAATTCCCACACATACATCCCTGCTGGCTTGTATGATAACCACAAGCTACAAGCTAAAATTAAGAAGCACGAGAAGGTGCTAATTGAGAGGAAACACACCAAATTAGAAAGTGATAGAGCTGACTTCAAAGAGGGGTGCATATTCAAGTGGGGCCAGTCTAATAGCAACAAAGATGGCAGATCCAGATCAAGGGGAAGGTCTCGGACAAGGAAAAATGCAAATCAAAAATAATGTGTAGACAAATAAAGAGAGAAACAGTAATAATAACCATTCAGGAACTGCAGCACATGCAAGTGGTAAGGGGAGTACATCAGACCCATTGAATGAAGCTGTAATAGCTGCTGTGAGCAGTAGCTCCAAATCAGTGCCTTTTTCTGAGGCAACTCCTGGAACAAAAGCCAAGCAAAAACAAAGAAAAGGAAAAGGACAAGGCGAGGCAGGAGAGGAGGACATAGGCAACCCAGGACAGGACAGAACAGCGGGATGAAGACTCGGAGTGGCAGGTCATAAACATCACTCCGACTGAACTTTCACCTGTGCAAATCTCTCTACTAAAGAAAGGTTTGTCATTTGTGCCTTCAGCGAAATCAAAACAATTTAATCTGTACCTGGACTTGCAAACATTTTATAGAAAACTGCATTTGAAGTACTTTTTCTCAAAGAAGCAGAGAATGGGTTGGGACATAGGAACTTCCGTGCTGGAGTGGTGACATCACTGATGACGCAAACCTGGATCCCGGACTTTTGGATTTCTCTGAGGAGAACTTGGAGAGGAATGTGGAGCTGTTGCCAGAGCCAGATTTGACTTCTGATACTATGATAATTGATTGCTTTAGCCAAGAGACACTCAAAGACCTTTTGAATGAGGGCAATGTAGAAATTGCTGAAACTGTTACTTTGGATTAGGGTTTTGAGGTAACTAATGAATGTAGTGAATTGAAACAGGCTAGAAAATGTAAATTCAAGCAAAGCTCTGTCTTTACACCTAGCTTGCCTAACACTGCAATATCAGTATATTAAAAAACAGCAACCAAAGAGATATTTGATTTGTTTGAGAATCAGCCACCTCCAATTAATAATCTTACCAGGGAAGAAAGGGCAGCTTTGCAGGAATTCAGAAATAATGAAGAGATTATAATAACAAAATCAGACAAAGGTGGAAATGTTGTTTTGCAGATGAAAGAGGTATATAGCAGACAAGTATGTGATCTGCTGCAGAATGGCAATAATTATAGGCTGGTGCCAGGGGATCCACAAAAAATGTTTAAAAGTGACCCTTTGGAACTTCTAGAGAGTGCAAAGAAAAGTGGGGATATAAATGAAAAGAAATTTAAATTCATTTGGGTAGACTTTTTTAACATACCAGTGGTATATACGCTCCCAAAAGTTCATAAAAATCTTGAAAGTCCCTCCGGGCACCCTATTGTGTCGGGGTGGGCTCCTTGACAGGTAATTTGTGCACTTTTCTATACTTTTTTGATACAGGCTTGCCATCTTATGCTAGGTATACAATGCATGTACTGAATAAGTTAGAAGATTTTGAATGGCAAAATAACTACCTGTGGGTATGTATTGATGTGGAGTCCCTTTATACCTCCATACAGCAAGCTAATGGTTTGAAAGCCTGTGCATATTTCCCCAATAAGGACCCCTGAGAAATGAGATACCAAGCAAGTTTGTCCTTGAGGCTTTGCAGTTTGTTTTAACTCATAATTATTTTCAGTTCAACAATCAATTTTTCCTACAAATGTGTGGTATGGCCATGGGTGCAGCCATGGCCCCGTCCTACACAAACCTATTTTTGGGAGCTTGGGAGGAGACATTAATCCTAGAACCAAAGGCGAATCCATTTCACAAAAACATAGTGAGGTGGATTTGTTTTATTGACAGTGTGGAGTGTATATGGAGGGGAACCAGACATGAAGCTCTGCTGTTTTTGGAATGGTTCAATGAAAAATGAAATGAATTTAAAACCACCTCTGAAATTCATGAAAAACAGCTACATTTTTCTGGATGTAACACTCCAGGTGAATGAAAACAAGAGAGTTTCTAGTTCTTCTTACCTTAAACCCACGTCCACCAACAGTCTTCTACATGCTAAGAGTTCACATCCTGTTAGCTTAAAGAATTTAATACCATATGGGCAGTTTTTGTACCTCAGGTGCAACTGCAAAGATACTGAGGATTTTAATGTCCAATCACCAGAGCTCACATCACATCACGTTTCCTAGCTAGGGGTTGTAGCAGGACTGTTGTTGAAAGAGCATTGGAGAGAGCAAGTGCACCTGATAAGTCCACGTTGCTTAAGCCAAAAACTAAGACAACATCAGAACCAAATGTAGTTATCTTTGTAACAGAATGTAATTCCATCTCAGGTAAAGTAGGTAATGTGCTTTGTAAATAATGACCCATCCTCAGAAGTGATGATTCTGCAGTGCAATCCAGTATAGGTGAGAAACCATGTATTACCTTTAAGAGAGGCAAAAACCTTAAGGAGTATCTAACTTCCAGCAGCTTTAGTAGTCAGCCCACCCACACAGACCAAAGGACATGGTTATCATACAAGCCAGCAGGGATGTATAAATGTGGGAATTGCAGTGTCTGTAAACACTGCAACCAGGGGAAAATGTTTTCTCTAAGTGATACCACACGTACAGTAACAATCTGGCAATTCATCACATGCATCACAATGTATGTAATGTATGCAATATGCTGCTGCTGCCCTAAGTTGTATATAGCATGTACCACAAGAGAGTTGAAAGGGAGGATGCAGGAGCACCTTAGAGATATTAAGAACAAGGATTTTACTAACCCAGTTGCTGAGCAATTTTTTGCACGTCATGGATGTGATGTTAGCAGTTTCCAATTTATGGGCCTGGAACAAGTATTTGTGAGTAAGCGTGGAGGCAACAGGCTAAATAGATTACAGAAAAGGGAGGGCTATTGCATTTTTATGCTACAAAGCCTGTATCCTCAGGGACTTGACAATAAACTGGATTTAAAACTATACTTGACAGAATAGGATGAGTATTATGAATTTTGAAATACTGGATTCTGTACATTATACCTATGTATCGATATCTTTCTCCTATTTCTCTTTTTCTTCAGGTCAGAAAGCTGCCTTGACGTGAGCGCATGATTTTTCCTGTTCTTCAAACACTTGATGCCATGAGGTTGAAGCAGCTCCCTTACTACATCCTCTTTTCTCTTCCCCGCCACCATAAAACACTCCCCCAACCCGAGTTCCTCCTATTTACTTTGTCCTTTCTTCAAACTTTAAATAAATTTGTATTATGTATTTGGTAACTTGTACCTCAATATGAGGTTTGTACTTGATATAAATGAACTTAATGCAAATATAGCAATATGTTTTCTGTATGCTGTAATCACATAGTTTTGAATGTTTTAGAGTGCACAGCTTTAGCTAATGCTTTAGGGGGTAATAAGCCCATTGAATAGGATCTCTTGATTTATTGTCATGTGACTGCTGACATCATTAATTGACTTGGGTTATAAACATGTGCATTTTACATGAGTCTTTAGCTCTTCAGGAAGACCATAAGGTCAGAAGCAGGAGGTACTGGTTGCTTTCTCTGTTTTGCTCATATTTTTCTGCACTGGATACAATTACAAATTGTGTGTTTATTAAAACCTTTTTGCATTTGAAAGGTGACTTTGTCCTCTAATTGGGGTGTGCAACAATAACTTGTTTGTGGTAGTCAGGTGGCTGGCAACCCTGTATGCACCCCACACAGTTCTCAGTGAGCAATGGTTCCTTGGCCCCTTTCCAGTGGCTTCACAGACAGTCATAATAGTGAGCAGGCTGTGTGCCTGCAACCACAGGTGGTACTGATAGGCCACCATATGGGCCTGGGGTGAAGATATTTTCAATAGTGTCCTGACTAAAGAAAACACTTTCCTTCCCAGCACATTGAATCCTCTGGAGTCTTGACTAGGAGGTTGGTTGCAGGTGGCACTGTTTTGGTCTGGCTTACTAAAAGCCCTGAAGTGGGGTGAGATACAGCTGTACTAGACCTAGTGGGAGCATGATACTTTACTATGAGGTCCCTGGGGGCAGCAGTTGTAGGGAGGCTTCCATAGTGCCCTCATTGCCTCCTCCATGGATCTGTACCAGGGAGAAATGACAGTAGAGTCAGTATTAGGAACCCAAAGGAGACCCAACAGTAGGGCAACAGGACCACTACTGGTGTAGGCATGGATTTCTCCCATGAATTTCTGGTACAGAATGTACTTAGCAGACAAGGCCAGATATAGTAAATATTCATTGTCCTCTGATGAGGAGGTTGAGGGAGAAGAGGCGGGAAAACACCTGGGTGAAGCTCTGGGGAAGGTGTCTTGAATTGGGCCCTATTTGACTCCTTGTACCAGGCCTTTATGGAATCACCTATAGAGAGTTCTTCTCCAGCATTATGGGTCCCGAAGGCCTGAAGAATGTGGGTATCCAATCTTTCCCCTCCCAAGATACTTGAGTCAAAGGCTTAAGAGGTTGATGGGGCAGCCTCCTAGACTGCGCCACCCATGTCTCTGGCAGGGTCCAGAGGCTTCAGTAACATGCTCATCCTAGGGGAAGATTAAGACTCCCACTGCTGACACTTCTATGACAGAGGTGGTAGAACAGCAGTGACCTGGGGAGAAACACAAAAACATATAGTGAAAGCCCATGGCTTGGTGGGCCCCACTAAGAGGCCTGACTTCAGCATGGTGCCAGTGCTAGAGCCAGAGGACAAATGGACTCCCAAGTTATCATCACTGTCTGAGTCAGCACTACTTGCAGCACCGACAACAAAAGTACCAACAGCCTGATGCCAAGCATTTCCCCGACACCAACTCTGGCATCAATGTCATTGTTGAGTCCAGCATTGACCTCTTCCTCAGTTCAATGCCAATACCAACATCAGCACCAAACCCAGAACTGACACTGTGACTGGAGTCAGCAATACAGCTGGTGCCAGTGTCAGTGGCACCCTCAGAGTCATCATCACAAATGTTGACAACAGCTGTGACAACACCAACAGTCAGTGTTGATGTCACTAAAGTTATGGCAAATGTACCATGGTAGATTCCCCACCAATCACCTAAAAGGAGCCAATGATCAACCCAGAACTACCACTGGAGACTCCAACAAAGCACCAGCATGATTTGGGGGACCTCCATTCTTCAACCGACTCCAAAGAGTGGTGAAGGGAATCTGGGGGAATGGTCCAAAGTTTTGACCAGCGATCTCCTGGACAGAAACCAGCGTCAAATGGATAGGACCTCTAGGACCAACTTCAGACAAAGGTTTTGGAGCATGCAATGGTCAAACAAAAATTAGACATCAAAGGAGTCCATATCATGGCTAGTCCTCAGACAGGTAAAACAGACTGAACGCCTGTCTGTTTGCTGATTTTTTTCACCAAAGCAACAGAAGTGAAATGGACAGGATTTCTTACCCTTTTTTTGATGACTCAAGCATTCCAGTAAAATAATAAACTGAGAAGAAATGGCGACAAACAGTTGTACTGAGGTGATGTAATCTGCTGCTAGGGTGTGCACTCGATGGCAGGAAAAAAAAATCTAAAGTGGGCAAGGGACCCAGCAACAGCTATTGGCAGGCATGCATCACCATTCGGTGTCACAGAGATGCTCTGAGCCAATAGCTGTTGATGGCTCCACAGCCAAATTATTTGCTCCCATAGGGTACAAGTGCCTCTGACTTTGACCAAAGAGAAGACTGATTCAAGAATGGGATATAAGAGTTCTCTTGACATCCAGAGAATGTCCTTCCCCCATCATTCTCAGGATTGGGAAGATATGTTAGCAGAACCCAAGACTGGTTAAAATAGAACTCTGACACCACTTTAGGCAGAAACTGGTGTACACAGGACTACCTTGTATTTATTGGAGAGAGTATATGAAGGACGGACCCTTGACTAGAGTATATATTTCAGAAACTCTGCATGCAGAGGTGATAGCTAATGGGAATATTCTTTTCCAAGTAAGGTACTTTATGTCACAAGTGGCCAGTGGGTTAAGGACTTGCGAGTAAGCATGTCAAGACTGAGATTCCTAGTTAAGGCCTTAAATAATGTCTAACATGAACTGGGCATAGTAGATATTTGGAGACAGCAGCACAGGGGATAAAGAAATGATACCTTCTTTACCAGTCCAAGCCAATCTTATTCCAGGTTAGACCATTTTTATAGAACGGCAAGTGCAGGGCCTAAGATTCTGCATAGTAACATTTACAGTATCTCCATAGCAAATGATTCCCCCGTATTTATTGATATCAAACAAGTGATAAACCCAGAATGTAAAAAGCAAAATTCTGTTCTTACCACCCAAGGTAAAAAAGACTGCTTACAAGCTTTTAAAGGTGCTTCATTTTATTTTCAAAAAGTGCAGTGTGCCAGTTCCAGACGTGTTTTGGAATGCTAAATTCCTTTCTCAATGGATCCATTCTTTTCTACCTTGGGTGGTGAGTGCAGTATTTTGCTTTTTACATTGTTGTTTCTATTATCCTAGCCCCAAGCCCTGTGCAACCTCTTTTGCTTTCCTGTATGAGAAACCCAGAATTAGAACTTGGTGGTTTAACACTTCACTATTAAATTCTTACATTTTCACATCAAAAATTAGGGAAAAGATTTGTAACTACCTCAACTTAAATTCTGGCACAGAAGTAGCCATTAAATATGTTTGGGACGGCCTTAAGGTGGTCCACAGATATTAATCTCCAGTGTTGCTATAAAAGAAGAGGGCCTCTCTTGATTAAATTAAGAGACAAAATTATAAAACTGGAACAACTACATAAACAGAAAGACATGAGGCACACCCTACAAGATCTGGAACAAACAAGGGAGGAGTACAATATCCTAATATTACACCAAACAGATGGGCAACTGAGACACATGGGGCAAAAACACCACAAGCATGGAGACAGAGCAGAGTGCCTATTAGTCCTCTGACTGCATAAATAAGAGACTTTTAGAGCTGCAAGGGAAATCAGGGAGAGTGCCCCACAAGGAAGACAGAACCATAGCCCTTGCCAGATTGCAGATGCCTTTCAGAGATTTGATGGGAAGCCGCATGATAACAAGCTGGGTATTGGATCTCAGTACAAAGTTAATAATTTCCTTAAAAAACTTCAGCTTCCAGAGTTATCAGAAGAAGATGGGGAAGCTCTAGATGCCCTTATAACCAGACAAGAGATTGGGCAAGCAATTAAAGAGGATCAAATGGGGAATACTCTGGGTCCAGATGGCTACACAGAGAAAGATTACAAGACATGTGAGGGTGACCTCTCCCGTATTTTGCTTGAAGTATTTAGTAGTGTACTACAAGAATATGGCATGCAAGACCCATGGAAATAGGCCCAGATTTCAGTGATACATAAGGAGGGGAAGGGCCCAACGAACTGTGGTGGCTACCGGCCAATAGTCCTATTAAAACAAGAGGTGACTTTATTTAAAAAATTCCTGGCTACCAGACCACAGAAGGTGATTACTAAATTGGTACACATTAACCAAACAGGCTTTGTACTCAATAGGCATATAAGAGATAACATCCACCAGTTTCTAAACATAATAACAGCAACTAAGGTGGCCCAAGGACAACAGCTGGTGATAGCTGTGCGTGCTGAGAAGGCCTTTGATAGGCTGATTTGAACCTTTGTATAGGCCACCCTACATAAAATAGGTTCTGGGGACCAGATCTGTGGATAGAGAAAGGAATTATACTTGGGGCTATCGGCATCAGTGAGAGCCAAGGGGACCTTGTCAGATTTCATATTCACAGGGGCACAAGGTATGGCTGCCTGCTGTCCCTCCTCCTCTTTGCAATTAGCATGGAACCCCTGGTGGAGAGGATCCACAACAATCCAGTCACGGAGGAGAGAAGAGCGGGTGTGGTGGAACACAAGATTTCACTGTAGGCTAACAATACCTTTAGCTGTTTAAATAACTTCAAACAATCATTTCTTAGTTGGGCAAACTAATGCAGGAGTATGGTCAAGTAGCCAACTTTTGTATTAATAAAAATAAATTTGTGGTAACACTGTCAGGTTGAACAGCATCTAAACACCTGACATTAGAATGCTGATCATGCTCAATAGGACCACAAGACCAACCCATTATCTAGGGAACCAGCTATCTTCAGACCCTCAGGACTTGATTAAAATTAATCTAGATGTAACCACCTACAAATGGAGTTCCCAAAAGTCTTCCTTGGGCTTGCCTAAATGCCCACTGCCAGGCTGGTGTTTTGTGTCCTAATCATTTAAAAGTGCCTGCATATGAGTGCCCTGTTCACCTCAGTGCCTGTCTCTTTAAGAGCTGCCTATTTTGTAGTGTATAATTAATCTGGGTAGGGGCTGAGTAGTTTCAGGCTCGAGTCCCACCCGGGCTGCTGTATTATTGCTACATTCTGCCATCGTTAATTGCACAAAGGGAGCCCTACTAGAGTCTGTGACTGTTAGCTGATTATCTGCTTTAATAGTAAAGATATTGTAGTTTGTCTAACCTGCCTTCCTTTGCAGCAGGGACATTCCTGTTGATCACCACCACCTTGGTTCTGGACTGATAGTTTGGACCAATCAGTACCTTTGGGGACCCTAAAATGGAGTCTGTCCCCAGGGGTCTTGTGGGAGTGAATTTCTCTAGGAATTGTAGTTTTTGCTCTTTGGTGCCTAAATGGACCTAGAGGTGAAGCTCTAGCTGTAACAGACAGATGAATCAACAAAGCAAACCTTTTGGCTCTTTTGGGAAAGTCCTAAGCTGCCTGCAGCAGTGAGTCAGTGTGAGCTTGGAGTTGAGAGAGTGAACAGCACGAGATATTCGAGCAGCTGCTTCTGCACAGTAGTGCGGGAAATCAGCAGAAAAGCTGTGTCTGGCCTGTCTGCCCCATCTTCTCAAGTGAAGAAGCCTGCTTAATCTTAAATCGGACTTCACCCGAAAGAAACAGTTACTCACCTTAGTAATGTTGTTTCTTCTAATGGAGTCTTGCTGTATTCTGACATATGCAGTTAGGTCCTGCCTTTCAGATGCCCCGGAGAACAAAAAGTTAAATTTTCCATGGCCAGCATGGAATGTTCACTGCAAGCTTGGCTGAAGCCCCTGTCTGCTGTTGTTTAAACTCCAACTGTCAGATCTTTACGAGCAATACTCACTAGAAGTTCTGTGTGGAAACTGTAAAACTCAAACTAGCCAACTGGCAATTATATTTATATAAATGGGTTTTTGGTTTCAAAGCAAAGACTCAAGTCAGAAAACCCAAAAAACAAAATACATCCCAAAACACAACACTCACCCTAAATAAAGGAGGGTGAAAAAGGGACACCCCTAGGGTGCCATCAGTGCTCCTGCCCACCCACATCCCAAAAACTAGGTTCTGAGAGGGGAGGTGGGGGGGAGGCTGAATACAGCAAGACTCCATTAGAAGAAACAACATTACTAAGGTGAGTAATTTTTTCTTCAAACAACATGAAGTCTTGCTGTATTCTGACATATGCAGACTACCAAGCAGTACCTCCATGCAGGAGGGACAGAACCTACTTTGGAAACAGGCTCTGAAGTACTGCTGTGCCAAACCGACATCACTCCTAGCCTGGATATCCAGAGAGTAATGCTTGGTGAATGTATGGACTGTTTTCTAGGGGCTGCTTGACAGATTTTAAGATAGGAATATCCCTGGCAGCAGCCAGGAAGCAGCTGTACCTCTAGTAGGAGTGAGCCCTCAGGCCTGAGGTGATGCTTCTACCCAGTTTTTCATAGCAGAATTGTATACAAGAAACAATCCACCTGGCAAAGATCTCTTAGTGGCAGGTTTGCCCTTACCAACCTCTCCATAAGTGAGGAACAACTGGAGAGACTCAAACCTGTGACCCTTGGTGCGCTCTGTGTAGTAGCTGAGGGCCCTTTTAACATCTAAGCTGTGCAGCCTCCTCTCTCCAGAAGAGGAATGGTCAGTGAAGAAAACAGGGAGAGACATAGACTGGTTGAGGTGGAAATCTGAAACCACTTTCGGCAAAAACTTCCTGTTAGTTCTTAGGACCACTTTATCTCTATGCAAAGAGATGAAATCAGGTTCCACTGACAGGGCTTGCAATTCACTGATATGCCTGGCAGAGGTAATGGCCACCAAAAACACAGTTTTCCAAGTCAAGTACTTAAGCTCTGCAGAGGACAAAGGCTCAAAGGGGGGTTGCATAAGCTGAGCAATGCAAACATTAAGGTCCCAAGCAGGAGCAGGGTCCCTAAAGGGGGGAATGGTGTGCAGCAATCCCTTGAAGAACTTACAAAACACAGGATGGGCTGACAGAGGAGAAGGCTTGCCTACTGACAGGAAAGCAGAAACAGCTGTCAGATGCACTTTAAGTGTAGCTGGTCTAAGGCCTAGTTCATTGAGATGGACCATATAGTCCAGAACCGTAGGCAACCCAGCAGAATCTTGAGAAATATTCTTCTTAGAACACCAAATAGCGAACCTTTTCCATTTGGAATTGTAAGTCTTTCTGGTGGAAGGCTTTCGAGAAGCCTTAAGGATATCCAGAACCCCTTGGGAAAGATGCAGGTCAGCAAACTCTAACTCTTCAAGAGCCATGCCTTGAGATTGAGAGACCGAAGGTTCGGGTACCAAATCCTCCCCTGAGAGGATGTCAACAGGTTATAATTCCTGGGAAGAGACAGAGGAAGGTGGACTGCTAAGGACAGCAACAGGGGGTACCTGGGCTGTCTGACCCAGTCTGGAGCAATCAGAATCATTTAGCATGATTGTGACCTTATCTTGACTAACACTTTGAACAGGAGAGGGAAGGGGGGAAAAGCATACAGAAATTTCCCTTCCCAATTCAGGATTAGAGCATCCAGGGGGACTGAGTCCAAGACTGGGGGTCTGCAACCAAAGAGAGGAAGTTGGTGATTGTCTGGGGCTGCAAAAAGATTTATCTGTGGAGTGCCCCATCTCGAGAAAATCACTTTCAAAACTAGGGGATCTAGGGTCCATTCATGATGGCCCTGGGATATTCTGCTCAGAGCATCTGCTAGGACATTGTCCTTCCCTGGGAGGTGAAATGCTATCAGAGAGGTTTGCAGGGAATAGGTCAGGGACCACAACTTCATTGCTTCTGTGCACAAGGCCGTAGACCGAGTACCTCCCTGCTTGTTGATGTACCACATGGTGATGGTGGTGTTGTCTGTTCTGACCTGGACCACCTTGTTCTGTACAGATTTGGAAAAGGCTTGCAGTGCTAGAAACACTGCTCTGAGTTCCAAGAGATTGGTGTGAAGCAGAGATTCCTGAGGTGACCACAGCCCTTGGGTGGTAAGATCCCCCAGATGGGCTCCCCAGCCCAGCAGGGAAGCATCTGTGGTGAGTATCACTGAATGAGACTGAGTGACAAAAGGAACTCCTAGTCTCAAATTGTCCTGATCCTGCCACCATTGCAAGGCCTGGATCAGGGTTCGTGTGACTGGGACTAGTTTGGTAAGGGAATCCTTTCTTTGGGACCAGAAGGCTTTTAAGTGGAACTGAATGTCTCTCATCTGGAATCTTGCTCCCTGGACCACTGCTGTGGAAGCTGCCATGTGGCCCAGAAGCTGAAGGAAATGCCTTGCTGGTCGAGACACCTGTAGGGTGAATGAAGAGGCCAGTTCCATAAGGGTCCTTGCCCTGTCCAGGGGGAAGGAAGGCACTTGCCCTTATTGTATCCAGCTCCACCCCTATGAAGGTGAGGAGCTGTACTGGCTCGAGAACTGACTTTGGAAGGTTGAGAAGGAATCCTAAGGAAGTGAGCACTTGCTGAGTTATTTGCAAATGTGACTTGACTTGGTCTGGAGACTGACCTACTATGAGCCAGTCATCCAAGTATGGGAAGATGGAGATCTTTTTTCTCCTTAGGAAAGCAATCACTACTGCCAGGCACTTTGTGAAAACCCTTGGGGCTGATGTTAGGCCAAAGGGCATTGCTCTGAATTGATAGCGGCCTGAGGGCAACTCGAACCTGAGGTACTTTCTGTGGGAGCACCTGATGGGAATGTGAAAATAGGCATCTTTGAAGTCCAGGGAGGCCAGCCAGTCCCCTGGCCTTAGAGAAGGAAGGATTATTCCCAGAGTCACCATTTTGAACTTTGGTTTTAAAAGGTGTTTGTTCAGATATCTTAGGTCCAGGATGGGCCACCATTCTCCTGTCTTTTTGGGGGTTAGGAAGTACCTGGAGTACAATCCTTTGCCCTTGTTTAGGGTGGGAACCATCTCTATAGCTCTGAGAGCTAGGAGTGAAGAAACCTCTGCCTCTAAGGCAAGGGTCTCTGATGGATTTGCAGGTGGAAAGGATCTGGTTCTCATCTTGGGAAATTTTTTGAAGTTGAGAACCAGTCCCGGGCTTACTGCTTCCAGGACCCACTTGTCTGATGTCAGAGACTTCCGGTCCTGGACAAAGCAAGCCAGCCTGCCCCCTACTGGTACTGGAGAATCGACCTGGGCAGACCCATCAAGGTGTCTGCTTGGCAGGGGCTTTAGGCTGAGGGGTGGATGCAGGCCTGCTCATCCCCTGTCTGCCTCTCCCTCTAAAGAACCCCCTCTGAGAATAAGAAGAGGAGGCCTGAGCTTGGTAAAAAGGCCTTTGGAAAGGCCTGCCCCTGCCCCTGGACTGCTGCCTTTGAGGAGTGGCTTGCCTTTCTTTGGCCTGAGCACTCCTGTAAGTGGTCCTGTACTCATCCATCTTTTTCATGTAGTTCTCTCTCTGCTCCCCAAACAGAGAATTACCAATAACAGGGAAATCCATGGCCTTAGCCTGGGTATCCTGTGATAGGCTAGTACATCTGAGCCAAGCCATCATCCAAAGAGCTACAGATGTAGCCATGACTCTTGATGAAACATCATTGGAGTCCACAGCAGCATGAAATTGCACTTTAGATGCCTCAGTCCCATCTGTAGCCACCTGCTCCAGCTCCTTGGCAAGCTGGTCAGGGGCCTGTTTAGCCAGAGCCAGCACAGTGTCCCACCTGGACTTCTGGTATCTAGCTGTATGGCCATATAGTTAGCCTGCCTGAGTCCCAAAGATGCTACCATGTACTGTTTCTTTGCCATGGCATCAATCCTCCTGGAGTCCTTATCTGGGGGGTGTGATGCCAAGGGGATATTTGCCTTATCACATGCAGCAGCCTGCACTACCCCAACATGGCTGCATTGCTGGGAAAGGAACTCCATGTCTGAGCCTGAAAGAGTATGCCTCTTGTCCATTCGTCTGTCCACAGGAGGTATGGAATTAAGAGTCTTAAGAATTTTATGTGTCTGTTTCCCAAAGGATTTGTGGAGGGGAATAGACAGTCTCCTGGACTCTCGGATGTCCATCATTTCAACAAAATCAGGCTCCTCATGATCCTCTACTGCTTCTTCCATAGGAAGCTGGAGGGTTTCGGCCACTTTTTTGTAAAACATATAGTGAGAAGGGGACTCAGAAAGCCTAGGAGGAGAAACACCTGAAGGTCTGTCTGGGGAGATGTCCGGGTCAATAGGCACATCCAGACTTTCATAATCACCATCATCATCCTCATACTCTCCCTCCTCCTCATCCGATTCATAAAATTCTTCCAAGGTGTAATCCAGAACCAGGGAAACCGACCTAACCAAACCCCTGCCAGATGGTGCCAATTCGGCCGGAACCGAAGTAAGAGATTGCACTATCCTTATCACCTTGGCTGTCTCATCGGCGGTCAGAGTATGAATTTCTGGGTCCGAACCGGACGATTTATCTTTTCTTTTTCTTTTTACCGGAACCGACTCCTAAGAATCGGCTCTCCTTTTGCCCAAAGAAGTATCGCCCTGGTCAGAAGGCACTCCTTCTGGTTCGGTCGGAACCGAACCAGGCTGGCCATCCGGGTCAGCGGACTTCTCGGCCTTCCTTTCCCTCAGTCTATCTAATCTCTTTTCCAGGGTAGCTTTGGGAAAATTCTTACAAATTTGGCAGTCTGAATCAAGGTGGTCAAACCCCAGACAATAAACACAGGTGGTGTGGGGATCAGCCTTAGCAAAGACTTCCCCACACACACTGCAGTGTTGAAACCCAGTGGGCCCATTTTTTTCCTTGGGTTTCTCAGACATGGCCAATTCTAACCAAAACTTACCCTTTTTACGGCAATCCACCAGGCAAGACTCCCCTATCAGTTCCTGACTGTATCACGGGTCTTGGAAAAAAACGTAATAAAATCCGTTTTTTTTAGAACCAATACGGACCGGTTACCACACTCTAAGTAAATACACAAACTTTTTTACCTGAAACTGATTGGTTCAGCCGAACCGATCCACATTTTACAAGTTCCACACAGAAACTATAAAAAAACCTATATAGTACTCACGGTACCACAAACAGAGACTTAAACCGACAGATCGGTAGCAGCAATTTGGTAGAAACCGAGCGAAAATACGACACTTTAACCGACTTTTTTGAACCAGGCAAAGGAGAAATCTCCTGAGTGACTGTTCAGTGAGGCGGAGTGAAGAATCTGGAGTTTAAACAACAGCAAACAGGGGCTTCAACCGAGCTTGCGGTGAACATTCCATGCTGGCCATGGAAAGTTTAACTCTTTGTTCTCCGGGGCAGTTGAAAGGCAGGACCTAACTGCATATGTCAGAATACAGCAAGATTTCATGTTGTTTGAATTGCAGTTTATGCAATCGGAACTTGATTTGTGACAAACTGAATCCTCCTGAAGTGGACTGAAGATTTGCCTCAGTGCAATTGGCCTGTCAGGACTTGAGACTGCCGCAGAGCGTACAGTTTGCGCAGAGACACTGTGAATTGCAACCGGACTGTCATCCGAACTGTGGTATTTTCCTTGCTTTTACTATAAGTGTGCTGAATGCTGATAGTGGCTTGCAATTTGGTTCCCCACTACTTGAATGTGTCACGCTTGTTGGAAGCTGTATCCAGCATTTACTGGACTGTCTCTGAACTGTTCACCCGGTCTGGGCCTTGCCACCTCGTCCCAGGCAGCCACTCACGCCGCAGAGAAACAACCAACGAGAGACCCACCTGGGGATTCAACTCCCTGCTCAACACCAACGAACAGGATCAGCACCACGGTGCTTCGTGTGGGCCCTGCTTCTCCTGGCAATCCAGCACTTCATCCTGAGGTCTCCATTTCATCCATCCTGCATCCTGCACTGGGTAGCATGAGTAAACACCAGGGTAGCTCCCTGCAGCAAAGCTCAAATCAAAGTGCATCAACTGATTTAATTGTTGTTGATAATCATTTTGGACTGAGCCATCCGGTTTCGTATTGCAAATTGTGGGTTAAAGTGCATGCATGTTTCTTTCCATCACAGGGCCCCGACCAGCTGCAACACCAGCCTACCCTGGGCAACACTTCAGGCTAGCCGTAGTTTCAACTGGATACCCAGATTGGATGTGACTGTGTTACAGGGACCCTTTAGTGCGTGCCTTATAGCGTGAATTATTCCGATCTCGAATCAACCACCAGATTCTGCCCTTTCCTTGTTACTGCCCCCTTAAATAAATCATATCTAGATCTTCTTGCATTGAAACTGGTTGTGGTGTACCTCTGTACAAACAGCATTGAAATACTGTTGGTTGTTTTGCTAAATCTTATTTTACAGGGGGTCTCCAGGGCCGAGCCAGCTGAACCAGCCCTGGTGGTAAGTGCAACAAGTGTGGAGTTAAAACTGTTGTCAGGTGTAAATTGCAATTGTGTATTCTGTGAACCATTTAGGTCACTAGAGGGAAAAGAGGGGGGTAACAGTGTCCCGGAGGGCTGAGCCCAGGTCAGCTACGCCAACACTGACCTTATCCTCCAGGTGGAGGCACCCGTTTCTAGTACCCAACCCCTCAACCTGCATCTGGTCTCGCAGGCAGGGGTAGTATCACCTGGGATAGCGCCACCTAGGGGTTACATCTTGGAGGCACCACTGGGATTTGCGCCTTCTAGTGGTCAGAAGTGGGTACTACAGCCCAACACTTAAAATTTGCAACAAAATGGAGGTGCTTGCTATGCCTAAGTTTAAGATTGCTCCCCATAAGCTGTCAGCGCACCGTGTGATGGGATGGAGTGAGGCTGAGGAGGTTGACCCCCAACAGGCCATTTTGTTAATGTACATCCCGTTAGGGACCACTAATGTAACTATTATAGAGACTGTTGAACAAGTTAAGTGTTTGGGGGAAGGTTGAGGTGAAAGGGAGGGACTCGGATGTGTTTGACCAAATCATGAGGGTCCTCCTCTCCTATAGCCTCCCCATAGATCCTGAGAGATTGCCCCCTGTTATTTTGCCTGAAGGGTCGCAGAGAGGGTGGCAGGTCATTCATTTGCATAGTGACCCGGCTGCTCCTGGGGATCCCCAAGTGTAGAGGGGTTTAAAGACAAATTGCTTATACTGCTAGCTACTGAGGGGTCGATCTGCCAAAGAGTTAGTAAAGATGTTAGATCATGCTGAAGACACCACTCCCTTACAGTCCCCTATAGCATCTCCTGCCACCCCTAGAGCTTCCCCTGTGGTAATCTCCCCAATTGTGATACCCTAAGTACACCTGGACTCTTACTCTGGACTGAGACTCTTCTCGGGCACAGGCACATTGCCTATGGGGGAGGACAACCTGGAAACATGGATGGACTATGCTACCCCCCCCCGGTCCAGGAGTGGCAGTGCTCTGAGGGTGAGAAAAGAAAGAGGCTCATGGAGAGCTTGAGGGGCCCTGCACTGGAGGCCATCCACTTTCTTCATTCAACCAGCCCAGAGGCCACTGCTGTCAAACACCTCTCTGCCCTGGAGGGGATCTTTGGTAGCACTGAGTCTGGGGATGACCTGATGTGGAAATTCAAATCTGCTAAACAATGAAAGAATGAGAAGCTATCAATGTTTGTTATCAGAATTGAGTGGGTTTTGCAGAGGGTCCATAGAAAAGGGGGAGTGCATGCCAGTGAATTGAATTGAGTCCGATTAGAGCACGTTTTGAAATCCGCCAGGTTCTCTAGTGTGATGATGTTGAGACTGAAGTTGCCAGACAGGAGGGCAAATCCTCCTGAATATTGCTACCTTATGAAAGAGATTCGCGAAGCGGAAAATAATGAAGAGGGGTGGGAGCCCTATGCTGGGGTTGCCCGTACCAGTCAGATCCCTGATTGAAGTGATGAGTCTGAACTACAACAGATGAGAGAACTGATTAAAGAACTGAAAGAGATGAGAGCCAGCCAACAAGCCGCCAAGGCGGCAAAAGATGTAAATTCATGTCAAGTGCCTCTCGAACATAAGAGTGAGATCCCGGCCGGAGGGGTGGGGTGCATGTCATTTCCTCTGAAACCCGGATGGAGAGTAATCTGATGGAAGAAGTACGAGAGCTGAGAGCCCTGGTAGGAGACCTCATTAGGGCCACTCAAGTAGCTGACTCCTGGAGAGGCTCAGAAAGCAGGGAAAGCGAACCCCGGATCAGAGGGGGACCCCGGGACTTGCCTACCACACCTAAACAGGGGAGTGGCCCCCCTCCCCCTAGAGACTCTAAAGAACCCATCTTTTGTTACCATTGTGGGGAAGGTGGGAATACCAGACCCAACTGTAGCTTGCCTGAGAATCTGAGAAAGGTTACTACAAGGCTACTAGCTTTAGTGCGGCAAAGAAATATAAGGCCTCAGACTGGGCCTGCGAGAAAGACTTATTCCTCTAAAACTGCCATAAAACAGTTGAGTAAGTCCCCTTCACCTGATTGGTCTGAGGTGGTAAGCCCGTCGATGGAGACCATCATAACAGTGAATGGCGTATCTGCAAGGGCCTTGCTCAACAGCGGATCACAAGTGACCACAGTGTCTCAAGATTGGTACAGAAAACACCTGTCTGATGTGCCCCTGCAGCCCCTGGAGGGTCTGCATATGTGGAGGTTAAGTGAAAAGTCCTACCCACACTTGGAATATATTCAGATCTAGCTGTCTTTCTTTACTGCGGTGGCCGGAGTAGATGAACAAGTAGAGAAGTTAGCTCTGGTGTGCCCTCCTACAGGATTGTATGATGGGGTTCCTTTGCTCATCAGAAAAAACACCCACATGTTTGGAAGACTAGTGCAGTTGTGTCAAGAGAAACAAGGGTAATGGACTGGGTGGCCCCTGAGAATTCCAGCCTTGATAAAGAGAGCCTATGATCTGCAGAAACAGACTACCGAAGCGGTCAGAGACGAGCCGGTGGGGATAGTGTGGAAGAAAGATCCTGATTCTCTGGTACTACCAACTAACGCTCAGTGCACCATTCATGGAGAAGTTCACCTTAGAAAGGATGTGAAAAATAAAATACTGATGCTAGATGCCCCTGGTGAAGAGAGGTTGCCAGAGGGATTATTGGTTAAACCCAGTATCCTGCCTGCCCGTGCCCATTCCTACGCACAGTGAGTGATGGTCCAAATCCAGAATGTGTCTGATCGAGAGATTCAAGTGAACAGGGGGTGTACATTGGCCACAGTGCATTGTGTGGACACTGCAGTACTGCCCAGCAACAAATATTCTGGTGAAAAGGAGGAAGTGACCCCAGATTTATTTAACTTTGGTGATTCCCCATTGTCGGCCAAAAGGAAGACTCAAGTCATTAGGAAACTTGCCCAGAGAGACCAAGTGTTTTCCCTAAAGGAGTGGGATGTGGGGTGCGTCCATGGTGCTGAGCATACTATCAGGCTTCATGACGACAGGCATTTTAGTGAGCGGTCCCGCTGCCTTGCCCCAGCTGATATAGACGATTTTCGGAGGCACCTACAGGAGATGCTAGCTGCTGGCATTATTCAAGAGTCAAGAAGCCCCTATGCATCTCCCATCTTAGTCGTGTGCAAGAAGAATGGGTCCGTGAGGATGTGTGTAGATTATCAGACTGTACCAGATCAATACACCATGCCCCACATACAGGACACCCTGGACTGCCTGAATGGGAGTCAATGGTTTTCAGTACTTGATCTACGAAGCGGGTATTATCAAATCCCAATGGCCCCGGAGGACCGTGAGAAAACAGCCTTCATTTGTCCCTTGGGGTTCTACGAATTACTGAGGATGCCTCAGGGGATTTCGGGGGCCCCCGCTGCTTTCCAGAGATTGATGGAACGTGCAGTCAAGAGACATGAACCTGTTAGAATGTCTAGTATACTTGGATGATGTCATCGTCTTCGGACATACCCTAAAGGAACATGAGACCAGATTATTCAAAGTTCTTGGCCACCTGGAAGAATTCGGCCTCAAACTAACTATAGACAAGTGTCAGTTTTTTCAAACATTTGTAAAATATGTGAGACATATAGTGTCAGCCGAGGGGATACAGACAGACCCCAGTAAAGTAGAGTCTCTGATCACCTGGCCTCAGCCAACTAACTTAAAAGAACTGTAGCGTTTCTTGGAGTTCTGCAACTATTATCGCCAGTTTGTTAAGGACTATTCAAAGGTAATCCAGCCACATCTCAATCTTATTCAAGGCTATCCCCCTACCAACCACAGGTACAAGAAGGAATCCATCAATGAAGAAGAAAAAGTGTATTTTCTAACAGGTGAACCATCTGGAACACACTGGGCCCCTGTGTGAGAAGCGACATTCTTTGAGATCATTTATCAGCCTACTCACACCCCAGTACTGGCCTATGCTGACCCTACCAAGCCATATGTCCTGCGTACGGATGACAGCCTGAAGGGACTCGGGCCATGTTGTAGCAAGATTATGAAGATGGCCTGAGACCTGTAGCCTTTGCCAGGAGAAGCTTGACACCATCTGAGAGAAATTATCCTCTTCACAAGTTGGAGTTTCTTGCTCTAAAGTGGGCCATAGTCGACCAATTTCATGAGTACCTCTATAGGGCCAAAATATTGATAAAAACTGATAACAACCCCCTAACATATGTGCAGACTTCAGCAAAGTTGGATGCCACTGGACACTGGTGGCTTTCTGCTCTGTCGACTTACAATTATGCAGTTGAATATCACCATGGATTGAACCATATTGATGCTGATGCTTTTTCACGGTGGCCAAGCTCCCAAGACAACTGGGTGAGGTTGTCAGAACACTCTATTAAAGCACTGTGCCAAAAATTTGACAAAGACGAGCAGCCATCTGCAGATACAGTGGACTTTCTGGTGGACTGTTTGGGACCCCCTGATACTTGCATACCTGCAACCTATTGTCATTTTTCTGCTTTGGTCATCAGTGCCTTGCCCCAGTTTGATAGTGACAGCATTCAGTGGGCTCAATCCCAAGACCCCATGATCCAGCCCGCACTTGATGCCCTTTGTGCAGGGAAAGATGTGTCTAAACTACAGTCTACTGACTTAGGAAATGCCTTATTATTCAAGGAAGGCCCCCCCGACTAAAGTTGAGAGACCAGTTACTCTATCGAGAGACAGTAGATCATCAAGGTCAAGTTGGACAAACAGCAGTTGCTGCTACCCACGGCTTTCAAGCAGCTAGTACTGAGGTCCTTACGCAATCACATAAGACACCTCGGTATTGACCAGGACCTCAATTTGGTGAGGTATTGATTCTACTGGCCCAAAATGCGGGCTGATGTTGAACACCATGTCAAAACTTGTAGTCGGTGCCTTCAGAGAAAAGCTTTGCCCCAGAAAACTGCTCCTCTTGCTAACATTTTAACCAGTGCCCCCATGGAACTGGTTTGCATAGACTTTCTACATTTGGAACCTGATCAAAAGAACATTGGCAATGTACTGGTAGTAACTGATCACTTTACCCGATATGCACAAGCTTTCCAGACCAAGGATCAGAAGGCTTCTACAGCGGCCAAGGTGCTAGTAGAAAAGTTCTTTGTCCATTATGGTGAGCCCAACTTATCCATTCTGATCAAGGAAGGGACTTTGAAAGTAGATTGATTAAGGAGATGCTCTCCCTGTGGGGCAGCAAAAGTCTAGAACCACTCCTTACTACCCGCAGGGGAACCCCCAGCCTGAACGCTTTAACAGGATTCTCCTGGACATGTTGGGCACTCTTCATCCCAAAGACAAGTCTAAATGGAGCCAGCAGATTAGCATCTTGGTACACGCTTATAATTGCACCAAAAGTGATGCTACTGGGTTTTCTTCCTATTGTCTTATGTTTGGGAGGGAAGCCCACTTGCCTGTGGATGTCTGCTTTGGAGTCTCCCCAGATGGAGTCAGAGTGGAGAACTATTTATAATATGTCCAGAAACTGAAAGCTCAATTGAACTATGCATATCAACTGGCTCAAACAATGGCTGCCAAACGAAACCTTGCTAACAGAGAGATATGATCAACGGATAAAAGTTCAGAAATTGTTGCCTGGAGATCGAGTGCTATTATGTAACTTGGGACTGCATGGCAAGCATGAAATCGCCAATAGGTGGCACCATCTTCCACATGTCATAGTCAGTAAGTTGGATGATTTACTTGCGTACAAAGTGCACCCTAAGAATGACTCTAAAGCTGTCAAGACCATGCACAGGAACCACCTACTGCCCATTGGCCAAGTGATTATTAATGCTGAACCATCAGATGTCACCTCTCCTGGACCGGTGACCCATGCTGCTGCTAAAAAGAGACAAAGTCAAGCTACCCCGGTTGTTCCAGACCCAAGGCCTTCCCCCCGGCAGGCCCAGAATGATAGTGACTGTCAGTCCACCTCTGATGATAGCGAGTGTGACAGTTCTTATTACCCCTCCTATGAACCGAGTCAATTGTTTCGAGGGAACCCTATGTATAATCATGAGGATGGAGCTTGGCTTTCAGGACTGCCAAACCCTCCAGCTTCTTCCCTGGAGCCAATGCCCCCTGAAAGTGAGGTGCAGAGTAGTACGCCTCAAGTAGCAGATTCCTTGTGTCTAGTAGAACTATTTGAACTACTCAAGGAGAAATCTGACTTAGTGAGTCTCTCTGGTGACATAGCAGCCCTTGAAGAATCCTATGAAAGTGTTGACAGCACCCCTCCAGTGCCAAAAAGTCCAATTGTGTCAGAGTATCCTCAGGATGAGCAACCTGGACCCT
Source organism: Neoceratodus forsteri (assembly GCA_016271365.2). Taxonomy (NCBI): domain Eukaryota; kingdom Metazoa; phylum Chordata; order Ceratodontiformes; family Ceratodontidae; genus Neoceratodus; species Neoceratodus forsteri. The sequence goes on along the minus strand of CM057450.1, from coordinate 1,271,636,252 downwards.
CTTCAGAAGATAATAATGAGCAAAGTATTGTGGAAACAAAATCTACAGAGCAAGGTGCTGACAGTGCTCCCCATCTGGACATTTCAGCCAGTGCAGAGGCATCCCCCACTACAGGAGAAGAAACCATTGCCAGTGTTGACTGCCCAGAACCTGTGTCTGTTCCCCCCAGAAAATCTAGATCAGCTGTTAAGCCAGTGATACGCCTTAGCTATGACTCCCCTGAGAATCTTGTGGATCTGCCTCTCAATGTTGTTCACAAGGGTGTTTACATTTCCAAGAGCTCACTGCCCAAACTGAGTCTGTCTGCCACTTCTAAGTTAATTGTTCTTCCCTCAGAACGTGGTGCCCCTGCCCCATCTAGCCCTAAGTTAGCTGATAGGAATGGGTCCCCATCTATATTATTCAAAGTGCAAGAAACTATTACATGAATAAGTATAGCAATGTTATTGCGTAGATCATAGTAGAATTAGTATTGAATGTATGAAAAAATGCAAAGCTGTTGTCATTATGAATATAGTATATGTACAGAGAATACTGAATAAGTATAGTAATGTGATAAGTTTACGCTTTACTGATGCATCATTCATTATTGTATTGTGTAGTAATGTCACATATATATTGTATAGTATATTGTCTTCTTCCATGCTATTGTGGTGTAGACTTGACGCGGCTGTCACGTTCTTTCCAGGAGGGGAAGGGTGTAACCCCCTACAAATGGGGGTTCCCAAAAGTCTTCCTTGGGCTTGCCTAAATGCCCACTGCCAGGCTGGCATTTTGTGTCCTAGCCATTTCTAAGTGTCTGCATGTGAGTGCTCTGTTAGCCTCCGTGCTTGTCTCTTTAAGAGCTGCCTATTTTGTAGTGTATAATTAATCTGGGTAGGGGCTGAGTAGTTTCAGGCTCGAGTCCCACCCAGGCTGCTGTATTATTGCTCCATTCTGCCATCGCTAATTGCGCAGAGGGAGCCCTTCAAGAATTTGTGACTGTTAGCTGATTATCTGCTTTAATAGTAAAGATATTGTAGTTTGTCTAACCTGCCTTCCTTTGCAGCATGGACATTCCTGTTGATCACCACCATCTTGGTTCTGGACTGCTAGTTTGGACCAATCAGTACCTTTGGGGACCCTAAAATGGAGTCTGTCCCCAGGGGTCTTGTAGGAGTGAATTTCTCTTGGAATTGTAGATTTTGCTCTTTGGCACCTAAATGGATCTGGAGGGGGAGCTCTAGCTGTGACAGACAGATGAATCAACAAATCGAACCTTTTAAATCTTTTGGGAAAGTCCAAAGCTGTCTGCAGCAGTGAGTCAGAGTGAGCTTGGAGCTGAGAGTGAACAGCTCAAGATATTTGAGCAGCTGCTCCTGCGTAGTAGCACGGGAAATCGGTGGTAAGGCTGTGTCTGGCCTGTCTGCCCCATCTTCTCGAGTGAAGAAGCTTGCTTAATCTTAAATCAGACTTCATCTGAAATTGCAGTTTTTGCAATCGGAACTTGATTTGTGACAAACTGAATCCTCCTGAAGTGGACCAAAGATTTGCCTCGGTGCGATTGGTCTGTCAGGACTTGAGACTGCCCCAGAGCACACGGTTTGCATAGAGACACTGTGAATTGCAACCGGACTGTCATCCGAACTGTGGTATTTACCTTGCTTTTACTATAAGTGTGCTGAATGCTGATAGTGGCTCGTGATTTGGTTCCCCACTACTAGAATGTGTCATGCTTCTTGGAAGCTGTATCCAGCATTTACCAGACTGTCTCTGAACTGTTCACCCGGTCTGGGCCTTGCCACCTCGGCCCGGACAGCCACTTTCACCGCAGAGGAACAACCAACGAGAGTCCTGCCTGGGGATTCAGCTCCCTGCTCAACACCAACGAACAAGATCAGCACCACGGTGTTTCATGTGGGCCCTGCTTCTCCTGGCAATCCAGCACTTCATCCTAAGGTTTCCATTTCGTCCATCCTGCATCCTGTACTGGGTAGCATGAGTAAACACCAGGGTAGCTTCCTGCAACAAAGCTCAAATCAAAGTGTGTCAACTGATTTAATTGTTGTTGCTAATCATTTTGGACTGAGCCATCCAGCTCCGGATTACAAATTGTGGGTTAAAGTGCATGCATGTTTCTTTCCATCACAGGGCCCCGACCAGCTGCAACATCGGCCTACCCCGGGCAACACTTCAGGCTAGCCATAGTTCCAACTGGGTACCCAGAGTGTGTGCGACTGTTACAGGGATCTTTGAGTGCATGCCTTATAGCCTAAATTATTCAGATCTTGAATCAACCACCAGATTCTGCCCCCTTCCTTATTACTGCCCCTTAAATAAATCAGATCTAAATCTTTTTGCATTGAAACTGGTTGTGGTGTACCTCTGTACAAACAGCATTGAAATACTGTTGGTTGTTGAGCTAAATCTTATTTTACAGGGGGTCTCCAGGGCCGTGCCAGCTGAACCAGCCCTGGTGGTAAGTGCAACCAGTGTGGGGTTAAAACGGTTGTCAGGTATAAATTGCAATTGTGCATTCTGTGAACCATTTAGGCCACTAGAGGGAAAAGAGGGGGGTAACAGTGTCCCGGAGGGCTGTACCCAGGTCTGCTACGCTACCACTAACCCTGTCCTCTGGGTGGAGGCACCCATTTCTAGTAGCCAGGTCCCTCAACCTGCAACAGATCATGCAGGCAGGGGTAGTATCCCCTGTGATAGCACCACCTAGGGGTTACATACAGACCCTATTACAATAGGTAAAACAGGATATAGCATGGTGGGAATTACTGCCCCTATCCTTATGGGCATGGGCAGAGACACTAAAAATGAGTATTCTGCCAAGATTTTTATTTAATATTTTTCATGCTGCCCATCTTGATTTGGAAATCCTTTTCTGAAAAGTACAAAAGGTGCTATCTCAGAGTGTGTGTGTGTGTGTAAAGGCAGATAGATGCAGGCATAAATGGCACCTAGTAACTGCGTAGAGGTGCAGAGGGATGGGGTGTATGACATCCACACTTATTATAAAGCTGCCCATTTCCTATATTGTGGAAAAGGAAGAGAGACAAGATGGAAGCAAATAGAGGAGGTGGACTCCACCCAGTTTCCCCTGGGGCCCCACTAGCTTTAGACCTCTCCATCAGGAAGATTTATAGCCTCAAGAATCCCTGGATGGCAGCCACCCTGGAAATCTGGGGGAAACTACCTTAGATTTCAAACTCCCTACTCTTCATGTGTGTCAGCAATTCGGACAGTAAGCTGCCCAGATTTCTCCCCTGCCAAAGTCAATATTCACTTTAAGCACTGGAGCTTGCAAGGACTCAGGTTCCTAGGGCAATTATTTAGTGCAGAAGAAATGATGGACTTTTGTCCCCTTACTCAAGAATTTCATTTAACAGGACTTAGTTTTTTAGATATTTACAGATTAGGGACAGTGTTCTAGAAACACCTCCAAGAGAACATATTGAAGCTGCGCAAGATCCCCTCCTGTCCTTTTTACAGGGTGTGGCCAACCAAGGCCACTGTAAACAAGTGGACTCACAGGTAGTAGATTGATTGGAAAGGGGTAGTAGGGGAGACCCTATGTGACAGATCTGCACTAAGTGAGACAAGGAGATGCAGTTTCCCTTAACAGATTCACAATGGATTTGAAGTTGGAGAGAAAACAAAAGCAAGAAGGTGGCTCAAATCTTCCAAAATGAAGCCACTGGTGAAAATTAGGCAAAAATTGCACATCCAAGCTGGGCTAACAACATTCTAGAGAGAAAAAAACTCCAAAACTTCGAAGTGGCTAAAAAATTATTTATGCATAAAAACTGGGGTACCCTTGAAAAAGCACAAAGAAGTGATGTTAAACATTGGTGACTATTTTTAAGGGGGTGCTATCCCAGTTTTTATGCACAATAAATGATTTTTAAAGAAAAATTGTCAAAATTCTCAGCTCCCCACTCCCCAAAACCTTAGCCCCCGATTAAGCTTTTCTCAAGGAAAAGTCTTTAGTTTATGTGCTGGAACCTACTGCATTTTAATTTTGTAAAGTCCGGGAGTTGGGAATATGGCAGAAGCTGCGTGGTTCCATTTAGTGTGAAAGTTGCGGTGCCTCATTGCTCGCTTCAGTACAAATGTATCAGCACCAAAGTTGGCACCACAAATGGAGTCATCTCCAGTATTGGATGCAACACTGCATGCAGCACTGGCACTGATGGGGGCACAGACAGCAGCACTGGTGCCAGGGTGGCATTGACCATGGCTCCAAGGCAAGGCCAGAGTTGGCACCAATAGCAACCCTGCAGGAAAAGTTACTTAAGGCCCTGGCACCATCACCAGAGTCAGCGCCACCAAAGTCAGTAGCACCAAAGGCAGTACTAGCAACAGCTCCAGCAACAATGGGGTCACCAGAACAACAGTGCCACCAACTTTGAGGTGTGTGGGATCTATTGTTTTATAAGAGCAGACCAGTGACCACACTGCTTACCTGAGGGCCCTCCACCAGGCAGGGAGAGGCTCGGGGAAGAAGGCATTGGACCAGCAGGCTTTAAAAATCCAGCGTCTGCGACAGGGATGACTGTGGTGATTCTAGGCCCACTGGTATCTATTGGCTCAGTGCAGAGTTGTGTGAGCTCAACCTCTTCCTGTGCCTTCTCTTTCTTTATGAGTTTTATGAGAAGAGGTCAAGGTTAAATGATCACTGGAACCTGACACTGAGTGTGAGCAGGGCTTGGGCCATTACTTTTTTGTGATTCTGTGAGGAATGCCCTTCCTGCTGAGTGTTAGATTGCCCTGAGCCAGAACACTTGCCCAAAAGAGACGTGGTGGTGGGACACATCCTCATTGTTGGAGCAATATGACTGTTCAGGCACCCTACCTGGCATGACTGTCATCAACATCATGAACTGTGGTAGGGCAGGAAAAAACTCTTTTTTTTAAATAAGCTGAACTCACACAAAATAATAAATACTAGCTAATACTGATAATAAAAGTGATAAACTAGACAAGAAAGCTATTAGCACCACAAACTGTAAATTGTGGTCCCCAAAATGGAGCATGAGTTAGAGACTGCATTCAACAGCAGAGAGAGAACTGAGGTGGTTAAGGTGGGTGCCATGGGCAGGCATGAGGAATACATGCATGCGGGGGTGCACCCAAGCTCCCAATCAAAACATTCTGGCCCCAACATGGTCCTAGTGCCTCCAGACCTTAGACCAAAAGGTGGGACTCTGAAGAGACTGATTCCAGGAAATTAGGAGGACACTGGAGAACCCATTTTTTACTGAGGAAACTCTTTTTGTTAGTCGAGGAAATAGGACATCAATACCCAAAGTCTGAGGAAGAAGTAACAAGAGTAGCAGTCCCACTTTGTCACTTTGATAGAGAGCTTAAGCCCATCCTTACGCTAACACATAATTCTCCTGGCGCCTCCACTGACCTGCCTATGCATTTAGCACATAGAGGTATTTACATTACTCCCAGGTCACTGCCCTACATTACTGTTTTGTTTCTGTGTGACACAGTAATTGTAAGGGGTTGCTTGGCAAAAATTATTTAAATCAGGAAGCATTTATCTAAACAGGATGTTGTTACTATATTTTGCCGATGCTAGCTAGGAAACGATTGATTATTGTTGATTACAGGTTATTTGTGGCTTATTATATAAGACCCAGTCCAGCAGATGCTGCCTTAAAGGAGTAGTACACCATCATATCTTGTAAATGTTATGTGTTTCCTTGTCAACAGACAACTCTTTTCATGTAGCTGTTAGGGCTATATTTGTTTAGGTCTGTTTTCACTGTTTATACCAACCCCTGTAACTAGCCAGGGGTCTCCATTTTCTGTTTGTTGAAATCTCATTGTTCCTGAGAGGTGCATTAACATATGAAAATGTGTCACCACTCTTTAGACTCCACAGTATGCCTGTTTGCTTATGTAGAACTACTGAAAATTGTCCAGGAAAGCAACCTGGAAAACCATGGGAAATGTATATATTTAAAAATAAACTTTAAGTCCTTAATTCATCTGCCTCTTCTGATGTGTTGTCTGACCAAATCCTATGAGCCCCACACAAGTCTGGGGGGGGGTTGAAAGAAGGGCCCAAACCAGAAGAATTCACACTTGTAGACAGTTCTTCTGTATTTCAAGTTTTAGAGAAGAGTACTATTCAAGAGGGATCCATGAAGGTAGCGCCACCTATTTTCTCCACCATAGTACATGTAGAGTTTGACTAGAGACTCCAAAATTAAAGACCAATGGGACCTGAATAGAAAAATAGGTCTCTAATGTACATAATTCAGTTAATATCATCTTTTAAAAAGATAGAAAAAACAATAGGGTCACATGATTTAAAATTAAGAAGTAGTGGGATTCAAACATTAAGTTTAGCGCAATAGGAGGATGTGCAAACAAATCCATTCAAGTATGTTTGCTGATTTGGAGGCATTAACTACTCCACAAGTAATAGTACAAGGTCCTGGATGCCGAAATATTATGGTAAAGGGATTCGAAAAGAGATGCATTGAAAAAACTTACATGATTTGGATACCATTACGAAATTCATTATAGTCCATCTAGTGCCCCATAAGGAATGAGACACAGAAATATATAGGATTAGGGTATTTATTATAAGAACAACACATATAAATATCAAAAGCATTCGGGTCTCTTTTAGGAGATATTAAGCAACATATCAATGACTTAATTGATGACATTAATTGAAATGTACAGGTGCATAAAAGCAGGGAGAAAACCTGCTCGAACTCATTTAGTATTACTCGAGCTGCAGCGTGGATGGACATGAGGAAAGTAAAGGTAGGCTCTTATGATACTTAAACTTGTGGAAAGAAAAGGAGCACATCTAGTTCTGAGGAGCTTAAAAGTTTCTGACTTTTAGGGCTCCACAATGGTGTAAGATTCAGAGTGAGAGCTAATGAAAACAAGTAATATAAGTGAATATATACTGATTGAGGGGTATCATTAGTAAGGCTTGCAGTTTGCGGTAGCAGACCATTGACGGAAACAGCTCGAGTCTGTCATAGAAAGCCATATCAGTAGAAACGGCTAAGCAAAGTACACGGTAGTGATTTGATTTATAAATGGATGCGAGTAAAAAGCCTTGATATGTTGGGATTAGAACAAAAAAGTTTAGAATTCACATTGAGCATGTAAAGAAAAATCCATTTCAGAAGAAATGTAAATCATAGCGACTAATTATTGATACGGAACAGCAGGGTATTAGGATGTCATTAAAAGAATGTAGAATAGATAAGGAAAATGTCGATGTATGTTAGTTTTGGAAGGTGACTTTGTAGAAATATAGGTAAAAGCAATGAATTAAAATAAAATGAGTAATTGACTCTGATATGTTTTAGGGACAATAGTATGTTGCTAAAGTAACAGTTATTAGTGACTGCTAAAATAACATGAGTCAGACAAATTTATGACTGTTTTACATCTAAAAAGCAAGTAAAACACATAGAGAGAAATCAAATATTGGCTTTTGCAGGGAGCTGAAAAGAAAAAAGAAATTGTTTAAATTATTTAAATGTAACTAAATGGAAGGATGTTATGTTGGTAGAAAAACACTGTAGTAATACCATTAAAAGGGATTTGACCCAGTATGTATAAAGACCAGTATGTTAAGTTACGGTGTATGTAAAACAGAATCACTGGTGTTCAGTACGTGTGATTATGTTTTTACAGAATTGCCAATAGAATGGGCTTTTTAGAAGTATTCTAAATAAGGATGTGCTGCAAAATCAGAATGTGAATAAAGTAAAGGACATTAAAAACATGTTTAAAAATATGTTTAAGATAAGGAGTCGTTATAGTCTGATATTTATATGAGAAATGTTTGTAGAAATATATTGTGATAAATGTATATTGAATAATTAAGTTCGACATAGAAGTAATACATAGTGATTCATTTAAGGGTTTTGGATAATATGAATGTATGGATCAGTCTCATTCTGGTTTCTTTTGTTTTTACTTTAGAAATTATACTGTTTCTGGCAAATTTAAAGTGAATAATATTGACTTAGATTCATGAAAGGATGTAAGTGACCTGACATTATCAAATATTGGGTAGTTATTTGAATTGTAAGGTATGAGATGTAGACAGATAATTTATGTATATTTATGTCTTTTTAAGGTTCTTTTAAAAAGGCACCTCCTGATGAAGCCAATTATGTATTGTCGAAACGTAGAGGAATTGGGCCGATATTCATAATAAAAGATTCAGATATTTGAAGTACAGAAGAACTGTCTACAAGTGTGAATTCTTCTGGTTTGCGCCCTTCTTTCAACCCCCCCAACTTGTGTGGGGCTCATAGGATTTGCTTGCGTAGAATTCAACAAAACAAGTAGCAGCAAGGTGAGAAATACAACATTTACCTTCAATTAGCTTTACAAACTGTGTTAGATGTAATGCAAGGTTTTTTTTTCCTTTAAATTGCATTCAATCTGTGTGTTTCTAGAGACTTTCTTCAGGTTATGTGTACCTTCAACATAGAGCTATATGGTGTAAATGGGTGCTGCGGCATCCTGTTCTTATATGCTAATGCAGCTCTCAGGGACAATGTGATTTCAGCAACCAATAAATGGAGACCCAAGGCTAGTTAGTGGGGCTGGTGTGAACAGTGAAAACAAACTAAAGCAAACACATCTATCCCCAACAGCTACACAAAAGTCACCAAGAAATATGTTTGCTTTTTCCTGGTGAGTGGCTGAGCTTCCCACTTGTTTGTTAATCAAGGTTAGTCACTGACAACAAATAATATTTTCAGCAGCTTTTGAGTTGTGGAGACTCGTGTGTATGGAGTGCAGCACTGTCTTCTTTCCTGTGTGTTCAGAGTGAGGGTTAGCCACCCCCTGTCCCACACCCTCCTGTATCCACACCCTCCTGTATCCACTCGAGCACGGCCATTCTTTCATGTTGGGCATTTGCAGGTAACAGCAGGCACAGAAGAAACTCTGCTGGTCCACTGAGGTAAGGTCTGCTTGGTACTGTCTATGTAAGGGATGACTGGAAGAAGGTAATAACAGCAGAGGCAAACCAGTCCATATAAGCAGGTATTAATTATCGTGTGGGAAGGGACGAAACACTCTACCTAGGGTACACATACAAAGGGGTAAAGGATTTGAGCAGCATGTGACCATTATGACAGGATATTGTGAATTTTATATTAGCAGTGTCAGTTGTCTACAGAGGACTTCAAAAGGCTTAAATGCTAAGTGTCATATCCATGTTCATTATATGTCTCAGGATTTTGATATTCTTGGGATTTTGGAAACAATGGAACAGTGACATCTCCTGGCCAGAGTAGTTGCTCTGGGGAAATAGACTGGTTTCTTTAGTCTGAGATAACTGATGACACTGCAAGTTACAGAAGGTACAGTATTTAAAGCCCCAGCTCAGGGCATTTGGACACACTTATTTGGACACACTTTTCATTTGGATTTCACCTGACAAACAAGGAACAAAACTGCTGCCAAGACCAAGGAAACTGAAACTTCCATTTATTGTTCTGGACTTCAAGTTACTACGCGTCTCAGGTAGACTTTAGCTAACAGTGATTGTCATGTATATTTTTCAATTTTATTCAATTTCTGTATTCTGTGACCAAATTAATGTTTTTTTTTGTTGTTGTTGGTTTGTTTTTTGTAACTGTATGATTATTATTTAAGTATTTTAGTAAAACATTTGTTTTTCTAAAGAAATCCTGCCTGAGTGAGATTTATAATTTGTGTGTGAATTGTGGGACAGTATTAACAATCTGTGACAAACTGTTATTTCTAAGGGGTTGTCACCATCACCAACCAAAATGAACAAGGGGTCTGTAAGGGATCTGGAAAGATAGGGAGAATACAAAAGGCTCTGGGAAGAGTCTGCAGGGATTCTGAACCAGATTGTTGCATGTCCTGTAGGGAGAAGGCCAAATCAGGAACACACTGCTAACTGCAAAGAGAGTGTGACACCTGAGTCTCTCCTCCTTCGTGTAATAACCAAGAAGGGTTCATATTTGGCCACAAGACTCAAGACTGGTATTGTACCCTTATCCAGAGTTAGAGGGACACACTGGGTCTTCATGGCAGGGGTGCAGTCGTTACCTAGGTAAGCAGTCTAAAGGGACACAATGAGGATATCCCTGCCCCCCATGATGGACTGCACTTAGGGATGGGCACTGCGAGTTCAGTGGACCTGGCCACAGGAGTGGGTTCGTGACAAAGGCAAGTCAAAGGGGGCAAACAAAAAGCACTTATAGTGTGGGACTAGAGGTAACACCCTCTCTAGGGTAAGGGTAAAAAAAGAATAAAAGAAGGAAATAGGAAAACTTAAAACACCCTATCTAGGGTCAAGTAACAAAGGAGTTAAGCAAAGTGAAAAAGGTGAAAATTTGAAATACACTATCTAAAGTAAGGGTGCAAGTTCTTCCAGTTAACATAGTGAGTGTAAGAATGAAAATGTTGGCAGTGATGCCAGTGCAGTGGCTGTGGAGCAGCAGTTTTCAGAGAGACCTTCTGGAGACTTAGGTGATGCTCCATCTGCCTGCAGCTCTCAGAGCTGAGGGAGGAGATTGCTAGGCTCTGGGCCAAGTTGGCTAGGATTCAGGGGCCTCTTCCCCCACCCAGGGGCCACCAAGTCTACCACCACCACCCCACAGGATTCCAAGGAGGAGAGTCGGCTGGACTGTAGTGGGCTCCATGAGGGTGGGGTTGGTAGGTCAGAGGCGCATTCCTCAGCTGGTGCCACTATGAAACTCATTTGCTGCTCTGGTGGGATGGGAATGCTAGGAGAAGGAATGCATGGTAGTGGCCAGGGAGGATGTGGGGGTCCTCCCTAGAGAAGGCCCCAGGGTGGATGGGAGAGGACCCCAGCAGAGGAGGAAGCAACTTCAGGGAGGTAGATTTGGGAGCACAAAGGAAGGGAAAGAAGGATGTGACGTACCTACCTGGTGCCTCAGCTCAGAGGGAATGGAAAGCAGATCCTAAGAATCATTAGTATGGTGGCACAGGAGGGGAAGTTGGATGTCATTGTCCACCTGGGGACAAATTACCTGGCTAGGGATGGGATCATTCAGAGGGATTTTAGGGAGCTGGAGCAAAATCTTAGGCAGGTAGCATACTCAGTGGCTTTTGCTGTGGTGTTGCCCATCTATGGCGGGGGGGCGGAATGTGGATCTCAGCACCAGGTATTACAACTCATGGTTGATGTAATTGTGTAGAGAGGAGGGGTTCAGCTACATTCAGGACTGGGGATGAACCAGGAGGGATAAGGGTCGCTACAGGGGTGATGGCCTGCATCCATCTAGGAAGGGAATTGCAGTCCTCTGTGGATGGTTTAAATATTTTTGATGAACATTTAAACTCAGCTTGACAGGGGGAATAAATCAGGCAGGAAACAGTCCCTCCCCAGACCAAAGCAGAGAGAGAAGGACGATCTAAGTTGAGGTAAATCCCTGAGGGTGCAAACTAAAGAAAAAAGCAATATGGTTAAAATGAAAGAGGACAGGAACATGAGTTGTAAAAGGAGAGGGGAAAAGAAGGCATGGCAAAAAGGAAACGTGGGTAGCAGGCAGAGTGGTAACAAAATGTGGAAGGTCATGTGTGCAAACACCAGAAGTCTAGGAAATAAGGTTTCGGATTTATAAGCCATGATGGTGGATGCAGACATGGATATTGTGGCCATTACTGAGTCATTGTGCACAGGAAACCAAGACTGGGATATGGCCATACCAGACCATACTCAGTCAGGAAAGATAGGGTGGGAAGGAAGAGAGGATGGATGGTGTAGTATGTAACGGAAGGTATCAAAGCAATGGAGACACAGGGAATCCATGGGGGAATTGAGGAGTTGGAGGTACTGTGGGTCACCCTGGAGATGAGGAACAGAGCCACCAGTTGCACTGGCATGATCTACAGACTCCAGCACTGGGGCAGAATTTAGATAAGACACTGGTGGAAACCATTGGTACAATGGCAGAAAAAGGGGTGGTGCTGGTGGGGGACTTTAATCTGCCAGATGTAGTTTGGAGCCTCCCAGCTGGAGCTTCAGCTAGAAATAGGACATTCTGAACTCTCAGCAGGGGGCATTTCTTAGGCAACTAGTCAGGAAGCCCACTCATGATGGAGCAATATTGGACCTGGTGCTCATTAACAGGGACAGTACTGCAGATGTCAAGGTGGGAGGCCACCTTGGGACCAGTGATCACTGTACATTGTAGTTCAACATAAGGACAATAGTGGAAGCAAACCACACAAGGACAAGGGTCCTGGACTTCACAAGGGCAGATTTAAAAAAAAAATGGATGAATGCCTCAGAGATGCTCTGGGGAGTTGAGCTGGGTGGGGTGGAAGAGCAGTGGGCTAAGCTAAGGGAAGGCACAGTGAAGGCAACAAACCTCTGCACAAAGAAAGTAAACACAAACAAGAGGAACAAGCATTTGTCAATGCCGAACATTTGATGCTTCTTATGTAACCACCCTACAAATGGGGGTTCCCAAAAAGTCTTCCTTGAGCTTGTCTAAATGCTCACTGTCAGGTTAGTGTCCTGCGTTTAGCAGTTTAAATGTGATTACCAGACCCTGTATAACCTCTGTGCACTGTCTCTTTAAGAGCTGCCTGATTGCAGCATAAGTAATCTGAGCGGGAGCTATGTTGAAAGATGCAACTACTTGCTGAAAATCATTTAGAGTGATAATGATAATGTAGTTTGTCTAACCTGCCTTCTTTATACCAAGGACTGTTTTGTTTGTCTCCACTATCTTGGTCCTGGACTGCAAATTGGACCAATCAGTTCTGGTGGGACCTAAAATGTAGCCAGACTACAGGAGCTGTCTGGAGTCAAAATCTGTAGGAACTGTAGTTTGGAGCTTTTTGCTCCTTTTTTGCAACTGAAGGGGGAGCTCTTGCTTTGACTGACAGCCAAATCAGCCAACTGAATCTTTTGGATCTTGAGGAAGTCCCAGGTTGCTTGCAGTTTTCAGTTAGTTCTGAGCTGGGAAGTGAAATGAGAAGAGCTCAAGTGTATTTTGGGCAGCAATCCTGAGTGGATTCGCATGGGAAAACTGTGAAAGGGCTGAGTTTTTGGCTTGCATGTCTGCTGCTGCTCCTGAGAGGGAGAGAAGAGAATTATTTTGGACTAAATCCAAGTTTGTGTGACTAAAGTAAGCTACTGAAGTGGGCTAGGCTCAACCTGAAGAAGACCAAAGATTTTGCTGAATGCAATCAGCCTGTCAGGAGTTCCAGCTACCCCAAGCTCCTGGTGTGTGCAGAGACTTTGTGATTGTGACCGGGAAGCACTTTGCCTGGTACAGTAGAATTCCCCCACATGTAAATGTGCTATGAGCTGCTAGTTGGTTGTGAGTTAGTTCCCCACTGTGTGAACTGTGTTCTGCTTGCTGGAAGCTATATCCAGCCCAAAACGGACTGCATCTGAATTTGTATCCATGCGATCTGGGCCTTGCCAGACTGGCCCAGCCAAACTACCCACTACACAGAGAAGCCATCGACGAGAGACCTGCCTGGGGATCAGCCCCCTGCTCCACGCTTGAACAGGAACAATGCCTCTGCGACTCGGGTGGGCTCTGCTTCTCCTGGCATTCCAGATTAACCACCTGCAGTCTCAATTTTCGTCTAGCCTGTGTCCAGTCTTGGGTATCGTGAGTAAATACCAGGGTAGTTCCCTGCAACAACAGCTTAATCTGAGTGTGTCATCTGATTGTCTTGTTGTTTCATTTCCTTTACGAACTGAGCCCTCTGTCTCCAGATTACAAATATTGTGTACTGTGCATGTTGTGTTTTCCATCACAGGGCCCCAACCAGCTGCAACTCAGGGCAACAGTCCTGGCTAGCCCATCTCTTCTCCACCTGGGTACCCAGAGGTGTGACTGTGTGGGGAGACTCAAAGCATATGCATAACTGCTTGATTGATGTAACCTTTAAGCTAATTAACCTGATTTTGCCCTTCCCTTGTTCAAGTCCCCTGAATAAATCAGATCTAACTTTTCCTGCATGTGATCTGACTGTGGTTCCAGTTTGTGCTCAAAGTACTATACTGTTGCTATTTGCTGTGCATAACCTTGTTTTACAGGGGGTCCCCAGGGTTGAGCCAGAGGAACCAGCCCTGGTGGTAAGTTCAAACAGTGTGGGTACTTGTGTGGTGTACCAGGGGTATTGTGAAAGTGATTACTGTACAGTGTTCAGGCCACTAGAGTGGAAAGAGGGAGTTACAGTATCCCAGAGGGCTGTGCCCAGGTTAGCTTGGCCACTACCAACCCTGACCTCCGGGTGGAGGCACCCATTTCAGAACTCAGGCCCCTTAACCTGCTACTAGACAAGCAGGCCAGGGTAGTAGCCCTTGGGATAGCGCCACCTAGGGGTTACACTTATCTTGTCCCTGACAAACATCACAGTGGATGAACAGCAGAGGCTCTGATAAATCGAAATGCCCAAAAAGAAGAGAGTGTTCATTTGTTTTTCACGATCAGCACAGACGGACACACATGGCAGTGAATGAATGACACAGAAAGAAAAATGTGTCTTTGGCAAAATTAAACCGTTAGAGACACAGAATCCAAATATTACTGCATGCAGGGAACTGACTGAGTGAAATAGCAGGGTGCAGAGAAGAGGAGGCACCCACAACACACCCAGGGAGCAGGACAGTCCAGCAAAATGCCTGACAGACTGTAGAAGTTGGAACATTTATTATTTGATGCAGATTAGTAAGGTAATGACATGGACTGCCAGCATTAATGACAGGACTGAATAAATTGCACTGGGTGTAAACTTTGTAGGCAAGAAGGAAAGGATGCATAAATAAACTTGACTGGAAGTAATACGTCTATGCACCAGCCCACATGGGTACTAGTTGGAGCATAAAGGGCAGCTATTGGTCTCCCTCACACAGTGCACTCACATCATGATACCCTGGTACCTGAGCCCTGGTACCACTTCTGAAATGCCATAAAAAATTGGAACAAAAGCAGTACCTTACTTCCTACCCTGCACAAGAATAATCAAACATGAAACAAAAGGAAAGATAACTGAGTGCTGAGCAGCCCCCACAAAGCTGCTCCGTTGCGCTCACCTGAACCGCCAGCATACATTAAGAACTAAGAATGCCCCACATAGCTCATAGTTCGAAACGACAGCATTCCAATAACAGCACATCCCACTGGAGCAGGGAGAGGCAGCACAGAGGGAGTGAAAACCAACCAAAAGAAACAAAACTGAATCGGTGCATGGAAGGTGGTATGGGGACCATAAAACAGAAGGGAGCAGTGGGGAGGGAATTTAGGGGAGAGGAAGAGACACCAGAAAAAAAACAGAGAATAGCAGGGAGGGAGAGCAGTGCAGAGCACAACCGAGCAAAGGTGGTGGGCTGGGGGACGGATAAAATGACAAACAGAAGGGAGGGGAAGGGAACTATGGACACAGGAGCAAACTACAGGATCAGAGCAGTAAGGAGCAGAGCAGCACCACAGTCATCTTGCTGCTGGTGCTAACAGATGATCAGCTGCTTGCTGACTAGCTTCATACAAATCAAAGGACCGAAACTCTCTCTCTGATTGGAGTGGCTTTGGGTGCTTTGAAATACATGAAGATTACACCCAGCAAGCAGCCAATTGTGTCATGACCACACTGCATGGTCATTGGTCTAGACTGCCGAGCCCCTGCTATTTTGAACTGCAATGGTCTCGGCAGTGACGCACCCCTGAAATTCCCTTTCACTGAAAGCAAAACATTTGATGCTCACATGCATCAAACATAAAAAGAGACCACTATGGTTCTTGAAGGAAGTGGCTGAAAAGGTAAAGGCTAAAAGAGTAGCTTTCAGGAGGTACAGTATAAAGAAGTGCAGAAGGAAGAGGACAGGAACCTGTATCAAGAGAAGCAGAGGGAGGCAGGGAAAATGGTGAGCAGTGCAAAGGTACAAACTGAGGAAAGACTAGCCCAAGGGGTAATTAAAGGGGACTAGACATTTTTTAGGTATATAAGTGAAAATAGAAAGACTAGGGAGGGATTGTGAGGTTAAGAAGGGCAGGTGGGGATTGTGCAGAGGAGGATCAGGAAAAAGGAAAATATCCTGAACAAATGCTTTTGTTCAGTCTTCACAGTGGAAGGGGAAGGGGACGGGCCACATGAAAGCAACAGGGGCATTGGAGAGGGGGAGATAGTCAGAAGTCCCTTTAGAAGAAGAGAGAGAGAGAGTCCTGAAGACACTTGCAAATCTGAAAGTTGACAAAGCTACTGGGTGCACCCATGGGTACTGAGGGAGCCCAGGGAGGTACTGGCTGCACCATTGGAAGTTCTTTTTATCAACTCAGTGGAAACAGGAGTGGTTCATAGGACTGGAGGAGGGCAGATGTAGTCTTACTACACAAAAGCGGTAGCAGGGAGGAGGCTGGCAACTATAGGCCAGTCAGCCTGACATCGGTGGTGAGGAAGCAAATGGAGTCACTTCCAAACGAAAGGACTGTGCAGTGTCTTGAATCCAGTGGGTTAAAATACCTGCGACAAAACAGATTCATGGGGGGGCATGTCAGACAAATCTGATAGATTTCTTTGAGTAACCAGGGAAGTAGATCAGGGTGTGGTGGTGGATATAGCCTACTTAAATCTCATTAAGACTTTTGACACCGTTCCACATTGGAGGCTCATAAGGAAACTGTGCAGCTTAGAGAGCTGTTGAAAAGTGCTAAACTGGGTAACAAACTGATCAGGGAATAGACGACAGAGGGTGGTGATAAATGGAGTTCACTCTGGGGAAGAGAGGGTGACCAATGGAGTGCCACAGGGCTCAGTATTGGGACCAGTCCTCTTTAATGTCTATAAGTGACATTGAAGATGAGTTGGAAGGGAAGGTCTGCCTCTTAGTGGATCACACCAAAAATCTGCGATAGTGTACACACTTGTGAAATGACCTGAGAAAACTCGTTGAATGGTCAATGGCATGGCAGCTGGGTTTCAATGTGAAAATGTGCAAAATCATGTATTTAAGGCACAGAAACCCAGAGGCAGAGTACAATATGAGAAAAGAGGTATTGACGGTCACCAAACAGGAAAGGGATATGGGAGTAATCTTATCTAACAATCTTAAGTGGCAAGGCAGTGCAACAAAGTAGTGGGTAGGGCCAGTGGAATGTTGGAATGCATACGGAGGGATATCACCAGCAGAAGGAGGGAGGTGATGTTGCCACTGTATAGATTGCTGGTGAGACCCCACCTGGAGTACTGTGTCCAGTTCTGGAGACTATCCGTGGCAAGGGGGGGTCGCTGGAACTAGGAACTGGCTCCTGGTGACAGCCTTAATAAGTGGGAGTTGGGATGGATGGATGGGAGGCAGAACAGAAAGAGTAGCAATCTGTTTCCTTTTTTCAAGTGTAATACCAATACTTGGGTGGGCTCCCAGTGTCAGGATAGGGAGGGGGGCTTACAGAGGCAGGACCAGCTGATGAGGATGATCTCCCAGTGGCCATATGATTAGAAATATTTCCATCACCAGGGTGGGCTCCCGATGTTGAAATTTGAGGAGAGGGTACAGAGGCACCACTGACCACCAGGATGGACTTCCTATGTTGAAATGGAAGGGGGGGTACAGAAGCAGCACTGACCATCAGGGTGGTCTCCCACTATTAAAATGGGAGGAGGGATACAGAGATAGCACTGCACACCAGTGTGGGTTCCTGATGTTGACTGGGGTGACTCCCAGTTCAGGAATCATGATTGGGAGGATAACTGTGGTCACTGGGGATGTGTTCCCTGTATTCTTATTTTCTTTATACCTCAGAAAATCCGGATGTGAAAAATGTATTTGCAAATGTGCGACTTCAAATTTAGATTCAGCATTAAAGTACTTGCACAGCCCTAACTATAATGGTGCTGCTGTGACACTATAATCCCAAATCTTTCCAAAGTTAACCCTTTCGAATAAATTATCTTTAGAAGAGGCTAAGTTTGGAACCATTAGGGCTGGAAACTTCAGTTAGAGAGGAGGGGCGAGAGAGAGAGAGAGGGTCAGTGCAGCATCACTGAAGTGCTATATGCATTGCGTGATTGTTTAAACCGCGAGGAATGCCAAGCCACATATTCCCCATGACTCAGAGGACTTTTAACTGTAGCACTGCATGCCCTTACTTTCTGAATTTCATCCACCCTCTCAGCAACTTGGATTTTCTGACTGTTTCCACCTCAGATTCCCACGTATGGGGATGCAGTGATGCCCTTGATGCCAATACACCCAGACACACTGACATTTGCATCCTCCTTTCCCACACACATGCTCCCTTGACAGCATCATCATGCTGGTGGGGGGTAGAACAGTGTGACAGGCAGCCCTCCCTCCCTGGAGGAGTACGGTATCCTCTGGGACACTTAATCCTCCTCCTCCCAGCCTGCTGCAACATCCCAGGCTCAGCATATGATCGGGTTGCCACCATGTCAGGTGCAACCACCACTGCCCCATTGGACTGGCTTTGGTTAAACCATGCTTAAAGTGGTTTCTGTCACTTTTGGAAAAACTCTGAAAAACATAACATGACAATTCAAATTATAGTTGATAGATTAGATAGAGTTCTTGTATTCCTATTCCCTTGATTCTTCATTACTACAGTCATTTAGAATGGAAACAGGATCTTCGTCCCCTACAGTTGATTTTCTCCAACTGTTCAGCCTTTTGTTGAAGTTATAATTGAAGGGCTTTGCCATAGTTCTAAGGGGTGGCAGGCAATCATGCCTCGCCCCACTCGTCACAGTTAAAATGGCACATGGCCAGGCATCTTTTGGAAGCTCAGAATATTCTTTGTTTTGGCTACTGCTCAGCAGCTGTCCACCCCTGTACCTGTGCCACTGTGTGGTTGCTTTTTCATTCCTCCTGCAGGTTGATGGGATCCCCTCCATTCCTACCTCATGTGCAGCTCTCTGGATGCTTTGTCTGGGCTCTATTCAACTTTTGTATCTTGCTGTCAGTGCTCCCAGCCTGGCTATCGGCTCCCTTGCCATGTTGTTGGCATGCCACTCCTCAAGCTGGTGGTGTGCTTTCATAGACCTGCTAGTCTGTCTATTCCTGCTGACAATAGCAGCACTTCAATTGCTGCTACATGGCAGCTTTGTTTTCTTTTTTTTTTTGAGTCAGGAAAAACTAAAGGGCTGCTCAACTCCAAGGTGCTTTCTTTGAGAGGTACTCTGGAAATGCAAACCTGGCACACTGGACTGAGACCTATAGAGACCCTTAACACACATGGTGGTCTCATTCAAAACTCCCGTATTGAGGAGGTAGTAGATCTTCAGTGTTCAATATGTGCCTTCAATACTTTCTGCCTATGGCTCCTTTTCAATTGGTCAGATCAGCCTGCATGTATTTTACCTTCTGCTGTTGGTCCTGTCTTCAGCACAGACTCTCAGCTTCACTGGCTTCCTTTACAACTAGTAATCCTTGCTCTCTCTCCTCATGGAATTGGTTGGCATGCATCCACTGTTTGTTTTACAGTCATACCTTCAGTTTCAGGCATATATTCAGTCAGTCTCCATTCATTTTCAGCTGGCATGTCATACCTCAGATCTTGTTTGCCTCCAGCTAGTCATTCAGCTTGCTACATTTCCTTCTACCATGTACTCCGTGGCCATCAGGCTTCACCATTAACCTCCCACATTCCTCCACAGATGCATGTCAACCTTGATCATATCATGGCTTCCAGAGCTCCCTGCCCTGAAGGCTGATGGTCTCACTCTGCTCTCGTGAAGTCCATATCTTGAGGGTGGGCATTCAGCTCAGACAGCACCTTCTCTTTCTGCCCTTCAGGTGAGAATGTTCTGTGCTGTGGGGTAAACTTTACTGATGCAGATTGACTCGTCAGCACCTTTTGATGTAGCATTTATGACTTCAGCTATCAAAGAGTGGGCCTCTATATCCTGGGGGTCTCCTTTAGCTGTGCAGATCACATGGGCAGCACCTTTGATAGCAGTTCCTCCCTATGACCTCCTAAGATGCATCTGGTCTCCTCTTACTGCCCTTCCCCTACTCCTCAAAGGCAAAGATCATACAATTATTCAATCTTTGCCCCTCCAGGGCTCAATTCCATTCCACACCCCTTAAAGATTTTGCTTCCTTTCTAGGCCTCCCATGGCTGGAAGCCAGGTACGTATGTTTCAACAGCCAATGGTCTCTTCCTTCCCACCTTGGAGGGTGGGTCTCCTTCATGGAGAACCTCCTCTAGCTGCAGATATCAGCTTGCAGCACCCTTATGGAATTCTCATTAGAGGGACAGAAGTGAGAGCCCTTCATAAACTCTTCCCCTGAATTAGATTTATAAATTGCAGTAGCTGAGCCATCACTAATGCTGCCGCTAGCCTGGAGGGAAGGTGACCAAAGCTTTGGCCCCCCAGACATTTCCTCCTCATAGAGTTTTTTTTCCCCTCCCGCATGCTGCAGGTCATAAAGGTTAGGTAGTCTCTGCAGGAGTTGGATAGGTTGGTGGCAGTCCTGGGTCAGGGTTTTAGTCTGGCTGCAACTCTCTTCAAGGTCTGCAGGTAGTGGCACAGCCTACTGTACAGTACAAGCTATTCCTAAACTCAATGTACAAAGCAAAAAAACTACCAAAAAATCTATAAATACCTATGCTTGCTTCTTTTCTACTGGGACTGCTGTGGGCTGCAAGGGCTGCTGGAGGCTGTAGTTTTTAGTGTGTAGCTGCAAACTATAGCAGGGGGACCATGGCAGCACTGTAGTTCTGCGTTCTTAAATATTTTTACTTTTTGAGCTAAGGGCTGAGCTGGACAATGTGGTAAACTCAATCTGTGGGTTTACAAGTGAGTTTTTAAAGCACTGTAGCAGTTCATAGTTACAGACTCTCATGACCCCGGAAGCAGCATTTCTGGGTTGGACACTGTAAGAAGGCTAGCCCCTGTAAGCGTTGGCAAGCACAAGCAGAGGCAATGCATTGCAGAGGCAAGCAGCATCTGCCGGCATCAGCCAGGGAAGGCACCAGAAACTCTGCCTCTTTTTACCTAACTCAAAGGTAAAATTAGTTACTTAAAGTTTGCCTAAAACTGATACCTCCGGCAATGGATACCATGGGAGATATCTTAAAAGTTAATATGCCAGGAGGGATCATTAATTCAATGCCTAAAATATGAACTGTAAAATGTACAGTGAAAACCCTAGCATCAGATCTTACAAATTTGTTTGTAACAAGTGAAATACTTACTGTGAGCTGAGAAACAAACTTGCTAAGACACACAACATGCTGAAAAATGCCTTTGAGATTAATAAAATTGAATGCATTGTTAAGGACCTGGAAAGTGAAAAAAGATCATATACAGAAAGGCAGACTGAGCAAATTAATCATGAAAAAGGCACTGAGGAGATAATAGTGAAGATAGCCCTGATAACACTGAAAATTCTAGACACAAGAAGGGTAGGGAGGATCTCAATGAGTCCACAGAGTGTTGTATTTAGTGGGTCATCAAAAAGGGGCCAAAAGAGGCAGAAGAGCTGGGGTAGTCAATCATAATCTAGTAGAGATGAGGAACAGATTTGACTCTTTGGCTATGGAGAGAGAACATCAGAGCAGCCCAGGCACAGATGTATAAGACCAGGCTAACAAGCAGCAACTTGTGGTGATCTGTGATTCTATCATCAGACACTGTGACACATATATCTGTGATAAGGATAAAGAATATAGAACAATTACATGTCTTCTCAGGGCAAACACAAATTACATTAGACCCAGAATACCAATAATATTAAAAAAGTGTGAAAGAAATCTAATTGTTGCACTTCATGTGGGAACTATTGTAATAATGTGGGCTACAACCACAAAAAGGATATCTGCTCAGATTTGGCCAATATGAAGAAAGATAAACAAAAGATAGGAAGGACAGTTTACATATCTGAGATACTGCCTATCCGAAGAGCATGTAAAAGTCATACTATATTAAGAATGAACACTAGGCTTAGTAATTGGTACAAAAAGGTGGGAGTGTATTTCATGACTTATGGGAACTTTTTTTTATAACAAACACCATCTGTACGGTAGAGATGGACTACACCTAAACAAAGAAGGTGCAAAGGTCCTAGGTAATCTTATAAAATTACATATTGAGAGGGTTCGTTTAAACTAGGCAAGAAGAGAGAAAGGAGTGTCCATAAAAAATCAAAGCAAAACAAATGACACTCAAGAAACAACTAAGTCAGTACATCCCCTGCAAGAAATTAAATCAAGTCCCTTTTTTGTAATGCTAGGAGCCTAAACAACAAAATAGATCAACTACAAGAGTAGTATCAAAAGGAAAAAAACCTTGACCTTACAGGTATATGTGTAATTGAATCCTGGTGGAAAGGTAGTGACACCTGATGAAAAATATTGAGGGCTATAATCTCTTTACACAGGATAGAAAAGGTAGACGGGGGGGGGGGTAGCATTATATCTCAAAAATAACATCCCTGCTACAGAAATATCAGAATAAATAAGGGATCAAGATAGCATGACTGAATCTATATGGCTTGAGACTACCTGAAGAGATAACTAATCCAAAATAATTGGACTGTGTTACAGACCACTGAATACCACCTCAGACAATAACCAACATATCCTTAAAGAAACTGAAAAGGCTAGCGAGCTAGGAGGCACAGTAGTTGTTGGAGATTTAAACTACTGTGATATTGAATGGAGCACCTTGTCTATCGAAAACAGGCAAAGCCTAAATTTTTGAACAATGTGCAATAAACTTAACTTTGTTCAGTATGTTACACAACCAACTCAAGGTTCCAATATCCTCAACTTAGTGCTGGGCTCTGAGAATGTTAATACATCTAATGGGTACACCATACAACCTTTAGGAAATAGGGACCATTTATGCATACTGTTTAATATTACTGGACTGAACAAAAAAAACATACGGTGTACAGAGGTTTATACATATCACACAGCAGACATAGAGTGAATTAATTCCACAATCACTGATATTGATTGGATTGGAGAACTGAAGGATAAAAATACTGATTAATCTTGGAAATTTATACATGAATGTATCATATCTGCCTGCAATAAATATTTCAAAAAAGTTAAAAAATACAGTAGCAAGGGACTCAAACCAAAATGGTTAAACAGGAAGATTATTAAGCTCATAAAAAGAAAATATATGCTAGATATCAAAAAGACAAATATGAAGTAACATGAGAAGCATTCAAGGTTGCACAGAAAATAAGTAAAAAATTATTTAAAAAAGCCAAAGCAATCAAGGAATTGGAGGTAGCAAGAAATGCAAGCAAAAGCAAGAAATGCAAGCAAAAATAACACCAAGATGTTCTATGGCTACAGTCATTTCTTATCTAAATCAAGTTCATGAATAACTACTATCACCGAAAATAATACAGAAATTACTGAACCATCAGTAATGGCAGACTTGTTCAACAAACATTTTTGCTCAGTATTTTCTGGCAATGCACAGATGTTTCGAAATGTGAAGGTCGATCTGAATGGGAAAATAACAATAAGTCATGACTGCATTTTTAATAAAATCAATAATTTGATACCGAATGGTGCCCCCGTCCTGACTGTGTTGCCGCAAAGATGTTAAAAATAATGAAACATAACATAACATTGCCACTAAAAATACTACATGAGAAATAGGAAAATTACGTACCTACCGTAATTCTTGATCTTCTTGGACGAGTCTCCACCACTCATTCACACTAGTGGGATTGGCGCCGGAGGCACTAAGACCCATCGGGAGCAAACTTTTTGCTGGAGGGTCGGCGCGAGAGACGGCGCCGCGAGACACGGCGCCGCGAGCAGCGGCTCGAGCGGTAATGACCATCTCGGCGACGACCCTCCAACCGCCTCAGTACCTTTTTTACCAAGGAGGTGCAGCGCAACTAACGAAAAGGGTAAACCCAACATTAAAAAACGGACATAAGATAGTCCGTATGACCCGTGTAAGAAGGGTCAGCAAAGAAGTCCTCACGGCCTAAAGATTTGAGGGAGTGAAGACCAATACAGCGGTGAGCTCGGGGGATGGAGGGAGGGCGTTAGAATGAGTGGTGGAGACTCGTCTAAGAAGATCAAGAAATTACGGTAGGAAATGCATTTTCCTATCTTCCTGGACATAAGTCTCACCCACACTCATTCACACTAGTGGAGAGTACCAAGCTGATAATCCCCAAAAGGGCGGCAGGAAAGCCAGAGCTCACGTTGCCTAAGATAGAAGCCCATTAAGGATAGTTCTGCCGAATGCGGAATGCGCCTGGCATGAACATCCAGTGCATAGTGCTTAACGCTAAAGTATGCACTGAGCTCCAGGTAGCGGCGTTGGTATATATCTGCAATTGGAACATTACATTTCCGCTTAGGGATGCCGCTGATCGGCCTCTAGTAGAGTGAGCGATACTCTACCTTCTAATTTAACTTGAGCCATGGAATAGCAATGACGAAGGCATGCCACTAACCATGAAGAGATACATCTAATAGCGACAGGTTGACCCAGCCGGGTGTCGCTGAAAGAAACGAACAGTTGCTGAGTCTTGAGAACATCCTTGGTTCTATCTAAATAGAACCGTAAGGCTCTCTAATATCCAAGGAATGAAGAGCCTTCCCTTCATTTTGGAAATTAGCGAAGTAAGCTGGAAGTACCAGAGGTTGGTTCAGATGGAATTCTGACACAACCTTGGGAAGAAATTTAGATGAGTACGGAGAACTACCTTGTCCTTATGGAATACAGTATACGGAGGGTCCGTGAACCAGTGCATGTATCTCAGAGACCCTCTGGCTGAGGTAATGGCCACCAGGAAGGCAGTCTTCCAGGTAAGAAATTTTAGCTCACAGGTAGCTAAGGGTTCGAAGGCTTCTGGAGTGAGCATGTCCAGCACCAGGTTAATGTCCCAGGCTGCAACTGGACGCTTAACAGGGGTCTGGTATGGAGAATCCTTAAGAAATCTCTTCACCATAGGTAACTGAGCCAGAGTTAAGGAAGAAACCGCTCATGGAACGCTGAGATGGCACTAAGGTGAACTTTAACTCGTGGAGTATTGAAGACCTAAGTTTGATAGGTCCAAAAGATACTCCAGAACCTTGCCAGGAGGACAGGAAAAGGGATTCAAGAGGATTTTGTGCAATGAGAGAGAAAACGCTTCCATTTGGAAGCGACGCTGGGTGGCTGGCTTCCGAGCAGCCAGAAGGATGTCTGAGACTCTACGAGAGACGTTGAACCGATTCACTTCTATCTCTTCAGGAGCCAAGCATGAAGGTGAAGTGATTTCAGGTTGGGATGGACCAACGAACCCTGAGTCAGAAGACTGATTTGCAAAGGAAGTGGTCTCGGAGAGGCTGCCAACATACTGTTGAGTAGAGGAAACCATAGTTGCTTAGGCCAGAAGGAGCAATGAGAATCATCTTGGTCCCCTGAGACTCGAACTTGAGGAGTACTCTGGATTAGAGGAAGTGGTGGAAAAGGCGTAAGAGCGTTTTGTCCACCGCAGCCTGAACGCATCCTGACAGAAAATGCCAGGCCCTGGATTTCTGGAGCAGAAGAGAGGTAGTTTTATGCTGAGGGTGATGCAAAAGGTCCAGGTCTGGAGTCCCCACTCTTTGAACAGGGACCGAGCTACGGCTGGATCGAGACCACTCGTGAGGTCTGCCTCGTTCTGCTGAGGTGATCTGCTAGGTCGTTTGTATACCTGGCAGATAAACCGCTGAATCAGAGACTTGTGCTCCAAGCACCACTCCCACACCCTCATTGCTTCCTGCAAAGGGATAAGAATGAGCACCGCCTTGTTTGTTGATGTAATACATCACTGCTTTGTTGTCCGTTTGAAGGAGAATGTTCTTGTGACAAAGGACATCCTTCAGAGCTCGGATTGCATAGGGAGACCGCCTCATCTCCAGGACATTTATGTGGAGATGAGTTTCTAACTGAGTCCATACACCTTGGAGTGTGGAGGGAGAGACAGGAGCTCCCCATCCCATTAGCGATGCATCTGTGGTGATGGAGATCTGATGATCCGGGGAGCAAAGGAGAATCCTTCCAGGAGATTGTTCTTGAGACCACCAGGTGAGAGACCTTCAAGGGCTCCGCACCTTGATGGGATAAGACTGGGGTGAGAGGTCGGGGACCACTGAGTGGAGAGCATCCACTGGTGGTTCTCCGTGCAGTCGGGCCAGAGGGACAGTGAAGACCGAGGACGGCATGAGACCCAACATGCGCTGCATCGAGAGAGCTGTAAACCGATTGGTTCTCCCTGATGTAACGCCACGAAGGATGTCGAGTCTTCTGTCCCTCTGGAAGGAAAGCCTTCTCACGAAGAGGTGTCTAGAAGCGCCCTATGAAAAGGAGCCTCTGGGAGGGTTGCAGTTGAGATTTTTCAAATTCAGCAGAACTCCCCATGGACGTGAGAAGACGAGAAGTGTTTGCACTGCTTCCAAAGTCCCTTGGCCGGAAGGGCTTGCTAAAGCAACGGCCTGGGTAGGAACACTGAGTCCGACTTTTCCTGGAGATGCGCCAGAACTGCACAATACTTTGAAAACTGCTGCCTGGGATAGCCTGCAAAGGGCAGGACTCTGAACTGATAATGCTGACCCAAAGCTACAAACCTGAGGAATTTATGTGGGTCGGTGGACGGGATATGCTGGTAAGCATCCTGCATATCCAGAGAGGCCAGCCAGTCGTGCTGATGCAGCAAGGGCAATAGGGTACCTAGGAAATCATCTTGAATTTCTCCCTGGGAGGAATTTGTTTAACTTTCTGAGGTCTAGAATGGGCGCATCCCCAGATTTCTTTGGAACCAGAAAGTAATGGGAGTAGAACCCTGTGTTTGCAGATGGGGGCACCAGTTCTATTGCTTCTGTTGTTCAGAAGGCCCTGGATCTCCGCGGTGAGGAGATCTGATTGAGAGGCCGACAACCTGGGTTGTCGCATGGGAGGACATTCTGGGGTTCCAAGAAATTGAGAGAGTAACCTCATGAATTATCCGAAGAACCCATTTGTTCTGAGGTTATGGACTTCCACTGGTTGTAGAAGTACATCAGACGCACCTCCCACTGAGGAGAAAGTTCCACCTCGGGCAGAGTGGATGGAACTTGGGCCAACGACTATAAGGTAGCGCTTGGGAGCTTTAGGTCCCCGCGCTTTCTGCTCGCCTTCTTTGAGGTTGGGCAGGTTGGCTTTTATGGAAGCTTCCCTGCCTCTGCCTCGAAAGGACTGACGACTATGAAACTGACGTCTGTTCACATGCCCCCGAGAGGGGCAGGCGGAGGTCTGGCCAACTTAATGGCCGATCTAGTCTTCTGAGTGGCCTCTAAGGCTTGCTCCACCTGAGGGCCAAAAAGAAAGGAGCCATCAAAAGGCAGCGCCATCACCTGCTGCTGAGCATCATTCGTGAAGCCAGAAGTACGCAGCAGGAATGGCGCCGGTACAAATCCCAGCGGCTGCTGGCGAGAAGCAGTGTCGAGAAAGCATCCATGGCTTTGACCTGTTGGTTATTGGACTCAATACCTCTAATAACGGTCCAGAAGAAGCCTGACTTGGAATCCGAATCTGGAAGAGCTTCAACCATTCTTTTCATAGAGTGCCACAGGATATACTCATACTGAGAAAAATAGCCTTGATAACTGGCAATACGATACTTAGAGTGGAGGCAGCAAAGACCTCTTACCTAATGTATCAATCTTACGAGACTCTTTGTTAATAGGTCGAGCTGTAGTAGTTTGAGGAAGAACGACCTTGTCATTGTCTCTGCCAGGACTACAATAGATCCGCAAGGCTTGGGATGCCAAATGGGACGATCCTTGGGAGCTGAATACTCTTTATCAATGGATTTAGCCACTGAGGGAATAAGAGCAGGGTTATTCCATACCATTTGAGACAGCGCCTCAAGGAAGGCTGAATCGAGGAGTCAAACCGTAGGGATCTCCTCAAGCATGAAGATACTGAGTCTTAATATCTTCCCAGGATCGATGTCTGTGTCTGAGAGAAAGAGGATCCCAGGTTCTTCAACAGAGACTTAAAGGACAGGTCCTCACCACAGGCTCTGTAGCAAAGAAAGATCCTGTTTCCTCCACTTCATCACCCAACCCGAAGGTCTGGGTCAGGCTCAACATCATCTCCTGATGGTCCAGAAAGGACTGTTTGGACAGGAAAGGAGGAAATTAGGAGAGGAGAAATGGCAGAAAACAAGGAGAGTCCCTATACGCCGCCGAGACGGCAAACGGGCTGAAGACGGCACCTGAGGGAGGGCGACGGCGCCGAAGAGGCACGTTGCCTCGCAGAACGCTTCGGGCGGCGCTATGATTTACGCTGGCGCAGGCGGCGCGCTAACGGGCACGCACGGACGACGCGCTGCGAACGGGCGCTGCTGGACGACGCCGCGAACGGTATCGCAGACGACGCTGCGAACGGGCGCCGCCTCTATCCATCGGCATCTACTGGCGGCGCCAGAGATAACGCGGGCGCTACCAACGGCGCGGAGAGACCACGCGGGCGCCGCACAAGCGCCGCGAAGCTTCGGCGGTTTCGAAAACGGCGCCGACACGGCCACAGACCCTGCAGAAGGCGCCGGAAAAGCCCCGGAACCTGGAAACGAAGAGAAGGAAAATACCAGGAGATAAGGGCATCGGTGAGGCCTCGCCTTTGCAGCCATGTGAGGGGGAAACACCTAAGCATGGGAGTCGCTAGCACCGATAGAAGGCGCCGCGCGACTAGGAAGGTCCAACCGCCTCTACCTGATCGCCGGAGGAGCCCGAGGGCTCCGGCAGGTAACCGAGCCAGGGCAGAAGAACCAACCTCCGAGCCATCGCTCCATAAGAGCGCCCACTGATGAAACTGCTCATCTGGAGCCCTACCTATAGGCGGAGGGGCTCCGGCTGTCGAGGACGACGATTATCGGAAGCTGGCGACCGAGAAGGAGACCGCAACTAGTAACGATAATCCGACCGTCGACGCGCAGCAGATATACAGAGGGCTACTCTCGAGGATGCTCTCTTTTGACCTGTGGGCCGAAGAAGAGCTCGAGGTCGAACGCCGGTGAATGCGATCGCTATTTTATGCCGGCTGGGGACCGCCCATCCCTGGCATCGGATTGACCGTAGTCGGAACCCCGCTGAGGAGAAGGAGGCTGACCGGACTCCAGCCCGCTGACTGAACAGCTTTACATCAAGTCTCCCTACCGTCACCTGACCTGCTCATGGTCGACTCGTCCAGTAGGCCGAGACTTCTTCAAGTAAGTTAAATTTAAATATTAGAAAAATTTTACTAAAAAATAGAATAAAACTAAGCCGATACTCACTATCGTGATAATGTTACAAAACAAACTGAAAACTATGCGCCTAGTTTGAAGTTTGACTCCCGACAGGCGAGCTTATGTCACTGAAGCGCATCGACTGCGGGAAAAAGGAACTGAGGCGGTTGGAGTGGTCATGAGATGGTCATTATCACGGGCCGCTGCTCGCGGCGCCGTGTCTCGCGGCGCCGTCTCTCGCGCCGACCCTCCAGCAAAAAGTTTGCTCCCGATGGGTCTTAGTGCCTCCGGCGCCAATCCCACTAGTGTGAATGAGTGGTGGAGACTTATGTCCAGGAAGATCATTAAATAGTGGATGGATGCCATTAATAAGAAAGGAACAAAGCAGGAAATATCAAACTACAGACTTATAAGTTTGACGTCTGTATTGGGTAAAATTCTTGAATCCATCATCAAGAATCTACTTATGCTACATCTAAAAAGTAGTAATACGATTGATATGGAACAACACTGTTTCACAGCTGAGAGGCCAGTACTATCAATCTCTCATGCTTTTATGAAAAGATCAGTAAGCACTTAGACCATAAGGAATCTATGGATGTTATACTGCTTGATTTTAGCAAGGTGTTCGACACAGTACCACACTGGGCAATTGAACAAAAGATGATAAACCTGAATATAAACAACCATTTAGCACAATGGGTCAGAAACTGGATAGTGGATTGAACCTAGAGGGTCTCAATTAATGGTTTCCTATCATCTGAGGGAACGGTTACATGTGGAGTCTCCCAGGGATCAGTGCTGGACCCATCATCTTCCAAATTTTTATAACTTGATTTAAATAACATTATTACTAACTGGATTACAAAGTATGCAGATGAAACTAAACTCAGGGGTGTAGTAACACTGCTGATAAATGGAAATTATGTACCTACCATAATTCTTGATCTTCTTGGACGGAGTCTCCACCACTCATTCACACTAATGGGAGCATGCCGGAGGCACTAGGACCCAGCTGGAGCCAAACTTTTCAAGAGGGCTGGCACCTGAGATGGAGCCATGAGGAAGCGGCACTGTGAACCTGGTGCGTGCGGTAATGACTATCTCGGCGTCCACCCTCCAACTGCCTCGGTACCTTTTGTCCGAGGAGATGCAGCATAACTAACCTAGAAGGACTAACCTAAAAATCGGACATAAGATAGTCCAAATGACCCGTGTAAGAAGGGTCAACAATAAAATCTTCACAGCTCAGCCATTGAGGGAGTGAAGACCATAAATAGAGAAGTGAGCTCGGGGGATGGTGGGAGGGCGTGTGAATGTGTGGTGAAGATTCCATCCAAGTAGATCAAGAATTATGGTAGGTACGTCATTTCCATATCTTCCTGGACTTAAAGTCTCCAACACTCATTCACACTAATAGGAGAGTACCGAGCTAAAATAATCCCCCAGGATGGGCGGCAGGAGATAAAGAGCTCACATGCCTAGGACAGAAGTTCATTATGAATGGTTCTGCCAAACGATAGATGTCGTCTGGCATGGACATCCAAGACATAGTGCTTAACGAAAGTATGCACAGAGCTCCAGGTAGCCACATTGCAAATATCTGCAATGGGCACATTACGGATTTATTTATTATTTATTATTAGATCATCGGTTTACAGACCTTTGAGTCATAGACTCATTTACAAAGGCACCTCGTCAAGAGAGCAATACATCACAGCAAACAAACAGTACAGTACATAACGCTTAGATTAAAAAAGCAACCAGTGTTACAGGCATTCACTGGTGGTACACGCTTGGTAATAGGTAGATCACAGTAGTCATAATATAGGTACACGAGTACCACGTCAAGCAGCAACCAGAGATATTTTATTACATTAGTCAGCAGATGTTGCATGAGACCCCAGGTATATACAGCAAAATTAGACAGGGCAGACCCAACCATGGGGTGAAGGTAAGGAGCAGGTGGGGGATTATGTGCAGTTGTAGCAGCAAGTGCTTGTCAGATGGTTTCTGAGGAAAGACATTGAAAGGTCCAAGCTTAGTGGAGTCAGCTATATTGGCTGGGAGGGAATTGAACCAGGAGGTAGCCCGATAGCAAAAGGATCTCTAGGCCATAGAGGTCCTTACCCTGGGGACAATAAGGGAGGTTTTGACAGTGCTGTGGGTGGAGAACAAGGGGGAGGCACGCTGCAGGGAGGTGGCGACCCTTGGGGGTGGAGAGCACTAGCAGGGTCTTTTTTACAAGAAGGCAGGTTTGGAAGCAGAGTCTTTCATCAAAGTTGAGCAAGTTGGTAGTGGAGTGCAGCAGGCATGTATGGATGCACCTAGGCGCTCCCAGCATTAGTCTGCAGGCCTTGTTTATAGAGAGCTGGATTCTTGCAAGCGCAGTGTTGTCATCTGCAGCATAGATGGGCAGCCCATAGTAGATTAGCGACAGGACAGAAGAGGTGATTGCCAGTCTAAGGGCCTCTTGTGGTAGGCAGCCTTATGGCGGTATAACAATCCAATCCTGACATTGGTGGCAGCAGAAAGGGCATTGATATGGGAATGGAAGGAGAGTGCTGAATCAAAGGTAATGCCCAGATACTTGTAGCAGGAAACCTGCTCAATGGGGTTTAGTGTGCTAGGCAGTATCACAAGCGAGGCACCACTGGCTTTGTGTTGGCGATGCGAGAAGAGCATAGCTTTGGTCTTTTTTATGTTCATGACTAGCCTTCGTGATATGAACCAATGCTCAGCTCTATCAAAAGCTTGTTGAAGGGTGGTCTGGAGTGTGTTGGGGTCAGGGTCAGTGGCGAAGAGCATGGCATCATCCGCGTAGAGGAGGATCTTACTTGGGCAGGCCAAGGGGAGGGAGTTGAGGTAGAGACTGAAGAGGAGAGGGCCTAAAATGGAGCCCTGGAGAACCCCAGAGTGGACAGGTCATGTGTCAGATAGGGTGCTATTGATTTTTACACACTGAGTTCTGGCAGAGAGGTAGCTGGTGAACCATGCAAGGGGGCCTGGGGAGAAACCAAGGCATCTGAGGGAGTCAAGCAGGAGAGGATGGCAAACCATGTCAAAGGCCTTGGAGAGGTCAATGAACACGGCACCGGCAGGACTTCCGGCATCAAGAGCAGAGTGCATGAAGTTGGAGAATTCAAGTAGTGCAGTTGTGGTGCTGTGACCTGCATGAAAGCCATGCTGTTCAGGGCACAGGATATTATACATGGCCAGGTATTCGGCAAGCTGGTTGGCAGCTACTTTTTCAAGGGCCTTAGAGAGTGGGAGAAAGATGGAGATAGGTCAATAGTTACCCGGGGTCACTCGATCGCCACTCTTTAGGATAGGAGTGATGATGGTGGTTTTCCATGTGCTGGGAAACTGCCCCAGGCACAGAGAGCAGTTGAGCAGCTCAGTAACTGGGACCAGGATAGCATCTAACGTCAGACAAAGTAGCCTAGTGTCCAGTAGGTAGGTGCTGGGGTTGTTACTACTAACAGCTTTTTGCAGAAGGGGTCTAGCCTCCAACAGGGAGATGGTACGTAGGTAGAAAGGAGGTCTCTGGAGAGTGAGTAGGGGTGCTGCTGGGATGGGGTCAAAGAAGTTACTGGGCAGGACTGAACTCAGGTCTGAGAAAGTGTGGTTTAGGCAGTCTGTAATGCCAAGGGGTCAGAGCAGACAGTTCCATTAAAGGAGAGTTGAGAGGGGGCTGGGGAGCAGGATTTCCTATTTAGCTCCTTTACATTATCTCAAAAGTTTCTAGTCGATCCCCAGGAGGAGACAAGAGTGGATTGGTAGTACTGGGCTTTGGCTTGTCGAATGGCCCAAGTACACTTATTGCACTCAGCGTTGTGCACTTGCCTATCAGCTGGCTTGCCAGATTCCATGGCAATGTGCCATAGGTTGTCTCTCATTTTAAGTTTGTGAAGGAGGGAGGGGGTAACCCAGGGCATGTTTTGCTTTTTGGTGCAATTTCTAGCGAAGGAGACATAGAGGTTACAGGCAGTGTTAAAAGTACGAATGAAAACATCCAATGTCTCATCTATGGACGGTGCAAGCCTGATTGGGGACCAATCCAGTTGTGAGAGGTATGGTTTAAGGTGACACAGACCACCTGGGAGTAGGCAACATTGCTGGGTGGTTTGTGGTGCAGATTTTCTGTTGGCAGCTGACCCAGAGAATACAACCGGGGAGGGTCACTAAGTGAGTTGGGAAGTGCACTAATATCGAGCACCCTCTGGGGCAGTTGGTAATGGTGATATCCAGGAGGGTGCTGGAGCCAATAGAGGGGTTGAATCTAGTTGGGGTGGTGACAAGCTGGGACATGTCAAGGGCGGTAAAGATATCTCTGGTTTGAGAGGCCGTGGCAGAGAGCCAGTTGATATTCAGGTCACCAACAATTATCAGGGCTATTTTGAATGGTAGGCCAGAGAGGTAGTCAGCAAGTGCCTGAATGGTGAGGTCTTGCTTTCTGAGGGGAATATAGGCAACGGTGAGAAAAAGTGGGCCCTTACCAGGGTTGGGGGAGATTTTTAGTGTGAGGACTTGCGCCCCATTATCAAGTTTGGGTGGTGGAAGTGCATGTCCGAGGAGGGAGTCATGCATATAGACAGCACAACCACCTCCACGCTTACCCACCCGATCTTCCCTGAAAAGGGTGTAGCCAGGGAGGGAGATGAAGGAGACGGGGTGGATTTGGATAGCCAGGTTTCAACAATTGTGACAATGTCCAGTTGGTGCTGAGTAACCCAGCATTGGAATTCAGCAGCCTTCTTAAGAAGGCTGCTGCATTCCAATGCAGGGTTACTCCTGAGATGCCGTGACTGCTCTGGTAGAGTGTGCGTATACTCTGCCTTCCAGCTTGACCTGTGCCATGGAATAGCAGTGGCGAAGGCATGCCACCAGACATACTGAAATGCATCTGATAGCAAGAGGTTGACCCAGCTGGGTCTTTCTGAAGGAAACAAACAGTTTTTGAGCTTTGCGAATTTCTTTCATTCTATCTAGCTAGAACCACAATGCTCTCCTAACATCCAGCGAATAAGTGGTACGCTCCCTTCATTCTGGAAGTTTGCAAAGTAGATAGGAAGGACTAGAGGTTGATTCAGATGGAATTCTGAGACAATCTTAGGGAGAAACTTAGGATGAGTCCTAAGAACTACTTTGTCCTTGTGAAATACAGTGTATGGGGGTGGTCTGTGACCAATGCATGTATTTCAGAAACTCTACAGGCCGAAGTAATGACCACCAGGAAGGCTGTTTTCCAAGTGAGGAACTTCAACTCGCAAGTGGCTAGAGGCTCAAAAGATTTACAAGTGAGCATGTCTAGCACAAGGTTAATGTCCTAGGCTGCAATTGGATGTCTAATAGGAGGTCTAGTATGCAGAATACCTCTAAGAAACCTCTTAACCACGGGCAACTGAGCCAGCAACATGGAAAGTACTGGCTCATGATTTGCTGAAATGGCACAAAGATGAACTTTGACTGTGGAGTACTGCAGACCTGTGTTTGAGAACTCTAAGAGATACTCCAAGACTTTATTTGGTGGTCAGGAAAAAGGGTTCCAAGAGGATTTTGCACAGCAGATAAATGCTTCCATTTAGCTGTGTAGGTTTTTCTACTGGCCGGCTTACGTGCAGCTAAAAGAATATTTGAAACTCTGTGAGAAACACTGAACCTGTTCACCTCTATCTCTTCAGGAGCCAAGCATGAAAGTGAAGCAAACCCAGGTTGGGATGGACCACAGGACCCTGGGTCAGAAGGTTCGTCTGAATGGGAAGCATATTTGGGAGGGTTTCCAATAGTCTATTGAGTAGCGGGAACCATATCTGCCGAGGCCAGAAGAAGGCAATGAGAATCATTCTGCCCCCCCGAGACTCCAATTTGAGTAGTACCCTCTGAATCAGGGGAAGAGGAAGAAAAATGTATAGAAAGTGTTTTGTCCACCGCAGCCTGAATGCATCCTGACAAAAAATGCCAGGTCCTGGATTTCTGGAGCAGAAGAGAGGCAGTTTTGCATTGAGTGGGGATGCAAAAAGGTCCAGGTCTGGACTTCCCCACTCTTTGAAGAGTGACTGAACCACAGTTAAGTCAAGAGACCACTTGTGAGGATCCACCTCTGTTCTGCTGAGACGGTCTGCCAACTTGTTTTGTACTCCTGGCAGGTAAACCACCTGAATCAGAGCCTTGTGCTCCAGGCACCATTCCCACACTCTCATTGCTTCCCTGCATAATGGGTAAGAGTGTGCACCGCCCTGCTTGTTGATGTACTACATCACTGCCTTGTTGTCCATTTGAAGGAGAATGTTCTTGTGACTGAGTATGTCCTCCAAAGATCGGACTGCATAGAGGACGGCTCTCATTTCCAGGACATTTATGTGAAGTTGAGACTCATCTTGAGTCCACGTACCCTGGGTGTGGCGATCCCGGCAGTGAGCTCCCAAACCCATCAGGGATGCATCCGTGGTAATGGAGAGCTGATGATCCAGAGGGGCGAGGGATATCCTTCCAGAAGGTTGTCCTCCTGAGACCACCTAGTGAGCGACCTCTTCAGAGGTTCCGTCACCTTGATGAGAAAAGACTGTGGGTGAGTGGTTGGGGACCACTGAGCACTGAGCATCCACTGAGAGGTTCTCATGTGAAGATGACCCAAGGGTACAGTGAACACTGAGGATGCCATGAGGCCCAGCATCCACTGCATCGAGATAGCTCGAACCGAGCTATGTCCTCTGATGTATCGGACCATCTGTAAGATATCGCTCCTTCTGTCCTCTGGAAGAAAAGCCTTTGCACTGGAGGTGTCCAGAAGAGTTCCTTTGAAGAGGAGCTTCTGGGAGGGCTGCAACTGTGACTTGCTGAGGTTCAGCAGGACTCCTGTGGACAAGAAGAAGTCTGAGGCCACGGCCTTCAGAGTCTCTTGCCTGGAGGAACTTGCTAGAAGCCAGTCATCCAGATATGGAAACACTTGCATTCCGATCTTCCTGAGGTGCACCATGGGAACTGCAGAACACTTTGTAAAAACTCGTGGTGCAGAGAATAGCCCAAAGGGCAGGACTCTGAACTGATAGTGTTGACCCAATGCCATGAACCTTAGATATTTGTGGTGCTTTGGGTGTATGAGAATGTGTTGGTAGGCATCCTGCATGTTCAGGGAGGCTAGCCAATTGTATTGATGAATCAAAGGTAGAAGGGTACCGAGTGATATCATTTTGAACTTTTCCTTGTGTAGGAACTTGTTTAACTTTCTGAGATCCAGAATGGTGCGCATGCTGCCGTTTTCTCTGGGAATAGAAAGTAATGGGAGTAGAAACCTGTGTTTCGCTGATCCAGCGGGACTACTTCTACTACCGTGTTGATCAGAAGGCCTTGTACCTTGGAAGCAAGAAGGTCTGACTGTACCACTGACAGCCTGGGCTGTCATTTGGGAGGATGATCCAGAGGGGTTTCTGAAAGATTGAGAGAGTACCCCTCGGGGATTAATCTGAGGACCCATTTGTCTGATGTTATAGATTTCCACTGGATGTAGAAGTGAGTCATTTGTTCTCTCAGTGCTGAGGAGGAGTCCCCCTTGGGCAGCTAAGGTGGAACCTGGGCTGGAAACTCAGAAGGTGGCACTGGGTGCCTTTGGGCCTTGTGCCTTCTGCTGCACTGTCTTTTGCAGCTGAGGGTTCTGGTTTCTTTTCAAATCTCCTCTGCCTTTGCCCCGAAAGGACTGACAGTTGTGAAACTGGCGCTTGTTTCCACCCCCCAGGAGGGGATGGGGGGAGGTCTGGCTGTCTCAGTAGCAGACCTAGTCTTCCATGTGGCCTCTAGTGCTTGCTCCACCTGAGGTCTGAACAGATACATACCAATGAAAAGTCAGGTCATGACTTGCTGCTGGGTGTCATTCGTGAAGCATGAAGTATGCAGTCAAGAGTGGTGATGGGAGTAGATGCCAGCTGTCGCTGCAAGGGAAGCGGTATTGAAGTCATCCATTGCAGCCTTAACCTGTTGGTTATTAGACTCGATACCCCAGTTATGGTTTGAAGTAGCTCTGAGTTAACCTCCGATTCGGGCAGTGCTTCTACCATTGCTTTGAGCGAATGCCAAAGAACATACTCATATTGAGAAAAATAGCCCTGGTAGCTGGCAATGCGCATGCCCAGGGTTGAGGCACCAAAGATTCTCTTACCTAAGGTGTCTATCTCATGAGATTCTTTGTTTATAGTCCGGGCTGTAAATTCCTGAGGTAGGACAGCCTTATCATTCTCTGCCAGGACCACAATGGCATCAGCCAAGGCTTGTGAGGCCAAAACCGGGCGATCCTTGGGAGAGGCATATTTCCTATCTGTGGACTTGGCCACAGAAGGAATAAGAGCTGGATTCTTCCACACCATCTGTGAAACGGTCTCGAAAGAGGGCTGTACTGGAGGGGTTAAATCCATAGGGATTTCCAGGACATAAAGATATTGGAGATGCAAAAGCTTCCCAGGATCGATTTCTGTGGTCTGGAGAAAAAGAGTAGAATTTAAATTCTTGAGCAGAGACTTAAAGAAAAGGTCCTCAATAATAGGCTTTGCAGGAGGATTGATCTCCGCCCCCAGGGCAGTGTCAGCATCAACATTACCACCCAGGCAAAGATCTGGATCAGACTCAAAATCATCTCCTGACAGTCCGGGGGGACTGTATAGACAGGAAAGGAGTGAAAATCAGAAGGAAGAAGAGAAGAGGAAAGAATCAGAGTCAAAAAAACCTGAAGACCAGATGGGGCTACACTCATCCCCGACACCATCGAGTAAAACGGCACCAAGCTCAAAGAAGGAGGCATCATTGGAAATGGCATTGCACACAGCACCAACAAAGAGCCTGGCACTGACAGGGCCCCCAGCACCGCAGAGGGCACCGACAAAGCCCGCGGCACCACAGACGATGCAGACAGAGCCTGCAGTGCTGCAGATGGTGCCGACAGAGCCCACAGTACCACAGATGGTGCCAACAGAGCCTGTGGCACCATGGAGAGCACCGACTGAGCCCCTGACGCCAGAGAAGTTGGCGCCGAGGACATTGGCAACATCACAGGAGTCTGAAAACTGTGACTGGAAGGAAAAGAAGGAAAAATGGCAGGAGATAGAGGCATCGGTGTAGACCCCTGTGCCGCAGCTGTGAGAGGAGGAGGGATACCCGAGTATGGAGTTGATGGCGCCGAAGAAGGCGCCGTGTGGCTAGGAAGGCCCAACTGCCTACTTGCTCTTCTGAAACTGAACAGCCTGAAGGCCCCGGTGTCGGACTGGCTGGTTCAGGCAACCGGACCAACCTCCGAGCCCACTGCTCCATAAGAGCAGCCCAATGGTAAAACTGCTCATCGGAAGCTCCTCCAATAGGTGGAGAGGAGCACCGGTTTCGAGGAGGTTGTCTACCAGAGACAGAAACCAGCAACTCTGACAGAGGTGGAGACCAGCGTCTGGCCCTAATAACTGACTGTCTATGCGCAGACGTACCAGAGGGTGACCTCGAGTGATGCCATTTCTTCTTCAACCTATGTGTCAAAGAAGAATTTGAGGCTGAACAGTGCCAAGAATGGGATCATTTCCATTTATGCTTTCAGGCGGACCACCCATCTCCCTGAGCATTGGACCATCCATTGTCAGACCCCCTCTCCAGGGAGGGTGGCGGATCGGACCCAGCCTGGCTGACTGAACAGCTTCCATATGAAGTTTCCCTACCGACACCTGACCCACTCATGGTCTACTGCATCAATGGAGGGCTGAAGACTTCTCTTGTACAAGTTAGAAGTAATAATATAATCGGTACTGATTGAGATAATACACAAAACAATAAACTGAACTAAGCTGCTAGTGAAGTTTAACTCCCAGCGAGTGAGCGATGTCAATGAAGCGCATTCGACGGTGGGAAAAAAGGAACTGAGGCGGTTGGAGGGTCAACGCCAAGACAGTCATTACCACATGCGCTGGGCTCGCTGTGCCTCTTCCTTGCGGCTCCATCTCAGGCACCAGCCCTCCTGAAAAGTTTGCTCCTACTGGGTCCTAGTGCCTCTGGCAAACTCCCATTAGTGTGAATGGGTGGTGGAGACTTTATGTCCAGGAAGATCACTAACAGCTTACAGCAAGATCTTGATATAATTACCTCATGGGCACATAAATGGGATATGAACTGCAACCTATCCAAGTGCAGTGTTATTCACATGGGTAAGAATCAAATACCTCATACATATACTCTATGTAACACAACTTTAAGATCTTCTTACAGTGAACAAGACCTTAAGATTATCATAAACAGTTCCATGACCCCAAATGATGCTTTTACTGCAGCCAAATCCAAAGCAAACAGAGTTTTAGGAGCCATTAAAAGAAACATTGCTAGTAGAAGGGCAAAGGTCTTCATGTCCCTATAGCTTGCCTACATTCGACCAGTACTGGAATGCAGTAGTCAAGTATGGTGCCCATACAGGAGCATGGAAGTATCAAGGATTGAGAGAGTGAAGAGGAGAACAACTAAACTGATTAATGGAATACAAAATAGGACATATTCAGAAAGATTGGAATACTTAAACGTGTACTCTCTGAGGGACAGGAGGATTAGGGGAGATATGCTATTGACATATGATATAGTACATGACCCATATTTATATAAAGAATTAGATATGTCATTTAAGGATTATGAAGCAAATATTGGGGCCACTCTACAAATTAATTTCGCAAGGTTCAAGACAGACAAAAGAAAGTTTTACTTTTCTGTAAGAGTGGTTAACCCTTGGAATAGCCTACCTCAATATGTTGTTATAAGTGAAATTAAAGTAAAATTTAAGAACAGCTTGGATAAATTCATTCAGGAGGGAGGTAATCTTGTGTATTACACATAATTATGGGAGCAACTATGGGCAAATAGCCTTCTCTGCTCCTTGAACCTTTGGAACCTTAGGGAACACTATGTTTTTCTGTCTTCTGTTGTACCTTGGACTTTATTTCCTAAGGTGCCTTTGGTCCTGGGACCCTGTCCCTGTGACAACTCAAGAGGTTGGAACACTACATCAGGGCAACCTGACAGGGCGGTAGTCCCCATAGCAGGGACAGAGAGCACTTTTCACCATTCCTATTAGACTTAGGCTTCCCTACCCTGGTATGTCCACAACAGTTTGGCACCTTAAAATGAAAGATAGACTGTTATATTTTTATTTTATTTATTTATTAAATTTGATAACCGTGTAAGCCCGCTGGGCCCCAAAGGTCCCTTTTTCAGGGGCGACCCGGGGAATTACATGGAATAATACATGGGGTAGCATACAGCACAGGTACATTACACTAGACAGCGAGGAACATAATACATAGTAGTTTTTCAGCAGTTACATTTAAGAAGTAAGACATAGCAGCTTTTTAGCAGTTACCATTTCCTGGGTAAGCTTCTACAGATGGGGTGCAGTGCTATATAGATGGGTGCAAGTGATAGTCGCTATTTCCATATGAGGGAGGGGTGGGCTTCCACTTAGGAGCCTCTCACTTTAGCAGTTGCATATGGAGGTGACCATCATATGAGCCTTCAGCCTTGTGCGGAAGGTGTGGGTAGAGGTAGCATCCTGAACACCAGGGGGTTGGGAGTTCCACAGGGTGGGCGCTGTGATGGCGAATGACTTACCCTCCACCTTGGTTCTAACCCTTGCCACTGCGAGGAGGGTTCTGTCCATTGTTCTGAGGAGCCTAGGGTTTCTCTTTTGGGCAATGAGTCCAGTGAGGCTGGGAGGAGGGGATGGGCTGAGTAGTTTATGAGTGTGGCAAAGTAGGGGGTATTGGAGCCGGGCCTCCCAGGAGGGCCAGTTTAGTTGGGACAGAGTGTCACAGTGGTGAGCCCGGGAGCCGGATAGGGTGGTGAAGTGAGCCACCTTGTGATAGAGAACTTGTAATCTGTTCATCTCTTGTTTGGCAGCTTCCTGTATCACCGGGGACGCATAGGAGAGGGGAGGGAGGAGGATGCTTGTGGCGATGGAGGCCCTGGCCACGGGTATCAACTGGTCTTTCAGCCTATACAAGGTCCCGAGTTTGGCATGAATATTTTTGGTTACCTGGTCAACATGATCCTTGAGGGAGAAGCATTGATCCAGGGTGAGGCCAAGGTATTTTATCGATTCAACCACCTCAAGTCTTTTTCCTGATTTGGTCATCAGACTGAGATGTGGGCTTCTGTCCCGGCTGAGGGTTCTTGGGCCAAATAGCATGGCCTTGGACTTG
Source organism: Neoceratodus forsteri (assembly GCA_016271365.2). Taxonomy (NCBI): domain Eukaryota; kingdom Metazoa; phylum Chordata; order Ceratodontiformes; family Ceratodontidae; genus Neoceratodus; species Neoceratodus forsteri. Next base: position 1,271,594,849 of record CM057450.1, on the reverse strand, counting down.
TTAGGGTTAATGATCATTCTGTTGGTGACAAGCCATTGCTCAAGGGAACCCAGGTCTTCCTGTAGCCCGGAGCAGAGATCTCCCAGATTAGAGGAGGGGCAGTATATGACTGCGTCATCCACATACTGTACCACTGAGCTACCCCCACAGTGTTTACTGAGATTGTTTGTGAAAAGAGAAGAGAGAAGGGGGCCAAGGATAGATCCTTGGGGCACCCCATCCGTTAGGGGGAGAGGCTCCAACAGGGAGTCTTTCCATTTTACCCTCTGTGTCCTCCCTGTGAGGTAGCTGTTGAACCATGATAGGGAGCGGCTGTCTAACCCGACCTGGCTCAGTTTTGTAAGGAGCAGGTTGTGGTTTACAAGGTCAAAAGCCTTGGAAAGGTCAATGAAGACTGCCCCAGTGGGGGATCCCTTGTCCAGTTCTCTGAGAACATCAGTGGAGAACTTGATAAGTGCGGTGTCAGCCCCATGATTGGTTCTGAAACCATGCTGGGAGGGGGCAAGTAAATGGTGGAGCTCTAGGTAGTCCCAGAGTTGTCCGTAAATTAGTCTCTCTTGAATCTTACCAAAGCTAGATAGCAGGGAGATGGGCCTGTAATTGTTGGTAGTCTCCCTTGAACCACCCTTGTGGATGGGGACTACATTGGCCAGTTTCCATTGTTCTGGGATGGCACCTGCGATAAGGGATCGATTGAGGAGCCAGGTGAGGGGCCTGGCGAGTGCAGGGGCCCCTTCCCTTAGTATGCAGGGGGGGATGCCATCGGGTCCCACAGCTCCCGACATTTTGAGGGACTTTAGTAATGGGAGGACTTCATTTGGTCTTACAAGCCGGATGTGGAAGGTTGGGAGGTCCAGGCTTTGGGGGATGGGATCATTCGAGACTGGGAGGAGGGGTGGCAAGTCCACTTTGAGCAGGTCCAGGTTTGTGAACTGGCGGTTGAGAGCCATGGCGATGTCAGGGTCGTCGTTAGTTAATTAGCCATTGACCTCTATGGGGCAGTGAACGGTCTTCCCGCTCCACTTTATAAGCCCGTTTATGTGAGCCCAAAAGAGTCTAGGTTGCCTAAGTTCTTTTTCTGTAGATCTGTGAGGTAGTCTCGTTCGGTCATTTTGATGGCCAGTTTGCACTTATTTCTCAACGTCTTGTAGCGGTTTAGGTCAGCCGATAGGAAGGAGAGCTTGTATTTTTTCCAAGCAGTGTCCCTAGTTTTCATCAGGGTTTTCACTTGAGGGGTGATCCACTTGTGGCAGCTCTCCTTGGTGTAGAATTTCTTCAAAGGGGCCAAGCAGTCAGCAACCATAATGATGGCTCCCTGGAAGAAGGCCATAGCCTCTTCCATTGTGGGGAGTAGTTTAATTGGGCTCCAATCAATCCCGTTTAGGCAGCCAATCAAGTGTTCAGGTTGATAGTTTGAGTAGTCCCGTCCAGTATTCGGGGACTTGGGGCCCTGTTTTTCCAGGAGCCAAGATTGTGAGGATCACTCAGGGCATCATCCGCTTAGGTACCAGCCGCTTTTATATTGGCGGGTTTGCTAGTAAGCACCCAATCAAGTGTGGAATGGTTACCCATTTTGTAGTTCATTCGGGTGGGCCCTGTGATAACCTGTGTAAGGTTAGCTACCTGAACCAGCCCTAGTAGGGAGGGATTGTCTTTTGCGGCCCAATTCAGATTGAAGTCCCCCAGGATGATTAGCTCAGAGGTGACCTCATCGGAGATGTCACTTAGGACTGCCTCCAGAGATGAGCGCACATTGGTTGGGGGGGTTGTATACGCATCCAACATTGAGATGCTTACATGGGCCAAGGGTGATGCGAACGAAGATCGATTCACCTTCCATACTAGTGGCCTGTAGCAGGTTGACCTGCACTGAATTAAGGGTGTCTTTTGTGTAGATTAGGACCTCTCCATCCCTTTTTCTCAGTCTATCTTGTCTATGGGAGAGGTATCCTAGGGCTGCAACCTCGTGGGAGGGTATGCGAGGCTTGAGCCAGGTTTCCGATACAGCCAGGATGTCCGGGTTGTACTGGTCCAGCCAGGCTTGACGTTCCTGCATCTTGGGTCTCAGGCTACATACATTCATGTGCGCAATCCTCAGGCCCTTATTGGCCGCCCAGTGCAGGTCCACTGGGGAGGAGACCAGAAGATCATAAGGAGGGGGACCAGGATTTGGTTGGATGTCCCCTGCCATGAGCAGGAGGGTAGCATGGAGGCAAAAAGAAGGAAGCCAACTGAGGGGTAAGAACTTAGTCCAGAGTCTCCATTTAGCAGTGAGTAGAGTTGAGTACAGGATGCCTCTCCTGCAGAATACATGGGCAGTCAGAAGCGCCTCCACATTATTAAGAGGGAGGGTGTAGTGGTCTCAAGAATGTCGTGGGGGAATGTCCAGTTTGGGGGGACTTCTCAGGTCCTGTTCTCCTGTGCTTATAGTCCTATCTGCCCAGTGTAGGAAGAGGAGGTACAGGACAGCCAGTAGGAGTCCTCTATTTGGGCAGCCAAGAGAGGGGGGTCCAAGCATGGAGGGCATCATGCTGGTGAGGAGGCTGGGTGGGGAGGAGGGATAGATGGGCAGTAGGGATGGTTGAGCCCCTTGGAATAAGTTCCCCTGAGCCCACCGTGCTCAACTTAAGAGTAATAACCAGCCTCGTCAGGCACCGAGTCACTGACAGATCAGGTCAGTGATGTGGCCAGGAATTACTACAGTGAGCCGCTGGTCAGCAGTACCCAAACTTATAGGGTATCAGATGTCTTACCCCAGGGATAGATGCGACAGCGTATTGGAGGGAGGTGGTCTTGGTAGCTCTTGTTACTATAGGATCCTCCTGGGGATGAGTTTGAGCGCCGCTGCCCTTTAGGTCAGCAGGCGGGTTGAACGCAGGAGCTGTCTATGGCCCGAGGCCGGGCACGCTCATGTTAAGCAATGGAGGAGGCAATCTAGCTGGAGATACAGTGTTAATTAGGTAATCAGGCAGTTAAGGTGCACCTATATGTACTAAAAACCATACCCCAGAGGTAGAGTTGAAATCACATTTATACAACTCATGGGAAAAATAGAATAACATGCAATTTACAAGACATAACTGGATTACTATAGCGCTTTATAATCACCTAGATACTGCAGGTACAGCAGCAGCTGTAATTTCTGACTACCTAGTTTATGATACAACTGGCAGTTTTGTGGGTAGCAGGCAATTTGGTAGGGAGAGACAGAGATACTTCTCGGAGTTGCACAGTAATTTGCAGGTGGTGCAAAAAGGTTGGGATTAGAGAAAGCAGGTGCAGTGATGGCTAAACGCCACTAGAGGGGGTATTGGAGTTTTGTATTGGGCATGGTAGCCAGAAGGTCCTTTTGTTATCGCGGCCACTAGTGGACAGCTGTGATAACCTGCAAATGGAAAAGTCCAAGATTCGAAATCCTCAGCTCCACACACGCGCCACCTTGCAAAATCATAGATGAAACAGAAGCATCAGGGTATATTTTTCATCAATTACGCTACAATCTGCAGCAGAAGAGAGCTCAACCAGTTTCGCAGGCCGCAAGGCCATCAGGAGCATGGCGCATGTAAACTAGTTGAGGCTCTCTTCCTGTACTGCTGGGCGGCTGTGTGAATTATATGCACTTAATAAATTTGATGAAAAGAGTATACCTGCGGTGCCTTTGCTGTTTCATCCTAAATGGAAAAGTCACCTGATAGGTTAATTTCAGTTAGGTGCTTTATCCTATACAAAGGAGTGACGACCAAGGGTGGTGGTGGGGGCGGCGGGGTCCTTGCTCTGCCGTTTGCACTCTTCGCTCGTCCTGGTCTCCTTTACCTGTGCAGATTTTTCGGTTTGAATTCCACGCCTTTTGCAGGGGGCAATCAGCGTGGGGCTTGGGAAGAGTCCGTCGGCTGTGGGGGAGGGCTGCTTGGTTGTCCTCTCGACCCAGAAGGCTCCCGGGGAGCAGGTTTATCTCTGCAGAGAAGGAGGAAAAAGGTGAGGCTTTTATACAGATCCTACACAAAGCAGCAGACTAAAGCAGCATTGGGGGTGGGGATCACATATTCAATGCAGTTAAGGTTATTTTAGCCCAGCCCTTGTTAAGCTCATTATAGGACTTTCTAAACAAAGAGGGCTCAGGTGGAGACCAAGCAGTTTTTGCAGGTTAAAAGGTGCAAAGGCAGTAGAAGTTTAGCAACTTGGGTAATCAGGAAAAATATTTTCTCTGGCACTACAGGTTTCGCTGATTCAGATAAAATAAAGGTCACGGTCACAGAAGGCACTGGGGTTTGTAAGGTTAAAAGGCGCAAAGGCAGTAGAAGTTTAGCAACTTGGGTAATCAGAAAAAATGTTTTCTCTGGCACTACAAGTTTCACTGATTCAGATAAAATAAAGGTCACGGTCACAGAAGGCACTGGGGTTTGTAAGGTTAAAAGGTAAAGGCAGTAGAAGTTTAGCAACTTGGGTAATCAGGAAAAATATTTTCTCTGGCACTACAAGTTTCACTGATTCAGTTTAAAATAAAGGTCACGGTCACAGAACGAGCTTACTGTGGCATTTGATGTTTCACTATTAAGGTGCTCTGCTACTTCCTTACAATTCACAAGTATACAGGGAGAAAACTTGAGGGAAAAACAATCAGCACTCGGTGGTGACTGAAAATAAAGTTTAAGTCTTTCAGTAAAATGGGCTCTGCCGCTTGCACTCCTCGCTCGTCCTGGTCTCCTTTACCTGTGCAGATTTTTCGGTTTGAATTCCACGCCTTTTGCAGGGGGCAATCAGCGTGGGGCTTGGGAAGAGTCCGTCGGCTGTGGGAGAGGGCTGCTCGGTTTCCCTCTCGACCCAGAAGGCTCCTGGGGAGCAGGTTTGTCTCTGTGCAGATTTTTCAGTTTGAATTCCACGCCTTTTGCAGGGGGCGATCAGCGTGGGGCTTGGGAAGAGTCCACGGCTGTGGTGAAGGGCTGCTCGGTTGCTGTAAATAATGAAAATCCTGATATACCCTCTGGTTAAGATGGGTTAAAGTTCCTAAACACTGATTCAATGGGCATATGCAACCACATGAGGGATTGTGTTTGGGCACCATTGTTGATACTCAGGAGGCTAGTTCTATGACTGAGTGTCTGACTGTTATATGTGGATGTTTTGGCCATGTGGAGGAGTTAGGCTACACCCTCGGCTGTGATTGATGGACCACTTTTCTATCTCCTTATTTCCTAGCTACCAAAACTTCTGTTGCGCAACAGTTAATGCTTTTTTCTTTGCTTTTCTGTTTTTTTCCCCCTACCCTAGGTTGGCTACCTAGCATAGCTCTTTACTATCCCTACTAAACTTCCTGCTAGTTCTCTCTTTTCATTCTTTTTCCATTTCCATCCATCCAGTACCTGGAATGATGCCAAACACTCGGAGAGGTGTTGTGTAAAGTGCATAAGTGCATTTTGTGTACAAAAAGCATGAAGACTAAATAGGAATGAATACAGTTAATAAAGCCTTTTTAAATAAAAAGGATTCAGATGCCATATAAAACAATATTAATTTCATGAGTAGTACAGTTACCAGAAATCCTTAAGGTATTTTCATAAATTCACACTATAAACCTGTTACTGTATAAGGTTCTTAAAGTGCTTAATCACTGTGGATCAGAGATGTAGGTAGTCATTATCTGTGGAGATATACACTGTACCTTTAACTGAACCAGAAAGTTCCTTGATACAACCCCCCCCCCCCATTGGTTTTGAAACAACATGTCCAGACATGTAAATAGAAAGGGCTCAGTCAGGAGACCTCACCAAAAGATCTAAAACCTTTTCAGAGTTCACTTCAGTTCAGTCCAGTGGAGCTCAGCCCTGAGAGAGAGGAGAGAGGTTCTACTGCTACTGTAGACAAGCTGTTGAATGCAGGTGAGAAGGGTCTTAGGAGCTCTAAGATCCAGGACTGTATTATGTGAGAAACTACTGATGTTAAGTAGTGATTTTCTTTGCAATTTTTTTATGTTTTCATTTATTATTTTTCTAACTTTTGAAAAATAAATATCACACCACAGTGTGTTTTAAACCTGTAAATTTGACTTGTCTGAAGTTTATTCCCACACGCTGTGACAGGCCATTCACATTTACTGTCCCTTTTGGGGCTACCACCCTGTTAGAGTACTGTGAAGGCAAAGAGGAGGGTTCCACCTCTAGAGGTGCCACAAGAACATAATTCCTTTAGACTAAATGAACCTAAGAAAAGCACCCCAAGGAGAGAAGTGAGCTGCTGAAGGAGTGGAGGATGGCAAGAGCAAAGAAACAGTGCTTCTGAATGAGACTGGAGGAAGCTGGTTTAAATATCCAATGGGGGGGGTGACTGGTGACTCAGCTCCTAGAAGTGCAAGCATTAACCTTTTAATTTAATGGGCAGACACAACCAGGTGAGGAATTGTGCTTGTGAAACATTGTTGATAGTCAGGGGGTTAGTTGTATTACTGAGTATTTGACTGTTATACATGGAGGCTTTGGCCATTCACTCTCACTGTCCCCAATGGGTCTACCACCTTGTCGGGGTACCATGTAGGCAAAGGAACCCTCCTGAGGAGGATTCCACCCCAAAGTTGCTGTGGAAACATAATTCTTTTAGACTGACAGTACCTTATGTAACCCCCCTTTGGGGGCTTACCTGAATTGCCCCATTGTCCCTGATCTCCAGTTATGCCTTCTGGCGTCCCCGTTTTCCCCCGTGTATCCACCACCACATCCCAGGTTCCTCTGGTGCCTCTGAAGCTCCGTGCTAGCTCTGCATTCATTTTAGCCCACATAGGGCTTAAAGTACTCACCGCAATCCACCACTGCTGTAGTATCACATTCCTGTGCAGCCGGCAATCACGCATGCGCAGGAGCTCCTTTGATCTTTCGACCGCCATTTTGTGATCACAGAGGGCGGCATTTCACTGGTCCTGACACCCCTGTTTCGACTAAATGGGGGCCAGTGACCAGAATAAGGCAGTGGAAGAGCTGCTTCAATGTTTAAAAATGTAAGTTCAACTGAGAGCAGAATTGGGGCTAATAGATGATTCATGAAACCCTCATGAATATTAACGAGGGTGCTGCCAGCTGCCTGGGGGACTTTATTGCAGCAGCAGGGAAATTATGGGGAATTAATTTTTAAGCGTGGGCTCATTTGAAAGGGCATTGTTGGGGCTAACAGACTGTGGGGGAATTAAAGGTGAAGGACATTTTCCCTGGCTGCACCAGAACTGGAAGAGTGGGACAACATGAGAACTGCTGGTGAACTGAATGGGGGCTGACATGTTGTTGAAGGTTTGACCCCAATGCAGCAGCCAATCAATTATTTAGGTGTCTAATTTGGACCCGAGGGATTCTGGGAGAGGAAGTTTCACTAATTCAGGTGCCTAAACTATACCCCAATGAGAAATCAGGAGCTATTGCTCTCTATGGTTATTGATGGAAACATAATTCTTACCCGGTCAACAAAAACTAAATAAATAAATAAATAAAATAAAATGATGAGTAATAGGCTCGAACAGCCAATCAGGAGTCTGGATTCTGAAGTGAAACCCAAGGATTTTCTGGGTTTGAGTCAGTCTGTTTCTGGGCTGTTCTCAAGTCAGTAGGATTCTGTGTGAGAGGGAATGGACTGTCAGAGGCCTTGTTCAGGTCTCAGCTGTGGATTGTACTGTGGAAAGTAAGTTAAAGAGGAAAGAGAGTGAGAGACTGGACTGAATTTTGAAACTCTCCAGGTACTGTGAATTGTGCTGCTTTAATTGGAGAAAATATCTGCTGCAGAGACCCTGCACTAGTAAACTGAACTGTGCTGCTAGATCTGCATTGTATCGTTTTGAAAGTTAATCAGTTGCTGCAGAGGACTTGAGTTGCAGATTGGGACTCTGAAAGTAATTCTGAAGAGGCAAATAGTCTCCGGTTAGGGTGCTAGCCAGGTTCTGTGACTTTGCTGTGTGGACTGAATTGAGTGGCTGAGAGCTGTGTCCCAGCTGAAGCTGAAAGGAATTTTTTATGGACAGAGCTGCAAGCACTGAAGTGAACAGAGGTTTGACTATTCTTGGACCTCCCCTGCGGATTTCTGTAGTCTGCATGCAAATTGGAGGGCTAGTACTCGTTGGCACCCTGATACTGCTGTTTAGTTGGAAGCATTGCCTAGTTTCCACCATCTCATGGATTCAGTGCAGGGACTGCAGAGGGCCCCTACTGTCTGTTTGGGAGTCCTCACCCAGAACCAGGGAGGTAACCAGTTAACCCCTTCCAAGTGGGACCCACTGTCTCAGGAGGTCACTAGCACTTGCTGAGGTGCTAAGGCACCTACGACCCTTGTAGGGAGCTGGGCTGTGGAGCCACTCCTGGGTCTGGGCCTTCTGGGGCCATTGTGGAACTGCCACCGAACTCTGTAAGCCAGGAGTGTCTGAAGGTGACAAGCGGCCAGAACTCCGATCAAGTGGACAAGCTGCAAGACCTGTAAACAAGATCCAACCTGCAAAGGGAACAGAGTCCATCCCCACTTCTGCCCATAGCTGCATGAGTTGAGCAGAGCACCACACTCCAGGACAACTGGCAATTGCGTCTCCAAATGCTGCTCAGACCTACAAATCTTGAGTACCCAGGACCGGGTTCCTGGATCCTGAAACAGTAGAGTATGATTCTAAAGTTAAACATTTTTCCAACCTTTCAGGGCCCCGACAACTGGCAAACCTGCAGCAACATTCAGGCCTGCAACTGGTGGGTACCCCAGGGACTTCTCAGGGTGTAACACTGGTATCAGTGGGGGTGGGCAGCCAGGGGTGATTTGGCCTACAGGCCCATATGGCTACTGCTTACCATTTTTGCCAATAACCACTTTCTCTTCCGCAGCTATCACTCATCCAGGTACCCCTATCCTAGCCCTTACCCTCAATAAAGCTGTGAGTTTGTTGTTTGAAATTACTGCATACAGGGTGTTTGTGTGTCTGCTAAGTCATTGCTGGTTTTATGGTTCAGGATGGTAATGAACCATTGGGTGTACATTGTGTGGGGTGGTTGTTAGGGGAGGTGGGTAGGTGCAGCATCCCAGGGGGATGTACCAGCCAGTCAGCTGACCCACTTTTAACTTACTCTGGGTGGAGGCACCGCATGATTTACTATAACTTTGGGATAGAAGCCCCAGTCACTACCATAGCAGGACCCAAGACCCTTAACCTGTTAGAGAGCCAACAGGCAGGGGTAGTAGCCCATTGGCACACGGCACCTGGGCTACACTTAGGAAGGTGCCTAAAAAGAGCTAACAGCAGGCGCTGCAAACATAGACTGATTGGCATAATGACAGACAGCTGAATCTGGTGACAACTGATAGCAGATAGAGGCATGACTTCCAGAAGGGAGAGGGAATGGCGGGATTGCAGGATGATGAAAATGAGCCATCATCCAACCTCAACTCACAGCAGAATCCTACTAGGGTGAACACTATAATTACTAAATAGTACATTATGGCCTTCAACACTCAGGAGAAAAGAAACTCCAGTGCAGGAAATCTCTAGAGATTCTTGGCCTCGACCACCATCCCTCCTGGCATGGTTAGTTCTTATTATGACATCTCAGCTTGCAAATTTAAAATTTCATTCTGGGTCAGTTTTTGGAGGGATACTTTTCACTCTGTCCCTCCAATAGGATAACATTGTGGGGTGCCACGAGTCAATCTCTGCAGCTAAAGGAAGTTCCCTCCAGAAGGAGGACCACCCCCTCAGTGTGTGTAATGAGGAATGATGTGACTACTGAAAGACCAGCACCAAGTTTTAAGACTGTGAGGGGGCCTAACCTTGAATGGAAACTAAAGGAAGGGGATACGTAATGAGACTAGGTGGACCTTAGGCAGACATGGGGAGAATAGCTTTCAGAGGTGCTGCTGTCATGGTCTACACAGCTAAAGGAACCCATGTAGGCTTAAGGCTCCACACTCTGGCAGCTGAAGTCTTAAATACTACACCATGAGGTGCCACCGACTGCAGGTCTGCACAGTTAAAGCTTCCCCTAAAACTAGGTGGGATTGTCGGGAGATACCACAGGAGACAAGCAGCCTACAGTGAAGGACTTCACCCTCCAGATGCAGGCTTCATGGGGAGCGAGTGAGTATGTCTACCCATAGGGCAAGGCCTGTGAGCAAGATTCTGGGTATATGATTATGGCCAGCATGAATGCCTTCATAGAGCCTGGTGGCATGGAGGCACAGTTGCAGGGGAGTAGTTTGCTTTTTTTATGGTGGGGGACAAAGAGTGCTAAAAGTCCTGCTTTTCATAGTAAATCCCAAATCAATAGGCTGGGGGTCTGGGGGCAGCCTAGGCCCCCAGAAGCTATAAGGTTTTCGGTGCATTCTGGTGAGTTTTGAGGGTCATTTTGACACAATTTGACTACTTTTAACACCTTGTTTGCCTTGTTACAAGCAACCAATTCTCCTACCAAAATAAGTAGTGTTTTATTTTCTTTAAAAAATCGTCAAAACTGAAGCAACTTCTTGATCAGTATCAAGGAGCAGAAATCATCTCTTATCCAGAAAATTCAGCCATAAAATATTTACATTGGTAACCATATTGCACAGCACATAGGATTTACATATGCTGTTAAAGTAAAATACAGGATAAGGGAAGGGACCATTCTGGAGATGAGATCCCTACGCAGTAGCAACCAAATAGTCCCAAAACACAATGGTGCATAAAACAAACCGATTTATACTGATGGTGGTTCATGTTTTGGATTGACCATTGAGTGTGAACCAGAGTTTAAAACCGAGGATGACTGCTATCCATCAGCACAAAACCCACTGCAAAAAGGATGTAAAAATCTCTACTTGTGTCAGCAAATCCAGCACAAGTGCGAGCATGGTCTGTGGGGAAATAAAAAAAGCTTCAAATAGCCAAGGCTGTGCACACAATAGTGCACCACACCACACACCACCACCTACAACAGAAGGGAAGACAGTGCAAGAATACTACACATGCCACCAACAGCTTAATCTGGTTCAATGTATATCAGTTCTCAGCTGGCATCCATCGCCCCTCCCGGAGGGGTGCTGTATGCAAGCTTAGGACCCTCCCCGGAAATGAGGCTGACAACAGGCAGAACTGTTCTGTCCTCCTTTCCCAGTGAATAATGAATGCTACAAACTTTCAGTCAAATCTTGGAAAACAACGAGTGGAATGTGCAAGTTTTCTATAGTAAATGAACAGCTAGAGTGAAAGCCCACAGCACAAAGCTGGAAGGACAGCAGAAGGCACAGCAAGCAACAAAGAATTTAAATGTTTATGCAAAAAGCTACAGCCCACTCTCCCCACCCCGTACCTGCATGGCTATTATCTCCACCCAGACTGGCCAGCTCGGCTACTCTCTGCACCCTGATGGACTTGCACAGCCACTCTCCCCACCCAACTAACACCATTTCCAGCTCCATTTATCTGGTATCTGACTCCAGGCATCTAGGCCTGTGTCCCCCCACCCATCACAGGCACACAAAAATAAATAAATACCACATATTGTACTGCATTTTGTTTATGTCTCTTTCTTGGTCTGGAAAGAGAGATGTTGAACTACTGGTCAGAAGCTCAGTTTTCCTGGTATGCAACTACAACCCCACCCAACCAACACAATGCCAGTGCCACCAGTGCCTCCACCCCACCCACACAATGCCTGTATCCTCAACCCCTTCCACACACGACCAACCAGTGTCCCCAACCCCCCCACACACACAAAACCAGTGTCCAACCACACACACATACACACACAACCAGTGTCCCCAACCCCCCAAAAAAAATCATGGTCAGTCAATAGTCACTATAACAATAGCCAGGCAGTAGTATCATCCACCAGCACAGACAGTCCCACCAGTCACCCAGGCAGCCAGCAAACATGGATGGCCCCTCCATGCCCCACCAAGGATAGTCCCCCCTTCCAACACCCAGCTAGCAAATATGGAATGTCCCCCCCGCCCCCACCAACATGAACAGTCACACCCAGCTGCTATCAAACTCAGGGCATTCCCCTCCCCACCAACACTGATAGTCCATCCAAGACACCTGATCAGCAATCACGGATATCCCCCGATAAGCCAACACAGACAGTTCCCCCAGACACCCGGCCAGCAAACACGGAGTCCCCCCTCCACACCAGACAACCTGTCTGCAAACATGGACAGTCCTCCCATCCCACCAACACAGACAGTCCTCCCCAGACACCCGGCCAGCAAGCACGGAATGTCCCCCTGCTCCACCAACACAGAAAGACCCTCCCAGACACCCGGCCAGCAAACAGACAGTCCTGCCTTCCCACTAGACACCCGGCCGGCAAACATGGATAACCTCCCTGCCCCATCAACATGAACAGTCTCCCCCCTAGACACCCAGCCAGCAAACACGGACAGTCCCTCTGCCCCACCAACATGGACAGCAGGGGTTGAAATTAAGTTTTGCAGCCACTAGCCAGCAAGGCTAGTGAATGGGAAAATCTGCTAGCCCCATAGACTTTTCCACTAGCCCAGCTGGTGTACATATTCAAATGTTACCTTGTCCAGTACAAACCTGGAGGGCTAGTTAAAGGCATGGACACTTTCTTCTCTGATTCTGTGTTTTCCTATAAGAGGATGTAACATTGGTGTAAGCCCTAGCCCAGTGTTTTAATTTTTGTTATGTGCCGTAGCCCCTGCTGACCCCTTTCACATTACTTCTGTCCCCATACAACTTGCACTCAGTGTCCTCTCATTATCTGATATCACAAAACAAATCCATGTTTATAGTTTCCTTTCCCTGTTCCCACTATCTCTTTCTCCCCCTCTTATGTAGTAAATCGTCACGCCAGCATCAGACAGTAGTTAAACAAAATAATATGTATTTCTCTAATCTGCAGCATTTTCTGCTCACAGGCACATGATCCCTCGCATCCTAAGCGCTACTTGAGAGAAGATCTCTATGGGACAGGCATCCGGCTGGCGAAGTCAAACGGAAAGTTCTGCCTTCTGTTCGGAAAGCAGTAGCATGAAGCAGAGCTGCTAATCTGTGGCAAATTGGCAATGAATAATTAAAATAACATGCATGCTCGTGTCACCCACCTCGAATAGCTTTCTGTCTTAGTTCTCCGACTCTCCCTATGCAATCCCCGGGCCAGTTCTGGCCCATGCTATGGTGCTACTGCCTCATGAACCTGCTCCTCTTCACGATGGAAGGTGCACAGACATCTAAATGGCACCATAACTACAGTACTGGTCATGCAAGCGTGCGATCAATGGCGCGAGTCTGCAGCACTCTCTAATTGGCTGCAACATGCAGGCTGCTATGGTTGCAGGTTGCAGCTAATCAGAAAAAGAAATTTATTTTTTGTACAAGGAGACATGGGCATACGGCATGCCGATTCCTCCCCAGAGCAGCCAGGCATAGCTGATAGCCCTAAGCCCGCACTTAAAAAAAAGAACCGGAGAACGGAGCTCATTAAAAGTCCCGTCTAATTCTTGGGGAGCTTGCCCCCCGCAATCTACGCCACTGCACAGTTGACTGGCTAATTGATGACTGCTGAAGGAATGGCTGACATGATTGAAAGTGGTGACTGAATGATGACTGCTGAAAGGAATGACTGAGACTGATGGAGAGAATGACTGAAAAGGTACTGAAATATGAACGCATATCAAAGGCCAGAATCATGTGTAAAGCTCATCCACAAGCAAGAAAACTTAGAAGCTATGTTAAACTAAGACTGAAGTGATGAATGCCGAACCAGACTGACTGAGTAAGGCTGACTGAATTAACTGAAGCTGCCTGGCCAGGGAAACATACTCTTTATGTGAAATTACAGGCAGAGGTTTAAAAATGCCTAGAAAAAGAATGAGATAAGGACAAATGTGTTTCGATTATATTGCTATAACTACTTGGAACTCTCTCCCCCACAGACTATGTAATATGTAAGCAATAAGATATGGCTGGGTGTTGGTAGTACTGAGATACCCGCACACCCAGAGGCCTCACTACACCTCTGGGTGTGAGAGTATGTCAGTACTACCAACACCCAACGATATCTTATTGCTTACATAAAATGGGCCCATAGGCAACTTTTAAAATCAGAACATTCTAAAAGTTTTCAAAGCCACAAAAGTATACTAAAATGTTGCTAAATAATGTAAAATAGTCCCTCCACGGATGTTTTTCACATGTCAGTCATCTGTCTTTCTTCACACTCAATACATTGTGTGGCTAGTAGCAGGTTAAGGGGCCTGAGCTCTGAAATGGGTGCCTGCACCCACAGGTCAGGGTTGGTAGTGGTCAAACTAACCTGGGCACAGCCCTCCATGACAATGTAACCCCCCCTCTTTCCCTTCTAGTGGCCTGAGCAATATACAATAATCACTTTCGCAGTACCCCTTGTACACCATACCAGTACCCACACAGTTTGCACTTACCGCCAGGGCTGGTTACTCTGGCTCAGTCCTGGGAACCCCCTGTAAACCAAGGTTATGCACAGTAAATAGCAATATTACAGTACTCTTGGCACAAACTGGAATCACAGTAAGGATAAATGCAGCAAAAAAGTCAGATCTAATTTATTCAGGGGACTTGAACAAGGAAGGGGCATAATCAGGTTGATTGGCTTAAAGGCTATATTAATCAAACAGTTACGCATGCGCTTTAAGTCCCCACACAGTCACACCTCTGGGTACCCAGGTAGGGAGACAATGGGCTAACCAGAAATGTTGCAGCTGATTGGGGCCCTGTAATGGAAGAAAGCAATATAAACAACACACACTATTTGTAATCCGGAGCCGGAGAGCTCAGTTCATGAAAGAAAAAGCAACCAGACAATCAGATGACAACACTTTAGATTTAGCTGTTGCTGCAGGGAGCTACCCTGATGTTTACTCATGATACCCAATACTGGACACAGGCAGGATGAAATTGAGACTGCAGGTTGTTGAGCTGGAGTGCCCGGAGAAACAGAGCCCACACGAATCACCGAGGCGCCGTTCCTGTTCAAGTGTTGAGCAGGGGGCTGATCCCCAGGCAGGTCTCTCATCGATGGCTTTCTCTGTGCAGCGGGTAGTCTAGCTGAGCCAGTTTGGCAAGGCCCAGGCCCAATGGAAATGATTTTAGATTCAGTCCGTGGGGCTGGATGCAGCTTCCAGCAAGCAGAATACAGTTCAATCCACAGTGGGGAACCAAATCGCAACCCACTAGCAGCACACAGCACATTTACATGTAAGGAAATTCTAATGCAGCTTCCAGCAAGCAGAACACAATTCAAACCACAGTGAGGAACCAAATCACGACCCACTATAAGCACACAACACATTCACATGTAAGGAAATTCCACTGTACCATGCAAAAAGCTCTCAGGTCGCAAATACAGAGTCTCTGCACAATCTGGGAGTTCAAAGGTGGCTGGAAGTCCAGACAGGCTGATCGCATTCAGCAAATCTTCAGTCTTCTTCGGGTAGGAGCCTGGTCACAATTCAGTGGCTTACTTCACTCTCCAAGTTCGGATTCAGTCCAAAAAAGGCACAAGTTCCCTCTCAGGGACAGCAGGCAGGCCAAAGCTCAGGCCTTTCCACAGTTCTCCCATGCAAATATATGCCGGAGCTGCTGCTTGAATCATTCAAGCTGTTACCTCTTCACTTCCCAGCTCAGAACTGAAACTAGCTGCAAGCAGCTTGGGAATTTCCCTAACATCCAAAAGGTTCGGTTGACTGATCTGTCTGTCAGTCACAACAAGGGCTCCCCCTCCAGGTTATTTTAGGCGCCAAAATGCAAAAATTACAATTCCTACAAATTTTGACACCACCAATCCCCTGTAGGCAGGCTCCATTTTAGAGTCCCAAAAGTACTGATTGGCCCATTCTGACAGTCCCGGGTCAAGTTGGTGGAGATAAACAGAACAGTCCATGCTGCAAAGAAGGCGGGTTAGAACAAACTGCAATATTATTACTACTCTAACAGATGATCAACAAACAAGCACATCTTCTAACAGAGCTCCCTTTTAGATTAATTAAGACTGCAATCCAGGCACCTCCCAAAGAGACAGTACACAGAGGCTATACAGGCACTCTCTGCAATACATTTAATCTACTAAAATGCAGAACACCAGCCTGGCAGTGAGTATTTAGGCAAGCTCAAGGAAGACTTTCGGGAACCCCCATTTGTAGGGGGGGTTACACCCTTCCCTGCTTGGAGAAAACTTGGCATCTGCGTCAAGTCTGTACCATCACAATATCAAAAATGCAATATAAACGAGACATATATATCATTAGCTTGTTACATTACTATACATTTCAACATACTTCACATTACTACAGCCATATTGACAATACTTATGCAGGTTTCATATAAGTAATACTGATTCATTTAATAACTTCTTGTAGATTAAACAATGTAAGAGGGGGCCCTTCCCTATCAGCTAACTTGGGGGCTGGATAGGGCAGGGGCACCATGGTAAGAGAGAAGCACAAGTAACCTGGAGTTGGCCGTCAAGCTCAATTTGGGCAGTGAGCTTGGTGAAACATAAACCCCTTTATGAACCACATTGAGAGACAAATCCACTGGCCTCCCAGGGGAATCATAACTAAAGCGTAGCACTGGCTTAATAGCTCGGCCAGTCTTTCTGGGGGGAGCAGCCACAGGCTCTGTACTTTCAGCACTAACTTTGGAGCTTTCATCACTTGTGAGGGGTGCCTCTGCATGGATGGGAATGTCCAAACTTGGAGCACTGTCAGCTCCTTGCTCTGTAGGCTCTGTTTCCACAAAACTTTGTTCATTATCTTCTGATGGAGGCCCAGGTTGCTCATTTTAAAGTGGCTCTGGCACAATTAGGCTTTGCGGCACTGAAGGGGGCCATCAACACTCTCACATTGTCCTTCAAGTTCTGGTGTGTCACTAGAGAGACTCAGACCATCAGCCCCTTCTTCGGGCAATTCACACAGTTCCACAAAACACAGACAGTCCACAACCTCAGACGTAATACTTTGCACTTCACTTTCAGGGATCATTGGCTCCAAGGACGAAGCTTGGGGGTTAGGCAGTCCAGAAGGTCCAGCTTCATCCCTACAATTAGTCATAGGGTTACCTTGAAACAGCTGACTCAATTCATAGGAAGGGTAATAGGCATTGTTACACTCAATTTCGTCATAGGTGGACTGACAGTCACTATCAGTCTGGGCCTGCTGCGGTGGGGGGACCCTTAAATCTGTAACTACTGGGTTAGGTTGACTCTGTCTCTTTTTTGCAACAGCACAAGTCACCGGCCCAGGGGAATCAATCTCTAATGGTTCAGCCTCAATTATGACTTGGCTGATAGGTAGCAAGTGGTTATGGTGCATGATCTTGATAGCAGTAAAGCAGGAAGGTAGTAGCCTGGATAAAACATTGGCTAGACAACAGGACACAAAGGGTAGTAGTAAATGGAGTACACAGTGAAGAAAGGAGGGTTACTAGCGGGGTACCGCAGGGTTCAGTACTGGGACTGGTCCTTTTTAATGTCTTTATAAGTGACATTGCAGAGGAACTGGAAGGAAAAGTATGTCTCTTTGCAGACAACACAAAGATCTGCAACAGGGTTGATACACAAGATGGCGCGGAAAGGATGAGAAGGGACTTGGCAAGGTTGGAGGAATGGTCAAATGTATGGCAGCTCAGATTCAATGCATAGAAGCGCAAGGTAATGCACATGGGAAACAAAAACCCAGGGGAAGAGTACACAATGAGGGGTGAGATACTGACAACAGTAAAAATGGAAAGGGACCTGGGGGTAATTATATCAGATGACCTAAAGATGGGCAAGCAATGTGAGAAGGCAGTAAGCAAGGCTGGGGGGATACTGGGATGCATAGGAAGAGGCATCAATAGTAGAAAACAGGAAGGTGTTATCCCTCTGTACAGACAGTTGGTGAGACCCCATCTGGAGTACTGTGTGCAGTTCTGGAGACCCCATCTTCACAAAGACATAGACAGAGTGGAGGCTGTCCAGAGGAGGGCAACCAAAATGGTGCAGGGTCTGCACCAGAAGACATACGAAGAAAGACTAAAGGAGCTTAATATGTATACCCTTGAGGAAAGAAGGAGAGAGGGGACATGATAGAAACTTTCAAGTACCTCAAGGGAATCAACAAAGTCCAAGAGGGTAGCATCTTTCAGAAAAAGAGATGTGCAAGAACAAGGGGGCACAATTTGAAGATGGAGGGGGGACGGCTCAGAGGTAATGTGAGGAAGTATTTTTTCATGGAGAGGGTTATGGATGCATGGAACAGCCTCCCTGAGGAGGTCGAGGAGTCAAAACAGTGGGGGAATTCAAGAATGCATGGGACAGACATAAGGCAGTCCTAGTGGGGGGTGGGAGGAAGTAAACTGTTGGTTAACTAGGATCTGCAGCTTATCTGTTAGGTAGAAAAATGGGCAGACTAGGTGGGCCTAGCGGTCCTTATCTGCCATCAAATTCTATGTTTCTTTGGAGTTATATTCTGGGCGCACCTTGGACACTGGTAAATCATTCAACTTTCCAACTACTAGATGGGGAAGATGGTGCCACCTATCAGCAATTTTGTGTTTGCCATGCAGTCCCAAATTGCGTAACAACAAACAGTCTCCAGGCCGGAGCTCTTGAGCCTTTACTTTTTTATCATGCCTCTCTTTGTTGTCAAGATTTCTTTTGGCGGCCATTGTCTGGGCCAGTTGATAGGCATGGTTCAATTGAGCTTTCAGTTTCTGTACATACTGTAGGTAATTTTCGGCTCGGACCCCATCGGGAGATACCCCAAAGCAGACATCAATGGGCAGTCGGGCCTTCCTCCCGAACATGAGGCAGTAGGGGGAGAACCCAGTAGCGTCATTTTTTGTGCAATTGTATGCGTGGACGAAGGTGCTAATCTGCTGGCTCCGCTTAGGCTTATCTTTGGGATGAGGGTGCCCAGCATGTCTAGAAGGCTGCGGTTAAAATGTTCTGGCTGAGGGTCCCCCTGTGGGTGATAAGGGGTGGTTCTTGACTTCCGCACCCCCCACAGAGAGAGCATTTCTTTGATTATCTGACTTTCAAAATCTCTGCCTTAGTCAGAGTCAATCCACTGAGGGGCACTATAGTGGACAAAGAAATTTTCCACTAGCACCTTGGCCACGGTAAAGGCCTTTTGATCTCTAGTTGGAAAAGCTTGTGCATACCATGTGAAATGATCCATAACCACTAACACATTGCCAATATTCCACTGGTCAGGTTCTAAACACAAAAAGTCTATGCAGCCAAGTTCCATGGGAGTGCTAGTAGTAATATTGACAAGGGGGGCAGCTCTCTGAGGCAGGGCATTCCTTTGCAGGCAACAACTGCATGTCTTTACATGATGCTCAACATCGGCCCCCATCTTATTTATTTATTAGCTTTTCAGACATAATATAGGTGTACAGGAGCAAAACAAGATATACATTGGGTAGCACAATAACAGTTACATAAGGGTACATTTTAGGCATAGATCATAATAAGGATGTAAAATAAAGCAATTAGGGCCAGTAGAATCGAGATCGTACCAAGTCGAGAGTTCTGTCAATACCAAGGTGCCCCATGTGATTGTGTAGGGACCTCAGTACCAAAATCTTTAAAGGCTGTGGGCAGGACCAATTGCTGCCTGTCTACTTGACTGCCATGATCCACTGTCTCTCTGTACAACAACTGATTGAGTAGCTTCAATCTGGGGCCTTCTTTAAACAAGAGAACAATTCACAAGTCAGGGGAACGCAACCTGGACACATCTTTCCCCGCACGCAGGGCATGAAGTACAGGCTGAATCATAGGATCTTAGGATTGAGCCCACTGAATGCTGTCATTGTCAAATTGAGGTAGTGCACTAATATCTAGAACAGAAAAGTGGCAATAGGCACCCGGTATACAGGTATTAGGAGGGCCCAAGCAATCTACTAAACAGTCCACTGTGTCCGCAGACATCTGTTCATCTCAGTCAAATTTTTGGCACAAGGCTCAGGTGTCAGATTCAGACAGCCTGACTCAATCACTCTTGGAAACTGGCCTTCGTGAGAATTCGTCAGCATCAATATAGTTCAGGCTTGGCTTGTATTCAACAGCTTAATCATAGGTTGATAAGGCGGAAAGCCACCAGTGCCCAGTGGTGTCTAACTTAGCTGAACCCCATAGAGGTATTCATGAAACTGGTCGACAATGACCCATTTTAGCGCAAGGAACTCCAGCTTGTGCACAGGGTAGTTTTGCTCCGCCGGGGTCAAGCTCCTACTGGTGAAGGCCACTGGTCTCAAACCATCCTCATGGGCTTGATACAGCACAGCTCCTAGACCCTCCAGACTGGCATCCATTTGCAGCACATAGGGCTGGATGGGGTCAGCATAAGTGAGGATGGGGGTGTGGGTGAGCTGGTATATGACTTCATGAAAGGCTGCTTCACATTTGGGTGTCCAGCAGGGCCCAAAAAGTTCACCTGTGTGGAAGTACACTTTCTCTGGTTCTTTGATGGCTCCTTTTTTATATTTATGGTTGGTAGGAGGGTAATCTTGGGTAGATTCAAGAGCGGGCGATTCACCTTTGATTAGTCTTTTATGAAGCTGTGGTAGTAGCCACAGAACCCCAGGAAATGTTGTAGTTCTTTCAAATCATGGGGCTGGGGCCAAGTAGTCAGTGATTCAAAATTACTGGGATCAGTCTCTATCCCTTCTGCAGATACTATGTGCCCTACATACTTCACGGAAGTTTGAAAAAACTGGCACTTGTCAATGGACAGCTTGAGGCTGAAGTCTTCCAATAGGTCTAGGACTTTAAATAGTCGGGTCTCATGCTCCTCTAATGTGTGCCCAAACACAATGACATCGTCTAGGTACACTAGACAGTCCAGCAAGTTCATATCTCCCACCACATGTTCCATTAGTCGCTGAAAGGTGGCCGGGGCACCTGAAATCCCCTGTGGCATTCTCAGGAACTTCAAAGGACAGATGAAGGCTGTTTTCTCATGGTCCTCCAGGGCCATCGGGATCTGGTAGTATCTGCTGCGAAGATCCAATACCGAAAACCATTTGTTCCCATTCGAACAATCCAGGGCATCTTGTATACGGGGCATGGTGTATTGATCAGGAATGGTCCGCCGGTTCAGGGTTCGATAATCAACACATCCTTACCGACCCATTCTTCTTATGCACAACCACAATGGGAGAGGCATATGGGCTTCTTGATTCTTGCATCACACCAGTAGTGAGCATTTCCTGCGGGTGTCTCCTCACATCACCTGTGTCTGCTGGGGCGAGACGTCAGGATCTCTCTCGAAATGGCCGGTTATCATGCAGGCGTATGTGATGCTTTGCACCCTGGACTCACCCCACATCCCATTCTTTTAATGAAAACACTTGGCCCCTCTGAGCGAGTTTCTTGCTAATTCTAGCCTTCCATTCAACTTGCAACGGGGAGTCACCAAAGTCAAATAAGTCTGGGGTCACTCTCTCCTTCTCGCCACAGCACTTGTTGCTGGAGAATACAGCAGTGTTGGTGCAAAGGCTGTAATTCTTTTTTTTTTTTAACTCTATTTCTCCCCTGCTCCTTACCTCCGAACTCTCTCCGGCGACCTCCTATACCACGGTCTCTACCTTCCAATGTGGCTTGGTCGATTCTGGCTCCTCTCCGGTGTTGGCCATCCCCTGGGTCTACCCTCTGGGGAAGGGCCTCCCCCACCCAGAGTGCTCTTTCTTATAGTGTTGAGACACCAGCCAGAGAGGATGGGGGAAGCCCAAGAGCCGAGCCCATGTGCGGGAGTGTGGTCCATGGAGGGAGGCGCCTTTGCCTATTGGAGATGAGGTGTTATTTCCTCCTTTACGCCCTCCCCCTCCCTCCCCCGATGGGTCCCGATGAGCAATGATGCCAGGGAATGTCTTGCCGTGGCTCCACAACCCTCTTCTTGAGCCCCGTAGCGCTGCAGTTCCTCCGGTCTCCACCAGAGGTCGCCACAGTGCTGGGCTTCATCTCTGGACCCGCCGAGGAAGGAGAGGAGTCCTCCGGATGCTCAATCCTTCCCTTTCCCTGCTGACCTCCGGCGATCCAGGCTCGTTCCCGAACCCAGGTCGCCAGGCGTAGTGTGAGGTGTGGCGTCCAGCACCTCAATCCTTAGCGCCACCAGGCCGGCTAAAGGTTGTAATTATTAGGGCCCATCCAGTCAGCTGCCCTTGTTTCTCATGGCAGAGTTGTGCTAGTCTCCCAAACATGTGTGTGTTTGTTCCAATTAACAGGGGAACCCCATCATACAGTCCGGTGGGGGGACACACTAGGGCCAGTGTCTCTACTTGCTTCTCTACACCAGTGACAGCTGCAGGAAAAGACAACCAGAGGCTGGCATATCCTAGATATGGATAAGACTTGTCACTCAGCGCCCACACATGTAAGCCTTCCAGGGATTTTAAGGGCACATCAGATAAGTGTTTGTCATACCAGTCCTGAAACACAGTGGTCACTTGCGATCCACTGTCAAGCACAGCCCGAGTAGGAATACTATTCACAGCCACATTAGTTTCCATTGAAGGGTCCACTATCTTGGAATAGTCTGAAGGGACAGTAGCAGGGGCTGGTACAGACAACTTAGCCACAAAGAAGTTGGAGTTGGAATTTCCTGAGCCTTCACTGTGGTCATTTCCAGGACCCCTCGGCCATGGTTTTGCTTTCCGGAGCTCCCCTTGAACTCTGTATACAAGCTTATCTAAGTCTTTTGGGGACCAGCATTCTTTCTTCATGTGCCCCTCCTTCCCACAATTATGACAGAGTATGCTTTCTAGAGTCTGGCGTGGCTGAGGCATCACATTGGGGGCTGAGGCGGGGGTACCACCAACAGAAAATCAGGATTCAACCTCTGTCTGGTGTGTGGTGAGCATGAGGAGACACCTCAGTAATTCGCTCACTTCCATAGTCAATTCATCAATCTTTGAGCTGCTGTCACAGGGGATGCCTTGGAGTGCACCCCACCCCCATAGCAGACACGCTCTGAGAGGGGTTTGGGTCCCTTGTATCTCTGGAATGGGCTTGTAGGGAAATGGTAGCCCTCATTTCTCAGACTTCTCGCAGTATCTCACCCCAGGGTGGAGCATCCTTGATAGCCTCCCAGTGTTCAACTGCCACTGTATTTTGCACCTGAGCATCACTCACATGTACATCCTTGGTCATCTGGGCAGCAGCAACAGCAGATCCAGGATGGGTCCCCCCATGTGGCTGCCTCCTTTCAATCCTCCAGATTTCCTTCATCAGTCCATCATAGGTAGGAGGCGCATCCAACCGAGCAGCAAGGCATAGTTGGAGCAGCAATAATTCAGAGAATGGGGCTGACTTGAGGAGTTGGTCCAGCCTATTCTGATCTAACTTAGCTGGAGCCATGCCACCTTTCTTTAGGCATTCCTATAGCACTGCTTCAAGTCGAGGCACATACACAGATAGGGCTCCCCTGGGTATTGCTGAGTGTTTTTCACCCTACCCCACAGGTCCTCATCCGAATCGGGACTCCCATATATATTTTTCAATGCATTCAAAAAATCTTGAGCAGTTGCTTAGGGATTACTAGCCTGTGTAGCGTGAATAGTAAGTTGGGCGGGGCCTCAGAGGCTTTTAACCACCCTTCTCCTCTTCTCTGGTGTCTCCTCACATCACCTGTGTCTGCTGGGGCGAGACGTCAGGATCTCTCTCGAAATGGCCGGTTATCATGCAGGCGTATGTGATGCTTTGCACCCTGGACTCACCCCACATCCCATTCTTTTAAGGAAAACACTTGGTCCCTCTGAGCGAGTTTCTTGCTAATTCTAGCCTTCCATTCAGCTTGCAACGGGGAGTCACCAAAGTCAAATAAGTCTGGGGACACTCTCTCCTTCTCGACAGAGCACTTGTTGCTGGAGAATACGGCAGTGTTGGTGCAAAGGCTGTAATTCTTTTTTTTTTTTTAACTCTATTTCTCCCCTGCTCCTTATCTCCGAACTCTCTCCAGCGACCTCCTATACCACGGTCTCTACCTTCCAATGTGGCTCGGTCGATTCTGGCCCCTCTCCGGTATTGGCCATTCCCTGACTTGAGGAGTTGGTCCAGCCTATTCTGATCTAACTTAGCTGGAACCATGCCACCTTTCTTTAGGCATTCCTATAGCACCGCTTTGAGTCGAGGCACATACACGGATAGGGCTCCCCTGGGTATTGCTGAGTGTTTTTGACCCTACCCCACAGGTCCTCATCCGAATCGGGACTCCCATATATATTTTTCAATGCATTCAAAAAATCTTGAGCAGTTGCTTAGGGATTACTAGCCTGAGTAGCGTGAATAGTAAGTTGGGCGGGGCCTCAGAGGCTTTTAACCACCCTTCTCCTCTTCTCTGGTTCGGGGCATTGCCATTCTTGGATTTGAAAGGCAACATAGTCTATCCAAGTCTCCCAATTGTCCTCCCCCTGGGGTGTAGGGAGGGTGCCTGAAAACATCCTCAGCCAGCGATACGAGTCGTGACTGGTGGCGGGTACAGATATGGGGGCCAGCATTGGTATGGGCACAAAAGGTGGGGCAGTAACAGGTGCTGGACTGGGAGGGGGTGTTGGGGAAGGAACACCCCCAGATGACAGGAATAGTTTCTTAAAGTCCTCTACAGTTGTTCCTTCCTCCAGCAACAACTTAGCAAATTTCTCCTCAGAGGTCTCAGGTAGTGGTGAGAGCTCATCCTCCCCAGGGTCTTTACTGTCTTTTGTTATCACTCTCCAGGCGCCTAGGACCCTTTCTGAGGCAATAGTCTGTGGCACTTTAGAGCTGTCCATAAGGTCACTACACTCTACCAAGGCTATGAAAGTTTGGATGACCAAATCAGCCTGTCGACCCACCACCACAGGGTTTTTTAAACTTTCAACTTTGGAGAGTGCTCCCTCTACAGTGTCCTTACTGGTACCCAAGGGAATACCCAATATAAGCCAAGCATTTTGGGAGTCAATCTCCTGCCCAGTACACCAGCCCACCAACTGGTGTACAGCCATTTCTACTGGGGTAGCCATTAATCTTTAACAATAATTAGGAATTGTTGGCCACTAGAAGGCACAAAATCCCAGCAGTGAGCCCCCAAGATGTAACCTCTTGGTGGCACCATCTCAAGGGCTAGTACCCCGCCTGCGTGGCTAGTAGCAGGTTGAGGGGCCTGAGTTCTGAAACGGGTGCCTCCACCCAGAGGTCAGGGTTGGTAGTGGTCAAACTAACCTGGGCACAGCCCTCTGGGATACTGTAACCCCCCAATTTTCCCTTCTAGTGGCCTGAGCAATATACGATAATCACTTTCGCAGTAGCTCTTGTACACCATACTAGTACCCACACTGTTTGCACTTACCACCAGGACTGGTTCCTCTGGTTCAACCCTGGGGACCCCCTGTAAAACAAGGTTATGCACAGTAAATAGCAACAGTACAGTACTCTTGACACAAACTGGAACCACAGTCAGGTTAAATGCAGCAAAAATGTCAGATCTGATTTATTCAGGGGACTTGAACAAGGAAGGGGCGTAATCAGGTTGATTGGCTTAAAGGCTATATTAATCAAACAGTTATGCATGCGCTTCAAGTCCCCACACAGTCACACCTCTGGGTACCCAGGTAGGGAGATGATGGGCTAACCAGAAACATTGCAGCTGGTTGGGTCCCTTTGATGGAAGAAAGCAACATGCACAGCACACACTATTTGTAATCCGGGAGCTGGAGAGCTCAGTTCGTGAAAGAAAAAGCAACCAGACAATCAGATGACAACACTTTAGATTTAGCTGTTGTTCCAGGGATCTACCCTGATGTTTACTCACAATACCCAATACTGGACACAAGCAGGATGAAATTGAGACTGCAAGTTGTTGAGCTGGAGTGCCCAGAGAAGCAGGGCCCACACGAATCACCGAAGCACCGTTCCTGTTCAAGTGTTGAGCAGGGGGCTGATTCCCAGGCAAGTCTCTTCGATGGCTTTCTCTGTGCAGCAGGTAGTCTGGCTGGGCCAGTGTGGCAAGGCCCAGGCCCAATGGAGATGATTTTGGATTTATTCTGTGGGGCTGGATGCAGCTTCCAGCAAGCAGGACACAATTGAAACAACAGTGGGGAACCGAATCACGACCCACTATAAGCACACAACACATTCACATGTAAGGAAATTCCACTGTACCAGGCAAAATGCTCTCCGGTTGCAATTATAGAGTCTCTGCACAATCTGGGAGTTCAGAGGTGGCTGGAAGTCCAGACAGGCCCGATCGCATTCAGTAAATCTTCGGTCTTCTTCAGGTAGGAGCCTGGTCACAATTCAGTGGCTTACTTCGCTCTCCAAGTTCGGATTCAGTCCAAAAAAGGCACAAGTTCCCTCTCAGGGACAACAGGCAGGCATGCAGGCCAAAACTCAGGCCTTTCCACAGTTCTCCCATGCAAATATATGCCTGGGCTGCTGCTTGAATCATTCAAGCTGTTATCTCTCCACTTCCCAACTCAGAACTGAAACTAGCTGCAGGCAGCTTGGGAATTTCCCAAACATCCAAAAGGTTCGGTTGGCTGATCTGTCTGTCAGTCACAATAAGGGCTCCCTCACCAGGTTATTTTAGGTGCGAAAATGCAAAAACTACAATTCCTACAAGTTTTGACCCCACCAAACCCCTGTAGGCAGGCTCCATTTTAGAGTCCCAAAAGTACTGATTGGCCCATTCTGACAGTCCCAGGCCAAGCTGGTGGAGATAAACAGAACAGTCCTTGCTGCAAAGAAGCCAGGTTAGAACAAACTGCAATATCATTACTACTCTAACAAATGATCAGCAAACAAGCACATCTTCTAACAGAGTTCCCTTTTAGATTAATTAAGACTGCAATCCAGGCAGCTCCCAAAGAAACAGCACACAGAGGCTATACAGGCACTCTCTGGCAATACATTTAATCTACTAAAACACAGAACACCAGCCTGGCAGTGAGCATTTAGGCAAGCTCAAGGGAAGACCTTTTGGGAACCCCCATTTGTAGGGGGGTTACAAGTGTTTACCATGGAATAGAAGAATTCAAAGCTCTGCATTATTCCAGTGTAACCCCCCTGCAAATGGGGGTTCCCAAAAGACTTCCAGGAGCTTGCTTGAATGCTCCAAGCCTGAATGGTGTTTGGCGTTTAAGCCATTTATCAGTGAGTGTTTTAGAGCCTCTGGTACTGTCTCTTAAGAGCTGTCTGCTTGCAGACATAATTAGTTTGTATGGGGGACTGTGTGCTTCTCTGAGTACCACTTGAGCTGCTGCCAATTCACTTCATTTTTGCAGTCACTAGGAGTGCAAAGGAACCTATCTGAAAGATGTAACTGTTTGCCAGAAATTATTTAGAGTAATAATGAAATTACAGTTTGTCTAACCTGCTTTCTTTGCAGTCAGAACTGTGTCTGCTAGTTCCCATTCTAGTTTTGAACTGCTGAACTGGACCAATCAGTGTGAGGTAAGCTAGCTCTAAAATGGTGCCTTAGACCGAATCAGAACTTGGACTCATAATCTGAGCCAGCCACAAGAGGATTGTATGGGCAGTGACTCTGGGAGATGTAGTTTAGACTTCAGTGCCTTTTGGACCAACAGCAGCAGTCTATTGTGAGTGACAGCCAATCCAGTCAAGAACTGGGAGGAACTCAAAGGAAGTGCCCGATTTTGTGGTTGGAGTTTCAGTTGAGTTTTGGCAGTGAAGAAGGAAGGAGCCTCTGTGCTTTCAGTGTGCAGTTTTAGTCAAAAACGTGTGTAAGGCCCAGAGTTCCGGTCTGCAGCTTGTGTAACAGCTTGTAGGACTGAATCCGTCCTGTGAAAAGAATCAAAGGATCTCTGAAGAGTAGAAACCAGGCTCACCCTGTAGAAGACTGGAAGAATTGCTGAAAATTGCACTCGGTCTGTCAGGAACTGAATCTGCTGTGTGTTCTCCCGGTATTGTGCAGTAATGCGATCGGATACAGATGCAGCCTGCCTGGTATAGTGCTTTCTTTTATATGGATGTGTGAAGAGGTTTGTGTACCTCAAGTGAGCCCTACTGACATTGAAGGACCCTATCTTATTTGGAGGTCGTGAGTACTAATTCAGGGTTGCTCCTGTTGAATTGCCACATTAAATCCAAATGGAATTACTGTACTGCTGACTGTTTAATTCTCCTTTTCTCTGTGTGAAAGGGCCCTACCAGCTGCCACGGTTTGGACTAGCCACTGGGCTTGGGTACCCAGGGACAGTAATTGATAGGGATAGGCCTGTGCACAGAGCCATAAGTAGATTATTAAAGTGATAAGCTAATTAACCTGATTTCCCCTGTCCTTGTTATATCCCCTAAATAAATCAGAGCTGCTTGTTTCAGCAAAGTTATACTGCCTGAGGTATTTGTCTATGTTAAAGTACTGTACTGTGATTGTTGCACTGTATCTCATTTCACAGGAGGTCCCAGTGCGGAACCAGACCTGGGGTAAGTGTATACTGTGAAGGTAATTCTGATATATTGTGTGGGCCACTAGTGGGAAGAAAGGGGTTGCAGTGTCCCAGAGGGCTGTGACCAAGTTAGTTTAACTATGCAAACCCTGACCTCTGGGTGGAGGCACCCGCCATTGGATCCAGGCCCCTCAACCTGTTAGTGGCAAATCAGGCAGGGGTAGCCCCTGGGATAGCGCCATCTAGGGGTTACATCTTGGAGGCTCACCGCTGGGATTGTGTGTCCTCTAGTGGCCATATTCTGAACCACTGTTAAGAAAAATGGGTACCCGACAGAAGTGGCTGTGCACCGGCTGGTGGAGTGGTGTACTGGGAGAGATCGACCCCAAAATGCTATGCTTATCCTGGACATCCCCTGGTATCATACGGACACTGTGCAGGAGTACTTTCCAAGGTGGAAGGTTTACAAAACCCTGTGGTGGTGGGTCGGCATGCTAATCTGCTCACCCACACTTTCCTGGCCTAGTAGAGTTTAAGGATCCCATAGATAGCTCAAAGTGCCACAGACCATTACCCCAGAGGGAGCCTCACTGCTTGAGAGTGATAACTAAGGACAGTAAAGACCGGGAGAATCAGCCCCCACTATCTGAAACTTTGAGGAGAAATTTGCTGAATGGTTGCTGGGAGAGGGAAAACTGTGGAGGACTTGAAGAAAATTCTTGCCACCTGGGGTGTTCCTCCCCAACACCCTCTCCTGCTCCAGTGCCCGTAATGGTGGCTGAACCAATGCAGACTCCTATTTCTGCACCTGCCATTAGTCACGACTCTTACCGAAGGTTGAGGATCTTCTCTGGCACCCTCCCACCCCCAAGGGAGGATGACTGGGAGACCTGGATAGACTATGTTGCCCCCAAGTGCTAGAATGGCAATGCTCGGAAGGTGGAAAGAAGAGGGTTAGTGAGAGCCTCGAGGTCCTGCCCTGGCTACCATCCGTGCTAAACGGACCAGTAACCCTGAAGCGACTGCACAGGCCTATCTTGAGGCCTTGGAGAAGTGTATGGGAGCCCAGATTCTGATGAGGACCTATGGTGGAGAGTAAGAGATGCACAACAGTACCAAGGAGTTGTTGTCTGTGTATGTATCTCGGCTGGAAAAATTGTTGCAAGAATGCCTCAGAAAAGGTAGTTTGCCAGCGATTGAACTGGACCGAACCAGGCTGGACAGGATCCTTAAGTCTGCCCCCTTCTCAGAACTGCTGTTGCTTCAGTTACGCCTGGCAGATCGACTGGAATCCCCACCCTCCTATGATGAGTTAATGAGAGAAATTCGAGGAGTTGAGAAAAGACGACCTCGGGAGGGACCTGCACCAACAGCTGTGGCTACGACCCGAGTGACTGAGGGTGACCCATCAAGTGAAGTTCAGGGGCAGAGGTTGACAGTCAATGAGTGCTCTGACAAGGAAAAAGATATGCCACAATGGGGCGAACTGTTGAGAGAGATCCGGAATTCAAAAACAGTCCTTTATGAAGGCCACGCCTGCAAGTATGGCCCTGACCTATATCCGACTGCATCTGCTATGGGGTGGGTACCCACCATGTATCTCCAACTGATAACAGCTCAAACTCAATTCCTTGACCATGGAAGTGGAGAAACTGACGAGATGTCTCCAAATGCTTATCACGCCGCTGACAGAGATGGCACCAGGTTTCCAGTTAGTAATACCCCGCCCTGGCTCCCAGTGTGGCGCCTCGCCAGCTCAAACTCCAGAAAGTATGTTTTGCTATAATTGTGGGAAAGATGGGCACATGAAAAGGGAATGCCAGTCCCCAAAAGACACTGACAAAGTTGCGTATAGGCTACAAGGAGAGCTTCGGAGAAGAAATCAGTGGTTAAGAGGTGCACGACATGATCCCAGTGAGGGCACCAAAAATGCTAATTCACGTCCTTTTGTGGCAAGGTCAGTTGCCCAGGCCCCCACTACCGCCTCTCCAGACTGGTCCAGAATAGTGGGTCCCTCCATGGAGACCACTGTAAAGGTGAATGGAGTGTCTACAAGAGCTGTATTAGACAGTGGCTCCCAAGTGACAATTATGTTCCAGGATTGGTATCAGAAGCATTTGTCAGACGTACCCTTACAACCATTAGAAGGACTGCATGTATGGGGGTTTAAGTGAGAAGGCCTACCCTATTCCGGTATATCCGAATTTGGCTGTCTTTCCCCACCTCCGTGGCTGGAGTGGCGAACAAGTAGAGACCCTAGCCTTAGTGTGTCCCCCACTGGACTGTATGATGGTGTCCCTTTGTTGATTGGAACAAATGCTCATATGTTGGAAGGCTGGCACAGTTGTGTTATGAAAACAGGGTCAAAGACTAGTAGAGCTTTAAGAGTTCCGGCTTTAATTAAGAAGGCTTATGAGGCACAGAGAAATGCTGAAAAACAGAACCAGAGGAACCGGTCGGAATTGTATGGAAGAAGGATCCTGAGTCTCTGATCCTGGCGCCAAATGCCCAGTGTACCTTACAGGAGAGGTCCGTATCAGAAAGGATGTTAAGAATAAAATATTAATGTTGGATGCACCAGGCGATGGAAAATTGCCAGAGGGACTGCTGGTCAAGCCTAGTATTTTGCCCGCTAGAGCCCATGCTTATGCCAGAAGGGTAATGGTCCAAGTTCATAATGTGTCTGAAAGAGACATTCGAGTAAACAGAGGTTGCATCCTGGCTAATGTGCATTGTGCAGACACTGCAGTGCTACCCAGCAGCAAGAGTTCAAGGAAGAATGACAAAGTAGTACAACTTGTTTGATTTCGCGACTCCCGCTGCCAGCTGAATGGAAAGTGAAGATCAGTGAGAAGCTTGCCCAGAGAGACCAGGTGTTTTCTTTAAAGGAATGGGATGTAGGATGCGTAAAAGGAGCTGAGCACAATATCCGTCTGCATGACGAAAGACCATTTAGTGAGAGGTCTCGACGCCTGGCACCTGCTGACATAGATGATGTGAGGCGGCATCTGCAAGAGATGTTAGCTGCTGGTGTAATACAAGAATCCAGAAGCCCTTATGCTTCCCCATTGTGGTAGTGAGGAAAAGAATGGAACAGTAAGGATTGTGTGGATTATCGCACCTTAAACGGCGGACTATCCTGATCAGTACACAATGCCCGCATTCAGGATGCTTTGGACTGCCTAAACGGGAGCAAGTGGTTCTCTGTGCTGGATCTCCGCAGTGGGTACTACCAGATCCCGATGGCCCCAGAGGACCGTGAGAAGACGGCCTTTATCTGTCCGGCTCTATGAATTCATGAGGATGCCTCAAGGATTTCAGGTGCCCCAGCCACTTTTCAACGATTGATGGAGCGTGCAGTGGGGACATGAACTTTACTAGAGTGCCTGGTATACCTAGATGATGTTATTGTGTTTGGCAGCTCACTGGAGGAACATGAGAGCAGATTATTTAAGGTATTGGACCGACTGAGGACTTTGGCCTTAAACTGTCCATTGATAAGTGTCAATTCTTTCAAACATCAGTAAAGTATGTGGGACACATAGTATCCACCGAGGGAATAGAGACCGACTCAAGTAAAGTTGAGGCCTTGACCACCTGGCCACAGCCCAAAAATCTAAAAGAACTGCAAAGATTCCTGGGATTCTGTGGTTATTATCGGCGTTTCATCAAGGACTATTCAAGAGTGATCCGCCCTTTACTTAACCTTACTCAAGGGTATCCCCCAACCCACAAAAAATACCAAAAGTCAGCGTCCCTCAAGACTGAAAGAGTGTATTTTCATCCGAGTGAAGTATTTGGGGCCCGCTGGACTCCTGATTGTGAGACTGCTTTTCATGAGATCATATATCAACTTACCCATGCTCCAGTGCTGGCCTATGCTGATCCAAGAAAACCTTACGTCCTGCACACTGATGCTAGCTTGCAAGGGTTGGGGCTGTGTTGTACCAAGAGCACGAGAATGGCCTGAGACCAGTGGCCTTTGCCAGTGAAGCCTGACCCCATCCGAAAAGAACTATCCTGTACATAAGTTAGAGTTCCTAGCTTTGAAGTGGGCTATTGTTGACCAATTCCATGAGTACTTGTATGGGGCTAAAATACTAGTAAAACTGACAATAATCCTTTGACCTATGTGCAGACCTCAGCTAAGTTGGATGCCACTGGCCATAGGTGGCTTCTGCATTATCTACATATGACTATGCTCTCGAATACCGAGCAGGTCTGAACCACATAGATGCTGATGCTCTCTCCGGAGGCCTGTTCCCCAGAATGATTGGGTCCGATTAGCAGAACCTGACATTCGGGCACTCTGCGGAAGTTTGACAGGAGGAACAAATGTCCACGGACTTAGTGGACTGCATGGTGGATTGCTTGGGAGCCTCTGAGAATTGCATACCTACTGCTTATTGCCACTTTTCTGCAATAGACATTGGTGCACTGCCTCAGCTGGACAATGACAGTATTCGGCGGCTCAATCCCGCGATCCCATGATCAAAGCAGCTTTAGAAGCCTCTATGCAGGAAAAGATGTGTCCAAATACGCTCCACTGATTTGAGAACTGCACTGTTATACAAGAAGGTCCTAAGTTGAAACTGATCAATAAACTGTTATACAGAGAAACAGTAGACAGAGGGGACAAGTAGACAAACAACAACTAGTGCTGCCCACTGCCTTCGAGACTCAGTACTGAGGTCCTTGCACAACCACAGGGGCACCTTGGTATAGACAGAACACTTGACTTGGTGAGATCCAGATTCTATTGGCCTAAGATGGGGGCTGATGTGGAGCAACACATTCGAACTTATGGTAAGCAACACAGAAAGCTTTTGCCCCCAGAGGCTGCCCCTTGTTAACATCACCACCAGTGCACCCATGGAGCTGGTCTGTATTGATTTTCTGAGTTTGGAGTCAGATCAAAGAAATATCAGTAATGTGCTGGTGGTCACTGACCATTTCACGAGATATGCCCAAGCTTTCCCACCAAAGACCAGAAAGCATCCACTGTGGCCAAAGTACTTGTAGAAAACTTTTGTTCACTATGGGGCTCCACAAAGAATCCATTCTGATCAAGGGAGAGACTTTGAGGTCGTCCAGTCAAAGAGATGCTTTCTCTGTGGGGAGTGCGAAGTCCAGAACCACTCCTTACCACCCCAGGGGACCCACAGCCTGAACGTTTCAACGCACTTTGCTAGATATGCTAGGCACCCTGCACCCAAAGGACAAGCCTAGATGGAGCCAACAAATTAGCACCCTGGTACATGCTTATAACTGCACCAAAAGTGATGCCACTGGATTCTCCCCTACCGCCTGATGTTTGGAAGAAAGCTCGACTACCAGTAGATGTGTGTTTGGGGTCTCTCCTGATGGGGTTCAAGCTGACAACTATTTACAGTATGTGCAAAGTTAAAGGCCCAGCTAACTCATGCGTACCAACTGGCTCAAACCATGGCTGCCAAAAGAAATCTGGCCAACAAAGAAAGGTATGATAAAAGGTGAAAGCACAGGAACTCCAGGAGGGAGATCGGATGGCTAAGAAATCTGGGACTGCATGGCAAGCACAAGATTGCTGACAGATGGCACCATCTCCCTCACATTGTAGTGGGCAAACTAGATGATCTGCCAGTGTACAAAGTAAGGCCTGAGAATAATTCAAAAGACGTTAAAACAATGCATAGAAATCATTTACTGCCCATTGGACAAATCTTAATTGAGTCTGAGCCCCTAGAAGATCCCCCTCTGGACCAGTGACTAGAGCTGCCGCTAAGAAAAGATCAAGAAAGTCTGACCTACAGAAGCAAAGTTAAAGTGTTCCCTCCACAAGTCCCAGTTGAGCATGACTGTCAGTCCATATCGGAAGAAAGTGAGAGTGACTTTGAATACTATCCTTCTTACGAACTGAGTCAATTGTTTAGGGCAATCCCTAGTCAATACTGGAGACAAAGCTGGGCCTTCTGGACTGTCCAAGCCCCAGCTTCGTCCCTGGAGCCAATGCTCCCAGAAAGTGAAGTGAAGCATCAGATCAGATGAAATGGAATCATTGTGCATGGTTGAACTGTTTTGAGCTTTCAGGGAGGAAAATGATGGATTGGGTCAGACTGGTGATACACCAGAACAAGAAGAGTATTTTGAGTGCCCTGACAGTCCACTGCCAGTGTCAGAAAGCTCTCCATGCGAGCCAAATGTTGTGGACTCAGAAACTGTAACTCCTGGAGCTGAAAGTGCCCCAAGTTCTAGCCTCTCCCCCCATGGAGACTCCCTGACAAGTGAGGACAATGCTGAAAATGAGGCTCAGAGTGCAGAGACTATAACAGTTCCCCCTAGAAAGACTGGTCGAGCTGTAAAGCCTGTGGTGCACCTCAGTTATGATTCACTTGGGAGGCCTGTGGACTTGCCTCTCAATGTTGTCCATAAAGGAGTGTATGTGTCCCCGAGCTCATTGCCCAAACTGAGCATCAGTGCTAACTCCAAGTTACTTGTGTTGCCCTCTAAGTATGGTGCCCTTGCCCCATCCAGCCCCAAGGTAACTGATAGGAAGGGCCCCTCTCTTCAGGTTTCATGTACAAGAGGTAATAACTTGAGTTATGGTACAATGTATGTAATACTGTGTAAAGGTGACGTACTGCAATGTTTCAGAAATGTGTTCTTGGTAAAATGATATATTGACTGATGATTACATGCGAGCCTAATGCAAATGTATATGGTTGCAGTTGAAACTTATGGTACTTGCTTGACGCTGACGTCAAGCTTTCCCAGGCCAGGAAGGGTGTAACCCCCTGCAAATGGGGGTTCCCAAAAGACTTCCAGGAGCTTGCTTGAATGCTCCAAGCCTGAATGGTGTTTATGCTTAAGCCATTTATCAGTGAGTGTTTTGAGCCTCTGGTACTGTCTCTTAAGAGCTGTCTGCTTGCAGACATAATTAGTTTGTATGGGGGACTGTGTGCTTCTCTGAGTACCACTTGAGCTGCTGCAATTCACTTCATTTTGCAGTCACTAGAGTGCAAAGGGAACCTATCTGAAAGATGTAACTGTTTGCCAGAAATTATTTAGAGTAATAATGAAATTACAGTTTGTCTAACCTGCTTTCTTTGCAGTCAGAACTGTGTCTGCTAGTTCCCCATTCTAGTTTTGAACTGCTGAACTGGACCAATCAGTGTGGGAGTAGCTAGCTCTAAAATGGTGCCTTGGACGAATCAGAACTTGGACTCATAATCTGAGCCAGCCACAAGAGGTTGTATGGGCAGTGACTCTGGGAGATGTAGTTTAGACTTCAGTGCCTTTTTGGACCAACAGCAGCAGTCTATTGTGAGTGACAGCCAATCCAGTCAAGAACTGGGAGGAACTCAAAGGAAGTGCCAGGTTTTGTCGGTTGGAGTTTCAGTTGAGCTTTGGCAGTGAAGAAGGAAGGAGCCCTGTGCTTTTTCAGTGTGCAGTTTTAGTCAAAAAACGTGTGTAAGGCCCAGAGTTCCGGTCTGCAGCTTGTGTAACAGCTTGTTAGGACTGAATCCATCCTGTGAAAAGAATCAAAGGATCTCTGAAGAGTAGAAACCAGGCTCACCCCTTAGAAGACTGGAAGAATTGCTGAAAATTGCACTTTCGGTCTGTCAGGAACTGAATCTGCTGTGTATTCTCCAGGCATGTGCAGTAGTGCGATGGGATACAGATGCAGCCTGCCTGGTATAGTGCTTTCTTTATATGGATGTGTGAAGAGGTTTGTGTGCCTCAAGTGAGCCCTGCTGACATTGAAGGACCCTATCTTATTTGGAGGTCGTGAGTACTAATTCAGGGTTGCTCCCTGTTGAATTGCCACATTAAATCCAAATGGAATTACTGTACTGCTGACTGTTTAATTCTCCTTTTCTCTGTGTGAAAGGGCCCTCACCAGCTGCCACGGTTTGGACTAGCCACTAGGGCTTGGGTACCCAGGACAGTAACACTGATAGGGATAGGCCTGTGCACAGAGCCATAAATGGATTATTAAAGATAAGCTAATTAACCTGATTTCCCTGTCCTTGTTATATCCCCTAAATAAATCAGAGCTGCTTGTTTCAGCAAAGTTATACTGCCTGAGGTATTTGTCTATGTTAAAGTACTGTACTGTGATTGTTGCACTGTATCTCATTTCACAGGAGGTCCCAGTGCCGGAACCAGACCTGGGGTAAGTGTATACTGTGAAGGTAATTCTGATATATTGTGTGGGCCACTAGTGGGAAGAAAGGGGGGTTGCAGTGTCCCAGAGGGCTGTGACCAAGTTAGTTTAACTATTGCAAACCCTGACCTCTGGGTGGAGGCACCCGCCATTGGATCCAGGCCCCTCAACCTGTTAGTGGCAAATCAGGCAGGGGTAGTAGCCCCTGGGATAGCGCCATCTAGGGGTTACACCAGTAGTAGAATGCCCCCCCCCAACACATACATACACACGCACACTGGTAACGTGGAATACGCAGTTTCAGAATTCTTCAGAGTTCCACTGGCATACACACAAAAACACACACACAGGCCTCAAGAGGAGCCAGAACCTCAATTTTATCTGTTGCCAGGTAAGGAGCAGGGAGTTCTCTGGCAAAGTAGTATAGGATAAGAGGGGGATTTTTCATGGTCAGCAAAGAAACACCAGCAATGGAAACTCTGAATAGTACTTGATTTTTTTAAATTTGTGTATGTGTGTAAGGGGAGCTCATGAGTATAAATATTAAATTATTTACCTACTTTATTTAATTTAATGGACTTTAATTTTTAGGGCCTAGCTGAGTTTTTTTATATATATGAGTAAAGACTGCAGCCACGTTTGTGATGTAAATTAGGAAGTAAGTGGCTTATGAATTGTGTGAGTTGCCCTGTTTGGCAGGGATTTGTTTTTTAGCCACTGGTGGTACTCTCTTACTGCCATGGCTAGAACCAAGCCTCAGACAATCAGGATTTCCTTGCCCATTTTATATGCCTACATATTACAGTTTTAAGACAGCACTTTCGGAATGGCACCTTTTCCTGCGTACTTGTTATTAATATGAATCTCAATGTTTCATTTATGTTCTTATGTTTTAACTTGTTTTGTATGCAGTGTTATTTGTGTATGTTATACACACATACAGGATGGCCCTGAAGACAGGCTTCGCCTAGTGCCTTATCCTGTTTAAATATAAACTTGAACTTGAATGTACAGTGAAGCCCATGAGGATGAAGAGCAGTGTCAGGTTTTTTGCATGACAAAAGGGATTAACTCCCATTGAAACTGCATTGTTTGGTGCAGTAGCTCTACTGCAGAATTCTGCAGAGTTGGGCTTCATCCTGGTGGGCTTCATTGTAATTTGGGGAGAAAGCTGAGGAACTAAGAGGAAGTTTGCAAGTTGCTTGATATGAATAGCAGATAGAACTGACTAAGAAAACACAAGCCTAATACATATAATGATAGAGGAAGGGCGTACTGCAGAAATTAGTAAGCACACCAACAGCCAAAAGTAAAAGAGGAAACACAGGAGTTACAGTACATGACGTCAGGAGTGCAGTACAAGTGGCAGACTGAAAGAAAAGAAGGAAGCACATTGCTACAAACAGGGAAGGCAGAAAGACTACAAACTAACCTAGGAAGCTGCTGAAGGCACAAACCAAACAGAAAGCCTAAAAGCAATGAAGAAAGCAGCAGCCTCCAAAACAACAAGAAAAGCAGCAGCATGCCAGCCCACCAGCGCCGCGGTAGAGCTACCGCTTGCAACACCAGCGACCCAGGTTTGGGAACAGATTCAGATTGCTGGAGAGCCAGCTGGGGGGGGGGTTGGAAAGAGGATTGAGCACCCATAAGGCTGCTCTCCTCCTCCAGGGAGGGTGGGTTGCCTGTCCCACCGCTTTACCGCTACCTGGGTGATCATGGGTGGAGGTGCAGTGGGACAGCAAGGAGCCGGGTGGGAGGTCGTCAGTTAGGATCTGGAGCAGCAGTAAGCTGCAACATACTTTGCTCCCTTGGCTCCCTTAGTGCACCGATGTCCATGAGGGCAGCACCAGAAAAAGCAGAAAAACCCCGCACCAGCCACCTGAAGATGGGACCTGGCTGTCCCGAGAAAAATCCATAAGTGGGCTCCTTGGAGGGCCAGGGCCGGCCACCCAATGCACACTCATGGACAGGGGGACATTGTGGGAGTCCCCTTCCTCCCTGTCTGGGGTGGTAAACTGCAGCAGAATGGGGGCAGGTCCACCAGTGCACTGAAGGAGTTACCCGGGGTTGAGCTATGGGAGCACGCAGAGTCTAGTGCTCCCCAATGATAAGCAGCTGGTGTGGTGAGTAAGTGGGGCATAAAGAGTAAATAAATAAAAAAAAAAAGCAGCAGCAAACACAGGGAGTAGGGGACAGCCAGAGCCCCATCAGAGCCTCTCACTGCAGCAAAGATATAGTGCTTCTGAATGAGGCTGGAGGACGCTATTGTAGTTTAAATAGCCCATGAAGGGAGGGGGTGGCTGGTTGCTCCACACCCAGAACTGCAGACATTAGCCTTTTAATTACCACATCAGACAGATTTTTGAACTTGAGTTTATGCATTTATCACTTATGAGGGAATAACTATTACCTGTTTTAATCACTATTTAGTCAACTAACATTGTGACTACATATAGTTAAAATTTTTTTAACAATCGCTAAAAATGCTGTATCTTACCAAGACATGTTTTTTTATTTTAGAGTAACTTCAAGAACTGCTTTGATAATGAGTAAATTTTTACCTAAATGTATGTAAGGGGATGCTTAACTCTATGTTATGGGTGCACTGTAGCGTAGCATAGCAGGTATTTGTCCCAGCTCGTTGCAGCACTTAGCTCCTAGTAGGGTTTAAAGTGTGAATTGTATTTTTAGGATCTCCTGCTAATGTTGTATTACATTCAGAAAACTGGCATCTCCTTGGTTTGGAAGTATTGTATGTACATTAGATGCCGATCAATTTCCTGTCAGAAACTTATATTGTTTGACACAAATGTCAATAAAATACAAGTTAATAAAAAGTAAATGAACATAGTAATAATGAAGAACAAAGGGAATAGAATTACTAAAAAATCTATAAAATAGAAACTGAATTGTGTCTACATATTACAGGCCCAATATTCAAAAATGCGTAAAGCAGAGTGCAATAATTTGTGGTCCGCTTTGCAATAGTCTGGATGCTCGAAGATGCTATATTCTGTGGAAAAGTGCACCAGCACTATTTGACTGAATACAGGGTCATGTCAACCCAGCTCTAAGCCACTTAGCACTGCCACGACATGGCTCCTGAAGTACGCCACCACAATGGATTGCACCAAAGCGCAATCCACGATATTCAAATGCACCCATGCAAATGAGCCCATTGGGCATGCTAGGCACTAAGGGGCCATTTGCATGCCCATTATAGGCTCATTCGCATGGGTAGCCAGGCAATTTAGCACAACACTGCCCCCCAGTTAACCAGTCCCATCATGGAGCTACCCCTGGTGCTAGTGATCTCCCCCCCAATCCCACACACCTTAATTATACATCATATAGTGTATGGTGGAACGTTGTTACTAGTCGTTTTTTATCTGTGCTGAAAAGCTGTTCAGCACAGATAAAAAAGTTCATAGAACGCTGTTCAGCCCATATGTGCAAAACAGCGTTCTACTAATTTAAAATCTCACGTGCATGCACTACGCTCACCACAAACCACAGGATCAACCAGATAAACAGTTCTGGCATCAACGGCAGCTCGAGTAACTCTGACAAACACTGAACAGGCAGGATTACCCAGATAAGTAGACAGAATGAACTTTAATATAAAAAAAGGCAAAAAACAGTGCAGGATTAACAAGATATTTTATTTTACTTAGAGCAAGTCTCTTGCTTAGTGAGAATACGACCGCTTTGTTTTTTTTTGTAAAGTACCTCCCACATTAAACTCACAGCCAATTGAAAGAATCGCTAGTGATGTACGTTGGTTTGGTTCCCTAGCAATGACCAGTGAACCTAGCAACCAGTCAGTAACACGGACTAAAATGAAGCAGTTAAACTTTATTTCTGTATAAAATAGAAGCATTTAGGGCCGGCCCGCTGGTGCAGTGGTGGGTTTTCCGCTTGCGACGCCGGCAACCCGGGTTCGGGAACAGACCCGCGTCGTCGGAGGGCCAGCCGGGGAAGAAGGATGGAGCGTCCTACGGACTGCTCTCCTTCTCCGGGGGAGGGCAAGGGTAGCGCTTGGAGCACTGAGGACTCCTGGCGGAGGCTGGGAGATCTCACGCTGCCGGCGCTCAATATCCGGGAGGTGGGGCGGACACAGGTGTCATTGCATGTCCCCACCTCCATGAAGGAAAAAGGAAAGAAATCAGGCGGGACAGGGCCACAGTCTCTATAAAGCCCTCCCGGGAAGACCTCAAGTGGCTACCATCGCTGCGGGTCGCCCGACTAGTTACAGTTCTGTGACCACGGGAAGAATGTGGCCATGGCCCCGCCCTCCGGGGGGTAAGCCGGGGGGTGACTGGGGGACCACGGAAGCCATAGATGGTGGCTGAGGCTTCCCGGGCTCATGACCAGGGCCGAAAAATATGACTGGTGGACCGGCCAAAATAAAATAAATAAATAAATAAATAAAATAGAAGCATCTAAACTATTTTTCAGGTACCATACACTAAAAATACTGTTTGGGCAACCCAGTGAAGAACTAGTGTATTCTGCCACCTTGGGGCTCTAATTCCCTAGGACTTCTTGAGCTTCGCTCTCGAGGTCACAGGGAATCACATACCCTCTGTGGCAGAACAGCTGGTTCTGCATGGTTGCCCATTCAGTATTCTATATTTTCCTGGTGCTAGTTGTGCTCCCTCCCTTCCTCCAATCCAACACCTGTAAATAATACATTTCCCTGGCATTAGTGGTGACTCCTCCCTCTGATCCCACACCTTTAGATTATGCATAATTTCCCTGGTGTCTAGTGGTCCCTCCCCCCACCTGCATGCATGCCCGATATGCCATAGTTCTATCCCTGGTGTCCAGTGGTCCTTCCCCCAACCGATCCCTCACCCAGCACATTACATCATATTCCTTGGTGCCTAGTGGTCCTTCCCCACACATGCACCCATGCCTGATGTGCCATAGTTCTGTCCCTGGTGTCCAGTGGTCCCTTCTCCCCACCTGATCCCTTGCCTGGTACATTACACCATATTCCCCAGTGTTTAGTGGTCCCTCCCCCCCCACCCACACCCAATGTGCCATAGTTCTGACCCTGGTGTCCAGTGGCCCCTCACCCTACCCAATCCCTTGCCCAGTACATTACACCATATTCCTTGATATCTAGTGGTCCCTCCCCCACCTACACCCATGCCAGATGTTCCATGGTTCTGTCCCTGGTGTCCAGTGGTCCCTCCCCCACCCAATCCCTTGCCCAGTACATTACACCATATTCTCTGGTGTCTAGTGGTCCCTCCCCCATCCCACCTATGCCTGATGTGCCATAGGTCTGTCCTGGTGTCCAGTGGTCCCTCCCCACCAACCCTTGCCCAGTACATTACACCATATTCTGGTATTCTAGTAGTCCCTCCCCCCACCCTACCCATGCCCAATGTGCCATAGTTCTGTCCCTGGTGTCCAGTGGTTGGGAGGGGGTATTCATCGCACTACTGTAACCAGTACGGAGACAGGGCTCAGACGGAGGAGAGTGACCACTGGACACCAGGGAGAATATTCTTTTAGTAAACAGGCAGGGCATTGGGGGAGGTCTACTAGACACCAGAGAATATGGTGAAATGTACCAGGCGAGGGATCGGGTGGGGAGATGGACTACTGGACTCCAAGGAGAGATCTATGGCACATTAGGTATGGGTGTGAATGGGGGAAGGGACCACTAGACACCAGGGAATATGGTGTAATGTACTGGTGAGGGATCGGTGGGGAGGGACCACTGGACCAGGAACTCTGTTTTGGTGGATCAGCACCAATGCGGGAGCATGGGGTCACAATGTTGCCAACCAAAACAGTGTGGCAATAAATGCCATAGGCAGCACAGCGTGCCCTGAAATAAAGTTGGAAAAAACACCGACCACAACAAAACAGCGCACCCCATAGAAATGAATGTAAATTTCTGGGGGTTTTTTTTCACAATCACTCCACACAGCAGAGCAGGCATAAAGCATGGCATGTAGCCATGCCCCACCCCCAACCACCTTCCTGGCAGCAGCAGGTCAAGGGTGTGGGTGCAGAAGAGGTGTGGGTCAATGCCATAGAAGAAGCACAGTTAAAATTATGTACGTCCACAACACGCATTGTGAAACCAGTTAACTACATAGTAGTGCAGTTATAGTGTAGTGTTACAGTAGTTACAGTGTAGTTAGTGACACTTGTTACCGATATATGTTATCCTTCAGAAATCATTCTGTCATGAACTTACTACAGTCTAGCGTAGAGATTATGAGCACTGACCTGCAAACCTGGAGAACTGGGTTTGCATCCCAGAGCCACCACTTGTATACTGTGTGACCAAAATAAATAAAATAAACATGTAATCTAGTAT
The DNA here is from genome assembly GCA_016271365.2 of Neoceratodus forsteri. NCBI lineage: Eukaryota > Metazoa > Chordata > Ceratodontiformes > Ceratodontidae > Neoceratodus > Neoceratodus forsteri. Next base: position 1,271,552,009 of record CM057450.1, on the reverse strand, counting down.
TGTTAATTAGTATACAATAAAAATCATTAATTTACATAATTACTTTTTGGCCTGTAACAGTGCTGTAGTTACTAAGGAATGTACTGGTTGTGTGGCATTGTTTCCACAGCTGATTCCTAACTAACATGTATTTGCAAATTAAGTATGCAGAAACTGACAAAGTGTAAGAAGATGGGTTTAACTGCTATACACTTACGTTGATCAAATGTCAGTGCTATAGTTCCGATGTATGTTCTCCTTCAGAAAGCATTCCCTCATGAACTTGCTGCTTAATAAACATGCAATCTAATGTTGTTAATTGCTGTACAACTACATTGTTTACTTATACAATAAAAATCAATCATTTACATAACTACTTATTGGCTTGTAACAGTGCTGCAGTTACTAAGAAATGTGCTGCTTCTGTGGCAGTGACCCACACCTCTTCTGCAACCACACCCTATCCTGCTGCTACCCAGGTGGGTGGCTGGGGGTGAGACATAGCTACATGCCATGATTTATCCCCGACTGCTGTATGGAGTGATGGTGGGTGGCACCAGATACACAGGCAGGGACCCTTCCTTACCCTCTATATGCCCTTCTCACCAGTTGAACAGGGTGGTGGACATGGCACCATCTTTCATGCCAAGCTACTCTGGCCCTCTAACTATACCATGAGGGCTGGGAGCTCAGCAGTGAACATGGGCAGACCAGTAGATCCCCTTACTGGAAAACAGCAGTACTAGGAAAACCAGCTATATCTCACAGTTCCCCACTCCACACAGAGTGCAGGATCCTGTCTACTAGTGGAGAGTCCATCTGATTGGATTGCTACTGTTGATCACCAGGCCTGGGTATGCACATTTGGCTAATTTCCTGCTGCCTATGTAAAGAGGGTCCAATATTAGATACCATGTTTAGTAAGCAGTAAGTTCATGAGGGACTGATTTCTGAATGAGAACTTACATCACAGCTACAGTACTAACATTTGTTAAGTGTAAGTGTGTGCACTTTCAAATACATGTTACCAAGGCAATTAACTGTGAAAACAATACCATTATTTCTTAGCCACAATATTGTTACAATGCCAGTTAGTAATTATATAAATGAAATAATTTTGTGTACAGTTATATATCAATTTACAGCATTAGACTGCATGTTTATTAACCTGTAAGTTCATGAAAAACTGGAATACAGACATGGAACTTTGTCTAAAGAGTTGCCAGTCAATGCATTTAAGTGTAGCAGACTGAAGTTACAATGCAATCATATTTTAGTTACCATTCTGATTTCACTTTTAAGTTTTTCTGTGTGAATATCTTTTAAATAAATGTCAGATAGACATAGATTGTTGAAACAGTGCACAAGACCTGCATTCATATGTAGTTACACTTGTAAGAAAAAAATTAATAATGCCAAAATTAGTAACATAATAGTTGCACAATAGAGTTCCCGTTACAATTTGCAATAGCTATTATGTGTGTAGTTGTCCTTGTAAGAACAAATTACTCAATGCCAGAAGAGATACAGTGGTAGCTGCACAACAGATTTTTTGTTACACTTTGCAAAAGCTATTAAATATGTAGTTACACTTGTCAGAATGAAATTATTTGTGCTGAAAGGGAGACAGTAGTATTTGCACATGAATGCAAATTGTGTAAGTACACAACACACAAATATGAAACTAGTTAACAATTACATAGTAGTTACATATAGCTGCACATTAGTTACGTTGCAGTTACAGTGTAGTTATACAGTAATTACAATGTAGTTTACATTCTTACGTGCCTATTTGACAATATGGATTTTGGATTAGTTTTGCTTGTGTAATTTTCAAATGCCATTCTTTAGTTGCCTATTACTACGTATTCACCCTGTACTGCTCCCAACCCGTGACATTCTATTGTATTTGATTTTTTATGTATACCCCCTCCCCCCAGTTGCAGCTGCAAACAGGATTGTTTGATACATGGCTTAAATAAAATTCTAAATAAATAACTGTGTCTAATACTTTAGACAATTAGACAGAACATAATGAGTGTATTCCCCCTTATCCAGTTCTATATAATTTTCTGATCATACTAAACCTGAATGCAACATGATTTAGTGGTTCAAGCCTTCAGCTATGAAACAGAAGACCACGCTGTGTGACACTGAGCAAGTCAGTTGACTTCCATGTGCTTCAGTTCCACATGGCTATAACATTGGGTAACGGGAACAGATCCAGCCCAGCCTCTCTAATTAAAATAAAGAAAGAAAACTCCTATCAGGGAGTAATCCAGTCCTGTGCTAGCCCATCCTAGAATACTAGTGCAGACACAGGGAATTATGACTCAGCCGCCCAATAATTCACTGATATTTAACTGCATTTATTTAGCCAGAGAATCTGATCTTTACCTATAGGCTCATCAACGTTTGAGGGTGTAGATACTGCTTCATCAGGATGAACAGTGTTCTCAAAACTGAATGTCTGTATGTAGGCCTTATGCCTGCCATTTCATTAGCTTCATCAAAAGTGGTAGTTTGTTCCTCTGGACCTCCATCTCTGTTGTCAGAGAAGCTACTTTGAGCACTTACAGTATTAGCACGCTCTCTGTTTCCCTTCCCCTCAATGGGAAACAAACCACCGTTTTTTGATGAAGATCTTGAAATGGCAGCCATTTAGTGACTTATCAGGTAAGTGAGTCATTTTCCCTCTGTCTGTGCTTCTAAAACTGGACAGAAACAAGAATCTACTGGGAACAAGATGATGCACACTGGTTGAGCTTTGCTGGGTAAATAAATAAATAAATAAATAATGCAAGAAACAGATCACCAGTGGTTAAATCTGTCATTCAAAAAAATTTTGACTGGTAAGGATATAACAATTTGTTTGGTTAAAGGGCAGTCTATTCACTGCATACACCAAAACTGTAGATGCAACACTTGAAACCAAAAGTAGCCTCTAATTTCCTGGGGTTGATGTGTTCTTGGCAGTGACCACATCTTCCTGAAAAACAACGCAAGTGCTAATGATGAGTCAGTTAAGTAACCATTATTTCCTTCCGTTTTCAAAAGTTAAGTCTATATTTATTTGATTACAATGCAGCGTGTTGAAAAGATAATGTAACAGTTTTTCGCATGCCATGTTGTGCTCACTAGCAGGCTGATCTTACAATAAACATAAATGAATACAGAACAACTCCGTAGTTACATGCATGCCCAGTTATTTATTTTTAATTTTTTTTGTTTTTATTTTACAATTTATTTATCCAGGATAGCAGCAACAGGAAAAAAAAACAGCGCCAGATGAAGGAGTATTACACAGAAATAATGTACTGTACAAACATTGCTGAAGCTTAAAATAACAAAAGTGCCCTGACAAAGTATAAGAGGGGCACACCCCACAACAACCTCGACTGGTATCACTAGTATTGCTTGATGATGCTATACTAGTGAAACCAGTCAAGGTTGTTGTGAGGAGTACCCCTCTTATACTCTGTCAGGGCACTTTTGTTTTTTTGTATTTTAGCAATGTTTGCACAATAAATTATTTTTGTGCAATACTCCTTCATCTGGTGCTGTTTTTCCTGTTGCTGCTGTTCGCCACTACTGGCACAGACTAATGTTGCTCAGATAGTATCCTAGAAACTAGGATACCAACAGATACCTTCCATTTGGCCAGATGGTTGCTGTGGTAGGACAGTAGTGCTGTCTGACCATGGATCCTACCCTCTAGGATCCAGTGCATGGATCCTACAAATATTGTGGATCCTGTGGATCCTAGCAACAGATCCAGCTCGGATCCTATCTGACCTAGGATCTCTGTATCCTACCTAGAATCCATCGCTGTCTGGCCCAGGATTCTAACTATCTGACCTATGATCCCTGGATCTGACCTAGAATTTCTGGATCCTAGCTAGGATCCATCGCTATCTGACCCCGGATCCTAACTATCTGACCTAGGATCCCTATATCTGACCTAGGATCCCTGGATCCTAACTAGAATCCATCGCTATCTGACCCCGGATCCTAACTATCTGACCTAGGATCCCTATATCTAACCTAGGATCCCTGGATCCTAACTAGAATCCATCACTATCTGACCCTGGATCCTACATCTGTCTTTGGTAGGATTTCAGGTAGGATGTTACTGTAGGTAGGATACCAGCACTGTCTGACAGATTGTGGTAGGATCAACAAAAGCACTATCTGAGCAACACTAGCACAAACATGCGAGTGTGGAGCCAGTATTTTTTGCTTGCACACAGCATTTACTCAGGATAGACCACCAAATGTCTACCTGTTTTTGCTGCACAGTGGAGTAAAGTGCTTAGAGGTGAAATGATGTTCTCAGGGTCACACAGTGAACAAATGGCTTTGGTGTATCTTTAAGGCTGGATCTCGTGGTTTCACAGTTATGCACTCTAATCAGCAGGCTGCACCCAGCCAACACAACCTTTGTTGCACTAAGTTAATTTATACAGAACCGTTGTTGTGATATCAACAACCAATATGACCTGGTCTGATCACACAGTAACTTAAAGTGGAACTGTCCTATACAAAGTCTCATGCCTACATGTGGGACTGCTCCCAATTAGGAGATTTTTGAGTGAGGAAAAAAATGCTCACATTGCATCTTTGACATGTTAAATTATCCAGATGATCTTACAGTCTCCTAGCCAGGGATATTTTACAAAGAGCACCACTTCAGGCTCATCCAAGAATCCCACGTGGCTGACAATAGCCAGAGGCTGAAGCCCTGGGAGATTAAATTAATGGTAATGTTTATGAGAGCTTGGTAAACCTCTGATCCATTGGTTGCCGGCCCCATTGTACTCCTAAGGCTAAGTACAGGTTCCATGACCAGTACATTTACTCTGTAGTACAATGGGACCAGTGACTAATGGAGTGGAGCTTTACAAAGCTACTGTAAGACTAACCTTCAACTTGAATCTCCCATGGCTGCAGCCCACAGTTCCTGCTGGCTACAGTGAATTTTAGGTTCCCCCCAGAGTGGCCTTCTTTGGAAATTGTTGAAACTTGGGAACAGCAGGATCCACCAAATAATTAAAGATTTTAAAAGCAGAAAAGTAAGGGAAAATATTTTTACCTATAATGTAACAGAGAAGGTTTGGGGTTTCATAAATACAGAAGGTCCACCATTATTTTTTCTACTCACGTAGCCGTGCCAAGGTTTGTAAATAGCTTAATAGGATCACTGAGGCCATTGCTGTAGTGTATTAGTAAGCCCCCTGTTCAGGCAGGTTGTTTATAAAGATATGTTCATCACTTATTCTGTTGGGGATCTCCCATTTCATCACCAAGTTCCTTTATGTAAGTAACACATCCAGAGTTCAGGTTTAGTGGTATGGGTTTAAGGTGAGAGGTAAATGTAATTCGGTGGGAGGTATTGTATTCTAAAACTTCAGTTTCTTATTATTTGACTTATATCCATGATGCCATTACTTTTGATGAGGTTTAAAAATCAGTATTAGTATACTGTACTTGTATGGCAAATGAAGATTATATGTTGTTGAAACTTATTTAAATTGCAATAAAAAAGTTAAAAAAAAGGTTTTGTCTATCTCAAAACCTCCTAGCTGTGGCAATACCTGACAGTTCCTCTTAACTATGGTAAATCTACATGTAACCCTCCCCCCCCCACCAGCCCCCCTTGTTTAACTAGCAGGGCTGCTCCTCTCACCACATAGTGTCTAGGGGCAAAAGAGAGGGGTTGGGGTTTACATAAACGTACACACATCTCTATTTTCAAGCCTGCTATCACAGACAGGCAACCCAAGTGTGGCAACTACCTGACACACACCTGGTGGGACCATTTACCATGGCCAGTAACCCAGGTCCCAGGGAGAAAATGTCTGCTCATAACTGTGCTAGGTCTGTACTTCTGGACAGGGGCACCCAAGTAAATCCAGACACAGTGGAAACAATAACAGTACTATCCAAACCAGGTTGGGATTCTAGAGTGTTGCTTTTATTCACATACACAGAGAATAATCACAAAGCAAAGATGGACCACCACAGGGTTACTCATCCTGGTAATGCAGATTACTGAGGTGCAGACATTCTGAACTTCCCATTTAACACAGGCATACTGAACACACACAGTGAACTCTCAGGTTCTGAAATGGAGATTGGCACACACGGCCAGTTACTGGTACATTTCCTCTCGACTAGGCACACAACGGCCAGTACTAGAACACTTTCCTCTCGACTAGGCACACACGGCCAGTACTAGGACACTTTTCCCATATTTCATGAGGAATACTGGTGGCACACAGGACCACCGGAGAGCACATACAGGCTCAAAATCTTTCAGCACCCACTATACTGAGGTGAACTGAAAACAGAGAATCCAAAAACCCACGTCTGGGTAACTATTTCCATCAGGCACTGGCCAAATGTACTGATTGAAAATTGAACTGGTGCCCAAACTGAACCCAGAGAGGTAAACTGGTTACTCCAGATAGGGGGTCTCCCACCTTTTGCTTCCAAGTTTATACTCGGCCATTCATCTGATTAATAACACCCTCACAGAAAACTTGTAGATGCTATCTTGAAATATTTTTCACACTTAACATAATACATCACTAAAAGTTCTGTACTTGGACAGCCTCTTTCTCTCTCTAGACTCCATCATAGGCAGACACTTTTCAAAACAGACACAGTCTAGCTGACAGGGTCCCTTTGTCAGAGAAAATTCACCAAAAAGGAATGCAGGTGCCCCTTCTGGGCTGACACAAAAGCACTTACAGTTTCTGAAGTTGTCACAGGCAGCTTCATTAGACAGACTGGATGAGGGGATTGCCCCAAACCCTGAAGATTTCCCCATCCCTCCTGGGATAGGGCAAAGGAAAACCCACTTGGCAAGGTCTCCACCACTTCAATTACTGTCTTCTATGTTTTTCTTCTAGGGTGAGGACAAACTACCTAGACCTAGAACAGTAGCTCTGTCAGAGCTGTCTGAGAAGCAGCACAGCAAGCTGCAGCCTCCTCCTGGAACTCCTACTCAGGACTGACTGAACATTCTAAAGCTAACATTTCTAGAGCTAACACAAATGTGGCTTATGCCGCTGCAAGAGTTCTAAGATTACATCACCCTCTAACTCAGCTGAGAGTGACACTAGAGCCTGACAGTGTGAAATCCATTTAACTGGTATTTCACTAGCTGTCTTTCCCTGCCTGCCACTGGTTCTAACTGGGATTCTAGTAACCCCTGGGAACAAGGGGGTTACATACAGTAGTCAGCATTTTCATAATCCCATTGTAAAAAAAGTTTATTCACTGCTCCTGTAACCCCACCTCATTTGTGTGGGGCTTACTATTGATCCTTCAAGTGCTTGAGACTTTCAGTTGAATGCCACTATGTAGATCAAAATACTGCACTTAGCCAAAATGATGCAGGATGTTCTAATCTGTCTGTTCAGCAGTAGCACCGATGACCTGCTTCCTACAAGGGACTGGTAGGTGCACCTTTGCACCTCAGGACAGGCATCCGGGACAGGAAGAGCAGCTGTGCAATCAAAGCTGATTATAACAGCCACTGTGTGAATATGTAAATAAAGTCCATGGGTATCGCCATCTTTTTTTTTTTTATATAAGCAAAATTTAATACGTTTTTGATAATTAAAACATTACACCATATAAACCACATACAGTGAATGAACAGAAAGGAAAACACTGACTATAGTATATACATACAGTAGGTGCTCCTAGTATTGTTTTCATAGTGTTTACAATGGGGGCCCTTTCAGATTGGGAATCACTGCAATAATTATCCAGTCTTTCGCACTCCTCGTGTCTGCTTACTAGTCTAGAATCACTTACTGCTTTCTAAGGTACTAGGCTGGGGCCCCTTGGCATGGTGTACAGCAGCCATCTGTTCCATCTGTTGGTACCCTTCTCAACTTGATTTCTTACTCTAAATGTCATGGTCTCCAGTCTATAGATGGTATTGATGACAGCCATCCAGTTTTCTAGCTGTGGTGTTTTATTTGTTAACCACTTCTGAGTTATGCTTTTTTGACCACACTCAGGCAAATTCCCAGCAGGTACCTGGCAGCAGGGTCTTTCACATCTGGGGGGTAAACATAAAACAATAATAAGTCTTTGGCTAACTTTAATTGGGGGGAAAACACCTCCTGTAGTGCCATCTCTACCTGATTCAGAAATGGGTAGAGAAGTGGGCACTGCCACATTAAGTGGAGATGTGAGGCTCTGGGTTCTCCACATTGTCTCCAACACTGAGATGTGGCTGCTGCACCCTTGTGTAGCTGTTGGACAGGAGTGAGAAAAAATTTCCTCCAGATCATAGAGGCTGACATTTTATGTACATTTTGACAGCTGATTTCCCATGTGCCCTGTTCTAAAGGGTGACCTAACTCCTTTTCCCACATCTTGAATGCATTTAGTAGCGGACAGCTATTCAGCTCCTGTAGGGCTTTATATGATCTTGATATGAGATAGGTACGGTCCTGCCCCTGTATAGCTATTTTCATTATTGGCAGCAAAGGGTTGGTACAATCAAAGCTATCTTTAGTATCATCTCTACCGAGCCTGTTTAGATAGGCTGTCACCTGGAAGTATCGGAATAGTTCTCTATCCTGTAGGCCATACTCCTGCTTTAACATATGAAAGGGTTTGATTGCCCTGCCTCTTAACAATTGTAGTGGTGTCTGGATCCCTTGTCTAGCCCAGGTTCTATATCCAGAGTCCATCGTGGCTAAAATGAAATCCTTGTGCATGTGTAAGGGGAGCAGTCCCAGTAAGGATTGTCCCATGTTGTGCTTTTGGACCCATCTTTTCCAAATTTGAAGCAGTGTGTAGACAAAAGTTGAAGTACATTTATGGAGTACGTTAAAGTATCTTGTGTCCATTAAGCCTAATTCCAATGGGTCAGTATGGACCATTTCCCTCAATAATTGTGCCCGTTGTTGCTCTGGCATATTCTGAAGCCAGTACGTGACTGGTTGCAGCTGTGCAGCTTCATAATACAGTTGTAGGTCCAGTACTGCTAGTCCCCCCTGTTTCTTTGGTCTGGTGAGTGTCAAAAAAGCCACTCTGGGCCTTTGGCCCTGCCATATGAACAGAGACATCCACCTTCCCCAGATACCCCAAGCCCTTGGAGGGATGGGGAGCACTAAGTTCTGGAAGAGGTGCAGAAATTTGGGTAGCATAAACATCTTAACAGCTGCCACCCTTCTTTCTAATGTTAGTGGTAGCACTGACCATCTGTCCAGGTCCTTTTGCACCTGTTCATGAAGGGGGCCAAAATCTGCCTCATATTTCTTTTTTTATTTAAACATTTGGTAACCAGGAAAGACACACTGAGCCGAGACTCAATTCCAGGTGCAACCCGGGGGCAGGGAGAGGGGAGTGCAAACATAAAACAGATAGATACATCAGTACAGAGCAAATACAGTTAATTTTTTATATGTCTACAGAATTTCAATCATAAGTACTCCACATTTAGAGCAATTTTATAGTAAGTGCTTATAGAGGCCAGAGTCAACACAGTCAGTAAAAGGAAGCACGAATGGTTTAATTATGACAGAGGCGGGGGGGGCTGGAATTAGGCATAGTTGTTGCTTGCAGACAAAGTGAGAGGAGGAGTTCCTGATGGTGGGGAAGAGTTTGTTCCATGGACTGGGGAGCCAGTATGAGACAGCGGCTTTGCCAGCTGAGAAGGATGGATGAGGCAGGGTGAACGATCTTCCATTTCTGTGCCTCAGCTCATAAGGGGAGTGAGAGACTGGCGAGATACTTTCCAATAGGTATGAGGGAAGCATGTTGAACCAGAATTTATATATGAGATTGAGGGAGTGACTATAATGTCTGTGGGACAATGGGGTTAGTCCTAGCAGGGAGTAAAGATTGCAGTGGTGAGTTCGTAGGGGGAGTTGGTAGCGAAGCGGCAGAAAGAGCTCAGGAAGGGTATCCAACCTGGACAGGGTGGTTACAGGGCAGAGCTGTAGACCACATCTGCATAATCAAAAATAGGGAGGATCATCTTAGATAAAATGTCCCGTCTGGCTGGCAGCAGGAGAGAATCCCTGTGCCGGTAAAGCATACCTAGTTTTGGAGCATAGTTTAGAGGAGGTTGCATTGATGTGAGTTGAGAAAGATAAATGGGGGTCCAACCAAATGCCCAGGTATTTGTATTTTGTGACTGGGTCTAGTGGGGAACTGTCCAGTGCAGTGATGGGGGGAGGGGGGAGGTTCTGCTAAGTTTCTGTGCTGTGCCAAAAACCATGGATACTTTTTTGGTGGTGTTTAATTTTAATTGGTTTTGTCTGAACCAGTGTTAAATGTTGTTGAAATCATTTTGGAGGGTAGCTTGACTTCGTGCAGTACAGGGCCTGAGGTAAAGAGGATAGTGCTGTCCACATACATGTTTATGCTGGATTTTGTGCAGGAGAATGGAAGGTCTTTTATGAAGAGGGAGAAGAGGGAGAAGAGGATGGGACCTAGGACTGAACCCTGCTAAGATTGGGGGCCGGGCGTGACATCAGCGATTCTGACTGATTGTAGCCTGTTGGAAAGATAGGACTTAAATCACTGTATGGTGATGGGAGTTAGCCCTGCTGCCCCTACTTTTAGCAGGAGGAGAGGGTGGGATACAGAGTCAAAAGCCTTGGCAAGGTCGACAAACACTGCAGCTGTTAGAAGGCCCTGGTCTGAGGCTGTGTGGATGTGATCTGTGAAGCGCAGGAGTAAGGAGATTGCAGAATGCTGTTTTCTGAAACCTGATTGATGGGGAGAGAGGAGATTGTTAGCAGTGAGGTAGTCTGACAGTCTGGTGTGGGCCAGAGATTCCTGTAGCTTGGCTAGTGTTGGGAGGAGGGAGATAGGCCTATAATTTCCAGGTGTAGAGGGGTCTCCGCCTTTGTGGAGTGGAATTACGCAGGCTGATTTCCAAGCCTGTGGGACCAATCCAGAGGAAAAAGAGAGATTAAGGAGATGGGTGAGAGGCTTGGTTATTGCAGGAGCCGAGATCTGCAGAAGCTTAGGGTGGATACCATCTGAGCTAGATTTAGAGGTATTTAGTGAACGGAGGGCAGTGAGGACCTCTTGTTCAGAGATGGGTGAGAAAAGAAAGTTGCTATTACAGGGGGGTGAAGGAGGAACAGAGGATGGAGGTGGGAGTCCATATGGAATGGTGCAGGATGTGAAATATTTGTTGAGTGTTTTTGTGATGCAGATATGGTCGGTAACAGGCTGGCCATGTAGCATGAAAGCAGGGAAACTCAGTTGGGCTGGTTGGTCTAAAAGTGAGTATACAACATTCCAGAATTTGGTGGGTTGAGCATGAGAGAGTTGCAACCTGAAGTAATCTGCTTTAGCTAGCCTTATGGCCTTAGTGCTTGTATTGCGGAGGGCATCATAGGCTTGCCTATTATGAAGGTTTGGTTGGGATTTGTAGACAGACCAGGTTTTGTCCCTGGCTTTGCATCTGGTGAGGATGGGTGCAGAGAGCCATTGGTGGTGGCGTTTCTTGACCCTGGACTTTTTCAGAGGGGCATGGGAGTCCCAGATTATTGTGAATGTGTGCAGGAAGCTGGAGAGGGTGGTGCCGACATTTGGGGCTGAGTAAACCTGTTGCCAATCGGCATGACTAAGGCTGGTAAGCAGTGATTCTACTATTCCCTAAATGAAAAAAAAAATGGTTTCAATGACCTTTGGCACCAGACAGAGGCTCTCCAGACTCCCATCCCTCCCTCCCTTCCTTCCAAACCCTAGGTGAGGTCACAACTGATGACATGTACCCATTTAAGTACCTTGGAGTCTGGCTTGACCAATACCTCAACTTTTCACAGCACATAGATGCTATTCACAGCAAACTACACCCCAAGCTTGGCACTCTGTACAGATACAAAAGCTGCATCCTGCTTCCTGCCCGCTGAGATATCACTAAAATGATCCTCCCTATTACTGATTGTGGTGACACTGTTTACGGTGCTGCCCTGAAGTCCACCCGTGCCAGACTGAACTCCCTTTTTCACTACTTCTGCCATTTTGCCTTGGACTGCCCACCTCGCACTCACCACTGTTCCTTGTACTCTGCCCCCTCCTTCCCCTCCCTGGAAAATTGCCACCTAACTCATTGTGCCTCTTTTATCTCTAAATTCTGGATGGCTTCTCCCCCCTGTACCTCAGCTCTCTCCTCTGCCCTCTGCCCCCCTTCCCATACACCCTTCGTAACTCAAACTATTGTTCCCTCATGCTTCCTTCTCACAAATCCCTTGCTGATCAGGTTGCCTTCTCTTTCCACTTTCCTAAACTCTGGAATTCTCTCCCCCTAACCATTCACTCCACATCTTCCAAACGCTCTCTCTCTCTCTCTCTCTCCTCTCTATTCTTTGTCCACACTGCTCCCTCATGTGAATGCCCTTAGTCAAAGCCCTTCCCCGAATCCACTTTCCCACTTCCCCAATTTTCTTCTACACCTTGCCCCTCCCCACTCCTATTTCTCCTCTTTACCTGTCCTTCCCTATCCTCCTCCCTCACTTACCTCTCCCTTCCTTTACTCAATGCACTCCCACCTTTCTCCTTCATTCTCCCTCCCCTCCTCTCCTATTCCCCTCCTCACTACTTCTCTACCTCCCTTCCTCCTCCCCTCAGCACTCCTCAGTACTACCCCTTATCCCATTCTACCCACACCTACTTAAAGTTCCTTTCCCTGTTACTACAGGACATACCTCCCTGGACTTGTGCTATTTGTTACTTGTTATGTGATATGCATTATTCTTTGCATGTGCCTAGTTCACTAACACTCCTTATGTACATAGCTTGCACCGTCTACTTTATATCTCTATATGATGTTTTGTTTTATTGTAAATCAACTGTTCTATTTTGTACCAATATCCCCACTTCCCCCTCTCCCCAGGACACATCTGGAAACTAGCTATTTTTTTAGCCCAGTATGTCTTTCCTGGTGAATCTTTTGAAAATAAATAAATAAAAGAGAAGGACAGAGAAGAGTACTGTACCAAGGCAAGGGAGGTGGGCAGAGCAGTTCAGTTGGTGAAGGCCAAGACAGAGCTGCGGTTGGCAGAGGGGGTGAAAACAGGGGAGAAGGCTTTCTTTTAGTATATCATGTAGAAGTGGAATACGAAGGATGGAATAGTCCGGATAAGAAGTGGGGATGGAGAGAAGTGAAAAGAAAGCAAAAGTACTTAACAAGTGCTTCTGTTTAGTCTTTACTAAGGAGAAAGATGGTCCAGTACTACAGGGAGGGGTGGGCAACATGGGGGTGGTGACATAGATGTAGAGTGAGGTTGACAGGGTGAGTAAGGGCTTAAAGGCCCTAAAGCTACACAGATCCCAGGACCAGATGGTGTACATCCAAAGATGCTGAGGGAGTTGGCAAATGTGCTGGCGGGTTCTCTGATGGACCTGTTTTACACCTCATTGGAGTCAGGGAACGTACCCCTGTACTGGAGGTCTGTATATGTAATGCCACACCACAAAAATGGGCTGAGGAATGACCCTGGTTACTACAAAGCAGTCAGTCTGACCTCAATAGTGGGGAAACTCATGGAAACCATACTGAAAGAAAGACTGATAAGCTTTCTGGAAGAAAATGGCTGCAGGATGAGGGGTAGCATGGGTTTGTGTCAGGGCAGTCCTGTCAGACTAGCCTGATTGATTTCTTTGACTGGGTAACCAGAACTATGGACAGGAGCCAAGCAGTGGACATCCTGTATCTGGATTTCAGTAAGGCCGTTGTTCCCCACAGAAAATAAATCAGGAAGCTGGAGGACCTGGGGGTAGGAGGAAACACTAGTTATGTGGGTTAGAAGCTGACTGCAGCACAGAAGTCAGTGGGTGGTGGTTGGGGGAGAGTTCTCAGATGGCAGGAAGCAGCAGATAACAGAGAAGTAGACAATGAGGGGTCTGCAGACTCTAGCAGACATGATAGACCACAAGACTTTTCTATGATGGCACAGTCATATGTTCATATGCTCTGTGAGGGGTTAAATGGTAAAAGTGCCATTCAATCAATTACAATGCACCAAGGGTGCCAGAACTGAAGTGAAATGAGGATTTGTTGTAAGTATTCCAAATGAACCACGGCTGTGGTTTGAATTCCTGCCAGGCACTGCAGCTGACAAAGAAGGTCTACCTAGAACAAACAACCTGAGCCAAGCTACTGGTGGTAAACTTCCATCCTTTGCCTATCTAAAAAGGACTAAACAGTGAACTAGACAAACATCTGCTGTTGACCCTAGTCAATCACAGCACTGGCTGAATTACACATCCCACCCAAATACACCCTGACAGATCACGGAGACTTCTTCATGTTGCATGACAGTGACAGCGATGACTCAAAAAAATGTATCATTTTCAGCACTGAGAAAAATCTGAATTACATGTGCTCCAACAAACATTGGTTTGCTGATGGAACTTTTAAAGCTACTCCCCCTCTTTTTTCTCAATTATACACCATTCATGGTGTTTGTTACTCAGCTGCAATGCCCAGTGTTTTCATTCTTATGTCTAGCAGAAGTTATGCGAGCTATGTGCGAGTGCTTACTGAATTGAAACTGTTGTGTCCGGACCTTGCGCCAGTCTCTATAATGCCTGATTTTGAACTGGTTGCATCCAAAGCATTCAACACAGAGTTTCTAATGGCTAGCACAAGGGGATGCTTCTTTCACCTTTGCCAGTTGATATGGAGAAAGGTACAAGAACTCCCAGATATTCACAAAAATTATATAGTGGATGAGTTTGCACTGCAAATTAGAATGTTACCAGCGCTGGTATATGTTCCCCAGCTGATGTTTTAAATGTTGTTGTCAGTTTAAGAGCTAGTGATTTCTACACCACATATGATGACCAACTGGCCCCATTGATGGAATATTTTCAGGATACCTGAATTGGGCATCCAGTTGATCATCATGGCCGTCATAGACCATTGTTCACTATTGACTTCTGGAACTGCTATGCAGCTGTCAAAGAAGGTCTCCCTAGAACAAACAATTCAGTAGAAGGCTGGCATAAAAGTTTCAACAATTTGTTGGGGATAAGCCATCCTACTATTTGGAAATGAATTAAATCAAAACAGAACAGTACCTTGCAGACCACGAAGGAAATATCATGACACAGCAAAAAGATTAACTACAGTTGTGGACGGTTATGGTTCTATCAGTGACTAAGACTGTCTCTGTGGAATAGCACATCATTTTCAATTACAAGTCTAGATAACTTAATGTGAGGCCGGTAACTGAGTGTTTGTTGTTTTGTTTTGCATTTTTAATTTTAATGCATTTAAATAAAGGTTAACATTGAAAACATTGAAATTGGATGGCTATGAAGCTACAAGGTGATGTATGCAGATGTGTGCACATATGCACATATGGATTTATGCATGTATCATGTATGGATTTACAAAATGAGGCCATCCTGGTGCAAGCTGTGGTGTGGAGAACAATATTCAAGGTAAAAAATGTAAATATGCTGATTTAAAAATAATGTTGGTTGTATCAAACGGCACATGTCAAATCAAGTTGTTTTTTCACCCCTGTTCCTCCCTGCCCTGCTCCGCCTCTCTGTGGTCTAAAATAAACTGCATATACATGTCTGATAAGGAACATCTGAGGCTTATAAAATAAATTTGTGCATGTGTCTGTGGTATAAACGACATATGCTGTTGCGGTATGTGCATAAGTTGAACATACGCAGAAAATGACTGCGCGCATACCGCAATGCAGAAATGATTGTACTCAGATTGTTGCGCTGAATTGATGTGATACCCCACCTGCCCCCTCCCCTCTAACCGAAGGTACAAAGGAAGTTTGAATTTTGGCACCCTTCCTCCAAGGCTACTCCTCCATGGTACACGCTGCGGCTCAGTTCCACTTGGAACCTTAATTTAAGCTGCCCCTCCATGGCACACACTGCTGCTGCTCAGTGAACCTTAATTTAATTAGGAGTTTTCTTGTTAAAGTTAGCCTAGTCTGCCCTATCTCAGTCTCCCCAGCTTCTTTGCCTCTCTAAATTTTGTCCCACCAACTCACCCCGGTTCCATCCACCATTAAATGCACCTGCTGAACTAGTTGACCTGCCCACTCTCCAATAAGACAGTAAGACAATAAGGCACAATCATTCTCTTAAAGGGGCATGACCCTCAGAATTTTTTAATTTTTTACTATTCCTTACTACTCAAAGTCAGTGCTCAGTTTACTGGAAAGAAAGCTTTCCCAGGTGCCCAGACCATTCCAGTTCTCCTATACGTGCTATCTCAACTACTCCCAAGGACTCCCAACTACATCTACCTCAACTAGAAGGCACACTAAGGAAAAGCATACTGTCAGATTGTTTTTAATTAAATAAATACACAAGTAGGGTTCGGAAGTAATAGCAGATCCCGCAGCACACTATTATTACTACTCCCAAGTATGGGCTCACTGAGATACCTTCTACCCCTAGCCCTCCTAGCCACATGTATACCCATCCACTACCAGGTCACCACCTGGCCAAAACTGACCCACCAGCTACATCCCTGGTGGAGCCTCCCTGTGGCTTCGGAAATTAACTGTGCTCCACAACCCATCACCATCTCACCAGTTAGTCTCATGATAACCATATCTAAATTCTCTACCCCCTCTTCCTTCTAGCACTACCTCACCTCTCTTGTCCCCACACCATCTCAATTGTCCACAAACCCAGAAATTACAACCTGTTTCTCTACTTAAGGTGCTCAAGTTCCTCATTATACAGAACTCATTGTTACTCCTACTACTGTCAGGAAACATCCACCCTAACCCTGGTCCCAAACAGCCTCCCCAGATCTGCAGCAACAACCATGGGGTCATTAAGCTGGCTGGCATCAATAAACATTCAGAGTCTTCCCCAGAAAACTGATCTCCTCCAGGTCTGGGTGACCCAACACAAACCTAATGTCCTAGCTGTGATCGAAACATGGCTCTCCCCCAAGGAGCCAGACAGTGCCATCCATCTCGATTGCTACGTGCTATTCAGAGATGACAGACTTGGAAAACAATTCGGAGGTTGTGCTATCCACCTTAAATCCTCCCTCCAAGGGCATATTCTCCCCAAAATTGTTACTGGTAGTGGCTCCCAAGCACTTGCAGTTAAGCTGCTCCTTGAGTGGCACAGTAAAACCCTCACTATCATTGCTAGCTATGTCCCCCTACATGACCACTCCAAAGGTTTCACAGCAATAATTGATCATCTCTCAACCCCCCCCCCCCCAGCTGAAATAGTGCTCCTCGGGGACTTCAGTGTAAATTGGCTGGCCCCCAAAACCGATGTGTACAAAGATGCTACCACATTCATTAATCTGGCCGAACTAGTGACATCCTCGACCAGACACAATCTCAGGACTAGTAATTCTACCTTGCTTGACCTTATTTTCACTAACAGACCAGGTAGAATTATTAGCACTGAGGTCCTCCCCGACTCCTTTAATGATCACTTTCCCATCATCTGCCTCTGGTCCAATAAATCCCCCAAGCCCCAATTAAAACCACCCACCACCGCATCATCAAGAAAGAACAACTGAATCAGTTTCAAGCTCATCTCCACAACCATGACTGGTCAATATTGGACTCTGCTCCCAGTGTGGACCATGTCCTTGAATACTTTGTATAACTATTTTCAATGCAGCCTGTGACCTCTTTGCCCCTTAAAAAAAAGCAGAGATTAAAAGCTGTGAACAACCCTTGGATCGCACCCTCCCTTCTAACCCATATGGCTGACAGAGACCACCTTTGGCATAAAGCTCGGGCCACAGGCAATCCAACCTACTGGCAACAATATAGAATGGTCAGCAACTCCTGCACCCAATCCATCAGGCAAGCCAAAGTGGCTCACTACAAGGATGCGCTCTCAAACACCTGGGGTGACAGCAGGAAGTTTTGGGACAACCTAAAATAACTTACTGGCAAACCCAGCAAAAAAAAACCACCACCATGCTTTGTGTCAAAGGAGCACTCACCCAAGACCCACTGCAGATAGCCAACACCTTTAACAATGCATTCACAGACCTCAGTGGAATACTACCCCCTAACTTCTTTGACCCCCTTACCCCACCAACTGTCCCTACAGACATGGACCCATCATCAACTAACCCTCTCTTCTACTTTAAAACAGTCTCCCCTAGTTCAGCTAAAAAATACCTCCTCAAAAGTCCTAGGCAAATCCCGCTATAGCAGTGACTCACTCGACCTCAAACTGCTACACCTGTCGCTAGACACGGTACTCTTGCCCCTCACAAAAATTCTGAACCAGTCACTCTGCCTTGGGCAGTTCCTCCTCACACTGGAAAGCTGCAGGAGTGACCCCAATCCATAAGAGTGGAGACTGGACCCTTCACTCTAACTACCACCCAATCTCCATCCTCCCTCCCCTATTGAAATCCTTGGAATGGATAGTGGCTGATCAGCTCTCGGAGTTCCTGTCCAAACACAACATACAATGCCCTGAGCAGCATGGCTAGAGGAAAAATCACAGCACCGCCTCTGCTCTACTTAATTATACTAACTATATCCACAAAGCCCTGGACCGTGATCACTTAATGGGGTCAGTGTACATTGACCTCACTAAGGCCTTCAACATGCTAAATCACTCCCTCCTAACTGACTCCCTCAGTTCCATACGCGGCCTCCTCAGAGACTGTGGGTTGGTTCAAAACCTACCTAGAGGGTAGATCCCAACAGGTAAAAATAGGTGATGAAATATCCTCCAGTCAATCGGTCAGCTCAGGGGTTCCCCAAGACTCCATTCTGGGCCCCTTATTATTCAACCTCTTTCTTAACTTCCTTCCTCAAGCCTACCCTGGTGATCTACTATTATATGCAGATGATGCGGTGTTATTCACCAGCCACTCAGATTCTCACTCACTAGCCAGCAGTCTACAAGTCAACTTCTCCGCTGCTGAAGAATGGTTCACACAACACAGACTGATCATGAACTATTAAAAAATGAAGTCCATGCCCTTCGCTAACCCCCACAATAGATTAAAATCAGCCCAGCTCACCATACTCAACAATCTCAATGCCCCTATCGAGCAAGTTCAGACATTTAAATACCTCAGCACCACCCTCGACAGCACTCTGTCCTTCACCGGCCACATCAACATACTCTCCAAAGCAGTTAACTGTAGACTAGGGATCCTCTACAGGCATACAAGCAGAATGACAAAGCTGACCCAGTGGTGCAGAGGACTGAAGTGCTGGGCACCTTACCTCATGTTACGCCAGCAACCCGGGTTCCAGAATGACCATGGGTCATTGGGGTGCTGGTGTGGGGGGGGGATGGAGCATGCTGGTGGGCAGCTCTCCTCTCGTGAGGGTGGGTTGGTGCTTCCCCCTGCAGTTCTGCTTCCACTGGGTGGAGGTCCGATGGGTAGTGTAGGTGAAGAGGGGGCAGCAAAGTATCAGGAGGTGGAAGGGGCTGAGCTGGTGCCACGGGGTATGAAGTGTGCCTCCACACGCTCACACAGCCATGTGCTGGGGCCTCGGGGGGGTCAGGGGAGAAAATCTGTAAAACATGCAATGTGCCCCCATCGCCAGCTGGTGGAAGGAGGAGAAGGGGGCCAAAAAAGTTATATATATTAAAAACAAAAAGTAGAACAACCGGAGATGTACTCCTAACTGCAGTTACCAGCTCCATACTCTCAATTGTGGACTATAGACTAGTCATTTATGGTGCTGCCGCTGGCACCACCCTCAGAAGAGTTACCACTGCCCTAAACAAGACCTGTCGCCTAGTCTCAGGTGCTCACAGCCACACTCATATGTGCGAGTTGTATGCCAGGACAAAATGGCTGAACCTCAGTGACAGGATCAAGTATTACACCTGTTTATTCACAAAGAAAATCAGCTTGGGTCTGACTCCTCCAAACTCCCAGCACCTTCTCACCCCACCACCCCGGCTCTCATAGCACTAGGAGTGCATCAAGACATGCCTTCCAAGTCCACTTCTGTTGCACCATGCAAGCCTAAGGTTCATTTAGCTACCGGGCCCCCAGTTGGCTAAATGATCTACCAATAGATACCCTCGAGAAACCCACACTGGGGCCTTTCAAGCTTCTCCTGAAACAACACCTGGTCGAGCACAGCCATTGTGACTGCCCTGCATAGCCCACCTATTAACCTATCTGTACCTCCCCTTCCCTTCAGTATCCCTCCCTACCCCCACCCCATCTCCTGCCACAGCCTGGCTGCACTTGCTGTCTTCCATACCCCCCACATTACCCGGACCTTTTCCATCCTCAGGGTCTTGGAATACACCCTTTCCAGATGAAGCCAACCTCTGGCTGATCAAACTAGTCAACAAGGCCACCCTCTGGCTGCCCATACTTGCCTTCAAGTTCAGCTAGTCTCTCTTATGTATGTAATTTGTGACACCTATCAGCTCTTCTATATTGTACCTGTATAACCTTCTAATTACAACACTGAAACGTGTACCTTTTGTTATGTGATCTCTTATTTCATTCTCTGTATGCATTTGTAGATGTTTCAAGTTGACGTGAAACCTGTGTAAAAGAATCCCTGACTCATAGGTATTGTCATCCGAGAATGCAATAAATAAATAAAAATATTAGCATTACTGACTGTTATGAAGGATTAGCCAATTCAGAGACTGGAATTGTGATACATCTCCACCCCTTCTGTGATTAAACCCATGAGGAGCTGCGTTCATAATGAGATGCTCCTGGCCAGCCCCAATGTAGAGTGATTCTGCATTTAGCAATGGTGAATAGAGGAGCCAGCTCCTAAAGCTCCATGAGTGAGAAAGCAGGCCTTGAGTTTCAGCCTGCCTTTGGCCAGACAGTGAATAGTAAAACTCCGGCACAGAGGCTGATCAAACCAAAACCAGAGATAGAGGTGATAGTAACAGGCAACTGCATGAGAGACAATCGCTAGGATATTCAAACTGTTTGAACTCACAAATGTGATTAGTGAGCCACAAACCAGGTTAGCAGCTGGTTAGCAAGACCAGTCCCATATTTGAAGCACTGGAACGGTGCTCACAAATGGCCAGGGCAGCAGTAGCTAAAACCAGTGGTTGCAAACAACATGCAAATAAGGACCCTGGCCATGCATTTAAGGCACAGGCACATATTCAAAGCAAAGTGCATGCGCAAAGTGGAAAATAGCAATCACAAACATAGCGCCTAGCGGAAGCTAGTCTTATCCAATCACAAATTACCACAAGGATGCAGAACACATGTGCAGGGCCCCTGAACAGGCAGCCAGGCCTGTGGGAACCACACACACACACCATGCCCCTGCACTGGTTGCTGCTGGAGCTCACATCGGACCTAAAGGAGGCCCGGTCATATGCTGCCCAATGGCAAAGACATGTTCCATAGCCATATGCCTTCTACAGGGTCCATAGGTTCCAGTACACCTTTCAGGAGCTGTCTGCCCAGCAGATAGGGGCCCAGTACAGGCTGACCATGACACCATCCAGAAATTGTGTGAGGTACTCTGGGAGCACTTCCAGAACACCACAGCCAAGTGAGGCACTGTCAGAGGAACTGAAGGTGTCAGTCACACCATGTGTCCTTCCACTGGTACATTCGAACCACCATGTGGGATACTATAGAGATAACACAGTCAGCAATGTCCCACCTACTGGACTGGTTCCTAGATGCTCTGACTAAGAGATGTGAGGACTATATCACAGTTCAGTGTTACAGGAGCAGAGAACAACAATACAGGTATTCTACTGGGTTGCTTGTATAGCAAACATGCTAGGTACAATGGACTACATCCACATCACAATCAAGGCACCACCTGGGAGGTAGAGGGAGGCATTCGTGAACCACAAGAGCTTCCACTCCCTCAATGTGCAAGTGGTGCGTGATGGTGGTGATCCATATGAAATACGACAGCCAAAATCCCGACAACCAAAATACTGACACCAAAATCCTGACAAGGTTAAAATCCTGACAATCAAAATGTAGTGCTCATGCCATTGCACCCTCACCCCCATCCTTGAAGAAAATTGGAGGATTTCGAACTGCGCAGCCTAAGGCTTGAAAAGTAGGCCTCTCAGGAGTAGATTCTTCTCAAAGCATCCCACGAGGTTTCTTCAACAGCGGGAGATGAAGAACTGGTGGGAAGGTGGAGTCGACAACACCTAACGGCCCACCCTTGAGGGCCACGCAGTGCATCTGCCTGGAGGGCGGCGCCGATGGTGCATTGACTCCGCCCATCCCCCCCAAAAAAGCTCCCGCGGGGTCCTGACCTCCAGCCAAGTACCCAAAGGTGATGAATGGTGAAGTTTGACATAGATAAGATCAGCTGTTTTCTGTCCTACCTGTGGTCCTTACTAGCTGTCATGTAGTAACTAAGGGCTCATTTGGCATCCAGACTGTGAAGTCTGTGCTCACCTGAACTAGAATGCTCAGTAAAAAAAGACTGGTAGAGTAATGGACTGGTTTAAATAGCAGCCGCCTACCTGCAATGTAGATGATGGCCCCCACAGCAGTAGTCCTCTGATGCCAGCAGAAACGATGCCACGTAGTGTTCCACAACCAAAGCACCACAGAAGGAATGGAAATATGGACAATAACTGGCCATACCCAACCGCCGATCACAAAAACGGGATGTCAGCTGTAATGACCGCAACTCCCATGAGAGCACTGCAAAGACGTCAGTAAATGAATTTACAAGGTGACGTCAGAGGAAAAGGACAGACAGCCAAAGAAATAAAAGGCGCAGCATGCCCAGCACTGTTGCTGAGCAACCGTGTAGAAACTGTGATGGTAGACCCGGTCACAGCAGACTCGAAACGCTGCAGCCTGACAGGAACTCTGTAAGTGTCACAACCCCACTGAATACACATTCAGAACCGTAGTGCAGTAGGGAGATACAGGAGCCCTACTGACGGGCACACCAGAAAAGGCCAATCACACACATATCTGGGCAGTGGCCCAGGACGGGGGTGCAACATTCGTCCACCAGCACACCCACACCCAGTAATCTGCCAAAACGAAGTGCGGCCAAGTGAGAGAACCACAGCAGCAGGCAGCACACCACTGCAGACACAAGAGCAACAGGGTGTGTCATGCTGGAAGCACAGAAGTACCACAAAGGGGCAGTGTAGGAAAGCTCCAATGTACACCAGCAGTGGAAGAAAATGTGGGCATCGCATGAGCAATACCTCGGATATTGTGCCCACTCACACACATCCAGAACAGTGCACACCCATGTGTGAGTCGCACTCACGCTGACAACCAGCAGCAGCCCACAATCCAGCACCCCACTGTGGACACTGAGCACACGGTATTGTTGTGGAAACACAGTACAGTCCGCAGAAACGCGAGGATACACACCTGTGTACAGCCACAGTACAAGACATGGACCAACATGACCAGTGGCTGAGGAAGGTTGCAGTCAGTGTACAACACCCTGAGGCCACCCCAGCCCTGTGTACACTGCACCCAAATGCTGTCAGCAACACACATAGTGTTGCCATCACACTGCAGACACTGACAACAGGGTACTGCAGTGTAGAAGCATAGGATATGTACAGAACAGGTGTGTAGAAAGCCCACACATGCACAACACCCAGGCAGGACACCTCACAACTGCACTACATGCCTGTGTGCCCGCTGTGGCAAAGCAGTATACCTGGGTATGTCCCCAGTGATACAACCCACAGTGCTGAACAGTGCAGGTAGCTGTGGCATGGATGTGACTGTATGAACAGAGACGCATCTGCAGAGTGGTCACATTGTGTGAGCCAGTGACACCAATGGATAGGGATAGTGCCGCCCTCCCCCCCCCCAGCAACCAGCAGAGTAAGACACATGCCAGTACATAAAGTGGCACTGTGCCAACACTGCCCCACAGCTCAACAGAATAATAAGGAGGAACACCGCAGAGGGTCCAGAGGGTGGAGTGCAGTGCCACACACAGATGTAGCCCTATGTGTATGTCCTTGAATCAGAGTGCAACTGGCACACTACCAGCAGTAACCCTGCAAAACCTGTAAAACACCTAGGAACACATACTCCCCGTGCCTGTGTAGCAGGTGGTTGCAAAGCCATCATACCTGCTGACTGTGCGTCCCTCCCGTACCCCGTAGCATGCCAAAACGATGTGTGGTGGGTGGGTGCGGCAACACAAATGTAGACAAGGTCAGCCTGCACCACTGGCCCAAGGATGAGGGGCTTCATAAACAGTGGGACACATTTGTGACAACCACACGTAAAAAGTGGGCAACCGGTACAAAAAACAGTGTCATATGTTGTGTGCACTTCAATGCGCCAGGTGACTTTGTAAACTACAATCAGTGGGCTTCTGGCTACAAATGTAAATTAGATCTAATGCCGACTGCCGTACCAACTCGGAGGACAAAACTGAGCACCAATGTGAATGATGGCATCCCCACCCTGTGTGATGGTACAGCACAGCAATGTAGCATGACGGCATGGATGACGCTGAATGAACGGGTAAGTGGCAGGTGCCCATGCACCAGTCCATCTGATGTGTGACAAATGCTGTGTACAGACATGCTGAGCAAACCAGTCCCCGAGGGCACACCATGGCCAGACAGGAGTAGCACAATGTGTGGAGGCAGATGGTGTAGTTGACAGGAGCAGAACGCACAACCCAGCATACAACATTACCATGGAGGGCACAACAGGTACAGATGATGTGACAGCAGTGGACACAACAGTGGCCATGTCACAGTCACAACCTGCTGGATGTCCCAGGGATGTTGCCAGCACCGTATGCCACTGGCCACTGGCACACTGCACAACGGTGACCCACACTGGGCTGACATGGTGTCGACCTGCAGTACAGCACTGTACCTGGCAAGTCATGGTCACTCACACATATGGCTGGAAGGCCAAAGGCAATGCAGCCACAATGTTGGGAATAACCACAGGCCGTGGATAAACTGCAAGAATGTATCCCAGGTGCAAAGGCCCACACAGAGCACAGCACGTCAGGTAGGTACCCGACAGGTCATGGCACGCTGCATGTGGCACAAAGCCCCACAGGTGGCAGAGCACCAGACCCAGTAATAGAGGTCCTTCCTGATATGAAGCCCACTACACAAGCAGGACAGGGACAGGTGTGTGCAACATGGCAGACGCAACATGTAGGTCCCTTGTGAGGTGTGCAACACTATGGAAGTGTCATGTGTACATGCACATGTACTCATCCATAAGTTATCAAGGTATGGGCTACGCTGTTGAGGTGTACCTAGATGGGAGAAACATAGTGCATATGAATGACCTGATATATGTACTATGCAATAGGCAGTGCAGAATGGCACTGTCCTAGTGACAGTGCCATGTGTCACAAACCAACATCATGTAGTCACAGTAGTTGACAATCATACCTATGTACAGCAAGCAACCCATGTGTGGGTCTGATGTATCTGGTGGTCAAAGGGTGCAGCAGGGGACTCCCCCTGTCACCAGTGAAGCATCGCGCACACTGGCAGTACAACACGTGTCAGATCCCACAGTGGAAACACAGCCCACCAAATGTAATGCTCCACACCCCTACACAGTGAGCCAAGTCAGACACATGTGGTACCCATGAAAAGGAAGGCAATGCCCCACAGTAACGTGTACAGATGGTCAAACATAAGGGAGTGAGAGCCACTGACCCATCATAACAGTGGGCATGACTGTGGCCGGGTAACACAAGATCAGCAGGGGTGCTGTGCCCTCCCATGTTGCACATGTAGTGCACCACATGTAGCCTGTATGTACAACAATGCCACACATGCAACACACGTACTGCAGAACACACACAGCCATAACAATGAGCAGTGTGCATGTCCATACCCCAGCGAATAATGTCAGTAGCCTACATACCAGTCGGCCATCACTGTAATGAGAATGGATGACAACCATGGCATGATGAACTGTCCTGACATCTACATGGTGAGCCATGACACACACCCTCCAGTGCTGGAATGACCATGTTGTAGAGGGCACAGTCAGTCCATGAATGGGGCCTGCAGACCACTGCAGTGAAGGGAAGGTACCCCAGGAAAATGTCACATGGTAGTAGTGTTACTGTGCAGTTCAGGTGTGCTACACTAGCATGAGGCAGCAATGCAGCATGAACAGCTGTAGATGCAGTGGCCACTGGTGCCCTCCCTGGGCTGGATACAACATGTACCATGTGACTCGGCAGTGGGAATGTAACATGGCACACAATCCGTTATGCACAGATGACACCACATGACACAGATCTAGACATGTCTGTGTGTGGGGGAAGGTGACCATTGCAGATGTAGGGATGTGATACCACTGTGGGAACCACCAGACATGTCCCCATGCCAGTGTGCACATGCACCCCTGGGACTGCTATGTAGCACATGTGGCATGCACTGCAGGATCACAGTGCTGGCAAATGCATTTACAGGGGTGACGTGTGTGAGGGGTGGCCATATGACATGACGCTGTACATGAATGTATGTGGGGGGAAGGGTCAAACATGAGTCATGCGCCATGTAGTGTTGTGTGTGTGTGAGACAGATGTCACCCAGAGGAGTGGAAAGCATGCCAGATGCATGAGGCAATACACTGCTCGCAAGGCATGTGCATGTGTACCAGCGTACTGGAACCCTAGCTTCAGATAGCAAGTAAAGCACACATGACCGTGCAGAAGGAGTGAACCTGTGTCATGCACATGGAGCCAGTACAAAATCATGAGATGGGCACTGCACAGCTGGGGTAGGTAATGTCTGGCCATGGCACATGTGATCCACTACACACACATGCAAGTGCCAGTGGCTGTCGATGACACACACCATGCCAAACAGTTGCCCAATGACACACAGTACCATGGCATGCCGTTGTGCAGCTCACAGCAATACCATGAGACACATAATGTAGTGCCTGCTGTGTAATGGTGCATGACTGAATGTGTGTGGCAGCAGTGGTGATGAACACTCACTATGTGTCGGATGCAGGGGTCCAGCACTGCTATTGTCCCCAACACTGAACAGACAGAACACATGTAAAGCCCACAATCATCACTCCAATTACACCGTCGTGTGTCCCACAGTGCCAGCAGATTGTTACAATAACACCAATGCCAGGTCAACTGTTGAAAATAGTGCATGACCCTACAGGAAAGTCACATTCACTATCCACATTTTTCTTACCAGGAAAGGAATCAGCATGGGCAAATAGCTGTCACATCCACGGTGGTGAACAATGTAAATGGGGACAGCTCTGTGCCCAGACATGCCCTGCAGCACAGTGAGACTACGCAGTGTGAGGTGCATGTGATCCAAGATGCCCCCAGTGTGTTGGAGTACAGCATGGAGCCACACAAAAGGGACGATGGTAGCATACCAACAATGAACATCAGCAAACCACCCAATGATGTCAACACCAACAACAGACAGATGACAACACGTGGCAACCAGTGTCAGGTTAGAGCACCAAGACGTAGTAAAGGTAACACTGGAGTCCATGCTACATAGTGTTAGCAATGCTGTGTAACGAACTGCCATTCTGGAGTCAATCATGTATGACTGTGGCAGTCACATATTGATTACACAAAGGTAACATATGTGTCATGGGTGGCAGTAGTTGTCCCATCAGAGATATGATACATACATACATCATCACACAGTGTGTCACCAGCGGTGGCAAGGCGCAACCCAAGGGAACACTGGCATTCTGCGGGATGTGCAGACCATGCTGACACACTGATGGTACCATATGGGTAAATGTGAGGTGCATCACAGTGCAGTGGACACGGCATGGCCCACCACAGCCACCATGTATGACAGAGTAGCAGCAAATGCATATGTCAGCACATGTAACCCCTGAATGCACATGCTGCAGTGAAGAGGTACACACTGTGTCCAGATGGTTACAGCCATGTGTAATGCCATATGGCCACAGAGGACAATGGGTATGTGAAACATGCCACACTGTAGTAGGGGCAACACACATGTCACAGATGTGCTCTGTGGTGAGGACAGATCAGTACCACTGTAGCACATATCTAGCATCCACAAGAGCTGATGGAAGATGAATGACATCCTGGCACACACAGTCTGTACTAAATACACCACCCATGACACATGTTCCCACTGTACAATTCGCCCCTCCTCCACATGACAAATGCCCGTGTGTGTCCCAGGCAATAGGGTATACCCCCACTGTACTGGCCCCTGGCACATCATCCAAAGGACGGTGCAGTGCAGCGCCACACCCATCACGAAGAGTGACAACCTAATGTGGCACCCACCACTGCATGTGCAACATGAAGTAGCTGACTGCAATGCAGCTAAAGCTGCAACACACCATGCAAGAGGGTACAGGATAATATCAGGGGTAACAGAACAGAGATGTCAGTAGAGTAGATGGGTACACAAGTGTCCATACAAGGACCCAGCACAAAGGGAATGCCATTCACATATCTGGCGCAGTCACCTCAGATCACCTGTAGTTGTCGTGTCATGTGCCGAATGGTGTGTGACAGAAGCCTCATATGAAGTTCCAGGTGTGTCACCCACTGCATCACACTCCCAGGCTACAATGTCACTGTCCCTGTGCTATCATGCCATGAACTGTACTGTGTTGTGTGTGGACATGTCACACCCTTTCACCACTACAGCTCAGTAACTCAGACTGCATGCCATGGTGTACTGTCAAATCTATCATCGAGAAGTATGTGAGGTATACATGTGTGATATCCATGTCAACAATGGCTGTGTAGCACACATTACACATGAGACATAGATAATGTGCACCTATATGGGGTCCATCCCAACATGTGCAACTAAGTGGAAGCCCTCCCCCACACAACATAAGCCACCACCGTCCATACCATCCCCCCATGAGCAGGTACAGGCATGTGTATGTGTGCAGACAAGAATGTGGGCATGCCAGGAACACTACTGCAGCAGCCACCATATGGTCCTGACCTGTCAACATCTCACTGCTGAGCAGTCATGTGTTGCACAGTACACTGCCAGACTGCACACCAGTGTGTGAGGTGACACACTAGTGGCCCAGGCGGTCCACTTCAGTCACAAGGCATATCTGGTAGTAATGTCAGGGGAGTGCAACAGCCACACATGTAACAACACACTCCCTCAGATAATGGTGTCTCTGCAGCACTGTATACACAGGAGAGATACCGATGTACAGTCAGTGTCACCCTGGCACACATGGTAATGCTTGGGGTCAGCCACACACCATGCAGACCCAACAATGGCACAACATCACAGAGACTGCAACGTGGACCTGCATCATATCAATGGACAATGAGCCATGCCGGTGTGCGTCATGCACACATATCCCATGTGCCATGTAGGCAAGCAACTGAACACAGACACACAATGCCCCCCTTGGGTCAGCCTGACATCAGAACAGTACTGTAACACACAACAAACCAACAAACAGTCCACCAAACATGCCACATGCCCACCCCCACCCCTGGTCTGTGTACACATGCAAGAGGCCAGCATCCATGCCTGTGGGGCATACTCAGGGAACGCACGTGTCGGTCCTGAACACCAATGTCTGATGTGTGACCCAGTAACCTAGGTCACCTAGGTCCCCAAAACATGTACACATCCACATGTCCCCTCTGAAACATCACATGATGGATATGTCTGCAGTTGCAATGTACAATATATACTGTGGGTACAACCAACACAGTTGTATGTCACCCAGGACTATGTTGCTAGTCATCAGCCCTAGAACATATGTGCAAACAAAGGACATGCCCATACCGGCACTATCACTGCATGACCCCACAACATAGCCCATGGCGCATGTATCGGTCATGTACATGTGCCTGTTACCACCACCATGTACAAACCAGCAGCATGTGTCTGTTGGAGGAACTGGTATGCCATGACCAGCACCCTTGCACTGGTCCCACACCCTGAAACATCAAACACACACGTGCAGCACAGTGCAATTGTACCACACACTTGGTAGCCCTCAGTCCACCACTGGCCTCGCATGTGTAATGTCATGTACACCAGGTATTGCTACTGTGACGGTGAAAGGTGTGAGTAGCAGCATGTTGGACATGGTGAGATGGTGCATCTGTTGTGCATGATTGCATCCTGCCATCCCAACCATTACCAACGTGTAAACACAGCTGTCAACACCCATGACTGTGAGCATGATGATCATCATGGGAAATGATCCACAGTCACACAGAGCTGCATGAGTCATAACCCACAGTGCCACATGGTGTTCCAGTGCACAGCAACAGCAACTGTGCTTAGGTGTCACAGTATGCTGGGAATGACATGTGGGAGCCACACAGCAGCCATGCCATACCTGTTGAATAGCACATTCAAAGCGCACAATGTAATACCAGCATTGGTAAGGATTACTTGTTGGCAGTACACCACTGATGCAATGGACAGACCACTCTGATGTCTGTCAATACTATGCCAAAGCATAGCAACAGGTGTGCCATGTGTGCCAACCTACAGTACACATGTGCTGGAAACAGGCCCTTCCCATAGAATTACATCTAAGCACAGCTGATAGTGTTGCATGCACAACAACATACACAATGTACAGGAACATATGGCTGGCCTATACAATGTACACACTGACATGGCAACAACCCCTCGGGCAGGAGTGGCCAACCTACATGGTCACATGGTGACCATGGACTGCCAACTTGCAGGTATGAACATGTACAGCAATGTTCCCAACACACCACCCCTATGCACTACACGCATTGTCACCCTGTAGTGCGCATATACAACCAGCAGTAACATTCAACATGCCAGAACACATTGTGTGTATGACCTGTACATGAGTCACCTTACCACTAGGTACATGGTGCAGTCACAGCCATAGTATGGGTATTGACTGTGGCCTGTGACCAGTGTCCATGTGCCTCCCCAATAATGGGCACTGTATACAGTCTGTGCAGGTGAGGAACACGGTAATGGACAATAGTGTACAGAGAATGACACAGTGACCCACGCAACACATGGGAATGCATAATAGCCTCTGTAACACCATGTGTAGGAACCGGTCCAGAGCTGCAGTGTACATGTAGTGTACAGACCTGTTGCACACAAATGACATGTGATACAACAGACATGACGACCCATACCCCTCTGGAAGGGGGATGTACAGAGTGGTACAGCAGTAGTGTACAGCCATTCATTCACATTCTACAGTACCATGTTGTCAGTTGGTCATCTAACACATACTGCTACACTTGTATCATCCAGGTGTCCAGGTGAAGAAACACATGGACGACAAGGCCTTCACCTGCAACCCGACTGGTGGCACACTTGCGGACATACTTGGAGACAAGGGAGCAGTAATGGACAGTCCAGATATCAGCAGTGTTGACAGTGACAAGGACATCGACAATGGCCTTGATAAAGTGGATCCAGAGTATATTCCCATTGATGCCACTGATGACCACACTGACACAGAGGATGGAACTGATGACCATGGAAACAGGTGTGTTGACAATCATAGTGGGATGTGTTATCAGCACTGACATGGACAGAACAAATGCTGCCACTGCCGGTGGGCACTCTGCACCATACCAGAGAGGACTAGCAAGTGACTGGATCCTGCCTGTAGGTTGCCATCATCAGTAATGCACATACCACACACAAAGGTAGAAAGACCTGAATCTGGCACATGTTGCCATCATGACCATGTATACTGCTGAGAGCCTGTGTATGATGGTACTGCGCAGTGAGGGTAGGAAATGTAGCATGTAGATGATGCAGTAGCAAAAAGGGCATGGATCAGGGGAGAAGACAACATAATAGCACAACAAGGTGAATAGCATCACTGGTGCAGGT
Organism: Neoceratodus forsteri; assembly: GCA_016271365.2. NCBI lineage: Eukaryota > Metazoa > Chordata > Ceratodontiformes > Ceratodontidae > Neoceratodus > Neoceratodus forsteri. The sequence continues at coordinate 1,271,520,248 of CM057450.1, read as the reverse complement.
GGGTCAAGTACCACATGACATTGGAGCACGAAGTTTGGGGTAACACCACACAAATGTGTACAACAGCATGTCACACAGAGGACGTCTGTGTTGTCCATACACATACTGTGTAGCCAGAGAGTGACCCCCATCACCGCCATCACACACTGTGAATGCACAGCTGAGCGACTGTCGGGATGGCCGTGACCACAGTGTAGGCAACACAATGCTGTGATATGGTGTCTGGAACAGCAGGCAGGTGTGTAGAGGGGAATGATCTGTCATGTATGTGTCACCTGTATGCAGCAAGCTGTGTGTCCCTCGCCCTGATGACTATGTACTGGGTACATGGCACATGCACCTGATACAGCATCCCACATACACATATATGTCTGGGACCAGTACAGCTGTCACTGTTGTGTCACTGTGGAGACCAGCAGGTTTGAACCATGCCAGAACATGTTCTTGGCACACCTCAGGTGTGCACAGCAGTGATGTGCTGGGTCATGGACATCCTCAGTCTGGGCTGCATATGTGGTGATCCATCACACAGAGGACTACTACATGTGCAGGTGATGTGTGTTATGGATACGTGTTCCAGGACACATCTGCAGCACAGTGCAAGGTGCACACAGCAGGATGCAGAGGGCACAGTCACTGCACAGCAGCAGGCAAGTGACCCAATGTCAATGGCAACATGTGTGTTGCCGTACCACCAACAGTGTATGTGAAATTGCAGCCTGCTGTATACTGCATGTCATGTGATATGTGGACATACACTCCAATGGTAGTACATCATCACATGCAAGTGTAGGCAGTCAACGACCATATATCTGTGGACACACATGGGACTGCCGACACCGTCATGTGCCCCTTCCTATCATAACACTGTGTAGCCATCCCTGCAATGGGTGACACATACAATGACACACTACCAGTGACCATCGTCGCTGACCCTAGCAATGTATCAGTGTCACCGTCCTGTGTTAGGGTGCAGTCAGAGCAGGCATCTGTATGTCATGCAGTGATGTCATTGCGCACCATAGGTGATATCACCTGTCCATGCCAGGTTGTGTGCTGGTGTAGCCATGTTGTGGGATGAAGATATCCAAATGTGCAAGGTGAACCATGTCAGAAACATCCCATGACATGCATCCATAGCTGTACACTGGAGCAAGGCAACCATGAAACCCACTGCCACTGTGGTATGCAGACACACAGACCACGTAAGCAGTGCCATAGTAGGGAGGACCTAGGATGACAGTGTACCTGTGGGTGCACTATGTCTGTCAACCTGTGGCCTGTGTTGTCATCTGAACGCCTGTACCCATACTGCACAATCAATATGCACCCTGCCCTGCCCATTGGTGAGTGCAGCACCACTGGCAGTACATGAATCACAATGCAGTACCATCCTGCCCAGTGTTTGCACAGAACAGGCTGCGGGCATGCAGAGCATGGCCATGTACAAAGGCAACACATGACATCATCCAGCACTGGTGGTCTCAGCATAGCCGAACCATGTGGTGTGCATGTTGGAAACACCATGCGGATCATGTTGTGATCAGGTGGTGCTACATGTGTGACATGCTGTACAACATAGGCCTTCAGCTGTGTATGTGACACATCTATGTGCCATGACAGGCAACATCTGTGTCACAGGAGGCAGCTTGTGTGTTGGCTGCTAGTTGCCCACATCTGACAGAACACTGCATTGGACAGTTGGACTGCTGTGTCCATGCTGTACATTTGGAGTATGTCATGCACCGGATTATCGTGTTGTAGTACAATGTTATGTACATCCATGTCTAGACTGTACACCTGTGAGTCAGGGGCTCCCTTGCAAAGGTTCCACGTCAAAGATACAGTAGGAGTGACAGGGGAATGTCAAATAGTGATGCTATGGGACACAGATATACAGAACAAGCCACACAGCAGGGATCATATTGGCCAGGAACATGCCCATTGACCGCACAACAACCATACCTATGAATCAAGCCAGCGGATGCTGGAGATATCACCTAGGTCAGGGAGTAGATTATGTGCAGCCCAAGACACATGGGAGCGGACCAGCAGTGTTGCTGGTACCCGTCACAGCACATGTGATGCCCATGCAGTACACCATCAACCTGCCATTCACCTCTGAGTGTGTGAAATCACAATGGACCTAGTTTGTAGGGATAGTCGGTGGTGGATAGCTGCATGCCACAGGCACCCAATGGAGTCTGCATAGTACAATCCACGTTACTGCACATGTTCATGTACTCTGACCATGTTTCCTTTCCTCTGCAGCAGTAATGAACATGGCACAGATGAGACATTGCTGACATATGATGAGCCAAAGTACTTGGTGTATGAGTCCCAACTCCTGAAACTGTTCACAATGTGTCATGTGTGCCTATCACCAACAGTAGGATGCATATCATACAACTGTGGAACTGCAATCACAGTGAGCCAGCAGTGTGCAGACTGTGGACAGGACACACACTGATCCAGCCAGCCGTACATCCGAGAAATGCCTGCTGGAAACTTGTTCTCTGCAGCCATGCTATTTTCTGGGCAAATGCCAAGTAAGATCATCAGGTTATTCAACTTCCTCAATGTGCCCACGATTGCCATTGGCACATATTTCAAACATCAAAGGATGTACCTTGAGCCCACCGTGTACACAGTTTGGAAGAGCCAACAACAGGAGATGATCACAACACTCAGGGACATGGAAGGAGGCCTGGTACTGGCAGGAGATGGCCGATCAGATAGCCCTGTCCACAGTGCAAAGTGTGGTGCATTCATGGACATAGAGCAGAGAATCAGGAAGGTTCTGGATATTCAGGTCGTTCAGGTATGTTCAGTCAGATGACATGTCAGGGTAGCAGCTGTGTGGGTGTCGCACAATCAGAGGTTGAACAGTGATCAACTAGATGTGCTGTGCTGGGCTGTCAGAACACCGGAGGGGAACATCACATGCCCAGTCCTGATGTCAGTCCATGTCCATACTCTTCCATGATGATGTTGCAATGTATCCCATGGATGGACAGCAAGACACACATGCACCCACAACACTAGGGATGGTCTCAGTGACTCACTTGCATGTCTGGCATCACAACAGTACCTGTTGTCACAGTGGCAGTACAATGATGGTTGGTCTGTCATAGCACTAGGATCATGATATCCAATGACCTGCAACATACAGGCAGGTAAGGATGTATCCAATGCAATCATTTGACATGGCAACATGATGCACCACATGCATCACACACACGTACCACCTGAATGGGATCCCATGATCTGAAATGCATCCCTGGTGCACAGCCAACATGTGTGAACAGACTGCCATCCCACATAGTGCCTTAGAGTGCCCTGAATGCAGTCACACACTGTGTCTGTCTGATTGACATATAAGGCATGTGTCACCACAGTGTCACTGATGTGCAGTAACAGCATGTCATCCCCATCAGTCCACTGGATCTGTACCCACATGTCACAGTTGCCATGCAACAGGTATGCATTGTTAGCCTGCCCTATCTGTGCACCACAAGTAATGTGGGCACATACCAACATATAGTAATGTTGACATCCCTGTGCTATGATCCGCACCACATGTGGGGTACGTGTATGCAGTCTATAGTTGTGTGCCAAAGGCATGTATGCCTATGAGTTATGTATGGGACCATGCAACAGCGTAATGCCAGGGAACAGGGTGGATGTCCCATGTCATGTACAGCATTGCCAGGTCAACATCACATAGCAAGTTGGTACACCCTCAAGGTCCTGTAGGCACCACACATCACACATGCGCCAACTGCAGCACAGACCACCACTATGTACCAATCACTAGTATGTCCAGCAGATAATGTCCTTACACCAGCAATACCATTTGACATGTACAATGTGTTGTGCAGAGTAATGAAGTGAAGAATAGCGCATGGTGTGAGCACGAGGGTCTCAGAAGGGTGGTGTCACACCTAAGGGACGAGAATGAACTACACATTGATGTGGTGATCACAGACCACCATCTTCAGAACCAGAAATGGATACGTGAACACATGAGTGACACATCCCATTACTTCTACATCTGGCACATAGCCAAAGGTACTACACGGTCCCTTCCATGTCACCAATGTCAGACGTTGTAGGCTGTATAGTCACATCATGTCAGCATGTTGCTCTTAGTAAACACTATCAACCCCACTCTGCCCTTCTGCAGGTGTGGTGAAGAAGACTGACTCTGCATCAGCACAGAAGGACTGCTCCGACATGTCCCTTTGGAAGCAATCAAGCATGAATCACCTGTACTGGTCTGCAGTGTCAACTGAGCAAGGGGACGGTGAACTGATTGTTGCCAAATGGCAGTCGGTGATGCACCATATCAACAATGTTCATGTCAATCTTCCCATTCCACGTTACCAACAATGTGCTCATGGTCCCCCTCCACAGACAAGACAGGGATAAGGAGTGGCTACCACACAGTAAGGTGCCTGGCAGGGCCACCACAGTGTTGTGCAGCATGACATCGGTCAATGGTGTGGTCTTGTGGACAACCCCTGTCACACCAGCCATGCATCACACCAGGGACCCGATCAATCTGGTCATTGATGAATGTGTGGAGTGGACTGGGTGGGCCACATGATGGTTGTGTGCGTATAACATAACCTGGCACTGAACACTGGACACTGTGTGTGTGTGTTAGCAGGGTGGATTGTGTGTGGCAACATGTGTCCCCCAACATGTGCTACAGTCGGTGCCCTGACCGATGGGTGGTCACCATGGATTGCGATGTGGTTACATGTTGGAGGGCACATGTGTGTGCTGTCATATCAACAACACCAGTACACCTGACCTGCAATGCCCACACCTAAAGGCCGGGAGCATTTTGGACATGGTGACGGTGTCCATGGACATCACGTTGTGTGAGGAATGTACCTGTGGCAACATGCGTGGTGACATCATCCACACTACCATGCCATTACCAAGCACACACATGGTTCATGTCCATACATGTGTCACATGCATGTGCAATATCCCTGGTCATGTGGCACATGTCTGGTGTACATGGCAGTTAACATGACTGAGGTCTTGTGTGCAGTCCACATGTGGTGTGAATGGCTCACAGAGGGAAGGATGCATGACACTGATAGTGTGTGTGTGTGTGTGTGTGTGTGTGTGCGCATGTGTGTGTGTATACATCGCAGTAGGACAGGTATGATATGGGTATGTGGCTGGTGGAATGGCCAAGGTGGGATACAGCTAGCAACGTGATCTTTGGCATGCTGCTGGGAATGCACTTGGTGACTGTTGCGCCTGCTCTAGTGAGGGGTCTGTACAACCGATGGCACTCTGACTACATGCTGACCATCACTGCATGCCGATGGCACTATCACCAACATGGCCACAGTCACATGCACAACCATACACACAGTCCGGATACATGTGCCACAGTTGTCTGGTGTACAATGGGTCACAGTGTGGATCAGTTGTGGCTCGTGTCATGCCTGTGGATCCAATGTTGTGAACGCACATCCTATATTGGGATGGTTGAGATAACTGCTGTGACATGTCTGCCTTCCCATTAAAGATAGTAAAGCATCAGTGAAACTGGATGGAATCCTGAACTCCAAAGTGTTACTCAAGGACATAATGAGAATGTCTAGTCTGCATCAGTCATCATCCCTTGAGGCATTTCACAGCCTCATACTACACTATGCCCCAAAGCACACCTGCTTCTCTAACATGGGGATGCGTACACGGTAAGCATAGTCATCAACATGCAGCCATGCAGTCGGTCAGGTGTTGGGCACATGTGAGTGTGCTACACACTTCACTGTGTTAGTGCATGCCAGGTACGCTGATATCACACATAAGGGGACATTGATGACATCCTGTCATGACTGTTGTGTGATGCTGGCACGCACACAGTCATCGTGGAACATGTTGACTGCCGTGGTGCATACACACACTGTACTGTGGGACAGTTACACATTGCAACCTGCACATGGCCACAGGCCCCCTGATTGTTGTAATGCCCTGATGTCCACATTGTGTGTCTGCAATGCGACAGTTGATGGGTGGTACAATTTCCATGCAGTATTGTAAGTGTTAGTGATCCATTGGGAACATGTTAGTTCTGCATTGGCAATGTACCAACCATGTCTGTGGTGACCATGTTCACCTACACATCTACAGGGTGTGTAACTGCAACCCCTGTTGGCAGCAGCTGAATATGCCCAGGTAAAACACCATACTGCAAATCGTGAGACTGAGATTGACATTGTTAGGGGGAAATGTGTCCCAGAGCTACACTGTGTGTGATACACACATACCTGACATGGTGGGGGTGGGTGGATATCTTGCAAGGCCTAGCAACACAAAGGTGATGGTGTACTCCACAAGGATGCATTGTTCAAATAGTGAGAGACACCATATGTGAGCTACTTGGGAGTTAGCTGGCCAATGTTCAGGTCTGGATTGCTAAATGGTTTGTTTGGTGGTGTACAGCACCCATCATGTTGCCTGTGTGGGCATGTATGTTGTAATTAGTATGCATCATGAACACCATCAGTGCCAATGCATCACCATGGTACCCAGCAGATATCATAGGCAATGCAGTAAACAGGACAGTGTCCCCTGGCATACATATGGTACTACGTTGTGAGGCCCACTGGCTGATGGTAGCATCCCAGTCCTGGTGTGCAGTCCCTCTGGGGAGATGATGTGCCATCGACAGGGCATACACCTATGATGCCTGACAGCACATGCTGGTGCTGCACTGTTCGGCACATGTGCGAAATGGCATCCCCGCTATCCATGTCACTGTAGTGGGAGTGTGATACCCATGTAAACTTGTGGGGCCTGGTGTAAAGCGACACACCCCTGTTACCCAGTAGAGGCACAGTAGGCTACTGATAGTGACTGTGGTGCCAGGTTTGCATGCTTTACTGTCAACCAGTCCTGTTGTGCGATATCACTGTAGGTTCAGTGTCACCCACCACAGTGACAGCATGTATTGTACCTACCATTGGTGTCAGGCATACATATTCAGCAACAGGTGTCCACAGGACGGCATTCAGGGCAACAGGGTCCTAGTCCCTCTGTGCGACCTGGGTACATGTGTACAATCAATAGTTCAATGGGGTGGTGGCTTCACAGTTCAACACTGTGCATTTACTACCATGTCATGTAGTCTGTGGTGTCATGGGTATTGGGTGCAGTCAAATATCAATTGAACAGATGTCACTCACATTCCATTTGCAGGTTGTTGCTAGCTGCAATGCACTATAATGAAAATAGTGATCGCATGCAGGCTGTCACGATGGATGGAAGAAAACGTTATTCAATTAGATTCCCAAAATTGAAGAAGGGAGGCCACTCCGTAAGGAAGGATATGCTCAAGCCAACATATGGTAAGTGTTGCAGTGATCTGTACAGTCTAGTAGTGACACTGCCATGAAGTGTGTTTCCCATCATGGCAATAATACATGACTGTCCAGTCTGTGCATATGGGGTGGGAAGGGTATATATGGCTAAGCTTACTTCATGTTCACAGGGGACACTTGTGGCCTTGCCTCGTGACATGACAGTCATGGCATCCGTGATCAGTACATGTGTACATTGTATGTTACCTGATTAGTGGGCTGCAGGACGTTTGTGTAGTATGTCTGTGAGATGGAATGCTGAGACCCGTATGTCATGGATCCTCTGTACATTACAGAGGGGGTTTGCATAGCACCATGGTCCATACAAGGGTCTGGGTTGGGTGCTGTGTATGGGGATCCACACAGACATGTATGACCCTCCCAACTGTGTGACATGGGCATGGCAATGCTGTGACATGACAGCATTCACATGCCATTGACACATAGCGGATGGGTATGTGACATTGGCACATGCACCATTGTGTCATCAGGGTATCACTCAGGGACAGCAGGGTTGGTTTTGGATGCACATAGTTGTGACAAGTAGCAGGGCTACACTGCACCACTATAACCCTGCTGAGTGTCATGGTGATGGGTCCTTTATGCCTTCACTGTGGTTGTGTGTATCCTTTGTGACACGTGTGCAGTGGCTGTTGTCATATAACTGTCACACATGTATACATGGTCTGACAGCACACACCATCCAGAATGCTTCACAGGATGTGTAGTAATTGATACTGTGCATCCTGATCTGTGCATGCAGCTGTACCATGGTGATGCAGCTGTATGGCGATGGGCACAGGTTACCATTGCATGACACCTCAGGTGTGGCACTTGTGACACTACAACAGATGTACTGCAGTGTAGCATCAACACTGTCACATCCCACATCATATGTTGACCTGTCCTGCTACACACAGTGGCAGTTGACAGCATCCTGTAATGATCTGGGTCTGCACTGTCAACATCACACAAACATGCCTGTTTTGGAGCACCTACATCACCTGGGGACATTAATGCACACACAATGTCATTGACACAAGCAGATGTACCTACACATAGTCTGAATCAAACAAAAATGCAATCAGTCCTTCAGCAGCAGGATTGAAGGTGTGTGCATGACACCACATCATGTAGTGTGGAACAGTACATGCCAGACTGAGCCACACAAACATGATGAGATCAACATGCAGGGCTGAACTCTGCACAGACAGCTTGCACAGTACTCACATGTGGGGGGACACACGTGTGTTACTCAAGTGCTGCTACACTGCACAGTTACAGCACACCACACTGTCCATGGTGGGCATACAGATCAACCTGCGTGTGTGTGGGGTTTCTGTATTGTGTAACATGGCATCATGTACACGTCTTGCATGTGTGTCAACATGTCACAACTGTGTTCCACAGATGTATGTCACCTGTTCTCTGTGAGTGTCTGTTATTGTGTGCCAATTACATGGTTTGGCTGGTCCTGCTGCACAGGGTGCAAACATGTTACTACCAGATGGTGGCCCTCCCTTCAGCAGGACACAACCGTGTGACCCGATACCTATTACTCAATGACTGTCCAGTCAAGGTGTGCACAGCATGCTTCTTTGGTCAGGTGTGCCACAATGGGATAGACCACTTATGTGCATCATTGGGCACATGTACCATGTGTAACATGCACAGCACTGTGCTGTTCTCCCCATCCTGTACATCTCATTGCACACTGTTGTCGGCAGCATCAGGGTCACTCAGTTCTGATGGTCCACTGATGTGTACAACAAACCCTGCAAGGCCTACAGACAGTTCTGTAACAGTAGACGTATCACATTGCATTCTGAAAAAACACAGCAAGTGGCATACTGAGCATTGCACACAATATGAGCTCCTTTTATTGTTTGCAGTATGTGTCCAACAACACAGTCCTCATGTCTAACCCTATGTATCCATTCCCCCACAGGATTTGTCCGCACCCTGAAATGACATCTACTTGTCTCCTACAAGGATGGATTATGCAATGTTGATGGATCCACTGCAGCCATCAGAGCTTCACTTCCAGGACCCCTCTGTGCACTGTTGGACCACCCCATCAAAGCAGAAGCTGTGGCTGGTTTTGTCAGTCGCTTCAACATCTGGACAAACATAGGCTGAACAGTAACTGAGCTAGGCGAACTGAAACCATCGGTACATGTTGTTGTCATCTGGAAATGTTGAACGGATTTCATGCACAGCACAAGATGGTAGTGGGACACGGTTGTGGCGGCCTAAACATCCAAAACACCATCGCACCAACTGTCGGTATGAGATGTAACAATATCGTCTGCAAAAGACAAATGCAACACATGAGTGCACTACATTGTACAAGTGGTATCTCAGGACATTGACATGCTGATGACTGCTGCATGTCTAGCTGGCTATCCTGCAATGTGCACATGGTTACCTTCCTGGCATCGTGCATGTGGCATCATGCACTGTGTCCCCTAACATGACCAAGTCACACAACGCTCCATTCCCATGGCTAAACTGCCTCAGACCCCTCCTTCCTCTCACCAGCCTCACACAGTGCACACTCTACAGTGCAGATGATGGACAACAGTCAACGATACAGTATGTCTACAGTGACACATGTGCCACTAATACATGTGTGGGGACATCATGATGGCTTGAACCTGGACTCTAGAACATTACATGGCATATGACACACCCAATCCCTGGCTTCATTGTTGACTGTACCCTGTATGTTGCACAGGCACTGGTCACCAACATCACTGATGTGCAGTGCACCTGACATGCACACATGTGGCTTTCCCCATGACATGGCCACATGTATTGTTGTTGCCACCATGGGAGCTGTATTGACAATAGCACAGCATCATATGATGGTTCCAGAATGGGCACAGTGATGGGTCTCACTCACACTGCCACATAACATGTTGTGCATATGCTGGGCATCACATTAGTCCTGTTTCCCAGGCCACATGTCAACCACCACATGCATTGCACCACATAGCTGCATGTGCACTGTCTTCCGCACATGGAACAGGATGGATGGCTGCCATACACTGTGTCACATTAGAACATTGGCATGGTGAACACCCACCTCATGTATGACACTGTCCTGATAGCCATGGTAACCAGACTGTAGCTGTCAGCATGTGTGCCCACCCTTACCTGTCACCACATTGTCTACTGACCCTCAAACACATTGCTTACCCGATACCTTGGACATGGATGTTGCATTCTGTAACCTTCCCTGCTGGACTGCGTAGGGAACAGTGACAGCCAGTAGAGGGCCCAGTGGTGGGCAATGGGTGCAGCTAAGCCCCCATTGTAGGTTACATTGTTGCATCTGCAGTGTACATTGTTGTTGATGTGTGCTTTCCTGATTCTACTATTGTTCATATTCTAGGCTATGGAGGACAGTTACATTGTCTATCACATGTTGTGGTGAAAGGGACACGTTCAGACTATATGGGGGACACGGGATGTGTTCCATTACCGTGCAACTCAGGGCTGCACACCACGGCAGCACCCAAGCCTAGTATACTGTGCTATGTTATTGTCACTACAATCTGCTGTATGGAATACCTTCACCCTATTGTACTGAATGCTCACATTGTATTACTTGGCTCATTCTGTGCAGTGTCTACGTCTGTACTTCCTGGACGTGGAGCGTGTCTACATGGATATCGGACACAGTGGGTTGTACATCTGATAGTGTCTGTATATACAGTATGTACATGACTGCATAGGACACCCATTGCATGATCCTGGAACCACCACTGCTGACAGCATGCCTGTTGAACACTGTATGTGTGACATGATGTGATTCGGGTATCATGTTGTATGTGATGGTGCCAGTGGTCCCATTCTGCCCAACAACAGTGTCATGGTAGGCATCAACTGGTACTGATGTGCAGGCTGCATCTGTAGACCATTATGTGTTACACACATAGCATTGCGTGGTGCTCATCTTGTTGTGACACAGTCCTCTGTACTGTGCCTTGTTGGACTGTGACACTGTGTTGACATCAGTCACTGGCATGCGTAGGATGGCAGCCTTTGTACTGATAGGTCCTCAGGCCCATCATGATGCCAGTGCAACTGACATATGGTGCACCGGGAGGGGGGCCTCCAAGGGGACGATATACTGACTGTTGGGCACTTGCATATGCATGTCTTGTGTGAGTCAACCATCTCCCATCCTGCCATATCACATGGTCATTGCCACTGTCATGTGTGCTACTGATGCACACTGGGCAGCTCAGTTTCCCTCACAGTACACATCTTGCCTCACCACCAGGTTGGACTGGTGCAGACCTCTGTCATGTGCATTCCCAACTGACACTTGTACATTGCATGTGTGCTGTCTGTGTGTCTTCCTGTTGTGGTGTCATGACTTCATGGTACAATTATTACACAGGTAACACACACTTGCTGTATCCACACACTACATCTACATGTGCCATGGGGATGTATCCAGCTACACACTCCATCAGCATGTTACCACAGGATGCAACTGACACACTTACCACTGTGGTTGTGTACTATGACCAGGGCCCCTACTTTTCTGCGGCACAGTGGGACCAAGTTCTGCGGCAAGACTACCATTTGCCACAGAACGTCTGCGGCGGTGGTTTGTAATTTCTGCGGAAATTCTGCAGCACTAACAAACTACCACATCACAGTGTCAGCTTGTCATCCTGACTTCACTTTCATGGCAGTGGTTATAGCAATCAGGATGGTGGAAAGCACAGTAACACTAGTTCAAAAAATAACAGACTTATAAAAATGATTTTATGCCTAAAAAAGCAAAACAAATGTCTCTCCCTTAAGGTCCTAGCCTGTTGCATAAATGACATATGGAGAGGGGATCTTATGTGATAAATAAGGTATTTCTATATGCATGCTATCTATCCCACTAATGTGGTTTCCACTGTCTATCACATATATTTGTATGTGCTTTCTACACCACTCATGAGATTCCCACTGTGTATCACTTACATACTTATATGCAATCTGTAACATACATACAAATATGTGTGTGATGAGAGAGACAGGGATACTGTGTGTGTGTGTGTGTGTGTATATATATATATATATATATATATATATATTATTTCCATGAACTTGCATCCTCATTCATACAGGTCCCATTGGAAATGGAATAGAGGAGTTATTGCAAAACTAATTTTTGATGCCAACCTGCTTTCCCTGACACACTGCGTAACACCATCAGGCCATGACATGCATGTGAACCAATTGTGAGATACAGTTCTCCGGCCCATCACAATGTGTCCACCATGTGACAGAACACTGCACCATACCTTGCCAGGCTCCGAGCAGTGATGAGTTCCACCAATCCTTGTGCTGCCGAGCCAGTTCCCAGAGCTAATCTCTGAACCTGAGTTGCCGTCACGGAAACACAGCATGCTACCCTCTGGCCAAACAGCTGTCCCTGCACACAACATTTCTCAATAACTTTTGGGTGATTCTATCAACTAATGACAATACGTAATCAATAACCATGGCAAAAATGCATACAGTGCAATTATTTATTTAACAGGTCTGTTCTTTCAACAGGTCTACACATTATTATATTTCACTTTTCTGGGCACAATTACTTTATTTTTCTTAAAAATTTAGGCAGTTAAATTCATTTTACCAGTTATTCATTTCAGATGGCATCTCTATACCCGAAAGGCACAAATAGGTCTGTACAAAGTGAGGTATGGACTTAATAGGTCTGTGCTATTGACAAGGTTTTGTTTAAGTTGACCCTAGTGCAATAATGTAAGACTGAAAATTGTATTAGGCTGTAGTGCAGGCTGAGCAAATACCATGCATGATGTGCCGTGCCACCGTCTCTGGCAGTGGGAGCTGTGGTAGATAAGTGACTGTTCATTTCTGCTGCAGAATGCAGCCATTTTATTAGCTAATCTATGATGTTATAGCAATGATAACATCACATTCTGAACATATAGGGGGTTTTGGATATAAAAAGAGGGGAAGGGAATCAGATTCTATGTATAAACAGAAATATTAATAAAAAATCACCAAGAAGAGTGAATTCTGCGGCACCGCAGAAGTTCTGTGGTAGATTACAAGTTCTGCGCAAAATTCTGCGGCCGCAGAATTCTAGGGGCCTTGACTATGACTGGACACTATACAGCATGCTGCACCTGTTATGTGTGGTCCAACAGTCACCTTCATGTTTCCGCAGTTGTGTTCATCTGTGTAGTAGGTGCCAGTGATGTTATGTCACACAACAGCATCGTATGTTACAGTTTGTGCCGCCAGTCATGGGACGTGCACAGCATAGTACAAATCATGTGTGATGATACTTTGTGTACACATTTACTGTGTCAACTGCATGTCTCTAAGATGCACACCTTTTCCTGTCACAATAAATAAGTTTACTCACTCATGCTGGAATTGCATTTTGTCCTCATCCTGTGGATACTGCTGTCTGAATTGATAGTAGGCAGTCTCAAGCACCCAGTGATCTTTGCAGACTCCATGGAAGCCTGGATGCCATGTGATGCAGGACACTGGATCGCCCTCACGCCTCACCTTCCTCATTGTAGTGCTCAATCTTGCGTTGGAACTGTTCCGACTTCCTACAGCATATGCTCGATATCCCATCATCCATTGGTATGCACTGTCCACATGTGCACCTGTTAGGTGTGATAAGGGTATCTGTGAGGTTAGGGGCCAACCTTGGCATGGTGTACAGAAGTACTACAGTGAGTGACTTACATTACACAATGACATGACACATGACTACCTTAGCCCATTATCCCAGGTGTGTGTCACTGTGTTACGTGGATCCTTGATCTACACAGATGGTGGTTCACCTGTATGTATGTTGCTCAGCATAACATCATCAGCCGCAGCACCTGTGCATGCCACATGCAGCCATGTACAGCCAGGGTCTGTCAGCCAGCATGGTACATGGCCTGCACAATGGTGCAGCACTAGTTAGGCCGGCATTGGTGTTGTATCCAGGCTGCAATTGTCTGGGTACAGAGCAGGCAGGGCTGTGTCCACACACAGTGATCATTATTCCGTCACATGCTGTCTGGACATGTGTACACTGCTGTGTGGTGTGCAGCACTACTGAACATCCCACAGGTGACTGGACCACTATACACCTCCCCTGTTGCTCCACCAGGGACAATGCCATATGCTGGCCTGTGGCGACACTCTCAACAGAGATGAATCACTGCCATTGGGGCACTCAGTACACATTTCCACAGTGGACCTCAGGTCATAGTACACACACCCGTGCATGTTTCCATGGTGCCACACATGGTTCCACAGACATTTACACATTGTGCCAGCCTGTCACTCAGCATTTCAGTTACGTATGGGGACTGACCCACTATGCAGTGAGTGCTGCATTACTGAGTATGTGCATCCAGTGTCATATGCTGACACATTACTACAGAGCCATGTTGGACAAATGATCATGGTATTGGTTGTCCAGTACTACACACTGAGGGTGGTCATGTCACGATGGCTTCCCCTGCTTCTCTGATTGTGTTTAGGACATGTAGGGTTGGTCACAGCACCCTCTGTGTGGTGAGGATTGCTGTACTGTACACCAGTGGTGAGAGTATAGTTCTGTTGTGCATCCTATGAACATTTGTCAGCTGCAGCGGTGCAGATGCAGTGCTACCGATACAGTACAGGTGTGTCATGTACACTGTTGGTTGTACTGTGTAACGCTCTGCAGTCTGCCACTATGGGTGTATATTGACAGGTTATGTGCACCTCAGTGCTTGTCGAGTTACATGGTGCTGGGATTTCAAATGGGAGTAAGGGATGTCTGTACATTGGAACACACCATGTCTGGCATGTATGTGTAGTGTGTGCGGCGCCATGATACTGACAGCCACATTCCTGCTCTACATGGGAGTGTTGGTGTTGTGCTTCACAGTCCACATGCATCTGTGACATGTGGGCATGGCATGAGGGCAGGTAGGGAGTCAGCTCTGGTCCCTTGTGTCCTGTTACATGTTGTGATCCACAGGTGCATTAGGCATGTAGCAGCCTCACAGCTCGTGTGTGTGTGTGTGTGTGTGTGTGGCACTGTATTGCTCCATGGCAACTTTCCATCACAGGTGCCGGCAGGCCCTGGCTTCACAAGCTCCTGTGCCATACTACAAATGTGGTGGCCACATGGCTACCTATTGTAGTCACACATGTGCATTCAGGGACTTGGCTAGTGGGCTCATCCTGTACTCACTGATGGTGGGCAGTACAGTGGGGGTATGTTGTGGGTCCTCTGGGACATCAGGGGCATGTATGGGGTACACCTTGGGGGTTGCTGCAGCTGATGAGGGGTGTGGACATCAGGGGGCACTTGGGGGGACTGGTCAGTGGGGGACTAGGGGGTGAGGCAGGGTGGGACTGCTTCACTGTGAGTGATTTGTATCCCTGGATTGTGCAGCCTCCAGACCTGGTAGCTGTTGCACCTGTGGGGGTGGTTCAGAAGGACTCTGATGGGTGGGTGGGGCCACCCATGACATGTCATGGGTTGGTGGGATGGACTCTGTGGGACTGGGTGGCTGGACCAGTGTCGTGCATGGGCACAGCTTCACGGGCACACTCCACTGCCGCTGGTCAGGCTGTTCTAGTTATTTTGTATGTGCCTCTGTCATGTGGTCTGTGCATGCATGTGCACATGTCATGGACACTGCAGTGTGTCCCCTTGTGTGTGGCACATACAGGGCACTGTGCTGACTACTGGTGTCATGCTCTGTCTGCTCCATTGCACATTTGTGTACTGCCTGCTGCAGTCATCACATATGTGCTTCACTGCATCTTACATCATGGTGCCATGTACGTTTCGTACAGCACACGACGCCATGCACCACCACAGGACTGTACATTCCTCCTGTGTCAGTTGTCCACAGACTGCATTCACATCATCACCATGACCTGTCCACACACGTGTTCCAGTCAGGTGCCTATTGCATCAGTACACAGTGTGTACTGTCAGACCACTCTCATTGGTGTGACCAGTGCCATGGCAAGGTTGTCATACACAGCAACTGGACTGTCATGTGTGCAACCAGTTGGCAGCCACGCATGCCAGTTGTGCACTGTGCCAACCCCTACTGTCAACAGTGGTATACACAACTGGCTCACATACAGCATTTCCCCACTGATGCCACCTTTGCCTATCAGTTGGTGTACACTGCCACAGTCCTGTCTGTGCATATGTCCTGTCATGGCCTGCACCTCATCATCACTGGTGGTGCACAGTTGACATACCCTCACCATCTGCACTGCAGACACGGGACTGGCATGCATGCCTGACTTGCTCCCAACATGCCAAGACCACCACTGCACACATGACACAGAGCATGTTGCACCACATCCATACTTGTGGAAGGGCTCACTGCTTGTTTGCATACACATGACACTGTTACGTGGTACAGTGTGTTACACTGCAAGTGTTTAGGTAAAGGCTGTTCATTACAGTGCAGGGTGGTGGGGTGTCACACATGCATCTATGCCATGGTACATGGTGCGTTACCACACCATGGTGGTGGCTATTTGTCTGTCAGACTGAACACAGTCCAACATTACAATGCCTGTGTCCAACATGTTACATCACTGTGCATGTCACTACCATTGCTATCACATCCGCTACATACACGACACATTGTCCTGCCTGTTCATTGTGGTGTTGGAATGTATTGTATCACAGCCACCCAAAGTCATGGTGTATCATGCCTATGTATGCCACAGCCACCACCACACTGGCGTCACATATGTGGGTGCTGCCTTTGGTCATGGGGGTACGGCAGGAGTGTTGCAGGTGTGTACTTGCTTGGGCAGGCAGGTGTGCGCTGTCATCCCCATGTAGTTTCTGTGGGTCTCATGTAGTCTTAGGTGTCTCCAGGTGCCATTCGTGTGGCATTGCCATGGCCATTTTGCCCTTCCACAGGCATCTGTGTGGTCAGCTGGAGCCTTGTACCAGTGCAGCTTTGCACATGCAGGATTTCATGCGAACGCAGTCCCACATGTGTCCCCTGGATGTGGTGCACATGTTGTACAACACATCTGTATACAGGGTGGACTACTGAGGCCAATACCGCACATGCCACTGGCTGATCCATCCGTGCAGCGTGGTACTGCCATGCACGGTACGACATACATGGACAGTGTCATTGATGTACGGCAGTCAGGTAGTTGTGGTTGTACCTCCCCTGGGTACCCATGGGGGCTGTCTGTCCACTGCTGTTTCTGTGTTGGGTGACTCTGTGATACCCCTGTGGTGATTGGTGTGGTTCTGGGCAGGTGGCATATCCTGCAGCTGCACGGGCACCCCTCAGGGATGCAGCATGTCCCCTTGTGCATGTACTGTGCCCACAGTTGTGTACAGACATGTCCTCTGTGTTCCATTTGGTGTGTCTATGTAGCCATTTGTACATATCCCCCAAGATACTGTCTGGCACTGTTTTCTGTATGCTGCTGTTGTTGTATTGCTGTTACTGATACCTGTGCCCGATAACAGCTGACCTACACTTCAGCCTGTCATGTGACATTGCTAGCATGTGCCATGCCTCATCTGGACTCATGTGACCTGTGGCAATGGTGGCTGTTACATCATACAACACAGACCTGAAACTGCATCACACTTGCCAGTCAGTGTTGCCGATTCTGTCAGCATTTAGCTCACCCTCATCTTCACTGTCAGTCACCTGGACTGGCCTGCATGCTGGTGGTTCAAAGCGATATGGAGGGATCTCTTGTGCATCTTGTGCCTCCTCTGCATTTGATGATGTGCCTGACGCATTGCTTTTGGTGTCTGACTGTTCATCCTCAGCATGCGATGAGGTGTCTTGGCCATCACCGTCATGCTCTGACTCTTCATGCTCATGTGTCATGTTGCCGCTCTCCTGTGTGGATGCATTGTCATCTTCAGTGAATGATTCATCATCCACAGAGGACATTGCTATATACTCCCTGTAGGAGACATGAGCGACACACTGTGACCCCCTCTTGCATGTACATTGGTTTTGTGCAGACTATACTCTCCCCCCTTTACCACTGGGGAACAGTCACATGCATGCATCCAGCATTTGCCTATATGACAAAGATGGATGATTATAAGACTGCATATAAAACTGCAGCTAAAGAGAAGACTTCTACTCCCCAAAAGCAACAAGCTAGGGAAGCCAGAGGTAGTGGTCAGTATAGGCCATTCTTCCAGCCTCTGGCTTATCCCCAATACCAACAGCAGAGAGGTTACTTTAGGGACAGGGGCAGAAGAGGTAGCAACCGAACTAGCCCCAGCACTCAGCATCGCAACCTAAGCAGGCCCACTGAGGTGTCTGCTTGGGTCGCCTCCCCAACCCAGGTAGGGGATAGGCGGGCCCACTACCTTCAGGAATGGCAAACCATCACCACAGACAGGTGGGTCCTGGAGGTAGTGGGCCAAGGTCTGGCTCTCAGTTTCAAGCTCAGGCCAAAGCTGACAGCAAGGGTCTCCAGACCATCCTCCCCATCAGAAACAGTGTTGCTGTAAAGGGAAGTATTAAAATGCCTATCTCTGGGAACAATAGAGCCAGTTCCTCTGGCACAGAGAGGGAAAGAACTCTATTCAAGGTACTTCCTCACAATACAGAAAACAGGGGAGTGGTGACCCATACTGGATCTCAAGCACCTAAACAGGCATCTGCTGAAGCCAAAGTTCAAGATGTTGAGCCTAACAACAATCCTTCCAACCCTAAGACAACGGGATCGGTTGGCATCCCTAGATCTAAAGGATGTATACTTACACATCCCTATAAGGCAGTCCCACAGAAAATTCTTCAGATTCTGACTGCCATCAGGCCATTACCAGTTCAAAGCAATGCCTTTCAGACTTACTTCTGCTCCAAGGGTGTTAACAAAATGCTTGGCTGTGGTTGTGGCACACCTCAGGAGGCAAGGAGTGGTAGTCTTCCCTTACCTGTACGACTGGCTAATCATAGGCAGTCCCCTCAACAGGTAAGGCAGTCTCCGACACTCACACAGGAACTACTATGGTCACTGGGGTTTCTGGTCAACATAAAAAAGTCAGTGTTACGACCAGTGCAGCTTCTGGAATTCATAGAGGCCAAACAGGACTCAGTGAGAGGAATGGCTTTTCTTCCCCAGACAAGGGCAGACAGCCTGGTACCGCTATCAGGCACTTTAGCTCCAAAGCCTAAGGCCAGCCAGGCATTTTCTGCAATTGTTAGGCCACATAGCAGTCTCAACAGCTACAGTGTCAGGGGTAAGGTTTCAGATGGGAGATGTCCAGTTATCACCTCAGGCTCTACTGGCGCCAGAAAACAGATTCATTATCAAAACTGGTTCCAGTCACACAAATGCTCCTGCAAGCACTCCAGTGGTGGTTAGACATGGACAACCTTAGGCAGGGAGTTCCATTCCTACAGGAACAATCCTCCTTGGTGCTAACCACAGATGCTTCCCAACTGGAGTGGGGGGCAGACCTGGAGGAGCACACTGCTCACGTTATATGGCTCAAGCAGGAGTCATGGTTACACATCAACCTGCTGGAGCTCAGAGCAGTCTTCCTAGCACTTCAGGCATTCGCCAGGATGCTGCAGGGAAAGGTGGTGCAGGTCAGGACAGAGAACACGACCACAATGTACTACATCAACAAGCAGGGAGGCACAAGGTCAACACCCCTGTGCACAGAAACCATGAAAATATGGAGGCTGGCTTATTCTCTAAGAATTGTTTTGTCAGCAGTTCACCTACCAGGAAAGGACAATGTGCTGGCAGATGCACTTAGCAGGATAAATCAGAACCATCACAAATGGTCACTGAACAGTCAGGTGTTGCAGGTAGGGTTCAAAAGGTGGGGCACTCCAGAGAGAGACCTTTTCACAGCCCAAGACAACTACCAGCTCCCCCCAATTTTGCTGCAGGCCCCCAGTGAGGGGCTCAGTCCCACTAGACGCACTGATCTTGGACTGGACAGGGAAGTTTCTGTATGCCTTCCCTCCATTTCCTTTGCTTCTGAGGGTCCTGAACAAGCTCAGATCCCAGCCAGCTACAATGAACCTCATTGCTCCAGACTGGGCCAGGCAGCCTTGGTACTCCTTGGTTCTGGCACTATCAGTTGCCAAACCAATAAACCTCCCCAGGAAGCACAACTTGCTGACTTATTCCCAGGGCAGGATGCTATACCCCAAACTGCGGTCTCTCAGGCTTAAGGACTGGCTCTTGAGGACTTAAGAGTATGCTGACCTACATCTCTCTGAAGGGGTCATGGAGGTCCTTAGGGTTTCTAGAAAGCCCTCCACTCGGAAGACTTACACATCCAAGTGGAAAAGATTCTCCATTTGGTGTCAGAATAAGAATCTGGACCACACTCAGGTGGGTTGCCAGTGGTTCTGGATTACCTAACCCACCTTCATTCCCATGGTCTGAGACCATCCACACTAAAAGTGCAGTTGGCAGCTGTCTCAGCTTACCTGTCAGCAGGCAAGGCATCATTTCTGGCCTCAAATTCAGTGTTCAGAAAATACTTCAAGGGGTTGCTACATTTTCATCAACCACATAGAGCATCCACTCTAGTGAGGGATGTGAACATATGTATTGCACAGCTCATGCAACCACCTTTTGAGCCCATGTCATCAGCTGATCTCAAGTATATAACTTGGAAAACTGTGTTTTTGGTTGCAATCACCTCGGTCAGGAGGATTAGTGAGCTCCAGACTTTGTCCATGGAGACTGACTATATTGCATTTCACAGGGATACGATGGTCCTTAGGACCAACAATAGGTAACTCCCTAAGGTGGTGTCTCACTTCCATGTTAATCAGTCCATTACACTACCAGTCTTTTTTACAGACCATTCCTCTTTAGGGGAACACAGACTGCATAGCCTGGATGTGAAAAGAGCTATCAGCGACTACCTGGAGCATACAAAAGGCCACAGAGGGGACAAGACCCAACTCTTTTTGACCTATGGGGAAGTAGGAAAAGGTAAACCAGCCACGAAGAGGTCCATAGCAACGTGGATTGTGGCATGTATCCAATTCTGCTATGGCAAAGTGGTCAAGCAACCCCCACAGGGGCTCTGGGCCTACTCCACCAGAGGAACAGCTGCATCAATAGCAGCTTCAGGGGATAACCCTTTGCTGGTAATCTGCAAAGCAGCTACCTGGAAAACAGTTCTCACATTTACTAAACATTACTGCCTGGATACCCAGGCTAGGAGTGATGCCAAATTTGGCACAGCAGTCCTGCAGAGCCTGTTTCCTAAATAGGTCCTCTGCCTGCCTCCAAAGGCACCGCTTGTGTAGTCTGCATTTGTCAGAATACAGTAAGACTTCCTGGGGTTTGAAGAAAACATTACCTACCATAGTAATCTTGTTTCTTCCAAGGGAATCTTACTGTATTCTGAGCTCCCAACCCTCCTCCCCTGACTTCATACTGTCTGTACAAATGATGTTGGAAACCTGTGAGTGCTTACTAGTTTCTTGGGCATCTGTTGGCTTGAGTCTTAAGAGATGTTCTCTGTTATTTAAGAGGTGTTTGCCCCTTCAAAGGGGGACTGATTTGTTTAACATTCCACTATTAGCACAGGTCCTATTAATCATTTCAGCTCTGGGGCAGTCCTATGGTGAGATCATACTACATTTTTCAGAATACAGTAAGATTCCCTTGAAAGAAATAAGATTACTATGATAAGTAATGTTTTCTTCTTACCCATAGTGGCACTTTTTTTTTCCTGGAGGCTGGGAAGAAAGGGGTACTGTGACAGGGTAGAATAGGACCCTTTCCCAGTTGTTATGGAGAAAGTGTTTAAATGCAAGGATCTTTCCTTTTCTGTCTCTTCTCTGTCTGGTTGCGCAACCAAATATTCCTGTGAGACTTCGGACTTGATCTTTCCAGCAGGCTCGCAGTTCTTTGCCTCTTGCTGTCTGTTTTTCTCGCTTGCATATCTAGATCTGCTAATATAAAAATATGTGCAAATCAATGTATGGAAATGTAAGTGATACTGGGATTCCTTGTGTTTGGAAAATATGTAGCATTACTGTTGAAATGTATATAATTATAATTTGAGATGAGCTGCAATTGCTAAAAAAACAGAGATGGACACACAAAGACTGAAGGAAAATTTAATTTTATTTCTTCTTTGTAAACAGTTACACTGAATAAGTTTATTTATTATGTTACTGATACTACAAATAAATATTTTGATGAATTCTACAACTGCTCCTGGTTTTCCTATGCTTCCTGACCTGCGCCTTGATGACAGATGGTGTCAGCCTAAGTGGGATTTACGCCATGCATACCCTAAGACAGGAGTTTTATGCATTGGTACTGGACCTAGTACCAGGTAAGCATAGAGAAAGGCATGGATTCTACAGCAGGAAGTCCAGGAGTGGTTACAAGGAGAATGTCAGCCAAACTAGCAGAGACAGAAGTCCAGTCTGAGATTGTACAGCCAGCACAAGTTATGGAAAAAGAACAGGCAGTGAGAGAACCTAAAAGCCTGATGGACTTTTTCAAATGGTGGGCTATACAACAAAAAGAGATGGAGCAGCAGAGGAGAGAAGAGATGCAGTGACAGGAGCAGCAGATGAGAGAAGAGATGCAGTGACAGGAGCAGCAATGGCTGGATGCCTTGCAAGCTATCAAAGGCAGAGGATCTGGCACAGATCCAGATGAGCAACAAAGTGCAAGCAACTTAAAAGCCATTAAACTTACAAAGTTGTATCCCTCAGATGATATTGAGGCATACCTGACAACTTTTGACAGAGCTGCCACAGCCTGCCAATGGCCAAAGCAGCAAATGATAATTGAGAAGTAATAAAAAGGTTTGGAAACCTGTTTAATAAAACAGGTTCCCTCTTAAGGAGGGGTGTGTATGTGACAGGGTACAATATGACCCTATCCCAGTTGTTATGGAGAAAGCGTTTAAATACAAGGTTCTTCCCTTTTCTGTCTCTTCTCTGGTTGCACAACCAAATATTCCTGTGAGACTTTGGACCTGATCAACCCGACAAGCTCGCAGTTCTTTGCCTCTTGTTGTCTGTTTTTCTCCCTTGCATATCTAGATCTGCTGATATAAAAATATGTGCAAATCATTGTATGGAAATGTAACTGATATTAGTATCCCTTGTGTTTGGAAAATATGTAGCATTACTGTTGAAATGTATATAATTATAATTTGAGATGAGCTGCAATTGCTAAAAAACAGAGATGGACACACAGAGATTGAAGGAAAATTGTATTTCTTCTTTGTAAATAGTTACACTGAACAAGTTTATTATGTTACTGCTAATATAAATAAATATTCTGATGAATTCTACAACAGCTCCTGGTTTTCCTATGCTTCCTGACCTGTGCCTCGATGACAGGTACTTTAACCTTATCACAGGCTGCAGCCTGCACTACTCCTTCATGGTCCGGATGCATGTAAAGGTACTCAACATTAGATTTATCTAACTGGTACTTTTCTCTATTGTCTTAACCACCCCAAGGCTGGAGGTAGGATTCTGAAGTATTTTGAAAGTAGCTCTTCAAAGGGACTTATGAATTGGAAGAAGCTTTTTGGGAGGAGGGAGACCCACCATGCCTATGAAATCTGCCTCCTCCGCCTTTGTGGACTCCTGAATAGAAAGTACAAGCGTATCCACCATGTGTTGGACAAAAGTATAATGAAAGGAAAAAAAACTCAGGATCAAGGAGTTCACCCTTCTCTTCATCATCACCTCCCTACAAGAAGATTCCCTGGCCATGGCCAGGGTCAGAGGGAATAGGTGTAATAGGACCAGCTGGGGCACCCATAAGAGTGCCCGCAGCCTGAAAAGTCTGATATAGTTGCCAAGCCTTTGCCATTTCCTCCGCAGAGGGTATATCTTGTTTTCACACTGGCATCTCCCTTTGCTTTTCTGTGGGAGGGGCAGTGGAATATATTTCTTTGAGTTTCTTTTTAGCAGGTCCTGAATCAGAAACCTGCTTTGAATGTCTTTTATTTTTGGCTTGGTCATTATTATTATCAGACTTATTTTCTAGGGGGTCCTTAGAGAACCTGTCTTTAGACTTTTGTTGAGAGGTGGGCCCCTCTTCTGAATTTTTTATAGATAGAGAGGCAGACTGAGAAGCCAAAAATGTTTTTATACTGTTTTTCTGCACCCCTTGTCACCATGGCTGGTCCCTCTCTCCGGTCCCCCAATGCACCTGCCAGGCTATGCCACAGAGGGGATCAGGGATCGTTCCTATAGTGCTCCACTGCTATTTTCTTCTAGAAACCTAGATAACCCCCCAGGTGGGGTGGAGGCAGCCCTTACCTCTGAGGCTTCAGGGGAACGTGCAGCCGAATTCCTACCTGGTCCCTCTGTGGTCATCGTCGTTGGTGCAGAAGCCCTTTGCCTAGACCAACCATGTTTTTTTTTTGCCTTGTTCTGGTCTCCACGCCTGCTGACGTCAGCACTCAAGGAGGACCAAGGAGAAGGAGGCGCACAGAGACTCACCTCCGCTCCGGTCCTCAGAAGCCATAATTTAAAGACTTATTTTTAAACTGTATGAGCAAAATTAGTGAATGCTCACAGAGAAGTAAGTGACTGGTTCTAATATTAACAAGGTTGTGGCAGTCTGCCTTATCCACAACCAAAAAGTAAACAATAATTTAAAATAGTAAATACCAGTCTTGTTCAAGGCCTGTCTGACCTACCAATTTGTCAGAAGGCCTACAAAAATATTGCTCCCAAAAGGAAAAAAGCAAAACAGAAAGTAAGGCTTCCAGCCTTAACTGAGGAAAATATCAAAATAGTTCCCTTGGTAATCACCAAATTACTAAGAAGTACTTCAGTGGAGTGGGCCAAACTTCGGTAAGCTTACAATGTCAAATTCTGGTAGTTGCCTGCTCTTGCAAAAAATCTGACACCTTCTTGATTTGTAAATTCCTTTTTCTTTTATTTCAGTGTGTTTAGTTCCTTCCCAACGTTTCGCCTATGAAGGCTTCTTCTGGGGAACTATAAAATTAAAATAAAAAAAATATACTTTTATTTACAATATCTATCCTTTGTTATATACATTTCCTACATTTGGCTTCAATGTTATTCCTCATTTTCAAACTGTGCCATACTTGTAATGTGTAACCATCTAGTTCCTTATCACACCACTATATCCAGTCACCATTATATTCCCGAGTGCCAATATAACACTGCCTACCTTTTATATGGCTTTCGCTGCTCCTTTGACTGCTCAGTTAATTCCAACACAGTATTTGCTGATTCAATGCTGTTATTGGTAATGCAGAGATAAAAAATCTCTTTAAACCCATATAATATAACTGTAAATTCAAAAATGACAGATATTTGTATTTAAATAAAATTGTGTACCAGATGGCTATTCACCTGAATTTATTTATTACTTCATCTTATAATTCTTAGTTTTTAATTTTTTTAGTCTGTTAAAATAGGATGCAAAGTGAAGAAAATTAGCCTCTATTACTTTCAACAAGTTCTAAAGATATACCATTTTACAAAAGAAATAAAGTTCTTATATTTTCTTCTTAATAAAGTATTACATCTAAAGTGCATGCCACTAGACAAATGAGTACTACAGCCTATTTTTGTTTAAATTCCATGCTAAAACAAAGACTTTTGTTTTTTCTTTCTAAATTCAAATTACATCTAAATGTATACCATCAGACTGGTGAGTACCACTGCCTGTTCCACCTCCTCCTTTATGCTTTGTTTATATTACCTTACTTTAAACTTGATAACTATCTTAACTCTGTGGGAGGTTATTTCATTCATTATTCAATATTACGTTCACTTCTCTGTGTCAGTACTCACTCTAGCGTCCTGTAGTATTACCCTTTCTAAGCTGTTTTTAACTTGCATACGCCATTTCACTTTCATTATCAGTGTTTGACTTCACCAAAATGTTGTCATTTGCTCACGGTTTTAACATTTTAATAAGTTGGCTTACCTCGCTGTTGACATACATATAACCTGGCTGTGCTTTCAAACTGGCAGCACCGAGCGAGCATGTGGCATAACCTCTTATACCCACAGAGAGTCCACGTCATGACGCAACCACATCATGACACATCACCTAAGTGACGGGGTTGCCTAGACAACCTCGTGGCTCGTCTCCACGGGTATTGTGCCGGGAATGAGCACTAAGATCAGAACAGACATCTTACGTGTTGCTGTGTATTACTTCACTAAATTCTTCTATTAATACGATTCCTTTGAAAAACAGTGGCTAAACTTAAAGTACCATGACTCTAGTTCCACCACTAGTTCTCAAAAGAATATTTCCATTTATTTAATCCTGGATTTCTGAACTAAACTACTCATAAGCTCTCGTCCTCAGTGCTTAAAGAGATACTTTACTTGCCGGACACTTCTAAATTTTTTTTAAAATCATTTATTATACTTATTTTTAATGTTTAAAATTTATTTTTGCCTACTCATTAACTATGCCTGTATTTAAGACTCATAATTTATATGGTCTACTGTTACTTATGTTCAATTTGCAATTTAAACTATCTATAACATTACATCCTATGCACTTAAAGGGATATTCCACTCTTAATTACTTTTAACGTATTGAATTTTATTTGTATTTATATTTCAAAATGTATCTATCCTCCAATTCTCTGGATGATCTTATTTCATTTATTTGAAGGGAAACTCCACTTCTAGATACTTCTGACATTTTTAATTCTACTAATGAACTGTAGTTTTATATCGTTTTTATAATTTATAAAATCTACTATATTAATAAATAAATGTATTCATGATGTGTTGATACCCTTATTACCAGCATGCCTGTCAGTCAACATCCTTATTAATGCCCCATTCTTCATGGATTACTCCCATTTTAATATCCATTTCATCTTTGTGTTTTCTAAAAGATTATTATTATCCCCTCCTCTCATAGGTTTCGGTATCTGTTCTAGGCCACAAAATCTTAACTGGACTAGTGCATGTCCTCTTTCATTAAAATGCCTCGCTAGAGGTGAACTGGGGTCTCTGTTTCCGATCCTACTTATATTCAAAAATTCTAGTTTTTAAGTCTCTTGGTGTTTTCCCTATATATATAGTTGATCACACGGGCACTGTATAATGTAAATTACTCCTTTGGTTGTGCATGTTATATAAGATTCTATTTATTACTCCCTGTTTGTGTGTGGATGCCTGTATATAGTTTTCTTTTATGTGTGACCACATGCTGAACACCTGCCACAAGGATACATTCCTTTCTTTAATGGTCCCATTAATAACTGAGTACCTAATTCCTTCCTTTGATAATGGTCCACGTGCACTAGGGGATCACTCCTACAGTGCCCCGCTGCTATTTTCTTCTAGAGATCTAGATAACCCCCAGGGTGGGGCAGAGGCAACCCTTACCTCCGATGCTTCAGGGGAAAGTGCAGCCAGATTCCTCCCCAGTCCCTCTGTGGTCATCACTGGTGCAGGAGCCCTTTGCCTAGACCAGCCATGTTTTTTTCCCCCTTGTTCTGGTCTCCACTCCTGCTGACGTCAGCACTCGAGGAGGACCAAGGAGATGGAGGCGTGCAGAGACGCACCTCTGCTCCGGTCCTCAGAAGCCATAATTTAAAGGTTTATTTTTAAACTGTATGAGCAAAATTAGTGAAAGCTCACAGAGAAGTAAGTGACTGGTTCTAATATAAACAAGGTTGTGGCAGTCTGCCTTGTCCACAACCAAAAAGTAAACAACAATTTAAAATAGTAAATATCAGTCTTGTTCAAGGTCTGTCTGACCTACCAATTTGTCAGCAAAAGAGAAAATAAAGCTTCCAGCTCTAACTGAGGAGAAAACAAGAAAAAAATGGTAACAATCGTGGTTCCTTGATAGAAATAAGGATCCGCAGAAAAAACAGAGTTAAATAAAAAGCTGCAGAAATTTTACCTTAGGCTCAGTATTTTTTATTCAGAATAAGCAGATAAAAACCGCGGTTCCTCGGAATTAAGGAACTGCACAAAACTCAAAAAAAGCACACAAAAAAAAAGAAAAACTCAACAAAAGCAGCACAAATATAAGGAAATAACTCCAAAAGTATGAAAAAGGTACTTCGGAATGAAGATATGAAGAGAGAGAACTCTGCAGCAGATTTGTCCAGTCAGCAGAGAAATTAATCTGACTTTCAGCAGCACCAACACACAGCACTCTCTCACTTCAATCTAACTAGCTAATTCTCTTAGCATCATTAGCATAGACTCCATCTCCAGGGCAGCTGAACCTGAATAGCATACCACATTAGTCAAGCATACTGAGGGATTCCTGGGGTGAGAACTTCTCAGTCTGTCCATCCTCCTTCCCGACATGTCAGAACCTGGGCAAAGATGAGAGTCTAACCCAGAATCAAGTTCTATTTTCTTAGCTGAAAAAAATAAAAGTGGTTAGTCTGTGTGAATCTTTACCAGTCAGTTTTACCTTACCTGAATGGAAATACTGCCTTCCCCCATTTACTTTAAAGAAAAAAAAAGGAAATCTGGTGACCTACTGAGACAACCAAAACAAATACAAGCAGCCCCACGACTGGATGTGCACAGTTAAATGTAACCAAAGAACAACTAAAAAACTAGTATCATCCACCAACACATAAAAAAACAGGCAAACACCAAAGTTGGTATATAAATATATTTATTTAAGGTCTGTAGGCAAAATACCTCTCAACAGAAATGCCAGCAGGAGCTCCTCACACTCAAAACTTTACCAGTCAGTTTTACCTTACCTGAATGGAAATATTCCCTTCCCCCATTTACTTTAAAGAAAAAAAAAAGGAAACCTGGTGACCTACTGAGACAACCTGTCTTAAGCATGTATGCATCTATGCACAACCAAAGCCACCTCTGGGTGCCACCAGTCTCTGTGGCCACTGGGAGACTTGCTGCTTCCAGTGGTCTTCAAAGACTATCATGGGGGCTATAAAATGGTCAGACAAAAGCTCTGCACTATCTGACCTCCAAGACTGCACAGGTAAGACAAGGTCAAACATCACTGAGTGAAATGGCAGCTCTTCCCTGAACTACTGCACCATTCTATTCCCATTATTATCAGGTGTTATAAAAAAGTAATACTTAAACAGCAAACTGCCTGACCTCTAAGAGCATCTGCAGTTTCCTGAGAGGCAACTTTTGCTGCAACATAGAAGTAATGTTGGAATATTAACCAGTGATGCCGTAGTAGTTATAAACCTGCTCTGTCCCATGATACAAAATGTACTGCAACATGGCAATAAATGGTAGACACGAATAAGCACTTTTCATTGGAGCAATAGCAACAGCTGACCAAGGAGCAACCAGGCATTAATTCCCTAGTAATGCCCTATTGCTCTTTGTGAACCAGAGTAAATTCTTTGTTCAAGTGCAGTTCCCATGGCAGTCCAACAGATGGTTGTAAAACAGTGCTGTGCTACTAGTACTGTTTCACAGCCATCTGTTGGCTTTCCAAGGGAAGTACAGGAACAAAACATGAAAATGTACCCTAGCATGGTCCCATCAAGCAGTGCAGCCCATAACTTGTAATACATGCAAACGAGAATCGAAGTACATAGCAGCAATCCTGACAGTAAATTAGGAGAAAAAGTACCATATAAGTAAATGTAAAGCTAATATGTGTAGAATATGATATTACAGTTATCAGCAATCACAGCCATCTGTTGGCCTGTGAAAGGAACTGCAGGAACAAAACATGAAAATGTATTCTAACATGATCCCATCATGCAGTGCAACCCATCTCTTGTAATACGCACAGATGAAAATTGAAGTACCTAGCACTGATCCAGGCAGTAAGTTAAGAGAAAAAGTACCATAATAGTAAAAATTATCCAAGTATATTTGGCAATAATAACACCATGTACTTAAATAAAAATGTTGTAAAGTAATGCCTTCCTATACCCACAATATATTTAAGACACGTTACATTCAGCAGAATGTGTACTATCAATTCACTGTTAAAGATAAGAAATAAAATGACTTTGTGCGTCTTTTTTTTGCATTACAAGTTAGCAGTACAAATAATACATCTGCTTATTGCTGGAAACACTTGCCATGTTACAAGCGCATTAAGCCACTCCAAAGGAGGGTTCTACTGGTGAACTGATGCCTGGTTGGGTGGTTGGAGGCACTCGCTCCCCAAACCAGGCATTAATTCCCCAGTAGAACCCTCCTTTGTCGTGGCTTAATGCTTACACAATGTTGGCTCTCAGCAGTCCCTGTGGGTTGACTGTAGCACACAACAGCACTTGAGATTCTAGTATGTACACACAGTCATAAGAGCACTTGAGATTCTAGTGTAAGTCCTCACAGCCAAAAGAAAACTAGCACTCATGTGTCAACTGTAACAAGTGCTATATACAGCTCAGTGAATTAAAAAAA
Source organism: Neoceratodus forsteri (assembly GCA_016271365.2). Taxonomy (NCBI): domain Eukaryota; kingdom Metazoa; phylum Chordata; order Ceratodontiformes; family Ceratodontidae; genus Neoceratodus; species Neoceratodus forsteri. The sequence goes on along the minus strand of CM057450.1, from coordinate 1,271,489,479 downwards.
GAATGTGCTTTCTTAACTGCATTCCAATTACATTATAAATCATACATGTTAAAGGGACTGCAATGGGGAAAATAACAAGGCAATTTTGTATTTTAGCTCTGGTTTGTTCATGGGGGTTAACATAAAACCTATAATAATTACAAATTTGGTCTAACTCCCCCCCAAAAAAATAAAACCACTAAGACTGGTAAAGGTTATATTAGAAATAGGTCAGACAGATTAATTGGAATCGTCTAATCAGCAGGAAGTGTGTAAAGAGTATTCCTTTAATTCTTTGGGGAAATGAAATTTGCAGCCATGTTGGTCCTTGGAAAACCTGAGATACTGAATAGTGTGAAACCTTTTATTAGTCCAACATATGATTTGTACAAATATGTTATAGTAAACAAGCTTTTTGTGCTATATAGTCCAGTAACACTTCAAACCTCTCTTTGTTTAAAAGACAAAGCAATCTAAAAAGGCATACACACAGAAGCAGGGGTGCTGATATATGGGAAAAGTGTGTGTGTGTGTGAGGGGGGGCTGTAGTAATAACAAAAGACACCATGACTGCTTCCTGGTGCTGCGGGCTCTGTGTTGGCTTCCTGTTCATTGATGTATCATCTTCAAGATTTGCTTGATAACATTCAAGGCCCTACATGGACTGGGCCCAAGTTACCTGAAAGATCTTCTGAAGCCCTACACTCCTTCTTGTTCCTCCAGTCCACAGGTGTGGGTTTACTTTTGGTTCCCCATTTAAAGCTATCCAGGGATAGGGTGTTTGGAACTGCAGCCCCTTTACTGTGGAATTCCCTCCCAGAATCATTATGCTCTGCCCGAACTTTGTATGCCTTTAAGCACAGATTAAAAACATACTTATGCAGGCCTATTCAGATTACTAATTAACTCTAGACGTTTCTATTTTATTTCTATTTTAATGTATTTATTTTGCTGTTCTTCAGATTTTTTAAGTTATACTTGTTTGCTTTTATTGTTGTGAGGTGCTCTGAGCCAATGGAAAGGGCACCATATAAATAAAATTTGCCTTGCCTTCTGACTTTGCATGCATTAAAGGGGTACTTTAATTGCTCTTGGGCTAAAGTGTTGGGGCTGCTGCCACCCCTTGCCTATAGGTTATGGCACCTATGCACATAAGAGAAATGGAAATTATGTACCTACCATAATTCCTGATCTTCTTGGATGAGTCTCCACCACTCATTCACATTAATGGGAACTGCGCCGGAGGCACTAGGACCCAGCGGGAGCAAACTTTTTTGCTAGAGGGTCGGCGCCAGAGATGGAGCTGCGAGGAGCGGCACCACGAGCCTCAGCTTGTGCAGTGATGACTATCTCGGAGTCAACCCTTCAACCGCCTCAGTACCTTTTTTTCCGAGGAGGTGCAGCGTAACTAATCTAGGATAGCCTAACCAAAAACCGGACATAAGATAGTCCAGATGACCCATATAAGAAGGGTCAACAAAGAAGTCTTCACAGCCTAAAGGTTGAGGGAATGAAGACCAACAACAGAGGTGAGCTCGGGGGATGGAGGATGGGCATGTGAATGAGTGGTGGAGACTCGTCCAAGAATATCAAGAATTACGGTAGGTACTTAATTTCCATATCTTCCTGGACATAAAGTCTCCACCACTCATTCACACTAATGGGAGAGTACCGAGCTAATAATCCCCGAGGGGTGTGCAGGAGAGACCAAGAGCTCACAGTTTTAGGACAGGAGTCCATTAAGGATGGTTCTGCCAAAAGAAAGATGTCGTCTGGCATGGACATCCAGGGCATAGTGTTTGACGGAAGTATGCACTGAGCTCCAGGTGGCCGCACTGCAAATATCTGCAATGGGCACGTTGCGGATTTCAGCTAGGGATGCCGTGACCGCTCTAGTAGAGTGAGCGTACACTCTGCCCTCCAGCTTAACCTGTGCCATGGAATAACTGTGGCGAAGGCATGCCACCAGCCATGCTGAAATACATCTGATAGCGACAGGTTGACCCAGCCGGGTCTCGCTGAAAGAAACAAACAGTTGTTGAGCTTTGCAAAAGTCTTTTGTTCTATCTAGATAGAAATGCAAAGCTCTTTTGACATCCAAGGAATGAAGAGAATGCTCTCCTTCATTTTGGAAGTTCCCAAAGTAAGTAGGAAGGACCAAAGGTTGGTTTAGATGGAATTCTGAAACAACCTTAGGGAGAAACTTAGGATGGGTTCTAAGAACTACTTTGTCTTTATGAAAGACAGTATACGGAGGGTCTGTGACCAAGGCATGTATCTCAGAGACCCTGTGGGATGAGGTAATGGCCACTAGGAAGGCCGTTTTCCAAGTGAGAAATTTTAACTCACAGGTAGCTAGAGGCTTGAAAGGTTTTTAAGTGAGCATATCTAGCACAAGATTAATGTCCCAGGCTGCGACTGGACGTCTTATAGGAGGTCTGGTATGCAGAATTCCCTTAAGAAACCTCTTAACCACAGGTAACTGAGCCAGTGATAAGGAAAGTACTGGCTTATGATAAGCTGAAATGGCACAAAGGTGAACCTTAACTGTGGAGTATTGCAGACCTGAATTTGAGAGGTCTAAGAGGTACTCTAAAACTTTATCTGGTGGGCAGGAAAAAGGATTCAAAGAGAATTTTGCACACCAGAGCGAAAAATGCTTCCATTTGGCTGTGCAAGTTTTCCTAGTGGCTGGCTTGCATGCAGCCAGAAGAATATCTGAAACCCTACGAGAGATATTGACCCTGTTCACTTCTATCTCTTCAGGAGCTAAGTGTGAAGGTGAAGTGACCTCAGGTTGGGAAGGACCACAGGTCCTTGAGTCAGAAGGTTCGTCTGAAGGGGAAGCGGTTTCGGAGGAGCTTCCGACATACTGTTGAGTAGTGGAAACCATATCTGTCGAGGCCAGAAGGGAGCAAAGAGGATCATTTTGTCCCCCTGGGACTCAAATTTGAGAAGTACCCTCTGAATTAGAGGAAGAGGTGGAAAGGCGTATAGAAAGGGGTTTGTCCACCACAACCTGAATGCATCCTGACAGAAAATGCCAGGCCCTGGATTTCTGGAGCAGAAGAGAGGCAGTTTTGTGTTGAGTGGGGATGCAAAACGGTCCAGATCTGGAGTTCCCCACTCTGCGAATAGTGACTGAGCTATGGCCGAGTCAGGAGACCATTCATGAGGATCTGTCTCTGTTCTGCTGAGACGGTCTGCCAGTTCGTTCTGCACCCCCGGCAGATAGACTGCATGAATTAGAGCCTTGTGCTCCAAGCACCATTCCCACACCCTCATTGCTTCCCTGCATAAGGGGTAAGAGTGAGCACTGCCCTGCTTGTTGATGTGTACTACATCACTGCTTTGTGTCTGTTTGAAGGAGAATGTTCTTGTGACAGAGAATGTCCTTCAAGCCGGACTGCATAAAGACTCATTTCAAGACATTTATGTGAAGCTGAGACTTCGTCCTGAGTCCAAGTACCTTGAGTGTGGAGAGTCTGACAGTGAGCTCCCCACCCCATCAGGGACGCGTCTGTGGTAATGGAAATCTGATGATCCAGAGGAGCAAAGGGATACCCTTCCAGAAGATTGTCCTCTTGCAACCACCAGGTGAGTGATCTCTTCAGAGGTTCTGTCACCTTGATGAGAAAGGACTGAGGGTGAGTGGTAGGGGACCACTGAGTACTGAGCATCCATTGAGAGGTTCTCATGTGAAGGCATGTTAGGGGTACAGTGACCACCGATGATGCCATGAGACCTAGCATCCATTACATTGAGAGAGCTGAAACTGAGCTGCTGTCTCCGATGTATAGGGCCATGTGAAGGATATCGCTCCTCCTGTCCTCTGGAAGAAATGGTTTCGCACAGGAGGTGTCCAGAAGAGTTCCTATGAAAAGGAGCCTCTGGGAGGGCTGTAGCTGTGATTTTTTGAGGTTTAGCAGGACTCCCATGAACATGAGAAAGTGTGAAGCTGTGGCTATGGCATCTAGAGTTCCCTGCCTGTAAGGACTTGCTAGAAGTCAATTGTCCAGATATGGGAACACCTGTATTCCGATTTTTCTGAGATGCGCTGCGAGAATTGCACAACACTTTGTAAAAACTCGTGGAGCTGAGGATAGCCCAAAGGGCAGGACTCTGAACTGATAATGCTGTCCCAAAGCCACAAACCTTAGGTATTTGTGATGCTTTGGGTGAATAGAAATATGCTGGTAAGCATCCTGCATGTCCAAGGAGGCTAACCAGTCGTGTTGATGAAGCAAAAGTAACAGGGTTCCTAGTGATATCATTTTGAATTTCTCTTTGGGAAGGAATTTGTTTAGTTTTCTGAGGTCCAAAATGGAGTGCATGCCCCCGGTTTTCTTTGGAACCAGAAATTAATGGGAGTAGAACCCTGTGTTCCGTTGATCCAGCGGAACTACTTCCACTGCCCTGTTGTTCAGAAGGCCCTGTATTTCAGAGGTGAGAAGATCTGACTGAAGAGCTGACAGCCTGGGCTGTCATCTGGGGGGACGACCCGGAGGGGGCAACAAAAGACTGAGGGAATACCCTTCGCGGATTATCTGGAGGACCCATTTGTCCGAGGTTATGGACTTCCATTGATTGTAGAAGTGAGTTAGATGACCTCCCACTGCTGAGGAAGAGTCCACCTCAGGCAGCCGAGGTGGGACTGGGGCCAACAACTCGGAAGGTGGCACTAGGCGCTTTGGGTCCTTGCACCTTCTGCTGTGTTTTCTTTTGAGGCTAGGGGGCTTGGTTTTTATTGAAACTTCCCCTGCCTTTGCCTTGAAAGGACTGACGGTTATGAAACTGGCATTTATTAACACCCCCTCGAGAGGGGACAGGAGGAGGTCGAGCCAATTTAATGGCTGACCTAGTCTTTTGTGTAGCCTCTAGAGCCTGTTCTACTTGAGGACCGAAGAGGTACACACCATCAAAAGGCAACACCATTATCTGTTGCTGTGCATCATCCATGAAACCTGAAGTGCGCAGCCAGAAATGACAGCGGGTACAACGGCCCGCCACCGCCGCTTGGGAGGCAGCATCGAAGGCATCCATAGCTGCTTTAACCTGCTGGTTGTTGGACTCGATACCCCTGGTTATGGTTTGAAGAAGCTCTGAATTAGTGTCTGACTCTGGTAGAGCTTCAACCATTTGATTGAGTGAATGCCAAAGGATATACTCATATTGAGAGAAATAGCCTCGATAGCTGGCAATACGCATACCTAGGGTGGAAGCAGCAAAGACTCTCTTACCTAAAGTGTCTATCTTATAGATTCTTTGTTAATAGGTTGAGCTGTAGTAGTCTGGGAAGGGCGACCTTATCATTCTCTGCCAAGACTACAATAGGATCCGTAAAGGCTTGGGATGCCAAAATGGGTTGATCCTTGGGAGCAGCATATTTCCTATCTATGGACTTAGCCACCGAAGGAATGAGAACAGGATTATTCCATACCATTTGAGACAGTGTCTCAAAGGAGGGCTGTACCGGAGAAGTCAAATCCATAGGGATCTCCGGAACATGGAGGTATTGGAATCTTAACAGTTTCCCAGGATCAATATCTGTAGTTTGGAGAGAAAGTGTGGAATTAAAGTTTTTCAGCAGAGACTTAAAAGACAGGTCCTTGACCACAGGCTCTGCAGCAGGAATAGATCCTGTTCCTTCCACATCATCACCCAGCCTAAGGTCTGGGTCAGGCTCAATGTCATCTCCTGACAGTCCAGGAAGGACTGTATGAACAGGAAAGGAGTGAAAATCAGAAGGAAATGAGGAAGCAAAAGGATTAAAAGAGGAGTCGTCCTGAAGACTGGGTGATGTCCTAACAGGTCTCGGTGCCGAAGAAGAGCACAGTGCCGAGGAGCCCCATGGTGCCGAAGACGGCGCCAAGAGGCTGGATGGCACTGAGAGGCCACATGGCACCAAGAAGCTGGACGGCGCCGAAGACAGCGCCGAGAGGCCGCACAGCGCCGAGAAGCCACACAGCACTGAGGATGGTGCCGATGAAGCGCATGGCACCGAGGATGGTGCCGAGAAACTCAACGGCATTGAGGAGGGTGTCGACAGACGCACTGGCGCCGAAGATGGCACCGAGCATGCCATCGATGCCGAGGGCATCGGAAACATCCCAAGACTCCGAAAAACAGGATTTGAGGAGAAAGAAGGATGAATACCAGGAGATAGAGGCATCAGTGTGGCCCCCTGCACCGCAGCCGTGTGAGGGAAAACACTTCCTGCGCCACAGGTCGACGGCACCGAAGACGGCGCCGCGCGACTAGGGAGGCTCAACCACCCTACCTGATCTCCTAAAAAGCCCGAAGGCTACTGAGTGACCGGGCCAGGCAGCTGGACCAACCTCCGAGCCCATTGCTCCATAAGAGCAGCCCACTGATGAAACTGCTCATCTGAAGACCTACCAGAGGGCGGGGTAGGGCTCCGATGTTGAAGACGTCGACTATCAGAAACAGAAACCAGTGACTCCGAAGGAGGAGACCGGCAACTAGCCCCAGTAACTGACTGTCTATGCGCAGACATATCAGAGGGTGACCTCGAGTGATGCCTTCTCTTTTTTGACCTGTGGGCCGAAGAAGAGCTTGAGGCCGAATGGTGCCGAGAGTGCGACCGTTTACTTTTATGCTTTCGAGGGGACTGCCCACCCCCTCGGGCATTGGACTGTCCGTTGTCAGACCCCCCCCTCCAGAGAAGGCAGTGGACCGGACCCAGGCCGACTGACTGAACAGCTTTCATACGAAGTCTCTCTACCATCACCTGACCTGCTCATGGTCAACTCCATCAATGTAGGCTGTGTAGGCTGAGACTTCTTCTTTAAATAAGAATAAATAAACTAAGCAATACTTATTTGAGATATTACTACAAAACAAAAAAACTAAAAAACTATGCTGCTAGTTTGAAGTTTGACTCCCAGCGGGCGAGTGACGTCGTCACTGAAGTGCACTCGGCGGCAGGAAAAAAGGAACTGAGGTGATTGCAGGGTCGACGCCGAGACAGTCATTACCGCAACGAGCTGAGGCTTGTGGTGCCGCTCCTCGTGGCTCCATCTCTGGCGCCGACCCTCTAGCAAAAAAGTTTGCTCCCGCTGGGTCCTAGTGCCTCCGGCGCAGTTCCCATTAGTGTGAATGAGTGGTGGAGACTTTATGTCCGGGAAGATTTTCAGTTAAGCACTTACCAGACAAATTTGTCTGCAAATGTACCAAAAAACTAGTAGTTCAGTGGAAGAGTAACCCCATTTCACTTTCTGGGGGCAGAGCAAAGAGAGCATGTCAGTTATTTTCTCCCCACCAACCAAGTACTGTGACAATTTAAAGTTAACTTTGAAAAAGTCAGAAGTGACTCTAACAAAATCCCACTGTAGGGTATAACACATACAGAGACCATTTACTTAATTTAATCTTTAACACTTACACTGCTGATTGTCACTGGCATACAGCACATATCAAGAAATGGGATAGGGTGGTGATATGCAATCCTAAAACTATTCTGAATATGTCCCATTGCTCTGACAACTACTACCCTTGCCCCTCTTTATGCCTCACTTTCTATTTTATTTATTGGACAAGGCCTCTGGCTGCAGTTCTATAATAATATTAAATATGTCCGTTGGGCGCCACGCTTTGCAATTTCCATTTCTAGTCAGATTAGCTGTTACCAAGCTTTTGTACCACCCATTAGCCAGCCTCGCTGACCTCTCCTTCGGGCAGCCAAACCCCTGCTGCTGCCACAATCCTCCATTCCTATTGTCCGTTGCCCCCTAATCCTGCAGTGCCGGTTGTCCTGCCTTATCCCTTTGGTGGTGGTGGGGCCCTACCCATGAGGGGCTACTGGGAGAGAAGACTTTCCAGTGCCTACAAGTGCCTTCTTCCATCTTCACTGGGGCAGCAAGGAGTGCAGCACAGGGGTGATCCCAGCTCCCGTGGCATCAGGAGGATGGGGCTGCCATCATCCGATGGCGAAGCAGCCATGTTTTCCCTGGTTTTCTCTCCACCAACACTGGACGCATGCCACAGTGTCCTGGCTGCCCAAGCATGTGACGTGTAGTCACCCATGTCACACTGTGCAATGCCAGACTCGGCCACCAGGAGCCACCACAGGGAGGTGCATCCCTGCCCCTCCCTCCCAGGAGAGCATCCAAAGGATGCTCTGAATCCTCCCTGCTGGCCTCCACTCCTGCCGCCCTGGGCTTGGGACATGAACCCGGGTCGCCAGCTTGCTAGGTGATCCTCTATTGCCTGACGCCACAGAGCCAGCCAACTGCACCACTTCTAAATGGTAAAAGGCATGTCGTTTTCCCATACACCACCTCCACCACTTTTCAGTGAGCAGTGGGGGAACATATTCTGTGAATGGCAGTGAAGTGGCCATAACTACTGGTGGAAACCTGGTTTTGGAAAAATGGGCCATATACAGAGGAAAACAGAAACTTTAAATGTCCTTCAGACTGCAGATAGAAAAATTCTAGCCTGAGAGCTCACTCATTAACATCAAGTCAGCTTATCTTATGTATTAATATGTCCCCCATCACCAATCATTGTGGGATATAGTTACATAAGAAATTACCATAACAGTAGATCTGTGAGGGGATCTCCTGCAGCAGACCACACCTATGGAACTACCGCCGTAAGGCACTAGGACCACACAGAAACTTTTCTAGCTAGCAGTCTATCTGGGGGCAGCCCACTCCGACGTCACCCTCTGACGTCAGCCAACCCTATAAGAGTGGACGGCCCCCGCTCCCTCCTCAGTTCTGCTGAAGACCAGAGTAAAGTGACCACTTATTCATTTCAGAGGGTTTTTCTATACCTTAAAGGCATAAATAGATCCGTACAAGGTAAGGTATTCAGTTACCAGGTCTATGCTATTGTCAAGTATTTGTTTAAGTTGGCCCTTGTGCAATAACTTAAGACTGAAAATTTTGTTAGGCTGTACTACAGGTTGAGCAAATATCATAGTACCGGATGTGCTGTGCCACTTTCTCTGGAAGTGGGAGCTGTGGTAGATAAGTGACTATTCTTTTCTGTGGCAGAATACAACCCTGTCATTGGCTAATATTTGATGTGATAGCTCTAATAACATTGCATGCTGAGCATAGAGGTGTTTGGGATATAGAAGGAGGGCAAGGGAACCAGGTGCTATGGATAAACTGGAAATATTAATAAAGAATCACCAAAAACTGAATTCTGTGACACTGCAGATATTCTGTGGCAGGTTGCAAGTGCTGAGCAAAATTCTGTGGCAGCAGAATTCTAGGGGCCTTGGTCAAGATCTGCTGAGGGGAGGGAACAGCAATAGGGATGCCCCTGAGAAGACTGGTGGGTTCCATCCACCAGAGGAGAACTTTCTTCACAGGGGAGAGGAGACCAGGATCTCCTGCTCCAGGTCATCCACATGTTGGTCCCACTGGACTCTCAACATCCATTGGAGGATCCTCATATGCAATCTGGCCAGGGGCACTGTGTCTATGACCACTGCCATCATGCCCAAGAGCCAGACAAATACTCTGGTGGAGACACAGCAACTGTAAAACATCAGCCTGGCTTGGGCTATGAGATGGTCTGCCCTGTCCTGGGAGGGAAGACCATGCCCTGTGCCATGTCTAGGACTGCCCCAATATAGAAGAGTCATTGACCAGGTGTTAAAATGGACTTGGGCAAGTTGACTGCTATGCCCAGGTCCTGGAACATACTGATAGTGTGTTCCAGGGTTTGGACAAGGCTGTACCTAGTCGAAGCTTTGAGCAGCCAATTGTCTAAGTAGGAAAAGACATAGGAACCCTGTCTCCTGAGTGTAGCTGCGACCACTGCTAGGCACTTGGTAAACACCCAAGGGACTGAGAACAAGCCAAAGGGAAAGGCCTGAAACTGGAAGGGTGCCCCTGAAACTGAAATGTGAGATATCGTGTGTGTGGGGCACGAATCTTGATATGTAGATATGTGTCCTGCATGTCTAAGGAGCATATCCTATCCCCTTTGTTCAGGAGGGGAAGAGGTCCCTGAAGGGTTACAATCCAGAACTGTTTGTACTAGATGAGGAGATGTAACTCTCTGAGGTCCAAAATGAGCCGAAGTCGCCCAAGCATTTTGGAACCAGAAAGACATGGGAGTAGAACCCTCTTCCCTGCTGGGTTTCTGGCACAGGTTCTATCAGTCTTTTTTGGAGCAGGGACTGAATCTCCTACTACAGAACAGGGATGTGAGCTGGAGAGTAACAAGACATGAATGGAGGTCTCTCTGGGGGCTTATGAGCTGCAACACTCAGCTGTCACTTGTTTTTTTTCGTATAATATTTTTATTGTTTTTATCTGTGAGACATAAGAAAAAACTTACATAACACTGAGTTCATACACTCTTCACATACAGCACATTAGATTCGCATTTCAGCTAAAAATTGCAGTCTATTAGAAACAGTCTTTCTTGCTGGCCACTAAATCCAGGGTTTGACCAACCCTCCTACATTATTAATTATTCACTTAAAGTGGAACTTGATTAACAGTTAGTGATAGAGTAGGTAACTCTTAAAACAAAAGAATAAACTAAAAAGCTGAACATTAACCATGCAACCAAGTTCATATATAAAATACATCAGTATTAGCTGGAAATTGATGCTTGCTATTATGATAACAAAGTCCATTTTTAGAACAATACAGCTGTGAGTGGCGAGTGATTTTTCCTGTGCCCCAGAGAGTCAAACTACTCCCCCAAATCCTTCTGAGAAAACTAGTACCTCTGCTGGAGAGAGGGCTGCTGTAAACTGTGCCCACATTCTGGAGAACTGATCCACCCTCCCCTTCATTGCAAATGTTAGTCTTTCCATTGCTAATGTGGATAGCATTAGATTTCTCCATGTGTGTTGAGGGTACTGCACGAGACCCAAGTGTTTAATTTGTCGGGCTAAAATGAGCAGCACCCTCACCCATCTGGGATGCAAGGACCAGTCCCCCCTCTCATCCCTTCCAAGTCCAAATATAAGTGAGATCGGGGACATTTCTATTTGCTGACCCCACATTCTGCTAATTTCTTTCCTTACCTGTTTCCAGTAACTTTGGATTACTGTACACTCCCAAAAATAGTGTAGGTAGGTACCCCTTTCAGTCAAGCATCTACCACACATACTGTAGGTGAAATCTCAGGGTGGTATTTATTAACCCTTACAGGGGAAGGGGTAAAAGAGATAGTGGAGGAACCTGTACTGTGCCTCTTTAAGTTTATTGCAGGCTAAAAGGCCTATATGAGAGGATACTATTTGTTCCCACATGTCATCATCGAGAGCACAACCAAGGTCCCTCTCCCACCTATTCCTGCTAGCCTGAGCTGGTTCCCTGAAGTGTTCCCTGTCCAATTTTGCTACTCTCCCAATCAAGACTTTTTCATTAGTACCTGCCCCTTTGATTTGCTTTTTCCATCTGTATGATCATCTCCCCCCCTTTGAAGCCTGTGCCATTACTTTTTCCTCGTAATGCCTGACTTGTGGATAACAGTACATGTGTGAATTTGGTAAATGTAGGCTTCTCTTAATAGTCTCAAATGTGAAGGTGCCTTCTTTGTCCCATAAATCTCCCAGACACAGGATCCCTATGGTTTCCCAGGTGGCATATCCCACAGCCTCCCATCCTGGGAGAAATTCCGGGTTTCTTGCTATGGGCACTAGTAAGGTATTTACCTACCACATTACCTCTCTTCTTAAAGCCCTTCCAGGCCTTCAAGACTGACATTACCATAGGGTTAGGACATGGTAACCTAGCATAGGCCTTATCCCTCCCAGGTGCTAGGTGTGCTGTAAGGCAACCCGGGCAGCCCTCTTGCTCGAAATCTAGCCAGGCTGCTGCTTCCCCCCACAACACCCAATTGTGTACGTATCTAAACTGTACTGAAAGAAAGTACCCTCGCATATCTGGGAACTCCATGCCTCCTTTAAATTTCGAAGCCTTAAGTCTATTCAATGCCATCCTCAGCTTCAATCAATCAATCAATCAAAATCTTTATTTATTCAGGCGAACATCATTGAGCATAGCTCATTTACAAGATGGACCTGAGTGGTCATAACAAAAAGGTTACAGATTGTATACAAAAACATGATATTGAATAAGCACAAATACAACCATTTATGAGTGAGATAGATGTACAAATATTTACATATATACAAGGCAAAGGACAGTAAACCTAAAACCTAATAAAGGAGAGAAAACAAACAGTCTAGTAGGGATAAGGCTTGGATAATGGTACATGGGTGGGCATATATGTACGAGGTTTGATGGGGAAAGGACCAGATGAATGATAGAAGAATAGGGAGGAGCTTTAAAGAGAGGGTGGAGGAGAGGGGGTGTGGGAGGGGTTGGGGTGTGGGAGGACTAGGCCTTGTGGAAGCAATTGCACGAATCTGGGATTAGGCTGGTATACAGCTTTTTGAAGGATGTAAGAGGAATCAGTGTATCCATTTTCAATGACTTTTGGATAGAGTTCCAGATAAGTACCAGGGAATAACTGATTGCAGCTCTTCCATACCGGGTGCAGGTGATAGGAATCTTCAGCAGGATCAGTTTGTTGATCCTCAAGGTGTAGGGCCTGGACGTGATCCGGTTGAAGCAGTCTGAGATGTAGGAAGGGGGAGTTTGTTTGTCAGAGCTTTGTAGATCCAGATAGCAGCATTTTTTTTTCTTCTATGTTGCAGGGATGTCCAACTGACTGCATTGTAGAGAGAGCAATGATGGGTGCTAGAGGGAAGGTCAGTAATGAATCTAATAGCTCTATGATACAGGCTTGCCCCCTTTTCAGATAAAGTTAGTGAAAGCTCCTATCCAGGTGTTTCAAATCTTTCTTGGATGGACTGAATAGTATCATCTGCATTATGTATAATAATCTGGGAAGTATATTCATTTTTATGAGATTGATCCTCCCGAGCCATGATATGGGGAGCCAATTCCATCTAGTCATATCTTCCCGCACTCATCTTATAATTGGGGAGTAATTTAACCCATATAATTATTTTAGGTCTCTTCCCACTTTTATTCCTAAGTGAGGTTATGGCCCACAGCTCTCAGCCCCCAAGTGGTCTTCCCACGATAGTGAGTCTCCTTGTCCAAGTACATAATCTCGGACTTGCCTAGATTAAGTTTATAGCTGGAGAACGTAGCAAACTCCTGCACCACCTCCAACAGGGTAGGTACTGAGACCTCCGGGTTGGTTAAATAGAACATTAGGTCAGCAGTGTATAAATATATACGATGCTGGGACCCATTTCATAGCCCTATACCCTGAATTATCCCACTCTCCCTCACCCTACACGCCAAAGGTTCGATTGCCATAGCAAACAATAAGGGGAGAGGGGGCAGCTCTGCCTCATGCCCCTTAAAAGCTGAAACTCAGTTGAGGGAATGCCATTAACCAGCACTCTCGCCGTGGGCCTATTATGTAGCAATTTTACCAGTTTAATAAAGTCAGTTCCCACCCCAAATCTTTTCAAAACCTCAAAGAAGTATGGCCATTCGATTCTGTCAAATGCCTTTTCAGTATCCATTGATAATATACAAGCTTTTTTCGGGTTTTTTGTCCCCCACTACACAACATTCAAGAGTCTTATGTTATGATACAACATCCTTCCTTGAATAAAGACCGTTTGATTGGGGTGAATAATTGAGGGCAATAAGGTTTCCAAACGTAAAGTCAGAACTTTAGCTACGATTTTACAATCATAGTCGAGTAAGGATATGGGTCGAAATGATGCCCACTCTGTGATATCTTTATCTGGCTTCAGCAGTAAATGAATACTAGCTAGGGAGCATGAGGCAGGTAACTCCGCCTTCCCTCACCTCCTTTATAAAGCTCCACATGGGACCTGCTGTCGCCTCCTTTAATAATTTATAGTATTCTGCCCCAAACCCATCTGGACCCCATGCCTTTCTCAATTTTAACCTAGAAATTGCTTGTTTAATCTCTGCCTCGGAGAACTATGCCCCCAATAAGGTGGCTTGATCCTCCATTAATTTTGGAAGTGTTATACTATCTAAAAATATTTTTGTCTTTTCCTCGTTACTTAAGCATTCTGCCTTATACAAATTTGAGTAGAATTCTCTGAAAATCTCTTGGATGTCGTCTTCCTGGGTAGTGATCCTATTGCCTCTACCCTTAATTGAGACAATTCTACTAGGGACCTTCCCACCCTTCATTAGTCTGACAAGCAAAGGGCCTGGCTTGTTGCCCCACTCATAGATTCGTTGTCTTGCAAACATCAGATTCTTTTGTGCTAGGCCATTAAGAGTTTCACTGAGGGCTTCCCTAGCTACTTTCAACTGTTGCCTGTATTCTACCTTATTGTCATGCAGAACTTTAATTTCTAAATCTTTAATTACTTTTTCAAGGTCACTAATTTTTAGCCTTCTCTCTCTCTCTCTTCACTTTCGCTGTGTAGCTAATTATAGCTCCCCTCATGACAGCCTTACCCACTTCCCACACTAGGCCCCTGGAGGGACCGCATCTTTATTGGTGGCCCAATATTCTTCCCATGGGGATTTTAAGAAGTCCCGGAACTCCTTCTTACACAACAAGTAAGTGGGGAATCTCCATTGGCCTGGCCTCCCTTCATTAGTGACCCTGGTTAAATTCAGTTGTACCATCGCATGGTCCGACAGCAGTATCGGGATGTGCGTAACTTCCTTGACCCTAGCAAACAAATCATTTGCAATAAAGATGTGATCCAACCTTGACCATGAATCATGGGATATAGAGTAAAATGTAAATTCTTTAAGCCCTGGATGTAACGTGCGCCAACTGTCGATCAAATCGAGATCTTGTAATCCCATACCCCACACTTTAGTGGTCCGGTTTTGTCTTTTACCCACTCCCTTATAGTCTAGGGCCCAATCCATGATGCAATTGAAATCCCCCCCCCCTTCAAGATAAGCCCTGGAAACTGCTCCCTATGTAAAACATCCAGCAGGGTCTGAAAAAAGTTTGGATCATAAATTGCCAGGGCATAGATATTACCAAAGGTGATCTCACAACCCCATATTCTACCCCTAACAAAAATGTACCAACCCTCTTTATTGTCCTTGACCACTTGTTTAACCTCTATGGGGAAATTTTTGTTCACTAAAATTGCGACTCCCCTTTTATGTGAGGAACAGGATGCAGCATGGCATGACCCTACCCCCCCCCCACTAATTTATTATGTTCTTTGGGAAATAGGTGCGTTTCTTGGAGCTTTGCCACTTGAGCTTTCCTCCTTTTAAGTGTAGCTAAAATTTTAGCTCTTTTAATAGGGGTATTAATTCCCTTAATATTCCAGGAAATTATGACATCTTCCTGTCCATTCGCCATCATTTCACATCAGTAAAGTCCAAATCCCACCCATATTGTGCTCTATGTTTGCCACTCACCGCTTTGACATACAAAGGTTGTAATGAACATTAACAAGAACATTACAACTATAAAACAGTAAATCCCTTAAACATTGATAACTAGTGTACCACATGTCCCCCCTTTTCCCTCCCCTACTACCCTCAACTGTGAAACATTAACTGTTCGATTAATTTTACCTCCATTGTTTGTAGAACTAACAGCCCTCGGCTGACATGTTCTATATTCCAACTCTCCCTCACATGTAAAGCTCCCTCTCCCCACCCCACCTCGCACCTAATATAGATCTATTTTATTAGCAAGGATGCCTTTTAGGATAGTAGTGTAGAAGGAGAACTTAACTGTAGATAAATATATACCCAGCATACCTTGAAACTACCCCACATGGTAGGCCATCTGCTCAGCCCTGCAGCTCCGTGGAGACAGCTCTAGGTTCCCCTCCCCTCCCCCCGAGAGCACCGCATGGCATAGCCTACATTGTTACCTCATTGAAACACCATTTAACTTCACTACATCCCCCAAACAAGCCCATAAATGGTGAGGAGGGCATAACAACTCTGTGCATAGGATAATCCTCATGACCGAGGCACAGCTTACATTACTAGTTTACAGGTCAAATGCCCTACCCCCCTCAAAAAAAAAAAATCAACATTTTACACATTAAAGCGCTCAGGGACTGAACATGCTGTAGAAGAGCGCTCCAAACCCCAGAAACACTCCCCCCCAACGGGCGTTATAAAATAAGAAGGCAGAAAGTCACAGGGTTACCAACTGCAAGTTTCATTTCCCCTTGTTCTTTTTGTCCCAGTCCTGAATGAAAGATTTCAACTTGTGTGGCTCCCAGAATGAGTATGACGCCCCTTCCATGAGCACTGTTACTATCACTGGATATGCAAGAAAGAACTCGATATTCCGCTTCCTCAACATGTTCATGGTTTCGTTGACAGCCCGGTGCTTTTTTTGAACACAGTGTGACAAATCTTTGTGTAAGGTCAATTTGGAGCCCTCAAAGATTGGCTCCTTCTTAGCCCTGTATGCCAGCATTACCTCCTGTCAGTCTTGGAACTTGTGCATTCGGAAGATGATCTGTCTGAGCGGTTGGTCATCCGGTGGTCATGGTGCTAACACCCTATGGACTCTCTCCAACTTTAAGGTCCCGTTCTTAAGATGCATTCCCAGGAGTTTTGAAATGGTCTTGGAACAGAAATCGAAAACACACTTGCCTTCTTTGCCCTCTGCAAACCCCCGGAGCCGTAGGTTACTCCGTCGGTTATAATTTTCTTGGTAGTCCACCGTTTCCCGTAGTTGCTCCAATTCTCTCTCCAAGGCTAGGACTCTGTCTGGTATTTTATGCGTGGCATCCTCCAAGCTAGAAACTCTCTGCTCCACCTCTGTCAGTCATTTTTAATTTTCCCCGACTTCCGAGGCAATCGAAGTGATCTTTGTTTCAAAGGCATCTAACCACAGCCCCAGTCCCTGTAAGACCTGGTCTCCTACTGCCCGACTTAACACAGTAATTTCGGCTGCTGACAATGAAATAGGCCCCATCATGGCAGTATTCGGTGTGTCTCCTAGGCCTGACTTTTTATTCGTGGTTTTGGATGCATTTCTCGACGATTTGCCAGGAACCAAATACTCCTCCATGTTCCTGACCATTTTTCCTACCCACTTTATCATTGAAACTATAAGTTAACTTTGCTAAATAACAATTTTAGCCTTTAAAGGTGCGGAGGTGTGGAGATTTGCATCTTTTCTAGTCTCGGCTCATTATTGCCCACTCCAGCTGTCACCTCTGATCTCCACCCACCTGTCTTGGTGTACGGAGAACCGACCCCCTACGATCTGTGCCAGGGCCGTGGGGGGGGGGTTGGGCAAGGAGTCAAGAGGGACAGGAGCTGGTGCCACACCTCCTCCTCAAGAGCTCTTACTGGAGGTGGAAAAGGGGGTAGGCAGGGCTGAGGTAGCCTTATGTTTTGTTGGCTTGGTGGTGGGTTGAGGTCTGTGGGTTGCCCGATGAAAGGGTACCTGTTGGACACTCTTTTGTTGACTATGGTACAGCGAATGTACCAACCTCAGAGCACATCTGGAGGCTTGCAGGTTGGATAGAATATCCTGAACATCAGTCCCAAACAATTTATACCCCCTGAAGGGAGCATTCAGGATGGACATTTGAACATCCTGAGCAAACCCCGACACCCAGAGCCAGGAGTCGGCAAAGACATGTAGCCACAGCTGCCACCCAGGTCAAAGCATCTATCATATCATAGGCTGGATGTAAGAGGTGCTGGCTGATGTCCGCCCCAGATTTGACAGCCTGGAGGAGCTTTTGGGTGGCTGGATCTTCAGGTGACAATTTGACCATTTCCATGGTTTGTTCCCACAGGGCATCCTGGCATTAGATCACATGGGCCGTATAATTGATAGTCCTGATGGCCAAGGTGGCAGAGGCATACAAAAAAGTACTCACCGTAGTAATGTTAGTTCTTCCAAGGTGTTCTTTAGCATCAGTAACAGTAGCAGTAAGCTGGCTAGGTTGAGCTGCCTCAGAGGTGGAGATTATGGTAATGAGTTATAGGAATTAGCCAATCCGAAGAGAGTTAGAGGGTGTTCTTAGTGGAGCTTGCCCAGAGGGCACCAAAATTCTTCTGAAGCAATGATGGGAACATGCCCAAGAGAAGTCTGTCCTAACAGTCTTTAAAAACTATGTAAAAATATGAAAAATCTAGACAGGTACTAAGAGGAGACAGAACTTTGCTTTAAATGCAATCCAAAGAACTAGAACAAATTTGGCAAAACTCATAGGAAGCAGAGCTCTCTTCAATTAGGCTACCAGGGGAGGAAGGGTGGGAAGTTACAGATGCTAAAGGACACCTTGGAAGAAACAACATTACTATGGTGAATAATTTTTTTCTTCTCACCCCAGGAGCCCTTTAGCATCAGTAACAGCAGCAGACTACAAAGCAGTGCAGTTGGGAGATGGGTACAGAACCTATTTATGGAAGAGGCTCTGCCGGACCGCCCTGCCAAAACTGGCATCAGATCTAGACTGCACATCCAGGCAGTAATGCTCTGTGAATGTGTGTACAGTCTTCTAGGTGGCTGCTTTGCAGATATCAATTAAGGGAATATCCCTTGCAGCTTCCACTGTGGCAGCAGTACCCCTAGTGGAATGGGCCCTGAGGCCTTGAGGAGGCTGTTTACCAGCCTTGTCATAGCAGAAATGAATGCAGGAGACTATCCAAAGGGAGATAGTTCTCTTAATGGCTGGTTTTCCTCTGCCTACATCACCATAGGTAAGGGAAAGTTATGTAGTAGAGCCCCTGAAATGCTTGGTGTGCTCCAGATAGTAAGACAGGGCTCTTTTAACATCCAAACTATGAAGCTTGTGTTAACCTGGAGTGATTTGTCAGTGAAAATACAGGAAGGGTAATAGACTGATTAAGGTGGAACTCCAATACCACCTTAGAGAGAAGTTTTCCATTTGTTCTGAGCTCTACATTACCCTTATGAAGGATTGTCATCGAGGCACAGATCAGGAAGCATGAAAACCAGGAGCAGTTTCAAAATTCGTAAATACAGCATTTTATTTTTCTCAATAACAGCAAAATAAAAATGATTCAATATAACTATTTACAAATGTAATACAAACAGATAAAACAAAGTACTTCTGAGGGTCATCTCTTAATTCCACATTTCAGACTCCCATTCTCATCTTTCTAGCAAAAGGAAGGCAGTATAGTGTAGTGGTTTAAGGCACTGAGCTGCAAATCTAGAGACCTGGGTTTGAATCCCATAGCCCCCACTTGCATACTGTGTGACTTTGAGCAATTCACTTAACTTCCCTGTGCTCCCAGGTCACACCTGTAAACAAGCTTTCAGCTTAGTGTGTTACTCCTGGTAAAACAACTGAAAAAAAAGGCATTTCTGCTCTTTTTATAATTCTTTGGGAACTCGTTAAGAGAGCCTGCTTCTCACAGAATGTTCTTGCCAGTTTCAGTGCAGGTGCAGCAAAAAGAACATAGTGACCTAGAACTGACCTTTTGTTTACAGTTCTGCAAAAGGCTTAAAAACTGCATTTCAGGTTAACCCCTTGAGTTCCAGATAGCTTTTTGCAATCATTTCAATAGTATAACTATACACAGTCTTAAAAAAAAAGTATCCGGGGGTGCTGCTGAGCAGCCTAGCAGGAAGCAGCAATTAGACCGTGCTCCCAGGAGAAAACTGCTATAAAATAAATAAACTACGTTTTCCGCATTCAAATCTCTATGCTGGAACGCGATCGGAGAGTTGTAAAACATCTACCCTAAGAAGTGCTAAAATGGGCAAAAATAAAGGAGGAGCAGCTGCAGCAGGTGATTTTTTTACTTCGAGGAGGCAGAATCGAAAGGAGAGGCCTGTGCAGCGTGGTGCAGCATCAGATGCAGCTTACGAACCAGCGGAGGAGGCCTCATTAACTAACATACTATCTACCTTGCATCAATTGGTTAAAACTGTTCAGGAACTCGACAAGAAGTTTGACACCCTCACACCTTGGGTATTAGCATTAGAATCTCGCATGGATCAATGTGAAGCAACTACACAGCACTCTAAGACGTCTGTAGTCAAAACCGTCAATGCTACCATGAAGCTCATTAAAGAGAATTCGCTTCTCCGACAGTGCCTAGAGATGGTTGAACACCAGGCAAGGGAAAGAATTTGAGAATTCTTGGCCTGATGGAGGGGGATGAAGGTGACCATCCTTTGGCCTTTGCCACAACTATGTTACCGGCTATCTTAGGCCTTGACGAGTTCGATCCCCCTCTGTGCCTAGAAAAAGCTTATCGTATCACTCCCCGCCATGTGGCAGTTGACCACACGGCTGCACAAACTTTTCTAATTATCTGTACTGGCATCGGGGACAGGGATTGGGCCTTGGCAGTAACTAGACACCGCAGATTCTTAAAATATGGCGAGGACACTTTGCAGATGTTCCCAGACCTTTCTTACAGCACCCGTTAATGGTGCAAAGCCTTTGATGGGCTTAGAGGGCTGCTGAGACTAAAGAAAATCCCTCATCAATTATTGCTGCCAGCCAAGCTCCACATTGTCTGGCAGGGGAAACAGTATATATTTAATGAGGTGCAGGAAGCTGAGAAACTGATTTGTAGGATGGAGTTGGAGAATGTTGAGGCTGAAGGGGGCAACTCCTCGGATGCAGATTAAAGTGCTTGGCAGGACTGGTAATGTACGCTTCGGGTCTGTGGAGACTGAAGAAGTATATCTTCTCTAGCTGTTGTGGGACTTGAAAAATTTCTTCAGTATAGTGAAAGTGTGGACACAGCATATTTAGTCCCTACAGCCATGCTCCTCTGGACATTTGAGACTTTGTGCAGCCTTGCTGACAATAAGTTTGGCCTGCATAAAATATTCCTGCTGTTAAATTAGATTGTAGGTTTGGAAGTTACTGTTTTACTGCAGGAGAAGAGAGATCATCTGACTGCGATGATTTTATGGGCTCGCTCTCCTGGGATTTTAGGAATTTAAGTTTTCCTGCATTATTTGTTTCAGCATTGGGGGATTTGAGTAGACTATTATAGTCAAAATGATAAAAGGGTATTTGGTATAAAATCCATCCTTGGTATGTTTCCCCTTGGGCCTTCCTGGCTGTATGCAATTATCATAATTCATTTAAATGATGAAGTACATTATGTTAAATCCCCCTATGTGCACCTCTAGAGGGGATGTCTTTCATTAGTACTTTATAAGAGAGCAGATATGTACTACACTGTTTGATGCTATCCTCCTATGTGTAATTGTGTTGTAAGTCTTGCTTGCAAAATCAATAAACATAAAATAAAAAAATAAAATAAAAAAAGGATCCCAGTATCACAAACAGATTTTCACAGAGATTCACATATATTTTTATACTCGCATATATGCAAGGGGGGAAGAAAAGACAGAACAGCAAGTGAAGGCAGCGAAAGGTGGAGAATTGCAAGACTGTCAGAGCGATCAGTTCCTAGGTCTCACAAGAAAATGTGGTTGCGCAACCAGACAGACAAGAGACAGAAAAGGAGAGGATAGAACAGACCCTTGCATTTAAACTCTTTCTGCATAACAGAATGCAGTTTTGTTTCTGGATTCTTTAACTAGTGGGATTTGCCAGTTACCCTTGGTGAGATCGAGGGTACTGATATACTTTGCACTCTCCAGTCTGTCCACCAAATCATCTATTCTGGGAATAGGGTGACTGTCAAATTCTGACACTTGATTAAGTTTCCTAAAATCAAGGCAGATTCTTATACCCCCTTATTTTTTGCTTACAATCACCACTGGTGATGACCAAGCACTTCTCAACTCTTTTATGATACCCAATTCTTTCATTTTTTGTATTTCCTTAACCACGTCAGCTCTGAACCGCTCTGGTAATCTGTATGTCTTTTGTCTGATAAGGCGAGCACTCCTTGTCACTGTTACGCGCTTGGCCCCTTTTGCTCGGCCTGGTATTGTGATAAAAGTACTGTTAAATGTCCTTAGCAAGTTAGGATAGATCCAGAAGCAAATGGTTTGATACCTTTTATTGGACCAACATAGATGTTACAACAAAAGAACAAAGAGCTCTAGCTTTCGGACCAACCAAGTTAGCAAGTTATAAATTCCTATGGTTTGTTTGGAGGTTAAGGAAATATTCACCTTTATGGCATCAGCAGTTGCAGTCTGTTCCTGTCTGTCATAAGCTACATCAATATTTTCTTTATCAGTTTCTGGTAAAACTAGCTTTTGGTGTTTTTCAACCAATTTCTTGAGGAGGTTACTATGGTATATTTTGGTAGGATTTTTTCCTATCAGGGGTCTCAGTCTCATAGTTAACTGTGCCAGTACTCTATGTCTAAGCACTTTATAAGGTCCTTGCCACTTCATTAACAGTTTATTTTCTGTAGTGGGTAACAGTAGTAAGACCTTTTCACCTGGCTCAAAAATGGTTTCTTTTACCCCATGGTCATAATACACCTTCTGCTGGTTTTGGGCCTCTTCCCGATTACTATGGGTGATTTCAACATAATTTTGCCAGCTTCTTTCTCAGGGCATACATATAAGATGTAATAGATTGTTTCTGATGGGGGTTATCTTCCCATGTTTCTTTTATTACATCTAGTGACCCTCTAGGTTGTCTACCATACAACATTTCAAACAGTGAAAAACCTGTTGATGTCTGTGGCACTCCTGACTCGGGGCATCACTGAATCAACAAGAGCTGAGGAAATTCTTGATCTGGTGCTCACAAAAGGGGAGCATGTACAGGAAATACTGGTCAGGGAACCACTGGGTGGAAGTGACCATTGCACAGTGTGGTTCCAGTTGGATATGGGCAGGAAAAGCATCCCGACTAAGACCAAAATCTTGAGTTTCAGGAGGGTAGATTTCAGGAAAATGGGTGAAGTGCTAGGGAGCCATCGGGTGGGCATAAGGGCAGATATGGGGTGGACCAAAGGTGGTCCATCATTAAGGAAGGAAGGAATACTGGTTGCCACAGATGAGTACGTTAGGCTCAGGGGGAAGAACACAAGAGCCAAAGTGCCCAGCTGGTTTAATTCTGGGGTTGCCCAGGCAGTAAGGGAAAAGAGGTTGGCCTACAGAAAATTCAGGAAGACCAAGAGAGAGGTGGATAGGGAAAATTACCCAAGGTTGGCTAGTGAGACAAGTAAGGAAGTCTGATGAGCAAAGGCACAGAAGGAGCTGCAGATAGCTGAAGGAATTAAGAAGGGGGAGAAGGCTTTCTTTCGCTATATAAGTGAGAAAAGGGGCAAGAAGGAAGGGATTGTTAGGCTCAAGAAAGGGGTGGAGTGGGTGAAGGATAATGGGGAAAAAGCAGAGATACTAAATGAATACTTCTGTTCCATCTTCACCAGGGAGAAGGATGGACCAGTGCCTTCGGGAATGAAAAGAGGCATAGGGAGGGAGGAGAACACAGATATAGTGATAGAGAAGGATAGAGTGATGAAGAAGCTGCTGGCATTTAAGATGGAGAAATCACCAGGCCTGGACAAAGTACATCCAAGAGTACTAAAGGAACTGGCTGAGGAGCTGGCAGGGCCACTGGCAGACCTACTTAATAGTTCACTAGAGTCAGGCATGGTACCGCAGGACTGGAGAACAGCACATTTAGTGCCCCTCCACAAAAGTGGTCCCAAGGATGACCCAGGAAATTACAGACCAGTTAGTTTGACTTCCATTGTGGGCAAGCTCATGGAGACCATACTAAAGGAAAGGCTGGTAGAATATCTAGAAGAGCATGGTCTGCAGAATGCGAGGCAGCATGGGTTCATGAGGGGGAGATCATGTCAAACAAATCTGATTGACTTCTTTGACTGTGTCACTAAGACAGTAGACAGGGTCAAGCAGTAGACATCATCTATCTTTATTTCAGCAAGGCCTTTGACTCTGTGCCCCACAAAAGGTTGATCAGGAAGTTGGTGGATCTTGGGGTTGGGGAAAAGATGGCCAGATGAGTGGAAAACTGGCTGAGGGACAGAACCCAGAGGGTGGTTGTGGGGGGAGAGTTATCTGGCACCAGAGAGGTAACCAGTGGGGTCCCACAGGACTCGGTGCTGGGGCCAGTGTTGTTCAATGTCTTCATCAATGTCATTGGTGATGGCATTAAGGGCAAAAAGTGCCTATTCATGGATGACATCAAGCTCTGTGGGAGAGCAGACACAGCTGAAGGGATACAGGACCTCCAGGAAGATCTGGAAAAGTTGGGAAAGTGGCCCAGGATCTGGCAGCCTGGCTTCAATGCCAAGAAATACAAGGTTATACATATTGGAGGCAAGAATCCCAGGACAGAGTACTACCTGGGTAGAGTCTGAGTATCTGCATCAGAGGAGGAGAAGGACCTGGGAGTGATGATCACTAGTAACCTGATGCATTCCACGCAGTGCAAGAAAGCAGCAGCAAAGGCAAACAAGGTGTTGGGATGCATATCTAAGGGGCTCAGTAGTAGGAGCGAGGAGGTTATACTGCCCTTGTACAGGTCA
Source organism: Neoceratodus forsteri (assembly GCA_016271365.2). NCBI lineage: Eukaryota > Metazoa > Chordata > Ceratodontiformes > Ceratodontidae > Neoceratodus > Neoceratodus forsteri. The sequence continues at coordinate 1,271,465,138 of CM057450.1, read as the reverse complement.
CTGGTAATGCCGCATCTAGAGTACAGAGTCCAGTACTGGTGCCCACACCTCACAAATCTCCTCCAGCTGATGACGACGCTGGGCCTTACACAGGTAGTTACCTCCTCGACCCATGTAGGGGGTCACTCGTTGGAGCTGATCTTCCTTTTGGGTATGGAGATAGCCGACTTGGGGGTGGAACCAGTTGGCTGGTCTGACCATCACACCATGAGGTTTAGTTTCAGAGCCCCCCAATAGGTCTGCCCCTATGGAGATGGTTCAGTACCGCCCTTTAAGGGGAATTACCCCCAGTGACCTAACCGCGGTGCTGGACCTATCGGGCTTGTCGGGTGAATGCATGAGTCCAGGTGATCTCGTATTAGCCTATAATAAGGCTGTGGGAGATGCCCTGGACAAGATTGCTCCTGTTCATGTTTGGCCTCTCACCCTTTGCCCAAGGAGCCCTTGGTTTGATGGTTCCTTGAAGGAGTAGAGGCGAGTTGGCCGAAGGAAGGAAAGAGTCTGGCAGAAGTCCGGCCTTGATGCTGACAGGCTTAGGCTGATGGCACATTATGATGGCTATCAATCAGAAATCAGCATAAGAAGGCAAAATTCCTGTCCAGGGAGATTTCTGCTGCGCAGAATCGACCAGCTCATCTTTTCTGGACTGTTGACAGACTGTGCAATCCAGTCTATCTCACAGCCCAGAGAAGCCTTTTCTCAGCTGAAATGCGAGGAGTTTGCGCAATTCTTCGCAGATAAGGTTGCCAGCATCAGCTCTGGCATTGGCCCGACCTCTCCTATGAGGGATTGTAGGGATCGGCAGGAAGCGGCATGCACTTGGTCTGTTTGGTCAGATTTCTGCCGGCTGGAATTCATGGACATTGTGAAGATTGTCCAAACATTGCGCCCAACCAGTTGTAGTTTGGATTCGGGCCCTACACCCCTTTTAGTGGGATGTGTAGATATTATCTGCCCGATCCTTGCTGAAGTTGTCTGGAAGTCCTTGGAGAGGGGGGGGTCTTCCCAGACTCCCTCTAGGAGGTGGTCGTTCGACCACTCCTTAAGAAATCCTCCCTGAATCCAGATTGTCTATCCAACTATCGGCCTATCTCTAACCTGCCATTTGTTGGTAAGGTTACTGAGAAGTGGTTGCGCTGCAATTGGATGATCACCTCACAACTCACAATGTCTATGATACTCTCCAGTCTGGTTTTAGGAAGAAGCATAGCATAGAGACTGTACTTGTCTGGGTATTGAATGACCTCATAATGGCTAGAGATCAAAAGGCACGTACCATTCTGGTCCTTCTTGATCTCTCTGCTGCATTGGACACTGTAGACCATGGTGTGCTGCTGGAGTGCCTGCGGCTTCTTTGTGGGCTGTCTGGTACAGTCCTCAAATGGTTTCATTCATTCCTTGCGGGCAGGTCTTGGAGAGTTGCCACCAGAATCTATTCCTCTGATGCTCACCGCCTGCCCAACGGGGTGTTGCAGGGCTCCATTTTGGCCCACATGTTGTTTGCAGTGTACATGCCGCCATTGGGAGATATCATCAGGCGATACAGTCTGAGTTTTCACTGCGATGGAGATGATACTCAGCTGTATATGTCCTTTCTACCCGGTCAAAATGATGCACTTTCTGTGCTAAATAATTGCCTTACTGAGATCAGAACTTGGATGAGTACCTGCTGGCTGAGACTGAATCCAGATAAAACTGAAGTGTTGGTAGTGGACCCTAGTCATCCGGGAGCAGGTCTGGGGGCTGGACAGCAATCAGATTTATTCCTTGATGACATATTGCTCACTACCTCAGACCAGGTGCGTAACCTGGGCATTATTTTTGATGATGGTCTGACACTAAAATCCCAGGTGTCGGCCATCGTCAAATCCTCTTTTTACCATCTAAGGAATATTGCCCGTGTGAAACACTTGGTTCCTCCAGACAATCTTCCAACATTGGTCCATGCCTTTGTCGCTACCCACCTTGATTACTGCAATTCCCTCTACCTAGGGCTACCAGGGGTTAATATTTGGCGCTTGTAGCTGGTGCAGAACATGGCAGCCAGGCTCTTGACTGGGACCTCCAGGTCTAGTCAAATTATGCCTGTGCTCCACGAGCTGCCTGCTCAGTGGTGGATCACCTTTAAGGTTGGCTTGCTAACCTTTAAAGCTCTACATGATCAGGGACCCGGCTACCTGCAAGACCTCCTGGTACCCTACTGCCCCCTCCATCCTCTCCGATCCGCTGGCAAGGGATTGCTAGAGATTCTCAGGGTGCGACTGAAGACATCTGGTGCCTGTGCTTTTTCTTTTTCGGCTCCAACCCTGTAGAATTCTCTACCTCATCGGTTAAGAGTATGCCTGACTGTCGATAGATTTAAAATTGAGCTAAAAACTTATTTAATTTAGCCTTCCCTAACTATGTTTAATTTGTCTTTATTGTCCCCATTTTTAATTTATATTTGTATTTATCTGTATCTGATTTTATGTACAGCGCCTTGGTTCTGAAAGGCGCTATAAAAATAAAATTTGATTTGAAAAAGGACATTAACCTGCTGGAGAAGGTCCAGAGGAGGGCTACAAAGATGACAGTGGATCAGCAGGGTAAGGCATACGAGGAGAGGTTGAGGGCACTGAACATGTACTCCCTGGAAGACGGAAGAGAGGGAGGGGACATGATTGGGATCTTCAAGTACTTGAAAGAGATAAATAAGGTTGATAAGGAGAGTCTCTTTAAATTGAGTGCCAACCATAACACGAGGGGGTACAGTCTTAAGCTGGAGGGTGGGAGGTTTAGGAAGGAGGTCAGGAAGCACTTCTTCACAGAGAGGGTGGTGAACACTTTTAATGCACTGCCAGAATTGGTCATCTCATTGAAGACAGTGGGCAGCTTTGAGAGAGGCTGGGATGGGCATAGGGGGAAGATAAGGATCATGGGTAGGGAGGATGGGAAGAGTGGGGAGGAAGGGAGGGCAGGGACATCAGCGCAAGTTGTGGACCATGCAATACGAGCAGACTTAATAGACCAAATGGCTTTCTTTTGCTGGCTTCTTCGTATGTTCTCTGTAAGCAGAAAGAAGGTAAAGTAAATTTTGGTCTCAAGTTTTCCCTTCCCCTTTTACAAACCTTTTTAACATGCATTTTAGGGACTGATTAAAACGCTCAACAAGACCGTCTGTCTGAGGGTGATAACGGGAGGTTCTTATGGCAGTGATACCTAGTAGTCGGTACAGCTCCTTCAGTAATGCAGCACCAAAATTACTACCCTGATCAGTAATAATCTCTTTAGGTATGCCCACCCTGCTGAAAATTTTGGCAAGCTCTGCTGCCACTTTTGGGGCTGTGACAGTACGCATTGGAACTGCCTCTGGGTATCGAGTAGCATAGTCACATACTACCAGAATGAACTGATTACCCTTTTTACGTTTGCCTAAGAGGCCAACCACATCCATTCCAATTCTCTCAAAAGGCACATCTTAATAGACTGGGCCCTAACCTCCCACCCACATAGAGTAATCCAGTCTGGCCTACTGCCCAAAGCTTTTAGTGATCATCATATGATCTATCTAGTTAGGAAAGTTCACAGACGCAAGGCACCCCATGAACTCATAACAATCCAATCCTACAAATCTCTTGACCTTGCCCCCCCCCAAAACCAAGATTTAAACTGAATCGACTGGGTGCCTATAGCATCAGCCCAAACTATAGACCATGCCCTGGCATATCTCAAAGGGAATCTCACCAATATCTGGAATAAATATGCCCCATTCTATCCTATTGTCACTTAGAATGTTCAGGTAGCCTCTGCCTGCTGCTAGAACACCTGTGTGCCTGAAGGGGTTTTAGATCTGCAGCATTCATACAAACACACTGTGCTTAAACCTACATATCTTAAAAACCATACATCCTATTTTAAAACTGTAAAAAGGAAAGTTTTTCAGGACAAAAAGTTTTTGAAAATGAGTGAGGTTTGGTAATGTCTATTTAACTGGATTTAATGTTGTGTAAGGTTGTTTTCATTTTTTAATAAATTCTGATGATTTTATCTAAATATAATTATGCTCTGTTTACTTAGTCATACAAAAATATTAACTGTCTGTAAAATTGTTGATTAAAATTGTTAAAATATACAATAAACATCTGTCATTGTCTAAATATAAATTTTCAAGTTTTTTACCATTTTTTTTAGTCAGAAATCAATATCTGAATGTCTTGTTATTACAGTTTGAGTTTTTTGTTCCACTCCACCGGTTGGAATGTTTGCAGTGTTTAATTCTTCTTACCCACTGATTTTAGTTTATGAATCTGATTATCAATTGTTTGTTTTTCCCCTAGTTTAGTAAGAACATATTTACACATTACCTTAGAAGTACATATCAGGAAGTGATGCAGGAAGGAAGTGCTCTGTGAGGTCAAGTGATGTACATAGGAAGAACCCTTCCAGTGTAGGTCAGGGAGCTGACACAGGAAATTGAGACATTTGTTAGTGCTGGAGGTCTCTCTATGATTAATTGCATATGTGCTGTAGTTAAAATGTGTAATTTCATTGAAATAAACTATTTTATTTTATTTTTGTAGTAAAATCCCATAATAAGTATAGGAAACTGTATTTTATTTGTGCTGTTTGCTTTATCATACTGTAAATGAAGCGTGATGTTGTTCATGTAAAGGTTCACAGTCTTTCAGTAAACATCATGTTACATAAATCTGTGTATTATTTAATTTCCTGGCATAGTTTATTTTTTGGGGATTGTATTATGGGATGGTTTAAGGTGAGGGAATGACTATATGATGAAGCACTGTGTGTTAGTGGCGTGGGGGGGGGGGTCCTGCATTCATTATACAGGCTCAGATGTACTTCATATGTTCTGGAGAAATGAGAGTGGCTGTATGCATGTAATAATGGTGCTAACAGACACTGTAGATACATTACAGGTATACATATAGGATGATGAAATTTCTGAAAAGGCACTGGTAATTTGGGGTATACTGTGTCATGGGGGAAGGGGTGGGTGTGCCTATACCAAGGAATGATGCTCATAGGCACTGCAGTCATTTTGTGTCATGAATTGGCACCCGTCCTTGGGGTATACTCAGTTGTAGGGAAGCAGGTGGGGCTACCTGCACCTGGTAATGGTGTTCATATCCTATGCAGAAACATTGAGGGTACACATACTTGATGATGACATGGGTACCTGTAAAGGTTGTGTACTATGTGCTGTGTCACATGGTTTGCCTGCATACACATGTGATATGTTGCAACATTCAGTATGGCGCACTGTGTGGGTGGGAAGGAGTGTGGGTATGCCTGCACCATGGAGTGATGCTCACTGGTGCGCATGTGTACTGTGTGATATGTTTCATTTAAGTGGACTGTATAAGTCATACAATGGCACTGATCACATCACAGTGCATCAGAGGTAAGGGCTGGTCTGAAGCATTATGAGCACAAGGGACTAAAAGGGTTGTGGAGTGATTCGAACTTGAATAGAACATTACAGTGTCTCTGAGGGTAATGTTGGAATGAATCTTGATGTGCACAATGGACTACGCCATGGTGACTGAGGAGGGATCCATATCAGTAATGCACATCACAGAGTGTCAGAGATAAAGGTTGGACTGAAGACTGATGAACAGATGGACTAATTCAGTGACTCTGGTGGGATCTGAACCTGAAATGCACTTCACTGTTCACTACAGTTTGGAGCTCGACGAATGCATAATAAGGAGATATTTTACAAGTGGCTGTGGAAGGATTTGAGCATGAGATTTTACAAGTGGCTGTGGAGGGACCTGAGCCTGAAGAATACTTTACAGTGCATCAGAGACTGGGGCTGAACTGATGTCATATGAATTGATGACTACACCAGTCGATATGGAGGGTTTTGAACATCAAATGCACTTCACAGTGCATTATGAGATTGGTCTGGACTGATGCATGGTAAGTTGATGGACAACACCATCAGTTGAGGGATCTGAACCTGAAATGCACTTCACTGTTCACTACAGTTTGGGGCTCGACTGATGCATGGTAAGGAGCTAGATCTTACAAGTGGCTGTGGAGGGATTTTAACCTGAAGAACACATTACAGTGTATCAGAGGTTGAGTCTGGACTGACGTCATACGAATTGATGGACAACACCAGTGACTGTGGAGGGATTCAAAACTGATTTGGCCTTCACAATGCATCAGAGATTGGGGCTGGACTGATGCCAGATAAGTTGAAGGCAACACCATTATTATTTCATTTTAAACAATCAGCAACTGCGTATTAGGGAGAAAACTTAAGTGCAGAGCATGAGACAAACATGCTACTGACCCTAACCCACTCATCATCCATAACGCAGGGAGCAACATGCCACATAGATTTTAACATAGCCATAATCCAAACTTAAACTCTTTAAAAAGTAACAAAGGGTGCTGAATTCATGTGACCTCATCTAGTACATGCACAAGAAACACTCTCCCATCAGGAATGCCAGCCGGATCCATAAGATGTGATCACACAGGACGACTAGAAATTATCCCAAAATGAACAAAGTAACAACTATGAAAACTTTTATCATAAATAAAAATAAAAACAAATAAAGTAAATACAGATTACAAATCGAGGTTTTGGCACTGAAATGAAGTGAGTATTTTAAGATAAGAGCAGCACCTCCATCTTGAAACTAAGTTTCCAGTCACCATGCTCTTCCTGCACCAGTGTGTGCTCTGACTGATTAATGGAAATAGTGATGTGTACAATAAGCATAGAGCAAGCATGGCAACAGTGAGGATCAATATGACCAAATGGTGACGTTTCACAGAGCTAGAAGCGGTGTAGGTGAGGGCTACGACCCTAACTGAAACATCAAAAAAATCACTGTACACTCCAGAGCCGAGAGAGCCACTTTCACTCCAGTGATGGTTGTAAAAAAATACGAGTCCTTGCTTGAATGCTCTTGAATGATAAATAAGGATTTAGCTACGTTTCAGGCACACACATTGAATAGAATAGTGGCAGGCACAACAAAAGATCTGCGTGCGGGTTCCCTGGTGCTTTGACAACTAAGGCTTCATCAGGGGGATGATGCCTTCATCTAAGACAATCCATTTATACCAATTAAATTCAGAATTGATGATGTCAGAAAATCCGACCAATCACAGTGCTCGATTTTTAAATACAGAAATATTCAGCTCACTTAGTGGTATAAATGGACTAATAGTTATAACAATCATGATATCAGTGACAACATGTTATTGTAGAAAAATACCCCAAAAGACAGAAAAAAATTACACCAAAGTGGTGACGGACAATCGGATTGCTCGAATAAAAAAAAATGTAAGTTATGAAATTAATTATAGTGTCAACCTGATCAGCTTAACATGTTACACTAAAACAAGATGATTTGTTTTTACAATACAAACTAATGGCAGAATGAACACAATACATTTTCACAGCACATACAAAAAAAAGTAAATTTATTTATTTATGTATTAAGGCTTGTTTTTCTCAAAAAATAGCCAATGGGAGCATATTATATTAGGTAAAATCAATAAAGGGTACTAATGTCCCTATTAGCTGGTACAACTCAATTCATCAAATGTAAACAAATGCTTGAGCTGCACCAAGAGAAAGATATGGACGCCAATTGGCGTCATCAGGCACTACAGCATATGATTTAGGACGCCATATGGCGTCATCAGGAAAAAGAGGTATGTTTTTTTATGACGCCATATGGTGTCATCAGGAAAGAGTGTGTGGTAGTTACCTTCCCTGTGTCACCCCTGAACTACTGGTCTGTCAACAAGCATGAGATAAAACTTGGAAAACTCACAAAGCTTCCAATCTCCCTCGGGATTACTCCACTTACCGAACACTCTGCAATGGCTGCACCAAGGCCATTTGTTTGGCTAAAGCTGAATATTTCTGGTCCACCTTTAACTCTAACAAAAACAGCCCCTCAAAGTTGTGGAAGGTGGTCCACTCACTCTTCTCCCCCAAAATATAACCTCCACCCCCACTACTCAAAATAAATACTCAACTAGGAGCTGACCATCATATAGTAGCTGCAGAATTCAATGCCTACTTTATAACCTGTGCCTCCTTCCCATGGCCGGATTAACATGTATGCAAATTACGCCATTGAGTAGGGCCCCGTGACTCAGGAGGGCCCTACTCACTGTAATTTACTAGTCTAATCAGAGAATTTCACTTTCCCTACTAGGCACCACCGTGGCCGCCGACCATCTGAATTGCCCAAAAAGCACCCCTCCCATCAGATTCAGCCCCTGCTGCCCCTGGTCCAGTGGTCCTAGGTCCCCCCTCCTCATCCTCAGACTGAGTCAGCTATCATCAGGCTAGTGCCCTGCGCTGCATAAACGAGCCCCTCTCGGCTCTGCCTCCACCTCTGATCCAATCATCCACCCTGTCCTCAACCACACAACCAATAATGTCCGACCATGAGAGGTCAGGTCCTCTGGAGTGTGGCTACTGGCGGAGGCGGAATCAGTGGGTGTGTGGGCGCATTGTGTCAGGGTGTGACTGCAGCAGTGAGGAGTCATTGATGAGAAGGAGGACAAGAGCTCTGTGGACATCGACAAGTCGCCGATGGGCATCCGGTCAGTAATCATTGTTGGTGGTCGCCTGGGCCTGGTCTCTGAATCGAAAAGAAGACACAGCATAGCAGAGCAGACTAAGTAGAGAGATTGGGCTGTGGGACTCAGTCAGTGCTGTGCTGCTTCTTGAGTAACTCGCAGGGCCAGGCAGGCCTCTGGTCCCTGCAGGGGACTCCTTCCTTCCTATGGTGCCTGGCCGAGTCATCGTGTGTGTCGCCGCCTGCGACATGAGGATGTTGAAGTTGAGGATCTCAGACTATCATCACCAGGACTGGAGTCAGACAGTCAGTCAGTCAACATCCTCATCACAATCAGTCAGGCCAAAGGAGGTATGTTGTTTTTTTTTTTACTAGTCTGCGTGGCAATGCTCAGGTTAACAATATATCCAAGATAGCATAACTGGGATGCATCATTGACATTTTCCTTTACCTGAGAATCTTGCTCATACCAATTTTTTTGTTTACTTTTTTTGTTTGTTGTTTTTTTTTTGCACCTGGGTGCAATTGAAACACTGGTCACACAATAAGTGCATCTGGCAGGATTTGAACCCCGGGTCATGGGCTCTGAAGCCTATTCTTGAGTCTGTAACCTATACTGCCTTGCCTTGGTTGTTTAGTAGGATCCTTGACGGGGGTGCTACCTTTAAGGCAGAAGTGTTAAATGATTTAGTCCCTTCACCTTTGATTGAAGGGGTGGGGGAAGTTACGACTCGTTCTAACCCAGGGGATAAGAGGATCTGCACATGCTGAGAGTGACAGGTTAGGGTAATCTGCAATCCTAGTGCCTTAGGCAGAAGATGCTAACACCACTGTGGAAGAGTGAGATGTTGGCATTTAGGGGCCCCTCAGGCCACAAAATATCATTTGGAGTAGGGCCCCCACATCCATTAATCTGGGCCTGCTCCTCCCTGCTAGCATCCCTCCCTGCCAATCCTACTATCCCACCCTCGCCAGATACGTCCTCGCAACAACACCAAATATCAAATAATTTTTCCTTCTCTCTCATATCTCCTAGTGACACCCTAAAGGCAATTCTTTCTATGAACCCAACAAAAGGCAACTCCCTTGATGGCCGGGACCCCAAGCTACTTTACCTATCTGCTCCTGCTATCTCTACCCCCCTGACTGATCTCAACTTGTCCTTCCACATTGCATCTATCCCTGCACCCTGGAAACATGCAACTGTCCTTCCCCTACCTAAGGGAGATCACTCATCTCCTGGGAACTATCGCCCTATCTCTCTGCTACCCACACTGGCTAAACTGCAGGAACACATTGCTCTTTCTCAATTCTCCCCCTTTCTTCACTCCCTTCCAATCTAGCTTTAGGAAGAACCATTCCACTACGACTTCCCTACTCAGACTCACTGACTATATCCATACTGCTAAGGATAAAGGTCACATCATGTCTGCTATCTCTGTCAACCTTGCCAAGGCTGTTGACACTGTCTTACACTCCCTCCTTGATACCCTCTCATCAGCTGGCCTGTCTCCATCTGCCAGTAACTGGTTTCGAGCCTACCTGGTATGTCGAACTTAATCTGTTAAAACAGCTGACTGCACGTCCCCGCCTCTACCTATCTCCACCGGAGTGCCTCAAGGGTCTGTACTTGGCCCACTCCTGTTCTCTATTTTTCTAAACAACCTACCATCAGTATGCTCCTCATCCCATATCTATATGTATGCAGATGGTATGGTACTGTTCACCACTGGCCCCACTGTCGCCGATGTGACAACCAGACTACAGATTGACTTCAACAATGCTCAACGATGGCTCAATTCACATCAACTCTTCTTCAATGCGAAGAAGACAGTCTCAATGATCTCTGGCATTAGGCAGAGACTGTCCAGGCTACCCTCCTTCCACACCCTAGACGGGACAACTCTAGAAGACACTACCTCTTTTAGATATCTGGGTGTTTGGCTTGACCAACACCTTAACTTTTCTGAACATACTGACGCCATCCTGAAAAAACTGCGCCCCAAGCTTGGCGCACTCTACAGGAAATGGAAATTATGTACCTACCGTAATTCTTGATCTTCTTGGATGAAGTCTCCACCACGCATTCACATTAGTGGGATCTACGCCGGAGCCGCTAGGACCCAAGCGGAAGCAAACTTCGAGGAGGGTGGTGCCAGAGATGGAGCCCAGCGAGGAAGTGCACCACGAGCCATGGCTCGGGTAGTAGTAAAGACTACTCAAGGTTAACTCCCTCTGACCGCCTCAGTACCTTTTTTTGAGGAGTGCAGCATAACTAACCTAGAGGTCTAACCTAACAAAATCGGATATAAGATGGTCAAAGAACCCGTGTAAGAAGGGTCAACAATAGAGTCCTCACAGCCCAATCACTGAGGGAGTGAAGACCAAAAGCAGAGACGTGAGCTCAGGGCATGGCGGGTGGGTGTGTGAATGAGTGGTGGAGACTTCGTCCAAGAAGATCAAGAATTACGGTAGGTATGTAATTTGCATATCTTCTTGGACATAAAGTCTCCACCACTCATTCACACTAATGGGAGAGTACCGAGCTAACAACCCCCGAGATGGGTGGCAGGAGAAACTAAGAGCTCACATACTTAGGACAGAAGTCCATTAAGAATAGTCCTACCAAACAACAGATGTCGTCTGGCATGGACATCTAAAGCATAGTGATTAACGAAAGTATGCACTGAGCTCCATGTAACCACACTGTAAATGTCTGCAATGGGCACATTGCGGATTTCCACCATAGATGCCGCAACTGCTTTAGTAGAGTGTACACTCTGCCTTCTAGCTTAACCTGTGACATCGAATAGCAGTGGTGGAGGCATGCTACCAGCCATGCTGAAATGCACCTAACAGTGACAAGTTGACCCAGCCGGGTCTCGCTGAAAGAAACAATCAGTTGTCGAGCCTTGCAAATTTCTTTTGTTCTATCCAGATAGAATTGCAGTGCTCTCTTAACATCCAATGAATGAAGGGTACGCTCCCCTTCATTCTGGAAGTTAGCAAAGTAGGTAGGTAGGACTAAAGGTTGGTTTAAATGAAATTCTGAGACAACCTTGGGAAGAAACTTAGGGTGAGTCCTAAGAACTATTTTGTCCTTGTGAAATACAGTGTATATAGGGGGGGGGTCTGTGACCAGAGCATGTATTTCAGAAACTCTACGGGCTGAAGTGATGGCCACCAGGAAGGCCGTTTTCCAAGTGAGGAACTTCAACTTGCAGGTAGCTAGAGGCTCAAAAGGTTTCCAGGTGAGCATGTCTAGCACAAGGTTAATGTCCTAGGCTGCAACTGGACATCTGATAGGAGGTATGGTATGTAGAATGCCCTTAAGAAACCTCTTAACTACAGGCAACTGAGCCAGAGACAAGGAACGTACCGGCTCATGATAAGCTAAAATGGCACAGAGGTGAACTCTGATGGTAGAGTACTGCAGACTTAAATTTGAGAGGTCCAAAAGTTACTCCAAGACTTTATTTGGTGGGCAGAAAAAAGTGTTCGAAGAGGATTTTGCACAACAGAGGGAGAAACGCTTCCATTTGGCTGTGTAGGTTTTTCTAGTGGCTGGTTTATGCGCAGCCAAGAGAATATTTGAAACCCTATGGGAAGCATTGAACCTATTCACTGCCATCTCCTCAGGAGTCAAGCGTGAAGGTGAAGCGCCTTCAGATTGGGATGGACCACAGGCATCTGGGTCAGAAGGTTCATCTGAAAGGGAAGTGCCTTCGGGAGGGTTGCCGACAGACTGTTGAACAGCAGGAACCACATCTGTCAAGGCCAGAAGGGAGCAATGAGAATCATTCTCTTTCCCTGAGACTCGAATTTGAGAAGCACCCTCTGAATTAGAGGAAGAGGAGGAAAGGTGTATAGAAAGCGTTTTGTCCATCGCAGCCTGAACTAATCCTGACAGACAATGCCAGGTCCTGGATTTCTGAAGCAGAAGAGAGGCAATTTTGCATTGAGTGGGGATGCAAAAAGGTCCAGGTCTGGAGTTCCCCACTCTTTGAAGAGTGACTGAGCGATGGTTGAGTCGAGAGACCACTCGGGAGGATCTGTCTCCATCCTGCTGAGATGGTCTGCCAGTTTGTTCTGCATGCCCGGTAGGTAAATCGCATGGATTAGAGCCTTCTGCTCCAGGCACCATTCCCACACTCGCATAGCTTCCCTGTATGATGGGTAAGAGTGTGCACTGCCCTGTCTGTTAATGTAATACATCACTGCTTTGTTGTCCATTTGAAGGAGAATATTCTTGTGACAGAGTATGTCCTTCAAGGCCCGGACTGCATAGAGGATGGCTCTCATTTCCAGGACGTTTATGTGGAGCCAAGACTCGTTCTGAGTCCATGTACCTTGGGTGTGGTGCTTCTGGCAGTGAGCTCCCCACCCCATCAGGGGTGTGTCGGTGGTAATGGAGACCTGATGATCCAGAGGAGCAAAGGGATACCCTTCCAGAAGGTTGTCCTCCTGCGACCACCAAGTGAGTGACCTCTTTAGAGGTTCTGTCACCTTGATGGGAAAGGACTGAGGGTGACTGGTTGGGGGCCACTGAGTACTGGGCATCCATTGAGAGGTTCTCACGTGGAGATGAGCTAGAGGTACAGTGAACACCAAGGATGCCATGAGACCCAGCATCCGTTGCATCGAGATAGCTCAAACTGAGCTGTTTGCTATGATGTAACGGGGCCATCAGTAGGATATCGCTCCTTCTGTCCTCTGGAAGAAAAGCTTTCGCGCAGGAGGTATCCAGAAGAGTTCCCATGAAAAGGGGTTTCTGGGAGGGCTGCAACTGCAATTTGTTGTCATTTAGCAGGGCTCCCATGGACGTGAGGAAGTCTGAAGCTTTGGCTATGGCGTCCAGAGTTCCCTGCCTGGAAGGGCTTGCTAGAAGCCAGTAGTCCAGGTATGGAAACACTTGAATTCTGATTTTCCTGAGATGTGCTGCGGGAATTGCACAACACTTTGTAAAAACTTGCGGCACCGAGGATAGCCCAAAGGGCAGGACTCTGAACTGATAATGTTGACCCAACGCTACAAAACTCAGGTATTTGTGGTGCTTTGGGTGTATAAGAATGTGTTGGTAGGCATCCTGCATGTCCAGGGAGGCTAGCCAATCGTGTTGATGAATCAGAGGTAGAAGGGTACCTAGAGATATAATCTTGAACTTTTCCTTGTGAAGGAATTTGTTTAACTTTCTGAAATCCAGAATGGGGCACATGCCTCCAGTTTTCTTCGGAACTAGAAAGTAATGGGAGTAGAAACCTGTGTTTCGTTGGTCCAGCGGAACTACTTCTACTGCCCTGTTGTTCAGAAGGCCTTGCATCATGGAAGCAAGACAGTCTGACTGTACTGCCAACAGTCTGGGCTGTCATTTGGGGGGATGATCCGGGGGGGGAGGTTCTGAAAGATTGAGTGAATACCCCTCGAGGATTATCTGGAGGACCCATTTGTCTGATGTTATAGACTTCCACTGGTCATAGAACTGAGTCAGACATCCTCCCACTGCTGAGGAAGAGTCCCCCTCGGGCAACTGAGGTGGGACCTGGGCCGAGAACTCAGAAGGTGGCACTGGGCGCTTTGGGGGCTTGTGCCTTCTGCTGCGTTTTCTTTTGTGGCTTTTGTTAAAGCCTCCTCGCATTTGCCCCAAAGGACTGACGGTTGTGAAATTGACGCTTATTGGCACCCCTCCCCAAGAGGGGGCGGGTGCGGGTCGAGCTATCTTAATGGCTGACCTAGTCTTCTGTGTGGCTTCCAGAGCTTGTTCCACCTGGGGTCCGAACAGATACATACCGTTGAGGGGTATGACCATGACCTGCTGTTGGGCATCATTCGTGAAGCCCAAAGTACATAGCCAGGAGTGGCGATGGGTCCAAATGCCCACCACCGCTGCTCGAGAAGCAGTATCGAAAGCGTCCATTGCAGCTTTAACCTGTTGGTTATTGGACTCGATGCCCCTGGTTATGGTGTGAAGTAGCTCTGAATTAGTTTCCGACTCAGGCAGAGCTTCTACCATTTGCTTGTGCGAATGCCAAAGGACATATTCATATTGAGAAAAATAGCCCTGGTAGCTGGCAATAAGTATACCCAGGGTGGAGGCAGCAAAGACTCTCTTACCTAAGGTGTCTATCTTACAAGATTCTTTATTGATAGGCAGGGCTGAGGATGCCTGAGGGAGGACAGCCTTGTCATTCTCTGCTATGACTACAATGGGATCAGCAAAAGCTTGAGAGGCCAATATGGGTCGATCCTTGGAGTAGCGTACTTCCTATCAATGGACTTAGCCATGGAAGGGATGAGAGCAGGATTGTTCCATACCATCTGAGAAACGGTCTCAAAAGATGGTTGTACTGGAGGAGTTAAATCCATAGGGATATCAAGGACATGTAGGTATTGGAGTCTTAAAAGCTTCCCAGGATCGATTTCTGTAGTCTGGAGAGAAAGACTGGAATTTAAATTTTTCAGCAGAGACTTAAAGGAAAGGTCTTTGACCACAGACTCTGCAGCAGAATTGACTCCTGCTTGTTCAACATCATCACCCAGATGAAGATCTGGGTCATGCTCAAAATCATTTCCTGACAGTCCAGGGGGGACTGTATGGACAGGAAAGGAGTGAAAATCAGAATGGAAATTAGAAAAGGAAAGAATCGGAGTCGAAAAGCCTTGGAGGCTGGACTGCGCTGCACCAAGCATCGGCGCCGATGAAGAAGATGGTGCCAAACCCAAGGAAGTCGGCGCCATTGGAAACAGCCCACCACATGGTGCCAATAAAGGCCATGGTGCCAACAGAGCCCCTGGTGCCACGGACAGCACTGACAGAGTCCCCGTTCGGCGCCACAGACAGCTCCGAGAGTGTCCCAGCATTCCGAAAACTGCGATTTAAAGGAAAAGGAGGAAAATTAACAGGAGATAGCGGCATTGGTGTGGGCCCTTGCGCCACAGCCATGTGGGGGGGGGACACCTGAGCACGGACTTGACGGCACCGAAGAAGGCGCCGCGTGAATAGGAAGTTCCAACCGCCCTACTTGGTCTCTCGAGCGAGCCCATTGCTCCATAAGAGCAACCCACTGGTGAAACTGCTCATCGGAGGCCCATCTGTCATCGAGGCACAGGTCAGGAAGCATATGAAAACCAAGAGCAGTTTCAAAATTTGCAAATAGCGTTTTATTTTTCTCAATAACAGCAAAATAAAAATAAAACTTATTCAGTATAACTATTTACAAAGGTAGTAAAAACAGAGAAAACAAAGTCCTTCTGAGGGTATCATTTAATTCCAAGTTTCAGTCTCTCATTCTCCTTGTCTCTCTAGCAAAAGCATTTCTGCTCTTTTTATAAGTCTTTGGGAACTCATTAAGATAGACTGCTTCTCACAGAATGTTCTTGCATGTGTACAGAATGTTCTTGTCAGTTTCAATGCAGGTGCAGCAAAATGGACATAGTGACCCAGAACTGACCTCTTGTTTACAGCTCTGCAAAAGGCTTAAAAACTGCATTTCAGGTTAATCCCTTGAGTTTCAAATAGCTTTCTGCAATCATTTCAACAGTATAACTATATACAATTTTAAACAAAGGATCCCAGTATCGCATACAGATTTACACAGAGAGTCACATATATTTTAATATCCGCAGATATGCAAGGGGGAAGAAAAGACAGAACAGCAAGTGAAGGCAGAGAGATAGCAAGAGGTGGAGAATTGCGAAACCGTCAGAGTGATCAGTTCCTAGGTCTCACAAGAAAATTTGGTTGCACAACCAGACATTACAGACGAAAGGAGAAGACAGAACAGACCATCATGTTTAAACTCTTTCTGCATAACAGCTGGGACAGGGCCTTATTCAACCCTGTTAAAAGGACAGAAATACAGACTTTGATGGCACATAAGGACCACTTGGTCCACCCAGTCTGCCCATTTAGGATGATGTAGTTTGGTTCAGTACAGAGTGCTTGAAGCTCTGAAATCCTTCTTGCAGAAGTGATAGCTACTAAGAAAATTGTCTTCCGGGTAACATATTTCAAATGGGCCATGGCCATGGGCTCAAACTGAGGCTCCATGAGCTTAGCAATGCATAGATTGAGGTCCCAAGGAGGAAGTGGTTCCCGTATTGGGGGTTGGAGATGGAGCAGGCCTTTGAAAAACTTTTTGAAAATAGGTTGAGAGATAACTGACCTACCCTTTTCAGTGGAAAGGTATGCTGAGATAGCAGCCAGGTGCACTTTTAAGGATGAGGCCTTCAGGCCCGAGACCTGTAGATGCACCAAGTAGTCCAAAAGGCTAGAAGCTGAAACCTTAGAGGGATTTATTCATTTCCCTTTGCACCAGAGGGAGAATCTCTTCCATTTAGCTGCAGAGGTTTTCTTGGTAATTGTTTTTTTGGCTATATGAAGGATTTTCAGGACCTGTTTTGAGTATTGGGTGTCTGGGAACTCTAACTCCTCAAGAACCAGGCCTTGAGAAGAAGAGATTCCAGACTGGGGTAGGTTACCCTTATCTGTGGCAGACTTAGGAAAGCATGACTCAGGGGAAGTCAGACAGGCTCCCTGTGAGACAGGGCCAGCAGAAGAGGATACCACAGTTGTCTTGGCCAATCCGGGGCCACTAGAATCATGGTTGCTGAATGATCTCTCAGCTTCAGCAGCACTATGTGAATCAGAGGACAGGGAGGGAAGGCATAGAGAAACTTAACTGTCCAATCCACAGTTCAAGCATATGCTGGAAGGGTGCCCAGTGCTGGGGGCCTGCAGCAGTACAGAGGAAGTTGATGGTTGAGGTGGGATGCAAACAGGTCAATTTCTGGAATGCCCCACCTTCTGAACACTGTGGCAAGAACCTGCTTGTTCAGGGTCCACTCGTTGTGGCCTTGGCTGATGTGGCTCAAAGCATCTGCCAATGTGCGTGGTCTTTGCCCGGAAGGTGTATAGCTGAGAGGCTTATGTCCGGTGAGTAGGCCAAGGGCCAAATGTTCATGGCTTCTGTGCAGAGTACAGTTGACCTTGTGCCACCCTGTTTGTTTATGTAAAACATGGCAGTGGTGGTGTTGTCTGTTCTGATCTGTACTGTGCGGCCTTTGACTTGTGGGGCAAAGGCTTTAAGGCCAAGTACACAGCCCTAAGTTCCAGAAGATTGATGTGGCTTACAGATTCTTTGGGAGTCCAAGTGCCACTTATGGAGCAGCTGTCCAGATGAGCTCCCCAACCCAGAACGGAAGCATTTGTAGTGATAATTTTTGTGGGATGTGAGAGCTGCAAGGGAACTCCTACCAAGAGATGGTCTGATTCCTTACACAAGTCCAAAGCCTGAAGCAATGTTTTGGTGACTGGTACCAGTTTTGACAGGGGATGCCTTTTTTGGGACCAATGTGCCTGCAAGTGGTACTGAATGTCCCTCATGTGGAACCTTACACCTGGGACAACTGCTGTCATCGAGGCCATGTGTCCTAAAAGCCTTAGAAAATGTCTGTCTGGCCTTGGCTGACCCTGCACAAAAGAATTCACCACAGATAGGAAACTCTGAATCCTATCTGCTGGTAGAAAGGCCTTGCCCTGCTGGGCGTCCAGTTATGCTACTATGAAAGTTAGGATCTATGTAGGTTCCAACTGGGACTTATTTTCATTGATGAGAAACCCCAAGGTGTGCAGGATTTGTCTTGTGAAGCTGAGAGACTCTCTGACTTGAAGTGGGGGCTTGCACACCAGGAGCCAGTTATCCAAGTATGGGTAGACTGATATGCCATGTTTCCTTAGATGAGCTGTCACCACTGCTAGGCACTTGGTGAATACTCTGGGGGCTGACGTTAGGCCAAATGGCATTGCTTTAAACTGGTAGTGTCCTGAGGGCAGTCTGAATCTCAAGAACTTTCTGTGGGACTGCCTTATTGGTATGTGAAAATAGGTGTCCTTGAGATCCAGGGAGGCTAGCCAGTCTCCCTGTTGCAGAGAGTGAATCATGGTAGACAGAGTGACCATTTGGAATTTTGGTTTCAGTAAGTGCCTGTTTAAGTACTTCAGGTTGAGGATAGGTTGCCACTCCCCATTTTTCTTTAGTGTGAGGATGTATGTGGAGTAGAGGCCTTTTCCCCACTTCGAAAAAGGGAACTCTCTCTACTACTTTTGCAGGCAGCAATGTTTTAACCTCCAGCAGTAACTTCTCTGTTGGAGTTAGTGGTTGTGACATTTTGGGACTCCGAAGGGTTGGGAAGTTTCTGAACTGCAAGGAAAGGCCATTGCCCACTACCTCCCATACCCACTTGTCTGTGGTAATGAGAGTCCAGTGCTGAAGGTAATGGGAGAGCCTGCCCTCTACTGAAAGAGGGGAGGCGACCTAGTTTCTGGAGTCAGGGTTTGGACTGGGTGGCAGGGGCAGGAGTGGTACCAGCTCTTCACTGTCCTCTCCTGCCTCTTCCCCTGAAAAAGCCTCTCATTTGTGAGTAGTCCATGGGCATTGGCATGGGAAAAAATACCCAGGGTAGTAGCCGCTGCCTCTGTTTCCCTTGTACTGGGGCTTTTGGGAAGCAGAGGCCTTCTCTTTGGCAGCATTACTCTGATAGGTGGTCTTATATTCCTCCACCTTCTTCATGTAAGTTTCCGTCCTGTCTCCAAAGAAAGAATTATTTTCACAGGGAAAGTCCATTGCTTTGGTCTGAGTATCGTGTGACAGATTTATGGTCCTCAGCCATGCAAAGTGTCTCAAGGATATGGCCTGGGCTATAGCTCTGGAGGCAGTATCATTATTGCCCACAGCCATGTGGAATTGATACTTGATTGCCTCAAGAGCAGTCTTTACTGTTTCTGTTATGTCCTGCGCCATCTTGTCTGAATTCTGATGCAGGACGGCCATGACTGAATTCCAGAGAGCTTTTTGGTATTTGGCAGCATATGCCATATAGGTAGACAGGCGGAGGAGCAAAGAGGCTGTAGTGTAAAATGTTTTAGCCATAGAATCCAGTTTTCTGGACTCTTTTTCAGGTGGCTATGAAGAAAGTGGTACTTTGGCTTTGTCACAAGCTGTAGCCTGCACTACACCTTCGTGACTAAGATGTACAAAAGAAATTCAGCATCAGTTCTGGCTAGCTGATACTTTCTGCAAATCTTATCCACTCCAGGAGCAGAGGGAGGACTCTGGAGCAGCTTCATTGTGGCCTTTCTTAAAGATCTGTAGAAGATAGGAAGAAAAATATTTTTTGGAGGGGAAGATCCATCATTTTTCTATAGTCTTCATTCTCATCTTCCTCAGTGGTCTCCTGGGTTGGCAAGTCCAGGGTGTCCACCAAGTTTTGCAGAAAAGTAGAAAGTGAGGAGAAAGCCTCCTGGCCATTAGGAGAAATGCCAAACTCCTGGTCAGGAGATACATCAGGTTCTAGGGACTGGCCCTCTGCCTTATCCTTATCATCATCATCATCTTCATCCCCATCCCCATAATAGTAGTCAGGCCCATAAGAAGGGTCAGGGCTGTGAGGGTTAACTGGGGTAGAAGGGGAACTGAAAATGGTGCCCATGCTTTGAATAGTCTGATAAAAGTGCCAAGCCTTAGCCAGTTCTTCGGCAGAGGGCAAGTCTTTTTCTAAATCTGTTTCTCTTTTTCTTTCTGAGTCACTGGCGTCTCCCTTTGCCTTTCTGTGGGAAGGGCAGTGACATGTTTTTCTTTATATTTCTGTTTTGTAGGCAGAGAGTCAGTTACTTGCTTTCAATGTCTCTTTTTTGTTCAGCTCACCATTATTGTTATTATTTTTATCAGACTTATTTTCGATAGAGTCCCTAGGGGACTTACTTTTGGGTTTAGATTGAGAGGAGGACCCCTCTTCAGTAGGTTCTGTAGAGGGGAAGCAGACTGAGAAGTCATAGTTACCAGTCTTTTGGCTCTCTTTTTAATGGTTTTTGAACAAAATTTGGAGCAAAGTTCACATTAGTGATCTGGACCAAAGCACTTCAAACACAAATCATGGCCATCTGCTTTAGAAGAAGAAGAAGAATCAGCATTTATATAGCACTTTTCATATACAGTGTATCCCAAAGCACTTTACAAGCAGTGCTAGAATGGTAGTGAAGTGACTGAATGTGTAGAGGCGGCCATATCGCACATCAGCACCCACACACAGCCTGGACAATTGCATGAACTGGTTCATGGGAAGGGGAATGTTGGCCAGGACACCGTGAATGTCCCCTACTCTTTGCAAAGAGTGCCCTGGGTTCTTTTACTTTCACCTGGACACTCACCAGGACAACACCAGGATGGGTATAAGGGACCTTGGTTTAACGTCTCATCTGAAGAACTTTAGCCACTATTTTGTAACACTTTAAACAATTTTTAAAACCTGTAGGTCCAGTCCTTTTCTTTGGTCTTTCTGACATGCCAATTCATCAGAAAAACCTGTAAAGGGGGTCACGTGATGGCAGCCTGAGCGACGGCAGCGGTCTCCTGGAGCTCCACTCTCTCTCTCTTGATCTTTCCTAATTTAACGGCGATCCTTAGCAAAACCCGCTACAAAATCAGTACAGATTAGTGCCTACTTCCCACCGACGCTCAAGTCAGGCAGATTGATGGAGGTGTATATGAAGAAGGCGCCCCCGAGGCATTCTCCCCCGCGAACGCCAGAGAAGGACAAGGCCATGAAATGGCCTAAGCTGCAGGCCTCTGGCACACTCAAGATGCCCACCGCAGAAGCAGCCCTTTCCGAAGGGAAATTTATGGAAATTATGCAGCCTCTTCAGACCGCTATAGCCTCCATCTCAGAAGACCTGCAAGAAATCAAGGGGTCTGTGGAGTCGCTGACTAGGAGGGTCGGCGATTCAGAAATCAAAATAACTTCACTTGAGAGAAAACATGAGAAGTATGAGTCAGAGCTAACAAATGTGAAACGCAGAATGAAGAAACTGGAAGATAAGTTGGAGGATTTAGAGGGGCCCAGTAGGTGGAACAATTTAATAATAATCGGGATACCAGACAAAGAGGAGGGGAGTGCAATGATAACTTTCCTGCAGAAGCTTTCTAATAAAATAGCCGGTTCTCCTCCGGGTGGAGGAGAATACACAATTGAGAGAGCTCATTGAGCGTTGCGCCCTCCACCAGCCCAGGGCCAGCCACCCAGGCCAATCATTTTCAAACTACTGAATTATTTAGATAAACAACACATTCTATCCAAAGTTAGAGGCATCAGTGAAGTGACCTGGGAGGGCAAGAAGATTCGCATTACCCAGGATCTGCCACATTCGGTGAGGGTGCTGCGGCAAGAATTCCATCCTTTAGTCTCCAAATTGGTGGCGGCCTCTAAGCCGTTCAGGGTTAAGTATACTGCTATCCTGTTGGTGAAACATGAGGATAAATGGCTCTCGCTCGATTCACCCAGACAAGCCCTACAGGAGCTCAAAAGTGTCTTCCCAGATCTTTTCAAGTGAACAGCAGAGGGGATCACCCTTGGGCAAGAGTATTTCGCACTGTTGAATCGTACTATGCTTTAAGGACTGAGTCTATGGAGCACATCATATGGACAACCTCCCTTGTGAAGGGTAATGCCTGGGCACAAATACTTGCTCTATCAGTTGGCTTGGTGTTCGATCACTGCAGTTTTCCCCTGGGAGGAGCTCCATGATAATGTGGAACTGGCTCAAGCAGAACGCAAGTGAAACCACTCTTACCCACAATGGGTGGCAAAAGGGGATGTATTAATATATTATAGATCGAGAGAGCGCTCAATGTTATTTTTTTTAAACTGTCCCGGAATATGCCAGTTTCCAGGGCATCTGCGTGTGAGATGCTCTTCATAGAATAAGTGTCACATGCACAGGGGAAAGGACAGCTCCCTTGATCTATCATATCTTTTGAAGATTTTGGATACAAGAACGCTTGAGAATGACTGACCAAGCTGCAGTCTTATGACTGGGGCAGTTGAAAGAGAAAATTACTTACCATAGTGATCTTGTTTCTTCCAAGGTATTCTTCAATATTCTTAACTCTTGTAGTCAGTCTTCAGAGTAGAACTGCCTGGAAAATGGAATGCATCATTGGCTCATATCACTAGTCAAACTACTACCCTTACCAACTGCTGTGTTCCATAACGCTCAAATTTCATGGGAGCCTGCAAGGAAACGCCCCTCCTAAACTATCCTAACAAATTTGTACCTATTATCTATGCTAATGATAATAATAATAATGATAACAAGTATGCAATAAGGCACAAAGGGGTGTGTGTAAAACATATTTTGTAGTACAGCCAGGGACGTAGTAAGGCATGAGGCCGAAGGCTGAGTGACTTCAGCCAAAGGCTAAGTGACTTCAGCCACTGGATGTGCTGTAAAATATGTTTTACCCACATCCCTGAGTGACTTATTGCGCTTATAAAATTGGCTCCTTTTTTTTTTTTACTTTGACTATTGAGAAAAGCATGTTTATATGTAGAAAAAACAGATTTACTTGTGTGCATTTGTGATAAAATAGTCCTTCCGCCCACTGCACGTGATGTCATTGATGATGTTGTATTATTGCCTATTTTCTTCTTCCTGTTTTTTTTTTCTGTTCTCCACATTCAAGATATGGAATGTTTATCATGGATTATAAAATGGGCATAGCAAAATAAGGCTAGTGATTGGCTAGAAAAGCAGTGCCATATATGTATTACACATAGGGAAAAAAAAGTACAGGCAAAGAAATCAATGCCCCTAAATGGAATGTTCAGAGCTAGGCCGCCACTGTTTTAGCACCATGGCAGATCTTCATTTTTCTTTCTCAGTAGAAAAAAAAAACGAACCGTAGCAAAACCTGCAAGTACTAAAAGAACGGGGGTGCTTCAATCAGTGCCTACCACACCACACCGGCTGTCTTACTTTCACAAATACTCCCACCCGCATGGAGCAGGCTGCAGCCTGAGCTCCGTACGGGCTGGGAGTTTCAAGTGCCCGAAAGAAGAGTCACCGGACCGGGATTCAAACAGTAGGGCATGGCACCAGTCGGACTTTCCCCCGCTCAGCATCCTTCAGATTCAGTTCCCCAGTCTGAGCTTGTTCCTATTAAAAAAACATAAAACCAGAAAAAAACAGTAAGAAGTACACAAGAGCACTGGGGTAGTGCAACAAAGTTAAATCAGTAGTACCACTCGCAACTACATAATGATGTCACTTTTAAATAGGCGGAAGGACTATTTTATCATATATTAACAATTAAATCATCTTTTTTTCTACATATAAACATACTTTTTTGTCTAAACTTTCATAAGATAAAAAGGTGCCCATTTTATAAGCGCAATAAGACACTCCAGGGTGTGCGCTGAACAGATATTACCGCACTTCCAGGGGCTGAAGACACTCGGCCAGTGGCCTCATGCCTTACTACACCCCTCAGCACGCGGTAATATCTGTTCAACACACACCCTGTCATGTCTTATTGCTTACATGTTTACCATGGACTACAGTGATTCAAAATTCTGCTCAGTTCCACTGGTAGAATGTTTCTCTCCAAACACACTGTACACAAAGACAACAAAGGCCTTTGTTACAGCCAGAGACTCAGTTATCTCACTGCCAGGGCAAGAAGAAGAGAGTTCCCTTATAAGCAGGTAACGATAGAAGGGGGATTTTTCACTGTCAGCAAAGAAAGTGTCAGTGTCAAGTGTCCATTACAGTGTCAGTGGCTCAGCAGGTAGCACACTCGCCTCTGAGGCCGGGAGATCAGAAGGCTGTGGGTTCTATCCCCACATCTGGCACTTGGGTTAATATCCCAATACTGACACTGCAGTGCAGCATGAGGGAGGTGCTGCACTCCCGAGGTGCTGTCTTTCGGATGAGACATTAATCCGAGGTCCCATCTGCCTGTTCTGGTGGTAGTTCAGGTGGATGTTAAAGATCCCATGGCACTTCTTGAAAGGAGCAGGGGAATTTCCCTTGTGCCCTGGCCAAATTTCCCCCCATTCACTAAAATACCACCAACAGCTTAATCTGGTACAAAGTCACTTGGCATTCATCTGTATCCCCCTCCCCCGGGTCGTGCCTGAAAATAGGCAGAATTTGTCTAGTGCACTTACCCGGTCAACAAAAACTAAATAAAAAATAAATAAAAATAAAAATAGTTGTAGGGAAAACTATAAACAATATTTATTGTTTCTAATTTGTTTATAGTGTATGGTAGAATGTTGTTATGGATAGAAATCCATAACTAGAATGGAGTTGTTATGCGGCAGTAGCTATGTCATCACAGCTGTTATGCTGCACTAGCTATGTCACTACTGCAGCACAACAACTTGGAATGCTGCCACATAGTTGCATTCCTCAATCCAGTTCAGCTGGAAGAAGCCTTTTTTTTAAACTTGAACTTGCAGAAACATCTGCAGCACACTGTGTCAGTTAAAAAAAAAAAGAAAATGATAAAATTTCTATTCTCTGTTGTCTTCTCCAGCTAGTTTTGTGTCATTTTCTATGCTGTGACTGCCTGTACACTATAAAAGACTGTGTATGAGCAGTCATATACAAACAAGGAAATTCTTGTATCTTGAGGTTCCCTTGGTAACGGAGTACCTCTCGAGCTGCGCTCTCGAGGTCATCTGTTACCAAGGAAACCTCTCGATACAAGAATATCCTTGTTATGTATGACTGCTCATAAACAATGCTCTATATATATGTAAGGAGAGTGTGATAATCAGGGAAACGACATTTAATTCATTTGTTTTATTTTTTATTTAAGGCAGTTTTATTTTTAGGGTCCAGTTGAAGTTTTTTTTACAGTGTAAAGGTAGCAGCCATGTCTGTGGTGGAAGATCAGTTCTGGCAGTAGGGGGCTAACTGAAATGCCTGTCTTTCAAATGCTCATTGCTGTGTTGCAGACTCTTCACTGCTAAGCAGTCCTTTTTTAACCATGTATAAACCATATTTTACACATAAATAAGAGCCAATCAGATTACATGATTTTACCCTGCAATTTTAAAAGTAATTATGACAGTAACATTAACAAACCTCCAAAATGTCAGAATGACCCAAAGAAGGGGGAACCAATGCCCAGCAGGGCTCCAAAATGTGATCAGTCAAGGTTGGAACACTCTTTCATACAGATATCCAGCCAGAGATGCAGAGGCCACTGGTTCTGGAAGGGGAAGCAGGGTAGGCGAGTTAGGAATATTGAAGAATACCTTGGAAGAAACAAGATTACTATGTGTAACCCCCCTGTTACCCGGGGTTACTAGAATCCCAGTAAGACCTAGTGGTAGGCAGGGAAGGCAGCTTGTGAAACTCCAGTTAAATGGATTTCACCCTGTCTCACTCTGTTCTCAGTCTCAGTTGAGACTGAGGGATGACATCATTTTAGAACTGTCGCAGCTGCATAAGCCACATTGGAATGTTGCAGTTGGAGGTTAGAGTAGAACGTTGGGGAATTTGAAGCCAGTCTGTGTGCAGTCTTAGAGAGAGACTGTAGCGCAGCAGAGTGTGTGCGGGCTCTGAGAGCTTTAAGCTCTGTTTCAGAGCTACTTTTGTTTAAGGTGTGTGCTTCCACCTGAAGAGGAACACAGGAATTGGCAATGGAAGTGGTGGAGACCGCTCTCAATGGTTCAGAGCCCCATCTCTGAGGGGATGGGGGGAAGGTGTCTGCCTGTTTTCCAGGGGCAACCCCCCTGGGTCCGGCTAAGGGAAAGAAGCTGCCTGTCTGAGTTGTGCCGAGGCACCAGAAGCTCTGTAAGAGATTCCTTGAGGAGGAAACACCTGTGGGGCACCTGCAACCAAAGGGTGAGTTCGCTCTGAAAAACGGCCAAGTGTTTTCACCTGAAACGTAAGGAAACTAAAGGGACTGTTACTGTGGGGTCAGGAAAAGACAGCCAAGTACAGTTGGAAGATGTGGGGATTGGACTGCTTAACTCAGTGGGGGGTCTAGAGTAATGGACAAGGCCACTTATAAGTATGTTCAAGGCCAGCAAAAAATGGAAAGAAAGAATGTAGGGATTGGACTGCTTAATCTGTGGGGGTCTAGAGTAAAGGACAATGCCACTTATTTTTAAGTATGTTCAAGTCCAGCACAAATGGGAAGCAAGACAAGTAGACTGAATGTGAAATACATTTAGCAAGAATCTACACAGCAGAGTGCTAAAGGATGAGGTGTTTACAGTCCAGAGAAACGGCCAGGTATGAATTGTGGGAGCGAGAGGTGGGAGACCCCCCCCCCCCGTCAGTAGTAACCAAATTCACCTCTACGGATTTGCTCTGAGACACCTGTTGTTTTCTCTCAGGTACTTGGCCAGTGCCTGAGGAAAGTATCCAGATGTGGGATTAAAGAGGAGGATTCCCTGATGGAGCCGAGGTGCTCTTAGGTGGTTTAGGGAGCCACCAGAAAATGTTTCCATGAAATATGGAAGGTGTCCAAGTGGCTGGCAAGGGAGCTGAGCCAGGGAATGCCCAGAACAGTGTACAAGTTCGAGCTGCATAACCCAAAGCAGCGTACAAGTCCGGGCTATGTGCCCAGTGTGTTGTAGAGCCTGAGGGCTAAAGTGATGAGGATGTGTTCTGGTCTCTTTTAATCTGCATTACCAGGAGTGTAGCCCCATGGGGGTCCATCTATGCATTTTTTATTCTGTTTGGATGTGAATAAAAGCCACATTTTAGAATCCCACTTCTGGTATTGGACATTACAGTTATTGCTTCCTGTGTTCGGAGTTATTTGGGTGCCCCTGTGCAGAGTAGCCAAACCTAGCCTTTGTGCCGAGTGACCTATTCCTCCCCGAACCCAGCCCACCTGGTATTGCTGTCAGATACAAACGGCATACCAGCCTGGGGTTACATATGGTATTTTTTTCTTCTCACCCCCCAGGAATTCCTCAATATTCTTAACTCTTGCAGACTATGAAGCAGTACCTTTGGAGGTGGGTACAGAACCTATTTTTGGGAACAGTCTCTGCAGAACTGCTGTGCCAAACCTGGCATCACTCCTGGACTGGGTGTCCAAACAGTAAAGCTTTGTGAAAGTGTGTACTGTTCTCCATGTAGCTGCTTTGCAGATTTCCAATAATGGGACATCCCTGGCAGCTGCTAAAGTAGGAGCTGTGCCCTTTGTGGAATGAGCCCTAAGGCCTACTGGGGGCTCTTTACCTGCTTTTGAGTAACAGAACCGATTAGACTATCCAGCGAGAGATAGTTCTTTTGGATGCTGGTTTTCCTTCTCCCACGTCCCCATAAGTCAGGGACAGCTGCTATCTGTCCTGCCTATGGTCCTTAGCGTGAGTCACGTAGTAGCTCAAAGCTCTCTTGACATCCAAGCTATGAAGCGTGTGTTCACTTGAGCTAGAATGCTCGGTGAAAAAGACTGGTAGAGTGATGGACTGATTGAAATGGAAATCATAAACCACTTTAGGGAGGAACTTCCTATTGGTTCTAAGTACTACTTTGCCATTATGGAATGAAATGTAGTTCTGTTCAATTCGCACCTGGTCATAATGTCGTACGCTTACTAGCATACGGCATTATGGCGAAACACAGACCTGTGCGCACTCCCAGTTGGATCCCCCCTCGGGAGTTAGAATCTTTAGTGTGGGGGGCAGAGACCCTCACAGAACAATAAATAGAAATTGCGCAACGCGATTCTGCCGTGCGACATTATGACCCTGTGGGTGTTCAATGCACAAGGCCTGAAGCACGCTAATTCTACTGGCTGAAGTAATGGCCACCAAAAACACTGTTTTCCAGGTAACATATTTCAAATGAGCTGAGGTCATAGGTTCAAATAGGGGTTCCATGAGCTTGGCAATGCATACATTAATGTCCCATGCAGGCACCGGTTCCATATGAGGAGGGTGCAGATGAGCCAGACCTTTGAAAAATGTTTTGAAAATGGGGTTGGAAGCTATGGATACACCCTTGCCAGCTGAAATATATGCTGAGACCGCAGCCAAATGCACCTTCAGAGTAGTGGGCTGCAAACCCAAAGAATACAAATGGATCAGGTAGTCCAGTAAGGCTGGTACCCCTGCCTGTGAGGGAACTACCTCATTAACAGAACACGATATAGAGAACCTCTTCCACTTAGAAGCACAGGTCTTCTTAGTGGAGGGTTTCCTGTACCCCTTTAGGACATTTAGGATACCTTTGGAAAGATGCAAGCCTGCATACTCTAAATCCTCAAGAGCCAGGCCTTGAGCCTGAGAGATCTGAGGTTCAGGTATAGGATCCTCCCCTGGGAGGAAGTTAACAGGCTGTGCCTCCATGGGAGGTGTATTGGTGAGGCCACAGACATGGAGAGTAGCAGAGAGTACCATGGCTGCCTGGTCCAGTCTGAAGCCATCAGAGTCATTGATGTTGGCTGGGATCAGAGTTTGATTAGGACTCTGAGAATCAGGGGAATAGGAGGGAAGGCGTACAATTGTTTCCCTGACCTATCAAGAGCCAGGGCATCGAGAGGTATTGTGCCCCTGGCTGGTAGTCTGCAACAGAACTGTGGCAACTGGTGGTTTTCATGGGACGTAAAGAGATCTAGAGTGCCCCATTTTCTGAACACCACCTCCAGTACTTGCCAGTTGAGAGTCCATTCATGATGATCCTGGTTGATTCAACTCAGGGCACCTGCCAGGGTATTGTCCTTCCCTGGTAAATGAATGGTTACCAGTGAAGCCTGAAGTGAATGGACCAGACTCCATACCTTCATTGCTTCTGTGCACAGAGGGCTGGGCCTTGTACTCACTGCTTGTCTATGTAGTACATTGTGGTGGTGGTGTCTGTCCTGACCTGTACCACCTTGCCTCGTATCATGGATGCCAAGGCCTGCATGGCTAGAAACACTGCTCACAGCTCCAGCAGGTTTATGTGCGGAAGTAACTCTGTACTTGACCAACTGCCGTGTATTGTATGATCCCCCAGATGGGTTTCCCAACCTAGGAGGGATGCATCTGTTGTGAGCACCACTGATGGGGACTCCTGCTGGAAGGGAACTCCTTTCCTTACGTTTTCCCTTACCTGCCACCACTGAAGGGCTTGCAGTAATGTCCCCATTACCGGAACCAATTTTGAAAGCAAGTCACTCCTTTGGCACCAATGTGCCCTGAGGTGAAACTGTGCATCTCTCATTTAGAACCCGGACCATAAGACTGTGCCTGCTGCTGCAGCCATATGTTCTAGGAGATGCAGAAACTGCCTTGCTGGTTTTGGTATGTTCAGCCTGAAAGACCCAGCAATCTGTAGGATGTTGCTTACACTGTCCTGAGGTAGGTAAGCCCTCCCCCTTAGTGTGTCTAGTTCTGCTCCTATTAAGTGCAGTATCTGCACTGGTTGTAGGACAGATTTCTTGAGGTTTATCAGGAACCCTAGAAGATCCTGGGTTGTTTTTAGGTAATCCCTTACCTGTTGTGGTGACTTTCCCACCACCAATCAGTCGTCCAAGGAAACACTGTAATTCCCACCCTTCTGAGGTGTGCCACCATCACTGCCAAGCACTGTGTGAACACTCTTGGAGCTGAAGTGAGGCTGAATGGCAGTGCTGAGAACTGGTAGTGACCCAATGGGAATCTGAACCTGAGGTATTTTCTGTGAGACTCCCTTATGGGGATGTGAGAGTAAGAATTTTTTAAATCCAGGAATGCCAACCAGTCTCCTTTCTGGAGGGTTGGCAAAATCATGGCTAAGGTTATTATTTTGAATTTTGGCTTTGCCAAATGTCTGTTTAGTAGCCTTAGGTCGAAGGTAGGCCAGCACTCCCCATTTTTCTTTGTGGTCAACAAGTACCTTGAGTAAAATCCTTTTCCTCCTTGCTGTGGAGGAATTGGTTCTATTGCCCTTAACAGTAGGAGATTTGCCACTTCCTCCTCTAACAGCTTCCTTTCTGAGTTTGAAGCTCGTCTGAAGACTCTTGTTCTTAGGGGTGGGAAGGATTTGATACCGAGGGACAAACCCTGACTCACTACCTCCAGGTCCCACTTCTCTGTGGTGATGGTTTTCCAAGCCGGGAAGCAGTGAACCATTCTGCCCTCTACTGGTACATGGGAGGTGACCTTGGCAACCAAGTCAGGGGGTTTTGCCTAGACTGGGTTGGACCTCACTAGTCTGAGACACACGCCTAGACCCCCCTCTCCCCCTACCTCTGAAGTATCCCGTTTGTTGAGGATACTCTTGGTACTGCTGAACGGCTTGTGCTTGAAAGAAAGGTCTGCTATAACCAGAACTACCCTTGCCCCCCCCCAAAGGGCCTGCTGGAAGTTGAGGGCTTTTCCTTGGCTGAATTACTCCTGTAGGTGATTTTGTATTCATCCACCTTTTTCATGTAAGCCTCTGTCTTGTCTCCAAACAGAGAATTATTCTCACAGGGGAAATCCATGGCCTTCATCTGAGTATCCTGTATAAGATTAGTGGCTCTGAGTCATGCGAATCTCCTAAGAGCCATTGTGAGGGTATGCCACCTGACAGCAGTATCATCAGCGTCTGCTGCCATCTGAAATTGGTATTTAGAACCCTCCAAACCAAACCTTGCTGTCTTTGCAAGGTCAGCTGATAGATCTGGAGGAGCCTTATCAGCCATGGCCATCACTGACTGCCACAGGGACTTTTGGTACTGGGCAGCATAGGGCAAATAATTAGCCAGTCTAACAGACAATGAATCTGACAGATAGCCCTTCTTAGCCATGCTGTCGATATTCCTTGAATCCTTGTCTGCAGCACGAGATGCCAAAGGCACTTTTGCCCTGTCACAGGCTGCAGTATGTACCACGCCCTGATGGTCAGGGTGGGAGAACAAAAATTCTGCCCCTTCCCTGTCCAACTGATATTTTCTGTTGGCCCTTTTGTCCAAGGGAGACATAGAATTTGGGGTTTGCAGTATTTTTAGGATGTGCTTCTTGAAAAACTTATTTATCGGAAGCAATAGTTTTTTAGTTGGGGTCAGCCCCATGAGGTCAAGGTATTCCACCTCCTCCTCATCTTCTACCACCTCATTGCTGGTGATATTCAGAGCATCCACCATTTTCTTCACAAAAGTGAAGTGTGAGGAAAAATCCTCAGGTAATCTAGCTGGAGATTCAAATTCTTGTTCTGGGGAAACATCAGGCTCAACAGGTTCCCCATCTTCCTCATCATACTCCTCGTAATCCTGTATCTCCTGGAGTGAGTATTGAACCGGAGCTACCGGTTGCTGAACTGAGGATTGGCCGGTGTCTGTGGAACCAGAATTGGTAGAAATCCTTGTAGTGCCTGAATAACCTTGAGTGCCTGAGCAATAGCCTCCGGTGTAGACATCTCGCCTTTCCCTCCAGAAGTCCCCTTGTGTTTTCCAGCAGGGGGTTCTATGTGTTTGGTTTTCCTCAACTTCTTAGCCGGTTCCGGTTTCTCAACTGGTTCGCTGGTTCGTTTATGTTTAGAAGATCGACCCTTATCAGGGGTGGATGGCTTCGGTTCAGAGGTTTCACCCACATAAGTAGGGGGAGAAGGCTGGTCAGAGCCACTGTCTTCTGGATCCGTAGTAAGAGCCATCTTCTTCTTAATCTTTTCCGGCCTTTTTTCAATAGTTTTTGCTAGGAAAGTTTTACAAATTTCACATTCAGCTATGAAGTGGGATTCACCAAGACAGACAACACATTTATCATGTTTGTCTGCCTTGGCAAAAAAACCTCTCCACACTGAGTACAGTTTTTGAAGCCCTGAGGCCCAGTTTTCTTCTTTGGTTTTTCTGACATTTTAATCCAATAGTCAAACCAAAGTAAACGCATTAACTTTTCTCTCTTTTTTTTTTTTGTTGCGGTTGTAACAACGGTCTCGGAACCGCAGCAAATTCCTGTCAGGAACTGCGATTATGAGGGGAAAAAATGAAGTATCAGTTCTCTTCACAAAAGATAAAAACACTAAAACTATGCTAAAATAAAACTAATTTAATTTGAAAAATCCGACGGAAGCGTCGATTCCTCAATGGTTAAGGGTAACTGAGAGGAACCGCTAACTAAAAGAAAAAAATAAACTTAGTGTTAATAATTAAAAACAGAAAGTAAGGGCAGCAGATGAAAAATATTAAAATGTTACTTGTTTTTCTAGCAGTAAACAATGAAAAACAACAATGTGAATCATGACTGTGAGGAGAGATTTCCGAGGTGTCTAGACTTTGGAGGCACAGAATGAAATCTGAGCGTTATGGAACACAGCAGTTGGTAAGGGCAGCAGTTTGATTAGTGGCACGAGCCAATGATGGGTTCCATCATTTACATACGTCCCATTCTCTGGGCAGTTCTACTCTGAAGGCTGACTACAAGAGTTAAGAATATTGAAGAATTCATGGGGTGAGAAAGTAGTTTATCATTTAAGCAGAACCTCCACACAGCTGAGATGGAAATCTGTAACAAGGGGTCAATGATTAAGGCTCAGCTTATCAAATACACTGAGTAATATGTATCCACATGGGCATCTAAAGTAACCAGGGACTCCCAATTTCAAAAGTTTCTGAGCTGGATCACAAAAAAAAAAATCACTTGAAGTGCAAAGTTTAAAGAAATTTCACAATGCAACATTTTCTGGTTAAAATGACACTCACATTCTTGCTGGTTAATTATTCAATCCAGTTTTACCTTGAAAAAAAATTCTAGAAAAAAAATGTTGCTGTTAACTAGAACCCAATCAAAACTTCTGATCACAGAACAGGAATTGCCTGTTTTGTTTTTGCCGTTTTATCCCTTGTGTAATTTTTGGTATATTTAAATAAGTTTTATATATATGATTGCAATATTTTGTAACAACAGGCTTTTACTTGTAAACAGAGCTCTGCTCTAATGTAAATGTTCCTGTATAAGACTACATTTTCTGTCATTGTCATCATCATTATCGTGTTTATGAAATGGTACAACAGGGACCAGATCTCATTCCACAAACCA
Organism: Neoceratodus forsteri; assembly: GCA_016271365.2. Classification (NCBI taxonomy): domain Eukaryota; kingdom Metazoa; phylum Chordata; order Ceratodontiformes; family Ceratodontidae; genus Neoceratodus; species Neoceratodus forsteri. The sequence goes on along the minus strand of CM057450.1, from coordinate 1,271,431,788 downwards.
CCGTCACAGACACACATTTTCATTTCTGCATGGTGCTGGACAGTACCCACTATCCCAAACAGACAGGCTACTAAACTGTGTTTGTTTCCACAAAAGTCATAGAAAATGTGGCCGTTGCCTGTTAACCCTGGCTTTCCCAAGTTCTGCCAATCACCATTTGTGGTTCCAGAAACTCGTAAGAACAGGTTCCTGTTTGAACAGTCATCAGAAAGAAAAAGAAAAGTTTAATTGCAGCAAAAACCAAATAGCAAACTTACAAAAAATTTTCCTTTGCTCTGTAACAATGATCAGTTTATGACAAAAGAAGCATCCCACAAAAATGGCACTAGCATGAAATAAACAATATTTACAGAAGTATATCAAACCAAAACTCCAAAACTTTCAAGTTATCGTGACCAGCAGGTCACTAATGGCTGTGACTGGTAGCATCTTTAAAGGGATAAACATTGAAATTATTACACAAAATATATGTAAGAAATGTTATCGTTATAGGAAAGATTAAGCAAACTGTGCTTCAGAGGTACCTAAGAATTGATATAGACTGCATACTGTTACAGTCAGCTGTTATATTTTTTAACCATAAAATAAAACTACTAAAATTAGATCAGCCAAGTTTTTTTTCCCTTTTAAATGCAACCGTAAAAAACATCATAGAAATGTCTCTTGCAATATGAACTATACTGTGTTTGTGTCCCTCCATTATCCCACTTCCCGCTCTCTGACATTAGATGGATTTTGAGGGTTTCCATTTGCCTCAGACCTTAAGAAACAATCAAGTTCAGTTAGGATTCTTAGAGAGCTTATTAATACACCTGGAGATTCTGAATCGCATCTCCAACTCTGTAATAAGGATGGCACAGAAATGCTGTGAAAAATACTGAAAAAGAAAACGTTCAACATAAAAAGACCTTTTGTTTCCTGTGCTTGAGTCTAAAGAGGTGCTAACATCTCACAGAACTTTGAGACAGTTCTGTGGGTGGAAGACCTCTGGCAGACCCATCATGAAATGCAAAACTGATTTAATACAAAAGTTTTTTTTGTTTGTTTTGTTAATAAGGTGTGATTTTTTTTTATTTTGGCCTGGGATGATAAATACTGTAGATGTCCACAGCTTGAATGTTTTAAAAACAAGATTTTTAAGTTTTCCTCTTGAACAAGGCAATATAGACTAGATGTTAGAGTAACGACCTGTGAATGAGTTTGCATCCAGCAGACCTAGGTTTGATTCCTACAACCTCCACTTACATATTGTGTGACTCTGAGCACGTCACCTAACTTGTCCAGTGCTACCGGGTCACCCCTGAGTCAAAAAAAGAACGGTTACGTACTTACCTTAACTAACAGTAGATCTTCAAGAGAATCTCTTCTCATAGGCCACATCTTTGGAACTATACCCATGTCAGCACTAGGACCACATGGAAACGTTTGCTAGCCAGGGGTTGCCCATGACGACGACATCAGCGTGCACATAAATGTGGGTGGCCCATCTCTCCTCAGTTCCCCACCAGAGATAGCGCTCAGACGACTCTCTTCTTGGTGAACCAGGAGATTACACCAGCGCCTCTGATATTAGGCAGATGCAGGCACTGGAGATAGCAGCCATGGAAATTCCCAAGGGAGAACTGGATGCTATATTCTCCTATAACTGATAAAAGGGGAATGGAGGGAGGGCCGGCATGGCCTAAGGGAAGAGATTCCCTTGAAGATCTACTGTTACGTTAAGTACGTAACTATTCTATCTTTTTCAAGGATATCTCTTCCCTTGGGCAACACCTCTGCAACAAATCCCAAACAGTCCCAAAAGCCAACTACCAAGATGGTGCAGTCTGTTCATGACAGCAGGCCCAGTAGTACAGCAAGGCCGAAGCCTTCTCCTCTATGACAAACAATGTCCAGACTGTAATGTTTAGTAAAGGTGTGGACAGTACTCCAGGTTGCTGCAGAGCAAATGTCAGCAGCAAAGACATTTCTTAAGCAAGCAACAGATGTGTCCATACCCCTTGTGGAATGGCCATGAACCACACCAGAAAGTTCCTTGGCATACTTCCTGTAACAGAATGTAATACAATGTGCTAGTCATTTGGACAAGCACTGTTCTGATACAGGAACACCCTCTTTCTCCACAGTAAACAAAACAAATAGCTGAGAGGACATTCTGCAGTCCTTTGTGCAGGCAAGGTAGTATCTCAGGGTTCTATGTACATCTAAAGCATGCAGCAATGCTTTACCCTGATTGGCATGCTCTGGATAATAAACTGGAATGTGGATGGTTAGATTTAGTGTGAACTCAATAAAACCCCATTTGGCAAAAACTTAGGATCTGTACGTAAAGACACTCTTTCTTTATGGATAATCAAATAAGGAAGCTCACAGATTAGAGCCAATAACTCTGAAATCCTTCAAACCAAAGAGATTGTAACTAAAAATAAAACTTTCCATGAAAGAAAGTGTAAGCCACAATTTGCAGCTGGCTCAAAAGGAGCCAAAGTAAGTTTCTCAAGCATATAATTGAGATCCCATGGTAGGACAGGATTACAAATGGGAGGTTTCATGTGCTGAATACCTCTCAAAAAGGTACATAAGTCCTCCAATTGAGCTACTGTACACTCATCAACAGGGGCGTGCAAAGCTGATATAGCTGCCAGATGCACCAACAGTGAGGAATACTGCAGACTGGAGTCTGACAGGGACAGTAAGTATTCCAACACTGCACTTACTGGACAGGTGAATGGGTCCATATTTTTGGAAGTGGTCTGGTAGAAGGCTTTCTGGCTGCAACTGGCACATCACCTACTTTTGGTGACACCCTAAACCATGCAATGGCTATGTCTTCAGGAAGCAGGCATGCAGGTGCAGGGACTTCAGGTCTGGATGGCCCAGAGCCCCTTGTCCTGTGACAAATGGCTTCTGCACAGAGGCAAGGGAGCTGAACACTCCACTGCTAGCTGTTGTAACAGCAGATACCATATTTGTCAAGGCCACAGAGGTGCAATGAGGATGAGGGTTGCACCCTCCATCTGTAGTTTCAGTAATACTTTCTGTATTGATGGAAGAGAGGAACAATTTGTCTTGCCAAAAGGCTCCAGGCCCTGGAGTGAGTGAACAGAAACTGAGCAGGTTTGCATTGTGTGGGGATGCAAAAAGGTCCAACTATGGATGACCCCCACCTTGCGAAGAGGTCCTCTACCATGGAAGTCAGCAGTTCCCATTCATGCATCCTGGACTGTGACCTGCTTAACTTGTCTAAGATGTTTTGGACTCCTGGGAGATGGTATGGATGATAACTCCAGGCGGTGTTGCAGTGCCCAGTACTACCCTCTCACTGGTTCTCAACACAGGGGATAGGAATGAGTCCCCCCTTGTTTGTTTATGTAATGCATAAAACTGACATTGTCTGTCTGTACTAGCAGATGACATGAAGTCAGATGCTCCTGGAAAGCCTGGAGACTATATAAGACAGCTCTCATCTCCAGGACATTTAGGTGTAATCTGGTTTCTACCTGGGTCCATGAACATTGGGCTTGACAAGGGCCCAGATCTGCTCGTCACCCGGATCCTGAAACATCCGAGGTGAGAATCTGAGTTGCAGTTGGATTTAAGAATGGAATGCCCCTCAAGAAGTTGTTGCGGTCCATCCATCACGGCAGTGTTTTGTGTAAATGGGACGTGATAAGCACCTCTGGCAGCCTTCCAGAGTCTATTTTGATACTTGATCATGAGAGATTGGGAGTTAGCAATATGCAGGCCTAATGAGGCAGAGTTGTATGTTCACTTGCCCATTATAAACCTCTTGGACTCCTTATCAGGGGGACAGGGCACTCATATGCTTTGGTGCCCTGGATCTATCACGGGGAGCCATTATGACCACAAAATCTGTTTCTGGCTGTCTGGCATAAGGCTTGGCAGCAGGAGCAGGGTACTGCTAGTTAGCCTGTCTGGGTACAGCTGATACAGTATTTAGCCTGTACCATGCAGCAAATGTGGCATCCTCCAATGCAGGGTAAACTGGAGGGACAATGATGGATGGAGTACAGGGGGGACCTTCAGAAAATCCATCAAATTCTTCCACAGCAAAATCCACTGTATTCTGCATTTGCTGCATCAGTGTTTGGAAGGCAGGTTCTTCTGGAAGAGATCTAGGTGCATACTCCACAGAATCTTCACTAAAGAAAGATACTGTAGAGGTAGAACATAGAGCATAGAGCATAATATTCTTCTCCATAACCCTCCTCCATTATGGGGTCTGGACTATATTCTTCCTTGTCACTGGAGTCCTTCTTGATGACAGGAATGGAGGACCTCACTGGTGACGCTGGGGGATGCTGCTAAGGAGGTACCTGCTGTGTATCAGCCGATTATGTCAACATGGCCTGCAACGCAGGATCCCCCCATCGACGGCAGTGGCAAGACTGCAAGTATGCACCGTATCATATCTGAGAACGACGCAGTACTGCATGTGCATCTACGATGCCCTGGCCAGGGTCCGTGACTGCTGGAGCTGACAATGAGCCTGGACCCATCAACAATGGCAATGTACCATCTGCAAGCCCTGACCTTGGTGTCTAGTCGATGGTCGGGGTGGGGGTGGGAGCTGAAGTCACCGCAGGCCTCAACGGCCATCTTGCAGATCTTTCCTTATGCCCCAATGATGGCTTGTATTTTTCATGGTCTTTAGACTTCGATGACAGTGAATTGGTCGATGGGACTGGTCATGCCACTTTCTGACCCTGGGCTTTTTCCACTGCTTCTAGAGTTTTGTTTTAATATAAATTTCTCCAGCACCTTTCTTCAGCATCACCTTGTTACTTGATTGAAGCCATGACAAATCTCACAAGTCCTGACGTGAGAGAGGCCTAAGAAGCAGACACACACTTTGTGTGAGCCATCCTTGTAAATCTCTCTATACTTGCAGTACTGAGAACAACGTTGTTGATTTCAGCAGCAGTATCACTAAAACATTAGTAATTACTTTAGAATAAAATAATAAATGACAAAAGTTAGTTGGTCAGTGTTTCCACAGTAGGGCCAATGAGCGCAATCGACGGTCGGAAAAGAATTGAGGAGAGATGGGGCCAGCCACATTTATGTAGGTACACTGACTTGTGACATCATCGTGGGCAGCCCCCAGCTAGCAAGTTTCCATGTAGTCCTAGCGCAGATGTGGTTATAGTTCCAAAGGTGTGGCCTAAGGGAAGAGATATCCTCGAAGAACATTGTAGCATTTCTGGTCACAGGACAGAAATGGGAATTCAAAACACTGCACTGAGCTTCTGAATTTTGGTGCCATGGGGAAAGCAGTGGCCCACTGCTCCACAGAGCTGGATAATATGGCGCTAGATGCAGGTGATGACTGACAGCTGCAGGGAATCCTGCAGTACTGCCACTAAGTACTACACACTCTGGTGCTCGGGACAAGCGAGCAAGACAAAGAATAAAATGGGGGAGGATTACCCACCCTTTTATAAAATGGGCATGTACTGTAAATGAAAACCGTGGCCACATTATTTCAAAAAATGTAATCTTTACTGAATGAATGCAATTTAAATGGTGGTTGCAAACATTCCCTCTGCCTATGTGGGTCACTGAACAGCATTGTGGTTTTGTTAATGATAAACACTGCAGATAGGCTGTTATTATCATCTTTCTTTTCATTTCTGACTTTCACGTTGCACTCTGTTTCTGTGTAACAGTTTAGTATGTCTGCAGTTTAGCCATGGCTTTTTCCAAAGGTAAGTCAGTCTGTAAATAAGCAAGGACGCCTAACCTGTCACAAAATAAAAGGTTCATGTAGTGCCAGGTTAGACTCGCACACAGTCAACATTTACACAGTTATGGCCAGCATAGCTCTTAATCTTAAAACCCCCTCCCCACAAAAAGCATCACGAGCAAGCTGATAATCTACACATCCTCAAAAATGCAGTTGAAAGAAAATTCAAAATACAGAGAAACTATATTTCTGTCTGACTCGAATCTGTCAGTCCAGTAAAGCAAACACAATGCCTCATCTACATTTACAGGAATATGGAACCCCTTAGCTTGCTAAGCTTACAAACAAGAGAAGTAGGCCAACAATATCAGAAGTGCAAGTCATTAGTCTCTGAAATACAACATTTTTTTTATTTAATGTTTCAAAAAGCAGAAAAGTGACATCACTGGGAAGGGCAGAAACCTCAAAACTATCATCGTAATGGCATAAGTATACCTGCCAAATTGCATTGCAGCCAATTAGTGGCAAAGGAGGGAGTGTGTAGACAGCCCAAGGGCTTACCCTGCTGGGAGGAAGGGGCTAAAAAAAACACAAAAAACATTGCCACTGCCTCTCACTGATTAATTCCACTTCCTTGACTATTCTATTCAAGCTTTCCAGAGCCAAGAAGGTACCAGTCACAACTCCAGTATACCCAGACCTGGGTGGCGATCTCAGAAATGGGGGAAAACCAGCCAATCTGTAGATAATCTAAATAATGCATGATTTTATTCCACTGCTTCATCTTGGCAGTACCACACACATTTCCAGTGGATGCATTCTCTTAACTATGGAAACAGTGACAGAGAAGAACTCTGCAGAATTAGCCGTTTCAAAGATGTAGCAGATAGGACCAGGAAACTATTGTAAGATGATCTTCTGCAATGAAAAACTGCACTTTAAATTGCAGTGGATTTTGGGTCTAGGAGAACTGTATAATATTTGAGAAGATCTCTATCTTTGTAGGAGGAAAAACAACTGAACAGTTGATGAATATACAATAAAGAGAGAGATCACCAGTCACCTAAAAAACAAGTTCTGTGATCAGCTTTGAGGAATGGTTCTACTTCATTCAGAAAGTCTGGCATTTAAACAACAGAAAGACTCAGTGTTTTGTTTTTTTGTTTGTTTTTACTGTGTCCTTTGACAAAGCTTCCTCGGAATCCAAATGCTTTGCCTCCATGCCTTCAATCCATGATGACTATGGACTCTGTAGTTCCTGGCTGTCCGTGCTGGTTCAAGGGATGCTGCTGGCTTTTTGCAGTGATTGGGGTACAGGGCTGTCTAGAGGCTTTTCTTAACTGTGATCGGGGAATAAGTTTACGAATTTTTCTGTAGAAAGAAGATAAACAGAACAAATAAAGCATTATAAACTACAGAGATGTTTGCCCTTTATAAAAACAATGACAAGCCATGGAATACACTGGATACTCTCCGTAGGGCACTGTGGTATACAGTAACGTAAGACTACTATACAGGGCCTTGGCTCTTCATTACCCGTCACACAAGGATATGTTGGGCTCTAAAGCCAGCCTTAAATTGCTGAAATTTAAAATTGAACACCAACTAAAAAAGCTATAGATACTTAAACCTTTAAATAATGAAATGTTATTTGTTCAGACAATCTGCTAGAAGTCTGCCATATATGAGTGTATACACTAAATAATGGCAATTTAACTTGCCAAACGTGCATAGCAAAGTCTTAGGATTCAGTACCAACTGGTGTTTGAACATAAAGCTCACTAAACAAACTTCAAAGTGTCCTCAGGAAAACATAATCGCAAACCTGTACCTGTTACAAACACAATTTCATATACTGCAGTTTTTGAACATTTGCTGTGTTTCCCCTTGTCTATGTCATGATAATTATTGCAGCCTTAGTTCTCTCAAGTATCCATTTGTTTATTTTTATGAATATCTTATTGTCTGTACAGGGCTTTTGATGAAAACAGGGCTTGTGCCTAACATAATGATCCTGAAAAAATTAAAAATAAAAAGCTGTATCATTACAGAGAGAAAACTGTACATTTTTGCCCTATCTTTAGAGCCAGTGATTTCCAGGCATTCCATGAATTACCACAATTTTTTTTTCAAAACTGCTTAAAATTGCATGGTATATCTGAAATTGCAATTTTGAACCAATTTTCATCCGAAATGCTGCTTTTCAGCATTTATTCTTTTTTTACCCATAAAGAAGACATATCACCTTCCTTTACATTCAGATCTTCAAAGTTTATAAACTGGTATATTTCAAATTTCAAAAACCGTTATTTTGTACTACTAGACACATTTTAAACTTCTCTAACTCCAGATAAAACTCAGTACTGTTAGTATGTAAATAGTCAAAAAGACTTTGATGCTAGTGTCCCATTAAGGTGAATGGGAATCAGTTCACACCTATGATACAGTCCCAGAGTTTCTGTCCAGTCAGTTGTATAGTAACACAGTAAAGGTTTACAGACAAAAGTAAACCTGATCACACTAGGTGAATAACTGAAGTTCTTCAACATCCATGTATTTGTCTAGGAGTGCTTTAAAGCCTGTCAGAATATTAGATTCAACCACAGACTCTGGTAGCATATTCCATTTATGAATAACCCTTTGGGTGAACTAATGTGTTCTGAGATTGGTTCCAAATTGGTCCCCATCAAGTTTGTACTGATGTGCTCTTAAACCAGATGTGCTAATCTTCTGCTTTATCCATAATGTGTATGCTAGCCCCCGATTTCTATCTGCTTTCTATTCTAGTACTCAGTCGTCTCTTTGACGCCTTCTTAACAAGCATTTGTCAATGCCGAATGTTGTCTCACTGGCGCTGGCACTGGCATTGGTATTGCAGGAGTTAGAGACGCATAATAGGAGTGGCAGTGAAGTATTGAACTGACGCCAACCCCACACCCACCCTGCAGAGACTGAAAGGCATTGGGGTGTGCCTTTGGGTCGTCAGCTATAAGGCTCAAGCCATTTTACCTCACCTTACCTTGTAGACACTGACAAGTGTCGTGGTGTGCTTTGGGGTCCTTGGGCGTTATACTTATCCCATTCCATAAGGAAATACACTGAGGTGGGTGCAGTATAGGAGAAGGGGGTGAACTTTGTGGCTGATCACTCCAAGGCACACCTCGATGCCTGTCAGTGGCTGAAGGGTGGGGGTAGCGGTGGAATGGCGGAAGCATTACAGCTGATGATCCCAAGCCACACCCCTGACGCCTGTCAGTCTCTACAGGGTGGGGTGTAACAGTTGGAAACCCTAACACCGTAGGCGTGTGTTGGTATTTTCACTCCAATTATCAACATGGGCTTTTTGTAACCCCACCTCATGAAGAGCGGCAGTATCAGTTTGTTATCAGAAAGGTGATTTTGCACAGTGACCATGCCATTTGGCGTCACAGGTACGTAAACACATTTTGGGCAGAATGTGAAAAATTACAACTGTATTGTTCATGAGGAGGTGAAAAAAATGGCAACGTTGAAAATCTGGAGCGAAAATATGAAAAACTGGTGAAGTCATGAGCATGCATAGAAAAGTACAGTTACGTAAGAACTTACCGTAACAGTAGATCTTCGAGAACAGCTCTTGCAGCAGGTTACACCATTAGGACTGAAGCCGGCAGGCATCAGGACCCCACGGAAAAATTCTAGCTAGCTATCTTCAGCGAGGACCGCCCCCGACGTCGGTCCCGCCTTCGACGTCAGACGTAATATATAAGGGGGCGGTCCCGCCAGATTCCCCAGTTCTCCCGCTGGAGACTTCCGGCCACAGGCTGACATAGAAATGGAAGACCGAGGATCCACCGTCAGAAGACAAAAGGGGTAAACTTCCCTGTTAACAAAGGCTAAAGCCATGCCTCCTCCAAGGGGAAGGTGGGCAGGAAGGTACCTGCTGCAAGAGCTGTTCTCGAAGATCTACTGTTACGGTAAGTTCTTATGTAACTGTACTATCTTACTTCGAGACACAGCTCTTGTAGCAGGTTACACCATTAGGACTGATTCCCAAGCAGTAACGCTGCAAACAATCTGGGAGGAGGAAACTAGAAATTACATTCCAGGTCCTGAATCTAGGACAGGAGACCCTGTAGCACAGCCAGGCCGAAGCCGGCTCTTCGCCGTGAAGCGATGTCCAGGCTATAATGCCTGATAAATGTATGTACAGAGCTCCAAGTGGCTGCAGCACATATGGCAGAGGTGGAGACGTGCTCGAGTACTGCAAAGGAGGTGGCCACACTCTAGTGGAATGACCCCGGACTGATCCCGGGAGGGGCTTTGTTTGATATCATAACAGTATGAGATGCACTGGACAAGCCAGCGAGACAGGGACTGTTTGGATACTGGTTGGCCCATCATCCTTTCAGAAAAGGAAACAAAAAGTTGTTCCGACACTGGGTTGTTTAGTTCTGTTGATGATACCTCAAGCTGCGGTGAACATCCAGGGTGTGGAGCAGCGCCTTTCCTCTATTAGAGTAATTTGGGAAGTAGACCGGCAGGTCAATATCCTGATTGAGAGTGAGCGTAGAAACCACCTTAGGCAAAAATTTAGGATTCGTCCTCAGGGATACTCTGTCCCGGGAAAATTAAATAAGGCTCTTTGCACATAAGAGCGTGAAGCTCAGAAACTCTTCTCGCTAACGTAACAGCAACCAAAAACAGCGTTTTCCACAACAGAAAACGCAGCTCACAATCCGCGGCAGGTTCGAAGGGGGGGAGCGTGAGTTGTTCCAGGACAAAGAGCAAATCCCATGGAGGCACTGGGTCCTTAATGGGAGGCCTAAGATGTAACATCCCTCTCAAAAATTCCCGAGAGGCATCTAATTGTGCCACTGTGCGCTGTCCCACCGGAAGGTGGTAGGCTGAAATGGCACAGAGGTGCACCTTGATAGAGGAGTAGGCGAGGCCCGAACGGAAAAGGGAGAGCAGGTAGTCTAACACTGCTCTCACCGGGCAACCTAAAGGGGAAAAGCCACGTGCTTGTGACTATAAACAAAAACGGCGCCATTTCATGGCATACATCGCATGCGTTGTCGGCTTTCTGGCTGCAGAAAGAACTTCTGCAACCTCCTGCGAGACCCCGTGACGCAAGATGGCTATGTCTCTAGGAGCCATGCATGCAGGTTCAATGAGCGTAAGTCCGGGTGGACCAGTGAACCTTCCTCCTGAGACAAGAGATGGGAGCTGAACAGCAATGGGAGCGGAGGTTCCCGGGATAGTTGAATCAGTAAAGGGAACCAGATCTGCCTGGGCCAGAAGGGGGCCACAAGGATCATGGTTGCTTGCTCCTCTGCAGTTTGAGAAGAACTCTCTGGATCAATGGGAAGGGAGGAAGCGTAGAGGAATCTGTCCGCCCAGGAGAGGGACAACACGTCTCACCAGAAAACACCAGGCCCTGGATCTAGCGAGCAAAAATTGGGCAGTTTTGCGTTGGATGGGGAAGCGAACAAGTCCAACTCTGGAGTTCCCCATCGAAGAAACAGATCCTCTGCTACCTCTTGAAGAAGTTCCCACTCGTGGACTCTGGCCTGGGAGCGGCTCAGGCCGTCTGCAATTGTGTTGTCCACCCCGGGAACATGTACTGTGATCAGATTCGCGCCGTGTCGGATTACCCAATCCCACACCCTCATGGCCTCCCTGCAAAGGGGGTAAGAGTGTGTGCCTCCTTGTTTGTTGAGGGTACATCACCGCCGTGTTGTCTGTCTGAAGCAGGAGAGTACTCGTGCGGGATTTCTGACTGAAAGGCCTGCAGGCATAAAGGACCCCTCTCATCTCTAGGACGTTGATATGGAGGTGGGCTTCCAGAGGGGTCCACGCATCTGGGACTTCACCCGCTCAGGTGTGCTCCCCACCCTGACCTGAGGCGCCTGTGGTGAGGATTACCCGGGACGGCGCTATAAATGGGACGCCCGTGGAGAGTGTCCCTGGGTCTAGCCACCACTGCCAGTCTCGAATCACAGTGTTCGTGATTCTGACCGGATGCTGCATGTGGTCTTGCCTTTAATCCCATTGCACCTTGAGCATCCACTGAGTTACCCGCATGTGGAGCCTTGCGAAAGGGACAGTAGGAATGGCCGCAGCCATGTGTCCGAGCAAGCGAAGGACCGACCTGGCTGGGACGGTCTTGTTCTACGAAAGCTCCCTGATGAGGGATCTGATGCACTCCGCTCTGTCGTCTGGAAGAAATGCTCTTCCCTGAATAGTGTCCAGTACTGCGCCTATAAATTGCACCTTCTGCGACGGTACCAGGAGAGACTTCTCGTGGTTGATTAGGATGCCCAGAGATCGAAACAGGTCCTGGGTGCTCTGAATCGCTCGTAACAACGCCTCTCTGGAGGTGGCCATGAGAAGCCAATCATCCAGGTACGGGAACACATAATGGCCCTGTCTCCTTAGAGATGCTGCCACAACTGCCATGCATTTGGTAAAGACCCTGGGTGCAGATGACAGTCCGAATGGGAGGGCTTGGAACTGAAGGTGGTGGTCGAGAAACTCGAAGCGCAGGAACCTCTTGTGCGCCTGAGCTATAAGGATGTGCAGGTATGCGTCCTGCATGTCTAGAGATGCTAAGAAGGCGTCTTGCTTCAGCATGGGAATGAGACCTGGAAGAGTCACTATGCGGAATCTCTTGTAGGCTAATCGACACGTTGAGGTCGCTGAGGTCCAGAATCGGACGGAGGTCCCTGTTTTTGGAACCAGGAAGAAGTGGAATAGTATCCTTGTCCTCTCTGGTTCTCCGGACGTACTTTATCGCCTCCCTTTGCAAAAGCGCAGTATTTCTTGCCAGATCAGTGACTTGTGCTGACCCGGTACCGGAGAGCAAAGGAGGCCTCGAGGGTGGCTTTTCTGCGAATTCTATAAAGTGGCCTCTTCCGACCAATTGAAGAACCCACCTGTCGGTGGTTATAGCCTGCCATCCCGGCAGGAAGTTCGCAATGCGACCCCCGACCATGATTTCCCGTTGATCCTGAGGGGCCGGGGCCGGAAAGGAGTCAGGCTGTGGCGGCTGAGGGTCCCGCTGGCTGGACCGGCTTAGGTGTACGCTGGCTTCGGCCTGCGGGTTGTTTCCCCTTGGCTCTGCGAAAGCCGGAGCCCCTTTGTTGTGGAGCGGGGCGGGACTGTTGTCTCTGCGTCTGTCCACGAAATCGGCTTTGGTTCCTACGAAAGGAACTAAGCTTGGGTCGGTACATGGCCTGGACTGACCTCACCGCCTTCCCGGCCTCTTGGAGTCTGGTAATTATCTTCTCTGAGGGTTTACCAAACAAAACTCTCCTCGATGGGCGCCCATGATATTCTTCTGACGCCCGGTGAAACCGAGATGCGAATCAAGAGTGTCTCCGGATGCATATGCCTGAAGCTGCTGCTCGGGCCGAGGAGTCCGCTGGAGTTGTACACGGGCTCATAGCACTTGGTCTCACGTCCTAACCTCGCATGAGCGGAGCTGAAGCATTCCTCCTTTCTGCTCACCTTCCCGCAGTTTCTCAGCCGCATCCAGACCCTGTTCCCACAAGGCATTTTGAACTGCACCATGGGGTCAAATAATTTAGGGATCTGATGGCGCAGGTAGCAGAAGCATATGCGCCCACCCATGGCGCTCCAGCTGTTTGGACTCTGGGTCCGTGGCAGGGTGCTCAGATGTTGGGCTCTGGGACCGGCCGGCGAGGCTGTTAAGACCAGAGAGTCGGCCTGAGGATGCTGAGTCAAGTACTGGTCTTCCCTGGGAGCCTTGTGCATGCTGATCAGCTTCTTCGCATCACCGGGAGCTAATGTGGACGCCTCCACGCTGCCTTGGTGACGCCCACGAAGTGTTCACCAAGGGTGGCACCACCACAGGCTTGGGGTCCTTCTGCCAAAGATACTTTGCAAGGCGTAGCTTCGGGTCTAGCTTCTTCCTCATCCCATCCCACGCTCTCTTGGATGTGTCTCATAATATCCGAGAACGTAAGATTCATCCGGAGGAGACTTTGGCATCTCGCGGGATCCGGAGAAGGGATGGGAGGGAGATGGGATCTGATGTTGAGAACTCTGATCCCGTGGTCCTCCGTCAAGGCAATCGCCATGCCTTCTGGGTCTCTTAGGCTGGGTGACCTGGAAGAGGATTTGGACGGAGGTCTTCGCTTGTCTGGTCTCCTTAGAGGTGTTCTGTGCTCCCGGAGGGAGTAGCCGGTCACACCCCGGAGGGAGAGAGGGGGGCAGGAACCGGAGGAGTAACTGGTGTAGGAGGAGGAGGAGGAGGAGGAAGAGGAGTTGGAGTGGGAACCATGTCCTTCTTTATGGTGTCCCACCAGTAAGTAAACAGCTCCTTCACTTCTAACATGGAAAGGCCCGACGACATTCCGGGCGCCGGTGGATGGTCGTCGGGTCCCGGCATCGGCTCCACAGGGGGCTCGGGTAGTGGCGAGGGTTCCCTGGGCGTCTCGACAGGACCGGGGTCGCCCGTCTGGTCCTCGGGCTGAGTCAACTCCTCCTCAGTGATGGTCTCCCTGACTGACGCCGGTCGGAGGCATCGGGTCCTCTTCTAATAGGAGCCGCGCCGTCTCCTACTGGGCGCCGTGATGTGGGGTTGGCCTGGCTGGTGACGCCGCCTGGCCGACGGGCGGCCCGGGACCTGTGGCGAGAGGTTGACGACAGACGCATCAAGGCCGGGTCCTGGGGGCTCTTCAGAGAGGTGAGCTCCTTGGTCTTGCGAGGAGGCAAGGAGGGGACCTGACGTCAGGTTCAGAAAGGCAGGAACCCGACTTATGGTGATGGTGGCGATCCCCGACTTGGCCAGGGCCTTGGAGGACGAGGAAGGCCTGGGAGTCTTGGCCTGGGAAAAGGATGAAGACTTTCTAACCGCAGCAGGGGGAGGCTGAGAGCTGGCCCGGGAAGGGGAGCGGTCGGACCTGGAACCAGAGCTGCGCGAGTCTGAGGACCTAGACAGGGCCTTCTCCCTATGCTTCTCAGCGTGCTTGTGGGCCTTCTGCGAAGAGTCCCCCTTGGAAGACATGATCTTGAGTTTTTCTTCCAGCAGGAATGCCTGAAGGGCCTTCTGGCGACGGATCCGGGTTCTGCTATTAAACCCCTGGCAAAAGGAGCAGGACCGGGTGTCGTGGTCTGGGCCTAGGCACCGGACGCAGGCCGAGTGTGGGTCCTTGAAGGGGATCTGCTTCCCACAAGCACATTTTGAGGAGTGACCGGAGGTCGGAGAGGACATCAGCGAAGAACTTGATTGTAGAGAATCGAATTTCCGTAGGAAAAACTTTACCACCGTCGCAGACTAGAACTGAACCAAGGGTCGAGACATACAAGTCGACGGCGGGAAAGAACTAGAATCTGGCGGACTGCCCCCTTATATATTATGTCTGACATCGGAGGCGGGACCGACGTCTGGGGTGGTCCCCGCTAAAGATAGCGACCTAGAATTTTTCCGTGGGGTCCTGATGCCTGCCGGCTTCAGTCCTAATGGTGTAACCTGCTGCAAGAGCAGTGTCTCGAAGTAAGATCTGTGCAACGCATGTCCGTAACACAATTATTTTTATTTTTTTTTTTTAACCACATTTTCATCATAGGCATTTTGGGACCTCCCCTCATGAACAGTGGCACGTTGATTTTCTAAATCTGTCCCAAAAGTTGATCGCCCACAGAGACCATGCCATTGTACGCCACAGGTGCGAAAACACATTTCGGGCAGGATGTGAAAAATGACAGCTGTACTGTTCATAAGGAGGTGTGAAAAAATGCCAGTGTTGAAAATCTGGCATGAAAATATTGCGAATTTGTGAAGTTACAAGGGTGCGTGCAAACTGCGCAACACATGCTTGTAACACAATCATTTTATGGACTTTCACCACCAAATTTTCAACACAGGCATTTTAGGACCTCTGCTCATGAACAGTGTCACTTCATTTTGTCAAACTGTCCCGAAAACTGATTTCGCATAGCGACTGTGCTATTCTGCACTGGATGTGTGAAAACACATTTCGGCCAGGATATGTAAAATGACAGCTGTACTGTTCATAAGGAGGTGTGGGAAAATGGTAATGTTGAAAATCTAGAGTGAAAATATTACAAATTCACGAGGTTATGGGCGTGCATAGAAACTGCGCAACGCATGCCCGTAAAACAGCCATTTTTTTTAATTTTGTCACCAAATTTGCATCATAGGCTTTTTGAGAGCCCCCCCTCATGAACAGTGGCACTGTCATTTCGTTAATCGGTCCGGAAAGGTGATTCCGCACAGTGACCACAAAATCACCTTTCTGGGCCAAATAACGCCATGACAGTGACTAAATTCATGAGGAGGGGTTCCAATAACCCCACGTTGAAAAGTGGTGCCAAAATTCCCAAAAATGGCCGAGATACGAACCAAAGTTGAAAAACTCCTATTTATGCCATTATACAGCTTACCGGCATTTCTTCAGTTCGCGGTCGGCTTTGAAGAGTGCAGACGTGTTCCCAGTCCGCCGAAGATTGTCACGCTGGGCTCCGGAGGTAAGTATGGGGTGAGGGGTGTGTGTGGGGAGGTGGGGTATGCAGAGGGTGGGTGCGAGTTGAGGGAGGGAGTAGGACAGACCGCGAGGGACCATTTTCTGATTAACAGGTTTTAAAAAAAAAAAAAACATTGCAGGACTTTTTTTTTTTTTTTAACAGGGGCATTTGGCAAGCTGGGGTGGGCTCCCAGCGTGCCACCTGAGTGTTTTGGGGGGTTGCTGTAGCTGACAGGGATTGGGCACCCCTGTGAGCACATACCGAAGCGAAGGGGGGGACAAGAGCCGAGGAGGATTGGGCACCTCCTCGGCACACAACAAATGGGGGGACATTATGCCGACGGGGTGGGTCCCCATCAGCAAATTAAACTGGGAAGGAGGGACTAAAGCTGACGGGATTGGGCCCCGTCGCAGCAAAGAAAGACTGTTGGGGGGGCGCATGATGCTGAGGGGGATTGAGGACCCCCTCGGTACACACGTGAAATGGAAGGGAGGGGGCATTATGCCGATGGGGAGTGGGCTCCCCGTCAGCAAATGAAGTGGGTCTGGGCAAGCCGACAGGGGGATTGGGCACCCCTGAAGTCGGCGCTCTGCGCAGCAGCAGTCAATGCCGCCATGTTTGTGGAAATGCTTCACCAGGAAAGGCACGCCGCTGCATGACGAGCTTGGCTCTCATTGCAGCGGACCTTTTCTTAGATCTGGTGGCCAGTTTACGTGTTGCTGGTGTCAGCACCTGCAGCTGCCTTCTTGGGGAATGAGGGACGCACCTATTAATGCATGCCCTGCATTCGCCCACAGTGACTGCACCTCCAAATCTGCTACTACTGCAATATGTTGGCTGGCACGCAAGCGCGAGCCAGCATAATAAAGGGTACATATCTAACTCTGCTAGTCTCTCTCCATAACTTCTCCCTTCCATTCCATGTATTCTTTTTTGCATCGGATTCCATAGCAGGGTAGTATACTCTAAGTGAGGTTTGACAAGCGACCTAAATAGTGGCAACTGGAAGTCTGTGTCCTTGCCAGTAATGTTGTGCTTTATACAGCCTAAGATCTGATTTGCTTTTTGAATGATAGTATTTGTATGTTTTTCCCCATTTTAGATCTTTGTTCACTGTTATTCCTAGGTCTTTTTTTCACAGTCACTGGCCTGTAATTCAATACCCTGAAAAGTGTATATATAACTAGGCTCCCCCCCCCAATGCATTATGGTACATTTTTGCTGATTAAACAACATTCCTGAGTCTACTGACCACTTGCTTAAGGAAGTGTATAATGCTGTTTAACAGTCCATCAATGCCTCCTTACCTCACATTTTCTATGTCCAGCAGGGTCCTCTTATGGTATTGACAGGCAGCGTCATTGTAAATTGAACTTTTAGTCCATAGCACACTGTCCGCATGAACCGCCACACCATGTTCAGAGACTATTTTGGTCTTGTTGTCTCACAAGATGTTTCTCCCCCTGAAACATGACGCACCATTGCCCTTCGTGCCAACAGCACCTTCTCTCACACTACGCTGCTGTTATATGGAAGTGAGCATCGTGAGTGCTTACCTAGTTTATTGAAATCAAACTCTTGATTTGAACACTGAAATTAAAAACTACTCATTTTTTTTTTTATCGTACTATTGTTTATTCTCCTCGGCAGAGCGGCCTCACACGATCTCCGGCCGCCAGCCCTGCACCCCCGGACCCGTACGTGCGGGCCCCACGAATCTGCTCCCCCAGTGGGCCGGCCATTATTGCTCTTGCACCCACTGGGTATGCGCCCCTCTCAGGTCTCTCCAGGGGCGCAAGGTGCAGCCATCAGCCGCGAAGATCACCCTCCGCATTTTCCACATTTTCTCCCCAGTGGAAAGCCGGACGTGCAATGGCATCTGAGCACGTAGTGTTGATGCCCGCTGCGTTCTCCCCTCCGGCCACTGCATGCCACTTGTAGTGCGGCTGGCCTCCGTGAGTCGCCGCTGCAGGGCTATGCAAGCCCCACTACCCACCCCAAAGAGAGGAGAGCAGTCGTCGGGTGCTCAATCCTCCCTCTCCCCTGCCAGACCCCGGTGGCCCGAGTCTGTTCCCGAAACCCGGGTCGCTGGCGTGGCACGAGGTGTGGCGTCCAGCGTCTCAACCCTCAGCGCCACCGGGCCGGCTAAAAACTACTCATTTTGAATTGCAGCACCAATTTGTCCAGATTTTGCTGCATCAATGTATAGTCCTCTACTGACTTAGTTATTACTCCAATCTTTGCATCATCTGCAAATGTTGCTCTAAAGCCATTAATTCCTTCATTAATGTCTCTTACGTATACATTAAAAAGGGCATGCCTCAGCACCGATCCCTTGGGCACGCCACTGGCCACATCTGCCCATTCCAATCTTATCCCTCATATTTTACAAACATATGAACCTGCCAGCAGATAAAGGCCATTTGGTCTGAGTCTGCTGGATTGTGCAGCTAGCAGCCCTTATACTACAGCTGCCCCCCCCCCAGCAACCTCCCCCTTACCCTGTCCCATCCCCTTTTGAAGCAGCCCACTGTCTTACAGGATACCACTTCCTCTGGTAGTGCGTTCCACCCTGTCACTACCTCTCTGTAAAAAGTGTCTCCCATTTCCCTTCTGAACCCCCCAATCTCAGATTGTGCCTCGGTGTCCCTCCCCCTCCTTAATTGGAAAAGCCCCTCCATGCCCACCTTATTTATTCCCTTCATGTACTTGAAAGTTTAAATCATGTCCCCTATCCCTCCTCTCCTCCAGCGAGTACATGTTCAGCTCCCTCAACCTACTCTCATAGGGCAAGTCCCCTAGCCCCTGGATCATTTTTATTGCTCTGCATTGCACTGCCTCCAGTAATCTAATGTCCTTATTCGGGTACGGACGCCAGAACTGCATGCAGTACTCCAGGTGTGGTCTAATCAGTGACATATGAAGCGGCAGGATCATGCCCCCCCCCCCCGGAGGATATACCTCTGGCAATACAACCCAGCATTCTGTTAGCCTTTGCAGCTGCCTTTCTACACTGTGTGGAGTTGCTCATTGCTCCCATTATGATCACCCTCGGATCCTTCTCCTCCTCTGTTTTTGCTAGCTGATTCCCCCCCTAGCAGGACGCACCTCCTCGGGTTTTTTGCTCCGACATGTAGCACCTTGCATTTCTTGGCATTGAACCCCGGCTGCCAAGTGTCTGAACAGCCCTCCAATATTGCCAGATCCTCTTGCAACCCCTGCCACCCCTCCAAGTCATCCACTACTGCCCCCATCTTGGTGTCATATGCGAACAGACTGGTCTTGCTCTTGATCCCTATTGAGATGTCTGCTATGAAAATCTCGAACAACACCGGCCCCAGTACAGAGCTCTGTGGCACTCCACTTGTCACTACCCTAGGCGATGAGAGCTCCCCTCCCACCATCACACTCTACTGTCTCCCTTGCAATCAGTTGACTATTCATCCCATCTTCGCCCCCACTTCTGTGTCTTGCAGCTTACTACCTTGCCTCCCATGTGGCACCAAATCAAATGCCTTACTAAAGTCCAGGTACAGGACATCCACAGCATGGCCCCTGTCTAACTGCCTGGTTACCCACTCATAGTACTCCACCAGGTTAGTCTGACAGGATCTGCCCGAGACAAACCCATGCTGCCTGTTGTCCTGTAGCCCATTAGCCTCTAGGAGGGAAACCAGCCTCTCCTTCAGGAATGTCTCCATCAGCTTTCCCACGACGGATGTGAAGCTTACTGGTCTGTAGTTCCCAGGCTCATCTTTGGGGCTGCTCTTGTGGCGGGGCACCAAGTGTGCCATCCAACAGTCCTGCAGAACATTCCCCGACTCCAGGGATGCATTAAACTGGTCTGCGAGGGGTTTTGCCAGGACTTCTGCTAGCTCCCTTAGCACCCTGGAGTGTATGCCATCCAGCTCCAGTGACTTGTCCACCTTAAGTGCTCTCAAGCCCTCCAGTACCCTGCGCACTGGGATTTCCCTGCCTGTCTCCTCCTCGCCTCCCGTGCCCACCCCCAACCCCCTTGGGTATTGCTCCCCCTTTCTGTTTTGTAAATACTAAGCAGAAGTACTTGTTTAATGCTTCCACCTTTTCTGCCCCTTTAACCACCCACCCCCATCCCTTTTTATCCTTACTATTTGGTCCTTGCAGCACCGTTTCTCCCTGATGTACCTGAAGAAGTCCTTCTCTCTATATTTAATGCCTTGTGCTAGCCTGAGTGCCTGGGATGCCTTGGCTGCCCTTACTGCCCTTGTTGCCTCCCTTGACTCCTTCAGGTAATCCTCCTCTGTCCTCCCCTCTCCCTGTTCTTTTGTACCATCTAAAGGTGGCTTTTCTTTCTTACTTTCTCTATGACTCCCCTACTCACCCAGCTAGGCTTCCTGGCCCTAGCCCTCTTACTCTGGACCCTTGTACAAGTTGCGTTTGCCTTCTCAATACCCCGCTTAAAGACCTCCCACCTCTGATTAGTATCTATAGCTAGACTGATCCTGGCCAGACACACCTGTACTATTTTCCTCATCCTCCTGAAGTCGGCCCTTCTGAAGTCCCTTGTTTCCGATCCTACTCCCTCCTTCCCCATGTCCCTGCCAGAGTCTCCTCCACCCTCAGCCCCCTCATAAATTCCCCATTTGCCAGTATAAGGTCTAGGGTATTCCCTAACTTGGCTGGCTTGTTGACCATCTGCAATAGGAAGCTATCCTGAAAGGCGTCCAGAATTACCTGCTCTCTCCTTATTGTGGTGGCTGGGGTACCCCAGGATGAAGTCCCCCACAGTCACTGTACTGCCCCTTCTGTGGGTCCTTCTTTTTTTTTTTAATACTTTATGTTTATTGCTTTTCAAAGTACTAACATACAAGAAAGTCGTATCTTGATTTTGAGTACCATATGCCAGGAATTATACATCAAATAACTAGGCTAGTTAACTCAGCATCCATTGTTACATCATATGAGGGCTGACTCCTAAATTTTAAACATACACAGCCAAAATACTAGTACTGATAGCCTGGCAGCAAGAACATGGACATTAATTGCAATCAAGTCCGATAAGTGTCCATGTGCTTATTTAGCACTTAAACTATTCCACGCAAGGCGTTAGTTTTGTCCATGTAACTATAATTTGTTTGCTTTCCATTACTCCAGCAGACATCTCATAGAGAACCCCCCCCCGCACTACCTCAGACCCTCTCAGACATTAATTTTAAGCATTTTATAATTGAACAAAAACCCCAAATACAGTCTCCGCATTGGCCTAAGCCAACAATGAGTACTAAAACATATAATGCAAGCAGCTTTAAACATACATATAGGTATTACTAGCTAGTAGTAAGTTCAACAAGCATTTAATCCAAAACAATTTGGGTGGTCTACTTACTGACATTTTAATAAACTCCAACATCGGTCCCCCTCATCAGAGTCCTCATTTGTGTCCTGTTGATCAAACTCCTTCTTTATTGCAGACAATTGTTTCCGGGCTTCAGATGGGTTGGTGTAGACATACGTTTTCCCTGCATACTGGATTCGTAGTCGGGCAGGAACATGTAGTGCATGGGAGACCCCAAGAGCTCACAACCCAGAACGTACTGCATCGAACGCCTTACAACATTGTCAGGTAGAAAAGCTCAAGTCCGGGAAACATTGCACTTTCTCCCCAGAAGTTAACAACACTGCACCCTTCATTTTAGCTGCTGTAAGCACCTTGTCCCGGGTATGCTGCCCTGCAGTCACTTCCAAAATTTCACGTGGCAAATCTAAGGAAGGTTCACAATGTCTGGGGGTGATTCGGTACACCTTCACTATCTCCCCCCACTATTTCAATGTCCCAGAGTTGGGATATTAATGACTCTGTATATCCCATAAGATCTTGGCCTTCCAGTTGTTCCGGGACTCCTAAAATATGAAGATTGGCTGAGCGGACCGTATTTTCCAGCTGTTCCATCTGAAGTCTCAGAAGTTTATTTTCTGAAATGACTCCCGATACGGCTGTAGCAGTATTATTAGCAGATTCAGCCACTCCTTCAGCGGTTGCCGATGCCTTCGCTATTTTGGTATCCATGACTGCTAAACAATCTGTTATTGTGTCCACTTTTTTACCGAGAAGTTGAATTGCTTGCAGTAGCGCTCCATTAGTTGGTTCAGTAGTGCTCAGCTCGTGACTTGAGGCCCCTGCTGTTGACTGTTCACCAGGCCTATTTGACTTCGCACCACCGCTGTCTTGTGGATGAGGCTTTTTCTTCAGGTGTACCATTTCAAAATGTATTAAGTTTTATATCAATCTGTCCCTTTTTGAAAGATGCTTAGGCTGATGTAGATCATTAAGGTTATAGTAAGCTTTTTAAAGACATTTTAGGGTCTGAAAAGTACAGTTACGTAAGAACTTACTGTAACAGTAGTTCTTCGAGAACAGCTCTTGCAGCAGGTTACACCATTAGGACTGAAGCCGGCAAGTGCCAGGACCCCGCAGAAATTTTCTAGCTAACAGTCTTCAGCGGGGACCACCTCCGATGTCTGTCCCGCCTCCGACGTCAGGCATAGTACATAAGGAGGCGGTCCCCCCATAATCCTCAGTTCTCCCGCCGGAGACTCCCGCCGGGATGACATCAGAAGAGGAGACCGAGGATCCGCCACCAGGTGGCAAAACAAGTAAATAGGAATATCCCATCTAATGAGATGGGTGCTTGACTCCGACCTACCTCCAGTGGGGATGGTGGGAGGGAAAGTACCTGCTGCAAGAGCTGTTCTCGAAGATCTACTGTTACGGTAAGTTCTTACGTAACTGTACTATCTTACTTCGAGATACAGCTCTTGCAGCAGATTACACTATTAGAACTGATTTCCAAGCAGTAGTGGCAATCATGCACCACCGGGAGGAGGAAAGGTAGAGACCTCGAGGTAATTCGAGCCTAGGACAGAAGTCCCTGAAGGACAGCTAGACCAAACCCCGCTCTTCGCCTCGATGCAATGTCCAGACTGTAATGCCTGATAAAGGTATGCACAGAGCTCCAAGTAGTTGCAGCGCAAATAGCTGAGGTGGAGATGTTCTTTAATGTCGCAAAGGAAGTAGCCACCCCTCTAGTGGAATGACCCTTGACCGCGCCCGGTAAGGGTTTATTGCGCTTCTGATAACAGAAAGTAATGCACTGGATGAGCCACCTAGATAGTGACTGCTTAGAGACAGGAGCTCCCTTCATCCTGTGGGCAAAGGAGATGAAAAGTTGGTCCGACTTTCGGTGCTGTTTGGTTCTGGTCAGGTAGTAGCTGAGGCACCTGTGCACGTCTAGGGTGTGCAGAAGAGCTTCTCCTCGATTAGAGTACTTTGGAAAATACTCTGGTAGATCGATATCCTGATTAAGGGTGAAAGCCGAGACCACCTTAGGCAAAAACTTTGGGTTTGTCCTTAGGGATACCTTGTCCTGGTGGAAAACCAAATAAGGCTCTTTGCACATAAGAGCGCGCATTTCCGAAATTCTTCTGGCAGAAGTAACTGCAACTAAAAATAACGTTTTCCAAGAGAGAAAACGTAGCTCGCAATCCATGGCTGGTTCAAAGGGTGGCAGCGTAAGCTGCTCCAGGACAAAAGGTAAGTCCCATGGAGGGATTGGATCTTTAATGGGAGGCCTAAGGTGGAGGACGCCCCTTAAAAAGGCATGAGTAGTGTCCAACTGGGCCACCGTCCGATGGCCTATGGGGGCATGGTAAGCTGAAATGGCACAAAGGTGCACTTTAATCGAGGAGTAACCCAGTCCGGAGTGGAAAAGGGAAAGCAGATAGTCCAGCACCAGCTTTTCTGGACAGTCTAACAGCAGAAAGCCGCACGCTTGAGCCCACAAACAGAATATATGCCATTTTATGGCGTAAGTTGCATGGGTAGCCGGTTTTCTGGTGGCAGAGAGCACGTCTGCCACTTCTTGCGAGACCCTGCATCGCATCATGGCTATGTCTCCAGAAGCCAAGCATGCAGGTTCAATGAACGTACGTCCGGATGGACCAAGGAACCTGCCTCCTGAGACAATAGATGGGAGCTGATTGGCAAAGGCACTGGAGGTTCCCGGGATAGCTGGTGCAAGAGAGGGAACCAGATCTGTCTGGGCCAGAAGGGTGCGATCAGAATGAGCGTCGCTTGCTCCCTGTGAAGTTTTAAGAGAACTCTCTGGATCAACAGGAAAGGAGGAAAGGCATAGAGGAATCTGCCTGCCCAGGAGAGGGACAACGTCTCACCAGAAAACACCAGGCCCTGGATCTAGCGAGTAAAATGGGGCAGTTTTTGCTGGATGGGTACTAAAAGGTCTAATTCTGAGTACTCCATCTGTGAAACAGATCCTCTGCCACCTCCTGCAGAAGTTCCCATTCAGGACTCTGGCCTGAGAGCGGCTCAGGCTGTTCTGGCGATGTTGTCCACTCCGGGACATGAACTGCAATTAGGTTTGCGCCGTGTTGCAATACCCACTCCCACACTCTCATGGCCTCCCTGCAAAGCGGGTAGGAGTGAGTGCCTCCTTGTTTGTTGAGGTAATATAGCACTGCGGAATTGTCTGTTTGTAACAGAAGTGTACCCGGTGGAATCTCCGACTGGAAGGCCTGCAGAGCGTAAAGGACTGCCCTCATTTCTAGGATGCTGATGTGGAGATAAGACTCCTGGGCTGTCCACAGGCCCTGAGACCAAACACCATCGAGGTGTGCTCCCCACCCGAGCCCTGAGGCATCTGTGGAGAGAGTCACAGTTGGGGATGGCGCTGTGAAGGGAACTCCTGCAGAGAGATTCCCCGGATGTAGCCACCATTGCCAATCTCGAATTACAGTTTTCATGATTCAGACTGGATGCTGCAGATGGTCTTGCCTTTGGTCCCACTGTACCCGTAACATCCACTGGGTTACCTGCATGTGGAGACGGGCTAGTGGGACTGTTGCAATGGCCGCAGCCATGTGTCCGAGCAGGCCAAGGACCAGTATGGCTGGGCCGGTCTTCTTCACCGACAACTCCCTGATGAGGGATCTGATGTGTTCCGCTCTGTCCGTGGGAAGGAAAGCTTTCCCTCTGACAGTGTCCAGAACTGCTCTGATAAATTGCAGCTTCTGGGATGGAACCAGGTGTGACTTCTCGTAGCTAATGAGAATACCCAGGGACTGAAACAGAGACTGGGTGCAGTGACTAGCAGTCATCAAGGCCTCCCTGGAGGGCGCCATGAGAAGCCAGTCGTCCAGGTATGGGAACACGTAGTGGCCCCGTCTCCTCAGAGACGCGGCTACAACTGCCATGCACTTCGTGAACACGCAAGGTGCCAATGAAAGCCCAAAGGGAAGAGCTCGGAACTGATAATGGCGGCTCTGAAACTCGAAGCGCAGAAACCTCCGGTGCACCTGAGCAATGGGAATGTGCAGGTAGGTGTCCTGCATGTCCAAAGACACCAGAAAGGCATCCTGCTTCAGCATGGGAATTAGGCCCAGAAGGGTCACCATGCAGCAGCGTTTGTAAGCGACTGAAAGGTTGAGGTCACTGAGGTCCAGTATTGGACGGAGGTCCCCTGTTTTCTTTGGAACCAGGAAGAAGTGAGAATAGTACCCTAGTCCTCTCTGGTTCTCTGGAACGTGCTCTAAGGCTTCCTTTTCCAGAAGCGCGAGCACTTCCTGCTGTATGAGCAGGGCATGCTGACCCGAATAACAGGAAAGCAGGGGAGGTCTTGAAGGTGGGCTGCCTACAAACTCTATATAGTGGCCTTTTTTGACCAGCTGCAGAACCCACCTGTCGGTGGTGATTGATTGCCACCTTGGAAGGTGGCATGCGATGTGACCCCCGACTTTCTTTTCCCATTGATCCTGGGGAGGAGCGTGGGCCGGGAAGGAGTCATGCTGTGGCAGTGTTTGACCCTGCAGGCTGGGCCGACTTTGAAAATCATTGGCCTCTGCCTGGGGATGACTTGGCCTGGGCCTTGCATGTGAAAGTGCCCCTCTGCTGCTGACTGGAATGTTGCTGTTGCCTTTGTAGCCGGCCATGAAAATGGCTCTGGTTCCTACAAAAGGAACTAGGCTGAGACCTGTACATAGCTTGTACAGATCGGACTGCCTTCCCTGCATCCTGGAGTTTAGTTTACTCTTTCAGAGGCTTCACCAAACAGGACCGCGCCATTATAAGGGACGTCTAGGATGTTTTTCTGGATGTCTGGGGTAAATCCGGAGACACGGAGCCAAGAGTGTCCCCGGAGACAAATGCCTGAGGCTGCAGCTCTGGCTGAAGAGTCCGCAGAATCATATGCAGCTCTGAGCACTTGGGTCCCCACATCTGAACCCATGTGAAGGAGGTTCAAGAGCTCCTCCTTGTGTTCGCCATCGGGCATCTTCTCAACCAGGTCCTGACCCTGTTCCCACAGGGCGTTCTGGAACTGAACCATATGGGTCAGATAGTCCAGTGACCTGATGGCGCAAGTAGCAGCCGTATACGTGTGCCTTACCCAGGACGTCCAATTGCTAGGATTCCTGGTCTGGTGGCTGGGTGCTCAAATGCTGAGGTCTCTGAGACTGGTCATGCGAAGCAGTGATGACCAGGGAATCAGCCAGAGGATGGTTCGCCAAATACTGGTCCTCCCTAGGGGCCTTGTATAGGCGGTCAGCCTTCTTCGGCACCGTGGGAGTGGAATGGACGTTTCCAGGCAGCCTTGGTGACGTCCGCGAAGGTATCCACCAAGGGCGGCACTACCACAGGCTTCAGGTCTTTTTGCCGAAGGTAGCGGGCAAGGCGTTGTCGCTTGGGGTCAAGCACCTCAGCATCCCACCCCATGTTCTTCTGGATGTGCCTCATGATCTCAGCAAAGAATGGATCATCCAGAGGAGACCTGGGTAGGTCGTGTGGGTCAGGAGAGGGAATGCTGATAGGAGAAGGTGATCTGGAACACTCTGAAGTGTCCGACCTGGAATCCTCCCCCGACGGAGTGTACCGGCGTCGTCTGGGTCTCTTGGGGCTGGGTGACCCTGAGGGGGATTTGGAGGGAGGCCTTCTCCTCTCCGAAGATCTACCCCTAGGAGGTGGCGTCTGCTCCTTGGGGGATGGAGGTCGTCCTATGGGCCCCCTAGGTGGAGATGGGGGCGTAGGCGGTGAAGGAGTAGGTGGAGGCAGAGTAGCAGGTGTAGTAGGAGGAGGACATGTGGGGACCACATCTTTCTTGATGGTGTCCCACCAGAAGGTAAAAAGCTCCTTTACCTCTGCAAGATTCATACCCGACGACGGGCCTGGCACCGGTGGCCTGTCGCTGGGGTCCGGCGTCAGGTCCCCAGGGGTCTCCTGCTCCGGGGAAGGTTCCCTTGGGAGCCCGGCGTCTCCAGTGTCGCCTGCCTGGTCCTCGGGCTGTGTGGCGTCCTCCTCTTTGGAGTCCCTCTGACCGGCGTCTGCCAGCGACGGGGGTGCGGTCCTCTTCTCCGGGGTAGCCGACGTTGATCCCCTGGCCAACGTCTTCGGAGGCGAACACCTGGCCGGCGACAGGTGTCTGGGTGTCGTTGGCTCCTGTGAGCGCCAGTGATATTTGGCCGATGTCAGGTCCGACGTCCGTTTGAAGGACGTCAGGTCTTTAGTTTTGCGGGGTGCAGGATCCGAACCTCGGGGTGGCTGGGAGACTGACCTGGCGTCAGTGTCCCGGCGACGGGAGGAAGATTTATGGCGCTCACCTGACTTCGACGAGGCCTTGGAAGGAGTAGAGGAGGCCGAGGGCCTCAAAGTCTTCAGAGGCTGGAGAGAGGAGGAACCACTGGATGACCTGACCTGGACCAGGGGAGGTTGCGACTGAGCCCTGGAGGAGAGCGGTCCAATTTGGAGCCGGAGCTTCGGGAGTCCGAGGCCCTTGCAGGAGACCTGGACCTCGCTTTTTCCTGGTGCTTGTCCCAGTGTTTGTGGGTTTTGCTTGAGGGCTCTCCCCGGGAGGAAGGTTCCTGGTCCATGCTTTTGAGTTTCTCTTCCAGGAGAAATGCTTGAAGTGCCTTCTGGTGGCGGATCCTGGTGCGGCTGTTGAAGCCCTGGCAAAAGGAGCAGGCCTTGGTGTCGTGGTCTGGGCCTAGGCAGCGCACACAGGCCAAATGGGGATCCTTGAATGGGATCTGTTTGCTGCAGGCACACTTCGTGTGGTGACCCTCTAAGGATGTAGTTGGAGAGCACATCAGTTGCTCAAATTCAAAATTAAGACGAAAATCGTTGTAGTTCTATGGTCGTCGCACGCTAGAAAAGGCCGATACTGGGTAGTCGGCCAATGAAAGAACTGAGGATTATGGGGGACCGCCTCCTTATGTAGTACGCCTGACGCTGGGGTGACCACATCGGAGGCGGTCCCTGCTGAAGACTGCTAGCTAGAAAATTTCCGTGGGGTCCTGGCGCCTGCTAGCTTCAGTCCTAATGGTGTAACCTGCTGCAAGAGCTGTATCTTGAAGTAAGATCGGACAGTTCCAGGGAGCTCTCTGAGAGACGTCTGTTCCCTTCGGCTGCTGCCTCTGCCCCCTCCCCCCGCAGGTCCTTCTGATTTGCCCCACTAGTTCCCTGTCTAACTCCACAGTCTGAGACGGTGGACTGTATACCACTCCCATCCTCAGGGTTCTATTTTGGGAGTCCTGGAGCTGTACCCATTACGACTCTGTGATGCCTTCCTCCCTGACACACTTCAAACCTTTCCTCACATACAGTGCCATCCCCCCTTCCCTTTTACCCTGTCCCTCTGAAATATCCTATACCCTGGTACTGCCAGGTCCCAGTCATGGTAATGGTTGGCCCATGTCTCGGTTATGGCCACCATATCCACCTCCCTATCTGCCATGAAAGCCTGTAGCTCTGCTGTTTTGTTCCCTAGATTCCTAGCATTCAAGGTTACCACTCTCCACCCGATTCCTTTGCCCCGCTCCCTACTTGCTCTCCCTTTTTTGCACCCCCTCCTGACCTCTCCCTAAGTTCCCTGCCGCTAGCACGGAGGGTAAGCTTGTTAGGCTTCCCTGCCTGAGGATCCTGCCAGACTCTTGCCCACTTGCCACCCCCCACTACCAGTTTATATTCTCATTGTTTGCTAAGTATTCCTCCATTTTCTGTTTCAGGACCTTCTTTCCCTCCCCACTTAAGTGAAGCATGTCCTTGGCATACAGATCTTTGTCCTCCGATGTCCTTTCCCATCCTCCCACCAGCCCATACCCTTTAGATGGACACCACTCCCTTAGCCATGCGTTAAATTCCTCAATCCTCAGCTTCCTCGCTGTGCTTGCCCTGGGTACTGGAAGCACCTCTGAGAAGGTAACTGATCTTCCTACCTTCCCACAAATCAGCCCCAGCTCCTCAAACTTCCCCTGGACTACATCTACCATATAACCCACCGGGTCATTGGCTCCCAAATGCAGAACCATGTGAGGTTTCTCCCTATCACTTCTGGCATACTTCAGGACTGATTGACAGACCCTTTCTGCTGTCATGCCTGGCATGACCTCCACCCATATTTGAATTCGCTTCTCCTCTTGGCCCCCCATCAGTCCCCTTCAGAACTGAATCCCTAGTACTAGGATCCCTCTCATTTCCTTGTTTTGCTCGCTTGTCCAACTGTAACCCCTGCAAATGGGGGTTCCAAAAGACTTCCAGGAGCTTGCTTGAATGCTCCAAGCCTGAATGGTGTTTGGCATTTAAGCCATTTATCAGTGAGTGTTTTAGAGCCTCTGGTACTGTCTCTTTAAGAGCTGTCTGCTTGCAGACATAATTAGTTTATATGGGGGACTGTGTGTTTCTCTGAGTACCACTCGAGCTGCTGCCAATTCACTTCATTTTGCAGTCACTAGGAGTGCAAAGGAACCTATCTGAAAGATGTAACTGTTTGCCAGAAATTATTTAGAGTAATAATGAAATTACAGTTTGTCTAACCTGCTTTCTTTGCAGTCAGAACTGTGTCTGCTAGTTCCCATTCTAGTTTTGAACTGCTGAACTGGACCAATCAGTGTGGGGTAAGCTAGCTTTAAAATGGTGCCTTGGACAATCAGAACTTGGACTCATAATCTGAGCCAGCCACAATAGGATTGTATGGGCAGTGACTCTGGGAGATGTAGTTTAGGCTTCAGTGCCTTTTTGGACCAACAGCAACAGTCTATTGTGAGTGACAGCCAATCCAGTCAAGAACTGGGAGGAACTCAAAGGAAGTGCCCGGTTTTGTCGGTTGGAGTTTCAGTTGAGCTTTGGCAGTGAAGAAGGAAGGAGCCCTGTGCTTTTTCAGTGTGCAGTTTTAGTCAAAAAACGTGTGTAAGGCCCAGAGTTCCGGTCTGCAGCTTGTGTAACAGCTTGTTAGGACTGAACTGCCTGTGAAAAGAATCAAAGGATCTCTGAAGAGTAGAAACCAGGCTCACCCTGTAGAAGACTGGAGGAATTGCTGAAAATTGCATTCGGTCTGTCAGGAACTGAATCTGCTGTGTGTTCTCCGGGTATTGTGCAGTAATTCGATCGGGATACAGATGCAGCCTGCCTGGTATAGTGCTTTCTTTATATGGATGTGTGAAGAGGTTTGTGTACCTCAAGTGAGCCTCGCTGACATTGAAGGACCCTATCTTATTTGGAGGTCGTGAGTACTAATTCAGGGTCGCTTCCTGTTGAATTGCCACATTAAATCCAAATGGAATTACTGTACTGCTGACTGTTTAATTCTCCTTTTCTCTGTGTGAAAGGGCCCCTACCAGCTGCCACGGTTTGGACTAGCCACTAGGGCTTGGGTACCCAGGGACAGTAACTGATAGGGATAGGCCTGTACAAAGAGCCATAAATGGTAGATTATTAGAGTGATAAGCACTAACCTGATTTCCCCTGTCCTTGCTATATCCCCTAAATAAATCAGAGCTGCTTGTTTCATCAAAGTTATACTGCCTGAGTGTATTTGTCTATGTTAAGTACTGTACTGTGATTGTTGCACTGTATCTCATTTCACAGGAGTCCCAGTGCCGAACCAGACCTGGGGGAAGTGTATACTGTGAAGGTAATTTGATATATTGTGTGGGCCACTAGTGGGAAGAAAGGTTGCAGTGTCCCAGAGGGCTGTGACCAAGTTAGTTTAACTATTGCAAACCCTGACCTCTGGGTGGAGGCATCCGCCATTGGATCCAGGCCCCTCAACCTGTTAGTGGCAAATCAGGCAGGGGTAGTAGCCCCTGGGATAGCTTATCTAGGGTTACATCTTGGAGGCTCACCGCTGGGATTGTGTGTCCTCTAGTGGCCATATTTACGAACCACTGTTAAGAAAAAATGGGTACCCGACAGAAGTGGCTGTGCACCGCTGGTGGAGTGGTGTACTGGGGAGGAGATCGACCCCAAAATGCTATGCTTATCCTGGACATCCCCTGGGTATCAATCTGGACACTGTGCAGGAGTACTTTCCAAGGTGGAAGGTTTACAAAACCCTGTGGTGGTGGTCGGCATGCTAATCTGCTCACCCACACTTTCCTGGCCCTAGTAGAGTTTAAGGATCCCACATATAGCTCCAAAGTGCCACAGACCATTACCCCAGAGGAGCCTCACTGCTTGGAGAGTGATAACTAGGACAGTAAGACCTGGGGAATCAGCCCCACCACTATCTGAAACTTTTGAGGAGAAATTGCTGAATGGTTGCTGGGAGAGGGAAACTGTGAGGACTTGAAGAAACTATTCTTGCCACCTGGGGTGTTCCTCCCCAACACCTCTCCTGCTCCAGTGCCCGTAATGGTGGCTGAACCAATGCAGACTCCTATTTCTGCACCTGCCATTAGTCACGACTCTTACCAAAGGTTGAAGATCTTCTCTGGCACCCTCCCCACCCACCAAGGGGAGGATGACTGGGAGACCTGGATAGACTATGTTGCCCCCCAAGTGCTAGAATGGCAATGCTCGGAAGGCGAAAAGCGAAAGAGGGTTAGTGAGAGCCTCGAGTGTCCCGCCCTGGCTACCATCCATGCCAAACGGCCAGTAAACCTTCGGGAGCGACTGCACAGGCCTATCTTGAGGCCTTGGAGAATGTGTATGGGAGCCCAGATTCTGATGAGGACCTATGGTGGAGAGAGAGATGCTTAACAGTACCAAGGGGAGTTGTTGTCTGTTGTATCTCGGCTGGAAAATTGTTGCAAGAATGCCTCAGAAAAGGTAGTTTGCCAGCGATTGAACTGGACCGAACCAGGCTGGACAGGATCCTTAAGTCTGCCCTTCTCAGAACTGCTGTTGCTTCAGTTACGCCTGGCAGATCGACTGGAATCCCCACCTCCTATGATGAGTTAATGAGAAATTCGAGGAGTTGAGAAAAGACGCACCTCGGGAGGGACCTGCACCAATAGCTGCGGCTAGACCTCGAGTGACTGAGGGTGACCCATCATGAAGTTCAGGGCAGAGGCTGGCAGTCAATGAGTGCTCTGACAAGGAAAAGATATGCCACAATGGGGCTAACTGTTGAGAGAGATCCGAATTCAAAAACAGTCCCTTTATGAAGGCCACGCCTGCAAGTAAGGGCCCTGACCTCATATCTGACTGGGTATTCAAGCAGGGGTGGGGGCATCACCCATGTGTATCTCCTGTTGATAACAGCTCCGGAACTCGATTCCTTGACCATGGAAGTAGAGAAACTGACGAGATGTCTCCAAATGCTTATCACGCCGAGACAGAGATGGCACCAAGTTTCAGTTAGTAATACCCCGCCCTGGCTCCCAGTGGGCGCCTGGCCAGCTCAAACTCCAGAAAGTATGTTTTGCTATAATTGTGGGAAGATGGGCACATGAAAGGAATGCCAGTCCCAAAAAGACACTGACAAAGTTGCATATAGGCTACAAGGAGAGCTTCGGAGAAGAAATCAGTGGTTAGAGGTGCCGACATGATCCCAGTGAGGAACCAAAATGCTAATTCACGCCCTTTGTGGCAAGGTCAGTTGCCCAGGCCCCACTACCGCCTCTCAGACTGGTCCAGAATAGTGGGTCCCTCCATGGAGACCACTGTAAAGGTGAATGGAGTGTCTACAAGAGCTGTATTAGACAGTGGCTCCCAAGTGACAATTATGTTCCAGGATTGGTATCAGAAGCATTTGTCAGGCGTACCCTTACAACCATTAGAAGGACTGCATGTATGGGGTTATGGAGAAGGCCTACCCCTATTCCGGTATATCCGCACTTGGCTGTCTTCCCCACCTCCGTGGCTGGAGTGGTCAAGTAGAGACCCTAGCCTAGTGTGTCCCCCACTGGACTGTATGATGGTGTCCCTTTGTTGATTGGAACAAATGCTCATATGTTCGGAAGGCTGGCTACAGTTGTGTTATGAAAAACAGGGTCAAAGACTAGTAGAGCTTTAAGAGTTCCGGCTTTAATTAAGAAGGCCTATGAGGCACAGAGATGCTGAAAAACAGAACCAGAGGAACCGGTCGGAATTGTATGGAAGAAGGATCCTGAGTCTCTGATCCTGGCGCCAAATGCCCAGTGTACCTTACAGGGAGAGGTCCGTATCAGAAAGGATGTTAAGAATAAAATATTAATGTTGGATGCACCAGGCGATGGAAAATTGCCAGAGGGACTGCTGGTCAAGCTTAGTATTTTGCCCGCTAGGAGCCCATGCTTATGCCAGAAGGGTAATGATCCAAGTTCATAATGTGTCTGAAAGAGACATTCGAGTAAACAGAGGTTGCATCTGGCTAATGTGCATTGTGCAGACACTGCAGTGCTACCAGCAGCAAGAGTTCAAGGAAGAATGACAGAGTAACGCCTGACTTGTTTGATTTCGGACTCCCGCTGCCAGCTGAATGGAAAGTGAGGATCAGTGAGAAGCTTGCCCAGAGACCAGGTGTTTTCTTTAAAGGAATGGGATGTAGGATGCGTGCAAGGAGCTGAGCACAATATCCGCTGCATGACGAAAGACCATTTCGTGAGAGGTCTCGACGCCTGGCACCTGCTGACATAGATGATGTGAGACGGCATCTGCAAGAGATGTTAGCTGCTGGTGTAATACAAGAATCCAGAAGCCCTTATGCTTCCCCATTGTGGTAGTGAGGAAAAAGAATGGAACAGTAAGGATGGTGTGGATTATCGCACCTTAAACCGCGGACTATCCTGATCAGTACACAATGCCCCATTCAGGATGCTTTGGACTGCCTAAACGGGAGCAAGTGGTTCTCTGTGCTGGATCTCCGCAGTGGGTACTACCAGATCCCGATGGCCCCAGAGGACCGTGAGAAGACGGCCTTTATCTGTCCGCTTGGCTTTATGAATTCATGAGGATGCCTCAAGGGATTTCAGGTGCCCCAGCCACTTTTCAACGATTGATGGAGCGTGCAGTGGGGACATGAACTTACTAGAGTGCCTGGTATACCTAGATGATGTTATTGTATTTGGCAGCTCACTGGAGGAACATGAGAGCAGATTATTTAAGGTATTGGACCGACTGGAGGACTTTGGCCTTAAACTGTCCATTGATAAGTGTCAATTCTTTCAAACATCAGTAAAGTATGTGGGACACATAGTATCCACCGAGGAATAGAGACCGACTCAAGTAAAGTTGAGGCCTTGACCACCTGGCCACAGCCCAAAATCTAAAAGAACTGCAAAGATTCCTGGGATTCTGTGGTTATTATCGCGCTTCATCAAGGACTATTCAAGAGTGATCCGCCCTTTACTTAACCTCACTCAAGGGTATCCCCAACCCACAAAAATACCAAAAGTCAGCGTCCCTCAAGACTGAAAGAGTGTATTTTCATCCGAGTGAAGTATTTGGGGCCCGCTGACTCCTGATTGTGAGACTGCTTTTCATGAGATCATATATCAACTTACCCATGCTCCAGTGCTGGCCTATGCCGATCCAAGAAAACCTTCACGCCCTGCACACTGATGCTAGCTTGCAAGGGTTGGGGCTGTGTTGTACCAAGAGCACGAGAATGGCCTGAGACCAGTGGCCTTTTGCCAGTAGAAGCCTGACCCCATCCGAAAAGAACTATCCTGTACATAAGTTAGAGTTCCTAGCTTTGAAGTGGGCTATTGTTGACCAATTCCATGAGTACTTGTATGGGGCTAAAATACTAGTAAAACTGACAATAATCCTTTGACCTATGTGCAGACCTCAGCTAAGTTGGATGCCACTGGCCATAGGTGGCTTTCTGCATTATCTACATATGACTATGCTCTCGAATACCGAGCAGGTCTGAACCACATAGATGCTGATGCTCTCTCCGGAGGCCTGTTCCCAGAATGATTGGGTCCAATTGGCAGAACCTGACATTCGGGCACTCTGCCGGAAGTTTGACAGGAGGAACAAATGTCCACGGACGAGTGGACTGCATGGTTGATTGCTTGGGAGCCTCTGAGAATTGCATACCTGCTGCTTATTGCCACTTTTCTGCAATAGACATTGGTGCACTGCCTCAGCTGGACAATGACAGTATTCGAGGCTCGAACTCGCGATCCCATGATCAAAGCAGCTTTAGAAGCCCTCTATGCAGGAAAAGATGTCCAAATTACGCTCCACTGATTTGAGAACTGCACTGTTATACAAAGAAGGTCCTAAGTTGAAACTGATCAATAAACTGTTATACAGAGAAACAGTAGACAGAGGGGGACAAGTAGACAAACAACAACCAGTGCTGCCCACTGCCTTCGAGACTCAGTACTGAGGTCCTTGCACAACCACATGGGGCACCTTGGTATAGACAGAACACTTGACTTGGTGAGATCCAGATTCTATTGGCCTAAGATGGGGCTGATGTGGAGCAACACATTCGAACTTTTAGTCGCTATTACAGAGGAAAGCTTTGCCCCAGAGGGCTGCCCCTTGTTAACATAACCACCAGTGCACCCATGGAGCTGGTCTGTATTGATTTTCTAAGTTTGAGTCAGATCAAAGAAATATCAGTAATGCGTGGTCACTGACCATTTCACGAGATATGCCCAAGCTTTCCCACCAAAGACCAGAAAGCATCCACTGTAGCCAAAGTACTTGTAGAAAACTTTTTGTTCACTATGGGGCTCCCAAAGAATCCATTCTGATCAAGGGAGACTTTGAGAGTCGTCTTATCAAAGAGATGCTTTCTCTGTGGGGAGTGCGAAAGTCCAGAACCACTCCTTACCACCCCCAGGGGGACCCACAGCCTGAACGTTTCAACCGACTTTGCTAGATATGCTAGGCACCCTGCACCCAAAGGACAAGCCTAGATGGAGCCAACAAATTAGCACCCTGGTACATGCTTATAACTGCACCAAAAGTGATGCCACTGGATTCTCCCCCACCGCCGATGTTTGGAAGAGAAGCTCACTACCAGTAGATGTGTGTTTGGGGTCTCTCCTGATGGGGTTCAAGCTGACAACTATTTACAGTATGTGCAAAGTTAAAGGCCCAGCTAACTCATGCTCCAACTGGCTCAAACCATGGCTGCCAAAAGAAATCTGGCCAACAAAGAAAGGTATGATAAAAGGTGAAAGCACAGGAACTCCAGGAGGGAGATCGGGTATTGCTGAGAAATCTGGGACCATGGCAAGCACAAGATTGCTGACAGATGGCACCATCTCCCTCACATTGTAGTGGGCAAACTAGATGATCTGCCAGTGTACAAAGTAAGGCCTGAGAATAATTCAAAGATGTAAAAACAATGCATAGAAATCATTTACTGCCCATTGGACAAATCCTGATTGAGTCTGAGCCCCCAGAAGATGCCCCTCTGGACCAGTGACTAGAGCTGCTGCTAAGAAAAGACCAAGGAAGTCTGCACCTACAGAAGCAGAGTTAAAGTGTTCCCCGCACAAGTCCCAGTTGAGCATGACTGTCGGTCCATCATGAAGAAAGTGAGAGTGACTTTGAATACTATCCTTCTTACGAACTGAGTCAATTGTTTGAGGCAATCCCTAGTCAATACTGGAGATGAAGCTGGGCCTTCTGGACTGCCCAAGCCCCCAGCTTCGTCCCTGGAGCCAATGCTCCCAGAAAGTGAAGTGCAAAGCATCAGATCAGATGAAATGGAATCATTGTGCATGGTTGAACTGTTTGAGCTTTCAGGGAGGAAATGATGGATTGGGGCAGACTGGTGATACACCAGAACAAGAAGAGTATTTTGAGTGCCCTGACAGTCCACTGCCAGTGTCCAAAGCTCTCCATGCGAGCCAAATGTTGTGGACTCAGAAACTGTAACTCCTGAGCTGAAAGTGCCCCAAGTTCTAGCCTCTCTACCCCATGGAGACTCCTGACAAGTGAGGACAATGCTGAAAATGAGGCTCAGAGTGCAGAGACTATAACAGTTCCCCTAGAAAGACTGGTCGAGCTGTAAAGCCTGTGGTGCACCTCAGTTATGATTCACTTGGGAGGCCTGTGGACTTGCCTCTCAATGTTGTCCATAAAAGGAGTGTATGTGTCCCGAGCTCATTGCCCAAACTGAGCATCAGTGCTAACTCCAAGTTACTTGTGTTGCTCTTTCTAAGTATGGTGCCTTGCCCCATCCAGCCCCAAGGTAACTGATAGGGAAGGACCCCCCTCTTCAGGTTTCATGTACAAGAGGTAATAACTTGAGTTATGGTACAATGTGTATGTAATACTGTGTAAAGAGTGACGTACTGCAATGTTTCAGAAATGTGTTCTTGGTAAAATGATATATTGACTGATGATTACATGTGCGAGCCTAATGCAAATGTATATGGTTGCAGCTGAAACTTATGGGGGTACTTGCTTGACGCGGACGTCAAGCTTTCCCAGGCCAGGAAGGGTGTAACCCCCCTGCAAATGGGGGTTCCCAAAAGACTTCCAGGAGCTTGCTTGAATGCTCCAAGCCTGAATGGTGTTTGGCATTTAAGCCATTTATCAGTGAGTGTTTTAGAGCCTCTGGCACTGTCTCTTAAGAGCTGTCTGCTTGCAGACATAATTAGTTTATATGGGGACTGTGTGTTTCTCTGAGTACCACTCAGGCTGCTGCTAATTCACTTCATTTTGCAGTCACTAGGAGTGCAAAGGGAACCTATCTGAAAGATGTAACTGTTTACAGAAATTATTTAGAGTAATAATGAAATTACAGTTTGTCTAACCTGCTTTCTTTGCAGTCAGAACTGTGTCTGCTAGTTCCCCATTCTAGTTTTGAACTGCTGAACTGGACCAATCAGTGTGGGGTAAGCTAGCTCTAAAATGGTGCCTTGGACGAATCAGAACTTGGACTCATAATCTGAGCCAGCCACAATAGGATTGTATGGGCAGTGACTCTGGGAGATGTAGTTTAGGCTTCAGTGCCTTTTTGGACCAACAGCAACAGTCTATTGTGAGTGACAGCCAATCCAGTCAAGAACTGGGAGGAACTCAAAGGAAGTGCCCGTTTTTGTCGGTTGGAGTTTCAGTTGAGCTTTGGCAGTGAAGAAGGAAGGAGCCCTGTGCTTTTTCAGTGTGCAGTTTTAGTCAAAAAACGTGTGTAAGGCCCAGAGTTCCGGTCTGCAGCTTGTGTAACAGCTTGTTAGGACTGAATCCGTCCTGTGAAAAGAATCAAAGGATCTCTGAAGAGTAGAAACCAGGCTCACCCTGTAGAAGACTGGAGGAATTGCTGAAAATTGCATTCGGTCTGTCAGGAACTGAATCTGCTGTGTGTTCTCCGGGTATTGTGCAGTAATTGCGATCGGATACAGATGCAGCCTGCCTGGTATAGTGCTTTCTTTTATATGGATGTGTGAAGAGGTTTGTGTACCTCAAGTGAGCCCTGCTGACATTGAAGGACCCTATCTTATTTGGAGGTCGTAGTACTAATTCAGGGTCGCTCCCTGTTGAATTGCCACATTAAATCCAAATGGAATTACTGTACTGCTGACTGTTTAATTCTCCTTTTCTCAGGTGAAAGGGCCCTACCAGCTGCCACGGTTTGGACTAGCCACTAGGCTTGGGTACCCAGGGACAGTAACTGATAGGGATAGGCCTGTGCACAGAGCCATAGGTAGATTATTAGAGTGATAAGCTAATTAACCTGATTTCCTGTCCTTGTTATATCCCCTAAATAAATCAGAGCTGCTTGTTTCAGCAAAGTTATACTGCCTGAGGTATTTGTCTATGTTAGTACTGTACTGTGATTGTTGCACTGTATCTCATTTCACAGGAGGTCCCAGTGCGGAACCAGACCTGGGGTAAGTGTATACTGTGAAGGTAATTCTGATATATTGTGTGGGCCACTAGTGGGAAGAAAGGGGTTGCAGTGTCCCAGAGGGCTGTGACCAAGTTAGTTTAACTATTGCAAACCCTGACCTCTGGGTGGAGGCATCCGCCATTGGATCCAGGCCCCTCAACCTGTTAGTGGCAAATCAGGCAGGGGTAGTAGCCCCTGGGATAGCGCCATCTAGGGGTTACACAACTCTTATCCCTCCCTGCCAGGTCTTCTGTTCCCAAATGCATCGCAGCTGTTTCCCCTTCCACCCCTGTCTCTGGCCTGCCCTACCCTTCCCCATTTTCTCCTGATTTCAACTCCCCTCTGCACCAGCACCACCTGTCCCCGCCCCCTGATGCATCCCTCCCCTAATCTCCTCATAACTCCCCTTCCCTCCTCCCTCTCCTTAGCTACTGTCCCTCCTGTTCAGTCTCCTAGCTCCTGCCTCCTTAGCCTTACCCAAAGAAGCCCTTCCCCTTCCGTCGCCGTACAAGTGCCCTCTGGGCTGTGAGTGATCTCTTCCTCACCAGACTTGTCTACAAGGTCCTCCTGATTCATCTCCTCAGCTGTAGCTAGCACTGATAACCTGTTGCTTGACATCTCCCCGCTGCTCCGAGTTCTCCCTGGCATACTATTGCGTGGCCCGCATTTGCTACCTGCTCTAGGGCCATCAATGTCCCTGTTCCCTATCCTCCTCCTCCACCCCCACTCATCTGTACTCAGTGGTTCCTGAGGTAGCAATACTGATCCATTTACCACTTCCCCCTCACCCCCCCCCCCGGCCTGGTTTGCCTGCAGTCCTCTGAGGCACTCCCATGTGCCCCCAGTCCTGGATTGTACCACCACTTTGTTCCCTTCCCACTTCTTATCTCTGTCCATAACCACCCAATCTCCTCCTCGAGCTGCTTAAGTTGCCGGCACACCAGGCATCCCCCTGCGACCCCTAAAAAGATAGCTGCCCCATAGTAGTTGCATCCTACTACCCTCCCCATGCCTCTACTTGACTCCCTCTCTTCCAGCTTACTCTCGCATCATGCTGCTTGCTCCATCCCTTGGGATGTTCCCCCTTACTAGGGCTAATCATGTTACTGTCTTTCCCTTACTCTCCGTTTGAACCGGTCAAGAATGACCAATCAGCCCTGAGACTGCACCAGTGTGTACCGACTGCCAATCCTGACCCAGCACCTCCCCTATAAAGGCAGATAAGCCAGGGGAGGGAGGGATGGGTCTATCTGACTCGAGAGAGAGTCAGTCAGTCCTATCTAGCTCCCGCTGCCCAGCCCAGTTCCGTCAGCGACCCAACTCCAGCAAATACATAGGTAAATCACACAGAACCTCCCAGAAGTCTGGCGCACATCAATTTAAACTCAATTTAATTGAAACAGTTATAAAACACAGATTATTTGAAGCTGTTACATCGCACAGAACCTCCCAGAAGTCTGTCCTCCACCACCTCCACAGCAGACTGAGGCAAAGAAGCTCAGCTCACATCAATTTAAACTCAATTTAACTGAACAGCTACAAAACACAGATTGCCTTAAGCTGTTACATCACACAGAACCTCCCAGAAGTCTGGCTTCCCCACCTCCACGAGCAAAGAAGCTCAGCTCACATCAATTTAACTGAAACAGTTACAAAACACAGACCATCTGAAGCTGTTACATCACACAGAACCTCCTAGAAGTTTGGTTCCCCCACCTCCACAGTAGACTGAGGCAAAGAAGCCCAGCTTACATCAACTTAAACTCAATTGAACTGAACAGTTACAAAACACAAACTATCTGAAGCTGTTACTTCACACAGAACCTCCCAGAAGTCTGGCTTCCCACACCTCCACAGCAGACTGACACAGTAGTTTGACATGTTGCTTTCTTTTTTTTTTATCCCTTTAATATGCTTTATGCTTCTGGTGACTTTTGCCTCCTTCAGCCTCCCCATCCTGCAAGTGAGCCCCTGTGTCCTGCACCCCAGGGCCCCCTGGATTACTCCCCCAGGGCAGAGCCCTTGAGCCACAGGTGCTTACTCCGGGGGTGCCAGTTGACAGATGCAGTGGGGACCCAGGGCCGTCACGGGCAGGGGGCATCACTCACTCTCTGGAGGATTTTTCTTTGTGTGTGTTGGTGGAGGGAAGGTGTAGCAGATGCTGCAGTGCACCATGTCATGCATCCAACCCGCCCCCTTGTGACACTAGTTGGTGCTCCGGTGACAGTGCATCCCGTGGTCACCCGGGACCACCAAAACCAGAGACATTCTACCCTCCTCCCTCTCTCGGGGGTGGATAGTCTGCTATGACCGCTCAATCCACCCCACCCCAGCCAGCCCTTGAGCATCCCGAGTACGTTCCTGAACCCAGGGCGCCCATGTCGCAGTGGTAAATATTTCCGCTGTGCCAACAGGCTGGCTGGCATGTTGCTTTCT
The DNA here is from genome assembly GCA_016271365.2 of Neoceratodus forsteri. Classification (NCBI taxonomy): domain Eukaryota; kingdom Metazoa; phylum Chordata; order Ceratodontiformes; family Ceratodontidae; genus Neoceratodus; species Neoceratodus forsteri. The sequence goes on along the minus strand of CM057450.1, from coordinate 1,271,390,106 downwards.
ACTGTGTAGCCAGCTGTCTATCCATTTTATAAAAACATTTGGGCTATTTCATTTTATCATTCATTTTTTTTGTAATGGGTAAATTGAGAGGTTCTATGTCAAAAGCTTTACTTAAATCCACGCAGCGCACATCTGCCAATTTCCCTATGTCAACAACCTTACTGATGGGCTCAGAAAATGTTATTAGGTTTGTTTGGCATGATCTGTTCTTTACAAATCCATGCTGAGTATCATCAACCCCTAGATTAGTTGAAATCTAGCTTTCTAGGCGTTCCATTATTATACTTTCTACCATTTAACTTGTAATACTAGTCTGGTTAGTCTGACTTCCTGCTTCAGTACAACCATTAATTTATTCAGAAAAGTATATCTTCAAAAAGGGACTAGCTTTTAAAAATGAAGGTTTAAATTCTGTGGTACACCTCTGAGGGAATAGGATCCACATTTTTCAGCATCTGAATTTTTCAGCATCCATCTCTCAGAAAATTAACATTATGTACTTACGGTAATTCTTGATCTTAAAGAATATCTTCACCATTGATTACCACTTGTGGGTCTGTGTCAGAGGTGCTTCGAACCTGTATGAGCAAGAATTTTTCTGCTGGTGGCCGGTGATGTGGTTGGCACTGTGCGGGCGGTGATGCATGTCGACGCACATGCCCACTGATATACAGTGGCCCCAACTGCCTCACTACCTTTTTTACAGAGGAGGTAAGCAGCATGAACCTAACAAGTAACCTATGCACTTAACCTAAGGGCATAAGATGGCCCCAGTGGCCCACATAAGAAGGGCCACCAAACCAAGTCACACAGTGTTTTACAGCCCCAATCAAGTACAAAGGGGTGAAGCCCACAGCACAACAACACTGAAATGAGTCCGGGTGATGGTGATAGTCAATGGCGAAGACATTCTGTAAGCTCAACAATTATGGTAAAAGTATGGAATTTTCATATCTTCCAAGAATCACCCTTCACCACTGATTCCCATTTGTGGGTAAGAGTACCAAGCTCAGAGAAAGTACCCTAGATTAAGGAGGCTAGAGCTCAGGGCTCAATAAGGATAGTAACCCATTCAAATTTGTCCTGTCAAAGGTGACATGCTTCCTGACATACACATCAAGGGCATAATGCTTGGTAAAGGTGGACACTGTGCTCCAAGTTGCAGCTCTGCAAATTTCATCAGTAGGCACAGAGCACATTTCTGCCAGGGAAGAGGCAACCGCTCTGGTGAAGTGGGACGGTACCTTGCTTTCCAGTTTGACCTGAGCCATAGTATAGCAGTGTTGAAGGCAATTTACAATCTAGGCAGAAAGGTACTTGACTATAACAGGGGTTGTCCCTTTTGATTAGGGTCAAAAGAAACCAAGTACTGTGTAGACTGCCTGAGGTCCTTAGTCCTGTCAAAGTAAAACCTAAGGACCCTCTTAACATTTAATGAGTGGATAGTCCTTTTTCCCTCATTCTGGAAGCTGGCAAAATAGGTCAGCAGGACTACAGCCTGATTAAGAGGAACTCCGACACCACCTTAGGTAGAAACTCGGTGTGTGTATAGAGAACGACCTTATCTCTGTGGAAAACAGCACATGGAGGATCTGTAACCAAGGCATGTATTTCAGATACTCTACATGCAGAGGTGACAGCCAAGTGATATGCTGCTTTCCAAGTGGGAAATTTCAAGTCACAATAGGCTCAAAGGCCTTATGACTGAGCATAACCAGCACAAGGCTGATATCCGAGGGAGCCACCGGCTTCCTCATGGGAGGCCATGTGTGCAGAAAACCCTTGAGGAATCTCTTAAACAGTGGCAGCTGTGCTAGGTAGAGGGTACCTACTGGTTTGTGATATCCCTAGATAGCATGTAGGTGGACCTTAACTGTAGAATACCGTAGGCCGGCATCAGAAAGATCCAGAAAGTACTCCAGAACCTTTTCAGGTGGACTACTTAAGAGGTCCACTGAGGTCTTGGAGCACAAGTCTTGCCTGTGTATGTCTTCCTGGTTGACAGTTTATGAGCAGTCAAAAGTATTTCAGAGGCCCTTTGAGCTACCTTGTACCTGTTCAAATTCTATCTCTTCAGGAACTAGGCCTGGAGGTGAAGGAAGCACAGGTTGGGACGGACCAGCTGACCCTGAGTTACTAAGTCCATCTGGAGTTTTGCTGACTGAAAGATGATTCAGCAGAGGAAATTATACCTGCTGAGGCCAGCAGTGGGCCACCAGGATCATTCTGACCTTGTGTGCCTCCAGCTTGAATAATACTCTCTGGATGAGAGGGACTGGATGGAATGCATACAGAAACAGATTTTGCCATGGCTGTCTGAATGCACTCCAACATAAAGTGCCATGTTCTGGACTTCTGGAGCAGAACTGAGGCAGTCTGGCTTTGAGTGGGGATGCAAAAAGGTCCACATCTGGGATGCCCCGCTTGTTAAATAGTGACCTCGTAATGTCCTGTGATAGTGACCACTAGTGAGGACTGGACTCTGTTCAGCTGAGCTCATCTGCCAGGGTGTTCAAGAGTCCTGGTAGACAGACTGCATGGAGCAGGTTTCCCTGCTCTGGGCACCACTCCCACATGTTCATCACTTCTCTGCAGAAAGGTAAGAATGTGCCCTCCTTGATTGTTGATACAGTACATGACAGACTTGTTGCCTGTCTGAATAAGAACTGCCTTCTGGCTGTCAAAGCCCATTAGGGCTTTTAGACCATACAGAACTGCCTGCATCTTCAGCACACTGTTGCGGAGATGTGTCTCGAATGGGTCCCAGACACTGTGTGTCTGAAAGCCCTGGCAGTGGGCTCTCCACCCTAGTAGGGAGGCATCCCTGGTAATGGTCATCTCTGGCTCCAGCGTGGCAAGGGGGAAGCCCTGGAGGAGGTTGTATTCCACTGATCACGACATCAGGGACCTCACATGGGGTTTTGTCATCTGAATGGGGTATTTTTGACAGTGTGATGCCTGTGATCATTGGGTACTGATCAACCACTGAGTTGTCCTCATGTGCAGCCATGCGAGAGGCACTGTGAACACTGAGGAGGCTATTAAGCCCAGCATGCATTGCATGGAATGGGCTTGCACAGTCTTGCTTTCTATGATGTGTCATGCCATCTGCAAGACAGTGCATAGCCTGCTTCTGGGTGAAGGCCTGAGCCTGGGTCATGTCCAGAACAGCTCCTATGAACAGTAGTTCCTGGAGGCTCCAGTTGAGACTTTGAGGGGTTCAGCAGGACACCCAACGGACATCAGGAACTGTGAGTCAGTGGCCATTGCCTGCTCCATCACCTGTTTGGAAGGGCTTGAGATTAGTCAGTTGTCCAGATATGGGAAGACTTGGAGCCCTAGCTTTCAGAGGTGTCATGTGAGTTCTGCTAAGTACGTTATAAAGACTCATGGCACTGAGGAAAGCCCAAAGGATAGGACTCTAAACTGATTGCGTCACAAAGAACCGAAGGTACTTGTGATGGCTGGGGTACACCCGCATGTGTTGGTATATATCTTGCATATCCAGTGATGCTAGGCAGTCCTGGTGTTTCAATTAGGGTAGCAAAGAGCCCAGAGAAATCATCTTGATTTTTTTCTCAATCCATACATTTGTTCAGAATTCTGAGGTTGAGATCAGAGCACATGCCCTTGATTTCTTTGGTATCAGGAAGTTCTGACTCTGGCACTATTTCCACTGCTCTGTTTCTCAGAAGGCCCACAATCACCTGTGCCAGAAGCTGCAACATGTGAACTGACAAGGGGAGTTGTCCTCTGGTACCCCTCTGTGGTTTATAGGAACCTGGCCTGGCCATCTTACGATTTGTTCCTGTCTTGTCAGACTCTTTAAGAGACTGCTCCACCTGTTGTCCAAACAGATAAGTGTCATCAAAGGGCACATTCATTATCTGCTGCTGGACATTTGGGGTGAAGCCAGAAGTCCACAGCCAGAACTGCCACCTGATGCAAATATCAATAGCTGCAGTGAGAGCTGCTGAATCAAAGGCATTCACAGAGGCTCTGAGCTGGTGGTTGTTAGATTCAGTATCTTGTTTAACAGTGAGCAGCATCCCTTTTTTGTCTATGTGTCTGGCATGGCCTCTGCCACAAACATAAGCTTGCACCAAAGGGTGTACTCATACTTAGAGAAGTGATCCTGGTAGCTAGCTATCCTCATGCCAAGGGTAGCTTAGTCACAGACCCACTTGCCCATGGTGTCTACCTTGCATGAGTCATTAGTGGGGTGTGCGGTGACCCCCCCCCCCTTGGGCTCCATGACTTTGTCTTCTAAGCCAGAATACAAATGACATCCACTACTGGCTGAGTTAAATATATGAGATAAGATTCAGGCACCACGTACTTCTTATCCGCCTTCTTGGGGACAGCTGTCACAGTAGAAGGTCTCCTTCAAGCTGCCTCAGAGTGTGCCTACAGGGCCAGCTGGATGGGAGAGCTAGAAAGTAGAATATTAAGCTCATTTAGAAACTCCAGTTGGAGATGTCTAGCCTGTTCTATGACTGTTTGCTTGAAATTCAGTACAGTGTGCATATTTCTGAGCAGAGCCTGGAAGGAGACCCTCCTAAGGTATGGTGACAGAACCAATTCTGGGTACTCTGGGCCATAGTATGAGTCATTTTCATCACCATCAGAGATGAAGATGGCAGGAACTGACTTATCTCCCTCTACTACCTCCATACCTGGAGGGAGGTAAAAAGGAGGGGGTTGGAAGGGCGACAGTGCAGCCAAGGTCTTGGTAAAAGTGAATCTTGGGAATGGCACCATCAGTGGTACTGAGGATAGCCCTGGGACCATCCCCAAAGGGAAAGATCCTGGCACCAAAGGACCATGCAGCACTGTCAGCAGTGCTGGCACCAGAGTATGCTCCGAAGGGCAAAATCCCGCTGTCAGACACGGCACCGCAAACTGTGTCGACAACCCCAAGAAACTGATGGTGGCACCATGACTATGCGACATGATTCCACAAGCGGGGAAGGCATTGGTGGCGACAACAGTGACCCCAGCCCAGAGACTGGAGTAACAGTCAGCTACGTGTCTAAGTAAAGTGACACTGAGGATGGAGCTGGTTCAACGTACCCGAGAGGTTAGGAGCCAGCATAAAAAACAGTGCTGCTTTACTTATATGCTGCACTCACTGCTTCATAAGAGCTACCCAGTGGCCAAACTGCCCATCCAAATCCCCTCCATTGGACAGAGAGGGGTTACAGGATGGAGACTTTGATCTTGCAGACCCAGACATCCCCGGTGTCACTGGTGACAACAGAGGGGTATCCGGGTCCAAAGAAGTTGAGTGTCTCAAAGCAGAGTGACCAGAAGACAACCTTGATGGGTGCCTTTTCTTCCCCTTATCCTATCTGCATGAAGACGTTGAGGCTGAGTGCTGCAAAGACCCCAGTGCAGAGCATGTGCAGGATCTGGATCAACTGGGATAAATTAATGAAGAATAAATCAACTGAAGAAATGTGGGAGATTTTTAAAGATAAAATCCCATAAATAGTGAATGAAACAATCCCTAAGAGTGAAAAAAAATAAGAATAATATAAAACGACCAAAATGGATGAGAAAAACATCAAAAAGCTCCTTAGAAGAAAGAATAAACTATACAAATTGCACCTTTTACTAGGAACTAGTGCCTCTTTCGAAAAGTTTGAGAAAGCCCAAAAAGCACATAAAAAAGAAATAAGGAAATCTAAAAGGAAAATGGGGCATACACTAGCATATAAAGCAAAAAAAAGATAACTACAAAGAGTTATTCATATATAAATTCTTTAAAAAACAAAGTAAAATGGGACCAATAACTCATAATAACAAAACAATAATGGATAATACAGGAATGGCATAATTATTTAATTCATATTTCTGTGAAGTTTATACAAAGGATAATAGAATAACACCCCTGAAGACAAATAAAGGAAAAGGGAATATACAAAACACAAAGGAGGAAATTTGTTCTTAAATCAAAAATTTAAAAACACATATCTCTCCAGGACCAGACAAAATTTCTGCAAAGATGTTCAAACTAATGTCTGATTATGCAGTAGATCCAGAAGCAAATGATTTGATACCTTTTAATGGACCAACATAGATGTAACAACAAGAACAAAGTGCTTTAGCTTTCGGACCAACCAGTCCTTCTTCAGAAGCTCATGGCAGTTGTTTAGAAAATACAATACTTATAACAGCTAGATAATGCAGAGAAAAACAGAAAAAAATCCCCATTGGTTTAAAATACTCATTTAAAATAAACCAGAAGATGATGTCAGAGAAGTTTAACAGTACAATACTGCCCTCAGTCCGAATGAACCTTGGGTTCAGATGTGCTAGTGCAACACACATGCAAAGAATCCTACTGCACATAAATTTAATTGACATAAGATAACACTGCTGAAGCAAATAACTCCCAAATCAAGCCATGAGTGTCACAGTCAGTATAAGGATGTGATTACTGAAAGGCAACCCCACCCAGCTTAAAGACAAACTAAGATAGTTATAGGGCTCATGAAATTACAATGTATGCATTAAAGACAAGAATTACCAGTAAAGTTGTCTAAAAACATCAGTGCACACTGTGTGATGTAAAAACATAGCTGGACATGCCACCCAGCTGTATTCTCAAGCTAAATAAAAGGCCCAAGAAATTACAAAACCTCAGGACTATATAAATGATAATTTAAATATAAATTGATAATATTAGTGTTAAAAACTCTAGTCGAGGAACCTCAAGGAATTCAGACCATGCAGCCTGATATGTACTGATGTCAATATATACTGAGAATGTAGCAACTTCATGTACCACAAGTGTCAAGGGAGTCTGAAAAAGAGATAAAAATGTAATTTATCTCCTCCTGTTCATACAAACATCACAATAATGTGGGTGGGGGAGATACATAGCTTAAACGAGATGTTGTCTCTCTCTCTCTCTCCCCCCTCCTTTTTCTCTCTCTCTCTCTCACACACACACTCACACACACACACACACACTCAATCTCTCTCCTAGTGAACCTATATAAACTTCAGTCACTGTAATAGTTCCCCAAAGGAATACAACTTGTCATGAAATCCTGAGTAAATTACTACAATATTAGCCTAATGTAAAAAGATATGTGCAGGACCACCAAGCAAATGAGATCACACATCCCAATATGTACAGAGTTACAAAAATTATATATAACAGTATAAGATAACACTCCTGTATGTACACTAGCAGGCTGGGTAATCTGAATATGGTGCAATGGAATCAATCCTCCCCCCACCCCCACAGGCAAAGATAAAAAGTAAGGAGAAATTCTTTATGTGTGTGAAATAAAAATAGTAACACATTATAACTCCATATAGCTAAATAGAGACTTACCTCAAAGTGACAGCAAGTCCCACATCTGTTATATCACATACTCACAACACATACCCACACACATACATACACACATCCACATCTCACACATGCTGAAGTCCTATAATATGTCAGTTTGAAGAAGAAAAGGTCTGTGGATGTTAGTTTCTGTAGTGTCCCATAAAGCCAATATCCAAGTTCATCCCATCTGCTACCATATTGAGATGTAAAATAAGTTTAATCTCAAAAGCTCGTCTCTGTTGTGTGTTTTTGAGATTATGCAGTATAATAAAACCCCTGAGATATTTGTTTGACGCATATATCAATACGGGTAATATACCATTAAACTGGAAATTAGCTCATGTCGTTCCCATATTTAAAAAAGGAAAACCAGACCAAGTACAGCATTATAGGCCAATAAGTCTAAACAGTGTGATCTGCAAAATTCTGGAAAGTATCATTAAAGATAGACTTTAAAATATATTGGAAAAATGTGACAGCGAGCAACATAGGTTTAAAAAGGGCAGAAGTTGTACCACAAACCTCCAATGTTTTTATGAAAAAATCAGTAGCACACTAGACAAAAATATTCTATGTGAGACAGTATATTTGGATTACAGCAAGGCATTTGATATAGCACCTCACTGGGCTATGACCAGAAAATTAGAAAATGCTGGGGTTGACACTTTATTGACTGGATGAGAGTGGTAGTGTAACAGGAGGCAGAGAGTGATGGTTAATGGACACCTCTCGGAGGATGGGGTGGTTACTAGTGGGGTCCCGCAGGGCTCAGTTTTGGGACCAGTCTTGTTTCAAATATTCATTTCTGACTTATCAGACAATTTGACTTGCTGGGTATCAAAATATGCGGATGAAACCAAAATAGGTGGGCCATCTGAATCTATATCTGATGTAAAATCAATATAATATAATTTAGGCAAAATCTCAGAATGGACACAAAAATGGGGCATGCAACTTAACAAGAGTAAATGCAAGGTAATGCTAATTTGGGTAAGGGAGACCCTCTGTATACATATTCTTTGTGTGGTGTACCTTTGGAGTCATCTGCATGTGAAAAAGACTCTGGAACTTTGATGACTGATGACTTTAGCACTGTAAAACAGACATCTGAAGCAGTATTAAAGGCAAATATATACTCTAAATGTAATGCAATCACTACTGATGCGGAATCTTTGAATAAGAGCACTTGTGCTCAAAGGTGTTATTCCGAAAGTCTAATAAATAAATAAAATAATTTGGGCAATCAAAAAAATTATTGTAACCCCCAGGTGGCGCTATCCCAAGGGCTACTACCCCTGCCTGCCTGACTACTGACAGGTTGAGGGGCCTAGGTTCTATGTCGGGTGCCTCCACCCAGAGGTCTGGGTTTGTTGTGGTTAGACTAGCTTGGTCACAGCCCTCTGGGACACTGAGACCCCCTTTTATCCCTTCTAGTGTCTCACACAATGCACAGAAGTTACAATCCCAATACCCCACATGTACACACTGTTCAAACATAAAGTACCACTTACCCTCGAGACTGATTCTGAGGTTCGTCTCTGAGGACCCCCTGTAGAATAAGGTTAATCAACATACACCAACCACTACAATTCTTGATAAGTAGGTACTGACACTTCAAACAGTTTAAAGTTTAACAACATCAAATCTGGTTTATTCAGGGGACAATAACACGGGAGGGGGAAATCAGATTAATTGGTAGCATTAGATCACAGTACTGTGCACATTACAGGGTCTAGAAAGTCACACTCTGGGTACCCAGGTTGGGGGGGGGGCTAGCCAGGTCCGTTGCCCGGTGTTAGCCGGCAGGTGTAGAGGGATGGGGCCCTGTAGAGAAAAATATGCACAACACCCAATTATAATCCGGAGCCGGATGGCTCAGTCCTTGCAGAATTGAAGGAAAGGAAATCAGATGAAACACTGTTGATAGATAATCGATCACAGGGGATGCCCTGATTGGTGCTCACAATACCCCACGCTGAAACCCTGGTGCAGATGGTGGTTCTGGATTCACACACACACACACACACACACACACACACGGCAAGGAGATGAGATTCTACAAGCCAGGCACACAGCTTTGATCAGCAGACGGATTCAGTCCGCATACATTCACTTGGCTTTCAGTCTACACTGCACGGGGACAAAAGAACCTGATTAGCTGTTCCTCCCAAGCATTCCACACATTTATATGTAAAGTAAATTACTATACCAGGCAGCTGCTTTCAGGTCCCGAATGTACTTACTCCTAAACCCGGGAGTTCACACCGTAGCTTCACTCCCTGACAGACCGAGCGTGATTCAGTAATTTCTCCAGTCTTCTACAGGGTGAGCCTGGTTTCCACTCTTTCAGCCTCTCTTCCTCTCTGTAGTCTCGGATTCAGTCCGAATTAAATTGGCAATGCAACAGCCTGACTTTAGGCCTCCCACGTGCTTCCCGCGTGAAACTATACAGCGCAGAAGCTCGGAGCTCCTTCTCTCATCATGGTCACAACGGATCTGATCTGTCCAGCCACAAGGCAGAGCATTCCCTTCGGGCGCCACCCGGTTCAATTGGAGGACTCAGCTGTCAATCACTCAGAACTCTCCCCATTTGTGCAAATAGGCGCCAAGGTCCAGAACTTCACTTCCCAGAATTACTAGCTATATCTCCTCATGGTAAGCTGGCTCCCAAGAGAGTCCTGATTCTGGTTGGTCCTCAAGAAAGGCAGGTTAGATAAACTACACTCTACTTAATACTCTAACTGGTTTCAGGCAAACAGTTACACCTGTCATTTAGGCTCCCTCTGCGCTCTTAGTGACTGCAGAAATGGAGCGTTTACTCAGTGACCCAGGCGGGATTCGAGCATTAAATACACAGTCCCCCCCCCATACAAACTAATGAAGTCTGCAAGCAGACAGCTCTTAAAGAGACAGTACATGGAGGCTCAAACAGCACTCACTTGGAACCACATTTAGCGGCTTAAGTGCCGAATGCCAGCAGGCAGGGAAACACTGAGGCAGGCTCTATAGAACCCCCCCTCTGTAAGGGGGTTACATTATAATATTGAAGGACAGTAAGAGCTTAGTCCCCCTATATAAAGCCTAGGTATGACCACAAGTTGAATACTCTTCCCAGTTATGGAATCCTTTTAGAAAGGAAGAGTGTATTATTATGGAAAGAATACAAAGAAGATATACTAAAATAATGAAAAATAATAAAGGGACAAAATGGAAAAGAATCTGAGGACATACTGAGTTTGCTAAACTTGATATCCTTGGAGACAAGGTGTGCCAGAAGTGATATTCTTTTTATGTATGACATAGTGCAGGACCCAGTACTTTTAACAGAGCTAGAAATTGAGTTTAAATCAGGAGAAATTGAAACCAGAGGGCATCCATTGCAAATAAAAGGAAAAAGATTTAAAAGTAACAAGAGAAGGTATTTTTTTCACATCCAGAGTTGTCAATATGTGGAATGCTCTACCCACAGAGGTGGTGATAAGCAGAACAAAGTCAGAATTTAAAATAAAACTTGACAAATATATTCAATCAGGAGCAGTTTTAAGATATTATTTGTGAGCATAGTATAGGAGCACAAATGGGCTCAATGTCTTTAAGCTCCTCACATTTTATAGTATGAGCCATAGTTTATTTTTGCAACTCCGAGAGAATTGTCCATCCTCCCAGGCACCAGACAGCCTGTTGCCACAGCACCTACTCAGAGACAGGTGGTGGCCAGGCACAGCCCTGTTGTTGGAGCAACTTGCCTTTTAAAGCTCCCTATCTTCTTCCATGGTCGTCACCTGTTAGCACCAGGCAGAGCTCAGGGAAAACTGCAGTGTTTTGTGCATTTAACTAAATGAAACACAAAATTAATAAACTCTAGTGTATTTTGAACTAAAACCGAAGAAGTGAACGCTATCATCGTATAGATGGTGAAAGCTCTGGCCCCAATGAGGAAAGTGGAAATGCTGCTGCTGCTGCTGTGCATTTGACAGCAGGAAAAAAAAGGAAACAAGGTGGTAGGGGGCCAGCATCACTGTATATTAGCAGTGGCATGTGTGCGGGGCCTAATCACACTGCCAACCTTTCACAAAGGTTCTGGCTCCCATGAGGTTCTAACACCCCTGGTACAGACCCAGTAGTGGGAATCCATAGAGAAGATCGATTCTTGTGTAACCCCCCTACAAATGGGGGTGTTCCCGAAAAGTCTTCCTTGAGCTTGCCTAAATGCTCACTGCCAGGCTGGTGTCCTGCATTTTAGCAGTTTAAATGTGATTGCCAGAGAGTGCCTGTATAGCCTCTGTGCACTGTCTCTTTAAGAGCTGCCTGGATTGCAGTCATAAGTAATCGGAGAGGGAGCTCTGCTGAAAGATGTAACTATTTGCTGAAAATCATTTAGAGTGATAATGATAATGTAGTTTGTCTAACCTGCCTTCTTTGCAGCAAGGACTGTTTTGTTTATCTCCACTATCTTGGTCCTGGACTGCGGAATTGGACTGATCCGTACTGGAGGGACCTAAAATGGAGCCGGACTACAGGAGCTGTCTGGAGTCAAAATCTGTAGGAATTGTAGTTTGGGGCTTTTGGCGCCTTTTTGCACCTGAAAGGGGAGCCTTTGTTGTGACTTGACAGACAGATCAGCCAACCGAACCTTTTGGATTCTGGGGAAAGTCCCAGGTTTGTTGGCAGTTGAGTCAGATCTAAGTTGGGAGCTGAACAGGCAACAGCTTGACACAGTCAAGCAGCCGTCTGAGTAGTTTCGTATGGGAGAACTGTGCAAAGGCCTGAGTTGTGGTCTGCATGTCTGCCTGCTGCCCCTGAGAGGGAGAGAAGAGAATTATTTCGGACTAAATCCAAGTTTATGAGAATGAAGTAAGCCACTGATTGTTTACCAGGCTCATACCTGAAGAAGACCGAAGATTTTGCTGAATGCGTTCGGCCTGTCAGGATTTCCAGCTGCTTTTGAATCCTCAGTTTGTGCAGAGACTCTGCGATTGTGACTGGAGAGTGGTTTGCCTGGTACAGTAGAATTTCCTTACATGTAAATGTGCTGTGAGTTATTAGTGGTCGCCATTTGGTTCTCCACTGTATACCATCGGCAGAGACCTGCCTAGGGATCAGCCCCCTGCTCCACACCTGAACAGGAATGACGCCTCGGTAATTCATGTGGGCCCTGCTTCTCCTGGCACTCCAGATTAACCACCTGCTGTCTCGATTTTTGTCCAGCCTGTGTCCAGTCTTGGATATCGTGAGTAATCATCAGGGTAGCTCCCTGCAACAACAGCCTAATCTAAAAGTGTGTCATCTGACTGTCTTGTTTTCTTTTCACAAACTGAGCCCTCTGGCTCCAGATTACAAATAGTGTGTGTGGTGCATGTTGTTTTCTTCCATCACAGGGCCTCAACCAGCTGCAACGTTCCCGACTAGCCCACCATTCTCCATCTGGGTACCCAAAGTGTGTGACTGTTTATGGACCCTGAAGTGCATGCATAACTGTTTGATTGATACAGCCTTTAAGCAAATTAACCTGATTATGCCCCTCCCTTGTTCAAGTCCCTTAAATAAATTGGATCTAACTCTTTTTTTGCATTTACCCTGACTGTGGTTCCAGTTTGTGCAACAGTACTGTACTGCTGTTATTTGCTGTATATAACCTTGTTTTACAGGGGGTCCCCAGGGCCAAGCCAGAGGAAAGCCCTGGTGGTAAGTGCAAACAGTGTGGGTACTTGTGTGATGTATCAAGGGTATTGTGAAAGTGATTATTGTGTATTGTTCCGGCCACTAGTAAGGAAAGAAGGGGGTTACAATGTTCTGGAGGGCTGTGCCCAGGTTAGGTTGACCACTACCAACCCTGACCTCTGGGTGGAGGCATCCGTTTCAGAATTCAGGCCCCTTAACCTGCTACTAGCCAAGCAGGCAGGGGTAGTAGCCCTTGGGAAAGCACCACCTAAGGGTTACACTTGGAAGATATTATATTTCTCTCAAAGGGTGATGGGGTCTTGAAGGGGTTTGCTGAGCCACACAGTAAATTTTAAGAACCTCAAAGTGTTCATTATGGAATAAGGTAACTATATGAGGGAGGTTAACATAAAATGGTATTACTGAGTAAAAACCCACTGGTTGAAAGGACTTTGGTGGCCTGGCAGGCCCTGTGCAGAGGTCGACGGGGGTGTTGGGGTGAGAGGGAGGGACACACTACTGGTCTTGCTGGCCTTAAAGGGGGTTGGGGTGTAGACTGGCAGTCCACGGGAATCCAGTGTATGAGTGACTAATTGTCAAGGTCAGGATATCTGCCCTGAAGAGTTTCTTACCTCTGAAGGGGGCATTCAAAATGGATTGCTGGCATCATTTATTTATTTATTTATAGAGGATTCAGAAATATCTTTGAGTCAAGGACTCATTTACAAAAGTTCCACGTCAACAGTTGGTAGTGCAATACAACAACAGTAAAGTTACAGTACAGAACACAGACATACGGATACAACAGTTCAATGTAAGGCTAACAGTCAAATTGGAAATAGCACAGTTACAATAACTCAGATAGATTAATACTTATGAACTAAAATATATAGACTAGCAAACAATTATAGTTAGGATAGGACAGTTCCATCAGTAGCAAAACCAGATACTCTGAGCCAGGAATGCCTCCTTATGCAGATTTCCACCGCAGATGCTCTATTACAGGCATCTGTAACACCATAAGCAGCTCTCAAGAGAAGCTTACCCACATCTAAAGAGCTTTAAGAAGCTCCTGTCTCTGAGAAGACTCTGAGAGAGCCTGAGCTGCAGCGTTGGCCTTTTTCTAGAGTGTGCTCTGAAATTGGACCATGTGGGCTTAATAATTAGTAATTTGGATGGCCAGTGTGGAAGAGGCAAAGACTCTCTTGCCCATGAAGTCTAGCTTTCTGGACTCCTTGTCGGGGGGGGGGGCTAAGGTGCTGAGGCCTCTTAGACCTATCATGGGCCGCATTTATCACCACAGAGTCGGCTCGTGGGGATCTGCAAAGTAAGGTTTCCCAGAAGGGGCCTGATACAATTTGTTTGCCTTTCTGGGCACAGCAGAGATCATATTTGGCCGGCACCAAAAGGTCATGGTGGCATCCTCAAAGGCATTCACGGAGGAGGAATAATTATGGGAGGAGAATCTGGCAATTCCAGATACTCAGTCAGGTTTCTCTGATTAACATTCTGCTCTGCAGTATCAAACCCCATAGCGGTCTGCAGCTGTTTCATCACTGAAATGAAGGAGAGGCATCAGGAGGGGACCTCGGAGTATAGTGGGTGGAATCCTCACCCCTTGAGGAGACAGTGGAAACAGAATTGGGGGGCTCTCTGCACCCTCTTTGTCATCTTCCTCATCCTCCTTATCAGGATGGAGAAGATCAGGATGGTATTCATCCTCATTCCCTGGTTCAGAAATGGGCATAGAGGACGTCGACAACCTGGAGGGAGCTGGTCACTCCCAGGAAGAGGAAACATGGTCTGGATGTCAATGGTCATTGGCATCAAGGGAGGACCTTGTGACAGAAATGGGTGGTATTGGGGCCCTGGTGCTGGCAGGGTAGGATGAAGAGGTGATGGAAAGGGCCGAAGCTCTGACATCAGTAAAGCAGGCTGAGACTTTGGCAGGAGAGGCTCTGTCCCTGATGCTGGAAGAACAGCTCGAGGCATTGACTGAAGGGGCCTGAAGCCTGACGACAACTGGCCAGTGCCGGCTGAAACAGAGCGAGTGTAGTGGCCGAAGCATCGTCAGGGGCAAGAAAAGCCCCACCAACAATGGGCCAGCATCGGCCGAGACAGAACTGATAGGCCGAACTGCCCAAATCTCCCCCTGTAGGAGATAGGGTGAGGAAGGCAGTAGGAATCGTTGGCAGGGGAGCGGGAAAGCCCGCCGCAGACAGACCAATGCTGGCCAGAGGAAGACCAGCTAGAAGAGCTGCCAGGGTCAATCCTACATAGGAGAGGGTGTGGGTTGCAGCAGGGGCTGCCGCCAGACCGGCAGATGACTCGTAGCAATCAGCGCTGGAAGCAGCACTGGGAAGGTCTGTCTTTCTCCTGGTGCTTGTGTTTCCCAGTTGATTTGTCCCGGGCCTTGGAAGCATGAGGACTGGAGGACAGGGTCAGGGGTGCTGAGGAGTGTCTGGCCTTGAGCTCCTTCTCCATCTGTGCAACCTTCTGTTCCATCAGTACCTCCACGTAGTGCACAGTGGGAAGTTAATGGCTTCTTTGGGCTGTATAGCATTCATTCCAGTTGGAAAAATACACTTGCCTCCAGCCCAAAATATTGTAGAATCAATAACTTTTTACTGAAAAAATAAAGAACCACAAAGCCAAAAAACAGCACAGTCAATGACCACACATATTCTCCAGTGCTTCGGGTCCAACTGACTCTTCCTCAGGGGACTGAACTAAACTGCCAACACTGTCACTGTGGGAGGGCCTTATTTTGACAATTCTACTGCTGTAGAGGCTGACATACACCCTCAGAGACGGGGGTGGGGGTTTATATCTGAGTGAGTATGGGGCCCATACTTGAACTCACTCCCGCTTTCCTGTTCTACCTTAATCTGCTCAAGTATTGACTGAAGGGGATATGTGTGTCTCCCACACTGGAACCTCGCCATGGCTACCTGTGAATGGAAGACAAAGACGGTGGAGGGAGTTGGCACAAGTAACAGGATTATTGCTTCAGTGAGAATTCATTATTGTTACACGCTGCAGATTTGGAACTACAATGTGCTCAGGTTTATCCCATTGGACAAGGTTTAGTCCGAGTTGCTGTGCTGTATGTACTTGACTGTAAATACTGTCTGCCTCTGTTCAGCAAGTAGGCCAACCATACTGTGTATACAGCATTCATGGTAGGTATACGTGGACGATGAAATTTCAGTCTGTACTGTACACTGTTACATGTGAACTCTGGAAAACTCAATAAACATACATATTACTACTAGTGCTGAGGAACAGGCTCTATAGCCTTCTTTGGTTTCAGTGTCATTATTTCATTCTGCAAGACCAGCTCGTGATCGGGTGGATAAGAGGTGTGCCTGGGAGGTACATCTGGTGGTATGTCTATCAGTTCTAGAGTGTGCTCATGTTCTATCAATTGTAACACCCAGGCATCTGTCATGATGGCTTTCCAACCCTGGAAGTACAAGAAACAACCCCCTACTTCCGTAGTCTGGGGCCTGAGAACCACAACGTCGGGGGAGGAGTCAGGCTGTGGAAGGTCCCTGTGGGGGACAGGTAGCAGCTGCTCAGGTTGTTTTGGAGAAGGGGGTAGGTCCAGGTAAGGTCGCGGTGGCTTTTCCCTTAATTGGCTGTTTAGTTGTAGGTGTGACTTTGTTGGTAGCCTTGCGAAAAGGCGCTCTGTAGGAGTGTTTGGGTTGTGTGTGGTATAAAGAGTGGATGAATTCAATGTCCTGCCTGACATCTGTAATGCTGTCAAGATATCCTGAATCGCTGCCCCAAATAGTTCATGCCCTTTCAATGGGGCATTCAGAATAGACTGTTGGACATCTGTGGCAAAACCAGAGACTCGCAGCCAAGAATGTCATCGCAGGCATATGCCAGCAGCAGACGAAGTGTGGGCGGTCCCCGGTCCTCCTTGGTTCTTTTCCGGGTGGCAACCATGCGTGGCAAGTGCACTGTGAAGGTGCTCCAAGGGAACCGAGAAGGAGAAGGGAGTTGCCCCAAAAGTACACGGAACAGAAGATATGTCCTGATAGGGATGGGATGCAGCAAGGAACACTGCACGGGGGATAGAGGAAAGGACGGCATGATTGACTGCAAGAGATTCTCCCAAAGATCTACTGTTACGGTAAGTGCCAACATAACTGTACTATCTTCTTCAAGGACATCTCTTGCAGCAGGTCACACATGTAGGAATGAGTCCCTAGCAGTTGACAGAGGTAGGAAAAAGAAGGGTGGTGGACCCGTTAGGACAAAAGGCCTTGCAGTATGGCATGACCAAAATTCACACATCATCTGGAGACAATGTCCAGACTGTAATGTTTAGTGAAGGTGTGTACCACAGACCAAGTTGCTGCTTCACAAATACCTGCAGCAGAGATTCCTCTGAAACATGCCACCAAAGTGGCCACACTCCTAGTTGAATGCAGCTTGACTACGCCCAGAAGCTCCTTATCATACTTACGGTAACAAGACGTTATGCAGTTCGCCAGCCATCTGGACAAACACTGCTTAGAAACTGGCATGCCCTCCTTTTCTGGGACAAAGGAAACAAACAGTTGTGCGGACTTGTGAATGTCTTTCATCTGCAAAATAAAATATCTTTAGATTCTACGTACATCTAAAGTGTGGAGCAACACTTCCCCTGGATTGACGTGCTCCAGATAATAGACTGGTAGTTGTATGGACTGATTCAAAGTAAATTCTGATACAGGAAGAAACTTTGGGTTAGTACGTAAAGAAACTCTGTCTTTATGGAAAATCAAGTAAGGCTACTTGCACATGCAGGGAATGGCCATCCCCTGGGGCAAAAGGGGTCACAGACCAGCTTTGGCCCGCTCCAATGGTGCCAAAAGGAGCATTGTAAAGGGTTGTACATGTCGGCGGAGGCAGTGGTGGAAGCTGCAGTGCTGGCACAGTGGCTGTACAAGTCGCCATCAGAAGCGTCAGTGGGCCTTGTGACTCGAAAGCACCCAGAGTTGTTGACGACTGAGTCATGCCTGACTGGGCTAGGCCTGTAGATAGTGCAGAAAGAACAGCCCCTGTGTTCAGCACAGCCTGCGGGACTGTGGACTGGACCGTCGATGGTAGTGTTTCTCCGTCGACGATTTGTCCTGGGACTTGGAATGATGGGAGCCCGAGGATGAAGTCAACATTGTGTGGGAGCTCTTAGCATGCAGCTCCTGCTCTAGCAGGGCAATCTTCTGCTCTACTAGGTGTTCTCTTAGAGTTTGTAGTCATCATCAATGGGTAGCCTTATTAAATCTTTTGCTGAAGGTACGCTGACAGGTATCAGGAGTGGGCCTAAGGCAGTGTACACAGACATTGTGGAGATCTTCGGCGAGCTTCTGTCCGCAGGCACAAAGTCTAAAAAGTGCATCTGACGAAAACATTGACATTTAAGAAACAATATGGCACTTTGCAGGCGATTCGCCGGCAAAAACGATCCAGACTAGGGCAAGATGTTTCAGTTCGACCATGGCAAGGCTCCTCCGAGAGGCAAGGCATGCAGGTCGGCAGTGGGAAATGAACTGAGAAGGACTGAGGACTGCCCACGTTTATACAGGATATAGCACAACACATGATGTCGTTGTGGGAGGTCCCCAGGTGAACTGCTGGTGAAAATTCTCCGGGTGGATCTAGTGCCAACGGTGGGATGTTCCTTGTGACATGCTGCAAGATATGTCTTCGAAGAAGATATATTACTGCTAAGAAGGTAGAGGATGATCTTGATGGGCTAAAACCATGTTACGAACATACAAAAATTCTAGCAGAAACTGGCCATTTTGGTCTATCTAGTCTGCTCGAATGTGCAGCTCCCAGTTAAATTTACTGGAGCTGCCCTCCTCCTCCCTTTTCCACAAAGAGCCTCCTACCCCATTCCCGCTACCCATCTTCCCACCTGTTATGACTCTCCATTTCACTCTGTTCCAACCCCTTTTAAAGCTGTCCACTGTTTTCGAAAATACTACCTACTCTAGTATTTCTTTCCACTTGGATACCACTCTTTCTGCGTAAAAGTACCTTCTTATCTCCCACCACTACTTTTAGACTGTGCCCTCTAGTGGACCAATTTCCCCTGAGATTGAAGATGCTTTCCGTACTAACCTTGTTTATACCTTTAAGGTACTTGAAGGCTTCGATCATGTCCCCTCTCTTTTTGTCCTCTAGGGAGTACATACTGAACTCCTGCAGCCTCTCCTCATAGGGTTTGTCCTGAAGGCCCTGGATCATCTTGGTTGCCCTATGCTGCACCCCCTCAAGTAATCTGATGTCATTTTTCAGATATGGGCACCAGAACTGTACACAGTACCCCAAATGCAGTCTCACCAAAGGACCTGTACAATGGCAGAACGACGTCCCCTTTCCTGGAGACGATTCCTCTGGCGATGCATCCCAGCATCCTGTTGGTTTTGGCTGCTGCTTTGTGGCAATGCAAAGAGTGCCTCAGGTCCCTTGTGATGTTTACCCCAGGTCCTTTTCCTTCTCAGAACTGGACACCTGTACCCCTCTTAACCAGTAACTGGCCCCTGCATTCTTAGTGCCTAGGTGCAAGACCTTGCACTTCTCTTGGCATTGAACCCCAGCTGCAGGATACCCAACCACTTTTAGAACCTAGGTAGGTCCTCCCTGAGCTCCTTTCTCCCCTCCTCTGTGTCCACTCTCCCACAGAGCTTAGTGTCATCTGAGAATAGTCAGATTTTACCTTTGATCCGATACGCTATGTCACCAATAAAGATATTAAACAACATTGGGCCAAGCATCTTCCTTCTCTCAACTTTATGTTTCTGTGATAGACCCATGCTTGAAGTCAAACATACCAGTTTCCATCAGACTGGAAGTACTTGTATAACAAACATCTCAAGGATATTAGAAACATTAAGTCATTGTTTTTCAAACAGTTTTCTGAATCACATCTGAAGAATCCAAGTTTTTTTTAGGAAACTAGTTAAAAGCCTTGAGGGATGTGCTACTTAGATCTTCCCTGAATATTTTGTAATAACAGATAAGTGGATATGCGAGTCTCAAAGTATAGCTGACTTCTTTTAATCATGGTTTTAGCAAAAATATTTTAAACTATATATGTAACCCCCTCACTAACAGTGGGTGTTTACTAACTCTTCTGCACTGCCACTTTTCCTGTCTGGATGGACGTTTGGGGTCGGCTAGGCATCAGAACCACCCTAGTGAATCTTGGGACTTCTAAATCTGCAAACTGGCTGTTGTCATGTGAGTCTCAGTAATGCAGCCTGCCTGGAATGTTTCTGGAGAAACCCTGTGAGTCTGCATCAATCAGGAACTTCAGTTTTGCAGAACACCGTGCATGTAAACTTGCCCAGGCCCAGGAGATGGTAAACATGGAGACAAGAGGATCAATGGGGCTTCAAGTTCCCTGAACTATAAAAAGGACTTGCTCATGTGGTTCGGTGTTTTTTGACTGCTACTGTTTAGCCATCATCTTCAGACCATTGCTAGTTATCTCTCAGGACCTTCATGCTTCAGGCCTACTTACCCTGGTGACGTTGTAAGATGGAGGTTTTCACTTGATGAAAGGTATTTCCAACTGCAACTACCTTGGCACTGCAGGCTAGATGAATCACTAATGCATCTTCAAGTCTGAACTTTAATTACATCTACCGCTACTTTTACGGTTTCCTCTGAGACTAGGAGGCGTCAGGAGTCAGCTTTTGCTCTGCTTTCCCAGAGGAGAGTGTTCCAGAACTGCCAGACTGTCCATGGGAGACCCCTGCCTGTGCCAGTGATCCAGCTGTGCATCTTCAGGCGATCATTGTGACTGTATCCACAGCAGACCACATCTTACTGCCTTTTTGCAGGGGTATTGACTGACCTAGGGTGAAGCTTTGGCATGCCACCAGTTTGGAGGGTTTGGAGGAGCTAGAGCAGTCTTGTCAAAAGGAGTAGAGAGAAAGAGATGGTGGGAGACCACTTCACCAGCGGGCATTGAGACTCGTGAGGACCCCGCCCAAGTCTGCAGCTCCATCCATCCACTGCGACTCACCATGCCAACATCGTTCATTCTTGCTGCGCTGTGGAGACGCTCATTGACCCCTTGTTCATCTCAGCTGCCAAAGCATGAGTAATTTGGAGTTTACACTCAGAGAGTTTCCTTGCTTGCTAGGACAGAGTCATTACGAACCCTCTTTTCTATCACTTCTGATTATTTATGATGACCAGTGTGTGTATGTGCATGCACACGCTAAGAGGCCCCAAAATACCGCTAGCCTACATTCTTCACAGCAAGATACCTGCTGCACCAAGTGGAGAGCTCTCTCCATAAGGCCTCTGGGGGTGAAGTTGAATACAATCACATAATAAGAGACTACCGGAGGTAGGCTATGGTGGTTGTATGCAGGCTTCACTTAATGTAGGTACCCTTTTCTAATTTTCCCTTTATACCCCTTGTCCTTTCCACCCCTCCCTTAGTAACATAACTGTTGTTTGTTTGTTATATTTTTGTGTTGTGTCAGTTACTATAGATACTAAAGTAAAAACTGTGATGAGGCAAGCGACAATTCATTTATTGTTTCCTTGGAAGTATAGGTCTATGTGTATCCCAGGTTCCCACTATTGCTATCCCATGTGGAATTTATATTCAAACAAACCCTAGGTTGCCTGCAGCTCAAACTCAGGCTGCCCCTCTCGGCTGCCAACAGAAAAGCAGAGGAGGAGCTCATCAGGGCCACTGGGTGAAACAGAGTCTGTAACATCTGGAGGCTCTGCCACACACAAAAAAAAAGCACCACGCCTCTGATCACCAGAATCAGATTAAATTCTTGGGTCAAACAAGTAGGGAAGCTTTTGGGTTTGAGAACATCCGATGAGATGATGTTCTTAGAGAGCTCCAGAAACTGGATCAGAAGTCATCTGTGGGACTGGATGGAATAAGCAGCAAGCTGCTTTAGTTCAGTTTAGTTGGCAGACTACTCCTCGAATGGGGTGTGGGGTGTACTCCTCTCCAACCCTTTTCCTTTTCCCATACCTCGCCTGCAGTTACTCTCAGCGCTTTTTGCTCTCAATTCATCAATATGCAACAGTCTTGGCTGGCCCAACTGTGTAGCAGTAGAACTACCGCTTGCAACACCGATGACACAGATTCAGAAGTGAACCCAAGGCTGTCAGAGGGCTGGTCAGGGGGAGAAGACTGCTCATCTTCTCCAGTGAGGGAGGGATCTGGCGGCCAGCAACATACTAACCCCTAGTGACAGCTAGGAGTAGCTAAGCCTGGGACCAGTGCTGAGGCTGGGACTGGTGGAGGTAGTGGACATCTGCACGTCAGGGTCGGGAGCGTGCCCAACCATGCGCTGATGTCAATGAACGTCCGCCTCCACCATGGAAAGTAACCCACAAGCCAACAACCACTTGAATGACCAGTTTGGCATCTGGGATCCCAGCTAGTGCCACCTTCGCTAACTCATGAGCTGCCTGCACCACTGGATTAGCATCTCGGTCTTCCCCTCCCTTCAGGCTGGGGGGGTGGCACCACTGTGGGAGGTAAGCCACGGTCTCCTGGGGGCCAGATGAGATCCAGTGGAGCCAGTATAGGAAGGTGAAACTAAATGGGATTAAGCAGACAGATATGGGGGTATACTCAAACCAACCCATGGAGCAAAAACACATTTGCAACAGAAAAACAAAAGCAACACTCCCGACAGACTTGATCTCAATCCTCTGTACTTTTTTGCTCATACTGTGGCCTCTCCCAATCTCTGATCTCATCAACCTTTTATTCCTCACTGGTACAGTTCTTGATGTATAAAGAGGGCTAATATTATCCTCCTCCACATATGTGATGACCCCTATGCTACAAGTAACTATCACCCCCATCTTCCTCACCCTTCTCTGATAAAACTACAACAGCACCTTGTGCTCTCCCAGCTCTCATCTTTCCTTGACCTTTCCTATCAACCCTTACTAGTCTGGCTTCAGGAAGACCCGTTTCATTGTCTTGTCCCTACTCAAGCTCACTAATACCATTCAAAAGAGGCAACTTCGGGTCCTCATCACCTCAGCTATCACTGCTGAAGTGGCCTAGGTCTTAGACACTATAAGCACCTCCGTCTACTGGACAAGCATTCAGAGACTGGGCTGTCAGCCCAGGCAATCAAATGGTTCAATTACTACCAGGCAGACAGGTCTCAGGATGTGCTAGTAGGTGACTTCTTCTCACCCTCTTAATGTACTTAGATGTACCTCAGGGCACTGTCCTCTCCCCCATTATGTTCTCAATCTTTTTTAGTGACCTCCAAATACATGTGTCTCCTTGACACTCACATGTATGCAGATGTTTTTTGCAATGGTTCACCAGTCCCAACTGGCTGCTCTGCCGCAGTGTGGCTTCAGCAGCATCGAATGCTGGTTCTGTGCCAACCAGTTCACCCTCAATTCTAGGGAAATGCCATCCATGCCCTTTGGCACCAGGTGATAGCTGACTAAACTCTGGTTGCCACTGGTCATCACAACTCTGAATGGTTCCCAACTGACAGAAGTCAAATCCTTAAAATACCTGGGTGTCTGGCTGAATAGTCATTTTTCTCCTGCCACACTGATGCCATCTGCAAGATGCTCTTCCCCAAACTAGGAGCTCTCTGCAGGAACAAAGCCTGGATCCCTCACTCCACCCACCATAAGACTGTTTGAAGATCCTTTTGGCTTTTGACTATGGAGATGTGGTATGTAGCACTCCTTCCAAATCCACGTGAGTGAGACTGGACTCTCTCTAGCACACCTTTTGCCAATTTGCCCTTGACTGCCCTCCTAGCACACATCACTGTTTTCTCTATTCTTCACTCTCACTACCCTCTCAAGGATGCACACCTTTCTCACTCTATTTATGTCCTCTCAGAGGAAGAGGGGGGAAAAGCAATTTACACAGGAAAAGAAGGATGCTTGGGCTCAGGAAATGAGATGATTATTTTTTTAAACAACTTTATAGTGACAAATTCATAATCACAAGTTCATAGTACTTTTTGTACACTGTGTAATAGAGGCAAGACTGTATTGTGATACAGCATCTGAATATACAGAACTTACAGCAGGTTACTTGTAATTTCACTTGACAGTGAATTCTTCAAAGTGTGATAAACTTCCATCACTTTAGCTGCCAATATCAAAAGGAGCTAACAGAACACTAATCAGATACATACCAACTGTGGCAACACTTGTTTTGACACTAATATTCACATTTCGTTGCTTAAAATTTTCTCACCCATTCTCTCCTAGTATAAATACTTCAAACTTAGAAGGCAGGTATTAGTACTGTCTGGAGGAGTTAGTATATTTTGAGCACTGTCACTGCATAATCAGGGGAGTAACCAGCCTTTAAAAAAGTGTATGCACAAGTCAATGACTCTAATAGGCCTGGGATCTAGGGGCCACCTAGGCCCCAGAAAATGTTAGCATTTTTGATGCATTCTAGAGCCAACTGTGGGAATATACAGTGCTCTGCTACCACAGCCGTTTTACATACCAGTCCTACTTTGCTAGCCCCTGGTGGCTAATTACTATGCTCTCATCTACCCAATAGGTAACAGCGCTAAGCCATGATCCATCACTGCCCCCACCCCCGCATGATCATGAAGATCTGTCTTGAAAACATCAACAGGAGTCCGAGTCAGCAGCTACTAGGGATGGGCGGGTCAAACTACAGCCATGGCCATCGGTGGACTAGTTCTCGCCCACCATTAGGCTGGGTGTGGCAGGCTGCAGGCAGGTACTGGGCAGACCTGGTGGGACACTGGGCCCTTTTCTGCCATCAACATCCCTGTTTCTCTGACCTTGGGGGATGTCTGTGAGATGGCAGGGCGAACACTGTTTAGGCTCTACTGTGGGGTGAGGGTAGCTTTTTTGAAAAGTATAACAAAAATACTCAAATGTTTGAAGCAAGCAGACTTTCTTCAAGACAGGGCCTGCTGATTCTATGCTTAGATTGGCTGACTGCAAATTGGGATTTTTGGCTTTTCTCAAGACCCTAATTCATATAAACCTTAGATTGGTGATAACAATAATACAATACTTTACTAGAGACACTGCAATTTAAAAAAGCCCTATAAATTGCAATGTCTCGTATTAAAGTACCAAACTGTTGTTTCTGTTATCACCAGTCTAAGGTTTATAAATAAAGCAATCCAAAGAAGCTCAGTGGTGGATATAAAACCATGCAAAGCTTTGATGCTGTTGGCAAATTCCCAGACTACAGTTAGAGCAAATGAGGTAGCCTAGTGGGTAGAGGACAGAGCTGTGATTCCATGGACCCAGGCAGCTTTGAACCCCGATTCCCTCCAGGCTCCACTTGACTGCCATTTATTCACTTACAGTATGAGACTTTCAGTAATCGGTAAGTTCCAGCCTTTACTGTATTGTGCTACTGCTAGCTTAACAAACAATTACAAAACAAACCATCACCTCCTTCTCTGTAGACATGGACACCCTTCATCTTCCTCAATCAATCTCGCTTAAAACTCCTCTTGTTTAATCTCCTCACTCTCCTATCTATCAAGACTAGAGCCCCCTCCTGGGTTTTCTTTAGCAAACCATCCTTCCTGCATTACGCCCCAAATTACTGCTCAAACAATAATCCTCATGGCTAAGCCACACACCAATATCTAAATTGTTTTTCATGAGGGGTATGTCAACTGAGCAGGACATTTTAAAAACTTCAGAACCACACATCGCAGTTCAGGAGTGAAATAAAATGCAAAGAATGATGAGTACAGTATGGTAATGCAGAAACCACAAATATATATTTACTGAAAAACCTATATGATGAACATTTTTGCTGACTAACAAATATTACTACTTTAAGACCTCTCAGTGATGACTTAACGCATTTTTAAAAACAAAATATATTTTTAGCTTGATAGTGTTACAGTATATTGGCATCACTACTGATATGTTAGGAATCCTACTTATGGAAGTGAATGGGTTGCCGGTTTTACCTCAATAACTTAGTGCTGATCCTATTTTAATGTCTGCATGCGCAAGAAACACAGTGCCACCGTACGACTTTTTGGAGGTGTGCCGCCTGCTCTGCCAATGCCCTGATCCATTTTACAGGCGCGACCACACCGCACCAATGAATGACCATGCTGTCTATGACATCAGGTCAGATGCAGTGGTGTGCAGTTGAAAGAAACCCACCACTGCAATCAGCGGTGGTAACGTGTAGGCAATTTGCATATTGACATCAAGTGGCGTATGCCGCCCGCCAGCGTTCCTATGAGAGCCGGGTGCTCAACCCCGTCGGCATGCCTCTTCCTCAGTTCATTTGCCAACGGGGTAGCCCAATCTCCGTCGGCATAATGTCCCCCATTTGTTGTGTGCCGAGGGTGCCCAATCCCTGGGCTCATGTGCCCCCCAAACACTCTGTATGTGCTGATGGCATGCCCAATCCCCGTCGGCATAATGTCCCCTCCCCCATCTGTTGTGTGCTGAGGGGTGCCCAATCCTTCGGCTACAGCTCCCCCAAGAAACACCCAGGTGGCACGCTGGGAGCCCGGCCCAGCATTACAAATCACTTGTAAAAAATACAACCTTCCCATGTTGTTTTTTAATTTTTAAAATACTTTAAACAAGAAGGTAGTCCCTTGCTGTCTGCGGTGCCCCCCTCCCCAACCCACACCCCACCTCCCCTCTCACCCCATACTTACCTCCGAAGGCCGGTGCGATGATCTTCGGTGGAGCGGGAACATGTCTGCACTCTTCATAGCCGACTGCGAACTGAAGAAATGCCGGTAAGCTGTATGATGGCATAAATGGGGGGAGGTGGGGTGTTCAACTTATGTGGATATCTCAACCATGTTCCAAATGTTGGCACCAAATTTTCAACACGGGGTTCTTGGGACCCCATCTCATGAATTCAGTGACTGTCATCTGGTTATTCAGTCCTAAAAGGTGATTTCGCGGTCACTGCACGGAATCACCTTTTGGGACCCATTAACAAAATGACAGTGTCACTGTTCAAGAGGTGGGCTCCCAAAAAGTCTATGTTGCAGATTTGTTGAAAAAAATTAAAAAAATGACTGTGTTGCAAGTGTGCATTGCACAGTTTCCACATACACTCGTAACTTCATGAATCTGTAATATTTTCCTGTCATTTTTCACATCCTGGCTGAAATGTGTTTTCGCACTTCCAGCGCACAATAGCATGGTCGCTGTGGGAAATCAATGTTCAGGACAGATTAAGAAAATCACAGTGACACTGTTCATGAGTGGAGGTCCCAAAATGCCTATGTTGAAAATTTGGTGACAAAGTCCATAAAATGACTATGTTATAGCGTGCGTTGCGCAGTTTCATGCACATGTAACTTTGAGGAATTGTAATATTTTCACTCAAGATTTTCAGCATTGTCAATTTTGCACACCTCCCTATGAACAGTACAGCTGTCATTTTTCACATCCTGCCCAAAATATATTTTTTGCAATATCCATGCATAATGGAAAAGCGGTCGCTGAGGGAAATCAATGTTTGGGACAGATTAAGAAAATCATTGTGACACTGTTTATAAGCAGATGTCACAAAATGCCTATGTTGAAAATTTGGCAAAATAATTCCACTAAATGACTCTGTTACGAGCGTGCATTGCGCAGTTTCCACATACGCTCATAACTTCAAGCATTTTTAATATTTTCACTCCAGATTTTCAACATTGCCATCTCTTCACACCTCCCCATGAATGGTACAGCTGTCATTTTTCACATCATGCCCAAACTGTGTTTTTGCACATCTGGCGCAGAATGGTGCGGTCGCTGTGGGAAATCAACGTTCGGGACAGATTAACAAAATCACAGTGCCACTGTTCATGAGCAGAGATCCCAAATGCTTTCATGAGGTGGGGGGGTCACAAAAAGGCCATGTTGAAAATTTGTAGTGCAAATACCAACAAACGCCTGGGACATCAGGGTTTCTAACCATAACGTCCCACCCTGTACAGAGTGATAGGCGTCGGGGGTGTGCCTTTGGATTGCCAGCTGTAATGCTCATGCCATTCCACCCCCAACCTGAAGCCAGTGACAGGCATCGAGGTGTGCCTTGGACTCTTCGGCCCCAGAGTTCACCCCATTCTCCTATACTGCACCCATTTCAGCGTATGTCCTTATGAAATGGGGTGACTGTCAAGCCAAACACCCCAAGGCACACCTCAACACTTGTCAGTGTCTGAAGGATAGGGTGAGGTGAAATGCCATGAGCGTTACAGGTGACGACCCAAAGGTACACCCCAATGCCTGTCCATCTCTGCAGGGTGGAGATGGGGCTGGCGTGAGTTAAATATTTCACTGCCATTCCTATTCTGCATCTGCCTAACTCCTGCACGTTCAATGCTAATATCAGCAAGCAAACATTCAGAATTGACAAATGCTTGTGTAACCCCCCTGCAAATCGGGGTTCCCAGAAGTCTTCCAGGAGCTTGCTTGAATGCTCCAAGTCTGGAGATGTTCAGCGTTTAAGCTGCTTGAGTGTGACTGCCTCTGGTACTGTCTCTTTAAGAGCTGCCTGCTTGTGACCATAATTAATTGAGAAGTGGGGACTGTGTGTTCTAATGCCCGAATCCCGACCGGGCTGCTGCCAATTCACTCCATTTTTGCAGTTGCTAAGAGTGCAAAGGGAGCCCATCTGAAAGCTGTAACTGTTTGCCTGTAATCATTTAGCAGCATTTGTGAGATTGCAGTTTATCTAACCTGTTTTATTGCAGCTGGGACTCTGTGTTTGTTTCCCCTCTATGTTGGAATTGAACTGCTGAACTGGACCAATCAGCGTGGGGGACCTTTAAAATGAAGCCTGCTGCTGGCAAATCAGAACTTAGACTCTTAAGTTGAGCCAGCCACAATGGGACTGTATGGCAGATGCCTCTGGGAATTGTAGTTTGGACTTCGGCGCCTTTTTGCACCAACAGGGGGAGTCTGACTGTGAGTGACAGCCAAACCAGCCAACTGAACTGGGAGGAACTCAAAGGAAATGCCCAGCTCTGTCTACTGGAAAGATCAGATGAAGTTGAGACAGTGAAGACAGAAGGAGCTATGAGCTTCTGCGTTGTATAGTTTCACGCGGAAAGCGCATGTAAGGCCCTGAGTTTCGGTCTGCAGCCTGTGCAAGCACCCGTTCGGACTGAATCTGACCTGTAGGAGAAGAAAGGAGATCTGAAGAGTAGAAACCAGGCTCACCCTGTAGAAGACTGGAGAAATTGCTGAATCGCGCTTGGTCTGTCAGGAACTGAAGCTGCAGTGTGTTCTCCCGGGTATCGTGCAGTAATTGCGGTCGGGATCGAGAAGCAGCCTGCCTGGTATAGTATTTTCCTTTTACATATAAACGTGCGTAGTGCTTGTGGGGGATCGCATTTCAAATCCCCTGTACAGTGAATTGAGTGCATGAAGCTGAAAGTAAACCCAGCTTAATCTGGACTATATTCCATTTGCTATAAACTGCAGTGGGGTCCAGTCACAAGGGCCTTATCCTCATGTTCTGCTCCTCCTGGCAATCCAGGACAATCTGCCTTCCATCTAGTTCTCAGCACTGAGTTTGTGAGTACAAGCAGGGTAGCTCCCTGCCATCTGTTTATCGAATTGCAAGTGTGTCATCTAATTGTTGTTTTTTCATGTCTTCACGAACTGAGCCATTCGGCTCCGGATTACAATTGGGTATTGTGCAAGTGTTTTTCCATCACAGGGTCCCAACCAGCTGCACCAATCCTGGGCACCCAGTGAACGTGACAATTTGGGACTCTGAATATGCGCACAGTACTGTGATTATTAATGTGTTTAACCTAATTAACCTGATTTCCCCCTTCCTTGTTACAGCTCCTTAAATAAATCAGATCTGTTTGTTTCAGCAAAGTTACACTGTCTGAAGTATTCGTTTATGTTAAAGTATTGTACTGTGGCTTTTGCACTGTATCATCTTGTTTTACAGGGGGTCCCCAGCATCCAGTCAACAGAGCCAGTCCTGGGGGTAAGTGTACATAGTGTAGATATTCCTGATGCATTGTGTGGGCCACTAGTGGGAAGAAAGGGGGGTTACAGTGTCCCAGAGGGCTGTGACCAAGTTAGTTTAACTACTGCAAACCCTGACCTCTGGGTGGAGGCATTCGCCATTGGACCTAGGCCCCTCAACCTGTTAGCAGTTACGCAGGCAGGGGTAGTAGCCCTTGGGATAACGCCACCTAGGGGTTACACTTGTTTAAATTTGTTATAATTCCTGGACTTCATTCAGAGGTCTTAAACACAGACTAAACTCTCACCCCCACATTCCTGGTCTAAGATTGAACTATGAGAGGTTGACAGTGTCCCCTTAAGAACAAAAATCAAAAAGATTAAATGACCGGGGTAGGTGGCAGGGGTATTATTTTCTATGCCTCACTCTTAGTACTGTATACCTGGGGAAGGGGGTGGGGTTCTGCTCTCTGATTGATGAGCTCATCAGCAAGAAAGAAATGTAGTTGCAACAAGTTGGCAGGCTATTACAGAGAGCTATCCCAAGCAACAGACGGACGACCGTTAAAAAGAAAAAGCTACCAAAACAACCCCACTAAAGGTTGACACTATTTCTTGCAAAAGAAAAATAATAAGGTTTGAAAACCTGAAATGTGCTTTGTTGTAGATAGATTCTGGTATAAATTTGCTAACATGCCCACTCTAATTCTTTTGTAGTAGTAGTTTCCTCTGAAAAGTATGATGCCACTAACAGCTTCATAAAAACAGGGCCCTGATACAATGCTAGTCGAAGTTCAGCAGGCGAATGGCTTGTTAATTTTTCTGGGTACATTTGACTGGTTTATTTACTAAATAAAACTTGATACCTGACAAGAGTCCGAGACCTCACTGCCCTGTTATACTGCTATAAGGTCGAAGCGACTAAACTATACTCGATGGTTGGTTCTTCTGTGCCTTACTGCCTGTCACCCAGTGGACTGTGTCAGTTCAGAGTCCTCGGCTTGCTCAGTGGCACAGGCGGCAGTGGCTCAGTCAAGGAGGGGCCGTGGGGGGGGGCGGTCTAGGCAGGCAGCACAATGGGGGTGGGGTGGGCAGCAGGCAACAGCACCTCTCTCCTTCTCACTGAAGGAGAGAGGTGCTGTTGAAGACTGTGAAGATGACCAGAAGTCCACAGCAGACAAACAGCTCTCGCCTCTGACTTCCTCGACAGTCCTGTCACTCTCTTGAGTCTTGCTCTCCTCCTTGCGACCACAGTGGATCCTGGTGCTCCTACTACTCATTCTTTGTACTGTCATGCTATGGCTGGCTGGCTCGGTTCTCTTGCTGCTCCGTAGTACTGCTGGTGTGGCACTCCGCTCATACATACAGGAAGAAAGATGGTTGGTTAATCATGTGAGCAATGCAGCGGGAAAATCAGAGGAATTGGTTGGTGGAGCAAGCAAACATGTGGACAGTAACTGTCCAATCTGCTCCTCCAGATGCCATATAGCTCGTGTATCGGGAATCGTGCCTGTAGCAGCAGCATGTCTGTGCCCCCCCCCCCGAAGCCAGACGGACCGAGACCAGTCCTGTTTTTAAACTACTCAAAATAAAAATAACACATCATAATGTTTTCTGTATGCATGTGCATATAAGAAGCATGTATGGTTGTGCCACTACCTATAATTAGCTATTTAGTTCGTTATCTGTTGTTGTGTCATTTTAGATTATTGATTTACCGGATTTCCACCTGGACCAGCAATCAGTATGCTTTTCTAGGGTCAACCTTAAAGTGGCTAGGATTCCCTCCATCCTGATAATTTCTTTCACTTTATTTGTCCATGAGTCAAACGAGGGTATGGAGGCTTGTAGCCAGTTAGCTGTGATTTCTTTCTGGGCTACCGTGCATAACATTCTTAGTCAACTCTGCTGCTTAAGGTTCCCCAGACCCTTAGTCTTGGTACCTTTTTTGAATTCGAAGGGAAGAGGGTTTTCCCACATACCAATTTGTCTGTTATGAATCTGCTGCCAGAAAGTAGTGATCTTGAGGCAGGACAAAAAAATGTGGAAATCTGAGCTAATTTTTCTACACCCTCTCCAGAATAAACTGCTGTTGTCTGCAGCAAAGTGTCAGGTTATTGTGGGGCTGTGGAAAAACCTGGAAACACACCTCCACGTATATTCTTTCCATCTAGGTGATGCCATCACCTTCCAACCCTTTTCCCAAAGCCATTTCCATTCCTCTTCAGATATTTCTACCCTGGCTTCTGTCTCCCACTGTACTCTAATTCTGTTAGTCTCTGGTTGTTTATCAGTAGGGGCCTTGTATGCTCTTGAAACTGCACATTGTCTCCGTTCTAACATTGCTACCTAGTATAAAAAGTCTTCGAGTTATCAGTTCTGTATCTATTATAGGTATTAAGCTGTTAGATGTTATGTAGTGCCTAACTTAAGACTGTTCCACCACCTAAAAGCAGGGTCTAGCCATTGGAGGGATCTGGATCTCCTGTGATGATACTTAATGGGCCTATCTCAGTGGGAGTACCTGTGCAATGAAATGATCATACAAGATGGGTGGAGGGTTGTGTCCTTCAACGCTAGAAGTGACTTAAACAAAATGGATGACCTACAAGCCATGATGGCTGAGTGTAAGGCTGATTAGGTAGCTCTCACAAAGACTTGGGCCATCCTGAACCACAACTGGGATAGTACAGTTATATAAGAACTTACCATAACAGTAGATCTTCGAGAGGATCTCCTGCAGCAGCCCATCACCGGTAGGACTCTTCCAGCTAGCAGTGTACCAGAGGGGGCTGCCCACCTCCGACATCAGTGTTTGACATCAGCCTATCCTATATAATGCAGGCGGGCCGGAAGCCCTTCTCAGTTCTCCCGCCAGAGATCAGAAGCAGTATTCTGGAAGGAGGGAGCTGAGGAGAACACTGAGGTAACCCTGTAGTAGAGAAAAAGTAAAAGGTGCACCCCAATAGAAGTGGAGCGAAACACAGGAAAAGAAAAGGGGAAGGAAGGAGGGAGGGAAAAGCAGGGCCTGCTGCAAGAGTTCCTCTTGAAGATCTACTGTTACGATAAGCTCTTACTTAAGTGTACTACTATATCTTACTTCGAGAGTATCTCTTGCAGCAGGCCATCACTGGTAGGACTGAGTCTCAAGCAGTTCTCGTAGCACAGGCAGACAGGATGGGAGGTTGGCAGGCAAAGATGACAGCCTAAAGGAGAAGGCCTTGGAGAGCCGCTATGCCAAAATTGGCATGTCTTCTAGAGGCAATGTCCATACTGTAGTGCTTGGTAAAAGTGTGAACAGTACTCCAGGTGGCTGCAGCACAAATGTCAGCAGCAGACACATTTCAAAAATAAGCTATTGATGTGGCCATGCCTCATGTGAAATGGCCCTTAATAGTGCCAGGAAGTTCCTTACTTGCTTCTGGTAGCAGTAAACAATACAATTTGCTAACCACTTAAACAAACACTGTTTGGAAACTGTGGAGCCCTCTCCCCCAGGGGCAAAAAAAAAAACTGGTTGGACTTAAGAGAGCCCTTAGTCCGATGTGTATAGCATCTCAGAATTCTTGTACATCCATGGTATGTAGCAATGCCTCCCCCTGATTGGAATGCTCCAGGAAATAAACAGGCAGGTGGATGGACTGATTCAAAGTAAGCTCTGACATCACCTTAGGAAGGAACTTAGGATTGGTACGCAAAGACACTCTGTCTTTGTGGAAAACTAAATAAGGGTCCTTACACATGAGGGCCTGAAGCTCTGAAATCCTTCGAGCAGAAGTAATGGCAACCAAAAACAGCACTTTCCACAACAGAAAGCGTAGCTCGCAAGATGTGGCCAATTGAAAGGGAGGCACTGTAAGCTTTTCTTTTTTTTTGTGATTGTTTATACTCCTGCCCTCACAATTTGGGCGAGCCCCAGTCTCGTCACCCTGGCGCCCACCAGCCGGCACAGCAGTGGCACCCGGGCTTACCCCCCTGGTGGAGTCGGAGGGGTGCTCTCCCCTCCGAGCCCGGATCAATGTTCCTGTGCCGTGGCTGGCCAGGTGTGAGCCTGCAAGCTTCCCTTCATCCTCTGTGGTGCAATTTTCCAGATTTCCGTCTTGCGGGGTGGAGTGTGCAATACGCCTGCCAGCAGGCTGCGCATCCTGAGCATCTGTGCAGCTCTCCGAACACTCATCTTGCGGCATAAGTGCACCAGCCCCCAGCCACCGCTAGAACCAGGCCAGCGTCGACTGCTGGAATCCCCCCTCCCCGGAGAAGGAGAGCTGTCCTACAGATGGTCAATCCTTCTCCTCCCTGCCGACCCCCGGCGGCTCCCTGTTCATTCCTGAATGTGAGACTCCGGGGTGGCATAAGGTGTGGAGTCCAGAGCCTCAACCCTCAGCGCCACTGGGCCAGCCCACCATAAGCTTTTCTAACACAAAATTAAGATCCCATGGCAGGACAGGATCCCGAATTGGGGGTTTCAAGTCCAGAATTCCCCACAGAAAAGTGCAGGACACAGCAAGCTGGGCTACTGTGTGCCCGTTCACAGGTACATGGTACGCAGAGATGGCAGAAAGATGTACTTTAATAGAAGAGTATTTTAACCCCAAGTCTGAGAGGGACAGGAGGTATTCCAGAACTTGATCCACTGGGCAGGTGAAGGGCTCCAGTGGGTGCGAAGCAGCCCATAGAGCAAAATGCTTTCATTTCATGGAATAGGTGGCCTGGGGTGGAGGGCTTCCTGGCTGCCACCAACACGTTGGTCACTCTGGGGGAAACCCCAAATCTGGCTATGGCTATGTCTTCAGGAGCCATGTGTGGAAAGG
Source organism: Neoceratodus forsteri (assembly GCA_016271365.2). Taxonomy (NCBI): domain Eukaryota; kingdom Metazoa; phylum Chordata; order Ceratodontiformes; family Ceratodontidae; genus Neoceratodus; species Neoceratodus forsteri. The sequence goes on along the minus strand of CM057450.1, from coordinate 1,271,355,330 downwards.
AAGTGACTTGAGGTTCGGATGGACTAGGGTGCCTTGGTCCTGGGAGAGCAAGCCAGTGCGCAGGAGGAGCGGAGGTTCCACCGCCAATTGCTGCAGCAGGAGCAACCAGATCTGGCAAGGCCAGAAGAGGGCGATGAGAATCATCGTCATTTCCATGTGGAGTTTGATTAGAACCCACTGAAAGAGTGAGAAGAGAGGGAAAGCATACAGAAACCTTCCTGTCCAGGAGACGGAAAATGCGTCTCACCAGAAAAGCCCTGGATCTAGTGAGCAGAAATGCACTAGTTTTGCGTTGAGTGGGGATGCAAAAAGGTCCAACTTAGATCGATCCATCTCAATCGCATCTGTCAAAGAGGTCATCTACTACCGAGGTCAGAAGATCCCACTCATGAGCCCTGGCTCAGGAGTGGCTTAGAGTGTCTGCCAGGATGTTTTGGATGCTGGGAACATGGACGGCCAAGAGCTGTAGACCATGCTCGATGGCCCAATACCAGACCCTCATTGCTTCCCTACATAGGGGGTAGAAATGAGGTCCCATCACGTGTTTATATAATAAACAGCTCATATGTTGTTTATCTGAACCAAGAGCAGACCTGGGGAGAGCTGTGTCTGGAAGGCATGAAGGGCGTAAAGGACTGCCGCTTTTTCCAGGATATTGATCTGGAGATCCTGCATGATCTCGAACCAAGTCCCTTGGGTTTGGTGAGATCCTATATGGGCACCCCAACCGAGGCTCAAGGCGCCGGTCGTAAGAACCTGCTGAGGGGGAAGGGCAGTTGAAAGACAATCACCGATACAGGTTGCTGGGCTCCAGCCATCACAGAAGGACATTCTTGACTGGGCTCGACACCAGCACTAGCTGATCCAGGGAGTCTACACGCTGGTCCCATTGTACCCGAAGGATCCATTGAGGGATCCTCATATGTAGCCTGGCTAAGGAAACCATCACAATGGCTGCGACCATAAGCCCCAGAAGCCTGAGAAATTCCCTTGCCTGAACATGGCAGTGGTAGAGCAGGAGGCGGGCCTGAGCCATGAGTCACTCCACCCTGACTGGAGGCAAAAAGGCTCTGCCCTGAGCCATGTTCAGGACAGCCCCTATGTAAAGGAGGCACTAGCAGGGGTTAAGGAAGGACTCTGGCAGACTCACAGTAATGCCCAGGGACTGGAAGTACCCTCCAGAGTTTGCAAGAGATGATCCCTGGATGGGGCTGCCAGGAAGCAGTTGTCCAAATAGGGAAAAACGTAAAAACCCTGCCTCCTCAAGGCTGCAGCCACAACCGCCAGGCACTAGGTAAACACCCTGGGGGCCAAGGACAGGCCAAAGGACAGGGCCTGAAACTGGTAGCACTCCCCCATGAAATGAAAATGGAGGAAATGCTTGTGGGCCTCAAAAACTCTGATGTGCATATAGGCATCCTGCATATCCAAAGAACATAGCCAGTCCCCCTGGTGGAGCAGAGGTAGTAAACCCTGCAGCGTGACCATCCTGAAATGTTTGTACTCTTTGTACAAGATGAGATTGCTCAGGTCCAGAATGGGATGAAGGTCCCCTGTTTTCTTGGGTAACCAAGAAGAAATGGGAGTAGTACCCCCAACCTTGTTGGGAGGGGGGAACGGACTCTATGAACTTCTTTTGCAGCAGGGCTTGAATTTTGGTCCATATGAGAGGAACACTGCTTGGTGGATACGCAGATGCCCTTGGCGGATTTGTGGGGTGCCACTCCAGAAACTTGCCCGTGCTCTATGAGCTGAAGCACCCAGTTATCTGTAGTGATGGATCTCCACCTATCTAGGTGGAAGGAGAATCGACCCTCTACCACCACCACCTGAAGCCCTGAGGGGGGTGTTGGCAAGGAGTTAGGAGGTGGGGCAGCCCCTGACTGGGCTGTGGAGGCACCTCAGGCAGACAGGGGAGGGCACAGGCAGGGCTGCACCTGGCTTACGTGCCCTGGGAGGGGCTCTTGACTACTTCCTGAAGGAGTGACAAAAAGGGGCCCTATGACCCGATTTTGGCTGGGTGTGGTACGCAGAGTGGACAGACTTTAATGCCCGTCCAGAGTTTTGAAACTTAGAAATAATGCCCTAGACGTCACCCCTGAACAACTTAGAACCACGGAAGGGGGCATCCAGAATACTGGACTGAACATCAGGGGCGAAACCTGAGACCCTGAGCCAGGTGTGGCACCGCAGACTAATGCCTGCCACTGCCGCCTGTCCAGAGGTTTCCACTGTATCATACGCCGTCCAGAGGACGTGAGTACAGATGTCAGACCCCGTCTTCAGGGACTGAAGAGTCTGCTGTTTGGAGGGGCCGTCTGACATTGCTGCGATCACCTCCCTAGCCTGGTCCCACAACAAATTTTGGTACTGCACCATGTGAGCCAGGTAGTTAAGGGCCCTGATGGCAAGGGTGGCTGAAGCAAAGGTACGCTTGCCCAGCTGGTCCAGCTGCCTCAATTCCCTGTTTGGAGGGGAGGGCACTGAGGTGCTTTGGATGCTTGGTGCGGCTGTGTGCCACGTTAATGACCACCAAGTCAGCCCTGGGGTGCTCCCCGGAAAAAGACTTACCAGCCAGTGGATGGTAAAGTCTGTGTGCCTTTTTAGGGAATGCAGGAATAGGGTGAAGGTGAAGCCATGCGGCCCTGGTAATGTCATTGTACGATTTAACTACCAGAGGGGGAGTGTCACGATGGCAAATGTAAATGGCCAGGCAGCGATGCTCCAGGTCCTACTCCTCAGTCTCCCACCCCATCGTGGACTGGATATGTCTCATTATATCCCTAAAGGTGGGGTTGTCCGATGGAGACTTGGGGATGTTACTGGGTTCACCTGTATCACTCAAGGAGACCCCTTCCAGGGAGGAGGACTCAAAACTGGCATCATCATCTGAGAAAGAGTCCTCATCCCTACTGTCACCAGGTTGAGGGTCAACCAGGCGAATGGAGGTAGTGGCGTCTGTGTGAATAGGAGAAGTGCTGGGTGCTGGACAAGCAGGGGCAGGAGAGGCAGTGCCCCTAGGAGGCACCTGGGGGTGGGATGGCTGGGGCAGGTCCACATAAGAGGCCTGCAACTGCATGAATGCCTGAAGTGCAGAGATCAGACCGTGGTAATCCACGGGCGCCAGAGCGGGACCCCCCCCCGGCACTGGGCAGCGGTAAAGTGGCTGTAGCCTGATCGGCGCAGGATACAGGTAGGCCGGCACCGGACCCCCCCCCCCCCAGACATCAGGGTGGATAAACAGGTTGTGGCCTAACGGGGGTGGGTAGTGGCACAGGCATCAATCTCCCAGGCTGCGATAGCAGAGGGAGATTGGGCGAAGGCTCTGCTGGCATCATGGGCAGTGCCGGCGTGAGACACGTGGGTTGTGGGAGTGTAGGAGCTGGCCCAGCGGGCACTGGCCTGGGTGATGCCGGGGCAGAATGCACAGGCATCTGGCAAAACAAGACTGGCGCCAGAAAAGAAGCCTCTACCGGCGATGACTGTGGGCACACCGGGCTCAGGGAGATGCCAGTACCCAGCGACGCCTGCTTCTGTGACAGTGGGGCAGGCGTGAAAGAGGTCCCAGAGACCAAGACCGGCATCGGGGACATGGTTGATGGGGCGGCAGGGCGAGAACTGGTGCAACCAGCACCCACGCCAGCTGAATGAACTCCAGCCGAGCCTCCTGCTGAAGAGCCTGTCGAAAACAATGGCTGGAAAAGCAGGGGCTGGTGAGGGGGCAGGGACAAATGTTCCCTGCCCCAAGGAGCCGCTGCTGGCCACAAAGATCCGGCCAGGCGGTGGAGCTACCAGCAGCCCTGAGGGAGAAAGGGTGTGCAGGGCCACAGTATTCAACCCCCTGATGGAGGAAGCCCCTGAAGCAGTCGACGGAGGAGCTTTATGCAGTGACCGCGAGCGGAAGACCAGGGACGGTCCTGATCTCTGTCATGTCGTTTGTGCTTCCCTGATGATTATTCCTTCGATTTGGAGGAGGAAGAACTAGATGACCGGACCAGAAAAGCAGAGGAGCTCTGGGCCTGCAGCTCCCATTCCATCTGATCGACCTTCTGCTTGAGGATGTGACTCATGAGGGTCCTCTGGCATCATCTTCTGGTGGCTGGATTGAATTTCCAGCAGGCCTCGCATGCCTGAACGTCGTGGTCGGGGCCTAGACAGAAGAGGCAAGCAGAATGGCCATTGTTATCCAGGATCTGTTTGCCACAGGTGCACTTAGTGGAGCGTTCGGAAGTTGAAGAAGGCTGAGAAGACATAAAAGAAGGAGTGGACACTGAAACAATTTGTTGTTTATCTGACTAAAGTAAAAAAAGAAAGTGTGGTTTTAAAATGTGGGAAAACTGGTGATTGACTGTAGCTACGGCAGAGCCTGTGGGCCAACGTGTGTTGGTTGACGGCGGGAAAGAACTAAGGAGGACTTGGGGGCTGCCCACCTTATATGGGATTGGCTGATGTCAGAGGTGGGTGGCCCCCTCTGGTACATTGCTAGCTAGAAAGGTTTCCATGTGGTCCTAGTGCCTGATGGCTGAGTCCTACCGGTGATGGCCTGCTGCTAGAGATACCCTTGAAGTAAGATTTTTCTATTCCAGGGTACACCCTCTTTAGAAAAGATAGGGAGAAGGGAAACAGCTGTGTGTGGGGGGGTGGAGGTGCTGTGTCACTGAGGCTTTGGTCAAGAAACATGAGCAGACCAGAATAAATTGTAAAATCCAAAAGTAGTTTTTTTTTTTTTTGTTAGTTATTTAACCAGGACTGGCACACTAAGCTGAAAGCTTTTTTACAGGTGCGACCTGGGAGCACAGGGAAGTTAAGTGACTTGCTCAGGGTCACACAGTATGCAAGTAGAAGTCGTGGGGTTCAAACCAAGGTATGGTCTGCTGGATGTCACCAGATATGCAGCTCAGAGCCTTAAACCACTGCGCAATACTGCCTCCAAAACAAAAAAAAACAAAAGTAGTGTTTTATTATAAGTGGTAACAAAAGAATACAAACAAAAAGAAATGTACAGACTGGTTTTCAGCATTGGCAGTCCAAAAAAAAGTCCAATTTCTGAGTTTAGAACTAAAGTCTTAACCAACCAGTTCTCTGTAGTCTCTGGTCTCCAAATCACAAATCTCCTGGAGACACTTGGCTTTTTTCTTTTCACACAAAAATTCAGAACCTTGTCAGATTCTAACTTCCACCAGAGCATTGGGACCCACAGCTTCAGAACCTTGTCAGATTCTAGCTTCCAGAGCATTGTGACCCAGAGCTTCAGAACCTTATCAGATCCTGCTGACAGATTCCACCAGACTGAGATCAAAAGGTCACACTCTTACACTTTGCTTTTTTTTTTTCCATTTGTAATTTATCCTCTTGATGAATGGCCCCCTTCCACCGGTTCCCCCAGCCCCGTCACCCCAGTGTCCACCAGGACTTACCTTGAGGCACAAAGTGTCCAGCTGGCCGGGTGCGGAGCCTGCAGGGGACCGGTGTATTCCTGACGGCTAACCTCCATTTTTCCGCTTTCTTCCCTCTCTGTTGCTGGGACTTGAAACGCCAGCACCCTCGCTTCATTGGCATCCCTGGCCCATCCTGCCCTCAGGCCTCCACCTGAGGGCAGTCATTCAGTTGGACTACCAAGCCACCCTCCCCGGGAGAGGAGAGCTGTCCTCCGGGTGGAGGGAGAGGAGAGCTGTCCTCCGGGTGCTCAATCCTCTCCCTCCCCGGCCGACTCCCAGTGACCCGCTCACACCACAAACACGGGTCACCATGCAGGGGGTAAGGCATCGATACCTCAGCCCACCACGCAACTGGGCTACACTTTGTTAATAAACTCAAAGAGCTGTTTCTGTAATCATTTCAACAGTAATAACTATATCTACTTTACAAATCAGGGAACCCAGTTTCATACAAATGTCTTATAACTATATATAAGCAAGCCAGAGACAGCAAAAAGGGAAAAAGAAAGAACAGCAAGTAAAGGCAAGAGTTGTCAGCACAGTTCAATAGAAAAGACAGAGACAGCAGGCAGAATCCTTGCTTCTTCAGACTCTCTCTATACATCACAAATGGGACAGGGCCAACCAACTCTGTCACAGGCTGGCACTACACATCAGGAAGGGCATAACAGTTACTAGAGAGGACATAGGGGAGTGGGCCTAGAAGCATTATGGGCACAGATGCATACAGTGGCAGGAACAAATCTGAGGCTGGGAGTGGTTTACTGGCTGCCAGAGCAGGATGAAGATAAGGACAGAGAGATGGGTGACATGATCATACAAGCAGCTGGGATGGTGGCGGTGGTGATCGTAGGAGACTTTGTGACATGATCATACAAGCAGCTGGGATGGGGTAGGTGGCGATAATGGGGGACTTCAAGTTTCCCAAGATAGACTGGGATGCCCAGATTGCCACCTGCAAAAGGAGCCAATTGTTCCTGGACGCAGTCCAGGATGGATTCCTGGTCCAAGGGGTTAATTAACCCCTCTAGGAAAGAAGCCATAATCTGGGACCTGGTGTTAACAAATGGGGATCATGTCAGAGATATTACTGTACGTGAAACAATGGGAGGTAGCAGTCACCAGACAGTATGGTTCCATACAGATATGGGGAAAGAAATCCTCAACACAAAAACACGTGTCCTGGATTTTAGGAAGGCTAACTTCAGCAGGATGAGTGGGATACTAAATTAGAAACTAACTTGCCTTAGGGAGGAACTGGATGTGGACTGGAAGTAGACTCATGATTAAGGATGGGACAATGGCAGCCAAAGAAACCTTCCTTAAGCAGAGGGGGAAGCGAATTCCAGAAGGCCACTTTGGTTTAACAGGGAGGTGAACAGCGCTGTTAAGGAGAAAAGGGCCTTGTATAGGAGATATAACAGGTCCCAGAAAAAGGTAGATAAGGAAACCTATGCGGAGAAATCAAGGGAGGCTGGGAAGGTGGTCAGTCAAGCAAAGGCAGAGAAGGAACTGCAAACTACGGATGGAGTCAGAGAAGGGGAAAAGGCCACCTTCAGATATGCTAGGGAAAAAAGGGCCACAAATGAGGGCAGAGTTACACTAAAAAGGGGGAAGGGTGGGTCAATGAAAGTAAGAATAAGGCAGAGGCATTAAACAAATACTTTTACTCTGTCTTTACTAAAGAGAAAGATGGTCCAGTGAGTCAATAGGAAGATAGGTAGGGGGAAGGGGGGAGGATAAGTACGGTAGAAGAAAGGATCACCGCAAACCATGTTGTGGAGGGACTCAAAACCTTAGAAGTGGACAAGTCCCCAAGATCAGTTGGCTTGCACTCCAGAGTATTAAGCAAACTGGCAGCAGTGCTGGTGGGACCACTGGTGGACCTGTTTAACAGTTCACTGGATATGGGGTTGGTGCTGCTAGAGTGGAGAACAGCACATGCAGTGTCGCTGCACAAGAGTGGGTCTGGGGATGACCCAAGGAACTACAGTCCTGTCAGTCTGACATCTATAGTGGGCAAGCTGATGAAGACCATCCTGAAAGAACTGTTGGTTGAATTCCTAGAGACCAACAGATTACAGGATGTGAGACAGCATGGGTTCGTGGCAGGGAGGCTGTGTCAGACCAACTTTATTGACTTCTTTGACTGGGCAACGAAGGCTGCTGACAGGGGGCAGGCAGTAGACATACTGTACTTAACTTTCAGTAATGCCTCCAATTCAGTTCCCACAAGAGGTTGATCAAAAAGTTAGAGGAGTTGGGGGAGGGTAGCAAACTGACAGGGTGGATGGCAAACTGGCTCAGTGGGAGGGCCCACAGGGTGGTGGTGGGAGGGGAACTATCAGGATTGAGGGATGTTACCAGCGGTGTCCTGCAGGGGTTGGTGCACAGGGCCTATGTTGTTTAATATGTCATTAATGACACAGGGGAAGGCACTAGAGAGAACATTTACCTCTTTGCGGACAACACTAAGCTCTGTGAGAGGGTGGACATGGGGAGGGGGGGTCAGGGACCTTGCAAAGAAAGAAGGGTAGTCTAGTATCTGGTAACAGTGATTCAACGCAAAAAAGTCATACACATTTGAGGCAAGAAACCAAAAGCCGAAAAACAGGCGGGGGGGGGGGTAATGGTCACGGTGTCAGAGGAAGAAAAGGATCTGGGCAGCTATAACCAAGCAATGTAAGAAGGCAGCAGCCAAGGCAGACAGGATGCTGGGGTGCACAGCTAGGGGGCTCACAAGCAGAAGGAAAGAGGTGATCCTGCCATTGTACAGTTCCATGGTTCAACTGCGCCTGGAACACTGTGTGCAGAATTTGAGTCCATACCAAACGGTTGGTCAGACCATCACACCATAAGGTTCAGCTTCGGGGCACCCCCAATTAGGCCTGCCCCTACAGAGATGGTCCAGTATCGCCCTTTGAGGGGGGATTACCCCAGAGGGCCTATCGGCGGTGCTAGACATATCGGGTGTATCAAGTGAGTGCATGAGTCCAGGGGATCTTGTCCTTGCCTATAATAAGGCGGTGGGTGATGCCCTGGACTTAATTGCTCCTGTTCGTGTTCGCCCACTCACTTTGCACCTGAGGACCCCTTGGTTTGATGGGTCCTTGAAGGAGCTGAGGAGAATGGGGCAAAGACTAGAGAGGACCTGGCGGAAATCCGGCCTTGATGCTGACAGGCTTCGGTTGATGGACCACTATGTGGCCTATCAATCAGCAATAACCCGTAAGAAGGCAGAGTTCCTGTCCAGAGAGATTGCTGCTGCGTGAAACTGACCAGCTCAACTCTTCCGGACTGTCAACAGACTGTGCAATACAGTCTGTCTACAGCCTGGAATTGATTTTTCACACATAAAGTGTGATGAGCTTGCTCAGTTCTTCGCTGATAAGATTGCCAGCATTAGATCGGGTATCAGCCCAGCTCTCTCTTTAAGGGATTGCGGAGATCGGCGGGAGGCGGCGAGAGCCCGTGTTGCCTGGTTTGACTTTAGCAGGCCAGAATTCATGGACATTGTGAGGATTGTCCAGACTGTACGACCAACCAGCTGCAGTTTGGATCCGGGCCCTGCACCACTGTTAGTAGGCTGTGTAGATGTTATCTGCCCGATCCTTGCTGAAATTGTCTGGAAGTCCTTGGAACAGGGGGCCTTTCCCAATCCCCTGAAGGAGGCGTTCGATCACTCCTTAAAAAACCCTTGGACCCAGACTGCTTAGCTAAATATATACCTGTCTCTAACCTGCCCTTTGTGGGTAAGGTTACTGAAAAGGTGGTTGCACTGCAGCTGGATGACCATCTAACAAATCACAATCTCTATGATGTTCTCCAATCAGGGTTTAGGAAAAGACATAGCACTGAGACCGCCCTGGTCCGGGTTTTAAATGATCTCCTAATTGCGAGAGATCGAAAGGCTCATACTATTTTAGTCCTTTTTGATCTTTCTGCGGCATTTGACACTGTGGACCATGGTGTGCTTCTGGAGTGCCTGTGGCTTTTCTGTGGACTGTCTGGAACAGTTCTACGTTGGTTTCAATCTTTCTTTACAGGCAGGACACAGACGGTTGTCACTGGAATTTATTCCTCTGACACCTTCTTCTTGTCCTGTGGGGTGCCGCAGGGCTCCATCTTGGTGCCCATGTTGTTTCGCAGTTTATATGCTGCCATTAGGAAAGATCATTAGGCAATACGGTTGGGGTTTTCACTGCTATGCAGTTGATACCCAACTGTATCTGTCCTTTATTCCCAGACAGGATGATACAATCTCCGTGCTTAACAGCTGTCTAGCCGAGATCAGAGATTGGATGAGCACTAGCTGGCTGAGGTTAAATCCGGATAAAACCGAGGTGTTGGTTGTGGACCCTGGTCGCCTTGAGGCAGGTCCTAGGGCTGGGCTCCCGTCAAGCTTATGGCTTGATGGTGTCCAGCTCTTGACCTCAAACCGGGTGCATAACCTGGGCATTATTTTTGATGACGATTTGACCCTGAAATCACAGGTGTCTGCGATTGTCAAATCTTCCTTTTATCATCTTAGGAATATCGCTCGGGTGAAACACCCGGTTCCTGCGGCTGACCTTCCCATATTGGTCAACGCCTTCATGACCTCCCGCCTTGATTACTGCAATGCCCTTTACCTAGGGCTGCCAGGGGTTGATATCCACTGCTTGCAGCTGGTGCAGAACGTGGCAGCCAGGCTCTTGACAGGTACACCTAGGACTAGTCATATTACGCCTGTGCTGTGCGGACTGCACTGGCTGCCGGTTCAGTGGCAGATCACCTTTAAGGTCAGGTTGCTGACCTATAAAGCCCTACATGAACAGGGACCCCAGTACTTGCAAGATCTTCCTACTCCCTACGACCCCTCCTGCTCACTCCAATCAGCCGACGAGGGATTGCTAGAGATTCCCAGGGTTTGGTTAAAGACATCTGGGGCATGTGCGTTTTCTAATGTTGCCCCTTCCCTGTGGAATTCTCTACCTCATCGGATAAGAGAATGCCTGACTTTCTCGAGTTTTAAATCTGAGCTCAAAACTTATTTGTTTTTTAAAGCTTACTCTGAAGGATTTTAAAATGTTTTTGATTATTCTATTCAATTGTATGATTTTAATGTGATTGTACAGCGCTTTGGTTTTGAAAAGCACTTAAAAATAAAGTTTTACTTACTTACTAAGAAAGGACATAATCATCTCGAGGTGGTACAGAGAAGGGCAACGAACATGACTCTGGGTCAGCAGTGTAGACCGTTCAAGATCATGCTGAGAAGCCTAAATATATACTCGTTGGAGAATAGAAGGGAGGAGGGGGACATGACTGAAACCTTCAAGTACCTCAAAGGAATAAACAAGGTAGATATAGGGAATCTCTTTAACTTGAGTGAAAACAGGAACACAAGGAACACAGCTACAAACTAGTGGTGAAGGGGGTTCAAGAAGGAGGTCAGGAGACACTTCTTTATAGAGCATGCGGTGTCAGAATGCAATGAATTTCCAGCAGCGGTTGTTACACAGAAACATAGAATTTGATGGCAGATAAGGACTGCTTGGCCCACCTAGTCTGCCCTTATTCCCTACCTGTTTCATATACCGCAGATCCTAAATGATCTACGGCTTGCCCTCTCTTTCCTGTCATTAGTGTTCCTTTATGTCTGTCCCATGCGTTTTTGAATTCCCCTACTTGTTTTTGCCCCTACAACCTCTGCCGGGAGGCTGTTTCATGGATCCACCACCCTTTCTGTGAAAAAAGTACTTTCTCACGTTACCTCTTAGTCTACCCCCTCTATTTTCATATCATGGCCCCTTGTTCTTATACATCTTTTTTTTTTTTAAGATGCTACCCTCTTGTACCTTATTTACACCCTTGAGGTATTTGAAAGACTCTATCATATCCCCCCCCCCCCAAGGAATACATATTGAGATCCTCCAGTCTCCCCTCATATGACTTTTGGTGCAGCCCCTGCATCATTTTTGTCACCCTTCTCTGAACTGCTTCTACTCTGTGTCCTTGCAGAGATGTGGCCTCCAGAACTGGACACAGTACTCTAGATGAGGTCTCATCAATGTTCTATTCAGTGGCATCACCACCTCCTTCCTTCTGCTGGAGATACCTCTCCCTATGCACCCCAGCATTCCACTGGCTCTCTTCACAGCCTTCTCACCTTGGGAACCTTTAGATCATTAGCTATGATTACTCCCAGGTCCCTTTCCTGTTTGGTGGCCGTCAGTACCTCCCCCCTATCATGTATTCTTCCCCTGCATTTCTGTGCCCCAAGTGCATGATCTTGCACTTCTTTGCAATGAATCTTAGCTGCCACACCCTTGACTACTCCTCAAGCTTGCTTAGGTCCCTTCTCATTTCCTCTACCCCTCCTGGAGTGTCAACCGTGTTGCAGATCTTTGTATCATCTGCAAAGAGACATGCCTTCCCTTCCAGCCCCTCTGCAATGTTACTTATGAAGACATTAAACAGGACTGGTCCAAGCACTGATCTCTGCGGGACCCCGCTGGTCACCACCCTCTCTTTGGATTGAACTCTGCTAATGAGAAGATGGTTGACAAATTCAAGTGGGGGTGGGGTAAGATCAAGGGGGGTCAGAGTTAAGGGGGGGCCCACTGTAAACAATGGAAAAGGGTGCCTGCATCAAGCAGACTAGATAGACCTTATTCTACTGGCGACTTCATATGTTTGTATCTCCAGATTCTCACTTGGGTCCCTGTCTTGCTACCTCAGCTCTCTACTGTTCTGTCTTTTCCCCTCCTCATACCACCTCTGAAATTCTGACCCACGGTCTTTCTCTATTCCATGCTATGACCTCTGTCAGGCAGACTGCCTTTTCTTAAAGACTTTCCCTGCTCAGCTCTAGCCTCCCTTCCTCTCCCTCCTACACTGCCCTGAAATCTTTTCTCTATGACCACATGTTCCAGGTTTGTTCCTTCACATCTACCCCCTCCCACCCAACCATGTGCCCCTTCCTTGTGCTCTACCTTACTGGTCAAAATTACTGCTCCTTACGTATGAGTTTTACTACCCCCTCATTTTATTTTTCTTGCTCTGCCAAGGGCCATAAAAATCAACTGGAAAAATGTGTATTTAAACAATGTCTATAACTGGCTTCTTGGATGATATTCGGTAAACACAGTGGCCCCTCCAGGATTTTTAGCAGGACAGGATAACCTTTGCTGTGTTATTATAAAACATACAGTTGATAAAGTTCCAGAGATGAGTATATTGCACAGTTTCATAACTGAAATCAATCAAAGGACTTGGAAGCCACAGTTTGAAACAGAAAACATTCAGAAGTCAGTACCCAGTTAGCTGTCTTAAAGTGCTAATTACATTGTTAATAACAGCTTTTGAAAAAAATTCCAAATGTGACCATGGTATAAAAAGATGTCACTAAAGTGTGCCTAAGCAACCATGTTCCCAGTCTCAAAGCAGAGACTATCACCATGCATTCCATTTCACAGACAATTTCCTGCATATAATTTGCAACTCCTTCATTAAATCTAACAAGCAAGTGGCTAATCTATGTGCCTGACAGCTGATGGTCATTGGTGCGTTACAGAGACAGCCAGACAGATGTCATTTTATTCAATCTAAAGGGCAGGTAATTAAATTTAAAAACAAAAACAAATCAGAGGGACACAATGAAAAATGCATGTGATGTTTCACTGTGTCACTGAAGCATCATGATGTTATAAAATGTTTTTTTATTTACTCAAAATCAGAGGTATCCACTGAAAAATAAATGTGGTCTCTCAGTGTTTCATTATGTAAAATAATGAAGCATGATGACATTATAAAATGATTTTTTTAAGTACATCCTTTCTGCAGATGTTTCCAAGCTGAATAATTGTCTTCAAGGAAAAAGGGACAAAAAGTCTTTCATTTACTTTCTGCAGGCAGAAAAATATACTGAAGCATTTTTTCCAGCAACTAAAAACATTTTTAAATATGTTACCCTCACTCTTTGCTGCTGAGGTTATTTACACAAGAACATTATCTTTTACCCTAGACTTCACTTCATTTTCCTGCTTCTCCATCCCCCACTGTCAAAGCCATAATAATCTGTTAGCGGCACCACACGCTGTTGATGTGGAAGTTACTCTGATTTCATAAAATAATGATTATGACTTCAGCATGAGAAATGCAGGAGGATGACAGCAAGGCACACAAGTAAAGCAAATTAAAGAAATACTAACAGAACTGTGTGATGATGATGTTATACTTAAAATATGTGTTGCTGACTGCTGGAAAATTGCCTTGAAAGGGAACAGTCAGTTGGGTGTGAAGCTCTTAGTGCTGACTGTTCCCCTTTAAGTAATCAATGTTATTCAGGAGGCAAATGACGTGTAAATGATCACTTTTCTCAACATTACTCAGGTACTGTGCTTATCTACATCTACTTTTTTACAAACACTACTCTGCAAAGAAAACTGTAGGAACTCAATGTAGTGCAGGCTTTCTCAAAATGTCTGTGTCCTTGACTAACGGATGGCTGTTATTTTCCATCACTCTCGCATCGAGTGGTGTACTTAGAAATAATCTTTATAAAACTGCAGTTATTTATACCTTAAAGCCCTTATGCCACAGGCAGCGAATCTGCAGCACATTAAGCAAATGTTACAGTGACAGAAGCATTTTTGTGGCATGAACTGCCATGTTACACAACAGCTTTGTTTACTTGAACTACAGTTGCCATCTTACCTATCTATCCATTATCCAGTCACTATAAAATGTTTTTTTTTTCATGTCGTTCCTCATTTTTAACCACAGGAATGGTCGAGGTTCCTATTTCTTAAATGGGACAAAATTATAAAGGAAGTGGGTAATGACCACTTTCTATGATTCCTTATCAGAAATACATTTTCTTATGTAACTCCTCAATGGTCCTTCTGGGAACACTTCACAACTGAGATGGGCTTCTCCTGGAAGAGCAGCATTACATGTTGTCCAGTACATGATCAGCTTGAGAACAGATTGCCAACTGCTTCCTTTCAAGCAACTGTTGAACTACATGATTTACAACCAAACAACAAAGGAAATCCAAACAGTTGTTTTTAGTGATTAGACCCAGTTCACTTTGTTTTTAGGGTTGTGGGCAGAGCCTACAGCAGCCTTATTGGGATTGGATTGTAGCTCTAAAAACGACTGATCGTGGAACTCCTTTTTTGGACATTTGGGGGGCAGGGTAAGTGCTTGGTTTCCACACTGTCTGCATTTAGTCCTGGTGAATGGTAAGAGACTACCAGAACTGGGGACTATAGCATTTTGTTTATCTAGAGTGACAGGTTGCATGCTCACACACACATGTACTCTGACTAAATAAATTCAAGAGGACTGAATTAGCGGCATGCCAGTTTTTGATGATTGTGACTGAACAGCACTACACGGCGCCAACAAGAAAATAAGGTCCCAACTACAAATTCGCTCGCAAAGTGAGTGTAGAATTTTGCTGTTAATATAGAAGACAGAGCTTTGTCAGCAGGACTGACCTGTGGGACAGCCAAAAGCTGTGATACAGGCTCCAGTCTGGCTGCAATCCCTGTTTCTTGAGCACAATCTTTATTTTTATTTTTTAAATAAGCCTCTGTTTTAATTTTGTACATCAAAAGCGGTATAGACCTTTTGGACTATTTGCCTTGGTGTGTGTCTTGCAGTACAATCTGAGTTTGAAGTTTATTACTGCTGCTTAAAAAGGGGCTAGCCTAATTTTAACTTTGGTACTATTTTAAAACTTGTTGCTCCTATTGTCTTTGTAGCTGGGACTCCTGGAATTAGTCAGGAGATCTTCCGTGACTTCCGGGTCCCAACTACAAATTCGACCGCAAGGGAGCAGAGCGAGTACGGATGCGCTTGAGACCGCACGTATCACGCAAGTACGTCAAGCGTGTCCAGCGGTTTCCAGCAGATACAGCGGCTCAATCTAGTCCACCTCAGTTGCAACAGGTAACTGTTCCCCAGTTTGATGTTGTTGAGGCTATAGTGTTATTTAAAATAAATACCACTTTACAGGATACTTGCTGTGTTGATGATGGCGCTAGTTCAGGATGAAATGAATACCCTAACGCTTAGTACTGGCCAGATCATTGTAATCTGTAGGGCGTGTAACCATGTGTTACATGATGCCACCTTGTCCTCCAGCCTACTTATAATAGTTAATTGTCCTTATTGTTCTGAAATTAAAAATCTGAAAGCAGAAATAAACTCTTTGATAAAAGAGCTTAAAGTGGCAAAAGATATGAGAGCTTTAGAATTGTTTGTTGATGATATGGTCAGGACTCTTCCATCTTCCAACATGGAGGTTTTGCCAGCAGTAAATATTACAACTGTCAATCCTTTGCCAGGTACATCATCAACTAACAGTATAGCCTCAGTCTTGTATACAAATGTAGAGGTTGTGGGAAAGGCTCTTTCCCTATCACATAATACCAATTCAAAAGATTCACACCCTGCTCAAAAAAGAGCAAGGGAGAGTGCTAATGAAATAGATGCAGGTGATGGTTGGGAATCAGCACCTAAATGCAAATACAAAAAAGGCAGAAGAACAGATTTAGTTCATCCAGTCCAAATCAGTATTTCACCTGAAAGTACTACATCACAATTGTCTTTCTGCTCAAGAAATAGATTTGAGCCTTTATTAACTAATCACTTAGAATCTCCCCAGATCTCACATGTTTCAGATACAGCTTTACCAACTATCTTTATTGGTGATTCAATAATAAAATACATTAATTCCCATTTTGTAATAACTACACCAACCAAATAACAGTTCATTGCTTTCCAGGTGCCAAAATTGAGGACATTACTGCCAGAATTGATTTGTTAATAACTGAACCCTCAAATGTAATTCTACATATTGGAAAAAACAACATAGGTTTCTCTCATGAGAAGGACATATGTAGTGATATAACTGAGCAAGGGAAATTACTAAAACAAAAAAACTGTAAAGACTTTTTCTCTAGTATCCTTCCAATACGTAGGGCCAGACAAGAAATGAACAATACAATCGAACGCATTAACGCCAGACTAAAAAACTGGTGTTCATATGAACACAATGACTTTATTAGTTACTGGAATGTTTTTAGTAGAAATCTGAACCTGTATGACAGAGATGGGTTGCATCTGAATAAATTTGGAGTTCATGAACTTTGTAAACAATTTCAAGTCTCAATTCCTACTTTTAAGTTAAACTGGTAAATGTGGGGGGAAAGACAGGTTACTCACCTCTAACAGTAGTTCTAGGAGTGGTATATGTTGTTTATTCACACTCTTTGGTATGTCCCCTTCCACTTTAAATCTTGCCAGAAGTCTTCAAGCTGGCTCCTCCCACCCACCTGGGTGATATAACCCTCAGCTCCGCCCCATGACACCAGATCTTAGCCCACTGCAAGCCAGGTGTTGTGCATCTGCAGCCGGGGAGGCTGGGTGGGTCTGTGAGGATGAACAACATATACCACTCCTAGAACTACTGTTACAGGTGAGTAACCTAATTTTCTAGGGATGTGGATATGTTGTTCATCCACACTCTTTGGCAGACTCCTAGCAGTTCTCCGGGAGGAGGGAGGCAAGGCACACACCCCCTACTTAGGAAATATAGATTGGAGAACTGAGGCCCCAAAACCAGCATCCTGGTGTGACTCAAGGTCAATGTTGTAGTGGGTGATGAAGGTGCTTGCTGACTTCCAGGTAGCAGCCCGGCAGATTTCCTGGATAGGGATGTCCCTGGAAGCAGCCACTGATGCAGCGGTATGGCTTATCCCTCTGGGAGGCTCCTTGCCCACCAACTCACAGCACAGACTAATGCATGATGTGATCCATCTTGCAATCGTCCGCTTTGTTGCAGGTCTGCCAGAAGCAGCTTCAGTGTAGGTGACAAACAGCTGGCAAACCTCTCCCCGAATTTCTGCTGTCCTCTCCTTGTAATAGGAGAGAGCTCGACTCAGGTCCAAAGTATGGAGTCTGTACTCGGCCTCCGAGGTGTAGCTGGGGTAGTAAACCGGTAGAGTTAACACCTGGTTAAGGTGAAACTCTGACACCACCTTTGGAAGGAATTTCGGATGGGGGCATAGGACAACCTTGTCCCTGTGGAAGATCAGATAAGAGGAGTCCACCGAAAGTGCCTGGAGCTCCCCTTTCCTTCTGGCAGACATGCTAGCCACCAGGAAGGCCGTCTTCCATGACAAGTGTGACAAAGCACACTTGTGCATTGCTTCGAATGGCTTGTCCATGAGCTTTGCCAGTACCAGCAGAAGATCCCACGGAGGTGGAGGTTCACGCACTGGAGGAGATATGTGATTCAGGCCTTTGAAAAAGCACCCAACCACCGTCTCCTATGCCAACGTCGACTGACCAGCCCACGCCCGGTAAGCAGAGATGGCTGCCAGGTGCACCCTGAGGGTCGATGACCACAGACCCCCTTTGGAGAAAGACCAAAGGTAGTCAAGAATGTTAACCACAGGACAGGATAAAGGGTACAGGCCCTTGCCCTGACTGCAAATGGAAAACCATTTCCATTTGAAGGCGTAACATTTCCTGATCGATTCCTTCCTGGATGCCTCCACCACAGTGTAGACATCCTCGGAGAGACCCAAAGCCTGGAACTCTAGCCGCTCAGGTACCAGGCTGTGAAGTGCAGGGATTGAAGGTCCGAATGGAATACCTTCTCCTGATTGAGAGATAACAGGTCCGGGCATGCCGGAAGCCACTCTGGGGGCCTGCAGCTGAGGCTGAGGAGATTTGGATACAAGAACTGGTGCAGCCAGTTTGGGGCTACCAGGATCACCTTCGCCTTGTCCCTCCTCACCTTGAGGGGCACCTCATGGATCAAAGGAGATGGAGGGAACGTGTAGAGGAAGCCTGGGGTCCATAGCCTCGAGGAGGCATCCCCCTGCAGTGAGCCCTGCTGAGGGGGGCGGGCATGGAACAGCCTCAGCTTGGTGTTGTCCCTGGAGGCAAACAGGTCCACCATCGGTTTGCCCCAGTGGGAGAACAGGCTGTAAGCTACCTCTGGATGGAGAGACCACTCATGTGATGTCTCGCCTAAGCTGCTGACAGCATCCGCCAGATGGCTTGAGGCTCCTGCCACGTGGATGGCTAGGAAATCTGCCTCCAGACGGCTTACGAGGGTCCAGATGAAAAAATTACTCACCTTAGTATTTGTTTCTTCTAATGGAGTCTTGCTGTATTTTGACATATGCAGTTAGCCCCAGCACTTGAACTGCCCCGGAGAGTATTGCTCATGAGACTCTGACGGTTACACTTTGAAGTGCTGCAGAAAGAGGTTTGAAACAAGCCCGAGCTCAACGTTCTATGCTCATACATAGAGTTAACTCTTTCCTCTCTAGGGCAGTTCAAGTGCTGGGGCTAACTGCATATGTCAGAATACAGCAAGACTTCATGTTGTTTGAAGTGGAGTGCCTCCCTGCACAGCAGACGGGAGTGTGTGCCGCGCTGTTTGTTGAGGTAATACATGGTCGTGGTATTGTCCGTCTGAACTTGAACCACTTGACCCCAGAGCTGAGGAGCGAAAGCTGATAGTGCCAGTCTGACTGCTCTGAGCTCCAATAGGTTGATGTGGCATCGGGACTCCTCAGGGGTCCACAGCCTATGGACCCTTTTGTTCCCCATGTGGGCTTCCCAGCCCATGAGAGAGGCATCGGTCGTAAGGATGACCGTTGGCTTGGGGCGGACAAATGGGATCCCTTCCTGCAACCGGTCAGGGGTGGGCCACCAGTGGAGAGCGTCCCACATCTTCTGGGTTACAGTGATCAACTGGTCGAAATGACCATGGCACTGAGTCCACTGGGCGGCCAGCTCCCATTGGAGGCAGTGCATGTGCAACTGGGACTAACGGACCACTGAGGTGCATGCCGCCATGTAACCCAGAAAGCACAGGAAGTCCCAGGTAGGGCGCAATTGCCCAACCAGAAATGATCGGGCAAAGGAAGAGAGAACCTCCACCCCGTCCTCCGGAATTCAAGCTCTGAGTTGACGAGAGTTGAGCTCTGCCCTGATGAAGCCCATCACCCGAGAAGGCATGAGTTCCGACTTGGCCTCATTGATCAGGAGGCAGAGCTGGGAGCAGGTCTGGAGGGCCAAATCCCTGGAACTTTCCACCTCCTGTTTGGTGGAACCTGTTAGGAGCCAATTCATCGAGGTAAGGATAAATCCTGACGCCCCCCCCGATGCCTGAAATGGGCCGCCATTAATTTGGTGAAAACCCATGAGGCCGATGACAGTCCGAATGGCACGGCTCGGAACTCGTACAGGGTCCCTTCGACCCTGAAGCAGAGGAACCGCTGATGCGATCGACAGATTGGGACATGAAAGAACATGTCCAGCAGATCCAGTGAACAGAACCACATGTTTCACTCCAAGGATAGTATGATCTGGGACACAGTGACCATCTGAAAGGTGCGTGACCTGAGATATTGATTCAGGTCGTACAGATCTAAAATGGTGTGCCAGCCCCCCATCTGCTTGGGTACCAGGAAGTACCTGGAGACAAAGCCTGGGCCTGCTAGAGGATCCGCCACTGGAGCTACAGCCTGCTTGAGGAGGAGCTGAGCAATGTCATCTCGGAGAGCCGACTGAGTCTGAGCGGATACTCTTTCCTCCCAAGGGGCGCAGGCTCAGCTTGGAGGGTACTGCTCGAATTCCAGAGGCAGTCCCTGACCAACCACTTCAAAAACCCACCTGTCCGAAGTGACAGAGGACCAGGTGGAAAGGAAGTGGCAGAGCCGGTCCCCCATGGGAGGACCCAGAGCTGGCGTGACAGAAGAGGGGTCGGCAGCCCCCGGCCTGTCACTGAGCAGGCTTGGAGGAGGATTCAGGACCGCAACCTCAAACTCCTTTACGGGCTTGGGAGGGACCGGGTTTGGGCTGGGGGTGCCAAGCTTGAGCTTGCTACTGTTGCTGATGCTGCTGTCCTCCTTGAAAGGAGGACTGCTGAGCTGCAGGGGAAGAATGCCGAAAAGGCTTCTTCTTTTTCTTCTGCTGGTTCTTGCCCGAGGAACCCTTGGCAGAAGTAGCGTCCAAGGTGGCACTGGACTTTTCAATGCACTGAAGGTGACCAGCCACTCCCGGGCCGAACAGGTCGGTCCCTAGGAAAGGCACATCAGCTAGTTTGTGCTGAGTATCCGCTAGGAAGGAGGAGAGCCTCAGCCAAGCCCTGGGCTGTCTGGAGCTGCTGTTTGGCAACAGCTCGGCCCCAATCCCGGACCTGCTTGACCGTGGTCTGCATGTCCGCGGGGAGATGTGAGAGGACTTCATCCAAAGACCCTAGGAGGACGTGGGAGAAGTGTGCCATGATGACGGATGAACTTGTCTGACGAAGGCCCAAGGCAGAAGCCATGTAAACCTTCCTGTCTGAATGGTCCAAAAGCTTGGACTCTTTCTCAGGAGGTCGGTCAGTACCGGCCGAACTGCCAGCACGCCTGAACACAAAGGCGGTCACCAGGCTCTCGGTCGAAGGGTGCTCTGTGAACCCCGAAAAGGACCCCATGGGCACCGCATACTTGCGGGCCATGCAGGCAGATGGAGCTGGACAAGAGGCAGGGTGCTGCCAAAGTTCAAGAGCCGGGCCCACCATGGCCTCGGCCAAAGGAAAGGCCTCTGTCCTCCGTCAGGGTATCCCCTCTCTTGAGGATGTCCGTGAGAGGGTACTCTGCCTTTTTCTGGATTGGCTCCAAGGGCATCCCTGTGGACTCAGAGTGAGGTGGAGAATGCCCTGGAAAGATGAAGGACCTTCCTCCATCTCTACCCCACCAGCTGATTCACCATCCTCAGTATGAGAAGGCCAGTCACATCCGAATCTGAGGAATCCGGATATAATGGTCGACCGCCCAGGTCACCTTCGACCCGCTGAGGGCGGTCCGGGGTGACAGTGACCGACAGATGCCGGGGGAGCCCGGAGTCCAGCCTATCTTCCTTGGAAGGAGCCCCTCCCACAGGCTGCTTGGGTGGTGGTTCCACCACGATCTGTGGAGAGACTAGTTTAGGCAGAACCAGAGGTTTTTCCAGCTCCATGGGCAGGGGAACCGACTTGATCAGCTCCGATGGAGTCGGCTTCGGACCAGGAGGCGAAAGCTAAGTAATGGCCGGGGTGGAAGCCGGGGTTGGCTTGTGCCAGGTCAAAATCAGCTGCTGCCACATGAGGTCCTCGTAGCGCTGACAGAGTTTCCGCCAGAGCCTCTCCTCAACCAAGGAGGACGACGATGACCGATGGCATCACCTCCTTTTAGAGCGTTTATGGCTCTTCCTCTGCTTTTCGGTCGAGGGAGTCTGAGACCTCAATCGAGATCGGACAGCACTCGGGAGACACCGACGGGACCGGTGATTTCCCAGGGCCGAGGACCACTTCCTCGATGGGAGTCCCAGCAGGCTGGGTCTCCTCACTGGGGAAAGTCAGAATTGGAGTTTGATTGAGAGAATCATCAACCGGAGTCGGTGATAAAGTATCAATTGGATCAATGATGATTTCTACATCGTCGATCGACTGATCAGTCGACTGACAAGACGGCAAAGCCGAGAAGCCAGCGGCTGAAGAAGCAATCTCGACCAAAGTCGAGACAGCATGTTCTTGGGACCAAGATCTCTCCCATTCCCAAGAGCGTCTTTGTCAGGACGAAGATGATCCTGGATCCTTCTCCCGCTTATGGGATCTAGAGGAGTGCATGCCGGCAGGACCCTCTCCCTTGGCAGAGAGAGACTGGCACAACTCTCAGAGGGAACCCGAGAAGGTGGAACCCAGGCTGAGTGGAACAAAGAAGCTCTGAGTGGTTTCTGCAGCCCAAGCTGCTTCCTCTTTGAATGCTTGCATCCATTCCAATTGCTTGGCGTATCCCGCAGCCACGGAAACCACCCACGGAGCCTCCTTGGATTTCATCGGAGGGTTACGTTTCTCCAGCCTCCCCAACTTCAGACGTGCGAGATGGTCATCGAGGACATTGGGATGGAAAGCGAGACACAAATCGCATTTCGAGGTGTCATGGTCGACACCGAGACAATAAACGTACATGGTGTGGGGATCGGTGCGTGACATCTTCTGGCCGCAAGGGCACTGATGAAATACGGGGGAAGACTTGTCTTCCATAATCGAAGAAATGGAGTCGTGATCACTAATGCGAACTATATGGATTTTCGGAATAACCAAAGGTTTTAGAGCCAGGGTCTGTAAAATGTGTGAGCATGAGGGAGGCAACCTGAATCTTCCAACAGAAAGGAAAATCTGACATCATGGGGCGGAGCCGAGGGTTATACCACCCAGGTGGGTGGGAGGAGCCAGCTTGAAGACTTCCGGCAAAATTTAAAGTGGAAGGGGACATGCCAAAGAGTGTGGATGAACAACATATCCATGTCCCTAGAATATATCTTTCTTAAATTCTAATTCATCTGTGAAGGCTTTTCAACAACCCTCAAATCAGGAATTAAAAATTCAGCTAATTAACGCTTGTAGCCTAGGTAATAAGTTTGAAGATTTGTTAATCAGAGTAAAAAATGATAATCCAGATATTGTAGGTATTACAGAAACATGTTGGCCAACTGATATGGCCTGGGAAAAGTCCATTCCTGGTTACAATCTCTTCTATTAAAGTAGATCAACTAAGAAGGGAGGGGAGTTGCACTATTTGTCAAATCCAGTATTAGTGCAAGTAATATCTCCAAGAAAATCAAATTAAATAACTCTATTGAATCCCTCTGGGTGAACATATAAACTCCCCATAACAACCTCTCTCTTGGGTTATGCTATAGGGCACCTAACTCTGACAAACTACTTCTTAATGGGATTATTGATGAAATATCAGCAGCCTCTGATTTAGGAAACATTATATACGTATGTGTATATATATATATATATATATATATATATATGTATATATGAGGGACCTAAATTTAGGAGACATCAATTGGGAAAACAAATCAGCAATTTCAAGAACCTCTAAGGGCTTTCTTTCTGCTTGTGAAGAACTGAATTTGATGCAATATGTAAAGACCCCTACACGTGGAACAAATATTCTGGACATTGTTCTTGGTAGTGATATTTTAAATATCTCAAACTGCACTACTTTAGCTCCTTTAAGAAACAGCGATTATTGTGCAGTTTCCTTCAATCTAAGATTTAATGTTCTACAATCAACCAAAATAACAGAGATATTTACATTTCATAAAGCAAACCTAGTTGCTATTAATACACATTTAAATAATATTGACTGGTATGCATTACTGAATTCTAATTATGTTGAATTAATGTGGCAGTCCTTCAAAGAAACTCATAGATACGGCTAACAAATTTATACCTAAAATAAAGAAAAGAAAATCCAGTCTTAATCCTAAATGGTTTTCTAACAAACTAAAAAGAATTGTAAGAAAAAAGAATAAACTATTAAAAAAATATTCTAACAATAAATGTGAAAGTTTAAGGTTGGCATTTAAAAAATATAAAAAAAAAATGCAAAAAAGAGATTAGAAAGGCAAAATTAGAAACAGAAAGGTATATCGCCTCCCAGGCAAAAAAAGGAAATGGCAAAATATTATTTAATTATATTAATGCAATTAAAAGGCAAGAATGTCATGTAGATCCACTGCATATTAACAACTCAATTATATCTGATCCTAAGGAAATGGTGGAGTTATTTAATCTACAGTTCTGTAAAGCTTTTAGTACATCATCCAGAGATAATTTTGCTTTTCCAGTACATAATAGCATTGATATTCCTATCGAAACCATCAAAAATAAATTGAATGACATAAAAAGAGGTTCATCCCCTTGACCCGATGATATCTCGGGAGATATTCTTTATATTATGAAGGACTACATTAGTGTACCCCTAAAATTGATATTCGATAAAAGTTTAGACTTGGGTATTGTGCCTTTAGACTGGAAGGAAGCAAATGTTATCCCCTTATTCAAGAAAAAAGGAAATAAAAATACACCAGATAACTATCGTCCAGTAAACATAACCCCTATTATAGGTAAAATATAGGAGAAAATTATAAAAAATAATTTAACAGCCTTTATGGCTGAGCTTGATTCAAGCCAACATGGTTTTGTAAAAAGTCGTTCTTGCACAACCAATTTACTGAGTTTTTATGAATATGTTAGTGAGAACCTGGATAAGAGAACACCACGCGATGCCATCCTCTTAGACTTCAGAAAAGCATTTGATTCTGCTCCGCACTGGGACCTGATACACAAGCTCCACACAAACAATATCAACCCTTTGTACACATGCTGGATAGCTGACTGGCTAAAGAATAGGAGCCAGAGGGTAGTAATTGATGGCCATAAATCCTCTTGGATTTTAGCAGAAAGTGGTGTCCCTCAGGGCTCAGTACTGGCCCCTGTTATCTTTCAAATATTTATATTTGATTTGTCAAAATACATCCATAGTAATATCATAAAATATGCAGAAGATTGCTAACATATGCAACTCGGTAGTAGATTCTGAAATCATCCAAAAGGATCTTAACATGCTTGAGGCCTGGTCCATCAAATGGAGCATAAGATTCAATATGTTTAAATGCTGCACCCTGCACTTTGGGAAGCACAATCAAAAAAGCCAATACTTCCTTTACAATGAAGCTATATCAGATAAAAATAGTGAAAGAGACATAGGCATCACTGTTGATACAGATCTAAATTTTAACTCACATTACAAAAGTTTTCAGTAAAGCAAACTCTACATGGTGGGCAATTAAACATTATTTTACCTCTAGGGACCCAGGTATTCTTTTATCACTTTGTCGAGCCTATGTCAGGCCTCATTTTGACTTTGCTTCTCAGTTGTGGAGTCCATATAAACAAAAAGACATAGAAGTGAGAAGATTCAGAGAAGAATAACTAAGCCAATTTCTATCAATAAATCCCTATCCTACAACAAAAGACTCTCTGCTTTTAATCTTATGCCCTTGGAACAAAGGCGACTTAGGGGCAATCTACTGTTCACAAGAGACACTATTATGGATACGTCTTTGACAAACAAATGTGGATTAGATGTCAAACAAACAGCAGTTAATACTCAAGGACACCCACTTCAACTGATGAAAAAGAAATGTATCTCCAAAAAAAGGGCCTATTACTTCTCGCATAGAGTTATCAGACCATGGAACAAACTATCCTTGTCTGTTGTAATTAGTGAAAGTAAGGCCACATTTAAAAGTAGACTGAATAGTTTTCCCTGTTCAAATAAAATACTATCATGCTATATGTAAGTATAGGAGCCGCATGGGCTATTAGCCTTTTGCTCCTTTCTCATCCTTAGTATGATCCTTAGTAAATTGCTATCTGAAATGTTTATCCAAAATAATATTTGAATTAAACTATGGAAAAAAAATTTTAATAAAAGATGTTTTCCATATTTGACCATTGCTTCATAATAGTAATATAATATTACTTCAATATGTAGTATGCATTTTAAATATTTAACTTGTAAATACTGTTTAAACTTGTTGTTATGACCATGTCATGTACAACAGCAAAAATAATCTCTTTCAAAATAAAAACTCAAAAAGGGAATCTGTTTGTATTGGAGATAGAGATATTGTAAATTTATAGCTTGCCAGTGATGCTGGTAAAAATCTGGGAATGTCACTCTTCCCGAAGCTTTGCAAAGTTCCCCAACCTCAAGTCAAGTTCACTACCAATTTCTGAATATTAAAAAATAGCGCGTTCACTCTGTGAAATCAACTTTCGGGACAAGTGAACAAAATGACACTGGCACTCTTCATGAGGAGGGGTCTCAAAAAGGCCATGTTGAAAATTTGGTGCAATACCTCCAAAAAATGGGCAAGTTACACCTGGGTATTATATAATTTCTATGCACATTTGTAAGTCTGGTCATTTGGTAGCTCTTCACAGCGCTATCGGCTCTGGCTAGAGTTTGTTGTTTGTGCACTGATATTTCTCTCCTCCTAAAGGGTTTTCTGGGCATTCCTTTGGCTACTAAACCTCTCCCATTTAGGATAAAGCTCTATGTTGCCCCTTAACCTATCACTGCAACTCTCCTTTAAATACTTGCAAATTTAACTCCTGCAGGAGAGCACAGCTCATTTAGGCTCTTGCCAGGATGCATTTGGTGAGGCATGAGGCACAGCAGCCTCTCTGCAGCTCCAAGGGATGTGTGGGGCATAGTGCTGCCATCTGCTCATGCTACACCGTTCACATTTTCACTACTATTTCTCTCATCCCAACTTGAGTACTAATCCCTGCCCACCATCTCGGCTTCTGCAAGCTGCCCCAACTGCCACCAGAGTAATTTCTGAATCAACAGGGGCAAAGCAACACAAAGGGCCCCCCCCTCTGCCAAGCAATACAGCGTCCTGTAGAACACTAGAGCCCCCTCCTGCTGGCTGTCATGGCATTCCCAGCGTGAGACATAACCTTAGAATGCCGGCATGGCAGGCTGCTCCCCAAGCCACCTTCTACTGGGCTAGCCTAAACCTTACCTTCTGAACATGTCTGGCACTATCTTTAGCATGATTACATTATAGAAATTATTTAAAAAACTAAAAAGTTTAAACTTTCAGCATGGGAAGGAGACAGGTAAAGGTGAGTTGTAGTAACTTTAATTCTGGTTCTTCCTCTGAAAAAAATCTCTCTAACTACATTTGTATGTGTCCAGCCATAGTTTGGAACTTCCATCCACACTGAAAACTAAAATGTTTGGCCCAGTCCTTAAGGGTCAATTGATGTATACAGTACATTGTCTTATATAATTATTATGCTTTGAGGTTTTGCAAACATATTTAGTTTTGCATACTTCTGTTATTCCTGTACAATACTGGCTGTTTGTATAGTAAGCACATGTTTTTAATCTGGGTCACTCCTAAAAAAATGAACCCAATTCAATGGAGCTAACCCTGTTATCAATCTAAATGAAAATATTGTTAGCTAGTAATCATAGTTCAGACAATGCAGCTGGCCAGGCTCAGTAGTCTCTTAGACACAGAAAAAGCCACGCTTGGGTTGCAGGATCAAAGTGCTCATAAGATTTCATTTCACAAGACAGGAGCACCATACACTGCCAACATTTCACACAAACTCCCTGTGTACTTTGTCAAAGATCTGACAAACAGTAGGAGGCACCAAGAGGGCAGCAGGTTGCAGAGGCAGCTGGGGAGAGGCACAGTGACAGGGACTAAAATCGCAGAATCACCCACCGCCTATGTCCACAGGAGCAATGAGAATGGCCATGCAGTTGACCAAGTAATCATCAACGGCAGGGATGGCAAAGGTTGCTGAAATAATTAAGAGGCAGCAACCAAAACAACAGTGCTATTGTTGATAGCACCAGTCGGCCGAGTTGACGAAGAAAGTGATGACAGGACAGTGTTCAATGATGACGCACTGGGAACAGGCTGCAAACCACTGACAGTGAGTAAGCCAGAGCCTGCACCCAACCTTGGTGTTTGCATGTTGGGTGACCGACAACGCAGAATGAAACTTGCCTCACAGGATTCAGCAGCAGTCTGGATTGGGAGGGACAGTCTGAATGTTTGCAAAGATGCTCCATCGAAGGGGCCTTGATCAACTTCTACTTCAACAAAAGGCATTTTGTCCATGAAGGTGACCGCATAGCCACCTGACAAGGAGACCTGTTGGGTTCTCAAGCAGCAGATAAGGTACAGTGAACCAGAGATTCCAGGTCAGACTCCGACACTGTCCACTTGGTGTTCTCCATTTTCTGCTTGAAAGGCATCTTCACGTGGCCTGGTTAAAGCCTTCACAAATGACACAGTTCTTCAGGCAATGCAAAAGGCCCAGGCAGCAAACACAAAGTGTATGAGCCTTGTCCCTAAACATCTTAAGGATGCATCAAAAGAAGCAAAAAAACAGAAGCTTCCTCAGCAAGGCTGATGATGGAATGCAATCATAATAAAAGTAAAGTAAACTGTAAGGTCAATGACCAAAATCAGCAGAGGTATTTTGCTCCATCTGATGAGCAGATGAATGCAGGAGAAATAAAACTAAGGAGGTACAGGGCTCTTCACCTTAAATAAGCAGCGTCAACATACATCAACGTGGGTGACTCCAGCATGGCAAACATTTCTGAGTGACCCTTATGTTGACATTTTACAATTCCAAAGGGGTGGCTCTATAGAGGGATATGTCTTCTAAGAAAATCTAGCCTAGCAGAAACCACAGAAACTATTGGACCCATCCACTGAAAAGGGCAAGAAAGTATGTCACATATGTGGGAGACTGAAAAGTGAATGTGCAAACATATCAGAGCCATACAAACTGCACCAGAACAAGCCACCACTGACCACTCTGTCCTTCTGGTGCACTGTGCGGGGAAGACGCTTTACTAGGTCTGCAGCTGAGACACACAGTGAGCTGAACACTACAGCCAATGGGAAGACTACTGTCTAAATATGGAAAAAATTCAGAAGCAACAGGTGACGCTAAAGGCTTAACAGTTACTCTTCCAAGCACAAGACTAAGATTCCAAGTAACCACTGGCAACTATATTGGGGTTACTATGAAGGATTCCCACAAAACAACCTCCTGGAAAGAGGCAGAAGTCTTAAACACTCATCAAACGGTGGTCCAGCCAAAGACCCTGTGGGAATTAATAAGAGTTAACTGTGAAGACCTATTCAACTGGAACAGTAGTGTAGTCACAAGAGGAGGTGGAGGCTAGTTGGTGGAATGGTCAAGTGGGACACAAGGAAGTTTTACTTCACAGAGAGGGTGATGGAGCCATTGAACAGACTACTGGCAGAAGTACTAGAGGCAGGGACTATAAATGGGTTCAAACATGGAAGGGACAGTTTTAAAGGACTGATAATTCCAGAAGGAGGAGTTAAGGAGATGGGGGACTAGAGGGATGGTTTGAGGTTGAAAAACCCCCTAAGACATTAGGACGGGGGCGAAGGTAGAGCAAAATTATGTGCCGTAACTGTATATCTTCCTGAGAATCTTCCCCATTCATAACTGGTGGGTCAAAGCCAGAGGCGCGGGAGCATTATCTTTAAGAATTTTGAGCTGAGGGAGCCAACGTCAGGGACAGCACTGCCCACAAGGTAGCCCTCAGTTCTGCTCACTAGAGAGGAGATAAAAGGAGAAGAGAACAAAATGAAGGGAGAGGACGAAGAGCCGAAGGGATAGAATAAGGAAAGGAAGTGGAGAAAACCATAAACGCCTAAAGAAGGACAGAGATAGAGACAGAGAGAGAGGAAGGGTATTGTTGGAGGGTTTGGGTGGTGCTGGGGGCACCAGAGCCTCCGAGGGACCTAGAGAACACAACAGGTAAAGGAGAAGAGGAGAAGATGGTGTTGGGGGGAGACAGAGACACTTGGTTCTCCTCAGAAAGCCTGTAAGGACAGTTACCTAACCCTAAGGGACCTGGGGGTGGCAGAAAAAAGAAGCAGTAGGAGCACACGAAGACCCAAGGAGAGTCTCCTGAGTCACAGGTAGACAAAGAATAGCTGTGCACTCATCTTGTTCCTCTGCTTACTCTGTCCCCAGATTTTATTTTTTTGTTTATTTGGCAGGATAACCAAAATGGAAAAAGAAGAAAATGAGTTGTGAAGGGCTTGGTACAGCCAAAGAACTTGGCTTGAGTGCAACAACTCTTACCACTGAGTCTGAGACAGAGCTAGCCTCACAAGCTCCCCAGAGCTGTGGGATCACCCTGACCATCAAATATTCAAACCAAATGTCCCCTACTGGGCATCAAAAGAACAAAAAAAAAAAAAGGGTAAATAAGGGAACTGTGTCTCCCTCTCTCCCTAATGTAGAGGGAAGAGTCCGAAGCCTCCCTCCTGCAGGCAGCAGGGTAACTCCCCCTTTTTTTTTAAAGACCAATAGGAAAAAAAATGGAGAGTAGGAGAGATGGAAATGTCCTCCTAAACAGCCTTGGGGACGCCAAGGTATTACGCTGTATAGGTGTTACAAAATGATAGATAGAGAAAGGACAAGATAGAAACTTTTAAGTACCTCAAGGGAATCAACAAAGTCCAGGAGGATAGCATCTTTCAGAAAAAGAGATGTGTAAGAACAAGGGGGCACAATTTAAAGTTAGAGGGGGGGACAGCTCAGGGGTAATGTGAGGAAATTCTTTTTCATAGAGGGAGTGGTGGATGCATGGAACCGCCTTCCTGGAGAGGTTGTGGGGTCTAAAACAGTGGGGGGAATTCAAACATGCATGGGACAGACATAAGGCAGTTATAGTGGGGAGTTGCAGGAAGTAGGCTGTTAGTTAACTAAAATCTGCAACTTATCCAATAGGTAGGAAAATGGGCAGACTGGGTGGGCCAAGTGGTCCTTATCTGCCGTCAAAGTCTATGTTTAAAATGAGGCGCTGTAAGGGAGGATTTGGGAAGATCCCTCGATCATAAAACTGGAAAACAAGGGCACCCCTAAGGGAGCGAATAGAGCACTAGGGCTCTGGCAAGAGAGCGGGACCAGATGTTGCCCTATAAGGAACGGAGCTAAGGTTGGGATAACCATGCTCTAGAATGTTTATCTCTCTGCATCACTCAAGGTTTGCTACGGAGAAATATACCCTGTGAATAGGCCATGGAAAAGGAGGGAAGTGGTACACCCCAGAAGTCTGGTCCCGAGGGGGATGGAGGGAAGGAAACAGTTGTGAATGGTGAAGATGCTCAGAAAGATTTACAGTTATGGTAAGTACATTATTTTGCTATCTTACCTGAGTCAGTCTTCACCATTCACAACTGGTGGGTCAGAGTACCAAGCTACCACCCTTGGTGGTACCTGGCAAAACTCTGATGGAATTGATCCCGCAGCCTCCTGTGGGGGAAAAAACATAAGGAAGCAGGGGTACCTTATGGGTCTGGCTGGACCCTGATTGGTCAGCTGACAGTGGGCTCCCATTGCCAAGGAGGAGGGGAAGGTGCCCTGATAGCTCGCGCCTGACCCTGCGGGAGAAAAAAATGGGCCCCCTGGAAAGGCGAGGCAATCACCCTACACCAGGCCAAGGCTGACAACTGTGAGAGATGAAGCCATGCCATTCGCCTAATGCAGACTGCTGTTCCCACCAACCTGGAGGCTACCGTGTTGGTGGCACACAATGCCCTCGCCTGGTGTCTCGCTAGTTCCAGGCCCCCTCTTAGAAAGGGCAATGGCTTGTTGGGTTGCTTCGCTATCAGGCAGGGATGCAAGGATCTGCCCAAGCATCGCCCACAGGCACCTGGCACAGGCTACCTGGTGTGCCTAGTGCACTGAAATGCACATAAGGAGTCGCACCACTGAGAAAAGCCTTCTACCCTAATGGACAAACTCAGCCGAGTCGGACTCGGGGGGGGGCAGTTGCAATGGGGGCAACGATGTCCAGAGGGAGTGTCCAGTAGCTCCAAACCTGAAGTGGGGTGGTGCATAACTCCTGAAGATCGGGGGGGGAGGGTACTCAATACCTGCACTGGCAGTCCCTTGGGGCTGGAGAAGAGGCAGAGGGGGTGCTGCCAGGCACTGTGCGACTCCTCCATGAATGGTTAAGGCCACAGAGGGATCACGATGGATTCAGAGCCTTGCTCACTGACACCAGAAATGAAAATTACGTACCTACCGTAATTATGATCTTTCTGTGTATCTTCACCATTCATCACATGTGGGTACTCGGCCGGAGGTCAGGACCTCGAGGGAGCTTTTTTTTTTTTGGTAGGTGGAGCCGACGAGCTCTCGGTGTTGCCCTCGAGGCCGATGTTCTACGCGGCACTTGCGGGTTGGCCGTTAGGCGCCGTCGACTCCACCTGCCTGCCAGTTCTGAGTCGCCAGAGAGGTGAGGAAAAAAGAGGGTGGGACAAGCGAGTCCAAGGGACAGAAAAAGGAAAATATATAAAAACCAAAATGAGAAATAAATGACTGAAAGGACAGAGCAAGAGAGAGAAACAAAATGCTAGGGATACTGGGAAGGGGGCCCCAATCTCTGGAAAACAGAAAAGGGTGGGAGTTAGGGAAGGATAGGGAATTTTTGAGATATAGATGTTTAGCATGAGAGGGGGAACAAAATGCCAGAACATGTTTATTTATTTAGTTAAACATCAGTTTAGAAACCTTTGAGCCAGAGGCTCATTTACAAAGGTACCTCGTCACAAAGAGGACATCAGAACAGTAGTACAAGGGACACAGTACTTACAAACAAAAAAGTTACAGTTCAATTACAATTTTGTTTCAATAGAATACAATCTCAAACGAAACAAAAGATAACAAAAGGTGCAAAACTTATGGTCGGGAGAGCTGGTGGGAGTAGAAGGAGGAGATGGGAGGAGGAATTAGTAGGGAAAGGAAGGGGGGGCAGCTCAGTGAGCATTGTCAAACCAGAGTATATATATATTTTTTACACACTAGGGCTAGCGGCAGTTGCATTTGTGAGAGCTAGCAGGAAGTTTCTGAGCCTGGGCTTAAAGCAAGCTAAGGTTAGTGTGAGTTTGAGACACTGGCAGGGAGGGAGTTATACCAGTGGGGCGCATGAGGGGAATGCCCTCTGACCTTGAGAGGTCCTGGCTCGGAATAACTAGGGTAGCTCTTGACGAGCTGCACGTGATCAGAGTAGGTGCATGCAATGCGAATGGAGTTGATAGAGCCTATGGGGATAGGCCACGAGGGGCTTTAAAGGTGAGCTGGCATGTCTGATCATGAGTCGCTCTTCCAGGCTGAGTAGGGTAGCCAGGGTGTACAGCACACATGTGAGTGAGTCTGGGAGCACCAGTGATAAGTCTGCAGGCCTTATTAACTGTGAGGCAAACCTTGTTGAGGGCAGTCTGATCTGCTGAGCCATAGACCGGAAGGCCATAGTCAATGAGAGACATGACAGAGGAGGTGACAGCCAGGCAGAGGGCATCAGGAGGAGGCATTTCTTGTGCCGGTAAAGAATGCCTAGCCGTGAGTTGCGACAGAATTTAGGGCAGATATATGTCCATGGAATGAAAGTGCAGGGTCAAAGGTTATACCAAGATATTTATAGAACTGCACCTGGTCAATGACGAGATTGGGTGTGGAGTGGACAGCTAAGGGAAACTTGCTGTACTTATTTTGGGGGTGGGAGAAGAGCATCGTTTTTGTTTTCTTAAGGTTGATAACAAGTCGGTGCTCAGTAAACCAGGTAGCTGCAGAGTAAAAGACTAGTTGGAGGGAGTTCATGACATGTTGGATTCTTTCCTGTCTCTAGGTTGTAATAGGAACTGCAAGGAGTAGCCAAAGGCTTAATTACCAGAATTCAAGGCACAGAATCACTGGCAAAGAAACTCCTTCATGGCAGAAAAATGGATATTCTTAGAGGACAGGGACAGAGGTTCTGCCCCCTCTCACATGTAAAAACAAGAATTTTTTTTTTTTTAGTAGGGATAAATGAGCTTTAAAACATGTCTAGAGGACAAGAAAACTGAGATTTGAAAAGGGACAAGAAGGAGAGGATGGAGGGCAACCGCCCCCTACCACTCCAAAGGAGTGGAGCCGGAGCACTACAGAGGGAGTGCCGCCCCATCCTGACCACTCTCCCCCCTGACATACCATCCCACCATGTGCCCCAAATTACCCCCCCCCAACAAGGACAGGGGAGGGAGGCAAGGATAGGCACAGAGAGGGAAGGGGATCCAGAGCCTGGGGCCCCAGGGGGATGGAGGGTGGGGTGGTGATGAATGGTAAAGATACAGTACACAGAAAGATCATAATTACGGTAGGTACGTAATTTTCATATCTTATCTGGGTCAATCTTCACCATTCATCACATATGGGTGAGTGCCCAGCCCCCACGAAGGGGGCTTTAAAAACACTAAAGGACAGAGTCCCTTAGCTCTCACTGGGTGACACACTAAGAGGGAGAACCTTCTGGGCCTGGAGAGGCCTGAGAGTGGGGAGAGTGGGACGGGGAACCCCCAGAGGGGGAAGGAAGTTGCCCCGACAGACGCTGCGTCACCCTATGGGAAAACAGACAGGTCCTCTGGTGCGCGGAGTTAACCATCCTATGCCGGGCCAAGGGTGACAACCAGGAAAGATGTAGCCATGCCGTCCGCCTAGTGCAGATCGCTGTCCCTATGACCCTGGTAGCTACTTCATTGGTGTCATATGATGCCCTTGCTTGGAGCCTTGCTACCTCCAGGCCATGTGCAGAGAGAGCAAAGGCTTGTCTGGTTTGCTCCGTGTCAGGCAAAGAGGCTAGGAGCTGACCCAGCCTGGACCACAAGAACCTATCATAGGCTGCACAGTGGGCCTGATGTGCAGAAATAGAAAGCAGCAACTGTGCTGAGTAGAAAGTCCTCCTACCCCAGAAGTCAAAATCCGAGGAGTCTTGATCTGGGGGCCGGTCACGGTGAAGGGTGTGAAGCCCATCGGGAGTGTCCAGCTGCGTCAATCCTGACTGAGGATGAGGCATGGGACCTGAAGACTCCGGGGGGGGGGGCGCAATACCGCTGGCAGAGATCCCTAGGGGCGGGATCTCCGGAGAAGGGTCTCTGCCAGGAACGCAACGACGCCTCCCTAAAGGGAGCAGGCCGTGGGGCACCACAAGGGTGTCCTCACTGAAGTCGCCCAAAAAGGCATGCGCCGAGTGCACCGGATTGCTCTGAGTGGCAGGAGAGAGATGTAGGTCCTCCAACATCCTCACGAGGAATCGCAGATACTCCGCGAGATCAGCGGCTGGGGAGATGTGGACAGAAGGCTCCTCTCACCCAGAAAAGGGGATGAAGAGCCAGAGGACCTCAACTGTTCACAGGGTGGCTGCTCGGGGGGAGGTTGAAAAACCTGTCTGTCCATCGCCCTGACGTAAGCGGGAAAGCGAGCAACCACGGCTCTAAACTGCTCCCAGGAGAGAGGCCCGCTAGGACCAAGGATGCCTGGGAGCGCAGGAGAGTGTGGCAGAAGGATGGGGACAGAGCCAAGAAGAGATGTCGACTGACCTCCGCCTGGGCTAGGGAGCAGACCAGGAGCGCCAGAAGATGAAGGTGCTCCGGAAGACTCCACAGTCGACAGCTGAACAACCATTTCGGATCTGCCTTGGCTGCGCCTGGAAGAACCCCCCCTGTGAGGCGACTGGAGCCGTATAGGTCCAGAAGGATGGTCCCCTACCTCAAAAGAACGGGGCTCCCTCAAAGAAAGTGAAGGGGAAGAGTGGAGATCCACACTGTGGCTTCTTCCAGAGCCCGGATGGACCCCCGAAAAAGACCTCCTCGTAGACCCCATGCCCCTTGACCCCTCGGAATCCGAGAGTACCCTTCTCCTCGAGATGGCCAGCCTAGGTAACTGACAGCCCTGGTCAGCACCCGAAGGAGCTATCCAAGGCACAGTACCCTCCCCTCTCATAGGTACTCCGATTGGCCCCAAATTTGGGCGATCCAGGCACACCACATGAGGGGGTACCACCGCTGAGGGGTCAGTGAATCCTCAAGGCTGGCTGCAGGTCAATGGTAGCATGCACCACTGCCTGCTGGTCAGCGCCTGACCCCAGCCTCGGAAGTCGCTGGCCACTCCTCAGAGGGGGTCTGACTCCGGTCTGTCGAAGATACCACTAGGCTACCCACACTAGCAGCTAGTTCCAAGGAGCCAGACTGCTCATCTGACTCAAGAGTCCGACTCCTCCTCCGAAGAGGTGGAGGCCGAGGCCCTGTGCCAAACCATAGGTGGGCGCCTTTCGCCATCCTTGCCAAACAGGGTGCCAGAAAGGGAGACCACACCCGAGTCGGTGCCAGTGCCCTCCGCAGCACCGCGAATGGCGGCCGAAGACACGGCTCCAGCCCCAACAGCAGCCTCAGAGTCGGAACCTGCCATGGTGCCATTGCGCCCCACGGTGCCGCAAACGGCGCAGAGAGCAGAGACGGCGCCGACGATGGCTCTGACTGCGCTTTTGGCACCACGGACGGCACCAAAGCCAGAAACCCCCACAGCGCTGACCCGCTCCATGGTGCCGTGAATGGCACCGAGAGCAGAAACGGCTCTGACAACACCTTCTGAACCCCCTACGGTGCCGTGCCCATGTCTGGCACCACGAACGGCTCCAGAACTGGACATGGTGCCATGTTCAACCTCAGTGCTGCATCTGGCGCCGAGGCGAGGAGAAGAAAAGGATGGCACCATAGCGACTCCCACGGTGCCGACCGATGGCATCGAGGATGGTGCCGACCCGGGCCTGCGAATCGCAGGTCTGACACCAGGAGCCCGCCCGAAGAGCATTACATGGTGGTGCCTCCCGCCCCCGAAGGGGAATAGACTGGGCCTCCTGCACCACGGGAGGAGCCTCGGCCACAGCTAGGCTACTAGAAGCTGAGGCTCCCTCCTCCTCGGTCCGTATAGAACTGGGAGGGGACCCGGAGGAAAGGCTGAGAGAGCGTGGCTTGGCCCGACAAGTGCGCACCTGACCCTCACGAAAGTTGTCGGAGCTCACCCCACATTCCACGCATGCTGTTCGATGACCCAGCGGTCCATGGAGAAGCAAGCATCGCAAGAATCCATGTCGTGAAGCGGGCCAAGACACAAAAGGCAACGGTCGTGCTAGTCGGTGTCGGAAGATTTTTGACGCATGGGCACCATGCCGCATGAGGGGCGACCTGTCTTCGAAGTCTTCTTACCCTCCGACCTAGACATGACCTTCGGAAAGAAATACAAACAAGACTCAACGTCGCTGGAAAATAGTAAATGGAAAGGTCTTACCAGCAACGTAGAGTGGCTAGCAGAACCAGCAGCAGGAACCGACGGACTTGTCGACAAAACATTTCTGAAAATGAGAACAAACTACGAGGTAGGCCCGAACTCAAGCTGGAGAAAGATTCCCACGAGGTGACCTCGACGGTGGGAGACGAAGAAGTGACAGGCAGGCAGAGTTGATGGCGCCTAACGGCCAACCCGCAAGCGTCACGTAGAACATCAGCCTCGAGGGCGCCACCAAGAGCGCGTCAGCTCCACCTACCAAAAAAAAAAAAAGCTCTCGCAGGGTCCTGACCTCCGTCTGAGTACCCATATGTGATGAATGGTGAAGACTGATACAGATAAGATATGGTGTTGTGAGCTGAGGTGGCGCCGCTGAGGGAACCACCAGAGCAGGCCCCGTGTGTAGCTGAGACCTCAACACCGGGGGCATCTGAATCCCCAAAGGGGTACCGGACTGTGAGGGGTGCTCAGCTCGTCCCTCAGAGGGAACCGACTGTCCACCTAACCACTCTCACAGGCCTCCAGTCTCTGCGAGACCCAAAATAGAGGCCTGCTCTCCCTTGGTATTTACAGTACCAGAGAAAGGCCTGGGGGAAGGGCCCAGAGACCTTGCCTTGGTGTCCCTGATGTCGCACCGTCCTCCGAAAGTTAGGGGTCCCATCCCAACTTTGCCACACAGATACAGAGGGTGTGAACATCCATGGAGAAACAGGTGTCACAACTATCCATATTGTGTTGTGGACCCAGTCAGGAAAGGCAGAGGTCATGCCAGTCAGTGATGGTCATCAGCTTGCCACAGGGGCATCGACACACTGGGGTGAGCCCCGCCTTTGACGACTTTGTAGGCCTCAAACTGGACATGACTGTGGCGGAAAAAATAATAAAACAATAGAGAACGTACTTGACCCCGTACTACAAGGACGGAAAGAAATAATAAGGGGTGACCTAACCGACTAGCACAGCATGGAGCAAAGACTGGCAGTGAGCAGACAGTGACACAGTTTCTTCTTGCTTTGCTCCTCACAAGGTGTTGCCTCAGCAGCGGGAAAAGCAGAACTGAGGACTAGGGGAAGCCGGCGTCAATTACTGGCCAGTCTGTGAGTGCCATTAATACATCGGCTTTGTGGGTGGTGCCATCCCTGACGTTGGCTCCCCCAGCTCAAAATTCTAAAAGCTACGCTCCCACAAGGGTCTGGCTATGACCCACCAGTTATGAATGGGGACGATTGACTCAGGTAAGATAAAACTCTTTATGGGCAGACTGGCTGAAACCTTGGTCTCTATCTGCTGGCAACATTTATGTTTCTGAGAATGCCTGTCAGGCAAGACCTAGAAGTGCAAAAGACAAAGCAAGCAGCAGTTATAGGGAGCCAGTCGCATGAAGCTGCTGCCAGGAGGGTAGGTAAGGACGTCCACCTTACTAGACCGAAATTCTCAGACAATGCACCAGTCAAAGCTGAGGCGAGGAAACCTTGCTGAGAGTACTTTAACCACAGGGGAAAGACTCAAAGGGTCATGCAGTCATGCATGAGGTGGTGAGCACGTGGCCACAGAAAGCTGAACCAGCAGGTAATACTGAGCAGAATCAGATGCAAAAGGATAGCTGGGGTGGGGATATCCCCATAGGGCAATGCAATCTTTACGAAATCCTTTCCCACAGGAGAAAAAAATTCATGACTGTAGCATAAAAGCGGCTAAAGACAAGAAGCAGCCAGACAACAGGGGTCTTTCACCAGAGAGAGCAAGAGACCTACCAAGAATGCCCCAGAAGGCGGAGACCGACAAATCCCTTGACAAGACCCACTGGAGACCTACTCTTGCAGGTAAGGGAGTCCACAGTCAGCAGTACAACAGAGGCCAAAAGCATGAAACAGCTAACAATGGGCCACATAGAGCATTCCAAGCTAGAGAACAGAGGGAGGCTGGCACCTGGAAGAGGGGAATCCATAGGCACAGGAACTAAAAGTTGACTCCAAGAACTTCCCATGCATGGCAATCGAGGGAAGACAAAAACGTGGGAACCCCAATGGGTAGCCATACCAAACCAACAACGTACCCCATAAACCTGAATGGCAATCCCCAGGAGACCCACACCCAAAGATTAAGGTATCCATATTCAGAAGTGCAGCAGAGAACACTGGGTATGAGGTGGCAAACAGGAAATCCAGAGGAGAAAAATGGAAATTACGTACCTACCGTAATTCTTGATCTTCTTGAACGAAGTCTCCACCACTCATTCACACTAATGAGACTACGCCAGAGGTGCTAGGACCCAGCGGGAGCCAAACATCTTCAGGAGGGCCGGCGCCTAGATAGGACCATGAGGAAGTGGCACCACAAGCTCGGCTCACACTGTATAGGCTACCTTGGCGTCGACCCTCCAACCGCCTCAGTACCTTTTTTACCAAGGTGCAGCGTAAACTTAACCTAGTGAAACTAACCTATATCGGACATAAGGTAGTCCAAATGACCCGTGTAAGGAGGGTCAACTCAACAAAGTCTTCGCAGCCCAACAATGAGAGGGTAAAGACCAGAACAGGATGAGTGAGCTCGGGGGATGGTGGGTAGGCGTGTGAATGAGTGTTGGAGATTTCATCCAAGAAGATCAAGAATTATGGTAGGTATGTAATTTCCATATCTTCCTGGACATAAAGTCTCCACCACTCATTCACACTGATGGGAGAGTACCGAGCTACAATAATCCCCCGAGATGGGCGGCAGGAAAGAGGAGCTCACTTTAGGACAACAGTCCATTAAGGATTGTCCTGCCAAAGGACTGATGCTGCCTGGCATGGACATTCAAAGCGTAGTGCTTTACGAAAGTGTGCACGGAGCTCCAAGTGGCCGCACTGCAGATGTCCGCAATGGGCATGTTCCGGATTTCTGCCAGAGATGATGCAACTGCTCTGGTAGAATGAGCGTATACTCTGCCTTCCAGCCTGACCTGTGCCATGGAGTAGCACTGGTGAAGGCATGCCACTAGCCATGCTGAAATGCATCTGATAGCAACAGGCTGACCCACCCGGGCCATGCTGAAGGAGACAAACAACTGTTTTGACATGCAGATTTCTTTAGTTCTGTCTAAACAGAACCACAAAGCTCTCGTCACATACAGAGAATGCAGGGTACGCTCCCCCTCATTCTGGAAGTTCGCGAAGTATGTTGGAAGGACCAAGGGCTGATTCAGTTGAAATTCTGAGACAACCTTGGGTAGAAACTTAGGGTGGGTCCTAAGAACCACCTTGTCTTGTGAAATACAGTATATGGAGGGTCTGTGACTAAAGCATGTATTTCAGACACTCTGCGAGCGGAAGTGATGGCTACAAGGAAGGTGGTCTTCCAAGTCAGAAACTTCAGCTCACAAGTAGCTAAGGGCTTGAAAGGTTAATGGGTGAGCATGTCTAGAACAAGGTTAATGCCCCAGGTGGCTACCGGTCATCTGACCGGTGGCCTAGTATGCAGAATGCCCTTAAGAAACCTCTTGACCACAGGTAGCTGAGCCAGAGACACGGAGTGTACGGGCTCATAGTACGGAGAGATCGCGAAAAGGTGAACCTTCATGGTTAAGTATTGCAGGCCTGTGTTCAAGAGCTCTAGAAGATACTCTAGGACCTTGTTTAGTGGGCAGGAAAATGGATTCCAAGAGGATTTTGCACACAACAGATGGAGAACCACTTCCACTTAGCCGTGTAAGTTTTTCAAGTAGTTGGCTTGTGTGCAGCTAACAGAATATCTGAGACCCTACTTGAAACGTTAAACCTGTTCACCTCTATCTCTTCAGGAGCCAGGCTTGGAGGTGAAGGGACTTCAGGTTGGGATGGACCACAGGGCCCTGGGTCAGCAGGTTCATAAGAAGTGGAAGCTGTCTTGGAGAAGTTTACGATAATCTGTTGATTAATGGAAACCAGATCTGACGAGGCCAGAATGGGGTGGTGAGGATCATTCTGCCCTCCCCATGCCTCCAGTTTGAGCAGCGCCCTCTGAACTGGGGGAAAAGGAGGAAATGCGTACAGAAAGCGTCTTGTCCACCAAAGTTTGAATGCATCTTGACAAAAAACACCAGGTCCTGGATTTCTGGAGCAGAAGAGAAGCAGTTTTG
Source organism: Neoceratodus forsteri (assembly GCA_016271365.2). NCBI lineage: Eukaryota > Metazoa > Chordata > Ceratodontiformes > Ceratodontidae > Neoceratodus > Neoceratodus forsteri. The sequence goes on along the minus strand of CM057450.1, from coordinate 1,271,314,193 downwards.
CGTTGAGTGGGGATGTAAAAAGGTCCAGGTCTGGAGTTTCCCCCTCTTCAAAGAGTGATTACACGATGTTTGTGTTGACAGACCACTCGTGAGGGTCTGTCTCCATTCTGCTGAGACGATCCGCCAGATCGTTCTGTACTCCCGGCAGATAGACTGCCTGGATCACTGCTTTGTGCTCCAGGCACCATTCCCACACTCTCATAGTTTCCCTGCATAAGGGATAAGAGTGTGCTCCGCCCTGCTTGTTGATGTAGTACAGCACTGCTTTGTTGTCCGTCTGAAGGACAGTGATCGTGTGACAGAGTATGAACTTCAAGGCTTGGATTGCGTAGAGGACGGCTCTCATTTCTAGAACATTTATGTGAAGCTGAGATTCGTCCTGACTCCAACGACCCTGGATGTGGAGATCCTGGTGGTGAGCTCCCCATCCCAGTAAGGATGCATCCATGGTGATGGAGATCTGTGATTCTAGAGGGGCAAAGGGATAACCTTGCAGAATGTAGTCCTCCTGAGTCCACCACGTGAGTGACCATTTCAGAGGCTCCATAACCTTGATGTAGAAGGACTATGGGTACGTGGTTGGTGACCACTGAGTGCTGAGCATCATGTGAAGACTAGCCAGAGGCACAGTGAAAACAGAGGATGCCATAAGACCCAGCATTTGCTGCATCGAGAGAGCTCGAACCGAGTCATTCTCTCTGATGAAGTGGGCCATATGAAGGATGTCATTCCTTGTGTCCTTTGGAAGAAAGGCTTTTGTGCTGGAGGTATCTAGAAGGGCTCCTATGAAGAGGAGCCATTGGGAGGGCTGTAGCTATGACTTTCCCAAATTTAGCAGGACTCCCATGGATGTGAGGAATTTTGAAGCCATAGCTACGACTTCCTTAGTCTCTTGTCTGGAGGGACTTGCTAGAAGCCAATCGTCCAGATACGGGAACACGTGAATTCCAAGCTTCATGAGATGCGCTGCGAGAACTGCAAAGCACTTTGTAAAGACACGAGGCTCCAAGGATAGCCCAAAGGGCAGGAGTCTGAACTGGTAGTGTTGACCCAATGCCACAAATCTGATGTAGTTGTGGTGGTTTGGGTGTATGAGAACATGCTGATAGGCATCCTGCATGTCCAGGGAGGCTAGCCAATTGTTTTGATGAATCAGGGGTAAGACTGTACCGAGTGATATCATCTTGAACTTTTCCTTGTAAAGGAATCTGTTTAACTTCCTGAGATCGAGAACTGGGCGCATGCCACCTGTGTTCTTTGGAACTAGGATGTAATGGGAGTAGAGACCTGTGTTCTGCTGATCCAGTGGGACTACTTCTACTGCCCTGTTGTTCAGAAGGCCTTGAATCTTGAAAACAAGAAAGTCTGACTGAGAGACAGACAGCTTGGGCTGTCGTTTGGGTGGGTGATCCAGAGGGGGTTTCTGAAGAGTACCCCTTGCAGATTATCCTGAGTACCCACTTGTCTGATGTGACTGACTTCCACTGGCTGTAAAACTGAGTCAGACACCCTCCTACTGCCAATGAAGATTCCCCCTCGGACAGCTGAGGTGGGACTTGGGCCAGAATCTCAGAGGGTGGCACTAGGCGCTTTGGGGCCCTGTGCCTTCTGCTGCATTTTCTTTTGCGGCTGAGGGGTTTGGTTTCTGTTAAAGCCCCCTCTGTATTTACCATGAAAGGACTGACAGTTATGAAAATGACACTGATTCCCGGCCCTTTGAGGGGCTGCGGATGGCGGTCTGGCCATTTTGATAACCGTTCTAGTTTTCTGTGTGGCCTCTAGAGCCTACTGGACCTGAGGACCAAACAGGTACATAATGTCAAAGGGCAAAGCCATAACTCTCTGCTAGGTATCACTTGTGAATGCCAACGTGCGCAACCAAGAGTGGTGTCAGGTGCATATACCGGCCACTGCTGCTCTGGAGGCAGTGTCAAAGGCATCCATGGCAGCTTTGAGTTGCTGTTTATTAGATTCAATGCCTTTAGTAATGGTTTGAAGAAGCTCCGAGTTAACTTTCGAATCTGGGAGAGCTTCTACTGTGGCCTTGAGCGAATGCCAGAGTGTATACTCATACTGACAGAAGTAGCCCTGGTAGCTAGCAATGCGCATGCCCAGGGTGGATGCAGCAAAGACTCACTTCCCAAAATGTCAATTTTGTGAGATTCCTTGTTCATCGGATGTGCCGTAGATTCCTGTGGAAGAATGACCTTGTCATTCTCTGCCAGGACAACTATGGCATCAGCAAAGACTTGCCAGGCCAGAATGGGCCGATCTTTGGGAGGGGCATATTTCCTGTCTATGGACTTAGTCATGGAGGGAATAAGCGCCGGATTATTCCACACTATTTGAGAGTCTCAAAAGAGGGTTGCATGGGGGGAGTCAATTCCACAGGAATGTCCGGAATGAGCAGGTACTGCAGACGCAGCAACTTCCCAGGATCGATCTCTGAAGTCTGGAGAGAGAGAAAGAGTGGTATTCATGTTTCTAAGCAGAGACTTAAAGGAAAGGTCCTCAACCAGAGACTCTGCTGTAACAGAAGGTTTATTCACCACTTCAAGGAGAATCGTCATCAAAGTTGTCCTCCAATCGAATATCAGGATCAGGCTCAATATCATCTCCTACTAGTCCCAGAGAGACTGCATAGATAGGAAAGGGAGGAAAAGAAGGAGGAGGGGCACTGTGAATCAGAGTCGAAAACCTTGGTGTCGCATGCGGCACTGCAGGCGTTCCCAGCACCAGAAGAGAAGGTGGTGCCGAAAACACAGGCGGCACTAGCACAGGACACAGTGCCGGGCGTGGCACCGAAGGATTCAGCGCTGGAGCTGGCGGCACCAAATCAGAGGTTCTCAACCCCCAACTTGCTGAGGAAAGTCGAAGAAATTAAGCAGGCGATAAAGGCACTGATGTAGATCCCTGCGCCACAGTCATATGAGGGGGAAAAACACCAGAGCGCAGCATCAATGGCACCAAAAGAGGCGCAGCACGACTAGAAAACCGCAACCACCCTGACCGCAGGTGCAAAACCGAAAGACCCGAAGGCCCTGGTGATGGACTCACCGGCTCAGGCAGACAGGACAACCGCCGAACTCATCGCTCCATAAGAGCATCTCAATGGTGAAACTGCTCACCAGAGGACCCAAGGGGCAGGGAGGGACTCCGGAGTCTAGGACGCCGGTCACCAGAAACAGAAGCCAGAGAAGACCCCGGAAAGGATGGAGTTGGGCCCCTGCCGCTGGTAACTGACAATCAACATGCAGACATACCAGAAGACGATCTCGAGTGGTGCCGTTTCCTTTTGACTGGTAGGCCAAAGAAGAACTCGAGGCCGAGTGGTGCCGAGTCCTCGACGAGAATCGAGAATGGGAATGCTTCTTTTTGTGCTTTCGGGAGGACCGCCCATTTCCCCAAGCACCGGACAGCCTGTAGTCAGACCCCCTTCGTAGAGGGTGGCAGACCAGACCCAGCCATGCTGACAACACAGCTTTCATGTGAAGTCTCCCTATCGTCACCTGCCCCGTTCATGGTCGACTCCGTTGAAGGAGGACTGAAGACTTCTTCTGACGAAAATTCAATTACTAAATTTTACTTATTTATTTTTCCTTAAACTGATAATAAAACTAATCAAAACTGAAAAGACTAAAGCTGCTGTCGTATAGATGTGAAGTTTTGACTCCCGGTGGGCAAGCGTTGTCATCACTGAAGCGCACTTGACCACAGGGAAAAAATTAACTGAGGTGGTTGGAGGGTCGATGCCAAGGTAGCTTATACTTCATGAGCCTTGCTTGCGGTGCTGCTTCCTCGAGGCCCTACCTAGGCGCCGGCCCTCCTGAAGATTTTTGGCTCCCACTGGGTCCTAGAGCCTCTGGCGTAGTCTCATTAGGGTGAATGAGTGGTGTAGACTTCATGTCCAGGCAGATCAACATGAGTTCGCAGAAAATAAATGTCACTAACAGCATAAGAACCATGCATAAAATAATGCAAGCTCGAATGAGAAACAATGCAAGTTTGCAAGGAAAAAAATTAGAAACTGCATGAAAGATTATACAAGATGCAACTGCATTAAAATTTATGCAAGAAAAAGACATTATTCGCATGACATACAAGCATAAAAACAAAGCTGGTTTGTGTGTAAAAAAAGATGTGTGATGAATACAAATTGCATGGAAAATACAAACTGCCTGACACCAAGAGTAAATAAATAATGCAGGCTTGCAATAAAGTAGAGCAAGATGCATGGAGAAATGACACACACTGTGTGCGAAGTGCGAAATGCAAAATGCACGAAAAGACAGAAAAGATCACTCAGTATGGAAATAAATAGGCTTGCATAAAAAAATACAAAAGACGGATAAAAAAAAATGCCAATTGAATAAAACAAATCAAATGTGTGACAACTTGAGTACTTGTGTGAAAATCACTCAAAATAAGTACAAACAATTCAAGAATGAAAAAAGTCAGATGCGCTAAAATAACACTGAGGAATGTTCAGCATCGAGGCCCCTACTGTGTACACTTTACTGGAGAAAACCCTGCCCAAGACAGGTTTGTCTGGAGTGGGATTGTGCCTACAACCAGGTAACTGCACTGATGGAGCCTGAGACAAACAAACTCCTCTGTCCTCCAGAGAAACACTGTTCAAGATGAGTTGAGGATGCTGGAGAGAGTTCCCCGAGGGGAGAGTAGAAATAGAATAAAAAAAAAAACTCATTGCCAAGTAAAAATGTCATACTGTAAAGCCTGCCTATCCTCCTAATGGAATAAATGCCATGCAGGGCTGAAGTTGGCTGGGCCTTCAGTTTATCTTCCAGATGCTGGACTCCCATGGTGTTCTTCCATTTGCCTCTTTGCAAGCTGCTTCTAGGCTTCCCCCAGCTGATCATTTCCGGTACGCGCAGCATAGATCCTATCTTCTGGGTCATGGCGAGGGTTATTCCACGCTGCCTGACACCCCTTCCCAACTTCCCAGGATTCTCATGTCATACTTATGTGGTGAGACACACACTCATCTTTTTGGTTGTCTCTATAAAGCACTGCAAGAACCCGTCTCAGACTCCACAGACACTATATTACAGAGCTGAAATAAGGAGCTGGGAACAACCCATGTGCTTGACAGCTGGAATAAATATGCGACACCTGCTTACAGACTGATAGCTGCCACTTTTTCGACAGAGTTCTCTTGGAAGTGCAGATATCGTTTCTTCCACTACCCAGAAATAGTAGCAAAATATGCAGGACCAACTATGGGTGCTTGTTGGAGGGGATGTGCACTGGCCCTAGATACCCATATTCACATTTTCTGAGACTGCTCCTGCCTCACTTTTTTCTGGTAGGCAGTTATACAGGAGCTGGAGGAGACCTTTAGTTGCAGTTGGGGAGGTAACACCCTCCCTGATTCCCCTGGCCATCCCTCCAGCTGGGAGTTCTCACCGGGGTCTGACTCTGAAACTGTTACTAATTTCAACTCTAGCAGTGAAAAAAAACCAATCATAAGAGGCAAGCCCAGCGGTTGGACTTCTGTCTGCGATGTCGATGCCACGGTTTCAGATACGGACTCTAAGAATCGTACGGCCGGCCAGCGGGATGAGGATTGAGCATCCTAGGGGCTGCTCTCATCCCCTGATGGGGGGGGGGGATGAGCAACCGGCGTGTGACTGATCCCCTGGCAGAGGCCAGGAGGAATACCGCTGTCAGAGCCAAATTGTCAGGGAGGCGTGCCGGACGTTGCAAGTTGTACACTACTTCACTGTATGCCAAGCCTGCTGGAGAGCTCACTGTTAGCAAAAACATTGCTGCCAGCTCCATATATGACACTCCATCGCCACGCCATCCTCCGCAATGCTTGGCCAGCAACTTAGAGATGAGTTTCCATCAGTGCGGTACGGTCTGAGCATAACCGGCTACACTTTTACTTCAAAGACCTTACTTGATTAGAGATATATATCGCTACCCGGCTAGGATGAAAGTTAAGACAAGAGTGGGTCCTGATAGCATTGCAAAGAAACTTCTGAAACTTGGTCTTAGGGAAGTCACGTACCCCCTTCAGCAAATTTTCAACCTATCACTGGCCATTGCTAAAGTTCTGGATATTTGGAAAAAGGCACATGTGGTCCCAGTGTTTAAGAATGCTGATCCCAACCTCCATGCCAGTTATCAACTCATCTCCCTCCTCTTGCCACTACTTAAAGCACTCAAGAGAATTCTTAACAACCAACTGGTAGAATTCCTTAGTCAGTGTAACCTCTGGGCCATCGAACAGCATGCGTTCAGGAAGAACTTCAGTATTATGACTGCCCCGCTGGAATTCACTGAGTCAGTACATAGTGCCGTAGACTGGGGTGAACTGTATGGTTCTATCTTCATTGATCTCACAAGAGTGTTTGATCTTGTGAACCATACTCTCCTTTGCTGTAGGTTGTCATCCCTAGGCCTCTCGTCGGATACAGTCGGCTGGTTCACAGGCTATTTAGCTAGCAGAACCCCATCGGTTAAATGTAGAGCTACAATATCTGACGTGAGACCAGTTAATATTGGCGTTCCACAGGGATCTATTCTGAGGACCCTGCTGTTCATCCTATTCATTAATGAGCTACTCGCCATCTTCAAATCCTCCCACGTAATCCTGTACACAGACGGTGCAGTAATCTTCTCATATGAGAACTCTGATCACCTAAAACAGAGGCTGCAGGATAACTTTAATTCTGTCCAAGCCTGGCTTGCAAGCAACCTGCTAGTCTTGAACATGAAAACACAAAATGCATATTGTTTGGCAACTGCAACAAGGCAGACCTGTCTTCTGGTCTCACTATCTCAACCAACACAGGTGTTCTTATTGTGCAAGTACAAACTTCTGAAACGTGGTCTTAGGGAAGTCATGTACCCCCTTCAGCAAATTTTCAACCTATCACTGGCTACTAGAAAAGTTCTGGACATTTGGAAAAAGGCACATGTGGTCCCAGTGTCAGTGGCTCAGCAGGTTGCATGCTCGCCTCTGAGGTCATAAGATCAGAAGCTGTGGGTTCTATCCCCACACCAGGCATTTGTGTAAAATCCCAATACTGACACTATGGTGCAGCGGGCGGCGGGGGAGTGCTGCACTCCTGAGGTGCTGTCTATCAGATGAGACGTTAAACCGAGGTCCCATTTGCCTGTTCTGGTGGTAGTTCAGGTGGATGTTACAGATCCCATGGCACTTCTCGAAAAAAGAGTAGGGGAATTTCCCCGGTATCCTGGCCAAATTGTCCTGATTCACTAAAAATACCACTAACAGCTTAATCTGGTCCAATGTCAGTTGGCATCCATCTGTATTCCACTCCCCCAGAACGAGGCTGAAAATAGGCAGAATTGTCTAATCCTCCTTTCCCAGTCACAAAAACTAACTAACTAACTTGGACCGATTCTGGTCTGTGCCCTGTCATTCTTTGACCATGTAGACCGCTCAGTATGGTCTGTTAATGCAAGAAGAATGCTGGAAGGAGGAAAAAGTTGGACCCACTGATGCGGGGTAACAGATTTAATGGGCATTTATTCCTTCTTCTGTTCACTACCCAGCATGAATCGGATTCCTTTATAGGCACAGTAACAATCTTCTATCTGAGGTAAAAAATGAAAATTACATACCTACCGTAATTATGATCTTTCTGTGTATCTTCACCATTCATCACTGTTGGGTACTTGGCCGGAGGTCAGGACCCCGTAGGAGCTTTTTTTTTTTTTTTAAGGTAGGTGGAGCCAACGCACCATCGGCGCCGCCCTCGAGGCCGACGCTCTACGTGGCGCTCGTGAGTTGGCCGTTAGACTGCGTCGACTCCACCTGCCTGCCAGTTCTGAGTCGCCAGACAGGTAAGAGGAAGGAAGTGGAGGGTGGGACAAGGAAGTCCAAAGGACAGAAAAAGGAAAAGATATATAGACCAAAAGGAGAAATAATGACTGAGAGGACAGAAAGGGAGAAAAGTCGGAAACTAGAGGGATTGGGAGGGGCCCCAATCTCTGGAAAAGGAACAGGGAGGTAGGGTGGGTAAAGAATTTAGGAGGAGAGGGGGAAGTTAAACATCCCAGACTCTGGTCCATCTCCAGATTACATAGGAACTGCAAGGAGTAGCTAAAGGCTTTCTGCCAGAATTCAAGGCACAGAATGACTGGCAAACACTCCAGATAAGCAGACTCGGCTATTCTGGAAGAAGAACAGGGTACAGAGAATTAACACCCTCTCAAGGAAAGATTACTGGTGAAAAAAAGGGAAACTTTTTTTTTTTTTTAATAAACAAGGAGAAATAGGTTGGATGGGAATAGGGAGGAGGGGAGAAAGGAGGGCAACTGTCAACTCCCACCCCACAGGGGTGGAGCCAAAGCACTGGAGAAGGAGTGGCCCCCTGCTGTCCACTCTCCCCAGAACATTATCCCCCTGTGTGCCCCTGTTTTACCCCACTCCTAAGAAAGAAGAGGGGGAAGGATGGGCACAGAGAGGGAGGGGGACCCAGAGACTGAGGCCCCAGGGGGGATGGAGGTGGGATCGTGATGAATGGTGAAGATACACAGAAAGATCATAATTACAGTAGGTCATGAATTGTATATCTTATCTGTGCACCCTCACCATTCATCACTGTTGGGTGAGTACTGGAGCCTTGGAAGGGGTTTCTTTAACACCCTAAGGGATAAAGTCCCTTAGCTCTCAGTGGGTGACACACTAAGAGGGAGAACCTTCAGGGCCTGGAGAGGCCCAACGGTGGGGAGAGTGAGATGGGGTCCCCCCAGAGGGGGAAGGAAGTTGCCCCGACAAGCGCCGTCTCGCTCTATGGGAGAAAAGACAGGTTCTCTGGTAAGCGGAGTTAATCACCCTACGCCGGGCAAAGGGCGACAACCGGGAAAGACGTAGGCATGCCGTCCGCCTAGGGCAGATCACTGTCCCTACAACCCTGGTAGCTACCTCGTTGGTATCATAGGATGCCCTTGCTTGGTGCCTTGCTAGCTCCAGGTCACGCACAGAGAGTGCAACGGTTTGTCTGGCTTGCTCCGTATCAGGCAATGAGGCTAGGAGCTGACCTAGCCTGGACCACAAGAACCTGTCATAGGCTGCAGAGTGAGCCTGATGTGCAGAAATGGAAAGCAATAACTGTGCCGAGTAGAAAGTCCTCCTACCCCAGAAGTCAAAATCTGAAGAGTCTTGATCTGGGGGCCGGTCACGGTGAAGGGCACGAAGCCCATCAGGAGTATCCAACTGCGTCAATCCGGACTGCGGATGAGGCATGGAACCTGGAGACTCTGGGGGTGCGCAATACCTCTGGCTGAGATCCCTTGGGGCAAGGACTCTGCCAGGAACGCAACGACGCCTCCTGAAAGGGAGCAGGCCAGGGCGGCACCACAAGGGTGGCCTCGCCAAAAATCACCTAGAAAGGCATGCGCCGAGTGCTCAGGATTGCTAATAGTGGCAGGTGTGAGATGCAAGTCCTCCAACATCCTCACGAGGAAGCGCTGATACTCAGCGAGATCAGCAGCTGGAGAGATGTGGACAGAAGGTTCCTCTCCCCCAGAAGAGGGGGATGAGGAGCTGGAGGGCACCGGCTGTTCAGGGGGTGGCTGCCTGGTGGGAGGTTGAAAAACCTGACTGTCCATCACCCTAACATAAGCTGGGAACTGAGCAGCCACCGCTCTGAACTGCTCCCAGGAGAGAGGCCCCCAAGGACCAAGGATGCCTGGGAGCGCAGGAGAATGTGGCAGAGGAATCGGGACAGAGCCGAGAACAGTTGTCGGCTGACCTCCGCCTGGGCTAAGGAGCGGACCGGGATCACCCGCGGAAGAAGGTGCCCCGGAAGACCCCACAGCTGACAGCTGAACAACCATTTTGGTACTGCCTTGGCTGCACACGGAAGAATCCCCCGTGAGGTGACTGGGGCCATATAGGTCCAGAAGGACGGTCCCCTACCTCAAAAGAATGGGGCTCTCTCAAAGAGGCTGAGGAGGAAGAGCGGAGATCTGCACTACGGCTTCTGCCAGAGCCCAGGTGGACCCCTGAAAAAGGCCGCCGTGCCGACCCCATGCCCCACGACCCCTTGGAGTCCGGAAGAGCCCTCCTCCTCGAGAGGGTCAGCCTAGGTAGCTGACAGCTCTGGGCAGCACCCAAAGGAGCTATCCAGGGCACAGCACCCTCCCCTCCCGTAGGTGCTTTGATCGGCCCCAAAGTTGGGTGAACTAGGCACACCACAGGTTGGGGTACCACTGCTGAGGGGTCAGTGAACCCACCAAGACCAGGCTGCAGAGCAATGGTGGCCTGCACCACTGCCCGCTGGTCAGCACCCCTGACCCCAGTCTCGGTAGCCACTGACCCCACCTCAGAAGGGGGCTGACTCCGGCTTGTCGAGGAGACTACTGGGCTGCCCACCTCAACAGCCAACCCCAAAGGGTCAGACTGTCCGTCTGACTCAGAGCTTGACTCCACCTCTGAGGAGGTAGAGGCCGAGGCCCTGTGCCAAACTGTAGGATGGTGCCCACTGCCATCTTTGCCAAAGGGGCAAGAACCCAAAGCCGTGCCCGAGCCGGTAAAGGTGCCCCCTACAGCACCGCGAGCGGAGTCCACAGGGGACACGGCTCCAGCCCGAACAGGAGCTCCAGAGTCGGGACCAGCCACGGTGCCATCCTGCCCAACGGCGCCATGAGCAGTGCCGAGGACAAAGATGGCGCTGACGACAGCCCTGATGGCACAATGGGCGCACAGGAAGGGCGCCGCCTGGCTCCACGGCTCTGCGAATGGCGCCGAGGGCAGAGGTGGTGCCGAAGACGGTGCCACTTGGCTCCATGGCGCAACAAATGGCACCGAGGCAGGGGCGGTGCCGATGACGGCACCGACGGCGGAATCCAATGGCCCCATGGCGCTGAGGCCCAAGGACACGGCACCATGCTCAACCTCGGCGCCGTCGAGACATGGACGAAGACGGTGCCATAGCAGCTCCCACGGCGCCGCTAGCAGTGATGGCACCGTGAACGGCTCCATCAGAAACCACGGCGCTGCGTGACAAGTCGGCGCTGACGACAGCTCCATCAGGGCTCATGGTGCCGCTCGTGGCACCAAGGCCTGCAATGGCGCCAACTGATGGCGTCGAGGATGGCGCCGACCCGGGCCTTGCGAACTGCGGGTCTGACACCAGGGGAGCCTTCACCCCTGAAGAGGCGATTGCCGTGGTGGCGCCTCCAGCCTGCACCCCCGAAAGGAGCGGGACGGGCCTCCTGCGCCGCGGAAGGAGCCTCAGCAACGGCTAGGCTACAAGTAGCTGAGGATCCCTCCTCCTCGGTCCATGTAGAACTGGGAGGGGACCTGGAGGAAAGGCCGAGAGAGCGTGGCTTGGCCCGACGAGTGCACGCCCCGACTTCGAAGTCATGGAGCTTCACCCTAATTTTCCACGCGCATTGTTCGATGATCCGGCGGTCTATGGAGAAACAGGCGTCAAGACGTAATCCACGTCGTGAAGCCGGCCGAGACACGAAAGACACCGGTCGTGCTGGTCGGTGACGGAATACTTTCCGCCGCATGGGCACCATCGCATGGGGAGCCAACCCGTCCTAGAAGTTTTCTTGCCCTCCGACCGAGACATGACCTACGGGGAAAAAAACACCAAAAACAGACTCGACGTCACAGAAATATAAAGAAATGGAAAGATCTCACCAGGCGACGTAGAGTATGGCAAAGCAGAACCAGCAGGAATCAACGGACTTCGGCACTGAAGTAAAATATAAGGACAACGCTGAAGGTTTTTTTGGTGTCGATCTAGGCCTCAGTGCAGCAGCTCCCCACGAGGTGCGACCTCTACGGCGGGAGACGAAAAACTGGCAGGCAGATGGAGTCGATGCAGCCTAACAGCCAACCCGAAAGCGCCACGCAGTGCGTCGACTTTGAGGGCGGCGCCAATGGTGCGTCGGCTCCACCTACCTTAAAAAAAAAAAATCCCGCGGGGTCCTGACCTCCGGCCAAGTACCCAACAGTGATGAATGGTGAAGACTGACACAGATAAGATACTCCTTGTCCAAAACGTTATCATTAGTATCATTGACTATGGTGCTGTGGTCTACAAGTCTGCTAATGATGGGGTGCTAAACTGGGTAAGGGGAGTACTTAACAGGGCCTGCCACTTTGTACTTGGTGCTCAACTAGATATGCATACATGTGACCTGTATTCCAAACTCAACTTGTTAAATCTCAACCAGAGGCTTCTCTACCACATCCTTGATATGGGTTAAAAAAACACTGCATGGACTACTCTCCCCAGGCCTGTGGTCCCTTTTCACTTATATTAGCACTAGCTATGCTACTAGAGGTATGGCGAGCCACCCACATTGCTGCTTCACAGGAGAACTACACTGGGTCAAAACCCCTTCTACTACCGGTTTACCAAGCACTGGAATGACATCACTAGTGTCATTAGAGATTACGACTCTTCCACTATTCAAATCCAGGCTGCATACCTCTCTCTCTGAAACTGGTACTTGTAAGTGCTTCAAATGAATGGCCTTTTAATCTGACAATGTAAGCTCTGTTTAATGCACCTTTTATTATTTAGACTGCTCTGCTTAATGCTAAGGAACTGCCTTGTAAGCTGACAATGTAAACTTTGTTTACTGCATCCTTTATTATGACTTGCTCTGTTACGTATCTTGTACTGTGTCTGCTGTTGCTTGAAATGTATGTCCAGTGTATAGCAATGATTATGTAATGCATTTATGTAATGTAGTTCTGCAACTCTGTATTAATGCTGTTTCTGACCCTGGATCCTTTAAAATAGGCGTCTGCCTAAATAATTATTTGAGAAATAAATAAGTCAACAGGAAACAGACGTGGGTAACGAACACACCAAACAATAGACTGGCGTAACAAAACATACTTCACAAATGTCCAAATTTACAATTATATTGGGTTTATGTTCCCTTTAAATACTGTACTCACTACACTTTGGAAGTTTGTGAGGAACATGGAAATAATATTAAGGTAAATAAAATGTGTCCTTGAATGTACTGTAGATCAACAGTGTTCCTTGGCCTTAAAGAATATGAAGACCCATCTTACTGAAATGATCCTTACCATGTCTTAACATCTCATATGATGTGTACTAATCTATCTCTCCATGGCTGGGTTTGCACACATTAATAACATATTTCCAGGGTTTCTGCTGGGAATAGTTTGCAGCAGAAATATATTTTATTTGGGTAATGTGATCAGCAAAATGTCAAGGATTATTAGACTAAAGGGTGGTCTAAAGTCCAAAAGAAAACACTTGTATTATAAAGGAGAAACACAGAAAGTACAGTTACATAAGAACTTACCGTAACAGTAGATCTTCAAGAACAGCTCTTGCAGCAGGTTACACCATTAGGACTGAAGCCGGCAGGCGCCAGGACCCCGGAGATCTTTTCTAGCTAGCTATCTTCAGCGGGGACCGCCCCAGGCGTGGATCCCGCCTCCGGCGTCAGGCGTGGTACAAAAGGGGCGGTCGCCAGAATCCTGCCCTCCCGCCTCGAGACTCCCGCCAGAGGTTGCAATAGAGGGGGGAGACCGAGGATCCACCGTCAGAAGGCAAAAAGGGGTACGAAAACCCCAGGATGAAAAAGGCATTCACTTTACAGGTGAATATCCGACTCCTGCGCTCGCCCAGCCATGCGGAAGGAAATAACCTCCTGCTCTCTGGACATTCAGACTGGCTGGCTGAATATTCACCTCACCTCTCTCATTCATCATTCATTTTTTTTTTTTTTTTTTTTAAGAGGAGCAACAGCGAGCGAAAGACTTCCTCCAAGGGGACACGGTGGATGGAAGTATTACTGCTGCAAGAGCTGTTCTCGAAGATCTACTGTTACGGTAAGTTCTTACGTAACTGTACTATCTTACTCGAGATACAGCTCTTGCAGCAGGTTACACCATTAGACTGATTCCATGCAATAAAGCTTGTCCCTTCACACCGGGAGGAGGAAGAAGAAGAAACTGAGGAGGACCAATCCGCCCGATTCAGGACAGGAGTCTCGCAGCACGGCCTGGCCGAAACCAGCCCTTCGCCTAGAGGCTATATCCAGATTGTAATGCCTGATAAAGGTATGCACAGAGCTCCAAGTACGTAGCGCAAATAGCTGAGGTTGAGACATTTTGAGAGCTGCAAAGAAGTGGCTACGCCAGTGGAATGGCCCCGGATGGAACCCGGGAGGGGCTTTTGTTTGGATTGGTAGCAATGAGAGATGCATTGCACAAGCCAGCGGGATAAGGATTGCTTAGACACTGGCCAACCTCTCATTCTCTGTGCGAAGGACACAAAAGTTGCTCAGAAGCCCGAAGGACTTAGTTCTATTGAGGTAATACCTCAGATCATGTGAACATCTAAAGTATGGAGCAAAGCCTCTCCTCTATTGGAGTAGTTGGGAAGTAGACCGGAAGGTCGATATCCTGATTTAAGGTCAGAGCTGAGACCACCTTAGGCAAAACTTAGATTCGCTTTCAGAGACACTCTGTCTCGGTGAAAACCAAATAAGGCTCCTTACAATCAGGGCATGAAGCTCAGAAATCCTTCTGGCTGAAGTAACTGCAACTAAAAACAACGCCTTCAAGACAGAAATGTAGCTCGCAATCCGTGGCTGGTTCAAAGGGAGGGAGCGTGAGTTGCTCCAAAACAAAAAGAAGATCCCATGGAGGAACCGGATCTTTAATAGGAGGCCTAAAGTGCAGCACCCCTCTCAGGAACTCCCGAGAGGTGTCCAGTTGAGCAATGGTGCGCTGGCCCACCGGCTGGTGATAGGCCGAAATAGCACAAAGGTGTACCTTAATAGAGGAGTAGGCTAACCCCGAATGAAAAAGGGAGAGGAGGTAGTCCAAGACTGCCCCCACAGGGCAACCTAAAGGAGAAAGGTCACGAGCCCGTGACCATAGACAGAATCGGCGCCATTTCATGGCGTAAGTAGCGTGAGTAGCCGGCTTCTGGCCCCAGAGAGTACCTCACAATTCTTGGCGAGACCCTGTGTCGCATGATGGCTACGCCTCTAGAGCCAGGTGTGCAGGTTCAAAGACCGCAGATCCGGATGCAATAACGAACCTTGCTCCTGAGACAGAAGGTGAGAACTGCGCTGTAGTGGGAGCGGGGTTCCTGGACAGCTGCGCCAGCAATGGGAACCAGATTTGTCTGGGCCATAATGGGGCCACCAGAATCAAACACGCACGCTCCTCGCAGTTTGAGCAGAACTCTGGATCAACGGGAAAGGAGGGAAAGCTGAGGAATCTGTTCTCCCAGGAGAGGGACAATGTGTCTTGCCAGAAAACTCCAGGCCCTGGATCTAGCGAGCAAAAATTGGGCAGTTTTGCGTTGGATGGGGATGCGAATAAATCTAACTCTGAGTTCCCCATCGAAGGAACAGATCCTCTGCTACCTCCTGAAGAAGTTCCCACTCATGGACTCTGGCCTGGGAGCGACTCAGACCATCCGCGATCGTGTTGTCCACGCCGGGAACATGTACCACGATTAAGCTTGCGCCGTGTCCGATACCCCAATCCCACACTCTCATGGCCTCCCTGCAAAGGGGGTAAGAGTGTGCACCTCCTTGCTTGTTGAGGTAGTACATCACCGCCGTGTTGTCCGTCTGAAGCGGATGGTACACGGTGGGATCATGGACTGGAAAGCCTAGAGAGCATAGAGCACCGCTCTCATCTCCAGAACATTGATGTGAAGATGAGCTTCCAGTGGACTCCATACACCCTGAGACCTCACCCCATCCAGGTGAGCTCCCACCAGACCTGAAGCGCCTGTGGTGAGGGTTATCTCCGGGGACGGCGCTGAGAAAGGGACGCCCTTGGAGAGCGACCCGGGGGCTAACCACCATTGCCAGTCCTGAACCACTCGTTTCGTGATTCTGACTGGATGCTGCAGATGGTCTTGTCTCTGGTCCCACTGCGCCTTGAGCGTCCACTGCGTTAAGCGCATGTGGAGCCGCGCGAGGGGGACTGTGGGAATGGCCGCAGCCATGTGATCGAGCAAGCGAAGGACCGACCTGGCCGGAGTGGTCTGATTCGCTGATAGGTCCTGTATGAGGGACCTGATGCGTTCCGCCCTGTCGACTGGGAGGAAAGCCCTCCCCTGGACTGTGTCCAGCACTGCACCTATGAACTGCAGGTTCTGCGACGGTACCAAGACCGACTTCTCGTGGTTTATCAGAATCCCAAGTGATCCAAATAGGACCTGAGTGTCGTGGATCGCTTGCAGAAGCGCCTCTCTGGAGACGGCCATGAGAAGCCAATCGTCGAGGTACGGGAACACATAGTGGCCCTTCCTCCTTAGAGCAGCTGCCACGACTGCCATGCACTTGGTGAAAACCCTTGGAGCGGATGACAGCCCGAAGGGAAGAGCTCGGAATTGGAAATGGTGGCTTAAGAACTCGAAGCGCAGGAACCTCTGATGCGCTTGAGCTATGGGAATGTGCAGGTAAGCATCCTGCATGTCTAAGGACGCTAAATAGGCGCCTTGTTTTAGCATGGGAATTAGATCCGGAAGGGTCACCATGCGGAACCTTTTGTATGCGACTGACAACTTGAGGTCGCTTAGGTCCAGAATAGGACGGAGGTCCCCTGTCTTTTTGGGAACCAGGAAGAAGTGAGAATAGTACCCTAGTCCTCTCTGGTTTCCTGGGACAGGCTGAATCGCCCCCTTGTCCAGGAGTGCGATCACCTCTTGCCAAATTAAGTCGCGGTGCTGATCCAAGTACTGGGAGAGCAGAGGAGGCCTCGAGGGTGGCTGTTCTGCGAACTCTAAAAAGTGGCCTCTGCTGACCAGCTGAAGTACCCACCTGTCAGTGGTTATCGCCTGCCATCCCGACAGGAAGTTCGCAATGCGACCCCCGACCAAAACATCCCGTTGATCCTGAGGGGCCGGGGCCGGAAAGGAGTCATGCTGTGGCGGCTGAAGGACCCGCCGGCTGGGTGGCCTTGGAAGAGCGCTGACCCCTGCTGGCGGGCTGCTTCCCCTTGGTCCTTCGAAAGCCAGAGCCCCTTTGTTGTGTGGCGGAACGGGCTGCTGCCTCTGAGTCCGCCCACGGAAACGGCCTTGGCTCCTACGAAAGGAGCCAAGCCTCGGCCGGTACATCGCCTGGACTGTCCGGACCACCTTTCCAGCCTCTTGGAGTTTGGTAATTATACGTTCCGATGGATTACCAAACAGTACCTCACCTTCAAAGGGAGCGTCCATAATGTTTTTCTAGACGTCTGGGGTGAACCCGGAGACACGGAGCCAAGAGTGTCTTCGGAGGCAAACACCTGAAGCAACCGCCCTGGCTGACGAGTCCGCTGAATCATATGCGGCTCTTAAGACTTGGGTCCCCACGTCTGAACCCGTCCGGAGAAGCTGAAGCATCTCCTCTTTCTGCTCACCTTCCGGCAGCCTCTCAGCCGCCTCTAGGCCCTGCTCCCACAGGGCGTTCTGGAACTGCACCATGTGGGTAAGGTAATTCAGGGACCTGAGGGCGGAGTCGCTGAAGCGTAAGTGCGCCTCCCCAAAGAGTCCAGCTGTTTGGACTCGG
Source organism: Neoceratodus forsteri (assembly GCA_016271365.2). Classification (NCBI taxonomy): domain Eukaryota; kingdom Metazoa; phylum Chordata; order Ceratodontiformes; family Ceratodontidae; genus Neoceratodus; species Neoceratodus forsteri. The sequence continues at coordinate 1,271,296,667 of CM057450.1, read as the reverse complement.
GGTCCGGTGGCAGGGTGCTCAAATGTAGAGGTCTCTGGGACCGATCATGTGAGGCTGTGATCACCAGGGAGTCAGCCAGAGGGTGCTGTGACAGATATAGGTCCCCCTTAGGGGCCCTGTACAACCGGTCAGCCTTCTTCGGCACCGCCGGGAGCGAATGTGGACGCTTCCACGCAGCCTTGATGATGTCCACGAAAGTGTCCACCAAGGGTGGCACCACCACAGGCTTAGGGTCTTTCTGCCGAAGGTATTTTGCCTGGCGTAACCTTTCGGGGTCAAGTTCCTCTGCTTCCCAACCCATGTTCTCCTGGATATGCCTCATAATATCCATGAAGGATGGATCGTCCGGAGGAGACCTTGGAGTCTCACGTGGGTCCGGCGAGGGAAGTGAGACCGGAGATGGGGATCTGGATGATGAACAGGATGATCCCGTGTCCTCCGTCGACGGCGACCGACGTCGCCTCCTGGACCTCTTAGGGCTGGGTGATCCAGGAGACGAAGATCTGGACGGAGGTCTCCTTTTAGAATGTCGGCCCCTGGGAGAAGTCTCAGGATCCCTGGGGACAGAACGGCCAGCTGAACCCACAGGTGAAGGTGGGGCCGGAGCTGGAGTAGAAGGAGGAGGAGGAGGAGGAGGTAGGACTGGGGGTACCACGTCCTTCCTGATGGTATCCCACCAGTAGGTAAAAAGGTCCTTCACCTCGGCCAAGGACAGCCCCGACGCCGCTCAGAGGTCGAGGGCCGGACGCCGGGTCCCAGCGACGGCTCCACGGGGCCCGGGCGGGTGGCGTAGGGACCCGGGAGACTCGGCGTCGAACGCCCGCCTGGTCATCGGGCTGGGCCGATCCTCCTCGTGAGGGACTCCTGTCCGACCGCATCGGAGGCTCAGGAGCTCCTCAGCTCAGGCGGCTGGTGTCGGCCCCCACCGACGTCCGATGCGCTTGAAGAGGCCGACGATGGCCGGCCGGCCGACGCCGGCTCGAGGAACGGTGGCATAACGGCCGACGCACGGTCTGGCCGATGCCGATCCACCGCTTCCTCAATGGAGTAAGCTCCAAGGTCTCGAGGGGGAGAGGAAGACCGGGCGCTAGGGGCCGAGGGAGCGGGAGCCCGACTTTGTGGTGGTGGTATGCGCCCCGACTTCGCCATGGCCTTTCAGGGCAGAAGATGAAGACGACGGCCTGGCGGCAGAGACCTGAGCGGGCTTGGTGCGGGCACCGCAGCAGGGGCAGAGATGAGGCCCTGGAAGGAGAGCAGTCCGACGAGACCCAGAGCTCGGGACTCGGAGGCCCGAACCGGCGACCGGGCAGGATCCCTCGATTTCTTCTTCTTCTCGCCGTGCCGGTGCGCCGAATCCCCCTTGGACGACATCGCCCGCAGTTGTTCTTCTAGGAGGTACGCTTGAAGGGCCTTCTGCCGGCGGATCCTGGTGCGGCTATTGAACCCCTGGCACAGGGAGCAGGCCTTAGTATCGTGGTCTGGGCCCAGGCACCGGACGCACGCGGAGTGCGGGTCTTTAAACGGGATTTGTTTGCCGGACGCGCACTTAGAGGAATGGCCTGCTATCGGAGAGGACATCAGACAGGTCACTCGTTGATTGTAGAAATCTTCCACAACAAATTTCTCAAAATTCTCAAACCACGTGCGGCCGCTAGACTAAACCGTAGGGTCGAGGCATGCACTTTCGACGGCGGAAAGAATGAGATTCTGGCGGACCGCCCCCTTTTGTACCACGCCTGACGTCGGAGGCGGGACCGACGTCGGGGGCGGTCCCCGCTGAAGATAGCTAGCTAGAAAAGATCTCCGGGGTCCTGGCGCCTGCCGGCTTCAGTCCTAATGGTGTAACCTGCTGCAAGAGCTGTATCTCGAAGTAAGATCTGTGCATATGCGTACATTACTGTGGCTCTGCACAGCATTCTGGAACAAGTACTGCCTAACAAGTTTTACCTGCTTAATAATACTGGGAACGGAGGGTCACGGATCCCAGTGCTTCAGCATGAACAGTACAAACGTATCTGTATAATAACCCAGGTCTGCTCACTTCATGTGATCCAATACATTTCTGCAGATGACGTAGAGAAAGCTAGTCTGTATAATGAAACGTAGTCCTAAAACCCAGTCTCAACAGGGCTACAGCATCAAAAACAGAAAATCCAATGATGCAATCTTCTTCTTGCCTCTGGATGCCACTGTTTGACAGCTTAAATCCTACACACTTGTTCCCCGTTCCCGAATAGCTCTTTTAAATAATGGCATTCATGTTTGTTTCTAGAAAACACATAAATAATGAACCTGAAGACATTCAACTGGTGCATTTAGAGGTTGCTGAACTTTTAGGAGATGCCTCTTCATGTACATTTAATATTTTTGAAAATAAAACTTGTGTTATAGTAACACACATACTACAAGACATTGTTTTTTATGTATGCCAATGGTCTTGTAAGGTCAAAACTACATTTAATATTTTGTACCATAAATTTCACATCATACTACAAATAGATTTACAACAAAACTGGATCTTTTTTTCTTGTAAGGGAATGCATCTTAGTAATTTGCGTATGCTCCGCATTTCACAAACTGCCTTCACCTAAACATAGATGAACAAGAACAGAAAAAAGACAAGCCATTAAGTCTGTCTTGATGTTCTACGTGAATTATTCTGCCAACCCAGAGTCTTCCATGTCCCCTGCCTCTCTTGTTCCTAAGAACCCTTCTGAAACTGTCCCACAGTGTTCTGAACTCTGATAAAATAAGAATACTGATCCTGTCATTGAGTAGATTATTCACTTGCCCACCACCTGCTCTGTTAAAAAATACTTTCTGCAGTCCTATCCAAATTTCCCTGCTTACATCTTAAGGTTGTGCTCGTGGTGGTTGTACTATTTCACAGCTTGAACAACTCTGTGGAGTCCACCATATTATATCTCCTTATGTACTTGTGTGCTTTCATCATGTCTCCTCTTTCTTCCTGTCCTCCAGAGAACATACATACAGGCTGTCCAGTCTCTCCTCATAGGATCTACCCTGCTGCCCCTGGATCATTTTGGGACAACCTAGTTTTAGGAAAGTTTGAAGAAGCACAGTTATGTGCAGAAATGGGCAGACTACGTGGGCCGTAGTCCCTTATCTGCTGTCAACATCTATGTATCTATGTAGTCTCTAACCTCTCCCTGTCCTTTTCTAGATGTGGGCTCCAAAACTGTATCCAGTACTCCAGGAGTGGCTAAACCAATGACCAATACGGCGGCAGTATCATCTCCTTCCTGTGATTCGTGAAGCCCCTCCTGATATACCCCAACATCCAGTTTGCCTTTTGGTATGCCATACAGCCTTGGGAAGAGTTTTTTAAATTATTGTTAATTATCACCCAAAGGCCACCCCCGAAGTGCTCCACCTTGACCTGCAGGTTTCTGTTACCAATGTGCATCACTTTACATTTTTTGGCACTGAACATCAACTGCCAAATTCTCGACCACCCCTCCAACGGAATAGTGAATGCAACCCTTAAGGATTTTTTTTTGTGTGTTTGTTATGCTTTAACCTCAGATTCTGCTTCTTTTCTCTCTCTCTCTCTCTCTGCCAATTCTTTTTTAAAGAAGCAACCACTTTATTTTAAACTTACTTCGTCAGCTGGATCACCACATTCAGTAATGTGAAGTCTATGGTGAGCTGAAGCTAAACTCAAACTTTGCAAGGCTACCCCAACGATGAATCAAGAGGGAATAATCCTTAAAATCAGCTCCAAGGGCTAAATCTAGTCATTTTGTATGCATCTGTCTGGACCAGAGTCAAACAACTGTCAGTGCAAAGGCACACAAGGGTGAAAGTCAAATTTGGACCTGTGACCTATACAAGAAGACATGGTCCATATCCGTACTGTGAAGATAAAATGAATGAGCATTAGAACCATGGTTAATTGTAGTTATTTACACATACAGTACATGTACAAGGGTATTGTATCTTTACATCTGATCTGCCATGTGTACTTGTAGTAGGGTCTGTGATGGGGCTCTGTGATGTGTTACTTATGTGGCTCACATTCAGATCTAGTTTCATCTTTGCTATGTGTACTATACATATTTAAATATTTAGGCCTATGAAACAGTAGTTACTTGACTCACAACTAATTACATTTCTTGGCTTATATTATCTAGCAGCAGGGTTGGTGGCTGGCATAGCTGCAAGTAGCTTGCAGTTAGTTACCTGCCAGACAAACTTTCTTAAAAAGAGCTTTTTATAAGGAATAGCAAACTACTGACTGAAACTGGCCTCATTTTTATGGGATTAGGAACCAACCCAGAATGCCCATCCATAAAGACATGTCTTTCATGAGATAATAGAATTTCCAGTCTTTTGAGATGCATGTTGTGTCATTAGTGAGGAAATGGCAACACCAGATGCTTCCCATTTATCTACAGGGCAGGTTAACAGCACAAGCAGTCAGAAGTACTGTACAGGCACTGCCACACTGCTTTGCTGGTTTGCACATCAAAAGCCTTCCAATCAGATGTCACCAGTCCTTACAGGTCAAAAAGGAAGTTCAGTATCCATGGCTGCTTCGTCCTGAGCCCCTCTGAAAAAACTTACCATGTTTTCCATGACAAGGGACTTAGTTGAGTCCATGGTTACACTTTATTTTAGATGTCCAATAACTATAGTATAGTATCAGTGTAACTACACTGTAACTGCATTGCAACTGCAATGTAGTTGCATGCAAACAAACATGTAACTACATGGTAACTACCCTATTGCATGTAATTAATGATTAATTACATTGAAACCAATGCTTAAAGTATAACCAAGTCCACTAAAGCTTGCTGCTTTCTTTTCAGTGTGAGTACAATGGTGGATGTTAATAACCGTGGTGAAGACCACTCGTACGCCTGTAAAAGTGGTCTCACATGCATTCTCAGGGTATGAGAGCCACAAATTGAAGGTGATCAGTTCTGATACCCTAAGAATGTGAGTGAGACCACAGTGTAAGAGTGGACTCTGTGGTGGTATTAATATATTATTGATCAAGCTTGAGCAATAATATTATATAATTTTTTAAACTGTCCCGGGACATGCCCATTTCTAGGGCATCTGTGCATGAGATACTCTTCACAGAAAAAGAGTGTCTCACGCACACAGGAAAGGTGCGATGCAACTGGTCGGGAGTGCTCCCTCAATCTATAATGATGAATAACTACATAAAAAGTTGTGGTTGAGCCTAGTTTTCTAGGGAGTTGCCACTTTTGGCAAAGAATCATGAAAAGGTTGAGATGGCATAGCTACAGGATCAACTTCATAAGGATAAGTTCTACTGATAACAGTTTACATGTGTCACTGTAAGTCAATACACTTATAGCAAATAGAATAATCGATAGCTAGATATATAGCAGTAATATCGAGAGGTTTTAGACTGGTACCCCCAGAGCGTGTTCTAGAGGCACCTAAAGTCCCCAAACCTCGAGATGGTATTATCAAGCGAGAAATACATACTTAGCTATCTATTATTTTTTGTAATATATGGAGCAGGAATAGTTTTTACTTAGCTTTGGTGCAGGCTGATGGGTTGTAAGTAGTGAATCAGGAACAGCTCTCAGAAGAACCAGTAAAGTAGTGCAGAATTTGAGGTAATTGATGAGCCAATGATTGTGGCCAACAGAACATTAAACAGTAAATTTAACTTTTTTTTTTGACAAACAGTATTCTGTCTTCCGTGACGTTATTAGTATCAGGCTGCATTTTTACTGTTTGCAGTGACGCGCTGCGACCGAGGAGCACTGTTTCTGTCAGGAAACTGTTTGCGGTTTGAAAGAGAGCTCGCACTTGAAGTGGCCAGGTGATTGCGCCGGGTTCTGATTGCTTGATAATACTATCGTTCAGGAGTGGAACGATGGTATTATCACTTCTGAACGATAGTATTATCAGTTTGGAACGATGGTATTATCACTTTCAGTACTGTGGTATTACAAGAAAATTTTTGTATGGGATGCGATGGTATTATTAAGCTATCTCCATATATTACAAAAACGTTATTATTAAGTGTACTGTTGTACTGTATAGCACCATGCATCTAACTATATTTGATTACTTAATTTTTGTTTACCAGTGCAGTAGACATAAACTGCCTATTTTCAGGCTCAACCTGGGAGGTTACAAGTAGAGCCACATGTGTAACAGTAGTAAAAATCACAAGAACAGCGTTTACATATATGTTATTGGGAATTATATCAACAAGGAAAAAATATTAACATAACTGCAAGCTTTCGTTTAAACAAAAAAAAGATTGTTTCTAGATCTAACAGTTCTAAAGTTAAGCCTTTTCAAATAAATTATCCTTTATAAAGTGCTAACTTTGGAAACAGGGTTAGGAACTTAAGCTTGATTAAATTAAAGTTTAGAGTCAAGCCAACGTAGATAACAAGTTAACTGATAGTTTCCATATCAAAAATGTAAAAACATAACTGCATCGAGCCAGACTGTCAGCGCAGTGTTAGGGCTACTGCTCGTGATGCTGGTGACCCAAGTTTGGGAATGAGTCAGGGACATGAGTGGGGGTGGGGGGGGCTCTGGCTAGTAGGAGGAGGACTGAGCAGACCAGAGGGTGTTTTTCCCCCTCCGGGGAGGGAAGGCAGCAGGCCCTGCTGTAATACAAGCTACCAGAACAGAAAAACAGGAAATGAAAATTACGTACCTACCGCAATTATGATCTTTCTGTGTATGTTCACCATTCATCACATTTGGGTTACTGGCCGGAGGTCATGACCCCGTGGGAGTTTTTTTTTTGGATGGGCGTAGTTGACGCTGCATCGGTGCTGCCCTCGAGGCCGACGCACTGTGTGGCGCTCGTGGGTTGGCCATTATGTGCTGTCGACTCTGCCTCCCGCTAGTTCTGAGTTGCCGGAGAGGTGAGGAAAGGGATGGGAGGGTGGGACAAGGAAGTCCAAGGGACAGACAAAGGAAAAGATATATAAACCAAAAGGAGAAATAAAAGAATGAGAGGACAGAAGTAGAAGAAGAAGGAAACTAAGGGGATTGGGTAGGAGCCCCAATTTCTGGAAAGACAAAAGGAAAGGGGAGGAATTTAGGGTTAATTTGGTAGGGGGGGGAGAAGGTAGCAACCATACCCTGGACCTTGACTTGCCTCCAGACTGTATAAGAACTGCAAGGAGTAGCCAAAGGCTTGATGACAGAATTCAAGGCACAGAATTACTGGCACTAACTCCAAAAAGGCAGAAAGTGGTTATTCTGGAAGAAAGATAGGACACAAGGACTCCCCCCCGGGAAAGAATGTTTGGTGTAAGAAAAGTAGATTTTTTTTTTTTTTAGGGAGAATATGTCCAATGGACAAAGAAATCAAGGATTGATGGGAACAAAGAAGGAGCAGAGGATGGAGGGCAACTGCCAACTCCCACCCCACAGGGATAGAGCTAAAGCACTGGAGAAGAAGTGCCCCCCACGTGAACCACTCTTCCTTAGAAGTATCATCCCCCTATATGCCCCTGGTTATCCTACTCCTTAAAAAAGGAGGAGGGCAAGGGAGGGCACAGAGAGGGAGGGGGACCCAGAGACTGAGGCCCCAGGGGGATGGGGGGTGGGATTGAGATGAATGGTGAAGATACACAGAAAGATCAGAATTACGGTAGGTACGCACTTTTATCTTATCTGTGTCAATCTTCACCATTCATCACATTTGGGTGAATGCCAAGTCTCCTAAGGGTTTAACCTAAAGGATATAGTCCCTTAGCTCTCAGTGGGTGACACACAAAGAGGGAGAACCTTCAGGGCCTGGGGAGGCCCGAGTGTGGGGAGAGTGAGACGGGGAACCCCTGGAGGGGGGAAGAAGTTGCCCCAACAAACGCTGTCTCGCTCTATGGGAGAAGAGATAGGTTCTCTGGTGAGCGGAGTTAATCACCCTACACCGAGCCAAGGGTGACAACCGGGAAAGACGTAGCTATGCCGCCCGCCTAGTGCAGATCGCTGTCCCTACGACCCTGGTAGCTACCTCGCTGGCATCGTACAAGGCCCTCGCTTGGTGCCTTGCTAGCTCCAGGCCACGTGCAGAGAGTGCAACAGCTTGTCTGGTTTGCTCCGTGTCAGGCAAAGAGGCTAGGAGCTGACCCAGCCTGGACCACAAGAACCTGACATAGGATGCATAGTGGGCCTGATGTCCTGCGATGGAGAGCAGCAACTGTTCTGAGTAGAACGTCCTCCTCCCCCAGAAGTCAAAATCTGGAGGCCGGTCATGGGGGAGAGCGTGAAGCCCATCAGGAGTGTCCAGCTGTGTCAATCCTGACTGAGGATGAGGCATGGAACCTGGAGACTCCGGGGGGGGGGGCGCAATACCGCTGACAGAGATCCCATGGGGCAGGAACTCCGGAAAAGGGTCTCTGCCAGGAATGCAACAATGCCTCCCGAAAGGGAGCAGGCCGGGGGGCACCACAAGGGTGTTCTCTCTTAAGTCGCCTAAAAAGGCATGCGCTGAGTGTTCCGGATTGCTTTGCATGGGGGGGGTGACGTGCAGGTCCTCCAACATTCTGACGAGGAATCGCTGATACTCCACAAGATCAGCAGCTGGGGAGATGTGGACAGAAGGCTCCTCTCCTCCAGAAAAGGGGGATGAGGAGTTAGAGGACCGCAACTGTTCAGAGGGTGGCTGCTCGGGGGGAGGTTGAAAAACCTGACTGTCCATTGCCCTGACATAAGCGGGGAATCGAGAGCCACGGCCCTGAACTGCTCCCAGGAGAGAGGCCCGCTAGGACCAAGGATGCCTGGGAACACTGGAGAACGTGGCAGAGGAATAGGGGCAGAGCAGAGAAATCGGCTGACCTCCACCTGGGCTAGGGAGCGCACCAGGTGCACCAGCAGAAGGAAGTGTTCCAGAAGACCCCACAGCCGACAGCTGAACAACCATTTCGGAACTGCCTTGGCTGCGCCAGGAAGAATCCGCCCAGTGAGGCGACCGGGGCCGTGTAGGTCCAGAAGGACGGTCCCCTACCTCCGAAGAACGGGCCCTCTCAAAGAAACCGAAGGGGAAGAGCAGAGATCCACACTACGGCTTCTCCCAGAGCCCGGGTGAACTCCAGAAAAAGGCTGCCGCACAGAGCCCATGCCCCCCGACCCCTTGGAATCTGAAAGGGCCCTCCTCCTCGAGAGAGTCAGCCTAGGCAACTGACAGCCCTGGTCGGCCCCTGAAGGAGCTAGCCAGGGCGCAGAACCCTCCCCTCCCATGTGTGCTCTGATCGGCCCCAAAGTCGGGCGATCTAGGCACACTATCTGAGGGGGTACACCCGCTGAGGGGTCAGAGAACCCTCCGAGGCTGGGCTGCAGTGCAATGGTGGCATGCACCTTTGCCTGCTGGTCAGAACATGACCCAAGCCCTGGCAGTTTCTGCCCGCTCCTCAGAGGGGGGCTGACTCCGACCTGTCGAGGACACTACCAGGGTGCCCATGTCAGCAGCTAACTCCAAGGAGCCAGACTGCCCGTCTGACTCAGAGTCTGATTCCTCCTCCCAAGAGGTGTAGACTGAAGCCCTGTGCCAAACAGTTGGCAGGCGCCTGCTGCCATCTCGACCAGATGGGGCACCAGAAACAGAAGCCGTACTCAAATCAGTACCAGTGTCCTCCGTGGCACCGTGAGCGGTAGCCAAGAAGACGTCTCCAACCCAGAGCAGCAGTTTCCGGGCCAGAAGCCGACATGGTGCCGACCCATCCCACGGCACTGCGAGCAGCGCCGAGGACAGATATGGTGCCGACGATGGCTCCCATCGCACTCTCGGCGCCGAGGCCAGAAACCACCATGGTGCTGACCCGGCCCACTGAACCGCGAGCGACGCAGAGGACAGAGATGGCACCGATGGCAGCTCCGACAGCACTCTCAGCGACCAAGATCCCAAACCCCCATGGCGCCATGCCCAGAGCCGCGAACGGCGCCGGAACTGGACACAGTGTCATGCTCAACCTTGGTGCCAAGGACGGCGCCGAGGCGAGAAAAGGCCAGAGATGGCGCCGTAGGATCGGCCCCACAAACGGCATCGACAGCAGACATAGCGCCGAGCGACCAACTGGCGCCAATGACGACTCTGTCAGGGCCCATGGTGCCGTGAACGGCGCCAACGGCATTGAGGATGGCACCAACCCGGGCCTTCTGAGCCACCGATGCGACACCAGGGGAGCCTTTGCCCCCGAAGGAGTGACTGCCAATGCGGTGCCTCCCGTCCATCTCCTGGGGGAAACGGACTGGGCCTCCTGCACTGCGAAAGAAGCCTCGGCCACGGCTAGGCTACTAGAGGCCGAGGCTCCCTCCTTCTCAGCCCGTATAGAACCGGGAGGGGACCCGGAGGAAAGGCTGAGAGAATGTGGCTTGGCCCGATGAGTGCGTGCCCGACCCCCAAAAGTCAGCGGAGCTTGCCCCACTTTCCACGCGCGTTGCTCAATGACCCGGCGGTCCATGGAGAAACAGGCATCGCACGAATCCATGTCGTGAAGAGGGCCAAGACACGGAAGACGCACAGTCGGGTTGGTTGGTGACGGAGAATTTTCAGCTGCATGGGCACCGTCGCATGTGGGGCCGTCCTGTCTTTGAAGATTTCTTGCCCTCCGACCGAAACATGACCTACGGAGAAAAAAACACCAAACAAGACTCGACGTCGCAATAAAACAAAAGTAATGGAAAGATCTTACCGGGCGACGTCGAGTGTGGTGAATAGAACCAGCAGGAGGGAGCCGATGGATTGCGGCACTGAGGAAAACGACACGGGGTCAACGGAAATAACTGCAAAGCAGGTAGGCCTCAAATTTCTTCTGTCAAAGATCTCATGAGGTGACCTCGATGGCGGGAGATGAAGAACTGGCAGGAGGGCGGAGTCGACAACACATAGGGCAACCCACGAGCGCCACGCAGTGCGTCGGCCTCGAGGGTGGTGCCGATGCTGCGACTCACCCACCCAAAAAAAAAAAAGATCCCGCGGGGTCATAACCTCCGGCCAGTAACCCAAATGTGATGAATGGTGAAGACTGACACAGATAAGATCTGCAAAATGCAAAGGACTTCATACAGTGCTGACAGTGAATAAAAGCAAACACGTCCAAGTATGCCCTGGTGCTTCGCTCGTTAGAGCTTTGTCAGGGGGCCCTTGACGGACTTTGTCTCTATTTTTCTACAACAGCAGTGCAAACAGGTAGGAGTTCCTTGTCTGCTTGTCAGTGCAAGGGCTGGCTACCCTGACATGGCCCCGGACCCTGCACCAGTGAGCACGCTCTCTTTTTCTGGTTTGTTGATGGGAGAAACTTGGATGGATGCATCCTGGACTGAGCAAGATGACACCACCACCCTTCGGGCCTCACTGAACTGACTGGCCAGTCCTCATCTCACACAACAGAAGGACCAGAGCTGGGACCCCTGTCACACTCACGACTGAATCCCCCACAGCCACAGGAGTTATGCACTGTGGACCACCTGTGTGAGCACATAAGCACTGGAAACAGTACAGATGGAGCTGAGGGGTAGGTGAGCAGAAAGGGCACCACTGGAGATGGGGAAGAAACACTGTGAAAAAAACAAAAAATGTATTTAATCTTAAAAGTCAAAAAATTTTTCATTCCTACTTAGCGATATGATAATATTCCTTATTGATATATTATGGCAGTTACCTGTTGATAAATCCCATCATTTTTGGAGTTCTGGGAGTTTTTAGAAGAGTTGGACAACCACAGAAATAAAATTTTGTCCTATGAAGGCCACTAGGGCCGGCATTTATTTTTCGCAGTTTAAAATTTACTGAAATAATAGTAATAGGAATTGGTTGTAATTGACCAATCACAGAAGACTGCTAAGAGCATTTAAGAACATCACTGTATCTTGCAACAAATGATACCTGACTCACAGTACCTAAGAAGTGTGTATACAGACATATTTTGGAATGCTGAGTATCAGAGTATAAGATGTAATGTTTTGCATTAAATCAATAAACAAAAAAGTTAAAACAAAAACAAAAAATCACACTAACCTACATCATGACCTGCTTCTTATTCAGACCATTTGTGAAGAATAAAAGGAGACCATTTGTGAAAAATAAAAGGCTAGCAAATTGATCTTTTGCACCACAACATTGGTCGAATGGTTAGTGGTGTGATAGGATATTTATTCTAAGAGTGAGGGCATGACCTGCACCCACAAAAGGCCCCAAGATGTAACGGTTCTGCCATCATGAGGGGGGACAAATATTATAACAAACATGCTCACCTATCTTTATCTTGGTGATACAATAGGACTTCTTATGCATCTTTCCTGAAACAATATATTTTTGCCGGCCCAGTGGCACAGAGGGTTGAAGTGCCAAGCACCTTACCTCTCACCGCACTGACAACCCAGGTTTGGGAATGAGCTTCGACTGCCAGGGGTCAGAAAGGGGGAAGACTGGGAGTGGATCATGCAGCCACCTGGAAGCTTTGCTTTCCCACTTCAGGGAGGTGGGTCAACTTGGTGCTTGGCTGCCACCAGGTGGAGGCCTGGTGGTAACGCCAACGTTTGAGCGGCAGACTGCGGTCAGGGAAGGGGGAGCCGCAGTTCTGGGATCCATGTGCGCCTCCATGCACATGCGTTTCCTGTGTCGCCGTGGCTAGGGGAATTGGGGGAGAAAAATGAAAAGTGACTAGCTCAGGCTCCATGAAGTTCTGCCCACCGACTCTCTGCCCCGCTCTGCCCCCTGACTGGGACCCCAGTACTGGATGCATGTCTCTAGCTGGAAGGAGGATGGCTCTCCCTCACCTTGCCCTACCATGGGGGTGAGCAAACCATGAGGATGTCAGGTCCCAGTTGAGGTTTAGATAGAATACTGGGTGGAGGGGACAGGGACAGGACTGACATGCCTGCCTGAGCCAACCAGAGGGCAAAAAAGCTATTGAGGGGGCAATATATTTTTGGATACATTAATATTATTGGCAGGATTTTGGAACAGTCAGCATAATAAGCTCCATGTAACTTCCCACATGGGAATTTCTTCAAGTTAAGAAACAAGTTTTATTAAGTATTCAACCAGATAAGATGACTTGTGTCAGTTACGCCCTCTATGTAAGTTTTTTGCATTCTCCTTATGCTCCTTACTTCCAGAGCAGGCCCCCTTTGAGCTGGCCTCCCCAGGCCTATCACCTGGCTTCACTCGGACTTAACCCGACTCCAAGTTTTCTATGGCTTAAAACTCATGGCATGGGAGACAGGGGAGCTTCTCGACCCACCGTGAAGCAGGATCCAGTTGAGGCTGGTGCCTAGGTCACGGGTGGGGGACCTGCGGATTCTAGCAGTTCATCCTGCCTGACTCAGCTTTTTCCCTGTTCGACCCATCCTTCAAGACTCCGGCAGCTGAGGGTGCACAAACACAGGCATGCTCTGTGCATCACACAGCGCCGATAGCGTTCTCCCACCAAACAAAGCTGCTCTGTCTGCACTGCCAACTGTAGCCCCCACTCCCAAGATGGGAGTACTGCTGTGAAGCCTGCTGCCCTCCCTCCATGAAGGAGGAGAGCTTCCTTTGGAACACTTGATCATCCTCTCCCACCATGGCTCGCCCCCAATGATCCAAGCTCGTTTCTGAATCGAGGTTCCTGGCGTCACGAGCTGTAGCCTTACCACTCTGCCAACTGTTTTTTCAGAAGGAATCTGACATTTCCTGTTTAAATCTGAAAAAGCTTTTTCTGCCACTTATGATTTGGAAAGGCCTGACTGAAAAGCTGCTATACAAGCAATGAGCTGTTCAGCAGCTTTCAATGCATGGGTGTATTTGAGCATTTTAATATTTATAAATCTAAACCTGCAACCGATGAGCAAGATGTCTGCCCATATTTTCCAACAGGCTGCATGGGAAGTGGATGATCTGTTCTGAGAAGTCTGAACAATGAAAACATGAGATTTATTTATTTTTTTTTGTTTTGAGTGGTACCAGCTGAACAAATTAGAAATCACAACAGTTTTATGAAATCATCCAGTGACATATTTTTAAAATGTGTTTTGAGGAGTGGTTAGAAGACAATGTAAGGGCAGGCAACACTGATACCACACTATATGCCTGCATTTATTTCGTCCTTGGGTCACAAACCTTCAGTTCTGGTCTAAAACAGGACGTGCTGCTGCAGTGGGATTGCTTCATGAACAGTATATGGAGCTATACGGTGAAAGGCTTGTAAGAGCACATCTGCTCAAGCTCCCTACTGGATAAGATCCCAATTTTCAAAGCTCACAGTTTATCCCTTTAAAATGCAGTTCTATGTTTTTGTCACACTCGACAGGATCACACACTGGTTACGATACAAACAGGTCATATCCTCTTAATGTGTTCCTATCAGGGTCCTACTGTTGCTTGTTCCCTTGGTAAATATAGCTTTCATAATGAGGGCATCAATAAAGAAGAAACTAGAGATGTAATCAAATTATGAAATGAAAGAAAAAATAATGATAAGGCATAAAATCACTATATAGTTGAGACAATGTGACCTATCAGCATTATATTAGATTTGCAATTTCCTAATTAGAAGTCTGCTGAAAAAAGGACTCATTTTAAATTAAAACCATCATTCTGGTAAATTGTGATGTGAGCTCGAGCTCTAATATTGTTAGTCTCAACAGCATCATTGTTTCTTCCTCTGTTGGGACAAAAAAACAATACAGTTCGTCAGAAGCTTAATATTTAATTATAATCCTGTATGCACATCAGGAACCTTATCTGCTTTTAGACTGCATGTGCAAATTGAGAACTGCCAGTCTGTCTATAAATACTGAAACACAAAAAGCTGGGCACTCACCCCCTCTAGTAAACAAAAAAAAAAACACCAAGCTCCAAGCTTGTAAGCTAAGTTGTCCTTTATTCAAAGTGACAATCATGTGTTTAATATACAGATAAGCAAGGTGCCCACTTGATGCGTTTTGGAATATTTAATGCTAATCCTGTATGCACATTGGGAACCTTATCTGTTTTTAGACTGCATGTGCAAATTGAGCACTGCCAGTCTGTCTATAAAGGCAAATCTCGAAGCTCCTGACAGTTCAAACTGTGAACAACTTCTCTTACTTTTGAGTGTTTATTTCAAATGCATATATTTAGAAATAGGTCAAAAGCTTGAACTGCCTTAATGAGGTGATGGGCCTAAACATTAATTTTGAATCCATGGGGCCAGAAACTCCCGAAATGACTTCTGGATGTACCATGTCAGGAGAATGCAATCTGCTATTCCCATTACGCAATACACTTTCAAAACAGTGAGGCAGAAAACTTGCCTCGGCAAGACTGAACTGGACTGAGTTTTATGTGTCTGTCTCTCGCTCTCTAAACATCTTTGCTGTATGGAAGTAACACCTCTAAAAAGATGAAACTTAATGCCAGCATGAAACATGGCAGCTGATCTGTTTTGTGTGACTATATTCAGTCAACAGATAGTGATGTCACAAACAGCAAATTATAAGGTTAGTTATGACACCCAGGGTTCTCATTCTCTGCTGCATTTATTCATGCTAAACAGTTTCATGAACTGAAACCCCACTGAGCTATGATCAACTTGGGCTGCAAGTATTCCATTCATGGTCACTAAACAGTTTTCAATCATCTGGGGAAGGGGCCACGATGCAAATGAACCACAAAGCCATTCACAGGGCACAGCAGCCATCATAAACGCTGTCACAACCTCCTGCAAAGGTAAGTTACTTACTGGAGCTCTTTATATTAAAGATAATCTTCTCCATAGAGCCATACTCTTTAGTCGTAGAGCTGGAGACAACAGGACCCAGGTGGAACCATGACTTTTGGGGCCAGCGCCACTGGTGCCTAGCAGCAACATGTGCTATGTATGCACCTGCAGTGGTACACAGTGGACACAACCACCTCAGTAACTTTTTTACCGACGCAGTATGAGAAAAGCTATCAATAAAAATTCTCAAACCATAAAAATTAAAAAGGGACATAAAATAGCCTACCAATCCTTGCAAGAAGGGATAACAAGAAGTGTCATCACAGTGCATAACTATCCAAGTACAGTAGGGGGGAAGACTATTATTATAAATAATTAAAAACAGAAGCGAGTCCCAGGGGATAGAGGGTGGCCAGTGCGGCTCTAGGGAGAAGATACTCTTGAAGATTAAAGGTTATAGTAAGTAACTTTCCTATCTTTCAAGAATCAGTTGTCCATAGAGCCATACTCTTTGGTCGAGAGACCAGGACTTTAAAATCCTCCAGACTAAGCTGGCCCAGTGATGTGAAGGGCTGAGGTGCTAGGACTTTGCCACGCCAGTGACCTGTGTTCAGGAATGGACATGAGTTGCTGGGGGTCGGCATGGGGATGGAGGACTGAGAATCCAGAGGACAGCTCTCCTCCCTCGAGGAGAGGGGTTCATGTGGCTTGATCACCAACTGGAGGAATATAGCTGGTGGCACGTGCAAGTCACATCATGTGGAAGGCCCCATGTTCAGAGCACTGGACATCTCCAGGGAAGCAGAGCTCATACAATGCGCTCATTGCATGTTGGCGGTAGTTAGGGAGAAAACAGAGAAAAAAGTGAGGACAGGCTTCATGAAGCCCTGTCAGACTGCAGCCTGCTCCACCGCTCTGAGTCCAAAGCATGTCTGGATATATATGTGTGTGGGGGGGGACCATGGGAGGTATCGTCCCTGACTGTAGAGGAAGCTGGAGAAGGCTATGGCACAGGGGAACAGGGCTGATGTAAGCTGCCAGTCCTGTCAAGAGGATAAACACCTGTATGGGGGGAAAATATCCTCCAGACTGGGGAGGTTGGAGACTGCATAACTCAAGAGAAGAGCTGAACTTCAGAATAGCAAACCCCAAAACTGCACACCTCCTAGAGTGAACACATCTAGGGCATAGTATTTTGTGACGGTGTTAACACTACTTCAGGTGACGACCCTACCTATCTCTGAGATAGGGGCTGAGTGAAGCAAAGCCACCAAGATAGCCAATGCCTGAGTAGAATGAGCTCTGACAGCAGTGCTAAATGCACTCAACAATCCAGTTTGACAAGCACTATTTTGAGATGGATACTCCATACTGATTGGAGTTAGACGAGAGAAACAACAGGGAATCCTGGCTATATTCTTCGGTTCTCTTGCGGTACAAGCTGAGAACCCTTCTAACATCAAGAGAATGGAGCAACACTCCCAGGATCTTACAGCATGGGGAAGAAAGTTGGAAGCAACAAGGACCAACTGAGCTGGAACGTCGACATCATCTTCACTAGAAATTTAGGATATGTACAGAGAACCACCTTGTCTTTATGGAAAGATACTCTGCACACTAAAGTAACGGTCACTAGGAAAACATTTTTCCAGGAAAGACACTAGTGGTTCCGGCTACATAACAAAGTAGCACCAGCCACATCTTAGGCTTGAAAGCAGTAGTTGTTTTAGCCTATCTGAGCTTTAAAAGGGAACATTTTACATTTTGGGGAGAAAATGCTATCCCTGGACAAAATTGCGACTGCCTTGAAAAAATTCTAGATATGCCCCTGATGTCAGATACTTCATTTCACAATTCACCATTGTTTCAAAGGGCTTTCGAGGCAGCATGTCAAAACCAGACTGAGATCCCAATTGATGGTATGCTTCTTTTAGGGGGGTCTCAAGTGCAGAACTCCTCTTAAGAACCGCCTGAAGAGAAGGAGTTAGGCCATGATGATGGTGCTCACCAACCAATGACATGGAGAAATGACCGACAAAGGAACTCTAAGGGAAGAGAACTGAAGGCCAAACTCCGAAAGATCCAAAAGGTAATCTAACACTTGGTCTGGAGGTTGGTAGAAACAAAATCTATGGATGTTTTAGTGCACTAGATGAAGAAATGCTTGCATTTAGCAGTGGAAGGTTTCCTAGCTGCCAAGAGGACTTACGAGACTCATTATGACACCCCAAACATGTTAACTTCTACCTCTGCATGAGTTAAGCCAGAAAGTGTAGGTACCAAAGGTTCAGATGTATCAGCTGACCCTGACATGGGGTCAGCAGTTCTGTCCTTGGCAGAAAGCTCTGAGCATGCTGTATCGCTGTTATAGTCAACAAAGGATACTAAATTTGTTGAGGCCAATATGGGCCTATCAGAATCATCTGGCCTCTGTGGGACTACAGTTTGAGAAGCACTCTCTGAATAAGAGGGACTGACAGAAAGCACAATGTTCTACATTTCTGGAGTAGTAGGGTGGCAATTTTGTGTTGTGGCAGGATACGGAAAGGTCTACTTCCAGCCTGCCCCAAGTGTTTAACAAAGACTGAACCATGTCCCTTGCAAGACACCAACTCATGAGGCTTTGCCACTGTTTAGCTGAGACTGTCTGCCAGGATAATTTCTACTCTGTGAAGATGAGTGGCCTGGATAAGAACCTAGAGCCCCAAAAACCAATTCCAGACCTTCACTGATACAGGTACTCTGCATAGGAGAAATAAATAAGTTTTCCCTTGTTTGTTGAGCTTGAACATGACACACTTTCTGTCCATCTGGAGATGTACTATCTAGTCCTGAACCAAGTCTGAAAGGGCCAGTTGCCCAAAGAAAACATCTTTCATCTCAAGCACATAAGTAGAGATTCTGTTCCACCTCTGACCAGGCTTCCTGAGTCTGCAGACTTTGAAAGTGCCCACTCTGGCCCACTGATGATGCACTATGAACTGAAGTCTCTGGGAGGTAGTTGGCTGGAACTCTGGAAAGGTCAGTGGGACTCCCATTAATGTCAGAAAATGGCAGCCAGTTCCATGAGGTTGAACAATGGGGGATCGCTCTGGTACACTGGCAACACAAGTTATGCTTTGCGCCCATGACATTAGGAGTGGAGGCCAGTAAGGAGGGCTCCAGGGCATCTGATGGATGCTCTTCTCTTGGGGGGAACCACCATCACATCACTCTTAAAACAGCTTCTGGTGGTGTCATTGAAGATGTGGGTGGCCACACGCTATCACGCACCACCACCCCACCCACAGCCTGATGACCATGAGTGTGCCTGCAACCATGGAAGGAGGGGAAGGAGAAAATCAGCGGAAATGCCACACTGTTGCACCAAATGATGGCCACGTTATCAGCCCCTATACCAGCGGCGCTCCAGCACATCATCAGGACCACTTTAGTGGGCACTAGGGATTTTTTAGGTGCTCCCTCTTCTATTTCATGGGAGGTCTTTGGTAGGGATATGACAGCAAGAGAGAAGTTTGGAATATGGCAGCACACCACCACTTGGTGAGGGGAGGCCCCCGGCTGGGATAAGCTTGCCCCCTGGGTGCAGTAGGTACTGGAGATCAGAATGGTTTCTGATGACAGTAGGGTCTGTTGGGGTGCGACAGGCAGCCTGTATGCCTGTGGGGCCTGTAGGAGCTAGGTGTCGAAAGGCAAGGGAGGTAGCAAAAAAAAAAAAAAAAGATAACCTGAGGCTACTGCCACTTCTGTCTGATGCTTGGATTGGCTTTATATGAGCCAGTTGCCCAGGCAGGGAAACAACTGCACCCACATCTGTTTGAGCTGTGCCACAAGCACTGCAATGCAATTGGTAAAGACACAGCATGGATGCAAGCCCAAAAGACAGGACTCTAAAATAACAACAGAGCCCCAGACAGAGCTTGAGGTACTTGCAATAACTGGCCATGACAGGAATGGGCTGATACGGTATACATCCTACATGTCCAGGGAGGCTAACCAGCCATGAGACTTCAGATATGGTAGTGCAACAAAGAGCTCAGGGACAGCATTTCGTCTTTTTGCATTTCATATACTGGACTGGTTCAGGTAACTGAGAGCTAAGATTGGGTACACTATACCGATAGAAGCCCTTGGTCTGTTTTGACTCTAGTACCTTCTCCACTGGCAGGTTTCTTTAGAAACACAACAACCTTTCAGGAGAGTAGCTCATACATAAGGCTTTGTAACCACTGCGGCTTTCCCAGAGGACGATCCAAAGGTACTGTATCAGCTCTAGGGAGTAACTGTCTCGGATAATTTCCAAGACCCATTTGTCCATGGTAATAGTCTCCAATTCATCAGGGTTTATCTCCCTTTTCCATGTCGGGCCACTGTGGCTTGCCCCCCCAAGGCAGGCCATCACAGGTTTCCCAAGGCCCTCTGAATACTTCAGCTGCCAGTGACTTGCATGAGTTGACATGTACAGGGTCTAGAGGTGGGTCAGAGTCCATCGTGATAGCAATGAGAGGGGATTAACTACGTTTACCTCACCCCCCATGGATGCCTCAACTCTGGATGTCATCAAACGTGCTTGAGCACAGGGTGCAAGTGCATGCATCAGTGCCCCCCCCCCCAGCTGTAACAACCCCTCTGTGATCACCCAGGATGCAGTGTGGCAGCAGTGCTCATTTCCTTCCCTCACAGAAGGAAAGGAGTGTCTTGGGATGCTTGCATGCCCCCCCAGCCGGCTTGCAAATGATCCAAGCTTGTTTCCGAACTTGCGTCTTTGGCATAGCAAGCTGTAGCCTGGCCCCTCATTAGACTATTTAAGGGCTTCTTCCACATGCTGTCCAGAGAGATATATTTCCCATTATATGGGATTCTCATGATCTTCTGTTGGACATCAGAAACAAGACCTGCTGCTCTAAACCTGCAGTACCTCCTAACACAAAGACCAGGAGCAGCTGCACTAGCCTCTGCGTTTGAGGCCTCCAAAGCAGCCTTCAGTTGGTGGCTACTAGATTCAAAACCTTTAGTAACAACTGACAACAGGTCCTGCATTAAGGCAGACTCTAAAAGACTCTCTGTAAGATCTCAAAGCCTGTTCCTAAGGGAGTATGCATACTTTGAAATGTGGGGCAGTTTGCCACTCTGAGGCCCACAGTAGCACAGATGAACACTTTTTCAATAATATCAATCTTGCAACACTACCTGTTGGAGGATGCACTGCAAACTCTTTGGGAGCGACTGACCTGTCATTGACAGCCATAATCATAATATTGCCCCCAACAGGCTGAGTATATTAGACCTGCCTGTTACAAGGTGCTAAGTACTTAGTCCATGGGCTAGATAGTAAAACCCTTCCCCCTCTAGGGAATTTTCAAGACTATGATTTTTGAAAAGTTTGGATCATAGCAATTTGGAATTTACGTGTTTGCCATTTGCTGATGGTAGCTTCTGTTTGGTATAGGGCCATACGAGTCATCAATGTTCATAGGAACTGAAGGGCAATGATGAAGGGGCAGGGATAGCTCTTCATGTAGTAAATCTAAGTATATGACTAAAAATAATGGCAAATTGAGTATCAATAAAAGGTTTTAATTTTCTATCATATGAATATAATCTAGAGGTTCATGAAGTCAATAGTAACGTAATCATAAAGTCACAATTTTGACCCAACTGTTTTGGAAATCAAACAGACTGTAGATGGAGATATGTAAAGATATTTTCTTTAATATTATTATTGCATCAATGAATGCTGAAATGGTTGTTTTGGTAGAAAATAATTCTGAAAAAAACAAAATAAAAAATGTTTATTTCTTTTTTTCAGGACTTGAGACAGCATGACTGATGAGCATCCTGTAGCACTACAAGCAACTAAGTTGAGGCGGACATGTCACCATACCTTAGAGAAGATATTCACAACAGCAAGAAGAAGGCTGAGATAATAATAAGACCTTTGACATCGACCAGTCGGTCCAAAACTGAAGAGGTTGCACATAGGAGACAACTGTGTGAAGACCCAAGTACCAGACTTGATGACATATGTAAGAACATACCTGCTGAACTTGACGACATGTGTCATGGGTATCACAGACGGTGCTACCAGTCATTTACAGATGTCAAATACCTTAGGAAAAGGAAGTGTCAGGTTGATGATGACATAGAGGACCAACAGCCTTCAATCTCCCAAAGGAGCAGAGCTGAAACACCCCTCTCAAGTGTTATTTCCTTCGAACCAGTGTATTACACGTGGAAAAAGAAATAAGTGGATTTCTGGAGGAAAAAAGAAGACAAAAACTAGGGAAAAACTGATGCAGTGTGTAACAGAAACTGCAGCACTATCGATCAAAGCAGCAGCAGAGGTGAAACAAGATGATAATCTACTATGCATCATTCGAGATGTTGATTTAATTGCCGGGGAGGCTCATTATCACAACTCTTGTCGCTGTGATTATACAAGGAAAGATGACAGAAACGCAGCAGTGAACCAAACTGGTGAAAGTGTTAAGCAAATCAGAGTCCACGAAAAGGCATTTGAGTATATCACCGAATATGTTGAAAAGAATATTATCAGTGGATCACAGATTGAATGAAGGATAATGTTACATAAGAGGTACTGTTTGTTTATGCAGTCTCATTACCAGGGCCACTGGAAAATTGTGGGCGCAATTTTTCAGCAATTTTCACCTGTCTCCGCACAAAATCCGCAATTTCTTACATTTATGGAATTTTTGACTGAAATTGTATAAAAAATATTTAAATTCTCAAGGAAATCTACTCAGATATAATACACAGAGTTGGCTCTGACCAAAACAGTACAGTGTGAGGTGAGAAGGGGTCAAATGTGACTCTGCTTTCATGTGATTCACTTCCCTGCTTTGGTTTCAGAATCCTCTGGCCATGCATATGTAGACTAAAACACTTAAAATCTGTGTTAAAGCAGACAATCAGAGAACTTTTTGCTGACACAGAGACTGAAACAATAGGTGTGAGAAGAGGTGCAAAGTGCCCCATTCACCTAAATGAAGCCTTGACCACAATGCTTGTTTTTGAATGGTAGGGTAGATTTTCCTTGTATAAATACTTTCAATCTGAAAGGATTTTGATTCAAATGTGTCAAGAGTTTGGATGGCCCTGCTAATTATAAACTTGAGTGTGCTTCTGAGGGTGTTGGTGACAATGATTCCTTACATGTCAATCTGCCACAACTGCATACTCACATGCAAAGCCTACAAAAAAGCAAACATTTCTGAAAACATTCTGAACAGGTTAAGTATAGTTAAACAGTTACCGTCAAATAGACAAAATAATTCCAACCCAAGTAAAATCACTGCAAACCGAGTAGAACAAAAGTATAATGTATTAAAAACTATTGTATGATGTAATGAAAAGTTATTGGTATGATTTGATTTTTTTATCATGTGATTTTAAAATGTACTTACAGTGCTGATTAAAAACAGTAATCATTTTAACAAAATAAATATTTTTCTTACTAGACCTTTATTAGGCTCCCTGGTTATCTGCTTATTTTTTTCTTGCACCAAAGCAAGTAGTTTAAACAGGCTTCATTATTTAACATCTAGAAACTGGCAAAATATGTTGTTTCACGATGTATTCAGTACAGACTAACTATAAATTACAGAGCAAAATCTAGTTAGCACTGCATGACTTAGATGTCTTGATTTTTAGAAGATAAGCTATATAATGAGTTTACCGTGCATTTCAAAAACACACATCTTTCTTCATATTAAAAGCATTTACAAGTGGCAATACATTTATCTAACAATTTATGTGATCAATACATGCTGCAGCAAACAATAAAATATTTATTAGGGGGCAGTGGAGATGTACAGTGAACCCCCACAATTTTCCTGCAATTTTTGCAAGAAACTCCCCGCATTTTTGGGTAAACTTTTCCGCAATTTTCCAGTGGCCCCGCTCATTACCCAGCATTCTATAATCCTAATTACAAATCTGACAAGTTGAAAAACAAGTTGATCAAACACATTGGTCAGAGGATAAGGTTCTGGCAGCCAAACTTTACAATTGAACTTGTTTACTCTGATAAGCTCCCAACTGGTCAAGCTGTGGAGACTGTATTTGAATCTGCTGCATCAGATGACAGGAGACTTGAAGAGGCTACTACTCTTTTGCGTCGTCTCATCATAGATTCCTTCAGGGAATCACAGGAGCTTCCCTGGCCACCATCTTTAGGTTTCCTGCTCTCCAACACCATCTCACCCCCAGACGTGCTTGTAAAATTCCTGGCCCACCTCATTTCTGGTCAATCTAATTCTATGAACACCTCAAGAAGAAGAGAGAGGTTAGTGAATTCAGTTGGTCAAGATATTTGCTATGCAGTGAGCTGTGGCCAATGGAAAATGCCAAAACATCTCCTCCTGGGAATGACTGTAAGACACATCACTGGTAGCGCTGAAATTGTGAGTATCCTCAACCGCTTTGGACACTGTGTGTCCTATTCAACCCTTTTGGAGCTAGAAACTGTTATGTGTGATAGCACTGTTGAGAGTGACAGCACTGTACCTGTAACCACACATACTGACAGAAATATTGTGATGCATTTTAGCTGGGACAATTTCGATCTTAATGAAGAAACCCCTTCTGGTGCTGGCACCACAAATACAACTCATAGTATTGTAATGCAGGAAAAGGCAGAGGAATGCCTATCTACATCTGTGGAATCTAGCCAGACCAAAAGCAATTCAATTCAAGTTTATTGCAGGAAAAACTCCACTGAGCAGGCTCATTTACATGGAGGTCCTGGTTACAAAAAGAATTGGCAAGGAAATTAAAACAATAAGTATAGGTGGTATACAGACATGCTTAGAAACAAAGAGCCATCGAAGTCACAAGATGTGGCATAGTTACATGACGGTATTAGAAATTATAATGCTTATCATATTAAACTGGTGAGCAGAAGAGGGGTCGGGGGACTCAAACCAGGTGCATAGAGACAAACAAAATACAGCATAGAAGTGCTAAGGGTCCTAAAGAATTATAGAAAAGAAAAAAGCAAGATAGGGCAGATAGGTGGGGAATCAGAGGACTGAGAAACAAGTAAGGGGAGGTTTACCTGGAAGCCATGAGGAGACATTCAGGGGTGGGACTGGAGGAGTGGATAAGTTAAAGACAGGAAAGAGAAAAGTTGGAAGGGAGAATGTAAGGTAGGCCAGGGGTTTGTGAGGGGATGGAGAGTAGGTGGAGTTAAGTGAGGAGATGAAGTAGATTGCAAAGAGAAGATGGAGAGGAGGGAGGAAGGGGGTTAAGTGTGTGGGTACCACGCATGAGTGCCTGGCGTGGAGGAGAGGGTGGGAAGGAGATAAAGTAAAAGATAGGAATGGAGGAGGGGAAGGGAAAGATAATGGAATGGTGATTAGAGATAAGTGCCAGTGCATCAGAGTAAAGACGGGAATGGGATGGGGATTCAGGTGGGGGGAAGGGAGGTGTGAGAAGAGGAGAGGGAGGGAAGGGTAAAGTAGAAGAAGGCATCAGGGGTAAAGGTGGAAATGGGATGGAAATAAGGGTGGGGGGAGCAATAAGCAAAGAGACCTGTTAAATATAAGTCTTAAGAGCTTGAACCATGCTTTGTTAAGCAACATGTTGAACCAAACCTGACTGTAGTTCTGACTGCCACCTCTGTTCCAGAGATTGTGAACCAAGCTTGTATATCAGATTTCATGTGGTTTTTCTGCAGAGGCCAGGTGTATGATGGAACACAATCTGTTCCTGGGTGGACAGGCTGAGCATCTTCCGCAGGGGACCAGTCAGGATCAGTGCTATATCTCTTTGACAAGCCTTGATGGAATCACAACACAGAGTTGCCATGTACCAGAGCTTTCTTCATCTCAGGAAGAAGCAGATATGCGAATATTGCTTCACTGCTTTCATGCAGCGCCGACAACATCCTCAACTGACACCATCAGATCACCAGACACAGATGTATTTCTGCTGCTGCTGTACTATGGCGATCAAATACAGAAGAACATCTACTCTGACACAGGAGCTGCAAATAAACATCGGCTTTTGAACATCAAAACTCTTATCCAGATTCACGGTGCTGAGATGTGTAGTGCACTGATTATACTGCATGAACTTTCAGGGTGCGACAGCACAAGTACATTTGGTAGGAAAGGGAAAATCAAACCCTACAACATACTGTGAAAACAAACAGAATATATGGCAACTTTCCAAGCACTTGGTGACACAAAACATGTACTGGATGCCATCCATGCTGACCTTGAAAGATCTGTCTGCTGCTTGTACGGGCAGCCATCATATACCGATATCAACAAACTTCGCTATGACATTGCAAGGCAGGAAGTTCACACAGGAAGCAGCCAACTATTGTCACATTATGATGACACTGATCTGAGTCTACTGCCTCCATGTAGGTCAACACCGAGAATGCATGTACTGAGAGTGAATTACCAAGCCCTTGTCTGGAAAAATGTCCATGTGTCACACCCTAACATCATAAGTCCTGAAACACATGGGTGGAAACTTCATGAACCAGGAACCATGGAGTATGACTGGTGTGGTGGTGACATTATACCACAGGAACTGGTGGACATTTTGTCCCAGGAGGAGACCCTGAATCAGTCAGATGAGGAAGATGACAATGACATTATTTCTGCCAGCCTGGCAGACGAGATTTTTGATGCAGAGGATGAAAACAGTGGGGATGAAGATGAAAACTAAATTATAATGGCAAAGATATTACTGTTACAGTGTGTCAATTTAATCATACACTTAATACAAATATTGTTATAATTCTATATTCTGATACCACCAATTTCCATAGTTTCAATGACATTGCAAAGTACTCATGTATACTTCAATATGATGTCATTATTGATGTTACCATTGAGCTGAATCTTTTCTAATTATAATAAAGTCACAGATGAGTATGTAACCTTTTAATTTATACCCATTTTGTCATTATTTGACTTACATATATAGACTTAAATCAACAAAAACTACCTCTACCCCATCTTTGTTGTTTTTTTCTTTTCTGATACACAGTGGTCACACGTTAGCCTGTAGCAAACAAGAGCTACTATTGCCAGATGGCAAACAAGTAAATTCTAAACTATTACAGTGTAAGCTTCTAAGAAAGCAATGTCTTAAAAATTCCTATGTGGGTGGGGAGGAGGTGGGTAGTGATAGCCACAGACCAACTATACGTGGAAGCTGAGGACTGCCGGCTTAGAAGCAAGTTTACTCCACGCTGATTCTGCAAGGGTTTCAAGAGCAGGTTGCAGAGGATGCACCAGAAGTGCAGGGAATGTAGGAATATTAATGTATCCCACCTGTATCTTCTTAGACTGGTCCACAGCCACTGTCTCAAAATTCAGAGCTTTGTGAACATTTTTTAACAGTAACTGAAAACAATAATTTTCTTGAGGAACCATGTCCATGACTAACTGGGCAAGTGGAGCAGTGTCCTCAATAGAAGGAAATTCATGATAATCCTCTGTCTCATCATCTGTGAAATCTGGTCCAGCACCTGGGAAGTCACTGGCACCATTGCCTAAGAGAATACCAGTGAGACCAATCCCAAAGTTAACCTCAACAGCACTGATAAGAGTGCAGAGGAGCCAGTGCTCCTTATGAGCTGCACATCAAGCAAATTGATAATCTGAAACATGCTCTAGAGGCAGCAGGGGGTTACAGATACAAGGGTGCAGACACTGCTGGTGCGAAGAAATTTGGTGTTTTATCATCCCTCATTAAAGACAAAGGTGGGGATGCCAAAACCTTTCTCTCATCTCTCTAAGCCAACATCTTTGGGGCAAAGTGGCAAGAACCAGACCAGGATCAGTATCTTCTTTTCTTTGCTTAAGTAACGATGCAGCAGAAAGGTCTCTGGAAACTAATGCCATGCATGAGTGAGACTGGGACAATTTCTTCTTATGATTCCAGGGGGACTGCCTACCCCCACCACCACCGTCGTCAGACTGTTTGGTACCAAAACACTCATCCAGAAAGGATTACTGGTCTGATACAAACTCACTGCTGGCGCAACCCACCTTTTCAGATTCTCTGCCACATAACTGTCATTGAATGTCATCAAACAAGGTCGGGCTGTGACAATACTTGAGGAGAATTTGATGAAACTGGCACCAAGACTGTTAAAGCAATAAAGCTTGAGTATATAAAGGTAATACTGTATGTATGTGACAAAGTAGGCTAGAATGCAATTTGTATGCAAACTGAAGTTCTGGTCCTTGATGAAGAAAGCACTATGCTTCGATACTGGGGGAAAAGGAACTGAAGTGGTTGGAGCTAGCACCAATATGTACCCTGTGGGCATGCACACTGCTTTGTGTACTGCCACTATATGAACTGTCATACACTTTGGCCCAAGAGTTCTTGTGTCCTTGGGGTTGTGCTGCCTCTGACTCTAAAACCAGAGAGTACGACTCTATGGAGAAGATTGATTCTTGAAGGACCCCCCTCCCCCCATCTGTAACTTCTAAAAGGCAGCTGCAATGGAGGTCACATTGATGTGATAGGAAATTACAGAACAGGTTGGGGAAGCAATTGCAGTGGGGTCTTTGTTGAAAATAGTGAGTTTTAATGTACTGGGACAGCCAGGAGGGCACCATTTGACACCCAACAATATAACGCTCTGGAATATTAAGGGGGGTCCGGACCACCATGAAGCATGCCCACTTGGCCAAAAATGTGTGAACATATGTGGATATCCTGGCCCAGTGGGGACAATGAGGTAAAAGGACTGAGTGGAAAATGTGGAACTTCTGGGCAGCACCACCTGATTACATGGATTTGCAGCATGACATTCAATGTGAGCCATAAACCAGTATGTTAGTGGGTTCAAGACATCTGGCAATCTCATTTACACTGTGGCTTTCTCAAGGCGGGACTCCTTCCTCCGGTGACAAAATACAACAGTTGTGTACAGGGCAAATGGGTGGCGGCACAATGGGGTGACACCTTGCCCTCCCCCCTTTTCCGCTGTTACTCTTTGTAACATAGAATAGGACCTAAGGTGTTTTGTAAGTCTTTGTAGACTGAAAACTAGTTTATGTGAATATTTTAATACTAATTATGAGAGAAATGGGAAGGAAGAAAAAATTACCACAGTAATGTTGTTTCTTCTAAAGGAGTCCTAATGTATTCGGACATATGCAGTAAGACCTTCCTGTTGTACTGCCCCGGAGATGAAATAGTTAAAGCCTACATTCTAAGTAGCATGTGCTCGGCTTCAAACCACTGCCTCCTAGTGCATTCTATGCAACTGTCAGATTCTTACAAGCAACTAAAAAGAAAGATTCTAAATTATCTAATTGATTGAGAATCAATACGAATATGTATATTAAACCATAGGAAGCCCCACCAACCCTAGAGAGGGCTAAAAGACTCAAGTCACACATTCCCAAACAGCTGGAGTGCACAGCCTCCAGGTTCTGGCACGGGAGGCAGGGTGGGAGGTCAGAATACATTAGGACCCCTTTAGAAGAAACAACATTACTGTGGTAAGTAATTTTTTCTTCAAACTACAAGAAGTCCTAATGTATTTTGACATATGCAGACTACCAAGCAGTTCCCTTGGAGGAGGGCACAGAACCTACTTAGGAAATAGGCTCTGCAATACTGCTGTTACAAACCTAGTACGCCCAGACTGTAATGCCTGGTAAATGTGTGTACAGTTTTCCAGGCAGCTGCTTTACAGATCTCCAATAGGGGAATGTCCCTTGCAGCTGCTATAGTAGCAGCTGTATCCCGGTGGAATGAGCTCTCAGGCCAACAGGGGGTTCTTTCCCCAGCTTTCCATAACAAATCTGGATGCATGACACTATCCATCTCGCAATGGTCCTCTTAGTGGCAGGCTTACCCCTACCCACTTCTCCATAGGTAAGAAACAACTGATTGTTTCCACCCCATGGTCTCTGGTATGATCCAAGTAGTAGCTGATAGCCCTTTTCACATATAGACTATGCAGCCTTTGTTCCCCTGAACTACAGTGTTCAGTAAAGAAGACAGGCAAGTTCATAGACTGGTTAAGGTGGAAATCAGAAACCACTTTGGGGAGGAATTTTCTGTTTATTCGGAGAACCACCTTGTCATTGTGGAATGAGATAGAATTTGGTTTCACTGATAAGGCCTGCAGCTCACTGATCCGTCTTGCTTAGGTGATGGCCACCAGAAACAGTCTTCCATGTCACATACTATACTTCAGTTCTGCTGAGAACATGGGCTCAAAGTGGGGTTGCATCAGCTGTGCTATGCAAATGTTCGGGTCCTAAGAAGGGGGTAGGTTCCTTATGAGGGGGGGATGCATATGCAGCAACCCCTTGAAAAACTTTTTGAATATAGGGTTAGAAGCTAGGGAATGGTCCTTTCCTGCTGACAAATAAGCAGAAACTGCTGCCAAATGTACCCTCAGGGTAGAGGGCTGAAAGCCCAAGGAGTGCAAATGGGCCCAAGTAGCCCAGCAGGACTGGAATGCCCGCAATTTGTGTGTCAACCTCTGTATGAGAACACCATATGATGAACCTCTTCCATTTGGAGGTATAGGTTTTCCTGGTAGATGGTTTTCTGGAAACTCTCAGAATATCCAGAATACCCTCAGAGAGTTGCAAGCCAGCATACTCTAACTCCTCAAGAACCAGGCCTTCAGTCTGAGACACCCCAGGTTGGTGTACATAATCCTTCCCTGGAGGAAAGTCAGCAGGTCATGCCTCCTGGGGAGGCAAATTGGGCTGGTTGATGACAGGGCCAGTAACATCAAGTGCCAGGGTTGTCTGGCCCAGTCCGGACCTATCAGAATCATTGCTGCAGGTTGGCACCTGAGTTTGTTCAGCACTCTGAATAGCAAGGGGAATGGAGGGAAGGCATACAGGGATTTTCCTGACCAGTTCAGAAGGAGTGCATCCAAGGGTACTGTACCCAGTGCTG
Source organism: Neoceratodus forsteri (assembly GCA_016271365.2). Lineage (NCBI taxonomy): Eukaryota > Metazoa > Chordata > Ceratodontiformes > Ceratodontidae > Neoceratodus > Neoceratodus forsteri. Next base: position 1,271,266,080 of record CM057450.1, on the reverse strand, counting down.
GAGGCCTACAACAGAACACAGGCAACTGATGATTGTCTGGGGCTGCAAAGTGGCCCATCTCTGGGGTGCCCCACCTCCTGAAGACAGTTTGTAGAACCTGTCTGTTTAGTGACCATTTGTGGTGGTTCTGATTGATCTTGTTGAGAACGTCTGCCAGAACATAGTCCTTACCTGGGAGGTGAATCACTGACAGGGATACCTCGAGGGGAGTAAGCCAGGCTCCAAATCTTCATGGCCTCCGTGCAAAGCAGAGTGGACCTTGTTCCCCCGTTTGTTGATGTAATACATGGTAGTGGTGTTGTCTGTCCTGATCTGCAACACCTTCCCCCAAACCATGGCAGAGAATGACTGAAGAGCCAGTAACACTGCCCTGAGCACCAACAGGTTTATGTACAAAAGGGACTCTTGGGAGGACCATGTTCCGTGTGCTGTATGTTCCCCTAGGTGGGCACCCCAACCCAGGAGGGATGCATCTGTGGTAAGTACCTCTGTGGGATTTGGCTGCAGGAATGGGACACCCACACTGAGGTTTTCCCTGTCCTGCCACCATTGTTAAGGCCTTTAGCAGTGTGGAAGTTACTGGCACCAGCTTTGACAATGAATCTCTTCTCTGGGACCAGAATGACCTCAGATGGAACTGAATGTCCCTCATCTGAAACCTTGCTCCTGAAACTATAGCTGTTGAGGCCATCATATGCCCCAAATGCTGTAGGAAATGCCTGGCTGGTGTTGGTGAGTGGAGCTTGAAGGAATCTGCTAGCTGGACCAGATAGTCTGCTCTGGTGGATGCCATAGCCCTTTCCATCACTGTGTCCAGTTCTGCCCCTATGAACTCCAGGCACTGGACTGGTTCCAAGACTGACCTTTTGATATTTACTAAGAATCCCAGTGAGAGTAGGGCATTCTGAGTGAGGACTAAAGTCTCTGCTACCTGCTGCTGAGACAGTCCTATGATTAACCAGTCATCCAGGTAAGGGAACACTGAGACCCCCGTGCATCTTAAGTGTGCCTCAACCACTGCCAGGCACTTTGTGAACACCCTGGCAGCTGAGGTCAGGCCAAAGGGTAGGGCCCTGAACTGATAATGGCCTGATGGTAGTAGGTACTTCCTGTGTAATTGCCTGATGGGAATGTGGAAATGGGCATCCTTGAGGTCGATGAATTCCAACCAGTCCCCTAGCCTGAGAGTGGGTAAGATCATAGCCAAAGTGACCATCTTGAACTTTGGTTTTGTTAGATGCTTGTTCAGAAGTCTTAAATCCAGAACGGGCCACCAGTCCCCAATTTTCTTCAAGGTCAGAAAGAATCTTGAGTACAACCCTCTCCCCTTTTGGGAAGGAGGGACAGGTTCCACTGCTCTGTTCTGAAGCAGAGTTGTTACCTCTGCTTCCAGTAGGATTGTTTCTGCTTGACTGGCAGGCTTGAACAGCTTTGCTCTCAGCCTGGACAAGACCTTGAACCTCAGAGCAAGGCCTTGGCCCACTACCTCCAGAAACCACTTGTCCATGGTTATGGACTGCCATTTATGTAGGTAGTGGGCCAACTTGCCTCCTTCTGGGACTGGGGAGGTGACCCATGACTCTTCAGGGAGTCTGCTTAGCTGATGTCCTGGGCTGGGGAGAAGGTCTGGAACAAGTGACACCTCTCAGGCCTCTTCCCCTAAAGTACCCATGCTGTTGCTGATAAGCACGTAGGCTTCTGTTTGGTCTCCAAAAAGGGAATTTTGTGCCAGAGGAAAATCCATGGCTTTAGTCTGCATATCCTGAGAAAGATTAGTGGTTCTGAGCCAAGAGAATCTTCTCAAGGATACAGAGGTGGCCATAACTCTGGATGTCAAATCATTGGCATCCACAGCCATGTGGAATTGTTGCTTGGAAGCCTCTATTCTGTTCCTAGCCATCTCCCCCAAGTCTGCAGCCAAGTCAGCTGGGGCATTTGCAGCCAGTGAGGATACTGATTTCCATAGCTTCTTTTTGTTATCTGACGACGTATGCCATGTAAGAAGCTTGTCTGGCAACCAGAGATGACTCCAGGTACGCATTCTTAGCCATGGAATCGATTCTCCTGTAGTCCTCCTCAGGAGGATGGGAAGCCAAGGGTATACCTGCCTTTTCACAGGCAGCAGCCTGAACTACACCTTCATGGCTGGGATGGCCAGACAAAAATTCTGTGCCATTCCTGGCAACTGGGTATTTTCTATCTGTCCTCTTATCAACAGGAGGGGCAGAAGTAGGAGTACCTAAAATTTTTAGGGTCTGTCTATTCACAGATTTATGGATGGCTATCACCAACCTCTTTGTGGCAGATATATCCATCATCTCCACATAATCCAACTCTTCTTCCTCTTCTAAGGACTCATGAACTGGTAACTGGAGAGTTTCAGCCACTTTCTTCATAAAGGAGAAGTGCGTGAGAACATCCTCTGGCTGTTTAGGTGAACTACCTCCCTCATGTTCAGGGAAGACTTCAGGTTCAGTGGAACCAAAATAGTCCACCTCATCTTTCTTCTCCTCACATTCCTGCTTCCAGGAATAATCAAAGTCAAAAGAGTTCAGTTGTGGCTGAGTTCCAGGAGTTTGACTTGGTTGAGGAGTAACTGGATGCTGCACCAGTTCAGCCAGACTGGTTTGCAGGGACTAGATAAAGTGAATCGCATTAGCAATTTCTTCAGCGGTCGGAACCACAACCGACTGAGGCCAAGCAGCCAGTTCGGGATGATTCTCTTTTCTTTTCTGTGGCAGCCATTTCAAGGGCTGTCTCTGCGGTTCGCTTGGTCGAAGGAGTATCGGCCTAGTCAGAGGGCACCCCCTCTGGTTCTTTTGAACCAGAACCGGACTGGACCACTCAAATATAAACTGGATGTTAAATTGATATAATTGGATATCTATAGGAATGTTTAAACTGATAGGAACAATTGAACAGGTACATGGTAAATGTTTGGTGCATTCAAAGGGGGACAAGAATTACGTACTCAAAGGGAGACTATAAAAAGTGCAGAAAGGTTGACCTCCCAGTTCTGTGCAAGTGGGAAGATAGGTTGCTGGTGAACCCCAGTTGGTGGCAGCGGATACCCAAAGACAGACACCTCTCTGAAAGCTGGTGCAGCCCAAAGAAAGAGAGGTAGGCTGTCACACTAATGATGGGATAATGTAAAAAATACAGACGGACGTTAGAGGTCACCAGTACAGGACTAGGAGTTGGCAACAGCAGGTCCCTATTACACAGAGAAAGTAACACTGAATTTCAAGCCGTTCTGTTCTATCAAAAAAAGGACATGTGCATCAAAACATGAATATTGTCCTTGAAAGAGCAGCTGACGCCACTTGAAGAACTTTGAAACACATATTTTGAACAAGCTCAGCTGAGCGTTCATATGTTTACTGTAGTTCTCTTTCCCTTATTCTTCATTATTAGGCCATTTGCATAAAAATCAGATGCTAGTCCCTTAGAGTTAATCTGCTTCAGCTACTTATTCCCCATCTGAGGTCACAATCCCTTGTTGTTACATCACAATCGTTTCCACAACAACAGGCTGTGATATCACAAGTATAGGACTGTGACTTTGAGAAGGGAATAAAAGAAGTTGAAGCAGATGAATTCCAAGGGCCTGATCCATAAAAGGCTTGCACATATGCAGAGCGGTGGATGCACAGGCATCCTGCTCCACACCTGCGGGGACCTCTGTGTAGCCACAGAGCCCCGGGATGTGTGCCCCTTTCACATCGTATCCCTTGCTGCTGGTGCTCCTGTATATGAGTCAGGACAGGACAGGAACAGGGGAGGGCATACGCTCCATTACTGTAAATATTTCTGCATTGCAGATGGCCAAAAGACGGGGTGGAGGCTATGATGCCCTAAGGGCAGCAGTAGAGGGCACATGCCCTCCTCTGCATGGCTTTAGGGATTGGCCTCCTTTCACCAGCCCCCAACCCTCAGAGCATCCCCGGTGGGTTAGGGCCATACTGGCATCGGTCGGTGCCAAATGGACACTTTGCACACATTTGTCAGGGATGCAGCATTTCTTGGAAGACCATGTTTCTGCGCCATGCAGAGTCAGGGATCCAAAGGAGGTCCATTCCGGGGATCTGACTTGATGCTGTGTCAAGCACAGCTTTTCTCCTCCTACATGCTGTTCTGTTTGTGAAATTCTGCACTAGTGGCATGTAGCAGGGAAGGCTGAGGATGCTGTCTGTCACAGACAGGTATTGTGGGCGCCAAACGCTACAGCCAGGATACACTCAAATCCAGTGTACCTTGGTCCGCTTTGTGGATTGGGCCCTAAAGGACAAATACCCTGTTTTCATGCAAATGTCCTCAGTAAAAAAAGATGAGGGAGAAGAGAAATAAAAATTATGTACTCCCCTTCGTTCTTGATTTTCCAGAATATCTTCACCATTTGTAACCACTAACGGGTCTGTGCCAGAGGCACTAGGACCCATGGGAGCAAAGTCTTCCTACAACATAACTCCTGTTCGGTCTCTCTGGTGAGAGCAGAGTAAAAACTGGAACTCTGATAAGGTATCTGTGAATCTGTTCCATTCACATTTGATTCAAGAGCTTTTGGACTGCTGCTGCTGTCTGGCACCTGTTTACACCTGGGACTACTGGCACTATAGAAATTGGTTTATTGGTTCTCTTTTATCTGCCATATCATTTTGTGGGTAAAATTGTTTTAGAGTGGTGTGTGTGGGTTCAATGGGTTTAGATAGTTGGTCTGAATGTTGGAGTAAGTGTTTATTTGAAGGAATCTGTGTGTATGGTGGAATGCACGTGTTAGGTGGAATTTTAAAGAATTAGAGAGGAACAAGTTATCATATTTATTTAAGGATAGTTATTGCAATTAGTAAGTCGATTATTAATCTGCTAGGATGTGTAGGAAGGAGAGACCCCCTTAGGCCTAGGTATTACCCGACCCAGCTACTGGACCTTTGCTTCTTCGTGGATTGCCCTCTGTCGACTACTAATTACAGCCGCTGTATGGCAGTAGGAATAGTGAGGAGGCAGGCGGTCAGGTGGAGGGGTTCAGGCAGGGCTAGCGGAGGGTGTTGTACTGGAGTGGTGAAATTCAGAAGACACCCTGGAGTGAAATGGGAACTAGATAGAGGTTTGCCCTGGTTGGTTCCCATACCCAGGACTTCCACCAGATTGGGTAGACAGGTAGCATTAGAGCCAGTAGCCACACTTGGGCAGTGCAGTGTAACGCCAGGTCCATAAGAAACAAGACTGCAATTATGGCGGACTTGATTTCATTGGTTGACCTGGCCTGCACCATGGAGACCTAATTTACTGATGATGCTGGACCAATATTGGAGGTGTTGGTCCCAGCCAGGTTCTCTGTTGTGCACTGCCCGAGGAGGGACTGCAGGGGCGGGGGACAGGATATCTGTTCGCTCCCAGTACAGTCTACCTCATCACTGGAATGTGTGGCCATCCAAGGGAGTCCAGGTGCAGGCTGCAGTATCCCTGTCGTGTATCAACCTCCCAGTCATGAGAGGTATTTCCTATGAGAAGCAGTGGATTTTGTCGCCGATCAGGTATTGGGAGTTGCGCAGATGGCTAGTTTTGGATGACTTCAATGCCTGGGGTCAATGAAAAACTCTCACAATTTGGATAGGACTTCCTCCAGACAATGGAATCAATGGGCCTGACACAAGTCATTGCTTCTGTGACCCATGGCTATACCTTGGACTTGGAATTCTCACTCGGACTTGAGATAAAAAACCTCAAGATTGATCCGGTCACTTGGTCAGATTACTGCACAGTGAAGTTCTCATTTGGCCCCACCCCTCCCCGAGAATCCTCCCTCTGTGGAGATGGCTCATTTCTGACCATTAAAGTGTCTGTCCCCTGAAGGAGTGATGGTGAAACTGAACCTCTCGAGTGTGCTGGAGGCTTGTGCGAAAGGACCAGAGGAGGCGGTGGTGGCCTATAACAAGGCAGTCCCCAGGTCTCTTGATTCTGTGGCATCAGTTCATGTATGACTGAGGCCCTCATGCTACAGAGCCCCATGGTTTGATGGGGAGCTCAGGGAGTTGAAGACCTTGGGTTGGAGGTTAGAATGCCGCTGGCAGAGGTCACGTTTGGAGGGTGAGAGACTGGCTTTGAAGACTCATTATACTTTGTAACAAAGGGCAATCTCTCATAAGAAGGCAGAGTTCCTGTCCAGTGAGATTGCCCCAGCAAGGAACAGACCAGCTCAGCTCTTCTGGATTGTAGACAGGCTTCTCCATCCTTCCTGTCTCCAGCTGGTAAGAGCACTGTCTGCAGGTCGACGAGTTTGCTCTATTCTTTACTTACAAACTGTGTCTTCCATCAGGATGGGTATCTCCGGAGCGGGGTCTCATAGGGCTTGCGGTGTTGGATCTTATGCAGAGAGAAGCAATCCTCATATCTGGTGAGAGTTTAGCTCGGTGGAGGGTGAAAGAAGTAAGCGAGATAATCTTGAAGCTGCGGCCTACTTGTTGTAAACTGGACCTGGGCCCAACGCACCTCTTAAAGGGATGTGTGGGGTCTCTGGGACCAGTATGCACTAAGATGGTCTTAAGCTCCGTCTCAAGAAAGGTGTTCCCCATTGCTCTTAAAGAGGCATTGGTGAAACCCCTCTTGGAGAAAGCATCCTTGGACCCAGTCTGTTTTGCGAATTACAGACCTTTCTCTAATCTGCCCTGTTTAGAAAAGGTTATTGAAAAAGTAGTGGCCATTCAGCTTGTGGCACATCTAGCTATCTTTGACATCTATGAGCCACTGCAGTCTGGTTTCCAGTCTGGATACAGTACGTGAGATGGCACTAGTCAAGGTGTAGAACGGTCTCCTCAATGTAACAGACTGTGGCAAATGGTCAATTCTTGTTCCCCTTGATCCCTCTCCAGAGCGTTTGACACCATGGGGGGGGGTGTTGTTGGACCACCTGCAGGATTTCTGTGGACTCGCTGGTACTGTTATCAACTGGTTCAAGTCCTTTCTTACAAGCAGGACACAAAGGGTGGTGATGAAAATGCATTCCTCCCACCCGATGCCCCTGTCCTGTGGAGTTCCCCAGGGTCTGATCCTCTCAACCAAGTTATTCGCAGTGCACATGCAACTCCTGGGTGATATCATCAGATGTTACGGTGTGGGTTTTCACTGATATGCAGATGATACCCAGCTGTATATGTCATTTGTACCAGGGACATAGGGTGTGGTCTTGGTTCTGAATTCCTGTCTGGCTGAGATACAGAACTGGGTGTTCTCCAACTGGCTGTGGCTAAATCTCGGTAAGATGGAAGTACTGGTGATCAAGCCTGGTCACCGGCGGGGAACTGATGTGGGGGATGAGGAGACTGGACTGGTGCTTGGTTCCTCCTCTCTTACTGCCTCAGGCAGGGTGAAGAATCTGGGTGTTATTTCTGACAGCAAACAGATGCTAAAGGCTCAGGTGTCATCAGTTGTCCATACTGGTTTTTACCATCTTAGAAATATCACCTGGATAAAACCTTTGATCCCATCCAGCAACTTGCCTTCACTGACACACGCTTTTGTTATTTCCAGACTTGATTACTGTAATGCCCTTTACCTTGGGCTAAATGGAGGGACCCTAAGTCACCTGCAGTTGCTGCAGAATGCTGCTGCTAGGTTGCTGACAGGCCACCCAAGGTCTTGTCATTTAATTCGTCCTACGCAACTGCACTGGCTGCCGGTGAGATGGCAGATCTCCTTCAAGGTTGGGTTGCTAACCTACAAAACCCTACATGGACTGGGCCCAAGCTACCTGCAAGACCTTCTGTCTCATCGGACCCCCCCCAACCCCTTCGCTCCTCTGAGGTGGGTCTCCTAGCAGTTCACAGGATTCAGCTAAAATCTGCAGATAAGAGGGCCTTTGATGTTGCTGGCCCAATCCTATGGAAGTCGCTCCCCAGATCCCTGAGGGAGGGCCCCTCACTGGAGGCTTTTGAAAGGATTTTGAAGTCCCATCTTTTTATATCAGCCTTATCCTAGCATCTCAGTTACAAAATGTTATAGTAATTTTACAGTTACAGTACTTTATTATTTGCTATGTCTTCTTTCATTTTTTAGTCACTTTGATAGTCTGTGTTAATATGTTGATTCATGAGTTTTCAAAGTTGTATAGTTTAAGTGCTCTCTTATGTATATTGTAGTGTCAGAGCCCATGGGAATGAGCACTTTATAAAACTTTACTTGCTTTCTTCCTTTTGCATTCTATGGCTAGGGGGATTGATATTGGTGACAGTGATGCCCACGAGGCAGATGTACTGATGTGGTACACGTGGGCTGGCCAGCAACCGAAGCTGGCCCCCCCACCTTCCTCGGGTCTGTTTGCCAGGACAGAGACAAGTGGGAGAGAAAAAATAGAGAGAAGGGGACTAAGAAAGGTAGCCCAAAGGACAGGAAAAGGATGTAGGATATAAAATCATAACAAGAATAAAACCTGACTACCAACATAGAGAACTAAGACGTGAGCCAAAGGGCACAAGGTAGTGGGTAAAAAAGGGCAGGAGCCAGAGCCTACAAGCCACCTGATTGATGGAGGCAAGGGCAATGGCCCTGTAAAGGGATTCTAGGAGGCTAAGAAACAGCAGAGGGTATAGTAGGAGGACTGCATAAACTCTTGTACCATGGTACAAGTGTAGCAGGAATGAAAAGAGAAAGAGGAAAGAGGCCCTTGTGCCTGTTTGCCACTCCCTTAAAAAAGGCATAGAAGAGCCCTAAATAGTGCCCTCCACGTCCTACCCTTCTTGGCAGCTACAAAGGTTATGAGGTTCAGCGGAACCTAGGAGCAATTAAATAACAAATGTGCAACCCATAGTGTGTAGGGTAAACCTGCCAGCTAGGAGGTAAGTAGCTCAGGGATGGACATGAGGAGGAGGATGGAAGAGAGAGAAATAAAAATTCAGAGGGAAAGAAAATCTTCATTCATTTTTTTTGTTGGGTTTTAGCGTCCCTGCTAAAAAAAAGTTTTCCCTTTTTTTGGTTGGGTGGAAAGGGACTGGAGCCCCAAGCCTCAAAATAGGGTCTTACTCCCTTACTCCACCCCTTTTTTAAAACATAAGTTGGAAGTCGAAGCCCTTGCTAAAGCAGAGGGAAAAAAACAAACCCTGAATTAAGTAAGGGAGTTGGAAAAGGATGAGGAGAAAAAAAGAGGGGGAGCTGCCCAGCGGCCCTGGATCCAACTGAGTGGGGGATGGTGGGCAGGCGTGGTAATAAATGGTGAAGATATTCTGGTAGGACAAGAATTACAGCGGGTACATAATTTTCATATCTTCCAAAGATCAATCTTCACCATTTGTTCCCACTAATGGATCAGAGTACCAAGCTTTCTACCCAAGAAGAGCAGTGCTGGGTCACCCCAAAGGAAATGGTTGTTTCCTCAGCCCTGTGTGGGAGATAACAACATAAGGGCAAGGACTTCTCAGGGGTCTGGTGGGATTGGAGACTGGTCAGGGATAAGCAGAGGCTCTCATGGCCTGGGTGCAGGAAGGTGCCCCGATAGCTCACGTCTGACCCTGTGGGAGAAGAAGTGAGTTCCCTAGAAACATAAGCTCAGCACTCTACACTGGGCCAGGGGTGTCAACCTTGAAAGGTGAAGCCACGGCATCTGCCAAATGCAGACTGCGGTTCCCACCAGCCTGTAAGCAACCTCACTGTCATCACAGGACATCCTTGCTTGGTGCCCCGCCAGCTCCACATCCTGGGCAGAAAGGCAAATGGATTGCCTGGTTGCCTTGCAATCTGGCATTGACACTACGAGCTGACCTGGCATCATCCACAGGCACCTGTTGTAGGCCGCGTGACGGGCCTGATGTGCAGAGATGTACATCATGGTACTTGCCACCGAAAAAACCTGGCTGCCCCAGACATCCAAGCTCCACGGAGACAGCATTAAGGGGGTGGTCATGCACCAGATGCCTATGCACAGAAGGAGTGTCCAGGAGCAGAAAACCCAAAAGAGGGATGTGGTATGGCACCTGGAGACCCCACTGAAGCACAATACCTGTTCTGGTCATCCCTCAGGGCTGGAGGAAGGGCAGCAGAAGGATGGAGCTAGACATTCCTGGATGTCTCTGTGAAAGGCCGAGGCAAGGGAGGGAAGACTACAGAGTCTTTGCTATATTCACCAAGGAATGACAGCACCAGGTTAGCAGGATTGTGACCATAAACATGTTGCAGGCAGAGCTCCTGCACTATCTCCCCAAGGAACAGCTGGTATCAAATGTACTCAGCATCAGAGGAAAGATGAACTGAGGTGTCCACTTCCTCAGAGAAGGAAGTGGGAGAAGATGAGGACCTGGAGTCAGGAGGCAGAAGTGCAGGGAGCTTAAAGCAGAAAATAGCCCGGTCTACCCATCGGTGGTACTGGGGGAAAAAGCACCAGACGTTATCCTGAACTGTTCCCAGGACAGGGGCCCAAGAGGACCCAGAATGCCTGGGAGAGGAGGAGGAGGAGGGGGCAGAGGAGGGTTACACAAGACCAGTTCAGATCCTCTGCCAGGGCTGTGGGAATGTTCAGAGGACCTCTCCTGGAGGGAGGGCCTGGTAAGCTCACCCATCAATGAACAACAAACAGCTGCAGACCTGTCAGGAGGGTGCCACTGGAGAGAAGCCCCCAGGTGGGGAGAGCGCAGCTGTGCAGGTCCCATGAAGCGGCCCTGATCTGCATCAATGACAGGGCCAGACGGTTCTGGAGAGTGCTGTGACTCCTGCCAGAGCTGCCAGCTACTCTAGGTAAGGAGTGAGTCACTGACCTGGACTCCAAAGTCCTCTCCTCACCAGAACTGGCCCTGCTTGTCAGGTCCAGAGTCCAGGCAAGGGTCTCCAGGGGTATAGGTACTGGAAATGGTACCGAGAATGGCACTAGCGCTGAAGCAGCACCAGGAATGGTAGCAGGACACAAAGGGCCACAGTGTCACTCACCGGCACCACAACCCCAGGAGTCCCCAACCCAGGCCCAGGAAGGCCCCCTCATCACCAAAGTCTTCAACAAGCCTGAGGTCCTCCCTTACATCCTCCCCCAGATCATATGACCGCTAGAGGGAAGATATCCAGAGTACCTCAAAGGGTTGAGAAATATCGTCTCCAGAGGCTTCCCTCTCCCAGCACCATGAACGGTGCTATGAGGGGAAATGAAAATTACGCACTCACCGTAATTCTTGATCTTCCAAGATATCTTCACCAGTCATTACTGGTGCGTATACGTTGGAGGCGCCAGACCCCGCAAGAGCATATAGCTTTAAGTTTTTCTTAGAAGGAGGGGCTGGTGTTGGGAATGGCGCCACCTTCGAGGCCGACATACAACAAGGCGCTCATGGGATGGCCAATAACCAATGCCAGCCCTCCAACCTCCTCAGTTCTGCTCACTGAAGAGGAAAATAAGTCAGAGAGAAAAGGGAGGGTGGGGCAAGGGAGCCCAAGGGATAGAAAAGAAAAGGATATAAAATCAAAACTCTAATGCCTAGTTCTGGACAGGGGTGACTCCAACCCTGGGCAGGCCAAAGAGAGAGATAGAAGAAAGAGAGAAAGGAAAGAAGGGAAGAGAAAGAGAAAGAGAAAGAGCTGTGCTCAGTGTGCTAGGAGGTGCCAGCAAGAATGGCCTCCAAGAAGGGAGAAAGCCAACATGGAAGATGTACAACCCAGCAGTCTGGCCATGAAGGGAAAGTGGGTGGGAAGCAGTAATAAATGGTGAAGATATCTTGGAAGATCAAGAATAATGGTGAGTACATAATTTCCATATCTTCTACAGAACAATCTTCACCATTCACTACTGGTGGGTGGGTGCCAAGCACCACATAAGTGGCACTGGCACCTTCCTGAGGGCAGAAAGTCTCCCTCAGCCTACTGTGGGGGACAACACAAAGAGGCGGAGACCCCTCATAAGCTTGGTGAGGCCCGAGACTGGACAGGGCAAGGCAGAGACTCTCGATGCCTGGGAGATGGAAGGCACCCCCGTTAACCTGCACTTCACCCCGCAGGAGAAAAAAATGGGTCCCCTGGAAAGGAGAGGTGATCACCCTTCACTGGGCCAGGGATGACAACCTTGAGAGGCGAAGCCACACCCGTTCGCCTCATGCAGACTGCAGTTCCTGACAGTCTGGAAGCTACCTCACTGGCTTCGTAAGACACCCTTGACTGGTGTCTTGCCAACTCCAGACCATGAGCAGAAAGGCTAATAGCCTGCCTGGTAGCCTCTGAATCAGGCATAGATGCCTGGAGTTGGCCCAGCATTGTCCACTGGTGCCTGGCGTAGGCAGCCTGGAGGGCCTGGTGAGCTGAGATGCACAGGAGAAGATGCATTGCCGAAAAGACTCTTCTACCTCAGCAGTCAAACTCAGCCAAGTTGGACTCCAGGGTGTGTGTGTGTGTGTGTGTGTGTGTGTGTGTGTATGTGGTTGTGTCTTGGGTGACGATGCCCAGAAGGGGTGTACAGGAACTCCACTCCTGAAGAGGGGTGGGGCATAGCACCTGGAGACCCTAGGGATGTGCAATACCTGTGCCGACAGTCCCTCAGGGCTGGAGAAGGGGCAGAGGGATGATGCCAGACCCTGTGAGATGCTACCGTGAAGGGTCGAAGCCATGGAGGGATGACAAGATTGTCAGCACTGTATTCCTCAAACAATGCACATGTCGTATGGGCAGGATTGTGGCTTGTGAATTGGGAAATGTGGAGCTCCTCCAGCATCTCAGAAATGAACCGCTGATAGCAGGTCAGATCAGCGTCAGATGAAAGATGGAGGGAGGATCCTCTTTCTCTGAGGAAGACAAAGAGGCAGAGGAGCTCAATTCAGGGATCGGCAAGGCTGGTGGTTCAGATCTAAAGATGACCTCATCCAGGGCTCTCAGGTACCAAGAGAATGCAGCCACCAATGCTCTGAACTGTTCCCATGTCACGGGCCCTGCAGGGCCAAAATGGCCTGGGAGAGGAGGAGGAGGCGGGAGAGAAAGAGGAGGGGAAGAAGAGCCCTACAGGCCACAGTAGGTCCTCTGCTAGGGCTACGGGAGCAAGCAGGGGAACCTTCCCGGAGGAGGGGGCTGCATAACCCGGCTGCCCATGAACGTCCAACCAAACAGGGGTGAGCAGGGTGCTGCCCTTGGGGGGAACACCCAGATGGGGTGATCAGAGCCGATCTGGCCTTTGCAGGTGGCCCCTGACCCCACCAACTATAGGCCCTGTTGGTTCCAGTGAGGAGAAGAGGGTAGGGTCAGCACTTCAGCTCTTACCAGAGCCTCCAGCCACTCTGGAAATGGGCCTCTGTACTGATCTGGACCTCCCCACCTCACTTGACAGGGACCTGCTCCTTGGGAGGAGCCTAGTACCAGACATCAGGGATACTGAGGCAGCCCTGGCACTGCTAATGGTGCCAGAACCCACCCCAGAACCTGTCTGGTAAAGGAGTCCAATCTGTCACTGCCAATGGTGCCAAATTCAAACCCGGCACCGGACATCAACCTAGTACCGCCCTCGCCCCCCCCCAGTGCCGGAAGTGGCCCCGGCATCGCTAGCAGCGCCAGAGGACATGGAAGAGATGGCCCCAAGGATGGCCACAGGAAGGGTGGTAGCAGACTCAATGGTACCAGATGCCCTAGGGCTGGCTGGAGGAGAGTCCCGAGGCTCCAGACAGTCAGGCAGCCAGTTGAGATCATCCTGATCATCTTCTTCCAAAGAGGAGGAGATCAACGAGATCTCCAAGGAGGCTACCCCAGAGACTCTCCCTCTCCAGCACTGCGACCGGTGCCGGAAGAGGACCCAGCACCGACACTGGCACTGCTTTGCTCACCGACACAGAAGGTGGCATCAGAAAGCAGCACCAAGAGGTCCACCAGCTTGGGCTTAGCCTGCAACTGTAACACCGGGGGCATCTGTGCCCTGAGAAGGCAACCGACTGCGAGGGGTGCTCAGCTGACCCCCCTCGAGGAGGTCGACTGTCCCACCAACCCCTCGTGCAGGCCTCCTGTCCCAGCAAGACCAGAAGTAGCAGAGGTCTGCTCCCCCTTAGTATGTATAGTACCAGGGAGAGACCCCGGGGAGGGGCCAATGACCTGACCATGGCGTCCTGAGAATGGCACCACCCTTTGAAAGTGGTAGGTTTTTGACCCACCTTCAATGCGCCAATTTCGAGGACACAACAGTCCATGGAGAAGCAGGCATCACAGACATCCATGTCGTAAGATGAACCCAGGCACGTAAGACAACGGTCGTGGTGGTCCATTATGGCAACTGGCTTCCGACAGGGGTACCGGCACATAGGGGCACACCCCACCTTAGATTTACTGGATCTGGGCCTCAAATCAGACATGACTGCATGGACAAATTAAAAAAAAAAAAAAAATGAAATGAAAGTACTCAACGCCGCACTAAAGAATAAAGGAAAATGAAAATATTACCGGCTTCCTGAAGGACAGCGTCGACAGTTGAGGTATGGCATCAAGTAAAATGCGATGGCAGCAGAACTGACACAGCTAAATCTGTATGCTCGGCTTCAGCTCCCATGAAATCTGACCTGAACAGCAGGAAAAGAACTGCGGAGGTATGGGAGGGGGCAGCATCAGTTACTGGCCAACCCGTGAGCGCCATGTCAGCCTCAGGGGCAGCACTATCCCTGATGCTGGCCACTCCTCCTAAGAAAAGCTTGAAGGTATATACTCCTGTGGGGTCTGGTGCCTCCGGCTTATATCCACCAGTAAAGAATGGTGAAAAATGATCTACAGAAGATCCAGCCTTACAGTCGGCATCACCCCACTCACTGGTACTGGACTGAGTACCAGGAGCCAGGACTGTGCCGGGCCAAAATGCCAAGGTGCCCACCGGTGTATACCCAGTATATAGCTTCATCTTCACCATTGGGAGCATCCACTGCCCCAAAGGAGCGACAGACTGGGAGAAGTGCTCAGCCGGTCCCCCAGGAGAGCCCGACTGACCATTAGATCGCTCCCCAGGTCCTCCAACATCCAGCTGGGGTGAGCAAATGGAAAGGTCTGGTCTTCTTCAGTACATACAGTACTGAAAAGGGGCTCAGGGGAAGAGCCCAGGGACATTACCTTGGTGTCCCTGGTGTGATGCCAGCTTCTGATAGTGGGGGGCTTATGATCACTATTAAGTGTGCGAATCTGGAGGGTGTGGTAGTCCATGGAGAAGATGGCACTGTACTGGTCCATGTAGTACTCAGCACACAGGCAGGTCCAACAGGTGTAGTGCCAGTCCCAGACAGCAGTGTGACCCCCGTAGGAGCACCGACGCATAAGGTGGCCGCCCTTGGTGTTCTTCTTCAAAGATTTCTTTTTGGGATCCTTGGAACTGGACATGGCACAGTGTAGAAAATAATAAAACAGAGGAGCGGTTCGACACCACATGAGACAGAAAAAAAATAACAAACCCAGCACCGAGAATGAACATGATGCCGAGGTATGGCACAGAACGGTTGGTGACGAATTGAGGAAGAAGTGTGATGCAGTTAACATGACAACTTGAAGTGCTCCCATGATGTCTACTCTATGGTGGGAAAAACAGAATTGAGGAAGGTGGAAGGCCATGCCGTTTGATGGCCAGCCCATGAGCACCACATCAGTACTGCAAGTCTGTCTCGTGGGTGGCACCAGCACCGATGTCGGTCCCCTGCACCAGCACCGATGTCGGTCCCCCTAGCTGTAGAACACAAATGACTTTGCTCCTGCAGGGTTCTAGTGCCTCCAGCACAGACCCATTAGTGGGAATAAATGGTGAAGACTGATTCTTGGAAGATTTATAAGAACTACAGTACATGAAATGCATGAAATCTGCTGGTCTATCTCATGCTTTTCAATGTTTTTCTAGAAGTATCAGCTGCCTTTTAAATTTTGGTTTGCACCGATGCTGCCCAGGAGCCGAGTTCATAATATTCAGCTAGTGAAATCACAACCAGTTCCATAGCAACAGACTGGGGTGTCACAAGGATTACGAACAACTTCAGCTCCCGAATACCATAACAAATCTGCTCTGTAAAGTACAAAGGTAACAGTTGCAGACATTATATGTATCTTTATTTAATAAAGAAAATAGCCACTTGAAATTCAGTTTTATTTTGTAATGTTGGTTTATTGGCATTTGCTGATGCCTAAAGCAAGTGTTCTACCGTTGACGGAAGCTCTTCATTAATGGCTACTGTTGCATATATTTTGGTTTGAAACTTGTGTTACAGGTCACCCAGGATGATTTACCAGTATATCTTGTGTTTTTTAAGCACAACATGCCTCCAAAGTCTTATCAGGAATTACATCCCACCACCAAACTTCAGCAATTCAATAGGATTTCTGAGCAGTACAATGTCCACCTGTTGTCTGTCCCATAAGCTTATTTTTTTATGATAGGTGTAATGTCTATTCTAAATTTGTTGAACCTGCGGTATGTCTCAAGCTAAAACTGAAACTACCATTTTAATAATTTGTTAGACATGACAACTCTTGAATTTTAGGCAAATTCAATGACAAGAAATACAGTTTATATCAGTCTGATAGTTTACACCACTGGCCGTACAACAAACATTCAAAATCAACAACTGGTTCACTGTGAACTCTATTATTAATGACTAGAGGTTCTTCCATCCTAAATAATATTCTGTTACCCAGAATCAGAATATAAGCTTTATACTACTGTAGCAGCAGTGCACTGAGTCTGCAAGACCTTGTCAACTGTACCTCATACAATACAAAGTTACTAGAGTTAAGATTCTCTAGTTCCTTGCTGGCTTCCGGTGAAATATAACTTTCAATGTTCATTCATCTAGAGAGAAAACTTTCAGTTGCAGTTAAGTCGTCGGGGTCAGGGATGAGCTACACTTACCATGAGAAGATGTCTAACTGCTTCAGCACTGAAATGAAATAAGCATTCAGTCATTGGATAGAAGTTTTCTACATGTAGGTTCTGTTGGCCCATCAAGAGAAATTGTGGGGAATCTGTTGTTTCATCTAATTTAGCCAATTGGTATGCTCCAGCTTACTGAAATATCAATGCTAAAGCTCTGACAATTATTTTACTTTGTCAATATAATTGTGAAAATAATTTAATTTCAACAGATACATTTTCCTTGATCATCCAACATTAACATTTTTTAAGTATCATTATTTTTTACGTATTATTATGGACCATAATAGAAACTGGATCTTTGCATACAACTTCATAAATGTTTGACGCAAATGGAGTTCATCATTATGAAATGTAGGCCAATAATGTTACAGCATGCTCTAAGGTTATTTTCTACAGCTATGAAACAAATTTCCCTGTGCTGCACTGAAAGATATTTTTTTATGAAATGACAAAAAGTGAATAGCAAATGGTTAAATAAAAGATGATAGGCTCTGAATTAAAAAAAAAATGATCTAAGGTCCAGTTTACTGTGGAGATATGTCATATACTGTAGTTGTGTTTTCAACTGGATAACACACAACCATTTGGGTTAATTTTTGAAATGTTGACCCATAATATTATAAGCTCCTTTTCGAGTCCTATGGTGATGAACTGCACAAGATAAAACATTATGAGGTATGGTGACATACATAATACCTACAGAAGTGATAACATTGGCATTTATAGGCATTTACAGATGACATACTTAAAGACAGCAGTTTCGGTGCTTTAGTCTAGCCCCCCAACAGCAGCATATCTTCTCAGGACTTTAAAAGTCCACTTTTGAGAATTTAATAGTTCTGCATGACAGGGGAAGGGATCGTAATTCTTTGGTTGGAGGAGTCAGCCGTCCAATCCCTTCCCCCTCCTGGTTTCCGAAAGTCAAAGGTGCTACCCCCGGGACTGTCGCATTTTGTGATGTATTAGTTTGGAAAGCGTGGGGATGTGCGCTATTGACAGCGGGGGGGGGGGGGCGGAGTTTGGAAATGGTAGTTCTGATATTTTAGAGGGCCACGGGAGTCAAATGAAACCCACTACTCAACTAACAAGGGCCTTGTTTGCTGAGCAGTGGCTTTCATTTGACTCCTGCGGCCTCAAAAATACCATTTCCAACCCCTTCCCCCCATTGTTATCAACAAAGCATGTTCCTGTGCTCTCCAAATTAATACATCACAAAACATAAGCGAATGGGGATGGCACTTTCTACTTTCAGGAACTAGGAGGGGGAAGGGATTGGGTGGCTGGCTCCTCCAAAAGAGGAATTATGATCCTTCCCCTTTCATGGTGAACTACTAATAAATTCTCAAAAGTAGACTTATGAAGTTCTGAGATGGTAAGCTCCTGCAAGAAGACTTAAGAAAGCATTTCAAAATTAGCACAACTGGTGCTCTTTTAAAGGCAGCTGATGCAATGGGGGCAAGGAAGTCAGACCAGGATGCTACAGTACATGTGTCAGGGTCTAACTAAGCAGTTTAAATTTCACAGAGCTGATTAATTAGATAAAAGCTTCAATAGGGCTCACTTCAGTTCAGTAGGATTTGAGGTGCAGGCTGTAGCTTGCCCCCCAAAACAGTATTTTGATGATGCTAAGTGAGGGACAGGGCTACAGCATGTTCAATGTAAAATGTAGTAGAATTAGAGGGGGTGGGCTGTTAAGGCAATATTACACAACTTCACCACTGATCTTAGGTTGGCTGAGGAAGGAAATTTAATTAAAAAATGTTGGGAAGAAGCAAGGACATAGTATAGGAATAGACAATAGCCTTGGTTGGGAATATTAAATCAAGAATTAAATAAGAATGGTTTGGATTATAATTATATTTATGGAGACCAGGCAAACCATGTAAGTTTTGTAAAGGAGGCTATACAACATATAGAGGACAATGCAAAAAGTATAGATTTCAGTAGAATGAGAGATGCTTGCTTAAATGACCCTTTAAAATTTGTTAAGACAGAATTTGGAATGGAAAAATATTTACTTAAATGTGAGCAAGTGAAACAAAGAAAGGTGTTAACTAGATTAAGATTCTGAAATTTTTCCAATTGGCAAGCTTGGAGAAGTAATGTACATTCAATTATGTGTGGAGGATGTAAGAAAGAGGTGCTGTCTAGTAAACATCTACTTTGTGAATGTGAAGCTTTTAAACAAGAAAGGAATCTGTATACTGATCAGTGTTTTAAAGGTTTGGAACAGATGAATAATAAGCAAAAAAATATTTTGATACTAAATTGTGAAAATACAAAAGACATTTTCTCACTTGCAAGTTTTGCACAAAAGATTGCTAAGAAACTTAACTGGAATATATTGTTGATTTTATGATGTGTTGGATGTAATAATGTGTAGTATGTTGAATTTTTATCTGATTTTTGTATGTGACAAAGATTTTTATATACATACAATAAAATAAAATTTTGAACCTTGAACCATTGATCTATAATGGGGTAACACCACCTCCCTCTTTCTGCTGGTGATACCCCTCCCTATACACCCCGAGAGAGCATCCTGCTAGCTTTCCCCATTGCCTTATCACACTGCTTTGCTTCCTTCAAGTCATCAGAAATTATTAACCCCAGGTCCCTTTCCTGTTTTGTGGTTGCCAATATCTCCCCACCCAATTGGTATGAAAGCTGGGGGCAATGTTCCAATAGGGCGGGGAGATATTGGCAACCACAAAACAGGACAGGGACCTGGAAGTAATCATTTCTGATAATCTGAAGGTAGCAAAGCAGTGTGATAAGGCAGTGGGGAAAGCTAGAAGGATGCGCAGGTGTGTAGGGAAGGGTATCACCAGCAAAAAGAGGGAGGTAGTGTTACCCCTGTATAGATCCATGGTAAGGCCTCACCTAGAGTACTGTGTCCAGTTCAGGAGGCCCCATGTCTGGAAAGACATAGACAGGGTGGAGGCAGTACAGAAGAAGGCTACCAAAATGGTGCAGGGCCTGCATCTAAGGCCCTATGAGGAAAGATTCAAGGAATTAAATATGTACTCTCTAGGGGAAAGAAGGGAAATGGGGGACATGATAGAAATATTCAAATACCTCACAGGTATTAATAAGGTACATGAGGGTGGCATTTTACAAAGAAAAAGATGCTTGAAGACAAGGGGTCATACTATGAAGCTGGGAGGGGGAGACTCAGAGGGGATGTGAGGAAATACTTCTTCACAGATAGGGTGGTGGATGCTTGGAACAGCCTCACAACAGAGGTGGTGGGTGCTAAAATAGTAACAGGATTCAAGCATGCACGGGACAGACACCAGGGGACCTTAGAAATAAGGCAAAGGAGGGAAAAGACCGCAGATCGAGTAGGGTCTGCTGTGGCACTGTAGTTAGGAAAAATAGGGCAGACTAGTTGGGCCTGGAGGTCCTTATCTGCAGACAACTTTGTTTAACTTAGCAGGCCAATATTAATTTCTGGTGTTGTACAATACAACACGTTAGTAGTTAGGATGTATTTAGTGACATACACCACCTACCTCAGCCAATTTTGCTACTCAGCATTAAACAAGGTTTAGCCTTGTTCCTAATTTAGCATCATCATAATGCTTTTTAGAGGGTGAAGCTACAGTCTGAGACTCCAAAGCTTACTGAATACCAGCAGGCCCCACGTAGAATTTTATATAATTAATAACTCTATGGAAATGTTTTCTGAACTGCTTATTTAGACCCTGCACCAGGTTGTACCCTGGTGTGACTTTAAAGGAACACTGTCAGTCATTTCTACATCATACTATTTGTAGTTGATACCCCAAATTTTATGATGATTGCTTACCTTCTCTAAAATTCATTGATGTTGCCTGTTG
This sequence comes from Neoceratodus forsteri, assembly GCA_016271365.2. Taxonomy (NCBI): domain Eukaryota; kingdom Metazoa; phylum Chordata; order Ceratodontiformes; family Ceratodontidae; genus Neoceratodus; species Neoceratodus forsteri. Next base: position 1,271,245,410 of record CM057450.1, on the reverse strand, counting down.
TTTAATCTGCCTCCTTGCTTATCAGAACTGAAATGCATGCTAATGGTGTAGTTATACCCAAACCTGCTTTGTTTCAAATCTTTAACCTACATTTCTTGCATACTTCCTGAACATTAGGCACACCCTCAAACAGTGAAGGCACTCATTTTGCAATATTCCACTTCATCATGCTGCATCTTAAGTGACTAGACTCTGTTGGGCTGTTCCCAAGTCCCGGAAAGATGCAGTGGATGTTGATTAAGAAAGGTAAAGAAGTTTTTGTGTGGTAACACCAGTGTAGTGTGTTGTCTGTTTTTCACTTTTAAAATGCGAAAAAAAAAAGGAATCAGAATCAAACTACAGCAACATCAGCAGTCTCTACAGAATGTGACCAATCATTAAATGTATTTTTTAAACTAAGGACACTTTGAGGCATTAAGAGGGTTGACAGTATCCCTTTACAGAAGCACCAGGGGCTCCTTAGCCAATGCCTAATTACATCATAAAGGCCCTGTTTGCATTTGAACTCGAGCACCTAAACTCAAACAGAAACACCCAAAACATTCTTTCAATAACTTACTTACTGTACATATTATACATGTTAAAAATATGTTGTCAGAACACCATGTGTAATAAAGAAAAGCTCCTTACCATAACTCTTATATTCTACAGTCTCTCCTCTATAGAGTCACACTCTTTCATGTCAGGAGCAAAGGCATGAGGACCACATGGGAGCCAGAACTTTTGAAGCCAGCTATGCTTCTGACAGCAGCAACATATGGCACCATGTACATGCCTGCAACATACAACGTGGTGCCAACAATAATTGCCTCAGCACCTTTTTTCCCCTTTTAGAATACATTTAGTTGGGCCACCCCAGTGGGTCAGCGGCAGCATGCCAGGCTGCTGTGCATGTGATCCAAGTTCAGGAGCAAACTCGGGATTCCATGTCGGGAGGTAGGTCTAACCTCTGCAGCTGCTGCTCATCACTGTCCTGCAATCAGGGAAGGAGAGCACTGGGCTCTGGTGCCGCAGTGATCCCTGCTGTAGCCAAACACATGACACTGCCGTGTGCAGCTGAAGCTATGCCCATGAGGAGGAAAGAATCAGGGAGAAACGCTGGGTAAAAAAACACCGCTTGTTGTGTTGTTATGACTGTATATACTATGGTCTGTCCTACCAAGCCTATCCACAGTCCTAGTACATTAGCATGAATGCTAGATACAAACAGTAGACTGCCTCATAGTGGGAGGATGGCTCTTCCCTTGGAGCCCCCGCCATGAAAGGAAAATCATGGGAAATACTTGGGGGAGCAGGACCCAGGTAGGACGGCGGTTAATGGGCCAGAACAGGGCATATCCCTGAGAAGGGGGTATATCCCCAATAGACATTGCTGGGGAGAAAAAGAGAAAAAAAAACCAAACAGAATAAACGAAGTAAAAACAAAACTGCATAAAACAGCCCACGTCCCTGTGAAAAGGAATTAAACCACTTAACCTCACAGTCTATAAACCTGTCTGGGGAAAAACTAAGGCTCGGTCTGCAGTTTTTGGGTCTGATCCAATATGGTGGATGAGATTATGCTGCCACCAGATGAGATTTTCGTCATAACGAATTCTAGTCTGATGACATCTTTGATCTAGTAAGCAGGTCAACTATTAGCAGTAATTGTAGTAGTAGTAATACAGTACTCGTAGGAGGAGTGGGAAGGGGGTTCTCATCTTTGCCCCCCCCAAAGTAAACGATCCACTGTGTGTGTGTGTATGGGGGTGCAGAGCTTGATGGTCTCCATTCCCGTCAGCACCCGAGACTGGTACATTGTTGACTGGCAACAGTCAGCTCTCATGCAGAAATCTCATCTGCCATATTGGATCTGCTCCCGAAACTGGAGCCACTCTGAAACTAACAACAAATATACACTGAGGAGAAGGTGAGTTGGCGACTGAGGCTTTACGAAGGAAATACTCTACAAGATGAAGAGTTACAGTGAGTAACATTCCTATCTTTCTACAGTCAAGCCTCCTCCATACAGCAACACCCTTTGGCTGAGTGACCAGCGGTATCAAGTCCACGACTGGGGAGATGGGAGACAACAGGACTCAGGAAGAGAGCAGACCCTGCAGTACGGCAAACTCAAAACCCATGTTGTGCCTAGACTGCACATCTAGGGCGTAGTGTTTCATGAAGGCTGAACTATACTTCAGGTTGCGGCCCTCTGTAGGGTATCTCAGAAGATAGGGTCCAATCTAAGTGAAGTCACCTATGTGGCCATGGCTCTAGTGGAATGAGCCCTGACAGAACCATCCGACTGCTTCCATGCCAGGAAGTAGCAGTGCTTAATGCAACTGATAATCCAGCTGGACAAACGTTGACTGGAACTTGGGAATCTTTCACATTTTGGATCAGAGACAAACAGCCGAGATGAATATCTCTGCTTTTTGGTTTGTTGAGGTAGAAGCTTAGAATTCACCTGACACTGAGAGAACGGAGTGACACTTACCTGGGATTCTCAGGTTTGAGAAAGGATGACGGTGGTACCAAGGACTGGTTATGGTTAATGTGAAACTCTTATCCACAGAATTGGAGAAACAGACCCATTCACCGGGCTAGAAATTCAAATTTAATTTTATTCAATTGAATCACCAAATAATTCCATCAACGTTTCAGTTACTCTTACTGCTTCATCAGGATTTTATATCTTTTGATCAGTGAAACACATACTCCATTTTCTGTGTGGCATCTGCAGTCTGCTTCAGCAACAAAGCAGGAAGCAGACTGCAGATGCCACATAGAAGTCCTTCTGGAGAAATACATTCAAGAGGCCTGGTGCCTTAAAGCAGCAGTATCCTAAACAGAGTAAACAAAAAACACAACAGTTGGAGTACGCCTTAAAGTGATGAAAAATTTATTTTGTGGTGTTAAAAAACCAAAAGCTAAAAACAAATGAAAACAGAGTTCTTAACCTTGATAATGGAGTATATGTTTCACTGATCAAAAGACATAAAATCCTGATGAAGCAGTAAGAATAACTGTGAAACGTTGATGAAATTACTTGGTGATTCAATTGAATACAATTAAATTTGAATTTCTAGCCTGGTGAGTGGGTCTGCTTCTCCAATTCTGCAGATAGAAGTTACAAGAGGCTAATTGGAGCTAGATACGTCACGGACCTTTGATTTATTTTTCAGGTGTTGAGGGCCACAATGACCTTTCTGCAGTTTCCTTAATGTGAAACTCTGCCACTGCCTTTAGTAGAAATTTCAGGTGTGTACAGAGAAATTAAAATGATGTACTTTTGCTGGTTCATCGGTGCAGTGGAAGTGCTTCTGTCTGCAGCACTGATGACTGGGGTTCTGAAGTGGACCTCGGATGTTGGGAGTATTGGCCGGGGTGGAGGAGGTTGAGCATCTCAGGAACTGCTCACCTTCTTTGGGGAGGGAAGGAATTTTGTACCTGGCACCTACTGATCCCTACTGTTGGTAGGGGATGCGGCAGTCTTGGACATATTGGGAGCCTGCTGGGTTGGGGATCGGTTGTCTTCTGCACATGGGGCGCAGGAGCGTGCCGATCCGTGCCAGAGTCATTGCACAACTGGACCCAGCCCGGACACGTAGGGCACATATGGGGAAAAAACCTTGGTGCAATCCCATGACACCTGGATCCCAGCATATGCCAGGACCTAGTCAATATGGGGGGTGGATCTCCTTCCCAACCCATCCCCGGCAGCATCCAAGGGCCGAACATATGAGCATTAAAAAAACCAAAACCTACTTATCGTAATTCTTGATCTTCCAGAATATCTTCTCCATTCAATCACACTAGTGGGTCTGAGCCGTAGATGCTGGGACCCAAAGAAAGCCAGAAGGTTTCAGCAGGCTGATGATGTGGTAGATCGTCATCATGCGATGATACAAGCATCTGCTGGTGTACAGTGGCATCAGCCCCCACCCACTTCAGTACCATTTTTACCGAGAAGGTGAGCAGCATAACCTAGCAAGAAAATTATGCACTTAACCTAAGGGCATAAGATAGCCCTGGCAGCCAATGTAGGATGGGCCACCAAATCCAGTAAGGCAGTGACTTCACAGCCAAACTAAGTATAAAGGGGTGAAGACCAACAAAATAATACTGGAGTGAGTGAGTCTGAGGGACAGTGGGTGGGCGTGTGAATCAATGATGAAGATATCACGAAAGATAAAGAATTACGTTAAGTATGTAATTTCAATATCTTCCAAGAATCAATCTTCACCATTGATTCCCACTAGTGGATCAGAGTACCAAACCCAAAGAAAGTTCCCTGGACGAGGGTGGTGGGAGCTCTGGGCTCACTCAGGATAGTAATCCATTCAAAATTGTCTTGCCGAAAGAGGCATGCTGCCAGGCATGGACACATTTTTTTTTTTGTACTTTGTTTATTCGCCCTCACAGCGCTGGACTCTCCCCAGCTGGGCTATGGGACTTACCTCGGCTGATCCTGTCCACCTGAAGCCCTGGTTGCTGCTCCTGGAGACATCCCCATGGCCCATCCCTATACCCCTCCGGATCTAAGTCCCCCAGAGGCAAGGACCACAAAACTCCCCCGGCGCTCTATCTCGCAGCATCTGGCCGGGATCGGCATGCAAAGAACCCCCAGGAGAACAACCATGACCCGTCACTGGACGTGGTACCTTGATGCCATTAAGCCCGCCTTCGCCTACCAGCAAGACTTTTTTTTTTTTTTTTGTACTTACTTTCCCCCTATTGGCTGGGAAGTACAATGTACTCCAGCGCATTGCGTGCTCACTCCCGAGCACACCCACAGAACTGCCTCCACGCCAATCCCCGAACCAGCTGGCTCCCAACTGCTGTATGCCCCTTGAACCACCAGAGGCCACTAGATGGCGGAAGCAGGGATCCCCTTCCTTCCCAGGGAGAGAGCTGTCCTCCAGACGCTCAATCCCTCCTTCCCCTGCTGACCCCCGGCGGCCCAGGCTCGTTTCTGAACCAGAGTCGCTGACATGGCGCGAGGTGTGGTGTCCAGTGCCTCAACCCTCAGCGCCACTGGGCCGGCTATGGCATGGACATTTAGGGCATAGTGTTTGGTAAATACGTGCATTGTGCTCCAAGCTGTAACTCTGCAAATATCTCCAAAAGGCACAGAGCATATTTCTGCCAGGAATGTGGCAACTGTTCTGGTGGAGTGGGCGCGTATGCTGCCCTCCAATCTGACCTAAGCCATAGCATAGCAGTGATGAAGGCAATTCACACTCCAAGCAGAAATGCACTGGATTTCTCATTAGGTACAAAGGAGACAAAGAGCTGTCTGGATTGTCTGAAGTCCTTGGTCCTGTCCAGAGGCCTGTCTAAGGCCTCTTTTAACATCCAGTTAGTGGAAAGTCCTGTCTCCGTCATTCTGGAAGTTAGCAAAGTAGGTAGGCAGGACTCATGACTGATTAAGTTGGAAGTCTGACACAACCTTTGGTAAAAACCTGGGGTGTATGCAGAGTACTACCTTATCTTTGTGGAAAACAGTATACAAAGGATCAGTGACCAAGGTATGAATTTTAAATACTCTGCGTGCAGAGGTGAAAGCCACTAGAAATGCTACTTTCCAAGTTAGAAACTTCAAGTCACACATCGCAATAGGCTCAAAGGGCTTGTGAGTGAGCATATCCAACACAAGGTTGATGTTCCTGAGAGCTACCAGTTTCCTGATGGGAGGCCTTGTGTGTAAAATGCCCTTGTGAAACTTCTTAACCTGTTAACTATGCTTAGTATAGCATACCAAGTGGCTTGTGGTAAGCTGATATGGCACAGAGGAGGACCGTTACTGTCAAATACCACAGGCCAGCTTCAGAAAAGTCCAGCAAGTACTCCAGAACACTGTCAGGTGGACAGTGAAAGGGATCCATATGGGTTCTGGAGCACAAGATGGAAAATCTTTTCCATTTAGCTGTGTATGTCTTTCTAGTAGAAGGTTTATATGCAGTCAAACGTATATCGGAGACCCTCTCACACACCTTGTACCTGTTCATTTCTGTCTCTTCAGAAACCAGGCCTGAAAGTGCAAGGAGAGCTGGTTGGGATGGACCAGCTGACCCTGAATCAGCAAATCTGTCCTGAGTAGCAGAAGCATTGGTATGCTCACTATAAGCCTGTTCAACAGTGGAAACCATATCTGCCGATGCCAGCAGGGGGCCACTAGTATCATCTTGCCCCTGTGTGCCTCCAACTTGACCAACACTGCTTGAATGAGAGGGACTGAAGGGAATGCATACAGAAACAGGTTTTGCCATGGCAGTCTGAATGTACCCTGGCAGAAAACGGCATGTCCTGGATTACTGGAGCAGAATCGAAGCACCAGGGCACTGAATAGTGATCTCACGAAATCTGGAACTAGTGACTACCTGTGAGGTTTGGCCTCTGTCCGACTGCATTTGCCAGAATGTTCTGGACTTGTGGCAGACAGACTGCTTGGAGCAGTATTCCCTGCACTAGGCACCACTCCCACAGTCGCATCGCCTCATTGCAGAGAGGGTTAGTGTGCGCTGTGCTCCGCCCTGCTTGCTGATATGATACATGACATATTTGTTTGTCTGGAAAAGGAATGCTTTGTGACTAAGTCCACTAAGGCTTTCATATCCTACAGAACAGCATGCACTAATGTGGGGATGAGCCTGTGATGGGTCCTAGACACCTTTGTGTTTGGAGGCCCTGGCTGTGGGCTCCCCACCCCAACAGGGAGGCATCTGTGGTTAAGATCCACCTCCGGCTCCTGTGGGGATAAGGGGAAGCCCTGGAGGTTGTTTTCCTCCACTGAACACCAAGTCAGGGACCTCATCGGGGGTTTGGGCACCTGAATAGGGCAATTTTGAGGGTGTGATGCGTGTAAGCATTGTGCACTAAATATCTGCTGGGTTGTCCTCATGTGTAGGTGTGCCAAGGGCACTGTAAACACTGAGGAGATTATAAGACCTACCATGTGCAGCATGGAATGGCATGGGCTTGCACAGTTTTGCATTCCATGATGCAGCATGCCATCTGCAGGACTGTTCATAGTCTGCATTCTGGGAGAAAGGCCCAGCTCAGGTCATGTCCAGAACAGCTCCTGTGAATGATAACTCCTGCAAGACTTCCAGCTGAGACTCTGAGGGGTTCAGCAGGACACCCATGGGTGTTAGGAACTGAGTGGCAGAGGCTACTGCCTGCTCTGTCTCCCATTTGAACAGGCTTGAAATTAGCCAGTCATCCAAATACTGGAGGAACTGGAGTCCCAACATTCTGAGGTGTGCTGCGAGTACTGCAAAGCACTTTGTAACAATTCACATTGCCGAGGAAAGCCCAAAGGATAGGACTCTGAACTGATAATGTTGCCCCTGCAGACAGAAATGAAGATAGCTGCGGCGACTGATGGTTGACACCAGTATGGGCTGGTACGCAACTTACATATCCAGGGAAGCGAGCCAGTCTTGAGGCCTCAGGTAGGACAGCAGAGAAACCAAAGAAATCATTCTGAATTTTTCTTGATCCAAGAATTTGTTCAGATTTCTGAGGTTGAGAATGGAGTGCATGCCCCTGATTTGATACCAGGAAGGAATGGGAGTATAACTCTGTGTTCTGCTTTGACTCTGGCACTATTTCCACTGCCCTGTTGCTCTGAAGGTCTGCAATCTTCTGCACCAGCAGCTCTGTCATGTGCACTGACAAAAGGTGTTGCCTTCTGGATGGATAGTCTGGAGGGGTTTTTATAAAAATCCAGGGAGTTCCCCTACTGGATAATCCTGAGGATCCACTTGTCCATTGGGATGGATTCCTATGGACGGTAAAATGGAGTCAGCAGTCCACCCCGAGGAGAGGTCCACTCAGGCAGTTGAGAAAGGACTGAGGCCAGAGCTTCAGAAAGTGGCACCGAGTGTTTCAGTATTCTGTCTTGACTGCACTTTCTTTGAGGCTGGGGAGGTTGGTTTTTATTGCTTTGGGCTCCCCTGCTTGAAAGGACTGCTTGTTGTGAAAAGAGCCATGTCCCTTGCCCCTCAGAGGGTTAAAAGAAGCTGGTCTGGAGGTCTTAAGATTCATTCTAGTTTTGTTAGACTCCTTTAGGGACTGCTTTATCTGTTGTCCGAGAAAATAAGTGCAGTCGAAGGGCACATTCGTTACCTGTTGTTGAACATCTAGTATGAAGCCAGCAGTCCACAGCCAAGAATGACGCTTGATGTAGACATCTGTAGCTGTAGAGTGAGCTGCTGTACCAAAAGCTTTTACAGAGGCTTTGAGCTGGTGAGTGTTAAAGAGTCAATATCTTGTTTAACAGTACGCAGCACTTCTTGTTTAGCCTCTAACTCTGGCATGGCTTCTGCCAGGGACTTTAGGTTGCTCCAGAGGGAATATTCCTACTTGGAAGACTGATCCTGGTAGCTTGGTATTCTCATGCCAAAGGTAGCTGAGGAATAAACCCGCTTGTTCCTGGTGCTGATCGTGCTCGACTCCTTCTTCGTGGGGGTGTGCAGTGACCTCCTTGGGCACACTGGCTTTGTTATTCTCAGTAAAAATAAAAATGGCATCAGCTGCATGTTAAATGAAATTCACTGGTTTTGCTTTAGGAGCAGCATACTTCCTGTCTGTCTTCTTGGGGACAGATGCTACAATAGCAGGGCTCTTCCAAATCACATCAGACAATGTCTCTAAAGCAGGCTGGGTAAGAGAAGTTACGCTGACCAGGATATCAGGCATGTTTAGAAACTCCAGTTGGAAGTACCTAGCCTGGTCTATGGCTGCTGGCTTGAAATCTAATGCTGAATGCATATTTCTGAGCAGAGCCTGAAAGGACCAGTCCTCCTGAGGGAGGAGGTTGCTCATCTCCAGGCTGAGCTGGCCAGGATTTGGGGGACCTTCTCTCCCACCCAGTGACCACCAGGGCCACTGCCGTTGCCTCAGAGGATGCCAAGAAAGAGAAGCGGTTGGGCCACAGTGGGCTCAGGGAGGGTGAGGGTGGTGGAACAGAGGTGCATCCCTCCAGTTGTACCTCTCCACAATTCATATGCCATTCTGGCAAAGTGTGGTTCCTCTATGGAGGCACCCACAATGGAGACCAAGGAGAATGCTGGGAACCTCCACAAAGGAGACCCACAGGAGGGTGGCATGGGAACCCACAGGGGAAAGAAACAACTCCTGGTGGGGGACTCCACTGTTAGGAGGGCAGAACTGGGGGAGGAAGGGGAGAGGGAGGTAAGGTGCCTGCCTGGAGCCATGGCTTGGAGTGATAGGGAGGGAATACTCAGGATCGCCAGAACAGCTGCACAGGGGAGGGAGCTGGATGTCATTGTCCACCTAGGGACAAATGACCTGGTTGAGAAAGGGATCAGAACAGTGCAGCAAGAGTTTGTGGAGTTGGGGAGAGGCCTTAGACAAGCAGCACGCATGATAACCTTCTCGGAGGTGCTGCCTGTCTATGGCATGGGTGAGGCTAGGGAGCTCCACACCATGGGATTCAATCAGTGATTGAAAAACTGGAGCAGAACTCAGGGATTTTGCTTCATTGGGGATTAGGGGTCCACTTGGAGTGATGCAGGCCTATACTGGCATGATGGTCTGCATCTGTCCAGGAAGGGAACCAGGATCCTAGGTGATAGGTTTAAATGCTTCATTGGCAAGCAAATAAAATAGCCAAGGGAGGAGGCACGGGAAAGGAACAGGGAAATCCTAGCCCCCCCCCCAAAAAAAAATCAGGGTAGTAAGTGAGGTAAACACCAAGATAGAGATGTCAATAGGGAGAAGGACGGGGTAAATGGAGAAAATGACAAAGGCAATAAGGACAGGGATGGGGCAAAAAGGGGTAAGGCCATCAAGAAATGTAGGGTAATGAGTACCAATGCTCGTAGTCTGGGCAACAAGCTCTCTGAACTGGTGGCCTTGACGGACAAGGGATGCCTGGATATCGTAGCAGTCACAGAAACATGGTACACAGAGAACCATGACTGGGATGTTAACATACCAGGGTACACAACCTACAGGAGAGACAGGGAGGGGAGAAGAGGAGGAGGAGTAGCTCCCTATGTAAGGGAAGGGAAAAAAGCAATGGAACAAAAGAGTAAACAGGGAGGAGAGGAGGCACTGTGGGACACCTTAGAGACTGGAAATGGCATCACAATCCACACAGGGGTTATATACAGACCCCCATCTCAAGGGGAGGGAATGGACAAGGATATGATAGAAGGCACCCTTAGGATGGCAGAGAAAGGGGAGATACTGTTGATGGGGGACCTGAATATGCTAGATGTTAACTGGAGCACCTTTGCTGCAGCCACATCGAAGAGCCCTACAGGTGGCATGCCTCAGACAGCTAGTTTTGGAACCCACTCGTGAGGGAGCAATCTTATTTATTTTATTTTATTTATTTAGATTTTGTTTACCAGGTAAGCCCTCTGAGACCAAAGATCCCTTTTTCAGGTGCGATCCGGGGTTGAGTAAACCAACCACTTTACATTAGGATACAGTAAGACAGCTTCAAAATACATATACAGTTTGTACAGGAGGCAAGGGAACAGTAAGACAGCGTCAAAGAACATGCAGTAAGAAACACAGCCAGTGCACATACATTGCCAGTGGGGTACATTTGCCTACAGACTTCAAAATACATACACAGTTTGTACAGGAGGCAAGGGAACAGTAAAACAGTGTCAGAGCACATTCAGTAAGAAACAGAGCCAGTGTACGTACATTGCCAGTGGGGTATATTTGCCTACAGAGATATAAGTCTTAGAGGTTAGCTAGTCCAGAGGGAGCAAAGAGTTTTGTCTGTTGCCATTTTAGTGGGGTGAGGTAGGGTGCATTATCTAGCGGTTGCAGCAACAGTGGCTCAGTTCAGTGAGGTAGACTTTAAGACCAGCCTTGAACGAGGAGAGGGAGGGTTTGTCAAGCAGGGAAGAGGGGAGCGAGTTCCAGAGGTGTCGGGCAGTGAACTGGAAGGAGCGCTTTCCTTGACTGGTCCGGATGCGGGTTATGTTCAGGAGCCGACTGGAATAGACCGAAGGTTACGGAGGGGAGACTTTACGGGTGGTCAGGTCGCTAAGATGAGGTGGGTGGTGTATGGAGAGGAGTTTGTAGGTAAGACAGGCAGAGAAAAAGGATAGTTTATGCCTGAGTGTTGGCCAGTGAAGGTCCTTGAGAGCCTCACAGTGATGCCTCCTTGGGGAGGAGTGGGTTGCGAAGCAAGCAATGTGGTGGTAGAGGGTGGAGAGCTTGTTTAGCTCGGTCTCTCTGAGGGACTGTAGTAGTGGGGAGCCATATAGCAACGAGGGAAGGAGGTTGCAGTTGGCAATGGCTCGTCGTGCTTCTCCAGAGAGGGAGTTTCCAAGGCGGTATAGGAGGCCCAGCCTCAGGTGGAAAGATTTTGCTAAGGCATCTATGTGGGGTTTGAAGGTTAGCTCTTGATCAAGAATAACCCCAAGATACCTAAACTGGTCAGTGACCTCGACACACTTTCCTTGGGCTGACGATAGCTGGAGAAAACCGCTTCGGTCATCGCCTAGTCGTCGGGTCCCAAAAAGGACTGATTTTGTTTTCTCCTCATTTAGTTTTAGGTGGTTGGCAGTGAACCATGTTTCAAGCTTTGCAAGGCAAGCTTGGAGTTTGGCTGCAATGACTGAGGGTTGGGGGTCACTGAGGTAGATTACAGCGTCATCCGCATAGAGGATTAGGTTGCAGGGTGCACAAACTTCTTCAAGGTTGTTCACGAATAGTGAGAATAGTAGGGGGCCCAGGTTGGAGCCCTGGGGTACCCCAGAGGTCACAGGCCTTGGGTTTGATTGGACGCCCTGCCAGCGGACTGTTTACGATTGGTTTGTCAGGTAGCTTGTGGTCCAGGAGAGTGAGAGCTGATCCACGCCAAGTCGCTGAAGGTTAGTAAGGAGCAGTTTATGACTAACCAAGTCAAAGGCCTTGGAGAGGTCAATGAAAGCGCCTGCAGGTGCCTTGTCCATGGCATTGACTATGTCTGATGTCACCTGATAAGGGCAGTGTCAGTGCCATGGCCTTTCCGAAAGCCGTGCTGGATTTTGGAGAGGAGTAGGTGTTGTTCCAGGTAGTCTTGAAGTTGATCATAGACTAATCTTTCCTGAATTTTTCCCAGAGGGCAGAGCAGAGAGATGGGCCTGTAGTTCTCCACCCTGTCCCGAGTTCCTTTTTTGTGGACTGGGACAATAGTGGCAACTTTCCATTTACTGGGGACCGTCCCTTCTAGGAGGGATCTGTTGATGAGTAGGGCAACGGGGTAGGCAATGGACGGTGCTGCAGCCCTCAACAGCCGAGATTCTAGCTGGTCGTTCCCAGTGGACGAGTCAGGGTTAATTTTGCAGAGGAATGGCAGTACCGTGCAGGGGTCCACTAGTTTCAGGTGGAATAATGGGCGAGGAAGCACTGTGTCCGGGCGGGTGAGTGGGGGAGGTACTGGCACTGTTGGGGGGCAGCCAGTAGGGTTTGTAAAGGGTACGCAGAATGCTTCAGCCACTTTGGAGGGGTCGTTGGTAAGTGAGTTCCCAGCTATGACCAAGGCATCATGTTCCAGTGTGCAGCCTTTAAGGAGGGAGTTTATATGGCCCCAGAATTTATTTGGGTCTCTTAGATTGCCTGTTTGGAGGTCCCTGAGGAATTCTGATTTGGCCTGTTTTGTGGCTTTTTTACACTTGTTCCTCAGGCACTGATACTTCTCCCAGTCCGAATTGGTGCCGGAAGATTTGTAGAGTCCCCATGCCTTGTCCCGGAGCCGCATGGTGTGTTTCAGCTCAGGGTTTAGTCATTTGTGGCACTTTCCCTGAACCCTGAGTTTTTTCCAGGGGACATGTTGGTTAGCCATGCCCAAGAACGTCATGGTAAAATATTCAAGGGCCGCATCTATTGTGGGAAGGGAGACAATGGGACCCCATTCCACCTTTAGGAGGTCAGCGCAGAGGCCTGCTGGTTCGAATCGGCTGCAATTTCTTGCAACGATCACTCTGGCGGCAGGCCTGGGGGGTTTCATACTCTCAAATGGGGACAGTAAGAGGATATCAGATCTAGAAATGGGTAGCCATCTGAGAACAAGTGACCACCAAACAGTGTGGTTCATGATAAACTCAGCTACAGAGTCAAGCTATACAAAAGTGAGGGTACTGGACTTCACGAGGGCTGACTTTGGCAAGCTGGGAGAGTGCCTTAGAAAAGCACTAGTAAACAGGCTAGAAGGAGAGGTGGAGCAACAATGGGGAAACATCAAAACTGCCATCACAGAGGTAACAATCCTTTGTTTGAAGCAAATAAATCAAAATGAAAGAAAAAGCCACTATGGTTCTCAAAAGAGGTGGTGGGGAAGGTTAGGGAGAAAAATATAGCATTTAAGAAGTATAAGGAGACACAGAAGGAGCAGGACAGAGAACTGTACCAGTTAAGGCAGAAGAAAGCAGGGAGGAAGTCAGAATAGCAAAGGCCCAAACTGAGGAAAAGACAGCTAACTTGGTTAAGAAGGGGGATAAAACCTTTTATATGTACATCAGGGAGCGTAGAAAGACAAAGGGAGAGAAAGTAAGGCTGATTAGAATGGACGGTGGGTGGGCAGAGAGAGGCAGTGAAAATGCAGGGATACTGAATGAATACTTTTGCTCAGTATTCACAAAACAGGAGGAGGGGGAGGTGCCTAATCCAATTAACAGAAGCACTCTGGTTGTGGGGGGGGGCTCGATCCCAGTCCTTTCACAGAAGAAAGGATTCTGAAAGAACTCCTAAAACTGAAGGGAGACAAAGCAATGGGCCTGACAGAGTTCACCCCAGAATTCTAAAAGAAATAAGGGGAGAACTAGTGACACCACTGACTACCCTTTTTAATAAATCATGGGAGGATGGTGTAGTACCTAAGGACTGGAGGAAGGCAGATGTGATTCCCCTTCACAAAAGAGGGAGCAAGACAGAGGCAGGAAACTACAGACCTGTCAGTTTGACCTCTGTGGTAGGGAAAGTGATGGAATCACTTCTGAAGGAAAGAACTGTTGAGTACCTAGAAGCCAGTGGGGCCAGGGACCCAAGGCAGCATGGGTTCACAGCAGGAAGGTCATGTCAGACGACCCAATTGATTTCTTTGACTGGGTGACCAAAGTAGTAGACTATGGAGGGGCTGTGGACATGGCCCACCTAGACTTTAGCAAGGCATTTGACACAGTCCCACACAAAAGATTAATAAACAAGTTAGCCAGCCTTGGAGTGGGTCTCAGGGTGGTAGCCTGGGTAAAATATTGGCTGGACAACAGGACAGAGAAGGTAATTGTAAATGGAGTCCACTCTGAAGAAAGGGAGGTTACTAGTGGGGTACCGCAGGGTTCAGTACTGGGTCCAGTCCTTTTTAGTGTCTTTATAAGTGACATTGCAGAGGGACTGGAAGGAAAAGTATGACTCTTTGCAGATGACACAAAGATCTGCAACAGGGTTGATACACAAGGAAGCGTGTAAAGGATGAGAAGGGACTTGGCAAGGCTGGAGGAATGGTCAGAAGTATGGCAGCTTGGATTCAATGTAAACAAGTGCAAAATAATGCACCTGGGAAACAAAAACCCATGGGAAGATTACACAATGGGGGGGAGGTAGTAACAACAACAAAAATGGAAAGAGACCTGGGGGTAAGCATATCAGTTGACCTTAAGGTTGGCAAGCAATGTGAGAAGGCAGTAGGGAGGGCTGGGGGGACAGGAATTTGTTATCCCTCTGTACAGACAGTTGGCGAGACTCCATATGGAGTTCTGCATTCAGTTCTGGAGACCCCATCTCTGCAAGGACATAGACAGGATGGAGGCAGTCCAGAGGAGGGCAACTAAAATGGTGCAGGGTCTGCAAAAGAAGCCATACGAGGAGAGACTAAAGGAGCTTACTGTGTATACCCTTGAGGAAAGGAGGGAGAAGGGGACATGATAGAAACTTTTAAGTACCTCAGTGGAATCAACAAAGTCCAAGAGGATAGCATCTTTCAGAAAAAGAGATGTGCAAGAACAAGGGGAAGCATTTTGAAGATAGAGGAGGGATGGCTCAGGGGCAATGTGAGGAAGTATTTTTGCACAGAGAGGGTGGTGGACGCATGGAACAGCCTTCCTGAGGAGGCTGTGGGGACTAAAACTGTGGGAGAATTAAAGAATGCATGGGACAGACATAAAGCAATTCTTGTGGGGGGTACAAAGAAATAGGCTGTTGGTTAACTAGGATCTGCAGCTTATCCTGTAGGTAGGGAAATGGGCACACTAGGTGGGCCAAGCAGTCCTTATCTGTTGTCAAAGTTTATGTTTCTATGTTTCCTAAGAAACAGACACAGAAACTGGGTCTGGGACCTCTGGACCAAAAAAAGAGTCATCATCCTCACCATCAAATATAATGGGGCCTTAATCTGACTCATTTCCTTCCACACCGTCCTCACTAGGAGGATAATAGAGGGGGATCAAATAGCTGACAGTGTAGTGCGTGGTAACACCGGACCAGGCTCAAGGGGCTGGAGACCAGCGTTGGAGGACACACCACGGTCAACACAGCGGGTGGCACTGGGAGAGCTCCTAGTCTCATAAGCTCATGTGATGTTTCACCCGAAGGGCCAAACCCTTACCGCACATGACACTGCATACTGTGTTGACAACCCAGCCAGCACTGAAGTGAACAGCGATGACACCATGGCTGTCCTAGAAAAGGATGGGGGTGACACTACAAGTGAGACAGATGACTTGTGACACTGGCCTGGAGATTGTTGCTGCAGGTGAATGCACATCCAGGCTCAGCGGCACTGCACCAGTGAATCCATGGGGTCAGGGGCCAGTGCCAGAAGTGGGTCATGAGCAAGACACTGCACCCATAAGAGCTGCCCAATAGGGTCCTCCCTAAAAGACAGAGGGAAGGTCCGGGATGGAAAAAAATGACCTCGCAGGCAATGGTGTCTCAGGTGTTGCTGGCGACAACATTGGGGATTCTAGGCCTGCATCAAATGTTTCACAGAAGACTCCACAGAGGACAACCTCGATCAGTGCTGTTTCTTCCCCTTCCTGCAAGACGAGGAAGAGGCCAAGGACAAGCAGTGCCAGGCCCCCGATGCTGAGCATGTGCATATCTGGACCATTTATTTTTGTGATTCTGGAAAGGCTGCGTTTCCTCTGGGCACCAAACTGCCCATCAGTGTATCCGCCAGGAGAAAGGTATTGACCAGACACCGCCCTGTTGCCAGAGCAACCTGCCTTTTCAGGCTCCCTTCCATCCTCCATGGTCAACCATTCACAAACGGCAGGTCTGAAAAACTGTAATGTTTGTGTAAAATTCTAAACTGACACAAAAATAACAAACTCTAATACAGAAGAACTGAACACTGTCATCATATAGATGGTGAAGTTCTGACTCCTGAAGGGCGAGCAACATCATCAGTGATGACACCACTGGGGTGTCAAACAGACGAGGCATACTGATGAGTCCTGGTAGGACGAAACACATGTCTATGTCTTCTGTTAGCACCCTTTGCAAACTGTGTGAGAGGCCTTTCGGCACCATGCAATTCTGCTTAAAGTTGGACCAGCATAACATTCTGTGGTGATTTGCATATGCAGTCCATGATGCTTTGCATTGTGGGGGCATGTGTGATGTTGTATTTTCTTGAAACTTGGCTTCCCAGCCAAATGCCCCTTAGGGTAACCCTTGCCTCAGTGTTTGCGCACAGAGGTTCTTTGTCTTTAAATGTTTTTTATTTTAATGGGTTCACCACAATATATCCAAGGCACACTGCCTTAAGGGTAGCTGGTCCATTACACTGGGGTGTCAAACAGGCGAGGCATACTGATGAGTCCTGGTAGGACGAAACACGTGTCTATGTCTTCTGTTAGCACCCTTTGCAAACTGTGTGAGAGGCCTTTCGGCACCATACAATTCTGCTTAAAGTTGGACCAGCATAACATTCTGTGGTGATTTGCATATGCAGTCCATGATGCTTTGCATTGTGGGGGCATGTGTGATTTTGTATCATCAGTGATGTACATTCAGTGGGGAAAAAAGGAACTGAGGTGGTTGGGGGCGTGCCACTGTATGATAGCAGCGGGTCGTCACACATCAACACGCGTGCGGTGCCTACCGTAACACCAGCCCTCTGAAAAGTTCTGGCTCCCACTGGGTCATTGCACCTCTAGCTCAGACCCACGAGTGAGAATCATTGGTGAAGACTGATTCTTGGAAGATCAACTGTATCCTTATGGAATACTCTGTAGGGAAGTTCAGTCACCAAGGCTTGTAACTAGGACACTCTGAGCCAAAGTGATGACTGTGACGCTTGGCCAGCTGGTTATGATTATTGTATGATATTTGTAATATAAAAATATAGTATGTGATTGTCTCTCATAAGACAGCCTGGGCTTCCATGGATGCCCCCACCCACAGGTTTCAGTGAAGCTACAGGATATGTAAACTGACCAGAAACCATTTAATTAACTGACTTACTTCAGAATGGTATTTTATTACCTTTTTATGACATGTCTACACTCTTTGAAGTGGAAACTAAATGTGACTTTATGAGTCTGTCAGAGGATGAGCCTAATAAACTTTTATGACATCTTAAGAGGAAGAACATTTTACATCAACTCTGTGTTAAAAGTTGTAAACCCTTTGTTGTTCCTTGGGAAAACAGGAACCAGCCACCAGTTCAATCAATCAATCAATCAAACTTTATTTAACCAGGCATCAACACCATCGAGCAATCTCATTTTCAAAGTGGTCCTGGACATTAAAACAATACACTACATCAACACAGATGCGGAAGCCCAGAAGCAACAGCATGGTACAAGTAAAGCTCGATATAAACGAACACAAAAGTTTAACACAGGGTCATGCTGCTACTGTTCATAATGAATTCACATGAGAGAGAAGATGACGATCCAAGGCTAACTCGGCTAAATAGAGGCAGTTCCCAAGGAAAGTCTTGACTAAAGACTGTCATAATTTAGGAACTCTCTTTTTCCTTGTGAAGTCACATTATTTAAAATATCTCCTGACAGGAAATCATGTTTTTGTAATTTTATATTCTAAAAGGAGGAGACAGATGACTCACAGAAGGGGTGTGGAGTGACAGAGTTAAACTAATACTTGTGCCTGAACTGTTTGGAGATATACCATTTTGGGACTCTAGAGAGACGGAGTTCTCTGATCTAACTTAAGCACTTCCAGAGGTAATGCCTTAGATAGCATAGGTCTAAATGTTTTTTGGTAGGAGTTTGTTCTGTAGTTTTCCTTGTTTTTCTTTTGTGTGATTGTGATGCTCTTTTATATTTGTTCTGTTGTTTATCTTACTGTTTTTATCCATTTTTAGTAAACATATTCTTTAAGATTCTGCCTGGGTCTCCTCCATTATTGTTGCATGTGGAGTACCTGTATTTTTAAGTCTGACAACTGTTCAAGGGCCTGATGGTGTTACTAAACTGGGAAAAGGTAAGAATATGCCTAAGGTCCCTTATAGAGTTAAAAGGGTTCATTTTGGATACCTGGTTAGGTGCCCTTAGGCGAAAGATATACTGCATCCCCCCGAAGAGAATATTATTTGCGCCTGTATATTTGGGTATGCTAGCACAAGGTTCACAGTTTGAATCCCCCCAGAACTTGAGACTAAAGGTGATTCGGACCCAAAAAACAGACAGGAGGGTCACCCTGTCTGTTACCTGTTCACACTATTGCGCTCTGAGATTGGCACTGTGGGAGCAGAGGGCCTGATCTGCTGAGTGCATCTGTGACAATGGCTACTAGGAAAATTGTTTTTCATACAAAGGATTTCAACTCATGTGGCAGCTGGCTTGAAAAGTTGATGACTTTGGCCTTTCCAGCATTAGACTAAGATCCCAGTTAACTACATGCTTCTTTACAAGAGGTCTCAAATGAAGCACTCCTGTGGAACCTCCTGAAGAGAGGCAGTTGTGCATTGGAAGCCCACTCACTAACTCATGAGATGTCGAAATGGCTGACAAGTGCATGTTAAGTGACTAATACTGTAGGCTAGCTGTGGAGATCTCAAAGAGATACTCTAGAATCTTTTCTGGAAGATAGATGTAAGGATTTAGAGATTCTTGGAACACCAGCTAGAGAAATGATTTCACTTGACACCATAAGCTTTCCTGGTGGAGGATTTCCTTGTTGCCAGCAAGAACTGGGAGACTTATTCAGAGACACTGAACTTGTTATCTCCTATATACTCAGGAGTCAATCTTGGAGTTGTAGCCACTGAAGGATCGGACACACCAGCTGAACCTGAAATTGGGTTAGCAGGTTGGATCTCATCAGGAGGTCCAGCAAACCCTGAATTTCCATTTGACGTTAACACTTGGTACAACATCTGCCAAAGTCAGCACGGTAACACCATAATCATTCTACTTCCACTGGCTTCCAGTTTGAGGAGGATCCTCATAACCAAAGGGATTAGTGGCAAAGTGTAGAAAATCTGACTTGCGCGTGCAGCCTGAACACCTCCTGACAGAAAGCTCCATGCTCTAGATTTCCAAAGCAAGTCAAGCAGCAGTTTTGTACTGTGGCGAGACAGAAAAAGGCCTTTCTCTGGCTTACCTCAATCACAGAACAAGGACTCTACCAAGTCCTCTGTGAGAGACACCACTCGTGTGGATCTGCCACTGTTTGATTTGAAACAGTCTGTCAGGACACTGTCCACATCTGGTTAATAACTTGCCTGGATAAAAATATTGTTCTTCAAACCTCACTCCCAGATTCTCATTGCTTCCCTACACAAGAGACAGGAGTGGTGTCCTTACGCCTTGTTTGTTCAGGTAAAACATGACATACTGGCTGGCTGTAAATGTGCTGCGTTATTGCAGACTACATCTGACAGAGCTTGCAGACTGTACAGGACTGCCCTCATTATCTACAACACATTGACATGGAGACTGCTCTCAGACTGACCAGGTGCCCCCAGTATGGAGACCTTGATGGTGTGCTCCCCAGCCCAGACAGGATGCATCCATTGTCACCACTGCTTGGGTTCTGGGGCAGAGAACAAAAACACCTTGAAAAGGTTTCCCTTTTTGGTCCACCATAGAAATGGTAATTTTATTTCTTGAAATTTGTTGACTGGGTAGGCCCATTGAGACTGATGTCCCTTTTTCAGGAGCGACCTGGAATTAATTACAAATAGTAACAAGAAAATACCCAGAAGATCAGATGCACAGTAAAAAAAAACAAAGAATTACAAAAACAAGTCCAGGGTTAATTACACTTTGAATTACATTGCGCAACACGGAAACAGGGACAAGGACCAAGGTTACAGCATAAGAATCTACAGAAGTGGCCATCCTAACACTTACCAACCTAATACACATGCGCCATGTAGAGTTACACAGTCAGGCAGAAGGAGCTGCAAGCAATCATTCTTTACATTTACAAAGACTGCCCACAAACAGATGAGCCTCCAGGGTATTTTGGAATGTGGCTGCAGATAAACAGTTCAGCACATCCAACAGTAGGTTATTCCAGCGGGATGGTGCTGAAATTGCAGAAGACCTGTCACCTGCTCATGTCATGACCACTGGGACCTCAGCAATGGGAAAGCTGAGGACCTTAGTACTCTTTTCTGGGGTTTTAGCCTTGAGGATACCGTGGAGACTGGGAGGGGCAGCAATTCTGGATAGCCTGAAGGCTACACAGAGGACAGACAGGCTACTCTTGCCTCAAGGGAGGGCCAGTTCAGAGTTGAAAGTACATCACAAAGATGGTCTGGGATGTGCGCCGGCTGCAAAACGTTCCCCTTTACAACACCATTAGTCTGCTTTGCTCAGCACTATGGAGAGGTTGAAGGAGTGGGGCATCATAAAGTAAGACAGGTAGTAGCGTGCCGGAAGCAATGGCCAGCCAAGTTTCAATACTGAAGAATGCATTAAATCTGTACAGAGGTCCAATCTTCTGATGAAGAGACTTTGTCACAGCCTCAAACCAAGGTTTCAGCATCAGATCCTGGTCTAGACACACCCCAAGGTATTTCACAAAGTAAGTCAATTCCAACTGAGTAACAGCCAGCGAGGATAGCTGGAGAAGGTACTGTCTCTCTTTTCCCAGGTATCTGAAACTGAACAGCATGGCTTTTGTTTTCTTAACTTAGGACAAGCTTACTGTCAAAGAGCCATCCCTCCAATTTCCTGAAGTCCTGGTTATCTGGTTTACATCTGCCAAAATTCTATACAGTATGGCATCATCTGCATACGACTGCAGCTTGGCCCCTACAATTGTAAGGCATAAAGTATCATTTATAAACAGTGAAAACAACAATGGGCCCAGAGTGGAGCCTTGGGGCACCCCTGTAGTTACTGGCTTTAGGTTAGACACACTTCCCCTCCATTTCACTGGCTACTTTTGGTTAGGTAGTGCCAGAACCAGTTGCATGCATGGTTGCTGAGTTCAAGATGTCCAGGTTGGATGGCAAAAGCTCAGATTTACGAGGTCAAACACCTTAGGTCAATGAATATGGCTCCAGTCGCTAGCCCATGATCCACAGCCTCAAGTAAATCTTAAGTGAGTAAGACAAGAGCAGAATCCGTGTCATGATTTTTTTCCTAAAACCATATTGTACATCAGATAGGGAGTAGTGACTTTCTAAATAGTTCTGGAGCTGGTTATACACCAACCTCTCTTGGATCTCTGCTACCGTGCTAAGAAATGATATGGGTTGATAATTTTCAAATGGGTCTTGAGCAAAACCTTTATATATGGGGGCCACTGTGGCTGTTCTCCATCTGTCAGGAAAGGAGCCCAGCAGTAGGAATTTATTAAACAGGTTCTTGAGAGGAGTTTTGATAACAGGAGCTCCAATTTTCAAGAATATTGGTTCTAATTTATGAAAACGTGAGGACCCATCTTGATCTGACCTTTCTTAGCTGGGTAAGCATTTCCCGCTTGGTGATTAAATTGAAGTGAAACTGAGGACAGGGTTGATTTGAATTAGGGGAATTGCTCAAATTCCCAGTTTGAGAGGCTAGGTACTTGTCCAAATTAGTGATAAAAACTGATTAAATGCTTTAGGACCTAAAGAAGCAACTGGTTCAGAGACAACAAGTCCATCTGCTACAATGTCATATATAGTAGCTTCACAGTGCCCTTTCAAGACACAAGTGATCGGTTTTCAAAATTTTTTTCGGTCAGATTCTTAGCTTAGAGAGTCTTAATATAGCTCTGTTTAGCACTTTTAAGATCTTGCTCACAGGAGTTTCTCAGCATCCTGTATTTGTGCCAATCAACAGTTAACCCATAGTGCTTGTTCTGACTATAGGCCTTGTCTCTGGGTCTCATATTGTTTCATAGGTCACAATCCAGCCATTTAGAGCAATGGCATTTGACCATACAATGTTTCATGGGAGCATACTTATTAAGGATACTGAGGAAGTTGTTCACGAATAAGATTACAGTATTTGTCACATACAGTATATGGGGTGATCCACTGGTTTGGGTTGCTTGAAACCATTGGGTGCTGAGCATCTGCTGAGATGTCATCATATGGAGTCTTGCGACTGTGGTTGCCATAATACCCAACATTCTGTGCATCGTGGGTTCTATTACTCGAGTCTACATTCTGATATAAAAGGCCAACTACACAATGAAGTTAACTCAGTCCTCTGGTATGAAGGATCTAGCTTGAGGGGATTCCACAGCTATGCTTATAAACTAACTATTGTCAACATTGTATCCTACCCCTGTTCTTCGGGTCTGGTGTCTCTCAGGGCTCCATTCTCCGCCTCATCCTCTTCTCTACATTTTAAGTGACCTCATATCAGTCTGACATGTCAGAGGCAACACGACCATCTGCTATAATGTCAGGCATAGCGGTTTCAGAGCGCCCTTTTAAGAAACAATTGGGTTGTTTCCAAACGGTTTTTGGATTAGACAGATTCTTAATATATCTCCATTTAGCAAAATCCTGCATACAGGAGTTTCTCAGCATCCTGTATTAGTGCCAGTCAGAAGTTAGCACAGAATGCTTGAACTGACCCCAAACCTTGTCTCCTTGTCTTACATTGTTGCGTAGGTTACAATCTAGCCATTTAGAGCAATGGCCTTTGACCCTATGATACTTAAGGGGGTCATGCTTATTAAGGACACTTAGAAAGCTGGTAATGAATTAGTTGTCACATATATGGGATAATCCATTGGGTGCTGAGCCTCCACTGGGATGTCCGTATATGGAACCTTGTGACTGTGGCTGCCATAAGACCCGACATTCTCTGCACAGTGAAATCCGTTACTTGAGTTTACATTCTGATGTAACAGGCCAACTGTACAACGAAATTCGCTCTGTCATCCGGTATGAAAGATCTAGTTTGAGGGGATTCCAGGGCTATGCTTATGAACTGAATATTGGGCACACCCTATCCTACCCCCGCCCATCGGGTCTGGTGTCTCTCAAGGCTTCCTGACTCCATCCTCCTTTCCACTTTTTTAAATGACCTCAGATCAGTCTGTGTCTCTTCGCACATGTACATGTACATGTATATGAATGACTCGGTATTCTTTGTTTCCGGGGCCTTGCTCCATAAGCAGTAAACATTGCTTCAGCAGGATTTTAACAAGGTCCAGTGCTGGTTCCAATCAAGTCAACTCTCCCTTAATGCCAAAAGGATGGTCTCTGTGACTTTTGCCACAAAGCAGATGGTAGTTAGGCTCCAACACCCACCATTTTTCAGGACTCTAAACAACACTACCCTTGGAAGTTGTACCTCACTTTAAGCATGTTAACATGTGACTGGAACAGCACATCTGCATCGCCACCCACATCGATGGCATGCATAAAAAAAATCCATCTAAAACTAGGCATGCTGTTCCTCAACAAATCTTGCCTACCACTCCCAGCCCACCACAAGATTATCCCCTATGTGAGCATGGTTTACCGTGCTGCCCCCAAAATCTACCCTGGCTAGATTAGACCTCATTTTCCATTCCTTCTGTTGTTTCATCCTAAATTCCTCACCCATTACCCATCACTGCTCCCTTTATATTAACCTCTTTCTGCCTACTAATCTCTCTCTCCTCTTCACTGAAGCCAAGTTTCTCCCACTGCTCCTCCTTCCTCACTAAATACTGGCTCTCCACCATCCTCTACTATCTCTCTTCTCCCCTCACTCCTCCATCTTGTCATCTTACTCCCTCCACTCATCTAATGATTGCTCTTTCCATATCTTGGCTGCAAAACCTTTGTTAGTCTGTTCTTTTCTTTCCACTTTCATACTCTCTGAAATAATCTTCCTCTTCCTATTCGTTTTTCATCCTCACTTTCCATTCTTAATCCACTCATATCCACTCATTTCTCCTTACCTTGCTCCTATAGCTAGACATTCACACTGGTTTTGGTAAGCACGTTATGTTCACCTGATGACCACTGCACCCCTGACAAGGTTCCACTGTTTTAATGATTTACCTGTATTAACATTCACACATTTCTGCCAGTTTGTACCACTATTATAATGTTTCCATAACTTTACATATTTCAATGATTTATCACAATTAAGATAATACATTTTTGTACTTCTGCAAATTGTTGTACCTTGTCATCTGATATTTTATGTTAGTACACTACACTTGTCACTTTTGCCGATGTAAATTCTTAAAAAATATGTACGTTACACCTTCAGACATCTAATATTCTGTTGTGTACACACTTGTCCCTGTGACAGGGCTGTATAAGACCTTGTCCCATTTGTTATACTGAGAGGATTAAAAGTAAATTCTGTCACTTGTCTGTCTCTGTCTGATTGCGCAATCAAATTTTCCTTGCGGAACCTCGGAACTGGCCACTCCAGTGCTACAATTTCCCCCCATTATGCCCCTTCCTTCACTTGCTGTTTCCATTCTTTCTTTCTCCCCTTGCTTCTCTGTGATTACAAAAAAAAATTCATATGTGAATCTATATATGAAACTGGGATCCTTTGGTTTGCAAACGTAGTTATACAGTATTGTTGAAAAGAACTGCAGACAGCTATTTGGGTTTATCTGAAACACAGGGGTTTAACCCTGCGGTGCATTTTGACCTCCACAAACTTATTTGCAGAGCTGTCAGCAGGAATTAAAAAAATACTTACCATAGTAATCTTGTTTCTTCCCAGTGATACTCAGGTATTCAGAACTTCTGCAGTGTCCCTTTAAGACTGAACTGCCCGGAAAGAATTTGGAATGCTATGCAAATGATGGAAACTTTGCGTGAGCTATTTTCAAATGCTGCCTTGACTAACTGCCTACAGTACGTTCTAAACCCTCAGATTTCCTTGGAGCCTGGAAAGACAGGCCTCAAAAAACTAAACATCTATGTATAAAAACCTTAGTAATTAGAAATATAATAATAGAATAACACCCAAATGCCCCAAGAGGAGGAAAACCCCCAAAACTGGAGTTCGTAAAATGTAACAACACCCCTGATTGTGAGAAATCACCTGAAGGGGGAAAAACAACAAATGAACCCAAATCACAAACGCTAGTGCCTGATTGTGGCACCTATATAGTAGGTCACAAAAACATGCCCAGGAATGCAGAGGCTACTAGTCCTTGAAGGGAAGGCAGGGTGGGAAGTTCTGAATACCTAAGTATCACTGGGAAGAAACAAGATTACTATGGTAAGTAATTTTTTCTTCTAACCCCAGTAATACTCAGGTATTCATAACGTCTGCAGACTAAAAAGCAGTGTCTTTGGAGGTGGGAACAGAACCTACTTTGGAAACAGACTCTGCAGGACTGCTGTGCCAAACCTGGCATCACTCCTGGACAGAATGTCCAAACTGTAATGCCTTGTAAAGGTGTGTACTGTTTTCCAGGTAGCTGCTTTACAAATGTCCAGTAATGGGACATCCCTAGCAAATGTGCCCGTTGTGGAATGGGCCCTAAATCCTGTTGGGGGTTCCCTTCCCACCTTAGCATAACAAAACTGGATACACTGTACTATCCAGTGAGAAATGGACCTTTTAGATGCTGGGTTACCCTTTCCCACATCCCCATAAGTCAGGAACAGCTGTTTTCTCTCCTGCCTATGGTCCTTAGTGGCTGTCATGTAGTAACTAAGAGCTCCTTTCAGCAGAAGTAGAGCACTCAGTGAAAAAGACGGGTACGGTAATGGTTGGTTCAAGTGGAAATTAGAAACCACTTTAGGGAGAAATTCCCTGTTTGTTCTCAGGACCACTTTGTCCTTATGGAAGGAAATATAGTCCAGGTCTATGCAGAGAGCCTGGAGCTCGCTGAGACTTCTAGCAAAAGTCATTGCCACTAGGAAAACTATTCTCCATGTGACATATTTTAGATGAGCTGAAGACACGAGCTCAAAAGGAGCCCCCATGAGTTTGGCTATACATACATTGAGGTCCCATGCCGACAATGGCTTCCTGTGAGGGGGCTGCAAATGGGAAAGGCCTTTAAAGAACCTCTTAAAGATAGGGTCTGTGGCAAGAGAAATCCTTTGCCTGGCTGAAATGTAAGCAGATGCTGCGTCCAAATGTACCTTCAGGGTACTGGGCTGAAGGCCCAAAGAATGCAAGTAAGAAAGATAATACAGCAGGGCTGGTACCCCAGCCTGTGTTGGCATAATGTTCTGGGTGGAACACCAAACAAAACCTTTTCCATTTTTCAGCTTATGTTTTCTTAGTGGAGGGCTTCCTGTAACCCCTCAAAATGTCCAGGACACCTTCAGAAAGGTTTAGGCATGCATACTCTAGGTCCTCAAGAGCCAGGCCTTTGAGCTTGAGGGATCTGAGGTTTGGGTACAGGAGCCTCCCCTGATTGGAAGTTAACAGGTTGTGCCTGCTGGGAAGGTGTATCGGTTCAGCCACAGACATGGAGAGCAGTAGAGAGTACCATGGCTGCCTGGGCCAACCTGGAGCTATCAAGATCATGGATGCTGACTGGGACCTGAGCTGGAGCAAAACCCTGTACACCAAGGGGAAGGGAGGAAAAGCATACAGATGTTTCCCTGACCAATGCAGAATTAGAGCATCCTGAGGGACAGTTCCCCGCTCTGGTGGTTTGCAACAATATTTTGGCAGGTGGTGGTTCTGGTGGGATGCGAACATGTCTACCTCTGGAGTGCCCCACCTCTTGAAAATCACTTCCACCACTTGCCTATTCAGAGTCCATTCATGATGGGCCTGATTGATCCAACTCAAGGTGTTTGCCAAGGTATTGTCCTTGCCAGGCAGATGAATGGCCTGTAGAGAAACTCCCAAGGAGTATACCAGACTCCATATTTTCATGGTTTCTGTGCAGAGAGGGTTTGACCTTGTCCCTCCCTGCTTGTTTATTTAGTACATAGTGGTGGTATTGTCTGTTCTGATCTATATCAACTTTCCCTGTAGCAGTGGCGTGGAGGGCTTTAGTGCCAACAATACTGCTATGAACTCCAGCAGGTTTATATGCAGAAGTGACACTGCACTTGACCATGTGCCTTAGGTGGTGTGATCTCTCAGGTGGGCACCCCACCCTTAAAGTGATGCATCCATTGTGAGAATTACTGATGGGGGGCTCTTGTTGAAAAGAAACCCCTTCTCTCAGCTTGGTTTCCTCTTTCCACCATTCGAGAGCCTGTAACAGAGTTCCTATTACTGGAATCAATTTTGAAAGAGGGTCTCTTCTCTGGCACCAGTGAGCCCTGAGGTGAAACTGGATGGCCCTCATTTGGAATCTGGATCCCAGCACTGTGCCAGTGACAGCTGCCATGTGGCCCAGCAGCTGAAGAAACTGTCTTGCAGTTTTTGGTTTGTTCAGGATGATTGAACCTGCTATCTGTTGGATGTTCCTTACGCTGTCCAGAGGCAGGTATGTCTTGCCCTGCAGGGTATTGAACTTGGCTTCTATGAACTGCAATACCAGAGCAGGCTGAAGGACCGACTTTTTTAGATTTATCAAGAATCCTAGGGACTCCAAGAGCTCTTGAGTGAGTTGCAGCTGCTCCTTGATGTGCTGGGGTGATTTTCCCACCACCAGCCAGTCATCTAGGTACAGGAAGGCTGTGACACCTTGCTTTCGAAGGTGTGCCACTACCACTGCCAGGCACTTTGTGAACACCCTTGGTGTTGAAGTGAGACCAAATGGCAGGGGTTGAGAACTGATAGTGACCTGAAAGGAGTCTGAACCTGAGGCATTTTCAGTGAGACTCCCTTATGGGGATGTGGAAATAGGCATCTTTTAGGTCCAAAGAAGCCAACCAGTCTCCTTTTTGGAGGGTTGGCAGGATCAGTGCCAGAGTTACCATTTTGAACTTTGGTTTTGTTAGGTATCTGTTTAAGGCCCTGAGGTCTAAGATGGGCCGCCACTCCCTATTCTTCTTTGTGATAAGGAAGTATCTCAAGTAAAATCCCTTTCCCTTTAAGTGGATTGGTACTGGTTCCACTGCTTGTGACAGAAGCAGTTTTCGAACCTCTGTTTCCAGGAGTTTTCTCTCTGCATTTGAGGATGGCTTGAAAACTCTGGTTCTTATAGGTGGGGAGGATTTGAAAGTTAGAGACAATCCCTGGCTCACTGCTTCCAGGACCCACTTGTCTGTGGTGATGTTTTTCCAAGCATGAAAAAACTGAGCCAGTCTGCCTCCTACAGGCAAGTAGGGGGGCGGCCTGTACAGACACGTCAGGGTACCTGCTTTGCTCGAGGATTGAGAACCATGCCTGGAACCCCTTCCACTCCTGCCTCTGAAGTATCCCTGCTGTGGATACTACTGGTACTGAGGCATAGCCATGGCCTGGAAAAGGACCTGCTTTGAAAGGATCTGCCCCTGCCTCCCCTTCCAAAAGGTCTGGTGGATGGGGAAGCTTTACCTTTTGCAGAACTGCTTCTATAGGTGGCCTTGTATTCATCCACCTTTTTCTTACAAGCCTCTGTCTTTTCCCCAAAGAGAGAGTTTTCCTTCAAAGAGAAATCCAGTGCCTTGGTTTGTGTATTCTGGGTAAGATGTGTGGATCTTAGCCAAGCAAACCTTCTCTGAGCCACAGTGTTTGCAATCTACCTGGCAGCTGTGTCATTCGAATCAACAGCCATCTGAAATTGATATTTGGCTGCTTCCAAACCAAACCTGGCTGTTTCAGCTAAGTCAGCTGAAAGAGGAGACTGTGCCTTCTCTGACATAGCAAGGACTGACTGCCAAAGAGATTTGTGATATTGTGCTGCATAGGCCTGGAAGTTTGCCTGCCTGATAGCCAAGGAGGCCGAAAGGTAACCCTTCTTGGCCATGCTATCAATCTTCCTAGAGTATTTGTCTGGAGGGTGGGAGGCTAGTGGAACCCTTGCCTTGTCGCAGGCTGCCACTTGCACCACCCCTTGGTGTCCAGGGTGAAAGAACAAGAATTCAGCACCCTGCCTTTCTGATACTTTTTATCCAATCTCTTATCCAAAGGGGGAGCAGTATTAGGTGTTAAAGAACTTAACAGGAAGAAGAAGCTTTTTCGTGAGTGTTAGCCTCATCATTTCCATATACTGAGCTTCTTCTTCATCCTCAATCACCTCACTTGTGGGGATGTCTAATGCATCCACCATCCTTCTTACAAAAGCAAAATGTGAGGAAAAATCCTCTGATGCCCTAGGAGGAGAACAAAAGTCTTGTTCAGGGGGAACCTCCGGTTCAATGGGGGTCTGCATCGTCCTCCACATCAATATCAACATACTCTTCTTGTTCAAAAGGGAAGATTGAGAAGAACAGCCAGTCTGTTTGGCAGGAGTCTGAGACAAGAGAACAGTCAGCCCCTGTAAAGCCTGGATGACTTGAAAGGCTGTGCAATCTCACCAGCAGTTGGCAATTTTATTGCAGGTACAGAAGTCCCCAAATGCTGCTCAGCAGGGGGTTCTCTGTGCTTTGTTTTCTTGGATTTTTTAGAGGGAACTGGACAGTCAGCCAGTCTCTTTGGAACTGCTTGTGTACCCGTCTCAGGTGTGGCAGTTTCAGCCGATGTTATTAAAAGTGTTTTTACCCACACAAACAGAGGGTGTCGGCTGGTCAGAGCCCGAGGGACCCTTAGCAACAGACAACTTTTTCTTGAGCCTTTCAAGGCATTTTTCCACAGTTTTTGCACGAAAAGTTTTGCAAATATCATAAATTGTTTTTAAATGTTCAAAGCCCAAGCAGACAACACATAAATTATGCTTGTCTGCCTTGGCAAAACTCTCACCACAATTGGTACAAGATTTAAAACCGGGTTCACTGGTTCTTCTTTTAGGTTTTTTAGACATTCTGTGGGTAAAAAATACCCAAAACAAATAACCGCTAAATAAGAAAGATTTTTAGAACTTATTTAGTGCTTGTGGTCGGTTCCTGAACCGATGAGAAACCGATCGGTACCAGGAACCGAACCGAAAAAATTAACTGGAGCTAGCGGTTCAGGAACCGAGATTAGCGGTTCACAAATTAAACATTTTAAAACAAATTTAGGTTAAACTAACGGAGCTCCTTAGTCAGGGAACTCCGATAAACACAGAATAAACCCGTTTCCCACCGGTTATACCAAACTGGGAGAAACCAAGAAAGATATAATTTAAATACGAAAACAACGGTTTAGCTAATATTAACAACTTACTAGCAAAAGGCATCAAATGAAAAGGAGAAAAATACTTATGTATTTTTATAAGTTTTATTGCATCAGGACAGATAGATGAAGAGAGGATCTCCAAGCTTCTGGTCTTGACAGGTGGAGAGTGAAATCTGAGGGTTTAGAACCTAGGCAGTTCGTTCAAGGCAGCATTTGAAAATAGCATGCGCAAAGATTCCATCATTTGCATAGCATTCCAAATATCTCCCGGCAGTTCAGGCTTAAAGGGACACTGCAGAAGTTATGAATATCTGAGTATTACTGGGGTAATAAACCAACTCTAGCCAGAATGTCTTAATTGGCTGCACCTGTTAAAGACTGAAAGTACTGGTCACAGGAAATAAACTGACAAAGTGTGGTAGACTGTGTGAAAGCAGGAGATGCTGCTTAAAGAGAACAGGATGCAAATTTGATTGCCAGCTGAAAACATCTTACAAAGAGAGCAATGTTTGTTTAGAGACAGAGAGAGAGAGAGAGAGACAGAGAGACTGAGATTTAGATATACTCTCCGATGTAGGATTTTGTTTGAGCTGCTTGAATAAGAGCTGCCCTGCACAATTTAAATTTTTTATTTTATTGTTATTGACAATAAAACGCTACTTGAAAATGTTATGGCTTCTCCTGGTTTGTCTATGCTTCCTGACCTGTGCCTCAAGCACAGTCCCTTTATTCAATGTTATTCTTTGAATTTGTCATTGTTCGTTTATTGTGATTCTTAGTACCTTATACCGCCCCCCCCCCCGCGTTGCACCTGGAAATGAACTCTGGCTTAGCGTGCCTTTCCCAGCCAGTAAAATACGTTTTAAATCAAATAAATAAACACAAGTCTTTGAGTTGGGACTAGTTTAGACTTGAGCAAGTTTAGTGGGATGCCCACAGAACAGTCAGGAGCAAGCAAGTCTGCTTGCTGCTTCACTCTGGTTTTTGGTCTGGCACTTTATGAGTCAATCTCCCAGGTAGAGGAACACTTGTACCCCTAGCTTTGTGAGGTGCACCACTAAAACTGTGAAGTACTAGGTAAATACACGCTGTGCTTATGCCAGCCCAAAGGGCAGATATCTGAACTGGTAGTGCTCAAGGCCTACATAACCCTGAGATATTTTTGGTGGCTTGGTCTGATAGAGATAATGCATCCTTCATATTGAGCTATGCAAATCAATCCTGTAAGCAGCAACTATGTAGACACCATTTTGATCTTTTTGCATTTCATGAAGTCTTTCAGATGTCTAAAGTCTAGAACTGAGAGCATGCTGCCTGTCTTCTTAGGAACTAAACAATATCTGAAATGGAAACTCTTGCCTCTCCCTGACTCCAGAAATGTCTCCATTACCATGTTCTGCAACAGCCATGCTACTTCCAAACAGTGATACTCGGCCATGGACCCTGAAGTTGAGACAACTGTCCCAGCAGAAGTTCTACTGGGTACTCAATGAGTTCCAAAGAGTAACCATCCTGGATAACTAGAAGGAACCACTTGTCTATGGTGATGCTCTCCCACTGCTGAAAGAACAGGATCAAGTGCTTCTCCCCACAGTATCGACTGGGCCACACGGGAAGCTGAGGGTTTACGTACATGTCTGAGTCCTGCAGCCTTCTCTTTGTATGTGTTGTCCCCATGTCCTTCCTCTGTAGGAAGCAGCGTGTATATTCTTCATGTCTGCCAAGGTTGACTTTTTGTCACTGGTCTCCTAAAAGCCTCTTCAACATTCTGAACAAACAGGTACAACACAAGGCCCATTCATGACATTCTGCTGAACATGATTTACAAAATATGAGAGCCTGTGCCCCAAATACTTTCTGCTACAGATCCCTACTGCTGCTCAGTTCGTAGCATGAAAAACATAAGGGACAGCTCTAATCTGGTGGTTACTGGACACAGAGCCCTGGGTAATAACAGCCAACAATACCTGCTTTGAGGGTAACTTTGGTAACATTTCTGAAATACATTTCAGCTTGGATCTGCATGAGCCATCATACTTAGCCATGTGGGACTGTAAGTCGCAACTCTGAGGTTCAAAGTAGCTGAAGCAGATACCCTTTTCTTCATTATATCAATCTTACATGACTCACAATCAGGCGATTGTGAAGATACCTTCTTAGGGTATGTGCCACAGTCCTCAACATCATTACAGCGAAAATGTAGATGCCGACAACATCAACGTTTTCGCTGTAATGGACTGCCATAGACCCCAACACACTCTCTCCTGGTCCTACACCCCCTCCCCAATCCAACTCTGACTGAAAAAATGGCTGGGGTCTCAAGTCGGATTTATGTCAACTGCAAGTTGTGGTCGACATAAATCTGTCACTGTGATGGTAGTCAACAACTTAGTTGTCGAACCACCATCGTACAGCCCCTTCTTAGGAGCTATAGTTTTAAAAGGGAATGTCCAAGATTACTAAGTGTACTAGAAGTGGGCTTTTTGTACTCTCATAGCCCATTACTAGATCCCAGTGAATGTCTTTTTAGCTATTAGCCAAATTTTATGAAGTTTTCCTATTCTGAAGGGGAAGGGATCATAAATTCAGCAGAACAGACAGTCAGCCGATCCCTTCCACTTCTCGATCTGTTGGCCCAGCCCCCACACTCAGACATTTTGTGACACCTAACTATGGAGAGCGTGGGGGGCATGCCCCACTGAAGTCTATGGGGCCAACTCTGAAAACAGCTTTATGTATTCTTAAGCAACGTCTGATATAAATAAAAGGCAGTGTTTAACTAAGAGGACCCCATTATTTAAACACTGGCTTTCTTTTATATCAAAAGTTACTTACAAACACATAAAGCTCTTTTCAAAAATTGGATTCACAGACTACAGTGGAGTGCCCCCCACCACGGTCTCCCTAGTTAAATATCGCAAAATGTCTGAGCACTGGACAAGCCGAGAGACCGGGAAGTGGAAGGGATCGACTGGCCACCTGTTTGGCTGGATTTATGATCCTTTCCCTTCAGAACAGAAAAAACGTTATACATTTTGGGTAACAGCTAAAAAGACTTTTGCTAGGATCTGGGAATGGGCTAGGACATTAAAAAAGCCCACTTTATAATCATGGACCTTCTCTTTAACATTGGCATGCATAATCACAATAGCACTTGCAGTAAGCTACATGCGGTAAACAAATTTGAACTTCAGTGCCAAATGCTTATTGTCCACCACATGTGGTACTGCAGGCACAGAAAATAGAAATTACGTACCTACCGTAATTCTTGATCTTCTTGGACGACTCTCCACCACTCATTCACACTAATGGGATCTGCGCTGGAGGCACTAGGACCCAGCAGGAGCAAACTTTTTTGCTGGAGGGTCGGCACCAGAGATGGAGCCGCAAGGAGCAGCACCGCGAGCCCCAGCACGTGCGGTAATGACTGTCTCGGCGTCGACCCTCCAACCGACTCAGTACCTTTTTTTCCAAGGAGGTGCAGCGTAACTAACCTAGAACGACAGCCTAACCAAAAACCAGACATAAGATAGTCCGGGCGACCCGTATAAGAAGGGTCAACAAAGAAGTCTTCACAGCCTAAAGATTGAGGGAGTGAAGACCAACAACAGAGGTGAGCTCGGGGGATGGTGGGTGGGCGTATGAATGAGTGGTGGAGACTTGTCCAAGAAGATCAAGAATTATGGTAGGTATGTAATTTCCTTATCTTCCTGGACATAATGTCTCCACCACTCATTCACACTAATGGGAGAGTACCGAGCTAATAATCCCCCGAGAGGGTGGCAGGAGAGACCAAGACCTCACAGTTTTAGGACAGGAGTCCATTAAGGATGGTTCTGCCAAAAGAAAGATGTTGTCTGGCATGGACATCCAGGGCATAATGTTTGACGAAAGTATGCAGTGAGCTCCAGGTGGCCACGTTGCAAATATCTGCAATGGGCACATTGCGGGATTTCCGCTAGAGATGCCGCAACCACTCTAGTAGAGTGAGCGTACACTCTGCCCTCCAGCTTAACCTGCACCATGGAATAACAGTGGCGAAGGCATGCCACCAGCCATGCTGAAATACATCTGATAGCGATAGGTTGACCCAGCCAGGTCTTGCTTAAGGAAACAAACAGTTGCTGAGCTTTGCAAAAGTCTTTTGTTCTATCTAGATAGAAACGCAAAGCTCTTTTGATGTCCAAGGAATGAAGAGAACACTCTCCTTCATTTTGGAAGTTTGCAAAGTAAGTAGGAAGAACCAAAGGTTGCTTCAGATGGAATTCTGAAACAACCTTAGGGAGAAACTTAGGATGGGTCCTAAGAACTACTTTGTCTTTATGAAACACAGTATATGGAGGGTCTGTGACCAAGGCATGTATCTCAGAGACCCTGCAGGCCGAGGTAATGGCCACTAGGAAGGCCATTTTCCAAGTGAGATATTTTAACTCACAGGTAGCTAGAGGCTCGAAAGGTTTTCGAGTGAGCATGTCTAGCACCAGATTAATGTCTCAGGCTGCAACTGGGCATCTTATAGGAGGTCTAGTATGCAGAATTCCCTTAAGAAACCTCTTAATCACCGGTAACTGAGCCTGTGACAAGGAAAGTACTGGCTCATGATAAGCTGAAATGGCACAAAGGTGAACCTTAACAGTAGAGTATTGCAGAACTGAATTTGAGAGGTCTAAAAGGTACTCTAGAACTTTATCTGGTGGGCAGGAAAAAGGATTCAAAGAGGATTTTGCACAACAGAGAGAAAAACGCTTCCATTTAGCTGTGCAAGTTTTCCTGGTGGCTGACTTGCGCGCAGCCAGAAGAATAACTGAAACCCTGCGAGAGGCATTGAACCTGTTCACTTCTATGTCTTCAGGAGCCAAGTGTGAACGTGAAACGACCTCAGATTGGGATGGACCACAGGCCCCCGAGTCAGAAGGTTCGTCTGAAGGGGCAGCGGTTTCGGAGGAGTTTTCGACATACTGTTGAGTAGTGGAAACCATATCTGTCAAGGCCAGAAGGGAGCAATGAGGATCATTTTGTCCCCCTGGGACTCGAATTTGAGAAGTACTCTCTGGATTAGAGGAAGAGGCGGAAAGGCGTATAGAAAGGGGTTTGTCCACCGCAACCTGAACGCATCCTGACAGAAAATGCCAGGCCCTGGATTTCTGGAGCAGAAGAGAGGCAGTTTTGTGTTGAGTGGGGATGCAAAACGGTCCAGATCTGGAGTTCCCCACTCTACGAATAGTGACTGAGCTATGGCTGAGTCGAGAGACAATTCGTGAGGATCTGTCTCTGTTCTGCTGAGATGGTCTGCCAGTTCGTTCTGCACCCTCGGCAGGTAGACCGCATGAATTAGAACCTTGTGTTCCAAGCACCATTTCCACACTCTCATCGCTTCCCTGCATAAGGGGTAAGAGTGAGCACCGCCTTGTTTGTTGATGTAATGCATCACTGCTTTGCTGTCCGTTTGAAGGAGAATGTTTTGTGACAGAGAATGTCCTTCAAAGCCCGGACTGCATAAAGTACGGCTCTCATTTCTAAGGCATTTATGTGAAGCTGGGACTCGTCCTGAGTCCATGCACCTTGAGTGTGGAGACTCTGACAGTGAGCTCCCCACCCCATCAGGGACGCATCCGTGGTAATGGAAATCTGATGATCTAGAGGTGCAAAGGGGTATCCTTCCAGAAGATTGTCCTCTTGTTCCCACCAGGTGAGTGATCTCTTCAGGGGTTCTGTCACCTTGATGAGAAAGGACTGAGGGTGAGTGGTTGGGGACCACTGAGTACTGAGCATCCATTGAGAGGTTCTCATGTGGAGGCGTGCTAGGGGTACAGTGAACACCGAGGATGCCATGAGACCTAGCATCCATTGCATCGAGAGAGCCATCACCGAGCTGCTTTCTCCAATGTATCTGGCCACCTGAAGGATATCGCTCCTCCTGTCCTCTGGAAGAAATGCTTTCACACAGGTGGTGTCCAGGAGAGTTCCTATGAAAAGGAGCCTCTGGGAGGGCTGCAGCTGCGATTTTTTTTTTTTTTTTTTTACGCTATTCCTCCTCTCGCTAGCCTCGACCGCCTCGGACTATCAGCCTGTGCAGCTTCCACCTTCTCCAGAACGGCCTCGAACCCTCCGGTACCTCAGCTTACCCCGCAGACGGGTTACGGGAGCGGGGAAACACCCTCAGACACTAATTTTGAACCGGAGGGCCGGCCTGAGAGGCTAATTGAAGCCAAGCGCTTCATGTAGGGCGCCGACAGCCGCCCATTTTCTGTTTTTTCCGGGAGGCGGGAACGCGAATGACGTAATGACGCCTGGCCCGCCCAAGTCCTTCTTAAGTGTCGTGGCTGTGGCCTGGCCTCCGCCTGGGTCGCTAGTGTCTGATCACTGACCCTCCCCTGGAGAAGGAGAGCAGTCCGAGAGACGCTCCATCCTTCTCCCCCAGCCGCCCTCCGACGATCCAGGTCCGTTCCGAACCCGGTCGCCGCGTCGCATGCGGAAATCCCACCGCTGCGCCAGCGGGCCGGCCGTAGCTGCGATTTTTTGAGGTTCTGCAGGACTCCCATGGACGTGAGAAAGTGTGAAGCCGTGGATACGGCGTCTAGAGTTCCCTGCCTGGAAGGACTTGCTAGAAGCCAATTGTCCAGATATGGGAACACTTGTTTTCCTATTTTTCTGAGATGCACTGCGAGAATTGCACAACACTTTGTAAAAACTCCTGGCGTCGAGGATAGCCCAAAGGGCAGGACTCTGAACTGATAATGCTGTCCCAAAGCCACAAACCTTAGGTATTTGTGATGCTTTGGGTGAATAGGAATGTGCTGGTAAGCATCCTGCATGTCCAGGGAGGCTAACCAGTCGTGTTGATGAAGCAAAGATAACAGGGTTCCTAGTGATATCATTCTGAATTTCTCTTTGGGAAGGAATTTGTTTAATTTTCTGAGGTCCAAAATGGGGCGCATGCCCCCGGTTTTCTTTGGAACCAGAAAGTAATGGGAGTGGAACCCTGTGTTCTGTTGATCCAGTGGAACTACTTCCACTGCCCTGTTGTTCAGAAGGCCTTGTATCTCGGAGGCAAGAAGTTCTGACTGAAAAACTGACAGCCTGGGCTGTCGTCTGTGGGGAGGATCCAGAGAGGTATGCAAAAGATTGAGGGAATACCCCTCGCGGATTATCCGGAGGACCCATTTGTCCGAGGTTATGGACTTCCATTGATTGTAGAAGTGAGTCAGACGACCTCCCACCGCTGAGGAAGAGTCCCCCTCAGGCAGCTGAGGTGGGTCTTGGGCCAACAACTCAGAAGGCGGCACTAGGCACTTTGGGTCCTTGCGCCTTCTGCTGCGTTTTCTTTTGAGGCTGGGGAGCTGGTTTTTATTAAAACCTTCCCTGCCTTTGCCTCGAAAGGACTGACAGTTATGAAACTGGCGTTTGTTAACACCCCCTCGAGAGGGGACGGGAGGAGGTCGATCCAATTTAATGGCTGACCTAGTCTTTTGTGTGGCCTCTAGAGCCTGTTCTACTTGAGGGCCGAAGAGAATCACACCATCGAAAGGCAACACCATTACCTGTTGCTCGGCATCATTCGTGAAACCTGAAATGCGTAGCCAGGAATGATGGCGGGTACAAATGCCCACCGCTGCCGCTCGGGAGGCAGTATCGAAGGCGTCCATAGCTGCTTTAACCTGCTGGTTGTTGGACTCGCTACCCCTGGTTATGGTTTGAAGAAGCTCTGAATTAGTGTCCGACTCCGGTAGAGCTTCAACCATATGTTTGAGCGAATGCCAAAGGATATACTCATATTGAGAGAAATAGCCTTGGTAGCTGGCAATACGCATCTCTAGGGTGGAAGCAGCAAAGACTCTCTTACCTAAAGTGTCTATCTTACGAGATTCTTTGTTAATAGGTTGAGCTGTAGTAGTCTGAGGAAGGACAACCTTATCATTCTCTGCCAAGACTACAATAGGATCCGCAAAAGCTTGGGATGCCAAAATGGGTCGATCCTTGGGAGCAGCATACTTCCTATCTATGGACTTAGCCACAGAAGGAATAAGAGCAGGATTATTCCATACCATTCGAGAAAGCGTCTCAAAGGAGGGCTGTACTGGAGGAGTCAAATCCATAGGGATCTCCGGGAACATGGAGGTACTGGAGTCTTAACAGTTTCCCAAGATCGATTATCTGTAGTTTGGAGAGAAAGAGTGGAATTCAAGTTTTTCGGCAGAGACTTACATGACAGGTCCTCGACCACAGGCTCTGCAGCAGGAATAAATCCTGTTCCTTCCACATCATCACACAGCCTAAAGTCTGGGTGAGGCTCAATGTCATCTCCTGACAGCTCAGAAGGGACTGTATGAACAGGAAAGGAGTGAAAATCAGAAGGAAATGAGGAAGGAAAAGGATTCAAAGAAGAGACCTGAAGACTGGATGACGACCTAACAGGTCTCGGCACCGAAGAAGAGCACGGTGCCGAAAGGACGCACGGCACAGAGGATGGTGCCATAGAGGCACACAGCACTGAGGACGGTGCCGACAAGGTGCATGGCGCCGAGAAACTCAACGGTGCTGACAGACGCATCGGCACAGAAGACAGCGCCAAGCGTGCCATCGACGCTGAGGGCATCGAAAACATCCCCCGACTCCGCAAAATAGGATTTGAGGAGAAAAGGGATGAATACCAGGAGATACAGGCATCGGTGTGGCCTCCTGCAGCCGTTTGAAGGGGGGGGACACCTAAGCGTGGAGTCGATGGCACCAAAGATGGCACCGCGCGACTAGGGAGGCCCAACCGCCCTACCTGATCTCCCAAAGAGCCCGAAGGCCCCGAGTGACCGGGCCAGGCAGCTGGACCAACCTCCGAGCCCACTGCTCCGTAAGAGCAGCCCATTGATGAAACTGCTCATCTGAAGACCTACCAGAGGGCAGGGTAGGGCTCCAATGTCAAAGACGTTGGCTACCAGAAACCGAAACCGGTGACTCCGAAGGAGGAGACCGGCAACTAGCCCCAATAACTGATCATCTACGCGCAAACATAACAGAGGGCGACCTCGAGTGATGCCTCCTCTTTTTTGACCTGTGGGCCGAAGAAGAGCTCAAGGCCGAACGGTGCAGGGAATGCAACCGTTTACTTCTATGCTTTCGAGGGGACCACCCACCCCTTGGGGCATTGGACTGTCCGTTGTCAGATCCCCCCTCCAGAGAAGGCAGCGGACTGGACCCAGCCCGGCTGACTGAACAGCTTTCATACGAAGTCTCCCTACCATCACCTGACCCACTCATGGTCGACTCCGTCAATGCAGGCTGAGACTTCTTCGTTAAATAAGAATAAATAAACTAAGCGATACTTTATTCGAGATATTACTACAAAATAATAAAACTGAAAAACTATGCTGCTAGTTTGAAGTTTGATTCCCGGAGGGCAAGCAACATTGTCACTGAAGTGCACTCGACGGCAGGAAAAAGGAACTGAGGCGGTTGGAGGGTCGACACTGAGATAGTCATTACCGCACGAGCCGGGGCTTGTGGTGCTGCTCCTCGCAGCTCCATCTCTGGCACCGACCCTCCAGCAAAAAAGTTTGCTCCTTCTGGGTCCTAGTGCCTCCGAAGCAGATCCCATTAGTGTGAATGAGTGGTGGAGACTTTATGTCCAGGAAGATCAGCCTAGTCCAGGATGCTAGGCTAGCATTCTCTAAAGCACACTGAATAGGGGGTCCAAAGAAGTGGGCACAGTTGAAACACATAAATATTCTAACTGAACTTTTTTTAGTTTCTTCCAATTTCACAGTCTCAAACTAAAGGGTGTTGTGCATTTTTTTTTAGCATAAAAGGCAAAGTAAGGACCTCCCAAACAGCACAAAAGGGTTGCTGCTAAGGGGGTGTTGCCTCCTCATAAGGAATACTGTTCTTATAATCCTAACCCTCCAAAGCTATGAGGTCTGAGTTATATTCAAATTCATCATCCACAAGGATAGAGAATGCAACAGGAGCGATTTGTGCTGAGGGATGGTACAGAAAATGGCACTGTGTATGGTACCATCACCACGGTCAAGACTGACATGCAAGAGCCATTATTCTACAGCTGTGAATTTACCAAACTAATTCTCTGAAATTTCCCCTGCAGGAAGCGCTGGAGATGGAGACAGAGGACACAAGACCAAACAAACTGGACAGCATCAAAGCTGCCCGATGTTGAAGACGATGGAGGCAACATTAATGTAAACGGTACCTTTTCTACAAAACAGCACTGGCGACCTCAAGCCAAGTTGTAGGAACTGGAATGACATGTTTGTCTTCTTTTGCTTATGAGACAATTAAAGTCAGGTGATCAGCCCTAGAAGCCTGACAATGAGCGCGAGTGGGATTGTTTTTCCTTTTCATGACTGCTCATATTCTGTGCAAGTCTCTCCTTATGAGTCCATCCAGACACTGACTGGAAATCCAGCAGTGTTGGACGTCGTGCTCATTACTGAGACACTCCACACAAGAAAAGTGGGGGTCCTGAGTAGAAATCTTGTTCCGCAACAGCAAGTTTTAAAAGTAGCTTCACCTGACAAAATAGTTATTAAATGAAAGAAATTGATGCCACAGCACAAAAGCTAAAAAAAAAACAAAAAAACAGAATGGCACCTATACAATATGAAATTAACATGACACTA
Organism: Neoceratodus forsteri; assembly: GCA_016271365.2. Lineage (NCBI taxonomy): Eukaryota > Metazoa > Chordata > Ceratodontiformes > Ceratodontidae > Neoceratodus > Neoceratodus forsteri. The sequence continues at coordinate 1,271,204,333 of CM057450.1, read as the reverse complement.
CATTACATGAAATGGCGTTGAAAAGTGATACAATTAGTGAGAGAAAACACACAACAAAGTAGACAAGAATGCTATTTGATGAAGAACAAACTATTGAACCCAAAGAGATTTGCTGTGCACTATAGAAGTTGGGAGTGGAAAGACTGAGGCGGTTAAAGCCGACACCACTTCATATCTTGTGGGTGCATACATGGCACGTATGTTGAGCCCAACACTAGCCCCATAAGTAATGGTTCTTGTGGAGTCGTACTTCCTCCATCCCTAAGATCAAAAAGTGTGTCTCTATGGAGGAGAATGACTCCAGAAAGATATGAAGGTGTAGAGTGGTAATCACTTTTATTGCCACTGTTAAGGATAAGACCTTTATACTGTAACAATTCTGCAGTCTATCTTACCCTCACATATGGAGATAAATGTGATCACCGCTGTGCAGCTCACACATACAGTATATCTAAGACTAAGAGAGTTAAAATCTATAGGACAATCACAATTAAAACAGAAGTTTGCCAATATTTTGGTCGGGCAGATAAAAGTCATACTGAATGACAAAAATGCTGCTAAAGATAGAGTTGCCCACCTGTAACTACTGCTTCACTACTGGTATCCCTTCTGTAATTACACCTATACAATATCTGAACCTGTGTGAAGTCCCCAGAAAGCTCACTGGTAGATTTTTAACTCTTCCTCTTATCTTGTGCCTTTGCCCTTCAATGTCGCAGATCTTGAATTCAAAATGCAGGAAATGTGAGAGGCACCCGAATTAAGGCTAGGAGCCAGAGCAGACCTGGTGGTTGGTGTGACTGCTGAAGGAATACCAATAGCAAAAAAATATTTACAGATGAGTAACTATCTTACAACTACCTGGATTCTTTCTACGTAGTCACACCTGTATAGACTACTGGTAGCACCTGGTTGCAGGAGGCTAAACATTCAGCTCAGCTGAACAGAGGAAACGAACGCAGCATCCCTGTGAGCCTGGAGGTCAAAACTGTAATGGGTAGTGAAAAAGTGCGCAGATGCACAGATGGCAACCCTGAAAATCTCACTGATGGTGATGCCTTTGGTGGTGTGAAACAAGTATATGACAATGTTCAGTACAGGAAATTATCCATCCAGAAAGACAGCCTGCCTGGCAGCAGGACTGTCTTAGGCTTGTTCAGCGTGGGTCATGAACAACTAAGTAGTGGTGCCCCTACTCCTCCATTTTTTGATGGTGGAACAAGCGGGCATGCATGACATTCACTTGATGTAACCATTCCTCAGCAGGGCTACCATGCAGCCTGAAAAATTACACCACCAGCAGCAAACTGATTTAAATAGACCTCTGAAACCACCCTTGAAAGAAACATTCTATTAGTGAGCAGAACAAACTTGTCCTTGTGGAAAATCAGACTGAAGAGTCAACTGAGAGGGCTTGCCATTCACTGACCCATCTGACACATGTAATGGTCAGCAGAAAAGGCACATTCAAGAAATGGAAGTTACGTACCTACCGTAATTCTGATCTTTCTGTGTATCTTCACCATTCATCACCTTTGGGTACTTGGTTGAAGGTCATGACCCCGCGGGAGCTTTTTTTTGGATGGGCAGAGTCGCCGCATCATCGGCGCCGCCCTTGAGTCCGACACACTGTGTGGCATTCGCGGGTTGGCCATTAGGTGTTGTCGACTCCACCCTCCGCCAGTTCTGAGTCACCGAGAGGTTAGAAGAAGGGTTGGGTGGGTGGGACAAGGAAGTCCAAGGGCAGACAAAGGAAAAGATATAAAAACTAAAAGGAGAAATAAATGACTGAGAGGACAGAAGAAGTTTGAAGACTAAGGGGAACTGGGCAGGGGCCCCAATCCCTGGAAGTAGGAAAGGAGGAGGGAGGGAGGGTTAAGGATTTTTAGAAGTGAGGATAAGAGTGGGGGGGGGGGAGAATACAGGAGAAACATACCCTGTAACCTTGACCTATCTCCAGTTTGTATAGGAACTGCAAAGGAGTAGCCAAGAGGATAACTGCCAGAATTGAAAGCACAGAATCACTGGCAAAAACTCCTACAAAGCAGAATCAGCTATTTTGAAAGAAAGGACAGGATACCGGGATATCTCCCCCCCTCTCAAAATGAGATTTTGGTGCAAGAAACCTAGTTTCTTAAATTAACTGAGGTTATGTCTGTGACGCTTGTACAGCTGGTTCTGATTAATCTATGCTTTTTGTAATATAAAAATGTGTTATTGAGTGTCTCTCACGAGACATGCTGTTTCAGCTAAAAGATAAAAGCCAGGAGATAATTAAAGGCTAGAAGAGACCTAAATTAAGGATCTCCTGTTTATCTAGCTTAATTATAGCTGCCAGCTGCTAGGCTGGAAAATCATAGACTTTTATGACATTTAGAGGAAGAATACAGGTTATGTCACTGTGGTGCAAACTCATAAAAGATCTTTTAATGTCCTTGAGAGAGGAAACTGCTCATGGATGAAAGAAGATACTGGGAAAGACACACTAGATCAAAGGGGTCATGAGGAAACGAGTTTTTGCTGATGTCACCTTCTGAATAAGACATCCTGTTTGTATAATTTTTAATAAACAGAGAAGGAGCTAGGTGACGTCATGCAAAGAGGTTGGAAAGGCCAGTTTTACACTGTAGTCTGTATTCCATTGAGACACATAAATGTTTGGACTCTGAAACTACAACATCTTTCAGCACTATAAGAATACATTAACTAAGCAAGTCTAAGCGTATTATTGGTAGGAATTTGCACTTTAACCTTATTCTTTTAAAAAGATTGTATGGATTTGTAATATATTGTTCTGTATTTACATTTTACATTTTTATCTATTTTTAAGTAAACATCTCATTTTAGAGACTACTTGGTGTGCCTTTGAAATTCTTTCTTTAACAAGTGAAGCATATATGGTTAAAGCTGACACTGTGCAAAGCTTACTGGTTTTACCAAACTGGGAAAAGGTAAGAGTTTATTCTTAGGTCTTTAATAGAGTTTTTAAGGGTTCATTTTGTACACCTGGTTAGGTGCCTGTAGGCAAAAGATATTTGGCATCCCCCAAAGAGCAGAATTATCTGAGCCTGTACATTGGGTATGCTAGCAAGAGGTTCAGAGTTTGAACCCCTCCAAGAACTTGAGACCAAAGGTTGATTCGAACCCACAAAACAGACAGGAGGGTTACCCTGTTCTGTTAACTGTTCACAACACTGTGCTCAGAAGGTGGCACTGTGGGAGCAGAAGGCCTGACCTGCTGAGTGGGGCTGTGACAATGTCCACAGGACAAGGAAATCAAGGATTGATGGGGAGAAGGGGAGAAGGAAAGAAAAGAGGACAACTGCAAACCCCTACCCCACAGGGGTGGAGCTAAAGCACTGAAGAAGGAGTGCCAACCAATCCTGACCACTCTTCCCCTAAAGAAAATTATCCCCCTATGTGCCCCAGTTTACTCCGCTCCTGACTAAGAGAAAGGAGGGGGGCGACAGAGGGGGCACAGAGAGGGAAGGGGACCCAGAGACTGAGGCCTCAAGGGGATGGAGGGTGGGACTGTGATGAATGGTGACGATACACAGAAAGATCAGAATTACGGTAGGTACGTAATTTCCATATCTTATCTGGGTCAATCTTCACCATTCATCACCTTTGGGTGGGTGCCGAGCCCCCCCAAAGGGGGCTTATAACCCTAAGGGGCTGAGTCCCTTAGCTCTCAGTGGGTGACACACTAAGAGGGAGAACCTTCATGGGTCTGGAGAGGCCCAAGAGTGGGGAGAGTGAGACGGGTACCCCCCTCGGAGGGGGTAGGAAGTTGACCAAACTGGAACTGCCTAGACTGTGCCCTGATGAATCCCCCCCCGTGAGGCGACTGGGGTCGTGTAGGTCCAGAAGGACGGTCCCCCCTACCTCCAAAGAACGAGGCCCTCTCAAGGAAACCAAAAGGGAAGGACGGTGATCCGCACTACGGCTTCTCCCCAAGCCCAGGTGGTTCCAGAAAAAGGCCGTCGCACAGACCACATGCCCCTCGACCCCTCAGAATCGGAGAGTGCCCTCCTCCTCGAGAGAGCCAGCCTAGGCAGCTGGCAGCTCTGGTCGGCCCCTGAAGGGGCTATCCAGGGAGCAGCACCCTCCCCTCCTGTGGGTGCTCCGATCGGCTCCAAAGTTGTGCTATCCAGGCACACCACCTGAGGGGGTACCACCACTGAGAGGTCAGAGAACCCTCTGAGGCCAGGTTGCAGGGCAATGGTGGCCTGCAACACTGCCTGCTGGTCAGAACCCCTGACCCTGGCTCTGGTAGTCACTGTCCGCTCCTCAGAGGGGGTCTGACTCCAGCCTGTCGAGGACACTACCAGGGTGTCCACGCCAGCAGCCAACTCCAGGGAGCCAGACTACCTGTCTGACTCAGAGTCTGACTCCTCCTCCGAAGAGGTGGAGATCGAAGTCCTGTGTCAAACAGTACATGGACGCCCACTGCCATCCCCACTGAACAGGGCACCAGAACCAGAGACTGCACCAGAGTCGGTGCCGGTGCCCCCCTCCGCACAGCGAATGGTGCCAGAAGAGGACACAGTTCCAACAAGGGCAGCAGCCTTGGAGCCGGAGCCTGTCACGGCACCATCCTGACCCATGGCGCCGCAAGCGACATCGAGACCAGCAACGGCATCAATGATGGCTCCAACCGCACTCTCGGTGCCACGGCCAGAGACCCCCATGGCACTGCGAGCGGTGCCGAGGACAGACACGGCACCGACAACGGCCCCGACAGTGCTCTCGGCACCGCAAACTGCGCCAAGCTCCAAAGCCACCACGGCGCCGTGTCCATGCTCAGAGCCGCGAACAGCTCCAGAACTGGACATGGCGCCGCGCTCAACCATGGCGCCAGGGTGAGAAACAGTCAGGGATGGTGCCGTACAGCCTCCCGTGGTGTTGACAGCACCATCGGTGCCATGAACGGTGCTGACAGGGCCCACGGCACCACAAACAGCGCCGAGGCACAAGACAGTGCTGACAGACGGTGTCGAGGATGGCGCCGACCCAGGCCTTCCGAGCCATGGGTACAACACCAAGGGAGCCTTCACCCCCGAAGGGGTGATTGCCAAGGCGGTGCCTCCTGCCTGTCTCCTGGGGGGGAACAGACCGGGCCTCCTGAACCGCGGAAGGGGCCTCTGCCATGGCTTGGCTACAAGAGGCATAGGCCCCCACTTCCTCGGTCCGTACAGAACTGGAAGGGGACCCGGAGGGAAAGGCTGAGAGAATGCGGCTTGGCCTGATGAGTGTGCACCCGACCCCTGAAATTCGGCAGAGCTCGCCCCACTTTCCACGCGCATTGCTCGATGACCCAGCGGTCCATGGAGAAATAGGCGTCACACAAATCCATGTCATGAAGCGGGCCAAGACATGCAAGCCAACGGTCGTGCTGGTTGGTGACAGAGTACTTATGGCTGCAAGGGCACCATCGCATGTGGGGTCATCCCGTCTTGGAAGTCTCCTTGCCCTCCAACCTAGACATGACCTGCGAGAAAGAAACACCAAACAAGACTTGATGTCGCAAAATAAAATAAACAAGGAACAGTCTTACCAGGCGACGTCGAGTAGGCTAACAGAACTGACAGGAAAAAGGGAGCCAACGGACTTTGGCATGGAATCAAATAATTAGGAGAAATTCGAACTGCGCAAGATTTGAGGCAGGCCTCTCAGAAGTTTCTTCAGCAAGCGCCGCCCCACGAGGTGATCTAGACAGCAGGAGATGAAGAACTGGCGGGAGAGCGGAGTCAACAACACCTAACGGCCAACCCGCGAGTGCCCAATCAGTGCATTGGCCTTGAGGACAGAGCCGAGGGTGCATCGACTCCGCCCATCCAAAAAAAAAAACCTCCCACAGGCTCATGACCTCCAACACTGTTAAAGAAGCAAATGAGTCCAGTGTGGGAAGGCTGCAGCTAACTGAAAGTTGTATTGGGAGTCTGTGACGTGGACATTTCAAAGCTTGCCACGTGCTGGCTCCCGATACCAAAACACTCACTGCCAAGCCGACGGTCCATTTAAAATGATAAGCACATACATAAATTGCCATTCTAAATATTTCAAATACAAAAAAATACACATAAAGGCCACTGTCTGTTATTCATAATTTATTTACCAGTTTACTACAATATGAAACTATTTCCTATCTCCTTTAAAGCAAAATGTAAAAACGGAATAACGAAAAAACAAAACAAAGAAAAACAAGATAAACGGGGAGAATAAAAAAGGTAAACCTATCTACCTGCTGAAAAAGAGACAACAATTTCAAGCAGACCGAAACCTATTAGCACAGATTGATTCAACTCAGATGAGTTCAATTGATGGCACGCATACCATGCAGCAGACATGAACACCCGGTTTAATACGATGAATAAATAACAAAACAATCAAGCAGCGTAAATACTGGAATCACCAAGACCGAGGTGGGTTCTATCAAGTCATCAAAGTATGAAAGAGAGAGTAAAGAAGCTGATATACACTGCATATAAACTGTATACAGTATATACTAAATGTTCACTATTTGAGGGGGGGAGAGAGAAGAAGTGCAATATTAACCCATTTTGAAGCAAAATTCTTACAGTCACAGAATTACATGTTAATTTTCATTACATGCAGACTAAACATGTATGGCTACATACAAAGTTATTAGGGTCAGACTATACAATAATAAACATAACAATAAAACAAGCATTTGTCAAAGCTGAATGTTTATTGCTAATATGTGCTGTTTAGGTATTTGGAAGTGAAAGTACCATGCCTAAGAACTGTCATGTGCCCCCCCAAAAAACATCCACTGTGTCTTTCTGTTCAGTAGTCACAGAAGAGGGGGAAGGGCCATAGCAGTACAGCAATTGCAAAGGCATGAAGAGGTGGACAATAGTCCATTGACAGGCAGAAGAATCCTGCAGAAGGTGAGTAAATTGAAGGTGGACAAAGCGATGGGACCAGATGGCATACACCCAAGGATATTAAAAGAACTGTAAAGGGAAATAGCAGTACCTGTGGCAGCCATGTTCACTGAGTTATTCAACACAGGGGTGGTACTAGAGAATTGGAGGAGGGCACATGTGGTCCCTCAATACAATCCAGCAGTGGGGAGGAGGAGGCGGGGAACTATAGGCTGGTCAGCCTCACTTCAATAATGGGGAAGATCGTGGAGACATTGGTTAAAGAAAGGATAGTGGGGCATCTAGAAGCCATTGGAGCCCAGGACCATAGGCAACATGGATTCACAGTGGGGAAGTCATGTCAGACAAATTTGGTTGATCTCTTTGACTGGGTGACAAAGGAAGTAAATCAGGGTGGGGCAGTGGACAACGCTTACCTTGATGTAAGGAAAGTCTTTGACACTGTCCCACATAGGAGGCTGATAAACTAGCTGAGTAGGCTGGGCATGGGGGAAAGGGTGGTAAACTAGGTAAGAGACAGGAGGCAGATAGTGGTGGTAAATGGGGCACGGTCTGGGGAGAGGGGGTGACCAGTGAGGTGCCGCAGGGATTGGTCCTGGGGCCAGTCCTGTTCAATGTCTTCATTAGTGTCATTGCAGAAGGGATTAAGGGAAAGGACTGCCTGTTTGCAGATGACATCAAGATCTGTAACACAGTAGATACCCCAGAGGGGGTGGAGAAAATGAGGAGGTACCTGGGGAAGCTTAAGAAAGGGTCTGAGGACTGGCAACTGAAGTTTAATTCAAAAAAGTGCAAAATTATGCACCTGGGACACAGAAACCCTTGGGAAAGGTACAGGATGGAGGGGGGAGAGAGTTGCTGACAGTCACAAAGCAGGGAAGGGAAGGGATCTGGGGGTTCTTATTTCAGATTACCTGAAAACGTCAAAATGATAAAGCAGCTGGGAGGGCCAGTGACATGCTGGGGTGCATAGGCAGGGGTATCACCAACATAAGAAGGGAGGTAGTGATGCCAGTATATAAAACCATGGTCAGGCTTCACATGGAGTAGTGTGTGCAGTTCTGGAGGTCGCACCTTCATAAGGATATTAACAGGCTGGAGATGGTCCAGAGAAGGGCGAATGAGATGGTACAGAGCTTGCAACACAAGACTTATGAGGAGAAGTTAAGGGACCTCAATATGTACTCACTGGAAGAGAGGAGGGAAAGAGGGGATATGATAGAAACATTCAAGTACCTCAAGGTATAAATATAACTACTGAGAAGCAGGAGACAGCTGCTATAGGCACCTGTGCCAGCTTCTGTGTGATATTCTTTTGTTCTTATAAATCTGTAATCTCCAGTATTTCAGTAACCACATGACTATACTGCCTTCTTTAGGCAGTTTTATGCTGGTTGATGCCTGGTGTCATATGGCAGATAGAGGGCTCACCACATTGTGTTGCCATTTGAAAAACTTCACAGAGTGTTCTTTTACTGGTAAGCATTTTGGAAAGCTGGTGAAGGTCTCACAATTTTTATTATGATTTTATTTCCTTATGTCAGTCCCCTTTGGTCCCCCCCATCCCCACAGCCCGACAGGCATCAGTGGCCACAGCTGCAGCCTTCTTCTTGCCAAGATGGTGGGTGAGAAACACAGAATTTGACGGCAGATAAGGACCGCTTGGCCCACCTAGTCTGCCCATTTCCCTACCTGATGGATAAGCTGCAGATTCTAGTTAATCAACAGCTTACTTCCTCTTACCCACCAGTAAAATTGCCTTATGTCTGTCGTAAGCAGCTACCTTCACAGTCTGTGAGGTCTGATGTCTTTCAATGCCACTTACTGGTCATCTATCTCCCAACACAAGCGAGGCGCTGCCAGCCCAAAACTAACTCAAGACAAGCAGGTTTCAGAGTGGGGAAGAAATGGAGTGAGCAAGAATCAAGTACTCATTCAGATGCTTCTTCCTAATCAGACTAATGATTCTTCCCTCCTGGCTGTTTTTACTGTTTTTCATCCTCCTCCGCTGCTCCTTTCTTGACAAAGGCATCTGAGTACCTCTAACTACTCTAAGTCTGCTCCCCTCCCCATATCTCCTCCTACCCTTCCTACCTTGACCATTCCTCCAATGTTTTGTTTTTTTCCTGTGATGTACTGTATTATACTGGCTTATTGAAACTTTTATAATTTGCTGACCATTCTATGTAACATGTCTTGTTTGTTTGTACATTGATGACGTGGAACCTTTGTAAAAGAGCCATTGACTCAAAGGTAATAATTTCTAGAACAATAAACTAAACTAAACTAAACAGATGCGGCTTCGATTTTAAGATCAGCATCCTTGTGTGGACACTGCAAATAAAACCCCAGCTCTTTAAGCAGCCTTATGAAGAGTAAAGGCTTCTCGAAGCACTGGGATTTTGTTTATTGTACTGTAAGTGGGCTGCATCTAATTTAGTAATTTACTGTACCTTACATCTGGATGTATGGTAGGCCCAACTTTAAATAAACACTGCACCTGAATTAACACATGATGCCATAGAAACATAGAATTTGTCAGCAAAGGACCGCTCAGCCCACCCAGTCTGCCCAAGTGTTCTCTACCTACTTGTAACTTTGCCTGTACATGTAATTGCATGTCTTATTCTGCCTGCATTCATCAGGACCTCCTTGTGAATGACCTTGCTTAATGGATTTTTCCTGCAATGAACTTGAACCTACTCCATTTCCATAGCCTTATTGATCTTTGTTGACCCCCTCCTTCCCCTTTTTCTAATATACCCCATGTTTATCCCATGCATGATTCATGCCCCCTACCATTTTAGCTTCCACCACTTCTCCTGGCAGTCTGTTCAAGGCGTCTACCACCCTTTCAGTAAAGAAATATTTCTTCACATCTATCCTGAATCCCCCAGCTTCACTGTATGCCCCTTGGTTTGGGTGCTCATCCTTATTTGAAGGAAACTCCCCAAATGTACCCTCTTTACCCCTGTGAGATACTTTGTAGGTCTTGATCATGTCACCTCTCGCCGTATTCTCTTCCAGAGTGGACATGTTGAGATTCTTCAGCCTTTTGTTGTAGGGATTCCTGTGAAAATTCTGAACCATTTTAGTTGCCCTCCTCTGGAAAACCTCCACCTTATGTCCTTTATGAAGTGTGGACTCTAAAACTGGACACAGTACTCCAGCTGAGGGTATACCAGGGAGTGATACAGTGGCAGCACAACATCCCTCCTCATCCTACTGGAGATGCCACTCCTTATGCACCCCAGAATCCAATTTGCCCTGCCCATAGCCTTGTCACACTGTACTGCCATCTTGAGGTCCTCTGATATAATAACCTCAAGGATCCTTTCATGTCTAGTGAGTATCAGTACCTCCCCCCATCCTATACCCAGCATCGGGGTTCCTATGCCCTAGGTACATGATTTTACACTTGTTGGCATTGAACCTCAAGTAAGTAAGAAAATGGAATTGATCTGAATGAATTGTAGGCTTTTAAGCAGCTTTTCAGGGAATGTGTATGTGTGCGTGTGTGTGTGTGTGGGGCTCTGCTATTATAACTATTTGCTTTTGATTTGGTATAATGTGCAAACAGACTAACCCTGCTCCCTACTCCACGTGCTATATCAGAGATAAAGAGCCCAAATAGCATTAGGCCAAGCACTGAGCCCTGTGGCACCCCGCTTGTTACTGCTCTGGGTGCCGAGAGTTACCCCACCACCACCACCCTCTGCACCCTCCCCTGTCACCAGTTCTCTATCCATTTCGTCAGACCACCTTCCACCCGTACCCATCCTCCTCCTCACTCTTCTCCTCCTTGGCCTGTGTCCCTCCTCCCAGTAGTTCGCAACCCTTTCTCCTCCTTATTCTTACCGGGTGGTGGTGGTGCCTTCTGTATTACACTCAGACCACTCTGCCCGCTCCCTTCCATGGCTACTACACCACCGCCTTTACCTATACCTAGGGCGGTGAGCTCATCAGGCTCCCCTGTCCGGACCTTTCTACCAACCTCAGTCTTTTGGCCACCATCCCCATTTGTTTAAATCCACCTTAGTAGAGCTATACCCCTCTAATCCTGCCTTTTGTTTTTGTTTTTTTGCATATTTTCTCACTGGGCTATGGTCGGCTTGGTCATCTCGATTGACCACTCCAGCCCTGCCCCGACATCAGGCTGACCTGCTCACCTCCACGGATTACCCCCATGGTGGGGAGCTTCCCAGGTCAACCCACCGGAGCAGGATCCAGCTGAGGAGGCACCATTCGGGACAGGTGGGGGGGGTCGGAAGCTCATGCTGCCTGACTGTTGCCCATTTTCCACTTTTTTCCCCTTCACAGAGTGCGGGCGTGCAATGACGCTTAGGCACAGCATGCCAAAGTCCACCACACTCCGCCACCCTTAACTACACCGCGGTAGTGGTGCCCGCGGTCGTCACCAAGGGCCGCTACAGAGCGGTGGGTCTCTGGATCCTGCCCCAGGATAGGACAGCAGTCCTCCGGATGCTCAATCCTATCCCTCCCTTGCCAACCCCTGGTGGCCCGGGCTTGCATCCGAACCTGGGTCGCCAGCATGGCGTGAGGTGTGGTGTCTAGCGCCTCAACCCTCAGCGCCAGTGGCCCAGCAACAATGCTGCCTTTAATACTCCCCTCCCCTTCCTGCTCCAGTGCACCCTGTCACCTCTGCATAAGTCACTATTCCCCCCAGACCCAACCCCAGTTAGTCACTAACCCACAATGTTTCGTGTGGCACCAATCCCTCAGACACTTGAACTCCTGAAGCCTACCCTTCCTCCTCATGCTTGCACATGGTACCGGCAGTACTTACAAGAATGCCACCGACTTCCCCACCCCCTCACACTGCCTGCCCAAGTACTCAAACCTCCGACTCACCACTTCCACAGTGTCCTCCGCCAAGTCGTTTGTACCCACATGCAACAATAAATTAGGTTTCTTCCTCCCCCTCGCTGCACGCTTGAGCAGTGCCTGCTCTGCCCCTCCTGCAGTCAACCTGGGGACAACTTCAACCCAAATATGGCTGTGCCTTTCCCCCTTTCCACCCCATCTCACCCATTTCAGTATAGAATCCCCAAGGACGAGTACCCCCCCCTTCCCTTCTATGCCCCTTCCACCACCCCAGTATTCATTCTTCCCTGTCCCTTACCCCAGCCAACTGCACCCTCTGTGACTTCTGTATCTGTACCCCATTCCACCTCACCCCTTTTCTCTGCCTTATTCCTCCCATCTCCCTTGAACCCCTTCCAAGTCTGACCACTTCCTACTGGGCTTCCCATGTCGACCTCCCCTCCTGATTTCCAACCCCTCTCCTATCCCTGCTGTTGTCGATTCAGAGCCCCTATTCCCTTCTACCCCGAGAGTGATGCCCCTCCCATTCTTCCCCCTTCCCATAGCCTTCTCTCCTTCAGTCACCACCCCTCCTTCCTTACTAGCCCCCTTCTACCCTTTTGTCCTAGTTATCTCTTCCCCTGCCTGTTGCCATCCCTCTCATGCTCTGCTTGTCCCCCCCTTCAGTATGTTCCTGCTCCCCTTCTCTGTCCCATAGCAGAGGTTCGAATCTATTCATAGTCGATACCTGTCCTACATCTCTTCCCCCATTGGTTCCCCCCTCCTACTTGTTCCCCTCCGTGCCACCCCATGTCCATCCCTACCCGCAGCCATCTGCTCTCTCCTCCCTGGTACTCCTCGGGGTCTCTTCCTTCACCACCAGGAGGTCCCTCGCCTCGAGCACCCCCTTCCTTCTCCTCTCTTTTCTGCTAGTGCCTCTGATACTGGGGTCAGTTTCAGTCCCTTGTTATTCTTCCGCCGTCCCCCTTTGCCATCCCCTATTCCCCCCCCCAGGATACCTACCATACTTATCTGCCTTGCCACTTACACTCCTCCCTAACCTCCACAGTTCCTCCCTCAAACTAGCCAGTCATCTACAGACCATACACCCCCCGACATCCTCCAAGACCAGTCCAGGATCATGGCAGACTCACATCAGTACACCCCTCCACCCTTCCAAAGATGCCTGCCTTACTGACATGTGGCACCTGCCCCATTTTGGCCCCCATCTTATATTATGGGCTCCTACTCCCAGGTTCTGTAACCTACTACAACTGTTATGCCCCTGTTTACTCAAATACCTGTCCCCACCCCCCCACACTAGTCCCCCTACTGACCCCTTGCTGACCGGGATAATTCAGTCTCAAATCTCATCCATTAGATGCTGTACTACTGTAGCAATCCAAAAGCCTCCTTGTCCATTTTTTCACTCCTCAGCTATCATACTTTTTGTTCTCTGCTTTCATATAGTTTCATTTAGCCCACTTAGAAATCCTATTGCACTCCAAGTATTACTCAGCTCAGTTAGAGAAATAAACAGAACAAATACATATGTATTATTACAGCAATTATAACAGTATAGCTCAGTACTTAGCTCAGTTAGAGAAAGAAGCAGAACAACTAAATCTGTATTATTACAGCAATCCTAAAGTATCCAATCATTGCTTTGTCTCCACTCCAGAGACCCTGCTGTAATATAGGACCACAGAGGACCTGGGTGGGAGGGTGGCAACAGTAAAGTCCTGGCAGAGCTCCACTGAGCTCGCTCACTCCCCCTATCTCACTCGCTCGTTCTATTTCTCCCGATGCTGCAGGCTGCCCTTTTGTACTGGGCTCCTCCTTGCATTGGTGCCTTTTTCTGCCCACAAAGAAATCTGCAGCAGTCTTGACACAGCTCCATTGAGCTTGCTCCGTCCCCCCTTCTCTCGTTCTGTTTCTCCCGATGCTGCAGGCTGCCCTTTCGTACTGGGCTCCTCCTTGCATTGGTGCCTTTTTCTGCCCACAAAGAAATCCGCAGCAGTCCCAACACAGGTCCATTGAGCTCGCTCCCTCCCCCTCTCTTACTCGCTCGTTCTGTTTCTCCCGACGCTGCAGGGTGCCCTTTTGTACTGGGCTCCTGCCTGTGCTGGCACCTTTTTCTGCCCACAAAGAAATCCACAGCAGTCCCGACAGAGCTCCATTAAGCTCGCTAACTACCCCTCTCTCACTTGCTCATTCTGTTTCTCCCGGAGCTGCAGGCTGTCCTTTTGTACTGGGCTCCTGCCTGTGTTGGTACCTTTTTCCTGCCCACAAAGAAATCTGCAACAGTCCTGACACAGCTCCATTGAGCTTGCTCACTCCCCCTCTCTCCCTTGCTCATTTTGTTTCTCCCATCGCTGCAGGCTGCCCTTTTGTACTGGGCTCCTGTCTGTGTTGGCACCTTTTTCTGCCCACAAAGAAGTTTGCAGCTGTCCCAACAGAGCTCCGTTGAGGTCGCTCACTCCTCCTCCTCTCTCATTCTGTTTCTCCTGGCACTGCAAGCTTCCAGCCTCCTGCGGCATCTTTTTCTGCCCACAAAGTAATCTGCAGCAGTCCCAACAGAGCTCCACTGAGCTTGCTTACTCCCCTCTCTCACTCACTCGTTCTGTTTCTCCTGGTGCTGCAGGCTGCCCTTTTGCACGAGGCTCCTGCCTGCATTGGTGCCTTTTCCTGCCCACAAAGAAATCTGAAGCAGTCCCGATAGAGCTCTGTTGAGCTCCCTCACTCGTTCTGTTTCTCCCGCCGCTGCAGGTTGCCCTTTTGTACTGGGCCCCTGCCTGCAATGATGCCTTCTTCTGCCCACAAAGAAATGTGCAGCAGTCCCAACAGAGCTCTGTTGAGCTCGCTCACTCCCCCTCCCTCACTCGCTTGTTCTGTTTCTCCTGGCGCTGCAGGCTGCCCTTTTGTACTGGGCTCCTGCCTGCACTGGGGACTTTTTCTGCCCATGAAGAAATCCGCAGCAGTCCTGACAAAGCTCAGTTGAGCTCGGTCACTCCCCCTCTCTCACTCGCTCCTAATCTATCCAGAAGCGCGAAAACACAATTCGTCCAGGATGTAAAAAATGACAGCTGTGCTGTTCATAAGGAGGTGTGAAAAAATGCCAGTGTTGAAAATCTAGCATGAAAATATTACTAATTTGCAAAGTTACAAGGGTGCATGGAAACTGCACAACGCAAGCTCGTAACACAGTCATTTTATGGACTTTCATCACAAAATTTTCAACATAGGCATTTTAGGACCACTGCTCATGAACAGTGTCACTGTGGTTTTCTTAATGAGTCCCGAACACTGATTTCCTACAGTGACTGTGCTATTCTGCGCGGAAGTGCGAAAACGCATTTCGGCCAGGATGTGAAAAATGAAAGCTCTACTGTTCATATGGAGGTGTGGAAAAATGCCAATGTTGAAAATCTGGAGTGAAAATATTGCAAATTCAGGAAGTTACAAGGGTGCGTAGCAACTGCGCAATGCACGCTCGTAAAACAGTCATTTTTTGGATTTTTTCTACCAAATGTATTACTCAGCTCAGCTACAGAAATAAACAGAACAAATAAATATGTATTATTACAGAAATTATAACAGTATAGCTCAGTACTTAGCTCAGTTAAGAGAAATAGAACAACTTAATCTGTATTATTACAGCAATCCTAAAAGTATCCAATCACAGCTTTGTCTCCACTCCAGAGACCCTGCTGTAATATAGGACCACAGAGGACCTTGGGCGAGAGGGTGGGCAACTCTAAAGTCCTGGCAGAGCTCCATTGAGCTCGTTCACCCCCCCACTTACTCGTTCTAATTCTCCAGAGGCTGCAGGCTGCCCTTTTGTACTGGGCTCCTGCTGGTGTTGGCGCCTTTTTCTGCCGACAAAGAAATTCGCAGCAGTCCCGACACAGCTCCTTTGAGCTCGCTCACTCCCCCTCTCTCACTTGCTCGTTCGTTTTGTTCCAGGGCTGCATGATGCCCTTTTGTACTGGGCTCCTGCTTATGTTGGCATCTTCTTCTGCCCACAAGAAAGTTCACAGCTGTCCTGACAGAGCTCCATTGAGGTTGCTCACTCCCCCTTTCTCAATCATTCAATTCTGTTTCTCCTGGCACTGCAGGCTGCCCTTTTGTACTGGGCTCCTGCCTGCGTTGGTGCCTTTTTCTGCCCACAAAGAAATCCACAGCAGTCCTGATAGAGCTCCGTTGAGCTCGCTCACTCCCCGTCTCTCATTCGCTCGTTCTGTTTCTCCCACCGCTGCATGCTGCCCTTTTGTACTGGCCCCTTGCCTGCACTGACGTCTTTTTCTGTCCACAAAGAAATCCACAGCAGTCTCGACAGAGCTCCTTGAGCTCGCTCACTCCCCCTACCTCACTCGCTCTCCCGTTCTGTTTCTCCCGGCGCTGCAGGCTGCCCTTTTGTATGGGACTCCTGCCTGCGTTGGGGCCCTTTTCTGTCCACAAAGAAATCCACAGCAGTCCCAGCAGAGCTCAGTTGAGCTCAGTCACTCCCCCCCTTCTCACTCGCTCGATCTTAATCTGTCCCAAATACTGATTTCCCACAGCGACCGTGCTATTCTGCGCCACAAGTGCAAAAACATATTTTGGCCAGGATGTGAAAAATGACAGCTGTACTGTTCATAAGGAGGTGTGAAAAAATGCCAGCGTTGAAAATGTGGCATGAAAATATTACAAATTTGCAAAGTTACAAGGATGCGTGAAAACAGTTCAACGCACGCTTGTAACGCAGTCATTTTACGGACTTTCGTCACCAAATTTTCAACATAGGGATTTTAGGACCTCTGCTCATGAGCAGTGTCACTGTCATTTTCTTTATCTGTCCCGAACACTGATTTCCCAGAGCGACCGTGCTATTCTGCGCCTGCAGTGCGAAAACACATTTCAGCCAGGATGGGAAAAATGACAGCTGTACTGTGCATGGAGGTGTGAAAAATGCCAATGATGAAAATCTGGCATGAAAATATTCAAATTTGCGAGATTCTGACGTGTGTAGCAACTGCGCCAGCCTTGCGCTCATATAACAGTCATTTTTGAATTTTTCCATCAAATTTGCAACATGGGCTTTTGAGAGACCCACCTCATGAACAGTAGCACTGCAGTTTCAGTATCATCCCGAAAGGTGATTGCGCAGTGACCGCCGAATCACCTTTCGGGACAGAATAATGCCATGGCAGTGGCTGAATTCATGAGGAGGGGTCCCAATAACCCCATGTTGAAAATTTGTTGCCAAAATTCCAAAATGCCTGAGATATGCAGCAAAGTTGAAAAAACATTTATGCCATTATACAGCTTACTGGCATTTCTTTAGTTCGCGGTCGGCTTTGAAGAGTGCAGACGTGTTCCCGGTCCAACAAAGATCATCGCGCCAGGCTCTGGAGGTAAGTATGGAGGAGTGTGTGGGGAGGTGGGTACGAGTGGTGGGTGCGGGTTGGGGTGTAGATAGCGAGGGACTGTTTTCTTCTTTACAGGGTTAAAAAATAGACATCATGAACGGTTTTTCCTTTTAGTAGGTACTCTTGGCATGCTGGGGTGGGCTCCCAGCGTGCCACCTGCATGTTTTGGGGTGGGGGAATGGAGCCGATGAGGATTGGGGCAGCTCCGGCCGGGCACATACTGGGGTTTCAGAGCCAAGGGGATTTCAGTACCCTTGGCACACAAGAAATGGAAGGGAACAGGCCGACGGGATTGGGCACCCCCGTCAGCAAAGAAAAAGGGGGAAGGGACATGATGCTGAGGGGGACTGGGCACCTGCCCAGTATACAACAGAAACCGACGGGGACTTGGCTCCCCGTCGGCAAACTGGGTCGGGGGAATGCAAGGGACTGCCCTGCAATGACGGGTCGCTCCCTCATTGCAGCGGAATGGCTGACACTGCAATGACAAGGCGGCCCCTGATTGCAGCAGCTAAAACATGTCAAGGTGGTGGCACGCTGGCTGAACTAGTGTCAGCAGCAGCGTACCACCCCATTGGGGAAAGCCGGCCAAGCCTCAAAAGGCAGTGGAGGCACTGGCCACAACAGTGCCGCACCTCGACAACCTGCTTCTGCAGCAAGCTGCCGCAACATGTTTATCGCGCATGTGCGCAATCAACATAAAAAATGTGGGTGTAAGTATTACTGGGCTCTGGGTGGGCTCGATTATCATAGTAAGTGTACAACACATCAACCAGAGGCATTAACTAGAGAACAGGACTTTATGTCATAGATGAATTAGTAATGGCTTAGAGAATAGCGCAATTACATGTATGTCCACTTTTATTTATTTTAAAAATGGTACTATAAGCGATCAGTCATAGATTAAATAGGATTATACAGTGATTGCTCTTAGGATAATCCAGTGATTATCAGGTTTTTACAGCAAAGTTCAGACAAAACAATACAAAACAATAAGTCCAGTTTTCAATTTTTACGTCAGACTACCCCAAAAGTACACTTCATTTCTTAGATCTGTGTACGTCTTCCTGCACATATTAATTGCTAACTCTAAAGAAGGTGTGCATGCTATAAACAGAATTAAAGCTGCACAACTATTTTTCGGCAGCAAGAATTTCAAAGCATGTAGGGATTTTTGTTCCACCAAATACACTGTCTAAACAGCTGACTTTTTTTTATAGGTGCCAGTAAAGATAACAGGTCATTAAATGGTTTAAGAACTAGAGGACATCATTTAACAGTTCTGAAACCAGCAGTACAAGAGCAAAGTAGGAAGAACCATTTTTCATAAAGAGTAGATCCTACCAATATGAAATCAGTTGCCAGAGGAGGTTATAAAAACAAATCAGAATGTGTTTTAAGTTAAAAACTTAATGTCTTTCAAGAAAAAATGAGGGATAGAGAGAAATACTATTCTGAAAAAGCAGAGTTGGAGCTAAGATTAACCAAAATGGGACACAACTGTGTGGACCAATTGGTAGTTCCATGTCCCCTGAATTCTTTATAGAAGCATTCAGAACTTCAGACTGCATATCTTGATTTGAAAAGCCAACATTAAGTAGAAACAATTTAATACAAATTACTTTTTACTAACCCTGCAAGAGGATTTTAGTTTGAAAACAAACTTCAGTTTACACTGTGTCTGAGTGCATGATACAGATGCAGTCAGAATGTCATGACAGAGCTGTGAAACTGTAATGTGTCAGAACTTTTACATATTTACAACATAATATATGAAACATATGAAACAATTATAATTCATATTTCAATGCACAGATCACAGAACTTCTCCAATACGCATGCAGCTACATGCCTTATGGTTCTGCTCTTCTGATAAGTTTGACTTCTTGTTAGTTGAAGGTTATTTGCCTGCGACTTCTACAAGCCTTCAAACATGGGGATATGCTACCTACTTTCATGTTGAAGGCTCACTAATTAAAGGTGACAGTTTCAGTTCCTGCACCATCTGTGCCCCCCTATTGCTTTCAACATAGCTTTATTGATCTGAATTCTAAAGAAACTTGATTCAGAGTCCCTAGGGCTGCTGGTAACACCTTTGTGTTCTTCAGTAGTTATGGTGATACTCTCAGCTGGAAATGCTATCTTAAAGAATTACTGGCTATGTCAGCATGTGTTACTTAAAAGTGTGTCAAGACAAATAAAATGTCTTCCAAAGAATCTCAGCCTCTTACCATAAATGTCCAAAAAGAGTGTACAATGCATACCTGTAGATGTTTGATGGCTTTACTTTTAAAAGAACATGCTGACATTTCAAGTGTTGTCCATAAGCTTAGTAAACTTAAACAGCATATGTTTTCTATGTGGTTTAACAAACTACTGTATGATTGGGGCAAAATTAAATTTTTGTAATTAAATTTTTTTTTTAATTTTACAAAAACTGGTCTCATAAGAAAAGTACTGTTCTTCCGTTCTGCACTGGTTAAGCCAGCCAGTTACCGCAAATCCAAAAGCAGATTCTGTCATGCTCCTTGATGGTCCTTGTTTAATGTAGAACCAGCAGATACCTGTGCCCTTGCTATTTCTTGAAGGAACTTCTACAGGCAACAGTGCTTTAATGCCTACAGAAGGATTCATGAACTGACACAAAAGTGAATTTTCTTATTGTGAAAAAAAGAAATCTAGCCTCCTTCAGCCATGGGAAACAGATTGTAATTCTACAACGCTGGGGGAATAAGAGGATTACAAAGACAGGGATCTAAAGAAATAGGTATTTAATGGGTATTGTACTTTAGTTATCAGATTAAACAGTCTGTAACACAATGCAAGCAAAATAACGGGCACTTATACACTGTGGGCAGCTAAGTTTATGTAAAGCAAAATGTATTAAGTTCGCAATGTGGTCTATGCAATATCATTTTTCTTCATGGATAAAAGATGAAAAAAAAATGCCCAGGAGCCACCTGACCCTAGAGGAGAAAAGAGTGTAGGGAGAAGCCTGTTCTACAGTAAGTCGGTGATCAGAATAAAGGATGGCTGGCCAAAACTTGCTCACCTTTGCATTAACATTTAGTTAGCCAGAATAACAGCAAACCACCCTACTAATGTTTCATTATTACCATTTCCTCAGGGTAGGTTGTGGTAAATTATTTTATGTTCAATAAATCCATATGTAATCAATGTCACCTAAATCCGTTGCACTCAGAACTTAATAACAATTATTTATTCTAAGTGCACAAGTATGCCCCACCATGGGTTGTACAGTAACTGGCAAGTAAGTAGACTAGGGGCTTCCAGTGCTATCAAGTGGCGATGACTGACATTATTCCAGAAGTACACCCTTCATTGTATGAGTAGCACTGGAAGTTCAGGCTGCTGAAACAATGACTGCACTACACTGAGAGGTCATAACAGAACAAAATACATGTCTGTACTTTGTCTTAGCCGATGCTAGATCAGATGTACAAACGTGTTTAAAAGGCAAAGTCTGGTGTGGCAAAGCCTTGTCAGCCCGTCTTGCACAAGCATTTGTATACCCATGATGCCTCGCTCTGGGACTGAGGCTTTAGAGTATGTGTACTGTTTGGAAAGATGCACAAAAAAATAAACAATATGGATATTTTGTCTCTCCTAGCATTATTTTCTGCCTGCATGAGATTTCTTATAATGTATGTGTGACTGTAGAAGCTTTAGTATAAATCTGTAACAAGTGTTTATGTTTAGAAGGGTCACCAAATAGCAACCAAATTGAAAAGGGTCAGTGGGACATCCGGACGGATTTTGGGGAGAATACCAGAGCCTCACATGAGTCTGCCGCGGGTGTGAACTGGGCCACTGCATGTCCTGTAGGGTGAAGACCAAATCAGGTGTTGTGCTGATACCCAGAGAAGGTGTAACACTTGGGACTTTTTCTGCTTGGAAACCAACCGCCTAGATGCTGAGATTCCCAGTTTGACAGCCAGCATTTTATGGATAATGGCAGAGTCAGTCGTCCAGGAGTGCTTTGTCTGTGCTGCTTTTCACCCTGCTAAGAAAAGACTGACACAATATGTGGTGTACTCTCCAGAGGTCTGTTCTGAGATTGGGCAGCATTCCAGTCAACATGGGGGTAATGAATGCCGAACGTGTTTTTCACCCTAAGTACAAATATTTATATATATATATAAAAGAGCACTGTGAAAGAACGTAAATACTACTTGTTCAAACCGAACACCCGATCCTACTCAAGTACCACACAAACTTTCCAAAAAAAGCCTAAGTTCACCCTCCTCCCCATTAGAGGAAGTAGAAACCAAACTAAAAAAAAATGTGTTAAATCTCTCAAGACTGAAAGAGTCATTGTAGAAACCACTACAGGCATCATAAAAAGCATCAAATCCACAGATGCTGGTTCAGAGCAGAGGTATTCTGTATTTTCCATGGCGATGTTCTTGGCTGTTCCTTAACTGAACAGGGTTCGGCAAACACAAAGAGATTAAAGCTGACACAAAAACTCCAGTTGATTTTGCTGAACTAAAGTTCCCATTTCTGAAAAGTATCTGCACAGCACCCTATGCATTCAGAGCTCGTATTAAACCTGAATGAGACAGGGGTCAGTCTGATACTCTGATCTGAGTGGATGGTGGACACTGATGGCAAAAGGCAAGTGGAAGTTGCCAGTCTGTGCAATAAAGTGACAGTTCTACTGTGCTGCACATTACCCAGTGGTCATCTCTCCCCAGGTCACCTATCAGGAAAGACAAACAACTGCCACACTGTATTTAATTACTCTTCGGGCTGGCAAATCCGGTACTCCGATAACCGTTGAGCAAACTCGAATACTACTATGCTGTACATTGAGGGCGTCATTCTACCTTACATTCACTCGAAAGAAAAAACAAGAACTGTCAGATGTACAGCGTACACTTATCCTCAGTCTTATACACAGCCATAACAATGACCAGATTATTCAGAAAATGGAACAGAACGTCATCTCCATTTCTTGGCCCCATCCTGCACTGATCTGTTACAGACACTGGATACTGCCATAAACAAAGACAAGCTGAAGCAGCAGTTCACAGACTGGTACACAAACCAGGTGTAAACTTGGCTTTTAAATGGTAACACAGGTTCTTAGATCATTGCTGATCTGAGCAAGGTATCACAGAAAATCCAGCATGCACAATGGCTGGTAACAAACATTTAGAGACTGAGTGCATGTAGTGAGAACTGTAAGGGGGGGGGGTCATGAAAGCACACAAGAATTCCGTCATCAAGAAATGGAAATTACGTACTTACCATAATTATTGATCTTCTTGGATAGTCTCCATCACTCATTCACACTAGTGGGATAGCGCCAGAAGCACTAGGACCAAGCAGGAGCCTAACATTTTCTGAAGGGTCGGCGTCGAGGACAGGACTACGCATGCATGGCACCACGAGATTAGCTCGTGCCTGTATAGGCTATCTCGGCATCGACCCTCCAACCGCCTCAGTACCTTTTCGACCGAGGAGGTGCAGCGTAACTAATGAGAAAAACTCATCTTGAGTTTCTGGGCCTGAGAGGGCCCAGATGGCCTTTGCAAGAAAGGTCAAAGAATAATGTCCTCACAGTCTGAACCATAGGACCATGCAGACCAGGAAAGAAAATGAGTGAACCCAGGGGATGGTGGGTGGGCATGTGAATGAATGATGGAGACTGTCCAAGAAGATCAATAATTACGGTAAGTACGTAATTTCCATATCTTCCTGGACTAAGTCTCCATCACTCATTCACACTAGTGAGAGTACCAGAGCTAAAACCAACAACCCTGAGTAGGGTGGTAGGAGATAGGGTTCACTCAGAAAAGACAGCCAAGGACTGTCCTGCTAATAAAAAGAGCTGTCTTGTAAAGAGCAGCTAGAACATAGTGCCTACAAGATAAGCGCTCGAGTTGTAACTCACCACTTTGCAGATGACTGCAATGGACACAAAATGAAAGTCTGCCAGGAAGCCGCAATCACTCTAGGAGAGCGACAAGAACCTGGCCTCATAATTTGGTGTAGGACCAAAATTAATAGTGTTAAAGACATATACTAATGTAACGTAAAAGGGACCTCAGGAACTGAAAGAGTCGGAGGTAAAGTCTACTGGTTCAGGGTAGACCGGAAAGTGCAGATGGAAACCCCCACTATCAAGTATGGCTGACCTGTAAACAACAGGTCCAGGAGCACTTGAACCACTTACTTGGTGAGCAAGGGGCTCCAGGTGGGGTTAGCCCATCAAGGAGAATGGTCTCAACTTAGTTACAGGAACCTTCCTGATGGAAGGCCAAGCATGACTTAGAAGCCTCTCGTGGTGGTCTAGTAGAACCAGATCCTATCTACTGCATATCCCCAAAAGGAATCATCCTGCCCCTGTGTGTACAACTGTAGTAGCAGTCTCTGAACTCAGGGAAGAAAGGAACTAGTGTACAGGAGGACATGTCCACTGCAGAAAAAAAAACAATCCGACAGAAAAAAGCAGGGGCTGGATTTCTAAGGCAAATAGAGGCAGATAAGCATCGAGGAGGGACACAGCAGGACCAAGTTAGGGCTAACCCATTTGTTGAAGTGACTGAAAGAGGCAGTGACTCAATGCGGTGAGGTACCACCCACTCTGGCCTCCCTGAAGGGAGTAGGAAAGAATTCTAGTTTGTTTGCTGAAGAAACATCATAACTCCAGCATGCACTTGAAGAGGATAGCTTCTTAAGCGACTGGCATGGACCAGTGCGCAGAAACCGAAGGTGTGAATATTTGAGAAGCTACCTCAGAAAAAAGACCTTCTTGACCTTCTGTCAAGAAGGAGAAAATCGCCTGTTAAGTTAAGCAAGCAAGGAAGTAGGAACTTGAGTTCCAACTCAGTGGACAGCCGCTTCTGCTGCTGCAAGGCTCTGCTCAAGAGAAGAAAGCCTGATAAAAAGAAAAGGGAATTAACAGACTGGGCAGTCGCCTAGGTCTAGGAAATATCTCTGAGTGACAGAAATGTCTCTTACAGAAAGAGATGACCATTACTGCTGCCGGATCGGACTCCCCCTAGGGGAAGAAGAAGTCAGGTACTCCTTACCGTACTCTGGAGACTAGCGCCTCAGGGGCTGAGACGGAACCTGACCAGATCCAAAAAAGGGGGTTATCAGGTAATTTCGGCTAGGCTGCGTGCTGTGATAACATTTTTTTTTCAGTCCGAACCTAAAAAGGCTTTCAGGCTGCTATTTCGCAAGGATTGTCTTGATACAAAATGAAGATGTTCTCCATTTGAGTGCAGAAGGAGTCTGAGCGTCCATACTGAAATCATGACCAGACTAATAATCACAGCTGGAGAGACGTTAACCACCTGTGCCGAAGAAGACACCGAAGGGGCAATATCCCCCTATCAAAGGAGTGGAAGAGCCAGAGCGGCTCCCGACCATTAAATTAGAATGTTCTACAGAGTGTAACTGTCTTGATGATTGAAAAAGTCTAGACGCAGAAGTGTATGGTCTATAGAAGCAGTGTGAAATACTATAGTGGGCCCCATTACTGAGGAACTACTGAAAAGATTTTCCATCACGGACTCTGATGATAGAGAGAACATGCCCTTCAGTATATAAAATGAGTCGTCTGCTGTATTACTGACCAGAAGGACAGGGAAAGACCCATCTAGATGCACTTCTACCCTAGAAGAACCTCCAAGAGAGGTCTAGGTCAGAGCCACTACAGACTCAGCCATTTGGAAGGATGTCGAGGAGCTTGGTACCACGTAGGGAGCCGAGAAAGTGCTGAGCAGAATGAGATTCTGCTGGCAGAGCAGTACAGCAGAGTTTCATCGGCAGAAAACCGCAGGATGACACAAGATCCCATGTAGACCACCACTCACTAAGATGTGTGGAAAAAAATAATCCGCAGAACAGGAGTTCTTTCTGAGATAAATATCCTGCCACAAGTTCTGTGGAAAGGAAGTCCGAAAAGGAAAAACGTGTCACTAATTCTGCTATACAGCACCCACTAGCACCCGTGCAGCACCAGCATCACTCGTGGCACAGGAGGTCACCAAGCAGTGCTTATGCCAACCTGGGCAATACCCGAGGGCAGCCACGGCAGTACCTGCAGGGACCCCCGGCACCCATGTAGCAATAACACCTGAGGGCACCCCTGATACCCATGGTACCATGGCACCCATGGCAATAATGTCACCTGCGGGTACCAGTGGCACCCATGGGTGTCTGTGGTGCCACCTACGGCACCCACAGGTGCCCCCCGGTGCCACCCATGGTACTCATGGCACCAGTGGCACCCATGGGCACTCACGGTGACACCCTCAGCACCCACAGTTGCTCCCGGCACCACCCACTGTACCCGCGGGTGCACGCCACTGCCTGCAGGTGGTCAGTGCCACCCATGGGTGCACGCCGCCGCCCGCAGGTGCACATCGCCACCCGCAGGTGCACAGCACCACCCAGACACCTGTGGCACCACTGACGGCGCCGACAACCAACTGCAGCAACAAGAGCACCCACGGCACTGCACAGAGCGATGGCACCGACTAAGACACGGTGCCAACCAAGGCACGGCACCAACCAGGGCACCGAGGAGCGGCGCCGACCAAGGCACCGAAGGAAAATGCCATTGGAAATCCTGAGAAAGGGAGAAGGAAAAAGGTGGTGCCTGTGCCAGCCCCTGCATGGAAAAGGGAGAGGGGGGTAGGCACGATGGCAAAGGCACCAAGAGACCACCTCGCCATTCGAAATCCAATCAACACAGCTCTGGTCCAATGACTCCAAGGCCCGGAGGTCCTGAAATCAGGAACAGAGCCAGGAAAAACTGGAAAGTCAAACTCCCTGCTCCACAGGAGCGGCCCAGAGGTGAAACTGCCCACCGGAGGTCCAACGAGGACAGAGATGGAGCTCGGAGTCGAGAATGCAGACGTTAGGAGCGGGGCCAAGAGGAACCCACCAAAGTCGGTTCAGGCCCATCGCCCCTCCCGAAGAACAATCCTCGTGCAGACGTACCAACGGGCAACCTCGAGCGGCACCAATTCTTCTTCCCCCAACAAGGAAGAGAAGCTAGGTGTTGCGGATCCCCAGAACCGCTTAGATTTGTGCTTGGAGGACTGTCCTCCCCGAGCACAGGACTGTCTGTAGTCAGACCCCCATTAATTAAGGGCGCAGACTGGACACAGCCCTCTACCATACAAACTTTCAAACGAAGTCCTCCTACCATCACACCACTACCGTCAAGGACGACTCCGTTGATGGCAGGAAAGAATTTCTTTTTCTTCTTCTTCATAATCTTCTTCTTGTTTGTAAAATAAGAAATTACTACTTAAAATATTAAATTAAACGTTAAAAGCTGCTGTCGTATAGACAAAAACTTAGACTGCGGCAGACGAGTGACATCGACATCCAAGCGCACTCGGCGGGAGAAAAGGAACTGAGGCGGTTGGAGGGTCGATGCCGAGATAGCCTACGCAGGCGCGAGTTCATCTCGTGGTGCAGCGCATGCATGGTCCTGTCTCGGCGCAGACCTTTCAGAAAAGTTTAGGCTCCCGCTTGGTCCTAGCACTCCAGCACTATCCCACTAGTGTGAATGAGTGATAGAGACTTAGTCCAGAAAGAACACACAAACTCCAACAAAATAAATCTGTTTACTTCCCAGTATGCCTTTGTCTATTCTTAAAAGATAGAGGTTGCTGTACTTAACACTAACAACAATTCTTTTTTTTTTCTTTACAGCTTTTTCTGTCTAGATGCAACTCTACTGGCACCAGACAGCAGTAAGCTACCTGATACTGGATTCAGAAGGGACTGAATTCTGTAGTTTTCTTCTTAGTAGCTCCTTCTGTTTTTTTTGTTTGTTTGTTTGTTTGTTTGCTATTGTAGCGGCAAGTTAAAAAAAAAAGAATAAAAAGAAAGCATGACACACTAAATTTGCTTCCCTTTGGTCTTTTGCTTTGCACACAAACATTGAAGCACTGAAATAAAGCACCACATGTTCAGCAGCAATGGTTCTACAGTGCAAGCCTGTTGCAAGGTATGGTATGGTGAAGACATTTTACGCTTGTTTTGTATAAGGATTTGCACACCCAAGATACCTTGCTCTGGGATTGAAGGTTTGGAGTATGTGTGTGATTTGGAAAGATGCACAAAAAAAGGAAAATGTGAATATTTCTCCACACCAAGCATCCTTACACAGATCATATGCACTATCCTTCTTGCAAACAGCCTAGTTGGTCTGCTAACTCCTGAGCACACTAAATTAAATGCTGGAAGCTACTTACTTGATAATTGTTACCTACAAAGGGTCATGATATACTGTATACTTCAAATATATAATTTAGAATAAGTTCTGAGTGATACCAACTTAGGAGATGCTTAAGTACAATTACTTATGAATATGTTTAACTTAAAAAGATGATTTACCATCCCTCACCATGAAAAAATGGGAATCTACGCCAAAAAACCTTGGTGCTAAGATTTTCTGTTTCTCATGGCTGGTAATTCTGATTAACTGAATAAAATACTATAATACTTTAAGGGTGAGCAAGTTTTGTCCAGTCATCTTTAATATGGATAAGTGACGCACGTATTTCCTTCCTGTACAAAATGAAACTATTCTTAAGTTAATAAGACATCAGTCATGCAGAGAGAGTATGGAATGCAGTGATAACAGGTTCATTTTAACAACAGGTAATAACATCAAGAATCAAAATGTCTATTGAGGCAGTGTAGCTTAATGGTTAAAGTACAGAGCTGTGAATATTGAACCCAGATTTAAATCCCACCCGCACCACCACCACCTATCATGTGACTGAGAAAGTCGCTTAACCCACACCTCTCAACCTCTCAGCATTACAAATCATAGTACTGGCCTTCAAAAATCATTGCAAATGGCCAGAATTTGTAACACTTTCTTATTTTAAACAAAAATATGTCTACAAATAGTGGGGTCCATATGGTTAGTCATAAGGAATGTTTCTGTCAACTTAGTTCAATGATTTAATAGTTTGTGTGTCCAGAAATATCTTTCACATTATTAAGACCATCAATAAACCTATGCGGACCAAGAGTAAATTTCAGGGTGAAAATCATAACGCTATGTAAAATTCATAGCAGTTGAGAGATATGACTTAACCTGCCTAACCAAAAAAAAAAAGCCAGTCTGATTTTTACTTAACCACCCCAACCTCTCTAGGGATGCCTAATCTTTGAGGCAGCTGTTCATGCCTTGCAAACTACTTTGGAATAATGTGTGTGAAAGATGGGGGGGGGTGGAAGAAGGGGGTGCTTGGGGATACGGTGTACTGCCACTTTTAAAAATCAAGCCATATATTTAAAGAGCCTCACAAGCCTTGGCCCCTGCACCTGATATACAGGTGCTGTAGGTCATGGGGCTGCTTTCAGTGTCAAGCTTGCCATGAATAACAATAATGTTAAAAAATTAGAGCACTCGTAAAATTACAAACACAGGGTCCCAAGGACTTCCCTGTTTCTGGTGCCGCCCCTGCGCTCTGCAGATTTATGACGCAATGCCAGGGAGAGTGCGCGGACGTGCTCCATTATACTCTATGGGCGGCATCTTTTCAGTCTTTTTTTATAGTATAATGACTATCTAGTCATAAAACATGGGCACGGGTCAACTAACAAGACCCTTGTCCCCGCGCTCTCCCTGGCATCGTGTCATAAATCTGCAGAGCGTGGGGGCGGAGCATGGGTGGCACCAGAAACCAGGAAGTCCTTGGGACCCTCTGTTAGTAATCTTACGAGCGCTCTAATTTTTTTACATCATCGTTATTTATGGCAAACTTTGCACTGGAAGCAGCCCCATGAGGTACAGCACCTGTATATCGGGTGCAGGGGCTGCTTCATTTAACTTGGTAAGTCTCTTTAATATGTCAGCTTATGGTGATCTCATGCAGTGTACTGTCACTTTTCTTTGAACACACTTCAACCCCTGATGAAAGTCACAATAAAGAAGCTCAACCTTTTCCTGTCATCCACATCTCAGCAACTTCTGTATGAAACTGATCTCACAAAGTTGGTTCATTTAAAAAAAGAGAAGTTATGTATCAGTAACTCTTGATCTTCTTGATTATCTCCTAGAGCAAGCCCCACTCTGGTCTTGGGCCATAGATGCTAGGGCTCCATGGAGCAAGAACCTTTGGGCTGACCACAGCGCATATGGCAACATCATACAAGTGATGACGTCGTACATAGGACATGGCTTAAACCTAACCACTTTCATTTCTTTTTCCCCGAAAGAGGACACAAACAAAAAAACACACAAAATGTACTGAGGGAGAAAAAACTTGACTATATTGTCATCAAAACCACAAAACAACATAAGACAGCCAAACACAAATCCCCTGTAAGAAGGGGTGCAGTAAAAAATTGTGAAACATTATTCCCGTTCTTTCAAGAGAAATATTATTTCCACTCTGTCTGCCATGGTGCTTGGCATATGCAGTTATCCCTTGACATTACTAGACTACTACTCCTCTGCACCCAAGGTCCAGGATAGCTTGCTTGACAGTGCTAAAAGGACAGCTGTCCAGAGTAATCGCCTTTTTTGTTCTCCCTTCTCATCTAGGCTTGTGGATCATAGCCCTGGCTCAGGACAGCTTACAGTTTTTTTTTCCCCCGTACAATCTGTCTGCCCCTGAGGAGGGGGCATCTTAAGGAGGGTAGCTCTTCCCTCCCTTTCTACTAGAATGATGGTTGCTTATATATACAGTGTTCCTTTTCACTGACTGTATCCTTCTTCTTTGTCCTACTGCAAGCATGTTCTTGTTTCTCACTTTTTAACTTTCCTTGCTAACAGAACTGAGGCAGTCGGGGGTCATCAATGATTAATGGATGTGGTGTGCAGTGTCGTACATGCACTGGTGCCAGCATCACTGGCTGGCACCCTGACAAAGATTTACTCCTGTGGGGTCCTAGCACCTCCAGTCTAAGATCAAAGAGTGGTGCTCTATGGAGAAGATATTCTTGAAGCCTTCTAGATATAAAGTACGCAAAAGAAGATTTCATACTCACCGTAATTGTTGACCTTCCAGAATAGCTTCACCATTCATTCACACTTGTGAGTCTAAGCTGGAGGTGCCAGGACCCAGTGGGAGCAAAGTCTTTTCCAGCATGGGGGACCAACATCAGAGCTGGCACCACCCACGAGGCAGATGTAGCGATGTTGTGCTCATGGGCTGGCCAGCAACCGACACCAGAGCTCTCCTTTCCTCAGTTCTGTTTGCCAGGAGAGAAACCAGTGGAAGAGAAAAAGATAGAGAGAGAGAGAGAGCGAGAGATGGCTACAGACTCCTAGCCCAAAGGGATAGGAAAAAGATATAGGATGTAAAATCATAAATGTAATAAAACCTGACTACCAAGTTAAAGAAACTAAGGGACTAAGTGGCACAAGGGTAGTGGGTGCAAGAGCTAGAACCTACTAACCACCTAGAAAGGAAAGTGGAGAGAAGTGCAAAGTAATGCACCTGGGAAACAAAAACCCAGGGGAAGATTACACAATGGGGGTAGTAACAACAAAAAATGGAAAGGGACCTGGGGGTAATCATATCAGATGACCTTAAGGTTGGCAAGCAATGTGAGAAGCGTAGGGAGGGCTGGAGGAATACTGGGATGTATAGGGAGAGGTATCACCAGCAAAAAACAGGAAGTTGTTATCCCCCCATACAGACAGTTGGTGAGACCCCATCTGGAGTACTGCGTCCAGTTCTGGAGACCCCATCTCAGCAAGGACATAGACAGAATAGAGGTAGTTCAGAGGAGGGCAACTACAATGGTGCAGGGTCTGCAGGAGAAGCCATATAAGGAGAAACTAAAGGAGCTTAATATGTATACCCTTGAGGAAAGAAGGGAGAGGGGGGACATGATAGAAACGTCTAAGTACCTCAGTGGAATCAACAAAGTCCAAGAGGATAGCATCTTTCAGAAAAAGAGATGTGCAAGAACAAGGGGACACAATCTGAAGATAGAGGGGGGACAGCTCAGGGGCAATGTGAGGAGTATTTTTTCACAGAGAGGGTGGTGGACGATGGAACACTCTTCCTGAGGAGGTTGTGGGGTCTAAAACTGTGGGAGAATTCAAGAATGCATGGGACAGACATAAGGCAATTTTTGTGGGGGGTAGGAAGAAATAGGCTGTTGGTTAAATAGGATCTGCAGTTTATCCTCTAGGTAGGGAAATGGGCAGACTAGGTGGGCCAAGCGGTCCTTATCTGCCGTCAAAGTCTATGTTTCTATGAGAAAGGGCAGCATAGCTCTGGCTGGTTTAGAGAGCAATCCAGAGGAATCTCAAGGATAGGTTGGCAGCAACGAAAGAAAAAATTACTCACCTTAGTAATTATATTTTTTCTAATGGAGTCTTGCTGTATTCTGACAATTGCAGTGATTCACAACCTTTGAACTGCCCCGGAGAACAAAGAGTTAACTTTCTATGCAGGGCATAGAATGCTGAGCTCGAGCTCGGTTGAAGTCTCTGTCTGGAGTGTTTTGAACTTAAACCGTCAGATTCTTATGAGCCCAACTAAACTAAAAATTCCATTTGGAAATTGTAAAAATTCTTATTAGCCAACTAGCTGAAAAAAGTTTTGGATTCCCAAGGAAGTCTCAAGTCAGCAAACCCAAAAACAAAACCCAATGTACTACAAATAACAATATTAAATAAGCACCCAAACAAAAAGGAGGAGGGTGCAAGCAAAAAACACCCCTGGGGTGCAACACTGCACCTGCCCACCCACTTCCCAAAAACAGGTTCTGAGAGGGGAGGCAGGGAAGGAGGTCAGAATACAGCAAGACTCTATTAGAAGAAATATAATTACTTAGGTGAGTAATTTTTTCTTCAAACAACATGAAGTCTTGCTGTATTCTGACAATTGAAGACTACCAAGCAGTACCTCCAAGGAGGAGGGACAGAACATGAAAATTACGTACCTACCGTAATTCTTGGTCTTCTCTTGTATCTTCACCATTCATTACTTCCTGGGTGTAAGCGGGCGGCGCACACAAATCACCGAGGCTTTTTTTTTTTTAAAAGCTTGCACCAACGGCGCCGCCCTCGAGAGTGACGTCATGCGTCATGCGCGAGGGGCGGCCGTTAGTAGCGACCGACTCCTCCTCCAACTCAGTTCTGTGAGCCGGAGAGGCAAAAAGCGAAAGCATAGAAAAAGAGATAGCGAGGCAAGATAGCCAAGGGATAGCAAAGTAAGGAAGAATGAACTGAAAAAGGAATAAGCCGATGGAGAAAGGACAGAGGAGATAAGAGCATTCCTAACCTAGGGATCGCAGGGCCTCCTTACCTGGGCGACTCTAGGAGGAGAGAGAAGGAAGGTAATGAGGAAGAAAGAAGAAGAAGAAGAAGAGAAGAGAAAGATGGGATGTTGAAGGGACCAGAATGCCCAACGAGCATAGTTAGCTGAAGGCTTAAGGCTCGATTAGCAGGGAAGCAAGAATCCTTCGTGATACAGCTGAAGAGAAGGTTCACCAACCCGCTAGACAGACTCAGGAGGGCATAGTCCCTCGCCCCTCAACATGCCATGGTCCTTGATTCCACTTCGGCTCCCTGGCCGAGAAAAGGCCTTAACTGGAGGACACCCGGTAGGAAAGGATAAATCCCAGGCAGCATTAAGAGCTGCTCAAGGGTTTAGAAATGGAAAATCTAGTCTTTCAGGCGGTTTATAGGTATTGAAATGGAACTTCAGTCGGACTTGCCAAGGCAGGGCCAGAGGCTTGGGTTGGCAAAGATTGGTCATGGTCAGCACTGTTTCTTGCAAAACTGTCCAGGAAGGACACTTGAAGGGAAAACAATCATCAATATTATTATAAGAAAGAATTTTCTTTCTTTGTTTTTTTTTTTTTTGATAGAGTATAACTTGCAGGCTTAGGAGCATGACCCAAAAGCCAGAGATTTCCTTTACAGCAGGTCGGAGAGAGTTCCTCAGTTTCCTCTTTTTTGGAAGGAAAATAATCGCACTGCTCCTCTGCTCTGCAAGGCAAGAATAAGGGGGGTTTGATTCTTGGGCTTAACAGCTGGTAGAGGAATTGCGGGATTAAAACTGTATAGACAGAGTCAGCAAAACCCCAGAAGTATCTCGCCAGAAGGTATGGCAAGAGATAGTTGTGCAGCCTGATCACCACACCGCAATTCTAGGAAACGCCCAAGAATCTTAGAGTAAATAATTTTCTGGATAGAAATAAGGGCCCCCTAAAAAAATATATATATTTTTTTTTTTTTTTGCAGAGAGAGAGGAAGGAGACGGAGGGGAGAAGCCACAGGAGGAGGCCACTGAGGATGGTGGTGGTAATGAATGTGAAGATACAAGAGAAGATCAAGAATTCACGGTAGGTACGCATTTTCTTTATCTTCCTTGTCAATCTTCACCATTCATTACTTCCTGGGTGAGTACTGTCCCCTCGGGAGGTAAATACCTGAGGGAACAAGACCCCAGCCTCCTGTTGGTGAGAACAGAAGGAGAAGACCCTGGCTTATTCAGAAAAGCCTAAGTGGGAGAAGAGCTAGGAGGTGCCTCCCGAGGACGAGGAGATGGAGAGAGCCCCTGCAAAAGTCTCCTAGCTCTAGAGGAGAAGAGACGGGTCCCCCAGAAGGCGGAGCGAATCACCCTACACCAGGCCAGGGGTGACAACCTAGAGAGACGAAGCCATGCCGTCCGCCTGATGCAGATCGCTGTCCCCGCAAGCCTGGAAGCCACCTCATTGGCGTCGTAAGATGCCCTTGCTTGTGTCTTGCCAGCTCCAGGCCTACCGCTGAGAGGGCAACGGCTTGTCTGGTTTGTTCGTATCAGCACTGATGCCAACAGCTGGGATATCATCACCACAAATGCCGGTTGTAGGCAGCATGGTGAGCCTGATGAGATGCAATACAGGCAACCGACGAGAAGAAGAGAACACTCTTCGCCCCAACGGTCGAACTGGAGAGAGTCCGGATCCGTGGCGGTCGGGCGCCAGGCTGCGGCGCCTGAAGGAGTGTCCAGGTAGACCAAACCAGAGGGAGGTTGGGAAGGGTACCTAGAGACTCTGAGGTGCACAATACCTCGCGCTTACAGTCAGCCGGGCTGGAGAAGAAGGGCTGGGACTGCCAGGACCGGACAGACGCCCTGGAAGGGGATGAGCCAGGATGGTACCACCAAATGCTGGGCACTGAATTCACCAGGAATTCCTCGTCTCCCGTTCGGTATTGTCTCTCTAACATAGGAAATCAAGATCCTCACCATCCTCGAAGGAAACGCTGATATTCCGTGAAATCAGCACGGAGGAGAGATGAGCAGGGGGTTCCTCTCCCTCAGAGGAGGGAGATGAGGATGATGGGGAGCTGGAATGTCCAGAGGACTCTTGCGGCGGTGGAGAGAGTCGAAAGACCTGCTCATGCATGCATCTAACATATGAGGGGAAGGCCGCGAGAATTTCTGAACTGCTCCCATGGATAACGGACCCGTAGGGACCGACATGGCCTGGGAGCGGGGTGGTGGAGGCAGAGAGATGGGAGGGGCACCCGAGGAGGCACAGCTCTCGCCAGGGCTCTGAACTGGGAACGGAGCCCTCAGCTGAGGGGTCCCGGACAACAGACCAGGCCGCAGAACGGAACTCTGGGGAAGCGGAGCCTGGAAGAGCCCAGGGGAGAACCTCCTCGTGACGACGCCGGGACTGCATGGATCCAGAGGCAGCTCCGCTAGAACGCCGAGGGCACCCTAGAGCCTCGCGGCGGAAGGGGTTCGCACTCATGGCCCTGGCCACCCTCCCCGAGGTGGCAAGAAGACCGAGTGCTGACCCTTCTGCCCTCAACCCTCGGACTCTGAGAGGGCCTCCTCCTCGACAGCAGCGTCCCCTGTCTCCAGAGGGGCAACAGCACCTGGGGTAGCTGTCACCGCCCTCCGGAGAGGGGAGCCTCCTCCGACACCCCACACCTGCCCCTGGGACCCCGGCCACCCCCAGCCGGGGAGCCCCAGGAGACACAGAAGGGGGGACAGAGGAGGGCCCGCTACGCCTGGTACCTAGCCACAGGGGACCCAGACCTCAAGAGGGGATGGATGGGTCCACGTTTGAGTCATCGCCCTCCGAGGAGGACGAGACCAGCTGGACCTCAATGCTGGCCACCCCAGGGGTCCCAGAGGCCACGGCGCTGCGAACCGCACTGGTATCAACGGGCGGCCTCGCCGCCCTCAACGCTGGCAACATAGCCAGGCCCGACTCCCAACCCCACGGCGCTGCAGGACAACGGCACTGCTTCCTGGTGCCGGAAACCGACCCGCGCAGACAGAGGCAAGACTAGGCCCAGCACCGCCAACGCGCTGGAGGCGAGGCGGTGCCGCTGACGGCGCCACATGACCATCGGGCGCTGAGGCTCAAAGCGGCACCCGCCAACGGCGCACCATGATCACCGGTACTGACGAACGGCGCCGGATCCCAAACGGCGCTGAAAGGCGGCGCCGAGGGTCCACCGTGCTAGGCCCAAAAGTCGAGGGCCTCGGCACGGGGAGCCTGCACCTCCGAGGAGGTGACTGCCGAGGCGGTGTCGGCGCCGCGGTTCGGAGGGACTACGACGCCCCCGACACGCAGAAGGAGCCTCCCTCGGCAAGAAAAGATGAGGAGACCTCCTCCTCGGATCAGAGTAGCCTCGGAGGGGACCCGGGGAAGGGCCTAGAGACCTTACCTGAGAATCCTTTGAGCTGGACGCCGCCCTCAAGGTCGGCGGGTCTTGCCGAAGCTGAATGCGCGGACTTCGGCAGGACACGCAGTCCATAGAGAAACAGGCGCCGCACTAATCCATGTCATGGTTGGGTCCCAGGCAACGGGCGACAAACGCTATGCCGGTCCGAGACGGAGAAATGCTGGCCACAGGAGCACCGACGCATAGGGGCGTGGCCCGTCTTAGAAAAACGCTTAGCTCCGGGACCGGACATAACGCGAAACTAATGAGAAAAAACAGTAGGAAAACACACCCGGCGCCGCTTTAGAAAGAAAAGGAACAGTCTTACCGGTTGGCGTCGAGTGTGTGGAAAAGAGGAGTCGCTGACGCAGTCGAAAATACAAACGCTCCGTGAGCAGGTGCTGCCTTGACGGCGGGAGAAACAGAACTGAGTTGGAGGAGGAGTCGGTCGCTACTAACGGCCGCCCCTCGCGATGACGTTACTCTTGAGGGCGGCGCCAAGCAAGCTTTAAAAAAAAAGGCTCCTGTGACGAAAAGCGCGTCCGCTTACACCCAGGAAGTAATGAATGGTGAAGATTGACAAGGGAAGATCTACTTTGGGAATAGGCTCTGAAGTACTGCTGTGCCAAACCGAGCATCACTCCAAGCCTGGATATCCAGAGAATAATGCTTGGTAAAGGTATGGACTGTTTTCCAGGTGGCTGCTTGACAAATTTCTAAGAGAGGGATATCCCTGGCAGTAGCCAGGGAAGCAGCTATACCTCTTGTGGAATGAGCCCTCAGGCCTGAGGGTGGAGGTTTTCCCAGTTTTTCATAGCAGAATTGTATACAAGACACAATCCACCTGGCAATAGATCTTTTGGTGGCAGGTTTGCCCTTTCCCACTTCTCCATAAGTGAGGAATAACTGGAGGGAGTCAAACCTGTGACCCTTGGTACGCCTTTGTAGTAACTAAGGGCTCTTTGACATCTAACTGTGTAGCCTCCTCTCCTGAGGAAGAATGATCAGTGAAGAAAACAGGAGAGACAGACTGGTTTAAATGGAAGTCTGAAACCACTTTGGGCAAGAACCTTCTTCGTCTCCTAAGGACCACTTTATCCTGTGAAATGAGATAAAATCAGGTTCCACTGACAGGGCTTGCAATTCACTGATACGCCTAGCAGAGGTAATGGTTACCAGGAACACAGTTTTCCAAGTCAAGTACTTAAGCTCTGCAAAGACATAGGCTCAAAGGGGTTGCATAAGTTGAGCAATGCAAACATTCAAATCTCAGGCAGGGGCAGGGTCTCTAAAAGGAGGATTGGTGTGAAGCAATCCTTTAAAAATTTACAGAACACAGGATGGGAAGATAGTGAGGAAGGCTTCCCCACAGACAAAAACGTAGAAACAGCTGACAAGTGTACCTTGAGAGTAGCTGGTCTGAGGCCTAGGCCATTAAGATAGACCATATAATCCAGAACCGTAGGTAATTCAGCAGTGTCTGGAGAAATATGCTTCTTAGAAGATCAAATGCTGAATCTTTTCCATTTGGAGTTGTGAGTCTTCCTGGTGGAGGGCTTCCGAGAAGCCTTGAAGATATCCAGAACCCCTTGGAAAAGATGCAGATCTGCAAACTCTAACTCTTCAAGAGCCATGCTTTGAGATTGAGAGACTGAAGACTGGGGTACAAAATCCTTCCCTGAGATGATGTTAACAGGTTATAAATCCTGGGAAGAGACAGGGGAAGATGGACTGCTAGGGACAGCAACAGGGGGTACCAGGGCTGTCTGGCCCAATCTGGAGCAATCAGAATCACCTTGCATGGCTGAGACCTTATTTTTACCAAAACATTGAACATGAGTGGGAAGGGGGGAAAGGCATACAGAAACTTCCCCTCCCAATTCAGGATCAGGGCGTCCAGAGGGATTCAGCCCAGGACTGGAGGTCTGCAACTAAAGAGAGGGAGTTGGTGATTGTCTGGGGCTGCAAAGAGATCTATCTCTGGAGTGCCCCACCTTGAAAAAATCACTTTCAACACCTGAGGGTCCAGGGACCATTCGTGGTGGCCCTGAGAAATCCTGCTCAGTGCATCTGCTAGCACATTGTCCTTGCCTGGAAGGTGAACTGCTACAAGAGAGGTTTGCAGGGAATAAGCCAGGGACCACAACTTCATGGCTTTCGTGCACAAGGCCGTGGACCGAGTGCCTCCCTGTTTGTTGATGTACCACATGGTGGTGGTGGTGTCTGTTCTGACTTGAACCACCTTGTTCTGTACTGACTGTGAGAATGCTTTTAGAGCCAGAAAAACTGCCCTGAGCTCTAGAAGATTGATGTGGAGAAGGGATTCTTGGGACTACAGCCCTGGGCAGAAGGACCCAGATGGTCTCCCAGCCCAGGAGAGAAGCATCTGTGGTAAGGACCACTGAACAAGGCTGAGCAACAAAAGGAACACCTTGTCTTAAATTGTCCTGATCCTGTCACCACTGGAGGGCTTGGATCAAGGTCAGAGTCACTGGGATTAGTTTGGTAAGGGAATCCTTCTTCTGAGACCAGAAAGCTCTCAGGTGGAACTGAATATCCCTCATCTGGAATCTTGCACCTTGGACCACTGCTGTTGAAGCTGCCATGTGGCCCAAGAGCTGGAGGAAATGCCTTGCTGGTCGAGATACCTGAAGGCTGAAGGAAGAAGCTAGTTCCATAAGAACCCTTGCCCTTTCTAGAGGAAGAAAGCCTCTTACTTTGAGTGTGTCCAGTTCTGCCCCTATAAAGGTAAGAAGCTGGACTGGTTCGAGAACTGACTTGGGAAGGCTGACGAGAAATCCTAGAGAAGTAAGCACTGGCTGGGTCACTTGTAGGTGAGACTTGACTTGGTCTGGAGACTGACCCACTATTAGCCAATCGTCCAGATAAGGAAAAATGGAAATCTTTTGCCTTCTTAGAAAGGCAACTACTACTGCCAGGCACTTTGTGAAAACCCTTGGGGCTGAGGTTAGGCCAAAGGGCATTGCTCTGAACTGATAGTGGCCTGAGGGCAACTCGGAACCTGAGGTACTTTCTGTGGGAGCACCTGATGGGAATGTGAAAGCAGGCATCTTTGAGGTCCAGGGAGGCTAGCCAGTCTCCTGGCCTTAGAGAGGGAAGCATTATTCCCCGAGTTATCATCTTGAACTTTGGTTTTAAAAGATGTTTGTTTAGATATTTTAGGTCTAGGATGGGTCGCCACTCCCCTGTCTTTTTGGGGGTTAGGAAGTACCTGGAGTACAGTCATTTGCCCCAGTGTAGGGTAGGTACTCTCTCTATAGCTTTTAAAGCTAGGAGAGAAGAAACCTCTGCCTCTAGGGCAAGGGTTTCCGGAAGATTTGCAGGTGGAAAAGATCTGGCTCTCATCTTTGGAAATTTTTTGAAGCTGAGAACCAGTCCCTGGCTTACTACTTCCAGGACCCACTTGTCTGATGTAATAGACATCCAGTCCTGGACAAAGTAAGCCAGCCTGCCCCTACTGGAATAGGAGAGTCGACCGGCAAGCCCATCAGGGTGTCTGCTTGGCAGGGCTTTAGGCTGAGGAGTGATGCAGCCCTGCTCATCCCCTTCTGCCTCTCCTCTGAAGAACCCCCTCTGAGAAAAGGAAGAAGAGGCCTGTGCTTGGTAAAAAGGCCTTTGAAAAGGCCTGCCCCTGCCCCTAGACTGCTGCCTTTGAGGAGTTGCCTGCCTTTCCTTGGCCTGAGCACTCCTGTAAGTGGTCCTGTACTCATCCATTTTCTTCATGTAATTCTCTGTCTGCTCACCAAACAGTGAATTACCCACTACAGGAAAATCCATGGACTTAGCCTGGGTGTCCTGCGAGAGGCTAGTACATCTGAGCCAAGCCATCCTCTGAAGAGCCACAGATGTAGCCATGACTCTTGATGACACGTCATTAGAGTCCACAGCAGCATGAAACTAACCTTTAGATGCCTCAATCCCATCTGCAGCCACCGCCCCCAGCTCCTTGGCTAGCTGGGGGGAGGCCTGTTTAGTCAGTGCCAGTACAGTATCCCATCTGGACTTCTGGTACCTGGCTGTATAGGCCATGTAATTCGTCTGCCTGAGTCCCAAAGAAGATGCCATTTACTGCTTCTCTGCCATGACATCAGTCTTCCTGGAGTCCTTGTCAGGGGTGTGTGAAGCCAAGGGAATATTTGCCTTGTCACAGGCAGCAGCCTGTACTACCCCAACATGGCTGCATTGCTGATATAAGACTCCGTATCTGAGCCAGAAAGTGTATACCTCTTGTCCATTCTTCTATCCACAGGAGATATAGTATTAGGAGACTTTAAGATTTTTTGTGTCTGTTTCCAAAAAGATTTATGGAGGGGAATAGACAGTCTCCCGGACTCTGGGATGTCCATCGTCTCTACATAATCAGGCTCCTCTTGATCTTCCACAGCCTCTTCCATAGGAAGCTGGAGGGTTTCAGCCACCTTTCTGTAAAACATAAAGTGAGAAGGGGACTCAGAAAGCCTAGGAGGGGAAACACCTGAAGGTCTGTCTGGGGAGATGTCCGGTTCCACAGGCACATCCAGACCCTCACTTACATCATCCTCCTCAAATTCCCCTTCCTCTTCAAATTCTGGTTCATAAAAATCTTCCAGGGCATAATCTTGAACCAGGAGAACCAACCGAACCGAAGCGAACCCCTGCCAGAAGGAGCCGGATCGGTCGGAACCGGACGGAGCGATTCCACAATCTGAATCGCTCTGGCTATCTCTTTGGCAGTCGGAACATGAATCTCTGGATCCGAACCGGTCGATTTATCTTTGCATTTTCTTTTTGTCAGAACCGATCCTTCGGAATTGGCTCTCCTTTTGCCCGAAGAAGTATCACCCTGGTCAGAGGGCACTCCTTCTGGTTCGGTCGAAACTGAACTGGGATGGCCATCCGG
This sequence comes from Neoceratodus forsteri, assembly GCA_016271365.2. NCBI lineage: Eukaryota > Metazoa > Chordata > Ceratodontiformes > Ceratodontidae > Neoceratodus > Neoceratodus forsteri. The sequence continues at coordinate 1,271,163,641 of CM057450.1, read as the reverse complement.
GTCAGCGGACTTCTTGGCCTCCTTTTCCCTCAGTCTACCTAATCTCTTCTTAAGGGTAGATTTGGGAACATTTTTACATATTTGGCAGTCTGAATCAAGGTGGTCAAACCCCAGACAATAAACACAGGTGGTGTGGGGATTGGCCTTAGCAAAGACCTCCCCACACTCACTGCAGTGTTGAAACCCAGTGGGCCCTTTTTTTTCTTGGGTTTCTGGGATATGGCTAACCTAACTACAACTTACCGCTTTTTTCGCAACTGCTAGGCAAGACTCCTTATCGTCTTAACTGTGTCAATGGTACTGGAAAAACGTCTAAAACACGTTTTTAGAACCGATAAGAACCGTAACCTCACACTAAGTAAACACACACATTTCACTAACAAACGGCCGGTTCAGCCGAACCAAGCCGCACTTTTACAAGTTTCACACAGAAACACAGAACAATTCCTATCTAGTACTCACGGCACCACAGACAGAAACTGAACCGACTATGCGGATACTTTTTTTTGCTTTTTTTGGTTTAAAAACCGACGAAAATTGAAAACTTTAACCAAATTTCGAACTGAGCTGAAGGAGAAATCTCTGGAGCGACTGTTCAGTGAGGCGGAGTAAAGAATCTGACGGTTTAAGTTCAAAACACTCTAGACAGAGACTTCAACCGAGCTCGAGCTCAGCATTCTATGCTCTGCATAGAAAGTTAACTCTTTGTTCTCTGGGGCAGTTCAAAGGTTGGGAATCACTGCAATTGTCAGAATACAGCAAGACTTCATGTTGTTTGAACTACTGGAGTGGTCTTGTGCTCACAGAGGACAAGAACCTAAGATTAAAACAAAATTTATGAGACAGCAGAGAGGTCGGAGAAGGCCAAGAACACTGCTATCTATCATCTTCTCGCCACTCCAGAGAGTGAAGAGAAAGAGGAAAGGAAAGAAAAGACCCAACACCAAGGTGTGGGGGAGAAGCAGCCTGACAGGCTGAGCAAATGGAAAAATAAATGCCAAAAACTCCCTGGCATCCTCCCTTCAAGGCACTAGAGGCAAGTGATGTGCTTTAGCAAGGCTCTGCTACTGATCAGCAGAGGCAGAAGGAATCTGCAAGGCGGAGTCAGCAGTACCATAGCTTTAGAAGGTACCAATTAACCTCTCTGGAAGGAAATGAGTGGGAGATGAAAAGCTTTTTTGGAAGAAGAGACCTTTATCCCTCCTCCTTTTTTTTTTTAAACAAGTAAAAACCAGTAGAGAGGAAGGGGCAAGAGAGCCCAACTCCAGAGGGGACAGACAGGGTTACCCCTCCAAGGGAGGTGAGAGCTCTGACAGAGTGGCAAGAGGATGCCATGTGTCCAAAATAACAGGGTGAGCTGCCCAGAGACCCTGACTCTTACACGAGCTGGGGATGGAGGGAGGGTGTGTGAAAGAATGATGAAGATATCCTGGAAGATCAACAATTACAGTGAGTATGTCATTTTCTTATCTTCTAAGAAATGAAAATTATGTACTCAAGGTAAATCCTGATCATCTAGGAATATCTTCATCATTGAGTCACACTAGTGGATCTTAGCCAGAGGCGCTAGGACCTGACGGCAGTTAGACGTTTTCAGGAGGGCTGCCTGCGTGCAAGTATAGCACTGCAAGACTGGCTCGCATTGCATGACTTACCTCGACACCAGCCCTCAACCACATAAGTACAGTCCAAATCAAGAACAAGGGGTGAAGACCATGATTCACACTAGTGGGTCAGAGTAACAAGCTCAGACAAAATCCACCAGACTAGAGTGGCAGGATCCAAGGGTTCACTCAGGACAGGACTCCATTCAGGACTGTCCTGCCAAAGGTAGCATGCAAGCTGGCATGGGCATCTAGGGCAAAGTGCTTAACAAAAGTGCGTGCTGTACTCTAAGTTGCAGTTATGTAGATATTACCGATAGGTACACAGCGAATATCCACCAAGGATGCGGAAACTGCGCTGTTGCAGTGGGCATGTACTGGGCCTTCAAGCTTAACCTGAGTCATTGCACATCAGTGGCATAAGCAGTTCACAGCCCAGGCAGAAAATCATTTGACTGTAGCAGGTTTTCCCTTTCAGTTATGATCAGAGGAGAAAAAGAGGTGTTTAGATTGCCTGAAGTCCTTGTTTCTGTCCATGTAAAATCTAAGGACTCTTTTAACATCAAGAGAATGGAGAGTGTACTCTCCTTCATTCTTGAAGTTGTCAAAGTAGCTAGGCAGCACCAGTGGCTGATTCAGCTGGAACTCCAACACCAGTTTTGGTAGGAACTTAAGAGTGCATGTGGAGAAAGGACAGTTACGTACTTACCGTAAATGAGGATTACTCACCTATAACCGTAGTTCTAGGAGTGGTATATGGTGCAGATTCACACACTGGCTGTCGTATTTCCACTTTAAATCCAGCCAGAACTTCTTCAAGCTAAACGCCTTAGACCCACCCAAGAGATATCCTACTCTGGTTACCCTGTGACATCAGATCCTGCACACTGGAAGCAGGGTCCATGTGCCACTTTCCAGGGGAGATCGGGTGGGTTGTGTGGATGTGCTCCATATACCACTCCTAGAAAGAAATGGAAATTATGTACCTACCATAATTATGATGTTTCTGTGTATCTTCACCATTCATCACATATGGGTACTCAGCCGGAGGTCAGAACCCCGCAGGAGCTTTTTTTTTTTTTTTGGTTGGTGAAAATAGCACTCAGCACCGCCCTCAAGGCCGATGTTCTCGTGTGACCGCTGGGTTGGCCGTTAGGTGCCGGCCGACACCACCTGCCTGCCAGTTCTGAGTCGCCAGAGAGGTGAGGAAAAAGAGGGTTGGGAGGGTGGACAAGAGAGTCCAAGGACAGAAAAGGAAAAGATATAAAAACGAAAAGGAGAAATAAACGTCTGAGAGGACAGAGCAAGAGAGAAACGAAATGCTAGGGAGATTGGGAAGGGGGCCCCAATCTCTGGAAAACAGAAAAGGGTGGGAGTTAGGGAAGGATAGGGAATTTTTGAGATACAAATGTTTAGCATGAGAGAGGGAACAAAATGTCAGAACATGCTGGATTCTGTCCTGTCTCTAGATTATACAGGAACTACAAGGAGTAGCCAAAGGCTTAATTACCAGAATTCAAGGCAAAGAAACTCCTTCATGGCAGAAAAACAGATATTCTTAGAGCACAGGGACAGTAGGGATAAATGAGCTTTAAAACACGTCCAGAGGACAAGAAAACTGAGATTTGAAAAGGGACAAGGAGGCGATGATATAGGGCAACCGCCCCATCCCACTCCCAAGGAGTGGAGCCGGAGCACTAGAGAGGGAGTGCCGCCCCATCCTGACCACTCTCCCCCAGACATACCATCCCACCATGTGCCCCAAATTACTCTCCCCCCCGACAAAGACAGGGGAGGGAGGCAAGCAAAGACACAGAGAGGGAGGGGGATCCAGAGACTGAGGCCCCAGGAAGATGGCAGGTGTTGTGATGAATGGGAAGATACACAGAAGACTACACCACGGTGGCAATGTAATTTTCACATCTTATCTGTGTCAATCTTCATCATTCATCACATATGGGTGAGTGCTGAGCCCCCCCCCCCCGAAGAGGGCTTTAAAAACAGTAAAGGACAGAGTCCCTTAGCTCTCAGTGGGTGACACACTAAGAGAGAGAACCTTCTGGGCCTGGAGAGGCCCGAGTGTGGGGAGAGTGAGACGGGGACCCCATGGAGTAGGGAAGGAAGCTGCCCCGACAGACTCCGCCTCACCCTACGGGAAAACAGATAGGTCCTCTGTTGCGTGGAGTTAACCACCCTACACCGGGCCAAGGGTGACAACCAGGAAAAATATAGCCATGCCGTCCGCCTAGTGCAGATCGCTGTCCCTACGACTCTGGTAGCTACCTCACTGTCGTCATACGACGCCCTTGCTTGGTGCCTTGCTACCTCCAGGCCACGTGCAGAGAGAGCAATAGCTTGTCTGGTTTGCTCCGTGTCAGGCAAAGAGGCTAGGAGCTGACCCAGCCTGGACCACAATAACCTATCATAGGCTGCATAGTGTGCCTGATGTGCAGAAATAGAAAGCAGCAACTGTGCCAAGTAGAAAGTTCTCTTACCCCAGAAGTCAAAATCCGAGGAGTCTTGATCTGGGGGCCAGTCATGGTGAAGGGCGTGAAGCCAATCGGGAGTGTCCAGCTGCGTCAATCCTGACTGAGGATGAGGCATGGAACCTGGAGACTCTGGGGGGGTGCAATACCGCTGGCAGAGATCCCTAGGGGCAGGAACTCCAGAGAAGGGTCTCTGCCAGGAACGCAACGATGCCTCCCGAAAGGGAGCAGGCCAGGTGGGCACCACAAGGGTGTCCTCACTGAAGTCACCCAAAAAGGCGTGCGCAGAGTGCTCCGGATTGCTCTGAGTGGTAGGAGCGAGATGTAGGTCCTCCAACATCCTCACGAGGAATTGCTGATACTCCGCGAGATCAGCGGCTGGGGAGATGTGGACAGAAGGCTCTTCTCCCCCAGAAGAGGGAGATGAAGAGTCAAAGGACCTCAACTGTTCAGAGGGTGGCTGCTCGGGGGGAGGTTGAAAAACCTGTCTGTCCATCATCCTGACGTAAGTGGGAAAGTGAGCAGCCACGGCTCTAAACTGCTCCCAGGAGAGAGGCCCACTAGGACCAAGGATGCCTGGGAGCGCAAGAGAGTGTGGCAGAAGAATGGGGACAGAGCCGAGAAGAGAAGTCGGCTGACCTCCGCCTGGGCTAGGGAGCGGACCAGGAGCTCCAGAAGATTAAGGTGCTCCGCAAGACTCCACAGCCGACAGCTGAACAACCATTTCAGAACTGCCTTGGCTGTGCCCGGAAGAATCCCTTCCCGTGAGGCGACCGGGGCCGTATAGGTCCAGAAGGACAGTCCACTACCTCAAAAGAATGCGGCTCTCTCAAAGAAAGCGAAGGAGAAGAGCGGAGAGCCACACTGTGGCTTCTTCCAGAGCCTGGATGGTCCCCCGAAAAAGGCCTCCAAGTAGACCCCATGCTCCTCGACCCCTCGGAATCCGAGAGTGCCCTCCTCCTCCTCGAGATGGCCAGCCTAGGTAACTGGCAGCCCTGGTGAGCACCCGAAGGAGCTATCCAAGGCACAGTACCCTTGCCTCTTGTAGGTGCTCTGATCGGCCCCAAAGTTGGGCGACCCAGGCACACCACATGAGGGGGTCAGTGAATCCTCTAAGGCCGGGCTGCAGGTCAATGGTGGCATGCACCACTGCCCGCTGGTCAGCGCCCCGTCGCCGGCCGCTCCTCAGAGGGGGGCTGACTCCGGTCTGTCGAAGACACCACTAGGTTACCCACACTAGCAGCTAGTTCCAAGGAGCCAGACTGCTCATCTGACTCAGAGTCCGACTCCTCCTCCAAAGAGGTGGAGGCCGAGGTCCTGTGCCAAACCATAGGTGGACGCCTTTCGCCAGCCTTACCAAACAGGGTGCCAGAAAGGGAGACTGCACCCGAGTCGGTTTCAGTGTCTTCCGCAGCACCACGGACAGCGGACGAAGAAGACACCGCTCCAACCCAACAGCAACCTCGGAGTCGGAACCTGCCACGGCGCAGCGAAAAGAGATGGCGCCGACAATGGCTCCAACAGCGCCACAGACGGCGCCGAAGCCAGAAACCGCCATGGCGCCGACCCGTTCCACGGCTTCATGAATGGCGCCGAGAGCAGAAACGGTGCTGATGATGGCTCTGACAGCGCCTTCTGAACCCCCCCACAGCGTCGTGCCCATATTTGATGCCGCGAACGGCTCCAGAACTGGACACGGCGCCGTGCTCAACCTCGGTGCTGCAGACTGCATCGAGACGAGGCGAAGAAAAGGACGGCGCTGTAGTGACTCCTACAGCACCGCTAGCAGTATCATCACCGCGACTGGCACCGACAGCAGCCACGGTGCCGAGCGACAGACTGGCACTGATGATGACTCCGTTAGGGCCCATGGCGCCGCGAACGGCACCGAGGCCCGAAATGGCGCCAACCAATGGCGTCGAGGATGGCGCCAACCCAGACCTAGCGAAACACAGGTCCGGCTACTGGGGAACTCTCGCCTAAAGGGCGACACATAGTGCAGTGCCTCCCACCACTCGGCGCGAACAGACTGGGCTTCCTGCATTCGCGGGAGGAGCCTCGCCACAGCTAGGGCTACTAGAAGCCGAGGCCCCTCCTCCTCCTTGGTCCAGAGTAGAACCGGAGGGACCCGAGGAAAGGCCAAGAGAGCGTGGTTTGGCCCAAACGAAAGCGCACTCGACCCCGAAGTCAGCGGAGCTCGCCCCACTCTTCCACGCACACCGTTCACAGACCCAGCAGTCCATGGAGAAGCAGGCGTCGCACTAATCCATATCGTGAAGCGGGCCAAGACATGAAGAGCAACGGTCGTGCTGGTCGGTGACAGAAAATTTTCGGCTGCATGGGCACTGTCGCATGGGGGGCCGACCCGTCTTCAATGTCTTCTTGCCCTCCGACTTAGACATGACCTTCGGAAAGAAATACAAACAAGACTCGACGTCGCTGGAAAATAGTAAATGGAAAGGTCTTACTAGCAATGTCAAGTGGCTAGCAGAACCGGCAGGAGGAGCCGACGGACTTGTCGAAAAATTTCTGAAAATGAGAACGAACTACAATGTAGGCCCGAACTCAAGCTGGAGAAAGCCTCCCACGAGGTAAGCTCAACGGCGGGAAACGAAGAACTGGCAGGCAGGCGGAGTCAAAAGTGGCTAACGGCCAACCCGCGAGCACCACGTAGAATGTCGGCCTCGAGGGCGGCGCTGGGAGCACGTCGGCTCCACCTACCAAAAAAAAAAAAAGCTCCTGCGGGGTCCTGAGCTCCGGCCGAGCACCCATATGTGATGAATGGTGAAGACTGAAACAGATAAGATCAGCTATGTAAGAATTTACTGTAATGAAGAATTCCTAAGAACTTACCGAAACAGTAGATCTTTGAGGGGATCTCAGTCATCAGGTCACACCGTAGGAACTTCCCTGTCGGCTAAGCAGGATCCATGCGGAAGATTTTCAGCAGTACAACTGGGGCTGCCCATGCTGTTGAGATCACAGTGTCTCCCCTGAAGCGACTATACACAGCGGTCCTGCTGTGCTTATGCTGGCTGCCGCTATCCTTTTGATGTGCCGCTATGCTTCCCACTATGCCTCTGCACTTCATGAGCCTGTTCAGGGTTTCCCTTTTCTTCTGATGTGTTACTTTTTACACACTAAAGTGAGTAATTACAGCAGAGAGCCCAGATGCTATTGGACTGTCTCAAACATTAACCCCTAATCACCAGAATTAAATAGAAGTCAATTGAAAAAGAGCTATATATATTCTGCAGAGTTGGGCTTCATCCTGGTGGGCTTCATGCCATCTATCTCTCAGGTATAAAGGGGTTAACTACTCATGTCAGTCAGTGAAGTGATTTGTAGCTCCCGTGCTGACACCACCAGAAAGGATGCAACCCCTCCCCCACACTGACAGCACTTTACACCTCAGGAATCAACCCATCAAGCAGCACTTTGGACTGCCTCCAACATTAACCTTTTCTCACCAGAATTAAACAGAAGTCATTACAGGGGTCAAACTAAAGATGCAACAGTCAAGAGACAGAAATAGCTCCTGGGTATCAGCACTTTCTTGCTGACCAGGAGCTACTTTAGTAAAACCAGGAGCTCATGTTTAAATATATGGAAGGAGGCTATGTGGCCTATTAGGAGGCTGGAGGGTACCTTAGGAGGCAGAGGGTTGTAGTGATTAGAACACTGGCCTGGGAATCAGGAGACCACAGGTTCAAAGCCTGCTAAAGCCAAATACTCACTGTCTTGATTTATTAAAAAGCGCTCACCCGCAGTGAGCTGTTACAGTTGCACACTGTAATTGCCTACTGGAAAAATCCTTTGATTCCTTAAAGTAGTGCAAAAAATATTTCTTTTGTTTTAAACTTATTTCCAACAATAAAAATAAATACTCTGTTTGTATGTTTTCTTTCTCTTATTTTTAAACACTTCTCAGTCCTGTGCATACTTTTCTTAAAGATACAATCCTTTTTATGATGGATATAAAAGTTTCTTGCAAGAAAAAAGCTTTACATACTTAAGGTCAGGTCAGACATCGTATCTGTGCCCCTTCATTTTGTTTCCTGGCTCAATTGCCTAATCCAAAGTTCGGGTGCTGCTGCCTCAAAAATTTACTTTTGCATGGTAAATTTTGGAGGCAGGCAATTACAGTGTGCAGCTGAACAGCTCACTTTGGGTGAGCGCTTTTTAATAAATCTGGACTCCCTGGCAGTTCGCATCTTGAATAACTACCATGTCCCAAAAAAGGGTTTAGGTGTAGCCAAAACAAACTTGGTTTGTCTTCACAACTCACTGTCTTTTTTTTTTGTCAACTATCTTTCGCTCCGGTCATGGCCCACGGAGCCTCTCTCAGGCATCCTGCCTGTTCCTGCCCACCTGAGGTCCCCTCGATCCTGAGCCTCCTCTCTCCCCCCTTCCCCAGCCAGTACCCCCAGCTTAACCCCTTCGGGGTGGAGCCGCCCCTCCTCTTTGGGCGCTCTTAACGATTAGACTCTGGCTGTAGGTGAGGGCCTGGGTGAAGGAACTGGAAGGCCAGGCGAGGTGGATCCGGCAGTGGGCATGGGGTAAGGTGCCGTTGCCTACTCCGCAGAGCAGGGCTTTTCCCATGTTCTGGTGCCCTATTCCCCCGCTGCGGATGCACTTGACGTGAGGTGCACGGCAACCCTGCCTGTGTCCGCCATGTAGACGTGCAGTCGATGCACTGCAGTGCCCCTGATCTCCACCAGGAGCCACTGATGTGCCAGACAAGCCCCAGCCCGCCCCCTTGGGGAGGAGAGCAGCCCAGCAGGCGCTCGATCCTCGCCCCATCCCTGCTGGCTCCCCGGCGCAGCGTGAGGTGTGGCATCCAGCGCCTCAACCCTCAGCGCCACCAGCCGGCCCCACAAGTCACTTAACCTCTCAGTGCTCCAGTCTGCAAGCTGCAGAAATGGGTAGAAGCATGATCCCACTGGAAACGAGATGTTGCAGCGCAGCTGGGCTATCCTAGCTAAACTGTAAGGTAAAAAGTATATGAAATAACTCTACTTTAGAGCTCACTGACACAGTAGTGTCTTATTTATCGGAATTTTATTCTCCCCAGTAACCTGGCTGCCATGGGGAGGGGGGTGTCTGCCAACTTCTTGATGTGCATCCTCTGCTTTTTCTGGGTTTTGGTAGGGGGTAGTTGCAGGAGTTGAATATCCTTCTCTCCTCTGGTGTTCCAGGATAATTAGCAGTGGAAACAAACACAATACCTGTGACCTGCCACAATAAGATTTCCATTCTCAAAAAATAGACAAACTGTACTTTTACAGGCTATTACAGAAAGTATGCAGGTTCTGCACCAGTTCCAGCAAAGATGAAATTACAATGTCGCAAGAGGCTAACATGCTGCACAGCTCCATCAGTGACCCCAGAGCTAGCTCCCTCCCCCTTCCTTTCCTGTGCTGCCTGACTCAGCCTACTCAGACTTCAACCTTTCTCCTCCATAACATCATTCCCAAACTGCTCCTCATTGTTTACATAATCCCCCCCTCCAACCAACTATCTCCCCTTTCATGCTCCTGCTTTGTTTACATACTCATAGGAACCCCTAACTCTCCTCACATGCACCTGCTTTGCAACTCGAATTTCATCTCTCTCTCTCTCTCTCTGTTTTTCCAGCAACTTATTTTACGTGTTGCACCCCCCCAACACACAGCACTGTACACTTCTGGAATCAGCCCACCAAGAAGCCCTTTGAACTCTGGAAATTTTACAGACAGTTATTAGTACAAGTATTACATCTTTACTAATAACCGATGTTGTAGGTTTCCGTATTCAAATCTTGATAGTAAAAATCTACTCCCAAGAGATATAAATATAGAAACATAACATATGAACTGGGTAAGTGACAAGTAGTTTTCCAGTATAAAATCTCAGTTCTTAACAGTAGAAATGACACCAGAAAACAGGCAGGAAACCACCTAAAATGTATCATTTTCAACCATTTTTTCAAAGATTTTCCAGAGGAGGGGGGCATGCCCCTGGGCCCTCCTAGACTGGTTAGGGATTTTGACTTTTGCAAAACCCCCCTATCCTTTCATATATTTCTGAGGGGGAAACACTGCATCATCAACCCTATAAAGGCGTGAGTGGCTCTGCTCCCTCCTCAATTCCTTCCCCTGGAGACAAAGGGAGCATAGCTCGGGCCATGAGAGATTGAGGAGAGAGAGAGAGAGGTGTCCAAACCTATATGAAAAGCTGGATGCACTAGACAGCCAGTTCCAACACAAGAGCCCAAAGAAGGGGGATGATGGGAGGGAAAGCAGACCTGATGACTAAGAACCTCTTGAAGATCTACTGTTGCAGAAAGTTTTTACATGATTGTTCTGTCTTCGGTGGAGTTATCTCAGTCATCATGCCACACCGTAGGAATGAGTCCCAAGTAGTTTCAGGTGTACACAGACAGTCTGGGAGGAAGGCCAGCCATAAACGTTAAGACAAGAGGCCTTGCAGCACAGCCCTGCCAAAACCTGCATGGGCTCTTGAGGCAATGTCCAGACAGTAGTGGCCGGTGAAAGAATGGACAGTACTCCAGGTGGCAGCTGCACAGATGTCAGCGGCTGAGACCCCTCGAAAACAAGACACAGAGGTAGCCATGCCTTTGGTGGAATGAGCTTTAACCGCCCCAGGCAATTCTTTGCCGTACTGTAGCAGAACCCAATGCAATTTGCCAACCATTTTGATAAACATTGCTTAGAAACTGGCATGCGCTCTCTACCAGGGGCAAAAGAAACAACTGCTACAACTTCCTACATTCCTTGGTGCGAAGCAGGTAATATTTCAAAGTTTTGCACACATCTAACATATGGAGCAGTGCTCCCCCTGGATTGGCATGCTCAGGAAAATAAACTGGAAGGTGGATTGACTGGCTGAGTGTAAACTCAGAGACCACCTTGGGGAGAAACTTAGGATTCATGCGCAAAGAATGAAATGTGAAAAATCAAATAAGGCTCCTTGCACCAGAAGGCCTGAAGCCCTGAAATTCTTCAAGCAGAAGTAATATCAAATAAAATAACGCTTTCCATGAGAGAACGCGTAACTCACAAGTTGCGATTGGCTCAAAAGGAGACAGAGTCAACTTCTGCAGAACAAAATTCAAATCCCAAGCCAAGACAGGGGAACGGATTGGGGGTTTCAGATGCAGGATGCCCCTTAAAAAGGTACAGGAGACATCCAGCTGAGCTATCGTGCGGTTACCCATTGGCTCATGAAAGGCCGAAATAGCCGAAAGGTGCACCCTGAGGGAGGAGTACTGGAGACCTGAGTCAGACAGAGAGAGATCAGGTAGTCCAGGATCTGGCTCACTGGACAGGTGAAAGGGTCCAAATTATGTTTGGCAGCCCAGATGGCAAACTGCTTCCACTTCATGGCATATGTAGCTTGGGTGGAAGGCTTCTGGTCGGCAACCAGGACGTCCGCCACTCTATTGGAAACCCTAAACCTGGTGATAACTATGTCCTCAGGAGCAAAGCATGCAGATAAAGGGACCTGAGGTTAGGATGGACCAGGGTCCCCTGAGCCTGGGTCAGCAGGTTCCTGCACAGGGGGAAGGGAACCGGAGGTTCCTCCATCAGCTGCTGGAGTAATGGAAACCATATTTGCCAAGGCCAGAATGGAGCTACCAGAATCATGCTGACCCCCTCCATCTACAGTTTAACACCCTCTGAATTAGAGAAAATGGAGGTAAGGCGTAAAGGAACCTCCCACTCCAGGAGAGGGACTACGCATCTCGCCAGAAAACTCCAGGCCCTGGATCTAGTGAGCAAAAACTGGGCAGTTTTGCGCTGAACGGGGATGCAAAAAGGTCCAACCCTGGATGACCCAATCTGTCGAACAACGCTTCTGCAACGGATGAGAGAAGTTTCGACTTGTGCATGCTGGACTAATTCCGTCTAAGGCTGTCTGCCAGAGTGTTTAGCATGCCTGGCACATGGACCGCTGAGAGTGTCAGACCGTGATCTAACGCCCAGTACCACACTCTCATGGCCTCCCTGTATGGGCTTATGAATGGAATCCCCCCCATTTGCTGATGTAGTACACTATACTGAGATTGTCTGACTGCACCAGCAGCTGACCCAGAGCAAGGTGGTTCTTAAAGGCTTGCATGGTGCAGAGCACCGCCCTCATTTCCAGGACACTGACATGCAGGGAGGGTTCCATCTGGGACCAAGAGCACTGTGTTTGGAAGGGCTTCAGGTGCACCCCCCAGCCCAGACTGGTGACATCCATGGTGAGGATCTGCTGTGGGGAGGAGATCCGGAATGGGGACAAGAGTGCTGCCATCGAGAAGATGCAGGAGGAGGGGCTGTGTATACCACACAGACCGGATCCTGCCGAAAAACCTCTGAAGGGGGAATCTCCTTGGAGGAGCCAGAAAGGTCGGATGACTTTTCCTGTCCCTCCTGGGAAAGGCCCAAAAGGACTGGCATCTGGGAGAGAGAATCATCCCCCAACTTGTTCGACAGTGAGTCGACTGGGTCAAGATAAATCCTGGCCAGCTGGTCAGCCCGTGTCTCTGCCAACAAGCCTGACAGGGACACAGTGGAGCTAGAAGCTGGTCCTTCAGCCCTGAAAGGCTTGTCCGAAGCCAATAGCTCAACAGCCATCGTGCAGTCAAAGGAGTTGCGAGAGTGGAAAGAGTGAACATGCTCCCAGTCCCGCGACCTGTGACAAGTCTTCTTCAACTTCACCTTCAAGGATCTGTTCCCTTGGTAATGGCCCTAGCCTAGGGTCTGGAGAGACTGGCACATATCCTGGAACAATCCAGTAAAGGAAGACCCCGCACTGGTGCCCACGGCGAGCAGCACATGGACGGAAGAAGAGACTGCCATGACCTGGGCTGCCATCCCTTCAAGGGCAGCCAGCTGAGAGGCTGAACCCAGAGTTGCTGAAATGGCCTTGTGTGTGTCTTTGGACCAGAACGGAGGAGCCAGCTCATTCGGCAAGCCAAAGAGGAGAAGGGCGTATGTATCCTTGAGGGAGGAGGGAAGCAGGGTCTTACATAGGCTGCAAGCCTGCAGCTCGTGCTCTGCTCCTAAACAGTACACATACAAGGCACGAGGGTTGGTATTCAACATCTTTTTTGGTTACATGCAGCACACTGTTTGAAACCTGGGCCGGCTCAGGGTTTGTTGCGCTCCATTCTGAGTTGTTCTGGTTGAGAAAAAACAAATCAGGAGAAGAAAATGCCAGAACATGTAATTAGGAAAAAATAGGCCTACACCACTTGCAGAAGTTACGAAAGAGAAGACCTGACTCTTCCAGTGGAAAGGAAGATCTGACATCATGGGGCAGAGACGAGGAGGATACCACCAGGGTGGGTGGGAGGAGCTTAGCTTGAAAATGTTCTGTCTGGATTTAAAGGGGAAGAAAGACTGCCAACATGTGAATAGTACACCATATTCACATCAATAGAAGTTACAGTTACGTAAGAACTTACCGTAACAGTAGATCTTCAAGAGAGGTTCCTGCAGTAGGTCATTACATATAGGACTGTGCCCCCTGCTGTTAGGACCACATGTCAAACATCTAGCTAGCAATCCATAGCAGGGGACCGCACCCGGCACCACATGACGGGATGTCAGCTTGACACTATAAAGGGGGCGGTCCCCACATCCGCCCTCCAGTTCTCCCGCTGGAAGATCCCTGAAAGGGAGACGGAAGAAAGAAGAATAGTCTTTGAACATGGAGCTGCTGAAAAAGAACCCTGGAAAAGGAAAAGAATAAGCAGAAGCTGGGGGAAGGTGAGAAGGAAAGAGGTGACCTACTGCAGGAACCTCTCTCGAAGATCTACTGCTGCAGTAAGTGCTTATGCAACTGTAGTATCTTACTTTGAGAGGGTTCCTGCAGTAGGTCATTATACATAGGACTGAATTCCAAGCAGTCAAGAAAAAAACAGTCAGAGACTGAGGCCCGGGAGGTGGAAGAGTCTGCAAATTTGGGACCAAGGTTAGGACAAGAGGCCCTGAAGGACGGTCAGTCCAAAGCCAGAGCCCTGCGCCTATAGGCGATGTCCAGACTGTAATGCTTGGTGAAAGTATATACGGTACTCCAGGTGGCCACAGCACAAATGTCGGAGGCGGATACATTCCTAAAAAAGGCAGTAGAAGTGGCCATGCCGCTGGCTGAGTGCCCCTTTACTTCTCCTGGAAGTGGTTTCTCATATTTTTGGTAAATGAAAGTGATACAGTTAGCCAACCACTTAGAGGGGCATTGCTTGGAAATAGCTATGCCCTGATGTTTGGGCGCAAAAGAATCTAATAACTGATTGGACTTGCGCACCTCCTTAGTCTGTGAAATATAATAACACAGAATCCTGTGAACATCCAGAGTATGCAAAAAGTGTCCCCCCCGTTGGAGTATTCAGGGTGTGACAGTGTGGAATAGGACCCTGTCCCAGCTGTTAGAGAAAGTGCTTAAAATGCAAGGATCTGTCCTTTCCTGTCTACTTGTCTGTCTAGTTGCACAACCAAATCTTCCTGTGAGACCTCAGACTTGATCAACCCGAACAGTCTCGCAATTCTTTGCCTCTCACTGTCTCCCAGTCCTCTCTTGCTGTCTGTCTTTTCCTCCCTTGCATATCTGCTAATATAAAAATATGTGCAAATCAACATGTGGAAATGTAACTGATATTGAGATCACTTGTGTTCAGAAAATACACAGTGTTACTGTTGAAATGTATATAATTATATTTTGAGATGACTGCAAAAAGCTGTTGAAAACTAGAGGTTACCTTAGAGCAAATCTTTGAGCCTTTTGCAAAAGTTGTGCAAAAGGGGCCTCAGCAAGCACACTGTGTTCTAGCAGCCCTGCCTGACATTTACAAGAATAGGATGCTTGCTAAGAATGGGGGTTGTAAGGACTTATAAGAGAGCTGAGCTGCAACTGTTTGAAAAAGAGAAAGGGACGAAGAGACTGAAGGAAAACTTTATTTTTTTTTTTGCCTTTGTACATAGTTATTCTGAACAAGTTTATTTATTTTTATGTTACTGCTATTGTAAATAAATGTTTTTGGTGAATTCTACAACTGCTCCTGGCTTTCCCGATGCGTCCTGACCTGTGCCTCGACGACAAATGGTGTTAGCCTAAGTGGGATTTAAGATGTGCATACCCTAAGACAGGAGTTTTCTGCATGGGTACTGGACCTAGTATCAGGGAAGCACAGAAGGAGGTATGGATTCTGCAGCAGCAAGTCCAGGAATGGTTACCAGGAGAATGGCAGCCAAACTAGCAGAAACTGAAGTCCAGTCTGAGATTGTATAGCTAGCACAAGTTATGGAAAAAGAACAGGCAGTGACAGAACCTGAAAGCCTGATGGACTTTTTCAAATGGTGGGCTATACAACAAAAAGAGACTGAGAGGCAGAGAGAAAAAGAGATTCAACGTTTAGAAGCACAGAGGAGAGAAGAGATGCAGCAACAGGAGCAGCAGATGAGAGAAGAGATGCAGCGACAGGAGCAGCGATGGCTAGATGCCTTGCAAGCTATCAAGGGCAGAGGATCCAGCACAGATCCAGACGAGCAGCAAAATGCAAGCAACTTAAAAGCCATTAAACTTACTAAGTTGTGTCCCTCAGATTATATTGAGGCATACCTGACAACTTTTGAAAGAGTTGTCACAGCCTGCCAATGGCAAAGCAGTAGTTCCCAGAAGTCTGGAAAACCACACTGGTCACTCCTGTGCATAAATCAGGGAACCGCACTCAGCCTAGTAACTACAGGCCTATATCCATCCTTCCCCCCATCCAAAGTGCTGGAATGCATTGTAACCGATCAGCTTGTTGACTATCTTGATAAATACTCGTTACAAAGCCCTCAGCAGCATGGTTTTAGGAAACAACATAGCACGACTACAACCCTACTAGAATTCACTAGTTTTATCCAACAGTCCTTTGATAAAAATAATCTAGTCGGAGCAGCTTTCATAGACCTTACGAAGGTCTTCGGCACTGTGAATCACAAACTCCTCCTTGGTCAACTCGCCACCACTGGTATCTCACCAAATGCTCTTAAGTGGTTCGACTGCTACCTCTCTGACAAGTCACAGAAGGTGAAAATAGCAAACATAGTTTCTGAGCTGCAAGTCGTCAGATCAGGTGTCCCCCAAGGGACCATTCTTGGTCCTCCCGTTTAGTATCTTCCTAAACAATCTACCAAATTCCTATCAATTAAGGACCCTCCTATACACAGATGATGATGTCATCTTCGCCAGCCACTCCGACCCCAACCTGCTAGAAGACAACTTACAGCAGGGATTCCAGGAAGTTGAACATTGGTTCCACTCACACAAACTCGTCCTTAATTACAAAAGAGCTAAACTCATTCTGTTCTCGTTCTCTTACAATAAGTATAAGTCACACGCCCTTACCATCAAAAATAGCCAAGGAGCCCCCCCTAGAACAAGTCCAACAATTCAAATACCTTGGAGTTACCTTGGACAGTCACCTCACTTACGTACCTCACATTGAAAATGTTGCCAAGAACGCAAACGTGAAACTTGGTCTACTATTCAGGCATAAAAGAAGTCTGACCCCAGAAGCACTTAAACTTGCCATACACAGTTCAGTTCTATCCACTATTGATTACGGCTTGGTAATTTATGGTGCTGCCCCGATACATCTCTCAAAAGGCTAAACACTACCCTAAATAAAGGCTGCAGATTTATCACTGGTGCTGATAAATTCACACATACATGTGACCTACATGCCCTAAATGGTTGGCTAAAACTACAAGACAGGATCAAGTACCAAATGTGCATACTTGCCAAACAAGTGCTGCTTGGAGTCCTGCCAGCTGGCGTCATCTCTCCCTTACATAAGTCACTCAAGTCTCGACACACGCGGACCTCTGACACTGGACAGTTTCTCGTTCCCAGCGTTCGGACCACTCAATGCCAGCGATTCTTCATCTACAGAGCCCCTAACTGGTTCAGCGGATTTGGCCACCAGCTGATTAACCTTCTTTATCTTGCCCATTTTAAGCATCTATTGCACCAGCACATCATGAATGAAAGCGCCTGTGACTGCCTCAGTTGACAACCACTTCAATGACTCTGGCTGCCTCTTTCCAGGTGCCTCCTCCTTCTCTCTCACCCCTTTCCCCCCTCGCCTCCTACCCCCTCTTCTCTACTTTCAGTCTGCTGCCTCCTTTTCTTACCCTACTTCCACTCCCCACCCCGTCCCCCTGTACACTCCAGTCCCCCTCTTTTCATTTGATGACAAAGCCATGTGGCTGCAACCTTTTACACCTCTCTGCTCTCCTACCTATCTCTACCTCTAATTTCCACCACCTCCCACTATCTCTGGTCATATCTCCATCTTATGTAAACACTATTGTATTTGAAATGCCAATAACTATGTATTATGTTTTTGCTGTACATTGCGTTGTAATGCTTTCTCCTCTGTGTGTTTTGTAACCCCTTCCCTTAATTGACATGGCACCTTTGTAAATGAGTGCCTCTGTGCTCAAAGGTATTTCTAATCCAAAAATGAAATAAATAAATAAAAAATAAAATGGACAATCAGACTGGTACCCTACCTGACAAGGAAAGCCCAACTTGCCTATAGCAGTATGGACACTGCACAGTCAGACAACTGCGCTCTGGTAAAAAGTGAAATCCTAAAAAGGTATGACATCGCCGAAGAGACATACAGGTAGATATTTCGATCTCTGAGGTACAACTCTGTCGACAATCCTCGAGAAGCGTTCACCCAACTCACAGAACTCCTGATAAAGTGGATCCAATCAGAGAGCAAAACAGTCCCACAGATCATCGACACATATGCCATGGAGCAATTCATCAACATCTCGCGTACAGATGTGCAGCTGTGGGTAAAGGAACATCGACCAGAGAGTGGGGAAAAGGCTGTTTCTTTGGCCGAGGACTGCCAAATGGCCAGATAGATGCCACAGCAGTGAGGTAACAGCCAAGCACCGGTAAGACACTCTTTCCCATTTAAACTCTAAGCTTGATAAGAACTCTGGTGGGGGTAACAAATCTATGCCCAAAGACATTATCTGCTATAACTGTAATAAGCCAGGCCATTTTGCAAGGAAACTATCGTAGTAAGGAGAGTGGCACTGGAGCAGATTTGTCTTTGGCAAATTGGGGCAAGTACTTAACAGATGTGAAGATGGGGAATAAGACTGTGAAGGGACTCACTGATTCAGGAAGCAGACAGACCCTAGTGCATGTTAAGGTGCTGGGAAAACACTGTGCAAAGGCACCAGGTACTGGTGTCATCTGCATCCACAGGGACTCGATACTATCCCACCACCCAAGTGACTCTGACCGTTAAGGGTGTGTCACACCAAATGAAAGTGGGGGTAGTACCTAAGTTACCCATACCTGTGATTATTGGAAATGACTTTCCAGGATTTACTGAGCTGATCAAAGAGGGAGTAAATCCTAATGTTTCAGTAGCTGTGGTGACAAAAGCTCAGGCAGAGAAAATTTAAAATGGTGGGGACACTTCCCCTTTCAAAAATGTTGATTCTGACTTGTTTGAGCACAGCTCCAAGATCCAAAACTCCAGGAAAGAAAGACCAAGTCTGAAGAAACTATGGTAACAAATGACTAATGGACATAAAGGGTTAACATATGAAAATGCTGAAACTAAATTGATAACCGATTGTGATTTTCTTTCAGAACAAGCTAACAGTGTTTCTCTCCAGGGTTATTTTAAGCAGCTGGGGCTAAAACCAAAACAGGGTGGACCAATGTTTAAAAAATATAATGGGTTACTATACAGAGTTTGGGTTAAACCTCAGACACAGGAACAGATAGAACAATTGGTTATACCACAGAAGTATAGAGCAGAGTTGTTACAGATAGCACATGATAGTCCTATGGCTGGTCACTCAGGGAGGGATCGCACCTTTGCCAGATTGCTGCATAGATTTTACTGGCGTGGAATTCATGAAGATGTTGCTACCTATTGTAATTCCTGTGCTGAGCGTCAGAAAGTAGCCCCAGTCACTAGAAAAGACAAGGTGCCCCTGGTGCTCCTACCCTTGATAGATGTGCCTTTTGAGAGAATTGCAGTGGATGTGGTTGGCCCTTTAGACAAAAGTAAAAAGGGTAATAGATTTATCCTGGTAGTATGCGACTATGCTACTCGATATCCAGAAGCAGTTCCAATGCACACTGTTACATCCCCAAAAGCTGCAGCAGAGCTTGCCAAAATTTTCAGCAGAGTGGGCATACCTAAAGAAATTATTACTTATCAGGGTAGTAATTTTGGTGCTGCAATACTTAAGGAGCTGTACAGACTGCTAGATATCACTGCCATAAGAACCTCCCCCTATTACCCTCAGACAGACGGTCTTGTTGAGCGTTTTAACCAAACCCTGTAACGCATGTTAAAAAAGTTTGTAAAAGGGGAAGGGAAAGACTGGGATCAATACTTGCCTTACCTACTTTTTGCTTACAAAGAAGTGCCACAGGCATCAACGGGGTTTTCACCATTTGAAATGCTGTATGGTAGTCAGCCAAGATGGCCACTGGATGTGGCAAAAGAAACGTGGGAAGATAACCCCACTCAGAAACAATCTATAACGTCTTATATGTGTGCCCTAAGAAAGAAGCTGGCAAAATATGCTGAAATTGCCCATAGTAATCAGGAAGAGGACCCAACTCAGTAGAAGGTATATTATGACCATGGGGTAAAAGGAAAAGTTTTTGAGTCACGTGAAAAGGTTTTGCTACTGTTACCCACAACAGAAAATATACTGTTAATGAAGTGGCAAGGGCCTTATAAGATTCTCAGACATACTGCCACTGTTAACTATGAGACTGAGACCCCTGACAGGAAAAATCCTACTAAGATACACCATGCTAATCTCCTCAAGAAATGGGTTGAAAAAATGCCAGAAGCTGCTCTGCTAGTTTTACCAGTCACTGATAAGGAAGATACTGATGTAGCTTATGATAGACTGGAACAAACTGTAAATGCTGGTGCTATAAAGGTGAATGTTTCCTTAACCTCAGAACAAACTGCAGATATTCATAATGTGCTAAAGACATTTAACAGTACTTTTACCATGGTACCAGGCCGAGCAAAAGAGGTTAAGCACATAATAGTGACAAGGCATGCTCGTCCCATTACGTAAAAGACATACAGGTTGCCACAGCGGTTTAAGAGCTGGTGTGGTTAAGGAAATACAAAAAATGAAAGAACTGGGTATCACAGCAGAGTTGAGGAGTGCTTGGTCATCTCCAATAGTAATTGTAAACAAAAAAGAAGGCGGTGTTAGAATCTGCAGTGATTTTAGGAAACGTAAGTGTCAGAATTTGACAGTTATCCTATGCCCAGAATACATGATTTGGTGGACAGACTGGGGAGTGCAAAGTATATCAGTACCCTCGATCTCACCAAGGGTTACTGGCAAATACCTTTAGCTAAAGAACAGAGATAAAACTGCATTTGCCACCCCTATAGGATTCTATCAGTGCACCATCATGTCCTTTGTTTTACATGGTGCGCCAGCTACATTCCAACAGTACACGGATGTCATTTTATCCCCTCACACTGGTTATTGTGCTGCATACCTGGATGATGTCGTGATGTACAGTCCAGACTGGAAAGGCCACTTGGAACACCTACGAGCAGTTATCCAAGCTATCAAAAATGCAGGTCTGACTTTTAATCCTACCAAATGTGCACTGGGCATGTAGAAAACCAGATATTTGGGCTATGTGTTGGGAAATGGAGAAGTTAAGCCAGAAATTTCTAAAATAGAAGCTGTAGCTAACAGCCCTCTACCTAAAACAAAAAAACATGTCAGGTCATTTTTAGGGCTGACTGGTTATTATCGGAGATTTGTTCCCAACTTTGCTGAGTTAGCTACTCCCCTCACTGAACTCACGAAAAAACGGTACCCAAACAATATGAAATGGACCCCAGAGTGTGCTGAAGCATTTCAAGCCATTAAGGCTGCATTATGTTCAGCCCCTGTTTTAAGAAGCCCAGACTTTGAGAAACCATTTTTGCTACAAACAGATGCATCAGAGGAATGGCCTAGGTGCAGTACTGAGTCAAAATGTAGATGGGACAGAACATCCTATTCTGTACTTAAGTAGGAACTTGCATGACAGAGAGAAAAGGTACACCACTATCGAAAAAGGAATGTTTAGCAGAAAAGTGGGCCTTGGAGTCCCTTAAGTTTTATTTGCTAGGAACTGATTTTGTGCTTATAACAGATCACAATCCTCTCTGTTGACTTAACCAAATGAAAGATAAAAATTCCAGAATCACAAGGTGGTACATGGCACTATAGCCATTTAAATGCACAGTGATACACAAATCTGGTAAAGGGAATAGCAATGCTGATTTTCTGTCAAGATATGGATCAGGAATTGAGGGTTCTAAAGGTCGAATGCAAATATACGAGTTTGAACTTTACTGTTTGCTGTACTGCTATATAAAAACTGATAATGTGCATGTGTTTAATTTCTGAAAGCAGCACGTTAGTAGAGAATTAATAAAAAGTTTTTGAAACCTGTTTAATAAAACAGGTTCCCTCTTAAGGAGGGGGGTGTATGTGACAGGGTGGAATAGAACCCTGTCCCATTTGTTAGAGAAAGTGTTTAAAATGCAAGGATCTGTCCTTTCCTGTCTACTTGACTGTCTGGTTGCACAATCAAATTTTCCTGTGAGACCTCAAACTTGATCATCCCGAACAGTCTAGCAATTCTTTGCCTCTCAATGTCTCCCAGTCCTCTCTTGCTGTCTGTCTTTTCCTCCCTTGCATATCTGCTAATATAAAAATATGTGCAATCAATACGTTGAAATGTAACTGATACTGAGAGCTCTTGTGTTTAGAAAATATATACTGTTACTTACTGATGAAATGTATACAATTATATTTTGAGATGACTGCAAAAAGCTGTTGGAAACCAGAGGTTACCTTAGTGCAAATCTCTGAGCCTTTTGCAAAAGCTGTGCAAAAGGGGCCTCAACAAGCACACTGTGTTCTAGCAGCTCTGCCTGATACTTACAAGAACAGGATGCTTACTAAGAATGGGGGTTGGAAGGGCTTATGAGAGAGCTGAGCTGCAACTGCTTGAAAAAGAGAAAGGAACACAAGAGACTGGAGTTTTTTTTTTTGCCTTTGTATATAGTTATTCTGAACAAGTTTACTTCTTTTTATGTTACTGCTAATGTAAATAAATACTTTTGGTGAATTCTACAACTGCTCCTGGATTCCCTATGCTTCCTGACCTGTGCCTCAACAACACAGGGTAGTAAACTGGCAACTGAATATCCTGGTTTAACGTAAACTCAGATACCACTTTTGGTAGAAAACAAGGTTAGTCCACAGAGCCACCCTGTCTCTGTGGAAAATTAAATAAGGCTCCTTACAAACGAGGGCCTGAAGCTCAAAATCGCTTGAGCTGAGGTAACGCAACTAAAATAATACTTCCAAGATGCGAGCTACCACCGAAACCCTGCCGGGCCGCCTAAAAGGCAAAAGTAAGTTTTTCTTAAAAATGAAATTCAAATCGCAGGGGAACGGACTATGGACCAGAGGTTTCAAGTGGGAGAATCCTAAGAAGGTTTGGAGACCTCCAACTGAGCAAGATTTTTGCCATCCACCGGAAGGTGATAGGCAGAGATCGCAGAAAGATGGACCTTCAGCGAGGAATAGCTGAGGCCCAAATTGAATAAATACAAGAGGTACTCTAAGACCTGGGGCACCAGGCAAGAAAAAGGGTCCAGCCTTGGTAGTCGCCCAAATAGTAAACCTCTTCCACTTCATCGCATATGTCATTCTGGTGGAAGGCTTTCTGGCTTCCACCAAAACCTGGGCTACTTGGGAGGAAACCCCTAAGTGCGATACAGCTACGTCCAGAGGTGCCACCTGTGCAAGTGGAGAGATCTGAGGCCATGGTGCACCAGGTTGACCTGCTCCTGTGTGAGAAGGTTGTGAAGGAAAGGCAGAGATACTGGAGGTTCCAATGCTAGCTGCTGTAGCAGGAGGAACCAAATCTACTGAGGCCAGAGAGAAGCAATGAGGATCATGTGTGCTCCCACCGCTTGAAGCTTCAGCAGGACCTTCTGCAGAACTGGAAAGGGAGGGAAGGCATACAGAAAACTCCCTGTCCGAAAAAGAGACAGCGCATCTCGCCAGAAAACACCACACCCAGGAACGAGCAAGCAAAAATTGGGTAGTTTTGTGTTGGATGGGGAGGAAAAGAGGTCCATCTCTGGTTGAACCCACTGGTCCAACAGGCCTTCTACTACCTCTTGCTTCAGTTCCCACTCATGAGCCTGTGCGGTGGTACAGCTGAGACAGTCCACCAGGACATTGTGAACACCCGGGATATGGACTGCTGTCAAGAACAGATCATGCTGGACTGCCCAGTACCACACTTGCAGTGCCTCCCTGCAAAGGGGGTACGATCGGGTGCCTCCCTGTTTATGTACCAAACCATGGCTATATTGTCGGTCTGGACGAAGAGAGTTCTTGGGCATAAGAGTGTCTGAAACACCTGGAGAGTGTAGAGCACAGCTCTCATCTCCAGGAAGTTGATGGGCAGATGTGACTCCTGTATGCACCATTTCCCTTGGGTTCTGTGGTCTCCAAGGTGGTCTCCCAACCCGGCCGTGGAGGGTCATGGAGGTGAAAGGCCCTCGAGAGAGGCTGGCTAACTCCTGCCACCAAAGAAGATCCCTCTTCATGCCGTTTGAGACCATGACTCTTTGGTCCACGTCATCCAAGTGCTGATCCCACTGGACCCTGGATGTCCACTTGGTCAACCTCATGTGCAGTCTGGCCAACAGTACTGTGGGAATGGCAGCCGCCATTAGACCCAACAGCCGAAGAACAAAGCGAGCTGTGGTCCATCAAGAGCTGGCTACAGCAAAGGCTTACTGCTTCAGGGTATCTGTTCTGTCCGGAGGAAGAACAGCCCTGCCGTGGACCGTATCCAGCACCACTCCTTGGAGTAATTCATCATGATGCCAAGATGGGAAAAAAGGTCCAGGGTGGTAAAGAGAGACTCCTGCAGACTGCCCTGAGACGGGGCTGACAAAAGCCAGTTGTCCAGGTACGGGAACACATACGTCCCCCAGTGGCATAAGACCACCACCACCGCTAGGCACTTGGTAAAAACCCGAGGTGCCGATAAGAGGCCAAAGGGGAGAGCCTTGACTTAGAAATGGTTCCCTTGGAAAGTGAACCTGAGATAGTGGCAGTGGACCTGGAGGATAGGGATGTGCAGGTAGGCATTCTGCATGTCCAGTGACCAAAGCCACTGATCCTTGAGGAGCAGGGGTTAGAGTCCCTGAAGAGTCAGCATGTGGAACCTCTTGTATTCGACAATGAGGTTTAGCTGGCTGAGATCCAAGATGGGTCTCAGATCTCCCATCTTTTGGGGCATGAGGAAGAAGTAGGAGTAATACCTCCTTCCTTCCTGTGCGGAAGAAACTGGCTCTATGGCTGACTTCAACAGAACAGACTGGATTTCCTCTTTTACTAGAGGAAGATGGCTTGATGGGTGGTGGGACTGGCCCAGAGGATTGTCCGGAGGTCTGTCCAGGAACTCTACTGAGTGACCTCTTGCAATTATCTGGAATACCCAAGCATCTGTAGTGATCTCCCACTCTCTCTGAGGTGGAGGGCGAACCATCCCCCCACTGGTTCCACCTGAAGATCTGGAGAAGGTGAAGGGGTCCCCTGTGAGTCAGGAGGCGGAAGGGAGGGCCGCCTGATGACCTCCGGCATTGCTCTGGGATTTTGCTGGGGGGGTGGTTGGGGCCCCAGACCCCAAGGCACGACGCTTACCCTGACGTCTGGCTGGGGGCTGCTTCTTCCGTTTCCGCTGTGGGCGACGAAAAGGTTCCTTGGGTTTAAAACCAGAGTGGTACGGGGAGCGGACGTTCCAAAGGGATCTGCTGCTATCTTGTAGCTTGGTAATAATATCCTTTACATCGCCCCCAAACAGGACGGGCCCACAGAAAGGTGCATCCAGAAGGGTGGATTGGATGTCAGGCCCGCTATACGGAGCCATGCGAGCCTTCTCAGGTAAATGCCTGAGGCAGTGCAGTGGGCCACCGATTCTACCAATTCACAGGTGGCTTGTAGGGTGTGGCGAAAGGAGGACTTGGGTAAGCCTCAACTTGCAGAGAAGTTTGTTCCTGAGGTCCTGGTCTGGAATCGACTGGAGCTCTGACTCAAGACTGGCCAGGTAAGATTTCTGGTAAGAAATCATGTGGGCCACATAACTGAGTGACCTTAAGGTGCAAGTGGAGGAGGCATAAACCTTGCGGCTGTATTCGTCTATCTGCTTGGACTCTTTGTCCGGAGAGGCACTTAGGAGTTTTGGCTTGGCCGATGTATTATGGGCTGCTGTTATTACTATGGAGTCAGCCTTAGGCTGCGTAGTGAGATGAGTAACTCCTTCCGGGGGATGGTACGTCCCATTGGCCTTCTTAGAGACCCTAGGGATGGAAGATGGTTGCTGCCAAATAGTGGATGTCAGATCCTCATGTGGCCATGTCCATGGAGGGATGGGCAGGGGGTCTGCATCTGATATGCCCAAATTCTCTGCAAGCCTCTTTCTTTTAGGGTCCAGCTCTTGGGAAGCCCAACCACATGCTGACTGGATAGACCGGAGCAACTTAGCAAATGAAGGGTCCTCCGAAGGAGATTTGGGGGACTCTTTTGGCTGGGGTACGATAGGGAAATGGGAGCCCAAGCTGGCAGAAGAGTCAGAATCTGCTTCTGAATCTGAGGATGCAAGCCTGCTGGGGAAGAGGCCTATCAAAAATGTCCTGTGGGCCCTGTTGCCAGGTAAGGCCCGGGGAGGGGGAGCCTGGTAGAATCCCTGTCTGACTTTGCTAGAAGTAAGGCCCAGATGAGGAAATTAAATCTGGATGTGCTGCTCAAAATCATTCAGCAGGACTTAAAGCACTGGCAAGCTCTTCCACTAACTTTATTGGGAAGGGTGAATATAGTCAAAATGAATGTTCTCCCGAGGATGTTTTACCCCATCAATCTTTTGAATCAGTGGCTCCCCAAAACCTGGTTTAAAGCAGTACATATAAGTGTCACTGATGTTATACGGAAGGGGAAATCTCCACGGAAAGCACTCCACAAACTGGCAGCATCCAAAGTTTTGGGAGGGTTGAAATATACAGGTTACTCACCTGTAACAGGAGTTCTAGGAATGGTATATGTTGTTCATCCACACTGTCTGGCAGGTTCCTTGCCGCTTTAAATCTTGCCGGAAGGTCTTCAAGCTGGCTCCTCCACCCACCCGGGTGGTAAAACTCTCGGCTCCACCCCATGACGCCAGATCTAGCCCGCTGGAAGCCTGAGTTGTGCGTCGAAGCCGGGGAGGTCGGGTGGGTCGTGTGGATGAACAACATATACCATTCCTAGAACTCCTGTAACAGGTGAGTAACCTGTATTTCTAGGGACATGGATATGTTGGTCATCCACACTGTCTGGCAGACTCCTAGCAGTTCTCCAGGAGGAGGAGGGAGGCAAGGCGCACACCCCCTACTTAGGGAATAAAGACTGGAGAACCGAGGCCCCAAAACCAGCATCCCGGCGTGACTCAAGGTCGATGTGGTAATGGGTGATGAAGGTGTGTGCTGACTCTCAGGCAGCAGCCCTGCAGATTTCCGGATAGGGCGTCCCTGGAAGCAGCCACGATGCAGCGGTATGGCGGGTAGAATGAGCTCTTATCCTCTGGGAGGCTCCATGCCCCAACCTATAGCAGAGATCTATGCAGGAGGTGACCCACCTGCCTATGTCCCGCTTGGCTGCAGGTCTGCCAGGTGCGGCTTCAAGCGTAGGTGACAAACAGCTGGCGAACCTCTCCCGAACTTCAGCAAGTCGCTCTCCTTATAATAGCGGGCGCTCTTCTAGGAGTCCAAAGTATGGAGCCTATATTTGCCCGCCTCGAGGTGTGACTGGGGTAGAACACCGGCAGAGTCAACACCTGGTTAAGGTGAAACTCCGACACCACCTTCGGAAGGAATTTCGGGTGGGGGTGCAGGACAACCATGTCCCTGTGGAAGACCAGATAAGGAGACTCGATGGAAAGCGCCTGGAGCTCTCCCATCCTTCTGGCTGACGTGATAGCCACCAAGAAGGTGGTCTTCCACGACAGGTGAGATATGTCACACCTGGGCATCGGTTTGAATGGCCTGCCCATGAGCTTAGCCAATACCAGCAGTAGATCCCACAGAGGTGGAGGTTCTCGCACCGGAGGGGATATGTGATCAAGGCCTTTGAAAAAGCGCCTGACCACCTTCTCCTGTGCCACCGACTGCGTCCCAGCCTGCGCCCGGTAAGCAGAGATGGCTGCCAGGTGCACCTTAAGGGTCGTCGACCGAAGCCCTAGCTGAGAAAGGGACCAAAGGTAGTCCAGTATGCTTGCCAAGGAACAGGAGGAAGGGTCCAGGCCCTTGCCCTGACACCAAATGGAGAATCTCTTCCATTTGAAGGCGTAGCATTTTCTGATCGACTCCTTACGGGACGCCTCAACGACGCTGAGGACCTCGTCGGAAAGACCCAAGGCCTGGAACTCTAGCCACTCAGGAACCAGGCCGTCAGGTGCAGGGATTGAAGGTCCGGATGGAATACCTTCCCCTGATTGACTGAGATCAGGTCCGGGCAGGCTGGAAGCCGCCTCAGGAGCCTGAGCTGAGACTGAGGAGATCTGGATACCAGAACTGGCGGGGGCCAGTCTGGGGCTACCAGAATCACCTCGCCTTGTCCCTCCTTTGCCTTGAGAAGCACCTTGTGGATCAAGGGAAATGGGGGAAGGCGAGAAGAGGCCTGGGGTCCACGGCCCGAGAAGGCATCCCCTGCAGCGAGCCCTGCTGAGGCGGGCATGAAACAGCCTCAGCTACATTCTCCTGGAGGCAAACTGGTCCGCCTGAGCGTGCCCCAGTGGAGAAGAGATCTTACTACCTCCCGCAGGAGAGACCACTCGTGAGATGGCAGCCCCTATCCGGCTTAGGGCATTGGTCAGGGTAAGCTGGAGACCCTGCCAGTGGAATGGTGAGGAGATCTGCCTCCAGGCTGTACAGAGAGACCAAATGCGAGAGCTTCCTGCACAAAGGCATGGAGGCGCGTCCCTGCCCTGGCGGTTTAGGTAGTACATGGTCATGGTATTGTCCGTCTGGACCTGAACCATTGACCCCATAGAAATGGAGTGAAAGGCGGTGGGGCTAGACCGAACTGCTCAAGCTTCAGCAGGTTGATGTGGCAGGGACTCCCGAGGGGACCAGAGGCGCGGCGCTCTTGTGCTCCCCAGATGGGCACCTAACCCATCAGAGAGGCACCGTCGATAGAGAGACCATCGGCTCGGGGCGGACAAACGGGATGCCCTCCTGCAGATGTGCCGGAATGGTTCCCCATTGGAGAGCGTTCCACATCCCCTGGGTCACTGCCACTAGCTGATCCAATGGATCAAAGTGCTGTGATCACTGGCTGGCCAGTCCCCAGTGAAGGGGACGCATGTACCAGAGGGCCCAACGGACCATGCTGGTGCAGGCCACCATGAGGCCTAGGAAGTCCCGGGCAGGGCGCGATTGCCCAACCTGAAATGATTGGGCAAAGGATGAAAGAACCTCGGCCCTGTCCGCCGGGAGCCGTGCTCTGGCTCGAAGAGAGTCGAGCTCTGCCCCGATGAAAAGTATCACCTGCTTTGGCACGAGTTCCGACTTTGCCTCGTTGAAGAGGAGGCCAATCTGAGAGCAAACCTGGAGGGCCAGATCTCTGGACTGCTCCACCTCCACTCTGGAGGGGGCTGCAATCAGCCAGTCGTCCAGGTAGAGGTACACCCAGACCCTTGTTGCCGCGGAATGCTGTCACCACTGCCATGCATTTGGTGAAGACCCTGGGAGCTAGGGAGAGGCCAAAGGCATGGCCCGAACTTCAAAGGGATCCCTCTGCTCGACCGGGGGAATCTCTGATGAGACAGACGGATTGGGACGGAAAGAACGATCCTGAGGTCAGAGAACAGAACCACATGCCTCGTTCCAAGGATGGGATTATCTGAGCCAGAGGACCATCCTGAAGGTCCGAGATCTTAGGAACCTGTTCAGGTCGTGCAGGTGAGAATGTGGTGCCAGACCCCGTTCGCTTTGGGACCAGGAAATACCTGGACACAAACCCGGTCTGGAGGAGGATCCGCCACCTTCCTGATCACCTCTTTTCGAGGCAGGGCAATATCGGCTCGGCCATGGCCGACAGCGAGGCTCACGGACCCCGTGGTCCCCTGAGGGGTGGCGTCTCGAAAGGGTGGAGCCTGCTCGAACTCCATATAGAGGCAGGCCCTTTCCACCACCTCCAACCCAGCCAGGTCCGTGGTGATAGCAGACCAGGCAGAAAGGAGTGGCGGACACGTCCCCACAGGGGAGCCCGGGAGGACTGGAGGCTGGGCGGCGACACCTCAACCCGTCACTGGGCAGGCTTGGAGGAGGGACCGGCCAAAGGACCTCCTGAGCCTCTACCTCCCTGCTTCCTGTTGGAGAAGCCTTGGGAGAAACTTGAGTTTGGGATGCCAAGCTGAGCCTGCTAGCCCTAGTGCTGTTGGGCCGGACGTGCACGCAGGCGCAGAAGACGAAAGGGCTTGCGTGCTGCTGCTGTCGGCGGCCTTTGTCCTTCTAGGCGGAGGTGACCAGGTCAGAGTGGCACTGGACTTTCAATCCGCTGGGTGACCTTCCTCCCAGGGCCTTTGTTCGTGGAATCCTCAAGAGAAGAGGCATCCGCCAACATGCTAGGTATCTGCGTGAAGATGGATATCCTCAGCTATGCTCTGTGGCGCATGGCCACGTGAAGCTGCAACTGATCAGGCACAGGAGTCCCCTATGTCCAGAGCTGTTTGAGCTGCCAGCTTCGCCACCGCTCTACTCCTGGTCCCGAACCCGCCAGACCGTGGTCTGCAGGTCGTCCGGGAAAGAGGGATCACACCTCATCCAGGGAGCCCATGAGGGCGTGGGAGAAGTGTGCCATCAGCACGGCCGAGCCTGGCCTGGCGGAGGCCAAGGGAGGATGCAGTGTACACCTTGCACCCAGCGTAGTCCAGCTTTTGGACTCCTTGTGAGAACTTGTCACATCCCTAGCATTCCCAGAGCGGAAGAAGCAGCTGTGATTAGCGCTACGACCAGGAGGGTGTTCGAAACCCCTGGCAAAGGCAGGTGGGGACCGCATGTACTGGCTATCTGGTGGGGGGGCGCGGGACAGGAGCAAGCAGGCATACCGAGCCCAAGGCTGGGCCAACAATGGCCTCAGCCACCGGAAGAGCCTCCGTGGGAGATCCCTCGGTCCAGTATCTCCGTCATGGGATACTTGGCCCATTTGGATATGGGCTCAAGCTGTATCCCAGTGGACTCTGAGATGAGCCGAAGCAGACCCATAAAGGATGATCGGCTTCCGTCCAGTGGACGGCCCCGGAGGACTCCAGGTCAGCGGTCCTGGAGAACAGGAGGAGGCGTGGGTTGGACTCGAGGTCACGAAGAGCTACTTTAGGGCCTGAGCCACCCTCCACCTGCCGAGGGCGGGTCGGGAGTGAGGGTGACCGACAACCTGTGGGACAGGCCTTGACCTGACCGAGAGTCCTTGGTCGGCGCCCCCAATTTCGGTTGTGGAGGCGGAGGTTCCACCACAATCGGTGGGGCAGCAGGTTTCAGCTGAACAACTGGCCCAGGCTTGGGCATCTCGACTGCAGCGAGAGGCTGTTTCGGATGTTCGGATGACAGCCACTTGATGGCCGGGGAAGGCGTCGGTGTCGACTTGCTCCCAGACAAAAGTAACTGCTGCCACATCAGTTCTAGTAGCGTAGCGCAGTTGCGTGAAGCCTCTCCTCTTCTGAGGAAGAGAGGAGGGGCAGGCCTGGCACCGCTTACCTCGGTGCCGGGACGAGACCGCCGATGTCGGCGGGATCGGCTGGACCGAGAAGAGGTCTGAGACCGAGATCCTCGGTGTGTCCGAGGACAGGCCTGGGAGGGACCGGGGGACACCCGCTCTTCCCTCGGCTCGGACACCTTAACCGGGGACTGCTGCACCGAGGGCGCAGGCATATCAGTGCTTGTCAGTGTCAGTGGCTCAGTAGGTAGCACACTCGCCTCTGAGGCCAGGAGATCAGAGGGCTGTGGGTTCAGTTCCCACATCTGGCACTTGGGTTAATATCCCAGTACTGACACTGTAGTGCAGCATGAGAGGGGTGCTGCACTTCTGAGGTGCCGTCTTTCGGATGAGACGTTAAACCGAGGTCCCATCTGCCTGGATTGGTGGTAGTTCAGGTGGATGTTAAAGATCCCATGACACTTATCGAAAAGAGTAGGGGAATTTCCCCAGTGTCCTGGCCAAATTTCCCTCATTCATTAAAAAAATACCAAGCTTAATCTGGTTCAAGGTCAGTTGGCATTCATCTGTATCCCCCTCCCCCGGGTCGTGCCTGAAAATAGGCAGGATTTGTCTAGTGCACTTACCCGGTCAACAAAAACGAAATAAATGAATAAATATCCTCGGTTTCCACCAGGGGAACCGTCGAGGAAGGGTTGTCGGCTTCACCAGTCGACAATCTGTCTGACGGGTCGAGAAAAATCTCGACCGCGTCGACAGGTGTCTTGGCCGGCTGACCTGACGGGGACGCCATGAAGCCAGCGGCCTTAGCCGCAACCTCGACCGAAGTCGACGGTCGGCGGTCCAGGAGGGGACCTCTCCCGCTCCCACAAACGCCGACGATGGGACTTACCCCTGGAATCCTTCTTTTTGGACCGAGAGGAATGTCCCGATGGCCCCTCTCCCTTCGTGGAAAGGGACTGGCAAAGCTCCTTGAACGAAGCAGAATCTGAGGTACCCAAAGAGACCCAGGATAAATACGCGACCGGGGAGATGATGCAGCCTGGGCCGCCTCCTCCTCGGCGATCATCATGCTCGAGCTGCTCAGCCGAGCCAGCCGCCACAGTAACAAGTCCAGCAGGCCTCTTTCGACTTTACCGGCGGATAGCGCTTCTCGGGGCGCTCAAGCTTCAATCGGGCAGCGTGGTCCTCCAAGACGTTGGCCGAGAACGAACAGCATGACTCACAGGCCTGCAGGTCGTGCTCTAGGCTGAGGCAGTAGAAGCACATGGAGTGCAGATCCGTCCTGGACATCTTCTGCCCACAAGGGCACCGCCAAAAACTGGGAGTCGATTTGTCCACCGCAGCCACGAGGGAAAAGGAAGACCGAAGTCTTGAAAATTTTAAAACGAGTTTCGGACAAACCGAAGAGTTAGGATCCAGTCTATCACGCAGAGCGTTAAGGAGGGAACCTGAGCTTCCAAGCAGTAAGGAAGATCTGGCGTCATGGGGCGGAGCCGAGAGTTTTACCACCCGGGTGGGTGGGAGGAGCCAGCTTAAAGACCTTCCGGCAAGATTTAAAGCGGCAAGGAACCTGCCAGACAGTGTGGATGAACAACATATCCATGTCCCTAGAATACCTAATTTCGGCCTTTACTACTGAGCCAGTCAGGCCAGCAAATATCTAAAGTGGGTTATTCCAGATTGAACTGCAGTACCCTCCTCCTACGTCCCTCTATGGCTTGAGGTGGAGAGAGAGAGATGATAGAGAATAATGGTCTATCTCCGGACACTTTGCCCTATATTAAAGCTGGAATGCTACCAGCAGAGTTGCGCCATATGGTGATGGGCAGCTCAGTGCGCACTCACTCCAAGTTATTTGCATCCCTGAATTATGTAAACACAAGGGATCCGAACCAACCCATAGTGCAGAACCCCAATTTCAGAATAGATGGGAAAATAATTGCCTCTAACTGGATCCCACAGCTGAATGAGAGCAGAGAGGCGGACCTGATTAAAGGGGAAAATGACTGGCTATCCATTGCAGAGATAATGCTTAAATAAGGGATTGAGCACAGGCTGGGCTTCAGAATATATCAGGTTAGACATATGCTCATTACATACTTCAAGCAAAGGGCAGTACTTTCAGCTTCGGACAATATAATTCGGATATGCAGAGATTTAGCATTTGCCCCACATGCTGTCTCTACTATTTACTACAGTCTATGTACTAAGGTGTTCCCAAAAGTAGGCAGGATCCCCAGATACTGGGCTGATTTGTATCCCCAAATGGCACCCAGATGGGGGAAAATCTGTGAAAGTTGTCACTGTTACATCACACAGGATAGGTTAAGACTGATGCAGCTACAGATACTTAATGATATGCATATGACTCCTTATAAGTTATACAAAATGGGAAGAGTGAACACGTCTTTGTGTAATAGGCGTAATGAGAAGGTTGGTACATTACTACACATGTTCTGGGAATGTAATAGAGTGACTCCTTTGTGGGATACCATTAAGGATAGAATAGACCCTCTGTTAGGCCTGCAAGTGGGATACCATTAACGATAGAATAGACCCTCTGTTAGGCCTGCAAGACTATTTCACTCCAGAAGTGTCTGGTGGGGGATTTAAGTGGTCTTCCAGTTATGGATAGGAGATATCACATTACCATAATTGCCCTCTCAGTGAAAAAGCTGGTGCTTCAGCACTGGAGGGATTCCTCGACAATTTCATATTTGGAATGTTTCAGGAGCTACTTTCCAACCTTCGTACAGAAAAAATGATGGCAAGTTTGTTTAATCGCATGGGGAAATATAAAAAGATATGGGAGAAACTTCATGTCCTTTATTCCCTGTAAGAGTGTGTGTGATATCTGCTAGGTGGGCAGTTTCTATCTCTCTGATGACTAGCTATGACCCTTTGTTGATGGTACTGGGGTAGGAGGGGAGAGTTGGCTGTGGGGGTGGGGGAGGGATAGGGAGGATATAATGGTATTGTCATTGCCAAATCTGTTACTCGATGTTGTACTTATAAAATCAATAAACTTTTAATAAAAAAAAAAAAGAATCCCTGTCTGACAACCGGGGATTGACAGGGGAGAGGCTCCTAGGGACCGCCCTAGGAGTCGGCATGGGGACCGTGACCAGCTGCGGACGACCAAGCTCCTACAGGAGCTGTGATCTGGTGTCCTTCCACCAGGAAGGAATGGTCCCTTGAGGGTCAGCCTGCAACCTGTCCAGAGCCTGAGGCTGGAAACCTGGGTACCCCGAGGGAGGGTGTGAGTGCTAGCCAGGGGGCTGGTAGCCAAAGGGGTAGCCTTGTGGGTTGTACCCTTGATACAAGTGATCCTGCGGCGGGTACCTGGGTGTATAAGCAGGCATCGGGTAACCCATCATGGATACCCTGGTGCCGGGTAATAAGGATACTGTGGTGGACGTGTAGCTGGGGACCGTGCTCAAAAGACCAGTAAGGAGGGGCAGACAGCCCTGAGGGAGGTGGACCGAGGGACAACTGGGTGTGGATGGGTCCGTTGGTGGGCCGTGACAATCAGGAATCTCAGTTGGGACCTGAGATGGGTCTGGCGGAGGGCTCAGGCATTGGGAGCATGAAGAGGAGGCAGGGTGCCCAAAGAGCTGTCAGCCGGTTGGGGGAGAGGGACTGGTACACAGCCCATCACCGGGTCAGGAAGGACGTCGATCGGTGAGGATCTCCTTGGAGTGGGGTCCCGAATGGGATTTGACGCTAGGAGATAGGGCATTGGGGGCACCAAGGAAAATGAGGCCTGGTCCAAAGTGTACGAGGGGGGATCTAGGAGAGGTGACCCTTTTCGACAGTACTGCAAGAGCAGCAAGGGACCCAGCAGTAAACAGATCCAACGATGGGGAAGATAAACCCAGAGTAACAGCACTCGCCTCCTGGTGAGAATCAAGGAAGAGCGAGAGTTCGAGTTGGGTCACAGGAAGAGATGAGTCCCAGGAGGGAGACCCCTCGAGGGAAGAATGTGGGTCTGGCAGCTGTCTCTGCCCACTGCCGGGAAGGTCAAAAGAGTCTGACGGGAGGGTCTTGGCTGAGTGGTCATCAGGTGAGCCGGCGACCGACTGATCGGCCGTGACCGAACGGACGTCAGAAGGACCAACGTCTGACTTATCAATCAGGGTTGGGCGGGCGGCAGACTAACTGGAGTCCAGTTTATCGACCGGTGCTGAGTGGTCTTCGGTGGAACTGGAGGGTGACTTACCAGTCGGAGAGCTGATCACAGGCCCAGAGGAAGAACACTCCTGCGAGGAGTGCCCCTTCCACCCTCTGACTACGGCAGGAGGGGGTGCTGGTGACCAATCCGCCGGGGCAGATGGAGACTGGGCAGGAGGGGTACGTACCGAAGTAGAAGCCCCAACGGAGGCCACTTCGTCAGCCTGGCGATGCTGGACAGAAGGGGACCAGTACTGGTCCTGGTGCTTCTCCTTGCGCTCGGTGGTTGGTGGGGGGAGGAGGAATGTTCTTACAGCTTCTGCAGTTCTTTTTCCATCGAAACCAGGCACTTTTTAAGCAGGTGGGCTTCGAGGGCTTTCTGGTGTCTGATTCGTGTGGCCCTGTTGAAGGACTGGCAGACCTCACAGTCTTGGACACGATGCTTGGGGTCTTGGCAGAGGACGCAGTGGAAGTGTTCATTCCTGTGCGGGATCTGGGCACCGCATTTGTCGCACTTCTTCTTTGGACGATGCGACGGAAAAGACATGCAATAAAACAAGTACTGAGATGGAAAATTGAAAATACTCAGCGAACATGGTGGTCGACTGGTAGCAGAGTTCATCGCGAGGTCCGACTTGCACAGGTCGACGGTGGGAAAGAATTAAAGGGTGGGCGTGGGGACCGCCCCCGTTAAAGTGTCCCGCTGACATTTCGTCATGTGGCCGGGGGTGGTCCCCCACTATGGACTGCTAGCTAGAAGTTTGCCGTGTGTTCCTGACGCCAGGAGGCGCAGTCCTATATGTAATGACCTACTGCAGGAACCCTCTCGAAGTAAGATCAGTAGATCTTTGAGAGAATCTCTTTCATCAGGCCAAACCTATGGAACATACAGCCATCAGGCACTAGAACCACATGGAAACTTCTGCAAGCAGTTAGCCAGGGGCCGCCCACAATGACATCAGATGTCAACGTCCACATAAATAAGGACGGCCCCTCCTCTCTTCAGTTCCCCACTGGAGATCATGCTCAGAGGACCTCCCTGTACAGAACCAAGAGAGACCCCAGTACTCCAGAAACCAGGCGAGGCAGAGGGCTGGAAAATATGTAACAATGGAGTTAAGAGCCCGAAAACCCAGTGTTGCAGGTGCCCCCCCCCCAAAAAAAAAGGGAGAAGGAGGGTGGGACAGCATGGCTTGATGAAAAAGATTCTCTCGAAGCCCTACTGTAATGGTAAGTACGAAACTGTTCTATCTTCTTTAAGGATATCTCTTTCATCAGGTCACACCTATGGAACAAGTACCAAGCAGTACTGAAGGCTAATAGTCTGGATGACTGGAGCCTATAGGCTTTTGAAAGTGGGCCTTGTAGTATAGCTAGTCCACAGCTAGCTTAGCGACAAGAAACAATGTCCAGACTGTAGTGCTTAGTGAAGGTATGGACAGTACTCCAGGTAGCAGCTGTACAAATCTCTGCAGTGAACACATTTCTAAAACAATCAACAGAGGTGGCCGTGCCTTTAGTGGAATGACTCTGACCTACACCAGGAAGTTTCTTACCATACTGCCTGTAACAAAAAATAATACAGTTTGCTGGCCATTTAGACAAGCACAGTTTACAAACTGGTATGCCCTCTTTCCCAAGGTGAATGAAAGAAAAAGCTGCAAGGACTTCCTGCAATCCTTTGTATGGTGTGTATAGTACCTGATTATAAAATGGGTCTGGATATTTCTGTGTCCTGATTGGCTGAGAGGTACATGTGGCCGTGTCCTTATCAGGGCATACTGTGCCAGCCGGGACCTCTTCAGCCAGTCAGGACTCACCACAAGTAAGATATCACTGTGCCAACATCCTTGCATGGTTAAGCTGACAACATCCCTGCGTAGTCGAGGTGACTGCCCCCCCCCCAGCAACCCAATGTCCTTTACTGTAGCCACGGATTACACTGCAAAACATGGTAGAATCAGGATCACAGACAAAAACATTTTTACACCTTGTCCCCGGAATTGAAATACAGAACTGTCACCTCTTCTGCTCCCATTCAGAAAGTCGCCCCTGATCCAGTGAGCAATGAGTACATGCCACCAGGATGCGGCTTTCAAACCCTGACGAACAGCCACTCCTCTGGTTCTCCGTCTCTCCTGGCTCATCAGACCCACTCCTCCACCGGCTCTTTCAGACCAGTGTTTTTCAGTGTTTTTAAACATTACAGATTTCAACTCAAATCCCCTTTCTGGAATGGCAGTCAGAGCAGAACACAAGGTTTCAAAACCACGCTGGGGACTGCTAAGGCACAAGCTCCAGAGTCTACTGGGCAGCTGGCTGCAGCTTGAAAGAACCCTTAAATAAAAATAAAATAAAGTGCCCAAGTGCTTCGATCTGGTGAGGTACAGGAAAAACATTTATAACCTCTAACCTCTGCTACCACCAGCTCTGAACGAGCCGGTACAAACAGCCATCCACAATCCACGGAATGCCATCACTCGTGCTGGCAACAAACGGCTTTGAAATCAAAGCCTATACCTGTCTCTTTACTACCTCCTTGAAATGGCTTTTGAATCAAAGCCGACACTCACACAGATGTCCGCCAGCTGTTTCAAACAGTGTTCAAAAATAATTGTAAAGCGCAGAAGCCTGGCAGTCAGTCACTCACTCACTCACAAAAGCAGTCAGAGGAAAGCGCTTAGTACGGTGGCTCATAAGAGACACACTCGCTACCACAAACAGTCAAAACAAAAGGAAAAGCATACAAAATAAAAAAAATAATGATAAAACATAATCATCTTGTGAACCGTACTTATGTGTGTGAGGATGGGGGCATAAAAATATACATTCTTGATGGTGTTTGTATGGGGGAGTATGAGGGGAGGCAGACATACTGCCCTTTTCATTAAGCAACAGGGACTACTTTTCTACTAAAATTTCTTTTAGTGTTTCCCACTTTTATTTGGATTTGTGAATCTTTATATATATATATATATATATATATATATATATATATATATATGTACACACTTTTTTTTTACTGGGGACCCATTTTATAAGCGGAATAAGACACTCCGAGGTGTGGTTTATGGCCTGATAAGAGCACTTCCCAGGTGCTAAAGGCACTGGTATAGCGCCTCGTGCCTCATTCAGCACCTGAGAGTGCTCTTATCAGGCATAAGCTCCACACTCGTTATTCATATTCTATGTACATCTAGAGTGCGAAGCAATAATTCCCCTGGACTGGCATGCACCAGATAATACACTCTCAGGTGGATGGTTTGATTTAAAGTAAATTCGATCAGACACCAACTTGGGGAGACACTTAAGATCAGTATGCAAAGACACCCTTACTTTATGGAAAATAAAATAAGGAGGCTCACACATTATGTAGCTCTGACACCCTTCGAGCAGAAGTGTCTGCCATTAAAAATACTAAAGATAAAAATTACGTACGCACCATAATTCTTGATCTTCCAGAATATCTTTACCATTCTTCACCAGTGGGTCAGTGCCGGACGCACCAGAACCCCACAGGAATGTATGCCTTTAAGGCTCTGTACACATTACAGAACTGTTTTTGAAATCCGTTTTTAAAACCAGTTTAGCTAAACCATTTTAGTGCATCCACACTATTCAGTAACCATTTCTGATTAACGGAAGTATGCTTGCCTGTACACACTGTAGCTACAACTGTTTTAGTTAAACCATAACAGCTTAAAACGTTTTTACTCCTGTCCAGACGTGTGAGTAAAACCATGCTAGTTCTAAAACATTTTTAAAAACGGTTTTAAGACTAAGTACCTAGCAGAGTTTAAAAACATTCTTGTTAAAGCACTTTAAGGGGCTTGTATTCTGAACACAAATAGTGCTAGGGGAATTTAAAATGTTTTAAGGCACTTAAACCATTTTAAAATCCATAGTTTGTAAACGGCCTTAGAGCTTTGGAGGAAGGGGGCTGACATCGGAGATGGCACCACCATGAAACAGACGTATGACGTGGCGCTCGTGGACTGGCCAGTAACAGACGCCAGCCCACTTGCCTCCTCAGTTCTTTTCACCTAGGAGAGGAAGAAAGGGTAAGAAAATAGAAGGGTTGGGGCAAGGGCCCAAGGAACAGACAAAAGGATATAGGATATAAAAGGAACAAATGAATAAAACTGACCAGAGAAGAAGATTCTGGCGGGGGGTCTTAAAAATGGCCAAG
Organism: Neoceratodus forsteri; assembly: GCA_016271365.2. Taxonomy (NCBI): domain Eukaryota; kingdom Metazoa; phylum Chordata; order Ceratodontiformes; family Ceratodontidae; genus Neoceratodus; species Neoceratodus forsteri. The sequence goes on along the minus strand of CM057450.1, from coordinate 1,271,124,343 downwards.
GATGACCAGGACAACTGGGCAGCAGAAAGAGAGAGAGGGATGGGGGGGGAGTGAGAGAGGGGACCCCGAATTCTCAGTCAAAAAACAAGACCGTCAGAAGAGCTGGCTTGCTATTAGCCATAACAAAGACATGTCTGACGCCCTCTGAGGCTAGCTGACTCCTAAATGGGAAGCATGGTCCACAAAAATGTCAAGGACCAGCTAGAGCAGTGAACTGCAAAGAAAAGAGTACCTCTTTGATCCTCAGAAACAGGAGAAAAGCCTATGAACCCTGGGGAAAAAACAGTCGGCCATAGTTGTCCATCTGAGGACATAAGGACCATAACAGGTTAAGGAATATGAGCCCATATGACCAAAACGTAGTACTGGAGAAGGCAAGCCTCCGATTTCAAAGGTCTGAAAGGCTGACCCAGGGCTCAGCAGCATCCTAAAAGGTTCAGTTTCTAAGCCATGCAGACATTAGAAAGTTAGAGAGAAAAACGCAACTCCTGAGAGGGTAAAATGATTGAGAAAAGGGGGGTCCTCTCCAAGGACAAGAGCCAGGAATAGGGATCTGCAAGAGAAAGGATTCCCTTATTTCTAACTCTCTGTCTCTGGAGAAAACATCCCAAAAATAGGGGATTAAGAGAAAGAGAGGTGTAACAGGCCACAGAAACAATAGAGGAAGTGGACTGCAAGGGGAGATGCTAAATTGGTAACGGAAGTGGGCTATGATTCCAAACATTATTAGCCCCTTAGAGAACCAGCTCCTCCTGCAAAGACCTAGGACAAGAAAAGGTTATCCAACAGCAAAAACTATAGAACTCCTTCGTGCAAAGGGTGAAGGGGGCGAAACAAAGGCTAGAACAGCCCACTTGGATAAAAGGGTTCTCTCTTTCTCTTAACTCTTCTCTTTTCTACCTTTTTTTTTTCTTTTTTTGGAAAAGAAGAAGGGGAAAATCAAGGACCAGTAGGAGTCCTTCCACAAACTGTTTGTTTTTTAAACATTAAAGGAAAGTTAAGGAGAGATGTTGGGACGAGATCACCCTAAAGACAAACGTTCCCTCCCCCCCCCCCGGGACATGTAGAGGGAACAAGTTTCTGAAGGAGTTTGCCCTTTAATGTCCCCCCTTGCCTTTGATATGGAAAAGGGGGTATCGTTGAAAGGAAAGGGAAGGAGGAAGACTGCCCAGAGGCCTGGCTATTGTGGTGGAAGGTGGGCAGGTTGCAGTGATGAATGGTGAAGATATTCTGGAAGATCAAGAAATATGGTGAGCACGTAATTTTCATATCTTCCAAGAATCAATCTTCACCATTCATCACTGGTGGGTCTGACTACCAAGCCACCACCAAATGGTGGTGTTGGTAAACCCTGAGGGAAATGGTTGTTCCCTCAGCCTCCTGTGGGGGAAGACACTGAGAGGCAGGGGCCCCTCACAGGCCTGGCGAGGCCCGGGGATGGTCAGGGTTAGGCAGAGGCTCCCATGGCCTGGGAGCAGAAATGTGCCCCACAAACTCACACTTGGCCCTACAGGAGAAAAAGTGGGTGCCCTAGTAATGTGAGGCAATCATCCTACACCGGGCTATGGGTGACAACCATGGAAGATGCCACCACACCATCCGCCTAATGCAGACCACAGTTCCCACAAGTCTGGAGGCTACCTCCCTGGCATCGTAGGATGTCCTTACCTGGTGTCTCGCCAGCTCCAGGCCCTGAGCAGTGTGACAGGGCTGAGTAAGTCCCTGTCCCATTTGTTAATGCAGAAAGAGTTAAACACAAGGATCTGTTCTATCCTCTCCTTTTCTGTCTCTTGTCTGTCTGGTTGTGCAACCAAATGTTTTCGTGAGACCTAGGAAATTATCACTCTTGACGGTCTCGAGATTCTCCGCCTTCCGCTCTCTGCCTTCACTTGCTGTTTCTATCTTTTCTTCCCCCTTGCTGATCTGCAATTATAAAAATATATGTGAATATTTATGTAAAACTGGGATCCCTTGGTTTGAAATGTATATGGTTATAATGTTGAAATGATTGCAAAAAGCTATTTGGAATTTAGGGGGTTAACCTGAGATGCAGTTTGAGCTCCTCTCAGGCTTGTTTGTAAACTCTTTTGCGGAGCTGTCAGCAGGAGGCCAGCTTGGGACACTTCCATTTGCAAGCCTGCTCTGCATAAAAACTGACGAGAACTCTAATACACTTCATGAGAAACAGGATGTCTCCTAAACGAGCTCAGGATGAAGAAGTTAATTGTTAGGCAAAGACTTGTTATTAAAAGAGCAGCAATATTTTTTTTTCTAGAGAGACTTCTTGGAAACTGGAAAGAAACCCTCAGATGAAGGACTTCTGTTTTCTCTGCTGAACAATTTTACTTTTTTTTATTCTATTGTAATTGATAATAATAAAATTCTACTTGCAAATTTTATAACTGCTCCTATTTTTCCTATGCTTCCTGACCTATGCCTCGACGACAAACAGAAAGTTGTATGGCCTGTCCGGTTGCCTCACAATCTGGCAGAGATGCTAGGAGCTGACCCAGTATCACCCACAGGTGCCTGCCATAGGACACTTTGTGTGCCTGATGTGCAGCAATGCACAACAAAGCGTGAGCCGCCGAGAAAACCCTACAACCCCAAATGTCGAACTTGGCAGAGTCTGACTCTGAGGGATGGCTGCGCACTGGGTGCCTATACCCAGAGGGAGTGTCCAGGAGCCGGACTCCACAAGAGGGGTGTGGCATGGCTCCTGGAGATCCTGGGGTGCACGATATCTTTACTGGGTGTCCCTCAGGGCTGGAGAGGGGGGCACAGGGATGCACCCAGACATCTGACACCTTCTCAAATGGATGAGGCCACAGAGGTTTGACTCTGGAGTCATGTCTATACTAACCAAGGAAGGACAGTGTCAGACGTGCAGGATTGTGGCTGGAAAAGTGGGACAGTCACAACTTCCTCATCATCTCCAAAAGGAACTGCTGGTAACAAGTATTGTCAGCAATGGAGGACAGGTGGACAGAGGAATCCTCTTCCTTATTGGAGGAAGACAAAGAAGAAGAGAAGCTGGACTCAGGAGGTGGCAGTGTCAGGGTTTCAGGCCAAAAGATAGCCTGGTCCAATGCCCTCAAATAGGTTGGGAAGGCACTCACAAAAACCCTGAACTGCTCCCAGGTCAGTCCCACAGGACCAGAAAGGCCCAGGAGAGGAGGAGGGACAGGCGGACGGGGGGGGAGGAGGAGGAAGTGGGTCATGAAGGACCAGGCCAGGTCCTTTGCCAGGGCTATGTGAGTGAACAAGTGACCTACCCCGAGGAGAGGGGCCTTGCATCTCATCCACCAGGGAACGCCCAACCACAGAGGTGCAATCTGGATGGTGCCCTTGGGGAGGACCTCCAGGTGAGAGATCGGAGCTGTAGAGGTTCCACAAGGTGGCCCCTATCCCCACCTACTGCGGGCCCAGACGGTTCCGAGTGGGGGCCAGAAGATCGAAGTTGATACTACAACTCCTGCTGGAGCCCCCAGCCACTCTAGACACAGAGCGTGGTGCCGATCAGGACCTATCAAACTCCCACCTCACCTGAGTGGGCACTGACCCTTGGACTATGCCTAGAAGCATCGCCAGCAGAATCCTGCAGCAAGAGGGATCCAGTGGCACAAGTGACACCAGAACCCCCCCCCGGCACTGCAAACAGCACTGGAACTGGATTCAACGCTGGAACCTGACCTGGCACCGCCATCCCCTCTGGCATTGGAATTGGCACCGGAGACATGCCCTGTGCCACAAGCAGCACTATGAGACACAGGGGAGGCTGCACTGCGGCTGGCAACAGGACTAGAAGGACCCTCAGATGATGTCACGGATGCTAAAGGCCTAGGGCTAGGACCAGAAAGGCCTCTTTTCTCACCTGGGCTTGGGAATCCAGTTGGGATCATCCCGGTCCTTGCTCTCCAGATCATACGACCACTCAGTGGATGACATCCAGAAGCTCTTCAATGGACAGCTGGCTCCACAGGCCTTTCCTCTTCAGGAGCTGTAAATGGCAGCAGGAGGGGACCAGGATGTGCAGGTGGCACTGTCCTGCTCACCGGCACTGGCCTTAGTGCCTGGAGCCGAACAGGTGCTGGACTGCAGCCCCAAGGGAACCACAGGCGCAGTGTATAGCTGTGACTCCACCACCAGGGGCATTCAGACCCCTGAGGGGGTACCAGACTGGGAGGGGTGTACAACCGGCCCCTTGGGGGGGCAGCTGTCCCACAGACCCCTCCCCCAGGCCTCTCGTCTTGGTGAGACAAAGACAAGTGGAGGCCTGGTCTCCCTCAGTACATGTAGTAACAGGGAAGCACTCAGGGGAAGAGCCCAAGGACCTTACCTTCGAGTCCCTGGTGTGATGCCTGCCTTTGAAGGTGGGGGGAGTCCCGTCACCACCTCATCGTGTGGATATCCAGGATGCGGAGGTCCATCAAGAAGCAGGCTTTGCAATGGTCCATGTCACAATCGCTCCAAGGCAGGTACAGCAATGATCACGCCAGTCCTGAATGCACATATCCCTCCCACAGTGACACAGACGCATGGGGGAAGAATCTGTTTTCTTGCCAGTTTTCTTCTGTTTCTTAAGCCCCTGGGATCTGGACATGATCGACTCATGGAAAATAATAAACATTAGCAAAAATAGAGCCCAGCGCCATACAAAGAGGAAAGAAAGAGAAAAAGTGGCAACGAACAGAACCGAAGGCCACGACGCAGTAGAAAATGGCAAATACTCCCACGAGGTACCTTCCTCGACAGCGGGAAGAACAAAACTGAGGAGGCAAGGGGGCCGGCATCGGTTATGGGCCAGTCCACGAGTGCTATGTCATACGTCTGTCTTGTGGGTGGCGCCATCTTCGATGACAGCCCCCTTCTTCCAAAGCTTTTAAAGGGATACACTCCCAAGGGGCCCTGGTGCCTCTAGCATAGACCCACCAGTGATGAATGGTGAAGACTGATTCTTGGAAGATTATTGTTTTCCAAGAGACAAAGTGTAACCACAAGTCACGGCTATCTCAAAAGGAGCCAAAGTAAGCTTTTCCAAAAAAAAAAAAAAAAATACAGGTCCCAAGCCAGAACTAACAGAACAGAGCAAACTGGCAAGAAGGAGGGGTGGAGGAACATTGGGGAAAAATCAAAACAGCCAACACAGAGGCAACAAGCCTTTGTGTGAAGCAAATCAACAAAGCAAAACGAAGGAAAAAAACACTATGGTTCTCAAAAGAGGTGGCGGGGAAGGTTAAGGAGAAAAAGGTGGCATTCAGGAAGTATAAGGAAACACAGAAGGAGCAGGACAGAGAACTGTACCAGTTAAAGCAGAAGGAAGTGGGGAAGGCAGTCAGAATTGCAAAAGCCCAAACTGAGGTAAAGACAGCCAACTCAGTTAAGAAGGGGGATAAAACCTTTTATAGGTACATTAGGGAGCGAAGAAAGTTGAAGGAAGGGATAGTGAGGCTTACTAAAGGGAAGGGAGGGTGGGCAGAGGACGACAGTGAAAAAGCAGGGATACTGAATGAATACTTTTGTTCAGTATTCACAAAAGAAGAGGAGGGGGAGGTACTTAAATCAAAGAATAGAAGCACTCTGGATAGGGAGTTCGATACCAGTCCATTCACTGAATAAAGGGTCCTGAAAGAACTCTTAAAACTGAAGGTGGACAAACCAATGGGGCAAGACGAGATTCACCTAAGAATTCTAAAAGAACTAAGAGTAGAATTAGTGACACCACTGACCTCCCTTTTTAACAAATCATGGGAGGATGGTGTAGTACCTGAGGACTGGAGGAGGGTAGATGTGATTCCCCTTCACAAAAGTGGGAGCAAGACAGAGGCAGAAAACTACAGACCTGTTAGTTTGACCTCAGTGGTAGGGAAAATGATGCAATCACTTCTAAAGGAAAGAACTGTTGAGTTCCTAGAGGCCAGTGGAGCACAGAACCCAAGGCAGCATGGATTCACAGCGGGAAGGTCATGTCAGACAAAGCTAATAGATTTCTTTGACTGGGTGACCAATGTGGTAGATCAGGGAGGGGCAGTGGACATGGCCTACCTAGACTTTAGCAAGGCATCTGACACAGTCCCACACAAAAGATTAATATACAAGTTAGCCAGCCTTGGAGTTGGTCCCAAGGTGGTAGCCTGGGTTAAAAATTGGCTGGACAACAGGATACAGAGGGTAATAGTAAACAAAGTTTACTCTGAAGAAAGAGGGGTTACTAGTGGGGTACCGCAGGGGTTCAATACTGGGACCGGTCCTCTTTAATGTTTTTATAAGTGACATTGTAGAAGGACTGGAAGGAAAAGTATGTCTCTTTGCAGATGACCCAAAGATCTGCAACAGGGTTGATACAGAAGGTGGGGTGGAGAGGATGCAAAGGGACTTGGCAAGGTTGTAGGAATGGTCAAATATATGGCAGCTTAGATTCAATGCAAAGAAGTGCAAAGTAAGGCACCTGGGAAACAAAAATCCAGGGGAAGTAAGCTGTTGGTTAACTAGGATCTGTAGCCTATGCATTAGGTAGGGAAATGGGCAGACTAGGTGGGCCAAGCGGTCCTTATCTGCCGTCAAATTCTATATTTCTATGTTAGAACTAGATTTCAAATAGGAGGCTTTAGATGTAGAATGCCTCTCAAGAACATTACTGGGTACTTCCAGCTGAGCAACCATACGGCCCTCTACAGGCACATGGAAAGGTGATACAGCAGTGAAGTGTACTTTGTTTAGAGGAATATTGCAGGCAGTAATCTGATAAGAACAGCAGGTATTTTAGAACCTGGTTAACCAGACGGGTAAAGGGATTCAGATGATGAGAAACAGCCCATAAATCAAACTGCTTCCACTTCATGGAGCTAGTATTCCTGGTGGATGGTTTTCGAGCAGCCACCATAACATCTGCCACTCTTTGTGACATCCCAAATTGAGCTATAACTATGTCTTCAAGAGCCATGCATGGAAATGGAGAGACTTCAGGTCTGGATGGACCAATGTGCCCTGTTTCTATGACAGTAGACCCTTGCACAGGGGCAGAGGTACTGGGGGTTCCACTGCCAACTGCTGCAGCAGAGGGAACCAGATCTGTCCAGGCCATAGGGAAGCAATGAATATTAGAGCTGTGCCCTCCATTTTCAGCTTGAGTAGTACTCTCTAAATGAGGGGAAAGGGAGGGAAGGCATATAGAAACCTCAGTTTCCAAAAGAGGGACAACGCGTCTCACCAGAAAACTCCAGGTCCTGGAGTGAGCCAGCAGTTTTGCATTGTGTGGGGATGCAAAAAGGTCCAGCTCTGGATGACCCCATCTTTCAAAGAGGTCAACCATGGAGATCAACAGATCTAACTTGTGCATCCTGGACTGTGATCGGCTGAGATTGTCTGCCAAATCATTTTCACGCCAAGAACATGTACTGTTGATAGTTCTAAACTGTGTTCCGGGGCCCAATACCAAACCCTCATGGCTTCTCTGCACTGCGGACTGGAAGGAGTACCCCCTCTGTTTGTTGATGTAGTGCATCATACTGACATTGTCTGTCTGTATTAACAGAGGACCTGAGGACACGTGGTTCTGGAAGGCCTGGAGTCTGTACAGAACAGCTCTCATTTCCAGAACACTGATGTGCATGGTGCTCTCCACTGGAGTCTACGTGCCTTGTGTCTGATGAGAATCAAAGTGCACCACCCAGTCCATCCCTGAAGCGTCCGTGGTGAGGATCTGAAGAGGGGAAGGGATCAGGAATAGAACCCCCTCAGCAGGTTGCTGGGTTCCATCCACCACATGAGCACTTTGCACACAGGGAAACGTGACTAGAACTATCTGTTCTAGGTCATTTATGAGCCGATCTCACTGGGGAATCCACATGTGTAGCCTGGCCAGTGGTACTATAACAATGGCCATGGCCATGAGTTCCAGAAGGTGGCAAAACACTCTTGCTGAGATATAACAACTGCCGTGCACTAACTGTACTTGGGGATTCAGATGGTAGGCCCTGTTCAGAGGCAGAAAAGCCAAGCCCCAGGCCTGTCCAGGTCTGCTGCTATATATATTGCAGTCACTGGCAGGGTGTCAACACTGATTTTGGTTTGACTGTCACACCCACAGCATCAAACAATGTCTGTTTCCAGCTAAGGATATCAACAGCTGGTACCCGAGTGGGCCTGCAAATGGCTGCTGCTATCACTGCTAAGCATTTGGTAAAGACCTGTGATGCACAAGACAAGCCAAATGGCAACACTCTGAACTGGCAATGTTTCCATTAAAATGGGAAAGTACAGTTACAGAAGAACTTAACGTAATAGTAGATCTTTGAGAGGATTTCTTGCAGCAGGCCATCACCAGTAGGACTGAGCTGCCAGGCGCTAGGACCACATGGAACCTTTCTGGCTAGCAGTCTACCAGAGGGGGCCACCCACCTCCAATGTTAGCAGCTGATGTCAGCCAATCCTATAAAGGTGAGTGGCTTTCCTCAGTTCTCCCGCCAGAGTCCAAAAGCATGATGCCGTAAGGGGGAACCGAGGAGTACTCCGAGGTAACCCAATAGCATCAAAAAATAAAAGCAGAAGGCTCACCCTTATAGAAGCGAGAGACAGAAGTGGGAAGGAGGGAGGGAAAGCAGGGCCTGCTGCAAGAGAGCCTCTTGAAGATCTACTGTTACGGTAAGATTCTTACGTAACTGTACTAGCTTACTTCGAGGGTATCTCATGCAGCAGGGCATCACCGGTAGGACTGAGTCCCAAGCAGTTCTGGCACTAGACAGACAGACAGCCGGGTGGTAGGCAAAAAAGAATAACAGCCTATGAAAGGAGGGCTTGAAGAACAGCTAGGCTGAAGTTGGCCCTATGCCGTGAGGCGATATCCAGACTGTAATGCTTGGTGAAATTGTGAAGAGTACTCCAGGTGGCAGCAGTGCAAATGTCAGCAGCTGACACATTTCTGAAACTAGCTACCGAGGTGGCCATACCCCTAGTGGAATGGCCTTTAATCCCTCCATAAAGTTCCGTGCCACACTTCTGGCAACAACCTACAAGACAACTGGCTAATCATTTCGACAAACACTGTTTGGACACCGGGGCACCCTCTTTCCCAGGGGCGAATGAAACAAACAACTGGTTGGACTTCCAGGAGTCCTTAGTTCGGTGTGTACAGTACCTCAGGGTTCTAAGTACGTCCAAGGTATGGAGCAATGCCTCTCCTTGATTAGAATGCTCCGGATAATAAACAAGCAGGTGGATGGATTGATTCAAAGTAAACTCCAACACCACCTTAGGAAGAAACTTAGGATTGGTACACAAAGACGCCCTGTCTTTGTGAAAAATCAAATAAGGCGCCTTACACATGAGGGCCTGAAGATCAGGAATCCTTTGAGCAGAAGTAAAGGCAAAGTGCAGTTACGTAAAAACTTACCGTAACAGTAGATCTTCGAGAGGAGCTCTTGCAGTAGGCCACACCATTAGGACTAAGCCACCAGGCACCAGGACCGCACGGAAAACTTCTAGCTAGCAATATATGACAGGGGACTGCCCCCTGACGTCGGCATGTTGACGTCCGTTCCTATACAGGGGCAAGGCCCCCACACCACTTCAGTTCCCCTGTTGGAGACCCTGAAGCAAGGTCCAAATAGGGGATAAAGGAGGACTCTGAGACCTGAAAGGCCAAGATGGAAAAAGAGCAGGGGATGGAGGAGGAAAGAGTTACTGCAAGAGCTCCTCTCGAAGATCTACCGTTACAGTAAGTTTTTACGCAACTGTACTATCTTACTTTGAGGGAGCTCTTGCAGTAGGCAACACCGTTAGGACAAAGTCCAAAGAAGTACTGGAAGATAGGATATCCAGGAGGTGGAGAGGAAGAAATACATCCTCAGCCGGGGGAGCTGGCCTCCATAAGCAGGCAGGCATAAGGAAAGGGACGCCCGGGCCGACACATAATGTGTGCCCGAAGAATACTCTTAAGAGAGTGGCCACAGCGGGGAAGACAAGTCTGGAAAGTCTAGATATATGCTAGTGCTCCATCACTGAAGGAGCACATGCCCCGTAAGATCCCAAATGAGGAGTAGGTATCAGCATCCAACTGAACCTGGGTCAGATAAGGCATTCTTAAGCCAAACCTGACCCAGGACTGGGAAAGGAAAAAAGAGACCGGTGACAGAGGCCATCGCCAGCCCCCTTCAAAAGCCTAAAGGTAGTAACCTCCCAAAAATAACAGAGCCTATAACAGGATCTTCTGGTAGGCAACACAAGGAAACCTTCAGGGAAAGAAGACAAAAGGGGAGGGGGATCAAGGAGAAGCCCCTCCTGGCTCTTGGCCTGAGAAAAATTACTCGATTTCTAGACAGAGAGAGAGAGAGAGAGAGAGAGCGAAAGCGAGAGCAATGAGACCAGATCTCCCTGTCGTCCCTTATGGAAAAAAAGGGAGAGACCGAAAAGACCAACACACAGTACTCTGTGCCCTAAGGAGAAAGGATACCACAGCAGACTGAGGAAGTCCCCGAGGTTGCGGCAAACCACCAGAGGAGAGGGAAAAGGTGGTTGCCCCGGAGTAGGGGAGTACCCTCCAAGGGAGCATGTCAGCAACTGTCCTTGTCATATTCCACCAAGGGAAAGGGAAGGAGTAGGGAGGTCCAGGAAATGGCTGGGTCCAAAACAGCACGACCATAATCCCCTCAAGATACTAAGGGGAAGCCTATGCCTGAGTGGCGAAGTTCAACCACCAGACAGGAAACAGGAAATCCCTGGAAGACCCCAAAAATCAGGGTGAAAGAGAAAACACCCCCTAAAACGAAGAGCTATGCCCCCAGTACGGAACCCTCCTCCCCCTTCCCTCCACCTTCTGTAAAGTGGGGGAAGGGTTCTAACTAACCATGGGAGGGAAAGCCACCCTCGTGGGCGACAGCAGGCATCAGTCTAGCAGACGATCGCCACACCCCGCCGCAGGGTCCGGCGAAGATGCCGAGGCCGAGAGGGTGGAATCAGCCGCAGCCTCACCCAAAGAACTGGCCTGGCCACCTGCGTTAGGCCCTTACAGGAGGACCGGCCTGAGCAACAGGGGTGGCGAGGCAGAGGAAGGATCCTCTGAGCCTGCTTCAGCACCACCCGCTACAGTAAGAACTGCGGGAGGTGGGTCTACTGGCAGCCACGAAGGAAGGAGGGCTGGCGTGGATGAGGACAGCGACCTCCCGCAGGAGGAAGACTCCGATTCTGTCATGGCCCCAGGAGGTGGCCACGACTCCGAGGTGGATCGATCCCGGTCCCAATGTTTTTTTTTTTTGCTTCTCTTTTGAAGATGAAGGACCCCTAGAAGTTCCAGCTGTGGTCCGGGACTGCAGCTCTCTCTCCAGGGTGGCCAGCTTCTTCTGCAGGAGGTGCATCTCTAAGACATTTTGCCATCTTTTCCGTGTGACCTGGTTAAACTTCTGGCATGCTTCGGTGTCGTGGTCCGGGGCTAGGCATATGACACACGTGGAATGGCCGTCCTTTTCTGAGAGCTGCTTTCCGCAGGCACGTTTGGACTTTTGGGTGTCTGTTGATGAATTTGGTGATGACATAAGGTTGAAGAACTAACTAGAACTGTTAGAACTAACGAAGAAAGAAAAACGGTGTTCAACTGTAGCTGCGTTGATCCGTGAAGCCTGACTAGCGCAGATTGATGGCGGGAAAAGAACTGAGGTGGGTGTGGGGGACCGCCACCTTTATACCAGAATGGACGTCGACATGCTGACGTCAGAGGGCAGTCCCCCGTTGTATACTGCTAGCTAGAAATTTTCCATGTGATCCTGGCGCCTGGCGACTTAGTCCTAACAGTGTTGCCTACTGGAAGAGCCCCCTTGAAGCAAGATCTAAAAATACACGACAGAAAGCATAGCTTGCAAGATAAGGTTGGTTCAAAGGGAGGCAAGGTAAGCTTTTCCAACTCAAAATTAGGGTCCCAAGGCAGGACAGGGTTTCGAATTGGGGGCTTCAAATGCAAAAATGCCCCTCAAGAATGTGCGAGACACATCGAGTTGAGCCACAGAATGCCCATCCAGAGGTATATGATATGTAAAGATGGCAGAGAGATGTACCTTGACAGAGAAGTACTGCAAACCCAAGTCAGAGAGAGACAGAACGTACTCCAGAACCTGATCCACTGGTCAGGTGAAGGGATCTATATGGTACGATGCAGCTCAAAGAGCAAAGCGCTTCTATTTCATAGAGCAATTGGCCCTGTTGGAGGGCTTCCTGGCTGCCACAAGGACATCCGCTACTCTGGGGGAGACCCCAAATCTGACGATGGCTATGTCCTCAGAAGCCAAGCATAGAGATGGAGAGATATTTGAGGTTCGAATAGACCAGGGTGCCCTGTCCCTGGGACAGCAAGCCTCTGCACAGGGGCAGGGACAACGGAGGTCCCACTGCCAGTTTTTGCAGCAAGGGGAGCCAGATTTGATGAAGCCAGATGGAGGCGATGTGGATCACTGTAGCCCCCTACATCTGGAGTTTTATTAGAACTCATTAAAGGAGTGGGAAGGGAGGGAGGAAAAGCATACAGAAACCTCCCTGTCCAAGAGAGGGACAATGCATTTCACCAGAAAACTCCAGGCCCCGGATCTAGTGAGAAGAAAAGCAGCAGTTTTGTATTATGTGGGGATGCAAAAAGGTCCGACTCGGGACAACCCCATCTGTTGAAGAGGTCTTCTACTACCAAGATCAGAAGTTCCCACTCACGGGCTCTGGACCGTGAGCAGCTTAGATACTGAGGAATGAGGTGGGGCTCTCGTCCACAGAAAGACCCCTCTGAGGATTCTAGGTCAACTGGACGGGAATGCAACAAGGAGTCTTCGGACTCTGAAGAGTCCACGTACAGCTGGTGACCGCCTGAGCCACTCTCCACTCGCCGAGGCGATCGGGATTGAGTGACCGACAACCCGATGGGGCAGACCTTGAGCCAACTGAGAATCCTTGGTTAGCGCCCCATTCTTCGGCTGGGGAGGCGGTGTTTCCACCACAATGGGGGGGGGCAGCCGGTTTTGACTAAGCCGTCAGCGCTGGGTCCTCGACTGGGGTACTGGCGGCGGGAGTCTGCTTTGGCTGTCCGGGCGACAGCCACTTAATTGCTGGTGTGGAAGCCAGCGTCGGCTTGCTGCTGGCCAAAAGGAGCTGTTGCCACATTAGATCTTCATAGCGCCGATGCAACTTGCGCCAGAGCCTCTCCTCAGCCGAGGAGGATGAGAAAGAAGAGCGGCGGCGCCGCTTTCCGCAATGGTGGGACCAAGACCGACGACATCAGCAGGATTCCCCCAAAGCAGAAGAGGACTGAGACCGAGACCGTCAGCAGTGGCCCAGCAGTGGGCCGAGGAAGGAGCGGGGGAAACCAGCTGACCATCCGGTTCAGGGTCCTGGGCCAGGGACTTCAGCTCAATGGTCTGAGGCAAGTCCTCGTAAGGCACCAGAAGTACCGGTGTCTGAGAGAGAGAATCTTGTCCGTGTCAACAGGCGTCTCAGCCGACTGGTCTGACGTGGACACTGTGAAACCATCGACCGAAGTTGAGAGCCGACGGTCCGGAGAACAAGATCTCTCCCGCTCCCAAAAATGTCGATGGTGGGTCTTACCTTTTTTTGGATCCTTCTTCCCAGACCGAAGGGTGTGAGACCCAGAAGGACCCTGCCCTTTAGTCAGGAGGGACTGGCACAGCTCCCGAAAGGAAGCCGTGTAAGAAGAGCCCAGTTGGAGTGGAATAAAGGACGAAGCCGAAGAGGAGCTCGCTGTGGCCTGGGCCACCTCCTCCTCGAGGGCCGTGAGCTGTTCAAGTTGTTCTGCAGAGCCCGCCCCCCGCAGACACCAGATTTGACCGTCGGGTACCATTTCTCCAGTCGCCCCAGCTGGAGTCAGGCAGCGTGGTTTTCGAGTACCGACGGAGAAAAGGACAGACATCTCAGAAGCCTGTGGATTGTGGTCGTGCCCGAGGCAATAAACGCATGAGGTATGGGTGTTGGTGCATGACTTCTTCTGCCTGCAGGGGCACCGGTGGAACCCGGGGATGGTCTTGTCCTCCATCGCAGCCGTGAGGGAAGAGGGTGAAGACTGACCTCGAACGAGTTTCAAAGTAAGTTTGGGAAAAAAATCCAATGTTTTTAGAGCCAGGGCCTGCAAAATGGAAGAGTGCTAAGGAGGGAACCTGATGCTTCCAAGTGGTAAGGAAGATCTGGCCTCATGGGGCGGATCTGAGAGTTTCATCACCCGGGTGGGTGGGAGGAGCCAGCTTGAAGACTTTCCGGCCCATCTTAAAGCGGCAAGGTACCTGCCCGACTGTGGATAGAACAACATATCCACGCCCCTAGAACATCCTATTTTGTACATAAGTAGGAAGTTGCATGACAGAGAGAAAAGGTACTCCACCACTGAAAAGGAATGCTTAGCAGCAAAGTGGGCCATGGAGTCCCTTAAGTTTTATTTGCTAGGAAATGACTTTGTACTTATAACAGATCACAATCCTCTCTGTTGGCTTAACCAAATGAAAGATTAAAATTCCAGAATCATGAGTTTAAACGTTACTGTTTGCTGTACTGTTATAGAAAAAAGGATACTGCACATGTGCTTAATTTCTGAACGTTAGAAGCTAATGTTAGTACAGAAGTAATAGAAAGTTTTGGAAACCTTGTTTGATAAAACAGGTTCCCTCTTGAGGTGGGTGTATGTGAGAGGGTTGAATAGGACCCTGTCCCAGTTGTTATGGAGAGTTTGAATGCATGGATCTGTTCTGTTCTTTACTTTCCTGTCTCTTGTCTGTCTGGTTGCGCAACCAAATTTTCCTGTGAGACCTAGGATTTGATCACCCCGACAGTCTCATAATTATTTGCCTCTCACTGTCTCTCTACCCTCACTTGCTGTTCTGTCTTTTCCTCCCTTGCATATCTGCTGGTATAAAATATATACAAATCATTATGTGGAAATGTAAGTGATATTGGGATCCCTTTGTTTAGAAATGTTATAGTGTTACTGTTGAAATGTATATAATTATAGTTTGAGATGATTGCAAAAAGCTATTGGGAACTCAAGGGGTTAACCTGAGAGCAGTTTTTAAGGCCTTTTTCAGAAGCTGTGGAGAAGGGGCCTCAGTTCTGGGACATTGTGTTCTTGCTGCACCTGCCTGAAATATACAAGAACAAAAAACAGGATGCTTGTTAAGGAGGGGGATTGCAAAGACTTATAAGAGACAGAGAGCTGCAATGTTTTTAAAGACACAGAGATTGAAAGAAAAACTCAGATGGATCTTCTCGGTTCATTCTGCCTTTTTAAACAGTTATTCTGAACAATTTTATTTTTTTATGTTACTGCTAGTACTAATAAACACTTTTTGCGAATTTTATAACTGCTCCTGGTTTTTCCTATGCTTCCTGAACTGTGCCTCGACGACAGATAGGAATGAGCAGCCCCCCCCCTTCCGTTTATTTATGTAATAAACTACACATATATTGTCCATCTGAACCAAGAGTTGACCCGGGGAGAGCAGAGTCTGTACGGCCTACAAGGTGTACAGGACTGCACGCATCGCCAGGATATTTATGTGGAGATCCCTCTCCATCTTGGACTGTGTCCCTCGAGTTTGGTGGGTACCAGGTGAGCCCCCCAACTAAGGCCCGAGGTGTCCGTCGTAAGGACATGCTATGGGGAAGGTATACAAAAAGGAACCCTCCCAAAGCAGGTTGCTGGGCTCCAGCCACCACAATATCTTCTTGACTGGATCTGATATCAACACAGGTTAATCCAGGTCCCTTGAGAAAGCCCACACAGGCGAAACCAGGTCAAGTCTACACCAGCTGACTGTTTATTTATTTTTGCACCTATCACAGCCAGGTACTGTTATATACTTATGTGTTTATAAATAAACACTTTGCTTGCACTGTATCCTAGTGCCGTGGTTTTTTGTTTGTTATTTAGTCCTTTTTCCACGGTACAGGTTTAGTAGCTGAGCCGCTCTTCTCCTGCTTGCAAATTTGATCTAAGGCATTCATGTGTTGGTCCCACTGGACCCATAGCATCCATTGAGGAATTCACATATGCAGCTTGGTCAGGGGAACTGTGACAATGGCTGCGGTCATGAGGCCTAGAAGCCTCAGAAAAACCCTCACTGGAACAGGACAGCTGGAGTAAAGAAGATGGGCCTGGTCCATCTGATGCTCTGCATTGTCTGGGGGTAAGAAGGCCTTTCCCTGGCTGGTGTCCAGCACTGCCCCTATGTACAGGAGGTACTGGCACAGGGATCAAGAAAGACTTTGGAAGATTGCTAGTAATGCCCAAAGCCTGGAACAGGCTGCAGGTGTGAGAAAGAGTTTGAAGGAGACCATCCCTGAAGGAAGCCGCTAGCAGCCAATTGCCTAGGTAGGTAAAAACGTATAATCCCTGCCGTCTCAAGGCAGCTGCCACCACTGCCAAGCATTTGGTGAAGACCCTGTGGGCCAAGGACAAACCAAAGGGCAGAGCTCTGAACTGGTAGTGCGCTCCCTGGAAGTGGAAACAGGAAGCACCGGTGGGAGGCAAAGACCTTGATATGCAGGTAGGCATCCTGCATTTCCAGAGAACAAAGCTAGTACCCCTGATGTAGCAGGAGCAGTAAACCCTGCAGGGTGACCATCCTGAACTGTTTGTACTCTATAAACAGGTTCAGCTGGCTTAAGTCCAGGATGGGCTGAAGGTCTCCCATCTGCTTGGGGACCAGGAAGAAGTGGGAGTAGAAACTCCTTCCCTGCTGACACTGCGGGACTGGCTCTATGACCTTTTTTGAAGTAAGGCCAGAATTTCCTCCCAGATAAGAGGGACATGGCTGTGAGGATACCAGGAATTGCCCGGCGGGCTTTCCTAGAGGCCACTCTATGAATTCAAGAGTGTGGCTGTACTTGATGAGCTGCAGCACTCAGTTGTCTGTGATGGTCTCCCTCCACCTGTCCAGGTACAGGGAGAAGTGACTCCCTACAACTACCTCCTGGTGAACAACTGGAGGGGGGGTCTGGCAAGGAGTCAGGAGGTGGAAGCAACTTCTGCTGGGGCTGCTGCTGCACCTTGGGTGCTACGGGTGGTGGCAGAGGAGGGAGTTGGGAGAGCTTCCCTCGCTTTGCACTTGCCCTGGATTTTTGGAGTGCGTTGGGCCAGTCTGCAGGAGGAGCAACAAAAGGGAGACTGCTGCCCTGACTTCGGCGGGGTATGGTACATAGAGTGGATGGATTTCAGAGACCGTCCCGAGGTCTGGAGTTTGGAGATGATATCCTGAACATCTCCCCCCAAAAGTTTGAAACCCCTGAAAGGGGCATCCATTATGTTAGACTGGACATCCTGCGTGAAGCCAAAGACCTGTAGCCAGGAGTGGCGCCTGATACTGATGCCAACAGCTGCTGCCCAGCCCAAAGCATCTACCGCATCATAGGCAGCCCTGAGGACGTGAGTACGGATGTCCAAGCCCGTTTTGAGGGCCTGAAGGGTCTGATGTTTAGAAGGGTCATCCGGCATGGCTAGGACTCCCTCCCTAGCCTGGTCCCATAAAAGTTCTGATACTGTACCATATGGGCCAAATAAGAGATGGCCCGGATGGCCAGAGTGGCAGAAGCAAAGGCACGTTTTCCCAACTGGTCCAGCTGGTGAGATTCCCTGTCGGGGAGGGAACTTAGGTGTTTTGGCCTCTTGGTTTAGTTATGCGCCACACTGATGATGACGGAGTCGACCTTGGGCTGCTCACCAAAATATGACTTGCCAGCTGGGGCTGTGGTAAAGTCTGTCAGCCTTTTTGGACACCACTGGGACCATATGGGGGTTGTTCCAAGCAGCCTAGGTAACGCCCTCATAGGAGTCGATAATCAGGGGGGGGAGACCACCAAAGGAGGGGCATCGGGCTGATGTAGGTAGATTGCCAGCCAATGCCTCTCACGATCTTGCTCCTCCATCTCCCACCCCCTCCTGGCCTGAATGTGCCCCATGATGGCCATGAAAGTGGGATCATCTGGGGAAGATTTGGGGACGTTGCACAGTGCCTCTTCCCCTTCTGAGGATTCCGGGTTCAGAGAGGAAGACTTACTGCTGACACATTCGTCAGCGTCGTGTGCGTCATTATCCCCACTGTCCTCAGGCTGACGATCGTCCAAGTGGCTGGCTGACCCAGCATCAGGCCTACCCCAGGAGAGGTGCAAGGAGCACTATGGCCTGGCTGAATAGGGGTAGGGGAAATGCGGCCCAAAGGAGATCCATGAGGGGTGGCCGGTGCCAGCCCTCTCGGGGCTGGGACCTGAGTCTGCATGAAGGACCACAAGGCCGAAATCAGACCACGGTAATCAAAGGGGGCTGGTTCCAGTCCCCCAGGCATCAGGTAATTGTGGACTGGCACCAACCCCAGAGGTGCCTGGTATGGATAGCCAGGTGCAGGCCCTACCGGCGCAGGGTAGGGGTACACAGGCACCAGACCAGCAGGAGCCATCATAGGGTACCCAGGCTGAGGTTCTATGGGAGCAGGTTGCAGCAGGATAGGTTGCAGTCCTGCCGGCGCGGATGGCAGAAGGACAGGCGATGGGTGGCAGCTGAGCGGGTAGGGCTGGCATCTGTCCGTGGGCTGTGGCAAAGGAGGAGCTGGCGCAGGTCCAGCGGGCACTGGCTGAGGCAAGGCCGGAGGGTGATCCATGGGTGCTGGCTGTGGAGAGATGGATGCAGGAATGGAGGGCGACTCTCCAGGCGAAGGCTGAGGAGAAACTGGGCCTGGGGAGGCACCGGTGTCCCCAGAGAAGGAGGAGCAGAACCGGCAATAGTTCCAGAGGATGAGACCAGTGTTGGTGGTGCAGGTGTCGGGGGGGGGGTTGCAGCTTGAAAACTGGCATTTGCCGCAACCGCACTGGCCTTAGAGACTCTGGCCGAGCCACCTGACTGTGCCTGCAAAGAATAAAAGGGCTGGAGCAGAAGGGGCTGTGGAGCAGGATATGAAGCACCCCGGCCTGAAGAGTTGCCGCCCAGGATGGAGACCCAGGCAGGTGGCGGGGCCATCAGTTGCCCTGTAGAAGTTAGGGCGTGCGGGGCCAAGGAGGTCGACTCCCAGAGGAAGACTGCTTTGCAGTCGAAGACTGCTTGTGTGGGGACTGCGAGCGGGAGGCAGACCGGGTCAGTACCGATCCCCGTCCCTATGTTTATGCTTCCCGGTAGTTTTATGCTGGAACTTCAAAGATAAAGACCCCAAGGACTGGGCCGGGGATATGGAGGAGCTCCTGGCCTGCAGTTACTGTTCCATCAAGGCAACCTTCTGCTTAAGGAGGTGGTTCTCCAGGATCTTCTGGTGGCCAGGTTGAACTTCTGGCAGGCCTCACAGACTTGGATGGCATGGTCTGGACCTAGGCACAAGATGCAGGCAGAGTGGCCACCCTTGTCCGGGATCTGTTTGCCACAGGCACACTTCATGGAATGGTCAGAAGATGAGGAAGGTTCTGAAGACATGAATCGTTAGGTGAGACCACCAAAATTCTGATGTTAACAATATTCCGATGTTAAACTAACTAAAAATTGAAAAATAATAAAGTGCAGTTAAACGCGAGAAAATGGCAGTCGACTGTAGCAGCAGTGGTATCAGTGGTCAGACATGCGTTGGTCGATGGAGGGACAGAACTGAGGAGGGTGTGGGATCACCCACCTTTATAGGATTGGCGGACATCAGGAGTTGATGTCGGAGGTGGGCGGCCCCTCTGGTAGACTGCTAGCTACAAGGTTTTCATATGGTCCTAGCGCCTGGCGGCTTAGTCCTACCAGTGATAGTCTGCTGCAAGATACCCTTGAAGTAAGATCAAGTATTTTCTGTGATGTTCCTGGATTGTTATATGGAGGTACGCATCCTTCATATCCAGGGAGCACATCCAATCCCATTTGCAGTAACGGAAGGAGACCCTGCAAAGTGAATTTCTTATATTCTATAAAGAAGCTGAGATCCCTCATATCCAGAACAGACTTCAGGTCTCCTCTCCACTTTGGGACAAGGAAGTACTGGGAGTAATATTCTGTTCCTCTGTTCTAGAGGAACAGGTTCTATGGCCCATTTTTGAAGCAGAGTCTGTACTTCCTCCAGCAACAGGGGCAGGTGCCCTGGAGGACATGTTGTCATAAGTTGGGGGATGATCTGGAGTGTCGTCCAGAAGTTCCAGAGCATGCCCCTTTTCGTTAATCTCCAGAACCCAAGTATCTGTAGCCACCTCCTTCTACTGGTTTAAGCAAAGGAAGAGCTGAAACCCTACAACCACCCCTGGAGGTATAGGAAGTTGGGGGTGCATAAAGAGTCAGACTGAGCAAGTGGGAGCGGATCCACCAGCTCTAGGTGCTTTTGAATGGGCACCTGGGGTAGTACCGGGGACTGGCAAGGCCCCTGCCCTGCTGTCTGAGCGCTGGGTGCTGTCTAACACCAGCTGACTGAAAGGTACCCCTGCTCTTACCCCTGGGCTGGGTATGGTAGAGGGAATGCACAGACTTAAGAGTCCTACTGGAGGCCTGGAGATCTTTAAAAGTGTCTTGCACCTCATGACCAAACAATTTATGCCCTCTGAATGCAGCATTAAGAATTGTTTGTTGCAACCTTGAGTCATGAGTATTTCATAAGACAGATGTCAGAAGCTGATAGTCTGGCAGAGGTATCTGACACATCACAGGCTGTGCAGAGCAAATGCTTGCCAACATCAGCTCCAGCAGTTAGAGCTTTCAGCAGCTCGCTTTAGGGTACGCTTATCATGTGGGCCTGGTAATTCGCAATACGAATGTCCTTTTGCCTATGACATCCAACCTCCTGGATTCATTATCAGGAGGGAGGCAACTGAGGTGCTTACGTGCCCTAAACCTGTCATAGGCAGCATTAAAGAGCTGGAATATTGCCTAAAACTAATATTAGTTTTTAAAAGCAGTCATCTATTACCTTCTATATTTGAGATACTTTTTCTTTTCCCTTTGTTTAATTAGAAGTTTGTTTACCTGATTTTAATATGTGTGATATGTGAGACAGCACTCTGCCTGGTACCTGACATCTGTCTATTTCCCCCCACTACATCATCAGCACTGTGACCTCACAGACTGTGACATCACTGCTGCTTAGGAACAGCCACTCAGTGGCTGCCAGGTCAGTCTCCTGTAATGCCACTGTCAGTGAGTTCACATCTTCCACTGGTAACGGATTGCAAACTTGTTTAACCTGTTTATCCTACCTTTATTTCTGTATTGCCATGCGTTGTTGTAATTTTGTCGTACTGTCCTTAAACTGACGTGGAACCTTTGTAAAAGAGCCTTAGCTCAAAGGTACTTGTAATCCTAGACTTAAATAAATAAATAAATAAATAAGTGAGTTCACAATGCTGATGAGGCAGTGTGTGTGTGTGTGTGTGGGGGGGGGAATAGCGATAGATATGTCAGCTGCCAGGCTAAGAGCTATTCCACACATCCAGCACAATGTTATCACAAAGAAGACTTTTTAATGAGAAAAAGGAAAAAGGAAAATACGTCAGAAATAAAATGTTACAATTGACTACTTAAAATTTATATTACTTTCTTGTCTGCCTGTTCTGGCTCCACTAGCTCTTTAATTACCACTGAGCCAGTTTCAGGTTGTGTGACATAAAAAAGCTTCCCAGAAGGGGCCAGATAAATTTTGTCTGTCATCCTGTGGACAGCACGTTTGTTGTCTGGTCTGTGCCAGGCAACAAAGGTAGCATCCTCTTTAAGGCTGGGGGCAGAGGAGGCACCACACTGGCAGAAGACTGTGACAGTTCCAGGAACTCTATCAAGTTCTTTTTGGTAGTATCCTGCTCCTCCAGGGCAAATCCCATGGCAGCTTGCAACTGCTGGGTCATGGTAAGAAAGGAAGGTAGGATCCTCTGCAGGGGACCGTAGTGTGTGCACCACAGAATCCCCACTGCATGTGAAAACAGTAGACTAGTGCTACAGTTATACTGGCTCTCAGCATAATCTTTAGCCTCATGCTCCTCTGCCTACATCATTAGATCAGGATTGTACTCATACTCATCATCGACTGGGTCGATGGCGAGGAGAAAGCACGCCAGTGACATTGACAGCAGCATAGAAGGTGGCTGTGGCACAGGAGTACCTTGTGACATCGAGGGGGGATTAGTAATAGGCCTCGTCAATGGGCCCCTAGGAACAGGGAGGCCAGGCAGCAAAAGTCTTATCATGTCAGAAAAAGATAAGAGGACTGTCTGAGCATCAGCATCACTGTGGTTGATGGGCAAGATGGGAGGAATTGACAGGGGAGGCTGAGTCCCAGACGTTGATGGCAATGCACTATTTGTAACAGGCCTGGTAATGCCAGTGCCAAGCCTTGACCTTAATGTTGTGTCGACAGTTGGCACTGCCACCAGAGCGAACAATGTCAAAAAGGAGGTCATACCTGAAGAGCGCAGGGGCGACCTGGAATGCACCATGGAAGTTTTCTCCTTTACTTTTTCCCAGTGCTTGTGGCTGTGACTCCCTGATGACTTTTTCTGAGATTTAGATGACCACGATTTTGTCGACTGGACCGATGCTGCTGCTGTCTTTTGATGAAGCTCCTTCTCTATTCTGGCTACAGTCTGCTGGAGAATAAACTTCTCCAAAGCCCCTTTACAGTATCACCTTGTTGCAGAATTAAACCCCTGGCATATTTCATAGGCTTTCACACTGTGGTCTAGGCCTAGGCAGGAGAGACAGACCTCGTGGGAGTCTCTGGCATAGTTCTCGTCTCCACACTCACAGTATCAGAAAAGTTTGGAGGGTTCTTTCGATGACATGCAGATTAAGTAATTACTTTCCTAGATGCCAAGGACTGTGTTGTAGAAAACACCTTTCTCCTGAGGGTGTCCGTCTGTCTAAAGTCCTGTGATGGAGAGTGCTGCCTAGTCACCCAAACTGGACTGCTGCCATTGGTGTCAGGAGAGATTTCAACCCCTGTGAGAGGTTGAGTCCCCCAGGAGACATAATGGGAGCACAGTACTGAGTCTGGAGGTCCTTTGGGACAGTAGGAGTGCAAAATGGGTGTAACCCCCAGGTGGCGCTGTCCCAAGGGCTACTACCCTTGCCTGCTTGACCACTGACAGGTTGAGGGGCCTAGGTTCTATTGTGGGTGCCTCCACCCAGAGGTCAGGGTTTGTTGTGGTTAGACTAGCTTGGTCACAGTCCTCTGGGACACTGAGACCCCCTTTTATTCCCTCTAGTGGCTCACACAGTACACAGAAGTTACAGCCCCAATGCCCCATGTATACACACTGTTTTCTCATAAAGTACCACTTACCCTCGAGACTGATTCTGCAGTACGTCTCTGAGGACCCCCTGTAAAATAAGGTTAAACAACATACACAGCAAAATACAATACTGTTTCCATAAGTACCAACACCACAGACAGTATATAGTATAACAACAACAAATCTGATTTATTTAGGGGACAGTAACATGGGAGGGGGCAATCAGGTTAATGGTGGCATTAAATCACAGTACTGTGCACATACAGGGTCTGAAAAGTCACACTCTGGGTACCCAGGTTGGAGGGGCTAGCCAGGTCCGTTGCCGGGCAGGTGCAGATGGATAGGGCCCTGTAGAAGAAAATATATGCACAACACCCAATTGTAATCCGAAGCCGGATGGCTCAGTCCATGAAGCAGTGAAACAACAAGAATTAGATGACACACTTGTGATTGAAAACAGGCTGCAGGGGAATACCCTGACTTGTACTCACAATACCCAAGCTGAGAACTGGATGGTGGATGTTCTTCTGGATTGCCAGAACAACAAGGCATGGAGACAAAGTCCTTGTGACTGGACCCCACTGCAGTTGATGGCAAACGGATTTAGTCCAAGACAAGCTGGG
This sequence comes from Neoceratodus forsteri, assembly GCA_016271365.2. Classification (NCBI taxonomy): domain Eukaryota; kingdom Metazoa; phylum Chordata; order Ceratodontiformes; family Ceratodontidae; genus Neoceratodus; species Neoceratodus forsteri. The sequence goes on along the minus strand of CM057450.1, from coordinate 1,271,100,530 downwards.
GTTTGCTTCCAGCTTCAACACACAGCCCACAGCACTGGGGATTGGAAATAGCGATTCCCCACAAGCACTACGCACATTCATATGTAAAAGGAAAGTACTATACCAGGCAGGCTGCTCCTCGATCCCGATCGCAATTACTGCAAAATACCCGGGAGCACACACAGCAGCTTCAGTTCCTGACAGACCGAGCGCGATTCAGCAATTTCTCCAGTCTTCTACAGGGTGAGCCTGGTTTCCACACTTCTAGTGCTTCTTTCTCGGATTCAGTCCAAACTGGCACTCACAAAGGCTGCAGACCGAAACTCAGGGCCTCACATGCGCTTCCCACGCGAAACTATACACCGCAAAAGCACACAGCAGCTTCTCTCTTCACTGCCACAACTGATCTGATCTTTCCAGTCACAGAGCAGGGCATTTCCTTTAGCTCCACACTATTCTGTTGGCTGATTCAGCTGTCACTCACAATAAGACTCCCTCTGTTGGTAGAAAAAGGCACCAAGGTCAAAACTACATTTCCCAGAGTCACTGCCCATACAATCCCCTTGTGGCTGGCTCAAATTAAGAGTCCAAGTTCTGATTCGTCCACAGGCTTCATTTTAGGGTTCCTTTAACCCAAATGGCTCAGCACAGCAGTTTAGGTCCAAAATGGAGAGGTAACAGACAAAGAGTCCCAGCTGCAATAAAGGCAGGTTAGACAAACTACAATTTTGCTAATGCTTTAAATGATTACAGGCAAACAGTTACAACTTTCAGATGGGCTCCCTTTGCACCTTCAGCGACCGCAAAATGGAGCGATTACTCCGCAGCTCGGGTGGGATTCGAGCATTAAATACACAGTCCCCCCATGCAAACTAATTAAGTCTGCAAGCAGACAGCTCTTAAAGAGACAGTACGTGGAGGCTCAAATAGCACTCACTTGCAACCACAGTTAAGCAGCTCAGACGCCGAACACCACCCAGGCTTGGAGCATTCAGGCAAGCTCCTGGAAGACTTTTGGGAACCCCCATTTGCAGGGGGGTTAGACGGGAATCTCCAGGCTACCATAGTTGCTTCTTTCCAAGCAGTATGCCTGAGAGGGATCATTACTGTGTCCATACTGAGAAAATCCAGGAAGCTCAGCAGCATGGTGTAGGGATTTGGAGCTAAAAGATAGGGCCAATCTATCACTCCTAACATCTCTCTTATGAATCGCTGGTGGAGAATGTCTTCAGCTGCTGAGAAGAGGCACAGAGAGGACTCTTTATCCTTTAAGAAGAATGCTGAGGGAGAGGAGGCTGGAAATTCACCAGCAGATGAAACTGAGGGAGATGCTTGAAAAAGCTCCAGATCTGTCTCCCTAAATCGGTATTGCACAGCTGCACATTCTCCATCCATTGGTGGTACTGCTGACAGCTGGCTCAGAGGCATAAGGGACTCAGCTATCCAATCAAATAGAGACTGCAGCACATGAGACGATAGCCTAGTGGGGGCACAAGTGGTCTGATGATCCATGATACTCATGCCTTTTCCTAGATCACCTGGCTCGCTCATCTACCTAGCCCTAAAGGAGAAGTGGGAAAAGCCTCCTGATCCAGTGGGACCAGCAGTGGCTGGAGGATGAGTATCCCAAGGTGGAGCCCTGGCCTTATGACTGCCTGACCCCTAAACAGTCCTGCTGCAGGGTCTGACCCAGATCTGGAGTCGATGCCGATACCAGTGACAGCGCTGATGTTAGTGCCAAGCCCAGCGTCGACACCACGAGCAGTGTTGAAAATGGCGCCTGCACTGAAACTAACCCTCTCTGTCCCACCAACGCTGTTAGCAGTGTCAGCAGCAGGGACAGCATTGACAGCCACACCAACCCCAGCACCTGAGACCGACACTGACAGCTGGTGATAACATGACAGAAACAGCATCACAGTTGTTGACCTCGGCAACGTGGCAGTTCGGTGTTGAAGTCTCTTGGACCATGGCAGGTGCTCTCCCAACTACCCAGAAGGGGTAGCAAGTCCTCTGGAAACCATCATCAGAGACTCTGTCACATCCCGAGCCTGGTGGGTGGAGGGAGAGTTCACTATCTCAACCAGGTCAAGAGCAGTGCAGAGGACTGGGGGAATGGTCCAGGGACCTACCTGGCAACCTCCTGTAGTGATGCCTACTCCCCAGGTCAGGGGCAGGACGTCCCAGCATCAGAGCTTGAACTCCGTCCTTCATGTCCTCGGAAGCAAGCTGGTTTTGAGACTTCAGAGCCGGGAGTAAGGACCCCAGAAAAATCATTAGAAATTTATTTTTTTGTGGAGAATTTGTTTAAGTGGTTCAGGTTCAAATGGAGTGCAGATCCTCGGCCTGCTGGTGCAGCGGTTGGATTTCCGCTTGCGACGCTGATGACCCAGGTTCGGGAATGGACCCAGGAGTTGGAGAGCCGGCCTGGGGAGAAGGATCAAGTGTCCTGGGGATGGCTCTCCTTCTCCGGGGGAAGGAGGGAGGGAAGTGTGTCCGGCACTTTACAGACCGCTGGTGGAGGCTGGGGAGGGGTACTGCTGCGACTGGCACCGTCACATTGGGGGGATGAGGTGGGTGCTGGATGTCATTGCATATCCCCGGCCCCCAGGATCAAGCCCTTAGAAAAAAAAGAAAAAGCTGGCCCCTTGGCATGACCCGCTCTGCCGCTGCCGTCTCCACTGCCTTCCGCCGGGGGGTGCTTCTGTGGCCCCAACCCAGGGGAGTAAGCAAGCGCTTGCCAACAGTGTCCGTTGGGAGGGGGAACCCTCTCGGTAGCCCCTCCCAGGCGGGTAAGCCTTGGCATGGGGGGACGGCAGGCAGGGCCGGTCTGAGGAGAACCGGAACAACTACAAAAAATGGAGTGCAGATCCTGTTTTTGTTTGCTTTTTTGTATAAGAATAGGAAATCCCTTGAATAGAAACCTCTGCCCATATCAGCTTCTGGGACAAACCTTACTGTTTGATTTCATAACAGCCCAGCCACTGATAGTTTTAACTGGTCCACCAACAAACTATGACATGGTTCAATCTTCCTGTTGGCCACTCCAGTGAATAGGAAATACCAAATCACACATGCCCCCATAATGCAAAACATCATGGACTGCATATGCAAATCACCACAGAATATAATGCTGGTTCAACTTTAAGCAAAAATGCATGGTGCCAGTGAATGCCTACCTAGCTCCAGCAGGTAGCTGTGTCAACTGATTTCCAACAACCATTTGCCCAATTTAACAACATGCTACTGCTGACATAAATTTGTCAGGTGCCCAACTGCATGAGCAGACTAGTCCACCTTGGACAGCACAGACACACCTAGGGCTGGCATCGAGTCAGAATGCCATGCTCTGACCTTGTGCCAGCAACAGTGTTCTTAGCTTGGGCCTTAGGTTTCTGGTTGAAGGTTTTTTTGGGAATGCACTGTGAACTCTCTGGAAGTAATACTACCACAAAAAGGCTGCCAGCCAGCATGAGAAAATCAACATCCTTTACCTCTGTGAAGGGTCATGAGGTCCTTGAGAGTTGCTCTACTATGCAGTAAGACATGCCAGGGTGTGTAATTATGGCGGAATAACTGTGCGGCTCAAGGGTGTTGTTAGGCATGAGGCACTTGCGCCGAGTGCCTTTAAACATACAAGAGCAATTATTCGCCATAATTACAAATCCCTGAAGGGTCTTATTGCATTTATAACATTCTTCCCCTACATATAAATGTAAAAAGAAAGAAGTTGTTTATGGTTTTAATCTGGAAAATACTGTTTAAAAATGTTTTCCTATGGCGAAGGAAAAAAAGTTCCTTGCGGGATAGCAGTTTCGAAGCTGGCAGTTTCAGAGCACCATGAAACTGAGCAGTGTGACTGCAGCTGTTCAGTGAGGGAAAACCAACATTTTATTTTTGGGTTTTCTTTGAATGTTTCTTCTTTGTTTTTTAGGCTTTGGAATTTGTACCATTCTATTTCAGCACTGGAGGTGTCCTCTTTAGTAGGCATTGGTATTTCGGAAGCGGAATAGTGGTTTTGGGGCAGGCAGTTTCAGAGCAGCATGAGAAATTGCATTAGTTAGACGGCGATGGTCTCATACTTTCATTGCTGACACTCTGTTACAGTGTGAGATGGCGTCGATACTGTAGTGTAACTGCATCCAATTTTGTACCCCTTGCAATTCCCATGAGGCCTTGCAGCACCGGGACTGATGTTTCACTGTATGAGTGTGGTCTGGAGTGATGCACAAAAACTAAATAAAGCAGTACTGAAAACAACACTGTGATATATTTGAAAAGCTGTAGTGATATCTTTGAAAGCTGACAAGAATAGACAGAAAACACCCAGTCTTGAGAAATTTTTTTTCCCCTCATATGCTGGCACGCCCCAGTCAGAGGCCCCACAACACACACCATTACCTGGATTCCCCATGAACTTACCATCACCCCACTGCACGGCTAGCGGCAGAAGCAGATCCTCAGTCGGGGATGGGGGTGAGGGGAAGGGAGGACCATGTTGCTGGTGTGGGGCCTGAGAGAGATTGGGCCATCATCAAGCTGCTGGCCAGGGATCTAGCACTTTTTTCTCCCATGTGGACACCGACACTAGTGTGTGCAAGCTTAGAGGCACGCAAGCAAGCAGAGCATGTCACCGCTGGTGCCCCCACTCTTTCCACCGCTCCATGTGCACCACCACATGTCGTCACCCAGGTGGCAATACCGGAGCTGACAACTGTCCCTCCCCAGAGGAGGAAGACAGCGTCCTTTGGGATGCTCAATTCTCCTCCCCCGGCCATCCTCCGACAACCCAGGCTCGCTTCCAAACCTGCATCGCCAGTGTCATGAGCAGAAGTGCTACCAGTTGAAGTTCTTTTTTTTTTTTTTTAACACTCTTTCTCTGTCTCGGTTCAGGCAGGATGTACCCCAGTTTAAGCTTCCTTGACCTCCCACCCAGCATCCACCCAAGCCGCACTGTCTGGGAGGCCCACAGCTTACCCCCTGCAGTGGGGCTCCTCGAATGGAGAGACTGATATCCAGCTAAGGCCCCAGCTGAGACTTACCCCTAGGGTGTCATCTGGATGGTGTCCAGGAGCTTCATGCTGCAGCTGTCCCAAGAGCTTTTCTAGCTTGTGCTGCCCCAGAGGATAGGATGTGCAATGACGTCCTGGTGATGTCAGAGGTGCACCCACGCCTAACACAGCGATGTCTGCCTATCCTCCAATCTCCTTCTCTTGCGGTCTCTGGCTCACCGACCCCCAGCTATTACTAGGGGTCAGATTATAGGCAAGTGCCGCAGCCCACCCACCCCAGATGAGGCTCTATGATGCCGGTTCGACAAATTTTTTGTCAACCGACATTACAGCGATGGATTTATGTTGACCGTAATTTGCGGTTGACATAAATCCATCAGGAGAAACAGTTTGCTGTTCATTGGGGAGTTTTGCCGCCCCGCTCCCCCCGAACATAGGGATCATCAACTCCGAGTCGGAGTTGATTCGGGGAGGGGGTGCAGGACCAGGGGAAAGAGTGCCAGGGTCCCAGGTGGACTTTTACAGTGAACTGTTGATATTGTCGGCATCGACGTGTTCGCTGATAAAGGTTTGCTTAGCGGCGGGCATACCCCCGGAGGAGGAGAGCTGTCCACTGGATGCTCGATCCTTCTCCCCCGGCTGACCCTCCAATGCTCCAGGCTCATTTCCGAACCCGGGTCATCGGTGTCTCAAGTGGCAGCGCTACCCCCTGCACCACTAGGCTGGCTGAAGTTCTTTTAAATGTTTTTGGAGGGCAGTTCTTTTGGTTTTCCAATGTGGGGAAGCTAGCTGGTTAGAACATTACAATCTATTGTGAGCTGAGTGGTTAGTACCTGTGAAGCAACTGGCTGACTGGGAGTGGAGCAGACTTACTGCATCCCAGCAGGGGCCAGGATATTAGTGGGATGAGACAGTATTTTCTGGTCAGGTGGTAGGGAAGTCAGTATAAAAAAAAATCTCTGAAGGTGAGTCATGTCACTTGTTTAAGTGCTATGAGTGTAAGTGCTAGGACTGATGTCAAAGACGGACTTAAGTAAGAAGAGTGGCAGGGGCAGGAAAATCTACAGAACTACTTTCACACTAACTTTACATTACACATACACTCCAACAAGTAAAGTACATAGAGGCTGTAAAGCAAGGAGGTTGGGAAGGTGGGGGTGGGGGGTAGTTGGTCAGCTGCAGGGTTAATGGCTCAGTCACATACCAGAGGGAGTTTTGGATTCAGACTAGCAGATGCCAATTCTGTAGGAGATTCATGACCCTCAGCGCATAGTTAGCTGCACTCATGGCTGAAATTCAGTACCTGAGAAGCAACTCAGCATGAGGACCACTTGGTACTGTGCAATCCTATTACCTAAACAGGCACCTCATAGCCACACTACAGGACGGACTGCAATGTGGGGCCTGGGGGAGAGAAGAGAAGGAATGGAATCAGAATGGATGGGACCCAAGGGGTAAAAATCCAGAAGCAACTTGCAACACAGGCAGACTTGGCTCAGGAGAACTGTTCCACAACGGAAATAGTAGTTTCTACCCTTGAGGGTGTGCCTCTGCTCAGCAGGAGATGTGCCAGAGGGGAGAGGGCCAGTTAATCTCAGGGATGAGCAAGAAGTGCATCACCTTCATAGGGAACTCTATAGTTAGACGAACGGGGAGGCCAGTGTGCCACTCTGGGCAGATGGAGAGATCCAGTCTTTGTCTCCTAGGGGCAACTGCTCAAAGAGTAACTCCCCATCTGGAGAAGCTGATCAGCAGGTAGGTGGGAATGCCAGGCGTTGTGCTACACCTAAGTACCAATGACCTGGCAAACTGTACCAATGACCTGGCAAACTGCAGCGCAGAGGAGGATAAGGTCAACTTCACGGAACTAGGAAGGAAGCTGACATCAACACCAGGTACAGTTGTCTTCTTGGGGGTGCTTCCAGTGTCCCATGCAGGACAGAGTAGAAGGTATAAATTCATACGAGTCAAGCACGTGGCTAAAAGGCTGGTACAAGGAGGAGGGGGTGCCAGCCCGGTGGCGCTGAGGGTTGGCTGGACACCTACGTCATGCTGCATGGCTGACCGGGTTTGGGAGCGGAGCTGGGGTGCCGGGGTCGGTAAGGGCGGGATCGGATTGAGCCCACAGGGCTGCTCTCCTATCCCGGCGGGAGGGTTCTGGGGTGTCCGGTACACCAGCAGCCCCTGGTGGAGACCAGGGGCGCTGCCGAGCAGTAGACAGCACGTAATTGGCATGGCCCGACATCGGCAGGGTTGCCATGCGCTGCACGGGTGTACACCATGCAAGGGGGGAAGGGAGGGGGAGGAGCACACACTAAGGGGAAAAAGCCCCTCTCACCGGATAGGGGACGGCTCCTCCAGTGCCATCGCCGCCACACGCCCAACGCTGGTTCTCCACCACTGCCCCTTCAATCTCCCCGGGGAGTCATAATATCTCTGAAGATGGCATGGAACACAGCGGGTGGTAGAGCGGCTTCAGCGAGTGAGGTAGCCTGAGAGAGTTCCGGTCGGGGAGGAGAGAAACAGAATTGAAAAGAAAATAAAAAAAAAAAAGGAGGAGGGGGTTTCACTTTTCAGTGGATTGGGGATCCCTCTGGGATGACAGTAGTGGGCTGTTCAAGAAGAATGGCCTGCATTTCAACAGGTGGGGAACCAGTGCCTTAAGGCATCAGCTAGATGTAACAGCAGGATTTTAAACTAGACAAGAGGGAGAGCAATATAAACAGACAGAACACATGAGCACACAATGCGTGCCAAGTTGGCTCCCTCTCAGCACACATAAGAGGGACATCATAGGTATCATAGGTGTTACAGAGCTTTTGGAGACTTTCGTCCATTTTAGCTCGCCATCTGTTCATGAATAACCCATAATATTTTTTATGCTAAAATAAGTATCAAGACGTGTATTGAATGTGTCCATGCTACTGCTAGCCACTACCTCAATCAGGAGTTAATTCCATATCTTGGTCACTCTTACTGAGAACCACATCATTTTTTTTGTTCTGCAGCGCTCATCCTCCAGCTGTAGGGGGTGAGCCCTGGTATAACAGACCTGGTCCAAGAGTACAAGGCCTAATCGTTCCCAAAGTAACATATCATTTAGTGCCCTGTAAATCACACACATATCCCCCCTCAGCCTGTGATATTCGAGGGGATATAGACCCAGCCTCTTGAGCCTATTATTACAGTCCAATCCCCTAGCCTCATTTATCCATCTGGTTGCTCTCCTCTGTACCCCCTCAACAGCCTTTATAACACCTTTGTCTCCTGGTGCCCAGAACTGTGTGCAGTACTCTACATGGGGCCTCACCAAGGAGGTATACAAGGGCAGTATCACCTCTCGGTTCCTACACTTAATAGGCTTATTAATACAATGCAATATACTACTAGCCTTTTTTATGACCTTATGGCAGTGCAGATTAGGACTAAGATAATTTTTTACCCTAATACCAAGATCCCTCTCGTCCTCAACCACTCTTAATACCATACTCCCCAAGTACGGGCCGTAAATTATTTTTCCCAAAATGCATAACTGTGCATTTATTGATGTTGAAGATTAGTTTCTTTTTGTTTGCCCAGCATTCTAGTTCCCTTAGAGCAGTTTGTAGGGTATTACTATCTTCTTGATTGCTGACTATGTGCCCAATGCGGGTGTCATCTGCAAATTTTGACAGCCATATCCCAGACATAAGTAAACAGGGAAAGCAGGTAAGGGACATTGTGTTAACAGTGAAAAATAAAATTCAGCATGATTAAGAGGACTAAAGGCCAGAGTAAGGACATACAGAGAGTATAGTATACACATGCAAGAAGCTTAGGAAATAAAATGTACAAACGGCAAGTGACAGAGTCTGCATGATGATTTGGATGTAGTAGCAATAACTAAAACACAGGCATATCAGAACAAGAGCTGGGACCTAACTGTTCCTGGTTATATTCTTATTTACAAAGGAGAAGTGAGTGTGTGTGTGTGTGAATATTAGCAGTGAATGTAAAAGACGCCAGAACGGTGTTGGGAGGACAAATCTGTCTCAGGGGGTGAAGGTGTTGAGTCATTCTGGTTGCAAATAACATAACTGGGGGCGAGGGGGGTATATAGGATAGGTAATAATATACAGACTACCAAGCTGGGAGTTAAATAAAGTTGAGGAGCTGGAAAGGAAGATTACTACGGCAGCTAGTAAGGGTACAGAACTATACTTATAGAAGACTTCAACTTCCTGGAACTAGATTGTGACATTCTGATGGCAGTAAACCAAAAAAAAGTCAGATGTTTATAGAGGTAAGTCGGGATTGCTTTCTCATGCAATGGGAGAGAAACAAGAACTGGGAATCAATTTTAGACGTAATAATGCCCAACCTGGAAATTATCAGGGATAACAAAAGTGAGGACACAACTGGACATAATGACCACAGCAGTATTAAAAATTCAACACAGTGCTGGATTCTTGCCAAAAGAAATCCAGTACTGTGGTACCGGAATTTTCGAATGCTGACTTTGGCAAACAGATACAAATAATTGAGTATTAGTTGAAGGACGTACACAAAATAGGGGAGTGAGAATAAATTGGGTAGCAGTTAAAGAGGCAATAATGGAAGCACAACAATGGGGTCACAGCTGAGGTCTTAAAGGAGGAAAGGGACCTGGGAGTTATAATTAATAATACTTTGAAAGCCTCTTTCGAATACAGAGTGAGACATGGGAGAACCAGGAAAAGGGTACTGCCACTTTACGGTCACTGATTAGCCCACACCTGGAGTACTGTATGCAGTTTTGAAACCCACACCTGAAAAATGACAGGGAGAGGTTAGAAACTATCCAGAGGAGGGTTATGAAAATGATCCAGGAGCAGCAGGGTAAGACCTATGAGGAGAAACTGGACAGTCTTAAGATGCATTCTCTGGACAGGCGGGAAACATACCATATTACAGGGTTGCAATATGATGGGCATTTTACAGTTATTCAGGGAACAGCACAACCTTAAACTGGAAGGGAAGGAAGTTAAGCAGGACATTAAGAAAGTACTTCTTCACACGGCGGGTGGTGGATAGGTGGAACAGTTTGCCCAGTAATGGGATCAATGCTGGGACTACCTTGGGGTTCAGAACCAGTGGAACACCTTCAAGGGGGTCACTTAGGACAAAAGGAGGGCACAGCGTGGGAGGAGCTCTGTAGGGGTCTGAGTAAAGCAATGCAGCACTATCAGGGCAGACCTGATTAACTCAGTCACAGTATGTCTTTTATGTATTTATGTTTCTACGTAACTACTGCTGAAAAAGATATTCATTAAAAGGCTTCTGACACAAGGTTCATATCTGCCATCAACAGGAAGTCCTTGTAAAATAGACTGTTTCTTCTAAATGAAATATGCCTTTATAAACAGATAGTATTTTGATATTCTCCATTTACTCACACTTCATCAAGGTACAGTATCTGGAAGTGGTTAGAACAGAAAGAACCATTCTTCATTAGAGATGTGAAACACAACTCCTAGCTACACTGCATTATGTCACAACACTTATCTATGAAAAAATTAAGTTGCTATTCTTGTGCCCAAGCCACACTACCCATGCTTGTCCCATAACAGACATTTCAAAAATCTGCATCCAAGCCGAATGACTGCTCTACCAAAATATCTTCAAATACAAATATTATGTATGACTTGTCACTTGGCTTCTTGACAGTTGTACTGCTGATATTATTACGATAACTAAAATCTACTTTAACAAAAGAAAATGATAGTGCGGAGTTCTCTACCACTGTACACGTTGGTAGGTTTAGCAGTAGCAACACAGTTATCTCATATAAAGATTGTTTACTGCAAGTTCTGCTTACTCCCATAGTCACTTGAAACTGGATTACAGCTTCCAATAATAAAGTAAATGCTCATACTGGTTTGATTTAATGGCAAAGGGAAACCTGCGTACATCATCCAACACTTTCAAAAACTGTACCTTGTTTCTTCAGTAGGCATAAAGAAGTCATCATCAGGTGCATCGATCCAGTTTGGTCTTCGCCGCTTGATCACTGGAATGGTGCCAGACTTGATAACACTCATACCAGCCGGCATACCTTTGCCGTTAGCCAAATAAGGGTGATGTGCAGTGTGCTGAAACACAGTAGTAAGGGTAATGAAATTACATTTCTAAGATGGTAGAAAAATCCCAGAAACTTAGCTGAATTAAATCCATCATATGCCTGTACATTAATTGCACATTACAAAAAATGGACAGGAAATATCCTGCAATTGGACTGGTCACTTTGGGTTTAAGTGTTGGTAAATACTGCAGAAACCCACCACAAAATAACCAGTCAGCCTCATTACTCACATTAAAATACTTACATCTAACTCTTGGAACTTTAAACTTTCAAATAGCAGTCATTACACGCACACTAAAACCTTTAACTAGGCCCTAGTGCGGTTCTCTTTTAATTTACATAGTTCCTTTGCTTACCATAAAAAAAAAAAATCCATCTCTTATCCTTACCTGCCTTGCTTACCATACAAAACAAAAATCTGCCCCCTTATCCTTATTTGCTTAACAGCATAATCTCTGCTCCTTACCCTGCCACAGATAAAATTGTGTGTGTGTGGGGGGGGTCTGACTGGGCTGAACTTTCTGGGAGATCTAAGAGAGAAGAGAACGGAGCAGCTAGCCTACACCAAAGAAGGTCTTTTATTTAATACTTAAAGTGGCAGTGTGGTTAGGTAGGTAGGTAGGTAGAGGTAAGAGGTTTTCAGTGTCTTGTTTCAATGGTTGCTTACCTTGTAGTGGAGGGGAACATGAACAAAAATGGAGGTCCAGTAGGAGGGGTCTTACACAGATGCTCACAGGTGCAAAGGGGAGCACTTCCAGGTTGTGATGCACTAGGAAGTATATAAAGGCACTTCCCACAAGTGCAGTGATGATGCCACAAGGTTAAGTGCTTAAGGGACTTAATTTAAGAACTGCTTAGCAGAAAGGGGGGGAGGGGCAGGCCACTCTGCACAATTAAAGGGATGTAGGAATGTAGGATAACCAGGAACTGAACTACACAGATTGCAGTGTTTGACACAACCCCACCACGTCGTCTCCACTACACTGCCCTTTGGAGAGCAGGCGGTTGCCAATAACTTCGGGAGTGACTCCCACGTCTAGGGATATTCTGGACAGGATGTCTCACTGGGAGCCACCCCCTATGTATTGTAGAGTCCCCAGCCTGGAGTTTTCCCACTCTCCTGGAGGTGTGGGCCCGCTGAGGCACCTGTTATAAAGTATCTTGGTGAGAAATGCTTTGGCCATGCTATGTGTGTCTCTTCATGGTAGAAGTCCCTGATCTTTTCCTGAAACCATAGTGTCTGTCATGTCATGGCACCCTAGTTAGTGTGCTGTCCTACCCTGCTGCACAATGTCCCATTACCATCACGTTCTTTCACTCCTTTGGCTCTGGGGGTAAACGGAGCCACCTTTGTTGATCTAAAATAGAGTTCTATTTCCACCACACCGTACACTTCACTTTTTCCCATATGGCAACTGGTGTGAGCATTAAACTTATCCAAACAGCAAACCCATAACTTCATTCAGTTGCTTCAGCAGTTGTAGTTACTTTTTTAAACACTGTACCTTTAAGGATTCACTACAGAACACACGGCATAACACTAAGGCATAGTTTCCTTTCAACCACAACATGTTAATTTACGGAATGGTGCCCACAGCGGAAGTTGCAGAAGACAGGTGGCCAGAGTCTTGACCTGCAGCTCCTCTTCAGGCCCAGTTTAAATCAATGCTCCACATCAGTTATCACAGTCAGTGTAATCACAGTTCTATAGGGGTACCCAACCAGCTGGTTGCGGGTTTGATTCTATCAGCATGACCTCATGACTTAGGTGAAATACCATGGAATACAGCCATGGTTGCGGTCCCTCTTGCAGCTGTGAGCAGGATAAGGACATAGGGGTGTATCTGGCCCTGTCAGGCACAAAAGGAATGATTGTTGCTTCTGGTGAAGGTCAACGAAGAGGTGTACCCTTCCTAAACATAAACATGAACTGAAGTGTATGGCTACCTTGCGTGGCCTACCCAGTTTCCTGCATCTCCATGCTGTTTGGAGTCCGCACCAATCAGTCACAGTAACAGTGGTTTATCCTTCACTAGTTACTACTATGTCCCTTGCCCCGGGGTTCTGATCCTCAGTGCCAACTGCTCTGGTCTTCCACAGATACACAGGCTCTGATAAGCCACTGCCCCTGCCAGATCAAGAAACTTATCCGCAACTTCTTCAGTGATTCAGGAACTCAGTACAGATGGTGCAGAAGCCATCAGGAGGCCCTCTTTGAAGGTAGACCTCCAAAAGGCCCCAAATGTCCCAAATTTCAGACTCCAGCTGGGGCCTGAGGCTTCAGAGACCTGCACCAGAGGAAGCCAGTGCCACCCAGACCCTGCCACAATTCCTGGGCCCACAAGAACCCCCCCTGCCAGTCGCAGCCGAAGAAGTGCACCCAGAGGTGCTAAAACTGGAAACAGATGCACCCCTATAGCACAAATACTTAAACATTATTTTAACCATACCTAGGTCTTCATAACTCCTGTTTTGATAACTGGGTTACAAGTATATACTTTATACCAGTGTTCAATCCATCTGCACACATCACCACCAAGTTTGGGCAGGATTGCAGATGGAAGCGAGAGCTTGTCACTTGCAGGGGATGTGGTACAGCCGTGTTCCAGAATCTGCGCTGGATGCATCGATGATAGTGTGTAGGAGGAGGACTGGGGCCGTTGCCAAGGAGGTTGCTGCCGTCAGGGCTAAAATAGCTCATTTAGAGCCAACGAGCACACTTTATTGGCCACATCTAAATGCTGTACCAAGAATGGTGACCCTGTGTTTGCTAGCTTTGCACCCAGACTTCAGAACTCCATTCCCTCCAGATTTGCTCCTACATGACTTTTCAGAGGTTCCATGATTATGTTAGCATAACTATCTGCGCCAGTCATCAGAGAACCCACAGGGTAGATGGGCTACGGTGGGTAAGGGTAGGAGATGCACTGGTAAGGGGCCAATCCCAGAGCAAAAAACAGGAATTGGTTTGTGCCTCAGGCAAAATCGACTCAAAGCACTGACCCCAAGGGGTAGATGAGGCACTGGGAAATGGCTGATTTGGCTATATCTGGCAACAGGACACCAAAGGTGATGTGGAACACTGTGAGAAAGAGGAAGGTAATAGTGCTGGGGATTGCCATACAAAAAGGGATGAGGAACTTGGAATGTGCCTCTAACTGGAAGGAGAGATCTGTATGCTGTATGCAAACAGTGAACAGGTTCCTGCTCCAGCTAGAGAAGCTCATCACAGCAGAGGTGGGGAATCCCAATCATGTGATTCATTCAGGGCACAATGCAGAGTGTGTCAAGGTCAGATTTAAGAGAACTAGGCAGGAAATGAGGGTAGCTACAAAGACAAACCTCAGATGTCCTACATATGGGAACTTTGTTTAAACAGGAGCAGCACACTAAGTCGAAGCTTGTTTCCAGATGTGACCTGGGAGCACAAGGAAGTTAAGTGACTTGCTCAGGATCACACAGTATGCACCTAGGCGGCTGTGGGATTCAAACCCAGCTCTCCAGATCTGCAGCTCAGAGCCTTAACCCACTGCGCTATACTGCCTCCATATGCACATGCATGTCAGGTGAAGGTAAGGAGAGAGAGGATAAAAATGGAAATTACGTACCTACCGTAATTCTTGATCTTCTTGGACGAAGTCTCCACCACTCATTCACACTAATGGAAGTACACCGGAGGTGCTAGGACTCAGCGGGAGAAACCTTTTTCAGGAGGGCCGGCGCCGAGATGGAGCCGCGAGGAAGCGGCACTATGAGGCAGGCGCATGTGGTATAGACTATCTCGGCGTCGACCCTCCAACCGCCTCAGTACCTTTTTTTCCGAGGAGGTGCAGCGTAACTAACCTAGAGAGGACTAACCTAAAAATCGGACATAAGATAGTCCGAATGACCCATGTAAGAAGGGTCAACAACAAAGTCTTCACAGCTCAGCCATTGAGGGAGTGAAGACCAGAAACAGAGAAGTGAGCTCGGGGGATGGTGGGAGGGCATGTGAATGAGTGGTGGAGACTTCGTCCAAGAAGATCAAGAATTACGGTAGCTACGTAATTTCCATATCTTCCTGGACATAAAGTCTCCACCACTCATTCACACTAATGGGAGAGTACCGAGCTAAATAATCCCCCCCCCCCACAACCGAGACGAGTGGCAGGAGAGAAAGGAGCTCACTTGCTTATGACAGAAGTACATTAAAGAACTGTCCTGCCAAATGACTGAAGTCGTCTGGCATGGACATCCAAGGCATAGTGCTTAACAAATGTATGCAAGGAGCTCCAGGTAGCCACATTGCAAATATCTGCGATGGGGATGTTACGGATTTCCAACAGAGATGCCGCGACTGCTCTGATAGAGTGAGCGTACACTCTGCCTTCCAGCTTGACCTCTGCCATAGAATAACAGTGGTGAAGGCATGCCACCAGCCATGCTGAAATGCACCTGATAGCAACAGGTTGACCCAGCCGGGTCTTGCTGAAGGAAACAAACAACCGTTAAGCCTTGCGAATTTCCTTTGTTCTATCGAAATAGAACCGCAATGCTCTCTTTATGTGTGAATGAAAGGGAAAAGGGTACGCTCCCCTTCATTCTGGAAGTTTGCAAAGTAGGTAGGAAGAACAAAAGGTTGATTCAGATGGAATTCTGAGACAACCATAGGCAGGAACTTAGGATGAGTCCTAAGAACTAATTTGTCCTTGTGAAATACAGTATACGGGGGGTCTGTGACCAGGGCATGTATTTCAGAAACCATACAAGCAGAAGTAATGGCCACTAGGAAGGCCATTTTCCAAATGAGGAACTTCAACTCGCAAGTAGCTAGAGGCTCAAAAGGTTTACGAGTGAGCATGTCTAGCACAAGGTTAATGTCCCAGGCTGCAACTGGACATCCAATAGGAGGTCTAGTATGCAGAATCCCTTTAAGAAACCTCTTAACTACAGGCAGCTGAGCCAGCAGCATGGAAAGTACCAGCCATAATATGCCGAAATGGCACAAAGATTAACTTTGACTGTGGAATATTGCAGACCTGTGTTTGATAGGTCTAAGAGATACTCCAAGACTTTATTCGGTGGGCAGGAAAAAGGATTCCAAGAGGATTTTGCACACCAGATAGAGAAACACTTCCATTTAGCTGTGTAGGTTTTTCTGGTGGCAGGCTTGCGCATGGCCAAAAGAATATCTGAGACTCTACGAGAAACATTAAACGTATTCACCTCTATCTCCTCATGAACCAAGCGTGAAAGTGAAGCGACCTCAGGTTGGGATGGACCACAGGACCCTGGGTCAGAAAGTTCGTCTGAAAGGGAAGCGGTTTTGGGGAGGTTTCCTATAGCCTGTTGAGCAGCGGGAAATGAAAATTACGTACCTACCGTAATTCTTGATCTTCTCTTGTATCTTCACCATTCATTACTGCTTGGGTTTAGCGGGCCAGCGCACCTGCTGACGGTTTTTTTGTTTTTAGAGTCGACTCAACAGGCGCCGCCGAGGACGACGCATCCGTGTCATAGTAAGGGCGGCATTAGGTGTCGCAGACTCCTCCTCTATCTCAGGTTCTGTTGGCCGGAGGCGAAAATAAAGTGTAAGAAAAAGAAAGTGAGGCAAGAGAGCCGAGGGATAGAAAAAGGAAAGGAAATAAACTGAAAAGGAATAAGCGATGGAGAATAGACAGAGAGAGAGAATTCCTACCCTAAGGGACCGTGAGGGCCTCCTTTCCGGGCGGCTCTAGGGAGGAAACAGAGAGAGGAGAGGAAGAAGAAGAAGAAGAAAAGAAAGAAAGAAAGAGGCATGTTGAGAAAGAGAACAGTGCCCATCGAGCATTGTTGGTTAAGAGGCATAGGCTCGAAACTAATAAGGGAACAAGAATCCCAGTTGTTAGGACTGAGGAGAGGTTCCACCGAACTTCCTGAACAGACCCAAGAGAGGGCAAACTCTCTGAACTCTCAACATGCCAAGTCCCTTCATCCTAGTTGAGGGCTCCTAGACTGTTCGAACAGAACCTGTTCCGGAAGAGCGCCCATCCAGGAAGAGGACTAAGTTCCTTAGCACCCTATTAAGTGCTACCACAGAAGAGTATGGAAAAAAACATGCCTCTCGAAGGCAGTTGGTAAGAAAAATAGAGAGGAACTTAATCCGACTTGCTAAGACAAGGTAGACAGAGGCTTGAAGCTGACAAGTTCAGTCAGCAGCTGGAAAAGCTTTGAAAAATAATGCCTGCCAGGGGGATTCCGAACTTTGAGGAGGCCAAGACAGGGCATGGCCACCAGGCTGTGAAACTACATGACCTGAAGAAGGTAAGGAATTGCCCCATAGGGCAGTCAGAAAGAGTTCCCTCAGATTAAAGAAATTCGCAACCGTAGTCGTTCCTCTCTACCTTGAGGAAAAAAGTGAATCCATTCAAGAGAATGGGAAAAAACAGATTTTTTTTGGCATAAAGGCCAAGGGAGGAGAGAGGAACGACGGGAGGGGGAGACGCAACAGAAGGAGGCCACTGAGGGGAAGGTGGGTGGGTATCAGTAATGAATGGTGAAGATACAAGAGAAGATCAAGAATTACGGTAGGTACGTAATTTTCATATCTTCCCTTGTCAATCTTCACCATTCATTACTGCTTGGGTGAGTACCAAGCCCTCCCCTTGACAAAAGGGGGGGTAGAACCCTGAGGGAACAAGACCCCCAGCCTCCTGTTGGTGAGGAACAGAAGGGGAAGACCCTGGCTAACACAAGGGAAGCCTAAGTGGGAGAAGAGCTAGGAGGTGCCTCCCGAGGACGGGGAGACGAGAAAGCCCTGCAAAAGCCTCCTAGCTCTGGAGAAGAAAAGACGGGTCCCCCGGAAAGCGGAGCGGATCACCCTACGCCGGGCCAGGGGTGACAACCTTGATAGACGGAGCCATGCTGTCCGCCTAATGCAGATCGGCTGTCCCTAAGCCTGGAAGCCACCTCATTGGCGTCATAAGATGCCCTTGCTTGGTGTCTTGCCAGCTCCAGGCCTATAGCGGAGAGGACAATAGCCTGTCTGGTTTGCTCCGTATCAGGCATCGATGCTAGGAGCTGGGAGAGCATCAACCACAGATGCCGATTGTAGGCAGTGTGGTGATCCTGATGAGATGCAATGCAAGCCACCGCACGAGAAGAAGAGAACACTCTTCGCCCCCACCGGTCGAATTGTAGAGAATCCAAATCTGGTGGGTGGTCGTGCGCCAGGCGACGGCACCCGGAAGGAGTCTCTAGGTACACCAAACCCGAGGATGGGTTGGGAAGGGTACCCAGGGATTCCGAGGGGGCACAATACCTACGACGACAGTCTGCCGGGGCTGGAGAAAGGGCGGCTGGCGACTGCCAGGAACGGATAGACGCCTCCTGGAAGGGGATAGGCCAGGAAGGTACCACCAGGTGCTGGGCACTGAATTCTCCAAGGAATTCTCGCGTCTCCCATTCGGTATTGTCTTACCTAACGTAAGAGATTCGAAGATCCCTCACCATCCTCGAGAAGAATCGCTGATATTCAGTGAAATCAGTGTCGGAAGAAAGATGAGCAAGGTGTTCCTCTCCCTCAGAGGAGGAAGACGAGGATGATGGAGAGCTCAAATGTCCAAACAATTCCTGTGGCGGTGGGGAGAGTCGAAAGACCCGCTCATGCATGTATCTAACATATGAGGGGAAGGCTGCCGCAGAACCTCTGAACTGCTCCCAGGATAACGGCCCCGTAGGACCGACATGGCCTGGAAGAGCGGGGGGTGGAAGCAGAGGTACTGGAGAAGGGCACCTATGAAGAGGCAAGTGACCTCTGCCAGGGCTCTGAAATCCGGGGAACGGAGCCCGAGCTGGCGGGATCCCGGACAACAAACCAGGCCGCAAGACGAGACCCTGAGGATGCGATGCCTGGAAGAGCCCAGGGGGGGAACCTCTCCTGTGACGAACCCAGGACTGCATGGGTCCAGAAGGGCAGTCCACAGCAACGCCACCGGAGGAAACCCTGGGGCCCAAGAGGGAAGGGCAGGGTTCGGCGCTACGGCTCCTAGCTACCCCACGAGGAGTGGCCGGCGGAGACCGGGGCACCCGTCCCCTGCCCCTCAACCCCTTGGACTCCGAGAGAGCCCTCCTCCTCGACTGCAGCGTTCCCCCACCCCGAGGGGGGGCAACAGCACCCAGAAGGGCAGCTGTCACAGGTCCCCTAGGAGGGGGAGCCTCCTGCTCAGTCCCCAACGCATCACCCCCCTGGGACCCAGGGCCACCCCTAGCCCGGGGACCCTCAGGGGAGGAAGGAAGAGGTGACAGCGGAATGGGCCCGCTGCACCGCCTAGCACCTGTGCCACCTGGGACCCTGACCCGTCAAGAGTCAGGGTGCCAGAGATGAGTTCACATCCATCATCGGCCTCGAAGAGGCGAGACCAGCAGGACCTCAATGCTGGCAACCCAGGGATCCCGAACAGCGGCGCCACAACGGCGCCGGACGACCCCCGCCCACTCGTGACAGCCAGGCCCGGTCCCGGCTCCCCTGCAGCACCAGTTAGGCCCACGGCGCCGCTCCCGGCGTCGGAACCCAACCCGGCGCTGCCGGGAGCACAGACCGGGCCCACGGCACCGCAAGCGGCACCAAGGGCCAGAGCGCTGCCACCGTCTCGATCACCGGCACCGCGGATCCGAAACGGCACCGGAGGGCGGTGTCGAGGGTCCACCGGTGCCAGGCCCAGGAATCGTGGGCCTCGACACCGTGGGAGCCTGCACCTCCGAGGAGGTGACTGCCAGGCGGTGACCCCGCCGCGCCCGAAGGACCACGACGTTTCTGACACCGCGAGAGAAGCTTCCTCTTCGGCAAGAGAAGAGGAGGAAGCTTCCTCCTCCGGGGATCAGACAGGCCCGGAGGGGACCCGGGAAGGGCTCAAAGACCTACCTGGGAATCCCTGAGCGACGCTGTCCTCGGGCGTCGGCGGGCCTTGCCGAGCTTGAACGCTGCGGATTTCGAGGACACGACGGTCCATGGAGAAACAAGCATCGCAGCGTCCATGTCATGGTTGGGTCCCAGGCAACGGAGACAGACATCATGCCGGTCCGAGCGGAGGAAATGCCCGGCCACAGGAGCACCGGACGCATGGTAGCGGCCCGCCGCCGATTCACATGCCCCGAACCCGGACATGATGCGAACTAAACAAGTAAAAAACACAGGAAAAGCACTCGCGCAGAATAGAAATAAAAGAATGGTCTTACCGAAATGCGCGTCGGTGGGAGTCTGAAGAAAACGAGGAGTCTTCTTGGCTGAGGAGAAACCCGATTACTAAATGCTACAGCGCGGCAGGTGCAGCCTCGACGGCGGGAGAAACAGAACTGAGACAGAGGAGGTGCTGGCACTAACGACCGCCCTCGCGCATGATGCGGTGTGTCGCCTCGAGGGCGCGCCGTTGGAGCCGACTTCAAAACAAAACTCCTCAGAAGGGTGCGCGCGCCCGCTAAACCTAAGCAGTAATGAATGGTGAAGACTGACAAGGGAAGATCCATATCTGCTGAGGCCAGAAGGGGGCAATGAGAATCATTCTGCCGCCCTGGAATTCCAGTTTGATCAGTATCCTCTGAATTGGGGGAAGAGGAGGAAATGCGTATAGAAAGCATTTTGTCCACCGCAGCCTGAATGCATCCTGACAAAAAACGCCATGTCCTGGATTTCTGGAGCAGAAGAGAGGCAGTTTTGCGTTGAGTGGGGATGCAAAAAGGTCCAGGTCTGGAGTTCCCCACTCTTTGAAGAATGACTGAACGACGGTTGAGTCGAGAGACCACTCATGAGGATCTGCCTCCATTCTTCTGAGACGGTCTGCCAGCTCATTTTGTACTACTGGCAGGTAAACCACCTGAATCAGAGCCTTGTGCTCCAGGCACCATTCCCACACTCTCATTGCTTCCCTGCATAATGGGTAAGAGTGTGCACCGCCCTAGTTGTTGATGTAGTACATCACTGCCTTGTTGTCCGTTTGAAGGAGAATGTTCTTGCGACAGAGTATGTCCTTCAAAGCTTGGACTGCATAGAGGACAGCTCTCATTTCCAGGATGTTTATGTGAAGTTGAGACTCGTCCTGAGTCCACGTACCCTGGGTGTGGAGATCCTGGCAGTGAGCTCCCCAACCCATCAGGGATGTATCCGTGGCAATGGAGATCTGATGTTCCAGAGGGGCGAAGGGGTATCCTTCCAGAAGGTTGTCCTCCTGAGACCACCAGGTGAGTGACCTCTTCAGAGGTTTCATCACCTTGATGAGAAAGGACTGAGGGTGAGTTGTTGGGGACCACTGAGTACTGAGCATCCACTGAGAGGTTCTCATGTGAAGATGAAGCAAGGGTACAGTGAACAGCAAGGATGCCATGAAATCCAGCATCCGCTGCATCCAGAGAGCTCGAACCGAGCCATGTTCTCTGATGAACTGGGCCATCTGTAAGATATCGCTCCTTCTGTCCTCTGGAAGAAAAGCTTTCACACAGAAGTGTCCAGAAGAGCTCCTATGAAGAGGAGCTTCTGGGAGGGCTGCAAATGTGCCTTCTTGAGGTTCAGCAGGACTCCCACAGATGTGAGGAAGTCTGAGGCCATGGCCTCCAGAGTCTCTTGCCTGGAGGGTCTTGCTAGAAGCCAGTCATCCAGATACGGGAATACTTGGATTCCGATTTTCCTTAGATGCGCCGCGAGAACTGCACAACACTTTGTAAAAACTCATGCTGAGGACAGCCCAAAGGGCAGGACTCCGAATTGATAGTGTTGACCCAACGCCACAAACTTTAGATATTTGTGGTGATTTGGGTGTGTGAGAATGTGCTGGTAGGCGTCCTGCATGTTCAGGGAGGCTAGCCAATTGTATTGATGAATCAACGGCAGCAGGGTACCGAGTGATATCATCTTGAACTTTTCCTTGTGTAGGAATTTGTTTAACTTTCTGAGATCCAGAATGGGGTGCATGCCGCCGGTTTTCTTTGGGACCAGAAAGTAATGGGAGTAGAAACCTGTGTTTCGTTGATCCAGCGGAACTACTTCTACTGCCCTGTTGTTCAGAAGGCCTTGTACCTCAGAAGCAAGAAGGTCTGACTGTGCCGCAGAAAGCCTGGGCTGTCGTTTGGGAGGATGATCCGGAGGGGTTTCAGACAGGTTGAGATAGTACCCCTCGCAGATTATCCTGAGGACCCATTTGTCTGATGTTATAGATTTCCACTGGTCATAGAACTGAGTCAGACATCCTCCCACTGTTGTGGAAGGGTCCCCCTCTGGCCATGACTTGCTGCTGGGCATCATTCATCAAGTCCGAGGTACGCAGGCAAGAGTGGTGATGGGTGCAAATGCCAGCCGCCGCCCGGGAAGCGGTATCGAAAGCGTCCATTGCAGCTTTAACTTTTTGGTTATTGGACTTGATACCCCTAGTTATGGTCTGAAGTAGCTCCGAGTTAACCTCCGATTCGGGCAGAGCTTCTACCATTGCATTGAGAGAATGCCAAAGAACATACTCATATTGTGAAAAATAGCCCTGGTAGCTGGCAATACGCATACTCAGGGTTGAGGCAGCAAAGACTCTCTTACCCAAGGTGTCTATTTTGCAAGATTCTTTGTTTATAGCATGGGCTGTAGATTCCTGAGGGAGGACAGCCTTATCATTCTCTGCCAGGACCACAGTGGCATCAGCAAAAGCTTGAGAGGCCAAAATGGGGCGATCCTTGGGAGGGGCATATTTTCTGTCTATGGACTTGGCCACAGAAGGGATAAGTGCCGGACTCTTCCACACCATCTGGGAAAGAGTCTCAAAAGAAGGCTGTACCAGAGGGGTTAAATCCACAGGGATTTCCGGAACACAAAAATATTGCAGGCGCAGAAGCTTCCCAGGATCTAGTTCCGAGGACCGGAGAGAAAGAGTAAAATTTAAATTCTTAAGCAGACTTAAAGGAAAGGTCCTCAATAACAGGCTCTGCAGGAGGATTGATCCCTGCCCCCAGGGCAGAATTGGCATCAATATTATCACCCTGCTGAAGATCTGAATTGGGCTCAAAATCATCTCCAGACAGTCCAGGACGGACTGCATGGACAGGAACGGAGTGAAAACTAGGAGGAAGAAGAGGAGGAGAAAGAATCGGGAGTCGAAAACCTCTGAGAACCATGTGGTGCCGTACATGTCCCTGGTGGCACAGAAGTAAATGGCACTGAGAACAATGACGGTACCGACACAGAAAATGGTGACACACATGGCTCTGACAGGGCCCACAGTGCTGCACTAGGCGCTGACGCCAACCCCGGCACCGATGAGTAGCACGGACGGCGCCGACGATGGCACCGACACCACCCGTGGCACCGAAAAGGATCTCAGTGCCAAGGAAGCTGGCACCATATCAGAAGTCTGAAAACTGCAACTGGAATGCAAAGGAAGAAAACTGGCAGGAGATAAAGGACCCCTGTGCAGCAGCCATGTGAGGGGGATAGACACCAGAGCGCGGAGCCGATGGCACGAAGAAGGCGACAGAAGTCCTAACTGCCGCACCTGCCAATTTGAATCTAACGGACTCGAAGGCCCCAGCGATGGACTGGTCAGCTCGGCCAATTGAGACAACCTCCGAGCCCACTGCTCCATAAGAGCGGCCCAATGGTGAAACTGCTCATTGGAAGCCCCTCTAATAGGCAGAGAAGGGCTCTGGTGTCAAAGAGGCCGGCTACCAGAGACAGAAACCGGCAATTCCGTAAGAGGCGGAGACCAGCTCCTGACCCTAATAATCGACCGTCTACGTGCAGACGTACCAGAGAGCGACCTCGAGTGATGCCGTTTCTTCTTCGACAGTGGGCCGAAGAAGGACTCAAGGCCGAATGGTGCTGCGAACAGGACTGTTTCTTTTTATGCTTTCCGGGGCACCACCCATCCCCCCCGAGCACTGGACCGTCCATTGTCAGACCCCCCTCCGGAGAGGGCGGCGGACCAGACCCAGCCCGGCAGACTGAACAGCTTTCATCTGAAGTCTCCCTACCATCACCTGCCCTGCTCATGGCCCGTCAATGGAGGGCTGAAGACTTCTTCTTGAACCAGTAAGAAATATATTAAAATGTAATTGGTACTATTCGATACCAAATACAAAATAATAAACTGAAAACTTAAGCTGCTAGTTTGAAGTTTGACTCCTGGTGGGCGAGCGACATCATCACTGAAGTGCACTCAACGGCAGGAAAAAAGGAATTGAGGCGGTTGGAGGGTCGATGCCGAGATAGTCTATACCGCATACGCCTGGCTCGCGGTGCTGCTTCCTCGTGGCTCCATCTCGGCGCCGGCCCTCCTGAAAAAGTTTACTCCCGCTGGGTCCTAGCGCCTCCGGCGTAATCCCATTAGTGTGAATGAGTGCTGGAGACTTTATGTCCAGGAAGATTAAGGGTGTTGAACACATGGGTAAACGGCTGGTGTGGGGGAAGACTGTTTTTTTTTATTGTTTTTTTTTTGGGATACTGGACATTTTGTGAGGGGCGCTGGCTGTTTGCTAGGGTGGGCCAGCACTTGAACAGGGATGGCTTCAGTGCATTAGGGCCCAAGTATGACTGAATTAGCCAAAATTTAAAATATGAATGGGAAGAGCTATCGCTCACGATGCCGGCGACTCGAGTCTGGTAGCCAGCTCGGGGCATTGGAAGGCCGGCCGGTAGGAGGAGGATCGAGTGTCCACAAGGCTTGCTCTCCTCCTCCTGTGGAGGGTCACCGGATGAGAGAGAAGAGGAGGGACTGCAGTGTCCAGTGTACACCTGATCCCTAGCGCTGGCTGGAAGAAAGGCGTCCGAGTCTGCCTCGTAAGTGGCAGGAAAGGTGGGCAGACACCAACGTGGGCAGTGGATGCGTGGGCCACAAATCATGGCATCATTGCACATCATGCCTCTCAGGGAAAGAAAACCAAGGAAAACTCTTGGCGGCAGGATGGCGCTCAGGCACTCACAGGCCCCTCACTTGACTAGCCGGGTTTGCCAGTCCAAATACTGGATCCAGTCTCACAGCAGACGATTGGGGGATGGGATATGCCCTGGGGGTATTGGCTGGCAGTAAGCCTCAGTGGATGTGGGGGTGAGAAGGCTGGGGACTCCAAGCAGATGGGGGCCGACCGGGACGTAGAGGGATAAAAAGAGCAGCCAAAAAAAAAAAAAAAATGGAATGGGAAGGGTACACAACACTGACACACATGAGAAGCCTTAAGGGTTCTTCCCCACCACATAGTAAATTGGGGTGGGGGGCACAAGGCAGGGTGAAAACAGCAGCACAGCGTTCAGGGCAGTTACTGAATTCAAGGGAGTAAGGAGCAAGAAGAGGGCCCAAGAGGACAGGAAAGGTAAAGGGACTAGAGAAGGGATCCAGAACAAAGGAAAATAGGGAAATTGCAGCAGAGGAGGGTGAGTCAACCAAAAGAGAGACAATGGGCTGGATAGAAAGAAGGCAAGGGTGGGCAGAAAGAAAAATTACTTACCATAGTAATGTTGTTTCTTCCAGGGGATCCCTCAGTATGCTTGACTAATGCAGTATGCCAGCTGGGTTCAGCTGCCCCGGAGGTGGAGACTATGCTAATGATGCTAAGGGAATTAGCCAATCAGACTGAAGTAAGAGAGTGTTGTGTTTTGGTGCTGCTGAAAGTCAGTCAGATTTCTCTGCTGACTGGACCGGAGTTCTCTCTTCATATCTTTGTTCTGAAGTAATTTTATCATACTTTTGGAGTTATTTCCTTATATTTGTGTTGGTAATTACAGAAACATGGTTGACACAATACCGCAACTGCGATTTAACTACTGTTGAGTGCTCACTTTTCAGGAGAGACAGGATGCAGATATGGGGGGAAGGGTCCTGAGCGGAGAAGACAGCATAAAGGTCACAGACAGCACCCTAAAAAGGGAGACTGGGGTGGAACTGATGTATGGAAACAGTTAGCAACAGTTAATGGAAGAGAAATTTGGGTGGGGCTGGTGTACAGGTCACCAACCAAACTGATGTTATGTACAGATTGCGGGGGATGAGGAGAGCAGTTACTAAGGAGGAGGTTTTACTAATGAGAAACTTCTACCTACCAGATACGGACTGTGAAATTTCATTGGGCGAAAGTGCACTGAGCAAGGCGCTGGTTGAGGTAATGCAAGGGTGCCTACTTACCCAGTGGGTTTCAAAGTCTACCAGGGAAGGGATTATACTGGACTTGGTGTTCTCCAGTGGAGGCAACATAAGAGGTCACAGCAGAGGAGCCCCTCAGGACCAGTGACCACAACACAGTGCGGTTTAACATCATGCTGAAAAACAGTGCTCAAACTGAAGGACAATGGTCCTGGCACTCAGAAGGGTCAGTTTCAGATAAAAACATATGGGGGTGAAAGGATGTTTAGGCCAAGTGGGAAACTATTATAAAGTAAATTGCCGAAAACTACTTCCTGTTACGAGTCGGGCAGGAAGGAAAATGAAACACAAAAGACAGTCAGTCCTGCTAAAAGTTCTAAGGCCCAAATAGGGTCTACAGTACCTGAAGCCCTGAAGTGGGTGAGGTTCATCTCCTACAGAGCCAGTGGGTGCACTATATCACACATGGAGGTCCCTGGATGACTCCTCCATGGCTCTGGACCATAAAGGAATAAAAACAGTGTCAGAACTGAGAACATCTGTGAAGTCCCAATGGCAGGGTGACCGGACTGTGACTGGTATATGCCTGGAGGTCTAGTGCTTACACCACCTCTACCATGAATCCCTGGTACCAAAAGTACTCAGCAGATGAAGCCAGGTAAATCACTGTCCTCTGAGGAGGATGTTAACAGAAATGAGGCGTAGGCCCCGGGCAGGTTTAGTGTTGGAGATGGGGCCCTTTAATGGGCTCTGTCTGTCTCCCTAACCACTGGTCCATGGCACCAACCCAAGCGTAGTGTTGGTCCCACATTATGGCCCGCAGCGTACCAGAATGAGGGCAACCTTTAAAAAATATGCCGAGATCCTTCTGGTGGCAGTTGAGGCTCCTTGTCTCGCAGCAGTGCCCATGCACTAAGGAAGGTTTAAACAGAGTTGCCTGACAGTGGCCCACCTATGTCCGAGGAGTCGCTAAACCAGTGCCCCAGGTGAGAAGACCAAAATCAAACGGCCCACTAGGAGACCTTGTTCCTCACCAGGATCGATACCCAGAAGCGGCTTCAGGGAGAATCCAGGCCTAGGGCTATCTCCTTGCTCCGAGTTGGCACCGCCTCTGGTGCAGAACTCGGAGTTGGCAACATCCTTATAGAGTGGACTCTCTTCATCACCATCTTCCTCGATACCACACTCGGCATCCGCATCAAGCTCAGCACTGTCCCTCCCCTCAGCACCGTGGTTGGCACTGAGATCAGGAAATGGCACCTGGCCAACATTTCTGCCAGCACCATGCTCGATGCTGGCCCTAGTCCCAGCACTATGACCAATGACAATGCATGGCCCAGCGCCGTCCCCCTCCTCGACATTGCTGGTGGCACCGAAGTCAGGAACAGTCCTGAGGTCAGCATCATTGATGATGTCGGCCTTGGTGGCAGGACCTTCCCTAACATTATGAACTGGATGGCCTGGTAGCATTACTGGCCCTGAATGCAGAAGTGCCACCACGGTCAGTGACAACAGCTTGGGTGGCACCAGGAGATGGCTTCAAAGGGTCCACTGGCACAAAACGGGTATACAACCATGGTGTCAACACCAGGGATGTCTGTCACTCAGAGCAAACAGATTGTGGCAGGTTCTCAGTCTACTGCCCAGAAGGAGTCTCCTGTCCACTCAACATTGCCACCAAGGCCTTTGAATCCTCAGCATGGTGTAGTCAAGCCCTTTACTTCGAAGGATCGAGAAGGCCCTGGAAGGGCCCAGTTTCCTTACATTAAGACGCATTGGTTCAATGACTGCATCCAAAAGTAGGGGTATCACAACCCCACTTAAAAGCACAAATCTCTAGGGTGCAGAGTCCATTGAGAAGCAGGCACCGCAGGAGTCCTTATCATGGCTAGGTCCAAGGCAGGAAAAATGAAGGTCATACTGGTCACCGGAGGAGATTTTCTTTCTGTAACGACACTGATGTAACATTGGGGTTTTCTGAAGAAGTTCTTTGTGACATCAATATGCAGCTGACTGAACATGACTGCTGATACACTGGCTGGCATAGTAAATAGAGCAGCAGCATTCGAATATGTTTTTTTTGGTGGCAGTTTAAATGTTTGCAAACCATATCAGCATTAGCCATAAACATTAGCAGAAAGTGATTTTGGCAGTGTTGCTCCTATCGACATAACTAGCCTCCAGTTTCCTGAACTTGTCTTTGATTTGTCCCACAACATTAAAACCAGTGTGCCTCATTTCCCAACCTTTTGAGTGCCTATATCCAACATTGCAGTGACAGAATGCTATCATGTATACATGGTCTGCCCAGCTAGGTGGTCTGTCCACTCTATACTTTCTCTGGACACCACTGCAGACTAGGCTTTGACGTGGCCATCCATAGACCCATAGCTGCCATTACTGACTGGTGTATGGTTCACAGCTCCTCTTAAGGGATCACACCAGTCAATGCCATCAATGCATTACCACCCAGCATGTCATTTCATCCTAAAAACAATGCTTTGGAGCATGTATGGTACATAGCAAAACCTTAGTAAAATATATAATTTGAAAGGTTAAAATAGGTATTCCTGGTGTGCACAGATCATCCTATATAGAAAGAGAGGTAGTACAGCATAATGCCTGTATACTGCTCCCCTTTGACTGATGAAAGGACGCTGTTATGAAAAATCTGTTTTTGTTAGGGCAGAACATGTTAAATCAATATTTTTGTGCCTGGTATATATAAACAGATATGTCAAAGTTTCTTACATCCCAGCCCCTGTGTTTGTTTAACTCTCTCCAAAGAAATCCTAGAACTGCCCTTGGCTCACTTCGCAGTGTAAGAAAATTTCCAGAAGTGCAGTTTTGGTTAATCACAGGGTGGGGGATGAGAGTCTCTTTCTCTGCCTGATTCTGTACATTGCCCTGCAGGTCAGGGTGGGACTGTGGTGACGTACATGATGATGTTGGCTATTGTGTGTGCAGAGCTAGAACTGCCTGATTGAACATTTGCTATTATGGTATTCTCTGGTTTGGCGGGAAGGGGATGAAGAAAGAGGAAGCAAGGGGCACATGGTATTAAAAACAATGGGTACACACTGCGTGTGACTGGACTGCAGTCTTTTTTTTTTTTTGCTGGGGCAGGAAGCAATGTGGGAGCAGGATAAATACGCAATAATCAGAGTATTTCTTGTCTTGCATTTTTCCTGTATAACTGATCAAAATTGACCATTATTATTGCGGGCTAGTGCAACCATCTGTGGGCTAGTGCGATTTTTAATCAACTTGTCCAGCTGGCTAGTGCAAAAAAAAGTTAAGGTTGACCCTTGTATATATATGTGCTATGCTTTACTGCTTCAACTTATTGGAGATACAGGCTCTTAGCCGTCTGTATTAGTCTTCCCACCCTACCAGCTAGAAGCCAGATTTTTCTGTTTCGTGGGTTGACAGATACTGTGGTTGACTACAAGTGTTGTGAGAAGGATGAACACATTAAAGGTGATTCACTCACAAGTCTGATAAGAATGTTTTCTGCTTAATCTCTGTAACAATGCTAACCTGTTTTTTCATGTTCTGTGGTAATTCCTTGTGTTCTGCGTATAACCTTATTCCTGGATATGTGCACTGAGTTTGCCTGAGCTACCAGTTCCCTGTGTTGTGTAATGTTAAAGTCTCCTCTTACACTCAAGGGGGGAGAAGGGGTACTCAGAGTCATAGAGAGACGGTGAAACAATTCTGGGTTTGTCATCGTTTGGGCCCCAAATGGAGGCCACCGTATAGGTCTCCTCTCCTCTCCTACCTTGCTAACAAGGATCAGGTTATCTCCCCTGTTGATCAGAAAAGTGAGACAGGACTGTAGCCTGAAGGTCTGGTTGGAGCCAAGTAGCAACCCCTCTCGCTTTCGTGGCGAAGCATGTTGACCTTAACTGCCCACTCAAGCTTTACCCAGTTTCTCAACATCTACTCCAACAGTGTGGGTTTTCGGCAGCACCACTATGTCCCCTTTGGACTTCTTAATTTGCATCCAGACCTTTTTTCCTTTTAATCACAATCTTCAACCATTCACAAGTCTTCAGCCATGGTGGTTTAAACAAGAAAAGCTTTGCATGCATACCCTAACCAGAGAGCACCCCCGCTGCCCGCTCCACTGATACTGCAGGTTTCAATACATTTTTTTACATAACCAGAAAAAAGCTACCCCTGCCCGCCCTACCAAAGCACACTCAAGTAAGATAATGGTAAACAGGTATGCAAATAGTTTATGTGTGTCAGTTTCATTCTTAACGTTAAGCAGTGTAAAATTCAAGCTAAACCAATGTAGTGAAACCTTCCTTGCCTCCACTCCCAAAGCATAACCATGACCCAACCCCCCAACCAGACTAGTACTGTAACAACATATCAAAGTAACCCCTTTACCTCCCCCCCTTTTGCAGGCTCTCTGCAGAAGACCCAAAAGAGACAAACTTGTCTCGTTACCCGTGTGTCCTCCCTCTCCGGGACCCCAGGAGTCCACACATCTCTACTCACCTCGTGGAAGGAGTCAGCTGAGCTCATATGCTCCTCGAGGTATGAGTGAGCCATATGGCCCTTCTGCCTTTGAATCATACATCTTACATTCTCAAAATGAGTGTTGAGGGAACATGTAGTAACAAACTATCTAAACCATTCAAAACATTTTTGTGAAAGCAGCAGTCCCCATGAAAGTGTCCAAAAGCATGTTGAACCCCCTAATAATTTTCACTGTGTGGGAGTAAGCTATTACAGGGACGAGTCTATGAAACATATATATAGGTACACGCATTAGAGTTCTCAGGGCTTATTCATGCCGCATGCAAAAATGTTTATATTTCTGTTCTGTCGGATAGCATGTGTAACCCCCCTGCAAATGGGGGTTCCCAAAAGACTTCCAGGAGCTTGCTTGAATGCTCCAAGCCTGAATGGTGTTTGGCGTTTAAGCCATTTATCAGTGAGTGTTTTTAGAACCTCTGGTACTGTCTCTTTAAGAGCTGTCTGCTTGCAGACATAATTAGTTTGTATGGGGGACTGTGTGTTTATTTGATTGAGTACCACTCAAGCTGCTGCCAATTCACTCCATTTTTGCAGTCACTAGGAGTGCAAAGGGAACCTATCTGAAAGATGTAACTGTTTGCCAGAAACCATTTAGAGTAATAATGAAAATACAGTTTGTCTAACCTGCTTTCTTTGCAGTCAGAACAGTGTCTGCCTAGTTCCCCATTCTGGTTTTGAACTGCTGAACTGGACCAATCAGTGTGGGTAAGCTTGCTCTAAAATGGTGCCTTGACGAATCAGAACTTGGACTCATAATCTGAGCCAGACACAGAGAGGATTGTATGGGCAGTGACTCTGGGAGATGTAGTTTTAGACTTCAGCGCCTTTTTGGACCAACAGCAGCAGTCTATTGTGAGTGACAGCCAATCCAGTCAAGAACTGGGAGGAACTCAAAGGAAGTGCCGGTTTTGTCTGTTGGAGTTTCAGTTTAGATCTGGCAGTGAAGGGAAAGAAACCCTGTGCTCCTTCAGTGCACAGTTTCAGTCAAAAAAGCGTGTAAGGCCCAGAGTTCGGTCTGCAGCTTGTGTAACTGCTTGTTAGGACTGAATCCGTCCTGTGAAAAGAATCAAAGGATCTCTGAAGAGTAGAAACCAGGCTCACCCTGTAGAAGACTGGAGAAATTGTTGAATTGCACTCTGTCTGTCAGGAACTGAATCTGCTGTGTGTTCTCCCGGGTATTGTGCAGTAATTGCGATCGGGATAGAGAAGCAGCCTACCTGGTATAGTACTTTCTTTTTTACCATATAAATGTGTGAAGAGTCTCGTGGAGCTCAAGAGTAGCCCTGCTGACGTTGAAGGACCCTATCTTGTTTGGAGGTCGTGAGTACTAATTCAGGGTCACTCCCTGTTGAATTGCCACATTAAATCCAACTGGAATCACTGTACTGCTGACTGTTTAAACTAATTTTCTTTTCACTGTGTGAAGGGCCCCTACCAGCTGCCACGGTTTGGACTAGCCACTAGGGCTTGGGTACCCAGGGACAGTAACTGTAGAGGGATAGGCCTATGCACAGAGCCATAGGTAGATAGTAAAGTGATAAGCTAATTAACCTGATTTCCCCTGTCCTTGTTATATTCCCCTAAATAAATCCGAGCTGCTTGTTTCAGCAAGTTATACTGCCTGGGTATTTGTCTATGTTAAAGTATTGTACTGTGATTGTTGCACTGTATCTTATTGTACAGGAGGTCCCAGTGCCTGAACCACCCCTGGGGGTAAGTGTATACTGTGAAAGGTAATTCCGATATATTGTGTGGGCCACTAGTGGGAAGAAGGGGTTGCAGTGTCCCAGAGGGCTGTGACCAAGTAAGTTTAACTATTGCAAACCCTGACCTCTGGGTGGAGGCACCCGCCATTGGATCCAGGCCCCTCAACCTGTTAGTGGCAAATCAGGCAGGGTAGTAGCCCCTGGGATAGCGCCATCTAGGGGTTACATCTTGGAGGCTCATCGCTGGGATTGTGTGTCCTCTAGTGGCCATATTTATGAACCACTGTTAAGAAAAAAAAATGGGTACCCCGACAGAAGTGGCTGTGCACCGGCTGGTGGAGTGGTGTACTGGGGAGGAGATTGACCCCCAAAATGCTATGCTTATCCTGGACATCCCCTGGGTATCAATACGGACACTGTACAGGGAGTACTTTCCAAGGTGGAAGGTTTACAAAACCCTGTGGTGGTGGGTCGGCATGCTAATCTGCTCACCCACACTTTCCTGGCCCTAGTAGAGTTTAAGATTCCACAGATAGCTCAAAGTGCCACAGACCATTACCCCAGAGGGAGCCCTCACTGCCTGGAGAGTGATAACTAAGTACAGTAAAGACCGGTGGGAATGAGCCCCCACCACTGTCTGAAACTTTTGAGGAGAAATTTGCTAAATGGTTGCTGGGGAAGGAAAACTATGGAGGACTTGAAGAAACTATTCTTGCCACCGAGGTGTTCCTCCCCAACACCCTCTCCCGCTCCAGTACCCGTAATGGTGGCTGAACCAATGCAGACTCTATTTCTGCACCTGCCATTAGTCACGACTCTTACCGAAGGTTGAGGATCTTCTCTGACCTCCCACCCCAAGGGAGGATGACTGGGAGACCTGGATAGACTATGTTGCCCCCCAAGTGCTAGAATGGCAATGCTCGGAAGCCGAAAAGCGAAAGAGGGTTAGTGAGAGCATCCGAGGTCCTGCCCTGGCTACCATCCGTGCTAAACGGGCCAGTAACCCTGAAGTGACTGCACAGGCCTATCTTGAGGCCTTGGAGAATGTGTATGGGAGCCCAGATTCTGATGAGGATCTATGGTGGAGATTAAGAAATGCACAACAGTACCAAGGGGAGTTGTTGTCTGTGTATGTATCTCGGCTGGAAAAATTGTTGCAAGAATGCCTCAGAAAGGGTAGTTTGCCAGCGATTGAACTGGACCGAACCAGGTTGGACAGGATCCTTAAGTCTGCCCCTTCTCAGAACTGCTGTTGCTTCAGTTACGCCTGGCAAATCGACTGGAATCCCCACCCTCCTATGATGAGTTAATGAGAGAAATTTGAGGAGTTGAGAAAAGGCAACCTCGGGAGGGACCTGCACCAATAGCTGCGGCTACGACCCGAGTGACTGAAGGTGGCCCATCAAGTGAAGTTCAGGGGCAGAGGTTGGCAGTCAATGAGTGCTCTGACAAGGAAAAAGATATGCCACAATGGGGCGAACTGTTGAGAGAGATCCGGGAATTCAAAAACAGTCCCTTTGAAGGCCATGCCTGCAAGTAGGCCTGACCTATATCCGACTGCATCTGCTATGGGGTGGGGGTACCCACCCATGTATCTCCTGCTGATAACAGCTCCAAACTCAATTCCTTGACCATGGAAGTGGAGAAACTGACGAGATGTCTCCAAATGCCTATTGCGCCGCAGACAGAGATGGCACCAAGGTTTCCAGTTAGTAATACCCCCGCCCTGGCTCCCAGTGTGGCGCCTCGGCCAGCTCAAACTCCAGAAAGTATGTTTGTATAATTGTGGGAAGGATGGGCACATGAAAAGGGAATGCCGGTCCCAAAAGACACTGACAAAGTTGCATATAGGCTACAAGGAGAGCTTGGAGAACAAATCAGTGGTTAAGAGGTGCAGAAATGATCCCAGTGAGGGCACCAAAATGCTAACTCACGTCCTTTTGTGGCAAGGTCAGTTGCCCAGGCCCCACTATCGCCTCTCCAGACTGGTCCAGAATAGTGGGTCCCTCCATGGAGACCACTGTAAAGGTAAATGGAGTGTCTACAAGAGCTGTATTAGACAGTGGCTCCCAAGTGACAATTATGTTCCAGGATTGGTATCAGAAGCATTTGTCAGGCGTGCCCTTACAACCATTAGAAGGACTGCATGTATGGGGTTAAGTGAGAGGCCTACCCTATTCGGGTATATCCGAATTTGGCTGTCTTTCCCCACCTCCGTGGCTGGAGTGGCCGAACAAGTAGAGACTCTAGCCTTAGTGTGTCCCCCACTGGACTGTATGATGGTGTCCCTTTGTTGATTGGAACAAATGCTCATATGTTCGGAAGGCTGGCACAGTTGTGTTATGAAAACAGGGTCAAAACTAGTAGAGCTTTAAGAGTTCCAGCTTTAATTAAGAAGGCCTATGAGGCACAGAGAGATGCTGAAAAAATAGAACCAGAGGAACCGGTCGGAATTGTATGGAAGAAGGATCCTGAGTCTCTGATCCTGGCGCCAAATGCCCAGTGTACCTTACAGGGAGAGGTCCATATCAGAAAGGATGTTAAGAATAAAATATTAATGTTGGATGCACCAGGCGATGGAAAATTGCCAGAGGGACTGCTGGTCAAGCCTAGTATTTTGCCCGCTAGAGCCCATGCTTATGCCAGAAGGGTAATGGTCCAAGTTCATAATGTGTCTGAAAGAGACATTCGGTAAATAGAGGTTGCATCCTGGCTAATGTACATTGTGCAGACACTGCAGTGCTACCCAGCAACAAGAGTTCGAGGAGAATGACAGAGTAGCATACAACTTGTTTGATTTCGTGACTCCCGTTGCCAGCTGAATGGAAAGTGAGGATCAGTGAGAAGCTTGCCCAGAGAGACCAGGTGTTTTCTTTAAAGAATGGGACGTAGGATGCGTGCAAGGAGCTGAGCACAATATCCGGCTGCATGACGAAAGACCATTTCCGTGAGAGGTCTCGATGCCTGGCACCTGCTGACATAGATGATGTGAGACGGCATCTGCAAGAGATGTTAGCTGCTGGTGTAATACAAGAACCAGAAGCCCTTATGCTTCCCCATTGTGGTAGTGAAGAAAAAGAATGGGACAGTAAGGATGTGTGTGGATTATCGTACCTTAAACCGTAGGACTATCCTGATCAGTACACAATGCCCGCATTCAGGATGCTTTGGACTGCCTAAGCGGGAGCAAGTGGTTCTCTGTGTTGGATCTCCGTGGGTACTACAGATCCCGATGGCCCCAGAGGACCGTGAGAGAGACAGCCTTTATCTGTCTGGCTTGGCTTCTATGAATTCATGAGGATGCCTCAAGGGATTTCAGGTGCCCCAGCCACTTTTCAATGATTGATGGAGCGTGCAGTGGGGGACATGAACTTACTAGAGTGCCTGGTATACCTAGATGATGTTATTGTGTTTGGCAGCTCACTGGAGAACATGAGAGCAGATTATTTAAGGTATTGGACCGACTGAGGACT
This sequence comes from Neoceratodus forsteri, assembly GCA_016271365.2. Taxonomy (NCBI): domain Eukaryota; kingdom Metazoa; phylum Chordata; order Ceratodontiformes; family Ceratodontidae; genus Neoceratodus; species Neoceratodus forsteri. The sequence goes on along the minus strand of CM057450.1, from coordinate 1,271,064,647 downwards.
TTGGCCTTAAACTGTCCATTGATAAGTGTCAATTCTTTCAAACATCAGTAAAGTATGTGGGACACATAGTATCCACCGAGGAATAGAGACCGACCCAAGTAAAGCTGAGGCCTTGACCACCTGGCCACAGCCCAAAAATCTAAAAAGAACTGCAAAGATTCCTGGGGATTCTGTGGTTATTATCGGTCGCTCATCAAGGACTATTCAAGAGTGATCCGCCTTTACTTAACCTTACTCAAGGGTATCCCCAACCCACAAAAAATACCAAAAGTTAAGGCCCCTCAAGACTGAAAAGTGTATTTATCCGAGTGGAAGTATTTGGGGCCCGCTGGACTTCTGATTGTGAGACTGCTTTTCATGAGATCATATATCAACTTACCCATGCTCCAGTGCTGGCCTATGCCGATCCAAGAAAACCTTCGTCCTGCACACTGATGCTAGCTTGCAAGGGTTGGGGCTGTGTTGTACCAAGACACGAGAATGGCCTGAGACCAGTGGCCTTTGCCAGTAGAAGCCTGACCCCATCCGAAAAGAACTATCCTGTACATAAGTTAGAGTTCCTAGCTTTGAAGTGGGCTATTGTTGACCAATTCCATGAGTACTTGTATGGGGCTAAAATACTAGTAAAACTGACAATAATCCTTTGACCTATGTGCAGACCTCAGCTAAGTTGGATGCCACTGGCCATAGGTGGCTTTCTGCATTATCTACATATGACTATGCTCTCGAATACCGAGGCAGGTCTGAACCACATAGATGCTGATGCTCTCTCCCGAGGCCTGTTCCCCAGAATGATTGGGTCCGATTGGCAGAACCTGACATTCGGGCACTCTGCGGAAGATTTGACAGGGAGGAACAAATGTCCCGGACGCAGTGGACTGCATGGTGGATTGCTTGGGACCCTCTGAGAATTGCATACCTGCTTGCATTGCCACTTTTCTGCAATAGACATTGGTGCACTGCCTCAGCTGGACAATGACAGTATTCATGGGCTCAATCCGCGATCCCATGATCAAAGCAGCTTTAGAAGCCCTCTATGCAGGAAAAGATGTGTCCAAATACGCTCCACTGATTTGAGAACTGCACTGTTATACAAAGAAGGTCCTAAGTTGAAACTGATCAATAAGCTGTTATACAGAGAAACAGTAGACAGAGGGTGACAAGTAGACAAACAACAACTAGTGCTGCCCACTGCCTTCGAGACTCAGTACTGAGGTCCTTGCACAACCACATGGGCACCTTGGTATAGACAGAACACTTGACTTGGTGAGATCCAGATTCTATTGGCCTAAGATGGGGGCTGATGTGGAGCAACACATTCGAACTTGTAGTCGCTGCTTACAGAGGAAAGCTTTGTTCCCAGAGGGCTGCCCCTTGTTAACATCACCACCAGTGCACCCATGGAGCTGGTCTGTATTGATTTTCTGAGTTTGGAGTCAGATCAAAGAAATATCAGTAATGTGCTGGTGGTCACTGACCATTTCACGAGATATGCCCAAGCTTTCCCACCAAAGACCAGAAAGCATCCACTGTGGCCAAAGTACTTGTAGAAAACTTTTTGTTCACTATGGGCTCCACAAAGAATCCATTCTGATCAAGGGAGAGACTTTGAGATCGCCTGATCAAAGAGATGCTTTCTGTGGGGAGTGCGAAAGTCCAGAACCACTCCTTACCACCCCCAGGGGACCCACAGCCTGAACGCTTTCAACCGCACTTTGCTAGATATGCTAGGCACCCTGCACCCAAAGGACAAGCCTAGATGGAGCCAACAAATTAGCACCCTGGTACATGCTTATAACTGCACCAAAAGTGATGCCACTGGGTTCTCCCCTACGCCTGATGTTTGGAAGAAAGCTCGACTACCAGTAGATGTGTGTTTGTGGTCTCTCCTGATGGGGTTCAAGCTGACAACTATTTACAGTATGTGCAAAGTTAAAGGCCCAGCTAACTCATGCGTACCAACTGGCTCAAACCATGGCTGCCAAAAGAAATCTGGCCAACAAAGAACGGTATGATAAAAGGTGAAAGCACAGGAACTCCAGGAGGGAGATCGGTACTGCTAAGAAATCTGGGACTGCATGGCAAACACAAAGATTGCTGACAGATGGCACCATCTCCCTCACATTGTAGTGGGCAAACTAGATGATCTGCCAGTGTACAAAGTAAGGCCTGAGAATAATTCAAAAGATGTAAAAACAATGCATAGAAATCATTTACTGCCCATTGGACAAATCTTAATTGAGTCTGAGCCCCTAGAAGATGCCCCTCTGGACCAGTGACTAGAGCTGCTGCTAAGAAAAGATCAAGCCTGCACCTACAGAAGCAAAGTTAAAGTGTTCCCCTCCACAAGTCCCAGTTGAGCATGACTGTCAGTCCATATCAGAAGAAAGTGAGAGTGACTTTGAATACTATCCTTCTTACGAACTGAGTCAATTGTTTGGGGCAATCTAGTCAATACTGGAGCGAGCTGGGCCTTCTGGACTGTCTAAGCCCCAGCTTCGTCCCTGGAGCCAATGCTCCCAGAAAGTGAGGTGCAAAGCATCAGATCAGATGAAATGGAATCATTGTGCATTGTTGAACTGTTTGAGCTTTCAGGGGAAGAAAATGATGGATTGGGGCAGACTGGTGATACACCAGAACAAGAAGAGTATTTTGAGTGCCCTGACAGTCCACTGCCAGTGTCCGAAAGCTCTCCATGCGAGCCAAATGTTGTGGACTCAGAAACTGTAACTCCTGGAGCTAAAAGTGCCCCAAGTTCTAGCCTCTCTACCCCTATGGAGACTCCCCTAACAAGTGAGGACAATGCTGAAAATGAGGCTCAGAGTGCAGAGACTGTAATAGTTCCCCCTAGAAAGACTGGTCGAGCTGTAAAGCCTGTGGTGCACCTCAGTTATGATTTTCTTGGGAGGCCTGTGGACTTGCCTCTCAATGTTGTCCATAAAGGAGTGTATGTGTCCCCGAGCTCATTGCCCAAACTGAGCGTCAGTGCTAACTCAAGTTACTTGTGTTGCCCTCTAAGTATGGTGCCCTTGCCCCGTCCAGCCCCAAGGTAACTGATAGGGAAGGGCCCCCTCTCTTCAGGTTTCATGTACAAGAGGTAATAACTTGAGTTATGGTACAATGTGTGTGTAATACTGTGTAAAGAGTGACGTACTGCAATGTTTCAGAAATGTGTTCTTGGTAAAATGATGTATTGACTGATGATTACATGTGTGAGCCTAATGCAAATGTATATGGTTGCAGTTGAAACTTATGGGGGTACTTGCTTGACGCGGACGTCAAGCTTTCCCAGGCCAGAAAGGGTGTAACCCCCCTGCAAATGGGGGTTCCCAAAAGACTTCCAGGAGCTTGCTTGAATGCTCCAAGCCTGAATGGTGTTTGGCGTTTAAGCCATTTATCAGTGAGTGTTTTTAGAACCTCTGGTACTGTCTCTTTAAGAGCTGTCTGCTTGCAGACATAATTAGTTTGTATGGGGGACTGTGTGTTTATTTGATTGAGTACCACTCAAGCTGCTGCCAATTCACTCCATTTTGCAGTCACTAGGAGTGCAAGGGAACCTATCTGAAAGATGTAACTGTTTGCCAGAAACCATTTAGAGTAATAATGAAATTACAGTTTGTCTAACCTGCTTTCTTTGCAGTCAGAACAGTGTCTGCCTAGTTCCCCATTCTGGTTTTGAACTGCTGAACTGGACCAATCAGTGTGGGTAGCTTGCTCTAAAATGGTGCCTTGGACAGAATCAGAACTTGGACTCATAATCTGAGCCAGACACAAGAGGATTGTATGGGCAGTGACTCTGGGAGATGTAGTTTAGACTTGGACGCCTTTTTGGACCAACAGCAGCAGTCTATTGTGAGTGACAGCCAATCCAGTCAAGAACTGGGAGGAACTCAAAGGAAGTGCCCGGTTTTGTCTGTTGGAGTTTCAGTTTAGATCTGGCAGTGAAGGGGAAAGAAACCCTGTGCTCCTTCAGTGCACAGTTTCAGTCAAAAAAAACATGTATAAGGCCCAGAGTTCCGGTCTGCAGCTTGTGTAACTGCTTGTTAGGACTGAATCCGTCCTGTGAAAAGAATCAAAGGATCTCTGAAGAGTAGAAACCAGGCTCACCCTGTAGAAGACTGGAGAAATTGTTGAATTGCACTCTGTCTGTCAGGAACTGAATCTGCTGTGTGTTCTCCCGGTATTGTGCAGTAATTGCGATCGGGATAGAGAAGCAGCCTACCTGTATAGTACTTTCTTTTTACCATATAAATGTGTGAAGAGTCTCGTGGAGCTCAAGAGTAGCCCTGCTGACGTTGAAGGACCCTATCTTGTTTGGAGGTCGTGAGTACTAATTCAGGTCGCTCCCTGTTGAATTGCCACATTAAATCCAACTGGAATCACTGTACTGCTGACTGTTTAAACTAATTTTTCTTTTCACTGTGTGAAGGGCCCCTACCAGCTGCCACCGGTTTGGACTAGCCACTAGGGCTTGGGTACCCAGGGACAGTAACTGGTAGGGATAGGCCTGTGCACAGAGCCATAGGTAGATAGTAAAGTGATAAGCTAATTAACCTGATTTCCCCCTGTCCTTGTTATATTCCCCCTAAATAAATCCGAGCTGCTTGTTTCAGCAAAGTTATACTGCCTGAGGTATTTGTCTATGTTAAAGTATTGTACTGTGATTGTTGCACTGTATCTTATTGTACAGGAGGTCCCAGTGCCTGAACCACCCCTGGGGTAAGTGTATACTGTGAAGGTAATTCCGATATATTGTGTGGGCCACTAGTGGGAAGAAAGGGGGGTTGCAGTGTCCCAGAGGGCTGTGACCAAGTAAGTTTAACTATTGCAAACCCTGACCTCTGGGTGGAGGCACCCGCCATTGGATCCAGGCCCCTCAACCTGTTAGTGGCAAATCAGGCAGGGGTAGTAGCCCCTGGGATAGCGCCATCTAGGGGTTACACATGCATTTAGCCTCTAGATGCACTATCATCAAGCACTTTGCATCACAACTCACCAGTACACTATAACTTGAAAAATTCAGTCAGTAGTGTAGAAGTGTGAGATTTCAAAAGCATGCAATTTTACCAGTATATATCCAGTACTGGGGAATGGAGAGGGGGTCTTCCGAGGATCTATCAGGGCTGACCTTGCAGCACGCATACAGTCTTGTGCCACATAGGGGGTTGAATTACACCAGAGATCCATTTCCTACCACAGCATTCCTAAGGGGGGGGGGGCACAACCGCTGTATAGGTGCTGAAACTCCCACAGTCTCCCCTGTTCTGTCTTTATTGTAATCTTCACAAGAAAATGCTTCACACAGATTGCTATGATTGCTCTCATTTCCAAATAAGTTAAAGTTCTGGCAGTAGAACTCCCTTTCAGTCCTAAGCCCGACACCCCCGATGCACTGATTCCCTGATACTCACAGGTTGCTATTTGGAAAGGCTGGTGCTGAATCAGGTTGATGGTCTGGTTTTCCTTGGTCCCAATTTAATAAGTAAAAAAAACATTTTATTTGTTAAGCACCCTCTCCCTGAAGTTCATGGCTGCCACCAAATCAGGATGGGTGAAGACTTTGAGCAGTTTGCTTGGCCTGTGGATTATAAGGCAGGAAGGGTAAACATCAACAAATTGCCAATTCTGCTGATGAAGCCGCTTCTTGATTTCATTAAATTCCTGCCTCTGTGTTTGTATTTGGTGGCTGTAGTCGGGGAAGAAGCTTACTTTCACACAGCTTATCATGACTGTTCCTTTTGTTTTTCCTCTGCTCCTTGCAATACGAGCTGGCTGTCTGGGTACCACAAGAATTTTACAAGAAAATGCCAGGATCCTTCTGAAGGATCTGGTCAATGGCCCAGTGACCTGTAGGCCCTCTGTATTTCAGGGCTGATTGCTGGGTCCAGGACTAAGATTTCAGGGAGTCAAGTGCTGAGGAAATTAACGGGATCTGTCCCCTCAGTCCTCACCAGAAGACTGATAGTACGCCATTATTGAGCAGATCACAGTTCTCGTGATTGTCGAGGTCTGCTTCAGCCTCTTCTATTTGCGGGTCTCTTGCAGGTCTGCCATAGCTGCATTCAGCTGGTCTTCCTGGTCACTCATTCTGGCCTACAGTTCCTTGAGGCGCTTGGTATGCCCATCTACCAATTCTCCAGGTCTATGTAGGGTACAATGCACATGGGCATATTGGGTGGCTAGATTGTGGAACCCAGCCTGCATTTCATTTTTGAGGTCACATAGGAGTCCCTCTATAGAGTTTTTAGAGGAGGTTGCCATTTCCTCTGCACTGGTATCTGGCAGGTCTAGAGTCTGCCCAAATCACGTGGCCTTTTTGTGGAAACTGTCTGCAGTGTTGTCTCCCTTGCTGGCTTCACACTGCAGTTTAAAGTTAAGCTGGGTGTGCTGCAGTTTCTGTTGATCTGCCATCTAAAGCTTCTCAAATGCCAGGAACAGTAATTTTTATTGCTTAGAATAGTAGGACGTTGACAATTTTCCCGGATTGCTCACAGAACTCAGGAGTTAGCTCTTCATCTTTGTTCCAGCTAGGCCACACCCCCTGAAGGTGTAGTTTTTATGAACACAACTTAAACTAATGCCTTTGGGGCCTTCAAAACTAGGTACAAAAGCTACAAATCCTTTGGGGCATTGTATCCATCTGACCTGAACAAATGCAAATAGTTTTCGTAACGTGAATAATTTGGGATGCTACGTGGCTCTGGTATTTTGGCCCTATTGCACAGCCTTCTGTACTGATAGCTACATCTAAGAATAAGGTATACTGTATGGGCGACCACACACAATCAGCCTGTGTTTCCATGAAGAGACTGAGATAACAGCTTAGGGACCTTGAGGGAGAATTTCTAGAGGGCCATGCTGTTATCTCAACACTGAAATGGAAACACAGGCTGACTTGTGTGTGGTCATACACATTTTCATTTCATTCATTTCATTTTATTAAGGGTCAGAACACTGAGCAGAACTCATTTAAAATGGTGACCTGGGATCTTAATACAAAACAGTTACATTACACACAGAGCTTACGTAAGTACAGTACAATAAATTATAGTAATGCATTCAGTATACAATATCACTGTCTAAATCAGCCACCACAGCCTTTTACTATACTTGCTGCCTGATATAAAAAACATTGCCTTACAGCATTTAAATATGGAAGCTTAGCATCCAGCAGTCGAAATTTAGGAGGTAAATTGTTGCGATATGAGGGAACCAGGTGACTAAAGAAATACATCAATCTTTTTAATTTTATCCTTGGGACAACTAATTCACAGTAAGCAGACTTTCTAAGTGAAGCATTTATTTTTCTGACCTGCAGTTTTTCAGTCAGATAGGCAGGGAATTTACCTAAAACACTTTTGTATGCCAGTATGAATTTATGAAGTTGGCATCTCTCTGGCAGAGACAGCCATCCTAGTCTATTATACATTTGGCAGTGGTATGTATCCCTAGGGCATTGCAGAATTAACCTGGCTATGTGATTGTATAAAATATCTAATTTATGCAATTTGCTGTTATTGGCATAGTCATATAAAACATCACCATAATCCAAAAAGGGAAATATCTGGGACTCAACAATCTTTTTAATCATGTTACCACCCATGCTATTTTTGTTATCATATAATATCCTCACCCTTTTCCCAATTGTTCCTGTAAGGTTGCCCACATGAACACTGCCCAAGACTGAGGAGTCCATCCAGTAGCCCAGATATTTGTAAGACACTACAGACTCCAACCTGGCTCCTTCTGCACCAACAATTTTCAGTTCAGAACTGTTTTTTAGTTTAGAGATTGTGCCAAAGACCATACATTTTGTTTTACCTATATTCATTTTAAGTTTTGATCTTGTAAAACAGTCTTGTAAGCCATTGAAGCTTATTTGTAAAGTGGTCTGACCTTTAGGCTAGGTTGGAGCGGAGATATATAATATGGTGTCATCAGCATATAAATGATATGCCATACCTGAAATACTGTCACCAAAACCATTAAGGTAGACCAAAAACAAAAAAGGCCCTAGCACTGAGCCCTGGGGGGAATCCTCGGACTACGGGCAATGGAGTGGAGACTGTATCGTTCACCTTAGTAGTCTGCATACAGTCACTTAAATAGGACCTAAATTATTTTAAGGCACTTGGTAACACCCCTATATTTGCCAGTCTTTGCAGAAGAATTTGGCGGTCAACCATGTCGAAGACCTTGGAGAAGTTAACAAAGATGGCCCCCGTCAGAAGACCCAAGTCCACAGCTTTGCTGACGTCATCCAAGACCCTCACCACGGAGACCATCATACCATGGGATTTTCGAAATCCCAACTGGTATTTATCATACAAATCATTCTGGTACAAAAAAATCTGTCAATTATTTAGTTACAAGTCTTTCAAACACTTCCGAAACGTGTAATAATAAAAGAAATAGGTCTATAATTGGTTAGTTGTCCTGGGCTACCCCCCTTAAAAATGAGGGTAACCTTGGCCAATTTACAATCGCATGGTACCATCCCCTAAGATATAGACCAGTTAAACGGATATGTAAGGGGAGAAGCAATCTGAAGGGCTGAACATTTTAGAAGAGAGGGTGTCAGCCCATCTGGGCCGCAGCTCTTATTAGTTTTCAGATCTAACAGTAAATCAGTAACTTCATATTCTTCAATCTTATTAAAATTAAAGAAAGGGAAGTCATCTGATTTAACCCTCAGTCCACACTCTCCAGTTCCAGGGCCAGAATTTCCTACGAATGTTGTGCATTCACAAAATATTTCTTGAAAACATCAGCCACTAATTCCTCACCTCCACCTCCACCTCCTGGTACTTCAGTATTATTTGGGCAAGCCATTTTTTTAAATTGACCATTTAAACCTTTAATTATGTTCCAAAATTTTGTTGGATCACTGGCAGTTTCCTCAAGTTTTAAGTTGTAAAAGGATCGCTTAGCTTCTGTAACTGCCATGACATAGGAATTCCTTAACTTTCTATAGTGTTCCCAGTCTTGTTTCTGACAAGATTTACGTGCACACTTCCAAGCTTGCTTTTTTCACCTTTTTTTTTTTCCCACTCTTTCTTTCTCTCCCCCACTCTTCCTGAACTCTTTCAGGATTGGTCTCACGAGGTCTGGCCCTTGTCCCGCCTGCCTGAAGCCTCTCTCATCCCTTACATCTGCCGCTGCTACCACCTGGCCCCCCGGCTCTGAATCCCCCAAGGCAGGACCGTCAGATACTCCTCCTAGTACTCTATCTAGGAATCTAGTCTGTTGGAATGCGTCAGATGGGAGCACACAGGCGGCGAGAGAATGGCCCGACTCTGGGCATGGTGGACCGACCCCGGTACCCTCTGTCACCTATCAGGAGGTGTTTTTTTCTGTTTTCCTTTGTTCCGCCCCTGTATCCCGCCCTAGGTGGAGCCAGCGACAGCTATGGCCAGGGGCGATCCTGTGATGGCTCCGCCACCCTCTAACCAAGCCTGTAGTGTTGGTGCCTCTGGTCTCCACGGAGGTCACTGTGGTGCGGGCATGAGTCTCTGGACCCCGAGGAAGGAGAGCTATCCTCGGGACAGCTAGTCCTTCCTCTACCCTGCCGACCCCGGCCCAGGCTCATTCCCAAACCTGGGTTGCCCGGCATGGCGCAGTGTGGTGTCCAGCACCTCATCCCTCCAGCGCCACCGGGCCGCTTTTTGCTTTTTTAATTTCCTTAATTGCAAGAGAACTATAACAGTTTGTTTTACCGTGATAGTTTTAATAGGCAAGTGCAAATTATATACTTGCATTACATTACATTCACTAAAAATACCTCCAACAGATTAATCTAGTTCAAGGTTGGTCAGCATTCATCTGTATCCCCCTTCCCCGGGTTGTGCCTGAAAACAGGCAGAATCTGTCTAGTTCACTTACCCGGTCAACAAAAACTAAATAAAGAAAGAAATTAGCTCTGACATAAAATACTGTAATTCCAGGCCAGATCTATGTCTGGAATTAGTTTTAACCTTTCCCAGTTTATATTATCCAAGTCCCTTGAAAATGCCAGATACTCAAAATTCTTAGTAGAGCGAAAAGAAATAAATCTAGGTTGACTGTGTACACAATTTTTACCTTCGATACAAAAAACTATATTGTGATTGCTGTTCATATCTTCCAGAAATCCTGCCACTGAATAATTGTACTGGGCATTTAGCAGGGCTAAGTCAAGTAGGGAAGAGTCAGTAGGCTTTTTAATATTAGTATGTTTGGGGTCTTTTGTCAATTATTCTAGTCCCAGATTAAGTACCAGAGTTTTCATTACACTAGTATCATCTGATGTCAACCAGTCTTCATTAAAGTCCTCTAAAAGAAGCAATTCGCGGGTTTCTGAATAGGGGAGTAAAATGTCGACTAGTTGCAACATCTTACTTTTTACATTTTTTGGGGGGGGTGATAACCACCAAACAACAGTAAGGGCTTCCTAACTGAAAATCTAATTTTCAGAGTTAAATGCTCACAACAGTCAAGGCCCAGGTTTAAAAAGAGTTGTTTGGGGCAAAATTTATCTAATGCATAAATCAGTACCCCCCCCCCTTTTATTCCTATCTGCTCTAAATATATTATAACCCTGTATTGAAACATTGGAATCACTAACTCCGTCACTTAACCATGTTTCGGTAAATACCATAAAATCAGGATGACAAGCCACAGAAAAATGTATTATTTATTTATTTAGTTTATGTTGACCGGGTAAGTGCACTAGACAAATCCTGCCTATTTTCAGGCACGACCCGGGGGAGGGGGATACAGATGAATACCAACTGACCTTGAACCAGATTAAGCTGTTATTATTATATTTAGTTTCGGCACAAGACTCCTTACGTAAGAATGTGTAATGAGAATACCCTTTCTTTGTTTAGGTAAATTAATAACCAGGCCTGGATTTGGATTAATATCTCCACATTGTAACAAACTAAGGGCAATAAATAATCGTCTTAACATCTCCCCCTCATACTATCCAGTCCAAAATGGGGTACAAATTTCAGAAACATCCCATTTCCACAGTTTTGTTTAAGCATTTGAAGAATCTGGCTTTTAATCAACACCACTAATAACTGCAACTGGGGATATTGTAAGATAGTACAGTTACGTAGGAACTCACCATAACAGTAGATCTTCGAGAGAAGTTCCTTCAGTAGGTCATCACATATTGGACTGGTGCCACCTGGCGTCGGGCCACATGGCAGACTTTTCTAGAAATACCTGACAGGGGACCGCCCACTCGATGTCACGTGACTGACATCAGCGTGACTGTATATAGTGGACGGTCCCCTCGCCCACCCTCCAGTTCTCCCGCCGGAGCCAGGAACAGGCCTGACAGCAGGAGCGAGCAGGATTTGGAGTCCCTGTAAAAACAGAAAATGAGGGGAAGGAGGGAGGGGAAAAATTTGACCTACTGAAGGAACCTCTCTCGAAGATCTACTGTTACGGTAAGTTCCTATGTAACTGTACTATCTTACTTCGAGAGGGTTCCTTCAATAGGTCAACACATACAGGACAGAGTCCCAAGCAGTCACTCCAAGGAGGGACCGAGAGAAACTAGGGAGGAGGAAAACTAACTCCAACGGAAAAAAACTGGGATCCAGAATGGACCCGGTCTAGGACAGAAGGCCCTGCAGGACGGCTAGGCCAAAGCCAGCCCTTCGCCTAGAAGCAATGTCCAGACTGTAATGCTTGGTAAAGGTATGGACAGAACTCCAAGTAGCAGCAGCACAAATGTCGGCCACAGAAACGTTCCGTAGGAAGGCCGTGGAGGCAGCCATACCCCTAGAAGAATGACCTCTGATAGAACCCGGCAGAGGCTTTTCGTACTTCTGGTAACAGAATCTAATGCAGTTGCCTAACCACTTGGACAGGTCTTGCTTAGAAACCAGTTTGCCCTTCGATCTCGGGGCAAAGGAAATAAACAACTGGTCGCAAGAGCGGAACTCTTTGGTCTGGTGGGTGTAACACCGGAGAATCCGATGGATGGCCACTGTATGAAGAAGTGCCTCACCTCTGTTACTGGGGCATGGATAATACACCAGAAGCTCTACTGATTGATTCAGCGTGGCTTCTGACACCACCTTGGGAAGAAACTTCGGATGTGTTCTGAGGACTGCCCGGTCCCTATGGAAAATCAGATAGGGCTCCTTGCAGACTAGAGCGTGAAGCTCCGAAATCCTTTGGGCTGACGTGATAGCCACAAGAAAAAGTGCCTTCCAAGACAGGAAGCGCAAATCACAGCTCATAGCCACTCGAAAGGAGGAAGGGTGAGCTTTTCCAGGACGAAGTTCAAGTCCCAAGGTGGAGTTGGGCTGTGGATGGGGGGTTTCAGGTGGAGAATCTCTTTTGGAAAGGTTTTTGAGACCTCCAACTGAGCCACGGGTTTACCATCCACTAGCTCGTGGTATGCCGAGATAGCTGAGATATGGACCTTCAAAGAAGAGTAGGACAGACCGAAGTCTGATAAGTGAAGGAGGTATTCCATGACTTGTGGGGCCGAGCAAGAGAAGGGGTTCCAACCCTTAGCGGTCGCCCAAATGGAAAACCGCTTCCACTTCATGGCGTAAGTGGAACGGGTAGAGGGCTTTCTAGCCTCAATGAGGACTTGAGCAACCCTGGAGGAAACTCTGAAACGGGAGACCGCTATGTCTGCAGGAGCCACACATGGAGATGCAGGGTCCTGAGCACCAGGTGCAACAGTCGACCTTGATCCTGGGTCAGGAGGTCGTGAGTCACTGGGAGTGGAACTGGTGGTTCCCTGGAAAGCCGCTGCAGCAGTGGGAACCAGATCGGTCTCAGCCAGAGAGGAGCGATGAGGATTTATTTATTTAGTTAAACATCAGTTTAGAAAACTTTGAGCCAGAGGCTCATTTACAAAGGTACCTCGTCACAAAGAGGACATCAGAACAGTAGTACAAGGGACACAGTACTTACAAACAAAAAAGTTACAGTTCAATTACAATTTTGTTACAATAGAATACAATCTCCAACGAGCAAAGGTGCAAAACTTATGGTGGGGAGGCTGATGAGGGTAGAAGGGGAGGGAGGAGATAGGGAGGAAGAATTAGTAGGGAAAGGAGGGGGGAGCTCAGTGAGCATTGTCAAACAGAGTATATATATATATATATACTTTTTTTTTTACACTAGGCTAGCAGCAGTTGCATTTGCGAGAGCTAAGCAGGAAGTTTCTGAGCCTGGGCTTAAAGCAAGCTAAGTTAGTGAGTTTGAGACACTGGCAGGGAGGGAGTTATACCAGTGGGGCGACACGGTGGGGAATGCTCTCTGACCGAGAGGTCCCTGGCTCTCGGAATAACTAGGGTAGCTCTTGTGAGCTGCTGGCGTGATCAGAATGGGTGCAGTATGGCGAATGGAGCTGGATAGGCCTATGGGGATAGGCATACAGGGCTTTAAAAGTGAGCTGGCATGTCTGATACATGAGTCGCTCTTCCAGGTTGAGTAGGGTAGCCAGGGTGTACAGCTCACATGTGTGAGTGAGTCTGGGAGCACCAGTGATAAGTCTGCAGACCTTATTAACTGTGAGGTGAACCTTGTTGAGGCAGTCTGATCTGCTGAGCCATAGACCGGAAGGCCATAGTCAATGAGAGACATGACAGAGGAGGTGACAGCCAGGGGAGGGCATCAGGAGGAGGCATTCTTATGCCGGTAAAGAATGCCTTAGCCGTGAATTGGCGACAGAATTTAGGGCATATATATGTCCATGGAATGAAAGTGCAGGGTCAAAGGTTATACAAGAAATTTATAGGACTGCACCGGTCAATGGCGAGATTGGTGTGGAGTGGACAGCTAAGGAAACTTGCTGTACTTATTTTGGGGGTGGGAGAAGAGCATCGTTTTGTTTTCTTAAGGTTGATAACAAGTCGGTGCTCAGTGAACCAGGTAGCTGCAGAGTCAAGACTAGTTGGAGGAGTTCTGTAGCAGCATGGGGTCATTGTGGGAGGCAAGAGAACAGCATCATCAGCATAGAGAAGCATCTTACCCATTACAACTGCTGTGTAGGGAGTTAAGAAAGAGTGAGAATAGTAGGGGTCCAAGATGAGCCTACAGCACCCCAAGCGAATGGGGCATGTTTCAGAGAGTACGTTGACTTTCACACATTGGGAGCGGTGGAGAGACAGCTGGTGCACCAGGAAACAGGTCCTGAGGCAAAGCCTATTGGGTCGAGTGGAGAGCAAAGAGGATGCGAGACAGTATCAGATGCTTTAGACAGGTCAATGAATATAGCACCAGCCAGGCACCAGAGTCCAAGGAGGCATGGAGGAAGTTGGAAAATTCCAGGAGTGCTGTATTGGTACTATGACCTGCTCTGAAACCGTGTTGTTCAGGGCAGAGAACACTGTACTTACAGAAGTAGTCAGAGACTTGGGAAGCTACAATTTTCTCTACGCATTAGAGAGGGAGAGGATTGAGATGGGTCGGTAGTTACCGGAAGAGTCCTGTCACCACCTTTATGGACAGAGGGTAACTGTGGCAATCTTCCAGGCAGAGAATTGTCCGAGACAGGTGATTTGTTGAAAATGCTGCGTAATAGGTGAGAGGACCTGATCCAGGACCTGGCGTAAAGGCAGGGATCAAGTGAGTCATTACGATGGTGTTACCTTTAGGGCTTTTAGCAAGTAGGCCTAGCTTCTTGCATGGTGACACGACGCAGGTGGAAGAGGCGGGCAATGGGTGGTGGTACAGATGGAGGAGGTGGACTGAAAAAGTTACCAGGAAGTACTGAGCTAAGGTCGGTAAAGGAGTTATTGAGGTGGGTGGCAATGAGGGCAGGGTCAGAGGAGGCGGTACCATTGATGTTGAGAAGAGAAGGAGAGGGGACTGGGAGTGACCATTCAGTTGCTTGATGTTGTCCCAGAAGCACCTGGGGTTCCCCCAGGAGGAGGTAAGAAAGGCTTGGTAGTATTCCGCCTTTGCTTTGTGGATGGCCCAGGTGCACTGGTTGCGGGCGGCAGCATAGGACTGCCTGTCAGCTGAACGACCAGTAGCAACAGCAAGGTGCCAAAGATTGTCACGTTGCTTAAGTTGTCACAGTAGGGCAGGGGTGATCCAAGGGGCATGTTTCACTTTGGACCTCCTAGCAGTTATGGGAGCAAAGATATCACAGGCAAAGTTGAAAGTGCTTACAAAGAAGGCCAGGGCCAAGTCAATGTTGGTTGTCCTCATCAGAGGGACCAATCAGTGGGCAGAAGCGCTTAAGGCCTATGGAGTCCCAGGCCTAAGCCGCCTTGAGAGGTGGTTTTGACCGGGGATGAGAGCCAGGGGTTTCCCAGTTGAAAAGCACAGGGGAGTGGTCACTGAGGCAGTCAGGGAGGATCTGGATGTTGTGGATGCGGATTGGCCTGTTGGTGAGGACCACATCCAGGAGGGTGCTTGTCCCCCCCCTAGGGTTTTTTCTAGTAGGCTGTGAGACCAGTTGAGTTAGGTCAATTGAATCGAAAGCCTCACGGTGGGAAGAGGATGAGGGGCAGAGCCAGTTTATATTTAAGTCGCCCACCAAGATTTGGTCCGACGAGTTGGGTAGGGAGGTGAGGTAGTCAATTAGTGGGCCCAGGGCCTGGGATTGGTTCTTGGGGGGTATGTAGAGCTCGGTTAGGAATAATGGGCCTCTAGCTGGGTCAGGGGACAGCTTTAGAGTAAGTGTCTGGGCCTTGTAAGTCGAGGTCAGGCGGGGTGGTAGCCCCATGAGAGAATCCTTCAAATAGAAGACACAGCCCCACCTCTCCTGCCGACACGGTCCAACAGTGGAGAGTGTAGCCGAGAGAGAGACATGAGAGTTAAGAGTGGAGGAGACAGCCAGGTTTCAACCAGGGCAACAACATCAGGTTTATGAGCGTCACCCAGCAGTGTAGAGTCCAGTTTTTCAGGAGGCTACAGATGTTCATAGAAGCAATCGCGGCCCAGGAGATTTCAGGGGGAGGACCAGTGCTGCCAGGCCCGGGATTGGGGTGGACATTGCCTGACAGGAGCAGGAGGAGGAGGGCTGATCTGGGGAGTGCACAATGGCAGGATAGCTTTCGATGATTGGAGAGAGGGTGATGAGGGAGTGATGAGAGGGTGATCACCAAGTGAAAACAGCTACTAGAGAGCAGTAAAATGTGACAAGTGAGGTATTGGGAGCAAATTGTTCAAACTTAATCAGGCTCCCTCTAGTGGCAAAACAATATAAGGAGCTAATGGAGAAGTTGGGTGTTGGGGGGGATCAAGGTAGAAATTACCTGGCGTGTCGTGTGCAGTGACTCTAAGCTTTTAAATACAGTTACAGGCAAATGCAAATAGTTTTAGCTGGTTCGTTTTCAAAGTTTCAAAATCAGGCACAAAAGTAACAGTTCTGCTCCGTTTGAGCCTGGGCAGCAACTCGAGGTGCTACTCTGGCCGGGATTCATGCGCTGAGCAGGGGAGCTTGTGGCCGTTTCAGAAAAGGAGCCAGATGGCCAACGATGGTGGCAGCAGCCTGGATCAAGGTAGAAATTACCTGGTGTGTCTCGGGTTCGTGGCTTCTGCGGGCAGGGAGGGCTTCAGAGCAGGCCCTCGCGACCTCCAGTCTCCTCAGGGGAGGGGGGTGGTCTCTGCGGGAGAATAGAGAGGGGGGATTAAATATGCAGCACAGGCAAAAGATTAACTTGCTGGGGGCAGGCTGGTAGTGGGTGTGGGGAGAAGAGCAGATGGGCTGTTGGCTATCAGGTACTATTGTGATTCAAAAACGAAGGTGATTACTACGAGGATCATCCTTGCCTTCTCCACTTGAAGCTTGAGAAGAACCTTCTGCAGAATGAGAAACGGAGGGAATGCGTACAAAAATGTTCGTGTCCAAGATAGAGACAATCCATCGTTCCAGAAAGCACCATGCCCTGGAACGAGCGAGCAAAAGCTGGGAAGCTTTGCGTTGGATTCGGAGGTGAAGAGGTCAATTTCTGAATGCCCCCAACGTTGGAAGATGGATTCCACCACTTCCTGATGCAGTTCCCACTCGTGAGCTAGGGTACGAGATCTGCTGAGACTGTCCGCCAGGATGTTTAAAACGCCCGGGACATGCACGGCCATGAGGACCAGATGGTGCTGGACTGCCCAGTTCCACACCCTCATCGCCTCCCTGCACAGGTGGTATGACCGGGTTCCTCCCTGTTTGTTGATATACCAAACTACCAACATGTTGTCCATTTGGATTAGCAGTGATCCCTTTGGAAGTAGGGTCTGAAAGTCCTGTAAGGCATACAGGACTGCCCTCAACTCCAGAACATTGATGTGCAAAGGAGTCTCCATGCCGGACCATAGTCCCTGGGCTTGGTGCTCCCCAAGATGAGCTCCCCACTCCATATTCGAGGCATCTGTGGTGAGGGTAGCTAGTGGTGCAGGGCTCCGAAAGGGAAGTCCCACAGAAAGATTGCGGGAATCCATCCACCACTGCAATTCTTTCTGAACCACAGAGGAGACCAGAACCGGATGGTCCAGGTCATCCAGGAGCTGATCCCACTGCACCCGCAAAGACCACTGAGTGACCCTCATGTGAAGTCTTGCTAGGGGGACGGTTGTGATGGTGGCTGCCATCAGGCCCAGAAGGCGTAGGACCTCCCGAGTTGGTATGTTCTGCGAGAAGTCACTTTGGAGGCCTGACAGATAAGGGTCTCCACCCTGTCTGGAGGCAGGAAGGCTCTGCACTGGACCATATCCAGGACTGCCCCAATGAATTGAAGTCTCTGGGCAGGGATAAGAGATGACTTGGGAACACTGACTGTGATCCCTAGTTTGCTGAAAAGGTCCAGGGTTAAGGTAAGCGCCTCCAACAAAGCATCCCTGGATGGGGCTGAAATCAACCGATCATCCAGGTAAGGGAAAACCGCAAAACCCCTGTGGTGTAGGAACGCCACGACCACCGCCAGGCACTTGGTAAAAACCCGTGGTGCCAAAGACAGACCAAAAGGGAGCGCTCGAAACTGGAAGTGTTTCCCTTGGACGCGAAAGCGCAGGAATCGGCGGTGGCTGGGGAAGATGGGGATGAGCAGGTAGGCATCCTGCATATCCAGTGAGCAAAGCTAGTGGTTCTCCATGAGGAGAAGGAGAAGGCTCTGGAGTGTCAGCATTCGAAATCTTTTGTACTTGACAAACTGATTTAGTTGACTTAGGTCGAGTATGGGTCTGAAGTCCCCAGTCTTTTTTGGAACCAGGAAAAAATGGGAGTAAAATCCCTTTCCCCTTTGCCTGAAGGAGACCCGCTCGATTGCTTCTTTGAGCAAGAGCGAGTTTACCTCCTCGCGAACTAGGAGGGCCTGGTCCCGAGAATAGGAGGACTTCTGTGGCAGAGTTTCCGGAGGGATTTCCAGAAATTCTATGGTGTGTCCGACGGACACTAGTTGCACGACCCATTCGTCGGAGGTGATCGCTCTCCACTCCTGCACATGAAACATAGAAACATAGATTTTGACGGCAGATAAGGACCGCTTGGCCCACCCAGTCTGCCCATTTCCCTACCTAATGGATAAGCTGCAGATCCTAGTTAACCAGAAGCCTACTTCTTCCTGCCCCCACCCCCTAGAATTGCCTTATGACTGTCCCATGCATGCTTGAATTCCACCACTGTTTTTGACTCCACAACCTCCTCCGGAAGGCCGTTCCATGCATCCACAGCCCTCTCTGTGAAAAAATACTTCCTTAAGTTACCCTCTGAGCGCCACTTCTATCTTCAAATTGTGCCCCTTGTTCTTGCACACCTCTTTTTTTGAAAGATGCTACCCTCTTGGACTTTGTTGATTCCCTTGAGGTACTTGAAAGTTTCTATCATGTCCCCCCTCTCCCTCCTTTCTTCGAGGCTATACTTATTTAGCTCCTTAAGTCTCTCTTCATATGTCTTCCGGTGCAGACCCTGTACCATTTTAGTTGCCCTCCTCTGTACAGCTTCCATCCTGTCTATGTCTTTGAGGAGATTGGGTCTCCAGAACTGCACGCAGTACTCCAGATGGGGTCTCACCAACTGTCTGTACAGAGGGATAATAACTTCCTGTTTTCTACTGGTGATACCTCTCCCTATGCATCCCAGTATCCCCCCAGTCCTCCTTGCTGCCCTCTCACATTGCTTGCCCACCTTTAGGTCATCTGATATGACTACCCCCAGGTCCCTTTCCATTTTTGTTGTTGTCAGTATCTCACCCCCCATTGCGAACCTCCCCCCCACCTGCTCCTCGTCGTGAGACTGAGGAGGCAGTGGGGCTGAGGAGTCAAAAAGTGATGGGATGTTCAGGGGTAGGGCCTCCTGAACATCTCTGATTTTTGGAGGCAGGCTGGGTGGCTGTACCCATGGCCTTAAGCTTCCCTTGGCGGTGCGCCTGAGCATTCTTTCTCTGCCTCCAGGTCCTTTTCTGAAAGGGCTGCTGCTGTTGTTCGGAGCCCGATCGGTACATTGACCTCACAGACCTAAGGGCAAGGCCCTTGTCCTGTAGGTCTGTGATAATGTCTTTGGTGTCCCCACCAAAAAGTACCAAGCCCCTAAAAGGGGCGTCCTGAATCGCTGACTGGATTTCGTTGGCGAGTCCAGACAGGCGAGGCCAGGAATGCCGTCTAAGGGCAACAGCAGTTGCTGAGGTATGAGCCACCGAATCAACTGAGTCATAGGTGACGCATAAGGCATGCCTACATGAAACTTTGGAGAGGCGAACATCCTTGGCAAGTTCCTCCTTCAAAGGCGAGGGGTCCCTGGACTGGACTCGTGCTTCTAGCCTGGCCAAGGTAGCCTTTTGATGGGACACCATGTGGACCATGTAATTAAAAGACCAAAGAGAGCACGTGGCCGAAAAGTATGTCTTTTTTCCGAACTGGTCCATCTGCCTCGACTCTTTGTCAGGAGGAGAGGTGCTCATGTGCTTTGGTGTTGAGGAGTGATCATGGGCCACAGAGACGACCAAGAGTCCGCCTTGGGATGAACCTTCAAAAACAGGGCATCCTTAGGCACCCAGTAAAGCCTGTCCGCCCTTTTGAGGACAGCTGGGAGGGGTATGAGGCATCTGCCAGATGGTAGTGGTGAGGTCTTGGTGAGGCGAGGAATGGGGACCAAAGACAGAGATTCTAAGTCCAGATGCTTCGCAAGTCTCTGTCTCATGGGGTCCTGTTCCTCTGACTCCCAGTCGAAATAATCCTTCATGGACCTCAACAGATCTGAAAAGGCAGGGTCCTCTGGTGGAGACTTCGGGGACTCCTTGCCGTTCGTGTCTTCGGGGTCCTCCGGAACCTCCTCTGAGGAACTGTCCGCCCCCTCTGAACTATCGTTGTCCATCTCCTCGACAGGACGCCGTCTGGTATCTGAGAGCGAAACATCCTGCCGAGTCTTCTCTGAGATATGGACAGTGGTAATGGAAGAACTGCTCGGGGAAGGAAACCTGGGAGACCATGGTTGTGGGAGCCTAGTTTCCAGGTCTGAGACCAACTGCGACCATATCCCCTGCCACCAAGACTGGATTAAAGCCTTAAAATCCGGGGTGACTGGAGGAGGAGGAGGAGGGGGGGTGGAGTAGGCAGAGGCAGAGGAGGAGCAGCAGGAACCGGTGGAGGGTAATAACCCTGGAATCCCTGAAAGTTCAAGTAGGGATTGGATCCAGGGTAGAACTGCCCAAAATTACTCCAGTTCAGAGTGGTGCCCCCCCCGGGTAGTAGCCCCCAGGATACCCTTGCGGGTAATGCGGGACAGTTCGGGGTCTGGTATAAATCCCCGTCATCAGATCTGGCGTCGGTGGTACCCACGTTGGACCCGCCATTGTATAAATTAGTAGAGGGTCCGGCGTCGGGACAGCCCACGTCAGGGGAACCAACGTCGGAACTGACACCACCCGATCTGGTGCCGGAAGGGGGTCCGGCTCTGGAGGGGCCGGTGTCGCATCTGGACGAAGGGGCCCTGGCGGCAGGACTTGATCCGGCATCAGGGCCACAGGCAGAGGCCGGACAACTGGTCCCGGATGTGGGACTGTCAGGACAACTGGCGTCGGAGGCGCCGGGAGCCCGCCGGAAGGGGGAGGAGGGGCCTCTATAGTAAGGCCAGATGGTTGAAGAGGAGCCTCCATCTCCTTAACCCTGAGAGGGGAAATCGAAGAAGACCCCGAGGCATCGACAGGGTCGAGGGGCTCTCCGTTGTCATCGCCGGAGGTACCCGCCGGAGAACTGGAGGGTACAGGCGAGGAAGGAGGAGGAGGAGGGAGAGGGGCTTTCTCCCTCTGGTTCCGCCGGACGTCGGATGAGGCGCCATCGGGCCCTGATGGGGGAACCGCACCCGTGCGGTCGTCCGGGATGGCCGGCTTATCGACCGGTGTCGGGCGAGTACCCACAGCCTGGGTAGTCGTCTTACCGACCGCCGCACGGTCCCCGGAGAAGCCGGGGGCTGACTTATCGGCCAAGGCGGTGCAGTCGTTGGAGGAGCAGACAGCCGACTGACCCGCCGTAGATTTACCAGACTTACCGTCCTTGCTGGGCGGTGTCTGGGCCTTGCTCATTGAGGGCCTGGCGTCATAAGCGGATTTCTCCTTGTGTTTTTTAGAAGGAGAAGCCTTTTCAGACGAAGAATGTCTAAGCCGATCCATTTTCTTCCCGAGGGAAGCCAGACGGGCTTTTAGCAGATGGGCCTCTAAAGCCTGCTGTCTCCTCTTTTTTGTGGCCTGGTTAAAGGCCTGGCACTCAGAGCAAGAGGAGACCGGATGGTCCAGGCCTAAACAGAGGACACACTTGAGGTGACCATCTTTGTGCGGGATCTGCATGCTGCCACAGGACGAGCACTGCTTCTTTGGTGAAGACATCAATAATAAACATGAAATAAATAGAAAAATTAGTGAAGGATACTCCAATGCAAGACACTTTCTTGACGATCGCTATATGGAAGTCTGCAATGTGACTGACACGAGGCGACATCAGGAAAGAACTGGAGGGCGGGCGTGGAGATCGCCTACTATATACAGTCACGCTGACGTCAGTCACGTGACGTTGAGTGGGCGGTCCCCCGTCAGGTATTGCTAGAAAAGTCTGCCGTGCGGCCTGACGCCAGGTGGTGCCAGTCCAATATGTGATGACCTACTGAAGGAACCCTCTCGAAGTAAGATCACAAGATCATTTGTTAGAGGTACCCCTTTTGAACTGTAATCCATTGGAAATGGCTAAGTTTCCTTGCAGATAGCGACTGCTGGGGAAATTAATACTTGATATTCCTGTTCTCACTCCCACCATTCAGGATTCAGAGGGACATCAAACTAACCAATATCATGTGAAATAAACCCATTTTGTAATACACATTGTTCACAGTTACATACATACTCAATCTTGTCCTATCTACCTTGTTTCCAATGATTGTGGTTGATTACCAATAGCTATCACCTATTACCTATAAGATTTAAAACAGCAGTTAGTTATATAACACAAGTATAATAACTGGTGACCCCTGTTATCAACCTGTTTTTGAGTACTGTAAAAAGTCATATCAACCCGCAGGCTGATACGTAAAAACTCGTATCAACCTGCAGGTTGATATGACTTTTAAAGTCTTGTACCAGGTTGTCTCCAGCAGGCCATAACAATTTAACAATCCAAGCAGCTCGAGACAGTTCTCCAACCATTGTGAGCGATCTCCATATAGTAGAAAGTTACCTTGCTCACACAGAAAACAGCCGAGATGTCCATAGCAAGTAGTCCTTTACTCAGAAAAACAGTATTCACCTACTAAAAATCTCCCCCAGCAAAAATGTACTTTTCCTTGCTACCTCCTCTCACTGTTTCCACTGGCAGCCTGACCTTTCACCTCCGTGCCATGGCAACCGTAATGACCCCGATCCATCTAAAAGACAAATCAACAATGCTGCAGACAGACTAAATAACACGGTTTTTAGTTGTTGTTTTTTAACTTCATTACTGCGATTGATGATTACTTGATCCATCCACTTTACCAAACTCGAATCCAGGACCCGTAAGGTACCAGAGTTTGCTGTGTCACTGTCATCGTTCTTTTGCGCCAGTTATTATAAAAAATTAAACACATGTGTGGGGGTGATCTGTAGTTTTTCCTTTACACACCCTCGGTGTGTGAAAAAACTGCATATCACCACCCTACATGTGCATTATTCTCTATATAGTGCACAGGCTGAACTATAGCATAGGTAACATTCAAAATTTAGAGCTTGGTAATATAGCCTAGCTGAAATGTTCAACTTGTACTTTACATTTAAAATCCTATCTTTTTGCTGTTATGACCAACCCTTTGGCCAAATATTTTAACTTAATAAAATCATAGTCATCATCATTATACACTATGTAAAATTTTTGTCAAATGCAAATAAAAAGGAGACTGTCCAGCAATGTCCCCTGATAAGATGCTGGCGTTGCTTCAGTTTAAAAACACAACTTTTCAAAGTTTCTCTGAGTGGTGCTCGCCACTTCATGTGCACGCAAACACTTGCACTACAGCGAGCAGCGCGGGATTATAAATCTGACAAGCCCCGCCCCGTCCGGTTTGCACCCAGTAGCTGGCTCCCGCAAGCCCGAACTCACCAGGAAAAAGCAGGATCAGAATGACAACCACAGTTAACCTGTACAAACAGTGGTCATGTCTTGAAAAGTGTCTGTGTAGCAAAACAGTTCAACAAATAGCCGACTCACTGGGCGTCCCACAGATGATAGCAGGCAGGGACTGCTCAACCTGGTGCAGGTGTAACAGTTCAACTGCCGATGGCTGTTTCACTGGGCATCCCGATGTAAAACAGCTGAGAGGGACGTCCCAGACTCGGCACAGGTCAACTGTTGAAGCTGCAGGTTTAAGAGAGAGCTGGTCATCCCACTGAAAGGCGGCAGAATCATGGACCTCAGACACAGATTCACTGTGCAACAGGTGGGCTAGTGCTATAGTGAGCGTTGTGGGCTTTTAAATCTGATAAGCCTCACCCCTTCCAGTCTACCCCCGGTAGCTGGCTCTAGTGAGCCCTAACTCACTGGGAAAAAGCAGGATCAGAGAGATAACCACAGTTAACCTGTGCAAACAGTGCTCCTGTCTTGAAAAGATGATAGCAGGCAGGGACTGCTCAACCCGGTGCAGGTGTTCAAACTGGTGCTGGTGCAGATGTAACAGTTCAGCTGCAGATGGTGGTTTCATATTTTATTTTTTATAGTACAAGGTTTTTAAATTTTTGTAGTACAGAATATAAATGCTCTTCAAACTAGGCCTTACTTTGCTTCAACTATATGGGGGCACTGTCACCTACTGTATACGGTCTGTTAATATAGTTTCCTACGTGTTGGCAGGAGGTCTCAAAAGTTTTAGAAGCACTATTCACCAGCCTGCTCCCACTCCCCTCGCAGAAAGGCAGAGCAGCAGTATTTTTTTTGAAATAGTAACTGCAGGTGGCAGCAAGCCCCCAGGTAGACCATTAGTAAACCTCGGTCTTACAGTGGCTTTAACATCCGAAAATAGAACAATTACTGGCGCTGCTAAGTGGTTTGGTTGTGTTACTCTGGACACATTTTTTAACAAAACTGTGGCTGAGTTTTTTTTTTGTTCTGCTTTAATTTTCTTCTTCGTTATGGAGCTGTCTCGGTCGAGTGAATGACAGTAATGGGAGTCAGCATGAGGGAAAACACAAGTACTCAGATGATCAAATGTGCACATCAACTGTTACATTGTGCAGAACAACTTTAAGAACATACACAACTTTTGAGCAGCCACTGAATTCTGTACAGAATAAGCCCTAACCATATATTATAGTACATTTGTATAAGTATACTGTAAAAACGATGTGCACTGTTAACTGTTCTTCTCTGGGTTCCTGTAAATTGTTCCCTCTGAATAATCTCAGTGTATTTATTGATACCTATTTGTTTGCATTTATCTGAATACATACAGCTTGTATACCATGTATTTGCAAAATGATTTTCCTACTTATATAATGTTTAAACCCCACACACACACACACACACTAGAAACTGAAACAAACCCATCTGGACTCTGCTTGCTCATCTGGTAAAATATATTTCAAATAAAATAACTTTCTTTTGAATGCATTATGTAAATGGAATTCACACTGGGGTGGAGTACTCGGGAGGGTAGGGGTGGGGAAGGGAGGTGTAAAGGGAAAGGGGAACTGAGATGGGCTGGTATGGTCGTTTTCTGCCGTCAAGTTTCTATGACACTGTACTCCAACTATGTTGCTTGTTAAAAGCTCTGGTTGCCCTTGTAAAAATGCCTTGTTTCAAGTGGGCGTACCTAATAACCAAAAATAAATAAGTCAATCAAAAATGCAGCCTGCCTGGAGGAACCGTTATAGTCACTGTGCCTTGGGTTATACCACAACTGGTTTTCCTCAACTCCGTGACAGAGGATAAAGACAGCAAAACACTGCTGCATACACAAGCACATTACAGCAGCAGCAAGTCTCATGATGAGTAAATGTCTTGAGATGGTAGGGGTGGACAAGGTAGGCCATTTGTTTTTTCTGTCCCAAATCCTATGGTCCCACAGCGAATTCATGGACTGGAAGTGGCATCCCTCTTGAAGACATCTGCAAGCGTGACAAAGGTGTGAAAAGGCGCTGCATCTTGGTTTTAGTAAAGCTGGAGGAGTACAAGGAGATTCACCTGAAAAACTGGGCGAGGTATCAGAAAACAGAACAAAAATTGATTTCTTATTCTATGACAAGCCGCTATGTTATTACTCCTACTCATGCCATCTGCTTTGCCCTGCCTTTTAGTTTCGTCACCTTTAAAAGCTACAGCAAACCTTTTCCCTATTTTTTTAAAGGCTACTAGCAAACTTGTTCCCTTGAACAGAGGTTCATAAAATGAACTGTCATATAACTCAAAGCATGAAAATAAGGGATTATTATTCTTAATGCTGCCCACGAGGGAGGAAAAAAATGTCTTTGAAGTTCTATTTTAAGCATGGTTCATTATGGCTGCTGTCTGCTGTTTATAAAGAAAACCCAGCCTTTTGCCTGCTCTGAGTTTAAAGTTCAGAATTCCTAAAAACTGCAGTCGGAATGCTATGAAAATTGCATTTTTTTGTAAGGAAATCTCTTTCTACAGTAAAAGGGATGAAATTCTATTAAAGATTCAAACTTCTCATCTTCCACAATAAAAAATGCATGCTTTTAATCTGATAGTGTGTAATACCTTATTAAAAGTTACATATTTATTTCAAACACAAATCTTCAGTTATTAATTGGAGCCAGAAAATGAAAGGGTAACACCTTTGGGAAGACCAAATTTGTGGCTTAATGTAATCTGACATTTGCAAATGTATTTTATTAAATGGAGAAAAAAAACTTCCAGCAGAACCAATGGTGCATGGACTGGGGAAACGGTTGCTGAATTATAAAAACACTGTCTACCACTCTTGCTATACGTGTGTCTTCTGCAAATTTAAATTACACTACTTGCACCTTCTTTATCAATGTCATTTATCAAGATGATGAACAGGACTGGTCTCATAACTGACACCTGTAATACTCCATTAGTAACCACGTTTCTAATGGACAGGTTCTTCTAAACCAAACACCTCTGCTTCTGAATTCAGAAAACCCCACGTTCAAGGCTGTCTGGAGCTGGTGTTTAGCCAGCACATGACCTTCATCTCTGACCAGCTTCACCAGCAGCTACATGCCTGTTGGCAGCAAGGTGAAGCAGGATTTCATGCAGCACTCCCAACAAGAAGTGACCAAAGTCAGTCATCAGGACAGCACAGCTGGCCTGATGCAGACCCAAAGAGGAAGCAGCACAGACCTTCTTGGCTGCATGGTCAAGCTTTTTGACTCCTTGTCGGAGGGGGGACTTGTTCATGTCCCCATAGCCTCTGGATGGCTGAGTATGAGACCAGTCCCTCAGCTGGGGGGAGGGGTTCGAGAACCCCAAGAGGGACCCAGAAGGGACTGCGTACTTGCAGACCATATGTGTGGAGGGTGCCGGGCAGAATGCTGGATGCTGCCAAAGCTCCAAGGCTGATCCCAAGATGGTCTCAGGCATGAGAAAGGCACCCCAGGGGAGTCATCCTTGTCCAAAATGTCTGTAATGGGGTATTTCGTCCTCTGCTGGACGGACTCCAAGGACACATGCATGAATTCTGACATCAGACAGAGGACAGCCCAAAGTGACACCAGCCTGTGGTTGGTAGCAAGGTCTTGGATCAAAGTTTGGTTGAAGGTGTGTGTCCTCAAGGACAACAAGGATGAGTCATCCAAGGACTCTTCAATAAAGGCCCATGGCTGTTTGCCACCGCCAGCCACCCTTGAGTCTTCCCACTGGGTGGTTTCATCCGCAATTTTCATCGACCTAGCCAAAGCTTTCGATACGGTATCCCACTCCCTCCTATTATCCTGCCTATCAGGTGCTGAGTTATTGGCATTGGCCACAAATTGGTTCAGAGCCTATCTACAAAATAGAACCCAATCTGCAAAAATAGCTGACTACACCTCCCCCCCCCCGCTCCCTGTTACCACCGGCGTTCCCCAGGGCTCAGTCCTTGGCCCCATTCTCTTCTCCATCCAACTAAATGATCTGCCAAAGGCTTGTTCTACTACCTCAATTCACATGTATGCTGATGACACGGTCCTCTTTACATCCGGCTGGACCTATGAAGAAGTCACCTCTAATCTCCAGACCGACTTCAACAAAGTACAATGCTGGTTTAACTCCAACCAACTCTTCCTAAATGCCAAGAAAACAGTCTCTATGACTTTCGGCACTAGACAGAGGCTATCCAGACTTACTGTACATCCCCTCTGATCTTCCGTATCCTGAATAACACTGTCCTTGAAGACGTGCTCTCCTTTAGGTACCTGGGGGTTTGGCTTGATTGCTACCTTGCCTTTTCCACACACGTGGACACCATCCTGTCAAAACTGTGCCCTAAGCTCTGCGCCCACTATAGAAACCGCACTAGTCTCCCGCTTCCTGTGAGACGTGAAATAGTCCTGAAAATGATTCTACCTTCCTTCGACTACTGCGATGTTGTCTACAGCTCTGCCCCCAAGTCTACCCTATCCAGACTGGATCCCCTCTTCAATGCTTTCTGCTGCTTCACCCTTGATGCCCCCCCCGTGCCACATCCTGCGAGGCTCTTTCCATTCGCTGGCCCTCCCATCCCTGAGCAACCGGCGCCTACTTCACAGTGCTAAATTTGTTTCTAATTTCTGGCTTCCCTTCCGCCCTATCTCGTCTCCTCCCTATCTTCCCCGCCAACCCAAGCCCACACCCTCAGGTCTACTGACTCCATGCTATTAGTAATCCCTCACCGAAGGACCTCTGCAGGCCAATCAGCTTTCTCTTACCTCCTCCCTAAGCTTTGGAATGACCTGCCAGCCCAAATTCGCCATTCCTCCTCCAACCACTCTCTGTCCTCTGCCCTCACTAACTTCTACATGCCCAATTGTACATGCTCCTGATCTCCTCCCCCCCTTGCCTGATTCTCCCCACCCCCGATCCCTCCTCACCTAACGTGGCCTGACCAGTGGTTTGGCCTTCGCCCAAATGACTGGCTTATAAATTGTCCTAAACAACCCATGCACTAACCCACACATGGCACTTCTGCTATCCCCTTCTTATTACCCCGACAATGACTTCCCTAAGTCAACCCTCTCATCTTTCCCTGTGTATACTATGCAGACCTGTCACCTCTCCCTGGCCCCAAGCTCAGGCTTCCAGTTCTATCAGCCAACTTGGTGCATTATACTTCAAACTAATCTCTAGATAGTAGGTACTTATGTCAGTATGAATAGTTCTAGATGTGTAATCAAGTATGTTATGCCACCCTCTTTGTGGCACATGTATGTAGTGTCTCCTCATGTAACACGTTTGTAAAGCCACCCTTAACCATGTAACAATTGTTCGACTTGCTTGACTCCAATGTTCAACCTATTGATTGTTTTATGAATACCCTCCTCCCTTGTACCTCACCCCCCCCCCACCCAGGTCGCACCGTGAGACGAGGATCTTGCTGCTCAATGTGCCTCTCCTGGTGAAACATTTTCAATAAATAAATAAAATTTCCACTGACAACCAACCTGGCAAGCTGGCTACAACACAAAAGTCCTTGGTCAGGGCTCCCATCAAAAGCTGCAGTGGAGGCAGCTCTACCTGAAAAACTGAAGAAGCAGATGCTGGGGACATCTACTGAGGGTGGACCGATGTGGGCAGTACTGAAGCCTGCCAGTTTACTGTAGGTCTAGGGGTACGCCCTACCCTGCCCCACAATGGTCCACTGCTGCCAGAGGAGTTCCGTGTAGTGCCGCCGCATCCTGCAACAGTGCCTCTCCTCACCCAAGGAGACCGAAGAACATCGATGGCAGCACCTCCTGGTCAAGCAGGATCAAGAATGTGAATAGCGCCTCAACCTCGACACACTGAACTGAGAACCAATGTCAAGAAGAAGCACTTGAGGGTCGGCATAGATCACATGTCAAGCTGCAATGACTAGCTTCAGTGGCAGTACCACCAGTGGACACTGATCCTGAGTGGAACTGGTCAGGGACACCGACTGGTTCACAACCCCCTGGGAGAGGACCAGAAGAACCGGGGTCTGGGAAATGGATTCCTTATTGACCTCCTCTGATAACTGGTGGACAGGGTTGAGAAAAATCTTGACAGACTGGTGTCAAGGTCGACCAACCCCTCAACAGAAGGCAGCTCAACCGGAATCGGGGGCTTGACATGAGTCCAGTGGTTAGGGGAGTCGAGGGAGTGGAAGGACTGTGATCTTGCCTGATCCCACAACTGGTGCCGGTGGTGTTTGTGCTTGTTACCATGGTAGACAGGGCTCTATCCAAAGGCCTGAAGGGCCCCACACATTTCATGAAAATCTTCTGTGAAAGACCCTCTGATGCTGGCCCCAGCCAGGAGCAGTACAGAGGCCAACGTGTGCTCACTGCAACAGCCGCCACCACTTCATCTAGGGCCGCAAGTTGGGCATCAGTCCCCACTGCAGCAGAGGCCTGTTTGCAACTCTTCGGTCAGAGCTAAGGGTCCATAATGGCTGGCTGATAAGAAGTCTTGCCCCATGATCTCCTAGAGGGGAGAGAAAAGTATTGCCTGGCATGGTTCAGAAATGTTGTGAACTGCCCCCTAGGTAATACAGGCAAGATAAGTGCGGGTCCATGTTCAATATCTTCTGTTAGCATGTACTAGAGAACCTGAAGCTGTGAGTCGGCTTTGCTTCCTCAGAATCCATCTTCCATCAACGAGGCAAAGCCAGAGCAAGGAAGATGAAAGCTGTCGAGGAACAATGTAGAATCTTGAAGAAAATACATAATGTTTCCAATGGCAACTGTGGTAGCCTACAATGCTGCATAGCTGCGAAGGAGGAAACCAGACTCTTCCAGTGGAAAGAAAGCTGTAACATCACGGGGTAGAGCTGGGGGATATACCGACCCAGTGGTGGGAGGCGCTTAGTTTAAAGACATCTGACGAATCAGCACTTAAAGTCGAACTGCCTATGTGAGGATAGGAAACTATATCCATGCCCCAAAAGAATCTTTTCTATTTTCTTCCAGCAGGTTCAGATAAAAATTTGTTTTCGCCAATCAAAGAAATTTAGTACACTGATTCCTCTTTTGCCTAAAAATTAGCCATTCCAATATCAGTTTAGAGCTGTGCAGCATTATAGGCTACCAAAGTGTGCCACTATCCACTGACATCACAACCTTAACCTCAATCGGACTGTTTAAAAGAAGGCTGAGACAACAGCTAACAGCGAATGCTAGTTATGACTGCTTCCGCTGACAAATTTCACAATCTACAGCATCACTGTTCCTTCCATACTCTGCTTCCTGCCCCATAGTGCCTGGCACTTCTCCTTTGCTCTTTCCTCCCCCTGCCTGCCTACAAGTGTGTTCTGACACTGCCAGCCATCCCCTTCCTCCTTCCCTCGATCTCTCCTATCTTCCCTCCTATCTCACATGCCCATCTTATAACACCACTGTCCTGGACTCCCACCCTTCCCCTGCTCCCTTATTGCCATGCAACCTGTTCCCACCCTCCTTCCCTTGATCTCTCCTATCTTCCTCCTATCTCACATGCCCATCTTATAACACCGCTGTCCTGGACTCCCACCCTCCCCCTGCTCCCTTATTGCCATGCAACCTGTTCCCACCCTCTTCCCTTGATCTCTATCTTCCTCCTATCTCACATGCCCATCTTATAACACCGCTGTCCTGGACTCCCACCCTCCCCCTGCTCCCTTATTGCCATGCAACCTGTTCCCTTCCTCCTTCCCTTGATCTCTCCTATCTTCCCTCCTATCTCACATGCCCATCTTATAACACCGCTGTCCTGGACTCCCACCCTCCCCTGCCCTTATTGCCATGCAACCTGTTCCCAGCCTCCTTCCCTTGATCTCTCCTATCTTCCCTCCTATCTCACATGCCCATCTTATAACACCGCTGTCCTGGACTCCCACTCCTTCCCCTGCTCCCTTATTGCCATGCAACCTGTTCCCAGCCTCCTTCCCTTGATCTCTCCTATCTTCCCTCCTATCTCACATGCCCATCTTATAACACCGCTGTCCTGGACTCCCACTCCTCCCCCTGCTCCCTTATTGCCATGCAACCTGTTCCCAGC
The DNA here is from genome assembly GCA_016271365.2 of Neoceratodus forsteri. Lineage (NCBI taxonomy): Eukaryota > Metazoa > Chordata > Ceratodontiformes > Ceratodontidae > Neoceratodus > Neoceratodus forsteri. The sequence goes on along the minus strand of CM057450.1, from coordinate 1,271,033,084 downwards.
CTCCTTCCCTTGATCTCTCCTATCTTCCCTCCTATCTCACATGCCCCATCTTATAACACCACTGTCCTGGACTCCCACTCCTCCCCCTGCTCCCTTATTGCCATGCAACCTGTTCCAAGCCTCCTTCTTCCCTTTTTCTTCCTGCCTGAATTACCCTATAGGTTCTATTCTTAGGTTCACTCACCCAATTGCCCTGTCTGTTCACCTTCTGTCCCTCTTCCTGCTACTATCTAAGCCTACTCAACTGACTCAATCTTTTGTTCACAGCCTATGTTTGAGCCTTCCTTCTACCCATAACCTCCCTGGCTAAACTGTTTATTCTGTTCTTCTGCCTTACTTCCAGCTACTGTCTAAGTTTAGAAGTGACACGGGCGATTGTTCATAGCCTACGATTGTGCCTTTCTATTTGCTATACCATCCATGTACAACTTGTTGTATTTTTTCACACCTATTCATACAATGTCAATATTGTGACTTTCTACTAATTATTACCATCCTTGTATAATTTGTTTAATATTGTTCGTACCTGTCTATACAATGTCAATTTTGTTTATATACACTGACGTGGAACCCATGCAATGAGCTTGTCCTCAAAGGGTTAATCCAAGATTTCAATAAATAAATAAAAATAAAATAAAACAGAGGTCCAGACTTTTGCCCAGTGTAAGCTTCCTTACTGTGCTGTTCATCTATACTAAGTACTTTTTGGCACTTCTACCACTGATACTCCTGAGTACCCACAGCTCTACTTCTTCGGAGTTTCTTGAAAGAGTTCCATTGTTTCACTACCCAGCTCCCTTTATTTACCGTCCCTAGCTCCCTTTTGACAATTACCCTCAAATTCCCAGTTAGCCCTAGTAAAATTCAATGTTCTGGTTCAGTATCAGTGTCAGTGGCTCAGTCAGATGCACACTCGCATCTGAGAGCGTAAGACTGGAAGGTTCTACATTCTAGCCCCACACCAGGAACTTGGAGTAAAAATCAAATGAAAAACTGACACTGTAGTGCAGTGTGAGGGGGCTGCTGCACTCCTGAGGTGCCATCTTCTGGAAGAGATGTTAAACCGAGGTCCCACTTGCCTGTTCTGCTGGTTGTTCAAGTGGACATTAAAGATCCTGTGGCACTTCTTGAAAACAGGAGGGACATTTCCCTGGTGCTCTCGCCAAATTTCTCCCATACACTAAAAATACCACCAACAGTTTTATCTAGTTCTGCTTCAGTTTGGGCTGAAAATAGGCAGAACTGCTCAGTCCTCCTTTTCCTGTCAACAAAAATAACTAAAAATTCCCACCCTTCCTCTGCTTGTCTCAAACATGGTAATTGCTGTGATCATTAGGACTCAGCTGTTCTCCCATCTATTTCTATGCTTGTCACCATGTCATCTTTTTTTTTTTATATTTTATTGAAATTTCAATAAAAACAATTAAGCCGTATTACTCATGCCAGACATTCAAATACTGGTAAAGGATGCATTCAATGTATGAAAGAGTGATTTAGCCTGAACAATCTGGATCACAGATCTGGGGGTATTACTACATAGAATTATAACAATTAACGTATTACCAGATAGCTGCACATTGCCAGAGTGAGACAGCCTCCAGAATGAATTCAATTTACCCGACATAGCTTTTATTCCCATAAAAGATGGGATATGCTCTCAATCCAAACATACAGTTAACCCCAAAATGGGAAGCAGACCCCTTCCAGTCCATCCTTCTCGGAGCGCTACAAAATCTAACACCAGTCCTCATATTACTATATCAGTTTAGAAAATGGGCTAGATACTAGGACCTCTATCATTGGTGGAGAGCCACTATGGGGGAGTGGGCATTAACTTTCAATAGATGCCCGCTTGAAAACAAGTGCTAATGCGGGGTGCCCCATTACTGACAGTATCCATGGGAACCCCGAATTTTAAAAGTGAGCAGCCACCATTTCTTGCCCCTCGCTTAATAAGGGACGTTCTCCAGCTCCCCCCCCCCCCACTCAGCCCAGAACAAAACAAAATGTTTTTTCACTTTAAAATATTAGCACTAGCAGTTCGAGTACTAAGCTGTACTCTGAGTGGGGGGAAAAAAGTTGTTTTTTGTTTGTTTTTCAGTTTGAAGTAGTAACGCAAGCACGTCGTGTGCTAAGCGCTACTGTAACAGTGTCCAGCTCGCAAAAAGTTAATCCGAATTCCCTGGTGGAGGAAAACAACCATTTCACCTACAGTAGTTTCTGAATTTGATTTAAAAAAAAACAAAAACAGAAACCACCTCTGTTTACAGCTGTGTCACTCCCGATCACACTCTCTGGGCCAGCATCCTCGCTGCAGTCTCCCGATCTAATGCCGCAAACTCCTCAAGTGAAACTGAAAAAAACATGGAAATAACACAATAATAAGAAAAAAAAGTAAAACGTACCGACGCCAGACTCAAAGATTTACATCCTTGCAGAAGGTGCACATTATTTAGTGACTTTCTCTTTCTCTCCCGCTCATATTACATAATTGCAGTCAATTTTGAATTTTGGTGATTTTAAGTAGTATAAACCAGCCAGACAGTTTGAGATACTCGCAGGCCTCTGTAAAGCAAGACTTAATTGCCAGTTTTGAAAGCTATGCACATGTAATTATGAAGCTAATGTACATTCTTTTCTTTTTTTACATATTGTATTTATACTCCCGTCCTCTGGTGCCCCCTTCAGACCGATTCCCCCAGCCCCGACATCCCGGAATTACTGGGGCTTACCTTTCTGCCTGGCCCAACAGCGGAGCCTGCGGAGGGTCAGGCTTCATCCTGCTGCTGGGTGCTTTTTTTTTTTCTCTGCTTTTCTCCCTGATCTCCGTTGCTGGGGTGCACACACCAGATGTGCGTGTGTGGAGGTGAATGCATGTCCGCGGACGTCCAACAGCACCCTCCCTTCTGTGCACCCTGCAGACCCACAATTCCCCCAGGCCTCCACCTGGGGGCAGTCATTTGGCGGGAGCACAGCCCCTCCCCTCCCGGAAGAGGAGAGCTGTCCTCCGGATGCTCAATCCTCTCCCTCCCCCGATGTCCCGGGCTCGTTCCCGAACCCAGGTCATCAGTGTGGCATGAGGTGTGACGTCCAGCGCCAACCCTCAGTGCCACCAGGCCGACCCTACATTCTTCTTTTTAATGGAAACTAAACCAGGCTTTCTCTTTTTCATTACAATTGGAAATCGGGTCACATCTGTAGTCTGTTTAATATTCTTACTGAAAGGTTTTTTATGTGGCTGCACTGAAATAACTATGTTTTTCTTTTGAAGAGCCCTTGGTAGTGATGCTGCTCTTTTTCTCCCCCATATTCATTTCTTTCCTCTCCTCTCTTCTGTAACCACGCTGACAAGTCAAAAACTAAGCTGCCCCCAGAACAAACTACAGCTCCCATGAAACCATGGGACAGCTATAAAGCCTGCTGAAACATCTCCTAAACAGCAGCTCCCTCTACTGGTATTCCTTTTTAACACTTATTTTTAACTGTTTTAATTTTTTTTTAATTTATTAAAAATGTTACTGATAGCCCATTTTCTAAGTGCAAAAATACCCTCCAGGGTGGGCGGTATGGGCAATACTGGACCATCCAGGGGCTATAAAGCCCTCCGCCTGCAGCATCAGGCCTCAATACGTCCCTGGGTGGTCCGGGATTACCCAATACCACCCACCCTGTCGGGTATTATTGCTTGCACAGTGATATAACAAAAAGCAACACTGATTAGTACGGAGTTCAAAACATAGATTAAAACTTTCATCCACATCTGGAAATACCCAGATAGGAGGGTATCTATTTATTATAAATATAAGGCTGTAAAAAAGAAAAAAAAAGTTTAAAGAGAACCCCCCAACCTTGAACACTCAGTGGTGGAGGGAATAACCACCAACTAGTAACATGTTTATTTTATTTGCTTTTGGTAACCAGGTGAGCACACTAGACAGCTAAGTGCCTATTTTCAGGTGTGACCCGGGAGAGTTACAAGGTTTCCATGAAACAAAATACAGAGTCCAAGGTTACATACAGGAGCCACATGCTCCAACAGTGGGAAAAACAGTTTATGTACATACAGGCTTAAAGAACATCGTGAGGAGGTGGAATAACATCTAGACATAAACTGTAATTTATAATAGAAGAACAATTCTAACGGTGGCAGCCTCAAAATTGATTGGAGCACACCTGTATACGCTGGCCAGACCTGAACGCCTAAAGTGAAAGCCAGACTCAGTACTGGACAGGGGGCCGTTAGTGATACTGAGCAGTAATGACGCTCCACCTGGGGCCGGTAAGTGCCTAAAGAGGGGTACCAGTGGAGGTAACAGTGCTAGGAGACTGGATATTATGTGGAACACAGGCATGTAGCTCCAGCTTTTAGGAAGTTCCAGAGTGATGTTTTGAAGGAGGGGTGGGAGGGGGAGGCACGAACTTGGGCCGGGAGTTCCACATTTTTGGCGCGTGGACGGTGAATGCTCGATCACCAGTGAGGGTGCGGGTCTTAGGGACCAGGCGGGCCTGGGTCACACCTGACCTGAGGTGGTAGACGGGGGAGGCGTATTTCAGGGGAAGGGTGAGCGAAGCGGGGGTGGCCATTCTAATTATATTATCAACGAAGTTGCCTAGGATGTAGGTACGGTGTTTTTCTGGGGGAAGCCATTCCAGACGACAGTAGAGCATACAGCGATGCGTGAGACGGGGAGCCGAGAGAGCAAAGCAGCATATGTTGTTGTAAATGGTGTCCCAATTAGCGAGGCTTGAGGACGGGACAGGAGCAAAGACAAAGAGCCCGTATGAGAGTGCGGGAAGTAGTATCCCCCTGGCTACAGCAAGCCGGGCAGTGGGGGTAAGGCAGTCTTTAGCTCTGTAGGCTAGGCCGAGCTTGCCATTAGTCACATTACAAATATTCTGAATGTGAGAGCAGAGATCCAATTGAGGATCGAGGGTGACTCCAAGGTACCTGGCAGAGTCAATGACCGGCAGAAGAATGTCATTTGACCCATAGATTTTGAGCGGCATCGAGCAGGAGGAGGTTTTGGCCGAGGAGCCAAAGAGCATAGCCTGAGTTTTCTTTAGGTTGACCATCAGTTTGGGGTCATCAAGCCAGTTCTGGATAAGGGAGAAGTCAGAGTTGAGCTGGGTGTTGATGCTGGAGGTATCATGTGAACCGACTAAGATGACCAGGTCATCCGCATAAAGGGTTAGGTGCCCTTTAGTAGCAGCAGAGGGTAATTCGTTGATGAACAGGGAGAACAGGATGGGTCCAAGGACGGACTCTTGGGGTACCCCGCTGTTCACAGGTGAGAGGGTTGAGAGGGTACGATTAAAACAGGTGAATTGCTGCCTACCCCCGAGGTAGTTAGAGAACCAGTCGAGGGCACGGAGGGAGAATCCGTGAGACTGCAGGGTGGAGAGAAGGGGGGGGGTGGTCCACACAATCAAAGGCTTTGGAAAGGTCCACAAATATAGCCCCAGTCAATTTGCCTTGGTCGGTTGCGGACCTGTGGTCAGTATCTCTACAAGACACTAGCATGACAGTCACTTTGGGTCTCTCTGTAGTCAGTTACTCACCACATGGTGGTCACCTGTTTAGATATGTAAAAGAAACCACATGAAACTCCCAACATTAGATCCACATTTCAAACAGGACTAAAATGACCCCCAACTGCCAGCAAAGTAAATTTGTAAGATTATAAAACAGTAAGCCCCCACACTGCAGTACACTCCCTCTCTCAACCAATAAGAACCAAGTGAACTGTGAAGTCCATGAATATGGAAAAGAAACTCAGAAAAAGTAAGTTTAAAGTCCATGGTCACTCAGGTGTCATCCCTATCTTCTGGCTCTCCTGTCCATGCAGCAGCCGCAGTTTCAAATTATTTGCAGATAAGTTAGACCCACTTGTCAGCCTCTTCAGCATCAGTAAACTGATATGTGTGGCCTCCATAGAAGTTTCAAAGATAAGCTGGCATAAGCATGGAGTGGGACGCACCAAGGTTTTTCAGCTGTGCCCGGACGGCATCAATTTTTTTTCCATCTGGATCTAGTAGCAAATGACAAGTCTGTGACTATATGCAAGGTCGTCCCATTGTAATTTAATTTTTGTGATTCCCTCGAAGTCTGCAGCAATAGGTCTCTGTGCACTGCAAAAGGGTAATGAGCAGGACTGTCCACAGACAATCCACTTGCTGGTTAGCAGCCCAGGTTGAGAATCGATAGGCTTTTACAAAACTAGCGGCAATGAGTTCAGGATCAAATCCCAGAGCACCCAGCAGCTAGGTTTTCAAAAACAGAAGGAGCTGCTCACCTTCACTCCCTTCCGGTAGTCCAACCAATCTCACATTTGAAGCCCTTTGGGAGTTTTCGAGGGTCTCCAGTCGATAACGTAATGGTGTATTCTCTTCTGCCATTTTGCTCATCACTGTCAAGGCTCACACCGCTGACTGCTCCGCAGAAGTCGCGGTTTTTGAAGCGACCTCAATTTTGGTATCTTGCTCACCCGGTCTGTTAAGGATGGCTTCCACTTTACCATCTATCGCTTGCATGGCTGTCATCATTGATTTCCAGGGCAGGTCCATCCTGGTACTACTAATGGACGATGTGGATGATGTCCCGGCCTGCTGATCAGGCTGCAATTTCTGATTTTTCAGTCCTCCTCCAGTTGCTTTGGGGTGGCCCATCCCGAGTCTGCTATCAGTTTATGCCTTAGATCACAAGGAGTCAAAAGCTCTATTTACAATCTGAGTTCAAACAGCCAAGGTGCTGAATTGTTGCAGAAAAACTCCAAGAAGTGACGAAGCTGCACCGAGGTGCGCCTCCTTGGCAATCGCACTCAACAGCCCCCCCCCCCATCACCATGTCATCTTAATTATTAAGCAGGAGATAATATACAGTACAGTAGTCTCCTCTCTTGTGCCCTCCCTGAAATGGTGTACTTAAAGCTTGTGCACTCCCTTTCCCTTGGTGTTGTCCTTATTCCAAGCTATTACTAGGAAGTGAAGTCTCAAATTGTTATTTTTCTGTCCTTTGGTACTGCATTCCTGATCTACAGCTTTTGGGTCCAAGTACCAAGTTGTCCCTTCATCTCTTTTCTATTAAAAATATTAGGTCTAAGAACATAAGGTTATAAAGAATTACCGCATAGCTGTGTAAGACTCTAAACAGCAGAGAGATCAGATATTTCAGTATTTCTGGTTACACTGAACTAGAGCTTAGTCTGTTTTCCTTTTCAGAAAATAAAGGCAGGGGTACAATACCCAATATCAAAGAATTTGATTGGCTAGGAACATTTTGAGTTTAAAGCCCTTGTAAGTTTATTTCTGCCAACTTTGGCATCCATCAAAACCACTTCAGGCATCCCCCGCCTCCCTAAACCTGTCCGCTGTCAGCTTCTCTTCCGCCTCCTACCCCTTCACTATCTCCCTCTCCTCACTCTGACCTCGCTGCCAAAGCTCTTACTCACTGATCACTTCATGCTGCATCTACTTAATCCTCAAAGTAGCACCTGCACTGCTGCTTGCTTTGCTCTGCTCTGCTGCTTGTTTCTGCCTCCATGTCCTATGATCTGATGTGTTTGCCTATGCAGCACTCTCTCTCTCTGATTTGCCTAGCCTATGCAAACTGTACCTGTCTCACTCCTCCCAGTTGCAATCACTGAGCTGATTTGTACTATAGCTTTTAATGCTCTATGTGCCTTTAATATTTAATGGTTCATGTATTGTTATGTTTTCTCTCCTCTTGTATCATCTGTATATAGTGCAAAAACTAATGTTTATAATACTCTTGTAACTTTCGTATATTTTTCCCTAACGATCCCCGGAACGCACCTGGAATCAAGCCTCAGCTCAGTGTACTTTTCCCAGTTATCAACTTTTAAATAAAATAAAATAAATAAATAAAATTTCATAGCACTTTAACAAATCTTGAATAGATTTATCGCAACTAGCTATTAATCCAAACACTAGTGCAAATTGACCAGTGCTAGTGCAGCTAACTCTCTACTTGTCCGTCTTGACTATGTGACAGGGTGGAATAGGACCCTGTCCCAGTTGTTAGAGAAAGTGTTTAAAATACAAGGATCTGTCCTTTCCTGTCTCTTGTCTGTCTGGTTGCGCAACCAGATTTTCCTGTGAGACCTCGGACCTGATCAACCCGAACAGTCTCGCAATTCTGTGGCTTTCACTGTCTCTCAGTTTTCTTTTGCTGTCTGTTTTTCTCCCTTGCACAGCTGCTAGTATAAAAATATGTGCAAATCACTGTTTGGAAATGTAACTGATATTGGAATCCCTTTTGTTTAGAAACTATATAGCATTACTGCTGAAATGTATATATTTATAATTTGAGATGACTGCAAAAAGCTGTTGGAAACTATAGGTCACCTTAGTGCAAATCTTTGAGCCTTTTGCAAAAGCTGTGCAAAAGGGGCCTCAGCAAGCACACTGTGTTCTAGCAGCTCCTGCCTGATATTTACAAAAACAGGACGCTTGCTAAGAATGGGGGTTGAAAGGATTTATAAGAGCTAAGCTGCAACTGCTGAAGAAGAAGAAAAAAGGACACAGCGACTGCAGAAAAATTATATTTTATTTTGCCTCTGTAAATAGTTATTATGAACAAGTTTATTTCGTCTTATGTTACTGCTACTGTAAATAAATATTTTTGGTGAATTCTACAACTGCTCCTGGTTTTCCCTATGCTTCCTGACCTGTGCCACAACAACAGATGGTGTCAGTCTAAGTGGGATTTATGCCATGCATACCCTAAGACAGGAGTTTTGTGCGTGGTTACTGGACCTAGTACCTAGTACCAGGGAAGCTTAGAGAAAGGTGTGGATTCTACAGTAGCAAGTCCTGGAGTGGTTACCAGGAGAACGGCAGTCAAACTAGCAGAGAAAGAAGTCCAGTCTGAGATTGCACAGCCAGCACAAGTTATGGAAAAAGAACAGGCAGTGACAGATCCTAAAAGCCTGATGGACTTTTTCAAATGGTGGGCTATACAACAAAAAGAGATTGAGAAGCAGAGAGAAAAAGAGATTCAACATTTAGAAACACAGAGGAGAGAAGAGATGCAGTGACAGGAGCAGCAGAGAAAAGATGCAGTGACAGGCGCAGCAGATGAGAGAAGAGATGCAGCGACAGGAGCAGCGATGGCTGGATGCCTTGCAAGCTATTAAAGACAGAGGATCCGGCACAGATCCAGATGAGCAACAAAATGCAAACAACTTAAAGCCATTAAACTTACAAAGTTGTGTCCCTCAGATGATAGTGAGGCACACCTGACAACTTTTGAAAGAGTTGCCACAGCCTGCCAATGGCCAAAGCAGCAATGGACAATCAGACTGATACCTTACCTGACAGGGAAAGCCCAACTTGCCTACAGCAGTCTGGACATTGCACAGTCAGAAAACTACGACCTGGTGAAAAGCGAAATACTGAAAAGGTATGACAACTCTGGAGAGACATACAGGCAGAGATTTCGATCTCTGAGGTACAACTCGGTCGACAATTCTCAAAAAGTCTTCATCCAACTCAGAGAACTTCTGATAAAATGGATCAAACCAGAGAGCAAAACAGGTTTCCTCTTAAGGAGGGGGGTGTATGTGACAGGGTGGAATAGGACCCTGTCCCAGTTGTTAGAGAAAGTGTTTAAAATGCAAGGATCTGTCCTTCCCTGTCTCTTGTCTGTCTGGCTGCACAACCAAATTTTCCTGTGAGACCTCGGACTTGATCAACCCAAACAGTCTCGCAGTCCTGTGCCTCTCACTGTCTCTCAGTTTTCACCTGCTGTCTGTTTTTCTCCCTTGCATAGCTGCCAGTATAAAAATATGTGCAAATCATTGTATAGAAAGGTAACTGATATTGGGATCCCTTTTGTTTAAAAATATATAGCATTACTGCTGAAATATATATATATTTATAATCTGAGATGACTCCACAAAGCTGTTGAAAACTAGAGGTTACCTTAGTGCAAATCTTTGAGACTTTTGCAAAAGCTGTGCAAAAGGGGCCTCAGCAAGCACACTGTGTTCTAGCAGCTCCTGCCTGACATTTACAAAAACAGGATGCTTGCTAAGAATGGGGTTTGAAAGAGCTAAGCTGCAACTGCTGAAGAAGAAGAAAAAGGGACACAGAGACTGCAGACAATTTCTATTTAGTTTGCCTCTGTACAGTTATTATGAACAAGTTTATTTCTTTTTATGTTACTGCTACTGTAAATCAATATTTTTGGTGAATTCTACAACTGCTCCTGGTTTTCCCTATGCTTCCTGACCTGTGCCTCGATGACAAACTAGTACAGGTTTTCATGGCTGTTTATGAAATTAAAAAAAGTCGCTACTTTGACAGGCTCTGGTCTTCACACTAATCTCAATGTTCCAGATGGCCTGGTGTGATTAACAGTTCATTAAGAGCTGCAAGCATCTGTCAGTTCAATAGGGGGATCCCACAAAAGATTCGATGTGAGTCATTATCACTCCACTGTTAGGACTTTCAGCTATTGTCCAGGGTGTGATCAGGGCTAGAGTGCTGGCTTCCAGTTTTCTGAATGTGTCTCTGTCTAGCAATTTGTTCCATATTATTAAGACCAGTGCCCCCTCATTTCCCTACATTTTGAGTGTCTGTATCCAACATTTCAGTGACAAAATGTGAGGAAGTATACAGGTTCGGCCCTGCAGGTGGTGGGTTTTATCCCAGCCTCACCAAAACTTCCCTCTCCTCTCCAAATCTCTTAAAGTAAAACTACACCCTCATATCATTTAATGTTTATTTGTTACCATGTCAACAGACAAGTCCTTTATGTTAATGTAGATGCTAGGGCTATGTGTGTTAGCTTTAGTTTGTTTTCACTGCTTAAGGTTACCCCCTGTGACTGCCCTGGGGTCTCCATTTCATGGTTGTTGAAATCTCATTGCCCATAAGAGCTGCATTAGCATATGAGAACATGATGTCAGAGCAACCATTTACATCACGTATCTCCATGCCGAAAGAACAAATATCCTGCAAAAACTCTCTGGAAACACATAAACTGAATGGAGTTTAAAGGGAAAACCCCCACATTACAACTCAGATAGTTTGCAAAGCTCACTAAAGGTAAATGTGGTATTTCACACCTTCTTGCAGCTTGTTTCTTTGGAGACTAATTAAGCAGACAGGCATAATGGGGAGTTTAAAGGTTGATTACGCATCATGTTCTCATATGCTAATGCAGCTCTCAGAGACAATGAGATTTCAACAACCACCAAATGGAGCCTCCCAGGACAGTTGCAGGGCCTCATATGACTTGTGAAAACAGACCAAAGTAGTTGAATGCATCTCTAGTGGTTACTTAAAAAGAGTTATCTGTTGACTTGGAGAAACAATTTAGAATATATGAGGGTGTAGTTTTCTTTTAACTCTGTTCTTTCTCTGGACACCACTGCAGACCAGACTCTGAAATGACTTTCCACAGATCCATAGCTGCCATTACTGGCAAGTGTAGGGGTCTCCAGCTCTTCTAAATGGACTATGCCAGGCATCACCATCCATACAGTTCCACCTTTATCCCACCCAGCATGTCCTTTCGTCCTAAAAACAAAGCGTTGGATCATGTATGGTACAAAAATAAACTTCAATAAAATACATAATTTGAAAGCTTAAAATAGGCATTCCTGGGGTACACAGATCATTCTATATAGAATTAGAGATAGTAGACATTAGGCTTGTGTACTGTTTCCCCTGGGCTGATGAAAGGACAATGTTAAAGAAAAGTCCGTTATTGTTAAGGCAAAGCATATTAAAATCAATGCTTTTAAAAATAAAAATGGCATGGTTTTCTATTTCCCAAGCTCCTTAAGTTTGTGTAGTCCCTACCCCAAAGAAATCTTGGATGTGTTCCTGGCTCACTTGAGACTGTACAAAAACTTCCAGAAGTGCAGGTCTCCACTTGACTATAGGGTGGGGGCCGAGAGTGTCTTTCTCTGCCTGACTCTGTTTATTGCCGTGTGCATGGTGGTGACAGTGTGGTGAGGTGCATGATTACGTCAGCTATTGTGTGTGCAGAGCTAGGACTGCTTGAGTGAACATTTGCTGTTGTGATGTCCTCTGGTTTGGTTGGGGGGCAGAAAGAGGAAGAGAGGACGCCTTGGTACAAAACAATGGGGGCTCACTGTGTGTGATGGTATTGCAGTCTTTTTTCCAACTGGGGAGCTGGAAGCAATGTGGGAGCAGGATAAATGTGCACTAAATCAGAGTATTTCTTGGCCTGCATTGTTTTCTGTATAAGTGTCAACATTTACTATTATAATTGAGGGCTAGTGCAATTCTGAATCAACTTGCCTGCTGGCTAGTACAAAAAAAGTTTAAGGTTGACCCCTTTATAATTTTAAAATGGGACGCCATATTTTCACAAAAAACTCAGATTTGCCAGCTAACGAATAGCAGATTCTCTCATCTCTGGCTAGACAAATTCATAACCATTCCCCAAATGAAGAAATATGCAGGGTTCTCCACTTTGGAAAGCAAATAGAATCCAACTGTGCTGGAAAATGAGAACTACATACCCACAGCAACTGGTGATCTTCTAGAATGTTTTCACCATTCTTTCACACTAATGTGTGTTAGCCAGAGGGGTGATGGAAGAGTCATTGCTCCAATCTCCAAGGAATCTCAGAACCAGTGTAGCAGTATTGCAAAAAAAAAAACAAAAAAAAAAAACAACATATTCAGCTCCTCCAACATCTTCGTAAGGAACCGCTGGTATGTAGAGTACTCAGTATCCGTGGACATGTGAATGGAAAGTCCTCGTCCTCAGAGGAGCAAGTAGGAGTGGAGGAGCCAACTTGAAAAATGGTGGTACTGGGGACACAGGCCTAAACTGGACCTGGTTGGACTTCAGGAGGTACTGGTGGAAGACACTGGCCATTCTTCCATACTGTTCTAATTTAATGGGGGCCAAAGAACCCACAATACCCATCAAGTCAGGGAGGGGAAGGGAGGCAGAGGACCAGGAGAGATACAGAAGCCAGTGGCTCCAGCTTCTCTGCCAGGGCTGTGAGAGTGCTCAGAGAACCTCTCCGGGCTGAAAACGCGCCTGACAGAAGCCAGCCAAGAGGTCCAACCCAGACAGAGCCCTTGCCCCCAGGTAGGAAGAGCAGAGCTGTACAGATCCCACAAATGTCCCTGATCCAGACCAGTCACAGTGTCTGTTGGTTCTGGGGAGAAACGAGCCACCAGGCTACCACAGGAACCCCTGCCAATGCTGCCTCCAGCACCGTGAAAGGGCCAGATGCGGGCCCAGTGGTAAGTCTCTTCCCCTCACCAGAACTGGCACTGTCCCCGAGCCAAGCCTTGTACCACATCCAGAGTCACTCCTGGAACAGCCCCCCCCAACCAGGCACCGGGACCAGATACGACATCATGAGCAGCACTGGGCTGGAGGCCGGCACCAAGGATGGCACTGACACCTGACCCAGCACAGTGGGTGGCACCAGAACCAGTCCCGGCAACACCCCCGATGGCAAGTATCGGGATGATGATATCTTCAGCACCGGGCTCAGAACTGGGCCCAGGGTTGGTTCCGTCACCACCGTCCCCCTCTCCACGTCCAAGGTCGGTGTCCTCATCCTCTCCCTGGCCACAAGGGTGTTGGAGGAAGGAGATGACCACTACCTCAGGTTCCGAGACAGGGTCGACTCTGGAAAGTACATAGGAACTTACAGTAACAGCAGATCTTCAAGAGGATCTTTTGTATCAAGCCAGACCTATGGAATTGTAGCCGCCAGGCACTAGGACCACATGGAACCTTTTTAGCTAGCAGTCCAGCTAGAGCTGCCCACGACAACATCAGATGCCGATGTGCTCCCTATATAAAAGTGGGCATGCCCGCACCCTCCTCAGTGCCTCCACTGGAGACCATATGCAGAGGACCTCCTCCAGGGGAGCTGAGGGAGAAAGTACAGTTACATAAGAACTTACTGTAATGGTAGATCCGTGAGGGAATCTTTTGCAGCAGGCCACACCTATGGAACTACTGTCATCAGGCACTAAGACCACCCAGAAACATTTCTAGCTAGCAGTCTATCTGGGGGCCGCCCACTTCAATGTCACCCTCTGACACTGGCCAACCCTATAAGAGCGGGCAGCCCCCGTTCCCTCCTCAGTTCTCCTGCTGGAGACCAAAGCCAGGAGATTCCTGCTGAGGAACCGTGTAGGCATTGAAGGTTCCCGCCAACATGGAAGGAAAAAAGGAATCTGTAGACAACAGAAAAATTTACCAGATCAAGGCGGGAGGAGGGAGGGACGGCATGGCCTGCTGTAAGAGAGCTCCTCACAGAGACTGTTATGGTAAGTTCTTATATAACTACACTATCTGATGTTGAGGGTATCTCTTGCAGCAGGCCACATCTATGGAACAAGTCTCAAGCAGTTCTGACACCAGAAGATGCAGTCTGGGTGGTAGGAAACCAAGAGCGTAAGAAAGCAGGCCCTGTAGATCAGCTAGACCAAAATTGGCCCTACGCCTAGAGGCAATGTCTAGACTACAGTGCTTCGTAAAGATGTGGACAGAACTCCAAGTGGCCGCTGCACAAATCTCTGCAGCCGAGACATTTCTGAAAGGGGCAACTGAAGTCGCCATACCCCTGGTGGAATGGTCCTTGACAATTCCAGGAAGTTCCTTGCCATACTTTCTATAACAGAATGTAATGCAGTTGGCCAACCATTTGGACAAACACTGCTTAGAAACAGGGGAGCCCTCTTTCCCATGGGTGAAACAACTGTTTGGACTTCCTGCAGTCCTTAGTACGGTGTGTATAGTAACGCAAAATTCTGTGCACATCTGAAGTGTTTAGCAATGCATCCCTTGAAGTGGCATGCTCTGGATAATACACAAGCAGATGGATGGATTGATTCAGGGTAAACTCAGACACCACCTTAGGAAGAAACTTAGGGTTTGTATGCAAAGACACCCTGTCTTTGTGGAAAACCAAATCTGATTGGCTCACACATGAGCGCTTGTAGCTCAGAAATCCTTCGAGCAGAAGTAATGGCAACTAAAAAATGAAAATTACATTCTCACTGTGATTCTTGATCTTCTTGGACAAATCTTCACCATTTAAGTCATACTGCTGGGTTTCAAGCCAGAGCCAAAAATCTTCAGGAGAGCTGGTGCTGAGGTAGGAACATGCATATGCAGCACTGCAAGATTGGCTCGCGACATATAGGCTATCTTGGCATCGACCCTCCAACCACCTCAGTATCTTTTTTACCGAGGAAGTGCAGCGTATTCTAACCAGACAAACACCCAACCTAACAAGGGCATAAGACAGTCCTTCTGACCCGTGTAAGAAGGGTTAACTAAGAACAATGTCTTCACAGCTCAAACCAAAACAAGGGAGGTGAAGACCAAGAACAGAGCAAGTGAGCTCAGGAGATGGTTGGTGGGCATATGACTAAATGGTGAAGACTTGTCCAAGAAGATCAAGATGTACAGTGAGTACGTAATTTTTATATCTTCCTGGACTTAAGTCTTCACCATTTATCCATACTGCTGGGTTAGAGTACTAAGCTGAAACAAAATCCCCTGAGCAGGGTGGTAGGAGATAGCGCTCACTCAGGACAGAAGTCTGTTAAGGACTGTCCTGCCAAAGGAAGCATGCCATCTGGCATGGACATCCAGAGCATAGTGCTTAACAAAAGTATGCACTGAGCTCCAAGTAGCCATTTTGCAAATATCAGCAATGGAAACGGAGCAGATCTCTGCCAAGGCTGTAGCAACCACTCTGGTACAGTGGGGACGCACTTGACCCTCCAACTTTACCTGTGCCATAGAGTAGCAGTGGCAAAGGCAAGCCACCTTCCAAGTAAAAATACACTTAATGGTTACTGGCTGATCCAGCCAGGTGGCAATAAAGGACATAAAGAGCTGCTTGGATTGATGGATGTCCTTGGTCCCATCAATGTAGAACCAAAGGGTTCTTTTAACATCCAGGGAGTGAAGGCTGTGCTCCCCTTCATTCTGGAAGTTAGGAAAATAAGTGGGCAACACCAAAGATTGGGTCAGGTGGAACTCCGCAACCACTTTGGGTAAGAACTTGGGGTGTGTACGGAGGACCACCTTGTCTTTGTGAAAGACAGCACATAGAGGGTTTGTGACCAAAGCATGTATTTCAGAGACTCTACGAGCAGAAGTGATGGCCACCAGAAAGGCAGTTTTCTGGGTCAGACACTTGAGATCACATGTAGCTAGAGACTCAGAGGGTTTATCAGTGAGCATCTCTAGCATGAGGTTAACATACCATGAGGCAACCGGCTTCCTGACTGGGGGCCTCTTGTGCAGAATGCCCTTGAGGAATCTCTTGAACAAAGGCAGCTGAGCTAGAGTCATGTTCTAGATTGGCTCGTGATAGGCAGAGACTGCACAGAGATGTACTTCTACAGAGAAGTGCTATAACCCTGCATCTGAAAGGTTACGCAAGTATTTCAAAAGTTTTTCTGGAGGACACTGGAATGGATCTATGTGGATCTTAGCACACCATTCAGAGAAGCACTTCCATTTTGCTGTGTAAGTTTTCCTAGTGGAAAGTTTACATGCAGCCAGGAGAATCACGGAGACCCTCTGAGAAACCCTGAACCTACTCACTTCTATCTCTGCAGGAGCCAGGCGTGGAGATGAAGGGCACGCAAGTTGGGATGTACCAGGAATCACTATGTTAGAAGGTCTGTTTATGGAGGCAGTTGCCTGGGGGGGGCAGTGACAACTTGTTGATCAAGGGAAACCAAATCTGACGAGGCCAGTAGGGTGCAATGAGCATCATCTCACTCCCGTGTCCCACCAATCCAAGCAGCACCCTCTGAACTAGAGGAAGAGGAGGAAATGCGTACAGAAAATAATTTGCCAACCGCAGCCTGACTGCATCCTGACAGAAAATGCCAGGTTCTGGATTTCTGGATCAGAACTGAGGCATTTTTGCGTTTAGTGGGGATGCAAAAAGGTCCAGGACTGGAGTACCCCACTCATTGAAGAGAGAATGCATGATGTCTGGTGCTAATGACCACTTATGAGGATCCACTTTTGTCCTGCTGAGTTGGTCTGCCACATTGTTCCGAGTCCTTGGCAGGTAAACTGCTTGAATCAGAGCACTGTGCTCGATGCACCACTCCCATATCCTCATGGCTTCACTGCACAGTGGGTAGGAGTGTGCCCCCCCCGCTTGTTGTTGTAATACATCACTGCTTTGTTGTCCGTCTGTAGAAGGAGTACCTTGTGACAGATAATGTCTTCCAAGACTCGGAGGGTGTAAAGAACTACCCTCATCTCCAGAATGTTGATATGTAGGTGAAACTCCACGTGGGTCCAGATTCCTTGAGTGGGTCCAGATTCCTTGAGTGAGATGGCCCTGACAGTGAGCTTTCCCACACAAGGAGAGATGCATCTGTGGTAAGGGTTATATGAAATTTCTGCTGGAGCAAAGGGGAGACCTTGAAGAAGATTGTCTTCCTCAATCCACCACGCAAGTGACTGATGCAGGGTACCGTCACTTTGATGGGGTAGGACTAAGGATGTGTTGTTGGATATCACTGTGCGCTGAGCATCCACTGAGTGGTCCTCATGTGCAACCATGTCAGAGGCACTGTGAACACTGAAGAGGACATGCGGCCTAACATCTGCTGCATGGAGTGAGTCCAGACAGGGTTGTTCTTCATGATGAAACATGCCATCTAAGGATGTTGTTCTTTCTGTCCTCCAGGAGGAAGGCACTCACTTTGGTAGTGTCCAAGAGGGCTCCTATGAAGAGGAGTTGCTGTGTGGGTTGAAGTTGTGACTTCTCTAGGTTCAGCAGTACTCCCATGGAGGTCAGGAAGTGAGCTGCTGTGGTCACTGCCTGCTCTGTATCCTGCCTTGACAGTCTTGCTAGGAGACAATCATCCAGGTAGGGAAAGACCTGAATCCTGAGCTTTCCAAGGTGCACTGTGAGAACCACAAAGCACTCTGTAAAGACTCGAGGTGCTAAGGACAGCCCAAAGGCGGGACTCTGAATTGGTAGTGCTGACCCAAAGCCACAAAGCAAAGGAACTTGTGGTGGCTTGGATGCACTGGAATCTACTGGCAGGCATCTTGCATGTCCAGAGAAGTCAGATAGTCCTGCAGTTTGAGAATTGGTAGGAGGGTCCCTAGTGAGACTATACTGAACTTCTCATGGTACAAGAACTTGTTCAGTTTTCTGAGGTCAAGAATGGTGAGTATGCCCCCGGTCATTTTCAGAACCATAAAGTAATGGGAGTAGAAAAGTACAGTCATGTAAGAACTTACTGTAACAGTAGATGTTCGAGAGAAGCTCTTGCAGCAGGTAACACTGTTAGGACTAAGCTGCCAGGCACTAGGACCCCACGGAAAAATTCTAGCTAGGTCTATTGTGGGGGACTGACCCCCAGATGTCGGCCCTGACACCGACGTCACCTATAGTATAAAAGGGGTGGTCCCCCAGCCCATCCTCAGTTTTCCCGCCGGAGACCCCAGCACAAAAAGAGAAAATGGAGAACTGAGGAGGTTCCTCATAGAAGAGGAAAGGTATCTATGACGGAGAACACAACTACCAGGAGGAAGTGGGAAGGAAAATAGTAGCTGCTGCAAGAGCTCCTCTCGAAGATCTACTGTTATGGTAAGTTCTTACATAACTGTACTATCTTACTTCGAGAGGGCACCTGCAGCAGCAATCACCATTAGGACTGAGTCCCAAGCAGTAAAATAGTGACTTTGGTCAGCTGGGTGGACCACTGACATGATATCCGTCTGGACTGACAAGAGGGTCGGGTATTGAAACCACCTGAAAGGTGTATTAAATCGCCCACATCACCAGGACATAGATATGGTAGAATGATGGTTTTTGTTAGGACCAGGATCTCCTGTGTCTGACAGCCTCTGAAGAGGACTCCCAAGCCTTGGCCTGACGCATCCGTGGTCAGAATCCGACCGGGAGACTCTTTCTGAAAGCAAACTTCTTTGGAAGGGATGGTGGAATCCAGCCACCAGGCTAAGCCCCATCTTAAGGGGTTGATATCAGGACAGGATTGTTCTAGAACATCTTGCAGTTGGGCCCATTGGACTCTGAGGTACCATTGGACAACCCTCATATAGAGATGAGCCAGAGAAACTGTGGTAATGGCCACTGCCATATGTCCCAGGGGTTTGAGGACTGACCTGGCTGAGACCCGGCAAAAGCAGGAGACTTGAGCATATGCTAGGAGACACTCTACCCTGTTCAGAGTGGGGGCCGCGTCTCCATAAAGCTGCAGCCACTACCGCGAGGTGTTTGGAAAAGACCTTGTGGCCGAGGACAGGCTGAAAGGCAAGATCCAGAAACTGGTAGCGGTGCCCTTGGAAGAAGAGCGCAGGCACCTCTTGTAAGGTTGAAGAACCACTATATGGGGTTATGTGTCCGGCATGACTGGTGAGCATAACCAATCTCCTCACCAGAGGAGAGCCAGAAGACCTAGCAGAGTGACCATCCTGAGCAGATTGTATGCTATGTAATTGTTCAGGAAGTTGAGGATGAAGGTAGAACACAGGTCCTCGGTTTTCTTCGGCTATGTAAATATTCAGGAGGTTGAGGACGAGGGTGGAACACAGGTCCTCGGGTTTCTTCGGCACTTAGGAAAAAGGGGGGATAAAATCCTTTCTCACGGCATTAGGAGAACTGGCTCTATGACCTATGTGGAGAAGATGGGAGGGAACAGGTGGAATGTCTGGGGCATTTCCATAAACTGTTGAGGTGTGCCTCCCCATGGCTTCTGCTGGGGAAAAGTGTGTGTGTGTGTGTGGGGGGGGGGCATGAACCAGACTGAGGAGTCTGGGAGGGGCAGTGCGGCCTGAGAGGTCCTAGGTGCCCGAGGGGTGGAGCACCTTGAGGCAGGAGTGGAAGTTTGCACCTAGACCGTGTTCTCTGTTGCCATCCTCTAGGCTGCTGGCAGGCATTCCGCCGACAGAGCTGCCTGGCATTTTTCTAGGCTGAGGATTGTACATAATGTATATGAACCAGATAGCCTACTGACTTCCTGTTGTGAGTCTTTGCCAGAGGTGAAGAGATCTCTGAAGGGAGTGTCCATCAGTTTGGACTGTATGTCCCAGCGTGAAGCCAGACATGCTAAGCCAGGAATACTGGCAGATCCAAACTGTCAAGGCTGAAGCCCTGCCAAGTCATAGGAGGCTCGGAGGATGTGCTTACTGACATCTGATCCTGACATCCGGGTGGTCTTCAGCATTGTCCCAAGGGGGCATTTTGATATTATACCCTGTAGGCAAGGGAAGTTAGAGCCCAAGGAATAATGGCCTTGTAGCCAGCTGATCAACCTGTCTGGAATGTTTGCTAGGTGGCTGAGTACTCAGGTGCCTGTGGCACTATAAGCGATTCTGAGCAGCATTAATGACTATGGAATCTGCTTCAGGCTGTTTCCTATAAAAGGGATTATCTCGAAGATGGACAGTCTTCTTAGAGACCACATGGTTGTCAAGAACCTCTTGCCCAGTCTGAGGAGCTGGACAAAGAGTTAGCAGAGCAGATTACGAGGGTATGTACAAAGGGGAGTGTGGTGATTGTGGGGGCTTTCAATCTGCCGGGGGGTGGACTGGAGCACCCTGCCACCTCCAGTGCCAGGAAGCAGGTACTCCTGGACACATTCCAGGATGGTCTCCTGACACAGCTGGTCAGCGGGCCAACTCAGTTAGGTAACATGCTGGACCTGGTACTGTTGAATGGGGAGGCTGTGAGGGGAATAAGGCTGAAGGACCTGCTAGCTGGAAGTGACCACCAATCGGTGTGGTACACACTCAGTCTGAGTAAGGAGATTGGGGGCTCAGTAACAAGGGTGGTGGACTTCAGGAGGGTGGACTTTGGGAAGATGCACGAAATACTGCAGGGGCGATTAGCGGGGATAAGGCCAGAGAGGGATGTACAGCAAAAGTGGGATATTATTAAAATTGGGATAGCAGAGGCTACAGAGGCTTGCAACAGGACCCAAAGCAAGAAGAAGAGAGCCAAGAAGCCAAACTGGCTGAACACAGAGTGATGGAAGGGGTGAGGGCAAAGAGGGCTGTGTTCTAGAGATTCAGGAGGATGGGGAGGGGGGGAGGATGGCGAGACATATGACAGTTGGTCCAAGGAGGTTAACAAGCGGGTAAGGGAAGCCAAAGCCTCCAGAAAAAGTACAGTTACGTAAGAACTTACTGTAACAGTAGATCTTCGAGTGAGGCTCTTGCAATAGGTAATTACATATAGGACTGATGCCGGCAGGCATCAGGATCCCAAGGAAAAATTTCTAGCTAGCAGTCTCTGGCGGAAGACCGCCCCCATATCAGGTGACCGACATCAAGCAATGTCAGTATAAAGGGGCGGTCCCCCACGCCCACCTTCCAGTTCTTTCCCGCCAAAGGCCAAAAGGCGAGATGAGAGAGAAGCGGATATTTCCCAACCTGGAAAAGGAGCTGAAAAAGCTTAGGGGGCTGGAGGGCGGGAAGGTATTAACTATTGCAAGAGCCTCGAGACAGGTATAGATATTTCATGGTGTAGGTAGATCTAGTGGATGGCTTCCTGGCCCCCACCAAAATCTCAGCCACTCGTGGGGGAGGGGGACTCCAAAACTGGCTTGAGCTACAACTGCAGGAGCCACGCGTGTAACTGAAGGGACTTGAGGCCTGGATGGACCAGGGTCACCTGATCTTGGGTCAGCAAGGTCCATGACACAGGAAGAGGAAGCGGAGGTTCCTCGGAATACCGTTGCAGAAGACAGAACCGAACTTGCCTGGGCCAGAAAGGAGCAATGAGAATCATACAAGCTCCTTCTGAGCTGAGTTTCTGTAAGACCCTGGGAACCAAGGGAATCGGGGGAAAGGCGTAGACGAATCTTCCCTTCCAATCTAGAGACAAAGCGTCTCTCCAAAAAATGCTGCGCCCTGCAGTAAGCAAGTAGAAGGCAGGAAGTTTTGCGTTGAGAGGAGACGCAAACCGGTCTACCTGAGGGGTTTCCCAGCGTAGAAAGATTTTGTCTGCTACCCCCTAATCGAGTTCCCACTCGTGAGCGTGAACAGACGACCGGCTGAGGTGGTCTGCCAATGTGTTCTCGACCCCTGGGATGTGAATGGCTGTGAGGTGAAGGTTGTGCTGCACTGCCCAATCCCAAACCCGCATCGCTTCCTTGCAAAGAGGGTAGGAACGAGTTCCGCCCTGCTTGTTGTTGTACCAAACGATGCACATATTGTCCGTTTGGACAGCCAGATGTCCGGGAAGCAACAAAAGATGCAGAACCTGAAGAGCATACAACACTGCCCGAAGCTCGAGCACACTGATGTGGAGAGGTTTTTCGAGCTGGGACCAGGAGCCCTGGGTCCTGAGAGGCCCGAGATGGGCTCCACAACCTTCTCCCGAGGCATCTGTCATCAGCGTCTGGGAGGGGGGGAGAAAGGCAGAAGCGAACTCCCTGGCAAAGGTTCTCATGAACCGTCCACCATAGCAAGTCCCGAGCCATAGGGTTGGAGACCAGAACTAGGTGATCTAGGTCGTCCACCAGCTGATCCCATTGAGACCGAAGCTTTCACTGAGAGATTCTCATGTGGAACCGAGCACAAGGGACTGTCGGAATGGCAGCCACCATGAGGCAAAGGACCAACCTGGCGCTGACAACCTGCACCCCCTTGGGTGCGCAGGAAGGCCGCCACCACCGAAAGGCATTTGGTAAAAACTCAGGGAACCGAGGAAAGACCAAATGGGAGGGCCTTGAGCTGGTAGTGGTCTCCCTGAAAAGCAAAACGCAGGTATTTGCGGTGGGAAGGGCGAACAGGGATATGCAGGTAAGCTTCTTGCATGTCTAGAGCACACAGCCACTGTCCTGGCCGAAGGAGGGGCAGAAGACTCTGAAGAGAGAGCATCCTGAACCTTTTGTACTCCACAAACAAGTTCAGGGACCTGAGGTCAAGAATCAGCCCCATCTCTCCTGACTTCTTCAGGACCAGGAAGAAATGGGAATAGTAGCCCATCCCCTAAAGGTGCGGGGGCACAGATTCTATCGCCTCTTTCAGCAGAAGAGAGGAGATTTCTTCCCGGACCAGAAGATGATGTTCTGGGGAGTAAGATGACCGGGGGGGTGGGGGGTCGAGGAGGTTTCCAAGAAACTCTATTGAGTGTTCTTCTGCAATCAAGTGGAGCAGCCAAGTGTCTGAAGTGGTCCTCTCTCAACCCGGTAGGTGGAGGGAAAATCTCCCTCTCTCCTACCAGTTCCTCTGGAAGGCCGAGAGGCTGTGGGACAGGAAAGGAAAGGAGTCAGGAGGTGTGAGGCAGCATCACTGCTGAAGCCCCCGCTGCTTTTTTGGCAGGCGGTGGCTTGGCAGCTGGATGGGCCCGATGTTTACTGGCCCACTTTCCCTGAGGTTTCGCTTTTTGCCGATTATGTCTGCGAAAGGGACGATGCTGAGCCTGGGAGGGTTTGTACATGGAGTTAACGGACTTCAGTGCAGTACATTTCTCCTGCAGATCGGTGATGATGTCCTTGACGTCGCCACCGAACCCCTGAGGGGTGCATCCTGGATAGCAGACTGCACCTCTGGGACCAATCCTGACACATGGAGTCAGGCATGACGCTTCAAACCCATGGAGATAGCCAAGCTTCTACCAGCAGCGTCCACTGCATCGTATGTGGCATGAAGCATGTGCTGACTGGCTGAACGTGCAGACCGGACTAGACTGACCACTTCCTGCTTTGTCTGAGACTCAGGAAGGGAGTCCAACTTAGATTCCACTTCACTAAGGATCGCCTTCTGGTAATCCCCCATATGACCAACGTAATTCAGGGCCCTTATACCCAGAGTGGAAGAAGCACAGACCTTCTTTCCGTACTGGTCCAGAAGGCGAGATTCCTTGTTGGTTGGTGATGAGCTCAAGTGCTTGGGGTTAGCCGTCCGGCCGCAAGCAGCACTAATCACGACCGAATCAGCTCGAGGGTGTGAATTTAGGGAGTCAACACCCTCTGGAGCCTGATAAAACCTATCTAATTTCCTAGGAAGAGGGGGTAGTGCCAACGGTTGCTTCCAAATAGTGGAGACAAGGTCGGCATGTGGCTCAATCCAGGGTGGCACCAGGGTCAGAGCGGTCTCAGGCAGATCCAGGTGCGCAACGAGTTTCTTACGCTGTGGATCGGGCTCCAAGGAATGCCACTGATGAACCTCCTGGATTTTTGTGCAGCAGCTCCATAAAAGGGGGATCCTCCGGAGGTGACTTTGGAGGAGTCCTCGGCCTGGGCTTATCCGGAGAGCGGGGCTCGCTGTCTAGGTCGGAATGACCGTCGGAGTCGTCCGAGGAGGAAGAAGACTCCTCCTCCCAAGGTAGGGGAGGAACGGACCCCTTGGGAAGCCTCTGGGGAAGCGTATCCTGCCCCGCCCTGGAACCGAAGGGCTCACCTCTGGTATCCGGAGGTGGGGACGGAATCTCTCGTCTCCGACGTAGAGGGTCCGGAACCGGGACTGGTGTCAGAAGACAGTTCTCTACCTCCCTGGTAAGCTGAGCCTTGGCCTCAGCCCACCAGGAGGCTAGAGCCTCCTTCAATTCCACTGGCGGCTAAGGGGCAGTGGAGGAGAAGGAGGGGGATACAGATACTGAGGATATCCGAATTGTGTATATCCATACCCCGGCGGCAGGTAACCCGGCATCAGGAAGTGAGGCACCATGTACTGCAGCATCAGGTACTGGGGCGCCGGATACTGTGGCCCCGGGTATGACGGCGTCTGATACCCAGGGACCGGGGAAGGGGGTCTGCAGGGGAAGACGGCCCAGGAGGATACCCGGCAGGCAGGCCTGGAACAGTTGGCCAGGAAGGCGGCAGGCCCGGCATCAGGGTGGCATCCGGAAGAGGAAGAGGGAGAGGGATGTCGCCCGGCCGTCGGCACCAGCGTCCGAGGGAATGACTTCAGGTCATCCGGCCCAGCAGGAGGGAGACCTAACGGGAGCATGCCTATATTCCCCGCATCGCCTGGAGAAGAAGGAGAAAAATCGCCGGGGTCAAGCTGAGGAGACGCTGGGGCCTCAGAGGGCAGCGAGCTGTGGGGAGCCGGGATGGCGGACAGAATGTTGAGTCCAGCATCAGCTCCAACACCGTCACGACCGTCAGAAAAGACCCAGCGTTCGAGCACTGGCTGAGTCCGGACTGGCGTCAGAGGAGCCATCGTCCGACTGAAGCGGAACCACCGCCCAAGGCGAGCCGCCAATGGACATGCGGTCTGGTCAGGCAACAGGGCTGTCGCTGCCCGAATGGTCAAGCAACTTAGCGGCCTTCTCGAACCCAGCGTCAGAGGCACTGGCGTCCAACTTACCAGGAGCCACTTTCGCACCCAGTAGGCCCGCCGCGGTGCCCTGCTGGGAGTAGAAGCCCTTTTGCCTGGAGGGCACCTGAAGCGCGAGCCAGACAGGAGGGCCAACGCCGTCTTGGAAGCCTCCAAGATGGCTGTCGCAGAGCGGTTCCCTGGGGAGGATGTTACCTGGAGCACTGCGACTCCAGCCGAAGTCGCGGTGGTCGAGGAAGAGGAGTCCCGATCCTGGTGCTTCTCCTTGCCTTACTCTTTGTGGTGACCCTCGGGTGAAGTTGAAGCCTGACGAAGCTTCTTCAGCTCCTTTTCCATGGAGGTCATTTTCTTTTTTAGGATGTGGGCCTCCAGGGACTGCTGCCTCTGTCTGCGGGTGGCGGCGTTGAATTTCAGGCAATGCTGGCACTTCTCCACGGGGTGATCCGGGCCCAGACAGAAGAGGCACTGGGAGTGTCCGTCCTTGTGCGGGAGTTGGGCGCCGCACATGTCGCACTTATTCTAGTGCTCAGAGGGTGTAGGGGACGACATACACCACCGAAATATCTGACAAAATTCAAACAAATCGAAGAAAAAACAGACGGCAGAACTACCGACAGACTGACGAGCAGTTGAACTTAACCGTGAGGCGCTTACATAGCTAACGGCGGGAAAGAACTGGAAGGCGGGCGTGGGGACCAGCCCCTATACTGGCATTGCTTGACATTGGTCACCTGACATAGGGTTCTCTCAGAGACTGCTAGATAGAAATTTTCTGTTGGGTCCTGACGCCTCCGCATCAGTCCTATATGTAATTACCTACTGCAAGAGCCCTCTCGAAGTAAGATAAACTCTTCTGGCTGGGAGGGTTGGAAGGGTAAAAGAAAGGAATAAACTATAAGACATCACCAATATTTATTTAGGCAGATAATAGAATTAAACGAATCTTGAGAGGAATAGCATCCCAATGATGAACTATTTGCACAACCAGGTGACCTTTCTGTCCGTGATACCCTGCTTCTGTTAATATCTAACTTAAACTTGAACCTTAGCTCTTAAAGCTAGGAACACCACCTTTCTACACTCTAAGAGATTTCGGGGGGCTCCCCTCATCTCTCATCCTCTCTCTCCACTCCACCTCCCCACCCAGTCTCTCAGAACAAATGACGCATTAATTCACCCTCTTCTGGTCAGATTGGTTTCACTGCATTGTTTCCTAAAATCTGGAATTCCCTCCCCCCGAAATACAACATTTCTCCTCCAACTACTCTACTTCTGCCCTGCACAATTACCTTTCCCTCAGCTGTTTCTGCTTTAACCCACCTTAATACCTATCCCCAGTTTCTGCCTTCCTACCATGACCCCTCTGGCAGGGTTCTCAACATCCTGAAGGGGGAAATCAGGAAATGGCTACCTCTTCTCCTCATATTCAGTTCTTGCCTTTCCTCCTCTCTTCTCCACCTGCCTTTCTGGGTCACCAGTGTGCACAAGCTAACCCCATCCTTTTTACTCCAACAGCATTTGTGTACTACCTCGAGCCTGCTCCTGGTACACTCATGCACTATAAATGGTTCTATCGCATTATTACTGCTTTGTATATTTATATGTTGTTTTGTATGATTTTGGACATGTATTGTAATTTAGCCAATGTTCCACTACTGTTTACTGTACAATACCTTGTGTTCCAACTGTTGCACAATCTTACAATGTTATATGGTTTGTACTACCCACATACTATTGTAACTGATCATTCTTCACAACCCTATGTAATCCCTCTCCCCAGGTCGCACCGTAAGACGAGCAACTTGTTGTTCAGTGTGCCCTCCTGGTGAAACATTTCAATAAATAAAATGACGAAGTTTTAGAAGCTTTATACAAATTTTCTCTTTACAGTGATTGTATTAATGGAAAATTTGACCCAATGTGTTGTATGTTTGTTATTGTTTTTGGAAAAACAAAAACTTTTTCTTAAATAAAGAGTATAAAAAAAAAAAAAGAGAATATACCAAAGTAACAAACTTAAGTGAACAGGATTCGCTGCCACACTGCGCACTCAATAGCGAGAAAAACATAACTAAGACAGGTTAAGAAGATAGCAACAGTTATTGGCCAGGGCGAGGCACCATGTGGTGTCATGCAGCTGCCCTAACCTGCAGGTTCTTTTGGCCCCCTGGCCAAAAGATTTACTTGCATGGGGTCTTGGTGCCTCTGGCTTAGGCCCAGGTGTTGGACTCTATGGAGAAGACTGATTCAAGAAGATTCTGTCTAGTCCGACACTGAAAGCGTGAACTGTGCTAGCTTCCACAACCTCAATGTCAGGCAGTTCTAGATGTTACTAATGTTTTCCTTTATCCTTCCCCTCCATCACCTCTCCCAGTTTAAGTGTATGTCCTCTAGATCACTCGTACATACCAGCTCAAAATGAAAGTTACATACTTACCGTAACTGATGATCTTCCAGGCTATCTTCACCATTGATTAGCCCTTATGGGTCTAGGCCAGAGGACTAGGACCCGGTGGGAGCAAAGCTTCTGGCCATGGGTCTGATCACATTGCCTGTGCACCTCCCACATGGTGTTGTATGCTAGCTAATAACCGTTGCTGGCTCTCTCATCATCCTCAGTTCTGTCTTTCAGGAGAGAAAGTGGGGAAAAATAACAGAGGGCTAACAAATTCCCTAGCCCAAGGGGATAGGGGCAGGATACAGGAAAAATAAACAACAAAATACAACCCAACTATCAACCTTTGGACAGTGAAAAAGGGGACACTAAGTGATACATGGGGTAGCTGGGTACAGAACCAGAGACTCACACCACTAACCAGACAACAGATGGATAGCAATATTAAAGGCAACAGCCCCAAAGCATGTCTGTCAGAAGGAGCTAAAAGGAGGATGCCCAGAATTGGCACCCCTTTGCAATTAAGATGGCACAATGTACCAAAACAGGAATTAATCACACAGACTCCTGGAGAAGAGAAAAAAAAAACAACAACCCCATGCTACCAGATAGAGGACTGACTGAAATAATCAGTTAGTATGTGCCCCCTTTTCACTAAATGAAAAAGAAAATGGATTTCTGGTGCATGCAGAGCTGCAGGGCTTAATAGCCCAAAGGAGTTGAGATGTGTCCATCCCCCCAGTTACCCACTAATGGTAGTGGGCTAACAGCCCAGTTGACATGAGAGAGGAAAATGGGACATATCAACCAAAAGGAAATAGTCTGGCATAGCCAGAAGAAAAAACATTGGAACAAAATACCTGCTTCTCCTGCAGCAATATGGATGTACCCTGTGTAAGAGTTAGTGTAACTTGATTCAATCTAGTACACAGCACTCCTCCATAGACAGTGCTACTGCCAAGTGAAGATAGACTGGATAGTGCCCAGAGGCACTGACTGCATTTACAACTAACAGGAATATAATCCAAGAAGGCAATATAATCTGTGCAGTGAGGAGGAGGACAAGAAAGAAAAGGAGGAAGGGAGCTACATTCTCTCCTCTTTTTGGTTGGTACGAGGGCCCTGAATGGGAAATCTCTCCCCAGGGTATTTTTGATTTTTTTTTGGGGCATCTCTCTCTTTTTTTTTTTTTAACTACTCCATAGGGAGTTAAAACTGGAGCGATGCCATAGCACTAAGTGATGCTGACCAGCACTATCAGAGTGAGCTGCCCAGAGGTCCTAGCTCTGTTAGAGCAGGGGATGGTGGGCAGGTGTGAAGATAGTTCTGGAAGATCAACAGTTACGGGAAGTACATACATTTCATATCTTCAAAGAATCAATCTTCATCAGTGATTCCCACTTATGGGTCTGAGTACCAAGCTTTCCCTTCTTTCTGAGGGAGGAGCAGGCCCACTCAGAGGGTAAAATGATACTCTCAGTTCTCCACATGGGGGGAAACATCCGAGGACAGGGACTTCTTACAGGTCTGGGGACACCTGAGACTGGTTAGGGCTAGGTGGGGGCTCCTGTGGCACAGGAGAAGAAGGGTGCCGTATAGTTCCTGTTCCTGGAGGGGAAGAAATTATCCCCTTAGCAGTGCAAGTCAGGCACCTTAGGTGCACTCAAGAGAGGTGAAGCCATGCTGTCCACCTGATGCAGACTGCAGTTCTTGCCAACCTAGAGGCCACCTTATTGGTATCATAAGATGCCCTCGACTGATGACAAGCTACCTGCAGGCCACAGGCAGAAAGGTCAATGGCCTGCTGGTCTCGAGCTGCAGCAGTGCAGCTACGCATGCTTAAATGCAACCACCGGTGATTGTTATACGTCACCATATATGCCTGGTGTACCAAAATGCACATTAGGGCATGTGACAAGGAAGAAGCCTTCCTTCCAAGAGCATCCATCTGAGCGGAATCTGTTTCTGGAGGTTGGTCACACATGAGGCACTGTAGCCCAATGGGGTCTGCAGTACTTCAAGCCCAGAGGAAGGGTGAGGTACATCACCAGCAGACTCTGTGGATGCACAATACTGCATAAGTGGGTCCTTGGGGATGGCTGGGTTGGAGAAGAGCTGTCTCCACAATGCCCTGGATGCCTCCTCAAAGACTCTATACCATGGAAGAAAAACAGATGTGTCGACATTGCGAGCTCCAAGGAGTCCCAATGGCAGGGCTACCAGATCAAGCTTTGTAAACACATTTAGGTTGAGCACCTGGAGCATCTCCACCAAGAATCGCTGGTACAAAGCATACTCATCAGCTGAAGGAAGGTGGGCAGATGATTCGTTGTCCTCTAAGGAGGCCGAAGATGGAGATGAAGCACTGCTTCTAGTTATCCTTGGTGCCAGACAGAAGGACCTGTATTGGACCCTGTCAGACTCCCTATGCAAGCTCTCTAAGGCACCAATGAAGGCCTGGTGTTGTTTCCACATTAATGGCACCTCAGGGCCTTTGAATGAGGGAATCCTTTCTAGGAAGTGGTAAGGCCCATCTGGTGTGGGTTGGGACTCTTGGTTTCGAGAACCTCGGCCTGTGCTGCTGAACTCTGTATGGGGCCTCGCCTGAGGGAAGGATCTAGCAGAATCCCCCAAAGAGTGTCCTCCTACACCCAAGGAGTGACCCAGTCTGTTCTCATGAGGGGAACCACCAGGTGATGAGAGCAGAGCTGTACAGGTCCCACAGGGCGACCCTGGTCCTCACCGGTGACGTTCAACAGCTCCAGAGAAAACTCCATTTCAAGGCCATAATCCAACTCCAAGTTTGCACCTCCCCTGGCACTGTACTCAGAATAGGTGATAGCTTCAGAAACAGGGTTCTCTGCATCACCATGGCCAACACCATCCTTGACAACTTGCTCAGTGCCGACTTGAACATCGCGCATGAAGCTATCACCCTCCCTGGTGTTGCAGGCAACACTGGAATCCTAGACGACGTCTAAGATGACACTGTCATCAGCACCTCGCTCGGAGCCATACACAGGACTGGCACAACTGCTGTCACCATGCCCAGAACCATCCCACTCCTTGGTGTTGCTAGTGACACCATGGATGGTGACAACGTCCAACCAGGCAACAGTACAGACAACAACCTCAGTGCCAGTCCCTCTCCTAACACAGTGAACAGTGTTAGGAGGTGACCCGTTGTCATGTCCAGTGCCACCTGTTTCACTGTCACCGCAAACTGTGACAACAGCACAGGTGACACCAGAAGATGATGTTGAGGTGTTCACTGGCGTAGACCAAGCATATAGCTACAGCTTCACCACTGGGGGTGTCTGCTGCTCAGGGCAGGCAGTGTGGAGGGTTTGCAGCTGACTGCCCAGAAGGAGTCGACTATCTACTAGACTCATCCACCAGTGTCTCAAACACCTCAGCAAGGTGAGATGGAGGAGAACTCCATACTTCTACAGAACCAGATGTTCCAGGAAGAGGACCAGGGGAAAGGTTTCAAGACCTAGTCTTGGATGCAAGCATGCGAGGCCTGCCTCAGAAGGTTGGGATCAGATGACCCCCACCTTACTGCATGGTTTTCTAGGCTATGGCAGTCCACAGACAAGGCACCACACACATCCATGTACTGCTCTGGTCCAAGACAGACCACACAGGACCAATGCCAATCCGTCATAACCATCAGTTTCCCCACAGGGGCAACAATGCATAATGGCCAGCTGCTGGATTCTCCTCTTAGATGCCCCTTTCTTCTCAGACTTCAACATCAAAGAAAATAACAAATGAAGATGGGACCGTGAAAGACAGAAAAATTGCACAGTGATGCAGTTAAATTCTTGCAGCAAGTTGGCTGTGTGGCACCAAGCGATGGGGGGATCGCTGAGACACACTGTTAACCCAGTTTCAAACTCCAAGCCCAGGACATCAGGAGTGAAGGCCAGCAGGGAGGATACAGAGCATCCGATGGACACTCTCCTCCCAGGGGGGTGGAAAGAATTGATGCGGCACTTTTCTGCAGCAGCTCCTAGTGAAGGTGTGTGGCGGTGCCACTGACAGCATGGGTGAACTTGCACCATTATGTACCCTCCCTAAGTCAGCCGCAGCGTGCGTGTCCTTGCTGGTTGTGGGTGGGGCAAATATGAAGGAAACTGCTGCACCAGTTATGCTGGTTGATGGCCATGAGGTCCCTCCCATGCCAACCAACCCCCAGTGTGCCAGCAATACTTCACCCCTCTGCCTCCACTCAAGCTCGTACATTCCACTTCTACTTAGTGGGGCGGCCCACAGCAGGGACAAGTCGGCCAAATGGAGGAAAGGAGGGAGGCTCCAGGTGTTTTTCCCCCTCCACAACCATCAGAGGAAGCCCCCAGAAGTGACAAGCTGGCCCAGGGGACGGGAGGCTGAAGGAGGACTTTGGTGAAGCTGGAGATGTGAGGCTGAGTCTGGTGGGTTACAGGGGGTGACGCTGGAGGCCCGAAGGAGAGGGTGTGCTGGTGGACATGAAAAGTCAAATAAATAAATAAATGAATGAATAAATCTTGCAGCAGTGAGGCAAACTGAGGCACTAAACTCCTACAGTGTGCACTCAGTAGTGAGAAGAACAGAACTGCAGTTGGTGTGGGAGCTGGCAACAGTTATGTGGATAGTCCCTGTCTGAACGCTTTGCTCCCTTTGGATTCTAGTTCTGGTCCAGACCCATAAGTGGGAAGCAAAGGTGAAGACCGATTCTTGGAAAATCATCAACTCAAACAATGGGTCAGGATGGTGACTGCAAATTCTATTGTCTGACTGGAGGAGCCAGATCACCTGCCATGCCTGTATGTACTCAAAAACACACAATGTAACATTTCTTAAGCTAAAACTTTTAATGTGTGGCCTTTTATAAGTAAAACAACATACTCCAGGGTACTCTGTTTGTTAGGATACATATGCACTCCTCCGGTGTGTTGAAGAGTACTAGGCCTGTAGGCTTGTGCCTCAACACACACACACAGGAGTGCCTATATGCTGTATCCCAATGAACACACACCTTGCTATGTGTTATTGCTTACCAGTCTTTTCCCTTAAGTATTCAACACACCGAGATGATGTCCCCACTCAGTCATCTATTTTCTTGGCTGAATATTTTGAGTATGTCCCAACCCTCCTTTACCTCTTGCTTATATAGCCACTAGCCAGCTTGGTGGCCCTGTGCTATGTTGTTTTGCTACTATGGTGACAAGAACAGGATGCAGTATTCCTGATGTGGTCTTACCAAGACACCTTACAGGGTGAGAACCACCTCCCTTGACCTGCTCATTACCCTCCTCCTAATGCATCCCAACACTACATAGAATTTTAGACACAGGAAAGGGCCTTCCCATTCTTCTAACTGTGCTGAAGAATGTAGTTTGGTTTTTGCTGTTTGAAAAGACACAATCAGCACCTGCCTTCTGCATCTTGCAAGCTTATTTACCATTTCAAATGTTACCACACTATAGTAAGAGAAATTAGTTTTTGACTGCAGCAAAAACTTTAAAAACTGCAACTGCATAACAGTGTAATTAATACACATTATTTTGTAATTTTCCCAATGTATTTTGTAGATCTGCTTAGTTTAGCTTAAAATATTTATGGAAGCTCTGAGTTTTCCCCTTAATATTATGATACGGTACATCATACTGAGAGCATCAAGAAACTACACAGGCTGTGCGTCAGAGGAAAAATAACTGGATCTCCCAGTCCGGCAATGAACTGCAGCACTTGTTAGACAAAATTCTGCTTCTCAGTCATTTTTCAAAGTTGGGACATACAAGGCAAGTTTAAAATGAATAAGCTCTCCTACAGCAAAATCACAAGTTATAATGTAGCAGCCCTACTTACACTGTATCACAGTATCGTAGACGATGACGAGGCAAGAAACGTCTTTCCATTTTTTTTCTGCTTCAGGGTACCAACTCTATCTGCGACAGGAACATTACTTTTACATTTGAAGCCATTATGTGATGGGGATGCAAAAATAGATTAATGAATTCTATTTCGAAAACTGGTACATGAATATGATATAGGCTAAATCTCATTACAGTAGTGTAAAAAGGCTCACACTGTGGCTACTGAAGTGATGTGACAGGACAATGTACACAGAGGTCCTTGTGCAACATTCACCGTTTCTGCTAAATTTCAGTGGTGCCAGCTGCCTCTTGTATGTTGTATTTACTTTCCTCTTCTAATTCAGTTCCTTTTAAGTACCAGCAGAACTGATGAACTGGGGGCTGCTTTTTAAACTGGCATTGCTATTAAATAGCTATTTTGATGAAAACTGTTGCTATAATGGTGGAAGCTGGAGAGCTACTGTATGAACTGTCTCTTGAGGATATAAAAATCACAATTAGTTGTAGGCAAACATTGTTTTCTGGCCTTTACAACAAGAAAGCTTCTTTTCTATAATACCGCTCTATCATACTACATTACACGATTCACTTGCAGAATTCCAAAAGCCCTACTGACCATGGTTGGGTCTGCTATGAAAGAAAGGAAGAATCTGTGCCCCCTTCTTTTGTGAAGAACGGTGTAGATGTTCTTCATATCATTCAGGGATGACTTCTTATCACTGGACCCCTGAGGGCCTCTTCTACATTCTGGCCAAAGAGATATAGCCCATCAAAAGACATCTTTTTCACAAAACCAGCAAGTCTGACCCAGGAGTGCATTCTGATAAGAGAACCCTGCTGCTGCCACTCTGACTGCAGCACTGGAAACATTAAGGGCAGATCTAATCTGGAGGTTATTGGGCACAAAGCCCCAAGCTGTAACAGCCACCATTTTGTGCTTTGGCCCGACTCTGGTAACTTGTCTATAACAGCTTTTAGATCATAACAGTGTAAGTAGCAGCCGTACTTGGCCATGAGAACTGGTAGCTCATAATTCTAAGGCCTAGAGTGGCTGAAGTGAGAACCCTTTCCCCATGATGTTGATGCTGTGTGAGTCTCAATCAGGTGGTTGTGCAGAGCCCTCTGTAGGAGCACTAGTATTGTCAGTTGTGCCCATGACGACAGCAGCATTAGCACTGGGCAGTGTATGGCATCTCAGTTTGAGGTTCTGTACTGAACATTTTTTGCCCACCACCCAGGTACTGCAGAAACTGTAGTCAGCCTGTTCCAGGCTGCTAGAGTAGCATCCTCTAGAGCAAACTGGACAGGGGGCACCAATAAAGTTGGCATGGTTGGAACATTTAAATATTCAAACTGAACCTTCTTAGTTTCATCTAACATCCCCTCTCTCAAACTTAGGTGTTCTCTGCATACGTTTGACTACGGTGTGGAAA
Organism: Neoceratodus forsteri; assembly: GCA_016271365.2. Taxonomy (NCBI): domain Eukaryota; kingdom Metazoa; phylum Chordata; order Ceratodontiformes; family Ceratodontidae; genus Neoceratodus; species Neoceratodus forsteri. The sequence goes on along the minus strand of CM057450.1, from coordinate 1,270,998,116 downwards.
ATCAGAGCCTCCTGAGGAGGTCACATGATGATGCAGTTACAGAGGGACTGGCTCCTCATACAGAACTAAGTGCTCACAATCTTCATCCTCTACACCTATAAGGGCTGGATTATCCTCAAGGGAGAGAGGGGAAGGAGAGTATTCCTAATACAAAAGGTGGGGCAATGATCGTTGAGTGTGTTGGGTAGGATGCCAACACAGCAGATGCGGTGAGGGTGGGTAGAGAGCACCCAGTCCACTAGGAATGAGACTGGGATCTAGTGTTAGGGCAGGTAGGCTCTTTGATGAGCTGGGTGAGGTTTAAAGCTTCAATTTGGTGCCGTGAATTCAGAGACTGGGGAGAGCCAGTCGAGACTGAAGTCTCCTAAAAGGATTAGTTCCCCTGCAGATGGAAGGGTGGAGACTGTAGTGATACAGGATATAAGGGAACGGTGGTGGGGGAGGGAGTTTTGGGGAAGCATATAGAACACCCACAAAGAGGGGAGAGGATGAAGGAAAAACTAGAAACATAGAAGCTGTCAGCAGATGGGGACCGTAAGATCCATCAAGTCTGCCCTTGGCTTCCTACCCCCCCTATTTAGCTGTCTGCTTGTGTATCCCACAGTGTCTGTCCCATGCCCGCTTGAATTCCCCCACTGTCTTGGCTCCCACCACCCCCTCCGGCAGGCTATTCCATGTTTCCACAACACGCTCCATGAAGAAAAATTTCCTCGTATTACTTCTGAACTTTCCCTCCCTTAAGTCGAAGGTTGTGCCCTCTAGTCCTGTTGTAGTCCTTTACCTGAAAGAGGTTCTGCAAGTACACCCTGTTGTTGCCTTTAAAGTATCCGAATGTTTCTATCATGTCCCCAAGATTCCTGTGTTGTTCTAGGGAGTATAATTTGAGGTCATCCAGTCTTGCCTCGTACGGTCTCTGATACAAGCCCTGCACCATCTTTGTTGCTCTTCTCTGTACTGTCTCCAGCCTATCCATGTCCTTCCTGAGGTGTGGCCTCCAGAACTGGACATAGTACTCCAGGTGAGGCCTGACCAGGGACCAATAAAGGGGCATGATCACTTTATGACTTCTGCTCGTGATGCCCCTTCCTATGCATCCCAGGATACCACTAGCCTTTAGTGCTACCTTTTCACATTGTCTACTGATCTTGAGGTCATCTGATATGATCACCCCTAGGTTTTGCTCCTGCCTGGTAGCCCAGCTGCTCCCCTTCTACTAAGTACAGTTTCCCCTGGGTTACACTTTCCCAGGTGCATGACCTTGCATTTTTTGGCACTGAATTTCAATTGCCAGGTCTTGGACCACTCCTCCAGTTTTCGGAGATCAGCTTCCATGCTTTGCTGTCCCCGTGTTGTGTCTACCCTATTGCCAATTTTAGTGTCATCTGCAAACAGGCATACCTTTCCCTCCAGTTCATCCGCAATGTCGCTGATGAATATGTTGAATAGGATCAGCCCCAGAACTGAGCCCTGTGGGACCCCGTTAGTCACTCTCCCCTCCACAGACAGAGTGCCATTTACTAATACTCCCTTGAGTTCTCCCATGTAACCAGTTTCTGACCCATTTTGTAACCTTGGGCCCAATTCCCATGTTCTCCAGTTTTTTGGACTAGTCTCCTGTGCGTAACGGAGTCAAAAGCTTTGCAGGACCTCCCTGACATGAAACCGTGTTGATTTTTGTCGAGCTGACCAGTGTTCTCCAAAAAAGCTATGATTCTTTCCTTCAGCAGGGACTCCATTAGTTTTCCCACGACTGACGTTAGACTAACTGGACGGTAGTTACCTGGCTGTTCCTTGCTTTCACTCTTGTGGAGTGGTACTACTGTTGCACTCTTTCAATCCTCTGGCAACCCCCCCGCTCCTTAATGATTTGCTGAAGAGCACTGCTAAAGGGGCTGCTAGTTCTTTCAGTATTCTCGGGTGTATCCCATCTGGCCCCATAGCTTTATCTACCTTTCACTTGTCTATTTCCTCCAGGACCCTTTCCTCTGTGAAGGGACCCGTGTCTATTCCTTCAATCGGACACTTCTTTATGCCTGCTGTTGGTCCGTTACTGTTTGCTTCCTGTGTGAAGACTGAGCAAAAGTACTTACTTGAGTGCCTCTGCCTTCTCCCTGTCTTGCTCTGTGGTTTGTCTGTCTTCTTTTGTGATTCTAACAATGCCCCCTTTGGTCTTCCTTTTTTCATGTATGTACCTGTAAAATGTTTTGTTACCCTTTTTTACTTCTGAGCTATCCTAACCTATGTTTTAGCTTTTGGAGTTTCTTATCACTTTCCCTGTCTCTTTTAGTTTCTGTTTATATTCTGTTTTGTCTGCCTCATTCCCCGACTCCTTGTACTTTCTGAAGGCTATGTGCTTTTCTATCACCATGGTTGCCACCTCCTTGGAAAACCATAGTGCGTTTTTCCTCCTTTTGTTCCTACTAATCTGATGGGCACACTGTGATGTGACCATGGTTAGTGCATCCTTCAGTCTTGTCCAATATTTCTCAATGCTCCCTTCTGTTGAGTTACTAAGGCTGTCTCTTAGGCAGGCCTTCATGTTTGTGAAGTCTGCCCTCTTGAAGTCAAGGACCTTCAGTCTGGAGTGTGTGGAGTCTACAGTCCTTTTTACCCCGAACCATACCATCTTATGATCACTGTTGCCCAGGTGGTTCCCTACTTTGACACCTGTAACCCTATCGCTATTTGTGAATATCAGATCTAGAACCGCGATACGCCTTGTGGGTGATGTCACTAGTTGACTTAGGCCTGCTTCCTGTACTGTGACTAGGAATTCCCTGCTCTTCTGTGATGCCGCTGTGTGGGTATTCTAATCTATGTCCGGCAGATTGAAATCCTCCAGCAGCACCATGTCCCCCCCTTTGCCTGACATCTGGAGGATGGTTTCCAGGATTTCCTTATCTCTGACTTCCTCCTGATTTGGGGGTCTGTAGATTATTCCTACCCAAATGGGCTTCCGGCCCCTATTGCAATCCATAGATCCTCTGTTTCCTCTAGTGCCTGCTGCATTTCTGTAGCATTGACGGTATCCTTAACATAAATAGCTCCCCCCCTTTTTCCCAGTCCTATCTCTCCTAAACAAGTTGTACCCTGGGATAGTCACCTCCCAATCATGTTTTGGTCATGGACACCCAGTCTAGTGCTGCCTCAGCTATTGTCGCAGTGAGGTCAGTCATCTTGTTAGCCAGACTGCGTGCATTGAGGCATAGTGCTGACCATTCTTGCTGTGTCGCTTTGTTTGTCATGCCTCCCTTGGTCTTACTGTTCGTCCCTTGTAGTATTCCGTTTATGGTTCTTCCTTTTCCATTGTGATGGTCAACGCCAGAGCTGGAAAGGGTTTTATATTCCCGGCTATCTGCATTTGCTATCCTGGAGTGTGTAGATTTGGTGTTAGCTGGAAGGGGAGAGAGAGAGCAGGCTCTATATGTGCTTCTCCTAGAGCTACCGTCATTTCCCCTCCGGCTAGTTTAAATGTCTTATGTGGACATCAAATTTCTGGCCCGGTGCTCTGATTCCCTCTTTAGTCAGGTGGAGGACGTCAATTATGATGAACTCCCTTTCCCAGAAGTTGTCCCAGTTTCCAACGAAGTGGTGCCCCTTTGTGTGGCACCAGTCCTTGAGCCATGTGTTGAGCTCACTTATCTCTTTCTTTCTGATTTTCTGCCTGTTCTTCCCCTTTTCCCAAACAGCAGAATCTCAGAGAATGCAATGCTGGATGAAAATGAAAACAATTTCCCGCGGAGCTGCACAATGTGCTCCTTAACCTCCTCGACTGACCGGCTAGCAAGGTCATTGGTCCCTAGGTGGACCAGGATGTTTGAGCCCTCTTCTTCCTTTTTAGCTATGCTGACTATTCGGTCAGTGTCTCTCCAAATGGATGCTCCTGGGAGACATCTGACCTGCACATCTGCACGTTTGTTTCGCTTCCGGGGCGGGGGTCCACACCGCGAATCATGGAGTCCCCTATGATTACGATTTTTTTCTTGTTGAGGATTTGTTTATGATGTTGTTTTGATATCCTGTTGCATTTGGCATTCCTTTGGCCTGAGAAATCTTCCGTCGTTACGGATGGTACGGATGTAAGAGGTGTGTACCTATTTGCTGTGTTTATAGAGTGCTTTGTTGGTTTGGGAGAGTTGCCTGAGCTCTGCCCCCTTTTCCTGCAACCAGTTGCCATCCCCCATAGGCCTGGTCGTTCTCTGGGGGAGAGGTGTGCTGGTTTGGTGTCGGTGATGTGGAGGTGCAATCCTAAAAGAAATGTTTCCCTGTAGGTGGTTACGCAGCATGCTGATCTCACCCCATGCCCCCTGCAGCTGAACCCTGAGTTGACATATCTCTGAGCATATGGGACAGTGGCCCTGTCTTTGGGGAATGTGACCACTGAAGAGTGTCCCACAATGTTGGCTGCCAACGATATCCATGTGCGTGCCAGTGGATGGAAAGAAAGAGTACATAATTATTCAAATTTAGAAGAAGACGATATATTCCAGGCAGATGAAGAGAAACAATTTATTTTTTTTTGTCTACTAGTCAGGACGGTCAGGAAGTGGGTGGTAAAATGCAGAACCTATATAGGAAGAGGACCTGGGGTGGGTGGGATTAGGGGTGGGGTGGGGTGGGATGGCATGCGCCAGCTGGGGACAGCAGTTTGAGCGGATAGGCAGTAGCTCAGCATGTTTTGCATGTGTGCTGCATACTCACAGACAAGCATCTTAGGGACAGGAAGAAAGAGAAGTTATTCACTGCAACTGCAGAGCTTCAAGAATATCATCTCTAAAGCCAGTCCAGTGGTGCGGTAGTAGGACTACTGCCCACTATGCTGGCGATCCAGGATTGGAAGGTGTCTTGGATTGCTGGGGCTGGCCGGAGAAGGAAAAGGATGAGTGTCCAATGGACTGCTCTCTTCTCCGGGGGGGGGGTGCTGTTCCTGCTGAATGACTGCTACCAGCAAGGGAGGGAGCTACTGGACTTCCAAGGCGAGCATGCGTGCCTCCAAACACATACACATTGGTGTGCGCACCCTAGCACAGGAAACAGGCAAAAAATGGGAAAATTTAGGAGCTTGGGCTTTGTGAAATCCTGCCTGTGTCTCGGTGGTCCACCTTGTTGTTCTAGTCTCAGGTGTATATATATGTGCCTCGGCTGGGGTGGGGGGACAGACTGCCCTCTCTCTCCCACTCCACCATGGAGGGAATTCGAGACCTCGGACCGGAGCAGGCAAAGGATGGCCACCAAGCATGGAGACAGGACTGACAGCCATGAAAGCATGCTACCAGAGGATAAAAGTCTTTGTGGCACAAAAGAATATCATATGTATACAGCCTGACTTTTTGATCTAAGGGCTGGAAAATTGCAGAAAAACTACTGCACCAGCAGGATGATGTCAACATGGTCAGGCTCCATACTGCCCAAACAGCAAGAAGGAGCTCCCCAAACCACCAAATTCTGAAAAGCCCAGAGAGGGGACGTGGCCTTCACACACCCCCTCAAAGGCCTTACTTTGGGAGGGTTCCCCATGGGGCAGGTAAGTGGAGGGAGTTTCCTGGGGTCTGGGATGGCAGCAGAGCTAGACAGTAGCTGAGCAGATGGGGGCTGGGTTAAGACAGATCAGCAGCAGAAAGACTAATTTAAAAAAAGAAAGAAAGATCAAGCCTTCCAGGAAAATTCAGGGTGCAAGATTTCTGTTAACATTCTGAAGGAAAGGACACTGACAAGTGCTGTGCTCTCTCTTTAATGCTACCAAAAAATGAAAAACCCTGAAAAAAAGAAACAGAGACATGCACAGGCTTTGATGTCGAAGCCTTTGTATCTGTTTAAACATGGACAGAGATGTTTACCGTTCTCTGCAAGCAATTATACTGTCATGTTATGAACATTAATTAACTCGCTGCTGCCATCTCGCTAGGACTTCCCTTTTAAATTAGATGTATAGCCCAAGGGTCCTGGTTAAATAAACAGAATCAAACTGAATGATATACAATGTAACTTCAGTGTATAAAAGCTATTTACAAAATGTAAACTTGAAAAACTGTTTTCAATTTGCTGGCTGTTCAATGAGGCTTATTGTTTCTCCTTCTCAGTTCTATTAATAAAACCTACTATAATCTGGCCCAGTGGTGCGGGGGACTGAGGCACTATGTACCATACCACCCATCACACTGGCAACTCGGGTGAGGAAACAGACCAGGGCTGTTGAGAGGTCAGCTGAGGGAAGGAGGACTGAGCATCCATAGACAGTGATACACCTTCAGGAATGGGGGCCACAGCGAGCTACTGCTTGCCTGTCACTCAGCAGAAGCTGGAGGGCACAGCATCAGTGTATGCTTCGCAGAGGGCCAGAGGGGCAGGCACTCGAGTATGTATAACGTCTTTATGACATACGCCTGCACCATGGAACACATTTCTGACCACGGGGATGGGGAGAAACAAAGTGAATCTCCCTCAAGCACCTGGATGTTGGCTGGTGACACCACAAGCCCTGCTCCACCACCCGAGGCACCCACTCTCCCACAGTAGTAAGTAAGTAGCTGGAGTAAAGCCTAGGATGGGGGTTGATAGGGCTGGGGTTCGCCATCAGAAAGAGAGTTGCTTAGGAAAGTAGGGGAGAAATAAATGATGAAAAACAAAATAAGCCTCACTATGAAAAAATCTTCCTAATCTATTTTTATCCTAAGAGTTGCTGTTTAATGATATTTATTTTCCCCAAACCAGTAGCTGATCTATAGTCTCCCCACCCATTTTTTCTTACAGCCCCCCTGTCCATGCCCAAATAGTCATTGTAGCTACACCTTTCTCCCAGCTGGAAAGGTGGCTGCCTTCAAAGCCCATAGCAGTGCTGCTTTGTGATCAGCTGATGGGGGTGTGACAACACTGGGGGCAAAGAGGCTCACCTCTAAAATGCACTCAGCCCCCAACCATGGTACTGCTTGTGCACCCATGTCTCCCAGATGACAGTGCAAACAGCAGCCCCAGAGCCAGCCCGTTACCTAATGAATCTGCAGTACTTATTCATATTAAAACTGCTGACCAGGAAAAGCACATAAAGTTGGAGCTCATTTTCAAGTGCCACCTGGGGGACGGGGTTGCAGGAGTGAGAAAGTAGGCAGCAAAGTAAATTCAACAATAATAGTGCAAACTAACAATGAGGTGCAAGATACGAAATTAATGCTGCCAGTGCCAACAGCGGGCTCTGAGCAAGCAGTGGCACCCAAGTGGACAAAATGTAAACAGTACAGTGATAAATATAAAATGTACTAACACATGGTTATTGAAAATACATCTGTAGTCAGGGGACCTGAATACGAATATACGAAGAAGCCAGCAAAAGAAGGCCATATGTTCTATCAAATCTGTTTGTATTGCAGGGTCCAGAGCTTGATCTCATGTCCCCGCCCTCTCTCCCCTCACTCCTCCCATCCTCCCTACCAATGATCCTTACCTTCCCCCTATGCCTATCCCAGCCTCTCTTAAAGCTGCCCACTGTCTTCAACAAGATGATTTCTTCCGGCAGTGCATTCCAAGTGTCCACCACCCTCTCTGTGAAGAAGTGCTTCCTGACCTCTCTCTCCTAAACCTCCCACCCTCCACCTTAAGACTGTGCCCCCTCACATTATGGTTGCCACTCAACTTAAAGAGACCCTCCTTATCAACCTTAGTTATCCCTTTCAAGTACATGAAGGTCTCAATCATGTCCCCTCTCCCTCTCCTGTCTTCCAGGGAGTACATGTTCAGTGCCCTCAATCCCTCCTCATATGCCTTATCCTGATGACCCACTGTCATCTTTGTAGCCCTCCTCTGGACCTTCTCCTGCAGGTTAATGTCCTTTTTGAGATGTGGGCACTAGTAACGAACGCCACACTCTAGATGTGGCCTTACCAGTGACCTGTACAAGGGCAGTATAACTTCCTTTCTCCTACTACTGATCCCCCTATATATGCATCCCAGCATCTTGTTTGCCTTTGCTACTGCTTTCTTGCAGTGCATGGAGTGCTTCAGGTCACTAATGAACATCGCTCCCAGGTCCTTCTCCTCCTCTGATGCAGATACTCGGACTCCACCCAGTTAGTACTCTGTCCTGGGATTCTTGGCTCCAATATGCATAACTTTGCATTTCTTGGCATTGAAGCCAAGCTGCCAGATCCTGGACCAACTTCCAAGCTATTCCAGATCTTCCTGTAGGTCTTGTATCCCTTCAGCTGTGTCCACTCTCCCCGCAGAGTTTGGTGTCATCTGCGAATAGGCACATTTTGCCCTTAATGCCATCCCCAATGTCACTGATGAAGATATTGCACAACACTGTCCCCAGCACCGAGCCCTGCGGGACCCCCTGGTTACCTCTCTAGTGCCAGATAACTCTCCCCCTACAACCACCCTCTAGGTTCTGTCCCTCAGCAAGTATTCCACCCATCTGGCCATCTTTTCCCCCAACCCCAACATCCACCAACTTCCAGATCAACCTTTTGTAAGGCACAGAGTCAAAGGCCTTGCTGAAATCAAGATAGAGGATGTCTACCACTTGGCCCGTCTACTGTCTTAGTGACACAGTCAAAGGAGTCAATCAGATTAGTTTGACATGACCCCCCCCCCATAAACCCATGCTGCCTCGCATCCTGGAGACCATGCTCCTCTAGATATTCCACCAACCTTTCCTTTAGTATGGTCTCCATGAGCTTGCCCACAATGGAGGTCAGACTGACTGGTCCGTAATTCCTTGGGTCATCCTTGGGATGGCTTTTGTGGAGGGGCAATACATGTGCTATCCTCCAGTCCTGCAGTACCACACCTGACTCTACTGAACTATTAAATAGGTCTGCCAGTGGCCCTGCCAGCTCCTCAGCCAGCTTCTTTAGTACACTTGGATGTACTCTGTCCGGGCCTGGTGATTTGTCCACCTTCAATGCCAGCAGCCCCTTTCTCACTCTATCCTCCTCTATCACATCATCTGTGTTCCCCTCCAGCTCCTCTTTCCCCTCCTGAAGGCACTGGTCCGTCCTTCTCCCTGGTGAAGACGGAACAGAAGTATTCATTTAGTATCTCTGCTTTTCCCCCCATTATCCTCCACCCCTTTCTTAAGCCTAACTATCCCTTCCTTCTTGTCCCTTTTCTCACTTACATAGCGAAAGAAATCCTTCTTCTCCTTAATTCCTTCAGCTATCTGCAGCTCCTTTGGTGCCTTTGCCCACCGGACCTTCTTACCTGCGTCACTAGCTGACCTTAGGTAATTTTACCTATTCATCTGTTTCCTGGTCTTCCTGAATTTTCTATGGGCCAACCTCTTTTTCTAGTCTACAGGGACTAGGGAGGTTGGGGGGGGGAGTTAAGGTGTCAAGGATAAATAAAGGGTATTAGTTTAACTGCAAGAGCAGCAGATACCACACTTCTCAATCTTTCTTCCTCCAAATGTGAAACACTGTCTTTCAAAATGTAGGACAAAAAGCCAAAATGTGGAACACACAAATTTTCAAGAGAAGTTCAGAACCTTGTGGGATTGCCTTCATGTTCACAAAGTTTGCGGTTCCTTGAGCAAAACATAGTTCACATTCATTGTTTGGATTTTTGCTTTAAATGTACCCTCTCAATGTGGGACCAAGAATTCTGTGAGGTACAGTAAAATGAGGAACTACTGTTTGTAATGCAGGGCAGTTGAGGGGTATGGTAGACTTTGGGGGGATGTCGCTGAGTCTGTCTGTCTATCTATCTATCATCTATGTTTTTGTTTTTCTTTTGGCAACTGGGTAAGGCCCACTAGGCACAAGGCCTGTTTCCAGGGGCAGCACAGGAGCACTGGGGAGATTAAATGACTTGCTCAGATTCAAACAGTATATAATTGGAGGTTGTAGGAATCAAACCTAGGTCTGCTGGATGTATCAAGCTCATTCACAGCTCGTTATTCTAACCTCTAGGCTATACTGCCAGCATAGTTCACTGGCAAGTTACAGGGTAAGAAGAAGAGAAGGGTTAGGTTCGGGCACAGGAGGGGGCAAAATGATCCTGAAGGAGTACCTTGAAAGAGAGGAAGGAGGAGGAACAGAGAGGGAGTCTGCTGCCATCCTGACTTGCTATCCTTCAATTTGTGAATGTCAAATTACTCAAGTCAGTCACTGTTAATAGTGAGACAAAATAGGAGGCATTGGAGAACAACTTAAGAGACAGTATGTGCCTCACTACGGCTCTGTCTAAAGACAAAGAACAGTTATGTACTTACTACAACAGCAGATCTTCAAAAGAATCACTTCCATTAGGCTACATCTTTGAAACTATACCTGCAACAGTGCTAGGACCACATAGAAATATTTGCTAGTCAGAGGCCACCCATGACGACATCATACGCCAGCATCTATATAAACATGGGCGGCCCTATCACTCCTCAGTTCCCCACCAGAGATTAGACTTGGAGGACCTCCAAGTGTGGCTAACCAGGAGATCTGACCAGCACCAAGCACACAAGGCGAGAAATTGTGCTGGATATGATAGCCATGGATTAGGATCAGGCACAATATCGGGTGCAACCCTCCCTGAGGAAGAAATGGCATGACCTAACGCAAGAGGTTCTCTCGAAGATCTACTGTTACAGCAGGTATGTAACTGTTCAATCTTCTTCGAGGATATCTTTTCCATTAGGCCACACCTTTGAAACGAGTCCCAAGCAATCCCAAAAGCCACTGGGGGGCTGGTACAGTCTGATATATACATTCAGGATAGTAGGCCTTGCAGTACAGCAAGCCAAAGCCAGCATATCTATGAGAGACTATGTCCAGACTGTAGTATTTAGTGAAGGTGTGGACAGTGCTCCACGTGGCTCCAGCACAAATGTCAGCAGCAGAAGCATTTTCAAAACAAACAGTAGAAGAGGCCATCCCCCTTCTGTGGTGACCATGAAATGCACCAGGAAGTTCCTTACCGTACTTCCTATAACAAAGCATAATAAAATGTGCTAGCCATTTGGACTGGCACTGTTTAGACATGGGGTGTCCTCTTTTTCACAGGCAAGAGAAACAAAAAGCTGAGGGACCTTTCTGCAGTCCTAAGTGTGATTCACATAGTATCTTAGTATTCTATGTACATCCAAAGTATGGAGCAGTGCCTCACCCCGATTGGCATGCTCAGGGTAACAGACAGGAAGGTGTATTGTTCGACTGTCAGATACCACCTTCGGTAAAACACTTTGTATGCAAAGAAACTCTGTCTTTGTGAAAAATGAAATAAGGAGGCACACACATTAGAGCCTATAGCTCTGAAATCCTTTGAGCAGAAGAGACTGAACCAAAAATAACATCTGTGACAGGAAACGTGAACCACAACTCACAGCAGGCTCAAAATGAGCCAACGACAGTTTCTCAAGCACAAAATTCAAGTCCCAAGCCAGGACTGGATTGCAGATAGGAGGTTTCATATGCAAAACACGGGACACCTCTAACTGGGTGACCTTATGAAATAAAATGAAAACAAACACATAAAAAAGTTGAAAAAAATGTTGTTGTTTGTTTTTTAGCAGCAGTTGTTATTTAGGCTATGTTGTTACCACAGAGATGGTCCACAAGGAAGTGGCAGTGAAACTGTCTGATTCACAAAACCTTTCAAGACCATAGCATAATACTGCTTAATACAATGAAGTATACTAGGAGGGATATTTCTAGTGTATAAGGTCATTTCGAGGTATTTTATGAATGTAAATATAACAAGAAATAAAACTACATTTTCAATGAATGAAAAGAAATAACACAAAATTCCAGAAAAATAAAAATGATAAAAAAATGGAAATTACGTACCTACCGTAATTCTTGATCTTCTTGGACGAAGTCTCCACCACTCATTCACACTAATGGGATCTATGCTGCAGGCACTAGCACCCAGCGGGAGCAAACTTTTTCCAAGAGGGCCGGCGCCAGAGATGGTGCCGTAAGGAAGTGGCACTGCAATCCCCAGCTCGTGCGATAAAGACCATCTCGGTGTCGACCCTCCAACCGCCTCAGTACCTTTTTTCCGAGGAGGTGCAGCGTAACTAACCTAGAGGGACTAACCTAACAAAATCAGACATAAGATAGTCCGAACGACCCGTATAAGAAGGGTCAACAATGAAGTCTTCACAGCCCAGCCACTGAAGGAGTCAAGACCCAAACAGAAAAGTGAGCTCGGGGGATGGTGGGTGGGCATGTGAATGAGTAGGGGTGACTTCGTCCAAGAAGATCAAGAATTATGGTAGGTATGTAATTTCCATATCTTCCCGGACATAAAGTCTCCACCACTCATTAACACTAATGGGAGAGTACCGAGCTAATAATCCCCCTGAGATGGGTGGCAGGAAAAAGTAAGAGCTCACATATTTAGGACAGAAGTCCGTTAAGCATAGTCCTGCCAAACGAAAGATTTCGTCTGGCATGGACATCCAAGGCATAGTGCTTAATGAAAGTATGCACTGAGCTCCAGGTATCCACACTGCAAATGTCTGCAATGGGCACGTTGTGGATTTCTGCCAGAGATGCCGCGACTGCTCTAGTAGAGTGAGTGTACACTCTGCCTTCCAGCTTAACCTGTGCCATAGAATAGCAGCGGCGAAGACATGCTACCAGCCACGCTGAAATGCTCCTAATAGCGACAGGTTGACCCAGCTGGGTCTCGCTGAAGGAAACAGTTGTTGAGCCTTGCGAATTTCTTTTGTTCTATCTAGACAGAATCTCAGCGCTCTTTTAACATCTAAGGAATGAAGGGTACGCTCTCCTTCATTCTGGAAGTTCGCAAAGTAGGTAGGCAGGACCAAAGGTTGGTTTAGATGGAATTCTCAGACAACCTTAGGGAGAAACTTAGGATGAGTCCCAAGAACTACTTTGTCCTTGTGAAATACTGTGTATGTGTGGGGCTGTGACCAATGCATGTATTTCAGAAACTCTACAGGCCGAGGTGATGGCCACCAGGAAGGCCATTTTCCAAGTGAGGAATTTCAACTCGCAGGTAGCTAGCGGCTCAAAGGGCTTTCGAGTGAGCATGTCTAGCATGAGATTAATGTCCCAGGCTGCGACTGGATGTCTGATAGGAGGTCTGGTATGCAGAATACCTTTAAGAAATCTCTTAACTACAGGTAACTGAGCCAGTGATATGGAAGTACCGGCTCATGATAAGCTGAAATAGCACAAAGGTGAACTCTGACTGTAGAGTATTGCAGACCTGAATTTGAGAGGTATAAAATGTACTTCAAGACTTTATTTGGTGGGCAGGAAAAAGGGCTCAAAGAGGATTCTGTGCACCAGAGAGACAAACACTTCCATTTGGCTGTGCAGGTTTTTCTGGTGGCTGGCTTACATGCAGCAAAAAGAATATCTGAAACCCTACAAGAGACACTGAATCTATTCACTACCATCTCTTCAGGAGCCAAGCGTGAAGGTGAAGCGACTTCAGATTGGGATGGACCACAGGACCCTGGGTCAGAAGGTTCATCTGAAGGGGAAGTGCCTTTGGAGGGGGTTTCCGACAGACTGTTGAGCAGCGGGAACCATATATGTCAAGGCCAGAAGGAAGCAATGAGAATCATTTTGTCCCCGAGACTCGAATTTGAGAAGTACCCTCTGAATTAGGGGAAGAGGAGGAAAGGCATATAGAAAGCGTTTTTTTCCACTGCAGCATGAATGCATCCTGACAGAAAATGCCAGGTTTTCTGTAGCAGAAGAGAGGCAGTTTTGCGTTGAGTGGTGATGCAAAAAGTTCCAGGTCTGGATTTCACCACTCTTCGAAGAGTGACTGAACTACGGTCGAGTCGAGAGACCACTCATGAGGATCTGTCTCCGTTCTGCTGAGACGGTCTTCCAGTTCGTTCTGCACTCCTGGCAGGTAAACCGCGTGAACTGGAGCCTTGTGCTCCAGGCACCATTCCCACACTCTCATAGCTTCCCTGCATAATGGGTAAGAGCGTGCACCGCCCTTCTTGTTGATGTACTACATCACTGCTTTGTTGTCCATTTGAAGGAGAATGTTCTTCTGATAGAGAATGTCCTTCAAGGCCCGGACCGCATCAAGGATGGCTCTCATTTCCAGGATGTTTATGTGAAGCTGGGACTCGACCTGAGTCCACGTACCTTGGGTGTGGAGATTCTGGCAGTGAGCTCCCCACCCAATCAGGAACGTGTCCATGGTAATGGAGATCTGATGATCCAGAGGAGCAAAGGGATACCCTTCCAGAAGGTTATCCTCCTGCGACCACCAGGTGAGTGACTTCCTTAGAGGTTCTGTCACCTTGATGAGAAAGGACTGAGAATGAGTGGTTGGAGACCACTGAGTACTGAGCATCCATTGAGGGGTTCTCATGTGGAGATGTGCTAGGGGTACAGTAAACACCGAGGATGCTATGAGACACAGCATCCACTGCATCGGGATAGCTTGAATTGAGTTGTTTTCTCTGATGTACTGGGCCATCTGTAGGATATCGTTCCCTTCTGTCCTCCGGGAGAAAAGCCCTCGCACAGGAGGTGTCCAGAAGAGTTCCTATGAAGAGGAGTTTCTGGGAGGGCTACAACTGCGATTTGTTGAGATTTAGCAGGACTCCCATGGACGTGAGGAAGTCTGAAGCTGTGGCTACAGCGTCCAAAGTTTCCTGTCTGGAGGGGGCTTGCTAGAAGCCAGTCGTCCAGATATGGGAACACTTGAATTCCAATTTTCCTGGTGCTTTGGATGTATAAGAATGTGTTGGTAGGCATCCTGCATGTCCAGGAAGGCTAGCCAATTGTGTTGATGAATCAAAGGTAGAAGGGTACCTAGAGATATCATCTTGAACTTTTCCTTGTAGAGGAATTTGTTTCACTTTCTGAGATCCAGAATGGGGCGCATCCCGCCAGTTTTCTTCGGAACTAGAAAGTAATGGGAGTAGAAACCTGTGTTTCGTTGGTCCGGCGGAACTATTTCTACTGCCCTGTTGTTCAGAAGGCCTTGTACCTCGGAAGCAAGAAGGTCTGACTGTACTGTCGACAGCCTGGGCTGTCGTTTGGGGGGATGATTCGGGGGGGGGGGTTCTAAAAGATTGAGGGAGTACCCCTCACGGATTATCCAGAGGACCCATTTGTCTGATGTTATGGACTTCCACCGGTTGTAGAACTGATTGAAACAACCTCCCACCACTGAGGAAGAGTCCCCCTAGGGCAGTTGAGGTGGAACCTGGGCCGAGAACTCAGAAAGTGGCACTGGGCGCTTTGGGGCCTTGTGTCTTTTGCTGCGTTTTCTTTTGTGGCTGCGGGGTGTGGTTTTTGTTAAAACCTCCCCTGCCTTTGCCCCGAAAGAACTGACGGTTGTGAAACTGACGCTTGTTGGCACCCCCCGAGAGGGGGTGGGTGCGGGTTGACCTGTCTTTATGGCTGACATAGTCTTCTGTGTGGCCTCCAGAGCTTGTTCCACCTGGGGTCCGAACAGATACACTCCATCGAAGGGTAAGGCCATTACCTGCTGCTGGGTATCATTCGTGACGCCTGAAGTACGTAGTCAAGAATGGTGACGGGTACAAATGCCCACTGCCGCAGCTCGAGAGGCAGTATCGAAAGCTTCCATTGCAACTTTAACCTGTAGGTTACTGGACTCGATACCCCTGGTTATGGTGTGAAGCAGCTCTGAATTAGTTTCTGACTCTGGCAGAGCTTCCACCATTTGCTTCAGCAAATGTCAAAGGACATACTCATATTGAGAAAAATAGCCCTGGTAGCTGGCAATATGCATACCCAGGGTGGAGGCAGCAAAGACTATCTTACGAGATTCTTTATTTATAGGCCGGGCTGTAGATGCCTGACTGAGGATAGCCTTGTCATTCTCCGCTAAGACTGCAATGAGATCAGCAAAAGCTTGTGAGGCCAAAATGGGTTGATCCTTGGGAGCAGCATACTTCCTATCTATTGACTTGGCCACGGAAGGGATAAGAGCAGGATTGTTCCATACCATCTGAGAAAGGGTCTCAAAGGATGGTTGTACCAGAGGAGTTAATTCCATAGGGATCTCCGGGATATGTAGGTATTGGAGTCTTAAAAGCTTCCCAGGATCGATTTCTGTAGTCTGGAGAGAAAAAGTGGAATTAAAATTTTTCAGCAGAGACTTAAAGGAAAGGTCTTCGACTACAGGCTCTGCAGCAGGACTGATCCCTGCTCCTACAAACATCATCACCCAGACGAAGATCTGGGTCAGGCTCAAAATCATCTCCTGACAGTACAAGGGGGAATGTGTGGACAGGAAAAGAGTGAAAATCAGGATGAAAATTAGAAGAGGAAAGAATCTGAGTTGAGAAGCCCTGGAGGCTGGACGGTGCCGCACTAAGCATCGGCGCAGAAGAATGCGGTGCCAAACTCAAGGAAGTCAGTGCCATCGGAAACAGCCCAGCACACCACGCCTACACAGCCCCTGGCGCCGTGGATGGTGCCGACAGAGTCCTCAGTGCCGAAAGTGTCCCAGGGTTCCGAAAACTGCATTTTTGAAGGAAAAAAAGAGAAATTAACAGGAGATAGAGGCATCGGTGTGGGCCCCTGCGCTGCAGCCATGTGAGGGAGGAAAACACCTGAGCACGGAGGCGACGGCACCAAAGAAGTCACCTCATGACAAGGAAGGTCCAACCGTCCTACCCGGTCCCTCGAGCGGCATGAATGCCCCAGAGTGACCGGGCCAGTCAGCTGGACCAACCTTTGAGCCCACTGCTCCATAAGAGCAGCCAACTGGTGAAACTGCTCATCGGAGGCCGGTCCAATAGGCGGGGATGGGCTCCGATGTCAGACAGCTCGGGCACCAGGGTCAGAAACCGGCGACTCCGAGAGAGGAGAAGACCGGAGCCTAGCCCCAATGACGGACCGTCGATGCGCAGATGTACCAGAAGGTGACCACAAGTGATGCCTTCTCTTTCTCGAATTGTGCGCCAAAGAAGAAATCGAGGCCGAATGGTGCTGCGAATGGGACCATTTCCTTTTATGCTTTCGGGGGGACCGCCCATCTCCCTGAGCATTGGACTGTCCGTTGTCAGACTCACCCTCCAGGGAGGACAGCGGACTGGACCCAGCCCAGCTTACTGAACAGCTTTCATACGAAGCCTCCCTTCCATCACCTGACCCGCTCATGGTCGACTTCGTCAATGGAGGGCTGAAGACTTCTTTATTAATCTATAAAATTAATCTACTCGGTAACTGTTTCGAAGACAAATTACAAAATAATAAACTGAAAACTATGCTGCTAGTTTAAAGTTTGACTCCCAGAGGGCAAGTGACGTCGTCACTGAAGCGCATTCGACGGCAGGGGAAAAAAGGAACCGAGGCGACTGGAGAGTCGATACCGAGATAGTCTTTACCGCAAGAGCTGTGGCTCGCAGTGCTGCTTCCTTGCGGCTCCATCTCTGGTGCCGGCCCTCTTGGAAAAAGTTTGCTCTCGCTGGGTCCTAGCACGTCTGGCGTAGATCTCATTAGTGCGAATGAGTGGTGGAGACTTTATGTCCAGGAAGATTAAAAAGAATTTCACAGGGCTCTATGTATGACCATCAATAGGGGCATAAAAAGCTGACACCAGAGGCTGAAAGTGACAGCAAGCATTCCAGCACCGCATTTGCAGAACATGTAACTGGATCTAGATTCCTGGAAGCTGCCCACAGAGTGAACTGCTTCCATTTCGAGGAATGTGTATGTGTTGTAGAAGGCTTTCTAGCCACAGCCAGCACATCAGCAACCTTAGGGGATACCCAAAAATGTGCCATGGCTGTGTCTTCAAGAGCCAAGTGTGCAGAAGGAGGGACTTCAGAGGTCTGGATATAACAGAGACCTCTTGTCCTGTGACAACAGGTCAGACACATTGGTAAGGGAACATGGGGATCCACTGTCATCTGGTGCACAAGTGGAAACCGTATCTTGCGAGGCCATGATGAAGCAATGAGGCCGAGAGTGGAGCTCTTCCTCTGCAACCTGAGCAGCACCCTCTGTATTAAGTGAAATTGGGGAAAATGCAGATGCAAAGTTCCCTTTCCAAAAAGAGGGGCAACTCGACTCACCAGAAAACTCCAAGCCTTAGAGTGAGCACGCAGAAATGCTGCAGTTCTGCATTGTGTGGGGACACAAAAAGGTCCCGCTCTGGATGACCCCATCTTGCGAAGAGGTTGTTTACCAAGGAGGTCAACTGCTCCCATTTGTAAATTTTAAACTATGTCCTGCTTAACTTGTCTGCTAAGACATTTTGGGGATCTGGGAGATGACTGACTAATACATGTAGGCCGTAGGACAGATCCCATGACCATACTCTTGTTGACCACTAGACCTTTCGTGTCCACAGAGGGATTATCATATAAAGACTGGCCAGTGGCACTGTCCCCATGGCCATAGCCAGGAGACACAGGAAACTCCTGTATATCAGCTATGCTGAGGCAATCAGGTTGTCTGCCCTGTCCTGTGGTAGAAAAACATAACCCTTCTCTGTGTCCAAAACTGCTCCAATATACTGTAGTCACTGTCAGGGAGCCATCACAGTCCTTGGCACAAATACTGTGTCCCACGAAGCCTTGCACAAGTGCCTTATCTGAGACAACGCAGGGTTTTAAATAATTGATTAGCAGTTTTTTTCTTGGGACAATGCTAACTGTACAGAAAGTATTTATATAGGTTTTCTAGAAGTGTTATGTTTGTTAAACACAGTGAAGCAAGTGCTATGCATTTTCACAATGTTTTAGCACTTTTATGAGCAAAATGTTAATCAATTTTTGGAGTTAAATAAATCCCTGCAAGGTATGTAGGAGACTTTCCCTGGAACTAGCTTCCAACAGCCAATCATCCAGGTGGGGAAAGACATACAGGCCTCCTTCTGAAGGGCTGCCACCACTACTGACAAGCAGTTGGTAAAGACCCATGGTGCAGAAGCCAATCCAAAGGGACAGACTCTGAGCTGGCTGTACCCCTCCCCCAGGACAAAGGAGAGGTACTCCCTGTGAGCTTGTCTGATCTCGACATGACAGTATGCCTCCGTCATGTCCAGGAAACACAGTCAGTCCCCTGTTTATAATAATGGAATGATAGTTTGCAATGTTATAATCTCCCTTTATTGTTTCCAGTGCAGGGAAAGCCTGCCCCCCCATTTACTCCTTGATGTAACCTTTGGAGTGGGAGTACACCCTGTAGATAGTTATGCAGAACCGGTGGTGCCAGTGCCATGGTACCAACTGTTTTGGGTGCTTTTGTATGGGCACTTGGGGGAAGGGGACCTGGCAGAGTGCCACCTCCCTAACCCTGCCTTGCTGATGGTAGGCATAGCCACTTCTGTCAGCAAGCTGGTGATAGGGTCCCCTTCCACAACCCCTAACCGGAGTGGGATACTGGGACTTAACGCACCTTAGAGTCATTTTGGATGTCTGAAGACCACTTAGGGCTTTTTCTACTTCATAACAAAACAGTTCTGTCCCTATAAAAGGGGCATTTCAGACTGACATCAGATGCAAAACCAGCAACCATGAGCTAAGAATATTGCCTCATTCAAATGCCAGAAGCAGCAACCCTAGCGGAGGCATCAGAGACATCATAGGCTGAGCGAAACAAGTGTTTGCCAGCCTCAGCATCAGATGTTAAAAGTTTTAAGTCACTCATTCTTGGCAGAACCCTCAGGCAAAGCCTGTGCTGCAGCATTCACAGCCTTCCACAGGCTATTTTGGCATTTGATCATATGAACCTAGTAATTTGCAATTCTAAGGCCTAGTGAGGCAGAGGTTTATGTGCACTTGCCTGTCACATCAAGCCTCCTAGACTCTTTATCAGGAGGCAAAGTACTCGTGTCTAGGTGCTCTATCATGAACAGCCAATGTGACTACAGAGTCAATTTCTTACTGGTTAGCATAATAAGACTTAGCAGATGGGGCTGGAGACTGCTTATCAGCCTTTCTGGGTACTGCTGGCAGTGAGTCAGGTCAGTACCATGCAGCATAAGTGGCATCCTCCAATGCAGGATATACTGGTGAAATAATAATGGAGGTAGTACATGGGACTCTACAGCAAAGCCCACTGCAGGTTGTACTTGCTGCACCATGGGCTGAAAAGTAGGGTCCTCAGGAGGAGACTTGGGGAGTATACACCACTGAGTCCTCACTGCAGAAGGAGAGGGAAGAACTGGATCTTGGCAATACTGTTCTCCCTCATATTCCTCCTCCTCTTCACAATCTTCCTCCATCATGAGGTCAGGATTACATTTAATCTCCTCATTGGCATCTCTGTCAATGACTTGAGTCACTGAGCATGCCAGTGACAATTCCAGCAGTTGAGATGAAGGGATCTGCTATGTGCTGGAAGATGTCATCGATGGGAGCCGACAGCCAGTAAACCCCATCAACGGAATAATAGTCTGTACAGGCAAGCCAGGCAAAATGTGTTGTATCATCTTGGAAAAAAGACGACAGCACAGCTTGAGAGTTAATGCCCTGGACAGGGGTCGGGACTACACTGGCAGACAACGGGCCTTGACCCGACGGTGATCATGTTGTACCATCCATAGTAGGTATGGCAGTGCCTGAGCCGAGCCCTGACCTCGGTGTTTCATCAACTGTCGGGGTGGGGGGTCGGCATCAATGCTGCCAGAGTGGTAGATGATGCTGTAGGATTATCTTGTTTCAACGGTGACTGGGATCTTGCCAGGGAAGCAGACTTCTTTTTGTCTTTAAGCTTGTGCTTATAGCCCGATGATAAGGAGGGCCATGCCACTGACCGCTCCATGTCCTGGCCCTTTGACTTCAGCTACCGCTGCTCAGGTGACATGAACAGCGACACAGTTTTGGGTCTTGTTCCTTCTCCATAACTGTTAAGATTTTCAAGAGAAGGAAAGAAAAAAATACTTACCAAAGTAATCTTGTTTCTTCTAATGGAGTCTTGCTGTATTCTGACAATATGCAGTATGACCGACCGGTTCAGCTGCCCTGGAAAGAAAAAGAGTTAAACCCTATGCAAATGCACAGAATGTTGAGCTTGAGCTCGGTTTTCAAACCACTGTCCTCGGAACATTCTATGTAAATGACCAGATTCTTACATAGCTACTAAAGAGAGGCAGTATAGCGCAGTGGTATAAGGCTCTGAGCTGCAAATCTGGAGACCTGGGTTTGAATCCCACAGCCCCCACTTGCATACTGTGCGACCCTGAGCAAGTCACTTAACTTCCGTGTGCTCCCAGTTTGCAGCTGTAAACAAGCTTTCAGCTTAATTTGTCTCACCTGGTTAAACAATTGGAAAAAAAAAAAGAAAAGCTAAATAAGGTTAAACCATAACTATAACTAACACCTCCAAAGGTAAATACACACACAGTAAGGATTAAAGAAGACTCAAATCACTGATGCCCAGAAAAAACACCACCTATTGGTGGGTAAGGAATTAACAACTGGAGTGCAGAGTCCCCGCTTCCCTAGGTTCCAGAAGGGAGGCAGGGTGGGTGGTCAGAATACAGTAAGATTCCATTAGAAGAAACAAGATTAATTTTTTCCTCAAACAACATGAAGTCTTGCTGTATTCTGACAATATGCAGACTACCAAGAAGTGCTCCATGGAGGTGGGCACAGAACCTACTTAGGGAATATGCTCTGCAATACTGCTGTACCAAACCTGGCATCACTTCTGGCCTCGGTGTCCAGGCAGTAGTGCTTGGTGAATGTGTGAACAGTTTTCCAGGTAGCTGCTTTACAGATGTCAAGCAGGGGGATATCCCTGGCAGCTACTATGGAGGTGGCTGTTCCCCTAGTGGAGTGAGCCCTCAAGCCCGTTGGTGGCTCCTTACCCAGTTTGCCATAGCAGAACTGCATGCAAGCCACAAGCCACCTGGAAATGGTTCTCTTTGTGGCTGGCCTGCCTTTACCCACCTCACCATAGGTAAGGAACAACTGAGTGCAGTCCTTCCTATGGTCATTTGTTCTGTCCATATGATAGCTGATGGACCTTTTTACATCC
Organism: Neoceratodus forsteri; assembly: GCA_016271365.2. Taxonomy (NCBI): domain Eukaryota; kingdom Metazoa; phylum Chordata; order Ceratodontiformes; family Ceratodontidae; genus Neoceratodus; species Neoceratodus forsteri. Next base: position 1,270,976,220 of record CM057450.1, on the reverse strand, counting down.
AGGCTATAAAATCTGCGTTCACCTGAACTAGAATGATCAGTAAAAAAGAGAGGCAATGTTATGGACGGATTCAGATGAAATCCGAGACCACTTTCGGGAGGAACCTCCTATTAGTTCGTAGAACAATCTTGTCCCTGTGAGGGGCAGTGTAGCTGGGTTCAACTGACAGAGCCTGAAGCTCACCGATTCTCCTGGCAAAGATGATGGCCACCAAAAACACAGTCTTTCAAGCCAGCCCGGTGGTGCTGAGGGTTGAGGCACTGGACGCCACACCTTGCTCCACACCAGCGACCCGGGTTCGGGAATGAGCCCGGGCAGTCAGGTGTCATAGGGGAGGGAGATGACTGAGCACCCGGAGGACAGCTCTCCTCTCCCGGGAGGGAGGGGGTCCCTGCTCGGTGCTTGGCCAGCCTCTGGTGGAAGCCGTAGACATGGCAAGTGTGGAGCCAATGCGGGGGGGGGGGCGTCGTCGGCAGTGATGCCTTGGTGTCGAGCATGCGCCACTCCCACAATGAACAGGGAAAAGCACTCTCTGAGGTCCGGGTAGACAGAGCCCCGAGGCAGACCCTTACTAGCTCCTGCCTACCTGGTCCCAGGGTCTCCCGATGAAAGTTGAATGTTCGGGGTGTTCTGCCCCACCTCATCCCCGCCCGGGGGGGGGGGGAGATCTGCAGCTCCATGGGGGATCGACCGTGGGACCAGGTAGGTGGCAGGAGCGGGGGCAGTCCTTCATTGAAGCTCCCGAAAAGGCGGAGCTCGGAGAGAGTAGGCGGGATAAAAACAAATTTCAAAATAAAAAAAAAAATAAAAAAACATAGTCTTTCATGTCAGGAATATGAGCTCTGCTGAGGATATGGGCTCAAAAGGGGTTTGCATAAGCTGAGCTATGCAGATGTTAAGGTCCCAGGAAGGGGTAGACTCCCTGTGATGAGGGGCAAGATGAAGCAACCCCTTGAAGAACTTCTTAAATATAGGATGGGCAGTTAGGGAAGGGCCCTTCACGGCTGATGCATAGGCAGAAACAGCTGCCAAGTGCACCTTCAGGGTGGAGGGCTGCAGGCCCAAGGACTGAAGGTGAACCAAGTAATCCAGCAGAACTGACACGCCAGCTTCCTGTGGATCCCTGTCTTGCTGAGAACACCAAATGGAGAAGCTCTTCCATTTGGAAGGGTAAGTCCTCCTGGTGGAAGGCTTCCTAGACAGCCCGAGGATGTCCAGGACTCCTTCTGAGAGATGCAGGCCTGCATACTCTAAGTCTTCAAGAACTAAGCCTTGAGTCGGGGGGGCTAGAGGTTGGGGTACAGAATCCTCCCTTGGGAGGATGTCAGAAGGTTTTACCTCCTGGGGAGGCAAACTGGATTGGCCACTGACAGGGACAAGAGCATCGAGTACCATGGCTGCTTGGCCTAAATCCGGAGCAATGAGAGTCATAGTGGCTGACTGAGCCCCGAGTTTGACTAGATCTCTGGGAATCAGAGGGAAGACATACAGAAATCTGCCTGACCAGTCCAGAAGCAGAGTATCCAGAGGCACTAAGCCCAATGCTGGGGGCCTGCAACAGAACTGGGGAAGCTGATGATTGTCTGGGGCTGCAAAGAGATCTATCTCTGGAGTGACCCATCTTCTGAAGACTGTCGATAGGATTTGTTTGTTCAGGGTCCATTCGTGATGGCCCTGTTTGATCCTGCTGAGAGCATCTGCCAGGACATTGACTTTCCCTGGCAGGTGGATTGTTGATAGGGAAATGTTTAAGGAGTATGCCAGACTCCAGATCTTCATGGCCTCTGTGCACAGAAAGTACAGTTACGTAAGAACTTACCGTAACAGTAGATCTTCGAGAGAGGCCGTTGCAGTAGGTAATTACATATAGGACTGACCCGGCAGGCGTCAGGACCCCATGGAAAAATTTCTAGCTAGCAGTTTCTAGCAGGGGACTGCCCCCACGTCAGGTGACCGATGTCAGTATAAAGGGGCGGTCCCCCATGCCCGCCTTCCAGTTCTTTCCTGCCAAAGGCCGAAAAAGGCAAGACGAGAGAGAAGCAGACAGTTCCCTTCCTGGAAAAGGAGCTGAAAAAGCTAAGGGGGATGGAAGGCGGGAAGGCATTACCTACTGCAAGAGTCTCTCTCGAATCTACTGTTACGGTAGTTCTTACGTAACTGTACTATCTTACTCGAGAGGCGCTTGCGGAGGTAATTACATATAGGACTGAATCCCAAGCAGTCTGGAAAAAGGAAAAGCACTCGGGAGGAGGAAAACGATCCAACTAATGGAACCTCCGGCTGAATGGGTCTTATGAAAGAAGACCTTGGAGTACAGCCAACCCGAAGCTTGCTGTACGGCGAGAGGCAATATCCAAACTGTAGTGTTTCATAAAGGTATGGACAGAAGTCCAAGTTGTGGCTGCACAGACGTCTGCCACTGACACATTCTTGAAACAAGCCATAGAGGCGGCTACTCCTCTGGTGGAGTGACCTTTGACTTGACCCGGCATGGTCTTGTTGTACTTGTCGTAACAGAAAGTGATACAATGAGCCAACCATTTAGATAAGCATTGCTTGGAAACTGCATTGCCCTCTCTTTTGTGAGCAAAAGAGACAAAAAGCTGATCCGATTTCTTGAGATCCTTAGTCCTAATGGTATAGCATCTCAGTAGTCTATGAATATCCAAAGTATGCAAGAGATACTCCCCTTGATTGTAGTGTTGCGTAAAGAAAGCAGGTAGCTCAATGGATTGATTCAGCGTAGATTCCTCCACCACCTTAGGGAGAAACTTAGGGTTGGTGCGCAGAGCCACACGTTCCTTGTGAAAAATCAAATACGAGATTTTGCACATCAAGGCCTGAAGCTCGGAAATCCATCAAGCTGAAGTAATGACCACTAGGAAAAGTGTCTTCCAAGAGAGGAACTTCAAATCTGCTGAGGCTGCCAGCTCGAAAGGAGGCAGAGTAAGCTTCACGAGAAACAAAATTCAGATCCCAAGTGGAGCAGGAATGCAGATGGGGGGTCTCAGATGGAGAACCCCTCTGAGAAATGTCTTAGAGACTTTCAATTGAGCGAAAGTCCTGTCTCCAAAGGGGACATGGTAGGCTGGAAGTGATGCCATGTGGACCTTCAAAGAGGAATGGCTGAGACCCAGATTGAAGAGATGACGCATGTAGTCCAGAACTCTTTCAACTGGGCAAGAGAAAGGCTCATAGTCCTTTGATGAGGCCCAAATTGAGAATCGTTTCCACTTCATGGCGTAGGTGGACCTGGTGGAAGGATTTCTGGCCTCCACCAGAATATCTGCTATGAGCGGAGAAATCCCGAATCAGGATTGAGCTACATCTGCAGGAGCCACGCATGCAAATGAAGGGATTTGAGACCTGGATGAACAAGGGTCCCCTGATCCTGGGTCAACAAGTGTTGTGACAGAGGAAGAGGAAGCAGAAGTTCCTCTGAAAATTGTTGCAGAAGAGAACCAAACTTGCCTGGGCCAGAATAAGGCAATGAGGATCATCCGGGCTCCTTCTGTTCTGAGCTTGTGCAAGACCCTCGGGATTAATGGAATTGGAGGAAAGGCATAGACAAATCTGTCCCTCCAGTCGAGAGACAGAGCGTCCCGCCAGAAAATGTCTCGCCCTGGAGCGAGCGAGCAGAAGGCGGGAAGTTTTGTGTTTTGGGGAGACAGGAAGAGGTTTACCTGAGGGGTTTCCCAAAGCAGGAAAATGTCGTCTACTACCTCTTGATCCAGTTCCCATTCGTGGGCCCTGGCTGAAGACTGACTGAGGTGGTCTGCCAGCGTGTTTTCTACTCCTGAAACATAAACTGCCATCAGGTGAGGGTTGTGCTGGATAGCCCAGCTCCAAATTCTCATTGCTTCCCTGCACAGAGGGTAGGAACGAGTACCTCCCTGCTTGCTGATGTACCAGACCACACACATGTTGCCTGTCTGAATGGTTAGATGACCGGGAAGAATGGAGGAGTGCAGGGCCTGAAGGGCATACAGGACTGCTTTGAGTTCGAGCACATTTATGTGCAGATTCTGCTCGAGCCTGGACCAGCTGCCCTGAGTCTTGTGAGACCCTAGTTGGGCTCCCCAGCCCTCTCCTGAGGCATCTGTTGTCAATGTTTGGGAGGTGGGGTTTGATATTGAAGTGAACACCCCGGGAAAGGTTCTCTAGTACCATCTACCATTGCAAGTCCCTGACCATGGGATCGGAGACTAGAAAATCCTGATCTAGGTCATCCAGTGTTTGGTCCCATTGAGACTGAAGCGTCCACTGAGAGATCCTCATATGGTGCAGAGCGCGTGAGACTGTCGGGATAGCAGCCGCCAATAGCCCAAGGAGGCGAAGGACTGACCTTGCACCGACCCTTCTGCAACTGAACAGAAGACGTGCCTGAGTCTGTACGGTGTCCACCCTGTCCGGAGGCAAAAAGGCCTTGCCGATGGTCATGTCCAGGATCGCCCCTATGAACTGGCATCTTTGGCAAGGGACCAAATGGGACTTTGCTTGGTTGATGGTGATATCCAAGCTGGTGAAAACCCTGCAGGGTGAGGGAAAGAGAGTGTAGGAGCTCCTCCCTGGATGGGGCCGCCAGGAGCCAATCGTCCAGGTACGGGAATACCTGCACTCCCTGGGTACGCAGGTGGGCCACCACCACAGATAGGCATTTGGTAAATGCTCAGGGAGCTGAGGAAAGACCAAATGGGAGGGCCTTGAATTGGTAGTGGTTCCCCTGAAAACAAAACTGAAGTAATTTGCGGTGGGAAGGGTGAATGGAGATGTGCAGGTAGGCATCCTGCATATCCAAAGTGCACAGCCACAGTCCCGGCCGAAGAAGAGGCAGAAGGCTCTGCAGGGAGAGCATTCTGAAGCATTTGTATTCCATGAACATGTTCAGGGAGCCAAGGTCTAAGATAGGTCTCACGTCTCCCAATTTCTTTGGAACTAGAAAGAAATAGGAATAGTAACCCATCCCCAAAGGTGGTTGGGAACTGGTTCTATCACCGCCTTCGAAAGAAGGGAGGAGATTTCTTCCAGAACCAAAGGAAGATGTTCCGGGGAGTAAGACGACTTTGGGGGTGACCTTCGAGGCGGTTTCCGGAGAAACTCTATTGAGTGCCCTGCCGCGATTAGCTGGACCACCCAAGCATCTGATGTTATCCTCTCCCAACCCGGTAGATGGAAGGAGAACCTCCCTCCTACTGGTTCCTCTGGTATGTCCAGAGGCCGTGGAAGAGGCGAGAAGTCAGGAGGTCTGGGGCAGCGCAGTGGCTGAGGCTCCCGCGGCTTTTTTTGGGGGGGGGGTCTTGGTTGCTGGAGGGGCCCCACGCTTGTTGGTCCGCTTGCCCTGTGGTTTAGCTTTTTTGTCGATTACCTCAACGAAAAGGGTGCTGCTGTCCTTGAGGGGGTCTGTACAGAGAGTCGACAGACTTAAGTGCAGTGCCCTTCTCTTGCAGATTGGTTATGATGTCCTTGATATCACCGCTGAACAGCACCAAACCTCTGAAGGGCGCATCCTGAATAGTGGATTGCACTTCAGGGACCAAACCTGACACCCAGAGACAGGCATGATGCCAAAAACCTACAGCGAAAGCCAAGCTGTGTCCACTGCGTCATAAGTGGCACAAAGCATGTGCCGACTGGTCGAACGAGCAGACCAGACAAGGTCAGCCACTTCCTGTTTCGTCTGAGACTCAGGAAGGGAGTCCAATTTTGATTCCACTTGACTCAGGATGGTCTTCTGGTAGTCCCCCATATGTGCTACATAATTCAGGGGCCTAATACCCAGGGTAGAAGACGCATAAACCTTCTTCCCATACTGGTCCAGAAGCTGAGACTCCTTGTCAGGCAGAAACGAGCTGAGATGTCTGGGGTTAGCGGAGTGGCCGTGAGCGGCGCTAATCATGACCGAGTCCACCTTAGGGTGTATATTCAGAGAATCTACTCCCTTGGGAGCCTGATATAGCCAATCTACATTCCTTGGAAGGGGGGCTAATGCGGAAGGTTGTTTCCAAACAGTAGAAACAAGATCCAAGTGAGGCTCTGTCCAGGGTGGAATCAACGTAGGAGCGGTCTCGGGCAGATCCAAGTGGGCAGCAAGCTTTTCACGCTGCGGATCTGGCTCCAGAGATTGCCACTGATGAACTTCTTGGATCTTTCTCAGTAACTCCAGAAAAGGAGGATCCTCCGGCTGAGACTTCGGAAGAGTCCTTGGCCTGGGTCGTTCAGGAGTACGAGGCTCATCTCCGGATAGGAGCATCCCCCTGAGTCCAAGCCAGAGGTCTCTGACGTAGAATAGGAAGACTCTTCCTGACGCGAGAGAGGAATGGTCCCTTTGGGAAACCCTCTGGGAAGCGTGTCCTCCCCACCCCTGGCTCCCGAGGGTTCACCTCTGGTGTCGGGAAAGGGGAGGGAGTCTCTCCTCTCCGGCGCAGGGGATCCTGTGCAAGGTCCGGCGCCCGTAGACAACTCTCCACCTCCCTGGTGAGCTGAGCTTTGGCCTCAGCCCACCAGGCAGCCAGAGTCTCCTTCAAGTCCGCTGGTGGCTGTGGTGTGGGCGGTGGAGGAGGAGGGGGAAACAGATATTGGGGATATCTGTATGGCGAGTATCCACAACCTGACATCAGGAAGCCTGGTGTTGGGTACTGCGGTGCTGGGTACTGCAGTACCGGGTAGGGCGGCACCAGATTTAGCTGTGTCAGATACTCGGGTGCCAGGGGCTCTGATGGAGCAGAAGGCCCTGGAAAAGGCCCAGCAGGCGGGCCAGGTAAGGGTGGCCCTGCGGGAGTCGGGCCTGGCATGAGAGCGTCAACTGGAAGAGGGACGTCAGCTGGCATTGGGTAGGCCGGCGTCTGAGGGTCCGGCATCAGGGGGTCTGGCCCAGTAGGAGGGAGCCCTGACATCAGCGTGTTCAGCTGCTCCATGACAACCGGGGATAGAGGGTTGGAATCCCCAGGGTCCAGCAGAGGAGGCGCAAGAGCCTCAGAAGGCAACAGCAAGCACTGCGGTGAGCCTGGGACGTTGGACTGGTCAGAGGGGTCCAACGTAGGCTCTTTTGCTGGGTGGTCATCGGAGGGGCAGATGTCCGGCTTATCAGCTGGATCTGGGCGGGCATCAGAGGAGCCGGCGTCCGACTTATCGGAACCCTTACCTGATGGAGGTCGCGCTGGAGATGCGGCCTTTATGGGCAAACTAATGACTGTGCACCCTCCCGAAGGAGCCAGTGGTTTACCAGTCTTGTTTGGGCAGACGTCGGTGGCACTGGTGTCCGACTTAGCGGACCTGCTCGACCCAGAGGGCCGCGTGGCAGCAGCCTTCCCAGAAGTGGAAGCTTCCTTTACCCCAGAGGAACCTGAGGGGCCAGAGCGCGAGCCTGACGGCAGGGGCGATACCCTCTTGGACACCGCCAAGACGGTCATCGAGGAGTGGTCCCCCTGAGGGAACGTTACCTTTAGGGTCGCGACTCCAGCCGGAGTCACGGAGGCCGTGTCCCGGTGCTTTTCCTCCTTCTTTCTGTGGCCTTCGGGGGAAGTGGAAGCCATCCTTTTCTTCAGAATAAGGGCCTCCAGGGACTGCTGCCTCCATTTTCGGGTGGCTGAATTTAATTTCTGGCAGTGCTGGCACTTCTCCACAGGATGGTCCGGGCCTAGTCAGAAGAGGCACAGGGAGTGTCCGTTCTTATGCGGCTGCTGGGAACCGCACGAGTTGCACTTGTTTTTATGCGATTCAGAAGGCATAGGGGACGACATACACGGATGTTTTTTGAGAAAGTGAACAAAATTGGTCGGTAAAAGTACCGAAACTAACCCGACGGAAGATTGACGAGGATGAACTATACTGAGGAACTTTTCACAAGTCGACGGCGGAAAGAACTGGAAGGGGCATGGGGGACCGCCCCTTTATACTGATGTCGCATGATGTCAGTCACCAGACGTGAGGCGGTCCCTGCCAGCGACTGCTAGCCAGAAATTTTTCCATGGGGTCCTGACGCCTGCCGGGTCAGTCCTATATGTAATTACCTACTGCAAGAGCCCTCTCGAAGTAAGATCTAAAGATCCTGTTCCTCCCAGTTTGTTGATGTAGTACATAGTGGTGGTGTTGTCTGTTCTGACTTGCACCACCTTGCCCTGTAGCATCTTGGTGAAGGACTGAAGTGCCAGGAACACTTCTCTGAGCTCCAGCAGATTTACATGCAAGAAAGACTCCTGCTGGATGTTCCCTGAGCAGTGTGATCCCCCCAGGTGAGCTCCCCACCCTAGTGGTGAGGCATCTGTGGTCAGTGCTACCGAAGGAGCTTGTTGCAGAAAAGGGACTCCTGCCCTGAGGTTGTCCCTGTCTTGCCACCAGTGTAGTGCTTGCAGCAAAGTGGCAGTTACTGGTATCAGTTTGGACAGGGAATCCCTCCTCTGGAACCAAAAGGGTCTCAGATGGAATTGGATGTCCCTCATCTGAAATCTGGCCCTGGGACTACTGCTGTGGTAGCAGCCATGTGGCCCAGAAGCTGTAGGAAGTACCTTGCTGGGCGAGGAACCTGAAGATGGAAGGACTCTGCCAACTGGATCAGAGTATCCACCCTTCCTGGAGGCAGAAAGGCCTTTGCCTGCATTGTGTTCAGCTCTGCACCTATGAAATCTAGGATCCGGACAGGTTTCAGAACTGATTTCTTGAGGTTCACCAGGAACCCTAAGGATTGGAGGGTATCCTTTGTGAGGGACAGGACTTCCTCTACCTGTTGGGGGGGAGGAGTGCCCCCACTACCAACCAGTCGTCAAGTAGGGATAAACCGTGACTCCTTGCCTTCTCAAGTGTGCCACAACCAATGCCATGCACTTTCTGAAGACCCTTGAAGCACGTAGCAGTCCGAAGGGCATGGCCCTGAACTGGTAATGACCTGAGGACAGTCTGAATCTTAGGTATTTTCTGTGAGATTGCCGGATGGGAATGTGAAAGTAAGCATCCTTTAGATCTAGGGATGCTAGCCAATCCCCTTGTCTGAGAGTACGTAAGATGATAGCCAGAGTGACCATCCTGAACTTTGGCTTTGTCAGGTGCTTGTTGAGGTATCTCAGATATAGTATGGGCCACCACTCCCCATTTTTCTTCAGGGTTAAGAAGTACCTTGAGTACAACCCTTTTCCTTTATGTTGAGAAGGAACAGGCTCCACTGCCTTGACTTGGAGCAGGGTGGAAACCTCTGCCTCCAACAGAGCTGTTTCTGAGAGGGCGGCAGGTTTGAATGATCTTGCTCCTGTTTTTGGGAACAGTTTGAAACTGAGAGCTAGACCCTGGCCTATTACCTCCAGGAACCACCTGTCTGAACTGATGGACTGCCAGGCCTGAAGGTAATAGGCTAGCCTGCCCCCTACTGGTAGTGGGGAGGCAGCCCAGACAAACACCTCAGGGTGTCTGTTTAGAGGGTGTAGTGAACTGAGAGGTGGAACCAGCACAGCCGCCTCTTCTGCCTCTGCCTCTGAAGTAACCCCTGAGCTGCCAATAGGAAGGAAAGGTTTGAGCCTAATAGAAAGGCCTGGGGTAAGGCCTGCCCCTGCCCCCTCTAGCCTGCTGCTTTTGAGGGGTGGCAGCCTTTTCCTTGGCAGCCGCATTCTTGTATGCTACCCTGTACTCATTCATCTTTTTCATATATGCCTCTGTCTGTTCCTGAAACAAGGAATTTTGTGTCAAGGGAAAATCCATGGCATTGTTCTGCATGTCTTGGGAGAGATTTGTACATCTCAGCCATGAAAATCTTGAGGGAAATGGCAGAAGCCATTGAACAAGAGGCTGCATCATTGGCATCCACTGCCATGTGGAACTGGCGTTTGCATGACTGAACCCCTTTACTGACAAGCTCCTGTAAATCTGCTGCCAGCTCAGGAGGAACCTTTTTTAGCTAACTGTCCCATTGACTCCCAGAGAGACTTCTGGTATCTAGACACATAGGCCATATAAGATGCCTGCCTGATACCCAGGGAGGCAGCCAGATACCCTTTCTTTGCTAAGGAATCATTGTTTCTTGAATCCTTATTGGGGGGGTGAGAAGTAAGAGGGGTGCCAGCTTTCTCACAAGCTGCAGCATGTACTACCCCCACATGACTGCAGTGGCTACTTAAAAATTCAGTGCCATTGCCAGCCAACACATATTTTCTATCCATTTTCTTGTCCACTGTTGGGACAGAACTCGGGGTCTGGAGGATTCTAGAGGTCTGTTTCTTGAGAGACTTATGAATAAGAATCATAAGTCCCTGGGAGACCGGGGAGATCCATCATCTCCCTGTAGTCATCTTCCTCCTCCTCTTCCTCTCTAGATCCCTGGACAGACAACTGTAGTGTCTCTGCTACATGCCTCATAAAAGTAAAGTGGGAGGTAGATTCTTTAGTAGGATGAGGAGGAGACTCATACTGAGGATGTGCAGGGGAGACCTCAGGCTCCACAGGTTCATCCATGTCATCATCCTCTTCATAATCCTCATACTCTTGACTCATAAAACTCCTCTGGGTCCAGAGAATCTGAAGGAACCAAACTGACAAGTGTCTGAACCGAGGAATGGGTTATCAGTCACTGAGCCGGTTCACCCTAACCCGGGTTGCAACGACTACACATAGCTTTTGAAATTTCCTCAGCAGTTGGAGCCGCAACCATCTGCTTATGCGGTTCCGAACCACTTTTTCTCATCTTTTTTGTGGGGCCCGTATCAGGGGCTGAATATGAGGGTCTTTTCCCCAACGAGGTTTCGCCCTGTTCCGAGCGCTCAGTCCCCAGTTCAACTGATACGTCTTTTGAACCGGACCAAACCTCATCGGAAGATTACTCTGCCATTCTATCCCTCAGTTTACCAAAACGTCTACTGAGGGTAGACTGAGGAAAATTTTTGCTAATTTCACAGTCTGACTGCAGGTGGTAAAACCCTAGGTAGCACAGACACACTAAGTGCAGATCAGCTTTAGCAAACTGCTCCACGCACTCAGTGCAGCGTTGAAACCCCAGTGGGACTGGTTATTCTCTCGGGTTTCAGTGACATAACCCTTCACCAAATTTAAAACTTAACCGAAAGACTTAGTTAGGCCCAGTTAAGCAAAGCCAATCCACATCCTTTATCTGAAGTGGCGTAGTCAGACCAGGGAAAGGAAAGATTCAATAGATGTATTTACCCCTGGTGGCTTTAGTTAGGCCAGATAAAAGAGAGACAAAGTTTTCAGCAGCAGACGGTTTAGTGGCTGCATTGAAAACCGAAAAAAGTCTCAGTTTTTAGTCGAAACTTTGAACCTGATCGTCAAACAAAAACAAACTTTTACCACCACAAGAAATGAAAAGATCTTCAGTTCCCTCCCGGTCGCAACGAACCGTTTGGAAACCGAAAACTTACTCAAAAAATGAAGTAAACCTAGATTAGGCTACCTGTAACTGCAAGACAGAGGTTTGAAAAACTAAAGAAACAAACAGCAGTTTGAAAAACCGTCAAAACTTTGAAATTCAACTGAAGCAGTTGAGGAGCAGTTACCGAGGCGTCTTCACAGGCGACCGGAGTAAAGAATCTGGTCAGTTACATAGAATGTGCCTAGGACAGCGGTTTGAAAACCGAGCTCGAGCTCAACGTTCCATGCATTTGCATAGGGTTAACTCTTTTCTCTCCAGGGAGCTGAACTGGTTGGTTATACTGCATATTGTCAGAATACAGCAAGACTTCATATTGTTTGAATTTTCTAGCGCTTTCTTATGGTGTTGCCTTGTAGCTAATGTTGTGGGTGGGATAGGGCCAAACAACACACACAGACCTTGTGTGTATCTTCTTTGTAAATTTTATCTCCACACTTACAGTACTGAAACAAGGCATGTTTAGATTTCAGCGGCATGCAGAGATGATGGGAAAAAAAAAACACTGGTAAAGGAAATAAAGATAAATGGCAACGGCTAGTTAATGACATTTCCAACAGCAGTTCCAACGACAGCGGGAAAAGAACTGAGGAGTGATGGGGCCGCCCATGTTTATATAGACACTGACGCATGTTGTTATGGGCAGCCCCCAGCTAGCAGAAGTTTCCAGTGGTCCTAGTGCTAATGAGGCTATAGTTCCAAAGGTGTGGCCTAATGGAAGAGATATCCTTGAAGATTATCTAAATATGTAAATTTACTTTTACCGTTTCATAATTTCAGTTGAGGAATACGTATGCACAGCACTTAAGGAAAGTACTGATATGATTGCAAGCCATGGGAAGGCCAAACCACAGAGCTACGTGTGGAGGTCAAAAGCAGCAACAACAAGCCCAGTCAGAGGCAAGTAGTAGCATGGAGGCAGGAGCAATGGACATGGAACCACCTTTGCAACTGGTCCTCAAAGCTGTAAGGGCCATGGATACAAACATTTAAAAAACTGCAGCACCCTGAATCTCAGGATGTGTATACAGAAATTCTAACCTCAATGGCAGATAAAGCCGATAAGAGATTAACTCATACTTAGTCCTTAACTGAAGTGAACAGGAAGCGCATACTGGTTCAAGCCATTCTTCCATTTCTGGACTATGGGGATGAAAGAAAAAATTACTCACCATAGTAATGTTGTTGTTTCTTCTGAGTGATACTCAGGTATTCAGAACTCTATGCAGTGACCCTTTAAGACAGAACTGCCCGGAGAGAATTTGGAACATATGCAAATGATGGAATCTTTGAGTGTGCTATTTTTCAAATGCTGCCTTTCACCAAATGCCTTACTTCTAAACCTCTCAGATTTCCTAGAAGCCTGGAAAGACAGGCCTCAAAGGACTAAAAATATATAGATTAATAATAATAATAGAAAGATAATAATGGCAATAATACTGTAAATGCCCCAAAAGGGGACCTCCAAGTGGAGGTCATAACATATAACATTACCTCTGAATGTCAGAATCACCTGAAAGGGGAAAAACAACAACTGTGAACACAGTTAGCAAACCATAGTGCAAGACTGTGGCATCTATACCACAGGACACTCAAAGTTTTCAGGAGTGCGGAGGCTACTGTTTCTAGAAAGGGAGGCAGGGTGGGGAGTTCTGAATCCCTGAGTATCACTGGGAAGAAACAACATTACTGTGGTGAGTAATTTTTTCTTCTAACCCCAGTAATACTCAGGTATTCATAACTCTATGCAGACTAAAAAGCAGTACCTTTGGAGGTAGGCACAGAACCTACTTAGGAAACAGACTCTGCAGGACTGCTGTGCCAAACCTGTTATCACCTCTGGACTGGATATCCAGACTGTAATGCTTTGTAAAGGTGTGTACAGTTTTTCAGGTAGCTGCTTCACAGATGTCCACTAATGGAACATCCCTGGCAGCTCCTACGGTAGCAGCTGTGCCCCTTGTGGAATGGGCCCTCAATCCTGTTGGGGGTTCCCTTCCCACCTTAGTGTAATAAAACTAGATACACAGTACTATCCAGTGAGAAATTGACCTTTTAATGCTGGGTTACCCTTTCCAACATCTCCATAAGTCAGGAACAGTTGTTTTCTGTCCTACCTATAGTCCTTAGTGGCTGTCATGTAGTAGCTAATAGCTCTCTTGACATCCTGACCGTGGAATCTCCCCTTCACCAGAAGTAGAGTGCTCAGTGAAGAAGGCAGGCAGAGTAATGGTTTGGTTCAAGTGGAAATCAGAAACCACTTTAGGGAGAAATTTCCTGTTCATTCTCAGGACCACTTTGTCCTTGTGCAAGGAGATGTAGTCCTGTTCAATGCAGAGAGCCTGGAGCTCGCTGATCCTTCTAGCAGAAGTCACTGTCACTAGGGAAACTGTTTTCCATGTGACATACTTTAGATGAACTGAGGACACAGGCTCAAAAGGGGCCCCCATGAGCTTGGCTATACATACATTGAGATCCCATGCCTGCACTGGTTCCCTGTGAGGGGGGTGCAAATGGGCAAGGCCTTCAAAGAACCTCTTGAAGATAGGATCTGAGGCACCAGAAACTCTTTGCCCGGCTGAAATGTAAGCAGATGCTGCAGCCAGGTGGACCTTCAGGGTACTGGGCTGTAGACCCAATGAATGCAAATGCAAAAAAGCATAGCTGGGACCACAGCCTGTGTTGGCACCATTTCTTGTGTGGAACACCAAATAGAAAACCTTTTCCATTTTGCAGCACAGGTTTTCTTAGTGGAGAGCTTCCTGTAACCCCTCAAAATGCCCAGGACACTTTCAGAAACATTTAGGCCTGCATATTCTAGGTCCTCAAGAGCCAGGTCTTGAGCCTGAGGGACCTGAGGTTCAGATACAGGAGCCTCACTTGACTGGAGGTTAGCAGGTTGTGCCTCCGGGGAAGGTGTACTGGCTCGGCCACAGACATGGAGAGCAGCACAGAGTACCATGGCTGACTGGGCCAATCTGGTGCTATCAAGATCATGGATGCTGAGTGGAATCTGAGCTTGAGCAGTACTCTGTATACCAGAGGGAAGAAAAAATTACTCACCTTAGTCATCTTATTTATTCCAGTGTATTCTTCTATATTCATAACGGTATGCAGTCTGCCTCATAAGTAGAACCGCCAGGAGAGAAATGGAGCTATATGCAAATGATAGAACCTGTCATTGCTTGAGACACATATTCAAACTGCTGCCCTCATCTACTGCAATGTTCCATAAACATCTCAGATTTCGATAACAGCCTACAAGGCAGAAAAAACTATATACCTATCTAAAAACTACCTATAATGCATAAAGAAACTAACTCCCATAAACAAAATATGCCCCCTAGTGGCTATTTAACTACAACCTCAAAAAAGAAGCTTTATCCTGGAAACTCAGGCAACCAAAGAAGAAAAAAAGTCCTACCAAAGGTAAAATGTACTTTAAAAGTGTGTACATGCTTGCAGCAATCCAAGATAACATCAGTAGGCATGCTGAGGCTCTGGTTCTGGTAGGGGAGGCAGGGAGGAAGGGAGAGTTATGAATATAGAATACACTGGAAGAAATAAGATTACTAAGGTGAGTCATTTTTTCTTCTAACCCCATGTATTCTTCTATATTCATAACTGTATGCAGACTTCAAAGCAGTACCTTTGGAGGTGGGCAGAGAACTTACTTAGGAAAGAGGCTCTGCAGGACTGCTGTTCCAAATCTGGCATCGCCTCTGGATAGTATGTCCAGGCTGTAATACTTAGTGAAAGTATGTATTGTCCTCCACGTGGCAGCTTTGCATATGTCCAGTAGGGGGACATCCCTTAAAACTGCTATGGAAGCAGCTGTTCCCCTGGTTGAATGAGCCCTAAGTCCAATGGGGCCTGTCTGCCTGCTTTTTGATAGCAGAACTGTATACAGCTAACTATCCAGCGAGAGACTGCTCTCTTGGTAGCTGGTGCACCTTTTTTCACATCCCCATAGGTAAGGAATAACTGTTGTTTATCCTGCCTGTGATCCTTAATATGAGATACTGTATGTAGTAACTAAGAGCTCCCTTCACATCCAGACTGTGAAGTCTGCACTCACCTGAAGTAGAGTGCTCAGTGAAAAACACTGGTAGTGTAATGGATTGGTTTAAATGAAAATCTAACACCTCCTTATGGAGAAATTTTCTATTGGTTCCGAGTACCACTTTGTCATTATGAAAAGACAAATAGTCCTTTTTCACAGATAGGGCCTGAAGCTCACTTATCCTTCTAGCAGAAGTCATAGCCACTAAAAATACAGTTTTCCATGTGACATACTGTAGGTGAGCTGAGGACATGGGTTCAAAAGGTGGCCTCATAAGCTGAGTAATACAAATGTTCAAGTCCCACCCAGGGACAGGTTCCCAAATGGGTGGGTATGTGAGACACAAATCCTTGAAAAACTTCCTTAAAAATAGGATCAGATGCAATGGAGGTGGGTTTTCCCACTGAAATGTGAGCAGAGACAGCTGCTAAGTGGACCCTTAGTGAAGTATGCTTAAGGCCCTGATCATGTAAGAAAGTAAGGTACTGAAGTAGAGTTGGAATTCCTGCTGAGGCAGGTTCGATGCTGTGCAGGGTGCACCAAGAAGGAAACCTTTTCCATTTGGCTGAATAGGTTTTCTTGGTGAAGGGTTTTCTATATTCCTTCAGTATGTGTAAAACTACATGGGAGAGATTCAGGTTTGCAAATTCTGTCTTCAAGAGCCAAGCCTTGAGCCAGAGAGAGTTGAGGCTGGGACACCCTATTTTCCCTTGGTGGGAGGTTAGCAGGTTGTGCCTCTGAGGAAGATGTATTGGTCTGGATACCAACATGGATAGCAGGAGAGGGTACCTATCTTGCCTGGGCCAATCCGGGGCGATGAGGATCACTGAGGCCGACAGGGCCCTGAGCTTGATCAGGACTCTGAGAAGGAGAAGGAAGGGAGGGAAAGCATATAGGCTTCTCCTTGACCAATCCAGTACCATGGCATCCACTGGGATTGTGCCCCTGGTTGGAGGCCTGCAACAAAACAGTGGTAGTTTGTGGTTCTCTGGAGAGGCAAAGAGGTCCACTTCTGGGGTACCCCACCTTCTGAATACTGAATCTGCCACTTGTGTGTCCAATGACCACTCGTGGTGGCCCTGACTGATTCTGCTGAGGGCATCTGCAAAAATGTTATCCTTCCCTGGGACATAGACCACTTGCAGAGTTACCTTTAAAGAGTATGTACGATCCCCCAGTTTCATGGCCTCTGAGCACAGAGGGTCCGATCTTGTACCCCCTTGCTTGTTTATATAGTACATTGTTGTGGTGTTGTCTCTCCTGACCTGTACCACCCTGCCTGGTACTAGGTGAGCGAAGGTCTTTAGATCTAGGAGTACAGCTCGGAACTCTAAGATATTTATGTACAGAAGGGATTCTGCCTCAGACCAAGTCCCATGGATGGTGTGTTCTCCCATGTGGGTGCCCCATCCCAGTAGAGAAGCATCTGTCGTGAGAACAAAGGAAGGGTTCTCTTTTTGGATGGGGATCCCTTGCCTTAAGTTGTCTGAATTTTTCCACCACTGTAAGGCATGAATAACAGCCTCTGTTACTGGGATGAGTTTTGACATCTTGTCCCTTCTCTGAGACCAGTGGGACCTGAGATGAGACTGCAAATCTCTCATTCTGTATCTTGCCCCTGAAACTGTGCCTGTTGCTGCAGCTATATGGCCCAGAATCTGCAGACAGTGTCTTGTGGGACATGGTTGGTTTAGTTTGAAAGAGGCAGCCTGGTCAAAAATACTTTGCACCCTGTCCTGAGGGAAGAAAGCTCTTCCCTGAATAGTATCCAGCTCTGCTCCTATGAATTGAAGCACCTGAACAGGGGTAAGGACAGACTTTTCCTGATTTATCAGGAATACCAAGGATTGTAGGAGATGCACTGCTGATTGCAGGTGTTACGAGACCTGCTGTGGGGATTTTCCCACAACCAGCCAGTCATCCAGATAAGTAAAGACTAGGATGACAGACCTTCTTAGGTGTGCCACTACCACAGCTAGGCACTTTGTGAATACCCTTGGGGCTGAAGCTAGGCCGAAGGGAAGTGAACTGATAATTACCTGAAAGGAGTCTGAACCTGAGGTACTTTCTGTGAGATTGTCTTACTGGGATGTGAAAATAGGCATCTTCTAAATCCAGAGATGCAAACCAATGTCCCTGTTGGATAACTGGTAGTATGGACAACAAGGTGACCATCTTGAATATTGGTTTTACTAGAAATTTGCTGAGAGATCTGAGATCCAGAATGGGTCGCCAGTCCCCATTTTTCTTTTTGGTTAGGAAGTAATGGGAGCAGAAACCCCTTCCTCTGAGATGTACTGGTACAGGTTCCACTGCTTTCATGTGGATCAATTTCTGCACCTCTTTTTGCAAGAGTTTGCTCTCCATGAGGGAAGTTTTATTTTTTATTTATTTAGTTGTTTAACCAGGTATAGCACACTAAGCTGAAAGCTTTTTTACAGGAGCGACCTGGGAGCACAAGGAGGTTAAGTGACTTGCTCAGGTTCACACAGTATGCAAGTGGAAGCTGTGGGATTCAAACCCAGGTCTGGTCTGCTGGATGTCACCAAATTTGCAGCTCAGAGCCTTAGACCACTGTGCTATACTGCCTCCTGCTCAAGTTGACTTGAAGATTCTTGATTTTAGAGAAGGAAGGGATTTGAAGCATAGGGACAAACCCTGACTTATCACCTCCAGAACCCACTTGTCTGTGGTGATGGAAACCCAGTTCTGGAAGAAGTAAGTCAGCCTGCGCCCTACTGGCACTGGGGAGGCGCCCTAGACCAACTGGTCAGGGGTTTTGTTTTGGGGGTGCCTGAGCCTGAACAGATTGTGAGACCCTTCTGGAACCTCTCCTGCCTCTAGATCTAAAATACCCAGTCTGCTGTGGGTAGGGCTGTAGCTGAAAAGCAGCTTGGCCCTGATAGAAAGGCCTCCCATAAGGGGACCTTCCCCTGCCTCCCCTTCCATAAGGCCTATAGGAAGGGGTAGGTCTGTCTCTGGAGGAATTACTCTTGTAGGTGGCCTTGTATTCATCCACCTTTTTCATGTAATCCTCAGTGTGTTTGCCAAACAGGGAGTTATTCTCTGCAGGAAAATCCATGGCTTTTGTCTGGGTATCCTGGATGAGATTAGTGGCCCTAAGCCATGCCAGTCTTCGCAGGGCCACCGACAGAGCCATCCAACTGGCAGAATTATCATTAGCATCAACTGCCATCTGGAACGATATTTAGCAGCTTCCACACCAAATCTAGCTGTCTTTGCCAGGTCATCAGAAAGGTGCGAGGGAGCCTTCTCTGACATAGCCAGTACTGATTGCCACAGTATTTTCTGATACTGTGCTGCATATGCCTGATAATTAGCCTGCCTCACACCTAAGGAGGCTGCTAAGTACCCTTTCTTATACCGTCTATTTTTCTGGAGTCCTTCTCAGGAGGGTGGGAAGAGAGAGAGGGACCTTTGCCTTTTCACAGGCTGCACGTTGGACTATGCCTTGGTGATCAGGGTGGGAGTATAAGAACTCTGCTCCCTCCCTGTCTAATTGATATTTCTTATCAGACTTCCTATCTATAAGGGGAATAGAGTTAGGAGTCTGTAAAATCTTCAACAAGTCTTTTTTAAAGAATGTGTTAATTGGCAGATATATCTTTTTCGTGGGTGTTAACCCCATCATCTCTAGGTATTCGGCCTCCACCTCATCAATCGACCACTTCAGTGGTAGCTAAATCCAAAGCATCTACTATTTTTCTCACAAAAGGAAAAGGAGATGAAAAATCTTCACGTGGAGGAGGAGACCCGAACTCCTGCTCAGGTGAGATTTCAGGCTCTATTGGTTCATCCTGTTCAGGATCCATCTCACCATAGTCATCACACTCAAGTTCCTGTGATTCAGGAACAGAAGCTGGGGCAGGTGCCTTTGGAGGAGTAGGTTGAGCAGGCAGGATCCCATGTATAGCCTGCAGAACTTTCATAGCCTGAGCTATCTCCTCTGCAGATGGCAGGCTGTGAGACACAGTACAGACCCCTTGAGGTACAGAAGCCTGGGGTTCTAAGTGTTTTGTTTTCTTGGATTTCTTGGAGGGGGGCCGGAGTCAGCCGGACCACTCCCCCTTTTCAAAGTGCCAGAAACACCCTTATCAGGGGTGGTAACAGTAGATAAAGTGGTTTCACCTGCAGTTTTTGATGGCTGGTTAGAGCCTGAGGGACCACTGTCCACTTTTTCCCTCAACCTTTCCATCCTTTTCTCAGTAGTTTTAGGAGGAAAGGACTTACAAATGGCACAGTCTGCTGAAAAATGATCAGGTCCCAAGCAGACTAAACATAGATTGTGTTTGTCAGCTTTTGCAAACACTTCCCCACACCTAGTACAATTTTTAAAACCTGGAGGACCAGTCTTTTTCAGAAGAACCGACCGCTCGGTTTCAAATTAGAAGTTTTTAATACAGAAAAATGTACAAATATATATAAAATGACACTAGAATTATGGTGAAAAGCGCCGAAAGTACTAAGAAAGCCCCGGTTCCTCAGCGGTTATCCCGAACCACGAGGAACCGAGAAAAAAAATACAATTTTACCGCTAAACTAAATAAACTTAACTTTAAGAAGTAATTAAAACTAAATTAGACAATAAATGAAGACAGCAGCTAAATATAGACAACAATTATACTTATTAAACTGGAATCAGCACGAACAGTCGAGAGGAAGATCTCCAGGCATCTGACTTGTCAGGCAGAGTGAGAAATCTGAGACATTGATGGAACGCTACAGTAGATGAGGGCAGCAGTTTGAATATGTGTCTCAAGCAATGATAGATTCTATCATTTGCATATAGTTTCATTTCTCTCCGGGGCAGTTCTACTTAGGAGGCAGACTGCATACAGTTATGAATATAGAAGAATACATGGGGTCAGAAAGCATACATGTACCTCTCTGACCCGTTCAGTGCCAGAACATCCAGGGGGATTGTTCCCTGAACTGGAGGTCTGCAACAATACTGTGGCAGGTGGTGGTTCTGGTGGGATGCAAACAAGTCTATCTCTGGAGTGCCCCACCCCCTGAAAAGTACTTGCATCACCTGACTGTTCAGGGTCTATTCGTGATGGGACTGGTTGATTCGGCTCAGGGGCATCTGCCAAGGCACTGTCCCTGCCAGGAAGATGAATGGCCTGTAGAGAGGCTCCCATGGAGTATGCCAGACTCCATATTTTCACGGTTTCTATACAGAGAGGGTTTGACCTTGTCCCTCCCTGCTTGTTTATGTAGTACACTGTGGTGGTATTATCTGTTCTGATCTGTACCACCTTTCCCTGCAGCAGTGATGAGAAAGCCTTTAGTGCCAGCAATACCACTCTGAGTTCTATCAGATTTATGTGCAGAAGTGACTCTACACTTGACCATGTGCCTTGGGTGGTGTGATCTTCCAGTTGGGCACCCCACCCCAGTAGTGAAGTGTCTGTTGTGAGGAAAACTGCAGGGGACTCATGTTGAAAGGGGAACCTCTTCCCTTAGGTTGGTTTCCTCTTTCCTAAATTGGAGGGCTTGTAACAAAGTTTTTGTTACTGGACTCAGCTTTGAGAAAGGATCCGTTCTCTGACACCAGTGTGCCCTGAGGTGAAACTGAATGTCCCTCATCTGGAATCTGGATCCCAGTACTGTGCCTGTGGCAGCTGCCATGTGGCCAAGTAGCTGAAGAAACTGTCTTGCAGCTTTTGGTTTGTTCAGGCTGAAGGACCCTGCTATCCGAAGGATGCTCCTTGCCCTATCCAGAGGCAGGTAGGCCCTGACCTGCAGGGTATTTATCTCGGCTCCTATCAGCTGCAGTACATGAGCAGGCTGAAGGACTGACTTTCTTAGATTTATCAGGAACCCTAGAGACTCCAGGATCCCCTGGGTGAGTTGCAGATGCTTCCTCACTTGCTGGGGTGATTTCCCCACCATCTGCCAGTCGCCTAGGTATGGGAAGACTGACCCTTCATCTTCAAAGGTGTGCCACAACCACTGCCAAGCACTCTGTGAACACCCTTGGTGCTGAAGTGAGACCGAATAGCAGGGTTGAGAACTGATAATGACCTGAAGGGGTCTGAACCAGAGGTATTTTCTGTGAGACTCCGTTATGGGGATGTGGAAATAGGCATCTTTTAGACCCAGTGAAGCCAACCGGTCTCCTTTATGGAGGGCTGGCAGAATCAGTGCCAGAGTTACCATTCTGAACTTTGGTTTTGTTAAATATCTGTTTAAGACCCTTAGGTCTAGGATGGGGTGCCACACCCCATTTTTCTTTCTGGTATGGAAGTATCTTGAGTAAAATCCCTTTAGCTGCACTGGCACTGGTTCCATTGCTCATGACAGTAGCAGGCTTTGAACCTCTGATTCCAGGAGTTTTCTTTCTTCATATATGGATGGCTTGAAAACTCAGGTTCTTAAAGGTGGAAGGGATTTGAAGCTTAGAGACAATCCCTGGCTCACTACTTCTAGTACCCACTTGTCTGTGGTGATTTCCTGTCAAGCCTGAAAGCAGTGAGCCAGTCTGCCTCCTACAGGCAGTAGGGAGGCAGACTGTACAGACACGTCAGGGTGCCTGTCTTGCTTGAGGTTGGGCCTGGGATTGGGAGCCACGCCTGGAGCCCCTTCTGCCCCTGCCCCTAAAGTACCCCTGCTGTGGGTACTACTGATTCTGAGGTGTAGCCATGGCTTGGAAAAAAGGCCTGCTCTGGAATGATCTACTCCTGCCTCCCCTTCCGTAAGGTCTAGTGCATGGGGAAGGTTTTTCTTTGGCAGAATTACTTCTGTAGGTGGCTTTGTATTCGTCCACCTTTCTCATGTAAGCCTCTGTCTTTTCTCCAAAGAGGAAATTTTCCTCCAGTGGGAAATTCAAAGCCTTGGTTTGTGTCTCCTGGGTAAGGTTTGTGGCTCTCAGCCAAGCAAGCCTCCTCTGTGCCACAGTGTTTGCCATTCATGTGGTAGCAGTATCATTAGAATCAGCAGCCATTTGAAATTGGTACTTGGCTGCTTCCAACCCAATCCTGGCTGTTTCAGCTAGATCAACTGAAAGGGGAGCCAGGGCTTTATCTGCCATAGCAAGAACAGACTGCCAAACAGACTTCTGATATTGAACAGCATTGGCTTGGAAATTAGCCTGTCTGATGGCCAAGGAAGCTGATAAATATCCTTTCTTGGCCAAGCTGTCAGTCTTTCTAGAGTCCTTGTCCGGAGGGTGGGATGCTAGGGGTACCTTTGCCTTATCACAGGCTGCCACTTGCACCACCCCCTGGTGGTCAGGATGCAGTGGCAGCTCCAGCTTCTGTTGGTTACCAGGGCACTGAGTGGGTACCACAGTTGGCAACTAGGGCACCTACAGGAGCCAGAATTTAAATCATGTGTGTATATTCCTGCACCCCCCCCTTAAAAAATCAAGCTCTCCCAGCAGCCAGCCAGCCATCAGACCATTTCATCCCTCCCCTCCACTCACTCCAGAAACAGAACACAGGAGTTCCATTTTTAAAATCTCAGGCCCAAGCACAAACCCATATCAGAGGGCTCCAAATCTCCCCCTATGCAACACCAACTGCCACATTACACTAGGAAACTGCAACAACCCCCAACCCCAACACACAAAACAGAACAGCCCCCTTCCCAAGTCAGCCACCCAAACATCAGGACACGTTAGTTTTACAGTTTCTCTCCTACCACCTTTCAAACTCCTGGCTTCCCCAAACAACAACTGTAAAAAAATGCCCCCTTTCTCCATCCTTTCCAGGATGTGAGGTATGCACAGTCTAAGCCAGGCCCGGTTAGGAGAGGTAAAGAAAATAAAGCTCCCCACAGCCAGTTATCAGGCCATTTCAACACTCCTCTCACTTCACAAACAGAACACAGTAGTTTCATTGTTAAAATTGCAGGCCAAAGCACAAAACCACATTAGAGGGCTCCAAGTCTCCCCCAGTGCAACACCAACTGCCCCATTACATCAGGCAACAGCAACACCCCAGCCCCCACCCCACCCAACACACAAAATAGAACAGCATAGCACAGCCCCCATGTCAGACATCCAAACATCGTGGGACACTTCTTTAGTTAGTTACACAGTTAAACTCTCTCCCAGTACAAACCCCTTTCAAACCCTGGCTTCCCCAAACTACTGTAAAAAAAATGCCCCACACAAAATACACACAACAGCACAGCGCAACGCCCACTCCCCCCCTCCTCATTTCCTTCCCCAAGTCAGCCTTCCAAACATCTCAGTACACTTCAGTTACTGTAAGTTAAACTCGAGTCTCTCCCATCCCCTTTCAGTCAAGCAGCAGCCCCTAGCCTCCCCAAACCAAAAACAACTGTAAAAAAAAAAATACACCCTTTCTCCTTACCAGTACAGTACATGATGCAGCTGGTGCAGGAAAGGTCTCAGTCCGATTATTGGGGCAGCCATTGTTGAGGTCTGGAATGCAAATGCCCAGAAGGAGATGGCTGGGGTTGGCCTCGATGACTCTGAGTCTTGTCTGCAGCTCCTCCACTCAGATCTGGTCCAGAACAGCGGGACTACGGGTTGGCAACTCGGCGGTGGAGGGTTGATTGTCCCAAGACTCAAAAAAAATCGGCAGGTTGACTCCAGATCAGGCAGGCGGCACACAGTCAACAAATGAAGTAAGGAAGGAGGATTCAAAATCAGAACGCTAGTTTTCTTCTCGGCAAATAAAGAGAAACTGGTCCTGTGTCCATGCTTCTTTATTGCCAGAACAAACATTCAATGGGCAAGCTGACTGGCTGTTGAATCAGAGCTTTCATTGGCTCACGTTAGCTCTCTTCAGAGTTCCTGTTTCTAGATTGGTCCCCTTTACTTCTTTTTCAGTTCCCCCATTGGCTGCTTCCTGAGACTGCAAGCCTGGCTTAGCTCTGTGGTGATGTGTGACCCCCCAGCACGGTGCAAGTTTTCAAATTATGCTCGGGGGAGTCAGGGCTTGATAGGAGGATGTCAGAAGGATTGTGTATTGCAGCCAGACTGCTCACTTGGGTGGAGGATGAAGTTGGCACCACGTCTATAGCACTGCGCAGTGGGGGATAACTGCATGGCAGGGGTTCATTCTTCCTGGACACAGGGTCAGATGGCAGCTGGTATTCTGTGCTTGGGTGGGGGAAGATGAATCCAGCTGGCAGATGCTACAGAAAGGTTTTAGAGCTTGTGCACTGTATGTAGCGCACGCCCCACATCCTGAGGCAGAGCAGAACGGCCGTCTTGCCGGCCGCCGCACACCGGGACATCGATCCGCTCCTGCCCGCCTGCCTGGCCCCCCTGCCCGGACTGCAAGCACAGGCAGTCTCCGCTTGAGCAGCGCCTCACATCCTGAGGCGGAGCAGAGCGCCGCCTCGCCTCGCCACCGCACACGGGACATCGATCCGTTCCTGCCTGCCTGGTCCCCTGCCCGACTGCAAGCACAGGCAGTCTCCGCTTCAGCGGCGCCCCACATCCTGAGGCAGGGCAGAACGGCTGTCTCACCTGCTGCCGCCCGCCGCACAACGGGACATCGATCCACTCCTGCCCACCTGCCCGGACTGCAAGCACAGGCAGTCTCTGCTTGAGCGGTGCCCCACATCCTGAGGCGGAGCAGAACGGCCATCTCATCGGCTGCCGCACACCGGGGCATCGATCCGCTCCTGCCCGCCTGCTTGGCCCCCCTGCCCGGACTGCAAGCACAGGTACATGCCGCTCCTACTAGCTTCTCTTCGTTCCCCTCTGGGACTCTTCTGATTGGTACGGCTCCTCTACGCTGATCGCTGATTGGTCCACCAGCTGTGGGCTGCCTTGCCATTTGGTGCACCTTTTCCTTCGACTCTCAGGACCATGGACTGAGGTTTCAGCGCCTTTTCTCGGCCATTTTTCTAAGCTGAGCCCATAACGGCTTTTGCAAGTGGCATTTGCATTTGCACAGGGATTTGATGTACTGTTATTTACTTAAGTGTACTGTTATTTTCTTAAGTGTATAAGTTCGTTTGTTACATTACTAGCCTGATTTTTATGTGCCGAATTTAAATAACTAAAAGTGCTGTGATTGCTTGAAACTGTTATCCTTCCTTGCTCTATCTCCTTGATGCCCATCCCCACCTGCCTACAACTTTCCCAAATCCTGCCTGTTCCTGAATCTCTCTACCTGCCTACAACTTTCCCTACCCTGCCTGCTTTGTAATCCCTCTAAATATTGCTCACTTTTTCTGTTTCACTAGACCTCTTCCTATCTGCTTAATCTAACTGCTTTCCCTACCCACCCCCCGGCCTACTGTTTCAAATTACCCACCTCCTTTCGCTTGCACCTAGGACCCCACCCCCAGTCATCTTAAACCTCTGTCTTTTGTCCTTTTGTTCTAACCCAGATCATCTCCACCCCCGCTAACAGTCTGCTGCCGGCCCCCTGCCCCAGTTTACCCATGTCTCTGTGACTACAACTCCTCTAATGATATATTTCTCTGTCTCCTCCCTTCTTCAGGCAGTCTCCGCTTGAGCGGCGCCCAACATCCTGAGGCAGAGCAGAACGGCCATCTCACCGGCCGCCGGACACCGGGACATCGATCCGCTCCTGCCCACCTGCCTGGCCTCCTTGCCCGGACTGCAAGCGCAGGTACATGCTGCTCCTACTAGCTTCTCTTTGTTCTCCTCTGGGACTCTTCTGATTGGTGCCGCTCCTCCGCGCTGATCGCTGATTGGTCCGCCGGCCGTGGGCTGCCTTGCCGATTGGTGCGCCTTTTCCTTCGATTCTCTGGACCATGGACTGAGGTTTCAGTGCCTTTTCTCAGCCGTTTTTCTAAGCTGAGCCCATAGTGGCTTTTGCAAGCAGCTTTTGCATTTGCACAGGGATTTTTCTCCCACCCCCTCCCAGGCCTCCATTAAATACACTGTAACTCCTCCCTCCCTCTCAGTCCTCCCCCTCTTCTCATTGGCTTCCTTAAATATCTGGCCTGCTTTGAATTTATTTTTCAGAGGTGGAAAGTTCCCCCAAGCTTCTACTATTATACCACCCTTTCTGGCAGGTTCTAAACTACTTACTGGCTAAAGATCCCAGGATTACCTAAACTGCTTGCAGTGACTGTTCTTCCTTGCACAAGTTTTTTCTCTCCGTCTCTACTCCTGATAGCCTTGTGTGACTGCCACCTCGTCTGCTACTCTGTATGAACCCCCTCTACCTAACTGCATCTTAGTTGAATCACTCTGTGTAAAGTTTTGGCCAGACCTCCTAATAAGTTAACCATTCTTTCGGCAGCCTCTCAGCCTCACTGGGGCCTTGAACTGTTAGTCACAGACCCAAAATAACTCTAGTTAAAATTAGCCTGTTGATGTTACTGTCTCTTATGATCTCACTACCACTTCTCTTCTTGTCCATGCCTATGGCACTCCAAGGTAAAGCAACCCCTCCCTACTTTGCATTCCAGGATTACTACTACTTGAATCTCCTGATACTTCCTGCCCCCTGTTTTGACCCCCCCCCCCCAGTGCTACTAAATAAGATCTGGAAACACTTAGCTGCCCATGTATATAAGAATTGCCACCTGCACCTACATGCCCGTGGTTCTTCCATGCGCCGCAAGCTATGGTACTTTCTCCTCCTTGCTATCCTACTCTCAGGTGATGTTCAATTAAATCCAGGACCATCTAATGTACTACCTGACACTATTACCAATGCCAAAGGTCTTATCATAGCACATCACATCAGCAGGAGCCTTGCTCGGTCTTACTGAGCTTGAATCCTGGACCACCCTACACAAGCCTGACATTATATGCCTAACCGAGACGTGGCTAAAACCTGCCATACCTAATTCGCTATGCCCCCTTCCCCACTATAACCGTCTAAGACTTGACAGAAATGCACCAAAAAGAGGGGGTGGAACAGCTGTCAATTTAGAGATCACCTTGATGTCTCTGCTGTTACGACATCTGCCCTATGCCACTGTGAGGCTCTTCACGTCCTGCTCACTCTTGGTACTAAAAAACTTCACATCGTGTGTGTCTACAATCCCCCTTCAAGTGGGCTAGATGACTTATTGGAACAAATCATCTGCCTTGCCGGTAGGAACGAGGTCTTTATACTTGGGGGCTTAAACATAAATTGGCTAGGCAGTAACCAAACATCATTAATGACCAAGTTGCAGAGTTATAACCTACACCAGCTTAAAGGAGAACCTACCAGGAATACCCGTCGCTCCAACACGCTACTAGACTGGATAATGACCAATCGCCCTGAAAATGTAATTGCCTCTGGGGTACTGCCAGATGCCATCACTGATCACTCCCCAACGTACTGTATCTGGGTAAAAAGGGCAGGCCTTCCCGGGCGGGACCTCGCTTCATTACCTTCCGTAACTATGCAAACTTTGACCCTCAGTCTTTCCTGAACGACACTGCTTCTACTGATTGGTCCCCCATTCTCTTATCCAATGATGCTCAGACTGCCCTGGACCTGCTCTTGAAACACTTTCTAGAGCTCCAGGATAAGCACTGCAAACTCGTAACCTGCAGGGTAAAAAATAGACAAACCCGATGGTTGAAAGCTGACCTACTAGCAAAACTTAAGCTAAGGGACAAAAACTGGCTCCGTTATAAAAACTCAAGGCTAGCCTCTGACCTCAACAACTACAGGGCTCTGCGTAATGCCTGCAAAAAGGACATAAAAAAAGCCAAAAGCACATATTGCAAAGACCTCCTGACCAACTCCTATGGTGACCCCCCAAAATTTTGGTCACATATCAAATTCTTTCTTGGTTCTAATCCCGCATCCACCCCTAACGAAATGTCTCTTGATGGGGTACACTGTAATAATCCCAGAACCATTGCAAACTTCTTTAACTATAAATTCTCTGACTTAACCAACTACACCTCCTCTTTCCCCTGCCCAACCAAGTGTATCAACCCGACCTATTGCAAATGGTCCTCAATTTTATTTCAAGGCAATCACAAAATGTGAAGTGCTCAGATTGCTAAACAGCATCTTGGACTGTACAGCAGCTGGCTCAGACAATCTAGAGCCCAGGCTACTTAAGATTGCAGCCCCTTTCATCGCTGCTCCCCTAGCCAGGATTTTTATGCTCTCCCTGTGCCAGGGCCACATCCCGGACATACGGAAAACAGCTAGAATTACACCAGTCTTTAAAAAAGGAGATCGTAAAGACCCCGCTAACTATAGGCCCATTGCCATCCTATCCGTCCTGAATAAAATTCTTGAGAAGCTTGTAGCTGCCCAGACAATCGACTTCTTACAGAAACATGAGCTACTCATCGATGCCCAGCATGGTTTTCATAAAGGTCATAGAACCACTATTGCCCTCCTCAAATTCACATCGGATATTCAAGTGTCAATGGACTCCGGCCTCCTCACCAGTGCAGTTTTCATTGACATGACTAAGGCGTTCGACTTAGTGGATCACTCCATCCTTCTAACCACCCTGGAATCACTAGGTTTCTCAACTAACGTTGTTAGATGGTTTGGAAACTACCTAGCTGATAGGTCTCAATTTGTGAAATACAACTCTACCCTCTCGGACAAAACCATCATATATACAGGGGTGCCGCAAGGCTCCATCCTTGGGCCCTTACTTTTCTCTCTTTTTATAAATAACATCTCCACTGACCTTCACAGGACTGCCTCCCTACTATATGCTGATAACATTGTGCTGTATGCTAGTGCTAAAAGCATTGATGACATTAACAAACGACTCTCTCTTGATTTCCAGCTATTAAAAAAGTGGCTATCTACTCACAAACTTGTGCTAAACGAGTCTAAAACCCAAGCCATGCTCTTCGGATCTACTGTGAAACTAAAACATGCCCATTCTCAATTCAAAATCACCTCCTTAAATGGGTCAGTAGTTGGGATAGTATCCTCATTTAAATATCTGGGTATTACCCTCGATCCAGCACTAAATTTCGACTTACACATTAATCTAACTTGCAAACAGACACATGCCAAACTGGAATTAGCCTACCGAACCAGCTATATGCTCACTGCCTCTGCTAGGCTTGCCATTGCCCATGGCATACTCCTACCATCACTTACCTATGGGACTGCAACATATGTTTCTGCATGCAAATCAATCCTTGGGAAATGGGATGTTACATACAACAACATCTGTCGCTATGCCTCCTCCTCACACCGACTGAAACACCACTGCCTCCTCTATACTGATCTGGGATGGCTTCCTCCTGCTGAACTAAGGCTACATGCTTATGGCTCTGTCATTGACAACATGGTTTGTCTACAAATCCCTAAATCCCTAGCAGGCCTTTTCCAAAACCTGATCCCGTCCTATGGGTTGCGTTCCACGGTCCAGGCCCCTGCTTTCATCCCCAGACACTGCACCACTAAAGGTGTTAATGCTTTCGCTTGCCATGCCCCCAAATACTGAAACTCCCTTCCACTAACCTTGCGACAATCAACATCCCATGCGTCTTTTAAAAAAGGTCTACGTAATTATCTTCAAACTTCTCACAAATGCTCCTGTTTCAAACCTCCCTAGCCCTTATCACCCCAGTCTTACCTCTTCTTTCTTATCTGTCCCCAACACGCTAAGCACTTCTCCTTTACCTCACCTTTACATTTCTCCTTTACCTCCCCTCTCCGAATTACCTACTTCTTTCACCTACTAATATCCCTCCCATAAGTTAACTCTTCAATCCCTTATTTGGGCTGAAAATGTTTTTATATCAGGTTTCTCTCTAAGCAAACTGTGGTTGAATTTTGTTTTTTGTATTGCTCCATATTTTTTCTGCACTGTTACCATAACCTCCTTGTTTTTCACTAATTCCTTGTAACCTACTTGTAAACTAGTGTAATGATTTTGTTGTTGTACTTGTATTTGGGCATTCCTTGCAACCTACTTGTAAACCGGTGTAATGATTTTGTTGTACTTGTATTTGGAATGTCTTCCCTGTATTTGTTGTTTTGTATCCTCCCGGGTCGTGCCTGAAAATAGTCACGTCTATAGCTAGTGCACCTACCCGGTAAACAAAAACTAACTAAATAAATAAATAGATACGGACTCGGATGGCAACGGAGCCCAGCTGGAGCACCGGGGATCAGCATTTTCACCAGGGCACGCGGCTCTCAGTGTGCCCGTGTAGTGCCGCCACTATCAGGGTGGAAGAAAAGGAATTCAGCACCTCCCTTTCCAACTGGTACTTTTATCAAGCCTCTTATCGAGAGGGGGAACAGTGTTTGGGGTTTATAAAATCCCCAAAGCATCTTTCTTAAATAATTTGTTCACAGGAAGTAGAAGCTTTTTAGTGGGCGTCAACCCCATCATTTCTAAGTACATGCATCCAGCTTCTTCCTCATCCTCAATCACTTCACTAGTGGTGATGTCTAAATCATCCACCATTCTTCTTACAAATGTGAAGTATGAAGAATAATCTTCTGATGCTTTGGGAGGAGAACCAAACTCCTGTTCAGGGGAAACCTCAGATTCAATAGGTTCCCCATCATCCACTACATCATAATCACCATATTCTTCCTCCTCATGGTAGGAAGATTGAGTAGAGGATCCAGTCTGCTTGGCAGGAGTCTGTGGCTGAGGAGCAGTCAGCCCCTGTAAAGCCTGAATGACCCTAAAGGCCTGTGCAATCTCTTCAGAAGTTGGCAGGTTTATTGCAGGCACAGAAGTACTTAAATGCTGCCCAGCAGGGGGTTCTGTGTACTTAGATTTTTTTAGAGGGAACCGGAGAGTCAGCCAGTTCAGCAAGCCTCTTTGAAACTGCTTGTATACCCGTATCGGTGTGGCAGTTGTAGTTGTTATGGCTTTACCCACAGTAACAGACAGTATCGACTGGTCAGAGCTTGAGGGACCCTTCGGTGGTGAAAGTTTCTTCTTTAGCCTTTCAAGGCGGTTTTCCACAGTTTTCTCAGGAAATGTTTTGCAGATTTCACAATCTGCTTTTAAATGATCATATCCAAGGCAGATCACACATAAAGTATGCTTGTCTGCTTTGGCAAAAACTTCCCCACACTCAGTACGTCGTTTTAATTTTTTCTGACATTCTTAAAATAAACTGTAAAAAGATGGAACTGCTAAATAATGTTAAAGATTTTAAAGTTTATTTAGCTTTTGGGGTCAGCTCTGGAACCGATGAAAAACTGACTGGAACCGGGAACCAAGACAGATATGAACAAAGGTTATTGTTTCAGGAACCGGGATTAGCGGTTCCTAAAAAACGTTAAATTGAATAAAATTAAAGTAAACTAATGGAGTTTTTTAGTCAGAAAATCCTAATAAAATAGAAAAAAAACCTTGGTTCCCCACTGGTTATACCAAACTAGGAGAAACCGAGAAAAATTATGATTTAAATATAAAAACTAAGGTTTAGCTTAAAATAACAAAAAGTAAAAGGCAGCAAATGAAACGAAAGGAATACTTATATATTTTTATAAGTTTTGTCATGTCAGGACGAATAGATGAAGAGAGGATCTCTGAGCTTCTGGTCTTGACAGGCGAAAAGTGAAATCTGAGAGGTTTAGAAGTAAGGCAGTTAGTTGAAGGTAGCATTTGAAAAATAGGACATGCAAAGATTCCATCATTTGCATTAGTTCCAAATTCTCTCCAGGCAGTTCTGTCTCAAAAGGTCACTCACTGCACAGAGTTCTGGTAGGACGAAACATGTGTCTGTGTCTTCTGTTGGCACCCTTTGCAGACTGTATGAGAAGCCTTTCGGCACCATGCATTTCTGCTTAAAGTTGAACCAGCATAATATTTTGTGGTGATTTACATATACAGCCCATGATGCTTTGCATTATGGGGTATGCGTGATTTTGTATTTCTTTACTGCATAGAGTTATGAATACCTGAGTGTTACTGGGGTTGGAATCTACTGTTATGCCTCTGAGTCTTGTTTGGCTCCCTAAGTGCTATTTATTATCAGTTCGTACATTTTATTTTGAAGTCAAAGTGCAACTCACACCACTGCAATCTCCTCCTTGGTTTACAAATCTGTAAATCTTAAAACTGCCACCTACCTGTCTCAGCATCCAAGGATATAGGCAGGCATACACA
The DNA here is from genome assembly GCA_016271365.2 of Neoceratodus forsteri. Lineage (NCBI taxonomy): Eukaryota > Metazoa > Chordata > Ceratodontiformes > Ceratodontidae > Neoceratodus > Neoceratodus forsteri. The sequence continues at coordinate 1,270,943,797 of CM057450.1, read as the reverse complement.
TTTGTGTACAGTGTTTTTTAGTACCTGACCCAAACCATATGCCTGTTTGTTACCATTGTCATTCTTATCTGGAGTATCTGAGTTAGCGCAGACCACTGAGTAGTTTCTGTCTCTGTTTAAATGTTTACTGTTTAGGGCATAGATGTGTATATACCCTGTTTAAAGACAAGTAATCTGACAACAATCTGATTTGTTTTATACTGGGGAAACAGCAGTTTGGAGATTGTGTACATTTTTTTAAACAGGGGCAGCGGCTGAATGGAGTGCATACAGAACAGAAATTTCTGATTATACCACTGCCAACATTGGTTGACCCCTGTTCACCAGTAAAGCTTTTGCGATGTTCAGCATGGTTTCTATCAGTTGCCAAGTAAGCAATAATACCCGACAGGGTGGGCAGTACTGGGGAAATACTGGACTGCCTAGGGGCGTAATGAGGCCTGACGCCACAGGCAGAGGGCCTTATAGCCCCTGGAAGGTCGGGTATTTCCCAATACCGTCCACCCTGGAGGGTATTATTGCGCTTAGAAAATGGGCTCAATTATAAAAAAAAGTTGAATAAAAAATTTTTAATAAACTATTCATTTAAAATAAGTTTTGTAATAAAATAGTTCTGCTGCCTGCATTATAATGAGTATTTTTGGAGTCGAGGTTTGTCCTGTTGGAGACCCTGTAGTTAAAAAAAAGAAAACAAAGCTGGTTGTATGCACTAACACCTACTGTCTGCCCCCCCCCCCCCTTTATGGTGCACTTTGTTTCCAGCATGATGTCCATTTTTGATTAATTTTCCTTTTTTCCCTGCTCTACCACACACGTTTACTTACTTTAAACTGACAGATACCACAGACAGCGAGCAGGACAGCGTGTGCAGAACAGTTCAGAAGCTCACGAGTGGGCTACTGTGTTAATGAGGAGGACAGTCTCTGGGGAAGCAGGTATTTTGTTTCTGTGCTCCTCTCATTACTGATTAGGACTAGAAAGTTACAAGTGGAGAGTGGAGTGAACAGAAACGGTGGTGGCGTGACTTTGGTGAGTTCGTCTCCTAGGAGATCGAGACAGGATGCCGGGTTATACTCAGTAATTTAGCGCCTTGTGTTTCGGGAGTTTGAGAGCATGAATAGTAGTAGGGGACTGCCGTAGCGAGATCTAGGACATGTTTCTTTTAGTTTTTAGGTTTATTTGTGTGTTTTGTGTGGATTCCATTTGGTGTTTATTATTGTCCTGACTACCGTTTCCTTTTTTTACGGACTGAAGGGGCAGTGCTGGACGGCCGCCAAGTCAGCCGGTAACTGAGAAAAAAAAAATGGCAACTGGTCCCTTTGAAAATTCGGGGTGCCCAATGATAAACTAAGTAATGGGGCACCCCAAATTGGCTCTTGTTTCTAACAGGGCTCTACTGAGAAATACCCACCCACTGCTGCGGGTGTCCTAGCCAATCAGAATGTTAGGATTTACTTGTCCATTTTCTAAAATATGTTTCACACTATGGAAGGGCAAATTTTTCTTTTTGGGCCCCCTTTTCATGGAATGGGCTTAAGCCACTGCTCAGAAATTGTGTTACCTTGATTATTTTTAAGAATATTGTTGAAATAGACATATTAAAAATATTGCAATTGTTTTAGCCGATGTGTGTTAACATTGTCTGTTTGTTTACTTTGACTCGGGACATTCTGTAGAAGTGACTCTAACTCATGGAACCTATCCCGTAAATTATCTTCTACTATATAAATAAAGGAACACTATAAAACACTGGCCACTGTTACAGCGCTGATCATAGAGAACACGCAGCTGTGTGGTAAGCTTGAAATGCTGGGAAATGAGGCCTGGGCACAAATATCCTAATGGTGGGAATGCCAGTGGGGGCGAAAGGAGAGGATCTGTCGCTGTACCTAAACACCTGATTATCTGATGAACTCCATGTTGGAGATCATTTCAAACTTAAACACTGATACAGGTTTACCAGATTACAGAGGAGTTACTTACTGTAACAGTAGAGCATCCAGCAAATCTTCTCCATAGACTACCACTCTGCTCTTAGGACTTGAGAGACTGAGAACCTACAGAAGCAAATCTTTTTAGCCAGAGCACCAGCACTGGTTATTGGTGTCAGCGCATGCATAGCACCACAAGGTGGTGCTTACCACTAACCACTACTGAAGCCCCAACCTACCTCAGTTCTGTAGCAAGGAAATGAAGAGCCATGGGCTACAAGCATATGCTTGTTAGAAGAAAGGAAGGAAGGAAGGGAAAGGAAAAGGATATGAAGTAAAAATTAACTGTATATAAAATGACAACCAACCTTACAGACTAGGGAGATGCTCCTTACACAAAGGTGTCCACTGGAAGTAGCAACAGGTAGTCAACATAAAGAAAAACTGCCACTGCAGATGCCTCCTCTTTGGGGTGAGCTGCCAGGCAGATGCCCTGGCTTATTAAAAGAGGGGAATGATGGGTGGGTGGGTGAAGATATTCTAGAAGATGTACTGTTACAGTGACTAACTTGTCTACCTTCCAAGAATCAATCTTCTCTGTAGAGTTCCACTCTTTGGACAGAATAACACACGCTCATGCACCAGGGAGACAAGCACTTCACAAATCCACAAAGCACGCATGGGGAGGAAAAGGAGATTCGGCACCTGACTGTGTGTTTATAGAGATTCAATGCATGGTCAGGTGATGTCTCTCAGACAATGAAATTTCTTGATTTTTTCTTCCTTTCTTCCCATTTTATAATATCCTTTGTTAAACAGCAGCTCTGTGGTTACATCACCAGAACGCGTCCACAATCCAGCACCAGGCAATTAGGGCACCAATCAGCAATGCTGCCGATCATGTTTTTTGCAGGGGGCAGCGCCCCCCACTTATAGATTCTAACTCTGGGGGGTAGATGAACCTTGGGGGGGGGGGGCGCGTATCCTGCATTTGTGCCCCGATTGCCTGGCGCCATAATGCCGGCACTCTGAGCACCGGTAGGGCAGCTCTGTACTATAGCAAAAAGTTTAAAAGTGTTACATTTACACTAATTATGTTTAACTTTTGTGTTTTCTAGTTTGCTTTTACTTTTTCCTGTTGTTGGTCTACTAACTGTACTGCAGATAATGCAGTACTTATTTCCCAGTCTTTGAAAATATGTCACTCTTCTGCTGATCACACAACTGCTGTTTGCAACTTCAGTCTGTTGTAATGGTGAGTGCTATGATATCATAAACAAAGGCACTGTTAGGTTAACGAGGGAGGCAAATCCTTTTCATACAGAGTTTTTAGACATAAAACCAAGAGTTGCTTAATTAAACGTTGGAACGAAATATTGAAAATGAAAATATATATTCTCTGGTAATTGTATACTAACTGAAACATCATATTTATGAAAGTATATGCTGAAGTGCAGTGTTGCTCTTTAAAGGTAACATAAACAGTACTATTTACATTTTTTAATGTAATTGCAAATTTGGGTATGTGTGAAATCTGTTTAATCACCAGAGTATGTTGTTATGTGTATTTGTTTTAAAGCATCAGTACAGCAAAAAATGATTTTCCAAAAAGCTAGTTTCATTAGTATACCTGTCAAATTTACTTCTCAGGGGACTTCCTATGCTGCGCACCACAATTTTTTTTTAAATTATTTTCTTGATCCAAACCACTGCCAAGTTAGCAATGCTATTTCTAAGCCCAATGTGGGCCATTTTTTTTCTTGAGATAAAACTAAATTAAGACATTTATAAAATACTCAGATTTTGGAGGCACTAGACAATGTTACCACCAAATATAATTCAAAGCTGTCTGGAATCTTTTATAGTGAAAAAGGTAGGGTTGAGTTTTTTGTCCAATTTCATTGCACTGCTGCTTTAAAATAGTCTTTCTTCCCCCTTATTTAGGGCCCCATATCAATGCACACTTTTCTCCGACCTATACACTTCTTAAAAATTACTTAGCAGTTCCAGAACCCAGTGAAATCAGTTGAGCTGAGAACTACAGCGAAGAGGAACAAAGTGACATTGGTTGAACCAATAGGGCCATTTACAAAGGTGCCTCTGCACTTGAGCAGCCCAAGTGCTCTGGATGTTCCAATGCGAAGTCAGCCATGTGGACACTTACTGTCTGCAATAAGTTGTTCCCTGCACCTTACATTGAACTGCTACGATCCTGGGGACACTGGTTAGAGCAAGCAGTGTAAGCAGCCATGTGGACATTCTGCACCACTCACTCCAATGTAGCAGGGACAGACCCATAATCCTTTGATGCCTCCCACGATTCCTTGTGTTTCATAACAAGGAAGTGAGGCTGCAATGTGTTGTAAGAGCTTTTGGAGTCACATGATGGGAGCTGTTGTCTTTAGGGAAGGGAAGGGGAAATTGTTTAACCAGGAGAGAGACACTAAGCAGAAGCTTGTTTCCAGGTGCAACCTGGGAGCACAAGGAAGTTAAGTGACTTGCTCAGTGTCACACAGTATGCAAGTGGGGGCTGTGGGATTCAAACCCCGGTCTCCAGGTTTGCAGCTCAGAGCCTCAAACCACTGCGGTATAAACTGAGCTTGTTCCCCAAGTAAACAGCCGCGCTGAATGAGTTACTGGAGCTCACTATAAAAGTACATGCTGAGCAGATAAAGGTGATCAGGAGCACTTCCTGTTTCACCTGAAGTTATAGCAACTGAAGAAAGTGATGTCAGAGGATTGCGTGTCATCGGCTGCATCACCACCGATGTCATCAACTAGCCGACCACCGACAGGCTTACCGCCTCTCTTCAGCACCACTTGTATTGGCGCTGAGAGGAGCCGTGTAGACAAAAGATGTAATTGGCTCCAGTGGTTGATGCAAGTTAAAGCACTGTGGGAGTTGCAGCATATCACCCGTGAAAACATGGCTGATGTCACTGTGTTCTGCTTCACGGCAGTCTTCAGCTCAACTGAGGTTACTGGGTTCTGAAAATGCTAAATAATTAAAGAACATGAATATTGGACTTGGAAAAGGTTGCATTAATATGGGACCCTAAATAAGAAAGAAAAAAAAAGGAACTGTTTAAAAAAAAAACACACAAAACAATACAATGGGGTGATTAAACAGATTTAACACACACCCAAATTTAAGATTATATTAAAAAATGTGAACAACATTGTTTATGTTCCCTTTAATGATTTGAAAAAGCAGACCAAAGCAGTCCATGCCTTAAAAAATCTAGAGAGAATACATAGCGAAATGGTGGGGAGTCAATCCATGCTACCAATGCTTTGGTCTGTTTTTTTCAGATCCTTAATAAATTATTTATTTGCTTTTGGTGATCGGGCGGGTGCGCTAGGCATAAGAATGCCTATTTTTAGACACAACATGAGAGGATACAAGTTGAAAAAATACATGAGTACACAAAATACATGCATATACATGTGACACAGCACATGAGATGTAGACAGTGAGTGGGGATCCGCATACAATCAACTATAGGGTCAGGGAAACATAGTTCAGTATGATTCAATCAAATACAATTTGGACAGGGTAAAGAACACAAAAGCAGAACAACATGTGAGAAAACAGGCTTTTCAAAAGAAGTAAATACAACATACAATAAGTGCCATTATGTGGCCAACTGGCAATAGGAGAGTAGAGCAGGGAGGAGAGGAGAGGGGAAGGGATAGTGGTGGGAGGCAGAGGAAGAGGGTAAGGGATGAGAGAAAATGAGCAGTTGCCTAGTGGCACAGAGGCAGGGAGAAAGAATGGTCTAAGGTGGGTGAAAGCAGGTGCAGGGGCTGGTAGCATGTAGGTTGTCACGGTGAAGTTTCTTGAAGCTAGCATGGGCAGGAGCTTGACGAATAGTATTACAGTGGTACACTTACAGTCTGCTGTGTGGATTTGTGAAGTGCTCAATACTTTTGGGAGTGTGTATCTCAAGGATTAATCTTGTATCTAAGCACCGGCTTCCAATTAGTGTGCTCGCCTCTGCTACTTTCCTACACCAGGGAGAAGCCTGCTCACCCTGAGGCTGAAAAAGCCTCAGCCCTCAGAGTGTGGAGAACACCAGCAACGGGAAGGGGGTCAGGACTGACCACTAGATCATCAGACAGGGCTCCTGAAGAGGAGAAGCTGACAAAGACCCTCAAAATTCGCCACATGACAAGTAGGCAGAAAAAGCAAGCCACTCAAAAGGGGTGCTAGCCCGGATACAGACAGATGATCCTACAATCCTGGAGGCCACATTACTGCCATCATAAAATGCGCTTAACTTGTGCCATGCTGCATTCAGACCCCTTCTGGAAATGTCTACAGCTTGCATAAGTGATTCGCTAGCATTCACTGCAGAGAGCAAGTTGTGAACCTGTATCTATATATAACACTGGCATGTTGCCCGATGCATCTAATTCAGTGCTAGGGGCAGGACTAACTTGACAGAGGTAAAAAATCTTCCTGCCTAACGAATCAAATCTACTAGAGCCTGTGTTGGAATGTACTGCCAGGCAGAGGCTGAGAGCCTCTCTGGGTCTGGGGCTGTGCTGAGGTGCATCTCCTATAGACTCTGTGGGAGCACAATACCAAAGATTGTAGCCACCGAATCAAGCAAGCCTGAAGGCCTTGAAACAATGTCCTAGAAGGGGAAGGAATGATCTGGGATGTTACTGCACTGTGCCATGGGCCAAGCCTTGCGATTCTGATGGATTCCTCATCCTAGAGGAGGATTGGGAAGAGTCTCCTGTATCTGAAACTCCTATAACGGAGAAAACTTCAGAAAGGAGGTCAAAAGTGGAGGGGAGCCCAGGAGCAGACAGTGAGTGCCCCTGCCTGGTTAGGCCTTGCTGGTAGGCCTATGCCCAGTCTGCCACTGACCCCTGTGCCAGTATCAGTGGAGGACCTGACACTGGTACCACTCCTCAAATCAACAGAACTAGATACGTCGACATTGAGGTTGACAGTGGCACTGATACCAGAATCTCCCCCACACCAGAAGCAGCACCGATCCTGGCACAGATTTGACGGCCTCAATACCAACATCAACCTCTTCCATTATGTCGCTTCTGGCACTGAGGTCGAAGCTGACATTGATGCCAGCACCGACTCCTGCACTGTCATAGCAAGCATTGTTGGCACTACAGTCAGCACCCATGTCAGTGTCATTCCTGGAGTCATCACCACAAACAATGACAACAGCAGAAGCAACACAAATGGTTGGCATTGCCAGGGAGGTGACAAAGAGCAAAGGTGTTGGTTCTAACACAGGGATCGCCCTACTGACCGTGGCGAAAAGGTCACAATGGATTCTCCTCCGGCAGCCAAAAAGGAGCCGATGGTTCACCCAACACCATCATCAGAGACTATGTCATGACTCCAAATACAGTGGTGAAAAGAAGTGCTCTGTGCCTCACCCGACGTTGAACTGAGGCGAAGGGGAACACGCCAGAAACCTACCCAGGGACCTGGCTATTCTGAGGTCTGACCCCAAAACTGGGTACAGGGTGACCCATTTTCAGTCCCCAAGTCTTAAGAGTTCAATGGCTGAATCAGAAGCAGGCACTGCAGGAGCCCATATTGTGGTCCTTCCCAAAGTAGGCTAGGCATACATAATGCTGATCTGTGGTGGCAATAATTCTGCCACAGGAACAACAACAGAACTTAAGGCCCTTCTTCGCAGAACCAGACAATCTGACAGAAAGAAATGTTAAAGAAACCTAAAGAGAGACAAACTAAGGTATAGGGAACGGCTCCATAGTGCGCAGTCGATGGCAGGAAAAACAGAACTGTGGTACAGTTGCAGCCATCCTAATATTCTGCTTTACCACAGAAAAGTTTACAACATTAAGGTACTGCAATACAGCATTTCCCCCCCCATATGACAACATTATTCAAAGTACAACATTAGCTAAAGATGAATAAGCACAATAAGATAACACTTCTGATTATATGCAGCTCTGAATGATTATGATACCCCTGTATCAGTTCTGAGTGAAAAACCTCAAATCTCATTCTAGTATGTATTAAGTTCCTCTTAGACTGGATTTGATATTAGAGGTGTCTCCCAGTTGTGAGTTTTCTTAATAATGGCATGTAAGAGTAACACCCCAGAAGATCCTACCCTTGCCATATCTGTTTTGTAATCTTCTTTAATAAAATTATGATCCGGTATGTCTTGTTCTTCCCAAATGTAACCTGACCTGACTGCATATAAATAATCTCTAACTGATCCTAATCAGCAAAAGACAACCTGGGAGAAGTTGACATTTACTATAAGCTAGATAATGTTAGGATATTTCTTTCTGAAACAGAATACGATTGTTGATTGTATTTATGTAGTTATTTTTTAACTAAAGCTGTAGCTTAAGTTTTGCAGAACAAGTATGCCGCACAATGTGTGAGAAAATAAAAGAAATGAAGATGGTATTACAGCAAGTCATGTCTGATGACTACAACATAATTTGTAAAGGGAGAGCTCGTTAATCAGATGAAGATAACTGTGCACTCAAATGGCTGCAGCCATTGAAGGTAACTAATGATGTATACTCACATGGGAGATAAAAATCACTCTTCAGTATTTGGGAAGAGGAAAATAAATCCTTTTGCACAGGATGGTGGAAAGTTACTAATTCAGGGCACAGCCTGATCCTAATACCAAGCCAAACTGAAATATTGTTTTCATCACAGCAAATAAAAAAGAGAAAAAGACAATTTACCCCACTTGCTCAGCCCACCCTAAGGGAAGGAGGGAGGGTCAGGTGTGGCTTTATTTTTTTTTCTTTAACTTATGCTTTTTATGCCCCCTCACACCAGCCTTCTCAACTTGGGACCTCCAAGCACCTCCTCAATCCTTCTGGCCCCTCCAACCATGGCCACTCACCTCCATCGAGCCTTGGCTTCACCCCCAGGTGGGGGTAAACCCCCCCCCCCGTACATCTTGCTGTGTCAGGCGGGGCTTGTGGTGGCAAGGTGGGGACCCAGATTGCGCCAGGGACCATCTTCATCGAAGAGGTGCCGGGATCGCAGTGCTTTTGCCCACTACGATCCCCAAGGACGTTGCATGCAGGACGGCAAGGTGTGTGCATGCACACTGTGTGGGTATCTGCACGCCGACATTGTGACGTCCTTCTCTCCCATCTGGCTCCAAATGTACTACCACCTGTGTGCATGCCCCTGACAACCCAGGCCTGTTCCCGAACCCAGGATGCCAGCATCATGTGCAGTAGCTCTATCGCAAGTATGGCTTTATGAAGGAGGCACTTAAAAATCTCCGTACAGCCACTCTTTGGCCAAGTCATAAAGCAGTATCTAAGAAAGTACAGGAAAGTTGGACTGAGCAAGGTGCTCTAAGTATGATCCTTATGAAGGGAAAAAACAACACTCTACCCACTATTACTGTGCAATGCATTGAGGCTGAAAATCAGAAATGGCTACACAAACTATCAGCAAAAATATGACACATGTGGGATGAGCTACCTAGATGAACCAGGGCTAGCACAACTGGTAGTATTGCCTCAAATGGTAGAAGTGAAGCAGGCTTAACAAAACAAAAAAGATTTTCAATGATTAAGCAGTTGTGCCAACAAAGCATCTGCACTGGCTAAAGCTCAATGGATAAGATAAAGAAAAGATATGTATTGTCGTAGATTAGGGCGAACTGTACCCACTGCCACTCGTTGAACTTGATTACCCTTTTGTTAAACACAGCGGATCTGTCAGAGTAGTTCAGGACTTTTTGTCTCATTTGTTGTCCCAGCCACGATATTCTTAGTCAGGTGTGAACAGGCGTCAACCTCTAAAATATCACATACCACTCTGAGCTGATGCCTAGTTGCTTCCGATACACAGGACAATAAGTCAAGCAACAGACGTCTATCTAGCCCTTCCAGAACATCAAGTACCACCAACTGCACACTGTCCCACATATTCAGCTGATGTATGGAAATATAACTGATACCTAGAGATTCTTAAGCTTACAGCTGCTGAGGCATAAGGCTTTCTGCCAAATGCATCTATCCTTTTAGACGCCAGTGTGGGAGGCTAACACAGAGACATATTAGAGACCATCTGCCACTGCAAAAAAAGCCAGACCTACTTTAGGTCGGCTGAGATGTCCCAGCTTATCATCAGGGGCTAAATACAGAAATGCCGACTGAGCACCAGAGGAACTGGTGGAAACTTCAACAGGCATCGCCAAGCCTCTAAAATGGCTGCTTCTAGTGCTGGCTATACATGTGGCACAACTAGGGAGTCAAGAGAAAGCTTCTCTGAGGGGTCTCTATTTTAGCAAACACACAGCAGCAGTGTGGCCCTCTATTTTAACCAGCTGAAAACACAATGTCTTCCGCACGCTCCGTACAAATTTTCAAAAAGCAATATTCTCAGCTGACGAGTGGGCATCATAAGTTACTGCCTCAGTACCATCTGAGGAGGAAAATGATGCAGAGAAGTTGTCTGGTAAGCAACACTGAAACGGAGTTGATGCAGTGGGCTCCACATCAGGCACAGATTATAGATCAGTCTTCCAAAACCACATTCCAACTGATGATAACCCAGTGGAGAACTGGTCATCAGTCAAAATGCCCAGAAGCTTGGGAGCCTTGCAGCAACATATGAACAACAAGGATGCTTTAGAGGACAATGAAACAGGCCTTTGAATAGTTATCAGCCTCACATTCAATGGCAACAAAGGAAACCTAGGTAAGGGCTCAAATATGTGGTCTCCCAACATCACACTTTGATGGTAGCAACATTCTTGTCATTGGGAATGGTTCAAAAGTACTGTGGAAAGAACCCCAGTAAAATACGCAGCCAATGGCTGAGATGGAGGCATGCTGCAACCTAGAGCTGGTACCATGACTGGTGCCATGGTCAGAATCCTGAATTTTACACAGAACAATACCATGGGAAACACCACAGATGGTGCTGTGGACTATGGCAGACACCACCACTGCAAAGGAAGACTCAGAGCAGGCACTAAAATTGAGACCTGTGTCATGCCATGCCTTCTGAAGCCAAGAGACAGGACACTGAAAAGATCTGGAGCCATGCCCAGCAACATATTTGTCAGAGAGTACTGAGTAGCAACGAAGCACAGGGCCAAGCAGAAGCAAGGCTCTGCTGCAACTGGTGCCGACAGTGGTGACTGCCAGGAAGGAGCAGTGAATATCAAAGAGGGCACCAGGCTGTGGCCTCCATGTCAACTGCTAAGTCAACAGTGAGAAAGGGCACTTGGAATCTGGATGGATTTTATTGTCTGCATTGGAAGCATGAAACCACTGTTACCTTCACTGTCTTCTATGTCCAGCTACGCACAATGGCAATGAAGAACAGGACACAGAGGGGACAGCACACATATATACACACACCAAAAAAAGAAAGAAATTCTAGTTGGAACCATCCACACTGTCTCTTTAAAAGTCACTAGGTATGAGAAAAGTCCAAGAAAGGCTGTGACACCACCCCCCCCAAACTCTGAGGAGGAGGCAAAGTATCTTGAAACGTTGAGGATTATAATTTGTCTATGCAAGTTGTGTCCTGTGAAAAAAAATGCTTTATTTCTGTATCCACTGGACTCACTGGCTGTTATGTACAGGTGGTGGTGGTGGGTGCGCTCCTCTCCTATGACAAGCCAGCTATAAGGAAGCAGACACCCCCACCGCACCCCACCCCAGCTGTTTCGTAGCTGTGCATTCTTTTGCTGCTTTTAGAATACTGGAAGCTGCCTAAGAATGGGAATGTGAGTGCGTGAGTGCTTTCGACCCCTTAAGCACAGGACCAATTCCTCTGAGCCACAGCACCAGGCTCTCTCATGAAGTGCAGAATAGGTTATCCTTTGATAGCTGCAACAATTCCACATGTCATGTTCAGGGCCAAGGAGCAAGATTTGTCAAAGGATATTTTATTGCAACAAAGGCAAGAACTAAACAGAAGCCCACCTGACATTACCATAACTGACGAAGTCAAAGCAGAGAAGATTTGTTTCGTCAACGATTAAAATCCCTCACACCATCACATACAAACACTTTTATTTTCATACTTTTCTCCCATCTGAACCCTCTGGCGCCTCCCTTTGGTTTCCACCTTGTTTATCCCCACCAACCTCCATAAAGGTCGATTTACTTAACCCCCGAGCATGCCTAGCATCAAGTGGTGGTCACCTGGGTGTCTGGAAGCTGGGACCAAGGCCACTTTTCCTTGTTCTTCTGCACTTCTCTCTGGTCCCTCGAAGAAGCTGGCACATGAGAGGGAACAATGTGCGTGTGCACACATTGCGTGCACAGCCCAGGTCCCCAGGGAACATCTTCTCCTTCAAACTTAGCATCTTCAGCTGCACTGCCATCTACAGTCACCCAGGTGGCAGTATCACAGCAAGGATGGTGGCCGTTCCTTCCCGGAGAGCATCCTCTGAGATGCTCAATCCTCCTCCCCTCAACCAGCCACCAATGACCCAGGATCATTCACAAATCCGGTTGCCAGCATTGTGAGCAGCAGCAGCAGCCCTACTGCTGTGTTGATGGGCCAGCCCACACAGACAACATGTAATACAAATACAGATGCTACAAGAGGCCAATGCAGGTAGAGCCTGAAGTCTGACTGAGACAGGCTCTCGATCAAGAGAAACAAGGAACTGAAGTGGTTGGAACAAACACTGTAAAATATCCAGCAACAGTGCCTGCTGACGACATGACATGTGGCAACAATGTTAATCCCATGTGTTCTGATTCCTATGGGGTCCTAGTGACTGTAGTCAAAGATCATACAGTGTGGCTCTATGAAGGAAAATGAATCTAAGAAGATCTCCAGATTCTTTGTTCTGAGTGTAAACACAGTCCAGTTTAAGTCAGAACTTAGCCAAGAGTAAGACCTCAGAATAATGCCCTGATTTACACAGACAAAACAACTCTACGATGCATTTTATATTTTCTTCAAAGTGGCTAGCAATCTATGCTTCGCATGCTCGCAGACTGACTTAGTACAGTGTGACAGTTTCAGGCAGATCTGAAACAGTTAAACTCACAAGTAAGTCTTTCCACTGAAAAATACTTAGGGCAGTGTTCCAACGATAAACAGGCAGGAAATTACAGCAGTGCTCAGGTGTGTGTTACCATCCGAAATTAATTGGTTTAATTTACTGCTGACCTAATAATACTGCAGAATAAATTAAGTCTGAACATGATCATGTCATTCTGAAATGAAGGATATTTGTTCCGCTTCTGCATCTCCTTACTAACCCCAGCTGTGACATGACAGTTTGCATACTTCTTTGTAATGTTTGGCTAAGACATATTCAATTAGGAAGATGATTCACAGAATGAGGAGTTACTTCTCCAAAGTAACTTTCTAAACACAGACTATGTCTTTGTGTATTCTTAGAAAACTGCAGGCCCAAGAAGGTCAGTCCTGGGACCAGTTCTTTCCAATATGTTCATCAGTGACACAGGAGAACGAATACAGGAAAAGATGTGTCTCTTCACAGATGACACTAAGCTTGTGATAGTGCAGACAACAAGGAGAAGGTAAGGGAGTTGCAGAGGGACCTGCAAAGTTCAGAGAGGTGGTCCAAGTTTTGGCAGTTGAAATTAGTACCAAAAAGGCGGATGCTGATGTAATCCCTAGGTGGCGCTATCCCAAGGGCTATTACCCCTGCCTGCGTGGCTAGTTGCAGGTTAAGGGGCCTGGGTACTGAAACGGGTGCCTCCACCAGGAGGTCAGGGTTGTTAGTGGTCAAGCTAACCTGGGCACAGCCCTCCGGGACACTGTAACCCCCCTCTTTCCCTTCTAGTGGCCTGACCAATACACAATAATCACTTTCACAATGACCCTTATTCACCAGGCAATTACCCACACTGTTTGCACTTACCACCAGGGCTGGTTCCTCTAGCTTGACCCTGGAGCATACCTCTCAACAGTCGCACATTACGAGGTACGTCACTCATTTTCCCCTCAGAAATTCTTTGTCCCGCATGGGGAAGGTGATATTCCACATTTCCCACTGAAACTTTAAAGCAGAAATTCATAACACTCTATTATGTTCAGTTATCAGCAAACATTAAGAACATTAGTGCACTGATAGCCATAGTGTTCTGAGCTTGCAGTGCCATGTTTGATGATATGTCACACATTTTGTTCATCTGTCACACATCTTGTCACACATTTCGGTGGAGAAAGGTTGAGAGGTATGCCCTGGAGACCCCCCTGTAAAACAAGGTTATGCACAGCAAATAGTAACAGTACAGTACTTTTGGCACAAACTGGAACCACAGTCGGGTTAAATGCAAAAAGAGTTAGATCTGATTTATTCAGGGGACTTGAACAAGGGAGAGGGGTAATCAGGTTGATTTGCTTAAAGGCTATATCAATTAGACAATTATGCATGCAGGATATCTGACAAAATACGAATGCACATTCCAGCCACTCAAATAGCAATATCACACTGTTCTTCGGTTAAATCAAAGACAGTTTATTACCAGTACCATTGACAAAGGCAGCAGTGCATGTGCACTGCATAAAACAAATACAGGTTACTCACCTGTAACAGGAGTTCTAGGAATGGCATACGTTGTTCATCCACACTGTCTGGCAGGTTCCTTGCCGCTTTAAATCTTGCCGGAAGGTCTTTAAGCTGGCTCCTCCCACCCACCCGGGTGGTAAAACTCTCGGCTCCGCCCCATGACGCCAGATCTAGCCTGCTGGAAGCCAGGTTGTGCGTCGAAGCCGGGGAGGTCGGGTTGGTCGTGTGGAAGAACAACATATACCATTCCTAGAACTCCTGTTACAGGTGAGTAACCTGTATTTCTAGGGACATGGATATGTTGTTCATCCACACTGTCTGGCAGACTCCTAGCAGTTCTCCGGGAGGAGGGAGGCAAGGCGCACACCCTCTACTTAGGGAATAATGACTGGAGAACCGAGGCCCCAAAACCAGCAACCCAGCGTGACTCAAGGTCGATGTGGTAATGGGTAATGAAGGTGTGTGCTGACTTCCAGGTAGCAGCCCTGCAGATTTCCTGGATAGGGACGTCCCTGGAAGCAGCCACCAATGCAGCGGTATGGCAGGTAGAATGAGCTCTTATCCGTCTGGGAGGCTCCATGCCCGCCAACCTATAGCAGAGATCTATGCAGGAGGTGACCCACCTGCCTATCGTCCGCTTGGCTGCAGGTCTGCCAGGTGCGGCTTCAGCGTAGGTGACAAACAGCTGGCGAACCTCTCCCCGAATTTCAGCCATCCGCTCCTTATAATAAGCGAGCGCTCTTCTACAGTCCAGAGTATGGAGCCTATATTCAGCCTCCGAGGTGTGATTGGGGTAGAACACCGGCAGAGTCAACAACTGGTTAAGGTGAAACTCCGCACCACCTTCGAAGGAATTTCTGGGGCCCAGGACAACCTTGTCCCGTGAAAGACCAGATAGGAGACTCTATGGAAAGCACCTGGAGCTCTCCCATCCTTCTGGCTGACGTGATAGCCACCAAGAAGGTGGTCTTCCACGACAGGTGAGAGATGTCACACCTGTGCATCGGTTCGAATGGCTTGCCCATGAGCTTAGCCAGTACCAGCAGTAGATCCCACGGAGGTGGAGGTTCTCGCACCGGAGGGATATGTGATCAAGGCCTTGAAAGCGCCCACCTCTTCTCCTGCGCCACCGACTGCTTCCTGGTCCCCTCGGCTCGGGAACCTTGACCAGGGACTCCGGCACAGGAGGCGAGGTAAGTCCTCGGTTTCCACCGGGGAACCAGTGATGAAGGGTTGTCGGCTTCACCAGTCGACAGCTCGTCCGACAGGTCGAGAACAATCTCGACCGCTGCTGACAGTGTCTCGCCGGCTGACATGACGGGGACACTGTGAAGCCGCAGCCTTAGTCAGAACCTTGACCGAAGTCGAGGTCGCACTGTCCGGGAAGGGACTCTCCTGGTCCCACATAACGCCGACGTGGGATTTACCTCTAGAGTCCTTCTTTTTCGACCGAGAAGAGTGTCCCGATGGCCCCTCTCCCTTCGTGGAGAGGGATTGGCAAAGCTCCTTAAAAGAAGCTGTGTAGGAGGATCCCAGAGAGAGCGGGATAAATGCCGCAACCGAGGAAGATGAGGAGGCGGTCCTGCGGCATGGGCCGCCTCCTCCTCGAGGGCGATCATCTGCTCGAGTTGCTCAGCCGAGCGAGCCACCGAGGACACCGCCCAATGGGCCTCCTTGGACTTCACCGGCAGATAGCGTTTCTCGGGGCACCCAAGTTGTAACCGGGCAGTACGATCTTCAAGGACGTTGGCCGAGAAAGATCTACACAACTCAGAGGCCTGCGGGTTGTGGTCAAGGCCGAGACAGTAGATGCACATGGAGTGCGGATCCGTCCTGAACATCTTCTGCCCGCATGGGCACCGCCGAAAAACCGGGAGTCGATTTATCCATCGCAGCCGCGAGGGAAGAATTTGACTGAAGTCTTGAGAATTTTAAAATTATTTTTGGGTGAACCGAAAAGTTAGGATCCAGTCTATACGCAGAGTGTTAAGGAGGGAACCTGAGTTTTCAAGCGGTAAGGAAGATCTGGCGTCATGGGGCGGAGCCGAGAGTTTTATTACCCGGGTGGGTGGGAGGAGCCAGCTTGAAGACCTTCCAGCAAGATTTAAAGCGGCAAGGAACCTGCCAGACAGTGTGGATGAACAACATATCCATGTCCCTAGAACTTACGTTTCACCCTGCTTCCAGGGCTTCCTCAGAGCTGATTAAACAACATAAAAGTGCATTTAAATACTAAATCCAAGTGCAATCAGTGTGACCACTAATGGCCTCAGTTTTCTCCATCTACAATGTAGGAGGTAGAAGCATGTAACATAAGTGCAGTCAGTGAAATACAAACAAACAAAAGCAGGCTATATGGCCATCAATTCATTTATAGTATTCATTATTTATCTTTAATTTCTTTAGTAGAATATCTTCGGTTTCCACACCATCATATGTGTTTTAGGTAGCAGCATATAAATGGCCCCTTATTCATCGGACAGGCATATTCTGAAGATGGCCTGTAAATATATAAAAGCAAAATATGTCAGAGTTAAAAAACAGTATAGTATATTGATTCCCAATAACCAAGGTCTGAATGTCAGAAAAGAAGGAGAAGCAGAAAAGTGATTAGAAAAAAGGAAAGGGGAAAGGGGGGGGAAAAGAGGTGGGGAAGGAAAGGAGGGGGGAAGAGAAGGGAAGGTGCAGAAGAAGGGGGGAAGGAAGGAAGAGAAAGGGAGGGCAGGGCACAGTTGCAGAACAGAAGTGGATTTTTAAGTTGGGGGCATTAAAACACCCTGGGCTTAATGATAAATTTGAATTGGCTCCTTTCTTGAAAAACAGTAAATAAACCAGGTTCCTGCTGTTTTGTTTTTGTTCCCCCTTCCCTCCCTTCCTTTCTCCTTCTTCCCTTCCCTCCCTTTTTCCTAACCTCCTCCCTCCCTTCCCTCCCTTCCCTCCTTCTGCTCCTTCCTTCTCTCCCCTTTTTCCCCTTCCCCTCTCCTTTCCTTTTTTTCCAATCACTTTTCTGTTTCTCCTTCTTTTCTGACATTCAGACCTTAGTTATTGGGAATCAATATACTATACTGTTTTTTAACTCTGATATATTTTGCTTTGATATATTTACAGGCCATCTTCAGAATATGCCTGTCCGATGAATAAGGGGCCGTTTATATGCTGCTACCTAAAACACATATGATTGTGCAGAAAACTGCAGTTAGGTAAGAACTTACCGTAACAGTAGATCTTCGAGAGAGGTTCCTACAGTAGGTCTTCACATATAGGAATGTGCCTCCTGGCATTAGGTTCCAATGGCAAACTTGTAGACAGCAATCATCAGCGGGGACTGCCCCCGACGTCAGGTGATGCAACGACAGCCCGACTATAAAAGGGGCGGTCCCGCGCCCGCCCTCCAGTTCTTTTCCACCGGAGACCTAGAGAAAGGTTAAGTAGAGAAAGATAAGAGTGAAGACTCCTACGACTATGCTTCCTCTCTAGACCCAAGGGCTAGGCAGGAAGAAAATGAAGGAAACAATCCAGGAGTAGGGGGAAGGTGGGTGGGAAACTAGACCTACTGCAGGAACCTCTCTCGAAGATCTACTGTTATGGTAAGTTCTTACGTAACTGCAATATCTTTCTTCAAGAGGGTTCCTGCAGTAGGTCTTGACATATAGGACTGAATACCAAGCAGTCCCAAATAAATAATACTGAGGTACATCAGGGAGGAGGAGAAGTTGCCAACTGCTAGTTACGACAGGAGGCCTTGTAGAACCGCAAGACCAAAGTCAGTTCTGCGCCTAGAGGCAATGTCCAGACTGTAATGCTTAGTGAAGGTGCGGACAGACGACTACGTGGCCGCTGCACAGATCTCTGCAGTGGACACATTCCTGAAAAAGGCGTAGAAGTAGCAACACTCCTAGTGGAGTGACCCTTAACCGCTCCCGGAAGGGATTTCCCATGCTTTTGGTAGATGAAGTGGATGCAGTTAGTCAACCACCTAGAGATGGTCTGTTTGGAAATGGCCTTGCCCTGGCACTGGGGAGCAAAGCACACAAAGAGCTGGTTTGTTTTACGGACCTCTTTAGTCTGGTTAGTGTAATATCTCAGAGTCCTGTGCACATCAAGAGTGTGCAGAAGGTATTCCCCCCCTGTTAGAATGCTGTGGATAATAGATCGGCAGTTCGACACTCTGGTTAAGAGTGGTTTCTGAAACTGCCTTGGGAAGAAAATACAGGTTACTCACCTGTAACAGGAGTTCTAGGAATGGTATATGTTGTTCATCCACACTATCTGACAGGTTCCTTGCCGCTTTAAATCTTGCCGGAAGGTCTTCAACCTAGCTCCTCCCACCCACCCGGGTGGTAAAACTCTCGGCTCCGCCCCATGACGCCAGATCTGGCCCGCTGGAAGCTCAGGTTGTGCGTCGAAGCCGGGGAGGTCGGGTGGGTTCATGTGGATGAACAACATATACCATTCCTAGAACTCCTGTTACAGGTGAGTAACCTGTATTTCTAGGGACATGGATATGTTGTTCATCCACACTATCTGGCAGACTCCTAGCAGTTCTCCGGGAGGAGGGAGGCAAGGCGCACACCCCCTATATACTTACTTGGGGAACAGAGATTGGAGAACCGAGGCCCCAAAACCAGCATCCCGGCGTGACTCAAGGTCGATGTGGTAGTGGGTAATGAAGGTGTGTGCTGACTTCCAGGTAGCAGCCCTGCAGATTTCCTGGATAGGGACATCCCTGGAAGCAGCCACCGATGCAGCAGTATGGCGGGTAGAATGAGCTCTTATCCCTCTGGGAGGCTCCATGCCCGCCAACTCATAGCAGAGATTTATGCAGGAGGTGACCCATCTGCCTATCGTCCGCTTGGCTGCAGGTCTGCCAGGTGCGGCTTCAGCGTAGGTGACAAACAGCTGGCGAACCTCTCCCTAAATTTCAGCCGCATGCCCTTATAATAAGCGAGCCTCTTCTAGGGTCCAGCATTGAGCCTATTCGGCCTCCGAGGTGTGATTGGGGTAGAACACCGCAGAGTCAACACCTGATTACAGGAAACTCAAACCACCTTCGGAAGGAATTTCGGGTGGGGGCGTAGGACAACCTTGTCCCTGTGGAAGACCAGGTAAGGAGACTCGATGCTAAGCGCCTGGAGTTCTCCCATCCTTCTGGCTGACGTGATAGCCACCAAGAAGGCGGTCTTCCACGACAGGTGGGGGAGACCACACCTGTGCATTGGTTCGAATGGCTTGCCCATGAGCTTTGCCAGTACCAGCAGTAAATCCCACGGAGGTGAGGGTTCCCGCACTGGAGGGGAAATGTGATCAAGGCCTTTAAAGAAGCACCCGACCACTTTCTCCTGCGCCACTGACTGCTGACCGGCCCGCGCCTGGTAAGCAGAAATGGCTGCCAGGTGCACCTTAAGGGTCATCAACCTAAGCCCTTGACTAGATAGGGACCACAGATAGTCCAAAATGCTTGCCACAGGACACGAGAAGGGGTCCAAACCCTTATCCTGACACCAAATGGAGAACCTCTTCCATTTGAAGGCATAGCATTTCCTGGTCGACTCCTTACGGGACGCCTCAACGACGCTGAGGACCTCGTCGGAAAGACCCAAGGCCTGGAACTCTAGCTGCTCAGGAACCAGGCCGTCAGGTGCAGGGATTGAAGGTCCGGATGGAACACCTTCCCCTGATTGACTGAGAGCAGGTCCGGGCGAGCTGGAAGCTGCCTCGGAGTCCTGGAGCTCAGACTGAGGAGATCTGGGTACCAGAACTGGCGAGGCCAGTCTGGGGCTATCAGAATCACCTGCGCCTTGTCCCTCCTAGCTTTCAGCAGGACCCTGTGAATCAGGGGAATGGGGGGAAAGGCGTAAAAGAGGCCCGGGGTCCACGGCCTCGAGAAGGCATCCCCCTGCAGCGAGCCCTGCTGAGGGGGGCCGGCATGAAACAGCCTCAGCTTCGCGTTCTCCCTTGAGGCAAACAGATCCACCAGAGGTGTGCCCCAACGGAGAACAGGTCCTGTACTATCTCGGCAGGAGAGACCACTGCGAGGTGCAGCCCCTATCCGCTCAGGGCATCGGCCAGGGTGTTGGAGGCTCCCGCCACATGAATGGCCAGAAGATCCACCTCCAGGCTGCGCACTAGTGACCAGATGCGGAGAGCTTCCTTGCATAAGAGCATGGGGCACGTCCCGCCCTGGCGGTTTAGATAGTACATGGTCGTGGTATTGTCCGTCTGGACCCGGACCACTTGACCCCGGAGAAACGGAGCAAAGGCGGTGAGAGCTAGGCGGACCGCACGGAGCTCCAGCAGGTTGATATGGCATCGGGACTCCCGCGGGGACCAGAGGCCGTGCACTCGGTGTTCCCCCAGATGGGCACCCCAACCCATCAAAGAGGCGTCGGTCGTTAGAGAGACCGTCGGCTCGGGGCGGACAAACGGGATACCCTCCTGCAGATGGGATGGAACGGTCCACCACTGGAGAGCGTTCCACATCTCCTGGTCGCCCACACACGCTGGTCCAGAGGATCGCAGCGCCTGTGACCACTGGCTGGCCAGTCCCCACTGGAGGCGCGTGCCAGCGCGGCCCAATGGACTACGCTGGTACAGGCCGCCATGAGACCCAGGAGTTGCAGGAGGTCCCGGCAGGCGCGATTGCCCAACCAGAAATGATTGGGCAAAGGAGGTAAGAACCTCGCCCTGTCCGCTGGGAGCCGTGTTTGGCTCAAGAGAGTCGAGCTCTGCCCCGATGAAGGATATCACCTGCTTCGCCGAGAGTTCCGACTTGGCCTCGCTGACCAGGAGGCCGAGTTGAGAGCAAACCCGGAGGGCCAGATCCCTGACCGCCCACCTCCGACCTGGAGGGCCATATCAGCCAATCGCCCAGGTAAGGGTACACCGATCCCCGGCGCCAAGAGGAATGCTGTCACCACTGCAATGCATTTGGTGAAGACCCTGGGAGCTGAAGAGAGGTCAAGGGCATGGCCTGGAACTTGAAGAGGGATCCTCCGCCTGAAGCGGAGGAATCTCTGATGAGACGGACGGATAGGGACGTGAAAGAACGCTACCCTGAAGTCCAGAGAGCAGAACCACACGCGTGTTCCAGAGATGGTATTATCTGAGCCAGAGTGACCATTCTGAAGGTTCGAGACCTTAGGAACTTGTTCAGGTCGTGTAGGTCTAGTATGGGGCGCCAGCCCCCCGTCCATTTCGGGACCAGGAAGTACCTGGACATGAACCCTGGTTCTGATGGTGGGTCCTCTATCTCTTTTATCACCCCCTTTTGAAGAAGGAGGGCGATGTCGGCTCGAGGAGCCTCTAGAGATTCTGGGGACCCCGAAGCCCCCCGCGGTGCGACGGCTCTGAAGGGCAGAGCCTGCTCGAATTCCAGAGGCAGGCCTCTTCCCACCACCTCCAGAACCCACCTGTCCGTGGTAACAGCGGACCAGGCAGAAAGGAAGTGTCAGAGCCGTCCCCCCACGGGGGGAACCAGGGGCGAGGTGACGGGGATGGGGGCGACACCCCTCAGCCCGTCACTGTGCAGGCTTGGAGGAAGGACCGGCCGAGGGACCACCAGGGCCTTTTCCTCCTTGCTTCCTATTCGAGGAAGCTGATGGCTTGGGCTTGGAATATACCAAGGTCTAGCCTGCTGGCCCTGACGTTGTTGTTGTTGGGCCGGACGCGCAGCGGGAGCAGAGGGACGAAAGGGCTTAGGCTGGGGCTTACGGCCCTTGTCCCTCTGCGCGGACAAGACCGAGTCCAAGGTGGCATTGGACTTTTCGATCCTCTGGAGGTGGCCTTCCACTCCAGGGCCGAAGAGGTCTGTTCCCAAGAAGGGAACGTCCGCAAGCTTGTGCTGGGTATCCGAGGTGAAAGTGGATATCCTCAGCCACGCCCGCCGTCGCATGGCCACAGCGGCCGCCACTGACCGGGCGCAAGAGTCCCCAATATCCAGAGCAGTCTGGAGCTGCTGCTTGGCTACTGCCCTGCCCTGGTCCCGCACCTGCTTAACTGTGGTCTGCAGGTCGTCAGGAAGATGAGGGACGACCTCATCCAGGGAGCCCAACAGGGCATGGGAAAAATGCGCCATGAGGACTGCCGAACTGGCCTGACGAAGGCCAAGTGAGGAGGCAGCATACACTTTTCGCCCCGCATAGTCCAACTTCTTGGACTCTTTGTCGGGCGGTTTGTCCATGTCCCTGGCATTGCCGGCACGCAGGAAAACACTGTCCGAAACCAACCCCTCGGCCGAGGGGTGCTCGGAGAAGCCGGACAGAGAGCCCGTAGGGACGGCATACTTCCTGGCCATCCTGGCCGAAGGTGCAGGACAGGAAGCCGGACGCTGCCATAATTCCAGGGCCGGGCCAACAATGGCCTCGGCCACCGGAAAGGCCTCCGTAGGAGAATCCCCTCGGTCCAGAATCTCAGTGAGGGGATATCTGGCCCGTTTGGACACGGGTTCAAGCTTCATTCCAGTGGATTCTGAGATGAGCCTAAGAAGTCCAAGGAAGGACGAAGGGCTATCGTCCACTGACTGCCCCCCAGAGGACTCCAAGTCAAGGCGCTTGGAGAACAGGGAGAGTCGTCCGATTCCGACGAATCGAATAGCTGCCTGGAGCCTGAGCCTCCCTCCACGTGCCGAGGCTTATCGGGCGTGAGAGTGACCGACAGCCTATGGGGGAGGCCATGGGCCAACCGTGAACTTTTCGACGGTGCCCCAACTGTCGGCTGAGGCGGAGGCGGTTCCACCAGGATTGGTGGGGCAGCAGGAATAGGCCGAACAACCGGCCTGGGAACAGGCTCCTCGACCGCTGCGAGGGGTTGTTTCGGCCGCTCTGGTGACAACCATTTTATGGCCGGGGAAGAGGCCTGAGCCGGCTTACTACCGGCCAATAATAGTTGTTGCCACATCAGTTCCTCATACTTTCGGCGCAATCTCACGCCAAGCCCTCGCCCAAGGAGGAGGAAGATGAGGAAGAGCGGCGACGCCGCCACTGCAAAGCTAAGACCGAGACCGCCTGTGTCGGGCGGGATCGGCTGGACCGCGATGACGCCCGAGACCGAGAATCTCGGCAGGCCGAGGTCGGCGTGGCGGGAGCCGAGGATCGGCAATCCTTCGCTCGGTCGACAACCGACGGCTCCGGGCCGGAGGCGCAGATGAGCCGATGGTATCCTCAGGCCTCACCGGGGAACTGGAGGAGGGATTGCTTCTCCAGCCGACAACTCGCCTAACGGGTCGAGAAAAAAATCACCACGCCGGTGGGTGTCTCGGACACCTGGCCCGACGGGCTTACCGTGAAGCCAGTGGCCGGCTCGAATTCTCGACCGAGGTCGGACTGGCCCACAAGGGAGGGAGATCTTTCCTGCTCCCAGGAGCGTCGACGATGGGACTTACCCCTACTTTTCTTCGACCGATGATACGGCCCAGAAGAAGTTGGACCCTCGCCTTTGGTTGAGAGGGTCAGGCAAAGCTCCTTAAAGGAAGCTGAATAGGAGGCCCCGAGCGAGAGCGGGACGAATGCCGCAGTCGAAGATGTCGCGGCCTGAGCCGCCTCCTCCTCGAGGGCGACCATCTGCTCAAGTTGTTCAGCGGATCCCGCAGCCGCGGAAACCGCCAGTCGGGCCTCCTTAGATTTGACCGAGGAAATCTCCTTCGGGCGCCAAGTTGGAGACGGAAGCGCCGATCCTCGAGGACGACCGAAAAGGAAGAGCACAGTCCGCAGGCCCGCGGTCGTGCTCCTGGCCAGGTAAACGCACGGGAGTGCGGGTCCGGTATATCTTCTGCCCACAGGACATTCTCAAACCGGAGTCGATGGTCCATCGCAGCCAGGGAAGAAGACTGAAGTGGTAAAAGTTTTGTTTTTGAAAATTTTTTCAAAGTCGAAGATTTAGGCCCAAAGCTTAATCGCAGAGCGTTAAGGAGGGAACCTGAGCTTCCAAGCGGTAAGGAAGATCTGGCGTCATGGGGCGGAGCCGAGAGTTTTACCACCCGGGTGGGTGGGAGGAGCTAGCTTGAAGACCTTCCGGCAAGATTTAAAGCGGCAAGGAACCTGCCAGATAGTGTGGATGAACAACATATCCATGTCCCTAGAATTAAGGGTTAGTCCGAAGGACTACTCTGTCCCTATGGAAAATCAAATAGGGTTCCTTACAGACAAACGCCTGAAGTTCTGAAACCCTTCTGGCAGAGGTGACGGGAACTAAAAACAAAGTCTTCCAAGAAAGGAAGCACATGTCACAGCTAGAGGCTGGTTCAAAAGGGGGCAAGGTCAGCTTTTCTAGCATAAAATTCAGGTCCCGGGAGGGACAGGGATTCCAAACCGGAGGTTTCAACTGGAGGATGCCTTTCAGAAAAGTTTTGGCGACCTCCAGTTGAGCCAAAGTTTTGCCCTCCACCGGGAGGTGGTAGGCCGACACCGCAGAGAGATGTGCCTTAATGGAGGAATAACTAAGGCCTGTCTCTGATAAATGTGCGAGATACTCTAACACCTGAGCAGCCAAACACGAAAAGGGATCCCAGCTCTTTGCTAGGGCCCAGATCGAGAATCTTTTCCACTTCATGGCCTAGGTGGATCTGGTAGAAGGTTTTCTGGCTTCTACCAAGATATGCGTGACCTGTGAAGAAACGCCATAGCGAGAGGCCACTATGTCCACAGGTGCCACGCATGAAGGTGGAGAGACTGAAGGCTCTGATGCACCAGGGTGCCCTGCTTCTGAGTCAGAAGGTTGTGAGATAATGGCAGGGGAACCAGAGGTTCTAGCGCCAGATGCTGCAAGAGAGGGAACCAAATCTGGTGAGGCCAGACAGGAGCGATCAGAATCAAATGTGCTCCTTCCTCCTGAAGTTTCCCCAGAACCTTCTGAATGAGAGGAAAGGGAGGAAAAGCGTAAAGAAACCTCCCTGTCCAAGAGAGAGACAGTGCATCTCGCCAAAGAGCACCATGCCCAGGAACGAGCGAGCAAAAGTTGGGTAGTTTTGCGTTGAATGGGGAGGCGAACAGATCTATCTCTGGCTGACCCCATCGAAGAAAGAAATCTTCAACCACCTCTAGCTTTAACTCTCACTAGTGAGCCCTGGCTACTGATCGACTGAGACTGTCTGCCAGGACATTGCTTACGCCTGGAACGTGGACTGCTGTCAAGAAAAGGCTGTGCTGAATCGCCCAGTACCAGACCCTCACTGCTTCTCTTCAGAGAGGGTACAAGCGAGTTCCTTCCTGTCTGTTGATGTACCAGACTGTGGACATGTTGTCCATCTGGATAAGAAGTGATCCTGGTATCAGGAGGGACTGGAACGCCTAGAGGGCATACAGAACTGCTCTGGTCTCCAGAATGTTGATATGGAGCAGAAGCTCCTGGTCGGACCAAGACCCTTGTGCCTTCTGAACCCCCAGATGGGCTCCCCAGCCCAAGTCTGAGGCATCAGTGATAAGGATCTGGGTGGGGATAGGGGAATGAAAAGGAGCACCCCGTTAAAGTTTGGAAAGATCTTGCCACCAGTGAAGATCTCTCTGTAGGCTGCTGGAGATCATGACCTTCTGGTTCATGTAGTCCGTCCTCTGACCCCATTGGACTCGAAGAGACCACTGGGTGACCCTCATGCAAAGTCTGGCCAGAGAGACCGTTGAAATGGCCGCTGCCATCAGTCCCAAGAGACGAAGCATGGCGTGTGCTGGGAATCGACCGAGCCTGGGCCACGAGAGTGGCTTGAGAAACTAAGGTCTCAGCTCGATCTGATGGCAGAAAAGCCTTGCTCTGAACTGTGTCTGGTACTGCTCCAATGAATTGGAGCCATTGTGATGGTACTAGCTGGGACTTGGGCAAATTGACCGTGATATCCAGAAGAGCAAACAAGCTCAGAGTGAAAGAGAGAGACTCTTTCAGGCTGCTCGGAGAGGGCACTGCTCGGAGTCAGTCATCCAGGTACAGGAACATGTAAATGCCCTGGTGGCGAAGAAAAGCTGCAACCACCATTAAACACTTGGTGAACACCCAAGGGGCCAAGGAAAGACCAAAGGGGAGTGCTCAGAATTGAAAATGGTTCTCCTGACGAGTAAAACGGAGGAAGCGGCGGTGGGCCAGAAGGATAGGGATATGCAGGTAAGCATCCTGCATGTCCAGGGAGCACAGCCAAGAATTTGTTTGGAGCAGGGGAAGAAGCCCCTGAAGGGTCAGCATGCAGAATCTTTTGTACTCGACGAAGAGGTTGAACATGCTGAGGTCCAGGATCAGTCTCAGATCACCCATTTTCTTTGGAACTAGGAAGAAGTAGGAGTAAAATCCCCTTCCTAGCTGGTTTTGAGGGACGGGTTCTATGGTCACTTTTAACAGGAGGGTCTGACTCTCCTGGAAGACTATGGGAATCTGATCCTTAGGATAAAAAGACTGTCCCGGAGGATGAGGGGCAGGAATCTCTGTAAACTCTATCCAGTGACCTCGCTGGATGAGTTGTAACACCCATGCCTCTGCGGTGACGAACCTCCCTCCTATCGGTTCCTCCTCTACTGCTGGAGGCAGCGGGAGGAGGGGAAAGGAGTCAGGATGCCGAGGGAAGCTTTTGCCCCGGAGGCTGGCTTAGGGATTTGGCCTGGGGGGGTTTGGGCTCCCGAACCAGGGGCTCGTCACTTGCCTTGACATTTACCCTGGTTTTTATTACATCTCCTGGTGACTAAAAGGCTGCTTCTTCTGCCCGTCCGTACATGGAGCGTACATCCCGGGGCGAGCGCCTGCCTCTTGCAGCCCCAGATTATATCTTTTGGCGTCGCGCCAAAGGACAGAACCCCTAAAAGGGGCGTCCAGGAGGGAGGACTGGATGTCTTGTGCCAAACATGCAATCCTAAGCCAAGAAAGGCGATGGATGCAGATCTCCGTGGCTGCCGCCCTAGCCACTGAGTCTACTGAGTCATACGTTGCACGCAAAGCATGATGACAAGAAGACTTACCCATTCTGACTTCATCCAGTAACTTGTTCGGAGTGACTCATCCTGGACCTCCTGAAGGTCCCTCTCCAGTTTGGAGAGAGAGGCCTTCTGGAAAGCCATCACGTGTGAAACATAGTTGAGGGACCGGATGGCGCAGGAGGAGGAGGAGTAATAAACCTTCCGGCCAAACTGATCCAGCTGCCTAGAGTCCTTGTCAGAAGGTGAGGAACTCAAATGTTTTGGTTGAGCTGACTGGTCGTGGGGGACAGTAATCACCATAAAGTCAGCTTTAGGATGAGCGGTAAGATGTAGAATCCCTTCCAGGGGATAGTAGGTATGATCTGCCTTTCTGGAGACAGCAGGAATGTATGACGGCTGCTGCCAGATAGTAGTCATCAGATCCTCGTGAGGACCCATCCGGGGGGAATGGGTAGGGGATCTTTGGTGGCTAGATCTAAATGTTCTGCCAGTCTCTTACACTGGGGATCCTCTTCTTCGGAAGGCCAGCCTCCTGCTGCCTGAATAGTGTGCAAAAGGTCCCCAAAGGAGGGGTCCTCTGGAGGAGATTTTGGGGATTCCTTGGGTGGTACCTCGACAGGGGACCAAGGGTCCAAAGGGTTGGAGTCAGAGTCCGTGTCGGAGCGCTCAGAACCGCTGGGGATAGTAGGGTCTACCCCAGAGGGGCCTACTGTTAGAGTACCCGCTGTACGTCCTGAGGGTGTCAAAGTGGGAGGGGCCCTAGGTAGGAGGATGTCCCCCACAGACTGCCTTAGCTCCGTGATGAGCTGGGTCCTGGCATCCTGCCACCAAGTGGGTATTGACTCACGATCTGGCAGTGGAAGTGGAGGAGGAGAAGCCTGGGTAGCCTGGGTACTGCGGTTATTGCCAAGAAGGGTATTGCAGTCCTGGATTAGAATAAAGTGTGTACCCAGGGTATCCCAGCGTCGGGTATCCCGGCGACAGAGGCACGTGGTCTGGCATCAGGTGCTGAGGTGCCGACAGTGGGCCGCCCGGCGGTGGTGTATGGGGGTCTGGCCCAGGAAGACCGCCTGGAGGTTCGACTGGACCTACCGGGGGAGGTGCCAAAGGACCACAAGGTGGCGTGGGATCCGGGAGGGCCTCCAACAGTCCCAAGGGAGGAGGCTCCATAGAGGGATCCCTGGCCGGCGAAGAACTCCTGTCCGGAGGCGGCAAATGACCTGGCGAAGGGGGTAATTCCAGGAGGGACCCCAATGAAAGTTCAAAGAGTGATCCTGACGGCACGGACAAGGCAGGATCGGGTGGCAAATCCCTGGGGTGAAGGACCCGGAAGGATGAAGAGTCTGTCTGCAGCACACTCCGTCCAGCATTGGGGGCCACACGGGAGCCCGATGGATGAGTGGAAGGTTTAGGGTGGACAACGGAGGATCCGCTGTCTGACTTATCAAACCTAGCCGGGCTAGAGGAAGCAGGAAGGCCACCACTAGGCTTATCGGTTAAGGCTGCGCACCCGTTGACGGAATCGAGAGGTGACTTATCAGCGGTGCTAGGTGGAGACACAACAGAGACCTGAACAGAGGCTACCCCCGGCTGCCCGCTTTCCTTGGCAGGAGGGGGAGAAGGTGCCTGGCCCAAAGAGGCGGACGGGGTACCTGAAGTAGTACTCCCGGTTTTTAGAGCAGGCCTCCTGCGTGGCGACGGACTCCTGTCCCTAAGCTTCTCCTTCTTCTCTCTTCTCAGGGCCGGCGATGACGACCTTTCCCTCAACTCCTGGAGCTCCTTTTCCATCAACGTCAGCCGCCGGGGAAGGAGATGGGCCTCGAGGGTCTGCTTGCGCCTGGTCCTAGTGGCTTGATTAAAGGCCTGGCAGATAGCACACTCGTCGGAGTTGTGCTTGGGGCCTAGACACAAGAGGCAGTGGGAATGGTCATCCCCGTGCGGGATCTGAGCTCCGCACTTAGAGCACTTCTTCTTTGGACAAGTCAACATACTATTGGTTGAATTAGTGAGGAAAAAAGTTATAATACAAAGAAAAACTTTGACTGATGCGCTGTTCTAACTCATGAGCCGAACGAACTGAGGCGACAGCGGGAAAGAACTGGAGGGCAGGCGCGGGACCGCCCCTTTTATAGTCGGGCCGACGTCGGGGGTGGTCCCCGCTGATGATTGCTATCTACAAGTTTGCCGTTGGAACCTGACGCCAAGGGGCACTGTCCTATATGTGAAGACCTACTGCAGAAACCCTCTTGAAGTAAGATCTGAAGATATTCTACTAAAGTAATTAAAGATAAATAATGAATACTATAAATGAACTGATGGCCATATAGCCTTCTTTTGTTTGTTTATATTTCACTGACTGCACTTATATTACATGCTTGTACCTCCTACATTGTTAATGAGAAAACTGAGGCCATTGGTGGCCACACTAATTGATTGCACTTGGATTTAGTATTTAAATGCATTTTTATGTTGTTTAACCAGCACTGAGGAAGCCCTGGAAGTAGGGTGAAATGTAAGCTGTTTTATGCAGTGCAGATGAACTGCTGCCTTTGTCAATGGTACTGGTAATAAACTGTCTATGATTTAACCAAAGAAGAGTTTGGTATTGCTATTTGAGTGGATGGTGTGTGCATTCGTATTTTGTGTCAGATATCCTGGATTCATTGAATTGCACCACTTGCCTTGTGCTCCACCTCTCTTTCATTTAGTTATGCATGCACTTCAGAGTCCCTACACAGTCATACACACTGGGTACCCAAGCAGGAAGATGGTGGGCTAGCCAGGAACATTGCCTGGGGTAGGCCAGCGTTGCCGCTGGTTGGGGCCCTGTGATAGAAGAAAGCAACATGTACAACACACACTATTTGTAATCCGGAGCCGGAGGGCTCAGTTCGTGACAGAAAAGACAACAAAGCAATCAGATAACAACACTTTAGATTTCGCTGTTGTTTACTCACGATACCCAATACAGGACATAGGCAGGATGAAATCGAGACAGCAGGTGGTTGAACTGGAGTGCCAGAAGAAGCAGGGCCCACACGAATCACTGAGGCGTCGTTCCTGTTCAAAGCGGGAGCAGGAGGCTGATCCCCAGGCAGGTCTCTTGTCGATGGCTTTCTCTGTGCAGCGGGTAGTCTGGCTGGGCCAGTGTGGCAAGGCCCAGGCCCAATGGAAATGAATATGGATTCAGTCCGTGGAAGCTGGAGAGAGCCTTCAGCAAGCAGAACACAGTTCAGTACACAGTGGGGAACCAAATCACGACCCACTAACAGCACACAACACATCTACATGCAAGAAATTCTACTGTACCAGGCAGATTGCTATCCGGTCACAATTACAGAGTCTCTGCATAAACCGAGAGTTCAGAGGTGGCTGGAAATCTTGACAGGCCGATTGCATTCAGCAAATCTTCGGTCTTCTTCAGGTTAAAGCATGGTAACAGTCCAGTGGCTTAAATCGTTCTCACAACTCGGATTCAGTCTGAATCAACTCTATTTTCCATCTCAGGGACAGCAGACAGGCAGGCCAAAACTCAGCCCTTTCACAGTTCTCCCGCACAAATCCACGCAGGAACTGCTGCTTGACTATCTCGAGCTGTTACTCTTTCACTTCCCAACTCAGATCTGAACTAAAACTGCAAGCAGTCTGGGACTTTCCCCAGGATCCAAAAGGTTCGGCTGGCTGATTCCTCTGTCAGTCACAGCAAGAGCTCCCCCTCCAAGTTCATTTAGGTGCCAAAAGCCCAAAACTACAATTCCTACAGAATTTTGCTCCCACAAAGCCTCTGGGGACAGGCTCTATTTTAGAGTCCCCAAAGGTACTGACTGGCCCATTTTAGCAGTCCAGGACCAAGATGGTGGAGATAAACAGAAATGTCCATGCTGCAAAGGAGGCAGGCTAGACAAACTGCAACATCATTACTATTCTAATAAATGTATTTATTTAGTTTTTGTTAACTGGGTTAGGTGCGCTAGCCAAAGTTGACTATTTTCAGGCACGTCTCGGGAGAATACATACATAAAATGAGATGAGATTATACAATACATAGTATATAGCACAGGTACATAGTATATAGTACAGGTAGGTTAGAATACAGATCAAGTCAGACAGTACTCGAGATAATACATATAGCTATACAGAGATGACAAAAGTGACATTAGTACATGTAAATAACTGAAACTGGGCAAAGTGGCAGCTATAAAGACATTTTATAGCAAAGCTTGTTTAGAAGTGCAGCAGTGTCTTGGGTGAAATAGGGTGGTTAGCTGTGAGGCATTAAGTGGGATCAAAGCATATGCAGGGGTCCCGGGATAGGTGGCGATATAGTTATTTTTTGAAGATTGGGTTGGAGTTAGCCTGCCTCAGGGCAGGAGGGAGGGAGTTCCAGGTGGTTGGGGCGGTGTAGTGAAATGCTCCAGAGCTTTTTGAAGTAAGACACCTGGGTATGGTGAGTTGAAATTTGTTTGCCGAGCGTAGTCCGTGGGCAGGTGTCTGTGGTACTAGTAGAGCTGCAAGGGAGGAGGGGGTTTGTTTACGGATTACAGAGTCTGTGAGGGTCCCTAAGGAGTATAGTCGGTAGGCAGTTGGGGAGAGCCAGCCTAGGTCGCTATACAGTGTGCAGTGGTGCTTGAGACGATGGGAAGAGGAGTCATACCGACATATGTTGTTATACGCGACATCCCATTTATGGGGAGCAGTCTTATGGGCATTAGCAAAAGTGGAGACACCATATGCCAGCGCTGGAAGCAGAATACCCTTGGCAATTGCCAATTTGGCAGATGGTGTTAGCAGGTGACAAGTCTTATAGGCGATTCCAAGTTTGGCATTTGTTGCTTTACAGTTTGACTGGATGTGCAGACTGAAATCAAGGGATTTATCAAGGAGGACTCCCAGGTATTTGAAGGATGTGACACAGTCGATGAGAGACCCCCCAGAGTCATGGACTAGGAGGGATTCCTTATAGGCCCTGAGTTTGGGGGCAGTGCCAAACAGCATGGCTTGGGTCTTATTTGTGTTGAGGATGAGCTTATTAGCATTTAGCCATGTTTGCACATTCCTGAAATCCGAGGAGAGGTTTTTGTTAATGATGTTAACTTTGTCAGCGCTGGAGTACAGGACAAGATCATCAGCGTATAAGATAGCTGAGCAGGAGAGTATGGCATAATCTATGCTGTTGATGTATAGCAAGAAAAGAAGGGGTCCCAGGATGGAGCCCTGGGGTACTCCGATGTCAGTGCTGGTCACATCTGAGAGAGCGGAGTTGAATTTAACAAGCTGTAATCTGTTTGATAGGTAGTTGTTAAACCAGTCAACTACTGGGGATGAGAAGTTAAGTCTATGCAGGGTTGAGAGAAGCAGGGGATGATCAACAAGATCGAAAGCTTTGGTAAGATCGATAAATATTGCTCCAGTGAGTAGGCCTTTGTCCATGTTGCAGAGTACATCGGTGGAGAATTTGAGAAGAGTGGTTGAGATACTGTGCCCTTTTCTGAAACCATTCTGAGTGTCTGAGAGAAGGTTGTTCTTTGTGAGATAGTCAATGGTTTGGGTTGCAACAAGCTTCTCCAGTAGCTTGCTTAGCACAGAGAGGATGGCTATGGGCCTGTAGTTGTTGATATCCTTTGGGTCTCCTTTTTTTAAGGATAGGCGTAACTCGGGCAATCTTCCAGAGATCTGGGACAACACCAAGACAGAGTGAAAATCTTCGCCACTGGTAAGGCAATCAGTGGTGCCACTAGCTTCAGGAGTCGTGGCTCGAGTGAATCTGAGCCGGGGCTAGTGTTGTCGGATATGTTTTGCAATAGCCTTTGGACCTCAGATCTAGATATAGCTTTAAAGTGGAAAGGGAGGGGGTAGTAGTTAGTTGGCAGTGGTCAGCACCAGATACAGATCTCTGGGTTGTGCAGTAAGGCTGAGATGCTGTGGGAGGTGAAGCGAAGGACGAGGTGTACTGAGACAGGTCCGTGAATAATCTTTTAAAGGCATTTGCTATAGTGTTCGAGTCATTGCAATGTACACCATTTAGGATCATATCCCCTGGGGTCGATGACTGGGTAGCCCCAAGAACGGTCTTGATGTGTGTCCAGTATTTTCTAGGGTCACCAGCAGAGTTTGTGAGCAGTTCCTTGCAGTAGATGCTCTTTGCTGTTCTGATTTGTTTTTTACAGGCGCTTCCGAGAGGCCCTGTAGGTATTGCAATCCTCCAGTAGTCTGGACACTTTATACTTCTTCCAGAGTTTGTCCCGTGTGCGCAGGTTAGCCAGCAGGTCCTTGTGTAGCCATCTTGTTTGTTTACCCCTGACCCTTTTGGTGACCTTCGGGGTATGTTTATCCTGAAGTGCTGTGAAATTATCAATGAAGATATCAAGGGCTATTTGAACATCATGGGAGTGATAGATGTCGGACCAGCTGATACAGGATACATCACAGAGGAAAGCCTCCAGGTCCAGTTTGGCAAAGTTGGCAATTGTGATGTAGCGTGGAGGGGGTTGGGGAGCAGTCTCCGGGCTCCATACACAGAAAGTGGGGGAGTGGTCTGCGATAGCATCTGCCAAGATGCCTGCAGTTTGCACATGCTCAAGGCGATTCACCAGTACCCAGTCTATGAGGGTGGAGGTAGTTAGAGAAGGGGGTGGTTCTAGTGGGTTCAGTTAAGATCTGGTGCAGGTTATAGCTCTGCGTTAGTGTCAGCAGTGTGCTGTGAGTTGGTCCCAGCCAGTTTAGGTTAAAGTCACCTAAGACTATGACCTTGTTTTGCTTGGCATTTGTGATGGTTTGATTAAGTGAATCCTGAAGACCTGTGATACCTCCAGTGGGTGGGTTGTAGGCACAGATAATGTGGAGTTTTTTTGCACCAAGGGCAATGGTTGTGTGTAGGGACACACAGACTAAGGGTGAGCCAGTGGGTGGGCAGAACATAACATCAAGATGTTTTTTATAGAGGATAGCGCCGCCCTCCATATTTTGGGGGAAGGCCTATCTCTCCGTATCAAGGAATAATTGGGTAAGGAACATAAGGAATTTGGAATGTGAGGCTTGAGCCATGTTTCAGATAGACACAGTAGGTCAGGATTGTACACTTTCGTCCATGCCCCGAGATCAGCAAAGTGCCTGGCAATGCTCCTAATATTCATATGGGCAATGAGAAGCCCTTTTCCTGAGACAGCCGATAGGTCAGTGGGAGAGTGGTGGACACAGAGGCCAGGATTAAGTTCTACGTCCCCTGACAATAGGATGATAAGGAGTAGGAGAAACCACAGTTTAATAGTGTGGAATGGGAGATGAACCAGTTGTGTCATTTTGTATTTTCTGAGCATACGAAACGAGTTGTAGGTACAACCCTTCAGAAGGATAAGGGTGGTGTACGCACACACACATGTTGTGTTTTGGCAATTTGGTTGGAGAAAGTAAAGTCATTGTGTTGTGAGGTATTCTCTCCATAGTGGCTGTTGACTGGAACAGAAGTAGACACCCCATGTAAGCATAATAGCAGTATCAGAAGCAGGATTCGTCCTCCCAATCTATGAGTTGCCAGTTTTGGCAGGAGACTGCAAATGTTTACTGTAGCAAGGATGAGTGTTCCTGAGTGACTCATGGTGAGCTACTGTGGACCAGAAAACTGATTGTTACTGTAGATCAAAGACCTAGAAAGTGTTAAATTCCTGAGGGTGATGAACATTAGCCTAGGGCATATGCAGGATGTAAAAATCCTTTGTTAGAATCTTCCCTTTGTTCTCCAAAACAGCTGTGAATAGACCTCAAAGACAAGCACACATCCTTTAAGAAAGTCAGACGGATCCAAACAAGTGCATCTTCTAACAGAGTTCCCTCTGCACTAACAGCGATGGCAGAACGGAGCGACCATTTGGCAGTCTGGGCGGGACTCGAGCATAGAAACACTCAGCCCCCTCCCAGATTAATTATGACTGCAATCCAGGCAGCCCTTAAAGAGACAGTACACAGAGGCTATACAGACAGATTACAGTATTAGCTGTAAGTCCATTGGTCCACACTGTGAACCAATGGGCTTGTAGTTCATACTGCAGTAGTCATTCACAAATATGTGAATGAAGTAATTCATTCATTCACATATTTGTGAATGATTATTACAGTATGCACTGCAAGCCCAATGGGCTTCCAGCTGATACTGTCACTTGTCATTCAGCAGGCAGCTGCGGAGGTATGCGGGTGGGTTTGCTGCTGCCTGCCAAAGACGGGGGAAGGGAGCTGGATGGGTAAGGGGTCCTGTGTGGGTGGGGGGGTGCCACTGGACCACCAGGGAATTATTTACATCACTTTTATGGGCGATCATGGATACGGGCAGGTGTGGGGGTGCCACTAGACTACCAGGGAATGATTACGATTTTATTTTATGGGGATCGCAGCTATGGGCAGGGTGGGGGGTGCCACTAGACTACCAGGGAATGCTTAAACTTCTATTTTACGGGCAACGCAGCTATGGGAGGTGTGGGGGAACCACTAGACTACTAGGGCAGTTTTCAACATTCATTTCTCGGCGACCGGGGCTACGGAAGGGAGGGGGGTTCCAGCAGACAACCAGGGCAGTTGTCAACACTTAGTTCTTGGAGATCAGGGCTACGGGAGGAAGGGGGTACCACTGGACCACCAGGGACATATGTGAGTGCTTGTGCACAGTGTTCGGGGCGGGGTACCACCCACAGCTGGCAGCTGCTGTGTTGCGCACTGCAGTACAGCAGCATGCCTGTGGGTGGCTGGCACTTGAGTCATTTTTTACGGGCTCAACTTTGAGCCCAGGTATGTGGTGCATCTCACGGTTGTGCAGGCATATGCGCCGCACATCCCAGGCTGAATATCGGGATGTGGCACATATGCATGGGCATGCCCCTTGGAGATGCGCCGCATACATTAATTTTGCACCCCGGCGCATCAGGACTTGCGCTGCTTAGGTCCCTCCTTTGAATACTGCCCCTGGGAGCATTTCTGGGGTTGCGCTGGTGCAACTCAGTTGCACCAGGTGCAACCCCTTTGAATATCTGACCCCCAATGTACAAGTGTGTGCCCTTCTTCTGCCCAAACATTGTGCACCTGGCTTAAGATTTTTCACTGGCACTGAACTTGCCCTTCCTGCCACTAGATGTACCAAAACAAAACCAAAAGCCATGCACACACTTCTCTTAAAATGCCGCTGATTTCTTCATTAACCAAGTGCCCACAGCAGAAATACAGCACACACAATTGACAAGTAAAATTTCTTTTATTTTTACCTTGTTAGAATTGTGCAGAGCCATAACAGTCATAAAATCTAGGAGCAACTGATCACTGAGGCCCCCTATATAATGCCTCACAACTTCATCAGAGGGTCACAACACGCCTTGGTAGTCGTGAGTTTTGCCACTGGTGGGCCTCGTTGTTGGAACTCACTATCCATTCGGAAGAAAACTTGTCAAGGTATCTTGCCATCAATTAAGTGGACTGCATCTTGGTGTCCTGAGAGTACACTTTTTATGTCAGGGATGTTAACAAGTTGACGCACACCTGACCCAGTAACCATTATCAATATCCTAACCATCTCAGATCTTTTAGGAAAGAGTGTGAAACAAAAATGCTTTAAAAAAAATAAAAATGATACAGACAGGGAAAAGGAAACAACTAAATAAAACAACTAATAAAAACTAAACAAGGGATGAGGAAAGAGCACTTTGTGAGCACATCCTATTGCCCCCAGGCAATCAATTTTCTTTGAAGGCAAGTATAAAAAACTGCTGACAGCATTGTAAAGAATGAGGCACGTGCAACTTCAGCTAAAGTCATGGTTGGACAAATGCTAAGTTTTGACTTTAGTACCCTTACCCTCACCTAAAGATACCAGCCCCCAAAGGGGTAGGCAGTTCACGTAACCCTAAAGAACAAAAATTCCTGAGCCAGGCTGCCTACCATGTTGCCATTGGCAAAGGGAAGCAAGGTGATAATCATGCCCTACTGCTGTCTGATGCCCGAAAGGCACTGGTCCACGACACTCAGATACCTATTCGTACTGTAAATATGCACTTGACATCATCGGATTACGCGGCATTCTATTTCTGTGAGCGCCAAGCCCAATTCACATGGGCACACCACCTAATTCAACAACCATCTATGTGTACTTCTAACCAGTCAGATAGGCCACATAAACTGCACAAGATAGCACACTATCAATGATGTGACTGAGTTTTAATTCAGTGATCAAAGTCCATCGATTACCTCGCTGGCTCACAACCACATGTGAAACAAAGGTACTTTGCCTTGATAGCTAGTTGGCTTATGCAGTTCATAGCTGCTTTGTTAACGTGTATCCCACATCAAAGAACATTCAGTTGATTCAACAAGATGTAATGCAGGTGCAGTTCACATGCCTAGGTCTAACTGCATGAACACAACCCATAATCAATTGAGCTGCATGTGATTTTAATGGGTTCCATATTGATGCAAATGAATTAACTGAATACAAACTGATGTGAGTATCTGCAAACACAGCCTGCCAAATGGTCAACGGAAGTTAAAACTCACATGAAAAACAGAAACGAAATGTGGCATAGAGAAAAAAAAATCTGTAGCAGTAATAGTAATAGAACAGTGAAGCTCGGTGAATGCTCCATAGTGGAACAGAAATCTCATCATAGCACTGTCCAGATGTGTTCAGAAGACATGACATAATGACTGAAAACAGAGAAAATGTTGGGTAAGAAGAAGGCTGAACAGGCAAATTTTCTGCCCATACATATCAGTAACTACAGAAGAAGGAACTAAAACATAGGCACCACCATGAGCAGATCTCATTGAGGGAGTCAGATAGAATGTGGTACATTACGAGTCTTATCAAGCTGTAGGTCTATGTGTGTGTGTATGTATGTGTGTATATATGTATTCACTGAAAAAAATGCGTCAATGCACCAGTTAGGGTTCAACTTAAAGCAACAAAAGTAGGGAAATGTGGTGTTAGGGTTTCCAACCCTAAATCCCCAACCCACCCCCAGCAGCAAAAGAACAAGCCTACACAAGCAACCACAGACAGCCATCATCAATAAGACAAGCAACATGCAACTGTTTCCAGATGACACAAATGCAGTAGCATTGATGAGCTACCTTTGTTGATTTGTATCTGCGACATGCACACTGCCAGACATACACACTCACTTGTCGCTGCAGATGGAAATCCGGGCTATTCCAATCATAATACTGCTTCTGTGTACAGAAGCACAGACCCCTGTAGCCACACATATAAATCCATGATACCCAAATTACAAGAGTTCTTTTGTCTGCAGAAGCGCACACACCTATGAGGGCAGCGCCTCTGTAGCCTCAGGTACTCATGCACACAGTAATACATACACACATTTGATGGGCCTGCACTTCTGCAGCCGCAGGTGTAAGACATACACACTGACCTCTGGCTGCAGAAGCACGGCAGCCACAAAATCCACAATATCAACACTGCAACAGTACTTCTGTCTTCAGAAGCGCAGGCCCCTGAGGGGCCTGCACCTCTTCTCCCACAAGTATAAGTTATACCGTGCCGACTTCTGGCTCCAGAACGGCAAGCGCCTGTGGGGCTTGCTGTTACGCAGATAGAAGTACTGTTGCAATCTGGGTATCATGGCTTCAACAGCAGATCTAGAAACTGTTCAAGGGGGTAGCAGGTTTTCAGTTACATAGCTTCGTCTAGAAAACCATACAGTAGCGGATCATGCTATCTAGTGAGGTAGCACATACAGCGTGCATGAGTACTTCAGTCTACAACGGTGTAGGCCCCATGGGACCTTCTGTCTGAAGAACACGCTGTATCTGAGTGTGACAGGGTAGAATAGGGCCCCTGTCCCAGTTAATATGGCGAAAGTGTTTAAATGCAAGGATCTTTATGTTTTATTCCTTCTCTGTCTGTTCGTGCAACTAAATTTTCCTGTGAGACCTCAGACTTGATCAACTCGAACAGTCTCGCAGTTCTTTGCCTCTCACTGTCTTTTAGTCCTCTCTTGCTGTTTTTTTCTCCCTTGCAAATCACTGTATGGAAATGAAACTGATACTGGGATGTCTTTTGTTCAGAAAATTAGTTACTGTTGAAATGTATACATTTATAATTTGAGATGACTGCAAAAAGCTGTTGGAAACTAGAGGTTACCTTAGTGCAAATCTTTGAACCTTTTGCAAAAGCTGTGCAAAAGGGGGCCTCAGCAAGCAGACAGTGTTCTAGCAGCTCCTGCCTGATATTTACAAAAACAGGATGCTTGCTAAGAATTGGGGTTTAAAGGACTTATAAAGGAGCTAAGCTGCAACTGCTGAAGAAAAAGGGACACAGAGACTGAAGAAAAACTCTGATGAATGAAGGAGGGACTTGGCAAGGTTGGAGGAATGGTCAGACACATGGCAACTTGGATTCAATGCAAAGAAGTGCAAAGTAATGCACCTGGGAAACAAAAACCCAGGAGAAGAGTACACAATAGCAGGGGAGGTACTAACAACAACAAAAATGGAAAGGGATCTGGGGGTAGTCATATCAGATGACCTAAAGGTGGGTAAGCAATGTGAGAAGTCGGTAAGGAGAGCCAGGGGGATACTGGGATGCATAGGAAGGGGCATCACAAGTAGAAAAAGGGAAGTGGTTATCCCTCTATACAGACAGTTGGTGAGACCCCATCTGGAGTACTGTGTGCAGTTTTGGAGACCTCATCTACGCAAGGACATAGACTGGATGGAAGCAGTCCAGAGGAGGGCAACTGAAATGGTGCAGGGTCTGCAGCAGAAACCATATGAACAGAGACTGAGAGCTTAATATGTATACCCTTGATGAAAGGAGGGACGAGGGGACATGATAGAAACTTTCAAGTACCTCAAGGGAATCAACAAAGTCCAGGAAGGTAGCATCTTTCAGAAAAAGAGATGTGTAAGAACAAGGCGGCACAATTTAAAAATAGAGGGGGGATGGCTCAGGGGTAATGTGAGGAAATTTTTTTTTCACAGAGAGAGAGTGGTGGATACATGGAACCGCCTTCCTGGGGAGGTCGTTGGGTCTAAAACAGTGGGGGTATTCAAACATGCATGGAACATGCATAAGGCAATTATAGTTGGGGGTTGCAGGAAGTAGGTTGTTGGTTAATTAGAATCTGCAGCTTATCCAGTAGGTAGGGAAATGGGCAGACTGGGTGGGCCAAGTG
The DNA here is from genome assembly GCA_016271365.2 of Neoceratodus forsteri. Classification (NCBI taxonomy): domain Eukaryota; kingdom Metazoa; phylum Chordata; order Ceratodontiformes; family Ceratodontidae; genus Neoceratodus; species Neoceratodus forsteri. Next base: position 1,270,903,298 of record CM057450.1, on the reverse strand, counting down.
GTCCTTATCTGCCGTCAAAGTCTATGTTTCTATGTTATTTTGCCTTTGTAAACAGTTACACTGAACAAGTTTATTTTTTTATGTTACTGCTAGTGTAAATAAATATTTCTGGTAAATTCTACAACTGCTCCTGGTTTTTCTTATGCTTACTGACCTGTGCCTCAGTGACACAGACACACACACACACAGATGTGGCTGCATATACAAATTTATGAAGGCAGCACATCAGTACTGCTGCATTTGTGTCATCTGGAAACAGCTACACATTGCTTGTCTTACCTGGTGATATGCATCTGCGGTTGCCTGTGTGGACTTCTCCTTTTTTTGCTTGTAGGGATGGGTAGTTAGGGTTGGAAACCCTAATGTCACATTTTCCTAATTTTGTTGCTTTAAGTTGAACACTAACTGGTGCATTAACACAGTTTTTTGCAATGAATTTCCTTTCTTTCTGAGTCAGTATCCTGGCATCAGACTATATAAATATAAGACATAATCTCACCAGAACTGCTCTTGGAACTCCCCACAGGATAAGCTGATTGCCCACCGATTGATGCTACTGCCCAGAGCCTCGAATATCTCATGCACACGGCAATGGACCTACACAGTATTACACAGATAGATAGACAGACAGACAGATGAGAGAGGGAAAGATGATTGCCATTGCTGGTTCACTGCAGCAACTGAAGCCGGCAGTACGACTCCAGCTGCGGCTTCACAAGTTAAACAAGAACCGCTGTTCTCATACGAAGAACACAGGTGAACAGCTCCTCTCACTAAGCTGGGCACCCTGGATCTTGGGGTGCCCAGAAAAGGTATTTCTGGAGGTTGTTTTAAAAAACAAACACGAGAATGTAGCTAAACATGTCCTGTTTAGCTAAGTTTAGGTGTTTGCTTTTTAAAAATGCACAATTTTAATGAATTTTTCATGTTTGGTGTTTTTTTTTTTTTTTAGTTCCGGGGAAACGAGGGAGGTCGTCATGACACAAAAAAAAATGTCATGTTCTGAGAACCAAGTGGTGAGAAACCAAAAATGGGTCTCACAACACAGAAGAAAAAATTACTTAAGACAGTAATGTTGTTTCTTCCAGGGGATCCCTCATTATGCTCGACTTATGCAGGTTGCCATCTGGGTTAAGCTGCCCTGGAGACAGAATTTATGCTAACGATAGAATGGCATTAGCCAATCAGGTTGTAGTTGAAAACTGCTGCCTGTAGGTGCTGTTGTCAGTCAGATTCATTTCGAAGCCTGAGGGGCAAAAGGCCCCTAACCATATTCTATAACTATGAAAAAAAAAAAAGAAGACAGGAACAAACTGCCTATAAACGAACTATATATACAATTCTCCACTGTGACACATCACACATGTTGTGGCCCTTCAGCAAGAAATCTGGCCTGTGGCAGGGACTGCAGGACTGATTACTGCAAGGTTATCGGAGGGGAGGTCAGGTGAGAGGTCAAGCATACTGAGGGATCCCCTGGAAGAAACATCACTATGGTAATTTTTTTTTTCTCACCCCAGGAATCCCTCGGTATGCTTGACTTATGCAGATTATAAAGCAGTGCTGTTGGGAGGAGGGAACAGAACCTGCTTTGGGAAAAAGTTGTGCAGGACCGCAAATCTGGCATCTGATCTGGACTGTACATCTAAGCAGTAGTACTTTGTGAAGGTGTGTACAGTCCTCCAAGTAGCTTCTTTGCAGATGTTGAGTAGGAATATGTCCCTCGTTGCTGTCACTGAGGCTGCAGTGCCCCTAGTGGAGTGGGCCATGAGGCCTTGAGGTGGTTGTCTGGTAGGCCTACTGCAGCAGAACTGGATGCAAGATACTATCCAGCTAAAGACAGTTCTTTTAGAAGCTGGTCCACCTCGCTATAGGTGAGGAACAGTTGGGTGTGAGAGGATCTGAGCTGCTTGGTGTGCTCTAGGTAGTAAGTCCGTGCCCTTTTGACATCCAGGCTGTGGAGCCTGTGCTCACCAGGAGTGGATTTGTCTGTAAAAAAGACAGGGAGACTTATAAATTGGTTTTGGGTGAAATTCAGACACTTTGGGAAGACATTTCCTGTTAGTCCTAAGAACTACTTTATCCCTCTGGGAAACAATGCAGTTAGGTTCTGAACAGAGAGCTTGCAGCTCTGATATCCTCCTAGCTGATGTGACAGCCACCAGGAATACTGTTTTCTAGGTGACATACTTTAAGCCTGCTGTAGCCATAGGTTCAAATGGGGACTCCATTAGCTTGGCTATACACAGATTCAGGTCCAAGGGAGAAACAGGCTCCCTAAGTGGGTTGAAAGGGCAGCAGACCTTTAAAGAATTTTTTGAAACTGGGATGAGAAAATAACAGTTACGTAAGAACTTACCGTAACAGCAGATCTTCGAGAGAGGTTCCTGCAGTAGGTCTTCACATATAGGACTGCGCCCCCTGGCGTCAGGACCACACGTCAAACTTCTAGCTAGCAATCCATAGCATGGGTCCGCCCCTGGTGTCACATGACGGGCCGTCAGCGTGACACTATATAGGAGGTGGTCCCCACGGCCACCCTCGAGTTCTCCCACCGGAAGACTCCTGGAAGGGGGACAGGAGAAAGAAGAATACTCCTTGAGCCCAGAGCTGTTGAGAATTATCCTGGAACAGGAAAGGAACACAGGAGCTGGGGGAAGGTGGGAGGGAAAGAGGTGACCTACTGCAGGAACCTCTCTCGAAGATCTACTGTTATGGTAAGTTCTTATGTAACCGTAATATCTTACTTTGAGAGGGTTCCTGCAGTAGGTCTTCACATACAGGACTGAATACCAAGCAGTCAAGAAAATGGATAGTCAGAGACTGAGCCCAGGAGGCGGAAAGGTCTACCAACAAGGATCCTGATTAGGAGAAGAGGCCTTGCAGGACGGCAAGCCCAAAACCAGCCCTGCACCTACAAGTGATGTCCAGACTGTAATGCTTGGTGGAAGTATGGACAGAAGTCCAAGTGGCCGCAGTGCAGATATCAGAAGCAGACACATTCCTTAAAAAGGCCATGAAGCTGCCATGCCGTGAGTAGAATGGCCTTTCACTCCCCCCGTAAGGGGTTTCTCGTGCTTCTGATAAATGAACGAGATGCAATTAGCCAACCATTTGGATAGGCACTGCTTAGAAATGGCTGTGCCCCGTTTGGGTGCAAAGGCTACGAGCAACTGGTCAGACTTGCGCATCTCCTTAGTCCATGAAACATAATATCTCAGAATCCTGTACACATCCAGAGTGTGCAAGAGGTGTTCCCCCCATTGGAATATTCAGGGTAATAAACCGGCAATTGAATATCTTGGTTCAAAGTAAATTCGGATACCACTTTTGGTAGAAAAGAGGGGTTAGTCTGAAGAGCCACCCTGTCTCTGTGGAAAATTAAATAAGGCTCCTTGCAAACGAGAGCCTGAAGGTCTGAAATCCTTGCAGCTGAAGTAATAGCAACCAAAAAGAGCGCTTTCCAAGACGAATAGTGCATGTCACAACTTGCTGCCGGTTCAAAAGCAGGGTAAAGTAAGTTTCTCTAAAACAAACTTTAAGTCCCGGGGGGAAACGGACTACCGACTGGAGATTTTAAGTGGAGGATCCCCGTAAGAAAGGATTTTGAGACCTCTAACTGTGTGAGGTTTTTGCCATCCACCGGAAGGTTATAGGCAGAAGTCACCAAAAGATGGACCTTCAGGGAGGAATGACTGAGGCCCAAATCAGATAAATGCAAGAGGTACTCTAGCACCTGGAGCGCTGATCAAGAGAAAAGGTCCAGACCCCTGGCCGTCGTCCATATGGTGAATCTCGTCCACTTCATTGCATATGTAGTTCTGGTGGAAGGCTTTCTGGCCTCCACCAGGACTTGGACGACTCGTGAAGAGACACCAAAATGCGAGATAACTACATCCAGAGGTGCCAAGCGTGTAAGTGAAGAGATTTGAGGCTCAGATGCACCAGACTGCCCTGCTCCTGCGTCAGAAGGTCATGAAGGAGAGGCACATGAATTGGGGGTTCCAATTCCAGCTTCTGTAGCAGGGGGAACCAAATTTGCCGAGGCCAGAGGGGAGTAACGAGAATCTTGCGAGCTCCCTCCTCTTGATGCTTCAGCAGTACCTTCTGCAGAATGGAAAGGGGGGGGAAGCATACAGAAACTTCCCTGTCCAACAGAGAGACAGCGCGCCTCACCAAAAAAACACCACGCCTGGGAACGAGTGAGCAAAAGTTGGGTAGTTTTGCGTTGGATGGGGAGTCAGATCTTCCACTACCTCCTGCCTTGGTTTCCACTCAGCCCACGCGATGGTGCGGCTAAGACTGTCCACCAGGATATTGTGAACGATTATTAAATACAGTAGCTCCTGCCAAAATATTAGTCCACGTCCCCTGGCGCAGTGCCCCACCAATAGAGACTTAGCTCGTGATCCCCCTCTTCTCTATCCAGCCTACGGGATCCAACTCTCAGGGCCTCGCCTTACTAAAATGCATAGGCTCTCCTTGGCTGTGCCTTCACCACTAAATATCTTTAATGCTATCAAATTTGGGTCGACCTGGATTGAAAGCTACTGATAAGCTGCATTAATCCAGCAACTCCACTGGCCCCTGGGCTAACTGAGTGGCCTTTTGAGGTACCATCATGTCGGGCCCTATATGGCTCCTTTACTGCCCTTCTTCTGCTGATACCAGCTGCCCAGCATTGGACACCTGAACTACCATCATGTTTGGTCTATAACGCACCTTGTGCTGTATACCACAAGACAACTTATCCTTTAATTGCCTCCGTGATTCCAAGTACCAGTACCTCAACCTTGCTCTTGGACCACACATACCAGTAGTACTTATAACACTCCCCACCACAAGGCCCACCTCCCACCACACAGACTTCTATCTCCTCCTGCCTATTGTAGGGGTACTAGCTCTTGCTACAACAGATCAGCTCTTCTATAGTGGCTACTTTCCAGTCCCTAAAACATCAGATCTACTAGACGGAGAAAGGCAGGAATTAAGCTTATAATTAGCGCCTTAGAAAATCCTACTTATCCTCCTGCTTTGTTCAGGCAACGAGAACTCAACCCTGGCCTGCCAGAAGCTATTGCTTTGCCAGCAGAACTAGCAAATTTAAAAGGAATAAGCTTTTGCATATTAACGTATGTAGCCTCCTTAAAAAAGATAACCTTAATACAAACCTGGTAACTATACCTCTCCTGACATACTTGTGATTTCCAAAACTTGGCTTAGACCCAGCACCACTGATAGAGAAGTAAACATACCCAACTATGCCTTGTTCAGAGCTGATAGGCATGCCAGAGGAGGAGGGTAGCTATCTACGTTAAAGACAAATTTTCTGCCTCTGCTTATCCTCGGCATCTGTCGCCAGCGAATTCAATGCCTAATTCTCAAAGTGGAAATCACACAGACTACTGCACTCATGTAATAGGATGCTACAGACCACCGCCTGCTGGCCTACAGCTTGTGTCATATCTAAGTGACAAGTTGGGACAGGGGCTGCCAGAAACTATTACTTTAGGAGACCTCAACTTTGACTGGCTCTCTAACACAGCTGCCCCCCTTGCATCCTTCTGTGATGAACATGGGCTGACGCAACTTATTACTGAACCAACACGCCCAAACGTGAAGAACCCCAGTAAAAGTACACTTTTGGATGTGCTAACTGTGAGCAAACCTCATCTCTTCTCCCACGCTGATGTCTTCTTCTCAGACGCCAGTGACCATTGTTTTATTGCGGGAGTAAGATCCACCAACAACCCAGCACCCATCAGCAAGTTCTCTATGAAGAGATCCAGGCGCAACTTCAATGAACATGCCTACCTAAACGAGCTTAAGCATTCCCCTGAGTGGCAAGATTTCTACCTGGCCAAAACGACACGTCAGCTTACAATATCTTCCACAACATTCTATCAAGAGCCCTTAATAATATGCTCCCCTTATTAAAGTTCGAACTAGGACCAAAACCTGTAAATGGTTCACCCTCAGATCAAGTCCTTGCTTCTAGAAAGAGATAAGCTCTGGAAAAAGCACGCAGACTGAACACTGCAGAGGATTGGAACCAGTTCAGGAGACTACGTAAATTGTGTGTACCAAACAATCAGAGAATCAAGGCCACCTTCTTCAACCGAACTCGACTCTGCCAACAAAGAGCCCAATCAAGCTCTGGAACACAATCAGTGATCTGCTAGGCCACTCCCCAGGAAATTCACTCCGACCAAGATTACCTCTGGCAACTTGACTATAACCGAAAAGATGGATATACTTGACGCATTCAATAACCACTTTGCTACTGCAGGCATGGCATTTGATAACTCCCCTGCAAACATACTTCGCTTCCAGACTGCCAGCCAACTGCCTGAAACTCCGATAGCTTCGCCGCCTTTCTCACTTCAACCTGCCACACTGAAAGAGGTAGAGGACCTTTTGCTTCAGTTGGATACTAGAAAAAGTGCTGGGGCCGACTCCCTTGACCCTTACTTCCTAAAAATTGCCTACCACGTACTAGCGATACCCGTCACCCACCTTTTTAACTTATCCCTGTCTCAGGGCACCTTACCACCTATATGGAAGACAGCACATGTCATACCACTGTTCAAATCAGGTGACCGTGGCGATCTCAGTAACTACAGGCCAATTTCCCTCCTTCCGGTCCTGTCCAAGCTCCTACAGAAAATTGTAAATGCACAGCTGAGGACTCACCTTGAGTCTAGGAACTGCTAAACCTTATGCAGTCCGGATTCAGAGCTAAACATAGTACTATCTCAGCCCTCGCCAAAGTTACTAACGACTGGCAGCGTAATCTTGAGAGCAAAACTTTATTTGTGCTGTTTTCCTTGATCTAAGCAAGGCTTTCGACACCGTCAACCATAGTCTGCTCCTCTCCGCCCTTCAAACCATAGGTGTGGACCCCTCCTCTCTGCGTTGGTTCACTGACTATCTTACAGGGCGCCTTCAACAAGTTAAAGCCGAAGGAGGCCTGTCCCCTTAAAACTCTGCAAGAGGGTACCTCAAGGTTCTATATTAGGGCCCTTACTTTTGCAATCTACATTAATAACATCGACTACTGTATAAAAGAAGCCAACATCCATCTGTTTGCAGATGATACAGTTCTCACGTGAGTCGCCAACACCTGAAGCTGCCTGCAATGAACTACAGTCAGAATTCAACCTTTGCAAAGCCAACTCCTCCAAAAAGCTACTCCTTAATGCCAAAAACTAAAGCGATGGTCCTCTCCTTTTATCCGTATAGCTAACCCTGTGTCCAGTGGGACAGTTCCCAAATTACCACAGTTCTAGGTGAAAAACTAGAATTTGTTACAAAATTCAAGTATCTGGGAGTTTGATAGACCAAAGACTCTCCTTCATTGAACATATCAAGGACTTGCATAAACGACTGCAAAGGCTTGGACTGTTTTTAGAATCAGCCATTTCTCACCAGAGATGCCAAGAAACAACTGGTCCAATCCATTTTCCTATCATTGGTTGATTACGCTGATTTCCTCTACAGCCAATGCCCCAACTCTTACATGGCTAAACTGGACACACTTACCATCGAGCACTGAGGTTTATAACGGGACTCCCTTCGACACACATCACTGCACCCTATATGCGGCAGTGGGATGGACATCACTAAAGTTCAGGCGCCACAGAACGCCGCCTCTGGACCTATAGAGCCATCTCTAATAAACTGCCTTACTATATCTCCTGCTGTCTTCCCTGAGTATAATTGGAAATATCCGTTAAGAAGTTACTCAGCTATTACATTAAAGTACCCAAAGCAAAATCCCGCTTCGGCAGGGCAGCCATAAGCTTCATGCTACCTACCTTATGGAACGATCTACAAAAAACCCTCAAATTAAGCACTCTAATCGGTATACATGCTTTCAAGATGCTTTATTTCTGTACAATCAGAGAAGTATGTAACTGCTTCACCCACTTGGACCCAGTACCGGTGTCTGCACTGGTATATAGCCACGCCTAGACCCAATTTTAAGTACTGACCCCCCCAGCTTGCTCCTCACCAGCCTAATTGTTCTCTCTCTTATCCCCCTGTCTTATCAACACTAGGCCCATCCATCCCCTTATTCTTCCTTTCCCAACCTCGGATAGGAGCTCACTACCCTGGGTTGTGACATCCTACCATGCCCCGTACTTTATAGCATTCAATCCTGGGGTTTACACACACTCCTTTTCTCCATCCACCTTCTCTACATCCAGCTTTACCAACTCCTTTCTGTGCACCGTGCCCTCCTAGCCTTTCTCCCCCTACTTCCCTCCCTCTCTTCCCCCCTACCTTCACCTCTACCTGGTGTATATTTTTATTTTTTTCTTTCGTTACTTCCTCCTGCAACCTTAGATAACCTGCTTTATCTTCCTATAGACACTTCTATGTATGTAAATACCGTGTAATCTGTACAATATCTGTATAATTCTATGTACATATGAACTTCTTTTTCTTCCTCTCTGTAAAGAGTATTATCTGTCTTGCCTTGTAAATACCTGTGTTGACCTGTATATACAATTGTTCATGCTCCACCCAGGTCCATCTTGCAAATGAGCTTCTGCTCAATGATGAACGCCTGGTTAAATAAAGACTTGAGACTTGAGAATAGGCCATGCTGAACTGCTCAGTACCACACCCGTATCACCTCCCTGCAGAGGGGGTACAATCGGGTGCCTTCCTGTTTATTTATGTACCAGACTGTGGCCGTGTTGTCGGTCTGGATCAGGAGTGTTCCCGAGCTAAAGAGGGTCTGGAACGCCTGGCGAGTGTTGAGCACTGCTCTCATCTCCAGAACATTTATGTGCAGATGTACTTCTTGTGGAGATCACCTCCCCTGAGTTCGGTGGTCCCCTAGGTGGGTTCCCCAACCTCGACCCGAGGCGTTTGTCGTGAGGGTCATGGAAGAAGGAAGGTGGTGAAAGGGGCCCCCAAGGAGAGGTTGGACAACTCCTGCCACCAGACAAGATCCCTCTTCATGCTGCTGGAGACCAAGACCCTGTGGTCCAGGTCATCAGAGTGTTGATCCCACTGGACCCCGAGTGCCCACTGGGACACCTCACGTGCAGTCTGGCCAACGGAACTCTGGGAATGGCCACCACCATTAATCCCAACAGATGGAGAACAGAGCAGGCTGTGGTCCAATGAGAGTTTGTCACAGAAAGGACTTGCTGTTTCAGGGTTTCTGCTCTGTCCTGAGGTAGGAAGACCCTGCCCTGGACCGTATCCAGCACTACTCCAATAAACTGGAGGTGCTGAGAGGGTGAATGGTGTGATTTGGGATAGTTCACCATGATGCCAAGATGGGAAAATAGGTCCAGGGTGGTGGAGAGAGACTCCAACAGATTGTCCTGAGATGGGGCTGACAACAGCCAGTCGTCCATGTACAGGAACACATAAATCCTTCTGCGGTGCAAGGCCGCAGCCACCACCGCCAGGCACTTCGTAAAAACCTCAGGTGCCAAAGAAAGGGCCTTGAATTGGTAATGGTTCCCCTGAAAGGTGAACCTGAGGAAATGCTGGTGGGCCTGGAGGATAGGGATGTTGCAGATAGGCATCCTGCATGTCCAGCAAACACACCCACTGATTCTTTTGGAGCAGGGGTAAGAGTCCCGGAGGATTAGCATGTGGAACCTCTTGTATTCGACGAAAAGGTTCAGCAGGCTGAGATCCAGAATGGGCCTCAGATCGCCCATCTTTTTGGGCACCAGGAAGAAATGGGAGTAGCACCCCCTTCCTACCTGTGTGGCAGGAACCAGCTCTATGGCTGACTATGACAAGAGAGCCTGGATTTCCTCTTGAATGAGGTGGAGATGGCTTGATGAGTAGTGAGTCTGTCCTGGAGGGTTGTCTGGGGGTCTGTCCAGGAACTGTATTGAGTGCCCTCTTGCAATTATCTCTAAGACCCAAGCATCTGCGGTTATTGCCTCCCACTCTCTGAGATGGAGGGCTAATCTTTCTCCCACCGGAAGATCTGGATGAGGTGGTGGGTCTCCCCAGTCAGAAGGCGGAGGGAGTGCCGCTTTATTGCCTCCAAAGACCTTTTGGGATTTGGCTTAAGAAGTCTGGGCACCAGACCCCATGGCCCGACGCTTGCCGTGCCATCTGGCTTGGGGCTGTTTGTTCCACCTTCGCTGCGGACGATGAAAGGGCTGCTTGGGCTTGGAACCAGAGCAGTACATGGAGCAGACGTCCCGAAGGGATCTGCCACTTTCCTGTAGCTCGGTGATGATATCCTTTGCATCGCCGCCAAACAGGATGGAGCCCCTAAAGGATGCATCCAGGAGGGTGGTTTGGACATCTTGTGCCAGACCCCTATACGGAGCCATGCCAAACGTCTCAGGCAAATGCCCCAGGTGGTGCAGTGGGCCACAGAGTCCACAATGCAATGCATGGTGACATGAGAACTTGGTAAGTCTCACCTTGTCGAGAAGCTTGGTCCTGAGATTCTCATCAGGTATGGTCTGGAGCTCTTACTCTAGATTGGCTAGAGCAGATTTCTGGTAAGAAATCATGTGTGCCACATAGCTGAGAGACCTGCTGGCACAGGTGGAGGAAGCATAGACCTTGCGAACATATTGGTTCATTTGCTTGGACTCTTTGTCCAAAGGTGAGGCACTTAAATATTTTGGCTGAGCCGACCTGTCATGGGCCGCTGTGACAACTATGGAATCAGCCTTAGGATGCACAGTGAGGTGGATGGCCCCTTCCGGGGCATGAGAGGTCCTGTCAGCCTTCTTGGAGACCGCAGGGATGGTTGTTGCCATATGGTGGATGTCAGGTCCTCATACGGCCCCGTCCAAGGAGGTATGGGTGTGGGGTCCGCATTCGTCAAGTACAGATGCTCTGCATACCTCTTCCTTTTGGCATCCAGCTCTTGGGATGCCCAGCTGCATGCCTGCTGGATGGATCAAAGGAGCTCCGCAAATGAAGAAACATAGAAGTTGACGGCAGATAAGGACTGCAAGGCCCATCCAGTCTGCCCATTTTTCCTACTTCATAAATTTGCCATAGGCCTTTGCTCTGTCAATGGCCTATTTATTCATACTCATCTGTATTGCTCCTTATGCCTATCCCATACCTGTTTAAAGCCCTGCACGTTATTCATATCCACCACTTCCTGAGGTAGGCCGTTCCATGCATCCACCACCCTTTCTGTGAAAAAGAACTTCTTCACATTACCCCTTAATCGGCCTCCCTCTAATCTCATGTTGTGTACTCTTGTCCTGCTATTTTTCTTATACTGAAACATGTTAGACTCTTTCACCTTGTTAATGCCCTTAAGATGTTTGAATGTTTCTATCATATTATCTCTCTCCCTCCTTCGCTCTAGAGTATACATATTGAGCTCTGTTAATCTGTCCTCACGTTTTCTGATGCAGTCCCTGCACCACTTTGGTTGCCCTTCCCTGGGCTGCCTCCATTTTGTTAATGTCCTTGTACAGGTGCGGCCTCCAGTACTGCATGCACTACTCCAGATGGGGCCTAACCTGTGTCTTGTAAAGAGGGATTATTACCTTCCTCTTATGACTTGTGATATCCCTACTAATACACCCCAACATCCCTCTAGCCTTACCTACTGCTTTAGTGGTCTGTTTGGATGATTTCAGGTCATCTGTAATGACGATGCCCAAGTCTCTTTCTTCCCTTGTGATTGCCAGCAACTCCCCTCCCAACCCATAGGTAGCTTCAGGATTTCTCTTCCCTATGTGCATGATCTTGCACTTCTTTGTGTTAAACCCCAGTTGCCACTCTTCCGACCATTTTGCCAGTTTATCCAGATCTCTGCTTATTCTGTCCACCCCATCTGGTTCATCTACTCTGTTGCAGATCTTGGCGTCATCTGCAAACAGACAAACCTTACCCTCCAGTCCATCTGCAATGTCACTGATGAAGATATTGAAGAGGACTGGCTCCAGGACAGATCCCTGAGGTACCCCACTTGTGACTTGCATCTCTTCTGACTGTATACCGTTTACCACCACTCTCTGTTTTCTGCCCACCAACCAGTTTCCCACCCAGCTGATCAACTTCTGACCCACCCCGAGCCTACCCAGCTTATTAATCAATCTTCTATGTGGGAACAGTATCGAAAGCTTTGCTGAAGTCAAGGCAGGCAACATCAACTGCTCCCCCTTGGTCCACCACTCTGGTTACCCAGTCAAAGAAATCTATGAGATTACTTTGACAGGATCTTCCTATTGAAAACCCATGCTGTCTTGGATCCTGTGCTCCTATGGATTCCAGGTGTTGCACTATCCTTTCCTTAAGGAGTGCCTCCCATAATCTTGCCCACTACTGAGGTAAGACTGACTGGTCTGTAGTTCCCTGCCTCTTCCCTGCTGCCACTCTTGTGCAGCGGGATCACATGAGCCCTTCTCCAGTCTTCTGGGATCTCTCCTGTGCTCAAGAGACTCACTAAACAGTTCTGCTAATGGCTCTGCTAGTTCCACCATTAGCTCTTTTAGTACCCTAAAAGAGTATGCCATCAGGTCCCATTGCCTTGTTCACCCTGAGCTTAGCAAGCTCTTGTAGGACCCTTTCTTTTGTGAAGGGACTTGTGCATACCACCTTCCCCTTGTGTCCATGATGTTGAGCTGTGGGCCCTGCCCTACCTTCTTTTCAGTAAATACTGAGCAGATGTATCTATTTAGGATAGATGCTTTTCCTTGGTCCTCCTCCACACACTTCCCCTTATCCCCTCTGATCTAAGCAATACCCCCTCTGGACTTTCTCCTTTCACTAATGTATCTATAGAAAGTCTTGTCCCCTTCTTTTACTGTTCATGCTAGTGTTTCCTCGGTTTGGACCTTTGCCTGCCTTACTGCTTTCCCTGCTTCCCTTAGGGAAGTTTGGTATATTTCCCTATCTTCGTCCCATTACGCTCCCTTATATTTCCTGAGGGCTAACCTTTTGGCTCTTATCTTTTCTGCTATTGTTTTTGAGAACTAAAGTGGTTTCCTCCTACTTTTGCTCTTGCTTTTCTCCCTAACACAATGGGATGTTGCTTCAAGCATTGCATCCTTAATGCTTACCCACTTTGCCTGTACCACCTCACTTGTATTTCTTCTTGCCAGGGCTAGCTTAACTCTGTTGGCCATCTTATCAAAGTCAACTCCTCTGAAGTCCCATATTTTTGCCTTGGAATGGGATGATTTAGTTCTAATGGCCAAATTGAACAATACCATGTGATGGTCACTGGCCCCAAGGTGACCTTCTACCTGGAGATCTGTGATCTTTTCCCCATTAGTCAGTACTAGATCCAGGATAGCCCTGTCTCTTGTGGGTTGTTGTACTAGTTGTTTGAGGCGCTCTCCCCCTGCAGGTAATCCACTATGTGTCTAGGTCTGGCGGATGTTCCTGATAGTATTGACAGATTTGTATCTGGTATGTTGAAGTCTCCCATTATCAGAACCTCCCCTTTAGCAGTCATGTTTTGTACATCTTCTGACAGTAATGTGTCTATGTCCTCCCCCTGGTCTGGAGGCCTGTAGACAACTCCAGTTTGTATGGCTGTCCCATTTCCTATTTCCAGGGTGACCCACAGTTCTTCTGGTTCCTTATGTATATTCTGAATTTCTGTAGCTTTGATATTTCCATTGACATAAAGGGTCACCTCTCCCCTTTTTGTACCATGGTCTCTTCTGAACAATACATAGCCGGGTAACTGAAGTCTCCCAAGTATGGTTACTGGTGAACCATGTCTCGCTAATGGCTACTATGTCCAGTTTAGCCTTTGTCACTGTTTCTCCAGGTCTGTAATCTTGTTTCCCAGACTGCGGGCATTTGTGTACATGCATTTCCATTGGTCAGATTTTGGTGCGTTAGTTGCTGGGCTGAGTCCAGCATTTCCCCTGTGCGTCATATGGGGAGCCAAACCTTTTTCCTTACCTGGTGATGCAAATGAACTACAAACATGTTTGAACTCCTGTTTGATCACTAGCTGAGGGGGGAGGTGTGCTCTTCCTGCTCGATATAGCGGGTGCTGCACCCCTCTCCCCATTTGCTAGTTTAAATATTCTGCAAAGACACCAGACTTTTGCCCCAATGCACTGACTCCCTCCTTAGTCAGATGCAGTCCATCGAATTTAAAGAACTTTCACTCCCAAAACAGTTGCCAGTTACCTACAAATTTGTGTCCTTTTTCCTGGCACCAGCCCTTGAGCCACATGTTTAGCTCTCCTATCTCCCCTTCTCTGACCTTCCATCCATCTGCCCCCCTCTCCCAGACTGGCAGGATCTCAGAGAAGGAGATGCCGGATGAAATGGATGACAGTTTGTCTCCCAGCCTGGTCAGGTGTTCCTTGGTCTCCACAACTGACCGGCTGGCGAGATCGTTAGTCCCTATGTATACCAGGACGTCAATGTTTTCTCCTGCTTCCTGTGCAGTTTTAGCAATGCGGTCAGTGTCTCTCCACACTGATGTACCTGGGAGATCTGACCATTACCCCCAGCCAGAGGTAGGTATCAACTCCCCAAATCATGGAGTCTCCTATGATTTGAAGTGTTTTGGATTTTTTTTTGCTTTTTTTGTTTTGGTCCCTGTTTTGGGCAAGTTCTGCAGCGCTTGCTCCTGTGCTGCAGTGTCCTCTGCCCCTTTGTTTGATTTCGGAGATAAAGGCAGATACTTGTTTGTAGTTTTTAAATGGTTTGTGGAGGTGATAGATTGGTGAGCACTGAGTGATGGGGCACCCAATTTGCCCCTCCTAACCACTTGCCAACCTCCTGGCCCAACTACCCTCTGCGGTCGAGATGCTTCAGTCGGATGTTGGGGAAATGGCGGGCGGTTCTTGTAATATATTTCCTGCTGAATATGTGATTTGAGGCGCACAATCTCTGCCCATGCTGTCTGGAGCTGAGCCCATAGATCTCCGATGGTCCAGCATGTAGGACAGCGTCTTAAATCCTGTATAACTGCCCTTTTGAAAAGTGTTCAACAGTTCCTGCAGTTAATAATATCCATTCAGTTGAGTTGCTGAGTTTATAACCTGGTCCGAGTAATTAGAAGGAAAATGAAAGCAAAAGATTTTTTTTATATATTTTTTGTTTGTTTGTTTTTGTATAACTTTTTATAACAAGTTAAATTAACTGTGCCCCTGTAAGTGAGGTCACTGTGTGGATACTCCTCTGATCCTCCCCTTCCTGCTTTGCTACAGGAAATGTCACGACCGTGCTACTCTATAAAAGGAGTGTAGCATGGGGTGGTTGGGCCCTTCCCCTGCCGAAAATGAAGAACCACGGACGAAAGACACAAGGAGGTAAGAGCAGAAACAATCAACCAACAAATGCAGTAGCCCTGAAAGCTTAGCCTAATGATAGATGAAACTGTAAAACCTGTGAGCATCACCTATAACAATTTCACAGAAGATATACCCTGCAAAAAAACACTTTGCTACAGAGAAAAATAAAGCAGTAACAGACGATATAACTTGCAAAAAACAACTTGAATCAGAGAAGATTACAGCAGTAATCTGTAAGCACAAAACAGTAACAAATCTGTAGGCTCACCCTGTAATAATGCAGCAGAAAGTATACCCTGCAACAGCCATTTGAATCAGAGAACAATAAAGCAGCAAAATGTAAGCAAAACACAGTAACAAAACCGTGAGTACAAAAGAAAATAGTAAAACACAGTAAATCTGCCTAGCCAAAAGAAGCCTTAATATTTTTCCTTGCTCTGTCCTTACAAGCAAACCTAGAAGAAAACAGCTCAGGTGACGCTAGGTGCCTTTGCCGGCGAACCTAGTCTTCCAGCTCCGGGTTTTTTCCAGGAAGGGTCTTCTGGAGGAGATTTGGGAGACTCCTTTGGTTGAGGTGCCAAGGGAGTATGAGCCCCTAAGCAGGCCGAAGAGTCAGAGTCTGCTTCTGATTATGAGGATTCCGGTTTACTAGGGAGAGAGGCTTTGTCTGAAGCCTCCTCTGTGACCCTGATTCCGGGAAGGGCCCTAGATGGGCGCCTATTAGAGTCCCTGTCTGACGACTGATGGTTGACCATGGAGGGGCTCCTAGGAACCACCCTTGGGGTTGAGGTGGAGACCATGACCGGCTGCGGATGACCAAGCTCCTGTAGGAGCTGTGATTCGGCGTCCTCTCATCATGCAGGAATTGCCTCTTGAGAGTCAGCATGTGACCTGTCTGAGGCCAGAGGCTGTGGTGGAGGGCGGATGCTGGAAGCCTGGGTACCCTGAAGGAGAATATGAGGAGTAGCCAGGAGCCTTGAACCAATAGGAGTAAGTTTGGGAATGGTACCACTGGTACATATGACCTGGCGCCGGTTACCCTGGCGCTGGAGCATGCGATGGGTAACCTGACGACAGCCCCCCCTGGCGCCAGATAAAAGGGCAACTGTGGCAGAGGGTAGCCGAGGTTCATGCCTAGAGGCCGGATGGTGGAGGAGCCGATGGCCCTGAGGGAGGTGGGGCTGAGGGACCCCTGGCAGCAAAGGGGTCCGTCGGCAGGCTTGCAGGACCAGGGGTCCCGGATGGTACCCTAGAAGGGCCAGGCAGGGGCTCTGGCGTCGGAGCAGAAGGAATGGGTGGGTCGCCCCTTCCAGAGGCCATCATCAGGTCAGAAGGGTCATCAACTGGTGGGGGGTCAGGCATTGGGTGTCTGAAAGAACCCGATGCCCGGTCTGAGGAGTACGAGTGGGGCACAGGAATGGAAACCCTTGTTGACAGGCCTGCTGGAGAAGTGGGGAGCTCGGAGAAGAGACACAACTTTGGGGTAGATACCCCCTGAGCAGAAGCACTCGTATCCCAGAGGTCTGGGGAAAACAAGGGGTCAGGCTGAGTAAGAGGAATGAAGGAGTCCCCTTGCGGAAAGATAGGGTGCCTGGAAGCTGGCTCTGCTCAGCATCGGGAGAGTCTGAAGGGCCTGCCGGGAGAGCCATGGCTGAGCGGTTGATGGGCAGGCCAACGACCGATTGATTGGTCTCAACCGAGTGGACGTTGGAGGAGCCAGCGTCCGACTTATCGGTCGTGGTCGAGGGGATGACAGAGGAGCTGGAGTCCGGCTTATTGACCGGAACCATGCACCCTTCAGGAGAACCGGAGGGTGACTTACCGGCCGGAGAGCTGTCAAAAGGCCCCGAGACAAGGTCCTCCTGCGGAGAACACCCCTGCCGCCTCTGACTACGGTGGGAGGAGGGGTCAGTGACCTATCCGCCGGGGCAGACGGAGACCGAGCAGGAGGGGTACTTACTAAGGTAGAAGCCCCACCAGAGGTGGCATTGACTGCCTGGCGATGCTGGGAAGAAGGGGACTGGTCCTGGCTCTTCTTTCTCTTTTTCTTGTACTCAGTGGTGGGTGAGGAGGAATGTTCCCACAGCTCCTGAAGCTCCTTTTCCATTGATGCCAGGCATTTTTTTCAGCAAGTGGGCATCAAGGGCTTTCTGGTGTCTGACATGTGTGGCCTTGTTGAAGGACTGGCAGATGTCGCAGTCATCAACTTGGTGCTTGGAGCAGAGGATGCAGCAGGAGTGTTCGTCCCTGTACGGGATCTGGACACCACACCCAGAGCACTTTTTCGATCAACGCGATGGAG
This sequence comes from Neoceratodus forsteri, assembly GCA_016271365.2. Taxonomy (NCBI): domain Eukaryota; kingdom Metazoa; phylum Chordata; order Ceratodontiformes; family Ceratodontidae; genus Neoceratodus; species Neoceratodus forsteri. Next base: position 1,270,885,763 of record CM057450.1, on the reverse strand, counting down.
AAGACATGCAAAAAATGATAGTACTGAATTAAAGAAAAGAAAAAATATTCATCAAAATGGCGGTCGACTGGAGCAGAGCTCACCGTGAGGTCCGACTTGCACAGGTCGATGGCGGGAAAGAAGTGGAGGGCAGGTGTGGGGACCACCCCCTATATAGTGTCACGCTGACAGCCCATCATGTGACGCCAGGAGCCGTCCCCTGCTATGAATTGCAAGCTAGAAGTTTGCCATGTGGTCTTGATGCCAGGGGGCGCAGTCCTATACGTGAAGACCTATTGCAGGAACCCTCTCGAAATAAGATTTACAGTTTTCTACTTGCCTGCTGAAATGTAAGCTTAGAGGGCTGCTAGGTGGACTTTCAAGGATGGGGCCCTAAGGCCTGATGCTTGCAGATGAACAAGATAGTCCAGTATAGATGACAGGCTAGCTTGCAGAGGGTTGATATGCCTCTTCCATTTGCAAGCATAGGTCTTTTTAGTACTAGGTTTCTTGGACAGCCTAAGAATCCTCAGGACTTCTTCTGAGTACTGTGAGTCTGGGAACTCTAGCTCTTCAAGTACCAGGCCTTGAGGCGAAGTGACCCTTGGTAACTGTAGACAGACAGAAGGCGTGAGCTCATAATATTCTGTCTCCCACACTTTGTGGGTGTATTACATCTAGAATCCCAATGCTCTATCCAATTCAGTTTTAAAGGTCTCAAATTTAATAATGTCTACCAGACTCTTTGGAAGCCTATTCCAGACTCTTGGTGCTCGTAATGAAAAGAAATTATCCCTTCTTTTGGTTCGAACCATAGGGATCTCAATTAGTTTTTTTATGTGATCGTAGGGTAAGGGACAGTGTTTAAATTGAAAATTAAAGTGATTATAACTAGCTGGTGTGTGTAATATCTTATGTAATAGTAAAAGATCACCTCTAGCTCTTCTATGTTCTAATGCCATGAGGTTTAGTTCTGTAAGACGTTGGTCATATGTTAAGCACCGAAGTCTGGTGATAAGTTTTGTCATTCTTCTTTGTACAGACCCAGCAAGTTTAATGTCCTTAATCAAGTATGGCGACCAAAAGGCCAGCCAGGTGGTGCTGAGGGCTGAGGCGCTGGACACCGCACCTCGCCGGCGACCCGGGTTCAGGAGCGAGCACAAGTTGCCGAGGGCTGGCAGGAGAGGAGAGTGATCGAGTGTCCGATGGACTGCTCTTCCTCCCCGGAGAGGGGGGACGCCTAGATGGGGACGCATGCACGCTCACGGCCACTGGCGTCATTGCACACCCTCCGACTCACAGGAATCAAGAACAGCGAAAAAAGTGGCACCTACCGCGACTTGATAGCCATCTGCTGGCACCTGAACTGGATCCATATGGGGTGGGGAGATAGAGGGCTCCCTGCCACCCCACTGCGGGGGGCAAGCCACAGGGGTTACTAGGTGCCAGCGTCCCAGTCAAGACGGACGGCAGCCGGATCCCCAATAGCAGGGATGCGAGTCTAAGGGGGAGCAGTAAGGTGGCCACAGGAGGATAAATAAATACTAAAAAAAAAAAAAAGTATGGCAACCAAAATGGTAATCCATAATCAATATGTGGGCATACATAGTTTCTGAACAGACGTAATATACAGTCATTGTCCCTATTTATAACATCTTTTCTTATGATGTTTGTGTATTTATCTGCCATTTGGGTGGATTTCCTGAGTTGGCATTGCACGGAAAACGTATGATCATAACCACGGCCCTGGACTCCAAAGCTCAGCAAGCTGCTTGCCCTTGAACAGGGCTGCTACAGCTCCCAGCGATCGGACGGTATCTCCTGCTGCCGATCGGAACCATGGCCCCGGACTCCAAAGCTCAGCAAGCTGCTTGCCCTTGTACAGGGCTGCTACAGCTCCTAGCGAACGGCCGGTATTTCCTGCCGCCGATCGGGAGCACGGCCCCGGACTCCAAAGCTCAGCAAGCTGCTTGCCCTTGAACAGGGCTGCTACAGCTCCCAGCGATCGACCTGTATCTCCTGCCGCCAATCGGAAGCACGGCCCCGGACTCCAAAGCTCAGCAAGCTGCTTGCCCTTGAACAGGGCTGCTACAGCTCCCAGTGATCAGCTGGTATCTCCTGCCGACGATTGGAATCACGGCCCCGGACTCCAAAACTCAGCAAGCTGCTTGCCCTTGAACAGGGCTGCTACAGCTCCCAGCGATCGGCTTGTATCTCCTGCCGCCCATCGGAAACACGGCCCCGGACTCCAAAGCTCAGCAAGCTGCTTGCCCTTGAACAGGGCTGCTAGAGCTCCCAGCGATTGGCCGGTATCTCCTGCCGCCGATCGGAACCATGGCCCCGGACTCCAAAGCTCAGCAAGCTGCTTGCCCTTGAACAGGGCTGCTACAGCTCCCAGTGATCAGCCGGTATCTCCTGCCGCCGATCAGAACCACGGCCCTGGACTCCAAATCTCAGCAAGGTACGGCAGAAGCGCAGCCAATTGGAAGTCGGGAGCTCCTCGTTTCTTCAACCCGATTGGCCAGGACTTCTCTCTCCTCTTTTGCCACCTGGTGCTCTACTAAACTCACTGTTTAAAGTATCGGATTAGCAAATCTAGCCGCTGTTAAGTGATCTGACTCTGTATACTGCTAATTGTAGAGCATAATTAAGTTTGAAAGTGATACAGCTTTTTTTCTGCTGCCTTCTGTCTGTCTCCCTCCCCCACAGAGCCAATCCCCTCTGTTTGGCACCTGAACCTAATTCCCTTTTTGTCCTGCAAATTTCTGCACACCCCCTCTACCTGACTGCCTACTTAAACAACTTATTTTTCTCTAACCCCTTAGCTGCTTGCCCTTGAACAGGGCTGCTACAGCTCCCAGCAATCGGCCGGTATCCCTTGCTGCTGATCAGAACCACGGCCCCGGACTCCAAAGCTCAGCAAGGTACAGCAGAAGAGCAGCCAATTGGAAGTCGGGCGCTCCTCGCTTCTTCACCCTGATTGGCAAAGACTTCTCTCTCCTCTCTTGCCGCCTGGCGCTCCACTAAACTCATTGTTTAAAGTATTGGATTAGCAAATCTAGCCGCTGTTAAGTGATCTGACTCTGTATACTGCTAATTGTTTGGCCCTCCCCCAACCCATCCCCTCTCCCGCCCTTCCTCTGATTAAATACACTATCTTCCCGCCCACTTTCTTCTCCTACTCTCCTATTCGTACACTACTGGACTTCTGCCCCACCCAAAGCCGGTCTCACAACCAATTCCACGCTCACAAATCGGCACTATAACTCGGGCACCCCCCCCCCAGCTCAAAGTAATGCCTCCTAGGCCTGGCTCCCTGCCCCTACTCTTCTCTCTCTGCCTCGACCTTCCTCACCTCCTCTCAACCATGCCCCCCTCCGCCCCCTGCCACCTCACTCCCTCCCTGCCATCTCCCACTAGCACCTATCATTTCCTCAACTGTCAGTCCACCTCTCAGCACCCATATGTTTGGTCCCACTCACATGCACGGCCCTGCCCTCCCTTATCAAACTCTCACTTTCCTGGATGATGCCTCTACTCACCCCTCACCCTGCCCTACAAAATACCCATGCCTGCCTCCTAAACGGCGCGCACTCTCCTCAGTGCTTCTACAACTGTTAGCCCGTACCCTAACTATCACTCTCCTACTCCTCGCTGCAGGCGACATCCACCCCAACCCTGGCCCCCAAACTCCTCCTCCTCTCCCCCCTCACCCTATGAGTCCTCCTCATAACCTGTCATCCACCTCGGTGCCCATTGGGAGCCCACTCCCCCGCAGTCTGCACCTACTTCATTTAAATATCAGAAGCCTTCCCCACAAACTTGACTCTCTCCAAGTTCTCGCCGTCCACTACGCCCCCTGACACAATTATCCTATCTGAAACATGGCTTAACAAAAACATCCCTGATACCGTTGTCGCCATCCCAGGTTACGCCATGGCCCGCCAGGACAGGGCCACCAGAGGTGGCAGTGTCTCCATCTACTTAAAATCGGACATCCTCTTTTCGACCATCCTAGCCAAAGCTGAACCCAATGCCTATGCGTTATTAACGCTACAACTGTCCCTCCCTTTCTCTCTCCCCCCCATCTATGTCACTGGCATCTACTGCCGACCAGGTACTCCTTCTTCTATCATCACTGACCTCCTAGTGCACACCTCCTCCCTCACCCCCTTAGGTGAATCCTACATAATGGGCGATCTGAACCTCAACTGGTTATCCCCTGCCCTCACTAAAGAGCGGACTGTTATTAATGGGCTAAATCTCTCCCAACTTATTACTGAGCCCACCCGCCTAAACACCAAAGCCGGTAATCACTCTCTGCTGGATTGGGCTCTAACCTCCCACCCTCACTGGGTCATCAATTCTGGTCTCCTCCCTGACTCCCTGAGTGACCATCATCTCACATACCTTGTCCAGAAAATTCACTGCCCCAAATCACCCCCAAACTTCTTGGTCCAACGTTCCTACAAATCACTCGACATCGCCCCCCTCCTAACTGACCTCGCACAAGCCAAATGAGTGGTATCCACCCCCACCTTCTCAATTGACGCAGCCCTACTTCATTTCAAAAACACTTTTCTCAGTGTCTGGGACAAACACGCCCCTTTGCACTGCACAAGGGTGCGTGGCAACCATCTTCCCTGGATAACCCCAGAAGTCCTAGAAGCCCATATTTTATGTTTTAATAGCCCCTATTTTAGAAGGGAAGGGATTGTATTTTGGCTCTGTAGAGCCGAGCAGCGCTGATCCCTTCCACTTCCTGACAGCACTTCAGTCTGCAATCCGCCCCAGGTTTTGTGATGTCATGATTTGTAGAACGTGGGGGCGCGCTTCTATAGAAATGAATGGGAGCTGTTTTTAAAGTTAAATTTATGTTGTTTAGATGGCCATTTGGAACAAATCATGGCCACCGCTTAACTAACAAGGACCTTTGTTAATTAGCAGTGGCCATGTGATTTGTTCCAAATGGCCATCTAAACAACATAAATTTAATTTTAAAAACAGCCCCCATTCACTTCTATAGAAGCGTGCCACCACGCTCTACAAATCATGACAACCCAAAATGTGTGAGCATTGGGGCGGAACAGAGGCGGATTGCAAACTGAAGTGCTATCAGGAAGTGGAAGGGATCAGCACGGTTCGGCTCTACGGAGCCAAAATACGATCCCTTCCCTTCTAAAATAGGGGCTATTAAAAAATAAAATGTGGGTATCCTAGGACTTCTGCCCAGGTAAGCTTTCATTACGCCTCGGGGTCATCGAAAGCCTGAGAAAGTTGCTTTTTAACAGAGACATCAAGGATACTCTCTGTATTTGTTAGTACAAGATCTAGGCAATTGTTCCCTCTGGTGGGCCATCATAACCTTTTGTTCTAAACCTACAGCCACTGTAGCATTTAGAAAATTGGATTCAGCATTGGTGCTGGCTGTTAATTGTGTCCAATTAATACCTAGGTAATTAAAGTCTCCCACTACAATTACCTCAGATGAGTTAGCAGCCTTAGTTAATTCATGAATCAGCATTTCATTATATTCTGCTGAACTAGAGGGGGGCCTATATCAAGTACAAAGGGTAACCTTAGATTTATTTGAAAACTGTATCAGAAGCCATAAGCACTCAGTATTACTAGTGATACTGTCTATATTAAGTTCTGTAAATTCAAGTGTATTTTTAACATAAGTACAGATGTCTCCTCCTTTTTATCAATTCTATTCTTAAAGAATAGATTATATCCAGAAATCTGCCTTGACTAGAGATTGTTTTCATCCCACCATGTTTCTGTTACAGTAGCACCATCTATATCGTCTCTGTGAAGGATTATCTCAAGTTCTGCTTTTTTATCATATTGAGGCTTCTAGCAGCTACTAGAAATCTGTATGTGTGCTGACTTATACCATTCATTTTCCTCCTAATTGCTGAGGCTTTAGATGCAGAGTCCTTTTCCCCCATTTAGTTTAAATAAGAGGAGATGAATTTTCAATTTTCTTCCCGAGAATTGCCCTACCTTTTCAATTGAGATGTAATCCATCCCAGCTAAAGAGATTAAATTGATCCTCAAAGTCCTCCCAGTGAGTCAGACATTTAATGCTTTTTTCAAGGGACCATTTTCTAATCCATTCACTGATAAGACTTGATCTTTTTTTGTTTAATCCTATCTGCCCTTGGAACAGGGAGAATCTCAGAAATGCATATCTCACACCCTTTTTGTTGTAATTTATCATATAGGGCTTGGTAATCTATTTTAATGTCATTAATTTCAGTATTGTTCACATTATTGGTACCTACATGAATTACAATCAGAGGGTTTGGGTTACTATTCTTAAGGACTGTATCTAGCTGATTTGTGATGTCTTCAATTTTTGCCCCACTATAGCTGCGGCTAATGCAATTTTATTTATCAGGATTACATATGTAGCGGTCACAGTATTTAATTATAGAATCTCCCAGGACAAAAGTCTGGTGTACATTATTTTGTTCTATATCCATTTCCTCACTGGGCAGGGGAATAATAGTTTCGACTGCAATTTGATTGCCAGTTGGTCCCACGGATGACTCACCTCCCTGCACTATATTATCCACCAGATTTTGTGTGGTAGTAGGCTCTATCTGGGAAACACTTTCTGGACTTACTTCAGTGGAGACCGTTTCAGGGCTAGCTTCATCATGTAACTCACTTAGGACTTCACAGTTATTAAATAACTGAATTTCCTCATTTGGTTGGGAATAGATAATTCCCCTACGTTTTCTATTAGAGGGTTGAACAAAACACCACTCATCATCTCTATTGTCCTGTACAGACGATCTTTTCCTTTTACCCATTTTCAAGATATCAGTGTGTTGTTTGGGTACCTCATCTGTAATGATTAACTCTCACCCTTAATTTTTTGTTTCATTCTTTCTTGTGATTTTTTTTAAGTTTATCAAGTCTTAAGCACATCTGCTGTATTTCTAAATGCAATTTTATATTTAGATTACATTTTTCACAGATGTACTCTCCTTTAATTATTTTGTCATTTATGATTTTATACATTGCATATTCAATACACAAAGCCAACATCACCATTTAGGGTAATTACAGTATCGCTCATGGTTGGTTCTACAGTGATTACACAGAGCAGCAAACAACGCTACCAAGGTAACTGAAGGTGCTGTTACTTTACTGGTTATAAACTCAGTTATGAAATAGTTGCCCTGGCTACCCCAATTAAAAGTGATGCAGGTAGTCAAAAACAAGAATGTTTTCCCATGTACATTTGAAAATACACACAGATGTACTCTGGTAAAGCCGGAGAAAGAGCTACTCAACCCACAGTGTAGTGCTGTTACCAAGCAACCGGACACCTCTCCCCTGTATAAATAGGCTGCCGAACAGATAACATACCAGGTTGCTGTTGACTGGGGCACTAGCGGAGCACCACCAACATTTACGTGGTGTTCCCTTTGCTAGCCAGGCAAACAATGTCACAATCTATACTAATGTTTCTGTATTTGGCAACTCTGACTCTGGACAGATTTACAAAGTTTGCACTCGCCAGAGGTCCAGATTTTATGGCTTAGTCCCCGTTTATGTGCTGAGAACCGGAAGTGCCATGCTATGTGACTTCCGGTTCCTCGCACTACCACTACAAAGATCAATCATTGTATACACTTTAAAAGGTATATTTATACTAAAATAAGGGTCTACAGTTAGCCACAGTTTCAATTCTGCCTCCCTTGCTTTGCACAGTGTACGAAACTGGTGCGTTCCTTCTGTGGGGATTCATCAACCCTCCACTATTCAACAGAGCTCCAGGTATCCTAGGAGCCCTTACAGTGCATTCAGAGTATTCAGTGCTCCTTCTCACAGTATCCAGGCAATGGCATGAATAACAAATCCTCTCACCTGAGGGACACAAATATATATAAAAGCACTAGTCCACTCTCCAAGTAGGAACATTTAAAAGAATTATCCAGCTGTTCAGTCGGACAAAATCATTCCAATAATATTCCCCATTCGCTTGGGGCGCTGCCTTTATGTGCTGAGAACCTAAGTGCCGTGCTATGTGACTTCTGGTTCCTCGCACTACCACTACAAAAATCAATCACTGTATACACTTTAAAAGGTATATTTATACTAAAATAAGGGTCTACAGTTAGCCACAGTTTCAATTCTCTATGTTGGGAAATGCTATCCCTGCCTGAGGTATGGTCAGGAGACTGTGATTCAAAGGTAGGTAAATGGGACGTTTGGCTGACAGGGTGAGAAGCAGAGGGTACCATGGCTGCCTTGCCCAGTCCGGAGCCACCAGGATCATTGTTGTTGGTTGCCATCTGAGCTTGAGTAGCACTCTGAGGATCAGGGGAAATGGAGGAAAAGCGTACAGGAACCTCCCTGTCCAGTTGGAGGCCTGCAACAGTACAGGGGAATCTGATGATTGTCATTGGAAGTGAAGAGGTCCATCTCTGGGGTGTCCCACCTTCTGAAGTCTGTCACAAGCACCTGTTTGTTTAGGGTCCACTCGTGGTGGCCCTGGCTGATGTGGCTTAGTGAGTCTGTCAGCATATTGTTCTTGCCTGACAGGTGAATGGCAGTAAGTTGCATGTCCAGGGAGTAAGCCAGTGACCAGATCTTCATGGCCTCTGTGCAGAGCTTTGAGGATCTTGTGCCCCCTTGCTTGTTGATGTAGAACATGGTGGTACTGTTGTCTGTCCAGATATGGACAGATTGACCCTTAAGCTGGGGGAGCAAAGGCTTTTATGGCCACATACACAGCTCTGAGTTCAAGGAGGTTTATGTGACACTTGGACACCCTGGGAGACCACACCCCACTTATAGACTGGTCTGCCAGGTGTACTCCCCAGCCTAGCAGGGATGCGTCTGTGGTGAGCACTCTAGAGAGCTCCTTCTGTTAAAGGGAATTCCTTCTCTTAGGTTGTGCCAGTCTTTCCACCAGTTCACGGCTCACAGAAAAGGTCCTTGCGACTGGTACAGGTGGGGTCTTTCTTGGGGGTTGTCAACCCTAATACCCACCCCATTCCATGAGCAAACAACGCACACATGATCTCCTTTCTTCACGCAGGGGCCACGGGGAGGGAGCATTAGGGTTGACGACCTCACCACTGATTTGCCCAAACTCTGGAGACCCAAAACCTAATATTTTCCTTTTGCTTCTGGAGGGGGGGCATTAGGGGTGAGACCCTAACCACATTTCCTATTTTTGTGGCATTAATAAGTTACCCTAACTAATGCATTAATGCAGTTTTTTTTTACAAAGAATTTCCTTACTTTTTTAGATAGTATAACTGAATCTTCATTTGAGTCCTGCGCTCTCATACCTCCATAGATGCATACAGTATAGGTTGCCGTGGAAATGTGCGATTGCATTTCAGCCAAAACAGCAACCAAATTGTCAGCATAGCCTTGTTATTACCCCACCTCATGAACACCATGCTAAGAATTTTCAAATCCCTGCTGAAATATCATTCCGTGACACCGCAACATCATTCTGTGCCACATGTGCAAAAACACATTTTGGCCAGGATTTGAAAAATGACAGCTGTCACAATCATGAGGTGGTGTAAAAAATGGCCATGCTGAAAATTTGGGATCGAAATATTTCAAATTAGCAAAGTTATGTGCAAGTGTCGTAACATTTCAACGTATGCACATAACTTTGCCATTTTTACATATTTTGATGCCAAATTTGCAACACAGCCTTCTTATGACCCCACCTCCTGAACACAGGTGGTGAAAATTTTTAAATCCCACCTAAAAGGTGATTTTGCCAAGTGACCACGAAATCACCTCTTAGGAAGGATTTGAGTAATTCTACTGATATTGTTCATGAGGAGGGGGTCCCCAAAAGTCCATGTTGAAAATTTGGTGTCAAAATATACAAAAAAAAAAAAGGCTGAGTTATGCATCAAAGTTGAAAACCCCGTTGAAATACACAGCACTGCATTTACCATAGTTTCTCATATTGCATTTGGCAGTTCCAGCAGCAAGACGTGTCTTTGATCAGATCTTCGCCGTGTGACCTGTTCATGTGAGTGATGGTGTGTGGGGGTGGGGTCTGATCGGCAAGGGACCATTTCCATTTTTGCAGGTTTGGGAAAAAAAATTTTGAGGGACTGTTTTCTTTATTTCAGATTGGGCCAGCAACGGGTGGGGTGGGGTGGGGGCACTAGACACCAGGGAAAAATAAATGAATCATAGAAGCTTGACAGCAGAAAAGGACCATACTGACCAATCTAGTCTGCCCTTTTTGTTTCCTCTACACCTACCCCTCCCTGCCAGCCCCTGCCCCCCCAATGCCCTCTTGAATTCTTCCACCGATTTAGCCCCGATCACTCTGTCTGGTAGTCTGTTCCAGGGCTCCAACACCCTCTCTGTGAAGAAACACCCTCTCACATTGCCCCTCTTTTTCCTTGCAGTCTGAGGCTGTACCCTCTAGTTTTGACCTAATTACAAAAGGAGGCTAAGGACGTTCTTAGGGGTAGCGGGTTAGGGAGGCAAAGCCTGAGGCCACCTGGGCAGCAAGGTGGCGGCAGCAGCTCTGTGGCCAGAAAAGGGGGAGGGATTCCTCATCCCCCCCCCTTATTTTTTTTAAGGGAAGTAGAGAAAAAGGAGTTAACAAAAGCCAAAAAGAAGGAGAGAGATCGAGAAAAAGGTTACCCCCTTACCACTCTACGGGGAGGAGAGGGAAAAGGATAAAAGAAAATATATGGGAATGTCCCCCTTGTAAAAGAAAAAAAAAAAATTGGTGAAACCCAGAGGGTTGAGAATTGCTGGCAGCAGCTAACGGGAGGCTACAGAAAGTTGCCTATGCTCAGGGGGCTGGTGCAGCAACCACAAAGAAACTTATTAAGGTAGCAAAAAGCTGAAGGGCTGAAAAAGAGTGTGTGGGGAGGACAAAAGGAGGAGGGTGCTCTGCAGAAAAAGGAGAAACACTTTTTTTTTAGTTTTTTTTTTGGGGGGGAGTACAGTTATGTAAGAACTGACTGTAACAGTAGATCTTTGAGAGGATCTCTTGTAGCAGGCTATCACTGGTAGGACTTGAGCCATCAGGCGCTTGGACCCACAGAAACCTTTCTAGCTAGCAGTATACCAGAGGGGGCCGCCCACCTCTGACATCAGCACCTGACATCAGCCTATCCTACATAAGGTGGGTGGCCCCCAAGCCCTCCTCAGTTATCCCACCGGAAACCAGAAGCGTGAATCTGGAAAGGAGGAACCGCAGAGAACGCCGAGGTAAGCCGGTAGCAAAAGGAGAGCAGAAGGCGTGCCATGATGGAAGAGGAGTGAGACACATATAAAGAGAGGGGGAAGGAGGGAAGGAAAGGCAGAGCCTGCTGCAAGAGATTCACTCAAGGATCTACTATTATGGCAAGTTATTATGTAACTGTACTATCTTACTTCGAGGGTATCTCTTGCAGCAGGCTATCACTGGTAGGACTGAGTCTCAAGCAGTACCCATCGCAGAAGCAGTCAGGGTGGACAGGTGGCAGGTAATAAAGTCTATGAAAGAAGGCCTTGAAGAAATGCCAGGTCAAAATTGGCACGCCTCCAAGAGGCAATGTCCATACCGTAGTGTCTGGTTAAGATATGGAGAGTACTCCAGGTGGCAACAGCACCAATGTCAGCAGCAGACGCATTGCAAAAACAAGCTACTGAAGTGGCCATGCCCCTTGTGGAATGGCCTTTGACAGCCCCAGGAAGTTCCTTACTGTACTTCTGGTAACAGTAAATGATACAATTTGCCAATCACTTAGACAAACACTGTTTGGAAACTGGAGAGCCTTCTCTCCCAGGGGCAAATGAAACAAACAACTGACTGGACTTATGAGAGTCCTTAGTCCAGTGACTATAGTATCTCAGAATCCTGTGTACATTCACGGTATGGAGCAATGCCTCCCCTTGACTAGAATGGTCCAGGAAATACTGTAAACAGGAAGGATGATGGATGGATTTAAAAAAAAAACTCTGACACCACCTGAGGAAGAAACTTGGGATTGATATGCAAAGACACCCTGTCTTTGTGGAAAACTAAATAAGGCTCCTTACACATGAGGGCTTGAAGTTCTGAAATCTTTTGAGCAGAAGTAATGGCAACCAAAAACAACGATTTCCACAACAGAAAACGTAGCTCACAAGACGCGCCAGTTCAAAGGGAGGCTATGCAAGCATTTCCAACACAAAATTCAAGTCCCAAGGTGGGAGAGGATCCTGAATTAATAATAATAATAATAATAATGTTTGTTTTCAAAGGCGCCCTTCAAAAATGTCAAGGCGCCTAATAAATTTTAAAACGCATCAATTATCCAGATCATAAAATAATAAAATAGATAAACCTTTACAAAATTAACCTTCACCAAAAGCCTGAGCCCACAGATATGTTTTTAAAGATTGTTTGAATCCCTCCACGGTTGTGCACTCCCGTAACTGGCTGGGTAGAGAATTCCAGAGGCTCGGGGCCGCATGTATAAATGCACGGGCCCCAGAAGATTTCAGGCAGACCCTCGGGATCTCCAGCAACCCCTCACTGGCTGAGCGAAACAATCGTCCTGGGCAGTGGGGTCCAGAAGCTCTTTCAGGTAATCTGGGCCATTGGGGAATTGGGGGTTTAAGTGCAGAATTCCCCGCAGGAAAGTACGAGACACATCAAGCTGGGCCACTGTGTGCCTGTCCACAGGTACACTGTATGCAGAGATGGCAGAAAGATGTAGCTTGATAGAAGAATATCTTAAACCCAAGTCCAAGAGGGACAGGAAGTACTCTAGGACCTGGTCCACCAGCCAGGTGAAGGGATCCAACTGGTGCGAAGCAGCCCAAAGAGCAAACCGCTTCCATTTCATGAAATAGGTGGCCCTGGTGGAGGGCTTCCTGGCTGCCACCAACACATCAGGCACTCTAGGGGAAACCCCAAATCTGGCTATGGCCACATCTTCAGGTGCCATGCATGTAGATGAAGAGACAAGGTCCAGATGGACCAGGGTGCCCCAGTCCTGGGAGAGCAAGCCGGTGCACAGGGACGGGGGAGTGGAGGTTCCATTGCTAGCTGCTGAAGGAGAGGAAACCAGAACTGGCGAGGCCAGAAAGGAGCGATGAGAATCATCATTGCCCCCTCCATCTGGAGTTTGATTAGAACCCATTGCAGGAGTGGGAGGGGAAAGAAGGCATACAGAAACCTCCCTGTTCAGGAGAGGGACAATGCGTCTTGCCAGAAAACTCCAGGCCCAGATCTAGTGAGCAGAAAAGTGGCAGTTTTGCACTGAGTGGGGATGCAAAAAGGTCCAACTCAGGCCGACCCCATCTGTCGAAGGGGCCTTCTGCCACTTAAGTCAGAAGTTCCCACTCGTAAGCCATAGATTGCAAGCAGAATAGTGTCCGCCAGGACTCTTTGGACATCGGGAACATGGACAGTCGATGGCCCACCAGACTTTCACTGCTTCCCTGCACAGGGGGTAGGAATGACTGCCTGTGACAGGGAGATTCTGCCACTCTTGAGGACCAACCTTTTCTTAAATCGGTTGCAACCGTTCTTCCATTTCTTAGCCCAATCTATCCTTTGCAAATTCTAGTCCATAAGGTTGGCCACCCCACTCTCCTTTCTTGACTATGCTATAGTGTCCTCTTTAATTTTCCTTTTCCCTCTCAGGTCCTCCTACAGGGAGGTTATTGTGGTGACCTCCGAGCTGATGTAAAACAACAGGCTGTGTTCCTCGTTGTTGGATTTAGTATGCAACAGCACTATGTCATAAAATACCTTGATGTATATGCCTTATGTGTATGAAACCTGTAAATTGTTGAAAATACCACAGCACTAGGTGTTTTTTGATAAAGGTAAAATGTTACTAGGGGATTGTATTATAAAAATTAAGTTACTGGGGTAGAGAGAGCAGAAACCCCACATTGTGTTATTTAAAATGCAAGTAAATTACAGATTGTTTGAGAGGCCCTTTGGCACTGTGCATTATTGCTTTATGCTGAACCAGCCTAAAATGTCACAATGATTTGCATATACGTCCCATGATGCTTTGCTTTATGGGGGGGTGATGTGTTACTTTGAAACTTGACTTTATTGCCAATGCTCTTTGGGGTAACTCTTGCTTCAGTGCTTCTGCACTGAGGTCTTTGTCTTTAGCTTGTTTTTGTGTTATTCTTTTTTGAGCTCCCCATCACCCAAACACACAAGACCAACGTAGGAATGAAATAATTTTTCACTAAAGAGATAGATCAGTAGATCAGAGGGTGTTGACTAAGTACAAAGGAAGGACATACAAAGTCTGTCGCTACAAACTGATGTATTGAAGAAGGGATATGCCATTGCTTAAGGTTACTCCCTGTTTTTTAAATAAACATCACACAGAGATTGTGTGTTGAACCTGAAGTTCTGTGTCTGGTCCATCTGTTATTCCACAACCCTTCCACAGACTTGGTGTGAGAAGTGGGATAACTTGCTGGAGGCATCTGGACTGGGCTGGGGGGGGATGTTTTCTGGCAGATATTGCCCAGATATTCCAGGTGGACCGATGCACCAGGAGTTGCCAGAGGAGAACCCGGAGAAGAAAGTCAGTGGAGTTCTGACTAGAACCATGGCTGACAGACTTGGAGAGAAGCTGCTGCCTGGACTGGACCTTGGAGCTTGGAGGAATGCCAAGCCTGAAGACGATGAAGAGATGCAAGAGGACGAGGAAGAATCGAGGGAACTGCCTCCTTTTGAAGATGCTCCACCTGAAGATGTAGGGGAATTGTTGAAATGGCTCTGCATAAAACAGGTGCACATATAGAAAGATAAGAGACATTGAGTGGAGAAGGCAAGATGCCAAATGGGCGGATACCATGAGGGTCTTGCATGCCATCATTGCAGGGTAAAACAGATAGAGCCAGTGGCCTAAAACACATTAAACTGTCTAAACATTCAGACAGTGATGACACTGAATAATTTAATATTGGACTCTTCACTTACCCAAGTGATGTATCTGCCAACCAGACTTAATACTAAGTCTGGCAATCATTCACTACTCGACTGGGCGCCCGTCTTTTGCCCTGACCGAATACAGACTGCTTGGATTATGTTGGACTCCCTGAGCGACCACTCCCCTATTTTCTGTGCCTGGTCCAACAAACCCCCCAAAATCGCCACCAGGGTGATTGAAGCAAGGAACTTTAGCAGGTTTGTACCTGCAGACCTCTGCTCTGACCTGCGGAAAATTGACTGGGACCCCATTGTCTCCCTCCCCTCACTCGATGAGGCACTAAAACATTCCTGTCCCTAGCTAACCTACATGCCCCCTAGAGGAAACTCAGGGTACAGGGAAAGTGCCACAAATGGCTAAGCCCTAAACTAAAGCAGACCATGCGCCTCCGTGACAAGGCGTGGGGACTCTATAAATCCTCTGGCTGTAAACCTGACTGGGAGAAGTACCGGAATCTGAGGAACTTATGCAAAAAAACTGCTAAGCAGGCCAAGTCCAAATTCCTTAGAGACCTCCAAACCGGACATCTACGTGACCCAAAGAAATTCTGGGGCCACATAAACTCCCTCCTCAAAGGCCCTGCAAAAGCACAAGATAACTCACTCCTAGTTGGGGATACATTTACCAATGACCCTGCTAAAGTTGCCGACGCTTTCTGTGCCTCCTTTGCCAATCCAAACGGATACCTCCCACCCGTGCCTGGGACTCCCTTCCACCCCTACATGGACAGGGTGCTACCTCGGCCCTTATTCCACCTGCAACTTGTTGAACCGGAAGCTGTACTTCCCCTGCTATGCAAAATAAATCCAGACTCTTCCCCTTGAAACGACCTCCTAGAACCTCGGCTGTTGAGGGCCGCAGCCCTGGCTATTGCCTATCCTGTGACCCTGCTCATTAACAGGTCCCTCCACAAAGGAACTGTCCCCAGTAAATGGAAGGTAACGACCATTATCCCCATCCACAAAAAAGGAACCCGGGACAGAGTGGGAAACTATAGGCCCATCTCTCTTCTCAGCCCCCTGGGGAAAATTCAGGAAAGACTTGTCTATAATCAACACCAAGACTACCTAGATCAACACCTACTCCTCTCCAATGTACAGCACGGCTTTAGGAAAGGCCATGGCACCGACACTGCCCTTATCAGTCTAACATCTGACATTCTCAAGGCCATGGACCAAGGCATCCCTATGGGCGCCCTATTCATTGACCTATCCAAGGCCTTTGACATGGTCAGCCATGAACTTCTCCTTGCCAAACTTCATCAACTCGGCCTGGATCAGCTCTCACTCTCCTGGTTCATGAGCTATCTGACTAACAGATCCCAAAAAGTCCGCTGGAGAGGAGTACAATCTGGCACTAGACCCATGAACTCTGGGGTACCTCAGGGCTTTATCCTGGGCCCCCTACTATTCTCACTCTTCCTAAACGATATCGAAGGGGACTGTGCACCCAGCAATCTTATCCACTACGCGGATGACACCGTTATCTACTGCAGTGACTCTCAACCCTCTGTTATCTCCTCCAAACTTCAGGCCAGCCCCTCAGCTCTTGAGGTCTGGTTCACTGCTAACTCTCTACAACTGAATGAAGAAAAAACAAAGGCAGTCCTTTTCAGGACAAGACGCCTGGGCAATGACAGTAGTGAGCTACTCCAGCTCTCAACAGCCCAAGGGAGGAAAGTAGATGTGACTGACCAGTTCAAGTATCTTGGGGTTCTCCATGACCAGGAGTTGACCTATAAACTACACATCAATGCTTTAACTAGATCCATACACCAGAGGCTCGGCCTCCTATATCGCTTGGGAAACTCCCTCTCCGGGGAGGCACGACAAGCCATAGCAAACTGTAACCTTCTCCCCTCCATGCTATACGGTTCTTCTCTACTACAGTCTCTCCGGGAGACAGAGTTAAACAAACTTACCGCTCTCTACCACCGAGTAGCCCGCTTTGGAACCAACTCCTCCCCAAGGAGGCATCACTGTGAGGCCCTCTCTGACTTACACTGGCCCACCCTAAGGCTTTAGCTGGCCTATCCTACTGCCTGCCTGACCTTTAAATTCACCTCCCTAGGCCACCCACCTCACCTGAGTGGGCTGCTCACCCCCAAAGTCCCCTGCCGAACCCTCCGGTCCGCAGCAAGTCGTCACCTTGCCATCCCCCGCGTTCGCACCAACCAAGAAAAGCGTTCCTTTCAATATGCAGCTTCCCACTTATGGAACACCCTCCCAGCAAGCCTACTTGACAAACCTTCACTCCTAGGGTTCAAATCTGGCCTCAAAGTGTACCTTCCGAACTAAGCCTCTGTGGTTGTAATCGCTAGATCACCGCCCTTCCAACTACCTCCTATGCCAGCTGACCCATGCCCTCCACTCTTTGGATCGCCTATGGATAATGCTGTAAACACTGTTGACCTGACGTAAGCAACTGTTTCAACCCTGTGATTCCTACTATTTCCTGTTCCCCTTGTATATTGCCTACTCCCTGACCTGTACTTACTATTGTCTATTGTACCCCTATGATTATGTATGCACTCACTGTAACTTAATATGTATTTCACTCAAATCCTATTGTTATTTTTCATCTAATGTATGTAGTCATTGTAACAAACTCCGAGTCGCCCCTGAAAAAGAGATCTCTGGTCTCAGTGGGCTTACCTGGTTATCAAAATATAAATAAATAAATACCTCACAATGTTTGAGAGGATCGCTCGAACATGCGCATGGCCAAGGTAACAGTGGGTTGTTTGGCACCACAGTGCCCAGCTGGTTTATAGCCACATGGACTCTCGAGAGGCAGAGGACTATGACCGTGTCAAGCAGGAGATCCTCAGGTGCTATAACATAAACAACGAAACCTATCACCAGAAGTTTAGGTTACTTCAAATGCAGTCACGGGATACCCCCCAAGAGACTTCTGCCCGTCTCTAGAAGCTCTGTTACAAATGGTTGCAGCCAAATAACAAGAGCAAGAACCAACTTCTGGAGGTGGTAATTATTGAACAGTTCATTAAAGTTTTACCCCAGGATGTACAACTTCGGGTTCGGGAGCATAAGCCTGATTCCATGGATAAAACCATCACATTGGCAGAAGACTTCCTGGCAGCTAGACCATCCAGACCCAGAGGGTTCCTAGGGACATCAGCAGCTGCAACCACCAGCAATTTGGTAAGGAACCCTTTTACTTATAAACCATCAAATCAAGCCCCAGTGAAACAAGACTGGGGGGGGGGGAATTCCAGTAGCAGAGGTTGTATGTCATGGGTGCCAAACGAAGGGACATTATGCAAGAAACTGTCCTAATACAAAGAAATAGACAGCTCATATAGCCTTAGCGAATTGGGGTCACTTTATGGCTACTGTGCAGATTGGATCACAGCAGATGATGGTACTGATTGATTCAGGGAACCACTAGACTCTTGTGCGAGCAGATCTGGTGACTGGGAGTAATAAAGGGCCGGATACAGTGTCATCTGTGTGCATGGGGATACCCATTGCTACCCTACATCCACCATACAAATGACTGTTCAAGAAAAGACACATGAGGTAGAAGTAGGGTTGGTACCTTGCCTACCCGTGCCAGTTGTTATCGGGCATGACCACCCAGACTTTGCTTCATTTGTACATTGTCATGCCGCCCAGGACTCTGCTGTAGTTGCCGTAACCACCAGAGCTCAAGTGAAGCAGGGACATTTACCATCAAGTTCCCATTTGATGATGATGTTTTGGAGGATCCTGGCAAGGACTGTAAAACTAAGGTACAGAAGAGGATTTAACCTTTTTTTTTTGACAGGTGGGGAAGGGAGTGGAAAAAGGTGCCCCTCAGTTTGTTGTAAAACAGGGAATACTGTACAGAGAATACACTAACTCCAGAACTGGAGAGGTAGTACACCAACTAATGGTACCAGAAACATTCCGCACCCAAATCATGTATCTCACACATGACATCTCTTTAGCAAGCCAAACAGGTAGAGATAGTACCCTGAATAGGATATTACCCAGGTTTTATTGGCCCTCTATCCACGAAAACATAGCTGAGTATTGTAAAGCATGTGCTGAGTGTCAGAAAGTAGCTCAGGCAGGAGAAAGGGATAGAGTGCCAGTACAACCCATCCCCACTGTGACTAACCCCTTTGACAGGATAGCCATGGATGTAGTGGGCCCCCTGGAAAAGAGC
Organism: Neoceratodus forsteri; assembly: GCA_016271365.2. Taxonomy (NCBI): domain Eukaryota; kingdom Metazoa; phylum Chordata; order Ceratodontiformes; family Ceratodontidae; genus Neoceratodus; species Neoceratodus forsteri. The sequence continues at coordinate 1,270,866,651 of CM057450.1, read as the reverse complement.
TCCAAGGGTAACAGATCTGTACTGGTCATATGTGATTATGCTACCCACTACTCAGAGGCTATCCCCATGAGAACTGTCACCGCCCCAAGGATAGCAGAGGAGCTAGCAAAGGTATTTAGCCGCTTGGGAATCCCCCAGGAAATACTTACTCATCAGGGGAGTAATTTTAATGCACACCTGCTAAAAGAATTGTATCGTCTGCTGGGCATGGTAGCAGTGCATACAGTACTTCCCCATACCACCCACAGACTGAAGGCCTTGTAGAGAGGTTTAATCAGACATTAAAGAGAATGTTGTGGAAGTATGTAAAAGAAGAGAGCAGAGATTGGGATAGGTACCTCCCCTATTTACTTTTCGCTTACAGAGAAATCCCTCAAGCATCCACTGGTTTCTCTCCCTTTTTCATTACTGTATGGGAGGAACCCAGTGGGCCATTGGATATGGTTAAAGAACTCTGGGAAGAAGGGAAGTAGATGGGACATCTTAATGTTGTAGAGTACATGACTCCATTACGAAAATGCCTGTTGAGGTATATCAACTTGGCACACCAGAGCTTAGAATATAAGCAAGACTTGCAGAAAGAAAGATACGACCAAGGTTTGAATACTAAAACATTTCAGTCAAGGGACAAAGTGTTGTTACTCCTTCCCTCCACAGAGAACAAACTACTCATGAAATGGCAGGGCCCCTTCAGCATTCTAAGACAAACAGGAGCAGTGAATTATGAGCTTAGCATGCCAGGAAAGAGACCCCCCCCCCCAGAAACTTTAACATTTGAACCTCCTTAGGAAATGGAGTGAAAAGCCTAACCCCTCCCTTTATAGCCATCCTGAAGTTAGGGAGTCACAGCCGGAGGTTGCCTATAAAAGGCTAGAGCAGTCAGAACCGTTAGGAGAGATCCAGATAAATCCTGAATTGGAGCTTCAGCAATGGAAAGATTTGCAGGTGGTATTACGAGAATTTGAGTCCATATTCACAACCTTCCTGGGATAGGATTATTAGAACCTTTCTTGGGGGGGAGGTAGATGATGCATCTCTTTAAACAAACTATAATTACCTAAGGACAGAGGAGGACTGGCTTTACCAGATATTTTGAAATATTCAGTAGCAACTATGTGTACACACTTTGCAAAATGTCCGATTCCTCAGAGCCAGGTGTCGACATGGCTCTCATTAGAAGGAGCTCTGTCCAATTTTCCCTTAAACAATGTGTTGATGTTTCAGCCTCAAGCACCTACCCATGTAGAGAGATGCTCTCTCTTTACTAAGGCTATGCTGTGGGGATGGGAGAGATTTCTCAGCCATCCCAAAAATCATTATATAGCTAGACGGATGGGTATTCCGGCTTGGAACCCAAATTTTATTCCAGCCCTGACAGATATGGCCTTCCAGAGATGGTGTGAGTTGGGGTTAATACATACCAGTTCTATGACAAGGGTATTTTTAAGTCTTTTGCTTAATTAAAGACTGAATTCTCTCCGACGCAGCGGGATTATTTATTCTACCTACAAATTCGGCATTTTGGGGGGCAGAACTGGGAACAGATGTCTCAGATCAGACCCCACCCCCCATTATGTACACTACTTACACAACTCCAGAGTGCCTTTACACACCAACATCTCATATCTAAATTATATAAAGTGTTGAATAACAACTCTCTCCATAACTTGGACACTGTCACACTTAATAGGGAATCAGAATTGATGTCAGATTTACCACCAGAAGACTGGCTCTGTATATGGCGCCAACAACACAAAACAGCCAACTCCTACACTTGGAGAGAATTCTCCTGGAAAATAGCGGTGCAATATTTCCGTACCCAACAAATCACTGCCAGAGACTCGACTTCAGGTGATGCCTCATGCTGGAGGGGTTGTGGAGGTGAAGTGGCTACACATTCCCATGTTTTGAGGTTCTGCTTGGTTCTGACTCCCTTCTGGCGGGAGGTAGGGAGACAGCTGGGAGACCTTTTCCCCACTCTGGGGGCCCTCACCCCTGAAGAGGCCCTCTTATTGCATCTCCCCGGCAGGTCAGGAAAACCCACCAAATATACTTGATTAGTATATTACTGGGAGCAGCCAACAAGGTAATAACCAGATTATGGCTAAAACCAGACCCTCCGAATATAACAAATTGGGAGAATGCTATGTATGAAATATATAAAATGGAAAGCTTAACAGCTAAGTTACAAAATAAAACATCGGTGTTGATGAACAGGTGGACTCCTTGGTTCCTGTACACAGCCCACCACAGTCTGGATCTGGTACCTTGATTTAATGATACAACATTGACCCCGATCTAAGCAAAATATTCTTATTCATTTTTCCCTTGTTGTGGTGGAGCCGGCCAACCCTTTCTATTGTGACTTCCCCCGGGTGTGTGTGTGTGTGTGGGGGGGGGGATATATGGGAGATTGCCTTTATAATTTAAAATGTCAAATATTTATTTTCTTTCTGGGGGACCAAATATTCAGACTTAAGACACAAAAAATGGAGCTTCCCCCCATGGAACAGAATCCAATAGTATGCAGGGAAAACGTTAAATACAGTGATTATATTCTAGATACTATATTCCTGAATATTGCTTTGCTGTCTGATATCAAGACATCTGTACATGTGATGGAAATATCTCATCCTTGTGTCATCTAAACCACAATAAATACAAAGTTAAAAAAAAATTTACAAACTTCCCGAGGAGGGCCAAAGGAATTGTGCACACCATAACTGCCACGCAAGACAAGCCCATACACCAAAAGCCCTACAGATTGCCCATGAAGGTGAGGGATGAGGTGATTCAGGAAGTCAAAAAAAATGGAGCAGTTAGGCAGAATTGTGCCGTCAAAGAGTGCATGGTCTTCACTCATGGTCATAGTGGACAAGAAAGAGGGTGGAATACGTCTATGCCTAGATTTTAGAAAGCTTAACAACGTGTCACTATTCAATGGCTATCCAATGGCACGAATAGATGACATCATAGAAACATAGACTTTGACGACAGATAAGGACCGCTTGGCCCACCTAGTCTGCCCACTTCCCTACCTACAGGATAAGCCGCAGATCCTAGTTAACCAACAGCCTATTTCTTCCTACCCACCACAAGAATTGCCTTATGTCTGTCCCATGCATTCTTGAATTCTCCCACAGTTTTCGACCCCACGTTCTCAGGAAGGCTGTTCCATGCATCCACTACCCTCTCTGTGAAAAAATACTTCCTCACATTGCCCCTGAACCGTCCCCCCTCTGTCTTTAAATTGTGTCCCCTTGTTCTTGTATATCTCTTTTTCCGAAACATGCTACCCTCTTGGACTTTGTTGATTCCACTGAGGTACTTAAAAGTTTCTATCATGTCCCCCCTCTCCTTCCTTTCCTCAAGGATATACATATTAAGCTCCTTTAGTCTCTCCTCATATGGCTTCTCTTGCAGACCCTTCACCATTTTACTTGCTCTACTCTGGACTGCCTCTATCCTGTCTATGTCCTTGCGGAGATGGGGTCTCCAGAACTGGACGCAGTACTCCAAATGGGGTCTCACCAACTGTCTGTATAGAGGGATAACAGTTTCCTGTTTTCTGCTGGTGATGCCTCTCCCTATGCATCCCAGTATACCCCCAGCCCTCCCTACTGCCTTCTCACATTGCTTGTTAACCTTAAGGTCATCTGATATGATTACCCCCAGGTCCCTTTCCTTTTTTGCTGTTGTTACTACCTCCCATTGTGTAATCTTCCCTGGGTTTTGTTTCCCAGGTGCATTATTTGCACTTCTTTGCACTGAATCCTAGCTGCATACTTCCGACCATTCCTCCAACCTTGCCAAGTCCCTTCTCATCCTTTCCACGCCTCCTTGTGTATCAACCCTGTTGCAGATCTTTGTGTCATCTGCAAAGAGGCATACTTTTCCTTCCAGTCCCTCTGCAATGTCACTTACAAAGATATTAAAAAGGACTGGACCCAGTACTGAATCCTGCGGTACCCCACTAGTAACCCCTCTTTCTTCAGAGTGGACTCCATTCACAATTACCTTCTGTGTCCTGTTGTCCAGCCAATGTTTTACCCAGGTTACCACCCTGGGACCCACTCCCAGGCTGGTTAATCTGACTATTAATCTTTTGTGTGGGACTGTGTCAAATGCCTTGCTAAAGTCTAGGTAGGCCATGTCCACAGCCCCTCCCTGGTCTACTACTTTGGTCACCCATGTCAAAGAAATCAATTAGATTTGTCTGACATGATCTTCCCACTGTGAACCCATGCTGCCTTGGGTCCTGTGCCCCACTGGCCTTTAGGTACTCAACAATTCTTTCCTTCAGAAGTGATTCCATCACTTTCCCTACCACAGAGGTCAAATTGACAGGTCTGTAGTTTCCTGCCTCTGTCTTGGTCCGACGCTTGTGAAGGGGAATCACATCCGCATTCCTCCAGTCCTCAGGTACCACACCATCCTCCCATGATTTGTTAAAAAGGGTAGTCAGTGGTTTCACTAGTTCTCCCCTTAATTCTTTTAGAATTCTGGGGTGAATTCCATCAGGCCCCATTGCTTTGTCCACCTTCAGTTTTAGGAGTTCTTTCAGAACCCTTTCTTCTGTGAAAGGACTGGGATTGACCCCCCTATCAAGAGTGTTTCTGTTAATTGGATTTGGCACCTCCTCTTCTTTTGTGAATACTGAGCAGAAATATTCGTCAGTATCCTGCTTTTCACTGTCCCCTCTGCTCACCCACCGTTCATTCGATTCAGCCTCACTATCCTTCCCTTTGTCTTTCTACGCTCCCTGATGTACCTATAAAAGGTTTTATCCCCCTTCTTAACCGAGTTGGCTATCTTTTCCTCAGTTTGGGCCTTTGCTATTCTGACTTCCCTCCCTGCTTCCTTCTGCCTTAACTGGTATAGCTCTCTGTCCTGCTCCTTCTGTGTTTCCTTATACTTCCTGAATGCCCATCGTTGACAGGCAAGGCAATGCACAGTATATGTCCACCCTTGACCTTACTAAGGGATATTGGCAAATTCCCCAGTCACCCGATTCACAAGATAAAACTGCATTTAGCACCCCCACTCAGTTTATACCAGTTTGTCACAATGCCATTAGAACTACATGGGGCCCCAGCCACTTTTCAGCATTTTATGGACCACATACTAAGACCACACACTAAGTACTGTGCAGCTTATTTGGACGATGTGGTCATATTCAGCCCTGACTGGGAAACCCATGTTAGACACTTGTCCCAGATATTGCAAGCAATAAAGGAGGCAGGAGTGACCATTAACCCAGTTAAGTATGCCCTAGCAAAGACCAAGTCAAGATACCTAGGGTTCATTTTAGGCAATGGACAGGTGAAAAGGTTACAGTAGTAGCAAACAGCCCAATACCACAAAAAAGCACACAAGATCATTCCTAGGCCTGTCTGGTTATTACCAGAGATTTATTCCTAATTTCTTAGCCATTGCCAGTGCATTGACTGATCTCACTAAAAAGAGATGCCCGAATAAGGTTCAGTGGACCCCTATTTGTGATGAGGCTTGTAGGAATATCAACAGCTCCTGTACCGAAAAGCCCTGACTTCAACCAAGTGTTTGAGGTTCAAACCGATGCATCAGAGAATGGTCTGGGGCAGTCTTATATCAGAAAATAGATGGGAAAGAACATCCAATCATATATATCAGCAGGAAGCTACATGAGAAGGATAAAAGATATGCTACCATAGAGAAAGAATGCTTCGCTCTGAAGTGGGCTACTGAGTCTCTGAAATATTACTTTTGGGGAGCAGAATTTAAGGTTGTAACTGATCATAACCCCCTTTGCTGTTTGCACCAAATGAGAGAAAAAAATCCCCGTATAATGCGGTGGTACTTAGCTCTTCAGTCCTACCGATTTACTGAGTCCCACAGGGCAGGGGCAAAACATGTAAATGCTGATTTCATATCTAGCTATAGTGCAGGAACTGATGTCAATGAAATGTGACGGACTTTCCCTAAAAGGAGATAGTGCAGGGAAGGTACCATTAGTCTCTGCTGAGAAATGTGTAAATGCATCATGGTAAAGAATGATGATCTCCACTATGTTTATGATGGAATGTTTATTGTTAATAGGAACCCTGAGACGGAGCTTCTGAAGATGTGTGGGTGGAAGCTCCATCCCTTCCTGGGACAGGCAGGTGATAAACAGTCTGAAATAACTGTTTCCCTCTTAAGGTGGGGCATATGTGACAGGGAGATCCTGCCACTCTTGAGGACCGACGTTTTCTTAAATCTGTTGTAACAGTTCTTCCATTTCTTAGCCTAATCTATCCTTTACAATTTCTAGTCTATAAGGTTGGCCACCTATGGGCACCCCACTCCCTTTTCTTGACTATGCTATAGTGTACTCTTTAATTTTCCTTTTCCCTCTCAGGTCCTTGTACAGGGAGGTTATTGTGGTGACCTCCAAGATGACGTAAAACAGGCTGTGTTCCCCGTTGCTGGATTTAGTATACAATAGCACTATGTCATAAAATACCTTAATGTATATGCCTTATGTGTATGAAACCTGTAAATGTTGACAATACCATAGCACTAGGTGTTTTTGATAAAGGTAAAAAGTTACTAGGGGACTGTATTATAAAAATTAAGTTACCAGGGTAGAGATATCAGAAATCCCCTGTTGTGTTATTTAAAATGCATGTAAATTACAGATTGTTTGAGAGGCCCTTTGGTACCATGCATTCCTGTTTTAAGTTGAACCAGCCTAAAATTTCATGGTAATTTGCATATACATCCCATGATGCTTTGCACTATGGGGGGGTGCGTGATGTTGTGTTTCTTTGAAACTTGGCTTTATTGCCAATGCCCTTCAGGGAAACCCTTGCTTCAGTGCTTCTGCACTAAGGTTCTTTGCCTTTAGCTTGTTTTTGTGTTTTTCTTTTTTGAGCTCCCCATCACCCAAGCTCACAAGACCAATATAGAGATGAAATAATTTTCACTAAAGAGATAGATCAGTAGATGCTAAGTGCAGAGGAAGGACATGCATAATATGTTGCTGCAAACTGATGTACTGAAGAAGGGATATGCCATCGCTTAAGGTTATTCCCTGTGTTTTAAATATCACACAGAGATTGTGTGTTGAAAGTACAGTTACGTAAGAATTACTGTAACAGTAGATCTTCGAGAGAGGTTCTTGCAGTAGGTAAGCACCTTGAGGACTGTGCCCAATGGTGTCAGAACCACACAGAAACTTTAGCTAGCAGTGTCTGACGGGGGACCACCCACTCAACGTCATGTGACTGACGTCAACGTGACACTGTATAGTGGGCAGTCCCCACGCCTGCCTTCCAGTTCTCCCACCGGGGACCTCCGAGAAGGAGCGACAAAAGAACAGAAAAACAGGCTCCTGGAGCCCAAAATGAGCTCATAGAGAAAGAGCAGCAAAGAAACTTGGGGGAAGGACAGAGGGAAAAAAGTTACCTACTTCAAGAGCCTATCTCGAAGATATGAAAATTACATACCTACCGTAATTCTTGCTCTTCACCATTCATTACTGCTTGGGTTAGTGCCAGAGGCACGCAGCCACTACGGGAGATTTATTTATTTTTTTCGACTGCTCCAACGGGCGCTACCGAGAGCGACGTGCTGGCAACATGAAAGCAGCCGTTAGGTACAATACAGACCTCCTCCATCTCAGTTCTGGTAGCCGGAGAGGCGAAAACAAAGGGTAAGGAAAAAGGACAGCAAGGCAAGAGAGCTGAGGGACAGAAAAAGGAAAAGATATAAACTGAAAAAGTAATAAGCCGGTAGAGAACAGACAGAGGAGAGAGAATTCCTACCCTAAGGGACTGCAGGGCCTCCCTTCTGGGGCGGCTCCAAGGGAGGAACAGATAGAGAGAAAGAGAAAAAGGAAGAAGAAGAAGAAAGGGAAGAAAACAAGGGATGCTGAGAGGGGAGAACACTGCCCATAGACACACTGGTTGAGAGGCTTATAAGCTCGGAACCAAAAACAAGGGAGCAAGAATCCCTCCTGATAGGACTGAGAGAAGGTTCAACTGAACCGCCTGTACAGATTGGACACAAAGGGCAGATTCTATAACCTCCCATCATGCCAACCCCCTACACTCTAGCTGAGAGCTCACAGACTGCCCGGGCAGAAAATCTGTTCCGGAAAGACAGAGCCCAACTAGGAAGGTGATTAAGCCCCTTAGCACCCTGTTAAGTGCTAACACAGAAGTATACGGGGAGGGGTTAAGCCCTACAGAAGGCAGCTTTGTATGAAAGGATAGAGTGGGAACTCAATCAGACTCCCGCAAGGCAAGAACAACCGCTCAAGGCTAAAGAAGTGCCAGAAACACCAGCCAGAATGAGCTGACAATAACACCACCTGCCAGGGGGAATCTAAATTTTGGAGGCCAAGCCAAAGGGACGGTCTCTTGAGCTGTGAACTGAGCGACGTGGTTAAGGGGCCCAGAGGTCACCCCCTAGGGACAGTCAGAAAGAGTTCCCTCAGAATAGGTGAAAAAGACCCTACTCGTTCCTCTTTACCTTGAGGAAAATAGATCCATTCAAGAAGAAGGGAAAACAGAATGATTTTTTTTTTTTGCATAAAGGCCAAAGGAAGGTAGAGGAACGAGATGGGAGGGGGAGACGCCACAGTAGGAGGCCACTGAGAGGAAGGTGGGCGGGTATCAGTAATGAATGGCGAAGATACAAGAGAAGATCAAGAATTACGGTAGAAACATAGAATTTGACGGCAGATAAGGACCGCTTGGCCCACCTAGTCTGCCCATTTTCCTACCTAACAGATAAGCTGCAGATCCTAGTTAACCAACAGCTTACTTCCTCTTACCCGCCCCTAGGACTGCCTTATGCCTGTCCCATGCATTCTTGAAGTCCCCCACGGTTCTTGACTCCACAACCTCCTCATGGAGGCTGTTCCATGCATCCACAACCCTCTCAGTGAAAAAATACTTCCTCACATTACCCCTGAGCCGTCCCCCCTCTATCTTTAAATTGTGCCCCCTTGTTCTTGCACATCTCTTTTTCTGGAAGATGCTACCCTCTTGGACTTTGTTAATTCCCTTGAGGTACTTGAAAGTTTCTATCATGTCCCCTCTCTCCCTTCTTTCCTCAAGAGTATACATATTAAGCTCCTTTAGTCTTTCTTCGTATGTCTTCTGGTGCAGACCCTGCACCATTTTGGTTGCCCTCCTCTGGACAGCCTCCACTCTGTCTATGTCTTTGCGGAGATGGGGTCTCCAGAACTGCACACAGTACTCCAGATGGGGTCTCACCAACTGTCTGTACAGAGGGATAACAACTTCCTGTTTTCTACTATTGATGCCTCTTCCTATGCATCCCAGTATCCCCCCAGCCTTCCTTACTGCCTTGTCACATTGCTTGCCCACCTTTAGGTCATCTGATATAATTACCCCCAGGTCCCTTTCTATTTTTACTGTTGTCAGTATCTCACCCCCCATTGTGTACGCTTCCCCTAGGTTTTTGTTTCCCATGTGCATTACCTTGCACTTCTTTGCAATAAATCTGAGCTGCCATACATTTGACCATTCCTCCAACCTTGCCAAGTCCCTTCTCATCCTTTCCACTCCATCTTATGTATCAACCCTGTTGCAGATCTTTGTGTCATCTGCAAAGAGACATACTTTTCCTTCCAGTTCCTCTGCAATGTCACTTATAAAGACATTAAAAAGGACCGGTCCCAGTACTGAACACTGCGGTACCCCGCTAGTAACCCTCCTTTCTTCACTGTTTACTCCATTTACTACTATCCTTTGCGTCCTGTTGTCTAGCCAATTTTTTATCCAGGCTACCACACTGGGACCCATTCCAAGGCTGGCTATCTTGTGTATTAATCTTTTGTGTGGGACTGTATCAAATGCCTTGCTAAAATCTAGGTAGGCCATGTCCACAGCCCCTCCCTGGTCTACTACTTTGGTCACCCAGTCAAAGAAATCTATTAGATTCCTCTGACACGACCTTCCCATCGTGAATCCATGCTGCCTTGGGTCCTGTGCCCCACTGGCCTCTAGGTACTCAACAATTCTTTCCTTCAGAAGTGATTCCATCATTTTCCCTACCACTGAGGGCAAACTAACTGGTCTGTAGTTTCCTGCCTCTGTCCTGCTCCGACTTTTGTGAAGAGGAATCACATCTGCCCTCCTCCAGTCCTCGGGTACCACCCCATCCTCCCATGATTTGTTAAAGAGAGTAGTCAGCGATGCCACTAGTTCTACCCTTAGTTCTTTTAGAATTCTTGGGTTAATCCCATCAGGACCCATTGCTTTGTCCACCTTCAATTTTATTAGTTCTTTCAGAACCCTTTCTTCTGTAAATGGACTGGTATCGACCCCCATCTTCAGAGTGTTTCTCTTGTTTGGTTTAGGTAACTCCCCCTCCTCTTCCTTTGTGAATACTGAGCAGAAATGTTCGTTCAGTATCCCTGCTTTTTCACTGTCACCCTCTACCCACATTCCCTCCCTTTATTAAGCTTCAGTATCCTCCTTGTTCTTTCTTCGCTCCCTAATGTACCTATAAAAGGTCTTATCCCCCTTCTTAACAGAACTGGCTATCCTTTCCTCGGTTTGGGCCTTTGCTATTCTGACTGCCTTCCCAGTCTCTTTCTGCTTTAACTGATAAAGTTCTCTGTCCTGCTCCTTCTGTGTTTCCTTATATTTCCTGAATGCTGTCCTTTTCTCCTTAACCTTTCCTGCCACCTCTTTTGTGAACCATAGTGGGTTTTTCCTTCGTTGTGTTTTATTGATTTGCTTTACACAAAGGCTTGTTGCCTCTGTGATGGCTGTTTTGATCACTCCCCATTGTTCCTCCACCCCTCCTTCTTGCCTGTTTGCTAGTGCTTTTCTGAGGCACTCTCATTTTCCCAAAGTCAGCCCTCCTAAAGTCTAGTACTGCTTTTGTATGGCTTGATTGTATGGCTGTGTTTATTGTGAACCACACTGTTTGGTGGTCGCTTGTCCCAGATGGCTACCCACTTCTAAATCTGAGATTCTTTCTCCATCCCCATTTGAAAGTACCAGGTCTAAGACTGCTCCCTCCGAGTGGGTTCTGATACTAGCTGTCTGAGGCATGCCCCCTGTAGGGCATCAAGAATGACCCTGCTCTTGGATGTGCCTGCAGCAAAGGTGCTCCAGTTAACATCTGGCATATTCAGGTCCCCCATCAACAATATCTCCCTTTTCTGCCATTCTAAGAAAGCCTTCTATCATTTCCTTGTCCATTCCTCCCTGAGATGGGGTCTGTATACAACCCCATGCGGATTGTGGTGCCATTTCCTGTCTCCAGGTGACCCAAAGTGCCTCATCTGCTCCCTGTTTACTCTTTAGTTCTGTTGCTTGATCCCTTCCTTTACATAGAGAGCTACTCCTCCTCCTCTTTACCCTCCCTGTCCCTCCTGTAGATTGTGTGATCCTGGTATGTTGACATCCCAGTCATGGTTTCTCTGTGTACCATGTTTCTGTGACTGCCACAATATCCAGGCAACCCTCTTCCAACAAGGCCACTAGTTCAGGGAGCTTGTTACACAGACTACGGCATTGGTACTCATCACCCTCCACTTTGATAGCTTACCCCTTTAGCCCCATTTCTGTCCACTGCCTTTGCCTTTTTACATTTAAATCTGTTCTGCTCCTAATACTTCTGCACCTTGGTGTTTACCTCACTAATCACCATGTTTTGTGGGGGCTGGATTCCTGCTTTTTCAGTGCCCCCCCTAATGGTTTAAATGCTTGCCAATGAAGCATTTAAACCTCTCACCTAGGATCCTGGTTCCCCCCTCCGGACAGATGCAGACCATCGCACCAGTATAGGTCTGGTATCCTCCAGGTGGCTCCCAGTCCCCAATGAAGCCAAAATCTTGAGCTCCACACCAGTTTTTCAACCACCATTGAATTCCTGGTGAGAAGTGCACTAGCATCTCCCTTGCTATAGACAGGCAGCACCTCCAAGAAGGTTACCGATGAGCTATTTGTCGAAGCCGCTCCCAACTCTACAAACTCCTCTTGCACTGCTTCTGATCCCATTCCTAGCTGCAGGTCATTTGTCCCTAGGTGGACAATGACATCCAGCTCCCTCCCTCGTAGCTCCTCCCACGATCCTGAGGATTCGCTCTGTCCTCCAAGCCGTGGCGCCCAGGAAGGCACCTTACCTCCCTCTCCCTTCCTCCCCCATTTCTACCCCCAATGACTGAGTCCCCACCAGGAGTTGTTTCCTTCCCTGTGGGGTCCCATGCCACCCTCTTTGGGTCTCCTTGTGAAGGTTCCCAGCATCCTCCTTGGTCTCCACTGCAGGTGCCTCCATAGAGGAACCACTATCCAGCAGAAGCAGCGAATGATGTGGAGAGGTACAGCTGGAGGATGCAACTCTGTTCCACCACCCTCTCCTCCTTGAGCCCACCCTGGTCCAGCCTCCTCTTTCTTGACAACCTCTGAGGTAGTGGCATTGGCCTGGTGGTCCCTGGGTGGGGGAGGAGGTTTCACGAATCCTAGCCAGGTCAGCCTGGAGACGGGCAACCTCCTCTCTCAGACCAGAGAGGTGCCTGCAAATAGGGCAGCATCACAGCCTCCAGAATGTCTCCCGGAACACTGCCGCCCCACAGCCATTGCACTGCACCACTCCTATCATGTCTTATTTTGTGTCCCCTCTACTGTTTCTCTGGATGCTTACTCTCTCTCTCCTTACAAGTCTTACCCTTCCTGTTCTGGGACAGCAACTTCCTATCTTCAGTAGCCTCCTTCTTCCTTGCTCAATATCAGACCACCAGCAGCTGGGGGGTGAGCTACTTTTCTAATTTAGGGCTGACAAAACCAATGTTTCTCTATGATCCTTTCCTTCCTACTGCCAAACAGGAAGTTCCTGTTGACAGTCAAATCCAGTGGCTATAAAAGTAGAACTGGCTTTGGGTGGGTGGGATGGAGGGCAATTAGTAAGAAAAAAGGCTAGCAACAGGAAGTTGTAATTTGACTCACCTGCTTTTATAGTGTCCAAACCACACCCCCAGGTAAGCTCTCTTTCCTCCTACTGGTTTAGCAAAGTCAGTTGATACAGTACCCTTCACTGCACAGAATACACACTGACCTTCTTTCTTTTCTTTCTTTTTTTAACTCTAAATAAGTCCCCTTCTACTTCTAATAAAGTTATCTGTATACTTAATCTCAACAGACACTGACTCCTGCTGAGATATACGTTTTAAATTAAGAAGAAAATGTAGCTTCTTTTAGTTAGCTGCTTTCTGCTCTACAAGCAAGGCTAGCAACAGCTGTAGGTACGTAATTTTCATATCTTCCCTTGTCAGTCTTCACCATTCATTACTGCTTGGGTGAGTACCAAGCTCCGCCCTCCCCCCCAAAAAAGGGGGGGGATAAGAAACCCTGAGGGAGCAAGACCCCCAGCCTCCTGTTGGTGAGAAACAGAAGGGGAGACCCTGGGCTAATCAAGAGAGAAGCCTATGGGGGAGAAGAGCTAGGAGGTGTCCCCCGAGGACGGGGAGACAGAGGAAGCCCCTGCAGAAGTCTCCTAGCTCTGGAGGAAAAGAGACGGGTTCCCCAGAAAGCGGAGCGAATCACCCTACGCCAGGCCAGGGTGACAACCTTGATAGACGAAGCCATGCCGTCCGTCTAATACAGATCGCTGTCCCTGCAAGCCTGGAAGCCACCTCACTGGCGTCATAAGACGCCCTTGCTTGGTGTCTTGCCAGCTCCAGGCCTATAGCAGAGAGGGCAATAACTTGTCTGGTTTGCTCCGTATCAGGCATTGATGCTAAGATTTGGGAAAGCATCGACCACAAATGCCTACCATAGGCAGCATGGTGGGCCTGATGAGATGCAATGCATGACATCGCACGAGAGGAAGAAAACACTCTTCGCCCCCACTGGTCAAATTGTAGAGAATCTGAGTCTGGTGGATGGTCATGCGCCAGGCGGCGCCTGGAGGGAGTCTCTAGGTATGCCAATCCCGAGGGTGGGTTGGGAAGAGTACCTAGAGATTCTGATGGGGCACAATACCTACATTGGCAGTCTGCCGGGGCTGGAGAAAGGGCGGCTGAAGACTGCCAGGAACGGATAGACGCCTCCTGGAAGGGAATAGGCCAGGATAGTACCACCAAATGCTGGGCACTGAATTCGCCGAGGAATTCACGTGTCTCCCGTTCAGTATTGTCTCTAACATAGGAAATCTGAAGATTCCTCACCATCCTCGAAAGGAATCACTGCTATTCAGTGAAATCAGCATCGGAGGAGAGATAAGCAGTGGGTTCCTCTCCCTCAGAGGAGGGAGACAAGGATGATGGAGAGCTGGAGTGTCCAGAGGACTCCTGCGGCGGTGGGGATAGGCAAAAAACCCGCTCATTCATGTACCTAACATATGAGGGGAAGGCTGCCGCAGAACCTCTGAACGTCTCCCAGAATAACGGGCCCGTGGGACTGACATGGCCTGGAAGAGCGGGGGGGTGGCTGCAGAGGAATGGGAGAAGGGCACCTACGGTGAGGCAACTGTCCTCTGCTGAGGCTCTGGAATTCGGGGAATGGAGCCCGAGCTGGCGGGATCCCAGACAACAGACCAGGTCGCAAAACAGAACCCTGGGGATGCAAACCCTGGAAAAGCCTAGAAGGGGATCCTTCCCTGTGACGAACCTGGGACTGCATGGATCCAGAAGGGCAGCCCACAGCAACGCCACCAGAGGGGTCCCTGGGGTCCAAGAGGGAAAGACGGGTCCCAGCGCTATGGCTCCTACCCACACCCCGAGGGGTGGTAGGTAGAAACCGAGACGCCTGAACCCTGTCCCTCGACCCCTCGGACTCCGAGAGTGCCCTCCTCCTCGACCCCAGCGACGCCCCACCCTGAGGGGGTGCAGCAGCACCAGGGTCGGCAGCTGCCACGACCCCCTCAGAAGGGAGAGCCCCACCCTCCACCCCCGCTCCATCGGCCCCCAGGGACCCCAGACCACCCACAGCCTGGGGGGCCTCAGGGGAGGACGGCAGCGGGGACAGAGGAATAGGCGCGCTGGGCCGCCTAGCACCTCGTGCCACCAGAGATCCTGACTCCGAAGAGTCAGGGTGCCAGGACGGGTCCACGTCTGAGTCATCCTCCTCCTCCTCCTCCGAGACCAGCTGGACCACAATACTGGCAACCCCAGGGGTCTCCTGAGAAATAGCGCCGCAGATGGCGCCAGTGCCGAAGGAGGCGCCGGACGACCCTGGACCCCCACAACACCTAGACCCGGCCCCGACTCCCTAACGGCGATGGCCAAACCCACAGCACCGCCCTCGACGCCGGGACCCCACTCGGCACCGCCAGAAGAGCCAACCAGGCCCGCAGCGGATGGTGGCGAGAGCCAACACGGTGCCACCAATGGCGCCGTCTCAATCACCAACACCGCAAACGGCGCCGGAAGGCGGCATCAAGGGTCCACAGATGCCGGGCCTCGACACTTGGGGAGACTGCACCTCCGAGGAGGTGACTGCCGAGGCGGTGTCCCCGCCGAGGCCCCGGAGGGGGGACCCATGTCCGACACTGCAAAAGAAGCTTCCTCTTCGCAAGAGAAGATGAGAAGCCCTCCCCACGGACTGTATAGGCCTGAGAGGGGACCCGGAGGAAGGGCCTTGAGACCTACCTGGGAATCCTGGAGTGCGCGTCCCCCTCAAAGTCATGGCCTTGCCGATCTTAACGCAAGGGACTTCCAGGACGATCGGTCCATCGAGAAACAGGCGCCGCATACATACATATCGCGGTTGGTAGCAGGCAACTAAGACAAACATCATGCCGGTCCGAGACGGAAGAATGCCGGCCACAGGAGCACCGTCGCATAGGGGCGCGGCCTGCCTTCGACTTATGTTTTGCCCCCGAACCTGACATGATGCGAAAATATTGAGACTAAAATAAGAAAAGCTGTCGGCGCCGTCGAACAAAGTTATAAAAAGAACAGTCTTACCGGTGATGGCGTCCAGAAAAAGCAGGAGAAGGAGTCTGGAATTTGATGACGCAGAAGGCCTAAACTGTATCTCAACTGCCGCTAGCAGGTGCAGCCTCGACGGCGGGGAGAAACAGAACTGAATGGATGAGGAGTCTGGCAGTATTTAACGTCACGCATGACGAAAGCACGCTGTTTTTGGGGGCGGCCATTGAGCAGACTCCGAAAAAAAGACAAAAAATCTCCTGTAGCGGGTGCGCGCCTCCGGCACTAACCCAAGCAGTAATGAATGGTGAAGATTGACAAGGGAAGATCTACTGTTACGGTAAGTTCTTACATAAATGTACTATCTTACTTCAAGAGGGCTCTTGCAGTAGGTAATCACCTTGAGGACCGAGTCCCAAGCAGTGTGAATCAGAAGGATCTGAAACACGGGGGGGAGGCAGGAAAGGTCTGCAGAAGAGCAGAGAGATTAGAACAGGAGGCCTTGGAGGACAGCTAAACCAAAGCCAGCCCTGCATCTAGAGGCAATGTCCAGACTGTAATGCCTAGTTAAAGTGTGGACGGAGCTTCAAGTGGCCGCCGGACAAATGTCAGCGGCTAACGCAATCCTGAAGCAAGCCGTAGAAGCAGCCATGCTTCTAGTAGAATGCCCTTAACCTCCTCAGGGAAGGTTTTACCGTACTTCTGCACCCTCTCTCGGGTGCAAAAGAAATAAAAAGCTGGCCCATTTTTCGGACAGACTTGGTTCTGTTGGTATAATAATGCAAGATTCTGTGAACATCTAAGGCATGCAGAATAGCCTCCCCCTGATTAGAATGCTCAGGGTAATACACTGGAAGTTGAATAGACTGGTTCAATGTGAACTCAAGAAACCACCTTCGGTAAGAACTGAGGACTGGTACGCAGAGCCACCTGGTCTCTGTGAAAAAATTAAATAAGGCTCCTTACACATCAGGGCTTGAAGTTCGGAAATCCTTTGAGCAAAAGTGACTGCAACTAAAAAGAGCATGTTCCATGATAAATAGCACATATCACAACTACCAGCTGGTTCAAAAGGAGGCAAGGTCAGTTCAAAATAACATTTAGATCCCTAGGTGGTGCGGGATTGCACACCGGGGGTTTCAGGTGGAGGATCCCTTTCAGGAAAGTTTTGGAAACCACCAGCTGAGCCCCAGCTTTGCCCTCCACTAAGGTGTGGCAGGCAGAAATAGCAGACAGGTGAACTTTCAGTGAAGAGTAACTCAGGCCCAAGTCAGAAAGGTGTAGTAGAAACTCCATGACCTGAGGATCGAAAAAGGGTCCCAACCCTTCGAGGTGGCCCAAATGGAGAAACATTTCCATTTCATGGCATATGTCATCCTCATAGAAGGCTTTCTGACCTCTACAAGGACCTAAGCCACTCTGGAGGAAACTCCACAGCGTGAAGCATCTGTGTCATGAGGTGCCACGCGTGAAGGTGAAGGGACTTCAGCCCTGGATGTCCCTGCGTGCCCCTCTCCTGAGTCAGAAGATCGTGGCAGAGAGGCAGGGGGACTGGAGTTTTCACTGCAAGCTGCTGAAGAAGTGGAAACCATATCTGGCGAGGCCAACACGGGGCAATCAGAATCATGTGAGCTCCCTTCGCTTGAAGCTTGAGCAGCACCCTCTGTAGAACTGGAAAGGGAGGGAAGGCGTACAAAAACCTCCCTGTCCAGCAGAGTGATAGCGCATCTTGCCAGAAAGCACCATGCCCGAGAGCGAGCGAGCAAAGCCTGGGTAGTTTTGTGTTGCATGGGGAGGTGAACAGATCCAGGTCTGGACGAGCTCATAGGTCGAAAATGTGTTCGACCACCTCTTGCTTGAGCTCCCATTCGTGGGCTCTTACTCTGGTGCGGCTGAGACTGTCCGCTAGGACGTTTTTGCACGCCCAGACCGTGAACAGCTACGAGGTGATCTCAACGCAGAACTGCCCAATTCCACACTCGCATCTCCTCCCTGCAGAGGGGATACAAGCGAGTAACCCCTTGCTTGTTGAGGTACCAGACTACACACATATTGACAGACTGGACTAATAGTGGGCCCTGGCAAAGCAAATGCTGGAAGGCTTGAAAAGCACACAGCACTGCTCTCATCTCCAGCATGTTTATGTGCAGGGAGAGCTCCGACTGAGACCACAGCCCTTGAGTCCTGTGGTTCTCCAAATGAACACCCCAGCCCATCCCTGACGCATCTGTAGTTAGGGTCTGGGTGGGAGGAGGGGACTGGAAGGGAACCCCCTTGGTGAGGTTGTTGAGATCCTGCCACCATAGAAGATCCTGCTGCATCGAACTACAGACCACGACCATGTGGTCCAGGTCACCTGACCTGTGATCCCACTGTGTTCTGCGTGTCCACTGAGAAATCTGCATGTGGAGCCTGGACAGAGGGACAGTGGGGATGGCTGCTGCCATAAGCCTAAGGAGTCGGAGAACTGACCTGGCTGTGACCCACCTGCTGGAGGCTACTAGATGAGCCTGTTTCTGCAAGTTTTCCACGCTGTCCAAAGTGAGGAAGGCCATACCCTGGTCCATATCCAGCACCGCTCCAATAAACTGGAAGTGTTGGGAAGGGGCAAGTTGGGACTTGGGATGACTTGATAGTAATCCCCACTTGCGAAAAAAGTGCCAAGATAGCAGATAGGGAAAGTTCCAACTGCTCCCTTAATGGGGTTGACAGAAGCCAGTCACCGAGGTAGGGAACACATAATGGCCCCGACGCCTCAGGGCCACTGCCACTACCGCAAGGCACTTGGTAAAAACCCAGGGTGCCAAGGACAGGCCGAAGGGGAGGGCTTTAAACTGATAATGCTCCTCCTGAAAGGTGAATCTGAGGTAGCAGTGATGGGGCTGAAAAACTGGGATATGCAGGTAGGCATCCTGCATATCCAGGGCACACAGCCACTGTCCCTTGTGCAGGAGGGGCAGCAGACCTGGGAGGGTAGTATTTGAAACCGTTTGTACTCTATGTACAGGTTTGGAGCGCTGAGGTCCCAGATGGGACGCAGATCTCCTGTCTTTTTTGGAACCAGGAAGAAGTGGGAGTAAAACCCCTTTCCTACCTGGTTTGACGGAACGGGCTCTATTGCCTCCTTTTGCAGAACAGCCTCAGTTTCTTCCCTTAAGAGGGGAATGTGTGCCTTTGGATAATGAGACACCCCTGGAGGCTTGTCTGGGGGTTTCTTAAGAAACTCCAGAGTGTGGCCCTGTCTGATTAACTGAAGGACCCACGAGTCTGTGGTAACTGCCTCCCACCCCAGCAGGTGACTGGAGAACCTTCCACCCACTGGCTCCCATAACGGAAGAGGAGGAGGGGCAGCGGGCCGCAAGTCAAGAGGCGGAGGTAGGGTTGGCAAGAGCTGCCCCTGAGGCTCTGTGAGCTTTGACAGGAGGAGTGGGTGCGGCTGAAGGTGCCTCATGCTTGGCCTGGCGTCTGGCTATATGCTGCAGTTTTGTCTGCCGCTTCGTTTGGTGATGAAATGGCTGTTTGGTCTTGGATCTGGGGTGGTATATGGTGTGACCCAACCTCAGGGCCTTGCCCTTATCCTGGAGGCTGGTAATAATATCCTTGGCATCCTCTCTGAACAGGACAGAACCCCCTGAAGGGGGCATCCTGGATAGCCGCCTGGACATCGGTGTCAAGCCTGACACCCTGAGCCAGGAAAATCTCCTGAGACAGACAGCAGTAGTGGTGCCCCTGGCTGAGAAGTCCACTGCATCATAGGTGGCCCTCAGAGAGTGGTAACAGGTGACTTTGGCTGTCCTAATAGTGTCAGCCAATACAGTCTTGGATTCCGAGTCCGTCATGACCTCAATGACGGGCTCCAACTGGTAGAACAGCGACTTCTGATACACCAGCATGTGTGCCACATAGTTAAGGGCATGCATGGTGAGAGTGGAAGAAGAATAAAACTTTCTCCCTGACTGATCAAGCTGCCTCAACTCCCTGTCAGGAGGGAAGGTGCTTATGTGCCTGGGCTTGGTGGACCTATCGTGGGCCGCCGTGATTACTACTGAGTCAGCCTTAGGGTGGACACTAAGGTGATCCTTCCTCTCAGGAGTCCTGTAAGTCCTATGAGCCTTCTTTGCCACAGACGGAATGTAGGAAGGCATCATCCATACAGTGGAGGCCAAATCCTCGTAAGGCTCCAGCCACGGAGGAGTGAGGACGGGTGCAGTCTCCTGGATGTCTAAATGTTCAGCAAGTCTCTTGATGTTTGGGGTCCTGAGCATCGGATTTCCATCTGTAGCGCTCCGCAATCTGTTTCAGGAGGTCTGTGAAAGAAGAGTCCTCTGGAGGTGATTTGGGGGACTCCTCCAACATAAGGTCAACTGGAGGGGGAAGTCTCAAACCCTGAAGCCAAGGAGGACCACCTGGACTTGGATTCTGTGTCTTACGAGTCTGAAAGTCCGGTGTCTAGGCGAGAGACCTCCTGAGTCCTAGGAGGGATACTACCTGACATCAGAGCCTACAGAGGACCTTTCGTCAGGCCTGAGGTAGACTGGCATGGTTCCAGTGGGGAAGCAGACCTAGGAGTCTGACCCTGGCACACCAGGTGGGGGGTTCTCGCCTGGTGCCAGCTGTCCAGCTCTGAGACAAGCTGAGATTTGGTCTCGGACCACCAAGACTGGAGGATGGCCCTAAAATCCACCTGGGGTTGAGGAAGAGGCAGAGGTGGCTGGTAGACTGGCTGGAATTCCGAAGGGTACCCCATCTTCGGGTATCCTGGCATGTGAAACCCATGCACCGAGTAACCCGGCGAAATGTACGAAGGAGCATACCCCGACGTCAGGAAGGCTGACATCTTGTAGCTTGGTGGAGGGTACCCGGGAACTTGATGAAAGTACGGGTAACCTGGCAGAGGGTAGCCCAACGGAGGCCCCGATGGAGGAGCAGTGGGGATGACGTGAGACCCTGAGGCATGAAATTCGAACCAGAAGGGCCCGAAGAAGCAGAGTCAGGTATGGGGACGGCAGGAGGCAAGGCTGGCGGCGATGCTGACATCCCTGCTGGAAGAACCAGGGGAAGGGGCCTGCAGAGGCTCCGATGTTAGGTCTGGGGGTGAAACAGGAACTACAGCACCCAATGGACAGCCCTTGTCCTCCGGGCCCCGCTGATCTGGGGAGGGCGGAGGGAGCTCCATAAAGGGAGAAGAAGGGGTATCTCTGTGGGAAGAACCAACCTGAGAATGCTGTCCAGAGACCGGCAACTGACTTTCTTCCGGCTGGATGTCACAAGGGCTCATGCTGGAGCCCGACGTAAGCGTGACGGCCGGCTTATCAATCTTGGCAGTGTGGGCACCGGAGTCCCCGGAGCCTGACTTATCGGCCTGGCTAGGGCGTTCGTCAGAGGGTCTGATGAGCAGCTTATCGGCCCCACCAGCCTCCTTAGACCTGGTGGTGGAGATGGGTCTAAGGGAGGCAGAAGCCTCAGACTCGGCCGAGGCACCCATGGCCACCATAACAAGTGTTGGCGGGGGAACCAAGGGCTGCTCCCGAGAAGGTGGGGCAGACTTGGAGGTAGCACCTGTCTTCCAGGAGGAAGAGGACTGCTGTTCACCTGAGGGGCCCTGTGGGCAGCTGCGGGTGCGAGGGTGACCGTTCCTGGTCCCGGTGATTCTCTTTATCCCTCCTCTTCTTATGTTTGTGTGAGTCAGTCGGCGAGGAAGAGACTACTTAACTTTTGCAGCTCTTTCTCCATGGATGCCATCTGCTTTTTTAGAAGATGGCCTTCGATGGCCTCCTGGTGATGTGTCCATGTGGCCTGGCTGAAGCTGGAAAAGGCCTCACAATCCTTGACCTTGTGCTCTAGGCCTAAACAGAAGAGGCAGAGAGAATGAGTCTTTGTGCAGTAGCTGCGCACCACAAGAATTTCACTAATTTTTATGTGACTCAACAAAAGACGGTGAAGACATGCACAAAATAGCAGTTTTTACAGAAAGGCAAGAAAAAACAGATACTCATCAAAAAAAGGCGGCTGAACTGCAGCGACGATCTCCGCAAGGTCTGATGTGCTCAGGTCGATGGCGGGAAACAACTGGAAGGCGGGCGTGGGGACAGCCCACTAAATAGTGTCATGCTGAGGCCGGCCCGTCGGCGCAGCGATGGGCTTCCGCCACGACGCCGCCACCCGGTTCGGGAATGGACCTGGATTGTCGGAGGGCTGGCCGGGGGAGAAGGATGGAGCGTCCAATGGATGGCTCTCCTTCTCCGGGAGGTGTGGGCAACAATCGAGCACTGAGGACTCTTGGCGAGGCCAGGAGATCTCGCGCTGCTGATGTTCAGTAAGGGGGAGGGCGGGCAGATGCAGCGTCATTGCGTCCCATGCACCTCTCTGGGGAAAAACCCGGAAAATGGAAAGCGGGCCGGACCACGAAGGAATGAAGCCCTGCCCAGGGTCCTCGGTCACCGCCGCCGCTGCAGGGACCCCCGACTAGTTACAGGTCTGCGGGCTGTAATGCGGCCACAGCCCGCCTCCGGGTAAGCTGGGGTCACCAAGGGTCCTCGCAGCTATAGGTGGCGGTGGAGATCTCCGGGGGCCGTGACCAGGGCAGAGAAATAGTCGGTGGCCCGACCAAAAAAAAAAAAAAAACAGTGTCACGCTGACGTTGGCCATGTGACTTGGGGCGGGTGGTCCCCCGTTGGACACTGCTAGCTAAATCTTCCACATGGTTCTGACGTCAGGGGGTGGAGTTCTCAAGGTGATTACCTACTGCAAGAGCCATCCTGAAGTAAGATCCTGAAGATCTGTATCTGGTCCATCTGTCATACCACAA
Organism: Neoceratodus forsteri; assembly: GCA_016271365.2. Taxonomy (NCBI): domain Eukaryota; kingdom Metazoa; phylum Chordata; order Ceratodontiformes; family Ceratodontidae; genus Neoceratodus; species Neoceratodus forsteri. The sequence goes on along the minus strand of CM057450.1, from coordinate 1,270,843,966 downwards.
CCCCTCCAAAGTGCCCACCTGCTTCTTGATATAAAAAACAACACATACATTGCCCATCTGAACTAAGAGCGGACCCGGGGACAGCAGAGTCTGAAAGGCCTGAAGAGCATGCAAGACCGTATGCATCTCCAGAATTTTGATGTGGAGACCCTGCTCGAGTGCTGACCAAGTCCCTTGTGTCTGGTGAGACCCCATGTGGGCACCCTACCGAGGCTCAGGGCATTGGTGGTGAGAATCTGGTGAGGGGGTGGGGATAAGCCCCCACAAAAACTGATTGTCGGGCTCCAGCCACCACTGAAGGGTCTTCTTTGAGAGGTCTCAAACCAGCACTAGCTTATTCAGGGCACCGGTCCCATTTCACACATAGGGTCCATTGGGACACTCTCATGTGCAGCCTCACCAGATGGACTGTGGCAATGGCTGAGGCCATGAACCCCAGGAGTCTTAGGAATTCCCTTGCTGAAACATGGTGGTGCTGAATCAGAAGCTGAGACTTTGCCCTGTGCTGTGTCCAGGACAACCCCTATATAGAGGAGGCACTGGCAGAGGGTAAGCAAAGACTTGGGCAGGTTGATAGTAATACCTAGGGACTGGAACAGGTGGCAAGTGCCTTCCAGTGTCTGCAGTACAAGATCCCGGGACAAGGCCATCAAGAGCCAGTCATCCAGGTAAGGGAAGACGAAAAAGCCCTGTCTCCACAAAGCCGCCACCACTACCACCAGGCACTTGGTAAACACCCTGGGAGCTGAAGAAGGCCAAAGGGGAAGGCACAAAACTGGTAGTGCCCCCCATAAAATGGAAGCGAAGGAAGTGCCTGTGGGCCAAAAAGACTTTGATGTGCTGGTAGGCATCCTGCATATCCAAGGAGCATGGCCAGTCCCCCTGGTGGAGCAGAGGTAGGAGGCCCTGTAAGGTGACCATCATGAAGTGTTTGTACTCTGTGTACAAGTTGAGACTGCTGAGATCCAGGATTAAGGGAAGGTCCCCTGTCTTCTTGGGGACCAGGAAGAAATGGGAGTAATACCCCCAATCCTGCTGGGAGGGAGGCATGGACTTGATGGTCTTCTTTGGCAATAGAGTCTGAATTTCTGCCCTTGTGAGAGGGACGTAGCTTGAAGGATATGCAGATGTTCTCAGTGGACTGGCAGAGGACCACTCCAGAAGTTCTAGAGTATGCCCGTGCTCTATGAGCTGTAGCACCCAGTCATCGGTAGTGCTGGACCTCTACTTGACTTAGGTGGAGGGAGAACTGACCTATTACTGCCACCTCCTGACAACCTACTGGAGGGGGAAGGGGCAGCAAGGAGTCAGGAGGTGGGGTATTACAAGCTGAGCTGCAGGGGTACTCCTGGCTGATCGGGGAGGGTCTGAGGAGATATGGGAGGCCATCCCTGCACTTAAGCTTTTTGCCTGGGACCTTTAGTAGGCCCTGACCGTCTCTTGGAGGAACGATGAAAGGGTGCCGAGTGAGCTACCTTTGGCTGGGTGTGGTATATCAAGTGGATTGATTTCAGCGCTTGTCCCAAGTTTTGAAGCTCTGAGATAATGTCTTGAACGTCACTCCCAAACAGTTCTGAACCACAGAAGGGAGCATTCAGAATAAGCCCGAAACCCTAAGCCAGGCATGGCACCGGAGATTAATGCCGGAGGCCACTGCTCGCTCATGCAGAATGTGGGTATTAATGCTGGACCCAGTTTTCAGGACCTGCAAAGTTTGCTGCTTGGAGGCATCACCGCTACTGCCTCCTGAGCCTCTTCCCACAACAAATTCTGATATAGTACCATGTGATCCCTGATGGCAAGAGTGGCCGAGGCAAAGGCACACTTGCACACCTGGTCCAGCTGCCTTGACTCCCTATCTGGAGGGAGGGCACTGAGGTGCTTGGGACACTTGGTTCGGCTCTGGGACACATTGATGACTGCAGAGTCAGCTTTCGGCTGCTCCCCAAAGAAGGACTTGCCAGATGGTGGGTGGTACAATCTGTGTGGCTTCTTGGGCACTGCAGGTATGATATGCGGGTGAAGCCATGCGTCCCTGGTAATGTCATTATATGACTCCACTAGGGAAGGGACCACCAGAGAGGGAGCATTGGGCTGGTAGAGCTAGACGACCAGACAGTAGCACTCCAGGTCGTGCTCCTCGGTCTCCCACCCCACCCCATCGTGGTCTGGATATGACAAATAATATCTATGAAGGTGGGATCATCCTGTGGCGACTTGGTGACCATAGAGGGTTTAGTCTCTTTCCCTGAATAGGCACCCACCAGGGAGAAAGATTCGGAGCCCTCTGCATCGTCTGAGGAAGAGTCTGCCAGTTCACTGTCACCCAGGGAGAGTCCACTGGACGTAAGTGAGTACCCACATCCGTATGCAAAAGGGGGGGCACTAGGAGTCTGTAAGGCGTTACCCCTTGGAGGCCCCTGTGGATAGGAGGGCTGAGGCAGGCCCGGTTGAGGGGCCTGGGACTGCATAAAGGCCCAGAGTGCCGAGATCAGGCTGTGGTAATCCACAGGTGGTGGTGGAGGGCCCACAAGCGCAGGATAAGGGTATGAAGGCTGGGGCCCAACCGCACAAGGTACGTAGAGCCGCGGCGTTCCAGGTGCCAGATGAGGTAGCCTGGCACCAGGTCAGTGGGCGTTGGCGGTGGTAACACTGGCCATGGCCCAGCAGGCGTCGGTAAAGGCCCAGGTGTCGGTTCCATAGGCTGTGATAATGGGAGTTTGGGCACCAATCCCCCTGGAGTAAGCAGAGGGGGAGCTGGTGAAGGGTCCTCCAGTGTTGGGGGTACCAATGGCGTCAGACCTACAGGCTGCAGAATTGTGGGATGTGGCCCAGCTGGCGTTGGTCTAGCAACGCCAGGGCAGAATGTACTGGCATCTGAGAAGTGACCGGTGTTGGTGAAAAGGGTCCCATCGACAATGGCTGGGGAGAGACTGGAGGCAAAGAGACGCCGGTACTCAGCGATGCCTGCCCCTGCATTTGAGGGGTAGGACGGAGGTCCTGGAGACCGAGTCCTGCATCAGGAGCATGGGTGATAGGGCAGCAGGCTGAGAATTGGTGCCAGCAGCACCTGCGCCAACTGGAGGAGCTCTAGTCACACCTCCTGCAGTAGAATCTGCAGAGAAAAGGGACTCGAAAAGCAAAGGCAGAGTAATAGGGCCCAACATCCCCTGCCCTGATGAGCTGCCACCAGTCAAGGAGATCCAGCAGGTGGTGGGGCCAGTGGCAGCCCTGAAGGAGAGAGAGGGCAGGCTGGGCCCTGGAGGTCGGCCCCCCTGAGGGAGGAAGATCCAGAAGTGGCCTTGTGTGGTGACCATTAGCGGGACAAAGACCAGAGACACGGCCGCGGTCCTTGTCCTGGTGTTTGTGCTTCCCCAGCGATTTCCCCTTCAATTTGGAGGAAGACGAGCTGAAAGACTGGGCTGTGGAAGCAGAGAAGCTCTGGGCCTGTAGCACCTGTTCTATCTGGGAGACGTTCTGCTTGAGGAGGTGGCTTTCGAGGGTGCTCAGGAGTTGTCTTCTGGTGGCCGGGTTAAATTTCTGACAGGCATGGACGTCATGGTCAGGGCCTAGGCAGAAGAGGCACACAGAATGGTCATCCTTGTCAGGAATCTCCTTGCCACAGGTGCACTTCGTGGAGCACTCAGATTAAGAAAAAGGCTGAGAAGACATAAAAGAGCTAATGATAAACTAAAAAATGTGATGTTTACTGGGTTACTGAAAATAAAAAAGCGCAGTGAAAGCATGGGAAAAACAGGCAACAGGCTGTAGCTTTGGTGGAATTCGTGGTAAGACTGTTAGTAGATTAGTAGGGGTATCACAAGTAGGAAGAGGGAAGTAATAATCCCTCTTTACAAGACACTGGTTAGGCCCCATCTGGAGACTGCGTGCAATACTGGAGGCCAAACCTTCATAAGGACATGAACCAAACTGAGGTAGTGCAGAGAAGGGCAACCAAAATAGTGCAGGGACTGCATCAGAAAACATATGAGGACAGATTAACGGAGCTCAATATGTATACCCTACAGCAAAGGAGGGAGAGAGGTGATATGATTGAAACATTCAAACACCTTAATGGCATTAACAAGGTGAAAGAGTCTAACATGTTTCAATATAAGAAAAATAGCAGGACAAGAGGACACAGCATGAGATTGGAGGAGGTCGATTAAGGGGTAATGTGAGGAAGTTCTTTTTCACGAAAGGGTGGTGGATGCATGGAACGGCCTACCTCAGGAAGTGGTGGATATGAATGCAGTGCAGGGCTTCAAATAGGCATGGGATAGGCATAAGGGAGCAATACAGTTGAGTATGAATAGATAGGCCATTGACAGAGCAAAGGCCAATGGCACATTCATAAGGTAGAAAAAGAAATGGGCAGACTGGATGGGCCATGCGGTCCTTATCTGCCATCAACTTCTATGTAAGATGTACGCTGGTCGACGGCGGGAAAGAACTGAGGAGGGCTCGGGGGTCACCCACCTTATATAGGATAGGCTGACATAAGGCGCTGACGTCGGAGGTGGGCAGCCCCTTCTGGTATACTGCTAGCTAGAAAGGTTTCCGTGTGGTCCTAGCACCTGACGGCTCAAGTTCTACCGGTTATAGCCTGCTGAAAGAGATACCCTCAAAGTAAGATCTGACAAAATCCCAAAAAGTATCTTCTGAACACACCATTTTTCTCTCTTTTTTATAAAAAAGGGCTCCAAGAAGGTGGCAAAGGGGAAGGGAAAGAAGACGACAGGGTGAGCTGCCCAGAGGTTCTGGTTCATAGCCAAATGGGGGATGGTGGGCAGACGTGTGAATAAATGGTGAAGGTATTCTGGAAGATCAAGAATTATGGTGAGTATATAATTTTCATATCTTCCAAGAGTCAATATTTACCATTTACTCTCATTTATTGGGTCAAAGTACCAAGCATATCACCCAAAAAGGGCGGTGCTGGCTCACCATTAGGGAAATGGTTGTTCCCTCGTCCCTCCAGGGGGCATAACCACACAACAGCATGGACCCCTCATAGGTCTGGTGGGACCGAAGACTGGTTAGGGGCAGGCAGAGGCTCCCGTGGCCTAGGAGCAGGGATTTGCCCTGAAAACTCGTGTCTGACCCTGCAGGAAAAGACGTGGGTCCCCTGGAAGTGTGACATGAGCACCCTATGCTGGGTCAAGGGTGTCAACCTTGATAGGCAAAGCCATGCTGTCTGCCGAATGTAGACTGCAGTTCCCACCAGCCTGGAAGCAAGCTCTTTGGTGTCATAAGATGCCCTCGCTTGGTACTTCGCCAGCTTCAGGCTTTGGCCAGAAAGGTGAATGGCCTGCCTAATTGTCTTGCAGTCTGGCAGGGACACTAGGAGTTGACCCAGCATCATCCACAGGTGGCTGCTACAGGCTGCTTGATGTGCAAAGATGCATATGACGGTGCATGCTGCTGAAAAAACCCTTATGCCCCAGACATCAAACTCCATGGGGTCAGAGACAGGAGAGTGATCATACATAGGATGCCTATGCCCAGAGCGGGTGCCCAGGAGCAAAATCCCAGAAGAAGGACATGGTACAGCACCTTAAGACCCCATGGGAGGGCAATACCTGTACTGGACGTTTCTCGAGGCTGGAGAAGAGGAAGAGGGACAGAGTATCACATCCCTGGATACTTCCGTGAAAGGCTGAGGCCATAGAGAGATAACTGCTGAGTTTCTGCAGTATTCACACATGAAATGACAGCACCTGGTTAGCAGGACTGCGACCAGCAAAATGGAGCAGGCAAAGCTCCTGCATCATCTCCTCAAGAAACTACTGGTACTGGATGTACTCAGCGTTGGAGGAAAGATGGACAGAGGTGTCATTTTCTTTGGAGGAGGAAGTGGAAGATGATAAGGAGCTGAAAACGAGGTGGAGGTGCAAGGACCTCAGGCCAGAAAATGGACTGGTCTAACGATCATAGATACTGGGGAAAGGCACTAGCCAGCCTAAGCTGTTCCCAGGATAGGGGGCACTAACCGGCCTAAACTGTTCCCAGGATAGGGGCCTCGAAGGACTGAAAATGCAACGGAGAGGAGCAGGAGTGTCGTGCAAGACCAAGCCAGGTTCTCTGCCAGGGTTGCAAGATTGCTCAGGGGACTTCATATGGGGGGGGAAGGCCTGGCAAACTCATCCATCAGTTAACAGCCAACAGCTGAGGACTGACTGGGATGGTGTTCTTGGGGGGAAGCCCCAGGTGGGGACAGAGGAGCTGTGCAGGTCCCACAGGGTGGCCATATCCCCACCAGTGGTGGAGTCAAACAGTTCAGGAGAGAAATGAGGATCCAAGCTAGCGCTTCGACTCCTGCCAGACCTACCACCTACTATGGGCAGGGAGTAAGCCGCCGACCTACACATCACAGTCTCCCCCCTCCCACCACCAGGACTGCCCCTGCCACTTGGGAGATAAAATTAAAGGTGCACACACCATGCTGGAAGTATGTTTAAAATTTATTGCAGCAACTCTTCACCACTACAAACACCACCTACGTAGCGCCTTTGCAGGTTCCATCAAGGGGCAGTGTTTGTCTTGACATCATGTGATTAAATACATAGAATATTAGCACATTCATTCCACTTTCCTTAGTGTTACTGAAGTGCATAGTGTTCAGTGGAAGCTCCATTTGAATATTCATGTGTGTTTCTTCATTTTACATGATATTGTGCATGAAAAAAAAAATCACCTTTGTTTTCAAAGTGCAAAGAATGATAAAATTAATTAAAAAGACTTCGTTGGGCTGGCCCCGTGGCACTGAGCGATGGGTGTTCGCCTGGCACGCTAACAACCCAGGTTTGTGACCTGAGCCCGATACGTCAGGAGCAGGTGCCGGTAGGGAAGGAATTAAAGGCGTCCCTTTGACACCTCCCTCCCAAGGAAGTAAAGGTGTTTTGCCGCTTGTCTAGCGACTCCTGGTGGCTACGGGGTGGTGTCACAGGCAGTGTGGGTGACCATGCACTGCCGGACATCCCAACTCTTTTTGGTAATAGGCCAGTCAAAGGATTCTTAGGACTTGCTCTGACTACTGAGAGTCAGGGAATTCTAGCTCTTCAAGTACCAAGCTTCAAGGCGAAGAGACTCTATGCTGGGGTATGCTACCCTTGTCTGAGGCAGGGTCAGAAGACTGAGTGGGAGGCAGTGAATAGGCCATTTGACTGAAAAGGTGAGAAGCAGGGTATACTAAGGCTGTCTCGCCCAGTCTGGAGCCACCAGAATCATGGTTGCTGGCTGGCTTCTGAGTTTTAGCAGGACCCTGAGAGTCAGGGGAAATGGAGGGGAAAGCATACAGGAACCTCCCTGTCCAATCCAGAGACAGGGCATCCACTGGCATTGAGCCCAGAGCCTGAGGCCTACAACAGCACAGAGGAATCTGGTAGTTTTGTTTGGAAGCAAAGAGATCTATCTCTGGAGTGCCCCACTTCCTGAAGACTGTGGCCAGCCCTTGTTTGTTTAGGGTGCACTTGTGGTGGCCCTGACTGATAGGGCTTAGGGACTCTGCCAACACATTTTCCTTGCCTGGCAGGTGAATAGCCATGAGCTGAATGTCCAAAGAGTAGACCAGAGACCAGATCTTCCTGGCCTCTGTGCAAAACTTTGGGGATCTTGTGCCTCCCTGCTTGCTCATACAGAACATAGCAGTGGTACTGTCTCTTCTGATTTGGACAGATTAACCTTTGAGCTGGGAATCAAAGGCTTTGATAGCCAGGTACACAGCTCTGAGTTTGAGTAGATTTATGGACACTTGGACTCTCTGGAAGACAACACCCCACTTATAGACTGGTCTGCCATACGTGCACCCCACCCTAAGAGAGATGCATCTGTTGTGAGAATTCTGGAGGGTTCCTTTTGCTGGAAGGGGACTCCTTCCCTGAGGCTTTCCCCATCTTTCCACCAGTCCAGGGTTTGCAGAAGGGTCCTTGTGACTGGTACGGGTTTTGACACAGTCTCTTTTTTGAGACCAATGAGCCCTCAGATGGTAATGAAATGTCTCTCATCTAACACCTGGTTCCTGGCACTACAGCTGTAGTAGATGCTATGTGGCCTAGAAGTCTGAGGAAGTGTCTGGTTGGTCTTTGTTGGCCTAGGACATACAAGTGTGCCAGAGCCTGGAGGTTTTCTACCCTGTCCAGAGGAAGCAGGGCTTTGCCTTGCTGTGTGTCAAGCTCTGCTCCAACAAATTCCAGGAGCTGAACTGGCTCAAACTGGTACTTTTCTGTGTTGATCAGAAACCCCAGGGAGGCCAGGGTATGCTGTGTGAGAGTGAGACGGTCGCTGACCTTTTGGGGAGACTTGCCCACTATGAGCCAGTCGTCTAGGTATGGGAAGACAGAGCTCTCCGGTCTTCTTAGATGAGCTGCTACTACTGCCAGGCACTTAGTGAAAACTCTGGGAGCTGAAGAAATGCTGAATGGCATAGCTGCAAACTGGTAGCAGCCACAGGACAGCCTGAATCTGAGATATGTTCAGTGAAAAGGTCTGACTGGAATGTGAAAATGGGCATCTCTCAAGTCTAGGGAGGCTAGCCAGTCTTCTTGTTGTAAAGAGGGAATCACCACTGAGAGGGTGACCATCTTGAATTTGGGATTGAACAGGTGCTTATTTAGGTACCTGATATCCACAATGGGTCGCCAGTTCCCATTTTTCTTTTGGTTAGAAAGTATCCGGAATAGAGGTCTTATCCCCACTGGGAGAGAGGGACTCATGCTACTGCATTTGCCGATAGGAGAGATTTTACCTCTGTCTAGCAATATTTTCTCTGTGGGAGTTACGGGTTTCACACTCCTGTGGCCCTGCTGAGTAGGACATTTTTTGAAGTGCAGGGTAAGTCCTTGACCCACCACCTCTAGCAACCACTTGTCTGTGGTGATGTGGTGCCATTGGTGGAGGTAGTGGGTCAGTCTTCCTCCTACCGGTAGAGGGGAGGCGACCTGAACATCCCCGTCAAGAGTTTTGTTTTGTCTGAAGTTTTGTTGTAGAAGTGGTATCAGTACATTTCTGTACTCTCCTGGCCCTTCCCCTAAAGAATCCTCTCATTTGAGGGTAATCCAAAGACATGGGTATTGGCATAGGGTAGAAGGCCCTGGGATAGTAACCTCTACGTCAGCTCCCTCTTTGGGATCTGTATTAGCTAGAGGGTTTCTCTTTAGCTGCATTACTCTGATAGGTGGTTTTGTATTCCTCCATCTTTTTCATGCAAGTCTCTGTCCCCAAAGAGAGAATGGTTCTCATAAGGGCAATCCATAACTTTAGTCTGAGTGTCCTCAGAGAGAGAGAGAGAGAGATTGGTAGATCTCAGCCCGGCAAACCTTCTGAGGGAAATGGGTTTCTGCCAGTTCCTGAGCCACTCCATCTCGGAGCTGCTGACTTGGTGGCCTGAACAGAGCTTCAAAGAGATTTTTGGTACTGAGCTGTGTACGCTATGTAAGTACAGAGGCCAAGCAACAGTGAAGCCATGGTGTGAGATTTTTTTCCCATAGCATCTAGTTTTCTGGATTCTTTTAATGGAGGCTGGGAAGAAAGAGGCACTTTTGCTTCATTACAAGCTGCAGCTTGCACTACTCCTTCATGATCTGGATGTGTGTAAAGATACTCAGCATTGGTTTTATCTAGCTGGTACTTCTTATTTTCTTATCCACCCCTGACATGGAAGTGGTATTCTAGAGTAATCTGAATTTAGCCCTTGAAAGGGAATTATGAACTGGAAGGAGTAACTTTTTAGGAGGAGGGAGACCCATCATATCCAAAAAGTCTGTCTCCTCAACTTCCACAGTGGGCTCTTGTACAGAACGGGCAAGAGTATCCACCATGTGCTAAACAAAGGTATAATGTGAGCCAAATTCTTGCTCAGAAATTTCATCAGAGTCTAAAGGCTCACCTTCTACATCATCATCTCCCCTGTCAAGGAAAATGCCCTGGCCAAGGCCAGGGTCAGAGGGAATAGATGTACCAGGATCAGCTGAGGCACCGAGAAGAGAGCCCACAGCCTGAAATGTTTGATATATTTGTCAGGCCTTTGCCATTTCCTCCAGAGAGGGTAAATCTTGTTGTAACACTGGCATCTCCCTTTGCCTTTCGGTGGGAGGGGCAGTAATGCTGTTTCTTGTTTCTTTTAGCAGGCACTAATCAGGAACCTGCTGTGAAGGTCTTTTTGTTTGGCTTAGTCATTATTATTTTTATCAGACTTATTTTTCTATGAGGTCCTTAGAAGACCTATCGTTAGACTTTTGAGGAGAGGGGAATCCCTCTTCTAAATTTTCTACAGAGGGGGAGGCAGTCTAAGAAGCCATATTGTGCAGCCCAAAGGCAAAACTGTTAATGAAAAGAACAGCAAAAATAGCTCTGACAGAAAAGAGAGACTGGCTCCAAGTATGTAATGAGAACTGTGGTAGTCTTACTAGGACACGATTAGAAAAAAAAAAACTACTAGAATTACTTTTTTTTTTTTTAAAGTCAGTCTGTAAACTAGGTCTATCTGGCTTGACAACTGTCAGAAGACCTAGAGTGCTGTTCCCAAAAGAGAAAGTAAAAAAGGCTCCCAGCACTGTGGAGCCACTGAGAGACGATTCCCAGAAGTGAAAATTAAGGAAAATGACTAAAAGTCACGGAAACCTGATAAAAATGCAGTATCTGTGGGAAAAATAATATAAAAAATAAAATTTGTGAATTTTTTACCTCAGCCGTGGTATTTTCTAGTCAGAGAAAAAGCACTGGAATGTGGGAAAAAAAGTTGTTTTTTCCCCGGATTCCAGAAACTAAGAATCTGTGGGTAATACACTAAAACTAATAAAAATCAAGTAAAAACACTCTAAAAGCAGCAAAAATACAAAAATAAAGAAAATAAGTACTTTAAGTGAAGATCTGAAGAGAGAGCTCCGGGGCAGACTGTCCTTTCAGGCGGAGAAATGAATCTGACTGGAAGCACAGTGGCACCTACAGGCAGCACTCTCTTATTACACTTTGATAGGCTAATTCCCCGGCATCATCAGCATAACTCCACCTCCGGGGCAGCTGAACCCAGCTGGCATAACTGCACTAGTCCAGCATATTGAGGGAATCCTGGTGTGAGAAAACTATCCTTACCCTTTCACTCCCCCCTCCCCCACCTTTTTCCCTCCGAACATAGATTGTAACAATCTGGAGGAACGTCCAGTTAGGACAAAAAATAAAGTGGGAATGCCATTATTATTGAGATTTGTAAGCAGGAATAAAGTCTTTTTAATTATTCTAGCATTCTTTGCACTTTGAAAACAAAAGTGATTTTTTTCCCCACACAACATCGTCAACTAACCACTCTACAGAGGGCAGGTCAAGCAGAGCCAAGCAATCAGGGGAGTTGAGGGAGCGGGAGGACTGTGGTCTCTCCTGATCCCACAACCAGTGCCAGTGATGCTTGCATTTTATACTATGGCAGACCGGGCTCTCCCTGAAGACCTGAAGCATATCTCGGAACCCATCCGAGAAGGACCCCCTGAGGCTGGCTCCAGTCAGGAGTACTGCAGAGGCCGATAAGCTGTCCAATGAGGCATCCACTGCTTCTTCCAGGGCTGCAACCTGAGCAACCGATCCTACCACAGCTGAGGCCTTGTTGTGATCCTCAGATTGGAGTTTCGGATCCCTTTTGGCCAGCTGACCATGAAGCCTGGCCATGCGATCTTCCAAGGACGATGGACGCATTGCCTGACATAAGCCACAGCCAGAGACATCAGTGGCAGTCCCTAGGCAGTAGAGGCAAGATACATGTGGGTCCGTGTTTGACATCTTCTGCCAACACGTGACACAGAACTTGAAGCTGCATGACATCTTCGCTTTCTCTGAGTCCATCTTTCGTTGATGAAGGCAGAGCTGGATCGAAGGAGCATAGAAGAAGTTGAGGGGAAAGTTGAAAAAATCGAAAAAAGTAAAATAAAATTCGCCAAATGTGCAGTGATAGCCTTCAACACTGCAGAGCTGCGAAGGAGAAGATCTGTCCCTTCCAGCAGAAAAGATGATATGACATCACGGGATGGAGCCGGAGGACATATCGCCTGGTTGATGGGAGGAGCTTACCTTAAAGATATCTGTCGAATCAGCACTTCCAGTGCAACTGACAAAGTGTGGTTAGTGAACGGTATCATGCCCCCAAACAATCTATGATATCCTACTGTGACTGCACCTGATTCTGTTATTGGGATATATTGCTATCACCTGTTCATACGGCTGCTATATTTACCAGATGATTGTTGTTATTGCTGTTGTATTTTTAAACTCTGATATACTGTATCTTTATCTGTCTGAATCAATCCCTTTGATTACTTTGATTTGCTGTTTGTTCCCCTTTCCCCTAGGTCACATCTGTGAACAAGACTGTGTATCTCTCCATGTTTACCTGGTGGTTTGTAGCAGATTCATCAGAAAAGCTAATATGCTTCAGGTGGAGGCTACTTCTAACTGAAAGGTGAAATAAGGAACTTAGAATTATCAGGAAAGACAGTCTTGCTCTCCTCTCAGCAGAGGGATGTGTACCTTACTTTACTTGTTACAATTGTTATTATTGTTTTCAGGGCAGGGACTTGCAATACTGCTTTGCAGATTGGGAGGTTAAACCCACAGGGATTGAAATACTGTTTAATGTGTCTGTCCTTGTGCACAGCTGACTTGTTTTGGGGCTGATTGATTTCAGAGCACAAATCAACAGGCCGTATTGGGGCTGGGGAGGTTTACCTGTGTCTGACTCATGTTTGGATTTTTCTCTGTTTGATTTGCAGGGTATTTTCTCTGTCGAATTGTCATGTAGGGCATTTTGCTAACAGGAAGGTCAACACTCATCAGCGGTGGGTCAGAGCTTTTAGCGGGTGTTTAAGTAAGGGCACAGTTTGGGCCCATACCTGCCCCCTCACCCCACCCACCTGTTAACATTTCCTTTATACCTGGTGTTCTGACATCATTTCCTCAAGAGGGCGAAGTGCATATCACTGTCATATCCTTTCTAGCACACTGCACTAACAATATAAGCCTACACATTGTATAACATATATATTTATATATAACAAAACAATCACACACACACAAAAAAAAATTAAACAGGATAAACAAGAAGGTAGACAGATGTGTGGGGAATAGTGCAATATAATGGCTGTGGGGCAGCAGTCTTCCTGGAGCCTTTCTGGAGGCTGAGATGCTGCCCTATTTGCAGACAACTCTCTGCCCTGAGGGAGGAGGTTGCCCATCTTCAGGCCACACTGGACAGTAGTAAGGAAACCTCCCCCATCCAGGGAGCACCAGAGCCACCACCACTACCTCAGAGGTTGCAAAGAAAGCACAGCAGTTGGACCACAGTGGGCTCAGGGAGGGTGAGGGTGGTGCAACAGAGGCACACCCAGTCAACTGTACCACACCACAATCCATACACCATTCTGATGGAGCATAGTTCCCCTATGGATGCATCCACAGAGGAGACTAATGAGGTTGTGGAAAACTATCACAAGGGAGCCCCACAGGAAGGAGGCAGAGGACACCACAGGGAAAGGAAGCAGCTCCTGGTGGGGGACTCAATCATTAGGGGGATAGAACTGGGGGGAGCAGGGAAAACTGAAGTAAGGTGCCTGCCTGGTGCCATGGCTTTTAAGGACAGGAAGCGCATCCTCAGGATCGCGAGAACAGCTGTACAGGAGACTGATCTGGACGTCGTTGTCCACCTAGGGACAATTGACTTAACTCAACATGTGATTAGAGTAGTGCAGGAGGAGTTTGTGGAGTTGGGGAGGGGCCTAAGGCAAGTGGCACACACAGTATCCTTGTCAGAGGTGCTGCCTGTCTATGGCAAGGGTGAGGTGAGGGTACTTTGCACCATTCAATTCAATGGATGGTTAAAAAAATGGTGCAGAGCACAGGGGTTTGGCTTCATTGGGGACTGGGGTTCCACCTGGAGGGACACCAGCCTATACTGGCAGGATGGTCTGCATCTGTCCAGGAAGCGAACAAGTCTTCTGGGCAATCGGTTTAAATGCTTCATTGGCAAGCTTTTAAACTAGTCAAGGGGGGAGGCACTGATAAGCAGCAGGAAATTCCCAGCCTCCCCCTACAAAACAGGGTACTAAATGAAGGAAAGGCCAAGGTACAAAGGTCAGTAGGGAGCAGGACAGGGGTGAATGGAGAAAGCAAAGTCAATGAGGACAAGGATAGTGCTACAAGGGGTAAAGCCATCAAAAAATGGAGAGCAATGAGTACTAATGCTCGTAGTCTGGGTAACAATCTTCCTGAATTAGTGGCCTTGATGGAGGAGGAACATCTCGATATCGTGGCAGTCACAGAAACATGGTACACACAGAACCATGACTGGGACGTAAACATACTAGGATACACTATCTACAGGAGGGACAGGGAGGGTAAAAGAGGAGGAAGAGTATCTCTCTACATAATGGAAGAAATCAAAGATACAGAACAAAAGGGTAAACAGGGAGGAGAGGAAGCACTGTGGGTCAATTTGGAGACAGGCAATGGCACCACAATCCGCACAGGGGTTATATACAGACCCCCATCTCAGGAGGAGGACATGGACAAGGAAATGATAGGAAGTATCCTTAGAATGGCAGAAAAAGGGGAGATATTGCTGATGGGGATCTGAATATGCCAGATGTAAATTGGAGTACATTTGCAGCAGCCACTTCTAAGAGTTGGGTCATTCTAGATGCCCTACAGGGGGCATGCCTTAGACAACTAGTATTGGAACCCACTCAAGAGGGAGCAATCTTAGACCTGGTACTCTCAAATGGGGATGGTGAGAGGATCACAGATTTAGAAGTGGGTAGCCATCTGGTAAATAGTGACCATCGAACAGTATGGTTCACAATAAACACAGCAGTAGAGTCAAGCCATACAAAGGCAAAGGTACTGGATTTCAGGAGGGCTGACTTTGCCAAAATGGGTGAGTGCCTAAGGAATGCACTAGCAAATGGACAGGAAGGAGGGGTGGAAGAACAATGGGGAATAATCAAAACTGCTATCACCGAGGCAACAAGCCTTTGTGTAAAGCAAATAAACAAAACAAAACGATGTAAGAAACCACTATGATTCTCAACGGAGGTGGCAGGAAAGGTTAGGGAGAGAAAGAAAGCATGCAGGAAGTACAAGGAATCACAGAAGGAGCAGGACAGAGAATTGTATCAGTTAAAGCAAAAGGAAGCTGGGAAGGCAGTCAGAACAGCAAAGGCCCAAACCGAGGAAAAGATAGCCAACACAGTTAAGAAGGGAGATAAAACCTTTTATAGGTACATCAGGGAGAGAAGGAAGACCAAAGGAGGGATAGTGAGGCTTAATAAAGGGGAGGGGGAGGTGGGCAGAGGGTGACTGTGAAAAGGCAGAGATACTAAACAAATATTTTTGCTTAGTATTCACAAATGAAGAGGGGGAGGTACCTAAACCAAACAACAGAAACACTCTGGATACAGAAGTTGATACCAGCCCATTTACAGAAGAAAGGGTACTGAAATAATTCTTAAAACTGAAGGTGGACAAAGCAATGGGGCCTGATGGGATTCATCCCAGAATTCTAAAAGAACTAAGGGTAGAACTAGTGACACCACTGACTACCCTCTTTAACAAATCCTGGGAGGATGGGGTAGTACCTGAGGACTGGAGGAGGGCAGATGTGATTCCACTTCACAAAAGTGGGAGCTGGGCAGAAGCAGGCAACTACAGACCTGTTAGTTTAACCTCAATGATAGGGAAAATGATGGAATCATTTCTGAAGGAAAGAACTGTCGAGTACCTAGAGGTCAGAGGGGCACAGGACCCAAGGCAGCATGGATTCACAGCGAGAAGGTCATGTCAGACGAATCTAATTGATTTCTTTGACTGGGTGACCAAAGTAGTAGATCAGGGAGGGGCTGTGGACATGGCCTACCTAGACTTTAGCAAGGCATTTGACACAGTCCCACACAAAGATTAATATACAAGTTAGCCAGCCTGGGAGTGGGTCCCAAGATGGTAGCCTGGGTAAAGAATTGGCTGGAGAACAGGACACAGAGGGTAATAGTAAATGGTACCGCAGGGTTCAGTACTAGGACTGGTCCTATTCAATGTCTTTATAGGCGACATTGCAGAGGGACTGGAAGGAAAAGTATGTCTCTTTGCAGATGACACAAAGATCTGCAACAGAGTTGATACACAAGGTGGGGTGGAAAGGGAGAAGGGACTTGACAAGGTTGGAGGAATGGTCAAATGTATGGCAGCTTAGATTCAGTGCTAAGAAGTGCAAGGTAATGCACCTAGGAAACAAAAACCCAGGGGAAGAGTACACAATGGAGGGTGAGATACTAACAACAACAACAAAAATGGAAAGGGACCTGGAGGTAGTCATATTAGATGACCTAAAGGTGGGCAAGCAATGTGAGAGGGGCAGAAAGGAGGGCTGGGGGATACTGGGATGCATAGGAAGGCATCACCAGTAGAAACAGGAAGTTGTTATCCTCTGTACAGACAGCTGGTGAGACCCCATCTGGAGTACTGCATGCGGTTCTGGAGACCCAGTCTCCGCAAGGACATAGACAGGATGGAGGCAGTCCAGAAGAAGGCAACTAAAATGGTGCAGGGTCTGCACCGGAAGACATATGAAGAGAGACTTAGGGAGCTTAATATGTATAGCCTCGAGGAGAGGAGGGAGAGGGGGACATGATAGAAACTTTCAAGTACCTCAAGGAATCAACAAAGTCCAAGAGGGCAGCATCTTTCAGAAAAGAGGTGTGCAAGAACAAGGGGCACAATTTGAAGAGTAGAGAGGGGCAGCTCAGTGGTAATGTAAGGAAGTATTTTTCACAGAGGGGGGTTGTGGATGCATGGAGCGGCCTTCGGACCAGGCTGAGAGTCAAAAACAGTGGTGGAATTCAAGCATGCATGGGATAGTCATAAGGCAATTCTAGGGGGTGTGGGTAGGAAGAAGTAGGCTGTTGGTTAACTAGGATCTGCAGCTTATCCATTAGGTAGGGAAATGGACAGACTGGCTGGGCCAAGCGGTCCTTATCTGCCGTCAAATTCTATGTTTCTATGTAAGATACAGAGACTCTTGGGGGGAGGAGAGGAGACAAGGGAAGCTGGGCCAGGGTTAGATTCAATGTCACCAGACAGTAGGAGAAGCAGGATCAGCAGACGTAGGATAAAGTAGGATTTATGTCTGTGGTGAGGCAGGGGAATGGAAGAAGAGGGTATAGAGAGAGAGAGGGGAGTGGGGGAGGAATTTGAGGTTTAAGAAGAGGAGGAGGGGAGACCAGGGTGAATGGATAGCGAGGAGGGGAGTGGGACAGGAGTAGGAGGAACAGCGGGGGGGGGGCACAGAATTTCCTCATCTCCCTCCACTCCTCTAGGATGTACATATTGAAATGTCTTAGCCTCTCCTCATAGGGCTTCTTATGCAGCCCCTGCATCATTTCAGTTGCCCTCCTCTGGACAGCATTCACCCTGTCTATGTCCTTCTTGAGATGTGGCCTCCAGAACTGGACACAGTACTCCAGGTGGGGGTTTTACTAACTATCTATACAGTGGCAACACCACCTCCCTTCCTCTGCTGGTGATACCCCTCCATATGCACCCCAGCATCACACTGGCCTTACCTACTGCCTCGTTGCACTGCCTTGCCACCGAGAAGTCATCAGATATTATTACCCCCAGGTCTCTTTCCTGTTTGGTGACCATCAATACCTCTCCCCCATATTATACTCTGCCTCTGGCTTTCTGTGCCCTAGGTGCATGATTCTGCACTTTTCTGCACTGAAATCCAGCTGCCATAGCCTTGACCACTACTCATGTTTTCTCAGGTCTTTGCACAGTCTCTCTACCCCCTCTGGGGTGTTTGCCCTACTGCAGATTTTGATGTCATCTGCAAAGAGGCATACCTTACCTTCCAGATCTTCTGCAATGTCACTTATAAAAACATTAAAGAGGACTGGAGCCAGCACTAAGCCCTGAGGTATGCCGCTGGTCACCCTCCATTCCCCACTGAGTGAATTCCATTTACCACCACTTCCTGCTGCTTCTCTATCAACCAATTTCATACCCAGTTTACCCCGTAAGACCCATCCCCAAACTGCCCAGTCTCCTAATGAGCTGTCTATGTGGTACAGTACAGAAGGCCTTGCTAAAGTCTACACAGGCCACGTCCACCGCCCCAACGGGATCAATTCCCCTGGTCACCCACTCGAAGAAATCTATCAGGTTCGTCTGACATGAACTCCCCTAACTGCTTCAGGTCTTGTAACCCATTGGATTCAAGATACTCCACAATCCTTTCCTTCAACAGAAACTCCATTAGCTTCCCCACCACTGATGTCAGACTGATCAGCCAATAGATGCCAGCCTGCTCCCTGCTACTACTTTTATGAAATGGAACTACATCTGCCCTCCTCTAGTCCTCTGAAACCACTCCTGTTTCCAGTGAGTTGCTGAGTAGGGCTGTCAGAGGTCAAGCCAATATTTCTCGAATTCCCTCAACACCCTTGGGTGTACCCCGTCTGGACCCATAGCTTTGTCCACTTTCAGAGTCGTAAATTCTTTAAATAATCTCGTCTCCAAAAATGGACTCATGTCTACCTTCTTCCACCAACTGTTCCTGCTGCCCCTATGTGGTCCACCCCCTCCCACCCCCAACGTGAAGACTTAGCAGAAATGTCTGTTCAGGATATCTGCTTTTCTCCTGATCTTCCTCTGCACAGTTGCCCCCTGCCCTTTTTAATTTCACAATCCCTCCTCTTGTCTTCCTCTTCTCTCTCTCGTATACCTAAAGAAGGTCCTGTCACCTTTAGTTACCTCTTTGGCTATCTTTTCCTCAGTTTATGCTTTTGTGCACTTTCTTGCTTCCCTCTGCCTTTCCTGGTACACTTCCCTATCCTCTTCCCTCGGCATATCTTTGTACCTTCTGAATGCTACCCTTTTAGCCTTAACCTTTCAGCCACTTCCCTTGAGAACCATAGCACTCTCTCTTATTTTTTTGGTTTTGCTCACTTCTTTTGTGCAGAGGTTTATTGCCTTCACTATGCCCTCCCTTAATTTGGCCTATTGTTCCTCCACGCCACCCCAGGTGCCCCCCCTCTTTTTTTTATTTAACATCTGCCCTCCTGAAGTCCAGGACCCTCATCCTTGTGTGGTTTGCTTCCGCTGCCATCCTTATGCTGAACTACACTGTATGGTGATCGCTGGTTCCAGGTGGCCTACTACCTTGTTGTACAGTATGTAGTACTGTCCCTGTTAGTGAGGACCATGTCCAGTACTGCCCCATCACAAGTGAGATCTCTAACTAGTTGCCTGAGAAACACCCCCTGCGGAAGTCTAGGCTATCCCTGCTTTTAGCCAAGGCCACAGCTGGGAGGCTCCAACCTACATCTAGCAGTTTGAAGTCCCCCACCAGCAGTGCCTCCCCTTTTTCTGCCATTGTACTAATGTACCAGTGACTTGCCCAGTTCTTCCCCATGTTGAAGGTCTGTAGATCACCAACTCCTCCTTTCCTTACAGTTTCCCTACGTCTCTAACACTCCGATATCCTCGTTAACACACACCACCACCCTCCTCTCCACCCTATCCTTCCTGAACTGAATATAGCCTGGTATGGCCTTGTCTCAGTCGTGGTTCCCTGTGCACCACAACTCAGTAATGGCCAAAATATCAGCCTCCACCATGATGTCCTCCAGGTCTGGAATTATTTCCAAGACGCCTATCTGCATACATGACCTTCCACACCTTCGTCATATTCTGCCTGGAGTTCCCCTTCTTTCTCTTTTGCCCTGCCTCCTTTTCCCCTCTCTTTTAGTTACTTTTGTTTCCATTCCCTTTGTCCACTATCACGATGATGTTTTCTTTGTCCTACTTCCTTGGGGATTCTCCTCCCCTGAGGTCCTCCATCTTTCTTTCTTTCTTTGTCAGGGGGAGGTAGTTTCTGCCTCTTTTCTCCCCAGTTAAATTTTTTTATCGATATCATTTAAACCATTCACTGAAGACTGCAGTTCCCTTCCCAAATGGATGCAGGCCATCACCTCTGTATAGACCCATAACCTTTCAGGTTGGTCCTCAGTCTCTAATGTAGCTGAACCCTCTTCTCTACACCATTTCTTCAACCATGCATTGAAGCTCCTGGTGCGGGGAACCCTAAACTCATACCTGTTGTACACAGGCAGCACCTCAGTGAAAGCCACTGCGCGTGCCACCTGCCTAAGATCCCCGTCCAGTTTTCTCTGGCCATGTCATTAGTCCCCTGGTGGACAGTAACATCCAGCTCCCCCCCCACCCCGTAGTAGCGATCCTTAGGATCTGCTTTCCATTCTCCAAGCATAGGTGGCTGGTAGGCACCTTTCCCTCCCTTCCTATTCTGAAATATACCCCTTAACAATCATATCCCCCACCAGAACTTGCTACCTTCTCTGATGGGGTCCTCTATCTCCCACCTTGGGGCCTCTCCTTTGAAGGATCTCCACATTTTCCCTTGCCACTACTACTGGTGCCTCCCCCAACAGTCCCATCCCTCCAGAGTGGTGAATAAATTACACAGTGGCACAGGCTGAGGGATGTGTCCCACCCCTTGTACTGTACCTCTCTACTTGCCTATTACTTAGCCTACCCCTTTGTGTCTTTCTTAACTGTTTATGTGCCTCATCCCTAAATAGAGTGTTTCTCCTTTTCTGACACAATAGGTACTCACTGTTTGTAAGGCAGGGAGGGAAGGAAAGAAGCAAAGAGAAGGAGAATGTAGGGGTCAGGTACATGTTAGGCAGAAATAGAGAGCACATCAGCAGTGGTACAAAACACACTAGGACAGTTAATTCACTTCCTAAACACAGTGTAGCTTTCCAAAACACTTGGTAGGACATCCAATAAGGTGAGGCAAAGATTACTCAACTCTAGTTAATTGATTACCAACACTTTGTAGGGGACACTGAAACAGGGCTCCCGATCATGTCCTCTGCTAGCCTCATTGCTTGCACCAGTGGGTATCCATGGTGCAGGACCCGAGAGTGCCACTGGCCATTATCCTGAGAACACCATGGCTTTCATCCCACTTTTTTCCTCCCTCCTCTCACTGTGCCTAATAGTGCCAACAGTCGGCCTCGTAGACACACAATCATCTTCTGTGGAGGAGCAAGCTCCCTGGCCCCCTCCCACAGAGGTTGCTACAGCATTAAAAACAGGCGCCTACCCTCCCCGGCCGGTAGCGCTGCAGTGCCTCCCAGCCTTCCCCAGGCTGCCTGGCCAGCTCCTGAACTTGAGTCACCAGAAGGGCAACACACTTGGGCCAGCGGTCGGTCCTCAGCACAAATATTTTGAATGCAAACTAAGATAATGTTTGAGGTCAGTATTAATATACATAGTTTTACTACCCTCTTAGGACATAAAATGCAAATTACAGAATTTTTAGTACATGCTAAATTAGGACCTGGAGGTATACAGCAAAATAATACTGTTTCCAACTAGGTGGAATACATATGCAACGTTGTATATATTGAGGTCACCTTACCAGATGGGTCAAGGAAAAATTAATAGAGAAATAAAAGAAATACTCACCAGTAATGATCCTTGTAAGTGGCTCATGTGTTCTGTGAAATAAAACAGTAAATATTTAAACGAACATTTCTTTCATACAGGCCTCCACAGAAACAACCAAGCTGCATCAAGGACAAAATTACCTGGAGTGGTATAGTACTTTTTAAAATTGGAACACTGCCAATCAATCTGAAATAATCACCATGTCCATCTCTACTAGCATGTACTTAGATGTTTAACAAAAAAATAACCACTTTTGCTACTCCACTTTAAATACCCATTCACTGTTTGTGGTTGCATAGCAACAGTTTGTAACAATTTTTCAGCTAATGCACTGAAATACAGTTTTCAGATAAACACACTGGTTGCTATACTGTGGAAAAAGTTTCCGTATCTTTTGATCCAATGTGCATGTATAATTTGCATACCATGAAGAAAACAGCTCAGCAAACACGGGCCTCTTGTTTTTTGTAACATTAAACTAGAGGCAAATCCAACACTAACAAAAAAGATTTTTCCTGTTTTGCACCTTACATGTGAAATGTGCTGCCTACTGTAATTTAGCTTTGTAGGCTGGCAGTATAGCCTAGAGGTTAGAGCAACAAGTGGTGAACAAGCCCGATACATCCTACAGCCTTGTGTCTGATTCCCAAATCTCTGCTTGCGTAGTGTGTGACTCTGAGCAGGTCAATTAACCTCCCTATGGTACTGCGATGCACCTGGAAACAAGTTTCAGCTCTGTGTGCCTTTCCCAGTCAATAACTGTGAAATAAACTGGTGCCTGACAAACTCACCAGGAAACTTCAAATACACAGTATTTACCTCCCTGCTGGAGGTGAGTTATTTTTGAAACTGCAATTGTTCTTATACTTTGCATCTGTGTGAGTCTGCATAATGTCTGTAATTCTGCTGCCACCCCAGGGTTCTTCTAGCTTAATGAGTTACCCCCCATGGTAAAATAAAATATAAACAGCCAGTAGTAAACTGTAAGGAAAAACATGAAACTTTAAATAAGGTGCTGAACACTTGCAGTCCTGATGATGTCAGGTACTGCAATTAATAAATTAAAGGGGAAAGTCTATGATGTAGCTGACAAGTCTGAGCCAGAATGTACCTCTTTAACACAGTGACACTTGTAGATGTCCTGTAACTAGCCTGATTTACTTGAACCAGCACCCATTTATTGTTTTTACCAGACTTCAGCCATGGCTAGAGTTGCGATATGTGATGGCACAGTTTTCATTGGATTTCTCTCTTATCTTTATTTATAAAATGGCAAGAAAAAACCTAGAAATTTTATTGGCTGAGACATATCACCTGACCGTACATCAGATCTCTACAAACACATGGTCAGGTGCCGAATCTCATTTTCCTCACCATAAAGCCTATTTACAGCCATCTCATAAGTGTAATAAGCCTCTCCAGTGTGTGCATCGTACGATTTTAATGCATTCCCCAGTGGCATAGGGACACTCGGCCTTTGACCTTGTGCCTTACTAGACCCCTGGGGCACGCATCAGAATCCTATAATGCACACCCTGTTGTGGCTTATTATTTATAGCACATGGTTACCCAGAAACAGACACTGATGACAGAAAAAGGCCTCCTGGCCCATCTAGTCTGCCTGTCCCTACCAACTGTACAGTGGGAATGCCCAAGCGGTCACTCACTTGGTTGATAGTTTTACAACGAGAACGATTTTCAATGCACCCTGGCATTATTTTAGTTATATTGTTCTGTTTCTTACCTAGCCAGGATTCAAATATATAACAGGGTAGGGGCTAAAGAAAATAATCTGAAAAGGGGTTGGTGGGGTAAGAGACAAAACTATAGACTTTATGAAAGCCCAAATTCATACACATTAAGTAGGATTGATTTAAGTGACAATCTCAAACAATATATATCAGAATCCCAGTTATTAGTCCGAATTACAAAAATATTAATGTCCAAATAGATGTTTTTTAAATACCATGTAAATCTGACAGTCTACAACTGGGCCTTACTGACGAGCTTCTGCTGAATTTTATAGTTTTGACAATTTAAACGTATGTAAGTGACTTGCCCAAGGCACGCAGTGAACCGAATGGTCAACAATGGTGAAATCTGAACTGGGACCTCCTGTTTGTCTTACTGAATGACAGCTTCAGATATCATTGAGACAGAACTTTCTTTTTAACCTAGAATAAAGGAGATATGTGGGGGATCATCACTGTGTCTACCTTCACTACAGCTGTATTTATAACAAATGGTTTTAGTCGCCATTACAGTGTTTCACTACATCCCTTAAAAAAGGCTGATATCAATATTATGAAACATGCTTAAAAAATGTTTTCATTCCAGTTTTTGAATAAAAACATAGAGTATGATGGCAGATAAGGACCACTTGGCCCACCCAGTCTGCTCATTAAGAAGGAGGGAGGTGATACTGCCCCTGGATAGATCACTAGACAGGCAGCAACTGGAGTACTGTGTGAAGTTCTGGGGCCCATATATAAGGAAGGATAAGGCTAGATTAGAGACAGTGATGAGAAGGGCAACAAAGATAATCCATAGCCACCAAGGCAAAATGTACGAAGAAGAAGACAAATAACCGCAGTGCAAAAGCATTGAGACAAGGGTCACCCCAAAGGGCATTGGCCATAAAGCCAAGTTTCAAAGAAATACAAAATCACACATACCCTCATAATGCACAGCATCATGGGCTGTATATGCAAATCACCATACCATTTTAGGCTAGTTTAGCTTTAAGCAGGAATGCATGGTGCCAAAGGGCCTCTCACACAGTCTGCAAAGGGTGCACCAGCTGAACCAGCCTAAAATGTCATGGTGATTTGCATATACAGCCAATGATGCTGTGCATTATGGGGGTATGTGTGATTACGTACGAGGAAAGACTGAAAAGTGAGAAACAGTATGTCCACTCGGTATCATATGCTTAAGCAGCAAGGATAGGTACCAAAAAAAAGTTAGAAAGTGCTATATCACAGAAAGGTGATGGATGTGTGGAACAATCTGCCAGATAGTAAAATTATATACTTACCGTAATCCTTGATCTTCTAGAATATTCTCTCAACAGATTACCACTTGTGGGTCTATGCCAGAGGTGCTAGGACCCAGTGGAAGCCAGAAATGAAAATTACGTACCTACTGTAATTCTTGTTCTTCCTGTGTATCTTCACCATTCATCACTGGTGGGTGATTGGCTGGAGACAGGCACCCCATGGAAGTTTTTTTGTAGGAGGGAGGGCCGGCGTCCATCGGCACTGCCCTAGGGTAGATAGACTGTGTGGGCGCTCAGGTTGGCTAATGGCAGTGGGTGGCTCCTCCTCCACCTCAGTTCTGCATGCCGGGAAACAGGATATAGAGAAAATAAGAGCAGGGCAAGGAAGCCGAGAGACAGCAAAGGAAAGGATGTAAACTGAAGAAGACATAGGCCGACCAGAGGACAGAGAAGGAGGAGGACCTGGGAGGTTATGGGCTGAAAGGCCCCAGTCCCTGGACGGCCAAAAGGGCAGGAGGGGAAGGAAAGAGAGAGAGAGAGAGAATTAAGGGGACAGGAAGGGGGGGGGGGCAAGACCCATCCGAGAAATAAGCTGGCAAGGGCAGATTTTCCAAGGGTGAGAATTCAGCAGGGAAGATTCTGAGGGAACTCGGAAGAATCCTGCTAAGATGGGCAAGGCCCCCCCCAGAACCCTTAACCCCTAGGAGGATTTGCCACCCCTCTCCCCATTACCATTTACATAGATACATAGACAGTGTTGGCAGATAAGGGCCTATGGCCCACCCAGTCTGCCCATTTGAGCTTGTAAGTTCAGTTTGTTTTCCTAGAAGTCTGTTGCACCTTACCCCTGACCTCCAGAATTCCTTTATGTCTATCCCATGCATTCTTAAATCCCGTGACTGTTTCAGCCCCCACCACTTCCTCTGGCAGGGTGTTCACTTGTCCACCACCCTGCTCTGTGAAGAAATTCTTTCTCATGTTTCCTCTGAATCGCTCCTCCCTCCAACTTCATCCCATGCCTCTAGTCCTGGAACATCTTTTTCGCTAAAAATAGTGTTTTCCTGCACCCTGTTCCTCCCTGTTAAGATACTTGTATGTCTCTATCATATCCCCTCTCTCCTCCTCTCCTCCAGGGAGTACATGTTCAGTTCCTTCAACCTGTCTTCATAGGACTTGTGATGCAATGCATGCACCATCTTTGTTGCCCTCCTCTGAACCTTCTCTACTCTGTCTATGTCCTTACATAGGTATGGTCTCCAGAACTGTACACTGTACTCCAGGTGGGGCCTCACTAGTGTCTTGTATAGCGGAATTATGACCTCCCTTCCTGCTGGTAATGCCCTGCCTATACATCCCAGCATCCTATTTGCTTTACCTGCTGCCTTGTTACACTGTTTCCCTACCTTGAGGTCATCAGAGATGATAACCCCAATATCCCTTTTCTGCTTGGTGCATGCTATATCCTCACCCCCCAACTGATATATTGTGCCAGGGTTTCTGTGCCCCATATGCATTATCTTGCACTTCTTTGCATTGAATTTCAACTGCCAAACCCCTGACCATTCTTCAAGTTTCTGCAGGTCGCTTCTCATTCTGTCTACACCCTCTGGTGTGTCTACTCTGTTACAGAGCTTTGTGTCATCAGCAAACAGTGAAATTCTGCCTTCTAGGTCCTGCGCCATGTCACTGATGAAGATGTTGAATAGGCCCGGTCCCAGCACTGATCCCTGTGGTACTCCACTGGTCACCCTTCCCTCTGTGGAGTGACAGCCATTTACCACCACCCTCTGTGTCCTGCCACCCAGCCAGTTACTTACCCACCACACTACTGTCCTGCCCACACCCATATTCCCCAGTTTGTGTAATAGTCTTCTATGTGGCACAGTGTCAAAGGCCTTGCTGAAGTCCAGATAGGCCATGTCCACTGCCCTCCCCTGATCCACCTCCCTAGTCACCCAGTCAAAAAATTCAATGAGGTTTGTCTGACATGACCTCCCCCTGGTGAAACCATGCTGCCTTGGGTCCTGTAGTCCATTGACAACAGATGTTCCACCAATCTCTCCTTCAGTAGTGCTTCCATGATCTTCCCCACTACCGAGGTGAGGCTGACTGGTCTGTAGTTCCCTGCTTCCTCTTTGTTCCCACTTTTGTATAAGGGGACTACATCTGCTGTCCTCAAGTCTTTGGGTACCTCCCCTGTTTCCAGTGATCGGCTAAACAGGATAGCCAGAGGTTCAGCCACCACCTCTCTTAGTTCTTTAAGGACCCTGGGGTGCACCCCATCTGGCCCCATTGCTTTATCAACTCTTATTACTTCCAGTTCCTTCAGGGCCCTTTCTCGTTTATCATTATCATTTATCAGGAGAACCCACAGGGTTTTGCAGGGGGAGAACCCATAGGGTTTGGGGGGGGGGAATCACACTATTAAAGTGTCCCTCCCCAAAGGGGAAGGAGACAGCCAAAGATTAGAATAACAAGGGGCAGAGGGAGTTTCAGTCAGCCTCTGAACCCCCCCTCCCCAATCCCAGGGGACCCAAAGGTCGGCGATCCTAGGGGATTAGCCGACCCTCGAGATCAGGTCCAGGATAAGGAGAAGGGCCCACCAGAAGTCCCTGTGACAGCCCAGACAGAGGCCCTACTCGCCCTTCTGATACTCCTCCAGAGGTCTCTTGGAAGGCCACCAGGGGAAGGAGGGGAAAAACCCCAGCAGAGTCCCAAGGAGGGGGGTGAGCAGGGAAGGGGCACACCCTGGGGACTGAGGCCTCGTGAGGGGAAGGTGGGTGGGATTCAGTGATGAATGGTGAAGATACACAGGAAGATCAAGAACTATGGTAGGTACGTAATTTTCATATCTTCCCTCTGTCAATCTTCAAAATTCATCACTGGTGGGTAAGTACTGAGCCCCCGAAGGGGCCAGAAACCGGAGAGAATAGCATCCCTCAGCCCCCTCCATTCGGGAAAATTGGAGAGAGACCTCCATTGGCCAGTTAGGCCTGGGATGATCAGGCGAGGTGGGGTCCAAGATGCCCCTGCAATTCTCCTTCTTGCCCCATGGGAAAAAAATATGGTTCCCTGGAAAGAGGAGGCCAGTAACTTATGCCGGGACAAAGGTGACAACCTCGAAAGGCGAAGTCACGCTGTCCGCCTAATGCAGATCACTGTCCCTGCAAGTTGTGAAGCGACTTTACTGGCTTGTAAGATGCCCTTGACTGGTGCCTTGCCAGCTCCAGACCTATAGCAGAGAGGGCTATGACCAGAGGAAATTCTGATACCGGACCATGTGCGCCAAGTAGTTAATGATCAAGATGGCCAGGGTGGAGGATGTGAAGACTCGCTTGCCCAGGTGGTACAGCTGCCTAGATTCCCTGTCAGGAGGAAGGGCACTAATGTGCTTGGGCTTCTTGGTGTGGTCATGCACTGCGATGATGACCACAGAATCAGCTTTGGGATGACTCCCCCAAAAAGGGCTTACCAGCCGGACCGTGGTAGAGTCTGTCTGCTTTCTTGGTCACCGCTAGAGTCAGTAAGGGGGGACACAACCACGGGGAGGGAAATCAGGCTTCCTCAGGTCAGTGAAAAACACAGGGAGCGATATGGACTGGTTTAGGTGGAAATCTGATACCACTTTAGGCAAGAACCTCCTATTAGTTCTTAGGACCACTTTATCCCTATGGAAGGATATGAAGTCAGGTTCAACTGACAGGGCCTGTAATTCACTAATCCGCCTGGCAGAAGTAAAAGCTACCAGAAACACAGTTTTCCAGGTCAAGTACTTCAATTCAGCCGAAGCCATAGGCTCAAAGGGTTGCTGCATCAGCTGAGCAATGCAGACATTAAAATCCCAAGACGGAGTAGGCTCCTTAAAGGGAGGGTTAATGTGGAGCAGAGCTTTGAAAAACTTTCTGAAAACAGGATGAGATGCCAGGGAAGAGCCCTTCCCTGCTGAGAGGAATGCAGAGACAGCTGCTAGATGAACCTTCAGAGTGGCAGGCCTAAGGCCTAGACCATTCAGACGAACTAGATAGTCTAAGGTTGTGGAAATGTCTGCAGAATCAGGCAGGATGCCTTTCTGAGAGCACCAAATACTGAACCTCTTCCGTTTGGAATTGTAAGTTTTTCTAGTGGAAGGTTTCCTGGAGACCTTTAGAATATCCAGAACTCCCTAAGAGAGATGAAGTGCTGCATATTCTAACTCTTCAAGAGCCAGGCCTTGAGGTTGAGAGACTGGAGACTGGGGAACCAGATCCGCCCCTGGGAGAAGGAGAGAAGATTGTATCTCCTGGGAAGACACGGGGGACGTGACACAGCCAAGGACAACAGAAGAGGATACCAGGGCTGTCTGGCCCAATCTGAAGCCACCAAAATCACTGTGCAGGGTTGAGTTCTTATCTTGATCAGAACTCTGAACAGGAGAGGGGAACGCATAGAGAAACCTGCCCTTCCTGTTCAGAATGACGGCATCCTGGGGAACTGTCCCCAGGACTGGAGGCCTGCAACAAAACAGAGGAAGTTGATGACTGTCTGGTGCTGCAAATAGATTTATCTCTGGGATGCCCCACCTGGAGAAAATGATCCTCAGAATGTGAGGATTCAGGGACCATTCGTGATGTCCCTGAGAAATCCTGCTCAGGGCATCTGCTAACACATTGTCTTTCCCTGGAAGATGAACCGCTACCAGGGAAGTCTGAAGGGAATAGGCCAGAGACCAAATCTTCATGGCCTCCATGCACAAGGCTGTGGACCGAGTACCTCCCTGCTTGTTGATGTACCACATTGTGGTAGTGTTGTCCATCCTGATTTGGACCACCTTGCCCTTGACTGAATCTGAGAAGGTCTGAAGGGCTAGGAAAACTGCCCTGAGTTCCAGGAGATTGATATGAAGAAGAGACTCCTGCGGGGACCAGATTCCCTGAGCTGTTAGGGCTCCCAGGTGGGCTCCCCAGCCTAGGAGAGAAGCATCCGTAGTCAGTACTACTGCTGGAACTTGAGGGAGAAATGGAACCCCTTGTCTGAGGTTGTCCTGGTCCAGCCACCACTGGAGAGCTTGTACCAGAGTTCGGGTCACTGGAATCAGTTTGGAAAGAGTGTCCCTTCTCTGTGACCAAAAGGACCTTAGATGGAACTGAATGTCCCGCATCTGAAATCTGGCTCCCTGAGCCACTGCAGTGGAGGCTGCCATGTGGCCCAAGAGTTGGAGGAACTGTCTCGCTGGAAGAGAAATCTGAGGCCGAAAGGAGGAAGCGAGGTCTACTAAGGCCTTCACCCTTGCCAGAGGAAGGAAGGCTTTTGCTTGGATAGTATCCAATTCCACCCCTATGAAGGTGAGAAGCTGTACTGGTTCGAGGACTGATTTTGGCAGATTTAGAAGAAACCCCAGAGAACTGAGCAAGTCCTGGGTGGTTTGCAGAGCTGCCCCTGACCTGATCTGATGACTGCCCTACCAGCAGCCAGTCATCCAGATATGGAAAAATGGTGATACCCTGTCTTCTGAGGTAAGCCACCACTACTGCAAGGCACTTTGTGAACACCCTTGGAGCTGATGTTGGGCCAAAAGGCATGGCCCTGAACTGATAGTGGCCTGAAGGCAACTCGAACCTGAGGTATTTTCTGTGGGAGCACCTTATAGGGATATGGAAGTAGGCATCCTTGAGGTCCAGTGATGCTAGCCAATCTCCTGGCTTTAAAGAGGGAAGGATTATTCCCAGAGTTACCATTTTGAATTTGGGTTTTGATATGTGTTTGTTCAAGTACCTTAGATCCAGGATGGGTCGCCACTCCTCTGTTTTCTTTGGGGTAAGGAAGTAACTGGAGTACAGGCCTTTTCCCCTGTGTTGAGTAGGAACCTTGTCTACGGCTCTGAGAGCTAGAAGAGAGGAAACCTCTGCCTCCAGGGCAAGGGTTTCTGAGATTGATGCACGTGGAAAAGACTTGGCCCTCCTTTTTGGGTACCTTTTGAAACTGAGGGCCAGTCCCTGGCTTTCTACTTCCAGGACCCACTTGTCTGAGGTAACAGACTTCCAGGCCTGAAAGTAGTAAGCCAGCCTGCCTCCTACTGGGACTGGGGAGTCGACCCGGGCTGACACCTCAGGGTGTCTGCTTGGCAGGAGCCTTAGACTGGGAGGAGGAAGCAGCCCTGCTCATCCCCCTCCTACCCCTCCCTCGGAAAAAAACCCTTTGTGGGTAAGAGGAGGAGGCCTGCGCTTGGTAAAAAGGCCTGTGAAAAGGCCTGCCCCTGCCCCTGGACTGCTGCTTCTGAGGAGTGGCTTGCCTTTCCTTGGCCTGTTCACTCCTGTAAGTTGTCCTGTATTCGTCCATTTTCTTCATGTAAGCCTCTGTCTGCTCCCCAGACAGAGAGTTACCAACTACAGGAAAATCCATAGCCTTAGACTGGGTGTCCTGTGATAGGCTAGTACATCTGAGCCAAGCATGCCTCCTGAGAGACACAGATGTAGCCATGTCTCTGGATGCCACATCGCTGGAGTCCACAGCAGCGTGAAATTGTACTTTGGATACCTCAATTCCATCTGCAGCCACCTCCTCCAGCTCTTTGGCTAGCTGGGGGGAGGCCTGTTGAGCCAGTTTCAGAACCGTATCCCACCTGGACTTCTGGTACCTGGCTGTATAGGCCATATAATTTGCCTGCCTGACTCCCAAAGAGGATGCCAAGCATAGTTTTTTGGCCATGGCATCAACTTTCCTGGAGTCCTTGTCTGGGGGGTGTGAAGCCAAAGGAATGTTTGCCCAGTCACAGGCTGCAGCCTGCACTACCCCAACATGGCTGCAATGTGAATAAAGGAACTCTGCAGCTGAGCCTGATAACATATACCTCCTGTCCATTCTTTTATCTACAGGAGGTAAAGAGTTAGGAGTCTGTAGAATCTTTTGTGTCTGTTTCCCCAAGAACTTATGAAGGGGGATAGACAACCTTTTGGACTCTGGGATGTCCATCATCTCCACAAAATCAGGCTCTTCTTCCTCCTCAGCAGCTTCAACCATAGGGAGCTGGAGGGTTTGGGCCACCTTCTTGTAAAACAAGAAATGTGAAGGGGACTCAGAGAGCCTGGGAGGAGAGATATCAGAGGGCCTGTCTGGGGAGATGTCCGGTTCAATGGGCACATCCAGACCCCCCGGTCGTCATCATCGTTGAGATAATCTTCGTCTCCCTCCCACTCCTCATGGAAAGCATCCGGATCGTAATCCAAAGGAGCAGGTTCTGACCGAACTGACCGCCTAACCGGCGGTGCCGGTTTGGATGGAACCGGGCGAAGCGATTGGACAATACTAATCGCTTTGGCTATCTCATTTGCGGTTGGAGTATGCGGTACTGGATCCGAACCGGCAGACTTTTGTTTCTTTTTTGACAGAACCGACCCCTCAGAGTCGGCTCTCCTTTTGGCCGAGGAGGTATCGCCCAGGTCAGTAGGCACCTCCTCAGGTTCGGCCGCAACCGAACCGGGCTGGCCATCCGGATCCACGGACTTCTCGGCCTCCCTGTCCCTCAACCTACTCAGTCTTTTTTCTAGAGTGGTTTTGGGAAAGTTTTTGCAAATTTGGCAGTCTGACTGGAGGTGGTCAAACCCCAGACAATAAACACAGATGAGGTGGGGGTCGGCCTTGGCAAAGACCTCCCCACACTCAGTACAGTGTTGAAACCCAGTGGGACCTGTTTTCTTTTTGGGTTTCTTAGACATAGCCAACCTACCAAAATTACCCTATAGAAGCTTTCAAGCCAGGTAATACCAACCGATCGGTAACAACCGTGTCACAGGTTTGGAAAAGAACCGAGAAAAAGCCCAGTTCTTTTGAAACCAATCAGTACCAGAACACCACTCTAATCCCAGAAAGATATTATTTAAAATTAGAGAAATCACAAGGTCAGTTCCTAACCGGACCGACCGAAAAGAAACCGAAGAGACAAACAATTTCCACAGTTAAATAAAATAAAAACAGAGTCACTACCTATCTACAACACTACCTGTACTGTAGACAGAGGCTGGAAATCTGAAAAAACAATAAAGAAATGTTTTTTAAAACCGAACGCTTTACTATACCGAACCGAGCAGAGGAAATCTCCAGAGCGACTTCACTGTTAGGCGGAGTAAAGAATCTGACGGTTACACTGGGAAGTACCACAGACAGAGGTTTGAAAACCGAGCTCAAGCTCAACGTTCCATGCCTCTGCATGGAGTTAACCCTTTCCTCTCCGGGGCAGTTCAAGTACTGGGGCTAACTGCTGCATTATGTCTGAATACAGCAAGACTTCATGTTGTTTGAACTGTCAAATGAACCTTCCAACAGGCAGGCTTAAGTTGAAGAGGGACTCTGGTCACCAGTTGACATATCCTTGTCCTTTAAAGTTCATGTTGCCCTGATGCTATTTAGGAGATTTAATCATAATCCTCTGCTTGTCACATCACATTTAGTTCCATGTCAACAGATTATATCATCTCACGTAGAGGATCACAACTTCAGCTCCTGAATAGCATCTGGACACATTGAGCTGTGAAGGACAAGGGTTGTATTTTCATACACGGATCTTTATTAATAACAGAATCAATACGTCAACTGTGATTTTTTTTTTTTTTTTTACAGGCGAGAGGCAGTCAGGAATAGGGATATCCTGTAAGAAATAGGGGACAGTTAATGCTCTTAGCACCACCAGGGAATATTCTCTTTAACTTTCTTTTTTCTCCCTAATATTTTATTTATTTAAAAGTTGGTAACTGGGAGAGGCACACTGAGCCAAGGCTCATTTCCAGGTGCGACCCGGGGAAGGGGAAATGGAGTATATACAGGGACTAATAATTTTTTTTACAACTGTGTTACAACATAAAATATACACAATTTACAGCCAATCATGAAGGTTGGGTTCAACAGATGACTGAGAAAGTAAAAACTGGGGTAAGCAATAGACAGTAAGCAACTGTTGAAACAGTCTTAACTGAGTACATAGAGGGATGAAAGGGTGCATTATCTGTAGGTAGAGCAGCAACAGGAAATAGAATACTGAAGGTGAGGTCAGATCAAGCACTAGCAGGAGTCTAAGAACAGAGAATGTTGGGATAGGGCTATTTTTAGATCCAAAATGGAAGGTGAATGTCTAATGGAGAATGTTCCAGAGAGAGGGGAAGCTATAAGAAAAGGCAGTAAAGCCAATGCAAGATAAGGGGTGTGAGAGGGAGAAAGTGCAGGCATCTCTAGATCGGAGAGGATAGGGGGCCTTGAATGCAGGAGAGAGGAGAGAAGACAGGTAGGAGGGGAGGGATCCAAACCAGAATTTGGAGATGAAGAGAGAAGAATGCAGCATATGGTAACAGTGAAGACAGGAGAGGAGAAAGAAGAGTAGAGGGAGCAATGATGTGTGCCAGGGTGGGTGGGTGGGGAGGTGTTCAAAATGAAACAGCAAAAGTCACCGTGAGAGGAGAGGAGCCTGGCAAGAGAAGAGGCAGAGGCAGTACCATAGATAACATCAGCATAGTCAAAAGAGGGGAGAATCATTTTGGTGAGGAGTGTATGATGAACAGGCAGGGGGAAGGATTTTCTTATTTCTGTACAAGGCTCCCAGCATGGGACAAACTTAAGAGTGAATATGTTCGATGTGTTTAGTGTAGTCCAGTTGGTGGTCGAGCCAGACACCTTGGTATTTGTAGCAGGGGACTTCTTCCAGTATGGATCCATCCAGGGTGTAGATGGAGAGAGGGGAGGAGAGAATGGCCAATTTCTGAGGGGTACCAAAAGTCATGGACACTGTTTTCTTGCCATTAACTTTGAAATAATTGTCCTGAACCTAGTGGAGGACTGAGTGGAAATCAGCTTAAAGCTGGAATTCAACAACAGGAGCAGAAGGACCAGAGGTATAAAGAACTGTATCACTGGCATACATCTGTATGCTAGCTGCAGAGCAGGTAATAGTACCCACACCAGCCACACCACTGGACCAGAATCAACACAGCCACTTTAATACAGCAGACAGGATAAACAGTCAAATTCTATCATTCGTGAAGTTTTATTTCCTTTACAAAACCACATAAACTACCATTATTCCAAGATCACCCGTATTTGTATGACCTCTTCTTATCCTAGAAATTGGTCTTTGTTAGCCATTCCTATTTTACATTCCAAAAGAACACAGTTGTGCTGTACACGACACATTCTTGCCAGGATGAATGCAGAGTTCCACATGAAGAAAAAATTACTTACCAAAGTACTCTTGTTTCTTCCGGGGGATCCCTCAGTATGCTTAAAGGCTACCTAGACACAATTATGATGGGGCGCACTGTTCTGAAAACCCTCCCGTGGAATTAGAGCAGACAGGGAGAGGTTTTGAATAAAATTATTCATTACCTTAAATTCTGCAGTTTAAAACATTTTCTGCGACTTTTTTCAAACTGCCGAAACCAGGAAACATTTTTAGAATACTGCGCCGATCGGGTACTAAGGCTGCTGAAAACGTGCAGTGCAGTGCAATGATGTCATCTTAGCAAGTCCAGTAGTCCCAAGTATGCAGTCCCTATGCAGCCTTATGTACTATGCATAAAATTACCAGTATGTGTGTACTTTGTTATCTTTATCATAATTTAACATGTACAGTACACTCTCATGTGGCCCAGGAGCTGTAGGAAGTGCCTTGTGGGCTGGGTCTGTTTAGTTTGAAAGAACCTGCCAGCTCCAGGATGTTAACCGTGTCCTGAGGGAGGAAAACCTTCCCCTGCAGGGTGTCCAGTTCTGCTCCTATGAATTCTAGGACCTGAACAGGTTCCACCTGGGATTTCTGGGCATTTTCTAGGAATCCCAGAGACTCCAAGGTGTTCTGAGTGAGAGTCAAAGTGTCCCTGCTGTGCTGGGGGTACTGTTCCACGACTATTCAGCCGTCTAGGTAAGGGAACACTGTGACCCCTTGACTCCTTAAATGTGCTACCACCACAGCTATGCATTTGGCGAATGCCCTGGGAGCAAGAGGTTAGGTCGAAGGGCAAGGCTGCAAGCTGGTAGTGGCCTGAAGGTAGTTTGAACATCAGGTACTTTCTGTGGCTGGGTCTTATGTGGATGTGGAAGTAGGCATCTTTGCGGTCCAGAGATGCCAGCCAGTCCCCTGCTGAAGAACTGGAATGATCATGGCCATAGTGACCATCTTGAACTTTGGCTTTGTCAGATGTTTGTTCAGAAGTCTGAGATCCAGAATGGGTCGCCAATCCCCATTTTTCTTTTGGGTGGGGAAGTATCTGGAGTAAAAACCTTTTCCCCTCTGAGACAGGGGAACAGCTCCACTGGTTTGATAAGCAGTACGATGGAAACTTCTGACTCCAACAGAGCCATTTCTCCTGGGGTTGCTGGGCTGAAAAGTCTGCTTCTCAGCCTGGGAGGCATTCTGAAACTTAGGGACAGGCCCTGACTCGCTACCACCAAGACCCACCTGTCTGTGGTGATGCTTGCCATGCTTGGAGGAAGTGAGCCAGCCTGTCTCCTACAGGGAAGGGGGAGGCGACCAGGGCAGACATATCAGGGGTTCTGTTTAGGCTGGGACTTGGTCTGAGGTACTGGCTCAGACCTTCTTACAGTCCTTCTGCTCCTGCCTCTGAAGTACCCCCTTGTGCTTGGAAGAAAGGCCCATTGTAGCAACCCCTACATCTGCCTTCCTTAGCCTGGGACTTGTAACATGTGGAGGGCTTGTCCCAGGCTGAACTGCTTTTGTAAGTGGTTTTGTATTCCTCTAGTTTTTTTTCATTCAGGCCTCAGTCTTGTCCCCAAAGAGAAAATTATTTCGCAGGGAAAGTCCATGGCTTTAGTCTGGGTGCCCTGGGACACATTAGTAGCTCTGAGCCAGGCAAGCCGTCTCATAGACACAGTAAGGGCCATAAGCTGGGTGGCAGTATCACTGGCATCCACTGCCATATGAAACTGGTACTCAGTGGCATCTAAGGCTGTCCTGGCTGTCTCAGCCAGATCCACTGCCACATTCCCCAGAGACCTTGTCAAACATGGCCAAGACAGTCGACCAGAGGGCCTTCTGGTACCGTGCTGTATAGGCCATGTAGTTGACTTGCCTGAGAAGAAAGGAAGCTGCTAAGTACCCCTTCTTCCCCATGCTATCCAGTTTCCTGGAATCCTTGTCAGGTGGACGGGAAGATAAAGGCACCCTGGCCTTATCACAGGAAGCCGCCTCTACTACTACCTCATGATTCAGATGTATAAGCAAGAATTCAGCATTAGCCCTGTCCAGCTGCATACCGGGTCACTTTGCTGTATGAGGAACAGCGTAGTGAAAACCGCGCAGTGCATACAGCGCTGGGAAGTATAGCAACAGGGTACAAAACCCTGCAAGGCAGAAATGTAGCACGCGTGTTTTTTTGTACCCCGTCGCAGATGGCTGGAGGGGAGGAGTGCGAGGTGGTCACCCAGCAGCCACTGTGGCTCAGAGGGATGAGCAGCGGCAGTGCAGGGTAGCTTTTAGTTCCCGTGACCAGGGCTCGAATCCTGGTCCCAGACTTTGCAGACCCATTGTGCAGTACTGTTTTTGCCCCCACCGGTGTTTCTCCACACCCCATGTTGACCCCGGCATACAGATATATTAATGGGAGGGGTTTAGCGAGAATTTAATGGGGGACGCATGTGTCCCCACAAGAATATACTTAAGTCTGTTGCATTTTGCACCTACATTCCTATCGGCAATGTGTTTCAGCGCTGACAGTGTATCCACTGTATTTACAGCAGAGCACATTGCTGTGCTGTTGTTGTGTACGGCGAGATGACCCCGTGCCGTCCAGCTGATATTTCTTGTCAATTTTCCTGACCACTCCTGGGATAGTAGTGGGGGTTTGCAGGATTTTTTTTTTTAGCATAATACACATAGAAAAAACACATAATAAGCCATCAAGAATAAACACATAATAAAACAAACAGGTAAGTCATCAGAACTATATACATGAGTCCAATTCATTCCATCCTACCTAATATGACAATAAATAAAATATATCTATATTAGTGCAAATGCAAAAATGTAATATTGTAATGCACTTTAATGACACAGTGGTCCAAGTAACTAAATGGAAACAGGGTCAATTCCACCAAATTACACAAACCCAAGCCCACAGGGATTGATCCTCCCACTTTCATAACCCCCACCACCTATTTATTGTAACCCTTCCCTTAGAAGCTGAGCCTCTCCTGGGGACAAGGAGGATATGAAAGGGCCCCCCGCCTGAAAGAATCTCTCAGCTTTACCCTTAATCACAAAGGACAGGCACTCAAAAGCAAGTGTTTGAACAGCCAGGTTATGCCACTGCTGCACCATAGGCACAAACCCTGAGACCCATATGTTTAAAATACAGTGCAGCACCAGTACTAATAAGACGTGTATCCACCTCTGTAAAAGCCACCAACCTTCGGACCCCAACTCCTCAATACCAAAAAGAAGTAAAAGAGGCTCCACCAGCATCTGCCGCCCCATTAAGGCTCCTACTTCAACTGCGATGTCTGCCCAAAAAGTCTGCAGGGTAGGGGAGGACCACAAATAGGAGCCCAAGTCTACTTTACATCTCCTACATACCGAAGACACAGCAGGATTGAATTTATGAACTATCAGTGGTGGGCAGTAAAGTCTGTGTGCAAATTTATAAAAGGATTCCTTATATTTATTGCAAATTAAAATGCCCCATGTAGGTTCAAGATCACCAACCAATTATCTTCTTGTATGGGTATCCCAAGATCTCGTACCCAGAGGAGTCTAGTTTTACACATAGGATCTGGAAGAAACTGTCTACTCTGATGTGCAGCCTTCCTAATTAGGCCATTCTCATCCTTCCTGGCCATATATACAACATGCTCCACCCGCTCCAAAGGTGAATCAGAAACTGATTGTCTGCCCAATCCCCTAACATATGCCCTTACCTGCAAGAAGCGAAAGAAATGTGTCCGCGCCATACCAGTGCTTCTCTGTAGCTCTTCAAAAGAGCACAAGCCTTCCTTAGTATGGAGATCTCCTACAGAAGTATAGCCTTTCGCCTCCCATTCCCAAAACCCCACATCCTCTAGGGCGGGGACAAAAAAAGGGTTCCCAGTCACCGGGAGAAGCAGTTTCTTCCTCCTGAACTCCCAAGAAATGACATATCTGTTCCCATATCTCCAACACTGATTTCACCAGAGGGTTAGCCCACTCCAACCCAGCATAAGCTCTGCAGTTCTGTCTTGCAAGGTAAGCAGATAATCTCCCAGGGCAGTCCCGCTCCTCCAAGTCCAGCCATCCTGCCTCCACTAGTCTACTGACCAAAGCTTGTATATAACAATATTGTATAGCTAAATAATAATTTTTAAGATCCAGGAAATTCAATCCCCCCTTATTTGAGTCCGCTTTCAGGCACTGGAAGCTAGTATGGGGCCACTTACCCTGCCAAATAAATTCAGAGAAGGCTTTCTCCACCCTCCTGACATCTGCTTTAGTGAGACCTACATGGATCATTTGCATGACATAAAGGATTCTGGGCAAAACATTCATTTTTATAAGGTTAAGTTGCCCTAACCGAGATCTGGGGAGAGCCTGCCCTCTCTGAAGCTCCTCTTCCATGGTTTTAATAAAGGGGGTATAGTTAAGACGGTACAAGGAACCCAAACCTTTGCCCACATGTATACCCAAGTATTTGAAAGAGACAACTTCCTTCAAATTCCACGTATTCCCCCAGGCCAAACCCTCAATGCCCCCCAAGGAAAGCATTTCTGACTTTCCCAGATTTATCTTATACCCAGAAAATTTGGCAAACTGAGCAATTAGAGCCAGGAACAGAGGCATAGATCTCTGTGGGTCTGTGATATACAAAAGCATGTCATCTGCAGAATCTTTAAAGCAGCCTTTTTAAAAGACTTATGTATTGGGAGCAAAAGTCACTTTGTGGGGGTAAGACCCATCATGTCTAAAAAGTCTGCCTCTTCACCCCGCTTGTTGATGTAGTACACTACACTGAGACTGTCTGGCTGTACCAACAGCAGACCCAGAGCAAGGTGGTTCTGAAAGGCTTGCATGGCATACAGAACTGCCCTCATCTCCAGGATGCTGATATGCAGGGAGGTCTTGACCTGAGACCAGGAGCCCTGGGTTTGAAAAGGACCCAGGTGAGCTCCCTAGCCCGAACCAGAAACATACGGGAGCCTGTGATGTGAGCTACTGAGGAGCGGCTTCCCGCAGAATGGCTCCTCTACTATGGCCACAGTGACTGGGGAATATTAGGGCGACTGGGGAATAAGGCGACCCTACCTGACGGCAACCATATATTTTCACACCAGATAACAGAACCACCCTGCGGGCGGCAGGGCCACAACATAGGACCCCCAACCATGGACGCAGGAGCAACAACTGCAC
The DNA here is from genome assembly GCA_016271365.2 of Neoceratodus forsteri. Classification (NCBI taxonomy): domain Eukaryota; kingdom Metazoa; phylum Chordata; order Ceratodontiformes; family Ceratodontidae; genus Neoceratodus; species Neoceratodus forsteri. Next base: position 1,270,804,109 of record CM057450.1, on the reverse strand, counting down.
CCCGATCCATCATCACCGCCAGCGCCACCCCCGCGCACAGCACGCACCGACAGCCACAGACAGGTGAAGTGCATAGGTGGACAGGCTGCAGGCAAGCCGCTCCCGTAGCGAGCACCAGCACAGCACCAGCGTCGGCACCACGGTAGACAGTTGACGTGGGTTCGAACACCACGGCTGGTACAGACAACTACAATGCCATACACAGTACAATGCCACATCAGGGATAGGACACACAACAACACTCACCGGACGATGTCGAGTCCGTCGGCAGTCGCAGGCACTAGTTACTACGCCACAGTCACAATGCCACCACAGCACAGGTGCAACAGTGGACACCGGAGACCACGCCGGACATGCGGCCGTACAACACCTCCACGCCTGCTCATGCCACACAGCATGGAGGCCATCACCCACACCATTTTGCTGTACCGCCACACTGACTATGATGCATAGGGCATAACGGCCAGCAGCAAGTGCTTTTGCCAGCAATGGGTCCGTGTGAGACAGGCACGGGACCGCACTATAAGCCCTTAAAGGGGGATGGGGCGCAACAGACAGGTGTCACTCCAGAGAACCCAGTAAGAGATGGATATCGCTACCTATCTCACAAGCCAAAGAGGAAACCGCTCCTATCCCACCACGGGTACATGTACCGCAGGGATAAGGAGAAGTACGGGAAGGTGTACTGGAGGTGTGTGCAGGGCCAGAGGCATGCATGCCCTGCACGGGCACACACCGTTGCTGACCAGGTGGTGTACACTGGGCGACCACACAATCACGCCCCGGATCCAGGGTAGGTCGGTGTCCGGGGTGTGATGGCAGGTGAGTCGGAGTGCGCACGGACAAGCCTGGAGAGCACAACCCAGATCATTGTGCAGTCCACGGGTTGGGTATTGGATGCCATCGCCGGCAGGCTGCCTGTCGTGCCCCTGATGCGCCGCATGGTGCAGCATGTGCACCAAGCCACAAGGGGCTGTCCCGCTATGCCTGGCAGCGTGACCGAGCTCGCCCTGCCCCAGGCATATACCGTCACACATGACGGGGCACAGTTCCTGCAGTATGACAGTGACCCTACAGGAGACCACACGCTCATATTCTCCACATAGCGTGAACTGACATTGCTATCTGGGTGCCAGGACTGGTTCCCTGATGGCACCTTTCGTGCCACACCACCACTGTTCGGGCAGCTCTATTCTGTCCACGGCTTGCAGTCCGGATCAGTCCTGCCATCCGCATGCATACTGATGTGTACACGGACGGAGTGTGCCTACAGAGGGCATTCATGGAACTCGTCGGCTACTGTGTGGTGCACAGCCATAGTCCGCGTTCATGGATTATGAGCGTGCTGCCTAGCTTTCCTTCACTACTGTCTTAAAGGGCACCATTGTGCTGGGGTGTTTCTATCACCTCTGCCAAGCTGTGTGGCGTCATGTGCAGGGCAGTGCAGCACTACTCAAGCGGTACTCCATGGATGCGGAGTGTGCACTGCAGGTCCGCATGCTCCTTGCACTTGCCTTCGTGCCACCAGACGATGTGGCAATGGTGTATAGAGAGCTAGTGGACATGCCCTACTACCAGGTGAACGAGGCAGTCTTGCGTCCTCTGCTTGACTACATGGAGGACACCTGGGTCGGGCGCCCAGTGGGACGTACTGCATGGCGTCACCCACTGTTCCATGTGTCTATGTGGAACATGTATGCGGCGCCATGCAGCGGGCAGGCGCAGACGAACAACGCGGTGGAGGGCTGGCACCAGACCTTTCACACCTGGCTCGGTGCCAGTCACCCAAACATCTGGTGGTTCCTAGACTGCCTCATGGAGGAGCAGCGGCTTACCGCTGTGTCCACGGAGCAGCTCATCTCCAGAGTAGGGAACAGCAAGCCTAAGAAGTCCTACAGGGACCTCACACGCTGCACTGCGGCCATAGTGGCGGAATACGATGTGTGCAGCAGGGTGGACTACCTAAGGGGCCTTGCACACAACTTCCAAATGCAGGTGTAATCCACATGGGTTCCCTCCACCACACCTGGCCGCCCATCTGTCCAGACACATGCAGCCTACGCAGTCCACCTCTGTGCTGCACATCTGTCCTGCTAGCCTGTTCACCCATCCTCTGTATGCCCCCTCCCATGCACTGCCCCAGTTGCCAGTCTTGTGCCCCTACACTCTGGCCGCCAGCCCTATACCATGTCTAGTCACTGACGCCTCTTTGCCTGCACATCTCTGCCCACCCTGTGTGTGGTCCCCCACGCCGTAGGCGACGACCGCCTGCACCTGGCCACCTGCCCACAGATGTGCCACGGGCACTGCCATACATTGCTGTGCACTGCCACTGCTCTCTGTGCCCTGCTGGCCTCATGGCCCTCCCATGTGTGCCCATCCGTGTCTCCATCCCCCTGCGCACCCTGCCCTCTGCACCGTTGTCCCATGTGTCCGCTGTCCTGTTGTGTGGGTGTGCTGCCTGCCCCTCTGTCGTCATCATGCTTGCTGTAGGCCCTTCATCCACTACAGTTACCAGCAGTCGTCCTCTGTTGTCCTTGTTACCCTGTGGTGGTGTGGTAGCGTTTTTTTTTAATGGCTGTGGTCGCCATTCTGACACGTGCCGACCTTGCATGGGTGCCATTCCTGTGGTTGTTCTGTTGCCATTGCCCTTGTGCGAGTCTCCCTTCTGCGGTCACCCTCTTCACATAGAACCAAGCATCCATGATGAGGATCTGCTGCAGAGAAGAAATTCGGAATGCGACTCCTTGCAGTAGGTTCAAGGGGTCCATCTACCATAGGAGCACTTTGCAGACTGGGGAGGAGACCAGCACCAACTGATCTAACTCATCCGTGCATTGGTCCCACTGCACTCGGAGAGTCCACTGGAGGATGTGCATATGGAGTCTGGCCAATGGAACATTGGGAATGGCAGCCACCATTAGACACAACAGTCTCAGGTACACCCTGGCAGGAATAAAATGGCTCTGGTCCACCTCCTGAGCCTGGGCTATAAGGTACTCCACCCTGTTCTGGGGCAGGAAAGCCTTCCCCTGTGCTGAGTCCAGGACCACCCCTATGTATTGCAGTCTTTGGGACGATACAAGAATCAACTTGGGTTGACCGTAATGCCCAAGGATAGGAACAGCTTGAGGGTACACTCAAAAGTCCGCAGGAGCTTCTCCCTGGATGGGGCCTTTAAGAGCCAATCGTCCAGGTAGTGTAGTGTTTAGCATTACTGGAATGTGGACTCCTGAGAGGGTCAGGCTGTGGTCTAGTGCCCAATACCTTACTCTCACTGCCTCCCTGCATAGTGGGTACGAGTGCGCCCCCCTGCCTGTTGATACAGTACACTACACTGAGGTTGTCTGACTGAATCAGCAGCTGACCTGGAAAAAGATGGTTCTGAAAGGCCTGCATGGCATACAGAACCGCCCACATCTCCACGATAGTGATATGCAGGGAGGTCTCGACCTGAGAACAGGAGCCTTGGGTTTGGAAGGGACCCAGGTGAGCTCCCCAACCCGAACCGGAAGCATCCATGGTGAGGATCTGCTGCGGAGGATAAATATGAAATGGGACACCTTGCAGTAGGTTCAAGGTGTCCATCTACCACAAGAGCACTTTGCTGACTGGGGAGGAGACCAGCACCAACTGATCTAACTCATCCGTATGTTGGTCCCACTGCACTCAAGAGAGTCCACTGGAGGATGCGCATGTAACCCCTAGATGGCGCTATCCCAGGGGCTACTACCCCTGCCTGATTTGCCACTAACAGGTTGAGGGGCCTGGATCCAATGGCGGGTGCCTCCACCCAGAGGTCAGGGTTTGCAATAGTTAAACTTACTTGGTCACAGCCCTCTGGGACACTGCAACCCCCCTTTCTTCCCACTAGTGGCCCACACAATATACCAGAATTACCTTCACAGTATACACTTACCCCAGGCTGGTTCAGGCACTGGGACCTCCTTAAAATAAGATACAGTGCAACAATCACAGTACAATACTTTAACATAGACAAATACCTCAGGCAGTATAACTTTGCTGAAACAAGCAGCTCTGATTTATTTAGGGAATACAACAAGGACATGGGAAATCAGGTTAATTAGCTTATCACTTTGCTCATCTACCTATGGCTCTGTGCACAGGCCTGCTCCTACCAGTTACTGTCCTGGGTACCCAAGCCTAGTGGCTAGTCCAAGCAGTGGCAGCTGGTGGGGGCCCTTTCCACAGAAAAAGAAAATTAGTTTAAACAGTCAGCAGTACAGTGATTCCATTTGGATTCAATGTGGCAATTCAACAGGAGCGACCCTGAATTAGTACTCACGACCTCAAACAAGATAGGGTCCTTCAATGTCAGCAAGGCTACTCTTGAGTTCCACGAGACTCCTCACACATTTATATGGCAAACTGCAACAGGCAAAAGTCCTTTAATGGCAGCAGGATTCACTTGAGCTAACCAAGCCTCCTCACACATTTATATGGTGAACAGTAACAGGCAAAAGTCCTTTAATGGCAGCAGGATTCACTTGAGGTACACAAGCCTCTTCACACATTTATATGGTAAAACAGAAAGTACTATACCAGGCAGGCTGCTTCTCTATCCCGATCGCAATTACTGCACAATACCCGGGAGAACACACAGCAGATTCAGTTCCTGACAGACTGAGTGCAATTCAGCAATTTCTCCAGTCTTCTACAGGGTGAGCCTGGTTTCTACTCTTCAGATATCCTTGATTCTCTTCACAGGGACAGATTCAGTCCTAACAAGCAGATTACACAAGCTGCAGGCAGACTCTGGGCCTTACACACGTTTCCCGACTAAAACTGCACACTGAAAAGCACAGGGCTCCTTCCTTCTTCACTGCCAGAGCTCAACTGAAACCCAACAGACAAAACCGGCACTTCCTTTGAGTTCTCCCAGTTCTTGACTGGATTGGCTGTCACTCACAATAGACTGCTCCTGTTGGTCCAAAAAGGCGCGAAGTCTAAACTACATCTCCCAGAGTCACCGCCCATACAATCCTCTTGTGGCTGGCTCAGATTATGAGTCCAAGTTCTACGTCCGGCCTAAGGCACCATTTAGAGCTAGCTTACCTCACTGATTGGTCCAGTTCAGTGTTCAAAACCAGAATGGGAACTAGGCAGACACAGTTCTGACTGCAAAGAAAGCAGGTTAGACAAACTGTAATTTCATTATTACTCTAAATGGTTTCTGGCAAACAGTTACATCTTTCAGATAGGTTCCCTTTGCACTCCTAGTGACTGCAAAAATGGAGTGAATTGGCAGCAGCTCGAGTGGTACTCAATCAAAGAAACACACAGTCCCCATACAAACTAATTATGTCTGCAAGCAGACAGCTCTTAAAGAGACAGTACCAGAGGTTCTAAAAACACTCACTGATAAATGGCTTAAACGCCAAACACCATTCAGGCTTGGAGCATTCAAGCAAGCTCCTGGAAGTCTTTTGGGAACCCCCATTTGCAGGGGGGTTACACGCATATGGAGTCTGGCCAGTGGAACAGTGGAAATGGCAGCCACCACTAGACACAACAGTCTCAGGTACACACTGGCAGGAATAAAATGGCTCTGGGCCACCTCCTGAGCCTGGGCTATAAGGCACTCCGCCTTGTTCTGGGGCAGGAAAGCCTTTCCCTGCACTGAGTCTAGGACCACCCCTATGTAGTGCAGTCTTTGGGATGATATCAGGATCAACTTGGGTTGACCGTAATGCCCAAGGATAGGAACAGCTGGAGGGTACGCGCCAGAGTCCGCAGGAGCTTCTCCCTGGACGGGGCCTTTAGAAGCCAATCATCCAGGTAAGAGAAAACATACAGCCCCTCCCTTCTGAGGACTGCAGCTACTGCTGCTAAGCACCTCGTAAAGACCCGCGGCCCAGAGGAGAAGCCAAAGAGCAGCATCTTGAATTGGTAATGCTCACCCGGAAACAGAAAGCAGGGAAACCTCCTGTGAGGAGGAAAGATCGAGATGTGCAGGTAGGCATACTGCATGTCCAGCGAACATAGCCAGACAGCTGTTTTGAGAAGGGGCATCAGGCCTGGCAAAGTTACTATTCGGAACTTTTTGTACTAGACATATAGATTGAGGTCCTTTAGATCCAGAATGGGACTCAGATCTCCGGTCTTTCTGGGGACCAGAAAGAACCTGGAGTAAAACCCCTTATTTCTCTGGTGCCTGGGAACTGACTCAATGGCTTGCTTGCGCAGAAGGGACTGTACCTCCTCCCGGAGAACAGACAAGTGAGCCGGGGAGGGGTAGCTGGAGGGCAAGGGAGGGATCTCTGGAGGTTGCTCAGTGAGCTCCAGCATGTGTCCCCTTTCTATGATTTGCAGAATCCAGGCATCCGAAGCTATGGTTCTCCATTAATTGAGATGGAGGGAGAACTGACGTCTGACCACCACCTCTTGGTCGGGGACCAGAAGAAAGGGGTCTGGCAAGGAGTCGAGCTGAAGCAGATCCAGCAGCTGGGGCTGGCTTGACACCTCTGGAATGCTAGGCCACAGCTCCAGCATTGGCGGGGGCGGGCAAGGCAGCGGAGGCTCTCCTCTTGCCCTGGGGCTTAGAGGCCGCATCAGGTCAGGTGTGTGCCAGGCGCAGTAGCTGCATTCCTCAAGGCAGGCAAAATTGAAGAAATGATCTTGGGAGGAGACTCTGGGATCTCCATAAAGTCCACCAGCTCTTTTCTGGTGACATCCTCCTCCTCTGTATGGAAGCCCATGGCTGAGGACAATTGCTTCATCATATTAAAAAATGTGGGGTCCTCAGGAGGAGACCTAAAGCTATGCTTAACAGAATCCACAGAGACTGAGGAAGCTGTGGACCTGTTGGAGACAAGGACCTCTTCCTCTTCTTCATCATCAGGAAGAATGAGGTCAGGATGGTACTCCTCCTCGATGTCGCCTCTTCTAAATCTAGGTCCAATGTCGGAGGCACCAACGACGGCTTGCAGGGAGCCTCCTATGGCTGATGTGTAAGAGTCGACGATAAAGTCGGCGATGTTGGCCTGAATGCACACAATTGTTGAACTATTACCAAAGTGAATTTGTTTAGAATATCGTTCAGATCAATAACAGTTGAAGACTGCATTGATGGAGAAGGCAGCGACAAACCACCTGAAGGACCCTGAGGAGCCTGTAGCCCTACTGGAAGAAGAAGACGGGTCAGGCCTCAATGACTGGCCGCCCTCAGGATCAGGCGGGTGCATTGTCAGTATGGGTCTGGATGGCACAGAGACCTGGACAGAGACTCTGTGCATCGGTGCAGCTGCAGCCGATGAAGATCCCCCCTGACGAAGAAGGAGAGGCCGTCGGGGAACGAGACTGCCGGCAGGAGGAGCAGTCACAATCTTGGTCTTTCTTATGACTTTTCCACGAGGACTTGTCTTGGGCCTTGGAGGCCTGGGAGCTCGACAACCCTGCCAGTAACTGAGAGGCTGGGACCCCGGAAGACCCCTGCCTGGAACTGGCTACCTGTTGATGCATCAGGAAATTTTTGAGAGCCTTTCTGCATTGCCTGAGGGTTGTTTGGTTAAATTTCTGGCAGAGCTCACAGTCAAGAGACTGCGTGGTCAGGCCCAAGACAGCAGACACAGAGAGAGTGTCCATCTGTGGAAGCAATCTTCTTTCTGCAGTGGCAGAGATGGAAGAGAGAGGTTGAAGGATTAACTCTTGACATAAACAAAATAAAGGAATCTCTTTAATAAATGAGAGTCTAAAACATTATGGATAAAAAGGTGAAGGTGAAAATTGGTGCAAAACTGCATCGGAGCTTCCGCAGAGACCCTTGTGATCAAGTCGACAGCAGGAGAGAACTGAGGAGGGAGCAGGGAAGCTCACACCTTTATAGGGTTGAAGACATCGATGGATGTTGACGGCGTGGGAGGCCCCAGTTGTAGTGCTGAAAATCTTCCGTGTGAATCCTGCTTCACTGACAGTGACATTCCTACGGTTTGACCTGATGACTGAGATACCCCCGAAGAAGATCTTGTTTTTCTAGAAGCGTGGATATGGTGCACTTATCCACACTACTGGCAGTCTCCTAGCAGTTCTCTGGGAGGAGGGGGCAAGGTGCACACCACCTATTTAAGGAACAGAGATTGGAGAACCAAGAACCCCAAACCAGCATCCAGGCATGACTCAAGGTCGATGTGGCAATGGGAGATGAAGGTGAGTGCTGACTGCCAGGTAGCAGCCCTGCAGATCTCCTAGATAGGGATGTGCCTGGAAGCAGCCACCGAGGCAGCGATATGTCTGGTGGAATGAGCCCTAAGCTCTACAGGAGACTCCCTACCAGCCAACCTATAGCAGAGGTCAATGCAGGATACAATCCACCTGCCAGTCATCCGCTTAGCTGCCGGTCTGCCAGGTGTGGCTTCAGTGTAGGTGACAAACAGTTGGCAAACCTCTCCCCTAACTCCAGCCATGCGCTCATTATAGTAGGCAAGCGCTTGCCTTAAGTCCAGAGTATGGAGCCTGTGCTTGGCATCAGAGGTGTGGTTGGTGAAGTACACTGGGAGATTGATCACCTGGTTAAGGTGTAACTCCAAGACAATCTCTGGAAGGAACTTCGGGTTGGAGCGAAGGAAAACCTTGTCTCTGTGGAAGACCAGGTAAGGAGACTCCACGGATAGCGCCTGGAGCGCATGGATCCTTCTGGTGGATGTGATTGCCACCAAGAAGGTGGTCTTCCACGACAGGTGTGACATCTCACACCTGTGCATTCATTCAAATGGCTTGCCCATGAGCACTGCCAACATCAGCAACAGGTCCCAAGGTGGTGGGGGTTCATGCACCGGAAGGGAAATGTGGTCAAGGCCCTTAAAGAAATGCCCCACCATCTTCTCCTGCACCACTGTTGGCATACCAGCCCACGCCTGGTATGCAGAGATGGCTGCCAGGCGCACCCTGAGGAATGTCGACCGAAGGCCCAACTGAGAGAGGGACCATAGGTAATCTAGGACACTAGCTACGGGACAGGACAGGGGGTCAAACACCTTGTCCTGGCACCAAATGGAGAATCTCTTCCATTTAAAGGCATAGCATCGATGAGTCGACTCCTTTCAAGAAGCCTCCACTACATGGAGGATCTCGTCAAAAGAGACCCAGAGCCTGGAACTCTAGCCACTTAGGAACCAGGCTGTCAGGTGCAGGGATTGAAGGTCCGGTTGAAGGGCCCCCCCCCCACCAACAGCATGAGAGCAAGTCTGGGCCAAGTGGCAGATGCCACGGAGGCCTGCTGCTAAAGCTGAGGAGACTGGGGTACCAGAACTGGCATGGCCGGTCGGAAGCTACCAGAATAATCTGTGCCTTGTCCCTTCGAACTCTGATCAGGACCCTGTGGATCAGAGGAAAGGGAGGGAAGGCACAGAGGAGGCCCGGGGTCCAGGGCCTAATGAAGGCATCCCCCTGCAACATTCCCCACTGAGGGGGGTGGGCACAGAACAGCCTCAGCTTGGCGTTCTCTGAGGAGGCAAACAGGTCCACCTGAGGGGTGCCCCACTGGGAGAAAAGATGGTCGACTACCTCCTGGTGAAGAGACTACTCGTGAGACGCCTCGTGCACACGGATGAAGGCGTTCGCCAGCTGACTGGTCACTCCAGCCACATGAATGACCAGCAGGTCAGCCTTGAGAATAAGTACAAGGTTCCAGATGCAGGCAGCTTCCCTGCACAGAGGCAGGGAATGCGCCCCCCCCCGCTTGTTGAGGTAGTACATCGTCGTCATGTTGTCCATCTGGACCTGGATGACCTGACCCTGGAAATGTGGAGCAAAGGCTGTCAGGGCCAGGCGAACAGCCCGAAGCTCGAGCAGGTTGATGTGACATCATGACTCCTCAGGAGACCAAAGGCCGTTGACCCTGTGTTCCCCGAGGTGGGTACCCCAGCCCATCAGGGATGCGTCAATCGTTTGAGTGACCACTGGCTCTGGGCGGATGAACTGGACTCCTTCCTGAAGATGTTCTGGGACCACCCACCACTACTGGATGGCATCCCACATCTGCTGGGTTACTGTGACTGGCTGGTCGGGGTGCCCCTGGGCCAGCCCCCACTATGGGGGGGGGGTATCCTTCAGTGGACCCAATGGACCACATTGGTGCAAGCTGCCATGTAGCCCAGGAGGCGCAGAATGTCCCTGGCAGGGTGCAACTGCCCAGCCTGAAATGATCGGACAAAGGAGGGAAGCTCCTCCACCCCTGTCCGTCAGGAGCCAGGATTGGCAAGAGTCGAGCTCCGCCCCGATAAAGTGAATCACCTGCAAGGGTATGAGTTCCGACCTGGTCTCATTGACTAGGAGGCCAAGGTCCAAGCAGGTCTGGAAGGCCAGATCCCTGGACCGCTCCACCTCCATCCTGCCAGTCATCCAGGTACGGGTACACCTGGACCCCTCAGCACATCAGGAAGACTGCTACCACTGCAATGCATCTGGCGAAGACCCTGGGAGCTGAGGAGAGGCCGAAGGGCATGGCCTGAAATTTGTAGAGGGTCCCCTCTGAGCAGAACCAAAAGAACCGCCTGTGGGATGGACAGATGGGGATGTGGAAGAAGGCTTCCCGGAGGTCCAGGGAGCAGAACCACATGTTCTGCTCCAGGAACGGATCTGGTTCAAAGAGACCATTCTGAGGGTGCGTGACCTCAGAAATTTGTTCAGGTTGTCCAGATCCAAGATGGGGTGCCAGCACGCCCCTCCTCATTTGGGAATCAAAAAATATCTGGAGACAAACCCTGAACTGGCTGGCGGGTCCAGGACATGAACCACCAACTCCTTCTGGAGGAGCTGTGTGATGTCCTCCCGAAGGGCAGACAGGTCTGCAGAAACCACATCCTCCCGACGGGCGCTGGCTCAACTGGTGGGGGAGGCCTCAACCCAGAGGCAAACCACAATGACCGTCTGAGCACCCACTTGTCCGTGGTAACACAGAACCAGACAGAAAGAAAGTAGCGGAGCCGTCCCCCCCACGGGAGGATCCAGGGGAGAAAGGACAACCAGGGAGAAGGTACCCCTCCAGCCCATCACTGGGCAGGCTTGAGGCAGAGCCAGGGCCAGAGGAGGACACTGGTGGACCTTAACCACCAGGCTTCTGGACCATGGAAGCAACAGACTTGGGCCAGGAACACCGGGGCTGCTGATGCCCAGCCCGGGTCTGGGATGGCTTAGCCGCAGGGGCCTGATGGGGCCGAAAGGACTCCTTCTGGGGTTTGTAGCCCTTAACGTCCTTTTGGGCTGAGGTGCCGGAGTCCAAGGTGGCACTGGACTTCTCAATCCTAGTGAGAGGACTATCCACCCCTGGCCCGAACAAGTCGGTGCTCAGGAAAGGGACCTCCACCAATTTGTGCTGGGTATCCGCCGTGAAGGTCAAGATCCTCGGCCAAGCCCAGTGGCACATAGCCACGGCCATGAACCTGGCACAGGAACTGTCAATGTCCATGGCAGTCTGAAGCTGCTATTTGGCTTCAGCATGACCTTGGTCCCGGATGTGCTTGACTGTCGACTGAAGTTCAGCTAGGAGCCAAGGGAGCACTTCATCCAGGGTGCCCAACAAGGCATGGGTGAAGTGGGCCATCATTAAGGCTGAACTAGCCTGCCTGAGGCTGAGAGATAAGGCTGCATGATCAGACACCTTGCAAGCAGGTTTATCAACATCCCCAAAACTGCCATCCAATGGAAATATAGAAACATAAAAATCTGATGGCAGGTAAGGACCGACTGGCTCACCTAGTCTGCCCACTTTCCTACCTACTGTATACTACGGAACACCAAGTTGGCCACCAAACCCTCAGATGAGGAGTGTTTGGTGAATCCCGAGAGGAACCCCATATGGACTGCATACTTGCGGGCCATACTGGCAGACAGGGAAAGGCAGGAGGCTGGGCAATGCCAGAGCTCCACTGTGGGCCCAAGAATGGCCTCGGCCACCAGAAAGGCAACCCCTGGGGAATCGTCCTGGTTGAGAATTTCGGTGAGGGAACACTCGGCCCTTTTTTGCACAGGCTCCAATCGGATCCCCGTAGCCTCTGAAATTAGGTGAAGCATGGCCCCGAAGGAGGTAGGACCATGGTCCGTCGACAAATCCTCACTGGACTCCAGGTCAACTGGCCTGGAGTGCATGGAGGAAAACTCTGACTCCGAGGATTCATCACAAACCGGCCGACACCCCCCCAGGTCCCTGCTAACCTTGTGGTGTTTGTCTGTCTGAGTGACCGCAACCGACAGCAGCGAAGAAGCCCGTGGGTAGACCGGGCATCCTTGGATGGAGGACTATCCTTCGGCTGAAGCGGAGGGGGTTCCACCTGAATGGGCGGTCAGACCAGATTCGGCCTAGCTGGCACCAATTCGGGCCAAGGCACTGGCAGCCAAGGGAACACTGAGGGGTGGGGAAGCAGCCAGCACAGGCTTAGGCTTCGTGCCCAAAAAGAGTTGCTTCTACATAAGCTCCTTGTAGTGCTGTTGCAAACTGTGGCAGAGCTGATCCTCCCCGAAGAGGAGGAATAGTGGCGGCGCCACTTTCCCAAGTGTCAAGAGAGAGAACGCCGACTCCAGTGAGGGCTACTTGACCTCGAGCTTCGAGTTCTCAATCTCGACTGCCAGTGGACCGGATGGCAGGGACAGGCGGGAACCAGGGAGGGATGCTTAGGGGGCTCTATAAGCTTGGTGTCCCGAGGGTTAGAGACCAGCTCAGGAAGCTGACCTGGCCCACCCAAGGACTGAAGAGTCAGGACTGGAGTCCTGGAGAGGGAAATATCTCTCTTGTCCTGTGATAACAGGTCGACCAAGTTGAGGAAAAGCTCGACAGCCTGGTCAGCCCACATCTCAGCCAGCAAGTCCGACGGGCACATTGTCGGGCCAGTGGCCTGGACAGAGGTGCTGGCTGAAGTCGACTCATCGATGAAGGTCGAAGAAACAGGGTTGCTGGAGACTGAGGCCTGAGAGCACTCGCAATCCCACGACGGGACTTTTCAGCCTTCTCGTTGGAGTCTTTTTATTTTTTTTTAGTGCATCTTCTTCTCCCTGGTCCCCACCAGTCGGCATGCCTTCTCAGCCATCCTCCCAGTCCCACACCCGAGATCAGGCCACTGTCCCCAACATCCCCCGTGGCTTCCCCTCCATGGCAGGGCGGTGAGGAACCCCCAACTCTACTCACCTCAAATAGGATCCAGATTGTCAGGGGAGCACCATTCGAGTCAGAGCCTGCGGAGAGTGGCTGTTCATCCGGCGCAATCTGGGACCTTTTTCCTGTTCCTCCCGCGAGAGTGGAGCATGCAGTGACGCCAGTGGAGGGGGCATGCACGCGTCCGCATGCGCTCCTCCCAGTGCCTGCCCCACTCAGTTCCTTCTTGCAGTATTGGTGCTCTGCCGCCCAGCCACTGCCAGGGGTCAGAAGCGCACCAACCATTGAAATCCCCCCTTCCCGGAGAAGGAGAGCAGTCCCTCAGACATTCAATCCCTCTCCACCCCTGCCAACCCCCAGTGGCCCGTGCTCGTTCCAGAACACAGGTCGCTGGCGTAGCGTGAGGTAAGGTGACCAGTGCCTCAGCCCTCAGCACCACTGGGCTGGCTCTTTGGAGGCTTTTTTAGAAGACAGACCCACGGGGAAAGGCCCCCCACGAGGGCAGGAAGGAACTGGCACAAGTCCCGGAACGCCCCAGAAAAAGAGGCACCAAACCTCAGCGGGACCAATGCGGGCCCTGAGAAGGTACCAGACACAGCCTGAGCTGCAGCTTCTTCAAAAGCCGCCAACTGACCAGCGGACCCCACAGTTGCAGAGACCACCCGATGGGGATCCTTAGACCGAACTGGAGGATCCCGCTCATCCGGACGGCCAAAAACAAGTCGTGCATACTGTTCCTCTAAAGTGGAGGGATGAAGAGTGCGACATAGGCCGAAGCCCTGGGATCATGTTAGTGGCCCAGGTTGTAGATGCACATGGCGTGAGGGTCGGTGCACGGCATCTTTTGTCCACATGGACGCATCTTGAAACTGGGCACCAACTTTGAAAAGGACGAATCCATCTCTCTACAATGGAGAACCTGCGGAGCAAATGAAGACCGATAAGACTGGAAACAGCGAAAGGGCCTACACAAAGCATGGAGCTGTGATGGAGGGAACCTGCTTCTTCCAGTGGAAAGGAAGATCTGACATCACAGGACGGTGCCAAAGAGGATACCACCCGGGTGGGTGAGAGAAGCCAGCTTGAAGACCTTCCGGCAAGTCTTAAAGGGAAAGGAATTCTGCCAGTAGTGTGAATAAGTACACCATATCCACGCCCCTAGAAGTGGCGGTTTTGTGTCTTGAGTGAGGACGCAAAAAGGTCCAACTCTGGACGATCCCACCTGTCGAACAGGTCTTCCACTACAGAGGTCAGCAGCTCCCACTTGTGCATTTTGGACTGTGACCTGCTTAACCTGTCTGCCAGAACGTTTTGAACACCTGGAACATTTTATTTATTTATTTAGTTAGTTTTTGTTAACTGTGAAGGTACGCTAGACAGCATGGCTGCCTATTTACAGGACTACCTGGGAGATTACAACAGAGGGCATGTAGACAAAAGTAAATGCAAAGAAACATCAGGTGAACAAGTAAAGATCAGTCACAGTTACAGTTATACAAAAACATTTCAGCAACGACAGTACATTTGCAGGAAACAATATGTAGTAACAAAACAAGAATATTAGTGCAAGTAGACTAACAGTCATTAAATCTACATCCAGTGAGTAAGTACTAGTAGGGAGATAGCAAGACATAGTAGAGGTTGGTGCTGGTAGGAGGAACCAGCAGAGGAGTGGGGTGGACAGGGTACAGGAGCAAGGTTCAGAGCTTAAGAGAGCCTCACAAAGGTTCTGTTTAAAGAAGCGTGGAGAAGAGGAGTTTCTTAGGTTCAGTGGAAGGGAATTCCATAATTTAGGGGCACAGACAGAGAAGGCATTCGCCCCATGTTGGTTTTACTTCTCGGTTGAACCATAGGGATTTGTCAGCTGACGTCAGTGGACAGGCAGAGGTCAAAGGTTTGAGCAGTAGAGCCAATCTGTCAGGTGTCTGGCAGGAGATTATATTTATAAAGCAGGAGGAAGTAAACTGACGAAAAGCAGAAGGGGCAAGCCATCCCAAGCTGGAGTATAATGTGCGTTGGTGTGTAAGTTTCGGAAAAGACAGAGCAAAACAGCATATGCTGTTGTAGCAGACATTCCACTTTTGGAGGAGCCCTCTGGTTGTTGCCGGAAAGGCTAGTAACCCATACGCCAATTTTGATCTCAGGGTCCCTTGCGCAATGGCCAACCTCGCAGCGGATGTTAAGCTATGTCTGACCTTATATGCCAGTCCCAGTTGAATATTAACGGATTTGATGACTGTAGCTAGGTGCAGGTCAAAGTCCAGGGCAGGATCAAGGGTTCCTAGGTATTTAAAGGAGGTAACTGTATTGAGGGGAGAGCCATCTAGTGCTCTGATGCATAAAGGTTGGGTGCAGGACCAAATTTTTAAATCCTAGCCAAAAAGCATAGTCACAGTTTTATTTTTATTTAGGATCAGCTTGTTTTACGGTAGCCAGAGCTGAAAGGCACTGAAGTTCTGATTGAGATTCTGGTTTATGTCCAAGAGGTTTGGAGAGGAGGAGTAGAGAATCAGATCGTCGGTGTATAACAGAGCTGAGCAAGGACCAGTAAGTGGTGGGAGACTGCTTATGAAAATCGTAAACAGTAAAGGGCCAAGAATCGAATCTTGGGTCACTCCGATCCAGGTAGGAGAGAGAGAGGACTTAGCACCTCCAGTCTGGACAAATTGTTGATGTTCCGTAAGATAATTCTGGAATCAGACAGTAGCAGAGGTGGAGAAACCTAGAGATGACAACTTAGATAGGAGCAGTGGGTGGTCAACTAAATCAAAAGCTTTCATAATATCAACAAACATGGCCCCAGTGAGACATCCATTGTCCATCGTGAGTCTAGCATCATTTGTAAACATGGACTGCCGACAGTTATAGACCGTGATCTAGAGGCCAGTATCAAACCTTCATCGCTTCTCTGCACAGGAGGTATGAATGAGTCCCCCCTTGCTTGTTTATGTAGTGCAACACACTGATGTTGTCCATCTGCACCAGCAGAAGCCCCTGGGACAGGCCAGTCTGGAAGACTTGCAGGCCATACAGAATAGCCCTGATCTCTAGGATGCTTATGTGGACGGAACCCTCCACTATGGTCCAGGAACCTTGGGTCTGGTGAGGCCCCAGATGTGCTCCCCAGCCCATCCCTGAAATGTCGGTGGTGAGGATCTGATGAGAGGGAGGGATCAGAAAAGGAACCCTTTAGAGCAAGTTGCTGGGTTGCATCCACCACTGGAGCGCCTCCCATACTGGCAAGGTTATTAGAACTTGCTGTTCTAGATCATTGGTGCGTTGGTCCCACTGGACTCTTAATGTCCATTGGGGGATCCGCATGTGTAGCCTTGCCAGGGAACCATGACAATAGCTGCTACCATCAGGCCCAGTAGTCTTAGGAATGTTCTGGCTGTGACACACCCGTTGCTGTAGAGCTCCTGGGCCTGCACTGTCAGGTACTCTGCCCTGTCCTGGGGCAGGAAGGCTGACCCCTGAGCAGTGTCCAGTATAGCCCCTATGTACTGGAGACGTTGACAAAGAGTCAAAACTGACTTGGGCAGATAGAGTATGATCCCTAGTGCACTAAACAGTTGTCTGGCATGCACTGACAGTTGCTCTCTGGACTGAGCTTTGAGCAACCAGTTATCCAGGTAAGGGAAAACATATAGTCCCTCCTTCCCTCCTGAGGGCTGCTGCCACCACTGCTAAGCATTTGGTAAAGACCCATCACACAGAAGACAAGCCAAAGGGCAATATCCTGAACTGGTAGTGCTCCTCCTGAAACAGGAACCTGAGGTACTTCCTGTGGGGAAGGCAAACCTTGATGTGCAGATAAGCATCCTGCATGTCTGGGGAGCATATCCAGTACCCTTTTTGTAGCAGGGGCAGCAGGCCTTGCAGAGTTACCATACTGAACTTCTTGTACTGAATAAAAAAGTTCAGCTCTCTCAAATCCAGGATGGACCTCAAATCCCCTGTGGATTCTGGAAAAAGGGAAGAAGTGAGAATAGAACCCCCTGTTCCTCTGGCAGTAACTGGGTCTATAGTCCTCTTCCTCAGCAATGTGTTTACTTCCTCCAGTAGCACTAGTATGTGGTCTGGAGGGTAGTTTGAGTGATTTGGTGGGAGGTCTGGAGGCAGCTCCAGAAATTCTAGAGCATGACCTTGCTCTGTAAGTTGCAGGACCTACACATTTGTCGGTATCTCTCTCCACCTGTCTAGGTGAAGGGAGTAGTGACCCCCTACCTCCACCTCCTGGAGTACTGGAGGGTGGGGGTCTAGTAAGGAGTCATGCTGAAATGGAACCTGCAGCTAGAACCATACCTCCATCTCTGGGGGATTTTCCTGTGGTGGAAGTAGGAGCAGGCAAAGCTGCTGTTGCTCTGTGCTTGCCCTGTTGTCTGGTTCCTGGCTTTGGTCTGTGGGTGGCCCGACGAAAGGGTATCCACTGCCCACTTCGTGGCTGGGTACGGTAAAGGGAGTGGACTGACCGTAGAGTCCTCCCTGAGAGCTGGAGGTCAGAAAGGATATCCTGCACATCTGCCCCAAAGAGCCTCTAGCCTCTGAAAGGGACATTCAGAATGGATTGCTGGACATCACTAGCAAACCCGGACACCCTAAGCCAAGACAGGACGGGGGGAAGGGGGACATGATTGGGACATTCAAGTACTTGAAAGGGATAAATAATGTTGATAAGGAAAGTGTGTTTAAGCTGAGTGGCAACCATATCATGAGGGGGCACAGTCTTAAGCTGGAGGGTGGGAGGTTTAGGAGGGATGTCAGGAAGCACTTCTTCACAGAAAGGGTGGTGGACACTTGAAATGTGCTGCCGGAAGAGGTCATCTCATTAAAGACAGTGAGCTGCTTTAAGAGAGGCTGGGATAGGCATGGGGGAAGATAATCATGGATAGGGAGGATGGGAGGAGTGGGAAGGGAGGGCAGGGACATTAGCACAAGCTGTGGACCCTGCAATACGAGCAGACTTGATAGACCAAATGGCCTTCTTCGTATGTTTGTATGTATGTTCGTATGTAAGACTGCCTCCTGATATAAAATCCAGCCACAGCTGCCCTGGCTGATGCATCTGAAATATCACAGGTAGACCCAAAAGGTGCTTACACTATCCACGACAGCTTCAGTGTGGAGGCCTTTAGCATCTCCTGTTTTTTGAGGACCCTCTGGAAGGGCCTGGGCTGCTGCTTTACTCTTTTTCCAGAGGGTGTTCTGGAATTTGACCATATGAGCCTGATAGTTAGCTATTCTGAGGCCCTGTGTGGCAGAGGCAAAGGTTCTCTTTCCCATGAGGTCCAATTTTCTCGATTTCTTTTTATGGTGAGAGAGAGCTGAGGTTTTAGGCACCTTGGACCTATCATGGGAGGTAGAAGAGCTCGAGGTCAAGTGGAGCCAGGTCCCGGAACCGCTACTTTTGTGCTTCGGGCGGACTGTCCTCCCCCCCGAGCACCAGACTGCTCGTGGTCAGACCCCCACTCTGCAAAGGGCGGCGGATCGGACACAGCCCCACTGCCATCACATCTTTCAAACGAAGTCTCCCTACCATCACCGCTACAGCCTAAGGTTGACTCCGTTGATTGCAGGCTGAGAATTTCTTCTTCTTTTTCTTCTTAATCATCTTCTTTTTTTTTTTTTCAAATAAGAAAAGAACACTAAAAATGGTAAGTTAAACGAAAACTGAACGGCTAAGGCTGCTGTTGTATAGACGAAGACTTGACTCCCGGCAGGTGAGCGATGTCATCGAAGAACACTCGATGGCGGGAAAAAAGGAACTGAGGCGATTGGAAGGTCAATGCTGAGATAGCCTATAAGGGCACAAGCTAGTCTCGCGAATGCTTGGTCCTATCCCGGTGACAGCCCTCCTGAAGATTTTTGGCTCCCGTGAGGTCCTAGCACCTCCGGCATAGTCCCATTAGTATGAATGAGTGGTGGAGACTTCTAGTCCAGGAAGATCTGGCAGTTCTAGAAACTCCACCAGGTTTCTCCGAGTAATGGCCTGCTCCTGGGCATCAAACCTCATGGCACTTTGCAGCTGCCTCATGATCCCAATGAAGGTAGCTGCCTCATGATGACAATGAAGGTAGGGTCTTCAGGAGGGGGCCTAGGGGTATATAATGTAGAGTCCTCTCTCCTGGTGGAAACGGTGGAGCCAGATTTCTTGGTGCTCCATGTGGCAGGGTTGAATTATAGTTGTACTGTTGAAGTGATTGCAAAGCTATTTGGAACTCAAGGGGTTAACCTGAGATGCAATTTGTAAACCTTTTGCGGAAGATGTAAACAAGAGGTCAGTTCTGGGTCACAATGTTCTTTTTGCTGCACCTGTTGAAACTGACAAGAACATTGGATACTTACAAGAACACTGTGTGAGAAGCATGCTATTTTCTTAACAAGTTTCTACAAAGACTTATAAAAAGGAGCTGCAATGTCTTGCAAAAGAGAGAGACAGAGACTGAGAGAGACTGAGATTGGAAATTGAGAAGAACCCCAGATGAACTTTCCCTGTTTATACTGCGGTGGTAAACAGTTATACTGAGCAATTTTATTTTTTTTATTTTACTGTTAATAATAAATCACTTGTTGCAAATTTTGAAACTGCTCCTGGTTTTCCTGTGCATCCTGGCCTGTGCCTCGACGACAGATGGTGTCAGCCTAAGTGAGATTTATGCCGTGCATACTCTAAGCCAGGAGTTTTGTGCGTGTGTACTAGATCTGGTACCAGGGAAGCACAGAAGAAAGGTATGGATTCTGTAGCAGCAAGCCCAGGAGTGGTCACCAGGAGAATGGCAGCCAAACTAGCAGAGGAAGAAGTCCAAGCTGAGACTGTACAGCTAGCACCAGTTATGGAAAAAGAACAGGCAGTGACAGAACCTGAAAGCCTGACTGCCTTTTTCAAATGGTGGGCTATACAACAAAAAGAGACGGAGAAACAGAGCAGAGAAGAGATGCAGCGACAGGAGCAGCAGTGGCTATCAAAGGCAGAGGATCTGGCACAGATCCAGATGAGCAACAGGACACAGGCAACTTGAAATACACTAAACTTACAAAGTTGTGTCCCTCCAATGATACCGAAGCATGCCTGACAACTTTTGAAAGGGTTGCCAAAGCAGCAATGGGCAATAAAACTGGTACCTTACTTGGCATGGAAAGCCCAACTTGCTTACAGCAATATGGACATTGCACAGTCAGAAAACTATGACATGGTGAAAAGTGAAATCCTGAAAAGGTATGACATCTCAGGAGAGATCTACAGACACAGATTTTGGTCTCTGAAGTACAACTCAGTCGACAATCCTCGAGAAGCCTTCACCCGACTCAGAATTCCTTATGAAATGGCTCCAATCAGAGGGCAAAACAGTCCCACAGATCATCAACAGATTAGCAATGGAGCAATTCATCAACATCCTGCCTACAGATGTGCAGTTTTGGGTGAAAGAACACTGACTCGAAAGTGGGGAAAAGGCTGTTTCTTTGGCCGAAGACTACCAAATAGCCAGACAGATGGCACAGCAGTGAGGTAACAGCCCACTCTTTCCCTTTTAAACTCCAAGTCTGATAAGAACTCTGGTGGGGGTAACAAATCTGCGACCAAAGACTTTATTTGCTATAACTGTAATAAACCAGGTTATATTGCAAGAAATTGCCGTAGTAAGAAGAGAGCCACTGGAGCAGATTTGTCCTTAGCAAATTGGGGCAAATACTTAACAGATGTGAAGGTGGGCAATAAGACTGTGAAGGGACTTATAGATTTGGGAAGCAGACAGACCCTAGTGCATTTTAAAGTGCTGGGAAAACAATGCCCAAAAGGACCAGGTGCTGGTGTCATCTGCATCCATGGGGACACTCGATACTATCCCACCAGCCAAGTGACTCTGACTATTAATGGAGTGTCACACCGAATGAAAGTGGGGGTAGTACCTAAGTTACCTGTACCTGCAATTATTGGAAATGACTTTCCAGGATTTACTGAGTTAATCAAAGAGGAAGTAAATCCTGATGTTTCAGCAGTTGTAGTGACAAGAGCTCAGGCAAAGAAAATCTCAGATGGTGGGGACTCTTTTCATTTCGCTGATTTTGATTCGGACTTGTTTGAGCACAGCTCCAAGATCCGGAAGTCCAGGAAAGAAAGACGATGCCTGAAGAAACAGTGGCAGCAAAAGACTGATGAACATAAGGGGTTAACACATAAAAATGCTGAAACTAAACTAGTAACTGATTGTGATTTTCTTTCATAGCAAGCTAATGATGTTTCTCTCCAGGGTTATTTTAAGCAGCTGGGGGTGAAACCAAAACAGGGTGAACCTATGTTTAAAAAATGTAATGGGCTACTGTACAGAGTTTGGGTCAGACCTCAGACACAGGACCAGATAGAACAACTGGTTATACCACAAAAGTATAGATCTGAGTTGTTACAGATAGCACGATAGTCCTATGGCTGGTCACTCGGTGAGGGATCACACCCTTGCCAGATTGCTATACAGATTTTACTGGCCTGGAATTCATGAAGATGTTGTTACCTATTGCAGTGCTTGTGCTGAGTGTCAGAAAGTAGCCCCAGTGACTAAAAAAGACAAGATGTCCCTGGTGCCCCTACCCTTGACAGATGTGCCTTTTGAGAGAATTGAAATGGATGTGGTTGGCCCCTTAGACAAAAGTAAAAAGGTAATCAATTCATTTTGGTAGTATGTGACTATGCTATTCGATACCCAGGGGCAGTTCCAATGAGTACTGTCACAGCCCCAAAAGTGGCAACAGAGCTTGTCAAAATTTTTAACAGGGTGGGCATACCAAAACATATTATAACTGATCAGGGTAGTAATTTTGGTGCTGCATTACTTAAGGAGCTGTACAGACTACTAGGTATCACTGCCAATCACCCTCAGACAGACGGTCTTGTTGGGTGTTTCAATCAAACTCTAAAACACATGTTAAAAAGTTTGTAGAAGGGGAAGGGAAAGATTTGGACCAATACTTACCTTACCTGCTTTTTGCTTTCAGAGAAGTGCCACAGATATCAACAGGTTTTTCACCATCTGAAATGCTGTATGGTGGACAACCTAGAGAGCCACTAGATGTAATAAAAGAAACATGGGAAGATAATCCCAGTCAGAAACAATCTATTACATCTTATATGTATGCCCTGAGAAAGAAGCTGGCAAAATATGTTGAAATTGCCCATAGTAATCAGGAAGAGGCCCAAAACCAGCAGAAGGTATTATGACCATGGGGTAAAAGAAAATGTTTTTGAGCCAGGTGACAAGGTCTTGCTACTGTTACCCACTACAGAAAATCAACTGTTAATGAAGTGGCAAGGGCCTTATAAGGTTCTTAGGTACTGGCACAGTTAACTATGAGATAAAGACCCCTGATAGGAAAAATCCTACTAAGATATACCATGCTAACCTCCTCAAGAAATGGGCTGAAAAAAACACCAAAAGCTGTTTTGCTAGTTTTACCAGAAACTGATAAAGAAGATATCGATGTAGCTTATGACAGACTGGAACAAAATGTAACTGCTGATGCTGTAAAGGTGAATGCTCCCTTAACCTCCGAACAAACTGCAGAAATTACTAAATTGCTAAAGACATTTAACAGTACTTTTACCAGAGTACTAGGCCAAGCAACAGTGATCGAGCACGTAATAGTGACAAGGAATTCTCACCCTATTAGACAAAAGACATACAGATTATCAAAGCGGTTAAGAGATGACATGGTTAAGGAAATACAAAAAATGAAAGAACTGAGTATCATAGAAGAGTCGAGAAGTGCTTGGTCATCACCAATGGTGATTGTAAACAAAATAGAAGGGGGTGTAAGAATCTGCCTTGATTTTATGAAACTTACTCAAGTGTCAGAATTTGACAGTTATCCTGTGCCCAGAACAGATGATTTGGTGGACAGACTGGGAAGTGCTAAGTATATCAGTACCTTCGATCTCACCAAGGGTTACTGGCAAATCCCCCTAGCTAAAGAATCCAGAGATAAAACCGCTTTTGCCACTCCTATAGGATTCTATCAGTTCACCACCATGCCATTTTGTCTACATGGCGCTCCCGCTACATTCTGGTGGTACATGGATGTAATTTTATCCCCTCACACAGGTTATTGTGCTGCATACCTAGATGATGTCATGGTGTACAGTCAAGACTGGAAAAGCCACATGGAACACCTACGAGCAGTTATCCAATCAATCAGAAAGGCAAGTCTGACAATTAATCCTACCAAGTGTGCAATGGGCATGCAGGAAACCAGATATTTGGGCTATGTTTTGGGAAATGGAGACGACAAGCCAGAGGTTTCCAAGACAGAAGCTGTAGATAACAACCCTGTCTCCAAAACCAAGAAACATGTCAGGTCATTTTTAGGGCTGGCTGGTTATTATCAGAGATTTGTTCCCAACTTTGCAGAGTTAGTTACTCCCCTCACCAAACTTACAAAAAAACGGTACCCAAATAATGTGAAATGGTCCCCAGAGTGTTATGAAGCTTTTCGGGCCATTAAGGCTGCATCATGTTCAGCTCCTGTTTTAAGAAGCCTAGAGTTTGAGAAAAGGGTTATGTTACAGACAGATGCATCAGAGGAAGGCCTAGGTGCAGTCTTGAGCCAGCATATAGATGGGACAGAACATCCTATTCTGTACATAAGTAGGAAGTTTTATGACA
Source organism: Neoceratodus forsteri (assembly GCA_016271365.2). Taxonomy (NCBI): domain Eukaryota; kingdom Metazoa; phylum Chordata; order Ceratodontiformes; family Ceratodontidae; genus Neoceratodus; species Neoceratodus forsteri. The sequence goes on along the minus strand of CM057450.1, from coordinate 1,270,780,352 downwards.
GAGAGAAAAGGCACTCCACCATTGAAAAGGAATGCCTTGCAGCAAAGTGGGCTATGGAGTCCCCTAAGTTTTACTTACTAGGAGCAGACTTTGTCCTTGTAACAGACCACAATCCACACAGTTGGCTTAACCAAATGAAGGATAAAAATTCTAGAATCACATGGTGGTACCTGGCACTACAGCCATTTAAATTTAAAGTGATGCACAATTCTGGGAAAGAGAATATCAATGCTGATTTTGTGTCTAGATATGGATATGGAATTGAGAATTTTGAAGGCTGAAAAAAAACAAATGTTTGAGTTTAAACTTCACTATTTGCTGTACTGGTGTTATGGAAAAAGGATATTGCATATGCACAGAACTGTAGAGGTTATATGCTTAATTAGATGAGAATTACTAGAAAGTTTTGGAAACCTGTTTTTGTAAAAACAGGTTCCCTCTTAAGGAGCGGGGTATGTGACAGGGTTGAATAAGGTCCTGTCCCAGTTGTTATGCAGAAAGTGTTTGAATGCAAGGGTCTGTTCTAGTCTCTCCTTTTCTGTCTGGTTGTGCAAGCAAATTTTCTCATGAGACCTAGGACTTGATCACTCTGACAGTCTTGCAATTCTCTGCTTCTTGCCATCTCGCTACCCTCACTTGCTGTTCTGTATTTTCTTCCCCCTTGCATTATCTGCTGGTATAAAAATATATGTGAATCATTTTGTGGACATGTAATTGATACTGGGATCCCTTTGTTTAAAAACTGTATATAGTTATACTGTTGAAATGATTGCAAAGCTAAAACTGTATATAGTTATACTGTTGAAATGACTGCAGAGCTATTTGGAACTCAAGGGATTAAACTGAGCCTTTTGCAGAAGACGTAAACAAAAGGTCAGTTCTTGGATCACAATGTTCTTTTTGCTGCACCTACTTAAACTGACAAGAACATTGGAAACTTACAAGAACATTGTGTGAGCAGCATGCTATTTTCTTAACAAGCTCCTGCATAGACTTATAAAAAGGAGTTGCAACGTCCTGCAAAAGAGAGAGATAGAGACTGAGACTGGAAATTGAGAAGAAACCCAGATGGACTTTCTCTGTTTATACTGCCTTTGTAAATATTTATACTGAACAATTTTTTTTTTATTTTACTGTAGTTAATAAATCATTTGTTGCAAATTTTACAACTGCATCTGGTTTTCCTATGCTTCCTGACCTGTGCCTCAATGACACTCCCATCCATGTCCTCCTCCTCCTCCTCCTCTTGTGGTATGATGTCAGGTATGTATTTCTGATCCTCATGGACGGACTTCTGCAGGCTGTAAGAAAGGGAGTGAGGATGCCGACACTCTTGTGCGAGCAGGGCACGTTGACGAGGCAGGTGTCAACGTGGGTGGGGTGGTGGTGATGGTGGTCTGGTAGGCCCTGGTGTTGTTGTGCCCAGAGATGGCACAAGGTGCTGTAGAATCTCCACAAATGAGGAGAGCACCTTCTATGTTGATGGTGGCCTGCACTGCAGCAGCACCCTGAGGCGTCGACAGGGGTGGTAAGAGCCCCAACATCGATGGGTCATGGTCTAGGGGAACCCTCTAACCAGCCGACCATGGGCAAGCTGAGATCTGGGCAGTAGGGTTTGCAACATCAGCGAGGACATCAACAGCCTGGATGCTTATGAGCCTTTGGCAGCTGTGGGAAGTCTGGCAGAACTCACGGCCAACGCCGACCCTGTGTGAGCAAGGGTTTGGACGGAAGGAGACATCGGCGCTGAAGCAGACGATGATGCAGTAATGGTCAGCGCCGAGGGGTGCGGTGACCAACAGCGGACCTGGGGGGATTTATCCTTACTTCGCTCCCTCTCCCGCTGCTTGTGCTTGCCTGAAGACTTGCCCCAGGCCTTGGAGGAATGGGAACCCGAGGACTGGTCCAGGAATGCAGAGGAGCTTCTCGCCTAGCGCTCCTTTTCCATTCTGGCTACCTTCTGCTCTAAGAGAAAAGACTGCAGGGCTTTCTGGCAGTGGGGCCATGTGACTTGGTTGAATTTCAGGCAGATCTCACAGGCCTTAACATCATGGGCCTCTCTTCAAGCCAGCGGACGCAGATGTGGTTGTCGTGTGAGCAGATTTTTCCACAGCAGTCACAGTAATGAAAAAGCTTGGTGGGATCTTTCATTGACATGAACGATGATGGCAATCACTTAAGTAATAAAGTGATAACGTACTAGGGTGAGAAAACATAATAAAGTGCAGAAATTCAAAGATGAGCAGCAGACTGTAGCAGCAGTCTCTTCGTGGAGTCTGGATAGTATGGTCGATAGCAGGAAAAGAACTGAGGAGGGTGCTGGGTCGCCCACATTTATACAGTGGAGGACGTTGATGTCTGACGTCGCTGTGGGCAGCCCTTAGTTGACTGCTAGCAAAAAGGTTTCCATGTGATTTTAGCACCTGGTGGCTATAATTCCATAGGTGTGGCCTGATGAAAGAGATTTCCTTGAAGTAAGAAGCTTTTGTGGGTATATCAAACAGCTCTTTGTGATCTATACAGAATCCTGTCATACATTAAGCACTGATGCACCGTGGCCTCAGCTGCCTAAGAATTCTGCTGTGAATCAGGCATGCAGCAGAGTTCGGTTACTTAAAAAGGTAATCAATGTACTGTATATGTATGGCACGGGGCTGTTTCAGTAAAAATAGTGACAGGGAACTCCATTACACATAGCAGTTGAAACACTTGCACATCTAATGTTATGTTCACTGACACAGCTGCAAGTTTCTTAAAAGTAGTATTGATGGAGGAGGAAAGTCAGTCAAACCAAGCAACTCTGTACTATAAATAAAGACACTTACATTAAGGTAACCCCTAGCTACTTCAGTGTTTCAGCTTCTCTCAGCAGGAGTGAACATTAGCAGTGCTACTGCATGTGGTTTGCACACCAGGGGAATAAGGGAAGCAACTAATCCCCAAAAAGAAATGCTATAATAATGAACTAGCTCCAAAAACTGGATTGTATTTTCCATCCACATAATTACTTGGAAGGAATTTCCTGACTAGTTTTTGAAAGTAATCAGGCTTTCTAAGAAGAATCTTCCTTTCTTATGACAGACACTTTAAAAAAATGCTTTCTGAAATTTAAATGTGAAACCTTAATTAACTAGCTTCACACAATCCAGATAAGACATGTGCTGATAATTAATTGATATGGTATACGATATTGAGACCTGTAAAACTCAAAGGGAAAATCACTAAGTGTAAATTAGATTCATGTTCAACCATAAAAATCTGCAGTGTTGTTCTCACAATACAGGTTAGCCCAGCAAGATACTAAAATAACAACTCACTGTAACTCTTGATTGTCCAAGAATACCTTCACTAAGAATATCTTCACCACTGATTCACAGTAGTGGGTCTAAGCCAGAGGTGCTAAGACCCCATGGGAACTAGAACTTTTTAGAGGGCTGGTGCTGAGGTAAGCAGCGCACATGTGTTATTTCGTGAGTGAGCGCATGAGGCCACCTGTTTACATTGGTGCCAACCCCCTCAGTACCTTTTTCATTCAGGAGGTGCAACATAACCTAACAAGAACCTATGCACTTAACCGAAAGGCATAAGACAGCGCTGGTAGCCCATGTAAGAAGGGTCAACAAATACAGTAACACAGTGTTTTCACAGCCTAAACCAAACAAAAAGGGGGTCAAGGCCACACCATAACCATAATGGAGTGAGCCTGGGGGATGGTGGGCAGGCGTGTAAAGTCAATGATGAAAATATTATTAAAAGATCAATAATTACAGTGAGTATGTAATTTTAATATCTTCCAAGAATCAATCTTCACCACTAATTCCAACTAGTGGGTCAGAGTACCAAGCTCAGACAAAATACCCCGGACCAGTGCAGTAGGAGTGGAGGGCTCACTCAGGATAGTAATCCATTAAGGACTGTCCTACCCAAGGTGGCATGCTGCCTGGCATGGACATCCAGGGTACACAGTTTCATAAACTTGTGCACTGCACTCCAGGTTGCAGCTCTACAAATTTTCCAACAGGCACAGAGTGAATTTCTGCACGGAATGTGGCCACGGCTCTTGTGGAGTGGACACGTACCTGGATATCCAATTTAGCCTGGGCCACGGCACAGCAGTGGCACAGGCTATCCACAATCCAGGCAGAAATGCACTTCACTGTAACAGACCATACCTTCCGATTAGGATCAAAGGAGATAAAGAGCTGTTCGGTTTGTCTAGCTTGGTTCTGTATAGATAGAACCTAAGGACCCTCTGAACATCCAGTGAGTGGTCGGTCCTCTCTCCGTTGTTCTGGAAGTTGGCAAAGTAAGTAGGTAGGACATGGGGCTGGTTAAGATGAAACTCTGACACCACTTTTCATTGGTAGAAATGTGAGGTGTATGAGCATATCTAAAACAAGGCTGATATCTCTTGCGGCTACAGGCTTCCTGATGGGAGGTCCTGTGTGTGAAGTGCCCTTGAGGAACCTCTTGGACAGTGGCAGTTGTGCCATATGGGGTGACAACAGGTTTGTGGTATGCAGATATAGCATACAGATGGACTTTACTATGAAATACTACATGCCAGTATCGGAAAGATCCAGCAAGTTCTCCAGAACCTTGTTCGGTGGGCACCTAAAGGGGACCATGCAGGTTTTGGAGCACCAGATGGAAAATAATTTCTATCTGGCTTATCATGTCTTCCTAGTGTAAGGTTTACATGCAGCCAAATGTATTCCAGAGACCCTCTGAGATATATTGTATCTGTTCACTCCTATCTCTTCTGAAACCAGGCCTGAAGGTGAAGAAAGCACATGTTGGGATAGAGAAGGAGACCCTGAGTCAATAAGTCCATCCTGTGTGGTAGAGTCCTCGGTTCGCTGTCTGAAAGTCTGTTCAACAGAGGAAACCATTCCTGTCAAAGCCAGCAGGGGGCCACTTGTACCATCTTGCCCCCTTGTGCCTCCAATTTGAGCAATACCCTCTGCATGAGAGCAACTGGAGGGAAAACATACAGAAACCGATTCTGCCACTGCAGTCTGAATGCACCCTGACAGAAAGCACCATGTGCTGTATTTCTGGAGCAGAACTGAGGCAGTCTGGTGTTGTGTGGGGACAGAAAAAGGTCCTTATCTGGGGTACCCCACTCATCAAATCGCGAGCTCACAATATCTGGATCTCGTGACCACTCACGAGGACTGGCCTCTGTTCAACTGCATTTGTATGCCAGAATGTTCTAGACTCCTGGCAGACAGATCGCTTGGAGCAGGATTCCCTGCTGCAGGCACCATTTCCACACTCTCATCACCTGCCTGCAGAGAGGGTAAGCGTGTGCTCCTCCCTGTTGGTTGATGCAGAACATGACAGACTTGTTGTCTGTCCGGAGGACTGTTTTGTAGCTGACTACGTTCACTAGGGTTCTGAGACCGTAAAAAACAGCCTGCGTCAACACATTAATGTGGAGATGAGTCTTCGATGGGTCCCAGACACCTTGTGTCTGGAGGCCCTAGCAATGGGCCCTACCCCAACAGAGAGGCATCCATGGTGAAAGTCACCTGAAGCTCCAGTTGAGAGAATGGGTAGCCCTGGAGGAGGCTGTCCTCCACTGACCACCATGTAGGAGACCGAACCAGAGGCTTGCTCACCTGAATGGGGTATGTCTGAGGGTGTGATGCCTGTGAGCACTGTGCAGGAAGCATCCACTGAGCAGTCCTCATCTGCAGGCATGCCAGGGACACTAAGAACACCGAGAAGGCTATAAGACCCAGTATGCACTGCCTTGAGAGGGCTTGCACAGTCTTGTGCTTTGTGATGTAGCATGCCATTTGGAGAACTGCTTGTAGTCTGCTCTCTAGGAGGGAAGCCTGAGCCCGGGTTGTGTCCAGAACTCTTATGAACAGCAGCTGCTGTGAGGACTGAGGGTGAGACTTCCTGAGGTTCAGCAGGGACTCCCATAGAAGTCAGGAACTGAGAGGAAGTGTTTACTGCCTGTTCCGTCTCCTGCCTGGACGAGCTTGAGATTAGTCAGTCTTCCAAGTACAAGAAGACCTGAAGCCCTGATGTCCTCAGGTGTGTGGCAAGCACTTTGTAAAGATCTGTGGCACTGAGAAAAGCCCAAAGGGTGGGACTCTGAACTGGTAATCCTGCCCCAGCACTAAGAAATAGAGGTATCTGTGGTGGCTGGTGTGTCCAGTATGTGCTGGTAAGTATCCTGCATATCCAGGTAGGCAAGCCAATCCTGAGTCTTCAGGAAGGGTAGCAAAGTGCCCAGAGAAATAGTTCAGAATTTTTCTCAATCCATGAATTTGCTCAGATTTCTCAGGTCGAGAATGGGGCGCATTCCCCCAGTAGGAGCAGACGCCTGAGTTTTGTTCTGACTCTGGCAATATTTCCATTGACCTGCTGCTGCTAAGGCCCCCAATATCCTGCGCCAGAAACTCTGAAATGAGCTGACGAAAGGGGTTGCCTTCTGGGTATTCGGGAGGGATTTCTGTAAAATCCAGGGAGTATCCGTCTCAGATTTTTATAGAAACATAGAAACTTAGACTTTGATGACAGATAAGGACCGCTTGGCCCACCCAGTCTCCCATTTCCTACCTATTGGATAAGCTGCAGATCCTAGTTAGCCAACAGTCTACTTACCCACTAGAATTGCCTTATGTCTGTCCCATGCATTCTTGAATTCCCCCACTGTTTTTGACCCCACTACCTCCTCACGAAGGCCGTTCCATGCGTCCACCACCATCTCTGTGAAAAAATACTTCCTCATGTTGCCCCTGAGCCGTCTCCCCCCCATCTCCAAATTGTGCCCCCTTGTTCTTGCACATCTCTTTTTCTGAAAGATGCTACCCTCTTGGACTCTGCTGATTGACTCCCTTGAGGTACTTGAAAGTTTCTATCATGTCCCCCCTATGTATTTAAAATGTTGGTAACCAGGAAAGACACACTGAGCCATGGCTCGTTTCCAGGTGCAACCCGGGCATTGGGGGGAATGGGAGTACAGACAAAAAAAATACATTACAAACATCCAAAGTGCAAAATATACAAAGTACGGAGGACCCATTTGTTCACTGCAATGGACTCCCATTGATGGTAAAACTAGATTAGGCACCCCCACTGGGGAGGAAAGGTCCGCCTCGGAAGCTGAGACAACACTGGGATTGCAGCTTCAGACAGAGACACTAGGTGCTTTCGGCGCCTGTTGCTTAGTCTGCACCTTTTCCTAAAGTTGGAAAGACTGACTTTTGTTTTGGGCTTCCCTATTTTTGCCACAAACAGCTTTCTTGTTATGAAAAGAACACAACCAATGTCCTTCTGATGGTTAAAATGAGCTGTCTGGAAGTCTTAAAAGAGAATTGCACTGAACCTGCAAGTCATTTTCCCAATAGAAGCAGTTTTTTCAGTACTGGTTAAAATTCTGTTTTTGTTCCTTCTCCACTGGCCTTTTAGTACTCTCAGAGGGTGTTTCTGCTTTACAGCCTGACAGTAGGTACCATTTTAGAACTGTATGATGTAGTTTATGTCCCAAACAACCTCAGCGTTCTATAGTAGAACATAATTGCTTTGTCCCAACAACAGAAGCATAGAAATAGTTCTTACCAGTACCACGTAAATCAGAAACGCCCACTAAGATAACTGAAAAGCCTGACTGGCTAGAGCAATAACAGAATTTGAACCAGTATTTAAAAAACAGTTTCTACTGGAAAAGCTGACTTACAGATTCAGCTCAGTTCTCCTTTAAGGGACGTTCTAGTTCATTTGATGTTTAAGAGATTGTTCCACCTGCTGTTGGGACCGTCTTGTGTGAAGCCAGAAGTCTGCAGCCAGGAATGCTGCCTGATGCAAATGACTAGAGCAGGAGAGCTAAATACAGTGCCCCACATTCTGAGGGGCAATGTCACACATTTTGGGAGAAGGAAACACAGATCTAAGTTTAAGAAACTGCTTCTTTCATCCTCTCTTGCTAACAGAAATAATCTGTTAAAAATCTTGCACTACTGCATTTCTTGAAGGATAAAAGCTGAGAGAAAAATGAAATAATCGATTATGTCTATGTGATATCCCAAGCTGAGGGAACCCTACTTTTGTTTCTGAAACTCAACTACACCTTCGGTTTCATCTGAAATTCAGGAGTCACAGGGGGTTGAACTGGAGCTATAATGCTACAAAAGTTCCCATCAGTGCTATAGCCACACCATAATCACTTTGTGTGTTTGGGGGAAGGGGAGTACTAGAGGGACAGAACTGGTTTAAAGAGAAAACAAATACTGATGGACCTCAAAAGTATAATGTGCAGCCCTTGTCAATCAATTACGTTAAAGAAGCACTAGGATTTGAAAATGCAGGTAATTTTCATTTGCTTTTTCCACATTTACCACCTCTTAGTATCTCTTGTTCTACAGATTGTGAAGATACATTACATTCTTACGACAGTTGTGGCTTACTGTGAGCGTTACTTCACTACATCTTATACAGTGCATCTAAATGATTCTGCCCTGGAAAACTTTCTAAAGAAGCAAACTACGTTTTGCAACACCAGGGGTCAGTGTTGAGCCACTACACCTTCCAGATATTTATTGCTGACATCACTGATACCATAGCCAATGATACTATTAAATTTGCAGATGACCTTCAGGTGGGGGGTGATTGCAGTACACTGGAATGTATTATGACATTACAGGTCATCTTGGACACTATAATCAATTGGACTAAAACTTGGGGGATGGCACTTAACATTAATAAATGTAGTGTCATGCACCTTGGGCACAAGAACACAAAACATCAGTATATTTTAGGGGAAGACAAATTGTCTGAAACATCAATGGAGAAGGATTTGGGAGTCCTTATCTCTAGTGATTTTAAATTCACAGAACAGACAAATGTGCAGTCACTAGAAGGGCTAACAGAATTCTATGGACTATAAGAAATAATACAACTACAAGAGATGCAAAAGTGCTATTACCACTGTACCGGGCATATGTTAGACCCCACATTGACTTCTGTTCTCAGCTATGGTCACCGCAAAATAAAACATACAGCAGATATCTGGAAAGAGTCCAGCATAAGTTCACAAAACATATCACTGTCTTAAAAGAACTGGATTTTGCTGATCGCTTGAAATTATTAAAACTTATGTCACTGGACGTAAGGAGGCACAGGGGTGACTTGCTGCTGTTATGTTATTGATTCAGGTCATGGAGATCTAGGATGGGGCGCCAACCCCCCACCCGCTTGGGCACCAGGAAGTACCTGGACACAAAGCCTGGGTCTGTAGGAGGATCCAGCACTGGAGCTACTGCCTCCTTGCGGAGGACCTATGTTGTCTCGAAGAGCAGACTGAGTGCAAGCTGAGATCCTTTCCTCCCGAGGGGCATGGGCTCAGCTGGGATGGTACTGCTCGAACTCTAGAGGCAGTCCCTGACCAACCACTTCGAGAACCCACCTGTCCGAAGTGATATCGGACCAGGCGGAAAAGAAAGTGGCAGAGCTAACCCCCCCACTGGAGGACCCAGAGCTGGCGTGATGGGTGTAGGGGTGGCAACCCTCAACCCGTCACTGAGCAGGCTTAGAGGAGGAGGAGGAGGAAGCTCCTGGACCTGCGCCTCGGCCTCCTTTATGGGGCTGTTGAGGACCCTGCTTGGGATGTGGGCGCCAAGCTTGAGCCTGCTGCTGCTGACCTCCTTGGTAGGAGGGCTGCCTGACTGCAGGGGAAGAATGCCGAAATGGCTTCTTCTTTCTTCTCTGCTGGTTCTTGCCTGAAGAACTCTTAGCAGAAGTAGCATCCAAGGTGGCACTGGACTGCTCTATACGCTGAAGGTGACTGGCCACTCCAGGACCGAACAAGTCGGTGCCTAGGAAGGGCACATCAGCAAGCTTATGCTGAGTATCCGCTGGGAAGGAGGAAAGCCTCAGCCAAGCCCTGCGGTGAGTGCCCACTGCGGCTGCAAGAGAGCGGGCACAAGAACCTCCTATATCCAGGGCCGTCTAGAGCTGCTGTTTTGCGACAGCACGACCCTGGTCCCGGACTTGCTTGACCGTAGTCTGCATGTCTGCTGGGAGATGAGGGAGGACCTCGTCTAATGACCCAAGAAGGGCATGAGAGAAGTGTGCCATGACAGCCGAGCTGGCCTGACGAAGACCCAGAGAAGAGGCCGCATAGACCCTACAGGCAGAGTTGTCCATATTTTTGAACTCCTTGTCCTGGGGTCAGTCAGTGTCGGCCAAACTCCCAGTACACCTGAACACAGAGGCGGGCACCAGGCTCTTGGCTGAAGGGTGCTCTGTGAACCCCATAAGGGACCCCATGGGCACCATGTACTTGAGGGCCATGTGGGCAGACGGTGCTGGGCAGGAAGCAGGACGCTGCCAAAGTTCGAGGGCCGGGCCAACAATGGCCTTGGCCACCAGAAAGGCCTTCATCAGTGCATCCCCTCTCTCGAGGATATCGGTGAGAGGGCACTCTGCCTTCTTTTGGATGGTCTCCATGGGCATTCCGGTAGATTCGAAGATGAGGCGGAGGATGCCCTGAAAGGAGGAAGGACCTTTCTCCAAACCTGTCATGGATGACTCATCATCCCCGGGATGTGAGTGTAATCCAGTGACGTCCAAGTCCAAAGAATCGTGGTATAGCGGTCTGTCGCTTAAGTCACCCTCGATACGCCGAGGGCTGCATCCGGTGATCGGGATTGGCAGACACCGGGAAGCCCGGTGTCTTGTCGATCCTCTTTGAGGGCGCCTCTCCCTCAGGCTGCTTAGGGCGGTGGTTCCACCCCACTGGTGGAGAGACCAAGATAGGCTGAGCCGGGAAACGGGCCGGCCCCATGGGCGGAGGAACCGAAGGAGTTGGTTCCGGAGGGGTCGGCTTCGGTCTTGGAGGCAAAAGCCATGTAATGGCCGGGGTAGGTGGAGGAGCCGGCTTTTGCCCAGACAGAATCAGCTGCTGCCAAATGAGGTCTTCATAGCGTCGACGGAGTTTCCACCAAAACCTCTCCTCGTCCGAGGAGGATGAGGACCTGTGGCGTCGCCTCTTCTTAGAGTGCTTATGACTCTTCTTCGGGGTTCTGGACATCGACCAAGATCGGGGAGGCTGACTCGGTCGATCGGGAGACACCGGGGTCAGTGAAAACAGAGGGTCTGGAACGGGGTCCTTAATGGGGACACCAGCAGGCTGGGTCTCCTCATCAGGGAAGACAAGGACCGGAGTCCTTTCCAAGGAGTCGTCGGGATGAACCAGCAACAAGGGGTCGACTGGGTCAAGCACAATCTTGACCTCGTCAGCCACTTCCTTGGTCTCTTTGCCAGATGGAAGGTCCGTGAAGCCGGCGGCTGAGGAGGCGATCTCGACCAGAGACTGCGTGATCCTGGGACTCGGACCTTTCTTGGTCCCAAGAGCATCTTCACTTGGATGAAGACCTGGGGTCCTTATCCCTCTTCCGAGGGCGGGAGAAGTGCGAGCCTGAGGGTGCCTCACCCCTGGTGGGGAGAGACTGGCACAACTCCTTGAAGAAGCCTGTAAAGGTGGAGCCAAGGTTAAGCGGAACGAAGAAGCTTCCATTGGCCAAAGATCAAGCTGCTTTCTCCTCAAATGCCTTCATTTGTCCCAGCTGTTTGGTGGATCCCACAGCCATGGAAACCGCCCACCTCGCCTCCTTCGATTTCACCAGTGGGTTCCTTTTCTCTGGTCTCCCCAGCTTTAAACGTGCCTTTCGGTCGTCCAGGACATTGAGATGGAAGGCCAGGCAAAAACCACATGACGAGGTGTCACGTCCGACACCTAGACAGTAGACGTACATAAGGTGGGGATCGGTGCGCAACATCTTCTGGCTGCAGGGGAACCGGCGAAATCCGGGGGAAGATTTTTCCTCCATGGCAGATGCAGTAAAATCACAGTCACTAACTCAAACGAGTTTTAAAACAATTTTTGGTAAAAACCAACGATTAGAATCCAGGGCCTACGAAATGCTTTGACAGCACGAGGGAACCTGTATCTTCCAGCGGAAAGGAAGATCTGGCGTCATGGGGTGCAGCTGAGGTATATACCACCCGGGTGGTTGGGAGGAGCCAGCCTGAAGACTTCCGGCAAGATTTAAAGGGGAAAGGGACATGCCAAACAGTGTGGATGAACAACATATCCACGCTCCTAGAACTATAGCTTTAGCCTGAGCGTCCTATGAGTGGTTAGTTGTTCTAAGCCAGGAATAGCACCTAAAGGAAATGGCCTGGGCCATGGCTCTGGAAGCAGTGTCATTAATGTTCACTGCCATGTGAAACTGGTACTTTGTAGCCTCTAGGGCAATTTTTACAGTTTCTGCCAAGTCTTGAGCTACGTTGCCTGGGGCCTGTTGGCTGATAGCCAACACAGAGGTCCAGAGAGCTTTTTGATATTGAGCTGCATAGGACATATAGGTAGACAGGCGAAGCAGCAGAGAGGCCGTTGTGTAAGATTTTTTTATCCATAGTATCCAGCTTTCTAGATTCCTTTTCAGGAGGCTGCGAAGATAGGGGCACTTGAGCTTTGTCACAAGCAGCAGCCTGCACCATACCTTCCTGGTTAGGGTGGCTATACAAGAATTCAGCATTATTCCTTCCCCACTGGAATTTTTTCTCATTTTTCTTGTCCACTCTAGGAATGGAAGTGGGATTCTCGAGTATTTTAAAAATTGCTCTGAAAAGTGATTTATGAATGGGCAAGAGGAACTTTTTAGAGGAAGGGAGACCCAACATATCTAAAAAGTCTTCCTCCTCCTCCTCCTGGTCAGTGGTCTCTTGGATAGTGAGATCCAGAGTGTCTACCATATGATGAATGAAGGTGTCGTGAGAGGAAAAATCCTTCTGGCCATTACAGGGAGTTCCAAACTCTTGGTCAGGGGATATGTCTGGTTGTAAAAGTACACCCTCCTCTTCCTCATCCCCTTCATAAAAAAAATCCTGTCCAAGCCCAGGGTCAGAGGGATGAGGGGTATTTGCGTTTATAGGGGAACTGAAGAGACTGCCCATAGTCCGAATAGTCTGGTATAAATGCCAAGCCATAGCCATTTTTTCATCCTTTTGTGTCACTGGCGTCCCCCCTTGTTTTTTAGCGGGAGGGGCAGTGATATGTTTTTCTTTTTGTTTCCTTTTTGCAGGCACTGAGTCAGGAACCTGCTCATTATGTCTGTTTTTGGATTGGTCAGCATTATTTTTATCAGGCTTATTTTCAAAGGAGTCCCAAATGGACTTTTCCTTAGATTTCTGAGAAGATGACCCCTATTCAAGATTTTTATATGAGGGGAGGCAGACTGAGTAGCCATAATTTCCAGTCTTTTGGCTTCCTTTTTAACTGTTTTAGAACTAAATTTAGAGCAAAGTACACAGTTATGGTCTGGACCCAAACAACTTAAACAGAGATTGTGGCTGTCTGCCTTGGCCACTATTTTAGCACATTTAATACAATCTTTAAAACCAGCAGGTCCAGTTTTCTTTTTAGGTCTATCTGACATGCCAATTTGCCAGGAGACCTATAAATGTGTTCAGTGAATGGAGAAACAAAAATTTGGTTGGTTCCCATGCGCTATGGAGCCGCACTTAAAGGTTGCAAATGCACTAAAAATAAAAACATTTTTGCTCAAAACTCACGGGGCTGCTGAGCATCCAACATGGCAGCTGCTTAATCTTGTCTTCTGCTAAGACTAGACTTAAAAGTTTAATTTCTTCTTCTCCTGGATAGCCGACCACTCCAAAAAGCTATATCCTATGTCGGAAGGACCACTGATCATATAATGAGTCTGAAGAAAGATCACAAGCATGCCGCTCATCATATCAAAGCCTTTCTTTCTACGCTGCCAACATCGCGGGGAGCAGGCCCGGGCCCTTCTGCATCAGCTGAACCACGAGCGAATGAAACTCCCAATCCTCAGGTCATGGCACTTCTGCACAAAAATCAAGAGAATGGCGAAGAAACAAATCACAGACTAGCAGCGGTGGAGTCCCGATTTAAGGACTTAGATGAAAAAGAGGGCACAAGTGAAACCGACATTCAAACCCTTAAAGCACAGCCGGGTCACCAGCAAACTGAAAACGCAACCTTTGTACAAGACCTGACCTTCCTTTGGGCTAAACTAGAAGCTCTCGAAAATGCGCAGAGACAACCAAACGGGCGCATAGTGGGCTTTCCACCACGATTTGCCTCTACCACAGAAATGTTACCAGTGATTAATAGACTCATCTTCACTGACCTAGCCTTACTGCCTGCCGACTCGGGGATTACTGTAACCAGGGCCTTTGTTACAGTGTATCCCCATGCATTCCAGAAAGGGCTCTGGGAACACACGTCCTTTGACTGCCATTGCCACACTGTCGAACTCGGAGAGCTGAATCACACTACTGCGAGCTACTAGGCAAAGAGGGGACTTGGTCTGGGAAGGCAGCAAGATCGTCTTTTCCCCAGATATTTCTTCACAGTATCAAACTAGGAAGAAGGCTCTGCAACTCACGAAGAAACTTCTCCTCGAGAATGGCATTGAGGCTCAGCTTCTGTTCCCTGCGAGGCTTCAGATTAAGCATTCCGATAAGACTCACATACTTACAGACCCAGATGCTGCTGCCGGCCTGTCTTCTAAATTACTGGAGGGCCAAACTCAGCAAAAAGGTGCTCTGGACTTGAGTTCCAATTTGGACACTAATGACTGAACCTGTGATGGTTTTGGACGATGTTATCCTTCATTGTTTTCATATCCAGGGAAGACAATAACTGTTTTTCTTAACTGTTTGGTATTTACCTGAGCTTACTATTACTGTTGGGCAAGCCATATTGGTGCTATTATGTGTAAATGTTATTACTGACTTTCCTGCCTATCGAGGGATACCATAAATGTAGGGGATATATTACCCCACTCAATTCGTGAACTATTTGCAATTTCCTTTTATATAACCTGTCTCCCCATCTGTTAGCAGGTCTGACATTTGTGATAGGGGTTCAAAGCAACTTAACTGAGTCCAGGCAACCTTGTTAGAAAAGCAACAACAAAATCGGTACTACTCCAAAACTAAGAGCAAAAAAGGCGTTATTGCAAAAAAGTTAAAAGGCAATATGCCTACAACATACCGTCCAAGTACAGCAACAAAGAGAGCCTCAACCAGTTTCGCAACTAGTGCGTCATCAGAATAGGACAGCTCAGCCCTCCACCCTTAGACTCCTATGTGGGGGCTGAAATAATGGTGAATAGTCTTTCTGGTATAGGATGGGTGAGAGCGCCATTTCCTACATTATTATCTAGCCAGAGAATAATCTCCTAGATTATTTGAAGTTGTTAGTCACTAGTGCAGTTTGAATCATAACACCGTATACCCCTACTGTACAACAACCTGTATCTGACTGTGATGTACAACATTTGTTCTCTAAAGTGTTATGTGCTGTATGGCGTATGCTGTACTACATAACATTTTAAAAATAAAGTTTAAAAAAAAATCACATTTCTGATGAAATATAAGGAACTGTGAAGTAAATAAAGTAAAAAAAAACAAAAAAAAAACCAAGAAGCACTTTATTTAAACTGTACCTCAAAAAAGAGTGAGAACCGCAGTAGGAACTGCTGAGGTAAAGTGAAAACGCAGTTCCTGGGAACCAGAGGAACCACTGAAAAAAGGCACCAAAACAAGTAAAAATACCTTAAAAAACACTAAAGGCAGCAATAAAGTAAAGACTTTACTGACTTAAAAGGAAATACACTTCTTCAGGCAAAGCAGTGAAGAGAGAACTCCGGGGCAGTGTTGTCCAGTTAGCAGAGAAATTAATCTGACTGACCTCCCACTCTAGCTACAGGCAGCACTTTCTCCCTGCTCTCCGATTGGGTGATGCCAAAAATCTTTAGCATTAACTCCACCTCCGGGGAGCTGAACCCAGCTGACATACTGCATGTGTCAAGCGTACTGAAGAATTCCTGTGGTGAGAATTTAAAGATTTTCACTTTATTACAGTCTAATTGCTGTGTGTAACAATTTTATGGGCAGGGTTTAGGTCAGGTAACTGACCCATCTCCTGAGTATCTCCGGAGGCAGTATAGTGTAGTGGAGAAGGGCCCTGAGTTGAAAGCCTGGAGACCTGGGTTTGAATCCTATCAGCCCCCACTTGCATACTGTGTGACCCAGAGCAAGTCACTTAACTTCCTTGTGCTCCCAGGTTGCACCTGGAAACAAGCTCTGGCTTAGTGTGTCTTTTCTGGTTAAACAATTTCCACTTTCCCTTTATATGCAACTTAAGGACTTGACCTCAGCTAAACTTGTGAAGTTTTATTACCTACCAGTAACAGTAGATCTTCAAGAGAATCTCCTCCATACAGTAACACCTTTGGAATTGAAAGACGTTAGCATCAGGACCACTCACAAATGTTTGCCTAGCTGAGGCCACCCACGCGGATGAATGTTGGTGCCACCTATATAAACAGGGAGGCCCCACACCTCCTCAGTCTCCCGCAGGAGACAAGCTCAGAGTCCTATCACACCGACGTGAATGAAAGACCAGAGACAGGACTGGGCACACTGAAGAGGTGATAGTTCCGGAAAAAATAAAGTCCATCAAGAGTGCAGAAATGGAGAAGATCCAGTGAGCAGCAACAGGCATGATTTATACAGTATGCCACCTGAAACATGGAAGGGTGTAGGTGGGTGAGCAGTGGCTTACGGAACGATTCCCAAGTAGTACATAAAGTAAAGTGGGATAAAGGCGGACACCAGGGACCTATTAGGCCCAAAGGCAGCAGACCTTAAGAGTATGGCAGGGCCAAAACAAGTCCATCTAGCGGACACCAGTTCCAGCCTGTAAGGTTTAGAAAAGTATGGATGGAACTTTATGTGGTAGCAGAGTATACAGTACGTCAGCAGCAAAGACATTAGGAAAACAGGCCACAAAAGTGGCCATGCCACTGGGGGCATTTCCACAGAAAGTGTTGCGACGCTCCTTACTGTGCTTCTGGCAACAAAGATTATTTTTTGCCCAGGTCATTCAGATGATATAGCAATGCGTGGGCTGTGGGGTTGCCATTTTATCTCAGCGTAGACTCTTGGTCAATTTGGAATTAATATCTTCGGTATCATTTCCGATTGGTCTAGGCCAGGAGGACTGGGGAAGGCTGCTAGTTGGGGAGGGGGGGCCTTGGCGGCAGGGTATGTTGTGGTTGGTGATGGGTTTGGTTGCCAGGGAGAGGGGGTCTCTTTAGACAGTGGTTGCCTGCCGTAGACTCCTGCTTCCTGGCAGATCCTCAGTGCTTCCAGTCCTGTCCACCAGTGCTACCAGCACAAGCATCATATCCAGTCCAGTTCAGACTCTACACAACAAGCACACTGTGACAGGGTGGAATAGGACCATGTCCCAGTTGTTATGGAAAGAGCTTGAATGCAGGGATCTGTTCTATTCTGTCCTTTCCTGTCTCTTGTCTGTCTGGTTGTGCAATCATATTTTCCTGTGAGACCTAGAAATTGATCACCCCGACAGTCTCGCAATTCTTTGCCTCTTGCTATCTCTCAGTCTTCCCTTGCTGTTTGTCTTTTTCTCCCTTACATATCTGCTGATATAAAAATATATGCAAATCATTATGTGGAAATGTAACTGATATTGGGATCCCTTTGTTCAGAAATTATATAGTGCAAATTTTTTAAATGTATATAATTATAGTTTGAGATTATTGCAAAAAGCTATTGGAAACTCAAAGGGTTACCGGAGTGCAATTTTTAAGCCTTTTGCAGAAGAGCTGTGGAAAAGGGGCCTCACTGTGGGATCTCTGACTTGACTGGGCCTCCCCTGAAACAGTTACCAGGAGAAGAAAGAAATTAAACTTTTAAGTCTAGTCAGGCACACTGTGTTCTAGCAGCACCTGCCTGATACTTACAAGGACATTTTAGTTAAAACAGGATGCTTGTTAAAAAGGGGCGTTGTTGCAAGGACTTGTAAAAAGACAGAGCTGCAATTGCTTGCAAGATGGACACACAGAGATTGAAGGAAAACTGATGGATCTTCACTACTGTATTCTGCTTTTGTAAACAGTTGTACAGAACAAGTTTATTTTTTTGTCACTGCTAGTACAAGTAAAATACTTTCTGTGAATTCTGCAACTGCTCCTGTTTTTTCTCATGCTTCCTGACCTGTGCCTCAATGATAGATGGTTTTAGAAGTGGGATTTATGCTATGCATACTCTAAGCCAGGAGTTGTGTGCGTGGGTACTGGACCTAGTATCAGTGAAGCATAGAGAAAAAGGTATGGATTCTGCAGCAGCAAGTCCAGGAGTGGTTACCAGGAGAATGGTAGCCAAATTAGCAGAGACAGAAGTCCAAGCGGAGATTGTACAGCCTGCACAAGTTATGGAAAAAGAACAGGCAGTGACAGAAGCTGAAAGTCTGATGGACTTTTTCAAATGGTGGGCTATACAACAAAAAGAGATGGAGAAGCAGACAGAAAAAGAGATTCAATGTTTAGAAGCACAGAGGAGAGAAGAGATGCAACGACAGGAACAGCAATGGCTGGATGCCTTGCAAACCATTAAAGGCAAAGGATCTGGCATAGATCCAGACGAGCAACAAAACACAGGCAACTTAAAAGCCATTAAACTTGCAAAGTTGTGTCCCTCTGATTATATCGAATCATACCTGACAACTTTTGAAAGAGTTGCCACAGCCTGCCGATGGCCAAAGCAGCATTCGACAATCAAACTGGTACCCTACCTGATGGGAAAAGCCCAACTTGCCTATAGCAATATGGACACTGCACAGTCAGAAAACTATGACCTGGTAAAAAGCAAAATCCTGAAAATGTATGACATCTCAGGAGAGACCTACAGGCAGAGATTTCGATCTCGAAAGTACAACTCAGTTGACAATCTTCGAGAAGCCTTTATCTGACTCAGAAAACTCCTGATAAAATGGCTCCAACCAGAGGGCAAAACAGTCCCACAGATCGACACATTTGCAACACAGCAATTCATGAACGTCCTGCCTACAGATCTGCAGCTTTGGGTAAAGGAACACCGACCAGAAAGTGGGGAAAAGGCTGTGTCTTTGGCAGAGGACTACCAAATGGCCAGACAGACACCACAGTAGTGAGGTAACAGCCAAGCACCGGTAAGACACTCTTTTTCCCATTTAACCTCCAAGCCTGATGGTGGGGGTAAAAAAAATCTGTGCCCAAAGACTTTATTTGCTATAACTGTAATAAGCCGGGCCATATGGCAAGAAACTGCTGAAGTAAGGAGAGTGGCACTGCAGCTGATTTGTCCTTGGCAAATTGGGGCAAGTACTTAACAGATGCGAAGGTGGGGGATAAGACTGTAAAGGGACTCACTGATTTGGGAAGCAGACAGACCCTAGTGCATGTTGAAGTCCTGGGAAAACATTGTGCAAAAGGACAAGGTACTGGTGTCATCTGCATCCATGGGGACACTCAATACTATCCCACCACCGAAGCGACTCTGACCATTTAGGGTGTGTTGCAACAAATGAAAGTGGGGGTAGTATCTAAAGTTACCTATACCTGTGATTATTGGAAATGACTTTCCAGGATTTTCTGAGTTAATCAAAGAAGGAGTAAATTCTGATGTTTCAGCAGCTGTGGTGACAAGAGCTCAGGCAAAGAAAATTTCAGATGGTGGAGACTCTTTTCCTTTCAGTGATTTTGATTCGGACTTGTCTGAGCACAGCTCCAAGATCTGGAAATCCAGGAAAGAAAGACGATGCCTGAAGAAACTGTGGCAACAAATGACTGATGGACATGAAAGGTTAAAACATGAAAATGTTGAAACTAAGCTGGTAACAGACTGTGATTTCCTTTCAGAACAAGCTAATGATGTTTCTCTCTAGGGTCATTTTAAGCAGCTGGGGGTGAAACCAAAGCAGGGTGGACCAATGTTTAAAAAATGTAATGGGTTACTGTACAGCGTTTGGGTTAAACCTCAGACACATGAACAGACAGAACAACTGGTTATACCACGGAAGTATAGAACAGAGTTGTTACAGATAGCACATGACAGTCCTATGGCTGGTCACTCAGGGAAGGATCGCACCCTTGCCAAATTGCTGTATATATTTTACTGGCCTGGGATTTATGAAGATGTTGCTACCTATTGTAATTCCTGTGCGGAGTGTCAGAAAGTAGTCCCAGTCAATAGAAAAGACAAGGTGCCCCTACCCTTGACAGATGTGCCTTTTGAGAGAATTGCAATGGAGATACTTGGTCCTTTAGACAAAAGTAAAAAGGGTAATAGATTTATTCTGGTAGTATGCAACTATGCTACTCGATACCCAGAAGCAGTCACAATGCATACTGTCACAACTTCAAAAGTGGCAGCAGAGCTTGCAAACATTTTCAGCAGGATGGGCATACCAAAAGAGATTATTACTGATCAGGGTAGTAATTTTGGTGCTGCATTACTTAAGGAGCTGTACAGACTACAAAGTATCACTGCTATATGAACCTCCCCTATCACCCTCAGACAGACGGTCTTGTTGAGCGTTTTAACCAAACCCTAAAACACATGTTAAAAAGGTTTGCAATAGGGGAAGGGAAAGACTGGGACCAGTAGTTGCCTTACCTACTTTTTGCTTACAAAGAAGTGCCACAGGCATCAACAGGGTTTTCACCATTTGAAATGATGTATGGTAGGCAGCCAAGAGGGCCACTGGATGTGAAAAAGGAAACATGGGAAGATAACCCAACTCAGAAACAATCTATAACATCTTATATGTGTGCCCTAAGAAAGAAGCTGGCAAAATATGTTGAAATTGCCCATAGTGATCAGGAAGGGACCCAAAACCAGCAGAAGGTATATTATGACCATGGGGTAAAAGAAAAAGCTTTCGAGCCAGGTGAAAAGGTTTTGCTACTGTTACTCACAACAGAAAATAAACTGATAATGAAGTGGGAAGGGCCTTACAGAGTGCTTAGACGTACTGGCACCGTTAACTATGAGATTGAGATCCCCAACAGGAAAACCCCTACTAAGATGTACCATAACCTCCTCAAGGAATGGGTTGAAAAAATGCCAAAAACTACTTTGCTAGTTTTACCAGAAACTGATAAGGAAGATATTGATGTAGCTTATGATAGACTGGAACAAACTGTTAAATGCTGATGCTGTAAAAGTGAATGTTTCCTTAACCTCAGAACAAACTGCAGACATTCATAATGTGCTAAAGACATTTACCAGGACTTTTACCACAGCACCAGGCCAAGCAAAACGGGTTGAGCATGTTATAGGGACAAGGAATACTCGTCCTATTAGGCAAAAGACATACAGGTTGCCAGAGCGGTTAAGAGCTGACGTGGTTAAGGAAATTCAAAAAATGAAAGAATTGGATATCACAGAAGAGTCAAGGAGTGCTTGGTCATCTCCAATGGTAATTGTCAACAAAAAAGAAGGGGGTGTTAGAATCTGCCTTGATTTTAGGAAACTTAATCAAGTGTCAGAATTTGACAGTTATCCTATGCCCTGAATAGATGATTTGGTGGACAGACTGGGGAGTGCAAAGTATATCAGTACCCTCGATCTCACCAAAGGTTACTGGGAAATACCTTTAGCTAAATAATCCAGAGGTAAAAACTGCATTTGCCACTCCTGTTGGATTCTATCAGTTCACCACCATGCCATTTGGTTTACATGGTGCACCATCTACATTCCAGCATTATATGGATGTAATTTTATCACCTCACGCTGTTTTTTGTGCTGCATACCTGGATGATGTTGTGGTGTACAGTCCAGACTGGAAAAGCCACCTGGAACACCTACGAGCAGTTATCCAAACTATCAAAAATGCAGGTCTGACTATTAATCCTACCAAATGTGCATTGGGCATGCAAGAAACCAGATATGTGGGCTATGTGTTGGGAAATAGAGAAGTTATGCCAGAAATTTCTAAAATAGAAGCTGTAGCTAATAGCCCTGTACCTAAAATAAAGAAACATTTTTAGGGCTGGCTGGTTATTATCGGAGATTTGTTCCCAACTTTGCTGAGTTAGCTACTCCCCTCACAGAACTCACAAAAAAAATTACCCAAATAATGTGAAATGGACCCCAGAGTGTGATGAATCTTTTCAAGCCATTACAGCTGCATTATGTTCAGCCCCTGTTTTAAGAAGCCCAGACTCTGAGAAACCATTTTTGTTACAAACAGATGCATCAGAAGTAGGCCTAGGTGCAGTCCTGAGTCAAAATATAAATGGGACAGAAGATCCTATTCTGTACATAAGTAGGAAGTTGCATGACAGAGAGAAAAGGTACTCCACCATTGAAAAGGAATGTTTAGCAGCAAAGTGGGCCATGAAGTCCCGTAAGTTTTATTTGCTAGGAACTGACTTTGTACTTATAAAAGATCACAATCCTCTCTGTTGGCTTAACCAAACGATAGATAAAAATTCCAAAATCATACGATGGTACCTGGCACTACAGCCACTTAATTCAAGGTTATACACAAATCTGGTAGAGAGAAAAGCAATGCTGATTTTCCATCAAGGTATGGATCAGGAATTGAGGGGTCTGAAGGTTGAAAAACAAATGTATGAGTTTAAACTTTACTGTTAGCTATATTGTTATAGAAAAAAAGGATAATGCACATGTGCTTAATTTGTGAAACTTAGAAGCTTATGTTAGAGAATTAACAGAAAGTTTTGGAAACCTGTTCAATAAAACTGGAAATTACTTACCTACTGTAATTCTTGATCTTCTTGGACGAAGTCTCCACCACTCATTCACACTGATGGGATCTACGCCGGAGGTGCTAGGACCCAGCGGGAGCAAACTTTTTGCAAGAGGGTCGGTGCCAGAGATGGAGCCGCGAGGAGCATCGACCCTCCAACCGCCTCAGTACCTTTTTTCCAAGGAGGTGCGGCATAAGTAACCTAGAAGGATTAGCCTAACAAAATTTGGACATAAGATAATCCAAACGACCCATATAAGAAGGGTCACCAAGAAGTCTTCACAGCCTAGCCATTGAAGGAGTGAAGACCAACAACAGAGAGGTGAGCTCGGGGGATGGAGGGTGGGCGTGTGAATGAGTGGTGGAGACTTTGTCCAAGAAGATCAAGAATTACAGTAGGTACGTAATTTCCATATCTTCCTGGACATAAAGTCTCTACCACTCATTCACACTGATGGGAGAGTACCACGCTAATAATCCCCTGAGAGGGCGGCAGGAGAAACCAAGAGCTCACATATTCAGGACAGAAGACCGTTAAAGGATAGTCCTGCCAAACAAAAGATGTTGCCTGGCATGGACATCCGAGGCATAGTGCTTGATGAAAGTATGCACTGAGCTCCAGGTAGCCGCATTGTAAATGTCTGTTCTTGAGGCAATGTCCAGACTGTAATGCTTGATGAAAGTGTGAACTGTACTCCAGGTGGCAGCTGCACAAATATCAGCTGCTGAGGCCCCTTTGAAACAAGCCACCGAGGTAGCCATGCCTCAGGTGAAATGAGCTGTGACAGGTTCAGGCAACTCCTTGTCACACTTGTTATAGTGTAATGCAATTTGCCAACCATTTGGATAAACATTGCTTGGAAACTGAGGCGCCCTTTCTGCCTGGAGCGAAAGAAACAAACAACTGCTTAGACTTTCTGGACTCCTTAGTCCTCGGCTGATAATACTTCAAAATTCTGTACACATCTAACGTATGGAGCAATGCTTCCCCAGGACTGGTACGCTGGGAAAACAAACAGGTAGTTGGATAGACTGACTGAATGTAAATTCAGAAACCACCTTAGGAAGAAACTTAGGATTTCTGCGAAAAGATACCCTGTCTTTGAGAAAAATCAAATAAGGCTCTTCACACCAGAGGGCCTGAAGCTCTGAAATTCTTTGAGTGGAAGTAATGGCAACTGAAAAAAGCACTTTCCAAGAGAGATAGCACAAATTACATGTCACGACTGGTTCAAAAGGAGACATGGTCAACTTTTCCAAAATAAAATTCAAGTCCCAAGCCGGGTCAGGGGAATGGATTGGGGGTTTCACATGCCCCTAGGGAAAGTGCGGGAGACATCCAGCTGAGCAATAGTGCGGTCAACCATGGGCTCATGCAAAGTAGAAATGGCTGAAAGGTGCACCTTGAGGGAGGAATACTGGAGACCTGAGTTGGACAAAGAAATCACAATATTATAGGATGAACTCAACTACACACAAGCTGTATTAGTCAAGCACACAAACGCTTTTAGTTGTCAATAAGTCCACACTAAAGCCTTGGGCGACAGTTTTGTAGCTGGCACCACTTCATCAGGCCCCAGAAAGCAGTGTTGTATTCTTCATCTTGTTCAACAATGTTCACTGTCTCTTTAAATCACAGAGTTTTGTTCTTTGTTTCTAACAGAAGAGTGTTATGACCCTCTAATTTTTACTTAAATAACAGTGCTGTTGCACCGATTGCAGAGTTGTTACTCCAACGCTTGCAGTGGATTACGGCTAAGCCACTGCAAGCGCTGGAGTAATGACTCTGCAATCAGTGCAACAGCATGGAAAGAGCAGAGTGTGGCATTATGGAGAAGTACAGACTTTAGAGACAGCAACAGAACAGCATGGAGTCACGAATGTGTGAACTTGTTATTTAAGTAAAAAACAGGGGGTCATAACACTCTTTTGTTAGAAACAAAGAACAAAACTCTGTGATTTAAAGAGACGGTGAACACTGTTGAACAAGATGAAGAATACAACACTGCTTTATGGGGCCTGATGAAGTGACGTCAGATATGAAACTGTCGCCCAAGGCTTTAGCGTGGACTTACTGACAAATAAAAACATTTGTGTGCTTGATTAATACAGCTTGTGCGTAGTGGAGTTCATCCTATATTATTGTGTTGTTTAACTGGAGGTTCCTCCGCCAACTGTTGAAGCAAAGGGAACCATATCTGGCGGGGGCCAGAATGGAGATACCAGGATCATGCTGGCCCTCTCCATTTGTAGCTTGAGCAGCGTCCTCTGTATTAGTGGAAACAGAGGGAATTCGTACAGAAACCTCCGTTTCAAGAGAAGGACAACGCGTCTTGCCAGAAAACTTCAGGCCCTGGATCTAGCTAGAAAAAATTGAGCAGTTTTGTGTTGTGTGGGGATGCAAAAAGGTCCAACTCTGGATGACCCCATCTGTCGAACAGATCGTCTGCTATGGATGAGAGAAGCTCCCTCTCATGCATGCTGGACTGAATCCTGCTGAGACTGTCCGCCACAGTGTTTAGCACACATGGACCACAGGGAGAGGGTCAGGCTGTGGTCCAGACCCCAATACCACACTTGCATTGCCTCCCTGCACAAGGGATACGACTGAGTCCTGCCCTGCTTGTTGATGTAGTAGACCACACTCAGATTGTCCAACTGCACCAACAGTTGGCATGGGGCCAGCTGCTCCCGAAAGGCCTGCATGGCATAGAGGACAGCCCACACTCTATGATCTGCAGGATCCAAGCATCTGACGTTATGGTTCTCCTCTGATTCAAATGGAGGGAGAACCAACCTACGACCACCACCTCCTGGGCCTGGGCCAAAGGTGGGGGTCTGGCAAGGAGTCAAGCTGAGGCAGATCTGGCTGTGGAAGTGGGACCTTCAGTTCTGGGATGCTTGGCTGCTGCTCCAGCCTGGGAGTGGGCAAGTAGAGAGAGCTGGGCTCTGTGCTTACCCTGGGGATGGGAGCCCGAGCCTGGTTTGTTGGTCTGCC
The DNA here is from genome assembly GCA_016271365.2 of Neoceratodus forsteri. Lineage (NCBI taxonomy): Eukaryota > Metazoa > Chordata > Ceratodontiformes > Ceratodontidae > Neoceratodus > Neoceratodus forsteri. Next base: position 1,270,754,721 of record CM057450.1, on the reverse strand, counting down.
TACAAAAAGTAGAATGCTCCCTACCACACTGTTGAGTGTGGTAGAGGGAGTGAACAGACTTAAGAGCAGCGTTTGAGGCCTGCAGGTCATTAATAAGGTCCTGGACATCTGGACTGAAAAGGACCAAAAAGCTTGATGCCATTAAAAGGAGCGTTAAGCATCTTATTTTGCATGTCATCTGTAAACCCAGCTACCTAGAGCCAAGAGTGCCTACAAAGGCATATGCCAGTGGTGGCTGCTATGACAAATCATAAATGGCTCTAAGGAGATGCTTATCAACATACTCAGCCATCTGGAAGCACTGAAGCAGCTCCTGCTTCTGGGCGCTATCAAGAAGAGCTTGGGCAGCAGCCTTGTCCTTCCTTGAGTTGGTGTTCTGGAATTTTACTATGTGTGATAGATAATTGGCAATCCTCAGGCCTATGGTAGAGGAAGCATACGCCGTTGTTGGTAAGGACAAGGCCATAGACAGAAAAAAAGGTGCAGACACTGCGATGGCTCTCACGCGGAGACTGTGCTTGCAAGTCAATGACAGGAAAGAACTGAGGAAGGGGTGGGGCTGCCTACACCTATATAGAGTTGGTGACATTGGCTGACATGATGGCATGGGTGGCCCCAGTTGTGCTACTGAAAATCTTCCGTGTGGATTCCCATTCACCAAAGGGTGAAGTTCCTATGGTGGTACAATGACTGAGATACCCCTGAAGAAGATCTAACGGTACGTCTCCAGGGAGGAGGTAGACTATAGATCAGATCATAGACATGTCCCCTGGTTAACAGGACCCAGAGGAATATAAACAACATTCCAAACAGACATCTTAGATCACAAATATGCATAAGGAAGTTGCAATGACTACTGAGCAAAAGAAAATGTACTGTGCATATTGTAAAGGCCACTAGGCCCTCATGCAGTCCTACTTAAAGGAGTGAAACCCTCCCCATAATACTACACAGTTGAATAAGTTGACAATGGGTTCCCAGATGGCCAGCCAGGACTAAAAGCAAGTGGGCTACGTGTATAACTAAAGTTTAATATACCCCACAGGGACAATAAATCAACTACAAAGGCTAGGGTTAAAAAAAAAAGTATAATTATTCCAGTCATGCTCCAGTCATAAAGAAAGTTAAAGGAACCTTGAGAAGTCACATGCACCTTCACTACACAAGACAGGACTGCATCTTCCTCTCTGATTAGTAAATAGCACTACCACTACAAGCAGGGTGGGGCAAATCAGGTAGCCAGGTGGCTAATGACCACTAAAAGATTTTTTTGGCTACCAGATTTTTTGTAATTAATATTGATTGCTTTTAAGACTTACAAATTTGATCCACAGTGAAAGAGAAGATACAGTACAACACACTGTGCCACACACATTATAGTAGGACAGTAAAGTTAATCACACCCAGCATGTTTCATCAATGAGGGCATGCAAAAATATAACACTCAGAATCAACACCCCCCCCAAACTACTGAAGGTTTTAAGGATATCTGATAAAGAGTACAGCATCTTACCATCATGCAAGGACCCATATATGAAATCTTAGTGTCCTGCATATCTAAAATGAGCTTTAGAGCTGCTTTATAGTTGCTAAGGGTCCAATTTCAGCATTCAGAAAAATCTTATAATGGTTCACCATACATTACAGAAGTCCGACCACACTATACAGTGCACCATACAGTAAGTAGTAAAATACTTTAGTGAAAAAACAGCTACAACATTTAAGCCTCCCATAAAAATATCAACATTCAGATTTTAAAAAGAATTTTAAGCAAACAACAATGTTGCTTATTTTAACTAGTATGCTAGAGAAAGTTATTACACTGTAACTTAAAAACAATACAGGTTGCAGAAAAACTAATCCTGACTGTTTGGAACGGTTATGATTATCCATGGCTGTTGTGCCCCCCAAAAAAAAACAGTGGAAGCTAACTGTTGACTCAGTTCATTTATCTGGTAACCAATCAATACATATCATCAATCATTCAATCCTAGTAATTGAAATTATATAATATAAATGTTGCTTTAAAAAAACGTTCTTACTTCAACTACTGGTAAAGAAAAATAAGTGTCCAATAATAGTGGTTTACGCAAGAAATCTTTACAGACAAGTTGCCTTATGAATCTATATGAAATCTATATGACTTAGAATCTTGACTTTGTAGCAGATTCTGTAAGTTTGTGAATACTGGAAATTGAGGCAAAAAAAAATCCATCAAACATGGTACATTAATTTCTTTTTAAAGGAAACTAACACGCCAGGCTTAAGATACTGCTTTTTACTTACCCTCTACGCCATTGTGGTGGCTGTAGTTACGTTTTCCAAGAATAGTTGAGGAGGCATGGTTCGGGACTGTGAGCAGTCGCTTAGAAGCTGGGCTATGAAGACTTGGTGTTGATCTTATTACTTTGGGTTTTGTGGCAGGATGAACTTCTGCGGATAAAAAAAATTAAGAAACAAATGTCATACCATGAACACTTCTACTTTTTAATCAATCAAGTCCCTTCTTCTTGGAATCTCTGTCAAGGAATAAAGTCAGACTCATCTACTTCCACAAAGCTCCTATGAACTGGAGAAGGTGGACTTTCATAAGAGCTAAATAACCCTCTACCATAAAAGACCAAGGGGGATAAGGAAGGATGATTTGGCAGACCGAATGGACCTGGAGTCTTTTTTCCTGCAGGGAAGCTCTGTTTCTGTTTATTTTTTTTTTAAGAGCCACAACAAAATGCTTCGAGGACTTCAAAGTATGTGTCCTCCCCCCGCCCCAAAACACCAAAAGGGCCAACATTTTTTTCTCTACTGGAGTAAACAAAATAATCTTCCACAGAAGTTGATGGCAGGTAAGGACTGCAAGGCCCATACAGTCTGCCCATTTATTTTTCTACCTTATGAATGTGCCATTGGCCCTTGCTCTGTCAATGGCCTATCTATTCATACTCGTCTGTATTGCTCCCTTATGCCTATCCCATGCCTGTTTGAAGCCCTGCGCTCTATTCATATCCACCACTTCCTGAGGTAGGCCGTTCCATGCATCCACCACCCTTTCTGTGAAAACGAACTTCCTCACATTACCCCTTAATCGGCCTCCCTCTAATCTCATGCTGTGTCCTCTTGTCCTGCTGTTTTTCTTATATTGAAACATGTTAGACTCTTTCACCTTGTTAATGCTCTTAAGGTGTTTGAATGTTTCGATCATATCACCTCTCTCCCTCCTTTGCTCTAATGTGTACATATTGAGCTCAGTTAATCTGTCCTCATATGTTTTCTGATGCAGTCCCTGCACCATTTTGATTGCCCTTCTCTGGACTGCCTCAGTTTGGTTAATGTCCTTGTGAAGGTGTGGCCTCCAGTACTACACACAGTACTCCAGATGGGGCCTAACCAGTGTCTTGTAAAAAGGGACTATTACCTCCCTCTTCCGATTTGTGATACCCCTACTAATACACCCCAACATCCCTCTGGCCTTACCTACTGCTTTAGTGGTCTGCTTGGATGATTTCAGGACATCGGTGATGATGACGACGCCCACATAGACATAATACAACATGCACATAGATGCACCTACAGCCTACTGGAAAGCAGTCCATTAGCCTGTCAGAAGTTCACTAGAGAGCACTTGAAAGTATAGTAATTATCTGTTACAGAGTTCATGGTTACAAAAAATCAATTTGTGCATTTATGTTATTTTCAGTTCAGACAAAATGAAAAGGTTACTCACCAGTAACTGTGTTTCTTCTAGAAGTATTCATCCATGTTGTAGTCAAACACACTATCATCCTGGTTCAAGGGGCTGGCACCAAGAAACCGTCCAATCAGATTCTAACCAGAAACTTGTGCACACCTCCACTTCTTAAGCATTGTTCCCTCCGATACCAGAGAAACTGGAAGGAACTATGATCTTTATTTGCCTGCGGTATTCTTTTTTTTAATGTATCAGATATTTTCCTTTAAAAAGATATTTGTAATTTTTGACCAGAAAAGGCACACTAAGCTGTGCTAGCTTGTTTCCAGGTGCATCCTTGCGGGGTGTGTGGTGGTGGTGGTGGGGGGAGAGTTAGATGGACCTGCTTTATTGCTGGTGGAATGCTGGCCATGACACTTGGGGAAACTCCCCTACTCTGGAGGGCACTGCTGGTGAGATTTTTCACAGTGTGCTTGCGGATGCCAGCAGGGAAGGACGTGTGGAGAGCTGAGGAGCTGGTCTCCTCCTCAGCTTTCCTCTGTATTACATAATTTGAATGGAAACTACTTCGGTACGAAGTGCTGCGTCGGCAGCGGTTTCCCTACCGGTTTTGGAGCCAAAGGATGTCTCGTCGGACAACAGTAATACTAGAGAGGTGGAGGAGCTTGAGAGGCGGCTAAAAGATAATGAAAATCAATATTTCAAGACGCGGAACACATTACTGCAGGAAATAGAGCAGCACTGCATGGTTTCAAATGACGGATGGGGACAGGAACATGAAATTGTGTGTTTGGGACCGACAAAGATTCCTGAAGTGAGTTTACCATCTACGAGGGATTCTGATGGTAAATTTCTTGTTTTGACATCCTCTGGTACTGATTTCCAACACCCTCAGGTTTCGGGTGAGTCTTTTCAGTTTGTTGTGTCAGACATGATGCAGTCGGCTAGTGATCTTCAGTCCTCTGCAGCAGCCACTGCGGGAGACTCTGAACAAACTTCTGGCCCTTGTAATAGGTCTTTTCACACAGATTTGGGCTTCCAGGATTATGAGGGTCATAACGAAGGCTCCATGGATATATCCTGTGTAGCTTCACAACACATGCCTTCTATGCCTGACCCAGAACCCCCCCCACGAATGGCAGCCTTGTCCCCAATGCCTCATCTGATGCTCCGGTTTCCGCTGCATGGGTGGCCTCAGCCCTAGAGGCTGCAGGGTGGGTCAGATCACCAGATGGCAAATCCTGGGATGCTAATGTGCAACCCATAGAAGTTGATCAGACCACACCACGGACTATGGATTTAAGTCGTCCTCCTGGTCAGCCTTTTTTGAATCCATCAACTTCTCTTCCTATTGATCCCAGTTCAGATATTATGGAAAACATCACGAATTTGGAGGGGTGTGTTTTGCCACCACCGCCCCCCCCTTCCCTTCCTGTGGCCTCTGCTAACAATAGGATATCTCAGCAGCCAGTTTTAGCAAAGGAGCCTGACAAAGAACAAGGTCCTTTTGTGTGGCATGACAGAATTGCCGAACGTTTATTTCCTGCTACTTTTGGTTTAGGGAATGAACCTGCAGCTAGACGTAATGTGGTTCGTTTGAAATTTCAGGGATCACAGGATGATGTCCCTAATAGACTTTTTATTGGACGTGACTTATTGAAAAACAGTATGAGGTTCTACATGTATGAGATTTATGCATTGATTCATATGCCTGGAGATTCGATTTATGATATTAGTTTTAAACACCCAGTAGGTTTGGATAGATTCTGGAAGCAATACCAAACTTTGAAGCACACACCCTTGTGGAAACCTTTCCTGGCTATCTCTCTGACCAAACCTGTTTCAAAAAAAATTACAATTTTATTTCGTAATGAAGGGGTGAATGTAGCTGACATAACCTACTGGTTGCAGCAACATTGTTCTGTAAAAGGCCCCCCAGAACCTATACTTGATGATGAGCACCTCTGGACAGGGGGATGGAGATATTTAATTGACTTACGTTTAGAAAATGGTTTCACTAAACATCTGCCTAATTGCTTTTTTTTGGGACGAGATAGAGGGGTTCCTTTTTATCCAGGGCAACCAAGAGCATGTTATAAATGTGGGGCTTTAGGTCATTTAAGCAACGTCTGTGATCAGCAGAAATGTGGTTTATGTGGGGAATTGGGGCATATAGGAGCGCACTGTAGAAATCCCATGAAGTGCAATTTGTGTGAGGAAAGGGGGGCACACTTTTCGCACCTGCTCTTGGGCTTCCCACAATCAAGCTGATGCTGCCCTTAGGGCAGAACAGGACGTCTATGTAGCCAATGCACAAAAAGAACATCAAAGATTGCAGGATTTACTAGAGCATGCTGAGGCTCCAGTCGCTGCTCCTCACCCTTCTTCTAGTCCTACTGTGGGAGAGGTTTCTCAAATCCCGGTCTTGGATGCTATGGATATAGGTGCTTTGGCCCCTATATCTTCCTCTACTTCAGATAAGGTTGAAACCCATGTTGTAGGCCCTAGGTCCACTGCAGAGGTTGCTGATCAGGCTATCCTGTCGGCAACTGTTCCTGGCCCACTTTTAGTCACTGTACCTATAGATGTGCAGGATGCCCCATAAATGCCCCCACCAGAGAAAATGTCTGACGCTCCCTTTCAACGTGTCACTAGATCCAAAACCATAAGAACTAATTCTGGGGTTCCTCCTATGTTTCCTGAGGCTGATTTTACCCAGATAACCAATCCTTTTGCCCCTCTACAGGATCATGAGGGGGATGAAGATGAGGTAGAATCTGATTTTTCTTCAGTTGTATCCTCTCTTCCTGACCATGTTCTGAACACTGAGGTTAAGGAAAAACCCAAAACAAAAAAGAGGGAAAAAAGGAAGTAAAGTGTCTTTTTTTTCAAAATTGGAGGTTTTTCTTTCTTCCCTACTCTCTTTTTCTGGCCACTGTCCTCTCTTTTCTTACTGTTAATGTGAACGGTATTAAATCTCCATTACGAAGGCTCCTTACTTTTGCCAGTCTTAGTACACATCCTGGTTCTGTTATTTTTTTTACAAGATACCAGACTAAGTTCTCTGGCAGGTATCAAAGAAGCAGGTCAGGATTGGCGCTGGGGTGCTTCCTTTTGGTCACCTGGGGAGGATGTATGTGATGGCTTGGGGATTTTGTTTTTTTCCAGTCTTCATATCAAGGTGTTACAACTTTTGGATATAATCCCTGGAAGAGTTATGCTTATGGATATTGTTGTCTCCCAGTGTGCTTATCGTCTTTTAAATATATATGCCCCACAGACTAAAGCAGCTAGAGTGGCTTTATTTCATCGTATTTCCCCATATTTACACACCTCAAAGTTGGTTATCTGGGGGGGGGGTGACTTTAATTGTGGTTTAGCTGCCAGGGATTGGGGACGAAAAACTCAAAAATTGTTCTGTGATACTAATGCTTTGCTGCATGTTTTAAGAACTAATCATTTGGTAGGTTCATATGACTCACTCCACCAAAAGCCGGAACATACCTTTCATACTAACATACTAAAATGCCAGCAGAATAGGCCTAATGGTCTTTCGTGTCTGCTCGTTTGGTCAGCCCCCACCCTGGGTGCTGACCTTGCTGTCCCCCTCGCCTTCTCTGGCTTCTCCCTTCCCAGTTCAGGATATTCTTGCTGCATTGGATTTTGCTTCCTGAACCCTTCCCCTGTACCTGTCCCACCCTCTTGAACCCCTCCACTGTCTCTGCTCCACCAGCCCCTAGGTATTGCATTCCATGGCTCTACCACCCTCTCAGTGAAGTAGCACCTCCTCCTTTCTCCCTGAATCTTCCCTCCAGCTTCCACCATGCCCCTAGTGGCCCCCTCCTCCTTCCTTCAAGCACCTCACTGTTCCTCCTCTATTTACCTCTTCATGTACCTGAAGACCTCTATCATGTCCCCGGTCCCTTCTCTCCTCCAAAGTGTACATATTTAGCTCTTCGAGCCTCTCCTCATAGGTCCTGTCCCCAAGCCCCAAATCATTTTGGTTGCCTCCTCTGGACCCTCTCCAGGAGGAATGTCCCTCTTAAGTGCGGCCTCCAAAACTGCATGCAGTACTCCAGGTGCGGCCTCACCAAGCAGTTATACAGAGGGAGTATCACTTCCCTCCTTCTGCAGGTGATCCCCCTAGCGATGCATCCCAGCATCCTGTTGGCCTTGGCTGCTGCCCTCCTACAAGTCTCAGAGTTGTTCATCTTGACATCCACCACCACCCCAGGTCCCTCTCAGCCACTGAGACTTGTAGTATTCCCCAGGGTGTACACTTGGCCTGGGTTTCTGGCCCCCAGGTGGAGTACCTTGCATTTCTCTGCATTAAACCTCAGCTTCCATTCTAGACCATCTTCCAGAGCCTCCAGGTCCCCCTGCACGGCAACCCCTCCTCCCCATCCACCCACCGCCCCAGTTTGAGTCATCTGCAAGAGACTCATCTCACTCCTGATTCCTGTCCTTATGTCAGAATCGTGGCGTTGAACAGAGCGGGCCCAAGGGACTGATCCTGTGGGACCCCACTAATGACCCTCCTTGGGAAGAGACTATCCCACTCAACTACGACCCTCTGGGTCCGGTCCTGGAGCCAATTGCTCTATCCATCGGATCATCTGGTTTCCACCCCATTTCTCCTAGTTTATCCAACAGGCCCACATGAGGAACAGAGTCAAATGCCTTGCTGAAGTCTAGAAAGAGGACATCCACTGGTCTACCCAGGTCCAAGGCACTTGTCACCCAGTCATAGAACTCCACCAGGTTTGTCTGACACGATTTCCCGGATGAATCCATGCTGTCTATCGTCCAGGCACCCTGACTTATCCAGGTCCCCCCAGCCTCTCCTTGACAATGCCCTCCATCACCTTGCCACCACTGATGTCAGGCTGACAGGCCTGTAGTTCCCTGCCACCTCCCTTGATCCCCCCTTGTGGATAGGCACTACATGCGCCACCTTCCAGTCTTGGGGCACCCACCTGTCCTCAGAGAGATGGTGAAAAGCTCTGCCAGGAGTTTCGCCAGGACATCTGCAAGTTCCTTCAGCACTCTAGGATGTAATTTATCCGGCCCCGGTGCTTTCTCCGTCTTAAGGGAGCTGAGGGCTTCCCTCACTCTCTCTGCTGTGATTTCCACTTCCAGTACCTCTTCTCCTGCTTAGCCTCCCCCACCTGCCACTGATGCCCCCTCCCAGACCTGCCGATTAGTAAGGGGCCCCCCTCCTCATTATCTCTGTCTCCTCCCTGTATGATGCAGCATCCCCATTTTCCCTGGTGAAAACTGAGGTGAAGTACTCATTTAGTACCTCAGCCTGCTCCTCTGGGTCTTGTGCCCATCTCTTCCCTGATTTAATCCTGCTAATCTGCCCTTCACCCTTCGCTTTCCCCAATGTATCTAAAGAACCCCTTTTTCCTTCTCCTAATTTCCCTGGCCAGGTTCTGCTCCTTCCTTGCCTTAGCCACCTCACCACTCTAGTGGCCCTTCTAGCCATCAGCTCATACTCCCCTCGATCCCTTTCACTCCTTGAGCACTTGAATTCTTATAGGCTGCTTTCTTTCACGCACCACCTCCTGGACCTCCCTGGTCCACCAACAGGGTTTTTGGGCCCCACCGCATTTTGTCTTACTCTTGCACAGGTGCTGGTAGCATCCTGCACCCCTCTCCTGATGATTTCCACCTACTATCAGCCCATGTCTGACCCAATCCCATCCAAATGCTCCTTAAGGATCCTTCCCATTTCCTTAAAATCCACCCCCCTGAAGTCGGTTACTTCTGTCTTTGTGCAGCCTTCTACCCCTCCTAGGTCCAGGCAGAACCAGACCGTGGCATGGTCACTCCCGCCAATGGTCTCTTACCTCCAGGCTCCCAATCTGGTCACTGTCTGCCAGGACCACATCCAGTACCCGTACCTCCCTGGTCGGTTCCCTCACCTGCTGAGTTAGGAACGCGTCTTGAAAGACATCCAACAACCTCTGTTCCCTGGTCACAGAGGATGTCATAGTCTCCCAGTCTGTTCCTGGCATGTTTAAGTCCCTAACACCACCACCTTTCCTCTGCCCAGTCTGCAGTGTCTCCTAACATCTGCCACCAGACTGTCCTCCAGCTCCTCCGCCAGGGCAGGGCTCTATACACCACTCCTATTTTTACCTCTTGCCCCCCTTGTTATCACAGGACCCAAATCGCCTCCACGGTTCCCTCCGCCTCAACTCCCCTATGCCAATGCAGTTTTACAATCATTGCTACCCTCCTCCCTTCCCTCCCCTGTCCTTCCTGAACATAGTGTAACCTCCAGGTTCAGGTCCCAGTCATGTCTTGCAGTGGCCCAAGTCTCAGTGACCGCTGCCACATCCACTGCTCCCTCAGTTAACATCGCCTGGAGCTCAGGCATTTTATTGCCCAAGCTCCTGGCATTTAGCAGGACTACCTTCCACCCTTTCCTATAGTTCCATTTCCTGCTCATGTTCCCTGGATTCTGTTTCTCCTGGTCTGCACTTGCCAGTCGGTCTTTTCCTGCAATCCTCCTGGTCCCCAGGGGGTGGAGACAGAGTCCTCCCTATCGGCACCCCTTGACTGCCTTTTCTCCCATCCCACCCCTTCACAAGTTTAAACCCCACTTTTCACCAATGAACTCTCTATTTTCAACTTAAGGATTCCCTCCCTCCAAATTGAGATGTAGTCTATCTCTAGCATACAGCTCCTTATCCTCCCAGGTCTCCCCAATCCCCATCAACCCATACCCTCTGGCCTCACACCACTCCCTGAGCCACTGGTTTATCTCCCTAATTTTCTTTTGTGTTCCCTACTAGCCCTTGGCACTGGCAGGATTTCTGAGAAGGAAACTGTGCATCCTATGTCATGACAGACCCCTGAAGCTCCTGAATCTTGCCTGTATCTCTAGCTCGCTATTTCCCTCAATGTCATTTGTGCCCAGGTGGACCAGTATGTCTGGGAACCCCACAGTCCTTGCCAGCTGATATACCTCGTGCTTAGCCCTGTGCACCGTTAGTCCAGGGAAGCATCTTGTTCTAACTGGCCAGGCTTCTCCTCCCTATCCCATTTGATACCCCTGATCATAGAATCCCCAGCAGGAGCACTCTGACCACCCTTTTCCTCCATTCCCCTTCCATGTCCCTCATCCTTTCTACTGGCCCTTCCACCCAGCTGGCTCCTTGTTCCTCCCCTATCTGTGTGCCACATGCCACCCGCCTCCTTATTTACCATGGCCACCCCCCTCCAATCCTATGCCCCTCCTCCTCCTGAGTATCCTTCTGTACCTTGTTAATTCCCTCACTGCTCGCAACTGGTCCTTCTCCCCATCTGCTAAACTAGCCTGGCTCATCCTCCTTCCTTCCTGTCTCCATTTAGTTCCTCCTTGCTCGTGTGCTCCCCTGGCCTACCCCTCAGCCTCTTTACTGAATCCTCCTTGTACTTCTGGTCCTTCTTACCTTTCCTCCCAACTGGTCCTTCTCCTGCGCTTTCCTCCCTCTTCCCGCCCGATTCACTGCTCCCCCATTCTCCTGCATTCCAGGTCCCCCTGTTCTTCCTATCTGGCCCCTGCCTCCTGCCCCCCACTCCCACACCCTTTCCGTCTCTAACCACCTCTGTCGTGGCTACATCCCCCCCCCTCATCCTTGAGCAGAAGAAGAGAATTGAAGCGGTTACTAAGTATAAGGTCTGATCCACCTCCCTGCCTTGCTTCCTTCTGTCCAGCACTGGCTATCCGCCTACTTCCCTGAGAATGTTGTCCCTCCGTCCCCCCTCTGTGAGGGTCCCCAGTTACCTGCCTGCTTCCTTGGTAGTGTCCTTTTGGACCCCCTCTGCCAGGGCCCCTATGTGACCCCTGAGTATTCTTCTGCACTCCTTTCCCTATACCCCCGCCCCCAGTGCTTGGTGCAACCCTGTGGGAGATTTCCAGCCCCTTCCCCAACCATACCACCCCTCCCTTCCTCTAGCCTCATCCCCAACCTCCTCCCTAAGCTGTGCTAGCTGGTAGCACACTGGGCAACCACCAAACTTCCAAGCCCAGTCCAGTATCATGGCTGCTCCACACCCTGTGCACCCCACCACCCTCCCAAAGATGCCGGCCCTAATGATGTGTGGTTCCATCCCCTTTCAAATAGGTTTCCTTGGGTGAGCCACCAGGTTCCCCCTATTCCAAGATCCCCTACTGCCTAATCAGGTCACCCACTAATCCTAGAGACAGTCCCACTGTACACCAGTAACTCTGTTACTAGGTGCAGTACAACACATTAAACATGTAAGGAAAATGAACAACTCCCTAAGCTCCTCTCTCCCGGCCTTTAAATTCAACCCCCAGTGGTTAGAACTACATGAGCTGCACCAGCAGCCTTTTCCTCCAATTGCAGGGCAGGTGTTCCCCTATAAATTTGCAGACTTCTGGTGGGGGAGGGTGGGCCTTGGGCAGACACCTGACAAGAGAGAGTGTATCAGCCCTGTGTCTTCCCTCCAAGCCCTGCAGCTAAAGAACCAGGCCCAAGCAAATCCCACCAAACAGGTTTTAAATCAGAAGAAATAGGCCTCTACCAGCGCAGCCTGTTACAAAGTGAAACATCCACAAAAGAGCCCCACTTACAGCCACTAAATCAGTTTACAAACATCCAGGATCCCCCAGAACAATACCCTGCTAGCCCCTTAGAAGCAAGAAAGAAAAGAACTAACCTACCAAGTAAAATCCACAAGAACTCTGTGAAAACAGCAGCAGCTACTGTCCTGGAACACAACTGATCCTGCCCCCTTCCAGTTCTTTCTGAGGTTTCATAAAGGTTCTTTCTCTACAAGTATATATTTTTTTTTTTCAAAACGGCTTTCCTGTTGTTCTGTTTCTAGTTTACCCTTAGAAACGTCTGACCATTTAATTGTGAAAATAACTCTTGGACACTACCAAAAAATGAAAATTATGTACCTACCGTAATTATGTGGCGTGGCGCTTGCGGGTTGGCCGTTAGGCTGTGTCGACTCCGACTGCCTGCCAGTTCTGAGTCACTGGAGAGGTAAGAGGAAGGGATGGAGGGTGGGACAAGAGAGTCCAAGGGACAGAAAAAGGAAAGGATGTATGAACTAAAAGGAGAAATAACGACTGAGAGGACAGCAAAGAAAGAGGTTAGAAACTAAAGGGGATTGGAAGGGCCCCAATCTCTGGAAGCGGAAGAAGGGAGGGGTAGGGTGGTAAAGAATTTAGGACAGAGGGGAAAGTATAAGATATCCCAGACCCTGGTCCGTCTCCAGATTGTATAGGAACTGCAAGGAGTAACAAAGCTTTGCCAGAATTCAAGGCACGGAATAATGCAAATACTCCAGAAAGCAGAGTCGGCTATTCTGGAAGAAGGACAGGATACAGGGATTCAGTACTCTCTCAAGAAAAGATGTTTGGTGAAAAAAAGGGTTGTTTTTTTTTTTAGGAGAAATAAGTTGGATGGAAACAGGGAGGAGGAGAGAAGGTGGGCAACTACCAACTCCCACCCCACAGGGGTGGAGACAAGGTACTAGAGAACCACTCAAACTATCCACTCTTCCTGGAAAAATACTCCCTTGTGTGTCCCTCTTTTACCTCACTCCTAAGGAGGAGAGGGGGACCCAGAGACTGAGGCCCCAAGGGGATGGTGGGTGGGGTTGAGATGAATGGTGAAGATACACAGAAAGATCATAATTACGGTAGGTACGTAATTTTCATATCTTATCTATGTCAATCTTCACCATTCATCACAGATGGGTTAGTACCAAGCCCCCCCGAAGGGGGTTGTTTCTTTACACCCTAAGGGACAAAGTCCCTTAGCCCTCAGTGGGTGACACACCAAGGAGGGGGACCTTCAGGGCCTGGAGAGGCCCGAGAGTTGGGAGAGAGAGACGGAGTTCCCCCGGAAGGGGAAGGAAGTTGCCCCAACAAGTGCCGTCTCACTCTGCGGGAGAAAAGGTAGGTTCCTTGGTGGGCGGAGTTAATCACCCTACGCCGGGCCAAGGGTGACAACCGGGAAAGACGTAGCCATGCCGACCGCCTAGTGCAGATCGCTGTCCCTACGACCCTGGTAGCTACCTCGTTGGCATCATAAGATGCCCTCGCTTGGTGCCTTGCTAGCTCCAGGCCACGTGCAGAGAGTGCAATGGCTTGTCTGGTTTGCTCCGTGTCAGGCAATGAGGCTAGGAGCTGACCTAGCCTGGACCACAAGAACCTGTTGTAGGCTGCATAGTGGACCTGATGTGCAGAGATAGAGAGAAGTAACTGTGCCGAGTAGAAAGTCCTCCTACCCCAGAAATCAAAATCCGAGGAGTCTTGATCTGGGGGCCGGTCATGGTGAAGGGCGCGAAGCCCATCAGGAGCATCCAACTGCGTCAACCCAGACTGTGGATGAGCCATGGAACCTGGAGACTCCGGGGGTGCGCAATACCTCTGGCTGAGATCCCTTGGGGCAGGAACTCCGGAGAAGGGCCTCTGCCAGGAACGCAATGACGCCTCCCGAAAGGGAGCCGGCCAGGGCGGCACCACAAGGGTGGCCTTGCCAAAATCGCCTAGAAAGGCGTGCGCCGAGTGTTCAGGATTGCTGACAGTGGAAGGAGAAAGGTCCAAATCCTCCAACATCCTCACGAGGAATCGCTGATAATCAGAGAGATCAGCAGCCGGAGAGATGTGGACAGAGGGTTCCTCTCCCCCTGAAGAGGGGGATGAGGAGCTGGAGGTCACCATCTGTTCAGTGAGTGGCTGCACGGGGGGAGGTTGAAAAACCTGGCTGTCCATTGCCCTAACGTAAGCAGGGAACCAGGCAGCCACCGCTCTGAACTGCTCCCAGGTGAGAGGGCCGCTAGGACTGAGGATGCCTGGGAGCGCAGGACAGTGTGGCAGAGGGATGGGGACAGAGCCGAGAAGAGATGTCGGCTGACCTCCGCCTGGGCTAAGGAGCGGACAGTGGGCACCCGTGGAAGAAGGTGCCCCGGAAGAGCCGACAGCTGAACAGCCACATCGGTACTGCCTTGGCTGCGCCCGGAAGAATCCCCCCAGTGAGGCGACCGGGGCCGTATAGGTCCAGAAGAACGGTCTCCTGCCTTAAAAGGACGGGACTCTCTCAAAGAGACCACGGAGGAAGAGCGGAAATCTGCACTACGGCTTCTCCCAGGGCCCGGGTGGACCCCAGAAAAAGGCCGGCGTGCCGACCCCACACCCCTCGACCCCTCGGAGTCCAAAAGAGTCCTCCTCCTCAAGAGGGCCAGCCTAGGTAGCTGGCATCTCTGCAGCCCTCAAGGGGATACCCAGGAGCAGTACCTCCGCAGGTGCTCCGATGGGCCCCAAAGTTGGGCGATCAAGGCACACCACCGAGGGGTACACAACTGAGGATCGGTGAAACCACCAAGACCAGGCTGCAGAGCTATGGTGGCACGCACCACTGCCTGCTGGTCAGCACCACTGACCCTAGTCTCGGTAGCCACCGACCTCACCTCAGAAGGGGGCTGGCTCCGACTGGTCGAAGAGACCACCGTGCTGCCCATGTCAGCAGCCAACCCAGAGGGGTGAGACTGCACGTCCAACTCAGAGCTCGACTCCGTCTCCGAGGAGGTAGAGTCCGAGGCCCTGAGCCAAACCGTAGGAGGGCAGGCAGAACCATCCCTACCACCAGGCCTGGAGACCACAGCTGTGCCCGAGTTGGTGCCAGCGCCTCCCGCAACCCTGCAAGTGGGATCCGAGGGAGGCATGGCCTCAGCCCGAGCCAGAGATCCAGAGCCAGGACCAGTCGCGGTACCATCCGGTCTCACGGCACCGGGAGCGGCACCAAGGACAGGACGGTATCGATGACAGTCCTGGCGGTACCCTCGGCGCCGGCGTCAGCCGGCTCCCCGGCACCGCAAGCACCACTGAGGGCCGTGGCGGCGCAGCCAACAGCCCCACAGGCGTACACGGCGCCGAGCACGGCCCTGCCTGGCTCCTCAGCGCTGGCCTGGGCAGCGCCGTGGACGGCACCGACTGATGGAACTGGAGGCCCAACGGCGCCGAGCCCGAGGGCATGGCGCCAGAGCCAACTCTCGTGCCGAGGGATGGCACCGAGGCAAGACATGGCAAAGGACGACATTGCAGTGGATCTCACGGGCGCCGCAAATAGCGCTGGCGCCCACAAACGCGCCGACAGAGCCCACGCGCCGCAGCAAGTTGGTGCCGACGACGGCCTCTCAGGGGCCCACGGTGCCAAACAGCACCGAGGACTCGACGGGATCGAGGACGGTGCCGACCGGGCCTTCCGAGCCGGAGCGACACTGGGGAGCCTTCACCTCAAGGGGCAACTGCCATGGCAGCGCCTCGACCGCCCCAGAAGGAGCCGGACGGGCGCTCCGGCGCCGAGGAAGAAGCCTCGGCAATGGCTAGGCTAAGGCAGCCGAGGCTCTCCCTCCCCGGTCCGTATAGAACTGGAGGGATCTGGAGGAAAGGTCGAGAGCGTGGCTTGGCCCGGCTGCGTAACCCGACTTCGAAAGTCGGGCGGAGCTCGCCCCTACTTTCCACGCAGACGTTGTTCAAGGACCCGCAGTCCGTGGAGAAGCAGGCGCCGCACGAGTCCATGTCGTGGAAGCGGCCAAGACACGAGACACCGTCGTATTGGCATGTGACTTGAGAATTTTCAACCGCATGGGCAATCATTATTTGGGGGTCAATTGCCTTAGAAGATTTCTTGCCCTCAGACTCGGACATGACCTACGCAAAACACCAAAACAGACTCAACGTCAGCGAAAAATACAAAGATAAGGGAAAGATCTTACCAGGCTTACGCCAAGTAGAGGCAAAAACAGAACCGGCAGGAGTACCGACGGACTTGACGAAGGATTGGGTTTCAAGTAGGCCTAAGATTTTCTTCAAAGCTTCCCATGAGGCCACCTTACGGCAGGAGATCTAAGAACTGGTAGGCAGCTGGAGTCGACACAGCCTAATGCCAACTCCATGAAGCGCCATGCAGTGCGTCGGGTTCGAGGGCAGCGCCGATGGTGTGTCGGCCCACCTACCCTTAAAAAAAAGCTCCCGCGGGGTCCTGACCTCCAGCCAGATACCCATCTGTGATGAATGGTGAAGATTGACACAGATAAGATCTTATTTTAGGTCGTGGTTTTTGGAAATTAAATACGTCCCTTTTATTGGACATGACCATGATACGCAGCTAAATTTCTTTTTTTCAATATGGTCTGTTGTTAATTTTTTATGTGATAGTCCCATAGACTGGTGGGAAGACACAAAACAGACCTTAAGTTGCTTTTTTTTACAAATTTCACGGAATAAAGCTCACAATTCATATCTCACATACCTGAGATATAGAGCATGGTATATGGCTTTGTTGTCACAAGCAGTTTCTACAACAGGTGTTAAGAGGCAGGAGTTTTTTGACTCTTAGCTTCACCGTGCACCCGGTGGGAACCCTGGGTTCATTTGAATGTGTGGCCATTCATGGAGGACTCGGCGTGGGCTGCAGGATCCTCCTCATCTATCGCCCTCCTGGCCCGATGGAGGGGTTCCTGCAGGAATTCGCTGAGTTTGCTGCCGGCGAAACATTGGATTCCCCAAGATGTATTTTTCTGGGGGACTTCAATATTTGGGCCGAGGACAAAGCTCAAAAGTGCGCTGGCGAGTTATTGCAGAGTATGTCCCTTTTGGGGCTGGTGCAGTTTGTCGGTGCGCCTACTCATCGCGATGGCCACACATTGGACCTGGTTTTCTCACTGGGACTTGAGATCGTTGATCTTGCAATTGATCAGGTAGTTTGGTCTGATCATTGCACAGCGAAGTTCACGTTCAGGGCTCCCGTCATAAATTTTTCCCCTTCTGAGATGTCTCGCTGCCGCCCTTTAAGTGATCTTACCCCCTGAGGGTTTTATGGCGGCAGTTGATTTATCGAGTGTGGGTGATGTGTGCGTCGGAGCTGTTGATGCCGGGGTAGACACCTATAATAAGGTGTTGTCTGGCGCCATCAACTCCCTCGCACCTATCCGTGTACGACCCAGAACTTCATACCTGAGGTCACCTTGGTATGATGGTGATCTCAGGGAAATGAAAAAGCTGGGTCGGAGATTAGAGCGTCGCTGGAGGAAGTCCCACCTGGAGACTGACAAACTGGTCCTGTGTGCGCATTATCGCGCATATCAGGAGGCAATCAACCAAAAGAAGACAGTATTTCTGTCTCGGGAGAATGCTGCCGGGAGAAGCTGACCAGCCTCACTCTTCCGGACTGTTGACAGACTCCTTCATCCATCTTATCTTCAGCCTGGAAGAGTCTCCTCAAATGAAGACTGTGAGGAATTTGCTCGGTTTTTCTCGGACAGGGTGTCTGTGATCCGGCGGGAGGTTTCTTCAGCCAGTAATATCATTGCTGTCAGTGGTCGTCAGTTGTGTTCTAAGAGCACTCTCTCTGGCTGGGGAGAGTTTAGGCCAGTGGAGGTTCGTGAGGTTATTGAGGTGGCGGCCAACTTGAAGCATACCTTCTGTGAACTGGATCCCGTGCCAACGCGCTTCTTAATGAGGTGCGTTGACATAGATACATAGACAGTGTCGGCAGATAAGGGCCTATGGCCCACCCAGTCTGCCCATTTGAGCTTGTAAGTTCAGTTTGTTTTCCTAGAAGTCTGTTGCCCTACCCCTAACCTCAAGAATTCTCTTTATGTCTATCCCATGCATTCTTAAATCCGTGATTGTTTCAGCCCCACCACTTCCTCTGGCAGGGTGTTCCACTTGTCCACCACCCGCTCTGTGAAGAAATTCTTTCTTATGTTTCCTCTGAATCGCCCTCCTCCAACTTCATCCCATGCTCTAGTCCTGGAACATCTTTTTCGGTTAAAAATAGTGTTTTCCTGCACCCTGTTCCTCCCTGTAAGATACTTGTATGTCTCTATCATATCCCTCTCCCTCCTCTCCTCCAGGGAGTACATGTTCAGTTCCTTCAACCTGTCTTCATAGGACTTGTGATGCAATCCATGCACCATCTTTGTTGCCCTCCTCTGAACCTTCTACCCTGTCTATGTCCTTACGTAGGTATGGTCTCCAGAACCGTACACTGTACTCCAGGTGGGACCTCACTAGTGTCTTGTATAGCGGAATTATGACCTCCTTTTCCTGCTGGTGATGCCCCTGCCTATACATCCCAGCATCCTATTTGCTTTACCTGCTGCCTTGTCACACTGTTTCCTACCTTGAGGTCATCAGAGATGATAACCCCAAGATCCCTTTCCTGCTTGGTGCATGCTATATCCTCACCCCCAACTGATATATTGTGCCAGGATTTTTGTGCCCATATGCATTATCTTGCACTTCTTTGCATTGAATTTCAACTGCCAAACCCTGACCATTCTTCAAGTTTCTCAGGTCGCTTCTCATTCTGTCTACACCTCTGGTGTGTCTACTCTGTTACAGAGCTTTGTGTCATCAGCGAACAGTGAAATTCTGCCTTCTAGGTCCTCAGCCACGTCACTGATGAAGGTGTTGAATAGGACCGGTCCCAGCACTGATCCCTGTGGTACCCCACTGGTCACTCTTCCCTCTGTGGAGTGACAGCCATTTACCACCACCCTCTGTGTCCTGCCACCCAGCCAGTTACCTACCCACCACACTACTGTCCTGCCCACACCCATATTCCCCAGTTTGTGTAATAGTCTTCTATGTGGCACAGTGTCAAAGGCCTTGCTGAAGTCCAGATAGGCCATGTCCACTGCCCTCCCCTGATCCACCTCCCTAGTCACCCAGTCAAAAAATTCAATGAGGTTGGTCTGACATGACCTCCCCCTGGTGAAACCATGCTGCCTTGGGTCCTGTAGTCCATTGACAACCAGATGTTCCACCAATCTCTCCTTCAGTAGTGCTTCCATGATCTTCCCCACTACCGAGGTGAGGCTGACTGGTCTGTAGTTCCCTGCTTCCTCTTTGTTCCCACTTTTGTATAAGGGGGACTACATCTGCTGTCCTCCAGTCTTTGGGTACCTCCCCTGTTTCCAGTGATCGGCTAAACAGGATAGCCAGAGGTTCAGCCACCACCTCTTAGTTCTTTAAGGACCCTGGGTGCACCCCATCTGGCCCCATTGCTTTATCAACTCTTATTGCTTCCAGTTCCTTCAGGACCCTTTTCGTGTAAAGGGACTTGTGTCCATTTCTGCACCATTCTCACCCCTTGTACTCCCTTCAGACCCATTACCCTCCTCTTCCTCAGTAAAGACTGAGCAGAAATACCTGTTCAGTATGTCAGCTTTACTGTTGTCATCCTCCACGCCCCCCATCCTCCCCTTCAGTCTCACTATCCTCCTCTTTGTCTTTCTTTTTTCACTTATGTACCTGTAAAGGTTTTGTCCCTCTACCCACTGATTTTGCAATGTGTTCTTCTGTCTGAGCTTTAGCGCCCTTACTGACCTCCTTTGCTTCTCCTGGTACTTCTCCCTATCCCCTTCTGCCTGTGTCTTTTGTATTGCCTGAATGCAATCTTTGGCTTTCACTTTCTTTGCTACCTCTTTGGAAAACCATAATGGTCTCCTCTTCCTTTTCCTCTTGCTAACCTGCTTAATACATAATTCTGTTGTTCTTGTAATCCCCATTTTAAATACTGCCCACTGTTCCTCAACCCCTGATTCCTGTCCCATTCCCCTTAATGCCTCTTTTCAAGTATCTCCCATTTTCCCAAGTCTGCCCCTAAAATCCAGGATACGTGTTTTGTGTGGTTTGGTTCTGCTCTTTCTGATTTCAAACCACAATGACTGGTGGTCACTGTTTCCCAGGTGCTCCCCACTGTTACCCCCATCACACTGTCCCTGTTTGTGAGCACAAGGTCCAGTATTGCCTTCTGCCGAGTTGGTTTCATGACCAGTTGCTTGAGGAAGGCACCCTGAAGGAGTCCAGGATAAATCTGCTCCTAGTTGATGCTGCTGCTGGGATGCTCCAGTCCACGTCTGGAATATTGAAGTCTCCAACCAGTACTACCTCACCCTTGTCTGCCATCCTTTGGATGGCTAGCATCAGCTCCCTATCTGTTTCTTCCTCCTGAGCTGGTGGTCTATAGACCACACCTGTGCGGATGGCTGTCCCCATTTTCCTTTCCAGCTTAACCCACAGTATCTCTCCCCCATTTTGTTCCTCCTGGATCTCTGTTTGACACTGTTGGCCCGGTGTTTGCCCTGATTGTCCGGTGTTCCTTGAGTCAGGGTGTCTTTCCAGATGCCTTGAAGGAGGCTCTGGTGAGACCCCTTTTAAAGAAAGCTTCTCTGGACCCGGAGATTAGGGCAAATTACCGTCCTATCTCCAATCTTCCATTTTTGGGGAAGAGTGTTGAGAAGGTGGTATCACTTCAGTTGGGGGAACATCTCATGACTCACGAGTTGTATGATCCCTTCCAGTCAGCTTTTCGGGCCAGACATAGCACTGCAACTGCGTTAGTTCGGGTGCAGAATGACCTCCTCAGGGCTAGAGATCGGGGGGACAAGACAATTCTTGTTCTCCTCGATCTCTCCTCAGCATTTGATACTGTGGACCATTGTGTGTTGCTTTTCCGCCTGAAGGAGTTATGTGGACTCACCAGCATTGTCATCAAGTGGTTTGAGTCATTTCTCACTAATAGGAGGCAACGGGTTGTGATGGGTAATTTCTCATCTGCATCCTGCCTCCTTTCGTGTGGAGTCCCTCAGGGTTCGGTATTGGCCCCAATGTTGTTCGCAGTATATATGC
This sequence comes from Neoceratodus forsteri, assembly GCA_016271365.2. NCBI lineage: Eukaryota > Metazoa > Chordata > Ceratodontiformes > Ceratodontidae > Neoceratodus > Neoceratodus forsteri. Next base: position 1,270,733,362 of record CM057450.1, on the reverse strand, counting down.
TGCCCCTGGTGGGGATCATTAGGAGGTATGGTCCGAGTTTTCATTGCTATGCCGATGATACTCAGCAATACCTATCCTTTGCCCCAGGAACATCAAATGCAGTGGATGTGCTGAATATCTGTCTGGCTGAGATTAATGACTGGATGTCCTCCAGCTGGCTGCGACTGAACCCCGACAAGACTGAGGTATTGGTAGTGGAGTCGAACAGAGTTCGTGATGGGATGGCCTTTGATTCTGCGACTGGCCTTGTGCTAGGAGCTGTGTCATTGATGGCCTCCCCATGGGTGCGAAATCTTGGTGTGATTTTTGACAGGAACCTGTCCATGGAGGCTCAAATATCCTCTGTGGTTCGTTCCTGTTTTTTCCATCTTAGAAACATTGCCAGGATTAAGCCCCTTGTTCCGGCTCTGGACCGCCCTACCTTGATACATGCCTTAGTCACTTCTAGGCTTGACTACTGTAATGCCCTCTATCTTGGGGTCTCTGGAGGTTCTCTTCGCAGACTGCAGCTAGTGCAAAACGCTGCGGCCCGGCTTTTGTCCAGGCAAAGTAAATTTTGTCATATTACTCTAATATTGCGCAAATTGCACTGGCTGCCTGTCAGATGGAGAGTACTCTTCAAGGTGGGTTTTCTCACCTATAAGGCCCTACACGGGCAGGGCCCTGGTTACCTGTCTGATCTTCTGGTACCTTCCACCTCTGTCCGAAATCTCCGCTCCTCTAGTGGTGGCCTTCTTACAGTTCCAAGAGTGAGATTAAAACTAAGTGGGACCGAGCTGGGTCGCCGCCCCACTTTTTGGAACTCTTTGCCATCTGTAGTGAGAGGCCCCCACTATAATGGCCTTTAAGGGTCGCCTAAAGACCTTCCTATTTGTGCAAGCTTTTGGGGAGTAATTTTTATGTATGTTATATCTTAATGTATAATTTATACGGTATGAAATACTGTACAGTTTTTGTGCAGCGCCCAGAGCCTTTGGGATCGGATGTCTTTTTAAATAAATTTGACTTTGACTTAAAGAAAAAATGATAACTTTTCTCCACACAAGAGAAAAAAGATACAGGTTTCAACAAAAGTTTTTGGTTTCTGGTACACGAGAGCAGGTAAACCCATTAGATATTTCTGACCAGGATTTGCCACCTTTGTGTATGGCCACTTTAAAAGCTTCTGATGGTTCCGTAGTAACTGATACACGGAGTATCTGAAACATTGTGCAAGGGTATGTTGCAGAGACTTTCTCTAAACCTACTTCTGAATGTCTTCCTTCCTTTTTCAAACCCTAGATATTCCGTCACTTTCTGAACTTGAAATTTCCACTTTGATTTCCTGCCTTCTTTGGGCTGAAGTTAAAAAAAGCTATTGGTTGTCTATCTGACACACAATGCTCGGCGGACTTGCCTGCCTAATGAATTTTATAAAAAGTACATAGATATTCTTGCACCATGGCTGTTGGTTGTTTTTCAAGAAATTTGGAAGGAACACAGAGTTACCCCTAGCATGGGAAACGGGGTAATGTTTTTTATTTATAAAAAAGGGGATCCGGCTGTCCTACAGAATTGGAGACCTTTGAGTCTCCTGACCACTGATTACAAAATTTTGGCTACCATTTTAAACTACCGACTTTCAGACATTGCGCATAAAATGTTAGTTCCTACTCAAACATGTGCAGTTCCTGGTAGAAATACCTCACATAATTTAATTTTTATTAGGGAATTGATCGAGCAAGGTTTACAGCACAAGTTGACTGATTATCTTTTAACCTTAGATTTGGAAAAAGCTTTTGACGCTTTGCGTAATGATTACCTTTGGACTATACTGGCATACTATAGCATACCATTATCTTTTTTGGATATCATTCAAACACTTTACTGCTTAGCAACAGTAACCCCCTTAGTTAATGGACATTTGGGTATCTCAGTCCCGTACCAGATCTGAGTCAGGCAAGGCTGTCCGTTGAGTCCACTTTTATTTGTTTTTGGTTTGGACCCCTTACTGCGATACATTGACAGGGATATAAACATTCGTGCCATTATCTCCTCTTGAGAAATTTTGTTTTTCCAAAATAGTAGCTTATGCAGATGACTGTATCTGCTCTATAGCAGATATTGATTCTGGAAAATATGTTCTGGATTTTTTTAGTACAGTACAATTGGGCACTGGTATAAAAATTAATATATCTAAATGATCTTTGATGCCTTTGGGACATAAGTCAAGTGTTAATTTTTTTGATATTCTGGTACGTAGTACTACATTGAAACTTCCTGGTGTTTATTTTGGCTCACAAAACTCTGTACATAATAATTGGGACGAGATATATGATACCACTCTTTCTAAAGTTAAAAAATGGCAATCCTGGAAGATGACAAGAAAAAAAAACGTGTTTTCATGTTAAAATCCTACATCGCCCCACTTTTTTTATTTCGGTCTGGTATTTTTCCTTTACCTTTTGACATGCATTCTAAAATCTTGGGTCTTTTTTTTCAGCTACTGTGGGGTAGTCGCTTGAACCCAGTGAAGAGAGCACACACCTACAGACCCTGGAAAGAGGGAGGCTTGGGTATGATGCATCCTATTGTTCATTTTTTTGGAAATTTTTTTTACGCATCTATTCAGCCTCTTTTGATCAAACAAACTGACATGGGAAATATGTGCATGTCCCTGTGGGGAGCCCCTTTAGCAGCTTGGTCGAGGGAAATGGCACCCTGTAGATAAACAGCTCCCTTTGTATGTTCAATATACGCTTAAATATATTAGATTATGGAAAACTGAACTTAGTTGGTTTGTGACACATAAACGGAAAGCCTTTTATAATCATATTGTCTCGGCCTGTTACTTTGAGGATCCCCTTTTTGTTATTTCTACTTGTATAGATAAGTCTTTCCTGCTAGCCAGCACGACTGAACCTAGGATACCGGAAAAGATGCAAGATGTAGTTTGGTTATGTGCTCACCAGAAACTAAATGTAAGAGCAAATCACAAGCATTAGCAATTAAGTGAGAGGTTGTGTCCACAATCTTCCTGTCAGGGACAGCTTGAGACGATACAGCATTTATATTTTGAATGCGTGCACACAAACTCCTTTTGGTCTGCTTTGGCACACTGGTGGGGTGAACCGCTTTTTGAATTTATTACATATGATTTTTTGATACTAGGACAAATTCCAAGGGTGTGGTGTAAATGGAATAAAAGTACTGTGTATGTGATATTAGCATGCCTTAAGTGGCATATTTGGCAAGCACATTGCTTACGACTGCTACAGAATAAGCATTTATCTATGCAATAAGTTTTTTTTCACATACAGGATGAATTGGATGCACTATATACTTATGAATTCAATACTTTGGGGAACAAAGTAGGTACTTTACTTTGGAAACATGTGGACTGGGTAGGTTAAACTCTTTCCTGTTCCTTTGTTTTTTTTTTCCCCTTATTTTAATGTGCATTATGTTAATCTGTATATGAATTCCATGCTGTATGTATTTTACCTCCTTTTTCTTTTGTTTTTTTCCCTCCTTGTATTATGGTTTTTGTTTGCTTAATAAAAATTTCCCCTACTCTTCTGAGGGAGAGGGCTGTGTGGTTGTCTTGCTGACTGGCAAGATGGCCAACTGTGGAGGAGGAGAGCCTGTTTTGGGGAACGGTGTGACTTCAGTCTGCGAAACAATTTTTGGGAACGTTATAACAGCTCACCCTGTGAATGAATCCTTTGTGCTTGTTGTGCACCAAGTACAAAATGTGGTACCCAGGAATTTGGCTGCAGAATTGTCTGCTGTGGAGAAAGACGCAAATAATATATCCCAGATGGTTTCTGAACCACAGAAAGCTGATGATCTTTTAGTTGCTGAAACGGAAGAATGTAGAGCCCTTTTGCTTCAGCTCCTAGCTGAAGATGTGGCGTTAGCTGCAGCTGGTGATTTCTCTGCATTGGTTTCTTCACTGCCTCATACTACAGTTGTTGAAGTGTCAGGCCATGGTCTGGGTCACACTTTTTTTTTTTTTTAACCAGGAGAAACGCACTAAGCTGAAAGCTTGTTTACAGGTGTGACCTGGGAGCACAAGGAAGTTAAGTGATTTGCTCAGGGTCACACAGTATGCAAGTGAGGGCTGTGGGATTCAAACTCGGTTCTCCAGGTTTGCAGCTCAGGGCCTTAAACCACAGCACTATACTGCATCCTAGACATTGATCTGAAAGAGTCAGAACACCAGCTAGATCGAAGCACAGCATTGTCAGAGAATCAATTAGGACTTCAGAAGGGCTATCTGGCACCAAAACTGTCACATACTGCCTCCTGGTCTGTTGAACGGCTCTTGGTGTTGCAGGGTGGTTCTAGGGACTTGATGGGCAATAGTTATCTGGAGAACCCCCGAAAGTCTTGTATATTACTGCACTGGGAAAACAGGTAAGCCCAAAGCCTAAACCTGTTTCACAGCTGGTGTGCAAACCAGGATGGAATGCAGTAGCTGGGAGAAGACCTGGGACTGCAGGAGTGTGACGTAAGTAAGCATCCCAGCTGCATACTGTGCATGTTCATGCTGGGAATGAGACTGCTAGGAGAGCTCCAGTTAAACAAGATGCACTTTCCCCTGCTTCGGTTGTTTCTCTCCAAATTACTACTCTAAATAACACTGCTGGTAATGGTCAAGGCTCAGTGCATTTGGCAATGAAAGTGTTTGGCGACCGGGTTATTCAACAGTTTTGGTCCCGAAGGCACTGGTGTAGATGCTTTTCAAGAGACTTCTCCTAAGACATTTGCTGAAAAACTAGTTATACTGCCCTCTGTACCAAATTCTGCACCAGAGGGCTTGCCATTATTTTGGTGGAGACTGCAGATTTGCCAGCACAAGACGGCCTTCCTCGGCCACTGGGGGAAGGGAGCGTCAGGGCCAAGGATCTGCCACAACCTACGGAGACTATGGAACAGGACAGGTCCAGGTTGGTGGAGGTTCTACAATGAGCTGAGACAGTTTTTCCTTCACTGCCACCCTTGCCCCCATATAAGCAGCAGGGTTAAAAAGGGATCACAGGAGAAAACTGCTGAGGGACCAAAGAAGGCAGAGGGTAACCTCCCCTTTTCAGAATTTTTTTTAGCATCAGCAGAACCAGCACAGAGAGAGAATGCCATCAGGTTGAGATATGTGTGTGTGTGTGTGTATGCGTGTGTTGTGGATGAAGTTAATACCCTCCCGATGGAACGTATGTAATTAGATCTTTGATCAAGGACTCAATGTCTTTTGCTGCCTCTGATTTGTACACTCATACACTTTTCAAATGAAGAGTTGTGCAACATTAGTGTTGGAATCTCTAAGTATCTGGACAGGTTCTGGGCACAATATACCATTCTAAAGGACACGTCCCTCTGACTTAGCCTGCAGTCAAAGTGGTGACTATCTTGTTTTACAACAAAATGGGTGAGTGTCTCAGATATAACCCACTGGTTGAAGCAGATGTGCAAGGTTTTGGATGTACCTGCCCCAGTTCTGGACAGTGAAAAGGCCTGGACAGGGGGGTGGAGGTTTAGGGTAAGGTTGCATTACTGAGGGTCTGGTTTCCTTCATCTCCCCAATAGATTTTATCTGGGTAAAGACAGAGGGATTAGTCTTTACCAGGGACAACCATGGCCTTGTTTCAAGTGTGGGTCTCATCTCACATTAGCAATGCCTGTGATCAACAAAGATGCAGTATGTACTTTCCTTTTGGGCATCGTAATTCTATCTGCCCAAACCCATTTAAATGTAATCTTTGTGAGGAGCAGGGTCAGTCTTTTCAAAACTGTCCCATGGCCTCCCACAACAGAGATAATGATCACAATCAGAAGCACCTGACTGGCAAAGTACAACAGGCCAGGCCACCTTGGCACCCTGCAGATTTGTCAGTCATTCCTCAAGTCAATCACGTTCGAAACAGGCACTGGGTCCTCATGCCTCCATGTCAGATCCAATGGTTTTGCAACAGCAAACTCATCCAGCTGATCTGCAGGAGGCAGAGGAGGAGGATGCAGAGATGGATTTTGAACCCCATGTACAAGAACAGCCCCAGAGTGTAGCTCTGACAGATACAGTTCCAGACCCTACTCCGGAAGGGAACACTCCTGCCTTGGTCCTTGACAAACTGGAGATGCCCCCACCTCCACCCCCCTGCCTCCCACTTCAATGGCAGCTTCAACTTCTGCCCCCCAACCCCTGGGGATGTGGAGCAGATACCTGCGCCTTGAAAAAAGAGGGGAAAGAGCCACAAGTCAAAAGTAATCAAAAGCACTCCAATCCCAGTTCAAAACAGGTTCTCACCCCTGAGAAGTGGGAAATAGTGTGTGGGGGGTGGGGGGGAAGGATGAAGACTCTGAGGTTTCCTCGGTTGCCTCACAGAAGGAAGTTCCCTTGACCAAAAGGACTCTCAGTCAGAGGTGTCTTCCTCTAAGCAAAGGAGGAATATGACAATATTACAGTCCTTAAGCTTTTGAGGGAACTCTTTCGGATGTGGCTTCAAGGATTGCTACTACTACTTGGAGTTATGCATGCCTTTATAGTGGTCACACTTAATGTGAGCAGCATTAAGATGAGGCAGAAGTGTCTCACTACCCTTTTTACTCTGCAGCGAGGACCTGGAGATATTACACTTTTACAGGACCCAAGCATAAAAACTAAGATAGAAACTCTAGAGCTCAGAAACAACGGACAGTGGGGTCTTCTTTCTGGTCTCCCAGGGAGGATTTGTACGATTTGGTGGGTTTTTTGTTTCGGGGTTTGGGTTGGCAGATTACTAGATTAGTTAAAAGTTTTTCCTAGGGAGGGTTTTGATGGTGGATGTTACTCAGAGGGAGCAGAAGCTATGGATTTTCAGTGTGTATGCCCCTCAAACCAAAGCTAAGAGGGTAGATTCAGATTTGTTTAAGAAAATCCAACCATATCTTTATACCTCTAGGATGGTAATCTTAGGGCGCGATTTTAGTTGCCCTCTCCCACAGGGGTAAGAATTGCTGCCGATAAAGAAGGTGTACTGTGACACTAATTTTCTGGTTGACAATGGCTTTCCCGGCAGGCCTACAGGATTCTTACCGTACACTGCACAAATCTGATGGTCACACTTATGTGAGAGGATCCATCACTACTGGGACAAATCATGTTTTTCTGTCCCAGTACCTTTCTGTTTTGAATACAAAAAATGAAAATTACGTACCTACCGTAATTATGATCTTTCTGTGTATCTTCACCATTCATAACATATGGGTACTGGCCGGAGATCAGGACCCCGTGGGAGTTTTTTTTTTTTTTAAAGAGGATAGGCGGAGCCGACACAGCATCGGCGCTGCCCTCGAGGCCGACGTGACTGCATGCCGCCCGAGGGCTGGCGTCATGGCTGTGGCCGACCACTGCCTACCAGTTCTTCGCCTCCCGCCGAGGTTGTCTCGTGGAAGCTGTCAGAGAAGAATTTTAGGCCTTTCAGCCTACGCTTCAGTCCGCCGGTAACTTACTAGTTCTGGGTTCTGCCTCCACCGACGCCGCCGTAAGATCTTTCCTTTTTATTTGAGTCCGCTTGGTGTTTTTTCCGTAGGTCATGTCTCGTCGGGGGCAAAGTTTTCTAGGCGGTCGCCTCTATGCGCCGGTGCCCGTAAGGCCAATATTCCGCTACCGACCAGCATGACTGGTGTCTCATGGTCTTGGCCTCCGCTTTCATACTTGGATTCGTATGATGCTCTGCTTTCTCCATGGACTGGGCCAAGGCCTCGAACAGCGTGCATTGAAAGTGGGCAAGCTCCACAACTTTTGGGGGTAGGGGTTCGACTGGCCGGGCCAAGCCGTGCTCTCTCGGCCTTCCTCCGGTCCCTTCCAGTTCTATACGGATCGAGGAGGAGGGAGCCTCGGCTACTTGCAGCCTGGCCATTGCCGAGGCTCCTCCCGCAGTGCAGGAGGCCCGTCCCCTCATCCCCACCCCGGTAAGGATTTTTGATGCCTGAATTCCTCCCTGCTGGATGACATTCAGATAAAAAAGAAATGGCTGAACATGTGGCAAGCCCATCTGTCTGCTGTGCTTATGAGAGTATAGTTGACTTGGGAGGACTCCAAGAAAGAGTCAACATTTTTTTTGTCCAGGCACGCTCACGTAAGTCTAATATTTCATACAAGAAATACCTTAGCCTCCAGGCCCAATTATGTCGCTTAGTAGACCTAGCCAGCAGAAAATGGGGGGACTATACATGAAAATTATGTACTCACCGTAATTCTGGATCTTCTAGGAGTATCTTCACCATTATTTCACACTAAAGGGTCTTAGCCAGAGGTGACAGGATCCTGCAGGAGCAAGAACTTTTCAGGAGGACTGGCACCAAGGCAAGCTATGCACATATGCGGCACCGAGAGACCGACTTGCAGTGTCAGGCTCATCTCAGCACCAGGCCTCAAACCCCTCGGTACCTTTTTAGCCAAGAAGGTGCAGCATAACCTAATACTTAAGCACTAAACATAAGAACATAAGATAGCCCTGCTGACCCATAAAAGAAGGGTCAACAAATTGGTAACACAGTGTCTTCACATCCCAAACCAAGAACAAAGGGTGAAGACCAATAAACAGACTGGAGTAAGCCCAAGGGATGGCAGAGGGCAAGTGAATTAATGAAGACATTCCTAGAAGATCAAAAATTACAGTGAGTACGTAATATATCTTTCTGGAAGATCAAGAATTATGGTGAGTACGTAATATATCTTTCTGGAATCAGTCTTCACCACTGATTTACACTAGTGGGTCAGCGTACCAAGCTCCGACAAAATCCACTAGACTAGGAAGGCAGTAACCAATGGTTCACTTGGACAGAAGTCCATACAAGATTGTCCTGCCACAAGTGGCATGCTGCCTGGCATGGACATTCTTGATACAGTTCTTAACAAAAGCGTGCGCTATGTTCTAAGTTGCAGCTCTGCAAATATCACCAATAGGCAGAGACTGAAGATCTGCCAGGGATGTGGCAACTACTCTAGTGCTATGGGCACGTATCTAACTTTCCAGCTTGACCTGCCCCATGGCACAGCAGTGGCATAGATAGCTCAAAATCCAGGCAGAAGTGCACTTGACTGTAACAGGCTATCCCTTCCAAATGAGATCGAAGGAGACAAGAGCTGTCTGGATTGTCTGAAGTCCTTAGTCCTGTCCAGGTAAAACGTAAGGACCCTCTTAACATCCAGAGAATGCAAACGGCTTTCTCCTTCATTTTGGGAGTTAGTAAAGTAGGCAGGTAGCACAAGTGGCTGATTCTGATGGAACGCCGACACACCTTGGAAGGAACTTAGGATATGTGTGGACAACTACCATGACCTTGTGGAAAAAAGTATATGGGGGCTCTGTGAACAAGGCATGGATTTCTGACACTCTGTGAGCACTCCTGTTGATCATAATATGCTCTGTGTTAGGTTAAAATCTTTGGGGTTTTCACCCAATGCTGTTTCTTGGTTTGAGGATTATTTAACTGATCGAGCTCTATCTGTGGTAATTTCCTCAGTGTTGTCTAGCGTGAGTACAACAGGGGTTGTGACAGGGGTGTGCCTCAGGGGGTCAATTTTATTTACTGTGTTTATTAATTCCCTTCCTTGCTGTTCTTAAAAATTGCCAATCTTTGCTTTATGCCGATGTTCTTATTCATTTTCCTCAGCTAAAGAACAATCTAAATTGATTAAAGATCTTCAGTATGACTTTTTTCTTGTCCATAATTGGTTCTCTGAAAATCTTCAATGATTTTTGGTTCACGTGTTAAGTTAACTGATTGTCCTTCACATAAATGATATGATAATCAAGGCAACTTAATTGAACAAGTAACTCAGTTCAAATATCTTGGTGTTATTTTGGATCCTTTGTTTTCTTTTTCTGACCACATTAAATTTGTTTGCAGTAATATTAATCAAAAACTCAGAATTTTGTAGAAGTTGAAAAATTTATTTTCCTTTGAATCTTGTAAAGCCATAACTATTGGTTTACTTTTGCCCCATTTTGATTATGTATCTAATCTTTTTATCATCTTGGTTTTACTGAGGTACAAAATCTTTCTGTTGTTTATAACAACATTTGCCGTTTTGTTTTATTGGCTCCTGTATGTACTCATCACTGTCAATTGTATTCTCAGCTTGGTTGGTCATCTCCAATTCACTGTACACAGTATTTATTTGGTTGTTTGATTTTTAAAAATGTTCTTTGCTCTGCTTCTCCCCCTTTTTGATCCTCTTTTAGTTAGAGATTTGTTACCTAGTTTGAGGTCTGCCAGTGGGGTTGTACTTAATGAAGGGTTTTGTAAAACCAGAGCTGGATTAAGTGCTTTTACTGCAGCTGTTCCACATTTCTGGAATAGCTTGCCTGACTTTTTATGTGTTGGTTGCTCCTTACAAGTTTTTAAAAAAATGTCTGAAGTTATATTTAATTGATCTATGTATTTGTAATTGTTACTTAATGTTTATTTTATGTTTTGTATGTTCTGTGTTGCATAATCTGTCCAGGCTGAGCCTGAAAAGGACCCTTGGTCCAGCACTCTTACCTAGTTAACAAACTACATAAATAAATAAATGGACACTAGAAAAGCTACTTTCCAAGTTAAAAACTTTAGCTCACAGCATGCAAGGGGCTCAAAAGGCTTGCAGGTAAGCATGTCCAGCACAAGGTTGATATCCAAGGTAACCACCAGCTTCCGGATGGGAGGTCTTGTGTGCAAAATGCTCGTAAGGAACTTCCTGAACAGTGGCAGCTGTGCCAGGCAGAAGGTACTGACGGGCTTGTGGTATGCATAAACAGCACACAAGTGAATCCTAACTGTGGAATATTGTCAGCCAGCAACAGAAAGGTCCCATACTCCAGAACCTTGTCAGGAGGGCACCCGAAAGGGGTCCATGTGGGTTTTGGAACAGCATATGGAAAATCTTTTCCATTTGACTGTATAAGTCTTCCTAGTGGAAGGTTTACAAGTAGTGAAAAGTATTTCAATGACCTTCTGAGATACTGTGCACCTGTTCACTTCTATCTCTTCACGAGCCACACCTTAAGGTGAAAGGAGTGAAGGTGGGGATGGACAAGGTGACCCTGAGTCAGAAGTCCATCCTGAGAGGAAGAATCCCTGAGTTTGCTGACTGACAGTCTCTTCAGCAGAGGAAATCATATCTGTCAAGGTCAGCAGAGAACAGCCAGTATCATATTGCCACCGTGCACCTCCGGTTTGTGCAATACCCTCTGCATCAGAGTAACTGGTGGGAACGCATACAGAAACACATTTTACCATTGCAGTCTAATGCATCCTGACAGAAAATGCCATGTCCTGGATGTCTGGACAAGAATTGAGGCAGATCTGAGGTGGCCCACTTGTTGAACAGCAATCTCACGATGTCTGGAGCTAATGACCACTCATGAGGATCAACCTGTGTTTGACTGAGCTCGTATGCCAGAGCATGGAGTTCTGGCAGATGGAAGTCTTGGAGCAGGATCCCCTACTCCAGGCACCCTGTCTTGTTTGGCACAAGGAAGAAATGGCGTAATATCCCCTTCACCTGTGACTTGGAGGTACTGCCTGAATTGTTCTCTTTTGCAAGAGTGATTGGATTTCTGCCCTTATGAGGGCTGCGTGGGATGGGGAGCAGTGAGTGGGAACTGGTGGGTTTTCCGGTGGAATCTGTGTGAACTCCAGTGCATACATTCTTTCTAGTATCTGGAGGACCCCCTGATCCATGGTAATACTGGACCATCCTCTGAGGCAGAGGGAGAATCTCCATCCTACTGCCTCCCCCTGAAACTCCACCAGAGGTGGTGGCGCAGGCTGGGAGTCATGCCGAGGCGGAGGGGGTAGGCAAAGGAGCTCTGGCATTTTTCACATTTTTGGGACCTTGGGTGCCTGAGGGCAGGGGAGGGCCCCCTTCTCTTAAAACCCCCTTTAGGTTCCTAACACCTTCTCTGTTGGCCCTGGTTCTTGGCGAAAGTGGTGGCGTCTGGTAGTAGGTGGATCCGATCTATACATTTGGTGTACGTCGGAAACTGTCTTACCAGAATCCTGTAGCCTGGTGATCAGTTTTTCGGTGTCTGGGCTGAAGAGAACTGACCAATGAAAGGGTACATCCAAGATTGCATCCTGCAGATCCTGCCGGAATCCTGATACCCTCAGCCAGGCATGGCATCTCATACAGACTCCAGTGGCAGCTACCCTTCTGGCCGTATCTGTGGAGTCATATGAACTCCTCACGATGTGCTTGCCTACATCGATGTCGGACTGAATCAATCAATCTTTATTTAACCAGGGTAAAGCACCTTTGAGCAAGCTCATTTACAAGGCAGCCCTGGGGGCACACAAATGGGTAAGGCAGAACATATATTATATACAACAGTGCACAACTAATTATGGATAATTGGCATGGTAGATACAAAGCGTACAGTGAGCACAGTACGTCAGAGGAGGTAACAATAAGAACATAAATCAAAAAAGACAAGGAATTCAGTCTACAGCCATAAGGACAACAATAGCACAACACAAAGAAATCACAGTATGTCACCAAGGCAAACAGCAGGTACATAGGTCATGGCAAAAAGGCAATTTAGCTTACTGGGGTGATGGCATTAGTAGGAGAGAACACAGGTGGAGGAAGAGAAGGTAAACATAAGGATACATATTGGAGGAGACGTAGTTAGAATAGGAGAAGTGCTGGAATGGCCATAAGTAAGAGCTTAGGTTGAGCAGGGGGCATGGGTTAGGAAGACCTGGTGATTAGTGATAGCAGCTGTAAGACTCCTGAAGGGCCTGACTCAGGTGACTCTTGAAAGAGTATAAGCTGGAAAGACAGGAGATTTTTAAGGTTTTTTGGGTAGCGTCCCAGAGGGCAGGGAGATAATGGCTGATGGAGGATGCACTAAAACAGGTTCTGACTCTAGGGATATCAAGCTGGATGTCTGTGTATTTTTTAAGGGAATAGACCCCCTTGGGGATAGAAAAAAGGTCAGAGATGTATTTTGGTAACCTGTTCGTCAGGGCTCTGAATGTCCAAAGACCCGCGCTATTTGCTCTCCTAGCTTTTAGGGACTGCCAACCAATTTGCGAGTATAGAGCACAATGGTGTGTATTATATAGTGCACAAGTAATAAATCTGATAGCCCTGTGGTACAGCGTGTCTAGCTTAGGGAGGGAGGCTAGGTGGCAATGGCTGTAGAGAAAGTTTGCATAGTCTAGCAGGGAAGGAAAGTGGTTTGCACCAGTCTTAATTTGACTTCTAATGTGAGCAGGTGCTTGACGCGATAGAAAAGTCCTAACCTTTGCTTCAACTTTTTTAGTCAGTTCATTCAAGTGCACAGCAAAGGACAGCTTGTTGTCTAACCAGAATCCCAGGTACCTAAATGTCTCTACCACTTCTAGCAATTCTCTTAACAAGGTCAGAATATACACGTTACTAACCTGTAACAGGAGTTCTAGGAGTGGTATATGTTGTTCATCCACATTATCTGACAGATACCTTGCCGCTTTAAAATGGGCCAGAAAGTCTTCAAGCTGGCTCCTCCCACCCACCCGGGTGATGAAACTCTTGGCTCCGCCCCATGACACCAGATCTAGCCCGCTGGAAGCCAGGTTGTGCACCGAAGCTAGAGAGGTCGGGTGGGTCCGTGTGGATGAACAACATATACTACTCCTAAAACTCTTGTTACAGGTGAGTAACCTGCATTTCAAGGGGCGTGGATATATTGTTCTATCCACACAGTCTGGCAGAATCCTAGCAGTTCTCCGAGAGGAGGGGAGGCAAGGTACACATCCCCTACTTAAGGAACAGGGACTAGAGAACTGAGGTTCCAAAACCAGCATCCCGGCGTGACTCAAGGTCGATGTGGTAATGGGAAATGAAGGTGTGTGCTGACTTCCAGGTAGCAGCCCTGCAGATTTCCTGGATAGGGATGTCCCTGGAAACATCCATCGACGCAGTGGTATGACGGGTGGAATGAGCCCTAAGCCCTACGGGAGGGTCCCTACCCGCCAACCTACAGCAGAGAACAATGCAGGAAGTGATCCACCTGCCAATCATCCACTTTGCGGCAGGTCTGCCAGGTGCGGCTTCAGCGTAGGTGACAAATAGCTGGCGAACCTCTCCCTGAACTTCCGCCGTACGCTCTTTGTAGTAAGGGAGTGCTCTTCTCAGGTCCCAAGTTTGGAGCCTGTACTCGGCCTCCGAGGTGTGACTAGGGTAGAACACCGGCAGAGTCAACACCTGGTTCAGGTGAAACTCCGACATCACCTTCGGGAGAAATTTCGGGTGGGGGCGCAGGACAACCTTGTCCCTGTGAAAGACCAGGTAGGGAGCTTCGATGGAAAGCACCTGGAGCTTCCCAATCCTTATGGCTGACATGACAGCCACCAAGAAGGTGGTCTTCCATGACAGGTGAGAGATGTCACACCTGTGCATTGGTTCAAATGGCTTGCCCATGAGCTTGGCCAATACAAGCAGTAAATCCCACAAAGGTGGTGGTTCACACACCGGAGGGGATATGTAATCTAGGCCTTTGAAAAAGCGCCAGACCACCTTCTCCTGCGCAACCAACTGCTTGGTGGGCCATGCCCAGTAAGCAGAGATTGCTGCCAGGTGCACCTTGAGGGTCATTGACCAAAGCCCCTGCTGGGAAAGGGACCAAAGTTAGTCCAGAATGCTAGCCAGCGGACAGGACGAGGGGTCCAACCTCTTGCCCTAACACCAAATGGAGAATCTCTTCCATTTGAAAGCATAGCATTTTCTGGTCGACTCCTTGTGGGATGCCTCAATGACGTTGAGGACCTCGTCGGAAAAACCCAAGGCCTGGAACTCTAGCCGCTCAGGAACCAGGCCGTCAGGTGCATGGATTGAAGGTCTGGATGAAGTCCCTTCCCCTCGTTGATGGAGAGCAGGTCCGGGCGGGCTGGAAGCTGCCTCAGGAGCCTGGAGCTGAGGCTGAGAAGATCTGGATACCAGAACTGGTGAGGCCAGTCTGGGGCTACCAGGGTCACCTGCGCCTTGTCCTTCCTGATCTTGAGGAGCACCTTGTGGATCAAGGGCAGAGGAGGAAAGGCATAGAAGAGGCCCTGGGCCCACTGCCTGGAGAAGGCATCCCCCTGCAGCAAGCCCTGCTGAGGGGGGCGGGCGTGGTACAGCCTCAGCTTGGCAGTCTCCCTGGAGGCAAACAGGTCGACCTCAGGTGTGCCCCAGTCAGAGAACAGGTCTTGTACTATCTGCGGCAGGAGAGACCACTCGTGAGATGCATCGCCTATCCGGCTGAGGGCCCTGGCAGACTGTTCGAGGCTCCTGCCACGTGAATGGCTAGGAGATCCGCCTCCAGGCTGAGCACAACAGACCAAATGCGAATAGCTTCCTTGCACAGAGGTAAGTAGTGTGTCCTGCCCTGTCTATTGAGATAGTACATGGTCATGGTGTTGTCCGTCTGGACCTGGACCACTTGACCCCAAACAAATGGAGCAAAGGCGGTCAGGGCTAGCTGGACTGCTCTGGGCTCCAGCAGGTTGATGTGCCATTGGGACTCCTGAGGGGACCAGAGTCCATGGGCTCTGTGCTCTCCCAGATGGGCACCCCAACCCATCAGAGAAGCATCGGTCGTCAGGATGACCGTAGGCTCAGGGCGGACGAACAGGATTCCCACCCACAGATGAGCTGGGACGAGCCACCACTGCAGGCTGTCCCACATCTCCTGGGTCACAGAGCCTGGCTGGTCCAGATGAAAAAATTGCTCACCTGTAGTAATCTTGTTTCTTCCCAGGGACCCACTAATATTATTACTCTTTGCAGTGCTCCTTTAAGCCAGCACTGCCCCGGAGCCAAATAGAATGCTATGCTAATTATGGAATGTTTGGCTCATGCATTCATTTTCAAATTGCCCTATTCTGCCTGCATTCTACCTCAGATTTCTGTGAAGCCTGCAAAGAGGCCGTAATATATAGAATAATTAACAATTAGAATGCTAATGGCCAACAGGGCCACGTAAAAAGAAATAATAGACCCAGAAAAGGCCAATAAAAACACAGTAATAGAATGAGTCCCCTTTTCTGAGCCAGATATACCCTTAGAAAAGAACTTACCAGCTAAGTATTATAAAATGTGCCAGCAGATGACATACCCATCATACTGAGAAACATCTCAGCTGTATAGAGTATTTTTCTGTGATTCTAAAGGAGGATCATGGGAGTATTATTAGTGATCCCTGGGAAGAAAAGATTACTAGAAGTGAGTAGTTTTTTCCCTAACCCCAGGAACTACTCAATACTATTACCTTTGCAGACTATGTAGCAGTACCACTAGGAGGTGGGCAGAATCTATTTAGGAAAAAGACTCTGCAAGACAGCTTTTCCAAAACTGGCATCACTCCTGGCCTGAATATCTAGGCTGTAGTGTTTTGTAAAGGTGTGGACTGACCTCCAGGTAGCTGCTTTACAAATGTCCAACAGAGGGACCTCTCTGGCAGCTGCAATGTTGGCAGCTGTGCCCCTTGTGGAATGTGCCCAAAGACATGAAGTAGCTACCTTGCCCACCTTTGAATAGCAGAACTGAATACACTGGACTATCCACCGAGATATAGTTCTCTTTGAAGCAGGAGATCCCTTACCTACTTCCCCATAGGTGAGGAACAGTTGCTGTCTATCCTGCCTATGATCCTTAGTGTTGGCTATATACTGTAATAGCTCAATGCTCTCTTCACATCCAAGCTATGCAACCTACGCTCACCAGAGCTAGAGTGTGCAGTAAAAACACTGGTAAGGTGATGGACTGGTTCAGATGAAAGTCAGAAACTACTCTGGGAAGGAACTTTCTATTAGTTCTCAACACTACCTTATCATTGTGGAAAGAAATATAGTCCTTTTCCACACATAGGGACTGTAACTCACTTATCTTCCTAGCAGAGGTAAGTGCTACTAGGAAAACTACCTTCCAGGTAAGAAATTTGAGCTCTGCAGAAGCTAAGAGTTCAAATGGCGGAAGCATAAGCTGGGCAATACAAATGTTAAGGTCCCAAGCTGGCACTGGTTCCCTATGAGGGAGAAAAAGATGTAAAAGGCCCTTAAAGAACCTTCTAAATATGGTATTCAAAGCTAGGGATATCTCTTTTCCTACTGAGAGATAAGCTGAAAGTGAAGCCAGATGAACCTTCAGAGTTGAGTGCTGCAATCCCAAGGAATGCAGATTAAGACAAACAATCTAGGGGGGTTGGAATGCCAGCCTGTGCTGGGATTACGCCCTTGTCTGTACACCAAATAGAAAATCTTTTCCATTTTGAGGCACAAGTTTTCTTAGTAGAAAGTTTTCTGTAACTATTAAGGACTTCTAAAACTGCTTGTGAGTATTGGGAATCTAAATACTCTAAGTCCTCAAGAGCCAAGCTTTGAGTCTGAGAGACCTGAGATTGGGATACACCACTCTGCCTTGAAAAGAAGTCAGTAGATTGTACCTCTGAGGGAGGTAGATCGGTTTGCTGACTGACACTGAGAGCAACAGGGTGTACCATAGCTGTCTTGGCCAGTCTGGGGCTATCAGAATCATCGAAGCTGGTTGCGACCTGAGCTTGATGAGTACTCGGACAATCAGAGGAAAAGGATGGAAGGCATAAAGGTACCTGCCTGCCCAATCGAGAATCAGGGCGTCCACGGTAACAGTCCCCTTCACGGGAGCCCTGCAGCAACAGAGGGGTAAGTGGTGATCCTGGTGGGATGCAAAGAGATCCATTTCTGGGGTTCCCCATCGTCTGAATAGGACCTGCACCACTTGGCTGTTCAGTGCCCATTCGTTGTGGGCCTAGTTTATCCTGCTCAAAGCATCTGCCAGGGTATTGTCCTTTCCTGGCAGATGAATTTGTTGTATGGAGACATTTAGAGAGTAAACTAGGCTCCATATTTTAATTGCTTCTGTGCACAGTGGAGTGGATCTTGCCCCTCCTTGGTTGTTGATATAGTACACTATGGTGGTATTGTCTGTTCTGATCTGAACCACTTTTCCCTTTATAAAATGAGTGAAGGCCTGAAGGTCCAGGTAAACTGCTCATAACTCCAAGAGATTTACGTGCAGAAGGGACTCTGCACTGTTCCAGGAGCCGTGAACTGTGTGATCTCCAAGGTGGGCACCCCATCCTAGAAGGGAGGCAGCCATTGTGAGCATTAAGGAAGGGGACTCTTGCTGGAAAGGCACCCCTTCCCTTAGGTTGTCTGGATCCCTCCACCACTGGGCCTGTAGAAGAATTCTTGTTACAGGGACTAGTTTTGAAAGTGGATCTTGCCACTGGGACCAATGGACCCTGAGATGAAACTGAATGTCCCTCATTTGGAATCTGGCACCTACGACTGTGCTTGTTGCTGAAGCCATGTGGCCTAAAAGCTGTAGAAACTGAGATGCTGGTTTTGGCCTGCAACAGGACGAATGAGCTTGCCAGAAGCTGGATAGCCTGTATCCTTTCCAAAGGTAGAAAAGCCTTTCCCAGAATTGTATTGAGTTCTGTCCCTATGAACTGCAATACTTGGACTGGGGTGAGAACTGACTTTTTGGCATTTAGAAGAAACCCCAGGGAGGAGAGAACACCTTGATGTAGCAGTAAGTGTTCTGACACTTGTTGGTATTTTCCTACAATCAGCCAGTCATCCAGATATGGGAAAACTGTGACACCCAGCTTTCTGAGATGTGCCACTACCACTGCTATGCATTTGGTGAACACTCTTGGTGCAGAGGTAAGGCCGAAAGGAAGTGTTGAGAACTGGTAGTGGCCTGAGGGGAGAGTGAACCTGAGATATCTTCTGTGTGATTCTCTGACAGCGATGTGAAAATGTATGTCTTTTAAATCCAAAGAGGCTAGCCAGTCCCCTTTTTGTAGTGTTGGCAGGATTATTGCCACTGTAACCATTTTGAACTTGGGTTTCACCAAGTACTTGTTTAGATGTCTAAGGTCTATTATAGGCCGCCACTCTCCAGTCTTTTTTGTTGTTAGGAAATACCTAGAGTAGAACCCTTGCCCTCTTTGATTGTGTGGAACAGGTTTGACTGCTTTTGCCAGTAATACATTTTTTACCTCCTGTTCCAGCAGTTTTCTTTGTGAGGAAGGAACTGATGCAAAACGTTTTACCCTTGGAGGGGGAAGGGACTTGAAACAAAGGGAGAGAATCTAACCCACTATTTCCAGGACCCACCTGTCTGATGGCATTTTTGACCAGTCCTGGAAATAGTGGGAAAGTCTTCCCCCTACTGGATGTGGAAAGGTAGAATGAAGGGAACAGTCAGGGGTTCTGCTTTTGTTGTTGTTGAGGCTGGGTAGAATGAGACCCTCTGCAGGAGCCTCTTCTACCCCAGGCCCTATAAAACCCCATCTGCTGGGGTTGGTACTGTATCTGAGAAGCAGCTTGCACCTGAAAGAAAGGTCTCCTAAAGGTAGACCTGTCCCTGCCTCCCCTAGAATAAGAAGTGGAAGGAGAAGGTTTGCCTCTGGTGGAATTACTTCTGAAAGCACCCTTGTACTTGTCTACTTTTTTCATGTAGGCTTCAGTTTGGGGACCAAAAAGGGAATGACCCTCAACTGGGAAATACATTGCTTTGTTTTGGGTGTCCTGGGAGAGGATGGTAGCCCTCAGGCAGGCAAACCTTCTCATAATTATAGTACCAGCCATCCATCTGGCAGCAGTGTCGTTCGTGTCAGCTGCCATCTGGAATTGGTATTTGGAAGCCTCCAAACCCAATCTGGCTGTCTAGTAACTCCAAAACAGTGAGGGAGGGATTTGCCTCTGCATTATCCACCACAGACTGCCATAAAGCATTTTCGTAAAGGGCAGCATATGCCTGGTAAGTAGCTTGCCTGATAGCAAGATATGCTGAGAGGTACCCCCTCTTAGCCATACTGTCCACCCTTCTGGAGTCTTTTTCAGGTGGATGAGAAGACAAGGGGGTTTTGGCCTTCTCGCAGGTTGCCTGCTGAACAATGCCCTGATGATCTGGGTGACCGAATAAAAACTCAGCACCAGATCTCTTCAGTTGGTACTTTTTGTCACATTTTTTGTCAATAGATGTGACAGTTTGAGGAGCTTTTAAATTTCCAGAATGTCTTTTCTGAAAAATTTGTAAAGAGGAAGGAGAAGTTGTTTTGAGGGTGTTAGCCCCATTTGTTCCATATATTGAACCTCTTCTTCATCCTGCACTTCCTCAACTGTTTGGACGTCCAGTGTTTCCACCATTTTTGTAATGAAAGAAAAATGGGAGGAAAAATCCTCTGAGGGCCTGGGGGGACCAAAGTCTTGCTCTGGTGACACCTCAGGTTCTATTCCTTCCTCCTCCTCCTCATCATCATCACCACCCCCCATTATGGGAACAGGCACAAGATGGGTGGCAGCAGCTGTTTTATCAGCTGGAACAGTTAAAGGTTGCTTGGGGGGAGCAGGCCCTGCAGCACTTGTAACAAAGTCAGAGCTTGTGAAACATCAGCAGGAGAGGGAGTGTGTGTGAGCACCTGAGGGACCCCTTGAGGTGTTTCAGTCGGGGTGTCAGTGTGCTTACTTTTTCTTAGTTTTTTGACAGGCACCAGAGAGTCAGACAGCTGATTGCCTCTCTTACTAGAGCCTTCACCCTTATCAGGAGTGGATTTGGAGGCTCTACAAGGAATTGCCACATTTTAGAGGGGGTGGACTGGTCAGAGCCCAGGGAACCCTCTTAAAGTCTTCTCTTAAGCCTCTCCCTGTGCTTCTCGACAGTTTTTTCAGGGAAAGACTTGCAACTCTCACAATCCTCACTGAAATGCTTCACACCAAGAAAGAGCAGACAAAGGTCATGTTTGTCAGCCCTGGCAAATACCTCAGCACATTTAATACAATTCTTAAAACCTGTAGGTTCTGTGTTCGTTTTAGGTTTATCCGCCATTATAGAAAACAGGACTCAAAAACCGCTAAATAGAACAAGTTTTAATAATAAAGCGATCGGTTCAGAAACCGATAAATTTGAACAGAACCGTGGTTCTGAACGGTTCCGGAACTGAGAAAACTGCTAGGAGAAACAGAATAACTCGGTTCAATAGCAGTTAGACCAAGTAATTTTAAAAAAAAAAACAATTGGAAATATAAGAAACATTCTCCTATGAAATTAACAAAGGAGTCGGTCACCCCTCGGTTCCAAGGAACCAATAAAAAAACTAAAGAATTTAAATTATGAAGTAAAGACACTAACTAACAATAAGAATAAGGCAGTAATGAAAAAATAAGACAAAATACTTACATGTTTTATGATCTTATGCACAATTTAGACGATCTTGATAGAGAGAGATCTCCAGGGCGTCTAAACTTTGCAGCGGAGACAAGAAATCTGAGGTAGAATGCAGGCAGTTAGAATAGGGCAGTTTGAAAATGAATGCACGAGCTAAACATTCCATAATTAGCATGGCATTCTATTTGGCTCTGGGGCAGTGCTGGCTTAAAGGAGCACTGCAAAGAGTAATAATATTAGTGGATTCCTGGGGTTAGAAGACCTGAGCGCTGAGACCACTGGTGGGCCAGCCCCCACTTCAGGGGGCGCATATGCCAATGGGCCCAACGGACCACGGTGGTGCAAGTCGCCATGAGACCCAGAAGGCGCAGAAAGTCCTGGGCAGGGCACAATTGTCCAACCAGAAATGATTGGGCAAAGGAGGAAAGGACCTCGGCCCTGTCCGCTGGGAGCTGGGCTCTGGCTCGGAGAGAGTCGAGCTCCCCTCAATGAACTGAATCACCTTCGAGGGCACGAGTTCCAGCTTGGCCTTGTTGATGAGGAGGCCGAGTTGAGAGCAAGGCTGGAAGGCCAGATCTCTGGACCGCTCCACCTCCAACCTGGAAGGACCTGCTATCAGCCAGTCATCCAGGTAAGGGTAGACCCGGACCCCTGGGTGCCGCAGGAATGCTGCCACCACTGCGATGGATTTGGTGAAGACCCTGGGAGCTGACGAGAGGCCGAAGGGCATGGCCCGTAACTCATAGAGGGTTCCCTCTGCCTGAAAGCGGAGGAACCGCTGATGAGATGGACGGATTAGGACATGAAAGAACGTGTCCTGGAGGTCCAGGGAGCAGAACCACATGCCCTGCTCCAGTCATGGTATTATCTGAGCCAGGGTTACCATCCAAAAGGTGCGCAGCCTCAGGAACTTGTTCAGGTCATGCAGATCGAGAATGGGGCGCCAGCCCCACCATCCGTTTTGGAACCAGGAAGTACCTGGAAAGAAACCCTGGGCACAGAGGAGGATCCGCAACCTTGTTGACTATCCCCTTGCAGAGGAGCTGGTCAATGTCATCTTAAAGAGCTGACTGGGAGGCTGTGGACCCAGTAGCCCCGCCCCCCGCGAGGCGCGGGCTCGAAAGGGAGGGACCTGCCCGAACTCCAGAGGCAGGCCCCTGCTGACCACTTCCAGTACCCAGTGGTCCATGGCGATAGCGGACCAGGTGGAAAAGAAGTGGCTGAGCCGGCCCCCAATGAGGGGACCCAGGGGAGGTGAGACGAGGTTGGGGGCGGCACCCTGCAACCCGTCACTGGGCAGGCTTGGAGGAGGAGGAGCCGCCGGGGCCCTTCCCCTCAGGCTTCCTGACTGAGGAAGTGATGGTCTTAGCTCTAAGGCACAAAGTTTGAGCCTGCTGGCCCTGCTGCTGGGCAGGTCTTGCCGCAGGAGCGGAGGGATGAAAGGGCTTATGCTGCTGATAGCGGCCTTTGTCCTTCTGTGCAGATGTGACCGAATCTAGGGTGGAATTGGATTTTTCAATGCACTGGAGGTGGCCCTCCATACCGGGCCTGAAGAGGTCAGTGCCCAGAATGGGAACATCTGCGAGCTTGTGTTGGGTGTCTGCTGTGAAGGTCAAGATCTGCAACCAAGCCCTGCGGTGCATGGCCACTGTGGGTGCTACCGAACAGGCACAAGAGTCACCAATGTCCAGAGCCGTCTGGAGCTGCTGCTTTGCCACTGTCCTTCCCTGATCCCGGATCTGCTTGACCATGGTCTGGAGGTCAGCCGGGAGATGAGGGAGCACCTCATCCAGGGAGCCGAACAGGGCATGAGAGAAGTGTGCCATCTGTAACAGCCAAGGTGGCCTGGCGAAGGCCCAAAGAGGCGGCAGCGTACACCTTTCTCCCTGAGTAGTCCAATTTCTTGGACTCCTTATCTGGGGGCTTGTCCACATACCTCATGTTGCCCAAGCGCCTGAAGACAGAATCTGCCACCAAACCCTGGGCCGAGGGGTGCTCCGAGAACCCGGAGAGAGAGAGACAGTAGGGACAGGCGTGTTTGCGAGACCATCCTGGCCCGATGGCGGGCAGGAGGCTGGGCGCTGCCAGAGTTCTAACACTGGGCCCACAATGGCCTTAGCTACGGGAAAGGCCTCCGTGGGGGAGTCTCCCTCGTCCAGAATCTCCGTAAGGGGATATCTGGCCTGTTTCTGCTTGGGTTCGAGCAGATCCCGGTGGACTCTGAGATGAGCCGAAGGATACCGAGGAATGAGGTGGGGCTCTCGTCCACAGAAAGATCCCCCCCCGAGGAATCCAGGTCAACTGGATGGGAATGCAATGAGTCTTCGGACTCTGAAGAGTCCATGTACAGCTGGTGACCGCCTGAGCCACTCTCCACTCACCGAGGATGATCGGGGGTGAGAGGAACCGACAACCGATGGGGCAAACCTTGAGCCGACCGAGAATCCTTGGTCGGTGCCCCATTCTTCAGCTGGGGAGGTGGTGGTTCCACCACAATGGGCAGGACAGCCAGTATTGGCCGAGCCGTCGGCGCCAGGACCGGGCCCTCGACCAGGGAACCGGCAGCAGGAGTCGGCTTTGGCCGTTCAGATGACAGCCACTTAAATGCCAGTATGGAAGCCGGTGTCAGCTTGCTGCCAACCAAAAGAAGCTTTTGCCACATTAGATCCTCATAGCACCGAAGCAACTTGCGCCGGAGCCTCTCCTCAGCCAAGGAGGATGAGCTTTCCGCAATGTCAGGACCAAGACTGCCAATGTCAGTGGGATTTCCCCGAAGCAGAAGAGGACCGAGACCTCGACCGTCGGCAGGCCAAAGAAGGAGCGGGGGTAACCCACTGCCCCTCCGGTTCAGGGTCCTGGGCCAGGGACTTCGGCTCAATGGTTTGAGGCAAGTCCTCGGAGGGTACCGGAAGCACTGGTGTCTGAGAGAGACAGTTGTCGGCATCCTCGGTCAACAACCTGTTGGTGGGCTCGAGAAAAATCTCAGCCGCAACAACAGGCGTCTCGGCCGGCTGGTTTGACAGGGACACTATGAAACCAGTGGCCCGGGCCGCAACATCGACCGAAATTGATAGCCGACAGTCTGGAGAACGACATCTCTCCCACTCCCAAGAGCGTCGATGGTGGGTCTTACCTTTTTTCAGATCCTTCTTCCGGGACCGAGGGGTGTGAGACCCAGAAGGACTCTCCATTTTAGTCCAGAGGGACTGGCACAGCTCCCGATAGGAAGCCGTGTAAGAAGAGCCCAGTTGGAGCGGAATAAAGGCCGAAGTCGAAGAGGAGCTTGCCGTGGCCTGGGCCACCTCCTCCTTGAGGGCCGTGAGCTGTTCAAGCTGCTCCAGTTGTTCCACAGAGCTCGCCGCCGCGGACATCACCCAACGGGCCTCCTACGATTTGACCGGTGGGTACCATTTCTCCTGTCGCCCCAGCTGAAGTCGGGCAGCACGGTCTTCGAGCACCGACGGAGAAAAGGACAGACACATCTCACAAGCCTGCAGATCGTGGTCACGCATGAGGCGTGGGGGTCGGTGTGCGACATCTTCTGCCTACAGGGGCACCGGCGGAACCAGGGGACGGTCTTGTCCTCCATCGCAGCTGCGAGGGAAGAGGGTGAAGACTGAACTCGAACGAGTTTCAAAGTAAGTTTAGGAAAAAAATCCAAAGTTTTTAGAGCCAGGGCCCGCAAAACGCGAGAGCGCTAAGGAGGGAACCTGATGCTTCCAAGCGATAAGGAAGACCTGGCGTCATGGGGCGGAGCCAAGAGTTTCATCACCCGGGCGGGTGGGAGGAGCCAGCTTGAAGACTTTCCGGCCCATCTTAAAGTGGCAAGGTACCTGCCAGACAGTGTGGATAGAACAACATATCCACGCCCCTAGAACTGAGGTTTATGGGCTGTGGAAGGGAAGACAACTGGTGTGGCATGGGGGAGATGAGCATTGTTTTAGTTTTTTTTGCATTTAGTAATAATTTCAGATGCAGGAGGTTGCACTGGAGATGTCAAAGTCCTGTTGCAATGCAGTACAAGCGAGCTCCAGTGAGGGTCTAGCAACGTACATCACAGTGTCATCTGCAAAGAGATGGACACTTGCAGTGCTGATATTGGCATTTATATTATTAACATAAATGGCAAACAGTAGAGGCCCAAGGTTGGATCCTTGAGGAACACCTCTTTGTAAAATTCTTTTGGGGGAGGTATCTCCCTGAGCTTTCACTAGCTGTTTCCTGCCTACCGGGTAACTGTCAAACCATTTTTGGGCAGAGTCATGAAGCCTGATGCTGGATAACATGGTTAAGAGCAGGTCATGGTCTACAGTGTCGAATGCCTTGCTCAAATCCTTGGAATAGTGCACTGATGTGAGTTTTGGTATCCAGTGCGATTTGCCAGTCATTAATTACCTTGGCCAATGCAGACACGGTACTATATTTCGGCCTAAAGCCTGACTGGAGATGGTTAAGCAGATTGTTGTGTTCTAGGTAGTCTCTCAGTTGGGAATTAACTAATTTCTCGAGTTTGGAAAGCATGGGCAGTTGTGAGATGGGGTGATAACTGTTGAGGTCAGTAGGGTTCCCAGACTTGAATAAAGGGATGACATGGGCTACTTTCCATTGGCAGGGTAGGAGTCCTTGGGTTAGGGATAGGTTAAACAGGTGGGTGATGGGTGCTACCAGATAGTGGTAACTGAGTTTTAAAAAGAAGGGTTCGAGGAGATTTGCTCCTGCACTTTTTTGAGGGTCCAGAGCCAGGAGGTCGTCTTCGGTCTGTTTGTATGTTATAGTGCTAAAAGAAAAGGTTTATGCAGGGCTAGTCCAGCAGGGGGGAAGAGGGGTAGGGGTTTGGCTGATTACGCATACTATTTGCAGGAGAAGCATCAAAAGCTAAGGCAGCTGTTGCAAAGTAATTGTTTAGTTGGGTTAAAATTTCCTGTTTGTCTGTAAAGGTGCTATTGCCCTTGATAATCTTTGCAGGGCAAGAGGAGACCTGGCTATGCCCCTCGATGATTTTCAGGGTTTGCCAGAATTTGGATGCACTGTGTTTAGCGGAAGCCAATGCATTTGGAAGTACTCAGCCTTTGTGGCCCTAATGAGCTTTGTGCAGTGGTTCCTAGCTGTTCTAAAAGAAACCCAGACAGCAGGCAATTCGGTCTTCCATGCCTTCTTCCATAAGGCGTCTCTACTACGTAACTCAGACTTGAGTAGGGGGGTGAACCAGGAGCACTTTCTAGCTCTATACTTTACAAGGGGAACATGCCTATTGATGACTTCCATGACCAGATCCAAGAACAGACTGTAGGCCTCAGTGATGGAAGGGGCTATATAAAAGCCTTGCCACCTGATCGATGCTAGGTCAGTCAGGTATGCTGAGGGATTTAGCTTGCGCAGGTTTTGTTTGAGACAGAAAGAGGAAGGGTTGGAGGGCTTAATAGTAGTCCTCACACAGGTGATGGCCTTGTGGTCACTCAAGTCATTGTGGAAGACTCCAGTATATGCAAATATGTGTGGCTTGTTGACTAATATTAAGTTCAGGAGGAAACTGTTCTCAGTTTTTTTTTTTTACTAGGATGGGTGGCTTCCTGGATAAGCTGCGTGAGGTCGTGGGAATCACATAAGTCTTTGAGTGGCTTGGAACAAGAGGAATACCAGTCCAGGTTTAGGTCACCCAGAATAAGTGCTTCAGTGCTGGAAGCTTCCAGCAACCTCCTTAGGGTGAGAGAGCAGCTCAAGACCACCTGGTGGGGGGGGGGTGTCTGTAACAGCCAGTAATTTGGATAGATTCTTCAGAAGGCAACGTGAGCTTTAACATCAAGCTTTCAAATTCTTTGGGTACAGCTGTAGAGGCGTGTATGGCGGTTGTATATTTGTTCAATACATAGATAGCAAGTCCCTCTCCTCTAGTTAGCCTGTCCGTTCTGTATACGTTGTAGGAGAGAATGATGATGGAATGATCAGGCGTGGTCCCTTTTAGCCATGATTCGGAGATTACTAAAACATCAGGCTTGGTGTGACTGGCCCAAGCCTGGATGTAGTCGTATTTTTTTAGCAAACTGCAAGCATTAATATGCAGGAAGCTTAGCCCCTTTAGATTGAATAGGTCTGATGGGGCATCAAGACCACTAATTAAACTTCTTATTGAGAGGCGTTGCCCTCTTTTGTGGGAGTGGGGGGTTGAAGGTAGAGAACAAGGGGTGAGTAGCCGGTGGGCAACGGAAGCATAATAGGCCACCTGGACAGGGATACTCAATGGAGGGGAGGGATAAAGGTTTGCTAGTGATTTTTAGTGTGCATAACAAGGGTAAGGCTGGTGGTGGCTGTGGTATAGTGTGAGGGAAAAAGGGAGAGGTGTTGAAACTGTCAGGTATAGGATACTCAGTAGGAATGAAAGCAACAGCCAAGAACACCAATACTAGGATGGTGCAGTGAGAGAAGGTCACAGTATGCACTTTTGAGTGTTAGGGCAGTGACAAACAATAGAGCTAAAGGAGTATAGCACTCACGTCACCACAACAATATATATTGAAAATAAGAATGGAGACACGGCTTCCTTTAAGCTTGCGTGGGGCCACACCCAAATCAGCGATGGTGGGTGGGGATTGGGAGGAGTTACTGAGCATTTAATAAGAAATTTCCCTGAGAGCAGCAGCCATGCTGACTGGTCTCAAGAATGCAGGGCACAGTGCACAGAGAAGTGGCTCCTGCCTGTGATTGAAGGCTCCCCTCCATTTTCTGGCACAGTTGATGCAGATGCAGAGGCATCAATTTAAAAAAAAAAAAATAACAGGAAGGCAAGCCCGGTCTGAATCGTACCTTGCTTGTCTCTGGGGAAGGTGGGCGGCCAAGCCTTCTATAAGGAAGTGAGGAGCTGTGCCTGGAGGCAATGTGGACCCCTTGCTTGTCTCTGGGGAAGGCAGGCAGGCAAAGCCTTCTAGGAGGAGGTGAGGAGCTGTGCCCGGATGCAATGCAGACCCCTTGCTTGTCTCTGGGGAAGGCAGGTGGCAAAGCCTTCTTGGAGGAAGTGAGGAGCTGTGCCTGGAGGCAACATGGACCATAAGCTCCGATTTATTATCAGAATCTGGCTGAGCTTTAGCTAAGTCCATGGCCTTGTTCCATAATGACTTTTGGTACATAACCATACTGTATGTGTCAAGAAGTTCATTGACCTGACTGTGCAGGTGACCGAGGAATACACTTTTCTGCCCATTTGATCCAGCTTCTTAGACTAAGGGTCAGGAGGCTGTGAGCTCATATGCCTAGGTTGCTGTGCCCTACCATGAGCTGCGGTTAGCACCATAGAGTCTGCTTTGGGTTGTTCGCTCAAGTGAGGCTCCCCTTTTGGTGTCCGGTATAGGCGGTCTCCCTTCCTTGGGACAGCTGAAGTGATAGAGGAGTGCTTCCAGGCCAATTTTATGACATCCTGCAGTGGCTCTACTAGAGGAGGGATGACCAAGGGTTTTGGGTCATTTGCCCCTAGAAATTTCACCAAACGACGTTGTTCTTGGGTCAAGCTCCTCCGTGTCCCACTGATTAAGATATCTGATGTGCCTCATTATGTGCAAAAAGGAAGGATCATCTGAAGGAGACGTGGGAGAATTCTTCCTATGGTCCGGAGATGGCAGAGGGAGCTCATCCTCGAAAGAGTAACAGGAGGAAGAGTCCCCTGGATCTTCATCTGAGGACGAATGTGGATGTCCCCTAGATGAGGGTATGGATGACGGGTGTCGACCAAGGCAGCTAGGCGCTGGAGATCCCCAGTCGTCGTCCCCTGACAATGGGTGGTCGCGCGTCGGAGGTGGTCTGGGAGGCCTCTGAAGTGACGGCACTCGAGGCGGAGCTAGCAATGGGAGGCCCCTAGGGCTAGGAGACCACTCCCATGGTTTGGGTAGCAGGTCCCCTTTTATAGTGTTCCACCATGAGTTGAACAGAGCTCCTACCTCCACCAATGGGACGACAGGCTGTGCTGGCAGCAGGGTAGAGACGTTCGACGGCCCTGATGGCGGCCCTTGCAGTGCGTCAGGCATGGTCGTCCGGTCTACCGGCTGATTGCCATTTGGTGCCGGGACCAGAGGTTTTGGTGTAGAATCCCCCAGAGGTCAGACATCCGGCCCCTTAGGAGAAGGCGGTGACAGTGGGTTTGAACCTTGTTCAAGAGGTCCGGGCGTTCAGTCCTGAGGCGTATGCCCTGACACCTGGTCCTGCGGGGCAGACGGCCTTTTAGAAGGGGGTGTCTGGTCCGGCTCAGACATGGAATCAGAAGGCCCTGAGGTCTGGCTATACTCTGAAGTGGTCGATGCCTGCTCATGAGCTGGCCGGAGCTTCTGGCGGCGCTCAGAATCTTGCTGTCTGGTGGAGTCGCCCTACCTCTTCAACTTGTCGGATGACTCCAAGGCCTTACGGGTGGCAGACTCCAATCAACCGCCTGAAGAAGATGCCTGTCCTTCTGGCTTAGACCCTGGTGACTGCTTGTGGGGCCTTAAAGCCAGGGACACAGGGCAGATGAATGCCCATATTCAGAAGACTCCCTGCTGTGCAAATGGGAAGAGGAGGGAGTCATCTCGGCAGAAACCCCGGGAAGGGCTAACAAACCAGGGGGAACAGATTCTGACCTCCCACCGGAAGCAGAGGACTTGGAGGTCTGGTGGGGGTACCTAGGGCGGCATTCTGACCTGGCTCGATCCATGTCCATATGGTGGTGTTTCCCACCCGATTTCTTCTCTCTAGGGGGAGCAGTCCCTGGCTGAGGAAGAATAAGTGTGTCCTGAATGGGTCCTCTGCATGGCAGCCACTTGCTGCTCCAGGAGGTAAGCCTTCAGAGTTTTCAGGCGGCGGATTCAGGTCTTGTTATTAAACTTTTGGCAATGTGGGCAGTCATTTGGCTTGTGGCCCGGGCCCAAGCAGATAAGGCAGGCCAAATGGCCGTCTCTAGCTGGGATCTGCTTGCCGCACATGCACTTAAGATGTCTGCCATGAAGAGATGGAGAAGACATACACAAAAGGAAGAAGGCGAGGAGAAAAAGTTAAATGATCGATACTGCGCGAAGCGCAAAAATGGCAGTCGACTGCAAGAGAGGCATCCGTGGAGCCAATACTAGCGGGCCGACAATGGGAAAAGAACTGAGGTGGTGCCGGGGGACTGCCCCCTTTATACCACATGGGATGTCGGGGCCGGTCCCCCGCCTTGGACTGCTAGCTAGAAATTTTTCCATGGGGTCCTAGTGCCTGGCGGCATAGTCCTTATATGTGTTACCTGCTGCAAAAGCTCCCTCTCAAAGTAAGATCCAGCATTTAACAGTGGCAACCATTCACAAACTGTAAAACTGTTCATTATAACAGAACCACCCCATATTGTGGCGCAACAGGAAAGAAACGCAGGTAACTGTTCATGTCCATGGCTTCTCGGGTTCAGTCATATTGAAAAGAGGTGGAAATATATCAGCAGTCGCACAGGCCATTGTGCAAGTACAGTAAAAGTCATGAAGAGCTATCTAGCTAGTTGGGAGCAACATAAGTGTACTTGCAAGTTCCAATCGGGGACCTGGGACTAAAAGTTTGTAGCAGGGCCTGAATATCTTTCAGTGTGGCAGGGGATTGTGCCTTTCGGTTCTGCAGTAAGACTTCTTGGGATCCCAGAAAACAAATGGTAGAGGCGGCGAAATGCTGGGGTTTAACCACTGTAATCCCTCTAGACTGTAGATCCTCAATCACTGCTGCAACAGAATCACACAGAACAGGGCCCTCAGGAAATATGTGCAGCTTGGCCGGGAATGGGGTCTGGAAATAAAGCTTTTGAGCTCTTGGGCTGCAAAGACTGGGGCATACTTCTTCAGCAGCTCAAGGGGCTAGTCCTGGACCACACAAACCTGTACCCCTTCATAAAAAATTTCCTTCAGCTGCCAGAGACCAAGCAGAATTTATTTTGTGGCATAACTCTAGAACTGCAGAATAAAAGATTGGGGCGGTGCTGGCTGTTGTCCAGTGGTGATGCAAGAGCTCTGTGTGCCTTTTCCATGCCTAGAGGAAAGTCTCAGGGCAAATTACGGCAGGACCAAAACAACAGTCTCCAGTAACTGGTTAAGGTCTGTACCCTCCACTGTCTCCCCCACACCATAAAGCCTCAGTTTTTTGGTGTGCATGACCTTCAAGACTGTCACATTTGTTTTCCAAAGAATGGATTTTTTGGAAAGCCTCTACTAGCAGGCGGTCCATCCGATTGGCTCTCGTGTCCTGATCAGAAATCATGGTTTGCTGCTCAGCTGCAGTTTGCTTTAGCATAGCCATTTCAGAGCGAATGTCTGCAAAGTCTGCCTTAGTTTCTGTGTGAAATGCCCTTAATTTGTTTAAAATGAGGTCCAGCTTTTTCTTTTTCGGCAAGTATTTCGTAGGTTGGCTCATCTTTCTAGGAGAGAGGGCCTTGCTTGTGGAGTTATCTGTTTCCCATTCGCTAACATCTGCATTAAAATTTCCTGGAGTAAGTGTCAGTCTCTTCCTCATACATAATGTAGGCAGAAAAGTTATTTTGTTGAGGTTTTGTGAATGATTTGGGTCCTGTAGTTTGGAGGCAAGAGCAGAGCAAAAGACCAGCCCTCCATGTCTTGTGCAGAGGTCACCAGAAGTATACAAATTAGACATTTTAATTAACTTACAGTCAAAATGAAGAAAGTCCATCTCCATCCTCCACGGACGATACATGAAAATTACGTACCTACCGTAATTCTTGATCTTCTTGGACGAGTCTCCACCACTCATTCACACTATTGGGATCTGCGCCGGAGGCACTAGGACCCATTGGGAGCAAACTTTTTGCTGGAGAGTCGACACCAGAGATGGCGCCGCGAGGCACGGCACCGCAGCACTTAGCTCACGCTGGCAATGACTATCTCATGTCAATTCCTCCAGCCACCTCAGTACCTTTTACCAAGGAGGTGCAGCGCACTAACGTAAAGAGTAACTTAACCTTAAGACCGGACATAAGATAGTCCGCCACCTGTAAGAAGGGTCAACAGAAGTCTTCACGGCCTAAAGATTTGAGGGAGTGAAGATCAACACAGCGTGAGCTCGGGATGGAGGTGGGCGGAATGAGTGGTGGAGACTGGCCCAAGAAGATCAAGAATTACGGTAGGTACGTAATTTTCATATCTTCCTGGACATAAGTCTCCACCACTCATTCACACTATTGGGAGAGTACCGAGCTAATAATCCCCAAGAGGGCGGCAGGAAGACCAAGAGCTCACGCTTCTAGGACAGAAGTCCATTAAGGATAGTTCTGCCAAGCATGAATGTCGCCTGGCATGAACATCCAGTGCATAATGCTTAACGAAGGTATGCACCGAGCTCCAGGTATGCATTGTGCAGATGTCTGCAATCGGAACATTGCGAATTTCTGCTAGGGATGCTGTGACCGCTTGGCAGAGTGAGCGTGAAACCCACCTTCCAATTTAACCTGTGCCATGGAATAGCAATGTCAAGATATGCCACTAGCCATGATGAGATGCATCTGATAGCTACAGGTTGACCCAGCCAGGTCTCGCTGAAGGAAACAAACAGTTGTTGGGCTTTTATGAAACTTTGGTTCTATCTAGATAGAAACGCAAGGCTCTTAACATCCAAGGAATGAAGAGATCGCCTCTTCATTTTGGAAGTCCGAAGTAAGAGGGAAGGACCAAAGGTTGGTTTAGATGGAATTACACAATCTTGGGAAGAAATTTAGATGAGGCAAGAACTACTTTGTCCTTATGGAACACAGTATACGGAGGGTCCGTAACCAGGGCATGTATCTCAGAGACCCCATGGGCTGAGGTAATGGCCACTAGGAAGGCCGCCTTCCAGGTGAGAATTTTAGCTCACAGGTAGCCAGAGGTTCAAAGGTTTCGAGTGAGCATGTTCAGCACAAGGTTAATGTCCCAGGCTGCAACCGGACGCCTTATAGGGGTCTGGTATGCAGAATTCCTTTAAGAAATCTCTAACCATAGGTAACTGAGCCAGAGACAAAGAAGAAAACGGCTCATGATACGTTGAAATGGCACTAAGGTGAACTTTGACTGTAGAGTACTGAAGACCTGAATTTGAGAGGTCCAAAAGGTACTCCAAAACCTTGTCTGGTGGACAGGAAAAGGGATTCCAAGAGGACTTTACAACCAGTGTAAAACGCCCACTTAGACGTGCAAGTTTCTCGAGTAGCTGGCTTCAAGCAGCCAGAAGAATGTCTGAAACTCTTCGAGACATTGAACCGTTCACTTCTACCTCTTCAGGAGCCAAGCGTGAAGGCAGCCATCTCAGGTTGGGATGGACCACGGACCCTGAGTCAACAGGTTCACCTGCAGGGGAGTGGTCTCGAGGGCTGCCAACATATTGTTGAGTAGAGGAAACTATAGCTTGTGAGGCCAAGAGGGAGCAATGAGAATCATCTTGGTCCCCTGGGACTCGAATTTGAGAAGTACTCTCTGAATTAGAGGAAGAGGCGGAAAGAAAGCGTTTTGTCCACTGCAGCCTGAACGCATCCTGACAGAAAATGCCAGGCCCTGGATTTCTGGAGCAGAAGAGAGGCAGTTTTGCGTTGAGTGGGGATGCAAAAAGGTCCAGGTCTGGAGTTCCCCACTCTTCGAATAGTGACTGAACTATGGTTGAGTCGAGAGACCACTCGTGAGGATCTGCCTCTGTTCTGCTGAGACGGTCCGCCAAGTCGTTTTGTACACCTGGCAGGTAGACCGCTTGAATTAGAGATTTGTGTTCCAAGCACCATTCCCACACCCTCATTGCTTCCCTGCATAAGGGGTAAGAGTGAGCACCGCCCTGCTTGTTGATGTAATACATCACAGCTTTGTTGTCCGTTTGAAGGAGAATGTTCTTGTGACAGAGGATGTCCTTCAAAGCCCGGACCGATAAAGGACGGCTCATCTCAGCACATTTATGTGAAGTTGGGCCTCGAGTTGAGTCCATACACCTTGAGTGTGGAGAAAGCGGATAATGAGCTCCCCATCCCGCTAGCGAAGGCGCTATGGTGAGGGAGATTTGATGATCCAGAGGAGCAAATGGAAATCCTTCCAGGAGATTGCTCTCTTGAGACCACCAGGTGAGAGACCTCTGTAAGGGTTCTGTCACCTTGATGGGATAAGACTGTGGGTGTGGTTGGGACCACTGAGCACTGAGCATCCATTGGGTGGTTCTCATGTGTAGCCGAGCTAGGGTACAGTGAACACTGAGGATGCCATGAGGCCTAACATACGCTGCATTGAGAGAGCTGTAACTGATCTGTTCTCCCCAATGTAACGGGCCATCTGAAGGATATCGAGCCTTCTGTCCTATGGAAGGAAAGCCTTTGCGCAAGAAGTGTCCAGTACAGTCCCTATGAAAAGGAGTCTCTGGGAGGGCTGCAACTGCAACTTCTTTAGATTCAGCAGAACTCTCATGGACGTAAGAAGGCGAGAGGCCATCTGAACGGCTTCCAGGGTCCCCTGTCTGGAAGGGCTTGCTAGGAGCCAGTCATCCAGGTAGGGAAACACTCGGATTCCGAGCTTCCTGAGATGCGCTGCGAGAACTGCACAACACTTTGTAAAGACTCATGGTGCCGAGATAGCCCAAAGGGGGACTCTGAACTGATAGTGTTGACCCAGAGCCACAAACCTCAGGAATTTGTGATGCCTCGGGTGAATAGGAATGTGCTGGTAAGTGTCCTGCATGTCCAGGGAGGGTAGCCAGTCGTGTTAGTGAAGCAAAGGTAACAGGGTTCCTAGAGAAATCATTTTGAATTTCTCCCTGGGGAGAAATTTGTTTAGCTTTGTGAGGTCTAGAATGGGGCGCATACCCCCAGACTTCTTTGGAACCAGAAAGTAGTGGGAGTAGAACCCTGTGTTTCGCTGATGCAGAGGCACCAGTTCTACTGCCCTGTTGTTCAGAAGGGCCTGGATCTCGCGTCAGAAGGTCTGACTGAAGGATTGACAGCCTGGGTTGTCGCTTGGGAGGACGATTCGGAGGGTCTCCAGAAAATTGAGAGAATACCCTGCGAATTATCCGAAGGACCCATTTGTCTGAGGTTATGGACTTCACTGGTTGTAGAAGTGCATCAGACGACCTCCCACCAGAGAGGAAAAGTCCACCTCGGCAGTGGAGATGGAACTTAGTGGCAACTCATAAGGTAGCACTGGGCGCTTTGGGCCCTTGCGCTTGGTTACGCCTTCTTTGAGGTTGGGCAGGTTGGTTCTATGGAAACTTCCTCTGCCCTTGCCTCTGAAGGACTGACGATTATGAAACTGACGTTAACCGACATGCCCGCGAGAGGGTAGGAGGGGTCGAGCCAGTTTAATGGCCGACCTAGTCTTCTGAGTAGCCTCTAGAGCTTGCTCTACCTGAGGACAAAAGAAACGAGCCATCAAAGGGCACC
Source organism: Neoceratodus forsteri (assembly GCA_016271365.2). NCBI lineage: Eukaryota > Metazoa > Chordata > Ceratodontiformes > Ceratodontidae > Neoceratodus > Neoceratodus forsteri. The sequence goes on along the minus strand of CM057450.1, from coordinate 1,270,697,804 downwards.
ATCACCTGCTGCTGTGCATCATTTCAGAAGCCAGGCACGTAAGCCAGGAGTGACGGCAGTACAAATACCAGCGGCTGTTGAACTAGAAGCAGTGTCGTAAGCATCCATGGCTGCTTGACCTGCTGGTTATTAGATTCAATACCTCTGGTAATGGTCAGAAAAGCTCTGACTTAGAGTCCAGTCCGGAAGAGCTTCAACCATTTGCTTGATAGAGTGCCACAGGATATACTCATACTGAGAAAAATAGCCCTGGTAACTGGCACACGCAGTACATTAGAGTGGATGCAGCAAAGACTCTCTTACCTAATGTATCAATCTTACGAGACTCTTTGTTAATAGGTCGAGCTGTAGTAGCTTGAGGAATAACGACCTTATCATTCTCTGCCAGGACTACAATAGATCCGTAAAGGCTTGAGATGCCAAATGGGACTATCCTTGGGGCTGAATATTCTATCAATGGATTTAGCCACCGAAGGGGTAAGAGCAGGATTATTCCATACCATTTGAGACAGCGTCTCGAAGGAAGGTTGAATCGGAGGAGTCAAATCCGTAGGGATCTCCGAAGCATGAAGATATTGGAGTCTTAACCGCTTCCCAGGATTGATGTCTGTAGTCTGGAGAGAAAGAGTGGAGCTCAGGTTCTTCAACAGAGACTTAAAGGACAGGTCCTCGACCACAGGCTCTGTAGCAGTGAAAGATCCTGCTTCGTCCACTTCATCACCCAACCGAAGGTCTGGGTCCAGGCTCAACGTCATCTCCTGATAGTCCAGGGAGGACTGTTTGGACAGGAAAGGAGAGAAATACAGAAGAGGAAGGAAGAATTGAGAGGAAAGAGAGTCTTTGAGAGCTCCCGCGCCGAGGAGGCAAATCGGACCAAACGGCGCCAAGAACAGCTGGCTGCTGCGCGAAGCTCAAGCGCCGCTGGGATTAAGCCCCGCGACGCCAAAAACGGCGCTCGGATGAAGCCCCATGACGCCATGGACGGCGCCAAAGGTGCTGAAAGCATCCCAGGACCCTGAGAAACATGGTTAGAAGGGAAAATAGCAGGAGATAAGGGCATCGGTGTGGCCCCCTTCGCCGCAGCCATGTGGAGTGGGGGAAACACCTAAGCGCGGAGTCGTCGGCATCAAGGAAGGTGCCGCCACCAGGAAAGTCCAACCGCCTCACCTGGTCGCCTGACACGCCTGAGGGTCTCGGGCAACCGAGCCAGGTAGCAGAACCAACCTCCAGCCCATTGCTCCATAAGAGTGGCCCACTGATGAAACTGCTCATCTGAAGACCTACCTATAGGCGGTAGGGACTCCGGCGCGAGACGGCAAGCACCGGAAGCAGAAGTTGGCGACTCAAGGAGGAGGAGACCGTAATCAGCCACGATAACAGAGTGTCGACGCGGAGACATTGTGAGGGCGCACCTCGAGTGATGCCTTCTTTTAGACCTTGGGGTCAAGAAGAGCTCGAGGTCAACGGTGCCGGAATGCGATCGCTGTTTTATGTCTCCGGAGGACCCCATCCCCCAGACATTGGACTGACTGTCGTCGACCCTGCTGGGAAGGAGGCGGACCGGACACAGCCCGACTGACTGAATAGCTTTACACGAAGTTTCCTACCGCACCTGACCTGCTTCATGGTCGACTCCCAAGTAGGCTGAGACTTCTTTATTGTATAACAAAATAGAATAAACTTAAGCAATACTATATCGAGATAATACTACAAAAATAAACTGAAAACTATGCTGCTAGTTTGAAGTTTGACTCGACAGGCGAGAACACGCCGTTATCGAAGCGCACTGCCGGGCGGGAAAAAAGGAACTGAGGCGGTTGGAGGGTCGACGCCGAGATAGTCATTGCCGCGCGAGCTAGTGCTCGCAGCGCCGTGCCTCGCGGCGCCATCTCTGGTGTCGACCCTCCAGCAAAAAGTTTGCTCCCGATGGGTCCTAGTGCCTCTGGCGCAGATCCCAATAGTGTGAATGAGTGGTGGAGACTTATGTCCAGGAAGATCTCTACTCCCACTCCTTCAGGCATCACCTTAGCTTGATCCAATTTGGCCATATAAAAACACACTTCTTTCAGGTCAGTAAGACTGAAAGTCTTTCTGTGCATGTAGATCTGCAGCCTTGCTGGGAACCACAGCTGATGCTCCAGATCAGTCTCCTTCTGCTTCTTTCTGACCACATCAAATGCCTTTCCTCTTCATTCTGGTGGCAAATGGCAGGTCCAGGAAAATAAGCACCCTACTTCAATCCACCTCCAGTTATCCCTGGAGACATGTAACCACTTGTCTTTCAGAGCCTCTGATACAGCTGTCAGTAGCACGTTATAGGGGCACTCCCCTGAGGTTCTGGCTCTTCTTGGGTTTATGCAGTATGCAACGGTTTGGCAACTGGGCTTCAACGCCAAAAAAGGTAAAATGATACATATGGGACACAGCAACCCAAAGGCAACGTATCATGTGTCCAGTTCTGAAGGCCCCACATCAGGAAGGACATAAACCAGGTGGAGGCGATACAGAGATAGGCAACCTAATGGTGCATGGCCTGCATCAGAAGCCCTACGAGGAAAAGACTCAGGAAATTAAATATGTACTCATTGCAGGAAAGAAGAGAAAGAGGAGACACGACAGAAAATGAAAATTACGTACCTACCGTAATTCTTGATCTTCTTGGACGAGTCTCCACCACTCATTCACACTATTGGGATCTGCGCCGGAGGCACTAGGACCCATCGGGAGCAAACTTTTTGCTGGGGAGTCGACGCCAGAGATGGCGCTGAGGAAGGCTGGGCGAGCCCTAGCTCACAGTAGCAATGACTATCTCGGCCGACTCCCCAACCGCCTCAGTACCTTTTTTACCAAGGAGGTGCAGCGAATTAACCTAGAAGGGTAGCTCTAACCTAAAAAACGGACATAAGATAGTCCGTCCTGCACCCGTAAGAAGGGTGAACAAAGAAGTCTTCAAGGCCCAAAGATTTGAGGGAGGAAGACCAACAAGAGAGGTGAGCTCGGGATGGAGGGAGTGTGAATGAGTGGTGAGACTCGCCCAAGAAGATCAAGAATTACGGTAGGTACGCTATTTTCATATCTTCCTGGACATAAGTCTCCACCACTCATTCACACTATTGGAGAGTACCGAGCTAATAATCCCCGAGAGGGTGGCAGGAGAAACCAAGAGCTCACGTTTCTTAAGACAGAAGTCCATTAAGGGATGGCCCAGCAAGGGAGAACTCGCCTGGCATGGATATCGAGAGCATAATGCTTAACTAAAGCATGCACTGAGTTCCAGGGTGGCAGCATTGCAGATGTTCGCAATGGCACGTTGTGGGATTTCAGCTAGGAAGCCGCTAACGCTTTGGTAGAGTGACTTGAACTTTACCCTCCAACTTAACTCGCGCTATGTAGCTAGTAGCGACGAAGGCACCCCACTAGCCATGCTGAGATACATCTAATAGCGACAGGTTGACCCAGCCGGGCCTCACTGAAGGAAACGAACAGTTGCTGGGCTTTTGGTAAAACCTTGGTTCTATCTCATAGAAACGCAAGGCCTCTTAACATCCAGAGAATGAAGAGAGCTGCCCTCATTTTGGAAGTCCGCAAAATAAGAGGGAAGGACCAAAGGTTGGTTAAGATGAAATTCTGACACAACCTTAGGAAGAAATTTGAGATGACTCACGGCGGACTACTTTGTCCTTATGGAACACAGTAATGGAGGGTCTGTGACCAGGCATGTATCTCAGAGACCCCTACGGCTGAGGTAATGGCCACTAGGAAGGCAGTCTTCCAGGTGAGGAACTTTAGTTCACAGGTAGCTAGAGGCTCAAAGGGTTTCTGGGTGAGCATGTCTAGCACAAGAGTACGTCCCAGGCTGCAAACCGACGCCTTGTAGGGGTCTGTGCAGAATGCCCTTAAGAAATCTCTTAACCATAGGTAACTGAGCCAGAGAAAGAGAAAACCGCTCATGATACGCTGAAATGGCACTAAGGTGAACTCTAATTGTAGAGTACTGAGACCTGAATTTGAGAGGTCCAAAAGGTACTCTAAAACTTTATCCGAGGCAGGAAAAGGGATTCAAAGAGGACTTGCACACCAGAGGGAAAAAGCTCCACTTAGCCGCAGTGTTTTCTGAGTGGCTGGCTTCACGCAGCCAGAAGGATATCCGAAACTTTCGAGACATTGAACCGATGCATTTCTACCTCTTCAGGAGCCAAGCATGAAGGTGAAGAGATCTCAGATTGGGATGGACTCACCGGTCCCTGAGTTAAAAGGTTCAACTGCAGGGAAGTGGTCTCGAGGAACTGCCAACATACTGTTGAGAAGTGAAACCACAGTTGTCGAGGCCCAAAAGGAGCAATGAGAATCATCTTGTCTCCCTGAGACTCGAACTTGAGGAGTACTCTCTGAATTAGAGGAAGAGGCGTAAAGAAAGCGTTTTGTCCACCGCAGCCTGAACGCATCCTGACAAAAAATGCCAGGCCCTGAATTTTTGGAGCAGAAGAGAGGCAGTTTTGCGTTGAGTGGGGACGCAAAAAGGTCCAGGTCCGGAGTTCCTCTTCAATAGTGACTGAACTATGGTTGAGTCGAGAGACCACTCGTGAGGATCTGTCCCTGTTCTGTTGAGACGGTTCGCCGTTGTTCTGTACACACCTGGCAGGTAGATTGCTTGAATTAGAGCCTTGTGCTCCACGTACTCATCTCCCAGACCCTCATTGCTTCTCTGCATATGGGTAAGAATGAGCACTTACTTCTGCTTTGTTGATGTAATACATCACTGCTTTGTTGTCCGCTTGGAGGAGAAGAGTTTCAGACAGAGAATGCCTTCAAAGCTCGGACCGTATAAAGGATGGCTCTTACTTCTAGGACATTATGTGAAGCTGGGACTTGAGTTGAGTCCACACACCCTGAGTGTGACAGCCTGGAAAGTGAGCTCCCACCCCATTAGTGAGGCATCTGTGGTAATGGAGATCTGATGGTCCAGAGGGGCAAAGGTATCCTTGCAGGAGATTGTCCTCTTGAGACCACCAGGTGAGAGACCTCCGTAGGGGTTCTGTCACCTTGATGAGATAGGACTGTGGGTGAGTGGTTGGAGACCACTGAGTACTGAGCATCCACTGGATGGTTCTCATGTGCAGACGGGCCAGAGGTACAGTGAACATTGAGGATGCCATGAGGTTCAGCATCCGCTGTATCGAGAGCTCTGTAACTGACCTGTTCTCTCCGATGTAACGGGCCATCTGAAGGAGATATCGCTCCTTCTGTCCTCTGGGAGAAAAGCCTCGAGACAGGATGTGTCCAGAAGGGTCCTTATGAAAAGGAGCCTCTGGAGGGCTGCAGCTGTGATTTCTTGAGGTTCAGCAGGACCCCATGGACGAAGGAGGTGAGAGGTAGCCTCTTCAGGCATCCAGAGTCCCTTGCCTGGAAGGACTCCAGAAGCCAATCATCCAGATAAGGGAACACCTGTATTCCGAAGTTTTCTGAGGTGCCAAGAGACCTGCACAACACTTTGTAAAACTCACAAGCATGCGAGGATAGCCCAAAAGGCAGGACTCTGAACTGAAAATGTTGTCCCAGAGCCACAAACCTAGGAATCTGTGATGTCTCCGGGTGAATGGAATGTTGGTAAGCATCCTGCATGTCTAGGGAGCTAACCAGTCATGCTGATGAAGCAAGGTATGGTTCCTAGAGAATTATTTTGAATTTCTCTCCTTGGGGGAGAAAATTTGTAGCTTGAGATCTAGAATGGGGCGATTCTGTAGACTTTTTTGGAACCAGAAAGTAATGAGAGAAACCCTGTTTCGCTAGATGCAGCTGCACAAGTTCTACTGCCCTGTTGTTTAGAAGGCCCTGAATCTCGGCGGTGAGAAGGTCTTGACTGAAGGGCAGACAGCCTGGGCTACTGCTTATGCAGGACAATCCGGAGGAGTTTACACAAAATTGAGAGAGTACTTCCGGATTATCCGGAAGGACCCATTTGTCTGAGGTTATGGACTTCCATTGGCTGTAGAAGTGCATCAGCCAACCTCCCACCAGAGAGAAAAGTCCACCGGCAGTTGAGGTGGGACTTGGGCCAGCACCATAGCACAGCGCTACGCTTTGGGCTCCTGTGCTTTCTGGCGCTTCTTTTGAGGCTGGGCAGGTTGGTTCTTACGGAAACTATCTCTGCCTCAAAAGGACTGACGGTTATGAAACTGACGTTTACTGGCATGCTATCTAGAGGGGGCAGGAAGGGGTCTAGCCAACTTAATGGCTGACCTAGTCTTTTGTGTAGCTTCTAGCGCTTGCTCGACCTGAGGACCAAAAAGATATGCACCATCAAAGGGCAATGCCATTACCTGCTGTTGCGCATCATTGGTGAAGCAGTCGAAAGCGTCCATGGCTGCTTTAACCTGTTGGTTGTTAGATTCAATACCCCTGGTAATGGTTTGGAGAAGCTCTGGTTTTGAATCAGACTCCAGAAGAACTTCAACCATTTGCTTGAGAGAGTGCCACAGGATATACTCGTACTGAGAAAAATAGCCCTGGTAACTGGCAATACGATACTTAGGGTAGAAGCAGCAAAGACTCTTCTACCTAAGGTGTCTCATCTTACGAGATTCCTTGTTAATAGGTCGAGCTGTAGTGGTTTGAGGAAGGACGACTTTATCATTCTCTGCCAGGACTACAATAGGCCAAATGGGACGATCCTTGGGGCTGAATATTTTCATCAATGGATTTAGCCACCGGCGAAGAGACAGCAGGATTATTCCATACCATTTGAGACAGTGTCTCAAGGGAAGGCTGAATCGGAGGAGTCAAATCCATAGGGATCTCCCGAGAGCAAGGTATTGGAGTCTTAGCAATTTCCCAGGATCGATGTCTGTAGTCTGGAGAGAAAGTGTGGAAATCATATTCTTCAGCAGAGACTTTAAATGACAGGTCTCGACCACAGGCTCTGCAGCAGTAAAAGAACCTGCTTCGCCCACTTCATCAGCCCAGCCGAAGGTCTGGGTCAGGCTCAACGTCATCTCCTCGGACAATCCAGGAAGGACTGTATGGACAGGGAAAGGGATGAAAGCCAGAAGAGGAAGGAGGAAAGAGACAAAAGGAAAGTCTCTGAGCCCCCGCGCCAAGGGAGGCGTTAAGGGCGCCAGAACGACGCTGGAGGAACCACGTGGCGCTGAAAACGGCGCCATAGCTTCATAGCGCCGAGTGACGAAGGCGCCGCCGCAATCGAACGGCCGAAGTGACGCCGAAGCTACGCGGCACCGCCGCAAGCCGCTCAACGCTGGGACGCCGAGGACGGCGAAGCGAGGGGGCGTCGCATCGGGTTGGGTGCTCCCAGAGACCGAAAACAGGTTTGAAGCGAAAGAGAGCAGGAGATAAGGGCATCGGTGGCCCCTGTGCCAAGCCATGTGAGGGGGACACTTGCCATCGAGTCGACGGCACCGAAGAAGGTACTGCGCGACCAGGAAAGTCCAACTGCCCTACTTGGTCGCCCAGAGAGCCCGAAGGCCCATGAACGACTGAGCCAGGTAGCCGAACCAACCTCCGAGCCCATTGCTCCATAAGAGCGGCCCACTGATGAAACTGCTCATCTGAAGACCTACCTGCAGGCAGGGTAGGACTCCGATGTCGAAGACGTCGGCTACCAGAAGCCGCTGTTGGCGACTCCGAAGGAGGAGACCGGCAACTAGCCCTGATAACCGAACATCTACGCGCAGACGTATCAGAGGGGACCTCGAGTGATGCCTTCTTTTAGACCCTGCGATCAAGAAGAGTTCGAGGTCAACGGTGCCGAGAATGCGACCGCTTATTTTTATGCTTCCTGCGGGGACCGCCCATCCCCGGCATTGGACTGACCGTTGTCAGACCCCTTCCGGAGAAGGCGGCGGACCGGACCAGCCCAACTGACTGTAATAGTTTACCTAAGTCTCCCTACCGCTACCTGACCTGCTCATGGTCGCACTCCGCCAGTGTAGGCTGAGACTTTATCGCTTTTATTTAAAATAAGAATAACTTGCAGCGATACTGTATCGAGATAATACTACAAAATAATAAAAACTGAAAACTATGCTGCTAGTTTGAAGTTTGACTCCCGACAGGTGAGCGACGTCATCACTGAAGCGCACTCGGACGCAGGGAAAAGGAACTGAGGCGGTTGGGAGTTGAGCCGAGATAAGTCATTGCCGCTACGAAGCTAGCTCAGCACTGCTCTCGCTCGGCGCCATCTCTGGCGCCGACTCCCCAGCAAAAGTTTGCTCCTGATGGGTCCTAGTGCCTCCGGCGCAGATCCCAATAGTGTGAATGAGTGGTGGAGACTTATGTCCAGGAAGATCATTCTAATACCTTAAGGGTATCAATAAGTTACAGGAGGGTGGCATATTGCACAGAAAGAGATGCTCAAGGACGAGGGGGCACGATATGAAGCTGGAAGGGGGAGACAGAGGGGATGTGAGGAAATATTTATTCACAGAAAGGGTGGTGGACACCTGGAACAGCCTCCCAGCAGAGGTGGTGGGTACCGAAACGGTAACAGGTTTCAAACATGCATGGGATAGACCTAGGGGAGCAATGAGTACCAGAGCTACCCCTTCCATTTGCTGCTTGAGTAGCACTCTCTGAATTAGAAGAGAGGGAGGGATGGCATATAAAAATCTCCCTTTCCAAAAGAGAGACAACACGTTTCGCCTGAAAACTCCAAGGCCTGGAGTGAACAAGCAGAAAAGTGGCAGTTTTGCATTCTGTGGGGATGCAAAAATGTCCAACTCTGCACACCACCATCTTTCGAATAGGTCGTCGACCACTGAGGTCAACAGTTCTCACTCATGCATCCCGGACTGTGAGCTGCTTAGCTTGTCTGCCAAGATGTTTTGGAAGCCTGGAACATGTACTGCTGACAGTTCTAGTCCGTGTTCCAGAGCCCAATACTAAATCCTCATTACTTCCCTGCCCAGCGGATAGGAATTAGTCCCCACTTGTTTGCTGCTGTAGTATATCACACTGACATTGTCCATCTGTATTAACGAAGAACCTGGAGACAAGTGGTTCTGGAAGGCCTGGAGTTCATACAGAACAGCCCGCATTTCCAGAACATTCATGCACAAGGTGCTCTTCACTGCAGTCCACGTGCCCTGTGTCTGACAAGGACCCAAGTGCACTCCCCAACCCATCCCCGAAGCATCTGTGGTGTGGATGGGGGGAAGGGGGATCAGGAAGGGAACCCTCATGAGAAAGTTGCTGGGTTCCAGCCACTTGAGCAGTTTGCAGACAAGGGACTCGACTAGAACCATCCTACAGCAGTCTGACGAGTATGATCTACGGTGGGAAAGAACTGTGGAGAGGAGGGGCTGCCTATGTTTATGTATACAATGACATCTGACGCTGTCGTGGGGCAGCCCCTGGCTGACTGCCTGCAAAAGTTTCCCTGTGGTACTAGCGTCTGGCAGCTACAAGTTCCATAGATGTCGCTTGATGAAATAGATATCCTCAGAGAAGATACTATGTTATTTAGTTGTGACAAATACACTAAAAGTGACACAAAAATAACAAACTGTACTTTAAACACAAAAACTGAGAAGAACTGAATGCTGCAGTTGTATAGCCGTGAAGCTCTAACTCTTGGTGGACAAGCACCGACACACTGATGTGCCCTTGACAGCAGGGAGAAAAGGGACTGATGCAGCTGGGGGCTGGTGCCTACGCAAACAGGCAGCCATGCATGTTCACTCATGGAGCCATGCATGACCGTTGCTTACCTCGGCAACAGCTCTCTGAAAAGTTCTGGCTCCCGTAGGGTTGTCAGACCCACTACTGGGAATCAATGGTGAAGACTGATTTTTTTTTCCACGTTCAGCACCAAGGCTGGTGAGGGAGCCAGCAATGGTTATTGACTAGTGCAAGTCACCACACAGGGGTGCACGGACGTGGAGTTCAGTAGCTGTTGCCGGCCCCCTGGCTAAAGCTATGATTCCATAGGGTCATAGTTCCTCCATCTTAGACCCATAAGTGGGAATCAATGATGAAGACTGATTCTTGGAAGATTTTGTGCAACTGCACTAAGTTATTCAGGTCGTTCAAAAGTTAGGAGTCGCCATCCCCACCATCTTCTTTGGTATCAGAAAGTATCTGGACATGTAGCCTTGTGCAGCCAGGGTATCTGGGGCCCACACTATCACCTCGGGTTCCAGGAGCTGAGCAATGTCGGCCTTGAGCATGGACAGCGTGTCCACCAGCATCGTGGACTTCCAAAGAGCTCAGATTCTGTACCATGGGTGAGCCTCAAAGTCCTGAAGCAACCCTTTACCCACCACTTCTAATACCTACTTGTCCAAACTAATAGCAGATCACTGCAGAAAGAACTGATGTAGCCAACTCCCAACTTACATACTAACATACTATTTGCCAGCAGATTAGGCCTTACGGTCTATCGAGTCTGCTCGAACCTAGATCCTTAGTTGGGTGCCGAGATCCTCCCATCCCTTGTTCTCTAGAAACCCCTATCATCCATCCCCACCCCCCCAGGACAGGCCATCATCTGATACATCCACTTTCTGTGTCTGTCCCACCCTCTCTTGAAGCCCTCCACTGTGGATCTCTGAACCAGCTCACCAGGCAGTGCATTCCAAGGGTCCACCACCCTCTCGGTGAAAAACCTCCTCCTCTTTTCCCCCCTCACCCTTCCACCTTCCAACTTCAAACCATGCCCTCTGGTGATACCTCCTGCTTTAGTCTAAAGATCCCTCCATGTTTACCCTATTTATTCCCTTGAGGTGCTTGAGACCTCAATCATGTCCCCCTGTCTCCTCTCTCCTCCAATGAAAACAGGCAGAGCTCCTGAAGTCTGTCCTCATAAGTCAAATCCCTAGCCCTCGATCATCTTTGTTGCCCTCCTCTGTACCCTCTCCAGGAGCTGTATGTCCCTCTTCAAATGTGGTCTCCAGTACTGTACACAGTACTCAAGGTGTGGTCTAACCAGTCCATTGTACAGGCAGAATCACTTCCCTGCTCCTAGAGGTGATCCCCTTCGATGCATCCCAACATCCTGTTTGCCTTGCTAGCTGCTCTCCTGCACTGCTCAGAGTTATTCATACATGTATCCACCATGACCCTAGGTCTTTTTCCCTATTGAGGCCTCCAGCGCCTCCCCTCCCATGGTGTACCTGTGTTTAGGGTTTCCCCGACCAAGATGCAACACCTTGCACTTGGTGATATTGAAATTTAATTTCCATGTGTGAGCCCAGCTTTCCAGGGTGTCCAGGTCCCCTTGCAGGGCCAACCTCCCCTCTTCTCCCTCAACTACTGCTCCCATCTTGGAGTCATCCGCGAAGAGACTCATTTCATACCCTATACCCTCCCTGATGTCCGATATGTATGCATTAAACAGGATCGGACCCAGGACCCAGCCCTGTGGTACCCCACTACCAACCTCTCTAGGGTTCGAGAGCTCCCCACAGACCACTACTCTCTGAGTGCGTCCAGCTAGCCAGTTTTCAATCCATCTGACCATCAAAGGGCCTACTCCTAACCCCATCAGTTTCTCCACCAGACCATTGTGGGGGACAGAGTCAAACGCCTTGCTGAAGTCCAAATAATACATCCACAGGCTTACCCTGTCCAGTTCTGATGTTACCATTCATAGAACTCCACAAGGTTGGTTTGACATGATCTACCTGGCACAAACCCATGTTGCCGACTATCCAGACCTCCCACCTCCTCCAAGTACACCCTCAATCGTTCCTTTAGAATACTCTCCATTAATTTTCCCACCACCGAGGTCAAACTGATGGGTCTATAATTACCTGGTACTTCCCTCGTCCCCCCTTTATGGATTGGTACCACATGTACCCTCCCTGTCTCAAGTGACCTGCTGAAAAGCTCCGCCAGGGGTGCAGCCAGTATGTCCGCCAATTCCCATAGTACTCTCGGATGAATGCCATCCGGCCCAGGAGATTTGTTTTTCTTTAGGGCCTTGAGGGCTAACCACACCCTTTTGGTGGAGATAGCATCATCCGTCCCCTCCCCTACTGGTCTTTTATCCTTATCCAGATGTGACCCCTGGGGTACCTTTCCTCCCTCTTGCTCCATTTCTGTTGCTCCCCTGATCCCACTCCCTGCTGCTTCCATCCCCTTCATGCCTTGTTTTGTAGATATCCCATCCCCCTCCCTAGTGAACACAGAGGCAAAGTACTCGTTAAATACCTCTGCCTGGTCCCTCGCCTCTTCCACCCACCCTCCTTCTGATCTCAATCTGCTGAGATGGCCCTTAGTTTTTCTCCGCTCCCCAATGTACCGGAAGAACCCCTTTTCCCCTCCATGTATCCCCTGTGCCAGCTGCTGCTCTTTACTGGACATTGCTCCCCTCACCATACGGGTGACTTTTCTAGATGCAAGCTGGTACATTTCCTTATCCCTATCCCCTCTTGTTGTTTTATATTTTTTGTAGGCCGCCTTCTTTTCTCTGACTGCTACCTGTACCTCACTGGACCATCAGCATGGTTTACGTGACCTTGCTCCCTTACGTTTCAACTTAGCGCAGATCCTGACTGCTTCATGAAGTCCCCGTTTTATGACCTCCCATCTCCTTTCCACACTTGTCGTTGAGCTAATCCTCTCAAGTGATCCTTGAGAATATTTCCCCATGCCCATAAAGTCTGGTCTCCCTGAACCACTGCCAGTGTCCTAGATCTCACCCCACTCCCCCATGCTTATTTGAAACCAGACAGTATTGTGGTCACTCCCAGTGTGGGTCCTGTACAGCTATGTCCCTTACCAGATCCCCATCTGCCAGAACCACATCCAGGACATGCCCTCCCTTGTGGGCTCCATCACATGCTGTGTCAAGAACACATCCTGGAAGCCGTCCAGCAGCCTCTGCTCCTTGGCCACCTTAGAGGACATGGTTCCCCAGTTTGTACCTGGCATATTAAGGTCCCCATCAACACCACTCCTTCCCTTTTGGACCACACTGGGCAATGATGTTGTCCAGCAACCATCCTCTAGAACATCACTCATCCCAGGGGCCTATATGCTACTCCCAGCTTGACCTTATCTCCTGCTGGGGATCGTGAGTGACCCATAAGGCCTCCACGTTTCCCTCTGCCTCTTCTACCATAGCAATTTCTATATCATCTCTAATGAACATAGCCACTCCACCCCTCTGACCTCCTTTCTATCCTTCCTAAGCATAGTGTACCCTGTCACATTTAGGTCCCAGTCGGGTTTTGTTGGCCACGTCTCCGTGACCGCCGCCACATCCACCCTCGAACAGCATGGCCTGGAACTCCGGCAACTTGTTTCCCAAGCTCCTGCATTTACTAACACCAACCCCCACCCCTTATCCCTGATCTCTTTGTCGAACCCCACCCAGATCCTTATACTTCCATCCTCCCTGCTCCTCCTGAAACCTCCACCTCCAGTCTGTTTCCCCTCCCCTCTTGGGCTTGACGGCTACTCCCTCATCTGGAGGAGAGGGCTTTGGTCAGCCCTCCTCATCCCTTCCCCCTTACAAGTTTAAACCCCACCTTTCTTGTATGTAGTCAGCCATCCCTGTTTAAGGACTTCCTTCCCTAATGGGCAAGATGAAACCTGTCCTTGGCATATAGTCCCTTATCCTCCCAAACTCCATTCCAGTTCCCTAACACCCCAACCCATTCTCTTCACCCCACTTCCTGAGCCAGTCATTAACCTCTGTGAGCTTCTTTTTCTCCACTGAGGCCTTTGGTACTGGCAATATCCCGAAAAGGAAATGTTGCATCCATTATCCCGACAGACTCTGGCAAGTTCTTGGAACCTTGCTTGGATTTCCAATGCTATTTCCTCTAGATCATTAGTTCCCAAATGCACCAGGAACCGTTTCCTCACAATCCCTAACCATTTCATACACCATGAACTTTGCTCTGTGCACTGTCAGCCCAGAGATACTCACTACCTTCACCTGGCTATGGCATCCACCCCCCTGTCCCTCCCAATGGATACCCCTAATCATCGAGTCTCCCAGTAACAGAACCTTAACACCGCCATCATCCTTATGGTTACCTCCACTATGCCCTCTCAGCCCCCCTTCCCCCTTATTCATGATCTCAATTTCATGGGAGTCTTCCTGCCTTATTAGAGACCCCCTTGTCACCCTCCCCTTTCTGCCTCCCTTGCTATTTTGCCCACTTAACTCAAACCCCCTCTGAATAGGTGTCCCCTTTAACCCTCTCTTATCTGAACCATTTATCCTGGCCCTGATGGTTTCCCCTTCCACACCACCATCCTCCCCTTGTAATAGTACTCCTGCTTCCAGAGGTGTTCTCTGTGGGTCCCCTTTAGCTAGGGCCCCATCCTTGGTACTGACCTCCCAGCTGAAGGGGCTCCTCTCCCACCTCCTTGTCTCCCAGTTTCTCTCCAGTCATGCTCTCCTCCCTCATGTCTAGAATATGCTGCATCTCCCCCATTTGCTTAACATATATGTTTCCCCTTCTCCCTCTGGGACTATGTCTATCCTTTCCATACCTGGTCTGTGATGCCCTATGGGTATCCGACTCCCTCCCCCCGGCCTCTGTATAAGTTTCCTCATTTCCACCAACCCCTTCCTCCCCCTCTAGGTTGCTTAGTAGCTCAAATTTATTGTGACACTCTATATCAGCCTCCATCAAGTAACCCAAGTTTCCCCTGACTGCATCTCTAAACTGACCCTCTTCTTCCTCTCTTGCACTGTTCACCTTAGGAGCTCCTTCCCACAGTCTGCTGTTTTAGGCTTCCGCACAACAGCCCTCCTGACTCTTCCCCTCCAGTCTCTTTGTATTCAGAATGTTCACCCTGTCGCTTTCCCTTAGCATCAACTTCCCTATCTAAGGGTCCTCTGTCCCTAATATCCCCCTCCTGCTTGCTGTAACATAACGTCCTGTAATTTCAGGCGTTGCCCCAGCCTCCCTCAGCCCCACCCTTCTGCTGCCCTTATCCACACCCCTTATCCTTGGACACCCCCAGTCCCACAGCTTACTCCTTAACCAATATACCTCCTCCTGATACAAGATAGCTGTCTACAGAGTGGGCAGCCTCCCTCTCCAGGCCCAATTTAGAATTATTGCCATCCCACAGCCTGTGCAGCCTACAACCCTTCCAAAGATGCCTGCCATGGTGGAATATGGCCACCCTGATTTTCCCTCTGTTTATAATAGCACACCCCTTTCTCAGTCCCTTTCCCGGAGTACAGTTTCTCTATACTGACTGTAGTTATTTACAAACCCAATTCAACCCCACCAATAACGTTCCCAAGTCTCACAAACACATACAGTCCAGTGTGTTCGGTCCCACTACAGTGTATGTAAGCAGACATCAGGTACCATACGATGTCACAGGCCCACCAGCTCCTGTTGCTTCGAATTTCAGTCCCAAACAGAAATACTCAGCCCTTCAATCCCAACCCCCAGTGGCTTTTCAGTATTTAAGAAGGCATACAAAACAGGTTGGGTGGGAGGGCTCTTACCAAACACCAGGCAAACAACACATTTAAATTTCCCTCTAAGTATCCCTGCCAAACAACTATCCCCAAGCCACCAAAGTTACAATGTAACAGTTCTAATTCAAGGTAATAATTTTTAACACATAAACTAATTTCACTTACAAACTATTCAAATATTTCAGTTAAAACAGAATATAACTCCAGCCCTCTTTCCTACCTGGCTGCTGCTTAAGCTCCCAAGTGAACAATGAAAGCCAAGTTAATTCCTGTTTAGAGACAATGTAACTGCAGCTAATGTCCCATCCCCCAAACACCAGACAAACAACACATTTAAATTTCCCTCTAAGTATCCCTGCCAAACAACTATACACAAGCCACCAAAGTTACAATGTAACAGTTCTAATTCAAGGTAATAATTTTTAACACATAAAACTAATTTCACTTACAAACTATTCAAATATTTCAGTTAAAACAGAATATAACTCCAGCCCTCTTTCCTACCTGGCTGCTGCTTAAGCTCCCAAGTGAACAATGAAAGCCAAGTTAATTCCTGTTTAGAGACAAGGTAACTGCAGCTAATGTCCCATCCCCAAACACCAGGCAAACAACACATTTAAATTTCCCTCTAAGTATCCCTGCCAAACAACTATCCACAAGCCACCAAAGTTACAATGTAACAGTTCTAATTCAAGGTAATAATTTTTAACACATAAAACTAATTTCACTTACAAACTATTCAAATATTTCAGTTAAA
Organism: Neoceratodus forsteri; assembly: GCA_016271365.2. NCBI lineage: Eukaryota > Metazoa > Chordata > Ceratodontiformes > Ceratodontidae > Neoceratodus > Neoceratodus forsteri. The sequence continues at coordinate 1,270,681,635 of CM057450.1, read as the reverse complement.
ACAGAATATAACTCCAGCCCTCTTTCCTACCTGGCTGCTGCTTAAGCTCCCAAGTGAACTTAGAGCAGGGACAGAGACTGCACAGGAGGGAAGAGGTAACAGCACCTTGCAACACATTACCTGGTAGCCCTGGGGATGGCTCTGGCAGCCTGGGCACCAGAAGCAACCCTGTTCCCCCCTTCTTGCCCTGACTGCTGAACTTCTGTTTCAAAGAACAGTGCTGAAACTGCCTCTGTTGGGGCTGTTGCTGAGTGTGCTGTGTGCACTAGAGGCCAAAATATTTTTTATGTTCCGTTCCCTGACACTGGATTCCTTTTATCTTCTTATTTTCTCTTATGGCTTGTGCCAATGGTTCTGCATATAGGGCAAACAAAAGGGGGGGGGGAAGGAGGCATCCCTGTCTGGTGCCTCTCATTAGGGGAAAATATTCAGAGAAGGTGCCATTCGCCTTCATGACTGCCTGGGGTGAAACATACAATGATCGAATTAGTTGTCTGAATTCAATTGGGAAATCAAATTTTTCCAGGGTAAACTGGAGGAAGTGCCACGAGACCCAATCATAGAAATCATATCATAGAAAATTTCAAGCAACAGACAAAAAAGTCCACATAGCTTGCCAATTTAACAGGTGTAAAATTTAGTGAGTATTTCCTTATAATAGACATCCAAATTAGACTTAAAAGCGTCCATACTTGAACTCCCCACTACTGTATCCGGGAGCTCATTCCAAACTGGAATCACCCTCTGACTATACCAAAATGTTCTTAAATTTCGATTCCACCTAGGTGCGAATAATTGTCTGTCATACCTTCTGCTGCTGCACCTGTTTAAATTGCTTGATCAAATGCTTTTTGCGTGGCCGTGCTTAAAAGTAGCATGGGAGTGAAGTGTTTTTGAATTTTTTCTAGTAGATAAAGTGTACATTTTACATTAACCAAATTTCTTCTATGAGATATAAAGCCAGTCTGATCTTTATTAATAAGAGTTAGTAGTATTATTTCTAGTCTCCTCGAGATGACTGAGGCGTAGTAGTTATAATCTTGGTTTAAGACTGAGATTGGTCTATAGGAATCACATCTCCAGGGATCTTTGTCGGGGTTAAGAATTGCTGTGATGTTAGTATACCTCCAGCTAGGGGGTGGTAAAATGTCTCCAGAGTGTAAGTCCTTAAACATTTCCCCCATCACAGGTAATAATTGTTTTCGAAATGTTTTGTAGAATTCGGCTGTAAAGCTGTCCGGGCTTTTTCCCATTTTAGACAGCTTAATACTTAGGGCCACTTCTGCTTGTGTTATGGGTCTAAGAAGTATTTCCCTCTGTTCAGCTGTTAACTTTGGTAATTTTATTGTATTAAAAAAGGCCTGATATTTATCGTCTGAGGGCTCTGCCTCCTGAGCGTATAATTGGGTATAATAATCTTGAAGTCCTCCTAAAATTTCCTTTGTTTTAGTTAAGATAGCTTGAGTGGTCATGTGTTTTAATTTCGTGATTGTTGATATTTTTTGTTGCTGCCTTAGTCTGAAGCCCAGTATTTTTGAAGTTTTTGAATCTCCTTCATAGTAACACTGCTTTAGATACATGAGGGATTGTTCTGTTTTATGTCAGTATTTTCTGCAGTTGTAACTTCACTTTACTTATCTGTGGGGTAAGGGAGTTATCTCCCTGCATATGTGCTTGTTGTAGGAAAGACAGTTTGTTTTCTAGTCTTTTTTGTGGGTTGCATAGCTTATTAATTATCCCCTAAGAATAGCTTTGACTGTGTCCCAAATGATTCCTTTCGTTACATCTGAGGACTGGTTTTCTTGAATAATCTGTGGTATGCACTGTTTAAGTATTTTTAAATAACGGGGTCCCTCAATAATATATTATTTAACCTCCACTGTCTTTCCCGTCTGTCTTCCAAGGTGGACAGTTCCAACAGGACTGGGGCACGGTCTGATAATAATATAGGGTGTATATGTAAATTAAGTATTCATTCTGCATGTTCTTTAGCTATAAAAAAGTAACCCAGATGGGAATATGTATGATACACCCCTGAATAATAGGTATATTGCAGGCTTGTTGGATTCACATGATGCCAGACGTACAAGACGTAGGCCAAGTTCTTTTAAAAGTCTTCTGCACCGTCTTTGTCCTGTTGTAGCTTTTGGTGGGTGTGAGTTTGAGCTATCCTTCCCCGCATCCATCAATAGAGTCAAGTCTCTTCCCAATAAAAGTATGCCTTGTGGAAAGTTCATGATTTTATTAAATAAGATCTGGTGAGTGAAGGCATCTGTCCCCGGTGGAATATACATATTAACTACCACGTATACTTTCACATAACATATACCCTTGATCACAGCTAAACAGCCTTCTTTGTCCTGATAAGTAGCCGATACCTGGAAAGCTGAGTTCTTGGGAATTAAAGTCGCTACTCCTCTTTTTCTGCCAGATTGATATGAGCTGGCTACAACCCGAGTCATCCCAAATTTGATTAATTTTTGATGTTCTACTGCAGTAGGATCAACTGTGGATGATATTTTCTTTAACTTTGATATAATTTTACTTCTTTTTATCGGATTGCTCAAACCATTGACATTCTGGGAAACCACTGTAATCAATTCACCTTTGGTCATTCTTAAAACTCAGGCAATGGGAGTACTGTTCCTAACATTTATTTTGTACTTGGCTTCTTATGCTTATATAAAAGGGAGAAAAAACAGAAACTATTCTATTAGGTCCTAGATACCAACTGGGATCTATGGACCAGAAACTAAAGACATCTGACAGGACAAGGAAACTTACTTCTCCTATCAGGGTTAAATTTGCATTTGTAACTTCAACCTCTAACTTTATTAGATGGTATGTCTAACTAGGATAGCAACCTAGGGTTTATGAGTATGGAAGGACGACTTCCCACACTAAGGGGTCAACTATATTACACCATGTGACTTCCAATAGGAGTACAACTCTAAGGTTGTTACCTATAGCGGCTTTCAGTTCTGCCGCAGGGTGGGGGGGTCCCATCTCCTGCTGGTGGGCTATCCCCTTGGGGTAAACGCACCAAAATCTGGAGAAATGAAACAATGAGTAGTATTAAACAATAAAGTAATAAACTAAAAAAGGAGGGCTAGGTAGGTATGAGTAGTCTACAGGTAACAGAAAATGGGAGGTAGTAGCGAGCAGTCATCCCTGGCAAGACCGCATATCTTCCCCTTCCCACACACTCTCCTAGTATCCAGTTTGGTATGGAGAGGCATCATCTGGCATTTCAATATGTTAAAGCAGGTATCATTTATGTCCAGGCCCAAACCAGGTTGGTTTTCTATTCCTTCTATTACAGTTCTCTGGTTCCCTGCCTGTCTCTGTCAAGATTTTAAGCATCCCCTTCCATTGAACTCAACGTGTTTTTCCCTTTCGAGTCCAATGACCTCCCTTAGGGTAGACTGTTTCCCCTAGTATATAACGGTCTCAGGTCTATAGTTCTTTTGTTTACTGATTCTGCTGCGCACTTCTTATTTTCATGCTGTCCAAGGCGTCAAATCCACATCTTTGGTTTTGACATCTGGTTATGATCCCTTTATTATGAGATAATGAAATTCCTGAGGGAAACAGTCAATCCTCCTAGGTCCTCCGGGCTGTGCCCCCGGCCCCCCAGAGGAAGGTGGTCCCCCGGCCCCCTCAGCCTCAAACAGTCCCTGGCCACCTCCAGGAAAGCATCGTGAAGGACAGCCTCCCCGCCCTGATGCCCCTTCCACCCTGCCCCACCAGTCTGTTTCTCACATAGTAATAATGTATGTGTAAGTTGTATATGGCTAGCTCCCCCCCACCCAGCACAGGCTTCTGCCTCCCGTCCCCCCTTCTCTCCATCTTGTTTGATGCATATATCTAGGTGTGGCTAGGAGAAGCATCAGTGCAGCAGCTCAGCGGTACCCCATTCAACCCCCCCCCGCACTACCGCATATTATGGATTGAGCACTGGGGTGGTGCTGGACTTCTTAATACATGTGAGATGTCCTTTCATCCCAGGGCTGAATAGGTTGGTGCCAAAGAATGGACATCAGCCAGCTTATGCTGAGTATCTGACGAAAAAGTGGACAGCATCTGCCAGGTTCTTTGGTGCATGGACCCAGCCGCAGCCACACAGCATGCAGAGCAGTCATCTGAAGCTGGTGTTTATTCATCATGCAGCTGTGGACTTTGACTGTTTGAGCAATGACCTGCTTGTCGGTCAGAAGCAAAGGGAGGAAATTCTTGCCCATCACAAAAAGAAAATGGTCAAAATTAGCCATCATAATGACACAACTGGCCTGCCTGAGACTAAGTGAGAAGGCCCGCATAGACTTTCTTGGCCGGATGATCAAATTTCTTGGATTTTTTGTCTAGTAGTTTATCCACTTTGCCCTGGCCTTTCAATTTCTGGTCTAGGCCATGGGTCTGTGGTGACAGTCTTGCCCTAGAGCAGCAATGAAAGTAATGCTTCCACAGCTGGCACTCTCACACTGGGGAGTTGGCAGAGCGGTGGCCATGGGGATGGACCCCTGGTTCAGCAGGGGACATCCGCTACAGAGTAGACCTCTGTGGTAGGCCTTGTCCGTCAGCCAGATCGATGTCCAAAGATGGCCCCTGGGGACACCTCTGTGACAGGGTTGAATAAGACCTTGTCCCATTTGTTATGCAGAAAGAGATAAAGGCAAAGCTCTGTTCTATCCTCTCCTTCTCTCTTTCTTGTCTGTCTGATTGCGCAATCAAGTTTTCTTGTGAGACCTAGGAACTGGTCACTCTGACACTCTCACGATTCCTCCCTCCCTCCCACTATCTCCCTGCCTTCACTTGCTGTTTCCATATTTTCTTTCCCCATGCTTATCTGTGGTTATAAAAATATATATGGATCTTTATGTGAAACTGGGTTCTTTAGTTTGAAAATGTATATAGTTATACTGTTGAAATGATTGCAAAAAGCTATTTGGAACTAAGGGTGTTAACCTTGAGATGCAGTTTGACCTCCACAAGCCCATTTGCAGAGATGTCAGCAGGAGATCAATTCTGGGATACAAAGCTCTATTTTGTTGGACCTGCAAGGAAAGAAACTGACAAAGTTTTGGGACGCTGTGTGAAAACAGGACGTGTATTTTAACAAGCTCAGGATGCAGAAGTTAATAGCCAGGAAATACATTCCTATAAAGATAGTAATCTTTTGTTAGAGAGAGAGATTTAGATGTAGAGATACCCTGAGACAAAGGACTACGTTTACTCTCAACTGCCTTTGTAAAGAGCTATCCTGAACAGTTTTGTTTACTGTAACTGATAATAGTAAAACGCTACTTAAAAACTATATAATCATTCCTGAGTTTCCTATGCTTCCTGATCTTTGCCTCCAGGACAACCTCAGCATTCGGCCCATCATCCGGCTTCGACTCAGCCCTGCAACCAGCACTGAGATGAACGCAGTTAACAGACTCAACACCAAGTCGCTCCTCAGAGTCAACTCCATCGTTGTCCTCTGGCACCAAAGCCATGCCCGGTGCCGTCCCTGTCCTCAGTGTACCTGGTGACAGCAAGGTTAGACGACAGGCTCAAGGCCGACACTGACAATGAGGCCTTGACTGACAAAGGGCCCAGTGCTGCCTCAGGAACCACTCACAGTGTCACCCATGTGAACAGGGACACCAGTACGAGAGGCACCAGAAGCCGATGTTGAGGCATCCACCTGCAAGAGAAAGGCAAGAGGCCTTTGGTCCAGTAACAGGTACATCAGGCATCCTCCCTGGCACGGGTGACTGCCTCCTCCTGCAAGCCGCAGGAGCTGCTCAGAACCCAGTGGTTGTTCTGCGCTGACCCGCCTGCCTCTCAGCCTACAACCAGGCATCCTGCCCAGTAAGGGTGACTGCCTCCTTCTGCAAGCCGCAGGAGCTGCCCGGAACCCAGCAGCTGTTCTGCACTGCCCCACCTGCCTTTCGGCCTACAACCAGGCATCCTGCCCGGTATGGGTGACTGCCTCCTCCAGCAAGCCACAGGAGTTGCTCGGAACCCAGCGGCTGTTCTGCGCTGACCCGCCTGCCTCTCGGCCTACAACCAGGCGTCCTGCCTGGTATGGGTGACTGCCTCCTCCTGCAAGCTGCAGGAGCTGCTCGGAACCCAGCAGCTGTTCTGCGCTGACCCGCCTGCCTCTCGGCCTACAACCAGGCGTCCTGCCTGGTATGGGTGACTGCCTCCTCCTGCAAGCTGCAGGAGCTGCTCAGAACCCAGCGGCTGTTCTGCGCTGACCCGCCTGCCTCTCGGCCTACAACCAAGCATCCTGCCCGGTACGGGTGACTGCCTCCTCCTGCAAGCTGCAGGAGCTGCTCAGAACCCAGCGGCTGTTCTGTGCTGACCCGCTTGCCTCTCGGACTACAACCAGGCATCCTGCCCGGTACGGGTGACTGCCTCCTCCTGCAAGCCGCAGGAGCTGCTCGGAACCCAGCGGCTGTTCTGCGCTGACCCGCCTGCCTCTCGGCCTACAACCAGGCATCCTGCCCAGTACGGGTGACTGCCTCCTGCAAGCTGCAGGAGCTGATCGGAAACCAGCGGCTGTTCTGCTCTGACCCGCCTGCCTCTCGGCCTACAACCAGGCATCCTGCCCAGTACGGGTGACTGCCTCCTCCTGCAAGCCACCGGAGCTGCTCAGAACCAAGCGGCTGCTCTGCGCTGACCCACCTCCCTCTCGGCCTACAACCAGGTACACATTTTGAAGAGCAGCCCACAGCTACCAACAGGATTGAACTTGGCACTTTTTGCCTTTCAGGCCATTTGGCTGCACTACTACTGCTCCCGAGCTCTGATCAGGCATTTTGCCATTCCCCCTTCTCTTACTGGCTCCTGACTCTACCCTTCCTGAGACCGCTTTTTTAATACAAGAACTGCTAATGCCGAGTTTACCAGTACCAACTGTTAGTGGAACAGGACTGTTAATTTTTCTAGCTTTTTTTTTTGTCTGCTTTTCCATTTGCAAAATATACTGCAAAGCCACTAGAGGGCAACAACTCTCAGAAGTTGCATTCCTCTTCCCACAGCTATCCCCTAAGCACTTCTTGTCCTGGGTCCTTCTTCCCTAAAGCAGATTATTACGCCCTAACAAACCACAGTCCGTCACCCTACCGCTGTGCCATAGAGACCACCACACCAACTCCAGCCGCTATTACATACGTATAGTTCCTGCCCATTTCTCAAGTCCTTCTCTATCATTGGCTGCATGCTGATCAACATGGAGTATTTTTTTTTTCTGTACCCTGGCCTGTCTCATCTTAAATGTACACAGCTACCGCTCCCTGCTCACTCTCTAAGTAACCATGGCCCCAAATTTTAAACTCTTACCGAGTGTCTTTCCCATTCTCTTATTTCTATCTTTGCCCAGTCCCACAAGCAAGACAAACCATAGTTTGGTTTACTGGCCCAATACTGAAATCTTGAAAAACCTTCACGTCAACATAAGTTGCTTATCTGGGAACTTTTTCACTATTAATAAAGGACCTTGGTCTATCTCAATGATCCTGCCCCCTGTAAATATTTGGCCCCCAGGTGGATCACATCCCCGTCAACGTGTCCTTAAGGACCACACCATCCTCATTTTATGTAGGGAAAAGACAAAACCTCACTGTGTTCGCATGAAGGTTAAATGTTTCTCCAAGGTTCGAAGAGAACACCTACTCAGGATAGCCCTTCTGCTATCTGGAAACATTCATCCTAATCCAGGTCCTGAAGCACCTCCCACCTACAATGCACGCCCTAAACAAGATACCATTAAACTGGCCACAATTAATATCTGTAGCCTTTTAAGCAAAATTGACGTCCTGAAAGTCTGGGTAACACAGCACAACCCTGACATACTATCTGTTGTTGAGACATGGATGACCCCCAAAACACTGGATTCTGCAGTAGCTATACCTGGAAACACTATATTCAGGCTGGACAGGCTGACCAAACGTGGAGGTGGATGCGCTGTATTTCTAAAAAATTCCCTAAAGGGGTCTGTTATGCCACCAACTGATCTCAGTGGCAATACCCAGGTACTGGCGATAAAAGTGCTATTGGGGGCTCACCATAAAACAATACTGTATCAGTACTCTCAGTCTACACACCTCCCAAAGACCCGGCCACTGGTCTCCTCAGTCTTCTTGACCATCTCCGCTCACAAAATCACCTCACTAAGACAATTATCATGACAGATTTTAACATAAACTGGCAGTCACCTATGACCAACTCACTAAAGGATGCAATAACAGCCCTTCACCTAACTCAACTTGTTAATACACCCACTAGGATAAACTATAAAATGGGGATTAGCTCAACTGGATAATTTCTAACCAACCTAACCGCCTTTCCAATGTAACTGTGCACCCTTACTCCATCAGTGACCATTCCCCAATCACATGCAGTTGGACTAATAAATTCCTTATCCCCCCTCCCCAAACTATCTACAGCAGGTTTCTCAGAAGGGGCCACCTGGACCTCCTAAAACAACAGCTTCGTGCCCAAAATTGGAACATACTGGACTCAACCAATGATGTTAATGTAGCCCTCTGTCACTTTATAAGGGTTTCCAACACTGCTTGTAATACACATGCCCCTCTCAAAAAGATTAAGGTCTCTGGCACGGTTAACCCCTACATCACTCCTGAGCTCCTTTCCCACATGAAGTTTCGGGACCATCTCTGGCACTGTGCAAAAGCCACTGGTAAGCAGCAGGACCTACAAGCCTATAAAGCTGCTAGAAACAATTGCACAAGGGAGACTCGCCAGGCAAAAGACAAGTACCATAGGGAGATGCTTACCAACTCCTGGGGTGATAGCACAAGGTTCTGGTCTAATATAAATTACGTCACTGGCAAAAAAACTAAAGTATCGCCTACAATGCTGAACATAAATGGGACCCCTACCGCTGACCCTCTGAAAATTACTAATGCCTTTAATAATGCTTTTACCAATTTGAGCTGTGTTCTCACACCTAACTTTTTTGATGATGATGCTGCCCACTCCACAAGCCACGGTGATTAAAACAGTCCTGAGCACCCTCCTTTTTATTTTAAAAGGGTATCATGCAACCTGGTTAGAAAACTACTAGCTAAGGTCCTAAGAAACGCAAGACACAGCAGTGACGGACTAGACCTTAAGCTTATCACCCTAACCCTAGATGAAGTTCACCTACCTATAACTAAGATTCTAAACCTTTCTGTTACACTGCGACAATTTCCTAATGCATGGAAAACGGCCATCGTAACTCCAGTGCATAAAACTGGTGATCGTTCCTTACAGAGTAACTATAGGCCTATATCCATTCTCCCTCCACTCTCCAAGATGCTCAAGCGAATTGCCACCAACTAGCTTGGTGTTTATCTGGACACATACTCCATCCAGTGCCCACAACAACATGGCTTTAGAAAGGGGCACAGTATTACCACAGAATTATTAGAATTCACAAGCTTCATACAACAGGCCGTCGATCAAGGCAAGATTGTAGGTGCAGCCTTTGTTGACCTAACAAAAGCCTTTGACACAGTGAGTCACACACTGTTGCTTGGCCAACTCTCTAAAACTGGTGTTGCCCCAAACACCCTGAAATGGTTCGGAAGCTACCTCAGTGATAGACTGCAAAGGGTGAGGATATCAAATGCAGTTTCGGAGAAGAGGGCTGTCCGATCAGTGGTACCTCAAGGCTCAATCCTGGGTCCCTTATAGTTCAGTACTTTCCTGAACGACCTTCCAGCTGTCTGCAACCAGCATACTCTCCTCTATGCAGATGACGGGGTCATCTTTACTAGCCATCTGGATCCCAACGCTCTTGAAAATAGACTTCAACAAGGCTTCACAGAAGCAGAGAGATGGTTTAATAATCACAAACTAGTGCTAAACTACAAAAAAAACTGAAGTCCAGCTGTTTTCGTCCTCTCGGAATAAGTTTAAGGCCCATCAACTCAATATCACCAACAGCCACGGAGACACTCTTGAACAAACTCAGCTTTTCAAACACCTAGGTCTAACCCTGGATAGTCACCTTACCTTTGTGCCTCACATTGAAAATGTTGCCAGAGATGTTAATACCAGAATTGGCCTCCTCTTCAGACAGACGAAGTCTTACCCAAGAAGCCCTGAAGGTTGCAGTTCACAGCTCGGTCTTCTCAATCATTGATTATGGTCTAATCATATACTTGTGCTGCAACCTCCACATCTCTTAAATGACTCATGGTGGCCCTGAACAAAACCTGTAGGTTAGTTATGGGTGCTGCGCGCCTCACTCATACCTGTGAGTTATATGCTCAATCTGGCTGGCTTCAACTAAGTAGCAGGATCAAATATCAAACCTGCCTCCTGTCCAAAAAAGCTCTACTTGGATTACTACCCCCGAGCATTGATTGCCTGCTAAACAAATCTCCTAAGACCCAACACACACATACCTCAGTTTCTGACCTCCTTCTAGTACCCCACTGTCGGACTGCTCAATACCAGCGATCCTTTCAATACAGAGTCCCCCTGTGGTTTAATAATCTAAGCAATCAACTGAGCAGTCTTTCTAGTTTGTCCCAATTTAAACTTATGCTTCGTCAGCATATCCTATCCGAAAGCACTTGTGATTGTTACACCTATTTTCCCACTTCTGCAGACACCCTTATACCACTTTTTTCACTCTCTGAGGCTCTTACTTGACTTCCTGTTTCGTTTCACCTCTCCTGACAGAACAATTTCCCCTTTCTCCGTCACCTCCACCCTTACCGCACCCCCTTCTTGCTCTTATCCCACTGACCCCCCTCTTCCTGGACCTGTCCAGGCCCTCTGGTCCCCACTCTCCCTTATCTTCTTTCCCTTCATCTGCCCTCCTTTTCCCCTCTTTTCCCCTTTCTCCCACCTTAGCCTCCTCTTCCTCTCACCCTACGACAAGGCCTCTGGCTGCCATATTTTCTTTTCCTTCTCTATCTGGACTCTGCCCTCTCACCTCCTCCACCCCATCCTTACTCTTCCCCTTCCCCCTCACCTCTGAGTAGCAATGTTGCTTCAAATGTACCTTATGGTTTTCTATGCTTGCTTGTAATCTTGAGTGTGTAGCACTGTTCCCAATTATTTACCAGCTGATTAGCTGTGCTCCGATGAAACCAAGAATGTTGTCTGTACCTTCACTGATACTATGAATGTTGTCTGTACCTCCCTACTTTATTGTAACCCTTTCTTTTGACGTGGAACCTTTGTAAATGAGCTGCATCAAGCTCAAAAGTATTTGTAATCTGAGATTTAAAGAAATAAATAAAAAATAAAAAAAGTAAAACATCTGCCTCTCAGCGTGAGCAGACTGTGGTAGGTTCTCAGTCTACTGTCCAGAAGAAGTCAACTGTCCACCACACCTAGCAACAAAGGTCCCCGGCCTGTCAACATGGTGAGGTCAAGGAGAACCTTGTGCTTCTTAAAATCCAGAGGATCCTGAAAGGGGCCCAGGGAAAGGGCCCAGTCCCCGCTCCTTGGACCTCCTGGTTCGATGCCTGCCTCCAAAGTTAGAGGTTGGACTACCCCGCTCCAATGTGCGTCCATCCATGGAAAAGCAGGTATTGCAAAAGTCAAGGTGAGGAAATGGTTGAAGGAAGGAAAAGCACAGATGATGCTGATCACCTGCCCCGTGAATCCCTCTCAGATGATACCCTTGGCTTCTCCCACCGGCCTGGGCCCCCTCTCAGAGCTCTGATTCCATGATTCTACCTAATAGAGACCTCCTGGCTTGCACCCCCATGGCGAGGCTGCCACTACTAGTGCGGCGCTCCTTAAAATCCAATTTCCACAGGCAGGTACCATGGTCTGGAGGAACGGGGGCCCAGGTGAGTGGAGTCAGACGGTTGGCGTGGGGCTGAGATGTATCGTCGCCGTCCCAAGGGTCAGGGTTTTTCCTTGTTCTGTGGCAGTGCCCAATCCCTCCCAGTGGCAAGCATGGACGTGCAATGATGTCTGGGCCAGCCTGCACACGCTCACTTGCGCACCCCTGCCAACGTCCTCTGTGACCCGCCTCCCCTATTATGGAGGGTTGCCAGCTCAGTACCACCCAGCCACCGCTGGGAGGAACAGTATCGCCAACCCCTTCAACCCTCCTTCCCTAGGAGAAGGTGAGCAGTCCATGGATGCTCCAGCCTTCTCCTCCCCTGCTGATCCACGGCACCGCAAGCTCACTTCTGAATAGGGGTCTCTGGCGTGGCGCGAGGAGTGGCGTCCAGCGCCTCAACCCTCAGCGCCAGTGGGCTGGCTCACACGATGCTGGTTGATAAAAGTAATTTTGATCCCATGGGAGCACTGATGCATAATGGGTGGCTTCTTTAGCCCAGCCCCTTCAGTTTTTGACTTATGCATTGCTGGAGAAATAACAAATCAGTAAGGGAGAGGAAACTGTGGTGACAAAATGCAATGACGAACTATTTGCCAAAACTGAGGCGTCAACTTGCTCTAATGAAAACTCAAAGAAATGTCCTTGTCTGTCATATTACTGTTTGTAAATGCACTGCCACTGTATGTAAATCAACCCCGGGTCGCCCCTGAAAAAGGAACTGTCACGGTCTCAGTGGGCTCACCCGGTTACCAAAATTAAATAAATAAATAGCGTGCACTTGGAAGGAAGAACAGAAATGAGGTAGGTGAAGGTATAGCATTACACAGTGTTGTATAGGCACTGTAGTCAGTAGTCACTGCCAGTCCCCTTGGCCAAAATCGTTTGCTCCCACGGGGTTCTAGTGCCTCCAGCGCAGACCCATAAGTGGAACTCAATGGATAAGACTGATTCTGGGAAAGATTTTTCCCTTCTCCTCAAAATAATTTAATATTTGTGTAAGTGTGTGGCAAGGGTGGGAAGTGTATGTGTGTGTGTGGTGGGGGAGTATGTGAAAGGGGGATGTCATTGCTGTGAAGTGCTTTGAACACAAAGAATTTCTTGGTACACCAAAAAGCAATTTGATGTTCTTCATGAGCAGGGTAGTAATACAGATCTCACACTGAATCTGAAGGAAAACTCAAACTTGTGACTAAACAACAAAAAAAAAAAATAGGTAGTACCCTCATTGAATCATAAAGACTGTTGTGGGGGATGGTCTCTGAGGCACTCCACTTACCTGACATCATGGGTTGTGTACACCTGATAGGTTGTCTTGATGCACATGTGACTAGTTTTGAGGACGTCCCCTCTGAGTGTCTCTGGTCAGTTCTAGTCAGTTCAATTTGTGCATCTTAACTAGGTTGTCGCACTTTCCAGAGCTCCAGATCATACAACGACTAAACAACTCACTATAAGGTAGGCGAACAGCTCCTTTTACACTCTTATGTACCTGCTAAACCTAGCCTGTAGCCAGCTAGCCTGTAGACAGCACAGCTTGTTTCTGCGTTCTTTGATACGTCGGTTCTAGTACCAGCCTTGTAATTCATTGCTAGCAAGACAGGCAAGGAGCCAATGTTTATTTTTACGCATTCTTTTGAGCTACTACAATGTTTATATTTCCAACTAAAGGTAAAATATTCACAGCCACTTTCCTGCTTCTGTACACCTCAGCGTTTTAAAGTGCTCTGGGTTCCCCTAGCTAGCGGTCCCAGATGCTGACCATATCACTGCTGCTACTTACTACTACCTACAGACATTTTCTGCCCAGCAGCCACCCTAGTGCTCTGTTACTCCTTCTACAGCGGTATCAGACACTCCAGGCTACCATCTGCAAACTTATGGCATCCACAACAACCAGCAATCCCCCTCAGTGCTCTGTTTACCCCTATTATAGCGGTCTCAGACACTTACTATACAGAAGGCAATCAGCAATCCCCCTCAGTGCTCTGTTTACCCCTAATTCAGCGGTCTCAGACACTTAATATACACAAGACTATTGCCTTGCTTTATCAGTCGCTACTTTCTATTTCTGCTCATTATTTATAGACTCACTCAATCGCAGGCATCCCTTCACGGCGATCCCTCTTGTTTGTATCCCGTCATGGCGATTCCCAATTGTTTTTTTATGGCCCCATTAAGGCCCACGCCTGCCTTGCTCTCCCATGCAGAGGCAGTCACCACTTCCTGCTTCTTCTACATGCACTCAGAGCCTTCCGATTGGCTTCTAATACTCGCGAGACTCTCCTATGACGATCGCGAGACTTTGACGTAGTCTCGCGACGTCAGACGCTCGCGAGCGTGAAGCGGAAACGCTCGTGAGACTTTGCCACTCTCTCGCGACACCACTCCAGTTAGAGAGATTCACATAAATGCTCTGCATAGCGAAGCAAGCGCCCAGCATAACTAAGCTAACGCAATTCACGCGATTCACTTGTAGCGCTGCTTGCTACTTCTGCTGTAAGCACTACAACTAGCAACAAGGCACTACAAACGTCTTACAGAAGCAGCACAAAACACATTTAAAGGTACAGTACTCTTATTAAGCCCCAGCACCAAACTACTTGTAAGGATAGTACCAGAAGCAGCACAAATCACTTTTAAAGGTACAGTGCACCCACTATGAAGTACCAGCCTCTTAAATCAGGGGATTGCCGAACCATTATTACAGATGCTGCTCATTACATTTCACATGTTTTTGACAGCACAGTGCAGTATATATATATATATACATATCTGTTTTATACCTGAGCCAGCACACTAAGCATCTCCTTTCTGTACTTATCAGGTGAACATGCCCAGAACAAAAAGCTGCAAACAATGCCATGTGCCACTGTCACACCTACACTCAGGCAGACTATGCACATCCTGCAACGAAGATACCACTACGCACACTGAGACACAAGATTCAGATGATGACTGCTCTCCACCGTCCACTAGTCACGATAACACACACCAGATGGACGCCACTAAAGCCCTAATACAAAATAACCAATTAATGCAGGCACAACAAGAAGTCTTAACAGCCATGCTACAAAAGCTGACAGAACTATCTCAACAACAACAACCGCCAACTAAGACTCCACACAGACTTACACACGACAATGGACACTCCCCGCCAGAACCTCAGGTAGACTCCAGTGACTCCTCCGATTCGGAGGAAGCCAGTCTAGAACAAGACCCACAAACTCTCACAGCCAAGTGGTGCTTCCCAGACCAAATCCCGACACTGGTACGCCACATTATGGAAACAGTGGGGTTCGAGATGGTAACCCCTACACCCACATCCAAACTACTACCCTCCCTACAACCTGCGGCAAAACTTGCCGATGCCTTCCCAGTCTGTGAAGCTATAGACGAAATTGTCCTAAAAGAATGGTCTTCCTCTGAACCAGCAAGAATCCCCGAAAGAAAATCATGGGACAGAATGTACCCACTGCAAGAGGATAAGCTAGCACTCTGGTGCACACCTCCTGCCATGGACCCTCAAATCGCAGCACTAAACAGAAAGACGGTACTCCCCACCGAGACCGCTTCTGGCTTAAAAGACCCGATTGACAGAAAGCTAGAGGAAAACCTAAAGAAAACAGCCAGTTAGCAGGCTTGGGAAGCAGAGCTGCCACAGCTATCTACGCAACTAGGGCCCAACTCACCTGGCTCCAGGAAATACAGAAAACCATTCCCGCAAAGTCTCACCAATCCACCCTCTTAGACAATGCCATACTCTCAACTAAATACCTAGCGGACATGGCCGTAGACTCACTGAAAATAAACGCCAGATCAGCAGCTATTACTAATAGAGCCCGTAGATCCCTCTGGATGAAACTATGGGACGCCGATAAGGAATCCAAAGCTACGCTACATAGACTCCCATTCACAGGCAACATGATTTTCGGACAGGCCCTCGAAAAGTATCTCAAGGGTAAAGAGGATGGCAGGTTACTGGCCAGAGAACAGCCACGATCGAGTTACCTCCCATCTCGCCCCAGAGGCAGACAATTGTCCTTTCAGCGACAAGAGACGCCACCTACATTTTCACGGCACCACCTTCCACCAGAACTACTCCACTTGCACTAATACAACCGATACAGAGGCAGGGGCAACACACAGAGGCAGAGGCAACTACCATCCCGAAACAATTTCAAAGCATGACTACTTACCTCCAGATCTACAAAAAATTCCCGTAGGAGCAAGACTGTCACTATTTCTAGAACAATGGGTACAGACCACCACAGACAAATGGGTACTAGAGATAATACGACAGGGCTATGCAATACAATTCGCTACTGTCCCACAAGTACGCAGAATGCTCCAATCCCCCTCTTCAAAACTATCATACACAACAGCTCAGATTACTACAGCTATTCAAGAATTACGAGCCAACAATGCCATTTCACCTGTCCCAAAATACGAACAAGGTACCGGCATATACTCCCTATTTTTCCTGGTGCCGAAAAAGACAGGGGGGTTCCGACCCGTTCTGGATCTCAAACACGCCAACAAGTCAGTACGCACATTCCATTCAAAATGGAAACTACAAAATCCACACTCAAAGCTCTCCGTCAGGGAGACTTCCTCACTTCAATAGACTTAAAAGACGCTTACCTGCATATTCCAATGAGACCCGCACACTGCAGATTCCTACGCTTCTGCATTCTCGGACAACACTATCAATACAAGGTTCTGCCTTTCCGACTAGCATCCGCACCCAGAGTGTTCACAAAGGTATCAGTGGTACTCACCGCTCACCTACGACAACAGGGCATCCATGTCATTCCATACTTGGACGACTGGCTCATAAGAACACGCTCTCTACAACAATCCATACGGGAGACAGAACAGGTGGTACAATGCCTGGAAACCCATGGCTGGATAATCAACAACAAGAAAAGCCAGCTGTCCCCCACACACAGATTAGAACACCTAGGCACTCTCATAGACACAGAAAAAGGAAGAGTTACTCCCTCCATCTCCAGAATCAACACAATACTATCAACTGCACACAGACTGCGCTCCGCAAAACAAACGACACTATGGAACATTTCTCAGATGCTAGGTCTCATGTCATCCACTATAGACACTGTCCCATGGGCAAGATGGAACGCAAGGCCTCTCATGCTATTCCTGTTAACCAAGGTCCACCAGACAATCTCGACCTTATCCCGACGGTCACTCTCCCACCCCGAGTGAAAGCAAGCATCAAATGGTGGACAAACAGACACAACTGACCCTAGGTGTTCCGATAGACATAACACCAGACATCACCATAGAACGGACGCAGCCTCTCCGGCTGGGGAGCAGTGCTCGGACAACTTACGCACAAGGAAATGGTCCACAAAGACGCAAAACTTACTGATCAACGACTAGAATTGAAGGCAGTGTTCAAGGCACTACTGCATCTCTCCAAACACGCCCCACACAAGCACGCATAAATCAGGTCAGACAATCAAACCACGGTGGCTTACATAAACAAGCAAGGCGGAACAAAAAGCAGAACTATGATGTCACTAACATCCAAACTACTCAACTGGGCTCAAACAAACTTAAACTCAATATCAGCAATCCACCTGGCGGGAAAACTCAACGTCACCGCGGACTGGCTCAGTCGCCAGATGATACACCCCGGAGAATGGAAACTTCACCCACAAGTATTCCAAACAATCGACCACAGATGGGGCCCAATATAGATAGACCTCATGGCATCGCACAAAAATCACCAATGCCCGAAATACTGGTCCCGCTTCAAGGATCACAAAGCAATAGGAGTGGACTCCCTATCGGCAAAATGGTCCTTCCAAGTAGCATACATCTTTCCCCCCATTCCACTCATTCCTCAAGTGCTACGAAAGATCCACTTATCGAGAGCCAGAGTCATTCTACTGGCACCTCATTGGCCGCGAAGAGCATGGTTCGCTACGATCGTCTCCATGGCACTGACCGATCCCTGGCAACTCCCACTGCTACCGGACCTCCTCACACAAGGACCGATCACACACCCAAACCTACGGCAACTGCAACTGACGGCATGGCTCCTGAAAGGAAGAGACTGCTAAAAGCAGGTTATCACCCTTCCGTCATTCAGACCATGGCATCCTCACACAACCTTCCACTCTTACCACTTACTTACGACACTGGAACATTTTTGACACATGGTGCCGACACCACAAAATTAACACTGCAAAATGCACAATTCCACAGATCCTCTTATTTTTACAGGAAGGTCTCCAACTAGGACTCTCCCCGTCATCACTAAGGGTACAAGTTGCGGCCATAGGCGCAGCACGGGGACAAATACAGGGCACTACACCGGGCTCACACCAAGACGTCACTCGCTTCCTAAAAGCAGCCAATAACCTCAGACCCAAACAAAAACCCACTCTTGCACCATGGGATCTACCTTCGGTGCTAACAGCGATGACAAAGCCACCTTTCGAACCAATCGAGTCCATCCACATTAACTGGCTACAACTCAAAACAGTCTTCCTAACAGCCATAGCATCAGCACGGCGAGTCGGAGAATTGCAAGCACTATCCCACAAAGAACCTTTCCTGCAATTCTACCCCGACAGAATATCTATGAGACCAATATCTTCATTCCGCCCAAAAGTAGCATCTCTATACCACCTTAACCAAACTATCGAAATACCAGCACAACTTCCACCAGAGGACATTCAAGCCGATCCACAGCTTCGCCTACTAGGCATGACTCGCTTACTCTCTACGTACTTAGACAGAACGGCAACTATTCGCAAATCAGACAGACTATTCATTATCACTCAAGGACGCGACTGGGCATGGCAGCCTCCAAAGCTGCCATTGCAGGGTACCTCAGAAAAGCAATATCAGAGGCTTATAAGGCTAACAACTTGCAGGTGCCAACAACACTAAAGGCACACTCCACCAGAGCCATTGCTACCTCATGGGCAGAAAGAAACTTGGCCACCGCGAGAAGAAATTATGCTGCAGCCAATGGCTCCACCATCCACACCTTCATCAGACATTACAGACTGGACGTGTCCCAACAACACAAGACAAATTTTGCAAGAGCAGTACTTTAGTGGCAAACTCAGGAAACACTGACATTGTCACGCCTAACCCACCCTAGACTTCATTCACTGCTTTTAATAACCCATGATGTTGTGGTAGTGAGGCCCCAGAGACCATCCCCTGCAATGTAGTTTACTCACCTGGTAAAGGTGATTGTGGGGGAATGGCTCTCTGAGGCACTCCACTGCTCACCCTACAGCTCAACGTGACAATGACACATGGAAGCAACTTTGGACACTCGCATACTCTCTGACTCACACGACATGTATTTGCTACTTATCCATTAAAAATTCCATTTTTACAATTCATTCCTCTACAGAGCCATGCATAATCATTATTAAGGTACAGTCGGGGGGCAATTTAACTTTCTTACATTTCAGACACAGCTTTGGAAAACATCGAACTGACTAGAACTGACCAGAGACACTCAGAGGGGACGTCCTCAAAACTAGTCACATGTGCATCAAGACAACCTATCAGGTGTACACAACCCATGATGTCAGGTAAGTGGAGTGCCTCAGAGAGCCATTCCCCCACAATCACCTTTACCAGGTGAGTAAACTACCATTACTAGGCTTTAGGATCTGTCAAACAGTATGCTGCATATGATTACAGGCAGGGATGTAAACTCGGTAGTGCATGACATGAAAACAGTATGCAAGCACAGACCTACCCATGGGACACCACAAATGCAATTCAGTTAACTTATTTCTTAATATACAGTATTAAAGAAAATTTATTTAAGATCTTGTGAAACTGAAAACCTACCTAAGTATGTGATGATGCTTGAGAGAGGCTTTCTTGCAGTTCCTTTGATCTTAAGTGGCCCTTGAACTGCTTCAAGATTTCTGTCTGTACCTAAACATAAAAGAAAACATCCAGTTTGTAGTTAGCAGGAGGCACATCACAGTGTGATAGCGCTGTGGTTCACTTATTCGTCACTGTCTGTCACATGCTAAGGGGCATAAATTGTCACTGATCTGAAAAGAAGACTGCAGTTTTATGTTATGTGCTTGAATAATATCTCTTGCCTGTTTAAAAAAAAAAAAAAAAAGAAGTCATATACCTTTTTCTTTCCATATACAATCAACCTAAGAGCTCAATGCATACACAGGAAACACATACTGTATCTAATCATTCTGCACTTGGAAACCATTTTTGTATGGTGTAGTGTGATCTAGGACTCGAGTGTTGTCATGTTTTAAAGAGCAGCTGACTCCTTCGGGAAAACTTTGGAAAACATAATATTTAGATACAATTCAGCTTGTATTTCAGATAACTTCCATAGATTTCTCCTCTCCATTATTACTGAAAAAATTCTCACAAAACAAGATCTTTATCCCTCAGATTTCATCTACCTCTGTGGCTTATTCCCTACTTGAAATGATAATGCACTGTTATAACATCACAGTCTGTTGCCATGGGAATCACTGTGATGTCACAAGCAGAGTATTATGACATCAGGTTAGGAAGAAGCAATAGGAGCTGACGAACCTTCAAGAAACAGCTATCCTCTTTACATGCATTTTACTTCAGTAATAAATAGTGGGGATAAAAAAAAAATACAGAGCTAATGAGAAACACAAGCTGCTTAGTGTCCAAATATTATGTTTTTGAAAGTTCTTCTTGAAGCGTCGGTGGCTCTTTAAAGTCTGGATTTAACCTGCCTTAGTTCAGCAGAATTCAGAAACTAAAGTCTTGCACTGAATCTGTCCATGTATTAGCCTGGTGTTTTCATTCAAAACAAGTAGCAGTACCATTACAGGAAGATTTGTGAACATTTACTTTGGAGACAAAAAAAGTAGTAATACTAATACCCCAAAAGTAAAATGTACACATTTGACATTTTTTTTAGAATGAAATTTAGTCAATCAATCATAAATTATATCTCTTTTATGCTCTTAACTGCAGATGTGGAGTTCCCTGTGAACCTCTTGCATAAAAATGGTGTGGATAGTAAGAGTTCTGGCCTCCTAACGTGACTGGTTATAGCCAATGTGGATACATGAACACATACATGTAAGTAATTATACAACACAGCAGGACATTCTAAGACTTATCAGTTAAGAAAATACCTTTCTATCTGAAGAAGAATACCAGCAAGTCATTTTTTTTTTTTTGAGTTATCTGTTTTTCTACCCTACCATGCTCCGGATCCACCTCTCCTTCAGGCAGCCTAAGTCACCGGCACACCTCTATTGACTCCCTCGAGCCCTCACCTCATATCACAGCCGATCCGAGATAGCTCGGCATTACCCTTACGCCCAGTGGGTCCCTCTCCTCCGAGAGGGAAGGCACTGGTGGAGGCAGCCCAGCACACTATATTTTCTTCAGCCTTTGGGGCGCTGCTTAGGCGAACTGGCCCACAGGAAGCCTGAAGGGTGTCAGTGGACCAGATACTGTCATCCGGCCAATCCGGAGCGATTTTCCATTTTTCTGGTACTTCCCACATTGCGATGCTTCTGCTGTGCTCCCGGTCTCCACCAGGGGCTGCTGCAGAGCGAAGTGGCCCTGTAACCCACCCCAGGAGAGGAGAGCAGTCCTACGGACGCTCAATCCTCTCTTTCCCCTGCCGTCCCCCGGTGACCCAAGTCTATTCCCGAACCCAGGTCATCAGCGTGGTGTGAGGTAAGGCGCCAGTGCCTCAACCCTCTGCGCCAGCGGGCCTGCTTCGGTATGCAAGTCATTTGTAAAAGATGCAACTACCAGCTCCTTGTCTGACTTATAGCTACTACTGTACGTCCCCCTCAGAAAAGCTTCTTGTCTGACTTAGAGTAATTACTTCCCCCTCAGAATTCCAAGAGCCATTTGCACTGGATATTTTTCATCTGCCCTGTAAACACTGATGTTTTTCTCACATAGTATAGAAAATGCAGCTGATGGAAAAACTGCTGTGTCTGGCACTCCTTACTATGGGGAAAAGAGTGCTGTATTCTTCATCTGTGATGTTTAATGCATCAGACAGGGAAACGGAAAAACAGGTTACTCACCTGTAACAGTAGTTCTAGGAGTGGTATAGGGTTGTACATCCACACTTCTGGCAGTATCCTTTCCCTTTAAATTTCATGCCGGAAAGTCTTCAAGCTGGCTCCTCCAATCCACCCAGGTGGTAACTCCCTTGGCACCGCCCCGTGACGTCAGATCTTGCTCGCTGAAAGCAAGACCGGTGTGCCACTTTCTAGAGGAGTTTGGGTGGGTCAGTGTGGATGTACACCATATACCACTCCTAGAAAATGCAGTTACTTAAAGTCTTACTGTAACAGTAGATCTTCAAGGAATGTCTCTTGCAGTAGGCAGTTACTTCTGGGAGATTCCAGCACAGTGCGCTGTCGCACAGCAGCTCTTCTAGCAGTCTTCACCAGGGACCACCCACACATGACAACGTCTTCCTGCTTCCTATATAAGTGTGTGCGGTCCCTGGTATCCTCAGTTCCCCTGCCGGATTCAGCTCGCAAAAGCGAGGACCAAGGGGAAGCTGAGGTACCAAGGAGTGCCAACCCTAAGTCACTGGACCAGAATTTGCTCTGTTAGAGAAGGAGGGGGATGGAGGGCGGGATTGCACCTACTGCAAGACACATTCCTTGAAGATCTACTGTTACGGTAAGACTTTACGTAACTGCACCATCTTCCATGGAATGATCTCTTATAGTAGGTAATTACTTCTAGGAGAATCCCCAGCAGTCATGTCCATATGGGAGGACAAATATGATAGGAGACCTCGTAGGACTGCATGGCCAAAGGCCGTCCTACGTCGTGAGGCAACATCAAGATTCTAATGCCTCGTGAAGGTATGGATTATAAACCAGGTAGCTGCACTGCAGATATCTGAAGTGGAGGCTCCTTTAAAGCAAGCTGCAGTAATGGCCATAGCTCTGGTGGAGTGGGCTTGGACAGGTCCAGGTAGAGGTTTGTTGTACCTTTTGTAACAAAAGGTAATACAATTCGCCAATCATGAAGACAGGGTTTGTTTAGCAGTAGGAAGCCCTTCTCTGCCAGAGGCAAAGGCGACGAATAATTGAAACGTTTTCCTAATCGACAGGGTACGATTAGTGTAGTAGCACAGGATACGATGGACATCTAAGGTATGTAATAGATGTTCACCAGGATTGGAGTAGTCAGGGTAGTAGATCGGAAGCTCCAAGGACTGATTTAGAGTATGTTCGGAGACTACTTTAGGAAGAAAGGATGGGTTGGTACATAGGACCGCCCTGTCCTTGTGGAAAATCAAGTAAGGTTGCCTACACATGAGGGCTTGAAGTTTGGAAATACGTCGAGCTGAAGTAATAGCCACTAGAAACAACATTTTCCATGAAAGGAAATGGATATCACAGGTGGCCACTGGCTCAAAAGGTTCGAGAGTCAGTTATTCTATAATGAAACTGAGATCACACGGAGGAGTGGGTCGTCTAATAGGAGGTTTGATTTGCATCATTCCTCTCAAAAACATCTTGGCTAAATGATGTTGATACAGAAATCTGCCATCGAAAGGTTCATGGAATGCCGATATGGCAGCCATGTGCACTTTGATGGAGGAGTAACTTAAGCCTGACTCTGATAGTGAGGCCAAGTAATCTCAAACCTTTGTCAGTGGACAAGAGTAAGGGTCTAGGGAACGAGAGGTAGACCATATGGAAAAGCGTTTCCCTTTGGAATGATATGTTTCTCTTTTTGCTGGTTTACAAGAAGCCAGGAGAATGCTGGCAACAGGAGAGGACACCTGGAGTCTATTTATGAATGCGTCCTCAGGAGCCAAGCGTGAAGATGAAGGGTCTTCAAGCTGGGGTGCAGGAGGGATCCATGACACTGAGTCAGGAGGTCTGACTGGCAACTGAAATGGGTTCCCTTACTGACAGCTGTTGAGAGTACAGGGTACCACGGTTGACGCGGCCACAGTGGTGCTATGAGAAGCATGGTGGCCAGTTCCACTTGAAATTTCAATAGGGTCCGTTGCAAGAGAGGGACGGGGGAGGCATATAAGTAGAGTACTGTCCAAGGTCGGGACAGGGCATCTATAGATCGTCCCTTGTTGCTCCGGATAATGGAGAATTAACTGGGGAGTCAGTGTGTGACTGGGGAGGCAAACAGATCCAGCTGTGGAGTTCCCCATAGGTCGAAGATTTCTTGGAGTACTTCTCTGTGAAGTGTCCATTCGTGTGCGGATGACTGGCGACTTAGCCGGTCTGCAAACTGATTGCACCGTCCCGGTAGGTGGACAGCCATTAGCGTTAGGTCTTGTCTGATGGTTTCCTGCCAGACTGCAAGGGTCTCCATGCAGAGGGTGCGCGATTTCGTGCCCCCCTGCTTGTTGAGGTAAAACACCACTGCAGTGTTGTCTGATTGAATCAGCAATGGTCCTGGTTTGAGATAAGGCTGGAATGCCTGAAGGGCTAGATGGACTGCTGTCATCTCAAGGAGATTGGTATGAGAGTGATGGGAAGAGGTGGTCCATCGGCCTTGGGTCTAAGGACCTAAGTGTGTGCCCCATCCATCCAGGGAAGCATCCGTGGTTAATGTCTGTATGGGAGGGAGGGAGCGGAAAGGCATTCCTTGACACAAATTGGTTCTGATTGTCCACCACTTCAGGGATGACTTCAGAGAAGGAGTGACCCTGATTTTGTCGTCGAACTGTCCAGTTCTTTGAGACCATTGATTCTGGAGGGTCCACTGGACAGGTTTCATGTGAAGGCAGGTAAATGCCACCGTTGGGATGGCTGCAGACATGTGACCCAGAAGTCTCAGCATTTGTCTGGCCGTGACTATTTTCTGGGTCTGTATTCGCAAAGCCATAGATATGAGTGTCCTGACGAGCAGGTGGAAGGTAAGCACTGGCTGTGACTGTATCTAGAACAGCTCCGATGTATTGGAGAGACTGTGTCGGGTGTGGACTAGACTTTGGCCAGCTGACTGTTATCCCTAGATCATTGAACATGCTCAGAGTAACGGCTAGGGAGGCAAGCAGAGCTTCTCTGGATTCTGCTTTGATTAGCCAATCATCTAGATATGTGAAGACGAAGTGCCCTTTTTTCCATAAGGCTGCTGCCACCTCCGCTAGGTATTTGGCGAACACTCTTGGGGCCGATGAGAGGCCGAAAGGGAGTGCTCGAAACTGACAGTTTTGACCCAGAAGGTGGAAGCGCAGAAATTTGTAATGGGCAGAATGAATGGGGATATATAAGCAGGCATCCTTCATATCCAGGGCACACAGCCAGTTTCCTTGTTTTAGAATAGGCATGATGGCGGGTGGAGTTATCATGCGAAAATGTTTGTACTGAATATATCCATTCAGGTATCTCAAGTCTAGTATCGGCCTGAGATCTCCGGTTCGCTTGGGTACCAGGAAAAAATGGGAGTAAAATCCTGTTTGATGTTCTGGAAGGGGCACTGGTAGGACAGCCTGTTTGGTTGAAAGTGCCTTCAATTCTTCTTGAGGGATAGGGACATGATCTGAAGGATAATGGACTACCCATGGCGGGGGAAGGGGCGGAGAGAAATTCCAGTGTTTCCCCTTTGAATGATCTGAAGTACCCATTTGTTCAAAGTGATCGTATTCCAGGCCTCCAGATGGAGGGCAAAACGACCCCCTACAGCCTCCGAGGCCTGGTCGAGGAGGTGAGGGGAAAGCCCTGATAGGTCACTGGGTACTGGGTTGCCCGGCCACTCCCGAGGGATGGGCACAGGAGCCACAGGTGGCAGAGGTTTTGCCTCTTGCTGCTTGGGCATGACCTCGAAAGCCACCTCTGTTAGAGGCCTTATATTTTCCACTTCTTTTGGAATAGGAGGAAAATTGCAGATAGGTGGGTTACGAGTAAGGTACATGCCATGTACCGTACAAAGGGTTCTGCCTGATGCCAGCAGGTTGTCTAACAACATTTGAGAACCTAGTCTGAATAATTTGGACCCGTTAAAGGGTGCATTAGCTACTTTATGCTATATATCAGGAGCAAAACCTGAAACGCAAAGCCAAGGATGGCGAAGCACAGAGACTCCAGTAGATCAGAGTCGGGCTGAGGTATCTATGGCACGATACCCGACCAGAGTAGGTGACGGGAATTAGAATTGCTAGTGGAGACTGTGGCCAGTAACTTGTCCTTTTCCTGGGAAGGGGGAAGTTTACTGATAATGTCTATGGCCGAAGCCCCAAAGGTACGTTGGTATTTAACCATATGTTCCAATTAGTTCAGAATTCAAATATTCACAGTATCTGAGGCAAAAACCTTTTTCCCCAGGTAGTCATTCCTTCGAAATTCTTTATCAGGTGGTAAGGAACTCATGTGTTTGGGTTTTTTAGTATGATCATGAGTGGCAGTAATGACCACTGAATCCGTTCTTCTGGGATAGTGGACAGAAAGGGATGATCCAGGGGAGCCTAATATAAGTGATCTGCTTTTCGTGGGACAGTAGTAATCGCTGACGGTTGATGCCAGGCAGCCAGAATGGCATTCTGATAGGTCGGAATCAGTGGGGGCACCACTAAGGGCAGCTTCTCTGGCAGTTCCATATGTACTGCCATATCCTTACGTTGTTTGTCATGTTCTGTGGTAGAGAACCTCATGACTTTTTGTATTTGGACCATCATTTCGCTAAAGGATGGGTCATCAGGAGGAGAGGTGGCAACTGGCAGAGGCAGGTCCTCGTCCAAGGAAGAGATTTCCGAGTAGGGGGCCTCCAGGTTCTGGAAGTCCAGATCTTGGAATTCTTCATCAATATCATTGGGGAGATTCACCGGTAAGTCAGGTTCATCTGACAAATAATCCTTCATATTAGGAGGAGGCGACCAGGGTGGCAGTGTATCCCTGTCACCGTGAAATCTTTTAGGCGGAGGGGAGTGAGTCCGGAAAGGATCCTCCAGTTCTCCTGGGTCGGAGGACTGGGTATACCGCATGATATGCAAGACCTACGTCACAATTTTGTTGATGTCCTGTTCCTGGGAGGAAGGGGGGTTAAGAAGCGGAAGATGAGAAACAATGGGGGTGATAGAGGGGATGGGTTGGGCAGTGTGCGTAGGTCTCGCCCCCGGGAAGAATAAACCAGGGTCCCGGTCTCTGTCCGGATGCCCTCTATGAGATGGCACCTGTGAGGGCGGAGGGGCACTCATTAAGGCAAAAGCCACTGGTTTGCCCTGTGGAACAAGGGAAGTCGTTGACTAGCCCGTGAAACGATCATCCTGAAAGATGTCAGACGTCATTTGGAGAGGAGCCCCAAACGACGGCGCAGTCATGTATTTGATTGTATTTAATACACTAGATAGCGTCGTCAACAGAGCAGGCGAAGCCAGCACAGTAGTCAAAGTGCTGGAAAGCGCCATCGATGAGAGGGTGTGAGCCCCTGTCAACGGGCATTTCGGCTGGGAGTGAGGGGGGGGGTTTATCATGCTCCTTACCACGCCGAGAATGAGAACCACAGCTGAGGGAGCCCTTGGTATGAGCCCCCTGGTTCTCCAGAGACATTTTCTGCTCCCTAAGAAGGTGCTGAATTTCTAGCAACCGTCGTTGATGGGTTGCTCTATTAAACTCCTGACAGGAGTTGCAGGAATTTGTGTTGTATGTGGGTCCCAGACACCTTATACAAAAAGTGTGATTGTCAAAACGGTATATCTTCCTACCGCAACGGCAGGAACAAAACAGAGCTTGTTGGGTTGAAGAATCTTTAGACATTCGTTTTATAATTCAGTTTCTCGTCGATGATTGCTACACAGAACTTGAACTAGCTGCTGCGCGAGCTGAAGATGGCAGGAAAATGAACTGAGGATTCCAGAGACTGCCCACACTTATACAGGAAGCAAGAAGATGTCATGTATGGGCGGTCCCTGGTGAAAACTGCTAGAAGAGCTGCCATGCAACAGCGCCCTCTTCTGGAATCTCCCAGAAGTAACTACCTACTGCTAGTGACCATTCTGTGGAAGATCTACTGATACAGGTGAGTAACCTGTTTTTTTAAGGAAGTGGATATGGTGTACTATCCACACTTCTGGCAGTGTCCTGGCAGTTCTGTGGGAGGAGGGGGCAAGGCGCACACCACCTATTTAGGAAACAGAGATCGGAGAACTGAGGCCCCAAAACCAGCATCCCAGCATGACTCAAGGTCAATGTGGTAGTGGGAAATGAAGGTGTGTGCTGACTTCCAGGTAGCAGCCCTGTTGATTTCCTGGATAGGGATGTCCCTGGAAGCAGCCATAGAGGCAGCAGTATGACGGGTGGAATGAGCTCTTAGCCCTATGGGAGTCTCCTTATCCAAGGTCGATGCAGGATACAATCCACCTGCCAATCGTCCGCTTAGCTGCCAGTCTGCCAGGTGCAGCTTCAACGTAGTGACAAATAGCTGGTGAACCTCTCACTGAACTCCAGCCATGCACTTCTTATGACAGGCTAGCGCTCATCCAAGGTGTGGCTGGTGAAGTACACGGGAGATTAATCACCTGGTTAAGGTGAAGATCCGACACAACCTTCGGGAGGAACTTTGGGTTGGTGCGAAGGACAATCTTGTCCCTGTGGAATACCAGGTAAGGAGACTCCACCAAGAGCTCATTGATCCTTCTGGCTGACGTGAAAGCCACCAGGAAGGCGGTCTTCCATGACAGGTGAGACATGTCATATCTGTGCATTTGTTCTAATGGCCTGCCCATTAGCTTTGCCAACATCAGCAACAAGTTCCAAGGTGGAAGTGGTTCATGTACTGGCGGGGAAATGTGGTCAAGGCATTAGAAAAAACACCAGACCACCCTCTCCTGCACCACTGACTGCATATCAGCCTGCACCCGGTATGCAGAGATGGCTGCCAGGTGCAACTTGAGGGTCGTCAACTGGAGGTCTTAAATAGAGGGACTAGAGGTAGTTGAGAATGCTAGCCACTGAACAAGATAAAGGGCCAAGCCCCTTGCCCTGGCACCAAATGGAGAACCTCTTCCATTTGAAGTTATAGCATTTTCGGGTTGACTCCTTCCGAGATGCCTCAACCACAGTGATGAGATCTTTGGCAAAACCCAAAGCCTGGAACTCTAGCCGCTCAGGAACCAGGCTGTCAGGTGTAGGGATTGAAGGTCCGGATGGAATACTTTTCCCCTGATGGCACGAAAGCAGGCCCAGGCATAGAGGGAGATGCCTCAGGAGCCTGCTGCTGAGGCGGAGGAGATCAGGGTACCAAAACTGGCGGGGCCAGTCCAGAGTCACCAAGATCACCCGTGCCTTCTCCCTCCTGACCTTGAACAACACTTTATGGATCAAGGGGACTGGAGGAAAGGCACAGAGAAGGCTTGGGGTCCTGGGCCTCGAGAAAGCATCCCCCTGCAGCGTTCCCTGCTGAAGGGGGGTGAGCACAATACAGCCTCAGCTTAGCTTTCTCCCTGGAGGTGAACAGGTCTACCAAAGGGGTGTCCAATTGGGAGAACAGGCTGCGTACTACCTCCAGATAGAGAGACCACTCGTTAGACATCTCGCTCGCACGGCTGAGAGCATTCACCAGCTGGTTGTAGATGCCGGCCACATGGATGGCCATGAGATCAGCGTCCGGCTGAGCATGAGGGTATAGATGCGGAGAGCTTCCCTGCACAGTAGAAGGAAGTGCATCCCACCCTGTTTGTTGAGGTAGTACATGGTTGTGGTGTTGTCCATCTGGACCTGAATGACCTGACCCCGAATGTGGCGCAAAGGCTGTCAGCGCCAGCTGAACTGACCAAGCTCCAGCAGGATGATATGGCATCGGGACTCCTCGGGGGGTCAAGAGTCTGTGGACTCTGTGGTCCACAAGGTGGGCACCCAAGCCCATCAGGGAGGCATCAGTCGTCATGATGACCTCAGCTCTGGGCGGACAAACGGAATCCCTTTCTGCAGATGTTTCAGGACTAACCACCACTGGAGGGTGTCCCACATCGGCTGGGTCACAGTGATCAGCTGGTTGAAGTGACCCTGGCATCGATACCATTGGCAAGCAAGCTCCCACTGCAGAGAATGCATTCTCCACTGGGCCCAACAGACCATGGTGGTGTATGCTGCCATGTATCCAAGAAGTGCAGCAAGTTCCAAGCAGGGCCCAACCTGAAATTATTGGGCAAAGGAGAAGAGAACCTCTGCCTAGTCCACTGGAAGCCAAGCCCTGGCTCCTTAAAAGCCAAGCTCTGCCCCGATGAAATGAATCACATGCAAAGGTACGAGTTTCGACTTGGCCTCGTTGACCAGTAGGCCAAGGGATACACAGGTGTGGAGGGCCAAATCCCCTGGACCGCTTCACCTTCTGCCCGGAGGGACCATCTATGAGCCAGTCATCCAGGTAGAGGTATACTCAGACCCCTCGGCGCCTCAGGTAAGTTGCCACCACTGCAATGCATTTGGTGAAGACCCTGGGAGATGAGGAGAGGCTGAAGGCAACTGGCCTGGAACTCATACAGAATCCCCACTGCTTGGCACAGAGGAACCTGCGGTGGGACGGATGGTTTGGGATGTGAAGAACGCATCCTGAGGTTCCAGAGAACAGAACCACGTTCTGTTTCGGAGATGGTATGATCTGAGACAGAGTGATCATTCTGACAGTGCGCAGCCAAAGTAATGTGTCCAGGTCGTGCAAATCTAAGATGGGGCACCAGTTTCCCATCTGTTTTAGCACCAAGAAGTGCCTGGAGACAAACCCTGTTTGTACTGGAGGGTCTGAGACATGGGCCATTACTCCTTCTGGAGGAGCTGGACAATGTCTTCCCGAAGGGCTAACAGAATGTCGGCGGACACCGTGTCCTCCAGTGGGGCACGGGCTCGGCAAGGTGGGTAAGCCTCAAATTCCAGAGGCAGACCCTGACCGACCACCTTGAGGACCCACCTGTCCATGCTAACAGTGGACCAGGTAGAAAGGAAGTGGCAGAGCCAGCCCACCACGGGAGGATCCAAGGGAGTCAAGGCAGGCATGAGGGAGGCACCCCTCATCCCATATCTCGGAGGACTTGGAGGTGGAGGAGGAACTGGCTGAAGGACCACCGGGACCTTGACCTCCTGGTTTCTGGACGACTGACGCAATGGACTTCAGCTGAGGACTCCAAGCCTTGGCCTACTGTCCAGCTGGGGGCTGGGAAGGCTTGGCCACGGGGGCAGAGAGGGGCCAAAAGAGCTTTTTCTTTTGAGCCTTAGAGCCCTTGGTATCCCTCTGGGCAGAGATCACCGAGTCCAAGGTGGCATTGGACTTCTAAGAGTGAGGTGCCCTTAGACCCCTGGCCTGAACAAGTCGGTGCCCAAGAAGGTGACATCCACCAGCTTGTGCTGGGTATCTGCCATAAAGGTCGAGATCCTTAGCCAAGCCCTGCTGTGCATGGCAACTGCAGCCACCACGGACTGGGCGCAAGAGTCGCCAATATCCATAGCTCTCTGGAGCGCTGTTTAGCTACAGATTGGCCCTGATCCTGGACCTGCTTGACCGAGGTATGTAAGTCAGCTGGGAGCTGGGAAAGCACCTCATCGAGCATGCCCAAAAGGGCGAGAGCAAAGTGGGCCATCAAAAGGGCTGAACTCCCCAGCAGAAGGCCAAGACAGGAGGCAGCACAGACCTTTTTGGCCATATGATCCAGTTTCTTGGATTCCTTGTCGGGAGGCTTATCCACAACTCTGACGTTGCCGGTACACCGAATGACAGACTCGGCCACCAGACCCTCAGCTGAGGGGGTATTTGGTGAATCCCGAGAGGGAACCGGTATTGACTGCGTAAATGCGGGCTGAAGGCGCAGGGCAAGAAGCTGGATGCTGCCACAGCTCCACAGCAGTACCAAGAATGGCCTCAGCGACCGGGAAGGCTTCCCCAAGGGAGTCACCATGGTCGAGAATCTCAGTAAGCAGGTACTTAGCCCGTTTCTGGACAGGCTCCATCAGGAGACCCCCTCAATTATGAGATAAGTCAGAGAAGGCCTGAAAAGGAAGTGGGACCATGCTCTGCCAACAAATCCTCGTCCAACAGACAGGAGTGTAAGGAGGAACCCAATGACACCAAGGATTCATCGAAGAGCAGTCAACTGCTAAAGTCCTTGCTGATCCTACGGGGTCGATCAGGAGTCACGGTGACCGGTAGCCTCCGCCCAGTGGCAGTACGGGCATCCCTAGAGGGAGGACCGATAGGTGGCTATTAGGGCGGCGACTCCATCAGGATTGGTGGAGAGGCCGGAACAGGCTGAGGTAGTTCCAACCAAGCTGGAGTAGTCTGGGGCCTGTGTGGCGGTAGCTATGTAATGGCGGGGGTTGGAGCTGGAAGCTGCTTAACTCCCGAAACCACAAGCTGTTGCCACATGAGCTCCTCGTAACGTCGACACATTTCACGCCGAAGCCTCTCATCGTCCGAGGAATATCTGTAACACCGCTTGCCCAAATTTAGAGAGCGGGAACGCTGATGTTGACACGGGCTGCTCGACTTGGGACTTCTGGATTGGGAGCTTGACCTCGACCGTCGGGGCCACCGACGGTGGGTCTCAGAGGGAGTCAGCAAAAGCCAAGGATCCTCTGGGTTCACCGGATCCTGCGAAGGAGTTACCAGATCAACATTCCCTGGGAGGTAATAGGCAGGACCGGAGTCCTAGAGAGGGAGGCATCCACCTCATCTAGTGATAACAGGTAGACCGGAGAAATATCACAACAGGTTGGTCAACGGGTGTCTCAATCAACTGGTCCGACAGGGCAGGAGCGAGAAGCCAGCGGCTTGGGCCAAAGGATCAACCATAGCTGAAACCTCCATAGAAGCAAGGGAATCTGTGGCCCGAGAGCATTCGTGATCCCACGATTGACAAGAAGACTTTTTCTTAGTCTCTTTTTTGGATTTGGATTTTGTGCCTAAAGACGGACCCTTCCCAAAGGTAGGAAGGGCCTGGTACAAATCTCGAAATGCCCCCAAAAAGGTAGCATGCAAAGGAAGTGGCAAAAAGGCCGAAGTCGAAGTGTGCTCTGGGGCCGCAGCTTCTTCAAACGTCCTTGTTTAGCGGACCCCGCAGCTGCCGAGACTGCCCGATGGGCATGTTTGGATTTAACGGGAGGATCCTGTTCATCTGGACGCCCCAAAAGAAGTTGCGCATGCCAGTCTTCCAACGTGGTAGGATGCGAGGTGCAACACAGGCCACACGCCTGGGGATCATGTTTTTGGCCTAGGCAGTAGACGCACATGGTGTGTGGGTCCGTCCGGGACATCTGCCCACACAAGCATTTTTTAAATCCCGGTGCTAACTTTGAGTCATCCATCATGGATGAGGTGAAGGAATCCCCTTAAGACAAAAACCTCGCAATGCGAAAAGTTTTAGAAAGCACAGGGCCTACTCAGCACAAGAGCGGTAAGGAGGGATTCCTTCCTCTTGTCTTAGATAACAACCTTTGAGCTGAGAGCTCTTTTACAAAGGTTCCACAACAGTGAACAAGAAAACAAACAACAGGTAACAGAATAAAAACAAGTACAAGGTTATATATGAATTACATTATAGGCGAACAAGCAATAATAAAAGATTATTAACAGAGTAAATATCTGAGGTCACAATGAGCAAATGTGGAAAAAAAGAGAAAGCAAAATATGTGGAGGGAAGGGAAGCCAGAAAGAAAAGAGTTAAAAGATTTGGAATGCAGCCATATTATAGCTTTGTTGGTAGGAGGTATAGTGATGCAGAGGACAGAAAGGAGGGCGTAGAAGGAAGAAATAGGAGGGAGGGGCGTATTCAGCCAGGAAGTGCCTTCATTACAGGAGCTGGTGGTAGTCACAGGGAACAGTAATAGGGTGGAAAAGAAGAATGGGGGATGGGAGGAGGGAAAAGTCTTTTTTTTTTTTACATGGAGGAAAGGTATAGGGAGTGGGGCAGGAAAGAGGGGAAGAGGATATAGCTAAGTCAGAGAGCTGAGTGGGATAAGAAGTAGTTAATCCGAGCAATCATATCCAGCGGAAAGGAAGATCTGACGTCACGGGCGGTGCCAAAAGGAGTTACCACCCGAGTGGGTGGGAGGAGCCAGCTTGAAGACTTTCTGGCAGGAGATATAAAGAGAAAGGACACTGCCAGAAATGTGGATAGTACACCATATCCACTTCCTTAAAATAGCCATTTACAAGATAGAAGTAACTAAATAAATCTTGTGCAAACCACTCCTGGAATGTAGTTGAAGAAAATATTTGCAAGTCTGTTAAGGAACCTGAAGGCAGTGACAATGCTTCATACTCCTTTATAAAAACGGATAGTACAATATCTTTATAATGCAACTGTTTAAAACACAATGAGCCAAAGTGGTTTTCCAGGCACTACCCAGAAAGCTACAAAGGAAGGCACAGGAATCGCATACAGTATACTGTATGTAATAATTCTCTAGTTAAACATTTTTTTATGGTGTTGTATGACCAAGGACTTCAGTGATGACATGTTTTACAGTAAAGTCTGGATTTAAACTGCCTTCCTTCAGTAGAATATAGAAAATAAAAAGTCTTGCACTGACTTGTCCAGGGGCTAGGCTTTCTTTTGTTCTGCAAAACAAGCAGCAGTACCATTACAGGATGGCAGAAATGGCAGCAGAAAATTAGTAAACAATGCCTTCTGCTGAGGTCACCATCCAGATTTATTTTTAAGACAAAAATGGTATTAATACTTACATCACAGAAGAAAAAAATACTTAACATAGTGATATTGTTTCTTTCAAGGGATCCCTTACTACGCTTACTGTTGCAATCAGCTTGTAGGTCTCAGCTGCCCCAGAGAGTGGGATTTCATGTAAATTAGGGAACTATGGAATGAAATTAAAATCTCTGCCACATGGTGGCATTCTAACCTGCTCTCCAACATCAGATTTATTTCGACAGCCAGAGGGTAGTGACCACTAAGTTCGCTAACCTAACCCTAAAGAAAAATATATGGAAAAAACGAAAAACTCCAACAGATCAGTCCCACAGGACAAACTTCGGCAGACCTAGGTTGTGTATCAAACAGCCAAAAACCAATTGTAGCAATGCAAAGTAAAGCTCAAGCAAAACTGAGAAAAAGAACAGTAACTGATTCTTGTAGAACCTTTTCCAGGTTCTGGAAGCGGAGGTAGGGAGGGAATGTTAAGTTTAGTGAGGCATCCCTTGGAAGAAACAATATTTCTATGGTAAGTAATTTATTTCTTCAAACACCAGGAATCCCTCAAAATGCTTACTGCTACAGAGTACAAAGCAGCACCTTGGGAAGCTGGGTACAGAACCTATTTGGGGAAAAGGTTCTGCAAGACAGCAGTGCCAAATCTGGCATCCCTTCTGGACTGCATGTCCAGACAATAGTGTTTTGTAAGGTGTGTACCGTTTTCCAGGTAGCTACTTAGCAAATTTTTAGCAAGAGGGCATCCCTTGTAGCTGCCACAGAGGCAGAGGCGCCACGGATGGAGTGAGTCCTGAGGCCTTGTGATGGCAGCTTGCCAGTCTTGCTGTAACAGAACTGCATGTAAGAGACTATCCAGTGAGCAACAGTTCTTTTGGAGGCTGGCCTATCCCTTCCCACTTTACCATATATGAGGAATGGCTATGAGTGGGAAGATCTTAGGTCCTTATTAGGATCCAGGTAGTAACAAAGTGCCCTCTTAACATCCGAGCTGTGGAGCCTCTGCTCACCAGAACAGGATATCGCTGTGAGGAACACTGGAAGGTTGCTGGACTGGTTCAGGTGACACTCAGAACGCCACCTTACGTAGAAACTTCCTGTTAGTCTTTATGTCTACCTTGTTCCTGTGGAAGATTACGTAATTTGGGTCTGTGCAGAGGGTCTGCAGCACGCAGACCCTTCTGGCAGAAGTTATGGCAACCAGGAATACTGTCTTCCAGGTGACATATTTCAAATCAGCGGTAGCCATGGGCATAAAGGGAGGTTCCATAAGCTTTGCTATAAAAAGGTTCAAATCCCAAGGGGGAAGTGGGTCCCTAACCGGGGGATGCAGGTGTAGGAGTTCTTTAAAAATTTCCAGAAAATGTGATGTGTACCTACCAAGGCATAGGTGGATACAGCAGTCAGGTGTACCTTAAGGGTTATAGGCCCAAAGCCTGAAGGTAGACCAAGTAATCTAGAAGAGTGGGCAGGTCTGCCAGTAGGATTGAGCTGCTTAGGGGCACACCATAGAGAGATTCTTTTCTATTTGAAAGCATAAGTTTTCCTAGTAGCTGACTTCCTTGAGACCCTAAGGACTTTCAGGACTTCTCCTCTGAAAGGTGAAAGTCAGAATACTCTAGCTCTTCAGGAACCATGCTTTGAGGTACAGTGACCTGAGGTTCAGGAAGATGATTCTGCCCTGGGCCATGGTCAGCAGGTTGTGTCTCAGTACGCCTCAGAAGACAGGCTTCTACAAGGTCTACCCTTTGCCCCACTGGCATGCATGCGGATGCATCTCTGATAGGTGGGGAAGCTCACTGTCAAGACCTCCATACTCAGAGAGTGTGGAGCCAGGAGGAGTCTCATCTTCACATAAATGTCTTAAGAGATGAGAGTTGTCCTATATGCTTCCCAGTCCTGAAGGATGTCCTTTACCATGAAGTATTCTCTTTTAGACATACAATAAGGCCGTGATGTATTACATCAATGAGAAGCATAGAGCGCGCTCCTCCACGCTGTGCAGAAGGCCATGAAGGGGTGGGAGCGATGTCTCGAACACGTTACCCTAATTCAGGCAGTCTACCTGCCAGGAAGTCAGAACGACCTAGCAGATATGATCAGCAGGATAGAGGCGGGTTCCCACGAATGGTCGCTCGACCTAGTGGCACACAATTGCTTTTCGACGAGCAGGACAGTCCAGACCTGGACCTTTTTGTGTCCCCACTCAACACAAAACCACCTCTATTCTGCTCCACAAATCCAGAACCTGACGTTTTCTGTCAGGATGCATTCAGACTGCGGTGGACAAGAGGCATTCTGCATGCATTTCTTCCCCTTCCATTAGTTCAGAGGGTGCTGCTCAAGCTGAATGCACAGGGGGCAGGATGATTCTCCTTGCCCCACATTGGCCTCGTCAGATATGGTTTCCACTGATTGGCAGGTGGTCAGAAGACCCCCTGAGTAAGCTCCTCTTCGGATGGACTTCCTGACATAGAGATCCCTGGTCCATTCCAACCTGTGCTCCCTTAATCTCTATGCCTGGTTCCTGAGGAGATAGAAGTGGGTAGGTCTGCGGTCTCTCAAAGGATCTCGGAAATCCTCTCAGCGCAAGCTTTCCATTTGGAAACTTGCACGACTAAGTGGAAGCAATTCTCCATTTGGTGTGCAAAAAAAAGTTTACGCTGGACACATTTTGTTGCCCACCGAATAAAGTGTTGGAGTACAATAACTCTTAGACCTGTCAAATGCAGGACTGCAATACTAGACAGTGAAGGTACACCTCTATGTGATTTCCATCTACCATGAGCCAGTGTAGAGCACATTGCTGGCTCAGTTACCGCTAGTCAAGACATTCCTCAAAGGTATCCTACACACTAGACCCCCGGTCAGGAAACAGTGGCTGCGTGGGATATCAACCTCCTGCTAGATATGCTCACCCGTAAACCTTTAAACATCTAGCCACCTGCTACTTGAAGTTTCTGACCTGGAAGACTGCCTTCTTAGTGGCCATTACTTCTGTTTGCAGAGTTTCTGAAATTCATGCCTTGGTCACAGATCCTCCATATACTGACTGTCAAAAGGACAGGGTGGTACTTTGTACTCACCCTAATTTCTTACCCAAGGTTGTTTGGAATTTCACCTTAACCAACCTCTGGTTCTTCCCACTTATTTTGGCAACTTCCAGAATGAAGGGTAACGCACCCTTCAGTCTCTGGATATCAAGCGGGTTCTACGATTCTACATCAACAGAACTAAAGAGTTTTGCAAATCCAAGCATCTTTTCGTATTTTCAGCATGGCCCGGCTGGGCCAACCTGTTGCCATTACATGCGTTTCTGCATGGTTGGTGGCATGACTTCGTCACTGCTACTTGATGGCGCAGGTCAAGTTGGAAGGCTGGGTTTATGCCCACTCTACCAGAGTGGTTGTGGCATCACTGGCAGAAATTTGCAATGTACCCATTACAGATCAGGGATTTATTTAACTCTAAAAATTGATTAGCGTTTTGCTCATAAAAGTGCTAAATCTTCGTGAAAATGCAAAGCACATGCCTCACTGTGTTTAACAAACACAGCACTTTCAGAAAATATATATAAATACTTTCTGTACAGTTAGTATAGTCCCAAGAAAAAACTGCTAATCAATTATTTAAAACCCTGCAGATATTTGCAAAGCAGCTACTTAGAGCTCGGTGCACACTCTTATGAAGCAATACGCTCTGGATGTCCATGCCAGACAGCACACTTCCTTCAGCAGGACAATCCTTAATGGACTTATGTCCTGAGCGAGCACTGTCGCCTGCCTCCCTACTCGAGGGATTTATTTTTAGCTCAGTACTCTTCCATTAGTGTGAACGAATGGTGAAGGCTTTTAGTCCAGGAAGATATGGAAATTAGGTAGCTACCATAATTCTTGATCATCTTGGATGAAGTCTTCACCATTCATTCACGCACGCACCCACCATCCCCCAAGCTCACTCATCCTGCTTCTGGTCTTCACTCCCTCGTTGGCTTGGGCTGTGAAGACACTGTTGAGTAGACCCTTATTACACAGGTCATCGGGGCTATCTTTTAGGTTAGGTGTTTCCTAGGTTAGTTTACGCTGCACCTCCTCGGTCGAAAAGGAACTGAGGTCGTTGGAGGGTCGACACCGAGACAGCCCATACAGGCGCGAGCCAGCCTCGTGGTGCCGCATGGTCCTACCTCAACGCCGGCCTTCCTGAAGATTTTTAGCTTCCGCTGGGTCCTAGTGCCTCTGGCATAGTCCCATTAGTGTGAATGAATGGCGAAGACTTTTAGTCCAGGAAGATCTTGTATTGACCAGTTCCTAACCTGAACCTTAACACTTCCTGTGGCTAGGTCTGACTGGAATATGAAAAATGAAAATTACGTACCTACCGTAATTCTGATCTTTCTGAGTATCTTCACCATTCATCACATATGGGTATTGGCGAGAGGTCAGGACCCCGAAACTTTTTTTTTTTTTTTTAAAAAGGGTAGGACCACGACACCATCGGCGCCGCCTTGAGGCCGATGTACTGCGTGGGCGCTCAAGGGGTTGGCTGTTAGGTTGTGTCGACCGCTCGCCTACCAGTTCTGAGTCGCGGAGAGGTAAGAGGAAGGGATGGAGGGTGGGACAAGAGAGTCCAAGGGACAGAAAAGGAAAGGATAACTGAACTAAAAGG
Organism: Neoceratodus forsteri; assembly: GCA_016271365.2. Classification (NCBI taxonomy): domain Eukaryota; kingdom Metazoa; phylum Chordata; order Ceratodontiformes; family Ceratodontidae; genus Neoceratodus; species Neoceratodus forsteri. The sequence continues at coordinate 1,270,642,525 of CM057450.1, read as the reverse complement.
GAGAAATAATGACTGAGAGGACAGCAAAGAAGAGATTAGACTAAGGGATTGGGTAGGGGCCCCAATCTCTGGAAGCGGAAGAAGGGAAGGGAGAGAATTTAGAAGAGAGTGAGAGGTATCAAGGTATCCGAGACCCTTGTCCATCACCAGATTGTATAGGAACTGCAAGGAGTAGCAAAGCTCTCTGCCAGAATTCAAGGCACAGAATAACTGGCAAATACCCCAGAAGCAGAGTCGGCTATTCTGGAGGAAGGACATGGTACAGGGATTTAGTACTCTCTCAGGAAAAATGTTTGGTGAAAAAAAAAAAAAGGGGGATTTTCTTTTTTTTTTGTTTTGAAACAGTTGGATGGAAACCATGAGAACAGGAGGAGGGCAACCACCAACTCCCACCCCATCAGGGTGGAGACATGTAGTAGAGAAGGAGTACCGCTCGAGCTGTCTACCCTTCATAGGAGAATACCCCCCTGTGTGTCCCTACTTTACCCCGCTCCTAAAGAGGAGAGGGGGAGCCACAGAGAGGGAGGAGGACCCAGAGACTGAGGTCCCAGGGGGATGGTGAGTGGGGTTGTGATGAATGGTGAAGATACACAGAAAGATCAGAATTACGGTAGGTACGTAATTTTCATATCTTATCTGTGTCAATCTTCACCATTCATCTCATATGGGTGAGTACCAAGCCCAACCCGAAAGGATTGTTTTCATTACACCCTAAGGGACAGGGTCCCTTAGCCCTCAGTGGGTGACACACTAAGGGGGGGAACCTTCAGGCCTGGGGAGGCCCGAGAGTGTGGGAGAGAGAAGGGGCCCCGGAGGGGAAGGAGCTGCCCGCGCCTATCTCGCCTATGGGAGAAAAGGTAGGTTCCCTGGTGGGCGGAGCAAATCACCCACCGGCCAAGGGTGACAACCGGGAAAGACGTAGCCATGCCGCATCTCCTAGTGCAGATCGCTGTCCCCACGACACTGGTAGCTACCTCTTGGCATCATAAGATGCCCTCGCTTGGTGCCTTGCTAGCTCCAGGCCACGTGCAGAGAGCGATGGCTTGTCTGGTTTGCTCCGAGTCAGGCAAAGAGGCTAGGATCTGACCTAGCCCAGACCACAAGAACCTGTTGTAGGCTGCATAGTGGGCCTGGTGAGCAGAAATAGAAAGGAGCAACCGTACCGAGTAGAAAGTCCTCCTCCCCCAAAAATCAAAATCCGAGGAGTCTTGATCCAGGGGCCGGTCATGGTGGAGGGCGCAAAGCCCATCAGGAGTGTCCAGATGCATCAAGCCAGGCTGCGGATGAGGCATGGAACCTGGAGACTCCGGAAGAGCGCAATACCTCTGGCTGAGGTCCCTTGGGGCAGGAACTCCGGAGAAGGGCCTCTGCCAGAAACGCAAGGACGCCTCCCGAAAGGGAGCAGGCCAGGGCTGCACCACAAGGGTGGCCTCGCCAAAATCACCTAGAAAGGCGTGCGCCGCATGCTCAGGATTGCTCACAGTAGAGGGTGAAAGGTGCAAGTCCTCCAACATCCTCACGAGGAAACGCTGATACTCCGAGAGATCAGCAGCCGGAGAGATGTGGACAGAAGGTTCCTCTCCCCCAGAAGAGGGGGATGAGGAGCTGGAGGTCACCATATGTTCCGAGGGTGGCTGCACGGGAGGTTGAAAAACCTGGCTGTCCATAGCCCTAACATAAGCAGGGAACCGGGCAGCCACCACTCTGAACTGCTCCCAGGTGAGAGGGCCGCTAGGACCAAGAATGCCTGGGAGCGCAGGAGAATGTGGCAGAGGGATGGGGCAGAGCTGAGAAAAGAAGTCGGCTGACCTCCGCCGGGCTAGGGAGCGGACCGTGAGCACCCGAGGAGGGTGCCCCAGAAGACTCCACAGCTGACAGCTGTACAACCACGTTGGTACTGCCTTGGCTGAGCCCAGAAGAATCCCCCCAGTGAGGCGACCGGGGCCGTAAAGGTCCAGAAGGACGGTCCCCTGCCTCAAAAGAACGGGACTCCTTAGGGAACTCGAGGAGGAAGGGTGGAAATCAGGACCACGGCCCGCTCAGGGCCCGGTGGACTCCTAGAAAGGGCCGACGTGCCGACCCCACACCCCCGACCCTCAGAGTCTGAGAGAGTCCTCCCCCTCGAGAGGGCCAGCCTAGGTAGCTGGCATCTCTGGGCAGCCCCCCAAGGGGAGACCCAAGGAACAGTACCCTTCCCTCCTGTAGGCTTCTCAATGGGCCCCAAAGTTGGGCGATCAAGACACACCACTGGACGGGGTACCATCACCGAGGGGTCGATGAAACCCCCAAGACCAGGTTGCAGAGCTATGGTGGCTCGCACCACTGCCTGTTGGTCAGCACCACTGACCCCAGTCTCGGGGGCCACCTAACTCTCCTCAGTAGGGGGCTGGCTCCGACTCGTCGATGAGACCACAGTGCTGCCCTCCTCCGCAGCCAACCCCGAGGGATGTGACTGCTCGTCCGACTCCGAGCTCGACTCCGAAGAGGTAGAGTCCGAAGCTCTGAGCCAAACCGTAGGAGGGTGGGCAGAACCAACCTTACCACCGGGCCCGGCAGCCAGAGTTGTGGCCGAGTCGGCGCCCGTGCCCTCCGCAATCCTGCGAGCGGGACCCGCAGGGAGCACCGTGGCAACTCGAGCCAAAGGTCCAGAGCCAGGGCCAGACGCACAGCCGTCGAATCCACCAGTATCGGGGGCGGTACCAGGGACAGGGACGGTGCCAACAGCAGTCCAGCAGCATCCTCGGTGCCGATAACACCGCTAGCTCCACGGCGCCAAGCAGCGCACCGAGGATCGGGCGGGCCGACGACGGCCCCGGCAGAACCGCGCGAACTGGCACTCAACCCGCCCCTCGTGCCGAGCGTGACGCACCGAGGACGGCACTGACAGACGGAGTCAGGCCCTACGGCGCCGAGCCGGAAGGCACGGCGCTGTGCTCAACCTCGCGCCTGCAAGACATGGCAAAGGAGGACACCGATCCGTCCCACGGCACCGTGAGCGGCGCCGGCGCCGCGAACAGCGCCGACATTGCCCACGGCGCCAAGCGACGCAGTCGGCGCCGACAGGGCCCACGGTTCGCCGAACGGGCGCACCCGGCCTTCTGAGCCACGGAAGCGACACCGTGGAGCCTTCACCCCGGCGGCGACTGCTGTGCGGGCGCCCCGCCCGCCTCCGGGAGGAAGCGGGCGGTCCTCCTGCGCTGCGGAGGTGCCTCGCAATGGCCAGGCTAGGTAGCCGAGGCCCCCTCCTCTCAGTCCGCAGAACTGGGAGGGGACCCGGAGGAAGGGCAGAGAGAGCGCTTGGCCTGGACGAAAAGTAACCCTACCCCGAAAGTCGGCAAAGCTCGCCCCTACTTTCAACGCTGCTGTTCAAGGACCCAGCGTCCATGGAGAAGCAGGCACGGACGAAGTCCATGTCGTGAAGCCGGGCCAAGACACCGGTCATGCTGGTCGGTGACGGAAAACTTTCAGCCGCGCGGGCACCCGGCGCATGCAGGGTCGACCCGTCTTCCGAAGACTTTTGCCCTCGACGAGACGCCGACCTACGGGAAAAAACACCAAAAACCGACGCTGCAGAAGATCTTACAGGGCGACGTCGAGTGGAGACAGAACACAGAACCGGCAGGCAACCGACGGACTGAAAACGTCGATCTCGAAAGGCTGAAGGCCTAAAATTCTTGAAAGAAGCTTCCCACGAGGCGACCTCGACGGCGGGAGACGAAGAACTGGTAGGCAGGCGGAGTCGACACAGCCTAACGGCCAACCCTCGAGCACCACGCAGTACATCGGCCTCGAGGGAGGCGCTGATGGTGTGTCGGCTCCGCCTACCCCTTTTTTAAAAAAAAAAAGTCCCGCCGGGTCCTGACCTCCAGCCAATACCCATATGTGATGAATGGTGAAGATTGACACAGATAAGATTAGGCATCTTTCAGGTCCAGAAAACCCAGCCAGGGTTACCATTTTGAACTTTTCCCTATTCAAATGTTTGTTCAGGTATCTGAGATCCAAACTGGGTCACTACTCCCCATTTTTCTTATGGGTGAGGAAGTATCCCGATACTTGATGGCGCAGGTATTAAGCACTGCATCCAAAACCTTAACTCCACTCTCTTTCAGTTTCTCAAGGACATCAAATCTGCCAAACTCCAGTCTTTCACCCAGCAGATCAACAGCCAACATGAGCCCTCGAGTCAGACACAACCTAACAATTTGGTATTTTGTATTCCTCCAAACCTTTCCCTGACACAAGATGAACAATCACTCCTTAGCAAAGGTCTCTCTTTTGTGCCCACACCCGAATATCTTGATGCACCCCAGGTTCAAGCTGATCTGCAGTGCTTCTATCGTAGAGTACGCCTTGAGGCTCATTTTTCTAATGTGACTCCTGCTCCCACAGATGATGACAGTATCACCAGAACAATCAATTAAATCAATCCCCAGCGAAGTGCATGGACACCCCCTCCAGGACGTTTTGCTGCTGTTGATTATTTTGTTAGCCAATGCATGGAAAACACCACTAACTTTAATCTTCATTGCAGGCACAACCATTCCAACCTGACACCTGGTGAGCTTGCAGCCCTCAGATCGCTACAATGTAGCAATGACACTGTTATTAAACCAGCTGATAAGGAGGCGCTGTTGTGGTCTGGCAAAAGGAGCTATACATCACTGAAGCCACACAGCAACTCTCTGACACCAGGTTTTATTCTCTTCTTCCACAGGACCCCACTGCTGACTATCAGACTGAGGTCACCTCCACCATCACCTCTGCTATTGAAAACAAAAAGCTCCCTGCTTCTGCTAAGAGACTCATAGTTCGGCATCCCCAGACATCCAGGTTTTATCTCCTTCCCAAAATCCACAAAACAGGTAAACCGGGTCGTCCCACAGTGTCTGCCTGCTCCTGCCCCACATCCCACATCTCCGCATTTTTGGACGGCCTCATGAGACCCCTTGTTGAGTCCCTGCCCTCCTATGTTAAAGACACTAACCATGCTCTCCAGTTATTTGACAGGTTCAGATTCAGTGACTCTCATCAGCTCATCTTCACCATGGACATCAAATCTCTTTACACAGTGATCTCCCATGATGATGGTCAGACAGCTTTGCAGCATTTCTTGAATAAGCGGGAAGTCCAGCAGCCACCCACGCACACACTAACTCGTCTGGCAGAACTGGTTCTTACACTCAATGCCTTTTCTTTTGATAACAGTTTTTTTCAGCAGGTCAGTGGAGTTGCCATGGGTACCAAGATGGGTCCCAGCTTTGCTAATCTGTTTGTGGGTTGGGTGGAGGAACGTTGTTTTCTCTCATTCACAGGGACTGTGCCTGAACTCTACAAACACTACATTGATGACTGTGTGGGGGCCACCTCCTGCTCCAGGGAGACCCTCCAAGTCTTCCTTGACAAGTTTACCTCGGCTCATCCTTCCCTTCAATACACTGTTGAAGTATCCTCCTCTACACTGCCTTGTCTGGATATCCAGCTGTCAGTCCAGAACACTGGTCTGAAGACATCAGTCATTACAAACCCACTGACTCTCACAGTTTCCTCCTCCACAGCTCCTTCCATCCTAAACATGTCAAGAATGGCCTGCCTTATTCACAGTTTCTTAGACTTCGTGAGGTTATGCAGTGAAGAGGATGATTTTGCTGAGCAGACCCAAATAATGCATAGTTTTTATCAACAGGGATACCCTAAAAGCACAGTGGACAGAGCACTCTCCCGGGTCAGTAACATGCCCGTAATCTTGACCCCATGGAAGGATACTGTCACAAAGAACAACGTTTAATTCCACTAGTTCTTCCTTTCCATCAGAGCACACCTTCTCTTCACAGGATCATCACCAGTAACTTTCCCATTTTGCAAACTGACCCTAACATTGGTGCTTCCTTTACAGAATCGCTTGCTTGCTGCATCACTGGCCACCTAACTCATGGAATCTCCTGGTTAAAAGCAGCCTACCTACTCCAACAGTTCCTCCCTCCTAGGTACCAAACCTTGCAACAGGACTCGCTGCTACACCTGCAAATTTATTTACAGTGTGACTGAGATTCAGGGGCCTACAGGTGTTTTTCACATCACCAAGGAGTTCTCATGCACCTCCACTAATGTGGTGTATTGTATTCTTTGCAGGAAGTGTACAGCTATTTACATCGGAGAAACTGGTAGGTGTCTTGCTGACCGTTTCAGGGAACACTACAGAGCAGTCAGGAATGGTGAAACTGCTAAACCCACTGTATCCCACTTTATCTCCAGGGACCACAATGTCAATGACCTTTCTGTTTGTGTCCTTCAGCAGGGCTTCTGGGATCCTGACCATAAAAAAAACATGGAAGCCAAGCTGATCATCCGCCTTGGCTCCCAGCAGCCCTCTGGTTTAAATGATAGACTTATTTTCCACTAACATCTTTCAGCCATCCCTTTTTTTTATCCCTAAAGTCTATCTGTTTTTGTACTCATTTAATTTATTTTTCATTTTCACCATAAGTCTCAATTTCTGTCTCCTTCCCACACATTTGTCACCTTTCAGCCTTCTTACTAGGCCCTGTTAATTAGTCCCCCCTGGGAACTTCCCTAGCTCTTTCACTCCCATTATGCTTTATCTTTCCCATCATCACCTTTTTGTTTCACAGATTCTCTCTTAATCTTACCATTTATCACCTTCTCCATGAGCCTCCCCTTTCTTCTTTCTCCACATATATATCTCTCTCATTTTACCTCTCCTCTACACTAACTTTTTTTTTTTTTTAGATATTTCCTGAAGAAGACCTAAAGTCAAAACGTAGATTTTTAACTCTATTTTCTATTTTCAGCGTGCATTTAATATAACCATTTTGTTTTGCTTTTAGACCACATGCTGACGCAGCGCCTTGTTTTTGTTTATCCTGAGTAAAGACCCTTTCTCCACCAAGGGGGGGGGGTCTTTCTGCTGCTTTTGCCTGCAGCAAATTTTTGACCTCTAACTCCAGCAGTGTATTTTCTGTTAGAGTGGGAGGTGTGAAGTTTCTTCAAATCTGCAGCCTCCCTGGCCTTTGTCTGGGTATGTTGGGCCAGGTCTGTAGTCCTGTGCCAGGCAATCTTTCTTAGGGATACTGCATGAGCTAGGACCCTGGAGTCAGTGTTTCTGGTATCCATTGTCATATGAAACTGGTACTTAGTTGCATCCAGGGCTGATTTTGCAGTATCTGTTAAATCCTGCACCAGATTCTCTGAAGCTTTGTCACTCATGGCCATGACAGAGCTCCAGAGAGCTTTCTGGTAGTGGGCAATATAAGCCGCCTGCCTCAGCAGCAGTATAAACCTTCTTCCCAATACTATCCAGCTTTCTGGAGTCTTTGTTAGGAGGCTGGGTAGAGAGGGGAACCTTAGCCTTATCACAAGTTGTAGCCTGCACTACCCCTTCATAGTCAGGGTGGGAACAGAGGTTCTCAGCATCTTGCCTGTCAAATTGGTGGTACTTCTCAATCTTTTCGTCAGAGGTGGAGGTGTGAGTCTGCAACAATTTACATGTTTCTTTTTTAAGGGGCTTGTGCACCGGAAGGAGCAACTTTTTAGTTGGGGTTAGACACAGCATGTCCCAGAACTCCACCTCATCCTCCAGTCTTTTGGGTGGAGAGGCTGAGGGTTCACCATCTACCTCACAAATGAGTAATGTGAGTTAAAAACGTCCTGACCTGGGGACTCCTGTTCAGGAATATGGGCTCTCTTCTCTTCATCACATCCCTTGGTCTTCTGGAACCGAGGAGAAAACCAACATGCCCATAAGCGATCCCATGGCTTGAAAGGCTTGGAAAAGCTGCCAGGCCTTAGCCATGTCCTCTATGGAGGCATTTTATATCTGTCCACTGATGGCTCCTTTCCTTTCTCAGGAGAAAGGGCAATGAATTTTTTCTTTCTTAGCAGGAACCATTTCCAGAACCTACTCTGAGCGCCTTTTACGTCTGCTTACATCAGGGTTCCTTCTTTCAGGAGCCCTAGACTCTGGGACATCTTTAGCAGACCTTTCCTTCTGCTTACTATGGGAGGAAGGGCCATCGTCAGTGTGCTTAGGTGACTTAGAGGCAGACTGAGAAGCCAATATGATTTTTAATTTTTCTGGCCCTTTTCGTAACAGTTTTAGGGCAAAACTTTCTATAATGCTCACAATCAGAAAAGGGTGCTCAGGACCCAGGCATCTTAAACACAACTCATGGCAGTCCGACTTAGCCAGGAGACAGTACTACTTTAAACAATTTGTAAAACCTGCAGGTCCTTTTTTCTTTTACGGTTTGTTAGACATGCCAAACATGACAAGACCGCTGGAAACAGTTCCCAACAGTGAAAAAACTAAGACTGCGGTTCGGTTCCTCTGTAAAATCTAATTCATAAAATGCCTTTCTCTCTCTTTTTTTTTTTTTGTTAAATAGAGATATCAAAAACACAAATGTGCCTCGGTTCCTGGGGATCGGGTAACTGAGGCGAAAAATAATACCAAAATGCAGAAAAAAGATAAAAAGATACCAAATATAAAATTAAAAGGTGAGATGACCAAGAGCTTTTGTGGATAAAAAAGGGGGGAAAAATGCACCAAAAAGTTTTTTTTTTTTCTTCAGTTGCTGGGAACCAGAGAAAGATGCCAAAATTAACAGAAAAAAAAAAAGGCAAAAACTACACTAAACCAGCAGAGGTATGAAGAAAGAACAAAATAGCTCGGAACTGCAGGCTGACTGCAACAGTAAGCATAGTGAGGGATTCCTGGGGTTTAAAGTACAATATATACATTAAAAGATATTTTTTAAATTGAGTTTATTCTATTCATGATAAATTATACCTCTTCTATGGTCTTTGTGTGTGTGTACGTAGAACTGCCTGCAAAACTCTTACATAAACTGAGGTGGACAGCAGGAGTTTTGGCTTTCTCATGTGATTGATTACAGTCACTGTAGATACAGAAACACAAAATGTATATAATGTATGGAAAGCATTTATTATGCACTGTAATCTGTCCTTTTTTTATCTTGTAATCTCACCGGTCAGACGTCAAATGCTGTGAACCTTTCTTGCCTACGTCAGATCGGTGAGATTACAAGAAGAAACAGAAGTCACACAGAGCATTCTTTTTTTTTTGAACGATATCATGTGCCTGCTTTCAAACTGCATTACGTTGCGGCTGATTTTAGTACTGAGCCTATGTCTCCAAGCGTACCTGTTCTACATTTGTTTTGCACGTTCCCCCCACCCTGAATGTTCTCTGTGTACTCCTTCTCCAGTCTGCAGCGTGACGGTGGCAACATGGATACAGCTTGTTCGTGAAGGTGGCATTGTGACATCATGCAGTGTCACGTGATATGTGTCAGCCAACTGGATCCACCATTTGGATATTCATTTTGAAAAATGCAGTTCTTATATTATGTGCTGTGTTGATGGAGGGTAAAAACATTTTTCTTTTAGTGGACATTAGCTTTTATAGCTTAAGGAGTCCATACACTATAAAAGCTAATGGATGGCCATTGGACGGTAACCAAGCTGGGAATCGCTTCTCGAGGTTTTCATGATAATGGTAAACCTCTCAGGCTGTGTTCTAGAGGTTTACCATGTTGTCAAGGAAACCTCTCAAAGCGATTATGGCTTGGTTACCTTTCGATGCCCATCCATTATCCTCTATAAATACAGCATAGCAGAACATTCTAAAACTTATCAATCAAGAAAATTCCTTTGTACCCAAGAAGGATCACCTGCAACTCATTTCTAAAATGTGAAACTACAAGTATCGTTCTATTCCTTGTCTGACGTGAAGTAATTAACTTGCTCCTCAGAATTCCAAGAGATATCTGCACTGGATATTTTTCAATTGCCCTGTAAACTTTCATTTTTTTTCTTACCAACAAGTACTGGAAATGCCACTGATGGAAAAACTGCTGTCTGGCACTCAGTAATATGGGGACAGGAGTGATGTATGCTCCATCAGTTAGATTAATTTCCTAGACAGGGAAAGGGAATAGCCACTTAAAAGACAAAGGTTATAAAAAATTCCTGTGCAAACCACTCCTTGGAATGTAGCAAATAAAATATTTACAAGTCTGATACAAAGTACCAGTGTTTCCTTCTCCTTAATAAAAACTGCTGTACGTATACTGAATTTCTTTAAAAAAAAAAGTGGTAACTGGGTAAGGCACACAGAGCCAAAGCTCATTTCCAGGCACAGCCCAGGAGAGGGGGATACTGTATATTGTATACATAACTCATAGTTCATTTACTGAACAGAACAGCTCATTACAACAGCTTGTCACCCCAGTGTTTCTGCTTGCAAAGCTTTCATCAAGGGGCTGATGAAGGCTCAGTGCGAGCCGAAGCACTAGGGTAAAAACAGGCTGCTGTAATGAGCTGTTTTATTCAGGAAATAAACACTCTTTGCAGCAACCCCCTGCCCTCATCCTTTTCCTTGCTGCGCTGCTCCATTTCAGTTGTGTTTGGATTCTGCTCATGGGGACAAGATGCAGCACCTACTCTGCTAGCACATTCTCAACTGTGTTTAAAAGAGAGAAAGTAGCCTGGCCAGCAGAGAATCTGCAGTAGTGGAGGAAGAAAGGAAAGTTACTTACCATAATTCTTCATTATACAATAGCAAGAAAGAATCTTGGACTGTGATTGGTCAGTTTGGGGCTGGACCCGTGGCATTATCCCAGCACGAGGCCACTGGTCCAGTCTCAGCACTGTGACCCAATATGGACCACCATATGGAGCATGAGCTTATGCTCTTTTTTTGCATCTTCTCTTAAGAAACAAAAATATTTTTCTACACTAATAAAAACATTCTTTAAAATTATTTTATTTTATATATAACAACGAGCCACTGTATATTAGGGATAATGCACTCAGGGTGTGTGTCATTTGGGATAATGCCGCGCCTGGGGCATTGACGCATGGCCCGCGTGCGGCCTTAACCCCAGGTGTAGCGCGTTATCCCACACAACACACACCCTGTCATGCATAATTCCTTTAATAATATCTTCTCCACAGAGCCACACTTTTTGGTCTTAAAGCTAGAGGTAGTACAATCCCACAGGAACTAGAACACGGGGGGTGCCTGTGACTAGCACAGAGGCACAGCATTATCCACATGCCCATAGCATATATAGTGGCACCAGCCACAACCACCTTACCACTTTTTTTTCTTCTTCAAGAGGAGCAGAATGAAAACCTAGTGATAAAAACATATAAAACTGTCACAGACTGTCTCTCTCCCTCAACTCAGTTTGAACCATGCTACCAGTTTTTACAACCTTTCAGACGCCTGAATGGTCACTTTGGTATGCTGCCACCACTCGGCTTGACACTTACTTGGGGTATCTTCAGGTCCAAATTCCACTACAGCCACTGCTCACACAGCACAGTTCCTACTCCCTCAAGGCAAACACCAACCCCTTTAGTCACAGCTGGGAACACGTTGGTTTGATATAGCAGCTTCATAGCCTGTCTTGTTAGAAATGGAGCAGAGATTTGCCAGTTTACCCCTGGTTCACTATACCCTAAAAACTCAAGTCACAGAAAGCATGAAGTATATAAAAATAAAATGTATAGACCGACCCAGTGGCACTGAGGGTTGAGCAGTTGGACGCCACACCTCACGCCATGCCAGTGACCCAAGTTTGTGAGCGGGCGCGGATTGCCATGGGTTGGCGGGAGGGGGGGGCAAGGAGCTGAATTGAGGCAGATCTCTTCTCCTGGGGAAGTATCTGGAGTCTCCCGGGCTCTTGGCTGCTACCGATTGGAGGTTTGGCGGTAGCGCCAAGCCCAACGGGAGACTCAGCTATAGGCTGGGTGGGGGAAGGATCCACCACTGGATTCATGGGGTGCGTGCTCACTCCACAAGCAAGCACTTCCGCCTGGGGTCCCGTTATGGGAGAAATGTAAAATGGTTTATGTCTCCTACCGCGAAAGCAAGAAGGCAGCAACGGGGAGTAAAAAGAAATATAGAAAATAAAATGTAATACTCCACAGTATATTATACATGCTAAAGACTATGGGGAATACAGTATTCTGCAGAGATAAAAGAGAAAACATTTGAAAAGACAGCGATCACTCCTAAAAACCTAACTCATAGATACATAGACAGTGTCGGCAGATAAGGGCCTATGGCCCACCCAGTCTGCCCATTTGAGCTTGTAAGTTCAGTTTATGTTTTCCTGGAAGTCTGTTGCCCCTTACCCCTGACCTCTAGAATTCCTTTATGTCTATCCCATGCATTCTTAAATCCCGTGATTGTTTCAGCCCCCACCACTTCCTCTGGCAGGGTGTTCCACCACCCGTTCTGTGAAGAAATTCTTCCTCACGTTTCCTCTGATTCATCCTCCCTCCAACTTCATCCCATGCCCTGTAGTCCTGGAACATCTTTTTCACTTAAAAATAGTGTATTCCTGCACCCTGTTCCTCCCTGTAAGATACTTGTATGTCTCTATCATATCCCCTCTCTCCCTCCTCTCCTCCAGGGAGTACATATTCAGTTCCTTCAACCTGTCCTCATAGGACTTGTGATGCAATCCATGTACCATCTTTGTTCCCTCCTCTGAACCTTCTCTACTCTGTCTATGTCCTTACATAGGTAAGGTCTCCAGAACTGTACACTGTACTCCAGGTGGGGCCTCACTAGTGTCTTGTATAGTGGAATTATGACCTCCCTTTTCCTGCTGGTGATGCCCCTGCCTATGTATCCCAGCATCCTATTTGCTTTACCTGCTGGCTTGTCACACTGTTTCCCTACCTTGATGTCATCAGAGATGATAACCCCAAGATCCCTTTCCTGCATGGTGCATGGTATATCCTCACCCCCAACTGATATATTGTGCCAGGGTTTTTGTGCCCCATATGCATTATCTTGCACTTCTTTGCACTGAATTGCAACTGCCAAACCCCTGACCATTCTTCAAGTTTCTGCAGGTCCCTTCTCATTCTGTCTACACCCTCTGGTGTGTCTACTCTGTTACAGAGCTTTGTGTCATCAACGAACAGTGAAATTCTGCCTTCTAGGGTCCTGCGCAATGTCACTGATGAAGATGTTGAATGGGACCGGTCCCAGCACTGATCCCTGTGGTACCCCACTGGTCACTCTTCCCTCTGTGGAGTGACAGCCATTTACCACCACCCTCTGTGTCCTGCTGCCCAGCCAGTTACCTACCCACCACACTACTGTCCTGCCCACACCCATATTACCCAGTTTGTGTAATAGTCTGCTACATGGCACAGTGTCAAAGGCCTTACTGAAGTCAAAGCTAACTAAATTTCTTAGTAGAAGAAGCTTACCTCCAACTGGGATCTCATGAGTTATGGCAGACTCCAACCCATGATGTTAACAGTCCAATGTCCCAAAACATACCTGAACTTGCAGAGCAACAGAACACAGACATACATTTTGCAGGCCAGACCACTATACCCGAATCAAGAGACATACCTCTCTGACATCACATTCAGGACCTTCCTTATCTCTGAGGACCACCTTCTTCCCAGAACTGGTCCAAACTGGTCTCGTGGATTGGCTTTGGCCTGCACTGTTTCTCTAGCTCCCGGCCCAGAAGGGTGCCATTTAGCTGGACCAACTATTTGTTTATGGTCAAAACATGGCATCTTTAGATGAAAAAGTGCTCAGCCCTTGATGTTTAAGTAAAACAAAAAGCCTTTCCAGGACAGGACCTGTTGCTGTCCCCCATGCAACCTGTTTGTACTCTGAGGACGAAAGATTGCTTAAACAAACACCACTCTCAGCTAGGTGCCCCAAAGCTTACGTCACAAAATAATGCAATTTTCTGTTTCCACCAGACCTCTGACCTCAACTGAAATACATTATAATATGTAATAGAGGCACAGAGGATACTAAAAAAACAAACAAAAAATAAATGGAAATTACGTACCTATCATAATTCTTGATCTTCTTGGCGAAGTCTCCACCACTCATTCACACTAATGGGAGTTCGCCAGAAGCGCTGGGACCCAGTGGGAGCAAACCTTTTCAGGAGGGCTGGCACCTGAGAGGGAGCCGCGAGGAAGCGGCACCGCGAGCCCCAACTCGTGCGGTAATGACTATCTCGGCGTCGCCCCTCCAACCGCCTCAGTACCTTTTTTCAGAGGAGGTGTAGCGTAACTAACCTAGAAGGATTAACGTAAGAATTGGACACAAGATAGTCCAAATGACCCATGTAAGAAGGGTCAACAATAGTCTTCACAGCTCAGCCATTGAGGGAGTGAAGGCCATAAACAGAGAAGTGAGCTCGGGGGAAGGTGGGCGGGCGTATGAATGAGTGGTGGAAACTTGGTCCAAGAAGATCAAGAATTACGGTAGGTACGTAATTTCCATATCTTCCTGGATATAAAGTCTCCACCACTCATTCACACTAATGGGAGAGTACCGAGCTAATAATCCCCCCGAGACAGGTGGCAAGAGATAAAGAGCTCACATGCTTAGGACAGAAGTCCATTAAGAATGGTCCTGCCAAATGCCAGATGTCGTCTTGCATGGACATCCAGTGCTCAACGAAAGTATGCACGGAGCTCCAGGTAGCCGCACTGCAAATATCTGCAATGGGCACATTACGGATTTCCACCAGAGATGCCGCGACTGCTCTGGTAGAGTGAGCATACACTGTGCCTTCCAGCTTGACCTGTGCCATAGAATAGCAGTGGCGAAGGCATGCCATCAGCCATGCTGAAATGCATCTGATAGCGACAGACTGACCCAGCCAGGTCTCGCTGACGGAAACAAAGTTGTTGAGCCTTGCAAATTTATTTTCATTCTATCTAGATGGAATTGCAACGCTCTCCTAACATCCAGCGAATGAAAGGTATGCTCCCCTTCATTCTGGAAGTTTGCAAGGTAGGTAGGAAGGACTAAAGGTTGGTTTAGATGAAATTCTGAGACAACCTTAGGGAGAAACTTAGGATGAGTCCTAAGAACTACTTTGTGTACGGGGTGTCTGTACCAGTGCATGTATTTCAGAAACTCTATGGGCCAAAGTAATGGCTACCAGGAAGGTTTGCTCAAGTGAGGAACTTCAACTTGCAAGTAGCTAGAGGCTCGAAAGGCTTATGAGTGAGCATGTCTAGCACAAGATTAATGTCCCAGGCTGCGACTGGACGTCTGATAGTAGGTCTAGTATGCAGAATACCCCTAAGAAACCTCTTAACTACCGGCAACTGAGCCAGTGACATGGAAAGTACTGGCTCATAATATGCCGAAATGGCACAAAGGCAAACTTTGACTGTGGAGTTTTGCAGGCCTGAATCTGAGAGGTCTAAAAGATAGTCCAAGACTTTATTCAGTGGGCAGGAAAATGGGTTCCAAGAGGATTTCGCACACCAGACAGAGAAACGCTTCCATTTAGCTGTGTAGGTTTTTCTAGTGGACGGCTTAAGCATAGCCAAAAGAATATCTGAAACTCTATGAGAAACACTGAACCTATTCACCTCTATCTCCTCAGGAGCCAAGCGTGAAGGTGAAGCGACCTCAGTTTGGGATGGACCATGGGACCCTGGGTCAGAAGGTTCGTCTGAAGGGGAAACGTCTTCGGTTGGGGGAGGAGGGTTCCAACACTGCTGAGAAGGAACCATTCGTTGAGGCCAGAAGGGGCAATGAGAATTATTCTGCCCCGAGACTCCAATTTATAGTACCCTCTGGAATTAGGGAAGAGGAGGAAAAGCATATAGAAAGCATTTTGTCCACCGTAGCCTGAATGCATCCTGACAAAAAATGCCAGATCCTGGATTTCTGGAGCAGAAGAAAGACAGTTTTGCGTTGAGTGGGGATGCAAAAGGTCCAGGTCTGGAGTTCCCCACTCTTTGAAGAGTGACTGAACGACAGTTAAGTTGAGAGACCACTCGTGAGGCTCTGCCTCCGTTCTGCTGAGATGGTCTGCCAGCTCATTTTGTACTCCTGGCAGGTAAACCACCTGAATCAGAGCCTTGTGTTCCAGGCACCACTCCCACATTCTCATTGCTTCCCTGCATTATGGGTAAGAGTGTGTACCGTCCTGTTTGTTGATGTAGTACGTCACTGCTTTGTTGTCCACTTGAAGGAGAATGTTCTTGTGACAGAGTATGTCCTTCAAGGCTCGGACTGCATATAGGATGTCTCTCATTTCCAGGACGTTTATGTGAAGTTGAGACTCATCCTGAGTCCAGTGCACCTGGTGTGGAGATCCTGGCAGTGGGCTCCCCAACCCATCAGGGACATGTCCGTGGTAATGGAGATCTGATGATCCAGAGGGACAAAGGGATATCCTTCCAGGAGATTGTCCTCCTGAGACCACCAGGTGAGCGATCTCTTCAGAGGTTCCGTCACCTTGATGGGAAAGGACTGAGGGTGAGAGGCTGTGGACCACTGAACACTGAGCATCCACTGAGAGGTTCTCATGTGAAGACGAGCCAAGGGTACAGTGAACACCGTGGATGCCATGAGGCCAAGCATCTGCTGCATCGAGATAGCTCGAACCGAGCTGTGTTCTCTGATGTATTGGGCCATCTGTAAGATATTGCTCCTTCTTTCCTCTGGAAAAAAAGCTTTCGAACAGGTGGTGTCCAGAAAAGTTCCTATGAAGAGTAGCTTCTGGGAAGGCTGCAACTGTGATTTGTTGAGGTTCAGCAGGACTCCCATGGAGGTGAAGAAGTCTGAGGCTGTGGCCACGACCTCCAGAGTCTGTTGCCTGAAGGGACTTGCTAGAAGCCAGTCGTCCAGATATGGGAACATTTGTATTCCAATCTTCCTGACGTGCACCGCTAGAATTGCACAACACTGTAAAAACTCGAGGCGCCATGGATAGCCCAAAGGGCGGGACTTTGAACTGATAGTGTTGACCCAATGCTACGAACTTTAGATATTTGTGGTGTTTTGGATGTATAAGAATATGTTGGTAGGCATCCTGCATGTCCATGGAGGCTAGCCAATCATGTCGATGAATCAAAGGTAGCAGGGTATCTAGTGATATCAAACTGAATTTCTTCTTGTGAAGGAACTTGTTTAACTTTCTGGGGTCCAGAATGGGGTGCATGCCACCGGTTTTCTTCGGGACCAGAAAGCAATGGGAGTAGAAACCTGTGTTTCGTTGATCCAGCGGTACTACTTCTACTGCCCTGTTGTTCAGAAGGCCTTGTACCTCAGAAGCAAGAAGGTCTGACTGTACTGCCGAAAGACTGGGCTGTCATTTGGGAGGATGATCCGGAAGGGTTTCCGAAAGATTGAGAGAGTACCCCTTGCGGATTATCCGGAGGACCCATTTGTCTGATGTTATAGATTTCCACTGGTTGTAGAACTGAGTCAGACGACCTCCCACCACTGAGGAGGAGTCCCCTATAAACAGCTGAGGTGGGACCTGGGCCAGAAATTCAGAAGGTGGCACTGGGCGTTTGGGCCTTTGTGCCTTCTGCTGCGCTTTCTTTTGTGGCTGAAGGTTTTGGTTTTTGTTAAAACCTCCTCTTCCCCGAAAGGACTGATGGTTGTGAAACTGACACTTGTTCCCAACCCCTCAGGAGGGGGTGGGTGCAGGTCTGGCTGTCTTAATGGCAGACCTAGTCTTCTGCGTGGTCTCCAGTGCTTGCTCCACGTGAGGTCCGAACAGATACATACCATAGAAAGGTAAGGCCATGACCTGCTGCTAGGCGTCATTCGTGAAGCCCGAAGTACGCAGCCAAGAGTGGCGGTCGATGCAGATGCCAGCCGCCACCTGGGAAGCGGTATCGAAGGCATCCATTGCAGCTTTAACCTGTTGGTTATTGGACTCAATACCCCTAGTTATGGTTTGAAGTAGCTCTGCGTTATCCTCTGATTCGGGTAGAGCTTCTACCATTGCTTTGAGAAAATGCCCAAGGGCATACTCATATTGAGAAAAAAAGCCCTGGTAGCTGGCAATACGCATACCCAGGGTTGAGGCAGCAAAGACTCTCTTACCTAAGGTGTCTATCTTGAGAGATTCTTTGTTTATAGGCAGGGCTGTAGATCCCTGAGGAAGGACAGCTTTATCATTCTCTGCAGGACTACAATGGCATCAGCAAAGGCTTGTGAGGCCAAAATGGGGTGATCCTTGAGAGGGGCATACTTTCTATCTATGGACTTGGCCATGAAAGGAATGACAGCCGGATTCTTCCACACCATCTGTGAAAGGGTCTCGAAAGAGGGCTGTACCAGAGGGGTTAAATCCATAGGGATCTCTGGGACATGAAGATATTGGAGTTGTAAAAGCTTCCCAGGATCGATTTCTGTAGTCTGGAGAGAAAGAGTAGAATTTAAATTTTTGAGCAGAGACTTAAAGGAAAGGTCTTCTACCACAGGCTCTGTAGGAGGATTGATCCCTGCTCCCAGGGCAGTGTCATCAACATCATCACCCAGGCGAAGATCTGGATCAGGCTCAAAATCATCTTCTGACAGTCCAGGGGTGACTGTATAGACAGGAAAGGAGTGAAAATCAGGAGGAAGGATAGAAGAAGAAAGAATCTGAGCTAAAACCCCTGAAGAGTGGAGAGCGCCGCACTAATCCCTAGCTCCGTCAAGGAAAACGGCGCTGAGAACAAGGAGGGAGGCAAACACGGCGCCGACAGAGCGCATGGTGCCAGAGACGGTGCCGATAGAGCCTGAAGAGCCACCGACAGAGCCCCTGGCACCGCAGACGGCGCTGACAGAGCCCCAGACGCTGCGGATGGTGCCGAGAGTGTCACAGGGGTCTGAAAACTGTGATTTGAAGTAAAAGAGGGAACAAAGACAGGAGACAGAGGAATTGGTGTGGACCCCTGTGCCGCAGCCATGTAGGGAAATAAACACCCATGTGCAGAGTCGACGGCACCGAAGAAGGCACCGCGTGACTAGAAAGGCCCAGCCACCCTACCCGTCCGTCCAAAACCGAATGGCCTGAAGGCCCCGGTGTTGGACTGACCGGCTCAGGCAACTGGACCAACTTCCGAGCCCACTGCTCCATAAGAGCAGCCCACTGGTGAAACTGCTCATCGGAAGCTCCTCCAATAGGTGGGGAGGAGCCCAGTGTCGAGGAGGTTGGCCACCAGAGACAGAAACCGGTGACTCCGACAGAGGTGGAGACTGGCGCCTGGCTCCACAACCACTGTCTACACGCAGACATACCAGAGGGCAACTCATGATGCTGCTTCTTTGACCTATGTGTCAAGAAGAACTCGAGGCCGAACGGCAGAGAATGGGCAGTTTTATGCTGGGAACCGCCCATCTCCTGAGCATTGGACCGTCTGTTGTCAGACCCCCCCCCCTCCAGGGAGGGCGGTGGACTGGACCTGGCCCTGCTGACTGAACATCTTTCATACAAAGTCTCCCTACAGACACCTGACCTGCTCACGGTCAACTCCGACAATGGAGGGCTGAAGACTTCTCTTGTACAACTGTTAGAATAAAAAAAAAAAAAAATTGGTACTGATTCGAAATAATCTAAAAAACAATAAACTGAACTATTGCTGCTAGTGAAGTTTAACTGCCAGCGGGCGAGCGACGTCGTCACTGAAGCGCACTCGACAATGGGAGAAAAGGAACTGAGGCGGTTGGAAGGTTGATGCCGAGATAGTCATTACCGCACGAGCCGGGGCTCGCGGTGCTGCTTCCTCACGGCTCCATCTCAGGCGACGGCCCTCCTGAGAAAGTTTGCTCCCACTGGGTCCTAGCGCCTCCGGCGAACTCCCATTAGTGTGAATGAGTGGTGGAGACTTTATGTCCAGGAAGACCTGCACAGCTGTCACAAAAAACATAAAAACTAAAACGAGTGTAAGATATTTCACCAGTCCTTGTAAGAAAGGGATGACAAGTGTCTTCATAGCATACACCTGACTGACAAGGGTGGGAAGAGTAATATGACAATTACAATCACAAGTGAGTCTGTTTGTGGATGACAGATGAGTATGGCTCAATGGAGAAGATAATATTGAAGATCAAGAGTCATAGTCAGTAACTTTCCTATCTTTCAAGAGTGAGTCTTCTCTGTAGAGCCCCACTCTTTGGTCAAGTGACCAGAATTATAAAATTCCCCAGGCAGGAGCCTGTAAGCTACAGGACTCATGAGTGGAGCAGACTCTGTAATACAGCCAACCCAAAACCTGCATGCCTTCTGAAGTGAACATCCAGGATGTATAGTTCCCACCCACCCAACTCTATTTTTGCCCTCCAGGTCCTACTAGTTAAGGCCTCCTTCCACCTCTGCCACTGTCACCTCCCATCCCTCAAGACCCCTCTTACCTGGGGAGTCCTTTGGTCACCTGACCCATGATACACCACTGTGTTGCCCCCTCAGGTTAAGCTCTCCCACCAAAGTAAGGCCCACTATTTTTGGCAGCTCCATCCTTATATTCAGAAGCACATGTGGATGTGAAGCCCGAGAGCATACCCAAGAGAGGAATGACTAACACTGGATGTGGTGACTACCAGCTCTTTATCTGCCCAGCCCACAGCTGATTTTACTCTCTTCTCTCCCTCCCTTGGGACGCGACCATGGAATGACACATAGGGCAAGCTCTACTGCATGTGCAGATCATGTCAATGTCAGCTGTGTTCCAACCCTCCCTGAATCAGCTGACTCATCCACTACATAATCCTGCTTCTGGGTAGGTGGCACTCAGACAGAGGGTGATGTGAGACCCCCCCCCTTCCTCCAAAGAAGGAGAGCAGTTCACTGGGTGCTCCATCCTCCTTACTCCGGCCCACCCTCGATGAATCGAGCTCACTTCTGAACTCGGGTGGCCAGTGCCGCAAGCAGCAGCAACGGTACTGTGCTGATGGTTCGGCCTGGCATAGTGTTTTGTGAAGATATGAACAGCACTCCAGGTAGGGGGCCTTCACATTGTATCTCTGGTACAGGGATTAAGCAAAGCAAGGCCACTGAGGTGGTAGCCACTGGCAGAGTGGAATGGGCTCTGACAGCTCTTTCCAACTGTTGCCATGCAAGAATGTAACAATGCTGAATGCACTGGACAGTCCAGTTTCACAGCACTGCTTGGAAATGGGAACTCCTTTCTGATTAGGATTGAAGAAGATAAAACAGCTGGAAAGTTTGCCTGTAGCCTTTTGTTCTATCAAGTTTGAAGATGAAAATCCCTCTAACATTGAGAAAATGTATCAATACTTTCCCTGGGTTCTCCAGTTTGGGTAGAAAATAGGAAGCACCAGGGAGTGGTTGAGCTGGAACTCTTGATGCCACCTTTGGAAGAAATGTACCATGTGTACAAAGAACGACACTGTGTGTGTGGAAAACCGTGTACAGGAAACTCATCACTAAGGCCTGTAACTTGGATACTGCGTGCTGAAGTAAAACACTAGGAAAAACTGTTTTTCAGGTCAGGTACTTCTTCTCACAAGTATCCAGTGGCTCAAAGGGCCTACAAGTGAGCATGTCAAGAAATGAAAATTACGTACCTGCCGTAATTCTGATCTTTCTGTGTATCGTCACCATTCATCACATATGGGTACTGGCCGGAGATCAGGACCCCGCGGGAGCTTTTTTTTTTTTAGGAGAAGATGGAGCCGACCTGACATAAGCCGCCTCTCGAGGCCGACGACTGCGTGGCGCCGAGGATTGGCCGTTAGGGCTGTGTCGACTCCGCCTGCCTACCAGTTCTGAGTCGCTGGAGAGGTAAGAGGAAGGGATGGAGGGTGGGACAAGAGAGTCCAAGGGACAGAAAAGGAAAGGAAAACTGAACTAAAAGGAGAAATAACGACTGAGAGGACAGCAAAAGAATGAGACTAAGAGGATTGGGTAGGGGCCCCAATTCTGGAAGGAAAGAAGGAGGGTAGGGAGGGGAGAAAATTTAGGAGAGAGTGAGAGGCAACAAGGTATCCGAGACCCTTGTCCGTCACCCGATTGTATAGGAACTGCAAGGAGTAGCAAAGCTCTCTGCCAGAATTCAAGGCACAGAATAACTGGCAAATACCCCAGAAGCAGAGTCGGCTATTCTGGAAGAAGGACAAGGTACAGGGATTTAATACTCTCTCAGGAAAGATGTTTGGTGAAAAAAAGGGATTTTTTTTTTTTTTTTAGAACAGTTGGATGGAAACCAGGAGGAGAACAGGAGGAGGGCAACCACCAACTCCCACCCCACCGGGGTGAAGACATGTAGTAGAGAAGGAGTGCCGCTCAAGCTGAACCCTTTGAAGGAGAATACCCCCCTGTGTGTCCTTACTTTACCCCGCTCCAAAAGAGGAGAGGGGGAGCCACAGAGGGAAGGGGGCCCACAGACTGAGGCCCCAGGGGGATGGTGGGTGGGGTTGTGATGAATGGTGAAGATACACAGAAAGATCAGAATTACGGTAGGTACGTAATTTTCATATCTTATCTGTGTCAATCTTTACCATTCATCACATATGGGTGAGTACTAAGCCCTCAAGGGGTTGTTTCTTTACACCCTAAGGGACAGAGTCCCTTAGCCCTCAGTGGGTGGCACACACTGGAACCTCTGGCCTGGAGAGGCCCGAGAGTGGGGAGAGGAGACGGGTCCCCGGAGGGAGAAGGAAGTTGCCCGACTGCCCCTGCCTGCCCACGGGAGAAAAGGTAGGTTCCCTGGTGGGCGGAGCAAATCACCCTACGCCGGGCCAAGGGTGACAACCGTGAAAGACATAGCCACGCCGATCTCCTGGTGCAGATCGCTGTCCCTACGACCCTGGTAGCTACCTCGTTGGTGTCGTAAGATGCCCTCGCTTGGTGCCTTGCTAGCTCCAGGCCACGTGCAGAGAATGCGATGGCTTGTCTGGTTTGCTCCAAGTCAGGCAAAGAAGCTAGGACCTGACCTAGCGTGGACCACAAGAACCTGTTGTAGGCTGCATAGTGGGCCTGGTGAGCGGAAATAGAAAGGAGCAACCGTGCCAAGTAGAAGGTCCTCCTCCCCAAAACTCAAAATCCGAGGAGTCTTGATCCGGGGGCTGGTCACGGTGGAGGGCGTGAAGCCCATCAGGGGTGTCCAGATGCATCAAGCCAGACTGCGGATGAGGCATAGAACCTGGAGACTCCGGGGGAGCGCAATACCTCTGGCTGAGGTCCCTAGGGGCAGGAACTCCGGAGAAGGGCCTCTGCCAGAAACGCAACGATGCCTGCCGAAAGGGAGCAGGCCAGGGCAGCACCACAAGGGTGGCCTCGCCATAATCGCCTAGAAAGGCGTGCACCGCATGCTCAGGACTGCTAACAGAAGAGGGAGAAAGGTGCAAGTCCTCCAACATCCTCACGAGGAAGTGCTGATACTCAGAGAGATCAGCAGCCGGAGAGATGTGGACAGAGGGTTCCTCTCCCCCAGAAGAGGGGGATGAGGAGCTGGAGGTCATCATACGTTCCGAGGGTGGCTGCACGGGGGAGGTTGAAAAACCTGGCTGTCCATAGCCCTAACGTAGGCAGGGAACCGGGCAGCCACAGCCTGAACTGCTCCCAGTGAGAGGGCCAGGACCAAGAATGCCTGGGAGCGCTGGAGAATGTGGCAGAGGGATATGGGCAGAGCCGAGAAAGAAGTCGCCTGACCTCCGCCAGGGCTAGGAGCTGGACCATGAGCACCCGAGGAGGGTGCCCCGGAAGACTCCACAGCCGACAGCTGTACAACCACGTTGGTACTGCCTTGGCTGCGCCCAGAAGAATCCCCCCAGTGAGGCGACCAGGGCCGTAAGAGTCCAGAAGGACGGTCCCCTGCCTCAAAAGAATTGGACTCCCTCAAGGAACCCGAGGGGGAAGGGTTGGAATCCGCACTTCGGCTTCGCCCAGGGCCCGGGTGGAACCCAAAGAAAGGCTGACGCGCCGACCCCACACCCCTCGACCCCTCAGAGTCCGAGACAGTCCTCCTCCTCGAGAGGGCCAGCCTAGGTAGCTGGCATCTCTGGGCAGCCCCCGAAGGGGAGACCCAGGGAACAGCACCCTCCCCTCCTACAGGTTTCTCGATTGGCCCCAAAGTTGGGCGATCAAGACACACCACTTGAGGGGGTACCACCACCGAGGGGTCGATGAAACCCCCAAGGCCAGGTTGCAGAGCAATGGTGGCAAGCACCACTGCCTGCTGGTCAGCACCACTGACCCTAGCCTCGGGGCCACCTGACTCTCCTCAGTAGGGGCTGGCTTGACTCGCCGACGAGACTCACGGAGCGCTCCTCTGCAGACAACCCCAAGGGTGTGATGTTCTGCCTGACTCGAGCCGACTCCACTCAGGTAGAGTCCCGAGGCTCTGAGCCAAACAGTAGGAGGGCGGGCGAAACTAAGTTTGCCAGAGGGCCCGGCAGCCAGAGCTGTGCCCGAGACGGCACCTGTGTCCTCCGCAACCCCGCGGGCAGGACCTGCAGAAGGCACCAGGGCAGCTCGGGCCAAAGGTCCAGAGCCAGGGCCAGACGCGGCGCCGTCAAATCCACCAGCACTGGGGGCGGTACCAGGGACAGAGACAGCGCCGACAGCAGCCCCAGCAGCAACCTCGGCGCTGAAAACGGCACCGCCAGGCCCCACGAGCGGCACCGAGGACCGAAGCGGCGCCGACAACAGACTCGGCGCCAAACATGGCACCGACTTACCTTTGGCATCATGAAGCGCACCGAGAGCGGGACGGCACCGACAGCCGGAGCAGAAGGCCCTACGGCGCCGAGCCGTGCAGGCACGGCGCCATGCTCAACCTCAGTGCCGAGGACGACGCCGAGGCTAGACATGGCGAAAGAGGACGCCAGATCTTGTCCCACGGCACCGCGAGCAGCATCGGCGCCGCGAACGGCGTCGACAGGGCCCACGGCACTGAGCGACGAGTCGGCGCCGATGACGGCGCCAACAGGGCCCACGGCGCCTGGGGCACTGGAGGCGCCGACTCGGCCTTCCAAGCCACGTGAACGACACTGGGAGCCTTCGCCTGGCAGCATTGCCCGTGCGCTTCCCGCCGCCTCCCAGGAGGAAGCGGACGGGCCTCTCGCGCCAGCCGGAGGAGCCTTTGCAATGACCAGGCTACAGTAGCTAAGGCTCCCTCCTCCTGGTCCGAGAGAACCGGGAGGGGACCCGGAGGAAGGGCCGAGAGAGCACGGCTTGGCCCGGGAAGTCGCGAACCCTACCCTGAAAGTCGGCGGAGCTCGCCCCACTTTCAACGTCTGGCTGTTCAGGACGCGGTCCACGGAGAAGTACAGGCATTGCACGAATCCATGTCGTGAAGGGCCAAGACACGCAAGACACCGGGTCGTGTTGGTCGGGTGACAGAATATTTTCGCCGCATGGGCACCGACCATGGGGGGCCACCCGCCTTGAAGACTTTTTGCCCTCCAACCCGAGACATGACCTATGGAGAAAAACACCACAAACAGACTGACGTCGCAGAATTTCAAATAAAAGGAAAGATCTTACCAGCGACGCCGAGTGGAGGCAGAACCCAGAACCGTAGACGATCACTGACTGAACATCGATTTTTTTAACAGGCTGAAGGCCTAAAATTGCAGAGAAGCTTCCCACGAGGCGACCTCGACGGCGGGAGACGAAGAACTGGTAGGCAGGCGGAGTCGACACAGCCTAACGGCCAACCCTCGAACGCCACGCAGTACGTCAGCCTCGAGGGCGGCGCCGATGCTGTGTTGGCTCCGCCTACCCTTTTTTTGAAAAAAAAAAGCTCCCGAGGGGTCCTGATCTCCAGCCAGTACCCATATGTGATGAATGGTGAAGACTGACACAGATAAGATCAAGACTGAGATCCCAACTGACAACAGTTTTTTTAACAGGGGATCTCCAGAGCAGAATTCTTCTTAGTAACCTTCTAAAGTGAGGAAGTTAAGCCATGTTGAGGGCACCAACCAACTTCTGATATGCAGACAGTGCTGACAACTGGATCTTAAATGAAGAGTACTCAAGGCCATACTCAGAAAGGTCTAAATGACAGTTCAGAATTTTTTCTGTAGGGCAGTGGAAAAGCTCTCTGTATGTTTCAGAACACCCAATGCAGAAATGCTTCCACTCTGCCCCATAGGCTTTCACAGTGGATGATTTCCAAGCTGCTAAGAGGACTTGGGAGACATGCTACAACACCCAAATTTGCCAACTTCTACCGCTTCAGGAATGAAAGTGATAATATGTAGGCATCATAGACTCTTTGCGAAAAGAATCAGCCTTGGCACAGCTCCAGCAAGCGCCCTGCCCCTGGTGATAACAGCTCCTAACCCTTGCAACACACGCAGAGCCTCTTCAACAAACTACTTGGTCCCTTACTGTCGGACTGCCCAAGGCCACAGAGCATTCCGCTACAGAGCCCCAACCTGGCCAAACAGTCTCCCCCCTGAAATACTTAACATCCCCTCCACTGGCACCTTCAAACTCAACCTGCGAGAGCAACTCACCCAACAAAACCCCTAACAACAAGACAATGCCCAGTCCTAGGAAATGACTGCTCCTAGACCTGCCTAACTACCCACCCCCTGTACCACATACCTTCATACCTCCATCCCCCCTGACCACCTATCCTTCCCTCTCCAACTTATCAAGATTGACATGGGCTCCTCCCACCTGCCCCCCCCCCGAGCTTCCTAAACTGCTTTCCTCTTACTCCTATTAGCGCACTTTACTGTTAAATATGTAACCTGAATGTTTTGTATATCTTCGAGACCTTGGTAAATGCTACAGCTTGCCCGTATTGTAACATATGAAACCTGAACATCTATGTATCTTACTCACCTTGGCAAACGTCCTAACTTCATGCCTGCATTGTAACATTAATACTGCCTCTATTACGCTCTGTATTTTGTACCTGACGTGGAACCTTTGTAAAAAGAACCACTGGTTCAAAGGTCTTCAATCCTAGTGATAAATAAATAAAAATACATAAACAGATTCAGAGGCACTTGTTGGTCCTAGAACGGGGTCAAAAGATCTGTCCTGAAGGGGGCTTTCCATGGCAGACGTACTACCATTTGATGTAGCAGTGGGTAACAGATCTGTCAAGGCCAACATGGGGCTATCAAAATCATCTGAAACTTGAGGGACTCCAGCTTTAAGACTACTTTCAATGCTGGCAGGAAGGCATAAAGAAAGCAACCAGTCTACTGCAGCCTGAATGCATCCTGACAGAATGCACAACACTAGATTTATGAAGCAGAAGAGTGGCAGTTTTGCACTGCGGTGGAACACAAAAAGGCCCGCTTTTTTGGCCTGCCTCAATTGTCAAACAGAGACAGAAAAACATCCTCCACGAGAACCTCCTCATGAGGGTCTACCACCAACTGACAAACCATCTGCCACCATACTGTGTACCCTGGGAAAATGTGCTGGCTGGAGATGAATCTTGTGCTCCAAACACCACTCCCAGACTCACACTGCTTGTCTGCATAGACAATAGGAGTGTGTACCTCCGTTTATTGAGGTACAATATGATGGACTTGCCTGTCTAGAAATGCACTACTTTGCCATGAACCAAGTTCAACATGGCTTGTTGACCATGTAGGATAGCTTTCATCTCCAACACATTTATATGAAAATGCTGCTCCATGGCTGGCTAAATCTTTGACTCTGGACACCATGACAGTGTGTGCCCCATCCTACTGATGATATGTCTGTTGTCAAGGTTACCTGCGGCACTAGAGGAGAAAAGCAAAACCTGTGAATAAGTTTCTCCTTTGAGGACCACCACAGTAGGGAACAAGCCTAAGCCTTCTTCACCTTTACTGGATGATCCACAATTTGGGATGCTTGAGACTACTGGGTACTGAGCAGCCACATGGACATTCTCATTTGCAGCCTGGCAAGGGGCACTGTTAAAACTGTGGCTGCCATTACAGCCAGCATTCTCTGCATCATGTGCACTGTTACCTGATGTCACTGTTCAAGAAAAACAGGGAGGGAAGTAAGGGAGGCGGTGTGGTGCTTTATGTGAAGGAAAGCATAAAAATGACAGCGATACAGGGAATGGGGCCAGAGGTACTGCAGGTCACCCTGGAGATGGAAAAAGGAGTCACTACACACACTGGCGTGATCTACAGACCTCCAGCACAGGGAGAGTAGTCAGATAAGGTACTGGTGGAAGCCTCTGGCAAAAGGGCATAAAAGGGAGAGGTGCTTCTGGCAGGGGACTTCAATCTGCTGGATGTAGACTGGAGCCTCCCAGGTGCAGCTTCAACTAGAAGCAGGGACATTCTGGACTCCCTGCAGGGGGGCGTTCTTCAGGCAACTAGTCAATGAACCCACTCATAATGGGACAATACAGGACCTGGCATTCAGTCAGTGGCTGATCCAGCATTGCTAGACATCCAGCGGTAGCAGGACCCTTCTTTGACAGTTACATGGCGTAGAACCAATCCAACATAATATATTTCCAAATAAAAATTAATTTTATCATGGCCCATTAACAAGTGCTATCATGTTCAGTACAAGATGACAGATAAATACAGGTTACTCACCTGTAACAGGAGTTCTAGGAATGGTATATGTTGTTCATCCACACTCATTGGCAGTATCCTTGCCGCTTTAAATCTTGCCGGAAGGTCTTCAAGCTTGCTCCTCCCACCCACCCGGTGGTATAACTCTCGGCTCGCCCATGACGCCAGATCTGCCCGCTGGAAGCTCAGGTTGTGCGTCAAGCCGAGAACATGGATGAACAACATATACCATTCCTAGAACTCCTGTTACAGGTGAGTAACCTGTATTTAGGGACATGGATATGTTGTTCATCCACACTCATTGGCAGACTCTAGCAGTTCTCCGGGAGGAGGAGGCAAGACGACACCCCATATACTTACTTGGGAAGAGAGACTGAGAACCGAGGCCCCAAAACCAGCATCCCGGCGTGACTCAAGGTCGATGTGGTAAGTGGGTAATGAAGGTGTTTGCTGACTTCCAGGTAGCAGCCCTGCAGATTTCCTGGATAGGGCGTCCCTGAAGCAGCCACCGTTGCAGCAGTATGGCGGTAGAATGAGCTCTTATCCTCTGGGAGGCTCCATGCCCGCTAACTTATAGCAGAGATCTATGCAGGAGGTTACCCACCTGCTTATCGTCCGCTTGGCTGCAGGTCTGCCAGATGCGGCTTCAGCGTAGGTGACAAACAGCTGGCGAACCTCTCCTGACTTCAGCCGTGGCGCCTTAAGTGGGCAAGCGAGCGCCTCTAGGATCTAGAGTATGGAGCCTCATATTCGCCTCCGAGGTGTGATTGGGGTAGAACACCGCAGAGTCAACACCTGGTTAAGGTGAAACTCACACCACCTTCGGAAGGAATTTCGGTGGGCGCAGGACAACCTTGTCCCTGTGGAAGACCAGGTAAGGAGACTGATGGAAGCGCCTGAGCCTCCCATCCTTCTGGCTGACGGATAGCCACCAAGAAGGCGGTCTTCCACGACAGGTGAGAGAGAGCACACCTGCATAGGTTCGAATGGCTTGCCCATGAGCTTTGCCAGTACCAGCAGTAGATCCCACGGAGGTGGGGGTTCCCGCACTGAGGAAATGTGATCAAGGCCTTGAAAAGCGCCAGACCACCTTCTCCTGCCATCGACTGCTTCCCGCCCGCGCCGCAAGCAGAGATGGCTGCCAGGTGCACCCTTAGGTCGCCGACCCAAGCCCTTGACTAGAAAGGGACCATAATAGTCCAAGATGCTTGCCAAGGAACAGGAGGAAGGGTCCAAGCCCTTGTTTCTGACACCAAATGGAAAACCTTTTCCATTTGAAGGCATAGCATTTTCTGGTCGACTCCTACGGACGCCCAACTACATTGAGGACCTCGTCGGAAAGACCCAAAGCCTGGAACTCTAGCCGCTCAGGAACCAGGCCGTCAGGTGCAGGGATTGAAGGTCCGGATGGAACACCTTCCCCTGATTGACTGAGAGCAGGTCCGGGCGAGCTGGAAGCTGCCGCGGAGTCCTGGAGCTGAGACTGAGGAGATCTGGGTACCAGAACTGGCGAGGCCAGTCTGGGGCTATCAGAATCACCTGCGCCTTGTCCCTCCTCGCCTTGAGAAGCACCTTGTGGATCAAGGGAAATGGGGGAAAGGCGTAAAAGAGGCCCGGGGTCCATTGCCTCGAGAAGGCATCCCCCTGCAGCGAGCCCTGCTGAGGGGGGCGGGCATGGAACAGACTCAGCCTGCCTCCATGGAGGCAAACAGGTCCACCTGAGGTGTGCCCCAAAGGGAGAACAGATGCTGTACTACCTCCGCAGGAGAGACCACTGTGGATGCAGCCCCTATCCGCCCAGGGCATCGGCCAGGTGTTGGAGGCCCTGCCACGTGAATGGCTAGGAGATCCGCCCAGGCTGCGCAGAGTGACCAAATGCGGAGAGCCTTGCATAGAAGCATGGAGCTGGCCCCGCCCTGGCGGTTTAGATAGTACATGGTCGTGGTATTGTCCGCCTGACTCGGACCACTTGACCCCGGAGGAACGGAGCAAAGGCGGTGAGAGCTAGGCGGACCGCCGAGCTCCAGCAGGTTGATGTGGCATCGGGACTCCGCTGGGACCAGAGGCCATGAGCCCGTGTTCCCCAGATGGGCACCCCAACCCATCAGAGAGGCATCGGTCGACAGAGAGACCTGGCGCTCGGGCGGACGTAACGGGATGCCCTCCTGCAAATGATCTGGAACGGTCCACCACTGGAGAGCATTCCACATCCCTGTGTCACCGACACAAGCTGGTCCAAGGGATCGCAGCGCCAGGACCACTGGCTGGCCAGTCCCCACTGAAGGGGAGCGATGTTCCAGCGGCCCAACGGACCACGCTGGCACAGGCCACCATGAGACCCAGGAGGCGAGGAAGTCCCGGCAGGAAGTAATTGCTCAACCAGAAATGATCGGGCAAAGGAGGAAAGAACCTCGGCCCTGTCCGGCCGAGCCGCGCTTGGCTCAAGAGAGTCGAGCTGCGCCCGATGAATAAAATCACCTGCTTGCTCGAGTACCTACTGGCCTCTGATAAGGAGGCCCAGTTGAGAGCAGACCTGAGGGCCAGATCTCTGGACCACTCCGCCTCCTTCCTGGAGGGAGCTGCTATCAGCCAGTCGTCCAGGTAAGGGTACACCCGACCCTCGGCGCCGCAGGGAATGCTGTCACCACTGCCATGCATTTGGTGAAGACCCTGGGAGCTGGAGACAAGCCAAGGGCATGGCTTGAATCAAGAGAGATCCTTCCGCCGGAAGCGAAGGGAATCTCTGGTGAGACGGACGATAGGGACGTGAAAAACGCTGGCCCTGCAAGTCCAGAGAGCAGAACCACACGCCGCTCCAAGGATGGTATTATCTGAGCCAGAGTGACCATCCTGAAGGTTCGAGACCTTAGGAACTTGTTTAGGTCGTAGGTCGAGAATGGGCGCCAGCCCCCGTCTCGCTTCGGAACCAGGAAGTACCTGGACACAAACCCTGGGTCTGAAGGAGGGTCCACCACCTCTCTACCACCTCCTTCTGGAGGAGGAGAGTGATGTCGGCTCGACGAGCCGCCAGTGAGGCTGGGGATCTCGGCTCCCGAGGGGCGACGGCTCTGAAGGGTGGTGCCTGCTCAATTCCAGAGGCAGGCTCTTCCCACCACCTCCAAGACCCACCTGTCCGTGGTAACAGCGACCAGGCGGAACGGAAGGCTGGAGCCGCCCTCACGGGGACCTAGGGTAAGGTGACGGGATGGGGGCGACACCCCTCAGCCCGTCACTGGGCAGGCTTGGAGGAGGGACCGCCGAGGACCTCCTGGGCCCTTCCTCCCTGCCTCCTGTTAGAGGAAGCCGCGGCTTGGGTTTGGGATGCCAAGGCCGAGCCTGCTGGCCCCTGGTTGCTGGGCCGGGCTGGCAAAGGCCAGAAGGACCAAAGGGCTTAGGCTGTGGTTTCGTGCCTTGTCCTTCTGAGCGGAAGAGACCGAGTCCAAGGTGGCATTGGACTCTCGATCCTCTGCAGGTGACCTTCCACCCCAGGGTCAAGAGGTCAGTCCCCAAAAGGGAACATCCGCCAACTTGTGCTGGGTATCCGGGTAAAGGTGGATATCCTCAGCCAAGCCCGCCGACGATAGCCACTGCGGCCGCCACCCATCTGGCACATGAGTCCCTACATCCAAAGCAGTCTGGAGCTGCTGTTTGGCCACTGCTCTGCCCTGGTCCCGCACCTGCTTAACCGTAGTCTGCAGATCGGCGGAAGATGAGGGATGACCTCATCCAGGAGCCCAACAGGCATGAGAAAATGTGCCATGAGGACGGGCAACTGGCCTGACGAAGGCCGAGAGGACGAGCGAGACTTTTCGCCCGACATAGTCCAATTCTGACTCTTGTCAGGAGGTTTGTCCACATCCCTGGCGCTAGCCGGGCGCGCCGAAAACGCTGTCGGTAACCAACCCTCAGCAGAGGGTGTTCAAAACCGGACAAGGAACCGTAGGGACTGTGATACTTCCTGGCCATCCTGGCCAAGGCGAGGGCAGGAAGCAGGGCGCTGCCAAAGTTCCAGTGCTGACCCACTATGGCCTCGCCACCGAAAGGCCTCCGTCGGAGAATCCTCGTCCAGAATCTCCGTGAGGGGATACCTGGCCTGCTTGGAACGGGTTCGAGCTCCATCCCGTAGACTCCAGATGAGCCAAGCAGTCCTAGGAAGGACGACGGGCTATCGCCCATTGGCTGACCTCCTGAAGACCCAAGTCCAGTCGCTGGAGAAGAAGGAGGAATCATCTTCGACCCGAAGAGTCCTCAAGAGCTGCCTCTGGCCTGAGCCACCCTTCACCTGCCGAGGTCGGTCGGGAGTGAGGTAACTGACAGCCGATGGGTAAACCCTAGCCGACCGAGAATCCTTGGTCGGAGCCCCAATTGGTGGCTGTGGAGGCGGAGGTTCCACCGCAATCGGTGGAGCAGCTGGTTTTGGCCAAAACCGCCTGAGTAGGCTCCTCGGCAAGCCGAGGGGTTGTGTCGGCTGCCCGTGACAGCTACTTAATGGCCGGAAGGCGCCGGAGTCGGCTTATTCCCGGCCAGGAGGAGCTGTTGCAACATAAGGTCCTCGTACCGTCGACGTAATTTACGCCGAGGCCTCCCCTCATCCGAGGAGGAGGACGAGGACGAGCGGCGACGCCGCTTACCGCGGTGCCGAGACCGAGACCGCCTATGACGGTGGGAACGGCTGGACCGCGAAGAGGTCCGAGACCGAGACCGAGAGTCCCGGAATTTCCGGGGTCGGTGCAGGGAGGTGTCGGCCGGAACCGACATCCTTCGCTCGAAGGTCCATCCAGGGCTCCGGAACCGAGGCACAGGCGAGCCCACGATCCTCAACTCCTCCCGGGGAACCGGGAGAGGGAATCGGCTGCTAAAGGCGACAGCCTGTCTAATGGGTCGAGAAAATCTCGACTTCATCAGTGGGAGTCTCGGTCAACTGACCTGACGGGACACCGTGAGGCCAGTGGCTCAAGCCGAGCGGTCGATCGAAGCCGACGGTCACGCCCGGGAGAGGGACCTTTCCCGCCTCCCAAGAGCGCCGACGAGGGACTTACCCTGTCCTTCTTTTTTGGACCGAGAAAAGGTCCAGCAGACGAGGCCCTTCTCCTTAGTGGAGAGGGACAGACAAAGCTCTTAAAAGAAGCCGTAGGAAGAACCCAGAGAGAGCGGGATAAATGCCGCGGCCGAGGAAGATACGGCCCGAGCCGCCTCCTCTT
The DNA here is from genome assembly GCA_016271365.2 of Neoceratodus forsteri. Taxonomy (NCBI): domain Eukaryota; kingdom Metazoa; phylum Chordata; order Ceratodontiformes; family Ceratodontidae; genus Neoceratodus; species Neoceratodus forsteri. The sequence continues at coordinate 1,270,609,015 of CM057450.1, read as the reverse complement.
CGAGGGCGACCATCCGCTCGAGCTGATCCGCCGAGCCCGCCGCCGCGGACACCGCCAACCGGGCCTCCTTGGACTTCACCGGAGGGAAACGCTTCTCGGGACGGCCCAGTTGCACTCGGGCAGCACGGTCTTCGAGGACGTAGGCCGAGAAAGATGAGCACAGGTCGCAAGCCTGCGGGTCGTGCTCAAGGCCTAAGCAGTAGACACACGTGGAGTGTGGATCCGTCCGAGACATCTTCTACCCGCATGGGCATCTCCGAAATCCGGGAGTCGATTTATCCATCGCAGCCGCGAGGGATCGAAGACTGAAGTCTTTTTGCAAAGTATTATTTTTAAATCCGCAAACGGAGAAATAGGAACCAGTCACAAACGCAGAGCGTTAAGGAGGGAACCTGAGCTTCCAAGCGGTAAGGAAGATCTGGCGTCATGGGGCGGAGCCGAGAGTTATACCACCCGGGTGGGTGGGAGGAGCAAGCTTGAAGACCTTCCGGCAAGATTTAAAGCGGCAAGGATACTGCCAATGAGTGTGGATGAACAACATATCCATGTCCCTAGAACAGAAGTTTTCTGCATATTTGCTGACAACGCAACCCCTTTAAGTCAGACCCCATCTATTCTTGCAGCAGGATCCTTTTTAAAATCCTGGATCCGACACTGTATTCACTAACAGGGACAGTGCTGCAGATGTCAAGGTGGGAGGCCAACTGGGGACCAGTGATCACTGTACAGTGCAGTTCAATATAAGGACAGCTGTAGAATCCAGCCACACAAGGGCGAGGATCCTGGATTTCATAAAGGCAGATTTTATAAAGATGGGTGAATGCCTCAAGGATGACCTGGTGAGGGGGATGACCTAGGGGAGAAGAACAGTGGGCAAAGTTAAAAGGGGGCACAGTGAAGGCAACAAACCTCTGTGTCAAGCAAGTGAGCAAAAGCAAGAGGGAAAAGAAACCACTATGGTTCTCAAAAGAGGTGTCAAAAAAAGTAAAGATTAAAAGGGTTGCATTCAGAAGGTACAAGGGGAAACAGTACACAGGCATGATGCTATACTACCTCTCTTTCTATATAAGATGATCTATGTACACCAGGAATACCTATTTTAACTTTCAAATGACATATTTTACTAAGGTTTATTTTTGTACCATACATGCTCCAAAGCATTGTTTTTAGGATGAAATGACGTGCTGGGTGGGATAAGGGTGGTACTGCATGGATAGCATTGAGTGGCGTATACCATCAAGAAGAGCTGTGGACTGCTACAGCTGCCAGTAACAGCATCTATGGGTCTATGGATGATCACTTCAGAGTCTAGTCTGCATTAGTGTTCAGGGGAAGTACAGAGCTGAGACTTCTCTGATGTTGTGGAAATTCTTTGTGGAACCGAGCCAACTGGAAGAGACTTGCCAAAGGAATTAATGAAAACAGGTAACACTGGAAAGGAACTGCAAACAATGTAAGCGCTCACCTGTAACAAAAGAGGCACCCTTATTTATCATAAAAGTCGAACCTGTTAATTCTGTGTGCCATGGTGTTTACCAACGGTTAGAATTTTTTGTATTACAGTGTTTTTTTGCCATCGCTAACTAAAAACAAGATGGTGGCAGCATGACAGTACAGAACCCATTTGCAAAAGTAAAACAGACTTTCGTGAAAGTAAAAAGTGCTTTTGAGGTGTACATATATTTTCTCCCACAAGCTATAATGGGAAACCTTAAAGTTTAGTAACTTTTGAACGGATTAATATTTTTTCACCAAACCTTCAAAAGGCACATCAGTGACCCAGACCCCATTATCCTTACAATTTCAGACCAGACCCCCAAACCATTTGAGCTGTAGCCCCGAGCAAATAATTTGCCAAAAAGTGATATTTTTCACACACATTTTTTGGCACTCCACAGTTCCGCAACCGCACATCCGACTGGGACGAAAATTGACTGATCAAGATCTATGGTACCAGACGGTGCATGCAAATCAGATGAACAGTTGCAAAGTTATTAAAGTGCAAACGTTTGGGTTTAACACAGAAGTGGCCGTGCAATCCTAACTATAATATTAATATATGTAATCGCAGCAGGTGAAACAAAGGAGGTCGAGACAGACTTACAATCAGAATTTCATTAGAAAAGGATGAACACCCCCGTGCTGGCATACCAGACAGTAGTCACCCGCAGGAACAAGGCTTCCAGGCGGATCCTATTGACAATGTTAGCGCAAACAGAAAAGGAAATTATGGTAAATATGAAGAAATTTCTTCTTTCTGTAGCACTCCACATTGTCAATTGGTATTCAGAACAACCAGGTTCTAAGAAACAGTACCCATTAAAAAAACAGGTGGGGGACAATATCGTCCCATACGCAAACTGCAAAAAGGAGAAAGAGCTTACCTGCTAACTGCCCCCTGCAGAACCCTGCAACCAAAGATGACACCAGCAGAACTCTGCGCATCCAATCTGTAGTGCATGGTGAATGTGTGGACGGAGGACCACATTACTGCCTTGCACAACTCTAAGACAGATGAATCATCTTTCTCCGCCCAGGAGATGGCAATAGCTCTAGTGGAGTGTGCCTCGATGAGAGCCGTAGCCTTTTTCTTTATTGCGACATAAGCCTTGGCAATGCATGCCCTTACCCACTTTGCCAGGGTGGCCTTGGAGGCTTTTTGTTCTTTTCTGGCTGCTTTGAAAGGTATGAACAATCTATCTGATTTTCTAAACTCCGCAGTCTAAGGTATATCCTAACTGCCCGATGCAAATTCAACTTGTGCAACTCCTCTTTTGGGTGAGTTGGTTGCAGACAGAAAACAGATTTCCTGATTCACAATAAGGGCTGTAGGAACCTTCGAAATGAAAGACATAGAAACATAGACTCTGACAGCAGATAAGGACCACTTGGCCCACCTAGTCTGCCCATTTCCCTACCTAAAGTATAAGCTGCAGATCCTAGTTAACCAACAACCCATTTCTTCTTACCCCCCACAAGAATTGCCTTATGTCTGTCCCATGTATTCTTGAATTCTCCCACAGTTTTACACTCCAAAACCTCCTCAGGAAGGCTGTTCCATGCGTCCACCACCCTCCCTGTGAAAAAATACTTCCTCACATTGCCCCTGAACCGCCCTCCCTCTCTCTTTAAATTGTGTCCCCTTGTTCTTGCACATCTCTTTTTCTGAAAGATTCTACCCTCTTGGACTTTGTTGATTCCACTGAGGTACTTAAAAGTTTCTATCATGTCCCCTCTCTCCCTCCTTTCCTCAAGGGTATACATATTAACTCCTTTAGTCTCTCCTTGTATGGCTTCTCTTGCAGACCCTGCACCATTTTAGTTGCCCTCCTCTGGACTGCCTCTATCCTGTCTATGTCCCTTGCGGAGATGGGGTCTCCAGAACTGGACGCAGTACTCTAGATGGGGTCTCACCAACTGTCTGTACACAGGAATAACAACTTCCTGTTTTGTGCTGGTGATGCCTCTCCCTATACATCCCAGTATACCCCAGCCCTCCCTACTGCCTTCTCACATTACCTGTTAACCTTAAGGTCATCTGATATGATTATCCCCCAGGTCCCTTTCCATTTTTGTTGTTGTTACTACCTCCCCCGCCCCACTGTGTAATCTTCCCCTGGATTTTTGTTTCCCAGGTGCATTATTTTGCACATCTTTGCACTGAATCCAAGCTGCCATACTTCTGACCATTCCTCCAACCTTGCCAAGTCCCTTCTCATCCTTTCCACACCTCCTTGTGTATCAACCCTGCTGCAGATCTTTGTGTCATCTGCAAAGAGGCATACTGTTCCATCCAGTCCCTGTGCAATGTCACTTATAAAAGGCATTACCTGAACACTACGGTACCCACTAGTAACCCCTCTTTCTTCAGAGTGGACTCCATTTACAATTACCTTCTGTGTCCTGTTGTCCAGCCAGTATTTTACCCAGGCTACCACCCTGGGACCCACTCCCAGGCTGGTTAATTTGATAATTAATCTTTGTGTGGGACTGTGTCAAATGCCTTGCTAAAGTCTAGCTAGGCCATGTCCACAGCCCCTTCCTGGTCTACTACTTTGGTCACCCAGTCAAAGACATCAATTAGATTCGTCTGACATGACCTTCCCGCTGTGAACCCATGCTGCCTTGGGTCTCGTGCTCCACTGGCCTCTAGGTACTCAACAATTCTTTCCTTCAGAAGTGATTCCATCACTTTCCCTACCACAGAGGTCAAACTGACAGGTTTGTAGTTTCCTGCCTCTGTCTTGGTCCCACTTTTGTGAAGGGGAATCACATCTGCCTTCTTCCAGTCCTCGGGTACCACACCATCCTCCCATGATTTGTTAAAAAGGGTAGTCAGTGGTTTCACTAGCTCTTCCCTTAATTCTTTTAGAATTCTGGGGTGAATTCCATCAGGTCCCATTGCTTTGTCCACCTTCAGTTTTAGGAGTTCTTTCAGAACCCTTTCTTCTGTGAAAGGACTGGGATCGACCCCCCCTATCAAGAGTGCTTCTGTTAACTGGATTAGGCTCTTCCCCCTCCTCCTATTTTGTGAATACTGAGCAGAAATATTCATTAAGTATCCCTGCTTTTTCACTGTCCCTCTCTGCCCACCCACCGTCCATTCTATTCAGCTTCACTATCCCTCCCTTTGTCTTCTCACGCCCCTAATGTACCTATAAAAGGTTTTATCCCCTCTCTAACCGAGTTAGCTATCTTTTCCTCAGTTTGGGCCTTTCTATTCTGACTTCCCTCCCTGCTTCTTTCTGCCTTAACTGGTACAGCTCTCTGTCCTGATCCTTCTGTGTTTCCTTATACTTCCTGAATGCTATCTTTTCTCTGACTTTCCCGCCACCTCTTTTGAGAAACATAGTGGCTTTTTCTTCGTTTTGATTTGTTTATTTGCTTCACACAAAGGCTTGTTGCCTCTGCGATGGCAGTTTTGATGTTTCCCCATTGTTGCTCCACCCCTCCTTCTAGCTTGTTTGCTAGTGCTTTTCTAAGGCGCACTCTCATCTTGCCAAAGTCAGCCCTCCTGAAGTCCAGTACCCTCACTTTTGAATGGCTTGACTCTGTAGCTGAGTTTATCGTGAACCACACTGTTTGATGGTCACTTGTTCCCAGATGGCAACCCACTTCTAGATCTGAGATCCTCTCACTGTCCCCATTTGAGAATACAAGGTCTAAGATTGCTCCCTCACGAGTGGGTTCCAAAACTAGCTGTCTGAGGCATGCCACCTGTACGGCATCGAGAACGGCCCTGCTCTTGGATGTGGCTGCAGAAAATGTGCTCAAGTTAACATCTGGAACATTCAGGTCTCCCATCAACAGTATCTCCCCTTTCTCTGCCATCCTAAGAATGCCTTCTATCATATCCTTGTCCATTCCCTCCCCCTGACATGGGGGTCCATATACAACCCCTGTGCGGATTGTGGTGCCATTTCCAGTCTCTAAGGTGACCCACAGTGCCTCCTCTCCTCCCTGTTTACTCTTGTGTTCAGTTGCTTTTATCCCTTCCTTTACAGAGAGCTACTCCTCCCCCTCTTCTCCCCTCCCTGTCTCTCCTGTAGGTTATGTACCCTGGTATGTTAACATCCCAGGCATGGTTTTCTGTGTACCATTGTTTCTGTGACTGCTACGATATCCAAGCATCCCTCTTCCATCAAGGCCACCAGTTCAGGGGGCTTGTTGCCCAGACTACAGGCATTGGTACTCATTACCCTCCATTTGCTGATGGCCTTACTCCTTTTTGCCCCATCTCTGTCCTTATTGTCTTTGTCACTTTCTCCATTTACCCCTGCCCTTCTCCCTAGCGACATCTCTATCTTGGTGTTTACCTTACTTACTACCCTGACTTTTTTTTTTTGGGGGGGGGGCTAGGATTTCCCTGCTCCTTTCCCGTCCCTCCCCCCTTGGCTAGTTTAAATTCTTGTCAATGAAGCATTTAAACCTATCACCTAGGATCCTGGTTCCCCTCCTGGAAAGATGCAGATCATCATGCCAGTATAGGCCTGCATCACTCCAGGTGGACCCCCAGTCCCCAATGGAGCCAAATCCCTGAGCTCTACACCAGCTTTTCAACCACTGGTTGAATCCCATGGTGTGGAGCACCCTAGCCTCACCTATGCCATAGACAGGCAGCACCTCTGAGAAGGTTACCATGCGTGCTACTTGTCTAAGGCCCCTCCCCAACTCCACAAACTCTTCCTGCACTGCTCTGATCCCTTTCTTAGCCGGTCATTTGTCCCTAGCTGGACAATGACATCCAGCTCCCTCCCCTGTGCAGCTGCTCCGGTGATCCAGAGGATTCGCTCCCTGTCCCTCCAAGCCATGGCACCAGGCAGGCACCTTACCTCTCTCTCCCCTTCTTCCCCCAATTCTACCCTCCTAACAATGGAATCCCCCACCAGGTGTTGTTTCCTTCCTCGGTGGGGTCCCATGCCACCCTCCTGTGGGTCTCCCTTGTGGAGGTTCCCAGCATCCTCCTCCTTTCCACTGCGGGTGCCTCCATAGAGGAACCACACTTGCCAGAACGGCATATGAATTGTGGAGAGGTACAACTGGAGGGATGCGCCTCTGTTCCACCACCCTCACCCTCCCTGAGCCCACTGTGGTCCAACCGCTCGTCTTTCTTGGCAACCTCTGAGGCAACGGCAGTGGCACTGGTAGTCCCTAGATGGAAGAGGAGGTCCCACAAATCCTGGCCAACTCAGCCTGGAGATGAGCAACCTCCTCTCTGTGATCACTCACTTCCTGCTCCCAAACAGGAAGTTCCTGTTGTCAGTCAAATCCTGTGCCTATAAAAGTAGAACTAGCTTTGGGAGGGAGGGTGGAGGGGAGGGAGGAAGGGCAATATAGTCCCAGTAGAGAAGTCCAGTCACACAGCACTCCTTCCTCCTGGTGTTCTCTGCCAAGCCTCTGTCAGAATCTATCTAGGGCAGTGTTTAAATCTAGCTTCCTTCTAGCTAAGCCATTCCCCCTACTTAATAGATCTTTCTACATGTAATTAAATTGCACATGTAACAAACCCCTTCAGCCACCTGAGATTTACACCTAGATAACTGCTCAGTTATCTGAGATAACTGCTCAGATAACCATTCACTTCAGCTAACTCAGACAAACACACTAGCTTATTTTTTTTGTTTTTTTTTACCCTAAATTGAAGGTCCCAGTAGAAGAGTTCTACTTCTTTAGTCCCAGTAGAGAAGTCCAGTCACACAGCACTCTTTCCTCCTGGTGTTCTCTGTCAAGCCAAGACAGGACCGTTCTTAGAACCACCTTGTCCTTGTCCTTATGCATGACGAGGTAAGGTTCTTTATGAGACAAGGTCTCAAACTCACCAATCCTCCTGGCTGAACACATAGCAACTAAAAAGCACACCTTGTAGGACAACACATACAAGGGAACCGATGACAGCGGTTCGAATGGTTCCTTACAAACAGCATTCAATAGCAGATTGAGATTCTATGGAAGAACAGGGGACTAGAACAGAGGTTGGGTCCTGCTGACACCTTGCAGTAAACAAATAACCCCTCCCTAAGGACAAGCCCAAGGAGGCTCCAAGGGCCGACACCTGACCTCTCAAGGCCAAACCAATCTCCACTCTTTCCTGCAGAAAGTCCAAAATCTGTGGAATCATGGCTTTAGAAGGCAGGATACCTTTCTCTCTGGCCCAAGCAGAAAAGTTTGTCCATACCTGGGCATAAGCTGCCGACGTAGAATTCTTTCTGACGGCCATCAGGGTGTCCACTACCTTTTTCAAGAAACCCTGTTTCAGGAGTCTCCTCCTTTCAGAAGCCAGGCTGCAAGCTGCATCACCCCTGGATTTAGATGCAGAATGGGACCTTGGGAGAGAAGGTGCCCCTGTATTGGTAGCTGAAACAGAGTGTGTTGAGCTAGGGTCGCTAGTCCTGAGAACAACGGCCTTCTGGACCACTCTGGAGCTACCAGAAGAAAGCGTCCTCTTGACTGCCTTATGTCGCATATGACCGTGGGAAGGAGTGGCAGAGGAGGAAAGGCATACGCTCTGCTGAAATTCTACGCCTGTGACAGAGCGTCCACTGCCTCCACCTGTCGACACTGGTAGCAGATGAATAACCACTGCACTTGCACATTCTGGCTGGAGATAAACAGGTTGAACTGTGGATGACCGAATCTTCTGCACAGAAGGTTGAACACCTTTGGGTTCAGCATCCACTCCCCTGGGTGGACATTCTCGCGGCTTAGCCTATCAGCCTGAAAGTTCAACTCCCCTGCCAAGTGAACTGTTTACAGAAAGAGAAAGTTCTCCTTTGCCCACAACAGAACAGTGGTTGCGTCTTTTAGCATTTCTCTGCTCTTTGTGCCCCCTTGATTATGTATGGCACCGTGACACCGCCGTCTGACCTTATTGTCACGCCTGACTGCACTCGATTTCAAAAGTAAAGGACAGTGAGGCGCACACCCTTCATCTCCAGGATGTTGATGTGTTGGTGTTCCTGCGCAGACCAAGTCTCCTGAACGGGAATGTGGTCCAGCACTGCCCCCCAGCCTGACAGATTGGCATCGATTGTCAGAATTAACTCTGGGGGCTTCCAAGAGAGACCCTTTGCTCACATTCTCCAAACTCACCCACCAACTTGGGGACAGCCGCAATAGTGAGGAAACAGGAATCCTGGCCCGACAGTCCTCCGAGGTCGGATCTCAGGCCAACAGTAACTTGATCTGGAGGGGTCACATGTGAAGGCAAGCACAGAGACCCAGTTCTCTTGTCATTATCATGAGGCCCAGAATCTCCAGTAGGCTGTGAGCTAAACCCAACATGAACCTCTCTCAACAAGGTCTCCTTCCTGGCTGACGAGAGGAAGATCTTCCCCTTGTCCCTACTGAACACTGCTTCCAGGTGTTCCAGGGTCTGCGACAGCTCAATAAAGCTTTTCTCCTGATTTCCTATCCAGCCATGAGACTCCAAAATCTCCAGAGTCCTGGTCACTGAATTCCTTGCCAGCGGAGCAGACAGTGCTCGAATGAGCAAGCTGTCCAGGTAAGAACAGACATGATGTCTCTCCTGTTGGAGTTGAGCCACCAGGACTATAAGCACTTCTGAGAAGACTCTGGGGGCTGTTGCCAGTCCAGAAGGGAGCGCCCTGTACTGGAAGGGTTTCCCTCGGATTGAGAACCTGAGGAACCTCTTATGAGACAGCTGGATGGCAATGTGGAGATATGCATCCCCCAGGCCTAGGGATGCTAGATAATCTCCCAGCTGTACAGCCCGGATGATTGATCGTAAGGACTCCATCTTGAAGGTCCTGTGGCGAACAAACTTGTTTAGGTGTTTCAGATCCAGAATAAGTCTGAAACACCCCTACTTCTTGGGGACTACAAAATAAATCAAGTAGAATCCCTGGCCTTGTTCACTGGGATTCACCGGAACAATCGCCTTGATCTGTGAGAGATGATCCAATGTCTGTGACACTGCTCGTCTCTGCACAGGGCCCTTTTGATACAGAGGATGGCAGAGAATGTTCCTTTGAGGGAATGGTTAAAAACTCTGTTGTGTAACTGAAGGCCAAAATCTCCAGAACCCAAGCATCTGTTGTTATTTGTTCATATCTTGTGTCAAAATTATGCAGTCATCCACCAAGGGAAGGGAGGCAGAGATGGGTTCGCGTGCGCTGTGAGGTGCCACCTCTTCCCCCACGGCCTCAGTTGCGTCATCGGGAAAGGGCTCCTTTGCCACTATTGCTCTTGAATCCAGAATAGGCTCCTTTACTACTCTGGTTCCCAAAGTTTCAAAAGGGACTAAGCCCCCTCGATACTGCCACGATCGGCCACCTCCTTGACTTTTGAGCAGGCCTTTTGCTGTTGTTTTTACACTGGAAGGCAGCCCTTTTATCCTGGATATCCTTCAAAATGTCATCCACGCCTGAAACAAACAACAAACATCCCTCAACAGCTGAGTTAAACCTGCTCTTTGATGCTTTGTCAGCGACCCAATGCTGAAGCCATACCCCTCACATGGAGGACACAATATGATAAGTGGATCGAGCTGACATGTGTAAGTACTCCACCGTGGCATCCCCCAGAAAGGTGGATGCCACAGATACCAAGTGCAAAATGCTTGCCCCTCAGAATGGGGACTCGAAGCTACACAGCATTGTACTCCACAAGTTTAAGGCTCTGGCAACAATAAAGGAGGCATAGGATGTGCGTAGGTTTCTGCCTTTGGAGGCAAAGGCTCTTCTACATGAAGCATCCACTCACTTGTCGTACGTATCCATTAAGACCAAAGACCGTTCAAATGGGATAGTCATGTGCCTCACAGAATTATGTACAGCTTTATCAGACAGGGGAGGGGTTTCCCACTTGCTGATATTTTCCTCCATAAAGGGGAAACACCACACACCTTGGGTTTTGGCAGATATTTCCGTTGGTCCGCACCTGTCCATTCTTGTTCAATAATCTGGTCACAGTGAATAAAGTCTGGAAAACACTCTGGACTGGAGGAGGAGTGGAAAGGATAGGATTCACATCTAAGGCCTCCAAGGATTGCACCTCCTTCAGCTGTAATGTTCTACAAGCCTCAGTTATCAGGTAGAACAAAGATTTGGTATCAAACAGGGGAGGCATAGGAATCCTCCTTTGCGGCTCCGTCCACGCCCCTTCCTCCTCAGAGGGTTCGTCCTCCTCATTATCAAGTAACTGCTTTAGTTCAGGATTTTCCTCAAGATCCAAGACATCCTCATCCTGACACTCCATATGGTCAAGGGCAGGGTCTGCCTGCAGACACATATTAGCAGACTTGTCCTGGTCTAGCGTACCTGGACGTGTCTGTGTGGGTCCCCCTGACCTGAGTGGCCCAGCTTGGGGTCGGGTATGTTCAAAGGGATGTCCTGTGGAAAATCGAGGCTCAAAATGTCTCCTAAGAGCAACCACAAAGATTTACACAATTCTGCTTTGCCACTGCCAGCCAGTAAACCAGGTGCATCCACCCATGCGGAGTTTCGACTGGGGGAACTGTAAGAGACATATTAGCTTGAGAAACATAATAGGGAACCCAACGGAGAGGGTTGCATTACCCTTTTTCAGGTTTTACATCGTTTGAACACTAGGGATCTCCGAGAAGCCATGGTGCCAAACAGTACAGTTATGTAAGAACTTACTGTAACAGTGGATCTTCGAGAGGACCTCGTGCAGTAGGCCACACCGGTAGGACTTGGAAAAATAACAGCCCTTTTGGCCCCGGGCCCAGTTCTCCAGATGTAGCTGCCCCCCCCCCTCCGGCTGCCAGCTCCCATCTCGCTCCAGGGACAACAAGCAGGGTGGGCCGTGGGCTGGCCATAGTCCAGTCTTTCTTCGGCTCCAGGGGAGGATACAACTTCTGTTCCTCTGGGCCTCACTTCTCTTAACCTGGCCCCAGCAGCATGGGGTGGGGGCACGAACACCAGAGTAGACTGTAAGGAGTTGCAGGGAATGCCCTAAATCTACACTCTAACAATAAGACCAAAACAAGCACTTACCTGAGGTACCATGACATGAAGAAAAGGCCTGCTAAAAATGAAAATTACGTACCTACCGTAATTATGATCTTTCTGTATCTTCACCATTCATCACAGATAGGCATCTGCGGAGGTCAGGACCCACAGGGGAGCCTTTTATTTTTAAGGGTAGAAATGGGCCATTCCACACCCAGTAACCACTTCCGCTTTGGGCCGGATGACCGCGGGCGCCGCGGGTTGGCCATTAGGCTGTGTCGATTCCGCCCGGCCTGCCAGTTCTAAGTCACTGACAGTAAGAGGAGTGGAGGGTGGGACAAGAGAGTCCAAGGACAGAAAAAGGAAAAGATGTATGAACTAAAAGGAGAAATAACGACTGACAGGACAGAAAAGAAAGAGGTTAGAAACTAAAGGGGATTGGGAGGGGCCCCAATCTCTGGAAGCGGAAGGGGGGGGTGGGTAAAGAATTTAGGAGAGAGGGAGAAGGATAAGATATCCCAGACCCTGGTCCGTCTCCAGATTGTATAGGAACTGCAAGAGTAGAAAGCTTTCTGCCAGAATTCAAGGCACGGAATAACTGGCAAACACCCAGATAAGCAGAGTCGGGTTGTTCTGGAAGAAGGACAGGATACAGGGATTCAGCACCTCTCAAGGAAAGATTTTGGTCAAAAAGTTTTTTTTTTTTAGGAGAAATAGGTTGGATGGAAACAGGAGAAGGAGAGAAGGGCAACTACTAACTCCCACCCACAGGGGTGGAGTCAAGGTACTGGAGAAGGAGTGCCGAGCTATCCACTCTCCTGGAAAATACTCCCTGTGTATCCCTTATTTTACCCCACTCCCAAGGAGGAGAGGGGAGCCAGAGAGGAGGGGAACCTAGAGACTGAGGCCCTAGGGGATGGTAGGGTTAGGATGAAATGGTGAAGACACAGAAAGATCATACTATGGTAGGTATGTAATTTTCATATCTTATCTGTAAAATCTTACCATTCATCACAGATGGTGAGTACGACCCCTCGAAGGGTTTCTTTACACCTCTAAGGACAAGGTCCCTTAGCCCTCAGTGGGTGACACACTAAGGGGACCTTCAGGCCTGGAGGCCGAGTGGGAAAAGAGAGAGACAGAGTCCCCGAGGGGAAGGGTTGCCCCACAAGCCGCCTGGCCTCACTTTGGGAGAAGAGGTAGTTCCTGGTGGCAGAGTTAATCACCCCACGCCGGCCAAGGGTGACAACTGGGAAAGACGTAGCTATGCTGTCTGCCTAGTGCAGATCGCTGTCCCTACGACCCTGGTAGCTAGCTCGTAGGCATCATAGGATGCCCTTGCTTGGTGCTCTGCTAGCTCCAGGCCACACGCAGAGAGTGTAATGGCTTGTCTGGTTTGCTCCGTGTCAGGCAATTAGGCTAGGAGCTGACGTAGCCTGGACCACAAGAACCTGTTGTAGGCTGCACAGTGGGCCTGATGTGCAGAGATAGAGAGAAGTAACCATGCCGAGTAGAAATTCCTCCTACCCCAGAAATCAAAATCCAAGGAGTCTTGATCTGGGGGCTGGGCACAGTGAAGGGCGCGAAGCCCATCAGGAGTATCCAACTGCGTCAATCCAGACTGTGGATGAGGCATGGAACCTGAGACTGGGTGCACAATACCTCTGGCTGAGATCCCTTGGGGCAGAAACTCTGGAGAAGGGCCTCTGCCAGGAGCATAATGGCGCCTCCTGAGGGCAGCCAGAGGCGGCACTCACCGAGGTGGTCTCACCGAAATCGCCTAGAAAGCGTCGCCAGTGTTCAGGATTGCTAATAGTGGAAGGAGTAAGGTGCAAATCCTCCAACATCCTCACAAGAAATCGCTGATACTCAGAGAGATCAGTAGCCGGAGAGATGTGGACAGAGGGTTCCTCTCCCCCTGAAGAGAGGGATGAGGAGCTGGAGGTCACTGTCTGTTCAGTGGGTGGCTGCACGGGGGAGGTTGAAAAACCTGGCTGTCCATTGCTCTAATGTAAGCAGGGAACCGAGCAGCCACCGCTCTGAACTGCTCCCAGGTGAGAGGCCCGCTAGGACCGAGGATGCCTGGGAGCGCAGGAGAGTGTGGCAGAGGGATGGGGACAGAGCCGAGAAGAAATGTTGGCTGACCTCCGCCTGGGCTAAGGAGCAGACTGTGGGCACCCACGGAAGAAGGTGCCCCGGAAGACCCCACAGCCGACAGCTGAACAACATCGATCCTGCCTTGGCTGCACCCGAAAGAATCCCCACTGTGAGGCGACCAGGGCCGTATAGGTCCAGAAGGACGGTTCCCTACCTCAAAAGAATGGGACTCTCTCAAAGAGACTGAGGAGGAAGAGCAGACATCCGCGCTACAGCTTCTCCCAGGGCCTGGGTGGACCCCAGAAAAAGGCTGACGCGCCAACCCCTCACCCCTCGACCCCTCGGAGTCTGAAAGAGCCCTCCTCCTCGAGAGGGCCAGCCTAGGTAGCTGGCATCTCTGGGCAGCCCCCGAAGGGGTTATCCAGGGTGCAGTACCCTCCCCCCCGCAGGCGTTCCAATCGGCCCCAAAGTTGGGCGATCAAGGCACACCACTGGAGGGGGTACCACAACTGAGGGGTCAGTGAAACCCAGACCAGGCTGCAGAGCCATGGAGGCCTGCACCACTGTCTGCTGGTCAGCACCCCTGACCCTAGTCTCGGTAGCCACTGACCTCACCTCAGGAGGGGGCTGACTCTGACTGGTCGAAGAGACTACCGTGCAGCCCACCTCAACAGCCAACCCCGAGGGGTCAGACTGCATGTCCGACTCAGAGCTCAACTCCGTCTCCGAGAAGGAAGAGTCGGAGGCCCTGTGCCAAACCGTGGGAGGGCGGGCAGTGCCATACTTACCACCAGTCCCAGAGACCACAGCTGTGCCCAAGTCGGTGCCAGCACCTCCCGCAGCCCCGTGAGCAGAATCCGAGGGAGGCGCAGCCCTAGCCCAAACCAGAGATCCAGAGCTAGGACCAGTCATGGCACCATCCGGTCCCACGGCGCCGTGAGCAGCGCCGAGGACAGAGACGGTGCCAACAACAGCCCCAGTGGCACCATCCGCACCGCCTGGCTCCCTGGCACCGCGAATGGCGCCGAGGGCAGGGGCGGCCCCGAGGATGGCACCGAAGGAAGACACAGTGCCGAGCACGGTGCCACAAGTGGCGCCGAGGGCAGGAGCGACACCGAAGATGGCACCGACTGAGGAAAACGAAGGCCCCATGGCACCGAGCCTCGAGGACACGGCGCCATGGCGAGACATGGAGAAGGACGGCGTCGTAGTAGATCTCACGGTGCCGCGAACGGCTCCGACAGAGATCACGGTGAACAAGTCAGCGCTGGCAATGGCCCCGTCAGGGCCTACAGCGCTCCGAACGGTGCTGAGGACTCCGACAGCACTGACCCAGGCCTTTGCAGCGCGGAGCGAGACTGGGGAGCCTTCACTCGGCGGGCGATGCACATGGTGGCGCTCGCCCGCCTCCCGGAAGGAGCGGGACAGGCCTCTGCCGTGGAAGAAGCCTCGCAACGACTAGGCTAGCAGCCGAGGCTCCCTCCTCCTTGGTCCGTATAGAACCGGATGGGGACCCAGAAGAAAGGCAGAAAGAGCATGGCTTGCCCGACGAATGCGACACCCTAATCGGAAGTCGCCGGAGCTCACCCCACACAGGTTCGAGGACCCGCGGTCCATGAGAAGCAGGTGTCGCGATCGAATCCATGTCGTGAAGCGGGCCAAGACACGAGAGACACTGGTCGTGCTGGTCAGTGACGGAGAAATTTCGGCCACATGGGCACCGTCGCATGGGGGCCGACCTGTCTTGGAAGATTTCTTGCCCTCTGACTGAGACATGACCTACTGGGAAAAAAACACCAAAAACAGACGATGTCGCAAAAAAGAATAATAATGGAAAGATCTCACCAGGCGACGTCGAGTAAAGCAACACAGAACCGTCAGGAATCACCGACAGACTTCGGCACGATATACTGGGTAACGGTAGAACACTGCGAAGCAGGCCTCAAATCTCTTCAGCTTCCACACGAGGTGACGTCTACGGAGGGAGACGAAGAACTGGCAGGCAGTAGGAGTCGACACAGCCTAATGGCCAACCCGCGAGCGCCACACAGTGCGTCGGCCCCGATGGTGTATCGGCTCCGCCTACTCTAAAAAAAAGCTCTCGCTGACCTCCTGCAGATACCCATCTGTGATGAATGGTGAAGATTGACACAGATTGATTAAACACCCTTAGACTAGTTGCAGATGTGAACATAGAAACATAGAATTTGACGGCAGTTAAGGACCGCTTGGCCCACCTTGTCTGCCCATTTTCCTACCTAACAGATAAGCTGCAGATCCTAGTTAACCAACAGCTTACTTCCTCCTACCCCCCACTAGGACTGCCTTATGTCTGTCCCATGCTTTCTTGAATTCCTCCACTGTTCTTGACTACACGACCTCCTCAGGGAGGCTGTTCCATGCATCCAGAACCCTCTCCGTGAAAAAATTCTTCCTCACATTACCTCTGAGCCATCCCCTCCTCTATCTTCAAATTGTGTCCCCTTGTTCTTGCGCATCTCTTTTTCTGAAAGATGCTACGCTCTTGGACTTTGTCGATTCCCTTGAAGTATTTGAAAGTTTCTATCATGTCCCTTCTCTCCCTTCTTTCCTCAAGGGTATACATATTAAGCTCCTTCAGTCTTTCTTCATATGTCTTCTGGTGCAGACCCTGCACCATTTTGGTTGCCCTCCTCTGGACAGCCTCCACCCTGTCTATGTCTTTGCGGAGATGGGGTCTCCAGAACTGCACACAGTACTCCAGATGGGGTCTCACCAACTGTCTGTACAGAGGGATAACAACTTCCTGTTTTCTACTATTGATGCCTCTCCCTATGCATCCCAGTACCCCCAGCCTTCCTTCATAGTGCTTTTCACATTGCTTGCCCACCTCTAGGTCATCTGATATAATTACCCCCAGATCCCTTTCCAATTTTACTGTTGTCACTATCTCACCCCCCATTGTGTACTCTTCCCCTTGGTTTTGTTTCCCAGGTGCATTACCTTGCACTTCTTTGCATTGAATCTGAGCTGCCATACATTTGACCATTCCTGCAACCTTGCCAAGTCCCTTCTCATCCTTTCCACTCCATCTTGTGTACCAACCCTGTAGCAGATCTTTGTGTCGTCTGCAAAGAAACATACTTTTCCTTCCAGTTCCTCTGCAATGTCACTTATAAAGACACTGAAAAGGACAGGTCCCAATACTGAACCCTGCAGTACCCCACTAGTAACCCTCCTTTCTTCACTGTGGACTCTGTTTACTACTACCCTCTGCATCCTGTTGTCTAGCCAATTTTTTTATCCAGGCTGCCACCTTGGGATCCACTCCCAGGCTGGCTAACTTGTGTATTAATCTTTTGTGTGGGACTGTATCAAATGTCTTGCTAAAATCTAGGTAGGCCATGTCCACAGCCCTTCCCTAGTCTACTACTTTGGTCACCCAGTCAAAGAAATCTATTAGCATCGTCTGACACGACCTTCCCATCGTGAATCCATGTTGCCTTGGGTCCTGTGCCCCACTGGCCTCTAGGTACTCAACAATTCTTTCCTTCAGAAGTGATTCCATAATTTTCCCTACCACTGAGGTCAAACTAACTGGTCTGTAGTTTCCTGCCTCTGTCCTGCTCCCACTTTTGTGAAGAGGAATCACATCCGCCCTCCTCCAGTCCTCAGGTACCACCCATCCTCCCATGATTTGTTAAAGAGAGTAGTCAGTGGTGTCACTAGTTCTACCCTTAGTTCTTTTAGAACTGAAAATGGGGAAAAAAGGCAGGTTAGCCAATTTGAAAGCTGCAACTTAACAGGCATGATTTTAAATTTAGGGATGCTCCCTGTCACCAGGTAGCCCCAACCTACTATGCAGAATTACAGCCCCAAAGAGTAAACACCTAAAGAAGGAGTTTCGTCTTCAGAGAAATTTCTCTGTTGTTTCCCCTTCAATGGCACAGCAAAGACCTGAGGATTCTAGAAGGGTGGTCGGAAACTTGGCAGCTGAAATTCAATGTCAAAAAGTGTGCAGTGAAGCACATGGGGCGTAAAACCCGCAAGCAGCTTACACTCTTGGGAAGGGGGGGGTAATTAAGCCAGCTGATCAGGAGAGGGATCTGAGGATTATAATATCAAGCAACCTTAAGGTAGTTAATCAATTCAGCATGGTGGTGGGAAAGGCAAACAGAATGTTGGCGTGCACTGGAAGAAAAAATTACTCACCTTAGTAATGTTGTTTCTTCTAATGGAGTCTTGCTATATTATAGACATTAGTAGTTTGTTCCAGCTTTAGAACTGCCCCGGAGTGAAATGGTTAAAACCATTCCAAAATAGAATTTTGGCACGAGAGCAGCTCTATCTGTGTCATTTCAAACTTGAACTGTCAGATCTTTACGAGCCAAACTCACTAAGGTCTGTGTGGAAGCTGTAACTACACTAGCCAAATGGCTACCTAAATAATAACAACCATTGATGGTCCCAACACCCAAGACTCAAGTCAGGGGACCAGAAATACTAACACCATTCTAATAATATGAAAATGGAACATAAGTATAATAAACACACACACGCTGCATACACATAACACCCCAAAGTCCCAAAGGGACAAAATGCTAACAGGACATAAGTAGTGCCCACACTAAGTTGCCCGCACCCCACCAAGTAGAGGTTCTGAGAGGGCAGGTTGGGAGGTCTATAATATAGCAAGACTCCATTAGAAGAAACAACATTACTAAGGTGAGTAATTTTTTCTTCAAACAACATGAAGTCTTGCTATATTATAGACATTAGCAGAATACACAGCAGTACCTCCATGGAGGAGGGCAGAACCTACTTAGGAATAGGCTCTGAAGAACAGCTGTGCCAAACCGAGCATCTCTCCTGGCCTGGACATCCAGGGAGTAATGCTTGGTAAAAGTGTGTACCGTTTTCCAAGTAGCAGCCTGGCAAATCTCTAATAAAGGGATATCTCTGGCAGCAGCTAGAGACGCAGCTGTACCCCTGGTAGAATGAGCCCTCAAACCGGAGGGGGGCTCTGCCCACTTTCTGATAACAAAATTGGATACAAGAGACAATCCACCTGGCTATTGATCTCTTAGTGGCAGGTTTGCCTTTTCCAACTTCACCATAGGTAAGGAAAAGTTGAGGATTCAACTCAGACCTTTGTACGCTCTATATAATAACTAAGAGCTCTCTAACATCCAGGTTGTGCAACCTCCTCTCACCAAGAGGAGTGATCAGTGAAAAATACTGGAAGGGAGATAGATTGATTAAGATGGAAATCTGAAACCACCTTAGGCAAAACTTCCTATTAGTCCTAAGGACTACCTTATCCCTGTGGAAAGAAATAAAGTCAGTCTCCACTGACAAGGCTTGCACCACTTTATGCCTGGCAGAAGTGATAGCCACTAGAAAACAGTTTTCCAAGTTAGGTACTTGAGCTCTGCAGAAGACAGAGGTTCAAAGGGGTGCATTAACTGGGCAATGCAAACACTAAGGTCCCAAGCAGGGGCCGGTTCCCAAAGGGAGGATTAGTATGGAGTAATCCCTTAAAAACTTGGAAAACACAGGATGAGAGAGGGGATGACTTTCCTGCTGACACAAAAGCAGACACAGCTGCCAAATGAACTCTCAGGGTAGCTGGTCTGAGACCCAAGGAATTAAGATGTACCATGTAATCTAACAAAATGGGCAATTCAGCAGATTCTGGGAAATATTTTTCCAGCACACCAAATGGAAAACCTTTTCCATTTAGAACTATAAGTAGTCTCTAGTGGAAGGCTTTCGAAGCCTTTAGATCTCAAGAACACCCTGAGAGAGGTGTAAATCAGCAGACTCTAACCCTCAAGAGCCAGGCCTTGAGGTTGAGGGATTTGAGGTCCGATACCAAACCTTCCTGGGCACAAGTCAACAGATTGTGATTCCTGGGGAGGCACAGGGGAAGATGGACTGTCAGAGACAGAAGGAGTGGGTACCAGGGCTGCCTGGCTCCATCCGGGCAATCAGAATCACCCTGCAAGGCTGAGATCTGATTTTGACTAGTACTTTGAATAGGAGAGGAAAGGGGAAAGCATAGAGGAACTTCCTCCCAATCCAGAAGAAGGGCATCCAGGGGAACTGAGCCCAGCACTGAGGCCTGCAACAGAACAGAGGAAGTTTGTGATTGTCTGGGGCTGCAAAAGATCTATCTGAGGGATGCACCACCTGGCAAAACTATCCCCAGCACTTGAGGATCCAGGGACCATCGTGATGGCCTGGGAAATCCTGCTGAGGGCATCCGCTAGGACATTGTCCTTCCCTGGAAGATGAACTGCTATGAGGGAAGTGTTCAGGAATAGGCCAGAGACCACAACTTCATTGCCTCGTGTACAAGGCCAAGACCGAGTGCCCCCTGTTTGTTCATGTACACATTGTTGTGGTGTTGTCTGTTCTGACTTGTATCACCTTGTCGTGGACAGATGCAGAAAAGCTTGAAGAGCTAAAAGACAGCTCTGAGTTCCAGCAAATTGATGTGGAGCAGAGATTCCTGGGGGGACCAAACTCCCTGAGTAGAAAGGTTGCCCATGTGGGCTCCCCAACCCAGAAGGGAAGCATCTGTAGTGAGAGTCAAGTCGTGAGAAGGGGAAATGAAGGGGATCCCCGCTCTTAAATTGCTCTGATCCTGCCACCACTGGAGAGCTAGGATCAAGGTTCGAGTCACTGGGACCAACTTGGAAAGGGGGTCTCTTCTCTGAGACCAAAAGGTTCTCAAGTGAAACTGAATGTCTCTCATCTGAAATCTGGCTCCCTGCACAACAGCTGTGGATGCAGCCATGTGCCCCAGGAGCTGCAGAAAGTGTCTTGCTGGTCGAGACACCTGCAGAGGAGGAAGAGGCCAGAGCCACTAAATTCCTTACCCTTTCTGGGGAAGAAAGGCTCTGGCTAGCTTTGTGTCCAATTCTGCCCTATAAAGGTGAGTACCTGGACTGGTTCCAGAACTGACTTTGGTAGGTTTAGCAGAAACCCAGGGAGGTGAGAAGCTGCTGGGTGACCTGCAGGTGAGATTTACCTGTTCTGGGGACTGGCCTACAATGAGCCAGTCGTCTAGATAGGGAAAACAGCAATCCTCTGCCTCCTTAAGTGGGCCACTGCCACTGCTAGACACTTTGTGAATACCCTTGGAGCAGAGGTAGGGCAAGGGCATTGCTCTGAACTGGTAATGACCTGAGGGCAGTTCGAATCTGAGGTACTTTCATGGGATCTTCTGATTAGGACATGGAAATAGGCATCCTTGAGGTCCAGGGAGGCTAGCCAGTCCCCTGGCCTTAGGGAAGGTAAAATCATTGCCAGAGTTACCATTTTGAACTTTGGTTTCAAAAGATGCTTGTTCAGATATCTGAGATCTAAAATGGGCCGCCATTCTCCTGTCTTTTGGGGTAAGGAAGTATCTGAATACAGACCCCTGCCCTGATGCAGGGAGGAACCCTTCTACTGCTCTGAGAGCTAACAGGATGAGACCTCTGTTTCCAGAGCGAGGGTCTCAAGCACTTGTAGGTAGAAAAGTCTGCTTCTCAACTTGGGAAACTTTTTGAAGCTGAGAACCAGACCCTGGCTTACTACTTCCAGAACCCACTTGTCTGAGGTTAAAGAAGCCCAATTCTGACTGAAGTAAGCCAGCCTGCCCCCACTGGTACAGGAGACTGGCCCTGGGCACCCCATCAGGGTGCCTGTTTCAGGAGGAGCTTTAGGCTGGGGTGGGAGCAGGTCTGCCCACCCTTGTCTGCGCTCTCTGAAGAAGCCCCTCTGAGCATAGGCAGAGGAGGCCTGAGTCTGGTAGAAAGGCCTGTGAAAGGCCTACCCCTACCCCTGGGGCATGCTCTTGAGGAGTGGCTTCCTGCCTTAGCCTGGGCACTTTTGTAAGTAGTCCTATATTCATCCATCTTCTTCATGTAATCTCTGTCTGCTCTCCAAACAGAGAATTTCCCACCACAGGAAAATCCATAGCCTTAGTCTGGGTATCCTGTGACAAACTAGTACACCTGAGCCAGGCCAACCTACTTAAAAGCTACAGATGTGGCCATGACCCTAGAGGAAACATCATTAACATCCACAGCAGCATGAAACTGAACCTTAGAGGCTTCAATGCCATCAGCAGCCACCTGTTCTAGTTCACTAGCCAGCTGGCCATGGGCCTGCTTGGCCAATTGCATAACAGTATCCCATCTAGATTTCTGATACCTAGCTACATAAGCCATATAATTTGCTTGCCTGAGTCCCAGAGAGGCTGCCATATACTGTTTTTTTGCCATGGCATCAATCTTCCTGGAATCCTTGTCAGGAGGATGTGAAGCCAAGGGAATATTAGCTTTATCACAGGCAGCAGCCTGAACTACCCCAACATGACTGCATTGCTGAGAAAGGAATTCTGTATCAGGGCCTGACAATGTATACCTTCTGTCCATCTTTTTATCTACAGGAGGCACAGAATTAGGAGCTTTTAAAATTTTAATTGTTTGTTTCCTAAAAGACTTATGTAAAGGAATAGACAATCTCCTAGACTCTGGAATATCCATCATTTCTACAAAATCAGGCTCCTCTTGCTCATCCACAGCCTCTTCTAAAGGAAGCTGGAGGGTTTCAGCAACTTTTTATAAAACATAAATGAGATGGGGACTCAGACAGCATAGGGGAGATTCTAAAGGTCTGTCTGGGGAGATGTCCGTTCAATGGGCACACCCAGACCTTCCCAGCCACATTCATACTGTTCATAATCCTCCTCCCCTCCTCTGGTTCATAAAATTCCTCAATATCATAATCCTGAACCACTGGGACCGGACGAACCGACCTTTACCAGATAGTGGTGGTTCGGACGGACCCTGAGACAGTGACTGGACAATTTGTATGGCTTTTGCTATCTCTGCAGCAGTTGGAGAAGGAATTTTGGACTCCAGACCTGCTGATTTTCTTGTTTTCTTTACTGGAATTGGCTCCTCAGAAAGGAAAAATTACGCACTCACGTAATTCTGATCTTCTTTATCTTCACCATCATTACTTCCTGGGTGTAAGCCGGATGCCCAATCTCGTCAGGAAAGCTTTTTTTTTTTTTTTTAAAATGCTCAACCAGCCCCACCCCGAGAGCGACGCCATGCGTCATGCGCGAGGGGCCTAGCAGGCGACTCACTCCTCCTCCAACTCAGTTCTGTGAGCCGGAGAGGCAAAATGAAAGCAGAAAATATAGATAGCGAGGCAAGATAGCCGAGGGATAGCAAAGCAAGGAAGAATGAACTGAAAAAGGAATAGCCGATGGAGGAAGGACAGAGGAGATAAGAACATCCCTAGCCTAGGGAGTGCAGGGCCTCTTACCTGGGCACTTAGGAGGAGAGATGAGTATGAAATGAGAAAATAGAAGAAGAAGAAGAAAGAGAAGAGAGATGGGATGTTGAAGGGACTAGAATGCCCAACAAGCATAGTTAGCTTGTAGCTGAAGGTCACTCAAAGGGGAAGCAAGAACTCGGAGATAGAGTTGACGAGAAGGTTCACCGAACTCGCTAGACAGACTCAGGAGGGCATAGTCTCATCTTCAACATGCCATTGAGCCTTGAC
Source organism: Neoceratodus forsteri (assembly GCA_016271365.2). NCBI lineage: Eukaryota > Metazoa > Chordata > Ceratodontiformes > Ceratodontidae > Neoceratodus > Neoceratodus forsteri. The sequence goes on along the minus strand of CM057450.1, from coordinate 1,270,585,937 downwards.
ACCCACCGTGGCCCTGGCCGGAAGGCTTTAACTGGAGGACAGCCGAGGAGGGAAGAATAAACCCAGCAGCATGAGAGCGCTGCTCAGGGTTTAGAAATGGAAATGTAAGCCTTCAGGCTGCCCAAGATAGAAACGGGACTCAGACTGACTGGCTAAGGCCGCCAAGGCTTAGCTGGCTAAGATTGGATTTGGTCAGCAGAGCTCTATTGTAAAATTGTCCAGGAGGACACTTAAAGGAGAAACCACTTAGCAAAACAGCCAGAAGGATAGCCTTCCTTCTCATTTGCCTTCTTGTTTGATTTCCTCCTCTTTTTTTTTTTTTTTTACAGATAGAAAAATTTTTTTTTTTTTTTTTTTACCAGATGCATGACCCAGATACCAAGATGCCTATAGCAGTCGGAGAGAGTTCCCTCAGCATTTTTTTTTTTTTTTAGAAGAGAAAGGAACAGACGACTCATTCCTCTGCTCTGCAAGGCAAGAATAGAGGGGGATTAGATTTCAGGGCAACTACTCGAACACGGGATTGCAGGATCAAAACTGAATAGCCTGAGCCAGGCCAAACAACCCCAGAGGTATCTTGCCATAAGAATAGCAAGAGATAGTTGTGCAGTCTGATCGCCAATGCAATCCACGAGATGGCCCATGAATCTTAGAGTAAATAATTTTTCTGGATTTTAAAACCCCCAAGAAGATTTTTTTTTTGAAAATGAAGCAATTTTCCTATATTTTATATAATGCAGAGAGAGGAAGGAGACGGAGGTGGAGAAGCCACAGGAAGAGGCCACTGAGGGATGGTGGGCGGGCGAGTAATGAATGGTGAATACAAGAGAAGATCAAGAATTACGTAGGTACGCATTTTCCTATCTTCCCTTGTCAATCTTCACCATTCATTACTTCCTGGGTGAGCTAAGCCTCTTCCCCAGGAGGGGGAAGAGGTCATACCCTGAGGGAACAAGACCCCAGCCTCTGCTGGTGAGAAAGAGAAGGAGAAGACCCTGGCTTATTCAGAAAGCCTAGTGGGAGAAGAGCTAGGAGGTGCCTCCCGAGGACGAGGGAGACGGAGGAGCCCCTGTAAAAGTCTCCTAGCTCTGGATGAGAAAAGACGGGTCCCCGAAGGCGGAGCGATCACCCACGCCGGGCCAGGGTGACAACCTGGAGAGACGGCCATGCCGTCTCGCCTGATGCAGATCGCTGTCCCCGCAAGCCTGGAAGCCACCTCATTGGCGCCATAAGATGCCCTTGCTTGGTGTCTTGCCAGCTCCAGGCCTACCGCGAGAGGGCAACGGCTTGTCTGGTTTGCTCCGTGTCAGGCATAGATGCCAGCAGTTGGGACATCATCGACCACAGATGCCGCCGTTGTAGGCAGCGTGGTGAGCCTGATGTGATGCAATACATGCGCACCGCACGAAGAAGAGAACACTCTTCGCCTCAACGGTCGAACCGGAGAGAGTCCGAATCCGGTGGGCGGTCGTGCGCCAGGCAACGGCGCCCAGAAGGAGTATCCAGGTATACCAAACCTGAGGACGGGTTGGGAAGGGAACCTAGAGACTCAGAGGGGGCACAATACCTACGCTGGCAGTCCGCCGGGGCTGGGGAAGAAACGGCAGGGAACTGCCAGGACCGGATAGACGCCTCCCTGAAGGGGATAGCCAGGAAGGTACCACCAGATGCTGGGCACCGAATTCACCAAGGAATTCACGCCGTCACCCGCTCGGTATTGTCTCTCCCAACGTAAACCAAGATCCTCACCATCCTCGAGAGGAAACGCTGATATTCTGTGAAATCAGCATCGGAGGACAGATGAGCAGGGGTTCCTCTCCTCAGAGGAGGGAGACGAGGATGATGGGAACTGAATGTCCAGAGGATTCCTGCGGCGGTGGGGAGAGTCGAAAGACCCGCTCATGCATGTAACTAACATATGAGGGGAAGGCACGGAGACTCCTTGAACTGCTCCCAGGATAACGGACCAGAGGACCGACATGGCCTGGGAGCGGGGTGGTGAAGGCAGAGAGATGGGAGAGGGGCACCTCCGAGAGGCAACTGCTTCTCATGAGGGCTCTGAACCGGGAAGGGAGCTCTAGTAGGAGGGATCCCGATATCAAACCAGGCCGCAGAACGGAACTCTGGGGAAGCGGAACCTGGAAGAGCCCTGGGGAGAAACTCCCCTGTGACGACGCCGGGACTGCATGGATCCAGAAGGGCAGTCCCAACAAACGCCGCCAGAGGACACCCTAGAACCCTGGGGGGAGGGGCGGGGCTCTGCGCTACGGCTCCTGGCCACCCCCCCTGAGGTGGCCAAAGAAGACCGAGCAGCAGGACGCCTGCCCCTCAACCCCTCGGATTCCGAGAGGGCCCTCCTCCCCGACTGCAACGTTCCCCTAACCCCAGAGGAGGTAACAGCACCCCGGGGGGTAGCTGTCACCGACCTCCAGAGAGGGAGCCTCCTCCGCTCACCCCCACGCCTGCCCCGGGACCTCGGCCACCCCAGCCGAGGAACCCTCAGGAGACGACGCAAGGGGGACAGAGGAGGCCTGCTGCGCGCCTGGTACCCCTAGCCACCGAGGACCCAGATTCAAGAATGGGGATGCCAGGATGGGTCCACATCTGAGTCATCGCCTCCGAGGAGGACGAGACCAGCAGACTCCCATGCGGGGCCGCCCCAGGTCCCGAGGGCCACGGGCCGCGAACGCCCCGGCACCGAGTGCGACGCCGCCGCCCCCAGCACGCCGCAGCATGAAGGCTCAACCCACACCCCCAGCGCCTCGCAGACCCGCACCGCCCGGAGGAGGGGATATGCTACGCCGCCGGCGGCGCCGGAGGCGAGCGGCACTGCTGGGCGGCGCCGCCAGGTTTATCGGTACTGCAACGGCGCCGAAGGCAAAAACGGTATCGCCAACGGCGCCGCTTTGATTGCCGGCGCCGCTAACGGGCGCTGATCCAAAGCGGCGCTTATAACGGGCGCCGCTTGATCACCGGGTCACGCGAGCGGCGCTGATCTGAAACGGCGTTGAACGGCGCTGCCTATCACCGCACCGCGAACAGCGCCGATCGAAACGGGCGCCGCGAGGCGACGCCGAGGGTCCACTCCAGCCGGGCCCAGCCAAGGGCCTCGACACGGGGAGCCTGCACCTCCAAGAGGTGACTGCCGAGGCGGTGTCAGCGCTGCGGCCCGGGAGGGGCTACGACGCCTCAACACATGCGAAGGGGCCTCTCGGCAAGAAGGGGAGAGGAGACCTCCTCCTCGACCGTAATAGGCCTGGGAGGGACCCGGGAAAGGCCTATGATCTCGCCCGAGATTCCCGCGAGCGACGCCGTCCCCCGAAAGTCGGCGGGGCCTTGCCGAGCTTGTACGCGCGGACTTCGAGGACGCGACGGTCCATCGAGAAACAAGCGTCGCACGAATCCATATTATGGTTGGGTCCCAGGCAACGAAGACAGACGTCATGCCGGTCCGAGACGGAGAAATGCCGGCCGCAGGAGCACCGACGCATAGGGGCACGGCCCGTCTTAGAAGAACGTTTACCCAGAACCGGACATAACGCGAAATAAACAAGATTAAACACAGTCGAAATACACCCGCGCCGATAAAGGAAAGAAAAGGAACAGTCTTACCGTAGGCGTTGAGTGTAGAAAAAGGAGTCGGATACGCACTTTTCGTGAAGCTACCAGCGAACAGGTGCTGCCTCGACGGCGGAGAAACAGAACTGAGTTGGAGGAGGAGTTTGTCACATTAACGGCCGCCCGCGCATGACGCCGCCTCGAGGGTGGGGCCGTTAGCAACTTTAAAAAAAAAAAGCCTCTCGCGACGGTGCGCCACCGCTTACACCCAGGAAGTAATGAATGGTGAAGATTGACAAGGAAGATCCAGCTTTTCTTTGCCCGAGGAAGTCTGGCCTGGTCAGAGGGCATTCCTCTGGTTCGGTTGGCACCAACCGGCTGGCCATTCGGTCAGCGGACTTTTGGCCTCTCGCCCCTGAGCCTGCCCAATCTTTTTCCAGGGTGGCTGCAGGAAATTCTTACATACCTGGCAGTCTGACTGAGGTGGTCAAACCTCAGACAATAAACATGTGGTGTGTGGATCAGCCTTGGCAAAGACTTCCCACAAACATCACAGTGTTGAAACCCAGTGGGCCCGGTTTTTCTTTGGTTCTCAGGCATAATGCCAGCCTAACCAAAAACTTGTCTCTTTAACGGCAGTGCCAGGAAGACACCCTTATCGGTTCCTAACTCGTCAATGGTATTGGAAAAAAACATACAACCGCTTTAGAACCGATAAGAACCGGAACCGCACTTCTAAAATAGTAACTTTTAGTTTTAAATGAGTTTTAAACTCACTGTCGGTTCAAAACCGAACCGATAACTTTCAAGTTCCACACAGACAAAACCTTCATTTACTTACGGTTACCACAGATAGAGCTTGAACCAACGGTTTTGCTGTTAAATAAAACTATTCTGTTAAATCCAACCGAGAAAACACTTTTTAAACCGAGAAATGAACCGAGCAGAAGGAGAAATCTCCGGAGCGACTGTTCACTGAGGCGGAGTAAAGAATCTGACAGTTCAAGTTTGAAATGACACAGATAGAGCTGCTCTCGTGCCAAAATTCTATTTTGGAATGGTTTTAACCATTTCACTCCGGGGCAGTTCTAGAGCTGGAACAAACTGCTAATGTCTATAATATAGCAAGACTTCATGTTGTTTGAAAGGGCATAACAAGCAGAAGGAGGCAGGTACTGATGCCTCTTTATAAAACCATGGTGAGGCCGCACCTGGAGTATGGGGTCCAGTTCTGGAGACCACACCTATGCAAGGACATAGATGGGACTGAGAGGGTGCAGAGAAAGGCAACCAAGATGGTGCATGATATGCAGGGGAAGCCATATGAGGAAAAGTGTAGGGAGTTGGATCTGCATCCACTGGAGACCAGAAGGGAGAGGGGGCGCATGATAGAAACATTTAAGTATGTGAAGGGGATCAATAAGGTGAGGGAGGAGAGCTTATTTAAAAGGAAGATGGGGGTTTGAACTAAAGGGTATGGCCTAAGATTAGAAGGAGGAAGATTTAGAGGCGATGTGAGGGGGCGTTTCTTCACAGAGAGGATGGCAAAGGCCTGGAATAAACTACCGGAGGAAGTGGTGGGGACTGAAATGGTGGAGGGATTCAAGAGGGCATGGGACAAACATAAGGGGTTGGCAAGTGGGGGGAAGGGGAGGTCCCGTGTCACAGGTGAGGGGGAGGAGAAAGGGGCAGACTCGATGGGTCAGAGGGTCCTTTTCAGATTTCTATGATTTGAAGACTGGGAGTTGGCTGCAGTCCAGAATGTTCATTTGCCCAGGATCCCATGCTGATTTCAGCATTGGGCTGTGTGACATTTCCCTAGTAGAGGGGTAAATTAACTGTTTGTTCTGAATACCCACTGACAATGTGGAGTGCTACAGAAATCAGGATTGCTCCTATGAAATGAAGTCTCTGGCAGGAAGTTAGCTGGAACTTCAGAAGGCTGAACATAAATAACTCCTACGGATGTTAGAAAATAGTAAGTGAAAGCTACTGCCACTTCCTTCTTCTTTATACACTTTATTTTTATTCAGAGATTGAAAGTACATCACATTCAAGTAAGTTCCGTTTAAGGTAACAATCTGAACACAAATATAACAAGTTATACCATTTTAACTGAACAGAGCACAAGTTTTTTTATTCACTTCTGGGGGTCAAAAGGGAAGAAAAGATTTTTATAAAGCTCATTCAAAGAGCTTCAAAGAAAATATTCAGAGTGCTTCAAGCTTATTCCCCCCCCCAAAAAAAAAACTATAAAATGAAAGTAAGATTCACTGTTAAACACAATTGTAATTCAAATAGACTGAAATGTTGCCATCATCAGCATGCTACCTCCAAACCTGTTATTCGGAGCTGTCATCCGTAAATAATATTTGAAACATAAAGAAAACATGAGGCTGAATCTGAGTCAGGGAATTCTGTCCAGGAAGCAAAGGATGATATTCAGTTAGGTCAGCTTCATTCTCCTCAAACATCAACCCCATATCAGTAGGTAGCTGTATTATTTATTTCAAAGAAGGCACTGGCTTGGTCATGGTCTTCAAAGTACTCATCGTTTTCCCAAAACATAATTTTAAGTCTAGCTGGAGCATGAAGTACAGCAGGAACTCCTGCCTCCTTGAATTTGGACATGATAGTTAAGAATCTCCTTCTTCTGTACTGGGTCTGTAAGCTGTCTGGATAAATATATGTATTCCAGAGGGAAAAACAGCTTACACACCTTTAGCCGTAGTTCTAGGAGTGGTATATAGTTTACATCCACCATCTAACAGTTCCACCGAACAGTGTGATTTGACGGATATCTTCAAGCTACGCTCCTCCCACCAAGTGGGGAGTATATCCCCCGACTCTGCCCGTGAGGTCAGATCTTGCACACTGGAAGCATGGATCTGTATGCCATTTGCCAGGGGAGGCCGGGTGGCTTCTGTGGATTTTAACTATATACCACTCCTAGAAAATGCGGTTACTTAAGAACTTACCGTAACAGTAGATCTTCGAGGAATGTCTCTTGCAGTACATTATTACTCTTGGGAGGTTCCAGCAGAGGGCGCCGTCATATGGCAGCTTCTTCAGCAGTCTTTTATCAGGGAACACCCACACATGACATCACTTCCTTGCTCCCTATATAAGTGTGGGCGGTCCCTGGTATCTTCTGTTCCCCGCTGGTTTCAGCTCGCAAAGACGAGGACTGAGGGAAACTGAGGTACCAGTGAGTTCCAACCCTAAGTCCTTAGATCAGGATTTTCCCTGTTAGAGAAGGCAGGGGGACGGAGGGTGGGATTGTACCTACTGCAAGACACATTCCTCGAAGATCTACTGTTACGGTAAGTTCTTATGTAACCAAACTATCTTCTATGGAATGGTCTCTTGCAGTAGGTTATTACTCTTGGGAGAGTTCCCAGCAGTTATGTCCATGTGGGAGGACAGTTATGACAGGATGCACTGTAGGACGGCTCGGCCGAAGGCCGTTCTGCGTCGAGACAACATCCAGATTGCAATGCCTGGTAAAAGTGTGGATGATAGACCAGGTGGCTGCATTGAAATTATCAGTAATGGAGGCACCCTTGAAACAAGCTGCTGTGGCCATACAGCCCTAGTAGAATGAACTTGGACATGACCCGGTAAGGGCTTATTGTATTTTTTCTAACAAAAAGTAATGCAATGGGCTAGCCAGCAAGAGAGGGTGCGTTTTGCAACTGGAAGACCCTCATGACCTGGGGCAAAGGTGACAAACAGTTGTGAGGTTTTGCGAAGGGGCTTTGTCTGATCAGTATAGTAATGAAGGATGCGATGGACATCCATCGTATGCAAAAGATGTTCTCCTGGACTGGAGTACTCAGGGTAAAAAAACGGTAACTCCAAGGACTGATTCAAGGTTTGTTCCGAAACCACTTTAAGCAGAAAGGAAGAGTTAGTGCGAAGCAAGACCCGATCCTTATGAAAATAAGATATGGTTCTCTGCACATGAGGGCATGAGGCTCGGAAATTCTATATTATACATATATGGTGGATAGCCACCAGGAATAGCGTTTTCCAAGAGAGGAAATGCAGCTCACAAGTGGCAGCTGGTTCAAAGGGGTCCACTGTTAGTTTTTCAATCATGAAATTCAGATCCCGTGGAGGAATGGGACACCTTATAGGAGGCTTCAGATGTAATATGCCTTTCAAGAACATCTTAGCCAGATGGTGTTGATACAAAAGCTGACCATCCAACGGTTAGTGGAAGGCAGAGATGGCGGCCAAGTGGACTTTAATAGAAGAATAGCTGAGGCCCTCCGAGAACAAGGAGGCCAAATAGTCTAAGACCTTCATAAGAGGGCAACAGTAAGGGTCTAGCGAATGGGAAGTGGACCAAATGGAAAAACGTTTCCATTTAAAATTGTAAGTATCCCTGGTAGCCTGCTTCCAGGCGGCAAGCAGAACATCCGCTACCTGAGAAGAGACTTGTAGTCTATTTCTGAAGAAGTTTTCAGGAGTCAAGTATGAAGACAGAGGGTCTGCAGATTGGGATGCAGGAGGGAGCCTTGGCACGGAGTCAAGAGGTCAGGCCTGAATGGCAACGGAACAGGTTCTGCTATCGACAGTTGTTGCAGAAGTGGGAACCATGTCCGTTGAGGCCACATGGGAGCTATGAAAAGCATCGTGGCCGGCTCCATCTGTAGTTTCATTAAAGTCTGGAGCAGGAAAGGGAGTGGGGAGGAAGGCATATAAGAAGAGTCCTGTCCACGGTTGGGACAGGGCATCTGTAGAGCTTCCCCTTGTGTTCGGGATAATGGAGAAGTATTTGGGGAGCTTCTGGTTTTCTGGGGATGCAAACAGATCTATTTGTGGGGTGCATCAGAGATGAAAGAGGTCTTACAGGATTGAGTCGAGCAGCATCCATTCATGAGCCGAGGACTGGCGACTCAGAAGGTCCGCTAACTCATTGTGATGGCCTGGAAGCTAAGTGTCCATCAGCGTCAGTTGCTGTTTGGTCACTTCACGCCACACTTTGATTGCTTCCATGCACGGGAAGCAAGAGCGTGTCCCTCCTTGTTTGTTGAGATAACAGACCACCATCATGTTGTCCGATTGAATCAGTAGATGACCTGGGGTCAAATGCGGACTGAAGGCATGCAGTGTCAGAAGTTTGATATGATGACAGGAGTGACCTAAAGGCCACGTGCCCCAAGTCCAATATGGACCGAGATGGGCACCACAACCTTCTAGAAAGGTGTCTATTTGTCAGAACTTGGTGAGGAGGGGATGCGCGAAAGGGCATGCCCTGACTGAGATTGGAGCGGAGCATCCATCATGTAAGAGCATACTTGAGGGCTGGAGTCACCCTGATAGGGTCTTCAAATTGCTCTGTTTTTTGGCACCACTGCTCTTGTAGAACCCATTGGACAGGACGCATCTGAAGGCATGCGAACTCCACTGTTTGGATGGCCGCGGCCATGTGCCCGAGGAGGCAAAACATAAGTCGGGCAGTGACTATCTTAGGCCAATTAGGGTATCCTGACGAGCAGGAGGCAGATGGGCCTTAGCGACAGTTGTGTCCAGTAAAGCCCCTATATACTGGAGCGATTGGGTCGGATGAGGGTTAGGCCTGGGCCAGTTCACTGTAATCCCAAGATCATGGAACAACTGAAGGGTCTTCAAGAGGGAGGAGAGCAGATGTTCCCTGGTGTCTGCTTTTATTAGCCAATCATCCAAATAGGGGAAGATGAAGTGACCCTTTTTTCTCAAGGCCCCTGTAACCATGGCTAGGCATTTGGTGAAAACCTGTGGGGCTGATGAAAGGCCGAAGGGCAGAGCCCGAAATTGGTAATTTTGGCCCAGCAGGTGGAAGTGCAGGTATTGCAGATGGGCTGGATGAATGGGTATATGCAGATATGCATCTTTCATATCCAATGCGCACATCCAATCTCCTTGGTGCAGGAGAGGCAAGATGGACGTTAAGGTAACCATCCAAAAATGTCTGTACTGGATGTACTGATTTAGGTTTCTCAAATCTAGTACTGGTCTGAGGTCTCCAGTTTTCTTGGCTACCAGAAAGAAATGGGAATAAAAACCCTGTTGTTGTGACAATGGCACGGGAACACTAACCTGCTTGGTTAGTAGGGCGGTAAGTTCCTCCTGGAGTATAGGAAGATGTGCCTGAGGATACTGAACCTTCCGAGGAGGAAGTGGAGGTGGTACTGAAATTAGTTCCAGTGTATCTCCAGTTTGAATAATCTGGAGTACCCATGCATCTGTCGTTATTTGCTGCCAAGCCTCCAAATGAAGGGCAAAATGACCCCCTATCACCTCCGAGGCTTGGACGAGGAGATATGGGGAAAGCCCCAGGAAGTCATTGAGAACTGGAGTTGCTGGCCCCTCAAGAGGGACGGGCATGGGAGGGATGCGTGGCGGCTGAACTGCCTCGTGTTTTGACCGAGTCCCTGAAAAGCACCTCGGTTAGAGGACTTGTAACGGTCACCTCTTTTACTGTAGTGTGAGCATGGGTTCCATGGTGTATGGTACATGCTGTGAACCGTTCGGAGGGTATGTCCAGAAGGTCATCCAAAATGATTTGGGTACCAAGACCAAATAATCTGTCGCCACAGAAAGGGGCATTAACTGCTTTATGCTGGACATCTGGTGCCAAGCCAGATACCCGAAGCCAGGCATGGTGGCGTAGGGTGATGCCTGTGGCAGAGAGCCATGCAGAAGTATCAACCACATCACAGCCCAAATGAAGAAAGTGGCAAGAAATGGACGTCATGGTTGACATGATTTGTAGCAATTGCTCCCTGTCCTGGGAAGGAGGTAATTTGTAAGGTCTATAGCTGAGGTACCCAGGGTATGCTGGTATTTCACCATGTGGCCCATATAGTTTAGGATCCTTATGTTCATGGTGCCAAAGGTGAAGACCTTCTTTCCCAGGTAATCAAGTCGTCTGGATTCTTTATCTGGAGGAAAATAACTCATATGTTTTGGCTTTTTAGTGCGGTCATGAGCAGCCACAATGACCTCTGAGTCAGCCGTAGGCACTGTGGACAGATACTGATGGTCCAAGGGGGCTTGGTATAGCCAATCAGCCTTACGTGGGATGGCCGTTATGGCTGAAGGCTGATCCCATGCATCAGAAATGGCGTTCTGATAAGTAGGTATTAATGGAGAAATGACTAGGACAGGCTCCCCGGGTAGCTCGAAGTATTCAGCCACGTCCTGTTGCTGTTTACCTTGTTCAGTAGTGGAGAACCCCCGACTTTCTGAATCTGTATCATCATATCATTGAAAGAGGGGTCATCCAGAGGGGAGGCAGTCCAAGGGGCTGGCAGATCCTCATCGAAGGAGGAGACCACGGAGTACGGAGAGTCCGGGTCCGGAAATTCTCTATTCAGAAATTCCTCTTAATAAATATCCTCTGGAAGGTCCCCCACCAGGTCGGGTTCATCAGACAGATAATCCTCTAAAAGAGGGGGTTGGGGAAACCAAGTGTGAGCATCCTGGTCAGTATGGGGCCGCTTGGGCAGAGGAGAGGCAGAACGCTGGGAAAGATGAGCTGGCGTCTGAGTAGGAAACTGGCTATACCCCATGAATTACAGTACTGCATGTATAATGCATTCAATATTGGGTACCTGCGATGGCGGGATATCCACCGGTCGAGGCTGGCTGTTTGTAATAATAGGTGTCAGAGAGGGTATGGGGCGGCAGGAGGGATTGGGATGAGCCCCGGAAAAATATAGCCCTGTGTCTCTCTGTAAGTCAGCCGCACCCCTATAGGAAGGCACTTGAAGGTGGCGGAGTGTTAATCATGGCAAACGACAATGGTCTGCCTTTAGGAACTCCTGTGCAGGAGAAGAATGCATACTGTATGGGACAAAAGACGTCGATGGGAAAGTGGCTCCCGTCGACGGAACAGCCATTGGCTTGGCTGCAGGTCCCACAGTGGTCATCGGCGAAGAAAAAGAAGCCTTCATCAATAGAGGGTCAGAAGAACGTACAGTCCCAAGTGCCTGGGCAAGCTCCGTCGACGGCAGAAGTACTCCTGTTGACGAGGAAGGCACAAAAGATCGCTCCATCGATGAGGAGCGCTCCGTTGACAGTGCATATGTTACAGAAGTCACCATCGACGTGCGTCGTGGAAGGAGTGAGAGGAGGGTTTCTCCTTCTCCCTTTTGTGTTTAGAACGAGACCCAGTGGTGGGGGAGCCTTTGCAATGAGCCCCCTGGGTCTGCTAAAACATGGAAACCTGTAGCTCCATCAACAAACTTTTGATTTCTTGCAACCATTGATGATGAGTCACCTGGTTAAATTCTTTGCAGAAAATACAGGAGGTGGTGTCGTGTGTGGGCCCCAGACACCTAACATGATATAAATGATTATCAAGCTTAAAGAACTTCCTGCCACAAGAGCAGGAACAAAATAAGGCTTGCTTGTTCATAGATTCTTTCTCAGACATTCATTTTGTTCAAGTCTTGTCAATGACTGCTTCACAGAAGATTAAGCTAACTGCTATGCGAGCTGAAGCCGGTTGGAAAATCAACAGAGGATACCAGGGACCACCCACTCTTATATAGGGTGCAAGGAAATGATGTCATGTATGGGCAGTCCCTGGTAAAAGACTGCTGAAGAAGCTACCGTATGACAGCACCCTCTGCTGGAACCTCCCAAGAGTAATAACCTACTGCAAAAGACCATTGCCTAGAAGATCTACGGTTACAGGAGAGTAACCTATTTTTCTAGGGCATGAATATAGTTCACTGTCCACACATTAGCAGACTCCTAGTAGTTCTCCGGGAGGAGGGGGCAAGGGGCACACACCTACATGGTGAACAGAGAACCAAGGTCACTAAACAAGCATCCTGGTCGACGCATTAGTGGGAAATGTGTGTGGACTTTCAAGTAGCAGCCGTGCAGATTTCCTGGATAGGAATGTCCATGGAAGCAGCCACCAAGGCAGTGGTATGTCTAGCAGAATGAGCTCTACGCCGTACAGGAGGGTCCTACCAGTCAACCTTTAGCAGAGTTTGATGCAGGATGTGATCTGTCTGCCAATCATCTACTTTGTTGCTGGTCTGCCAGGCGTGGCTTCAAGGTACATGACAAACAGCTGGTGAGCCTCTCCCTGAACTCCAGCATTGCGTTCAACATAAAATAGCACCCTCCGCAGGTCCAGAGTATAGAATCTGCAGTCGGACTCAGAAGATAGGTAAGTAAACTATACCAGTAAGTTAATCACCTGGTTAAGGCGAAACTCTGATAAAACCTTTGGGAGGAACTTCGGGCTGGGTGCAAACGAATTTGTCCCTGTGGAAAACCAGGTAGGGAGACACACTGAGAGCACCTGAAGCTCCCCGATCCTTCTGGCTGATGTGATGGCCATGAGGAAGGCCATCGTCCATGACAGGTGTGACATCTCACACGTGTGCACTGGCTCGAAAGGCTTGCCCATGAGCACAGCCAACACAAGCAGTAGGTCCCACGGTGGAGGTGGTTCACCCACCAGAGGGGACAGGTGGTCCACACCCTTGAAAAAGGCCCCCACCACCTTATTCCAGAATCACTGGGGACTTACCAGCTCACACCTGGTAAGCAGAGATAGCTGCCAGGCAAACACCTTAGAGAGAACTTTAAGGGTCATCGCCTGCAGTCTAAACTGAGAGAGGCGCCACAGGTAGTCCACGATACTAGCCACAGGGCAGGAAGGGGGATCAAGCTCCTTACCCTAACACAAATGGAAAATCTCTTCCATTTGAAGGCATAGCAACTTCGACTCGACTCTTTTTAGGAGGTCTCCACAATGTAGATAACATCATCTGAGAAGACCCAAGGCCTGGAACTCTAGCCACTTAGGAACCAGACTGTGAGGTGCAGGGACTACACGTCCAGGTGCAGGGTCATCCCCTGAAGTCTGGTCAGCAGATCCGGGAGGGGGAAGGAAGCTGCCCCGACAAACGCCGTCTCGCTCTATGGGAGAAAAGGTAGGTTCTCCGGTGAGCGGAGTTAATCACCCTACGCCGGGCCAAGGGTGACAACGGAGAAAGACGCAGCCATGCCGTCCGCCTAATGCAGATCGCTGTCCCTATGACTCTGGTAGCTACCTCGTTGGCATCACAGGATGCCCTCGCTTGGTGCCTTGCTAGCTCCAGGCCAAGCGCAGAGAGTGCAATGCTTTGTCTGGTTTGCTCCGTATCAGGCAATGAGGCTAGGAGCTAACCTAGCCTGGACCACAAGAACCTGTCATAGGCTGCATAGTGGGCCTGATGTGCAGAAATGGAAAGTAATAACTGTGCCGAGTAGAAAGTCCTCCTACCCCAGAAGTCAAAATCCGTAGAGTCTTCATCTGGGGGCCGGTCATGGTGAAGGGCGCCAAGCCCATCAGGAGTATCCAACTGCGTCAATCCAGACTGCGGATGAGGCATGGAACCTGGAGACTCCGGGGTTGTGCAATACATCTGGCTGAGATCCCTTGGGGCAGGGACTCTGGAGAAGGGCCTCTGCCAGGAATGCAATGGCGCCTCCCGAAAGGGAGCAGGCCAGGGGGGGCACCACAAGGGTGGCCTCACCAAAACTGCCTAGAAAGGTGCGCGCCGAGTGCTCTGGATTGCTAACAGTGGCAGGTGTGAGGTGCAAGTCCTCCAACATCCTCACGAGGAAGCGCTGATACTCAACGAGATCGGCAGCTGGAGAGATGTGGACAGAAGGTTCCCTCCCCAGAAGAGGGTGATGAGGAGCTGGAGGGCACCGGCTGTTCAGGGGGTGGCTGCCTGGGGAGAGGGGTTGAAAAACCTGACTGTCCATCACCCTAAAGTAAGCTGGGAACCAAGCAGCCACTGCCCTGAACTGCTCCCAGGAGAGAGGCCTGCTAGGACCAAGGATGCCTGTGGGCGCAGGAGAATGTGGCAGAGGAATTGGGACAGAGCCGAGAAGAAATGTTGGCTGACCTCCGCCTCGGCTAAGGAGCGGACCGGGGGCACCCGCGGAAGAAGGTGCCCCGGAAGACCCCACAGCTGACAGCTGAACAAGCATTTCGGTACTGCCTTGGCTGCGCCTGAAGAAATCCCCTGAGGCGACCGGGCCAGGAGAGGTCCAGAAACAACGGCCCCTACTTCCAAAAGAATGGGGCTCTCTCAAAGAGACCGAGGAGGAAGAGCGGAGATTCGCACTACGGCTTCTCCCAGAGCCCAGATGGACCCCCGAAAAAGACTGCTATGCAGACCCCATGCCCCTTGACCCCTGGGTGTCCGAAAGAGCCCTCCTCCTCGAGAGGGTCAGCCTAAGTAGCTGACAGCTCTGACAGCACCTGAAGGAGCTATCCAGGGCACAGTACCCTCCCATCCCGTAGGTGCTCTGATCGGCCCCAAAGTTGGGCGATCCAGGCACACCACAGGTGGGGATACCACTGCTGAGGGGTCAGTGAAGTCACCAAGACCGGGCTGCAGAGCAATGGTGGCCTGCACCACTGCCCGCTGGTCAGCACCCCCCGACCCCAGTCTCGGTAGCCACCGACCCCACCTCAGAAGGGGGCTGACTCTGGCTTGTCGAGGATACTACGGGGCTGCCCACTCCAACAGTCAACCCCAAAGAGTCAGACTGTCCATCTGACTCCGAGCCCGACTCCGCCTCTGAAGAGGTAGAGGTTGAGGCCATGTGCCAGACCGTAGGAGGGCGCCCACTCCCGTCTTTGTCGAAGGGGGTGCCAGAAACCAAAACCATGCCCGAGCCGGTGCCAGTGCCCCCTACAGCACCGCGAGCAGAATCCACGGGGGCACAGCTCCAGCCCAAACAGGAGCTCCAGACTCGGGACCAGCTACAGCGCCATCCGGCCCCACAGTGCCACGAGGCCAGGCGGGAGCCACCAGGTGGGCTGCACTAAACTCGCCTAAGAAGGCGTGCGTCACATGCTTGGGATTGCTAACCGGGACTGGGGTAAGGTGGAGCTCGTCTAACATTCTCGCAAGGAAGCACTGATAGGAGGACAGATCAGACACTGGGGAGATCTGGACCGAAGGTTCCACTCCTTCCATAGAGGGAGAAGAGGATGAAGACGAGCTCCCAGGTTCAGGGTCCGGCTGCATGGGAGCGTGGTGAAACACCTGCTGATCCAGGGCATGGACGTAGGTGGGGAAATGTGCAGCAGAACCTCTGAACTGTTCCAAGGTGAGAGGTCCCCAAAGACCAGGAATACCTGGGATAACCGGGGATGGAGACAGAGGTTCAGGGGACAGGCTCCTGACAACAGGAAAATGGTCTTTGTCAGGGCAGAGGGGCCAACACGAAACCCTTCGCAGGGAGGGGGATCCGAAGGCCACCGCAGCTAACAGCAGTTCAATCGGGTCGGAACAGTCAGAGCTGTGCCCAAAGGAAGAAATCCTCCCGTGAGGTAATCAGGACCATGCGAGTCCAGAAGGACAGCCCTTGACCTCAGAAGTTAAAGACCCTCTTGGGGACTTGTCCAGGGAAAGGTGAGGGTCTGCACTGTGACTCCTCCCAGAACCCAGCTCGGCTCTGGGGAGGGCATGCCGTGCCACATCTCTACCTCTCAACCCTTCAGAATCAGAGAGGGACCTCGTCCTCATAGCCACCAGCCTAGGTAGCTGGCAACTCCGGGCAGCCTTCGAGGAGTCCACCCAGGAAACCGTACTCTCCCCCTCCTGGTGCGCCCAGGGCTGCCTCAAACTTGGGTTGTCCAAACACACCAAGGAGGGAGGTGCCCCAACTGGAGGAAAAGCAATGCCAGTGACCCCATGTTGCACAGCAGTAGTCACGGGGACCACCGCTGGCTGGTCAGACCCCCTGACCCTAAGGTCCACCAGCAACAACCAACCCCCAGAGGGAGGCTGAGTGGGGGCCGAGGTGCTGGAAACAGAGGGGTCCGAAGATTCTGAAGAATGTGGGAGCCAGTCTGGATCAGACCCAGAGTCTGCCTCTGAAGAGGCAGGCTCCGAAGTTCGATGCCATACAACTCCCCGAGCCCCTCCAGTTCCTGGACTGCGATTTGGGGCACCCTGAGATTCGGCACTGCCAACGCTGCCAGAGGGAAGCATAACCCCACATCTGGCGCCGACACCCACCCCAGTGCTGCTAGCGGCGCCGGAGTTGGGCGTGACCCCGAGCACGGCTCCACGCTGCCCCCCACGCCATCGACAGCCAAATCCAACATGGCACCGCACCAGACACCAATAACCACCCCGGCGCCATGGAGCACCACTGAGGACAGGGACAGTGCTGGACCAGAACCAGGACCAGAAATATCAAACCACCACCTCGGTGCCACGAGAACTCCAACCGCCATGAGCAGCATCAGGCGGACCGGCGCGTGAGAGTCCAGACTCCGACCAGCGTGCCGCCCTCAAAGCCCACGCCACTGCGAATGGCGCTGCGGACAAGAGTGGCGCCATGAGACAGTGCTGAGGACGGTGCCAGTCCAGCCCTGAAGGGCCCAGAACACGACAATGAGGAAGCCTTCGCCACCGACGAGGTGACTGCTGATGCGGTGCCTCCTGACTGACCCCCAAGGGGGCCGGCCGGGGCCTCCTGCACCGCGGAAGGAACCCCCACTGTGGCAAGGCTAAAAGAGGCGGGGTTCCCTCCTCCACGGGCCGTATAGGACCAGGAGAGGACCCGGAGGAAGGGCCTAGGATCCTCGCCTTGGCCCGGCGACTGCGCATTCGTCCTCCGAAAGTTGGCGGCGTACATCCGACCTTCAACGCGTGGTTCTCAATTACATGGTGGTCCATCAAGAAGCAAATGTCACAGTTATCCATATCGTGGTCGGGGCCGAGGGAGGAAAGGCAATGGTCTTGCTGGTCCATCACGGAATAGAGGCGGCCACAGGGGCACCGACGCATAGGGGGCTGCCCCGCTTTCGACATCTTCTTGTCACCCGGACGAGATATGATCGAACAGAAAATAAAACAGAAACACTACTCAACGCTGCTTAAATAAAAGGAAAGGTCTTACCGGTAAACTGAAGCGATGTAGAGAAGGCGAGCAGAACCGAGGCAACTATCAACTTAGAAACTAACGCTTGGATAAGGTCGACGGACTAGGCCGCAAACTACCAGTCTTTCACGAGGTAACACACTTGAAAACGGGAGAGAAAGAACTGGGGCTGGGGCAGAGTCGACGGCAGCTAATGGCCAACCCTCGAGCACCACGTGCAACGTCGGCCTCGAGGGCGGCGCCGGCCCTGCGTCGACTCCGCCCATGAAAAAATTAAAAAGTCTCCTGCGGGGTCCTAGCTCTGGTGTACTATACCCACTAGTGATGAATGGTGAAGACTGACACAGATAAGATCAGCCTCATCATTCGGTGCTCTGACAACCATAGTATCTGCAGGGGGTTGTGAGCTAAAAGGTGTCCCTCCGTGGGTCATCAAAGGAATCAAAGCTGGACTTCCCCACACCACGTGCGACAAGACGCCAAGGAGGGTGGGCAGAGTGCGCAATGTTCTTGAACATGGGGAACTCAAGACGCAAAAGCCCTCCCCCTGGGTCTACATCAGAGGTCTGCACAGCCAGGTTAGAACCCATGCCCTAAGGAGAGACTGAGAAGACATGGCTTCAACTAGGGTTCGGTTGGGACGAGGAGTTCACATCCAGGCTGTAAAACAAGTCATCTCACCATTGTCAGAATGATGAGGGCCAGATCAGACTTGTCATGGTTCACATCTGTCCCACAGAAACAAGAAATGGAAATTACATACCTACCGTAATTCTTGATCTTCTTGGACGAGTCTCCACCACTTATTCACACTAATGGGAACTGCGCTGGAGGGACTAGGATCCAGCGGGAGGAAACATTTTTGTTGGAGGGTCGGCGCCAGAGATGGAGCCGCGAGAAGTGGCAGTGCGAGCCTCAGCTCGTGCGGTAATGACTATCTCGGTGTGGACCCTCCAACCGCCTCAGTACCTTTTTTCCGAGGAGGTGCAGTGTAACTAACCTTGAAGGATAGCCTAACAAAAACCCAGACATAAGATAGTCTGGATGACCCGTATAAGAAGGGTCAACAAAGAAGTCTTCACAGCCTAAAGATTGAGGGAGTGAAGACCAACAACAGAGGTGAGCTCGGGGGATGAAGGGTGGGCGTGTGAATGAGTGGTGGAGACTTGTCCAAGAAGATCAAGAATTATGGTAGGTACGTAATTTCCATATCTTCCTGGACATAAAGTCTCCACCACTCATTCACACTAATGGGAGAGTACCAAGCTAATAATCCCCTGAGAGGGTGGCAGGAGAGACGAAGAGCTCACAGTTTTAGGACAGGAGTCCATTAAGGACGGTTCTGCCAAAAGAAAGATGTCGACTGGCATGGACATCCAGGGCATAGTGTTTGACGAAGAAAGTAGGCACCGAGCTCCAGGTGGCCGCATTGCAAATATCTGCAATGGGCACGTTGCGGATTTCCACTAGGGATGCCACGACCGCTCTAGTAGAGTGAGCGTACACTTTGCTTTCCAGCTTAACCTGCGCCATGGAAAAACAGTGGCGAAGGCATGCCACTAGCCATGCTGAAATATATCTGAGAGCGACAGGTTGGCCCAGCCGGGTCTCGCTGAAGGAAACAAACAGTTGTTGAGTTTTGCAAAATCTTTTGTTCTATCTACATAGAAACGCAAAACTCTTTTGACATCCAAGGAATGAAGAGAGCACTCTCCTTCATTTTGGAAGTTCGCAAAGTAAGTAGGAAGGACCAAGGGTTGGTTTAGATGGAATTCTGAAACAACCTTAGGGAGAAACTTAGGATGGGTCCTAAGAACTACTTTGTCTTTATGAAACACAGTATACGGAGGGTCTGTGACCAAGGCATGTATCTCAGAGACCCCGCAGGCCGAGGTAATGGCCACTAGGAAGGCCGTTTTCCAAGTGAGAAATTTTAACTCACAGGTAGCTAGAGGCTCAAAAGATTTTCGAGTGAGCATGTCTAGCACAAGATTAATGTCCCAGGCTGCAACTGGACATCTTATAGGAGGTCTGGTATGCAGAATTCCTTTAAGAAACCTCTTAACCACAGGTAACTGAGCTAGTGACAAGGAAAGTACTGGCTCATGATAAGCTGAAATGGCACAAAGGTGAACCTTAGCTGTAGAGTATTGCAGACCTGAATTTAAGAGGTCTAAGAGGTACTCTCAAACTTTATCTGGTGGGCAGGAAAAGAGATTCACAGAGGACTTTGCACACCAGAGCAAAAAACGCTTCCATTTGGCTGTGTAAGTTTTCCTAGTGGCTGGCTTGCGTGCAGCCAGAAGAATATCTGAAACTCTGCCAGAGACACTGAACCTGTTCACTTCTATATCTTCAGGAGCCAAGCGTGAAGGTGAAGCGACCTCAGGTTGGGATGGACCACAGGCCCCTGAGTCAGAAGGTTTGTCTGAAGGGGAAGTGGTTTCGGAGGAGCTTCCGACATACTGCTGAGTAGTGGAAAATGAAAATTACATACCTACCGTAATTCTTGATCTTCTTTGTATCTTCACCATTCATTACTGCCTGGGTGTAAGCGGAGGCGCACCATACAGAGCTTTTTTTTTTTTTAAAAGCTAGCTCTATGAGGTGCCGCCCTCGAGACCGGCGTCTTCGTCATGCGCGAGGCGGGTCTAGTATTACACTCCTCCTCCAACTCAGTTCTGTGAGCGGGAGGCAAAAATCAAATTATGGAAAAAGAGAAAGCGAGGCAAGATAGCCAAGGGATAGCAAAGTAAGGAAAAATGAACTGAAAAGGAATAAGCCGATGGAGAATAGACAGAGGAGAAGTATTCCTGCCCTAGGATCTGGGGCCTCCTTACAGGGCGACTCTAGGAGGAACAGATAGAGAAAAGGGAAGGAGAAAGAATGAAGAAGAGAGAAGAAGAAGAAAATGGGATGTTGAGGAGACCAGAATGCCAGCGAGCATAGTTAGCTGAGAGGCTAAAGGCTCGATTTAACAAGGAGCAAGAATCCCACTGGTAGTGCTGAAGAAGGTTCACGAACCCGCTAGACAGACTAAGGAGGGCATAGTCTCTGACCTCAACATGCCATGGTCCTTGATCCAGCTGCGGGCTCCTGGCCTGACAGCAGGCCTTTAAATCTGGAGGACACCGGCTAGAAAGAGATAATTCCCAGGCAGCATGTAGAGCTGCTCAAGGGTTTAGGAAGAAAATTTTAGCCTTTCCAGGCGGTTTGTAGGTAATATAGCGGAACTCAATCGGACTTGCTATGGCAAGGCAGGAGAACTTGAAACTGGCAAGAACCGGTCATGGTTGGCATTGCTTTTCCTGCAACACTGTCCATAGAAGGCCCCTTGAAGGGAATTTCAAGACAGAGCATGACTCATGAGCTTATGAGGAAAAACATGACCTGAGAAGCCAGGGCTGCCTTCAAACAGTCGGAGAGAGTTCCCTCAGTTTAGAGAGGAAATAACCATACTGGTTCCTCCTGCTCTGCAAGAAAAGAAAAAGGGGGGTTGATTCTAGGGCTTAGTAATTGATTAGCAGAATATTCGGGATCAAACTGCACAGACAGAGTCAGGCAAGGTCCTAAGTGCCTCGCTAGAAACATGGTGGAGAGAGATAGTGGTAGCTTACTCACGACCCAGCACTCTGCAACAAAAGCCCACGAATCTTAGAGTAAATAATTTTCCTCAAATGTCTAAGGAAAACAGGAAAGGACAGAGATTTCCTTTTTTTTTATTTTTTTTTTTTGGTTCAGCAAGAGGGAGGAGCGAGGCGGGAGGAGGCATCACAGAAGGAGGCCACTGAGGGGAAGGTGGGAGGGATCAGTAATGAATGGTGAAGATACAAGAGAAGATCAAAATTACGGTAGAGTACGTATTTCCTATCTTCCTTGTCAATCTTCACCATTCATCCCTACCTGAATGAATACTAGCTCCTCTTCCCCAGAAGGAAGGAGTAAGACCCTGAGGGAACAAGACCCCCAGCCTCCTGTTGGTGAGAAACAGAAGGAAGACCCTGGCTAATTCACAGAAGCCTAAGTGGGAGAAGAGCTAGGAGGTGCCTCCCGAGGACGAGGAGATGGAGAAAGCCCTGCAAAGTCTCCTAGCTCTAGAAGGGCCAGTCCCCAGGCGGGCCAAGAGATCACCCCTCGCCCGGGCCAGAGGTGACAACGTGAAAGACAATAAGCCGTCCGCCTAATGCAGATCGCTGTCCCCGCAAGCCTGGAAGCCACCTCATTGGCGTCATAAGATGCCTTGCCTGGTGTCTTGCCAGCTCCAGGCCTACAGCGGAGGGGCAACAGCTTGTCTGGTTGCTCCGTATCGGCATCGGCAGCTAGGAGTTGAGAAAGCATCGACCACAGGTGCCGATTGTAGGCAGCGTGGTGAGCCTGATGTGATGCTATACAAGCAACCGCCACAGAAGAAGAGAACACTCTTAGCCCCAGCAGTCGAACTGAAGTGAGTCGGGTCGGTGGTGATCGTCGCCCAGCAGCAGCGCCTGGAGGGAGTGTCAAGGTAGACCAAACCAGAAGGGGGTTGGGAAGGGTACCTAGAGACTCCGAGGGGCACAATACCTCGCTGACAGTCAGCCGGGGCTGGAAAAGCGGCTGGCGACTGCCAGGATCGGATAGGCGCCTCCTGGAAGGATTGGCCAGGAAGGGTACCACCAAGTGCTGGGCACTGAATTCCCCAAGGAATTCCACGCGTCTCCCGTCCGGTATTGTCTCTTGAATAAAGGAGATCGAAGGTCCTCACCATCCTCGATAGGAATCGCTGATATTCAGTGAAATCAGCATCGGAGAGAGATGAGCAAGGGGTTCCTCCCCCTCAGAGGAGGGAGATGAGGATGATGGGGAACTGGAATGCCCAGAGGACTCCTGCGGCGGAGGGGAGAGTCGAAAGACCTGCTCATGCATACATCTAACGTATGAAGGGAAGGCCGCTGCAGAACCTCTGAACTGCTCCCAGGATAACGGACCCGTAGGACCGACATGGCCCGGGAGAGGGGTGGTGGAGGCAGAGAGATGGGAGAGGAGCACCTCGAGGTAGTAGATCTCTGCCAGGGCTCTGGAATCCAGGGGCGGAGCCGAGCTGGCGGGATCCGGACAACAAACCAGGCACGCAAGAC
Organism: Neoceratodus forsteri; assembly: GCA_016271365.2. Classification (NCBI taxonomy): domain Eukaryota; kingdom Metazoa; phylum Chordata; order Ceratodontiformes; family Ceratodontidae; genus Neoceratodus; species Neoceratodus forsteri. The sequence goes on along the minus strand of CM057450.1, from coordinate 1,270,563,351 downwards.
GGAACCCTGAGGAAGCGGAGCCTGGAAGAGCCCAGGGGGAGAACCTCCCCTGCGACGAAGTCGGGACTGCATGGATCCAGAAGGGCAGCCCGCAACAACGCCACCGGAGGGCACCCTAGAGCCCCGGAGGGAAGGGCGGGGTTCAGCACTACGGCTCCTGGCCACCCCCCCTGAGGTGGCCAAAGAAGACCGAGGGCCTGTCCCCCTGCCCCTCAACCCCTCGGACTCCGAGAGAGCCCTCCTCCTCGACTGCAGCGTTCCCACCCCCCCAGAGGGAGCAACAGCACCCCGGAGGGTAGCTGTCACCCGGTCCCCGGAAGGGAGCCTCCCAGTACCCACGCCTCCCTCCTGGGACTAAGGCCACCCCAGCCGAGAGCCCTCAGGAGAGGGAAGGAAGGGGACAGAGGAAGAGCCGCTCGCCGCCTGGTACCTCGTGCCACAGGGACCCAGACCCCGAAGAGTGGGGTGCCAGGATGGGTCCACCTCTGAATCATGCCCTCCGAGGAGGACGAGATCAGCAGGACCTCAATGCTGGCTACCCAGGGGTCCCGAGGAACTGAGCCTTGAAACGGCACCAGTACCAGAGCGGGCGCCGCCGCCCCGAACATTAGCTACAGCCAGGCCGATCCCAGCTCCTCCGTGGCACAGCGAAGGCCAGCGGCACCCGCTCCCGGCGTCGGAAGCCGAGCCGGCACCGCAGGAGGAGAAACCAGGCCCAGCGGCGCTGCAGAACCAAAGCGGCACCGCCAGCCCAGCCATCATGATCACCGGCGCCCATGAGCGGCACCGGGATCCAAAAACGGCGCGCGGATGGCACGATCTCGATCACGGCACCTTGACGGGCGGGATTGAAAGCGCCGAGGCGACGTCCGGGCGATCCGCCGGTGTCCGGCCCAGAAATTCAGGCCTCGACACTGGGGGGCCTGCACATCAGGTGACTGCGAGGCGGTGTCGGCGTCCGCGGCCCGGGAGGACACCGCAACGCTCCCCGACACCGTGGAAGGGCCTCCTCGCCAGCAGAAGAGATGAGAAACCCCTCCTCCGGGACCCGTATAGGCCCAGGAGGGACCGGGGAAGGCCTAGAGACCTTACCTGGGAGTCCCAGCGAGCAGCCGTCCGAAAGTCGGCGGGGCCTTGCGACATGAACATACGGACTTCGAGGGCCTGCGACGGTCCATGGAGAAGCAGGCATCGCACAAATCCATATCATGGTTGGGTCCCAGGCATCAAAGACACCACGTCATGCCGGTCCGAGACGGAGAAATGCTGGCACAGGAGCACCCGACGCATAGGGGCGCGGCCTGTCTTAGAAAAACGCTTCCCAGAACCGGACATAACGCGAAACAAATGAGGTAAAAACACAGTAGGAAAGCACCCGACACCGTACAAATAGAAAAAGGAACAGTCTTACCGTAGAATGGCGTCGAAAAGTAACGAAAACAGGAGTCGGCCTAGACTACGCAGTACTAATTACTCGCTCGCGCAGCAGGTGCTGCCTCGACGGCGGGAGAAACAGAACTGAGTTGGAGGAGGGAGTCAGGCTACTAACAGCCGCCACCGCGCATGACGCAAGACGCCGGTCTCGAGGGATCGGCATAGGTTGAGCTAGCTAAAAAAAGCTCCGATGGTGCGCGCCTCTGGCTTACACCCAGGCAGTAATGAATGGTGAAGATTGACAAGGGAAGATCCATATCTGTCGAGGCCAGAAGGGAGCAATGAGGATCATTTTGTCCCCGAGACTCGAACTTGAGAAGTACCCTCTGAATTAGAGGAAGAGGCAGAAAGGCGTATAGAAAGAGTTTTGTCCACTGCACCCTGAACGCATCCTGACAGAAAATGCCAGGCCCTGGATTTCTGGAGCAGAAGAGAGGCAGTTTTGTGTTGAGTGGGGATGCAAAAAGGTCCAGGTCTGGAGTTCCCCACTCTGTGAATAGTGACTGAACTATGGTTGAGTCGAGAGACCATTTGTGAGGATCTGTCTCTGTTCTGCTGAGACGGTCTGCCAGTTCGTTCTCCAATTCTGGCAGGTAGACCATTTGAATTGGAGCCTTGTGCTCCGAACACCATTCCCACACTCTCATCGCTTCTCTGCATAAGGGGTAAGAGTGAGCACCGCCCTACTTGTTGATGTAATACATCACTGCTTTGTTGTCCGTTTGAAGGAAAATGTTCTTGTGACAGAGAATGCCCTTCAAAGCCCGAAGTGCATAAAGGACGGCTTTCATCTCTAAGACATTTATGTGAAGCTGGGACTCGTCCCGAGTCCACGTACCTTGAGTGTGGAGAGTCTGACAGTGAACTCCCCACCCCATCAGGGATGTGTCTGTGGTAATGGAAATCTGATGATCCAGAGGAGCAAGGGATACCCTTCAGAAGATTGTCCTCTTGCGACCACCAGGTGAGTGATCTCTTCAGGGGTTCTGTCATCTTGATGGGAAAGGACTGAGGGTGAGTGGTTGGGGACCACTGAGTACTGAGCATCCATTGAGAGGTTCTCATGTGGAGGCGTGCTAGGGGTACAGTGAACACCAAGGATGCCATGAGACCTAGCATCCGTTGCATCAAGAGAGCTGAAACCAAGCTGCTCTCTCCGATGTATCAGGCCATCTGAAGGATATCACTCCTCCTGTCCTCTGGAAGAAATGCTTTCGCATAGGAGGTGTCCAGAAGAGTTCCTATGAAAAGGAGCCTCTGGGAGGGTAGCAGCTATGATTTTTTGAGGTTTAGCAGGACTCCCATGGACGTGAGAAAGTGTGAAGTCGTGGCTATGGCGTCTAGAGTTCCTTGTCTGGAAGGGCTTGCTAGAAGCCAATCGTCCAAATATGGGAACACCTGTATTCCGATTTTCCTGAGATGTGCTGTGAGAATGCACAACACTTTGTAAAAACTCGCAGCACCGAGGATAGCTCAAAGGGCAGGACTCTGAACTGATAATGCTGTCCCAAAGCCACAAACCTTAGGTATTTGTGATGCTTTGGGTGAATAGGAATGTGCTGGTAAGCATCCTGCATGTCCAGGAAAGCTAACCAGTCGTGTTGATGAAGCAAAGGTAACAGGGTTCCTAGTGATATCATTCTGAATTTCTCTTTGGGAAGGAATTTGTTTAGTTTTCTGAGGTCCAAAATGGGGCGCATGTCCCCGGTTTTCTTTGGAACCAGAAAGTAATGGGAGTAGAACCCTGTGTTCCCTTGATCCAGTGGAACTACTTCCACTGCCCTGTTGTTCAGAAGGCCCTGTATCTTGGAGGCGAGAAGATCTGACTGAAGAACTGACAGCCTGGGCTGTCATCTGGGGAAACGATCCGGAGGAGTCTCCAAAAGATTGAGTGAATACCCTTTGCGGATTATCCGGAGGACCCATTTGTCCGAGGTTATGGACTTCCATTGATTGTAGAAGTGGGTCAGACAACCTCCACCGCTGAGGAAGAGTCCACCTCGGGCAGCTGAGGTGGGACTTGGGCCAACAACTCAGAAGGCGGCACTGGGCGCTTTGGGTCCTTACGCCTTCTGCTGCGCATTCTTTTGAGGCTGGGGGGCTTGGTTTTTATTAAAATTTCCCCTGCCTTTGCCTCGAAAGGACTGACGGTTAGGAAACTGGTGTTTATTAACACCCCCTTGAGACGGGACAGGAGGAGGTTGTGCCAACTTAATGGCTGACCTAGTCTTTTGTGTAGCCTCTAGAGTCTGCTCTACTTGAGGGCCGAATAGATACACACCATCGAAAGGCAACGCCATTACCTGTTGCTGTGCATCATTCATGAAACCTGAAGTGCACAGCCAGGAGTGACGGTGGGTACAAATGCCCGCCGCCGCAGCTCGGGAAACAGTATCGAAAGCATCCATAGCTGCTTTAACCTGCTGGTTGCTGGACTCGATACCCCTGGTTATGGTTTGAAGAAGCTCTGAATTTGTGTCTGACTCCGGCAGAGCTTCAACCATTTGTTTGAGTGAATGCCAAAGGATATACTCATATTGAGAGAAGTAGCCTTCAGAGCTGGCAATATGCATACCTAGGGTGGAAGCAGCAAAGACTCTCTTACCTAAAGTGTCTATCTTAAGAGATTCTTTGTTAATAGGTCAAGCTGTAGTAGTCTGGAGAGAGACGACCTTATCATTCTCTGCCAAGACTACAACAGGATCCGCAAAGGCTTGGTATGCCAAAATGGGTCGATCCTTGGGAACAGCATATTTCCTATCTATGGATTTAGCCACCGAAGGAATGAGAGCAGGATTATTCCATACCATTTGAGACAGCGTCTCAAAGAAGGGCTGTACCGTAGGAGTCAAATCCATAGGGATCTTTGGAACATGAAGGTATTGGAGTCTTAACAGTTTCCCCGGATCAATATCTGTAGTTTGGAGAGAAAGAGTGGAAATCAAGTTTCTCAGCAGAGACTTAAAGGACAGGTCCTCGACCACAGGATCTGCAGCAGGAATAGATCCTGTTCGTTCCACATTATCACCCATCCTAAGGTCTGGGTCAGGCTCAATGTCATCTTCTGACAGTCTAGGAGGGACTGTATGGACAGGAAAGGAGTGAAAATCAGAAGGAAATGAGGAAGGAAAAGGGTTGAAGGAGGAGTCTTGAAAGCTGGATGACGTCCTAACAGGCCTCTGCGCGAGAAGAAGCCGCAACAAGCTCTGTACGGCACAGAGGACAGTGCCGATGGAAGCTATGGCACTGAGGATGGCAGAGAAAGTCAACGGCGCCGACAGACGCATCGGCGCTGACGAGCGAGCTATCAACACCGAGGGCGTCGAAAACATCCCAAGACTCCAAAAAACAGGATTTGAGGAGAAAGAAGGATGAATACCAGGAGATAAAGGCATCGGTGTGGCCTCCTGCGCTGCAGCTGTGTGAGGGGGGAAAACACCTAAGCGTGGAGTTGATGGGACCGAAGACGGCGCAGCATGACTAGGGAGGCTCAACTGCCCTACCTGATCTTCCAAGAGGCCCGAAGGCCCCTGAGTGACCGGGCCAGGCAGCTGGACCAACCTTCAAGCCCACTGCTCCATAAGAGCGGCCCACTGATGAAACTGCTCATCTGAAGACCTACCAGAAGGTGGGGTAGGGCTCAGATCTCGAAAGGCGTTAGCTACCAGAAATAGAAACCGGCGACTCGAAGGAGGACGACAACTAGCCCCAATAACTGACCGTCTATGCGCAGACATATCAAAGGGCGACCTCAAGTGATGCCTTCTCTTTCTTGACCTGCAGGTCAAAGAAGAGCTCGAGGTTAAACGGTGCCGAGAGTGCGACCGTTTACTTTTATGCTTTTGCGGGGGGTCCGCCCACCCCCTCGGGCACTGGACTGTCTGTTGTCAGACCCCCCTTCCGGAGAAGGCGGTGGACCGGACCCAGCCCAGCTGACTGAACAGCTTTCATACGAAGTCTCCCTACCGTCACCTGACCCGCTCATGGTCGACTCGGTCAATGTAGGCTGAGACGTCTTAAATTGAGAATAAATAAACTAAGCAATACTTATTTGAGATATTACAACAAAACAATAAAACTGAAAAACTAAGCTGCTAGTTTGAAGTTTGACTCCCGGCGGGCAAGCAACGTCGTCACTGAAGTGCACTCGACGGCGGGAAAAAAGGAACTGAGGCGGTTGAAGGGTCGATGCCGAGATAGTCATTACCGCACGAGCTGAGGCTCGTGGTGCCATTCCTCTTGGCTCCATCTCTTGCGCCGAACCTCCAACAAAAAATTTTGCTCTCGCTGGGTCCTAGTGCCTCCGGCGCAGTTCCCATTAGTGTGAATGAGTGGTGGAGACCTTATGTCCAGGAAGATATGCCCCAGCAAGGCCAACCTGGGCAAGGGATAGACTGGCCGGTACCTGGGTCCGGAAATGAGCCCAGCCCTGAAGATCCCGATGCCGCCTGTGGCACCAAGAAGATGGCGCCGCCCACAGCACCGAAGTCGATGATGCTGCACTGAAGTTGGCGGTACGGCCCATGACACCTAAGTCGATGGCACCGTCTGCAGCAACGATGTCAACGGCACTGTCCGTGGCACCGAAGTCGACGGCACTGACCACGGCACGAAGTCAGCAGCGCCGCCTGCGGCACTGAAGTCAATAGCACCACACGCGGCACCAAAGTCAATGTCACTGCATGTGGCGTCGAAGCCGAGGAGCCCGGATAACAGCAATCCATGGAAGGAGGTGGAGGAGTGGTACCTCTGCCAGCCCCTGCAGGGAAGAGTGAGGGGTAGGCACATGGGATCGGCGTAGACAGCGTCAGCACCAAAGACACCGAACGCAGATCTCAGACCGAAAACCCCGGCCGTGGCCCAGCAGCGCCAAAGCTTGAAGACTTCAGCAGCGGAGCCACCGGCAAGGGCAAATGTGCCAATGCTGAACCCACTGCTCTAAAGAGCTGCCCAAAGATTAAACTGTCCACCAGAACCCACCCAAGGGACAGAGAAGGACCCTGGTGATAAGAGTCTAGGCCACTGAGAGCAGAAGCCACCGGGAAACCTGGAGGGCTCTCGACTACCAGAGACTCCCTGACAGACATACCAGAGGGCGACCTCGAGGGATACAGTTTCTTCCTCTTCCAACGGGAAGAGGAAGAGCTCGAGGTGAAGCAGCGTCGGGGTCCTGACCTGGATTGAGAATGGGCCAGCTTCTTTGCATCTGTGGGAAGACTGTCCCCCCCCCGGACACCAGACTGCCCGTGGTCGGACTCCCCCTCCAGAGAGGGTCGTGGACCGGACACAGCCCTGCTGATGGAGTAGTCTTCTGAAGAAGAATCCCTACCGTCACCGAGACCATCTGAGGCATATTCTGTTGATGGGCAGGGCTGAGTGAAATCTTCTTTCTTCTTCTTCGTTATTTATTTTTTTTAAACAATAAACAAGAAAAGCACTTCAAATTAATGAACTGAATGACTAAAAGCTGCCGTCGTATAGACGAGAAAGTTGACTCCTGGTGGGCGGGTGACAACGTCAGTGAAGCACACTCGACAGCAGGAGAAAAGGAACTGAGACGGTTGGAGGGTCGAACCCAAGATAGCCCATACAGGCGCGAGCCAGCCTCATGGTGCTGCGCATGCGCGGTCCTACCTTGGTGCTGGCCCTCCTGAAGATTTTTGGCTCCCGCTGGGTCCTAGTGCCTCCGGCATAGTCTCATTAGTGTGAATGAATGGTGATGACTTTTAGTCCAGGAAGATCAAGTAATTTGTCTCACCTGAACCTATAGCAGAGGTACTAAAACAATTACTGGTGAAAAAATGCTCCAACAACAAAAAGGAAACTATATTCTGCTTTATTCAAATCAGAAAGACCTTTTTATCTGTTGACAACTTTCATTTTTTTATAACAAACCTAGAAGATAAAAATAGTAAAAACAAACAAAGCTCTGGGCAAGTAATATAGTACTTCACATCCTATTTACTGTATCTCTCATCAAACTGCTAGGGTCTTGCAGCTATTTTCTATAATCTACAATCTACAGTATGCAAAGCATAACAAGCAATCCCTTTTCAGGGCTGAACAAATCATACTGCCCCTTGTCCTTGACAAGTAAATTCCCTTGAAGGGCAAGTACAGCAGAACTGACTGCACTATAGAGAATTAGGGTGAAGTGCAAGTTCAGATACTGTACATCTGTGGTTGGACAAGTCCTATATTTTGATTTGAGCAGCCCTGTGTCCCTTTGAGAAGATGAAAGGACAAAGGGGCCCCATTTTCAGAATTCTCCAATGTTGTGCTAATGGCAAAAACAAAAAAAACTTGAAAACAGGGCCCAAGGGTTTTCCAATAATGTGATAGTTTTTTTAAGTCTTCAGGAGCCTGGATAAACAATTATTCTTGAAAATATCAACTTTTCTGCCAAAGTAAAATGGAAACGCTAAAGCCTGAATTTAACAGATTAGCCATTTCATCAGCTAAGGATCCTGACTGCATTCATGTAGTAGGTTTGATACAGTTCATTTCTCACACTTAGGAAAATCTCTTAATTAGGAATTTCCATCAGATTATTTCTACACACTCATTAACTATTAATCAAGCTGGCTGTGGCCTGCATGAGGATAATGCTGTCAGCAACTGTCTATCAGACAGGATGTAATAAAAACTCATGGAGAGGGTTCATGGTAATGCAAAATTAGAAACAATTAGGTGGACTGACAGAAAGGAAGTGCACACGGCTCCTCATGAACAAGTGTAGCAGCAGCCTCAGAGCAAATTTGAATGTGTCATCTTATAACTTCCCTGCAAATCTAAGGAAAAATACAGCTAATGATGACAAACTGTATTACATGTGAGGTGAAAACATTTTAGTATTCTAAAATAGAAACAGACAATAATGGCAGAAAAAGACCCATGGTCCATGCAGTCTGCCCAGGTACCCTAAATTCTTGGGATCATTCTTGGAACCTAATGTTCCCCCAGGGTACTAACCCTCCGGACTTCACACCAGTTAAATCTCCCTGGTTGTACTGGCCCTGCTAACCAGTGTTCCCTTCCTTCTATCCCAGGCCTGTCTGAACTCCCTTACTGTGCTTGCTCCCACCACCTCAGCCAGCAGACTGGTTCAGGGCTCCACCACCCTTTCTGTACAGAAGTACTGTTGTCCACCAGGACCTCCCAATCAATGTCAGGCAAGTTAAGGTCCCCTACCACTACCACCTCCCCCTTTGCCACCCCTCTTCTAGGTTCCACCTCAAGTACTCTGTCCCTTTCCTCCCCTTGACCTGGGGGCCTACAGAGCACCCCCAATCTTATCCTTCTTCCCAAGGCCACTGTGAATTGCACCCATATAGACATGGTCTCCCCATCTGACCCTCTAATGCTCCCATCTTCAGTCACTTCAATGCCCTCCCAGACATACAGGCCGACCTCCCCCCACCTGACCTGCGATCCCTCCTGAATAATGTATATCCAGGGACCGCCATCTCCCAGTCATTATTTTTTGTGTCCTATGCTTCTGTGATGGCCACATGGTCTACCTCAGTCTGTGCCACAATTGCCTGGAACTCACAAAGTTTGCTCCCCAGGCTCAATGCTTTAATGCATACCCCCTTCCACTTGGCCCGTGCTCTAGTTCTGCTACTGATCATCTGTCTGCTATGCTTCCTCCCCTTTTCCTTAGTGCCTCTGCCTGCAGCTTTTTCCCTACAGCCGCCCCCCCCCACTCTTGTAACCCCTACATTGTTCCCTGTACCCCGTATCCTGCTACTGTCCCCTGGGTATGGGGGAGTACTATCTTGGATCCCTTTCTGCTCGCCCTCCATTGTGGATCCTGTAAACCTGGACTCCACCGCAGTCAGTTTAAATGACTGATATAGACATCAAACTTCTGCCCCAGTGTGCTGGCCCCCTTTCTTGTCAGGTGAAGCCCGTCACCCCCCGAAAAGTCGTGTCCCAGAAATCCCCTGCAGTTCCCTACAAAGTGGCACTCCATGCCCAGACACCACTCCTTGAGCCAACTGCTTAATTCTGCTATCTCAGTACCCCTAATCCTGTCCTGCTTCAAGGCCAGGGAAGCCGAGTGTGCTGCCAACCTGCACCCTAGTCTACGGAGACTCTACATTACTGTGTCTACCAACTGGCTGGCCAGATCATTGGTACCTAACTGCACTAGCAGCCCCAGCTCCCCCCCTTCCCTCCCCACTATCCTCCCTATTATACCGAAGTCCTAGTTGGCTAATGCTTCAGGCAGTCATCGAACAAGCCCTCCTTCATCTGCCCTCTTCAACACCCTGTCCGTACCTCTAACCACTGAGTCCCAATCACTAGGACCTTTTTTTATAGCCTTGCCCTCCTTGGGTGCCAATGTGTTGAGTGGCCCTTCACCCGAGACGGACTTGGACTCCCCCCTTGCTGAGCAAGGAGCCCGAGCCTCCTCCAGAGGCACGAAGCGATTTGCCGTCTGGGTGCAACTGGGCAGGACAAGTTCTTCGAGGCTGCCCCTTCTAACCTTCCCATGCCCCACCACCCTCCTGGACCAGTGGGTCTCTGGGGGAGTGGGGGTGAGGTAGGCCCCTGCTGAGCTGAGTGCACAACTGGGTAATTTCTATCCTGGCTGCTACCAGCTGAGCATGGAGCTCCAAGCAGAGGCTCTGCAAATGTCACCAACAGGCACAGAGCGACTCTCTGTCAGGGACATGGCGACCGCTCTGGTGGAGTGGGCACGTACCTGGCTTTCCAACTTGACCTGCGCCATAGCATAGTGACGAAGGCAATTGACAATCCAAGCAGAAATACATTTGACTGTAACAGACTGTCCCATCCAATTAGGATCAAAGAAGACAGGAGCTGTTTAGACTGCCTGAGGGCTCTCCCGACAGCCAGAGTATGAAGAATGTGCTCCCCTTTGTTCTTTAAGTCAGGAAAGTATGTAGGGAGCACAAGAGGCTGATTTAAGTGAAACTCTGACATCCTGAGTAAGAACTTGGTGTGTGTGCAGAGGACCACCTTGTCTCTGTGGAAAACAGTATATGGGGGATCCGTGACCACAGCATGAATTTCACAAACTCAGCAGGCAAAGGTGATGGCCACTAGGAAAGCCAGCTTCTAAAAACTTCGGCTTGCAAGTTGCCATGGGCTTGAAACGCCTCCAGGTGAGCATGTCCAAGACCAGATTGATATTGTAGGTAATTACAGGTTTCCTGACCGGAGGCCTGGTGCGTAGGATGCCCTTAAGGAACTTCTTAAAATGCGGCAGTTGAGTCAAGTAAAGTAAAGAGTACCGACAGGCTCAGGGTATGCCGAAAAAGCACACTAATGGACCTTGACTGTGAAGTACTGAAGACCAGCATCAGAAAGGTCCAATGAATACTCCAAAACCTTATCAGATGGAAGCCAGAAGGGGGTCAACGTGGGATCAGAACACCAGACTGAAAATCGCTTCCACTAGGCTGTTTAAGTCTTTTTGATAGAAGGGTTACAGGCTGCCAAGAGCATCTCAGAGACTCTCTGAGACACCTTGTACCTGTTCACATCTACTTCTTCAGGAGCAAAGCCTAAAGATGAAAGGAGCACAGCCTGGGATGAACCAAGAGGCCCTGAGTCAGCAGGTCCATCCAGAGGGGAAGGGCCTGTGGCATGCTGACTGTTTAACAGAGGAAACCAGGTCTGCTGAGGCCAACAAGAGGCATCACCTCGCCCCATGTGCCTCCAACTTGAGCAGTGCCCTTGGAACTAGAGAGACTGGTGGAAATGCATACAGAAACAGATTTGTTCACTGTAGCCTGAATGCATCCTGACAGAAATGAGGGTTACTCACCTGTAAAGTACAGTTACATAAGAACTTACCGTAATGGTAGATCTTTGAGAGGATCTCCTACATGAGGCCACATATATGGAAATGTAGCTGCCAGGCACTAGGACCACACAGAAACTTTTTTTGCTAGCAGTCTTCCAGGGGCCGTCCACGATGACACTGTATGCCAACGTCCTTCCCAAATAAATGTGGGCAGGCCCACGCCCTCCTCACTTCCCAAGCCAGAGACCATATACAGAGGACATCCTCTTGGGGAACTGAAGGAGAGCTAGAGGGTCATGCCACTAAGCAAGGTAAAACAGAAGGTAGACACCATCCTGGAGAGGAAAACAGGACAGAGAAGCTCTGATACCTAGGGGGAAGGAGGGTGGGACAGCATGGCCTGATGAAAGAGATCCTCTTGAAGATCTGCTGTTATGGTAAGTTCTTATGTCACTGTACTGTCTTACTTAGCGGGCATCTCTTTCATCAGGCCACACCTGTAGAATAAGTCCCAAGCAGTATGGACAGAGATAGAGAGTCTGGGCAGTTGCAGGCTATAGACCTAGGACGGGAAGCCTTGAAGTGCAGCCAGGCTGGAGCCTGCCCTCCTTCTAGAGGTAACATCCAGAATATATTTATTTATTTAAGAGTTTCACCAGGAAGGAATACTGAGCAGAGTACCGCTCGATTCCAGATGCGTCCGGGGGGGGGGATGTATACAGTATCAGATAGTTCACAGTATCTACAGTACATTGCAACAACAACACAGGTATTATAAGAAACAAAATTACAACACATGCACAATAAAAGAAAATGATATACCTACCGTAATTCTTGATTTTCACTTGTATCTTAACCATTCATTACTGCTTGGGTTAGTGCTGGAGGTGCGCGCCCGCTATGGGAGATTTTTTTTTTTTTTTGAGTCAGCTCAATGGCGCCACTTCACGAGCAACGCAGCAAGCGCCAGCGCAAGGCCGGCGGCAGGTGCTGCAGACTCCTCCTTCATCTCAGTTCTGCTAGCCGGAGAGGCAAAATAAAGGGTAAAGGAAAAAAAGGGAGAGCGAGGCAAGAGAGCTGAGGGACAGAAAAAGGAAAGGATAGAAACTGAAGAGCTGGTAGAGGACAGACAGAAGAGGAAGAATACCTACCCTAAGGGACTGCTGGGCCTCCCTTCTGGGGTGGCTCTAAGGGAGGAACAGATAAAGAGAAAAGGAAGAAGAAGAAGAAAAAAGAGAAGAAAAAGAAGGGATGCTGAGAGGGGAGAACACTGCCCATAGATACACTGGTTGAGAGGGTTATAAGCTCGGAACCAAAAACAGGGGAGCAAGAATCCCTCCTGATAGGACTGAGAGAAGGTTCAATTGAACCGCTTGTATCGATTGGACACAAAGGGCAGATTCTCTAACTTCTCATCATCCCAACCCCCTACAGTCTAGCTGAGAGCTCACAGACTGCCCAGACAGAAATCTGTTCTGGAAGGAGAGCGCCCAACTATGAGGGGGATAAGCCCCTTAGCACCTTGTTAAGTGTTAACACTGAAGTGTGTGGGTAGGGGTTAGGCCCTACAAAAGGCAGCTTTGTATGAAGGATACAGTGAGAACTCAGTCAGACTCCCTGAAGGCAAGGCAAGGACAACAGTTCAAGGTTAAGAAGTGCAGAAGCACCAATCAGAAGAAGCCGACAATTAAATAATGCCTGCCAGAGGGAACCCGAAATTTGAGGATGAGCCACAGAGGGACGGTCTCTTCAGCTGTGAACTGAACAATGTGGCTAAGAAGCCAAGAGGTCACCCTTAGGGGCAGTCAGAAAGAGTTCCCTCAGGATGGGAAAAGTCCTACTCAGTCCCCTTTACCTTGAGGAAAAAGGGATCCGCCCAGAGAAGAACGGAAATCAGGATAGTTTTTTTTGCTTTTTTTTGGCATGAAGGCCAAAGAGGAAGGGAAAGGAACAAGAAGGGAAGGGGATACGGCGCAGTAGGATGCCAGTGAGGGGAAGGTGGGCGAGTATCAATAATGAATGGTGAAGATACAAGAGAAGATCAAGAATTACGGCAGGTATGTAATTTTCACATCATCCCTTGTCAATCTTCACCATTCATTACTGCTTGGGTGAGTACCAAGCTCCCCCCCCAAGGGGGGGATAAATGGAACCCTGAGGGAACAAGACCCCCAGCCTCCTGCTGGTGGGGAACAGGAGGGGAAGACCCTGGGCTAATCAGGTGAGAAGCCTATGGTGGAGGAGTGCTAGGAGGTGTTCCCCCGAGGACGCCCCTGCAGAAGCCTCCTAGCCCTGGAGGAAAAAAGACGCAGAGCGAATCACCCTACGCCGGGCCAGGGGTGACAACCTTGATAGATGAAGCCATGCCGTCTGTCTAATACAGATCGCTGTCCCTGCAAGCCTGGAAGCCACCTCACTGGCGTCGTAAGATGCCCTTGCTTGGTGTCTTACCAGCTCCAGGCCTATAGCAGAGAGGGCAATAGCTTGTCTGGATTGCTCCGCATCAGGCATTGATGCTAAGACTTGGGAGAGCATCAACCACAAATGCCTACTGTAGGCAGCATGGTGAGCCTCATGTGATGCAATGCATAACATCGCACGAGAGGAAGAGAAAACTCTTCGCCCCCAACGGTCAAACTGTAGGGAATCTGAGTCTGGTGGGCGGTCGTGCGCCAGGCGGCGGCGCCTGGAGGAGTTTCTAGGTATGCCAATCCCAAAGGCGGGTTGGGGAGAGTACCTAGAGACTCCAATGTGGCACAATACCTTCTTCTGCAGTCTGCCGGGGCTGGAGAAGAGGCGGCTGGCCACTGCCAGGAACGGATAGGCGCCTCCTGGAAGGGAATAGGCCAGGACAGTATCACCAAATGCTGGGCACTGAATTCACACGTCTGCCATTCGGTATTGTCTTGTCTAACAAAAGAGATGCGAAGATCCCTCACCATCACCAAAATGGTGCAGGGACTGCATCAGAAGACATATGAGGACAGATTAACGGAGCTCAATATGTATACCCTTGAGCAAAGGAGGGAGAGAGGTGATATGATCGAGGCATTCAAACACCTTAAGGGCATAAACAAGGTGAAAGAGTCTAACATGTTTAAATATAAGAAAAATAGCAGGACAAGAGGACACAGCATGAGATTAGAGGGAGGCCGATTAAGAGGAATGTGAGGAATTCTTTTCACAGAAAGGGTGGTAGGACGATGGAATGGCTTACCACAAGAAGTGGTGGCTATGAATACAGTGCAGGGCTTCAAACATGCATGGGATAGGCATAAGGGAGCAATACAAATGACTATGAATAGATAGGTCACTGACAAAGGCCAATGGCACATTTATAAGGTAGAAAAAGAAATGGGCAGACTGGATGGGCCTTGAGGTCCTTATCTGCCGTCAACTTCTATGTTTCTATGTATCCTCGAAAAGAATCGCTGATATTCGGTGAAATCAGCATTGAAGTAGAGATGAGCAGTGGGCTCCTCTCCCTCTGAGGAGGAGGGAGACGAGAATGATGGAGAGCTCGAATGTCCAGAGGACTCCTGCAGCGATACACCCACTCATGCATATATCTAACGTATGAGGGGAAGGCCACCGTAGAGCCTCTGAATGTCTCCCAGAATAACATGCCCGTAGGACCGACATGGCCTGGGAGAGAGAGGGGTGGCTGCAGAGGAATGGGAAAGGGGCATCTACGGCGAGGCATCTGTCCTCTGCTGAGGCTCTGAAATCTGGAAAACGGAGCCCGAGCTGGCGGGATACTGGACAACAAACCAGTTCGCAGAACGGAACCCTGGGGATGCGAAGCCTGGAAGAGCCTAGTGTGGGATATTCCCCTGTGATGAACCTGGGGCTGCATGGGTCCAGAAGGACAGCCCACAGCAACGCCACCAGAAGGGTCCCTGGAGCTCGAGAGGGAAAGATGGGGCCCAGCGCTATGGCTCCTACCCGCCCCCCCCCCGGTGAAGACCGAGGTGCCTCAACCCGGTCTCTCAACCCCCCGGACTCCGAGAATGCCTCCTCCTCGACCCCAGTGACACCCCACCCCGAGGAGGTGCAGCAGCACTGGGATCGGCAGCTGCCACAACCCCCCCTCAGGAGGGAGAGCCCCTCCCTCTGCCTCCACACCATCCCCCTCCAGGGACCCCAGACCACCCCCAGCCTGGGAGGCCTCAGAAGAGGACAGCAGAGGAGACAGAGGAATAGGCGCGCTGGGCCGCCTAGCACCTCGTCTCACTGGAGACCCTGACTCTGAAGAGTCAGGGTGCCAGGATGGGTCCACATCTGAATCATCCTCTGAGGAGGAGGAAGAGACCAGCTGGACCACAATACTGGCCACCCCGGGGGTCTCCAGTGAAATGGCACCGCGAATGGCGCCAGTGCCAGCGGCAGCGCCGGACAATCCCAGACCATCTGCAACTCCCTAACCCGGCCCTGACTCCCCAACGGTCCCGGTCAGACCCATGGCACTGCCCTCGATGCTGGGACCCGACTCAGCACCGCTAGAAGAGCCGACTGGGCCCACAGCACCGTGGGCGGCACCAAGAGGCAACACGGTGCCACGAACGGTGCCGCCTCGATCACCGGCGCCGCGAGCAGCACCGGGATCCGAAACGGCGCCGGAAGGCGGCGTTGAGGGTCCACCGATCCCGGCCCAGCAGACCTGGGCCTCGACACTGGGGGGAGCCTGCACCTCCACGCAGGTGACTGCTGAGGCGGTGTCTCCACCGCAGCCCAGGGAAGGACCCCGGTGTTCCTCCGACACCGCGAAAGAGGCCTCCTCTTCGGCAAGAGAAGATGAGGCCTCCTCCTCCTCTCCAGACCGTACAGGCCTGAGAGAGGACCCGGAGGAAGAGTCTAGAGACCTTACCTCGGAATCCCTGGAGCGGCGCCGTCCCCAGGTCGGCGGAGCCTTGCCGATCTTGAATGCGCGGACTTCCAGGACATGACAGTCCATCGAAAAACAAGCATCGCACGCATCCATATTATGGTTGGGTCCCAGGCAACGAAGGCAAACATCATGCCAGTCCGTGGCGGAAAAATGCCAGCCACAGGAGCACCGACGCATAGGGGCGGGGCCCGCCTTTAGAACTGGCGTTTGCCCTAAACCTGACATGATGCGAAACAATTAAAAAAACAGCACAGCTCTCTGCGTCGAATAATACAGAAAAAACAGAACAGTCTTACCAGTGACGACGTCGAGAAAAAAGCAGGATGAAGGAGAAGTCTGTGAAGACGGCGTCGACAACAACAACTAGGCCTAGTGGTGTACTATTAACTCTACTGCGCAGCAGGTGCAGCCTCGACAGCGGGAGAAACAGAACTGAGATGAAGGAGGAGTCTACGGCACCTAACGGCCACCCCTTGCACATGACGCAGCCTGTCGCTCTCATGGGTGGCACCGTTGGAGCCGACTCAAAGAAAAAAAAAATCTCCCGTAGCGGGTGCGCGCCTCCGGCACTAACCCAAGCAGTAATGAATGGTGAAGATTGACAAGGGAAGATCATCGGTGATGGGGAAAGCAGTTGGTACACAGAGTGCGGTACTAAGTTAACTAGCTAGCAAGTCTCGAGTTCTGCAACTCAACTATGTCGTAAGTGCCTATATGAACTTGATGGTCGCACCCTTAGAATACAGGAAGAATATAATGGTAATGGGGTGAGTGTAGGCCTGCGTATACCAGGGAGTACACTGGGGGCCTGGGAAGGCACTTAGGGCGTCAAGTGTGAGAAGTGGGATATATGGTATTGCAGTGGGACTTTCGGCAGGAGCAGGTGAGGGGGAAAAGCACCTTGAGGAGCAGGTTACGCTGCTGTGAGTTATCTGTATGCCTAATGCCCGCCGGTAGGGAGTTCCATGGCTTAGGCATGCGATAATTGAAGGCGGCCTGCCCTTTGGCTGTGGACATGTGTGGGACATGTAGAAGCTGGGACTCAGTGTTCCTGAGAGAGTACACTGAGGGGGGTTGAGCTTGGAGGGCGGACTTGAGGTAGGGGGAAGGTCTGAGCCCAGAATTTTGCAGTTAGCCTTGCGCCGTAGAGCTGTCCCCGATTCTGGAGTGAAGGCAGGTCTACAGCCTTGTAGAGGTCGCAGTGGTGCATAGAGGGAGGGCAGTCTAGGGCGAACCGGCAGAAGGAGTGGAAGAGAGGGTCGAGTTTTGCTAGGATGGATTTGGGAACGGTGCTGTATACTACGTCTCCAAAGTCAAGTATCGGGAGGATCATTTTCTGTAGGATAGCCTTGTGGGTTTCCAAAGGGATGCAGCCCCTGTTTTCATATAAGGCACCAAGCTTAGGGTGCAATTTCTTGTGGATTGAGTTGATGTGTCCTGAGAAGTCGAGGTGCTGGTCGAGCCAGACCCCAAGGTACCGGAAGGAGGTGCAGGCCACCAATGGTGTCCCACGTATGGTGTGGAAAGACAGGGAGACGGGCGAGTCTCTGCCTGGTACCGAAGGTTAGGGAGATGGTTTTTGGGGATTTAGGAAGAGCTGGTTAGAGCGAAACCATTGCTGGACAGCGGTGAAGTTGTCCTGAATTCTGGAGGCCACTTCAGCGTGGGAGGGACCTGACATATATAGTGCCGTGTCGTCTGCGTACATGTGTATGGATGTGTGTTCACATACCGAGGGCAGGTCATTCATGAATATGGAGAACAGGACCGGGCCGAGCCTTGGGGGACACCCATAATTGCAGGGAGGGGTAGTGTTTAGTGACAGTATAGACAGTACTCCAAGTAGCAGCAGCACAGATTTCTGCAGCTGACACATTCCTGAAACAGGCAATGGAGGTGGCCATGCGTCTGGTGGAATGTACACTAATAACCCCAGGAAGTTCCTTACCTTACTTCCTGTAACAAAAAGTAATACAGTTGGCCAACCATTTGGACAGGCACTGTTTAGAGACAGGAATACCCTCTATCCCAGGGGCAAAGGAAACAAACAGCTGCAAGGACTCTCTGCAATCTCTTCTACAGTGCATGTAATATCTGAGTATTCTATGTACATCTAAAGTATGGAGCCATGCTCCGCCTGGATTAGCATGCTCCAGGAAATAAACCGGGTAGGTTAATGGTTTGATTTAGAGTAAACTCGGGCACTACATTCGGCAAAAACTTAGGACTGGTACGCAAAGACACCCTGTCTTTGTGAAAAAGCAAATAAGGAGGTTCACGCATTACAGCCTGAAGCTCAGAAATCCTATGAGCACAAGTAATGGCAACTAAAAATAATGCTTTCCACAACAGAAAGCGTAGCTCACAATTTGTGGCCGGCTCATAAGCAGCCAAAGTTTCTCCAACACAAAATTTGAGCCCCAAGGTGGGACTGGATTACAGAGGGGAGGCTTCAAATGGAGAATGCCTCTCAAAAACATATGGGACACCTCCAGTTCTTCCACCATACAGCCCTCAGTGGGCACACGGAAAGCTGAAATGGCAGATCACTGTATCTTGATAAATGAGTTTTGCAGTCCAGCCTCAGAAGGAGATGAGCAAGTACTCTAGAATCTGATTCACTGGGCAAGAGAAAGCATCCAAATGATGGGAAGCAGCCCATAGAGCAAAGCGCTTCCATGTCATGGGCTAAATGGCCCTGGTGGAGGGTTTCCTAGCAGCCAACAGATATCCGCCACCTTTGGGATACCCCAAACCTAGCCATGTCTATGTCCTCAGGAATCAAGCATGAAGGTGGAGTGACTTGAGGTCCAGATGGAACTGGGTGCCCTACTCCTGAGAGAGCAGGCCTTTGCATTAGGGCAGCGGGAGGTTCCACTGCTAGTTGCTGCAGTAAGGAAACCAGATCTGATGAGATCAGAAGGGGAGCAATGAGTATCAGAGTTGTTCCTTCCATCTGAAGCTTGATTAACACTTTCTGAATAAGAAGGAAGGGGAGGAAAGACATACAGGAACTTCCCTTTCCAAGAGAAGGATAATGTGTCTCGTCAGAAGACTCCAGGTCCTGGACTTAGCGTACAGAAAGAAAAAATCTCACAGTAGTAATCTTCTTTCTTCTAAGGTGTCCTTTAGCATCAGTAACAATGTGCAGTTAGCTGACTAGGTTAAACTGCCTCGGAGGTGGAGATTATGATAATGAATCTAATGAATTAGCCAATTAGGAAAGAACTTGAGGGTGTGCTGAGAAGAGCCTGCCTGTAAGGCACCAGAATTTTTTCGAGGCTAGATTGGGAACATGCCCATTCAAAATGTGACAAACAGGGTTTAAAAATCATGCAACAGCATGAACAACAAATAAAGAAAAAAACAAACTTTACTGTAAATTTAACCCTAAGTTTAACACACAAATTTGGCAGAAATAGAAGCAGAGTACTCTTCAGTAAGGCTTCTAGGGGAGGATGGGTGGGAGCTTACTGATGCTAAAGGATACCTTGGAAGAAAGAAGATTACTGTGCACTCAGACAGCTGGTTCTGATTAATCTACGATTTTTGTAATATAAAAATGTGTTATAGAATGTCTCTCATGAGACATGCTGAAACAGCCTGTGGAATGACACCCCCTCCCAGGTTTTAGCTACAAGGTGTTACCTGGAAGGCCAGGAGATAATTACAGGCTAGAAGAGACTAAATTAAGGATATCCTATTTATCTATCTTATTTGGAGCTTGCCAGCTGCTAGGGTGGAAAATCATAAACCTTTATAACGTTTAGAGGAAGAGAGCAGGTTATGACGCTTTAGAGCGAAGTCATAAAAGATTCTTTGATGTGTCCTGGGAAGAAGAGCTACTTGAGAGCAAAGAGGGGATGTTATTTAAAGAAAGTCATGTGGGGACATAAGTATTGCTGAGGTCACCTTTATTGATTTACCTCCTGCTGGATAGACATCCTGATTGTATAATTTTTAATAAACAGAGGAGGAGCCGAGTGACATCATGGAAAAGGCAGGCTCAAGACAGTGTTTTAATTGTGCTGTGAGTGGCCTGTAAAGACTCGCATTTTTGGACTCTCTTGACAACAACATCTGTTTATCAGCACTATTAGAAGAGATACATTAGATATATAAGTTTAATTGTCTGGTGGTAGGAATTCTGCACTTTTTTTAACCCTTGTTCTTTTAAATGATTGTATGTTTTTGTGATATATGGTTCTATATTTACATTTTTTAATCTATTTTTAAGTAAACCTCTACTTTAGAGACTACTTGGTGTGCCTTTGAAATTCTTTTTCTTGACAAGTGAAGCATACATGGTTAAAGTTGACACTGTACGAAGCTTACTGGTTTTACCAAACTGGGAAAAGGTAAGAGTTTATTCTGAGGTCTTTAACAGAGTTTTTAAGGGTTCATTTTGTACGCCTGGTTAGGTGTCCGTAGGCAAAAGATATCTGCCCCCCCCCGAAGAGCAGAATTATCTGAGCCTGTACATTGGGTATGCTAGCAAGAGGTTCACAGTTTGAATCCCTCCAGAACTTGAGACCAAAGTTTGATTTGAACCCACGAAACAGACCGGAGGGTTACCCAGTTCTGTTAACTATTCACAAGACTGCACTCGGAGGTTGGCACTGTGGGAGCAGAGGGCCTGACCTGCTGAGTGGGTTTGTGACAATTACTACAGTGAGTAATTTTTTCTTCTCATCCCATAAGTCTTTTAGCATCAGTAACAATGTACAGACTACAAAGCAGTACAGTTGGGAGGTGGGTACAGAACCTACTTAGGGAAAAGGCTCTGCAGAACCGCCCTGCCAAATTTGGCATCAGATCTAGACTGTACATCCAAGCAGTAATGTTTTGTGAATGTGTGTAGTCTTTCAAGTAGCTGCTTTACAGACATTCAGAAAGGGAATGTCCCTTGCAGCTGCCACAGAGGCAGCAGTGCCCCTAGTAGAACGGGCTCTGAGGCCCTCAGGAGGCTGCTTACCAGCCTTGTCATAAAACCGAATGCAAGAGACTATCCAGTGAGAGATAATTCTCTTGGTGGCTGGCCTTCCTCTACCTACCTCCCCATAGGTGAGGAATAAATGTGTGGAGGAGCCCGTAAACTGTTTGGTGTGATCCAAATAATAAGACAGGGCTCTCTTTACATCCAAACTGTGCAGTTTTCTCTCCCCAGGAGTGGATTTTTCAGTAAAGAAAACTGGTAAGGAAATGGACTGGTTAAGGTGGAACTCTGAGACAACCTTAGGTAAGAATTTTTTGTTAGTTCTGAGCTCTGTCTCGTCACTATGTGGGATAATGTAGTTGGGCTCAGTGGAAAGTGCTGCAGCTCTGAAATTCTCCTTGCAGAGGTGATGGCTACTAAAAAGACAATTTTTCAAGAGACATATTTCAGATGAGCCATAGCCATGGGTTCAAGGGTGGCTCCATGAGCTTGGCTATGCACAGGTTAAGATCCCAAGGAGGGACAGAATCCCTGATTGGGGGCTGAAGGTTTAGAAGGCCTTTAAAAAACAGTTTAAAAACAGGCAAGGATAAAACAGATTTTCCCTTTCCAACAGAAAGGTAGGCCAAAATTGCAGCTAGGTGAAGTTTCAAGGATGAGGCCTATAGACCCGAGGCCTGAAGGTACACTAAATAGTCTGAAAGATTAGAGACTGATGCTCTGAGAGGAGTGATATGTTTCCCCTTGCAACAGATGGAAAATCTTTTCTATTCAGCTGCATAAGTCTTTTTAGTGCTGGGATTTTTGGCCATCCTTAGGATTCTCAATACTTGTTCGGAATACTGAGTGGCAGGGAACGCTAGCTCTTCAAGAGACAAGCTTGACATCATGTATTGCTAATAAGAGCCTGAATGTGAACCTGATTCTACCCCTGTAAACTGTTTCTAATGTATATTTGTGTAACTATTTTAACTACTGTATATAATGCTAGTATGTGTCTTTATCTGTAACTAATTCCGGGTCGCCCCTGAAAAAGGGATCTCTGGTCTCAGTGGGCTTACCTGATTACCAAAATCCAAATAAATAAATAAATAAGCTCTAAGGTTATTTATTTATTTATTTAAGCGTTAAACCAGGAAGGCATGCTGAGCATTCTACTGCTCGTTTCCAGATGTGTCCTGGGGGAAAAGGGGTACAGATACATAGTTGAAAGACAGACATATAATACAATTGTGGTTACATAAAAGAATAACCGCTAGCACAATAGGTCCAGGTTTAAATACAAAAGGATTTGAGATAAAAGAGTACAGGCATAAACTAGAATCAGTACCATATAATATAGTGAAACAGGTGGGACATACTGAAATGAGAGCCCAGCTTGGATGCATGGCCTTACCAGTTTGTGACCCACAAGCTGACTAGACGCATGAGCAGGTAGCTGAGAAATGTGATTTGAGCATGGCGTTAAGGGGCGGGAGGGAAGAGAAGTGGCGAATGTTTGCTGGGAGGGAATTCCACAACAGTGGTAGGCGGTAGCTGGCAGCCACTTGACCTGCAGCAGTGGACCTATGTGGGACAGCTAGGGACCGAGAGTCAAGAGTTTCTGAGGGAGTGTGCTGGGGTTGACAAGGGCAGTGGTGAGGTAGGAGGGGAGCAGCTGGGACCAATATTTGGCTGTGAACTTAGCACAGTGGGACAGTCTTGAGTTGTCTAGAGAGGGGAGGTTCGAAGACTGGTAAAGGGTACAGTGGTGTGTGGAATATGGACAATTCAGGACAAAGCGACAGAAAGAATGGAAAAGAGGGTCCAGTCTGGCTAGGGTGGACTTAGGACCGGCACTGCAGACTATGTCCCCGTAGTCGAAGACAGGGAGGATCATTTTCTGCACAATGGCCCTGAGGGCAGAGACAGGGATGCAGTCCTGGTTGAGGTAAAGTGCCCTGAGCCTGGGGTGCAGCTTTTTTATTCTAGAATGAACATAGGCAGAGAAGTTGAGGTGCTAGTCCAGCCAGACCCCAGACTCCAGGGGTGTTCCATCAGGGTGTGGAATGTGATCGGGGAAGGGAGCCTCGACAGTCTCTGCCTAGTGCCAAAGGTTACTGAGACTGTTTTCTTGGCATTGAGGAGGAGTTCATTGGAGTAAAGCCAGTGCTGGACCGCTATAAAGTCTTGCTGTAACCTAGTCGTAACCTCTGAGACCAAGGGGCCAGATGTATACAGCACAGTGTCGTCCGCATACATGTGGATTGAGGTGTGTGGGTAGGCAGAAGGCAGGTCAGCTCAGAAAGATGGAGAACAGGAGGGCCAAGGACAGAGCTCATGTACCCCTGTGGTGACTGGGAGGGGCTGAGATGGGAGGAATTGATTCTGATGGATTGGGACCCGCCTGTAAGGTACAAGGAACCAGGCTACATGCAGAGCTGGATAGGCCAAGCGCCGACAAGTTTGGACAGGAGGAGGGGTGTGAGACAGTGTCAAATGCCTTGGCCAATTGATGAAAATGGCAGCAGTGATTGACCAGCATCCATCCCAGTGAGGATGGAATCAGTGAGCCTGGGAAGGGAAGCAGGTGGGAGGGATTTCAAAGCCAGACTGGTAGGGGATGAAAAAGGAGGAGGAATCCAGAAAGGGTGATAGACGAGAGAGTACTAATCGTTCTTGCAGCTTTGCCAGAATAGGTAGAAGGGAGATGGGTCGGTAGTTGCTTGGGTTTGAGGCATCCCCGCCCTTAGGAAGGAGGATTACAGTGGCAAGTTTCCATTCAGAGAGTACCTCAGCAAGGGAGAATGACAGGTTTAAAAGGGAGGCCAGGGGTTTGGCTATGGCGGGGGCCGAGAGGAAGAGCATCTTGGAATCCAGCCAATTGGGGCATTTGCCCTTCCTAGGATTAAGGGAAATGAGTGCCTCATAGACCTCATCAAGAGTGACCTGTACGAAGGAGAAGGGGTGAGCTGGTATAGTGGTACTGACTGTGGTGGTGGGGGTGATGTACTGTGCAGGGTGAAGTAAGGACTGGGGAGTGATATTTTTATTTGTGAATGAAGGGACTGCAGGGCTGGATAAGTCACTTCCAGTTGAGGCAGAGGCAAAGGCAGGAGAGTGACTGAGAGGAAGCCAAATAGGCTTGCTGCAAGAGAGGGCTAGCAGGAGAGGATACCAAGGTTGCCTTGGCCAAACTGGTGCCACCAGGATCATTGTTGCTGATTGATTCCTGAGTTTCAGAAGTACCCTGAAAATCAGAGGAAATGGAGGGAAGGCATATAGGAACTTCCCTGACCAATCCAGAGAGAGGGCATCTGCTGGGAGGGTTCCCAAGGCAGGAAGCCTGCAGCAGTACAAAGGAAGCTGATGGTTGAGGTGAGAGGCAAACAGATCCACTTCTGGAGTGCCCCACCTTCTGAAGACTGTGGCAAGGATCTGTTTGTTCAAAGTCCATTTTTTGTGCCCTTGACTGATGCTGCTGAGGGCATCTGCCAATGTATTGTCCTTGCCCGGTAGGTGTACAGCTGTCAGACTGATATCTAGGGAGTAGGCCAGGGACCAGATTCTCATGGCCTCTGTGCACAGCACACTCAACATCATGCTACTTTGCTTGTTTATGTAAAACATAGCAGTGGTATTGTCTGTTCTGATCTGCACTGTATGACCCTCGACTTGTGAAGCAAAGGCCTTCAGTGCTAGGTAGACAGCTCTGAGTTCTAGAAGGTTGATGTGGCATGCTGACTCCTTTGGGGTCCATGTACCACTGACCGAAGAGCTGTCCAGATGAGCTCCCCACCCCAGTAGAGATGCATCTGTGCTAATGATCTTTGTGGGTGAGGGAGCTTGGAATATCCTCTTGATCTGATCCTCTAGAGTAGACTCCTGGGAGGGAAGGTCTAGGGTGTCCATCATGTGTTGCAGAAAAGTCAGCATAGAGGAGAGGTATTCTCTTGATCTGATGGAGAGGCTCCAAAATGTGGATCAGGGGAAACGTCATGTTCTAGGTTCCCCTCTGAATCATCATCAGGGTCATTTCCATAGTAATTATCATAATCCTCACCAGTATAGGTCCCTGCCTCCGAGGGAGCTGAACTAGGAGGTTGCCTGGGCAAGGCAGGAGTAAATATGGATCCCATGCCCTGAAGAGTTTGATACAGATGCCAGGCTTTAGCCATCTCTTCCACAGGCAATAGGTCTCCTTGAATATCTGGGAGGTCCTCCTCCTCAGATTCTGTGTGTTTTGTTTTCTCTGTATGTTTTTTAGCCACTGATACCTCACCTTTGTTTGAACTGGGAGGGGCAGTGGTATACTTTTCTTTGTAAGGTTTTTTGGAAGGCACTTCATTAGTGACCTTATCAGTTTTTCTTTTATTTGTAGGCACCTCATCAGGACCTTTTGAAGGCTTTGGTTTACCAGGCACTTCATCAGTACCTTTCCTTTATTTTTCTCATTTGAAGGCACTCCATCAGCACCTTTATTATTATTTCTATGTTTTTAAGATGCTTCATCAGCACCTTGAACTCTCTTTCCATTTTTAGAAGGCCCTTCATCGGTAGCCCTGGGTCTTTGTTTAGGTACAGAGGAAGACCCTTCTTCAGCCATAATTCTTAATCTTTTAGCTCTATTTCTTAAAGTTTTGGGGCAAAATTTAGAGCAAAGAGCACAAAAATGATCTGGACCCAAACACTTCAAGCACAGGTCGTAGGTATCAGCTTTAGCCACTATCCTGTGGCACTTCAAACAATTTTTAAAACCTGTGGGTCCAGTCCTCTTTTTAGGAGTTTCTGACATGCCAGAAACTAACAAAACCCCTGAAAAAATGAAGCCAAATAAGGCAAGGTAAAGGAATGCGGTCGGTTCCCTCACGGAAAAGAACCACGACTTTTAGAAGTAAAACTAGGAAGAAATAAAGAAAAAAGTCAGTCTCCACTGAAAAAAGGGAACCGCGATTTAAATATTAAAAGGAACTGTTGAAAAACACAAACGCGGTAAAGTTTTTATTCAGAAAATATAGGAGGGAACCGCGGATCCTGAAGAAAAATGCGGTTCCCGGGAACTGTGAAAAAGTGATTCAAAACACTCAGCACACTAAGAAATAAACAAAGAAGTAAAAGCTATAGCTACCAACAATGGCAAAAGGCTTTTTCTTTGCCAAAAGAGAGAGAGCACCCCAGAGGCAGTGTTACTCAGTTAGCGGAGAAAAAATGCTGGTGCCTTCCAGACAGGCTGTCCTCAGCACACCCTCAAGCTCTTTCCTGATTGGCTAATTAATTAGATTCATTATCATAATCTCCACCTCTGAGGCAGTTCAACTTAGTCAGCTAACTGCACATTGTTACTGATGCTAACCAACTCCTGGGGTGAGAAAGCGGCAGTTCTGCACTGAGTGGGTACACATTGCTTCTTTCTCTGCCTATAAGCCGTTCCAGGCGGGGCACAGTATGGAGATGACACTAGTAAGGGTGCTTAATGATCTCCTGATGGCGAGGGACAGAAGAGCCCGTGCCATCTTGGTTCTCCTGGAGCTCTTGGCGGCATTTGACACTGTGGATCATGAGGTGCTGCTTGACCACCTGTGGTTCTGGTGTGGCCTGTCCGGTACTGTTACCCGCTGGTTCAGGTCATACCTGACAGACAGAGTACAGAGGGTGAAAATGGGAATTATCTCATCGAACCCAAAGCCTCTGTGCTGTGGGGTTCCGCAGGATTCGGTCTTGTCAACCTTATTGTTCACGGTGTACATGCTCCCACTGGGGGACATTATTAGGTGGTATGGGCTGGGTTTTCACTGCTGTGCAGATGATACCCAGCTGTACCCATCCTGTGCACCCAAAAATAAGTTGTCAGATTCTGTATTTAACAGCTGCCTTGCGGAAATCCAGTCTTAAGGCTTAAGCTTAACCCAGACAAGACTGAGGTACTGGTTGTGGATCCGGGTCACCAGGGAGGTGGGGGTCACCTCCCTGGCTTAGTGTTAGGGGGTGTTCCCCATGTCCCCACTAGTCAGGTGAAGGATTTAGACGTGATCCTAGATGAAGCCTGACACTTGATGCTTAGGTGTCAGCCGTGGTCAAAAGTGGTTTCTATCATCTTAGGAACATTGCCCGAATCCGAGCCCTGATTCCCCCGGAGGACCTGACCACGCTGGAACATGCTTTCATCACTGCCAGGTTGGACTACTGCAATGCCCTGTACCTTGGGTTATCTGGGGGTAACCTTTGACGGCTGTAGTTAGTGCAGAATGTGGTGGCAAGACTTCTGACTGGGGTGAGGAGATGTGAACATATCATCCTGGTCCTCCGCAGACTGCACTGGCTGCCAGTCAGGTGGAGGGTTGTCTTCAAGATAGGGCTCCTTACCTTTAAGATCCTGCACGAAGGGGGCCCCGTTTAGCTGCAAGATCTCCTTGTTCCTTACAGACGGGCCGGGCACTCCATTCTACCGAGGGAGGCCTCTTGGAGTTCCCAGGGTGAGGTTACAGCATTCAGGTGATAGGGCATCTGCAGTGGCTGTGCCTACCCTGTGGAACTCCTTACCTGGCTATTTAAAGGAGGCCCTCTCGGTAGAAGCCTTTAAAAAAGAACAATAAAACATACCTGTTCCATCAGGCTTTTATTTACTGAATTATATGTATGAAGTTCAGATTGGTTTTATGTATCTGTATTTAGGATGGTTTTATTATTGTACTGTTTTGCTGTATGGCGCTCAGAGTCCCAGGAATTGGGTGCCTAATAAATAAAGATAGATATCTATCAATCAAACAGGTCCAACTCTAGATGACCCCACCTGTCAAACAGGTCTACTACAGAGGTCAGCAGCTCCCACATGTGTGTTCTGGACTGTGACCTGCTTAGCCAGTCTGACAGGATGTTTAGGACACCTGGAACATGGACCACCGACAGTTCTAGACCATGTTCTAGTGCCCAGTACCAAACCCTCATCGTTTCTCTGCATAGAGGGTATGAATGAGTCCCCCCTTGCTTGTTGATGTAGAGCATTATGCTGATGTTGTCCGTTTGCACCAGCAGAGGGCCCGGGAACATATAATTCTGGAAGGCTTGCAGGCCATACAAGACGGCTTTCATTTCTAGGACATTTATGTGGAGGGAACCTTCACTGAAGTCCACGTACCCTGGGTCTGGTGAGGCCCCAGATGTGTCCCCCAGCCCAACGTCCAGAGTGAGGATCTGATGAGGGAAAGGGGTCAGGAAGGGAACCCTTTTAAGCAAATTGGTGGGTTCCATCCACCACTGAAGCACCTTATTTTTTTTTTTTTTACTCTCTTTTATGCACCCAAGAGGCAGGGCCTCCCTCAGGGGCACCCACATGACGAGGGCCTCTCACTCCCTGCCTGAACCCTACCAGGAACTCCCCACCCGAACAGCCCAGTCCAGACCCAGTCCCCTGGGTAACCCCAGGGGAGGGTTTGCCCACCCTTGGTGACCTTACAGACTCAAGGGGCCATACCTGGCTGCTCGGGTTGGTGCCTTGGGGAGGATCCTGATTTGCGGGCCGGCACTGGGATGTGGGCCATGTCATTGGAGTCCCCATCATCTCCACTGTCCTCCAGGGGGAATTTACGTCCTTCCCACATCCCCCCGTGAGCGAAACATGCAATGACGTCTTGGTGCATGGCAACCCTGCCGACATCGTCGCGCTCACCCCACTGTTCCATGCCAGTTATCCTGCAGTACCCCCGATCTCCATCAGGGGTCACTGGGACACCGGACAGCCCTTGGCCCCCCCCACCCAGGAGAGGAGAGGAGAGCTGTCCTCCGGATGCTCTATCCTCTCCCTCCCCTGCCGACCCCTGGCAATCCGAGTTCGCTACCGAACCTGGGTTGCCGGTGTGGCGCGAAGTGTGGCGTCCAGTGCCTCAACCCTCAGCGCCACTGGGCCGGCTATGAAGCACCTTCTTGGCAGGCAAAGTTACTAGAACCCTTTTTTCTTGATTGTCAGTGCGCTGATCCCATTGGACTCTCAATGTCTACTGGGGAATATGCATATGCAGCTGTGCCGGGGAACTGTGACAATGGCTGTTGCCATCAAGCCCAGCAGTCTCAGGAATGTCCTGGCTGTGACATACCTGTGGCTGTAAAGCTCGTGGGCCTGTGCTATCAGGCGCTCTGCACTGTCAGAGAACCCTCCGAGGCCAGGCTGCAGGGCAATGGTGGCCTGCACCACTGCCTGCTGGTCAGAACCCCTAACCCTGGCCCCAGTAGTCACTGTCCGCTCCTCAGAGTGGGGCTGACTCTGGCCTGTCGAGGACACTACCACGGTGTCCACACCAGCAGCCAACTCCAGGGAGCCAGACTGCCTGTCTGACTCAGAGTCCGACTCCTCCTCTGAAGAGGTGGAGATTGAAGTCCTGTGCCAAACAGTGCACGGATGCCCGCTGCCATCCCCATTTAACAGGGCACCAGAACCAGAGACTGCACTAGAGTCGGTGCCAGTGCCCCCCTCCACACCGTGAACAGTGCCAGAAAAGGACACGGCTCCAACAAGGGCGGCAGCCTCGGAGACAGAGCCTGTCATGGCACCGTCCTGACCTACGGCGCCGCAAGTGGCGTCGAGACCGACAACGGCTCCGATTGCACTCTCAGTGCCGAGGCTGGAGACTCCCATGGCGCTGACCCGTCCCACGGTGCCGAGGACAGAGACAGCATCGACGACGGCCCTGACAGCGCTCCCGGCGCCGAGCTCCGAAGCTCCCACTGCGTCGTGTCCATGCTCGGAGCTGCGAATGGCTCCAGAACTGGACACGCGTCATGCTCAACCACGCGCCGGGTGAGAAACAGGGACAGTGCTGTAGAGCCTCCCATGGCGCCGACAGCACCACTGGCGCCGCAGCAACGGTGCCGAACGATGGACCGGCGCCGCTGCTGACGCCATCAGGGCCCAAGGCGCTGCGAACAGCGCCGAGGCCCAAGATGGCATCAACAGACGGCGTCAACCCAGGTCTTCCGAGCGCAGGTACAACACTGGCGGAGCCTTCGCCCCCGAAGGGGCAATTGCCAAGGTGGTGCCTCCCACCTGTCTCCCGGGGAAGGGGGGAACAGACCAGGCCTCCTGCACCGTGGAAGGGGCCTCTGCCACGACTAGGCTACAAGAGGCAGAGGACCCTCCCCTCGGTCAGTATAGAATCAGGAGGGGACCCAGGGGAAGGCAGAGAACCGACGAGCGGCTCCAGCGGTGTCGCCCGACCCTGAAAGTCGGTGGAGCTCGCCCCACTTTCCACGCTTGCTCTCGATGACCCCCGGTCCATGGAGAAACAGGCATCGCATGAATCCATTTCGTGAAGGGCCAAGGCACGCGAGGGCAACAGTCGCTGGTCGGGTGACGGAGTACCTACCGCTGCAAGGCACCGCTGTTGGGGGCGGTCCTGCCTTGGAAGCTTTTGCCCTCCCACCCAGACATGACCTACAAGAAAGAAACACCAAACAAGACTCGATGTCGCAAAATAAAATAAACAAGGAGCCGTCTTACCAGGCGACATCGAGTAGGCTAACAGAACCGGCAGGAAAAAGGGAGCCAATGGACTTCAGCACGGAGTCGAACAATACAGAGAAATTCGAACTGCGCAAGATTTGAGGTAGGCCTCTCAGAAGTTTCTTCAGCAAGCGTCCCACGAGGTGACCTTGATGGCGGGAGACGAAGAACTGGTGGGAGGGCAGAGTCGACAACACCCTAACGGCTAACCCACAATGCCACGAAAGGCGCCGCCTCGAGGGGCGGTCGATGGTGCGCCGACCACGCCCATCCGAAAAGAAAAAGCCCCAAGGGGTCATGACCTCCGCTGGCACCAAAGGTGATGAATGGTGAAGACTGACACAGATAAGATCTTTTCATTACCAGCGGCATGGATATGGTGCACTACCTACACTCTGGCAGACTCCTAACAGTTCTCTGGGAGGAGGAGGCAAGAAGCACATCCCTACTTGGCAAATAATGACTGGAGAACCAATGTCCCAAAACCAACATTCCAGCGTAACTCAAGGTTGATGTGGTAATAGGAAATGGAGGTGTGTGTTGACTTCCAAGCAGTAGCCCTGCAGAGCTTGACAGGGATATCCCTGGAAGCAGCCACCGAGGCAGCAGTATGTCTAGTGGAATGAGCCCTTGGCCCTACAGAAGACTTCCTACCAGCCAACCTATAACAGAGGTCAATGCAAGAGACAATCCACATGCAATCGTCTGCTTAGCTGCCTGGTCTGCCAGGTACAGCTTCAGCATACGTCACAAACAGCTGGTGAACCGTTCCCTGAACTCCAGCCATGCGCTCCTTACGAGCGGTTACCTCAGGTCCGAGTGGAGACTGTGTTCGGCCTCTGAGGATGGATTGGTGAAGTACACCAGGAGGTCAATCACCTGATTAAGGTGAAATTCCAACATAACTTTCAGGAGGAACTTCAGGTGGGGGCAGAGGATGATCTTATCCTTGTGGAAAACCAAATGCAGAGACTCCACCGAGAGTGCATGGAGCTTACTGATCCTTCTGGTGGAGGTGACAGTCACCAAAAAGGAAATCTTCCATGATAAGTGTGACATTTCACACCTGTGAATTGGTTCAGACAGCTTGCCCATGAGAACTGCTTGCACCAGCAACAAGTCTCAAGGTGGTGGTGGTGGATCACACACCGGTGGGGACGGGTGGCAAAGGCCTTTAAAAAGAACACCCACCCACCTTCTCCTGCACCACCATCAGCATACCAGCACACACCAGGTATGCAGAGATGGCTAGCAAATGCAGGAGACCGTTCAATAGTGTAACAGTGGATCCACAGCATAAAAAACAGAGTTCAGTAGCAGTAGCTAGTCTCAGCACTCACTCCATATAACAAGGTGAAGTCAAACATTCTTCCTTATGTTTCAACTTTATTCAAGGTTTGAGTCAAGTAAAAAACTCACCCCACACTCTCTTTAATGCCTTCTGCTGTTTTGCCCTTGATGCTCCTTCACGCACCCATCACTGTGACCTCTACCATGCCCTGTCCTTTCCCCGCTTGAAAACAGGTGCCCCGGTCATTGCGTCAAACCCACTTCTAAATTCTGGCTAGGAGAACTTCCTCCTACCTCTCATGCTCCTCCCCCCCTCCCCTCCCACTTACTCAGGTCCACTGACACTCGTGCTTTGTCGGTCCCTGACGAACCACCTTCACTGGCCAGTGAGGCTTAGTTCACCCATTGCTTCCCAAAGACCTGGAACCTCCCCCCAAAAAAATACGGCACTCCTCCTCCTTTTCCCTAGCCTCTGCCTTACATAATCTTCTTTCTTCTAGCTGCTCCTGCTTCAGTCCTCCATAACAGCCCTTCTACATCGCTGCTCCTACCCATGCCACTTATCCCCTACCCTGCCTCTCTCCCTCACATCCTGCACCCCTGTTGGCCCATCTCTCCTCTCACCGCTACCCCTTTACTTCTACCCCAGCCCTTCTGCTACCTCACTCAAATCCTCTATTATAACTTGCCTGCATTAGACCTGCCCCCTGGCAGGGTTCTCAGCATCCAGGAGGGGTCCCAGCTCAGGGAAAACTTCTTTCTCCCCACCTGCCCTTGCCTGATTCTGCCCTCTGGCAGGGTTCTCAGCATCCTGGAGAGGCCTTGGATAGGCACCGTTTCTTCTCTCACGCCTCTTCCTTTCCTCACTCTTCCCACCCCCCACCTCCTTCTTCCCAACTTGCCCTCACCTACTGCTGCCCCCTGGCAGGGTTCTCAGCATGGTGGAGGAGTCCAGAACTGGATAAGCCTTTTTCCTTCCCTCCCTCCTTCATCCTTTCTACCCAACTTTGACCTTGCCTGACTCTGCCCTCTGGCACGGTTCTAAGCATCCTGGAGAGGCTTAGGAGTCAGATAAGCCTCTTCCCTATTCCTTTCTCTTCTCTCCCCTCCTCACCCGTCCCCACTACTCTCTCATCCAACTCTACCTTGCCTAGTTCCACCCTCTGGCAGGGTTCTTCGCACCCTGGAGAGGTCAAGAACTAAGCAAAACTGTCCCTTCCCTTTTCTCCAGCATTCTTACTCACCACCCAATCATCCCCTCCTACCTATACCTAACTTCCCTTGTTTTTTCCCCTGCCCTTTTACCCTCTCTGACCCAAATTTAAAATCAGCACCTCCTCCAACCATTGCCAAGGGTCTCTGCTTACTGGAGGGACCAGCTCTTGGCGGCCTCACCCGTCCCAACTAATCCCTCCCCCCCACGCCCCTCCTCTCTACACTTCCGCACTTAAAAAGAAATTAGTTCACCAGAGCTAAGGTATGTTCACTTTTTGTTCTCTTTTGTCGCTCCAGCTAGCACTTGCCCCGAGTAACGTGCCTCCTACTACTGATTCTACTCTCTTGCTCTATCAATTTGCTCCCCTATCTACACGCCTCTCCTCCCCCAACTGCCCTACCTGGTCCACCCCCAGTCCCTCTTTGTTTTTTCTCCACCCACTGGTTATAATCTGCTGAACCCTCTGGCTCTTGATTGCGACCCAATCCCTGTAAGGTGTTGATCCACGGCTGCATCAAAATTATTTTCTAGGATCCATTGTATGTATACTATACTTGCTTGTTAATTTTAATTGAGTGTCATGTTACAAATGTAACTGTCTATTCTCTCAATCATCTTAAATGTATTTTCTCAATCATGGTAAATATAGTCTGTTTGTAAAGTCTACCTCCAATTGTACCCCCCACCCCGGTCGCACTGGGAGACTAGCAATTTATTGTTCAGCGTGCCTTCCTGGTGAAATATTTCAACAAATAAATAAATAAATAAAAAACATGTGCACCCACACTGCTCCGACGTTTCAAGCCACACTGGCTCTTTTTCCAAGGAGTAATGCCCTTTAGTGAGCAGTGAATAAATAGCCCCAAAGTGATCATGGTTAAAAACATCACATGACTCAATTTAAAAATATTTACAATAAATACAATACGCTAATGCAATACCATTACATAAACACTACTCACAAGACCACCAGTACTATAACTGTATGTATAAATATATTGAGAACAGAAGAAACTGGAGTTGGGGGGGTGGTTGGAAGAAGGGAATGGGGAAAAAGGTTAAAACAGTAATGGGGGGCTGGGCGGTGGCACTGGGCGTGCTTACACCAGCGACCTGATTTGGGGAGCGGACTCGGGCTGTCGGCATGGGGAGAGACCAGGATTGAGCAGCTGAAAGCAGCTCTCCTCTCCTGGGTGGCTGGACCGCCTCCCACCTAGTGATCCGCTACCACTGGGTGGAGGTCTGGTGGTCAGCGTGAGGCGGCGACGCCAGAGGGAGGGGCACCTCAAGACGAAAGGTCTGTGCCTTTACATGTATGCGTGTCAAGGTAGGATGGGTTAGAGGAGGAAAACAGGAAGAAAAAAAAAAACGCTACAAATATACAAAGAAAAAAAAATCAGGAATG
This sequence comes from Neoceratodus forsteri, assembly GCA_016271365.2. Taxonomy (NCBI): domain Eukaryota; kingdom Metazoa; phylum Chordata; order Ceratodontiformes; family Ceratodontidae; genus Neoceratodus; species Neoceratodus forsteri. The sequence goes on along the minus strand of CM057450.1, from coordinate 1,270,528,932 downwards.
GGGGGGGAGACAAAGAAAGAAAAAGGGTACCACAGTTATGTGATGTTTTTAACTATGGGATCACTTTGAGGCTATTTATTTACTGTTCACTAGAGGGCATTACTCCTTGAAAAAGAGCCAGTGTGGCTTGGAATGTTGGAGCAGTGTGGGTGCACATGTGGAGTGAGTTTTTTACTTGATTCAAACCTTGAATAAAGTTGGAGCATAAGGAAGAATGTCTGACATCCTTTTGTTACATGGAGTGAGTGATGAGACCAGCTACTGCTACTGAATGCAAAGATGACTGCCAAGTGCACCCTGAGGGTCATCGACCTCAGCCCCAAATGAGAAAAGGACTGCAGGTAGTCTAGAATGGTAGCCAAAGGGCAGACCAGGGGGTCAAGTTCCCTGCCCTGGTTCCAAATGGAAAATCTTTTCCATTTGAAGGCATAGCACTAACGGGTTGACTCTTTCAGGGAAGCCTCCACAATGTCGAGCACATCATCACAAACACCAAAAGCCTGGAACTCTAGCCACTCAGGAACCAGGATGTCAGGGGCAGGGACTGAAGGTCCGGATGCACAACCTTCCCCGTGTGACAAGATAGCAGATCCTGGTGCAGAGGCAACCGCCACGAAGGTCTGCAGCTGAGGCTAAGGAGATCCGAGTACCAAAACTGGCATGACCAGTCTGGGGCTCTGGGATTATCTGCACCTTGTCCCTCCGCACCATGAGCAACATCTTGTGGATCGGGGAAGGGGAGGGAAGGTGTAGAGGAGGCCTGGGGTCCAGGGCCTCACAAAGGCATCCCTCGTCAGTGTCCCGCAATGTGGGAGGCTGGCACACAACACCCGCAGCTTTGCATTCTCCAAGGAGGCAAACAGGTCCACCGAGGGAGTGCCCCATAGGGAGAACAGGTGGTTCACCATCTCCTGATGCAGACCACTTGTGTGACACCTCGTCCACCAGGTTGAGGGTGTCCATTTATAGCTGGAAGTTCCTGATACATGGATAGCCAGGAGATGTGCACCCAAGCTGCGTACAAGGGTCCAGGTGCGGAGAGCCTCCCATCACAGATGAAGGGAGTCTATACCGCCCTGCTTGTTCAGGTAATACATGGTCGTGGTATATTCCATCTGGACTTGCAAAACCTGCCCCTGGACAAATGGAGTGAATTCTTCCAAAGCGAAGCACACTGCACAGAGCTCCAGTAGGCTGATGTGGTGATGGGACTCCCTGAGGGTCCAGAACCCGAGGGCCCTGCAGCTCCACAGATGCGCTCCCCATCCCACTAGAGATGCCTCAGTTGTCAGGGTGACTCTTGGCTCTGGGCAGACAAACAGGACTCCTTCCTCCAGATGTTCTGGGGTGTATCACCACTGGATGGCATCCCACATCAGCTGGGTCATAGTGACTGCTGGTCCAGATGACCTAGGCACTGAGACCACTGGCGGCCCAGCTTCCACTACGGATTGCGTATCTTCCAGCGGGTCCATCTGACCATGCTGCTGCTGCAGGATGCCATGTACCCCAGCAGCTACAGGAAGTCCTGGATAGGGTGCGAGCACCCAACCTGAAATGATGGGGCAATGGAGGTAAGTTCTGATGCCTGGTCTATAGGGAGTCAGGTCTTGGCCTGGAGAGAGTCTAGCTCTGCCCCGCTGAAGTGGATCACTTGTGTGGGGTTGAGTTCGGACTTGGTCAGGTTGACTAGAAGGCCCAAGTCTCTACAGGTCTAGAGGGCCAGGACCCTAGACCATGCCACAGCCTCCTTGGATGGCCTACTTATCAGCCAGTTGTCCACGTAAGGGCAGACTTGGACCCCTTGGTGCCTCAGGAATGCATTCACCAAGTGCACTGTAGTGGTGAAGAATCTGGGGGCCGAGGAGAGGCCAAAAGGCATTACCTAGTACTTGTACAAAATCCCCTCTGCGCGGAACCGGAGGTACCACCAGTGGGATGGACAAGGCTGGAACGAGGAAGAAGGCATCCTGGAGGTCCAGGAGCAGAACCACATGCAAAGCTCCATGGATGGAAAGACTTGGTTCCGAGTGACCAACCGAAAATGAAAATTACAGACCTACCGTAATTCCTGATCTTTCTGTGTATCTTCACCATTCACCACCTTTGGGTAATGTGGCCAGAGGTCTCAACCCCTCGGGAGCTTTTTTTTTTGGATGGGCTGAGTCGATGCACCATCAGCGCCGCATTGCATGGTGCTCGCGGGTTGGCCGTTAGGTGTCGACGACCACGCCCTCCTGCCAGTTCTGAGTCACCGTAGAGTAAGAAAGGGTAAGGAGGGAGGGACAAAGAAGTCCAAGGGACAGACAAAGGAAAAGATACACAAACTAAAAGGAGAAATAAACGATGAAGAGGACAGAAGGAGAGTTAGAATTCTAAGGGGATTGGGAAGGGGCCCCAATCTCTGGAAGCAGAAGAAGAGGGAGGGAGGAAGGGAAAAATCTGAAACAGGTAGGGGGAGGACATACCCTGAACCTTTTGACCTGCCTCCAGTTTGTATAGGAACTGCGAAGGAGTAGCCAGAAGGCTGCACTGCTAGAATTCAAGACACAGAATCACTGGCAATAAACAACAACATAAGCAGAAGAGGCTAGTCTAGAAGAAAGACAGGATACAGGGCCGTACTCCCCTGAAACCAAATTTGGAAGTAAGAAACAACAGTTTCTAAAATTAATTTGAGGGATGAATCCCGAAGGATAAGAACGGAGTAGGATAGAGAGAAAAGAAGAGAGGGCAACCACCAACTCCCACCCCACAGGGGTTGAGCCTAAGCATTAAGGAGAGAAGTGCCCCCTCCACCGATCCCTCTCCCCTCTTGTCAGGAGTAAAAATCCCCCTGTGCGCCCAAGGTCACCCCGCTCCTGACCATCGGAAAGGAAGGAGGTGGGGGGAAGAGGGGCACACAGAGGGAAGGGGACCCAGAGACTGAGGCCCCAGGGGGATGGAGGTTAGGATTGTGATGAATGGTGAAGATACACAGAAAGATCAGGAATTGCGGTAGGTACATCATTTTCATATCTTATCTGTGTCAATCTTCACCATTCATCACAACTGAGTATTACCAGCCCCGAAGGGAGCCCTAGACCCAAAGGACTGAGTCCCTAGCTCTCCAGTGAGTGACACACTGGGAGAGAGAACCTTCACGGGTCTGGAGAGAGTGAGACGGGGACACCCCGGAGGGGGCAGGAGGTTCCCCAGACAGATGTCGCGTCACGCTACGGGAGAAAAGATGGGTTCTCTGGAACATAGAGGAAATCACCCGACGCCAGGCCAAGGGTGACTACCTGGAAAGATGCAGCCATGCCATCCGCTTAGTGCAGTTCGCTGCCCTACGACCCTGGAAGCTACCTCACTGGCGTCGTAAGATGCCCTCACTTGGTGCCTTGCTAGCTCCAGGCCACGTGCAGAGAGTGCAATGGCTTGTCTGGTTACCTCTGGATCAGGCATAAAGGCTAGGAGTTGACCTAGCCTGGACCACAGAAACCTATCATAAGTAGCATAGGGGGCCTGATGTGCAGAAACTGAAAGAAGCAACCGTGCCGGGTAGAAAGTCTTCCTCCCCCAAAAGTCAAAATTCATGGAATCTGCATATGGGGATGGTTCATGGTAGAGGGCGCAAAGCCCATCAGGAGTGTCCAGCTGCGTCGATCCTGACTGAGGATGAGGCAAACTACCTGGAGACTCGGGGGGGGGGGACAATACCTCTGGCAAAGATCCCTAGGGGCTGGGACTCCGGAAAAGGGTCTTTGCCAGAAACGCAACAATGCCTCCTGGATGGGAGCAGGCTGGGGGGGCACTACAAAGGTGTCCGCACTGAAATCACCTAGGAAGGCATGCGTCGAATGCTCCGGATTGTGTTGAGTGGGTGGGGTGAGATGCAGGTCCTCCATCATCTTCATGAGGAAATGCTGATACTCCGTGAGATCAGCAGCAGGGAAGATGTGGACAGAGGGCTCTCTCCTCCCAAAGAGGAGGATGAGGAAATGGAGGACCTCGGAGATTCATTGGCTGGCTGCTCAGGGGGAGGTTGGAACACCTGCCTGGAAATGGCCCTGACATATGAAGGGAAATGAGCAGCCACAGCCCTGAATTGCTCCCAGGACAGAGGTCCGCTAGGACCAAGAATGCCTGAAAGAGCAGGAGAAGATGACAGAGGAGTTGGGGCAAAGCTGACAACAGGAATCGACTGTCCTTTGTCTGGGCAAGAGAGCGCACCTGGAGCCCCAAGGGAAGAGGGAGCTCCAGAAAACTCAACAGCTGACAGCCGATCAACCATGCTGGAACTGCCTAGGCTGCGCCCTGAAGATTCCTCTCTGTGAGGTGACCAGGACCGTGAACTCCAAAAGGATGGTCCCCTCCCTCTAAAGAACAGGGTCCTCTCAAGGAGATCGAGAAGGAAGGGCGGGAGTCCGTGCTACGATGCCTTCCCAAACCCGGGTGGGTCCCAGAAAAGGGCCGCCGCATGGCACCCTGACCCCTCGGAGTCCGAAAGAGACCTCCTCCTCACAAATACCAGCCTAGGCAGCTGACAACTCTGTCAGGCCCCGAGGGACTATCTCCAGGAGTAGCACTTCTCGAGGGTGCCCGATCGCCCCAAAGTTGGAGCGATCCAGGCACACCACCTGAGGGGTACCACAACTGAGTGGGCAGAAAACCCTCCGAGCCCAGGCTGCAGAGCAATAGTGGCCTGCACCACCGCCTGCTGGTCAGCACCCCTGACCCTGGACACGGGAGCAACTGCCCGCCCCTCAGAGGGGGTCTGGCTCCGGTCAGCCGAGGAAAATACCAGGGTGTCCACATGGGCTGCCAACTCCAAAGAGTCAGACAGCCTGTCCGAATCAGACTCCGACTCCAAGGAGGTAGAGACCGAAGTCCAGTGCCAGACAGTATGCGGACACCCGCTGCCATCCTGACTGAAGGGGGTACCAGTCCGGGTGTCTGCACCAGAGCTGGCGCCGAAGTTTCCAACTGCACTGCGAATGGTGCCCAAAGAAGACATGGCACTGAGGGTGGTAGCAGAAGTGGAGTCGATGTCTGCCGAGGCGCTGTCCCAACCCATGGTGCTGCGAGCGGCGCCAAAGTCGGGGATGGCGAACACGACGGCAGACAGCTCCCTCGGCGCCGCTCGGCACCGCTAGCGGCACCAGAGCTAGACAAGGCACCATCCCCAGCCTCAGTGTCCCGAATGGTGCCAAGGCAAGAAATGGTCAAAGACAGCACCGGAGAACCTCCCATGGTGCCGTCAGCACCATTGGTGCCGTGAACGGCATCAACAGCGGAGACAGCGCTGAGCGACGGATCAGCGCCGACCATGGCGCCATCAGGGCCTATGGCACCGAGGCCCAAGATGGCACCGATGGACAGCGTTGAGGACGGTGCCGACCTAGGCTTCCCAGCTCGAGGAAACTACCCCGAGGGGGCGACTGCCAGTGCAGTGCCTCCCGCCCGTCGCCTCCTGCAGAAGGGGCTTCTGCAATGGCAAGGCTACTAGGAGCAGAAGCCCCTTCCTCCACGGTCGATATATAACCGGGAGGGGAACCGGAGGAAAGGCCGAGAGACCACAGCTAGGCCCGAGTGCACGCCTGTCCCCTGAAAGTCGGCAGAGCTCGACCAGCTTTTCACGTGCGTTGCTCAATGAAATGACGGTCCATGGAGAAGTAGGCATCGCACTAATCCATGTCGTGAAGCCAGGCAAGACATGCAAAAGCAGCGGTCATGTTGAATGATGACGGAGTATATGACCACCACGGGCACTGGGCCGCATAGGCCTTTTCAATGATTTCTTGCCCCCTGACCGAGACATGATCCACAGCAAAACAAGCTAAACAAAAGACTCGATGTCGCTGACAAAGAAAGGAACAGTCTTACCACAGCGGCGTCGAATGGTGGCGAAAACAGAACCGGCAGGAATATCAGACGGTGTCGACACAGTACTAGGCTTCTTGCACAGCAGCTCCACACGAGGTGTGACCTCTATGGCGGGAGACGAAGAACTGGTGGGAGGGCGGGGTCGACAACTAATCTGCGAGCACCACGCAGTGCATCGGCCTCGAGGGCATTGCCGACGGTGCATCGACTCCGCCCATCCAAAAAAAAAACTCCCACGGGGTCGTGACCTACGGCCACATTACCCAAAGGTGATGAATGGTGAAGATTGACACAGATAAGATCTTACGCTTCCTCAAAAACTGATTTAGATCATTAAGATCTAGTATGGGGTGCTAGGCCCCCCCATCTGTTTTAGAATCAGGAAGTACCTGAAGACAAAACCCTGAGCTTCCGTGAAGTCTGGGGCATGGGCTATGGTTCCTTTCTCTACAAGATGAGCAACATCCTCCCTGAGGGAAGACAGCGTGTACTGCAACACCAAGACTCCCCTGGAGTGTGGGGTCGGAATGTCAGGAGAGCCTCGAAATCGAGAAGCAGCGCTATGCCTACCATGTCTAGCACCCATTTGTCTGAAACGATGGACCAGTTGTGCCAGAAGTGGCAAAATCGATCCTCCATGGGCCAGGCCCCTAGAATTCATGGCGCGAGAATTTTGCGCAGAACTTGCAATCTGCCGCAGAACTTCTGCAGTGCCGCAGAATTCACTCTTTTTGGTGATTTTTTATTAACATTTCTGTTTATCCATAGAATCTGGTTCCCTTCCCCTCTTTTTATATCCTAAACCCCCATATGCTCAGAATGTGACGTTATCATTGCTATAACATCATACAATAGCTAATGAAATGACTGCATTCTGCAACAGAAATGAACAGTCACTTATCTACCACAGCTCCCACTGCCAGAGATGGTGGCACAGCACATCATGCATGGTGATATTTGCTCAACCTGCACTACAGCCTAATACAATTTTCAGTCTTACATTATTGCGTTAGGGCCAACTTAAACAAAACTTTGTCAATTGCACAGACTTGTTAAGTTCATACCTCACTTTGTACAAACCTATTTGTGCCTTTAAGGTATAGAGATGCCATCTGAAATGAATAACTGGTAAAATGAATTTAACTATCATTTTTAAGAAAAATAAAGTAATTATGCCCAGAAAAGTGGAATATAATAATGTGTAGACCTGTTGAAAGAACAGACCTGTTAAATAAATAATTGCACTGTACACATTTTTGCCAGGGTTATTGATTACATATTGTCATTGGTTGAAAGAATCACCTAAAAGTTATGGAGAAATGTTGTGTGCAGGGACAGCTGTTGGGCCAGAGGGTAGCATGCTGTGTTTCCGTGCCGGCAACTCAGGTTCAGAGATTAGCTCTGGGAGCTGGCTGGGCAGCACAAGGACTGGTGGAACACATCACTGCTCGGAGCCTGGGAAGGTATGGTGCAGTGTTCTGTCACATGGTGGACACATTGTAATGGCCTGGAGAGCTCTATCTCACAATTGGTTCACATGCATGTCATGGCCTGAAGGTGTTACGCAGTGTGTCAGGGTAAGCAGGTTGACATGAAAAATGAGTTCTGCAATAACTCCTCTATTCTATTTCCAATAGCACCTGTATGAATGAGGATGCAAGTTCATGGAAATTAATATATATATATAGATATATATATATATACACACACCCACACAAACACACAGTATCTCTGTCTCTCTCACCACACACACACACATACACACACACACACATTTGTATGTATGTTACAGATTGCATATAAATATATAAGTGATACACAGTGGGAATCTCATGAGTGGTGTAGAAAGCACATACAAATATATAAGTGATAGACAGTGGAAACCTCATTAGTGAGATGGATAGCATGCATATAGAAACACTATTTATCATGTAAGATCCCCTCTACATATGTCATTTATGCAACAGGCTAGGACCTTAAGGGAGAGACATTTGTTTTGCTTTTTTTAGGCATAAAATTATTTTTATAAGTCTGTTATTTTTTGAACTAGTGTTACTGTGCTTTCCACCATCCTGATTGCTATAACCATTGACATGAAAGTGAAGTCAGGATGACAAGCTGACACTGTGATGTGGTAGTTTGTTAGTGCCGCAGAACTTCCGCAGAAATTACAAACCACCGCTGCAGAAGTTCTGCGGCAAATGGTAGTCTTGCCGCAGAACTTGGTCCCACTGTGCTGCAGAAAAGTAGGGACCCTGTCCATGGGGAGCTGAGGTAGGGACTGGGTGGGTGGGAGGTAGACACCCCCTGACCCATCACCTGTGCAGCTTTGGAAAGGGGCACCACCACCCCTACCCCTACCCCTCCTGGCGCCCCAGAGAACGAACTTGGACTTGAAGCACCAAGCCTGAGACTGGCCTGCTGAGGCTGCTGCTGCCTGGCCCGCTGAAACTGAAAGGGCCTCTTTTTTTTTGTCCTTTCTGGTCCTTCTGTAAAGACGTCACAGAATCTAAGGTGGCACTGGACTGCTCAATCCTGGTTAGATGCCCTTCCACCCCTGGATTGAAGAGGTCGGTGCCCATGAAGGGAACATCAGCCACTTTGTGCGGGATGTACGCTGTAAAGATGGAGATCTGCAGCCAGGCCCTGCAACACATCGCAACAGCCACTGCCATGGAATGGGTGCAAGAGTCGCCCATGTCCAAGGCTGTCTGGAGCTGGTGTTTAGCCAGCGCGTGACCCTGGTCTCTGATCACCTTAACTGCCATCTGCAAGTCAGCAGAGAGGCAAGAGAGGACATGGTTCAGGACTCCTATCAGACAGTGACAGAAGTTGGCCATCAACAGGGCATAGCCTGCCTGAGGGAGACCCAGAGAGGACGCAGCATACACCTTCTTTGCTGTGTGGTCAAGCTTTTTGAACTCCTTAGCTGGTGGCTTGTCCAAGTCCCAAACATTGCAGATTTTTGGCAAGACAGAGTCAGCCACCAATCCCTCGGCAAAGGTGTGGTCCGAGAAACTGGAAAAGGTGCCGTTTGGAGCAGCATATTGTGGACCATATGGGCTGAGGGTGCCCCACACAAAGCTGGATGCTGGTGGGCGCAGCACCGATGGTGGCACCAACAATGGCACCATCCCTGGCACTGTCCCCAGGCACGATGCTGCGAGCGGCGTCAGTGTCCTGGAAGGCACTGGAGTCCCCATCGGCGCTGACCGCAGCACCGACCGAGACTTGGGTGACATCAAGCTCGACGTCAATGCCCAGGTCAGATCTTCCAGAAGACCCCGAATGAACTCAGCCGGGCAACTGCTCTGAAGAGCCAGGTAGCCACTCCGAATCCTCCGTGTCACTCCCCGAATCTGAGGGGGAAACAACGGAGACACCCAGAGAAGCAACCTCTGTCACTCTGCCAGTCCTGAAACCGAGAATGACGTTGGAAGGGACTCCGTGGGTGGACGGCCTCGCTCACTGACCCTGAAGCCGAGGCCGTGCCCCACCCCCCCAAGGGACCTCCGGCATAGGCCCAGCGTGGAGCTGAGGCCTCAACACCAGGGTCTGCTGGTTTTCCAAGGGAGAACCAGGCTTGGAGCGGTCTGCAGCCAGCCCACCGGAGGGGCCGACAGCACCCCCGACTGCTCACCCAGGTACTGGGGCACAGCGGGACACAAGCCCTCAGCCGCCTGCTCTCCCCCGGTATGTGTAGCCATGGGGGGAGGCCCGGGGGTCAGGTCTAAGCACTTTACCTTGGTGGCCCGAGTGTGTCGCTTGTCTCCAAAGGTCGGGGGTTCATGTCCCCACCTTGCTGTGCGCAGTTCTAAAGTGCAGAAGTCCATGCTGAAGCAAGCATTGCATCTCTCCATGTCGTGATCCGGCCCCAGGCAGGTGAAGCATCGATTATGCGGTTCCGTAATGGTAAAACGACCTAGTGCAGGGGCATCAACACATAGGGGAGGTCCCCACCTTCGAAGACTTATGCCCCGAACCCGACATGAGTCGGCCGCAAACAACAAAAAATTATAAACAGGAAAAGGATGATGCTGAACTGACAGATGTCAGTTCTTAACACAGCATGTGATGGAGCCCACAAGGGAGAAACATGTCCTGGACGTGGTTCTGGCAGATGGGGATCTGGTAAGGGACCTGGTTGTAGAGGATCCCCTGACTGGGAGCGACCACAATACTGTCTGGTTTCAAATAAGCATGGGGGGAGGAGGGGGAGATCTAGGACACTGGCAGTGGACTTCAGGGGCATGGGAAATATTCTCAAGGATCACTTGAAGGGGATTACATCAATGACAAATGTGGAAAAGAGATTGGAGGTCATAAAACGGGGACTTCATGAGGCAGTCAGGACCTGCGCTAATGTGAAACGTAAGGCAGCAAGGTCACATAAACCATGCTGGTGGTCCAGTGAGGTTCAGGTAGCGGTCAGAAAAAGGAAGGCGGCCTACAAAAAATATAAAACAACAAGAGGGGATAGGGAAAAATGTACCATCTTGCATCTAGAAAAGTCACCGGATGGTGAGGGGGCAAGTCCGTAAAACAGCAGCTGGCACAGGGATACATGGGAGGGAAAAGGGTTCTTCCGGTACATTGGGAGCGGAGAAAACTAGGGGCCATCCGGCAGACTGAGATCAGGAGGAGGGTGGGTGGAAGAGGCGAGGGACCAGGCAGAGGTATTAAACGAGTACTTCTCCTCTGTGTTCACTAGGGAGGGGGATGGGATATCTACAAAGCAAGGCACAATGTGGATAGAAGCGGTAGTGAGCGGGATCAGGGGAGCAACAGAAAGGGAGCAAGAGGGAGGGAGAGGTACACCAGGGGTGTCACATTAGAATAAGGATAAAAAGGCCAGTAAGGTGGAGGGGAAGGATGATGCTATCTCCACCGAAAGGGTGTGGTTAGCCCTCAAGGCCTTAAAGAAAGATAAATCTCCTGGGCTGGATGGCATTCATCCGAGAGTACTATGGGAATTGGCAGACATACTGGCTGCACCCCTCGCAGAGCTCTTTAACAGGTCACTCGAGACAGGGAGGGTACCTAGGGATTGTGGCGTGCACTGAGGGGGTCGAGGAAGTACCAGGTAACTATAGACTCATCAGTTTGACCTCGGTGGTGGAAAATTAATTGAGAGTATACTAAAGGAACGATTGAGGGTGTACTTGGAGGGAGGTGGGAGGTCTGGATAGTCGGCAACATGGGTTTGTGCCAGGTAGTCATGTCAAACCAATCTTGTGGAGTTCTACGAATGGGTAACATCAGAACTGGACAGGGAAAGCCTGTGGATGTATTATTCTTGGACTTCAGCAAAGTTTGACTCTGTCCCCCACAATGGTCTGGTGAAGAAACTGACAGGGTTGGAAGTAGGCCCTTTCATGGTCAGATGGATTGAAAACTGGCTAGCTGGATGCACCCACAGAGTAGTGATCGGTGGGGAGCTCTCGAACCCTAGAGAGGTCGGTAGTGGGGTACCGCAGGGCTCGGTCCTGGGTCTGATCCTGTTTAATGCATACATATCGGACATCAGGGAGGGTACAGGGTGTGAAATGAGTCTATGACTCCAAGATGGGAGCAGTAGTTGAGGGGGAAGAGGGGAGGTTGGCACTGCAAGGGGACCTGGACACCCTGGAAAGCTGGGCTCACACATGGAAATTAAATTTCAATATCACCAAGTGCAAGGTGTTACATCTTGGGCTGGGAAACCCTAAACAAGGTACACCCTGGGAGGGAAGGCGCTGGAGGCCTCAACAGGGGAAAAAGACCTAGGGGTCATGGTGGATGCATGCATGAACAACTCTGAGCAGTGCAGGAGAGTGGCTAGCAAGGCAAACAGGATGTTGGGATGCATCGTAAGGTGTATCACCTCTAGGAGCAGGGAAGTGATTCTGCCACTGTACAATGGACTGGTTAGAGCACACCTTGAGTACTGTGTACAGTACAGGAGACCACACTTGAAGAGGGACATACAGCTCCTGGAGAGGATACAGAGGAGGGCAACTAAGATGATACAAGGACTAGGGGATTTGACGTATGAGGACTGACTTGAGGAGCTCTGCCTGTTTTCATTGGAGGAGAGGAGAGACGGGGGGGACATGATTGAGGTCTTCAAGTACCTCAAGGGAATAAATAGGGTAAACATGTAGGGGATCTTTAGACTAAAGCAGGGAGGCATCACCAAACGGCATGGTTTGAAGTTGGAAGGGTGAGGGGGGAAAAGAGGAGAAGGTTTTTCACTGAGAGGGTGGTGGACCCTTGGAATGCGCTGCCTGGCGAGCTGGTTCAGAGATCCACAGTGGAGGGCTTCAAGAGGTGGGATGAACACAGAAAGTGGATGTATCAGATGATAGCTCGCCCAGGGGTGGGATGGATAATAGGGTTTCTGGAACACAAGGGGTGGGGCCTCGGCACCCAAGTAGGGATCTGAGATTCGAGCAGACTCGATAGACTGTAAGGCTACCCAACTAACAAATTAGTATGTTAGTATGAAAAATGGTGCCGAGAAACGTTAGAGATGAGCAGAACGGAAAAAAACTAGTGTTTTCGGAGTGATACAGTTGAAAAGAACACTGTCCCATGAGCGCCTGCTACCTCGACGGCGGGAAGAACAGAACTGAGGAAATGGAAGGGATGGCGCCAGTTACTGGCCAACCTACGAGCGCCATGCAGTGCGTCAGCCTCAAGGGCGGTGCTGTCCCCAATGTAGTCCCTCCCTCTTAAAGCAGTAACACTTTTACAAGCAAGGGGTCCTGCGCCTCCAGCTGGTATCCCACCAGTGATGAATGGTAAAGATTCTAGAACTACTGATCTTACTTTGAGTGGGAGCTCTTGCAGCAGGCTATAACCATTAGGACCCCACCGGAAAAAATTCTCAGCCAGCAGTACCTAGCAGGAACCGCCACCCGACGTCGGCCATGGTACAAAAGGGGGCAGACCCAGCTCCACCCCAGTTATCCCGCCAAGACTTATGAACGGGCCCTGACGAGTGAAAGGAGCAAAGCCTGTAGATGAAGTTCTGCACATCTCTTTCGAGGGATGGAGGGCGGGAAAGCAGTGCCTGCTGCAAGAGCTCATCTCAAAGATCTACTGTTATGGTAAGTTCTTACGTAACTGTACTATCGTACTTCGAGTGGGAGCTCTTGTAGCAGGCTATAACCATTAGGACTGAATCCCCAGCAGTCCTGCGCCAAGGAGATGCCTGACCCCGGGAGGTGGAAGATGGAATGATGCTCGAAAACAGCAAGTCATGATAGAAGTCCCTGAAGGACTGCCAGGCCGAAGCCGGCACAGCGTCTGGATGCAATATCCAGGCTATCGTGCTTCACGAAAGTGTGCACCAAATTCCAGGTGGCAGACGCGCATATGTCTGTAATAGAGACATTCTTCAATGCGGCAAAAGAAGCCGAGACTCCCCTGGTGGAGTGAGCCCTAACCAAGCCCGGAAGGGGTTTATTGGGCTTTTCATAGCAAAACACAATGTAGTGGACAAGCCACTTTGAAATAGTCTGTTTAGACACCGGGTTGCCCAAGTGTTGTGGCACAAAGGCCACAAACAGTTGCTCCGATTTACGGTGTGCAGCTGTGCGCTAAAGGTAGTACCTCAGCGCCCTGTGAACATCCAGAGTGTGAAGGACAGCCTCTCCCCTAGTGGAGGGAGAAGAAAAGTAAACTGGAAGGTCAACCGACTGGTTGATGGTCAATTCCGAGACCACTTTAGGAAGGAACTTAGGATTCGTTCTGAGGGAAACCCTTTCCCTATGAAAAATGAAATACGGCTCTTTACACATCACAACCTGGAGCTAGGAAACTGTTCGAGCTGAAGTAACAGCAACTAAAAAAACAAACCTTCCAGGAAAGGTAACGCAGCTCACAGTCAGCCGCTGGTTCAAAGTTGGGGGGGGGGGGGAGAGGTGAGCTTCTCCTACTGAAACAGGAGGTCCCAGGGTGGGACAGGATCCCTAATGGGAGGTCTTGTGTAGAATTCCTTGTAAAAAGGTGAGGGCCACATCCAGTTGGGCCAAGATTTTGTCCCCCCAAAAGGGTGTGATATGCAGAAATGACCCACATGTGCACCTTTATGGAGGAGTAGCTCAAGCCTTGTTGATATAAGGAGAGGAGATACTGCAGTGCTGAGTTCACCGGACAGGTGAGGGGGTCCACACGGTGATAAGACGCCCATATGCAGAAGCGCTTCGACTTCATAGCCTAAGTGGAGGAGTAGAGGGCTTCCTCGCCGAGATGAGGACATCTGTCACCTCCTGGGAGACCCCGTACCTGGACTTTGCTATGTCTGTAGGAGCCAAGTATGAAGGTGCAAAGACCTGAGATCGGGTGGACCAGTGAGTCCTGATCCTGGGACAGCAACTGCGAGCATACTGGTAGCGGAATTGGAGGTTCCGAGGACAACCGCTGAAGTAGTGGGAACCAAATCTGCCGAGGCCACAATGGGGCGATTAGAATCATCCGAGCCCCTTCAGCCTGTATCTTCAATAGAACTCTCTGAATGAGAGGGACGGGAGGGAAAGTGTAAAGAAACCTCCCTGCCCAACAAAGGGACAACGCGTCTGTCCAGGAAACAGCAGGCGCGGGCTCTCGCGAGCAGAAAATTGGTAGTTTGACGTTGCGTGGGGACGCAAAGAGGTCCAGATCTGGTCAACCCCATGTGTCGAACAGCAGCTCCGCTACTGACTGCAGTAGCTCCCACTCATGCGCCTTGGACTGAGACCTGCTTAGGCTGTCTGCCAAGTTGTTTAGGACGCCTGGAACGTGCACTGCAGACAGAGGGATGCAACGCTCCAGCGCCCAGTACCGGACTCTCATCGCCTCCTTGCACAGGGGGTAGGAGTGGGTGCCTTCTTGCTTGTTGATGTAGAAGATGATTGCCATGTTGTCTGTCTGAACATGAAGAGAGCCTGGGACAAGGTCCTCTTGAAAGGCCTGCAGTGCATTGAGGACCGCTCACATTTCCAAAACATTGATGTGGAGGCCACGCTCCGTAGAGGTCCAGACTCCTTGTGTTTGGCGGTCCCCTAGGTGCGCCCCCAACCTAAATCCGATGCATCCCTCATTAGAGTCTGATTTGGAGGCTCCTGACGAAAAGGGACCACTTCCTCTAAAGTTATAGGGTCCAGCCACCAAAGACGTTTCCTCTTGACCGGCTCCATGATCCTGACCATGTGGTCGAGGTCATCTGAGCCTTGATCCCACTGCACATCCATTGTGGGATTCTCATGGGGAGGTGAGCCAGAGAAGTGACAGGAATGGTCACCGCCATGTGCCCCAGAAGTCTGAGCAAGGTCCTGGCCTGGACCTGAGGGGTTACAAGAACCGATCTGGCAATCTCCCGCAAGTGATCACCCCTCTCTGGGGGGAGAAAAGCCATGCCCTAGACCGAATCCAGGACCGCCCCCATGAAGTCGAGTCTTTGGCTGGACTCTGGGGAAGACTTTGAAAGATTCAGGGTGATCCCCACTTCTCGGAATAGAGTATAGGTGTCTCCGAGAGCCTGAAGGAGGCACGTCCATGACGGGGCCGCAAGCAGCCAATCGTCGAGGTAAGGGAAGACATAATGTCCCTGGCACCTTATAGCCACAGCCACCACTGCCAAGCATTTTGTAAAGACTCGAGGAGTGGAGGAGAGGCCGAACGGGAGAACCAGAAACTGATAATGTGCCCCCTGGAAGTGGAACCTCAGGTACTTCCTGTGGGGGGAAGACCCCTATGTGCATGTACGCATCTTGCATGTCTAGGGTGCAGAGCCAGTCTCCCTGATGCAGCAGAGGAATAAGCCCTGAAGAGTCACCATCCAGAACCTTCGGTATTCGATATAGTCATTTAAAGAGCTGAGGTCCAGAATGGGACGAAGATCCTGCGTCTTCTTTTGGACAAGGAAGAAATAGGAGTAATATCCCTTTCCCCGCTGCTGCAGAGGGACTGGTTCTAATGCTCTTTTCTGCAAGAGGGCCTGAAGCTCTCCTTCTATGACAGGAATGTGAGAAGGAGGCTATCTTGAGGACCTTGGTGGGGTATCTGGGGGGATCTCGGTGCACTCCAGCATATGTCGCCTCCTTATAATATCTAGGACCCACTGGTCTGCAGTTATTGAGCTCCAACCCTTCAGGTGAAGAGAGAAGCGACCCCTACTGCCTCCCCTGGTACCCACTCCTCCTCCAGAGGGGGTCGGAAGGGAGTCATTGGGCAAAGCCGGAGTGGGCAGAGAGGCTTGGGAGGACTTGGGGCCACGAAAAGGGGTGCCTTCAGGCTTCCAGCTCTCCTTTTGAAGCCACCCCTCTGGTCCTGCTGGTTGCCGCGGGCTTGGGTACCTGAGGGCTTCAGAAATGGTGGCCTTTTTGCTCTCTTCTGGTCCTCTCTGTACATTTGACGGACAGACCAGATGGATTTCCCCGACTCCTGGAGATGAGAGATAAGTGACTCTGTCTCCTGTACAAATAAGACAGAACCCTGGAATGGGAGGTCCCAGATTCCAGACTGCAGATCTTGGTGAAAGCCGGAGACACTCAACCAAGTATGGCGCCAGAGGCAGACACCTGCCGCTGCTGCTCTGGCCGCTGTATCTGCAATATCATATGAGGCACGGAGAACATGCGTGCCTATGTCCGAGCCCGACTTGAGGACGTCCAGAAGCTCCGTCTTCTGTGCGGAGTCTGGCAAGGCATTAACAAGCTCTTGTCCCCTCTCCCAGAACACATTCTGGTACTGAACCATATGTGTGAGGAAATTAAGGGACCTAATGGAGCAGGCGGAGGCAGAATAGACTTTCTTGCCCACCTGGTCCAAATAGTGAGACTCTGGGTCAGGAGGCTGGGAGCTAAGGTGTTTTGGCTGCTTGGACTTATCATGTGCAGCCATGATCACAGAAGAGTCCGCCTGAGGGTGCTCTGCCAGGAAAGGCTCATCCCTCGGGGCTCTGTACAGCCTGTCTGACTTCTCAGGAACCGCCGGGACTGAAGCTGGATGTTTTCAAGTAATTCTAGTAAGGTCTTGGAAGGTGTCCACTAAAGGAGGTACCACCAGAGGTTTGGGCTCCTTTTGCCTCAGGTATGGGGCTAGTCAATGGCGTTCCAGATCCAGGTCCTCCATATCCCATTCACTGGAGGCCTGGATGTGCCTCATGATGTCCATAAAGGTTGGATCATCAGGAAGCGAGAGCGGTTGGTCATTTTTTCCTGGGGAACCCCCGATCCCCGAGGAGTAAGAGGAAGAAGGCGACCGGCTACTGGGTGTAGAGTAGTCAGATCTGTTCCTAGGACTTGCCCCGCTCGAACGTCAGTGGCTACTGGACCGACGTCAGCCATGAGACCGACAACGGAAGTGGGCCTGACCAATGGGAATAGCTTCTGGAATTTGACCTGGGCCAGCGGCGGCTACCTGACCTAGAGGAACGCTGGCGGCAGTCTGGAGACCGCGATCAGGAACGGACCCTAGAGGATAAGCAAGGCAGTGGCCTCTCGGGGGTCTTCTTAGGCGAAGGCGTGGGAACACCCTCCGGTCGTAGGTTGCCCGATGGATCTGGAACCGGTGACGGGGCCTGCTTCGGGGGAGTTTGTTTCTTCTGAACTTGACCCTACCAAAATGAAAAAAGCTTCTGGAGCTCCTCCCTGGAAAATACAGAAGCCACTGTCTCAGGAAAGGGGACTAAGGGATCTGAAGGATCCAGCAGCCCTGAGGGGGAACCTCCCAGACAGCCCCATGGGGAGGAAGACTTAGGAGACATAGACGCTGCTCCTTCTGTGGTAGCGTCTGTCACCGGCACCCCTTCTGCCAGCGTCGGTACCGGGACAGACAACGGTTTCTCCCGGGGCAGCGCTGGAGTGTCTTCTGACTCCAGTGGCTTACCCTTGTCAGGTGAAGCCGGGACCTTAGCGGGCAGGGCCGAAGCTTGTGCCACGGAGGTCTTGGGGGTGACTCTAAGCGGCGTCACCTTAGGCTTAGCAGGTTTCTCCCCTGATGTATCTGCTTTGGCTTAAGTCTTCTTAGCTGGAACGGAATCCTCTCGGGGATTATGATCTCTGGAGCCCGAGGAAGAGCAGGGCTTCTTGGGGGAGGACTGAGAATGTGACTGGGACCTAGACCGGTGGTGGGACAGACTACGGTCCTTGTCCTGGGAGCGCTTGCTGGATTTGTCCTTGTGTTTGGCCTTCTCCCCAGAGGTGTGCAGGACGTCCATCTTTTGTTCCAAAAGGTAGGCTTTAAGGGCCTTCAGGCAATGGATTCTAGTCCTGCTGATGAAGCCCTGGCAGGTGTAACGTGGTGTCGTGGTCCGAATCCAGGCAAAACACACACTTGGTGTGGCTGTCCTTCGACAGGATCTGGCGGCCGTAGCTACACTTGTTCCTGTGAGGCCCGGAGGAGGATACCGATGATGGGGATGACATATGTCGGCTGGACAGGTAAAAACAACCGTTAGACTTTCGAAAAGAAAGGAAGAAAACGTTTCCCTGGCAACTGGCAAGCCAAGATCTTCCCCAACATGAGCAGGTCGTGGGGGCAAAAGAACTGGGGTGGAGCTGGGTCTGCCCCTTTCTACCATGGCCGACGTCGGTGGTGGTGGTGGTGGGGGGTGGTACCTGCTGGCTGAGAATTTTTTCCGGTGGGTCCTAATGCCTGCGGCATTAGTCCTAATGGTTATAGCTTGCTACAAGAGCTCCCACTCGAAGTAAGATCAGTAGTTCTAGGAGTGGTATATGTTGCTCATCCATACTCTGACATGTCCCCTTCCACTTTAAATCTTGCCGGAAGTCTTCAAGCTGGCTCCTCCCACCCACCCATGTGATATATACCTCAGCTCCGACCCATGACGCCAGATCTTAGCCCTCTGGAAGCCTGGTTTTGTGCATCCGCAGCTGGGGAGGTTGGGTGGGTCCGTGTGGATGAACAACATATACCACTCCTAGAACTACTGTTACAGGTGAGTAACCTGTTTTTCTAGGATCGTGGATATGTTGTTCATCCACACCCCTTGGCAGACGCCTAGCAGTTCTCCGGGAGGAGGGAGGCAAGGCGCACATCCCCTACTTAGGGAACAGAGATCGGAGAACTGAGGCCTCAAAACCAGCATCCCGGTGTAACTCAAGATCAATGTGGTAGTGGGTGATGAAGGTGTTTGCTGACTTCCAGGCAGTAGCCCGGCAGATTTCCTGGATAGGGATGTCCCTGGAAGCAGCCATCAATGCAGAGGTATGGCGGGTAGCATGAGCTCTTATCCCTCTGGGAGGCTCCTTGCCCGCCAACTTGTAATACGGACCTATGCATGATGTAATCCATCTTGCAATAGTCTGCTTTGCTGCAGGTCTGCCAGAAGCAGCTTCAGCGTAGGTGACAAACAGCGGGCGAACCTCTCCCCAAATTTCCGCCATTCTCTCCTTATAATAAGAGAGAGCACGTCTTGGTCCAAAGTATGGAGCCTGTACTCTGCATCCGAGGTGTAGCTGGGGTAGTAAACTGGCAGAGTTAACACCAGGTTAAGGTGAAACTCTGACACCACCTTCGGAAGGAATTTCGGGTGGGGGCGTGAGACAACCTTGTCCCTGTGGAAGACCAGGTAAGGGGAGTCCACCGAAAGTGCCCGGAGCTCCCCTGTCCTTCTGGCAGACGTGATAGCCACCAGGAAGCCTGTCTTCCACGACAAGTGTGACAAGGCACACTTGTGCACTGGTTCGAATGGCTTGCCCATGAGCCTTTCCAGTACCAGCAGAAGATCCCACGGAGGTGGAGGTTCACGCACCGGAGGGGATATGTGATCCAGGCCTTTGAAAAAGCGCCTGATCACCATCTCCTGCGCCAACGTCGGCTGACCGGCCCGTGCTCGGTAAGCAGAGATAGCTGCCAGGTGCACCCTAAGGGTCGATGGCCGTAGACCCCCTTTAGAGAGAGACCAAAGGTAGTCGAGAATGTTAACCACTGGACAGGACAAAGGGTCCAGGCCCTTGCCCAGACACCAAATGGAAAACCTTTTCCATTTCAAGGTGTAACATTTCCTGGTCGATTCCTTTCTGGATGCCTCCACCACGGTGTAGACATCCTCGGAAAGACCCAAAGCCTGGAACTCTAGCCTCTCAGGTACCAGGCTGAGAGGTGCAGGGATTGAAGGTCTGGATGGAATACCCTCCCCTGATTGAGAGATATCAGGTCCGAGCGTGCTGGAAGCCGCTCCGGGGGCCTGCAGCTGAGGCTGAGGAGATCTGGATAACAGAACTGGCGCGGCCAGTCTGGGGCTACCAGGATCACCTTCGCCTTGTCCCTCCTCACCTTGAGGAGTACCTTGTGGATCAAGGTAAATGGAAGGAAGGCGTACAGGAGGCCTGGGGTCCACGGCCTCGAGAAGACATCCCCCTGCAGCGAGCCCTGCTGAGGGGGCCGGGCATGAAACAGCCTCAGCTTGGTGTTGTCCCTGGAGGCAAACAGGTCCACCAACGGTTTGCCCCAGTGGGAGAACAGGCTGTAAGTTACCTCTGGATGGAGAGACCACTCATGGGATGTCTGGCCTAAGTGGCTGAGAGCATCCGCCAGATGGTTTGAGGCTCCTGCCACATGGATGGCTAGGAGATCTGCCTCCAATTGGCTCACGAGGGTCCAGATACGGAGCACCTCACTGCACAGCAGATGGGAGTGCGTGCCACCCTGTTTGTTCAGGTAGTACATGGTCGTGGTATTGTCTGTCTGGACTTGAACCACTTGACCCCAGAGCTGAGGAGCAAAAGCTGACAGTGCCAGTCTGACTGCTCTGAGCTCCAACAGGTTGATGTGGCATTGGGGCTCCTCGGGGGTCCAGAGCCCATGGGCCCTTTTCTCCCCCATGTGGGCTCCCCAGTCATGAGAGAGGCATCGGTCGTAAGTGTCGTAGGGTGTGGGATTTCAAATCATAAACAGGCAGACAAATCGTAAGGTACATAAAAAATGCTTAAAAAGCGTTTGTCATTTTACTGTAACTCAGAAATAATATGGTGAAATACAGAAAATAAAGGTTAGTAGATGGTTAGCATTTTTCAACTTAGCCTGGCGTGGCTCCAGCCTCCCTGCTCAACACCCTGAAGGTCTTACACCTTCCCTTGCCTGTCGGCAACTGACCACCCTACCTAAAAAAAAAAAAAAAATAGCCCCTAGTGGCAGACTTAAATACATTTCTAAGAGTGACATCACCATCAGGTGACCACGTAACTGTCTCCCTGTAATTTCTTCTTTTATACATTACTAAAGTCCCTTTACAATCTGCTATTTGTTGTGGACTAACACACTGTATCATGACACATAACATTCTCTAGACATACATTACTTAGAAGTTTGCTAACTTCTTAATTAGGATCTGTGTCCTCATAATGGGGTTAAGCCCCTCCCTTGGACAGTGACCTCACATCTTCGGATCATTATAAATTCCTACACTAGGGGCCACTGCTGCCCTATAGTGCTCAGTTCCACAGGGAGACTTCCCCTTGAAAAGTATAGTTACTTAAGAACTTACCGTAACAGTAGATCTTCGAGAACAGCTCTTGCAACAGGTTACACCATTAGGACTGAAGCCGGCAGGTGCCAGGACCCCATGGAAATTTTCTAGCTAGCAGTCTTCAGTGGGGACCGCCTCCGATGTCGGTCCCGCCCCCGACGTCGGGCGTAGTACATAAGGAGGCGGTCCCCCCATAATCCTCAGTTCTCCCGCCGGAGACTCCCGGTCGCTACATGACATCAGAAGAGGAGACCGAGGATCTGCCACCAGATGGCAAAACAAGTAAAAGGCATGTCCCATCTAATAAAGTGGGTGCTTGACTCCGACCTACCTCCAGCGGGGATGGTGGGAGGGGAAGGTACCTGCTGCAAGACCTGTTCTCGAAGATCTACTGTTACGGTAAGTTCTTACGTAACTGTACTATCTTACTTTGAGATACAGCTCTTGCAGCAGGTTACACCATTAGGACTGATTTCCAAGCAGAAGTGGCAATCATGCACCATCGGGAGGAGGAAAGGTAGAGACCTCGAGTTAACTCAAACCTAGGACAGAAGTCCCTGAAGGACAGCTAGACCGAACCCCGCTCTTCGCCTCAATGCAATGTCCAGACTGTAATGCCTGATAAAGGTATGCACAGAGCTCCAAGTAGCTGCAGCGCAAATAGCTTAGGCTGAGATGTTCTTTAACGCCGCAAAGGAAGTGGCCACCCCTCTTGTGGAATGACCCTTGACCACGCCTGGTAAAGGTTTATTGCGCTTATCATAACAGAAAGTAATGCACTGGATGAGCCACCTGGAAAGTGACTGTTTGGAGACAGGAGCTCCTTTCATCCTGTGAGCAAAGGAGAGGAAAAGTTGGTCCGACTTTCGGAGCTGTTTGGTTCTGGTCAGGTAGTATCTGAGGCACCTGTGCACATCTAGGGTGTGCAGAAGGGCTTCTCCTCGATTACAGTACCTTGGAAAATGCACTGGTATAGCGATATCCTGATTGAGGGTGAGAGCCGAGACCATCTTAGGCAAAAACTTTGGCTTTGTCCTTAGGGATACCCTGTCCTGGTGGAAAACCAAATAAGGCTCTTTGCGCATAAGAGCATGCAATTCCGAAATCCTTCTGGCGGAAGTAACTGCAACTAAAAATAACGTTCTCCAAGAGAGAAAATGTAGCTCGCAATCAGCGGCTGGATCAAAGGGTGGCAGCGTGAGCTGCTCCAGGACAAAGGGCAAGTCCCAAGGAGGGACTGGATCTTTAATGGAGGCCTAAGGTGGAGGATGCCCCTTAGAAAGGCACGAGTAGTGTCCAGCTGGGCCACCGTCCGATGGCCTACAGGGGCATGGTAAGCAGAAATAGCACAAAGGTGCACTTTAATCGAGGAATAAGCCAGTCCGGAGTGGAAGAGGGAAAGCAGGTAGTCCAGAACTAGCTTTTCTGGACAATCTAACGGCGGAAAGCTTGAGCCCACAAACAGAATCTATGCCATTTCATGGTGTAAGTTGCGTGAGTAGCCGGTTTTCTGGTGGCAGAGAGTACGTCTGCCACGTCTTGCGAGACCCCGTATCGCATCATGGCTATGTCTCTAGGAGCCAAGCGTGCAGGTTCAATGAGCGTAGATCCGGATGGACCAATGAACCCGCCTCCTGAGACAATAGATGGGAGCTGATTGGCAAAGGAACTGGAGGTTCCCGAGATAGCTGGTGTAAAAGAGGGAACCAAATCTGTCTGGGCCAGAAGGGTGCGATCAGAATGAGTGTTGCTTGCTCCCCTGAAAAGTTTTAAGAGAACTCTCTGGATCAACGGGAAAGGAGAAAAGGCATAGAGGAATTTGCCCGCCCAGGAGAGGGACAACGTGTCTCGCCAGAAAACACCAGGCCCTGGATCTAGCGAGCAAAAATTGGGCAGTTTTGCGTGGGATGGGGATGCGAAAAGGTCTAACTCTGGAGTACCCCATCTGCGAAACAGATCCTCTGCCACCTCCTGCAGAAGTTCCCATTCGTGGACTCTGGCCTGAGAGCAGCTCAGGCTGTCTGCGATGGTGTTCTCCATTCCTGGGACATGAACTGCAATTAGGTTTGCGCCGTGTTGCAATACCCACTCCCACACTCTCATGGCCTCCCCCTGCAAAGCGGATAGGAGTGAGTGCCTCCTTGTTTGTTAAGGTAATACATCACCGCGGTATTGTCTGTTTGTAACAGGAGTGTACCCGGTGGGATCTCCGACTGGAAGGCTTGCAGAGTGTGAAGGACTGCCCTCATTTCCAAGATGTTGATGTGGAGATGAGACTCCTGGGCTGTCCACAGGCCCTGAGATCGAACACCATCTAGGTGTGCTCCCCACCCGAGCCCTGAGGCGTCTGTGGACAGGGTCACAGTCGGGGATGACGCTGTGAAGGGAACCACCGCAGAGAGGTTCCTTGGATTTAGCCACCATTGCCAATCTCGAATTACGACTTTCGTGATCCGGATTGGATGCTGCAGATGGTCTTGCCTTTGGTCCCATTGCACCCCGTAGCATCCACTGGGTTACCCGCATGTGGAGACGGGCTAGCGGGACTGTTGCAATGGTAGAAGCCATGTATCCGAGCAGGCAAAGGACCAGTCTGGCTGGGACGGTCTTCTTCGCCGACATCTCCCTGATGAAGGATCTGATGTGTTCCGCTCTGTCCGAGGGAATGAAAGCTTTCCCTCTGACAGTTTCCAGAACTGCTCCTATAAACTGCAGTTTCTGAGACGGAACCAGGAGTGACTTCTCGTAGTTGATGAGAATACCCAGTGATTGAAAAAGAGACTAGGTGCAGTGAATAGCCATCATCAAGGCCTCCCTGGAGGGCGCCATGAGAAGCCAGTTGTCCAAGTATGGGAACACGTAGTGGCCCTGTCTCCTCAGAGATGCAGCTACGACCGCCATGCACTTTGTGAATACGTGAGGTGCCGATGACAGCCCGAAGGGAAGAGCTCGGAACTGATAACGACGGCTCTGAAACTCAGAGCGCAGGAACCTCCGGTGCACTTGAGCAATCGGAATGTGCAGGTAGGCATCTTGCACTTCCAAAGATGCCAGAAAGGCGTCCTGCTTCAGCCTGGGAATTAGACCCGGAAGGGTCACCATGCGGAAGCGCTTGTAAGCGACTGAAAGGTTGAGGTCGCTGAGGTCCAATATTGGACGGAAGTCCCCTGTTTTCTTTGGAACCAGGAAGAAGTGAGAATAGTACCCTAGTCCTCTCTGGTTCTCTGGGACATGCTCTAAGGCTTCCTTTTCCAGAAGCGCGAGCACTTCCTGCTGTATAAGCAGGGCATGCTGACCCGAATAACGGAAGGGCAGGGGAGGTCTTGTAGGTGGGCTGCCTACAAATTCTATATAATGGCCTTTTTTGACCAGCTGCAGAACCCACTTGGTGGTGATCGATTGCCACCTTGGGAAGTGGCGTGCGATGCGACCCCCGACTTTCTTTTCCCGTTGATCCTGGGGAGGGGTGTGGGCCGGGAAGGTGTCATGCTGTGGCAGCGTTTGATCTGGCGGGCTGGGCCAACTTTGAAAACTGTTGGCCTCTACCTGGGGATGACTTGGTCTGGGCCTTGCATGTGAAAGTGCCCCTCTGCTGCTGGCCAGAACGTTGCTGTTGCCTTTGTAGCCGGCCACGAAAACGGCTCTGGTTTCTACAAAAGGAACTAGGCCAAGACCTGTACATAGCTTGTACGGACGGACTGCCTTCCCTGCGTCCTGGAGTTTGGTGATTACTCTCTCGGAGGCTTCACCAAATAGGACCTCGCCATTATAAGGGACGTCTAGGATGTTCTTCTGGACGTCCGGGGTTAAGCTGGAGACACGGAGCCAAGAGTGTCTCCGGAGACACACGCCGGAGGCTGCAGCTCTGGCTGAAGAGTCCGCAGAATCATATGCAGCTCTGAGCACTTGGGTCCCCACATCTGAACCCGTGCGGAAGAGGTTCAAGAGCTCCTCCTTGTGGTCGCCATCGGGCATCTTCTCGACCAGGTCCTGACCCTGTTACCACAGTGCGTTCTGGAACTGAACCATGTGGGTTAGGTAGTTCAGTGACCTGATGACGCAAGTCGCAGCCGCGTACGTGCGCCTTCCCAGGACATCCAATTGCTTGGATTCCTGGTCTGGTGGCTGGATGCTCAAATGCTGAGGTCTCTGAGACCGGTCGTGCGAAGCAGTGATGACCAGGGAGTCAGCCAGAGGATGGTTCGCCAGATACTGGTCCTCCCTAGGGGCCTTGTATAGGCGGTCAGCCTTCTTCGGCACCACGGGAGTGGAATGAGGACGTTTCCAGGCAGCCTTGGTGATGTCCGCGAAGTTATCCACCAAGGGCGGCACTACCACAGGCTTCGGGTCTTTTTGCCGAAGGTAGCGGGCAAGGCATTGTCTCTTGGGGTCAAGCTCCTCAGCATCCCACCCCATGTTATCCTGGATGTGCCTCATGATCTCTGCGAAGGAGGGATCATCCGGAGGAGACCTGGGTAGGTCGTGTGGGTCAGGAGAGGGAATGCTGATAGGAGAAGGTGATCTGGAACACTCCGAAGTGTCAGATCTGGAATCCTCCCCCGACGGAGTGTACCGGCGTCGTCTGGGTCTCTTGGGGCTGGGTGACCCTGAGGGGGATTTGGAGGGAGGCTTTCTCCTTTCCGAAGATCTGCCCCTAGGAGGTGGCATCTGCTCCTTGGAGGTTGGCGGTCATCCTATGGGCCTCCTAGGTGGAGGAGGGGGTGTAGGCGGTGAAGGAGTGGGTGGAGGCGGAGTAGGAGTAGGAGGAGGACATGTGGTGACCACATCTTTTTTGATGGTGTCCCACCAGAAGGTAAAAAGTTCTTTTACCTCTGCCAGATTCATACCCAACGACGGGCCTGGTGCCGGTGGCCTGTCGCCGGGGTTGGGCGTCAGGTCCCCGAGGGTCTCCCACTCCGGGGAAGGTTCCCGTGGGAGCCCAGCGTCTCCGGTGTCGCCCGCCTGGTCCTTGGGCTGTGTGGCGTCCTCCACGGATGATTCCTTCTGACTGGCATCCGTGCGCGGCGGTGGTGTGGTCCTCTTCTCCAGGGTAGCAGACATCAGTCCCTGGCGGCGTCTTGAGACGCCGCCTACAGCGGCAGGTGTCTAGCTGTCGCCGGCTCTTGGGAGCGCCGGTGATGTTTGGCCGACGTCGGGTCCGACATCCGTTTAAGAGACGTCAGGTCCTTGGTTTTACGGGGAAGAGGATCCGAACCACGGGGAGGCTGGAAAACTAACCCAGCGTCGGTGTCCCAGCGACAGGAGGAAGATTTATGGCACTCCCTGGACTTCGACGAGGACTTGGAAGGAGCAGAAGAGGCCGACGGCCTGGAAGTCTTCAGAGGCTGAAGAGAAGAGGAGCTGCTGGATGACCTGACCTGGACTGGAGGAGGCTGTGACCGAGCCCTGGAGGGACAGCGTTCCGATTTTGAGCTGGAGCTTCGGGAGTCCGAGGCCCTCGCAGGAGACCTGGATCTTTCCTTTTCCCAGTGCTTGTCCCGGTGTTTGTGGGTTTTGCTCAAAGGCTCTCCTCGGGAGGAAGGTTCCTTACCCATGGTTTTAAGTTTCTCCTCTAGGAGAAACGCTTGAAGTGCCTTCTGGCGGCGGATCCTGGTGTGACTGATGAAGCCCTGGCAGAAGGAGCAGGCCTTGGTGTCGTGGTCCGGGCCTAGGCAGTGCACACAGGCTGAATGTGGATCCTTGAAGGGGATCTGTTTGCCGCAGGCACACTTCGTATGGTGACCCTCTAAAGAAGTGGTTGGAGAGAACATCAGTTGTTCACAATTCGAAAAATAGACGAAAATCGTTGTAGTTCTTATAGTCTCCGGCGCTAGAAAAGGAGACAGAGGCCGATACTGGCGAGTCGGCGGCGGAAAAGACTGGGATTATGGGGAACCGCCTCATATGTACTCGTAGCGTCGGGCGGGACCGGCGTCGGAGGCGGTCCCCGCTGAAGACTGCTAGCTAGAACATTTCCGTGGGGTCCTGGCGCCTGCCGGCTTCAGTCCTAATGGTGTAACCTGCTGCAAGAGCTGTACCTCGAAGTAAGATCAGCAGAGTGCACACTTGTTTGTGAACTAGGCCATTGGAAAAAGTTGCTACCTTGGGGCTCCTTCCAGTCACTAGAGACCCACTTATTGAGCAGGGTAAGTTCCTATTTATACAACATGACAATATGCTGATAAGATATAGTAGCTTGTACTAGTTTGGCTGGGTGGGGTGGTAGTAACAAAAACAAAAAAGGAAAGGGACCTGGGGGTAATCATATCAGATGACCTTAAGGTTAGCAAGCAATGTGAGAAGGCAGTAGGGAGGGCTGGGGGTATACTGGGATGTATAGGGAGAGGCATCACCAGCAGAAAACAGGAAGTTGTTATCCCTCTGTACAAACAGTTGGTGAGACCCCATCTAGGTACTACGTCCAGTTCTGGAGACCCCATCTCCACAAGGACAGAGACAGGATAGAGGCAGTCCACAGGACAGCAACTAAAATGGTGCAGGGTCTGCAAGAGAAGCCGTATGAAGAGAGACTAAAGGAGCTTAATATATATACCCTTGAGGAAAGAAGGGAGGGGGACATGATAGAAACTTTAAGTACCTCAGTGGAATCAACAAAGTCCAAGAGGTAGCATCTTTCAGAAAAGAGACGTGCAAGAACAAGGGACACAATTTAAAGATAGAAGAGGCGGTTCAGGGGCAATGTGAGAATATTATTTCACAGAGAGGGTAGTGGATGCATGGAACATACCTTGAGGAGGTTGTGAGGTCTAAAACTGTGGGAGAATTCAAGAATGCATGGGACAGACATAAGGCAATTCTTGTGGGGGGTAGGAAGAAATAGGCTGTAGGTTAACTAGGATCTGTGGCCTATCCTGTAGGTAGGGAAATGGGCAGACTAGATGGGCCAAGCGGTCCTTATCTGCCGTCAAAGTCTATGTTTCTAAGGGTGTGTTCTGTTGCAGTTTTGTCCCCAGTTACTATTATACATTTACCAGACTGAGAGTACCAGCTCTGCAACATCCAATATAGCACCACAGGTAATGGAACCTTTATATACAGATAAAGCAGCATTGTGTAGCCCTGCTGCAGTTTCTGGGATAGCAAGGGGAATGGAAGAATGAGGGCGTGCTCCTCTTCTCCCTTCTCCTGCTAAGTCAGTAACTGCAGAATGCATACTCTACTATTGTTCATTTTCTCTCATTTTGTGTGACTATTATCTTTTTCCTATTCTATCACATGACAACAAACTCTCCTGCCTTCTCCCCGGGCAGATAATTTCTAAGTTCAGAAGCTCCTAATTTTTAAAGAATTTTTAAAGAGCACTTTACCTAGAAAGAACGCGTCCTGCAGATCCAGTGAAAAGAACCACATGTTTCGCTCCAAGGATGGTATGATCTGGGATAGAGTGACCCTCTGAAAGGTGCGTGACCTGAGATATTGATTCAGGTCGTGCAGATCTAGAATGGGGCGCCAGCCCCCCATCCGCTTGGGCACCAGGAAGTAGCTGGAGACAAAGCCTGGGTTTCCTGGATGATCCGCCACTTAAGCTACAGCCTCCTTGAGGAGGAGCTGAATGGTGTCGGCTCAGAGAGCTGACTGAGTCTGAGTGGATACTCTTTCCTCCCGAGGGGCGCAGGCTCGGCTTAGAGGGTACTGCTCGAATTCCAGAGGCAGTCCCTGACTGACCATTTTGAGAACCCACCTGTCCGAAGTGACAGCGGACCAGGCGGAAAGGAAGTGGTGGAGCCGGCCCCCCACGGGAGGACTCAAGAGCTGGAGTGATGGGAGAGGGGTTGGCAGCTCTTGCCCCGTCACTGAGCAGGCTTGGAGGAGGAGGATCCAGGACCGGAACCTCGGCCTCCTTTACGGGCCTGGGCTTGGGCCAGGAGCGCCAAGCCTGAGCCTGCTGCTGCTGTCCTCCTTGAAAGGAGGACTGCTAAGCCACAGGGGAAGAATGTCAAAAAGGCTTCTTCTTTTTCTTCTGTTGGTTCTTGCCCGAAGAACCCTTGGCAGAAGTAGCATCCAAGGTGGCATTGGAGTGCTCAATGCGCTGAAGGGGACCAGCCACTCCTGGGTCGAACAGGTCACCCCTAGGAAAGGCACATTAGATAGTTTGTGCTGAGTATCCGCCAGGAAGGAGGAGAGTCTCAGCCAAGCCCTGCGACGAGAGGCAACTGCGGCTGCCATCGAATGGGCATAAGAATCCCCAATGTCCAGGGCTGTCTGAAGCTGCTGTTTGGCAACAGCTCGGCCCTGATCCCGGACCTGCTTGACCGTGGTCTGCATGCCCACAGGGAGATGTGGGAGGACTTCATCCAAAGACCAGAGGAGGGGCGTGGGAGAAGTGTGCCATGATGACGGCCGAACTTGCCTGACGAAGGCCCAAGGAAGAAGCCGCCTAGACCTTCTTGGCTAAATGGTCCAAAAGCTTGGACTCTTTATCAGGAGGTCGGCCAGTATTGGCAGAACTGCCAGTACGCCTGAACACAGAGGTGGTCGGCAGGCTCTCGGCCGAAGGGTGCTCTGTGAAAACCGCAAGGGACCCCATGGGCACTGCATACTTGCAGGCCATGCAGGCATACAGTCCAGCTCCAAGGACGGGACAACAATGGCCTCGGCCACAAGAAAGGCCTCCGTCGGGGTAATCCCCTCTCTTGAAGATGTCTGTGAGAAGGTACTCTGCCTTTTTTCTGGATTGGCTTCAGAGGCATCCCTGTGGACTCAGAGATGAGGCAAAGAATGCCCTGAAAAGACGAAGGACCGTCCTCTGTCTCTAACCCAATGGTCAATTCGGCATCCCCGGGATGAGAATGCAGGCCTGTGATGTCCGAATCCGAAGAATCCAGATATAACGGTCAACCGCCTAGATCACCTTCCACCCGCCGAGGGCAGTCTGGGGTGACAGTGACTGACAAACACTGGGGAAGCCCAGTGTCCGGCCTATCTTTCTTGGAAAGAGCCCCTCCCACAGGCTGCTTGGGCGGCAGTTCCACCATGATCGGACACACCATTTTAGGCCGAACTGGAGGTTTCACTGGCTCCACGGGCGTGGTAACTGACCTGACCGGCTCCAAAGGAGTCAGCTTCGGCCTAGGAAGCGAAAGCCAAGTAAAGGCCAGGGTGGAAGTCGGGGTCGGTTTGTACCCGGTCAAAATCAGCTGTTGCCACATGAGGTCCTCGTAGCACCGATGGAGTTTCCGCTGGAACCTCTCCTCATCCGAGGAGAATGAGGACGACTGATGGCATCGCCTCTTTTTGGAGCGTTTATGGCTCTTCCTCAGCCTTTCGGTCGAGGGGGTCCGAGACCTTGATCAAGATCAGATGGGCCAATTTGGTCGCTCGGGAGACACCAGTGGGACCAGTGATTTCCAGAGGTCGGGGACCACTTCCTCGATTGGAGTCCCAGCAGGCTGGGTCTCCTCGTCGGGGAAAGTCAGGATTGGAGTTCGAGTGAGAGAATCGTCGACCGGAGTCAGCGACAAAGGATCGATCAGATCGATGCCGATTTCTACATCGTTGATCAACAGTTTGGTTGACTGACCAGACGGCAAAGCCGAAAAGCCAGCGGCCGAAGAAGCAATCTCAACCAGAGTCGAGACTGCATGTTCCTGGGACCGAGTCTCTCCCAAGAGCGTCTCCATCGGGATGAAAAAAAATCCTGGGTTCTTCTCCCACTTACGGGATCGAGAGGAGTGCGTGCCCGCAGGACCATCTCCTTTGGTCGGTAGAGACTGGCACAACTCTTGGAAGGAACCCAAGAAGGTGGAGCCCAGGTTGAGCGGAATGAAGAAGCTCAGAGTAGTCTCTGCAGCACGAGTCCCTTCCTCTTCGAATGCTTCCATGCGTTCCAATTGCTCAGCAGATCCCGCAGCAGCGGAAACCACCCACCAAGCCTTCTTAGATTTCACCGGAGGGTTCCGTTTCTCCAGCCTCCCCAACTTCAGGCGTGTGAGACGGTCGTCGAGGACGTTAGGATGGAAAGCGAGACACAAATCGCATTTCGAGGTGTCATGGTTGACACCAAGACAGTAGACGCATGCGGTGTGGGGATCGGTGTGCCAAATCTTCTGGCCACAAAGGCACTGACAAAATCCGGGGGAAGACTTGTCTTCCATAATCGAAGAAACAAATTTGCGCTCGTTAGTGTGAAGACGACGTATTTTCGGAATAACCTAAGGTTTTTGAGCCAGGGCCTACAAAATGCGTGAGCACGAGGAAGGCAACTTGAATCTTCCAGCAGAAAGGAAGATCTGGCATCATGGGGCGAAGCCGAGGTATATACCACCTGGGTAGGTGGGAGGAGCCAGCTTGAAGACTTCCAGCAAGATTTAAAGTGGAAGGGGATGTGCCAAAGAGTGTGGATGAACAACATATCCACGACTGTAGAAATCAAGTGGGTAACCCAAACACTCCTCAGTTCCCTGCAAGAGATAAGCCTTGGAGGGCCACTCACTGTGAAGAACCAGGAGACCAAAACCAATACCAGGCAAACAAGGTGAGGCATGGGACTGGAAACAGTATGCATATAATAATGTCTTACACAAAGCATATGGATTATCCCTCGCTGCAAAATGTCTTACCTCTACCACGCCAGTGACTAGAGTTCGGAAACAAGCTTGGGTAATCGGAGGTTGGCTGGGGGCACAGGAGAAGGATAAGCGGCCATCTGGCAGCTCTCCTCTCCCAGATTGGGGAGGCAAGCTGTCTAGGCTCTTGACTGACAGGGTAGAGGGCCGGTGGTGCCTGTGACAAGGTTGAATAGGACCCTGTCCCAGTTGTTATGGAGTTTGAATGCAGATATATGTTCTGTTCTTTCCTTTCCTGTCTCTTGTCTGTCTGGTTGTGCAACCAAATTTTCTTGTGAGACCTAGGATTTGATCACCCAGACAGTCTCGCAATTCTTTGCTTCCCACTGTCTCTCAGTCTTCCCTTGCTGTTTCTGCCTTTTCCTCCCTTGCATATCTGCTGGAATAAAAATACATGCAAATCATTATGTGGAAATGTAACTGATATTGAGATCCCTTTGTTTAGAAATTATATAGTGTTACTGTTGAAACGTATATAATTATAGTTTGAGATTACTGCAAAAAGCTATTGGGAACTCAAGGGGTTAACCTGAGAGCAGTTTTTAAACCCTTTTTCAGAAGCTGTGGAGAAGGGGCCTCAGTTCTGGGACATTGAGTTCTTGCTGCACCTGCCTGAAACATACAAGACCAGTTTAGAAAAAAAGAGGATGCTTGTTAAGGAGGGGGGATGCAAAGACTTGTAAGAGCGAGAGAGCTGCAATGTTCTCGGAGACACACAGAGATTGAAGGAAAACTCAAATGGATCTTCTCTGTTTATTTTGCCTTTGTAAACAGTTATTCTGAACAATTTTATTTATTTTATGTTACTGCTAGTACTAATAACACTTTTTCCGAATTCTACAACTGCTCCTGGTTTTTCCTATGCTTCTTGACCTGTGCCTCGACGACAGTACCCCTGACGCCGGGGAGGCTGACATTACACCAGGTGGGTGGACTGGGGTGGCGATTCCAGTGTGCATGTGTACCTCCACGTGGGTGCACGAAGGTGTTTGCCGTAGCCTTGGTGGTGGGCAAAAACTAAGGTGGAAAAAGGACGGTGGGACAGGGCTTTAATGAAGCCCTGCCCATGATGCTGAGATCAGCCCTACCGGAATATTGGCAGAAGGAAGGAGGACAGAGGTAGATGGTAGGTCACCTGGTCCAGCCAAGAAGGATACAAATCTTTATTTAACAAGAAAAAATAAATAAAAAAAAACAAAGAAGATCTACTGTTACAATAAGTTCTTATGTAACTGTTCTATCTTTAATCGAGAATACTTCCTCCATTGGGCCACACATTTGGAATGATTCCCAAGCAGTACAAAGGACGCATGAAGGATGGCACAATCTGTATGTAATCAGGAGAGAAGACCTTGCAATATCGCAAGTTCAAAGTCAGCACGTCTATGAGAGATGATGTCCAGACTACGAGTGTTACTCACCTGTAACAGTAGTTCTAGGAGTAGTATATGGTTTACATCCAAACTTGAACAGTCTCCCTTTAAGAGCTGTCCTTGCCAAACTGTCTTTAAAAGAAACTCCTCCCACCACCTGGGTGGTATATCCCTTGACTATGCCCCGTGATGTCAGAACTTGCACACTGGAAGCAGGGATCCATGCCTCACTTGCCAGGGGAGGTTGGGTGGGTTGTGTGGATGTGAATCTTATACTACTCCTAGAAAGTACAGTTATATAAGACCTTACCGTAACAGTAGATTTTTGAAGAGTGTCTCTTGCAGCAGGTAATGCACTTGGGTCATCGCCAGAGGTTGCTATGGCACACGGCAGCTCTTCTAGCAGTCTTTTTCAGGGGCCGCCCACACATGATCTCACCTTCGTTTTCTATATAAGTGTGGGTGGTCCCTGGTGTCCTCAGTTTTCCCCGCGAGGACCAAGGGGAAGCCGAGGTACCATAGGTATTCCAACCCAAAGTCATTGGACCAGAATTTGTTCTCCTAGAGAAGGAGGGGGATGGAGGGTGGGATCGTACCTGCTGCAAGAGACACTCCTCAAAGATCTGCTGTCACGGTAAGGTCTTACGTAACTTCACTATCTTCCACAGAGTGGTCTCTTGCAGCAGGTAATACACTTGGGATGAATCCCAAGCAGTAAATCCAAGAAGAGTGGACATTATGAAAGGAGGCCTTGTAGGACAGCTCGGCCAAAGGCCGTCCTACGGTGTGAAGCAACGTCTAGGTTGTAATGCTTCGTGAAAGTATGAACTGTGGACCAAGTAGCTATGTTGGAAGATATCTGTGATAGAGGCCCCTTTAAAGCAGGCCGCTGTGGTGGCCATAGCTCTGGTAGAATAGACTTGGACAGGTCCTGGTAATGGCTTTTTGTATTCTGTGTAACAAAACGTTATACAGTGTGCTAGCCAATTGGAGAGGGTCCGTTTAGTGACCGGGAGACCTTCCCGGCTTGAGGTGAAAGTAACAAAAAGTTGAGAGGACTTCCTGATCGATTTTGTTCAATTAGTATAGTATCGTAATATACAATGGACATCTAGAGTATATAGGATTTATTCATCTCAATTGGAGTGTTCAGGATAATATACTGGTATCTCCAGGGATTGATTTAAGGTGTGTTCAGACACTACCTTGGGTAGGAAGGAAGGGTTGGTACGAAGTGCCACTTTGTCTTTGTGAAAAATTAAGTAAGGTTCTCTACACCTGAGGGCATGAAGCTCGGAGATACACCTAGCCGAATTGACAGCTACTAAGAATAGTGTTTTCCAAGAAAGAAAATGGAGGTCACAAGTGGCCGCCGGTTCAAAGGGCTCAGGAGTTAATTTCTCTATTAGAAAATTGAGAACCCACAGAGGAGTGGGTCTTCTGATAGGTGGCTTAATATGTAACATTCCTCTTAGAAACATTTTTGGCTAGATGATGTTGATACAGTAATCTGCCATCAAGAGGTTCATGGAAGGCCGAAATAGAGGCCAATTGGACTTTGACAGAGGAATAGCTTAACCCAGTCTCGGCAGTCGAGGCCAGCTAATCCAAGACTTTCATCAATGGACAGGAATAAGAATCCAGTGACCGGGAAGCAGCCCAGATGGAAACATGTTTCCATCTGGCATTATATGTTTCCCTGGTTTACATGCGGCCAGTAAAATATTAGCAACAGGGGAGGAGACCTGTAGACGTGCTATGAAAGTGTCCCCAGGAGCCAAACGTGAAGGTGTAGTGCCTTCAGGTTGGGATGTAGGAAAGTCCCTTGATTCTGAGTCAGGAGAGCTGGTCTTATTGGCAATGGAATGGGATCCTCCACTGAGAATTGTTAAAGGAGGGGGAACCACACCTGCCGAGGCCACAGAGGGGCTATGAGAATCATGGCGGCAGGTTCGAGTTGTAGTTTCAGTAGAGTTTGTTGCAAGAGAGGGGCACAGGAGGGAGCATATAATTAGAGTCCTGTCCATGATTGGGTCAGGGCATCTATAGACCGTCCCTTTTGCTTGGGATAATGGAATAGTATCTGGGGAGACGTTGATTGACTGGGGAAGCGAACAGATCCAGTTGTGGGGTGCCCCACAGATGAAAGATTTTTTGAAGCACTTCGTAATGAAGTGTCCATTCCTGTGTGGATGACTGGCGACTGAGAAGGTCGGCTAGGAGATTGTGACGTCCTGATAGATGGACGGCTGTCAGTACAAGGTGTTGTTGTATGACCTCCTGCCAGACTGCAATCGTCTCTTTGCATAGGGAACGGGACTTCGTATCTCCTTCTTTGTTGAGGTAGAACACCACTGCGATGTTGTCTGATTGAATCAGCAATGGTCCTGGGGACAAGTGAGTTTGAAAGGCCTGGAGGGCTAAGCGAACCACCATCATCTTCAGGAGATTGATGTGGGGATGTGGGATAGAACTGGTCCACTTGCCTTGTGTCCTGTAAGGACTCAGGTGCGCGCCCCACCCTTCCAGGGATGCATCCGTAGTCGTCTGCTGGGGTTGGGGGGACTGGAAGGGCATGCCTTGGCATAGATTGGCTGGAAGGTCCACCATACTGCAATGTGGGAGTGACTCTGATTTTGTCTTTGAAATTTCCTGTTCTTTGAGACCACTGGTTCTGGAGAACCCACTGGACTGGTCTCATATGAAGATGGGCAAGTGCTGTCATAGGGATGGTAGCGGCCATGTGTCCTAGGAGGCATAACTTAAGTCTGGCTGTGACTACTTTCTAGGTTTGTATCTGAGAAGCCAGAGATATGAGTTTGTCCTGTCTGTCAGCCGGGAGATAGGCTCTGGCGGAGACAGAGCCTAGGACCGCTCCTATATATTGGAGCGGCTGTGTAGGGGTCGGGTTGGACTTTGGGCAATTGACTGTAATCCCTAGGTTCTGAAACAGAGTTAGGGTTCCTTGTAGGGAGGAAAGCAGGGAGATTTTGGACCCTGTCTTGATGAGCCAGCTGTCCAGATATGGGAAGACAAAGTGCGCATCCCGTCATGGGGCTGCTGCCACTACCGCTAGGCACTTGGTAAACACTCTCGGGGCAGATGAGAGGCCGAATGAGAGTGCTCGAAATTAGTAGTGTTGTCCCAACAGGTGGAAATGAAAAAACCTGTGGTGGGCAGGAAGGATGGGGATATGTAGGTAGGCATCCTTCATATCTAGGGCACATAACCAATCCCCTTATTTCAGCATTGGCATGATGGAATTTAGGGTGACCATACAAAACCTTTTGTACTGGTTATAAAGGTTCAATTGCCTGAAATCTAGTATTGGTCTGAGGTCTCCAGTTTGTTTTGGGTACCAGGAAGAAGTGGGAATAAAATCCCTTTTGGTGTTCTGAAGGAGGTACCAGGTAAATGACCTTCTTGGTTAGAAGAGCCTGAAGTTCGTCCTGGAGAATAGGAATATGGTTGGGTGGGTAATGGACAGAGCGGGGGGGATGGGGGGGGGCCTGGAAAGTAGTTCCAGAGTGTGACCCCTCAGGATAATCTGAAGTACCCACTCGTCTGATGTGATCATTTTCCAGGCCTCCAAGTGGAGGGCAAAATGACCACCCACGGCTTCCGAGGCCTGGGGGAGAAGTGTGGGCACAGCTCCAATCGGTCACTGGGAGGCGGGCTGCCCAGCCCCACCAGGAGGGTGGGAGCGGGAGCCCTTGGCGGTAGAGGTGTTGGTTCTGGAAGACTGGGCACGACCTCGGAATCTGCCTCTATGTAAGCCTCTGTATTTCCCACCTCTTTTAGAATAAAAGGAGTTTTGAGGACGATACGATGGCTGGGATGCATGGTACACGCCGTGTACCGTGCGTGGTGTTCTTCCTGAAGACTGGAGATCATCTATCAGCTTTTGGGTATCTGGGCCAAAAAGTCTGGGCCCATTAAAGGGGGCATTGACCACTCTATGCTGTAACTCAGGTGTAAAGCTTGAGACGCGAAGCCAAGCATGGCGACGCAAGATAATGCCTGTTGCTGACATGCGGGCCGAAGTATCGACCGCATCATAGCCCGAACAAAGTAGGTGTCGGGAGATGGAACTGCCAGTAGATATTGTAGCCAATAAATGTTTCCTTTCCTATGTAGGAGGGAGTTTATTGACTAATTCAATGGCAGAGGACCAGAGTGTATGCTGGTATTTGACCATATGTCCCATATAATTTAGGATTCTAAGATTCATGGTACCTGTTTGGAAAACCTTTTTTCCCCAGATAGTCAGTCCTACGGGAATCTTTATCAGGAGGTAAGGAACTCATGTTTTTTGGTCGTTTAGTATGATCATGAGTGGCAGTAATCACTACTGAATCTGCTTCAGGAGTAGTGGTAGAAAAGGGTGATCTAGAGAAGCCTGGTAGAGGCGATTCACCTTGCGGGGAATAGCCATGACAGAGGAAGGCTGATTCCAGGCGGCAAGCATAACATTTTGGTAGGTCTGTATAAGTGGGGTTACCATCAAGACTGGTTCCTCTGGGAGTTCTAGATAGTCTGCCATATTCTTACGTTGTTTGTCATGTTCGGTAGTAGAGAAACTCATGACTTTCTGAATTTGGACCATCATCTCATGGAAGGATGGCTTATCAGGAGGAGAGGCAGCCGCCTGATGGGATAACTTCTCATTTAGGGAAGAAATATCCAAAAGGGGGAACTGGGGCTGGAAGTCCAGATATTGAATTTCCTCATCCTCCAGATCTCAGATCCTCAGTAAAATCTGCCGGAAATTCAGCCTCGTCTGATTCTATGTATGAGGGAGGTGACCAGGGTGGTGAATGGTTTCTGTTATCCTGGAAATGTTTAGTCGGAGGAGTAGGGGAACAGGATGGTTGACTCGGCTCCCCTGGGTCGGAGGGCTAAGTATGCCGTATGGCATGCAAGACCTACTGAACTATGAAGGTAACATCCACTGAGGGAAGGGGGTAGAGAGGGGGGACTTCTGGGAAACCAAGGGAATTGGATGTGTGGTCTGAGCAGGTCTTGCCCCTAGGTGGTAAATCCCAGGGTCCTGATTTCTGTCTGCCTGGCCCCTATGGGAATACACCTGTGAAGGTGGAGGGGTGGTATGCATAGCAAATACAGTAGGCTTCCCCATTGGAACGTGACCCCTTGTTGACAGGGCCACTGAGGAAACATGAGTAGGATGTTGAAATGAAGTCAGCGTCGACGGGAGAGAAGCCCCCGTCGATGGGACGTCAATGAAACTCGCAAAGGGTTCGTCAAAGACTGTCGTTACAGCGCTGGAAAGCGCCGTTGACAAGAGGGTGTAACCTCCCGTTGACAAAGAGGCAGTGTTTGAACGTATTGTCGACGGTGGGGCACCTGTAACGGTGGCTGT
Organism: Neoceratodus forsteri; assembly: GCA_016271365.2. Lineage (NCBI taxonomy): Eukaryota > Metazoa > Chordata > Ceratodontiformes > Ceratodontidae > Neoceratodus > Neoceratodus forsteri. The sequence goes on along the minus strand of CM057450.1, from coordinate 1,270,490,268 downwards.
TGACAAGTGTTCAGACACAGAGTGTAAGGAGGGCTTCTCCTTCTCTTTTTTGTGCTGTTTATGAGAATCAGTGGATGGGGAGCTCTTGGGACGAGCCCCGATTCTCCATGAAAGACAATTTCTGCTCCATTAAATGATTTTTGATTCCCTGCAGCCGTCGACAATGGGTTTCCTGGTTGAAATCCTGACAATTTATGCAGGAGGCGGTGTCGTGTGTGGGTCCCAGACACCTTACACAAGTGGTGTGGTTGTTGAAACGGTAGATTTTTCTACCGTAACAGCAGGAATGGAATAGTGCTATCTTGCTTGAAGATTCTTTGGACATTCATTGTTCAATGTTGTTTTGCTCAAATTCTTGTCGATGACTGTCGCTGAAGTTGCACTAGCTACTGCATGCGAGTTGAAGACGGCGGGAAACTGAACTGAGGATACCAGGGACCGCCCACACTTATATAAGAAACAGGAAGGTGATGTCATGTGTGGGCAGCCCCAGCGACCTCTGGCGACGACCCAAGTGTATTATCTGCTGCAAGAAACCACTCCATGGAAGATCTACGGTTACAGGAGAGTAAAGGAGGAAAGGCGGCTATACAGGACCAGTCTGTGCTATCGCAAATTCATGCAGTAATGTGTATCTTTTAAGTGGAGCACTAGATCAGCCGAAACAAAAAGACCTAAAACCAGGTCTCAAGAAAAAAACTGCTTTTATTCCTGATACAAAAAAGCTAAAAATTGCAGCATGGGCAACAGTAGCACCCCCTCCACCGTTTTATATAGCTCTTATGCTTTTTCCAGGTGGGTCGCCTTGAAGCGTGGAAACTCGTGCGGCACGTTGGTGGAGGTGCTACTGACCGCGGCCAGCACCGCTAGGGGCTCACTGATTTGCAGACCTGGTTTTCGTCTTTGTTCAGCTGATATCGGTAACTCACCATAAGGCCACACGTATTACAGGAGAGTAACCCTCATTTCTACGGATGAGGATATGGTTAACTTATCAACACTTCGACAAACTTCCAGCAGTTTTCTGAAAGGAGGGGGGCAGGGCACGCACCCTTACCTGGTGAACAGAGACTGGAGAGCAAAGATCCCAAAAACCGCATGCTGGTGTGACTCAAGGTTGATGCTGTAATGGGAGATGAAGGTGTGTGCTGACTTCCAGGCAGCCGCCTTAAATATCTATACAGGGACATCCCTGAAAGCAGCTACAGAGGCAGCGGTATGTCTGGTGGAATGAGCTCTAAGCCTTACGGGAAGCACCTTATCAGCCAACCTACAGAACAGGTCGATGCAAAAGACAATCCACCTTCCAGTCGTCCTCTTAGCTGTCAGTCTGCCCGGTGCAGCTTCAATGTGTATTAGAAAGAACTGGCGAGCCTCACCCTGAACTAATGCCATATGCACCTTTTAATAAGATAGCGCCTGCCGCAGATCCAAGGTACGGAGCCTGTGGTCAGCATCCGAAGAAGGGTTGGTAAAGTATAAGAGGACTCCACCGAGAGCGCCTGGAGCACACTTATCTTTCTGGTGGAGGTGACAACCACTAAAGAGGCAGTTCTCCTTGACAGGTTTGGCATCTCATACCCATATCGGCTCAGGCACTGCTGGGGTTCAAGTGGTCAAGGCCCTTGAAAAAGTGCCCAACCACCTTCTCCTGCACCACCATCTGCATACCAGCCCACGGGCAGTATGCAGAGATGGCTGGCAGGTGCACTTTGCGGGTTGTCGACCTCAGCACCAGCAAGGATAGGGACCACAGATAGTCGAGAGCGCTAGCCATGGGGTAGGGATGAGGATCAAGCTCCTTGCCCTGTCTCCAAAGGGAAAACCTTTTCCATCTAAAGGAACAGCACTGATAGGTCAACTCCTTTTGGGACGCCTCCACAGCGTGAAGCACATCATCTGAAAGTCCCAGAGCCTGCAACTCCAGCCACTCAGAAACCAGGCTTTGAAGTGCAGCGAAGATCTAGGTGAAGGATCATCCTCTACTGACAGGACAGCAGATCTGGGCGCAGGGGCAACTGCCACGGAGATCTGCTGCTGAAGCTGAGGAGATCTGAGTACCAGAATTGGCAGGGCTAGTCTAGGGCTATCAGTATCATCTGTGCCTTGCCCATCACCTTGTGAATCAGGGAACGGGAGGGAAGGCATATAGGAGGCCTGGGGTTAAAGGCCTCATGAAAGCATCCCCAAGCAGTGTTTCGGACTGAGGGGGCAAGTGCAAAACAGCCTCAGTTTTGCACTCTCCCTGAAGGCTAAGCGGTGCACCAGAGGTGTACCCCACAGGGAGAACAGGTGGTGTATCAGGGACCACTTGTGCAATGTCTCACCCACCTGGCTGAGGGCATCCACCAGTTGGTTGTCAGTTCCCGTGACATGAATCGCCAGATCATCTGCACCCAAGCTGTGCACGCGGGTCCAGGTGCAGAGGGCCTCCCGACACAAAGGGAGTGTGTGCCGCACTGTCTGTTCAGGTAGAACATGGCCGTGGTATAATCTGGAATTGCATGACCTGACCCCGGACCAAAGAAGCAAATTCCATCACAACCAGGCACACTGCATGGAGCTTCAGCAGGCTGGTGTGATGACAGGACTCCCTGGAGGTCCAGAGCCCATGGGCTCTGTGGTCCCATAAGTGCACTCCCCATCCCACCAGGAACATGTCTGCTGTCAGGGAGACAGACGGCTCTGGGTGGACAAATAGGACTCCTTCCTCCAGATGTTCTGGGAAAAGCAGCCACTGGATGGCATCCCACATCGGCTAGGTCACTGAGACCAGTTGGTCAAAGTGTCCTAGGCGCTGGGACCACTGACAGCCAGCTCCCACTAAAAGTGATGAATCCACCGGCAGGCCCACCAGACCATGCTGGTGCAAGATGCCATGTACCCCAGTAGACTCAGGAAGTCCCGGGCAGTGTGCGAGCACCCAACTAGAAACGATCAGGCAAAGAAGGTAAGATCCAGCGCCCGGTCCGTAGGAAGTCGGGCCTTGGCCCGGAGGGAGTCTAGCTCTGCCCCAATTAAAAGAATCACCTGTAATGGGGTTCAGTTTGGACTTGGCCGGATTGACCAGAAGGCCCAAGTCTCTGCAGGTCTGGAGAGACAGATCCCTGGACCGTTCCACTGCCTCCTTGGATAACCCGGCAGATCGAGGGACAAAGGGAGAGGATTGTGGAAGAACGCGTCCCGGAGGTTCAGGGAGCAGAACCACATGCCCTGCTCCAGAGATGAAATGATCTGCTTCAGCGTGACAATCCTGAACTTGTGCTTCCTAAGATACTAATTTAGATCATGAAGATCCAGCATGGGGCACCAAGCCCTCCCCCCCATCCATTTAACAACCAGAAAGTACCTGGACACAAAGCCCTGACCTGCCATGGAGTCTGGGACACAGGCTATGGCTTTCTCTATGAGCTGAGCAACTTCTTCCAGGAAGGGAGAGGTGTCCTGTGACACCAGACTCCCTTGGCGCATAGGGACGGTAAGACGGGAGAGCCTCGAAGTTGAAAGGAAACCCTCCGCCCACCACAACTAGGACCCACTTCTTAGAGGTAATTATGGAGCAAGTGGGCCAGAAGTGGCACAGCTGCACCCCCCCCATGCGGAGCTGAAGCAGGGACTGGACAGGTGGGAGGTAGACATCTCCCAACCCGTCAGTGGGCAGCTTTGGATGGGGCACCGGTGCTTGCTGCTGGAGGGGCACCACTACCTCTATCCCCACATTTTTTAGGGCCCTGACCATGGAACTTGGTCTTGGGGCACCAAGACTGTGCTGGGGCTGCTGCTGTGCCAGCACGGGCTGAAACTGAAAAGGCTTCTTTGGCATCTGTCATTTCAAATCCTCCTGCAAGGAGGTCACAAAATCCAGGGTGGCACTGGACTGCTCAATCCTAGTGAGGTTGCCCTCCACCCCAGGGCCAAGAGGCAAGTGCACAGGAAGGGGACACTGGCCAACTTGGGCTGGGTGTCCGCTGTAAAGGTGGAAATCCTCAGCCACACCCTGTGATGCATTACAACGGCCACTGCCATGGCATGGGCCCACATCCAAGGCCATCTGAAGCTGGTGTTTAGCCAGCGCTTGACCTTGATCTCGGACAATTTTCACTGCTAGCTGCTTGTTGGCAGGGAGGTGTTGGGGGACATGATTGAGGCCTGCCAAATGGGAGTGACTACAATGGGCCATCATCAGGGCACAGCTCACCTGACAAAGACCAAGTGAAGACGCACTGTAGACCTTCTTTGCTGCGTGGCCAAACTTTCGGGGGACTTGCTCACGACCCCAGTATTCCCAGATTTGCAGAACACAGAGTTATCACCCAGACCTTCAGTCAAGGGGTGGTCCAAAAAATCAGAACAAAGTTCCAGTAGGGACTGCATACTTGCGGACCATATTGTCACAGGGTGCCAGGCAGGAAGCTGTGTGCTGCCAAAGCTCCACCACCAGTCCCAAAATGGCCTCAGCCATTAGTCAGGCAATCCCAGGGGATCTGACCCTGTCCAGTATTTCAGTAAAGGGGCAATTTGCCTTCTTCTGGAGTGGCTCCAAAGGAACCTCCATGGACCAAGACATAAGCTTGAGAAGTGCCCCGAAGGACACAGTCCCGTGGTCGTTAGTCAATTCTTCAGCCGAACTGCAGTTGAAAGCATGGGCCCTTAAAGACTGCATTGAGGACCCATAGGAGGCATCACAGGAATCCTCAAACACTGCCCTTGGCCGTTTGCCGCCATGCACCACTCGGGGCTCGTCCAAGTGAGTGATCTCCCCAGACAACCAGCCTCACAAGCCGGTAGCCAGATGGGAGTCCTTTGAGGGGCCCCCCTTCGAGGGCTATCAGGGAGGTGGTTCCACCTGGATTGGTGGCGAGACTCGTGTTGGGGACATCTGTCTCAGGAGGACAGGTATGGGTGGAAGTGGAGTCGACCAGATAACTGCAGGGGTCAAGGGTACAACCCTACCCTGCCTGACCAAGACCCAATGCAGCCAAAAGAGCCCCTCATAGCACTGGTGCATACAGCGATGGAGCCTCTCATCATCCGAGGATGAAGAGGAAGAGAAGCACCTACCGTAGCACCTTCCAGTTGAGCAAGACTGAGAGTGGGAGGAATACCTCAACCTTGAGCATCGACAGGGTCAAAGACACCAAGGGGAAACAGGTAGATGGGCAGTACAGACTACCCACACAGGGTCTGACCATTCGACCCCCGAGGGAGACAACTCCTGAGAAGAGATAGCCAGGTTTACTGACTGCTCCTGGACCTCCTGTGTGAGGCCAAACAGGTCTGGGTTCCTGGAGAGTGAATCATCATCGATCCCCTCCGACAACAAATTGTCAGGGTTGAGAAAAATCTCGACTGCCTGCTCAACTTGTGCCGAGACCGAAAAGCTCAATGGGGCACCGTGGAGCTCGCGGCCTGTTCCTTGACAAAGGTGGGTTTGACCGAAACCGAATGGTCAACAGCAGTCAAGCAGTCAGAACAATCAAGGAAGTGGGAAGAGCACGCCCTTTCCTGTTCCCATGATGGACAGCAGGATTTCTTTGACTTCTTGATTTGCCATGGCAGGCAGGGCTCTCCCCAAAGGTCTGGGGGGTCCTGCAATCCTCATGAAAGTTACCTGTAAAGAACACTAGCCACTGAGACCATCGAGGTGCCCGCCACAGCCTTGGCCACCACCTGTTCTATGGCAGCCATTTGGGCTGCAGGCCCTTCAACCACAGGGGCCAACTTACAAGCCGGCTTCAAAGTCACCAGAGGGTTCCGTTCTGAGGGCCGACAAAGGAGAAGATGGGCGTAGTAGTCTTTAGTGTTTTTGAAAACATGGCTTGGCAAAGGCCACAGGCAGTGACATCGTTCTCTTCACCAAGGCATAGATGCACGACATGTAGATCAATCTATGACATCTTCTACTTGCACTGGACACAATGCCTGAAGCTGGAATCTCCACGATCCATATAATCTATGTCAGAGTCCAGCAAGGACAGCTCTTAAAGAGAGAAAGCCAAAGTGTGGATAAGTGAACCATATTCACATCCCTAGAAAGAGAAACATTGAAACTAAGAAGTTGTTGGTAGATAAAGAACCCTTTGGCCCATCTAGTCTGCCCATGTTCCCCACCTACTGTGACACCGTAGCCTTTGCATAATCTCTGGTCATCTCCAGCCCCTGTGTTTCTTCCAAGGTCCTCTTGTATCTGTCCCATGAATAACTGAATCCTGCAACTGTTTTGGCACCTACCACCTCCGCTGGGAGGCCATTCCAGGCTTCCAGCACCCTCTGTCTTTCTAAGGAAAATATTACCTTCCTGTACCTTATTATTACCTGTTACGTATTTAAATGTTTGTATCACATCCCCGCCTTTCCTCCAGTGAGTACATATTCAGTTCTCTTACTTTCTCCTCTTATGGCTTTTGATGCACTCTCTGTCATCTGCTCTATTTTGGTTGCCCGCCTCTGTACCGCCTCCACCCTATCCCTGTCCTTCCAGAGGTGGGACCTCCAGTAATGGACACAGTACCCGAGGTGTGGTCTTACCAGTGACCTGTACAGGGACAACACTGCCTCTTCCTTCCTACTGGTGATACCCTCCATATGATGCACCCCAGAATTCTACTAGCCTTTTCCACTGCCTTTTCACTCTGCCTGGCTACCTTTTGGTCATCAGAAATGATTACCTCAAGGCCCCTTTCCTGTTTGGTGGTTGCAAGTACCTCCCCTGCCAACTGATATGTAGCCCCTGGGTTTCTGTGCCCCAAGTGCATGATTTTGCACTTTTTAGCACTGAAACCCAGCTGACATAAACTTGACCATTCTTCTGACTTCCTCAAATCATTCCTCATTCCTCCCTGTGTGTCCACCCTGTTGCAGATTTCGGTGTCATCCGTGAACAGACTGACCTGTCCTTCTAGCCCTTATGAAATATCGCTGATTAAGACACTGAAGAGGACTGGGCCTAGTACTGACCCCTGAGGTACCATGCCATCTCCAGACTGGACTCCGTTTACCACCACCCACTGACTCTTGTCACTCAACCAACTTCTTATCCAGTTTACTACTTTCTCTCCCACTCCTAGACAGGCCAGCTTGTTCACCAGTCTTCTATGTCGAACAGTGTCAAGGTCTTCCTGAAATCCAGGTATACCACAGCTACCGCTCCAGCTTGATCTACTTCCCTGGTCACTCAGTCGAAGAACTTGATCAGGTTTGTCTGGCAAGATCTCCCTGCTGTGAAAACATGTGGCCTTTGATCCTGCAATCCACTTGTTTCAAGGTATTCATCTATCCTTTTCTTCAATAGTGATTCCATAACCTTGCCCACTACTGAAGTCGGGCTGAAAGGTCTATAATTTCCCGCCACATCCATCCTTTTCCAGTCCCTTGGAACCACCCCAGTATCCAGAGAAAAGCTGAACAGAACTGCCAGCACCTCTCAGAGCTCCTTCAGCATCCTAAGGGGAACCCCATCCGGTCCCATTGTCTTGTTAAATTTTGATTTTGATTTTGCTAGTACTCTGAGGACATCCTCCTCTGTGAAAGGACTAGTGTCCACCTCCCTACCAATTCTGCCCCTGTTCATTATCTTTGGCCCACCACCTACCTCTTCTATTGTAAACACTGAACAAATATATCTGTTCAATATGTTTGCCTTCCCTTGGTCCCTTCCTCACAGACCCCCCTTTCTCCCTTTATCATTGTTATCCCCCGGTTGATCTTTCTCTTCTAATATCTAAAGAAGATTTTATCCCTTTTTTATTGTCTGGCCAATATTCTCCTATTTGTGCCCTTGCTCTCCTCACTACCTTCCCTGCCTCGACTTTTCTCCTCTGGTAAATTAACCTATCCTCCTCCTTCTGTGTCTTTTTGTATTTTTTTAAATGATAGTTTTTTTGCTCTTACTGTTTCCACTAGCTCTCTAGAGAACAACAGTGGTCTTCTTTTCCTCCTGCCCTTGCAGACCTGTCTGACACAGAGATTTGTAGCTCTTTCGATGCCCACTTTAATTTTTGCACACTGGCTCTCGACTTCTCCTAGCATTCCTATCCCTCGAGCCTGAGGCAATTTCCCATTGTCTTAAAATCGGCCCTTCTGAAGTCTGTGTCCCTCGTCGTTGTGTGGTTCGGTGCAAACCTAGTTTTTTATGCTAAACCACACTGTACGATGGTCACTGGTCCCCAGGTGTTCCCCCACTGTGATGTCAGCAACACTGTCCCCATTCATCAGCACTAGGTCCAGTACTGCTCCCTCAAAAGTAGGTTTCATTAGCAGTTGCCTTAGGAACACCCCCTGCAAGGAGTCTAGGCTGTCCCTGCTACTGTAACTTGCTGCTGCTGGGAGTCTCCAATCCACATCAGGGAGGTTGAAGTCTCCCACTAGTACCAACTCTCCCTTACGAGCCAGTCTTTGGATTGCTTCCAGCATTTCCCCATCCACTTCCTCCGTCTGTGCTGGAGGTCTGTATATCACTCCTGAATGGATAATGGCCCCATTCCTATTCTCCACAGTGACCCACAGTGCCTCGGCTCCCCGTTCTCCTTGTATTTCTGTAGCCTTTATGCTGTCAATTACATAAAGCGCTACTCCTTCCCCCTTTCTTCCGACCCTCTCCCTTCTTAACAGAGGAAAACCTGGTATAGCCATATCCCAGTCCTGGCCTTCACTGCACAAGGTCTCAGTGATGGCGACTAGATCCAGGTCCTCCCCTGCCATGGTGGCCTTTAGGTCTGCAATCCTGTTGCCCAAAGTTCGAGCATTCACACACATGGCCCTCCAAATCTTTCACCCTCCATTTCCATCAAAGAAGAAATAATGCTTAATGAAAATATGGACAGTGCTCCATGTGGCTGCAGCACACGTCTGCAGCAGGGACATTCTGGAAGTAAGTGCAAGAAATGGCCATACCCCTTGTGGAATGATGATGAACTTCACCAGAAAGTCCTTTACCGTACTTCCGGTAGTAAAAAATTATACAGTTAGCCAGTCATTTAGACAAGCACTGTTTGAATATTGGTGCACTCTTTTTTCCCCCCAGAGACAAACGAAACAAAATGTTGGTCTTTCTGCAGCTCTTAGTGTGAGAGTACTGTAGTATCTCAGTGTTCTATGTACATCAAGAGTATGGAGCAAAGTCTCACCCTTACTGGCATGCTCAGGGTAATAAACAGGAAGGTTTATCGCTTGGATAAGTGTAAATTCTGGTACCAACTTCAGTAAAAAACTTGGCATTGGTATGTAAAGAAACACTGTCTTTTTGGAAAATCAAATAAGGAGGCTCATTCATTAGAGCCTGAAGTTTGTAAATTCTAGAAGCAGAGATCACGGCAACTAAAAATAACACTTTCCATGAAAGGAAACGTAAGCCACAAGTTGTGGCAGACTCAAAAGGAGCCAAGGTCAATTAAGTTCCAAAGGGTGGAGGGGTCTAGATTGTGGATAGGAGGTTTCATATGAAGAATATCGCGAAGAAAAGTACAGGACACTTCTAGTGAAACAATACATCCAGCAATAGGGGCATGAAATGCTGATATGGCAGCCAAATGCAACTTACAGAGGAATACTGCAGTCCTGAATTAAATAATGAAAGCAAGTATTCTAGAACAGAATTTACAGGACACATAAAAGTGTCCATCTTCTATCAAACCTATTACCATATTCCCCTCCTAGTCCCCCTCCCTCTCTTCCTCCCTATGACTACTGCCCATATTCCCCGTCCTAGACCACCTCCCCCACCCATTGACAACGGCCTCTCAGCCGCCCTACTTCTTTCTGTCCCCCTTCTATGCTATCTCACGCTTATAGTCCATCTGCTTATTTCCCTTTCTCTGTTACCACATCTAGCTGCCATTTTTTAGTTGCACTCTAGTAATGTCTTTTATTTTTAAAGTGTGTTACAACTGTAAAACTATGTCAACCATGCCTGTGTTTTGATTGTATACCATTTCCAACCTCTGTCTATATGTTCCCCCCATCCTTTGACATGGAACCTTTGTAAATGAGCAGATCCTCTCAAAGGTACTTGTAATCCTAAAGTTTAATAAATAAATAAATAAAATAAACAAACAGACCACAAATTGAAAACATTTTCATTTCAAGGAATGAGTATGTCTGGCAGAATGCTTTCTTAGTTGCAGCTAAGACATCTACAACCTTAGGTGACACCCCATAACGGGCAATTACTGTTTTCAGGAGCCATGCATACAGACATAGGGACTTCAGGTCTGGATGGACAAGAGACCCCCAATCCTGTGACAGCAGACCCTAAGACAGTGATAGAGGAACAGGATGCTCTATTCCCAAGTGCTGTAGGAGTGGAAACCGTATCTGGCGAGGCCATACAGGAGCTATGGGGATAAGAGTGGCACTCTTTAATCTTTGCTTGAGCAGAACCCTCTGCATAAGAGAGATGGGGGGAATTCATACAAGAATTGCCCTTTCTAAGAGAGGGACAATACATCTTGCCAAAAAGCTACAGGTCCTGGAGTGAGCAAGCAAAAATGCAGCAGTTGTGCACTGTGTTGGGACACAAATAGGTTCAACTCTGGATTTATTTATTTATTGAAGTCTCGGAATTACAACACCTTTGAGCCGGGACTCATTTACAAAAGCCCACGTCAAAAGGAAGAAACTGTGTTACAAACTGAATGGTAAACACTGAATAAAGGCTGAGTGAGTAAACAGAATAAATAGAGAACGACTTAAACCGCGGAGCTCCGGGGATGACCGTACTAAATTACGAATTAAAACCGATATAAGGCTACCTACTAACATGGAACAAAGGGAGAATACGTCCAACAATGGCTACAGGGAAAATCAAAGGCAAAAGTTCACAAACTGCAAAGCTTAAAGCAATGATGAATGTAGACAGAAAACAAGGCCTACCCTCAGAACCACGCTCCGCTTCACCAGTGGCTAGCCTTCCAGAATCGGATGAAGGGTTGGAGGTGTTGTACTCACAAGAAATCATAAGCAAACTGGATGGCGCTCCATCGGGTGGAATCATTGGTGGCAGATGTGAGAGCAGACATCCGTAATATACAAGTAGATAAGAGAACGACGGCGACAGAACAAGCGATAGGCTCCTTAGCAGACTCCACCAGCCAGCATGATCTGACCTACAGTACTAACAAGGGAAAGAGAATTACAATCGAAACTAGACGACCAAGAAAACAGAGCAAGATGAAATAACTTTTGTATATATGAGGTGCCTGAGGGGATTGAGGAGTCTTTTCCTTCAATGGAAGATTTTATTTCCCATATCTGTAACTCAGTACTGAAAGTACCTCAGAAAACTCCCTTTGTGGTGGAGAGAGCACACAGGTCCCTAATCCAGCGGCCAAAGGATCAAAACGCTAAACCATGCTCCATAGTAGTAAAAATGTTGAACTATAGAGACCGCCAGGCAATTCTTCAAACGGCGTGGAAACAGAAAGAGATCTTATTAGATAACCAGAGAATATTCTTTGATCAAGATTTTTTGAACTATTTAAATTCCCAGAGGAAACAAGTGAAGGGGGTAATCCGAATAGCAAGAGAGAAAGGTATTAAGATACAGTTACAATACCCAGCCCGTCTACGTATTATTACTTAGAAGGGCCCACAGTCTTTTGAATCGCTCTACGAGGCTGCCTCAACCCTCTGCTGTATGGGATTGCAAGTCCCAGACCACCGCTCGATTGCCCTGGAGAAAGAGCTCACTAACGTAGCATGGCGCAGAGCTGGAAAACCCAGAAAAGCTCATCCATCGACGATTACCTGGCCGTCTCACCTCAGCGCTGATCTCCAAGATCTTTTGACAAGAGAAAATGCTACAATCAGTTCAGGGACACAGGATTCAAGTACAGCGACCAATTCCTACACTTGAAAATATAGTAAGACTTTTTTCTTTCCTTTTGCCAAGACCTTACACCAGTTATTATCTCCCTCCGGATGACCGCTGTGGCCTAGTTCTTCATCCCACCAGGGTCTCGAGTTGTTCCGACTCAGAAAACCACATCGAGAAAATCAGGAGACTTTTTTAACTTTATTGAAACCGGGACTGATATTTTTTCTGGAGAGGTGGTTAAATTTTGCTCTGGATGGGTAACGGAGGGAGGGAACCTCTTAAGGTTGCTTACTGTAATTCCCTCGGAGGATTCAAAACACAAGGTTGATGATAAATATTTATCTTTTAACGTAAAATGGGGAAGAAAAGGTAAATTGGGCAAATGAGGGAAAGTACGGAAAGATAAGGTAGCCGCTAACCATGTATGACAATGCGGCGTCCCCCGGATGCGGGGAACTCAAACCAGCCATACGCTCCACTACATCTAGGACTAAACCCCACTTCAGCATAGTGGTGGGGTAGTAAGTGACGTACAATCTTAATCTTAACTGACTTATTGTAGTCAGGCCTGTCACTCCACACACAGGCAAATCTGCGCTAGTGGGATTCGACCCATGGATTCTCAGATTCACGGTCACCTACCTAGGAAGCACACTGTTTATTTTTCTTTGTTTAAAGTTTTCTATACAGTTGGGTTTTAGTTTTGATATGTGTAAGAAAAATGCCAGAAAATGCATGGAAAAATGAACCCACATTAATGGGTATCAGTTTTTATTTATGGTACCTGTTGTGCTGATTGAACTGTGTTATAGGATGGACGACAAATTTAACATACATTATGAAGGGAAAGATATGGTCAGTAGGGATCTACTCCATGTTAAAACGAGCAAAGGAAAGAAAGGGAATAGTATACAGAGGAAGGAAACAGATTACCTGGGGCAGCGGGCAATTACTTTTTTTTTTTCCTTTCTTTCTTAATAATTAAATGGGTACCTTAAAGATTACATCTCTCAATGTACAAGGGATTAACTCTCCAGTCAAACGTTCACTAATACTCCATTATCTTAAAAAAATACAGACTGACACAGGGTTTATCCAGGAGACCAGGTTGTCTCAAGAGGAACATCAAAAATTGGCTAAATCATGGGTGGCTACGGCGGCTAGCTCTGCACACCCCTCAGGAAAAAAAACAGGAGTTGCAATCCTTGTTCGGAAAAACACTCCTTTTAAGATTGAAAGGGAAGAACAGGCCTTGGAGGGGAGATACGTCTCCTTAACTGGGACGATATTTAACCAAAAACTACACTTAATTAACATATATGGGCTGAACAGGGATGACCCCCTCTTCTGTAGAGAGGTTTTTCAGAAAATAGCAGGATTAGGAGAAGGGATGTTAATAATGGGAGGTGACTAACTGTGTAATTTCCCCAAGGTTAGACCGTTCCTCACAAAACGTGGGGACAAATAAGTTGATGAGCAGAGAGGCTGGATCAGGTATTCAGGAACTGGCTCTTGCAGATGTATGGTGAGAACATAACCCCACTGAAATAAACTATACATTTTACTCATTTTCTAATAAGTCCTACTCTTGCACTGATTATTTTCTCAGTAGTAAAGTTGATTTGTATAAAGTCACAGATTGTATTATACACCCTAAACTAATTTCAGACCACTCAGCAATAGCTATGCAGCTGTAGTTGGGCAACTGGGGCAGGAACACCTTGTGGAGAATGAATACCTCTCTACTGAATAGACAGGATTTTAAGGAAATGATCGAGGATATACAAAATTATCAATCACATAACGACATCCAAGATCCCAGAATAAAATGGTATTGGGACGGGCTCAAAGCAGTGATTGGGGGGAAATTATAGCCTTTTCCTCTAGACTTGAAAAAGCACGGGGAGATAGACAACGGCGGTTGGAGGAAACTTTGATTAAACTAGAATCAGAACACAAAGAAAAGGGATCCCCAGAAGTTCTCAAACAGATGGAACAAATAAGGAAAGAACTACAAGAGCTATTAGATATTCAAATGGAAGGAAAACTTGTGATATTTGAATCAGGCCTATTACGAACGAGGGAATAGGGCGGGTAAATTGCTGGCCTTTAGGCTCCACAGAGCACAGAAAGACAGGTATGTTAAATGCATACAGAGTAAAGCGAATTATCACATTAAAAATAATTATAGCCCTAAACAAATAGCAGAAGCTTTCAAAGACTACTATACTGCATTAGACACACCAGAGAAGGAAGGGGGCGACATGTTGAATCAGAGTAAGGAATATCTGAGAACATTAAATCTTCCTAGGTTAAAGGAGGAAGATAGGCGTGCACTGGAGTCTCCCATAACTACACAGGAAGTAAAACTAGCTATTAAAAATCTTAAAAAGTGGAAGTCCCCTGGTCAAGATGGTTACAACTCCGAATTCAACCAAACATTTACAGACTTATTAACACCTATTTTGGTGAACCTCTTTAACTCCTGTGAACAAAGGGACAGCTTCCCCCAACTCCTGGAGGGATGCACTGATAGCAGTAATTCCCAAAGAAGGTAAACCCCCAGAACAATGCTCCTCATATAGATCAATATCATTACTGAACGTAGACTCCAAGATACTAACAAACATTTTAGCAACCAGGCTTAATGCCTTTTTGCCAGACTTAATTCATTCAGCCCAAATGGGCTTTGTCCCATATAGACACATACAAGATAACATTAGACGTTGTCTGAATGTTCTTCAGTCTGGTAAAAAAGGGAAAATGCAACAAACTGCCATTGCAATAGATGCAGAGAAAGCGTTCAATCAGGTGCCGATCTTCTGGATGTATGGAGCGTTCTCCATTACGGAGAACGTCAATATACTTACTTCTCACCTCCCCATAAATCTTTTTCCCGTATTGATTTTTTCTTGATGAGCGCCTTTGCTCTACCTGGAGTAAAGGGTGCGGATATACATGCGAGGGTCATTTCTGACCACTCTCCCATTTCCTACATATTTCCTGGGTTCAGTACCGAAGGGACTTCTTTGGAAATTAAATAATCAGCTGCTTCAAAGGCCAGAATCTCTTCAATATATTAAAAGTTTTTGGTTAACTTTCTTTTGGATAATAAATGGTCTATAGCTAGGACCGACATGATCTGGGCAGCGTTAAAGTGTTCCCTGAGGGTAGATGCATTGGTTGTCGACAGCGAAATATCGACAATTTAAGGATAAGATAGCTAGCTTGCTTTCACGGATCCGGACTATGGAATTTACCTAACCGGCATTCTCCAGATAAGGACTGGGTTGCCTTGCACCAGTTGCAGAGTCAGTACTCTGATCTGATATACCAAAAACAGAGCTAGCCTTGAGATGTACTAGGATGAAGTACCTAGATGCTGGTGAAAGGGCTGGTAAACTACTGGCCATCCGGCTTAGAGCAGCTGCAGCATGTGACCATTCCTTCCTTAGGTCTGTCCCACTAACAGTTTAGTGACTTACGCCCCAGGAGGTGTCCGAGGCGCTGCGCTCTTACTATCAAGGGCTGTATTCTGAAATCCAGGCGCTAGACCTGCATTCCGGGATATATTTGAGTACTTGGAAGCCACGGACCTTCCTAGTTAAGGGCCCCAGAGGAACTCCTTGGGAATCCAATCACGCTGCAGGAAGTGACAGGAGCAATTGATCAGCTTGTACCAGATAAATCCCCAGGCCCTGATGGCCTTTCTAATAATCTATATAAAAGCTGCTCACAAGAGCTTGCTCCCCTTTTAGTTGAAGTCTATAATTATTGGTTTGACAAGGGGATGTCTGACTCCAATTTCCTTAATGCGATAATCACCCTTATACATAAGCCTGGGAAGGATACCACATATCCCGAAAGTTATAGGCCTATTTCTTTAATTAATACGGACATCAAAATTTTAGCCAAGATTTTGGCCATGAGACTGGGTGTGCTGCTTCCAGCTTGTTAGTAGAAAACAGAATAGGTTTTATGAAGGGTAGGTCCTCTGTAGATCATTACGCGTAAATTAATGTATATCCTCTCGGCATCCAAGGATTCAAAGATTCCCTCTGTTTTGATATCCTTGGATGCCGAGAAGGCATTTGACGGAGTCTCTTGGGATTTTCTTTTTGAAACCCTTGCCTATATGGGTATTCCCTCTAATTTTCTTAGGTGGATTAAATTGCTATATACATCCCCGTCAGCACAAATTTGGACTAATGGGATAATGTCGGCTCCTTTTCCACTTCAGAGAGGGACCAGGCAAGGTTGCCCCCTCTCCCCATTATTATTTAATCTTTATCTAGAGCCCTTGATCAAGAGATTGCTAACCTCGCCCAAACTTGAGGGTGTGGCAATAGGGACACAAAGATACTCCCTCTTGCATATGCAGGCGACCTTCTTTACATCTTCAATACCGGAAGTGGGCATACCAGTGCTCCTGGCGAGATAGAGCGATTTTCCTCAGTCTCCCACTATAAACTTAATGAATCCAAGACCAAAGTTTTTCCCCTAAATAACAATACGCCACGTTCCGTGCTTGGCAATACTAATTTGGTATGGGAACCTAAAATTCCTTATGTACCTTGGGATTAAGATTGCCAGGGAGATCCCTACTATGTTTAGGCTTAATCTCACAGATTTGCTGCATGTAATTAAATTGGATCTAGACAGATGGGGAGATCTTTCTCTTTCACTATGGGGAAGAATAAATATTATAAGGATGAATGTTTTGCCCCGAATATTATATCCCTTAGGAATGTTGGGTCTGTTTATCCCTAAAAGTGGTTTGGTAAATTAAATCAAATACTTACTTCCTTCCTTTGGAGAGGTAGGAGTGTTAGACGATCCTATCTTAAACTTTCGGCACTCAAGGAGCGGGGGGGGGTTTAGCAGCCCCTTCTTTTTTCTCGTATTATGGTGCTCAACATTTGGCGAGAATGTCATATTGGACTAGAGAGGTATTGGGAGATGAGACGCAAGAGTATGTACCTTTATGGCTAGACATCGAACAATACCTAGCAGCCCAGTGTGGCTGCTCACTCCCTGCCCTGTTATACACCATCCCAAAAGCAATCCCAAAGCCTCTTCGGAATATACCACTTGGGTGGTCCATTAAGGCCTGGCATCAACTGCAAACTCACTTATCTCATATCGGGCATGCTTCTTTGGAACAGCCGATTATGAGGAATCCCCATTTTCTAATTGGTCGGAAGCCCATTCCCCCGGGTTTCTTACCTTTGCCCTATACCGCTAAGCTTAAAGATATATATGAGGAAGGCCGAGTAATTTCGTTTGATCTCTTTAGAACTAGGTTTAAGGTGCCTGTCACAGCTTTTTTCAAGTATGAACAACTTAGGAGGGCTGTCCTTACTTATTTGGGATCAGGGACAGCAAGTCAAGGGTCAACAGAAGCTCTTAATATGCTTCTGAGAGCATCGAAGGAACCCCATGCTGTGTCAGTAGTTTACAAAGCAATCCAGAGATTGGATTTGAGGTTGCCACAAGGAGTGTGTTATTATTGGCTGCAGACATTTTCCCTTAGGGATGAACCATATTTCTGGACGGCAATCTGGCAGAATTTATACAGATTTCTCAAGCAAGACAGATTGCAGCTGATGCAATTCAGTCTTATGCATAATTTATATTTTCGCCATACAAGCTAAACAAATTGGGAATAGGTCTACCTGATTGCCCCAGATGTGCTAGTCATACTGGGACATTGTATCACATGATATGGAGCTTTTCTACGGTCCAGAGATTTTGGTCGGCTATTAGAGTAAGCTGATCCCTTGCTGGGTTTGGACTCGTATATTAACCCTGAGATTTGTTTACTAAATTTATTCCCGGAGGGCACTCCCAATGTTAGGAAAGCACATTTGGCTTTGATCTCAGCAATAGCTAAATTAATTATCCTGAGGCACTGGACCGAGGAATCATCCCTTTCAGTTATTGAATGGCACAAAGAAATGCTGTTTGCCCTTCAGTTAGAGAAGCACATTTTAGCCATGAATAATAGATTGAAGATCTACCAGGGCAGATGGGGTCCCTTGGATGCTATACTTACTTTATGGAAGCCATGACAGCTCTTGGTGTGGAAAATTTTGTTTCTGTTATAGACTGATAACTGAGCACGATCACGCCTGGTGGGGAGGGTGGGGAGGAGGGTGGGTGGGGTTTTCCGGGGTGGATACATGGGTAAATGTAACTGGACTATTGTTCTTTTCTCACAGTTTTCTTTGAGGGGGGGATTATTACTGTTTGTTTAATTGTTTCCTATATAGATGTTGAAGTTTATGATATATTAATAAAGTATACTGAAATAAAAAAAAAAGAAAGCGTTCGATCGCTTGCAGTGGGACTACCTAGAAGCAACCCTAGAAAAATTTGGCTTTGGGGCCCAGTTCATCCTGTGGATCAAAGCTATTTATCATAAACCCCAGGCTAAAGTAAGAATTAACGGAACCATATCTGGTACATTCCCCATTCAGAGAGGCACAAGACAGGGGTGTCCCCTTTCATCCCTTTTATTTGCTTTAAGCATTGAACCCTTGGTGGAATCAATTCGTTCTCACCCAGATATAGAAGGCATCATGGTGGGAGGAGAAAATAACAAGATAACCTTGTACGCAGATGATACTATGATATATTTAAGTAACCCAGAAAGATCGTTCCCAATTTTAATGCAAACTATCAAGGCCTACAGTTTGATATCAGGGTATAAGTTTAACCCAGATAAAACAGATATCTTGTTGGTCAGTGGCAATAAAACACCCACCTCTGTACAGATGATACCCTTTAATGGGGTAGAGACTAGCACCAGATATCTAGGCATTCATATCCCCTCATGTCTGTCAATTATACCATTTTAACTATGGAAAACTCTTACAAAATATATTTACAGATTTAAAGTGATGGGAAGGACTGCCTCTCAATTTACTGGGGAAAGTAGACACCACACGAATGAATGTGTTGCCCCGTCTGTTGTTTTTGTTCAGCAGTCTTCCATTGCATATCCCAATGAAAGCATGGAGGAGAATTGATAGAGCCCTGCACGGCTTTTTATGGGGGAATCGCAGGGCTAGGATAGCCTGGAAAACCCTGCTGAAGCCTAAAACACAGGGGGAACTGGGACTGCCCAATCTGAGACATTATTACCCGATGGCTCAGTTAACCCCTTGGGTGGTGTACTGTACTGGGGAGTCAGCTCAGGCCTGGAAAGAGATGGAAATAAATAGCAGCCCAGGGTCTGATCCCTCAGTGGACTTCATGAACCCACCGGAGGAACTAAGAAAATTCAGATCTGACAACCCATGGCAAACCCAGGCATATAGGAACTGGGGTAGAGTGAAGACCAGCTTGGGCCTCTCCAGCTCACTCTCTAACAAATCAGACATTGTGAAACACGCAGCCTTCTGCCCTCCAAGATTAGACCCCACTTTTAAAAAGTGGAGACTCCTTGGACTGTCTTATTTTGCCCAGTTCCTGGGACAGAACGGGATAAAAACCTTTCAAGAGATGCAGGGGGGATTACAACTTGCCAACTAGTCACTTTTTCAGATATTTACAAGTGACATAATTTCTATCCCATAACAAAAATTATGAGAAGGTAATAAATAACCCACACCCAACAGAAGAACTGATATAGCAGGCTGCAAACAATCCAACAGAAACCCACCTGATATCTCACCTTTTAAAAAATTATCAAAATTCATTACCTATAGATATTTTAAAAAGTCAAAAGGACTGGGAACAGGAAATAGGAATCCAGTTAGAAAAACGAGAATGGCAATTAATATGGGAAGGGGCATTCAAGACTTCAGCATCAGCCAACTGGAGAGAATTCCGCTGGAAAACAATCAACAGATATTTTAGCACTCCAACCAGGACTCAGCACTATGCTCCTAGGCACACTGATCGATGTTAGCGGGAATGCGGGGAACAAGGGACGCACTATTATATATTTTGGTCATGCCCAAAGTTGATTAACTACTGGAAAAAAAATCATAGATAAATTCAAACAACTGACAGAGAGCAATGTACAACTCTCATTTAAACATATGGCTCTGGGCTTGCCTTTACAAAGGAGGTGCTCTAAAAGAAAGAAAAGCTTTATAGGTATACTTTTTTGCTGCAGCCTATAAGGCAATAACTAGGAGATGGTTGAACCCTTTGCCACCCACCGCACAAGAGTGGTTTGAGATAGTTAAAGAAATAGAACACACAGAAAGGTTTACAGCACAGTTACTTCTGCAGCAAGATAAATTTATAGAAGTCTGGATGCCTTTTATGCATTGGGTGGAAGAGATGGAAGGCATTTCGATTTTAACACAAAGAGCACTTATGAATTGAGAGAGATATCCTTTTGAGCTAAGGCTTAAACAACTGCAAGATCTTTTATTGTTCTTTTTTTTTTCTTCTTGATAAATATAGAAATCCAGCCAAAAGTTCATCAAGTTTGTTTATGTTTATTGATGTTTTATAAATCTGATTTAAAATGTACTGATATATACAATGGACTGTGCATGGACTCATTCTTATGGACAACATCATATGGATGGCTACTAGTTTTTAATGAAGATGGGGTGTCTCAGAAATTTAGAGACTTGAACTCAAAAAGTAATAACCTTCAGAAATCTGAGAAAAAGGATGGAAGCTGAAATCTGTAGAAAGATGATATTAATGTAGTGATAACATAGAAGTAGATTGTATTAATTAATTTCATATGTATTCTTAATATCCCTGAACAAATCTGGTAACACATTGTGAATGAGTTTATGCACTCTGGAAACAACAATAAAAAGAAGTTTAAAAAAAAAAAGAATACACAGAGTACAAAAATATACAATCAGTGCAGCATAAGAATCATGAGTTACAAGGTTACAATTATTTATTTATTTTTGCACAAATTATCAATAGCAGTCAGACAGGGGACCTTGTCGAGAACCACG
The DNA here is from genome assembly GCA_016271365.2 of Neoceratodus forsteri. Taxonomy (NCBI): domain Eukaryota; kingdom Metazoa; phylum Chordata; order Ceratodontiformes; family Ceratodontidae; genus Neoceratodus; species Neoceratodus forsteri. The sequence goes on along the minus strand of CM057450.1, from coordinate 1,270,469,517 downwards.
AGACAAGGGGATTCAGAGAGGAGGAGAGAGAGAATTAAGGAACAACCAAAATGAGAGGGTGGTGTCAGCCCAAGGTGGGAATTTGTGCAGAGGTGGGTGGGGAAATCAGGTGTAGAGATAGGGAGAGGAGAAAGGGTAAAGCAGAGATGAATGCGAAGGAGGAAGGTGTGGTGAAGGTTAGTGTTCAGGGGAGTGGATATAAGGTGACGGTAGGAAGGGAGAGGTGTACCAGAGAGGTGAGAATGTAAGAGTTGGGGGGGGGTGAGAAAGTAACAGCAAGCGTAGAGATGGGAGGGAATAGAATTGTGGAGGGGAGGAGGCTAGGAAGAAGGCTGATGGAGGGGTAAGAGGGAGAAGAGTAAGCTGGATGACCCCATCTTGCGAGAAGGTCATGTACTACTGAGGTCTGCAGTTCCCAATCATGAATCAGGGACTCAGGCCTGCTAAGCTTGTCTGTCAATATGTTTTGGAGACCTAGGAGAAACATGTCCACTGGCAAATGGTCATGAGGCATCACCCAGTACCACATTCTCACTGCTTCCCTGCATAGGGGAAAGGAGTGAGTGCATCCTTGTTTATGTAATGCATGACACTGACACTGTCTGCTTTGATTAACAGAGGACCGGGGCAGAGATGATTCAGAAATACCTGGAAGCTGTAAAGGATAGTTCTCATTTCCAAGATATTAATGTGTAATTCAGCCTCCAGTCTGATGCAGGACCCTTGTGAGATGAGCACCCCAACCAGAGCCCGAGACATCAGTGGTGAGTGTCTGTATATGAGTTGGTACAAGGAATGGAATGCCCTTGAGTAAGTTGCTGTGGTCCATACAAAACAGTATTGCTTGATGAAGTGGAGATGTGACAAGAAATTAATTGATCTTCCTGTGTATCTTCACTATTCATCACTGTTGGGTGTCTGCCTGAGACAGGTACACCGCGGGAGACTTTTTTTTTTGGGGGAAGGAGGAGCCGGCACCACTGCCACCGCCCACAAGGCCAACGCATTGTGTGGCACTCGCGGGTTGGCCAGAACCGGCTGTTGCGTCCTCCTCCACCTCAGTTCTTCATGCCAGCGGGACAGAAGGAAAGAAGTATAGAGAATGAAGGGTAGGGAAAGGGAGCCCAAGTGACAGCAAAAGAAAAGGAGCAACTGAAAAAGAATAAGTCGATGAGAGCACAGATAAGAAAAAAGGGGGCCTGAGGGTTATGGGTCTCTGAATGACCAAAAGGGAAAGAAGAAAGAGAGGAAGGATAGCGAGAGAGAGGGTTTAGGGAGCACAGGATGAGGGAGACCAGGACCCATTAGGGTAAGGTCGATCAGAAGATCACCAGGAGATATTCAAGGAGATTCCGAATTTTCAGAATTTTGGATGGGTAAGGCCACCCCCAACTCCGATCCCAACTCCCTAGGGGAAAATCACACTCCTCACTCTCCCCCTCTGCAGTTATCACAAGGAGAAAACAGGTTTTCGAGGAGGGGGGAAGAGAAGGGACCCCCTAAAACACACCATCCCCATTAGGGAAGGTAAGAGAAGGTAACAAGGGCAAGGGAATTATGGGCAGCCCAAAATCGCCCATCCTAGAACTGACAATGGACTTCATGAGATGGTGGGATCCCATGGAAGGACCAGGATAGAGGAGGGGCCCACCAGAAAACCCTGAAGAAAAAACCCTAAGGGGCCCCACTTGCCCATTTCCAAAGCCCTCCTGAACACCTCCTGGTGGTCTGCCAGAGAGGAAGAAATAACCCAAGGGAGGGGGGGCGAGCAGGGAGGCGGTATGACACAGGGACTGAGGCCTTGTGAGGGGAAGGTGGGAGGGATTCAGTGATGAATGGTGAAGATACACAGGAAGATCAAGAATTACGGTAGGTAATAATAATTATTTTTAAAGCGCTTTTCAAGATTTCAAAGCGCTTTACAAGTCAAAAAACACAATATAAAATATCACATAAAACATATAATAAATACAATAAATACATAACAGCATCACATATTAAAAATCTACAATAAAACTATCCAAAGAATAATATTAACACTCAAATAACAGCTAATCGTCCAAGAAGGCGCTCCGACACAGGTAGGTTTTCAAATTTTTCTTAAATACCTCCAAGGAGGTGCACTCCCTTAACTGGCGAGGTAGAGAATTCCAAAGAGTTGGAGCTACATAAGAAAAAGCTCTACTACCAGAAGTTTTTAAACTCACTCTTGGAATCTCTAACAACCCCATGTCAGCTGAGCATAGCGATCGGCCGGGGCAGTAAGGCACCAGAAGTTCTTTCAGCTAGATCGGACCCTGATTTTGAAGAGCTTTAAAAGTCAATAAAATGACTTTAAAGGTGATCCGCCACCGTATAGGAAGCCAGTGCAGTTCGCGCAGTAACGGGGTGATATGACTGGATCCCCTTGTCCCAGTCAACTCCCTGGCTGCAGCGTTCTGCACCAGCTGAAGGCAACGGATTTCAACCCCAGAAAGCCCAAAGTAAAGGGCGTTGCAGTAGTCCAACCGCGAGGACACAAAGGCGTGGACCAATGTTGGCAAAGAGTCAGATGGAACAAGGTACGCAGGGGAAGGTATGTAATCTTCATATCTTAGCTGTGTCAGTCTTCACCATTCATCACTGCTGGGTGAGTACTAAAGCACCCGAGGGCAAGAAATCCTGGAAGAATAACATCCCTCAGCCCCCAGTGGGAGAATGAGGGGGGACCCTCTGCTAGTCGGTTAGGGCTTGGACTGGTCAGGATGAGGTGGGATCCTCTGAAACCTAGGGAAAGGAAGATGCCCCTGAAGCTCCCGCCCCGCCCTGCGGAAGAAGAGATGGGTCCCCTGGAAGGAGGAGGCCAGTAACCTGCCAAAGGTGACATCCTTGACAGGCGAAGCCATGCCATCCGCCTAATGCAGATCGCTGTGCCCACAAGCCGTGAAGTGACCTCAATGGCATTGTTCGATGCCCTTGACTGGTGCCTCACCAACTCCAGGCCTATAGCGGAGAGGGTTATGGCTTTCTGGGTAGCCTCCAAATCGGGCAGCGATGCTAAAGCCTGACCTAGCATCGCCCACAGATGCCTGTTATAGGCAGCGTGATGTGCCTGATGTGAGATAATTGCCAGCAGACTCCACAGAGAGGAGAAAACTCTCCACCCCAGCTGATCAAACTCCCAAGAGTCAGTATCAGGGGGCTGGTTGCGGACCGGGCGTCAATGCCCGAAAGGGGTGTCCAGACACGTCAGTCCAGAATGTGGATGAGGTAAAGAACCTGGAGACCAGCGGGTCACACAATACAATCTCCGGCAGTCCATAGAGGCAGGTTCCAGGGAGTATGGATGCTGCCAGGCGCTGTACAACACCTGCTGGAAGGGAACCGGCCAGGACGGAACCTCCAAATGGTACACCCCGTATTCGCCTAAAAAGGCTTGCATCACACGCTTGGTATTATCTCTTGCATAACGGGAGATGTGCAAGTCCCTGACCAGCCTCGACAGGAAGTGCAGATACTGGGCTTGATCAGCGTCTGAGGGCACATGGACAGTAGGCTCCTCTTCCCCTGTGGAGGAAGATGAGAAGGTTGAGGAACTAGAGTCATATTATGGCTGCGGCAGGGGAACTGGTCGGAAGACCTGCTCGTCCATAGCCCTAACATACTGCAGAAAAGCCGCAGCCCGAGATCTGAACTGGTCCCAAGTCAAAGGTCCTAGAGGACCAATGTGGCCTGGGAGAAAGGGAGATGGATGCAGAGGCATGAGTGAATCTGTCACCTGATGTGATGCGCCTCTGCCAGGGCTATAAGAATCCACAGGAGAACCTGGCATAAGCGGAAAACCACAGGTCTGTAGATTCACCGTCCTGTCCTGAAAATTAAAATGGTGGGGACTAAACCCTGTAGGGTGAGCTACCCTATGAAGGGACCAGGGCCACATGGATCCAGAAGGGTGGACCCCAGCCCCACCCAAGGAGACCTCCTTAGGAGAAGACGAAGGGAGGAGACCGGGCTCAGCACTACGGCTCCTTCCCTGACCCTGGCGTCATGGGGCGGAGCCGAGAGTTTTACCACCCGGGTGGGTGGGAGGAGCCAGCTTGAAGACCTTCTGGCAAGATTTAAAGCGGCAAGGATACCTGCCAGACAGTGTGGATGAACAACATATCCATGTCCCTAGAACCTGTATCTCTAGGGACATGGATATGTTGTTCATCCACACTATCTGGCAGACTTCTAGCAGTTCTCGGGGAGGAGGGAGGCAAGGTGCACATCCCCTACTTAGGGAATAAAGACTGGAGAACCGAGGCCCCAAACCAGCATCCCGGCATGACCCAAGGTCGATGTGGTGGGGGTTAAAACAGTATGCGCTGACTTCCAGGTAAGAGCCCTGCAAATATCCTGGACAGGGACATCCCCGGAAGCAGCCACCGATGCAGCGGAAGGGCGGGTAAAATGAGCACTTATCCCTCTGGGAGGCTCCATGCCCGCCCACCTATAGCGGAGACCTATGCAGGAGGTGACCCCACCGCGCTCATCGTCCAGGCATGCAGGTCTGCCAGATGCGTTTCAAGCATAGATGACAAACAGCTGGCTAACCTCTCCCAAACTTCAGCCCTATGCTCCCTGAGAAAGCGGAGCTCAACTAGGGTCCAAAGGAGGCCTATATGCGTCCTCAGTGCAGATGGGATAGAGCCCCGGCAGAGTCAACACCCTGATAGGGTGATGCTCCGACAGCACCTTCGGAAGGAACTTCGGGTGGGGCGAAGGACAACCTTGTCCCTGTGGAAGCCCAGATAGGGAGACTCGAAGGAAGCGCCTGGAGTTCTCCCGTCCTCCTGGTTGACGTGGTAGCCACCGAGAATGTGTTCTTCCACAACAGGTGGGAGAATCACACCTGTGCATTGGTTTGAATGGCTTGCCCGAGAGCTAAGCCCATACCAGCAGAAGATCCCACAGAGGTGGAGATTCTCTCCCCGGAGGGGAAGTGTGATCAAGGCCTTGGAAAAGCGGCAGACCACCTTTCCTGCACCACCGACTGCCTTCCAGCCCACGCCCGGAGGACAGAGGTGGCTGCCAGGAGCACCTTAAGGGTCGTTGACCGAAGCCTTTACTGAAGAAGAAGAAGAACGGACCACAGGTAGTCCGGAATGCTCGCCGAGGAACAGGAGAAGGGAACAGGCCCTATCCTGACACCAAATGGAGAACTCTTCCATTTGAAGGCGTAGCATTATTTGGTCGACTCATGGCGGGACGCCTCAATAACGTCGAGGACCTCGCCGGAAGACCCAAGGCCTGGCAACTAGCCACACAGGAACCAGGCCGCCAGGTGCAGGGATTGAAGGTCCAGATGGAATACCTTCCCCTGATAACAGAGATCAGGTCTGGGCGGGCTGGAAGCCGCCTCAGGAGCCTGGTGCTGAGACTGAGGAGAGCTGGATACCAGAGCTGGCGGAACCAGTCTGGGGCTGCCAGAATCACCTGCGCCTAGTCTCTCCTCGCCTTGCCTGTAGGTCAAGGGAAATGAGGGAAAGGCGTAGAAGAGGCCCGGGGTCCGCAGCCTCAACGGCAACCCCCACAGCGAGCCCTGCTGAGGGGGTGGGCATGAAACAGTCTCGGCTTCGCATTCTCCCTGGAGGGAAAAAGGTCCGCCCGAGGCGTGACCCAGTGGGAGAAAGATCTTGTGCTACCTCCGGCAGGGGAGACTACTCGTGAGGTGCAGCCCTTATCCGGCTTAGGGTATTGGCCAGGGCGTTGGAGGCTCCTGCCGCCGAAAAGGCTAGGAAACCGCCTCCAGGCTGCGCACAAGACCATATGCGGAGAAAGTACAGTTACCTAAGAACTTACCGTAACAGTAGATCTTCGAGAACAGCTCTTGCAGCAGGTTACACCATTAGGACTGAAGCCAGCAGGTGTCAGGACCCCACAGAAATCTTCTAGCTAGCAGTCTTCAGTGGGGACCGCCTCCAATGTCGGTCCCGCCCCCGGCGTCAGGCGTAGTACATAAGGAGGCGGTCCCGCCAGAATCCCCAGTTCTCCCGCCGGAGACTACCGGCCGCTGGATGACATCAGAAGTGGAGACCGAGGATCCGCCATCAGAAGAAAGGAAAGAAAGCTCCTGCCGAAGCCTGGTTAGGCCTTACCTCCAAGGGGGAATGGTGTGGATAGATTGCTGCAAGAGCTGTTCTCGAAGATCTACTGTTATGGTAAGTTCTTACGTGAATCTGTACCATCTTACTTCGAGATACAGCTCTTGCAGCAGGTTACACCATTAGGACTGATTCCCAAGCAATAGCGCCTAGAGATGCTCTGGGGAGGAGGCATAAAGGAGAGATCTTGAAAATCCTGAATCTAAGACAGGAGACCCTGCAGAACGGCGAGGCCAAAACCTGCTCTCCGGCGTGAGGCGATGTCGAGGCTGTAGTGCCTAATAAAGGTGTGCACTGAGCTCCACATAGCTGCGGCACAAATGGCCGAGATGGAGACATTCCGCAGCACTGCGAACGAAGTAGCCACCCCCCTACTTGAGTGGCCCCGGAAGGGGCTTCTGTTTGTTGTTGTAGCAAAAAGAAATGCACTGGACAAGCCAGCGAGAAAGAGTCTGTTTTGAGACTGGTTGGCCCAACATCCTCTCAGCAAAGGAAATAAACAGCTGTTCGGATTTGCGATGCTGTTTGGTCCTGGTCAAGTAGTATCTTAAGGAGCGGTGAACATCTAGGTGTGAAGCAGTGCCTCTCCTCTGTTGGTGTACCTGGGGAAGTACACCGGCAAATCGATGTCCTGATTAAGGGTAAGGGCTGAGACCACCTTGGCGGAATTTAGGATTCAGTCCTCAGGGACACTCTGTCCTGGTGGAATTAAATAAGGTTCCTTATCTGAGGGCATGTAGCTCAGAGATTCTCCTTGCTAACGTAACAGCAACTAAAAATAACGCTTTCCACGACAGAAAACGAGTTTCAATCTCACGGCAGGTTCCAAAGGGGGTAGCGTGAGCTGCTCCAGGACAAAGAGTAGGTCCCAAGGGGAGACGGGATCCTTAATGGGTGGTCTAAGGTGTAGCACCCCCCTCAAAAAGTCATGAGAAGCATCGAGTTGAGCCACTGTGCATTGGCCTATCGGGTAGTGGTAGGCCGAAATCGCGCAGAGGTGAACCTTAATTGAGGATTAGGCAAGGCCTGAGTGAAAGAGGGAAAGCAGGTATTCCAGAACTGATTTTTCTGGGCATTCTAAAGGAGAGACCGCGTGCCTGAGACCACAGGCAAACACGGCGCCATTTCATGGCGTCACGTCATATCGTTGCAGGCTTTCTGGCAAGAAAGAACTTCACCACCTCCTGCGAGACCCCTGTCGCAGAGGTAGGCTATGTCTCGAGGAGCCAGGCATGCAGGTTCAGTGAGCGTAAGTCCGGGTGGACTAGCGAACCCTCCTCTTGAGACAGCAGATGGGAGCTGATGGGCAACAGAAGTGGAGGTTCCCGGGACAATTGCATCAGCATGGGGAACCAGATCTGTCTGGGCCAAAAAGGCACTACCAAGATCACTGTTGCCTGCTCCCTGAGAAGTTTGAGAAGGACTCTCTGGATCAACGGGAAGGGAGGGAAAGCATAGAGGAATCTGTCCGCCCAGGAGAGGGACAATGCGTCTCGCCAAAAAACACCAGGCCCTTGATCTAGCGAGCAAAAATTGGGCAGTTTTGCGTTGGATAGGGAAACGAACAAGTCCAATTCTGGAGTGCCCCATCGAAGAAACAGATCCTCTGCTACCTCCTGAAGAAGCTCCCACTCGTGGACTCTGGCCTGGGATCGACTCAGGCCGTCTGCGATGTGTTGTCCACTCGGGAACATGAACTGTAATCAGGCTCGCCCGCGTGACTATTACCATTCCCACACTCTCATAGCTTCCCTGCACAGGGGATAAGAGTGTGTGCCTCCTTGCTTGTTGAGGTAATACATCGCCGCCGTATTGTCTGTTTGAAGCAGAAGAGTACTCGGTGGAATTTCTGACTGGAAGGCTTGCAGGGCATAAAGGACCACCCTCATCTCCAGAATGTTGATGTGGAGGTGAGCTTCCTGAGGGGTCCACATTCCCTGAGACCTCACCCCGTTCAGGTGTGTCCCCACCCCAGCCCTGAGGCGTCTGTGGAGAGGATTACCTCCGGGACGGCGCTCCACAAGCGGAACACCCACGGAGAGTGTCCTGGGTCTAGCCACCATTGCAGTCTCTTTAATCACGCCCCTCGTGATTCAGACTGGCTGCTGTATATGGTCTTGCCTTTGGTCCCATTGTACTTCAGCATCCACTGGGTTACCCATGTGGAGCCTTGCCATCGGGGCGGTTGGAATGGCCACAGCCATATGTCCCGGCAGGCTGAAGGACCAGTCTGGCGAGGGGCGGTCTTCTTTGCTGAAGGTCCCTGATGAGGGACCTGATGGCTCCCGCTCTGTCCTCGGGAAGAAAAGCTTTCCTTGGGCGGTGTCAGAACTGCGCCTATGAACTGCAGCTTCTGGGACGGTACCAGGAGAGACTGTAGCTGATAAGAATGCCGAGCGACTGAAAAAGAGCGTGGGTGTTCTGGATAGCCAACAACAGCGCCTCTCTGGAGGCAGCCATGAGAAGCCAGTCATCCAGGTACGGGAACACGCAGTGGCCCTGTCTCCTTAGAGACGCTGCCACGACTGCCATGCACTTGGTAAAGACCCAGGGGGCCGATGACAGTCCGAAAGGAAGCGCCCTGAACTGAAAGTGATGGCCGAGAAACTCGAAGCGCAGGAACCTCCTGTGCGTTTGAGCAATGGGGATGTGCAGGTAAGCGTCCTGCATGTCCAGTGACACCAGAAATGTGCCTTCTTCAATAACATATGGGAAGAAGACCCTGGAGGGTCACCATGCGAAACTGTTTGTAGGCGACCGACATGTTGAGGTCGCTGAGGTCCATTATTGGACAGAGGTCCCCCGTTTTCTTTGGAACCAGAAAGAAGTGGGAATAGTAGCCTGCTCCTCTCTGGTTCTCCGGGACGTACTCCACCGCTCCTTTTTGCAGAAGCGCGAGTATTTCTTGCCTGAGAAGCAATCTGTGCTGACCCGAGTAGCGGGACAGCAGAGGAGGCCTTGTGGGTGGCTTGTCTACGAACTCTATAAAGTGGCCTTTTTTGACCAATTGGAGTACCCACCTGTCGGTGGTGATAGACTGCTACCCTGGCAGGTGGTCCGCAATACGACCCCCAACCTTGGTGTCCCATTGATCCTGAGGGGCGGGGGCCGGGAAGGAGTCATGCTGTGGCGGCTGAGGGTCCTGCAGGCTGGGCCGACTTGGCGGGACATTGGCCTCTGCCTGAGGACGAATTCCCCTGGGCTTTCCTGGAGAAGGGGCACCTCTGTTGCGGGCCGGAACGGGACTGTTGTCTCTGAGTCTGGCTGCGATAACGGCTCTGGTTCCTACGAAAGGAACTGGGCCTTGGTCTGTACATGGCCTGGACAGACCTCACGGCATTCCCGGCCTCCTGAAGCTTGGTGAGGACCTTCTCCGAAGACTCACCGAAGAGAACTTCGCCATGGAATGTGGTGTCCAGTATGTTCTTCTGGACGTCCGGGGTGAATCTGGAGACACAAAGCCATGAGTGTCTCCGGAGGCATATGCCTGAGGCTGCCGTTCTGGCCGAGGAGTCCGCGGAGTCATACGCGGCTCGAAGCACCTGGGTTCCCACGTCTGAACCCGTGCAGAGGAGCTGAAGCAGTTCTTCCTTCTGCTCACCCTCCGGCATCTTTTCTGCCAGCTCTAGTCCCTGCTCCCACAAGGCATTCTGAAACTGGACCATGTGGGTGAGATAACTGAGGGACCTAATGGCGCAGGTTGCAGCTGCGTACGTGCGCCTGCCCATCGCGTCCAATTGCTTGGACTCTGGGTCCGGTGGCAGGGTGCTCAGATGTTGTGGCCTCTGGGACCGGTCATGTGAGGCTGTAATGACCAGGGAATCGTCCAGCGGATGAGATGCCAAGTACTGGTCCTCCCTAGGGGCCTTGTACAGGTGGTCAGCCTTCTTCGGAATCACCGGGAGCGAATGTGGACGTTTCCACGCTGCCTTGGTGATGTCCACGAAGGTGTCCACCAAGGGTGGTACCACCACAGGCTTTGGATCCTTTTGCCGAAGATAATGTGCAAGGCGTAGCCTCTCGGGGTCAAGTTCCTCTGCGTCCCAGCCCATTTTCTCTTGGATATGCCTCATAATCTCTGAGAATGATGGGTCATCCAGAGGAGATCTTGGGAGCTCACGTGGGTCCGGAGAGGGGACGTTGATGGGAGAAGGGGATCTGGATCTGTCTGAGAAGTCCGATCCCGAGTCCTCCATCGAAGGCGAGTGGCGGCGTCTTCTGGGTCTCTTGGGGCTGGGTGACCCTGAAGAAGATCTGGACGGAGGTCTCCTCTTTTCCGTTGGTCTGCCCCTAGGAGATTCAGCAGGCTCCTGGGGGGAAAGTACTCGGCCTGCTGCCCTGGATGGGGTAGGGGGCGCTGGGGCTGGTGGAGTCACGGGTGGAGGAGGAGGAGGAAGAGGAGGACGTGTGGGAACCACGTCCTTTTTTATGGTATCCCACCAAAAAGTAAACAGCTCCCTGACCTCAGAAATATTGAGACCCGACGACGGGCCGGGCGCCGGTCGGTCGTCGGGTTCCGCGCCGGCCCCCAGGGGTCTCTGGTTAGGAGAGAGTTCCCCGGGGCTCGGGACGGACCGGGTTCGCCCGCCTGGTCCTCGGGCTGTGCTCGACTCCTCCTCCATAAGCGCCTCCTGGCCGACATGTGGGTGGCGAGGGTTCCCTCCCTCTGCTGGGACGGGCGCCGGTTCCTCCAGCCGGCGTCCGCGGTGGTGAAGGCCTGACCGGCAACGGGCGTCTGGCTGTCGTCTGGTCCCGGGACCGGTGGTGCTTGGCCGACGTCGGGTCCGACGTCCTCTTGAGCGATGTCAGCTCCTTGGTTTTCCACTGGGGTGGAGGAGGCAAGGAGACCGACCGGACGTCGGGGGCCGAGTGGCGGGAGCCAGACTTGTGGTGATGGCGGTCCCCTGACTTCGACGAGGCCTTGGACGATGAGGAAGAAGGCCTGGAGGTCATAACAGGCTACAGAGTGGAGGAACCGGAGGAATACTTGACTGCGACTGGGGGAGGCTGAGAGCGGGCTCGGGAAGGCGAGCGGTCGGACCGAGAGCCGGAGCTATGAGAGTCGGAAGCCCTAGAAGGGGATTTAGATCTCACCCTCTCCCTGTGTTTTTCGAGATGCCGGCGGGCTTTCTTGGAGGATTCCCCCTTGAAGGCAGGATCCATGGCCTTCAATCTCTCTTCCAGAAGGTAAGCTTGGAAGGCCTTCTGACGACGGATCCGGGTCAGACTATTAAAGCCTTGACAGAAGGAGCAGGCCCGGGTATCGTAGTTCGGGCCTAAGCACTGCACGCAGGCCGAATGTGGGTCTTTAAAGGGAATTTGCTTCCCGCAGGCACACTTTGACGGATGGCCCTCCGCGGATGTTGGAGAGGACATCAGATGGCAGACAAATCGTACAGAATGAAGTTTCCAAACGAAGAAACGGGAAAAGAACTTTTCCAGGCGCCGCGTGCTAGACACTGACCGGAGGGTCGAGACATGCAAGACGACGGTCGGAAAGAAATAAAAATTATGTACCTACCGCAATTATGATCTTTCTGTGTATCTTCACCATTCATCACAGATGGGTACTGGCCGGAGATCAGGACCCCGCGGGAGCCTTTTTTTTAAGGATAGGCGGAGTCGACGCAGCATCGGCGTCCAGCGCCGAGCCGACGCATCACGTGGCGCCGAGGATTAGCCGTTAGACTGAGCTCCACTCCGCCCGCCTACCAGTTCTGAGCTCGCTGAGAGGTAAGAGGAAGGGATGGAGTGGGACAAGAGAGTCCAAGGGACAGAAAAAGGAAGAGAAAACTGAACTAAAAGGAGAAATAACAACTGAGAGGACAGCATAGAGGAAGGAAGACTAAGGGATGGTAGGGGCCCCAATCTCTGGAAAAAGGAAGAAGGGAGGGAAGGGGGGAGAGTGAGGAACAGGATCCAGGACCCTTGTCCGTCACCAGACTGTATAGGAACTGCAAGGAGTAGCAAAGCTCATTTGCCAGAATTCAAGGCACAGAATAACTGGCAATACCCCCAAAAGCAGAGTCGGCTATTCTGGAGAAGGACAGGGACAGGGACTCAGTACCTTCTGTAAAGATATTTGGTGAAAAAAAGGGAGTTCCTTTTTTTTTTGAATTAGATGGATAACAGAAGGAGGGTAACCACCAGCTCTCACCTCGTGGGAGTGAAGATATGTAGTAGAGAAGGAGTGCCACTCAACTGTACCCTTAGGGGGAAACTACCCCCTGTGTGTCCCAACTTTCACCCCGCCCAAAAGAGGGGTAGGCACAGAGGAGGAGGATCCAGAGACTCAGCCCCAGGGGGATTATGGGGATTAGATGAATGGTGAAGATACACAGAAAGTTATCATAATTACGGTAGGCAATGCACTTTTATATCTCATCTGTCTCAATCTTCACCATTCATCACAGATGGGTGAGTACCGAGCCTCCGGGGGGCTGGATTCTATTGCACCCTAAGGGACAGAGTCCCCAGCCCTCAGTGGTGACACACTATGGGAACCTCCTGGGCCTGAAGAGGCCCGAGAGTGGGGAGAGCGAGACGGGTCCCCTGAGGGGGGAAGGAAGTCTCCGGACAAACGCTGTCTCGCCCCACGGGAAAAGAGATACGCCCCTGGTGAGCGGAGCAACTCACCCCACGCCGGGCCAAGGGTGACAACTGGAAAGCGCGGCCACGCCGATCTCCTGGTGCAGATCGCTGTCCCTACGACTCTGGTAGCTACCTCACTGGCATCGTAAGATGCCCTTGCTTGTGCCTTGCTAGCTCCAGGCCACGTGCAGAGAGTGCGATGGCTTGCCTGGTTTGCTCAGAGTCAGGCAAAGCAACTAGGAACTGACCTAGCTCCTGACCACAAGAACCTGTTGTAGGCTGCATAGTGCTGATGAGCAGAGATGAGAAGCAACTGCGCCAAGTAGAAAGTCCTCCTCCTCAGAAATCAAAAATCCAGAGAGTCCTGATCTGGGGGGTCGCATGGAGGGCGCCAAGTCTGCCAGGGGTGTCCAGATGCGTCAATCCAGACTGCGGATGAGGCATAGAACCTGGAGACTCCGGGGGAGCGCAATACCTCTGGCTGAGGTCCCTAGGGGCAGGAACACTGGAGAAAGGCCTCTGCCAGAAATGCATGGACGCCTCCCAAAAGGGAGCAGGCCAGGGTGGCACCACAAGGGTGGCCGCACCGAGATCGCCTAGAAAGGCGTGAGCCGCATGCTCAGGATTGCTGACCGACAGGGGAGAAAGGTGAAGGTCCTCCTTCATCTCACAAGGAAGCGCTGATACTCGGAGAGATCAGTGGCAGGAGAGATATGGACAAATGGTTCCTCTCCCCCAAAAGAGGGGGATGAGGAGCTGGAGGTCACCATGTGTTCCGAGGGTGGTTGCTCAGGGGGAGGTTGAAAAACCTGGCTATCCATGGCCCTAACGTAGGCAGGGAATCGAGCAGCCACCGCTCTGAACTGCTCCCAGGTGAGAGGGCCGCTAGGACCAAGAATGCCTGGAAGCGCTGGAGAACGCGGCAGAGGGACAGGGGCAGAGCCGAGAGAAGAAGTCTGGGCTGACCTCTGCCAGGGCTAGGAGCAGGACCATGGACACCCGGAGGGTGTCCTGAAGACCTGCGAGCCGACAGCCTGCACAACCACGTTGGTACTGGCCCAGGCTGGGCGCCCAGAAGAATCCCTCCAGTGAGGTGACCGGGGCGAGATAGATCCAGAAGGACGGGTCCCTGCCTCCAAAGAATGGGACCCCCTCAAGGAACCGGAAGGGAAGGGGAAGTCTGCACTCAGCTGGCCCAGGCCGAAAATCCCAGAGAAAGGCTGACGCCACGACCCCACACCCCGACCTTCAGAGTCCGAGAGGGTCCTGGTCCTAGAGGGCCAACCCAGGTAGCTGGCAGCTCTGGGCTGCCCCCTCAAGGGGAGACCCAGGGAGCAGCACCCTTCCCTCCTGTAGACTTCCCGATGGGCGGCAAAGTTGGGCGATCGAGACATACTACGGGAAGGGGTACCACCACCGAGGGGTCAAGGAACCCTCCAAGGCCAGGTTGCACGGCAATGGTGGCACGCACCATGGCCTGCTGGTCAGTACTACTGACCCCAACCTCAGGGAGAACCTGACGCTCCTCAGAAGGGGGCTAGCTGTAACTCATTGTTGAGACCACCGGCTCGCCCTCCTCTGCAGACAACCCCGAGGGGTGTGACTGCCCGTCCGACTCCGAGCCCGACTTCAGAGGCAGAGTCTGAGGCCCTAAGCCAAACGGTAGGAGGGCGAGGAAAAGACTACCAAGGAGCCCAGTAGCCAAAGCAGTGGCCGAGGCGGCACCCGTGCCCTCCACAGCCCGCAAGTGGGGCCAACAGAAGGCGGCAGGGCAGCTCGACAAAGCCAGGGCACAAGAGCGCCGTTAAGTCCACTGGCACCGCGTACCAGGAACAGAGACGCGCCGACGGCAACCCCAGCAACAGCTCGGGCGCCGATGACACCGCTTAGGCCCCTCGGGCGCCGCGAATGGCACCAGGACCAAGCGGCGCCGACGGCTCCGAGCGGACTTGGTGTCAACACGGCACTGCAGGGCTCGGCGCGCGAACGGCAGCAGAGCACCAACGGCGCCGAGGGCGCCGACAGACGACTTGAAGGCCCCATGGCGCTGCGTTCAACCCGCGCGCCGAGGCAAGACATGGCGAAGCGCGACGCCGAATCCAGGGTCACGGCCGTGCAGCCCAGGCCGAGACGAGTCGGGCGCCGACAGGGCCACGGCACCGCGAATAGCGCCGGAAGGCCCCGACGGGCGCCAACCCGGCCTTCCGGACTGCTGGAGCGACACCGGGAGCCTCACCCCAAAGGGCGATTGACATAGCGCGCCCCGCCTGCCTCGGGAGGGAGGGACTGGCCTCCGCGCCAAGGAGGAGCTTCGCCAAGGTTAGGCTACAAGAAGCCGAGGCTCCTCCTCCGCTGGTTCGTAGAACCGGGAGGGACCCGGAGGAAAAGCCAAGAGAGCGCGCTTGGCCCGGCGAGTGTAACCCTACCCTGAAAGTCGGGCGGAGCTCACTTACTTTAAACGCGTGCGCTGTTCTAGGACGCCGGCGGTCCATGGAGAAGCAGGCGCCGACGAATCCATGTCGTGAAGCGGCTAAGACACTCGAGACACCCGTCATGCTGGTCGGGTAACGGAGTACTCTGCGGCCGCGACGGTAACAGACGCATAGGGGCCACCCTGCCTTAGAAGGTTTCTTGCTCTCCGCGCGACATGACCTGCGAAAAACACCAAAAATAGACTCGACGTCGCTATACTTTAAAATAAATGGAAAGATCTTACCGGCGACGTCGAGTGGAGGCACAACCCAGAACTAGCAAGAAACCGACGGACTATCGAACGCACAATGCGAAAGGCTAAGGCCTAAAACTATTAAACTATCAAACTTCTTCAGTTGGCTTCCCACGAGGCGACCTCGACGGCGGGAGACGAAGAACTGGTAGGCAGGCGGAGTCGACGCAGCCTAACGGTTAATTCTCGAGCGCCAATGAGACTGCCGGCCTCGAGGGCGCGCCGATGCTGCGCCGAATTCGCCTCATCCTTTAAAAAAAAAAAAAAAAAAAAGGCTCTCAAGGGTCCTGATCTCGCCAGTACCCATCTGTGATGAATGGTGAAGACTGACACAGATAAGATCTGGGGATTCGCGGACCGCCTTATGTACTACGCCTGACGCCGGGGCGGACCGGACACGGAGGGCGGTCCCCGCTGAAGACTGTTAGCTAGAAGATTTGCGGGGTCCTGACGCTGGCGTTCAGTCTTAATGGTGTAACCTGCTGCAAGAGCTGTATCTCGGCGTAAGATCCTCCTTACTTAACGTAAGGGCACGTCCCCTCATGGGTTAGGCAGCACATGGTCGGGTATTGTCCGCTTTGTCCTGGAACCACTTGACCTCTGCATAAACAGAGCGAAGTGGAGCGAAGTAGCGGACCGCATGGAAGCTTCAGCAGGTTGACAAGGCATGGGACTTGGAGGGGACCAGAGGCAGTGCACTCTGCGCCCCTGATGGGCACCCCAACCCATCAGAGATGCATCGGGTCGGGCGAAGACCCCGGCTACTGTGGACGAACGGATGCCCTCTTGCAGATGTGCTGGAACAGTCCGGCCACATAGAGGCGCCCCACATCCCCTGGGTTACTGTCATGGGCTGGTCCAAAGGATCGCAGCGTTGTGACCGCTGGCTGGCCAGCCCCCATTGAAGGGGACGCATGTACCAACGGACCACGCTGGCGCAGGCCGCCAAAAGGCCCAGGAGGTGCAGGAGTCCCGGGCAGGGCGCGATTGCCCAATCAGACATGATTGGGTAAAGGAGGAAGAACCTCGGCCCTGTCCGCTGGGAGCCGAGCTCTGGCTTGAAGAGTTGAGCTCTGTCCCGATGAAAGGGTCATCCGCTTTGGCACGAGTTCCGACTTTGCTCTGTTGTAGAGGAGGTCTGAGAGCAACCTAGAGGGGCCGAACTCCGGACCGCTCCAGCTCCGCTCTGGAGGGGTTGCAGTCAGCCCGCCATCCAGGTAGGGGTACCGCCGGACCCTTCGGCACCGCAGGAATGCTGCTGGGAGAGGCCAAAGGGTATGGCCTGGAACTCATAAAGAGATCCCTCCGCTCTGAAGTGGAGGGGTCTCCAAAGAAACGGACGGATCGAAATTTGAAGAATACGTCCTGGAGATCCAGGAAACAGAGCCACCCGCCTAGTTCCAAGGATGGGTTATCTGAGTCAGAGTGACCATCCAGAAGGACCGAGACCTTAAGAAGTTGTTCAGGTCGTCCGGGTTGAGAATGGGGCGCCAGCCCCCCCGTCCGTTTGGGGACCAGAAAAAACCTGGACACAAACCCTGGGTCTGGAGAAGGATCCGCACCTTCCTGATCACCTCTATTTAGAGAAGCAGGGTAATGTCGGCTTGGTGGGCCAACAGCGAAGCTGCGGACCCCGTAGCCCCCGAGGGGCGACGGCTCAAAGGGGTGGGGCCTGCTCGAACTCCAGAGGCAGGACCTTTCCTAGCACCTCCAGCAGATATGGGACCCGGGTAGGGGTGACGAGGCCGGAGGCGGCGCCCTGCAGCCTGTCACTGAGCAGGCTTGGAGGAGGAACTGGCCGAGGGAGCTCCTGAGCTTTTACCTCCTTGCTTCCCTTTAGAGGAAGCCGCTGGCTTGGGGTCAGGATGCCCAGTGCAAGCCTGCTGGCCCTCATGCTGGTGTTGATGGGCCCGTCGTGCCGCAGGGGCCGAAGGACAAAGGGGCTTATGCAAAGGTTGCCGGCGGCCTTTGTCCCTCTGGGCGGGGGTGACCGAGTCCAGAGTGGCATTGGACTTCTCGGTCTCCTGGAGGTGTCCCTCCACTCCAGGGCCAAAGAGATCAGTCCCCAAGAAGGGGATGTCCGCCAACTTGTGCTGGGTATCTGACGAGAAGGTGGATATCCTCAGCCACACCCCGTGGCGCATGGCCACCGTGGCCGCTACTGACCTGGCACAGGAGTCACCTATGTCCAGAGCAGTCTGAAGCTGCTGCTTCGCCACCGCCCTACCCTGGTCCCAAATCTGCTGGACCGTGGTCCGCAAGTCGGCCAGGAGATGAGGGAGCACCTCATCCAGGGAGCCCAAGAGGGCATGGGCGAAATGTGCCATCAGTGCGGCCAAGCTGGCCTGTCGGAGGGCTAGGGAGGAAGCGGCGTAAACCTTGCGCCTGACATAGTCCATCCTTTTGGACTCCTTGTCGGGGGCCTATCCACATCCCGAGCGTTCACCGAACGCTGGAAGACGTTATTGGTAACTAACCCCTCGGGGGAGGGGTGCTCGAAAAAACAGGCAAAGAACCGATAGGGACAGCATACTTCCTGGCCATCCTGGCCGAGGGCGCAGGACAGGAAGTAGGCCGCTGCCAAAGCTCCAAGGCTGGGCCGACAATGGCCTCAGCCACCGGGAAGGCCTCCGAGGGTGAACCCCCTCAGTCTAGGATCTCCGTCAGGGGATAATAAGCCCGCTTGGACACGGGTTCGAGCTGCATCCCGGTGAACTCCGAGATGAGCCTAAGCAGACCCAGGAAGGACGATGGGCTGTCATCCAAAGACCGGCCCGGGGAGGACTCTGGGCCCTCCCTCCTGGGGAACAGGGAGGAGTCATCGTCGGACTCCGAAGGGTCTGCAAAAAGCTGCCTCAGGCCTGAGCCTCTCCTCACCCACCGAGGGTGGGAGTGAGGGAGACCGACAACCTGCGGGACAGGCCGTCACCCGACCGAGGTTCCACCACAATCGGTGGGGCAGCAAGATTTGGCCGAACAACCGGCCCAGAAATGGGCACCTTGACTGCAGTGATCGGTTGCGTCGGCCGTTCAGGCGGCAGCTGCTTGATAGACGGGGAATGAATCGGAGTCGATTTATTCACGGACAACAGCAACTGCTGCCACATAAACTCCTCGTAACGTCGACGCCACCTGCGTCAAAGTCTCTCCTCATCCGAGGAGGAAGATGAGGAGGAACGGTGTTGCCACTTAACTCGGTGCCCCGACCGAGACCGCCAAAGGCGGGAGCGGCTTGACCGAGAAGAGGACCGAGACCCATATCCTCAGCGAAACCGAGGGTGGGTCTGGGAAGGAGCAGGGGACACCCGCTCTTCCCTCGGCTCGGACATACTGACTGAGGACTGCTGCCCCGGAGGCGCAGGCAGAACCTTGGCCTCCACCGGGGAAACCGGCGAAGGGTTGACGGCTCTGGCAGTAGACCGCCTGAGTGACGGGTCGAGGGAACACTCGACAACGTCGACGGGAGTCTTGGCCGGCTGGCCTGACGGGGATACCGTGAAGCCAACGGCCTGAGCCGCAACCTCGACTGAAGTCGAAGATCGGCAGACCGGGGAAGGGGACCTCCCACTCCCACAAACGCCTGGCGATGGGACTTACCCTGTAATCCCTGACCTGGGCCGAGAAGCAGGTCTCGATGGCCCTCCCCTCGTGGGAGAGGGACTGGCGAAGCTCCCTGAATGAAGCCGAATGAGAGGAACTCAAAGAGAGCGGGATCAATGCCGCAGCCGAGGAGGAGGGAGATGCAGCCTTGGCCGCCGCCTCCTCCAGGGAGGAAGAGAGTTCGAGATGCTCAGCCGAGACAGCCGACGCGGACACCGCCCGACGAGCCTCTACAGAATTCACCAACGCGGAAAAATCCTCGGGACGCCCAAGCCTAAATTGGGCCGCACGATCCTCCAGGGCGTTGGACTAAAAGGCACAGCACAGTTCGCAAACTTGCGGGTCATGGTCTTTGTTGAGGCAGCATACGCACGTAGAGTGCAGATCAGTCCTGGAGATATTCCGCCCGCCAGGGCACCTCTGAGAGCCGGGGAACGAATTGTCCATCGCAGCTGCGAGGGAAAGAAGACCGAAGTTTTGGAAAACTTCACAACTAAATTCAGATGAACCGAAGAATCAGGAACCAGTCGAAAAACGCAGAGCGCTAAGGAGGGAACCTGAGCTTCCAAGCGGTAAGGAAGATCTGGCATCTTGGGGCGGAGCTGAGAGTTTTACCACCCGGGTGGGTGGGAGGAGCCAGCTTGAAGACCCTCCGGCAAGATTTAAAGCGGCAAGGAACCTGCCAGATAGTGTGGATGAACAACATATCCATGTCCCTAGAAATGAATCTTTCGAAACTATGTCTGTTTCGGGTGGTACATGGACTGTATGGTGCAGACAGCCTTACCAGAGTCCCGTAGTTTATTGATGATTTTCTCTGTGTCCTCACCAAAGAGGATGTAGCCTCTAAAAGAGGATGGAGCCTCTAAAAGATGCATACAGGATGTTGGATTGGACATCCTGGGCAAACCCAGAAACCCGAAGCCAGGAATGGCGATGTAAGCAAATGCCAGTGACAGCAGCCCTTGCCGCCATGTCCGCAGAGTCGTAGGCAGATCATAGGACATGCGTGCCTACATCTGAACCTGTTTGAAGAAGCTTGGAGAGTTCCACCTTTTGGGGGCAGTCAGGCATACTCTGTAAAATGTCCATTCCCTGCTCCCATAGGGCGTTCTGGAATTGGACCATGTGGGTCAAGAAGTTAAGACTTCTGATACTGCGGTAGCAGACAAATATACCTTACTCTTTGTCTGGAGACTGGGTACTCAGGTGCATAGGCCTCTGCAAACGGTCATGTGCCGCTGAAATGACCACCGAATCAGCGGTGGGGTGTTCAGCCAAGAAGGGTTGCTCCTTGGGTGCCCTGTACAGATAGTCTGCCTTTTTAGGGATAGCCGTGGACGAATGGGGGCGTATCCAGGTTGCCTGTGTGACATCTTCAAAGGTGTCGACCACAGGCAGGATCACTGCAGCTTTAGGATCCTTTTGCCTGAGATATTTTGTGAGCCACATACGTTCAGGATCTAAATCCTCCGTATCCCAGCCCATGTTGGCTTGAATGTGCCGCATGACCTCCATAAAGGATAGGTCATCGGGAGGTGACTTTGGCATAACCTCAGGGTCCCTGGGGGATAGGTCCTCAAAGGATGAGGAATCCAATGGTTGGTAGGAGTCAAAGGAAGACACTGAAGAGGATCTGTGCCGCCGCCTCCTTTTATGTCGGTGTCTGTCTGAGGAACTAGAAGAGGAAGGGCTCTTAGATCTTGACCTGGCCCTCCTTTTGGCCATTTTCTACCTGGCCCTCTCAGGAGAGATGGGTTGCAACCCCTCCTCCCTCAGTCTGGCTGAGGTTGGGGAACTGCACATGGATCCAGGGATGGGGGAAGGGCACCCCCATCAGGATTCGGGGCCAAATCTGGTTCCACTGGGGTAACAGCCTGAGGTTGTGCTGGGAGGAAATCAGGCTTGATGGTTTCCCACCAGTGGCTGAACAGGTCCTTTACTTGAGAAAGGTTCAGTTTTGGGGAACCTGTAGCTGGGTCCAGCAACGGACTGGGGTCGGTACACGCACTGGTGTGGTACAGACGTCGGGGAGTGTTCAGGAGGTGATGACGGGTTACGACTGTCATCGTCAGTTCCCGGGGGTACCCTGTGGACCAGCGTCAGGTCCTCCTACGCAGGGGTGTCATCAGCCCAGACGTCGGCCCGAGAAGGGAAGGTCAGGGGCGACGGTATCTTAGCTGGTGGTGCCAGTGTACATGAGGCCCTTGAAGCACCGTCCGAAGACCAGCAATGGTGCTGGTCTGGCATCGGCTTGGCATGTTTGTCGGACTGGCGCTTGTCTGCTGTCGGGGGAGGATGTTTCTCTGCCGACTTGTTGGCCTGTTTGGGAGGGAGAGACGAAGATCTCCCCGCCGCCTGGCCTGAAGTCTTAGCCTTGTCCTGGGAGTCAGCGCTGCATATAGAGGCCGACCGGGAGGCATGAGGGACCTTACCTCGGTCCAAAGATTGGCCAGAGACCTGCGTCGGGGGCCAAATCTTAATGGGCTGAAGCGCCGGATCAGAGGACCCCGAAGCCTTCTCCTTCGTGCCCGACACCTGTGAGGTGACCGGGGCTTTGACTACAGTCAACCAGGAGTCGTGGCCTGATGATTCAGAGGTGCCTCTAGAGACAGTGTGAGATCCTGAGGATCTAGATCTTGAGTGGGATCTCTCCCTTTCTTTCTCCTTCTCTTGACGTTTCTCCTTGAATTTTGAGGAGGATTCGTGATGTTTGTCTGACTTTTTGTGGGAACAATGAGAAGACAGCCACTCTGAGGAAGATCCTCTCTGCATGGCAGCCAACTGCTGATGGGCGAGGTAAGCCTGGAGGGACTTCTAAGGGTGGATTCTGGTCCAACTGTTGAAGGTCAGACAGTGAGTGCGGGACTGGGTGTCGTGGTCTGGGCCCAGACACAACAGGCAGGCCGCGTGGCTGTCTTTGTCAGGGACAGGCGCACTTATTCATGTGCCTAGAAGGCGGCAATGGGGGAGAAGACATGCAGGAACGATAACCAATGAAGCGGTACTGTGACGAGAAAAACAACAGACGCTTGAAGGGTAAAGTGGTCATACTGGTGTGAGTCTAGCCGAGGAGCCAATGAACGCGCGACGATGGTGGGAAAATAACTGGGGCACGCTGAGACCGCTGCCTCATACCATGTGGGATGTCGGGGTGGGCAGACATCAGGGGGCGGTGGTTCCCGCTTGGTGCTGCTGGATAGAAGTTTGCCGTGGGGTCCTGACGCCTGCTGGCTTCAGTCCTACATAGTGTTACCTGCTGCAACAGCCGACTCTCGGAGTAAGATTCTGTGTTGCGCTCTGCCCAGGGTACTACTTCAGCTGCCCTGTTTTTGAGAAGGCCCATTATCTCTGAAGTGAGAAGGTCTGACTGAACGGTTGACAGAGTGCGCTGTCATTTGGGGGGGGGGTCTCTGCAAGGTTGAGAGAGTACCCCTTCCGAAAAATCCACAGGACCCACTTGTCTGTGGTGATAGACTTCCACTGGTTGTACAACTGAGTCAAACGCCCTCTCACTGCCGAGAAATGGTCCACCTCCGCCAGCTGAGGTGGAGCTGGGGTCAAGCTTTCAGAGGGTGGCACTGGGCGCTTGCTTTTTTCCCTATAGTATCGCTCTTGCGAGATTCCTTATAGATAGGACATGCTGATACTTCTTGAGGTAAAACAGCTTTGTTATTTTCAGCAAGGACAGCTAGTGCATCTGCGATGGGTTGCGCAGCTAAATACGTCCCTCTTTAGGAGGGACATATTTCTGATCTATGGACCTGGATATAGAAGGAATAAGGGCAGGCCTAGCCCACACAGCCTCAGACAGGGTCTCGAAGGGTGGAGGAACAGGAGGCATTAGGTTCACTGGAATATTTAGCGATATGAAGCCACTCAAGGCGCATAAGCCTCCCTGGATCTACAGAAGTCTGTAGAGCCAAAGTTGCCCTCATATTCCTAAGTAAGGACTAAAATGAGAGGTCCTCTACTGGAGCTTCAGGTGGACCATCGAATTTACATCCAGACTGTAGAGGCAATCTTCATCCTCCTGTTCAGAAATGATGAGGTCGGACTCATCCTGCTCCATCTCCCCCTCAGAAGAGGCAGGCACGGCGCCCAAAAGGCTGAGACCAGGTCTGGGAAGAGGAAAAACAGAAGACAACGGAACCGGCACCAAGGAGACCGGTGCCAACCCAAGAGGAGACGGCGAACCCAGCTCTGGCTGAGATGGCACTGCCTGAAGACCCAACATGGACCTGGAAGGAAAAGAAGGGGCAGGGGATGGTACCTGTGCCAGTTTCTGCAAGGAGACAGAAAGAGGGAGGCAGGCATGTGGAACCGGCATCAGTGGCACGAACATTGGCAAGGGAGGAAAATCTGATGCTGGCACTGAATGCTCAACCTGACCTGAATGTCCCAACTGCAGCTCTGAGACAAATAGGCCTGATGGCCCTGGTACCATATTTACATGAAGGGGCAAACAAGAGAGACACTGTACCCACTTGCTCCATAAGAGCAGTCCAGTGATGAAACTGCCCACCGGAAACCCCACAAGAGGACAGAGAGGGGTACAGTGTCGAGATTCCGAGCAATCGCGAGCAGAGGCAGTCTGGGATCTGGATGGAGCTGAGGGCCTGCCGCTCCCGAATGCTGAAAAACTCTTGGCAGACATACCAGAGGGAAACCTTGACTGGTACCGTTTCTTCCCCTTCTAGCGAGAAGAGGAAGAACTCAAGGCAGAGCGGAGTTGGGCCCTCGACCTTGATCGGGAACAGGCCCGGTTCTGTTTGTGTTTGCCGGAAGATTGTCCTTCCTCCCAAACACCAGACTGCCCGTGGACGGACCCTCCCTCTGGAGAGGGCGGCAGACCGGACACAGCCCAGCTGCCAGAGCAGCCTTCTAAAGGCAAGTCCCTACCTTCACCATCCATGGTTGACACCGCCAAAATAAAGCGCTTCTCTACAAAGGGCCGCTACACCACTGCTAAGCATTTGGTAAATACTTGTGGCACCAAGGATAAGCTAAATCGCGACACTCTGAACTGATAGTGCCTGCCCCCCAGCATGAAGCTGAATTACTGTCTATGGCACTGTCTGATCTTGATACGAAAGTATGCCTCCTTTATGTCCAGGGAACAAAGCCAGTCTTCTTTTTGCAAGAGGGAAATTGTGGACTGCAAAGGCACCATTCAAAACTTTCTGTACTCGATGTACAGCCTGAGATCTCTAAGGTTCAACACAGGATGAATATCTCCTGTCCACTTTGCAACAAGGGAGTATCTGGTATAGAACCCTTTGTTCCTGCCTTAAATATCTGGAATAGAATCCTTTGTTCCCATCTTGTGGGTGAACAGGTTCAATAGCATGTTTTTAAACAGGGTATAGACTTCCTATTACTGACAGGATAAGTGGCCCAGAGGGTAAGAAGCAAAGGACGGCGGATGAATTGGAGGAGTTTTTATTAATCCAAGAGCATGCCCCTTTACTATTACCTGCAGGATTTCCCTCCACCGATTTAGATGCAAGGAGATCCTACCCCACTCTCATCCCTAGAGGCAATAGCTCGGGGATGGGGTAGGGACAGAGGAGAATCAAGTAGAACTGGGGGAGGCAGGGCCACCAAGACTGACTGCTTTGGGTGCTTTTGCATGGGTACCAGGGGGTAGGGAAACTGGGAGGTATCACCACTTCTACCCCAGGAATCCTGACGGTATATACGATTACCTTCGGTAGCAGGCTGTTGAAAAGATCCCTAACCATGCCCCCTGGTGGGCACAGGATAAAGAGACTTCACAGACCCTGAAGTAATTCTGGAGGACTGATGTTCACGAAGTGCATTTTCAACATCATTACCAAACAGTCAGGGGCCCCTGAAAGGAATCTTCAAAACAGCCTGTTGCACATCTACAGCAAAGCCAGCTACTCTGAGCAAGGCACAATGCCTAATGCAGACAAAGGACACTGTAGCCCTGGCAGAGGCATCCGACACATCATATACTGAATGCAGCAGATGTTTACCAACTTCAGAACCAGCTGACATAGTTTTAAGTCACTCAGTCTTGGCAGGACAATCAGGTAAAGCCTGTGCTGCAGTACGTGCAGCCTTCCATATGCTATTTTGGTATTTTATCATATGGGCATGGTAAATAGCAATCCGTAGGCCTAACGATGTTGAGGTATAAGTATGTTTGCCCATTACATCCAAAAGAACAGTTATGTAAGAACTTACTGTACATAACAGTAGATCTTTGAGGGGATCTCAGTCATCAGGTCACACATATGGAACTTCACCGTCGGTGAAGCAGGATCCACATGGAAGATTTTCAGCACTACAACTGGTGCCAACCACGCTGACATCATCTGCTGATGTCACCAACCCTAAAAGGTGTGAGCGGCCCCACTCCCTCCTCAGTTCTTTCGCCCCGGAGATTAATGAAGCAAAGCTCTTGCCACGGGAGACCGAGAGAGAAAAAGAGAGAGAGAGAGGGGTGCCGAGGACTAAATAAAGGGTTGGATACACCAGAGCCCCATAAAGGGGGATGGTAGGAAGGCAGACTTGATGACTAAGAGCCCTCCGAATATCTACTGTTAGGGTAAGTTCTTACGTAACTGTTCTATCTTCATAGGGGGTATCTCAGTCATCAGGTCACACATATGGAACAAGTCCCAAGTAGTTACATATGCACTAAGACAGTCTGGGAGGAAGGCCAACCCAAAACTTAGGACAGGAGGCCCTGCAGAACAGCCCTGCCAAAATCTGCATGGGCTCTAGGGGCAATGTCCAGACTGTAGTGATTAGTGAAAGTATGGACAATACTCCAGGTGGCAGCAGCACAAATGTTTGTGGCTGAGACCCCTTTGAAAAAGACCACAGAGGTAGCCATGCCCTTTGCGGAATGGGCTTTCACCACCCCTGGTAACTCTGCCATGCCTGTTGTAGCAGAACACAATACAATGTGCCAACCATTTGGACAAACACTGTTTAGAAACCTGAATGCCCTCTCTACCTGGGGAGAAAGAACCAAAAAGCTGCTTCGACCTTCTGCATTCCTCAGTTCAGAGCAGATAATATTTCAGAATACTGCGCACGTCTAATGTATGGAGCAGTGCTTCCCCTGGATTGGCACTCTCAGGAAAATAAACAGGTAGGTGGATAGGTTGGTTCAGGGTAAACTCAGATATCACCCTGCCGAGGAAAAAACAGGTTACTCACCAGTAACAGTAGTTCTAGGAGTAGTGTACGGTGTTCATCCACACATCAGGCAGTGTTCCATTCTCCTTTAAGGCTCGACGGAACATCTTCAAGCTGGCTCCTCCCACCCA
Source organism: Neoceratodus forsteri (assembly GCA_016271365.2). Taxonomy (NCBI): domain Eukaryota; kingdom Metazoa; phylum Chordata; order Ceratodontiformes; family Ceratodontidae; genus Neoceratodus; species Neoceratodus forsteri. The sequence continues at coordinate 1,270,443,169 of CM057450.1, read as the reverse complement.
CCTGGGTGGTAACTCCCTCGGCACTGCCCCGTGATGTCAGATCTTGCCTGCTGGAAGCAAGACCAGTGTACCACTTGCCAGGGGAGGTTGGGTGGGTCGGTGTGGATGAACACCACATACCACTCCTAGAACTACTGTTACAGGTGAATAACCTGCTTTTCTAGGGACGTGGATATTGTGTTCTATCCACACTTCAGGCAGACTCCTACAGTTCTCTGGGAGAAAGAAGGCAAGGCGCTCACCCCCTACTTAGGGAATGGAGACTGGAGAACTGAGGCCCCAAAACCAGCATCCCGGCGTGACTCAAGGTTGATGTCTTGGTGAGAAATGAATGTGTGTGCTTACTTCCAGGTAGTAGCCCTGCAGATTTCCTGGATAGGGACGTCTCAGGAAGCAGCCACAGAGGCAGCAGTATAACAGGTGAAATGAGCTCTATGCCTTATTGGAGGCTCTCTACCCACCGGCCTACAGCAGAGGTCAATGCAGGATACAATTCACCTGCCAATTCTCTGCTTAGCTGCCAGTCTGCCTAGTGTGGCTTCAGCGTAGGTGACAAATAGCTGGCAAACTTCTCCCCGAACTCCAGAAGTGTGCTCCTTATAATAGGCCAGTGCTTGCCGCAGGTCCAAGGAATGTAGCCTGCGCTTGGCCTCTGAGGTGCGGTTGGTGAAGTACATCAGGAGATTAATCACCTGGTTAAGGTGAAAATCTGACACAACCTTCGAGAGTAACTTCAGGTTGGGGCGAAGGACAAGCTTGTCCCTGTGGAAGACCAGGTAAGGAGACTCCACCGAGAACATCTGGAGCTCACCAATTCTTCTGGCTGACGTGATAGCCAATAAAAAGGTGGCTGACGTGATAGCCAATAAGAAGGTCGTCTTCCATGACAGGTGAGAGATGTCACACCTGTGCACTGGTTCGAATGGCTTGGCCATGAGCTGTGCCAAAACTAGCAACAAATCCCAAGGTGGTTATGGTTCAAGCACTGGAGGGGAAATGTGGTCAAGGCCTTTGAAAAAGTGCCAGACCACCTTCTCCTGCGCCACCGACTGTGTAATGGCCCACGCCTGGTAGGCAGAGATGGCTACCAGGTGCAACCTAAGCATCGTCAACCAAAGGCCTGACTGTAAGAGGGACCAGAGGTAGTCGAGAATGCTAGCCACTGGACAAGCTAAAGGCTCCAGCCCCTTGCCCTGGCACCAAATGGAGAACCTCTTCCATTTGAAGGTGTAGCATTTTTGGGTCGACTCCTTCCGAGATCCTCGACTACAGCGAGGACATCATCGGAGAGACCCAAAGTCTGGAACTCTATCTGCTTAGGAACCAAGCTATCAGATGCAGGGATTAAAGATCCAGATGAAGTACCTTCCCCTGACTGAACAAGAGCAGGTCCGGGATGAGAGGAAGACACTTTGGGGGCCTGCTGCTGAGGCTGAGGATATCAGAGTACTAGAACTGGCGTGGCCAGTTCGGATCCACAAGGATCACCCGTGCCTCATCCCTCCTCACCTTGAGCAACACCCTGTGGATCAAGGGAAAGTGAGGGAAGGCACAGAGGAGGCCTGGGGTCCAGGGCCTCAAGAAGGCATCCCCCTGCAGTGTTCCCTGCTAAGGGGGGTGAACACAGTACAACCTCAGCTTTGCGTTCTCCTTGGAAGCAAACAGGTTCAACAAAGGGGTGCCCCGCTGGCAGAACAGGCTGTGTACTACCTCTGGGTGGAGAGACCACTTGTAAGATGCCTTGCCCACATGGCTGAGAGCAACCGGCAGCTGACTGGAGGCACCAGCCACATGGATGGCCAGGAGATAGGCCTCCAGGCTGTGCACGTGGCTCGTGAAGAGCTTCCCTACACAGAGGAAGGGAGCATCCCGCCCTGTTTGTTGATGTAGTACATGGTCGTGGTGTTGTTCGTCTGGACCTGAACGACCTGACCTTGAATATGTGGAGCAAAAGCAGTCAGTGCCAGCTGAACTGCCTGGAGCTCCAGCAGGTTGATATGACACCGGGACTCCTTGGTGGTCCAGAGCCTGAGGACACCGTGTTCCCCCAGGTGGGCACCCTAGCCCACGAGAGAGGCATCGGTTGTCAAGATGACCGTCAGCTATGGGCAGACAAATGGGATCTCTTCCTGCAGATGTTCCCGGACTAACCACCACTGCAGAACGTCCCACATCCGCTGGGTCACAGTGACCAGCTGGTCGAAGATGCCCTTGCTCTGAGACCACTGGCGGGCCAGCTCCCACTGCAGACAGCACACTCTCCAGTGGGCACAACGGACCACGCTGGTGCAAGCCGCCATGTATCCCAGGAGGCGCAGGAAGTCCTGACGCAGGGTGCAACTGCCTAATTCAAAATGATCGGGCAAAGGAGGAGAGAGCCTCAGCCCTGTCCACTGACAAGAGTCGAGCTCGTCCCAATTAAGTTTATCACCTGGGAAGGCACGAGTTTCCGATTCGGCCTTGTTGACCAGGAGGCCAAGAGAGATGCAGGTCTAGATGGCCAGATCCCTGGACGGCTCCACCTCCTGCCTGGAGGGACCTGCAAGAAGTCAGTCGTCCAGGTAGGGGTATACCTGGTCTCCTTGGCACTTCAGGTAAGCTGCCACCACTTGCATTTGGTGAAGACCCTGGGGGCCAAGGACAGGCCGAATTATATGGTCTGGAACTCGTAGAAGATCCCCTCCACCTGGAACCGGAGGTGGGACGGATGGATTGGGATGTGAAAAAATGCATCCTGAAGATCCAGCGAGCAAAACCACATGTTCTGCACGACAGACGGTATGATCTGAGACAGAGTGGCCATCCTGAAGGTGCGTGACCTGAGAAACTTGTTCAGGTCATGCAGAGCTAAGATGCACGGTGCCAACCACTGTCCATTCAGGTACCTGGAGACAAACCCTGGGTGTTTCGGAGGGTCCGAGACAGGAGTCATGACCTCCTTAGGGAGGAGCTGGGCGATGTCGTCCCTGATGCCCTCCTGTGGGGCACGGGCTTGCCACATCAAGTCCTCGTAGCGCTGACGCAGCTTACACTGGAACCTCTCCTTGCCTGAGGAGGACGAGGAATAGCGGCAGTGCCGCTTGCCCAACTGTCGAGAGCATCAACATTGATGCGGGCTACTTCGACTCGAGACTCCGAGAGCGCGACCTCAACTGTCAGGGCTGCCGACAGCAGATCTCAAGAGGGGGCCAGCTAAAGCCGGGTCTGGAAGCTCTTGGGTGAGAGGTGGCAGATCAGCGGACTGGTCCGTCCCACCCTGAGTGAGCTGTAGGACCGGGGTTCGAGACAGAGAGGTATAGGCTTCTTCTGGCAACAACGGGTCGACCATCTCAAGAAAAATCTCGGCTGGAAGATCAACCTGCGTCTCGATCAACTGGCCTGATGGGGGGACCGTGGGGCTGGCGGCCTGGGCTGAAGAACTGACCAAAGTTGGAACCTCTGGAGAAGTGCGGGAATCGGAGGTCCGAGAGTGCTCTCAATCCCACGATCGATGGTGAGACCGTTTCTTGGTTTCTTTTTTAGGTTTGGATTTTGGCTTACTGCCCAATGGACCCTGCCCACAGGTGCGAAGGGCCTGGCACAAGTCTTTCAATGCCATGGTGAAGGCAGCACCCAAGGAGAGCAGCAAAAAGGCAAAAGCTGAGGAAGCTTGAGTTGTGACCTGGGCCGCAGCTTCCTCAAATGCTGCAAGCAGTTTGGCAGATCTTGCACCAGACTGGCATCCTTAGATTTGATGAGAGGATCCCAGTCATCTGGATGACCCAGAAGCAGGCAAGCATGGCGATCCTCTAATGTAGATAGACGAAAAGTGCGGCAGAGACCGCAGGCCTGGGATTGTGCTTGTGACCCAGGCAGTAGATGCACATGGTGTGCAGATCCTTCTGAGACATCTGCTGCCCGCAGGCATATTTTCAGAATCCTGCCACCGAAGGTCGAGAGCCTCAGCCAAGCCCTGAGGTGCATGGCCACTGCAGCCGCCACAGAGCAGGCTCAGGAGTCTCCAATGTCCATGGCTGTCTGGAGCTGCTGTTTTGCTACAGCCCAGCCCTGGTCCCAGACCTGTTTGACTGTGGTCTGAAGGTCTGCCGGCAGATGAGGAAGCACCTCATCCAGGGTGCCCAGCAGGGCATGGGAGAAGTGGGCCATTAGGAGGGCCGAGCTCACCTGGCGAAGTCCAAGCGAGGAGGCAGCACAGACCTTTTTATCCGCATGATCTAACTTTTTGGACTCTTTGTCGGGCGGCTTGTCAACATCCCGAGTGTTGCAGGAGCGTCTAAACACAGAATCGGCCACCAGCCCCTTGACTGAAGAGTGTTCCGTGAATCCCAAGAGGGAACCAGTAGGTACCGCATACTTGTGGGCAATCCGGGAAGAGGGTGCAGGGCAGAAAGTGGGGCAATGCCAAATTTCCAGGGCAGGGCCAAGAACTGCTTCCGCCACTGGGAAAGCCTCTGTAGGAGTATCTCCCAGTCAAGGAACTCAGTGAATGGGTAACAAGCCCGCTTCTGGACCAGCTCCATTTTCACACCCATGGACTCAGAGATCAGGTGGAGAAGGCCCATAAAAGAGGAAGGGCTTTCGTCTGCGAGAGATCCCCCACCGACTCCACATCGACCAGATGGGAGTGCAGAGAGAAACCCTCCAACTCCAAGGAGTCATTAAAGAGGGGTTGACTGCCGGAGTCCCCACTGACCCTCTGCAGACGGTCAGGGGTGATGGTGACCAACAGCCAATGGGGAAGCCCCTTGGACAGGCGAGACTCCTTGGTGGGATTGCCGGTCGGCGGCTGCTTAGGTGGCGGCTCCATCAGAAACGGTGAAGACGCCAGGGTCAACCGAGCTGGGACCGCCTTGGTTAGCTCCTTAGGCAGAGAAGGTGTCAGCCTGCCAGGCGAAAGCCAGGTGACGGCTGGTGCAGCAGCCGGAGCCGACTTCATGCTGGTGAGCACCAGTTGTTGCCACATGAGATCCTCATAGTGTCAACGTACCTTGCACTAGTGATGGCGCTGCTTTCTGTGGAGCCGGGGGCGACAATATTGGTGGGAACAGCGTGACCCATGGGAAGAAGACCTCGACCGCTGGGGGGACTGGCTGTGGGGTTCAGAAGGAGTCGGCAAGCACCGAGGCTCCTCCAGGTCTTGTTCGTCGACCAAAGGCGGTGGGTCAGTGGGCTGATCCGTCCCTCCAATGGTCTGAGTCAGGATCAGAGTCCTGGATAAGGAAGTGTTGGCCTCTTCAGTCGACAACTGGTCGACCGGCTTGAGAAAAATCTTGGCCAGAAGTTCAACCAGCATCTCGGTTAACAGGCCCAATGGGGTTACCATGGAGCCAGTGGCTTGGGTTGATGATTCGACCGAAGTCAGATCCAGAGAAGTGTGGGAATCCGAAGCTCTCGAGCAAAAGGGCACCCAATCCCACGAATGTTGATGACGCCATTTTTTGGACTCTTTCTTGGACTTAGATTTGTGTCCTGAGGGTCCCTGACCGAAGGGACTGGACCAATGCTTTGAAGGACCCCGTAAAAGTCGAACCCAGTTTGAGCGGCAAGAAGGCAGAAGAGGAGTGAGAAGCGACTGGGCCGCCACCTCCTCGAATGCCACAAGCTGTTCAGTGGACCCCGCAGCCACAGAGACCACCCAACAGGCATACTTAGATTTGACCAGCGGGTTCCATTCGCTCTATCGGTCAAACTTGAGTCGGGCGGGATGGTCCTCAAGAACGGTAGGATGGAAAGTCCAACAAATGTCACAGCCTGGGGATCGTGCTTGTGCCCCATGCAACAGACGCATGTGGCGTGTGGATCCATTCGGGACATCTTCTGCCCACAAGGGCACCAACAGAACCTGGGAGCGGACTTGTCATCCATCGCGGTCATGGTTGATGATCGAGAGGAAGACACAAAGTATTAAACTTTTTAGGAACTAAATCTATCGATTTAGTCACAAGGGCCTACTCAGTGCAACAGCATTAAGGAAGGAACCTGTTTCTTTCAGTGGAAAGGAAGATCTGGAGTCATGGGGCGGAGCCGAGGGAGTTACAACATGGGTGGGTGAGAGGAGCCAGCTTGGACACCTTTCTGGCAAGTCTTAAAGGGAAAGGCAACTGCCAGAAGTGTGGATAGAACATCATATCCACGTCCCTAGAAATATTGCTTTTCAGGAAAGAAAACGTAGCTCGCAAGTCGTGGCTGGCTCAAAAGGAGACAAGGTCAACTTCTCCAAAACAAAATTCAAATCCCAAGCTGGGACAGGGGAACAGATTTGAGGTTTCAGATGCAGGATGCCCCAGAGAAAAGTACAGGACACATTCAACCAAGCCATGGTGCTGCTGCCCACAGGCTCATGAAAGGCCGAGACAGTCGAAAGGTGCACCTTCAGGGATAAGTACTGGAGACCCGAGGCCAACAGAGATATCAGGTAGTCCAAAATCTGGCTTTTGAATGTTTCTCAATCCATGAATCTTTTTCAGACTTCTGAGGTTAAGAATGAGGCACATGCCCCCAGATTTTGCGTCAGCTCCCCTACACTGGAGAAGAGAGGTCTGCCTCAGGCAACTGAGGTAGGACTGGGGATGGAGCTTCAGATAATGGCACTAAGTGCTTCAAATCCCAAGAATCCTTCAGTATGCTTAACTATAGAACTTAGCTACCTGTGTTGAACTGCCCTGGAGAGAATGGAACGTACACAAATGATGGAATGTATTAGAGAGCATGGAACGCAGTTCAAACATCTGCCCCTAGTTGCTGCTGCATTCTAAGCCAACAGCTCAGATTAATTTCTTCGCCTGCCTAGTAAGACGCCCCAGAGAGTTCTCTTCTGCAGCTGAGCTGCAAGTTTTAATTTCCATGGGAAATTCAAGTTTTCATGTTTTATCGATAACATCTCTGCCCCTAAAGTGTATCCAGGTTAGTGGGTTACTTTTGTGGGTTTTTTATAAACTCTCTCCGGACCTTCATCGGTTCCAGGGAACCGGAGAAAGCCCTAGTTTTTCTTAGCAGGAATTTTCTTCCTGACCACGTTGCTTTTAAATAATACCATTTTATTTTAGTTATTTTACTTCAGTGTCTGTTTCGGTTCCTTTGGCGGGGAACCAAGACACTTGTTACATGAGGTCCCTGCACCCTTATTGGTACTCCCAGAGGTACACAGTAGACAGCTGGCATTTAGGTATATGTTATACTAACATACAGGGCATAGGGCATCTACCGTATAAGAGAAGACGTCAGGATATGTATGCATATTATTGTTATACACTTTGCTTTCTAATATATATGTATTTCTTGCTTATAAGATGTTAAGACAACTGTGTCCTTTTAATGATGATGATATATAAGTCGGCATTGCCATCTTTTGGTGATTTGTACTATTACAATAATATATGTACAACTATGCCTCCTTTGTCTTTACAAGGTGATGACTACTACAAAATGGTATAATGTTATCTTGGACTGTGGAGCCACCTCTAATTTAGCCAATAGGGCTCATCTCTGTAACTAGAAATGTTTCTATCTTACGGTAACCATAGTAATTATCATAGGTATATAATGTAAGACATTACGGGCCAGATATTAAAAACTTTGCCCCTGGGCCAAAGTAGCATTGCCCGGCAGGCAAACTTAGCCCGGAGCATAAAGCAAGCTATATTCAAAAGGGATAGCCCGGGGCACACAGCTTCTGAATACAGCATGGGAATGAGGCCGGGCAAACTGGGCTGGGAGTGCAGGGCAAACTTAGCCCTGGAATAAGACAGCTCTGAATATAGCACCCAGGAAGTGCAGACCACAACAGCAACACAGTGCACAGCGACGTGAAGGTAGCTAGAGGCGACCTATGTGGCCAATGTGTTTTCCAGCTAATGCGTGGACCAAGTACAGCTGCAGGGAGCAGCCTATGGGAAAGTACAGTGTGCAAAACAGTATAATATTCCCTGAACCGTTTGCGCGGGATTAGCGCGGAGCTAAGCTGTTTTCCCGGTGCTAAACTTTGCCATATTCAAAAGGGACATGCAAATGAGCCTTATTTGGGTAGTCTCTGGGCAAACATCCAGATTAGCATCTCATTTTGCCCTGATTTGCATGCAGTTTGCCCAGCATTACTGCAGGGTCCCACAGAGCCACCTGTAGGTCAGTCTGGAAGTACAGAGGCTGGCCAGGTCCGACCGCAGCTCCACCTGTAGGTCAGTCTGGCAGTGCTCGATGATAGCTGCAGGTTACATGTAGTCGGTACAGCACAGCATAGCATACTGCAACCCAGGGGACAAGACAGCATAGGCACAGGTGGTGGTGGTGCTGCATGCAACTGTCACACTGTAGGGCATGCTACAGTGCACAGCAGACACTACAGTAGCAAGGGGGCCAGTAGTGTGAGGGACATAGCACTGCCTATGGTGTGTAGGGCAGTGATGCTGACTGCACTGTACGCAGTGACAGGCCCAACGTGCAGGTGTTTACTGATGTGGACATTACTGTTACGCTGTTGTGTGATCCACAGATGTTGCACCTGTGGCATGGAATACACACAGTGACATATACATGGCCGGCTGTGTGTGCTGTGGCATCTGTACAGTTGTGTTGCACGTAATTGGTGGGGGCACGTAGGATCTGACAGGCACACGGGCAGTGGCGTATTCCCACTACTGACCCCTGTTCACTGTGTGCTGTGTCCCAGTCATGTGGCCATACCTGGGCTGTGGTGAGGTCTGCACACCCGTACACCCTCCCCTCAATGGCCACCTTGCCCACAGTGCTGCCTGTATGTGCTGGCATCTGTTGGGCACCACAGACGTATGGTCTGTAGGTGTGTGCTGTATGGACACACTACCATGATGTCCCCTGCGGGCCCGATCACCCACTACTGCCTGTGTATGGCTGGGACCTGTGGCAGCAGTTGGCATCATGGTGGTGCCTTCAGTGAGCAGCAAGTGTCCTCCATGTCTGGCAGTTTCTAAGTGTCAGACTCGTATGTTAGGGTCGCGCAAGCCACGCTAACACAGTGCAAAGCAACAATGTTGTGCAAAGCTGTTTGCCCAGGGTTAAGACCAGGTTTTCCTGGGCAGTAATTTGTACCGCGCTATGGGTTGCACTAAACACCTTAGCACAGCGCTAGTCGCTGAATATCTCATAGCACCTGTATTCATGTTCACTTTGCTCCTTGCGTATAATTATGGTTTGCTCGGCGCTACTGCAGTTTGCGCGCGCTATTTGGCCTTTTGAATATAGCAGACCCGAGCTAAGCCCACACAAACGTTTTTTGGCCGGCGCAAAGCTTTGAATATCTGGCCCTTCGTCTTTTACCTCGGAGACCCCAAGAGACACGGAGAATCCTCGAGGTATAGGGAACGCTTAGCATTGGCTCCCAGTCCGTATTTGGTAAGAACTGCTTAGGGCAATTGTGATTTATCCTTTTGGTAGTAATAAACAAGTTTATTACTCTTATGCAACGTGTCTGTGATTCCTTGCATTCCCATTATTGCCAAGAACCTGAGAGTGAGGTTTAGACCTCCTGACACACTTTTTTTGCCCCATTTTTACAAATTGGCTTTTTTATTGCGGTTCGCTTTTTCTGTGTGGAACTGACTGTGATACCAGTGTTTTTCCTTTGGGAACCGCTTTTTTCGGTCTTCTGACAAACTGGTGCTGAATGTTGTCAGTTAGATCTAAGAAAAGAATGGTACTGACTGGTTTTAAAAAACTGCATCAAGTGTTTCCAAATTTTGGCAAAAGCAGACAACCACAATTTGTGTTTGAGGTGCCTCGGCCCCAGCCATTTTCTAGCAAATTATGATCTTTGCAGTAAATTCTGCCCTAAAACAATTGAGAAAAGGGCTAAAAAGGTGGAAGAGACAGCTTCTACTTCCACCTTGATGTCACCAAAGCCTTCTGAAGAGGCCTCTTCCTTGCACAGTAAAACAAAGGAAAGGCCTAAAGTGCCCTCAGATCCTAAGGCTCCCAACAGGGGGAGTTCTGATAATTCGATGCATAAAGAAAATCATGTCGCTACACCGCCTGCTGAAGAAGCAAAGGAGCTCTCAGCTGACGAAACTAAGATGCCCTCTGTGGAGGACATTAATAAAGGCTTCTAAATTCTCCAGGCTCTTCAGTCCATCGGTTCCCTTGTGTGCACCCTGGTTCCTCCTCAGGCTCTGGTTCCAGCATTGGTTCCCTCTGACCAGGAACCGGAGTTTTATTATGAGGAAGGAGAAGAGGATGGGGATTCGACTGAGACTGAGGTTTCCCCAGAGCAAGATTTCGGTTCCCCTCCTTGTGGCTAGAAGGACTATTCCTCCCACTATGCTTTTGTTAGGCAGATTGTCGGTACCCTCGATCTCACCACTCAGAAGATGGTGCAGGATGAGGAACAGGCTGAGTTTCTGGACATAGTGGGACTTGCTCCCACTAAGAGACTACTTCTGCCTGTCCACAAGTCCCTCAAGAAGGCAACCCTTACGATTTTGCAGACACCTCCACCTCCAGGGGTTGACAAAAAGGTGGTTAAGAAGTATCAGCTGGACAGGTCTAATGCTTAATACTTATTTACCCACCCAGATCATGAGAGTGTGGTACAGGCTGAGACTTGTGACAAGGCTAGGGTCCCCCTTTCTTCCCATCCCCCTGACAAGAATTCCAGAAAGATGGATAGTATGGGGGAAAGAGAATTCTTAGCAGCCTCTCTCCTGCTGAGACAGGCTACTTACATGGCCTACACTGCTCAATAGCAGAAGACCCTCTGGAGCTCGGTTCTGGCCGTAAGTGACAAAGTCCCAGGTGATGTGGCACATTATTTAGCAGACATTGCCAGGACAGCGTTGGATGCTACCAAATACCAGTTCCATATGGCAGTGGATGCCAATGATACTGCCTCAAGGTTTATGGCCCTGGCTATCTCCATGAGGAGATTTGCCTGGCTCAGGACCACTAACTTTCTTAGGATGCTCAGGCCAAGGCCATGGATTTTCCCTGTGAAAATAACTCACTTTTTGGTGACAAAATTAAGGCATACTTAAAAAAGGTGGAGGAATACTGGACCACCTACAGAAGCAACACTGCTAAAGGAAAGGTCTCCACTTCCTTAAGAACGCAGGGAAGTGGAGGTACAAGCAGGAGTGTTTACCCTAGGCCCTTGTACTAGGCCCAGATACTCCTTGATTACTCTCAGTCCAGGGCTTATTTCAGGAGCAGGGGCAGAAGACCCTCTAGGCGAACTGACCCAGCACCAACCTCCAGGGTTCAGTCCAAACAGAACCTCTGATAGGTTTGTCCAGGTCACCAGCCCATTTCAAGAGGGAAGCAGGCTGGCTCACTACTTCCAAGAGTGGACACAAATCACCACAGATAAATGGGTCTTGGAAATGGTGAGCCACGGTCTCTTACTTCAGTTCAATTCATTCTCCAAGTTGCAGGCTCACAGATGTTTCAGACCCCCAACCTCTGTAGAAAGAACCCTCTTGGAGTTGGAAGTCAGGAAACTGCTGCAGGCGAATGCATTGGAGACAGTTCCCATATCACAGTGGGGAAAAGGCCTCTACTCAAAGTATTTCCTCACCCAGAAGAAAAATGAGGAGTGGCGACCTATCCTAGATCTCAGATTTCTAAACAAGCATTTGGCTAAACCCAAATTCAAAATGGTCACTCCGGCCATAGTAATCCCTTCACTTCAGCAGGGAAACTGGTTGGCTTCCCTAGACCTCAAGGACGCCTTCTTCCATTTTCCAATCAGGCCCAGTCACAGGAAGCATCTGAGATTCAGACTCCCCTCAGGTCAATACCAGTTTTCAGCCCTCCCCTTCGGTGTCTCCTCTGATCCCAGGGTGTTCACAAAGTGCCTAGCTGTGGCAGCAGCACATCTCAGGAGACAGGGGGTCATGGTATTCCCCTACCTAGATGACTGGCTGATCATGGGAGACTCCTACCAGCAGGACAGGGACTCCCTCAGCCTTGTTCGGGGCACTCTGCAGTCTTTGGGTTTCCCAATAAATCTCCAGAAATCCCAGACAGAGCCTGTCCAGGCCCTAGAGTTCATAGGAGCAGAGTCTGATACATTGCAGGGCAAGGCATTCCTGCCACAGGAAAGGGTGGACAGTCTTCAGAATCTGGCAAACTCTTTTGTCCTCAGGCAGCCCAGACCAGTAAGATATTTCCTACGACTCCTAGGCTATATGGCATCCACTACAGCAGTAGTTCCAGGCACCAGGTTTCAAATGACAGATATACAGTACCATTTGAGATATTGCTGGTCCCAAAAAAGAGACCTTCTCTCCAAGCTGGTCCCAGTCACAAAAACTTTGCAGCAGGCTCACGAATGGTGGAAGGAAAGGGACAACCTCAGAGATTAACCTGCTTTTCAGCAACAGGCTCCCAGAGCTGCCTTCACCACAAACACCTCACTTCTAGGTTGGGGAGCTCACCTGGGCGACCAGACAATAAGTGGTACCTGGTCACCACAGGATTCCAGCCAGGCTGCACATCAACCTTCTGGAGCTGAGGACAGTCCTCCTCACCCTAGAGTCTTTTGCTCCCCAGATTCAAAGCCAGTTGGTCCAGGTCAGGACAGACACCACCACAGTGTACTGTATCAACAAGCAAGGGTGGCACAAGATCCTCAAAACTGTGCACAGAAGCCATGAGGATCTGAAATCTGGCCTACTCCATGCAGGTGCATTTGTCTGCAATCCACCTCCCAGGGAAAGACAATAATCTAGGAGACTTCCTCAGAAGAATCAGTCAGGATCACCATGAGTGGACCCTGACGAAGGTGTTGGGCACAATCTTCAGGAGATGCGGAACCCCAGAAATAGACCTCTTCACTTTCAGGGAGAATCGACAGCTATCTCAGTTTTACTGCAGGGCTCCAGCAGTGGGTACAGTACCCTGGATGGCTCTAGATTGGACAGGGCAGTTTATGTATGCCTTTCCTCCATTTCATCTTCTGTTAAGGATTCTTCTCAAACTGAAGAGCCAGTCTGCAACCATAATCCTGGTGGCCCCAGATTGGGCGAGACAGCCATGGTGCTCCCTTCCCTCTTCATCACAAACCTCATCCACCTTCCTCAGAGGCACAATCTCCTGACCACGTCTCAGGGGAGGATTCGGGTTTCTCAGCCTCAGAGCACTTCGCCTTAGGGCTTGGCTCTTGAAGAGTTATAATTCCCTGGGTTTCAGCTTTCTGAGGATGTCCTCAAGGTGCTCAGGGTGTCCAGGAAACCTGCAACTAGGAAAACCCATGCTTCCAAATGGAAAAGGTTTTCTCTGTGGTGTAAGCCTAGGCAAGTCAATCCCTTGCAGGCAGGCTTTCTTGTACTCCTGGATTACATGGTCCAACTTTAGGCCCTGGGCCACAGGCCTTCAACCCTTAAGGTCCACCTGTCATGTGTCTCGGGCCTGCATCTCAGCAGGTGAGAAATGAAAATTACGTACCTACCGAAATTCTTGATCTTCTTGGATGAGTCTCCACCACTCATTCACACTATTGGGATCTGCGCCGGAGGACCCAGCGGGAGCAAACTTTTTGCTGGAGGGTCGGCGCCAGAGATGGAGCCGCGAGGAGCTGCACCGCGAGCCTCAGCTCGTGCGGCAATGACTGTCTCGGCGTCGACCCTCCAACCGCCTCAGTACCTTTTTTACCGAGGAGGTGCAGTGTAACTAACCTAGAAGGATAACCTAACCAAAAAACCGGACATAAGATAGTCTGGACAACCCATATAAGAAGAGTCAACAAAGAAGTCTTCACAGCCTAAAGATTTGAGGGAGTGAAGACCAACAATAGAGGTGAGCTCGGGGGACGGAGAGTGGGCGTGTGAATGAGTGGTGGAGACTCGTCCAAGAAGATCAAGAATTGCAGTGATCACGTGATTTCATATCTTCCTGGACATAAGTCTCCACCACTCATTCACACTATTGGGAGAGTACCGAGCTAATAATCCCCCAAGAGGGCTGCAGGAGAGACCAAGAGCTCACGTTTCTAGGACAGAAGTCCATTAAGAATGGCTCTGCCAAAGGAAGAATGTCGTCTGCCATGGACATCCAGTGCATAATGTTTAATGAAAGTATGCACTGAGCTCCAGGTGGCCGCGTTGCAAATATCTGCAATGGGCATGTTGCGAATTTCTGCCAGGGATGCCGCGACCACTCTAGTAGAGTGAGTGTAAACCCTGCCCTCCAACTTAACCTGCGCCATGGAATAGCAGTGGCGAAGGCATGCCACTAACCATACTGAGATACATCTGATAGCGACAGGTTGACCCAGCCGGGTCTCGCTGAAGGAAACAAACAGTTGTTGAGCTTTGCAAAAGTCCTTGGTTCTGTCTAGATAGAAACGCAAAGCTCTTTTAACGTCCAAGGAATGAAGGGAACGTTCTCCTTCATTTTGGAAGTCCACAAAGTAAGAGGGAAGGACCAAAGGTTGGTTTAGATGAAACTCTGACATAACCTTAGGAAGAAATTTTGGATGAATCCTAAGGACTACTTTGTCCTTATGGAACACAGTATACGGAGGGTCTGTGACCAGGGCATGTATCTCAGAGACCCTGCGGGCTGAGGTAATGGCCACTAGGAAGGCCGTTTTCCAGGTGAGAAAATTTAGCTCACAGGTAGCCACAGGTTCGAAAAGTTTTCGAGTGAGCATGTCTAGCACAAGATTGATGTCCCAGGCTGCAACTGGACGTCTTGTAGGAGGTCTGGTATGCAGAATTCCTTTAAGAAATCTCTTAACCACAGGTAACTGAGCCAGAGAAAAGGAAAAAAAATGGCTCATGATACGCTGAAATGGCACTAAGGTGAACTTTGACTGTAGACCTGAATTTGAGAGGTCTAAGAGCTACTCCAGAACTTTATCTGGTGGGCAGGAAAAAGGATTCAAAGAGGACTTTGCACACCAGAGTGAGAAACGCTTCCATTTGGCTGTTTAAGTCTTCCTAGTGGCTGGTTTCCGTGCAGCCAGAAGAATATCTGAAACCCTTCGAGACACATTGAACCGGTTTACTTCTACCTCTTCAGGAGCCAAGCGTGAAGGTGAAGCGATCTCAGGTTGCGATGGACCACAGGCCCCTGAGTCAAGAGGTTCGTCTGAAGGGGGAGTGGTCTCGGAGGAACTGCCAACATATTGTTGAGTAGTGGAAACCACAGTTGTCAAGGTCAGAAGGGAGCAATGAGGATCATTCTGTCCCCCTGGGATTCGAACTTGAGGAGTACCCTCTGAATTAGAGAAAGAGGTGGAAAGGCATAAAGAAAGCGTTTTGTCCACTGCAGCCTGAACGCATCCTGACAGAAAATGCCAGGCCCTGGATTTCTGGAACAGAAGAGAGGCAGTTTTGCGTTGAGTGGGGATGCAAAAAGGTCCAGGTCTGGAGTTCCCCACTCTCTGAATAGTGACTGAACTACGGTTGAGTCGAGGGACCATTCGTGAGGGTCTGTCTCTGTTCTGCTGAGACGGTCTGCCAGTTCATTCTGTATTCCCGGTAGGCAGACCACTTGAATTAGAGTCTTGTGCTCTAAGTACCATTCCCACACTCTCATCGCTTCCCTGCATAAGGGGTAAGAGTGAACACCGCCCAGCTTGTTGATGTAGTACATCACTGCTTTGTTGTCCGTTTGAAGGAGAATGTTCTTGTGACAGAGAATGTCCTTCAACGCTCGGACCGCATAAAGGACGGCTCTCATCTCTAGTACATTTATGTGAAGCTGGGACTCGACTTGAGTCCACGTACCCTGAGTATGGAGAGACTGACAGTGAGCTCCCCACCCCATTAGGGGCGCTTCTGTGGTAATGGAAATTGATGATCCAGAGGAGCAAAGGGTACCCTTCCAGGAGATTGCTCTCTTGAGTCCACCAGGTGAGCGACCTCTTTAGAGGTTCTGTCACTTTGATGGGAGTGGACTGCGGATGAGTGGTTGGGGACCACTGAGTACTGAGCATCCACTGAGTAGTTCTCATGTGCAGACGTGCTAGGGGTACAGTGAACACCAAGGATGCCATGAGGCCTAGCATCCGTTACATCGAGAGAGCTGGGACTGAGTTGTTTTCCCCGATGTGACAGGCCATCTGAAGGATATCGTTCCTTCTGTCCTCTGGAAGAAAAAGCCTTCGTGCAGGAGGTGTCCAGAAGAGTCCCTATAAAAAGGAGCCTCTGGGAGGGCTGCAACTGTGATTTTTTGAGGTTTAGCAGAACTCCCATGGACGTGAGAAAGCGAGAGGTCATCTCTACGGCGTCCCAGAGTTCCCTGTCTGGAAGGGCTTGCCAGAAGCCAATCGTCCAGATAAGGGAATACCTGTATTCCGACCTTTCTGAGGTGTGCTGCGAGAACTGCACAACACTTTGTAAAAACCAGCGGCGCCGAGGACAGCCCAAAAGGCAGGACTCTGAACTGATAATGTTGTCCCAGAGCCACAAACCTCAGGAATTTGTGATGCCTTGGGTGAATAGAAATGTGCTGGTAAGCATCCTGCATGTCTAGGGAGGCTAGCCAGTCGTGTTGATAAAGCAAAGGTAACAAGGTTCCTAGAGAAATCATTTTGAATTTCTCCTTGGGGAGAAATTTGTTTAGCTTTCTGAGATCCAAAATGGGGCGCATGCCCCGGACTTCTCTGGAACCAGAAAATAATGGGAGTAGAACCCTGTGTTCCGTTGATGCAACGGCACTACTTCTACTGCCCTGTTGTTCAGAAGGCCCTGAATCTCGGCGGCGAGAAGGTCTGACTGAAGGGTTGACAGCCTGGGCTGTTGTTTGGGAGGACGATCTGGAGGGGTCTCCACAAGATTGAGTGAATACCCCCTCACGAATTATCCGAAGGACCCATTTGTCTGAGGTTATGGACTTCCATTGGTTGTAGAAGTGCATCAGACGACCTCCCAACGGTGAGGAAAAGTCCACCTCGGGCAGTTGAGATGGGACTTGGGCCAGCAACTCATAACGTGGCGCTGGGCGCTTTGGGCCCTTGCGTTTTCTGTTGTGTTTTCTTTTGAGGTTGGGAAGGTTGATTTTTATGGAAGCTTCCTCTGCCTCGAAAGGACTGACAGTTATGAAACTGGCGTTTATTGACACTCCCTCGAGAGGGGACAGGAGGAGGTCGACCCAATTTAATGGCTGACCTAGTCTTTTGCGTAGCTTCTAGAGCCTGTTCCTCCCGAGGACCGAAAAGATATGGACCATCAAAAGGCAACACCATTACCTGCTGCTGTGCGTCATTCGTGAAGCCTGAAGTGCGCAGCCAGGAATGACGGCGGGTACAAATGCCAGCGGCCGCCGCACGGGAAGCAGTGTCGAAAGCATGCATAGCTGCTTTAACCTGCTGGTTATTAGATTCGATACTTCTGGTAATGGTTTGAAGAAGCTCTGGTTTTGTATCCGAGTCCGGTAGAGCTTCAACCATCTGTTTGATAGAGTGCCAAAGGATATACTCATACTGAGAGAAATAGCCTTGGTAGCTGGCAATACGCATATTTAGGGTGGAAGCAGCAAAGACCCTCTTACCTAAGGTGTCTATCTTACGAGATTCTTTGTTAATAGGTTGAGGTGTAGTAGTTTGGGGAAGAATGACCTTATCATTCTCTGCCAGTACTACAATAGGATCCGCAAAGGCTTGAGATGCCAAAATGGGTCAATCCTTGGGGGCTGAATATTTCCTATCTATGGATTTAGCCACCGAAGGTGTGAGAGCAGGATTATTCCATACCATTTGAGACAGCGTCTCAAAGGAAGGCTGAACCAGAGGAGTCAAATCCGTAGGGATCTCCGGAGCATGAAGGTATTGGAGTCTTAACAATTTCCCAGGATCGATGTCTGTAGTCTGGAGAGAAAGAGTGGAAATCAAATTTTTCAGCAGAGACTTAAAGGACAGGTCCTCGACCACAGGCTCTGCAGCAGTAATAGACCCTGCTTCATCCACTTAATCACCCAGCCGAAGGTCTGGGTCAGGCTCAATGTCATCTCCTGACAGTCCAGGAGGGACTGTGTGGACAGGAAAGGAATGAAAATCAGAGGAAAGGGATGAAGTAAAAGAGTGAAAGGAGGAGTCCTGAAAAGCGGAAGATGCCCTAAGAGCCCCCGGCACCGCGGAGGCGTACGGCGCCGAAGAAGCGCACGGCACCGAGAACGGCGCCGAGGAACCACGCGGTGCCGAGAAGCCGCACGGCGCCGAAGACACCGCCGAGAAGCCACACGGTGCCGAGGACGGTGCCGACAGACGCATCAGCGCCGAAGACAGCACCGAGCGTGCCGTCGACGCCAAGGGCGCCGAAAACACACCAAGACTCCAAAAAACAGGATTTGAAGGTAAAGAGGGAAGAAGAGCAGGAGATAAGGGCATCGGTGTGGCCCCCTGCGCCGGAGCCATGTGAGGGGGGAAACACCTAAGCGCAGAGTCGACGGCACCGAAGACGGTGCCGCGCGACCAGGGAGGCTCAACCGCCCTACCTGGTCTCCCAAGAAGCCCGAGGGCCCCTGAGTGACCGAGCCAGGTAGCTGAACCAACCTTCGAGCCCATTGCTCCATAAGAGTGGCCCACTGATGAAACTGCTCATCGGAAGACCTACCTGCGGGCGGGGTAGGACTCCGATGCCGAAGACGTTGGCTACCAGAAACAGAAGCTGGTGACTCCGAGGGAGGAGACCGGCAACTAGCCCCAATAACCGACCGTCGACGTGCAGACATATCAGAGGGAGACCTCGAGTGATGCCTTCTCTTTTTTTGACCTGTGGGCCGAAGAAGAGCTCGAGGCCAAACGGTGCCAAGAATGCGGCCGTTTATTTTTATGCTTCCGCGGGGACCGCCCGTCCCCTCGGGCATTGGACTGACCGTTGTCACACCCCCCTTCCGGAGAAGGCGGCGGACCGGACCCAGCCTAACTGACTGAATAGCTTTCATATGCGGTTCCCTACCGTTACCTGACTTCTCATGGTCGATCTGGCCAAAATAGGCTGAGACTTCTTTTATTTTATATAAGAATAAACTTAAGCAATACTTATCGAGATATTACTACAAAATAACAAAACTGAAAACTATGCTGCTAGTTTGAAGTTTGACTCCAGTGGCGTCGTCGTCACTGAAGCGCACTCGATGGCGGGAAAAAAAGGAACTGAGGCAGTTGGAGGGTCGACGCCGAGATAGTCATTGCTTGACGAGCTGAGGCTCGTAGTGCATGCTTCCTCATGTTCCATCTCTGGCTACCACCTCCAGTAAAAAGTTTGCTCCTGCTGGGTCCTAGTGCCTCCGGCGCAGATCCCAATAGTGTGAATGAGTGGTGGAGACTTATGTCCAGGGAGATCAGTGGCATCTCATCCTATTTTCAAGAAGTTCTTGAAGGGCTTGCTGCATCTATACCTACCTCTCAGGGATCCGGTTCCTCTATGGGATCTGAATTTGTGCATAGCCAAGCTCATGGAGCCCCCATTTGACATTATGACTACCGCGGACCTAAAGTTATGTTACCTGGAAGACCGTCTTCCTAGTGGCCATCATTTCTGCTAGAACAGTGTGTGAGCCACAGGCTCTCTGCACTGACCCCAACTATATTGTCTTCCACAGACAAGGTGGGCCTTAGGACCAAAAGGAGATTCCTTCCTAAGGTGGTCTCAGAGTTCCACTTAAATCAGTCCATCACCCTCCCTGTGCCTTTCACAGCTAAATCCAGCTCAGGGGAGATAAAGTTAAATAGCCTGGATGTCAGGAGATCACTCAGCCACTACCTGGACCATACTAAGGTCCTTAGGTCAACCCACTCAAAGGTCTTCCTGACGTATGGTGAGGTGGGCAAAGGTAGACCAGACTCAAAGAAGACCACTGCATGTTGGATAGTTTTCTGCATCCAGTTCTGCTACAGCAAAGCTGACAAGAAGCCACCACGAAGCCCCAGGGCAAACTCCACATGTGAAACTGCCGCCTCTGTGACAGCAGCAAGGTACAGTCCCTTGCTAGAAATATGTAAATCAGTTACCCAGAAAACTGTACCATACCTTTACAAAACACTACTGCCTGGAAGTCCACTCCAGAAGTGATGTCAAGTTTGGCACTGCGGTATTGCTGAACCTTTTCCCTAAGTAGGTTCTGTACCCAACCTCCCAAGGTACTGCTTCGTAGTCTGTCATAGTTAAGCAAACTGAGAGATTCCTGGGGTTTGAAGAAAAAATGACTTACCACAGTAATATTATTTCTTCCAGGGGATTCCTCAGTATGCTTAAGCCTCCCTCCCTACCTCCCCTTCCAGAACCTGAAAAGGCCCTGCATCTTCCAGTACCAGCCACACTTAAGTTGCTTTGGACAAAAGATTTCTGGTTTTCCTGTGTGTTTCCATTTTAAAAGAAGTGACATTAGCACTGAAATGGTTCATTTGGGGAACCAGTCCTTCAATGTTTTGGGGGATAGTTTTTTTTTTTTAGTATAGGTTGCAATAGCTTAGTGTAGAAAGGGGCTAGCCCCTTTAGGCTACTAAACGAATCTGAGCGGTTGGCTTAGAATGCAGCAGCACCTAGGGGCAGACCTTTGAACTGTGTTCCATGTTCACTAATAGATTCCATCATTTATATACATTCCATTCTCTCTGGGGCAGTTCAACAAAGGTGGCTAACTGCTATAGTTAAGTATACTGAGGGACCCCCTGAAAGAAACAACATTACTATGGTAAGTCATTTTTTTCTTTTGGTGCTTGTGCCTTCAGCTGTGCTTTCTTTTGAGGTCTATTATTTTGGGCTCCCTCTGCCACGAAACAACTGCTTGTTGAGAAAGGACTCACGTTCCTTGCCTCTCCAGGAGTTGAAGGGAACTGTTCTGGAATTAAGAGTCATTCCAGTTTCATTAGATGGCTTAAGAGATTGCTTTACCTGCTGTACGAACAGGTAAGTGCCATCAAAGGGGACATTCATTACCTGCTGCTGAAAATCTTGGATGAAACCAGCAGTCAGCAACCAGAAATGCCACCTGATGCAAATACCTGCAGCTGCAGAGTGAGATGCTGCATCAAAGGCATCCATAGTGACTTTGAGCTGTTGACTATTGGATTCAATACCTTACTTAACAGACAGCAGAT
This sequence comes from Neoceratodus forsteri, assembly GCA_016271365.2. Taxonomy (NCBI): domain Eukaryota; kingdom Metazoa; phylum Chordata; order Ceratodontiformes; family Ceratodontidae; genus Neoceratodus; species Neoceratodus forsteri. Next base: position 1,270,422,156 of record CM057450.1, on the reverse strand, counting down.
TATCCTGTTTAGCCTCTGAATCTGGCAAAGCCTCTGCCAGAGTACTTTAGCTTGCTCCAGAGGGTATACTCATACTTGGGGAAATACCCTTGGTAGCTAGCTATCCTCATGCAGAGTAGCTGATGGGTAAGCTCCACTGCCTATAGTATCAAACTTGCACAACTCCTTATTAGTGTGGTGCGCAGTGACCTCTTTGGGCACAAAGGCCTCGTCATTCTTGGCGAGAATAACAACAGCAACAGCTATGGGCTGAGTGAAATACACTGGTTTATTTTTAGAAGCAACATATTTCTTGTCTGACAGCTGTCACAGAAGCAGGCCTCTGCCAAACCGTGTCAGACAAGGTCTCCTTAGCGGGTTGGATAGGAGGGATTAAACTGACTGGCATATCAGGCATGTTTAGGAACTCCAGCTGGAGGTGAGTAGCCTGTTTCAACAGCTGTTGGCTTGAAATCCAATGCCGAGCGTATATTTCTGAGCAGAGCCTGGAAGGATGGATCTTCCTGAGGAACAGACACAGGAACTGGGTCTGAGACATCTCCTGACCATAATAAGAGTCATCATCCCGACCATCAGAAATAATGAGATTGGGATCTGACTTATCTTCCCTCTACACCCTCCTTGCATGGAGGATAGAAGAAAGTGTGGGAGTCACAGGGCCTACAATGCAGTGCATGGCAGCAGCAACACCAATGACACCAGTCCCATCCCCAGGGGGTGAAGGACCTGAGCCACGGGTGGCGAAGGAAAGTACAGTTACGTAAGAACTTATCGTAACAGCAGATCTTCGAGAGAGGCTCTTACAGTAGGTAATTACATATAGGACTGACGCCGGCAGGCGGCAGGACCCCACAGAAAAATTTCTAGCTAGCAGTCCCTGGCGAGGACTGCCCCACGCCAGGTGACTGGCATCAGGAGACGTCCGTATAAAGGGGCAGTCTCGACGCCTCGCCTTCCAGTTCTTTCCCGCCATGGGCCAGAAAGGCCGGACGAGAGAGGAGCGGATGTTTCCCGCACTGGAAAAGAAGCTGAAAAAGCCTAGGGGGATGGAGGGCAGGAAGGTATTACCTACTGCAAGAGCCTCTCTCGAAGATTTACTGCTAAGTTCTTAAGTAACTGTACTATCTTACTTTGAGAGGGCTCTTGCAGTAGGTAATTACATATAGGACTGAATCCCAAGCAGTCTGGAACAAAGAGAGGCACCAGGAGGAGGAAACTACTCCAAAAAGCAGTTCTAGCTGTGCGAGCCTCAAGATAAGAGGCTTTGCAGAACAGCCAGCCTGAAGCCTGCTCTGCAGCGAGAGGCAACATCCAAACTGTAGTGTTTAGTAAAGGTATGGACAGAAGTCCAAGGGGCGGCAGCACATATGTCTGCTGCAGACACATCCTTGAAACAAGCCGCTGAGGCAGCTACTCCTCTTGTGGAGTGGCCTCTTACTTGACCCGGGAGGGTCTTGTTGTATTTGTCGTAACAGAAAGTGATGCAATGAGCCAACCACTTAGATAGGCATTGCTTGGAAACAGCATTGCCTTCCCTTTTATGAGCAAAAGAGACAAACAATTGATCAGTCTTTTTGAGCTCCTTCGTCCTTTTGGTATAGTATTTCAGAATCCGATGAACATCCATAGTATGGAGTAAATACTCCCCTTGATTAGAGTACTGTGTGAAAAAGGCAGGTAACTCTATGGACTGATTTAGAGTAGACTCTCCTACTACTTTAGGAAGAAACTTAGGATTTGTGCGAAGAGCAACACGTTCCTTGTGAAAAATCAAGTATGGGATTTTGCACATCAGGGCCTGGAGTTCGGAAATTCTCCGAGCAGAAGTAATGGCCACCAGGAAGAGAGCCTTCCATGAAAGGAACTTCAAATCCGCAGAAGCTGCAGGTTCGAAGGGAGGGAGAGTAAGTTTCTCAAGGACAAAGTTCAAGTCCCAAGAGGGAGCAAGAGTACGGATAGGGGGCCTCAAATGGAGGACCCCTCTGAGAAAGGTCTTAGAGACCTCCAGCTGAGCGAAAGCTTTGTCTGCGAAGGGAACACGGTAGGCCGAGATGGCCGCCATGTGTACCTTCAGAGAAGAATGACTGAGACCCAGGTCAAACAGATGACGTAGATACTCCAGCAGAAGCCCCGCTGAACAGGAGAAGGGTTCCATGTTCTTGGAAGCGGCCCAGATAGTGAATCTTTTCCACTTCATGGCATAAGTGGATCTGGTGGAGGGTTTTCTGGCCTCCACCAAAATCTCTGCCACTTTGGGAGACACTCCAAAACCGGATCGGGCTAAGTCTGCAGGAGCCATGCATGCAGTTGAAGGGATCTGAGGCCTGGATGGACCAGGGTCCCCCTGATCCTTGGTCAGTAAACCTCGAGAGAGAGAGAGGCAGAGGAAGAGGAGGATCCTCCGAGTATTGCTGTAGAAGAGAGAACCAAACTTGCCTGGGCCAGAAAGGAGCAATCAGAATAATTTGTGCTCCTGAAGCTAGTTTCTGCAAGACTCGTGGGATAAGTGGAATTGGGGGAAAGGCACAGACGAATCTGTCCTTCCAGTCTAGAGACAGTGTTGCTCCAAAAAGTGCCTCGCTCTGGAACGAGCGAGCAGAAGACGGGAAGTTTTGCGTTTAGAGGGGATGCGAACAGGTCGACCTGTGGAGTTCCCCAAAGTCGAAAGATATTGTCTAGGACCCCTTGGTCCAGTTCCCACTCGTGAGTCACAGCAGAAGAGCGACTCAGCTTGTCTGCCAGGGTGTTGTCGACTCCCGCGGAACGTGAATTGCCGTGAGGTGAAGGTCGTGTTGTGTTGCCCAATCCCAAACCCTCACTGCCTCCCTGCAAAGAGGGTAGGACCGAGTCCCTCCCTGTTTGTTGATGTACCACACCACGCACATGTTGTCTGTCTAGACGGCTAGGTGGCAGGGAAGGATGTATTGGTGAAGGGCTTGGAGAGCGTACAACACTGCCCGAAGCTCGAGCACACTGATATGGACAGCTTGTTCTAGCTTGGACCAGGAGCCCTGGGCCAAATGAGGGCCTAGATGGGCTCCCGAACCTTCGCCTGAGGCGTCTGTGGTTAGAGTCTGGGGACGAAAGAAGGGAACTCCCCGAAACAGGTTCTCTCGAACCATCCACCACTGCAAGTCTCGAAGCATCAGCGAGGAGACCAGAACTGGGTGATCTAGGTCGTCCATTAGCTGATCCCAATAGGAGTGTAGAGTCCACTGAGAAATTCTCACGTGGAGTCGAGCGCGAAGGACCGTCGGGATAGCAGCTGCCATGAGCCCGAGAAGGTGAAGGACCGACCTTGCAGAGACCGTCCTGCGGTTGGACAGCCTTGCCCGTGGTCGTAACGAGAATCGCCCCAATAAACTGTAGTCTCTGGGATGGGACCAAATGAGACTTGGAATGGTTGACAGTAATACCCAGGCAGGCAAAAACCTGCTGGGTAAGGGAGAGGCAACGCAGGAGTTCCTCCCTGGACGAGGCCGCCAGGAGCCAATCGTCCAGGTAAGGGAAAACCTGCACTCCCCTGGTACGCAGGTGGGCCGCCACCACTGCCAGGCATTTGGTAAACACTCAGGGGCCGAGGACAGACCAAATGGGAGCGCCTTGAACTGGTAGTGGTCCCCCTGGAATGCAAAACGAAGGTATCTGCGATGAGATGGGTGAATGGGAATGTGCAGATAAGCATCCTGCATATCCAGAGCACACAGCCATTGACCCGGCCGCAGGAGGGGCAGAAGGCTCTGCAAAGAGAGCATCCTGAACCTTTTGTATTCTACGAAAAGATTCAGGGAATTGAGATCCAAAACTGGTCTGAGATCTCCTGTCTTCTTTGGGACCAGGAAGAAATGGGAATAGTAGCCCGTCCCTTGCAGATGAAGGGGGACAGGTTCTATTGCTTGTTTCAGCAGGAGAGCTGAAATTTCCTCCTGGACCAGGAGAAGATGTTCCCTTGAATAAGACGACTTCAGAGGGGGGTGGCGAGGTGGTTTCTGAAGAAACTCTACTGAGTGTCCTTCTGCTATGAGCTGGAGCACCCAAGAATCTGTGGTTATCCTCTCTCATCCTGGAAGGTGGAGGGAAAACCTCCCTCCTACTGGTTCCTCCGGGGAGTCTGGAGGCAGTGGGAGAGGGAAGGAGTCAGGTGGTGTGGGGCAGCGCGCAGCTGAAGCACCCGTTGCTTTTTTGGGCGGGGGGGGCTTAGCAGCTGTGGGGGCCCGGCGTTTTGTGGCCCGCCATCCCTGGGGTTTCGCCTTTGGCCGATTCCGTCTGTGAAAGGGACAGCGCTGCTGCTGATGGGGATGGTACATGGAATCAACTGGCTTCAGTGCCATCCCCTTCTCTTGCAAATCGGTGATTATGTCCTTGACATCACCCCCCGAAAAGCACCGACCCCCGGAAGGGTGCTTCCTGGATCGCAGATTGCACCTCCAGGACCAACCCCGACACACGGAGCCAAGCACGACGCCATAGGCCTACAGCGAAAGCTGAGCTCCGCCCAGCAGTATCCACTGCATCGTATGTCGCACAAAGCATGTGTCGACTGGCCGAACGAGCAGAGCGGGCAAGATCAGCCAACTCCTGCTTGACTTGGGAGTCGGGCAGGGAGTCCAATTTGGCTTCCACCTGAGTCAGAATGGCCTTCTGGTAGTCCCCCATATGGCCAACATAGTTCAGGACCCTGATCCCTAGCATGGAAGAAGTGTAAATCTTTCTCCCATACTGGTCCAGAAGGCGTGATTCCTTATCAGGTGGTGACGAGCTAAGGTGTTTGACGACCGGCCGTGAGTGGCGCTAATCACAACCGAGTCGGCACAAGGGTGAGAATCCAGGAAATCAACACCCTCTGGAGCCTGATATAGCCTGTTCTACTTCCTAGGAAGTGGGGCTAAAGCCGATGACTGTTTCTATATAGTGGTAACGAGGTCGGCATGAGGCTCTATCCAGGATGGCAATATGGTAGGAGCTATCACGGGCAGATCCAGATGTTCAGCGAGTTTCAGATGCTGAAGATCTGGTTCCAGGGAGTGCCACTGATGAACCTCCTGGATTATCCTAAGCAACTCCGTAAAAGAAGGCTCCTCTGGAGGAGACTTCGGAGGAGTCCTTGGCCTGGGCTTCGACGGAGAGCATGGCTCATCATCTCTCTCTCGGAGCAACCGTCAGAAGAATCCGAGGAGTCCGAGGGTGAAGAGGAGTAAGAAGAGGAAAAAGGACTCCCTTTCCTGACCTGGGGGAGGAACAGACCCCTTGGGGAACCCCGAGTGGAGCCTGTCTTGTCCCTCTCTGGATCCAAAGGGAAGAACCCTGGAATCCGGAGGTGGTGAGGAAGTGTGCCGCCGCGGACGTATGGGAACCTGGGACGGCACCATCGTCGGAAGACGGCTCTCGACCTCTTTGGTGAGCTGAGCCTTGGCCTCAGCCACCAGGAGGCCAGAGTCTCCTGCAGGTCCACCGGCGGCCACGAGGGCGGTGGAGGAGGAGGAGGTGGGGGATAAGGATATGGGTTATACCCATATGGAGCGTATCCAAAACCTGGCTGCGGGTAGCCCGGCATCGGGTATTGTGGCGTCCGGTACTGCGGCGTCGGGAAACCCGGCGTCAGGTACTGTGGCGCCAGATACTGTGGTCCCGGGTACATCAGCGTCGGATAAGACGGGGGGTACCCGGGAGCTGGGGGGGCTGCCGAAGCAGATGGTCCGTCCGGTGGCCTCACGGGCAGGTCCACACTGGAGGGCCCGACGGGAGCGGGATGTCTCCTGGAGTCAGTGGTACCGACGTCGGAGGAGGCAGCGTCAGGGTCGGTGTCCGGGGAGCCGACGTCAGATCCGACGCAACAACCAGAGGACGGTCTGACGGAAGAGGAAGATCCCCAGCATCGCCCAGGGATGGAGGGGAGAAATTCCCGGGGTCAGGCTGGGGAGACTCTGGGTCCCCAGACGGCAGCGAAGGCTGCGGGAAACCGGGTACGACGGACGTGGGAGGGTCCATCGTCAGTTCCTTCGCCAGCCGGACAATGGACAAGCCAACGTGTGGCCTGAGGGCGAGCTCCTGGCGGACGCCGGAGTTGCTGGCGTCTGGCTTATGGGAACCATCACCGGAGGCAGGTCGAGCAGAGGGATCGGCCTGGTCCAGTGGAGTGGAGGCCGTGCGCCGCCCCGAGGGGTAGGGCGTCTTACCGGCCCTCTCCGGGTGGATGTCGGAGCTGATGCCTGACTTACCGGAGTCGCCCGCACTGGTAGGCCGCAAGCCTGCAGCCGAACCAGGGGTGGAGGCCTCCATTTGCCTGGAGGCACCCACAAGGCCCAAGCATGAGCCAGATGGGCGGGCAGATGCCCCCTCGGAAACCTCCGAGGTGGCCGTCGAGGAGTGGTCCCCCAGAGGGGACGTTACCTGTGTCCCAGCGATTCCCAAGGGAGACGTGGTAGAGAAGCCCTTGTCCCGGTGCCTCTCCTTCTTCTTCCGATGGCCTTCAGGGGAAGTGGACGCCTGCCTCAGCTTTTTTAGCTCCTTTTCCATTGAACTCATTTTCTTCTTCAGAATATGGGCTTCCAGGGATTGCTGCCACCTTTTCCAGGTAGCCGCGTTGAAGCTGAGGCAGTGCTGGCACTTCTCAACTGGGTGATCGGGGCCTAGGCAGAACAGGCACAGGGAATGGCCGTCCTTGTGCGGTAGTTGGGCGCTGCATGAATCGCACTTATTTTTGTGCTCGGAAGGTGTAGGGGACGACATACACAGGCGATGGTACCTGGCGTTAGTCGAAAAAAAAAAAATTATTTCGGTAAAACCGTGAAGATAGAGACTGTGGCTTGACAGACTTTTCCATGGAGACTGCATGAGCTAATGGCAGGAAAGAACTGGAAGGCGGGCGTCAGGAACCGTCCCTTTATACCAACGTCTCCTGACGTCGGCCACCTGACGTGGGGGCGGTCCCTCTCCAGGGACTGCTAGCTAGAAATTTTTCCGTGGGGTCCTGCCAGCGTCAGTCCTATATGTAATTACCTACTGCAAGAGCCCTCTTGAAGTAAGATCTGACATTATGAACGGTACTAGGAGGGTTCTTGGCACCATGGGCCCCTACGATGCCAGACCTAGCACTGTGGCCGACACCGGGCCAGGCCCCAAGAGATCCGAATCTGGTACTGATCACAACACCAGAACTGGCGTCAATGACCCAGCCAGCACAGGACTGACTGGCAGTGTGATCATGGCTATCCCTGTCCCCTGACACGACGCAGGCGACATCACAAGTAGGACAGATGTCAGAGGTGCTGTTCTTGGCAAGGACCCAGAGGTTGTTGCCGCAAGCAAACATTCTACACCAAGCTCAGCAGCACCACTGGTAGCGCCAGCCCAGCTGACCCCAAAGGGTCAGGGGCCTGCACCACTAGCAGTGCCACATAGGCCAGACGCTGCACCCACTGAACCACAAAAGCTGCCCAATGGTGGAACTGCTCAGTGGAGCCCTCAATAAAAGGCAGAGGGGGGCTTTGGGCCTGAAACACAGATCTCCCAGGCCTAGAAGTCCCTGGTGTCATCAGAGACAACAGTGCAGACCCCCGACCCAGAAAGTTGAATGTCTTCTGGCAGACCTCACAGAGGGTGACCTCAACTGATGTTGCTTCTTCCCCTTCTTAAGAGAAGAGGAAGAGACTGAGTTTGAGTGGTGCCTGTACAGGGTCGGAACAACTTCTCTTTGTACTTAAGGGAAAACTGCCTCCCTCCCACTCCCGAGTATTGGACTGCTCGTCATCAGAACCCCTCTCCGGAGGAGACAGTGGACCAGACATGGCCCCACTGTCGAAGCTGCCTGCCTCTTCAGGCTCCCTACCATCCACGGCAGTCGACCGTTTAAATGCATTAGGGCTGAGAGAAAATGAACGCTATTTAAGTGTAAATAAACTAAACTGACACAAAAATAACAAATTCTAATTTGAAGAACTAAATACTGTCACTGTGTAGATGGTGAAGTTCTGACTCCCAGTGGATGAGTGACAAAATCACTGATGCGCACTTGATGGCAGGGAAAAAAGGAACCGAGGCCGTTGCATGCTGATACAGCAGTAAACCAGCAGTTGCATGCGTAGACGCCCAACATCGCCCATGCATGTTGCCTGCCATGGTGCCAGCCCTCTAAAAAGTTGGGTCCTAGTGCCACTGGCTTAGACCCACTAACGGAAATCAATGGTGAAGACTGTTTCTTGGAAGATCAAAGCATGTCTCTCTCCTGTTCAGTAGCTTGACTCTGACTCCAAAGAGATGCTCAAAATTTCACCTGGAGTCTGGTTTTATCAACGTTACCACCTCCAACAGCCTTACTATCCTTCCCAGTAAATTGAACTGCTGCAGGTGTATTTCCCTACTCAACACATCCTTAACAATAAAGCCCTGCTGGGCTAACTCACTGTTTTTGTGCAAAAGTTTGCAGTCACATGATATAAAAACGCTGCTGGGACTTTCCAATTTTCAACTCAGGCTGTTCAAGTACTGTGGAGATTGCATGTGCAGGCTGCGGTGACATCAGCAAGGGACATCCAGGAAGCACGCATGCCTGTATAGGGCTATGCTGAGCACGTGTCATGTTCTTAAACTACAGTTAAAAAAGCACTCAAAATCTTGATGTGCTGATCACAAAAGTCTAAAACCAACACTGAAAATAAAAAAAACAGTTCTATGCTAAACTAGGTCCCACTACACACCATACAGACCTATCTCAGGGAAGAAACCGAGCTGTGTCACCACACAAAGGAGGGAAACCTGCCTGTCAAAAAGAACCAACTCCTCCTTTACCTGAGGTACCAGGCTAGAGCAACCAAAACTAAAATGAGCCAATAACAGCATGAACACCCTATACAGCTGGAAATTGTGGTCCTCATGAAGGCTTCCTTGAGGCTGAGATGATAATTCAGCAAGTTAGTCAATCGGCAGAAAAAAACAAAAACAAACTGCCACTTTTTAATTTCAGTGTGTTGCCTGTAATTCAAAGAGCTCCTACCTGCTGAAGTTACAAAATACACAAAAAATAAACAAATTACAAGTGTAGATAACAAAAGAACTCTTCAGAAGTCCTGTTTCCCCTCTGTAATGGTACTGAGTAAGGAGTAAGGCACAACAGGGTGTGGGTAGTTATGTGATAAATGCACACCCAGGTGCCTTGTGAGGCAAGAGGTGTTTATACAGAGTGCCTTCAGCACCTGGAAATGTGGTTATCACATAACTACCCACAACCTGATGTGTCCTACTGCATTTATAAAATAGGTAAACTAGGACATCTTAAAAAAGCCAACTTATTAAATTAAAAACAAGCATTTTATTTTGTTAAACATAACTAGATAAGAAGTAGTCCATCCGGCTACTATCATCTGTCTTCTCACACATTAAGTAGTTGTAATGTTTATCATGGAATGCAGGAATACAAACTTCTGTAGAAGTCTACTAGTAGGAAGTTCACCTTTCCCCACACAAACACACACAACAAAAGGCCTCAATAAAGCTAGGGATTCAATTTTATCTGGGCAGGGTAAACACCATATTTCTCTGGTAAGGAAAAGACGGGATTTTTTTTTTCATGGTTAGGAAAGAAGCTTAAAAAAGTAAAGCTAAGAGTAGTACTTTTTTTTTTTTACATGGTGTACAGTATGTGTGTAAGAAGAAGATTATAAAGGGAAAAACGCATTTCTTCTATTTTTTTTTAAAACTTTGAGGGAGTTTTATTTTTAGGGCCTAGCCGACTTTTTTTAGCGAGAGTAAAAGTGGCAGCCATGTTTGTAAAGGAAATCAGGAATGTTCTATAAAAGGCACCGATACGTTAGTGTGCTGTGTCCTGACCACTAGCACTTTCTTTAACCAGTGACAGTACTCAGACACTGCACAGCTGTTGACCATTTAGGACCCAGTAATCTCTCTATCCATTTTATAAAGTCTGATGGTCACAGATGAAATGTGCCCGTAGCTGGGGTTCTAGTGCTGCTATGAAGTCAGGAGTCTATGACTGTGTCACCACTCCCCTGGTAGGGGTGTACATTTCCCCTATGTAGTAATTTCCCTCATTGACATCACGGATAAACAGAGATACGACTTGAAAGTTAGACCCTCTATCAAGCAGATATGCAAAAATGCATACACCCTTCCTGCAATATGCCATACTAATTTGCAGTGCATCAGACAAGTGACAGCACAGATGCCAAAGATACTTCGGGCCAAATGGGGAAGAGAAGTTGGGCTTGCATGTTTGGCTTATATGGCCTTGAGGTTTATACAGGAACCATCAGACAGGGGTTCTAATTATGCAACAAAGCTAGCTTATTTGGTTTAACTTTCACCTTGGAGAGTTGGCCGTACATCACCAACCCAGACTCCTGAGCTCCAAATGCACCACATTCCCATGCTTATCCAAAGGAGGATGAAGCTCCATGGCCTTCTGGTGCTGAGCGGAAAAGTCTGTCACTTGTGTTTAGTGCCGAGTCAGCTTTCTTGTCTGCTTGGGAGCAAGACAACGTAAGATACACTAACAAAGGTGACCTTAAAGTGAAGTTCCGACCTAGTGCTATAAGGTATTGGGCTTCATAGCCCAATACCTTACAGCAGCGTGAGCTGATTAATGCCAACATTTTAATTTAAAATACTGTCCTTTTAGTATGGGAAGGGATCATAACTGGAGCCGGACCCACGGCCAGCTGATCCCATCCAAGTTCCTGGTGAGCTTGCTCTGCCTCTGCTCTGCCGCAATGCTCGGAGATTTTGTGACATGAGAGCAGGGAGAGTGTGGGGGCGAGCCCCATACAAGTCTATGGGGACTGTTTTAAATGCCTTCTTTTTGTAACTTTAAGCACTTGTAGTGGAAAATTAAGGCCATCGTTTAACTAAGGCCCTATTAGTTAAGCAATGGTTTTAATTTTCCTCTACAAGTGCTTAAAGTTACAAAAAAACGGCATTAAAACAGCCTCATAGAACATGGGGCTCTCACCCCATGCTCTTCCTGCTCTCACACAAAATCTCAGAGCATGGGGGAGAAGTGGAGGCGGAGCAGGCTTACCAGGAACTTGCAAGAGATCAGCTTGCCGTGGGTTCGGCACCAGTTACAATCCCTTCCCATACTAAAAGGATGGTGTTTTAAATCAAAATGTTGGCATTATTCAGCTCACGACGATATTGGGTATTGGGCTATGAAGCCCAATACCTTATATTAGGAATTTCCTTTAAGATCATCATCTCCCCAAAGGATCTATTCATGGTAAAGTGGTACAAATAAGTATAAAATTATGTCTTGTTCTATGCAATTTCAGTACTTTCCTCACACTTTGCCCTTTTTTTTTTTACACTGCAATACACTTGGCTATTTGAGAATGATGCTTTATCATAATTTTTCTGAATGCAAATGATTTTGTTTTAGCATTAATTATGTTTTCAAGAGAAAAATATATATATATTTTTTTATTATTTATTATGCGTTTTCGTGCCACCTGCCGCCATTCCTCAGCCTCGGTCATGGCCCCCTCCGCTCCCACATTAGCCGCAACTCCCCGATATCACCAGCTTGCCCCTCAGGGTAGGGTTACGACACCGGCTCAAGTGCTGCGAAGTTGGGATAGGTCAGGGAGCCGGCCTGGGAGCTCATTGGAGTGGAGGGGCAGGCTTTATCTGGGTGGCAGGCAGCTGAAATTTCTCCCCTGTATGCAAGGGACGGGGATGTGCAATGATGCCTAGCGTCCTCCCTGCCCCTCAAACTACATTCTGGTGCCGGCTACTGCGGTGCGGGTCTCCACCAGGGGTCCGTCAAAAACAGGTCACAATCCCCGGAAGGACAGCAGTCCTTGGGACGCTCAATCCTTCTCCCCCAGCTGGCCCTCCGATGTCCCATGTTCGTTCCCGAACCCAGGTTGCAAGCGGAAATCCAACTGCTGGGCCGGCCGAGAAAAATAATTCTGAATTAAACTGACAAAAGGCAGCTTTTGGTCCATGGTGTTGCCATCCAACAACAAGTCCATATGCACAACAAGAAAAAGGATTTAGCACTCACCACTTTCTTTAGTAAAGAATTATGCCGAACAATCACAAGAAACTGGAAAAACGGGTAGAGCTGGATTAAGAAACGTGCCAAAAATAAAACAAAAACAAAGATGCTGGGGCTTAGGTCTGAGCCCCCCCCCCCCGTTATGGGATCTGGACCAACTCAGTCACAGATCTACACTTCATCCAAGAGCATTAGTAATGAGAAATGCAAGACATGCCACACCTTTTATAAGCGGTAAATGTATAGCCTGGAAACAATTAACCTGTATATGGTATGATGTATGCGGAGTACTCTCTCCCAATTGCGACAGTATCTGGGTTTTCTAAAGAACGCAATCATGTCCTCAGTCCTGATGAACACCTAATCTAGGGGTGCAAAAGTCTTAATAACCTAGTCCTACAGTCTCTCGCTCACAGAATAAACAACCAGCACCCAAACCAAAGGCTCTGTAGGGCCTGAGCTTCCAAAGAAAGAACACTTCTTCAAAGTATTCCTATAAGAGTCCTGCAATGATGGTATGAACTGAAGAGGCACTGGATACAGTCTGCAGATAGATCTGAAGATGGGAGTGAACCCAGGTTACAGCGTGGTTCCATGCAATAGGTCCCAGCTAATGGCTTTGTGAACATGCAGTGGAATTTGCACTAGTGCGAATAAGAGAATCCAGGCAGTTAAAAGTGAAAATTATTTAAGACACACCCAGGTTATATCATGTCACAGTTTTAACCACTTAATATGCCTCTATAAAGATGTTTATGGACATGGATGCACAGGCTTTCTAAGCTTGTTTATGAAGGTGCTAAGAGCTGCATCTCTGACATTTTCTGCATAAAATACACTAGTTTAGTATTTTTCTTCTAATTAATATGTAATGGCAATGGCTTAATTGCAGCAAAAGAAGTGAATGTGAAGCAAGACAGTGTTAACTTAAAGGAAGAATGTCTACAATGTATTTTTTTGTAATAGCTTTGCTCTTCTTTGCAGTTTCTAGCTTTTCACTGAAAACAGGTCTGAGTCATCTTGTCAAGCGTTGACTTTCAAAAACAATGAGCAAAACACGAAGTTTTAACAACAACAAAAAATGATTCCAGATTTCTCTAAAAGGATGTTCGGAACAGCTGTGGGTCTTGTTAGGTCTACATACTGTGACCAAAAGTATCAGTGTGTGGCATAAGGGATCAAGATCTTTTATGATAAGGGAAAACAATTCATAGTAAAATAGTTCGCCCTCAGTAGCTTGTTGATCTTATAAAGTACTTTAAAAACAGTGGCCTTTCTACCAGAGAGAAAATGCAGCTCCTAATGTGACGATGTAAAGGGAGAAGACTTTTAGCTTGTAATATGCAAAGAGCAAGACAAGTGCCAGTGATGGAAGGACTTGTACAGTACTTCAGTACAGGTACGTTAACAAATAGCTTAGACTTCACAACTGCCTTGCTACCACTGGTCATTACTGCCACTTCAACTGAGCAACTGTATTCTTTTTTATTCAGCAACCTAAAATATCCTGATTATAATCTATTAACATTATCCTTCACTTGGATTATATTAGTTAATCCATTCGGGTGACCTGAGATCTCCTTGTAATGCACATAGTGTACAGTAGGGTGAAAACTGCTAAATAATAGCAAGCAGATCTTTATTTGAATGTTTGTATTTTTCTTTAATTACCAATTCCACCTTTGCACTGGAAAATTTTGAAAGCTACGACTGTACAAAATTTTAGGTGTGGGCTGAACTTGTTAGTCTATACTACCGTAATAGTTTTAGGTCTACTGTATCTAATTTCACAGGAATTGTTAAGAAAAGTCAGGATGGGGCTGGTTTCTGTTTGAATCTATCCAGGCCTGGCTGTTGGTAATAAGTCATGGAGAGGGCTAATCGTATTCTCCAGCGATCCAGCTAAGAAACCCACTTACATGTCTTCTTGAACAAAAGGGGTGCTAACAAATTGTGAGACACACACTGAACATGAAGAAAGAAACAAACCAAATTACAGTAAACCTAAAGCACAGACATGTGCTTTACGAAGATGGTCTGAACTTTATAGACAGTAACTACTGAGTTTGTTCGCACAGGTGTCTCTTAGCAGCTTTATACAAAATAACTAAGACCTGCTGTTCAATTTTATATAAAGGAGTCAAATAACTCATATTTGTCGATGTATCTACATATGGTCAAGCAAAAGGTCCAAAATGGAGGATGAGTACTGACAGAATCTGTAGAAAAGTACAATTATGTAAGAACTTATCATAACAGTAGATCTTCCAGAGGATCTCTTGCAGCAGGCCACACCTATAGAACTACAGACACCAGGTGCCAGGACATCACAGAAACTTTTCTAGGTACCAGTCTACCAGAGGGACGCCCACTCCAACGTCACATGCTGACGTCACCCTATCCTATAAGAGTGGATGGCCCCCGAGCCCTCCTCAGTTCTCCTGCAGGAGACCATAAGCAACCGCTCTCCTTTTGGAAAGTCAAGGAAGAGCCAATGGTTCCCACCAATATATAAGAAACTGAAAGGCAAAAGACTCTCCGCTAAGAAGGAGAGACACAGAGAGGCTCACAGCCCTAGGGGGAAGGAGGGTGGGATGGCATGGCCTGCTGCAAGAGATCCTCTTGAAGATCTATTGTTATGGTAATTTTTTAATTAACTGTACTATCTTACTTTAAGGGTATCTCCTGCAGCAAGCCACACCTATGGAATAATTCACAGACAGCTCTGGCAGACGAAGAAGCAGTCTGGGTGGTAAACCAAGAGCGAAGAAAGAAGACCCTGAAGCACAGCTAGGCCGAAACTGGCCCTAATTGTAGAGGCAATGTCCAGACTGTAGTGCTTGGTAAAGATGTGGACAGTATTCCAAATGGCAGCAGCGCAGGTCTCTAGAGCTAAAACATTCCTGAAACAGGCAAAAGAAGTTGCTATACATCTTGTGGAATGACCACGAACTATGCCAGGAAGGTCCTTACTATACTTCCTGTAGCAAAATGTAATACAGTTGGAAAATCATTTGGACAAGCACTGTTTAGAAACAGGAATGCCCTTTTTCCCAGGGGTGAAAGAAACAAACAGTTGTAAGGACTTCCTGCAGTCCTTTGTATGGTGTGTACAGTAACACAGAATTATATGCACATCTAAAGTGTGGAGCAATGCTTCCCCTGGATTGGCATGCTCTGGGAAATAGGCAGGTGGATGGAATCATTTAAAGAAAAGCGGCCCAAAACGTGGGTTCCCTCCCTTGGACAGCTTACCCTCCGGTTTAGCTCTGACCAGCAAGAGCGGGATTTTCGATGCGCCGCACTTGCTGTATTACATTTTAAAACTCGGGAACCGAGTATGGAGAGGCAGGGGCTCCATTTGCTGAAATGGTGGGCGCCGCACCACTCGCTTCAATACAAAAGTATTGAAGTGAGCAGTGCCGCACTGCACCATTTCAGCAAATGGAGCATCCCTGCTCCTTCATACTTCCGGTTCCTGAGTTTTAAAATGTAAATACAGCAAGTTGCGGCGATAAAAATCCCGCCTTGCTGGTCAGAGCTAAACCAGAGGGCAAGCTGTCTGGGGTATGTTTTGGCTGCTTCTTTAAGATAAACTCAGACACCACCTAAGGAAGAAAAGTACAGTTACGTAAGAACTTACCACAACAGTATATCTTTGAGAGGAGCTCTTGCAGCAGGTTACACCATAAGAACTGAAGCCAGCAGGTGCCAGGACCCCATGGAAAACTTCTAGCTAGCAGTCTCTAGCGGGGGAACGCCCCTTGATGTCCGGCTAGTGGTATAAAAAGGGGCGGTCCCCTAGCCCCAACTCATTTCAGCTGCCGGAGACCCCGGCACCGGAAAGGATTGGAGAACCAAGGAGGATCCTCAAACTGAGGATATATATGGAATTAGCAGCTAAAGTAGAAGTAGATACCGGGGGGAAAGAGGGAGGGAAGGCAGCACCTGCTGCAAGAGCTCCTCTCGAAGATCTACTGTTTATGTAAGTTCTTACATAACTGTACTATCTCACTTTGAGGGGGACCTCTTGCAGCAGGTTACACCATAAGGACGGAGTCTGAAGCAGTACAAGGACAACCCTTGACAGACGGGCGCTGGAAAAAGGCAGAAAGCAGGAATCCTCGTGAAAGTAGTTCTTGCAGGACAGCAAGGCCAAAGCCTGTCCTGCGCCAGGAGGAAATTTCCACACTGTAGTGCTTAATGGAAGTGTGACCTGAACTCCAGGTGGCAGCTGCGTAGATATCTGCCACTGACACACTACACAAAGACGCAAAGGAAGCAGCAATTCCCCTGGTGGAATGGCCTTTAGCCGGGCCCTATAAAGGCTTATCGTACTTCTGTAAGCAGTAAACGACGCTGTGAACCAACCACTAAGACAAAGTCAGTTTGGAAACAGGTGCCCCTAAAGTGTTCGGGGCGAGTGAAATGAACAACTGATCAGATTTTCTGAGATCTCGGATATGAGTCAAATAATAACAAAGAACCCGGTGAACATCCAGAGTATGCAGTAAAGCCTCACCTCAATTTGAGTGCTCTGGATAGTAAACTGGATGATGGATGTCCTGATTGAGGGTAAATTTGAACACCACCTTAAGCAGAAACTTAGGATTTGTCCTCAAGGACACCCAGCCCTTGTGGAAAACTAAATAAGGCTCTTTGCACATCAGAGCCTGAAGCTCAGAAATCCTCTGAGCAGAAGTAGCAGCAACTAAAAACAACACTTTCGAAGACAGAAAGTGCAGTTCGCAATATGTGGCTGGCTCGAAGGGAGGCAAAGTAATTTTCTCCAAAAGAAACAAAAGGTCCCATGGAAGGATGGGAGGTTTCAGATGTAAGATATCATGCAGGAAAGCGCGGGGTAAATCCAAGTGGGCAAGAGCCTTGCCCTGCATTGGTGCATGACACGCAGAAACAGGAGACAGCTACACCTTAATGGAAGAGTAGCTACGGCCCGAGTCCAACAGAGAAAGGAGGTACTCAAGGACAGAGTTTACTAGACCGGTAAAGGGATCAAGGTGAGAGGCAGAGGCCCAGATGCAAAACCACTTCCACTTCATAGTGTTCGTGGCCCTAGTAAAGGGCTTTCTGGCAGCAACGAGGACCGCTGCTACCCTAGGGGAAACCCCAAACTGGGTTAATGGCTAAGTCTGCAGAAGCCATGCATGCAGGTGTAGCGACTTGAGGTCCAGATGGACTAGAGTCCCTCTCTCCTGGCAGAGCAAGCGTGAGCTCAGAGGAAGAGGAAGTGGGGGTTCCACTGCCAGTTGCTGAAGTAGAGGGAATCAAATTTGTGGAGGCCAGTAGAGCGCAATCAGGATCATGTAAGCTTCTTCTGATTGCAATTTGAGAAGGACCCTCTGAATTAGTAGGAAGGGAGGAAAAGCGTAAAGGGATCTCCCTGTCCAGCAAAGGGACAACGCTTCTCACCAGAAAACACAAGTCCCTGGATCTAGCTAGCAGAAACAGGGCAGTTTTGCGCTGAGTGGAGATGCAAAGAGGTCTAACTCTGTGTGACCCCACCTTACGAACAGGTCTTCTGCTACTGACTGCAGAAGTTCCCACTCATGAGCTTTGGACTGAGACCTGCTTAGGTTGTCGGCCAAGGTGTTTTGGACGCCTGGAACATGCACGGCCAAGAGTACCAGCTGGTGCTCGATGTCACAGTACCATACCCTCATGGTTTCCCTGCAGAGGGGATATGAATGCTTCTTGATGTAAAAGACCACTGACATGTTTTCCACCTGGATAAGAAGGTGGCCTGGGGCTAGATCGGTCTGAAAAGCCTGCAAGGCCTAGAGGATTGCCCTCATCTCCAACACACTGATGTGGAGGGTTTTCTCCAAAGTAGACCATGTACCTTGGGTCCAGTGGCCTACATGGTGAGCTCTCCAATCCAGGCTGGAGGCGTCCATGGTCAGGGACTGGAAAGGAGGAGTCACTCGGAAGGGCATTTCCTTGGAGAGGTTGGAGAAGGTTAACCACCACTGTAGAGTCTCCCAAATTGGCTCCGAAACTCTCACAAGTTGGTCTAAGTTGTCTGAGCATTGATCCCACTGGACTCTCAAGGTCCACTGGGTCACCCTCATGTGCAGCTGTGCCAGCGGAACAGTTGCAATGGATGCTGCCATGTGACCCAAAAGCGTGAGGACCACTCTGGCCAGAACCAGGCGAGCTGAGCAGACCTCCAGAGCGTGAGCTTGGAGGCGATCCACCGTATCTGATGGCCGGAAGGTTTTGTCTTCAATGGTGTCCAGTAATGTCCCTATGAACTGCAGCCATTGGCTCGGCCAATGGAAGGACTTTGGAAGGTTCAATGTGGTTCCTAGGTCGCAGAAAAAAGAAAATGTGTCTTCCATGGTGTGTAACGGCTTTTCCCTGGAGGGGGTCATGAGAGCCAGTCGTCCAGGTATGGGAAGCCGTAATGACCTTTCCTCCTTAAGACCATTGCCACTACTGCAGGGCACTTTGTAAACACCCGAGAACAGACCAAATGGCAGAGCTCGAAATTGGTAGCGGTGCCCCTGGAAAAGGAACTGCAGACACCTCCTGTTGGGTTGGGCGATCAGAATGTGAAGGTATGCATCCTGCATGTCCAGCGAGCAAAGCCAGTCTCCTTGATGAAGAAAGGGGATCAGGCCTGGGAGGGTAACCATCCTGAACCTCTTGTACTCCACGTATTTATTCAGACTACTGAGATTCAGGATGGGGCGTAGATCCCTGGTTTTCTTAGGAACCAAGAAAAAGTGGGAATAGTATTCCTTCTCTCTTCGGGTAGCTGAGACTGGCTCTATGGCCTGTTTGCAAAGGAGCGCCTGGATTTCATCTTGGATGAGGACTGTGTGGGATGGGGAATAATGAGAGGGCAGAGGAGGACTGCCTGGTGGCACTTCTAGAAATTCTATCGTATGTCCTTTCTCTATCAGTTGCAGGACCCAACGGTCTGACATGATCCTGCTCCATCTCTCTAGATAGAGGGAGAAGCAACCCCCTCACCGCCTCCCCTTACAGATTCGGCTGGCGGAGGGAGGTCGGGCAGGGAGTCAGGCAGAGGTGCTTGAGGTAGGCAGGGCAGCCTAGGAGGACTTGGCAGCCCTGGGAGCAGTGCCCCCTGAGTTCTGAGAGGTGGCCTTTCGTTTAAAGGTGCCTCGTTGTTGTTGCTGTCCTCAGGGCTGTGGACCGGAGGAGCAATGAAAAGACTGACACTTAAAAGACTTTTGGTTAGACCAGCGCATTGTGTGCATGGACCGGATAGCCTTGCCTGAGTTCTGAAGCCGAGTAATTATTTTCTCTGATTCCTCACAGAATAGGACTGAGCCCTTACAAGGGGTGTCCATGATGCCAGCGTGAACCTCTGGAGAGAATCCCGAGACCAGGAGCCAGGAATGCCTTCTTATGCAGACACCTGTGGCTGTGGCCCGAGCTGCTGTGTCTGCTGAATCGTAAGAGGAATGCAGAACATGAGTGCCCGCATCCGACCCAGACTTTAAGTGACTGAGCAGCTCTGCCTTCTGGGGAACATCAGGCAAGGCCTGAGCCAGTTCCATGCCCTGCTCCCAGAGGGCATTCTGATATTGGACCATATGCATAAGGAAATTCAGAGAGTGAATGCAAGTGGCAGAGGAGTACACCTTCTTGCCTAGTTGGTCCAGTTGTTTTGATTCCTGGTCGGGAGGCTGGGTGCTCAGGTGCCTAGGCCGTTTGGACCTGTTGTGGGCAGCTGTGATCACCATGGAGTCCGCCAGGGGGTGTTGTCCCAAAAAGGGTTAGTTCCCCGGGGGCTCTGTAGAGATGGTCTGATTTCTTGAGGACCGCCAAAGAAGAAGGGTGTTTCCAGGTATCAACCAAAGGTGGTACCACTATGGGCTTAGGACCTTTCTGATGGAGGTATTTTGCAAAACAACATCTTTCAGGATCCACGTCTTCTGTATCCCATGCCATATTTGCCTGAATGTGGTGCATAATATCCATGAAAGATGGATCGTCAGGTGGGGACCTGGGGATGTCATTATCTGGAGGTGAAGGGGCACCTCCCAAACAGGAAGACAGAGAAGAGAAAGGACAGCTGCAGCTAGAATCCTCTGATGAAACAGACCTAGAGGAGGAACGACGGGACCGACGTCCTCTAGAATGGCATCTGTGCCTATCTGAAGATCTGGAGGAGGAATGATGTCTCTTACCTCTACAGCCTGAATGACCCCTATCTGAGCTCTCCGGCTATGGGGTCAGTTCACAAGGCTGGGGAGTAGGCTCCCTGAGTTTAGGAGAAGGCCATTTAAGAGGGGCCTCAGGAGGAGTAGGCTCATTGACAGAGGGCAAGGAAGACTTCTGCGGAAGAAGAGTTCCCTTAACGGTGTTCCACCAAGATGAAAACAGCTCTTTGACATCCGATAGTGGGATCCTAGGCTCAGGGAGAGTACCTGGTGTTGGAGGGTTCAAAGGGCTGGGCGTCGGGCTATGAGGAGGCGCTGGCTTGTGTGGCATAGGAGTAGTTGGCATCGGTTGCTCCAGAATGCCATTGTCCAGTGTCTTCCTTTGGTTGGGCGATTGTCCCTCCGGCATCGGCAGAGGCTCTATATGGCCATTTTCTAGCGACTCACACAGGTCTGGTGATGCTGGCTGAGAGGTTGCCGGAACAAATGCCGGAAATGCTGGAGTTGAAGGAACAGGCATGTGCAGGTGCCGGTCTGGAGTCACGACTGGCGTTGGCTTAGGCGAGGCCCATTGAGGGGAACTAAGTCCCGAGGGGGGCAGAGGAGTCGTTTTCCCAGAGAAGGTGAGCTCATGCCCCCGGCATTGGCCCAAGGAGTCAGTGCTCGAGACTGTGAATGACTTGGAAGGATGCCTTGGCCGGCCAGACGACAGATAAGGACTCGCCGCCCAAGGAAGAGCCGCCCAAACTATTCTGGCTGCTGGCCCAAAGTCTGTGAAGAGGGCCGTAGCTTCAGGGCCTGAAGGGCCGAGGACGTAGTCCCAGACCCAGAAGAGCCTCTGCCTGACATCAGTACAAAAGCAGGAGGCCTGACCACAGGTAGCCCGGATGAGGTGAAGGCAGCCTGAGGAGCTGAGTCCATCCTCCCGTGGGAGGAGGACCCGGAGTTGGATCCCGACTTGTGCTGGGAACAGGAGTCCACAGAAGGCTTGTCCCTGTGCTTCTCCTTATGGTGATGCTTCCCTTACGACTTTTTGTTCTTATGGTGGCCTGAAGAAGTCGAAGCCCCTGAGACAGAGGAAGATAAAGAACTTTTCCCTGGGTCTCCTTCCGAATGGCTATGAGTTGTTTTTCTAGCAAGAAGGATTTGAGGGCTTTCTGGCGGCGAATCCTTGTCCTGCTGTTGAACTTCTGGTAATGCTGGCAGGCCTCGGTGTTGTGGATTATTTTTAGAAAATAAAAAAGCAATGAAAAATACGATCAACTAAAGCAGAAGGCATCCATGGAGCCAACGTGCGCAGGTTGATGGCGGGAAAAGAACTGAGGTGGGGCTGGGGGACCACCCCTTTTACACCACTGGCCAACGTCAGGGGGCAGTCCCCCAATATAGACTGCAAAGCTAGAGGTTTTCCGTGGGGTCCTGGCGCCTGCCAGCTTCAGTCCTTATGGTGTAACCTGTTGCAAGAGCTCCCTCTCAAAGTGACATCTTAGGATTCGTCCGCAAAGACACCCTGTCTTTGTGGAAAACCAAATAAGGAGACTCTCATGAGTGCTTCAAGCACAGAAATCCTTCGAGCAGAAGTAACGGCAACTAAAAATAACACTTTCCATGACAGAAAGTGCAGCTTGTATGTCGCGGCCAGCTCAAAAGGAGCCAAAGTAAGTTTCTCTAACACAAAATTCAAGTTCCAAGGTGGGAATGTACTGCAGATAGGAGGCTTCAAGTGAAGAATGCCTCTCAGAAATGTACGGGACACCTCCAGTTGTGCTACCGTACGGCAGTCAACAGGCACATGAAAGGCTGAAATGGCAGACAGGTGTACTTTAATAGAGGAATACTTCAGATCAAAGTCTGGGAGAGATAGCAAGTAATCCAGAATCTGATTCACTAGACAAGAGAAAGTGTCAAGTTGACATGAAGCAACCCACAGAGCATAGTTTCCACTTCAAGGAATAACTAGCCCTGGTGGAGGGCTTCTTAGCCACCACCAGGATGTTCACCACCTTGGGGGACACCCCCAAATTAAGCCATGACTATGTATTCAGGAGCTAGGCATGAACATTCAGGGATTTGTGGTCCGGATGGACCAGCGTGCCCCGCTCCTGGGAGAGCAAACTTGTGCACAGAGAAAAGGGCACTGGAGGGTCAACTGTCAACTGCTGCAGTAGAGAGAACCAGATCTGACACAATCAGAAGGGAGCAATGAGGATCACAGTGGCCCCTTCCATCTGGAGCTTGATCAGAACCCTCTGAAGCAGAGGAAAAGCGTAAAGAAACCTCCCATTCCAAGAGAGGGACAACGTGTCTCTTCAGAAAACACCAGGCCCTGGAGCAAGCGAGCAGAAAAGAGGCAGTTTTGCACTGAGTGGGGATGCAAAAAGGTCCAACTCTGGACAATGCCACCTATCCAACAGGTCTTCTACGACAGAGGTTAGCAGTTCCCACTCTTGCAAGCTGGACTGCAACCGACTGAGCCTGACCGGCAGGACATTTTGGACTACTGGAACATGGATGACTGATAGTTCTAGACCATGCTCTAGAGCCCAGTACCAGACTCTCATCGCTTCCTGGCAGAGGGGGTACGGTAGTGACCCTGTTTGTTGATACAGTGGACTACAGTGATGTTGTCCATCGGGACTAGTAGAAGGCCCGGGGACAGCAGTCTGGAAGGCCTGCAGGGCATATAGGACTACCCGCATCTCCAAGATGTTGATGTGGAGAGTAGTCCCCATCCTCGACCACGTCCCTTGTGTTTGGTGGGGTCCCAGATGAGTCCCCCAGCCAAACACTGAAGCATCTGTGGTGAGGATGTGCGGAGAGGAAAGGATAAGTAAAGGAACCCCTTTCAACAGGCTGCTGGGTTCCATCCAACAAAGCAGAACCCTTTTGACTTGAGATGAGACTAGAACCTGCTGTTCCAAGTCATCAGTGTTCTGATCCTACTGGACCCTCAGTGTCCACTGGGGTATCCTAATGTACAGTCTGGCTAGAGGTACTGTGACAACTGGGGCAGCCATCAGGCCCAAAAGCCAGAGAAACGTTCTGGCTGAAACATACCTGCTGTTGTAGAATAAGCGGGCCTGAGCCATAAGCAGGGCCCCTAGTTCTCTGTGGCAGAATTTTCTGATTTCTGTGGCTGGGCTCCTAGGCTTCTGCAGCAGCATTTTCTGATTTCTGCGGCATGATTTAGTCATTTCTGTGGCAGAATGCAGTCCTGCCACTGGCTAAAATATGAAGTGATGTCACTGATGACATCTCCTACCAAGCATAGAGGAGGGGCTTCAGGATAAACAAGATGGGTGCAGGAGCCTGGCACTATGGAAAAACTGTATATTTGAATGAAAATTCACCAAAAACAATGAATCCTGTGGCACTATATAAATTCTGTGGCATGATGCAAATTCTGCGGAAAATTCCACAACTGCAGAATCACAGAATTCCAAGGGCCTTGGCCATAAGGCAGTCCACCCTGTCCCAGGGCAAGAAGGCCACACCCTGAACTGCCCCATGTACTGAAGGTGATGACAGGGGGACAAGACCAAATTGAGCAGGTTACTCATGATTCCCAGGTCCTGGAACAGTTGGAGTGGTACATTCCAGAGTCTGCAGCAGAAGCCCCCTGCACTTAGCTTTGAGAAGCCAGTCATTAAAGTATGGAAAGTCGTAGAGTCCTTCCTGCCTGAGAGCTGCTGCCACTACTACCAAGCATTTAGTGAACACCCAAGGGGACGAAGATAAGCCAAAGGGTAGGGCTTGGAAGTGTGCGCCCTGAAATTGGAACCTGAAGTACTGCGTGTGGGAAGCGCACACCTTGATATGCAGGTATGCATTCTGCATGTTGAAGGAACATATCTAATCCTCTTGATGCAGGTGGGGCAGTAGTCCCTGAAGGGTCACTATCTTGAATTTCTTGTACTGAATAAAGAAGTTTAGCTCTCTTGCCGGCCCTCTGTCATCGAGGCACAGGCCAGGAAGCATAGGAAAAACCAGGAGCAGTTGTAGAATTTGCATAAAGTGTTTATTAGTACTAGCAGTAACATAAATAAAACTGTTTAGAATAACTATTTGCAAAGGCAGAATAAACAGAGAAGGTCCGTCTGAGTTTTCCTTCGATCTCCGTGTCTCTTTTGCCAGAACATTGCAGTTCCTTTTTCAGAAGTCTGTTCAAGAGCTCGTTAAGAAAATAGCATGCTTCTCACAATGTTCTTGTAAATTTCCAATGATCTTGTCAATTTCATGCAGGTGCATCAAGTACGCAGTCTCGCAGAATTGAGGCCCCTTCTCCACAGCTTCTGAAAAAATGGCTTAAAAACTGCTCTCAGGTTAACCCCTTGAGTTCCCAATAGTTTTGTGTAATAATCACAAACTATAATTATATACATTTCAACAGCAGCACTATATAACTTCTAAACAAAGGGATCCCAATATCAGTTACATTTCCACATAATGACTTGCATATATTTTTATACCAGCAGATATGCAAGGGGAAAAGACAGAACAGCAAGTAAAGACTGAGAGACAGTGAGAGGCAGAGAACTGCAAGACCATCGGGGTGATCAAATCCTAGGTCTCACAGGAAATTTGGTTACGCAACCGGACAGACAAGAGAAAGGAAAGAACAGAACAGATCCCTGCATTCAAACTCTCCATACAACTGGGACAGGGTCCTTATTCAATCCTGTCACATACAACCCCCCCCCCCCTTAAGAGGGAACCCGTTTTATCAAACAGGTTTCCAAAATGTTCTATTAATTCTCTACTAACATTAGCTTCTAACTTTCAGAAATTAAGCACATGTGCAGTATCCTTTTTTCTGTAACATACAGCAAACAGTAAAGTTTAAACTCATATATTTGTTTTTCAATCTTCAGAACCCTCAATTCCTGATCCATATCTTGACAGAAAATCAGCATTGCTATACTCTTTACTAGATTTGTGTTTCACATTGAATTTAAATGGCTGTAGTGCCAGGTACCACCTTGTGATTCTGGAATATTTATCTTTCATTTGGTTAAGCCAACAGAGAGG
Organism: Neoceratodus forsteri; assembly: GCA_016271365.2. Lineage (NCBI taxonomy): Eukaryota > Metazoa > Chordata > Ceratodontiformes > Ceratodontidae > Neoceratodus > Neoceratodus forsteri. Next base: position 1,270,396,965 of record CM057450.1, on the reverse strand, counting down.
ATTGTGATCTGTTATAAGTACAAAGACAGTTCCTAGCAAGTAAAACTTAAGGGACTCCATAGCCCACTTTGCTGCTAAACATTTCTTTTCAATGGTGGAGTACCTTTTCTCTGTCATGCAACTTCCTACTTATGAACAGAATAGGATGTTACGTCCCATCTATATTTTGACACAGGACTGCACCTAGACCAACAGCTGATGCATCTGTTTGTAATAATAATAATAACCATTTATACAAAGCGCAATTCAGAGAATATCAAAGTGCTTTTACAAAACAACTAGAAAGCATAAAGTTTAAAACCAATTAAAACATCCAAATCCATGACATAATAATCAGAGTAAGCCAGAGAAAATAAATAAGTTTTGAAAGCTTATTTAAAGCTCTCCACAGTCAGGCACCCCCTTATCCGGGGAGATAGAGAATTCCACAGGATAAGAGCCACAAAAGCAAATACATGGGCTCCAGAGTTCTTCAAACGAACCCTGGGAATCTCTAGCAATCCCTCCTTGGTGGAGCGGAGCAGTCAGAGGGTGCAGTAGTGACAGAGGAGCTCTTGCAGATAATTCAGCCCCTGTCCATGTAGGACCCTGTAGGTTAGCAAGCCATCCTTAAAGGTGATCTGCCACTGAACCAGCAGCCAGTGCAGATTGCACAGTACAGGTGTGACAAGGCCAGATCTAGAAAGCCCAGTCAACAACCTGGCCACGGCATTCTGCATAAGCTGGAAGCAGCGGATATCGACTCCCGGAAGCCCTAGGTACAGGGTGCTGCAGTAACCAAAGCGAGAGGTCACAAAGGCGTGGACCAGAGTCAGATCATCACCGGTGGAACTAGGTGCTTAATCCAGGCGATATTCCTCAGATGACAGAATGAGATCCTAACAACGGATGACACCTAGGACTTCAGGGTCAACCCCTCGTCAAAAATAACACCCAGACTCCGCACCCGTTCAGAGGACATCAGCTGGCAACCCCCAAGCATAAGCCCAGAGGCCCAATCTGCCAAGGATCCCTCTACCCGACGACCTAGGTCCACCACCAAAACCTCAGTCTTGTCAGGATTCAGCCTCAGCCAGTTGGCACACATCCAGCCCTGGATCTCGCCGAGGCGGCTGTTAAACACCAAGACCGCATCGTTCTGGTCAGGTGTAAAGGGCATGTATAGTTGAGTATCATCTACATAGCAGTGAAAACTCAAACCATATCACCTCACAATGTCTCCCAACGGCAGCCTGTATACTGTGAATAACATGGGCGAAAGCACAGAGCCCTGGGGTACCCCACATGGTAGAGAGAATGCATCAGAGGAATACATTTCTGACGTAACTCTCCGAGATCTACCAGTGAGGAATGAATGGAACCACCTGAGGACTGTCCCTGACAGTCCACAGATCACCCGCAAGTGCTCCAGCAAGATGCCATGATCCATGGTGTCAAATGCTGCAGAGAGATCAAGAAGAACTAAGACGGAACGAATCCTTTGATCTCTCGCTATCAGTAGATCATTCAGCCCCCGAACCAGGGTGGTCTCAGTGCTATGCCTCTTCCTAAATCCCGACTGGAGAGGATTGCAGATGTCATGGATGGCAAGATCATCATCCAGCTGCAGCGCGACCACCTTCTCAATAACCTTGCCCACGAAAGGCAGGTCAGAGACAGTCCTGTAGCTGGCGAGGCACTTGGGGTTAAGAGAAGATTTCTGAAGGAGAGGTGTAACCACTGCCTTCTTCAGAGAGTCAGGAAACTCACTCATCTCAAGCGACCTCTGGACTATCTCAGCCAAGATCGGGCCAATGACCTCAACGTACCCCACAAGAAGGCGAGTTGGGCCCGGGTCCAAACTACAGAAAGTCAGCCGCATACTCTGGACGATGACTATGACATCCACGATCGCCGGCTGGATGAAAGCCGACCAACAAAACCATGGTTCTGCAGCCTCTAACTTATCACCGCCCTGCTAACTGAGTGGATCTCTGACTTGATGTCAGCAACCTTACTGGCAAAGAAGCGAGCAAACTTATCACACTTATCCTGTGACAATGCTATCCAAACATGTAGACAGGCCAGACTGCACAGTTCGCCTACTGTTCAGAAGAGGTGAGCAGGTCGATTCCCTGGACAGGAATGCTGCCTTCTTACATGAGATCGCCGATTGATAGTCCAAGTAATGGACCATCAATTTATGCCTGTCGGCATCAAGGCCAGATTTCAGTCAACGACGATCCATCCTTCACCCCTCTCTCTCCTCATCTCTCTCAAAGTCCCATCGAACCAAGGGGACTGAGGGAGAAGGGTGAGGGGGCGAACACGAACAGGAGCAATGGAGTCCACCACCGCCATATTATAAGCTTGCAGTAGGTTGTCTGGATCCATGCTAGCAGTCAGAAGTCCCACAGGTCCAATACTGTCATCAGGCCATCTGGGGTTACTTTCCTTAAAGGAACGTACCGGACCATCTCCATAGGGGCAGGCTTATAAGCGGGGACCTGGAAATTTAACCTGATAGTGTAATGGTCAGACCAGCCGACTGGTTCCACCACCAAATCACAGATCTCCATATCCAGGAGGAAGACCAGATCCGGTGAATGCCAGGAATTATGGGTTGCAGAGGCAATCGCCTGTGAGAAGCCCAACGAGATCATAACTTGGAGGAAGTCTTGACCAAACTGCGAGAGTTCACAGTCGATCCAGGCACTGAAGTCACCCAGCATGATCAATCGGGGCGACTCCAATACCATCTTGACAATGAAGTCTGCCACTTCCTGCAAAAATTGCTTCCCATCTCTGGGTGGACGGTAGACAAGAAGAACTCTGCACTCCCCACCTGCACCCAGAAACAAAAATGGTTTCTCAAAGTTTGGGCTTCTTAAAACAGGGGCTGAACATAATGCAGCCATAATGGCTTGAAAAGCTTCATCACACACTGGGGTCCATTTCACATTATTTGGGTACCGTTTTTTCGAGAGTTCAGTGAGAGAAGAGGCCAACTCAGCAAAGTTGGGAACAAATTTCCAATAATAACCAGCCAGTCCTAAAAATGGCCTGTCCTGTTTCTTTGTTTTAGGGACAGGGCTATTAGCTACAGCTTCTATTTTAGAAATTTCTGGCTTAACTTCTCCATTTCCCAACACATAGCCCAAAAATCTGGTTTCCTGCATGTCCAATGCACATTTGGTAGGATTAATAGACCTGCTTTTTTGATAGTTTGGAAAACTGCTCATAGGTGTTCCAGGTGGCTTTTCCAGTCTGGATTGTACACCGCGACATCATCCAGGTACGCAGCACAATAACCAGTGTGAGGTGATAAAATTACATCAATGCACCACAGGAATTTTTGTCTCTGGATTCTTTACCTAAAGGGATTTGCCAGTACCCCTTGGTGAGATCGAGGGTACTGATATACTTTGCACTCCACAGTCTGTCCACCAAATCATCTATTCTGGGCATACGATAACTGTCAAATTCTGACACTTGATTAAGTTTCCTAAAATCAAGGCATATTCTTACACCCCCTTCTTTTTTGTTTACAATTACCACTGGAGATGACCAAGCACTCCTTGACTCTTCTATGATACCAGATTCTTTCATTTTTTGTATTTCCTCAACCACGTCAGCTCTTAACTGCTCTGGTAACCAGTATGTCTTTTGCCTAATAGGACGAGCATTCCTTGTCACTATTAAGTGCTCGACCCCTTCTGAAAAAAGGGCTTAAAAACTGCTCTCAGATTAACCCCTTAAGTTCCCAATAGCTTTTTGCAATCATCTCAAACTATAATTATATACATTTCAACAGTAACAATATATAATTTCTAAACAAAGGGATCCCAATATCAGTTACATTTCCACATAATGATTTGCATATATTTTTATACCAGCAGATATGCAAAGGGAAAAAAGATAGAACAGCAAGTGAAGACTGACAGACAGTCAGAGGCAGAGAATTGCAAGACCGTCGGGGTGATCAAATCCTAAGACTCACAGGAAAATTTGGTTGCGCAACCAGACAGACAAGAGACAGGAAAGGAAAGAACAGAACAGATCCCTGCATTCAAACTCTCGTTGATAACTGGGACAGGGTCCAATTCAACCCTGTCACACCCGCCAGCGCAGCAACAAGGGGCCCGTTTGCGGCGCTGACATCCCCTATTTGGGGACGGACTTGGGAGTCGGAGGCCTGGTCGGGGGGAGGGGGAGGGAGGATGGACCGCCTAGGGAGTGCTTTCCTTCTTCGGGGGGAAGGGGTTGAGTGTCTGGCACATTGTGGACCTCTGGCAGAGGCTGGGGGTAGCGCTGCAGCCAGCGCCACACATCGGGATCGGGGGACAGAAAATGCCGGGCCCCGCACATGATGCTGGCTCTGCTGCCATCCCCGCTGCCTACCTGTGTCCGCCGGGGGCGTGGCACCGACCCAAGGGTAGGAGTAAAGCCAGGTCCTGTCATTCCAGTGTCCATTGAGAGGGTGCCCACCCGGCACGCCTGCCCAGGGGGGGTAAGCCTGGGTATGGGGGGATGGTGGACTGAGCAGGGCGGAGCTTCCAGGGGGCCAGGCGTCAAAAAAAAAAAAAGAAGTTTAGCTCTCGAAGGTCCAAGATGGGCCTGAGAGCCCTGGTGCATTTGGGGACCAGAAAAAAGTGGGAGTAGAAACCCCTGCCCTGCTGAGTCTTGTGGACCATTTCTATGGCCCTTTTGTGTAACAACGTGTGCATCTCCTCCCACAGCACTTGAATGTGTCCAGAAGGATAAGAGGACTGAACTGGAGGTTTCTGTGGAGGCCACTCCAGGAACTCTGGAGTATGGCGATATTCTATGAGCTGCAAGACCCAAGCATCTCTGGTGAGCTCCCGCCACCTATCCAGGTGCATGGAGAAATGATCCCCTATGACCATCTCCTGCCCTGCTGGGGGTGGGTAGGGGGTCGAGCAAGGAGTCATGCTGAAGTAGAAGCTGCAGCCAGGGCCACACTGCCTCCCCTGGAAGCTTTTCCAATGGTGAAGGCAGAGGTAGGCAGGGCTGTGTCTGCTCTACGCTGACCCCGAGGCTTGGTGCTGGGCTTGGCCCTATGGGTGGCCCCATGAAAGGGCACCTGCCAACCAGTTCTAGGCTGAGTGTGGTACACAGAGTGGACCGACCGCAACGTGTGGACGGAGGCCTGCAGGTCATAAAGTATATCCTGCACATCTGCCCCACCAGTTTATACCCTATAAAGGGGGCATTTAGGATGTACTGTTGCACATCCAGAGCAAAGCCGGACACCTGCAGCCAGGAGTGTCTTTGCAGACAGATAGCAGCAGCAGTTACCTGGGCCAAGACATCAACAGCGTCGTAGGCACAACACAGAAGATGCTTGCTGACATCGGCCCCCGACTGAATGTTCTGAAACAACTGTCATCTAAGGAGGTCCTCTGGGAGGGAATTGGCTGCTTCTTTGGCCTGAGCCCAGAGTTGGATCTGATAGTGGACCACATGGGCGATACAGTTAAGGACCCTTATGGCCAAGGTGGCAAGGGCAAAGGTCCTCTTACTAATAAGGTCCAATTTCCAGGATTCTTCGTCGGGGGGAAGGGAACTGAGGTGTTTGGATCCCTTGGTACGTCGTGGGTAGTATTAATAACCATAGAATCCACCTGGGGTTGTTCTGCGAAGAAGGACTTCCCAGCTGGAGCCTAGTATAACCTGTCCACCTTCCTAGGCATAGCAATGGCCAAGATGAGTGGATGCCAGGCAGCAATGGTGGCATCCTCAAAAGGCTCTATCAAAGGAGGACTGACAAGAGGAGGGGCGTCCAGCAAGCCAAGGTAAATGGACAGATGGCGTTGGACAGGGTCCTGTTCTTCGGTGTCAAATCCCATAGCAGCCTGCAATTGTCTCAGAATGGAGACAAAAAAAGGGTCATCCAAGGGGGCACCGCTGGATATACTTTGGGGTCTCCTCACCATCAGATGACACTGTAGAGGTGGATCGGGAGGCTGTGACATCCCCTTCATCCTCATCATCCGGAAGGAGGAGGTCAAGATGGTACTAATCCTTGTCCCCTGGGTCTGGGGGGAGTTAGAGGGCACCTGATCCTGAGGTGCATGCCATGGCTCCACAGGGAAGAGGGGTTGCAGAGGCAAGCACGGTAGGTCCATTTGGTGTTGGTCCTCGGGGAGCAAGCCTAGCTTGCATGAAATCCCACGGTGAATGAAGCATGACGTGGAAATCCACTGTGACCAGTGTCCAGACACCTGTTAGCTGAGGGAGAACTGGGGCTGGCGTTGGCGGTGGAGCCAAGGAGGACAGCCGGGCAGGCCAAGGCCTTTGTGGTGTCTCCTCTGCCTGGGTTGTCATTTGGGAGGGTGAGGATGACCGAGAAATGGCTCAGGTGATGCCAGAGAAGGCAGCGGCCCTGAGGCCATGATAGTGCCCAAAGAAACAGCAGAGGACGGCATCAAGGGAAAAGCTGGAACCCCTGAGAATGCTGATCCTGCATTGGTCGAAGACCAACCAGCAGAGCCTCCTGACTGGTGGCCCATGGAGAACAGGGGCCAGAACAGCAGGGGCTGAGACGTCAGCAGGGAACCCAAGCCTGAGAAACTGATGCCTGCAAGGAGCTGCCAATGGTAGCCCTGCGGGGGTGAGGGCTTGTGAGGCAGATGAGGCTGGCATCGAAGAGGAAGACAGCCCTGCTGCGGCTGCAGCGTGAAGGGGCGAGTGAGATGGGAGGACCAGTCCTTGGCATGGTCCTTGTCCTGGTGTTTATGATTCGTGCCTGATTTCTCCCGGGCTTTGGCAGAGTGTGAATCCGAGAATGGGGCTGCGGTAGCAGAGGAACTCCTGGCCTGCAGCTCCTTCTCCATGCGGGCGAACTTCTGCTGAAGCAAGTACATTTCCAGGGTCGTCTGGCAGCTTAGTTGAAGCCACAGCAGATCTCACAGGCCTCGGTATTATGACCAGAGGCAAAACAGCAGACGCAAGTGTCACGGTCATCCTTCTCGGGGATCTTCTTCTCACAGGCACAAGTCCTGAAGAGTTTATCGAATCTGAATCCTGGTCTGAGTCAGAAGACCCAGAATCAGGAGGAGCTGAATCCCGCAGGCCTAATGTCGGCTTATCGACAGGCCAGGTCGACATCGGATCCTTCGAAGGAGCCGGCGTTGACTGAGGAACTAGAGCCAGAACCTGTAGCACTGGTTGCATGTCGGGGCTCCTAGGGGACTCCCTGGGAGGCTGTCGACTGCCCAGCTCCGAAATTAGTTGAGCCTTGGTCTCCGACCACCACAACTGCAGGGTGGCTCTAAAATCCGCTGGAGACTGAGGCTGCAGAGGCAGAGGAGGGTAGCCAGTGGCGAATCCCAATGACGGGAACCCCAGCGCATGATAGTGCGTCGAAGGGTATCATAGCGGAGGGTAAGTGGATGCGTACTCTGGCACATGGAACCCTGACTGGGGGGGTAATCTAGAGGGTTATATGCTGGTGCCTGAGGAGTCTGGTAACCCGATGGCGGGATACCCCGACAGAGGGTAACCCAATGGGACATGGCCTGATGGAGGGGCCAAAGGAGAGCCTGACGGAGGACCTGACAGAGCTATAGGCCCCGACGGTGTACCCTGCGGGACACCAGACCCTGATGGTCCTGGTAGGGTGAGATCCGGCGGGGGGGTAGTATCAGTGGAGGAGAAGCCCCTGACGGAGGAGGAGGAAGCTGGGAACGATCTGGGCTCACACCAGCTCCTAACCCCAAATCCTGAGGTGTGCCTGGGGAGCGGCCAACTGGCGGAAGCCCATCTCCGGTCCCTCGGTTAAAGGTCGAGGGTGGTGGATCCACATTACGTGGTGAGGGGAGGCCCGGTGAGGAGAACCCTTCGGGGAAGGCTGAGATAGGTCCAGCAGCTGGGAATCATCGGGGCCCTCACCAGACCCCAACGCCAGGTCAGTCGGGCAGACATCGTCAGATCCAACATCCAACTTATCGGAAGACACGACCGCGCAAACGTCGGACTTGCCAGCGCTCGACATATGTCGATTCGAGCTGGGCTGGCCCAGAGTCCCCGCAACCAAACACAATCGCCTGAGCTGGGCGCCCGGACAGGCTGACGAGCGACTTAGGGATTCCTTTCGGTGCGGCAGCCCCCCTTCCCGTGGAGATGGGTCTGAGCGCAGCCAAGACCTTAGCCGAGGACCCCGCAGTCACTAATATGAGTGGTGGCAGGGGGCCCCAAGGGCTGCTCCTGAGGAGGGGCAGGCTGGGCCGCGGCGTCCGACTTCCCGGAGGAAGAAGAATGCCTTTTGTCCGAGGGGCCAGCGGGTGGCCTCGGATGGGAAGGGGACTGCTCCTGGTCCCAATGTTTCTCCTCCTCCTTCTCGTGTCTGGGCTCGGTGGGAGAGGTGAAAGCGCTTCTCAACTTCTGGAGCTCTTTCTCCATGGTGGCCATTCGTTGCTTTAGAATATGAGCTTCGAGGGTCTGCTATCGGCGCTTCCGTGTGGCCAGATTAAAGCTGGCACAGGCCTCAGAATCCTCAACCATGTGTTCCGGGTCAAGGCAGAATAGAGGCAGAGGGAGTGCCTTCTCTTTCTCGACTTGAGCAGTAGTTGCGCATGGCACAAACTTACCTACCATAATTCTTAATCTTCCTGGATGAAGTTTCCACCACTCTTTCACACTAGTGAGACTACACTAGAGGCGTTAGGACTCAGAGGAAGCCCAAAATATTCAGGAGGGCCACGCATGCACAGTGCCACAAGACTGTCTCGTGCCGTACAGGCTACCATGGCGTTGATCCTCCAACCACCTTAGTACCCTGTTGACTGAGGAGGTGCAGCATAAACTAACTTACCAAAATTAACCTATTTCGGACATAAGATAGTCCGTGTGACCCGTGTAAGAAGGGTCAACTCAACAGTGTCTTCACAGCCCAACCAACGAGGGAGTGAAGACCAATAACAAGATAAGTAAGTTCGGGGGATGGTGAGTGGGCATGTGAACGAGTGGTGCAGACTTCATACCTTTAAGGAACCTCCTGATCAAGGGCAGCTGAGCCACTGACATGTTGTGGATTGGCTTGTGGTAAGCCGAAATTGCACAGAGGTGTACTTTCACCGTGTAGTATTGCAGTCCTGCATTTGAGAGGTCTGGCAGGTACTCTAACACCTTGCTTGATGAGCAAGAAAAGGGATCCAGGGAGGACTTTGCACACGAGATGGAGAATCGCTTCCACTTTGCCATGTAGGTTTTCCTAGTGGACAGCTTACACACTGCTAGGAGAATGCCTCAGATTCTGCGGGAGATGTCGAATCTACCTACTTCTATCTCCTCAGAAGCCAGGCATGGAGATGAAGGGACCTCAAGTTGGGATGGACAACTGGGTTCTGGTTCAGAAGGTCCATTTGAAGTGGTAGTTGTCTCGGTGGAACCTCCACTAATCTGTTGAATAACGGAAACCAAATCTGACAAGGCCAGTATGAGGCGATGTGAATCATGCTCCCCCCTGTGCCTCCAGCTTGAGCAGCACCCTCTGAACTAAGGGAAGAGGAGGAAATGTGTGCAGAAAGTGTCTTGTTCATCGCAGTCTGAATGCATCTTGACAGAAAACACCATGTTCTGGATTTCTGGAGCAGAATAGAGGCAGTTTTGCATTGAGTGGAACGCAAAAAGGTCCAAGTCCGGAGTGCCCCACTCTTCGAAGAGCGACTGCATGACGTTTGAGTCGAGAGACCACTCATGTGGATCCGCCTCCGTTCTGTTGAGGCGATCCGTCAGATCGTTCTGGGTTCCTGGCAGACAGACCAACTGGATCAGGTTTTGTGCTCAAGGCACCATTCCCACACTCTTGTGGCTTCTCTGCACAGAGGGTAACAGTGTGCTCCACCCTGTTTGTTGATGTAATACATCACTACCCTGTTGTCTGTCTGAAGGAGAATTACTTTGTAAAAGAGGATATCCTTCAGGGCTCGGACAGCATACAGGACGGCTCTCTGAGACACGTCCTGACTAGACAGGCCCTGGGTGTGGAGATCCTGGACAGTGAGCTCCCCAACCGATCAGACATGCATCTGTGGTGATGGTGATCTGTGTCTCCAGTGGGGCAAAGGGAAAACCTTGGAGACAGTTGTCCTTCTGGGTCCACCAGGTGAGTGACCTCATTACAGGTTCTGTCACCCTGATGTGAAAAGACTGCGGATGTGTGGTCGGGGACCACTGAGTACTGAACATCCATTGTGTGGTTCTCATGTGCAAATGAGCTAGGACCACAGTGAACACTGAAGATGCCATGAGACTCAGCATCCGCTGCATCGAGAGAGCTCGAACAGTTATTCTCCAGATGGCCCGCTTCATCAAGGAGAACATCATTTTGCCTGTCTTCTGGAAGAAAGGTTCTTGAACTGGAGGTGTCCAGGAGAGCCCCTATAAACAGCAGTTGTAGAGAGAGCTGAAGCTGCACCTTTTTCAGATTCAGCAGAACGGATGTGAGGAACTTGGAAGCCGTGGCCACCACTTCCTGCGTCTCTTGTCTGGAGGAACTCGCTAGGAGCCAATTGTCCAGGTATAGGACCATTCGAACTCCGAGTTTCCCGAGATGCACTGCGAGTACTGCAAAGCACTTTGTAAAGACTCGAGGCGCCGAGGACAGCCCAAAGGACAGGACTCTGAATTGGTAATGCTGGCCCAGAGCCAAAAAGCGTAGGCACTTGTGGTGGTTTGGGAGCACTGGGACATGTTGGTATGCATCCTGCATGTCCAGGGAAGCCAGCCAATCGTTTTGATGAACCAGAGGTAGAAGCATACCTAGCGATATCACCTTGAATTTCTATTTGAAGAGATATACCTTCCTTAGGTCTAGAATAGGGTGAATGCCGCCTGTTTTCTTTGGAACTAGGAAGTAGTGGGAGTAGAAACCTGTGTCCCGTTCTGCTTGCGGAACCACTTCTACTGCCCTGTTGTTCAGAAGGCCCCGAATCTCGGAAGCAATGAAGTCTGACTGAGCGATAGACAGTCTGGACTGTCGTTTGGGTGGGTGATTCGGAGGGGTCTCCGAAAATTTTAGACAGTAATCCTCGTGAATTATCTGAGGACCCATTTGTCCATTGTGACTGACTTCCACTGGTTGTAAAACTGAATCAGACGCCCCCCTACAACAGAAGAAGAGTCTCCCTTGGGCAGTTGAGGGGGGGACATGAGCCGGGTCTTCAGAGGGTGGCACTAGGCGCCTTTGGGCCCTGTGCCTTCTGCTGCGTTTTCTTTAGCGGCTGAGGGGCTTGGTTCTTGTTAAAAGCCCCTCAGACTTTACCATGAAAGGACTGATGGTTATGAAACTGCTGGCGGTTTCTGCCCCGCTGAGGGGCAGCAGGGGCCGGTCTGGCTGTCTTAATAACAGTCCTAGTTTTCTGAGTGGCCTCCAGTGCCTGTTCCACCTGTGGGCCAAACAGATAAAACTCCATTAAATAGAAAGTTCATGACTCTCTGTTCAGCATCCTTCATGAATACTGAAGTTCTTAACCATGAGTGACACCGGGTGCATATCCCGGCTGCTGCTGCTCTAGAAGCAGTGTCAGAGGCGTCCATAACAGCCTTAAGTTGCTGATTGTTGGACTCAATGCCTCTAGTAATGGTCTGGAGAAGCTCTGAGCTAATGTTCGACTCCGGAAGAGCTTCCACTGTGGATCAGAACGAATGCTAGAGGGTATACTCATAGTGAGAGAAACAGCCCTGGTAGTTAGTAATATGCATTCCTAGGGTAGCAGCAGCAAACAATCGCTTACCTAGAGTGTCGATTGGGATTCCTTATTCACTGGAAGAGCCACAGATTCTTGAGGAAGAAATGGAAATTACGTAACTATCGTAATTCTTGATTTTCTTGGACGAAGTCTCCACCACTCATTCACACTAATGGGATCTACGCTGGAGGCGCTAGGAAACAGCAGGAGCAAAATGTTTTGAGAGGGTCGGCGCTAGAGATGGAGCCGCGAGGAAGTGGCATCGCGAGCCGTGGCTCGTGCAGTAAAGACTACCTTGGCGTCGACCCTCCAACCGCCTCAATACCTGTTTTTCCCCCAAGGAGGTGCAGCATAACTAATCTAGAGGTCTAACCTAATAAAATCGGACATAAGATAGTCCGAATGACCCTTGTAAGAAGGGCCAACAATAGAGTCTTCACAGCCCAACGACTGAGGGAGTGAGGATCAAAAACAGAGACGTGAGCTCAGGTGATGACGGGTGGACATGTGAATGAGTGGTAGAGACTTCGTCCAAAAAGATCAAGAATTACGGTAGGTACATAATTTCCATATCTTCCCGGACATAAAGTCTCCACCACTCATTCACACTAATGGGAGAGTACCGAGCTAACAAACCCCCGAGACGGGCGGCAGGAGAAATGAAGAGCACACATACTTAGGACAGAAGTCTGTTAAGAATAGTCCTACCAAACGACAGATGTCGTCTGGCACGGACATCTAAAGCACAGTGCTTAACTAAAGTGTGCACTGAGCTCCATGTAGCCGCATTGCAAATGTCTGCAATGTGCACGTTGCGGATTTCCGCCAGAGATGCCGCGACTGCTCTAGTAAAGTAAGTGTACACTCTGCCTTCTAGCTTAACCTGTGCCATAGAATAGCAGTGGCGGAGGCATGTTACCAGCCATGCTGAAATGCACTTAATAGCGACAGGTTGACTCAGCCGGGTCTCGCTGAAGGAAACAAACAGTTGTTGAGCCTTGCAAATTTCTTTTGTTCTATCCGGATAGAAACACAGTGCTCTCTTAACATCCAAAGAATGCAGGGTATGTTCCCCTTCATTCTGGAAGTTAGTAAAGTAGGTAAGTAGGACTAAAGGTTGGTTTAGATGAAATTCTGAGACAACCTTGGGAAGAAACTTAGGGTGAGTCCTAAGAAATGGAAATTACTTACCTACCGTAATTCTTGATCTTCTTGGACGAGTCTCCACCACTCATTCACACTAATGGGATCAGCGCTGGAGGCACTAGGACCCAGCAGGAGCAAACTTTTTTGTTGGAAGGTCGGCGCCTGAGATGGCGCTGCGAGAAGTGGCACTGCGAGCCTCAGTTCGTGCGGTAATGAATATCTCGGCGTCGACCTTCCAACCGCCTCAGTACCTTTTTTTCCGAGGAGGTGCAGCCTAACTAACCTAGAAGGATAGCCTAACCAAAAACCGGACACAAGATAGTCCGGAAGACCCGTATAAGAAGGGTCAACAAAGAAGTCTTAACAGCTGAAAGATTTGAGGGAGTGAAGACCAACAACAGAGGTGAGCTTGGGGGTGGAGGGTGGGCGTGTGAATGAGTGGTGGAGACTCGTCCAAGAAGATCAGGAATTACGGTAGGTACGTAATTTCCATATCTTCCTGGACATAAGTCTCCACCACTCATTCACACTAATGGGAGAGTACCGAGCTAATAACCCCTGAGGAGGTGCAGGAGAGACCAAGAGCTCACAGTTTTAGGACAGAAGTCCATTAAGGATGGTTCTGCCAAAGGACTGAAGTCGTCTGGCGTGGACATCCAGGGCATAGTGTTTACGAAAGTATGCACTGAGCTCCAGGTAGCCGCACTGCAAATATCTGCAATGGGAATGTTGCGGATTTCTGCCAGAAATGCCGCTACCGCCCTAGTAGAGTGAGCGTACACTCTGCCCTCCAGCTTAACCTGCGCCATGGAATAACAGTGGCGAAGGCATGTCACTAGCCATGCTGAGATACACCTGATAGCGACAGGCATGCCACTAGCCATGCTGAGAAACACCTGATAGCGACAGGTTGACCCAGCTGGGTCTCGCTGAAAGAAACAAACAGTTGTTGAGCTTTACGAAAGTCCTTTGTTCTATCTAGATAGAAACATAAAGCTCTCTTGACGTCCAGGAAATGAAGAGAACGTTCTCCTTCATTTTGGAAGTCCGCAAAGTAAGAGGGAAGGACTAAAGTTTGGTTTAGTTGGAACTCCAAAACAACCTTAGGAAGAAATTTAGGATAGGTTCTAAGGACTACTTTGTCTTTATGGAACACAGTATACGGAGGGTCTGTGACCAAGGCATGTATCTCAGAAACCCTCCGGGCTGAGGTAAAGGCCACCAGGAAGGCCGTTTTCCAGGTGAGAAATTTTAGCTCACAGGTAGCCAGAGGTTTGAAAGGCTTTCGAGTGAGCATGTCTAGCACAAGATTAATGTCTCAGGCTGTGACTGGACGTCTTATAGGAGGTCTGGTATGCAGAATTCCCTTAAGAAACCTCTTAACCACAGGTAACTGAGCTAGAGACAAGGAAAGTACTGGATCATGATAAGTAGAAATGGCACAAAGGTGAACTTTGACTGTAGAGTACTGCAGGCCTGAATTTGAGAGGTCTAAGAGGTACTCCAAAATTTTATCTGGTGGGCAGGAAAAGGGATTTAAAGAGGATTTTGCACACCAGAGCGAAAAACGCTTCCATTTGGCTGTGTAAGTTTTTCTAGTGGCTGGCTTCCACGCAGCCAAAAGAATATCTGAAACCCTGCGAGAGACATTGAATCTGTTCACTTCTTTCTCTTCAGGAGCCAAGCGTGAAGGTGAAGCGACCTTAAGTTGGGGTGAACAACCGGCCCTTGAGTCAAGAGGTTCGTCTGAAGTGGGAGTGGTTTCGGCGGAGCTGCCGACATACTGTTGAGTAGTGGAAACCACATTTGTTGAGGCCAGAAGGGAGCAATGAGGATCATTTTGTCCCCCTGTGATTCGAACTTGAGAAGTACCCTCTGAATCAGAGGAAGAGGCAGAAAGGCGTATAGAAAGCGTTTTGTCCACTGCAGCCTGAACGCATCCTGACAGAAAATGTCAGGCCCTGGATTTCTGGAGCAGAAGAGAGGCAGTTTTGTGTTGAGTGGGGATGCAAAAAGGTCCAGGTCTGGAGTTCCCCACTCTGCGAATATTGACTGAACTACGGCTGAGTCGAAAGACCATTCGTGAGGATCTGTCTCTGTTCTGCTGAGGCGGTCCGCCAGTTCGTTCTGTACTCCTGGCAGGTAGACCACTTGAATTAGAGACTTGTGCTGCAAGCACCATTCCCACACTCTCATTGCTTCTCTGCATAAGGGGTAAAAGTGAGCGCCGCCCTGTTTATTGATGTAATACATCACTGCTTTATTGTCCATTTGAAGGAGAATGCTCTTGTGACAGAGAATGTCCTTCAACGCCCGGACCGCATAAAGCATGGCTGTCATTTCCAAGACATTTATGTGAAGCTGGGACTTGACCTGAGTCCACGTACCTTGAGTGTGGAGCTTCTGGCAATGAGCTCCCCACCCCATCAGGGACACGTCAGTGGTAACAAAGACCTGATGATCCAGAGAAGCAAAGGGATACCCCTCTAGAAGGTTGTTCTCCTGCAACCACCAGGTGAGTAACCTCTTTAGAGGTTCTGTCACCTTGATGGGAAAGGAATGAGGGTGAGTGGTTGGGAACCACTGAGTACTGAGCATCCACTGAGAGGTTCTCATGTGGAGATGAGCTAGGGGTACAGTGAACACCGAGGATGCCATGAGACCCAGCATCCGTTGCATCGAGATAGCTCGAACCAAGCTGTTTTCTCTGATGTACCGGGCCATCTGTAGGATATCGCTCCTTTTGTCCTCTGGAAGAAAAGCTTTCGCACAGGAGGTATCCAGAAGAGTTCCTATGAAAAGGAGTTTCTGAGAGGGCTGCAACTGCGATTTGTTACGATTTAGCAGGACTCCCATGGACGTGAGGAAGTCTGGAGCTTTGGCTACGGTGTCCAGAGTTCCCTGCCTGGAAGGGTTTGCTAGAAGCCAATCATTCATGTATGGGAACACTTGAATTCTGATTTTCCTGAGATGTGCTGTGAGAATTGCACAACAATTTGTAAAAACTTGCGGTGCCGAGGATAGCCCAAAGGGCAGGACTCTGAACTGATAATGTTGACCCAATGCTACAAACCTCAGGTATTTGTGGTGCTTTGGGTGTATAAGAATGTGTTGGTAGGCATCCTGCATGTCCAGGGAGGCTAGCCAATCATGTTGATGGATCAAAGGTAGAAGGGTACCTAGAGATATCATCTTGAACTTTTCCATGTGAAGGAACTTGTTTAACTTTTTGAGATCCAGAATGGGGCGCATGCCTCCAGTTTTCTTCGGAACTAGAAAATAATGGTAGTAGAAATCTGTGTTTTGTTGGTCCGGCAGAACTACTTCTACTGCCCCGTTGTTCAGCGGGCCTTGCACCTTGGAAGTAAGAAGGTCTGACTGTACTGCCAACAGTCTGGGCTGTCGTTCGTGGGGATGATCCGGGGGGGTTCTGAAAGACTTAGCGAATACCCCTCGCGGATTATCTGGAGGACCCATTTGTCTGATATTATAGCATTCCACTGGTCGTAGAACTGAGTCAGACGTCCTCCCACTGCTGAGGAAGAGTTCCCTCGGGCAGTTGAGGTGGGATCTGGGCCAAAAACTCAGAAGGTGGCACTGGGCACTTTGGGGGCTTGTGCCTTCTGCTGCATTTTCTTTTATGGCTGTGTGGTGTGGCCTTTGTTAAAGCCCCCCACTACCTTTGCCCCGAAAGGACTGACGGTTATGAAACTGACGTTTATTGGCACCCCACCCCGCCCCCGTGAGGGGGCAGGTGCAGGTCGAGCTATCTTAATGGCTGACCTAGTCTTCTGTATGGCTTCCAGAGCTTGTTCCACCTGGGGTCCGAACAGATACATACCGAAGGGTAAGGCCAAGACCTGCTGCTGGGCATCACTGGCGAAGCCCGAAGTACGAAGCCAGGAGTGGCGACAGGTACAAATGCCCGCCGCCGCTGCTCAAGAAGCAGTATCGAAAGCATCCATTGCAGCTTTAACCTGTTGGTTATTGGACTCGATGCCCCTGGTTATGCTGTTAAGTAGCTCTGAATTACTTTCCGACTCAGGCAGAGCTTCCATCATTTGCTTGAGCGAATGCCAAAGGACATATTCATATTGAGAAAAATAGCCCTGGTAGCTGGAAATACGCATACCCAGGGTGGAGGCAGCAAAGACTCTCTTACCTAAGGTGTCTATCTTATGAGATTCTTTATTGATAGGCCGGGCTGAGGATGCCTGAGGGAGGACGGCCTTGTCATTCTCTGCTATGACTACAATAGGATCAGCAAAAGCTTGGGAGGCCAATATGGGTCGATACTTGGGAGCAGTGTACTTCCTATCTATGGACTTAGCCATGGAAGGGATGAGAGCAGGATTGTTCCATACCATCTGTGAAAGGGTCTCAAAAGATGGTTGCACCGGAGTTAAATCCATAGGGACCTCCGGGACATGTAGGTATTAGTGTCTTAAAAGCTTCCGAGGATCGATTTCTGTAGTCTGGAGAGAAAGAGTGGAATTTAAATTTTTCATCAGAGACTTAAAGGAAAGGTCTTCGACCACAGGCTCTGCAGCAGGATTAACCCCTGCTCCTTCAACTTCATCCCCCAGACGAAGATCTGTGTCAGGCTCAAAATCATCTCCTGACAGTCCGGGAGGGGACTGTATGGACAGGAAAGGAGTGAAAATTAGAAGAGGAAAGAATCTGAGTTGAAAAGCCCTAGAGGCTGGACGGTGCTGCACCAAGCATCAGCGCCGATGAAGAACATAGCGCCAAACCCAAGGAAGTTGGCGCCATCGAAAACAGCCCAGCACATGGCGCCGACAAATGCCACGGTGCCACAGATGGCTCCGAGAGTGTCCCAAGGTTCCGAAAACTGCGATTTGAAGGAAAAGGAGGAAAATTAACAGGAGATAGAGACATCGATGTTGGCCCCTGTGCCCCAGCCATGTGAGGGGGGAAAACACCTGAGCATGGAGTCGACGGCACTGAAGAAGGCACCGCGCAACTAGGAAGGTCCAACCACCCTACCCGGTCTCTTGAGTGGCCCATAGGCCCCGGAGTGACCGGGTCAGGCAGCTGGACCAACCTCCGAGCCCACTGCTCCATAAGAGCAGCCCACTGGTGAAACTGCTCATCGGAGGCCCGTCCAATAGGTGGGGACAGACTCCGATGTCTAAGAGGTTGGGCACCAGAGCCAGAAACAGGCCACTCCGAGAGGGGAGGAGACCGGTGCCTAGCCCCAATACCCGACGGTTGACGCGCAGACATACTAGAAGGCAACCTCGAGTGATGCCTTCTCTTTCTCGACTTGTGCATCAAAGAAGAACTCGAGGCCGAATGGTGCTGAGAATGGGACCGTTTCCTTTTATGCTTTCGGGGGGACCACCCATCTCCCTGAGCATTGCGCCGTCCGTTGTCAGACCCACCCTTCGGGGAGGGCGGCGGAACGGACCCAGCCTGGCTGACTGAACAGCTTTCATACGAGTCTCCTTACCGTCACCTGACCCGCTCATGGTCAACTCTGTCAGTGGAGGGCTGAAGACTTCTTTATTAATCAATACATTTAATTAAATCTACTCGGTAATTTCGAAGATAAATTACAAAACAATAAACTTAAAACTATGCTGCTAGTTTGAAGTTTGACTCCCCATGGGCGAACAATGTCGTCATTGAAGTGCACTTGACGGCGCGGGAAAAAGGAACTGAGGCAGTTGGAGGGACGACACCGAGGTAGTCTTTACGCACGAGCCACGGCTCGCGATGCCGCTTTCTCGCAGCTCCATCTCTGGCAATGACCCTCTCGAAAAGTTTGTTCCCGCTGGGTCCTAGCGCCTCCGGCATAGATCCCATTAGTGTGAATGAGTGGTGGAGACTTTATGTCCAGGAAGATCCGCTTTGTCATTCTCTGCCAAGACCACTATGGCATCCACAAAGGCTTGAGAGACAAGGATTGGTTTATCCTTAGGGGGAGCATATTTCCTGTCAATGGACTTAGCCACAGAAGGAATGAGTGTCCCACATCATCTGTGAAACATCTCAAAAGAGGGCTGTACTGAAGGTGTCAATTTTACAGGGATTTCAGGAACATGCAGATACTGAAGGCGCAACAGCTTCCCAGGATCCACCTCAGAAGTCTGGAGAGAAGGGGTGGGATTCATATTCTTCAGAGGAGACTTAAAAGAAAGGTCCTAGACCAAGTTCTCTGCTGAAGTAGAGGGCTTATTTTCCACTCCAAAGGATGAATCCTCATCCTAATCATAGATCAGGATCCGACTCAATATTATCTCCTACTAGCCCAGAAGGGATAGTATAGAAAGGAAAGGGATAAAAATGAGCAGGGGGAGGCGCTCCCCGAATTGGAGTCGAAAACCCTGGCACCCGAGGCGGCGCCGCCAGGGCCGAAGGCAGAGCCACAACCGGCGCTGGACAAGCGCCTGGAGACCCTAACCCCAACACTGGGAGACCCAAGGCTGGAGACCTGAAAATACAAGGAGGAGCAGGAGAAGACAGTACCTGTGCTGGCCCCTGTGCCGCAGCCATGTGAGGGAGAAAAGCACGAGAGCGCGGCATCGACAACATCAAAGGTGCCGCGCGACTAGGCTGACCCAATCTCCCAGCCCGCAGGTCCGCAGCCCTCAGGCCCGAAGGCTGCCTCCTCAGGCAAAGGAAGTAGGGACAACTGTCGGACCCACTGCTCCATAAGAGTGGCCCAATGATGAAACTGCTCACCAGAGGACCCCCCAGGGGGCAGGGAAGGACTCCAGAGTCGAGGACTGCGGCGCGCAGGAACCAAGGCCAGAGGCAACCCGACAGAGCTGGGGCCAGACTCCTGTCTCTCGCTACTGACGATCTCTGTGAAGATGTATCAGAGGGTGACCTCTAGTGGTACTGCTTCTTCTTTGATTGGTGGGACGAAGAAGAACTCGAGGCCAAGCGGTGCAGGGTCCCCGACCTCGATCGGGAATGGGCCCGCTTCTTTTTATGCTTTCGAGAGGACCTCCCTTCCTCCCGAGCACCGGACTGCCTGTGATCAGATCCCCCCCCCCCCCATCCAAAGAGGGCGCTGGACCGGACCCAGCCCTGCTGCTAAAACAGCTTTCAAGCTAAGTCTACCTACCACCACCGGCCCTGTTCATGGTCAACTCCGACAAAGGCAGGCTGAAGAAGATGACTTCTGTTCTTTGATGAAAAAGAATAAACTCTTTTTTTTTTTAAACTAAATAAATAAATATACTAAAACTAAACAAATACTGAATGACTATGCTGCTGTCATACAGACGTGAAGATTTTACTCCTGGAGGGCAGGTGACATGGTCACTGAAGCGCACTCGATGGCAGGATAAGCGGAACTGAGGCGGTTGAAGGGTTGACGCCAAGGTAGCCTATACGGCACAAGCCAGTCTCGCGGTGCCATGCATGCACAGTCCTACCTCGACGCTGACCCACCTTAAAATTTTTGGCTCCCGCTTGGTCCTAGCACCTCCAGCATAGTCCCACTACTGTGAATGAGTGGTGGAGACTTTATGTCCAGGAAGATCACACTTATTTTTGTTCTCGACGGAAGACGATGACAACATGCTCAAAAGAAAACCAAAGACTAATTTTGAAAGAAATTAAAAGATACTCATCTGAAAAGTGGTCGAACTGCAGCATACGAGCTCCACGAGGTCTGACGGATCAGGTCAACGGTGGGAAAGAACTGGAAGGCAGGCATGGGGACTGCCCACTATATAGGGTCACGCTGATGTCCACCAAGTGACATCAGGTGGGTGGTCCCCCATCAGATACTGCTGGCTAAAGCTCCGGGTCCTGACACGGGGTGCAGTCCTCAGAGTGATTACCTACTGCAAGAGCCTCTCAAGTAAGATTGGAAGGAATCACTGAAAAGTGATGCTTCACTAGAGAGAGAGAAAAAGAATGAAAAATGTAGGAAAAGGCAGTTGACTGAAGCTGGCAGTATCTTCATGAAGTCTGATGGTAATTATCAACGACGGGAAAAGAACTGATGGCGTGTGGGCTGTCCACTCTTATAGGATAGTGAGACGTTAGCATGCAATGCTGGAGTGGGTGGTTCTTGGTAGACTGCTAGCTAGAAATGTTTCCATGTGGTCCAAGTGGCTGCTGGCTATAGTTCCATAGGTATGGCCTGCTGCAAGAGATACTCTCAAAGTAAGATCTTAAGCATACAAGAGAACTATGACTTTCAGGAACCACCACTTTGCTTTAAAACTAGCACTGGATATGTTCACTGCAATATTTCTTGACAAAAACATACATTATACTCCTGAATTTTAATTAAGACATTAACAAAAAAAACAGCATTTGATGCATTTTACTGGCAGCAGTTGTAGTAAGGTCTCTCTTGTTAAGATTCCAATGAAAATGTTTAAGCAGACATTCTTCCTTAAAGTTCCTGGCATGGTACTAGACAATACTATTAAAAATAATTGCAGCAATAGTACTAAAAAATAAAACAAAAATCAACACAAATAAAGAATGTACGTATTGTTTATTGCCAACAAAAAGACAGGAAATGGTTGAAAGCATGGAAGGTCAAAAGCTAAGAATTTAAAAAGTTCTTACACTCTGCCTTAACGGCAGCATAGTTAATAGAAACAAGGGTCAGCCTCATGCCTGCCGGAGCCGTAGAATGTCTTTGCAGACTTGACGTGCAAGTTTTGTCAAACGTGTTGTTTGAAGCATGAAAGCTTGTCGTGTCCTCATAGCTGACTTTGGACTACCAGTGTTACGGATTGGCACACCATGTGCAGCCTGTCGAACCACGTGACCTCGTACGCGGGAATCCTGCATGAACAAAAATGAAACCATTTTAACAAAAGTAAGTTCCAGACCCTTTTTGTTATACTCAGTTTATTGAAAAAAATTCAAATTACGTACTTACCGTAATTATGATCTTTCTGTGTATCTTCACCATTCATCACAGATGGGTACTGGCCGGAGATCAGGACCCCGCGGGAGCCTTTTTTTTTTTTTTAAAAGGATAGACTGAGCCGACAGAGTATCGGCGTCACTGAGGCCGACGACTGCACGTGGCGCCGAGGATTAGCCACAGGTCGACCCGCCTGCCTACCAGTTCTGAGTCACCGAGAGGTAAGAGGAAGGGATGGAGGGTGGGACAAGAGAGTCCAAGGACAGAAAAGGAAGAGAAACTGAACTAAAAGGAGAAATAACGACTGAGAGGACAGCATAGAAGAAGTAAAAACTAAGGGGATTGGGTAGGGGCCCCAATCTCTGGAAACGGAAGAAGGGAGGAAGGGGGAGAGAATTTCTGGAGAGAGAGTGAGAGGTAACAGGGATCCAGGACCCTTGTCCGTGAGGTAGAAGACTTGGTTTGTTGGCCACACGCTTAGCTTCACCTGGAGCTCTTTCCTTCTAAGACTGCTTGAAAGGCAGAGTAGAGAAACTTACCAGAGCAAGGGAGAAGGATTAAGACTTAGTTTGGCTAAGCAGATTTATTGTGTGGTGGTGTTTTTATTTTTACTCACAGGGATTGCTACTGTTTGTTGTTAACATTTCATTGCTTTTATTTTTCTCTGATTCAAATTGTTGTTGCTGGTATACCTTCTTCTGCATTATTACAAGGTGTGCCTACAGGTGTGCTAACAGATTACTGCTGTAATCTTCTGATTCAAATTGTCTTTTGCAAGGTATATCTTCTGTTACTGCTTTATTTTTCTGAGCAAAGTGTTTCTTACAGGGTATATCTTCTCTGAAATTATTACAGGTGGTGCTTTACAGGTTTTACAGTTTTATCTAACATTAGGATAAGCTTTCAGGGTTACTGCATTTGTTGTTGACTGATTGTTTCTGCTCTTACCTCCTTGTTCTTTCGTCCGTGGTTGTTCTTTTAGGCAGGGAAGGGCCCAGCCACCCACCCCATCCCCAACCACCCCACGCCACACTCCTTTTATAGGGTACCACAGTTGTGACATTTCCGTGGCAGAGCAGGAAGGGGCGGATCAGTGGGGCCTCCACAAGGTGATCTCATTTACAGGGCACTAGTAATTTAACTTGTTATAACAAGTTAAACAAAGCACAATTAAACCATTACTTGCATTTTTTTTCTTCTAATTACTCTGACTAGGTTACAAACCCAGCAACTTATTTGGAATGGATTTCATTAACTGCAGGTACTGTGGAACAATTTTCAGAAGGACATTCTTACAGGATTTAGGACACTGTCCTACATGCTGGGCCTTTGAGATCTTAGGTCTCAGCTCCGGCAGCATGGGCAGAGATTGCACGCCTCAAATTTCATATTGAAGAGGAAATACATTATAAGAACCACCCGCCATTTCCCAGCATCCAACAGAAAACCTCAACCGCAGAGGGTAGTTGGTCCAGGAGGTTGGCAGTGGTTAGGAGGAGCAAATCAGGTGCCCCATCACTTCTGCCTCCAACACACATACCTCCAAAACCATATAAACACTATTAACAGGTATCTGCCTCTATCTCTGAAATCAAATAAAGAGGCAGAAGACACTGCAGAGCAGGACACTGCACAGGAGCTAGACAACAATACTCACCCAAATCAGGAACCAAAACTAAACTAGCACAAAGGAAATCCAAAAACTTCGATCATAGGAGACTCCATGATTCGGGAGTTGATACCCATCTCCAGCCAGGGGTGATGGTCAGATGTCTCCAGGTACATCAGCATGGAGAGACACTGACCGCATTTAAATTGTTCACAAAGCAGGAGAAAACATTGATGTCCTAGTACACATAAGGACTAATGATCTCGCCAACCGGTCAGTTGTGGAGACCAAGGAACACCTGACTAGGCTGGGTGACAAACTATCATCTATTTCGTCTGGCATCTCCTTCTCTGAGATCCTGCCAGTCTGGGAGAAGGGAGCAGATGGACGGAAGGTCAGAGAAGGGGAGATAGGGAGCCAAACACGTGGCTCAAGGACTGGTGCCAGGAAAAGGACACAGATTTGTAGGAACTGGCAACAGTTCTGGGAGCGAAAGTTCTTTAAATTTGATGGACTGCATCTGACTAAAGAGGAGTCAGTGCATTGGGGCAGAAGTTTGACGTCTTTGCAGAATATTTAAACTAGCAAATGGGGAGAGGGGTGCAGCACCCCATACGCTGAATGGGAAGAACACCCCTCCCCCCTCAGCTAGTGGTCAAACTGGAATTCAGTGTGTTTGCCATTCATTTGCATCACCAGAAGAAAAAAGGTTTGTCTCCCATACGATGCACAGGGTAATGCCAAACCTCACCCAGCAACTAACACACCAAAATCTGGCGAATGGAAAATCATGTACACAAATGCTCACAGCCTGGGAAATAAGATCCCAGACCTGCCGGCAATACTGTCAGAGGCTAAACTGGACATAGTAGCAATTAGTGAGACGTGGTTTACCAGTAACCACATTTGGGAGACTTCAGTACCTGGCTATGTATTGTTCAGAAGAGACCGAGGTGCAAAAAGGGGGGGAGGAGCGGCCCTGTATGTCAATGAAAATATCAAAGCTACAGAAATTCAGAATACACATAAGGAGCCAGAAGAACTGTGGGTCACCCTGGAAACAGGAAATGGGACAGCCATAAGAACTGGGGTTGTCTACAGGCCCCAGACCAGAGGAGGACATAGACACATTACTGTTAGAAGATATACAAACATGACAGCTAAAGGAGGTTCTGATAATGGGAGACTTCAACATGCCAGATACAGATTGGTCATACAGCAGGAACATCTGCCAGAACTAGACTCATAGTGGATTCCTGCAGGGGAGGGCCTCAAACAACTGGTACAGCAACCCACAAGAGACAGGGCTATCCTAGATCTAGTACTGACTAACAAAGAAGGGATCACAGATCTCCAGGTAGAAGGTCACCTGGGGGCCAGTGACCATCACATGGTATGGTTCAATTTGGCTACTACATCTAAATCATCCCATTCCAAGGCAAAAATATGGGACTTCAGAGGAGCTGACTTTGATAAGATGGCCAACAGAGTTAAGCTAGCCCTGGCAAAAAAAAACACAGGTGAGGAGGTACAGGCAAAGTGGGCAAGCATTAAGGATACAATACTTGAAGCAACATCCCATTGTGTTAGACAGAAAAGGAAGTGCAAAGAAGAAGGAAACCACTTTGGTTCTCAAATACAGTAGCAGAAAAGGTCACAGCCAAAAGGCTGGCCTTCAGAAAATATAAGGGAAACACAGCGGATGAAGATAGGGGCATACCAAACTGCCCTAAGGGAAGCAGGTAAGGCAGTAAGGCAGGCAAAGTCCCAAACTGAGGAAACACTAGCACAAACAGTAAAGAAGGTGACAAGACTTTCTATAGATACATTAGTGAAAGGAGAAAGTCCAGAGGGGTATTGCTAAGCTTAATGGAGAAAAGGGAGCATGAGGAGGAGGACCCTGTAAAGGCATCTATCCTAAATAGATACTTTTGCTCAGTATTCACTGAAGAGAAGGTAGGGCAGGGCCCACAGCTCAGCATCATGGACACAGGGGGAGGGAGGTGAGCACTACTCCTTCACAAAAGAAAGGTCCTACAAGAGCTTGCTAAGCTCAGGGTGGATAAGGCAATGGGACCTGATGGCATACATCCCAGGGTACTTAAGGAGCTAAAGGAGGAACTAGCAGAGCCATTAGCAGAATTGTTTAGTGAGTCTCTGAGCACAGGAGAGGTCCCAGAAGACTGGAGAAGGGCTCATGTGATCCCACCCACAAGAGTGGTAGCAGGGAGGAGGCGGGAACTACAAACCGGTCAGTCTTACCTCAGTAGTGGGCAAGATTATGGAAGCACTCTTAAGGAAAGGATAGTGCAACACCTGGAATCCATAGGGCACAGGATCCAAGACAGCATGGGTTTACAAAGGAAGGTCCTGTCAAACTAATCTCATAGATTTCTTTGACTGGGTAACCAGAGTGGTGGACCAGGGGAGCAGTTGATGTCGCTACCTTGACTTCAGCAAAGCTTTTGACACTGTTCCACATAGAAGATTGATAAATAAGCTAGGTAGGCTCGGGGTGGGTCAGAAGTTGGTCAACTGGGTGGCAAACTGGTTGACTGGCAGAAAACAGAGTGGTGGTAAATGGTATACAGTCAGAAGAGATGCAAGTCACAAGTGGGTACTCAGGATCAGTCCTGAGGCCAGTCCATTCAACATCTTCATTAGTGACCTAGCAGATGGACTAGAGGGTAAGTCTTGTCTGTTTGCAGATGACACCAAGATCTGCAACAGAGTAGATGATCCAGATGGGGTGGGCAGAATGAGAAGAGATCTGGATAAACTAGCAGAATGGTCAGAAGAGTGGCAACTGGGATTTAATGCAAAGAAGTGCAAAATCATGCACATAGGAAGAGAAACCTGAAGCCACTTATAGGCTGGGAGGGAGTTGCTAAGCAGTCAAAGGAAGAAAGAGACTTGGGCATCATCATCACTGATGACCTGAAATCATCCAAGCAGACCCCTAAAGCAGTAGGTAAGGCTAGGGGTGTTAGGGTGTATTAGGTATTTGCCAGTCGTGAAGAGGGAGGTAATAATCCTCTGTACAAGACATTGGTTAGGCCTCATCTGGAGTACTGCGTGCAGTATTGGAGGCCACACCTTCACAAGGACATTAACCAAATTGAGGCAGTCCAGAGAAGGCAACCAAAATGGTGCAGGACTGCATCAGAAGACATATGAGGACAGATTAACGGAGCTCAATATGTATACCCTTGAGCAAAGGAGGGAGAGAGTGATTGATCGAGACATTTAAACACCTTAAGGGCATAAACAAGGTGAAAGAGTTTAACATGTTTAAATATAAGAAAAATAGCAGGACAAGAGGACACAGCATGAGATTAGAGGGAGGCCGATTAAGGGGAATGTGAGGAAATTCTTTTCACAGAAAGGGTGGTAGATGCATGGAATGGCTTACCACAAGAAGTAGTACAGAATACAGTGCAGGGCTTCAAACAGGCATGGGATAGGCATAAGGGAGCAATACAAATGACTATGAATAGATAGGTCACTGACATCGCAAAGGCCGATGGCACATTTATAAGGTAGAAAAAGAAATGGGCAGACTGGATGGGCCTTGAGGTCCTTATCTGCCGACAACTTCTATGTTTCTATGTTTCTATGTCACCAGACTGTATAGGAACTGCAAGGAGTTAGCTAAGCTCTTTGCCAGAATTCAAGGCACAGAATGACTGGCAATATCCCAAAGCAGAGTCGGCTATTCTGGAGAAGGACAGGGTACAGGGACTCAGTACTCTCTCTCTAAAGAGATATTTGGTGAAAAAAAGAAAAAGGAAAAATTTTTTTTTTTTTTTTGATTAGATGGACAACAGGAGGAGGCAACCACCAGGTCCTACCCGTAGGGGAGAAGATAAGAAGAGAGGAGTGCACTCAAACTACACCCCTTAGGAAGACTGTCCTCTGTGTGTCTCAACCAATCTCACTCTGCAAGGTGCCGAAGATGGCAACAGTTGAGGGGGCTAAGGAGAAAGGGCACTTTCCCTATACTGGTTTTAACTATACAGGAACAATAAGTGAGGCTACCGCCTTCTCGCGAGAGGTTCCAGCACCTATGCAGTGAAGATAGGGAAGGCACAGAGGAGGAGGATTCCAGCGACTGAAGCCCCAAGGGGATGGTGAGATTAGATGAATGGTGAAGATACAGAAAGATCACAATTACGGTAAGTACGTAATTTGAATATCTTATCTGTGTCAATCTTCACCATTCATCACAGATGGGTGAGTACCGAGCCCCCCGAAGGGGGTTGACTAATTGCACCCTAAGGGACAGTGTCCATTAGCCCTCAGTGGGTGACACACTAAGGGGGGGAAACCTTCTGGGCCTGGGGAGGCCCTAGAGAGGGAGAGCGAGACGGGTTCCCCAGAGGGGAAGGAATTTGCCCGACAACGCCGCCCCCGCCTCACGGGAAAAGAGGTAGGTTCCTGGTGAGCTGAGCAATCACCCCTACCGGGCCAAGGGTGACAACCGAAAGGCGGGCCATGCCGATCTTCTGGGCAGATCGCTGTCCCTACGACCCTGGTAGCTACCTCATTGGCGCCAGAAGATGCCCTTGCTTGGTGCCTGCTAGCTCCAGGCCATGTGCAGAGAGAGCAATGGCTTGCCTGGTTTGCTCTGAGTCAGGCAGAGTGGCTAGGAACTGACCTGCGCTGACCACAAGTACCTGTTATAGGCAGCGTGAGGGGCCTGATGCGCAGAAATGGAGAGTAGCAGCTGTGCCGTAGAAGTCCTCCTCCCAGAAATCAAAACCGAGGAGTCCTGATCTGGGCGCCGGTCACGCGGAGGCTGGCCCATCAGGAGGTCCAGGTGCATCAATCTGACTGCGGATGAGGCAAGGAGCCTGGAGACTCCGGGGGAGCGCAATACCTCTGGCAGAGGTCCCTAGGGGCAGGAACTCCGGAGAAGGACCTCTGCCAGAAACGCACGGACGCCTCCTGAAAGGGAGCGGGCCAAGGCGGCACCACGAGGGTGGCTGTCCCAAAATCGCCTAGAAAGGCGTCCGCCGCATGCTCCGGATTGCTCACAGAAGAAGGAGAAAGGTGAAGGTCCTCCATCATCCTCGTGAGGAAACGCTGATACTCAGAGAGATCAGCAGCAGGAGAGATGTGGACAGAAGGTTCCTCTCCCCCAGAAGAGGGGGATGAGAAGCTGGAGGTCACCATAGGCTTGGAGGGTGGCTGCTCGGGGGGAGGTTGAAAACCTGCTGTCCAAAGCCCTAACGTAAGCAGGGAACCGAGCAGCCACCGCTCTGAACTATTCCCAGGTGAGAGGCCCGTAGGACCAAAGATACCTGGGAATGCAGGAGAAGGCGGCAGAGGGGAGTGGATAGAGCCGAGAGAAGAAGTCGGCTGACCTCTGCCAGGGCTAAGGAGCGGACCACGGACTCCCGCGCGGGGAGTCCTGAAGACTCCGCAGTCGACAGCCACACAACCGCTTGGTACTGCCTAGACTGCTCCAAAAGAATCCCCAAGTGAGGCGACTGGGGCCATGAAGGTCCAGAAGGACGGTCCCCTGCCTCGAAAGAATGGGACCCTCTCAAGGAACCCGGAGGGAAGGCGTGTTCGACCGTCTGGCCCAGGACCCGGTAGGTCCCAGAGAAGGCCGTCACGCAACCATACCCCCGACCTTCGGAGTCCGGAAAGGTCCTAGCCCTCGAGTGGCCAGTCTAGGCAGCTCCGCACCAGGGCTGCCCTCAAGGGCAATCCCGAAGGAGCACCTTCCTCCCGTGGCCCTCCTCAATAGGCCCCAAAGTTGCACCCAGAGATGTCACAGTAGGGGGTACCACCGAGAGGGGTCAAGGAACCCCCAAGGCTAGGGCTGCAAGGCGATGGTGGCACGCACCACAGCCCGCTGGTCAGCACCACTGACCCTAGCCCCAGAGGAAACCCGACCACCTGAGGGGACTGTCATGACCAAGAGGAAACCACCAGCTCATCCTCCTTGCAGACAACCCCAAGGGTGTGACTGCCCATTCGACCCGAGCTGACCCGACCAAGAGGAAGAGTCCGAGGCCCTAAGCCAAACAGTAGGGGTCGAGGAAGGGACACCTTCCAGGGGCCCAGGAGCCAAGGCAATCCCACTCTGGTCCACAGCACCGCGAGCGGTGCCAGCAGAAGATGGCAGGGCAGCTTGGGCCAGAAGTCCTAGGCCAGGGCCAGCTGTGGCACCATCAGATCCACTGGTGCCGGGAGGCACCCGGGACGGAGACGGCGCCGTCAGCAACCCCAGTCTCGAGCCGACGCTGGCAACGCTCGGCACAGCGGTAGCGGGACCACAGGCGGCGTTGATTTACCCGAAGGACTCGAAGTCACCACGGCGCCAACATCGGCATCGGAGATCGGCTTACGCCGTGAAAGCGCGCCGAAGTCCCAACGGCGCCTACGGCTGCACCGCACGCATGACACTGGCGTTTCACAGCGCTGCGGTTTAACTCGGCGCCGAGGACGGCGCTGAGGTGAGATATGGGTAAGGACGACGCCGCGGCGGTTTCACGGCATTGCGAAGCAGTGTCGGCACTCGCGAACGGCGCCGCAAGCCCCACGACGCCGACAGGACCCTAGGCACCGCGAACGGCACCAAGGCCCCAACGGCATCAACAACGGCGCCACCCGGCCTAGCGGACTCGCTGGAGCGACACCGGGAGCCTTCACCGGGCGAGTATTGCCGAGCGGGCGCCCCCGCCCGCCCGGGGAAGCGGACGGGCCTCCTGCGCCGCGGAAGGAGCCTCGGCTAGGCTAGAAGAGGCCGAGGCTCCCTCCTCCGCGGTCCGTATAGAACCGGGAGGGGACCCGGAGGAGGGGCCGAGAGAACGCGGCTTGGCCCGACGAGTGCGCGGCCTACCCCCGAAAGTCGGCGGAGCTCGCCCGACCTTAAACGCGCGCTGTTCCAAAACTCGGCGGTCCATCGAGAAGCAGGCGTCGCACGAATCCATGTCGTGTAGCGGGCCAAGGCACGAAAGGCACCGGTCATGTTGGTCGGTGACTGAGTACTTGCGCCGCACGGCACCAACGATAGGGGCCGCCCATCTTCGCGCATTTTTTGCCTCCGATCACGATATGACCCACGGAGAAAAAACACTAAAACAGACTCGACGCCGCTTTAATGTAATAAAAGGAAAGATCTTACCGCGCGACGCTTGAGTGGAGGCAAACACAGAACTAGTAGACCGACGACTAAAGACGAGGCTTCAAGGCCTAAAATTTTCGAAAAGGCTTCTTCAGGCTTCCCACGAGGTGACCTCGACGGCGGAGACGAAGACCTGTAGGAGGTGAGTCGACACAGCTTATCCGGGTTAACCCGAGCGCCACGAGTACGCCGGCCCGAGGGTGAGCCGATGCTGCGTCGGCCCGCCTCATCCTTTAAAAAAAAAAAAGGTTCCCGCGGGGTCCTGATCTCCGGCCAGTACCCATCTGTGATGAATGGTGAAGATTGACACAGATAAGATTTCACATTATCCAAAAAGTCACAGTACAGTATAGTATACAGATCATGAACTCACACATGAGATTACATAAGTTTTTGTAGTTTATATTAACTTTATTAGTTAACTTAACATAGGCCATGAGGTGTCTTAACATAAATAACAGAAATTCATCTAATTTTTTCTTGTACATATTCCCTGGGTAAACCTCTAGGAGTTGGACCTTAGACCTATTACTTGACCAAATAAAAAAGAGAAAATCTCGGGGCCCCAACTTGTAGTGTGTCATAGGTCACTGTCCTTCCTCTTTTATAGAAAGCGGGTAGGCAAGGCAAGTCATATTTTATTGTAGATCAAATCAAATCAACTTTATTTTTATAGCGCCTTTCAAAACCAAGGTGCTGTACATAAAAACAGATACATCAAGTATAAATAAAATTAAATAAGCATTTAAAACAGATCATCCATAACTAGGGAAGGCTAAGTTAAATAAATATATTTTTAACTCAGATTTAAAACTACAGATGGTTGGGCATTCTCTCAACCGACGAGGCAGAGAATTCCACAGGGTTGGAGCTGAAAAAGAGAAGGCACGACAACCAGATGTCTTCAAACGTACCCTGGGAATCTCCAGCAATCCTTCATCGGTGGATCGGAGAGGATGGAGGGGGCAGTAGGGTACCAGGAGATCTTGCAGGTAACTGGTCCCTGATTGTGCAGGGCTTTAAAGGTTAGAAAGCCAACCTTAAAGGTGACCCGCCACTGAACAGGCAGCCAGTGCAGTTCGCGGAGCACAGGTGTAATACGACTGGTTCTAGAAGTCCCAGTCAACAGCCTGGCTGCTGCGTTCTGCACTAGCTGCAAGCGGCGGATATCAACCCCCGGTAGCCCGAGGTAGAGGGAATTGCAGTAATCAAGACGGGCAGTGACAAAGGCATGGACCAATGTTGAAATATCATCCAGAGGAACCAGGTGTTTCACCCAGGCGATATTCCTCAGATGATAAAAAGAGGATTTGACGACAGTTGACACCTGAGATTTTAGAGTCAGACCATCATCAAACATAATGCCCAGGTTACGCACACGATCTGAGGTAGAGAGTGACATACCACCAAGTAATAAACCTGATGGCTGTCCAGCTCCCACACCCGCCCCCGGATGACCTGGGTCCACTACCAACACTTCGGCCTTATCTGGATTCAGTCTCAGCCGGCTAGAACTCATCCACGATCAGAGCTCAACAAGGCGATTATTTAGCACGGAGAGTACATCATTCTGTCCAGGCAGAAAGGACATATACAGCTGAGTATCATCTGCATAGCAGTGAAAACTCAGACTGTATCGCCTGATGATATCTCCCAATGGTAGCATGTACACTGTAAACAACATGGGGGCCAGAATGGAGCCCTACGGCACCCCACAAGGCAGGGAGTGAGCACCAGAGAAATAAATTCCAGTGGCAACTCTCTGAAACCTGCCCGTGAGGTATGAATGGAACCATTTAAGGACTGTGCCAGACAGCCCACAAAAAAACCGCAGGCGCTCCAACAGCACACCATGGTCTACAGTGTCAAATGCAGCAGAGAGATCAAGAAGGACCAGAATGGTACATGCCTTTCGATCTCTAGCCATTACGAGATCATTCAATACCCGAACAAGAGCAGTCTCAGTGCTATACTTCTTCCTAAAACCAGACTAGAGAGTATCATAGACACTGTGAGTTGCAAGATGATCGTCCAACTGCAGAGCAACCACCTGTTCAATAACCTTACCAACAAATGGCAGGTTAGAGATAGACCGGTAGTTAGCTAGACAGTCTGGATCCAAAGAGGATATTTTTAAGGAGTGGTCAAATGACCGCCTCCTTGAGGGTGTCAGAAAAGACACCCCTCTCCAAGGATTTCCAGACAATGTCAGCAAGGATCGGCCAGATAACATCTACACATCCAACTAAGAGAGGTGTAGGGCCCAGATCCAAACTACAACTGGTTGGACGCAATATTTAGACTATCTTCACAATGTCAATGAACTTTAGCTGGCAGAAATCTGACCAGACAGACCGAGTACATGCCACTTCATGTCGACCACTGCAATCCCTCATAGGAGAGGTCAAACTGATGCCAGATCTGATGCTAGCAACCTTATCTGCAAAGAATCGAGCAAGCTCCTCACATTTAAGCTGAGAAAAAAACTCCTCTGGGCTGGAGACAGATTGGATTGCACAATCTGTCAAAAGTCCGGAAGAGTTGAGCCAGTCGATTCTGTGCAGCAGAAATCTCCCTTGACAGGAATTCTGCCTTCTTACAGGTGATTTCTGATTGATAGCCATCATAGTGTGCCATCAACCTAAGCCTGTCAGCATCAAGACCGGACTTCCACCAGGCTCTCTCCATCCTTCGGCTGACTTGCCTCAACTCCTTCAATTCAGATATACAGTGGTTTGATGTTAAGTCTAGGGATGTCTCTGTTGTATGATTGTAGGGGGCAAAGAAATACAGGTTACTCACCTGTAACAGGAGTTCTAGGAATGGTATATGTTGTTCATCCACACTGTCTGGCAGACTCCTTACCACTTTAAATCTTGCCGGAAGGTCTTCAGTTGGCTCCTCCCACCCACCCGGTGGTAAAACTCAGCCCCCCCATGACGCCAGATCTAGCCCGCTGGAGGACAGGTTGTGGATCGAAGCCGGGGAGGTTGGGTTGGTCGTGTGGATGAACAACATATACCATTCCTAGAACTCCTCTTACAGGTGAGTAACCTGTATTTCTAGGGACATAGATATGTTGTTCTATCCACACATACTGGCAGACTCCTAGCAGTTCTCCGGGAGGAGGGAGGCAAGGCGCACACCCCCTACTTAGGGAATAAAGACTGAGAACCGAGGCCCCAAAACCAGCATCCCGATGACTCAAGGTTGATGGTAGTGGATGATGAAGGTGTGTGTCTGATTTCGTAGCAGCCTGCAGATTTCCTGATAGGGACGCCCCTGAAAGCAGCCACTGATGCAGCGGTATGGCGGGTAGAATGAGCTCTTATCCTCTGGGAGGCTCCATGCCCGCCAACCTATAGCAGAGATCTATGCAGGAGGTGACCACCTGCCTATCGTCCGCTTGGCTGCAGGTCTGCCAGGTGCGGCTTCAGCGAGGTGACAAACAGCTGGCGAAGCGCCTCCCGAACTTCAGCCATCCGCTCTTAGTAAGCTTTCTAGGGTCCAAAGTATGGAGCCATATTCGCCTCCGAGGTGTGATTGGGGTAGAACACCGCAGAGTCAACACCTGGATAAGGTGAAACTTCACACCACCTTTGGAAGGAATTTCAGGTGGGGCGCAGGACAACCTTGTCCCTCTGGAAGACCAGATAAGGAGACTCATGAAAAGCGCCTGAGCTCTCCCATCCTTCTGGCTGACATGATAGCCACCAAGAAGGCGGTCTTCACGACAGGTGAGAGATGTCA
Source organism: Neoceratodus forsteri (assembly GCA_016271365.2). Lineage (NCBI taxonomy): Eukaryota > Metazoa > Chordata > Ceratodontiformes > Ceratodontidae > Neoceratodus > Neoceratodus forsteri. The sequence continues at coordinate 1,270,362,760 of CM057450.1, read as the reverse complement.
CACCTGTGCATCAGTTCGAATGGCTTGCCCATGAGCTTAGCCAATACCAGCAGTAGATCCCACGAGGTGGAGGTTCTCGCTCCGGAAGGGATAAGGAGATCAAGGCTTTGAAAAGCACCACCACCTTCTCCTGCGCCATCGACTGCTTCCCGCCCGTGCCTGTAAGCAGAGATGGCTGCCAGTGCACCTTAAGGGCTTGTCGGATCAAGCCCTTGCTGAGAAAGGGACCACAGGTAGTCCAGAGTGCTTCAGCTAAGGAACAGGAGGAAGGTGCAGGCCCTGCCCTGACACCAAATGGAGAATCTCTTCCATTTGAAGGCGTAGCATTTTCTGGTCGACTTATGGGACGCCTCAATGGCGTTGAGGATCTCATCGGAAAGACCAAAGGCCTGGAACTCTAGCCGCTCAGGAACCAGGCCGTCAGGGTGCAGGATTGAAGGTCCGGATGGAATACCTTTCCTGATTGACTGAGATCAGGTCCGGGCGGCTGGAAGCCGCCTGGAGCCTGGAGCTGAGACTGAGGAGATCTGGATACCAGAACTGGCAGGGCCAGTCTGGGGCTACCAGAATCACATGCCTGTCCTCCTTGCCTTGAGAAGCACCTTGTGGATCAAGGGAAATGGGAGAAAGGCGTAGAACAGGCCTGGGGTCCATGGCCTCGAGAAGGCATCCCCCTGCAGCGAGCCCTGCTGAGGGGGGCAGGCATGAAACAGTCTCAGCTTCGCATTCTCCCTGGAGGCAAACATGTCCACCTGAGGCGTGCCCCAGTGGGAGAACAGATCTTGTACTACCTCCGGCAGGAGAGACCACTCGTGAGACACGGCTCCTATCCGGCTTAGCGCATCGGCCAGGGTGTTGGAGGCTCCTGCTACGTGAATGGTGAGGAGATCCGCCTCCAGGCTGTGTACGAGTGACCAAATGTGGAGAGCTTCCCTGCACAGAGGCATGGAGCGTGTCCTGCCCTGGCGGTTTAGGTAGTACATGGTCGTGGTATTGTCCGTCTGGACCTGAACCACTTGACCCCGTAGAAATGGAGCGAAGGCGGTGAGGGCTAGACGAACCGCTTGAAGCTCCAGCAGGTTGATATGGCATCAGGACTCCTGAGGGGACCAGAGGCCATGCGCTCTGTGCTCCCCCAGATGGGCACCCCAACCCATCAGAGAGGCATTGGTCGATAGAGAGACGGTCGGCTCGGGGCGGACAAATGGGATGCCCTCCTGCAGATGTGCTGGAATGGTCCACCACTGGAGAGCGTTCCACAACCCCTGGGTCACTGTCACTAGCTGATCCAGCAGATCAAAGTGCTGTGATCATTGGATGGCCAGCCCCCATTGAAGGGGACGCATGTACCAGTGGGCCCAACGGACCACGCTGGTGCAGACCGCCATGAGGCCCAGGAGGCACAGGAAGTCCCGGGTAGGGTGTGATTGCCCAACCTGAAACGACTGGACAGAGGAGGAAAGAACCTCGGCCCTGTCCGCCGGGAGCCATGCTCTGGCTCATAGAGAGTCGAGCTCTGCCCCGATGAATTGTATCACCTGCTTTGGCACGAGTTCCGACTTGGCCTCATTGATGAGGAGGCCAACCTGAGAGCAAACCTGGAGAGCCAGATCTCTGGACCCGCTCCACCTCCGCTCTGGAGGGGGCTGCAATCAGCCAGTCATCCAGGTAGGGGTACACCCGGACCCTTCGGTGCTGCAGAAATGCTGTCACCACCGCCATGCATTTGGTGAAGACCCTGGGAGCTGTGGAGGCCGGGCGGGCATGGCCCGAACTGTAGAAGGATCCTTCCGCCTGAAGCAAAGGAATCTCTGGTGGATGGACGGATTGGGACGTGAAAGAACGCGTCCTGAAGATCCGGAGAACAGAACCAGATGCCTCGTCCCAAGGATGGTATTATCTGAGCCAGAGTGACCATCCTGAAGGTCCGAGACCTTAGGAACTTGTTCAGGTCATGCAGGTCGAGAATGGGGCGCCAGCCTCCCCAGTCCGTTTTGGGACCAGGAAGTACCTGGACACAAACCCTGGGACTGGAGGAGGATCCGCCACCTTCCTGATCACCTCTCTTTCGAGGAACAGGGCAATATTGGCTCGGCAAGCCGACAATGAGGCTGCGGCTCGGAAGGGCAGGGCCTGCTCGAACTCCAGGGGCAGGCCCTTTTCTACCACCTCCAAAACCCAACGGTCCATGGCGATAATGGACCAAGCGGAAAGGAAGTGGCGGAGCCGTCCCCCCACGGGGAGAACCCAGGGGGGAATGACGAGGCTGGGGGGCGACACCCCTCGACGCGTCACTGGGCAGGCTTAGAGGAGGGACCGGCCGAGGGACCTCCTGGGCCTTTACCTCCCTGCTTCCTGTTGGAGGAAACCGCAGGCTTGGGTTTGGGATGCCAAGCGCAAGCCTGCTGGCCCTGGTGCTGGTGCTGTAGGGCCGGACGTGCCGCAGGTGCAGAAGGACGAAAGGACTTGTGTTGCTGCTGTCGGCGGCCTTTGTCCCTCTGGGCGGAGGTGACCAAGTCCAGAGTGGCACTGGACTTTTCGATCCGCTGGAGGTGACCTTCCACTCCAGTGGCGAAGAGGTCGGTCCCCAAGAAGGGGACATCTGCCAGTTTGTGCTGGGTATCCGCCGTGAAGGTGGATATCCTCAGCCATGCTCTGCGGTGCATGGCCACCGCGGCCGCAACCGATCTGGCACAGGAGTCCCGATGTCCAGAGCCGTTTGGAGCTGCGGCTTAGCCACTGCCCTACCCTGGTCCCATACCTGCCGGACTGTGGTCTGCAGGTCGGCCGGGAGATGAGGGATCACCTCATCCAGGGAGCCCATGAGGGCGTGGGAGAAGTGTACCATCAGCACGGCCGAGCTGGCCTGGCGGAGGCCAAGGGAGGACGCAGCGTACACCTTGCGCCCGGCATAGTCCAGCTTTTTGGACTCCTTGTCGGGGGGCTTGTCCACATCCCTAGCGATCCCGGAACGCCAGAAAACGCTGTCGGTGACCAACCCCTCGGCAGAGGGGTGTTCCGAAAAACCGGGCAAAGAGCCGGTAGGGACCGCATACTTCCTGGCCATCCTGGCCGAAGGCGCAGGACAGGAAGCAGGCCGCTGCCAGAGCTCAAAGGCTGGGCCAACAATGGCTTCAGCCACCGAAAAGGCCTTCATGGGTGAATCCCCTCGGTCCAGTATCTCCATCAGGGGATACTTGGCCCGCTTGGATACGGGCTCGAGCTGCATCCCAGTGGACTCTGAGATGAGCCGAAGCAAACCCATGAAGGACGATGGGCTTTTGTCCATCGACTAGCCCCCACAGGACTCCAGGTCAATGCGCCTGGAGAACAGGGAGGAGGAGGAGGAGGAGTCGTCGGACTCGAGGAGTCCGCGAAGAGCTGCTTGGGGCCTGAGCCACCCTCCACCTGCCGAGGACGGTTGGGAGTGAGGGTGACTGACAACCTGTGGGGCAGGCCCTGACCCGACCGAGAGTCCTTGGTCAGCGGCCCCAATTTCGGTTGTGGAGGTTCCACCACAATCGGTGGGGCAGCTGGTTTCGCTGAACAATCGCCCAGGCTTGGGCACCTTGTTACAGCGAGGGGTTGTTTCGCCGCTTGGTGACAGCCACTTGATGGCCGGGAAGGCGACGGCGCCGGCTTGTTCCTGGACAGAAGTACTGCTGCCACATCAGGTCCTCATAGCTGACGCAACTTTGCGCCAAGCCCTCCTCTTCTGAGGAGGAAGACGAGGACGAGCGGCGCGCCGCTTACTGGTGTCGAGATCGCCGGCGTCGGCGGATCAGCTGACCGAGATGATGTCCGAGACCGAGATCTCGGCATTTCCGAGGACGGGTCTGGGAAGGAGCGGACACCCGCCTTCCCTTGGCTCGAAGCCTTAACCGACCGCGCATCGGAGGCGCAGGCAAGTCTCTGGTCTCCACTGGGGAACCAGTGAAGAAGGGTTGTCGGCTTCACCAGTCGACAGCCCGTCCGACGGGTCGAGAAAATCTCACCGCGCCAACGGGACCTCGCCTGCTGACCTGACGGGACACTGCGGAAACCAGCGGCCTTAGCCGCAACCTCGATCAAGACGAGTGTTGACTGTCCGGGGAAGGGGAACTCTCCCACTCCCACAAACGCTGACGATGGGACTTACCCTTTGAGTCCTTCTTTTTGGACCAAGAGGAATGTCCCGATGGCCCCTCTCCCTTCGTGGAAAGGGACTGGCAAAGCTCCTTGAAAGAAGCTGAATACAAGGTACCCAGAGACAGCGGGATAAATGCCGCGACCCAGGAAGAGGATGATGCGGCCTGTAACGCTTCCTCCTTGAGGGCAATCATCTGCTCGAGTTGCTCAGCCGGGCCAGCCGCCGCGGTAACCACCCAATGGGCCTCCTTCGACTTAACTGTGGAAGCGCTCGGGCGCCCCCAAGCTGTAACCACAGGCAGCGGTCTTTCCAGGACGCCGGGCCGAAAACGACCATAACTCGCAGGCCCGCGGTCATGCTCCCAGGCCGAGGCAGTAGACGCACGGAATGCGGGTCCGCCCCTGACATCTTCTTCCCACAAGGGCACCACCAAATCGGGAGTCGATTTGTCCATCGAGCCGCGAGGGAGAAACTAGTCCAAGTCTTGAAAATTTTAAAATAAGTTTCTGCGAATCAAGAATTAGGATTCAGCCTATACGCAGAGCGCTAAGGAGGGAACCTGAGCTTCCAAGCGGTAAGGAAGATCTGGCGTCATGGAGCAGAGCCGAGAGTTTTACCACCCGAGTGGGTGGGAGGGGCCAGCTTGAAGACCTTCCGGCAAGATTTAAAGTGGCATGGAATCTGCCAGACAGTGTGGATGAACAACATATCCATGTTCCTAGAAAAATACATTAAGTAATATCAGTTTGGTATATGCCCACCTAGTCCATTGAGGAACAGCTGCAAACCCTTTTAAAGTATTTTTGTCATTGTTTTTGTTAATATTCTTCACTGTATAAGGACTGAATAGCTATTTCCCTTAGGTACTGAATAGATCACTTAACATCAATTATCTTACTCCTTGCTGTTCAGACTTTGGGATGGGAAGTGCCTGAATACTGCCGTAGACAGTTAAAGCAGTTGCTGTACATTTAGTACGCAGCCAGAGTCACGGTAATGGACATGACAGTAGGTTAAAAAGTTCAGCAGTAAGGCTCGTCTGCATGCTGGTGTGCCACACCATACTAAATGGATGGTGGGACACTGCATTTTTTTACAGATGCACTTTGAATACAGGAGAGGGAGGTATCACCAAAGTTGGCCTGGTAGTACAGTGGGGTAGCACTACCGCTCGCTACACCAGGGATCCACGTTTGGGAACGGACTTGGATTACTCGGGGACAGCCAAGAAGGGAGGACCAAGCATCCCAAGGACAGCTCCCCTTCCTCACAAAGGGTGGGGGTGGGGATGCTGTGTCCCACTGTTTGACTGCCACCTGGTGGAGGCCAGCTGGGAGCACAGCTGCAGAACGCAGATGGGACAAGAGCCAGCTGCCGGATGTGCATGCGTGTCATTGCACATCTGCACCCTCAGACAGAAAACCAGGAGTGTGAGGAAAAAAACCTGGCCTGTTGTGCCAGCACCCCACCGCAGGCCCCCACATAACTGCCATGGCAGGCCATCCACAACTATCGTGGTCCTGGGTAAGTGGTGGATAACCAGTAAGACCGTAAGGAGGTCGGTGAGGGGCAGTGGGGATGCCACTGGGGGAGAAAAAGCTTAGGGAAAAAAACAAATACGTACTTACTGTAATTGTTGATGTTCCCAAATATCTTTACCACTGATGGGTCTGGGGCCAGAGGCACTAGAACCCCAAGGAAGCAAAGGTTTTGCAGTGAGGGAATCGAACATAGGGTACTAACAGTGCCTGCGCACCTTACGTCGTGCCATGCATGCCTACCAAAAACCGTCACCGGCTCAATCAACATCTCAGTTCTGTTTATGAGGAGGAAAACAAAATGCTGAGAAATAACAGGACTACACAATTTCTAGTCCAAAGAGATAAGGAAGGGGTATACGAGAACAAAACAGAGGGAAGGGATATAGGAGAACAAAACAAACAAAATAAAACTCAAGTATAGTAACCCCTCGCTATAATGAATGACTTGGAAGCCATATCAAACGTTCGTTATAGCAAGTTGTTCGTTAAAGTGAGGGACGACGTTCCGACCACATTTCTGTCAAAGGCTGGTGATTATTTTTGAGCACAGGATGAATCGCAGTAAAGGGTGGGGGGGGGGAGGAGTTTTGTATAGCACTGTGATTTTGATTTACTTTATGATGTTTTATCTTTACAGTATGTGCCTTATTTTATTATGACACTATTTTGTTTTGCTTTTGTTTGTCTTTTAGGCATTCCTGTGAGAACGTGGTACAGTACTGCACTGTAATGTAGCAGGGGATTGGGGGAGCAGGATCACAATGTGGTTAAGCGTTATGATATGAAAGCGGCACTTTCTATGACAGCCTTTGAATGACAGTTTGAAACAGCTACGCTACAAGTCTGCTCCCACCCCCCCAATTGAGGGAAGCACTAATGACTATTGATGACAGGCAGACTATCCAGATGTGAGAGCACATGGTCAGGAAGTCAAAGGACTTGTTGCTGTACTGTACTTTTACTTTTTTTGGGGGGTTTTATATTGGGGCTTATCCTGCGCATTCTGTGACCTGTGCATTCTGCGCATGCTGTGAATCGGCAGACAGAACAGCATTCTTATGCAGTGTTTTTTGACAATTAACATGTGGCGGCTTTTTGTGCAGACGAAAAAATGGGAAAAACGTATTTTGGGTCAGGAACCATGACACACATTCGTTATAACCAATCTTTCATTATTACAAGGTTCATTATAGCGCGAGAGGTTACTCTACCACCTCAGAATAAGTACAGGGCACACTAGGTGGTACAAGAGTAGCTGAGTGTGTAGAACCAGAGCCTCACAGCACTAGCCAGACAAGTGGATAGTGGCATACAAAATAAGGGCAGCAGCCCTGGGCATATGGCTTTGGCAAAGAAACATAATGGTGATGTCCAGAATGGGACCCCATGTAAATCAGATGGCACAAGTGCCTAAGGAGAAGTTACACAGACTCCTGGGAAAAGAGGAGCAACTCCATGCTATCCAGAGATAGTTGACACAGAAGTTGGTTATATCCCTCTTCTTACATCCAGGATGAAGAAAGGGGGAACTTAATCCATCTGGAGTTGCCAGGCTAGACAGCCTAAGGAGTCAAGACATGAAAATTACGTACCTACCGTAATTCTTGATCTTCTTGGTCGAGTCTCCACCACTCATTCACACTATTGGGATCTGCGCCAGAGGTACTAGGACCCATCGGGAGCAAACTTTTTGCTGGGGAGTCGACGCCAGAGATGGCGCTCACGGAACGGCGCTGGCAGTTCTCAGCTCGCGGGCACGACTATCTCAAGGCCGATTCCCAAATCACCTCAGTACCTTTTACCAAGGAGGTGCAGCGTAATTCAACCTAGAAAGGTAGCTTATCCTAAAAACCGACATAAGATAGTCCGGACGACCTGCAAGAAGGGTCAACAAAGAAGTCTTCAAGGCCTAAAGATTTGAGGGAGGAAGACCAACAAGAGAGGTGAGCTCGGGGATGGAGGGAGGGAGGGATGAGTGGTGAGACTCGCCCAAGAAGATCAAGAATTACGGTAGGTACGTAATTTTCATATCTTCCTGGACATAAGTCTCCACCACTCATTCACACTATTGGGAGAGTACCGAGCTAATAATCCCCAGAGAGGGCGGCAGGAGAAACCAAGAGCTCACGTTTCCTAAGACAGGAGTCCATTAAGGATGGCTCTGCCAAAAGAAGAATGTAGTCTGGCATGGACATCGAGTGCATAATGTTTGACGAAGTATGCACTGAGTCTAGGTGGCTGCATTGCAGAGTGTCTGCACGGGAACTGCCATGGATTCCATTAGGATGTCACGCTACCTGGTAGAGTGAGCGTAACTCTACCTTCCAACTTAACCTGCGCCTATGGAATAGCAGTGACGAAGGCACGCCACTAGCCATGCTGAGATACATCTAATAGCAACAGGCTGACCCAGCCTGGCCTCACTGAAGGAAACGAACAGTTGCTGAGCTTTACGTAAAATCCTTGGTTCTATCTAAGTAGAAACGCAAGGCCCTCTTAACATCCAGAGAATGAAGAGAGCGCTCCCTCTCATTTTGGAAGTCCGCAAAATAAAGGGAAGGACCAAAGGTTGGTTAAGATGAAATTCTGACACAACCTTAGGAAGAAATTTAGATGAGTACGAGGACTACTTTGTCCTTATGGAACACAGTATACGGAGGGTCTGTGACCAGGGCATGTATCTCAGAGACCCTCACGGGCTGAGGTAATGGTCACTAGGAAGGCAGTCTTCCAGGTGAGGAACTTTAGTTCTACAGGTAGCTAGAGGCTCAAAAGGTTTCGAGTGAGCATGTCTAGCACAAGATTAATGTCCCAGGCTGCAACAGGACGCCTTGTAGGAGGTCTGGGTGCAGAATGCCCTTAAGAAATCTCTTAACCATAGGTAACTGAGCCAGTGAAAGGGAGAAACCGCTCATGATACGCTGAAATGGCACTAAGGTGAACCTTAAACTGTAGGGTACTGAAGACCTGAATTTGAGAGGTCCAAAAGGTACTCTAAAACTTTATCTGGAGGACAGGAAGAAGGATTCAAAGAGGACTTTGCACACCAGAGGAAAAACCTCCACTTAGCCGTGTGTTTTTCTGAGTGGCTGGCTCACACAGCCAGAAGGATATCAGAAACTCTACGAGACATGGAACCGATTTACTTCTACCTCTTCAGGAGCCAAGTGTGAAAGTGAAGAGATCTCAGATTGGGATGGACCACCGGTCCCTGAGTTAAAAGGTTCATCTGCAGGGGGAGTGGTCTCGGAGGAACTGCCAACATACTGTTGAGAAGTGGAAACCACAGTTGTCGAGGCCAAAAGGGAGCAATGAGAATCATCTCGTCTCCCTGAGACTCGAACTTGAGGAGTACTCTCTGAATTAGAGGAAGAGGCGGAAAGGCGGAAAGAAAACGTTTTGTCCACCGCAGCCTGAACGCATCCTGACAAAAAATGCCAGGCCCTGGATTTCTGGAGCAGAAGAGAGGCAGTTTTGCACTGAGTGGCAACGCAAAAAGGTCCAGGTCCGGAGTTCCCCACTCTTCGAATAAAGACTGAACTATGGTTGAGTCGAGAGACCACTCGTGAGGATCTGCCTCTGTTCTGCTGAGACGATCTGCCAAGTCGTTTTGCACACCTGGCAGGTAGATTGCTTGAATTAGAGCCTTGTGCTCCAAGCACCATTCCCAGATCCTCATTGCTTCTCTGCATAAGGGTAAGAATGAGCACCGCCCTGCTTGTTGATGTAATACATCACTGCTTTGTTGTCCGCTTGGAGGAGAATATTCTAGACAGAGAATGTCCTTCAAAGCTCGGACCGCATAAAGGACGGCTCTCATTTCTAGGACATTTATGTGAAGCTGGGACTCGACTTGAGTCCACACACCTGAGTGTGAGAGTCTCGACAATGAGCTCCCCACCCCATCAGTGAGGCATCTGGGTAATGGAGATCTGATGGTCCAGAGGGGCAAAGGGTATCCTTGCAGGAGATTGTCCTCTTGAGACCACCAGGTGAGAGACCCTTTAAGGGTTCTGTCACCTTGATGAGATAGGATCATGGGTGAGTGGTTGGAGACCACTGAGTACTGAGCATCCACTGAGTGGTTCTCATGCAGACGAGCCAGAGGTACAGTGAACACTGAGGATGCCATGAGGCCCAGCATCCATTGCATCGAGAGCGCTGTAACTGACCTGTTTTCTCCGATGTAACGGGCCATCTGAAGGATATCGCTCCTCCTGTCCTCTGGAAGAAAAGCCTTCGCACAGGATGTGTCCAGAAGGGTCCCTATGAAAAGGAGCCTTTGGGAAGGCTGCAGCTGCGATTTCTTGAGGTTTAGCAGGACTCCCATGGACGTAAGGAGGCGAGAGGCCGTATCTACGGCATCCAGAGTCCCTTGCCTGGAAGGACTTGCAGAAGCCAATCGTCCAGATAAGGAACACCTGTATTCGAAGTTTTCTGAGGTGCGCCAGAGAACTGCACAACACTTTGTAAAACTCATAGCGCCGAGGATAGCCCAAAAGGCAGGACTCTGAACTGATAATGTTGTCCCAGAGCCACAAACCTCAGGAATTTGTGATGCCTCGGTGAATGGGAATGTGCTGGTAAGCATCCTGCATGTCTAGGAGGCTAACCAGTCGTGCTGATGAAGCAAGGGTAACAGGGTTCCTAGAGAAATCATTCTGAATTTCTCCTTGGGGAGAAACTTGTTTAGCTTTGAGATCTAGAATGGGCGATTCCCCAGACTTTTTGGAACCAGAAAGTAATGAGAGAACCCTGTATTTCGCTGATGCAGCGGCACAAGTTCTACTGCCCTGTTGCTTAGAAGGCCCTGAATCTCGGCGGTGAGAAGGTCTGACTGAGGGGCAGACAGTCTGGGCTGCCGTTTGGGAGGACGAACCGGAGGGGTTTCCACAAAACTGAGTGAGTACCCCTCGCGGATTATCCGAAGGACCCATTTGTCTGAAGGGTAATGCCATTACTTGTTGTTGCGCATCATTGGTGAAGCCTGAAGTGTGCAGCCAGGAATGGCGGCGGGTGCAAATACCAGCAGCCGCTGAACGGGAAGCGGAGTCGAAAGCGTCCATGGCTGCTTTAACCTGTTGGTTGTTAGATTCAATACCTCTGGTAATGGTTTGAAGAAGCTCTGGTTTTGAATCCAACTCCAGAAGCGCTTCAACCATTTGCTTGAGAGAGTGCCACAGGATATACTCGTATGAGAAAATAGCCTTGGTAACTGGCACACGATACTAGGGTAGAAGCGCAAAGACTTCTTACCTAAGGTGTCTATCTTACGGATTCCTTGTTAATAGGTCAAGCTGTAGTGGTTTGAGGAAGGACGACCTTATCATTCTCTGCCAGGACTACAATAGGGATCCGCAAGGCCTGAGATGCCAAAATGGGACGATCCTTGGGGGCTGAATATTTTCTATCAATGGATTTAGCCACCGATGAAGAGAGAGCAGGATTATTCCATACCATTTGAGACAGTGTCTCAAAGGAAGGCTGAATCGGAGGAGTCAAATCCGTAGGGATCTCCGAGGCATGAAGATATTGGAGTCTTAACAATTTCCCAGGATCGATGTCCGTAGTCTGGAGAGAAAGTGTGGAAATCATATTCTTCAGCAGAGACTTAAATGACAGGTCCTCGACCACAGGATCTGCAGCAGTAAAAGATCCTGCTTCGTCCACCTCATCGCCCAGCCGAAGCGCTGGGTCAGGCTCAACGTCATCTCCTGACAGTCCAGGAGGGACTGTATGGACAGGAAAGGGATGAAATGCAGAAGATGAAGGAGGAAACGAGAGAAAAGGGGAGTCCCCAAGGGCCCCCGGCGCCAAGGAGGCACATGGCGCCGAGAACGACGCCGAGGAACCACGCGGTGCCGAGGACGGCAGCGCTGTGCCGCACGGCGCCGAGGACAACACCGAGCGGCCCAATGGCGCCGCGGACGACGCCGAGAAGCCGCATGGCGCCGCGCACGACGCCGAGAAGCCGCACGGGCGCCGCACGATGCCGAGAGGCGCACGCGCCGCGCGATGCCGAGAAACCACAAGGTACCACGCGTGACGCCGGAAGCCGCAGACGGCACGGGCGACGCCGAGGACGGGCGCCACAGGCCACATGGTGCCAAGGCACCCCAGAGATCAAAACAGGTTTTGAAGGAAAAAGAGCAGGAGATAAGGGCATCGTGTGGCCCCCTGCGCCGAAGCCATGTGAGGGGGGGGAGACACCTAAGCACGGAGTCGGCGGCACCGAAGAAGGTGCTGCGCGACCAGGAAAATCCAACCACCCTACCTGGTCGCTCAGAAAGCCCGAAGGCCCACGAGTGACTGAGCCAGGTAGCCGAACCAACCTCCGAGCCCATTGCTCCATAAGAGCGGCCCACTGATGAAACTGCTCATCTGAAGACCTACCAGCGGGCGGGGTAGGACTCCAATGTCGAAGACATCGGCTACCAGAAGCCGCTGTTGGCGGCTCCAAAGGAGGAGACCGCAACCAGCCCCGATAGCAGAATGTCTACGCAGACTTATCAGAGGGCTAACCTCGTGGATGCCTTCTTTTAGACCCGTGGTCAAGAAGAGCTCGAGGTCAACAGTGCCGAGAATGCACATCGCTTGGCTTTACGCTGCTGGGACCACCCATCCCCAGGCATTGACTGACCGCTGTCAGACCCCTTCCGGAGAAGGCGCGGACCGGACCCAGCCCCACTGACTGAACAGTTCTACGCGAAGTCTCCCCACCGCCACCTGACCTGCTCATGGTCGATCTGCCAGTGTAGGCTGAGACTTCTTTATCGTTTTATTTAAAAATAAGAATAACTTAAGCGATACTGTATCGAGATAATACTACAAAATAATAAAACTGAAAACTATGCCTGTTAGTTTGAAGTTTGACCGACAGCTTATCGCCGCTCACTGAAGTGCACCCGACGGGCGGAAAAAGGAACTGAGGTAGTTGAGAGTCGACCCGAGATAGCTACCGTCGCTTGAGCTAGGGCTCACGCGCCATTCCTCGCGGCGCCATCTCTGGCGTTGACTCCCCAGCAAAAAGTTTGCTCCCGATGGGTCCTAGTGCCTCCGGTGCAGATCCCAATAGTGTGAATGAGTGGTGGAGACTTATGTCCAGGAAGATCTGCTTATCGCCCCAGACATACTTAAGGGTAGGGGGCTAAGTCCCAAACACATAAGAGGAACTGGGATACCTGCCAAAAAAGTATGACAGAGAAATGCAGCATAAACCACAGGAATATACCGTGTGTAAGAACTAGTGCAGCTGATCCAACAGGGGCATAACACCTACCACATGAAGTGAACTACCAAGTGTGATTAGAGTAAATATTGCTCACAAGCACAGGTTGCATTTAGCAACTAGTAGGGATATACCCACAAGGGGGGAAATAGCCCAGGCAGGGAGAAGGACAAAAAAAAAAGGGGACTCACTTTTTTGTTAGTGATATGAGAGTGTAAGACCCTCAGTGCAGTTTTTGTGCATGCCAGTACAAGTAAGGTGAGCTGCCCAGAGACCCTGGCTCTGAGTGGGGGATGGTGGGCGGGGTGTGGTAATTAACAGGTGAAAATAATTCTGCAAGATCAACAATTATGGTTTAAGTACGTAATTTTCATATCTTCCAGAAATCAATCTTCACCGACAATCCACCACTGGCTGCACTGTAACATCGGGAGCCAGGGAGGCTCTTTGCAGCATTGTTTGAACTTTGGGACTGCTTCTTGGTAGCAGCTGAAAGTTTGGACTCAACCCCTATGCAGAACAATCAGGAGTTTGCTGAGCTCCGAGGGTGAGCCACAACTGTCTCTGTTTTCCAGGTAGTTTTTGAATGGAGCTGCACTCCTTTTGCATTCCAACTTTCTAACAACAGCTGTGGTGTAACATTGGGAGCCAAGGAGGCTCTCCGCTGCATTGTTTGAACTTTGGGACTGCTTGCTGGCTACAGCGGAGCTTGAAGGATCTTCCAGGTAGCAACTTGCTGAGCTCTGATGGTGGGACTATAACTGTCCCTGTGTTCTGGGAGGCTTTTTCATTGGCCCCTGTGCTTTTACTGGGATCATCAGATGTTTGGGGGGAGGGTCTGCTGGGGAGGATAAAACGCAGCATACCTAATGTGTCCCAAATGTTCATGTCCCACTGAGTGAGTGTAGGAGTGGAACAAGTATAAGGTTGGTGTCTTACGCGTCGGCAGGTGTCAGCAGAGGAAGCGGAGGACCCTGTTGGCAGCTAAGGTAAGTGCCTGTTGTCTGAAGTTGTTGCACTCACCAATGGGCTACAGGTAAGGGAAGGCCACAAATTAATTAATATTGTTAAAGCTTTACCGTGTTAACTGTGTAAATGTTTTAAAGTAACAAAGTGATGTAGTGAGAGTCAGCCCAACCTTGTACTTGTCCTTGGAGCGGTCCTGTTAACTACTGTTGAAGCTCACACTACAAGGGAGTTAGGAGAGTTAGAGTCACACAAAAATTGGGAAATAGGTGGAAAATTCTAGGGCAGGAGTACAAAAAGGTTTTAAGTAAGCAAAAATACAAGCAGACAGGGTAGTAAGTAGGTATGCTGAAAGTGGTGTGCTGCAGTGGTTGTGGGGTGGCAGTTTTCAGGGAGAATTTCTGGCGACTGCAGTGCTGCCCGTCAGCAAGCACCCCTCTGGGCTGAAGAAGGAGGTTGCTAGACTCCAGGCTGAGCTGGTGGGGATTTGGGGGGCCTTCTGCCCCATCCAGGGACCACCAGGTCTGCCACCAGAGGCCCATCCCCGAAACGGTACCACTACATAATTCTTACGCTGCTCTGGTGGAGCAAGACTATCCCATGGAAGCACCCGTGGTAGTGACCAGGGATGGTGTAGTGGTCCTCCCAGTGGAGTCCTGGGGAGTGGCAGAGAAATAAAATTGCATACCTACCGTAATTATGATCTGTCTATCTAAACCATTCATCACATATGGGTACTCGGCCAGAGGTCAAGACCCCGGGAGGCTTTATTTTTTTGGTAAATTGGGCCGGTAGCGACTCTGGCGCGCCGCCCTTGAGGCCGACGCTCTACATGGTGCTCAGCGGGTTGGCCGTTAGGGTGCCTCGACCCGCCTGCCTGCCAGTTCTGAGTCGCCGGAGAGGTGAGGAAAAGATAGCTTGGGGACAAGAGAGTCCAAGGGACAGAAAAAGGAAAAGATATAAAAATCAAAAGGAGAAATAAACGACTGAGAGGACAGAGCAACAGAGAAATGAATAGCTAGGGAAATTGGGAAGGGGGCCCCAATCTGTGGAAAACAGAAAAGGGTGGGAGTTAGGGAAGGGTAGGGAATTTTTGAGATATAAAGGTTTGACATGAGAGGGGGAACAGAATGCCAGAACATGCTGGATTCTGTCCTGTCTCTAGATTGTATAGGAACTGCAAAGAGTAGCCAAGAGGCTTGATTACCAGAATTCAAGGCACAGAATCACTGGCAAAGAAACTCCTTCATGGCAGAAAAATGGATATTCTTAGAGGACAGGGACAGAGGTTCTGTCCTCTCTCACATGTAACAACAAGAATTTTTAGTAGGGATAAATGAGCTTTAAGACATGTCCAAAGGACAAGAAAACTGAAATTTGAAAAGAGATAAAAAGGAGGTGAGGATGGAGGGCAAATGCCCTCTCCCACTCCAAAGGAGTGGAGCCAGGGCACTGAAGAGGGAGTGCCGCCCCATCCTGACCACTCTCCCCCCAGACACACCATCCCACCATGTGCCCCAGATTACCCCCCCCCCGACAAAGACAGGGGAGGGAGGCAAGGAAAGGCACAGAGAGGGAAGGGGATCCAGAGACTGAGGCCCCAGGGGAATGGCGGGTAGGGCTGTGATGAATGGTGAAGATACACAGAAAGATCATAATTACGGTAGGTATGTAATTTTCATATCTTATCTGTGTCAGTCTTCACCATTCATCACATATGGGTCAGTGCTGAGTCCCTCCGAAGGGGGCTTTCAAAACCCTAAAAGACAAAGTCCCTTAGCTCTCAGTGGGTGACACACTAAGAGGGAGAACCTTCTGGGCCTGGAAAGGCCCGAGAGTGGGGAGAGTGAGACGGAGACCCCACAGAGGGGGAAGGAAGTTGCCCCGACAAACGCCGCCTCACCCTCCGGGAAAACAGGTCCTCTGGTGCATGGAGTTAACCACCCTACGCCTGGCCAAGGGTGACAACCGGGAAAGACATAGCCATGCCGACCGCCTAGTGCAGATCACTGTCCCTACGACCCTGGTAGCTACCTCATTGGCGTCATACGACATGCTTGCTTGGTGCCTTGCTAGCTCTAGGTCATGTGCAGAGAGAGCAATGGCTTGTCTGGTTTGGCCCGTGTCAGGCAAAGAGGCTAGGAGCTGACCAAGCCTGGACCACAAGAACCTATCACAGGCTCCATAGTGGGCCTGATGTGCAGAAATAGACAGCAGCAACCATGCAGAGTAGAAAGTCCTCCTACCCCATAAGTCAAAATCCAAGGAATCTTGATCTGGGGGCCGGTCACGGTGAAGGGTGTGAAGCCCATCGGGAGTGTCCAGCTGCATCAATCCTGACTCAGGATGAGGCATGGAACCTGGAGACTCCGGGGGGCACAATACCGCTGGCAGAGATCCCTAGGGGCGGGGACTCCGGAGAAGGGTCTCTGCCAGGAACGCAACAACGCCTCCCTAAAGGGAACAGTCCGGGGGGGGCACTACAAGGGTGTCCTCACTGAAGTCGCCCAAAAAGGCGTGCGTCGAATGCTCCAGATTGCTCTGAGTGGCAGGAGAGAGATGCAAGTCCTCCAACATCCTCACGAGGAATCGCTGATACTCTGTGAGATCAGCGGCTGGGGAGATGTGGACAGAAGGCTCCTCTCCCCCAGAAGAGGGGGATGAGGAGTTAGAGGACCTCAACTGTTCAGAGGGTGGCTGCTAGGGGGAGGTTGAAAAACCTGTCTGTCCACTGCCCTGACGTAAGCAGGAAAGCAAGCAACCACAGCTCTAAACTGCTCCCAGGAGAGAGGCTCGCTAAGACCAAGGATGCCTGGGAGTGCAGGAGAGTGCGGAAGAGGGATGGGGACAGAGCCGAGAAGAGAAGTCGACTGACCTCCACCTGGGCTAGGGAGCGGACCAGGAGCGCCAGAAGATGAAGGTGCTCCGGAAGACTCCACAACCGACAGCTGAACAACCATTTCGGAACTGCCTTGGCTGTGGCCAGAAGAATCCCCACTGTGAGGCGACCGGGGCCATATAGGTCCAGAAGGACGGTCCCCTACCTCAAAAGAACGGGGCTCTCTCAAAGAAAGCGAAGGGGAAGAGCTGAGATCCGCACTGCGGCTTCTTCCAGAGCCCAGATGGACCCCCGAAAAAGGCCTCCATGCAGACCCCATGCCCCTCAACCCCTCAGAATTCGAGAGTGCCCTCCTCCTCCTCGAGATGGTCAGCCTAGGTAACTGAAAGCCCTGGTCAGCACCTGAAGGAGCTATCCAAGGCACAGTACCCTCCCCTCTCGTAGGGGCTCTGATCAGCCCCAAAGTTGGGTGATCCAGGCACACCACATGAGGGGGTACCACCGCTGAGGGGTCAGCGAATCCTCCAAGGCCGGGCTGCAGTGCAATGGTGGCATGCACCACTGCCCGCTGGTCAGCGCCCCGACCCCAGCCTCGGAAGTCGCCGGCTGCTCCTCAGAGGGGGGCTGACTCTGGTCTGTCGAAGACACCACTAGGCTACCCACACTAGCAGCTAGCTCCAAGGAGCCAGACTGCTCATCTGACTCACAGCCCGACTCCTCCTTCGAAGAAGTGGAGGCCTAGGCCCTGTGCCAAACCATAGGTGGGCGCCTTTCGCCATCCTAACCAAACAGGGTGCCAGAAATGGAGACCGCACCCGAGTCGGTGCCAGTGCCCTCCGCAGCACCGTGAATGGCAGCCGAAGAAGACACGGCTCCAGCACGAACAGCAGCCTTGGAGTTGGAACCTGCCACAGCGCCGTCACGCCCCACGGTGCTGCAAGCCGCGCCATGGGCAGAGACGGCACCGACGACAGCTCCAACGGTGCTTTTGGTGCTGCGGACGCTCAGGCCAGAAAACCATAGCACCGACCGCCCACGCGCCGCTGAATGGCGCAGAGCAGAAGCAGCGCCGACGTACAGCTCCTATAGCACTTTCTGAACTCCCCATGGCGCCGTGCCCCTGTTCGGCGCCGCAAACGGCTCCAGAACTGGACACAGTACCGTGTTCAACCTCAACGCTGCAGACAGCGCCGAGGCAAGGAGAAGAAAAGGATGGCGCCGCTAGCAGTATCGGTGCCGCAAACCGCGCCGACAGCAGCCACGGCGCTGACAACTCCGCCAGGGCCCACGGCGCCACGAAAGGTGCCGAGGCCCGAAACGGCGCCGACTCGGGCCTTGCGAACCGCGGATCCGACACGGGGAGCCTTTGCCCTGAAGGCGATTGCCATGGCAGTGCCTCCCGCCCCCGAAGGGAACGGACTGGGCCTCCTGCATCGTGGGAGGAGCCTCGGCCATGGCTAGGGTACTAGAAGCCGAGGCTCCCTCCTCCTCGGTCCATACAGAACCGGGAAGGGACCCAGAGGAAAGGCCAAGAGAGCGTAGCTTGGCCCAATGAGTGTGCACTTGACCCCCGGAAGTTGGCGGAGCTTGCCCCACTTTCCACACGCGCTGTTCGATGACCTGGCGGTCCATGGAGAAGCAGGCATCGCACGAATCCATGTCGTGAAGCGGGCCAAGACACGAAAGGCAACGGTTATGCTGGTCAGTGACGAAAAATTTTTGGCCACATGGGCACCGTCGCATGGGGGGCCGACCCGTCTTCGAAGTCTTCTTGCCCTCCGACCTAGACATGACCTTCAGAAAGAAATACAAACAAGACTCAACATCGCTGGAAAATAGTTAATGGAAGGGTCTTACTGGCAACATCGAGTGGCTAGCAGAACCGGCAGGAGGAACCAACGGACTTGTCGAAAAATTTCTGAAAAACGCGAATGAACTATGAAGTAGACCCGAACTCAAGCTGAGAGGAAGCTTCCCACGAGGTGACCTCAACAGTGGGAGACGAAGAACTGGCAGGCAGGCGGAGTCGATGGCGCCAAACGGCCAATCCGCGAGCACTACGTAGAACGCCGGCCCCGACGCGATGGGCGCCGAGTGCACCGCCCAATTTTATGGAAAAAATCTGCTGGTCCTGACCCTCTACTGGCAACGTATTTGTGATGAATGGTGAAGACTGACACAGATACGATCACAAGAGGAAGAAGCAGCTCCTAGTGGGGGACCCCATTGTGAGGGGTATAGAATTGTGGGCAAGGAGGAAGGTTAAGTGCCTTCCCGGTGCCACTTCTTGGAGGGATGGGAAGCAGATCATGAGGATCGCTAGTGCAGCAGGACGGGAGGGAGAGCTGGATGTCACTGTCCACCTTGGGACTAATGACCTGGCCAAAGATGAGGTTAAGATAATGCAGGAGGAGTTCAAGGAGCTGGGGATGAATCTTAGGCAGGTAACACACTCAGTGGTCTTTTCTGAGGTGTTGCTGGTCTATGATGGGGTGGGGGGGAGAGAGATAGGGTAATCTGCACCAGGAGCTTCAACCAATGGTTAAAGGAGTGGTGCAGAAAGGAGGGATTTGGCTTCACTGGGGACTGGGGTCTCACGTGAAGGGATACAGGCCTAAACAGGGAACATGGACTGCATCTATCCAGGAGGGGAACCACAGTCCTCAGTGAGCAGTTTAAATGTTACGTCAGTCAGCATTTAAACTTGCAGAAGGGGGTGGAGGAAGGAAGCAGGGAGACACCTCCCACCCCCCCTCTGCAAGATGAAGTAGTTAGTAGGGATTACCCTAAGGTAGGGAAATCCCATACGGTACCTAATAATGAGAAATACAAAATGGTAGAAATGAAGAGAGATGGGAATGAGGTCAGAGGGGGTAAGGAGAGAAGGCTAAAGGGAATGGGGAGATGACAAGCAGGGTGGCAGCAGAATCTGGAAGGCCATGTGTGCAAATCCTCGAAGTCGGGGAAATAAAATCCTGGACCTACCAACATATAGTAGGTGTGATTATTAGGGAGCAGTTTCCTGGTTTGATAATGGTGGTGGTGGTGGGGGGAGTTCAACTGTACCATGGATCTGAAGCAAGATTATTCTGGTAACAGATGTCGGACTAATAGGGAAATAGTTGGTTGGTCTGTTGGCCCTGGATCTTATAGCTAGCTGGCGGGCAGCTAATCCAGGAGTGAAAGAGTACACTTTCTATTCCAGCCCGCATGGCTCATGGTCCTGTTTGGATTATATCTTTCTCCCAAGCGCTTTGTATGGCAGGGTGGTGTGAGTTTTACATAGTCCGATTTACATCTTGGACCATTCCATGGTGCAACTGGGGAGTTGTAAAGTCAACTGAGGGGATGTGAAGTCTCGCGGAGTGGATGGAGATTTCCTACCTACTTAATGGTTAAGGAAGATTTTAGGAAATATCTAAAAACTCAGTGGGAAACATTTATTGTGATGAATAGGGGGTCAGAGGGTTCTCAGGGAATTTTTATGGGAAGCTGGGAATGCATTTATGAGGGGGCCATCATTAGCAATACAACTAAGATTTAGAGGGAAAGGTGGGTCGGAATAAATAAGTTAGAACAGACAGTTATAGACCTGGAACGTAAGGTTATAGAAGAGGAGAGAAGGATAGGAGGAAACTGAGGGTTGCCAGGGATTCTCTGAAAGTACAGTTACATAAGAACTTACCTTAACAGTAGATCTTTGAGAGGAGCTCTTGTAGTAGGCAACACCGTTAGGACTAAGCCGCCAGAACCACACGGTGAATTTCTAGCTAGCAGTATACAATTGGGGGAGGAATGCCCCATGACATCGGGATGCTGATGTCCTAGTATAAAGGGGGTGGTCCCCCATACCCATCTCAGTTCCCCTCGTTTGAGACCCAGAAAAAAGGTCCAACAGGAGAAAAGGAGGACTCCTGGGGCGTAGAGAGGCCGAGATGGAAAGACAGAACTGTACTATCTTACTTCGAGGGGGCTCTTGCAGTAGGCAACACTGTTAGGATGGATTCCCAAGCAGTACCTGAAGGGGAAAAACCCATGGAGAAAGAGAGAGGGCTGCAAAAAGTAGAAAGGGCAAAGAAATGCCCAAGCGCATCCTCGGTCAAAGGCTGATCTCCAGAAAAAGGCGGGTGTCAGGGAAAGGACACCAAAGGAAAAAACATCAACCCCAGAAACGGAGCGGGAGCCCAAAGGCCACCAAACATACCGGCTCGCCTTCGATGAAGGACAGCACCCTCTCTAGGACTCTGAGAAAAACAGAACCACAGACGAACAGGACCATGTCCAGGGAAAATAGTCCAACATCAGACCTCTTCCAGAACCGGAAGAGACAATCATAACCAACTAAAAAAGCCCTTCCTTGAACCCTAAAGAGAGTTGAGGGGGAGAAAGAAAGTACAGTCACGTAAGAACTTACCGTAACAGTAGATCTTCGAGAACAGCTCTTGCAGCAGGTTACACCATTAGGACGGAAGCCGCCAGGCGCCAGGACCCCACGGAAAAATTCTAGCTAGCTAACTAGCGGGACCGCCCGACGCCGGTCCCGCCCACGCAGGCGTGAGCTCAAAAGGGGCGGTCCCACGATTCCCCAGTTCTCCCTACTGAGACTTCTTTGCCGCAGGCTGACATCAAAATGGGAGACCTAGGATTCGCCAGAAGACAGAAAGATAACAATTCCTGCTCAGAAAGACTGAGCCATGCTTCTCCAAGGGGAAGGTGGGTGGATAGTTTGCTGCAAGAGCTGTTTCGAAGATCTACTGTTACGGTAAGTTCTTACTTAACTGTACTATCTTACTGAGACACAGCTCTTGCAGCAGGTTACACCATTAGGACTGATTCCCAAGCAGTAACGCCTGTCAGAAAATCCGGAGGAGGAAAATAAAGGATAAAAACCAGGTCCTGAACCTAGGACAGGAGACCCTGAAGCACGGCCAAACCAAAACCAGCCCTTCACCGAGGAGTGTATGTCCAGGCTATAATGCCTGATAAAGGTATGCACAGAACTCCAAGTATGCAGCGCATATAGCAGAAGTGGAAACATTTTTGAGCGCCTGCAAAGGAAGTAGCCACCCTCTAGTGGAATGACCCCGGACTGTACCCGGAGGGGCTTTTGTTTGATACCATAACAGTGAGAAATACACTGGACAAGCCAGCGAGAAAGGGACTGTTTGGATACTGATTGGCCCATCATTCTCAGAGAAGGAAATGAAAAGCTGCTCAGAACTACGAAAGGACTGAGTTCTGTTGAGGTAAAACCTCAGGCTGCGGTGAACATCCAGGGTATGGAGCAGAGCCTCTCCTCTATTAGAGTAGTTCGGGAAGTAGACCGGAAGGTCGATATCCTGGTTCAGAGTGAGTGAAGAAACCACCTTAGGCAAGAATTTAGGGTTCGTCCTCAGGATACTTGTCCCGTGGAAAACTAAATAAGGCTCTTTGCACATGAGAGCGTGAAGTTCAGAAATTCTTCTTGCCGAGGTAACAGCAATTAAAACAACGCTTTTCCACGAAGAAAACGTAGCCGTAACTACGGGCAGGTTCAGCGGGGAAGCGTGAGCTGTTCAAGGACAAAAAGCAAATCCCATGGAGGCACAGGGTCTCTAATAGGAGGCCTAAGGTGCACACTCTCTAAGAAATTCCCGAGAGCGCCCACCTGAGCCACTGTACGATTTCCCACCGGGAGGTGGTGTCGAAATGGCACAGAGGTGCACTTTAATAGAGGAGTAGGCTAGACCTGAATGAAAGAGGGAGAGCAAATATTCTAATATTACTCCCACAGGACAACCTAAAGGGGAAAGGTCGCGTGCTCGCGACCATACACAAAAAATACAGGTTACTCACCTGTAACAGGAGTTCTAGGAATGGTATATGTTGTTCATCCACACTCATTGGCAGTATCCTTGCCGCTTTAAATCTTGCCGGAAGGTCTTCAAGCTTGCTCCTCCCACCCACCGGTGGTATAACTCGGCTCCGCCCATGACGCCAGATCTGCCCGCTGGAAGCTCAGGTTGTGCCGCCGGGAGGTTGGTATCGTAGGGATGAACAACATATACCATTCCTAGAACCCTGTTACAGGTGAGTAACCTGTATTTCTAGGGACATGGATATGTTGTTCATCCACACCATTGGCAGACTCCTAGCAGTTCTCCGGGAGGAGGGAGGCAGAGACGACACCCCCATATACTTACTTGGGAAAGAGAGACTGGAGAACCGAGGCCCCAAACCAGCATCCCGGCGTGACTCAAGGTCGATGTGGTAGTGGGTAATGAAGGTGTTGCTGACTTCAGGTAGCAGCCCTGCAGATTTCCTGGATAGGGACGCCCTGGAAGCAGCCACCAGCAGCAGTATGATGGTAGAATGAGCTCTTATCCCTCTGGGAGGCTCCATGCCCGCTAACTTATAGCAGAGATCTATGCAGGAGGTTACCCACCTGCTTATCGTCCGCTGGCTGCAGGTCTGCCAGATGCGGTTTCAGCGTAGGTGACAAACAGCTGGCGAACCTCTCCTCGAATTTCAGCCGGGCCCTTATAATAAGCGGCGCCTTCTAGGATCCAGAGTATGGAGCCTATATTCGCCTCCCAGTGTGATTGGGGTAGAACACCGCAGAGTCAACACCTGGTTAAGGTGAAACTCGACACCACCTTCGGAAGGAATTTCGGTGGGGGCGAGGACAACCTTGTCCCTGTGGAAGACCAGGTAAGGAGACCGATGGAAAGCGCCTGAGCTCTCCCATCCTCTGGCTGACGTGATAGCCACCAAGAAGGCGGTCTTCCACGACAGGTGAGAGAGAGCACACCTCAGCATAGGTTCAATGGCTTGCCCATGAGCTTTGCCAGTACCAGCAGTAGATCCCACAGAGGTGGGGGTTCCCGTGACTGAGGGGAAATGTGATCAAGGCCTTTGAAAAGCGCCAGACCACCTTCTCCCTGCGCCACTCGACTGCTTCCGCCCGCGCCTGTAAGCAGAGATGGCTGCCAGGTGCACCCTTAGGGTCGCTCGACCTAAGCCCTTGACTAGAAAGGGACCATAAATAGTCCAAGATGCTTGCCAAGGAACAGGAGGAAGGGTCCAAGCCCTTGCCCTGACACCAAATGGAAAACCTTTTCCATTTGAAGGCATAGCATTTTCTGGTCGACTCCTTACGGGACGCCTCAACTACATTGAGGACCTCGTCGGAAATACCCAAAGCCTGGAACTCTAGCCACTCAGGAACCAGGCCGTCAGGTGCAGGGATTGAAGGTCCGGATGGAACACCTTCCCCTGATTGACTGAGAGCAGGTCCGGGCGAGCTGGAAGCTGCCACGAGTCCTGAGCTGAGACTGAGGAGATCTGGGTACCAGAACTGGCGAGGCCAGTCTGGGGCTATCAGAATCACCGCGCCTTGTCCCTCCTCGCTTTGAGAAGCACCTTGTGGATCAAGGAAATGGGGAAAGGCGAAAGAGGCCCGGGGTCCATTGCCTCGAGAAGGCATCCCCTGCAGCGAGCCCTGCTGAGGGGGCGGGCATGGAACAGACTCAGCTTCGCTCTCCATGGAGGCAAACAGGTCCACCTGAGGTGTGCCCCAAAGGGAGAACAGATGCTGTACTACTCGGCAGGAGAGACCACTTGGGATGCAGCCCTATCCGCTCAGGGCATCGCCAGGTGTTGGAGGCCCTGCCACGTGAATGGCTAGGAGATCCGCCTCCAGGCTGCGCACGGTGACCAATCGCGGAGAGCTTCCTTGCATAGAAGCATGGAGCGGCCCCGCCCTGGGCGGTTTAGATAGTACATGGTCGTGGGTATTGTCCGTCTGACCGGACCACTTGACCCCCGGAGGAACGGAGCAAAGGCGTGAGAGAGGCGGACCGCCGAGCTCCAGCAGGTTGATGTGGCATCGGACTCCTGGGGACCAGAGGCCATGAGCCCGGTGTTCCCCAGATGGGCACCCCAACCCATCAGAGAGGCATCGTCGACAGAGAGACCGCCGGCTCGGGCGGACGAAGGATGCCTCCTGCAAATGATCTGGAACGGTCCACCACTGGAGAGCATTCCCACATCCCCTGTGTCACGCGCACAGCTGGTCCAAGGGATCGCAGCGCCAGGACCACTGGCTGGCCAGTCCCACTGAAGGGACGCATGTTCCAGCGGGCCCAACGGACCACGCTGGTGCAGGCCGCCATGAGACCCAGGAGGCGCAGGAAGTCCCGGCAGGGCGCAATTGCCCAACCAGAAATGATCGGGCAAAGGAGGAAAGAACCTCGCCCTGTCCGCCGGGAGCCGCGCCTGGCTCAAGAGAGTCGAGCTGCGCCCGATGAATAGAATCACCTGCTTCGCTCGAGTCCGACTCTGGCCTCGCTGATAAGGAGGCCCAGTTGAGAGCAGACCTGAGGGCCAGATCTCTGACCACTCCGCCTCCTTCGGAGGGAGCTGCTATCAGCCAGTCGCCCAGGTAAGGGTACACCGACCCTCGGCGCCAGAGGAATGCTGTCACCACTGCCATGCATTTGGTGAAGACCCTGAGCTGGAGACAAGTCAAGGGCATGGCTTGAACTCAAGAGAGATCCTTCTGCTCGGAAGCGAAGGAATCTCTGGTGAGACGGACGGATAGGACGGAAAAACGCGCCTGCAAGTCCAGAGCAGAACCACACGCCTGCTCCAAGGATGGTATTATCTGAGCCAGAGTGACCATCCTGAAGGTTCGAGACCTTAGGAACTTGTTTAGGTCGTAGGTCGAGAATGGGGCGCCAGCCCCGTCCCTTCGGAACCAGGAAGTACCTGGACACAAACCCTGGGTCTGAAGGAGGGTCCACCACCTCTCTTACCACCTCCTTCTGGAGGAGAGAGCGGCGTCGGCTCGACGAGCCGCCAGTGAGGCTGGGATCCGAAGCCCCGAGGGCGACGGCTCTGAAGGGTGGTGCCTGCTCGATTCCAGAGGCAGGCTCTTCCCACCACCTCCAAGACCCACCTGTCCGTGGTAACAGCGACCAGGCGGAACGGAAGTGCCGGAGCCGCTCTCTATGGGGACCCAGGGGTAGGTGACGGGGATGGGGCGACACCCCTCAGCCCGGCCACTGGCAGGCTTGGAGGAGGGACCGGCCGAGGACCTCCTGGGCCCTTTCCTCCTGCCTCCTGTTAGAGGAAGCCGGTGCTTGGGTTTGGGATGCCAAGGCCGAGCCTGCTGGCCCTGACGTTGTGGGCGGGCGCTGGCCGGGGCCAGAAGGACGGAAAGGGCTTAGGCTGTGGTTTGCGGCCTTTGTCCTTCTGAGCGGAAGAGACCGAGTCCAAGGTGGCATTGGACTTCTCGATCCTCTGCAGGTGACCTTCCACCCCAGGGCCGAAGAGGTCAGTCCCCAAAAAGGGAACATCCGCCAACTTGTGCTGGGTATCCGAAGTAAAGGTGGATATCCTCAGCCAAGCCCGCCGACGCATAGCCACTGCGGCCGCCACCGATCTGGCACATGAGTCCCCTACATCCAAAGCAGTCTGGAGCTGCTGTTTGGCCACTGCCCTGCCCTGGTCCCGCACCTGCTTAACCGTAGTCTGCAGATCGGCGGGAAGATGAGGGATGACCTCATCCAGGAGCCCAACAGGGCATGAGAAAATGTGCCATGAGGACGGCGAAGAACTGGCCTGACGAAGGCTTCAGAGAGGACGAGCGTAGACTTTTCGCCCGACGAGTCCACTTCTTGACCCTTGTCAGGAGGTTTGTCCACATCCTGGCGCGCGCGCGCGCCGGAAAACGCTGTCGGTAACCAACCCTCAGCAGAGGGTGTTCAAAACCGGACAAGGAACCGGTAGGGACCGTGACACTTCCTGCCATCCTGGCCGAAGGCGAGGGCAGGAAGCAGGGCGCTGCCAAAGTTCCAGTGCCGGACCCACTATGGCCTCGCCACCGGAAAGGCTCCGTCGGAGAATCCTCGGTCCAGAATCTCCGTGAGGGGATACTGGCCCGCTTTGGAACGGGTTCGAGCTCCATCCCGTAGACTCCGAGATGAGCCAAGCAGTCCTAGGAAGGACGACGGGCTATCGTCCATTGGCTGACCTCCTGAAGACTCCAAGTCCAGTCGCTGGAGAAGAAGGAGGAATCATCTTCGGACTCGAAGAGTCCTCAAGAGCTGCCTCTGGCCTGAGCCACCCTTCACCTGCCGAGGTCGGTCGGGAGTGAGGGTAACTGACAGCCGATGGGGTAAACCCTTAGCCGACCGAGAATCCTTGGTCGGAGCCCCAATTGGTGGCTGTGGAGGCGGAGGTTCCACCGGAATCGGTGGAGCAGCTGGTTTTGGCCGAACAACCGCCTGGTATAGGCTCTCGGCAGGTCGAGGGGTTGTGTCGCCGCCCGTGACAGTTACTTAATGGCCGGGAAGGCGCCGGAGTCGGCTTATTCCCGGCCAGGAGGAGCTGTTGCAACATAAGGTCCTCGTACCGTCGACGTAATTTACGCCGAAGCCTCCCCTCATCCGAGGAGGAGGACGAGGACGAGCGGCGACGCCGCTTACCGCGGTGCCGAGACCGAGACCGCCTATGACGGTGGGAACGGCTGGACCGCGAAGAGGTCCGAGACCGAGACTGAGAGTCCCGGAATTTCCGGGGTCGGTGCGGGGAGGTGTCGGCCGGAACCGGCACTCCCTTCGGCTCGGAAGGTCCATCCGAGGGCTCCGGAACCGGAGGCACAGGCGAGCCCACGGGATCCTCAACTCCTCCCGGGGAACCGGGAGAGGGGAATCTCGCTGCTAAAGGCGACAGTCTGGCTCAATGGGTCCGAGAAAATCTCGACTTCATCAGTGGGAGTCTCGGCCAACTGACCTGACGGGACACCGTGAGGCCAGTGGCCGAGCCGAGCGGTCGATCGAGCCGACGGCGACGGCCCGGGAGAGGGACCTTTCCCGCCTCCCAAGAGCCGCCGACCGAGGATTCTACCCTTGTCCTCTTTTGGACCGAGAATAAGGTCCAGCAGACGCAGGCCCTTCTCCTTAGTGGAGAGGGACAGACAAAGCCCTTAAAGGAAGCCGTGGTAGAAGAACCCAGAGAGAGCGGATAAATGCCGCTGCCGAGGAAGAGGCCCGCGCCCGCCTCCTCTTCGAGGGCGACCATCCGCCGAGCTGATCCGCCGAAACCCGCCGCCGGATACCGCTAACCGGGCCTCCTTGACTTCACCGAGGGAAACGCTTCGGACGCCCAGTTGCAATCGGGCAGCACGGTCTTCGAGGACGAGGGCCGAGAAAGATGAGCACAGGTCGCAAGCCCGCGGGTCGTGCTCAAGGCCTAAGCAGTAGACACACGCGGAGTGTGGATCCGCCCGAGACATCTTCTGACCCGCATGGGCATCTCCAAACCCGAGTCGATGATCCATCGAGCCGCGAGGGATCAAGACTGAAGTCTTTTTGCAAAATATTATTTTAAACTGCAAACGGAGAAATAGGAACAGTCGCGAAACGCAGAGCGTTAAGAGGGAACCTGAGCTTCCAAGCGGTAAGGAAGATCTACGCCGCGGAGCCGAGTTATACCACCCGGTGGGTGGAGGAGCAAGCTTGAAGACCTTCCGTCAAGATTTAAAGCGGCAAGGATACTGCCAATGAGTGTGGATGAACAACATATCCATGTCCTTAGAACGGCGCCATTTCTTCATGGCGACGCCGATGCATTGCTGGCTTTCTGGCTGCAGAAAGGACTTCTGCAACCTCTGCGAGACCCCAGACGAAAATGGCTATGTCTCTAGGGAGCCAAGCATGCAGGTTCAAGGAACGTGAGGTCCGGTGACAAGTGAACCCTTCTCCTGAGACAGTAAGTGGGAGCTGAGCGGCAACGGAGCGGGGTTCCTAGATAGCTGAATCAACAAAGGAACCAAATCTGTCTGGGCCAAAATGGGGCCACTAGGATCATTATTGCGTTCCTGCGCAGTTTGAGAAGAACTCTCTGGATCAACGGGAAAGGAGGGAAAGCGAGGAATCTGTTGGCCCAGGAGAGGGATAACGCTGCCTCGCCAGAAAACACCAGGCCCTGGATCTAGCGAGCAAAAAATTGGGCAGTTTTGCGCTGGATGGGGAGGCTAACAAGTCTAGATCTGGAGTTCCCCATCGAAGAAACAGATCCTCTGCTACCTCTTGAAGGAGTTCCCATTCGGTGACTCCTGGCCCGAGAAATCCACTCAGGCCGCCTGCAACCGTGTTGTCCACTCCGGGAACGCGCACAGTGATCAGATTCGGCCGGGTTCGATTACCCAATCCCACACTCTCATGGCTTCCTGCAAAGGGGTAAGAGTGTGCGCCCTCTGTTTGTTGAGGTAATATCACCGCCGTGTTGTCTGTCTGAAGTAGAAGAGTACACGGTGGGATAACTGACTGAAAGGCCTGCAGGGCATAGAGGACCGCTCTCATTTCCAGCACGTTGATGTGAAGGTGAGCTTCATCTGGGTCCACGTATCTGGGACTTTACCCCGTCCAGGTGTGCCCCCACCCAAGACCGGAAGCGCCTGTGGTGAGGGTGACTCGGGACGGCGCAATGAATGGGACGCCTGATGAGAGCGCACTCTGGGCTAGCACCACTGCCAGTCTTGAATCACTGAATTCGTGAGTCTGACCGGATGCTGCAAGTGGTCTTGCCTTTGGTCCCATTGCACTTTGAGCATCCACTGAGTAATGCGATGTGGAGTCTTGAAGGGACAGTAGGAATGGCCGCAGCCATGTGTCCAAGCAAGCAAAGGACCGCACCTGGCAGGTACAACCTTGCTTAGTGATAGGTCCCTATGAGGGATCTGATGCGCCCGCCTGTCGGCCGGAAGAAAGGCTCTTCCTCGAACAGTGTCCAGAACTGCTCCTATGAACTGCAGTTTCTGGACGGTACCAGGAGAGACTTCGTAATTTATGAGGATGCCCAG
Organism: Neoceratodus forsteri; assembly: GCA_016271365.2. Classification (NCBI taxonomy): domain Eukaryota; kingdom Metazoa; phylum Chordata; order Ceratodontiformes; family Ceratodontidae; genus Neoceratodus; species Neoceratodus forsteri. The sequence goes on along the minus strand of CM057450.1, from coordinate 1,270,333,210 downwards.
GATCGGAACAGATCCTGGGTGCTCTTGATTGCAAGAAGCAACGCCTCTCGAGGCGGCTATGAGAAGCCAGTCGTCCAGGTACGGAACACGTAGTGGCCCTGTCTCCTCAGAGACGCCTGCCACGACTGCCATGCACTTGGTAAAGACCTCGGTGCGGAAGACAGTCCGAAGGAAGGGCTCGAACTGAAGGTGGTGGTCGAGAAACCTCAAGCGCAGGAACCTCCTGTGCACCTGAGCCATAGGGATGTGCAGGTAGGCATCCTGTATGTCTAGAGACGCTAAAAGGCGCCCTGTTTGAGCATGGGGATAAGACCCGAAGGGTCACCATGAATTCCTTGTAAGTGACCGACACATTGAGGTCGCTGAGGTCCAAGATTGGACGGAGGTCCCTGTTTTCTTGGGAACCAGGAAGAAGTGGGAATAGTATCCTAGTCCTCTCTGGTTCTTGGGACGACTCTATCGCTCCCTTCGTAGTAGCGCCAGTACTTCTTGCCAGATCAAGGCTTTGTGCTGACCCTGATACCGGGAGAGCAAAGGAGGCCTCGAGGGTGGCTTTCCTGCGAATTCTATAAAGTGGCCTAGACTGACCAACTGAAGAACCCACCTGTCGGTGGTAATGGCCTGCCATCCCGGCAGGAAGTTCGCAATGCGACCCCCGACTATAAACTCCCGTTGATCCTGAGGGGCGGGGGCCGGAAAGGAGTCAGGCTGTGGCGGCAGATGGACCCGCTGGCTGGGCCTGCTTAGGAGAACGCCTGGCCTCGCTGGCGGGTGTTTGCCCTGGGCTCTCACGAAACCAGAGCCCTCTGAGGTGCAGCGGAGTGGGTCTGTTGCCCTCATGCCCACAAGACGAAACGGCTTTGGTTCCACGAAAGGAACCACGCTTAGGTCGGGTACATGGCCTGAACTGACTTTACCGCCTTCCCGCCTTGGAGTTTGGTAAGGATCTTTTCTGTAGGATTACCAAACAATACTTCTCCTCAAAAGGGCGCCCAAGATGTTCTTTGGACGCCTGGCGTAAACCGAGACGCCGCAACCAAGAGTGCTCCCGGAGGCAAACGCCAGAAGCTGCTGCTCGGCCGATGAGTCTCGGAGTCATACGCGGCTCTTTAGCACTTGGGTCCCCACCGCTGAACCTCCGGCGGAGGAGCTGAAGCATCTCCTCCTTCTGCTCACCTTCGGCATCTTTTCAGCCGCTTCAGACCCTGTTCCCACAAAGCGCTCTGGAACTGAACCATGGGTTAAATAGTTCAGGGATCTGATGGCGCAGGTAGCGGAAGCACGTGCGCCTCACCACGCGCTCCAGTTGTTTGGACTCTGGGTCCGTGGCAGGGTGCTCAAATGTTGTGGCCTCTGTGACCGGTCATGTGAGGCTGTGATGACCAGAGAATCGGCCTGAGGATGCTGCGTCTGGCACTGGTCGTCCTTAGGAGCCTTGTACAAGCCGATCAGCTTTCTTCGTCTCGCCGGGAGCGATGTGTGGACGCTCACGCAGCCTTGGTGACGCCCACGAAGTGTCAACCAAGGGTGGTACCACCACAGGCTTGGGGTCCTTTTGCTCAAGATATTTGAGCGAGTCGCACTCTTTCGGGTCTAAGTCTTCAGCATCCCATCCCATGTTCTCTTGTATATGTCTCATAATATCAAGAGGAACGAGGATCATCCGGAGAGATCTAGGCATCTCACGTGGGTCCGGAGAAGGATGGAGAGTGGAGATGGGGATCTAGAGGTGAGTAGTCTGATCCCATGTCCTCCGCTGAAGGCGATCGTCATGCCCTGGATCTCTTGGGGCTGGGTGATCCAGAAGAGGATTTCGACGGAGGTCTCCGTTTATCAGGTCTCCCCCTGGGAGGGGTTCTAGGCTCCCGGGGAGGAGGAACACGGCCTGCCGACCCCGATGGCGGGGGGGGGCAGGAACCGGAGTAGGAGGAGGAGGAGGAGGGGGGAACCATGTCTTTTTTAATGGTATCCCACCAGTAGGTGAACAGATCTTTCACCTCCACTAGAGAGAGGCCCGACGACGGCCCGGGTGCCGGTGGGCGGTCGTCGGGTCCCGGCGTCGGCTCCACAGGGGGCTCTGGTAATGGCGAGGGATCCCTGGGAGTACCTACGGGACCGGGGTCGCCTGGCCTGGTCCTTGGGCTGCTCTGAGTCCTCCTCCGATAGAGGCTCCTGACCGATGTCGGTCGGAGGCAACAGGGCCTCTTCTTTTCAGGAGGGGCGGGCGTCGGTCCTCTACCGCGCCCGCTGATGTAATGGCGGGCGCCGGTCGTGCCGGGCTGACGGCGGCTCCAGGGAAGAAGGGCGACGGGGTTGACTGCCGTTGAGCCGGCGCCTGGGCTACAGGCCTTTTTAAAGGCGTGAGCTCCAACGCCTTGCGTGGAGGCACCGACGACCTACGCCGGGTACCGAGGAGAGGGAACCCGACGGCGGTGGTGATGGTGTCGTTTCCCCGGACTTCGCTAAGGCCCTGGAAGGAGGAAGGCCTGGCGGATTTCTCCTGAGATGAAGGTTTCTTGATTGCAGCCGGGAGATTTCAAACGGAGCTACCGGACTCAACCCCTAGAAGGGACCTGGAAGGGCCTTCTCCTTCTCTTCTCCGCTGCTTGTGGACCCTGGAGCTTTCCCCTTGGAGGACATGGTCTTCAGTTGTTCCTCCAGAAGAAACGCCTGCAAAGCCCTCTGACGCCGGATCCGGAATGCTATTGAACCCTTGGCAAGAAGGACAGGCCCGGTATCGTGGTCTGGGCCTAGGCACCGGACGAGGCCGTGGGGGTCCTTGAACGGATCTGCTTTCACAAGCGACTTCAAGGATGGCCCGGTTGGTGATGACATCAAGATCTTGCTTGAAGAGGATTCTGAAGATTTTAAAAGAACTATTCACGCAGTGCCGCTAGACTGGTAAATCAAGGGTCAGGTAGCTAAGTCGACGGGCGGAAAAGAACTGGGGAATCTGGCGGACCGCCTCTTTGTACCACGCCTGACGCCGGAGGCGGATCGACGTCGGGGGTCCCGCCAGAGTTAGCTAGCTAGAATTTTTCCGTGGGGTCCTGGCGCCTGGCGGCTTCGGTCCTAATGGTGTAACCTGCTGCAAGAGCTGTGTCTCGAAGTAAGATCGATGGAATAAGGGGCCCCAAGTGGGACTCCCACTGAGGGACTGAAATCGACCCTCAGAAAAAAAAAAGACAGCCAAGAGGGAGGCTAAAAAGATACCCACTCATGGGCGCAAGCTCAGTCAAAGGGCCAGTCAAGAGAGAAAGGGATTGTTGTGAAAAAGAGCCCTGCCTCCCAATGGAATAACAGGGAGGCTCTGGAAGGACTGGATTCCTGGTGTCTCAAAAGAAGGAAGGGCAGGGGTGTCCCAAGCGGAAACCTGGAAACAGCAGAGGCAACAGGAAATGAGTGCTGGGACGACTGCTCCCTGTAGGGAAAATACCCTCTGAAAAAGGGCCTCAAAGCCCAACCCTCATGAAGAAGGGAAGGTAGAGGAGAAGGCCTGGGGAATGATAGCAACCGAAAAGGTGTGAATTTCACCCTGTCAGGAGGAGTAGGGATGACCTGAGCTGGAGTAGCAAGGTCCGAAGTCCAGTCTAAAAGAGTAAGGTTGGACGCTGTCCGACAAGCCCCGGGGATAGGAAGGCATCCCTTTGCAGCAGAAGTCAGAATCTTCCCTTAGTAGATTTTATTTGTTTGGGGCGCTCTTCCCCGAAGGCTCAGGGTGCCCTTACAACAATATTTTAGATACAAAATACATAAATAAGATCAGGAACTGTAAAAAAAAAAACAACAAAAAAAAAAACATACACATATAAAATCCCAAACGTAATTAAACACCACTGTACCCGTTCAAGTTCCTAAATGGCCCAACTCAGACTCCAAAAGCCTATGCAAACAGAAATGTTTTCAGTTGTCATTTAAAAACTGAGGTAGATGGTGCCTCCAGGAGGTTCCCTGGCAGCGAATTCCACAACGTCGGGGCAGCCACCTCAAATGCTCGGTCCCCAGATCTCTTTAGCCTTGCTCTGGGGATCTCCAGAAGAGCACTGGTAGCTGATCTAAGGGGGCGAAATGGGACATCGGGATACACGAGTTCCTTCAGGTAGCCCGGACCCAATCCGTGTAGGGCCTTGTAGGTGAAAAGACCTACCTTGAAGGTGACGTGCCAGCGCACCAGCAGCCAGTGCAGTTCGTGCAGCACTACTGTGATATGACTTAGGATCTCCCCCATCTAAAATTTGGTTAGGTTGAGGCAAAGAGCCATCACAAGTGGGGAAATCAGGAGACACTTCCCTGCCCCAACAAAAGCCCTTGGGAGAGGGGAGTGGGGTCAATAGAACCGGCTCGGTTGCTCTCCAGTAAAAATGGGTCAGCATAATGGAAAGGAATCCTGGAACCAAAGTCAAGAACTATTGATCTGTACAGCAGAGTACCTGAACCAGGTAAAGCACCTCTCCAAGGGACTCCAGAGCCCCCTTTCACTGGGAGGTGATAAGAGGTGCCCCCCGAGACTAGGGGCAAGGGACCCCACGGAGGGAAGTGAAAAAACTCTGGAGATGGAGTACCTGGGGACAACCCAGGAGACCTAATGAAAGGGAGAACTTGTCCCAGGCAATAAGAGTGGGCTTGTGGTTAGACAGCCCAAGGAAAAACTTCCAAAGGGAGAATGGGGAGGCATCCTGCCTTGGTTCGGGGCATAGAAAAATCATCTCTGGCACCCAACAACAGGAGAAATTGGACGAGTCGGCCAAGATGCCAGGAGACAGGGGTCCCATAAGGTGAAGGCCTAACGTAGGGCTGGGAGGCTGAAAGAGGATAAAAGACTGACACAGGCAACCCCACTTCTGAGAGACCCCGAGGCTGTCACTCACGAGGTTGTCTGTGGAACAACCAAGGAGGCCTGTGCAGAAAAAACTGCACAAATGTTGGTCGATGAGCACAACGCCTAGGAACCCAAGGAGCCGAAGGTAATCCTGGCACTGGCCAAAAGAAATTGTCTGAGGCCCAGATAGGCAGCCGGTTGAGCAGCGGACCTGGGAAAATCTGAGGGGAGAGGGCCCCAAGGGAAGCCCCAGCTCGTAAAGGCAGCCCCTAAACAAGAGCAAGGGATAGTCTCTCTCTTAAGGAAGGCCACCGACGTAGAGGGGGTGAAAGGAAGAGACCTTTCACACGTACGGAAGAATTTGTTATGGCAGATAGAGGAAGGGCGAAAACCTCGTCTCCCAAAAGCTAGAAATGTCACCCGAGCGGAAGTCCACTCAAAGGTCCAATGAGCAGACATCAAGTCCCAACCAAAAAAGGAAGGATTAATACCTTACACAGGTGAAAAAATAGGGTCAGAGGTTGTTGCTCCAGGAAGTGTGGAGCAGACTCCCTGCAAACAAAGGTGGGATGCAAAGGGTGGCAGCCCACTGCCAATAGGTGGACATCCCGCTTAAGGATGAACAAGGAAGGCCTAAGCCTGATGTCAGGCAACATCTGGGACACACTGCTCCGAAAGGAGGCCCTGGCAAAGAAAAGAAAATTGCAAGAAGATACAGTGCCTTCAGAAAGTATTCACCCCCTTCCCTTGGATTTTGTCACATTTTGTTGTGTTACTACCAGAATTTTTAATGCATTGAAATTATCCCCCCCCCCGATTAGCACAGCATACTCAACAATCTAAAGGGGCAAAAATATTTTTACTGTGTAACAAAAATTTATGAAACATTAAAAGCTGAAATATCTTGTTTACTTAAGTATTCACCCCCCTGAGTCAATAATTTATAGAAGCGCCTTTGGCAGCAATTACAGCTTTGAGTCTTCTTGGGTATGTCTGTATCAGCTTTGCACACATCTGGATTTGGGGATCTTCGCCTATTCTTCCTTGCAGATTTGCTCAAGCTCGGTCAAGTTGGATGGGGAGCGTCGGTGAACCGCAATCTTTAAGTCTTTCCACAGATTCTCAATGGGATTCGAGTCTGGGCTTTGGCTGGGCCACTCAAGGACATTCACCTTCTTGTTCTGAAGCCACTCCAGTGTTGCTTTGGCTGTATGTTTGGGGTCGTTGTCCTGTTGGAACTTAATCTTCGCCCCAGTCTAAGGTCTATTGCAGACTAATGCAGGTTCTCCTCAAGGATGTGCCTGTATTTGGCTCCATTCATTGTTCCCTCTATCCTGACAAGTGCCCCAGTCCCTGCCACTGAAAAGCATCCCCATAACATGATGCTGCCACCACCATGCTTCATGGTAGGGATGGTGTTACACGGGTGATGAGCTGTGTTCCGGTTTGCGCCAGGCATAGTGCTTTGCATTCAGGCCAAAGAGTTCAATTTTTGTTTCATCAGACCAGAGAATCTTTTGCCACATGGTCTCAGAGTCTGCCACTTGCCTTCTTGCAAACTCCAGGTGTGCTATTATGTGGCCTTTTCTCAGGAGTGGCTTCCGTCTAGCCACTCTCCCATATAGGCTACATCTGTGAAGTGCTGCAGAGATTGTTGTCCTCTGGACAGGTTCTCCCATCTCAGCCATGGAACTCTGTAGTTTTGTTAGGATGGTCATTGGGTTCTTGGTCACTTCCCTGACCAAGGTCCTTCTTGCCCGGGTTGCTCAGTTTGGGAGGACGGCCTGCTCTAGGAAGAGTCTGGGTGGTTCCGTAATCTTTCCATTTCCTAATGATGGACTTGACTGTGCTCCTGGGAACTTTCAACACCCTAGAAATGTGTTTATACCCCTCCCCAGATCTATGCCTCCTCACAATTCTATCACGGAGCTCTACGGACAGCTCCTTGGTCTTCATGATAGAGTTTCTGCTCTGACATGAACCGTCAACAGTGGGACCTTATATAGATAGGTGTATTTCCTCTGAAATCATGTCAACCATTTGAACTGACCACAGGTGGACTCCATTCAAGTTTTAGAGTGATCTCACAAGGAAATTGGATGCACCTGAGCTCAATTTGGAGTGTCACAGCAAAGGGGGTGAATACTTATCAAATCAAGACATTTCAGGTTTTTATTTTAAATTACATGTACAAGAAATTCCAGAAGTTTCATTCCACTTTGACATTACGGAGTAATTTGTGTAGATACGTGACAAAAAAATCCCATATAAATGTATTTTAATTTGAGTTTGCAACATCATAAAATGTGACAAAATCCAAGGGGGGGGGGGTGAATACTTTCTGAAGGCACTGTAAATGAGAGAGACCAAGTCTTCCCTTGCACTGGATTTCCTCCCTCTCCTAGTATCCCTCGTCTAATGAAAAAAGGAGAGGAAGGAGGGGAATTTGGGTTCAGGAGGACATAGCTGGCACCGACGGTGCTGCTATCCCTACCCTCTAGGCTTAACAGCCGAAGCATTGGCATTGGAAGAGGCCTTGTGCTTGCCCCACATCCTTAAAGGTTGGGGACGCCGCCCTTGAGAACTGGCAGAATGAATATGAGGGCCACCCTGAAGACGATGGGGATCTTCCCAAAGGGAAGTTCCCAGAGTCCTGCAGGGAGGACAGTAATGCCTGTACCTCCCTTCCCGAACAATACTGGGACCCTAAATGCCATGTCCAAAATGGAAGCTTGAGCAGATGAGGTGAACTCAGTCAAACGAAGCCATGCATGACGCCCGAGGCAGACGGCAGAGGCAGAATTATATGGCGAGTGCGCCACCGTGGTCATAAAGCGGCACATAGAGCATAAACCCAATACTAGAGGCTGAAGCCAGGAGGAGTTCTAACTGGGACCAAGTAGAGGGTTCCAGTATAGATATGGGTCAAGTAGTTCTGAGCCCGCAAGGCCAAGATTGAGGAGGCATAGACCTTGCGTCCCAGGGAGTCCAAAGATTTGGATTCCCAGTCAGGAGGGTAATCCCGATGGCTGAATCCTTCCCTATCTGCCAGCTCTCCTGAAAGAATGGAGAGGACAGCCTTAGAGTGGGAGCCAAAGTGAACTCTGCCATCCGGAGCATGGTATAAGCGGTTGACCTTTATTGGAGTGGCAGGGACCGATGCTGGCTATTGACAAACTGTGGATGAAACATCATCATGTTGGATCACCAGGGAATCAACCTCTGGGAGATGCAAATGCTGCGCAAGACGGCGCCTTTGAGGGTCCTGTTCCTCCGTGCACCACCCCTGGGACGCATGGATAGCCTCCGTCATCTCCAGGAATGAGGGGTCCTCAGAAGGGGACTTGGGGGTATCCCAGACCCAGACATCCCCCAGGGACGAATATGGAGGAGAAGTCCGAGACTCAGGAGAATCCGAGGTTATGTGCAGAGACCCTTTCGAATCTGAGGCCGCATAAGAAGGGGCTGATATACTGGAGGTTGTGACCATACCTGCACCCAAGCAATGGCCCCTGTCAGAAGAGGAGGCCTCTGTGGTCTGACGGAGGGGCAGCCCTCTGTAGAGGAAAAGCTGGCATCAGCGACTGAGTAGCAGCGTTCGATTTTTAGGTTGACACCCACCAGGCGTTCAGAAGGGCGCCATAGTCTGCTGATGTCTGACAAAGGAGCGTCGGCTGAAAGGAGCAGCTTATCGCCAGGTAGTGTGTCAGAAGGCCGTAAACACAGGTTACTCACCTGTAACAGTAGTACTAGGAGTGGTATATGTTGTTCATCCATACTTCTGGCAGTGTCCTTTCCCTTTAAATCTTGACAGAAAGTCTTCAAGCTGGCTCTTCCCACCTACCTGGGTGGCATAACCCTCAGTTCTTCCCCATGACGCAAGATCTTGCCCGCTGGAAGCAGTGCTGTACACCGAAGGCAGAGGAGGTCAGGTGGGTCCGTGTGGTTGAACAACATATACCACTCCTAGAACTACTGTTACCGGTGAGTAACCTGTGCTTCTAGGGACGTGGATATGTTGTTGTATTCACATTTCTGGCAGAGTCCTAGCAGTTCTCTGGGAAGAGGGAGGCAAGGTGCACACCCCCTACTTAGAAAATGAGAACTGGAGAACGGAGGCCCTAAAACCAGCATCCCAGTGTGACTCTTCAAGTCAATGTGGTAATGGGAAATGAAGGTGTATGCTGATTTCCAAGTAGCAACCCTGCAGATTTCCTGGAGGGGGACATCCCTAGAAGCAGCCACCAACGCAGCGGTATGGCGGGTGGAATTAGCGCTAAGCCCTCTGGGAGGCTCCCTACCCACCAACGTATAGCAGAGGTCAATGCAGGAAGTGATGCACCTGCCAATCGTCTGCTTGGCTGCAGGTCTGCCAGGTGCGGCTTCAGCATAGGTGACAAACAGCTGGCGAACTTCTCCCCCAACTCCAGCCATGCGCGCTTTGTAATAAGCGAGCGCTCACCTCAGATCCAGAGTATGGAGCCTGTGTTCAGCCTCCAAGGTGAGATTCAAGAAGAACACCGGAAGAGACATCATCTGATTCAGGTGAAACTCCGACACAACCTGCAGTTTGGGGTGCAGGCCAACCTCCTCCCTGTGGAAGACCAGGTAAGGAGACTCCACCAAGAGTGCCTAGAGCTCACTGATCCTTCTGGCTGATGTGACAGCCACCAGGAAGGCGGTCTTCCACGATAGATGTGACATCTCACACCTGTGCATCAGTTCGAATGGCTTGCCCATGAGCATTACCAAAACCAGCAACAGATCCAACAATGGTGGTGGTTCATGCACCAGAGGGGAAATGTGATCTAAGCCTTTGAAAAAGCACCAGACCACTGTCTCCTGTGCCACCGACCACTGACAGGCCCGTGCCCAATAAGCAGAGATGGCTGCCAGGTGTACCTTAAGGGTCACTGACCGAAGTCCTCCTTTGGAAAGAGACCACAGGTACTCCAAAATGCTGGCCACCGGACAGGACAATGGGCCCAGCCTCTTGCACTGACACCAAATGGAGAATCTCTTCAATTTAAAGGCATAGCATTTTCTGGTTGATTCCTTTCTAGATGCCTCCACGACAGTGAGGACATCATCGGAGAGACCCAAAGCCTGGAACTCCAGCTGCTCAGGAACCAGGCTGTCTGGTGCAGGGACTGAAAGTCCAGGTGGAGTACCTTCCCCCTGATTGACAGCAGGTCTGGGCATATGGGAAGACACCTCGGGAGTCTTTCTCTGAGGCCGAGAAGATCAGGCTACCAGTACTGGCGGGGCCAGTCCGGAGCCACCAGGATCACCTGTGCCTTATCCCTCCTGACCTTGAGTAGCACCTTGTGGATCAAGGGAAGTGGAAGGAAGGCATAAGAGAGGCCTGGGGTCCACGGCCTCGAGAAAGCATCCCCTGCAGAGAGCCTTGCTGGGGGGCGGGCACAAAACTGCCACAGCTTTGCAGTCTCCCTGGAGGCAAAGAGGTCCATCTGCGGGGCGCTCCACTGGGAGAAATGAAAATTACGTACCTACCGTAATTCTTGATCTTCTCTTGCATCTTCACCATTCATTACAGCTGGGTGTAAGCCGGAGGCGCGCACCTGTACGGGAGCTTTTCTTTTTCCTTCAGGGGAAGAGTCGGCACTCACGGCGCCACCCACGAGGCCGATGCATTGCGTGGCACACGAAGGTTGGCCGTTAGGCATCTAAGACTCCTCCTCCACCCCAGTTCTGTTCTGCCAGAGAGGATGAAACAAAGAGGGATAGAGAATAACCAAGGTGAGGCAAGACAGCCGAGGGACAGAAAAAGGAAAGGATATAAACTGAAAAAGGAAGAAGCCAACCAGAGGACAGAGGGGTTCGACTTTTGTACCCTAAGAGGCCATAGGGCCCCCAACTCTTGGGCGGTAGCTCAGGAAAGAGAGAAGGAGGAGAGAAAGAGAGAGGAGAAAAACATAGCATACGTAGGGGGAGAAGCGGGGCCCTCAGCCATGTTGAGTTGGAAGACCACTGGTGGATTTTTATTCTCAAAAATCCTGAAGGTATGAAGAGACAGGTGAAAGGATCCCGTCAACTTCACTGACCAATGGACAGAGGTCCAGAACAGGAGTATTTCAAATGGTCTTGGAGAATATAAAACATGTTGGAATCAGCCTCCCCCCATCTCACCCTAAACCCACAAATGGGGCAAAAGTCCTGGAACATGGCCCTCTACAAATTAACACCTCCCAGCTCAGTCGGGGGAGGGGGGAACCCCTTAACAGGAGAGGGCTCTGTCCAGAATGACCCCCAAGGTAGAGGGGAAGCAATAAAGGAGAAAAGGGGGAAGACAATTCCTAAGGATTCTCCCACGAGATGCACTGATGCAGTCCCCCCTTAAAGAAGATGAAAACAGGTGGGTATCCGAGCCCACTTAAGGAGGAAACCACGGTGCACCACAATGAGAATTCCATGGAGTTCCCTCCAAGGCTAGGGCGAAGACCCTACTCACCACCTCCCTAGAATAGGCACTCTGTGACTTTTAGAGAAGGAAACAGAGTGCCCTGAGGTGCCGGGGACTTTGACCCTTTGGCTGGCCTCGGAAGAGGAGAGGGCAGCAGGGTGGAGGTGGCGCTAAGAGCTGAGGGGCCCAAGAGGGGAAGGTGGGTGGGAATCAGTAATGAATGGTGAAGATACAAAAGAAGATCAAGAATTATGGTAGGTATGTAATTTTCATATCTTCCCTTGTCAATCTTCACCATTCATTACTGCTGGGTGAGTACCAAGCCCCCCCCCCCCGGAGGAGACCTGGCACTGCCCTGATAGAACAGATTCCCTCAGCCTCCTACGGGTGAAATGCAGGAGGGACAGACCCTTCTGCCATACTAGGTCACCATGACCTAAGGCTGGTTAGGCAGAGGAGGTGTCTCCCATTGCCGGGGGGATGGAAGATGCCCCTGAAGATTCATCCTCGCCCTGCGGGAGAAAAGATGGGTCCCCTGGAAAGCAGAGCAAGTCACCCTAGGCCGGGCAATGGATGATAATCTAGACAGGCGAAGCTATACCATCCTCCTAATGCAGATCGCTGTCCCTGCCAGTCTGGAAGCCACCTCATTGACGTTGTATGATGCCCTTGCTTGGTGCCTTGCAAGCTTCAGACCCTGTGCAGAGAGGGCAATGGCTTGCCTAGATTCTTCTGAATCAGGCAAAGATGCTAAAACCTGCACCAGCATCGACCACAGGTGTCTGTTGTAGGCAGCATGGTGAGCCTGATGTGAGCTGATGCAGAGTAATACATGAGCTGATGAGAAAAATCTTCTTACCCACTGGTCGAACTCAGCGGAGTCCGGCTCTGGTGGTCGGTCGTGTGCCGGGTGTTGAAGCCCAGAAGGAGTGTCTAAAGCTGTCAGCCCCGAGGGTGGGTGAGGCAGAGAACCAAGAGACTCCTGGGAAGTGCAATACTTCCTCCTGCAGTCCGCTGGGGCTGGGAATGAGGTGGCTGGTGACTGCCAGGTGCGGACAGATGCTTCCTGGAAGGGAATAGACCAGGAAGGCACCACTAGGTGGTTGGCACTGAATTTGTTCAGAGAATGTTCCTCTTCCTCAGATGAGGAAGTTGAGGAAGTAGAAGAGCTTGGGTGTTCGGAGTCCTCCTAAGGTGGGGGAGACAGGCGAAAGACCTGCTCGTCCACAGTCCTAACACATCTAGGGAACGCCGCAGCAGTGGCCCTGAAGATCTCCAAGGTTAAAGGACCCACAGGACCCACATGGCCTGGGGGGGTGTCTGCAGAGGGATTGGGGAAGGACACCTCACAAAAAGTGTCCGGCCTCTGAGACCCTGCAGTAGATCCCCCCCCCCCACGTGGGGGGACCCAGGGGGTCGATCCAGTCAGCAAATGCTGCAAATGTGTAAAGAAATCCTGGCTGAGTTCTGAGGGAGAATGGTATTATCTGGGAGGTGCGAGACCCAAGAAATTTGTTCAAGTCATGCAGATCTAGAATGGGGCGCCAGCTCCCCCCCCCCCGTCCATCTTTGGCACCAGGAAGTATCTGGAGTCAAACCCTGGGTGTTCCAGAGAATCCGCTACCCAGACCACGACCTCCTTGCGGAGGAGCTGGGCTATATCATCTTGAAGAGCCAATATTCCAAACAGAACTAACTAAATGTTCCAGCACTAAATGACTTTCAACAACAGTTCCATCCCACAGCACTAATTAATTCCACTACCACCTTTTTACCCTCACAGTACAGACTATTCCAATATCAAAGTGAAAAGAAATCAACACTTTCCTACTGTTGTTGTTTCTCAGGTCCACTGCTTCCCAGTGATTTAGCTAGCAAAGCTGGCTCCTGCTAGTTTCTCCTCCCTACTCCCAAAGCCAACTCATCTGTAGTTTCCCGACTCAACTACACAGCACAGAATTTCAAACAGTAACAGCTCCCAATATTCCAAACAGAACTAATTAAATATTCTGGCACTAAATGACTCTTAATAACAGTTACATCCCACAGCACTACTTAATTTCACCACCACTTTTTACCCTCACAGTACCGACTATTCCAATATCAAAGTGAAAAGAAATCAACACTTCCCTACTGTTGTATGTAGGAATGTAGGAAATCAAGACATAGAAGTCTGCTTTGGTTCACAGATGGAGTCTGTAATGCTATGTCTGACCCCATATCCCTGAGGAGAGACTGGAAAGAAAGATCTTTCACCACAGGCTCCGCTGATAGAGAAGGCTTGTGTTCCAGTCCATAAAATGAGTCACCTGCTGCGTCTTCAACAAAAGCAGGACAGGGTGAGACTCATCAAGATCCACCTCTACCCCTGAGGAACCTCCAAAAGGCAGGTCTAGGCCAGGAATCCTGGGAGGCACCGCCACCCGGATTGGCGTCAAGGAATTCGACACCATCCGGGGTGTAGGCACCACCTGGCGCCCGTCAGCATGTACAGCACTAGCACAACATGGGCCCTGCCAGACCTGAAAAGAAGGGGAGGAAGGTCCTTGCCAAGCTTTCTGCAGGCGCTGGCACCGGAGAGGGCACCACATGCACATCCTGGTCCGACCAACCCGGATGTGGCCCAGAGGCCCGAAACTGCTCACTGGAGCCCCATCAAGGACAGAGACAGGAACCGGTGTCGAAGATCACAACCGTTAAGAACGGAGCCACAGAGGAGCCCACCAGAGTCGGGTCAGGCCTACTGCTCTCTATCACTGACGATCCCCGCGCAGATGTACCAGAGGGCGACCTCAAACAGTACCATTTCTTTTTTGACCAACGGGAGGAGGAAGAACTTGAGGTTGAGCGGAGCTGGATCCCTGATAGAGGTCGGGAATGGGCCCGCTACTTTTAGTGCTTCAGGTGGACTGCCTGTGGTCAGACCCCCATCTGCAAAGGGTGGCAGACCAGACACAGCACCACTTCCAGAACAGCTTTCAAGAAAATTCTCCCTACCACCACCGCTACTGTCTAATGTCGACTCCATTGCCAGCAGACTGAAGTTTTCTTCAATTTGACTTTTCTTCCACTTTTTTTTTTTTTTTAAATAAGAAAAGAACACTAAAAGTAGTAAGTTAATCGAATACTGAATGGCTATAGCTGCTGTCATACAGACAAAGACTTGACTCCCGGCAGGCGAGCGACACCGTCACCGAAGCGCACTTGACGGCGGGGAAATAAGGAACTGAGACGGTTGGAGGGTCGATGCCGAGATCACCTATACAGTGCGAGCTAGTCTCACTGTGCCGCGCATGCGCAGTCCAATCCTGGCACTGGCCATCCTTTAAGATTTATGGCTCCTGTGGGGTCCTAGCGCCTCCGGTCTAGTCTCCATTAGTGTGAAAGAGTGGTGGAGACTTTTAGTCCAGGAAGATACAACACTTAGAGAAAATAAGTAAATGGTGGTCAGCTATAGCAAGATGATTCGTGGAATCTGAAGACCGCAGGTCGACGGCAGGAAATGAACTGAGGTGGGTGTGGGGCACAGCCCCCTTTATACTAGGATGGACGTCAGGGGGAGATCCCCCTGTTGTGTACTGCTAGCTAGAAATTTTCCGTGTGGTCCTGGTGCCTGGCAGCTTAGTTCTAACAGTGTTGCCTACTGCAAGAGCCTCCTGAAAATAAGATTGAGTGTTATACTGAGAAAGCTAAGTTCAGACTGTTCTTTGCTTGACAGAGAATTTATGAATGGGGTAATAAGCCTGAACCCCTATTAGTAAAGCTTATAAAGGGGGGACCAGGTATCATGGAGAATACTAGCTATTAGAGATAAGCATGGTAAGATCACGCACAACAGTCAGGCTATTTGCACCTGCTTTAAGGACTTCTATAGCACCTTGTATAAGGTGGAGTGCACGGGCACTGAACTGTTAATTAAAGACTTTTTGGATGGTGTACCTATCCCTAACCTGGAGGAGACACAGAGGGAGGCGTTAGGGGCCCCAATTACTACCCAAGAGGTTATTAAGGCTATAGGGAGCGTCAAATCTAGGAAGGGGGTTGGGGGCCTGATGGGTTCAAGCTGAATATTACAAAGAGCTAAACGGAGCTCTTGTGGGACCTATACAGAACCTCATGGAGGAGGCTGGGGGAGGGGAGGGGCTTCCAAGCCCTGCTTAGAGTCAAACATATGTGTGTTGCCGAAGCCTGGTAGGGACAGCCTGGAGTATTCATCATATACACCCATCTCCCTCCTCAGTTATGACTGTAAAATTATGGCCAAGGTGTTAACATTGAGATTGGAAAAAGTTTTATCTCGGCTAGTGCACCCTGATCAAACAGGCTTCATTCAGGGTATTAGGTTGATTTCTCTGTATCAGAGCAAAGGAGATGGTAAGGCGCTGAAGAAATATTAGTGCAGACAAGATGATTCCATTTTCGAAACTTCTTTTTTTTCACTATTTTTTAAAATATGGCAATATACCCAACGTTTCACCTACTTGTAGGCTTTATCAAGAGTTGCCACTTCTAGAAAATACAAAAAATATTTATTTTAAAAACCTGTCTGCATGGAGTTTCAAACAATATTTGACCATTTTTATCTAATTAAAATTGTATTGTCTCCCAATGGTGTTGCTTACAGGGTAATATTTCAAATAATATTTCTCATTGCTTGACAATCCTCTAGAAATGAATCTTTGTTCACAAATTGACCTATAAAATACATATTGTCAATTTCTCATTTAATACATTGAAATCTTTAATAATAAAGATGTACTGTCATTATTCATCATATGAATGTCCATTTATCCTCACCTATCCTTAGTTCCATGCAAAACACTTATTTCAGAGCCACAGTATTCTTCCAAATCTCCAAAATAGTTGTAATACACTATCTCATAGATACATTTTTCCTTTAAAAGAAGAAATCAATGAAAGAAAATTGATGACATCTTGTTTCTAACATCCATGAAACCAATGCATGTCTATAATGCAATTATTTCAATTTTGATGTATTCACAAACTCTATTCATATGTAATGTATCAGTATCCTCTTTAGTTTCATGTATTGATCAACCAGTATATTAAACTTGTGTATACAATTCCAGAATAGGAACCCCCCCCCCCAACTTCATTTAAATTACAGAACTTTATTTGATACACATTTCCTCATCTTTGGACTGATGAAATAACAAACAGACTCGTAAAATCTATGAACCTATCATGCATCAAATGCCTCTTCAAAACTGTTATAATAATTATTGAATTTAAAGCCCAGCACTACTTTGTTACATCTGAAAATGTTGTAAATTGAACACAAAATACTTTCTCTCATCTATCGGCAATAATCGCTACTTAAACTGCCAATGCTTTGTTATGATTATTAAATTTAAAACCCAGCACCACTTTTATTACACCTGTGAACCCGTGAAATGAATCAAGCAAAAAATACTTTCTCTCGCCTATTCACACCAACGGTCACTTCAACTACCGCATTTTATTATCAATAGTCATTTTCAAACTTTCCAAACAGTTATTAAGTAAAACGAATGCCAAACATACCAAATTGCTAAACCTATATGCTACATGACGCACCTTTTCATGCTATAACAGTGTTTGCTGAGAATCAAATGCAGTACCGAAGCTGCCGCCTTTATACGTCTGTGCTTAAAACACCGACCAGTTCCCCTCATTTCAAAAACTGTTTCAGTAACCGCTGAGTTCAAAGTGGAGTATCAAACTTGCCACGTTTGTGAATCCAAAAAATGCGTCCAACGCCAATTATTTCCACTTATTTATCTATCTTGAGTAATTTCAACTGCATAACTTTACTACAACTTCATTTTAGCATTTTCCAAACTATCCAAATGACGTCAGACGCCAACTAATTGCCACTCTTGTATAAATCTTAAAACATTTCGAACATTTATACATTCAGAGCTTGACTGCACCTTTATATAAGAATTTACCAAATTATTCAAGTGACTAATAAAGAAGAAAAGTATGGTGTAGTTGTAGTATGTAAAATGCAACACTAAGCTCACCGCTGTAAGAAAATGTGAAGCGCGTCATACAAACTGCCATGTTTTACTCATAGTCTATTCCAACATTTTCAAGCTGTACAAAAAGTGGCCGCACAAATAACAATATTAAACTCACCAAGTTCGTGAATCTGAAAGATACGTGGAACGCCAGCCAGTGCCCTCGTGGTGTATTCCCATTAGTCGACGGTTATTTCAAGCTTCTAAGACGCGTTAAATTGCGTCATGCATTTGCCATTTAAAGCCATACATACCCTCGAATGCATTTAAAATCGTCCAGCAACTCTGATTTCCTTTTTTCATTACATTACTGGATACTATTTCGCATCACCCAAGTCAAAAGGTGAATCATTTATACACAAAAATGTTGATGTCTAACTTAACCTATAATCATATTTCACATTTAGATGTTTTAAATCTTTATTCTCGGGCATCGTATTAAAGCCAGACTACTGTGGAAGATGAACTTACTTAAAAGGGAAATGCACCATATTTCATGGAGTGTAACCATTCAATGGCAGTCCAAATTCTCCATCCACCACCCACGTCCATCCAAGACATCAAACCACTACTGGTATTTTCATTCGAACGCCTCCAGGCCAGACCACTGTCAAAAATTAACCTATTAAAAGGGGAGATGCACCATAACTCCCAACAGGATAATACTCAGTAACTAGTACAATGCTGATGCATCTTAATTGCTAGGGAGTCCTCATGTTCCTGACCCCTGAAATTTGATGTTTATTTTAACATTTAAATGTTTTAGATGTTTATTCTCAGACACCGTTTAAAACCAGACTGCTATGGAAAATGAGCTTACTAGAAGGAAAATGCACCACGCCTCATTAAGTGTAGTTATTTAAAGGCAAACGTAATCAAAATTCTATACCAATTACCCTATGTTCATTTGAGACGTTCAGTTATTGCAAGTATTCTCATTCGGACGCCTCTCAAGACGGACTACTATTAAAAATTAACTTATTTAAAGGGGAAATGCACCATACCTTCTAACAGGTTAATACTCAATAACTAATACAATGCTGATGCATCTTAATTGGTAGGGAGTCCTCATATCCCCAATCCCTAAAATAAATTCAAAATATTGTCAACTATATTTTGTTACTATATTTGAGAATATAAGGAGAATGTCTTGCTTCCACACTCATCCTCAAACATTCCGATACCTAAATCCTCATGCAATCCTACGTTGATCATGTAATCCTAGGAGACTAATCCCGTTGTTATGATTGTTATAGTTAACATTATTTCTTCCTACAACAATTCCAGTTTATTTCCTTGTTTAAACCTATTCGAGGTTGTAAAGCATTCATCTCAAAAATCCAACGAGTTTCTATCTGTTCAACTATTTTGTTAAAGTCTCCTCCCCTTAATGGGGGCTTAACAGCTTCCAGCCCCCAAAACCTTAGTGATCCTCCAGTATGTCCTGCCTCTAAAAAATGATCTGATACTGGCGTGGATTTTTTATTTCGAATATTGGATTTATGCTCCTGAATCCGCTGTTTCAATGGTCTGATAGTTTTGCCAATATAGATCTTATCACAGGGGCACTGTAAAATGTATACAACCCCTGCTGTGTCACATGTGATTGATTGTCGTATCTCATATTCCTTGTTGGTAAATGGGTGTTTGTATTTTGATTTCTTACTGGTATGACCACAAACCGAACATTTACCACAAGGTACCATGCCCTGATTAAGGGGTCCTAGTAATAATTGTTTATTGTCATCCTGGTGTCCCTGTTTGTGGTCTGTATGAACCAGCTTATCTTTCAAGGTTATGCCTTTCCTTTCTGCTATCATCGGTACTGTGTCAAAAACATTATTTTGCATGGGAAAATCTCTTAGTATCGACCAGTGTTTAAATATGATGTCTCTGATCTCTTTTATTTTATGGTTATGTCTAATACTTAGGACCACAGATCGCTCTTGTTGTTTGTTTAAATGTCCCCTTAAAGCATCATCCTGAGAGATTTTCCGTGTACGCGCCATAGCCTGACATAAAGTTGTTCTCTTATACCCCCTTTCTTGAAATCTGTGTATAGCTGTATCCATTTCTGTCTCAAAATCCTCCTCTCGTCCACAATTTCTTCGGATTCATAGAAATTGGAAATAAGGAATGCTTTCTACCAAACGCTCCGCATGAAAGCTATCCGCATGTAAGATGGTATTCCGTGCTGTTTCTTTCCTATATAATCTAGTCATTAATTTTCCTTTTTCGATACTCACTGTAACATCTAGGTGTGGAACAGATGTATTGCTGTAATCCATTGTAAACCTTAAATTTAAGTCACAAGTATTTATGTATTGTTTAAAAGCCTCAAGATCTTCTACCGTACCTCTCCATATCATAAAAAGATCATCTATATATCTTTTATACAACTTAATGTGACTAAAAAAAGGATTATCTTGTTCGTTCACAATGTATTTATCCTCAGAATTCAACATATATGCATTGGCATTCCCAGGTGCCACAGTGGACCCCATCGCTGTTCCTCTTGTCTGCTGAACAAAAGTTTTTTCAAACCTAAAATAACTATTCGTTAATATAAATTCCACCAGCATTTGCAAGGTTTTAGTTTTAGGATGCTTTCCAGATTCTCTATGGTCCAAAAGTCGTCCCATTGTGACCACTCCCTCATTATGAGGTATAGAGGTGTAAAGATCTGAAACATCTAGTGTTACTAAAATAATAGAATTGTGTTCTTCATTAGTTAACACTATTTCTTTTATGATATCTATGAAATGAGTCGTATCTCTGACATAAGTAGCCATATTTTCAACTAATGGTTGTAAATGATAATTGATATAATTAGATAATGGCTCAAATAGACTTTGCAATCCTGAAACTATTGGACGGCCAGGAAGGTCCAGCATATCCTTGTGTATTTTCGGTAAGGCATAAGATACAGGCAATTTTGGAAATTTCTGTATTAGTAATTCCCCCTCCCAGTCTTTCAAAAGATTTGACAAAACCAACTCTTCTATAAGAACTGAACATTCTCTCTTCAAATTATCTGTTGGATCCTTACTTATTTTATGATAATTGACTTCATTACTCAGTAGTCTAACACAGATGTTTTTGTAGTGTTCATATTTATTGTTTAAAGAAAAAATCAGAGAATGGAGGGATTTAATGAAATTGGAGCAAGTGTGAATGCCAAATATTATTTTGCTACCTTTTCAGAAGTTGAAAAAGAAAAATTATTGAGTCAAATTAGAGGAGAAAGGGACTTCTCTAATAATGCATTAGATAGTGCTAAACAGACCTCATTGCGGATTGAGAATCAGCAATTCAGGGATTGTAGATTGGAATGGCACGCCATAACGTTAGGACAATATTTAGCCCATAATTTGATACCTAGAGGTCTAAGAATTTATGTGGAACATAACATAGGTATCAAATCTACAAAATGGGATGGCATTAGAACCAGGTGCTCGGTGGATTTCATGTATGCTTTAATTGAAGCTATTATTGAAGAAAGGAGCAAACTGGCCAACAAATGAATACTGACAAAGAAGCCCTTAAGCTGAAATTACAACTAAAGGATTTCAATCGTACTCTAGAGAATATTAAACAAAAATTGGATGTTTATGAAAGGAATCTGAGACAACAGAAAATTAGGAAATTTAATCGAGATACTAATGATTACAAAGATAATAAAATATATACACATTCAAAAAATATTTCGAGACAAAATGTGAACTTTAGAAACAGATTTGAGGAAAGTGGGTCAGAAAGTGATGGTAGTTATAGCAGAATGAGTAATAAAGAACAAAAAATATCTAGACCACAAGAATCAGAAAGGATGATGAATAGAGCCAATTATAGGACAGACACTACATCTAGGTCCAACACAGATGTCGGTGTGAGAGAGCATTTTTCCAGAAGGGATACGGACAACAGAGAAGTACCAGGACCATCAAGGATAGGAGAACAGAGAGAACCAAGATATCCAATGAGAAACAGAGGTATCAAAGAAGAGGATGTAGATCAGGGAAGAACAGGTCAAGGAAACGAACTAGGGACAGGCAAAGGGCGAGGAGATACACGCCCCAAGCAGAGATATTACCAGAAGTGATTCCCATATTCAATTTCAGCAATAGACATTTAAGTAATACAGAAATTGGAGTTTTAAGTAAAGGACTGTCTTTTGCTCCTACTGCAACCCTCAATCTGTTTGAATTAGAATGTGATCTGCAGTTATTTTTTTAGGGCACAATTTAGTAACTATCCAGTAATGGATGATTATAAACAACAGATAAAAGGAATTTTGAACGTAAGATCTACATATAATCCCCCTACAGGACTTTTTCTGGCCATTCAAACCTATGCGGGTATAATTAAAAAAAGAGATCTTGGATCTGTTCAAGTCTGAGAATGATATAAAACCAGAGAAAGATAATTTGACACTAGAAGAGAGGAGTGTGTTGAATAACTTAAAGAATGATCAAGACATAATTATCAAACCAGCAGACAAGGGTGGAGGAATAGTTGTTCTGGATTATGAACACTACAAAAACATCTGTGTTAGACTACTGAGTAATGAAGTCAATTATCATAAAATAAGTAAGGATCCAACAGATAATTTGAAGAGAGAATGTTCAGTTCTAATAGAAGAGTTGGTTTTGTCAAATCTTTTGAAAGACTGGGAGGGGGAATTACTAATACAGAAATTTCCAAAATTGCCTGTATCCTATGCCTTACCGAAAATACACAAGGATACGCTGGACCCTCCTGGCCGTCCAATAGTTTCAGGATTGCAAAGTCTATTTGAGTCATTATCTAATTATATCAATTATCATTTACAACCATTAGTTGAAAATATGGCTACTTATGTCAGAGATACGACTCATTTCATAGATATCATAAAAGAAACAGTGTTAACTAATGAAGAACAAAATTCTATTATTTTAGTAACACTAGATGTTTCAGATCTTTACACCTCTATACCTCATAAAGAGGGAGTGGTCACAATGGGACGACTTTTGGACCATAGAGAATCTGGAAAGCATCCTAAAACTAAAACCTTGCAAATGCTGGCGGAATTTATATTAACAAATAGTTATTTTAGGTTTGAAAAAACTCTTTTTTCAGCAGACAAGAGGAACAGCGATGGGGTCCACTATGGCACCTGGGTATGCCAATGCATATATGTCGAATTATGAGGATAAATACATTGTGAATGAACAAGATAATCCTTTTTTTAGTCACATTAAGTTGTAAAAAAGATATATAGATGATCTTTTTATGATATGGAGAGGTACGGTAGAAGATCTTGAGGCTTTTAAACAATACATAAATACTTGTGACTTAAATTTAAGGTTTACAATGGATTACAGCAATACATCTGTTCCATACCTAGATGTTACAGTGAGTATCGAAAAAGGAAAATTAATGACTAGATTATATAGGAAAGAAACAGCACAGAATACCATCTTACATGCGGACAGCTTTCATGCGGAGCGTTTGGTAGAAAGCATTCCTTATTCCTAATTTCTACGAATCCGAAGAAATTGTGGATGAGAGGAGGATTTTGAGACAGAAATGGATACAGCTATACACAGACTTCAAGAAAGGGGGTATAAGAGAAAAACTTTATGTCAGGCTACGGCACGTATACGGAAAATCTCTCAGGATGATGCTTTAAGGGGACATTTAAACAAACAACAAGAGCGATCTGTGGTCCTAAGTATTAGACATAACCATAAAATGAAAGAGATCAGAGACATCATATTTAAACACTGGTCGATACTAAGAGATTTTCCCATGCAAAATAATGTTTTTGACACAGTACCGATGATAGCAGAAAGGAAAGTCATGACCTTGAAAGATAAGCTGGTTCATACAGACCACAAACAGGGACACCAGGATGACAATAAACAATTATTACTAGGACCCCTTAATCAGGGCATGGTACCTTGTGGTAAATGTTTGTGGTCATACCAGTAAGAAATCAAAATACAAACACCCATTTACCAACAAGGAATATGAGATACGACAATCAATCACATGTGACACAGCAGGGGTTGTATACATTTTACAATGCCCCTGTGATAAGATCTATATTGGCAAAACTATCAGACCATTGAAACAGCGGATTCAGGAGCATAAATCCAGTATTCGAAATAAAAAATCCACGCCAGTATCAGATCATTTTTTAGAGGCAGGACATACTGGAGCATCAATAAGGTTTTGGGGGCTGGAAGCTGTTAAGCCCCCATTAAGGGGAGGAGACTTTAACAAAATAGTTGAACAGATAGAAACTCGTTGGATTTTTGAGATGAATGCTTTACAACCTCGAATAGGTTTAAACAAGGAAATAATCTGGAATTGTTGTAGGAAGAAATAATGTTAACTATAACAATCATAACAACGGGATTAGTCTCCTAGGATTACATGGTCAACGTAGGATTGCATGAGGATTTAGGTATCAGAATGTTTGAGGATGAGTGTGGAACCAAGACATTCTCCTTATATTCTCAAATATAGTAACAAAATATAGTTGACAATATTTTGAATTTATTTTAGGGATTGGGAATATGAGGACTCCCTACCAATTAAGATGCATCAGCATTGTATTAGTTATTGAGTATTAACCTGTTAGAAGGTATGGTGCATTTCCCCTTTAAATAAGTTAATTTTTAATAGTAGTCCGTCTTGAGAGGCGTCCAAATGAGAATACTTGCAATAATTGAACGTCTCAAATGAACATAGGGTAATCGGTATAGAATTTTGATTACGTTTGACTTCAAATAACTACACTTAATGAGGCGTGGTGCATTTTCCTTCTAGTAAGCACATTTT
The DNA here is from genome assembly GCA_016271365.2 of Neoceratodus forsteri. Taxonomy (NCBI): domain Eukaryota; kingdom Metazoa; phylum Chordata; order Ceratodontiformes; family Ceratodontidae; genus Neoceratodus; species Neoceratodus forsteri. The sequence continues at coordinate 1,270,309,119 of CM057450.1, read as the reverse complement.
CCATAGCAGTCTGGTTTTAAACGGTGTCTGAGAATAAACATCTAAAACATTTAAATGTTAAAATAAACATCAAATTTCAGGGGTCAGGAACATGAGGACTCCCTAGCAATTAAGATGCATCAGCATTGTACTAGTTACTGAGTATTATCCTGTTGGGAGGTATGGTGCATCTCCCCTTTTAATAGGTTAATTTTTGACAGTGGTCTGGCCTGAGAGGCGTTCGAATGAAAATACCAGTAGTGGTTTGATGTCTTGGATGAGCGTGGGGTGGTGGATGTAGAATTTGGACTGCCTTTGCCATTGAATGGTTACACTCCATGAAATATGGTGCATTTCCCTTTTAAGTAAGTTCATCTTCCACAGTAGTCTAGCTTTAATACGATGCCCGAGAATAAAGATTTAAAACATCTAAATGTGAAATATGATTATAGGTTAAGTTAGACATCAACATTTTTGTGTATAAATGATTTACCTTTCGACTTGGGTAGTGCGAAATATTATCCAGTAATGTAATGAAAAAAGGAAATTAGAGTTGCTGGACGATTTTAAATGCATTCGAGGGTATGTATGGCTTTAAATGGCAAATGCATGACGCAATTTACGGCGTGTTTTAGGGCTTGAAAAAGCAAATGCGACTAATGGGAATACACACGAGGGGCACTGGCTGGCGTTCCACGTATCTTTCAGATTCACGAACTTGGTGAGTTTAATATTGTTATTTGTGCAGCCACTTTTTGTACAGCTTGAAAATGTTGGAATAGACTATGAGTAAAACGTGGCAGTTTGTATGACGCGCTTCACATTTTCTTACAGCGGTGAGCTTAGTGTTGCATTTTACATACTACAACTACAACATACTTTTATTCTTTATTAGTCACTTGAATAATTTGGTAAATTCTTATATAAAGGTGCAGTCAAGCTCTGCATGTATAAATGTTCGAAATGTTTTAAGATTTATACAAGAGTGGCAATTAGTTGGCGTCTGACGTCATTTGGATAGTTTGGAAAATGCTAAAATGAAGTTGTAGTAAAATTATGCAGCTGAAATTACTCAAGATAGATAAATAAGTGGAAATAATTGGCGTTGGACGCAATTTTTGGATTCACAAACGTGGCAAGTTTGATACTGCACTTTGAACTCAGCAGTTACTGAAACAGTTTTTGAAATGAGGGGAACTGGTCGGTGTTTTAAGCACAGACGTATAAAGGTGGCAGCTTCGGTACGGCATTTGATTCTCAGCAAACACTGATATAGCATGAAAAGGTGCATCATCTAGCATATAGGTTTAGCAATTTGGTATGTTTGGCATTCGTTTTACTTAATAACTGTTTGGAAAGTTTGAAAAATGACTATTGATAATAAAATGCGGTAGTTGAAGTGACCGTTGGTGTGAATAGGCAACAGAAAGTATTTTTTGCTTGATTCATTTCACGGGTTCACAGATGTAATAAAAGTGGTGCTGGGTTTTAAATTTAATAATCATAACAAAACGTGGCAGTTTAAGTGACGATTATTGCCGATAGATGAGAGAAAGTATTTTGAGTTCAATTTACGACATTTTCAGATGTAACAAGCATAGTGCTGGGCTTTAAATTCAATAATTATTATAACAGTTTTGAAGAGGCATTTGATGCACGCAGTAGGTTCATAGATTTTACAAGTCTGTTTGTTACTTCATCAGTCCAAAGATGAGGAAATGTGTATAAAATAAAGTTCTGTAATTTAAATGAATTTGGGGGGGGGGGTTCCTATTCTGGAATTGTATACACAAGTTTAATATACTGGTTGATCAATACATGAAACTAAAGAGGATACTGGTACATTACATATGAATAGAGTTTGTGAATACATCAAAATTGAAATAATTGAATTATAGACATGCATTGGTTTCATGGATGTTAGAAACAAGATGTCATCAATTTTCTTTCATTGATTTCTTCTTTTAAAGGAAAAATGTATCTATGAGACAGTGTATTACAACTATTTTGGAAATTAGGAAGAATATTGTGGCTCTGAAATAAGTATTTTGCATGGAACTAAGGATAGGTGAGGATAAATGGACATTCATATAATGAATAATGACAGTACATCTTTATTATTAAAGATTTCAATGTATTAAATGAGAAACTGACAATATGTATTTCATAGGTCAATTTGTGAACAAAGATTCATTTCTAGAGGATTGTCAAGCAATGAGAAATATTATTTGAAATATTACCTTGTAAGTAACACCATTGGGAGACAATACAATTTTAATTAGATAAAAATGGTCAAATATTGTTTGAAACTCCATGCAGACAGGTTTTTAAAATAAATATTTTTTGTATTTTCTAGAAGTGGCAACTCTTGATAAAGCCTACAAGTAGGTGAAACGTTGGGTATATTGCCATATTTTAAAAAAATAATAAAAGAAAGAAGTTTCGAAAATGGAATCATCTTGTCTGCACTAATATTTCTTCAGCGCCTTACCATCTCCTTTGCTCTGATACAGAGAAATCAACCTAATACATGAATACATTGGTAAAGGCTGCTTTGGATAAGAACGACAATTCTACAACATCTATTACTCATTGCCTGTGGACTTTTTTCCTTTCCCTTTTTTCCTTTCCCTTTCACACCAGTTATTATTTTCATTCAGGGTAGGCTATCCTACCACAATATGAGGAGCCTGCTTAATGTCCTGTGGTGGGGTGCTCGGCGTCCTGGATGGGCCAGTGTGCTCTCCATGGACGCCAATATGGCCTTTGACAGGATCGAGTGGGACTACCTGTTTGAGGCCACGCAGCAATTTGGGGTGGGAGATGGGTTTGTGACCCTTGTTAAAATGCTCTATAGAGAGCCGGCCTGGTGGCACTGAGGGCTGAGGCGTTGGACACCTCACCTGTTACTCGCAGACGGACCAGGTTCTGGAACGACCTCGGTCGTCAGGGAGCCAGCTTGGGGGGGAATGGGATTGAGCAGCCGCCAGGGGCAGCTCCTCCCCTCCCAGTTGGTTGTCCCTCCCCTGTAGTTCGCTTCCACTTGATGAAAGTCTGGTGGGAAGCATAGGCAGGAGGGGGTGGCGTAAGGGGCTCAGCTGGTACCTGGTGTGCACGTGCGCCTCCACGCATGTACGTGCCAAGGTCCTGGGTCCAGGGAGAAAAACAGGGACAAAACAACTACAAATAAAATGCTCTACAGAGATCCCAGAGCGAGGGTGTTAGTAAATAGCATTCCCTCTGAAGAATTCAGGCTGTTCAGGGGTACGAGGCAGGGGTGACCCCTCTCCTCACTTCTTTTCGCTACAGCTATAGAACCCTTGGTTATTCAGATTCGGGACAGCCAAGAAGAAAAAATTACTCACCTTAGTAATGTTGTTTCTTCTAGTGGAGTCTTGCTGTATTCTGACATATGCAGTGATCACCAACCTTTGAACTGCCCCGGAGAACAAAGAGTTAACTTTCCATGCAGGGCATGGAACGCTGAGCTCGAGCTCAGTTGAAGCCTTTGTCTGCTGTTGTTTAAACTCCAACTGTCAGATCTGTCACACTAGCCAACTGGCAACTAAATTTAATAAAAAATGTTTTTTTTGGTTTCAAAGCAAAGACTCAAGTCAGGAAACCCAAAAAAAACAAAACACAACACACACCCAAACTAAATGAGGGTGAGAGAAAAGGGGCACCTCTAGGTGCCAACACTGCTCCTGCCCACCCACATCCCAAAAACAGGTTCTAAGAGGAGGAGGGAGTAGAATACAGCAAGACTCCACTAGAAGAAATTACATTACTAAGATGAGTAATTTTTTCTTCAAACAACATGAAGTCTTGCTGTATTCTGACATATACAGACTACCAAGCAGTACCTCCAAGGAGGAGGGACAGAACCTACTTTGGGAATAGGCTCTGAAGTACTGCTGTGCCAAACTGAGCATCACTCCTAGCCTGGATATCCAGAGAGTAATGCTTGGTGAATGTATGGACTGTTTTCCAGGTGGCTGCTTGACAGATTTCTAAGATAGGAATATCCCTGGCAGCAGCCAGAGAAGCAGCTGTACCTCTAGTAGAGTGAGCCCTCAGACCTGAGGGTGGGGTTCTACCCAATTTCTCATAGCAGAATTGTATACAAGAGACAATCCACCTGGCAATAGATCTTTTAGTGGCAGGTTTGCCCTTACCGACCTCTCCATCAGTTAAGAACAACTGGGGGGACTCAAACCTGTGACCCTTAGTGCACTCTATGTAGTAGCTAAGGGCTCTTTTTACGTCCAGGCTGTGCAACCTTCTCTCCCCAGAGGAGGAATGGTCAGTGAAGAAAACAGGGAGAGACATAGACTGATTAAGGTGGAAATCTGAAACCACCTTAGGCAAAAACTTCCTGTTAGTTCTGAGGACCACTTTATCTCTACGGAAAGAGATGAAATCAGGCTCCACTGACAGGGCTTGCAATTCACTGATGCGCCTGGCAGAGGTAATGGCTACCAAAAACACAGTTTTCCAAGTAAAGTACTTAAGCTCTGCAGAGGACAAAGGCTCAAAGGGGGGTTGCATAAGCTGAGCAATGCAAACATTAAGGTCCCAAGCAGGAGCAGAGTCCCTGAAGAGAGGATTGGTGTGCAACAATCCCTTGAAGAATTTGCAAAATATAGGATGGGCTGATAGAGAAGAGGGCTTGCCTACTGACAAAAAAGCAGAAACAGCTGCCAAATGTACTTTGAGTGTAGCTGGTCTGAGTCCCAAGCCATTGAGATGAACCATATAGTCCAGGACTGTAGGCAACCCAGCAGATTCTGGAGAAATATGCTTACCAGAGCACCAAATAGTGAACATTTTCCATTTGGAGTTATAAGTCTTTCTGGTGGAAGGCTTTCGAGAAACCCTAAGAATATCCAGAACACCTTGAGAGAGGTGCAGATCAGCAAACTCTAACTTTTCAAGAGCCAGGCCTTGAGATTGAGAGATTTGAGATTCGGATACCAAATCCTTCCCTGAGAGGATGTCACCAGGTTGTAATTCCTGGGAAGAAACAGGGGAAGGTGGACTGCTAAGGACAGCAACAGTGGATACCAGGGCTGTCTGGCCCAGTCTGGAGCAATCAGAATCACTTTGCATGGTTGAAACCTGATCTTGACTAGCACCTTGAACAGGAGAGGGAAGGGGGGGAAAGCATACAGGAACTTCCCTTCCCAATTGAGATCCAGAGCATCCAGGGGGACTGAGCCCAAGACTGGGGGTCTGCAGCAAGAGAGAGGAAGTTGGTGATTGTCTGGGGCTGCAAGAAGATCTATCTGTGGAGTGCTCCATCTGGAGAAAATCACTTTCAAAATTAGGGGATCTAGGGACTATTCGTGGTGGCCCTGAGATATCCTGCTGAGAGCATCTGCTAGGATATTGTCCTTCCCTGGGAGGTGAACTGCTGTCAGAGATGTTTGCAGGGAATAGGCCAGAGACCACAACTTCACTGCTTCTGTGCACAAGGCCGTAGACCGAGTGCCCCTTTGCCTGTTGATGTACCACATTGTGGCGGTACTGTCTGTTCTGATCTGGACTACTTTGTTCTGAACAGACTTGGAAAAAGCTTGCAGTGCCAGAAACACTGCTCTGAGTTCCAAGAGATTGATGTGAAGCAGAGATTCTTGAGGTGACCACAGCCCTTGGGTGGTAAGATCCCCCAAGTGGGCTCCCCAGCCCAAGAGGGAGGCATCTGTGGTGAGGATTAGTGAATGAGACTGAGTGACAAAAGGAACTCCCTGCCTTAAATTGTCCTGATCCTGCCACCATTGCAAAGCCTGGATCAGGGTTCGAGTCACTGGGACTAGTTTGGTAAGGGAATCCTTTCTCTGGGACCAGAAGGCTCTCAAATGGAACTGAATGTCCCTCATCTGAAATCTTGCCCCCTGGACCACTGCTGTAGAGGCTGCCATGTGGCCCAGGAGCTGCAAGAAGTGCCTTGCTGGTCGAGACACCTGAAGGGTGAAAGAAGAGGCCATTTCTATTAGTGTCCTTGCCCTGTACAGGGGAAGGAAGGCCTTTGCTCTTATTGTATCCAGCTCCGCCCCTATAAAGGTGAGGAGCTGTACTGGCTCCAGAACTGACTTTGTAAGGTTTAGGAGGAACCCTAAGGAAGTGAGCAGTTGCTGAGTTATCTGAAGATGTGACTTGACTTGGTCTGGAGACTGACCCACTATGAGCCAGTCATCCAGGTATGGAAAGATGGAGATCTTTTTTCTCCTCCTTAAGAAAACAACCACTACTGCCAGGCACTTTGTGAACACCCTGGGGGCTGATGTTAGACCAAAGGGCATTGCTCTGAATTGATAGTGGCCTGAGGGCAACTCGAACCTGAGGTACTTTCTGTGGGAGCACCTGATGGGAATGTGAAAATAGGCGTCTTTGAGGTCCAGGGAGGCTAGCCAGTCCCCTGGCCTTAGAGAAGGCAGAATTATTCCCAGAGTCACCATTTTGAATTTTGGCTTTAAAAGGTGCTTGTTTAGATATCTCAGATCCAGGATGGGCCACCATTCTCCTGTCTTTTTGGGGGTTAGGAAGTACCTGGAGTACAATCCTTTGCCCCTGTGTAGGGTAGGAACCCTTTCTATGGCTCTGAGAGCCAAGAGGGAAGAAACCTCTGCCTCTAGGGCAAGGGCCTCTGATGGATTTGCAGGTGGAAAGGATCTGGTTCTCATCTTGGGAAATTTTTTGAAGCTGAGAACCAGTCCCTGGCTTACTACTTCCAGGACCCACTTGTCTGATGTTAAAGACTTCCAGTCCTGGACAAAGTAAGTCAGCCTGCCCCCTACAGGTATTGGAGAATCGGCCCGGGCAGACCCATCAGGGTGTCTGCTTGGCAGGGGCTTTAGGATGAGGGGTTGAAGCAGGCCTGCTCATACCCCGTCTGCCTCTCCCTCTAAAGAACCCCCTCTAAGCAAAAGCAGAAGAGGAGGCATGGGCTTGGTAAAAAGGCCTTTGAAAGGGCCTGCCCCTGCCCCTGGAATGCTGCCTCTGAGGAGTGGTTTGCCTTTCTTTGGCTTGAGCACTCCTGTAGGTGGTCCTGTACTCGTCCATCTTCTTCATGTAGTTCTCTGTCTGCTCCCCAAACAGAGAATTACCCACAACAGGAAAATCCATGGCCTTAGCCTGGGTATCCTGTGATAGGCTAGTACATCTGAGCCAAGCCATCCTCCGAAGGCCACAGATGTAGCCATGACTCTAGATGAAACATCACTGGAGTCCACAGCAGCATGAAACTGCACCTTGGATGCCTCAATCCCATCTGCAGCCACCGCTCCAGCTCCTTGGCAAGCTGGTCAGGGGCCTGTTTAGCTAGAGCCAGCACAGTGTCCCACCTGGACTTCTGGTATCTAGCTGTGTAGGCCATATAGTTAGCCTGCCTGAGTCCCAAAGATGCTGCCATGTACTGTTTCTTGCCATGGCATCAATCCTCCTGGAGTCCTTATCTGGGGTGTGTGAAGCCAAGGGAATATTTGCCTTATCACAGGCAGCAGCCTGCACTACCCCAACACGGCTGCATTGCTGGGAAAGGAACTCCGTGTCTGAGCCTGAAAGAGTATACCTCTTGTCCATTCTTCTGTCCACTGGAGGTATGGAATTAGGAGTTTTTAGAATTTTAAATGTCTGTTTCCCAAAAGATTTATGGAGGGGAACAGACAATCTCCTGGACTCCGGGATGTCCATCATCTCAACAAAATCAGGCTCCTCCTGATCCTCTACTGCTTCTTCCATAGGAAGCTGGAGGGTTTCAGCCACTTTCTTGTAAAACATAAAGTGGGAAGGGTACTCAGAAAGCCTAGGAGGAGAAACACCTGAAGGTCTGTCTGGGGAGATGTCCGGGTCAATAGGCACATCCAGAATTTCATAATCACCATCATCATCATCATCTTCATACTCTCCCTCCTCCTCATCCGGTTCATAAAATTCTTCTAAAGTATAATCTGGAACCAGGGGAACCGACCGAACCGAGCCCCTGACAGATGATGCCGGTTTGGCCGGAACCTAAGTTAGCGATTGAACTATCCTTATCGCTTTGGCTATCTCATCATCGGTCGGAGAAAGAACTTGTGGATCCGAACCGGATGATTTATCCCTTTTCTTTCTTTTAACCGGAACCGACTCCTCAGAATCGGTTCTCCTTTTGCCCAAAGAAGTTTCGCCCTGGTCAGAGGGCACTCCTTCTGATTTGGTCAGAACCGAACCAGGCTGGCCATCCGGGTCAGTGGACTTCTCGGCCTCCCTTTCCCTCAGTCTACCTACTCTCTTATCCAGGGTAGCTTTGGGAAGACTTTTACAAATTTGGCAGTCTGAATTGAGGTGGTCAAACCCCAGACAGTAAACACAGGTGGTGTGGAGATCAGCCTTAGCAAAGGCTTCCCCACACACACTACAGTGCTGAAACCCAGTGGGCCCGGTTTTCTTCTTGGGTTTCTCAGACATGGCCAATCCTAACCAAAACTTACCCTTTTTTCGGCAATCCACCAGGCAAGACACCCCTATCGGTTCCTGACCGTGTTACGGGTCTTGGAAAACGAATGAAACTGCTTTTTAGAACCGACGGACCGTTACCACACACTCTAATAAAGACAGAAATTTTTTAAAACCTGATCGGTTCAAACCGAACCGATCCAATGTTTACAAGTTCCACACAGAAACTAATATAGAAAAACCTATCTAGTACTCACGGTACCACAGACAGAGACTTAAACCGATAGGTTTAGAAGCAGAAATTCGGTAGAAACTGAGCGAAAAAACTACACTTTAACCGACTTTTTTTGAACCGAACGAAGGAGAAATCTCCGGAGCGACTGTTCAGTGAGGCGGAGTAAAGAATCTGACGGTTGGAGTTTAAACAACAGCAGACAGAGGCTTCAACCGAGCTCGAGCTCAGCATTCCATGCCCTGAATGGAAAGTTAACTCTTTGTTCTCCGGGGCAGTTCAAAGGTTGGTGATCACTGCATATGTCAGAATACAGCAAGACTTCACGTTATTTGAAATAAGGAGGATCCTAGGATCAAAGGGAGGTCAACACAGACTCACTCTTTACGCCGATGACCTCCTTTTGTTTGTTACACAGCTGGAGGAATCGGTACCAGCTTTACTCAGAATTATTGAGGCGTTTGCCTTATTATCAGGATATAAATGAAACCTCCAGAAGTCGGAAATCCTCTTTCTGGATAGGGGTAGAGGTGACCTACCTGACCACGCCTGGGAACTGAAAAGGGTGGGAGACTATTTTACTTATCTGGGAATCAAGGTGGGGAGAGATATTAATAAGTTATATGAGTTAAATTATACCCCACTCTTTGATACTATCTTGGCAGACCTCAACCAGTGGCAGACCCTCCCAATCTCCTGGCTAGGTTGAATAAATTTATTGAAAATGAACATCCTGCCACAAATTTTATGCACTATGCAAATGGTTCTGGTTTATCCAACCTCCTGGGATATTATAAGGCTTAAAAAAGGGTGTGCTGATTTTATTTGGCAAGGGAAAAAGTCCAGGATGAAACTCATGAGATTGAAAGCAACCAAGGAGAGGGGGGATGGACTTTCTGGATTTGAAGGGTTACTTCGTGGCAGTGCATTATCAGTATATTCACAACTGGGTAAATGGGGGAGAGGCTGCTTCTTGGGTAGAGCTGGAGGAAGAAGGGTGTCAGGGCAGGATAAATTCATATCTGTCAAAGGGTGGCCATAAGGCATATAGGTAGCAAACTGATCCTAAGCCACTGCTTATGGTGGAATTAGATGCTTGGAAAGCAATTAAGAGAAGAAGAGGGGCAGGGGAGGACCATACTCTCCTAGTACTGGTGGCACGGAACCCAGAGTTTTTACCGGGTTTGGAGGACCCAGGTTTTGCAGTATGGGAGGAGAGGGGCATATGATGCATGGGAGACCTTTTTACTAAAGAAGACATGTAGCCCTTTGTGACACTTAGGGAGAGTCTGAGGCTGCCAGCGTCGCATTTTTACTGTTTTCTCCAAGTGAGGAGTTATGGTAAAAGTTTACATAGAACACTGGTGGAGAACTCCCTATTAGTAGCTGTGGATCAGGAAATCTACAAGGCTAGAGAGCAGGAAAGGAATTTAAAAGGGAGGTCTGCCAAACAAGACAGAGCATTTCTGCCAGATTTCTCTGGGAAAACTAAATCTCAATGGGAGACAAGGCTTGGGAATACCCATAATGGATGACAATTGGCAAACAATAATTACCTCTCATATGGGGTTGTTGTGTAACAGTTTAAAGAAACACAATATAAATTCATCCATAGATTATTTTATCCTCCCAGTATGGTTCACAGGTTCTACCCAGGAGTGTCTGATGCTTGTGGGAGGTGCACAGCAGTCAGAGGCACATACTTCCATTATTTCTGGGCATGCCCTACCCTTCAAACATACTGGAAGGATATTGTGTCAGAAATTTCTACCATATGGGGAAAAGATGTGGAGTTCTCACCTCTTTCCCTCCTCTTTGGGGTAGAAACAACTGTGGAGGGGGATGGGACCTATATCCCAGATGGGTGAAGATAATGTTAGTGGTGGCTCGGCAGATTATACTTAATACTTGGGTCTCCTGTGCATCTCCCACACTCATGATGTGTTAGAATCTATTACTGACAACATTAGCCGCAGACAGACTCACCTACGCTCTCAAGGGCAGAAAGGAACGGTTCCTTCTGGAATGGGACAGGTTTTTAAATTCCCTTTCCCCCATAGAGGCACAGATTCTACAGGAGGCAGCTAAGTAATAAAGTGCTGAAAATACTCCACTGATGTATTTTCGAGGGACATCTCTGACTAGTGGGGCAGCAAGCTGACTAAGTTTTGATGTCCCAGGGACCTACATATTTTAATTACAGGACATAGGGCAGACGTACTAATCTGATATATGGTTTAGTTTTATAAACAGCAGAATGAACTTTTCTTCTTTTCTAACTCTCTGTCTCACTGTTTATTTTAATATAGCTGTTGTTCTTTATATCATTTCTTGCTACGCACAACAGTACAGACTTATGGTTGATGCATTTGGGGATTAACTTATGAAGCTGATAGTGAATGAAATATTATGAATTACATATCCCACCTGGACCCTTTTACAGACAAGGCAGTTGATGGACTTTACACTCCTCGTCGAGAAAGAATTCATATATTTATAATGAACATTGGTTTGTTCTTTGGCTAAATGCAGTTGTTAACCCCAATGCAATGTGATGAATTGTGCGAGCATTCTGTATCTTGTCTACCTGTCTTGAAAATTTAATAAAAGTATAATACAAAAAAGAATCCTGGACCTAGTGGCCATTGTAGCAGAAGCCGACCTGGATATTGCCGCCATTACTGAGTCATGGTGCAATGAATTCCTTAACTGGGACAGAGCCATACCAAGTTATACTCTGTTCAGGAAAGACAGGGTGGGTAAGAAAGAGGGAGAAGTTGTTCTTTATGTAAGGGATAATGTAAAAGCAACAGAGAATCAGGGAACACAGGGATGGACGGAGGTACTGTGAGTCACCCTACAGAGAGGGAAGGGAGACGATATTCGAACAGGTGTGCTCTACAGGCCTCCAGCATGGTGGGGTGGGGGGGTGGATAAGGTTCTGATGGAATACATCCAAAAGACGGCAAATAAGGGTGAGGTGCTGCTGATGGAGGACTTCAATCTGCTGGCTGTAGACTGGAGCATCCCAGCAGCAGCAGGGACATCCTAGACTCCCTACAGGAGGCATTCCTCAGGCAACTTGTGGGGGAGCCCACTTGTGAGGAAGCAATTTTGGACCATGTCCTCACTAAGGGGGTCAGGGTTGCAGAAGTCACAGTGGGTGACCACCTGGGGAAAAGTGATCACCACACAGTGTGGTTCAATATAAGATCCATGACAGAAGTGAATCACACAAAGGCAAATGTCCTGGACTTCAGAAGGGCCGATTTTACAAAGATGAGGGAATACCTCAGGGATGTACTGGCAGGGGGCAGAGCTTAGATGGAGTGCAGGAACAGTGGGTGAAACTAAAAGCTGGGATAGTGACGGCAACAAACCTCTGCATCAGACAAGCAAGCAAAACTAAGAAGAAAAAGGGACCGCTATGGTTCTCAAAGGAGGTTTCTATAAAGGCAAAGGCAAAAACGTTAACATTCAAGAGGTACAAGGAGACACAGAGTGAGGAGTATAGGAAGGAGTATCAAGAGAAGCAGGGGGAGGCAGGGAAAGCAGTCAGAAGCACAAAGGCGCAAACAGAGTTAAAAATAGCCCAGGCAGTAAAGAATGAGGACAAGACATTTTTCAGGTATGTAAGCGAAAGAAGAAAGACCAGAGGAGGGATTGTGACTAAGGAGGGTAGGGAAACAGTGTGAGTAAGGGGGACCACGAAAAAACAGACATTCTGAACAGATACTTTTGTTCAGTGTTCACACAGGAAGGGGAAGAAGAGGGTCCACAGATAAGAGCCAGGGGCATCATTGGTATGGAGATGGATAGTAGTCCATTTATAGAGGAACGAGTCCTGAAGGAACTCACAAATCTGAAAGTGGACAAGGCAATGGGACCAGACGTGATACATCCAAGGATATTGAGGGAGCTCAGAGATGTGGCTGTACCTCTGATAGTCCTGTTCAACCAATCACTGGAAACGGGGGTGGTCCCAGAGGACTGGAGGAGGGCAGATGTAGTCCCATTTCACAAAAGTGGTAGTACAGAAGAAGCTGGAAATTACAGGCCAGTCAGCCTGAACTCGGTGGTGGGGAAATTAATGAAATCACTACTTCAGGAGGGGATTGTGGAATGCCCTGAATCCAATGGCTTACAAGATCCAAAGCAGCTTACATTCACAAGGGGGTGGTCATGTCAAACAGATTTTACAGATTTCTTTGACTGGGTGACCATGGAAGTAGATCAGGGTGGTGCAGTGGATGTAGTCTACCTAGATTTCAGTAAGGCCTTCAACACTGTTCCTCATGGGCAGGGCTCCAGATAAGGTGAGTACTGACCTATTTTACTCCCCTCATTTTAGGGGATACTCTTCAGAAATGTTTTTAATGAGTACCGATACTCATCCAACATTTGTAAATGCTGCACACTTCATAGACTAGTGCTTTATAACATAACTGGTGATTCAAAAGGAGCAGTTTCTTCCAGATTTAGAACACTCGTGCACATCCCAGTTTTGTTTTACCCACTATATTTTAAACTGGTGAGCAAATTACTCCTATCTGTCAACATTAGCTGGAGCACTGCTGGCACCTGATCAATTCTTAATCTAGAAAAAACGACATTGTTTTAAAAAAGGTACTCCTCACTTCACTGTGTCCAGACATTTGTACGCGTCTGAATTCGGTTTTACTCACCTCACTTTTAAAATGAGGAGTAAAGTACTCATCCCAAAAAATCTTATCTGAAGCCCTGCTCATAGGAGTCTCATAAATAAGCTGAGCAGCCTAGGGGTGAGTCCAAAGGTGGTAAACTGGGTAAAACAATGGTTGAGGGTAGCAGACAGAGGGTACTGGTAAACGGAGTTCACTCTGAGGAAGGGAGGGTGACCAGCAGGGTTCCATAGGGATCAGTACTGGGACCGGTCCTCTTTAATGTCACCTAATGCTTGAAGGCGCAAAAGAGGCCAAGCCCAAATATAGCTCCTTTAGAACAAATCATAATAATTCATATTGCCATCACTGGTGATATATTTGCCTAAGTTTATTTTAAACACCTCTCTGTTACCACTTATAATAATGTATTTTAACTAGTAGTGGATGCTCCCTTGTTATCAGACCTATACTTCTGTATTATATATTTATTTCTGTCATTAGGTATGGCTCATTCATGATGTTATAATAAAACAGCATATCTCCTCTTTGCCTTCTGTTTTCTAGACTATGTAGGCCTAGGTATTCTAATCTGGCTGTGTACAGTATGTCTCTGAGATTCCCGACTGATTTTGTGAATCTTCGTTGTACTCTCTATACTATACCCGTTTCTTTCTTACTATGTGGACTCCAGATTTGACTACTATAGTCTAGCTGTGGCCTAACATAGGACAAATACCACGGCATCACAACTTCCAGTGTCCTGCTCTTTATATTTCTTTTAATTGCTCTCACTGTTCTATTTGCCTTCGTCACTACTGATGTACAGTGTTCTTTTAGTTCTAGTTTATCATCAATTAGAACTCCTAGATCTTTTTCTTTTGATTTTTGACTCTATAACATGGTTGTTTAGTCGATATTTTTTCATAGGGCTATGTTTCCTCATGTGCAGAAGGCTTACACAGCATTTCTCTGTATTCTGTGTCATTCTCCAATGATACGCCCCAGTCTGATATTGAGTCCAGGTCTTTTTGTAATGAGTTAATTTGGTCTATTGTATTACACGGACCACCCAATTTCGCATCGTCTGCATATTTAATTATGTAACTGTCAACATTTCCTTCCAAGTCGGCAATGAATAACTGAAAAATAACTGGTCCGAGTACTCATCCCTGAGGCACTCCACTAGTCACACACCCCCCTCCGCCGAGAGATGTCCTCTGATTGTAATCCTCTGTGTTCTTTCATTCAACCAGTCATTTATCCAGGTTACAATGTGTTCGTCAATACCATATATACATAGATATACACTTTTAACTCTATTTATTCTGCACACACACGGCAAGGGGGTGCCGCCAATCCCCCTATCCACCCTGTACACAGGCTCTCAACATACCCTACCAACCAGCCTCCACCACAACCGCAGGATGGGGAGAACCATGGCACCCTGGAGCCCCCGCCTCAGTTTGTGCCGGGCTTTGTTTGGATCAGAGGTGTCATGCTATGCATGTATGTGGGGCTTTCGTACTTAGTGCCCTAGGAGGAGGACGTGCAATGAAGCCTGCACATCAGGACACATGCTCCCATGCGTCCTACATTAAGCCTCTACTCCTCCAAATATTCTCGATGTGCTCCTGGCTGCAATGACTGCCAGCGACTACCAGGTGCCAATGGAATGCCGAGAAGCGCAGAAACCCACCCCGGGAGAGGACAGCTTGCTGATGGCAGCTCAATCCTGCACCCATCCGACCCCCTAGCTGACCCCCGATGACCCAAATTTGTTCCTGAACCCGGGTCGCCAGCATGACGTGAGGTGTGGTGCCCAGCACCTCAACCCTCAGCGTCACCGAGCCAGGGTTGTCAATACCATATTTAGTGAGTTTTTTTTACTGACAGCCCAGTGTGGCACAGAATCAAAGGCTCCACTTAAATCTAACAGCACCACGTCTGTAGGTTCTCCTTTGTCTAACTGCTTGCTAATATGCTCATAAAAGCATACAAAATTGGTTGTACAGGATCGTCCGTGTTTGAAACTACCATCAAACACAGGTATGGTTTTGAATTTATTCTTTTATTAGCGATTCCAAGATTTTACACGGTACCGATGTTAGGCTTATGGGCCTATAATTTTGTGGATTCATTTTACAACCCTTTTTATAAATTGGAGTGACTTTTACTATCTTCCAGTCCTCTGGAACTGTGCCAGTATTTAATGATTTTTCAAACAGTATTTTTAAAGGTGTACAAATGCTATGTTTCATCAACTTTAATATTAATGGAGTGATGGTATCCAATCCTGGAGCACTGTGTGATTTTAATTTTTCTATTTCTGAGATTGATATCTTTGACATGAATTTCACGCCTGCCTGTATCGGTGTCTTTATTTTTTGGTTTTGCATAAATTGAACAAAAATATGTATTAAAAACATTAGCTATTTCTACTGGTTAAGTGATTATTATTTTTTTTTTGTAGTCAGTTCTGTGTCTGTCGTTTTTAAAGAGTTTATATACCCATAAAGAAAAAAATTACTCACCTTAGTAATGCTGTTTCTTCTAATGGAGTCTTGCTGTATTCTGACTGTTGCAGTTAGGTCCTGCCTTTCAACTGCCCTGGAGAACAAAGAGTTAAACTTTCCATGGCCAGCATGGAATGTTCACTGTGAGCTCGGCTGAAGCCCCTGTCTGCATTACCTCCACGGAGGAGGGACAGAACCTACTTTGGAAACAGGCTCTGAAGTACTGCTGTGCCAAACCGAGTATCACTCCTAGCCTGGATATCCAGAGAGTAATGCTTAGTGAATATATGGACTGTTTTCCAGGTGGCTGCTTGACAAATTTCTAAGATAGGAATATCCCTGGCAGCAGCCAGGGAAGCAGTTGTACCTCTATTAGAGTGAGCCTTCAGGCCTGAGGGTGGAGTTCTACCCAATTTTTCATAGCAGAATTGTACACAAGAAACAATCCACCTGGCAATAGATCTCTTAGTGGCAGGTTTGCCTTTACCAACCTCTCCATATGTGAGGAACAATTGGAGGGACTCAAACCTGCTACCCTTGGTGCGTTATATATAGTAGCTGAGGGCCCTTTTAACATCCAAGCTGTGCAGCCTTCTCTCTCCAGAGGAGGAATGGTCAGTGAAGAAAACAGAGAGAGACATAGACTGGTTAAGGTGAAAATCTGAAACCACCTTCGGCAAAAACTTCCTGTTAGTTCTTAGGTCCACTTTATCTCTATGGAAAGAGATGAAATCAGGCTCCACTGACAGGGCTTGCAATTCACTGATATGCCTGGCAGAGGTAATGGCTACCAAAAGAAAAAATTACTCACCCTAGTAATGTTGTTTCTTCTAATGGAGTCTTGCTATATTCTGACATATGCAGTGAGTCCCAACCTTCGAACTGCTCTGGAGGTGAAAGAGTTAACTTTCCATGCCAGGCATGGAACGCTGAGCTCGAGCTCGGTTGAGACTCTGTCTGTTGTTCTTCAAACTCAAACCGTCAGATCTTTACAAGCTAAACTCACTAAGGTCCTGTGTGGAAACTGTAAACCTACACTAGCCAACTGGCTACTAAATATAACAACACATTTTTTGGTCCCAAAACAAAGACTCAAGTCAGGAGACCCAAAAAATGAAAACACACACCAAGTCACCCCAAGAAAGGTGGGGTAAAACAACAAGGTGGGCACCTACTAAGTGCCAACACTGCACTGCCCACCTACATCCCAAAAACAGAGGTTCTGAGAGGGGCGGGGGGGGGGTCAGAATATAGCAAGACTCCATTAGAAGAAACAACATTACTAAGGTGAGTAATTTTTTCTTCAGACAACATGAAGTCTTGTTATATTCTGACATATGCAGACTACAAAGCAGTACTTCCATGGAGGAGAGACAGAACCTACTTAGGAAATAGGCTCTGAAGCACAGCTGTGCCAAACCGAGCATCACTCCTAGCCTGGATGTCCAGGGAGTAATGCTTAGTAAAAGTGTGAACTGTTTTCCAGGTAGCTGCTTGACATATCTCTATAATAGGGATGTCCCTGGCAGCAGCCAGAGAAGCAGCAGTACCTCTGGTAGAGTGAGCCCTCAGGCCTGACGGAGGAACCTTACCCAGTTTTTCATAGCAAAATTGGATACAAGAGTCAATCCACCTGGCAATGGATCTCTTAGTGGCAGGTTTCCCTTTGCCAACCTCACCATAAGTGAGGAACAGTTGGAGGGAGTCAAACCTGTGACCCTTGGTACGCTCTATGCAGTGACTAAGGGCTCTCTTCACATCTAAGCTGTACAGCCTCCTCTCGCCAGAGGAGGATGGTCAGTGAAGTACACTGGAAGAGATATAGATTGATTAAGGTGGAAATCTGAAACCACCTTAGGCAAGAACTTCCAGTTAGTCCTGAGGACCACTTTATCTCTGTGAAAGGAGATAAAATCAGGCTCCACTGACAAAGCTTGTAATTCACTTATGTGTCTGGCAGAAGTGATGGCTACCAGAAACACAGTTTTCCAAGTCAAGTACTTAAGCTGTGCTGAAGACAAAGGCTCAAAGGGGGGTTGCATAAGCTGAGCAATGCAAACATTAAGATCCCATGCAGGAGCAGGGTCTCTAAAGGGGGGATTGGTGTGCAGCAATCCCTTGAAGAACTTACAGAACACAGGATGGGCTGACAGAGGAGAGGGCTTGCCTACTGACAGGAAGGCAGAAACAGCTGCCAAGTGCACTTTAAGTGTAGCTGGCCTAAGGCCTAGGACACTGAGATGGACCATATAGTCCAGAACCGTAGGCAACCCAGCAGATTCTGGAGAAATACTCTTATTAGAACACCAAATAGTAAACCTTTTCCATTTGGAATTGTAAGTCTTTCTGGTGGAAGGCTTTCGAGAAGCCTTAAGGATATCCAGAACCCCTTGGGAAAGATGCAGATCAGCAAACTCTAACTCTTCAAGAGCCATGCCTTAAGATTGAGAGACCTGAGGTTTGGGTACCAAATCCTCCCCTGAGAGGACGTCAACAGGTTGTAATATCTGGGAAGAGAGAGGGGAAGGAGGACTGCTAAGGACAGCAACAGCGGGTACCAGGGCTGTCTGGCCCAGTCTGGAGCAATCAGAAGAAAAAATTACTCACCTTAGTAATGTTGTTTCTTCTAATGGAGTCTTGCTATATTATAGACATTAGCAGTTTGATCCAGCTCTAGAACTGCCCCAGAGTGAAATGGTTAAAACCATTCCAAAACAGATTTTGGCACGAGAGCAGCTCTATCTGTGTCATTTCAAACTTGAACTGTCAGATCTTTACGAGCCAAACTCACTAAGGTCTGTGTGGAAGCTGTAACTACACTAGCCAAATGGCTACCTAAATAATAACAACCATTGATGGTCCCAACACCCAAGACTCAAGTCAGGGGACCAGAAATACTAACACCATTCTAATAATATGAAAATGGAACATAAGTATAATAAAACACACACACGCTGCATACATACACACCCCAAAGTCCCAAAGGGGACAAAATGCTAACAGGACATAAGTAGTGCCCACACTAAGTTGCCCGCACCCACAAAGTAGAGGTTCTGAGAGGGGCAGGTTGGGGAGGTCTATAATATAGCAAGACTCATTAGAAGAAACAACATTACTAAGGTGAGTAATTTTTCTTCAAACAACATGAAGTCTTGCTATATTATAGACATTAGCAGAATACATAGCAGTACCTCCATGGAGGAGGGGCAGAACCTACTTAGGGAACAGGCTCTGAAGAACAACTGTGCCAAACCGAGCATCTCTCCTGGCCTGGACATCCAGGGAGTAATGCTTGGTAAAAGTGTGTACCGTTTTCCAAGTAGCAGCCTGGCAAATCTCTAATAAAGGGATATCTCTGGCAGCGCTAGAGACACAGCTGCCCTGGTAGAATGAGCCCTCAAACTCGGGGCTCTGCCCACTTTCTGATAACAAAATTGGATACAAGAGACAATCCACCTGGTTATTGATCTCTTAGTGGCAGGTTTGCCTTTCCCAACTTCACCACAGGTAAGGAAAAGTTGAGGATTCAACCTGTGACCTTTGGTACGCTCTATATAATAACTAAGAGCCTCTTAACATCCAGGTTGTGCAACCTCCTCTCACCAAGAGGAGTGATCAGTGAAAATACTGGAAGGAGATAGATTGATTAAGATGGAAATCTGAAACCACCTTAGGCAAAACTTCCTATTAGTCCTAAGGACTACCTTATCCCTGTGGAAAGAAATAAAGTCAGTCTCCACTGACAAGGCTTGCAATTCACTTATGCATCTGGCAGAAGATAGCCACTAGAAAAACAGTTTTCCAAGTTAGGTACTTAAGCTCTGCACAAGACAGAGGTTCAAAAGGGGTTGCATTAACTGGGCAATGCAAACATTAAGGTCCCAGCAGGGGCCGGTTCCCAAAGGGAGGATTAGTATGGAATAATCCCTAAAAACTTGGAAAACACAGGATGAGAGGAAAGAGGGATGACTTTCCTGCTGACACAAAAGCAGACACAGCTGCAAATGAACTCTCAGGGTAGCTGGTCTGAGACCCAAGGAATTAAGATGTACCATGTAATCTAACAAAATGGGCAATTCAGCAGATTCTGGGAAATATTTTCCTAGCACACCAAATGGAAAACCTTTTCTATTTAGAACTATAAGTAGTTCTAGTGGAAGGCTTTCTGGAAGCCTTTAGGATCTCAAGAACACCTGGAGAGAGGTGTAAATCAGCAACTCTAACTCCTCAAGAGCCAGGCCTTGAGGTTGAGGGATTGAGGTCCGGATACCAAACCCTTCCCTGGGCACAAGTCAACAGATTGTGATTCCTGGGGAGGCACAGGGAAGATGGACTGTCAAAGACAGAAGGAGTGGGTACCAGGGCTGCCTGGCCCAATCCAGGGCAATCAGAATCACCCTGCAAGGCTGAGATCTGATTTTGACTAGTACTTTGAATAGGAGAGAGAGGGGGTGGGAGCATAGAGGAACTTCCCCTCCCAATCCAGAAGAAGGGCATCCAGGGGAACTGAGCCCAGCACTGGAGGCCTGCAACAGAACAGAGTAAGTTTGTGATTGTCTGGGGCTGCAAAAAGATCTATCTGAGGGATGCCCCACCTGGCAAAAACTATCCCCAGCACTTGAGGATCCAGGGACCATTCGTGATGGCCCTGGGAAATCCTGCTGAGGGCATCCACTAGGACATTGTCCTTCCCTGGAAGATGAACTGCTATGAGGGAAGTGTTCAGGGAATAGGCCAGAGACCACAACTTCATTGCCTCGGTGCACAAGGGTCAAGACCGAGTGCCCCTGCTTTGCTGATGTACCACATTGTTGTGGTGTTGTCTGTTCTGACTTGTATCACTTTGTCGTGGACAGATGCAGAAAAGCTTGAAGAGCTAAAAGACAGCTCTGAGTTCCAGAAAATTGATGTGGAGCAGAGATTCCTTGGGGACCAAACTCCTGAGTGGAAAGGTGCCATGTGGGCTCCCAACCCAGAAGGGAAGCATCTGTAGTGAGAGTCAAGTCGTGAGAAGGGAAATGAAGGGACCCCGCTCTTAAATTGCTCTGATCCTGCCACCACTGGAGAGCTAGAATCAAGGTTCGAGTCACTGGGACCAACTTGGAAAGGGTCTCTTCTCTGAGACCAAAAGGTTCTCAAGTGAAACTGAATGTCTCTCATCTGAAATCTGGCTCCCTGCACAACAGCTGTGGATGCAGCCATGTGCCCCAGGAGCTGCAGAGTGTCTTGCTGGTCGAGAGACCTGCAGAGTGAAGGAAGAGGCCAGAGCCACTAAATTCCTTACCCTTTCTGGGGGAAGAAAGGCTCTGGCTAGCTTTGTGTCCAATTCTGCCCCTATAAAGGTGAGTACCTGGACTGGTTCCAGAACCGACTTTGGTAGGTTTAGCAGAAAACCCAGGGAGGTGAGAAGCTGCTGGGTGACCTGCAGGTGAGATTTTACCTGTTCTGGGACTGGCCTACAATGAGCCAGTCGTCTAAATAGGGAAAACAGCAATCCTCTGCCTCCTTAAGTGGGCCACTGCCACTGCTAGACACTTTGTGAATACCCTTGAGCAGAGGTAAGGCCAAAGGCATTGCTCTGAACTGGTAATGACCTGAGGCAGTTCAATCTGAGGTACTTTCGATGGGATCTTCTGATTAGGACATGGAAATAGGCATCCTTGAGGTCCAGGGAGGCTAGCCAGTCCCCTGGCCTTAGGGAAGGTAAAATCATTGCCAGAGTTACCATTTTGAACTTTGGTTTCAAAAGATGCTTGTTCAGATATCTGAGATCTAAAATGGCCGCCACTCTCCTGTCTTTTTGGGGTAAGGAAGCATCTGAATACAGACCCTGCCCTGATGCAGGGAGGAACCCTTTCTACTGCTCTGAGAGCTAACAGGATGAGACCTCTGTTTCCACAGCAAGGGTCTCTGAAGCACTTGCAGGTAAAAAGTCTGCTTCTCAACTTGGGAAACTTTTGAAGCTGAGAACCAGACCCTGGCTTACTACTTCCAGAACCCACTTGTCTGAGGTTAAAGAAGCCCAATTCTGACTGAAGTAAGCCAGCCTGTCCCCACTGGTACAGGAGAACTGCCCTGGGCACCCATCAGGTGCCTGTTTCGAGGAGCTTTAGGCTGGGGGTGGGAGCAGGTCTGCCCACCCTGCCTGCCCCTGCTCTCTGAAGAAGCCCCTCTGAGCATAGGCAGAGGAGGCCTGAGTCTGGTAGAAAGGCCTGTGAAAGGCCTACCCCTACCCCTGGGGCATGCCTTGAGGAGTGGCTTGCCGCCTCAGCCTGGGCACTCTTGTAAGTAGTACTATATTCATCCATCTTCTTCATGTAGTTCTCTGTCTGCTCTCCAAACAGAGAATTTCCACCACAGGAAAATCCATAGCCTTAGTCTGGGTATCCTGTGACAAACTAGTACACCTGAGCCAGGCCAACCTACGAAAAGCTACAGATGTGGCCATGACCCTAGAGGAAACATCATTAACATCCACAGCAGCATGAAACTGAACCTTAGAGGCTTCAATGCCATCAGCAGCCACCTGTTCTAGTTCACTAGCCAGCTGGCCATGGGCCTGTTGAAAATTGCATAACAGTATCCCATCTAGATTTCTGATACCTAGCTACATAAGCCATATAATTTGCTTGCCTGAGTCCCAGAGAGGCTGCCATATACTGTTTTTTGCCATGGCATCAATCTTCCTGGAATCCTTGTCAGGAGGATGTAAGCCAAGGAATATTAGCTTTATCACAGGCAGGAGCCTGAACTACCCTAACATGACTGCATTGCTGAGAAAGGAATTCTGTATCAGGGCCTGACAATGTATACCTTCTGTCCATCTTTTTATCTACAGGAGGCACAGAATTAGGAGCTTTAAAATTTTAATTGTTTGTTTCCTAAAAGACTTATGTAAAGGAATAGACAATCTCCTAGACTCTGGAATATCCATCATTTCTACAAAATCAGGCTCCTCTTGCTCATCCACAGCCTCTTCTAAAGGAAGCTGGAGGGTTTCAGCAACTTTTTTATAAAACATAAAATGAGATGGGGACTCAGACAGCATAGGGGGAGATTCTAAAGGTCTGTCTGGGGAGATGTCCGGTTCAGTGGGCACACCCAGACCTTCCCAGCCACATTCATACTGTTCATAATCCTCCTCCCCCTCCTCTGGTTCATAAAATTCCTCAATATCATAATCCTGAACCACTGGGACCGGACGAACCGACCTTTTACCAGATAGTGGTGGTTGGACGGACCCTGAGACAGTGACTGGACAATTTGTATGGCTTTTACTATCTCTGCAGCAGTTGGAGAAGGAATTTGACTCAGATCTGCTGATTTTCTTGTTTTCTTTACTGGAATTGGTTCCTCAGAACCAGCTTTTCTTTGCCCGAGGAAGTCTGGCCCTGGTCAGAGGATTACCTCTGGTTCGGTTGGCACCGAACCGGCTGGCCATCCGGTCAGCGGACTTTTGGCCTCTCGCCCTGAGCCTGCCCAATCTTTTTCCAGGGTGGCTGCAGGAAATTCTTCATACCTGGCAGTCTGACTGAGGTGGTCAAACCCCAGACAATAAACACATGTGTGTGTGGGTCAGCCTTGGCAAAGACTTCCCCACAAACATCACAGTGTTGAAACCAGTGGGCCTGGTTTTTCTTTGGGTTTCTCAGACATAATGCCAGCCTAACCAAAACTTGCCCTTTTAACGGCAGTGCCAGGTAAGACAATTTTATCGGTTCCTAACCGTTCATGGTATTGAAAAACGAATAAACTGCTTTTTTTAGAACCGATAAGAACTGGGAACCACACTCTAAAATAGTAACTTTTAGTTTTAAATGAGTTTTAAACCCACTGATCGGTTCAAAACCGAACCGATAACTTACAAGTTCCACACAGACAAAACCTTCATTTACTTACGGTTACCACAGATAGAGCTTGAACTGAACGATTTTGCGGTTAAAATAAAACTATTCTCGGTTTAATCCAACCGAGAAAACACTTTTTAAACCGAGAAATGAACCGAGCAGTAGGAGAAATCTCCGGAGCGACTGTTCACTGAGGCGGAGTAAAGAATCTGACAGTTCAAGTTTGAAATGACACAGATAGAGCTGCTCTCGTGCCAAAATTCTGTTTTGGAATGGTTTTAACCATTTCACTCCGGGGCAGTTCTAGAGCTGGATCAAACTGCTAATGTCTATAATATAGCAAAACGTCATGCTGTTTGAATCACTCTGCATGGTTGTGACCTTATCTTGACTAACACCTTGAACAGGAGAGGGAAGGGGGGAAAGCATATAGAAATTTCCCTTCCCAGTTCAGAATCAGAGCATCCAGGGGGACTGAGCCCAAGACTGGGGGTCTGCATCAAAAGAGAGGAAGTTGGTGATCGTCTGGGGCTGCAAAAAGATCTATCTGTGGAGTGCCCCATCTCGAGAAAATCACTTTCAAAATTAGGGGATCTAGGGTCCATTCATGATGGCCCTGGGATATCCTGCTGAGAGCATCTGCTAGGACATTGTCCTTCCCTGGAAGGTGAACTGCTGTCAGAGAGGTTTGTAGGGAATAGGCCAGGGACCATAACTTCATTGTTTCTGTGTACAAGGCCGTAGACCGAGTGCCTCCTTGCTTGTTGATGTACCACATTGTGGTGGTGGTGTCTGTTCTAATCTGGACCACCTTCTGTACAGATTTGGAAAAGGCTTGCAGTGCCAGAAACACTGCTGAGTTCCAAGAGATTGATGTGAAGCAGAGATTCTTGAGGTGACCACAGCCCTTGGGTGGTAAGATCCCCCAGGTGGGCTCCCCAGCCCAGCAGGGAGGCATCTGTGGTGAGTATCACTGAATGGGACTGAGTGACAAAAGGAACTCCTTGTCTCAAATTGTCCTGATCCTGCCACCATTGCAAAGCCTGGATCAGGGTTCGAATCACTGGGACTAGTTTGGTAAGGGAATCCTTTCTTTGGGACCAGAAGGCTCTTAAGTGGAAATGAATGTCCCTCATCTGGAATCTTGCTCCCTGGAACACTGCTGTGGAGGCTGCCATGTGGCCCAGAAGCTGAAGGAAATGCCTTGCTGGTCGAGTCACCTGTAGGGTGAATTAAGAGGCCAGTTCCATAAGGGTCCTTGCCCTGCCCAGGGGAAGGAAGGCTCTTGCCCTTACTGTATCCAGCTCTGCCCCTATGAAGGTGAGGAGCTGTACTGGCTCGAGAACTGACTTTGGAAGGTTGAGGAGGAATCCTAAGGAAGTGAGCACTTGCTGAGTTATTTGCAAATGTGACTTGACTTGGTCTGGAGACTGACCCACTATGAGCCAGTCGTCCAAGTATGGAAAGATGGAGATCTTTTTTCTCCTTAGGAAAGCAACCACTACTGCCAGGCACTTTGTGAAAACCCTTGAGGCTGATGTTAGGCCAAAGGGCATTGCTCTGAATGGATAGTGGCCTGAGGGCAACTCGAATCTGAGGTACTTTCTGTGGGAGCACCTGATGTGAATGTGAAAATAGGCATCTTTGAGGTCCAGGGAGGCTAGCCAGTCCCCTGGCCTTAGAGAGGGAAGGATTACTCCCAGAGTCACCATTTTGAACTTTGGCTTTAAAAGGTGCTTGTTCAGATATCTTAGGTCCAGGATGGGCCGCCATTCTCCTGTTTTTGGGGGTTAGGAAGTACCTGGAGTACAATCCTTTGCCCTTGTGTAGGGTGGGAACCCTCTCTATGGCTCTGAGAGCCAGGAGGGAAGAAACCTCTGCCTCTAGGGCAAGGGTCTCTAATGGATTTGCAGGTGGAAAGGATCTGATTCTCATCTTGGGAAATTTTTTGAAGCTGAGAACCAGTCCCTGGCTTACTACTTCCAGGACCCACTTGTCTGATGTCAGAGACTTCCAGTCCTGGACAAAGTAAGCCAGCCTGCCCCCTACAGGTATTAGAGAATCAGCCCAGGCAGACCCATCAGGGTGTCTGCTTGGCAGGGGCTTTAGGCTGAGGGGTGGATGCAGGCCTGCTCATTCCCCATTTGCCTCTTCTTCTGAAGAACCCCCTCTGAGCATAAGAAGAAGAGGAGGCCTGGGCTTGGTAAAAAGGCCTTTGGAATGGCCTGCCCCTGCCCCTGAACTGCTGCCTTTGAGGAGTGGCTTGCCTTTCTTTGGCCTGAGCACTCCTGTAGGTGGTCCTGTACTCGTCCATCTTTTTCATGTAGTTCTCTGTCTGCTCCCCAGAGAATTACCAATAACAGGAAAATCCATGGCCTTAGCCTTGGTATCCTGTAATAGGCTAGTACATCTGAGCCAAGCCATCCTCCAAAGAGCTACAGATGTAGCCATGACTCTTGATGAAACATCACTGGAGTCCACAGCAGCATGAAATTGCACCTTGGATGCCTCAATCCCATCTGCAGCCACCTGCTCCAGCTCCTTGGCAAGCTGGTCAGGGGCCTGTTTAGACAGAGCAAGCACAGTGTCCCATCTGGATTTCTGGTATCTAGCTGTTTAGGCCATATAATTAGCCTGCCTGAGTCCCAAAGATGCTGCCATGTACTGTTTCTTTGCCATGGCATCAATCCTCTTGGAGTCCTTATCTCGGGGGTGTGATGCCAAGGGGATATTTGCCTTATCACAGGCAGCAGCCTGCACTACCCCAACATGGCTGCATTGCTGAGAAAGGAACTCTGTGTCTCAGCCTGAAAGAGTGTACCTCTTGTCCATTTGTCTGTCCACAGGAGGTATGGAGTTAGGAGTCTTAAGAATTTTATTTGCCGGTTTCCCAAAAAATTTATGGAGGGGAACAGACAGTCTCCTGGACTCTGGGATGTCCATCACTTCAACAAAATCAGGCTCCTCTTGATCCTCTACTGCTTCTTCCATAGGAAGCTGGAGGGTTTCAGCCACCTTTTTGTAAAACATAAAGTGGGAAGGGGACTTAGAAGCCTAGGAAGAGAAACACCTGAAGGTCTGTCTGGAGAGATGTCCGGGTCAGTAGGCACATCCAGACTTTCGTAATCACCATCATCATCCTCATACTCTCCCTCCTCCTCATCCGGTTCATAAAATTCTTCTGAAGTGTAATCCGGAACCTGGGGAACCGACCGAACCGAACCCCTGCCAGATGGTGCCGGTTCGGCAGGAACACTAGTAAGCGATTGCACTATTCTTATCGCCTTGGCTATCTCATCAGCGGTCGGAGTATGAATTTCTGGATCCGAACCGGACGATTTATCTTTTCTTTTTCTTTTAACCAGAACCGACTCCTCAGAATCGGCTCTCCTTTTGCCCGAAGAAGTATCGCCCTGGTCAGAGGGCACTCCTTTGTTCGGTCGGAACCGAACCAGGCTGGCCATCTGGGTCAGCGGACTTCTTGGCCTCCCTTTCCCTCAGTCTACCTACTCTCTTATCCAGGGTAGCTTTGGGAAAATTCTTACAAATTTGGCAGTCTGAATCGAGGTGGTAAAACCCCACACAATAAACACAGGTGGTGCGGGGATCAGACTTAGCAAAGTCTTCCCCACACACACTGCAGTGTTGAAACCCAGTGGGCCCGGTTTTTTTCTTGGGTTTCTCAGACATGGCCAATCCTATCTAAAACTTACCCTTTTTTCGGCAATCCACCAGGCAAGACTCCCCTATCTGTTCCTGACCGTGTTACGGATCTTGGAAAAAAACGTAATAAAATCAGGGTTTTTTTTAGAACTGATACGGACCGGTTAGCACACTCTAAGTAAATTCACAAACTTTTTTTACCTAACTGATCAGTTCAGCTGAACCGATCCAACATTTACAAGTTCCACACAGAAACTAAATGCAAAACCTATCTAGTACTCACGGTACCACAGACAGAGACTTAAACCGACAGATTCGGTAGCAGAAATTTGGTAGAAACCAAGCGAAAAACGACACTTTAACCGACTTTTTTGAACCGAGCAAAGGAGAAATCTCCGGAGCGACTGTTCAGTGAGGTGGAGTAAAGAATCTGATGGTTGGAGTTTAAACAACAGCAGACAGGGGCTTCAACTGAGCTCGCGGTGAACATTCCATGCTGGCCATGGAAAGTTTAACTCTTTGTTCTCCGGGGCAGTTGAAAGGCAGGACCTGACTGCAATAGTCAGAATACAGCAAGACTTCATGTTGTTTGAAACTGTTTGCTGTTATTTCTGTTTGCTGAAGCTGCAAGTTTCTTTTCAAAGTTTCGCTTTGTCTTATTAATTTTATTTTTGCATTTTTTTATATTATTTTAAATTTATGCAAATTTTCCTGTGTTTACCTTCTTGTAAATCCCATAAGAGGGGATTTACAGAGGGACTAGAAGGGAAGGTATGTTTTTTCGCAGGCTACACTAAGATCTGTAATAGGGTTGAAACTCGGGGGTGGGAGGTGAAGAGGGATCAAGGAAAACTTGAGGAGTGGTCAAGTGTGTAGCAGCTGAATTTCAATGTGAAAAAGCGCAAAATCATGCACTGGGAGGCAGAAACAAAGGGGTGGAGTACGAAATGGAGGAAGTGGTACTGGCAACCACCAAACAGGAAACAGACCTAAGGTAATCATATCTGATGACCTAAAGGTAGCCCAACAGTGTGCTAAGGCCGTGGGGAGAGCAAGTGCGATGCTGGGGTGCATAAGGAGGGGTATCACCAGCAGAAAGAGGGAGGTGGTGATACTGCTGTATAAGTCACTTGTTAGACCTCACCTCAAGTACTGTGTCGAATTCTGGAGACCACATCTCAGGAAGAACATAGAGTAGAGGCGGACCAGAGAAAAGAAACTAAAATGAAGGGTCTGCATCAAAAGCCCTATGAGGAGTGACTGAAAGACCTCAATATGTACACCCTGGAAGAAAGGAGTGAGAAAGGGAATGTAATAGAGACTTTCAAATACCTCACAGGTATAAATAAGGTTCAAGAAGAAGGCCTTTTTTCAGAGCAAAAGATATTCAACAATTAGGGGACCATGCTATGAAGCTGGGGGGTAGGCAGGGGGATGCAGAAAATACTTCATCGCAGAAGTGTGGTAGATATCTGGAACAGCCTCCCAGAGGAGGTGGTAGGTGCAAAAACTGTAATGGGACAGGCATGAGGGAAACTTGTGGCAGGAGAAGGGGTTGGGGATAAAGTCAGAGATCAAGTAGGGTCTGCGGTGTTACAGTAGGCAAGGAAACTTGTCAGACTGGGTGGGCCCAGCGGTCCTTTATCTGCCGTCAAATTCTATGTTTCTATTCCCACTGATGGGTCCGAGTACCAAGTTTCCCATTTTCCCATGAGGTAGGAGCTAGCTCACCCTGAAGGAAACAAAATCCCTCAGCCCTCTGTGTAGGGTAGAGCACCTGAGGACAAGGGTCTTTACGGGACTGGTAGGACCCAAGATCGGTCAGGGTTAGATGGGTTCTCCTGTGGCACTGGAGTAGAAGGCCACGATGAGACCTCTCACCTGACACTACTGAGATTAAAGAGACCCACCAGGATACAACTGGAAGCCCCTGCACCATACATGTGGGTACCTTGCCGCCAAAGTATCACAATATGATGGAAATCCCTGAAAAGCATTTTTCTCATAAAAAGTTATATCCCTCGTAAAATTGTGCACACCGGGTCCTCAAGGACTTCCCTTTTTTTTTTTTACTGCCAGCCTCGCTCTGCCTCCACGCTCACGAACGTCATGACGAGATGCCAGTGAGAGCGTGGGGCGTGCTCCATTATACTCAATGGGCGGATAATTTTCAATCTGTTTTTTATTTATTTATTTAGACAGCAGTTTGGAAAACCTTTGAGCCATAGGCTCATTTACAAAGGTACCTTGTCACATTAAGACAAACGAAAATACACAGTATAACACAGTATAACAGTAACTTAAGACATAGATACAAACAAGCTGGTACAGGTAGGATTGATGCAAACAATACCAGAGTTATGTTGTCCTTAGCAGCTTAGTAGTAAGCTTTGTTATAAGTATTGAGTACGGCTTTGACTAGTGGCAATTACAGCTTTGGGTGTTAACAAGGTGGTTCCGTAAGGAAGTTTTGAAGCACGATATAGTTGGAGCTTCGGAGATGGAGGGGGCAGTAAGTTGAACCAGGAGGACCCTAAGCTGAAGGCTCTTTGGCCATGAGAGGTCCTAGCTCTAGGGATAACAAGAGGTTTTCCCAGAGGTCCGGTATGAACTAGTGGGAGAGGCGGCGGATGGTGGTGGTCAATCCTGGCAGGATAGCCAAGGAGGTCTTTTTGTAGGGTACAGGTCAGATATTTGAGGCGTCACAAGATCAAGTACCATGCGCTTTAGTACAGTAGATAGGTGTGTGTTAGCCTAGGTGTCACAGTAATTAACCTGCAGGCCTTATTCAGAGTAGTGCGAATTTTATGGGTGCAGTCTGATCAGCAGCACCATACACCGGCAGTCCATAGTCCACTAGGGACAGGATAGAGGAAGTGACTGCGAGTCGAAGAGCCTCCGGGGGGAAGCAGTGTTTATACCGATATAAGATGCCCAATCGGATATTAGTGGCAGTGGCTAGGGCAGCGATGTATCCATGGAAGGAGAGGGAGGGGTCAAAATGGATCCCTAGGTATTTATAAGAGCAAACTTGTTCGAGTGGGAAAGAGGACCCAGAGTGAATGAGAAGTTTGAAGTTGCAGGACTTGTTTTGAGGATGAGTGAAGAACATGGTTTTTGGTTTTTTAAGATTTATCACCAATCTATGTTCCTTGAACCAGCCTTCAGCTTTGGCGAAGGACTTCTGCAGCGAGTCCTGGAGGGCAGTAGGGTTACGACTTGAGGCAAAGATGACTGCATCATCAGCGTACAATAGAATGTTCCCCGAGCAAGAGCGTGGAAGGGTGTTAAGGTAAAGGGAGAATAGTAAGGGGCCCAGAATGGAGCCCTAGGGAACCCCAGAAAAGATTTTAGTAATATAATGGACACTTGGCAATGAAACGTGGGCACAGATCAACTAACAAGGGCGGAGCATGGCTGGCAGTAAAAAAAACAGAAAGTCCTTGGGACCCGGTGTACACAATTTTACGAGGGATATACCTTTTTATGAGAAAAACACTTTTCAGGGATTTCCATCATATTGTGATCCTTTGGTGGCGAGGCACCCATATGTATGGTGCAGGGGCTCAGCGTGGTGAGCCTCTGTAAATTAGCGCCTTGAAAGTGTCAGTTTGGCACCTTACACCAAGCCAAAGATGACAGCCTTGAAAGGCAAAGTCATGCTGACCTCCTGAGGCAGACGGCAGTTCCCACAAGCCTGGAAGCCATTTTCACTGTTATTGTATGATACCTTTTTCATTTTTTTATTTATTAGAACATCAGTTTAACAACCTTTGAGCCAGAGGCTCATTTACAAAGGTACCTCGTCACAGTGAGGACAAAACAGTGCAAGAAACAAACATCAAGGCAGACAAAAAATCAGAGTATATTTAGGAATCAGCCAAAAATACAGGCATATGTCAAACACAGTATACAACAGGCTTACATGTGTGCTTTACAGAGTAGACAATATACAGTAGTTACATGGAGATTGATTCAGTGGGCAGAATAAAGGTAAGGCTGGGTGGAAGACATCAGAAGAGGAGCGTGGGGAAGATAGTAGCAAGTAAAGGTAGAGCTGGACAGAAGGTCAGAGAGCGGCTCAGTGAGCTTTGTCTGGAAGGATAGGAGGAGGCTTAGAGGCAGGTACAGCTGCGTGTTGAGAGCAGGTGATTTCTAAGACTAGTTTTAAAATAAGATAACGAGGCAGCATCAGTGACTCCGGCAGGGAGGGCGTTATACCAACAGGGGGCTCTGTAGGGGTAAGCCCTTTGACCTTGAGAGGTTCTCACCCTCGGTATAACCAGTGCAGTTTTGAGGGATATACGGGTATGCACTGTAGGGTTTGCACAGTGGATAGTGGTTGACAGACCCGGTGGGGATAGCCCAAGGAGTGATTTTTTGTTAAGAGGCAGGTTTGGTATTTGAGGCGCTCATCTAGGTTGAGTAGATTAGCCATGGTGTAAAGAAGGCAAGTGTGGGTTAGACTAGAAGCCCCAGTTATGAGCCTGCAGGCCTTGTTTAAGGTGAGGCGGATCTTGTGCAGGGCAGTCTGCTCTGCTGCACCATACACAGGTAGGCCATAGTCTACCAGAGATAGAACAGAGGATGTGACTGCAAGTCGGAGGGCATCCGGGGAGGCAGTTTTATGACGATAGAGGATACCCAGCCGAGTGTTAGAGGCTGAGGCAAGGCAGAGATGTGGGCATGGAAAGAGAGGGAGGGTCAAAGGTTATACCTAGGTATTTATAAGAGTGAACTAGCTCAATAGGGAGTTTAGAGGTGGAGTGGACTGCTGAGGATAGTTACTGGATTTATTTTGGGTGGGCAAGAGCATGGTTTTGGTTTCTTTAGATTAATTACGAGTCTGTGCTCAGTAAACCAGGCTTCTGCGTCATTGTAGGATTCCTGCATAGAATCCTGAAGTGAGATGGGATTACGGTGGGAGGCAAAGAGTACAGCATCATCTGCGTAAAGAAGGATTTTACCAGTACATACACTGGGCAGGGAGCTGAGAAAAAGGGAAAAGAGCAAGGGCCCAAGAATGGAGCCCTGAGGGACTCCGGAGCGGATAGGGCAGGTGCTGGAAAGTTTCCCGTTTATTTTCACACGTTGTGACCGGGCCGACAAGTAGCTGGAGCACCAGGAAACAGGCCAGTGGCAAAGCCTAAGTGACTAAGGGTAGCTAGCAGGAGGGGTGGAGACAGTATCAAAGGCTTTTGATAAGTCAATGAACACTGCACCTGCTAGGAGCCAGAGTCCAGTGAGGTGTGAAGAAAGTTAGAGAACTCCAGGAGGGCAGTATTGGTGCTGTGGCCTGCTCTGAAACCATGTTGTTCTGGGCAGAGGATGCTATATTTATCGAGGTATTCAGAAATTTGGGTGGCCACAATTTTTTTCTAGGGCCTTAGAGAGAGAAGAGAGGATTGAGATAGGTCGATAATTGCTAGGGAGGGTCCTATCACCACCCTTGTGTATTGGGGTGACAGTAGCTATCTTCCAGGCAGAGGGGAATTGCCCTAGGCAGAGGGATTTGTTAAAGAGGTTGGTGATTGGTGAGATAACCAGATCCAGAACCTGACGGAGAAGACTGGGATCAAGGGAGTCATTGCCAATTGTGTTATTCTTTAAGGCCTTGAGTAGGTAAGGTCTGACTTCCTGGGCAGTGACTCTGCGCAGGTAGAGCAAGGGGCGTGGGAGAATAGGGACAGACCTGGAGGGAGGGGGAGTGAAGAAATTATCTGGGAGCACCGGGCTAAGGTCTGTGAAAGATTTGTTGAGGTGGTTGGCAATAAGGACAGGGACTGAGGAGACCGAACCATTAATGTTGATAAGCGAAGGTGGGGGGGGGAAGCGTGCCACCATTCAGCTGCTTAATGTCGTCCCAGAAGGTCCTAGCGTTCCCCCATGAGGAAGTGAGGGAGGCTTGATAGTGCTCAGCCTTCGCTTTGCGGATGGCCCATGTACATTTGTTCCGGGCAGCAGCATAGGCCAGCCTGTCAGCTGGACAGCCTGTTTCCGTGGCAATGTGCCACAGATTGTCCCTGTGCTTAAGAAGTTGGCGCAGGGTGGGGGTAACCCAAGGGGCATGCCTTACTTTGGACTGGCGTGCAGTTATGGGTGCAAAAATGTCGAAAGCAGAGTTGAAGGTGTGGATAAAGAAGGTAAGGGCTGTGTCAATATCCGGGCGTTAGTATAGGGGACCAGTCTATAAGGGCTAGGAGTTGCTTGAGGCCTTTCAGCCCACCAGGTCTAAGGCGTCGCCGAAGGGTAGTTTGTGCTGTGGGTTTGGGCAAGGAGGTTGACCAATAGAAGAGAACCGGGTAGTGGTCGCTAAGGCAGTCTGGGAGGATTTGGATATTGCGGATGCGGTTAGGGCGGTTTGTGAGGACCACATCCAAGAGTGTGCTAGAGCCCATTCTAGGATTCATTCTAGTGGGTTGGGAGACTAGTTGGGTTAGGTCGATGGCTGCAAAGGCGTCATGGGAGGAAGTGGAACCAGATCTGCCTGGGCCAGAATGGGGCCACCAAGATCATTGTTGCATGCTCCCTGCGCAGTTTGAGAAGAACTCTCTGGATCAACGGGAAGGGAGGGAAAGCGTAGAGGAATCTGTCCGCCCAGGAGAGGGACAATGCGTCTCGCCAGAAAACACCAGGCCCTGGATCTAGCGAGCAAAAATTGGGCAGTTTTGCGTTGGATGGGGAGGCGAACAAGTCCAATTCTGGAGTTTCCCATCGAAGAAACAGATCCTCTGCTACCTCCTGGAGAAGTTCCCACTGGTGGACTCTGGCCTGGGAGGCGACTCAGGCCGCTCTGTCGTGTTGTCCACCCGAAACAAGTACTGTGATCAGGTTG
Organism: Neoceratodus forsteri; assembly: GCA_016271365.2. Taxonomy (NCBI): domain Eukaryota; kingdom Metazoa; phylum Chordata; order Ceratodontiformes; family Ceratodontidae; genus Neoceratodus; species Neoceratodus forsteri. The sequence continues at coordinate 1,270,274,971 of CM057450.1, read as the reverse complement.
CGCCGTGTCGGATTACCCAATCCCACACCCTCATGGCCTCCCTGCAAAGGGGTAAGAGTGCGCCTCCTTGTTTGTTGAGGTAATACACATCACCGTGTTGTCTGTCTGAAGCAGGAGAGTACTCGGGATTTCTGACTGAAGGGCCTGCAGGGCATAAAGGACCACCCTCATCTCTAGGGCGTTGATATGGAGGTGGGCCTCAGAGGTCCACGATCTGGGACTTCACCCGTCCAGGTGTGCTCCCACCCTAGACCTGGGCGTCTGTGGTGAGGATTACCTCCGGGACGGCGCTATGAACAGGGACGCCCATAGTGTGTCCCTGGGTCCAGCCACCACTGCCAGTCTCGAATCGCGGTATTCGTGATTCTGACCGGATGCTGCATGTGGTCTTGCCTTTGGTCCCATTGCACCTTGAGCATCCACTGAGTCACCCGCATGTGGAGCCTTGTGAAAGGGACAGTAGGAATGGCCGCAGCCATGTGTCCGAGCAAGCAAAGGACCGACCTGGCTGGGGCGGTCTTGTTCGACGAAAGCTCCCTGATGAGGGATCTGATGCGCTCTGCTCTGTCATCTGGAGGAAATGCTCTTCCCTGAACGGTGTCCAGTACTGCGCCTATGAACTGCAGTTTCTGCGACGGTACCAGGAGGGACTTCTCGTGGTTGATTAGGATACCCAGAGATTGAAACAGGTCCTGGGTGCTCTGGATCGGCCTGACAACGCCTCTCTGAGGCGGCCGCGAAGCCAATCGCCGGGTACATCATAGTGGCCCTGTCTCCTTAGAGGGCTGCCACGACTGCCATGCATTTGGTAAAGACCCTGGGTGCCGATGACAGCCCGAATGGAAGGGCTCGGAACTGAAGATGATGGCCGAGAAACCTCAAGCGCAGGAACCTCTTGTGCGCTTGAGCTATAGGGATGTGCAGGTAAGCGTCCTGCATATCTAGAGACGCTAAAAAGGCGTCCTGCTTCAGCATGGGAATAAGACCCGGAAGAGTTGCCATGCGGAATCTTTTGTAGGCGACCGACAAATTGAGGTCGCTGAGGTCCAGAATCGGAAGGAGGACCCCTGTCTTCTTTGGAACAAGGAAGAAGTGGGAATAGTATCCGTGTCCTCTCTGGTTCTCTGGGACGTACTCTATCGCTCCCTTTTGCAGGAGCATGAGCACTTCTTGCCTGATCAATGACTTGTGCTGACCCAGGTACCGGGAGAGCAATGGAGGCCTCGAGGGTAGCTTTTCCGCGAATTCTATAAAGTGGCCTCTTCCGACCAACTGTAGAACCCACCTGTCGGTGGTTATAGTCTGCCATCCCGGCAGGAAATTCGCAATTCGACCCCCAACCATGACGTCCCGTTGATCCTGAGGGGCGGGGGCCGGGAAGGAGTCAGGCTGTGGCAGCTGAGGGTCCCACTGGCTGGACCGGCTTAGGGCTGGCTGGCTCCGACCTGCGAGGTTGTTTCCTGGGCTCTCTGAAACGGAGCCCCTCTGCTGTGGAATGGGCGGACTGTTGTCTCTGCATCTGTCCAGAAATCTGCTTTGGTTCCTACAAAGGAACTAAGCTTGGGTCGGTAAATGGCCTGAACCGACCTCACCGCCTTCCCGGCCTCTTGGAGTCTGGTAATTATCTTCTCTGAGGGTTTAGCAAACAAAACTTCTCCCTCGAATGGGGCATCCATGATGTTTTTCTGGACGTCCGGGGTAAAACTGGAGACACGGAGCCAAGAGTGCCTCCGTAGGCATACGCCTGAAGCTGCTGCTCGGGCCGAGGAGTCCGCGGAATCGTACGCGGCTCGTAGCACCTGGGTTCCCACGTCCGAACCCGTACGGAGGAGCTGTAACATCTCCTCCTTCTGCTCACCTTCCGGCAATTTCTCAGCCGCATCCAGACCCTGCTCCCACAGGGCATTTTGGAACTGCACCATGTGGGTCAAATAATTCAGGGATCTGATGGCGCAGGTAGCGGAAGCATACGTGCGCCTACCCATGGAGTCCAGCTGCTAGGACTCTGGGTCCGGTGGCAGGGTGCTCAGATGTTGCAGTCTCTGGGACTGGTCATGAGAGGCTGTTATGACCTGAGAGGCTGTTATGACCAGAGAGTCAGCCTGAGGATGCTGAGTCAAGTACTGGTCTTCTCTTGGAGCCTTGTACAAGCGGTCAGCTTTCTTCGGCATCGCCGGAAGCGAATGTGGACGCTTCCACGCTGCCTTGGTGACGTCCACGAAAGTGTCTACCAAAGTGGCAACCACCACAGGCTTGGGGTCCTTCTGCGAAGATACCAAGGCGCAGCCTTTGCGTCTAACTCTTCGCATCCCATGTTCTCCTGGATGTGTCTCATGATATCCGAGCGAAGGGTCATCCGGAAGAGACTTTGGCAGCTCACGTGGGTCCGGAGAAGGGATGGAGAGGGAGATGGGGATCTGGATGTGAAACTCTGATCCATGTCCTCCGTCGAGAAGCGACAGTGGCGTCTTCTGGGTCTCTTGGGACTGGGTGACCTAGAAGAGGATCTGGACGGAGGTCTCCTTTTATCGAGTCTCCCCTGGAGGGTCCTGGACCCGGGAGGAGGTAACCGCCTGCATACCCAGATGGAGACGGGGGCGAGGGAACCGTGAGGACAACCGGTGTAGGAGGAGGAGGAGGAGGAGGAGGAAGCGGAGGTGGAGTGGGGACCATGTCCTTTTTGATGGTATCCCACCAGTAAGTGAAAAGCTCCTTCACCTCTGAAAAGGAAAGGCCCGACGACGGTCCGGGCACCGGTGGACAGTCGTCGGGACCCGGCGTCGGCTCCACAGGGGGCTCGGGTTGCGGCGAGGGTTCCCTGGGAGTCTCAACAGGACCGGGGTCGCCCGTCTGGTCCTCGGGCTGGGTTAACTCCTCCTCAGTGATGGTCTCCTGACTGACGTCGGTCGGAGGCGTCGGGGTCCTCTTCTCAATAGAGTGGCGCGGTCCCCTACCAGCGTCTGGTGATGAAGTGAGCCTGGCGGCAGCGGTCTTCTGGCAGGCGACGCTCTGGGGACCTGTGGCAGAGGTCGGCGTTGGACGAACCGGCGTCGGGTCCTGCGGCCTCTTGAGTGAGGTGAGCTCCTTGGTTTTGCGAGGAGGCAAGGAAGCAGACCTGACGTTGGGTTCAGAATGGCGGGAACCCGACTTGTGGTGATGGTGGCGATCCCCCGACTTAGCCAGGGCCTTGGAGGACGAGGAAGGCCTGGGAGTCTTGGCCTGAGAAGAGGAAGATGATTTTCTCACCGCAGTGGGGGGAGGCTGAGAGCTGGCCCGGGAAGGAGAGCGGTCGGATCTGGAGCCAGAACTGCGCGAGTCGGAGGCCCTAGACGGGGACCTGGAAGGGGCCTTCTCTCTGTGCTTCTCAGCATGCTTGCAGGCCTTCTGCGAAGAGTCCCCCTTGGAAGCCATGGACTTGAGTTGCTCCTCTAACAGGACGCCTGTAGGGCCTTCTGGCGATGGATCCGGGTTCTGCTGTTAAAACCCTGGCAAAAGAGCAGCACCGTGTATGTGGTCTGGGCCTAGGCACCGGACACAGGCAGTGTGGATCCTTAAAGGATCTGCTTCCCACAGGCGCACTGAGGAATGACTGGAGGTCGGGAGGACATCAGAGAAAAACTGAACTCGGAGAACAAATTTCCCGTGGAAAGCACTTTACCAGCGCGTAGCTAGAAACCGAACCGAAGGATTAGAGACATGCAAGTCGGCGGTGGGAAGAACGGAGAATCTGGTGGACCGCCCCTTATACTCGCCTGGCGTCGGAGGCGGGACCCGGCGTCGGGGGCGGTCCCTGCTGAAGATAGCTAGCTAGAATTTTTCTGTGGGGTCCTGACGCCTGCCGGCTTCAGTCCTAATGGTGTAACCTGCTGCAAGAGCTGTGTCTCGAAGTAAGATCTTTGATTTAACAGATTATTTTATTTGGCTGTCCTCCTAGTTGTCTTCCCCGTCAAAATTCCCTCAATGCACTGCAGAGGTCTTTTAACAGTGGACACAAATAGTCAATAAAAAACTCACCCCTATGGAGATCACCCCCATGGAGACATTGTATCTCAGATCTCTGGCGGTTAACAGCTCATTCAGCAGGACGGAAACAGCAGGTTAAAGATGAAGGTGATCTTTTGCCACTTAAACCCCTACAGAGAGGTGTGCCTCAGGGGTCTTTCCTTGGTCCCCTGTTTGCGGTTTATATTAACAACATCGATGACAACATCAAAAAGGCCAATATCCACTTATTCGCTGACAACACAGTACTTTATTTGAGTTGTCCTACGTCTGAAGCAGCCTGTGAAGACCTCCAAGCTGAATTTAACCTATTACAATATCAGTTCATAAGCAAAAAGATTCTGCTTAATGCGAAAAAAACAAAAGCGATGCTCTTTTCCCCCTCCTCCCATGCAGCAAACCCCGCTTGCGTTGGGGCTATCCCTCAGAATACTACAGTACTTGGAGAAAAACTATAGAGTATGTGCCAAAATTCAAATATATGGGTGTATGGCTCGATCACAAACTATCCTTCTCTGAACATCTCGAAGAACTACAGAAGAAACTAAGACAAAGACTAGGACAATTCTACGGAATTAACCACTTCCTTAATAGGGATGCCAAGCTGCAGTTGGTTCAAGCCACGTTCCTTTCATCAATAGATTACGCGGACCTTCTCTATAGCCATTGTACTGCCTCTGCCCTAGCTAAGCTTGACACCCTATACCACAGAGCAATCAGGTTCATAATGGGCCTTCCTCTTTCCACACACCATTGCTCTTTGTATACTGCGGTAGGCTGGACTTCCCTTCATTATAGAAGAAATAGAAATGACACTCTTTGGGCTTTCAGAGCGGTTACCAACAAGCTCCCCCTATACTTCTCTGATTGTATTCCCGAGTGTAATAGGCACCTATGCTCTCAGAAGCTACTCCCTAATTGCCTTGCAATTACCTAAGGTCAAATCGTGTTTCGGCAGAGCTGTCATAAGTTTCTTGTTGCCTGCCTTGTGGAACAATATGCAAAAAACTTGAAGCTGAGCTATCCTGTTAGCCTGAATATTTTCATGTCGCTCTATGACCGCTCCGTGAAAGAACCCCGCAAATGTTTCCCACATCGTTAGCTCACCTTTTCTACAGTTTCTCCCCTGCCCATCCTGCCTCTGCCCCTGCCTCTCTCTCCCTAACAAAATACCTGCTTCTCTCCCTCTTCTCTGTCTGTCTTTAGCCATGGCAAAGTTCCATCCCCTGAAGTTCGCCAGTTAACAATTCCTTCCCTGTCATTATCTTCCTAATCTGGTATCCCTCATCTTGCCCTTCTCGCTCTTTTTAAGTGAATATTCCGGCTGTACCAATTTATGAACCTATCTGTTGTAAAGGCCCCTATGCTCAAATGTTGATGTACATATGTATATATTCTTCTTTGTATAATATTGCATTATGTTCTACCATGTTACTGTACTATATATACTGTATATGTTACTGTACTATGATTTTTGTATGACCAGGACCATCTTGCAAATGAGCATTGCTTAATGGTGCCCGCCTGGATAAAGATTTTGATTGATTGATCCCCCCCGAATGCTATTGATAAATCAATGTTACAATGGTATAAATATAATCTTAAATATGCATCACAGCTAATAGGCCCGGGGGGAGGGGGGGATACATTCCTTTGCCCAATTCCGGTCATTAGATAAACTTCCACATGGCCAATACCATAAATATCTTCAGTTAAAATCATATCTGCAGCCTTTCGAAGAGGTCCTTGTGGCAATAGCAGAGAATCCCTCACAAGAAAAAATTACTCACCTTAGTAATTGTGTTTCTTCCAATGGAGTCTTGCTGTATTCTGACATATGCGGCCTTGCTTTGACACCTCTCCAGCTAACCTGCTGCGTGCACAATTAAGCTCCCAGTACACTGGTGCTCAGAGAGCTGACTCTTCCTTCAGCTATAAATCTGTACTGTTGAAGCAATTAGAGGACCTACTATGGCAGCTGGATATCAAAGAAAGCGCAGGGGCAGACTCTCTGGACCCCTACTTTCTAAAGATTGCATCCCGTGTACTTGCAATCCCCCTAACACATCTCTTTAACCTATCTCTAAACTCTGGTTCTATTCCCACACTGTGGAAGACAGCCCAAGTGGTTCCTCTTCTAAAATCAGGGGACCCTATGGACCTTAATAATTACATGCCCATTTCCATTCTACCAGTGCTATCCAAGATGCTGGAGAAATTAGTGAGTACCTAGTTAAGGGAATATCTTGACGATGCTAACCTCCTGAATCCAGCTCAATCTGGATTCAGGGCCAAGCATAGCACTATCACTGCACTAGCCAAGGTCACAAATGACTGACAAACCGAATTAGATAAAAAGAATAATGTCTGTGCAGTATTTCTTGACCTGAGCAAAGCATTTGACACTGTGGACCACGAGCTTCTACTATCATCCATGCACTCCATTGGCCTAGATCCACCCTCCCTTAAGTGGTTCAGGTGTTATCTTACGGTAGGTCACAGCAGGTAAAGCTGAAGGTGACCTATCCCCATTAAAACCACTGCTAAGAGGAGTCCCCCAAGGTTCTATCCTGGGTCCTATCCTTTTTGCCATCTATATAAATAATATTGATTCAACCCTCACCAAATCCTCTGTACACCTCTTTGCTGATGACACTGTTTTGCATGTCAGCAACCCTTCTTCTGCAGCTGCCCGTGAAATCCTACAAACAGAATTCTCCTTGTTACAATATCAGCTACTTGAGAAAAAGCTTCTGTTAAATGCAAAGAAAACTAAAGCAATGATGTTCACAAATCAAAGCTCCACCAGCACCTCCTCTTCAATCATTCTCCCCAGCTATGCACTATACTTGGAGAAAATCTGGAGTATGTAGAAAATTCAAATACCTAGGTGTGTGGATTGACAGCAGACTCGACTTCACTCATCATTTAGAAGAACTGCTAAAAAAGCGTCGACTTTTCTATAGATTAAAACCCTTCCTAAACAGAGATTCAAAGATGAGGTTAGTCCAGGCCATTTTTCCATCAGTTGTTGACTATGCAGACTTCCTTTATCGTCACTGCCCCATCTCCTACCAACACAAGTTGGATACCTTATACCATAGAGCAATAAGATTCATAACAGATCTGCCATCTAATACCCATCATTGCTCTCTTTATGCTGCAGTTGGATGGGTTTCCCTACACCTCAGAAGGAACAGAAATGCAGCTCTATGGACTTGCAGAGCGTTATCAAAAAAACTTCCAAACTATATTCTGGACTGCTTCACCCAGACCATTCCTAGTTCCTATGCCCTAAGAAGCAACATCATCATCCTGTTCAAATTGCCCAAATTCAACACCCGGCTAGGGAGGGCAGCAATCAGCTATTCTCTAGCTATAGCTTGGAACACCCTACAAAAATCCCTAAAACTGTCCAATCTTATACCATTTGCATCCTTTAAACAGCGTTGTACAGTTTTCTTCACAGAGAAATGCAGTTGCTACCGCTAGAGCTAGCTTTGTCATCTCACAATCTCCCTCCCAAAAATTCACCATATATGGCATAATCTTTGTTCTTCAGTTCTCCCTCCCAGGCAGACACCCCATCTTATGGCACCCAGTAATACCTTCCACCATCCTAGTATTACATTATGCTGTGTGTTTGCCATGGCCCCTCCACTGGGATATGTATACTGTATATACTGTAAATATTAGCTTAACTTTCCTATAACCCATTTTATCATGTGAATTTTACTGTACATCACTGTGTTTATAAATTTTTTTTCCCCCTGTATGTATAACTGTTTATATAAGTGTACTGATGTATCTGTTGTGTATCAATTGTTGAACCTTGACCTTATCAGGTCCATCTTGTAAATGAGTCTTGCTCAATGATGCTCGCCTGAATAAATAAAGATTTGATTGATTGATTGATATGCAGTTAGCCCCAGCACTTTAACTGCCCCGGAGAGGAAAGAGTTAACTCTATGCAGAAGCATAGAACGTTGAGCTCGAGCTCGGTTTTCAAACCTCTGTCTGTGGTGCTTCAGAGTGTAACCATCAGATTCTTACGAGCAACTAACTAACTATACTTCCAGTGTGGAAATTGTAACAAAATATACCCACAGGCAACTACTTGGGTCCCAAAAGACTCGAGAACCCAAGATGATAAAAACAGATAGTGAACAAGATATATAATATATAAATCTAAAACATAACAACCACCACCCCACCCTAAAGAGGAGGGGTGTAAGGTACACCCCTGAGGTGCAACACTGTACCTGCCAGCCCACATCTCAAAAACTAGGTTCTGAGAGGGGAGGCAGGGGGGGAGGTCAGAATACAGCAAGACTCCATTAGAAGAAACACAGTTACTAAGGTGAGTAATTTTTTCTTCAAACAACATGAAGTCTTGCTGTATTCTGACATATGCAGAATACCAAGCAGTACCTCCATGGAGGAGGGTACCAAACTTATTTTGGGAATAGGCTCTGCAGCACTGCTGTACCAAACCTAGCATCACTCCTAGCCTATATATCCAGAGAGTAATGCTTGGTGAATGTATGGACTGTTTTCCAGGTGGCTGCTTTGCAGATCTCTAGTAAAGGTATATCTCTGGCAGCAGCTAGAGAAGCGGCTGAAACCCTACTCGAGTGGCCCCTCAGGCCTCAGGGAGGTGTTTTACCTAGCTTGGTATAACACAATTGTATACAAGCTACAATCTACTTGGCAATAGTTCTTTTAGTAGTAGGCCTACCTTTTCCCACTTCACCATAAGTGAGAAACAATTGAAGACCGTCATTCCTACGTGCCTTAGTATGCTCTATGTAATAGCTAAGTGCCTTTTTAACATCCAAACTGTGTAACCTTCTTTCTCCTGAGAAGAATGATCAGTGAAAAACACAGGAAGAGACATGGACTGGTTTAGATGGAAGACTGAGACCACCTTGGGTAAGAACCTCCTATTAGTTCTGAGGACCACCTCTTCTCTGTGGAATGAGATAAAATTAGGTTCAACTGACAGGGCCTGTAATTCACTAATTCACCTGGCAGAAGTGATAGCTACCAGAAGAACAGGCTACTCACCTGTAACAGTAGTTCTAGGAGTGGTATATGTTGTTCGTCCACACTCTCTGGCATGTCCCTTTCCCCTTTAAATCTGGCCGAAAGTACTCAAGCTGGCTCCTCCCATGGTAAATACCTCGGCTCCACCCCATGACGCCAGATCTTAGCCTGCTGGAAGCAAGGTGGTGCGCCTAAAGCCAGGGAGGTCGGGTGGGTGCGTGTGGATGAACAACATATACCACTCCTAGAACTACTGTTACAGGTGAGTAACCTGTTCTTCTAGGAGCGTGGATATGTTGTTCATCCACACTCTCTGGCAGACTCCAAGCAGTTCTCCAGGAGGAGGGAGGCAAGGCGCACACCCCCTACTTAGGAAACAGAGATTGGAGAACCAAGGAACCAAAACCAGCATCCCGGCGTAATTCAAGGTCGATGTGGTGGTGGGTAATGAAGGTGTTCGCTGACTTCCAGGTAGCAGCCTGACAGATTTCCTGGATAGGGATGTCCCTGGTAGCAGCCACTGATACAGCAGTATGGTGGGTAGAATGAGCTCTTATCCCTCTGGGAGGCTCCTTGCCCACCAACTCATAGCACAGACCTATACATGATGTAATCCATCTCGCAATGGTACGTTTAGCTGCAGGTCTGACAGAAGCGGCTTCAGCGTAGGTGACAAACAGCTGGCGAACCTCTCCCCAAATTTCCGCCGTTCTCTCCTTACAATAGGAGAGAGCACGTCTGCCGTCCAGAGTATGGAGCCTATACTCGGCGTCCGAGGTGTAGTTAGGTAGTATACCGGCAGAGTCAACACCTGGTTAAGGTGAAACTCTGACAACACCTTCGGAAGGAATTTCAGGTGGGGGCACAGGACAACTTTGTCCCTGTGAAAGACCAGATAAGGGGAGTCCACCGAGAGCGCCTGGAGTTCCTCTGTCCCTCCGGCTGACATGACAGCCACCAGGAAGGCCGTCATCCACAAGTGTGAAAGCTCAAACCTGCGCATGGGTTCGAATGGCTTGCTAAGCTTTGCCAAAACCAGCAAGAGATCCCACGGAGGAGGAGGTTCATGCACCGGAGGGGATATGTGATCCAAGCCTTTGAAAAAGCACCTGACCACTGTCTCCTGTGCCTATGTCGGCTGACTGGCCCGCACCCAGTAAGCAGAGATGGTTGCCAGGTACACTCGAAGGGTCGATGACCGCAGACCCCCTTTGGAGAGAGACCAAAGGTAGTCTAAAATGTTAGCCACAGAGCAGGATAAGGGGTCCAGACTCTTACCCTGACACCAAATGAAGTAAAGATAACAGGGTTCCTAGCGATATCATTTTGAATTTCTCTTTGGGAAGAAATTTGTTTAATTTTCTGAGGTCCAAAATGGGGCGCATGCCCCTGGTTTTCTTTGGAACCAGAAAGTAATGGGAGTAGAACCCTGTGTTCCGTTGATCCAGCGGAACTACTTTCACTGCCCTGTTGTTCAGAAGGATTTGTATCTCGGAGGCGAGAAGTTCTGACTGAAGTACTGACAGCCTGGGCTGTCGTCTGGGGGGACGATCCGGAGGGGTCTCTAAAAGATTGAGGGAATACCCCTCGCGGATTATCCGGAGGACCCATTTGTCTGAGGTTATGGACTTCCATTGATTGTAGAAGTGAGTCAGACGACCTCCCACCACTGAGGAAAAGTCCCCCTTGGGCAGATGAGGTGGGACTTGGGCCAACAACTCAGAGGGCGGCACTGGGCGCTTTGGGTCCTTGCGCCTTCTGTTGCGTTTTCTTTTGAGTCTGAGGGGCTTGATTTTCATTAATACCTCCCCTGCCTTTGCCCCGAAAGGACTGACTGTTATGAAACTGGTGTTTGTTAACACCCCCTCGAGAGGGAGTGGGAGGAGGTCGAGCCAATTTAATGGCTGACCTAGTCTTTTGTGTGGCCTCTAGAGCCTGTTCCACTTGAGGGCCGAAGAGATACACACCATCAAAAGGCAACGCCATAACCTGTTGCTAGGCATCATTCGTGAAACCTGAAGTGCGCAGCCAGGAATGACGGCGGGTACAAATGCCCACCACCGCCGCTTGGGAGGCAATATCAAAGGCGTCCATAGCTGCTTTAACCTGCTGGTTGTTGGACTCGATACTCCTGGTTATGGTTTGAAGAAGCTCTGAATTAGTGTTCGACTCCGGGTAGAGCTTCAACCATTTGTCTGAGCGAATGCCAAAGAATATACTCATACTGAGAGAAATAGCCTTGGTAGCAGGCAATACGCATACCTAGGGTGGAAGCAGCAAAGACTCTCTTACCTAAAGTGTCTATCTTATGAGATTCTTTGTTTATAGGTCGAGCTGTAGTAGTCTGGGGAAGGATGACCTTATCATTCTCTGCCAAGACTACAATAGGATCTGCAAAGGCTTGGGATGCCAAAATGGGTCGATCCTAGGGAGCAGCATATTTCCTATCTATGGACTTAGCCACAGAAGGAATGAGAGCAGGATTATTCCATACCATTTGAGAAAGCGTCTCAAAGGAGGGCTGTACCGGAGGAGTCAAATCCATAGGGATCTCCGGGAACACGGAGGTATTGGAGTCTTAACAGTTTCCCAGGATCGATATCTGCAGTCTGGAGAGAAAGAGTGGAATTCAAGTTTTTCATCAGAGACTTAAATGATAGGTCCTCGACCACAGGCTCTGCAGCAGGATTAGATCCTGATCCTTCCACATCATCACCCAGATGAAGGTCTGGGTGAGGCTCAATGTCATCTCCTGACAGTCCAGGAGGGACTGCATGGACGGGAAAGGAGTGAAAATCAGAAGGAAATGAGGAAGGGAAAGGATTCAAAGAAGAGGAGCTCTGAAGACTGGATGATGCCCTAACAGGCCTCGGCACTGAAGAAGAGCATAGCGCCGAAGAGCCACACAGCGCCAAAGACGGTGCTGAGAAGCCGCATGGCGCTGAGGATGGCACCGACGAGGCGCACGGTGCCGACAACCCCAATGGTGCGAGCAGGCGCCAGCAGCGCGATCGGGCGCCGAAGCGCCATTGATGCCGAGGGTGCGCAAAACATCCCAAGGTCTCAAAAAACAGATTTGAGGAGAAAGAAGGATGAATACCAGGCGACAGAAGCATCAGTGTGGTCCCCTGCACCACAGCCGTGTTGGGGGGGGGGGGACATCTAAGCACGGAGTCAACGGCACCGAAGACAGCGCCGCATGACTAGGGAGGCCCAACCGCCCTACCTGATCTCCTGAAAAGCCCGAAGGCCCTGGAGTGACCGGGCCAGGCTGCTGGACCAACCTCCGAGCCCACTGCTCCATAACAGCAGCCCACTGATGAAACTGCTCATCTGAAGACCTACCAGAGGGCCGGGTAGGGCTCCGATGTCGAAGATGTTGGCAACCGGAAACAGAAACCCGGAGGAGACCGGCAACTAGCCCCAATTACCGACCGTCTACGAGCAGACTTATCAGGGGGCGACTTCAAGTGATGCCTTCTCTTTTTTGACCTGTGGGCCGAAGAAGAGCTCGAGGCCGAATGGTCCCGAGAGTGCAACCATTTACTTTTATGCTTTCAAGGGGACCGCCCACCCCCTCGGGCACTGGACTGTCCGTTGTCAGATCCTCACTCCAGAGAAGGCGGTGGACCGGACTCAGCCCGGCTGACTGAACAGCTTTCACACGAAGTCTCCCTACCGTCACCTGACCCGCTCATGGTCGACTCTGTCAATGTAGGCTGAGACTTCTTTCCTTTAATAAGAATAAATAAACTAAGTGGTACTTTATTCAAGATGTTATTACAAAACAATAAACTGAAAACTATGCTGCTAGTTTGAAGTTTGACTCCCGGTGGGCGAGCGACGTCGTTACTGAAGTGCACTCGACGATGGGAAAAAAGGAACTGAGGCGGTTGGAGGCTCGACGCCGAGATAGTCATTACCGCACGAGCTGAGGCTCGCGGTGCCGCTCCTCGCGGCTCCAACTCTGGTGCCGACCCTCTAGCAAAAAATTTGCTCCCGCTGGGTCCTAGTGCCTCCGGCGCAGATCCCATTAGTGTGAATGAGTGGTGGAGACTTTATGTCCAGGAAGATCTGACTTCTTGTGTACAGTTTCTCAGAGAGTTTGCAAATTAGCTTCTCAGGTTAACCCCCTGAGTTCCAAAAAGCTTTTTGCAATCATTTCAACAGTAAAACTATATACATTTCTAAACAAAGGGATCCCAGTATTAGTTACATTTCCACCTAATGATTTTCATATATTTTTATACCAGCAAATATACAAGGGGGGGAGAAAAGACAGAATAGCATGTGAGGGTAGAGAGATTGCGAGCAGCAGAGAATTGCATGACTGTCAGGGTGATCAAATCCTAGGTCCCACAGGAAAATTTGGTTGCACAACCAGACAGAGAAGAGACAGAAAAGGAGAGAATAGAACAGGTCCTTGCATTCAAACTCCCCTTAACGACTGGGACAGGGTCCTATTCAACCCTGTCGCAGACTTCTCTTGTGATCTCATTTATCTTATCTAGGTTCCGTACTAGTTCAGTGTGAAACTACTGCCTCACCTCAAAATCCTCAAGTAAGTCCATAAATATGCTAACTATCAGACCTCGTATTGCTCCCTCTGAAGTATAAGGTCATAATCAATTTATAGGCTGCTGCAATCAGAATCCCAAAGAAGGATTTCTACCTGTTTGATCAGAACCCCAAAGAAGGGTTTCTTCCTGTTTGATCTAATGGACTATGGCATTTGTCCTATGAGCAAATGCTCATGCACTAAATCTGTGGTAACAGCTATTAAGCTTTTAACCTGTGTTGCCACTGCTTGCCAGAAAGAGAAGAGGACAAGACATCCTCACAAAACATGAAAAGGGGTACCACCTGTCCAGACCACCTTTCAGTGAAACACATGACAACTGCTGGATGCAGAGCAGAGGTAAGAAAAACTCACTCCCAAATTATATTCCAGTTTTCTGCAGGAGTACTGCTTCCCTGACTCCTCCTCCCATGCTGTCTGCATCTGCTGCATCTCTTCCCTAAACAATTCCTGTGAGAGGCTCACCAAGTTGGAGATGTGTGGTGATAAGCCCACTCCCCCACCTTCTCAAAATATTGCACAGCTGGGTAAGGTTCTCTGTTAATCTCTTCAAGGTGGGAACCTGCTCTGACATCCGTAGCTCTGGGAATCTATCCTGCCAAATTTCCCAGGTGTCGTAAAAATCTCCATCTAATCAGAGGCCTGGAGTTTCCCCAAAGAAAGTTATGTAGAGCTTTGTTGATCCTTTCCACTCTATACCCGGGCCCAGCAGCAGAAATGTGTGAAGCAAAAATGAAAATCTCGAAAGCATGTTCATCATGATTCTTTCAATTTTTCCCCATAAGGGACAATGGTAGCATAACCCACCTTAAGTCTGTAAAAACAGCCATACCCAGCTCTCCGTAGTTCACGTGGTACAGCTGTGATAGTTTGTGGTATGTGTGTGTGTCTGTACATACATATACAGATAAGCCCTCCAGGATGAGGTGCAGTGTCACAGGTTTACTGTATGACAAAAGGGATTAACTTCCGTTGAACTGCATTGTTTACTGCAGAATTCCACAGCACTACGCTTCATCCTGGGAGAGATAAATATATATATATATATATATATATATATACACACATATACATACATATATACACACACACACACACACATCTATACACACATGTATATGTATATATGTGTGTATATGCCCAGATATCTAATTTTAGTTGCCACACATCGGAAGGGAATCAGAGCTTTTAATTCTGGTGCCTGACTGCCACTGACCATGAACACCTCTGTCTTTTCCACTTTAACATTAAACACAGACATCCTACCATATTCTTAGAAAATCTGACATAGAATCATGAAGGTCACCATTGAATTTCTAAAGCATGAGGTCATATGAGTATAAAGGGACCCAGTTATCCACCCCCTCTATGTGCGGCACCCTTGCAAAGTTGGTAGGATGTGTTTACCTACTCCCCAAGGTAGCCACTTCCAGTTTTCCCCTCTTCATTTCCTCCCTCACAAACCTTCCACGTCACGACCTAATACTTTGTGGGGACTCTAATATAAACTGACTAAGCCCTAGCTCCCACAGAATGCATACCCCACTTGCTGATTCCAACCTGGTCAAAACTATTGGGAACCCAGCTAGAATCAATAACAAATCTG
The DNA here is from genome assembly GCA_016271365.2 of Neoceratodus forsteri. Classification (NCBI taxonomy): domain Eukaryota; kingdom Metazoa; phylum Chordata; order Ceratodontiformes; family Ceratodontidae; genus Neoceratodus; species Neoceratodus forsteri. Next base: position 1,270,259,738 of record CM057450.1, on the reverse strand, counting down.
GTAATCACACCCTGCTTGACTGGATAGTCACTAACTGTGCCACCACGATTAAGGCAATGAGTGTGCTTCCTGACAGCATAAGCGACCATTCTCCAACATTCTGTATATGACGCAACAATTTCCCCAAACCCTCCACCCAAAGTTATCCAAGTATGGGATATGAGTAGACTCGACCCCAATGCCTTCTCCACCACAATCAGTAACACAGACTGGAGCCCTATAAATATACCCTGAGGGATGTCAATCTAGCCCTTGATTTTTTTGTGTCCAAATTCGCTGAAATTGTCAACCATCATGCTCTCATTAAGTCATGCCAGATAAAGGGTTCTAAAGCATCTTGGCTATCTAAGGACTTGAAGCTCATGTCTACTCGCGATAAAGACTGGCAGGCATATAAGGCCAGTGGGCTTCCCTCAGATTGGCAATTGTATAGGCAGCTAAGAAACCACTGCAAGAACACCATCCAGAAAGCCAAACGCCAGCATTTCAAGAATCTACAAGCTGATCATCTTAGCAACCCAAAGAAATTCTGGAAGCAGGTTAATTCCCTCCTAAAACGCCATACCTTGGAAACTCCTAGTTTCATGGAAGCCCAGGGCACTGTATTCAACAATCCCTCCTCTATTGCAGATGGCTTTAATAACTTTTTTACTGATCTGCATAAATGTACGTCACTCTTTCCTAGCGCTCCTTCTCCCTGTCCTGACCCCCTCTCGTCCATTGATTCCTTAGCCCATTCTTCCTTTCATCTGAAACTGGCTTCTCAAAAACCTGAAGGCAGATAGCTCACCAGGACATGATACACTCGAGCCAAAATTCGTTAAGCTGATGCTCTCGCTCGCCCCATTCGTGACCTTTTAAATCGGTCATTCCTATCTGGTACAGTCCCTGAGATATGGAAGGTAGCGGTGATTGTACCTGTACATAAGGGCGGTTCCAACTCCACTGTTAAAAATTATCGTCCAGTCTCGATACTGTGTCCCTTAGCCAAAATCCAAGAGAGGACATCTTACGACCACCTGCAGGATTACCTAGAACTCCACCATCTGCTCTCAACCTCCCAGCATGGGTTCAGGAAATACTACAGCACACTTACTGCCCTGATTAAGTAATCTCAGACATATTTCAAGGAATGGACCATGGTAAATCCACTGAGTCAATCTTTGTGGACCTGACTAAGGCCTTCGACCTGGTCAATCATGGTCTTCTGTTACAGCAGCTGTGCCTCCTTGGCCTTAATGCTAGTGCCCTTACTTGGATTCTATGCTACCTTCAAGGCCGCACCCAAAGAGTAAAGTGATGGGTTCACTAACTGACCCTCACGTCATTACCCATGGCATCCCCCAGGGATCTATTCTGGGACCGTTACTTTTTTCGCTCTTTATCAAATGACCTCCCGGATAACTGTGGAGGGGCCTCTGTTCATCTGTATGCAAATGACGCTATCCTTTACCGTTCCTCGGCTCACATAGGGTGGATCAACTCAATGTTAACCTCTGACTTCCATACGCTTGAAGACTGGTTTCTGAAAAAACAGCTCGTACTTAATACTAAAAAAATGAAGTGTATGGCATTTTCCAAGCCCACCTTGCGTCCCCTCCCCCCAAACTGGGTCTGTTCTTGAAATGGCTACGTCCTTTAAATATCTGGGTGTCACCCTTGATTCCTCTCTTTCTCTTGACATGCATGTATCAGTCCTCACCAAAACTCTAAACCAAAAGCTTGGTGTCTTATACCGAATTCATCCCTTCTTCACTTTGACCTCTTGCCACAAGATAGCGTCTGCCACCTTCCTCCCTCTCTTAACTTATGCAGCCCCCTTGCTTCTCTCCATTTCCTCCACCATCATGTCTCGTCTCACTCAGGTCTACCACAGAGTGGGTAGGTTTGCCTTGGGGGTCAACACTCAACATCACCACTGTGATGTACTATCTCCCCTTGGATGGCTACCTTATACTCCTCTGTGTCTTGCTGACATAGTGCAACATAAGCACCCACGGTGCCCTCTCAGATCTACCTCGCTGCCCCTTCTCCTAATACCCAACACTCGGCTAGTTGTGGCCCGGAGGTCTTTTGCCTTCTCAGTTGTATCCTGTTGGAACTCACTTCCCCCATCTATTCTGGCTATCACCTCTCTTCCTCTTTTCCAGTCGTCTCTGCAACCTCTCCTGGCTGCCATGCAAAGAGAATGCTTTTGCGGTCTCCTGTTGTCTGTCAACTCCATTCTGCCAACCTGTGTTTCCTTGATAAATTATGCTCAGCCTTATCTCATACCTAGTTCCTCCTCCTGCTAGCTCTGTTTGTTAAATTGTTATTAGAGTATGATACTTAGTGAACGCTTGACTCATGATTCTGACTTAATCTGAGATTTCTTGAATAAGGTTTTTGTGTTCTCCAATCACTGCCTGTTTTGAATTTTCCATTACTGTATTTGATTGTTCTAAATTTACTGTATTGTTTGATCCAAATGTATTCTGCACCAGTACTGTTAGTTTAGCCTGTGCTGTTTTGACTGCTGTCTACCTTGAACTTTTTTTGAATATTTTTAGTGTTTTAGTAAAAATATTGTTTTCAACACATGGCACTGTCAATGTACTGCACTTCCCGGGTCGCCCCTGAAAAAGGGACTGTCTTGTCTCAGTGTGCTCACCCGGTTACCAAAATTCAGTAAATAAATAAATGAATAAGTTCCCCTAGAAATGTCAAAGGATGAAGACTGTGTCCATTGACTTTTACCTGGGTTGTGGGAGAGATACATAATTATTGAATCCAATACAAGAATTTATCTCTAAATTAAAATTTCTGTAACGTGGCATACACAAAATTCCAATGCAAACCATGGAATGCATTTTCTGCACTGACAGCGATAGATATTTATTTATTAGCTTTTGGTTACCAAGTAATTTTTGCTGATCATTAGCTTGACTCCCTTCCTGAAGAACAGTCAAACACTGTTGGGTATTATCAGAAAGATGCCTATCTGGGACAAAACCTGTTTGATCCAAGTAAATTCATTCTGAAGAATCTTGTTAACTTGGAAGCGCCAAAATGTTACTGAAAATGTTCATACCTACACTAAGCAAGGATACTGGACCATAGTAATCACACCCATCCAGATTCCTACCATGCTTTTGAATCACTGAAATGATTGTACCCTTTTCCAGGAATCTGGGTATTACCTCTGTATTTCTCCCCAGTTAAACACCTTAACCAGAACCTGATCCAGCAGAAGAAGAAACGTCATAAAAATCTGAGATAAAACCATTTGGGCCCAGCGATCTGCCCGTTTTAAAATCTATTACTACTTCTACTTTCTCCAGTTCAGCTGTTTTCTCCAAAGCCTGCTCGTCTTTCTGGGCAAGTTCTGGCAGCTCTACAGAAATACTTGGTTTACTGACTATACTACTGAGAATTATATATCGATCAAAAATGTATCTGTTGATTATGGCACTGTCACCAACTCATATGAAACTATCAAAGAAGTTATGAAAGATGCAGCTGCTTCGGTCGCACCGAGAGGCAGAAGGGCTCATCTCGGCTGCATCTGCGGCAGCAAGGGACAGAGGAGGCTCCCTTCCTGGTGAGCCGATTGGGCAGTGAGGTGTTGGGCCGCATCACTGACAGCGAGAGTCAGGGGAGGCTCCCTTCCTGAGGAGCTAGTCGGTGCCAGGGGCGAGAGAACTTGGAACGCAGCGGCTGGGCATAAAAGCAGGGTGCCCAGCCGCTACAGTCAGAGGAGCTGTTGTTGAGGACTGCGGAAGAGGATTTCGGCAGCTGCTTTGGTCGCACCAGGAGGCAGAAGGGCTCATCTCGGCCGCATTAGCGGTAGCAAGGGACAGACGAGGCTCCATTCCTGGTGAGCCAATCAGGCAGTGAGATGTTCGGCCCTGTCGGCTGCAGCGAGAGTCAGGGGAGGCTCCCTTCCTGAAGAGCCAATCAGCGCTAGGGGTGTGAGAACTTGAATATAGCAGCTAGGCATAAAAGCAGGGTGCCCAGCCACTACAATCAGAGGAGCTGTTATTGAGGACTGCAGAGGAGGATTTTGGCAGCCGCTTCGTCGCACTGGGAGGCAGAAGGGCTCATCTCAGCCACGTTGGTGGCAGCGAGGGACAGAGGTGGCTCCCTTCCTGGTGAGCCAATCAGGAAGTGAGGTGTTCGGCCGCATCTGCGGCAGCGAGAGTTGGGGGAGGCTCCTTCCTGAGAGCCAATCGCTGCCAGGCGCAGTGAGAACATGATGCAGCGCTGGGAATAAAAGCAGGGCGCCCAGCCGCTACAATGAGAGGAGCTGTTGTTGAGGAGAATTTTCTCCCACCCACCTCCATTTTTTAAATGGGCTGGGTGAGCCAAGTAAGGGGGTGGGACTTGGATTTGGCATTTTCGAGGCGCGTGGTTGCTGGGCTTAAAGGACAAGGGACTGGTTGTGCTGCACAGGATTTCTGGCTTATAGAACAAAGGGCTGCACAGGATTTCTGGCTTAAAGAACAAAGGGCTGGTCAAGGGAACTTTGGCTGCTGTTGGTTGATGCTCTGAGAAGGGACACTGGCTGCTACTGGAAGGACAAGTAAATGTTGAACTGCCAAGGGGGAGGACTCTGAGGGATACTGGATGCTATTGTGAGGACAAGTGATTATTGTACTACCAAGGGGGAGGACCCTGAGGTGTCTTACAACACTACCTAAGGGTAGATTTGTTACGAGTGAGGTTGTGAGCTGAGTTTATGCTGGATAGGGAATCTGTTTTAGTGCATGCACATTATATGCTCTGCTAATTATAGGCGTTGACTCTGAGCCAGGGTTGGTGAGATTGGGTGGGGGGGGGAAGAGTGCTATGCCTGTAACTAAAAGTGCTGTGGGGCCTTCACAGGATGGGGGCAAAGGTGAGGCAAGGGTTGTGGGCCACTAGGGCTGGCATTTTTGGTAGGGTGGTGGGGTGTACAGGGTGTGGGTCTGCCATGATACTGGACTGGGCTTGGAGAATGGGGGGTTGTATAGTCTGCTGCCAGTTGGCTAAGCTTTGGGAGGAATTATCATGGCTAAGGACGTATTTAAGGGGCAGGAGGAGGACAGAGGAGTCCTGATTAGGGGAGGAAGAAGGCTGGGGGAGCAGAGGCTTGTGCTTTAGGTCCTGTAGCTGCCCTGGGGTCATGGGCAGTAGGAGGAGGGGACACTAGGGTGTTCAAGGAGAGGAGGTGGGGATGGGGGCCGGGGGGAAAGCAGCAGGACAATTGGTGCCAGGATAACCCAGATTCAGAGCCTCATGTAGCATCGAGGGTAGGGAGGATGGATCGTAGGGAGCGAAGGAGGCCCTGGTGGGGGTCAAGCGAAGGAGGGCACTGGTAGGCATGGGGCTACATGCGAAGACAGAAGCAGCTACTGGCAGAGGGTTGGGGGCCAAGGTCCAGCGGAGTTAGCTGGGGGGGGGTGCACCTTCAGGGGATAGGGAGGAATTAGGCATTGAGCTTAAAAACAGATTCACGCCACTACTTTTAAGAAAGGACAAGGAGGAGGTGGAAGCTGGGCTGGAGGAGGAAAGGGTGGTGATACAGGGGCTGGTGAAGGGCAATGACCAGGTTACTGTAGAGGCAAGCAGATAAGGGCAGGGACATCCACAGCGAGAGAGGGGTATAGGGAGTCTGCTAAGGAGGTCCAGAGGGTTAAGGGGAGGTGGCGGGCACCCAGATTGAACCAGACCTGAAGGGGTGCAGGGGTTGGGAGTGCAGGGCTGGAGGCGCAGAGGGGAGACACCTCTGGGGGGGATTGTACGTGGCAATGGACAGAACACAGGCAGTGCCCACATAGGCCCAGGAGATGATGATAGGTGCTGATGGGGGGCAAGGAGAGCTAGTGGTCAAGGGAGGTGCTGGGACCACAAAGTCCACTGCAGAGGGGTGGGATGGCTACAACCAGGGGGGTCCTACTGAGGGAGCAAGTTGGAGGGAGCCAGTGGTTAGAAAGAAGGTTCCTGAGACCAAGAAACCGGGTTGCAGGAAGAGGGTGGATGCAGAGGGGAAAGCAGGGATCAGAGCCAGTGAAGGCAAGGTTAAGAATAAGATCAAATTGGTTGGGGAAGCAGGGGTACAGGTAGGTAGTGGGGATGGGGCAAGCAAGATTGAGGACAAGGTCATCCTTGTAAGGGACTCCATGGTTAGGGGCATCACCTGGGGGGGAAGGGGGTAGGGGCAGCACGGTGTGGGTCAGCTGCTTGCCAGGGATGACAGCTGCAGAGGTCATTCCCTACATCCCATCATTGGGGAAGCAGCAGGATAAGAGAACACACCTAGTGTTCCACTTGGGAACGAATGACCTAGCTGGGCACAGCTTGATGGAAGTGCAAGCGAGTTCTGAGGCCCTATCGCGGTTCTGTAACACCCTGAGCTTTCGTTCAGTGGTGTTCTCGGAGGTGCTTCTAGTCCATAGAGCTAGCACGGATAAGCAACAGAGGATAGTGGAGTTCAACAGGTGGCTCTCTAAATGGTGTGTACAGAAGGGCTAGGGGGTGGTGGGCCAGTGGGGATCTCTATGGCAGGATGATAGCGTCTATGCCACGGACAGGCTGCACCTGAACAGACAGGGCAAGGAGGTGCTCAAGTGTCAATTGGAGGAGTTTTTTTAGTGTACAGTACAATTTAAACTGACACGGAGGGGGGTGGGAAGCTGCAAGCGTCACCTAACAGTGATTTGCTTTCCCACGCAAACAAGTGACTATTAGGACAAAAAAGGTGGGGGCTAGGGAAAACATTTACTGGAGGGCCATGTGCATGAACGCCAGAAGCCTGGGCAACAAGGTCCCAGACCTGGCAGCAATTATGGCGGAGGAGGTGTTAGACCTGGTGGGAATCACGGAGACTTGGTTGCACGACGGACAGGAAAGGGACAAGAACACCCCAGGTTATATGTTGTTCAGGAAGGACAGGGTGGATAGGAGAGGGGGCGGCATAGTGCTCTATGTAAGGGAGGGGATCCAGGCATCAGAAACACAGGGCAGGTGGGGGACACTGAGGCCCTTTGGGTCTCGCTGGCCACAGGGAAGGGTGAGCTGGTGCACATGGGAGTCGTTTACAGGCCACCAGGGGAAACATTAGAGGTGGACAACCAGATGGCCGAGGAGACTGTAAGGATGGGGACCAAGGGGGAAGTGCTGCTGATGGGAGATCTTAACTGACGGATGTGGAGTGGCAATCCCTGTCTGCAACCTCAACCACAAGCAGGGCGACTGTTGACTCCCTACAGATAGCCCACCTGAGCCAGCTGGTCAAGGAGCCAACCAGGGAGGCAGCGGTGCTGGATCTGGTGCTTACGAATGGGGACAGGGTTGGTGAGGTAATGGCACGAGAAAGCCTAGGGACTAGTGACCACAATACAGTGTGATTCACGATACGCGCATCGGCTGCGCGCCACCGGACCAAAGTGAGGGTGCTGAGTTTTGGACGGGCTGATTTTGAAAGGATGAGGGAGTATACTCGACAGGCTTTGGGGGGGGAACACAAGGGGGTAGAGGATATTTGGGACACGATTAAAGGGGCAATAGTGGGGACCACAGAACACTGTTCGAAGAAGGTAAGCAAGAGCAGGAGGAGAAGGAGGCCTCTGTGGTTCAGTAGGGAGGTGGGGGACAGCATCAGAGCTAAGAGGCGAGCATTCGGGCAGTACAAGGCTACACAGAGCGAACTGGACTGTGTGGCATACCAGGATATGCAGAGGGAAGCCGGGAGTTGGTCAGAAGGGAGAGAGCCAGAACGGAGGAGAGTATAGCCAAGGGGGTCAGGAAAAGGGATCAAACTTTTTTTTAAGTATATCAGTGAGCGGAGGAAGGGCGGGACTAGGATACCTGGCCTGCCGGCTGAGACAGGGGAAAAGGTAGAGGGGGACCGGGAGAAGGCGGAATTATTGAACAGTTACATCAGTGCAGTATTCACAAGGGAAGGGGGGGAAGGTGCTTTTGGACTGGGGGGTAGGGGTGGAAGTGGGACCATTCCAGGAAAAGGAGATTTCGAATGAGCTAAAGGGCCTGAGGGTGGACAAGGCCATGGGGCCGGATGGGATTCACCTTAGGGTGTTGAGAGAGTTGGGTGAGGAGCTGACGGCCCCCTTAACCCATTTGTTCAATGAGTCCTTGTGCACGGGGGTAGTCCCAAAGGACTGGAAGTCTGCGGATGTGCTGCCCCTGCATAAGGGAGGGGGGAGGCAGGTCTTAAGCAACTACAGGCCAGTGACTCTGACATCGGTGGTCAGTAAGCTCAAGGAAAAACTACTCAAGGACAGATCACCACTACCTAGAAGCAAGCGGCCTGCTCGACCCAAGGCAGCATGGCTTTACCAAGGGCAGATTCTGTCAAACAAATCTGGCTGTTTTTTTTGACTGGGTCACGCGGGCGGTGGATCGGCGGGTCAGTGGACATAGCCAACCTGGATTTCAGGAGGGCCTTTGATATGCTACTGCACGGTGGGCTGGTGCACAAAATGGAATGTCTGGGGCTAGGGAAGGTGGTTATAGAGTGGGTGCGTAACTGGTTGGCGGGCAGGATGCAGAGGGTGTTAGTAAACTGGGTCCCCTCGGGTGATTCGGTGGTCACGAGCAGCGTGCCCCAGGGGTCGGTGCTGGGACCCCACTGTTCAACATCTATATAAGTGACATAGCGGAAGGGTTGGAGGGTAAAAGTGAGCCTGTTTGTGGATGATGTCAAAATCTGTAATAGACTGGACATACAAGATTGAGTGGGAAGGATGCAGAGGGACCTAGGGAAGTTGGAGGACTGGGCCAGGAAGTGGAAATTATTCCTCAACATGGCAAAATGCAAAGTCATGCACCTGGGCAGAAGAAACGGGAGAACGGAATACACACTAGGGGGCAAACCGCTAGCAGTTACCATGGAGAAGAGAGACCTGGGCATCATCATCTCTCAGGATTTGAAAGTGGCCGGGCAGGGCAGTGGCAAAAGCCAGCAGAGTGTTAGGTTGTACTGGGAGGGGGATCAGCAGTAAGAAGAGAGAGAGGTCCTGACTCCCCTGTACAACCAGCTGGTCAGGCCTCATCTGGAGTATGGGGTCCAGTTCTGGAGGCCTTACCAAAAGAAGGATGTGGAGAGGGTGGAGCAGGTACAGAGGAGGGCAACCAAGATGGTGAAGGGGCTTAGTCACCTGTCATATGAGGAGAGGCTGGGAGCCCTGGACATGTACCCTCTGGAGTTGAGGAGGGAGAGAGGGGTCATGATAGAGACCTTCAAGTACCTGAAAAGGATAAACAACCTGACTACTGAGAACCTCTTTCAGTTGAAGAGGTGTCCCAGTAAAACGGGGCATCATTTCCAACTGGAGGGGGGTAGGTTTAGAGGCAACATCAGAAAGAACTTCTTTACTGAGAAGGTGACAGACACCTGGAACGAGCTATCTAGGGAAGTGGTGGACGAGAATTCAGTGGGGGGGGTCAAGAGGGTGTGGGATAGACACAGAGGGCTGTTGAAAGGAGTGGGGGGAATCAGGGGCAGGCATAGGGGATGCTAGGCAAATGGGCAGGCTAGTTGGGCCTGGAGGTCCTTTTCTGCTGTCACGTTCCTATGTTGAACACGAGTGCGTGAATCAAATTAACGGACTCATTTTAAACAGATTAGCAACCCCCCCCCTTCAGTTACTTGAAGCCCAGTGATCTGGGAGTGCCAGTCAGTTGTATTTCTGATTACTGTATCACTATAAGCAATATCTACTGCAGATATTTATTTTTTATAAATTTAATTTTAAAAAGGGCACTTTATACTACAGTACCTCTCTCCAAAAAACCTGCCACAAGAGGAAAAAAGAATAAATTACAAAGGAAAACGACTGTCATCTATCACAGAAAGATGCTACTCAAATATGTAAAAGGCATTCCGTTCATGACATGAGTATATTTTCTACAGTGTCAAATAAATACAGATTACTCACCTGTAACAGGAGTTCTAGGAATGGTATATGTTGTTCATCCACATTGTCTGGCAGGTTCCTTGCCGCTTTAAATCTTGCCGGAAGGTCTTCAAGCTGGCTCCTCCCAACCACCCGGGTGGTAAAACTCTCGGCTCCGCCCCATGACGACAGATCTAGTCCGCTGGAAGCCAAGTTGTGCGTTGAAGCCGGGGAGGTCAGGTGGGTCGTGTGGATGAACAACATATACCATTCCTAGAACTCCTGTTACAGGTGAGTAACCTGTATTTCTCGGGACATGGATATGTTGTTCATCCACACTGTCTGGCAGGCTCCTAGCAGTTCTCCGGGAGGAAGGCGGCAAGGTGCACACCCTACTTGGGAAATAAAGACTGGAGAACTGAGGCCCCAAAACCAGCATCCCAGCGTGACTCAAGGTCGATGTGGTAGTGAGTAGAAGGTGTGTGCTGACTTCAGGTAGCAGCCCTGCAGATTTCCTGGATAGGGACATCCCTGGAAGCAGCCACCGATGCAGCGGTATGGCAGGTAAAATGAGCTCTTATCCCTCTGGGAGGCTCCATGCCCGCCAACCTATAGCAGAGATCTATGCAGGAGGTGACCTACCTGCCTATCGTCCACTTGGCTGCAGGTCTGCCAGGTGCAGCTTCAGCGTAGGTGACAAACAGCTGGCGAACCTCTCCCCGAACTTCAGCCGTCCGCTCCTTATAGTAAGCGAGCGTTCTTCTAGGGTCCAAAGTACGGAGCCTATATTCGGCCTCCGAAGTGTGACTGGGGTAGAACACCAGCACAGTCAACACCTGGTTAAGGTGAAACTCCGACACCACCTTCAGAAGGAACTTCGGGTGGGGGCGCAGGACAACCTTGTCCCTGTGGAAGACCAGGTAAGGAGACTCTCGATGGAAAGCGCATGGAGCTCTCCCATCCTTCTGGCTGACGTGATAGCCAGCAAGAAGGCGGTCTTCCACGACAGGTGAGAGATGTCACACCTGTGCATCGGTTCGAATGGCTTGCCCATGAGCTTAGCCAATACCAGCAGTAGATCCCATGGAGGTGGAGGTTCTCGCACCGGAAGGGATATGTGATCAAGGCCTTTGAAAAAGCACCCGACCACCTTCTGCTGCCTACCACGACTGCTTCCCGCCCGTGCCGGCAAGCAGAGATGGCTGCCAGGTGCACCTTAATTCGTCGCACCAAGCCCTTGCTGAGAAAGGGACCACAAGTAGTCCAGAATGCTTACCAAAGAACAGGAGGAAGGGTCCAGGCCCTTGCCCTGACACCAAATGGAGAATCTCTTCCATTTGAAGGCGTAGCATTTTCTGGTCGACTCCTTACGGGACGCCTCAACGATGTTGAGGACCTCGTCAGAAAGACCCAAGGCCTGGAACTCTAGCCGCTCAGGAACCAGGCCGTCAGGTGCAGGGATTGAAGGTCCGGATGGAATACCTTCCCCTGACTGACTGAGATCAGGTCCGGGCGGGCTGGAAGCCACCTCGGGAGTCTGGAGCTGAGACTGAGGAGATCTGGATACCAGAACTGGCGGGGCCAGTCTGGAGCTACCAGAATCACATGCGCCTTGTCCCTTCTCGCCTTGAGAAGCACCTTGTGGATCAAGGGAAATGGGGGAAAGGCGTAGAAGAGGCCTGGGGTCCATGGCCTCAAGAAGGCATCCCCCTGCAGCGAGCCCTGCTGAGGGGGGCGGGCATGAAACAGTCTCAGCTTCACATTCTCCCTGGAGGCAAACAGGTCCACCTGAGGCATGCCCCAGTGGGAGAACAGATCTTGTACTACCTTCGGCAGGAGAGACCACTCGTGGGACGCAGCCCCTATCTGGTTTAGGCCATCGGCCAGGGTGTTGGAGGCTCCTGCCACATGAATGGCAAGGAGATCCGCCTCCAGGCTGCGCACGAGTGACCAAATGCAGACAGCTTCCCTGCACAGAGGCATGGAGCGCATCCCGCCCTTGCGGTTTAGGTAGTACATGGTCGTGGTATTGTCCGTCTGGACCTGAACCACTTGGCCCCGTAGAAACGGAGCAAAGGAGGTGAGGGCTATACGAACCCCTCGATGCTCCAGCAGGTTGATGTGGCATCGGGACTCCTGAGGGGACCAGAGGCCATGCGCTCTGTGCTCCCCCAGATGGGCACCCCAACCCATCAGAGAGGCATCGGTCGATAGAGAGACCGTCGGCTCGAGGCGGACAAATGGGATGCCCTCCTGCAGATGTGCTGGAACAGTCCACCACTGGAGAGCGTTACACATCCCCTGGGTCACTGACACTAGCTGATCCAGAGGATTGAAGTGCTGTGACCACTGGCTGGCCAGCCCCCATTGAAGGGGATGCATGTACCAGTGGGCCCAACGGACCACGCTGGTGCAGGCTGCCATGAGGCGCAGGAAGTCTCGGGCAGGGCGCGATTGCCCAACCTGAAATGACTGGGCAAAGGAGGAATGAACCTCGGCCCTGTCCGCCGGGAACCATGCTCTGGCTCATAGAGAGTCGAGCTCTGCCCCGATGAATTGTATCACCTGCTTTGGCATGAGTTCCGACTTGGCCTCGTTGATGAGGAGGCCAACCTGAGAGCAAACCTGGAAGGCCTGATCTCTGGACCGCTCCACCTCCGCTCTGGAGGGGGCTGCAATCAGCCAGTCGTCCAGGTAGGGGTACACCCGGACCCTTCGGCGCCGCAGGAATGCTGTCACCACTGCCATGCATTTGGTGAAGACCCTGGGTGCTAGGGAAAGGCCAAAGGGCATGGCCCGGAACTCGTAGAGGGATCCCTCCACCCTGAAGCGGAGGAATCTCTGGTGGGACGGACGGATTGGGATGTGAAAGAACGTGTCCTGAATGTCCAGAGAACAGAACCAAATGCCTCGTTCCAAGGATGGGATTATCTAAGCCAGAGTGACCACCCTGAAGGTCCGAGACCTTAGAAACCTGTTCAGATCATGTAGGTCGAGAATGGGGCGCCAGCCCCCCGTCCGTTTTGGGACCAGGAAGTACCTGGACACAAACCCCGGGTCTGGAGGAGGATCCGCCACCTTCCTGATCACCTCTTTTTCAAGGAGCAGGGCAATATCGGCTCGGCGAGCCAACAAAGAAGCTGCGGACCCCATAGCCCCCCAAGGGGCGACGGCTCGGAAGGGCAGGGCCTGCTCGAACTCCAGGGGCAGGCCCTTTCCTACCACCTCCAACACCCAACGGTCCGTGGTGATAATGGACCAAGCAGAAAGGAAGTGGCGGAACCGTCCCCCCACGGGGGGGAACCCGGGGGGAGTGACGAGGCTGGGGACGACACCCTCAACCCGTCCACTGGGCAGGCTTAGAGGAGGGACGGCCGAGGGACCTCCTGGCCTTTGCCTCCCTGCTTCCTGTTGGAGAAAGCCGCGGGCTTGGGTTTGGGATGCCAAGCGAGAGCCTGCTGGCCCTGGTGCTGGTGGGCCGGACGTGCTGCAGGCGCAGAAGGACGAAAGGACTTGTGCTGCTGCTGTCGGCGGCCTTTGTCCTTCTGGGTGGAGGTGACTGAGTCCAGAGTGGCACTGGACTTTTCGATCCGCTGGAGGTGACATTACACTTCAGGGCCGAAGAGGTCGGTCCCCAGGAAGGGAACATCCACCAATTTGTGCTGGGTATCCGCCACGAAGGTGGATATCCTCCAGCCATCTCTATAGGCCATGGCCACCACGGGCGCAAGATCTGGCACAGGAGTCTCCAATGTCCAGAGCCATTTGGAGCTGCTGTTTAGCCACCGCCCTACCCTGGTCCCGTACCTGCTGGACCGTGGTTTGCAGGTCAGCCGGGAGATGAGGGATCACCTCATCCAGGGAGCCCATGAGGGCGTGGGAGAAGTGTGCCATCAGCATGGCCGAGCTGGCCTGGCGGAGACCAAGGGAGGACACAGCGTACACCTTGCGCCCGGTATAGTCCAGCTTTTTGGACTCCTTGTCGGGGGGCTTGTCCACATCCTAGCGTTCGGAGCAGCGGAAAACGCTGTTGGTGACCAACCCCTCGGCGGAGGGGTGTTCCGAAAAAACGGGCAAAGAGCTGGAAGGGACCGCATACTTCCTGGCCATCCTAGCCGAAAGCACAGGACAGGAAGCAGGCCGCTGCCAGAGCTCCAAGGCTGGGCCAACAATGGCTTCAGCCACCAGAAAGGCCTCCGTGGGTGAATCCCCTCTGTCCAGTATCTCCGTTAGGGGATACTTGGCCTGCTTGGATATGGGGTCAAGCTGCATCCCGGCAGACTCTGAGATGAGCCAAAGCAGACCCATGGAGGACGATGGGCTTTCATCCATCGACTGGCCCCCAGAGGACTTCAGGTCAATGGGCCTGGAGAGCAGGGAGGAGTCGTCGTCGGACTCCGAGGAGTCCACGAAGAGCTGCCTGGGGCCTGAGCCACCCTCCACCTGCCGAGGACGGTCGGGAGTGAGGGTGACCGACAACCTGTGGGGCAAGCCCTGACCCGACCGAGAGTCCCTGGTCGGCGCCCCCAATTTCGGTTGTGGAGGCGGAGGGTCCACCACAATCGGTGGGGCAGATGGTTTTGGCTGAACAACCGGCCCAGTGTTGGGCACCTCGGCTACAGCGAGGGGTTGTTTCGGCCGCTCGGGTGACAGCCACTTGATGGCTGGGGAAGGCGTCGGCTTGTTCCTGGACAGAAGTAACTGCTGTCACATCAGGTCCTCGTGGCGTCGGCGCAACTTGCGCGAAGCCTCTCTCTTCCGAAGGCAGGCGAGGGCGGAGCGGCGGCGCCGCTTACGATGCGAAGACCAAGACCGCCGATGTCGGCGGGATCGGCTGGACCGAGACGATGTCAGAGACCGAGATCCTCGGTGTTTCCGAAGACGGGTCTGGGAAGGGGCCGGGGACACCCGCTCTTCCCTCGGCTCGGAAGCCTTAACCAGGGACTGCGGCACCGGAGGCGCAGGCAGGTCCTCGGTCTCCACCAGGGGAACCAGTGAAGGAGGGTTATCGACTTCACCAGTCGACAGCCCGTCCGACGGGTAGAGAAAAATCTCGACCGCGTCGACGGGTGTCTCGGCCGGCTGGCCTGACGGGGACACCATGAAGACAGTGGCCTCAGCCGCAACCTCGACCGAAGTCGAGTGTCGACTGTCCGGGGAAGGGGACCTCTCCTGCTCCCACGAACGCAGACTATGGGACTTACCTTTTGAGTCCTTCTTTCTGGACTGAGAGGAATGTCCCGATGGCCCCTCTCCCTTCGTGAAAAGGGATTGGCAAAGCTCCTTGAAAGAAGCTGAATATGAGGTACCCTGAGAGAGTGGGATAAATGCCGTGACCGAGGAAGAGGATGATGCGCCTGTGCTGCCTCCTCCTCGAGGGTGCTCATCTGCTCGAGTTGCTCAGCCGAGCCAGCCGCCGCGGTAACAGCCCAATGGGCCTCCTTCGACTTCACCCGGCAGGTAGCGCCTTCTCAGGGCACCCAAGCTGTAACCGGGCAGTCGGTCTTCCAGGGCGTTGGCCGAAAACAAGCGACATAACTCGCCAGGCCTGCGGGTCATGTTCTAGGCCGAGGCAGTAGCACGATGGAGTCTGAGGTTATGTCCTGGACATTTTCTGCCCACAAGGGCACCGCCGAAATCCGGGAGTCGATTTGTCCATCGCAGCCGCGAGGGAGAAAGTTGACCGAAGTCTTGAAAATTTTAAAATAAGTTTTGGGCAAACCAAAGAATTAGGATCCAGTCTACATGCAGAGAGTTAAGGAGGGAACCTGAGCTTCCAAGCGGTAGGGAAGATCTGGCGTCATGGGGTGGAGCCGAGGGTTTTACCACCCGGGTGGGTGGAGGAGCCAGCTTGAAGACCTTCCGGCAAGATTTAAAGCAGCAAGGAACCTGCCAGACAGTGTGGATGAACAACATATCCACGTCCTTAGAACGCGTCCCTAAAGTTCAAATAAAGCTACTGACATACAATGCAAATGACATGCTACATGCAACAGCAATAGAACAATCTAAACTGCTTTTAATTCCTACCATAGGATTTTGGTTTGCTGCCAGCTTCTCTCCTTCTGCCCTTGTTGGCATCTTCAGCCCACCATATTTCTTCCAATAAATCCAGCAAGATGCACAAAGTCTACACTGCATGTTAGGTGGTCCCCATGAATACCACTGGTGAGATTGTGTGGCTAAAAAAAGAACAATGGAAGGGTACAGATCAGTTTTAACTTTGATAATTTTTCAGGCCTTGGGTCACATATCTTGAGCAGCCTTAAAATTCTACACAAATCGGAAATGATACTCTGTAACCTAATACTTTTTTATATAGCTTTTTATCCTCTGCCACCATCCACTGAGTTCTCGGGCCTGGGAGCATACCGTCCTGGTGACCAACCCAGCCCAATCCTCGGCTAGCCCCCACCTACCCTGTTTTAAGTGAGGTATACAAATCTTGGAGCCAGAGGCTGTCACTGTGGTGTGCTTTTTAACTCCCCTTACTTCAACACTCACCTTCCCTGACATCTGCAGTGCAATGTGCATATAGCAACATCTTGTGAAGGAGCAGGCTCGCTGGCTGAAAAATGAAAATTACATACCTACCATAATTCTTGATCTTACTGTATATATTCACCATACATCACTGGTGGGTACTACGCCGGAGACGCTAGGACCCCGCGGGAAGCTTTTTAGCTTAAAAAAACTTTTCTCAGTAGGAGAAGGGGTGACGCCAGGAACAGTGCTGCCTCAAGGCCGATACACTGTGTGGTACCCGTAGGTCAGTAACCACCTCACGTCTCCTGCACTGCCTCAGTTCCGCCTGGCCGAGAGGAAAACAGGTATAGAGAAAAAAGAAGGGAGGAGGCTGGACAAGAGAGCCCAAGGGACAGCAAAAGGAAAGGATGAAAAAGGGAAACGGAATAAGCCGACCAGAGAAACAGAGAAGTAGAGGTTGGAGCCTCGTTGCATCTGGGAGGAGGGCCCAAACCTCTGGGCAGGCTAGTTGGAGAGAAAGAAGAAGGTAGGAGGAGAAGGAGATGAGGTGGGAGGATGAACTTCCATACCCCCTCATTCCAAAAAGCCCACTGTCTACACCCTCCTGTGAAAGGTAATTTTTTTTTTTTCTTTGGAAGAGACTGAGACAAGGCGATAATCTAGAGAACTGGACCTTCCCATGAGGCGAGGGAAAAATTAAACCATCACCAGCAAGAGGGATCCAACAGGAGACACTGCCTGGGAGGTCAAAGCTAGTCCCAGGTCCACCAGGGGAGGAACATCTGATGTTAAAGTGCTCCTTCTCCCACTCCTCCTAAGGCCAGAAGACAGGAGAGATCCCACTTTCAAGTCAGAGTTCACCTCAGTGCTCAAGGGGAAGTCTCGGGGTGTAAGAGGGTAAGATCCCAAACTTAGCACCACCGGGGAGATGATTTAACAGGAAAAGGAGACCTCAAGGAAGTTCCTAAGCCTTGAAAGTCCGAAGGGGCTGCGAGTGAACAAGTGACTCAGGAGAGGGTCTCTTGTAATGGAGAAAGAAAAACAAAACAGAGAGGGCCCTGGCACCCTAGTCCCAGCAGAAGGGTTCCAAGAGGAGGGCGGGACCCTGCTAGAGGGAGGCTGAAGCAAGACTCTCAGACTGGAAACCTGAAGACCCTTTCTACTGACAAGAGGGCACTGGGGAGCCAAGAAAAAGAGGACAAGAGCTCCTGCTTGCCCCCGCGTGGGCCCCTGGTGCTTCAAAGAAGTTGTGGACAGCCCAGAGGGACTTCGCCCATAATTGGCCTCAATCCGAGGCGGGCGCAAGCAGGAGGCACTGCCCAGAAGTTGAGGCCCAAGAAGAGGCAGTGGGTGGGAAGCAGTGATGAATGGTGAAGAACATACAGTAAGATCAAGAATTACAGTAGGTACATAATTTTCATATCTTCAATGTATCAGTCTTCACCATTCATCACTGGTGGGCGAGTACCAAGCCCACAATGTGGACCGGTACCTCCCTAAACGCTGGACAGCCTTCAGCCCCTAATGGGGGGCTCCCGAGGGGAGATGGCCCATCAAAGGTCTGGTCAGACCCGCTACTGCTCAGAGCCAGGACTGGGCTCCTGACTTGCAGGAGAGGGAGGGAGGGCACCCCAACAGTTCCCGCCTGGCTCTGCGGGAGAAAAACCGGGCCCCCCCGGAATGGCAAGGCAGTCACGCTATGCCGGACCAAAGGTGACAACCACGAGAGGCGAAACCATGCTGTCTGCCTAATGCAGACCATAGATCTCACCATCCTGGAGGCTACCGCATTGGCATCATAAGATGCCTGCGCTTGGTGTCTCGCTAGCTCCAGGCACCTCATGGAAATGGTGATGGCTCGCCTGGTTGCCTTGCTATCAGGCATGGCTGCCAAGATTTCCCCCAACGCAGCCCACAGGCACCCCTCATAGGCTACCATGTGTGCCCGATGAGCAGCAATGGATAACAAGAGAAGTGCTGAGGTGAAAAATGGAGATTATGTACTTACCGTAATTATGATCTTCCCAAATATCTTCATTATTCATTACTGATGGGTCCTACCAGAGGTCAGGACTCTGCATGGAAAAAGAGCACTGCCTCTTTAAAAATTTTTGAGTTGGGGGGAGCCAACGCTGGGACGGTGCCGCCCTCGAGGCCAGCATTCTACATGGTGCTCGCGGGCTGGCCAGCAACAGATGCAGATTCCTCCCAGCCCTCAGTTCTGTCCTGCCAGGCGAGGAAAAAGAAAAGCTGGGTACAGCAGAGGGCCAGGATGCCTGAATGAGAGGGAAGGGTGGGAAATAAACTAAAGCCAGTAAGGAGAAATAGGGTTAGGCCAGAGAGATAACCAAAATGGGCAGGTAGAGGGTGTCCAGAACACTGGGCAGCCCTAGGCAGAATAAAACACAACTGAGGGACAGGAGAGAAAGAAGGAAGACAGGTAGAAAGAAAACTGGCTCAACTCTCCCGACACTCCCCCTCCTCACATCTCCACTGGAACTCTCCTCTCCAGATCAAGTACGCATGGACTAGATTCCACTGAAAAGGGGCAAAGGAGCTGATCCAGGACCCAAGTGCTCAAGCTGATTTAGGAGGGAGGTGAAGTGGGGGGAGACAGGGTAAAAGCAGTGGAGGGGAGACGCAGGGGATGAAGAGCCAGAAGCCTGAGGATATGTCCCTTCTGAAAGAAGCCCTTTCCTTTTTTTCAGCGTTGCAGATCATTTCGCAACAGGTGAACAATACCAGCTCTCATACATTCAAGGAAGTTTGGTTCTTACAGTTTATCTACTGTTTTTCATCCATTCTTCCTTTCCTGTATTGTGTGCTCTACTGTCCTCCTAAGGCTTGCCAGATATGGCAAAAAAACAATGCACCACGAGAGAAAGATCGCTCCAGGGCGAGTGGAGACTACAGCCAAGAGGACTGATCGGTGCTGAACTGAATCAATTAAGAAGGTTGGATTTCTGGATGTATCCCACATAATTTAGCGGGACAACCTCATCAGCTCACCAATGATGAGACAGAGCATCCAGACTGGACACAGGGTTCGCCCAACAGCGATCCCTTTTTCCTACCCTCCCCTCTTCGGAAGAGGAGGGAAAGGGACTGAGCTGCCCAGTGTCTGATCATAAGGAGGGTGGGTGGGCATAATGAATGGTGAAGATATTTGGGAAGATCATAATTACAGTAAGTACGTAAGTGCCATACCTTCCCCAAATCAATCTTCACCGTTCATTACTGATGGGTCAGAGTGCCAAGATGGCAAACCCTTGGGGAAAGTGTGTCCTCCAGCTGCCGGTGGGGGAGAATACAGGAGGAGGGGCCCAACACAGGCCCGAGGACTTGACTGGGCCGGTGAGAACCTGCTGTGCCCTGCAGGGAAAAAAGTGGGCCCCCCGGAAAGGTAAGGATATCACCCTGCGCCGGGCCAGGTGCGACAACCTGCACAGGGGAAGCCACACAGTTCACCTAATGCAGACTGAGTATCCTACCAGCCTGGAAGTCATCTCACTGGCATCATAGACTGCCCTGGAGAGATGTCTTGCTAGCTCCAGGCCTTTGGGGGTCAGGAGAATGGCTTGCTTGGTTCCATCACTGTCAGGCAGCGCTGCTAGGACCTGTCCCAGCAGAGACCAGATGTGCCTTGCAAAGATCACCTGGTGCGTCTTATGTGCCAACACCTGCAACAGGAGGTGTGCAGAATAAAGCACCCTCCTCCCCCATCGATCTAACTTTGCTGAGTTAGTGTCAGGGGGGTGGTCCCGACTGAGGTGTCAACACCCTGACGGAGTATCCAGGAACCCCAGACTTGAAGAAGGCTGTGGCACAGCATCTGGAGACCCCGCTGCTGTGCAGTATCTGCGCATACAGTCCCTAGGCGCAGGCGAAGGGGTAGAGGGACGTAGCCAGACAGCATGCGATGCCTCCCGCAATGGCCTCGGCCAAGGAGGGATGACCAACCTGTCAGAGCTGTACTCCCCCAGGAATGACAGTGTTGCACTATCAGGGTTCCATCCGACTGCGTGGGCAAGATGGAGCTCCCTCATCATCTCAGTTAGGAAGTGCTGGTAGGACATAAGATCCCCCACAGCGGAGAAGTGTCATGAAGAGTCCTCTTCCTCTATGGAGGAAGCTGAAGAGGAGAGGGAGTACAATTTGGAGCTCAGCAGTGCAGACATTTGAGGTCTGAAAATTACCTCAGAGACAGCCCTAAAGTAGCAAAGGAACAGTGCCACCACAGCCCTGAATTGTTCCCAAGTGAGGGAGCCTTTGGGGCTAAGGTGGTAGAGTGACCGGAGGAGGGACAGCCTGGCTGGGCCAGGAAGGACCTCTGCCAGAGCTTTGGGGTTGTGCAGATGTGCTCTGACTAGGGGGAGAAAGTACAGTTATGTAAAACTTTCTGTAACAGTAGATCTTTGAGAGAGGCTCTTGCTGTAGGTACTAACAGGTAGGACTAAGCCGCCAGGTGCTAGGACCACACGGAAAACTTTTAGCTAGGAGTGTGTGGTGGGGGACCGCCCCTGGCATCACGTGACTGACGTCAGTGTGCCACTATATAGGGAGCAGTCCCCACGCACGCCCTCCAGTTCTCCCACCAGAGACCTAGTAAGGTACCACAGGAGAAGGAGTGGGCTCCCGGAACTAAAGAGCTATGACAGGAGAAAGAGCCAAAGAAATCCCAGGGGAAAGGGGGAAGGGAAAGCAGCACCTACTGCAAGAGCCTCTCTCAAAGATATAAAAATTACGTACCTACCGTAATTATGATCTTTCTGTGTATATTCACCATTCATCACAGATGGGTACTGGCGGAGATCAGAAACCAGAGGAGCCTTTTTTTTTTTTAAAGGATAGTGGAGTCGGCAGCATAGCGCTGCCCTTGAGGCCGACGTACTACGTGGCGCTCGAGGATTAGCAGTTAGGCTGCGTCAACTCCGCCTGCCTACCAGTTCTGAGTCGCCGGAGAGGTAAGAGGAAGGGATGGAGGGTGGGACAAGAGAGTCCAAGGGACAGAAAAAGGAAGAGAGAAACTGAACTAAAAGGAGAAATAACGACTGAGAGGACAGCATAGAGGAAGTAAGACTAAGGGGATTGGGTAGGGGCCCCAATCTCTGGAAAAGGAAGAAGGGAAGGGAGAGAATTTAGGAGACAGTGAGAGGTAACAAGGATCCAGGACCCTTGTCCGTCACCAGACTGTATAGGAACTGCAAGGAGTAGGAAAGCTCGTTTACCAGAATTCAAGGCACAGAATAACTGGCAATACCCCAAAAGCAGAGTCGGCTATTCTGGAGAAGGACAGGGTACAGGGACTCAGTACTCTCTCTGTAAAGATATTTGGTGAAAAAAAGGGAAGTTCTTTTTTTTTTTTTTTTTTAAAGTTAGATGGATAACAGAAGGAGGGCAACCACCAGCTCTCACCCCGTAGGAGTGAAGATATGTAGTAGAGGAGTACCACTCGAACTGTACCCCTTAGGGAAGAAACTACCCCCCTGTGTGTCCCAACTTTACCCCGCTCAAAAAGAGGGGTAGGCACAGAGGGAGGAGGATCCAGAGACTGAAGCCCCAGGGGATGGCGGGCGGGATTGTGATGAATGGTGAAGATACACAGAAAGATCATAATTACGGTAGGTACGTAATTTATATCTTATCTGTGTCAATCTTCACCATTCATCACAGATGGGTGAGTACCAAGCCCCCCGAAGGGGTTGATTCATTGCACCCTAAGGACAGAGTCCCTTAGCCTCAGTGGGTGACACTCATGGGAGACCTTCTGGGCCTGAAGAGGCCCAAGAGTGGGGAGAGAGAGACGGGTCCCCGGGAGGGAAGAAGTTGCCCGACAAACGTCGTCTCGCCCTACGGGAAAAGAGATAGGTTCCCTGGTGAGCGGAGCAAATCACCCTACGCCGGGCCAAGGGTGACAACCGGGAAAGGCGAAGCCACGCCAATCTCCTGGGCAGATCGCTGTCCCTGCGACTCTGGTAGCTACCTCACTGGCATCGTAAGATGCCCTTGCTTGGTGCCTTGCTAGCTCCAGGCCACGTGCAGAGAGTACAATGGCTTGCCTGGTTTGCTCCGAGTCAGGCAAAGCAGCTAGGATCTGACCTAGCGCTGACCGCAAGAACCTGTTGTAGGCTGCATAGTGGGCCTGATGAGCAGAGATGGAGAGAAGCAACCGTGCAGAGTAGAAAGTCCTCCTCCCCCAGAAATCAAAATCCAAAGAGTCCTGATCTGGGGGCCGGTCACGGTAGAAGGCGTGAAGCCCGTCAGGTGCCAGGTGCGTCAATCCGGACTGCGGATGAGGCATAGAACCTGGAGACTCCGGGGGAGCGCAATACCTCTGGCTGAGGTCTCTAGGGGCAGGAACTCCGGAGAAGGGCCTCTGCCAGAAACGCATAGACGCCTCCCGAAAGGGAGCAGGCCAGGGCGGCACCACAAGGGTGGCCACACTGAAATTGCCTAGAAAGGCGTGCGCCGCATGCTCAGGATTGCTGACCGAGAAAGGTGAAGGTCCTCCATCGTCCTCAGGAATAGGCGCTGATACTCGGAGAGATCAGCGGCAGGAGAGACATGGACAGATGGTTCCTCTCCCCCAGAAGAGGGAGATGAGGAGCTGGAGGTCAACATGGGTTCCGAAGGTGGCTGCCACCGCTCTGAACTGCTCCCAGGTGAGAGGGCTGCTAGGACCAAGAATGCCTGGGAGCGCTGGAGAATGCGGCAGAGGGATGGGGCAGAGCCGAGAGAAGAAGTCGGCTGACCTCTGCCAGGGCTAGGGAGCGGACCATGGACACCGAGGAGGGTGTTCCGGAGAACTCACGGCCGACAGTTGTACAACCACGTTGGTACTGCCTAGACTGCATGAAGAATCCCCAGTGAGGCGACTGGGGCCGTATAGATCCAGAAGGACGGTCCCCTGCCTCCAAAGAATGGAACCCCTCAAGGAACCGGAAGGGAAGAGGCGAAGTCCGACTCGGCTTGCCCAGGGCCGGGTAGACCCCAGAGAAAGGCTGACGTGCTGACCCCACACCCCTCGACCCCTCAGAGTCCGAGAGGTCGTGGTCCTCGAGAGGGCCAGCAGTTAGCTGGCAGCTCTGGGCTGCCCCCAAAGGGGAGACCCAGGAGTAGCACCTCCTCCCAGACTTCCGATGGGCCCCAAAGTAGGGCGATCGAGACACACTACGGGAGGGGGTACCACCGCCGAGGGGTCAAGGAACCCTCCAAGGCCAGGTTGCATGGCAGTGGTGGCACGCACCATAGCCTGCTGGTCAGTACCACTGACCCCAACCTCGGGGAGAACCGGACGCTCCTCAGAAGGGGGCTGGCTGTGACTCGTCGTCGAGACCACCAGCTCGCCCTCCTCTGCAGACAACCCCGAAAGGTGTGACTGCCCGTCCGACTCCGAGCCCGACTCCGAAGAGGTAGAGTCTGAGGCCGTAAGCCAAAGCGGTAGGAGGCGAGGGCGACCTACCAAGCCCAGTAGTCAAAGCAGTGGCGGCGGCACCGTGCCCTCCACAGCCCCGCAGGCGGGGCTGACAGAAGCGACAGGGCAGCTCGGGCCAAGGTCCTGAGCCAGGGCCAGCAGCGGGCGCCCGTCAAGTCCCACTGGCACGGGGCGGTACCAGGAAAAGAGGCAGGCGCGGCGGCAGCCCCAGTCCAGCAACCTCGGCGCCCGGCGGCACGCCCACGCCCTCAGTGCATGAGCAGCACCGAGGACGAGCGGCGCCCGGCGTCGAGCAGACTCAGCGCGCGGCGGCACCAAGACACCAACGGCGCCGCGAGGACGGCACCGACAGATGACTCGAAGGCCCCACAGTGCTGTGCTCAACCTCGGGCGTGGCGAGACATGGCGACGCCCGAATCCAGGGTCATGGCGCTGTTCGACAAAGCCCACGGAGCCGAGAGGCGAGTCAGTGCCATCGTTGGCGCCGACAGGGCCCACAGCACACCGCGAACGGCGCCCGAAGGCCTCGACGGGGCGACTGACGGCGTAGGGCAGGGCGCCGACCCGGCCTTCCAGACCCAGGGAGCGACACGGGAGCCCTCACCCCAAAGGGGCGATTGCCATAGCGGCGCCTCCCGCGCGCTCCCGGGAGGAAGCGGGACAGGCTTCCTGCGCCGTGGGAGGAGCCTCGGCCAAGGCTAGGCTACAAGAAGCCGAGGCTCCCTCCTCCTCGGTCCGTATAGAACCGGGAGGGGACCCGGAGGAAAGGCAGAGAGGCGCGCTTGGCCCGACGATATAGTAACCCTACCCGAGTCGGAGACTCGCCCTTACTATAAGCGCTGTTCAAGGACGCGGCGGTCCATGGAGAAGCAGGCGTCGCCATTTAATCCATGTCGTGAAGCGGCCAGACACGCGAGACACCGGTCATGCTGGTCGGTAACAGAGTACTTGCGGCCGCACGGGCACCGACGCATAGGGGGCCGCCCCGCCTTAGAAGGTTTCTTGCCCTCCGACCGCGACATGACCTACGGAGAAAAACACCAAAAATAGACTTGACGTCGCTATACTTTAAAATAAATGGAAAGATCTTACCGGAGACGTCGAGTGGAAGCAGAACCCAGAACTAGCAGGAGACCGACAGACTGTCGAACGCACAAACACGAAAGGCTAAGGCCTAAAACTGTCAAATTTCTTCAGATGGCTTCCCACGAGGTGACCTCGACGGCGGGAGACAAAGAACTGGTAGGCAGGCGGAGTCGACGCAGCCTAACGGCTAATCCTCGAGCGCCACGTAGTACATCGGCCTCAAGGGCGGCGCCGATGCTGCGTTGACTCCGCCTATCCTTTTAAAAAAAAAAAAGGGCTCCCGAGGGGTCCTGATCTCCGGCCAGTACCCATCTGTGATGAATGGTGAAGACTGACACAGATAAGATCTACTGTTACAGTAAGTTCTTATGTAATTGTATTATCTTACTTCAAGAGCGCTCTTGCAGTAGGTACTAACAGACAGAACTGAGTTCCAAGCAGTCAAAGTCAGACAAGTCTGAGACATGGGAGGTAGGAACAAGTCAGCAGTAAACAGGGATCTTAAGACAAGAGTCCCTGTAGAACAGCTAGGCCAAAGCCTGCCCTGTGCCTAGAAGCAATGTCCAAACTGTAGTGCATAGTGAATGTGTGGACAGAACTCCTAGTGGCAGTCGCACATATATCTGTAGCGGAGATGTTTCTGAAACAAGCAGTAGAAGCAGCCATGCCTCTGGATGAATGCCCTTTAACCTCCCGAAGAAGGGTCTTGTTATATTTCTGATAACAGAAGGTGATACACTTTGCCAACCATCTGGACAAACACTGTTTTGAAACCGCAGCGCCCTCTCTTTTGGGCGCAAAGGAAACAAATGACCAGTTCTACGGACTGGCTTCGTCCTGTTCGTGTAATAATGAAGAATTCTATGTACATCCAGCATGTGCAGAATTGCTTCACCCTGATTAGAATGCTCAGGGTAATACACTGGCAACTGAACAGACTTATTTAAAGGGGACAGGAAATGTGCACTAATTTGTAGCAGTTAGTAATTTTACTAGTGAGATAAATGAAAGACTTGTCTCTAAATGAGCAATATTTAATTGTATCTTAATAAACACTGATGTGAAAAACTGTTTTCTCAATTGTTTTCTTTTTATGGACAACATTCTGCACAGTTCTCTTCATAGAACTAGTAATTTGGAGTTTTTACTATGTCACAGTTTGTGTGCAGAGTGCTAAACATAAGCTACTGTCCTATCAGAATGATGCTTAGCATTCTTTGCACAAACCTTAACATAGTTAAAACTCCAGATCACTGGTTCCATGAAAAGAACTGTAAAAGAATTCTGCCCATAAAAACAGAACAATGCAAAATGTTGTTTTTCACGCTACTTTTTATTCAGATACATTTATTTATGCATCATTTAGGCTTATGAATATAATTTATGTAAATGGCACATTATAAAGAGCTTTCAGTTAGAAATAATTTTCTGTCCTCTTTAAGGTGGATTCTGAAACCACCTTAGGCAGAAACTTAGGATTTGTATGCAGAGCTACCCAGTCTCTGTGAAAAATCAAGTAAGGCTCCTTACACATCAGGGCCTGAAGCTCAGAAATCCTTCTAGTCGGGATAATGGCAACCAAAAAGAGCACTTTCCATGAAAGGTAGCGCATGTTACAACTCACTGCTGGTTCAAATGGGGGCATCGTGAGTTTCTCCAAAATGAAATTCAAATCCCAGGGAGGAGCAGGGCTCCTAACTGGGGGCTACAAATGAAGGAACCCCTTCAAGAAGGTCTTGGATACTTCCTGCTGAGCCAAAGTTTTGCCACCTATAGGGATGTGGTAGGCAGAAATGGTGGACAAATGGACCTTTAGTGTCGAATAATTAAGTCCCAGGTCATAGAGGTACAGGAGGTAGTCTAGGACTTGAGGGACTGGGCATGAAAAGGATTCCAACTCCTTAGACATGGCCCATATTGAAAATCTCTTCCCTTTCATAGCATATGTGGCCCTACTGGATGGCTTTCTGGCCTCCACTAGGATCAATGCCACCCTAGGGGAAACCCCAAAGCAGGCAGCAGCTATGTCAGTAGGTGCCATGCATGAAGGTGAAGGGACCGACAGGCCTGGATGGACCAGGGTTCCCTGTTCCTGTATCAATATATCTTGGCAGATTGGTAGTGGAACTGGAGGGTAAGCTGACAGGCTGCTGAAGTAGAGAGAATCAAATTTGTCTGGGCCACAAGGGAGCGATCAAAATCATTCGTGCCCCTTCTGCCTGAAGTTTCAGAAGAACTCTCTGCATTAGTGGAAGTGGAGGGAAGGTGTACGTGAACCTCCCCTTCCAACACAGAGACAGTACATCTCGCCAGAAAACACCACGCCCTTGAGCAAGCTGGCAGAAAGCTGGTAGTTTTGCATTGGATGGGGATGCGACTAGATCTAGGTCTGGTCTTCCCCATCTTTCGAAGATGTTGCCTACCAATGACTGTCTCAGTTCCAACTCGTGGGCTCTGGCTTGGGTGTGACTAAGCGCATCTGCCGGGACGTGAACTGCTATCAGAAGAAGGCTGTGGCCTACTGCCCAGTACAATATTCTCATCGCTTCGCGACAGACGGGGTATGAGTGCATTCCGCTCTGTTTGTTTGTGTACCAGACGACGCACATATTGTCTGTCTGGCTCATAAGCTGCCCCAGCTGTATTAAATGCTGGAAAGCCTGTAGAGCATTCAGTACCGCTCTCATCTCCAACACATTGATGTGGAGAGGGAGTTCGCTGTCGGATCAAGAGCCCCGAGTCCTGTGAGCACCCAGGTGGGCTCCCCATCCCAATCCGGAGGCGTCTGTCATTAGGATCTGGGAGGGAGGGTCCGTAAGGAACGGAACACCCTGGAGGAGGTTGTCTGGGTCCTGCCACCACAACAGATCCTGAACCCTTGGGTCTGAGATCAAGATCTCGTGGTCCCACTGCACCCTGAGAGTTCATTGCATGACTCTCATATGAAGTCTGGCTATGGGAACCGGAGGGATAGCTGCAGCCATGAGACTGAGAAGGCGAAGAATCGTCCTGGCCTATGTCCTTCTCTGTGAGGCCACAAAGTGCGCCTGTTTTTGCAGGGTTTCCATCCTATTTAATGGCAGGAAAGCTCTGCCCTAGAACATATCCAACACCGCCCCTATAAAGAGGAGTTATTTGTAGGAAAAAGGTGGAATTTGGAATGGTTGACAGTAATGCCCACCTTCTGAAAAAGGTCCAGAGTAATGGCCAGGGAAATGGCCAAACTGTCCCTCGATGGGGCCAAAGGAAGACAATCGTTGAGGTATGGAAAAACCTGTACCCCTTGTCTGCGCAAGGCTGCTGCTACCACCATTAGGCATTTCGTGAACACTCCAGGTGCCGACGAAAGGCCGAAGGGAAGAGCTTTGAATTGAAAATGCTCACCCAGAAAACAGAATCTGAGGAATCTGCGGTGCAGTGGAAAAACTGGGATGTGCAGGTAGGCATCCTACATGTCCAGTTCACATAGCCAATGGTCCTTCTGTAAGAGAGGAATCAATCTTGGCAGAGACAACATTTGGAACCTCTCGGATTCCACATAGAGGTTCAGGGAACTCAGGTCCAGAATGGGTCTGAGATTGCCAGTCTTCTTGGACACCAGGAAGAAGTGCAAATAGAACCCTTTCCCTTGTTGCTTTGTGGGAACTGGCACTATTGCTGCTTTTGCTAGCAAGGAGCTCATTTCCTCTCTTACTAAAGGAATGTGGCTTTGCAGTAAGACAAGCGACCTGGAGGATTTTTCGGATGTTTCTCTGTGAACTCTGTCGTGTGGCCTTGAGCCACCAGCAGCAGTACCCACAAGTCCATGGTTATAGCCTCCCATCCTGGTAGGTGTCTTGCAAATCTTCCTCCTACCGGTTCCTCTGTGACTCGTTCCAGAGGAGGGGGTTCAGAGAGTCAGGAGGCAGTGGGGAGGGTGGAGGCGGCGGCTCCCAAGGCCCTATGGGATTTTGGTATGGGCACCATGCCTGCCAACGAGGCCCAACGTTTGTTCTGAAGTCGGTTCTGGGGCAGCTTTTGCTGGCGATGCAGCTGCCACCGAAATGGCTGTTTAGGTTTCTGACGGGGTTTATACATGAACTGGACAGAGCGCAAGGCTTTGCCCTTGTCCTGCAAGTCTGTAATGCTGTCTTTGACATCCCCTCTGAACAAGACTGGACCTCGGAAGGTGCGTCTTGAATGGCTGGCTGGACTTGAATTCAGTGGGAGGCAGTGTAGGCGGCAAATGTTCTATCGCCCTCCCTAATGTTGAAGGCTGAGGGCCTGATGGCGGGATTTGTTTAAGCGACAGAGGCCTAGGAGTCTGCGTTGGAGCTGACGGAGGCCATCTCTTCTCGAGGTCCAACGTGAGCTGCGATTTTGCCTCATTCCACCAAGACTGCAGCATCGTCTGAAGGTCCACCTGAGGCTGAGGTGGGGGAGGCGGAGGTGGGTTGGGGTGTGCAAATCCCTGGTAACCCATATAGTAGGGATAGTTAAAACCCAGCGATGGATATCGTGGTGTCGGGAACCCTGGCGTTGGATACTGCGGCACCGGACACCCCGGAGTGAGGTAATGTGACATCAGGTAACCTGAAGAATTGCCCAAAGGACCCGGCGTTGGTCCAGATGGAGGAGTATAGGGCTCAGGTGTTGGGTTGGACGGGGGAGCCGCAGGCTATGAAACAGGCCCTGATGGGGGAGCAGAAGTCCTGACAGAGGTTCTGGGGGAGGCCGGATGCCTGAAGGTCCAGATGGGGTTAGTGTCAGACAGCGGCGGCCCTTGCCAAGTCAATGGGCCTTGAGTATCAGCGGCACCATCCAGGTCCAGCAGAGCCTCAGGAATGGGATAGCCAGCGCCGGGGTGGAATGGACCCGGTCGGCAGGCTTTCTCCCTTCTCCGGAGCTACCACCTCCATCAGTGGAGGGGGAGAAACCGGAGATGACTCCGGTGCCAGCTGTGGTTCAGAAATCAGCTGAGTCTGCTCAACGACAGGCGTGTTGGGGCCTGATGGAGAGGATGGTGCTGTGCGGCCATCAGAGGAGCCGGCGGGCGTCTTACCAGCCAGGTCCGTGCAACCGTTGGAGGGGCCAGCACTCTACTTACCAGTTCCACTGTTGCCACTAGGCCTCTTAATCTTGAGAGGCTTAGTGGGAGTGGGCACCTCCATTCTCCAGAAGGCTCCCGTCGGGCCCGAGTCCAAGCCCTATGGGCCCCCGGGCTGCTCATGCCACAGAAGCAGCCGTGGATGAAGGTTTCTTCCCCAGAGGAAGTTATTCTCCCTGGGCCGCAGAGACTGCCGGGCCTGCAGCTTGAAGGGGACTCTTCCCGTCCTGATGTCTCTCCTTGTCCTTCTTCTTCTACGATGGCCTTCTGGGAGAAGAAAGCTCCTGAGTTTCTTCAGCTCCTTCTCCATGAACCATTTTAGTTTTAAAGGAGGCTTCCAGAGACTGCTAACTTGGTGTTTTCGTGTGGCCTGGATTAAACCCTGGCAAATCTCACCTCCTAGGTCTTGTGGTCAAGGCCCAGAGAGAAAAAGGCACGAGGAATGGCCCGTCCTTGTGGGAGCTAAGTCCCAGGAATCGCACTTATTTTCGTGCGATTCGGATGACGTCAGACACGATATGTATGCTAACACTATTTACGATGAAAAAAAGTAATATTTGAAGTTTAAATTCAAGGAATTTAAGCGAGAGATACTCATCCACGATGGCATCGACAGAAGCAACGTTCTCTGTGAGGTCCAACGTGAGCAGGTCGACGGCGGAAAAGAACTGGAGGGCGAACGCGAGGACTGCTCCCTCTATAGCAGCTCGCTGATGTCGGTCACGTGATGCCGGGGGCGGTCCCCCACCACACACTGCTAGTTAAAAGTTTTCCATGTGGTCTTAGCACCTGGCGGCTTAGTCCCACCTGTTAGTACCTACTGCAAGAGCCCTCTCGAAGTAAGATCTGGCTAGCCTTTCCTCCTCAATGTGCCCAACTCCTAAGGGGCAGACTGGGGGTCTCTCCTGAGGGAAACCCCCCAAATGGTGAGACTGGAGTAGTGAAGCCCCTCTCGGGAGGCTCCTGCTCCCACCAACTGAAGAATCTCTCCCCAGGAGAGAGGTCGACCTAGGCAGCCCCGAGCGATGGTCCCCAATGCTACAAGGACACGGGGGCCACCGATTAGAGCCAGTCCCTCCAGCCCTCTTCTCCCAAGAAGAAGATATGTCCCTCTTATGAAGCCCAGTGGAGGAATCTGGACATGACCCTCTTGAAAGAGAAGACCCCCCCAACCCGGAGATTGGGGGTCACCTTGAGGCTCTCCCTCGTTGGCTAGGATCCACATCACGATGGGTCCGGACCTGGCCAACAAGTCAGAACCAGCTGTCAAGGTGGGCCCGGTCTTGGCAGAGGACGAGCCAGCACCAACACCAGTGCCGCCAAGAGAAACGGTGCCGCCCGTGGCACCGGCCACAGACTCAATGCTGACCATGGTACCACACCGGGAGATGGCGCCAGACACAGCGTCGCCACTCTCTGAACCTCCCAGAGGGACCGAACCCCCCAGAGGGACCTGCAAGGGTCCCTCAGAACAGGTAGTGGTTTCTGAATGGTCCAGGGTAGCGACACCAACGATGGCACTATCCTCCAACCGAGATACCAGTCCCAGAGACAACAATGGCCTTGGAGACGCCCAAGTAGGATCCGAGGAGTGGCAGGGGTCATTACTATGGCAACCTTCAACTGGGCCACTCCTCGAACCCTGGACCCCCTCAGTACCGAGATGGGCATCAGGGGGAGTCCCAGGCATGCTACCCACTCCGCAGCGCTCATCGGCACCGAGAGCTGGTGACGGAGGGGCGCGCAGTGTTGAGGGGACATCCCGAGGAAAGCCTGCATGTAGCCCTGACTCAACCTCAGGAGTCGCCGGGTCCTCCGTGGAGCACCTGGACTGCAAGGGGTGACCAGTCACCTTCCCGGAGGAAGACGACCTCCCCACCAACCCCTCGTGGGGACCCCTTGCCCCAGCAAGGCAAGGAGCAGAGGGGTCCTTTTAGATCCAGAGGAAGGCTCAGGGGTGGAGTCCAAGGTTTTTGCCTTGGTGTCCCAAGTTCATAGATGCCCGCCGAAAGTTGGGGGTTTCCTACCCCATCGCACTGCACGGACAACCAGAGTATGAAGGTCCATCAAAAAGCAGGTGTCGCACTCATCCATCTGATGGCGGAAACAAAGGCAAGAGAAGCAACAGACGTGGGGTTCCATGATCATAATGAAGGTGACACAGGAGCACTGACACATGGGGACAACTCCCGACCATTTTGATTTAGATCAACGCCCCGACCCCATGGCTAAATTAAACAAACTCAAGGAGAAAA
Organism: Neoceratodus forsteri; assembly: GCA_016271365.2. NCBI lineage: Eukaryota > Metazoa > Chordata > Ceratodontiformes > Ceratodontidae > Neoceratodus > Neoceratodus forsteri. The sequence goes on along the minus strand of CM057450.1, from coordinate 1,270,227,515 downwards.
GGGCACCTGGCACCGCGTTAAAACAAAAAGAGTACACAAAAACCTTCCAGCGACGGCGGTACTCACGGTACCACAGGGACTGAAGCCTAAGCAGTGACGCAGCTGCTATAGAGTTTCCTGCTTAGGATCCTTCCTCGACAGCAGAAAAGACAGAACTGAGGGCTGGGAGGAGTCAGTGTTGGTTGCTGGCCAGCCCGCAAGCGCTACGTAGAATGCTGGCCTCAAAGGTGGCACCATCCCGACATCAGCTCCCCCCAGCTCAAAAAATTTTAAAGAGGCAGTGCTCTTTTTCCGGGCAGGGTCCTGACCTCTGGTAAAGACTGATTTGGGGAAGATCTCTCTTGCCCCAGCAGTCGAACTTCACAGAGTCAGGATTCAGGGAACGGTCTTTTGACAGGCGCCAACGCCCAGAAGGGGTGTCCAGCCACTCTAAGCCTGAGGTGGGGTGGGGCAAAGACCCTGAAGACCCTGAGGGAGTGCAATACCTGCACTGGCATTCTCCAGGAGCTGGGGAAGCAGAAGCGGGAGACTGCCAGGCGTTGTGAGACTCTTCCATAAAGGGTCGAGGCCATAAAAGGATCACTAAGGATTCCTGGCTGTACTCTCCAAGGAACACCACAGTCGCACTGGCAGGATTGTGTTGAGTCACTGGGATAAGATTGAGCTCTTCCATCATTGTCAACAGGAACCGATGATACTCTGAAAAGTCAGCATCACAAGACCGGTACAAGGAGGAGTCCTCTTCCTCAGAGGCTGAAGCTGATGAAGTGGAAGGGCTCTGCATAGGGAGTGACGGTGCAGGAAGAGGAGATGCAAACATCAGCTCATCCATGGCCCTGTAAAAGATGGGGAAAGCACTCACTAAGGCCCTATACTGCTCCCAGGTGAGAGGCCCCGAGGGACCGGAAAGACCCGGGAGAAGGGGGGAGGTTGTGGAGAAGGCTGGGCAGAATGGTCCTGAGAGATTGGGCCCCTCCGCCAGGGCTGAAGGGACAAGCAGGGGACCTGCTACTCCAACCTCCCCAAACCAGCAGGGGGAAGCCCACAGGGAGAAGACCCTGGTGGAGAGACCAGAGCCGAGAAAACCTAGCAGCGTAGCCCTTGTCCCCACCCATTGCAGGAGTCTGACCCCTAGAGGAGGAAGGGGTTGCCCATCTCAGCACTCCGACTCCATCCTGGAGTTACCGAGGTCATCTGAGCAGAGCAGGAGGCGGACCGGGCCCCCAACCCTCCTGGAGAGGTTCAAGACCTGCCCCTTGAGTGAGGACCCCTTTTGGCAATCGCTCTCAAGGAGGGGGAAAGAGAAAATCTGGCACCAGGGTCAGCCTCTGACTCCCCCTCCAACTCGGTGTTGGCACCGAAGAGTGACCCGGCACGGAAATCAGCCTCCTCCATGGAGATGGCCCCAAAAGCGGTGCCATCCCCAGAAGCGGCACTGACATCGATGCTGAGCGTGGCATCAACATCAACTGCAGTACCGATCCCTGAAAAGGCACCATCCACGGCACTTACAGCAAGCGCAGCACCAACCATGGCACCGTCGCTAGGTGCAGCACCGACAGAGGCACTGTCATCGACTGCTGCGCCGCGCTACACATCGTCAGGCACAGCGCCGCAAGCGGTGTCATGAACAGTGTCAGTCCTAAGAACGGAATTCATGGACAACGACCTTGAGCAGATCCCAGGGAGCGACTGCTCCAGAGAGCAAGGTTGCCAATCAGGATCCTCCTGGTCATCCCCCGAATCTCAGGAGCAGACCATGGAGACCCCGACTGAAGCAACCCCAGTCATTCTACCCCTTCCGGCACCGAGTGCGGTGTCAGGAGGGACTTCACAACACCGAGAGTCACCCTGGCTCACTGTCACCGAATCAGTGTCAGGAGCTGAGGCCGCACCTCAAGCCCTCAAAAGAACCACTGATGTAGGCCATGCATGTAGCTGAGGCTCGACATCGGGTCGGCTGGTCTCTGAAGGGGAACCAGGCCTTGAGCGATCCACGGCCGGCCACTTGCCTCCCACCCGGAGAAGGCCGACCATTCCCCCGACCTCTCAACCAGGCTCAGTGAGACCTGAGCCAGCAGAGGCCTGCTCTCCCCCGGTGTGTATAGCAGCAAAGGAGGCCCCGGGGGATGGGCCTAAGGTCTTAGTCTTAGCGACCCTCGTGTGACGCCAGCCACTGAATGTTGGGGGGGGGGTCGCATCCCAACTTCACTGTGCGGATTTCTAAGATGCGGTAATCCATACTAAAACAGACGTCGCAATGATTCATATCGTGGTTCGGCCCAAGGCAGGAGAAGCACTGGTCATGCGGGTCTGTTATGGAGAATCAACTTCCAAAGGGGCACCGATGCATTGGAGAAGTCCCCACCTTGGAACCTTTATGCCCCGAACCCGACGTGATCTGACCGTACCAACTAAACGCAAACGTAATAAAAAGGACTCAATGCTACGTCAGCTAGTACGGTGTAGAGTTATTTGATCAGACGAGCAGAATAATGGTAGAACTAGGAGTGTCGTAGTTGATTTCTTGCTGTCCCATGTAGTCCGTGCAGCCTCGATGGTGGGAAAAGCAGAAATGAAGTAGTGGAGGGGATGACGGCGGTTACTGGCCAACCCGCGAGCGCCACGCAGTGTGTCAGCCTCAAGGGCGGCACCGCTCCCAACATCGCTCCTCCTCCTGAGGAAAAAAGTTTTAGCTAAAAAGCTTCCTGCAGGGTCTTAGCACCTCCAGTGTAGTACCCACCAGTGATGAATGATGAATATTGATACAGTGAAGATAAACAGGTTACTCGCCTGTAACAGTAGTTCTAGGAGTGGTATATGTTGTTCATCCACACTGTCTGGCATGTCCCTTTCCCCTTTAGATTTTGCCGGAAGTCTTCAAGCTGGCTCCTCCCACCCACCTGGGTGGTAAATACCTCGGCTCTGCCCCATGACGCCAGATCTTAGCCTGCTGGAAGCAAGGTTGTGCGCCTAAAGCCGGGGAGGTCGGGTGGGTGCGTGTGGATGAACAACATATACCACTCCTAGAACTACTGTTACAGGTCAGTAACCTGTTTTTCAAGGAGCGTGGATATGTTGTTCATCCACACTGTCTGGCAGACTACTAGCAGTTCTCTGGGAGGAGGGAGGCAAGGCGCACACCCCCTACTTAGGAAACAGAGATTGGAGAACTGAGGCCCCAAAGCCAGCATCTCGGCGTGACTCAAGGTCGATGTGGTAGTGGGAGATAAAGGTGTTTGCTGACTTCCAAGTAGCAGCCTGACAGATTTCCTGGATAGGGATGTCCCTGGAAGCAGCCACCGATGCAGCAGTACGGTGGGTAAAATGAGCTCTTAACCCTCTAGGAGGCTCCTTGCCCGCCAACTCATAACACAGACCTATGCATGATGTGATCCATCTTGCAATAGTCCGTTTGGCTGCAGGTCTGCCAGAAGCGGCTTCAGCACAGGTGACAAACAGCTGGCGAACCTCTCCCCGAATTTCCGCCGTCCTCTCCTTGTAGTAGGACAGAGCACGTCTGAGGTCCAGGGTCTGGAGCCTGTACGCGACGTCCGAGGTGTAATTAGGGTAATACACCGGCAGAGTCAGCACCTGGTTAAGGTGAAACTGTGACACCACCTTCGGAAGGAATTTCGGGTGGGCCCGTAGGACAAGTTTGTCCCTGTGAAAGACCAGATAAGGGGAGTCCACCAAGAGCACCTGGAGCTCCTCTGTTCTTCTGGCTGACGTGATAGCCACCAGGAAGGCCGTCTTCCACAACAAGTGTGAGAGCTCACACTTGAGCGTGGGTTCGAATGGCTTGCCCATGAGCTTTGCCAAAACCAGCAGAAGATCCCACGGAGGTGGAGGTTCACGCAACGGAGGGGATATGTGATCCAGGCCTTTGAAAAAGCGCCCAACCACTGTCTCCTGTGCCAATGTTGACTGACCAGCCCACGCCGGTAAGCAGAAATGGCTGCCAGGTGCACCCGAAGGGTCGATGACTGTAGACCCCTTTGGAGAGAGACCAAAGGTAGTCTAAAATGTTAGCCACAGAGCAGGATAAGGGGTCCAGACTCTTACCCTGACACCAAATGGAAAACCTTTTCCATTTGAAGGCATAACATTTCCTGGTCGATTCTTTACGAGATGCCTCCACCACAGTGTAGACATCCTCAGAAAGACCCAGAGCCTGGAACTCTAGCCACTCAGGAACCAGGCTGTGAGGTGCAGGGATTGAAGGTCCAGGTGGAATACCTTCCCCTGGTTCAATGATATCAGGCCCGGGCATGTACAAAACTGCTCCGGGGCCCTGCAGCTGAGGCTGAGGAGATCTGGATACCAGAACTGGCGGGGCCAATCTGGGGCTACCAGGATCACCTTCGCCTTGTCCCTCCTCACCTTGAGTAACACCTCGTGGATCAAGGTAAATGGAGGTAAGGCATAGAGCAGGCCTGGGGTCCATGGCCTCGAGAAGGAATCCCCCTGCAGCGAGCCCTGCTGAGGGGGGCGGGCATGGTACAGCCTCAGCTTGGTGTTCTCCTTGGAGGCAAACAGGTCCACCAACGGTTTGCCCCAACGGGAGAACAGACTGTGAGCTACCTCTGGATGGAGAAACCACTCGTGAGATGTCTGGCCTATGCTGCTGAGAGCATCTGCCAGTTGGTTCGAGGCTCTTGCCACATGGATGGCAAGGAAATCCACCTCCAGCCGGCTGACGAAGGTCCAGATTCAGAGCGCCTCCTTGCACAGCAGAGGGGAGTGCGTGACACCCTGTTTGCTGAGGTAGTACATGGTTGTAGTATTGTCCGTCTGGACTTGAACCATTTGACCCCGGAGCTGAGAAGTGAAAGCTAACAGTGCCAGTCTGACTGCTCTGAACTCCAACAGGTTGATGTGGCAATGGGACTCCTCGGGGGTCCAAAACCCGTGGGCTCTGTGGTCCCCCATGTGGGCTCCCCAGCCCATAAGAGAGGCATCGGTCGTGAGGATGACCGTCGGCTCGATGCGGACAAACGGGATCCCTTCCCGCAGATGACTTGGGACGGTCCACCATTGGAGAGCGTCCCACATCCTCTGGATGACAGTGACCAACTGGTCAAAAAGACCCTGGCGCTCAGACCACTGAGCAGCTAGCTCCCATTGGAGGGGCGCATGTGCAATCTGGCCCAACGGACAACTGAGGTGCACGCTGCCAAGTAACCCAGAAGGCGCAGGAAGTCCCGGGCCGGGCGCAAGTGCCCAACCAGAAATGATTGGGCAAAGAAGGAAAGAACCTCCGCCCTGTCTGCTGGAAGCCGAGCTCTGGCTTGACAAGAGTCGAGCTCTGCCTCGATAAAGCCCATCACCTGAGAGGGCACGAGTTCTGACTTGGCCTCGTTGATCAGGAGGCCTAGATGGGAACAGGTTCGGAGGGCCAGGTCCCTGGACCTCTCCACCTCCTGCAGGGAGGAACCCGCCAGGAGCCAATCGTCGAGATAGGGGTATATGCGAACCCCTTGACGCTGAAGATGGGCTGCCACCACTGTAATGCATTTGGTGAAGACCCATGGGGCCGATGACGGGCCGAACGGCATGGCTCAGAACTTGTACAGGGTCCCTTCGACCCTGAAGAAGAGGAACCGCTGGTGGGATGGACGGATTGGGACGTGAAAGAATGCGTCCTGTAGATCCATTGAACAGAACCACATGTTTCACTCCAGAGATGGTACGATCTGGTTCAGAGTTACCATCCGGAAGGTGCGAGACCTGAGATATTGATTCAGGTCGTGGAGATCTAAAATGGGGCACCAACCCCACGTCTGCATGGCCACCAGGAAGTACCTGGACACGAAGCCTGGGTCTGAAGGAGGATCCGGCACTAGAGCTACCGCCTCTTTGCAGAGGAGCTGAGCAATATCGTCCCGAAGGGCCGACTGAGCGCCAGCTGAGATCCTTTCTCCTGTGGGGGTACTGCTCGAACTCTAGAGGCAGTCCTTGACCGACCACTTCCAGAACCCACCTGTCCAGTGGTGCCAGACCAGGCGGAAAGAAAGTGGCGGAGCCAGCCCCCCATGGGAGGACCCAGAACTGGCATGATGGGTGTAGGGGTGGCCACCCCCGACCCGTCACTCTGCAGGCTTAGAGGAGGAGAAGGCTCCTGGACTGGCACCTCAGCATCCTTTACAGGGCTGTTGGGGACCCTGCTTGGGCCTAGGGCACCAAGCTTGAGCCTGCTGATGCTGCTGACCTCCTTGGAAGGAGGGCTACCTAACCGCAGGGGAAGAGTGCCGGAAAGGCTTCTTCTTGCACTTCTGCTGGCTCTTGGCTGAAGAACCCTTAGCAGAGGTGGCATCTAAGGTGGCATTAGACTGCTCAATGCACTGGAGGTGACCTGCTACTCCCGGGTCGAAAAGGTCGGTGCCAAGGAAGGGCACGTCAGCTAGCTTGTGCTGAGTATCCGCTGGGAAGGAGGATAATCTCAGTCAGGCCCTGCGGTGAGTGGCCACTGCGGCAGCTAGTGAATGGGCACAGGAATCTCCAATGTCCAGAGCTGTCTGGAGCTGCTGTTCTGTAACAGCATGGCCCTGGTCACGGACCTGCTTGACCGTGGTCTGCATGTCTGCTGGGAGATGAGGGAGGACTTCATCCAGCGACCCCAGTAGGGCGTGAGAGAAGTGTGCCACAATAACTGCCGAGCTGGCCTGACGAAGACCCAGGGATGAGGCCGCATATACTTTCCGGGCAGAGTGGTCCATATTTTTGGACTCCTTGTCCGGAGGGCGGTCAGTATCCGCAGAGCTACCCATGCGCTGAAACACTGAGGATGTCAAAAGGCTCTTGGCCGAGGGATGTTCAGTGAAACCCGCCAAGGACCCCATGGGTACGGTGTACTTACGAGCCATGCGGGCAGACGGAGCCGGGCAAGAGGCAGGGCATTGCCATAGCTCTAGGGCCGGGCCAACAATGGCTTCGGCCACTGGGAAGGCCTCTGTAGGGGTATCCCCCCTCTTAAGGATATCCGTGAGCGAATATTCCACCTTCTTTTGAATAGGCTGTAATGGCATGCCTGTGGACTCAGAAATGAGTCGAAGGATGCCCTGGAAGGAGGACGGCCCTTCCTCCAGGCCTGTCACTGACAGCTCATGGTCAGGGTGTGAGTGAAGGCCAGTGGTATCAGAGTCCGAAGAATCGGGATACACGGGTCTCCCGCCCACGTCCCCTTCAATACACCTAGGGCGATTGGGAACAACGGTGATGGATAGCCGACGGGGCAAGCCCGTATCTGTCCGATCCTCCATCAAGGGAGCCCCTCCCTGAGGCTGCTTGGGCTGTGGTTCCACCAAAATTGGTGGAAGACTGGAACAGGCCGAGCTGGAATACGTGCCAGTCCCACCGGAGGAAGAACCAGAGTCCTCGGTCCTGGAGAGGTCGGTGTCGGCCGAAGAGGCTGGGGCCAAGTAATGGCCGGTGTAGCCAGGGTAGACGGCTTTTGACCGGTCAAAAGTAGCTGCTGCCACATGAGGTCCTCATAACGTCGGCGTAGCTTCCGTCTCAGTTTCTCCTTGTCCAAGGAAGATGAGGAATGGCGGCGGCGCCTCTGCCGGGAGTGTTATGACCCTTTTTCGGCTTTTCGACCGATGGGGTCCTACTCCTCAATCGAGACCGACGGTGTCGGCTCTGTCGATCGGGAGAAGCCGGATCCGGCGAAACTGAGGTTCCGGCTCTTGTCCCTCGATCGGGATGCCCGAAGGACGGGTCTCCTTGTCGGGAAGGAAAGGATGGGAGTCCTCTCCAAAGAGTCGTCGACAGGAGTCTGCGACAACGGCTCGATCGGGACGAGAGAAATCTCGGCCGGTTCTGCTGTATCCTCGGCTTCGGTGCCTTGGCCCGACGGAAGGTCCAAGAAGCTGGCAGCCGAGGAAGCGATCGTGACCGAGGCCGAGACCGCCTGATCCTGTGTATCGGACCGCTCTCGGTCCCAGGAATGTCTTCTTCGACTAGAAGATGATGATTTGGGGTCCTTGTACTTTTTCTTGGAATGGGAAGAATGTGAGCCCGAGGGCGCCTCACCCTTAGTAGGAAGAGACTAGCACAACTCCCGAAAGGACCCAGTAAAGGTGGAGCCCAGGTTGAGCGGCACGAAAAAGCTTCAGCAGCTTCCTCCTTGAAGGCCGCCATCTGTTCGAGCTGCTCAACGGATCCTGCAGCCGCGGAAACAGCCCACCTGGCCTCTTTTGATTTCACTGGTGGATTGCGAAGCTCCAGTCTCCCCAGCTGAAGGCGCTCCTTTCGGTCATCCAGGACGTTAGGGTGGAAGGCCAGACAAAAGGTGCAAGCCGAGGTATCGTGCACAGTGCCTAAGCAGTAAACACACGAGAGTTGGGGTCGGTGCAGGACATTTTCTGTCCACAAGGACACCGACGAAGCCCGGGGGACGACTTGTCCTCCATGTCCGAAGTGCTCGGATCCGAGTCGTAAACGCTAACGAGTTTTAAAGAGAGCAAATGTGGCGAAAACCGTTGATCAGACTCCAGGGCCTACGGTACTTGAAAAGTAGCACAAGGGAACCTGTATCTTCCAGCGGAGAGGAAGATCTGGCGTCATGGGGTGGAGCCGAGGTATTTACCACACGGGTGGGTGGAAGGAGCCAGCTTGAAGACTTCCGGCAAGATTTAAGGGGGAAAGGGACATGCCAGACAGTGTGGATGTACAACATATCCATGTTCCTAGAACTGGAAATTACATACTCACCATAATTCCAGATCTTCTAGAAATATCCTCACCACAGAGTCACATTAGTGGGTCTTGGATGCACTAGGAACCTGGGGGAGCCAGAACTTTTCAAAAGACTGGCGTCAAGGCTAGCTGCATGCATGTGCAAGGCTGAGACTTGCTCACGCCACACAGCTTACCTCAGCATCAGCCCTCAACCGCTTCACTACCTTTTTTACCGAGGAGGTGCACCATAACCTAACAAGTACTTATGCACTTAACCTAAGACCATAATATAGCCCTAGTGATCTACGAAAGAAGGGTCAACAACCCAGTACCACAGTGTCTTCACAACCCAAACCAAGAACAAGGAAGACGGGAAACCAATAAAACATACTTGAATCAGTCCAGGGGATGGCAGGTGGGCATGTGAATCAATGGTGAAGATATTCCTAGAAGATCAGGAATTATGGCGAGTATGTAATTTTCATCTTTCAGGAAATAATCTTCTCAAGTGATTCACACTCGTGGGTCAGAGTACCAAGCTCAGACAAAAATCAGCCGGACTAGGGTAGCAGGAGTCAAGGGCTCACTCAGGACAGAAGTCCATTCAAGACTGTCCTGCCAAAGGTGGCATGCTGCCTGGCATGGACATCTAGGGTGTAGTGCTTCACAAAAGTGTGCACTGTGCTCCAAGCTACAGCTCTGTAAATGTCATAGACAGGTACAGAGCGAACCTCTGCCAGGGATATGGCAACTGCCCTAGTGGAGTGGGTACATACCAGGCCTTCAAGCTTAACCTGAGCCATTGCACAGCAGCAGTGTAGGCAACTCACACTCAGGGCAGAAATGCACTTGACTGTAACAGGCTGCCACTTTTGATTATGATCAAAGGAGACAAATAGCTGTTTGGATTGCCTGAAGTCCTTGGTTCTGTCCAGGTAAAATCTAAAGAGACTCTTAACTTACAGAGAATGGAGAGTGCACACTCTTTCATTCTGTAAGCTGGCAAAGTAGATAGGAAATACTAGTGGCTGATAAAGATGGAACTCCAACACTACTTTTGGTAGGAACTTACAGTGTGTGTGGAGAAATGGAAATTACGTACCTACTGTAATTCTTGATCTTCTTGGACGAAGTCTCCACCACTCATTCACACTAATGGGGAATATGCTGGAGGCGCTAGAACCCAGTGGGAGCCAAACTTTTTCAGGACAGCCCGGCGAAGGGATGGAGCCATGAGGAAGCGTCACTGCGAGCCAAGCTTGTGCAGTATAGACTATCTCGGCGTTGACCCTCCAACCACCTCAGTACCTTTTTTTCTGAGGAGGTGCAGTGTAAATAACCTAGAGAGGACTAACCTAAAAATCAGACGTAAGATAGTCCGAATGACCCATGTAAGAAGGGTCAAAAACAAAGTCTTCACAGTCCAACCATTGAGGGGTGAAGACCAGAAACACAGAAGTGAGCTCAGATAGGGAGGGTAATGAGTGGTGGAGACTTTGTCCAAGAAGATCAAGAATTACAGTAGGTATGTAATTTCCATATCTTCCTGGACATAAAGTCTCCACCACTCATTCACACTAATGGGAGAGTACCAAGCTAAATAATACCCCGAGATGGGCGGCAGGGAGAGAGAGAGAGAGAAGCTCACTTTTTTAGGACAGACGTCCGTTAAGAACTGTCCTACCAAATGACTGATGTCGTCTGGCATGGGCATTCAAGGCATAGTGCTTAACAAAATTATGCACAGAGCTCCAGGTAGCCGCATTGCAAATGTCTGCAATGGGGACATTACGAATTTCCACCAGAAATGCTGCGACTGCTCTGGTAGAGTGAGCGTACACTCTGTCTTCCAGCTTTACCTGTGCCATGGAATAGCAATGGCATGCCACCAGCTACGCTGAAATGCACCTGACAGCAACAGGTTGACCTCGGGTCATGCTGAAGGAAACAAACAGTTGCTGAGCCTTGTGAATTTCCTCCGTTCTATCCAGATAGAACCACAAGGCTCTCTTTACGTCTAGGGAACGAAGGGTACGCTCTCCTTCATTCTGGAAGTCTGCAAAGTAGGTAAGAAGGACTAAAGGTTGATTCAGATGGAATTCTGAGACAACCTTAGGAAAGAACTTAGGATGAGTCCTAAGAACTACTTTGTCCTTGTGAAATACAGTATACACGGGGGGGCTGTGACCAAGGCGTGTATTTCCAATACCCTACGAGCAGAAGTAATGGCCACCAGGAAGACCACCTTCCAAGTGAGGAATTTCAACTTACAAGTAGCTAGAGGCCTGAAAGGTTTACAAGTGAGCATGTCTAGCACAAGGTTAATGTCCCAGGCTGCAACTGGATGTCTAATAGGAGGTCTGGTATGCAGAACACCCTTAAGAAACCTCTTAACTGCAGGTAGTTGAGCCAGCGACATAGAGAGTACTGGCTCATGATATGCCAAAACTACACAAAGATGAACTATGACTGTGCAGTATTGCAGACCTGTGTTTGAGAGGTCTAAGAGATACTCCAAGGCTCTATTTGATGGGCAGGAAAAAGGATTCCAAGAGGATTTTGTACACCAGATAGAGAAACGCTTCCATTTAGCTGTGTAGGTTTTTCTGGTGCCTGGCTTGCGTGCAGCCAACAGAATATCTGAAACCCTATAAGAAACATTAGCCCTATTCATCTCTATCTCCTCAGAAGCCAAGTGTGGAGGTGAAGAGACCTCAGGTTGGAATGGACTACAGGGCCCTGGGTCAGAAGGTTCAACTGAAGGGGAAGCGGTTTCAGATAGTCTGTTGATTAGTGGAAACCAGATCTGACAAGGCCAGAAAGGGGTGATGAGCCCCCCCCCCCCGTGCCTCCAGTTTGAGCAGTACCCTCTGAACTAGAGGAAGAGGAGAAAATGTGTATATAAAGCGTCTTGTCCACTGCAGCCTGAATGCATCCTGACAAAAAAAGCCAGGTCCCGGATTTCTGGAGCAAAAGAGAGGCAGTTTTGCATTGAGTGGGGACGCAAAAAGGTCCAGATCTGGAGTTCCCCACTCTTCGAACAGTGATGGAACGACGGATAAGTCGAGAGACAACTCATGAGGATCTGTCTCCGTTCTGCTGAGACGGTCTGCCAGCTCGTTTTGTACTCCTGGCAGATAAACTGCCTGAATCAGAGCCTTGTGCTCCAGGCACCATTCCCCCACTCTCCTTGCTTCCCTACATAATGGTAAGAGTGTGTACCGACCTGTTTGTTGATGTAATACATCACTGCCTTGTTGTCCGTTTGAAGGAGAATGTTCTTGTGACAGAGTATGTCCTTCAAAGCTCGGACTGCATAGAGGATGGCTCTCATTTCCAGGATGTTTACGTGAAGTTGAGACTCGTACTGAGTCCATGTGCCCTGTATGTGGAGACCCCGGCAGTGATCTCCCCAACCAATCAGGGATGCATCTTTGGTAATGGAGATCTGATGATCCAGAGGGCGAAGGGATACCCTTCCAGAAGGTTGTCCTTCTGAGACCAACAGGTGAATGACCTCTTCAGAGGTTCCGTCACCTTGATGAAAAAGGACGAAGGGTGAGTGGTAGGGGACCACTGAGTACTGAGTATCCACTGAGAGGTTCTCATATGGAGATGAGCCAAAGGTACAGTGAACACCGAGGATGCCATGAGACCCAGCATCCACTGCATCGAGAGAACTCGCGCTGAGCTGTGTTCTCTGATGAAGCGGGTCATCTATAGGATATCACTCCTTCTGTCCTCCGGAAGAAAAGCTTTCGCACAAGAAGTGTCCAGAAGGGTTCCTATGAAAAGGAGCTTCTGGGGGGGGGCTCAACTGTGGCTTTTTGAGGTTCAGCAGGACTCTTCCTTGTGAAGGAGTTTGTTTAACTTTCTGAGATCCAGAACAGGGCACATGCTGCCAGTTTTCTTTGGAACCAGAAAGTAATGAGAGTAGAAAATAGAAATTACGTACAGTGGCGTGAAAAAGTATTTGCCCCCTTCCTGATTTTCTCTATTATTGCATATTTGTCACACTGGATGTTTTCAGGTCTTTAGACAAAATATAAAAATATAATATTAGATAAAGGGAACCTGAGTGAACAAATAACACTTTTTTGTTTTATTTCATTTATTTAATGAAAAAAGTTAACCAACACCAACTGGCACTGTGTGAAAAAGTAATTGCCCCCTAGTTAAATCAACCCAATTAAAGGGATAATTAGAGTCAGCTGATTGAACACAGCCAGGCTTGATTACAGCCAGCCCTGCTCAATATAAACCTCACTTATTTTGGCCCTTACCATCAGAGTCACGTTGCCAGCACAAAGATTCAACAAGCACATTATGCCATGATCAAAGGAAGTTCCTGAAAAGATCAGAAAAATTTGTTGCCCTCTATCAGTCTGGAAAGGGTTACAAAGCTATTTCTAAGGCTCTGGAGCTCCATCGAACCACAGTGAGAGCCATAATCTCCAAATGGAGAACACTTGGAACAGTAGTGAACCTTCCCAGGAGGTGACCTGCCAAAATTACTCAAAGGCGCAGTGTAAAATCATCCAAGAAGTCTCAAAGGATCTAAAACAACATCTAAGAACTGCAGGCTTCTCTTGCCTCAGCTAAGGTCAGTGTTCATGACTCCACAATCAGAAAGAGACTGGGCAAAATGGGCTTCATGTGAGAGTAGCAAGTGAAACCACTGCTAACCAAGAAGAACATAAATGTCTCTCTCATTTGCCAAGAAGCACCTGGATGATCCACAAGCCTTTTGGGAAAATGTTCTATGGACAGATGAGTCCAAAGTGGAACTTTTTGGACAACATGGATCCCATAATGTCTCGCGTAAAGCAAACACAGAATTCCACAGTAAGAACACCATACCAACAGTCAAACATGGTGGTGGTAGTGTGATGATGTGTGGGCATGCTTTGCTGCCTAAGGACCTGGATGACTTGCCATAATTAAAGGAACCATGAATTCTGCTCTGTACCAGAAAATTCTTAAGGAGAATGTCCAGTCATCCTTCCGTCAGCTGAAGCTGAAGTGTAGTTGGGTCATGCAGCAAGACAATGATCTAAAACACAAAAGCAAGTCCACATCAGAATGGCTAAAAGAAGTAAAATTAAAGTTTTGGAGTGGCCTAGTCAAAGTCCAGACTTAAACCCAATAGAGATGCTGTGGCAGGACCTGAAGCAGAGCAGTTCATACCGAAAACCTACCAAATGTTACTGAATTAAAGCAGTTCTCGAGGAAGAGTGGGTTAAAATTCCTCCACAGCGATGTGAAGACTGATATTGAATTATAGGAAGTGTTTGGTTGCAGTCATTGCAGCTAAATGTGGCATAACCAGTTATTAAGTGTAAGGGGCAATTACTTTTTCACACAGTGCCAGTTGGTGTTGGTTAACTTTTTTTCATTAAATAAGTGAAATTAAAAAAAAAAACAAGTGTTATTTGTTCACTCAGGTTCCCTTTATCTAATATTACATTTTCTCTAAAGACCTGAAAACATCCAGTGTGACAAATATGCAATAATAGAGAAAATCAGGAAGGGGGCAAATACTTTTTCACGCCACTGTACTTACCATAATTATTGATCTTCTTGGACAGTCTCCATCACTCACTCACATTAGTGGGATAGCGCCAGAGGCGCTAGGACCAAGCGGGAGCCTAAAATTTTCTGAAGGGTCGGCGCCGAGATAGGACCACGCATGCGCGGCACCGTGAGACTAGCTCATGCCTGTGTAGGCTATCTTGGTTGACCCTCCAACCGCTCAGTACCTTTTGACTGAGGAGGTGCAGCGTAACTAATGAGAATAACTCATCCTGAGTTTCTGGGCCTGAGAGGCCCAGATGGCCTTTAAGAAAGGTCAAAGAATAATGTCCTCACAGTCTGAACCATAGGACCATGAAGACCAGGAAAGAAAACGAGTGAACCCAGAGGGTGGTGGGTGGGCATGTGAATGAGTGATGGAGAATGTCCAAAAAGATCAATAATTACAGTAAGTACGTAATTTCCATATCTTCCTGGACTAAGTCTCCATCACTCATTCACACTAGTGGAGGAATACCGAGCTAAAACCAACAACCCTGAGTAGGGTGGCAGTAGATAGGGTTCACTCAGAAAGGACAGCCAAGGACTGTCCTGCTAGTAAAAAGAGCTGTCTTGTAAAGAGCAACTAGAAAATAGTGCTTACAAGATAAGCGCTAGTTGTAACTCACCACTTGCAGACGACTGCAATGGACACAAAATGAAAGACTGCCAGGAAGCTGCAACCACTCTAGGAGAGCGGCAAGAACCTGGCCTCACAATTTGGTCTAGGACCAAAATTAATAGTGTCAAAGACATGTACTAATGTAACGTAAAGGGACCTCAGGAACTGAAAGAGTCGGAGATAAAGTCTACTCGTTCAGGGTAGACCGGAAAGTGCAATGGAAACCTCCACTATCAAGTATGGCTGACCGGTAAACAACAGGTCCAGGAGCACTTGAACCCCGTACTTGGTGAGCAAGGGGGTCCCGGTTGGGTTAGCCCATCAAGGAGAATGGTCTCCACTTAGTCACAGGAACCTTCCTGATGGAAGGCCAAGCACGACTTAGAAGCCTCTCGTGGTGGCCTAGTAGAACCAGATCCTACCCACTGCATATTCCAAGGGAATCCTCCTGCCCCTGTGTGTACAACTGTAATAGCAGTCTCTGAACTCAGGGAAGAAAGGAAAAAGTGTACAGGAGGACGTGTCCACTGCGGAAAAAAACATACCAACAGAAAAAAATAGGGGCTGGATTTCTAAGGCAAATAGAGGCAGATGTGCGTCGAGAAGGGACACAGCAGGACCAAGTTAGGTGTAACCCATTTGTTGAAGTGACTGAAAAAGGCAGTGACTCAATTCAGTGAGGCACTACCCACTCTGGCCTCCCTAAAGGGAATAGGAAAGGATTCTAGTTTGTTTGCTAAAAAAAAAAAACATCATAACTCCATTACGCACTTGAAGAGGATAGCTTCGTGAGCGACTGGCATAGACCAGTGTGCAGGAACCGAAGGTGTGAATGTTTGAGAAGCTACCTCAGAAAAAAGACCTACTTGACCTTCCGTCAAGGAGGAGAAAATCGCCTGTTAAGTTAAGCAAGCAAGGAAGTAGGAACCTGAGTTCCGACTTGGTGGAGAAGGCTCTGCTCAAGAGAAGAAAGTCTGATAAAAAGAAAGGGGAATTAACAGACTGGGCAGTCGCCTAGGTCTATGAAATGTCTCTGAATGAGAGAAATTGCTCTTAGAGAAAGAGATGACCCATACCGACGCTGGATCGGACTCCCCCAGGGGAAAAAGAAGTCCGGTACTCTTTACCGTACTCTGGAGAAGAGCACCTCAGGGGCTGAGGCAGAACCTGACCAGATCCAAAAAGGGGGGTATCGGGTAAATTCGGCTAGTGCTGTGATAACATTTTTTTTTTTTGTTTAGTCCAAGCCTAACAAGGCTTTCAGACTACTATTTCGCAAGGATTGTCTTGATACAAAATGACGAAGATGTTCTCCATCTGAGTGCAGAAGGAGCCTGAGCGTCCATACTGAAATCATGACCGGACTAATAATCACAGCTGGAGAGATGTTAACCACCTGTGCTGAAGAAGCCACCAAAGGGGCAATATCACAAGGGGCTATATACCCCTATCAAAGGAGCGGAAGAGCCAGAGCGGCTCCCGACCATTAAATTAGAATGTTCCACAGAGCGTAACTGTCTTGACGATCAAAAAAGTCTAGAAGCAGAAGTGTATGGTCCACAGACGCAGTGTGAAATACTATAGTGGACCCCATTACTGAGGAACTACTGAAAAGATTTTCTATCACAGACTTTGATGATAGAGAGGATGTGCCCTTCAGAATATAAAATGAGTCGTCCTTATTACTGGCCAGAAGGACAGGGAAAGACCCATCTAGATGCACTTCTACCCTAAAAGAACCTCCAAGAGAGATCTAGGACAGAGCCACTAGAGACTCCGCCATCAAGAAGGATGTTGAGGAGCTTGGTACCACGTAGGGAGCCGAGAAAGTGCTGAGCAGAATGAGATTACACTGGCAGAGTAGTACAGCAGAGTTCCATCAGCAGAAAACTGCTGGATGACACAAGTTCCCACATAGACCACCACTCACTAAGATGTGTGGAAAAAAATAATCCACAGAACAGGAGTTCATTCTGCGATAAACATCCTGCCACAAGTTCTATGGAGAGGAAGTCCGAAAAGGAAAAATGTGTCACTAATTCTGCCATACAGCACCCACTAGCACCCGTGTGGCACCAAGCAGTGCCTATGCCAACCTGGGTGATACCTGAGGGCAGCCGTGGCAGTACCCGCAGGCATCCCCGGCACCCATGTAGCAATGGCACCCCTGACACTCATGGTACCCACAACACCCAAGGCAAGAATGGCACCCGAGGACACCCATGGGCACCTGTGGTGCCACCCGCGGCACCCACGGGTGTCCCCCGTGCCACCCATGGTACTCATGGCACCAGTGGCACCCATGGTACCTGAGGCACCCATGGGTGCTCATGGCGCCACCTGCGGCACCCAAGGGTGCTCTTGGCGCCATCCATGGCACTCGCGGGTGCCGGCGGCACCACCCGCGGGTGCACGGCGCCACCCAGATACCCGCGGCACCATAGACGGGGCCGATAACCAAAGGCAAGAACGAGAGCATCCAAGGCACCGCACAGAGTGACGGCGCCGACCAAGGCACGGCGCTGATCAAGGCACTGAGGCTCGGCGCTGACCAAGGCACCGAGCCACATCTCCGACGCATCGCGCCAACCAAGGCACCGAGCCACAGCGCCGAACCACAGTGCCAATGGGAATCCTGAGAAGGGGAGAAGGAAAAAGGTGGTGCCCGTGCCGGCCCCTGCACGGAAAAGGGAGAGGGGGTTAGGCACGAGGGGTCGACACGATGGCAAAGGCACCAAGAGGGCACCTCGCCCATCGTGATCCAATCGACCTGACTCCGGTCCAACGGCTCCGAGGCCCGGAGGTCCCGAAATCAGGAACAGAACCAGGAAAACTAGGAAGTCAAACCCCCTGCTCCACAGGAGCGACCCAGAGGTGAAACTGCCCACCGGAGCTCCAACGAGGACAGAGATGGAGCTCGGAGTCAAGAATGCAGCTGTTAGGAGTGGGGCCAAGAGGAACCCACCAAAGTTGGTTCATGCCCATCGCCCCTCCTGACGAACAACCTTGTGTGATCGCATTAACGGGCAACCCAAGCGGCACCGATTCTTCTTCCCCAACGAGGAAGAGGAGCTCGAGGTTACGAGCCGGATCCCCGAACCGCAAGATTTGTGCTCGAGGACTGTCCTTCCCCGAGGACAGACTGTTCAGTCAGACCCCCGTTAATTAAGGGCGGCGGACCGGACACAGCCCCTCTGCCATAAAAACTTTCAAATGAAATCCTCCTACCGTCACCACTACCATCTAAGGATGACTCCACTGATGGCAGGAAAGAATTTCTTTTTCTTCATAATCATCATCTTGTTCGTAAAATAAGAAATTACTACTTAAAATACTAAATTAAACGTTAAAAGCTGCTGTTGTATAGACGAAAACAGACTCCGGCAGACGAGCGACATCGACATCCAAGCGCACTCGACGGCGGGAGAAAAGGAACTGAGGCGGTTGGAGGGTCGACGCCGAGATAGCCTACACAGGCGCAAGCTAGTCTCACGGCGCCGCACTTGTGTGGTCCTGTCTCGGCGCTGACCCTTCAGAAAATGTTCTGCTCCCGCTTGGTCCTAGCGCCTCCGGCGCTATCCCACTAGTGTGAATGAGTGATGGAGACTTAGACCAGGAAGGATAATCCAGAGGAGTTTCCGACAGATTCAGAGAGTACCTCTCGTGGATTACAATGAGGACCCATTTGTCTGATGTAGATTTCCACTGGTTGTAGAACTGAGTCAGACATCCTCCAACTGTCAAGGAAGAGTCCCCCTCGGGCAGCTGAGGTGGGACCTGCGCCAGAAACTCAGAAGGTGGCACTGGGCGGTTTTGGGCCTTGTGCTTTCTGCTGTGTTTTCTTTTGCAGCTGAGGGGCTTGGTTTCTGTTAAAGCCTACTCTGCCTATGACACGAAAGGACTGACGGTTGTGAAACTGACGCTTGTTCCCACCCCTCGAGAGGGAGCGGGCAGAGGTCTAGCTGTCTCAATGGCAGACCTAGTCTTTTGTGTGGCCTCTAGTGCTTGTTCCACCTGAGGCCCAAACAGATACATACTGTTGAAAGGTAAGGCCATGACTTTTTGTTGGGAGTCATTCGTAAAGCCTGAAGTACGCAGCCAGGAATGCTGACGGGTGCAAATGCCAGCTGCTGCCGACTGGGAAGCAGTATTGAAAGCGTCCACTGCAGCTTTAATTTGTTGAATATTGGACTCGATACCTCTAGTTATGGTCTGTAATAGCTCTGAGTTAACCTCCGACTCAGGCAAAGCTTCTACTGTTGTTTTAAGTGAATGCCAAAGAACATACTCATATTGAGAAAAATAGCCCTCTTAGCTGGCAATCCGCATGCCCAGGGTTGAGGCAGCAAAGATTCACTTACCCAAGGTTTCGATCTTGCGAGATTCTTTGTTTATAGGACAGGCTGTAGATTCCTGAGGGAGGACAGCCTTATTCTCTGCCAGAACCACTATGGCATCAGCAAAGGCTTGTGAGGCCAAGATGGGGAGATCCTTGAGAGGTACATATTTCCTATCTATGGACTTGGCCACAGAAGGAATAAGAGCCGGATTCTTCCACACTGTCTGGGAAAGAGTCTTGAAAGAGGGCTGTACCGGAGGGGGTAAATCCATAGGGATTTCCGGAACATGTAGCTATTGGAGACGCATAAGCTTCTCAGGATCGATTTCCGTGGTCTGGAGAAAAAGAGTAGAATTTAAATTCTTGAGCACAGACTTAAAGGAAATGTCTTCAACAACAGGCTCTGCAGGGGGATTGATCCCTGCCCCCATGGCAGAATCAGCATCAACATCACCCAGCTGAAGATCCGGATCGGGCTCAAAATCATCTCCTGACAGTCCAGGGGGGGACTGTATAGACAGGAAAGGAATGAAAACCAGGAGGAAGAAGAGGAGAACGAATCGGAGGCGAAAACCTCTGGAAACTAGGTGGCGCCGTACACATCCTCAGCACCGTCCAGGAGAATGGTGCCGAGTACAGAGATGGCGCCGATAGGGAGCACGGCACTGCACTTGGCGCCGACACCATGCCCGGTGCTGACAGGTAGTGCGGCACTGCACATGGCGCAAGCGCCGACACCACCCGCAGCGCCAAAAAGGACCTCGGTGCCAGAGAACCCGGCACCGCAGGCGACGGCACCCTCGCAGAAGTCTGAGAACTGTGATTTGGAGGTAAAGGATGAAAAATGGCAGGAGATAAAGGCATCGGTGTGGACCCCTGCGCCACAGCCATGTGAGGGGGATAGACACCGGAGCACGGAGTCGACGGCACTGAAGAAGGCGTCGCGCGACTAGGAAGTCCTAGCTGCCCCGCCTGCCGATCTGAAACCGACAGGCCTGAAGGCTCCAGCAACGGACTGGCCGGTTCAGGCAGCTGGGACAACCTCCGAGTCCACTGCTCCATAAGAGCAGCCCAGTGGTGAAACTGCTCATCGGAAGCCCCTCCAATAGGCGGAGAGAAGCTCCAGTGTTGAAGAGGCCGGCTGCCAGAGACAGACACTGGCAACTCCGAAAGAAACGGAGACTGATTCTTGATCCAAACAACCAACCGTCTACACGCAGACGTACCAGAGGGTGACCTTGAGTGATTCCGTTTCTTCTTCGACCAGTGGGCTGAAGAGGCTCAGGTCGAGCAGGTGCGTGAATGGGACTGTTTCTTTTTATGCTTTGGGAGACTGCCCATCCCACCCTCGAGCACTGGACCACCCGTTGTCAGACCCCTCCAGAGAGGGCAGCGGACTAGACCCGCCCAGCTGACTGAACAGCTTTCATATGAAGTCTCACTACCATCTCCTGCCCCACTCATGGTCGACTCCGTCAATGGAAGGCTGAACACCTTTCTTGTACAAGCAAGTTATTTATTAAAATGTAATCGGTACTTTTCGTGATAAAATACAAAATAATAAAACTGAAAACTAAACTGCTAGTTTGAAGTTTGACTCCCAGCGGGCGAGCGACATTGTCACTGAAGTGCACTCGACGGCGAGGAAAAAAGGAACTGAGGCGGTTGGAGGGTCGACGCCGAGATAGTCTATACCGCACGAGCCTGGCTCGTGGTGCCCCTTCCTCGCCACTCCATCTTGGCGCCGGACCTCCTGAAAAAGTTTTGACTCCCGCTGTGTCCTAGCGCCTCTGGCGTACTCCCCATTAGTGTGAATGAGTGGTGGAGACTTTAAGTCCAGGAAGACCTACCTTGGCCTGGTGGAAAACTGTATACGGAGATTTGCGACCAAGGATTTCAGAAACTTTGAAAGCAGAAGTTATGGCCACTAGAAATGCTACCTTCCAAGTTAAAAACTTCAGCACAGATGTCACAAGAGGCTCAGAAGGCTTGAGGATGAGCGTATCTAACATAAGGTTCACAGATGTCTGCCATCATCAAGTCTTCTTACTATCATCTGAGGAATCTCTCCATGATTAAGCACCTTGTTTCATTCAGCGATCTTTCTACCCTGGTTCATGCCTTTGTGTCCTTGCACTTGGACTACTGCAATTCCCTCTACCTAGGACTACCTGGGGTGGAAATCCGCAGCCTGCAGCTGGTGCAGAACGCAGCGGATCGGCTTCTGAAGGGAACTTCTCCGTCCAGTCATATTTCGCCGGTGCTGCGCGGACTGCACTGGCTGCCAGTACAGTGTCAGACCACCTTTAAAGTCGGCCTTTTTTGACTTTTAAAGCCCTACATGGACAGGGCCCAGACTACTTGAAAGAGCTCCTGGTCCCTTACTACCCCGGGCGATCACTCCGCTCAGCTGATGAGGAGTTGATAGAGATCCTGAGGGTGTGCTTGAAATCTTCTGGGGCCCGTGCATTTACGCATGCGGCCCCTACCTTCTGGAATTCTCTACCCAGTCAGTTACGGGAGTGCGACTGTGGAGGGATTTAAACAGGCCCTGAAAACATACCTGTGGTGTCAAGCATTTGTGGCTAACTTCTTTATCCTAACTGTATCAGTTGTTTTATATATTTTAAGATTTTGAGATGTCTATTGTGTTTTTAAACTTTGTTAGGCACCTTGGTTTTTGAAAGGCGTCATAGAAATAAAGACTATTATTATTTTTATTATAAGGTAGATGTCTCAGACAGCCACAGGCTTCCTGATGGAGGGCCTTGGGTGTAAGATACCCTTAAGGGGTCTCTTGAACAGTGGCAGCTATGCCAGTTAGAAGGCACAGATGGGCTAGTGATACACAGAAAATGAAAATTACATACCTGCCGTAATTCCTGATTTTCCTGTATATCTTCACCATTCATCACTGGTGGGTTCAAGCCAGAGGTGCTAGGACCCTGTGGGAAGCTTCAGCTAAAGCTTTTCTATTAGAAGGAGGAGCCGACACCGGGAACGGCGCTGCCCTCGAGGCCGACGAATTGCGTGGCGCTCACAGGTTGGCCAGTAACCGATGCTGGCCCCTCCACCAACTCAGTTCTGCTCACCGGAGATTGAAACCAGGGACAGAGGAAAAAGAAAGGACAGCTAGGCAAGGGAGCACAACGGACAGAAAAAAAGGAAAGGATTTAAACTTAAAGGAGGTAAAAGCTGACCTGAGGAAGGGGATAAGCCCTAAGTTTTGTGGGAGAGGGATTCCCCAATCACTGGACAGGCCAGAAGAGGTTGAGAGGATGGGTAGGGAGAAAGGTAAGAAAAAGAGAGAGAGAAAAACAAAAGAACAAGAAGGAGGGAGAGCAGAGTAAATTAACTAAAGAAGAGAGAGAGAGGCAGAATTGACCCAAAACTGAAACATCACAGGAGTTGTGCCGCTGCTTGATGTTCAAGGGGAGGAAGAAGGCGTCGCGCCACTCTTTAGATGGCCCCTGAGCCCAGACCAAGGAGACACATGACCCACAAGACGGCACAGGGAAAATTTCCACTGCTAAAAAAGTCATCTCCCTGGTCCCTGTAGAATGGTCAGACCAATCCACCCCCCCCCTCTCTCTCTCTCTACACAGCATTCTCCCCCATCACTCCCCTCCAAACCTGCTACATAAGAGCAGGTGAAAAATGATCCACCCAAGGGCATCCATTCTAGGACAAGGTCCCCCCTGCAGTAGGGTAGGGGTCATAATGATAATAAGCTCACCCTCAGGCCTAGTGCGGAACTGCCTCACCCAAATGTGCACCCTCCCCCCCCCAGAGAGAGCAAGATAGTGTTTACCTCAGGAGGGGTAAGAAGCAGAGGGGACCTTGCCTCAAGGATACTCCATGGGTGCTCACAGGAACGTAAAGGGACCACGCGCGGCCCCAGAGAGGAAAGAGAAAGAAGTAGTTAAGGATCGTCGGAGCCCCACCTACCAGGCCTGGGACCTGAAGGAGGCAAAAAGGTCCTTTACAAAACAAGGGGTCCCAGGCTCAGGACCTTGGAGCAATGTCACCCCATAGCAGGCCTCACCAGGTCGTAGGGAGCTCTGAAGAGCCATTGGCCAAAGAGGCAAGCGCCCCTTCTTGCCCTCCCTCCAGAGGTGGTCCCCTGTTGCTACGGAGAAGGAGGATCAGTGGACCCGGAGGTGCCAGCAGGACTATGCCCACAATTGGCCTCAAGCGGGGGAGACAAGCAGGGATGAGGCCCTGCCCAGAAAGCTGAGGCCCAAGGGGGATGGCAGACGGGAAGCAGTGATGAATGGTGAAGATATACAGGAAGATCAAGAATTACGATAGGTACATAATTTTCATATCTTACCTGTATCAACCTGCACCATTCATCATCGGTGGGTGAATACCAAGCACCATGACTGTGGTGCTGGCACCTCCCTGAGGGCTAAACCTTCCCTCAGCCTCTTGTAGGGGACTCATAAGAGGAGAGGGCCCATCACAGGTCTGGCCAAGCCCACTACCGGTCAGGGTCAGGTTGAGGCTCCTGACAAGCAAGAGAAGGAGGGTGCCCCGACAGCTTTTGCCGGGTCCTGCAGGAGAATAATTGGGCCCCCCCAGAAGGGCATGGCAATCACACTACGCCAGGCCAAGGGTGACAACCAGGATAAGCAGAGCCATGCCGTCTGCTGAATGCAGACTGCTGTTCCTACAAGCCCGGAGGGTACCACGTTGGCGTAATAAGATGCCCTCGCTTGTTGTCTCATCAGCTCCAAGCCATGGGTAGAAATTACAATGGGTTGCCTGGTTGCCTCGCTATAAGGCATGGCTGCCAGGATCCAACACAGCGTAGCCCACAGGTGCCTTTCATAGGCTACCTGGTGAGTCTAGTGTGCAGTGATAGAAGCAAGAGACGCACTGAAGAGAAAACCCTTCTACCCCAGTGATCGAACTCCGCAGAGTCAGCCTCCGGAGGATGATCTCTTGTAGGGCAAAGATGCGCCGAGGGGGTATCCAGCTATTCCAATCCAGACACGGGATGGGGCACAGCTCCTAGAGATCCGGGGTGAGCGCAATACTGGTGCTGGCAGTCCCAAGCCACAGACTGCTGCTCAACCCTTTCTGAGCCAACAGGGTGGTGCCCTGGGGGAAGGGAGACCCCTGGTGAGGAGACTGGAGCCATACAGGCCCAGAAGGGCAGCTCCTATCCCCACCCACAGCAGGGCTCCGGCCCCTAGCCGGAGAGGGGGATCCCCCATCAGCGCTCCGATTCTGGACCGGAGTGGACAAGGCCACGGGACAGAATGGGATGCATGACGGCGCCTCCCCCACCCGACCCAGAGGACCGGGACCTGCCACTTGAGAGAGGCCCTAACCTTGGCCACTGCTCTCAGGGAAGGGAGAAGAGAAAAACCGGCACCTGGGCCAGCTTCCAATTCACTCTCGGATTCTGGATCAGCGCCAACAACTGACACGGCGCCAAAGGTGGCACCAACAATGGAGACGACCCGGAGGTGGTGCTGTCTCCCAGAGCGGCACTGAGAGCAGCACCGAGAGAGAGATATGTGGCACCACGGACGATGTCGGCCCGAGAAACAGACAAAGGAGAAGACTTTCTGCTGAGTCGGGGAAGCGTCCGGAGCTCCAGAGAACTGAGTTGCCAGTCCCGATCATCCTGGTCGTCCTCCGATTCGGAGGAGACAACAACAGAGATCCCAAGAAAGGCACCCCGGACACGCTACCTGTCCCAGCACCAAGGACAGTGTCAGGAGGGGACCCAGCGGCAACGGCGGCACCACCTCGATCACTGGCACCAGGGTTAGTGCCAGGAGCCAAGGCCACGCCTGACAAAGTCTGGTCCCAGTATAGCTGAGACCTCAACACTGGGGTGGCCCAGTTCCTAGCACCTCCGGCTTGTACCCACCAGTGATGAATGGTAAAGATTGATACAGGTAAGATCATACAGTCCCTCCTTTCTGAGGGCTGCAGCTACTGCTGCTAAGCATTTGATAAAGACCCGCAGCGCAGAGCAAAATCCAAAGGGTAATACTTTGAATTGGTAATGCTCGACCTGAAAAAGAAACCAGAGGAATCTCCTGTTGGGTGGAAACATGGAGATGTGCAGGTACGCATCCTGCATATCTAGAGAACACAGCCAGTTGCCCTGCTTGAGGAGGGGCAGCAAGCCTGGCAGAGTTACCATTAGAAACTTCTTGTACTGGACATACAGATTGAGGTCCTTTAGATCAATGATGGGCCTCAGGTCCCCGGTTCTTTTGGGGACCAGGAAGAACCTGGAGTAAAATCCTGTGTTTCTTTGATGCCTGTGCACTGGCTTGATGGCCTTTTGCACAGAAGTACCTTCTCCCTGAGAACAGACAGGTGGGCTGGGGGACAGGTGAAAGGCACTGGAGGTACTGCAAGAAGATCTGGCGACACTTGAGCTCTGGTCTGCCACATGGCAGCTGGGGTTCAATGCTAAAAAATGCAAGGTCTTGCACTTGGGAGCACAAAAACCCAGATAAGGGGGGGGGGGCGCTAGAGAGCCAAGCATCAGTCTGGATGTGTTTCACATCAGCTCTTCCTAGGACGTGATTTTGGGCCTTAATATCCTAATTAAAATAGCCTTTTTCCCCCTACTTCAGCTACAAATTCAGATTCAGATATCCAAGACAAACAGATCAGTACCAAACTTTAACATGGGGTGCCAGAAAGGAACAGCAAGCAGGCAAACTTCATTAACTATGCAGCAGTCCCAAACTTTGACACAGCAACCAGGCCTGGACCCCGACAGTACCTCAGGGGAATCGCCACCTTGGGAATGTGTTTTGAAGGCAGTAGGCGACATAGATAAAAAAGTTGAAAATATTCTGAAAAGACTGGCAATGCAGGACAAGAAAACTGAAACAGCAGTCACCACAGCAAAGCATGAGGATGAGAGATCCATGCGTACACAGGCAGCGGTTGCCCAACTTACCTCCAAGAACTCGCACCTCCGAGCCCACCTCGAGTCACTGGAGAATACTGCCCGGGTCATGAATTTCCCCATGACTGGCCTCCCTGAGCATACAGAAGGTGAGAACCTGATCACTTTCTTGAGGGCATGGCCTATGGACACTTTACCCGAAGAGATGGGGTTTGATGGCTCAGACATTCAAGGAGCCTATCGAGTTAATTTTAGAACTCACCAGTTAAACCACGAAAGCCCACGCACCATCATAATTGTCACAGTGGGAATGGAGACGTGGGATTGTCTACTAAATAGGGCAAGACTGAACTATCCAGTTCAGTACAATAGTTACATCATCAGATTTTTCCCGGACTGGTCATTTGCTACTCGCAGCCGCCAAAAGATGTTTGATCCATTAAGGCAGCAGTTGAAAGCATTGGGAGTTGTGCACGTGCTTGCGAGGCTTCGCATAACCTACGGTGGAAAAACATTCTAATTTTCAGACCCCAATGAAGCAAAAAAGAGAGTGGACAAGATTGCAGCCCGATTTCAATCGGCAATACCAGATTCTAGAGAGGAGGGACTCTACTCAGAATCAGATACCTAGGGCATCACTCCGAATTCTTGCTTTCTGTTTCAATCTGGCTGACTTCTGTGCATTTGGAGCTGGACTTATTTAAGTTTAATCCTTTGGACCTTTTCACTAGCTAAAATAGTGGGACTGATATACAGAAATACTATATGAGCCTGAAGCTTATAAGGGCCTCGCCATTGTTGTTGCATGATAACCTCTCTGTTTGTAACTTAAGGGAAGTCGTCGTCCCCTCCCCCCCCCCAAAATCCTTTTTAGGAACTAAGTTGATTTCTTAACGAGGGGGGGTAGTGGGAGGATTAATGTTGAGATTAAGGGCTAAAAGTCACATGCTTTTCTTGCTTCTAGTTGAAAATTGGAAATGGAACACACATCTCCTATGTGTTGTACATTTGGTTAAGTGGAAATAGTGACTATTGTTAGGTCACATTTGTCTTCTACTTTACACACATGCCTTAGTATTCCACAAGACATAGCTTGGTTGGCATATGTGTTAACAATTAGTATTAATTCCAAATGATGATTTCCCAGAATGTGGTATCAATTGTAAGAGATTGCTCTATCTGGGTGTTAACATGACTGTATATGCTATGTTCTATCCTGGATCAATTAATGTGCTTATTACTGCTTGTTCAGTGTTTTAAAGCTCAATAAAAAGAAAGATGATTAAAAAAAAAAAAAAATTGAGAACAG
Organism: Neoceratodus forsteri; assembly: GCA_016271365.2. NCBI lineage: Eukaryota > Metazoa > Chordata > Ceratodontiformes > Ceratodontidae > Neoceratodus > Neoceratodus forsteri. Next base: position 1,270,200,103 of record CM057450.1, on the reverse strand, counting down.
CTACTGGTTGGGGGGAGTGCAGTTAACCATTTCAACCGAGGAGAAAGACCTGGGGGTGCTGGTGACAGGGAACATGAAACACTCGGCACAGTACAGGAAGGGAGCTGCAAAGGTGAACAGAATGCTGGGATGCATTGCCAGGGAATCACCACTAGGAGGGAGGTAGTCATTATGGCCTTGTACAGGTCCCTTGTGAGGCTGCACTTGGAACACTGTGTGCAGTTCTGGTGCCCCTATTTGAAAAGGGACATCAAACTATTGGAGGAGATCCAGCATAGGGTGATGAAGATGATCCAGTGGATGGGGGACAAAACATATGAGCAGAGATTGAGGGAGCTCAACATGTACACCCTTGAGGATAGAAGGGAGAGAGGGGATATGATTAAGACATTCAAGTACCTAAAGTGCATAAACAGAGTTAACTCTGAGGGTTTACGTTAAAAGGGGGGAGGGACACCAGGGGACACAGTCTAAAATTGAAGGGAGGGAGGAAGGTTCAGGAGGGAGATGAGGAGGCACTATTTTATGGAGAAGGTGGTGGCAGGTTGGAATACACTGCCTGAAGAAGTGATATCATGGCGGACAGTGGGCAACTTCAACAGAGGGTGGGACAAGGACAAAGGGAGGGGTGTCAAAACTGTGGGGAAGAGAAGTCAGAGGTGAGGGGCACTAAATCAGAAGGGCAGGCAAGATGGGGGGGGCAGCTGCAGTTTAATAAACAGCATGCTGCACACTTGAGCAGACTAGACAGACCAAAAGGCCTGTATCTGCTGGTAATTTTGTATGTTTGTATATTCTAGGAAATCCATCAGATCTCACCTGGTGGCATCTTGCTCCTCAGTATGGAAGCCTGTGGCCGAAGACAGCTGCCTCATGACATTGACAAAAGCAGGGTCTTCTGGAGGAGACCTAGGAGTATGCTTGACAGAGTCCTCACTCACTGAGGAAGCTGTGGATCTGTCAGAGGAGGGAGGCTCTTCCTCCTCTTTGTCAGATAGGATGAGATCAGGATGGTACTTCTTCTCGACGTCGACCCATTCCAATTCCAGGTCCGATGACCGAGGTACCGATGACGGCCTCGGGAGGGAGCTATGGAGGTCAAGTGGTGTCGACAAATAATAGTGCAGGTGATACAGGCCTATACACGCCTAAATGGTGGACCAGAACCGTAGTGAATTTGGTCAAATTGTCGCTGAGGTCGACGACAGTGGATTGCTGCGTCGACGGAGTGGAGGTCAATGGCCCAGGAATGACGACCCGCCAGATGGGTCTTGAGAGTCTGAAGAGCCAACAGCCCAAGGACCTGGGGAAGCTTCAGGCCTCAACAGGAGTGCCGACAACAAGGGTCCCAATGACCCGGAGGTTGACGGCCAGCCGCCTTGCACATCAGGCGGAGGTGCTGTTGGTAGAGGTCTGGTAGGGATAGAGACCAGGACAGCAGGCTTAGGTGCCGCAGCTGACTGAGTAGCCACGGACAATAAGGAGGAGGCCATCGGGGAGCGTGACCACCGCTGGGTGGTCCCTGTCGTCAAGGCACAGGTCAGGAAGCATAGGGAAAACCCAGGAGCAGTTGTAAAATTCCACAAAACTGTTTTGTTGTAGTTGCAGTAACATAAAAATATATATATATATATATATATATATATATATATAAACTTGTTCATAACTATGTACAGAAGCAAAATCAAATCCTCCTTGTTAAAAAAATATATATATATATCCAATCTTACAGTAGCAGCTTAGTTGTCTTTACAAGTCTATTCAACCCCCACCTTTGCAAACATCCAGTTCCTTGCAAACATTCTGTTCTCGTCAATTTCGGGCAGGATCTGCTAAAACAGTGAGCTTCCTGAAGCCACTCCAGCCTTTGCAAAGGTTCATGCATTTTCATTCAAGTAGCCTCTAGTTTTCTACAGTCATCTCAAATTATAAATACATATACATTTCAACAGCAACACTGAACGTCTTTCAAACAAAAGAGATCCCAATATCAGCTCCATTTCCATACATTGATTCTCATATATTTTACATTAGCAGATCTAGATATGCAAGGGAGGAAAAACAGAAAGCAAGAGAAAAGTGAGAGGCAAAGAACTGTGAGACTGTTTGGGTTGAACAAGTCCGAAGTCTCACAGAAAAATTTGGTTGCGTAACCACACAGAGAAGAGAGAAGAGAGAAAAGGAAAGAATACAGATCCTTGCATTTAACTACTTTCTCCAAAACAAATGGGACAGGGTCCTGTTACACCCTGTCACAGTCCTGATCTCAGTCCTTTTTATGACATTTCCCTGAGAACCTGTCTCTGGCCTTAATGGCCTGAGAGCTCGATGACTCTGCCGGTGACTGGGAAGGAGGGACCCTAGAGGACCCCTGCCCAAAACTGGCTACCTGTTGCACCATGAGGAAGTTTCTGAGAGCCTTTTTACACCACCTGAGACTGGTTTGATTAAACTTTTGGCACAGCTCACATTCCGAGATGTCGTGGTCAGGCCCAAGACAGCAGACACAGAGTGAGTGTTTGTCTGAAGAGGTAATCTTTCCGCAGCGACAGTGACAGAAGAGAGCAGTCAAAGGATTAACTCTCGACATAAATGAGGCAAAGTAATCTCTTTAGAAAAAGAGGTTCTAAAAAGTTAAGTATAGATAAGTCGTAGATGAAAAACAGCACAAAACTGTGTTGGAGCTTCCGCAGAGACCCATGCAATCAAGTCAACAGCAGAAAAGAACTGAGGAGGGAGCTGGGCCATTCACGCCTTTATAGGGTTGGTGACTTTGGCAGACAACGTTGGCGTGGGCGGTCCCAGTTGTACTGCTGAAAATCTTCCGTGTGGATCCTGCTTCACCGACGAAGTTCCGTATGTGGGATCTGATGACTGAGAGACCCCTGAAGAAGATATACTGTTATGATAATTTCTTACGTAATTATGCTATCTTACTTCGGGGTATCTCTTGCAGCAAGCCACACTTATGGAACGAGCCCTAAGCACTTCTGTCAGAAGACAGCACAGTCTGGGCTGAAAAAACCTCAAGCTTAAGAAAGAAAGCCCTGGATGACAGCTAGGCCAAAGCCGATCCTACGCCTAGAGGCAATGTCAAGACTGTAGTGCTTGGTAAACATGTGGATAGTACTCCAAGAAGCAGCAGAACAGATCTCTGCAGGTGACACTTTCCTGAAACAGGCAACAGATGTGGCCATGCCTCTGGTGGAATGGCCACGAACAATGCCAGGAAGCTCCTTACCGTACTTCCTGTAGCAGTAAGTAATACAGCTGGCCAACCACTTGGACAGACACTGTTTAGAAACAGGAAGGCTCTCTTTCGCAAGGGTGAAATAAACAACTGAGAGGACTTTCTTCAGTCCTTTGTACAGTGTGTGCAGTAAGAACAGGTTACTCATCTTTAACAGTAGTTCTAGGAGTGGTATATGTTGTTCATCCACACTCTCTGACATGTCCCTTTCCCCTTTAAAACTTGCCGAAAGTCTTCAAGCTGGCTCCTCCCACCCACCCGGTGGTAAATACCTGCCCGCCCATGACACCAGATCTTAGCCCGCTGGAAGCAAGGTTGTGCGCCTAAAGCCGGAGGTCAGGGCAGGATGAACAACATATACCACTCCTAGAACTACTGTTACAAGTGAGTAACCTGTTCTTCTAGGAGCGTGATATGTTGTTCATCCACACTCTTGCAGACTCCAAGCAGTTCTCCGGGAGGAGGGAGGCAAGACGCACACCCCCTACTTGGGAAATAGAGATTGGAGAACCGAGGCCCCAAAACCAGCATCCCGGCGTGACTCAAGGTCGATGTGGTAGTGGGTAATGAAGGTGTTTGCTGACTTCCAGGTAGCAGCCCGACAGATTTCCTGGATAGGGATGTCCCTGGAAGCAGCCTCCGATGCAGCAGTATGGCGGGTAGAATGAGCTCTTGTCCTTCTGGGAGGTTCCTTGCCGCCAACTCATAGCACAGACTTATGCATGATGTAATCCATCTCGCAATGGTCCGTTTGGCTGCAGGTCTGCCAGAAGCGGCTTCAGTGTAGGTGACAAACAGCTGACGAACCTCTCCACGAATTTCCGCCGTCCTCTCCTTTTTTTTTAAACTTACTTTATTTATAATTTTTGCATTGCACACAGACAAAACATACATACATAGAGGTAGGGAACATAAATACAGGTATCACTTAGTTCACAAACTGATACCCATTTGGCTGGTTAAAAAAATAATAAATAACTTATAAGTGTTATAAATAATAGGAGAGTTATTATCAATAGAGAATGCACTACTGCATAAAAGAATTACATTTTACAATCATATTTCCTGTTTGGGGGACCTCTAAATTCTATTATGGAGTTTCTAATAACCCATATCATTCCCCACTCCAACAAAGGGTGGTGCAGGCAGGCACTCAGTTCCAAATAGTGATCTACTCAGCACTAAAAGGGTAATATTATATAAGGAGTTCAGGGCATTAGCCTCTGTAGACCAAATCACGGAATAAAATCTGGTCTCTCCTTGTCCATAAATAAGACCCACCTTCTCCAAAGTATCTCACATTGAGTGGTTCTCTTATTGAGCTTGGCTGTTATAGCTTCCATTCTATACATATTTATCATGATATCATGCTATAACGAAAGGGTAGGGTCCTGTTGGGAAAGGCAATTCTTTGTTATAGCCTTTTGTGCGGCCAAACAGGCTGTCCTTAAAAACTTACTTGTAGGGGCATCCCTGTACTTTTTTTGGTAACTCCAGAAAAAAATAAAGGCAAGGTGTTAGGAGTAGATCAGTATCTATAATAGCCTGTAATGCCTGCTGTAATTCCCCAAAGAAAGGAGCCATGGTTGGGCAACCCCACATTATGTAGGCCAGTGCTGCTGGGGCATATCCACAATTCCTCCAACAGGTCGAGGTGGCTTCCCTTTGGTATTTAATTTTATTGCTGGAGTTCGGAAAAATCTGAAGAAGATTTTCCATGAAAATTTCTGCCAGCTTACAGAAGATAAACCCCAGTGTATCTTGGACAAAGTCAAAGTCCATAACTCATCCGGAATCTGAGTATCCAGGTCTTTTTCCCACGCCCTCCTTACAGAAACAGTAGAGTCTCCCTTCCATGACTGCAGGGCTTTATAAAGAACAGAGATAATATGAGTTGTAGGAGGTTTCCCTTCCATGGCCATCCTAAAAAGATTAGCAATTAGTGGTGGAGAAGGATTTCCATCTTTTAATCGGGCTTGAATAGATCTGATAAGATTTCTAACTTGAAAGTATCTAAATATGTCTCGCCAGGGTATATCAAATTTGGTAACCAGTGTTTGAAATGACTATTTCATTCCCTTAAAGGAAATGCCATATCAAATGCAGTTTTTTTCCCTCCCAGTTCCTAAAACCTGAGTCCCACCTTGCAGGGGTAAATGAATCCATATAAGGAACAGACCAGAGGAGATGTCTCCAACCCTTTGGCCCCTTATCCGAGAGAATCCTAAGCCATATGCCAAAGTAGGAATTGTATAGGGAGTTCCCTCCAAGTGTGAGCATGGCTTTATCCTCTGCCCAAGGAGAGTTTTGTTTAAGTTTGTAAGAGTTTCCTCCTTTAGTTCCAAAATTTTCCATTTACCCTGATATGAAGAGTCTAGCCAATAAAAGGCTGTGCGTAGCTGAGCAGCATAATGATATAATTTAAAACTGGGTAGGGATAACCCTCTCTCTCTCTTTGGAATCTGGAGGACTGAGAGTCGGACTCTTGGTCTCTGCTTACCCCATAAAAAACAGGAAACTCCCCTGTTGAGTAAATTAAAATATGAATCTGGAAGAGGCAAGGGGATGGTATGCACTAGATATTTAAATTTTGGGAGAAGCATCATCTTAACCGCCTCTACTCTCTGTGTTAAGATGATAGGAACTGGTGCCCATCTATCTAATTCCATCTTCATTTTAGTTAGCATCGGGGTAAAATTAAGGGGGTAAAGTTGGTCAGATCGGGAGCTTAAAAGAACCTCTAAGTATTTTATACAAAATAAATCCCATCTGAAGGGATAAGTCTGCCGGATCCTCTCAGAGGGTTCATACTGGAGTTGTAAAACCTAAGTCTTAGCTTTATTTATTTGATATCCTGACACGCAACCAAACTCTGCTAAGCAGGCCCATAAAGATGTTAGAGACTATTCTGGGTTTTTAAGCTAAATTAGCAGGTCATCCGCATATAAGGCTAGTTTGTGCACCTCTCCACCCCATTCCCAACCCTGTATTGTTTCTGACTGTCTTACTGCCTGAGCCAGAGGCTCAAGATATAAAACAAAAAGAAGAGGGGAGAGGGGGCATCCCTGCCTGGTACTGCATTCTAGGGGTATTGGTGGTGATATTCTCTCGTTTACTTTTACATATGCTTTGGGACTAGAATATATATTATTTATAATTTTAATGAAGGATTCTGAGAAGCCAAACCCATTCAGGGTCGAACCCAAAAATTTCCATGCCACCCGGTCGAAGGCCTTCTCCGTGTCCAGGCTTAAAAGCAGAAAGGAAGACCCCGACCGGGCAGCATGGTGTAATATACGTAAACTTCTTTTAATATTGTCTTGGGTCTGCCTACCTGGGACAAAACCTGTCTGGTCGCAATCAATTAGATCAGGGAGCACCGTCTCCAATCGTTTCCCCAATACTGATGCATATAGTTTATAGTCAACATTGAGGACAGACATAGGACGAAAGGATTTATAATATGTGATATCCCTGCCTGGTTTAGGTATGCTTGAAATTACCGCATAATTCCAGGTATCCGGAAATGTTTCTCCCGATTGTGCTGTTATACATGCCTCTAATAAAGAGGGTTTAAGTTCTTTTTTAAAAAACCTATAAAATTCCGAGGTGTATCCATCCGGTCCTGGAGACTTGTTTGTTTTTAAGTTTTTAATTGCGGTATCCAATTCTGATGAGGTCATGGGAGCATCTATGAAATCCCTTAGGTCCTGTGTCAACTTTGGAAGTTTAAGTTTCGCCAGATATGTCTCTATTTGTGAAGCATTTGGGGTGTGTTCCAGGGTGTAGAGAGTCTGATAAAACTCTCGGAAACTAGTTAATATCTTTTCTGGAGATCTAACCAGTCGACCAGATTTATGGTCCTGAATTTGGGTAATGGTAGTCTAGCAAATGAGTTGCCCTAGGCCCATTTTCATAGTACCTCTGACGTAGACGCTGCAGCGCCTGCTCTGTCTTAATCTCTAACACTTTTTGGATCTGTTGTCTGGTTGCCTGCAGATTAGCCTGAACTGAGGTATCTCCGCTGGCATGCTGGCTCTGTAAATCTTGCAGTTGTTTCTGGAGGTTATCTAGCTGCTGGGTTTGCTTGTGTTTAAAACGGGCCGCATACTTGATGCAATCCCCCCTGAAGACTGTCTTTATGGTGTCCCATAAAGTGGTTCTAGAAATGTCAGGTGAGTCGTTTTCCTGTATTATTTGTGCTATTCGTGTTTTGGCCATGGTTGTGAACTCCTCCAAGTTCAACAAGAAATTATTAAACTTCCAAAGAGTTTGGCCCCTAGCCATATTCCAATTCACCTTCAAAAGCAGTTGAGAGTGATCGGAAAGGGCTGATGGCATCTGCTGACAGTCCATCACCTGACCTTGATGCTCTCCAGATATAAAAAAAATAATCAATTCATGCATAGGAGCCATGGGGTAAGAGTAGTGTGTATACTCTCTCCTACCTGGATTCTGCATTTTCCATGCATCTACCCAAAAGGTCATTTTCAGATGTTCCCTGATCGCTTTACAGGCTGGGTTTTGCCTAAATGTCACACCTCTGGAAGTATCTAAATGTTCCCAAAGTTTGTTACAATCTCCCCCCAGGATTAACATCCCTATTTGAAGATCAGTAACTTTTTGCAGTAGGGACCAGACAACCTCTTTTGTGGAGCCTGGTGGGAGGTATAGTGATGCCAAGGTGATAGGGGAACCCTCCAGATTACCAGTCAGAACAGCCAATCGGCCTTCGGGGTCAGCATATGACGATATTGATTGAAACTGTGTCCCACGTGCGACCAAAATCGCTGTTCCCCTTCTCTTCCCCATAGAATGCAGAAACTACTTGGCTAAATCCAAATTTCCCCAGTTTCTGGTGCTCAGCCCTTGCAAGATGGGTTTCCTGTAGTAGGACGAAAGATGGCTTTTGCCTCTTAATGGCTGACAAGACTTTATGTCTTTTTACCGGATTATTCAGCCCATTAATATTATGGGAAATAATTTTTATACTCATCTTATCAGCCATCTAGATTATTGGGGAGATATATTCATATTGTATTACTCGGACCCTGCCTAATCCTACTTCACTTCTATAATCTCTCTGGTATTTTGACCTCCTCTTTCCCTTATTGTTCCAAATATTCCAATTATAGTTCAGAAATCTGTATTCTTCCTGATGTTGCTACAGGATGCAATGCCAGATAAGTTTCATAATGCAAGTGAAAAGGTATAACCAAACAAAACCACAACAACATCTATAACATATAATAACCAACTTTCCCTGGGTGGGCGCTAACAGGACATGCCTCGTTCCAGGTAACAAACTATGTGCAAGGTGACCCCCAAGGTAGGGGAACATCATATTGTGTTCCCTAGTCCCCAGAACAAACAAGTATCGGGGAGGAGCAGAAGGGGACAAATTAATGGCTTGTTCCTCCTTGACCCTTAAATAAACGGGTCTTGACCAGGTGGAGTGGCCTATCGTCACTAGTGGCACACCTCCAGTATAATGCATTTTGGAAGTGCTCCTTTTGTAAAAAACTAGGGAGAGGTGGATTAAAATCACTGCTATAAAGACAGCCGAATTAAACCATGGCTGCATCGCTCGTAGCTGCATTTCCTAAGAAAGAAAGAAAAGGAGCATTATCCCCCCCCCCCCCGCAATTGTATACTAATTAAGACCATAAAACCCGAACTTATTGGTTGTATCCTGCTCAGACTGCCCCCTCTAGTGACCCAGCAGTGTAAGCTCTGCATGTGCTTATTCGTGAATACAGAGGGTGATGTTAATCCACCAAGCTGGTATTCAATTGTGCTCTCTAAAATGTCAGGGCCAGAAATGAGGAAAAATAAGAAATAGCAAGCAGGAGAGTCAGAATGTCTATGTCATAACTCTTTCTCTGAGTACTTAAAGTATTGCTGCATACGAGTTCCCACCATCCTCTCCTTATAATAGGAGAAAGCACGTCTCAGGTCCAGAGTATGGAGCTTGTACTCGGCGTCCGAGGTGTACTTAGGGTAGTATACCGGCAGAGTCAACACCTGGTTAAGGTGAAACTCTAAAACCACCTTTGGAAGGAATTTCGGGTGGGAGCGCAGGACAACTTTGTCCCTGTGGAAGACCAGATAAGGGAGTCCACCAAAGTGCCTGAGCTCCCATGTCCTTCTGGCTGATGTGATAGCCACCAGGAAGGCCGTCTTCCACGACAAGTGTGAGAGCTCACACTTGTGCATGGGTTCGAATGGCTTGCCTATGAGCTTTGCCAAAACCAGCAAGGGTGGAGGTTCACGCACTGGAGGGGATATGTGATCCAGGCCTTTGAAAAAGCGTCCGACCACTGTCTCCTGTGCCAATGGCGGCTGACCAGCCCGCACCCGGTAAGCAGAAATGGCTGCCAGGTGCACCCGAAGGGTCGATGACCGCAGACCCCCTTTGGAGAGAGACCAAAGGTAGTCTAGAATGTTAGCCACAGAGCAGGATAAGGGGTCCAGACTCTTACCCTGACACCAAATGGAAAACCTTTTCTATTTGAAGGCACAACATTTCCTGGTCGATTCCATACGAGATGCCTCCACCACGGTGTAGATATCCTCGGAAAGACCCAGAGCCTGGAACTCTAGCCGCTCAGGTACCAGGCTGTAAGGTGCAGGTATTGAAGGTCCGGATGGAATACCTTCCCTTAGTTCGGTGATATCAGGTCCAGGCATGTACAAAGCTGCTCTGGGGCCCTGCAGCGGAGGCTGAGGAGATCTGGATACCATAACTGGCGGGGCCAATCTGGGGCTACCAGGATCACCTTCGCCTTGTCCCTCCTCACCTTGAGTAACACCTTGTGGATCAAGGGAAATGGAGGAAAGGCGTAGAGGAGGCCTGGGGTCCACGGCCTTGAGAAGGCATCCCCCTGCAGTGAGCCCTGCTGAGGAGGGTGGGCATGGTACAGCCTCAGCTTGGTGTTTTCCCTGGAGGCAAATAGGTCCACCAACGGTTTGCCCCAACGGGAGAACAGACTGTAAGCTACCTCTGGATGGAGAGACCATTCATGGGACGTCTGGTCTATGCGGCTGAGAGCATCCTCCAGTTGGTTTGAGATTCCTGCCACATGGATGGCTAGGAGATCCGCCTCCAAGCTGTTTACGAGGGTCCAGATGCGGAGCGCCTCCTTGCACAGCAGAAGGGAGCGTGTGCCGCCCTGTTTGTTGAGGTAGTACATGGTCGTGGTATTGTCCGTCTGGACTTGAACCACTTGACCCCGGAGCTGAGGAACGGAAGCTGACAGTGCCCGTCTGACTGCTCTGAGCTCCAACAGGTTGATGTGGCATCGGGACTCCTCGGGGGGTCAAGAACCCGTGGGCCCTGCTGTCCCCCACGTGGGCTCCCCAGCCCATTAGAGAGGTATCGGTCATCAGGATGACCGTCGGCTTGGGACGGACAAACAGGATTCCTTCCTGCAACCGTTCTGGGGAGGTCCACCATTGGAGGGCGCCCCACATCTTCTGGGTTACAGTGATCAGCTGGTCAAAATGACCAAGGCACTAAGAACACTGGGCGGCCAGCTCCCATTGGAAGGGGTGCATGTGCCACCTGGCCCAACAGACCACTGAGGTGCATGCCGCCATGTAACCCAGAAGGCACAGAAGGTCCCGGGCAGGGCGCAAGTGCCCAACCAGAAATGATCGAGCAAAGGAGGAGAGAACCTCCGGCCTGTCCGCCAGGAGCCGAGCTCTGGCTTGACGAGAGTCGAGCTCTGCCCCGATGAAGCCCATCACCTGAGAGGGCATGAGTTCCGACTTGGCCTCGTTGATCAGGAGGCCGAGCTGGGAGCAGGTTCGGAGGGCCACATCCATGGACCTCTCTACCTCCTGAAGGGAAGAACCCGCCAAGACTCAGTCGTCAAGATAAGGGTATATCCAAACTCCTCGACACCAAAGATGGGCTGCCACCACTGCAATGCACTTGGTGAAGACCCGTGGGGCCGATGACAGGCCGAACGGCATGGCTCAGAACTCGTACAGGGTCCCCTCGACCCTGAAGCAGAGGAACCGCTGATGGGACGGACGGATTGGGACGTGAAAGAACGCGTCCTGTAGATCCAGTTAACAGAACCACATGTTTCGCTCCAGGGATGGTATGATCTGGTTCAGGGTTACCATCCGGAAGGTGCGAGACCTGAGATATTGATTTAGGTCGTGGAGATCTAGGATGGGGCGCCAACCCCCCGTCCGCTTGGGCACCAGGAATTACCTGGAGACGAAGCCTGGGTCTGTAGGAGGATCCGGCGCTGGAGCTACTGCCTCCTTGTGGAGGAGCTGAGCAATGTTGTTTCAAAGAGCCGACTGACTGCAAACTGAGATCCTTTCCTCCCAAGGGGCGCGGGCTCGGCTGGGAGGGTACTGCTCGAATTCCAGAGGCAGTCCCTGGCCGACCACTTCTAGAACCCATCTGTCCGAAGTGATACCGGACCAGGCGGAAAAAAGTGGTGGAGCTGGCCCCCACAGGAGGACCCAGAGCTAGCGTGACTGGTGTAGGGGTGGCAACCCCCAACCCGTCACTGAGCAGACTTAGAGGAGGAGCTCCTGGACCAGCACCTCGGCCTCCTTTATGGGGCTGTTGAGGACCCTGCTTGGGCCTGGGGTGCCAAGCTTGAGCCTGCTGTTGCTGCTGTCCTTCTTGACAGGAGGCTGCCTAACCGCAGGGGAAGAGTGCCGAAAAGGCATCTTCTTGTGCTTCTGCTGGTTCTTGCCCGAAGAACCCTTCGCAGAGGTAGCGTCCAAGGTGGCACTGAACTGCTCTAGGCGCTGAAGGTGACCAGCCACTCCTGGACCGAAGAGGTTGGTGCCTAGGAAGGGCACATCAGCTAACTTGTGCTGGGTATCTGCCGGGAAGGAGGATAGACTCAGCCAAGCCTTGCAGCGAGTGGCCACTGCGGCTGCTAAGGAGCGGGCACAGGAATCTCCAATATCCAGGGCCGTCTGGAGCTGCTGTTTTGCAACAGCACAGCTCTGATCACGGACTTGTTTCATAGTGGTCTGCATGTCTGCCGGGAGATGAGGGAGGACTTCATTTAATGCCCTCAGGAGGGCATGAGAGAAGTGTGCCATGGTAACAGCCGAGCTGGCCTGACGAAGGCCTAAGGAAGAGGCCGGATAGACCTTCCAGGCAGAATGGTTGATATTCTTGGACTCCTTGTCCTGGGGGTGGTCGTTGTCGGCTGAGCTGCCAGTGCGTCTGAAAACAGAAGCAGTCACAAGACTTTCGGCAGAGGGATGTTCTGTGAACCCCGCCAAGGACCCCATGGGCACCATATACTTGCGGGCCATGTGGGAAGACGGAGCTGGGCAGGAAGCAGGACACTGCCAAAGCTCAAGGGCCAGGCCAACAATGGCTGAGGCCACTGGAAAGGCCTCTGTCGGGGTATCCCCCCATTTGAGGATATCCGTAATGGGGTACTCTGCCTTTTTCTGGATAGGCTCCAGGGGCATTCCGGTAGATTCAGAGATCAGGCAGAGGATGCCCTGAAAAGAGGAAGGACCTTCCTCCAAACCTGCCACTGATGACTCATCATCCCCAGGATGCGAGTGCAAACCAGTGTCATCTGAGTCCGTGGAGTCGGGATATAATGGTCTCCCGCATATGTCTCCCTCGATGCGCCAAGGGTGATCGGGGACAACCGTGATAGACAGACGTCAGGGAAGTCCGGTGTCTGGACGGTCCTCTTTCGAGGGAGCCCCCCCATTGGGCTGCTTAGGTGGTGGCTCCATCAAAATCAGTGAAGACACCGTAATAGGCCGAGCCGGGATACGGGCTGGCCCCATGGGCAGTGGAACCAAAGCCTTCGGTTCCAGAGGGGTCAGCGTCGGCCTGGGAGGCGGGAGCCAAGTGATGGCCGGTGTTGCCGGTGGAGACAGCTTCTGACCGGTCAAAAACAGCCATTGTCACATGAGATCCTCATAATGTTGGAGTCTCCATCGAAGTCTCTCCTCGTCCGAGGAGGATGAGGATCAGAGGCGGTGCCTCTTTTTTTGAATGCACCCGAAGGTAGTGAGAAAGGAAAGGACCAGAGTCCTTTCTAAGGAATCATCGACAAGAGTCAGCGATAAAGGCTCGATCGGGTAGAGTGTACTCTCGGCCAGTTCGGACATTACCTCGGTCTCGGTGCCTTGGCCCGACGGAAGGTCTGTAAAGCCGGCGGCTGAGGATGCAATCTCGACCGAGGTTGAGACCGCGTGTTCCTGGGACTCTGACCTCTCTCGGTCCCAGGAGCGTCTTCTTCTGGATGAAGATGACTTAGGGTCCTTATCCCTCTTCCGAGGGCGGGAGGAGTGCGAGCCCGTGAGCGCCTCACCCCTGGTGGGAAGAGACTGGCACAACTCCCTAAAGGAGCCTGTGAAAGTCGAGCCAAGGTTGAGTGGAACAAAGAAGCTTCGAGTGGCCAAAGCTTGAGCCGCTTCCACCTCAATGCCCTCATCTGCTCCAACTGCTCGGCGGATCCCGCGGCCGTGAAAACAGCCCACCTTACCTCTTTAGATTTCACCAGCGGGTTCCTTTTCTCCGGTCTCCCCAGTTTAAGGCGCGCCTTGCGGTCGTCCAGAACATTGGGATGGAAGGCCAAATAAAATGTGCACGACGAGGTGTCATGTCCGATGCTGAGGCAGTACACGCATGTTAGGTGGGGATCGGTGCGTGACATCTTCTGGCCACAGGTACACCGTTGAAATCCAGGGGACGATTTTGTCCTCCATATCCGAATCGGAATCAATAACTCTAGCAAGTTTAATAGCAAGTTGCGGTAAAACTGACGTTGTGAAGCCAGGGCCTACGAAATACTAGAGTAGCACGAGGGACCTGTATCTTCCAGCAGAAAGGAAGATCTGGCGTCATGGGGTGGAGCTGAGGTATTTACCACCCGGGTGGGTGGGAGGAGCCAGCTTGAAGACTTCCGGCAAGTTTTAAAGGGGAAAGGGACATGCCAGAGAGTGTGGATGAACAACATATCCACGCTCCTAGAATGTAAAATTCAATGCACATCTAACGTGTGCAGCAATGCTTCCCCTGGGTTGGCATGCTCCACAAAAATAAACAGGAAGGTGGATGGACTGATTTAGAGTAAACTCTGACACCACCTTAGGAAGGGATGTAGGGTTAGTACGCAAAGACATCATGTCTTCATGGAGAACCGAATAAGGCTGCTCACGCATGAGCCACCGAATAAGGCTGCTCACGCATGAGCACATGCAGCTCTGAAATTCTTCCAGCAGAAATAATAGCAACTAAAAACAACGCTTTCCATGACAGAAAGTGTAGCTCACATGTCACGGTCAGCTCAAAAGGAGCCAAATTAAGTTTTTCTCAAACAAAATTCATGTCCCAAGGTGGGAATGGATTGTGGACATGAGGCTTCAGGTGAAGAATGCCTCTTAAAAAAGTGCGGGACACCTCCAATTATGCCACTGTACGGCCATCAACAGGCACACGGAAGGCAGAGATAGCAGACATGAGCACCTTAAGAGAGGAGTATTTCATGCCGGAGCCTGAAAGGGACAGCAAGTACTCCAGAATCTGATTCACTGGACAAGTGAAAGGATCCAGCTGACGTGCTGCAGTCCATAGTGCAAAGTGTTTCCACTTCATAGAATATGAGGCATTAATGAACGGCTTCCTAGCCACCACCAGGACATTAGCCACTTTGGGTGACACCCCGAACCTAGCCATGACTATGTCCTCAGGAGACAGGCGTGAAGATGCAGGGATTAGAGGTCCATATGGACTACAGTGCCCCAGTTCTGGGAGAGCAGGCCAGTGCACAGAGGAAGAGGTACTGGAGGTTCCACTGTCAGCTGCTGAGGTAAAGGGAATCACACCTGATGAGGCCATAAGGGGACGATGAGAATCATCATGGCCCCTTCCATCTGGAGCTTGATAAGAGCCCTCTGAAGCAGGGGGAAGGGAGGAAATGGGTGCAGAAACCTCCCTTTCCAAGAGAGGGACAAAGTCTCTTGTCAGAAAACTTCAGGCCCTGGACTGAACAAGCAAAAATGCAGCAGTTTTATGTTCAGTGTGGATGCAAAACGGTCCAACTCTGGACAGCCCCACTTGTCGAACAGGTCTTCTACTAGTGGGGTTGGCAACTCCCACTCGTGTGCCTTTGACTGTGACTGGCTTAGGGTGTCTGCCGGGACCTTTTGGATGCCTGGAATATGGATGGCCGACAGCTCAAGACCATAATCCTGAGTCCAATAGCAGACTCTCACTGCTTCCTGGCAGAGAGGGTACGAGCGAGTGGCCCACTACTTGTTGATGTAATGGACTACACTGATGTTGTCTGTCTACACTAGCAGAAGACCCAGGGATAGCTGAGTCTGGAAGACCTGAAAAGAATGGCCCACATTGCCAGGACATAAATGTGAGAGAGGATTCCAGATGGGACCAGGTCCCTTGTTTTTGGTGGGGCCCTAGATGAGCTCCCCACCCTAAACCCAAAGCATCAGTCATGACGATTTGCTGAGGGGAAGGAATGAGGAAAGTAGCCCCTCTTAACAAGTTGCTGGGCTCCATCCACCAAAGTAGAACTGTTTTCACTAAAGGGGAGACCAGGACCGGCTGTTCCAGGTCATCAGAACGCTGGTCCTATTGGACACTCAGTGTCCACTGGGGAATCCTCATGTGCAGTCTGGCCAGAGGCAGTGTGACTACAGCCACAGCCATAAGGCCTAAGAGCTGAAGGAAAGTTCTGGGGGAGACACAGCAGCTGCTGTACAGCAGGTGGGCTTATGCTATCAGGCGAACTGCCCGGTCCTGTGGCAGGAAGACCATGCCCTGAAAAGTATCCAGGACTGCCCCGATGTACTGAAGGAGCTGACAGGGGGTCAGAACTGACTTGGGAAGGTTGATCATGATAGCCAGATCCTGGAATAGGCGGGTGGTATGTTCCAGAGTCTGTAAAAGGCACTCCCTGGACACAGCTATGAGAAGCAAATCATCCAGGTAGGGGAAGACACAGAGACCCTCCCACCCGAGGGAAGTTGCTACCACTGCCAAGCACTTCGTAAACACTCGAGGGGCTGAAGACAATCCAAAGGGCAAGGCCCAGAACTGGAAATGCACCCCCTGAAAACAAAACCTAAGGTGCTGTCTGTGGGAGACATGTACCTGGATATGCAGGTAGGCATCCTTCATGTCGAAGGAGCTAATCCAGTCTCCCTGGAGCAGGAGGGGCAGCAGACCCTGTAGTGTCACCATCTAGAATTGTTTACACTGAATGAACAGATTTAGCTCATGGAGATCTAGCATGGGCCTGAGATCTCCAGTGCACTTGGTCACTAGGAAGAAGTGAGAGTAGAACCCTCTGCCCTGTTGTGTCTCTGGGACAGGTTCTACGGCCCTTTTTGGCAGCAGGGAGTGAATGTCCTCCCAGAGCTTTAGAATGTGGTCTGGAGGGTAAGAGGACAAAAGTGGGTGTTTCTCTGGAGGCCACTCCAGAAGTTCCAGGGTGCGGCCACTTTCAATGATCTGCAGTACCCAGTCATCTCTGGTGATCTCTCTCCACTTGTCCAGGTGCCAGGAGAAACTACCCCCCCCCCCGACAACCACCTCCTGGCTTTGTTTTTGTGTGTGTGGGGGGGTTGGGTAAGGAGTCAGGCTGAACCATCAGGGGTGGCTAGGGCCACAACTCCTTCTCTGTTTTTTTTTTTTCTTGTGGTGGGGGAAGGGCTGGGCATGGCCGGGGTCGCCCGGTGCTTACCCTGAGGCTTCCTACAGGGCTTGAGTCCAGAGTAGAGCTACGAAAGGGCACCCCACTGACCACCTTTTTGGTTGGTGTGGTACATGAAGTGGACCGAACATAGGGTGCAGTCAGAGGATTGCAGTTGAAGCAATATGTCTTGCACATCAGCATCGAACAACTTATAGCCCTTATAAGGGGCATTCAGGATAGATAATTGGACATCCTGGACAAAGCCGGACACCTTCAACCACGAGTATTATTGTAGGCAAATGCCCGCCGTGGCAGCCCTGGTCAAGACATCAATGGCATCATAGGCAGCTCTAAGGAGGTAGGTGCCGACATCTGACCCAGCTTTAAGAGACTGCTACATCTGCTGTTTTAGTGGGTCCTCTCTGAGGGCCCTGGCAGATTCAAGGGCCTAGACCCAGAGCTCGTTTTGGTACCGGACAATATGGGAAATGTAATTTAACACTCTGACAGTCAGAGTGGCAGAGGCAAAAGTTCTCTTGCCAATGTGATTCAGCCTCTGGGACTCCTTATCCGGGGGCAAGGAACTAAGGTGTTTGGGTCTCTTGGTGCGGTTGTGGGCGGCACTGATGACCACCGAATTTGCTTGAGGGTGATCAGCGAGGAAGGGCCATCCTGCTTGAGCCTGATGTAACTTGTCTGCCTTCCTGAGAATGGCGGGTATCACGTTGGGCTGATAACAGGCGGCCATGGTGGCATCCTCAAAATCTCAATTAAGGAAGGGTTGACCAAAAGAGGGGCATCTGGCAGCCTTAAATAAGTGGCCAGTCGATGTCTAGCAGGACCTTGCTCCTCAGTGTTGAAGCTCATGGCCAACTGCAACCTCTCATAACTGAGACAAAACAGAGGTCATCGGGGGTGGGGAAGCGACAGCGGGATATGCCTCGGGGTCTCCTCGCCATCAGACAAGACCGTAAAGGAGTAGTAGAAAGGGGCAGCACCCTCATTGGGGGGAATGGGGTCCAGACAACACCCATCCTTGTTCCCGTGAGTCGGGGCGGGGGGCAAAGGCTCAGGGGCTGGGGCGTGGCCCTGCTGGAGGAGCAGGGGGCGCTGTCGGGACACGCCTTTTTGGGGTGGGGCCAGCTTAGCCTGCATAAAGAATCATAAGGCAATACGCATGGAATGGAGGTCCACCAATACTGGCAAACACATCGGCGTCAGCTGAGGAAACACCAAGGTTAGCGTCGGGTTTGGCACCAGGGAGGGTGGCCGCACAGGCTGGGGCCCTGCGGGGAAGATTCTTGGCAGTGGTCAGCGTCTGGGAGGACGACAGCGGCCCAGGATCGGGTCTGGGTGACTCTAGAGAAGGGAGAGGCTCCGGGCCCAAGACAACAGCCAACGACGCAGACTAGGTCGGCGGTGGAGGATTAGACTGTGTCCCAGCGACTGCCAATACTGAGACCGTCGACGAGCCAGCTGAGCCACCTGACTGAGTGCCGGCTGAAAATAAGGGCCTGAACAGTTGGTGGGGAGCCAGAGCCCCTGGAACCAATGCCCACCACTGAAAGGTTGGTGGGGGGAGCTGCCAAGGGTAGCCCTGTGGGGGAAAAGGGTGTGCAAAGGCAGAGGGAGCCACTCCCAACAAGGACGACCCCACTGCGGTTGATGCACGGAGCAGCAACCAGGATTGAGACGAGGAGGACCAGGATTTTTCCTTGAGATGGTCCATGCCCCGATGCTTATACTTCCTCGAAGCCTTGTCCTGGGCCTTGGAAGGCTGTGAGCCCAAGGATGTCGCAGAAGAAGCAGAGGAACTTCGAGCCTGAAACTCCTTCACTATCTGGGTGACCTTCTGCTTCACCAGAAAAGTTTCAAGGCATCTGCACTCGGCATTTCCTGGTGACCTGGTTGAAGCCAAAGCAGACTACGCAAGCCTGGGTGTCACGTTCTGGGCCTAGGCAGCAGACACAGGCCTCGTGGTCATCCTTCTCAGGGATCTTCTGCCTGCAGGCACACTTTTTGAAGATGTTCCCAGAGATGGAAATTGGCATAAACGGACAGGAAAAATCACTTTATTGCTAGAGTTTGTTTATTGTTTTATACTGAAAGGCCAGTGAGCATAAATGCCCTTTTTCACTGGCGTCCAGTCACAATATGAAAAACATTACAGATACAACTCATTAATCAATCAACAAAAAAATATACAATCAGTTAAAACATTTACATTCAGTTTTTGACAATAAAAACTTCTTAAGAGAAGCATTAAATGCAGGTATACTGGGGCTACAGATAACACACTAGGGAGAGAAATATAAAAAATAGAAGTTCGACGTAGAAATGTGGCAAAATAGCGGTGGACTGAAGCTGGTGGATCTCTGTGAAGTTCAGCGTGCGATGGTCAGCAGCGGGAAAAGAACTGAGGAGGACGGGGGGGGCTTACTTTTGTAGGATGGGCTGACATTGACGTATGATGTCAGAGTGGGTGGCACCCAGGTAGACTGCTAGCTAGAACAGTCCCTGTGTGGTCCTAGTGCCTGGTGGCTAAAGTTCCATAGGTGTGGTCTGCTGCAAGAGATACCCCCGAAGTCAGATACATGTTGCCTCAGATCCTGTAATCCACTGGTTACAAGGTATTCCCCAATCCTTTCCTTCAGTAGCGATTCCATTACTTTACCCACTACCGAAGTCAGGCTGACAGGTCTGTAATTTCCTGCCTCCTCCTCCTCCTCCTGTCCACTTTTGTGAAGTGGGACCACACCTGCCCTCCTCCTGTCCCCCGGAACCTCCACTGTTTCTAGTAACAGGTTGAACAGGGCTGTCAGAGGTGCAGTCAGCACCTCCTTGAGCTCCCTCAGTATCCTGGGGTACACCCTATCAGGTTCCATTGCCTTGTCTACTTTTAATTGTGTGAATTCCTTGAGGACTCTCTCCACTGTAAAAGTACTAGTGTCCACCTCCCTGCAATGCCGTTGTCCCTTACCTTATCTTTGGCCCGTCACCTACCCCTTCCTGCGTAAATACTGAACAAAAGAATCTGTTCAATATGTCTGTTTTTTTTTATTGGTCCTCTTCCACACAAACCCCTCCTTCCCCTTTTATCCTCACTTTTCCTCTTTTTACTTATGTATTTAAAGAATGTCTTATCCCCTTTTTTACTGACTTGGCAATATTCTCCTCCGTTTGTGACTCTGTGCTCCCAAGTGCTTTCCTGCTTCCTTTTGTCTCGCCTGGTAACTCTCCCTATCCTCCTCCTTCTGTGTCTTCTTGTACTTTCTAAATGCCAGTTTTTTTGCCCTTACTTTCCCTGTAACTTCTTTAGAGAACCATAGCAGTTTCTTTTTTTCTCTTGCCCTTGTTAACCTACCTGATCCAGAGATATGCTGCCTTTTCAATGCCTCCCTTTGTTTTTGCCCACAGTTCCTCAACTCCCCCCAGTTTCCCTATCCCTGCTATAGCGTCCCTGACGCATTCTCCCATTTTCTTAAAATCAGCCCTCATGAAGTCCTAGACCCTCGTCTTACTGTGGTTTGATTCTGGCCCAGTTCTTATACTGAACCACACCGTACAGTGATCACTGGTCCCCAGGTGGCCACCCACTGTGATGTGAGCAACACTGTCCCCATTTGTCAGTATCGGGTCGGCCCTCCTGAAGTCCTGGACCCTAATCTTACTATGGTTTGATTCTGGCCCAGTTCTTCTACTGAACCACACCACATGATGATCACTGGTCCCCAGGTGGCCACCCACTGTGACATCAGCAACACTGTCCCCATTTGTCAGACAATTGTACATGGAAAGTGTGATGGGGATTGCAAAAAATATAAAGCATATATCCAGGCCAGAATAAGAGAGATCAAAAACTCTAAAAATAGGAGCCTATTTAAGATCTTAAATCAAGAATGTAAACAATACCATCTTTTTTTAAAAGACAAAAAGATCAAGCACTTCCATTTACATTGGAACAAACTGCAGAGAGCCATGAAGGACAAAAACTGCAAAACCTTTTGGTCACTTGTGGCAAAAGGCACAGATAACCACAAAAAGACACTGACACATACATCCCAGAAGGACAATGGATAAGACATTTTACAGAGATATTGTTTGATCCAAATTTTTGTCCTAGTGCAACTTTTAACTACATTTTACAATAAGTGTATACAAGAGAACTATATTCCTGACTCCTGGACAGGAGCAGAAATTATTCTGATATATAAAAAAGGAAGTACCATTGACTCGGCTATGTATAGGCTGATCAGCCGACTAGATCTTAGCTCCAAAATACTTTCCAGAATATTACAAACTAAGACTTCAGATAGACCAAACCGGGGGACTGTGTCAGAACTGCATGCAGGATTCAGGAATAACTATTCAACTATAGATAACTGCTACATTCTGTCACATTTGATCGAAAAATATGCATACTTGCGGAAACAAAAATTGCATGTGTTTTTTGTAGACCTCTACTCGGCATTTGATACCACTGACAAGGCAATACTGTGGTCTATATGCTGCGCAGGGGTATGTATAGATCCCACCTTAGTGAGAGTAATTTACAGTTTATACAATAATATGTGAGCAAGGATTAGAATGGGCTCCAGTGGTGAACTGTCTAGAACATTTTTCATCAATAGAGGAGTTAGGCAGAGTTGTGTCCTTGCCCCTACCGTCTTTTTTTGTCTGTATATAGACAAAATGCTAAGAGAATTGGAAAGTCTAACTTCTGATTCCCCTAAAATTAAAGATTTTCTATGTCCCACATTGGCCTATGCCGATGATTTGATACTAATGGTGTTCTCTAAAAGTGGGCAATAAAAAAGACTGGATTTCTTGGAAGCCAAAACAAGAAATTTAAAATAAAATTTTGGTAAAACCCAAACAATGATTTTGGGGCTTAAGATGGCAAAAGGGCAATGGACAACTGGAAATCACAAACTAGAGATACATGAAAATTACGTACCTACCATAATTCTTGATCTTCTCTTGTATCTTCACCATTCATTACTGCTTGGGTTAGTGCCGGAGGTGCGCACCCGCTACGGGAGATTTATTTATTTTTTTTGGAGTCGGCTCCAACAGCGCCGCCCACAAGAGCAACGCACTGTGTCATGCGCGAGGGGCGGCCGTTAGGTGCCGCAGACTCCTCCTCCATCTCAGTTCTGGAAGCCGGAGAGGCGAAATAAAGGGTAAAGGAAAAAAAGGAGAGTGAGGCAAGAGAGCCAAAGGACAGAAAAAGGAAAGGATATAAACTGAAAAAGGAATAAGCAGGTAGAGGACAGATAGAAGAGAGAGAGTACCTACCCTAAGGGACCGCAGGGCCTCCCTTCTGGGGCGGCTCCAAGGGAGGAACAGATAAAGAGAAAAGGAAGAAGAAGAAGAAGAAAGGGAAGAAAAGAAGGGATGCTGAGAGGGGAGAACACTGCCCATAGACACATTGGTTGAGAGGTTTATAAGCTCGGAACCAAAAACGAGGGAGCAAGAATCCCTCCTGATAGGACTGAGAGAAGGTTCAACTGAACCGCTTGTATAGCTTGGACGCAAAGAGCAGATTCTCCAACTTCTCATCATCCCAACCCCCTACGCTCTAGGTGAGAGCTCACAGACTGCCCAGGCAGAAAATCTGTTCCGGAAGGAGAGCGCCCAACTATGAGGGGGATAAGCCCCTTAGCACCTTGTTAAGTGCTAACACCGAAGTGTGTGGGTAGGGGAAAAGCAGCTTTGTATGAAGGATAGAGTGGGAACTCAATCGGATTCCCTGAAGGCAAGGCAAGAAGAACAGCTCAAGGTTAAAGAAGTGCAGAAGCACCAACCAGAAGAAGCTGACAATATTGAATAATACCTGCCAGAGGAAACCTGAAAATTGGGGCCGAGCCATAGAGGGACGGTCTCTTCAGCTGTGAACTGAACAACGTGGCTAAGAAGCTAAGAGGTCACCCTTAGGGGCAATCAGAAAGAGTTCCCTCAGGATAGAATAAGTCCTACTCATTCCCCTTTACCGTGAGGAAAAAGGATCCGTCCAGAGAAGAACGGAAATCAGGATAGGGTTTTGTTTTTTTTGGCATAAAGGCCAAAAAGGAAGGGAGAGGAACAAGAAGAGAGGGGGAGACGCCGCAGTAGGAGGCCACTGAGGGGAAGGTGGGTGGGTAACAGTAATGAATGGTGAAGATACAAGAGAAGATTAAGAATTACAGTAGGTACATAATTTTCATATCTTCCCTTGTCAATCTTCACCATTCATTACTGCTTGGGTGAGTACCAAGCTCTCCCCCCCAAGGGGGAGATAATAGAAACCCTGAGGGAACAGGACCCCCCAGCCTCCTGCTGGTGGAGAACAGGAGGGGAAGACCCTGAGCTAATCAGATGAGAAGCCTATGGCGGAGGAGAGCTAAGAGGTGTTCCCCCGGGGACGGGGAGATGGAGAAAGCCCCTGCAGAAGCCTCCTAGCCCTGGAGGAAAAAAGATGGGTCCCCCGGAAAGTGGAGCAATCACTCTACGCCAGGCCAGGGGTGACAACTTTGACAGATGAAGCCATGCCGTCTGCCTAATACAGATCGTTGTCCCAGCAAGCCTGGAAGCCACCTCACTGGCGTCGTAAGATGCCCTTGCTTGGTGTCTTGCCAGCTCCAGGCCTACAGCAGAGAGGGCAATAGCTTGTCTGGATTGCTCCGTATCAGGCATTGATGCTAAGACTTGGGAGAGCATCGACCATAAATGTCTACTGTAGGCAGCATGGTGAGCCTGATGTGATGCAATGCATAACATCGCACGAGAGGAAGAGAACACTCTTCGCTCCCACCGGTCAAACTGTAGGGAATCTGAGTCCGGTGGACGGTCGTGTGCCAGGCGGCGCCCAGAGGGAGTTTCTAGGTATGCCAATCCCGAAGGCAGGTTGGGAAGAGTACCTAGAGACTCCAATGGGGCACAATACTTTCTTCTGCAGTCTGCCGGGGCTGGAGAAGGGGCAGCTGGCGACTGCCAGGAACGGATAGACACCTCCTGGAAGGGAATAGGCCAGGATAGTATCACCAAATGTTGGGCACTGAATTCACTGGGGAATTCACGCTTCTCCCGTTCAATATTGTCTCGCCTAACAAAAGAGATGCGAAGATCCCTCACCATCCTCGAAAGGAATCGCGGATATTCAGTGAAATCAGCATCGGAGGAGAGATGAGCAGTGGGTTCCTCTCCCTCCGAGGAGGGAGTCGAGGATGATGGAGAGCTCGAATGTCCAGAGGACTCCTGCGGTGGTGGGGATAGGCGAAACACCCGCTCATGCATATATCTAACGTAAGAGGGGAAGGCCGCCGCAGAGTCTCTGAACGTCTCCCAGGATAACAGGCCCGTAGGACCGACATGGCCTGGGAGAGAGGGGGGTGGCTGCAGAGGAATGGGAGAGGGACACCTATGGCAAGGCAACTGTCCTCTGCTGAGGCTCTGAAATCCGGAAAACGGAGCCCGAGCTGGCGAGATCCCAGACAACAAACCAGGTCGCAGAACAGAACCCTGAGGATGCGAGGCCTGGAACAGCCTAGTAGGGGATCCTCCCCTGGGACGAACCCGGGGCTCCATGGGTCCAGAAGGGCAGCCCACATCAACGCCACCAGAGGGGGCCCTGGAGCTCCAGAGGGAAAGTCGGGGCCCGGCGCTACGGCTCCTACCTGCACCCCGAGGGGTGGCAAGTGAAGATCGAGGCGCCTCAACCCGGCCTCTCAACCCCCGGACTTGGAGAACGCCTCCCTCCTCGACCCCAGCAACACCCCACCCCGAGGAGGTGCAGCAGCACCGGGATTGGCAGCTACCGCAACCCCCTCAGGAGGATAAGCCCCTTCCTCAGCTTCCACGCCATCCCCTCCAGGGAACCCAGACCACCCCCAGCCTGGGAGGCCTCAGGAGAGGACAGCATAGGAGACAGAGGAACAGGCGTGCTGGGCCGCCTAGCACCTCGTCTCACTGGAGACCCTGACTCCGAAGAGTCAGGGTACCAGGACGGGTCCACATCCGAATCATCCTCCTCTGAGGAGGAAAAGATCAGCTGTACCTCAATACTGGCTACCCCAGGGGTCTCCAGTGAAACGGCACTGCGAACAGCGCCGGTGCCAGCGGCGGCGCCGGACGCTCTCGGACCACCTGCAATGGCCAAACCCAGCCCTGACTCCCCAACAGCGCTGGTCAGACCCGCAGAACCGCCCTTGGTGCCGGGACCCAACTCGGCATCGCTAGGAGAGCCATCCGGGCCCACGGCGCCGCACGCGATGCCGAGAGCCAACATGGCACCGCGAACGGCGCCGCCTCGATCACCAGTGCCACGAGCGGCACCGGGATCCGAGGCGGCGCCGGAAGGCGGTGTTCGAGGGTCCACCGATGCCAGGCTCAGCAGACCTGGGCCTCGACACTGGGGGAGCCTGCACCTCCGAAGAGGTGACTGCCGAGACGGTGTCTCCACCATGGCCCCGGGAGGGACCCCAGTGTTCCTCCGACACCGTGAAAGAGGCCTCCTCTTCGGCAAGAGAGGATGAGGAGGCCTCCTCCTCTCCAGACCCTATAGGCCTGAGAGAGGAGATGGAGGAAGGGTCTAGAGACCTTACCTAGGAAGCCCTGGAGCGGCGCCGTCCCCCAAAAGTCAGCGGAGCCTTGCCGATCTTGAACGCATGGACTTCCAGGATGCGACGATCCATCGAGAAACAGGCATTGCACGCATCCATATTATGGTTGGGTCCCAGGAAGCGAAGGCAAACATCATGCCGGTCCGTGATGGAAAAATGCCGGCTATAGGAGCACCGACGCATAGGGACACGGCCCGCCTTAGACTTGCATTTTGGCCCTGAATATGACATGATGCAAAACAATTAAGGCAAAAAACAGAACAACTCTCGGCGTCGTCGAATGTAATAGAAAAAACAGAATGGTCTTACCAGTTGACGACGTCGAGAAAAAAACGGGATGAAGGAGAAGTCTGTGAAGACGGCGTCAACAATGACAGCTAGGCCTAGTGACGTACTATCTCGTCGGTACAGCCTCGATGGTGGGAGAAACAGAACTGAGATGGAGGAGGAGTCTCGCGGCACCTAACGGTCGACCCTGCGGCATGACCTAGAGCGTCACTTTTGGGGTGGCGCCGTTGAGCCGACTCCCAAAAAAAATTTCAGAAGGGAAAGCGCCTCCGGCACTAACCCAAGCAGTAATGAATGGTGAAGACTGATAAGGGAAGGTCAACTATTACACCTATTTGGGTATAACATTCACCTCTTCTGCCACTTAGGTCAAACATGTTAACAACCTTTGGATGGTATAAAAAAAGACCACACTGGGTCTTAAGTTCAATACCATGTAAGATGGACTCTCAGTTAGACCACTGATAGAGGATGTTAAAGCTAAGTTCCTTGCACTGCTAATGTACTGGGTTGAAATATGGAAAACAAAACAATGCTGAAAAATTACTGGTTCCCATTCATAAACTGTTAAGACCAACCTTGGGGGTGAGCCATTCCTGTCCCACAGTCTACATCTGAGCTGAACTTGGGGTGCCAAATATACATGCCATCATGGATACCAATGCGACAGGGTAGAATAAGACCCTGTCCCATTTGTTATGGAGAGGGGGTTTAAATGCAAGGATCTAATCTTTCCTTTTCTGATCTCTTCTCTGTCTGGTTGCGCAACCAAATTTTCCTATGAGACTTCGGACTTGATCAACCCAAACAGTCTCGCAATTATTTACCTCTCACTGTCTCTCAGTTTTCTCTTGCTCTGTTTTTCTCCCTTGCATATCTAGATCTCCTAATATAAAAATATGTGCAAATCATTGTATGAAAATGTAACTGATAATGGGATCACTTTTGTTAGAAAAATACATAGTATTACTGTTGACATGTATATATTTATAATTTAAGATGACTGTAAACTCTAGGGGTTACTTGAGTGCAAATGTTGAGCCTTTTGCAAAAGCTGTAGGGGCCTCAAGAAGCACACTGTTTTCTAGCAGCTCCTGAAACTTACAAGGACAGGATATTTGTTTAGAGTGGGGGTTGAAAGAACATATAAAAGAGCTAAGCTGAAATTGCAAGAAGACTGATTAGGAGAACAAGCATTTGTCAATGCCGAATGTTTGCTTGCTGGCACAGGCATTGGTAGTGTAGGAGTTACAGAGCTGCATAATAGGAATGGCAGTGACATGTTCAACTGAAGCCAACCCCACCACCCCGCAGAGACTGACAGGCATTGGGGTGTGTCTTTGGGTCGTCAGGCATAACGGCCACGCCATTTCACCACACCCTACCCTGCAGACACTGACAAGTGTCACAGTGTGCCTTGGGGTCTTTGGCCCTTATGCGCACCCCATTCCATCAGGAAATATGGTGAGATGGATGCGGTGTAGAAGAATGGGGTGAACTTTGGGGCAGAAGAGTCCAGGCATATCTCAATGCCTCTCACTGGCTGCAGGGTATGGAATGATATGGCATTATAGGCGAGAATCCCAAGTCATACCCGATGCCTGTCATTCTCTACAGGGTGGGGCGTTATGGTTGGAACCCCTGACGCCTCAGGCATTCAAGGTATTTTCACTCCAAATTTTCAACATGGTTTTGTGACCCCACCTCATGAACAGTGGCAATATCAGTTTGTTAGCGAAGCTGATTTTGCACAGGCGACTATGGCATTTAGCACCACAGGTGCAAAACACATTCGAACAGGGCGTGAAAATGACAGCTGTACTGTTCATGAGGAGGTGTAAAATGGCAATGTTGAAAATCTGCAGTGAAAATATTAAAAAACTGGTGAAGTCACGAGCGATAGAAACTGTGCAACGACATCCGTAATGTAATTAGTTTGGGGATTTTTACAGCAGATTGTCAACAGAGGCATTTTGGGACCTCCGAACATGAACAGTGTCACTGTGATTTTCTTTTTATCTGTCGAACAATGATTTACAGCGACCAGATCTCTAAAGCTGAAAGTGTGAAAACACATTTCTGCCATGTTGTAAAAATGACAGCTGTACAGTTCATAAGGAAGTGTGGAAAAATGCCACTGGTGAAAATCTGGACTGAAAAATATTACAAAGTCATGAACTTCCGGTGCGTGGAAACTGCGCAATGCTCACTGTAACACAGTCATTTTATGGACTTTTGTCACCAAATTTTCAACATAGCCATTTTAAGACCTCTGCTCATGAACAGTGTCACTGTGATTTTCTTACTCTGTCCCAAACACTGATTACTTTTACGGCCCTATATTGCTGCGCTATATGGAAACACATTTTGGCGACATGTGAAAATGACAGCTGTACTGCTCATAAGGAGGTGGTAAAAGGGTAATGCTGAAAATCTGAAGTGCAAATATTAAAAATTTGCAAACTTACGAGGGTACGTAGGAACTGCACAACGCACACTCGTGAAACAGTCATTTTTAGGAATATTTTCACCAAATTTTCAGCATAGCCATTTTAAGACCTCTGCTCATGAACAGTGTCACTGTGATTTTCTTAATGTGTCCCATGCATTGATTTCACACACCGACTGCGCCACTGCACGCTACATGTGCCGGAAGCGCAGTTTAGGCGAGATGTTAAAAATGACAGCTGTACTGCTCATAAGGAGGTGTGGCAAAATGGCAATGTTGAAAATCTGGAGTGCAAATATTAAAAATTGCAACTTACGAGAGCATGCGTGGGAACTGTCGCAACGCCGCTCAAAAACAGTCATTTTTAGGAATTTTCACAAATTTACAATATAAGCTTTTGAGAGCCCACCTTATGAACACTGGCACTGGCATTTCATTAATCAGTCCCAAAAGGTGATTTCATGCAGTGACTGCGAAATCACCCTTCGGGCCCGATTAACGCCATGACAGTTCAAGAATTCGTGAGGAGGGGTCCCAAAAACCCCATGTTGAAAATTTGGTGCCAAAATTCAAAAAAATGCCTGAGATATGCATTAAAGTAAAAAAAAAAACGATTTATTACATTATACAGCTTACCGGCATTTCCTCAGTTCATGTCGGCTTTGAAGAGTGTAGACGTGTTCTCGGTCCACGGAAGATCATCGCGCGGACTCCAGGGGTGGGGTGTGGGGTGTGGGAGGCAAGTGCGCAGTGGGTGGGATGGAAGGCCGAGGAGCGTTTTCTTGTTTACAGGTTTTTTAAAGGCGGCGGGACGTTGGCCACACTGGGGTGGGCTCCCAGTGTGGTGGCTTGAAGCTGTTTGGGGTGGGCCTGTTGCCGGCAGAGTTGGGCACCCCCATCGGCCATGGACTTGTGCCACGCTGGGACTGTGAAGGCTGTTTTTGGGGGAGGGGCCTGGAGCCGACGGGGTTGGGCACCCGTGTCGGCCCTACCGGTGTGCACGCTGGGGTGGGCTCCCAGCGTGGCACCTGGCTTTTTGGGGGCTTGGAGCCAGCGGGATTAGGCACCCCGTCAGCCATCCAGTATGTCCATGGGGGGCGCGTGAGCATGCAAAATGCATGCGTGTGGAGGGGGGAGCTCTGCTCACTGAAGCGGAGCTCTCCCTTTCAACTGTGTGCCACTGCATTTTCAACCGCTGTCATAGACAGCTGCAGCAGTGATTAGAACCAGGGGCCGCTCCTGCAAACACTGACTGAATTGGAAGATGGCTGCCACACCTCCGAAAACTCGGATGATGGCACTATTTTTTTTGCACACGCGTGCAAGCAAACATAAAAAGGACACAGACTGAAAGAAAAAATATATTTTATTTCTCCCCTGTACATAGTTGTTCTGAACAAGTTTTTTTTTTTTAAATATGTTAAGTAAATAAACATTTTTAGTCCATTATACAACTGCTCCTGGTTTTCTCTATGCTTCCTGACTTGTGCCTCGACAACAACCAGAAAGATAAACTACTGGTTAAAGATAACAAGGATGGCAAATGAAAGATTCCCCCGCAAATGTCTTTGGGGAAAAAAGGAATTGGGTGGAGAGAGGTTGTACTGGACCCAATTGGTTTGTGAACAAATATCACTCTTAGCTGGAAGTACAAACATTACATAAAACATAAAAAACAGGTTACTTACCTATAACAGTAGTTCTAGGAGTGGTATATGTTGTTCATCCACACTTGTTGGCATGTCCCCTTCCCCTTTAAATCTTGCCGGAAGGTCTTCAAGCTGGCTCCTCCCACCCACCCGGGTGGTATAACCCTCGGCTCCGCCCCATGACGCCAGAGCTTAGCCCGCTGGAAGCCAGGTTGTGCGTCGCAGCCGGGGAGGTCGGGTGGGTCAGTGTGGATGAACACTCAGCCACTCCTAGAAAGTACAGTTACGTAAGAACTTACCAGAACAGCAGCTCTTCTGAGGACCGCCTCTTGCAAGTCATTTATAGGAGTATCCATCAGGTGGCGCTGTCACATGGCAGCTTCTTCCAGTATCTTCCGAGGGGGCCGCCCACACGACATCACTTCCTCTGGATGTGTATAAGAGTGGGTGGCCCCCAGTACCCTCTGAACACCGTTGGCTTTGGCGAGCACGGCCTGGACAGAGGTAAATGAGGGCCAGAAAAACAGAGAACAGTGATCCCACTCAACGTTCTGAGTTGCAGATTCGAGGCAACAAGGCAGGGGGACAGGGGGTAGTGGACTTACTGCAAGAGACAGTCCTCAGAAGATCTACTGTTATGGTAAGTTCTTACGTAACTGTACTATCTTCT
Source organism: Neoceratodus forsteri (assembly GCA_016271365.2). Lineage (NCBI taxonomy): Eukaryota > Metazoa > Chordata > Ceratodontiformes > Ceratodontidae > Neoceratodus > Neoceratodus forsteri. The sequence goes on along the minus strand of CM057450.1, from coordinate 1,270,169,524 downwards.
ATGGGCTGGTCTCTTGCAATAAGTCAATACTTGTGGGAGATTACCAAACAGTAAAATCCAAATGGGAGGAAAGGCAAAGACAAAGATGTAAAAGCACAATAAAACGTCAACTTCAACCGCACCCCCAGAGGCAGACAGGCCGGGGTGGGGTAAGGACTAAATGTTTGATAAGTAACAGAAATGTCCAACTCAAACCCCTTTCATGCAGGCAAATAGGCCAACGGTTAGGCGAAGACATCCTGCATGAAACCAGGAGAAATGCCCAACTCAAACCCCTTCCGTGCAGGCAGATAGGCCAATGGTTAGGCGAACACGTGGCATGAAAATAGGAGAAATGTCAACTCAAACCACACCCGCTCAAGCAGAAAGGTTCAAAGGTGGGTGAGGACAACATGCAGGAGGCATCATGTAGAAAGAACTGTAAGTGGCCAGGCACAGTGAGTCATTCCGACGAGGCAGAGGTCAACAGGCTCTGGCATAAAGTCAAATCCAGTAGAAAGACAAGTAAAGTGAATCAGAAAACAGAAAGAGGAGCACCGGGGAAAAAATATCCAGGATGGGCAGAGGAAGGAACAAATGAAGGGCTCCAGCAGGGAGAGAAGCAGGAGTTCCAATCAGATCCGCATGGAAGAGTGAAGCGTCCAGTCCAGAAGCAACCCTCCAAGAAAAGGCAAAGAGATCCCCAGGCGCCTCTGAGGCCTGCAAGAGGAGGTGGGGGAAACCCTGAAAAGTGGTTTAAGGCACAGAAGTGGGTCCTGAGGCGGGCATGCCTGCGGAGGGGCAGACTGAGCCGCCCACCCGGAGGCCCTAACGTGGTTAGAGGCACCTCGGTAGTGGGGCTGGGCATGAGGCCCGCCCATGGTGGGGGGTAGGGTGGAACCTGGCAGTGTGATAGAGGTCCTGAACAGACCAGAGAGTATGCCCCGAAGCCTGAAGGAAATCCAGGATGGACCGAGCACCAGGTCCAAACAGCAGGTTCCCAGAAAAGGGGCATCGGCGACTGACAGTTGGATGCTGGGTGGCAAACCAGAAACTCGCAGCTTGAAACTTATGAGGTAAAGTCTCGACCGAAGGCCGAGAAGGGCCACCAGCAACCGCATCGGGGCAACGCATGGAGCAGGAGGAAAGGAGGAATGGCAAGATTAAAGCAGCTGAGCTGATCAGGGCCACGAGGGGCAGGCTGAGCGGAAGCAGGACGAGACAAAATGTAAGAGAGTGTGTGAAAAGTCGCAGAAATCAAAGGCATCAATGGGATAACCATGGCAGTCTCCTCGAGAATGTCGAGGTAGGCAGCCACGTCCCGATGAAAGGAGTCCTGATTCGTAGCAAGGAAGCCAAAAGCATGCTGGATCTGCAGCATGAGCTCCATGAAGGAGGGATCCGGGAGAGAGGAGGGATCAGGAGGTTCAGGTGGGGTGACCTCCATAAGGGAGGACGCGGACAGAGGGGAACCAAGGTCCGAGAGGTCCCTGCCAGGAATATTCCCCACAAAGGAATCCCCCCCAAGAATCCCCATAATGGGGGTCCTCATAAATGGGAGAAGGGGAAGACCAGGTGGGAAGCGCTGGATCCGGGCGTAGGCGCTTTGGCGAAGGTGAACAGGACGAGGCCGGACCCTGACCCATGGTCCGCAGGACCTCCATCACAATGTGGGCAATGCCGGAACCTGAGATGGGGGGAGCTCCAGAGAAGAACACCACCCAAGGGCAGCGCTTAGGAAGAGGGGCGAACCAGTTGGAACCCCGACCCTGGGGGCATCCACACCCCTTGGTCCAGGATCGCAAAGGAGCAAGGAACCCACGGTGAGGTCCATGCAGAAGGGCTGAAGTCCTGGAAAAGTCATAGAACGACAGGATGTGAAATGGGCGAGGGGAGGGACCCCAAGACGCCGGAACGTGGTGCTGGGACATGCGCTGGGGGCCATGGAAACAGAGCCCGAAGCAGGGATTCCCGGGTGGGAAGCTCCCATCACCGATGAGGCCAGCCCTCTGTCGAAGGGGAAGACGGAGAGGCCCTGCTGCCCACTGTGGAATCATCCCCGTCGACGGGGAATCAGAAAGAAGCCTCTCCATCGACAGGGGAAGCCATCCTGCCAACCAGGCATGCAAAGCATGCCGTCCCGTTGATTGGAGAGGCTGCTCCATCGAAGAGGAGAGCTCTGGCAATGGAGAGTAAGCCTCTGTCGATGAGAGAACAACAGAATCATGTCCCGTCGATGGGAGAAGAGCTCCCGTTGATGAGGGAGAGCAAGGAACACGTGTCATTGACGGGGGAAGCATCCCCGTCTACCAGGAATGTTCCGTCGATGGGAGACGTTCAGAAACAAGCTCCGTTGATGGTACAAGGCCCATCTAAGACACAACAAGCCCATCAGGCTCCATCGATGGGGAAGCAGCCCCGTGGATGAGGAATGCACAGTCGATGATGGAGGAGCCATCGTCAACAGACCAAGGCGGAAGGAGGGTAAGGAGTGTAAATCCCGTTCCCTCCTATGCCGGGAACGAGTGCCCTTGGCCGGGGAGCCGTGAAGGCGGCCCCCCGAGGCCCATTCCGGCCTGGCTGGATGATCAGCCATGAGCAAGTCCCAAGGTCCAGAAAGAGATCCTGGGCCAGGGAGCAACAGGGGTGCTGTGAGCAAGGAGGGCTGGGGGCACTGTGAGGAGCACAGGCCCGGCCTAGTGGAAGTAGAAGAGCCAGGGCCTGGGAGTAGTACACATACCCAGGACCAGAGGCAGGAGCCGGGGGTTCAGCGAGTGGTGCACAGGCCTGGGTCCTGGAAGTAGAAGAGCCATGGCCTGGCAGTGTTCCACAGGCCCAGCAGAGAGAAGCAAAATTGGGCTGGGCTGTTAACAGCAGTCCTAGTGAATCCCAAGACCCAGCAAGAGTGCCTGGGCCAGGGAGCAGCAGGTGTACCAGGCGCTCTAATGGAACACTGGTACTGCTGCAGAAGAAAAAAATTGGGCTAGGCCCTAAAGAAGCCCCAGACCCAGCAAGAGAGCCCGAGTCGGTGAGCAGCACGGGTACTGAGAGTGGGTCACAGGCCTGCTATGGAAGTCTGGGGGTGTTGAGAGCATGTCCCAGGTCCCGGACCCAAAGGTAGAAAATCGGTTCAAGTTCAAGTCGAAGACTGCAACCCAGGAGGTCAGAAAAGCTGAGTGTGCAAGCTGAAGCCGGCAGAAGAATGAACAGAGGGTACTGGGGGCCGCCCACTCTTATACACACCCACAGGAAGTGATGTAGTGTGGGCGGCCCCCATGGAAGACTGCAGCCCCCCCCCGCCCATTTTCCTTCCTCCTTCCTCGTGGTAACTTCCTTGGAGGGCCTCATCAAGTAGCTTGCCCCCTTCCCTCTCTCCATATGTCTGTCACTCCCCTCACTTGCTCACCTCTCTGTCCCTCCTTCCTCTCCTCCTTTGTACTCTACAAATCTCTACTAGTATAGGACACACTCTAAAAGTTATGTTTTTGTATTTGCCATACACATTTTATTACAGTTTGTGCTGATTGTGTATCCTGTTACACCTTGTATTAGTATATGCTGTATTATGTATTATTGTGTAATGTAAACAAATTTGTCCTTTATGTCCAGGACCATCTTGAAAATGAGCTTGCTCAATTATGTAATTGCCTGGCTAAATAAAGTCTGATTGATTGATTGATTGAAGAAGCTGCCGTGTGACAGTGCCACCTGGTGGATACTCCCATAAGTAATGACTTACTGCAAGAGACCAGTCCGTACAAGATCTACTGTTACAGGTGAGTATTGTAACCTGTTTTTCTAGGGATGTGGATATGTTGTTCTCATCCACACTTGTTGGCAGACTCCTAGCAGTTCTCTGGGAGGAGGGAGGCAAGGAGCACACCCCCTACTTTGGGAACAGAGACTGGAGAACTGAGGCCCCCAAACCAATAGCCCGGCGTGACTCAAGGTCGATGTGGTAATGGGTGATGAAGGTGTTTGCTGTCTTCCAGGAAGCAGCCCTGCAGATTTCCTGGATAGGAATGTCTCTGGAAGCAGCCACCGACGCAGCAGTATGGCGGGTGGAATGAGCCCTCACCCCTACGGGAGGGCTTCCTACCCACCAACCTATAGCAAAGATCAATGCACGATGTAATCCATCTGCCAATCATCCGCTTTGCTGCAGGCTTGCCAGGTGCAGCTTCAGCATAGGTGACAAACAGCTGGCGAACCTCTCCCCGAACGTCCACCATCCCCTCCTTACAGTAGGAGAGAGCACATTTCAGGTACAGAGTATGGAGCCTGTATTCGGCATCTGAGGTGTAGTTAGGGTAGAACACAGGCAGAGTCAACACCTGATTAAGGTGAAACTCTGACACCACCTTCGGGAGGAATTTCTGGTGGGGGCACAGGACAACCTTGTCCCTGTGGAAGACCAGATAAGGAGACTCCACCGAGAGCGCATGGAGCTTCCCAGTCCTTCTGGCGGATGTGATAGTCACCAGGAAGGCCGTCTTCCATGACAAGTGTGACATCTCACATTTATGCATTGGTTTGAATGGCTTGCCCATGAGCTTTGCCAGAACCAGCAGTAAATCCCACAGAGGTGGAGGTTCACGCACCAGAGGGGCTTTGTGATCGAGGCCTTTGAAAAAAGCACCAGACCACCTTCTCCTGTGCCACCGTCTGCTAACCGGCCCGCGCCTGGTAAGCAGAGATGGTTGCCAGGTGCACCTTAAGGATCGAAGACCCCCTTTGGACAGAGACCAAAGGTAGTCCAAAATGCTTGCCACAGGACAGGACAGAGGGTCCAGTCCCTTGCCTTGACACCAAATGGAAAACCTTTTCCATTTGAAGGCGTAGCACTTTCTGGTAGACTCCTTTCTGGATGCTTCCACTACTGTGAGTACATCCTCAGAGAGACCCAAAGCATGGAACTCTAGCCTGTCAGGTGCAGGGATTGAAGGTCCGGATGGAATACTTCCCCTGACTGACAGATATCAGTTCCAGACATGCTAGAAGATGCCTCGGGAGCCTGTTGCTGAGGCTGAGGAGATCTGGATACCAGAACTGGGGCGGCCAGTCTAGGGCTACCAGGATCACCAGCGCCTTGTCCCTCCTCACCTTAAGAAGCACCCTGTGGATCAAGGGGAATGGAGGGAAGGCACAGAAGAGGCCTGGGGTCCACGGCCTCAAGAAGGCATCCCCTACAGTGATCCCTGCTAAGGGGGGCAGGTGTGAAACAGCCTCAGCTTGGTGTTTTCCCTGGAGGCAAACAGGTCCACCATCGGTTTGCCCCAGTGGGAGAACAGGCGGACCTCTGGATGGAGAGACCACTCGTGGGATGTCTCGCCTATGCAGCAGAGAGCATCTGCCAGTTGATTCGAGGCTCCAGCCACGTGGATGGCTAGGAGATCTGCCTCCAGTTGGCTCACGAGTGTCCAGATGCGGAGCGCTTCCCTGCACAGCAGCCTGGAATGCGTTGCTGTCCTGCTTGTTGAGGTAGTATATGGTTGTAGTATTGTCCGTCTGGACTTGAAACACCTGACCCCGAAGCTGCTGAGCGAAAACTGACAATGCCAGTCTGACCGCTCTGAGCTACAACAGGTTGATATGTTACTGGGATTCCTCAGGGGTCCAGAACCCGTGGGCCCTGTTGTTCCCCATGTGGGCTCCCCAGCCCATGATAAAGGCATTGGTCGTGAGGATGACCATCGGCTCAGGGTGGAAAAATGGGATCTCTTCCTGCAACTGGTCTAGGACGGTCCACCACTGGAGAGCATCCCACATCTTGTGGGTCACAGTGATCAGCTGGTCGAAATGACTTAGGCACTGAGTCCACTGGGCGGCCAGCTCCCACTGAAGGGGGCGCATATGCCACCAGGCCCAATGGACCACTTTGGTGCAGGCCGCCATGTAGCCCAGAGGGGGAAGAAAGTCCCGGGAAGGGAGCAAGTGCCCAACCATAAATGATTGGGCAAAGGAGGAGAGAACCTTCGCTCTGTCCACCGGGAGCCATGCTCTGGCTCTGCAAGAGTCAAGCTCTGCCTTGATGAAGCATATCACCTGAGAAGGCATGAGCTCCACCTTGGCCTCGTTGATCAGGAGGCGAAGTTGAGAGCAGGTCTGGAGGGCCAGGTCCCTGGACCTCTCTGCCTCTTGCTGGGTGGAACCTGCCAAGAGCCAATCATCGAGGTAAGGGTACACTCTGACCCCTTGACGCCTGAGATGGACTGCCACCATTTCAATGCATTTGGTGAAGACCCGTAGGGCCAGTGACAGGCCAAATGGCATAGCTCGGAACTCATATAGGGTTCCCTCTGCTCTGAAGCGGAGGAACTGCTGGTGGGACGGACGGATTGGAACGTGAAAGAACGCGTCCTGGAGATCCAGTGAGCAGAACTACATGTTTTGCTCCAGGGATGGTATGATCTGGGACAGAGTTACCATCCTGAAGGTGCGTGACCTGAGATACTGATTCAGGTAGTGCAGATCGAGAATGGGGCGCCAGCCCCCGTCCGATTCGGGACCAGGAAGTACCTGGAACGAACCCTGGGTTGACTGGAGGATCTGCCACTCAAATCACTGCCTCCTTGAGGAGGAGCTGGGTTATGTCATCTCTCAGAGCTGATCGAGTGTGTGCTGATACTCTCTCTCTCTCTCCTCCCGTGGGGCGCGGGCTCGGCAGGGAGGGTACTGCTCGAATTCCAGAGGCAGACCCTGGCCAACCACTTCTAAGACCCACCTGTCCATGGTAACAGCAGACCAGGCGGAAAGAAAGTGGTGGAGACCACCCCCCCACGGGAGGACCCCGAGCTGGCATGACAGGGACAGGGGTGGCAACCTCTATCCCGTCACTGGGCAGGCTTGGAGGAAGAGGGTCCAGGGCCTGAACCCTGACCTCCTTGTCTGCAGGCTGGTGGAGGCCCAGACTTGGGACGAGGGCGCCAAGCCTGTGCCTGCTTTTGCTGCCCACCATGAAAGGAGGGCTGCTGGGCCACAGGAGCAGGGTGCTGAAAAGGCTTTTTCCTTTTCTGCTGCTTCTTGGCGCTAGGAGCGCTTTGAGCAGAAGTGGCTGAGTCCAAGGTGGCACTGGACTGCTCAATTCGCTGAAGGTGACCATTCACACCTGGGACAAAGAGATCGGTGCCCAGGAAAGGAACATCAGTGAATCTGTGCTGGCTATCCGCCAAAAAGGTGGAAAGCCTCAGCCAAGCCCTGCGGTGTGAGGCAACTGCGGCTGCCACAGAACGGGCGCAGGAGTCCCCAAGGTCCAAAGCCATCTGAAGCTGCTGCTTGGCAACTGCATGGCCCTGGTCCTGAACCTGCTTGACCATAGTCTGAAGGTCCACAGGGAGGTGCGGGAGAACTTCATCTAAGGAGCCCAACAGGGCAAGAGAGAAGCACACCATGATGACAGCTGAGCTCGCCTGATGGAGGCCTAGAGAGGAGGCTGCATAGACCTTCCTGGCAGTGTGGTCCAGTTTTTTGGACTCCTTGTCTGGGGGTCTATCAGTGTCAGCAGAGCTGCCTGTGCGTCCGAACACAGAGGCGGTCACCAACCCCTCGGCCAGGGGGATGTTCTTGAACCCCGAGAGGGACCCAATGGGCACCACATACTTGTGGGCCACCTGGGCAGACAGCATTGGGCAGGAGGCAGGATGCTGCCAGAGCTCCAAGGCCAGGCCAACAATGGCTTTGGCCACAGGAAAGGCTTCCTTGGGCGTATCCCCTCCTTTAAGGACATCTGTAAGAGGGTACTGAGCCCTTTTCTGGACAGGCTCCTGGGGCATCCCCGTGGATTTGGAGATAAAGTGGAGAATCCCCAAAAATGATGAAGGGCCCTTCTCCGTCGACAGACTACCGATAGACTCATCGTCCCGAGGGTGAGAGTGTAGGTCAGTGTCATACGTATCTGAAGAATCTGGATAAATTGGTCGGCCACCAAGGGCCCCTTGAGCACGCCTGAGGCGATCAGGCGTAAGGGTGACTGACAACCTACGTGGGAGACCTGGAACCATCTGAGAGTCCTTCGTAGGTGCCCCTCCTGAAGGCTGTTTAGGCAGCAGCTCCACTACAATCGGCAGAGAGACAGATTCTGGCCGAACTGGAACGGGGTTTGCCAGCTCCGCGGGCCGGCAACCGATTTGACCGGTTCCAAAGGAGTCTGCTTCGGCCTAGGAGGCGAAAGTCAAGTAATGGCCAGAGTAGAAACCGTGGCCGGCTTCTGTCCGGACAGAATCAGCTGCTGCCACATTAAATCCTCGTAGCGTCAATGGAGTTTCCGCCGAAGCCTCTCCTCGTCCGAGGAGGATGAGGATGACCAGTGGCGTCGCCTCTTTTTGGAGCGCTTATGCTTCTTCCTCAGCCTGTCAGTCGAGGGGATCCTAGATCTCGACCTCGATCGGACTGGCCGATTTGGTCGCTTCGAGACACCGGAAATCAAGACGACTCCGGATCAGGGACCGGTTCCTCGATGGGATTCTCAGCTGGCTGGGTCTCCTCATCAGGAAGAGGCAGGAGCGGAGTCCAAGTTAAAGAGCTGTCAGCCTCGTCGGGTGACAATGGGTCGACGGGATCGAGAATGATCTCAACCTCTTCGATCGAGACCTCAGTCAACTGGCCAGATGGCAGGGCCGAGAAGCCAACGGCTGAGGAAGCAATTTCAACCGAAGTCAATACTGCCAGCTCCTGGGACCGAGATAGCTCACGATCCCTAGCGCATCTCCATTGAGATAAATCATTTTTCCTTCCTACAGGACCGAGAGGAATGCGAGCCTGCAGGTCCCTTGCCCTTAGTGGGGAGGGACTGGCACAGCTCCTGGAAGGAGCCCGGAAATGTGGAGCCCAGGTTGAGGGGAACAAAAATCGAACAAGAACAGGATTCTGCAGCCCATGACGCTTCTTCTTCGAAGGCCTGCATATGTTCCAACCGCTCGGCGGACCCCGCCACCGAAGAGACCGCCCACCAAGCCTCTTTGGATTTCACCGGAGGATTCCATTTCTCGGGCCTGACCAACTCCCCCCCAAACTCTTTTTATTGCCCCTTACCTCCGAACTCTCTCCAGCGACCTCCTGATCCCCAGTCTCTACCTCCCAATGTGTCTCGGTGTTCCACAGGCTCCTCTTTGACTCCAGGCATCCCCCGGGTCTACCCTCCAGGGAAGGGACACCCCCACCCAGGGTGTTCTTTCTCTTAGTATTGAGTCACCGGGCTGGGGGGGGACAGCCTGAGCTCCGAGACCGTGTACGGGAGTGTAGTCTGTGGAAGGAGGCGCCTTCTATCGGCAATGAGGGTTTTTTTCGCTACGACAGATCCCTGTGGAGCCGGCTGTCATGGCAGCGTGCTGCGGCGGCTCACCCCTAGGCATATGCCCGCGGCTGCTTTGGGCTACCTCCGGCCACTGCCAGAGGTGGCTCTTGAGCAATCGTATCCCGTTACACCCTGGGAAGAGAGAGCAGCCCTCACGGATGCTCGATCTCTTCCATCCCACCCACGGCTCCCGGGTTCATTCCGAACCCAGATCGCGCGTAGTGCGGTGTGGCGTCCAGTGCCTCAACCCTCAGTGCCACCCCGCCGGGGAAGGGTCTGCCCAACTTAAGGCATGCGAGACAATCATCGAGGATGTTCTGGTGAAACGAGAGGCAGATCTCGCGAGTCTGGGTGTCATGGCCGACACCCAGGCAGTATATGCACATGGTATGTGGATCGGTGAGCAACATTTTTTGACCGCACAGGCACTGGCAACAATCCGGGGAAAGATTTATCTTTCATGACCGAGTAACAAATATCACAGTCGCGAGCTCGAATGAGCCAAATTTTCGGAATAATTTAAGGGTTTGAAGCTAGGGCCTACAAAAAGCGTTAGCAAAGAAAGGCAACCTGATTCTTCAAGCGGAAAGGAAGCTCTGGCATCATGGGGTGGAGCCGAAGGTTATACCACCCAGGTGGGTGGGAGGAGCCAGCTTGAAGACCTTCTGGCAAGATTTAAAGGGGAAAGGGACATGTCAACAAGTGTGGATAAGAACAACATATCCATATCCCTAGAAAGATACAATTTGTGAGTCAAACATGCTATAGAAAATATTTTAACTACCAGGTACTTGCCTTGGTTGCGACACATTTTGGAAGCTATGGTTTCAAATATTACCTCGATAGTCCCACACATCCGACTACAAAGAAACTATTTACAAAATATAAATTCGAATGCTTTGAGAGCAATGTCCTGAGAGCTAGAAAGAAGAAATTGCCACCAATCGCACAGAAGTGCTTATGTGCCGTAGGAGACGAGGAGGATTTACAGCACATTTTATGGGATTGTACCAGGTACAAAGGGGCTAGATTGTACTGGCTCAGCCCCCTTTGTTAATGATTGGGACACTATAGACAAATATACATTAACAGAAATACTCATCTATACAGAGGATGATTACTCCATCGAAAGGTTGGCAAAATACTTCCTTCAGTGTCAGTGGCTCAGTAGGTAGCACACTTGCCTCTGAGGCCGGGAGATCAGAAGGCTGTGGGTTCAGTTCCCACATCTGGCACTTGGGTTAATATCCCAGTACTGACACTGTAGTGCAGCATGAGAGGGGTGCTACACTTCTGAGGTGCCGTCTTTCGGATGAGATGTTAAAACCGAGGTCCCATCTGCCTGGATTGGTGGTAGTTCAGGTGGATGTTAAAGATCCCATGGCACTTATCGAAAAGAGTAGGGGAATTTCCCCGGTGTCCTGGCCAAATTTCCCTCATTCACTAAAAATACCACAAACAGCTTAATCTGGTTCAAGGTCATTTGGCATTCATCTGTATCCACCTCCCCCGGGTCGTGCCTGAAAATAGGCAGGATTTGTCTAGTGCACTTACCCGGTCAACAAAAACTAAACAAAAAAATAAGATGCCAAAAAATGAAAAATTTAGATAAGACCAAACTATGAAAACTTATTGTTCGCTCTGGTAACATACTGTATGGTTTTGACTGAATTCTGCCTTTATATTTCAGCAAAAAAAAAAATAAAATCCTGTCAACATGTTCATGAGCTGAAGTTTTATACAAATCAAGGCTCAGTTTATAGGGATGCAGTGGGCGTAGACCTGTAGACCTCTTGCTATGAGAAAAGGACTCCTGCATTCTTTGTGACCCAGCGATATACTGTAGTGTCAACACAGTCACCTCTGCATCTATGAACATTCTGCTCACTGTCTCTATAGGCAGTTGCACTGCACTATTTGAAATCCTCTTACTGACCCCCCCTGCCGTCCACGCGTGGTTAATTGTGCTTTTAAATATATTTGTTTCTTCCCCCTCCACCCGAGCCTACCTCTCAGCACCCACCATCCCACCCCCCCAAAAAAAGTAACAGTGGCACTGGGGGGTGCCCAATCCCAGTGCTGGAATCCTCATAGTGTCCCAATCTACTGCCCCCAACAAATCCACTACCAGCACATGCTTGGTTATTTTGCCCTTTTTGGAACTATATTTATTTTTCCTCTTTACCGACCCTCCTCTCAGCATCCACCACCACAATCTCCCCGAAACTTAATAGTGGCACTGGGGGTGCCCAATCAACCAGTGCAGCAATCCTCATACTGTCCCAATCTACAGCCCCCCAAATCCACTACCGCATACATGGTTATTTTACCATACATATATATATATATATATATATATATATATATATATACACACATTGTTTCCTCCCCACCTCTCAGCACCACCACCCCACTCCCGAAATGTAGCAGTGGCACTGAGGGGTGCCCAATTCCCCAGTGCAGGAATCCTCATTTGTATTAGTTTTCTAAACCTGTAACAAAAAAGGAAAAAAGTCCATCGAAGACTTTTGAGGCCATTGTGCTCCCACTCAGCACATACCACAAGCCCTTACTTACCCATTGGGGTCCAACGCCGTAATCCTCTCTGGACCACAGACACATCTTCACTCTGACGCTGGACAGCGAACTGAGGAAATCAGGTATGCTGTTCAATGTATTTCAAAGGGGTTTTGAACTTAGTAGCATAACTTGCCCATTTTTCAATATTTGTGCCCCAAATTTTCAACATAATTTTTTTGGGACACCACCTCATGAACATTGTAAGTGATAAGTAAATCTGTCCCGAAGGGTGATTTTGTGGTCCCTGGACAAAATCACCTTTTGGGAAGGAGCTAAAGATTTTCTCTGCCCTTATTCATGAGGTGGGGTCATAAGAAGGTTATGTTGGAAATTTGATGTAAGAATATTAAAAAACAACAAAGTCATGAGTTTAGTTAAATTTTGCGAACACGGGCTCATAACTTTGGCAATTTTCAATATTTTTACCCCATACTTACAGCATACCTATATCTTTACAGCACCTCATGACTGTGACAGCTGCCATTTTTCAAATCCTAGCCAAAATGTTTTTTCACATCCCAAAAGGTAATTTTGCAGTCCCTGCGTGAAATCACCTTTCAGGAAGGAGTTTAAAATTTTCTCTGCCCTTCTTCATGAGGTGGGGTCATAAGAAGGCTATGTTGAAAATTTGGTGTCAAAATATAAAAAAAAAAAAAAACAAGAAAGTTATGAGCCCACATCGAATTTTATGAATGCAGGCTCGTAACTCTGGTAATTTTCAGTATTTTTACCCCAAATTTACAACATAGCCATATCTTTACAGCACCTCATTAATGTGACAGCTGTCATTTTTGAAATCCTGGCCAACATGTGTTTTTTTTCTCTTTCACATTCTAAAAGGTGATTTTGTGGTCCCTGCGCAAAATCACCTTTTGGGAAGGAGTTAAAAATTTTCTCTGCCCTTCATGAGGTGCGGTCATAAGAAGGCTATGCTGAAAATATGTTGTAAAAATATTAAAAAAACAATTTATGAGCCTACGTTATATTTTGCTAACGTAGGCTCGTAACTTTGGTATTTTTCAATATTTTTACCCCAAATTCCTCTCATGCAGTCCTATCTGTTCTGGCCATATCTTGTTTCTGCTGCTAACTCTTGTAAAGTCTCCTTATTGTCATAATTATTACATTCTTCGAAAACTGATTTCCCTTGGACATCCTGTACTTTAATTAATTATCTGTATCTTCTAATGTATGTATACAAAAGGAAAAGTGAATGAGCCGGCCTGGTGGCGGTTAGGGTTGATGTGCTGGATGGCACACCTCACGCCGCGGATTCGGAAGCAGACTCAGGTCGTCGGGGGTTGGAAGGGGGAAGAGAGGATTGAGCATCCGGAGGCCTGCTCTCCTCTCCTGGGGTGGGTTGCTAGGGGTTCCAGCGGAGACTGGAAGCATCACACCTCTGCTGGACAGGAAATGGGGCAAGGCAGCGGCGGCCATCTGCGGGAGGGGGCCTGCGCGGCATCAGTGCACGCCCGCACTGGGAAACTTCAGGGAGGAAAAACCTTGCAGTCAAGGAGGAACAGTGGACTCGAAAGTGGTCAGCCCACCGCTGGCCCCAACCCGACTCTCCGTGATCCCCTCTCCTGTAAGGGTTCGTGGTTGGGAGGGGGATCCAACACCCGATTCCTCGATCAGGAAGGGGTTCAGGCCGGGTGGTAAAAGGCTGGTCTAGGGGGTCTCGCCAGAGAGATGCCCTGGCTACTGGAAGTGAAAGCTTTTTAAAGTTTTTTTTTTTTTTTTTTAAGTATTTTTATCTTTTTTTTTTTTAATTCTGAATTGTAATGACTTAGTCAAACAATAAAATGTACTACTACTACACGGAAATAAGGTTTATACTTCTTTGGATCCCAAGGATGCCATTCATTGGACCAAGGGACACGAGGACTCAGAAAATTGACTGGTGGAGGAAGCATCATCAGAGAAAATAAAAAGGACTAAAAGCTCTAGGAAGGTAACTGATTTGAAGAGCGAGGTTTGACTAAACTTTCTTTCTGTTTGATGCTATTCCAACATACCAGGACTGAGACTGAAATAAATACAGGTTACTCGCCTGTAACAGGAGTTCTAGGAATGGTATATGTTGTTCATCCACACTGTCTAGCAGGTTCCCTGCCGCTTTAAATCTTGCCTGAAGGTCTTCAAGCTGGCTCCTCCCACCCACCCGGATGGTAAAACTCTCGGCTCCGCCCCATGATGCCAGACCTAGCCCACTGGAAGCCAGGTTGTGCATCGAAGCCAGGGAGGTCGGGTGGGTCGTGTGGATGAACAACATATACCATTCCTAGAACTCCTGTTACAGGTGAGTAACCTGTATTTCTAGGGACATGGATATGTTGTTCATCCACACTGTCTGGCAGACTCCCAGCAGTTCTCCGGGAGGAGGGAGGCAAGGCGCATACCCCCTACTTAGAAAATAAAGACTGGAGAACCGAGGCCCCAAAACCAGCATCCCGGCGTGACTAAAGGTCGATGTGGTGGTGGGTGATGAAGGTGTGTGCTGACATCCAGGTAGCAGCCCTGCAGATTTCCTGGATAGGGACGTCCCTGGAAGCAGCCACTGCTGCAGCGGTATGGCGGGTAGAATGAGCTCTTATCCCTCTGAGAGGCTCCATGCCCACCAACCTATAGCAGAGATCTATGCAGGAGGTGACCCACCTGCCTATCATCCGCTTGGCTGCAGGTCTGCCAGGTGCGGCTTCAGCGTAGGTGAGAAACAGCTGGCGAACCTCTCCCCGAACTTCAGCCGTCCGCTCCGTGTAGTAAGCGAGAAGCGTTCCTAGGTTCCAAAGTATGGAGCCTATATTTGGCCTCCGAGGTGTGACTGGGGTAGAACACGGCAGAGTCAACACCTGGTTAAGGTGAAACTCCGACACCACCTTCGGAAGGAATTTCAGGTGGGGGCGCAGGACAACCTTGTCCCTGTGGAAGACCAGATAAGGAGACTCGATGGAAAGTGCCTGGAGCTCTCCCATCCTTCTGGCTGACGTGATAGCCACCTAGAAGGTGGTCTTCCACGACAGGTGAGAGATGTCACACCTGTGCATCGGTTCGAATGGCTTGCCCATGAACTTGGCCAATACCAACAGTAGATCCCACGGAGGTGGAGGTTCTCACACCAGAGGGGATATGTGATCAAGGCCTTTGAAAAAGCACCCGACCACCTTTTCCTGTGCCATCAACTGCTCCCTGGCCCGTGCCCAGCAAGCAGAGATGGCCGCCAGGTGCACCTTGAGGGTCGTCGACCGAAGCCCTTGCTGAGAAAGGGACCACAGGTAGTCCAGAATGCTAGCCAAGGAACAGGAGGAAGGGTCCAGGCCCTTGCCCTGACACCAAATGGAGAATCTCTTCCATTTAAAGGCGTAGCATTTCCTGTTCGACTCCTTACGGGACGCCTCAACAACATTGAGGACCTCGTCGGAAAGACCCAAGGCCTGGAACTCTAGTCGCTCAGGAACCAGGCCGTCAGGTGCAGGGGTTGAAGGTCCGGATGGAATACCTTCCCCTGATTGTCTGAGATCAGGTCCGGGTGGGCTGGAAGCCGCCTCGGGAGCCTGGAGCTGAGACTGAGGAGATCTGGATACCAGAACTGGCGGGGCCAGTCTGTGGCTACCAGAATCACCTGCGCCTTTTCCCTCCTCACCTTGAGAAGCACCTTGTGGATCAAGGGAAATGGGAGAAAGGCGTAGAAGAGGCCCGTGGTCCACGGCCAAGAGAAGGCATCCCCCTGCAGCGAGCCCTGCTGAGGGGGGCCGGCATGAAACAGTCTCAGCTCCGCATTCTCCCTGGAGGCAAACAGGTCCATCTGAGGCATGCCCTAGTGGGAGAACAGATCTTGTACTACCTCCAGCAGGAGAGACCACTCGTGGGACGCAGCCCCTATCCGGCTTAGGGCATCGGCCAGAATGTTGGAGGCTCCTGCCACATGGATGGCAAGGAGATCCGCCTCCAGGCTGCGCACGAGTGACCAAATGCAGAGAGCTTCCCTGCACAGAGGCTTGGAGCGCGTCCCGCCCTGGCAGTTTAGGTAGTACATGGTCGTGGTATTGTCCGTCTGGACCAGGACCACTTGACCCCGTACAAAGGGAGCGAAGGCAGTGAGGGCTAGATGAATCGCTCGAAGCTCCAGCAGCTGGATGTGGCATCGGGACTCCTGAGGGGACCAGAGGCTGTGCGCTCTGTGCTCCCCCAGATGGACATCCCAACCCATCAGAGAGGCATCGGTTGATAGAGAGTCCGTCGGCTCGGGGTGGACGAACGGGATGCCCTCCTGCAGATGTGCTGGAATGGTCCACCACTAGAGAGCGTTCCACATCCCCTGGGTCACTGTCACTAGCTGATCCAAGAGATCGGAATGCTGTGACCATTGGCTGGCCAGCCCCCATTGAAGGGGACGCATGTACCAACGGGCCCAATGGACCACACTGGTGCAGGCCGCCATGAGGCCCAGGAGGCGCAGGAAGTCCCGGGCAGCGCAGTGCCCAACCTGGAAATGATTGGGCAAAGGAGGAAAGAACCTCGGCCCTGTCCGCCGGGAGCCGTGCTCTGGCTCGTAGAGAGTCGAGCTCTGCCCCGATGAATTGTATCACCTGCTTTGGCACGAGTTCTGACTTGGCCTCGTTGACGAGGAGGCCAACCTGAGAGCAAACCTGGAGGGCCAAATCCCTGGACCGCTCCACCTCCAGTCTGGAGGAGGCCGCAATCAGCCAATCATCCAGGTAAGGGTACACCCGGACCCTTCAGAGCCGCAGGAATGCTGTCACCACTGCCATGTATTTGGTGAAGATCCTGGGAGCTGGAGAGAGGGCCGAAGGGCATGGCCCAGAACTCGTAAATGGACCCCTCTGCTCTGAAGCGGAGGAATCGCAGGTGGGACGGACGGATTGGGACGTGAAAGAATGCGTCCTGGAGGTCCAGAGAACAGAACCACACGCCTCGTTCCAAGGATGGAATGATCTTAGCCAGAGTGACCATCCTGAAGGTTAGAGACCTTAGGAACCTGTTCAGGTTGTGCAGGTATAGAATGAGGCGCCAGCCCCCCATCCGTTTCGGGACCAGGAAGTACCTGGACACAAACCCCGGGTCTGGTAGAGGATCCGCCACCTTCCTGATCACCTCTTTTTCGAGGAGCAGGGCAATGTTGGCTCGGCGAGCCGACAGAGAGGCTGCAGACCCCATAGCCCCCCGAGGGGCGACGGCTCGGAAGGGTGGAGCCTGCTCTAACTCCAGAGGCAGGCCCTTTCCTACCACCTCCAACACCCAGCGGTCCATGGTGATAGCGGACCAGGCGGAAAGGAAGTGGCAGAGCCAGTGATGAGGCTGGGGGCGACACCCCTCAACCCGTCACTGGGCAGGCTTGGAGGAGGGACCGGCCGAGGGCCTCCTGGGCCTTTACCTCCCTGCTTGCTGTTAGAGGAAGCCGCAGGCTTGACTTTGGGATGCCAAGCGCGAGCCTGCTGGCCCTGATGCTGGTGTTGTTGGGCCGGACGTGCCACAGGCACAGAAGGACGAAAGGACTTATGTTGTTGACGACAGCCCTTGTCCTTCTGGGCGGAGGTGACTGAGTCCAGGGTAGCACTGGACTTTTCGATCCGCTGGAGGTGGCCTTCCATTCCAGGGCCAAACAGGTCAGTCCTCAAGAAGGGGACGTTCGCCAAGTTATGCTGGGTATCCGCCATGAAGGTGGATATCCTCAGCCATGCTCTGCGGCGCATGGCCATTGCGGCCGATACTGATCTGGCACAGGAGTCTCCAATGTCCAGAGCCATTTGGAGCTGCTGTTTTGCCACCGCCCTTCCCTGATCCTGCACCTGCTTGACCGTGGTCTGCAGGTCGGCCGGGAGATGAGGGATCACCTCATCCAGGGAGCCCATGACGGCGTGGGAGAAGTGTGCCATCAGCACGGCTGAGCTGGCCTGGCAGAGGCCTAGGGAGGACGCGGCATACACCTTGTGCCTGGCATAGTCCAGCTTTTTGGACTCCTTGTCGGGGGGCTTATCCACATCCCTAGCGTTCCCAGAACGCCGGAAAATGCTATCGGTGACTAACCCCTCTGCAGAGGGGTGCTCTGAAAAACCAGACAAAGAGCCGGTAGGGACCGCATACTTCCTGGCCATCCTGGCCGAAGGCGCAGGGCAGGAAGCCGGCCACTGCCAGAGCTCCAAGGCTGGGCCAACAATGGCTTCAGCCACCGGAAAGGCCTCCGTGGGCGAATCCCCTCGGTCCAGTATCTCCGTCAGGGGATACTTGGCCCGCTTGGATATGGGCTTGGGCTGCATCCCGGTGGACTCTGAGATGACCCGAAGCAGACCCATAAACGACGATGGGCTCTTGTCCATCGACTGCCCCCCCCCGGAGGACTCCAGGTCAAGGGGCCTGGAAAACAGGGAGGATTCGTCGTCAGACTCTGAGGAGTCCGCAAAGAGCTGCCTGGGGCCTGAGCCACCCTCCACCTGCCAAGGACGGTCGGGAGTGATGGTGACCGACAACCTGTGGGGCAGACCCTGACCCGACTGAGAATCCTTGGTCGGCGCCCCCGATTTCGGTTGTGGAGGCGGAGGCTCCACCACAATCGGTGGGGCAGCTGGTTTCGGCCGAACAACTGGCCCAGGCTTGGGCACCTCGACTACAGCGAGGGGTTGTTTCGGCCTTTCGGGTGACAGCCACTTGATGGCCGGGGAAGGCGAAGGCTTGTTCCCGGACAAAAGTAACTGCTGCCACATTAAGTCCTCGTAGCGTCGACGCAATTTGCGCCGTCTCCTCTTCCGAGGAGGAAGATGAGGATGAGCGGCGCCCGCTATCTCGGTGCCGAGACCGAGACCGCTGATGTCAGCGGGATCGGCTGGACCAAACGAGGTCCGAGATCGACCCTCGGTGTCGAGGGCGGTTCGAAGGAGCGGGGACACCGCTTCTTCCAGTCGACAGTCATTCCGACGGGTCGAATAATCTCGACTGGCCGACGGGTGTCTCGCCGCTGGCCTGACAGGGACACTGTGAAGCCAGCGGCCTTAGCCGCAACCTCGACCGAAGTCGGGTGTCGACTGTCCGGGGAAGGGGACCTCTCCCGCTCCCACGAACACCGACAGTGGGACTTACCTTTCGAGTCCTTCTTTTTGGACTGAGAAGAGTGTCCTGATGGCCCCTCTCCCTTCATGGAAAGGGATTGGCAAAGCTCCTTAAAAGAAGCTGTGTAGGAGGATCCCAGAGAGAGCGGGATAAATGCCACGACCGAGGAAGATGAGGATGCGGCCTGGGCTGCCTCCTCCTCGAGGGCGATCATCTGCTCGAGTTGCTCAGCTGAGCCAGCCGCCGCGGACACCGCCCGATGGGCCTCCTTCAAATTCACCGACGGGTAGCACTTCTCGGGGCACCCAAGCTGTAACCGGTCAGCGCGGTCTTCTAGGACGTTGGCCAAAAACGATCGACATAACTCGCAGGCCTGCGGGTCGTGATCTAGACCGAGACAGCAGACGCACGTGGAGTGCGGGTCCGTCCTGGACATTTTCTGCCTGTATGGGCACCGCCGAAATCTGGGGGTTGATTTGTCCATCGCAGCCGCGAGGGAGTAATTAGACCGAAGTCTTGAAAACTTTAGAATTATTTCCGGGCGAACCGAAGAATTAGGATCCAGTCTATACGCAGAGCGTTAAGGAGGGAACCTGAGCTTCCAAGCGGTAAGGAAGATCTGACGTCATGGGGCGGAGCCGAGAGTTTTACCACCCGGGTAGGTGGGAGGACCCAGCTTGAAGACCTTCCGACAAAATTTAAAGCGGCAAGGAACCTGCTAGACAGTGTGGATGAACAACATTTCCATGTCCCTAGAAATTTGATTTTTGGGTGTAAAGAAAAATCACTCACCATTATTTCTTCCAAGGTGTCCTTTAGCATCAGTAACTGACAGCAGTAAGCTGACCATGTTTGTACAGCCCCGGAGGTGGAACCGTGAATTGGCCAACAGGAAAAGAGCAGGAGAGTGCACTGTCTGGAATCTGCCCAAAGGGCACCAGCATTTTTTCCAAGGAAGAATGGGAACATGCCCATGCTAGTGTGGACCAACAGGATCTAAAAATCATGCAACAGCATGAACAGAACACATTAAGAAACATGTAAACTTTGCTTTAAATGGCATTCAAAAAACTTCAGGAACAAATCTGGCAACAATGAGGAAGCAGAGTCCTCTTCTGATAGGTTTCCAGGGGAGGAAGGGTGGGGGCTTACTGATGCTAAAGGACACCCTGGAAGAAACAATATTACTAAGGTGAGTAATTTTTTCTTCTCACCCCAGGATTCCTTTAGCATCAATAACTGACTGCAGACTACAAAGTGGTGTAGCTGGGAGGCGGGTACAGAACCTACTTAGGGAAGAGGCTCTGCAAGACCACCCTGCCAAACTTGGCATCAGAATTAGACCGTACATCTAGGCAATAGTGTTTTGTGAATGTGCGTACAGTCTTCCATGTGTGGCTGCTTTGCAGACATCTAGCAAGGGAATGTCCCTTGCAGCTGCCACTGTGGCAGCAGTGCCCCTGGCAGAGTGAGCCCAGAGTCCCTCAGGGGGCTGTTCGCCAGCCTTGTTGTAGCAGAACTGAATACAAGAGACTATCCAATGGTTTTCTTAGTGGCTGGTCTTCCTCTACCTACCTCCCCATAGGTGAGGAAAAGCTGGGTAGTGGATCCACTGAACTACTTGGTGTGCTCCAAGTAGTAGGATAGGGCTCTTTTTAACATCCAGACTATGGAGTCTCTGTTCTCCAGGAGTGGATTTTTCAGTAAAGAAAACAGGAAGAGTGATAGACTGGTTAAGGTGGAATTCAGAGACTACCTTGGGCAGAAATTCCCTGTTTGTTCTAAGCTCTACCTTGTCCCTGTGAGGAATATTGTAGTTTAGATCTGTGCAGAGTGCTTGCAGTTCTGAAATCTCCCTGGCAGAGGTAATGGCCACTAGGAAGACTGTCTTCCAAGTGACATATTTCAGATGGACCGTAGCCATGGGTTCGAAGGGTGGCTCCATGTGCTTGACAATACACATGTTAAGGTCCCAAAGAGGAACAGGTTCCCCGATTGGGGGCTGAAGGTGGAGAAGGCCTTTGAAGAACATGCTGAAAACAAGTAATGAAATGATCGTCTGCTTCTTGCCTATGAACAGACAAGCAGAAATTGCAGCTAGGTGAAGCTGTAAGGATGAGGCCTCAGGCCTGTAAGTGAGCCAAATAGTCTAGAATATTGGTGACTAATGCTTTGAGAGGACTGAAATGCTTCCCCTTGCACCAGAAAGAAAATCTTTTCCACTTAGCTGAGTAAGTTTTCTTGGTACTAGGCTTCTTAGCCAATCTTAGGATTTTAAGGACCTGTTCCAAATACTGGGATTCTGGGTACTCTAACTCCTCAAGAGCCAGGCTTTTAGGTGAAGAGACTAGATTGGGATAAGTCACCCTTGTCTGAGGAACAGCCAGAAGGGAATGAGAGAGAGGAAGCCAGATCGGCCTGCTGGAAGCCAGGGCTAGCAGGAGGGAGTACCATGACTGTCTTGGTCAATCCGGTGGTATCAGGATCATAGCTACAGGCTGGGACCTTAGCTTCAGTAGCACTCTGCGAATGAGAAGGAAGGGAGGGAATGCACAGAGGAACCTCCCTGACCAGTCCAGGGACAAGGCATCTGTTGGAAGAGTCCCTAGTGATGGAGGCCTGCAGCAGTACAGAGGAAGCTGATGTTTGAGGTGGGAGACAAACAGATCTATTTCTGGCGTACCACACCTTCTGAAGACTGTGGTAAGGACCTGTTTGTTCAGAGTCCATTCGTTGTGCCCTCGGCGGATTCGATTGAGGGCATCCGCCAAAGTACTGTCCTTGCCCGGGAGGTGTATGGCTGAAAGGCTGATGTCGAGGAAGTAAGCCAGAGACCAGATTTTCATTGCCTCTGTACAAAGCACTGTAGACCTTGTGTCACACTGCTTGTTTATGTAAAACACTGCAGTGGTGTTGTCCTTTCTGATTTGCACCGAATGGCCTTTCGGCTGTGGGGCAATGGATTTCAGAGCCAGGTAGATGGCCCTGAGCTCCAGTAGATTCGTGTAGCTTACTGACTCCTTGGGGGTCAAAATGCCACTGACAGAATGGCTGTCCCGATGAGTTTCCCAACCCAGGAGGGAGGAGTCTGTGGTAGTGACTTATTTTTTTAAATCATAGAATATTTTTTATTTATTTACTATATTCCAATAGCAGGAGAATACATACACACTTTGATTAGTGTATGGCACACTTAAAACAAACAATCCAGCTGAAATATGTCTTAAGACTTTAACAGAATGATAAATGTAAGTCTGTAAATGTCAATGTTAGAATCATGCACAGTCCTAAAAACCTTGTAGCCTCAAAGCTACAGTCAAGCACTTAGTATTGCAGGAACCCCCGTAAGGAAGAGAATATAAAGGCTGATACATGACAACCGATGTATATGAAAATCCAGATCTCTCAACTGGCAATGTATAAAGAGGCATAGAGAGGCAAATTTGCCATGGGAGGAGAAGAGGGAGATAAAGTAAGGAGAAGGCATAGGTGAGCTCTAGAATTCAAAGCGAGCCAGAGGTAATCATCAAGTTCACAGGAGCACTGCTATCCATAAGATAAGCCCTTCGGAGTAAAATCTTTAGATGGGGGGATTACATGGAGGAGGGAGCGGAGCCCTGCAGAGAGGGGAGTTAAGGTATGCCTCCCATTTGCGATTAGTACAAGGGAAGCAGCCTTCTATTAGCATAAGTGAGCCTTTCAAAAGCAGCAAGCCTGGCCAGGGCATAATACCATGAGGAGATGGTGGAAGGTGAGTTCTGCTTCCAGGTCAGTAATAGGAGCCTTTTGGCCTCCAACAGGGCTACTAAGATCCAGTGCCTGTGTGCCAGTGATAGCTGGCCTAGGGGAGTAGGGTCTCCAAAAGAAGCATGGGGTCGGAGAGGTCAACAGGTTGCCCCAGCACCCAAGAGCAGTCCAGTGTCACAGAAGACCAGATTGGGTTCAGGGCAGGGCATTGCCACAGGAGATGCAGGATATGGGCCTGGCGTTGCCAACATCTTCAGCACTCCGCATGCGGAAGAATGCCCCACGTGTGAAGAGCGGCTGGACTGTGATACCAACGAAGAAGAATCTTAAGTTTGTAGTAATGACTTCTGTAGGAGAAGGCAGCTGGAAGGGGGTTCTCACTGATAGGCTGGTTGGATCCTTCCACCATTCCAGAGCTTGGAGCAAGATTTTTGTGACTGGAACGAGCTTGGACAGAGAATGTCTTTTTTGGGACCAGTAAGCCCGAAGGTGATACTGTATGTCCCTCATTTGGAATCGGATTCCTGGAACAGCACCTGTCATGGATGCCATGTGTCCCAGGAGCTTTAGAAATGTCTGGCTGGCCTGGGCTGATCCAGGACAAAGGACTTTGCCAGAGTCAGGAATTTTTGTACTCTTTCTGCAGGGAGGAAGTCCCTGCTTTGTTGAGTATCCAGCTCTGCCCCAGTAAAAGTAAGGAGCTAAGATGGAGTCAGCTGGGATTTCTCTTCGTTTATGAGGAATCCCAGAGACTGCAGAAGTTTGCTGTGTAGTGGTGAGGGCCTCCAGCACCTGCAGAGGAGTCCTGTCCACCAGGAGCCAGTCGTCGAGGTATGGGTAGACAAATGCCCTGTTTTCTGAGATGAGCTGCCACCACAGCCAGGCATTTGATGAATACCCTTGGGGATGAAGAAAGGCCAAATGGCATAGCTGCAAACTGGTAGTGTCCTGATGGCAGCCTGAACCTTAGGAATTTTCTATGGGACTACCTTATTGGAACATGAAAACAGATCCTTTAGATCCAGGGGGACTAGCCAATCCCCTTGCTGAAGAGAGTGGATAACTGTTGCGAGAGTGACCATCTTGAATTCTGGTTTGAGTAAGTGCCTGTTCAGATGCCTGAGGTCAAGGATAGGTCACCACTCCCCGTTTTTCTTCCTTGCAAGGAAGTATCTGGAATGGAGACCACTACCCTTCTGCAAAGGAGGAACTTTCTCTA
This sequence comes from Neoceratodus forsteri, assembly GCA_016271365.2. Taxonomy (NCBI): domain Eukaryota; kingdom Metazoa; phylum Chordata; order Ceratodontiformes; family Ceratodontidae; genus Neoceratodus; species Neoceratodus forsteri. The sequence continues at coordinate 1,270,145,645 of CM057450.1, read as the reverse complement.
ATGCCTTTTCTGTGAGCAACTTTTTCAAATCCAGCTCCAGAAGAAGTTTTTTCCATGGGAGACTGAGGATTTGACAGGAAGGGACCCTTAAGAGATGGATATTTTTGAACTGAAGGGGGAGGCCCTTTTCCACTACCGCCAGGACCCACTTGTCTGAAGCTAACAGGGACCAGAACTGAAGGTTGTGGGAGAGCCTGCCCTCTACTGGTAGAGGGGCGGCGACCTGGACACTGGAATCAGGGCTTACTCTGTGAGGCAGGAGCAGGGGTGGAGGTACCGCTCCCTTTGTCCTCTCCTGCCTCTTCCTCTGAAAAAAACCTCATTTGAGAGTAGTCTACTGGCACAGGATATGGGAAGAAGGGTCTAGGAAAGTAACCCCTGCCCCTATTTCCTTTGCTCTGAGCTCTTCGGTTACTGGGAGCCTTTCCTCTGACCGTTATTACTTTGGTAGGCTGTTTTGCACTCATCTACCTTTTTTATGTAGGCTTCAGTTCTGTCACCAAAGAGAGAGTTCTGGTCACAGGGGAAGTCCATGGCTTTGGACTGGGTGTCCTAAGCCAGGCCTAGCGCCTGAGGGAGATGGCATGGGCCATAAACCTTGAGGCTGCATCATTATTGTCTGCTGCCATGTGGAACTGGAACTTGGTAGCTTCCAACGCAGTTTGTGCTGTCTCCATTATGTCTTGGACCACAGTGTCTGGCTTATGCTGGGCAACAGCCAGGACAGAATTCCAGAGGGCCTTCTGGTACTTGGCAGTATAGGCCAAATAAGAAGAGAGGCACAGCAGGAGAGAGGCTGAAGTATAGGACTTCTTAGCCATGAAGACCAGTCTTCTAGACTCCTTCTCAGGGGGCTGAGAGGAGAGGGGGACGTTAGCTTTGTCACAAGCTGCCTGCTGTACAACACCTTCATGACTTGGATGTTCGTACAGGAAGTCAGTGTCAGATCTGGAAAGCAGACATTTTTTATCTATTTTCTTGTCTACTCCAGACAGAGGTAGGGGTCTGGAGAAGCTTCATAGTGTTTTTTTCTGAAAGCTTTATATATATATAGGGAGGACAACCTTATTTGATGGGGGAGACCCATCATGTCCTTGTAATCCTCGTCCTCCTCATCATCCTGAGTGGACTCCTGTGAGGCGAGATCCAGGGTGTCCACCATATGCTGTAAGAAAGTTAGCACAGCAGAAGCATCCTCCTGGTCATTGGGGGAAGCTCCAAAGTTTGGATCAGGGGAAACATCAGGCTCTAAAGGGCTTTCCCCTGCCTCATCATCTAATCCATAATAATCTTCATCCTTCCCAGGAAAGTCACCTGCATCAGAGGGAACTACACTGGGGGGTATACTAGCAGTGGCAGGGGTTTGAAACATGGACCCCATGCCCTGCAGAGTTTGGTACAAATGCCAGACTTTAGCCATTTCTTCAACAGAGGGCAAATCCCCTGGTAAATATGTGGGATTATGCCCCTGAAGCTCAATGTTTTTAGTTTTTTCTTTGTGCTGTTTGCCCACTGATGCCTCTCCATGCTTAGGTGTGGAAGGGGCAGTGGCATGCATGTTTTTATGAAGCTTATTGGCAGGCACTTCATCAGTGGCCTGATCTGGTTTTCTTTTAATAGTTGGCAGCTCATCAGTGTACTTAGAAGTCTTGGGTTTGCTAGGCACCTCAACAACACCTTTACTGCCATTTTTTTCTTTAGATGGTACTTCATCAGCACCTTTATTATGGTTATTTTTGGGCTTTAAAGACACTGCATCAGCACCTTTATTAGTGGTATTTTTAGGTTTAGAAGGTACTTCATCAGCACCTTTAATCTTAGAAGGTCCCTCATTGGTAGCCTTGGCAGCCATCATTCTTAATCTTTTTGCCCTGTTGCTAAGGGTTTTTGAACAGACCTTGCAGCAAAGTGTACAGAAGTGAGCTGGACTTCAGTACTGTAGACACAGGTCGTAGGTATCAGCTTTAGCCACAATCCTGTGGTACTTCACACAGTTTTTAAAACCTGTGGGTCCAGTTCTCTTTTTAGGCTGTTCCGACATGCCAATTTGTCAGAACACTGAAAATAACAGTTCCCAATAGGGAAGATTTGAAATTAGTGGTCGGTTCCCTCGCGGTAAAGAACCGCGATTAAAACCAGCAACAAGCGCTAAGAAAAACAAGAAAAAAAGCAGTTTCCGGTGAAAAAAGGGAACCGCTATTAAATTAAACTAAAGAACCACTGAAAGACAGGAACTGCGGTAAAGTTTTACCTCAGAAAGTGGAAAAGGGAACTGAGGAAGAAATGCAAATACACGGTTCCCGGGAAACAAATAGGAACCGCTAAAAACCCTAAAAAAATAATAACAGTAAGAAAATACTCAGTCTCAGCACAAAGTAAAAAGTTAAAGGCCAAAAAGTGGTTTTCTCTTGAAGAGAGAGAGCACCTCAGAGGCAGTGTTTCACATAGTCAGCGGAGAAAAAACTGTGGTAGCCTCAGGGCAGACTCCCGCCAGCACACCATCCTGCTCCTTTCCTACTGACCAATTCATTTTATGAATATTCATGGCTCCGCCTCCGCGGCAGTAGAGCATGGTCAGCTTACCGCAATCTGTAACTGATGCTAAAGGATCCCAGGGTAAGAATGAGATTATACTTATAAATGGCTTAAGTTAAAATGGTGCCCATACTTTCTCTCCCAGTATTAGCTCCTCTGTCGAAGCCTCACTTCCCACCATGAAGTATGTAGTTTTTCTTTGGACTTGCACAGTAAACCCCGACCACAGCAGTGAGAGACTGTGGCATATTTTGTTTGAAGATATGCTCAATGGCACCATAGTATGAACTCCATACCTACAGATGAAAATGCTTAAATATAATTTTCAGTTTTGCATTACGATTATAAATTGCTCAGTATTAACTGTTAACAGTTCCTGTGTTCCAGTTGTAACTACAGATTTTTGATAACGCATTATTTCAGACAACACTATATCTCCTGGGAACTTCCAACATACATTGTGGGACTGAACTGGCATATTTTCATTTCTGACTACTGGTAGTCAAAAATCATTGCCATTAGGTGCACAAGGCTACTTTGTGTGGGATTTTCATGCCATTGTTAATGGTGAGAAACTTGATTTGAATATGCCAAGAGTTTAATTACACTTAAGTATGGGACAACTTCCAGATTTGAAATATTTGATTGTTCCCTATATTTCTGTACTGCGTCCAGTATTAGTGAATTAAAAAAATTAGCTACTTTTGTGAACTGTAAATGATTTATAAAATCAAATTAAAAAAATACCAAATGTTAAAACACTTAGCACAACACAACAAAGGCATAAGATACTCCATTTACCCTGGCAAGGGCCACTGGGGCCAATGTAGCCCTCCACATGAACGAATGAAGGTGCATACAAACAATACTCATAGAGAAAATGTCCACCACTCCAAGTGTTTGACTTTGGACAAGTGATTGTGGTCCTATGGAAGAGATACTCCAGAAGATCGACAGGTAAGGTTCCTATCTTCTAAGTGACAATCCCTTCCATTGAGCCCCACTCTTTGGTCAAGTTGTAAGGAACAGAGATTCCCCCAGATAAGGGTGGTCAGCAAAACAACAGGACTCAAAAGAGTAAATAGTATAGTACAGCCAACCTAGAACCTGTATGCAATCTGGACTGAAGCCCAAAAGGGTAGTGAAGTGGACACCACTCTAGGGTGCAGTTCTGCAGATTTACAGCTGGAACCATGCTAGTGAGGCTACAGCTTTAACTATGCTTGCGTGGAATGGACCTTTACTGAGCCTCTTCACTGCTTTTCTGCGAGTGAACAGCAATGCTGAATGTAACCCAGTTGGGCCAGCATTATTTATAGACAGGTCTCCCTTGACCATTAGGATTACAGGATACAACACAACTGAGATGACTGCTTATGCTCATTTAATTTTTTGATGTATAAAATAAGGATGGGTGTTACATCAATTGAATGCGGTACTACCTCCACAGGATTTCCCATTTAGAAAAATGTCTGAGTCCACATAAACTCGAGGTATATATGAAAAACACAGAAAACTGATTCTTGGAAGAGCAACATTTCTACCCTCCTCCACCCTTTCCCCCCATTTCTCTTAAGCAACTCCTCATGTTTCATTTCACTCCCTCCTGCTCTTGCTCCTTATACTACTCTGCAAAACTGTTGTTTTCGTCTAGTTTTACCACCAGGCTAATTTACAAAATCACTTGCTCTCAGTTTCTGTAAATTGTACTTACTTACTTTGTACCACTTTATACATGTATTGACTTTTTGCTCAATCGTGCTTTAGATATTCCATCACATCTTATGTACCCTCTCCACCCTACCGGTCCTACCGGGAGATAAGCCTCAGCTCAATGTGCATTTCCTGATCACCAATTTCTGAATAAACTAATTCATAAATTTGCAATCATGTATACAGAGTATAATACTTACTGTAACAGCTTTCACATGCCCGTCCAACAACAGCGTTTTGAACCTGGAAACCTCCTCCTACCATTGCTCCATTCATTGCACCTGGTTTCACATTACTGTTGGATATCTGGTTGGGATTTGGTTTATTGCTATGAAGAGGATAAACAGATTATTTTATGCTTAGTCCTTTAAACAATGCTAATATTCCAGCTGCAGCAACATTATAAAATTTATGCAATAAAAATAGTTAAAATATAGATACAGGCTGGGTGGACAGACTAGATGAGCTGCTGGGCTGTTTTCTGCCTTCAAATTTTATATATATATATATTACACACATATATATATATATACACACACACACACACACAGAGTAGGCTAGCCCTGTCATACAGCAGCACCACACTCGGCAGCCACCCTGGAAATTGGGTTTGGGTGCAATCCCTGAAATCCAACATCGAACCAAGCAGCAGACTGGGCATGTCACAGAGGTGAGGCTCTCTGGGAGAGTGGGAACAGACTGCCCTGCAATAGCACACCCTCTTGCTAGTCAGCCTCGATTCAGCATTGGTGTTCACTATGAAGACAACTGCTCATCTGCGCACTTGGCAAGAGGAAGGGTACAGCCCTGGTGGCACCAATGTTGGAGTGGGGGATGGCAGGGACCAAGAGAGATTAAACAATGATAATCAGACTAATTTAAGCTTGTATTAAGTAATCTTATTTCTACGATTACAGGGCCTGGTCAATCCACAACTCTGTAGATTCTACAATTTCAAATGCTTGATTATTTTAAAAGGGAACAGTCAGCACAAAGGGCCCCACACTCAAGTGTGGAGCTGATCCCAATGTGCACTTTGTATGCAAAAACGTTTTGGTTTACTTACTGTAAACTGTAGTATAGTAGACTGTATCAGAATAATTATGCTTAGTTCTAGGCCGACATTTTCTACTACTACAAATCCCAGAATCCCCTGCAGCGGACATCAGTGCAGCAGGCAGCAGTGGTAGATGCAACAGCTCACAGTGCATATTAGAGCTTTTATAATCTCCGATCAGATGTTTTCCGGGTCTGCTTTTCTCCAGGAGCTAAGTACAGTCTTCTGCAACTGTACTTAGCCCAGGGAAGACACCAGGACCAGCAAACAAACGATCAAAGCTTATAAAAACTCTAACATGCATTGCAGGCTATTGAATCTCTTGCTGCTGCCAATTGCTCTGTCAGCTGCAGGGGATTTTGGAATTTGTGGTAACAGAAGAAGTCAGTGTAAAACTAAGCAAAATTAGCTTCCTACTACATCTGCTATACTACAGTAAACAGTAAGTAAACCAACATGTTTTTGCACACAATGTGCACACTAGGACCAAACCCTCACTTGTGTGTGGAGCCTTTGGTGCTGACTGTTCCTCTTTAAGCAGAATTTTAACAATCATACTTGAATATATTTAGATTTTTCCTTTTACTTAAACCATTTCATTTTGGTGTTTAAGTGAATACATTATTGCTGGCCACATTTACACAAATTCACTATTACTTAGTAAATGGCAAGAGTTTGTTAAGAAAGAAACCATGACAAGTAAAAACACTTCATCAAATATTATAATACAAATGCAATAGTGCATAAGAAAAGCCAAGCATGGAATTAGTGGCAAATGGGTTGGTGAAGGTGGAAACAGCAAGTGCAAAACCTCCCAAAGCGAAGGAATACCATATCCCTAGGTCAAGTGTACTGCTGAACATAAGCAAAGAGGTAAGCTTGGAGCTTTTACTTTCTGTCTTTGTAAGTAAATGTAATATCTGGTTTTTATGAGGAAGGGATACGTGGGGTGAAAAAACAGGTTACTCACCTGTAACAGTAGTTCTAGGAGTGGTATATGTTTTCATCCACACTTATTGGCATGTCCCTTTCCCCTTTAAGAATCGCCGGAAGTCTTCAAGCTGGCTCCTCCCACCCACCTGGGTGGTATAATCCTCAGCTCTGCCCCATGACGTCAGATCTTAGTCTGCTGGAAGCCAGGTTTGTGCGTCTGCAGCCGGGGAGGTCGGGTGGGTCCGTGAGAATGAACAACATATACCACTCCTAGAACTACTGTTACAGGTGAGTAACCCGTTTTTCTAGGATCGTGGATATGTTGTTCATCCACACTTATTGGCAGACTCCTAGCAGTTCTCCAGAAGGGAGGCAAGGCGCAAACCCCCTGATACTCACTTGGGAAATAGAGATTGGAGAACTGAGGCCCCAAAACCAGCATCCCGGCGTGACTCAAGGTAGATGTGGTAATGGGTAATCAAGGTGTTTGCTGACTTCCAGGTAGCAGCCAGACAGATTTCCTGGATAGGGATGTCCCTGGAAGCAGCCACTGATGCAGCGGTATGGCGGGTAGAATGAGCTCTTATCCCTCTGGGAGGCTCCATGCCTGCCAACTCATAACACAGACTTATGCAAGATGTAATCCACCTTGCAATAGTCCATTTTGCTGCAGGTCTGCCAGAAGCAGCTTCAGCGTAGGTGACAAACAGCTGGCGATCCTCTCCCCGAATTTCTGCCGTCCTCTCCTTCTAATAGGAGAGGGCTTGTCTCAGGTCCAGGGTATGGAGCCTGTATTCAGCCTCCGAGGTGTAATTAGAGTAAGATACAGGCAGAGTTAATACATGGTTAAGGTGAAATTCTGACACCACCTTCGGAAGGAATTTCAGGTGGGGGCGTAGGACAACCTTGTCCCTGTGGAAGACCAGATAAGGGGAGTCCACCGAAAGTGCCTGGAGCTCCCATGTCTTTCTGGCAGACGTGATAGCCACCAGGAAAGCCGTCTTCCATGACAAGTGTGACAACACACACTTGTGCATTGGTTCGAATGGCTTGCCCATGAGCTTTGCCAGTACCAGCAGTAGATCCCACTGAGGTGGAGGTTCACGCACCGGAGGGGATATGTGATCCAGGCCTTTGAAAAGTGCCCGACCACTGTCTCCTGCGCCAACGTCGGCTGACCGGCCCATGCCCGGTAAGCAGAGATGGCTGCCAGGTGCACCCTAAGGGTCGAAGGCCAAAGACCCCCTTTGGAGAGAGACCAAAGGTAGTCGAGAATGTTAGCCACCAGACAGGACAGAGGGTCCTTGCCTGGACACCAAATGGAAAACCTTTTCCATCTGAAGGCATAACATTTTCTGGTCGATTCCTTTCTGGATGCCTCCACCACGGTGAGGACATTCTCGGAAAGACCCAAAGCCTGGAACTCGAGTCGCTCAGGTACCAGGCTGTGAGGTGCAGGGATTGAAGGTCTGGATGGTATACCTTCCCCTGACTGAGAGTGATAAGGTCCGGGCATGCTGAAAGCTGCTCCTGGGGCCTGAGGCTGACAAAATCTGGATACCAGAACTGGCACGGTCAGTCTGGGGCTACCAGAATCACCTTTACCTTGTCCCTCCTCATCTTGAGGAGCACTCTGTGGATCAAGGGAAATGGAGTGTAGGCGTAGAAGAGGCCTGGGGTCCACGGCCTCGAGAAGGCATCCCCCCGAAGCAAGCCCTGTTGAGCGGGGAAGGCATGAAACAGTCTCAGCTTGGTGTTTTCGCTGGAGGCAAACAGGTCCACCATCGGTTGGTCCCAGTGGGAGAACAGGCTGTAAGCTATCTCTGGATGGAAAGACCACTCGTGGAATGTCTCGCCTAAGTGGCTGAGAGCATCCATCAGATGGTTTGAGGCTCCTGTCACATGAATGGCTAGGAAATCTGCCTCCAGACGGCTGACGAGGGTCCAGATGTGGAGCGCCTCCCTGCAAAGCAGACGGAAATGCATGCCACCCTGTTTGTTGAGGTAGTACATGATCGTGGTACTGTCCATCTGGACTTGAACCACTTGACCCCGGAGCTGAGGAGCGAAAGCTGACAGTGCCCGTCTGACTGCTCTGAGCTCCAACAAGCTGATGTAGTATCGGGACACCTCGGGGTTCCAGAACCTATGGGCCCTTGTGTCCCCCATGTGGGCTCCCCAGCCCATGAGAGAGGCATCAGTCGTGAGGACGGCCGTCAGCTCTGGGCAGACAAACGGGATCCCTTCCTGCAACTGGTCTGGGGCGGTCCACCATTGGAGAGCGTCCCACATCTTCTGGGTTACAGTGATCAGCTGGTAGAAATGAGCGTGACGCTGAGTCCACCGGGTGGCTAGCTCCCATTGGAGGTGGCACATGAGCCACCGGGCCCAACGGACCACGGAGGTGCATGCTGCCATGTAACCCAGAAGGTGCAGAAAGTCCCGGGTAGGGCGCAACTGCCCAACCAGAAATGATTGGGCAAAGGAGGAGAGAACCTCCGCCCTGTCCGCTGGAAGCTGAGCTCTGGCTTGACGAGAGTCGAGCACTGCCCCGATGCAGCACATCACCTAAGCAGGCACGAGTTCCGACTTGGCCTTGTTGATCAAGAGGCAGAGTTGGGAGCAGATCTGGAGGGCCAGATCCCTGGACCTCACCACCTCCTGCTGGGTGGGACCTGCTAAGAGCTAATCGTTGAGGTAGGGGTAAATTCTGACCCCCCCCCCCGAGATGGGCTGCCACCACTGTGATGCATTTGGTGAAGACCAGTGGGGCCGATGACAGGCTGAATGAGCACTACTCCCTTCACAAAAGAAAGGGTCCTACAAGAGCTTGCTAAGCTCAGGGTGGACAAGGCAATGTGACCTGATGGCATACATCCCAGGGTACTTAAGGAGCTAAAGGTGGAACTAGCAGAGCCATTAGCAGAACTGTTTAGTGAGTCTCTGAGCACAGGAAAGGTCCCAGAAGACTGGAGAAGGGCTCATGTGATCCCACTCCACAAGAGTGGTAGCAGGGAAGAGGCAGGGAACTACAGACCAGTCAGTCTTACCTCAGTAGCGGGCAAGATTATAGAGGCACTCCTTAAGGAAAGGATAGTGCAACACCTGGAATCCATAGGGGCACAGCATCCAAGACAGCATGGGTTTACAAAAGGAAGGTCCTGTCAAACTAATCTCATAGATTTCTTTGACTGGGTAACCAGAGTGGTGGACCAAGGGGGAGCAGTTGATGTCGCCTACCTTGACTTCAGCAAAGCTTTTGACACTGTTCCACATAGAAGATTGATAAATAAGTTGGGTAGGCTTGGGGTGGGTCAGAAGTTGGTCAACTGGGTGGCAAACTGGTTGACGGGCCGAAACAGAGAGTGGTGGTAAATGGTATACAGTCAGAAGAGATGCAAGTCACAAGTGGGTACCTCACTGGATCAGTCCTGGGGCCAGTCTCTTCAACATCTTCATTAGTGACCTTGCAGATGGACTAGAGGGTAAGGCTTGTCTGTTTGCAGATGACACCAAGCTCTGCAACAGAGTAGATGATCCAGATGGGGTGGGCAGAATGAGAAGAGATCTGGATAAACTAGCAAAATGGTCAGAAGAGTGGCAACTGGGATTTAATGCAAAGAAGTGCAAGATCATGCACATAGGGAAGAGAAACCCTGAAGCCACCTATAGGTTGGGAGGGGAGTTGCTAGCAGTCACAAAGGAAGAAAGACTTGGGCATCATCATCACTGATGACCTGAAATCATCCAAGCAGACCTCTAAAGCAGTAGGTAAGGCTAGGGGGGTGTTAGGGTGTATTAGTAGGGGTATCACAAGTTGTAAGAGGGAGGTAATAATCCCTCTTACAAGACACTGGTTAGGCCCCATCTGAGTACTCGTGCAGTATTGGAGGCCACACCTTCACAAGGACATTAACTAAATTGAGGCAGTCCAGAGAAGGGCAACCAAAATGGTGCACGGACTGCATCAGAAGACATATGAAGACAGATTAACAGAGCTCAATATGTATACCCTTGAGCAAAGGAGGGAGAGAGGTGATATGATTGAGGCATTCAAACACCTTACGGGCATTAACAAGGTGAAAGAGTCTAACATGTTTAAATATAAGAAAAATAGCAGGACAAGAGGACACAGCATGAGATTAGAGGGGGGCCGATTAAGGGGGAATGTGAGGAAATTCTTTTTCACAGAAAGGGTGGTGGATGCATAGAATGGCCTACCTCAAGAAGTGGTGGCTATGAATACAGTGCAGGGCTTCAAACAGGCATGGGATAGGCATAAGGGAGCAATACAAATCAGTATGAATAGATAGGCCACTGACAGAGCAAAGGCTGATGGCACATTTATAAGGTAGAAAAAGAAATGGGCAGACTGGATGGGCCTTGCGGTCCTTATCTGCCGTCAACTTCTATGTTTCTATGTAACTCGTATAGGGTCCCTTTGGCTCTGAAACGGAGGAACCGCCAATGAGACGGACGGATTGGGATGTGAAAGAACGCATCCTGCAGATCCAGTGAACAGAACCACATGTTTCACTCCAAGGATGGTATGATCTGGGACAGAGTGACCATCCAAAAGGTGCATGACCTGAGATACTGATTCAGGCTGTGCAGCTCTAGAATGGAGCGCCAGCCCCCCCCCCCGTCCGCTTGGGCACCAGGAAGTACCTGGAGACAAAGCCTGGGTCTGCTGGAGGATCCGCCCACTGGAGCTACTGCCTCCTTGAGGAGGAGCTGAGCGATGTCGTCTTGGAGAACCGACTGAGTATGGACGGTTATTCTTTCCTCCCGAGGGGTGCGAGCTTGGCTTGAAGGGTACTGCTCGAATTCCAGAGGCAGTCCCTGACTGACCACTTCCAAAACCCACCTGTCCGTGGTAGTAATGGACCAGACAGAAATAAAGTGGCGGAGCCGGCCCCCTATGGGAGGACACAGAGCTGGTGTGATGGGAGAGGGGGTGGCAGCCTCTGCCCCATCACTGAGCAGGCTTGGAGGAGGAGGATCCAGGACCTGAACCTCGGCCTCCTTTACGGGCCTGGGCCGGGGGGGCGCCAAGCTTGAGCCTGCTGCTGCCCTCCTTGGAAGGATGGTTGCTGTGCCGCAGGGGAAGAGTGCCGAAAAGGCTTCTTCTTCTGCTGTTTCTTGCCCGAAGAACCTTTAGCAGAAGTAGCGTCCAAGGTGGCACTGGACTGCTCAATACGCTGAAGGTGACCAGCCACACCTGGGCCGAAAAGGTCAGTGCCCAGAAAAGACACACAAGCTAGTTTATGCTGAGCATCTGTCGGAAAAGAGGAGAGTCTCAGCCAAGCCCTGCGACAAGAGGCAACTGCGGCTGCCATCGAGCAGGCACAAGAATCCCCAATGTCCAGGGCTGTCTGAAGCTGCTGTTTGGCAACAGCCCGGCCCTGATCCCGGACCTGCTTGACCGTGGTCTGCATGTCCGCGGGGAGGTATGGGTGGACTTCATCCAAAGACCCCAAGAGGGCATGGGAGAAGTGTGCCATGACGACGGCCGAACTTGCCTGACGAAGGCATAAAGATGAGGCCGCACAGACCTTTTGAGCCGAATGATCCAAGGGTTTGGATTCTTTTTCAGGAGGTTGGTCAGTGTCGGCAGAAATTCCAGTACGCCTGAACACAGAGGAGGTCACCAGGCGGATCCCGCGGCCGTGGAAACCACCCACCGAGCCTCCTTTGATTTCACCGGAGGGTTCCATTTTTCCAGCATCCCCAACTTCAGGCATGCGAGATGGTCATCGAGGACATTAGGGTGAAATGCAAGACAAAAACGCACTTTGAGGTGTCATGGTCGACATCCAGGCAATAGACGCACACAGTGTGGGGATCGGTGCGTGACATTTTCTGGCTGCACGAACACCGGTGAAATCCGGGTGAAGACTTGTCTTCCATAATCGAAGATAAGTAGTCACAATCGCTAATGCGAACTAGACGAATTTTCGGAATAACCGAAGGTTTTGAAGCCAGGGCCTACAAAATGCGGGAGCACGAAGGAGGCAACCTGAATCTTCCAGCGGAAAGGAAGATCTGGCATCATGAGGCAGAGCTGAGGGTTATACCACCCAGGTGGGTGGGAGGAGCCAGTTTGAAGATTTCCGGCGATTCTTAAAGGGGAAAGGGACATGCCAATAAGTGTGGATGAACAACATATCCACGATCCCAGAACATCATTTAGAGGGTCAAAACTGTATTCCAAGTCATTTTCTCTATAGTAATCCTGTTATCCCACAGTCAGTGCAAACACAAGGTACGTCTAGAAGCTAGATTTCTACAGATGTGCTTTGCAACATATTTATTGCGGGGAAATTGTTCTAAATAACTAACCCAGTTTAGAGAACAAATTCTTGAACTCGCAGTCGATTAACAACCGAGTAAAAGGTACAAAGATTTTCGAGAGATACACTAAAACATAAAATGTCCACTGTGCTCACAGGAATCCAAGGTTAATTGGATAATTCATCTATCTGTTCCAGAGATAGAGTCACCCACACTTATGCTTTATTTTTTTTGCATAAACTTTTTATTAGTTTATCTTATAAACATCACAGCATCAACAACATATCTCATATCAACACATACATGGGCAGTTTCATCATTTCATTTCAAACCATTTCAAAGGATAATTAGTAACGTGCCCCCCATACATCCCATACAGTACAACACAGAACGGATAAGAAAGGGAAGAAAAAAAGTAGTAAAAAAAGGGACAGAAGAAAGCAAAAAAAAAACATTTAACAGTAGGTCCAGTCTGTCTGTCTGTTACCTGAAAAAAAGGAACCATCCATATAAGAGATCTAGCCATTGATACACTTTCACATCTGATGCAAGATTTCTCCCTTCCCCGAATATGAATATCTTGGCATACTGAGTGCATTAAAACAGTACATTTATCTTATAAAAGCATGAGGCCCTATTCCCTAGCTATTTATCCTCCAGATATCATGGGTGTTAGCTTATCAGAGTCCTCTCCGCAGGACCCAAAGTGCTGCAGAATGGCGCCCACATATCTATAAAATCCTCCTCCCTTCCTTGAGCTTTGAAGGTCAGATTTTAAAGATTCAGGGCCCCACAGGCTAGGTTTCTCCACTGCGCTAATGTAGGCCTATCCCCAGAGACCCATGTATTTAGAACACATTGGCATGCCATTGCTAAAAGGATTCTGACCCATCTTTCAACAGGGGACCAATCAACTTGTTCTGTGTCTTCCATGCCAAACAACATTAGTAGTGGCACTACTGGGGTGTCACGACCCCTCATGCCAGCCAACTCTTTCGCCACCCCTCCCCAAAAGGACTGAAGCACTGGGCACGACCAAAATGAGTGTAAGTATGTGCCCAGGGCAGTACCACATCTCCTGCATATTGCAGAGACAGCCGTGTTGTACCTACTGACTATCACTGGTAGGCAATAAAGCCTGTGCACAAATTTATATGCCGCTTCTTTGTATTTATTGCACATCAGGAGCCCTTGGTGAATGTCTCTCATCCGTGCCCATTGGTCCCCTGTTAAAACCATTCCCAAGTCTCTTTCTCATAGGCATTTAGTTCTAGTGGTTCTATCTGGTAGCTGGGTTCTTAAAACAGAAGAGGCCCTTCTTATAATGCCTTTGGAGATCCTGTTTAGCTTGGTGTAGCAAGGTTTCAATCCCTTGGAGTTGAGAATTTGGCTCTCTCTGCCTCACTGTATCCTGAATGTATTTTCTGGCTTGGAAGTACCTAAATAAATGCATGTCCGGCAACCCCATCCCTTCTCTTAACTCACTGAATAAGTAAATCCCACTTCTCGCCCTAAGATCATTTAGGCACAGAATCCCACCTTTTCCCATATTCAAAATGAGGGGTCCCCCATTCCCGGTATAAAAAATGGATTACCTACCAACAGCACCATAAATGTTTCTCTCTTCCAATGCCCAACAATTTTTTGATGGCCTGTCCAGATTTCCCCGAATCAGGCAGGGATACCAACACCTGTGCTAGCATCAACCACAGATGCCTGTTATAGGCAGCATGGTGAGCCTGATGAGAACCTATGCAAAGCAATGCATGACCAGAAGAGAACACCCTTCTACTCCACCGGTCGAACTCCGCGGAAGCCGGATCCGGGGGTCAGTTGTGCACCAGGCGCTGAAGCCCTGAAGGAGCATCTAAGGATGTCAGCCCCGAAGGCAAGTGAGGCAGAGAACCTAGAGACTCCTGGGGAGCACAATACCTCCTCCTGCAGTCTACCGGGGCTGGAGGAGGGGCGGCTGGGGACTGCCAGGTGCAGATAGACGCTTCCTGGAATGGGATGGGCCAGGAGGGCACCACCAGATGGTGAGCACTGAACTTGCTCAAGAATGAGCGTGTCTCCCGCTCGGTATTGCTCTGTATGACATGAAAGATATGTAGCTCCTGCACTAGCCTTGACAGGAACCGCTGATATTCTGAGAAATCATCATCAGGACAGGTGGACAGATCGTCCCTCTTCCCCAGAGGAGGAAGACGAGGACACAGAGGAGCTCAAGTGTTCTGAGTCCTCCTGCAGTGGGTGGGGGAGAAAGGCGGAAGACCTGTTCGTCCATGGCTCTCACATACCTAGGGAAGTCCGCCGCAGTGGCCCTGAATATCTCCCAGGTTAAGGTACCTGTAGGTCCCATATGGCCTGGGAGGGGGAGATGTCTGCAGAGGGATTGGGGTGGGGCATCTGACTGAATGTGCCCTGCCTCTGCCAGGGCTCTGAGACCCAGCCACAGGCCCTGCCAGGCGGGGGGGGACCCGGGGGTCGAACTGGGCAGTGAAGGCTGTAAATGCTGAAACAAACCCAGAATGAGTCCTGAGGGAGAATCTCCACTGTGGCATGATCGGGGTTGCACGGATCCAGAAGGGCATCCCTCTGCGCTGCCAACTAAGGGAGCCCCAGAGACCTTGGAGGAGAGGTGGGGTTCAGTGCTCTGGCTCCTCCTCACTCCCCGAAGGGCAGTGGCAGAGGGCCTACACACCTCACCCCGGCCCTTCAACCCTTCGGACTCCGAAGCCGCCCTCCTCCTCCTTCCCAATGATACGGGGTCACCCAATTCTGCAGGCCCCCCCCCCCCCAAGAGAGGCTGCAGAAGAAGGGGTCCCTGACTCCACCAGAGGGGTCATGGCAGTACCAGAGATGGAAGCTGCCACACCCCCTCCCAAGAGAACTGACCGCACCCAGTTCTCCCAGGTCGCTGTCCCACGCAGGCCCCCCAATGCCAGCCATGGCGTGAGGAGCCGTCAGGACTACAGGCTTCGGGGAGTCCAGGAGAGGAACACTGGGCCGCCTGGTGCCATGTCCCAGAGGGCTCTCCAACTCCGAGGAGTCGAGTTGCCAGTCTGGATTGGCCTGTGGGTCATCCTCCTCCAAAGAGGAAGAGACCAGGCAGACAGCCAAGCTAGCAACCCCGAAAGAGCCCTTGGTGACAATGTGCAAGCGGCGCCGCTGCAGGACACTGCACCGCCCATGGCGCCAACCCAATCACCGGAGCCACAAAAGGTGCTGGGATCCGGGACGGCGCCGAGGGCCCAGCAGCCGTGGGCCGCGACACTGGGGGAGCCTGCACCTCCATGGAGGTAACTGCCATGGAGGTGCCAACAACCCGGCTCCGCACAGAACCAAGTTGTTCCTCTGGCACCGCAGAAAAAAACTCCTTGATGGCAAGGCAGGAATCCGAGGAGGTTTCTTCTTCACTGGGCTGTACAGACCCAGGAGGGGACACAGAGAAGGGGGTCAAGAGATCTGGCATTGGCGACCCACGAGCGACGCCGTCCTCCAGAAGGTGGCAGAGCCCTGCCAACTTTTAACACTTGGATTTCAAAGACACGGGGGTCCATACAGAAGCAGGCGTAGAAGTTATCCATGTCGTGATTGGGCCCTAGGCAGTGCAGGCAGACATCACGTTGGTCCAAAATGGAAAAATGCCACCCACAGGTGCACCAATGCATGGATTTCTTCTTAGCCCTCTAACCAGACATGATGCATTCTCCCCAGTAACCCACACCCTCTCGAGCAGGTGTCATCCTACAAATACCTGGGCATCACCTTCGACCCGGCTCTTACCTTCTACACCCACATCAATACCCTGTCCTCAGCTATAAATTCTTGGATTGGCCTTCTCTATCAACATAGAAATTGCCTCCCCCAAACCGCCCTCCGGCTGGCCTTCAACTCCTCCGTCCTGTCCTTAGTGGACTACGGTCTACCCATGTACGCCACGGCTGACAACACTGCCCTCGCCAAAATTCAGATCTCGATAAACAAGGCCTGCAGGCTCCTGACCAGTGCATCCCTCCGCACTCATACTTGCCTACTCTATTCTACTGCCAACCTGCTCACCTTTGAGGAACGCTTGCGCTGCCAAACCTGCCAAAAAATCCCTGCTAGGTCTCCCCCCCCAGGGTCACTGCATCCTTGTGGCGTGCATCCACATCTGTTGCCACCCGCAGCACAGTTAAGGCCACCTTCCAGGTGACCCATACCAAGACCTCCTTAGCCCAAAGGTCCTTCCACTACCACGCCCCCACATCGTTCAACTCCCTCCCGCCCTCTGTCACCAATCTTCCCAAAATTGGTTCTTTCAAAGTCGCTCTCCATAACCTCCTTTTCGATGCCCGAAGCTGTAATTGCCCCCAAGTAAGGTAATAATGGGGTCCCTCCCTCCTGGCCCTCAGACTTGACAATGTCCACTGGACTGCTGTCCCACCCCCACACTGTTTTTCCCCCATAGGTATTCCTCCCTGGTACATCCAGGGCTGTACCTTCTATTACTGTAATATTTTTTATTTCGATTGTAACTTCTGTATGAAACTTTATCTGTAAACCACTGCTGTAAATGAGTCTTACTGTCACCTGTATTGCACCTTTATGTTACCACTGTTGTACTCACACTGTATTCATGTCTACCCTCTGTGCGACGAGGTGCCTTTGTAAATGAGTCTATGACTCAAAGGTTGCAAATCTGACTTCTCCAATTAAAAAATAAAGTAAAAGCAAATTTACAGAAAAGGACTCGGCACCATCTACTGAAAATAATGGAACGGTCTTACCAGAGATAACGGTGCCGAGTTGGCTAGAACCAAGATGGAGAGATGAGGCATCGTAAACAGGCCGGATGACACAGGCAAAAAATGAAAATTACGTACCTACCGTAATTATGATCTTTCTGTGTATCTTCACCATTCATCACTGTCGGGTACATGGCCTGAGGTCATGACCCCGCGGGAGGTCTTTTTTTTTTTTTTTGGTAGGCGGAGCCAACGGACCATCAGTGCTGCCCTCGAGGCTGACGCATTGCAAGGCGCTTGCGGGTTGGCCATTAGGCGCTGTCGACTCCGCCTGCCTGCCAGTTCTGAGTCGCCGGAGAGGTAAGAGGAAGGGAATGGAGGGTGGGACAAGGAAGTCCAAGGTATAGAAAAAGGAAAAGATATATGAACTAAAAGGAGAAATAACGACTGAGAGGACAGAAGAGGGAGAAGAAAGAAACTAAGGGGATTGGGAGGGGCCCCAATCTCTGGAAATAGAAGAGGGAGGGAGGTAGGGTGGGATAGAGAATTTAGAAGGAGAGGGGGGGAGTTAAACACATCCCAGACACTGATCCATCTCCAGATTACATAGGAACTGCAAGGAGTAGCCAAAGGCTTCTTGAAAGAATTCAAGGCATAGAATGGCTGGCAAAAAACTCCAGTTGAGCAGAGTCGGCTATTCTGGAAGAAGGATAGGGTACAGCGCATTAACACCCTCTCAAGGAAAGATTATTGGTGAAAAAAAGGAAAAAAAGGATATATTTTTTTTTTTGTAAAAAAAGATAGTCCAAGGGCAAGGAGAAATAAGTGGGATGGGAACAAGGAGGAGGACAGAATGGAGGCAACTACCAACTCCCACCCCAGAGGGGTGGAGCTAACGCACTGGAGAAGGAGTGCCCCCCATGCTGACCACTCTCCCCAGAACATTATCCCCCTATGTGCCCCTGTTTTACCCCACTCCTGACAAGAAGGGGGGGGATGGGCACAGAGAGGGAAGGGGACCCAGAGACTGAGGCCCCAAGGGGATGGAGGGTGGGATTCTGATGAATGGTGAAGATACACAGAAAGATCATAATTACGGTAGGTACGTAATTTTCATATCTTATCTGTGTCAATCTTCACCATTCATCACTGTTGGGTGAGTGTCGAGCCCCCCCAAAGTGGGTTTTCTTTTACACCCTAAGGGACAAAGTCCCTTAGCTCTCAGTGGATGACACACTAAGAGGGAGAACCTTCAGGGCCTGGAGAGGCCCGAGTGGGGAGAGTGAGACGGGTACCCCCCCCCGGAAGGGGAAGGAAGTTGCACCGACAAACGCCGTCTCGCTCTACGGGAGAAAAAGTAGGTTCTCTGGTGAGTGGAGTTAATCACCCTACGCCGGGCCAAGGGTGACAACCAGGAAAGACGCAGCCATGCCATCTGCCTAGTGCAGATCGCTGTCCCTCACGAACACTCCCGGTGGCTACCTCTGGCATCATAGGATGCCCTCGCTTTGGTGCCTTGCTAGCTCCAGGCCATGCGCAGAGAGTGCAATGGCTTGTCTGGTTTGCTCCGATCAGGCAACAAGGCTAGGAGTTGGACCTAGCTTGGACCACAAGAACCTGTCATAGGCTGCATAGTGGGCCTGATGTGCAGAAATGGAAAGCAACAACCGTGTCGAGTAGAAAGTCCTCCTGCCCCAGAAGTCAAAATCCAAGGAATCTTGATCTGGGGGCCGGTCATGGTGAAGGGCGTGAAGCACATCAGGAGTATCCAACTGCGTCAATCTGGACTGCGGATGAGGCATGGAACCTGGAGACTCCGGGGGGCGTAATACCTCTGGCTGAGATCCCTAGGGGCAGGGACTCCAGAAAAGGGCCTCTACCAGTAGCGCAACGATGCCTCCCGAAAGGGAGCAGGCCAGGGGGCACAAGAGTGGCCTTGCCAAAATCGCCTAGAAAGGCGTGCGCCGAGTGCTAACAGTGGCAGGGGTGAGGTGCAAATCCTCCAACATCCTCACGAGGAAGCACTGATACTCAGCGAGATCAGCGGCTGGAGAGATGTGGACAGAAGGTTCCTCTCCCCCAGAAGAGGGGGATGAAGAGCTGCAGGGTAGCAGCTGCTCAGAGGGCGGCTGCTCGGGGGGGGGGTTGAAAAACCTGACTGTCCATTGCCCTAACGTAAGCTGGGAACCGAGCAGCCATAGCCCTGAACTGCTCCCAGGAGAGAGGCCCGCTAGGAACAAGGATGCCTGGGAGCACAGGAGAATGTGGCAGAGAAATGGGGACAGAGCCGAGAAGAGATGTCGGCTGACCTCCGCCAGGGCTAAGGAATGGACCAGGAGCACCCGCGGAAGAAGGTGCCCCGGAAGACCCCACAGCTGAACAACCATTTCGGTACTGCCTTGGCTGCACCCGGAAGAATCCCCCCGTGAGGTGACCAGGGCCGTATAGGTCCAGAAGGACAGTCCCCTACCTCAAAAGAATGGGGCTCTCTCCAAGAAACCGAGGAGGAAGAGCGGAGATCCGCACTATGGCTTCTTCCAGAGCCCGGGTGTGCCACCGAAAAAGGCCACTGTGCAGTCCCCACGCCCCTCGACCCCTTGGAGTCTGAAAGAGCCCTCCTCCTCAAGAGGGCCACCCTAGGTAGCAGACAGCCCTGGGCAGCACCCGAAGGAGCTATCCAGGGCACAGTACCCTCCCCTCCCGTAGTTGCTCTGATCAGCCCCAAAGTTGGGCAATCCAGGCACACCACAGGCGGGAGTACCACTGCTGAGGAGTCAGTGAATTCACCAAGACTGGGCTGCAGAGCAATGGTGGCCTGCACCACTGCCCGCTGGTCAGCACCCGACCCCAGTCTCGGTAGCCACCGACCCCACCTCATAACTGACTCCGGCTTGTCGAGGATACTACAGGGCTGCCCACTCCAACAGTCAGCCCCAGAGTGTCAGACTGTCCGTCTGACTTACAGCCCGACTCCGCCTCCGAAGAGGTAGAGGCCGAGGCCCCGTGCCAGACCATAGGAGGGCGTCCCCTGCCATCTTTGCCTAAGGGGGTGCCAGAAACCAAAACCATGCCCGAGCCAATGCCAGTGTTCTGTCGCACTGCGTGCGGAATCCACAGGGGGCACGGCTCCAGCCCGAACAGGAGCTCCAGATTCGGGACCAGCCATGGTGCCATCTGGCCCCATGGCACCGGAGGGCAGAGACGGCACCGACGACGGCCCCGACAGTGCCACTGGCTCCACGGCTCTGAGGGCAGAGGCGGCGATGACAGCAGAATCCGACAGCCCCACGGCGCCAAGTCCCACGGACATGGCGCCGAGCTCAACCTCGGCACCGCAGATGGCGCCGAGGTGAGACGGAGACAAAGACGGTACTGCAGAAATTCCCACTGCGCCGCTAGCAGTATCGGCGCCGCAAATGGCTCCAACAGTAGCCATGGTGCCACGTGACAAACTGGCGCCGACAACGGCTCCGTCAGGGCCCATGGTGCCGTGAAGGCGGTGCGAGGCCCGCAACGGCGCCGACCCAGGCCTTGCGAACCACGGTCCGACAATGGGAGCTTTACCCAAGGGGCGATTGCCGTGGCGGTGCATCCTGCCCGCCCGAAAGGAGCGGGACGGGCCTCCTGCACCGCAGAAGGAGCCTCGGCAACGGCCAGGCTACTAGTAGCCGAGGCTCCCTCCTCCTCGGTCCGTGAAGAACCAGTAGGGGACCCGGAGGAAAGGCCGAGAGTGCGTGGCTTGGCCTGACAAGTGCGTGCTCGACCTCCAAAAGTCAGCGGAGCGTGCCTCACTTTCCACGCGCGCTGCTCGATGACCCAGCGGTCCATGGAGAAACAGGCATCTCACGAATCCATGTCGTGAAGCAGGCCAAGACACGAAAGGCAACGGTCGTGCTGGTCGGTGACAGAATATTTTCGACTGCATGGGCACTGTTGCATGGGGGTCCGACCCGTCCTGGAAGTTTTCTTGGCCTCCGACCGAGACATGACCTATGGAGAAAAAAAACACCAAAAACAGACTTGACGTCGCCAAGAAATAAAATATATGGAAAGATCTTACCAGCGACGTCGAGTAAGCAACTAGAACCGGCAGGACACGGCACCGACGGACTGCGGCACAGGAAACAGCAGTGAAAAATGAACTGCATAGGCGGTAGGCCTCAGTCAGAGCTTGTTTCCCACGAGGTGATCTCTATGGTGGGAGACGAAGAACTGGCAGGCAGGTGGAGTCGACAGCGCCTAACGGACAACCCGCGAGCACCACGCAATGCGTCGGCCTCGAGGGTGGCACCGATGGTCCGGCCGGCTCCACCTACCAAAAAAAAAAAAAAAAAAAAGAGAGAGCTCAAGGTCATGACCCGCCATGTAAATTCGAGCAGTGATGAATGGTGAAGACTGACAGGATAAGATCTAGTCACGTCCGCAGCAGGTGTTACCTCGATGGCGGGAGAAACAGAACTGGGATGGAGGAGGAATCTACGGTGCCTAACGGCCAACCATCGTGCGCCGCAAGTGCGCTGGCCACATGGGCGGTGCCGTTGGCACTGTCCCCCCCCCCCCAAAAAAAAATCCTGTGGCGGGTGCGCGCCTCCAGCACTTACTCAGCAGTAATGAATGGCGAAGACTGACAAGGGAAGATCAGGTACTCGGAGGAACTCACCACAGCCATAAACTAGGAACAACTGAATTGAGCTACACGAAAAAAATTTCTCACCATAGTAATATTGTTTCTTCCAAGGTGTCCTTCAGTATGCTTAACAATAGCAGTATGCCACCTGGGTTCAGCTGCCCTGGAGATGGAGTTGATGCTAATTAAGTTATTAGAATTTGCCAGTCAGAATGCAGAAGAGGTTGTGCTGTCTGTAGCAGAACCAGAGGGCAGTCAGATTCATTTAGAAGCTGCAAGGGGCCAAAAAGGCCGCCCAAAAATCTACTGTATGAACAGGAAAAATACTATAAACAATAGAACAATATGTAAAACAACAAACACACAACAGTGAAAGCCTTACACTTAACAACAGGAAACAGTCAAAAATGTGGCCAAGAGAATGGAATGCCGAGCCATCTTCAGTCAGGTTATGTAGGGGAGGATGGGTGGGAGGTCAAGCATACTAAAGGACACCTTGGAGGAAACAATATTACTACGGTGAGTAATTTTTTCTTCTCACCCCAGGGGTCCATTAGTATGTTTGACAATAGCAGACTACCAAGCAGTGCAGTTCGGAGGCGGGTACAGCACCTAATTAGGAAGAGGCTCTGCAGGACTGCTGTGCCAAATCTGGCATCTGATCTGGACTATACATCCAGGCAATAGTGCTTTGTGAAAGTGTGTAGTCTTCCATGCAGCTCCTATGCAGACATCGAGCAAGTGGATGTCCCTTGCAGCTGCCACTGAGGCAGCAGTACCCTTAGTGGAATGGGCCCTGAAGCCCTGAAGGGGTTGTTTGCCAGCCTTGCTGTAACAAAACTGAATACAGGAGACTATCCAATGGGAAAAACTTCTCTTAGTGGCTGGTCTCCCCCAGCCTACCTCACCATAGGTGAGGAAAAGTTGGGTATGAGAGTCTCTGAACTGCTTGGTATGCTCCAAATAGTAGGTCAGAGTCCTTTTAACGTCCACACTATGGAGCTTCCACTCCCCAGGAGTGGATTTTTCCATGAAAAAGACAGGGAGTGTTATGGACCGATTAAGGTGAAATTCAGAGACCACTTTAGGCAGGAACTTCCTGTTTGTTCTCAGGAATACCTTGTCCCTGTGGGCAATATAATGTAGTTAGGTTCAGCAGAAAGGGCCTGCAGCTCATAAATCCTTCGGGCTGAGGTGATGGCAACTAGGAGGACAGTCTTCCAAGTAATATACTTCAAGTCAGCAGTAGCCATAGGCTCGAAGGGAGGCTCCATGAGCTTGGCTATACAGAGGTTCAAATCCCAGGGAGGGATAGGTTCCCTTAGTGGTGGTTGAAGATGCAGCAAGCCTTTGAAAAACTTTCTGAAGATGGAATGAGAAATCATAGATTTCTCTTTCCCAGCAGAAAGGTAAGCTGATATGGCTGCTAAATGCACCTTGAGGGATGAGGCCCTACGGCCTGACCCCTGTGTAAATGCACCAGGTAGTCCTGTAGAGTGGGCAGAGGGGCCCTGAGAGGGTCTATCTGCTTATCTCTACACCAAAGAGAGACCCTTTTCCACTTCGAAGCACAGGTCTTCTTAGTGCTAGGTTTCTTGGCCAGACAAAGGATTTTCAGGACTTGCTCAGAGTACTGAGAATCTGGGTACTCTAACTGCTCAAGAATCGGGCCTTGAGGTGAAAAGACTCTATGATACACTACCCCCGTCTGTGGCAGAGTCAGGAGACTGTGGCTCAGGGGGAGGCAAATGGAGTTCTGGCTGAAAGGGCAAGGAGTAGAAGAGTACCAGGGTTGCCTTGCCCAGTCTGGGGCCACCAGAGTCATGGTGGCTGGCTGATCCCTGAGCTTTAGAAGAACTCTGTGGATGAAAAGCAGAAGGCATACAGGAACTTCCCTGTCCAATCCCACGTTAGAGCATCTACTAGCAGTGTACCCAGTGCTGGGGGTCTGCATCAGTAAAGTGGAAGCTGATGGTTGAGGTTGGAGGTGAAGAGATCTATCTCTGGGGGTGCCCCATCTCCCGAATACTGTATCCAGCACTTGTCTGTTTAGGGTCCACTAGTGATAAACCTGGTTGATGCATCTCAGGGTGTCTGCCACTACGTTGTCCTTGCCCGGGAGGTGGATGGCAGACAAGTACATGTCCAAGGAGTAGACCAAGGACCACATTTTCATGGCCTCTGTGCAGTTTGGTGAACCTTGTGCCACCCTGTTTGTTGATATAGAACATGGCAGTAGTATTGTCTGTTCTTACCTGAACAGAGTGACACTTTGCCTGTGGGGCGAAGGTCTTGATGGCCAGATACGCAGCTCTGAGTTCAAGAAGGTTAATGTAGTAACTGGACTCTCTGGGGGACCAAGTCCCGCTTATGGACTGGTCCACCAGATGACCTTAAGAAATTGAGAATCCTGCCGCAAGGGAGCAGGGCCTTCCCTTGCAGGGTGTTCAGTTCTGCCTCAATGAATTCCAGTATCTGAACTGGATCAAAGTAAGACTTTTCCTTGTTGATGACAAAGCACAGGGACTCCAGAGTACTCCTTGTGAGGCTGAGAGCTTTCCTGACCGTCTCTGGTGACTTGTCCACTATCAGCCAGTCGTCTAAGTAGGGAAAGGCAGACACTTGTGGTCTCCTTAAGCAAGCTACCACAACTGCCAGGTACTTTGTGAAAACCTTGGGAGCTGATGTAAGACCAAATGGCAGAACTGCAAAGGGATAATGGTCGGATGGCAGCCTGAATCTGAGGAACTTTCTGTGGGACGGCCTTATAAGAATGCGAAAATAGGCGTCCTTGAGGTCTAGGGAGGCTAGCCAGTCTCCTTGTTGGAAGGATGGGATCATCAGAGACAGGGTGACCATTTTATACTGTGGCTCACACTGCAGTTGACTGGGGAGTGGGGTTGGGGCATGGTGCCCATATCAGTTCTCATCAAAACCCTTACCCATATGGACATGCGGTGTTCAATAACCAAGTGTCCAGTCTGTTTTTAAAGACCGATTTGTTCTTACTGATGATTATTTATTTATTTATAGAGGATTCAGAAGTACCTTTGAGTCAAGGGCTCATTTACAAAGGTTCTACATCACAGTAAAGTGTTGTTGAGGGCCGAGGTGGATGCCCCACTGTATATAAGTATACTGTAGTCAAGGAGGGAGAGGACCAAGGATGAGACAGTGAGCCAGAGGGCGTCGGGAGTAAGAAAAAATTACTCACCTTAGTAATGTTGTTTCTTCTAATGGAGTCTTGCTATATTATGACATATGCAGTGAGCCCCAACCTTTGAACTGCTCTGGAGGTGAAAGAGTTAACTTTTCATGCCAGGCATGGAACGCTGAGCTCGAGCTCGGTTGAAAACTCTGTCTGTTGTTCTTCAAACTCAAACTGTCAGATCTTTACGAGCTAAACTCACTAAGGTCCTGTGTGGAAGCTGTAAACCTGCACTAGCCAACTGGCTACTAGATATAAGAACACATTTTTTGGTCCCAAAACAAAGACTCAAGTCAGGAGACCCAAAAAATGAAAAAAACACACCCAGTCACCCCCAAAAAAGGAGGGGTGAAATAACAAGGTGGGCATCTACTAAGTGCTAGCACTGCACTGCCCACCCACATCCCAAAACAGAGGTTCTGAGAGGGGCAGGTAGGAAGGTCATAATATAGCAAGACTCCATTAGAAGAAACAACATTACCAAGGTGAGTAATTTTTTATTCAAACAACATGAAGTCTTGCTATTATGACATATGCAGACTACACAGCAGTATCTCCATGGAGGAGGGACAGAACCTACTTAGGAAATAGGCTCTGAAGCACAGCTGTGCCAAACCGAGCATCACTCCTAGCCTGATGTCCAGGGAGTAACGCTTGGTAAAAGTGTGAACTGTTTTCCAGGTAGCAGCTTGACAAATCTCTAGAATGGGGATGTCCCTGGCAGCAGCCAGGGAAACAGCTGTACCTCTGGTAGAGTGAGCCCTCAGGCCTGAGGGAGGAACCTTACCCAGCTTTTCATAACAGAATTGGATACAAGAGACAATCCACCTGGCAATGGATCTTTTAGTGGCAGGTTTCCCTTTACCAACCTCACCATAAGTGAGAAACAATTGAGGAGTCAAACCCTGTGACCCTTGGTACGCTCAATGTAGTAACTAAGGGCTCTCTTCACATCTAAGCTGTGCAGCCTCCTCTCGCCAGAGGAGGAATGGTCAGTGAAGTACACTGGAAGAGATATAGATTGATTAAGTTGGAAATCTGAAACCACCTTAGACAAGAACTTCCTGTTAGTCCTGAGGACCACCTTATCTCTACGAAAGGAGATAAAATCAGGCTCCACTGACAAAGCTTGTAATTCACTTATGCGTCTGGCAGAAGTGATGGCTACCAGAAACACAGTCTTCCAAGTCAAATACTTAAGCTCTGCTGAAGACAAGGCTCAAAGGGAGGTTGCATAAGCTGAGCAATGCAAACATTAAGATCCCAGGCAGGGGCAGGGTCCCTAAATGGAGGGTTGGTGCGAAGCAATCCCTTAAAAAACTTAGAGAATACAGGATGAGCTGAAAGAGAAGAGGGTTTACCTGCTGAAATAAAAGCAGACACAGCTGCCAAATGCACCTTTAGAGAAGCTGGTCTCAGCCCCAAAGTGTTTAAATGGACCATATAATCCAGGACTGTGGTTAAATCAGCAGATTCTGGGAAATATGCTTCCCAGAGCACCATATGGAAAACCTCTTCCATTTGGAATTGTAAGTAGCCTCTGGTGGAAGGTTTCCAGAAGCCTTCAATATATCCATTACACCTTGGGAGAGGTGTAGATCAGCAAACTCTAACTCTTCAAGAGCCAGGCCTTGAGATTGAGAGATTTGAGGTTCGGTACTAAACCCTTCCCTGAGCACAGGTTAACAGATTGTGATTCCTGGAAGACACAGGAGAAGATGGACTGCTAAGGACAGTAGGAGTGGATACCAGGGTTGTCTGGCCCAATCTGGAGCAATCAGAATCACTTTGCAGGATTGAGATCTGATTTTGACTAACACTTTGAACAGGAGAGGAAGGGGGAAAGCATAGAGAAACTTCCCTTCCCAATTGAGAACTAAGGCATCCAGAGGGACTGAGCCCAACACTGGGGGCCTGCAGCAAAAAAGGGGAAGTTGGTGATTGTCTGGGGCTGCAAAAAGATCTATCTGCGGGGTGCCCCATCTGGCAAATATTACCTCCAGGACCAGGGGATCCAGTGACCATTCGTGATGGCCCTGGGAAATCCTGCTGAGAGCATCTGCCCGGACATTGTCCTTGCCTGGGAGGTGAACTGCCGTAAGGGAGGTGTTCAGGGAGCAAGCCAGAGACCAAAACTTCATTGCTTCGGTGCACAAGGCCGTAGACAGAGTGCCTCCTTGCTTGTTGATGTACCACATTGTAGTGGTGTTTTCTGTTCTGACCTGTACAACTTTGTTCTGAACAGATCTGGAAAAAGCTTGAAGTGCTAGAAAAACTGCTCTGAGCTCCAACAGGTTGATGTGGAGCAGAGATTCCTGAGGGGACCACAGTCCCTGGGTACTGAGGTTGCCCATGTGAGCTCCCCACCTCAAGAGGGATGCATCTGTAGTAAGGATTAAAGAGTGAGACTGAGTGACAAAGGGAACCCCTTGTCTCAGATTGCTCTGATCCTGCCACCACTGTAGGGCTTGGATCAGGGTTCGAGTCACTGGGATCAACTTGGTTAGAGGGTCCTTTCTTTAAGACCAAAAGGCTCTCAAATGGAACTGGATGTCCCTCATCTGAAATCTTGCTCCTTGCAC
Organism: Neoceratodus forsteri; assembly: GCA_016271365.2. NCBI lineage: Eukaryota > Metazoa > Chordata > Ceratodontiformes > Ceratodontidae > Neoceratodus > Neoceratodus forsteri. The sequence goes on along the minus strand of CM057450.1, from coordinate 1,270,117,966 downwards.
TACTGCTGTAGAAGCAGCCATGTGCCCCAGGAGCTGCAGAAAATGCCTTGCTGGTCGTGAGACCTGCAGGGTGAATGAGGAGGCCAGAGAGACCAGGGTCCTTGCCCTGTCCAAAGGAAGGAAGGCGCTGGCTTCCTCTGTGTTCAGTTCTGCGCCTATGAAGATGAGGAGCTGGACAGGCTCTAGAACTGACTTTGGAAGATTCAGAAGGAAACCTAGAGAGGTAAGCAGTTGCTGAGTTATCTGAAGATGTAACTTGACTTGGTCTGGAGACTGGCCTACTATGATCCAGGTAAGGGAAGATGGCAATTTTTTGCCTTCTTAGGTAGGCAACTGCTACTGCCAGGCATTTTCTGAATACCCTTGGAGCAGAGGTGAGGCCAAAGGGCATTGCTCTGAACTGGTAATGGCCTGAGGGCAGCTCGAACCTGAGGTACTTTCGATGGGAGCTTCTGATGAGAATATGGAAGTAGGCATCCTTCAGGTCCAGGGACGCCAGCCAGTCCCCTGGCCTTAGAGAGGGTAGAATAATTCCCAGAGTCACCATTTTGAATTTTGGTTTTAAAAGGTGCTTGTTTAAGTATCTGAGATCCAGGATGGGCCGCCATTCTCCTGTCTTTTTTGGGGTAAGGAAGTACCTGGAGTACAATTCTTTGCCCTGGTGTAGGGGTGGAACCCTTTCCACAGCTCTGAGAGCCAGGAGGGTAGAGACTTCTGCCTCTAGGGCAAGTGCCTCTGATGGATTTGCAGGTGGAAAGGATCTGGTTCTCATCTTTGGAAATTTTTTGAAGCTGAGAACCAGTCCCTGGCTTACTACTTCCAGGACCCACTTGTCTGATGTCAGAGACTTCCAGTCCTGGACAAAGTAAGCCAGCCTGCCCCCTACAGGTAGTTGAGAATCAGCCCTGGCCACCCCATCAGGGTGCCTGCTTGGCAGGGGCTTTAGGCTGAGGGTGGAAGCAGGCCTGCTTGTACCCCTGCCTGCCTCTCCTCTAAAGAACCCCTCATGTAAGCAGAAGAGGAGGCCTGGGCTTGGTAAAAAGGCCTATGAAAAGGCCTGCCCCTGCCCCTGGAAGGCTGCCTTTGAGGAGTGGCCTGCTTTTCCTTGGCCTGTGCACTCCTATAGGTGGTCCTATACTCATCCATTTTCTTCATGTAATTCTCTGTCTGCTCCCCAAACAGAGAATTACCCACAACAGGAAAATCCATGGCCTTAGTCTGGGTATCCTGTGACAGGCTAGTACATCTGGAGCCAAGCCATTCTTAAGTGCCACAGATGTAGCCATGACTCTTGATGACACATCATTAGAGTCCACTACAGCATGGAACTGCACCTTAGATGCCTCAATACCATCAGCAGCCACCTGCTCCAGCTCCTTGGCAAGCTGGCCAGGGACCTGTTTTTAGAGCCATAACAGTATCCCATCTGGATTTCTGGTATCTAGCAACATAAGCCATATAATTTGCCTGTCTGAGTCCCAAGGATGCTGCCATGTACTGTTTCTTTGCCATGGCATCAATCCTCCTGGAGTCCTTGTCAGGGGAGTGTGAAGCCAAGGGAATATTTGCCTTGTCACAGGCTGCAGCCTGCAATACCCCAACATGGCTGCATTGTTGTGTAAGGAACTCCGTATCAGAGCCTGACAATGTGTACCTCTTGTCCATTCTCTTATCCACAGGAGGTATAGTGTGAGGAGTTTTTAGAATTTTACTGTCTGTTTCCCAAAAGATTTATGCAAAGGAATAGACAGTCTCCTAGACTCTGGGATATCCATCATTTCCACATAGTCAGGCTCCTCTTGATCATCCACAGCTTCCTCCATAGGGAGCTGGAGGGTTTCAGCCACTTTTTTATAAAACATAAAATGAGAAGGGGACTCAGAAAGCCTAGGAGAAGACACTCCTGAAGGTCTGTCTGGGGAGATGTCCGGTTCAATGGGCACATCCAGACTTTCAAATCCACATTCACTCTCCTCATACTCCTCCGGTTCATAAAATTCCTCTAAATCGTACTCTTGAACCGGTGGAACCGGCCGAACCATACGCTCACCTGATGGTGCCGGTTCAGTCGGAACCGGGGAAAGAGACTGGACAATTTTAATCGCTTTGGCTATTTCTTCAGCGGTTGGAGAGGAAAGTTTTGGTTCCACACCAGCTGATTTCCTAGTCCTTTTTGCTGGAACCGACTCCTCAGAGTCGGCTCTCCTTTTGCCCGAGGAAGTCTCGCCCTGGTCAAGGCACTCCCTCGGTTCGGTTGGAACCGAGCGGGCTGGCCATCCGGTTCAGCGGACTTTTTGGCCTCCCTTTCCCTGAGCCTACCAACTCTCTTTTCCAGGGTAGCTGCAGGAAAATTTTTGCAAATCTGGCAGTCTGCATTGAGGTGGTCAAACCCCAGACAATAAACACAGGTGGTGTGGGGGTCAGCCTTAGCAAAGACTTCCCCACAGACACTGCAGTGTTGAAACCCAGTGGGCCCGGTTTTTCTTTTGGGTTTCTCAGACATAATGCCAGCCTAACCAAACTTACCTGTTTATGGCAATCCGCCAGGTAAGACGCCCTTATCGGTTCCCAACCGTGTCACGGGTCGTGGAAAAAAACGTAATAAAATCTGGTTTTTTTAGAACCGATAACCACACTCTAAAGGACAAATTAATATATTTTAAACAACCTGATCGGTTCAAACCGAACCGATAAACCGTTTACAAGTTCCACAAAGAAGAAATAAATGTAAAACCTATCTAGTACTCACAAATACCACAGACAGAGCTTGAACCGACCGGTTGCGGTTTAAATTCGGTCAAAAAACCGAGAAAATAATACTTTAACCGACAAAATGAACCGATCAGAAGGAGAACTCTCCGGAGCGACTGTTCAGTGAGGCGGAGTAAAGAATCTGACAGTTTGAGTTTGAAGAACAACACACAGAGTTTTCAACCGAGCTCGAGCTCAGCGTTCCATGCCTGGCATGGAAAGTTAACTCTTTCACCTCCGGAGCAGTTCGAAGGTTGGGACTCACTGCATATGTCATAATATAGCAAGACTTCATGTTGTTTGAAGGCAGTGTTTGAACCGATATAGAGTACGCAGAGTCGGACATTAAGGGTAGTGGACAGTTGATGGATGTGTTGGTGGAAGTTAAGGGCTGGGTCAAGGGTGATGCCCAGGTATTTAAATGAGTCCACTTGTTCGAGAGATCGAGTGGCAGTCAGAATTTGGGGATGTGGTCCCTTTTGGGTGTTCTGTGGATGAAAGAAAAACATGACTTTAGTTTTCTTGTAGTTTAGTATAAGGCACTGGGTGGAGAACCATTCTTCAGCTTCACTAAAGGAGGATTGGAGTGACTGGTGGAGTTCAATAGGGTCAGGATTGGATGAGTACAGGACAGCGTAGTCCACATATAGGAGGAAGTTGCCAGAGCAAGTTGAGGGGAGGGAGTTGAGGTACAGACTGAAAAGCAGGGAGCAGAGGATGGAGCCCTGGGGCACTCCTGAGCGGACTGTGAGCCTGCTGGATAGGGTGGTATCAATTTTGACCTGCTGGGACCTGTCGGACAGGTAGTTGGTGAACCAGCATAGGGCATCTCAGGAAAAACCAATGGAGGAGAGAGTGGACAGCAAGATGGAGTGATTAATGGTGTTGAACGCCTAAGAGAGGTCAATGAAGACGGCACCAGTGATACGGCCTCTAAGGCGGAGTGGACGTGTGAGGTAAATTCCAGGAGAGCTGTAGAAGTACTATAGCCCTTTCGGAAGCCATGTTGCTGCTTACAGAGAAGGTCATGTTTATTTAGGTGGTCAGTGAGCTTATCAGAGACAATGCGCTCCAAAGCTTTGGAGAGGGGGAAAGGACAGAAATGGAATGGTAGTTAGTGGTTGAGGTATGGTCCCAACTCTTAAATAGAGGGGTGATGGAAGCCAATTTTCAACGGGTGGGGGAATTTCCCTTGGCAGAGAGAAATGGAAATTACGTACCTACCGTAATTCTTGATCTTCTTGGACAAAGTCTCCACCACTCATTCACACTTATGGGAGCTATGCCGGAGGTGCTAGGACCGAACGGGAGCAAACTTTTTGCAGAGGGTCGGTGCCAGAGATGGAGCCGCGAGCATCAGCTTGTGCGGTAATGACTATCTCGGCGTTGACCCTCCAACCGCCTCAGTACCTTTTTTTCCGAGGAGGTGCAGCGCAACTAACCTAGAAAGACTAGTCTAACACAAATCGGACATAAGATAGTCCGAATGACCCGTATAAGAAGGGTCAACAAAGAAGTCTTCACAGCCTAAACACTGAGGGGGTGAAGACCAAAACAGAGAGGTGAGCTCAGGGGATGGAGGGGGAGAAGAATGAGTGGTGGAGACTTCATCCAAGAAGATCAAGAATTATGGTAGGTACGTAATTTCCATATCTTCCTGGTCATAAAGTCTCCACCACTCATTCACACTTATGGGAGAGTACAGAGCTAAAAATCCCCAGAGAGGGTGGCAGGAAAACCAAGAGCTCATGAATTCAGAACAGAAGTCCATTAAGGATAGTCCTGCCAAACGAAAGGTTTCGTCTAGCATGGACGTCCAGCGTATAGTGCTTAATAAAAGTATGCATTGAACTCCAAGTAGCCGCATTGCAAATGTCCGCAATGGGCACATTTCCACCAGGGATGCCGCAACTGCTTTAGTAGAGTGAGCATACATGCTGCCCTCCAGCTTGACCTGTGCCATGGAATAACAGTGTCGAAGGCATGCCACCAGCCATGCTGAAATGCATCTGATAGTGACAGGCTGACCCAGCCGGGTCTCACTGAAGGAGACAAACAGTTGTTGAGCTTTGCGAATTTCCTTCGTTCTATCTAAATAGAAGTGAAAAGCTATTTTAACATCTTAGGAATGAAAAGTACATTCTCCTTCATTCTGGAAATCAGCAAAGTAAGTAGGTAGGACCAAAGGTTGGTTTAAATGGAATTCTGAGACAACCTTAGGGAGGAACTTAGGATGGGTCCTAAGAACTACTTTATCCTTGTGAAATACAGTGTACGGAGGGTCTGTTACCAGAGCATGTATTTCAGAAACTCTGAGGGCCGAGATGATGGCCACCAGGAAGGCCGTTTTCTAAGTGAGGAATTTCAACTCACAGGTAGCTAGTAGCTCAAAAGGTTTTCTAGTGAGCATGTCTAGCACGAGATTAATGTCCCAGGCTGCAACGACGTCTGACAGGAGGTCTGGTATGCAGAATACCCTTAAGAAACCTCTTAACTCATACCTCGTCCAACTCGGGTGTTGTTATGCAATGCCAGATCTGTCTGCAAAAAGACTGGCCTTATTGCAGATTTTGTTGCGAGGGCAGATCTGGTTTGCATTACCAAGACCTGGTTGGATGGGAATGTGGACCCTTTTTTAGAGGCCGCTGTTCCCAACGGGTACTCGGTTATACATCGCCCGAGATTGGATCGCAGGGGTGGGGGTGGGTGGGGGTGGTGTCAGTTTCAAGACAAAATTGGGCCTAACTGGTATACCAGTCAAGGAGGCAAGGTCATTTGAGTGTACTGTGGTAGCTGGTGTAGGGTGCAGGACTGCCCTCATCTATCGTCCACCAGGTGATGAGAAGCTTTTTCTGCAGGAAATAGCAGATTTCGCCACCGACATGGCCTTGGAGTCGCCCAGACTGATGGTTCTGGGCGACTTCAATGCTTGGGTCGATGACGAATCTTCGCTTTTTGGTCAACATTTCCTCCAGGAGATGACATCTCTGGGCTTTACACAGGTTGTCTCCCAAGCTACACACAAGGAAGGTCACTCCCTTGACCTGGTCTTCCTCCTGGGGATCGAAGCCTCCGATTTGGTGGTGGAACCAGTCAGTTGGTCCGATCACTACTCAGCTGGGTTCAATTTTGAGGCCCCCCCTGGGTAGGTCGGCCCCTGTGGAGTTGGTCAGGTACCGCCCATTGCGGGACGTGGTCCCTGATGACCTGATGGCGGTTACTGACCTCTTGTTGTTGGACGAGTTTTGCACTGATCCTGAGCAGTTGGTAGTGGCCTATAACAGGGCCATATCAGTAGCCCTCGATCAGATTGCGCCTGTCCGTGTTGCCTCCTTCCGCGTTGTCCCGGCGCTCCATGGCTTGATGGAGCTCTGAGAGGGTTGTGGAGGACGGGCGTAGGTTAGAGCGTCGTTGGAGGAAGACGACCACTGATGCCGACCACCTTATTTTGCTAGAGTATTATAAACTTTACCAAACAGAAATTTCCCATAAGAAGGCAGAATTCCTGTCCAGGGAAATTTCTGTTGCACGGAATCGACCAGCTCAGCCCTTCAGAACTGTTGACAGACTGTGCAACCCAGCCTGTCAGCAGATCCGTCGAGTTTTTACTCATGCTGATTGTGAGGAGATCACTCGATTCTTTGCGAATAAGGCTGAAGACATCAGGAGGGAGTGCCTCCAACTTCATTCTAAGGGTGTTGCAGTTGATCGGTGCCCTGTCGCAGAACCTGGAGTTTCCGGGAGTGCCTTTGACCTGCCAGATCTCGTAGATACCATGAGGACTGTCCAGGAGATGCGTCCCATGTGCTGTAGGTTAGACCCTGGCCCTATCTCCCTGATCTTGGGTTGTAGCGAGATCATCGGCCCGGTCTTAGCTCAGATTACCCGGTGTTCTTTAGATATGGGAGTGTTTCCCAGCTCCCTGAAGGAGAGGGTGGTGATCCCCCTTCTGAAGAAAGCTTCTTTAGACCCGGATGACCTAGCAAACTACAGGCCAATCTCTAACCTCCCTTTTGTGGGAAAGGTTATTGAGAAAGTTGTGACTGCTCACCTGGATAACTACTTGACCATCCATAGTTTTTACGAACCTCTCCAGCCTGGTTTTCGTAAGAGGCATAGTACTGAGACTGCTCTGGTTCGGGTGCTCAATGATCTTCTGATGGCGAGAGATCGGAGACACCGTTCTAGCTTGGTTCTCCTTATCGATCATCAGCTTTTGATACTGTGGATCATGGGGTTCTGCTTGAATGCCTGAGGTCCATTTGTGGGCTGTCGGGTACAGTCCTCAGATGGTTTTCATCTTTCCTCACAGGGAGAACGCAGAGAGTGGTCTCGGGTTTGTTTTCGTCTGGGGCCTTCTCTCTGCCATGCGGGGTGCCTCAGGGCTCGGTGCTGTCCCCCATGTTATTCGCAGTATATATGCTACCCCTCGGAGACATTGTAAGTTGGTATGAGTTGAGGTTTCACTGCTATGCTGATGATACCCAGCTCTACCTGTCTTTCGCACCTGACCAGGTTAGTGCTATCTCAGTACTGAACAACTGCCTCGCAGAAATCCAAGACTGGATGAATTCCAGCGGTTTAAGGTTGAACCCAGGAAAGACTGAGGTTATGGTTGTGCACCCAGGTCATACAGTAGAGGGACTGAGGACTGGGCTTCCCTCTGGTTTAATCCTGGGGAGGACCAGATCCTCACCTCGGAACGGGTGCGTAACCTGGGGGGTGGAGCTTGATGTTGGTCTGACCCTTCGACATCAGGTGTCTGCAGTCGTCAAGCTGGCCTTTTTCCATCTTAGGAACACTGCCAGGATTAGGCACCTTGTTCCACCCAGTGACCTGCCGGTCTTGGTCCATGCCTTTGTGACATCGTGCCTTGATTACTGTAACTCCCTTTACCTTGGGCTTCCTGGGGTTGATATCCGACGCCTGCAGCCAGTGCAGAACGCGGTAGCACGTTTGCTGACTGGGACTTCCAGAAGATCACACATTACCCCTGTGCTGCGCGCTCTGCACTGGCTGCCAATACAGTGGCGGATCACCTTTAAAGTGGGTCTTTTGACCTATACAGCCCTACATGGTTTGGGTCTCGATTACTTGAAAGAGCTCCTGGTGCCTTACACCCCTCTGCGACAGCTCCACTCGGCTGACGAGGGGTTGCTGGAGATTCCAAGGGTAAATCTGAAGTCATCTGGTGCTCGTGCGTTTGGATTTGCTGCACCTACCCTCTGGAATTCTCTGTCCCGTCAGCTCCGGGAGTGCAGGACGGTGGGGAGCTTTAAGCAGGCAGTAAAGACTTTTTTATGAGAAAAGACGTTTTCTATTTTATTTTGATTTTATATTGAATATATTTGAATATGTGTTTGTATTTGATTTTATATTGAATGTATTTGAATATGTTTTTATGTTTGTATTTGCTGTGCAGCGCCTTGAGATTTTGAAAGGCGCTCAATTAAATACATTTTATTATTATTATTATTATCATCATTAACTACCAGTGACTGAACCAGAGATAAGGAAAGTAATGGCTCATGATAGACTGAAATGGCACAAAGGTGAACTTTGATTGTAGAGTATTGAAGACCTGAATTTGAGAGGTCTAAGAGGTACTCTAAAACTTTGTTGGGTGGGCAGGAAAAGGGATTCAAAGAGGATCCTGCACACCAGAGGGAAAAACGCTTCCATTGTGCAGTGCAAGTCTTTCTGGTTGCTGGCTTTCGCGCAGTCAAAAGAATGTCAGAAACTCTCCGAGAGGCATTGAACCTATTCACCTCTATCTCCTCAGGAGCCAAGCGTGAAGATGAAGCAACCTCAGATTGGGATGGACCAGAGGACCCTGGGTCAGAAGGTTCGTCTGAAGGGGAAGCGCCTTCGGAGGAGTTTCCTCCATACTACTGAGTAATGGAAACCATATCTGTCGAAGCCAGAAGGGAGCAATGAGAATCATCTTGTGTCCCTGAGACTCGAATTTGAGGAGTACCCTCTGAATTAGGGGGAGAAGAGGAAAGGCGTATAGAAAGCATTTTGTCCACTGCAGCCTGAACGCATCCTGACAGAAAATGCCAGGCCCTGGAATTCTGGAGCAGAAAAGAGGCAGTTTTGTGTTGAGTGGGGATGCAAAAAGGTCCAGGTCTGGAGTTCCCCACTCTTCAAATAGCGACTGAACTACGGTTAAGTCGAGAGACCACTCATGAGGGTCTGCCTCCATTCTGCTGAGACGGTCTGCCAGTTCGTTCTGTATTCCCAGCAGGTAGACCGCCTGAATAAGAGCCTTGTGATCTAGGCACCATTCCAACACTCTCATTGCTTCCCTGCACAGGGGGTTAGAGTGTGCACTGCCCTGCTTGTTGATGTAATACATCACTGCCTCATTGTCCGTCTGAAGGAGAATGTTCTTGTGACAAAGAATGTCCTTCAAGGCCCGGACTGCATAGAGGACGGCTCTCATTTCCAGGATGTTTATGTAAAGCTGGGCTTCGACCTGAGTCCACGTACCCTGAGTGTGGAGATCCTGACAGTGAGCTCCCCATCCCGACAGGGATGCGTCTGTGGTGATAGAAATCTGATGATCTAGAGGAGCAAAGGGGTATCTTTTCAGAAGATTGTCCTCTTGCGACCACCAGGTGAGCGACCGCCTGAGAAGTTCTGTCACCTTGATGAGAAAGGACTGAAGATGAGTAGTCGGGGACCACTGAGTACTGAGCATCCATCGAGAGGTTCTCATGTGGAGGCGTGCTAGGGGTACAGTGAACACCGAGGATGCCATGAGACCCAGCATCCGTTGCATTGAGATAGCTCGAACCGAGCTGTTCTCTCTGATGTATCAGGCCATCTGTAGGGTATCGCTCCTTCTGTCCTCTGGTAGAAAAGCTTTCGGACAGGAGGTGTCCAGAAGAGTTCCTATGAAAAGGAGCTTCTGGGAGGGCTGCAACTGTGATTTCTTGAGATTTAGCAGGACTCCCATGGACGTGAGGAAGTCTGAGGCCATGGCTACGGCATCGAGAATTCCTTGCCTGGAAGAGCTTGCTAGAAGCCAGTCGTCCAGATATGGGAACACCCGTATTCCGATCTTTCTGGGGTGCGCTGCGAGAATTGCACAACACCTTGTAAAAACTTGCAGTGCTGAGGATAGCCCAAAGGGCAGGACTCTGAACTGATAATGTTGGCCCAAAGCCACAAACCTTAGGTATTTGTGATGTTTTGGGTGAACAGGAATATGCTGGTAAGCATCCTGCATGTCCAGGGAAGCTAACCAATCGTGTTGATGAAGCAAGGGCAACAGGGTTCCCAGTGACATCATTTTGAACTTCTCCTTGGGAAGAAATCTGTTCAGTTTTCTGAGGTCCAAAATGGGGCGCATGCCCCCAGTTTTCTTTGAAATAAGAAAGTATGGGAGTAGAACCCTGTGTTCTGTTGATCCAACAGAACTATTTCTACTGCCCTGTTGTTCAGAAGGCCTTGTATCTCGGAGGCGAGAAGTTCTGACTGAACTGTTGACAGTCTGGGCTGTCGTTTGGGGAGGAAGATCTGGAGGGGTCTCTAAAAGATTGAGGGAATATCCCTCGCGAATTATCCGGAGGACCCATTTGTCTGATGTTATGGTCTTCCAACGGTTGTAGAACTGAGTCAGACGACCCCCCACCGCTGAGAGAATGCCCCCCTCTGGCAGCTGAGGAGGGACGTGGGCCAGAGAGTCAGAAGGTAGCACTGGGCGCTTTGGGTCCTTGTGCTTTCTGTTGCATTTTCTTTTGAGGCTGGGGGGCTTGGTTTTTATTAAAACTTCCCCTGCCTTGCCTCGAAAGGACTGATGGTTGTGAAACTGACACTTATTAACACCCCCACGAGAAGGGGTGGGAGCAGGTCGAGCCAATTTAATGGCAGACCTAGTCTTTTGAGTGGCCTCCAAAGCTTGCTCTACTTGAGGACCAAAGAGATACATACCGTCGAAGGGTAACGCCATAACCTGTTGCTGGGCATCATTTGTGAAACCTGAAGTGCGCAGCCAGGAGTGGCGGCGAGTACAGATGCCTGCCGCTACCACCCGAGAAGCAGTATCAAAAGCATCCATAGCTGCTTTAACCTGCTGGTTGTTGGACTCGATATCCCTGGTTATGGTTTGAAGTAGCTCCGAATTAGAGTCCAACTCCAGCAGAGCTTCTACCATTTGTTTGAGCGAATGCCAAAGAACATACTCATATTGAGAAAAATAGCCCTGGTAGCTGGCAATACGCATACCCAGGGTAGAGGCAGCAAAGACTCTCTTACCTAAGGTGTCTATCTTGCAAGATTCTTTGTTTATAGGCCAGGTTGACAATGCCTGAGGGAGGACGGCCTTATCATTCTCTGCCAGGACTACAATAGGGTCTGCAAAGGCCTGGGAGGCCAAGATGGGTCAATCCTTGGGAGCAGCATACTTTCCATCTATGGACTTAGCCACAGAACGAATGAGAGCGGGATTATTCCACACCATTTGAGAAAGCGTTTCAAAGGAGGGCTGTACCGGAGGAGTCAAATCCATAGGGATTTCCGGAACATGGAGGTATTGGGAGTCTTAACAGCTTCCCAGGATCGATATCTGTAGTCTGGAGAGAAAGAGTGGAATTCAAATTTTTCAGCAGAGACTTAAGACGTCTTCGACCAGAGGCTCTGCTACAGGATGAGATCCTTCCACATCTTCACCCAGGCGAAGGTCTGGGTCAGGCTCAGTGTCATCTCCTGGCAGCCCAGGAGGGACTGCATGGACAGGAAAGGAGTGAAAATCAGAAGGAAATGAGGAAGGAAAAGGATTCAGAGAAGAGGAGCCCTGTAGACTGGACGATGCCTTAACAGGCCTTAGCGCCGAAGAAGGGCACGGCGCCGAAAAAAAACGCACGGTGCCGAAGATCGCGCCAAAAAGCCACACAGCGCCGAAAACGGTGCCGACAACCCCAACGGCGCCGAGGATGGTGCAGACAATCGCATCCGCAACGAGCCATCGACGCCGAAGGTGCCAAAAACATCCCAAGGCTCCGAAAAACAGGAACTGAGGAGAAAGAAAGATGAATACCAGGAGATAGAGGCATCGGCGTGGCCCCCTGCGCCGCAGCCATGTGGGGGGGGGACACCTAAGCGCAGAGTCGACGGCACTGAGGACGGCGCCGCACGACTAGGAAGGCCCAACTGCCCTACCTGATCCCCCAAAAAGCCCGAAGGCCACCGAGTGACTGGGCCAGGCAGCTGGACCAACCTCCGAGCCCACTGCTCCATAAGAGCAGCCCACTGATGAAACTGCTCATCTGAAGACCTACTGGAGGGCGGGGTAGGGCTCCGATGTCAAAGAGGTCTGCGACCGGAAACAGAAACCGGCGACTCCAAAGGAGGAGACCGGCAACTAGCCCCATAACCGACAGTCTACGCGCAGACATACCAGGGGCAACCTCGAGTGATGCCTTCTCTTTTTTGACCTGTGGGCCAAAGAAGAGTTCGAGGCCGAACGGTGCCGAGAGTGCGACTGTTTAATTTTATGCTTCTGAGGGGACCGCCCATCCCCTCGGGCACTGGACTGTCTGTTGTCAGACACCCCCCCTTCCCAGAGAGGACGGCGGACCGGACCAAGCCCGGCTGACTGAACAGCTTTCATACAAAGTCTCCCTACCGTCACCTGACCCGCTCATGGTCGACTCTGTCAATGTAGCCTGAGTCTTCTTTTCTTTAATAAGAATAAAAAAAAAAACTAAGCGGTACTTATTTGAGATATTATTACAAAACAATAAAACTGAAAAACTATGCTGCTAGATTGAAGTTCGACTCCCAGCGGGCGACCGACGTCGTCACTGAAGTGCACTTGACGGCGGGAAAAAAGGAACTGAGGCGGTTGGAGGGTCGACGCCGAGATAGTCATTACCACACGAGCTGATGCTCGCGGCTCCATCTCTGGCGCCGACCCTCTGCAAAAAGTTTGCTCCCGCTAGGTCCTAGCACCTCCGGCGTAGCTCCCAAAAGTGTGAATGAGTGGTGTAGACTTTGTGTCCAGGAAGATCGATTGAGAATGTGGGTGAGGGGGCTGAGGACGTCCAGTAGCGTGAGGCGGAGAAGCCTCAGATCGAAAGAGTCACTACTGTAGTTGGGAGTGGCTTAGGGCTTCTGAGGGTGATGCAGAGTAAGCAACAGGGAGGGGCGGGGGAGGGGGATGAGGCAGGGTGGGTCGAAAAGTTAGGGGGGAGGAGATGGCTGAGGTTGGTGAAAGCAGAGTTGAAAGCTGTGGCTATGTGTGAAGGGTCAGAGGTCAGGTGTCCATCTATAACAATCTGGTTAGGGGGAGGATTTAGGTCCTTACTGCAGATTTCCTTTATGTTATTCCAGAATTTGTGCCCTGAGCCCCAGGTAGAGGTTATGGAAGATTTATAGTACTCGGATTTAGCTTTGAGTAGGGCCCATGTGCACTTATTTCGGGCCTCACGGTATCTCTGCCTATCAGCTGACCAGCCAGACTCATTGGAGAGCTGCCACAGAGAGCCCCGTGTCCGCATCAGGGCCAGAAGTTGGTCAGTGATCCAAGGGACAGGGTTGCCTTTTGACTTCCTTTTAGTAAGGGGTGCGAATTTGTCACAGATAGTATTAAAGGTGCTAATGAAAAGGTCAAGGGCTCGATTGGGGTCAAGGGTATTAGTTATGTTGGACCAGTCCAGGGTTCTGAAGTGAGATTTTGGGAGGGCAAGTTTACCAGGGCCGAGTTTGCGCTGCAGAATTATTTTGGGGGGAGTCTTAGGGACTTTACAGGACCAGGAACAGAATACAGGAGAATGGTCGCTAAGTGTATTGGGGAGCATGGTGGTGCTTGTGATTCTGTGGGGGCGGTTGGCAAAGACCAGGTCCAGCAGGGAGGAGGACCCGGTAAGGGGATTCAGTCATGTGGGGGAAGGGACTACTTGTGTTAGATCTTGGGTGGTGGCAGCATCGATAAAAGGGGTGTCAGCCTTGGCCAACCAATTGATGCTGAAGTCGCCAAGGACAATTTTGTCGTTGTGTGGTGGAAGAGTAGAAAGATAGTGATGTGCAAAGGTACGTTGTTCCAGGAATTCACAACTCTCCGTGTACAGAAAAATTGTCTATGACTTATTTTGTAATGAAAACTGCGTAACCATAGCGGGTGCCCTCGTTTCTTTAATGTTTTGTTTGTAATCGAAGTCCATTTCCAGGAAAAGAGGTGGGATATTTAGGACTTCCCACAACATTAACAAGTCACCCCATGTCTCCTTGTCTCTAGTGGCATGAGTTTTAATGATTGCAGTAGATCAACATAGTTTAATTCTTGTAGACCAGCGATGTGCTTAGTAAACTTGCGTTGGACTCTTTCAAGGTTTCTACTATCTGTTCTAGTTTGAGGAGACCATAGCTTAGAACAACAGTCACTGTGAGGACGAACATAAGCCTGGTATAAGGGTAATAGCACCTTTGCATCTCCTGTTGTTATACTGTTTCGTATAGTCCATATAATTTTATTAGCCCTACCAATGACTGCCCAAGTGCCTTCCTGTTGATGTTTCAGACAGGTTTTCATTCCCTAAGTTATACTGATGTTTTGTGTTCTTGTGCTCAAGGTGCATGACTTTATATTTATCGATGTTAAGTGTCATGCCCCAAGTTAGAGTCCAACTGATTATAGTATCCAGGTCGCCCTGTAGTGACATGATACGTTCTGGGGTACCACAGTCACCCCTTACCTTTAGGTCATCTGCGAATTTAATAGTGTCATTTACTAAGGTGTCAGTGATATCTGCTATAAATATCCGAAAGATATAAGGTCCCAATACGGACCCCTGGGGCACACTGTTAGTAACTTTAGCTTCATCAGATGTTTGTCCATTTATGACAACCCTCTGTGTTCCGTCTTTCAACCAACTTTTAATCCAAGCTATTTTACTACATGTGTTCCTTTGTAATAACTTTCTTATAATGTAGTCATCATGTGGTACCCTGCCAAACGCCTTACTGAATCAATATAAATGATGTCATAGGACATTTTATTGTCTAGGGACTTGCTGACTTTCTCATAAAAGCATAACAGGTTGGTTAGGCAATATCTCTTTTGGATTTGGGCTTCACTACGTACTTGCTGGTTCAGGTACCTTAGATTCAGAATGGTTCATCATTACCCATTTTTCTTTTGTGTGAGAAAATACTGGGAGTAGAGGCCTTTTCGCCACTGGGGGAAGGGGACTTTTTCCACTGCTTTTGCAGTCAGGAGTGCTTTTACCTCTAACTCCAACACCACCTTTTCTGTTGGGGTTAGGGGTTTTAGAAGTTTGGGATCGTGCAAGAAGGGAAACTTTTTGAACTGCAGGGTAAGCCATTGATCCACCACCTCTAGTATCCATCTGTCTGTAGTGATAAGGTACCACTGGTGGAGGTAGTGGGTCAGCCTGCCTCCTACTGGGAGAGGGGAGGTGACCTGGATTCTGCAGTCAGGAGGTTTGTTTGGATTGAGCCTTTGGGGAAGGAGAGGGATCAGACCTTCTCTGACTCCACCTTCCTCTTCCTCTGAAGTAGCCTCTCATTTGAGAGTAATCCAAAGGAATAGGCATAGTCATTGGCATGGGGTAGAAAGCCCCGGGTTAATAGCCCATGCCTTTGTTTCCCTTGTTCTGAGATCCCTGGGAAGTAGAGTCTGTCTCCTTAGCAGCATTGCTTTGGTAGGTGGTTTTATATTCTTCCTCCTTTTTCATGTAAGCTTCTGTTTTGTCCCCGAAGAGAGAATTATTCTCACAGGGGAAATCCATAGCTTTAGTCTGACTGCCCTGGGAGAGGCTGGTGGTCCTCAGCCAGGTATAACGCCTAAGGGAAACGGCCTGGGCCATAGCCCTGGAGGCAGTGTCATTACTGTCCCCAGCCATATAGAACTGAAATTTAGTAGCCTCTAAGGTGGTCTTAACAGTTTCTGCCAAGTCCTGGGCCACTCTATCTGGGCCTGCTGGCTAATGGCTAGTACAGAGTTCCAGAGAACTTTCTGATACTGTACCACACAGGCCATGTAAGTGGAAAGGCGAAGCAGCAAGGAGGCTGTGGTGTAAGATTTTTTTACCCATAGAGTCCAGTTTTCGGGACTCCTTTTCAGGAGGCTGAGAGGAAAGAGGCACTTTGGGTTTATCACAGGCTGCAGCTTGTACTGTTCCCTCATGATCTGGGTGCATATAGAAGAATTCAGCATTGTATTTCTCTTTAACTGGTACGTCTCAATTTTCTTGTCTACCCTAGGAACAGATGCGGGGTTCTGGAGTAGCTTAAATGTTGCCCTGCGAAGGGACTTATGAATAGGCAACAGTAGCCTTTTAGCAGGAGGGAGACCCATCATGTCCAAAAAGTCTTCCTCCTCCTGGTCAGTGGTCTCGTGGATAGTAAGATCCAGGGTGTCCATCTTATGCAGCGCTAAGGTAAAATGAGAGGAAGAATCCTCCTGGCCATTAGATGGTGTGCCAAGCTCTTGGTCAGGGGATACATCTGGTGCTAAAGGTGCACCCTCTGTTTCCTCTTCAACACCCTCATCATAATAAAAGCCCTGGGTGAGCCCAGGGTCTGAAGGGTGAGAAGCATTAGTGTCAGGCAGGGAATTAAAAAGGTTGCCCATAGCCTGTAAAGTTTGGTATAATTGCCAAGCTTAGCCATTTCCTCAGAAGAGGATGTATCTCTTTGTGTCACTGGCATCTCCCTTTGCTTCTCAGCTGGAGGGGCAGTGATATGTTTTTATTTTTGTTTCTGTTTTGCAGGCACTGAGTCAGGAACCTGCTCATTGTCTTTTTTGGCCTGGTCATTGTTATTACTTTTATCAGGCTTATTTTCTAGTGGGTTCTTGGATGACCTATCTTTAGGTTCATGCTGAGATGAGGACCCCTTCAAAATTTTTAGCCGAGGGGGAGGCAGACTGAGAGGCCATAATTTCCAATCTTTTAGCCCTCTTTTTAACTGTTTTGGAACAAAATTTAGAGCAACGCTCACAGTTATGGTCTGGACCTAAACAGCTCAAACAAAGATCATGGCCGTCTGTCTTGATCTCTATTTTGAAGTACTTTAAATAATTTTTAAATCCTGTTGGTCCAGTGTTCTTTTTAGGTCTTCCTGACATGCCAGTTTGTCAGAAAAACCTTAAAATTCGTTGTTCCCAATAGGGAAATAAGAAAAAAATCATCCAGTTCCCTAGTGGAATGGAACCGTGAATGAACGGTTCCCACAACAAAGAATATAGAGCATTTTATAGAAAAAAAATGTGGTTCCCAATGAAAAAGGAAACTGCTAAATGTTTAAATAATTTTGCGTTAGAAGCGCAACTTTTTTACCACAAACGCTAAAAATTTTACTTCAGAAAAAAGAGCGGGAACTGTGGGAGGGACTGCTAAGAAAACAGAATTTGTGGTTCCCGGGAACCGCGATAAAATATGAGAAACATGTTACAATACCTCAAAACTCACTAAAGACATCACAAAAAACTGACAAAAATGAAAATTACTTACCTACTGTAATTCTTGATCTTCCTGTGTATCTTCACCATTCATCACTGGTGGAGTTCAAGCCAGAGGCGCGAAGACCCCACAAAAAGCTTTTTAGCTTTAAAAAGCCACCTTCTTATCTGGAGGAGGGGCCAATGTATTACGTGGCGCTCACGGGTAGGCCAGTAACAGACGCTGGCCCCTCCATCACCTCACTTCTGCTTATCGGAGAAGGAAACTAGAGATAGAAAAAAACGGGTTGGGGGGGCAAGGGAGCCCAAGAGATAGGAAAAGGAAAGGATATATACTGAAAAATGAAATAAGCCAGCCACAAGAGGAGGGGTAGGAATCTAACAGGCTCTGGGAGATGGACCCCCAACCACTGGACAGGGCAAGCCAGGGGAGGGTAGGAGAAGGGGTGGAGTAGGAGAGAAAGAAAAGATGAAGAAGAATTAAGGAAAGAGGGGGGAAGAGAGAGAGGGAGAGAGGAGGAACATCCCCTCCAAACTGCCCAAAGTTTCTCCTGGCAGACCAAAACTGGGAATCCTAAACCTCTCTGTCACCTCTCTCTTTTTTTTTATTTTTTTTTTTTATTAGGAGTCTGGGGACAAGCGAGCTATGCTGAGAGGGCTCAAGATTCAGGAAAATTGAATCTACTGAGGGCATAGTCAGGAGTTAAGACCTCAGAGGCGTGAGCCTCTGACAGGATGTCAAGGTCATGGCAGACCAGGTGCAAATCCCAAGGTTTGCCGGAGAAGAAGGGCTGTATGCTCTCAACCTGCTCTCTCCCCTCGCAACAAGAGGTGGGGACAGGACCCACCTCAGAACAAAATCCCCTCTGAGTAGTCCAAAAGGAAGGGAGGTTCTGAGGCATAGAAAAAGTTACTGCCCCCTATGCCCAGCACCACAGGGGGTGGTGAGACAAAGGATGATGATCTCTAGAAAAGGTTCAGGACCACCAGGTGAACACAAGGAGACTCTGCCCCATTGAAACCCAGGAGTGGGTTACCTGTGGAGGTGAAAGGTAAGCCAGTTAGGGCTTCACAAAAAAGGAAGAGGTCCCTGGAGCCTCTGTGACAGCGACAGGAACTCGGGGAGCCTGGACGTACTTTTTGAACTCAGCTTTATTTCATATATAGCAAAAACATACAGCAGTACATTGTAAAAATAAGAGTCCACAGGCACAATCAAGTGGCCTCTTCGGGCCATACATCCAAACAAAAACAACAGAATGCACTATGTGCTCATCAGTGACTGTCAAACTTAATAACATTCTGTGCTGTAGTTTGCTGTATGTAAAATTGTACTCCTTAAATATTCCCCCATGAGGATGCGTGTACATGTACGTCAAAAACAAACATATAACATACTGGGCTAAACTAGCCAGTTCTAACCTATGGCCATATTTGTGCCCCCACTTCTCCCTCCTCAAGGACTCATTTTCTACATGCATCTTCTGACTTAGAACCACTTAACATCTTAGGTAATCACAGACCCACCATCCCTCCCCCATCCTTATCCTCCACACGATGACTCACCCCAATCTAAATCTTTAATCTACTGTTTTCCCCCATTTAGAAGCCAAGCCTCCCATCATCGCCACCGATCCTCATATTGGTCGTGGCAGAGCCTTAATTTTGACATCAGGGCTTCCAATGATAGAAACTCTTGAACCTGCTGAATCCACTCCCCCAGGGTTGGAGGCTCCTGCTGCAGCCAACGTGCTGTTATACATTTAAGAGCCACTACCATTAAGGTCAACATGACTCCCTGGTGTCCTCTGATGTGTGGCCGTTGGAAGCCCCAGTACCCATTCCTCAAATTTTAAAGGGAGGAGGACACAAGTGATACCGTGCACCGCTGTCTGAATAGACTGCCAGTATCTGGCTAAAGCCGGTCAGCCGCAGAGTGTGTGCCAGTGATTCTCTATTTGCCCACAAGCCTGCCAACAAGCTGCTGAGCCTGAGGTACTACAGTGACATGTGACTGATGTGGCATGAAGAAAAAATTACTCATCTTAGTAATGTTGTTTCTTCTAATGGAGTCTTGCTATATTATGATTATTGCAGTTTGCCCCAGCCTTAGAACTGCTCCGGAGGTGAAAGAGTTAACTTCCATGCAGAGCATGGAGCTTAGAGCGCGAGCTCGGTTCAGAAGCTCTGTTTGGCTGGTTTCAAACCGAAACCGTCCGATCTTTACGAGCAACAACTCACTAAGGTTCTGTGTGGAAGCTGTAACCTACACTAGCCAACTGGCCACTAATATATTAACACATTTTTGCTGGTCCCAACACAAAGACTCAAGTCAGTGGACCAGAAAATTAAGATAGAATAACTAAATAAACACAACACCCAAACATGAAAGAGGGCATCAATAAATGCCAACAGAGGACTACCCACCCCATACCCCAAAGTAGGAGTTCTGAGAGGGGCAGGCTGGGGGGAGGTCATAATATAGCAAGACTCCATTAGAAGAAACAACATTACTAAGGTGAGTAATTTTTTCTTCAAACAACATGAAGTCTTGCTATATTATGACTATTGCAGACTACACAGTAGTACCTCCATGGAGGAGGGACAGAACCTACTTAGGGAATAGGCTCTGAAGCACAGCTGTGCCAAACCGAGCATCCCTCCTGGCCTGAATATCCAGGGAGTAATGCTTGGTGAAAGTGTGTACTGTCTCCAAGTAGCTGCTTGACATATCTCCAAGATAGGGATGTCTCTAGCAGCAGCTAGAGATGCAGCTGTACCTCTTAGAGTGAGCCCTCAGGCCTGAGGGGGAACCTTACCCAGCTTTTGATAGCACAATTGATACAAGAAACGATCCACCTGGCAATGGATCTCTTAGTGGCAGGTCTCCTTTCCCAACCTCACCATAAGTGAGAAACAGTTGGAGGGAGTCAAACCTGTGACCCTTGGTACGCCTATGTAGTAACTTAGGGCCCTCTAACATCTAGTTGTGCAGCCTCCTCTCACCAGAGGAGGAATGGTCAGTGAAGAACACTGGAAGTGAAATAGATTGGTTAAGGCGGAAATCTGAAACCACCTTAGGCAAAAACCTCCTGTTAGTCCTGAGGACCACGTTATCCCTGTGAAAGGAAATAAAGTCAGTTTCTACTGATAAAGCCTGTAACTTATACGCCTGGCAGAAGTGATGGCTACCAGTAATACAGTTTTCCAAGTCAAATACTTAAGCTCTGCCGAAGACAGAGGCTCAAAGGGGGGTTGCATTAGCTGAGCAATGCATACATTAAGATCCCAAGATAGGCAGGGTCCCTGAATGGAGGATTGGTGTAAGCAACCTTTAAAAACTTGGAAAATACAGGATGAGCAGAAAGAGAAGAGGGCTTCCCTGCTGAATGAAGGCAGAGACAGCAGCCAAGTGCACTTTCAGGGTGGCTGGTCTCAGTCCCAAAGAATTAAGATGGACCATGTAGTCCAATACAGTGGGTAGATCAGCAGATTCTGGGGAAACATGCTTCCCAGAACACCATATGGAAAACCTTTTCCACTTGGAGTTATAGGTAGCCCTGGTGGAAGGCTTCCTAGCAGCCTTCAGGATTTCGAGAACACTTTGAGAAAGTTGCAAATCAGCAAACTCTAACTGCTCAAGAGCCAAGCCTTGAGGTTGAGGGATTTGAGATTCGGATACCAAACTCTCCCCTGAGCACAGGTTAACAGATTGTGGTTCCTGGGGAGACACAGGGGAAGATGGACTTCTAAGGACAGAAGGAGTGGGTACCAGGGCTGCCTGGCCCAGTCTGGAGCAATCAGGATCATTTTGCAAGGCTGAGACCTGATTTTGACTAGTACTTTGAACAGGAGAGGGAAGGGGAATGGCATAAAGAAACTTCCTTCCCAATCGAGGAGAAAGGCATCCAGGGAACTGAGCCCAACACTGGGGCCTGCAACAAAACAGTGGAAGTTGATAATTGTCTGGGGCTGCAAAGATCTATCTGAGGAGTGCCCCATCTGGCAAACACTATCCCAGTACTAGAGGATCCAGTGACCATTCGTGATGGCCCTGGGAAATCCTGCTGAGGGCATCTGCCAGGACATTGTCCTTGCCTGGGAGGTGAACTGCTATGAGGGAAGTGTTCAGGGAGTAAGCCAGAGACCACAACTTTATTGCCTCGGTGCACAAGGCTCAAGACCGAGTGCCCCCTTGTTTGTTGATGTACCACATTGTAGTGGTGTTGTCTGTTCTGACCTGTACCACCTTGTTCTGAACAGATGCAGAGAAACCTGAAGTGCTAGAAAACAGCTCTGAGTTCCAACAGATTGATGTGAGCAGAGATTCCTGAGGGGACCATAATCCCTGGGAGGAGAGTCGCCCATGTGAGCTCCCATCCCAAGAGGGATGCATCTGTAGTAAGGGTCAAGGAATGGGACAGAGGGATGAAAGGCACCCCCTGTCTCAGATTGCTCTGATCCTGCCACCACTGAAGGGCCTGGATCAGGGTTCGAGTCACTGGGATTAATTTGGATAGAGGATCTCTTCTTTGAGACCAGAAAGCTCTCAAATGGAACTGAATGTCCCTCATCTGAAATCTTGCTCCTTGCACCACAGCTGTGGAGGCAGCCATGTGCCCTAGGAGCTACAGGAAATGCCTTGCTGGTCGAGAGACCTGCAGAGTAAGGAGGCGCCAGGCCACTATAGGTCCTTACCTTTCCAAGGGAAGGAAGGCTCTGGCCTGCTTTGTATCCAGTTCTGCGCCTATAAAGGTGAGTACCTGGACAGGTTCCAAAACTGACTTTGGAAGATTGAGAAGAAATCCCAGAGGCAAGCAGCTGCTGGGTAACTAGCAGGGTGATTTGACCTGGTCCGGAGACTGACCCACAATGAGCCAGTCGTCCAGGTAGGGAAAATGACAATCTTTTGCCTTCTTAGGTGAGCCATGCTACTGCCAGACACTTTGTGAACACCCTTGGGGCAGAAGTGAGGCCAAGGGCATTGCTCTGAACTGATAATGGCCTGAGGGCAGTTCGAATCTGAGGTACTTCGATGGGGAGCTTCTGATAAGAACATGGAAGTAGGCATCTTTGAGGTCCAGGGAAGCTAGCCAGTCCCCTGGCCTTAGGGAGGGTAAAATCATTCCCAGTGTCACCATTTTGAACTTTGGCTTTAAAAGGTGCTTGTTTAGATATCTTAGATCCAGGATAGGCCGCCACTCTCCTGTCTTTTTGGGGTAAGGAAGTACCTGGAGTACAGACCCTTGCCCTGGTGAAGGGAGAAACCTTTTCACAGCTCTGAGAGCCAGGAGGGTTGAGACTTCTGTTTCCAAAGCAAGAGTCCCTAAAGGGTTTGTAGGTGGAAAAGATCTGGCTCTCATCTTTGGAAATTTCTTGAATCTGAGAACCAGACCCTGGCTCACTACTTCCAGGACCCACCTGTCTGAAGTTAAAGACTGCCAGTCCTGGACGAAGTGAGCCACCCCTGGGCATCCCATCAGGGTGCCTGTTTGGCAGGGGCTTTAGGCTGGGGGTGGGAGCAGGCCTGCTCGAACCCCGTCTGCCTCTCCCTCTGAAGAACCCCTCTGTACATAGGCTGAAGAGGAGGGGGCCTGAGTCTGGTAAAAAGGCCTGAGAAAGGCCTACCCCTAGCCCTGGGGCTGCCTCTGAGGAGTGGCTTGCCGTTCCTTGGCTTGTGCACTCCTGTAAGTGGTTCTATATTCATCCATTTTCTTCATATAATTCTCTGTCTGCTCCCCAAACAGAGAATTTCCCACCACAGGAAAATCCATAGCCTTAGACTGGGTATCCTGTGACAAAGTAGTACACCTGAGCCAGGCCAATCTCAAAAGCCACAGATGTAGCCATGACTCTAGAGGATACATCGTTAGAATCCACTGCAGCATGGAATTGCACCTTAGATGCCTCAATACCATCAAGAGCCACCTGCTCCAGCTCCTTTGCGAGCTGGCCAGGGACCTGTTTGGCTAAGGCCATGACAGTATCCCATCTAGAGTTCTGATATCTTGCAACATAAGCCATATAGTTAGCTTGTCTGAGTCCCAAGGATGCTGCCATGTATTGTTTTTTGGCCATGGCATCAATCTTCCTGGAATCCTTGTCAGGAGGATATGAAGCCAGTGGAATATTAGCTTTATCACAGGCTGCAGCCTGAACTACCCCAACATGACTGCATTGCTGTGAAAGAAAATCTGTATCAGGACCTGACAAAGTGTACCTCCTGTCCATCCTTTTATCCACAGGAGGCACAGAATTAGGAACTTTTAAAAATTTTATTGTTTGTTTTCTAAAAGATTTATGTAAAGGAATGGACAACCTCCTGGACTCTGGGATATCCATCATCTCCACATAGTCAGGCTCCTCTTGCTCATCCAAAGCCTCCTCTAAGGGAAGCTGGAGGGTCTCAGCAACTTTTTTATAAAACAAAAAATGAGAAGGGGACTCACAAAGCCTAGGGGGAGACTCACCTGAAGGTCTGTTTGGGGAGATGTCCGGTTCAATGAGCACATCCAGACTTTCAAAGTCACATTCACACTGACCATAATCCTCATCCCCCTCCTCTGGTTCATAGAACTCTTCTATATCATAATCCTGAACCACTGGAACTGACCGAACCGACCTTTTGCCAGACAGTGGCGGTTCGGAGGGAACCGGGGACAGGGACTGGACAATCTGTATTGCCCTGGCTATCTCAGCAGCAGTTGGAGAAGGAATTTTGGACTCCAAACCTGCTGATTTTTTAGATTTCTTTGCTGGAACTGGCTCCTCAGAGCCAGCTTTTAGACCTTGAGAAGTCTGCGCCCTGGTCAGAGGCACTCCCTCCGGTTCGGTTGGCACCGAACCGGGCTGTCCATCCAGGTCAGCGGACTTTTGGCCTCTGTTCCTGAGCCTGCCACTCTCTTGTCCAGGGTGGCTGCAGGGAAATTTTTACAAATCTGGCAGTCTGAATTGAGGTGGTCAAACCCCAGACAATAGACACATGTAGTGTGTGGGTCAGCCTTGGCAAAGGCTTCCCCACAGACACTACAGTGTTGAAACCCAGTGGGCTCGGTTTTTCTTTTGGGTTTCAGACATGATGCCAGCCTAACCAACCAATCCTTGCCCTTTTGATGGCAGTGCCAGGCAAGACACCCTTATCGGTTCCAAACCGTGTCACGGGTCGTGGAAAAAGCGTAATGAAATCCGTTTTTTTAGAACCGATAAGAACCGGGAACCGCCTCTAAAAAGCCTTAAAGGCTTTAAACTTATTTTAAATATTTCGATCGGTTCAACCGAACCGATAATACTACAAGTTCCACACAGAAAAAAACCCTATCTATTACTTACGATTACCATAGACAGAGCCTGAACCGATCAGTTTTGCGATTAAAATAATGAAATCGCGGTTAAATTAAACCGAGAAATAGCGCTTTAAACCGAAGAAATGAACCGAGCAACAGGAGGAATCTGCGGAGCGACTGTTCAGTGAGGCGGAGTAAAGAATCTGACGGTTTCGGTTTGAAACCAGCCAAACAGAGCTTCTGAACTGAGCTCGCGCTCTAAGCTCCATGCTCTGCATGGAAGTTAACTCTTTCACCTCCGGAGCAGTTCTAAGGCTGGGGCAAACTGCAATAGTCATAATATAGCAAGACTTCGTGTTGTTTGAAAAAGTCTGCCTTAAATTTTCCAAAAGAACTCCCACCACACTGGGGCAGAAGTTACCCACCATCCCCACTTTCTTTGTTTAAAACTTTATTTTTACACAGGAATATTTGATTAGTGCAAAACCACTGTTTACAATCAAGTCCTGTGTAAATAATACATAAATAACATCAAATACACAAAATACAAAACTCACAATTACAACATAAATAACATTATCTATAACATACACACTCACATTCACTCTGCAAATATTCAAATAGTTTACTTTTAAAACTAACAAGGTTAACTATTTTCTGCAAATACTTAGGCAATTTATTCCATGATGAAGCAAGTCTATTCTGTAATTTTATTTCCCCTATATTACTACAATATTTAAGTAATGGAACCCTATTATCTGAATTTCTTGTACATAGACTATAACTATCCAGGGTCTGCAACTTAATATACTTGACTAATGGATGATTACTTTTGGTATATATTAACCTATGACAATTAATTAACCAGGTATACTTTCTCTGTGCCTCAGGATGCAACCAGTTTAACCTTTTATATAACTTACAATAATGCATTTTATATTCACCCTTAATAATAAATTTGCCTAATCTATAAACTGTTTGATTAACTTTTTTTTAACACTTGCGCCTATGTGACCAATCTGATTCACTTATAATTATGTTGGCTTCTTTCTCCCAAGCCTTACTAATGTCTCCCAGAGATGCTCCACTCTGACCAGCAAAATTTTTTAGATATTCGATATATGTCTACTGATATCCTTAATGGTGACCACCCCATACAGGAATTCTTCCCACTCTGCATTGGGTCTCATGAGATGCTGAATATTGTTCCCTGTATTAATAAAGTGTCGGACTTGCATATATCGGAGAAATTCTGAGTTAGGCCAGCTGAATTTGTCCTTAGCTCTCTGAAAAGTTATATATTTTTGCCCTTCTATAAACCTAAAAGGTCCTCAGAGCCCCCAGTTTGCATGCCCTGAATCTAGTGACAGTGGAAAAATACAGGTTACTCACTTGTACCAGGAGTTCTAGGAATGGTATATGTTGTTCATCCACACTTACTGGCAGGTTCTTTGCCGCTTCAAATCTTGCCGGAAGGTCTTCAAGCTGGCTCCTCCCACCCATCCAGGTGATAAAACTCTCAGCTCCACCCCATGACGCCAGATCTAGCCCGCTGAAAGCCAGGTTGTGCGTCGAAGCTGGGGAGGTCGGGTGGGTCATGTGGATGAACATATACCATTCCTAGAACTCCTGTTACAGGTGAATAACCTGTATTTCTAGGGACATGGATATGTTGTTCAATCCACATTTACTGGCAGACTCCTAGCAGTTCTCCGGAAGGAGGGAGGCAAGGCGCACACCCCCTACTTGGGAAATAAGGACTGCAGAACAGAGGTCCCAAAACCAGCATCCCGGCGTGACTCAAGGTCGATGTGGTAGTGGGTAATGAAGGTGTGTGCCGACTTCCAGGTAGCAGCCCTGCAGATTTCCTGGATAGGGATGTCCCTGGAAGCAGCCACCGATGCAGCGGTATGGCAGGTAGAATGAGCTCTTATCCCTTTGGGAGGCTCCATGCCCGCCAACCTGTAGCAGAGATCTATGCAGGAGGTGACCCACCTGCCTCTCGTCCACTTGGATACAGGTCTGCCAGGTGCGGCTTCAGCATAGGAGACAAACAGTTGGTGAACCTCTCCCCGAACTTCAGCCGTCTGCTCCTTGTAATAAGAAAGCGCTCTTCTAGGGTCCGAAGTATGGAGCCTATATTCGGCCTCCGAGGTGTGATTGGGGTAGAACACCAGCAGAGTCAACACCTGGTTAAGGTGAAACTCCGACACCACCTTCGGAAGGAATTTTGGGTGGGGGCGCAGGGCAACCTTGTCCCTGTGGAAGACCACATAGGGAGACTCGATGGAAAGCGCCTGGAGCTCTCCCATCCTTCTGGCTGATGTGATAGCCACCAAGAAGGCGGTCTTCCACGACAGGTGAGAGATGTCACACCTGTGCATCGGTTCGAATGGCTTGCCCATGAGCTTAGCCAGTACCAGCAGTAGATCCCATGGAGGTGGAGGTTCTCGCACCGGAGGGGATATGTGATCAAGGCCTTTGAAAAAGCGCCCGACTACCTTCTCCTGCGCCACCGACTGCTTTCCGGCCCACACCCGGTAAGCAGTGATGGCTGGCAGGTGCACCTTAAGGGTCGTCGACCGAAGCCCTAGCTGAGAAAGGGACCACAGGTAGTCCAGAATGCTTGCCAAGGAACAGGAGGAAGGGTCCAACCCCTTATCCCGACACCAAATGGGGAATCTCTTCCATTTGAAGGTGTAGCATTTTCTGGTCGACTCCTTATGGGATGTCTCAACAACGTTGAGGACCTTGTCAGAAAGACCCAAGGCCTGGAACTCTAGCCACTCAGGAACCAGGCCGTCAGGTGCAGGGATTGAAGGTCTGGGTGGAGAACCTTCCCCTGGCTGACTGAGATCAGGTCCGGGCGGGCTGGAAGACGCCTCGGGAGCCTAGAGCTGAGGAGATCTGGATACCAGAACTGGCGGGGCCAGTCTGGGGCTACCAGAATCACCTGCGTCTTGTCCCTCCTCGCCTTGAGAAGCACCTTGTGGATCAAGGGAAATGGAGGAAAGGCATAGAAGAGGCCCGGGGTCCACGGCCTCGAGAAGGCATCCCCCTGCAGCGAGCCCTGCTGAGGGGGGCAGGCATGAAACAGCCTCAGCTTCGCATTCTCCCTGGAGGCAAACAGGTCCACCTGAGGTGTGCCCCAGTGGGAGAACAGATCGTGTAACTACCTCCGGCAGGAGAGACCACTCGTGAGATGCAGCACCTATCCGGCTTAGGGCATCGGCCAGAGAGTTGGAGGCTCCTGCCACATGGATGGCTAGGAGATCCGCCTCCAGTCTGCTCACGAGAGACCAAGTGCGGAGAGCTTCCTTCGCACAGGGGCAAGGAGCACATCCCACCCTGGCGGTTTAGGTAGTACATGGTCGTGGTATTGTCCGTCTAGACCTGGACCACCTGACCCCGTACAAACGGAGCGAAGGCGGTGAGGGCTAGTCGGACTGCTCGAAGCTCCAGCAGGTTGATATGGCATCGCGACTCCTGAGGAGACCAGAGGCCATGTGTTCTGAGCTCCCCCAGATGGGCACCCCAACCCATCAGAGAGGCGTCGGTCGTTAGACCATCGGCTCGGGGCGGACGAATGGGATACCCTGCTGCAGATGAGCTGGAACGATCCACCACTGGAGAGCGTTCCACATCTCCTGGGTCACTGCCACTGGCTGGTCCAGAGGACCGGAGCGCTGTGACCATTGGCAGGCCAGTCCCCACTGAAGGGGACGCACGTGCCAACAGGCCCAACGGACCACGCTGTGCAGGCCACAATGAGGCCCAGGAGGCGCGGGAAGTCCCGGGCAGGGTGCAATTGCCCAACCAGAAATGATTGGGCAAAGGAGGAAAGAACCTCGGCCCTGTCTGCCGGGAGCCGTGCTCTGGCTCGAAGAGAGTCGAGCTCTGCCCCGATAAACTGAATCACCTGCGTTGCAACGAGTTCTGATTTGGCCTCGTTGATGAGGAGGCCAATCTGAGAGCAGACCTGGAGGGCCACATCCCTGGACCGCTCCACCTCTGGTCTGAAGGGGGCTGCAATCAGCCAGTCGTCCAGGTAAGGGTACACCCGGACCCTTCGGCACCGCAGGAATGCTGTCACCACTGCCATGCATTTGGTGAAGACCCTGGGAGCTGGAGTGAGGCCAAAGGGCATGTCCCGGAACTCGAAAAGGGACCCCTCCGCCCTGAAGCGGAGGAATCACTGGTGGGACGGATGGATTGGGACGTGAAAGAACGCGTCCTGGAGGTCCAGAGAACAGAACCACATGCCTTGTTCCAAGGATGGAATGATCTGAGCCAGAGTGACCATCCTGAAGGTTTGAGACCTTAGGAACTTGCTCAGGTCATGTAGGTCTAGAATGGGGCGCTAGCCCCCTGTCCGTTTTGGGACCAGGAAATACCTGGACACAAACCCTGGGTCTGGTGGAGGATCCACCACCTCCCTGATCACCTCCTTCTGGAGAAGCAAGGCAATGTCGGCTCGATGAGCCGACAGAGAGGCTGTGGACCCCGTAGCCCCCCGTGGCGCGACGGCTTAATAGGGTGGGGCCTGCTCGAATTCCAGAGGCAGACCCTTTCCTACCACTTCCAGCACCCAGTGGTCCATGGTGATATCAGACCAGGCGGAAAGGAAGTGACGGAGCCGTCCCCCTATGGGGGGGAACCCAGGGAGGAGTGACGAAGTTGGGGGCGACACCCCTCAACCCGTCACTGGGCAGGCTTGGAGGAAGGACCGGCCGAGGGGCCTCCTGGGCCTTTCCCTCCTGGCTTCCTGCTGGAGGAAACTACAGGCTTGGCTTTGGGGTGCCAAGTGCGAGCCTGCTGGCCCTGATGCTGGTGTTGCTTGGCCGGATGTGTCGCAGGGGGCAGAAGGCCGAAAGGGCTTATGCTGCTGCTGGCGGCCTTTGTCCTTCTGGGCAGATGTGACAAAGTCCAAGGTGGCAATGGACTTCTTGATCCTCTGCAGATGACCCTCCACCTCGGGACCGAACAAGTCAGTACCCAGGAAGGGACGTCTACCAGCTTGTGCTGGGTATCCGCTGTGAAAGTGGAGATCCGCAGCCAAGCTCTGCGACACATGGCCACTACGGCCGCTACTGACCGGGCACAAGAGTCTCCAATGTCTAAGGCAGTTTGGAGCTGTTGCTTAGCCACTGCCCTTCCCTGAACCCGCACCTGCTTGACCGTAGTCTGGAGGTCAGCCAGGATATGAGGAATCACCTTATCCAGGGAGCCCAAAAGGGCATGGGAAAAGTGTGCCATCAGAACGGCCGAACTGGCCTGACAAAGGCCTAAGGAGGACACAGCATAGACCTTTAGGCCCGGAGTAGTCCAGTTTCTTGGACTCTTTATCAGGTGGCTTGTCCATGTCCTGAGCGTTTCAGAAGCGCCAGAAAACACTGTCGGTCACAAGCCCCTCCGTGGAGGGGTGCTCCGAGTATCCGGAGAGTGAACCAGTGAGAACGGCATACATTTGGGCCATCCTGGCCGAAGGTGCTGGACAAGAAGCTGGCCACTGCCATAGCTCCAGAGCCGGGACAACAATGACTTTGGCCACTGGAAAGGCCTCCGTAGGGGAATCCCCTTGGTCCAGTATCTCCGTGAGGGGATACTTGGCCCGCTTTGAAACGGGTTCGAGCTTCATCCCAGTAGATTCTGAGATGAGCTGAAGCATTCCCAGGAACGAGGATGGGCTCTCGTCCACCGATTGACCCCCAGTGGACTCCAGGTCGAGGGGCCTGGAGAACAGCGAGGAATCATCGTCAGACTCCAGGGAGTCTGCAAACAGCTGCCGAGGGCCTGAGCCACCCTCCACTTGCCGAGGCCAATCGGGAGTGAGGGGGACCGACAACCAATGGGGCAAACCCTGACGCGATCAAGAATCCTTGGTCGGTGCCCCAGTTTTAGGTTGTGGAGGCGGGGGTTCCACCACAATGGGTGGCGCAGCTGGTTTCAGCCGAACAACCGGTGCCGGCTTCCGCTCCTCGATTACAATGAGTGGTTGTTTCGGCCGCTCTGGTGACAGCCACTTAATGGCCGGGGAAGGTGACAGAGTCGGCTTGTTCCCGGTCAAAAAGAGCTGCTGCCACATCAGATCCTCATAAGCGCTGGCGCAATTTGCGAGAGCCTGTCCTCAAAGAGACGAAGGCGAGGATGAGTGGCGCCGCGCTTTCCTCGGGTGCCAAGAACGGACGCGCCGATGTCGGCGGATCGGCTGGACAAGAAGAGGTCCGAGACCGAGACCTTCGGTATTTCCGAGGGTGGGTCTGAGAGGGAGCGGGGGAAACCCGCTCCTCCCTCGGTTCGGGGACCTTAACCGAGCACTCGCACACAGGAAAGTCCTCGGTTTCCACCGGGGGAACCGGTGAAGAAGGGTTGTCAGCTTCTCCAGTCAACAGCCTGTCTGATGGGTCGAGAAAAATCTCAACTGTCTCGGCCGGCTGACCTGACGGGGACACCATGAAGCCAGTTGCTTTAGCCGCAACCTCGACCGAAGTCGAGTGTCGACTGTCCGGGGAAAGGGACCTCTCCCACTCCC
This sequence comes from Neoceratodus forsteri, assembly GCA_016271365.2. Taxonomy (NCBI): domain Eukaryota; kingdom Metazoa; phylum Chordata; order Ceratodontiformes; family Ceratodontidae; genus Neoceratodus; species Neoceratodus forsteri. Next base: position 1,270,086,972 of record CM057450.1, on the reverse strand, counting down.
ACGAATGTCGACGGTGGGACTTACCTTTGGAGTCCTTCTTCTTGGACCGAGAGGAATGTCCCGAAGGGCCCTCTCCCTTGGTGGAGAGGGATTGACAAAGCTGCTTGAACAAAGCTGTGTGGAGGAGCCCAAAGAGAGTGGGATAAATGCGTGGCGAGGAAGAAGAAGAAGAAGATGCGCCTGGGCCGCCTCCTCGAGGGCGATCATTTGTTCGAGCTGTTCAGCCGAGCCCGCCGCCGAAGACACAGCCCAACGGGCCTCCTTCGACTTTACCGGAAGGTAACGTTTCTCAGGGCACCCAAGTTGCAATCTGGCAGCGAAATCCTCAAGAACTGTGGCCGAGAAGGACTTGCACAAGTCGCAGGCCTGCGAATCGTGCTCAAGCCCAAGGCAGTAAACGCACGTGGAGTGCGGATCGGTCCAGGACATCTTCTGCCCACAAGGGCACCGCCGAAATCCAGGAGTCGACTGGTCCATCGCAGCCGCGAAGGAAGAAAAAGACAGAAGTCTAGTAAACTTTAATACAAGTTTCGGTTTAACCGAAGAGTTAGGATCCAGGCCTAAAACGCAGAGCGCAAAGGAGGGAACCTAAGCTTCCAAGCGGTAAGGAAGATCTGGGGTCATGGGGCGGAGTCGAGAGTTTTATCACCTGGGTGGGTGGGAGGAGCCAGCCTGAAGACCTTCCGGCAAGATTTAAAGCGGCAAGAACCTGCCAGTAAGTGTGGATTGAACAACATATTCATGATCCTAGAAAATTCTGTTTCATATCTAATGAGCAAAAGGGTCCCTAACCCCTCCGGTGTGTCTAAGTTTCTGAATCTTTCTAAGAATATAAAGACCGTGCTTGACCCAACGGTTCCTCACCGCTCCTACAAGATCCAGAGGAGCCGTGGCTAGGGCCAATGTATATAGTGGTCTCACTCCTACATCTGTGTCCTCTATCAGGTACCATTGCGAAGAGGTTCTCTGTTTGGCCCATGTCACCAGCATCATGCCCTGTGAAGCCAGATAGTATAAAGAAAGGTTAGGTAGGGCCAGCCCCCTGGCTTCCCTTGGAAGATGTAATATTGTTTTAGCAATTCTGGGTCTTTTATTATTCTAGACAAATCTGGAAATCTGCTTGTTAACTTTGTTCCAATACGTAGGTATCCGGGTAGGATGGCATTGAAACAAACAAAAAGAAATCAGGGTAGTATGTTCATCTGTATGGTGGCCACTCTTCCAACCAAGTTTAGGGGGCAACAACCGCCATCTTGCCATGTCTCACTCCAGAGCCTGCCATAGCAGTTCGTAATTAGCATTAAAAAGTCGATTTAGATCTACTGTAATCTGTATGCCCAAATAACAGATCTGATTTCTGGGGACCCATCAAAAGGGGCAAGTACCCCGAAATTCTTCTGGACATTCTCCACTTAAGACCAGGGCCTCTGATTTTGAGAAATTAATTTTATAGCCCAAAATTTCCCCAAAGGATTGTAATAACTGTGTCAGGGGTGGTAAGGAAATTTGGGGGAATGACAAAAAGAAATGGAGTCATCTGCATATAAGGAAAGTTTCTGTTCGATCCCCCCTGCCATAACACCCCTAATGTCGGGGTTACTGTGTACTTTAACTGTCAGAGGCTCCTGACTGATGGCAAACAAGAGGGGGAACAGATGGCATCCCTGCAGTGTCCCCCTTGATAATGGAAAGAGCTCAGAGCTTATACTGTTTGCCCTTACTAAGGCTTTGGGGTTCGTATATTATTGTGAAAGAACTCCTAGCAATTTGGGGTCAGATTTCATGTGCTCCATGGATGAGTTTAAAAACTGCCAATTAACTCTATCAAATGCTTTTTCAGAATCCATGGAGATGGCTATTTGAAACTGGGTCTGGGTCTTTTGGGAGGAAACAATGTTTAGAAACCAGCTGATATCGTCTGGGAGATATCTACCCGAAATAAAGCCGGTCTGATCTTCATGCACGGGGGCGGGGGGTGCATAGCCTGCAGTCTCCCCGCCAGTAGTCAGGTAAACAGCTTTAAGTCAACATTAAGCAGAGATATGGGTATGTAGGACCCACACTCCACTGGGTTCTTCCCCTCCTTAGGTAACACCGAAATCTGGACTAGTCTCCAGGACACCGGGACCTCCTCTCCCTCCATAATTTCCCCATAAACCGGCAGTAGAAGCTGGAGTAGCTGGTTAGCAAAGGTCTTATAAAACTCTGGCGTAAAGCCATCCAGGCCTGGTGATTTGCTGTTTTTCAAGCTCACTATCTGGGCCTTTAATTCTGCCATGGAGATCCCTGCCTCCAATCCATCCCAAGCCTCTTCTGGGAGAGTTCTAATATCCAGGCCCTCACAAAAGCTATCTATAAGGCCTCCAGAGTCTAGAATCTCATCCTGTGTATACAAAGACATATAGTAATCAGCAAATATGCCTGTAATCTCCCCTGGTTTACTTGTTAGACTTCCCCTTTTTCTTGGGTCCCTCAGTTTTAAAACCAGTCTGCTGATCTGTTGTGATCGAAGGGAGACTTCAAATTGGATATACTTTTTAAAGAAGAGGTAAAGCATGTTAGGGACAGGATCCTTTAGGTCCAGAGAGTCCCCAAGAAGAGTTCCCCACTACAGCCAAACAGGGCCCTGCAGGGACCCTATGAAGAAAGTGCATGAGCACCTACCTGCCCTCCCCCCAGAGGTGGCTCCCTGGTGATTTGGATGAAGTGGTAGGTAACATGGAGGTGCCAGCACAACTCTGCCCACAAATGGCCTCAATCGGGGGGAGGGGGGGCAAGCAGGGAGGAGGAACTGCCAAGAAGTGGAGGCCCAAGAGGGGATGGTGGGTGGGACGCAGTGATGAATGGTGAAGATACACAGGAAGATTTAAAATTACGGTAGGTATGTAATTTTCATATCTTACCTGTGTCAATCTTCACCATTCATCACTGGTGGGTGTGTACCAAGCACCACGAAAGTGGTGCTGGTACCTCCCTGAGGGCTAAGAGTAGCCCTCAGCCTCTTGTGTGAACTCACAAAAGGAGGGGGGCCCATCACAGGTCTGGCCAGACTCGCTACTGGTCAGGGTCAGGACGAACCTCCTAGCCTGCAGGAGAGGGAGGATGCCCCCAACAGTTCTCACCTGACCCTGCAGGAGAAAAATCAGGCCACCCCCCCGGAATAGTGAGGTAGTCACCCTACGCTGGGCCAAGGGTGAAAACTGAGAGAGGCGGAGCCATGTCGTCCGCTAATGCAGACCGCTGTTTCCACAATCCTGGAGGCTACTGCGTTGGTGTCACAAGATGCCCGCACTTGGTGTCTCGCCAGCTCCAGGCCCTGGGTGGAAGTAGTGATGGCTTGCCTGGTTGCCTCGTTATCGGGCATGGCTGCCAAGATCTGACCCAGCGTAGCCCACAGGCACCTCTCATAGGCCACCATGTGTGCTTAATTTGCAGAGATGGAGAGTAAGAGGAACATCAAAGAGAAAACTCTTCTGCCCCAGCGATTGAACTCTCCAGAGTCTGTCTCTGAGGGCGGTCTCTTGACAGGCACAGATGCCCAGAAGGGGTATACAGCCACTCTAACTCAGACTTAGAATGGGGCATAGATCCTGAGGACCAGGTGGGAGTGCAATAACCATGTTGGCTGTCCTGAGGGGCTGGAAAAGAGTAAGCGGGAAGTTCCCAGGCACTGTGCGACTCCTCCATAAAGGGGCAATGCCATGGAGGAATCACCACAGATTCTTGGTTGTATTCTCCAAGAAACACCAGCTTCGCACACACAGGATTGCGTTGGGCGGAAGGGGAAAGACGGAGTTCCTCCAGCATCGTCATCAGAACAGCTGATACTCTGTGAAATCAGCATCCAAAGATTGTTAAGAGGCGGCATCCTCTTCCTCGGAGGAGGAAGGTGATGACGTGGAAGGACTCTGCATAGGGTGCGACGATGCTGAAGCAGGAGATGTAAACACTATCTCATCAATGACCCTAAAATAAAGGGACAAAGCACTCACTGCTGCCCTATACTACTCCCAAGTGAGGGGCCCCCAAGGGACCAGAAAGACCAGTGGGGGGGAGGCAGAGAGGAAGGAGGTCGGGAAGAAAGGTCCTGGGAGACCGATGTGCCTCTGCCAGGACTGTGAGCGCAAGTAGGGGACCCATCCCTAGGGAGGGGACTGCGCTGCCCAGTCACCGCCTGCTGCTCAATCCCCCCCAAGCCAGCAGGGTGAAACCCTAGCGGAGAAGAGCCCTGGTGAGGAGATTGGAGCCGTACAGACCCAGATGGGTGGCCCCTGTCCCCACCCACAACAGGGCTCCAGCCCCAAGTCGGGGGCGGGAGCCCTGGCCAGCATTCTGACTCCATCCCAGGGTGGCGGGAGTTGCCTGGACAGAACAGGACACCAACCGGGGCACCCCCCCCGACTCAGAGGACCGGGACCTGCCCCTCAAGAGAGGCCCTACCTTGGCCACTGCTCTAAGGAAGGGAGTGAAAAGCTGACCCCAGGTCAGCCTCAACTCACCCCACTCCATGTCGGCCTCGACGACCCGATGCGGCACCAGAGACGGGATCAGTGATGGGGACAGCACCAGAGGCGGCGCCGTCACCTAACACGGCATCAACCATGGAACCAACCACGGCACCGTCACCCAATGCGGAACTGACCTCAAATGCTGCGCCATCCTCGGGGGCACCGCTGACTGCGGCATCGACCCCAGGTGCAGTGCCGTCACCGATCACGATGCTGCAAGCAGCGCCATCACCCGAAATAGCACCGGAGCTCTCCATGGCACTGAGAGTGGCACTGGCAGAGAAGGATGGTGTTGTGCATGGTGTCAACCTTAGAACTTGTACCCAGAGTAGAAGACCTCCTGCTGAGCCCGGGGAGCATCCGTTGTTCCAGGGAACTCGGTTGCCAGTACAGGTCATCCTTGTCATCCTCCAGTTCCAAGGAGAAGACCACGGTGACCCCCAGTGGGGCAACCCCAGACATTCTACCTGTCCCGGCGCCTAGGACAGTGTCAGGAGGGGACTAAGCGGCAATGGTGCTGCTGCCTCACTCACCGGCATCATAGTCGATGCTAGGAGACGAGGCCATGCCCACCGTAGCTTCTGAGGGAACCACCAATGCAGGCCCCGTGTATAGCTGAGACCTCAACACCGGGGCTGGTTGGCTCCCTGAAGGGGAACCAGGCTGCGAGTGGCCCACGACTGGCCCCCTTGAAGGGGCCGAGCAGCCTCCCGACCACTTGTCCAGGCCTCCAGTCTCAGTGAGAACTGAGTCAAAGGAGGCCTGTTGCTCCCCGGTGCATATAGCAGCGGGGGCAGCCCGGGAGGAAGGCCCAGGGACCTTACCTTGGTGACCCTCATGCGACGCTGACCAAAGTCTTGGGGGGTCGCGGCCCAACCTTGCTGCACAGGTAACTAAGGTGTGGAAGTCCATGGAGAAGCAGGCACTGCATCGATCCATGTCATGGTTTGGTCCCAGGCAGGTGAAACACCGGTCATACGGATCTGTTATGGAGAAACGACTACACCGCTGGGGCACCAACGCATTTGGGTAGTCCCTGTCTTAGAACGTTTCTGCCCCGAACCCGACATGATTAACCACACATACAAACAACAAAAATGAAGGAAAAGACTCAAAGCTGAACTGTTATGAAATAAAGAACAGTGCCGGTAACGGCGACGAAACTAATCAGCGTAGAGTAAACCAATGAACAAACGAACAGAACCAAGTTTCTGGAAGCTTCGGAGTGAAGATTACTGTCTCAATGGAGTTGTGCTGTTCTCGACGGCAGGAAAAGCAGAACGAAGGTGATGGAGGGGCCGACGTCTGTTACTGGCCAACCCGTGCGCACCATGTAATACGTCGGCCTCGAAGGTGGTGCCATGCACGACATCAGCCCCTCCTCCAGATAGGAAGATAGATTTTTAAAGTTAAAAAGCTTCCTGCGGGGTCCCAGACCCTCTGGCTTGAACCCCACCAATGATGAATGGTGAAGGTTGACCCAGGTTAAGATCTTTCAACTTTAAAGAAATTAACTTTCTTCAAGCAAAGTCTGAAGAGAGAGCTCCGGGGCAGTGTTGCTCCAGTCAGCGGAGAAGTGAATCTAATTGCCCTATGGCTCTGCTACAGACAGCACAACCTCTCCTACATTCTTTTTTTTTTGTTGTTGTATTCTTTTTTTATGCTCCTTCAAGCTTGGGCATCCTTCTGAGGTATGCACTCAACCCCAGCCTCTACTCCCCTGCCTGAACCCTCGTTATTGGAGATACTCCCCCGACCACCCAGGCAGATCTAACCCCCTGGATCACCCTCCAGAGGTGGGCCCGTCCTCCCGTGACAGCCTGTCTGCAATTAGGGAGATCCTACCTGGTGTAAGTCGGGTCGGGTCCTGGAGTAGTCCAGACGATGGGCCGGCAGTCGGGATGTGGGCTGCGTCCCTGGCATCCTCTTCATCTCCACAGGAGAAGGGTTTTTCTACTTGCAGTTCCCCTCAGGAGTGTGGGCGTGCAAGGCGTCTGCGCGCAGCTGCCCTCCCTCCCCACCGCCAGAGCTGACTTGCCTGGAGTACCTCCGGTCTCCACCAGGGGTCATTAGGCAGCGAGCTAACCAGAAACCCTCCCAGAGGAGAGCAGTCCTCTGAGCGCTCAATCCTCTCTCTCCTCCAACCCCTGACGGCCCGGGCTCGTTCCTGAACCCGGGTCGCCGGTGTGGCATCCAGCGCCTCAACCCTCAGTGCCACCGGGCCGCCTTTCCTACATTCTGACTGGCTAATTCTAATAACTTCATTAGCATCAACTCCACCTCCAGGGCAGCTGAACCCAGCTGGCATACTGCTATTGTCAAGCATACTAAAGTACCCCTGGAGTGAGAAAAAACAATTTGAGTCATTATGCAACTAGTAAATGAGGGATGTCAGGATAACTATAAATGAAAACAGTGTGTTTGTACATAAGATGTATCATAATTGATAATTCTAATAAAGTTGTCTAGAAGACACAATAAATTCCAGAACTATAGAAGAAAAGAAAAAAATTACTCACCTTAGTAATGTTGTTTCTTCTAATGGAGTCTTGCTGTATTCTGACTATTGCAGTTAACTCCTGCCTTTCAACTGCCCCGGAGAACAAAGAGTTAACTTTCCATAGCCAGCATGGAACATTCAGAGCGAGCTCGGTTGAAGCCTCTGTCTGCTGCTGTTTAAACTCCAACTGTCAGATCTTTACGAGCAATACTCACTAGAAGTCCTGTGTGGAAACTGTAAGACTCACACTAGCCAACTGGCAACTAAACTTATTAAGAAAGGGTTTTTTGGTTTCAAAGCAAAGACTCAAATCATGAAACCCAAAAAACAAAACAACACACACCCAAAATAAAAGAGGGTGAAAAAGGGCACCTCTAGGTTGCCAACACTGCTCCTGCCCACCCACATCCCAAAACCAGGTTCTGAGAGGGAAGGTGGAGAGTCAGAATACAGCAAGACTCCATTAGAAGAAACAACATTACTAAGGTGAGTAATTTTTTCTTCAAACAACATGAAGTCTTGCTGTATTCTGACTATTATAGACTACCAAGCAGTACCTCCATGGAGGAGGGACAGAACCTACTTTGGGAATAGGCTCTGAAGTACTGCTGTGCCAAACCGAGCATCACTCCTAGCCTGGATATCCAGAGAGTAATGCTTGGTGAAAGTATGGACTGTTTTCCAGGTGGCTGCTTGACAAATTTCTAAGATAGGAATATCCCTGGCAGCAGCCAGGGAAGCAGCTGTACCTCTAGTAGAGTGAGCCCTCAGGCCTGAGGGTGGTGTTCTACCCAGTTTTTCATAGCAGAATTGTATACAAGAGACAATCCACCTGGCAATAGATCTTTTAGTGGCAGGTTTGCCCTTACCGGCCTCTCCATATGTGAGGAACAACTGGAGGGAGTCAAACCTATGACCCTTGGTGCGCTCTATGTAGTAGCTGAGGGCCCTTTAAACAGCCAAGCTGTGCAACCTCCTCTCTCCAGAGGAGGAATGGTCAGTGAAGAAAACAGGGAGAGACACAGACTGATTAAGGTGGAAATCTGAAACCACCTTAGGCAAAAACTTCCTGTTAGTTCTTAGGACTACTTTATCTCTATGGAAAGAGATGAAATCAGGCTCCACTGACAGGGCTTGCAGTTCACTGATAAGCCTGGCAGAGGTAATGGCTACCCAAAAACACAGTTTTCCAAGTCAAGTACTTAAGCTCTGCAGAGGACAAAGGCTCAAAGGGTGGTTGTATAAGCTGAGCAATGCAAACATTAAGGTCCCAAGCACAAGCAGGGTCCCTAAAGGGGGGACTGGTGTGCAGCAATCCCCTGAAGAACTTACAGAACACAGGATGGGCTGACAGAGGAGAGGGCTTGCCTACTGACAAGAAGGCAGAAACAGCTGCCAAGTGCACTTTAAGTGTAGCTGGCCTAAGTCCCAAGCCATTAAGATGAACCATATAGTCCAGGACTGTAGGCAACCCAGCAGATTCTGGAGAAATATGCTTATTAGAGCACCAAATAGTGAACCTTTTCCATTTGGAGTTGTAAGTCTTTCTGGTGGAAGGCTTTCGAGAAGCCTTAAGGATATCCAGAACCCCTTGAGAAAGGTGTAGATCAGCAAACTCTAACTCTTCAAGAGCCATGCCTTGAGATTGAGAGATTTGAGGTTCGGATACCAAATCCTCCCCTGAGAGGATGTCAACAGGTTGTAATTCCTGGGAAGAGACAGGGGAAAGTGGACTGTTAAGGACAGCAACAGTGGGTACCAGGGCTGTCTGGCCCAGTCTGGAGCAATCAGAATCACTTTGCATGGTTGAGACCTGATCTTGACTAGCACTTTGAACAGGAGAGGGAAGGGGGGAAAAGCATACAGGAACTTCCCTTTCCAATTCAGAATCAGAGCATCCAGGGGGACTGAGCCCAAGACTGGGGGTCTACAACAAAAGAGAGGAAGTTGGTGATTGTCTGGGCTGCAAAAAGATCCATCTGTGGAGTGCCCCATCTCGAGAAAATCACTTCCAACACTAGGGGATCTAGGGTCCATTCGTGATGGCCCTGGGATATCCTGCTGAGAGCATCTGCTAGGACATTGTCCTTCCCTGGGAGGTGAACTGCTATCAGAGAGGTTTGCAGGGAATAGGCCAGAACCATAACCTCATTGCTTCTGTGCACAAGGCCGTAGACCAAGTGCCTCCTTGCTTGTTGATGTACCACATTGTGGTGGTATTGTCTGTTCTGATCTGGACTACCTTGTTCTGTACAGATTTGGAAAAGGCTTGCAGTGCCAGAAACACTGCTCTGAGTTCCAAGAGACTGATGTGAAGCAGAGATTCTTGAAGTGACCACAGTCCTTGGGTGGTAAGATCCCCCAAGCGGGCTCCCCAGCCTAGCAGGGAGGCATCTGTGGTGAGTATCACTGAATGAGACTGAGTGACAAAAGGAACTGCCTGTCTCAAACTGTCCTGATCCTGCCACCACTGCAGAGCCTGGATCAGGTTTCGAGTCACTGGGACTAGTTTGATAAGGGAATCCTTTCTTTGGGACCAGAAGGCTCTTAAGTGGAACTGAATGTCCCTCATCTGGAATCTTGCCCCCTGGACCACTGCTGTAGAGGCTGCCATGTGGCCCAGGAGCTGCAAGAAATGCCTTGTTGGTCGAGACACCTGAAGGGTGAATGAAGAGGCCAGTTCTATAAGGGTCCTTGCCCTGTCCAGGGGAAGGAAGGCTTTTGCTCTTATTGTATCTAGCTCTGCCCCTAGAAAGGTGAGGAGCTGTACTGGCTCGAGAATTGACTTTGGAAGACTGAGGAGGAATCCTAAGGAAATGAGCACTTGCTGAGTTATTTGCAGATGTGACTTGACTTGGTCTGGAGACTGACCCACTATGAGCCAGTCATCCAAGTATGAAAAGATGGAGATCTTTTTTCTCCCTAGGAAAGCAACCACTACTGCCAGGCACTTTGTGAACACCCTTGGGGCTGATGTTAGGCCAAAGGGCATTGCTCTGAATTGATAGTGGCCTGAGGGCAACTCGAACCTGAGGTACTTTCTGTGGGAGTACCTGATGGGAATGTGAAAATAGGCATCTTTGAGGTCCAGGGAGGCTAGCCAGTCCCCTGGCCTTAGAGAGGGCAGAATTATTCCCAGAGTTACCATTTTGAATTTTGGTTTTAGAAGGTGCTTGTTCAGATATCTTAGATCCAGGATGGGTCGCCATTCTCCTGTCTTTTTGGGGGTTAGGAAGTACCTGGAGTACAATCCTTTGCCCCTGTGTAGGGTAGGAACCCTTTCTATGGCTCTGAGAGCCAGGAGGGAAGAAACCTCTGCCTCTAGGGCAAGGGTCTCTGAAGGATTTGCAGGTGGAAAGGATCTGGTTCTCATCTTGGGAAATTTTTTGAAGCTGAGAACCAGTCCCTGGCTTACTACTTCCAGGACCCACTTATTTGATGTCAAAGACTTCCAGTCCTGGACAAAGTAAGCCAGCCTGTCCCCTACAGGTATTGGAGAATTGGCCCGGGCAGACCCATCAGGGTGTCTGCTTGGCAGGGGCTTTAGGCTGAGGGGTGGAAGCAAGCCTGTTCATTCTCCGTCTGCCTCTCCCTCTGAAGAACCCCCTCTGAGCATAAGCAGAAGAGGAGGCCTGGGCTTGGTAAAAAGGCCTTTGAATGGGCCTGCCCCTGCCCCTGGAATGCTGTCTCTGAGGAGTGGCTTGCCTTTCTTTGGCCAGAGCACTCCTGTAGGTGGTTCTGTACTCGTCCATCTTCTTCATGTAGTTCTTTGTCTGCTCCCCAAACAGAGAATTACCAATGACAGGGAAATCCATAGCCTTAGCCTGAGTATCCTGTGATAGGCTAGTACATCTGAGCCAAGCCATCCTCCGAAGGGCCACAGATGTAGCCAGGACTCTAGATGAAACATCACTGGAGTCCACAGCAGCATGAAACTGCACCTTGGATGCCTCAATCCCAACCGCAGCCATCTGCTCCAGCTCCTTGGCAAGCTGGTCGGGGGCCTATTTAGGCAGAGCCAGCACAGTGTCCCACCTGGACTTCTGGTATCTAGCTGTGTAGGCCATATAGTTAGCCTGCCTGAGTCCCAAAGATGCTGCCATGTACTGCTTCTTTGCCATGTCGTCAATCCTCCTGGAGTCCTTATCTGGGGGCTGTGAAGCCAAGGGAATATTTGCCTTATCACAGGCAGCAGCCTGCACTACCCCAACATGGCTGCATTGCTGGGAAAGGAACTCCGTGTTTCAGCCTGAAAGGGTATACCTCTTGTCCATTCTTCTGTCCACAGGAGGTATGGAGTTAGGAGTCTTTAGAATTTTAAATGTCTGTTTCCCAAAAGATTTACGGAGGGGAACAGACAATCTCCTGGACTCTGGGATGTCCATCATCTCAACAAAATCAGGCTCCTCCTGATCCTCTACTGCTTCTTCCATTGGAAGCTGGAGGGTTTCAACCACTTTCTTGTAAAACAAAGTGAGAAGGGGACTCAGAAAGCCTAGGAGGAGAAACACCTGAAGGTCTGTCTGGGGAGATGTACGGGTCAATAGGCACATCCAGACTTTCATAATCACCATCATCATCATTACCCTCATACTCTCCCTCCTCCTCCTCCAGTTCATAAAATTCTTCTAAAGTATAATATGGAACCGGGGGAACCGAGCCCCTGACAGATGGTGCCGGTTCGGCCGGAACCTAAGTTAGCGACTGAACTATCCTTATCGCTTTGGCTATTTCATCAGCGGTCGGAGAAAGAATTTGTGGATCTGAACCGGATGATTTTTCCCTTCTCTTTCTTTTAACCGGAACAGACTCCTCAGAATCGGCTCTCCTTTTGCCCGGAGAAGTTTCGCCCTGGTCAGAGGGCACTCCTTCTGGTTCGGTCGGAACCGAACCGGGCTAGCCATCCGGGTCAGCAGACTTCTCGGCCTCCCTTTCCCTCAGTCTACCTACTCTCTTATCCAGGGTAGCTTTGGGAAAACTTTTACAAATTTGGCAGTCTGAATCGAGGTGGTCAAACCCCAGACAATAAACACAGGTGGTGTGGGGATCAGCCTTAGCAAAGGCTTCCCCACACACACACCTACAGTGTTGAAACCCAGTGGGCCCGTTGTTTTTCTTGGGTTTCTCAGACATGGCCAATCCTATCCAAAACGTACCCTTTTTTCGGCAATCCACCAGGCAAGACACCCCTATCGGTTCCTGACCATGTTACGGGTCTTGGAAAAAAACGTTATAAAATCCGTTTTTTTTTTGTTTTTTTTTTTAACCGATACGGACCGGTTACCACACTCTAATAAATTCAAAGTTTTTTAAAACCAATCTGATTGGTTCAAACCGAACCGCTCCAATGTTTACAAGTTCCACACAGAAACTAAATGCAAAACCTACCTAGTACTCACGGTACCAGAGACAGAGACTTAAACCGACAGGTTCAGTAGCAGAAATCTGGTAGAAACCAGAAGACGACACTTTAACCAACTTTTTGAACCGAGCAAGGAGAAATCTCGGGCGACTGTTCAATGGTAGATAAGAAATCTGACGGTTGGAGTTTAAACAACAGCAGACAGAGGCTTCAACCGGAAGCCGCTGAACGTTCCATGCTGGCCATGGAAAGTTAACTCTTTGTTCTCCGGGGCAGTTGAAAGGCAGGACCTAACTGCAATAGTCAGAATACAGCAACATTTCATGTTGTTTGAATGGATGTTTTTAATTTATTACGGAAATCTTGACCACAGGCAATCATGAAAAATCATAATGATACATGATCATCATTAATCACAATCACCATAACATCATGGTTTTTGACTGGAAGCCTTTTAATGTTCATGTATATTTTTACTGTTAATTATTATCACAATGATGGTTTTTGAAACATGAACATGATCTGTGAACACAATTGATACTGGTCATACGTGAAACATCATTATAAAATCATAATTTATTCAGCTGGGTGAGCATATGCTAAGTCCTCAGAAAGCTCACTGGCTAAGCTTCAGCTCCTGCTTTCTCTCTCATGCCATTGCCCCTCCATACCTCAGATCTTAACAACAGTAACCACATGAATGTGAGGCCATGCCAACCAATAACCAATGGGGCTAGCAGCCAGGAGAGGACAGGCAGGTTAATATGACTCTAAAATACATGTTTTGAAACAAACAAGTGAGTAACTCTACTTTACAACTACCTGGATCCCTTCTACATCGTCACACTTACGCAAATTACTAGCAGTACCAAGGCTGTGGGGGTGGGGGTGGGGTGGGAGCACTTGGCTCAACTGAAGAGATACTTTAGGACAGAGGACACGAAGGCAGCATCCCTCCTGATCTGCAGGCTAGGTTGTAGTGAAACGTGAATGTATATGTAGATGACCAGGTGGCAGCCCTACATATCTCACTGATCAGAACGGCCCTAGCAGGTGGCAGAAGCAGCCGTATGCCAGTGGAGTGGACATGGATGCTCCCAGATGGCTTATGTGTGACCAGAAAGTAACATCATTCTAGTCATCCTGCTGGTACAGTGGTAAGGCCACGGTTTCAGTAAGTTCAGTTTTCAGTTTAAGTTTATTAGCAGGAAGACTCCATTGAGCACGCTCATTTTCAAGGCGGTCCTGTAAGGACAACGTTAAACAACAGTGTACAATCAAAGTGATGACACAGAATACAGGTACAATAACTGGTAGAAAAAAGTGCAGATATGGTCAGTAAAAACAATAATAAAACAGGTCGGAATCTGGTGCCCGGGTAAGCAGCAGTGACATACAATAAGGTAACAATAATTGATAGGAAATACATACAGGGTCCATGTAAAGAAAAATAATAGTGAAGCATACAGGAACCAATTCATATTAAGAGGGAGAACAAAAAATAGTATCAGTAAGAACTTATACGATTGCTATCAGCTTCCCAAGATAGCTGAGAGTACAGGAAGGAAGGGGTAAGGAGAAATACATAACTACTTCTGACGAGGAAGGAGCATGAATGAGGGGGCAAGGGATAAGTGCAAGAAGTTGCGAGAGGACAAAAAAGCAAGGGAGAGTTGGGCAGGGATCAGTGATGGTGGGTATAAAAGGAGTCCTAGGCATAAGGGTGGGGATGGACTAGGGAGGACAGGGACCAGGGTGGATAGGGAGACTAGGGAGAAGGACACAAGAAGTCAGAGGGTACTCAGTTGAAAGCAGTGGCAAGAAACTGGCATGATATGGTAGGACCTATGGCAGTGACAGACTACTGGGAAGAATTTGCCACATCTTGCAATGTTGGCGACCAGAGTCTGGGAAGAACTTGGATCATCTGAGGATAAGCCAGACTAGATGACTGAGAGTCCTTGAGAATGTTCTCCTTGGAGGAGGGAGGGTCGATGCTTTTGCTGCAATGCTACCACCTGAGTAACCTCAGGTGGTAGTGTAGCAGAACGCAGAGTTGGAGGGATGGACATGGGCTCTGCCTGTAGCTAGTGTGACAACATGCATGTTGTCATGCATGCCCCGTACTTCGCCTGTAGTGTGCTGACGTCCGGGATGGCAGGGAAGAAAATGGAAAACATAGCCCTGGCACATACGACAAACCCTGGTATATCTAGGCCCTGCACCACCACCTCAGCGCCACCTTAAAAAAAGACACTGAGACTCGAGGGGTGCATTGCTCCTATACCCCATATCCACTTGGGAGAACCAAGGCTTCACCGAGGCTGGTGATCAGAAGTACAGGATGCAGGGGGTTGGGTATGTCATGAAAGCTCCTGAGAAAGAAGGGCTGTTGTAGACTGGAAGAGGCATAAACAGAAAGTTAACAAACAAAACAAACAAAAAAAAGATAACATTGATCTATACAAGAAATTATCCATCGAGCGATGGTTTTCTTGGTAGAAGGAGGGTCTTGGGACTGTGCAGAGTGGGTCACGAACAACTGAGTAGTGGTGCTCCTGAATTCCTCCATTCTCTGATGGAAAACAACAGAGCATGGCTGCAGTACTACCATTGGAAGCTCTCCTCAGCAGGGCTAACATGTAGTCTGTGAAAATGCACTGGCAGTTTCAAGGACTGGTTCAAATGGAACTCAGACACCACCTTGGGCTGGGAGTTTTGGTTGGTATGCAGCACAACCATGTCCATGTGATGAACATATAGGACAGGTTGATCAAGAGGGCTTGCAGGTCCACTGACCTTTTAGGCGGAGGTGACAACAACTTGAAACACCACTTTCCAGGTAAAAATAAATAAATAAAAATAAGGTCACACCCTGCCAGCACTAAAAGAGCTTCTCCACGAGCTTGATCAGGATCAGGTTTGGGTCCAATGCAGGAAGAAGCTCGTGAAGAAGTGGGAGCATATAGTAAAGGCCCTCGAAAAAGTAACCAACAACACACTCCATTATCAAGGAAGGGTAAGCTGCTTTAGCTCGGTACACTGAGATGGCAGCCAAATGTCCCTTTGAAGAAGTTGTGTGGAGGCCTATTGTGGACACGGTTCAAAGGTAGCTAGCTAAAGACACAACAGGCATTCCATGGGTGATAAGGCCATGCTCTTGACACCACACTAAAAACCTATTTCATTTAGGAGCATGGGTCTGTCAGTTGGGGAAAGAAACATTATCTACTTCTCACAATTGAAGATCTTCCAGAATATCTTCTCACTTGAATACCACTTATGGATATAAGTTGGAGGCATATGGACCCCGTGGGAGCAAATCTTCTGGCCTGGGGTCAGCAACAGCTACAGCATCAGCGTGACACCACATGGTGCTGTGTGTCTGCCAATAACTGTAACTGACTCCCTCACCTACCTCAGTTTTGTTCACCAGGAGAGTAAGTTTAAGTGTCAAGCAAGCAAAGCTTGCAGGATATATAAGACAAAGAGACAAACAGGATATAGGGAAGGAACAGAAACTACTAAATATAATCTAACTACTAACAATAAAGAGCAGAGGGGGACATGCATATGACAAGTATGTATATTTGTGCCTAAATGTCCCCTGTATGGGGGCTAATGGCCATCAGAACAAGGGATCCAGAGTCACTCAAAATAACATTTCAGTTACTCACTACATAGCAACAGGCTTTGCTGACAACTATTTAGGTGGAAAGGGGGTAACAAGGCAGCAGCCCTAGAAAAGTGTCATTGCAGACTCTGGCCAACTAGGAATATAAAAATACGGCAGATCTAAACAATGGGACCCCACTGCAAATGACATATACTCAGTGGATTTTATGCCTTAGCCAAACTGAAACTTGAGAATTGAAAAGCCAGTAAAGGTTGCCCAGAGTACATTTTCAAGCAGTACCAAAAAGAAAGGCATATTCTATTCCACTTTTTTCCTTTTAGAATTGGGAAATGCATCCAGAGGAGAAAATGGATGACTCAATGGACTGGTAGCTAGTTAAGGAGTCTTTCACCTCTATGTCACTGGTTCAAATCCAACCCAGGTCTGTAATGGCCGAAAGTCATTATCACTGTTCAGCGGACCATGTGAAATGAGTTGTGGTGGTTCAGTCCAGTTCCCAGAGGGGAGGTATCCATATTACAAAACCACTAACACCACTGGCACTAATTGGCACCCGTGTTGGCAGTCTCACATGAGAGGCCAAAGAATGAGTGTGCATAGATTCTGAACAAACCTCTCACTGACATAGTGGTACTTCCACAACAGGGTTGAAGCACATTGATGGGACGGTGTGGGGAAGCTTATTTATTTATTTAGTTTTTGTTAACCGGGTAGGTACACTAGATGGCATAGCTGCCTATTTTCAGGTATTACCCGGGAGATTACAACAAAGGGTATGTAGCCAATAGTAGATACAAGAAAACATCATGGGAACAAGTAGAAGACACATATAGTACATTTATACAAAATTTTCAGCAATGACAGTACATTTGCAGAAATCTATATGTAGTTTTGCACTGTTATTGCTCATGTCGTATCTCTCATGTGAATAAACAGAGGACATCAAGTTCTAGTGTTGTCAAGATGAGCAGAAAAAAAAAAAAAAAAAAACACCAATAGCTCTTGGTTCACCAGTGGGCAGAAAAAGAACAGTTATGTAAAAACTTACCACACTAGTAGATCTTTGAGGGAATCTCTTTCACCAGGTCACACCTTTGGAACTTATAGACGTCAGGCACTAGGACCACAAGGAAACTGTTCTAGTAGTCTAGCAGGGGCCACCGACATCGACGTCATATGCAGATGTTCCTGTATACATAAGCATGAGTGGCCCCGTGTCCTCCCCCGTTAACCCCCCCCCCCTCGCAGACCATACTTGCTAGGCCTCCCTCTAAGGAACCAAGGAGAGAGATGAGGTGTTCAGCTATAAGAAAGGCTGGAGCAACAACAAAGCCAGTCTGAAGGCAGAGAATGGGGGAAGGAGGATGGGACTGCATGACCCGAAGAAGGAGATTCCCTCGAAGAACTACTGTTACAGTACGTTCTTACATAACTGTTCTGTCTTTTTCAGTGATATTTCTTTCATCAGGTCACACCTATGGAATGAGTCCCAAGGATTATAGCCAACAAGATAGTCTGGGTGGCAGGAGGCCAGAGGCCTAAGAAAGAAGGCCATGAACCACAGCTAGGCCAAGGCCTGTCCTCCTTCTAGAGGTAATGTCCAGACTGTAGTGCTTTGTGAAAGTGTAGACAGTACTTCAAGTGGCAACAGCACAAATATCTGCAGCTGATACATTCCTGAAACAGGCAAAAGAAGTGGCCATGCCTCTGGCTGAATGGCCATGAACACTAGCAGGAAGTCACTTACCATACTTCGATAACAAAAAGTAATACAGTTGGTCAACCATTTGGACAAACACTGTTTAGAAACTGGAATGCCCTCTTTCCCAGGGCAAAAGAAACAAACAACTGAGGATTTTATGCCGTCCTTGGTACGGTATGTACAGTACCTGAGAATTCTGTGCACATCTAAAGTATGGAGCAATGCTTCCCATGGATTGGCATGCTCTGGTAATAAATAGGAAGGTAAATAGACTGATTTAAGGTAAAATCAGACACCACCTTAGGAAGAAACTTAGGGTTAGTGCGTAGACACACCGTCATCGCGGAAAACCAAATAAGGCTGCTCACATGAGAGCCTGTAGCTCTGAAATCCTTCGAGCACAATAGCAACTAAAAATAACACTTTCCATGACAGAAAGCATAGTTAGCAAGATGCGGCCGGTTCAAAGGGGTGGGCAGAGTCAGCTTTTCTAGAATGAAATTCAGGTCCCAAGCTGGGACCGGATTACAGATAGGAGACTTCAAGTGAAGAATGCCTCGCAGAACAGTATGGGCCACATCCAACTAGGCCACAGTAAAGCCATTAATGGGCACATGCAAGGCTGATACAGCAGACAGGTGCACCTTAATAGAGGAATACTGGTGCCCCGCATCTGACAAGGACAGGAGATACTCTAGAAGCTGGTTCACCATACAAGTGAACGGGTCCAGGTGATGAGAAGTGGCATATATAGATAAGTGCTTCCTATTCGTCAAATAAGTGGCTCTGGTGGAGGGTTTCCTGGTGGCAAAAAGGACATCAGCCACTTTTTGAGACACCTCAAACTGAGCAATGGCTATGTCTTCAGGAACCATGCATGCAGGTGGGGGATCTGAGGTTCAGAGGGACCAAGGTTCCTTGGGCATGAGTCAGCAGGTCCCTGCAGAGGGGCAGGGGAACTGGAGGTTCCACAGCCAATTGTTGCAGTAAGGGAAAAAGAGATCTGACGAGGTCAGAATGGTGCCACCAGAATTATGGTGGCCCCCTCCATTTGAAGCTTGATGAGCACTCTCTGGATCACAGGAAAGGGAGGAAAGGCATAGAGGAACCTCCCTTTCCAGAAGAGGGACATGTCTTGCCAGAAAACTTCAGGCCCTGGATCTAGTGAGCAGAAACACAGCAGATTTGCGTTGAGCGCTGACGCAAAAAGGTCCAATTGCAGATGACCCCACCTATCGAGCAGGTCTACGACCGACGACAGAAGTTCCCACTCATGCATTCTGGACTGGGACCAGCTGAAGCTGTCCGCTAAGGCGTTTTGGTCACCTGGAACATAGACGGCCGACAGATCTAGGCTGTGATCTAGAGCCCAGTACCAGACTCTTCATCATCTCCCTGCACAGGGGGTAGGAATGAGTGCTCCCTTGCTTGTTAATGTAATACACCACACTGAGGTTGTCCAATTGCACCAACAGGGGACCTGGAGAGAGAGAGAGAGAGAGAGAGAGAGAGAGAGAGAGAGAGAGAGAGATGGTTCTGGAAGACCCGTAAGGCATACAGGACTGCCGTCATTTCTAAAATCTTTATGTGGAGGTGGATCTCCACCAGAGACCAGGTCCCCAAAGGGACACAGGTGCGCTTCCAGCCCAGACCAGAGGCATCCATGGTAAGGATAAGTTGAGGAGGAGGTATGAGAAAGGACACCTCCTCTTAAGAGATTTGTGGGAGTCCATCCACCACTTAAGTACTTTGCGTACGGGGAGGAAACAAGAACCTGCCTATTCACATCGTCGGTGTGTTGATCCCACTGAACCCGCAGGGTCCACTGGTGAATCCGCATATGCAGTCTGGTCAAAGGTACAGTGACAATGGCCGTGGCCATTAGGCCCAACAACCGCAAGAATGTCCTGACTGTGGAGTACCGGCTGTGGGCAATAAAATGCGCCTCAGCTATCAGGCATTCGGTCCTGTCTTGGGGAAGGAAGGCCATGCCATGGACCGTGTGTGGTATCACCCCTATGTACTGCAGCCACTGACACAGGGTCAGGACATACTTGGTTAGACTGACAGTAATCCCAAGGGCTTGGGACAACTGCCTGGTATGCTCCAGAATGAGTAGCAGGAGATCCCTGGATGGGGCCTTCAGTAACCAGTCATCCAGATAAGGCAAGACATACAGGCTCACGTTTAAGGGCCGCCGCCACTGCTGCTAAGCATTTGGTAAAGACCAGTGGTGCAGAGGATACACCAAAGGGCAATACCCGGAACTGGTAATGTTCTCCCTGGAACAGGTACCTGAGGTACCGCCTGTGGGGGGAGTAAACCTTGATATGCAGATAAGCATCCTGCATGTCCAGGTAGTATAATCAGGCTCACTACTTGAGCAAAGGTGGTGGGCCATGCTGGATGACCATCCTGAACTTCTTGTACTGGATACAGAAATTCAAGCCCTTGAGGTCTAGAATGGACCTCAAGTCTCCTGTTCGCTTGGGGTCGAGGAAGAAATGGAAGTAGTAACCTTTGTTCCTTTGCTGCCTGGGCACTAGCTCCATAACTCTTTTAGGCAGCAAGGTGAACACATCCTCCTGTTGCACTGGAACGTGGTCAGGAGAATACGTGGAGGGAACAGGCAGAAAATCGGGAGTCTGTTCTAGAAGTTCTGCAGTATGGCCCCTCTCAATTAGCTGTAGGACCCAAGCATCATTCGTAAGGGGCCTCCATTGATCAAGATGGATGGAGAAATGACCGCTGACTACCACCTCCTGGCTTGGGCGGGTGGGGGTGGTCAGACAAGAGTCATGCCGAGGCAGAGCCAGCGGTCAGGGCAGCACTGCCACCTCTGGGGCTTTTGGCAGAGGCACCCATGGTGGAGGAAGGGGCAGGCAATGCGAGACCGGCTCTGCTCTTACCCTGAGGTCTGGTTTATGACGCAGCCTTCTGGGAGACCTTACGAAAGGAGCCTCACAGTATGCTCCTGGGCTGGATATGATAGAGGGAGTGGATAGACCTAATGGCTCTGCCAAAGGCCTGCAGGTCGTTAATAATATCCTGCACGTCAGGGCAAAACAGCTTAAAGCCCCCAAAGGGGGTGTTTAGGATGTTCTGCTGGACATCAGCAGCAAACCCAGAGACCCTCAGCCAGGACCACTTTCTAAGGCAGATGCCTTTGGCAGCAGCCATGTCATAAATGGCCCTTAGGAGATGTCTGCTGACATCTGCTGCAGAAGTTCCTGCCTCTGGGGACCTTCAATGAGGTCCTCCGCTGCTGCTTTGCCCTTCTTTCAGAGGGTGTTCTGTAACTTTTTTTTTTTTTTTTTTTATCATTTAACGGTTTTTCCTACCTGCAGCCACAGCCCTGCTCCACATCCAGCCACCACTTCTCCGCTTCACCTCCGACCCCGAAGCTCGCATGCCCAGCTGGCAGACGCAGCTACACCCGCGAAAGGCCACTTCATAGCCCCCGCTACCGGGCGAAACCATTATTGCATATGCCATCCAGGCATCGGGTCGCCGAAAACTGCGCCATCAGCTGCCGCAGGCTTGTGCTGCCTTCTTCCGTTATCCCCCCAATGCCCAATGGAAGCACGGGCGTGCCATGACGTCCACGTACTAACGTGCAGACGTCTGCCATGCTTCTCCCACTAGGTACCCGCACCTCTGCAGTACCTCTGGGTGTCCCCAGGGACCAGCAGAGCACGGTGTATATCCACTCCTTATCCCCAGGACTAGAAGAGCTGTCGTCAGACGCTCAATCTTAGTCCTCCCCTGCCGACGACACAGGCTCGTTCCCGAACCCGGGTCGCCAGTGTGGAGCGAGGTGTGGCACCAGCGCCTCAACCCTCAGCGCCACCAGGCCGGCAGGTGTTCTATAACTTAACCATTTTAGACAGGTAATTGGCAATCCTGAGGCCTAAGGTAGCCAAAGCAAAAGTTCTCTTGCCCTAAAGGTCAATCCTCCCCGAGGAACTAAGGTGCTTAGAACACTGGATCTATCATGAGCCACCTTAATAACCACCAAGTCAGTCTCTGCTTGGGTGGTATAGAAAGTTTCCTCACAGGGGCCTGATAAAGCTTGTCAGCCTTCACAGACATGGCAGGGACCATGTTTGGCCTGTGCCAGGCCACTGTGGCAGCATCGTCCAGGGCTGGCAGTAAAGGACGGATGATCTTGGGAGGAGATTTGGGAACCTCCAGGAAATCCAACAGGTTCCTCCTGGTGAAATCCTCCTTCTCAGTCTGGAACCCCATGGCTGCCTGAAGCTGCTTCATAAGGGAGAAGAAGGAGGGGTCCTCGTGGGGGGAGGGATCTCGGGGTATACTTTGTAGAGTACTCACTCCCTGATGAGACAGAGGATCTGTCTGATGAGTTACCCCAAATGCCTTGATCTTCCTCCTCCTCATCAGGGAGGATGAGATTTAGGTGGTATTCCTCCTCGATGCCGACCTGGTCTGAGGCAACAACCAACATCAAACACGCCGATGACACCCAAGAGGGCACTGAGCACTGCGGCTGAACCGGCATCAATACAGAGGCCTCACCCCCTGGCAATAGCGACGAAGTTGCAGGCTGGGAAACGAGCTGCTGGATTAGCACCGCCGTAATAGAGAAAAGTACCACATTCAGGTAGATGGTAGGAAGAGACAACACAGGTGATGATGGCAGTGACTTGAGGAAGTAGAGACCCCAGCATCACTCGAGCACTGCCTGCCGAAGCACAGCCAATGGGGCCATATGCCAGTGGACCCTGCAATAGCAGAAGTTGCAGCGGCGGGGCTGGCATTGATGTCCTGAGGAAAACAGAAGTCGCTGGCCCTTCAACCTGCCATAGAAAGGCTGGTAGAACTCACTGCCGGAGACGGCCTGGAAGGAGCCGAGGCCTGGGCGGCAGGAGGGGTCGAGACTGAAGCAGTCGACGGTACTATCCCGGAGGAAGAGGCTGAAGCAATCAGAGGCAGGGAGCACCTCCAGAGGGAACGGTCTTTATTATGTTCCCTGCCCAGTGAGAGTGTTTCCCCGAAGACTTGTCCCGGCCTTGTTAGTCTGAGAGCCCAAAGAATGAGCTGACGACTGGGACAGGGTAGTGCCTGAAGATCCCTGCACCATCTTGGCTAGTTGTTGCTCCAGAAAAAAGGACAGCAGGATTTTCTGGTGGCAGAGCCAGGTGGCGAGGTTGAACTTCAGGCAGAGCTCGCAGGCGAGAACGTCATAACTAGGCCAAAGGCAGCACATGCAGAGGTCGTGCTCATCTTTGGAGCAAGTCTTCTTTCTGCAGCAGCAACAAAAGGCTGGAGAAATCTGTCGTTCTTGACATGCAAAAGAAAAGGAATCAATTTAAAGTGATTCAACACTGAAAAGAAAGAAAAGTTAAGTAACAAAATGGTGGTCAACTGATGACGAAGCTTCCGTGGAGTCCACGTGAGTATGGTGGATGGCAAGAAAGAACTGCGGAGGGAGTGCGGCCATCCATGCTTATGTATGCAGGGACATTGGCATATGACGTCAGCATGGGCGGCCCCTACTAGAATGCTAGAAAAGTTTCTGTGTAGTCCTAGTGCCTGACGGTGGTAGGTTCCATAGGTGTGACCTGATGAAAGAGAGATCACTGAAGAAGATCAGAAAGCTTGCCTGCTTTAGGAGATGTGCCCATTACAACAACCACAAGGCACATAAGAAAAACGTCAACAAAATAAGGACAGCCCATGTCTCTCCTGCCCACTCCCCCCAATCTGGCTTGGTTACGAGCAAGACATCCACAGTCAATAAAACACAGAACAAAGGACAACACAACCACTGTGAAAGCTGCCATCATTTGCAGTGTCATCTGGACCATCTGAGCAACTGATGCCCTTCTGCTGCTAGAGGACATATGGGGGTATACTTCAGCAGACGAGTTAAGCACTCCTCAGCCTGACCCAACTGGACTGGTCAAGAAGAGATTAAGTATAAACTAAAAGACACTTATAGAGCTACTATCAAGTGGCACTGGGTCAGAATCAGGGCACCATGGTATTGCATTTAGAGACATAGCTAAGGTAAGGAGATGAATGCATGAATCCCGGGCAGTGAGTGAGGGGGGTACAGATAGCAGGTAAAAAGCTTTTTTTTATATAGGGTTTACACAGATATATATTATGTGTGTGTGCATTAGAGACAAAAAACTCCGTTTAATGCATCAGTTAGGGTTGTTCCACAGCGACAAAAGTGAGGAAATTCGGTGTTAGGGTTGAAAACCCCCCTTGGATCCCCCCGCTCACCCCACAAACCGGCGTCGGGGTGCGCGTTGGGGTCACCGACTAACTTTCACCCATCACATGTGTAAAAGCGAGGTATGGAGGAGAATGGGGTGAGAGTTAGGACCAAGCGACCTAGCAGCAGCACTCTGATGCGGTAGGAGCAGGAGAGCGGAGTCCAAGGAATTTCAATCCTAACATTCGACTCTCACTTTGTCTTGGAACAACCTAACTGATGCATTAAATAGAGTTTTACCTCTATTCCCTTCTTTTGAGAATGATAATGAGAAATAGTGAATGTGACGCGGCGGCGGGAGCGTGGGGCCTGGCCACGTGATGTCTTCACACATACTAAAACAGTGCCCATAAACGCAAATGGTAATGCACATGGTGAGACAAAGCGAAACACAAAGATAAACAGTACTGAGAAATAGTGAATGTAATACAGCGACGGGACCAGCAGCAGCACTCCCGCCGCATATTGTGTTTTTGTCACATAGTAACACAGTGCCCACAAACAGAAATGGTAATGCGTATAGTGCCACAAAGAGAAACACAAAGATAAACAGTACTATAAATAGAAATGGTTAAAATGACAGAAACAGAAGAGCAAATGAAAACGCAAAGGGTAACGCACAAGGTGGTGTAGACAGGAAAAGTAACTGAAACAGGTACAGAACCAGAAGCAGAAGCATTAAGGGTAAGAGTTATGGAAACGCACACAATAGTTTTTCCCAAAAGCTGCATATAGAAAGACAGTGAGTACAAAGAATGTATGCAAAATAATGGCTCTCAGAACAAAAAAATGAGGACTTGGAATAGTAAATTGCGTATATCTCAGGAACCGTACGACAGAGAAAAAAAATGCAAAAGTCATATGAATTATCACTTTCCTGGCTAGGGGCTTAAGTATTTTTGCGACGAAAAGTCTGTATCTCACAACGTTTCCAAGATACGGGCTCTGAAAGGCGCGGTGAATGCCGTAATATTATCCTATGGGGAAAAAAAGAAAAGTTCGGAGTGCCATAACTTTCCCTCCCTGTAATATTTTTTCACCAAACTACTAAAAGGCACATCTGTGGGATGTTGGCTGTCTTCCCTCCAAATTTCAGCCCAAAAGACCAAACCGTTATTTTGCAGCAGGGAGCCAAAGGATTCCTGTAATGCGTCGTACGCCGTAATGTTATCCTATGGGAAAAAACGTCAATTTTGGAGTGCCGTAACTTTGCCGCTGTGTAATATTTTTTCAACGAAACACTGAAAGGCACACCTGTGAGATGCCGGCTGCATTCCCTCCAAATGTCAGCCCAAAACACCAAACCGTTCTTTTGCAGCAGGGTGCCAAAGAATTGCTGTCATTTTCCCACAGCCTAGAAAAGTACTGTCGCAATTTGCGAAAGCTTTCGCAAATGCATTTGACAGCGTCGCAAGTGCGAAAGTACTTTTTCCAGAAATTTGAAAAACATTTCTGGGGTATTTTACCCCAAAATAAAGACATGGCTAGCATCCTCAGGATCCGACTAGGTGAATACAAAAAAGAATTAGGTTGCTAGAGGGTCCCAAATTTAAATGCCAAGCATTTTTCTGATCACCGACTGAAAACAAAATGGTGGATTTGAGACAGTAAAAGGGCCATTTGCGAAAGTAAAAACTGCATTTGCGACACTGTCGAACTTTTTGTTAACTTTTCCCATTGACCTATAATGGGAACTTGTTTTTTGAATAACTTTTGAATTGTTTAATATTTTTTCACGAAATCTTCAAAAGGCACATCGGGGACCCCGGCCGCACGTTCCCTGAAGATTTCGGACCGGTCACACAAACCATGCGACCTGTAGGCATGACCGTAGTATTCCAAAAAAGCATAAACACATGTGCAGATCACGCTTAATAACTCTGCAGCCAGATATGCGACGGGTATGAAACTTGGCAGATCCCAAGGCGTATTAGTCTTGATCGTGTATTCCAAATTTCAGGCAAATCCATCAAACGGTTGCAGTTATTAAGGTGCAAAATTTTGGGTTTAACATGTAAATGGCTCCTCAACCCTAACTATGGTAGCAGTACCATGCTACCATAATATATATATATATATACACACACACACATATATATACACATACATACATATACTGTATATGTACTAGATAACCCACTCCGGGGTGTGCGGTCGTGCTCTGATATATAAACGCCTTGGTATGTGTACAACCACCCAGGGCGTGCGTATATCAGAGTGCGACTGCACACCCCAGAGTGGGTTATCTATCTTATAAAATGGCCATAAATGTGATGGGGGGGGGGGGAGTAGTCCCTACATGGCACAAATAATTGTTTTATCTGTAGAGTTTCTGGTTGATGCTGCCATAATTTGAATGGGTTTAAGTTGTTGGTAATGGTCATCTGGTTGATCCTGCCATTTTTGCTGTGGCTCCATGTTGAAGGGCTTTCACTTTCTGCTGCAATGCAGTGTGACCGAGTGCTGCCGCTGTTTGTGAGTTGTTGCCAGAAGTTTAAGTGTCACTCGGTGATCCCACCCTGTTTGTTGAGGTAGTACATGATCGTGGTGTTGCCCGTCTGGACCTGAATGACCTGACCCTGGACGTGCAGAGCAAAGCCTGTCAGCGCCAGCCGAACCACCCAAAGCTCCAGCAGGTTGATATGGCATCAAGACTCCTCGGGGCCTCAGAGCCCGTGGACTCTCTGGTCCCCAAGGTGGGCACCCCAGCCTATCAGGGAGGCATCGGTCGTCAGGATGACCATTGGCTCTGGGCAGACTAATGGGATCCCTTCCTGCAGATGTTCCAGGTCTAACCATTACTGGAGAGCATCCCACATCAGCTGTGTCACAGTGACTGGCTGGTCGAAGTGGCCCATGCACTGAGACCCTTGGCGGGCACGCTCCCACTGCAGATAATGCATTCTCCACCAGGCCCAATGGATCATGTTGGTGCATGCCAACATGTATCCCAAGAGGTGCAGGAAGTCCCGAGCAGGGCGCAACTGCCCAACATGAAATGATCTGGCAAAGGGAGGACCTCTGCTGGTCGGCTGGAAGCCGAACCCTGGCTCTATAAGAGTCGAGCTCTGCCCCAATGAAGTACATCACCTGCGAATGTATGAATTCCAACTTTGCCTCATTGACCAGGAGGCCAAGGGACACACACGTCTGGAGGGCTAGGTCCCTGGACCACTGCTCCACCTCCTCCCTGGAGGGACCCTGCTATGAGCCAGTCGTCCAGGTAGGGCTATACATGGACCCCTCGGTGCCTCAGGTAGGCTGCCAGCATTGTAATGCATTTGGTGAAGACCCCGGGAACCGAGGAGAGGCCGAAGGGCATGGCTTGGAACTCATAAAGAATCCCCTCCGCACGCAATTGGAGGAACCGGCAGTGGGACGAACAGATTGGGACGTGGAAGAACGTGTCCTGAAGATCCAGAGAGCAAAACCACATGTTCTGCTCCAGAGACAGTATAATCTGAGGCAGAGTGATCATCCTGAAAGTGCACAGCTGAAGGAATTTGTTCAGATCGTGCAGATCTAAGCTGGGGTGCCAGCCCCCCATCCATTCTGGCACCAGGAAGAACCTGGAGACAAAGCCCTGAGCGTACTGGAGTGTCCGAGACAGGAGCCATGACCTCCTTCTGGAGGAGCTGGGTGATGTCTTCCTGAAGGGCTGACAGAATGTTGGCGGACACCATGTCCTCCCATGGGGCATGGGCTCAGCAAGGCGGGTAAGCCTCGAATTCCAGAGGCAGACTCTGACCAACCACCTTGAGGACCCACCTGTCCGTGGTAAGAACAGACCAGGCAGAAAGGAAGTGGTGGAGCAGGGTCCCCATGGGAGGACCCAGGGGAGTCAGGATGGGCATGAGGGAGGCACCCCCCCATCCCGTCACTGGGCAGGCTTGGAGGAGGGACCGGCTGAGGAACCGGCAGGACCGCGACCTCCTGGTTTCCGGACGAACAAAGCAACTTACTTCAGCACGGGATGCCAAGCCTAAACCTGCTGCCCAGCTGGGGGCTGGGATGGCTTGGTCGCAGGAGCAGAGAGGGGCTGAAAGGGCTTCTCCTTTTGAGCCTTAGAGCCCTTGGGATCTGTCTGAGTGGAGATCTCCGAGTCCAAGGTGGCAATGGACTTCTCAATATGAGTAAGGTGTCCTTTGACCCCTGGCCCGAACAAGGGAACATCCGCCAACTTGTGCTAGGTATCCCCTGTAAAGGTCGAGATCCTCAGCTACGCATTGAGGCACATGGTAACCATGGCAGCCACAGACCGGAAGCAAGAGTCGCTGATGTCCATGACCATTTGGAGCTGCTGCTTGGCAACACCTCGGCTCTGGTCGAGGAGCTGCTTGACCATAATCTGTAAGTCAGCCAGGAACTGGGGAAGTACCTCATCGAGCCTGCCTAAAAGGGCCTAAGCAAACTGGGCCATCGAGAGGGCCGAACTCGCCTGCCAAAGACAGAGAGAGGAGGCAGCATAGACCTTTTTTGGCCATATGATCCAATATCTTGGATTGCTTTTTGGGAGGCTTATCCATGCCCCAGACATTGCCGGTATGCCGAAAGACCGAGTCGGCCACCAGACCTTCAGCCAAGGGGTGTTTGGTAAAACCCGAAAGGAAATCAGTAGGGACTGTGTACTTGCAGGAAATCCGAGTCAACGGCGCAGGGCAAGAGGTCGGATGCTGCCAAAGCTCCACAGCGGGGCCCAGAATAGCCTCAGTGACTGGGAAGGCCTCCCCAATGGAGTCACCCCAGTCGAGAATCTTGGTCAGCGGGTACTTAGCTCATTTCTGGATGGGCTCCATCAGAAGCTCCGCTGACTCAGAGACCAGGTGGAAAAGGCCCACGAAAGAAGTGGGACCATGCTCCATTGAAAAATCCTTGCCCAACTCAGGTCCAATGGATGGGAGTGTAGGGAGGAACCCTCCAACTCTGAGGATTCATTGAAAAGTGGCTGACCGCCAGAGTCCCCACCTACCCTACAGGGTCTATCGGAAGTCACAGTGACCGAAAGCCACCAAGGGAGCCCAGAAGCAGTATGGGTATCCTTAGGGGGCAGACCCATAGATGGCTGTTGGATGGCGGCTCCACCTGAATAGGTGGGGAGGATGGAACAGACCCAGGCGGAGTCAGCCGAGCCGGGGTAGGCTGAGGCCTGGGTGTGGTAGCCATGGAAGAGCCGGTGTAGGAGCTGAAATTTGCTTAACCCCGGTGAACATGACCTGGTGCCACTTGAGTCCTTGTAGCGCCGACGCATTTTGCACTGGAGTCTGTCCTAGTCCGAGGAGGAATAGTGGCAGTGCCGCTTGCTCGAGTGTCGAGAGGGGAAACGCCTATATCAGCGTGGACTGCACGAATCCGGGCTTTGGGTCCGAGGTCGCATCTTTAACCACTGGGGATGCCAACGGTGGGACTCGGAAGGAGCCTGCGAGGTAAAAGGCAAGACTGGAGTCCTAGGGAGGGAGGTGTCAGCCGCATCTGGCGACAACACATCGATCAGGTTTAGAAAAATCTTGTCAGGTTGGTCGACGGGCATCTCAACCAACTGGCCTGATGGGAAAACAGTGGAGCCAGCGGCCTGGGACGAAGGATCGACTGTAGTCGAAACCTCTAAAGAAGAATAGCAATCCCGAGGCCCAAGAGTGCTCGTGATCCTGCAATCAAAGGCGAGACTTCTTTTTAGACAATTTCTTGGAAGATTTTGATTTTGTGCCCTTACAAGGGTCCTGCCCAACGGTTAGAAGGGACTGGCACAAATCACGAAACGCCCCCAAAAGGTGGTGCCAAAAGTAAGCGGCATGAAGGCCAAAGCTGAGGAGGCATGCTCCGCAGTCTGAGTCACACCCTCTTCAAAGGCCGCAAGTTGTTCAGCGGACCCCACAACCATGGAGACGCCCGCCGAGCGTTCTTAGAGTAAACGGGTGGATCCCGTTCATGAGGGTGCCCCAAGAGAAGCCGAGTATGCCGGTCTTCCAACATCGTTGGATGCAAAGTGCAACAGAGGCCACACGCATGGGGATCATATTCATGGTCTAGGCAGTAAATGCGTGAGGTATGTGGGTCCGTCTGTGACATCTTCTGCCCGCAGTCACACTTTTTAAATCCTGGTGCCAACCCGGAGTTGTCCATAGAGGAGATGGGGATCGCTTGAAGACGAGAAGTTGGTTTTACAAAAATCACAACAGAATTGAAACAAAGGGCCAACTCAGCACAAGAGCGGTAAGGAGGGAAACTTCTTCCAGCAGAAAGGAAGATCTGACATCACGGGGTGGTGCCAAGGGGAGTTACCACCTAGGTGGGTGACAAGAGTCAGCTTGAAGACTTTCCAGCAAGTCTTAAAGGAGAAAGGACACTGCTAGAAGTGTGAATAGTACATCATATCCACGTCCCTAGAAAAAATGCTCTGTGTTATGTAAACGGCTTATCTTTGTATAGCTTTTTTTCTTTTCTACATTATTAATGATGCTAAGCCAAACCTTTTACATATATGGTTAAACTGCCAGCACTACTGTTTTATGTGCTGCTCACATGGAGCCAGTTCATGTAAAAGGCAAGGGTTGTGGCTATTATGCAAATAGCATAACTACTGTGCAAATATCATGTTTTCAACTGTTATTTGCACAGTAGCTATGTCTTCTGTACAAATAATAGCTTTTGCCTTCCAAATGTAGTATGCTAACTGGCTACTGTCACATCTGGGGAAATTTATGATTGGCTTTTTCTATAGGGACAAGGACCCAACCATGCATAATAATATAAATATTTTATATATATATATATATATATATATATATATTTATATTCATTGCAAAAACTTCGTAGGGAAATATGACCTTAGAGTTCCCAAGCCTGAGAACCCACTCCCACTGTGCATGGAGAAACAGGCATGAGGTGAGCTTAAAGTTCCCAACCCCTACACCTAACCCCCTCCCTTGACTTCCAACCCTAATATACCACCCCCACCATGCATGCAGGAACAGCTGTGAAAAGTGTGCCTTGGTGTTTCGAACCCAAAACCTTCAAAGGGCACGTCTATGGGGAAAAGGCTTTCAACCCTAAAAATTTCAGCCCTCAACCAACAGCAGTTTCTGAGAAACGGCTGTAAAAGAGAGAGAGAGAGAGAGAGAGAGAGACTAAAGGAGCTTAATACGTATACCCTTGAGGAAAGAAGGGAGAGGGGGGACATGATAGAAACTTTCAAGTACCTCAATGGAATCAACAAAGTCCAAGAGGGTAGTATCTTTCAGAAAAAGAGATGTGCAAGAACAAGGGGGCACAATTTGAAGCTAGAGGGGGGATGGCTCAGAGGTAATGTGAGGAAGCATTTTTTAACGAGAGGGTTGTGGATGCGTGGAACAGCCTTCCTGAGGAGGTTGTGGAGTCAAGAACAGTGGGGGAATTCAAGAATGCATGGGACAGACATAAGGCAGTAGTGGGGGATAGGAGGACGTAGGCTGTTGGTTAACTAGGATCTGCAGCTTCTCCGCTAGGTAGGAAAATGGGCAGACTAGGTGGGCCAAGCGGTCCTTATCTGCTGTCAAATTCTATGTTTCTAAAGGAAACTGCCAAAATACTGAAAAGGGATTAACACGAAATTTGGCATTTCAGGAGACCTTACCCTAGCCGCAAAGCATGCCAAATTTTGTATGAATCCGTTTACTGCTATAAAGTTATTAATGTGCAAAGTTTGAGGTTTAACATTAAAGTGACTGGCCAACCCTAATATACTGGTGCTACTGCACCAGTATTATATATGTGTGTGTGTGTATATATATTATAGGGGCGTGGTCGTGCCCCTGTAGTTACGGCTCAGTAGACACTTTAATGTTAAACCTCAATTTTTGCACCTTAATAACACTGCAACCATTCAACGGATTTGCAAGACATTTGGCATGCGCGGTCTGTTATGGTAGATCTCTTGATTTACCAAGTTGCGTTTTGGTCGTACATACAGTTTCTGCGTAGCAAAATGCCAGAAAATGACCTTTTCACCACTTTTGATGCGTTTTTTTGCCCATGGCGCTGCGACCACACCGTGTGGTCTTTTGGTCTGAAATCTGGAGCATAGAAAGAGGTTTGGTCAAGTAACAATCCAGCGCTAGTTTGGTAAAAACATATTAATCCATTCAAAAGTTATTTAATTTCTGAGTTCTGAGCACACTCAGTTCACTCCAAAATGTATATGTATTTTATGGAAACTAAGAATTGCCTCACGGATAAGGATTTTGTCAGCTCGCGAAGGAAAATCCTAGTCCATCAGAAAAGTTCCTTGTCCGTGAGCCGCCATCTTGTTTTCAGTTTTTCAGCCACACAAAATGTCGTAACTTTGTCTATGGGTGACTTTTGGGACAAATGAGGCATGGGTTTTGTACAGGGTGATGCCCTCTACAAAGCCATGCCTTTGGTTTGGTTTGTTTTTCAAAAATGTAAAATACTTTGACCGAGACTTGCTATCGATCCTAGTCTGCGAGTCGACAAAATCCTGGTCCGCGAGCCTTGTCCGTCATGGGGTGACCAGATAGCCGGAATTTCATTACCAGATGTCCCTGATGGCGTGACCAGATGTCCCCTCGCAAACTAGGATTTAGCTAGCACGCGGACTAGGATTGATCTGACGGCCCAGGATTTTGCTATCTCACGGACGAAGAATTTTTAAAGGTGTAAAAACTTTACAACTGCATAGCTCATTAATGGTTTGGTCTTTTTACTTCAAATTTACAGGGTGCTGAGGGGATGCCCTACGGGTGTGAATTATGTTGTTTAGGTGTTGGGGAATTAAGTGGTTCCACAGATATGCCATCACAAAGTTTAGATTTTACCCATTGGGTGACACTGCGGGGCCTGTCACACCTTTCAGCGCCCGTAACTCGAGAACGAAGCAAGATACAGAGTTTTCGCTACAGGCGGCCCAGATCACCGTGATCTAGGCCACTGGAATAAGATCTGAAGCCATACAACACACCTGCAGTGGAATGTTTTCCGTCGGTTGCACGGTTCATGAGATATTGCCAAATTAGTGTCACAAGGAGTCAAAGTGTGCCTGTCCAGTGCATTTCAGTGCCCATATCTCATAAACAATGCAAGATATGGGTTGGTTGTTTATCGTCATGTATAGTACTCGATGTGACGATTACAATGACACTAGGATTTTTTTCCTACCTGCTACGGTTCATGAGATTTCGGCAAATTAGTGTTACAAGGGTTTCTTGTCCTATAGGGCTGCTATATGGCTCTGTAACTATGTGTAAGTGGGCCCGCGCTCCCACAGATGCATACTGTTATTCAGAAATGGGCAAGTTGGTGGGTGCATGGGGCCCCACCATTACATGTATTTTACTAGTTCTATTACACTTTTTCAAAAAGTAAGGAAATTCATGGTAGACTGACAGATGCCAGGCTGTGTCATAGGGTCGTGAGGCCTAACTCTCACCCCATTCTCCTTTACTGTAGCTTGTCAACCTGCTTAGACATGGAATGAGGCGAGAGTTGGGCCTGATGACCCCATGGCACACCCTGGCATCTGTCAGTCTGTGGAGGATGGGTGTGGGTTGTGGGGGTTTAGGGCTCAACCCTAACGCCATTTCCTCACTTTTATTGCTTTAACCCTAACGCATTAAATGTAGTTTTTGCCATGGATAGATATATATATATATATATATAAATATAGCTATATATATATATATATATATACATATTTAAAACAGTCTTACAGGTTTTTTGCTTTTTCCTGAACAAGAAGCCCCGGTCCCCAAAAGGGGAGGAAGGGGGCAGGAGAGAAAGACAAAGGCAAAGAAGTTTATTCTGTGCTGGTCTGGCAGGGAACACAAGGGATAAGTCTGGCCTGCTCAGTACCCCTGGCTCTTTACATAGAGAAGGGAAAGGTGGGCAGGTTGTGGCACTCCATGGAGATGATGTTCTGGAACATCGCCACTTATGTTAAGTTCATAACTTTTCTATCTTCCACAAAATCTATCTTCTCCACAGAGTCTCACTTACACGTCCAGTGTACCAAGCTTTCCCTACAGTAAGAGAGGAGCCTGTGCACCCTAAAGCTATCAAGATAATCTCAGATGTCTGTGTGAGGTAGAACACCTAAGGGCTGGGGCTCTTGCTGGTCAGGAGGGACCAAAGACTGGTCAGGTCTGTGCAGTGGCTCCTATGGCACAGGAGCAGGAAGATCCTCCAACAAATGGTGCATGACCCAATGGATATAAAAAATGAGCACCCTCATAGTGGGAGTTAAGCATCTTACATTAGGCCAAAGGTGCTAGGCAGGCTAGGTGAATCTATGACATCCATCTGATAAAGCCTGCCAAACCAACCAGCCTAGGGGCCACCATGTTGGCATAACTGGTGCCACGCTGTCTTTAAGCCTTTGGTGGAAACATAAATGACATGCTAGACTAACAGTCAGGTATGGCAGCTAGCATGGTGTGCAGCTGCATCCATAGGATCCCATCAAAGGCAGCCACGTAGGCCTAATGAGCTGAAATGCAAATAATGGCATGAGCCAAAGGGAAAAAACTTTCTGCCGAGTGCACTGAACTCTACAGAGTCTCGACTGGGACAACAGTCACGTTTACGGCACTATAACCCGGTTTTGGTCTGCAGCACCAGAAGCCCCAAGATGGGGTGAGGTATTTCCCCTGCTGACTCGGTGGGTGCAGAATACTGGATGTCAAGGTTCCTGGAGTTGGGAAAGATGACAAAGGGATGCCTCCATGCAGCCCTCAATATGCCTTCCATGGCTATAGGCCATGGAGGCACAACACAAGTATCAGTGTTGGGAAATTGTCTACATCTCCTCCTCGTGAATCGCTGATATAGGAAATAATCAGCCGAAGAGGCCAAGTGAACAGATAACTCATTGTCCAGAGAGAAGGACATCAAGGGAGATGAGCTATTGGCCCCTGCTCAGTTAGGCACCGGAGAAGACACCATGAACTGGGGCCTGTCAGGCTCCCATATTATGGCTCTATGGTGCTAACCCAAGCATGTTGTTGCTCCCACGTGAGAGGGCCTGGAAGCACGATACATGTGGGAAGCCTGTCCATATAATGCCAAGCCCCTCTAAAACGGGGTGGCTGAGACTGCTGGCGTAGTGAATCCAGGCCTCAGGATGGGCCAGGCTCCTGTGACAGCCACATATGGAAGGTTCAAGCACAGACTCCCACTGCTGGCACCCCTACAGCAGAGGAGATCCCAATATTACCGGGGAATTTCTGCTGTGGAGCAGGCCACCCTAGAAGGTCTTGCCCAAGGTCAGTGCTGATGTCCAGATCAGGTCCAAGAGGGAACCCAGCAACAGGGCTGCAGTCCAACTTAAGAGTCTGTGATACCTCTGCAACTGTTATCAGAGCGAGCATTGTGCCTGACACCAAGGTCCTCCTCTGTTGACCCCGACATCAGAACCAACATAAGTATCAGGCCAAAGACACCAAGGTCAGGGACAACATCCCGGCCAACACTGAGGTCGACATCGAAATAGTCACCAGGCCCACTGCCATCATAAATGATGTCAGCACTAGGCCTGATGCTGGCTGCAGTGTCATTACCATGAATGGTGACAAATGTGCAAGTGACACCAGCAACCGGCATCAATGGGTCCACCTGAGTGGACAAGGCTTTGACCTCTAATTTGGGGATGTCTGACACTCAGGGCGAGCAGACTGTGGCAAGTTCTCGGACGGACACCCAGAAGTAGCCAGCAGTCCACCCAATGCTGCCAACAAGGACTCCAACATAACCTCAGCACAGTAAGGTGAAGAAAAGCCTCGCAAGTCAGCCGACTCCAAAAGGCAGCGCAGGGACCAATGTCCTCTCCTGCGACCTCCAGGGCTAATGCCTGCTTCTGACAGCAGGTGGTGCACGCCCTCCACTTCACTGCATGGATCTCAACGGTGAGTTTCCCCATGCTGCAGTAGGCATTGCTGGAGTCCCTATCGTGGCCTAGTCCAAAACAGGAGAAGCCCATGAGATGCCATTTGTTGAAACTCCTCTTCCTGCCACATGGACACCAGTGAAATAAGGGGCCTGGTGTGTCCCCCTTTTATTACTTGGATGACTTAGTTATGGTGGAAAGAAACAGAGTATGATGTTGAACTATGGTAACAGTTCACTCCCATGGTGCACACACAAAGGTGGGAAGAAATGGAAATTACGTACCTACTGTAATTCTTGATCTTCTTGGACGACGTCTCCACCACTCATTCACACTAATGGGATCTACGCCAGAGGTGCTAGGACCCAGCGGGAGCAATCCTTTCGAGAGTGTCGGCGCCAGAGATGGAGCCGCGAGGAAGCGGCACCACGAGCCGTGGCTTGTGCAGTAAAGACTACATGGCATCAACCCTCCAACCGCCTCAGTACCTTTTTTTTCTGAGGAGGTGCAGCGTAACTAACCTAGAGGTCTAACCTAACAAAATCAGACATAAGACAGTCCGAATGAACCGTGTAAGAAGGGTCAACAATAGAGTCTTCACAGCCCAGCCACTGCGGGAGTGAAGACCAAAAACAGAGATGTGAGCTTGGGGGATGGTGGGTGGGACGTGTGAATGAGTAGTGGAGACTTCGTCCAAGAAGATCAAGAATTACGGTAGGTACGTAATTTCCATATCTTCCTGGACATAAAGTCTC
Source organism: Neoceratodus forsteri (assembly GCA_016271365.2). NCBI lineage: Eukaryota > Metazoa > Chordata > Ceratodontiformes > Ceratodontidae > Neoceratodus > Neoceratodus forsteri. The sequence continues at coordinate 1,270,050,389 of CM057450.1, read as the reverse complement.
CACCACTCATTCACACAAATGGGAGAGCACCGTGCTAACAAACCCCCGAGACGGGCGGCAGGAGAAACTAATAGCTCACATACTTAGTACAAAAGCCTGTTAAGAATAGTCCTACCAAATGACAGATGTCGTCTGGCATGGACATCTAAAGCATAGTGCTTAACGACAGTATGCACTGAGCTCTATGTAGCCACACTGCAAATGTCTGCAATGGGCACGTTGCGGATTTTCACCAGAGATGCCGCGACTGCTCTAGTAGAGTGAGCGTACACTCTGCCTTCTAGCTTAACCTGTGCCACAGAATAGCAGTGGCGGAGGCATGCTACCAGCCACGCTGAAATGCACCTAATAGCGACAGGTTGACCCAGCTGGGTCTCGCTAAAGAAAACAAACAGTTGATGAGCCTTGCAAATTTCTTTTGTTCTATCCAGCTAGAATTGCAATGCTCTCTTAACATCCAAAGAATAAAGGGTATGTTCCCCTTCATTCTGAAAGTTAGCAAAGTAGGTAGGTAGGACTAAAGGTTGGTTTAGATGAAATTCTGAGACAACCTTAGGAAGAAACTTAGGGTGAGTCCTAAGAACTACTTTGTCCTTGTGAAATACAATCTACGGAGGGGGGGGGTCTGTGACCAGAGCATGTATTTCAGAAACTCTAAGGGCCGAAATGATGGCCACCAGGAAGGCCATTTTCCAAGTGAGGAACTTCAACTTGCAGGTAGCTAGAGGCTTGAAAGGTTTCCAAGTGAGCATGTCTAGCACAAGGTTAATGTCCCAGGCTGCGACTGGACGTCTGATAGGAGGTCTGGTATGCAGAATGCCCTAAAGAAACCTCTTAACTATAGGTAACTGAGCCAGAGACAAGGAATGTACTGGCTCATAAGCTGAAATGGCACACAGATGAACTTTGACAGTAGAGTACTGCAGACCTGAATTTGAGAGGTCTGAAAGGTACTCCAAGACTTTATTTGGTGGGCAGGAAAAAGGGTTCAAAGAGGATTCTGCACACCAGACAGAGAGAAACGCTTCCACTTGGCTGTGTAGGTCTTTCTAGTGGCTGGTTTACACGCAGCCAAGAGAATAACTGAAACCCTACGGGAAACATTGAACCTATTCACCTCTATCTCTTGAGGAGCCAAGCGTGAAGGTGAAGCGCCTTCAGATTGGGATGGACCAGGGGCCCCTGGGTCAGAAGGTTCGCCTGAAGGGGAAGTGCCTTCGGAGGGTAGCCGACAGACTGCTGAGTAGTGGGAAATGGAAATTACGTACTTACCGTAATTACTGATCTTCTTGGACAGTCTCCATCACTCATTCACACTAGTGGGATAGCGCCAGAGGTGCTAGGACCAAGCGTAAGCCTAAACTTTTCTGAAGGGTCGGCACCGAGACAGGACCACGCATGCGCGACACCGCGAGACTAGCTTGCGCCTGTGTAGGCTATCTCAGTATCGACCCTCCAACTGCCTCAGTACCTTTTCGACTGAGGAGGTGCAGCGTAACTAATGAGAATAACTCAGCCTGAGTTTCTGGGTCTGAGAGGGCCCAGATGGCCTTTGCAAGGAAGGTCAAAGAATAATGTCCTCACAATCTGAACCACAGGACCATGAAGACCAGGAAAGAAAATGAGTGAACCCACGGGATGGTGGGTGGGCGTGTGAATGAGTGATGGAGACTGTCCAAGAAGATCAATAATTACGGTAAGTACGTAATTTCCATAGCTTCCTGGACTAAGTCTCCATCATTCATTCACACTAGTGGGAGAGTACCGAGCTAAAACCAACAACCCTGAGTAGGGTGGTAGGAGATAGGGTTCACTCAGAAAGGACAGCCAAGGACTGTCCTGCTAATAAAAAGAGCTGTCTTGTAAAGAGCAACTAGAACATAGTGCCTACAAGATAAGCGCTCGAGTTGTAACTCACCACTTTGCAGACGACTGCAATGGACACAAAATGAAAGTCTGCCAGGAAGCTGCAACCACTCTAGGACAGCGGCAAGAACCTGGCCTCACAATTTGGTCTAGGACCAAAATTAATAGTGTCAAAGACATGTACTAATGTAATGTAAAAGGGACCTCAGGAACTGAAAGAGTCTGAGGTAAACTCTACAGGTTCAGGGTAGACCGGAAAGTGCAGATGGAAACCCCCACTATCAAGTATGGCTGAACTGTAAACAACAGGTCCAGGAGCACTTGAACCCCTTACTTGGTGAGCAAGGGGGTCCAGGTGGGGTTAGCCCATCAAGGAGAATGGTCTCCACTTAGTCTCAGGAACCTTCCTGATGGAAGGCCAAGCATGACTTAGAAGCCTCTCGTGGTGGTCTAGTAGAACCAGATCCTACCCACTGCATATCCCAAAACGAATCATCCTGCCCCTGTGTGCACAACTGTAGTAGCAGTCTCTGAACTCAGGGAAGAAAGGAAAAAGTGTACAGGAGGACGTGTCCACTACGGAAAAAAACATTCCGACAGAAAAAAACAGGGGCTGGATTTCTAAGGCAAACAGAGGCAGATGAGCATCGAGAAGGGACGCAGCAGGACCAAGTTAGGGCTAACACATTTGTTGAAGTGACTGAAAGAGGCAGTGACTCAATGCAGTGAGGCACTACCCACTCTGGCCTCCCTGAAGGGAGCAGGAAAGGATTCTACTTTGTTTGCTGAAAACCAAACATCATAACTCCATCACGCACTTGAAGAAGATAGCTTCGTGAGCGACTGGCATGGACCAGTGCAAAGGAACCGAAGGTGTGAATTTTTGAGAAGCTACCTCAGAAAAAAGACCTACTTGGCCTTCCATCAAGGAGGAGAGAATAGCCTGTTAAGTTAGGCAAGCAAGGAAGTAGGAACCTGAGTTCCGACTTGGTGGAGTCGCTTCTGCTGCTGCTGCAAGGCTCTGCTCAAGAGAAGAAAGCCTGATAAAAAGAAAGGGGAATTAATAGACTGGGCAGTCACCTAGGTCTAGGAAATGTCTCTGAATGAGAGAAATCTCTCTCTCTTAGAGAAACAGATGACCCATACCACCGTCGGATCGGACTCCCCCTAGGGGAGGAAGAAGTCAGGTACTCTTTACCGTACTCTGGAGACGGGCGCCTCAGGGGCTGAGGCGGAACCTGACCAGATCCAAAAAAGGGAGGTATCGGGTAATTTCGGCTAGGCCCCGTGCTGTGATAAAAATATTTATTTTTTTTTAGTCTGACCCTAACAAGGCTTTCAGGCTGCTATTTCACAAGGATTGTCTTGATACAAAACAATGAAGATGTTCTCCATCTGAGTGCAGAAGGAGTCTGAGCGTCCATACTGAAATCATGACCGGACTAATAATCACAACTGGACAGAAGTTAACCACCTGTGCCGAAGAAGCCACCGAAGGGGCAATATCACAAGGGGGGGCTATATACTCCTATCAAAGGAGCAGAAGAGCCAGAGCGGCTCCCGACCATTAAATTAGAATGTTCCACAGAGTGTAACTGTCTTGACAATTGAAAAAGTCTAGACGCAGAAGTGCATGGTCCATAGACACAGTGTGAAATACTATAGTGGACCCCATTACTGAGGAACTACTGAAAAGATTTTCCATCACAGACTCTGATGATAGAGGGGACATGCTCTTCAGTATATAAAATGAGTCGTCCACTGTATTACTGACCAGAAAGACAGGGAAAGACCCATCTAGATGCACTTCTACCCTAGAAGAACCTCCAAGAGAGATCTAGTTCAGAGCCACTAGAGACTCTGCCATCAGGAAGGATATCATACTAACATACTAAAATGCCAGCAGAATAGGCCTAATGGTCTTTTGTGTCTGCTCGTTTGGTCAGCCCCCCACCCTGGGTGCTGACCTTGCTGTCCCCCTCGCCTTCTCTGGCTTCTCCCTTCCCAGTTCCGGATATTCTTGCTGCATTGGATTTTGCTTCCTGAACCCTTCCCCTGTACCTGTCCCACCCCCTCTTGAACCCCTCCACTGTCTCTGCCTCCACCAGCCCCCTAGGTAGTGCATTCCATGGCTCTACCACCCTCTCAGTGAAGTAGCACCTCCTCCTTTCTCCCCTGAATCTTCCCTCCAGCTTCCACCCATGCCTCTAGTGGCCCCTTCCTTCCTTCAAGCACCCTCACTGTTCCTCCCTATTTACCCTCTTCATGTACCTGAAGATCTCTATCATGTCCCCCGGTCCCTTCTCTCTTCCAAAGTGTACATATTTAGCTCTGAGCCTCTCCCTCATAGGTCCTGTCCCCAAGCCCCAAATCATTTTGGTTGCCTCCTCTGGACCCTCTCCAGGAGGTTAATGTCCCTCTTAAGTGTGGTCTCCAAAACTGCACGCAGTATTCCAGGTGCGGCCTCACCAAGCAGTTATACAGGGGAGTATCACTTCCTCCTTCGGAGGTGATCCTCAGCGATGCATCCCAGCATCCTGTTGGCCTTGGCTGCTGCCCTCCTACAAGTCTCAGAGTTGTTCATCTTGACATCCACCACCACCCACAGGTCCCTCTCAGCCACTGAGACTTGTAGTATTTCCCCCCCCAGGGTGTACACTTGGCCTGGGTTTCTGGCCCCCAGATGGAGTACCTTGCATTTCCCTGCATTAAACCTCAGCTTCCACTTTCTAGACCATCTTTCCAGAGCCTCCAGGTCCCCCTGCAGGGCCACCCTCCCCTCCTCCCCATCCACCACTGCCCCCAGTTTCGAGTCATCTGCAAAGAGACTCATCTCACTCCTGATTCCTGTCCTTATGTCAGATCGTAGGCATTGAACAGAAGGGCCCAAGGACTGATCCCTGTGGGACCCCACTGATGACACTCCTTGGGAAGAGATTATCCCACCAACCACGACCCTCTGGGTCGGTCCTGGAGCCAATTGCCTATCCATCGGATCATCTGGTTTCCACCCCATTTCTCCTAGTTTATCCAACAGGCCCCGTGAGGAACAGAGTCAAATGCCTTGCTGAAGTCCAGAAAGAGGACATCCACTGGTCTACCCAGGTCCAAGGCACTTGTCACCCAGTCATAGAACTCCACCAGGTTTGTCTGACACGATTTCCCCGGGATGAATCCATGCTGTCTATCGTCCAGGCACCCTGACTTATCCAGTGCCCCCCCTAGCCACTCCTTGACAATCGAGGAGCTTGGTACCAGTAGGGAGCTGAGAAAGTGCTGAGCAGAATGAGATTCAGCTGGCAGAGCAGTACAGCAGAGTTCCATCAGCAGAAAACCGCTGAATGACACAAGATCCCACATAGACCACCACTCACTAAGATGTGTGGAAAAAAATAATCCGCAGAACAGGAGTTCATTCTGCGATAAACATCCCACCACAAGTTCTGTGGAAAGGAAGTCCAAAAAGGAAAAATGTGTCACTAATTCTGCTATACAGCACCCACTAGCACCCGTGCAGCACCAGCATCACTCGTGGCACAGGAGGGCACCACGCAGTGCTTATGCCAACCTGGGTGATACCCGAGGGCAGCCGCGGCAGCGCAGGCACCCCCGGCACCCATGTAGCAATGACACCCGAGGGCACTCCTGATACCCATGGTACCATGGCACCCATGACACCCATGGCAAAAATGGCACGCGAGGGCACCAGTGGTGCCACCCACGGTACTCATGGCACCAGTGGCACCCACGAGCGCTCACGGCGCCATCCGCGGCACCCACAGGTGCTACCGGCACCAGCCATGGCACCCGCGGGTCCACGCGCCACCCAGACACCCACGGCACCACTGATGGTGCCAACAAAGGCAACAAGAGCACCCACAGCACTGCAGAGAGTGATGGCGCCGGCCCACGGCACCGACTAAGGCACAGCGCTGACCAAGGCACCGAGGCACGGTGCCGACCAAGGCACTGAGCCACGATGCCGAAGGAAAATGCCAATGGAAATCCTGAAAAGGGGAGAAGGAAAAAGGTGGTGCCCATGCTGGCCCCTGCATGGAAAAGGGAGAGGGGGGTAGGCACAAGGGGTCGATACGACATCAAAGGCACCAAGCGGGCATCTCACCATTCGTGATCCAATCGACCCGGCTCCGGTCCAATGGCTCTGAGGCCCAGAGGTCCTGAAATCAAGAACAGAGCCAGGAAAAACTGGAAAGTCAAACCCCCTGCTCCATAGGAGCGACCCAGAGGTGAAACTGCCCACCAGAGCTCCAACGAAGACAGAGATGGAGCTCGGAGTCGAGAATGCAGCCGTCAGGAGCGGGGCCAAGAGGAACCCACCAAAGTCGGTTCAGGCCCATCGCCCCTCCCGATGAACAATCCTCGTGCAGACGTACCAACAAGCAACCTCGAGCGGCACCAATTCTTCTTCCCCCAACGAGGAAAAGGAGCTCGAGGTTAAGTGGAGCCAGATCCCCGGAACCGCTAGATTTGTGCTTTGGAGGACTGCCCCCAAGCACAGGACTATCCGTGGTTGAACCCCCCGTTAATTAAGGGTGGCGGACCGGTCACAGACCCTCTGCCATAAAAACTTTCGAAGTTCTCCTACCGTCAGCGCTACCGTCTAAGGAAGACTCCATTGATGGCAGGAAAGAATTTCTTTTTCTTCTTCTTGTTCGTAAAATAAGAAATTACTACTTAAAATATTAAATTAAACGTTAAAAGCTGCTGTTGTGTACACAAAAACTTAGACTCCGGCAGACGAGCGACATCGACATCCAAGCGCACTCGACGGCGAGAGAAAAGGAACTGAGGTGGTTGGAGGGTCGATGCTGAGATAGCCTACACAGGCGCAAGCTAGTCTCGTAGTGCCGCAGATGGTCCTGTCTCGCTTACCACCCTTCAGAAAATTTTAGGCTCCCGCTTGGTCCTAGCACCTCCGGCGCTATCCCACTAGTGTGAATGAGTGATGGAGACTTAGTCCAGGAAGATCCATATCTGTCAAGGCCAGAAGGGAGCAATGAGAATCATTCTGTCTCCCTGAGACTCGAATTTGAGAAGTACCCTCAGAATTGGAGGAAGAGGAGGAAAGGTGTATAGAAAGCGTTTTGTCCACTGCAGCCTGAATGCATCCTGACAGAAAATGCCAGGTCCTGGATTTCTGGAGCAGAAGAGAGGCAGTTTTGCATTGAGTGGGGATGCAAAAAGGTCCAGGTCTGGAGTTCCCCAATCTTTGAAGAGTGACTGAGCGACAGTTGAGTCAAGAGACCACTCCTGAGGATCTGTCTCCGTTCTGCTCAGACGGTTTGCCAGTTCGTTCTGCACGCCTGGTAGGTAAACTGCGTGGATTAGAGCCTTGTGCTCCAGGCACCATTCCCACACTCTCATAGCTTCCCTACATAATGGGTAAGAGTGTGCACCGCCCGGTTTGTTGATGTAATACAGGGGTTCTCAAATGGTGAGTCCAGCCTCCCTGGGGAGACCCAAGCAAGTCTGAAAATGTACTGTATTTACATTTTGAGTTTTATATATTTTGTGTGAAGAGATGAAGCAAACTGAAAGAGAATAATAGTTGGTGAATTTTATGTATTTATTTACTAATAGGTGACATGGGAAGGTGAATGAGCAAAGGCGTATTTCCGGTGTACCCGGGGAAGGGTAGGGAGTGAATACATTTCAAAAGATAACTGCAAAACAATCAAGAAATACACAATGAACAATAGTGTAAATAAATATGAACAATAAACTAATAATGAGTGGTGGTAATTTATCAATTTGTAGACTGATGGCAGAACATCCCAAATATAAGGGTTGAGCATAGGAGTGCTAAGAAAAACAGCAGGAAGGAGTAAAGTAATCCCAGAGAAGTTGCTTAGGAGCAGGGAAGGAGGGGAAGAGGCAAAGTACATAATAAGGTTATTTCATATAGAGAGCAAACAGGGGAAGTAGTCTGACCCATGAAGGCACTGCAACAAGGGGTAACAATGGTTCAAGAATGAAAATAGCGGAGCAAGTAGGCTGTCCTGTTGGGGGGGGGGTAACAATAAGTTGAATATTTGTTTATTTTATTTATCTGTTATTCAGGTAACACCTTTCAGCACACGAGCTCTTTTTCAAAAGTTCCTAGTCAATATAAGACAAAGAACTCAATGTGGGCCAAGTACTAAAAAGGGTTTCGATTTATTAATGGTGTACTGTGCAAAGTACAGTATGTTATTCTTCTTTGGGGGGGCCCAAGATTATTTAAGTTTTTGGGGGGAGGCTCAACATTTTTTCCATGGATTTGGGGAGCCACACTGTGACAAAGTCTGAGAACTATTGATGTAATACATCACTGCTTTGTTGTCTGTCTGAAGGAGAATGACAGAGTAACAGTGACAGAGTATGTCCTTCAAGGCCCAGACTGGATAGAGGACAGCTCTCATTTCCAGGACGTTTATGTGAAGCCGGGACTCGTCCTGAGTCCACATACCTTGGGTGTGGAGATTCTGGCAGTGAGCTCCCCACCCCATCAGGGACGTGTCGGTGGTAATGGAGTTCTGTTAATCCAGAGGAGCAAAGGGATACCCTTCCAGAAGGTTGTTCTCCTGCAACCACCAGGTGAGTGACCTCTTTAGAGGTTCTGTCACCTTGATGGGAAAGGACTGAGGGTGAGTGGTTGGGGACCACTTAGCATCCACTGAGAGGTTCTCATGTGATGTGCAAGAGGTACAGTGAACACCGAGGATGCCATGAGACCCAGCATCCACTGCATCGAGATAGCTCGAACCAAGCTCTTTACTCTGATGTATCGGGCCATCTGTAGGATATCGCGCCTTCTGTCCTCTGGGAGACAAGCTTTCGCACAGGAGGTATCCAAAAGAGTTCCTATGAAAAGGAGTTTCTGGGAGGGCTGTAACTGCGATTTGTTGCGATTTAGCAGGACTCCCATGGACGTGAGGAAGTCTGAAGCCTTGGCTACGGAGTCCAGAGTTCCCTGCCTGGAAGGGCTTGCTAGAAGCCAGTCGTCCAGATATGGAAACATTTGCATTCCGATTTTCCTGAGATGCGCTGCGAGAATTGCACAAAACTTTGTAAAAACTCGCGACGCCGAGGATAGCCCAAAGGGCAGGACTCTGAACTGATCATGTAGACCCAACGCCACAAACCTCAGGTATTTGTGGTGCTTTGAGTGTGTAAGAATGTGTTGGTAGGCACCCTGCATGTCCAGGGAGGCTAGCCAATTGTGTTGGTGAATGAAAGGTAGAAGGGTACCTAGAGATATCATCTTGAACTTTTCCTTGAGAAGGAATTTGTTTAACTTTCTGAGATCCAGAATGGGGCGCATGCCTCCAGTTTTCTTCGGAACAAAAAGTAATGGGAGTAGAAACCTGTGTTTCGTTGGTCCGGCGGAACTACTTCTACTGCCCTGTTGTTCAGAAGACCTTACACCTCGGAAGCGAGCAGGTCTGACTGTACTGCCGACAGCCTGGGCTGTCATTTGGGGGGATGATCTGGGGGAGGGGCGTCGTCTGAAAGATTGAGCGAATACCCCTCGCGGATTATCTGGTGGACCCATTTGTCCGATGTTATAGACTTCTACCAGTCGTAGAACTGAGTCAGACGTCCTCCCACTGCTGAGAAAGAGTCCCCCTCTGGCAGTTGAGGTGGGACCTGGGCCGAGAACTCAGAATGTGGCACTGGGCGCTTTGGGGCCTTGTGCCTTCTGCTGCGTTTCTTTTGTGGCAACGGGTGTGGCTTTTGTTAAAGCCCCTGCCTTTGCCCGAAGGACTGACGGTTGTGAAATTGATCGCTATTGGCACCCCCCGAGAGAGGGCGGGTGCTGGTGAGCTATCTTAATGGCTGACCTAGTCTTCTGTGTGGCTTTCAGAGCTTGTTCCACCCGGGGTCCGAACAGAAACATACCATCAAAGGGTAAGGCCATGACCTGCTGCTGGGCATCATTCATGATGCCCGAAGTACGTAGCCAACAGTGGCGACGGGTACAAATGCCTGCTGCTGCCGCCGCTCGAGAAGCAGTATCTAAAGCATCCATTGCAGCTTTAACCCGTTGGTTATTGGACTCGATGCCCCTGTTTATGGTGTGAAGTAGCTCTGAATTAGTTTCTGACTCAGGCAGAGCTTCTACCAATTGCTTGAGCGAATGCCGAAGGACATATTCATATTGAGAAAAACAGCCTTGGTAGCTGGTAATATGCATACCCAGGGTGGAGGCAGCAAAGACTCTCTTACCTAAGGTGCTTATCTTACGAGATTCTTTATTGACAGGCCGGGCTGAGGATGTCTGAGGGAGGACGGCCTTGTCATTCTCTGCTAAGACTACAATGGGATCAGCAAAAGCTTGTGAGGCCAATATGGGTCGATCCTTGGGAGCAGCATACTTCCTATCTATGGACTTAGCCACGGAAGGGATGAGAGCAGGATTGTTCCATACCATCTGAGAAAGGGTCTCAAAAGATGGTTGTACAGGAGGAGTTAAATCCATAGGGATCTCCGGGACATGTAGATACTGGAGTCTTAAAAGCTTTCCAGGATCAATTTCTGTAGTCTGGAGAGAAAGAGTGGAATTTAAATTTTTCAGCAGAGACTTAAAGGAAACGTCTTCGACCACAGGCTCTGCAGCAGGATTAATCCCTGCTCCTTCATCATCATCACCCAGATGAAGATCTGGGTCAGGCTCAAAATCTTCTCCTGACAGTCCTGGGGGGACTGTATGGATAGGAAAGGAGTGAAAATCAGAATGGAAATTAGAAGAGGAAAGAATCGGAGTCAAAAAGCCCTGGAGGCTGGACGGCGCCGAACTAAGCATCGGTGCCAATGAAGAACACCGCGCTGAACCCAAGGAAGTCAGCGCCATCAGAAACAGCCCAGCACACAGCGCCGACAAAGGCCACAGTACCGACAGAGCACCCAGCGCTCCGGATGGAGCCAACAGAGCCCTCGGCACCGCAGATGGTGCCGAGAGAACCCCTGGCACCATGGACGGCGCTGTCAGAGCCCCCGGAGCCATGGACAGCTCTGAGATAGTCCCAAGGTTCTGAAAACTGTGATTTGAAGAAAAAGAAGGAAAATTAACAGGAGATAGAGGCATTGGTGTGGACCCCTGCGCGCAGCCCTGTGAGGGAAAACACCTGAGTCATGGTCGGCGGCACGCAGAAAGCGCCGCCAGGACTAGGGAAGGTCCAACACCGCCTACGGTCCTTCTCGAGCGGCCCGAAGGCCCCAGAGTGACCGGGCCAGGCAGCTGGACCCACCTCCGAGCCCACTGCTCCATAAGAGCAGCCCACTGATGAAACTGCTCATTGGAAGCCCGTCCAATAGGCGGGGACGGGCTCCGATGTCGAAGAGGTCGGGCCACGGAGCCAGAAACTGGCGACTCCGAGAGGGGAGGAGACCGGTGCCTAGCCCCAATGACCGACCGTCGAAGTGCAGACATACCAGAAGGTGACCTCAAGTGATGCCTTCTCTTTCTCGACTTGTGCGCCGAAGAACAACTCGAGGCCGAATGGTGCCGCGAATGGGACCATTTCCTTTTATGCTTTCGCGGGAAACCGCCCATCTCCCTAAGCACTGACCATCCGTTGTCAGACCCCCCGACTGAACAGCTTTCATAAAAGTCTCCTACCGCTACCTGACCCGCTTCATGGTCGTACTCGTCAATGGAGGGCTGAAGGCTTCTTTTATTAATGAATAAATTTAAATTAAAATCTACTTGGTACTTTCGAAGATAAATTACAAAACAATAAACTGAAAACTATGCTGTTAGTTTGAAGTTTGACTCCCGGGGGGCGATCGTCGTCGTCACTGAAGTGCACTTGACGGTGGGAAAAAAGGAACTGAGGTGGTTGGAGGGTTGTCACCGAGGTAGTCTTTACTGCAAGAGCCACAGCTTGTGGTTCCATCTCTGGCGCCAACCCTCTCGTAAAGTTTGCTCCCGCTGGGTCCTAGTGCCTCCGGTGTAGATCCCAATAGTGTGAATGAGTGATGGAGACTTTATGTCCAGGAAGATCAGAACAGAGGTAGCTGAGGGAGCTTGCAACGGTTACTGGCAGGCGTGTAGCACCATGCAGTGTCATGCAGGCAGTGTAGCCAGGGACAAACAACTTAGTCCTGCAGGGTCTAAGTACTTCTGACTTGGACCTATAAGCTGGCCTCCAGGAAGAAGACTGATTCTGGGTAAAATCTTAAGAGAAGCCTCCAACACCATCAGATGTAAAGACTCATGGTCAGCATACTGAAGCCTCCCCATGGACCAAGTGGGATGGTCTGACCTGAGCAGTAGCTTGACTGTATCCTCAGCGCTGATGTGAAGTTGACCCAAACCCAGAACTGGCGGACCACACCTAAGCTGTGAGTATTATCTAAGCTCCTTTGAGGCCCATATTCAGCATGACCTTGTGTACTACAGGGCTGGGCACAGTGGCGTACAGGAATCTGCCGGTCAATTCCAGGACAAAAGCCTCATCCCAAGCTGTAATCAACATGGTTGATGAGTGCAGAATACTGGTAGCTTTGATTCTTCCAGGACACAAACAAGTGGATGACTGGAGTCTACCAGCATCGAAACAGATCATTCACCACATCCTAGTGAAGAGACCACTCATGGAACATGTCTATTAGGCAGTTCAGGCTGCCCACAAGCTTGTTGTTCACACCAAGAGGATGAATGCCTAACAACGAGGCACCAAGACTGGACACAAGTGACACCTCCAGAGCTTCCTTTGACAACTGAAGGAATGGGCTCCACCCTGCCTATTCACATAGAACATGGCTGTTGCATTTCCATATAAATATAGAACAGATAACTGGCCACCAGCAAGAACATCTGCATCACACAATGTATCGCTCTCAACTCAAGCACACTGATGTGTAGCTGCTACTCCTGAGTAGTTCACAGTTCATGGCCCTGCAAGTTCCCCAGATGCAATCTCCATCTCAAGAGGAAGCCTCTGAGGTCAGGACCAGATTCAGGTTCAGCTGGACCAAGGGTACGTCTTCTGACAGGTATTCTGGAGCCAGCCACCAAAATACTGCCTCAGTCATGAAAAAAGTTACTATGGTTGGGAGAAGGGGACCAACTTCCAATATCACTATGCTTTTACCTCCCACTGGAAGAGACATAACTGAAATAGAGTCCACTGTATGATAACAGTTTTGGATGCCAGCAGGCCAAGGATATGGAGGAAGTCTCAACCTGGGCATCTGTCCCAAAGATGTAAGGAGCGGGTACACTCTGTTATTTCCAGAGCCAGCAGTAGTGGTAGCTGAGCCTGCACCACTCTGGAGTCAAGTTGTACCTGGATAAATTACACACACTGGGATAGGGCGAGCTGCGACTTCTCCAAGTTCAGAATGAACAACAGACTGGAGACCACCACCATCACCACATCGAGAGTTGATGGAGTCTCCGCAGGCAGCTGGCTTTGAATCACTCAATCATCTCAATAGGGAAATACATAGATATCCCTTTGACAAATACAGACTGCCAACACTGCCAGAATTTTAGTAAACACTGTGGTGCAGAAGACAAGCAGAACAGTATCGCTCTAAGCTGGTATGGAATGTCCTCCATCAGGAATCAGCAATGGGAAATCATGAACGTGTTAAAAAAAATCTGCATCTTTACAGTCCAGGTTGCAGAAAGTACAGTTACGTAAGAACTTACCATAACAGCAGATCTTCGAGAGAGGCTCTTGCAGTAGGTAATTGCATATAGGACTGACGCCGGCCGGCGGCAGGACCCCACGGAAAAATTTCTAGCTAGCAGTCCCTGGTGAGGGACCACCCCCACGTCAGGTGACCGGCGTCATACGACATCAGTATAAAGGGGTGGTCCTGGACGCCCGCCTTCCAGTTCTTTCCTGCCACAGGCCAGAAAGGCCTGGACAAGAGAGAAGCGGATGTTTCCATTCCTGGAAAAGGAGCTGAAAAAGCCTAGGGGGATGGAGAGCGGGAAGGTATTACCTACTGCAAGAGCCTCTCTCGAAGATCTACTGTTACGGTAAGTTCTTACGTAACTGTACTATCTTACTTCGAGAGGGCTCTTGCAGTAGGTAATTACATATAGGACTGAATCCCAAGCAGTCTGGAACAAAGAAAGGCACCGGGAGGTGGAACTACTCGAAAAAGTAGCACTAGCCATGCAAGCCTCAAGACAGGAGGCCTTGCAAAACAGTCAACCCGAAACCTGCTCTACAGCGAGAGGCAATGTCCAAACTGTAGTGTTTCGTAAAGGTATGGATGGAAGTCCAGGTGGCGGCAGCGCTGATGTCTGCCGCAGACACATTCTTGAAACAAGCTGCAGAGGCAGCTACTCCTCTTGTGGAGTGGCCTCTTACTTGACCCGGGAGGGTCTTGTTGTACTTGTCATAACAGAAAGTGATGCAGTGAGCCAACCACTTAAGACAGGCATTGCTTGGAAACAGCATTGCCTTTCCTTTTGTGAGCAGAAGAGACGAACAACTGATCAGTCTTTCTGAGATCCTTCGTCCTCTGGTGTAGTATCTCAGAATCTGGTGAACATCCATAGTATGGAGTAAATATTCCCCTTGGTTAGAGTACTGTGTAAAAAAGGCAGGTAGCTCTATGGACTGATTTAAGGTAGACTCTGCTACTACTTTAGGTAGAAACTTAGGATTCGTGCGAAGAGCGACTCGTTCTTTGTGAAAAATCAAGTAGGGGATTTTGCACATCAGGGACTGAAGCTCGGAGATTCTTCGAGCCGAAGTAATGGCCACCAAGAAGAGCGTCTTCCACGAAAGAAATTTCAAATCTGCAGAAGCTGCATTTTTGAAAGGAGGAAGAGTAAGTTTCTCGAGAACAAAATTCAAGTCCCAAGGAGGGGCAGGAGTACGGATGGGGGGGTCTCAGATGGAGGACCCCTCTGAGAAAGGTCTTAGAGACCTCCAGTTGAGTAAAGCTTTATCTGCGAAGGGAACATGGTAGGCTGAGATAGCTGCCATGTGAACCTTCAAGGAGGAATGACTGAGACCCAGGTCGAACAGATGACGTAAGTACTCCAGCAGAAAAGCCAGTGAACAGGAGAAAGGCTCCACGTTCTTGGAGGCTGCCCAAATAGAGAATCTCTTCCATTTCATGGCATAAGTGGACCGGGTGGATGGCTTTCTAGCCTCCACTAAAATCTCCGCCACTTTTGGAGACACTCCAAAACGGGATTGGGCTAGGTCTGCAGGAGCCACGCATGTAGTTGAAGGGATTTGAGGCCTGGATGAACCAGAGTCCCCTGATCCTGGGTCAGCAAACCTCGAGATAGAGGAAGAGGCAGAGGAGGATCCTCTGAATATTGTTGTAGAAGAGAGAACCAGATCTGCCTGGGCCAGAAAGGAGCGATCAGAATCATTCTCGCTCCTTCTGAGGCTAGTTTCTGCAATACTCGTGGGATCAGAGGAATTAGGGGAAAAGCATAGACGAATCTGTCCTTCCAGTTTAGAGACAGAGCGTCGCTCCAGAAAGCGCCTCGCTCTGGAACAAGCGAGCAAAAGATGGGAAGTTTTGTGTTTTGGGGAGAGGCGAACAGGTCTACCTGCGGGGTCCCCCAAAGCTGAAAGATATCGTCTAGTACCCCTTGGTCCAGTTCCCACTCATGTGCCAGGGCAGAAGAGCAACTTAGCTTGTCTGCCAGAGTGTTGTCGACTCCTGGAACATGAATCGCCGTTAGGTGAAGGTCGTGTTGTGTTGCCCAATCCCAAACCCTCATTGCCTCCCTGCATAGAGGGTAGGACCGAGTTCCTCCCTGTTTGCTGATGTACCACACTACGCACATGTTGTCTGTCTGGACGGCTAGGTGGCCGGGAAGGATGTATTGGTGAAGGGCTTGGAGAGCGTACAACACAGCTCGAAGCTCGAGCACATTGATGTGGAGAGCTTGCTCCAGCCTGGACCAGGAGCCCTGGGTCCGACGAGGACCTAGATGGGCTCCCCAACCTTCGCCTGATGCGTCTGTAGTCAGAGTCTGGGAGGGGGGAGGATGAAAGAAAGGAACCCCCCCGAAACAGGTTCTCTCGAACCATCCACCATTGCAAGTCTCGCACCATCGGCGATGAGATCAGTATTAATTAATCTAGGTCGTCCACAAGTTGATCTCACTGACAGCGAAGAGTCCACTGAGAGATCCTCATGTGGAGTCGAGCTCGGGGGACCGTTGGAATAGCGGCCGCCATGAGCCCCAGAAGACGGAGGACCGACCTCGCCGAGACCCTCCTGCGTTCCGATAGCAGGGAAATCTGGGTTTGAAGAAAGGCCGCCCTGTCCAGAGGTAGGAAGGCCTTGTTCACGGTCGTATCGAGGATAGCCCCGATGAACTGTAGCCTCTGGGAAGGATCCAGATGAGACTAGGAATGGTTGATGGCGATACCCAGGCAAGTGAAAACCTCCTGGGTGAGGGAGAGAAAACGCAGAAGTTCCTCCCTGGACGAGGCCGCCAGGAGCCAGTTGTCCAGGTAAGGGAACACCTGTACTCCCATTGTACGCGGGTGGGCCGCTACCACAGCCAGGCATTTGGTAAATACTCAGGGGGCCGAGGATAGACCAAAGGGGAGCCTTGAATTGGTAGTGGTCCTGAAACGCAAAACCAAGATACTTGGTGAGAAAGGTGAATGGAATGTGCAGATAGGCATCCTGCCTATCCAGTGCACAAAGCCATTGACCCAGCCGAAGGAGGGGCAGAAGGCTCTGCAGAGAGAGCATCCTGAACTTTTTGTATTCTACATAAAGATTCTGGGAACTGAGATCTAGAATAGGTCTGAAATCTCCCGTCTTCTTTGGGAAGAGGAAGAAATGGGAATAGCAACCCGTCCCTTGAAGATGAAGGGGGACGGGTTCTATCGCCTGCTTCATGAGAAGAGCCGAGATTTCTTCCTGGACCAAAGGAAGCTGTTCTCTTCAATAGGATGACTTCAGAGGTGGGTGGCGGGGTGGTTTCTGAAGAAACTCTATGGAATGCCCTTCCACTATAAGCTGGAGCACCCAAGAATCCGTGGTTATCCTCTCCCATCCCAGAAGGTGGAGGGAAAACCTCCCTCCTACCGGTTCCCCTGGGGAGTCCAGAGGCGGTGGGAGACGAAAGGAGTCAGGTGGTGTGGGGCAGCGCTGCAGCTGAAGCACCCACTGCCTTTTGGGTGGGGGGCTACAGCTGCGGGGGCCCGCTGGTGGCCCGCCTTCCCTGTGGTTTCGCCTTTGGACGAATCCAGTCTGCAAAGGACGGCCAGCTGTTGTTGGGGACGGTACATGAATCCACTGATTTCAGAGCCGCCCCTTCTCTGCAAATCGGTGATGATGTCTTGACATCACCACCACAGCACCGACCCCCGAAAGGTGCTTCCTGAATGGTGGATTGCACTTCCGGGACCAACCCTGACACGCGGAGCCAGGCATGACGCCGTAGACCCACGGCGAAAGTGGAGCTCCGCCCGGCAGTGTCCACTGCATCGTATGTCGCAAACAGAATGTGGCTACTGGCCGAACGAGCAGAATGGACGAGGTCGGCTAACTCCTGTTTGACTTGGGAGTTAGGCAAGGAGTCCAGCTTAGATTCCACCTGAGTAAGGACAGCCTTCTGGTAATCCCCCATGTGGCCGACGTAGTTCAGGGCCTGAATTCCCAGTGTGGAGGAAGCGTAAATCTTCCGTCCATACTGGTCCAGAAGGCGAGATTCCTTATCAGGAGGGGACGAGCTGAGATGTTTTGGGTGAGCCGACTGGCCATGAGCGGCGCTGATCACGACCGAGTCGGCCAGAGGGTGACAGTCTAGGTAGTCAACACCCTCAGGAGCCTGGTATAGCCTGTTCGACTTCCTTGGAAGTAGGGCTAACGCCGACGGCTGTTTCCATATCATGGTGACAAGGTCGGCTTGAGGCTCTATCCAGGGTGGCACTAAAGTAGGAGCTGTCACGGGCAGATCCAGATTTTCAGCAAGTTTCAGTCGCTGAGGATCTGGTTCCAAAGAGTGCCACTGATGCACCTCCTGGATTTTTCTGAGCAACTCCGTAAAAGATGGATCCTCCGGAGGAGTCCTCGGTTGGGGCTTCGAAGGAGAGCGGGGCTCATCGTCTCTCTCGAATCATCCTTCGGAAGAGTCCGAGGAATCCGAGAGTGAAGAGGAAGAAGAAAAATAAGACTCCCTTATCCGACTCGGGGGAGGAACGGGTTACTTGGGTAGTACCCGTAAACGGTTGTCCTGCCCCTCTCTGGACCCAGACGGGACAGCCCTGGAGTCCGGAGTGGAGAGGGAGTGTGCCGCCTCGGACGTACGGGAACCTGGGGCAGCACCGTCGTCGTAAGGCGGCTCTCGACCTCCTTGGTGAGCTGAACCTTGGCCTCAGCCCACCAGGAGGCCAGAGTCTCCTGCAGATCCACCGGCGGCTGTTGGCATGGAGGTGGAGGAGGAGGGGAAAAAGGGTACGGGTTATACCTGTAAGGAGAGTATCCAAACCCGCCGCGGAAACCCGGGCGCTAGGGTACTGCGCGTCAAAACCAGTGTCGGGTACCGCGCGCCGGATACTGTGGTCCCGGTACGACGGGTGTCGGATAAGACGGCGGTACCGGGAGCCGGGGCTGCCGGAGCAGACGGCTCGCTGGCGGCCTCCCGGCAGGTCCACATCGGAGGGCCCGAAGGCGGAGGGCGCCGGAAGGGGACATCCGGGAGTGGACGCCTCCTGGTGCTGGCAGAACTGGCGCCGGGCCGCGCGCCTGAGGTACCGCGCCGGAGGTACCGCATCGCCGGTGTCCGGGGCCGACGCCAGATCCGGTTCCAACAGAGGAGGGTCTGATGGAGGAGGAAGATGCCCCACATCATCCGGGGATGGAGGACAGAAATCCCCGGGGTCAGGCTGGGGCGACTCTGGGTCCCCGGATGGCAGCGAAGGCTGCGGGGAACCGGGTACGATGGACGTGGGGGGGGTCTGTCATCGGTTCCATCGCCCGCTGAGCATCGGAGGAGCCGACGTGCGGTTTGAGGGTGAGCTCCCGGCGGGCGCCGGAGGAGCCGGCGTCCGGCTTACGGGAGCCATCCCCGGAGACGGGCCAAGAGGAAGGATCGGCCGGGTCCGGAGGGGTAGAGGCCACGTGCCGCCCCGAAGGGTCGGGTGTCTTACTGACCCTTTCCATGCGGACATCGGAGGAGCCGACGCCCGACTTAGTGGAGTCGCCCACACCATTAGGCCGCAAGCCTGCGGGCGAACCAGGGGCAGAGGCCTCCAATAGCCCGGAGGCGCCTGCAAGGCCCGAGCGCAAGCCAGACGGGCAGGCCGATGCCACCTCTGAAACCTTCGAGGCGGCCGTCGAGGAGCGGTCCCCCAAGGGGGACATTACCTGAGTCCCTGCGTCTCCCGCGGTAGAGGAGGTCTTCTCCCGGTGCCTCTCCTTGTCCTTCTTTTTCCGATGTCCTTCGGGGGAAGTGGACGCCTGCCTCAACTTTTTTAGCTCCTTTTCCATAGAACTCATCTTTTTCTTGAGAAGATGGGCTTCCAGGGATTGTTGGCGCGCCGGTAGCAGCTATGAAGTTAAGGCAGTGCTGGCACTTCTCACCAGGTGATCGGGCCTGGGCTGAAAAGGCACAGGGAATGGCTGTCCTGTGTGGCAGTTGGGCCGCAGCATGAGTCACACTTGTTTTGTGCTCGGAGGGCGTGAGGGACGACATACAACCGACGATGACCTGACGTTATAAGAAAAAATAACTAATTTTCAGTAAACCAACGAAGATAGGGCTGACTTAAGCACGAATCCTTATCATGAAGCGCCAGTAACGAAATAACGAAGCAGAAAGAACTGGAAGGCGGGCGTCCGGTCCCTCGCCAGGGACTGCTAGCTAGAAATTTTTCTGTGGGGTCCTGTCGCTGGCCAGCGTCAGTCCTATATGTAATTACCTACTGCAAGAGCCTTCTCGAAGTAAGATCTGGAACTCCAGAATGGGACAGTGCAACTAGGCCCAGCCAAAGACAACCACAGGTGGAGCCAGTGCCAGGGTAGGAATCACCTTGTGAACCTTTTGAGTCCTAGACTGTTGGGACCTGGCGCTCGTGCCTTCCGCCATTCGCCGGAGGAGACTGGTCATAATCTCCAGAGTCCTGCAAGGCTCGCTTTCCAAGTGCCAGCACTGGAGGTGTGCCGATCAGCCAATCAAGACAAATGCCTGTTTTTGTGGTACAGATGCTTATCCCTCCCTCTCTTGGACTCTTCTTCGGATGCCTGGAGAGACAGTAAAAAGCAAGGCCTCAGTCATTTCATCAGCTGACAGGACAGCGGTGGCATCTGGCTAGGAGAAGTGATCTTTGGTAAGTCCCCGGACTCCCATGAATGTTCAGACTTACACCTAGAACCAGTCCCAGAATCATGGGACTCTTTGCCGGAGCTGGAACCCAAAGGACTCTACCTGGGAGCACTGCCCAGAGTTAACATACTTCTGTAGGTACATTAGTGAAACAAGGAAGACCGGGGGGGGATTGTAAGGCTCAGAGGGGAGGAAGGGCGTGTGTGTGTGTTAAGGAGAAACTGGAGAAAGCATCAATACTGAATGAATACTTCTGCTCGGTATTCACTGAAGAAGGGGGGAGAGAGACAGGGACCACAATTAGACAACAGAAACACTGGAGGGAGGGAGGTAGACACCAGTCCATTTACAGAAGGGAGAGTCCTGGAGGAACTCGCAAAACTAAGGGTGGATAAAGCGATGGGACCAGATGAGATACACCCCAGAATACTAAAGGAACTTCGGAAGGAGCTGGCAGCACCACTGGCAGCCCTGTTTAGTGAGTCGCTCAAGACAGGGGTGGTTCCCGAGGACTGGAGGCAGGCTCATGTAGTCCCTCTTCACAAGAGTGATAGCAGGGAGGAAGCAGATAACTACAGGCCAGTCAGCCTCACCTCGGTAGTAGGCAAGATTATGGAGGTGCTGCTTAAGGAAAGGATTGTGGAGCACTTGGAATCCAGCGGTGCACAGGATCTGAGGCAGCATGGATTCACAGCAGGAACATCATGTCAAACAAACCTGACTGACTTTTCTGAATGATGAAGGAGGTGGATCGGGGGGGCAGAGCTGCGGATACCGGCTACCTTGATTTCAGCAAGGCCTTCGACACCGTTCCACAGAGAAGGCTGGTTAACAAGCTGGGTAGCCTGGGTGGGCCACAAAGTGGAGAACTGGGTTAGATATTGGTTGAGGGACAGAAAGCAGAGGTTGGCAGTAAAGGGGATCAAATCTGAGGAAAGGAGGGTGTCTAGTGGGGTGCCTCAGGGATCTGTCCTGGGGCCAGTCCTTTTTAATGTCTTCATTACTGTGCCAGAATGAGGATTTAAAACAGGCAATCCCCTTAGGTGTTCTATTTCACTCTGTCCTTTCTCCTCTTTTTTATGACTATCCTTTCTTTTCCCTATCAGGGTGGCCAACCTGATATCTATTTTCTTTTCTTTTCTATCCCCTATTTGTTAAAATGCCTGCGTTCCCATTTAAAAGCAGCTCCTGAAAAATAACTGGTGCCTTAAAGAAAGAGCAGTGGTTCCCTGCTGCTGCAAGCAGTATGTTGAATTTGGTCCCAGCTGATGTTTGTTTTGAAATGATTGTTTAACCACCAGGAGTGGTTTCTTATAAAGAGGGCATAGCTCTGAAGTGGAACAACTGATGCAGAGTTCCAAAGAATGTACAAAATTTGCCCCTGTTGTTTCATGCTCCTGTGTCTTGCAGCAAGTGTGTAGACTGAGCTAACTCAGTCGGGGAAACACAGAAAAACACTCCCTTAGAAAAAAATGAAGAGAGTTTAAGCATATAAAACCCCTATGATGCCCATATAAAGAAATGCTGCAGGTATCAGGTACAGCAAAGAAGCTAGCTTTGCTGTCAAACAAAACAGGGCTGAAAATGAAATGGGAGCCGACGGCTGAAAGTTTTCAGCCAACAGCTGTTTTGCAAAGCTAAGTATGGTACAGAAAAAGTTGTTTCTCAAATAAAAAGAAAGTATTTGTATAAATTACAAGCAGTTATTGTTTCTAGCTATAAAGAAATGTATGCCCTGGAAATTGTCTTCTGTTTTGTATGTTTTCTTTAAAAAAGGTTTATTTCTCTTAAAAAAGCAGTAGGTTCCTAGTGCTTGCAAGAGTAAACAGATAAGGAGCGTGCCCTTTTCTGCTTACATTTTTCAAGCCTAGTGATACCTACTGAATATTTTTGTTCTGGTTTGAAATATTACAATGAGCCAGAAATAAAAGAAAAAAAGGTCATTACCTGATCATGTTTCTAGAGGTCCTGCTATAGGGCTGGCAGCCCCTGAACTGACTGTATTTATGGGAGAAGCAGTCAGTGACATTACAGTAGGGGAGGAGTCAGCTCCCAAGTGTGATGTCATGACCCTGTAATTAAGGTTTTATTTAGCCTTTTTCTTCAGAATAGAGACTCCTTAAGAGCCTGTATGGTGGACATAGAGATAGCATTAAGCTAGGCAGGCTAGGACATTGTTTTATGAAATGTAGAGGTTTAAAATAAAGTGTCCCTACTAATTGATGTTGTCACGTCAGGCTGCCATAAAAGGATGTCCACCAGAGGGCTAGAGAGATAGATAGGAGAGATAGAGTACGGAAGATGGTCAGTTGCTTTCTGATCAGAGACTGAGCAAGAGCTAAGAAGAGCGGAGTGTGAAGGTTTACACACTGTCAAGAAGGAAGATCTCAGGAATTCTTTTATTTTGATGCTTAATGGAAGAAGAATGATGTCTTGATGATTTACACTGGTGTGAATGAACACCCTCTTATTTTCCTTTTTGTAAATATCCTTTATTTTCTTTATTTTGCTTTTTGGACAATAAATTGACAAACGCAGAATATGCGTTTTTTTATGCACTATATTACAGTTGTCTGTCTAAATCTGTAATAAAGAATCCTCGCTACCACAATTAGTGACACTGCTGAGGGGTTGGAGAGGAAGGTTTGCCTATTTGCATGTAACCCCCCCTGCAAATGGGGGTTCCCAAAAGACTTCCAGGAGCTTGCTTGAATGCTCCAAGCCTGAATGGTGTTTGGCGTTTAAGCCATTTATCAGTGAGTGTTTTTAGAACCTCTGGTACTGTCTCTTTAAGAGCTGTCTGCTTGCAGACATAATTAGTTTGTATGGGGGACTGTGTGTTTCTTTGATTGAGTACCACTCAAATTGCTGCCAATTCACTCCATTTTTGCAGTCACTAGAGTGCAAAGGGAACCTATCTGAAAGATTTAACTGTTTGCCAAACCATTTAGAGTGATAATGAAATTACAGTTTGTCTAACCTGATTTCTTTTGCAGTCAGAACAGTGTCTGCCTAGTTCCCCATTCTGGTTTTGAACTGCTGAACTGGACCAATCAGTGTGGGGTAAGCAAGCTCTAAAATGGTGCCTTGACGAATCAGAACTTGGACTCATAATCTGAGCCAGCCACAAGAGGATTGTATGGGCAGTGACTCTGGGAGATGTAGTTTAGACTTCAGTGCCTTTTGGACCAACAGCAGCAGTCTATTGTGAGTGACAGCCAATCCAGTCAAGAACTGGGAGGAACTCAAAGGAAGTGCCGGTTTTGTCGGTTGGAGTTTCCGTTGAGCTTTGGCAGTGAAGAAGGAAGGAGCACTGTGCTTTTCAGTGTGCAGTTTTAGTCAAAAACGTGTGTAAGGCCCAGAGTTCGGTCTGCAGCTTGTGTAACTGCTTGTTAGGACTGAACCGTCCTGTGAAAAGAATCAAAGGATCTCTGAAGAGTAGAAACCAGGCTCACCCTGTAGAAGACTGGAGAATTATTGATTGCACTGGGTCTGTCAGGAACTGAATCTGCTGTGTGTTCTCCGGTATTGTGCAGTAATTGCGATCGGGATAGAGAAGCAGCCTGCCTGGTATAGTACTCTCTATTTTTTACCATATAAATGTGTGAAGAGTCACTTGAGCTCAAGAGTAGCCCTGCTGATATTGAAGGGCCCTATCTTATTTGGAGGTCGTGAGTACTAATTCAGGGTCGCTCCCTGTTGAATTGCCACATTAAATCCAAATGGAATTACTGTACTGCTGACTGTTTAATTTTCCTTTCTCTGTGTGAAGGGCCCTACCAGCTGCCACGGTTTGGACTAGCCACTAGGGCTTGGGTACCCAGGGACAGTAACTGATAGGGATAGGCCTGCACAGAGCCTAGGTAGATTATTAGAGTGATAAGCTAATTAACCTGATTTCCCCTGTCCTTGTTATATCCCCAAATAAATCAGAGCTGCTTGTTTCAGCAAGTTATACTGCCTGAGGTATTTGTTCATGTTAAAGTACTGTACTGTGATTGTTGCACTGTATCTCATTTCACAGGAGGTCCCAGTGCCGGAACCAGTCCTGGGGTAAGTGTATACTGTGAAGGTAATTTGATATATTGTGTGGGCCACTAGTGGGAAGAAAGGGGTTGCAGTGTCCCAGAGGGCTGTGACCAAGTTAGTTTAACTACTGCAAACCCTGCCCTCTGGGTGGAGCACCCGCATTGGATCCAGGCCCTCAACCTGTTAGTGGCAAATCAGGCAGGGGTAGTAGCCCTGGGATAGCGCCATCTAGGGTTACATCTGGAGGCTCACCGCTGGGATTGTGTGTCCTCTAGTGGCCATATTTGAACCACTGTTAAGAAAAAATGGGTACCCGACAGAAGTGGCTGTGCACACGGCTGGTGAGTGGTGTGTACTGGGAGGAGATCGACCCCAAAATGCTATGCTTATCCTGGACATCCCCTGGGTATCAATACGGACACTGTGCAGGGAGTACTTTCCAAGGTGGAAGGTTTACAAAACCCTGTGGTGGTGGGTCGGCATGCTAATCTGCTCACCCACACTTTCCTGGCCCTAGTAGAGTTTAAGGATCCCATAGATAGCTCCAAAGTGCCACAGACCATTACCCCAGAGGGAGCCCTCACTGCTTGGAGAGTGATAACTAAGGAAAGTAAAGACCCGGGGGGGAATCAGCCCCCACCACTATCTGAAACTTTTGAGGAGAAATTTGCTAAATGGTTGCTGGGAGAAGGGAAAACTGTGGAGGACTTGAAGAAACTATTCTTGCCACCTGGGGTGTTCCTCCCCAACACCCTCTCCTGCTCCAGTGCCGTAATGGTGGCTGAACCAATGCAGACTCCTATTTCTGCACCTGCCATTAGTCACGACTCTACAAGGTTGAGGATCTTCTCTGGCACCTCCTCCCACCCCCAAGGGAGGATGACTGGGAGACCTGATGACTATGTTGCCCCTGCTAGAATGGCAATGCCTGAAGGCTAAAAGCAAGAGGGTTAGTGAGAGCCTCCGAGGTCCTGCCTGGCTACCATCCGTGCTAAACGGGCCAGTAACCCTGAAGCGACTGCACAGGCCTATCTTGAGGCCTTGGAGAATGTGTATGGAGCCCAGATTCTGATGAGGACCTATGGTGGAGAGTAAGAAATGCACAACAGTACCAAGGGAGTTGTTGTCTGTGTATGTCTCTCGGCTGGAAAAATTGTTGCAAGAATGCCTCAGAAAGGGTGGTTTGCCAGCGATTGAACTGGACCGAACCAGACTGGACAGAATCCTTAAGTCTGCCCCTTCTCAGAACTGCTGTTGCTTCAGTTCGCCTGGCAAATCGACTGGAATCCCCACCTCCTATGATGAGTTAATGAGAGAAATTCGAGGAGTTGAGAAAAGGCGACTCGGGAGGGACCTGCACCAACAGCTGTGGCTACGACCCGAGTGACTGAGGGTGACCCATCAAGTGAAGTTCAGAGGCAGAGGTTGACAGTCAATGAGTGCTCTGACAAGGAAAAGATATGCCACAATGGGTGAACTGTTGAGAGAGCCGGAATTCAAAACAGTCCTTTATGAAGGCCATGCCTGCAAGTAGGCCCTGACCTATATCCGACTGCATCTGCTATGGGGGTGGGGTACCCACCATGTATCTCCTGCTGATAACAGCTCCAAACTCAATTCCTTGACCATGGAAGTGGAGAAATGACGTGATGTCTCCAAATGCTTATCACGCCGCAGACAGAGATGGCACCCAGGTTTCCAGTTAGTAATACCCCGCCCTGGCTCCCAGTGTGGCGCCCGGCCAGCTCAAACTCCAGAAAGTATGTTTTGCTATAATTGTGGGAAAGATGGGCACATGAAAGGGAATGCCAGTCCCAAAAGACACTGACAAAGTTGCATATAGGCTACAAGGAGAGCTTGGAGAACAAATCAGTGGTTAAGAGGTGCACGACATGATCCCAGTGAGGGACCAAAATGCTAATTCACGCCCTTTGTGGCAAGGTCAGTTGCCCAGGCCCCACTACCGCCTCCAGACTGGTCCAGAATAGTGGGTCCCTCCATGGAGACCACTGTAAAGGTGAATGGAGTGTCTACAAGAGCTGTATTAGACAGTGGCTCCCAAGTGACAATTATGTTCCAGGATTGGTATCAGAAGCATTTGTCAGACATACCTACAACCATTAGAAGGACTGCATGTATGGGGGTTAAGTGAGAAGGCCTACCCTATTCCGGTATATCCAATTTGGCTGTCTTTCCCCACCTCCGTGGCTGAGTTGTCGAACAAGTAGAGACCCTAGCCTTAGTGTGTCCCCCACTGGACTGTATGATGGTGTCCTTTGTTGATTGGAACAAATGCTCATATGTTCGGAAGGCTGGCACAGTTGTGTTATGAAAAACAGGGTCAAAGACTAGTAGAGCTTTAAGAGTTCGGCTTTAATTAAGAAGGCCTATGAGGCACAGAGAGATGCTGAAAAAACAGAACCAGAGGAACCGGTCGAATTGTATGGAAGAAGGATCCTGAGTCTCTGATCCTGGCGCCAAATGCCCAGTGTACCTTACAGGAGAGGTCCGTATGAAAGGATGTTAAGAATAAAATATTAATGTTGGATGCACCAGGCGATGGAAAATTGCCAGAGGGACTGCTGGTCAAGCCTAGTATTTTGCCCGCTAGAGCCCATGCTTATGCCAGAAGGGTAATGGTCCAAGTTCATAATGTGTCTGAAAGAGACATTCGAGTGAATAGAGGTTGCATCCTGGCTAATGTGCATTGTGCAGACACTGCAGTGCTACCCAGCAGCAAGAGTTCAAGGAAGAATGACAGAGTAACGCCTGACTTGTTTGATTTCGGCGACTCCCCGCTGCCAGCTGAATGGAAAGTGAGGATCAGTGAAGCTTGCCCAGAGAGACCAGGTGTTTTCTTTAAAGGAATGGGATGTAGGATGCGTGCAAGGAGCTGAGCACAATATCCGCTGCATGACTAAAGACCATTTCGTGAGAGGTCTCGCCGCCTGGCACCTGCTGACATAGATGATGTGAGACGGCATCTGCAAGAGATGTTAGCTGCTGGTGTAATACAAGAATCCAGAAGCCCTTATGCTTCCCCATTGTGGTAGTGAGGAAAAAGAATGGAACAGTAAGGATGTGTGTGGATTATCGCACGTAAACGCGCGGACTATCCTGATCAGTACACAATGCCCCACATTCAGGATGCTTTGGACTGCCTAAACGGGAGCAAGTGGTTCTCTGTGCTGGATCTCCGCAGTGGGTACTACCAGATCCCGATGGCCCCAGAGGACCGTGGAGAAGACGGCCTTTATCTGTCCGCTTGGCTTCTATGAATTCATGAGGATGCCTCAAGGGATTTCAGGTGCCCCAGCCACTTTTCAACGATTGATGGAGCGCAGTGGGGACATGAACTTACTAGAGTGCCTGGTATACCTAGATGATGTTATTGTGTTTGGCAGCTCACTGGAGGAACATGAGAGCAGATTATTTAAGGTATTGGACCGACTGGAGGACTTTGGCCTTAAACTGTCCATTGATAAGTGTCAATTTTTCAAACATCAGTAAAGTATATGGGACACATAGTATCCACGAGGAATAGAGACCGACCCAAGTAAAGTTGAGGCCTTGACCACCTGGCCCAGCCCAAAAATCTAAAAGAACTGCAAAGATTCCTGGGATTCTGTGGTTATTATCGGCGCTCATCAAGGACTATCAAGAGTGATCCGCCTTTACTTAACCTTAGTCAAGGGTATCCCCAACCCACAAAAATACCAAAAGTCAGCGCCCTCAAGACTGAAAGAGTGTATTTTCATCCGAGTGAAGTATTTGGGGCCCGCTGGACTCCTGATTGTGAGACTGCTTTTCATGAGATCATATATCAACTTACCCATGCTCCAGTGCTGGCCTATGCCGATCCAAGAAAACCTTACGTCCTGCACACTGATGCTAGCTTGCAGGGTTGGGGCTGTGTTGTACCAAGACACGAGAATGGCCTGAGACCAGTGGCCTTTGCCAGTAGAAGCCTGACCCCATCCGAAAAGAACTATCCTGTACATAAGTTAGAGTTCCTAGCTTTGAAGTGGGCTATTGTTGACCAATTCCATGAGTACTTGTATGGGGCTAAAATACTAGTAAAACTGACAATAATCCTTTGACCTATGTGCAGACCTCAGCTAAGTTGGATGCCACTGGCCATAGGTGGCTTTCTGCATTATCTACATATGACTATGCTCTAATACCGAGCAGGTCTGAACCACATAGATGCTGATGCTCTCTCCGGAGGCCTGTTCCCCAGAATGATTGGGTCCGATTGGCAGAACCTGACATTCGGCACTCTGCGGAAGTTTGACAGGGAGGAACAATGTCCACGGACGCAGTGGACTGCATGGTGGATTGCTTGGGACCCTCTGAGAATTGCATACCTGCTGCTTATTGCCACTTTTCTGCAATAGACATTGGTGCACTGCCTCAGCTGGACAATGACAGTATTCGGCGGCTCAATCCCGCGATCCCATGATCAAAGCAGCTTTAGAAGCCCTCTATGCAGGAAAAGATGTGTCCAAATTACGCTCCACTGATTTGAGAACTGCACTGTTATACAAAGAAGGTCCTAAGTTGAAACTGATCAATAAACTGTTATACAGAGAAACAGTAGACAGAGGGACAAGTAGACAAACAACAACTAGTGCTGCCCACTGCCTTTCGAGACTCAGTACTGAGGTCCTTGCACAACCACATGGGGCACCTTGGTATAGACAGAACACTTGACTTGGTGAGATCCAGATTCTATTGGCCTAAGATGGGGCTGATGTGGAGCAACACATTCGAACTTGTAGTCGCTGCTTACAGAGGAAAGCTTTGCCCCAGAGGGCTGCCCCCCGTGTTAACATCACCACCAGTGCACCCATGGAGCTGGTCTGTATTGATTTTCTGAGTTTGGAGTCAGATCAAAGAAATATCAGTAATGTGCTGGTGGTCACTGACCATTTCACGAGATATGCCCAAGCTTTCCCCACCAAAGACCAGAAAGCATCCACTGTGGCCAAAGTACTTGTAGAAAACTTTTGTTCACTATGGGCTCCACAAAGAATCCATTCTGATCAAGGGAGAGACTTTGAGAGTCGTCCTGATCAAAGAGATGCTTTCTCTGCGGAGTGCGAAGTCCAGAACCATTCCTTACCACCCCAGGGGACCCACAGCCTGAGCGTTTCAACCCACTTTGCTAGATATGCTAGGCACCCTGCACCCAAAGGACAAGCCTAGATGGAGCCAACAAATTAGCACCCTGGTACATGCTTATAACTGCACCAAAGTGATGCCACTGGATTCTCCCCTACCGCCTGATGTTTGGAAGAGAAGCTCGACTACCAGTAGATGTGTGTTTGGGGTCTCTCTGATGGGGGTTCAAGCTGACAACTATTTACAGTATGTGCAAAGTTAAAGGCCCAGCTAACTCATGCGTACCAACTGGCTCAAACCATGGCTGCCAAAAGAAATCTGGCCAACAAAGAAAGGTATGATAAAAAGGTGAAAGCACAGGAACTCCAGGAGGGAGATCGGATTGCTAAGAAATCTGGGACTGCATGGCAAACACAAGATTGCTGACAGATGGCACCATCTCCCTCACATTGTAGTGGGCAAACTAGATGATCTGCCAGTGTACAAAGTAAGGCCTGAGAACAATTCAAAAGATGTAAACCCAATGCATAGAAATCATTTACTGCCCATTGGACAAATCCTGATTGAGTCTGAGCCCCCAGAAGATGCCCCCTCTGGACCAGTGACTAGAGCTGCTGCTAAGAAAAGATCAAGGAAGTCTGCACCTACAGAAGCAGAGTTAAAGTGTTCCCCTGCACAAGTCCCAGTTGAGCATGACTGTCAGTCCATATCAGAAGAAAGTGAGAGTGACTTTGAATACTATCCTTCTACGAACTGAGTCAATTGTTTGGGCAATCCCTAGTCAATACTGGAGACAAAGCTGGGCCTTCTGGACTGTCTAAGCCCCAGCTTCATCCCTGGAGCCGATGCTCCCAGAAAGTGAAGTGCAAAGCATCAGATCAGATGAAATGGAATCATTGTGCATGGTTGAACTGTTTGAGCTTTCAGGGGAAGAAAATGATGGATTGGGTCAGACTGGTGATACACCAGAACAAGAAGAGTATTTTGAGTGCCCTGACAGTCCACTGCCAGTGTCCGAAAGCTCTCCATGCGAGCCAAATGTTGTGGACTCAGAAACTTTAACTCCTGGAGCTGAAAGTGCCCCAAGTTCTAGCCTCTCTACCCCCATGGAGACTCCCCTGACAAGTGAGGACAATGCTGAAAATGAGGCTCAGAGTGCAGAGACTATAACAGTTCCCCCTAGAAAGACTGGTCGAGCTGTAAAGCCTGTGGTGCACCTCAGTTATGATTCCCTTGGGAGGCCTGTGGATTTGCCTCTCAATGTTGTCCATAAAGGAGTGTATGTGTCCCCAGCTCATTGCCCAAACTGAGCGTCAGTGCTAACTCCAAGTTACTTGTGTTGCCCTCTAAGTATGGTGCCCTTGCCAGGTCCAGCCCCAAGGTAACTGATAGGAAGGGCCCTCTCTTCAGGTTTCATGTACAAGAGATAATAACTTGAGTTATGGTACAATGTGTATGTAATACTGTGTAAAGAGTGACGCTGCAATGTTTCAAATGTGTTCTTGGTAAAATGATATATTGACTGATGATTACATGTGCGAGCCTAATGCAAATGTATATGGTTGCAGTTAAAATTTATGGGGTACTTGTCGATGCGGACGCTAAGCTTCTCCAGGCCAGGAAGGGTGTAACCTCTCTGCAAATGGGGGTTCCCAAAAGACTTCCAGGAGCTTGCTTGAATGCTCCAAGCCTGAATGGTGTTGGCGTTTAAGCCATTTATCAGTGAGTGTTTTTAGAACCTCTGGTACTGTCTCTTTAAGAGCTGTCTGCTTGCAGACATAATTAGTTTGTATGGGGGACTGTGTGTTTCTTTGATTGAGTACCACTCAAGTTGCTGCCAATTCACTCCATTTTTGCAGTCACTAGGAGTGCAAAGGGAACCTATCTGAAAGATTTAACTGTTTGCCAGAAACCATTTAGAGTGATAATGAAATTACAGTTTGTCTAACCTGATTTCTTTTGCAGTCAGAACAGTGTCTGCCTAGTTCCCCATTCTGGTTTTGAACTGCTGAACTGGACCAATCAGTGTGGGGTAAGCTAGCTCTCAAAATGGTGCCTTGATCTAATCAGAACTTGGACTCATAATCTGAGCCAGCCACAAGAGGATTGTATGGGCAGTGACTCTGGGAGATGTAGTTTAGACTTCAGTGCCTTTTGGACCAACAGCAGCAGTCTATTGTGAGTGACAGCCAATCCAGTCAAGAACTGGGAGGAACTCAAAGGAAGTGCCGGTTTTGTCGGTTGGAGTTTCAGTTGAGCTTTGGCAGTGAAGAAGGAAGGAGCCCTGTGCTTTTCAGTGTGCAGTTTTAGTCAAAAACGTGTGTAAGGCCCAGAGTTCGGTCTGCAGCTTGTGTAACTGCTTGTTAGGACTGAATCAGTCCTATGAAAAGAATCAAAGGATCTCTGAAGAGTAGAAACCAGGCTCACCCTGTAGAAGACTGGAGAATTATTGAATTGCACTGGGTCTGTCAGGAACTGAATCTGCTGTGTTCTCCCGGTATTGTGCAGTAATTGCGATCGGGATAGAGAAGCAGCCTGCCTGGTATAGTACTCTCTATTTTTTACCATATAAATGTGTGAAGAGTCACTTGGAGCTCAAGAGTAGCCTGCTGATATTGAAGAACCCTATCTTATTTGGAGGTCGTGAGTACTAATTCAGGGTCGCTCCTGTTGAATTGCCACATTAAATCCAAATGGAATTACTGTACTGCTGACTGTTTAATTTTCCTTTCTCTGTGTGAAAGGCCCTACCAACTGCCCACGGTTTGGACTAGCCACTAGGGCTTGGTACCCAGGGACAATAACTGATAGGGATAGGCCTGTGCACAGAGCCATAGATAGATATTAGAGTGATAAGCTAATTAACCTGATTTCCCTGTCCTTGTTATATCCCCTAAATAAATCAGAGCTGCTTGTTTCAGCAAAGTTATACTGCCTGAGGTATTTGTCTATGTTAAAGTACTGTACTGTGATTGTTGCACTGTATCTCATTTCACAGGAGGTCCCAGTGCGGAACCAGTCCTGGGGTAAGTGTATACTGTGAAGGTAATTCTGATATATTGTGTGGGCCACTAGTGGGAAGAAAGGGGGGTTGCAGTGTCCCAGAGGGCTGTGACCAAGTTAGTTTAACTACTGCAAACCCTGACCTCTGGGTGGAGGCACCCGCCATTGGATCCAGGCCCCTCAACCTGTTAGTGGCAAATCAGGCAGGGGTAGTAGCCCCTGGGATAGCGCCATCTAGGGGTTACATGCAGATAACACCAAGTTCTGCAACAGGGTAGACACTCCAGAGAGGGTCGAAAGAAAGAGAGACCTAGGTACGCTGGAAAAATGGTCCAAAGTGTGGCAATTAAAATTTAATGCAAGGAAATGAAAAATCATGCACCTGGGGCACAGAAACCCAACGGAGAGTTACAGAATGGGGGGGCGTGGAGAGTTGCTGACAGTCACTAGGGAAGAAAGGGATTTCGGGATAATCATCACAGATAACCTAAAGGTGGCCAAACAATGCAACAAGGCTGTGGGGAGGGCCAGTGGAATGTTAGAGTACATAGGAAGGGGCATCACTAGCAGAAGAAGGGAGGTAGCAATGCCACTGTTCAAAACGCAGATAAGGCCACATCTGGAGAATGGTGTACAGTTCTGGAGCCGCATCTTCGCAAGTACATAGACAGGGTGGAGGTGGTCCAGAGAAGGACAACTAAGATGGTGCAGGGCTTGCACCAGAAGACATATGAGGAGAGACTGAAGGACCTCAATATGTATACACGGGAGGAGAGGCAGGAGCAGGGCGATATGACTGAAACCTTCAAGTATTTTAAGGGCTTGAACAAAGTGCAGGTGGGTGATATCTTTCAGTATAGGGGATGTACAAGGATGAGGGGGCACGATATTGGATTGGGGGGGTAGGATAAAGGGGAATGTGAGGAAGTATTTCTTCATGGAAAGGGTGGTAGATGCATGGAATAACCTACCCCAGGAAATGGTGGGTGTTAGCATAGTGGAGGGATTCAAACATGAATGGGATAGGCATAAGAGAACACTAGAAGTGGGAAAGAGAGGCAAAAGCCAATGACCAAGCAGAGTCAGAAGTCACTGATGTAGGCAGGGAATATGGGCAGACTAGGTGGGCCTAGCGGTCTTTATCGCCTGTCATTTGCTATGTTACTATGTTCTGAAAGGACTTGTGTCCAAAGAATATCATCTTAATAGATGGGACTGTGGGGTTGGATCTTGAATGGTTGACTGCCCCTAACTCACCAAAGAGCTGAGAAGACAAACTGGCTTGGTATCTCAATGGCTGATCACAAAACTAGTCAACAGGTCCAGCAGGATGCTCAGACTTGAAAAATGATCTATGTGCCTCCTGCCCAAACTCTGCGGAAAAAGGGTGAAGTTCAATCATGACCAACTGCACAGGTGCAGAGAAAGACAAGGAAACAGAGCTCTGGGGTGCCAGACCCTGGCCTTTAGATTTGTTTGTTCAGTCATACTGATCTGAGGGATCAGAGAGTCTGTGTTCATGATAACACCAAACAGTCAGGCAGTACCGATTCACACAGCAAGCAGTTCAGCTCTAACCAAGCGATGTAGCACAAGGAAAAGAAAAACAATTGTAGGCACCCTCTGGGTGCTTACTAGTTAAAGTCTGGTTGCTAGGGGGTAGCTAGGCAGAGAACTAGTGGTGCCACTGAGTCTGGGATGTGGTGCTGTCTGCAGGTGGGGCCCCACCATAGAGGTATAAACATCAGGGGGATTTTGGCACCAAGGGGGAGACTGAGGGAGAGGCCCAGGGAGAGAGGAGCGGGGGCGGGAGGGGGGTTCAGCCTGTAAGTTCGGTCAGAGGGCTGTGGCTGGGCCAGGGTGGCACCCACGATGTAAAAGAAAAAATTACTCACCTTAGTAATGTTGTTTCTTCTAATGGAGTCTTGCTATATTATGACTATTGCAGTTTGTCCCAGCCTTAGAACTGCTCTGGAGGTGAAAGAGTTAACTTCCATGCAGAGCATGGAGCTTAGAGCGCGAGCTCAGTTCAGAAGCTCTGTTAGGTTGGTTTCAAACCAAACCGCCAGATCTTTACGAGCAAAAAACTCACTAAGGTTCTGTGTGGAAGCTGTAATCCTACACTAGCCAACTGGCCACTAATATATTAACATTTTCCTGGTCCCAACACAAAGACTCAAGTCAGTGGACCAGAAAAATAAGATAAAATAACTAAATAAACACAACACCCAAACATGAAAGAGGGCATCAATAAATGCCAACAGAGGACTACCCACCCCATACCCAAAGTAGTTCTGAGAGGGGCAGGCTGGGGGGGAGGTCATAATATAGCAAGACTCCATTAGAAGAAACAACATTACTAAGGTGAGTAATTTTTTCTTCAAACAACATGAAGTCTTGCTATATTATGACTACTGCAGACTACACAGCAGTACCTCCATGGAGGAGGGACAGAACCTACTTAGGGAATAGGCTCTGAAGCACGGCTGGACCCAACCAAGCATCCCTCCTGGCCTGAATATCCAGGGAGTAATGCTTGGTGAAAGTGTGTACTGTCTTCCAAGTAGCTGCCTGACATATCTCCAAGATAGGGATGTCTCTAGCAGCAGCTAGAGATGCAGCTGTACCTCTGGTAGAGTGAGCCCTCAGGCCTGATGGAGGAACCTTACCCAGCTTTTGATAGCAAAATTGGATACAAGAAACGATCCACCTGGCAATGGACCTCTTAGTGGCAGGTCTCCCTTTCCCAACCTCACCATAAGTGAGAAACAGTTGGAGGGAGTCAAACCTGTGACCCTGGTACGCTCTATGTAGTAACTTAGGGCCCTCTTAACATCTAAGCTGTGCAGCCTCCTCTCACCAGAGAAGGAATGGTCAGTGAAGAACACTGGAAGTGAAATAGATTGGTTAAGGTGGAAATCTGAAACCACCTTAGGCAAAAACTTCCTGTTAGTCCTGAGGACTACTTTATCCCTGTGAAAGGAAATAAAGTCAGTTTCTACTGATAAAGCCTGTAACTCACTTGTACGCCTGGCAGAAGTGATGGCTACCAGAAATACAGTTTTCCAAGTCAAATACTTAAGCTCTGCCGAAGACAGAGGCTCAAAGGGGGGTTGCATTAGCTGAGCAATGCATACATTAAGATCCCAAGCCGGGGCAGGGTCCTGAATGGAGGATTGGTGTGAAGCAATCCTTTAAAAACTTGGAAAATACAGGATGAGCAGAAAGAGAAGAGGGCTTCCCTGCTGAAATGAAGGCAGAGACAGCAGCCAAGTGCACTTTCAGGGTAGCTGGTCTCAGTCCCAAAGAATTAAGATGGACCATGTAGTCCAATACAGTGGGTAGATCAGCAGATTCTGGGAAACATACTTCCCAGAACACCATATGGAAAACCTTTTCACTTGGAGTTATAGGTAGCCCTGGTGGAAGGCTTCCTAGCAGCCTTCAGGATTTCGAGAACACTTTGAGAAAGTTGTAAATCAGCAAACTCTAACTGCTCAAGAGCCAAGCCTTGAGGTTGAGGTTTGAGATTCGGATACCAAACTCTCCCTGAGCACAGGTTAACAGATTGTGGTTCCGGGAGACACAGGGAAGATGGACTGCTAAGGACAGAAGGAGTGGTACCAGGGCTGCCTGGCCCAGTCTGGAGCAATCAGGATCATTTTGCAGGGCTGAGACCTGATTTTGACTAGTACTTTGAACAGGAGAGGGAAGGGGAAGGCATAAAGAAACTTCCCTTCCCAATCGAGGAGAAAGGCATCCAGGGGAACTGGAGCCCAACACTGGGGCCTG
Organism: Neoceratodus forsteri; assembly: GCA_016271365.2. Taxonomy (NCBI): domain Eukaryota; kingdom Metazoa; phylum Chordata; order Ceratodontiformes; family Ceratodontidae; genus Neoceratodus; species Neoceratodus forsteri. Next base: position 1,270,014,292 of record CM057450.1, on the reverse strand, counting down.
CAACAAAACAGTGGAAGTTGATGATTGTCTGGGGCTGCGAAAAGATCTATCTGAGGAGTGCCCCATCTGGCAAACACTATCCCCAGTACTAGGGGATCCAGTGACCATTCATGATGGCCCTGGGAAATCCTGCTGAGAGCATCTGCCAGGACATTGTCCTTGCCTGGGAGGTGAACTGCTATGAGGGAAGTGTTCAGCGAATAAGCCAGAGACCACAACTTCATCGCCTCGGTGCACAAGGCCGAAGACCGAGTGCCCCCTTGTTTGCTGATGTACCACATTGTAGTGGTGTTGTCTGTTCTGACCTGTACCACCTTGTTCTGAACAGATGTAGAGAAAACCTGAAGTGCTAGAAAAACAGCTCTGAGTTCCAACAGATTGATGTGGAGCAGAGATTCCTGAGGGGACCATAACCCCTGGGTGGAGGAAGTTCGCCATGGAGCTCCCCATCCCGAGGGATGCATCTGTAGTAAGGGTCAAGGAATGGGACAGAGAGGATGAAAGGCACCCCCTGTCTCAGATTGCTCTGATCCTGCCACCACTGAAGGGCCTGGATCAGAGTTCGAGTCACTGGGATTAACTTGGATAGAGGATCTCTTCTTTGGGACCAGAAAGCTCTCAAATGGAACTGATTGTCCCTCATCTGAAATCTTGCTCCCTGCACCACAGCTGTGGAGGCAGCCATGTGCCCTAGGAGCTGCAGGAAATGCCTTGCTGGTCGAGAGACCTGCAGAGTGAAGGAGGCGGCCAGGGCCACTAAGGTCCTTACCCTTTCCAAGCGAAGGAAGGCTCTGGCCTACTTTGTGTCCAGTTCTGCGCCTATAAAGGTGAGTACCTGGACAGGTTCCAAAACTGACTTTGGAAGATTGAGAAGAAATCCCAGAGAGGTAAGCAGCTGCTGGGTAACTAGCAGGTGTGATTTGACCTGGTCTGGAGACTGACCCACAATGAGCCAGTCGTCCAGGTAGGGAAAAATGGCAATCTTTTGCCTTCTTAGATGAGCGACTGCTACTGCCAGACATTTTGTGAACACCCTTGGGGCAAAAGTGAGGCCGAAGGGCATTGCTCTGAACTGATAATGGTCTGAGGGCAGTTCGAATCTGAGGTACTTTCGATGGGAGCTTCTGATAAGAACATGGAAGTAGGCATCCTTGAGGTCCAGGGAGGCTAGCCAGTCCCCTGGCCTTAGGGAGGGTAAAATCATTCCCAGTGTCACCATTTTGAACTTTGGCTTTAAAAGGTGCTTGTTTAGATATCTTAGATCCAGGATAGGCCGCCACTCTCCTGTCTTTTTTGGGGGTAAGGAAGTACCCGGAGTACAGACCCTTGCTCTGGTGAAAGGGAGAAACCCTTTCTACAGCTCTGAGAGCCAAGAGGGTTGAGACTTCTGTTTCCAAAGCAAGAGTCTCTAAAGGGTTTGCAGGTGGAAAAGATCTGGCTCTCATCTTTGAAAATTTATTGAAGCTGAGAACCAGACCCTGGCTCACTACTTCCAGGACCCACCTGTCTGAAGTTAAAGACTGCCAGTCCTGGACGAAGTGAGCCAACCTGCCCCCTACAGGTAGTGGAGAGCCGACCCTGGGCATCCCATCAGGGTGCCTGTTTGGCAGGGGCTTTAGGCTGAGGGGTGGGAGCAGGCCTGCTCGAACCCCATCTGCCTCTCCCTCTGAAGAACCCCCTCTGTACATAGGCTGAAGAGAAGGAGGCCTGGGTCTGGTGAAAAGGCCTACCCCTGGGGGGTGAAAAGGCCTACCCCTGGGGGGCTGCCTCTGAGGAGTGGCTTGCCGTTCCTTGGCTTGTGCGCTCCTGTAAGTGGTTCTATATTCATCCATTTTCTTCATATAATTCTCTCTGCTCCCCAAACAGAGAATTTCCCACCACAGGAAAATCCATAGCCTTAGACTGGGTATCCTGTGACAAAGTAGTACACCTGAGCCAGGCCAATCTCCGAAAAGCCACAGATGTAGCCATGACTCTAGAGGATACATCGTTAGAATCACTGCAGCATGGAATTGCACCTTAGATGCCTCAATACCATCAAGAGCCACCTGTTCCAGCTCCTTTGCAAGCTGGCCAGGGACCTGTTTGGCTAAGGCCATGACAGTATCCCATCTAGATTTCTGGTATCTTGCAACATAAGCCATATAGTTTGCTTGTCTGAGTCCCAAGGATGCTGCCATGTATTGTTTTTGGCCATGGCATCAATCTTCCTGGAATCCTTGTCAGGAGGATGTGAAGCCAGTGGAATATTAGCTTTATCACAGGCTGCAGCCTGAACTACTCAACATGACTGCATTGCTGTGAAAGAAAATCTGTATCAGGACCTGACAAAGTGTACCTCCTGTCCGTCTTTTTATCCACAGGAGGCACAGAATTAGGAGCTTTTAAAATTTTTATTGTTTGTTTTCTAAAAGATTTATGTAAAGGGATGGACAATCTCTTGGACTCTGGAATATCTATCATCTCCACATAGTCAGGCTCCTCTTGCTCATCCAAAGCCTCCTCTAAGGGAAGCTGGAGGGTCTCAGCAACTTTTTTTATAAAACAAAAAATGAGAAGGGGACTCAGAAAGCCTAGGGGGAGACTCACCTGAAGGTCTGTCTGGGGAGATGTCCGTTCAATGGGCACATCCAGACTTTCAAAGTCACATTCACACTGATCATAATCCTCATCCCCTCCTGTGGTTCATAGAACTCTTCTATATCATAATCCTGAACCACTGGAACCCGACCGAACCGACCTTTTGCCAGACAGTGGCGGTTCGGAGGGAACCGGGGACAGGGACCGGACAATCTGTATTGCCCTGGCTATCTCTGCAGCAGTTGGAGAAGGAATTTTGGACTCCAAACCTGCTTATTTTTTAGTTTTCTTTGCTGGAACTGGCTCCTCAGAGCCAGCTTTTCGTTTGCCCGAGGAAGTCTCGCCCTGGTCAGAGGGCACTCCCTCCGGATCGGTTGGCACCGAACCGGGCTGGCCATCCGGGTCAGCGGACTTTTTGGCCTCTCGTTCCCTGAGCCTGCCCACTCTCTTGTCCAGGGTGGCTGCAGGGAAATTTTTACAAATCTGGCAGTCTGAATTGAGGTGGTCAAACCCCAGACAATAGAAACATGTAGTGTGTGGGTCAGCCTTGGCAAAGGCTTCCCCATAGACACTACAGTGTTGAAACCCAGTGGGCCCGGTTTTTCTTTTGGGTTTCTCAGACATGATGCCAGCCTAACCAACAAACTTGCCCTTTTAATGGCAGTGCCAGGCAAGACACCCTTATCGGTTCCAAACCGTGTCACGGGTCATGGAAAAAACCGTAATGAAATCCGTTTTTTTTAGAACCGATAAGAACCGGGAACCACACTCTAAGAAGCCTTAAAAGGCTTTAAACTTAAATTTTAATACAATTCGATCGGTTCAACCGAACCGATAACACTTTACAAGTTCCACACAGAAAAAACCCTATTACTTACGATCACCATAGACAGAGCTTGAACCGATCAGTTTTGCGGTTAAAATAATTAAATCGTGGCTAAATTAAACCGAGAAATAGCATTTTAAACTGAAGAAATGAACCGAGCAACATGAGGAATCTCCGGAGCGATTGTTCAGTGAGGCGGAGTAAAGAATCTGACGGTTTCGGTTTGAAACCAACCTAACAGAGCTTCTGAACCGAGCTCGCGCTCTAAGCTCCATGCTCTGCATGGAAGTTAACTCTTTCACCTCCAGAGCAGTTCTAAGGCTAGGACAAACTGCAATAGTCATAATATAGCAAGACTTCACGTTGTTTGAAGCAACAGTTCAGGAGCAGTAAAAGGGGAGCAATGGAGAAAAAGCCGATGGGGCCTGTCGGTGCACTGTCGGTGCATTTGGGAGCCGAAGCCTGGGGAGAAGAGATGAAAATGGAGGTCCACCAAGTGAACTTCGGCACCTTGGTAGGGTAAGCACCGAAAGGGCCTAAAAGCCCAAAAAGAAGGGAAAAATACACAAAGCTCACCTCTGCTTTCATTCTTTAATAAAAATGGAAAAATATGTTTTGTAAGCTGGACAACCCCAATTTTGTCTTTCCCAACTCATCCCCCCCCCCCGGTTCCAAGTCCTGGTGATCGTGCTGACGGTAAGGATGTCACACGTTCCAGAGGCACGACCATCTACCACGATAAGATAGCTAAATTATGTCCCTTGCTGATCTCGCTGTACCTGTGAGAGAGAGAGAAAGAGAAAAAAAGAAAAAATTATGGTCATCTCTACAGAATCAGTTGTCTGCCTCTCCCCTTTTTAAACCTATGGTTTAAGGTTTGTTTATTTAGACCATATTCCTTTATTTACAGTTGACCTGTAGCTGTATTTAAATTCTGGGTAATCAAAAATTGTTCAGCCTTCTTAGGATCAGAAAAAAAAAACAGGTTTTCCTGTGTAGAAAAAAACTAATCCTCGCTTGATGTAAGAAAGAGAATTTTATGTCTTGCTGTTTAAGCATTTCCTTGATTTTATCAACGGCTTGGCAAGCTTGAAAAGTGCTTTGTAAGAAGTCCAGGAAGGCCCCCTTATTAATCCTTGCATGGCATAAAACCAGCTCTGTGTCTTTGAAATTGTGTGGTTTAATGAAAATAGGTCTTTGGGGAGGGGGGGTGCAGTGTTTTCAGAGTGCTGTGAAGCCTGTTTTGCTCCTCTATGAGCCCAGTCCAGAGATATACGTTCCTCAGGATACTGGCAGTTGAGGGCCACGGTAATTCATTTTTCAAAGAATGGAAGCGGGTCTCCTGAGCCTTCTATCCCTTCGGGTATTCCAATTAATTTAACACTGCCTCTTCGGGACCGATCTTCAAGGTCTATAATTTTAGCTTTTAGGTCAGCCAGTTCCTTATCAAACCGAGTTTGCTTTTTTATTAAAGGAGAAACTGTGTCCTCTAATGTAGAGATTCTTGTTTCTGCCTCATCAGTACAAATGGTGAGAGCTTCCAACTTACTCTGAGTAGTACAGATCATCGTGGAAAGGTCAGAAATGGCAGTGGAAATGTTGGCAAAGCCAGATTTTAATTGTTTTATTTCTGCCTGAAATTTTAAAAAGTAGAGAACTGCAAGGCTTGCCGCTGGCTGTTTTTTTTCTCTCCCCATATCTCCCGAATCAAGTCTGCCCTACTGAGTTAATTTTATCTGACACTGTGCTACATTTTGCTGGATGTATAGTGGTATTCGATAGGTCTAAGTTCCCAGCACAGTCAGTATTTTGGGTAAATAATTCAATATTGTCAACCTTACCCAAACCCTCGGTGGCGGCTGTGCTGCCTTGAGTCGATACCATATTCCTGACGGCGACCCCAGAGGTGTAGGAGCTACAGCTCTCATCTTCCACCATAGTATATCCCATCACTTCTGGATCAGGATCCAAGTTAGCCACACTGCTGGTCACACTTGTGAGCGTGGGCGGAATCGGGAGACCCAGGTAGGGGGGAGATAGGTTTTCCCGAAAAAAATCGTGATTCCAGAAAAATTAGTGCAGTTTCTGTTGTTGGACTCTCGTGCAGCCGGCAACAGCTTGGTGCGAATTATGAGAGGAAAGGTCTCTAATAGGTACAGTGTTGTTTGCTATGGTTTGCTTTTTCTTTCAACGTTGTTCATGAGGCATTTTCACCTGGGTTGCGTAGTCGCCAGGAGAAGACAATCCAAAACTAGCAAGAGCCGCATGCACCGCAGAAATTCCGCCAGAGTTTCAGTCATACCCAGCTCATTTATGCAGCTAGAGACTTAAATTCAAGAAACAAACGCCGACAAGACTATCAGCGCAGATCGCACAATTGCCAGGAGGAGCAGACAAAATCCCAAACTAACCTGAACTGCAAGCATCGCACAATTAAACCAGAGTTTCATTCCTACCCAGCTCATTTGTGCGGCGGGAGACTTAGTTTCAGAAAACAAAAAACAGTCGTGCAACCAGCACAACACCACTCCAATCATTCAGGCCGCCATCGCGGCTCCGCTACAGCCATGAAGCTCCACCTCCCCACTCAGCCGAAAAGAAGGAAAGATTGCTCTTGAGTAGTTCAGCTGTTGGGTTGGAATGGTTTACTGTGAGTAGGTCCGCTATGGCAAATAGGGCCTGGGATGCAGCTTGGAAGTGGCTGTCCAAGCAGCTGAGGGCGTAACGGTGGCAGAGTTACCCCTAATCCCCAGGCTGGAGGCTGCCACAGAATTGGGACCCACGGTGTAAGCCGCTTATGGAGGCAGAAAAGTCCATTTGGGGGAATAATGTTTGGGACCCCAGCGGGGTGGCAGTCCATTGGGTGATCTGTGTGGCACTGGCAGAAGTCCCCCTGATGAGTCAGTTCAGATGCTGGAATCGCTGTATGAGGGGCACCCACAACCCCAGAATAAGGCCCAGCCACCAGCTGAGGCATCAGCGATTGGATGTCTGAAAGGGTTCTGGTGGTTTGGTTCTTGCTATAAGAATATCAATTGAAAAATAAGAAATGAGACCTATAAAGAAAAGAAAAGTTTGCTCTATTAAGAAATAGCCCCCAGGTGGAAAAGGTATAAGATCAGGCTGCAGAAATTAACTGAAGTGCGTGAGAAGGTTTGAGACAGTAGAAATGTCATGTGCTGTCATAAGCCAGAGTGAAAGTACAGGAATGGAATAACCTGAAGAGAGAGCAAAGGGAAAGGAATGTAATTGCTGCAAAGCAAAAGAGAAAGGAATGAGACAAGTCTGTGAACTGTTTCTGTGTTAAGCTACCTCACTTAGGGGCCTTTTCGGTCCTATAAAATGCTGCCAGGAATTCTAGCCTTTTTGGCTAAAGGGAGATCTGCATGAAATAAGTAGTCTGTTAGCACAAGAGACTGTTGCAGTAGATGCCCCAGCTGTGTCTGAGAAAAGCAACCCACCGTTTAATACCCCCTGCCCCATGGAGTAGCTATTATTGTTTTTCAAGTTTAAATTGTTTTTTGCACATTTTGATTCTGGAGTGGACAATGAACTTAATCAATGTGATTATGCATGCTCGCTTCTAACCAATATTCCCCCTGTAGCCTCCAGAACACCCAGCAGCAGTTTGGTTCCTGTGATCTCCAGTCACACCAACTCTATGGACCCAGGTAACTAGTTGCTTTTAGTTTAGTTCTTTGGACTGTGTTGCTTATGTTTGCCAAGTGCCCCCTCCCAACAAATTAACACCTGGACACCCCTAGACGGGGAGGGGGGGGGGCCTTTCACAATGAAATGGCAAAATCAGCAACGAAAATTTTGAAAACCAACCTTAGAGCACAGCTACCAACAGGCAACCTCACACTTCTGGCAGGGGGAAAAAGATCCAAGACATGGAGAGGAAGGGCGAGAGAAATGGGGACCTTAAGCTTTAGCCAATGGACTTTCTGATACTTCCTGAAAGCTCAGTGGGCTGCATAAGTGCTAGTGTAACAACACAGAAGGAATCCATAATTCAGGTAGCCGTATATAAATAATGCATTATCAGCTCAAACAAAAAGCCCTTAATATCTTAATATCTACTTACTAGGTTGGGATGTACACTTGTTTGAGCTTGCTCTCCGCTTCAGCTGCTTTAAGACGTTTCTGATTTTAAAAACACAATTGTGAAATTACCTTGCTATAATATCAATTATTGGTTACAGAAAAAAACTCTGTTCATGAAATAAAGGACACATGGTGAAACTAAAATGAAAACATATTCTAAATGACTGTTACATATCCTTTCCCTACTACCCAATCATTCTTTACACCAACTAAAGGCCCACATAAAAATAATTAAACTGCACAACAGAAGTAATTATTGATGACACCAGCACACATAATGGGTCTTTCACCTAGACAGCCATTCTCTCTCTCTGACCAAATCACCCAGGATCCTTACTAGACCAAAAACTTTTGGCACTGTGCACTCCGAAGCTGGAATTGGGCTCCCGACAATCAGCTTCTTCCTCTCCAACTGAGTTGACCAATTTGGTCTACAAGAGGTGGGGCTTTAACTTCTTCCACCCTTTATTCTCCCCCCCACTCATGCGTTCCCCCCACCCTGAGGGCCACACAGCAGAAGGGTGTCATCCATAAGTGTCACAAGGCTTCCCTTCCTGTCAGCACTCCTACCCATGAGTCAACATACCTTCCTGCCATGTTTCAATCAACCCACAGGTCGTAATGCTCCTCTAATACTTAAGTTGTTTATGAATTAATGCTACATATTGCCAATTACAGGAGCATGGATATGGTTCACTTATTCACACATTGGCAGTTCTTCCTTGGAGTTGATTCGCTGGCATGTCTTTAAGCAAAGCTCTTCTCACTACCCAGGTGGTATATCCCTCGGCTCAGCCCCGTGAAATCAGATATTCTTTTTCGTTGGAAGAGTTTGGTCTCCTCCTTCACAGCTCTGCACATTGTGGGGCCAGTTAAGTGCGCCATAGGCAAACTTGGTAACTTTTCTCTATCTTTTGACTTTTAAGTATATTCTTCAGTGCCACTCTAGTCGCTCAATCAAATGCTGCAACAAGAGGAAGCAAAGCCCCCTCCTAGCTTCAAACAACGTGTCATGTGCCGGTCGAAAATGTCACAGACGGTCCCACAAGTGTTGTGCCTGTTCTGCCTAGGGATGGCACATGATGTCGAAGGATTTGGTCTTTGCAAGATGATGCTACCATCATCACTTGAAGACCATAAAACTCATCTTCTCCTTGGCCGACTGGCCGATCGAGACCCCAAATTGTGAGGGTGGTCGCAAGGTGGCCTCCGAAGCCCAACCTGTAGCTATAGAAGAGGCAGCAAAGGCCGTGGCAGGCACCTTGTTGGCCTCAGCGTTGCTCCCAGCTGGGACCAGTGTCGGAGCATCCTTTACTGGGAAGCTTTATGAGATGTGTTGGGCCCTACAGACATTCAGGGAGAGCCCTGCCCACCACGGTAAGAAGCATAAAAACAAGAAACACCGCCATTGGTCTTCAGACCAGGAGAGATCACACTCCTCTTGCTCCCTTGACTCCCCCAACCACTTGAAAACTCTCGAGCTCTCGGCTTTGGCTGAGCCAAATTTGGTTGCGGGGAAGCTAGCTTGATCCACAGTACCATCACTGGGCTTCACAACCTCAACACCGGTCGATCAGGCACTAGAGATTTTTCTTGACCATGTCAACCAGTTGGCAGAGGGGGTCGATGAGTCAATCTCCAGGATCCCAGTCTTCCTGATCCTCACACAGGAGTGCATGGAGCGGTCCATATCCCTTGCTGTTACTACTCAGGATCAGCCTCTAGCAGAGGTTATGCAGTTAAACCCGGTGCCTGTCATGTATAAAGCACCTCTGGCTGCCTTTCCTCAACATCGGCTCATGGGCTGATGGTCGAGGTCAAAGTCAAGATGCTCCTGGAGTTCTTGATCCCACTCGACCAGGCGGCATTGCCATCAATGTTACCAATCCTTTTCATCCCTGGATGCAGAGAGGCTCCACCTGCAGATATGGCAGCACTACAAGGACCTCCTCTGGAAGCAATAGGTCTTGGGGGGAAGGTAGGGCCCTACCCCAACCCCTGTGGTCAACTGGCTGGTGCTGGACAAGCCCACGTTGGTGCTTCTGAGACAACTGTCGCTGACACATGTCTCGCCACCCTTGCTGGTGGAACCGCCTCCACAGCAGCCCATGCGGGAGCACCTACTAGGGACTTCTGTCCAGAGATCAGCTTGGCAGGCCAGTTATCTGAGGAAATCACCCACTTGGATGACTCCAAAGTGGTTCATGGCAGGAAAAGGTCAAGGGTCATCTTCAACAAGTCCTCTGACGACTCCCATGGGTCCTCTAAGCAATCCTCGAGGACGCATACATTCGACCAGGAATCGACCGAGGAACTGACCACTGACCATGGGCCAGTGTCTTTTGGGGCTCTCCTCCAACTCATGTTGGAGTCCATGAATATGCCTTTGGAGCCAGTTCAAAAAAGGGCTCAATACTGCATAAGGACAAATCCCCAGGGGTCACCTTTATCATGGCTGCAGCCATTATGGGACTGGCTCTGCATCCGTGGCAGCATCCAGACTGGCACCCACATCCTGTATGGCCTGCAAATATGCAGTTCCAACTGTCTCTCTGTTAGGATTCTCTGACCACCCCTAGGACGAGGGTCTGGTCTCTGAGTCAGTTTTGTGGAAATCAGGAAACACTGGGGACATGGACAAGCCCCCTGACAAGAAGTCAAAAAAGCTTGACCACATAGCTAAGAAGGTCTATGCTGCACCCTCTCTTGGTCTCCGTCAGGCGAACTGCACCCTGATGGCTCACTTTGGTCACTCCCTGCTGGGAGTGCTCCACAATGTTCTTCCTTACTTGTCTGCTGATGAGCAGCTGTCAGTAAAGGTCATCTAAGACCAATGTCAAGCTCTGAGAAAACACCAGCTCCAAACCACCTTGGACATTGGCGATTCCTCTGCCCCTGCCATGGCAGCAGCCGTCGTGATGCTCTGCAGGGCCTGGCTGAGGATTTCCAGCTACGTGGCAGATACTCAGCATAAGTTGGCTGATGTTACTTTCCTGGGTCCTGTCCTCTTTGGCCCAGCGGTGGATGACCATCTCACTAGGATTGAGAAGTCCAGAACCACCCTAGTTTCTGTGGCTTTGTCCCAGAAGAAAAAATTAGTCACCTTAGTAATGTTGTTTCTTCTAATGGAGTCTTGCTATATTGTGACATATGCAGTATAATCCCAGGTTAGAACTGCTCCGGAGGTGAAAGAGTTAACTTCCATGCAGGGCATGGAACCTTGAGCGCGAGCTCGGTTAAACACTCTGTCTGTTGAAGCTCAAACTTAAACTGTCAGATCTTTACGAGCAAAAACTCACTAAGGTTCTGTGTGGAAGCCGAAAACCTACACTAGCCACTGGCTACTAACTACAAAAACACCTTTTTGATCTTGATCCCAAAACAAAGACTCAAGTCGGGGGATTCAAGAAGAACTTAAGCATAACACCTAAGCACCCTAGAAGGGTGAAAAGAAGTGGGCACCAAAGAAGTGCCAACATTGCACTGCCCACCCACATCCCAAAAACAGAGGTTCTGAGAGGGGCAGGCTGGGGGGGAGGTCATAATATAGCAAGACTCCATTAGAAGAAACAACATTACTAAGGTGAGTAATTTTTTCTTCAAACAACATGAAGTCTTGCTATATTATGACGTATGCAGACTACACAGCAGTACCTCCATGGAGGAGGGACAGAACCAACTTAGGAAATAGGCTCCCAAACACGGCTTTTCAAATCGAGCATCACTCCTAGCCTGGATATCCAAGGAGTAATGCTTAGTAAAAGTGTGAACTGTTTTCCAGGTAGCTGCTTGACATATCTCTAGGATAGGAATGTCCCTGGCAGCAGCCAGAGATGCAGCAGGCCCCTTGGTAGAGCGAGCCCTCAGGCCTGAGGGAGGAACCTTACCCAGTTTTTCAGAATAGAATTGATACAAGAGACAATCCACCTGGCAATGGATCTTTTAGTGGCAGTTTCCTTACCAACCTCACCATAGGTGAGGAACAATTGGAGGATTCGAACCTGTGACCCTTAGTACGCTCTTATAGTAACTAAGGGCTCTTTTGACATCTAAACTGTGCAATCTCCTCTCACCAGAGGAGAATGGTCAGTGAAGTACACAGGGAGACATGGATTGATTAAGGTGAAAGTCTGAAACCACCTTAGGCAAAAACTTACTGTTAGTCCTGAGGACTACCTTATCTCTATGAAAGGAGATGAAATCAGGCTCCACTGACAAGGCTTGTAGCTTACTTATGCGCCTGGCAGAGGTGATGGCTACCAGAAACACAGTTTTCCAAGTCAAGTACTTCAGCTCTGCTGAAGACAATGGCTCAAAAGGGGGTTGCATAAGCTGAGCGATGCAAATATTAAGATCCCAAGCAGGGGCAGGATCCCTGAATGGGGGATTGGTGTGAAGCAACCCTTTAAAAAACTTGGAGAACACAGGGTGAGCTGATAAAGAAAGGGCTTACCTGCTGACAAGAAGACAGACACAGCTGCCAGGTGCACTTTTAGGGTAGCTGGTCTCAGCCCCAAGGAATTCAAATGCACCAAATAATACAGGATCGTGGGCACACCAGCAGATTCTGGGGGAATATGTTTACCAGCACACCATATGGAAAATCTTTTCCATTTTGAATTATAGGTAGCCCTGGTGAAAGGCTTCCTAGAGGCCTTCAAGATATCCAATACACCTTGAGAAAGGTGTAGGTCAGAAAACTCTAACTCTTCAAGAGCCAAGCCTTGAGATTGAGAGATTTGAGGTTCGGATACCAAACACTCCCCTGCGCACAGGTTAACAGGTTGTGATTCCTGGGAAGGCATAGGGGAGGGTGGACTGCTAAGGACATGAGGAGTGGGTACCAGGGCTGCCTGGCCCAATCTGGAGCAATCAGGATCATCTTGCAGGACTGAGATCTGATTCTGACTAGCACTTTGAAAAGAAGAGGAAGGAGGGAAAAGCACAGAGAAACTTCCCTTCCCAACTGAGGAGGAAGGCATCCAGAGGGACTGAGCCCAACACTGGGGGCCTGCAGCAAAAAAGGGGAAGTTGGTGATTGTCTGGGGCTGCAAAGAGATCTATTTGTGGAGTGCCCCATCTGGCAAATATTATCTCAGTACCAGGATCCAGTGCCCATTTGTGATGGCCTAGGAAATCCTGCTAGAGCATCCAGCTAGGACATGCCTTGCCTGGGAGGTGAACTGCCGTAAGGGAGGCGTTCAGAGTAAGCCAGAGACCACAACTTCATTGCTTCTGTGCACAAGGCCGTAGACCGAGTGCCCCCTTGCTTGTTGATGTACCACATTGTAGTGGTATTGTCTGTCCTGACCTGAACTACCTTGTTCTGGACAGATGTGGAGAAAACCTGAAGTGCTAGAAAAACTGCTCTGAGCTCCAGCAAATTGATGTGGAGCAGGGATTCCTGAGGGGACCACAGCCCTTGGGTGGAAAGGTCACCCATGTGAGCTCCCCACCCCAGGAGGGATGCATCTGTAGTAAGGGTCAAGGAATGAGGCTGGGGGATGAAGGGAACCCCCTGTCTCAGATTGTTCTGATCCTGCCACCACTGAGGGGCCTGGATCAGGGTTCAAGTCACTGGAATCAATTTGGTTAGGGGATCCGTCCTTTGAAACCAAAAGGCTCTCAAATGGAACTGAATGTCCCTCATCTGAAATCTCGCTCCCTGCACTACTGCTGTAGAAGCAGCCATGTGCTCCAGGAGCTGTAGGAAATGCCTTGCTGGTCGAGAGACCTGCAGGGTGAAAGAGGAGGCCAGAGACACCAGGGTCCTTGCTCTCTCCAGAGGAAGGAAGGCTCTGGCTTCTTTTGTGTTCAGTTCTGCGCCTATGAAGGTGAGAAGCTGGACAGGCTCCAGAACTAACTGTGGAAGATTGAGAAGGAAACCTAGAGATGTAAGCAGCTGCTGGGTTACTTGCAAATGAAGTTTGACCTGTTCTGGAGACTGGCCTACAATGAGCCAGTCGTCCAGATAAGGGAAGATGACAATCTTTTGCCTTCTTAAATGAGCAACTGCTACTGCCAGGCATTTTGTGAACACCCTTGGAACCGAGGAGAGGCCGAAGGGCATTGCTCTGAACTGGTAATGGCCTGAGGGCAGTTCGAATCTGAGGTACTTTCGATGGGAGCTTCTGATGAGAACATGGAAATAGGCATCCTTGAGGTCCAGGGAGGCTAGCCAGTCCCCTGGCCTTAGAGAGGGTACAATAATCCCCAGGGTCACCATTTTGAACTTTGGTTTTAAAAGGTGCTTGTTTAGATACCTGAGATCCAGAATGGGCCGCCATTCTCCTGTCTTTTTTGGGGTAAGGAAGTACCTGGAGTACAACCGTTTGCCCTGGTGTATGGGTAGAACCCTTTCCACGGCTCTGAGAGCCAGGAGGGTAGAAACTTCTGCTTCCAGGGCAAGTGTTTGATGGGTTTGCAGGTGGAAAGATCTGGCCTCATCTCGGAAATTTTTGAAGCTGAGAACCAGTCCCTGGCTTACTACCTCCAGGACCCACTTGTCTGATGTTAAAGACTTCCAGTCCCGGACAAAGTAAGCCAGCCTGCCCCCTACTGGTAGTGGAGAATCGGCCCTGGCTACCCCATCAGGGAGCCTGTTTTGCAGGGGCTTTGGGTTGAGGGGTAGAAGCAGGCTTACTAGAACCCCTTCTGCCCCTTCCTCTAAAGAACCCCCTCTGGGCATAAGCAGAAGAAGAGGCATGGGCTTGGTAAAATGACCTATGAAAAGGCCTGCCTCTGCCCCTGACATGCTGCCTTTGAGGAGTGACTTGCCTTTCTTTGGCCTGTGCACTCCTATAGGTGGTCCTATACTCATCCATTTTCTTCATATAATTCTCTGTCTGCTCCCCAAACAGAGAATTTCCCACAACAGGAAAATCCATAGCCTTAGACTGGGTATCCTGTGACAGGGCAGTACATCTGAGCCAGGCCATTCTGCGAAGAGACACAGATGTAGCCATAACTCTAGATGAAACATCATTAGAGTCTACAGCAGCATGAAATTGCACCTTGGATGCCTCAATACCATCCGTAGCCACCTGCTCCAGCTCCCTGGCAAGCTGTTCAGGGGCCTGTTTTGCTAGGGCCAGGACAATATCCCACCTGGATTTCTGGTACCTAGCTGCGTAAGCCATATAATTTGCCTGTCTGAGTCCCAAAGATGCTGCCATGTACTGCTTTTTTGCCATGGCATCCATCCTCCTGGAATCCTTTTCAGGAGGGTGAGAGGCTAGAGGAATATTAGCCTTGTCAGCTGCAGCCTGCACTACCCCACATGGCTGCACTGCTGAGATAGAAACTCCGTATCAGAGCCTGATAAAGCATACCTCTTGTCCATCCTTTTATCCACAGGGAGGATAGAATGAGGAGTTTTCAGAATTTTAACTGTCTGTTTCCCAAAAGATTTATGCAAGGGAATAGACAGTCTCCTAGACTCTGGAATATCCATCATTTCCACAAAATCAGGCTCTTCTTGATCATCCACAGCTTCCTCAACAGGGAGCTGCAGAGTGTCAGCAACTTTCTTGTAAAACAAAAAATGAGAAGGGGACTCAGATAGCCTGGGAGGGGATACTCCTGAAGGTCTGTCTGGAGAGATTTCCGGTTCAATGGGCACATCCAGACTTTCAAAATCACACTCACTCTCCTCGTACCCCTCCTCCCCTTCCCCTGGTTCATAAAAATCTTCAAAATCATAATCTTGAACCGAGGGAACCGACCGAACCGGGCGCTTACCCAATGGTGCCGATTCGGACGGAACTGGGGAAAGAGACTGGACAATCTGAATAGCTTTGGCTATTTCCTCAGCGGTTGGAGAAAGAACTTTTGGCCTCAAATTAGCTGACCTTCTAGCCCTTTTAGTTGGAACCGGCTCCTCAGAGCTGGCTCTTCGTTTGCCCGAGGAAGCATCACCTTGGTCAGAGGGCACGCCCTCAGGTTCGGTTGGAACCGAACCAGGCTGGCCATCCGGGTCAGCGGACTTTTTGGCCTCCCTTTCCCTGAGCCTACCAACTCTTTTTTCCATGGTGGCAGCAGGAACATTTTTACAAATCTGGCAGTCTGCATTGAGGTGGTCAAACCCCAGACAATATACACACATATGGTGTGTGGGTCAGCCTTGGCAAAGGCTTCCCCACACAGGCCACAGTGCTGAAACCCAGTGGGTCCGTTTTTTCTTTTGGGTTTCTCAGACATAGTGCCAGCCTAACCAAAACTTGCCCGTTAACGGCAATCCACCAAGCAAGACTGTCTTATCGGTTCCCAACCATGTCACGGGTCGTGGAAAAAACCGTAATAAAATCTGTTTTTTTTTAGAACCGATAAGAACCGGGAACCGCACTCTAAAGGGCTAGAAAGTAATTTTTAAACCCCTCTGATCGGTTCAAACCGAACCGAAAAAGACGTTTACAAGTTCCACACAGAAGAAAAATTAAAAAGTAAGCCTATCTATTACTTACAATACCAAAGACAGAGCTTGAACCGACGACTGCGGTTAAATTTCGGTAAAATAAACCGAGAATTACACTTTAAAACCGACAAACAAACCGAGCAGCAGGAGGAATCTCCGGAGCGACTGTTCAGTGAGGCGGAGTAAAGAATCTGACAGTTTAAGTTTGAGCTTCAACAGACAGAGTGTTTAACCGAGCTCGCGCTCAAGATTCCAAGCCCTGCATGGAAGTTAACTCTTTCACCTCCGGAGCAGTTCTAACCTGGGGTTATACTGCATATGTCATAATATAGCAAGACTTCATGTTGTTTGAAGGACCCAAGCAGTCAGAAGCAAAAGAAAAAGAACCTTTCAGTTTTGGCCCTTTCAGTCACAGCAGTCTCAGCAAAAACTGCCCCAGCAGGGGTGGTTTCAAGCCTGGCACTCCAAGGCCATGTTCTCTGGCTAGGAGCCAAGAAAAGACAGGAGTAGAGGAAGTGGTGCCCCATCAAAAGCTGCCTAGTGACAGGTCGGGGGGTGTTCACCTCCTGCCTGTCCAGTCCCTGATTCAGTACTCTCAGGGGAGACAACTTTACCATTTCTGGCCTCACTTGTTTGTCATTACTATGAAAATGTGGTTTCTTGAAGTGGTCAGCAAAGGACTGCCTAATGACTTTGAGGCTCTCCTGCCTTACCGATGCCATGCTCCGAGGGAGTCCTCGATGTCACAGGACACACTTCTGCCCTCAGGGAGGACGCTGCTCAGCTCCTCACAAAAGGAGCTATAGCCCGTGTCCCACACACCCTGGCAAGCCAGGGGTATGTGTCCAACTACTTCCTGGTCCTAAAATGGACAGGGGGCTGGTGCTCCATACTGGATCTTCATGATCTAATCAATTTCTCAGGAAATACAAGTTCAGGATTGTCGCACTGAACCAGATCATACCATTTTCAGAGCAGGGCATGTGGTTCTGCTCCCTGGACCTTCCGGAAGCATTCTTCTGCATCCTAATCCATCCCACTAGGGGTACCTCTGGTTCTATGCAAAAGGGGTACTCTCTCAGTTCCAGGTCATGTCATTAGGCCTCTCCTCTCTGCCCAGCGTCTTCATCAAGTACATGGCAGTGGTGGCAGCCCTGACTGGATGACTGGCTGATAGCAAGGCTGTCCAAAGAGGCGGTGGAGCGGTCCAGGGAGCTGGCCCTCCAGACCTACAGAGATTTGGGCCTCTTTGTGAACCCAGCAAAGTCCAAACTGATACCCTCGTAGGTGATTCATTTCATTGGGGCAGAGCTAGACTCCCTATAGGCAAAGGCCCACCTCCCTGCAGACCTTGGATCTTACCTCCTTTGCTCAGTCATTTCAGGTAGGGCACTCGCACCATGCCTGGGACTTCCTTAGGCTGCTGGGAAACACAGCATCTTGCACTAATGTGGTCTGGTGGGCTCGCCAGCAGATGTGGCACCTGCAGTGGGAGTTGGGCTGTCAGTGGTTACAATGCCCAAGGCACATGGACCAGATGGTCACAGTGACCCAGCTGATGTGGGATGACATCCAGTGGTGGCTAATCCCAAAATATCTTGAGAAAGGAGTCCCATTTATCGGCCCAGAACCAACCGTCACTCTCATGACAGATGTGGCCCAGGTGGGGAGCACACTTGAGGGACCACAAGACCCATGGATTCTGGTCACCCAGGGAATCCCATTACCACATTAACCTGCTGGAGCTCCATGCAGTGCAACTAGCACTGCCAGAATTTGCTCCTCTAGTCAGGCATCAGGTCATGCAAGTCCAGACTGCCAACACCATGACCATGTTGCACCTGAACAAGCAGGGTGGCAAGCACTCCCTTCCTTTATGTCGGAAAGGCCTCCACACCTGGACCCTCATGTTCAGCCTGGGTGAAAATCTCCTGGCGATCCATGCTGTAGGAGCAGTCAGTTGGCAGACGCTCTCAGACAGGTGGTCAAGATGTCACACAAGTGGTCCTTGCATCAAGAGGTGGTGAGCCACCTGTTCTCCCTGTAGGGCACCACTGGTGGGGGATCTTCGCGAAGCCCTTGAAATAGGCCTCCCATACACCTTTCCCACATTTCTCCTGACTGACAAGGTGGAGGTCAAGGCATGGATGATCCTGATAGCTCTGGATTGGCCTCGCTAATTCTGGTACCTCAATCTCCTCAGCCTCAGCAGCAGACCCCCATGGTGGTTGCCTCTTCACCCGTTATCTGCTGACGAGACAACAGGGGAAGATCCTGCGCTGGGACCTTCAATCCCTGCCCTCACGTCTTGGTTCCTGAGCAGCTACAGTTCCAGGCTTTGGGTCTTTCAGAGAATGTGCTCCACAGTGTGGTGGCTTCTCAAAATAGAGTCGAATTGCCAGTGCTCTGCCTTTTTTTATATATATTTTTATATATATTTTTGTGTGTGTGATTTTCCCCCTGGTTTTGCCCTTGAACCACCTGTCGGCATGCGCATGTGTGGAGGCATGCGCACACCGTGGCTCCAAGGCACCCTCCCGATAGTTTGCCACCCCTGCCTGCGCTACCCATCGGACCTCCACCCGACAGGAGCAGAACTATGTGGGGGGCATGATGGAGATCCTCCCCAGGAGAGGAGAGCTGCCAGAATGGCTGCTCAGTCCTGCTCCTTCCCTTGCCGACCCCCGAGGTCCTGTTCCCGGGTTGCTGGCACAGCGCGAGGTGTGGCATCCAGCGCCTCAACCCTCAGCGCCACCGGGCTGGCCCAGTGCTTTGCCTTTAATTAAATACATTTAAACATTAGTAACTGGGAAAGGCACACTGAGCCGAGGCTCATTTCCAGGTGCAACCTGGGGGAGGGGAACAGGAGTACAAAAAGAAGGTCAATTATAAAAACATCAACCAGCTGTTACATAGACAAATTTACAGGTGCAGATGAACATGCAGATAAACAACATTTCTCATTGCAGATGAAATGTAGACAAGCGTGTGGCTTAAGTGCACAGTGCCTGCTGGAGAAAGTGACAGTGTTCTGGATATGGACTGAAAAGGTTTTTCATTTGGTGTCAGGCCAAGGAGCTTGATCCCCTTGCCTGCCCTGCAGCTAGTATCCTTGAATACATGTGCTCTCTATCCCAGCTGGGACTGTGACTTAATGACCCAGTGCACCTGGCAACCATCTCTGTACACCAGGCACAGGCTGGTATGCTGATGGTGGTGCATGAGAACGTGGCTGGGCACTTTTTAACTCATTGCCTCCACAGGAGCTCTCTGAAGTTGCACCACTTGTCTCCTGTATACTGTTAATCGTAAATCCTGGGCCTTTCTAAGCAAAATCAAGCTATAGTCAGCATGCCACAAACATAGATACATAGACAGTGTCGGCAGATAAGGGCCTATGGCCCACCCAGTCTGCCCATTTGAGCTTGTAAGTTCAGTTTGTTTTCCTAGAAGTCTGTTGCCCCTTACCCCTGACCTCCAGAATTCCTTTATGTCTATCCCATGCATTCTTAAATCCTGATTGTTTCAGCCCCCACCACTTCCTCTGGCAGGGTGTTCCACTTGTCCACCACCCGTTCTGTGAAGAAATTCTTCCTCACGTTTCCTCTGAATCGTCCTCCTCCAACTTCATCCCATGCCCTCTAGTCCTGGAACATCTTTTTCGCTTAAAAATAGTGTATTCCTGCACCCTGTTCCTCCCTGTAAGATACTTGTATGTCTCTATCATATTCCCTCTCTCCCTCCTCTCCTCCAGGGAGTACATGTTCAGTTCCTTCAACCTGTCCTAACAGGACTTGTGATGCAATCCATGCACCATCTTTGTAGCCCTCCTCTGAACCTTCTCTACCCTGTCTATGTTCTTACGTAGGTAGGGTCTCCAGAACTGTACACTGTACTCAGGTGGGGCCCTCACTAATTGTCTTCTATGGTGGAATTATGACCTCCCTTTTCCCTGCTGGTGATGCCCCTGCCTATGCATCCCAGCATCCTATTCTTACCTGCTGCCTTGTCACACTGTTTCCCTACCTGAGGTCATCAGAGATGATAACCCAAGATCCCTTTCCTGCTTGGTGCATGCTATATCCTCACCCCCAACTGACATATTGTGCCAGGGTTTTGTGCCCCATATGCATTATCTTGCACTTCTTTGCATTGAATTTCAACTGCCAAACCCCTGACCATTCTTCAAGTTTCTATAGGTCCCTTCTCATTCTGTCTACACCCTCTGGTGTGTCTACTCTGTTACAGAGCTTTGTGTCATCAGCGAACAGTGAAATTCTACCTT
This sequence comes from Neoceratodus forsteri, assembly GCA_016271365.2. Lineage (NCBI taxonomy): Eukaryota > Metazoa > Chordata > Ceratodontiformes > Ceratodontidae > Neoceratodus > Neoceratodus forsteri. Next base: position 1,269,994,081 of record CM057450.1, on the reverse strand, counting down.
CTAGGTCCTGCGCAATGCCACTGATGAAGATGTTGAATAGGACCGGTCCCAGCACTGATCCCTGTGGTACCCCACTGGTCACTCTTCCCTCTGTGGAGTGACAGCCATTTACCACCACCCTCTGGGTCCTGCCGCCCAGCCAGTTACCTACCCACCACACTACTGTTCTGCCCACACCCATATTCCCCAGTTTGTGTAATAGTCTTCTATGTGGCACAGTGTCAAAGGCCTTGCTGAAGTCCAGATAGGCCATGTCCACTGCCCTCCCTGATCCACCTCCCTAGTCACCCAGTCAAAAAATTCAATGAGGTTGGTCTGACATGACCTCCCCCTGGTGAAACCATGCTGCCTTGGGTCCTGTAGTCCACTGACAACCAGATGTTCCACCAATCTCTCCTTTAGTAGTGCTTCCATGATCTTCCCCACTACCGAGGTGAGGCTGACTGGTCTGTAGTTCCCCGCTTCCTCTTTGTTCTCACTTTTGCATAAGGGGACTACATCTGCTATCCTCCAGTCTTTGGGTACCATCCTAATAGCTCAAGAACCGTAAGTGCTAGACACAAAGTATGAGTGGCAAAGTTATTCAGCAAAAAATTACCTTTCCAGTGGTGGTATGCAAAGAATAATATGTAATTTCGTTTTTTTCTATGCTGGTTGAAACAGCAAAAAAAATTGTTTTCACTAATATAGGCAACATAAGCCATACACACCATACCATAAACAAATACGAATAACTCCTGAAGTATACATGATATACACAGAATATCAGTGGCAAAGTCGTTCAGCACAAAATTACCTTTCCAATGGTGCTATGCAGTCAAATATATATTATATTCTGTTACATTATATATTAAAATATATAAGTGACTTCTCCAGACGTTGCCAGGGCACAAAGGAAGTCAGTAGCTGATTTCTGTAGACATCCTCAGGACACACCAGTGTATTTTACTGACGTCTACAGGCGTCGGCTAGGAGACAGTGAGTTAAAGGCCTTCACCACTTGCCCCTGCCAGTCCGTGAACCTCCACCACCTTGTCGTAGAAGACAGCCTTCCTTAAGCTTATCACCTCAGCCACAAGGATGAGTGAGCTCCAGGCACTCTTGATGGAGCCTCCATACCTGGTCTTCCACAGGGACAAAATCATCCTTCACCCTCCCACCCCCAAAGAATCAGGTGATGAACCTCCTGTTCTTTTTCATGAATCCAACTTAGGAGGCCGCCCACAGACCATACTTAGGACCTGCAGCAGGTACTCCCCTGTTAGGTACAGCGCATGGCTGGAGTTCAGGGTGAGGCTCATCAGCTCTTTGTGACATATGCTGAAGCCGCATCTCACAGACCGGCAGCTGAGAGAACTATTGGCAAGTGGATAACGTCCTGCACAGACCTCTGTTACAGGTTGGCTGCTAAGGAGCCTCCTGTAGGGCTCATTCCACCAGACACCCGCTGCCTCAGTGGCTGCTTTCAGGGACATCCCTATCCAGGAGGTCCGGAGGGCTGCTACCTGGAGGCCAGCACACACCTTTATTTCCCATTACAGCACCAACCTTGAGCCTCGTCAGGATCCTGCATTTGGGACCTTAGTTCACACCCTGCCTCCTCCTCCTGGAGAACTGCAGGAAGTCTGCCAAAGTGAACCATATTCACATCCTTAGAAAAGCAGGTTACTCACCTGTAATCGTAGTTCTAGGGGTGGTATACAGTTCACATCCACACACCCCCCCCCCCCGGGCAGTGGTAGATGAATCCCTGCTTCCGATGTGTGAAGATCTGACATCACGGGTGAAGCCAAGGGACATACCACCTGGGCTGCTGGGAGGAGCTTTGCTTAAAAGATGCTAGGGCAAATCGGCTCTTAAGGAAGAACTGCCAATGTGCAGATGTGAACCATATACCACTCCTAGAAAGACCAGTTACATACTCACCGTAACAGTAGATCTTCAAGAGAATAGCTTTCATCAGGCCACACATATGGAACTATAAGCTGCCAGATGCTAGGACCACACAGAAATTTTTTGCAAGCAGTTCACCAGGGGCACCGACGATGAGATCAGGCATCAACTCTCCCATATAAAGGTGGGTGGCCCCTTAACTCCTCAGTTCTCCACTGGAGATCACGCTTGGAGGACCTCCCTGTAGGGAACCAGGAGAGAACCCAGGACTCTGCCGACCAGCCAAGGCAGAGAGCAGCAGACAAATCCTCAGGGAGGAGGAGACAGCATTCCCCAGATTCTCAGGATCCGACTGGGGGTTGGAGGGTAGGATGGCATGGCCCGAGTCTCTCAAAGGTCTACTGTTACGGTGAGTATATAAATGAAAATGATGTACCTACCGTAATTCTGATCTTTCTGTGTATCTTCACCATTCATCACCTTTGGGTACAGTAGCTGGAGGTCATGACCACGCAGGAGCTTTTTTTTTTTTTTTAAGATGGGCTGAGTCAATGCATCATCAGCGCTGCCCTCGAGACAGACGCACTGCGTGGCGCTCACGGATTGGCCGTTAGGTGTTGTCGACTCTGCCCTCCTGCCAGTTCTGAGTCACCGTAGAGTAAGAAAGGGTTGTGAGGGAGGGACAAGAAAGTCCAAAGGACAGACAAAGGAAAATATATATAAATAAAAGGAGAAATAAATGACTGCGAGGACAGAACAAGCTGAAAGAACTAAGGGGATTGGGAAGGGGCCCCAATCTCTGGAAGCAGAAAAGGAGGAGGGAGGAGGTGAAGGAATTTAGGATAAGATGTGAGGGTGGGGAGAGGAACACACCCTGGACCCTCGACCTGTCTCCAGATTGTAAAGGAACTGCAAAGGAGTAGCCAGAAGAGCTAAACTGCCAGAATTCAAGGCACAGAATCACTGGCAATAACTCTAACATAAGCAGAATCGGCTATTCCGGAAGAAAAGACAGGGTACAGGGAATACACCCCCTCAAAATAAACTTTTTGGTGTAAGAAACCTAGTTTCTTAAATTAAAATTGAGGCTGTATCCAAGGGACAAGTAAAATCAAAGTAAAGCTGATGGAGAGAAGGGGAAAAAGAACAGAAAGAGGGCAACTACAGACTCCCACCCCACAGGGGTGGAGCCGAGGCACTGAGGAAGGAGTGTCCCCATCTGGACCACTCTCCTCCTATTCCCCCTATACAAAAAATATCCCCCTATATGCCCAAGGTCACCCCACTCCTGACTAACAGAAAGGAGGAGGGCGAGAAGAGGCACAGAGAGAGGGAGACGAGACTGAGGTCCCAGGGATGGAGGGTGGGATTGTGATGAATGGGAAGATACACAGAAAGATCAGAATTACGGTAGGTACGTAATTTTCACATCTTATCTGTGTCAATCTTCACCATTCATCACCTTTGGATGAGTGCTGAGCCCCCCCGAAGGGGGCTTTAACCCTAAGGGACTAATTCCTTTAGCTCTCAGTGGGTGGCACACCGAGAGAGAGAGAACCTTCACAGGTCTGGAGAGGCCCGAGAGTGGGAAGAGTGAGACAGGGACCCCCCAGAGGGGGTAGGAAGTTGCCCCGACAGACGACGTCTCACCCTATGGAAGAAAAGGTAGGTTCTCTGGTGAGTGGAGTTAATCACCCTACGCCGGGCCAAGGGTGACAACTGGGAGAGACGCAGCCATGCCATCCGCCTAGTGCAGATCGCTGTCCCTACGACCCTGGTAGCTACCTCACTGGCATCATACAATGCCCTTCCTTGGTGCCTTGCTAGCTCTAGCTCCACGTGCAGAGAGTGCAATGGCTTGTCTGGTTTCCTCCGTGTCAGGCATCAAGGCTAGGAGTTGACCTAGCCTGGACCACAGGAACCTATCATAGGTAGCATAGTGGACCTGATGAGCAGATATCGAGAGAAGCAACCATGCCGCGTAAAAAGTCCTCCTACCCCAGAAGTCAAAATCCATGGAGTCTGCATCTGGGGGCCGGTCACGGTGCAGGGTGTGAAGCCCATCGGGAGTATCCAGTTGTGTCAATCCTGAGCTAGGATGAGGCAGATTACCTGAAGACTCCGGGGGGGGCACAATACCTCTAGTGGAGATCCCTAGGGGCTGGGACTCCGGAAAATGTCTCTGTCAGAAGCGCATCGACGCCTCCCTAAAGGAAGCAGGCCAGGGGGGCACTACAAGAGTGTCCACACTGAAATCGCCCAAAAAGGCGCGTGTGGGATGCTCCGGATTGTGTTGAGTGGGTGTGCTGATATGCAGGTCCTCCAACATCCTCACGAGGAAACGCTGATACTCAGCGAGATCAGCAGCTGGGGAGATGTGGACAGACGGTTCCTCACCTCCTGAAGAGGAGGATGAGGAGTCAGAGGGGTTCAGAGGGAGGCTGAAAAACCTGTCTGTCCATGGCCCCTAACATAAGAGGGAAATTGAGCAGCCACAGCTCTGAACTGCTCCCAGGAGAAAGGACCACTAGGACCAAGGATACCTGGGAGCCCAGGAGAATGTGGTGGGGGGGGGGCATAGCCGACAACAGGAATCGGCTGTCCTCCGCCTGGGCTAGAGAGTGCACCTGGAGCCACAAGAGAAGAGCTAGCTCCGGAAAACTCCACAGCCGACAGCTGGTCAACAATACTGGAACTGCTTAGGCTGCGCCCTGAAGAATCCCCCCTGTGAGGTGACCGGGGCCATTAAAGTCCAGAAGGACAGTCCCCTACCACAAAAGAATGGGGCCCTCTTGAGGAAACCGAAAGGGGAGGGTGAGGGTCCGCGCTACGACTTCCACATTGAACCCATACCCCTCAGAATTCAAAAGTGCCCTCCTCCTCGAAAGAGCCAGTCTAGGCAGCTGACAACCCTGGTTGGCCCCCTGAAGGGGCTATCCAGGGAGCAGCACCCTCCCCTCCTGTGGGTGCTCCGATCGGCCCCAAAGTTGGGTGATCCAGGCACACCACCTGAGGGGGTACCACCACTGAGGGTTCAGAACCCCCCCCCCCGAATCCAGGCTGCAGAGCGATGGTGGCCTGCAATACTGCCTGCTGGTCAGCACCCCTGACACTGGTCCCAAGAGCCACTGTCCTCTTCTCAGAGGATGGCTGGTTCCGGCCTGTCGAAGACACTACCAAGGTGTCCACATGAGCAGCCAACTCCGAACAGTCAGACTGCCTATCTGACTCAGAGTCTGATTCCCCCTCCGAGGAGGTGAAGATCTAAGATCTGTGCCAAACGGTGCGTGGATGCCCACTGCCATCCCGACTGAAAGGGGCACCAGACCCGGTGACTGCACCAGAGTCGGCGCTGAGGTCCTTAGCCACACTGTGAACAGTGTGGGAAGAAGACACGGCGCCGTCGACGGCAGCAGCACTGGAGCCGGAGCCTGTCACGGCGCTGTCCCAACCCGCAGCACCGAGGTCAGAGGACGGGTCCGGCACGATGACTTTGACCGTGTTCTCGGTGCCGTATCCGAGACTTCATGGCGCCGTGGTTCCGCCGGTGCCACAAGCGGCTCAGAGCTGACACAGCGCTGCAGCCAACTATGGCGCTGTGGACAGCGCCGAGGCGAGAAACGGTAAAAGACGACGCCGTAGATCCTCCAAAGCCGCCGTGAGCACCATCGGCACTGCAAACGGAGCCGACAGCAGCAACAGTGCTGAGCGACGGACCAGCGCCGCCGACGGCACCATCAGGGCCCACGGCGCCACGAACGCCACCATGGCCCAAGACAACGCCGACAGATGGCGTCGAGGATGGTGCCAATCCAGGCCTTCAGAGCAGAGGGTACAACACCGGGGGAGCCTTCACCCCCGAACGAGCGACTGAAGGCAGTGCCCCGCCCATTCCCCGAGGTGAACGGATTGGGCCTCCTGCACGCAGAAGGCATCTGCACCGCAAGGCTACTAGCAGAAGCCCTCGCCCTCGGTCCGCATAGAACCAAGAGAGGACGCCGGAGGAAAGGCCGAGAGAGCGTGGTTGGCCCGACGAGTGCGTGCCCGTCCCCCAAAAGTCGGCGGAGCTCGTCCAACTTTCCACGCGCATTGTTCGATGACACGACGGTCCATGGAGAAGCAGGCGTCACATAAATCCATGTGGTGAAGCGGGCCAAGACACGCAAGGCAATGGTCATGTTGGTCGGTGACGGAATACTTACAGCCGCACGGGCACCGATGCATAGGGGGCCTTCCTATCTTCATAGTTTTCTTGCCCCCCGACCGAGACATGACCTACAGAAAAAACAACACCAAACAGGACCCGACGTCGCAAAATAAAAGAAAGGAACAGTCTTACTTTAATTTCAGGAGACGTCAAGTGGAGCGAACGCAGAACCAGCAAGAAAGATTTAATTGAAACGGAGTCGACGGACTACGAGAAACGGAGCCGAAGGCTTCAAGGTTGACAACAGGCCTCTCACGCAGCAGAGCAACCCATAAGGTGCGACCTCAATGGCGGGAGACGAAGAACTGGTGGGAGGGCGGAGTCGACAACACCCAATGGCCAACCTGCGAGCGCCATGCAGTACGTCGGCCTCGAGGGCGGTGCCGATGTTGCGTCGACTCCGACCACGAAAAAAAATAAAAAGAGCTCCCGTGGGGTCATGACCTCCGCCCACTATACCCAAAGGTGATGAATGGTGAAGATTGACACAGATAAGATCTGTTTTTACTATTATATCTTCTTTGAGGAGATCTCCTTCATCAGACCACACCTATGGAATTACTCCTAAGCAGTACTGACCATAAACAGTCTGGTGGCAGGAGCTGACAGGCCCAAGAAAGCAGGCCTTGGAGCACAGCTAGGCTGAAGTCAGCCCTCTTTCTTGAAGTTATGTACAGACTGTAGTGTTTGGTAAAGGTGAGGACAGTATACAGGTAGCAGCTGCACTTATATCTGCAGCAGACACATTTTTAAAACATGCAACAGATGTGGCCATGCCTCTAGTGAAATCATCACGAACAACCTGAGGAAGTTCCTTACCATACTTCCTATAGGGATGCAGTTTGCCAATCATTTGGACAGGCACTGTTTGGAAACTGGAACACCCTCTTTTCCAGGGGTGAAGGAAACAAAAAGCTGTGAGGACTTCCTGCAGTCCTTCGTGTGATGTATATAGTACCTGAGTATTCTATGTACATCTAAAGTATGGAGCAATGCTTCCCTTGGATTGGCATGCTCAGAAAAATAAACTGGCAGGTGAATGGTCTGATTTAAAGTAAAGTCAGATACCACCTTTGGTAGAAATTTACAGGTAAGCAGATACTGCTGCCAGATGAACCCTCAAAGTAGAGGTCCTGAGACCTAGGGAACGAAGATGGGAAAGACAGTCGAGAACTACTGATAAGCCAGCCTGGGTATGATCCAAATTTTTGTCTCTACACCAGAAAGAAAATCTTTTCCACTTAGAAGTATAAATCTTTCTGGTAGCAGGTTTTCTGGATACCCTAAGGACCGCCCATTACTCCCCAGAGAGATTCAGATTTGCATACTCTAGGTCCTCAAGAACCAGGCTTTGAGTCTGAGGGACCGAAGGTTGGGATAAAGGATCCTGCCCTGGAAGGAGGTAAGCAGATTGTGCCTCCTGGGTAGGCTGATTGGCTTGGCTACTGATAGGGACAGGACTAGGGAATACCATGGTTGCCTGGTCCAATCTGGGGCAATGAGGACCATTGTGGCTGGTTGTGTCCTGAGCTTGTTCAGGACTCTCAGTAATAATGGGAAGGGAGGGAAGACATACAAGAACTTCCCTGTCCAATCCAGGATAAGTGCATCCAGCGGTACTGTGCCCCTCAGTGGAGGTCTGCAGTAGTACAGAGGGAGCTGGTAGTTGTCTGGGGAAGCAGAGAGGTCTACCTCTGGAGTGCCTCACCTTCTGAACACCAACTGTAGTACTTGCTTATTGATGGACCATTCATGATGATTCTGATTTATTCTGCTTAGTGGCGTCTACCAGCACATTGTTCTTCCCTGGAAGGTGGATTGCTGACAGTACAATGTTTAGGGAATAGGCCAGGGTCCATATTTTCATAGCTTCTGTACACAGGGGTGTGGACCTTGTGCCTCCTTGTTTGTCGATGTAATACATTGTGGTCATGTTGTCTGTCCTGACATGGACCACTTTTCCCTGCAACATATTGGTGAATGCCTGAAGTGCCAGAAACACTGCTCTGAACTCCAACAGGTTGATGTGCAGTAATGACTCCTGTTTGAGCCATGTACCGTGGACAGTATGCTCCTCTAGATGCGCTCCCCACCCTAGAAGGGATGCATCTGTAGTGAGCACCAGATATGGTTGCTCTTGTAGGAATGGGACCCCTAGTCTGAGGTTTCCCAAGTCCTGCCAGTACTGGAGCGCCTGCACAAATGTTTGAGTGACTGGGACCAACTTTGACAATATGTCCTTTCTTTGATGCCAGTAATGCTTGAGGTGATATTGAATGTCCCTCATCTGAAATCTTGCTCCTGACACTGTGGCAGTTGAAGCTGCCATGCGCCCAGCAACTGGAGAAAATGTCTGGCTGGCCTGAGGCTGTGATGTTTGAAAGAACCTGTCAGCTGCTTGACAGTGTCTGCCCTCAGCTGAGGAAGAAAAGCCCTTCCTCTGACTGAATCCAGTTCTGCTCCTATAAATTCCAGGAGCTGTACTGGTTGCAGTACTGACTTCTGCTGGTTTATCAAGAAACTCAAGGACTGTAACAGTTCCTGTGCCAATGCCAGAAACTGCCTGACCTGTTGGGGAGACTGTCCCACTAAGAGCCAGTCGTCCAGGTATGGGAAGACCGTCACTCCCTGCCTGCGTAGGTGTGCCACAACTACTGCCAAGCATTTTGTGAACACCCTTGGGGCAGAGGTAAGGCCGAAAGGCATAGCTCTGAACTGGTAATGGCCTGATGGAAGCCTGAACCTCAGGAACTTTCTGTGAGAGTGCCTTATGAGGATTTGGAAATAAGCATCCTTTAGATCCAGAGATGCCAACCAATCCCCTTGTCTTAAAGTTGGCAGAACCGTTTTTAAGGTGACCATTTTGAATTTTGGTTTCCGTAAATGCCTGTTTAGGTACCTGAGATCCAACATGGGTTGCCACTCCCTGTTTTCTTGGTTGTAAGGAAGTATCTTGAGTAGAGACCCTTTCCTTTCTGTAAGAGAGGAACTGGCTCCACTGCTCCTAGCGAGAGCAGATTTAGTACCTCCTTTTCCAACAACAATGTCTCGGGGGGGGGGGGGTGTTGAAAAACTCTTGCCCTCAGTCTTAGTCCGACTTTGAAACTGAGTGCAAGGCCCTGACCCACTACCTCTAGGACCCACCGATCTGTAGTGATGGATTGCCATTCCTGGAGACAGTGGGTCAGCCTGCCCCCTACTGGTGCTAGGGAGGTGTCTGCTTAGTCTGAGGTGCTGACTGGATGCTGGGGCTAGTAAAGTTAGTGCCTCTCCTGCACCTGCCTCTGAAATAACCTCTTTGTTATTGATACTGTGGCTATGCCTGAGACTGGAAGAATGGCCTGTAAGGTTTGCCCCTATGACCCCTACCATGCTGCTTTTGTGGGGTAGGAGCCTTCTCCTTAGCAGTAGCACTTTGATATGCTGTTTTGTGTTCGTCCATTTTCCTCATGTAAGCCTCAGTCTGCTGTCCAAACAGAGACGAGGGCTCACATGGGACGTCCATGGCCTTGGACTGAGTGTCTTGGGTCAGACTGGTAGTCCTGAGCCACGCAAATCTTCTCAATGACACTGAGGAAGCCATCTGCCTGGTTGCAGTATCATTGTTATCCACAGCTATCCTGAACTGGACTTTGGAAGCCTCTATCCCTCTCTTGGCAGCTTCCTCCAGATCTGTAGCCATCTGTGCTGGCACTGACTTAGTAATCTGTAGGACAGTGTCCCAGAGTGTCCTTTGAAATCTGGCAACATAGGCCAAGTATGAAGCCTGCCTAATTGCCAGTGAGGAACCCAGATATATCATTTTAGCAAAAGAATCCAGCTTTCTGGAATCCTTGAGAGGAGGATGGGATGCCAGGGGGATACCTGCTTTATCACAGGCTGCTGCCTGTACCATGCCCTCATGGCTAGGGTGACCAAACATAAACTCAGCCCCACCCGTAGCCACCCAATATTTCTTATCCACCTTTCTATCAACTGGTAGAATAGAAGTAGGGATATGCAGGATTTTCATCACCTGCTTTTTTAAGGACTTATGGATGGGAAGCAAAATCCTTTTTGGAGCCTGAACATCCATCATTTCCGGGTAGTCATGTTCCTCCTCCTCATCAGATGATGCCTGCGTGAGGAGGTCCAGGGACAAAGCCAACTGTTTAACAAATCTGAAATGAGAGGAAAAGTCCTCGGTCCCCTTGTCAGGGGAGTCAGGACGATGAGGATCCGGTGAAATGTCCAGGTCAGTGGGTTCACCGTAGTCCTCATCCTCAAAATCATCAGCATCATCATAATAATCCTCATCAAAAGTGTCCACCTCTGGTTCCAATGAACCAGGAACCAGAGAGGAACTTGACACATCCAAACGCGGTCACTTTTGGACCTGAACCGGTGTTACCGGTTGAGGCGACTTAATTATTTTGATAGCATTAGCTAACTCCTCAGCGGGTGGAACCGGAGTACTCAGTCGCGGTTCAACCGCTGTATGCTTTTTTCTCTTTCTCTTCCCTGCAGCTGCCGGGTTAGCACCAGGGTCAGCAGGTTTCTTTTTAGTGGAAGAACAGTCACCCTTGTCAGAGGGCTGATCATCCAGTCCTTTTTGCACAGAAATCGGTTTGTCTGCAGCCGGTTCAGCAGCCTTTTCAGACATCCTCTCCTGCTGTCGTTTCAAATGCCTATCAAGCGTCAACTGAGGGAAATTTTTACAGATCTCGCAGTCCCCTTTGAGGTGGTCAAACCCCAAGCAAAACACATAAATAATATGAGGATCTGCCTTTGTGAACGGTTCCCCACACTCTGTACACTGTTGGAAACCTGTAGGTCCCGTTCGCTTCTTGGTCTGTGACATTGATCGTTTTTTTAAAGAGAAGTAAAACCGGGAATTACACCGGTAGTTTTAACTTAAACAAAAGCCGCTTTACCGAATGGCAACAGTAATTTAAATTAAACAAATACAGAAATTGGCCTTGGTTCCTTCTCGGTTGGAAAAAACGAAGAGGAACCGAAAGACTTACACAAAACTACACTGATCTAACTAATTCTACCTGTGAAGCAAGGACAGTGCTTCAGAAATCGAAAAACTAAAACGGACTTTCAAAATTAAACCGAAAAATTACTTCTTCAGTTAAAGTGAAGGAGAGCTCTCCGGAGACGTCTTACTGAGGCAAGCGGAGTAAAGAATCTGACGGTTGCAGGCAGTGCAACCAGGTACAGTGATTTGAAAACCGAGCTCGAGCCTAACATTACACTATTAGCATAGGTTCTATTAACCATTTTGGCTCCAGGGCAGTCCTATGGTGAGACCATACTGCACTTGTCAGAATACAGTAAGATTTCCTGGGGTTTGAATCAGTGAGATAGCATATGTTTCGGATCAAATCCTTCCTCAGTGATACACTGAAGTGTCACTCTATAAGCAAGTATATTTAAAATTAAAAACATTTTTTTATAAGAAAATATCATTTTTTTTAACTTTTTATATTAGATTACTAGAGCTTGTCGCATACTCACACAATAACACTATTCATTTCATCCTGAAAGTCTGGTAAGTTATCTAAACAAAAAATATAACATAAATGTGTTTCTTTACACTTATCCAAAAGAAACGTGACTTTGTTCTGTCATTCATTAATATATTTATTTATTTATATAAGTTTACCATTTTTACTTTAAATATTCTCTTTCTTCTCGACTTGAGTACTAAACATCAACTAGTAAGATGTCTCTAAGAATTTTCTATACGAAATAAAATATTTTTATACACATTAAATTTCTGTTATTTTAAATTCTTAGCTGTATAGGTTTACAATATTTTATATAAGCCCATACGCATCTCTTACACCTACATAATGCTTAGTACTAATAGTTCTCCACAAGTATCCACTCTTTTATATATTATACTTATGTTTGACTTTTTTATATAAGCTTTTTTCTCCTCTTTCTATGCCTTAGAACTGCTTATATACACTATATACTGTATTATTCAATCTCATTGCTTATAGCTTCATTTTAATTTGTAAAATGGGTATCTTAGATTTCCTGCTCCATTTTGACTCCTTTTTGGTTTTTAGAACTGTGTAGGACAAAAGGGAAAAGAAAGGGGACATTTTTTAACATACTGCATTTCTTATATCAATGAATGCAGATACAGTCATTTTGCTATTGATTCAAGCTTTAGAAAATATCTTTAATACTTACTTTTTAGTTTTCAGAGCACAGCACGGCCTCCAAGTGTCCTTTTCTCTGGAGGCAATGTGCTGGCTCACTCTGCTATGTTATAGTGAGGGAGAAATCAGGCACACAGACTAGCATGCTGAAACATGACCATGTATCCTTATGAGTCAGCTGCTTTCACCCGTGTGCCGGACCTGCTAAAGGGCAGCACTTAGCAACATGGCAACCTACAGAGGTGTTGCCAAGCGTCGTCCTTCACACAGTTTCAGAATTCTTCATTCTTAACTATGCCATCCTGCTTTTCTTTATAACAAAGTACTTCTTTTCCTATTTTATTATCTTCTTATTTTGCATGTTTTTTCATTTCTATTTAATTGTCTATCCCGAGAGACTCTACAATTTAGCAGAATCTATATGGCTGCATCTGATCCTATGTGATCCTTTATTACTATAATATCAATCCTTCTCAAGGTTTTTTGTGGTAAATTACTCAATTTTATGATTACACTGATTATTTTAGTAGGACTGTCAGAGTGGTCGTGAGCACATTTATTCTGAAAATTTACCTTTATTACCATAATATCAATTTATCAATCCTTCCCAAGGTTCTTTTGTGGTGAATTACTCAATTTTATGATCCCATTGGTTATTTTGGTAGTAAGGTCATGAGCACATTTATTCCGAAAATGTGACATAATAGGACTCTGTACCTAATGGTATCTTATTACAAATGTTTCTAGCCAACTGTATAACACTTCTCCAAATTTTTAATACAGAGGTCAAAAAGGTCACGAGCATATCATGTCATTATTTTCCCATTCTCTTATTTGTGCGCCCCTTCATTTACTGTTAACAATATTTGATTACTTTATCTCCTGTGTGTGAACCATTGAGCTAAGTTTGCAATTTTATTTTTATTTTATTCTTTGGTAACCAGGTAAGGCCCACTAGGCACAAGTGCCTGTTTTCAGGAGTGACCTGGGAGCACTGGGTGGTTAAGTGACTTGCTCAGAGTCACACAGTATGCAAGTGGAGGTTGTGGGAATCAAACCCAGGTCTGCTGGATGTACCAAGCTCACTTACAGCTCGTTACTCTAACCTCTAGGCTATACTGCCAGCCCAAATCTTTCTGATGTACCATATTCTCTAAGAAAAGATACTGTGGACTCATTTACACCACAATCTGCAAATGATGATCTCCATTTGTTATCTTTAACCTATCTATAAGTAACACTTCTTATTCCTATTTCATTAAACTTTACTTACTTATTTTTATATCATGAACATAAACGATAGCCCAAAGGTCAGAAAGGTCATGAGCAAGTCAATTTGATAAAACAATCTTTTCCTTATTCTGTATATACCTTCAGATTACAAATTCCACTATAGACTTCTCTCATACATATCCCCAGTTGTTTATTTTATATTTTCTTCAACAGGGTCGTCTCAAGGAGGATAATGAAGGTCAAAAATACTGTTTTCCCCATTTACTTTTTTTTTTTATTTTTTTACTTTTTTTTTTCATATTCTTGCTCTCCTCCCATGCATGCTAGCAGTATACCATAGTTCTGTGATTATCAGGAATACCCCTTTTTTTTTTTATTGAAGGTCTGGGAATTACAACCCTTTGAGTCAGAGACTCATTTGCAAAGGCTCCATGTCATACATAAACGAGGATAGGTACAGAGTATAACAGAATACAGAATACTGCTCTAATACAGAAATACAGCACTAGGTACAGAGGCAAAGATACGTAATACATACGTATGGCAACACCAAAGGTGTGTATAGTTGAGGCATATATTGGAGACACAGAAACATAAACTGCAATAAAGACTTGGATTTTTTAGCAGAGTTTATCCGCAGTCGCAGTGAGAGTTGGACAAAATGTGGCTCCGCAGCTCAGGTTTAAAAGGTCCTAGCCTGGGGATTGAAACAATAGAATCTGGGACTGAGTTCATCCAGAGTGGGGCCCTGTAGCGAAAGGACCTTTGGCCAGCAGAGGTCTTTACAAAAGGGACATGGAATGCTGTAGTGTCAGAAAGTCTAGTGGCGCGGGCCGGCAGACTCTTTTGGAGGAGCTGGAGACAACCAGGGGAGGCTAAACCCAACTGGAATTTTTGGGCCTGTAAGCAGGTCTGGTAGAAAAGTCAACCCTGAAAGTTTAGCCATGCTGACCGTTGGTAGAGGTCACAGGTATGCATGAGCCGATCACAGCCTGTGGCCAACCTGCAGGCTTTGTTTAGGGTGCGTTTAATGCTGGTCAGTGCAGTGTCAGAGGTAGCGCCATAGATGACTATGCCATAGTCTACCAGGGAAAGGATGGAGCTAGAAATGGCTAACCTTAGGGCATCAGGTGGGAGACAGGGTCTATGCCTATAAAGGAGGCCGATTCTGATGTTTATTGCAGAGCATGTTGACGCAATATGCTTGTGAAAGGTAAGGGCAGAGTCAAGGGTAATCCCTAGATATCTGAATTTAGTAACTGGCTCCAGCATGGTACCCAACGAGTTTTGTATAGATATTTTGGTCATGCTGTGTTTGTGTTGCAGGTGGCCGAATAGCATAACTTTTGTCTTTTTTGAGTTGAGTACAAGCTTGTGGGAGGTAAACCAAGTTTCTACTTGTGTGAAGGAGCACTGCAAGGATTTTTGGAGCTGGGTAGGGTCAGGGTGCCTACTAAAGATCACAGCATCATCCGCATAGAGGAGAAGGCGCCCAGAGGAGGCCATAGGTAAGGAGTTCAAGTATAGTGAGAAAAGAAGCGGACCCAGGATGGACCCTTGGGGGACACCCAACCAGACGGGAAGGGTAGTAGAGAATGTGTCATTTATCTTCAATTGTTGGGTACAGCCGTGGAGATAGTTGGTGAACCAGCCAGCGGTTTCTTGGGATACGCCAACGGAGAGGAGGGGGTTAATGAGCATACTGTGATTGACGGTATCAAATGCCTTGGAGAGATCAATATAGACTGACCCAGCTAAGTCTCCTTGGTCTAGGGCATCATGGAGAAAGGAGGTGAATTCTAGTAGGGCAGTGGTTGTGCTGTGTCCTTTCCTGAACCCATGTTGTTGCTGGCATAGTAGGTGGTGCGAGTGTAAGCAGTCAATAAGCTGATCAGCTGCTATTTTTTCCAACACTTTTGATTAGGGGAGAAGTATGGAAATGGGCCTATAGTTACTACTTGAGGTACAGTCACCATTTTTATGAATTGGTGTAATCACCGCCCTTTTCCACAGAGATGAGAACTGCCCTAAGCACAGGGACATATTGATAATTGCTGTGAGGGGAGTTAGGACTGCGTCAAGGGTCAAGGAGAGCAGTTATGCATCTAGGGAGTCACTGCTTTACCTAGTCTTACCTAGTGACCTGGCAAGGTATGAGCAGGCAGCACTAGGGGAGACTGTTTTGAAGTGAAAAGGTGGAGCACTGGGGGGTGGCGGGAATTGTCCAGCATCTACAGTAAAAAATTCAGGGGGGAGAACAGTACTGAGGTCAGAGAAAGATATATTGAAAGCATTTGCTATTTTGTAGGGGTCTTGGGTAGAGACATCGATGATAAGCATGGTAGGGGGAAGGGAGGCAGACTTGCCACTGAGTTCCTCTATATTTTCCCAGAACCTTTTCTGATTTCCCTAGTTGGCAGTAAGGTTGGCCTGATAATAAGCAGCCTTTGCCTGTCAGATAGCCCAGGTGCATGAGTTTCAGGCAGCCTGGTACAATTGTCGGTCAGAAAGGCGACCTGACTGAAGGGCACAGTGCCACAGGTCATCACGGGCCTTCATTTGGTCGAGCAAGGACAGAGTCACCCAGGGGGAGGATTTAGTTTTTTCAATCCGTTTTACAAAGGGGGCAAAAATGTCACAGGCAGTTTGGAAGGAACTTATGAAGAAGGACAGGGCGGCATCAACTGACAACTGGTGATCAAGTGGAGACCAGTCGAGGTTTCGGAGATAGTTTCGGAAATGTATCAAAGTCCCTTTTTTAAGTTGACGATACCTGGAGATCCTGGGGGCCGGGGCTTCCAGCTGTTTGTCCAGAGACAAGTTACAGGGGAGTGATCACTGAGTGAGTCCAAGAGGACCTGGACATCCTGTATGTGCTCGAGATGATTCGTGAGTATGAGATCAAGGAGGGAACTAGGGCCTAGGTTTTTGTTTACTCTAGTAGGGGTAAGGACCATTTGGGACAGATTTTGGGCAGCAGTTGCATCCCTGAGGGAGGCTGACTGGGGAGTAAGGCAGTTTGTGTTGAAATCACCAAGTGCTACGACTTCCGAGTGTTTTGGGAGTTGGGCGATAGTGTTTAGAATGGATGGGAAAGCATTCCTTTGCTTGCATGGGGGTATGTATACTGACATTAGATAGAGATATTTACCTGATTTCATTATATGAAACTGGTTTAGGGTAAATGCAAAAAATAAAAATTACGTACCTACTGTAATTCTTGATCTTCTCTTGTATCTTCACCATTCATTACTGCTGGGTGTAAGCCAGAGGTGCGCACCTGTATGGGAGCTTTCTTTTTTTTTTTTTGGGGGTCGGCGCCAGTGGCGCTGCGACGGCCAACAATTGTGTGGCGCGACATGCTATTGCTAGGCACTGCAGACTCCTCCTCCATCATAACAGTTCTGTTCCACCAGAGAGAATGAAACCGGGGGGGGATACAGAAAATCAAGGTGAGGCAAGAGAGCTGAAGGATAGGAAAAGGAAAGGATATAAACTGAAAAAGAAAGAAGCCGACCAGAGGACGAGGGATTGTACTTTTTACCCTAAGAGGCCATAGGGCCCCAACCCTTGGGCAGCACCACAGGAAAGGGAGAAATAAGGAGAGAAGGAGAAGAGAGAGAAAGATACAGTATACGTAGGGGAAGAAGGTCTCGGCCATGCTGAGTCAGAAGACTACTGGCTTATTTTAGCCACAAAAACCTGAAAGTACGAAGACACAGGTGCAAGGATCCCTTCAACTTCAGGGACCACAGGATGGAGGTCCAGAACAAGACAATTTGAAATGGTCTTGGAGCATATAAAACATGGCGGAGTCAGCCTCCCCCTTCTCACCCCTAGACCCACATCTGGGATGAAAGTCCTGGGACACTGTCCTCTACAGCTTAATACCTGACAGCTTAGTCAGGGAGGGGGAACCCCTTAATAGAAGATGACTCTGTCCAGAATGACCTCTAAAGAACAGGGAACGTGAGAAAGACAGAGGGGGAGGAAAAGCCCTATGGGTTCTCCCACGAGATGCACTGACGCAGTCCCTACTTCAAGAAGAGAAAAACAAAACAGAAAATCCGTGTCAGGTAAAGAAGCAACCATTGTGCACCCCCACTGAGAATCCCAGGGAGTTCACTCCGAGGCCAGGGTAAAGAACCTACTTGCCACCCTCCTAGGATGGGCGCTCTGTGACTTTTTAGAGAAGGAAACAGAGGGCCCTGAGGTACCAGGATGACTCTGCCCCCAGCTGGCCTTGAAGAGGGGGAAGGCGAGCAGGGTGGAGACGGAGCCCAAGAGCTGAGGCCCAAGAGGGGAAGGTGGGCGGGAATCTGTAATGAATGGTGAAGATACAAGAGAACACTAAGAATTACGATAGGTTCGTAATTTTCATATCTCCCCTTGTCAGTCTTCACCATTCATTACTGCTGGGTGAGTACCAAGCCCCCCAAGGGGCCCCGGCAGTGCCCTGAAGGAACAGATTCCCTCAGCCTTCTGCAGGTAAGGTGCAGGAGGGGCAAGGCCCCATAGCCCTACTAGACCGTACACGTCCTAAGGCTGGTCAGACTGAGGAGGTGTCCCACGTGGACGGGGGGAAGGAAGACGCCCCTGTAAGTTCCTCCTCGCCCTGTGGGAGAAATGCTGGGTCCCCCGAAAAGTGGAGGGAATCACCCTACACCAGGCAACGGTGACAACCTGGATAGATGAAGCCATGCCGTCCGCCTGATGCAGACTGCTGTCCCTGCCAGTCTGGAGGCCACCTCATTGGTATAATAAGATGTCCTTGTTTGGTGCCTTGCAAGCTCCAGACCTTGTGCAGAGAGGGCAATGGCTTGACTAGATTCCTCCGAATTAGGCAGAAATGCTAGCACCTGTGATAACATTGACCACAGGTGCCTGTTGTAGGCAGCGTGGTGAGCTGATATAAAGCAGCACACGAACTGAAGGAAAAACTCTCCTTCCCCATCAGTCGAACTCGGCGGAGTCCGGATCCAGTGGTCGGTCATGCGCCAGGTATTAAAGCCCGGAAGGAGTATCTAAGGCCACCAGCCCTGAAGGCGGGTGAGGCAGAGAACCAAGAGACTCCTGAGGAGCACAATACCTCCTCCTGCAGTCCACTGGGGCTGGGGATGAGGCGGCTGGTGACTGACAGGTGCAGACTGACGCTTCCTGGAAGGGAATAGCCAGGATGGTACCACTAGGTGGTGTGCACTAAACTCGCTCAGGAAGGGGCACATCTTGGTATTTTGTCTTACCATGTGGGATATATGGAGTTCCTGTACCAACCTCGAGAGGAACCACTGATATTCAGTGAAATCAGCATCGGATGAAAGATGGACTGAACGGTCCTCTTCCTTGGAAGAGGATGCTGAGGAACTCGGGTGCTCAGAGTCCTCCTCCGCCGGAGGAGACAGGCGAAACACCTGCCCATCCATGGCTCTAACACACCTGGGGAAGGCCCCCGCAGTGGCCCTGAACACCTCCCAGGCTAAAGGCCCCGTAGGACCCACATGGCCCGGGAGAAGTGGAGGTGACTGCAGAGAAGAGCACCTAACTGAAAATGCCTGGCCTCTGCCAGGGCTCTGAGACCTCGCTGAAGATCCTCTAGCTCGGGGGGATCTGGGGGTCGACCTAGTCAGCGTATGCTCTATATGTGAAAACATATCCTCTGGAACCCTGAGGTGAAATCTCCTGCAGCGCACCGCTGCATGATCCAGAAGGGCAACCCTCAGTGCCGCCCACTAAGGGCACCTCCGAGGACTCTAAGGAGGAGAAGTGGGGCTCTGCATTGTGACTACTCCCTACCCCCCGTAGGGAAGTGGAGGAGGGCCCCCGTGCTTCACCCCAGCCCCTCAACCCCTCGGACTTCGAGGCCACCCTCTTCCTTGACCCCAGTGCTAGGGGGACCTCTAATCCTGCAGGCCCCCCCAAGGGAGGCTGCAGAAGAAGTAGTCTCCATCCCAACTGAAGGGGCCAAAGCAGCACCAGACATGGCAGCTGCCCTGGCCCCGAAAGTCAAGACCGCCACACCATGTCCTCAGAGACCGCTATCCACCATGGCGCCCCTGATGACGGTGTCGGCAAGAGGGCTCCCGGAGAGACCAGAGACTCCAGAAAGCATGGGAGGCGAACACTGGGCCGCCTGGTGCTGTGTCCAGGGGGCTCCCTGACTCCAGGGAGTCAGGACATCAGTCTGGATCAACCAGCGAGTCGTGCTCCTTCAAAGAAGAGGAGACCACGCATGCCACCAGCCCCAGAACCGACGGCGCCACCGCAGGACATGGCACTGGCTATGGTGCCACCACAAGCAGCGCCAGGATCCGAAACAGTGCCGGAAGGTGGCGCTGAGGGTCCACTGGTGACGGGCCCAGTGACCATGGGCCACAACACCGGGGGAGCCTGCACCTCCGAGGAGGTGACTGCCATGGTGGTGCTCCCCACCCAGCTCAGCACGGAACCAAAGCATTTGTCTGGCACCCATGAAGAAACCTCCTCGGCAAGGCTGGAATCAAGGAGATTCCCTCCTCACAGACGTACAGACCGGGAGGGGACCGAGGCAGGGTCAAGAGATCTTGCCATGGTATTCCTAGAACGACACCGTCCTCTGAAAGTTGGCAGGGCTCTGCCAACTTTAAACATGTGGATTTCTAGAATGCAGCGGTCCATGGACAAACATATGTCGCAGTTGTCCATATTGTGGTTGGGATTCAAGCGCGCAGACAAAAGTCATGTTGGTCCATCACGGAAAAATGCCGGCCACAGGGGCACCGACGCATGGGGGCAGAGCCAGCTTTGGATTTTCTCTTAGTCCCTGAACCAGACATGACGCTAAAAGAATCCAACAAAACTCACAGGAAAATACCCCGTACCATTGGCAATAATAATAAAAGGAATGGTCTTACCGGCATCCAACGATGTTGGGTGAATCAGAACTGGGACGGAGAAGCAGGAAACTGTGTTGAAATATGGAAACAGGCCCGATGACGCAGCAAGCACTGAACTTCATGCAGCAGGTGCGACCTCGATGGCGGGTGAAACAGAACTGGGATGGAGGAGTCTGCGGCGCCTAATGGCCAACCCTCGTGCGCCATGCAATGTGTTGTCCTCGTAGGTGGCACCATCGACGCAGACTCCTCCCCCCCAAAAAAAAGCTCTCATATAAGTGTGCGCCTCTGGCTTATACCCAGCAGTAATGAATGGTGAAGACTGACAAGGGAAGATCAGATATGAATCTGGCAAGCATGCTTCACGATAGGTCTGTTTATGTCTTAAAACTGTTAAAATCACAGATCCATATAGAGAAGGGGCCCTACTCCAAGAAGGGTAAAGGGAATTTAAACAAAGGAACTGAAATTCTATGATTATTTCCTAAAGACCACAACATTATTCTTAATTTAATCTGCTAGCAGGGTCCTGGTCTTGTATGTGGACTAGTCACAACATCTTCTTGATATGATGTATCACATTAAATGATAGTGTGCCAAGCTATGCAGTCATAAGGCCAAATCTAATATCTGTTGCCTTGAATCTATCTATATAACATGCTTCTCTAAGAAGCAGTTGTGTTCTGTAATCTCCCCCTCTGCTACTATGTGCCACTTTCTCTAGGCCAAAAAACCTTAAATAAGGTAATTTATGTCTCTGTTCAATAAAATGTCTTGCTACTGGAGATGTAACATCTTCTCTCCGTATGTTTGAT
Source organism: Neoceratodus forsteri (assembly GCA_016271365.2). Lineage (NCBI taxonomy): Eukaryota > Metazoa > Chordata > Ceratodontiformes > Ceratodontidae > Neoceratodus > Neoceratodus forsteri. The sequence goes on along the minus strand of CM057450.1, from coordinate 1,269,972,903 downwards.
TTATGTTCTCCCACTCTAGTCTTCATCATTCTTTCTGTCATACCTATGTATACTTTGTCACAAGCACGTTTCAACATGTATACTACTCCCATGCTTTGACAATTTATAAATTGACCTATTTCAATATCCTCGTCACGTGCTATGTTCCTCATCTTTTTAATTCTATATGTATTATTACGGTGAACACAATGTCCACATTGATAATACCCCTTCAAATCAAATGTTGTGGTTTCCTTTCGTCTGGTACTTTATGTTCAGTGTGGACAAGTCTGTCTCTTATAGTTCTGTTTCTTTTGGCAACCATCATCGGACCATCATGAAATATGTGTAGTCCCATATTGGTAGCCCTCAGTACATCCAAGTGTTTTTGTACTATTTTCCTGATAGACAAAAATGAATCATAATACTGTGTGGCTAATAGCACTTCCCCCTTTGTCTCATCTGTTGTTCTGTTTATATTTCATTTCAATAAGGTACTTCTTTCTTTAATATTTGTTTTCTCTGCTGCTTGTGACAGTACTTTCATATCATAGCCTCTTTCCTGAAACCTGTCTATCATGTCTCTTGATGACCTTTCACATTCTTCATCTGAACAGTTTCTCTTAACCCTTAATAACTGTCCATAGGGAATAGAGTTTATCAGATTTTTCAGATGAAAACTGTCTGCTCTTAGGATTGCATTCGTACCTGTTGGCTTTCAATAAAGTTTTGTTGCTATTCTGTTTCCTTCCTTATATATCATTAGGTCCAAAAATGGAATCTCAGTGACACTAAAGTTTAAAAACTAATTTCAGGTGATCTGTTTGTTCATTTAAATACTTAAGAAATTTTTCAAGATTTTCCTCACTATGCATCCACAACACTATTATATCGTCTATAAATCTTTTCCAGACAAGTACACTGTCCAGATATGGGTCATATTCATTAAATACAAATTTTTCTTCAAAAGAGTCCATATATAGATGATAGCGTATCAGGGTGTCATGCTAGAGCCCATTGCTGTTCTCGGACTCTGCAAGAAATACTCTTTTTCAAATTTAAAATAATTCTGTGTTAAAACTATTTCTGCCCTCTTAAACAATAATTTGATGGTTTCGTTTCTCATCTCTTCTAGCATATTTTTTAACGCCTTGCAGCCTTGTCTATGGGGTATGAAAGTGTATAAACTTTCAGAATGCATGTCACTAGTAAACAGTTTTCATTGTCAAAATGTGTCATATTTAAAGATTCCACAATATTAATAACACCAGTAGAATCTTTGATATAAGCTCTGGTACTGTCTACAAGAGGTCTTATGTGATGATCAACAAAGACAGACAGAGGTTCCAGGACAGAGCTGATGCCAGATATGATTGGTCTGCCAGGAGGGTTCATTAAATCTTTGTGAATTTTTGGCAATGTGTAAAACAGTGGTATAGATGGTGTACCTCTATACAATGCACCTTGTTCCCATTCTGTGATTTCATTTTTGTCAGATGCTAATGTTAATGTCTTAACTAGGTCCTGAATTTGTTTAATAGGGTCAGATTCTAGTTTTAAATAGTTTTTTTTATCACCTAATAATGCTGTACAAATCTTCCTATATCGTGTATAGTTCATGACCACTACAGCCCTTCCTTTTTCTGCATTTTTTATAGTGATAGCGCTGTCATTTTCTAATACTCTTAAAGCACCGTATTGCTGTGCTGTCAAATTAAATCTCATTCTTCTGTCCAATTCCATTCTTTTTGCAATAGTTTCTCTATGTCCCTTGTAACTAGGGTCATATAAGTCTCATTGTGATGTGGAATCCCAGGTGGTGTGAATGTTGATTTTACCTGCAATTTTTGTCCCAATGCTAGCCTCTTATTTTTCTAAACTATATACACAGTTTCTTTCTCAGGTTATGATTCAAAAATAATATTTTAGTCTAATTTTTCTAAAAAAAAAAAGGCGATTTAAGTCAAGTTTTAATTCAAACTCATTCACTGGGCTATGTGGGCAGTAAGACCTTTAAACAGCACAGATATTTCAAGTTCTGTTAGTTGTCTCTTTGAAATATTATAAACTAATTGGTCGTCGTAGACATGTGGAGAACTATTAGTACTAAGCATTATGTAGGTAGGTGTAAGAGATACCATACAGACTTATAAAAAGTCTTGTAAACCTATACAGATAAACCTTTGAAATAACAGGAATTTAATGTGTATAAAAATCTTTTATTACTTATAGAAAATTCTTAAAGGGACATCTTACTAGTTGATGTATAGTACAAGTCAAGAAAGAAAGAGAATACTTAAAGTAAGAACAGTAAACTTACATTAATGAATTATAGAACAAAGCCATATTTCTTTTGGAGAATAAGTGTAAAGAAACACATTTATTTTATGTTTTTTGTTTACTTTTTTTAAAACTTTATGTTTATTCCTTTGTAAAAACAAATATACAGTCAATACACCTTCATTCAACATTGCAGATATATAGAACTATGAGGGCGCCACTCCTCTTAATACACTCGATAGGTTTGTTCAATGAAAATAAGATAGGTCCTGAGAGGGGATAGCTATTATTTTATAAACATTTGTTAATAATCCTACTGCTGTACTAGAGTCTATGAGCTGCATGGTTTGACAAAAGAAATATCAAGTCCACAGTATTACTGTCTAGAGTCCTTCCCTAACGTAGGGGAAATAACCACAATTCCTAAGTAAATACACTAACTAGTGTTGAAAAACCTCAAGAGCTCATTACCGGACAGAATACTCCTCACATACTCAACCCAGAAATAAAGCTATAAGCATTAATGGGCGCTTAAACTAAATAAAGAGAACACTTTCCATATAAATCTGTAGAACCTCTAGGCTTATACAAATTAGTTAGGGCATTGATGAGGTAGGTAGAATAAAATATACTGTGAAACCCAAGTCCCAGTGTTCAAGTCCAGACCAGCTGAGACCTAATATAGCAAAATTAACAATCTGTATTTGGGTCATATAAAATTAGCTTTGATAATAATAAGAAAAAAACCCTATTCCCTTTACCACTATTGTCCAAAGACTTTTCAAAGAGCAGCCAAGTCCCTCAAGAAACGTCTTCTTCTGACGAAGGATCATCTTCCTTAGTTCTCTCCTACGAGAAAGAGCACTTTTTGGCACCATTTAAGAGCCCCCGACGATTCAGAGAAAAGGAAACTCTTGCTGCGGTGCACGATTCTCAATCGTGCCGGGAAGATTAGGCTATGTGGTATTCTTGCTTCATGCAGCATCGCCCTTACACCGTCAAACCACGTCCTCCTCTGTCTGGTCGCATACGATAGATTGGGAAAGAGTCATAGTTGGTTTCCCTCATGGAGAACTTTCTTCCACCTTGCCAAGGCCCTTAGGATGTCCCATGAACCCACTTCGTCTAGAATCATCACCATGGTACGTGGGGCCTCCAGATTGTCCTGACGTCCATGAAAAGCAACTTTGCAGGCCTTCTGTAGTTTCTGTACTATTGGGGTCGCCTCGGCTCCCAGTTGCTGTGTAATCCATTCGTACAAAAACAGGATTAAGTGATCCCCTTCACATCTTTCAGCTAGCCCCAGTATTCTAACATTGTGGGTTCTCGACTGGCTTTCTAACATTTCCAGCCAAGAGCGAAGATACGTGTTTTCTTTGATTACTGAGGCAACGGCCCCCATAGCAGCATCGGCCATTTTAGTGGCTGACGCCGATGCTACGGTAACTGATTCGAAAGTAGATTCCACAGAGGTGAGCCACGTAGTAAGAGAGTAAAATTTATTAGACAGTCCCACTACCGAAGTGATGAGATGATTAATTTTTTCTCCCAAGGACTGAAGAGTCTCTTCTCCAGTTCCTGCCTCGTGGTTGGGTTCTCGGCCCAGTGCTGTTCGCAAGGTAGAAGCTCCTAGAGCCGTCTCCGATCTAGCTCCTTCACCAGATCGCAAGGATTACCCATCTTGTTCCCTGATGTTTCCGCTGCAATTCTGTGTGAAATCTGTCAGGTTCTTAGAGGGAGAACTGCACAAATAAGTGATTTGTTTTATCATAGTTAACAGAGCTCTAAGGATCAGCGACCATATTGCTCGAGCTCCACAGCACCCCCCCTTTGTTTAGATACTTAACAGAATTTCAGAATGAAATTAATAGTGTCATTGTGTGAGTATGCGATAAGCTCCAGTAATTTAATATAAAAACTAAAAAAAAAAAAAATGATATTATAAAAAATGTTTTTAATTTTGTATATACTTGCCTAAAGAGTGAAAATTCAGTGCATCACTGAGGATGGATTTGATCCGAAACATATGGTATGTTACTGATTTGATCTACATTTATTTAAAAAATAAAATACACATTTTGAATTTTGCAATGCTGGGGTTAGTGGGCTCATGTTATTCCAATCTGTTTCTGGATGACTGCTATTGACATGATTGGATTTGGGCTACTCCTGTACTAATTTAAACATTTTTGTGTCTTGAACCGAGGTTGGCTGAGCTGGAACCACTTTGAGTATGTACAGAACAGCTCTCATATCTAGAGCATTTATATGCTGGGTGCTCTCCACTTTGGTCCATACACCCTGCGTCTCACAGGGCCCTAAATGTGCCCCCCCAGCCCAGCCCCGAGGCATCTGTTAAAATCTGACGAAGGGAAGGAACCCCCTTCAGCAGGTTGCTGGGTTCCATCCGCCACTTGAGAACCTTGCTTACTGGAAAGGTTACTAGAACGTTCTGTTCCAGATCATCTGTGAGTTAATCCCACTGGACTCTCAAGATCCACTGAGGGATCTGCATAGGGAGCCAGGTCAAAGATACTGTAACTGTGGCCACTGCCATGAGGCCCAGAAGCCGAAGAAACATTCTGGCTCTGACATATCAGCTATAAACTACTTCAGCCTGTGCCTTCAGATGCTTGGCCCTGTACAGAGGCAGAAATGCTGAGTCCACGGCTGTATCCAAGACAGCCCATATATACTGCAGATGCTGGCAAAGTCAGAATAGATTTTGGCACACTTACAGTGATCCCCAGAGCATCAAACAGTTGGTTAGTTCGAGCTAGTGTGTGTGAGAGTTGCTCCCTGAAGTGAGCTTTCAGAAGCCAGTCATCCACGTAAGAAAATACATAAAGGTCTTCCCTGTGAAGGACTGCTGCCACCACAGCCAAGCATTTGGTAAAGACCCATTGCACAGATGACAAGCCAAAGGACAATACTCTGAACTGGAAGTGTTCCCCCATGAAAAAGGAACCTTAAACATTTCTTGTGAGGTTTTCGGATTTTGATTTGAAGGTAGGCATCCTTCACGTTGAGGGAACAGATCCAATCCCCTACCTGTAGTAGTGGTAACAAGTCCAGCAGAGTCACCATCCTGAACTTTTTGTATTCTATGAAAATGTTCAGGTCCCTGAGATCCAAAATAGGCCTTAGATCCCCTGTCCATTTTGGAACTAGGAAGTACCGAGAACAGAACTCCGTGTTTCTCTGTTCAAGGGGTATAAGTTCTGTTGCTCTTTTCTGGAGCAAGGTGTTAATTTCCTCCAGAAGCAGGAGCATGTGCTCTCAAGGATAATGTGTAGGCAGTGGTGGATGGTCTGGAGGTAGCTCTAGAAGCTCCATGCACGTCCTTGTGCTATTATTTCCAGGATCCACGCATCTGAGGTCAGCTCCTTCCATTGGTCCAGGCGGAGGGAGTGACGCCCACCAACAACAACCATGGAGGCAATGGTGGCTGGGGTGTGTGAAAGGAGTCAGGCTGAGCCAGTTGCAGCTCCTGCCACACTGCCACCTCTAGGGCTTTTGAATGGGCACCTGGAGTGGCTGCTGGTGTAGGCAGGGCTCCTGCTGCTTTACCCTTGCTCGACTGTCTAGTGGAGGTATGGTATCTTACACTAGCTGGACAAAAAGGCATCCCCTGTCTGCTCCTTGGATGGTTGTGGTATAGGGAATGGACTGATTTGAGGGTTCTGCCTAAGGCCAGCAAATTGGAGAGTATATCTTGCAAATCTGCACAAAATAATTTCTATCTGTGAAAGGGACATTTAGAATTGACTGCTTGACGTAATTTTCAAAGCCAGCCTCCCTTAGCCAGAAACACCTTCTCAAACATACTCCTGTGGCAGCTGCCCTAACAGAAGCATCCTTAATGTCACAGACTATATGTAGGAGGTGTTTGCCTACGTCAGCCCCAGCTGTTACAGATTTTAAGGAGCTCTTGCTTTGATGCACCTTCTGGAACAGCCTGGGCAGCTACTTTACCTTTCCTCCAGAGTGTGTTCTGGTATTTTACCATAAGGACCTGGTAGTTTGCAATTCTCAGACCTAAAGAGAAACTGAAAAAGACCCTGTCCCATCTGTTACGCAAAAAGAGTTAAAATCTAAGGGTCTGTTCTGTCTTCTCCTTTTCTCCCGTCTGTCTGGTTTGCCAACCAGATGTTCTTGTGAGACCTAGGAACTGATCACTCCAACGGTCTTGCGATTCTCCACCTCTCTGCCTTTGCTTGCTGTTTCTGTCTTTTCTTTCCCCCTTGCGTATTTGTGTTTATAAAAATATGTCAATTTTTGTGTGAAACTGTATGTGATACTGGGATCCCTTAGTTTGAAACTGTATATAGTTATACTGTTGAAATGAATGCAAAAAGCTACTTGAAATTTAGGGGGTTAACACTGACATGCAGCACAAACTCTTGCAGAGTTCTCAACAAGAGGCCAGTTCTGGGACATTAGGTTCTATTTTGTTGCACCTGCAAGGAAAGAAACTTACTAACTTCTGGTCTCTTAACAAGCTCAGGAGGCAGAAATAAGAGCAACAATGCTTCTGCTAGGGTGAGCGACTGAGAAACTGAAAAGTACAGTTACATAAGAACTTACCGTAACAGTAGATCTTCAAGACGAGCTCTTGCAGCAAGTAATACCATTAGAACTAAGGCTCCCAGCCCTTAGGACCCCATGTAAAAATTTTCTAGTAGCAGTCTGTGGTGGGGGACCGCCCCTGACGTCGGCTCCACCCAACGTCAGACGTGGTATAAAGGGGCGGTCCCCCCAGCGCTACCTCAGTTCTCCCGCTGGAGCCCCAGCAGAAAACACAGATTGAGAACTGAGGAGGATCGCCCATCCCCAAAGAGAAGATGTAATATTTGTCCCCAGGGGCAGGTGGGTTGGAAAGCCACCTGCTGCAAGAGTTCCTCTCGAAGATCTACTGTTACGGTAAGTTCTTACATAACTATACTATCTCACTTCGAGGGGGAGCTCTTGCAGCAGGTAATACCATTAGAACTAAGTCCCAAGCAATGCCCAAAGAGAGACCCAGGTCAAAAGGGTGGAGGACAATAAAAAACTGAGGGAATTTAGTAGAGAAGTCCCTGAAGGACTGCTAGGCCAAAGCCTGCTCTCCTTCCGGAAGCACTGTCCAGACTGTAGTGCCTCACAAAGGTATGCACTGAGCTCCAAGTAGCAGCCGCACAGAGGTCCACTGCAGACACATTTAGAAGGGAAACGAAAGATGTCGCTACCCCTCTGGTGGAGTGACCCCTCACCGGTCCCAGTAGGGGTTTGTTGTGGTGCTGGTAGCAAAAGGTGATGCAGTGCACAAGCCAGAGCCACTTAGATAGGGTTTACTTTGTGACCGGTGCTCCAAGTTTCCCGTGGGCAAAGAAGACAAACAACTGGTGTGTCTGTCTGGCGGAACTAGTCCTAACCATATAGTAACGCAAAATTCTGTGAACATCCAGAGTATGTAACAATGCCTCCCTGTTGTTTGAGTACTCTGGGTAATAAACTGGTAGTTGGATGTCCCAGTTCAACGTGAACTCAGACACTACCTTTGGCAAAAACTTTAGGTTTGTACGCAGGGCTACTCTGTCCCTGTGAAAAACAATATAAGACTCTTTATACATCAGAGCCTGCAGCTCGGAAATCCTCAGGGCTGAAGTAATGGCAACTAAAAATAGTGCCTTCCAGGAAAGAAGGTGGAGCTCACAGCTTGCAGCTGGTTCAAAAGGTGGCAAAGTGAGCTTTTCTAAAATGAACAGGAGATCCAAGGATGGTACCGGGTCTCTCCTGGGGGGTTTCATATGCAAGATACCTCTCAGAAAGGTCTTGCAGATGTCCAGCTGTGCCGGAGTCTTCCCATTTATTGGTGCATGGTAAACTGACAGAGCACAGAGATGCACCTTAATGGACGAGTGACTAAGACCCAAGCCCGACAGGTGGAGGAAGAAGGCTGTTGGTTAACTAGGATCTGCAGCTTATCCATTAGGTAGGGAAATGGGCAGACTAGGTGGGCCAAGTGGTCCTTATCTGCCGTCAAATTCTATGTTTCTATGTGGAGAAGATATTCCAGCACAGATTCCACCAGACAACCGAGGGGATCCAGAGAATGTGGAACCACCTATAAGCAGACACGCTTCCATTTCATGGAGTATGCCGCCCTGGTAGAGGGTTTTCTCACTGCCACGAGCACCTCTGCCACTCTAAGAGATATTCCAAACCTATCCCTAGTTAAGTCCGCAGGAGCCAAGCGTGCAGGTGCAAGGACTGGCGGTTTGGACGGACTAACGTACCTTGCTCTTGGGACAGCAAGTGAGTGGTGAGGGGCAAGGGAACTGGCGGTTCCAATGCCGGCTGTTGCAACAGCAGGAACCAAATCTGTTGAGGCCAGAATGGTGCTACCAGTATCATCCTGGCCTCTTCTGTCTGCAACTTGAGCAGGACCCTCTGAAGAAGAGGGAAGGGAGGGAAAGCATACAGAGACCTCCCCGTCTAAGAGAGGGACAATGCGTCTCACCAGAAAACACCAAGCCCTGGCTCTAGTGAGCAGAAACTGGGCAGTTTAGCGTTGTGTGGGGAATGCGAAGAGGTCCAGCTCTAACTGACCCCACCTTTCGAATAGGTCGTCTACGACTGCTTGCTGTAGTTCTCACTCATGGCTCTGAGATCAAGAGCAACTTAAGCTGTCTGCGAGGACGTCGAGGATGCCTGGAACATGGACTGCTGGGATGTCCAGCTTGTGATCCACCACCAGGACCAAGCTCTCATCGCCTCTCTGCACAGGGAATACAAGTGTGTACCCCTTGCTTGTTGAGATGGAAGACTACCAGGGTGTTGTCTGACTGGACCAGTAAAGATCCGGGGAAGGAGTACACCTTGGAAAGCTTCAAGGGCGTACAGAACAGCTCTCATCTCCAAAATGTTTATGTGAAGAGTTTGTTCTGTTGAATTCCAGGAGCCCCTTGTCTGATGTTAAGCAAGATGTGCTCCCCATCCTAGTGTTGATGCGTCGGTGATGAGAGTCTGCAGTGGACTGGGTCGCTGAAAGGGAACCCCTATGCTCAGATAAGCTGGGGTGAGCCACCAGGTCATGGACTGTCGGACCATGCTGGAGATTTGAATGGCCTCTTCCAGCTCGTCCGTACCTTGATCCCACTGAACCCTGAGGTGCCACTGCAGGATCCTCATGTTCAGCCTGGAGAGTGGCACTGTCACAAAAGCTGCTGGCATGTGACCCAACGGTTGTAGAACCACTCTTGCTGGGACCAAGTCCGAGATCTGTACCTTGCGAGTGACTTCTCTTAGCCTTGCTGCTGTCTGTGGGCAGAAAAGTTCTCCTGTGGACTATGTCCAGGACTGCTCCAATGTATTGCAGCCTTTGAGCTGGCCATGGTTGTGACTTGGGCAGGTTTAGGGTGATGCCCAGAGTCTGGAATAGTCTGAAAGTCTCCTCCAAGGTCCTTTTCAATTGGATTTCTGTTGGTGCAGTAAGACGCTTATCGACCAGGTAGGAGTATACAAAGTGACCCCTTCTTCTGAGGGCCACTGCTAGGCACTTGGTAAAAACCCTTGGTGCTGAGGATAGGCCCGAATGGCAGCGCCTTGAACGGGTAGTGTCCTCCTTGGAAGGTGAAGCGTAAGTACTTCCCGTGGGATGGCAGGATCTTGATGTACATGTAGGCAGCCTGCATGTCTAGTGAGCAAAGCCAGTCTCCTTGATGGAGCATTGGTAACAGGCTTGCCAGTGTCACCATTCTGAACCGTTTGTATTTGATAACGGTGTTCAGCTGACGGAGGTCTCATCATTTTCGGGGCAAGGAAGAAATGGGAATAAAATCCCTTTCTCTTTTCGGCAAAAGGAACCTCCTGTATGGCTCTTTTGACCAGTAAAGCCTGTATCTCTGCACTCAGGAATAGTGCATGGGAGAATGGGCAGCAGGAGGGGACTGGTGGGTTGTCCGGTGGAAACTGGGTGAATTCTAGGGACTATCCCCCTTCTACTATCTGGAGGACCCTTTGGTCCGATGTTATACTGGACCATCTGGATAGGTAGAGGGAGTGCCTCCCTCCTACCGCCTCCCCCTGCACAGGCTGTGGGGGGGAGGGTCAGTAGAAAGACATGCTGTTTTGGGGGGTGTAGGCAGGGGAGGTTTTGGCACCTTGGGGTTTTTGGGGCCCTTGGCGCCTGAAGGGACAGGATGGCCTTTTCTTCTGAAGCCTCCCATATTTTGTGTCTGGTGCCGTTCTTGCTGTCCCTGATTTTTCAGAAAGAGTCGGCGGTGTGTGGATTGTGGTTCCGACCAGTAAATTCTGTAGACTTCAGACACAGCTTTACCAGAGTGCTGAAGCCCAGTGACCAGTTTTTCGGTCTCCTGACCAAACAGGACTGGTCCTTGGAAAAGGAGCATCCAGGATAGCATCCTGAAGATCATGTCAGAAGCCCAAATCTCTTAGCCAAGCATGTCTCCACATGTAAATGCTGGAGGCTGTTGCTCATGCTGCTGTATTTGCGGAGTCACAAGAACTCCTGAGGACATACTTATTCACGTCCATGCCAGACTGAATCACAGCAAGGAGTTCCACCTTACCCTCCAAATCTGGCTGTGCTTTGGCCAGGTCCATTGCCTTTGCCCACAGAGATTTTTGGTAAGTGACCATGTGGGCCAGGAAGTTGAGTGACCTGATGGTGCAAGCTGCCAAAGAGTACACCTTGTGCCCCATCCGGTCCAATTTCTTCGATTCTGGGTCCAGTGGCTTGTCACTCATGTGGCGTGGTTGTTGTACCCTGCCATGGGCAGCTGTCAGGACCATCGAGTCTGCCTTTGGATGTTGTCCGAGAAAAGGCTCCCCTTTTAGGGTTTGTACAGTCTATCGGCCTTACGAGGAACTGTGGTCGTAGTGGCCGGATGTCTCCAGGTGGATTTGGTAACATCCTGGAATGGCTCCACCAAAGGGAGGGATTACCAATGGTTTGGGATCTGTGGCTCCTAAGAATCTGGCCAGTCTGTGCCTTTGTGGGTCTTAATTCCTTGGTGTCCCATTGGTAAAGTGCTTGAATATGGAGCATAATGTCCAAAAAGGACAGATCATCCGGGGGTGACCTCGGTGAGCACTTCGGGTTTGGAGATGGAATGGGGAGCTTGTCTTCTGAAGAATAGTCAGAAGACGAGTCCCCTGCATCATCCCCTGAAGTTGATGGTGGACATCCACTGGATGAGGGGACAGACAATGGATGCCTCTTGCGGCCATCTGACCTGGGCATCCGTCTGTCCTCTGTGTCATGCAGTCGGTCCTTCGGTGGTAAAAACTGCTCAGGAGTGAGATCTCTGGATGGTGGCCATACTGTGGATGGATCCCTGGGTCTATGGAGAAGAGATTCCCCCTTGACATTCCACCACGTATGAAAAAATGCTCCCACCTCCGCTAGTGGAATGACTGGTGGTGGGGGCATCTGATTTGAAGCACCGGAGGGCCAGGGCATCTGATCTGAAGGAGGAGGTGTCCGGTCCTCAGGAATTTTGTCCACGGGTATGTCAGGCATCAGGTCTTCGGTGTCTGGCAGCCTGACGTCTGGCTCTTTAGATGAAGGCTGTTGGGCATCTGGTACCTCCGTGTCAGAGGAATCGGTCACCAGGGTTGACAGCCAGTCCTTAGGGGCCAACAGCCTTTCTTTTGCTGGAGATGCCTCTTTGTCCGACGTCGAGTCAGAATGCCCTGTTGTCTGTGAGGCAGACGACTCAAGTGTTTGGGTGAGGGAGGCGTCCGGTACCTGACGTCCTCCCGGTGTTTCCATGATTTGACCTTTCTCTTGTGCTTGTCAGACGTTTCAGAAGGCTTATGGGTGGTGGGCACCGTTGATCTGCCCAAAGCCAATGCCTGTCCCTCATGAGTCAACACATTTATGGGGTCAGTGGGCCAAGGGGATCTGAGTGGTTCGCTGTCCTGTGGAGGAAGACTCCCTACCTTTCGCCAGAGTGGAGACGGTCAACTTCCTCTGAGCATCCCCAGCAGCAGCTTTGGTACCTAGGGGGGACCGATTCCAACCTCCCGCCAGAGGTGGAAGTAGTAGACGTCAGGTGAGGTGAATTCGGGCGGGACTCCGATCTGGCCATCTCCTTCTCTGAGTGGTGATGTTTCCCTCCCAATTGCTTCTCCTTGGGGGGGGGATCCCTGGTGGAAGAGGACAAACTGTGTCCTGATGGGGGCTACTTGCTGCTCAAGAAGGTAGTGCCTTAAGGCACTGGCGTGGCAAATCCTGGTCTTGTTGTTAAACTTTGTGCAGTGCAGGCAATCATCTGGCCGGTGGTCTGGGCCTAGGCAGATCAGGCAGGCAGAATGGGCGTCTTTTGCCAGGATTTGGTTCTTGCATGCACGCTGCAATTTTCGCTGCTGAAGACATTAAACTGTGATGGAAAAAGGTGTCGAAGAAACGGATATTTTTCGATAAAAAATACTGAGCGATGCACAGGAAAAAAGGCAGTCGACTGCAACTATGGTATCCGTAGATCCGATGTTCACTGGTCGACGGTGGGAAAAGAACTGAGGTAACGCTGGGGGACCACCCCTTTATACCACGTCTGATGTCGGGCGGCGCAGACATCGGAGGAGGTACCCTGCCACAGACTGCTAGCTAGAACATTTTTCCGTGGGGTCCTAATGCCTGCCGGCCTTAGTCCTAATAGTATTAGCTGCTGCAAAAGCTCCCCCATGAAGTGAGATCTTTTAAAGATTCCCTCAGATGAAGGACTCTGTTTTCTCTGTTTGTACTGCCTTTGTAAATAGTTATACTGAATCACTTTTATTTTTATTTTACTGTCATTGATAATGATAAAACGTTACTTGGGAATTTTATAACTGCTCCTGGTTTTCCTGTGCTTCCTGACCTATGCCTCGACAAAGAGCCGGGTCCTTTTGCCCATCACATCTAGTCTCCTGGATTCTTTGTCAGGAGAAAGAGAACTAAGATGTTTTGGTGCCTTTGATCATCAAAGGGTGCTCTCATCTTTGGTCCATACATGCTGTGTCTGATGGTGCCCTAAATGTGCCCCATAGCCCATCCCTGAGACATCTACTGTGGGCAGCGTTGATGACCACAGAGTCAGCTTCAGTTTGGCCTGCAGAGAAAGGCCTACTTAAGGGGGCATATACATTTTATGTGCCTTTCTGGGTATCGCAGGAACTATGTTACACTTGTGCCAGGCAGCAAAGGCAGCATGTTCCAGGGCAAGGAGCAGAGGTGGCATTACAATGGGGAGAGGGGGTCAGTTAGCTCCAAGAACTCTATTAGGTTCTTCTTGGTCATGTCCTGCTCCTCCAAATCAAATCCTATGGCAGCTTGAAGTTGCTGCATCGTGGTTATAAAGGAGGGGTCCTCAGAAAGGGACCTAGGGCTGTAAACCACAGAGTCCTTGCTGTAGGTGAAAACTCTGGAACTAGCTCTCTCACAGGGATTTTCCACATAATCTTCAACCTCCTCCTCATCATCCTGTACCATGAGGTCAGTACTGTATTCCACATCGTTGTCAGTCTGGTCAACAGGACAGAGAGAGCACACTGGCGAAGCTGTCGGCGCTCTAGAGGGTATAGCCATGGTAGGTGTCGGTACGGGGGGTTTGAACGATGGGCCCCATCGATGGACCTCCTGGTGTAGGAAGGGAAGGCAAAAGCCATTTAAGGATGTTCATAAAGAACAAGAGGACATACACATCGGAGCCCATGTATTTGATGTGAGCTTATGTTTGTGTGACACAGACATTTTTTCCCCAGGATTTCAAGAATTCAGATCCCAAGGAATGCGCTGGCAACACAGTGGAGCTCAGTTGCTGGAGGTTCTTCTCCTTTCAGGCTACCTTCTGCTTTAACAGGTGATTTCCTAAAATGCCTTTTCTGCACCACTGTGTGACTGTATTGAATTCCTTGAAGTCTGACATGCCTGAACGTTGTGGTTAGGAAGCACACACAGATGTCGTGAGAGCCTCCAGAATATATTTTCTCGCCCCACACTCAATAACAGAACAGCTTTGACAGCTCTTTAGTAAGCATACACACCATCAACGATCATCTGAGAAAGTGACAGCATGACTATGGTGAGAAATATAAAAAAGCAGCCACTGTAACAGCATTGTTGCCATGCATGGTCCAACAAGAATGGTCGATGGTGGGAAAAGAACGGAGAAGGAAAGGGGCCGCCCACTTTAATATGGGACAGCCAATGTCTAACGTCGAGGTGGGTGGTCCCTGGTGGACTGCTTGTAAAAAGTTTCCTTGTGGTCCTAGTGCCTGGAGGCTTATAGTTCCATAGGTATGGCCTGATGAAAGAGGTATCCTCGATGAAGATAGTACAGTTATGTAAGAACTTACCATAACAGTAGATCTTTGAGAGAGGCTCTTGCAGTAGGTATTCACATATAGGACTGACCCACCAGGTATCAGGACTGCACAGAAAAATTTCTAGCCAGCAGGCTAGAGGAAAGAGTCAGAAACCTCAATCTGTACATGCTGGAGCAAAACAGGGAGAGAGGTGACATGACAGAAACATTCAAATACCTCATGGGCATGAACAAGGTGAAAGGGGACAACATATTCTAGTTTAAAAGTAGTGCCAGAACAATGACATGACATGAGACTGATGGGTGGCCACATAAGAGGAAATGTCAGGGAGTTCTTTTTTAAGGAGAGGACGGCAGATGCATGGAATAGCCTACCCCAGGAAGTGGTGGCCACCCATACAGTGACAAGCTTCAAACATGCATGGGACAGGAATAAAAGAATATTAGAAATAGGAAGAAAAAGCTAAAGTCAATGACCAGATAGGGTCACTGGCCACTTCATCAGGCAACATAAATGGGCAGACGGGGTGGGCCTGCAGGCCCTGATCTGCCAACAGTAAGAAAGCAGCTTCTTCACAGCCCAAACCCAGAACAAGGGGTGAAGACCAATGAAGAGAAAGAGTGATCCCAGGGGATGGAGGGTAAGTGCATGTGACAGGGTTGAGTACCGCCCTGTCCCAGTTATGGAGAAAGAGTTAAATGCAAGGATCTGTTCTATTATGAGATCTAGGACTTGATCACCCCGACAAACTTGCAATTCTCTGCCTCTCTATCCTTAATTGCTGTTCTGTCCTTTCTTCCCCCTTGCATATCTGCTGGTATGAAAATATATGTGAATCATTATGTGGAAATGTTAACTGATACTGGGATCCCTTTGCTTAGAAATGTATATAGTTTTACTGTTGAAATGTATATAATTATACTGTTGAAATAATTGTAAAAAGCTATTTGGAACTCAAAGGGTTAATCTGAGAAGCTAGTTTGCAAGCTCTCTGAGAAGCTGTAAGCAAGAGGTCAGTTGTGGGTCACAATGGTCTTTTTGCTGCACTTGTGATATGATAGAAGGCATTCTTAGGATGGCAGAGAAAGAGGAGATACTGTTGATGGGAAACCTGAATATGCCAGATGTTAACTTGAGCACATACTGTATGCTGCAGACACATCCAAGAGCAGGGCCATTCTCGATGCCCTACAGGTGGCATGCCTCAAGACAGCTAGTTTTGGAACCCATTCGTGAGGGAGCAATCTTAGACCTCGTACTCTCAGATGGGGACAGTGAGAGGATCTCAGATCTAGAAGTCGGTAGCCATCTGGGAACAAGTGACCATCAAACAGTGTGGTTCACGATAAACTCAGCTACAGAGTTAAGCCATACAAAAGTGAGGGTACTGGACTTCAGGAGGGCTGACTTTGGCAAGATGGGAGAGTGCCTTAGAAAAGCACTTGCAAACAGGCTAGAAGTAGGGGTGGAACAACAATGGGGAAACATCAAATCTGCCATCACAGAGGCAACAAGCCTTTGTGTGAAGTAAATAAACTAATCAAAATGAAAGAAAAAGCCACTATGGTTCTCAAAAGAGGTGGCCGGGATGGTCAGGAAGAAAAATATAGCATTCAGGAAGTATAAGGAAACACAGTAGGAGCAGGACAGAGAGCTGTACCAGTTAAGGCAGAAGGAAGCAGGGAGGGAAGACAGAACAGCAAAGGCCCAAACTGAGGAAAAGATAGCCAACTCGATTAAGAAGGGGGATAAAACCTTTCATGGGTACATCAGGGAGCGTAGAAAGACAAAGGGAGGGATAGTGAGGCTGAACAGAATGGACGGTGGGTGGGAAGAGAGAGACAATAAAAAAGCAGGGATACTGAACGAATATTTCTGCTCAGTATTCACAAAAGAGGAGGATGAGGGGGAGGTGCCTAATCCAAGTAATAGAAGCACTCTGGATAGGGGGGTTGATCCCAGTCCTTTCACAGAGGAAGGTAGTAACAACAACAAAAATGGAAAGGGAACCGGGGGTAATCATATCAGATGACCTTAAGGTTTGCAAGCAGTGTGAGAAGGCAGTAGGGAGGGCTGAGGGGATACCGGGATGTACAGGGAAAGGCATCACCAGCAGAAAATAGGAAGTTGTTATCCCTCTGTACAGACAGTTGGTGAGACCCCATCTGGAGTACTGCGTCCAGTTCTGGAGACCCCATCTCCGCAAGGACATAGACAGGACAAAGGCAGTCCAGGGGAGGTCAACTAAAATGGTGCAGGGCTTTCAAGAGAAGCCATACAAGGAGAGACTAAAAGAGCTTAATATGTATACCCTTGAAGAAAGGAGGGAGAGGGGGGACATGATAGAAACTTTTAAGTATCTCAGTGGAATCAACAAAGTCCAAGAGGGTAGCATCTTTCAGAAAAAGAGATGTGCAAGAACAGTGGGACACAATTTGAAGATGAGGGGGGCGGGCGGTTTGGGGCAATGTAAGGAAGTATTTTTTCATAGAGATGGTGGTGGACGCATGGAACCGCCTTCTTGAGGAAGTTGTGAGGTCTAGAACTGTGGGAGAATTCAAGAATACATTAGACGGACATGAGGCAAATTTTTGTGGGGGGTAGAAAGAAAGAGGCTGTAGGTTAACTAGGATCTGCAGCTTATCTTGGAGGTAGGGAAATGGGCAGGCTAGGTAGGCCAAGCGGTCCTTATCTGCCATCAAAGTCTATGTTTCTACGTTTCTTTTGAAACCTACAAGAATACTATGTGAGAAGCATGCTGTTTTCTTCATGAGTGGGGGTTGCAAAGAAACAGTTGCAATTTATTACAAGGGAGAGACGCAGAGACTGAGACAGACTGTGATGGCAGTTTTGATGTTTCCCCATTGTTGCTCCACCCCTCCTTCTAGCCTGTTTGCTAGTGCTTTTCTAAGGCACTCTCCCAACTTGCCAAAGTCAGCCCTCCTGAAGTCCAGTACTCTCACTTTAGTATGGCTTGACTCTGTAGCTGAGTTTAACGTGAACCACACTGTTTGATGGTCACTTGTTCCCAGATGGCAACCCACTTCTCGATCTGAGATCCTCTCACTGTCCCCATTTGAGAGTACGAGGTCTAAGATTGCTCCATCCCGAGTGGGTTCCAAAACTAGCTGTCTGAGGCACGCCACCTGTAGGGCATCGAGAATGGCCCTGCTCTTGGATGTGGCTGCAGCAAATGTGCTCCAGTCAACATCTGGCATATTCAGGTCTCCCATCAACAGTATCTCCCCTTTCTCTGCCATCCTAAGAATGCCTTCTATCATATCCTTGTCTATTCCCTCCCCCTGACATGGAGGTCTGTATACAATGCCTGTGCGGATTGTAGTGCCATTTCCAGTCTCTAAGGTGACCCACAGTGCCTCTTCTCCTCCCTGTTTACTCTTTTGTTCAGTTGCTTTTATCCCTTCCCTTACATAGAGAGCTACTCCTCCCCCTCTTCTCCCCTCCCTGTCTCTCCTGTAGGTTATGTACCCTAGTATGTTAACATCCCAGTCATGGTTCTCTGTGTACCATGTTTCTGTGATTGCTACGATATCCAGGCATCCCTCTTCCTTCAAGGCCACCAGTTCAGGGAGCTTGTTGCCCATACTACGGGCATTGGTACTCATTACCCTCCATTTCCTGATGGCCTTACTCCTTTTTGCCCCATCTCTGTCCTTATTGCCATTGTTCCTTTCTTCATTTACCCCTGCCCTTCTCCCTATCGACATCTCTATCTTGGTGTTTACCTCACTTACTACCCTGACTTTTTTGGGGGGGCTAGGATTTCCCTGCTCCTTTCCAGTGCCTCCCCCATTGGCTAGTTTAAATGCTTGCCAATGAAGCATTTAAACTTATCACCTAGGATCCTGGTTCCCCTTCCGGACAGATGCAACCCATCATGCCAGTATAGGCCTGTATCACTCCAGGAGGACCCCCAGTCCTCAATGAAGCCAAATCCCTAGTCCCAGTAGAAAAGTCCAGTCACACAGCACTCCTTCCTTCTGGTGTTCTCTGGCAGAATCTTTCTAGGGCAGTGTTTAAATCTAGCTTCCTTCTAGCTAAGCCGCTCCCCCTACTTAACAGATCTTTCTACATGTAATTAAATTGCACAGCTAACAATCCCATTCAGCCACCTGAGATTTACACCAAGATAACTGCTCAGATAACCATTCACTTCAGCTAACTCAGACAAACACTAACTTTATTTTTGTTTGATTTTTTTGCCCTAAATTGAAGATCCCAGTAGAAGAGTTCCACTTCTTTAGTCCCAGTAGAGAAGTACAGTCACACAGCACTCCTTCCTCCTTATGTTCTTTGGCAAGTCCAGACTGTAATGCCTCACTAAAGTGTGCACTGAACTCCAATTAGCGGCCGCACATAGGTCGGCTGATGAAACATTCTGAAGGGAAGCGAAGCGAAGGATATCGCTATCCCTCTGGTGGAGTGACCCCTAACTGGTCCAAGCAGAGGTTTGTTGTGGTGCTGGTAGCAGAAAGTGATGCAATGCATAAACCACTTAAGAGTTTGTTTTGCGATTGGTGCCCCATGTTTCCTGCGGTCAAAAGAGACAAACAACTGGTCTATCTTTCTGGTGAAACTGGTCCTGGCCAAATGGTAACACAAAATTCTACGTACATCTAGAGTATGCAACAATGTCTCCCCTTTGTTCAAGTACTCTGGGTAATAAACTGGTAGTTGGATGTCCTGGTTCAGCGTGAACTTGCACACTACCTTTGGTAGGAACTTAGTGTTTGTATGCAGGGCTACCCTGTCCCTGTGAAAAATAAGATAAGGCTCTCTACACATCAGAGCCTGCAGCTGGGAAATCCTCTGGGCTGAGGTAACGGCAACTAAAAAATAACACCTTCCAAGAGAGAAGGCGGAGCTTGCAACTTGCGGCTGGTTCAAAGGGTGGCAAGGTGAGCTTTTCTAAAACAAACAGGAGATCCCAAGGCGCCACTGGGTCTCTCCTGGGGGGTTTAATATGCAAGAAGCCTCTTAAAAAGGTCTTGCAGATGTCCAGTTGTGCCAGAGTCTTCCCATTCATTGGTGCATGGTAAGTTGACAGAGCGCAGAGATGCACCTTAATGGACGAATAACTGAGACCCAAGTCCGACAGGTGGAGAAGATACTCCAGCACAGATTCCACTGAGCAACTGAGTGGATCCAGAGAACGGGAACTCGCCCACAAGCAGAGGAGCTTCCATTTCATGGCGTATGTAGCCCTGGTAGAGGGTTTTCTCACTGCCACAAGCACCTCTGCCACTCTGAGGGATACTCCAAATATATCCCTAGCCAAGTCCGCAGGAGCCAAGCATGCAGATGCAGGGACCGGAGGGCCGGATGGACCAACCTCCCTTGCTCCTGGGACAGCAAGTGAGTGGAGCGGGGCAATAGAACTGATGGTTCTGATGCCAGCTGTTGCAGCAGCGGGAACCAAATCGGTTGAAGCCAGAAGAGCACTACCAGTATCATCCTGGCTTCTTCTTCCTGCAGCTTGAGCAGGACCCTTTAAAGAAGAAGGAAGGCATACAGAAACCTCCCAGTCCAAGAGAGAGACAATGCATCTCACCAGAAAACACCAGGCCCTGGATCTAGCCAGCAGAAATCAGGCAGTTTGGCATTGTGTGGGGACGCAAAGAGGTCCAGCTTTGGCTGACCCCACCTTTCGAAAAGGTCATCTATGACTTCTTGATGTAGTTCCCACTCATGGTTCTGAGACCAAAAGTGACTTAGGCTGTCTGCGAGGACGTTGTGAATCCCTGGAACATGGACTGCAGTAATATCTAGGTTGTGATACACTGCCCAAGACCATACTCTCATTGCCTCTCTGCATAGGGGATACAAATGTGTACCCCCTTGCTTGTTGAGATGGAAGACTACTGGGGTATTGTCCGACTGGACCAGCAGAGGTCCAGAAAGGAGCACCCCTTGCAAGGCTTGAAGGGTGTACAGTACGGCTCTCAACTCCAAAATGTTTATGTGGAGAGCTCGTTCCGTTGAGTTCCAGAAAACCCTCGTCTGATGAGAAGCAAGATATGCTCCCCATCCCAGTCTCAATTCATCGATAGTAAGGGTCTGCTGTGGGCTGGACCATGGAAGGGAACCCCTAAGCTCAAGTGGGCTGTGGTGAGCCACCAGGTCATGGATTGTCAGACCACAACGGAGATTCGAATGGGCTCCTCTAGCTCGTCCATACCTTGATCCCATTGAACACTGAGGTGCCACTGCAGGATCCTCATGTTCAGATGCGAGACTGGAACTGTGACTATGGCTGCGGCCATGTGACCAAGCAATTGTAGAACCAACCTCGCTGGAACCAAGTATGAGTCCTGTACCCTGCTAGCGACTTCCCTTAGCCTTGGTGCCCTGTCTGCAGGCAGAAAGGCTTTCCCCTTGGACTGTGTCCAGGACTGCTCCTATGTATTGTAGTCTTCAAGCTGGCCATGGTTGTGACTTGGGAGCAAGTTTAGGGTAATGCCCAGAGTCTGGAATAGACAATGTCTCCTCCAAGGTTCTGCTCAATTGGAGCGGTAAGAAGCCAATCGTCCAGGTAAGGGTATACAAAGTGACCCCCTCTTCTGACAGCTGCTGCTACCACTGCTAGGCACTTGGTAAAAAAACATGGTGCTGAGGATAGGCCGAATGGTAGCACCCTGAACTGGCAGTGTCCTTCTTGGAAGGTAAAGCGGAGGTACTTCCTGTGAGATGGCAGGATCCTGATGTGCATGTAGGCATTCTGCATGTCTAGAGAGCAAAGCCAATCTCCTTGGTGGAGCATTGGTAACCGGCTTGCCAAAGTCACCATTCTGAACCATCTGTATTCTACAAACGTGTTCAGCTGACTCAGACCCAGAGTGGGACGGAGGTCTCCCATCTTATTTGGGACCAGGAAGAAATGGGAATAGAATCCCTTGCCCCGTTGAGCAAAAGGGACCTCCTGCATGGCTTTTTTGTCCAGTAAGGCCTGTATCTCTGCCCTCAGGAGGAGTGCATGGGAGAGTGAGCAGTGGGAGGGGACTGGTGGGTTGTCCGGTGGAATCTGAGTGAACTCTAGGGAGTATCCTATTTCCACTACCTGGAGGACCCATTGGTCTGATGTTATACTTGACCATCCGGATAGGCAGAGGGAGAGTCTCCCCCCTACCGCCTCCCCCTGCACTACCTGCGGTGGGGGGAGGTCAGTAGGGAGTCATGCTGTGTTGGAGGGTGTAGGCAGGGGAGGTCTAGACGCCTTGGGATTTTTGAGGCCCTGGGCGCCTGAAGGGACAGCCCTCTCTTGTGTTGTGTCTGGCATTTTCCTTGCTGTCCCTGATTTTTCCGAAAGGGACAGTGACGTGTGGATTGTGGCTCTGACCTGTACGTCTTGTGGACTTCAGATACTGCTTTGCCCGAATCTTGAAGTCCAGTAATCAGTTTCTCAGTGTCCTGGCCGAACAGGACTGGTCCCTGAAAAGAAGCATCCAGGGCAGCATCCTGAAGATCCTGCTGGAAGCCAAAAACTCAGCCAAGCATGCCACCGCATGCAAATGCCGGTGGCCACTGCTCTCTCTGCTGTATCTGCGGAGCCATAAGAATTCCTTAAGACATGTTTGTCCACGTCCATGCCAGACTGAATGACAGCAAGAAGTTCCGCCTTACCCTCTGAATCTGGCTGGGCTTTGGCCAGGTCCATTGCCTTTGTCCACAAGGACTTCTGGTATGTAACCATATGGACAAGGAAGTTCAATGACTTAACAGTGCAAGTTGCCGAGGAGCACACCTTGCATCCCATCTGGTCCAACTTTTTGGATTCAGGGTCCGGTGGCTGGGCACTCACGTGGCGTGGTTGCTGTGCCCTGCCATGGGCAGCTGTCGGGACCACAGTGTCTGCCTTCGGGTGTTCACCCAGAAAAGGCTTCCCTTTTGGTGTCTTATAAAGCCTATCGGCTTTGCATGGTACTGCGGTCATAGTGGCCGGATGTCTCCATGTGGACCTGGTCACATCCTGAAAAGGCTCCACCAGTGGGGGGATGACCAATTATTTAGGGTCAGTGGCCCCCCAAAATTTAGCCAATCTGTGCCTTTCTGGGTTCAATTTCTTCATGTCTCACTGGTATAACCCCTGAATATGCCGCATAATGTCCAGAAAGGACGGGTCATCCGGGGGTGACCTTGGCGAGTCCCTCGGATTAGGAAATGGAATGGGTAGCTCGTCCTTGGAGGAGTAGTTCAAAGACGAGACCCCTGCATCATCCCCTGAAGATGACGGCGGGCGTCCACTAGAGGAGGGGATGGATGACGGGTGTCTTTTACGGGTGCCCGACCCAGGCATCCGATTGTCTTCTTTGTCTGACAGCTGAAACTCCTTCGTCGGCGGCCATACTGGGGATGGATCCCTACGTCTGGGGATAAGATCCCCTTTAATGGTATTCCAACATGCATTAAAGAGTGCTCCCACCTCAGCTAGTGGAACGACTGATGGTGGGGGCATCTGGTTCAAAGTGCCAGAGGGCCCAGGCGCCTGATCCGGGGGCACTGACATCCGGTTCTCGGGCACCTTATCAGTAGGTATTTCTGGTGTCAGAGCTGCGGTGTCTGATGGTCTGGAGTCTGGTTCCTTTGGAGGAGGCTGCTGGGTGTCCGGTATCCCTGTGTCTGGGGAATCGGTCGCTGGGGCTGACGGCTGATCCTTCGGGGCCAATGGCCAGTCTGTTGGGGCAGACGGCTGTTCTTTGGCCGGTGACGCCTGCTCCTTCTCCGATGCAGAGTTGGAGTGTCAGGTGACCTGTCTTCCTTCGGTACCAGACGACCTCCTGGCGTTTCGTGGATTCGTCCGGTTTCTCATGCTTCTCAGATGACCCTCAATGCTTGCAGGTACTGGACTCGGTAGATCTGCCTGAAGCCAACGCCTGTCCCTCACTGGTCGACCCATGTTTGTGGGGTCAGTGGGCCAAGGGGACCTGGGTAGATGGCAGACCCTGGGAAGAAGACTCCCAACCTTTTGCGTGTGTTGAGATGGTCGACTTCTTGTGGGTCTCCCCGAAGCTGCCTTGGTACCTGGGGGGACAGACTCCGACCTCCCGCTGGAGGTGGAGGTAGTAGACACCCAGTGAGGGGACTTTGAGTGGGACTCCGATTTGGCTCTCTCCTTCTCCCGGTGGTGGTGTTTCCCTTCCGTTCTCCTCTCCTTGTGGGGGGGGGGGGTGGAGACTCCCAGGCTGAGGAGGACAAACTGTGTCCCGATGGGGCCTTCTGCATGGCGGCTACTTGTTGCTCGAGTAGGTAGGCCTTCTAAGTGTTGGTGCAGCGAATCCTGGTTTTATTGTTGACCTTCTGGCAATGCGGGCAATCGTCAGGCCGCTGGTCTGGGCCTAGGCAGTTCAAGCAGGAAGAGTGGCTGTCCTTCGCCGGGATCTGTTTCCCACACGCTTAGATTTTCACCGCTGTGTCGATGAAGACATGCACAAACTGATGAAAACTGTTGAAGAAAAATACTATTTTATAGAAAAAACAGCACGATGTGCGAGAAAAAGGCAGTCAACTACGACTATAGCATTCATGGATCCAATGTTAGCGTGTCGACAGTGGGAAAAGAACTGAGGTGGCGCCGGGGGAACCGGCCCCTTTATACCACGTCTAATGTCGAGGTGGAGACGACATCGGGAGCAGACCCCCGCCACAGACTGCTAGCTAGAAGATTTTTCTGTGGGCTTCTAATGCCTGGCGGCTTTAGTCCTAATGGTATTACCTGCTATAAGAGCTCCCCCTCGAAGTGAGATAGAACAGTTACATGCTTACCGTAACAGTAGATCTTTGAGAGAATTTCTTCTCTTAGTCCACACCTCTGGAACTATACCCACATCAGTGCAAGACCTACACAGAAACTTTTGCTAGTCAGTGGACCCTCAAGACGATGTCACGCTTCAGTGTCTACATAAACATAGGCAGCCCATCTCTCCTCAGTTCACAGACAGAGAATGTACTCAGAGGCACTGCAGAAAATCATCATGAAAATTCCCAAGTCAGAATTGGATGCCCTATTCCCCTACAGCTGATAAAACAGGGGAGGACGGACGGATGGCATGGCCTAAGTGAAGAAATTCTTTAGAAGATCTACTGGTACAGTAAGTAAGTAACTGTTCTATCCTCTTCAGAGATATCTATTTCCTTAGGCCACACCTTTGGAATGAGTCTCAAGCAATCTCAAAATCTATCTGGGAGGTTGGTGCAGTCTGTTTATGATGGTAATCTCCGCAAGACAGGAAAGCCGAAGCCTGCATGGCTAAGAGAAACAATGTCCAGATTGTAATGTTTATTGAAGGTGTGGACAGTGCTCTAGGTGGATGCAGCACAAATGTCAGCCGCAGAGATATTTCTGAAGCAAGAGACAGATATGGCCATGGCCCTTGTGGAAGCACCACGAACCGAAGCTCCTTACTGTACTTCCTATAACAGAACACAATACAACGTGCCAGACATTTGGACAAGCACTGTTTCAAAACAGGTATGCCGTCTTGCTCAGGGGTGAACAAAAAGCTGCCAGGACTTTCTGCAGTCCTTGGTGTGTGCCACATAGTATTTCAGAATTCTATGTACATCCTAAGTGTGGAGCAATGCTTCACTTCGACTGGCGTTCTCTGGATAAGAAATTGGAACGTGGATGGTTTGGTTTAATGTGAACTCAGACACCACCTTTGGCAAAAATTTAGGATCAGTACATTTAGACACCCTGTCTTTATGGCAAATCAAATAAGTAGGCTCATACGTTAGAGCCTATAGCTCAAAAGAAGCCAACGTAAGTTTCTCAGGCACATAATTTTGGTCCCACAGGGGGAACGGATTGCAAACGGGAGGTTTCATATGCAGAAAGCCTCTCAAAAAGGTACGGGGGACCTCCAGTTGGACTACCATATGCCCATCAACAGCGGCATGGAAAGCTGATGTAGTTGCCAGATGCATATTCAGTGAGAGATACTGCAGACCAGAGTCTGACACTGACAGCAAGTACTCCAACACCATATTGATCGGACAGGTGAATGGGTCCATATTCTTGGAAGTGGCCCACAAAGTGAAACGCTTCCACTTCAGCAAGTATGTATGTCTGGTGGGAGACATTCTCGCCAGAAACAGCACATCAGCAACTTTAGGTGACACCCCAAATCGTACTATGGCTATGTCTTCAGGAGCCACGCATGCAGATGCAGGGACTTGAGGTCCGAATGGACCACAGTCCCCTTGCCCTGTGACAACAGGCCTCTGCACAGAGGTAAGGGTGCGGGAGGTTCCACTGTCAGTTGCTGCAGCAGCGGATACCATATTTGTTGAGCCCACAGAGTTGCAATGAAAATGAGGGTTGTGCCTTCCATCAGGGGCGTGTCTTGTCAGAAAACTCCAGGCCCTGGAGCAAGGAAGCAGAAATGTGGCAGTTTTGCGTTTTGTGGGGATGCAGAAAGGGCCAAACTCTGGACGACGCCACCTTGCAAAAACGTCATCTACTACAGAGGTCAGCAGTTCCATTTCCTGTAACTTGGACTGTGACCTGCTTAGCTGATCTGCTAAGATGTCTTGGACTCCTGAGAAATGCACAGCGGAGAGCTCTAGGCCATGTTCTTGCACCCAGTACCACACTCTCACTGCTTATCAACAAAGGGGTGAGGAGTGAGTCCCTCCTTGTTCATTTATATAATGCATAACACTGACGTCGTCTGTCTGGACCAGCAGATGGCCTGCGGTCAGATGCTCCTGTAAAGTCTGGAGACTGTATAGAATCGCCCTCATCTCCAGGACATTTACGTGAAATTTGGCTTCCACCTTGGTCCAAGACTCTTGGGTCTGATAAGGACCCAGGTGTGCTCCCCAACTGGATCCTGATGCATTCAAGATGAGAATCTGAGTAGAAACTGGGATTATGAATGGAACGCCACTCAAGAGGTTGTCACTGTCCATCCACCACATCAGTGTTTTGTGCAAGTGGGATGTGACGAGAACCTGATGGACCACGTCATCCGTCAGCCGGTCTCATTGCACTTTCAGTGTCCATGGTGGTATCCGCATATGTAAGCATGCCACTGGCACTGTCGCAAAGGCTGCTGCCACGAGTCCCAGCAGGCACAGGAATGTCCTGGCTGATATGTACCAACTGCTGTATATCAGCTGTGCTTGAGCCATTCCGCCCGGTGGAAAGGCAGAAATGCTTATCCCATTTCTGTAACCAGGACTGTCCCTATATTCTGCAGCCTCTGGTAAGGGGTCAGTACTGACTTTGGCATATTCACTGTAAACCCCCAGGTCTTTGAACAACTGCCTTGTGCGAGACAGGGTATGTTCGAGCCGATTCCTAGAGCTGGCTTTCAACAGCCAATCATCCAGGTATGTGAAGACAGGGTTCGCCACACTCTGGGAATATAGGGCAGTGGCAGTGGTGATCGGGGCCAAGGGTGCTTAATTCTGTGTACTCCTATATGTACTGTGCATGTGCATAAGTTGCTTTTAGTAAGGTATAGAGCACTTGTATCAAACCAGGGTTAGAAATACAATAAGAATGGTGGTAAAAGACCATTTGGAGGATTTTGTTAAAAAATATACGGTGTGACAAAAAAATATAGAATGGTGGTAGAAAAATATAGGGAGGTGGCCCACCGCACTAAAACAATGAATGGGGAACACTGGAAGAGGGATCAGGCATCAGGAGCCTATCCAACGGTGGGATCGAGACAGGCGAGGGGGTTAAATCCGGAAGAGCCCCCGACGACAGGTCTGCTGGTGAGGTAGGCGTCTTGAGGATGTCCAACATCAGGGGCTCAGGGAAATCAGGCCCAAAGACGTCGGGTAAGGTTAGTGATTCCCTAGAGGGAGAACCCTGGAGGGAAGAAGGGAACCTGCAAGCTCGCTCTGCCGGGCGTCGGAGACCACAAGGGAGTCCAACGGGAGAGCAGTCATCACATGGTCGTTAGGTAAGCCAGCTACTGACTTAGAGGTGACGGTCTGGCGAGCGTCGGAGGAGCCAACGGTCGACTTAAAGACCATGGCCAGGCTGACAGAAGCTGGTAAGCTAGTCAGGCTGATCAGCCTGGGCCGGGGGCCTGGCAGCAGAGCCGGAGGGCAGCTTATTGGCCGAGCTAAGAGCAGGAACCGGAACTGTTTCCTCCGAAGAGGAGACCCCCCCCCCGACTGCCCACTGACCTCAGCAGGTGGGGGGGGGAAGGTGTCCGGTCCGCCGGAGCAGATGAAGGCCCAGAAGGTGGGGAACTCACAGGGGTGTAGGCCCCACCCAAGATAACATCAGCTGTCTGGCTGCTTTTCCGCTGAGGAGAACGGCTCTGCTCCCGGTGTTTCTCAGTCTCTTTCTTTTCCGGGGCAGGTGACAACGATCATTCCTTCAGCTCCCGGAGTTCTCTTTCCATCGATATCAGTCATTGCTTCAATAAATGGGCATCGCGGGTCCTCTGGCGATGGGTGCGCATCGCCTGGTTGAAGGTCTGGCATATAGTGCACTCTGTGGTCTTGTGTTTAGGCCCCAGGCAGGGGACGCAGCGGGAGCGGTCGTATCCGTGCGGGATCTGCACGCCGCACTTGGAGCACTTTTTCTTGGGTCAACGAGATGACATGCAATGCTGTTGGAAGAAAAAATTACAGATGTAACTACACAAGAAAATGGCAGGCGACTGAAGCTGTTTCACCGCAAGGTCAAACGATTCAGGTCAACAGCAGGAAAGAACTGGAGAGCGGGCGGGGGACCACCCCCATTTATAGTCACACTGACGTTCGTCACCTGACGCCAGGGGCGGTCCCCGCTGATGACTGCTAGCTACAGTTTTGTTGTGCAGTCCTGATGCCAGGGGGTGCAGTCCTACTTGTGAAGACCTACTGCAAGAACCCTCTCGAAGTAAGATCCTCAGATATTTACGGTGAGGTTTCCCAATTCTGATATGGATGTAAGCATCCTTTATATTCAGGGGAACATATTCAATCTAATGTTTGCAGAAGAGGAAGGAGACCATCCAAAACTTCTTATATTCCATGAAGACGTTTAGGTCCCAGATCTGTCCACTCTGTGACGAGGAAGAACCTGCAGTAAAACGCTTTGTGCTTCTATCTTGGAGGTACAGGTTCTATGGCCCATTTTTAAAGCAGGGTCTGTGCTTCCTCTAGCAACAGGGACATGTGCCCTGGGGGATATGTTGTCACAACTGCTGGGTGATCTGGAGGGTGGTCCAGAAGCTCCAGAGCATGACTCTTCTCTATAAGCTCCAGAATCCATTTGTCTGTAGTCACTGTCCTCCACTGATCCAGGTGGAGGGACAGACAATCCCCGACAACCACTCCTGGAGGTAATGGTGGTTGGGGGCGGGTCTATGAGGAATCTGCTGAGCTTGGGGGGAGGGCAGAGCCACCAGCTCCAGTACCTTTGGGTGCTTCTGAATGGGCACCTGGAGTTGGGATGGGGACTGGCAAGGCCCCTGCAGCACTGCCTCGTGTCCTCCAAAAGCAGACTGGTGAAAAGTACCCCTGCCCCTACCCCTGGGTATGGAACAGGGATTTCACTGACCTCAGTCTTGCCAAATAACTGAAGGTTTCTCAAAGATTCTTCCACATCATGGCCAAACGGTTTCTGTCCCTTAAATGGGACATTGAGAACTGTTTGCTGCACATCAGTGGCAAAACCTGCTACTCTGATCCAAGAGTAGTGCCCAAGACAGATGGCAGAGGCCACTGCCCTGGCACAGGTATTTGAGATATCATATGCTGTGCACATCAAACGTTTACCAACATCACCATCAGCATTAAGACTTTTGATTAACTCCTGTTTAGCAGAACCTGTGTAGCAGCCTTAGCCTTCCTCCATAGGGTATCCTGATATTTTATCATAGGGGCCCGGTAACTGACAATACACAGCCCCAGCAATGCACAGATGCATTTACCTAGGACATCCAACCTCCTGGATTTCTTATCAGGAGGAAGGGAACTCGGGTTTCTAAGTGCCCTGAATTTATCATGGGCAGTTATAATCACCACTGAATCAGTCTCAGGCTGATTAGCATAACAAGATTTCCCAGAGGGGGCAGAATACATTGTGTCCATCTTTCTGGGCACAGCTGGTATGTTGTTTGTCCTGTAGTAGCATCTTCCAAAGCTGGAAACAGAGGAGGAACAATAGCAGAAGAGGAATCTGGCATCTCCAGAAACTTCAGCAGGTTTTACTTAGTAGAATCCTGCTCCTCCAAGTTAAAGCCCATGGCAGCTTGCATTTGCTGCATCATGGCAAAAGATAGGCATCCTCTGGAGGTGATCCGAGCGTATTCACTGTAGAATCCTCACAACAGGAAGAGACTATGGAGCTGGTGCCATGTACAGTGCCTTCAGAAAGTATTCGCCCCTCCCCCGGATTTTGTGATGTTGCAAACTCAAATTAAAATACATTTATATGGGATTTTTTTGTCACGTATCTACACAAATTACTCTATAATGTCAAAGTGGAATAAAACTTCTGGAATTTATTGTACAAGTAATTTAAAACAAAAACCTGAAATGTCTTGATTTGATAAGTATTCACCCCCTTTGCTATGACACTCCAAATTGAGCTCAGGTGCACCAATTTCCTTGTGAGATCACTCTAAAACTTGAATGAAGTCCACCTGTGATCAGTTCAAATGGTTGACATGATTTCAGAGGAAATACACCTGTCTATATAAGGTCCCACTGTTGACAGTGCATGTCAGAGCAGAAACTCTACCATGAAGACCAAGGAGCTGTACGTAGAACTCCGTGATAGAACTGTGAGGAGGCATAGATCTGGGGAGGGGTATAAAAACATTTCTAGGGTGTTGAAAGTTCCCAGGAGCACAGTCAAGTCCATCATTAGCAAATGGAAAGATTACGGAACCACCCAGACTCTTCCTAGAGCAGGTCGTCCTCCCAAACTGAGCAACCGGGCAAGAAGGACCTTGGTCAGGGAAGTGATCAAGAACCCAATGACCACCCTGACAGAACTACAGAGTTCCATGGCTGAGATGGGAGAACCTGTCCAGAGGAAAACAATCTCTGCAGCACTTCACAGATGTAGCCTCTATGGGAGAGTGGCTAGACGGAAGCCACTCCTGAGAAAAGGCCACATAATAGCATGCCTGGAGTTTGCAAGAAGGCACGTGGCAGACTCTGAGACCATGTGGCAAAAGATTCTCTGGTCTGACGAAACAAAAATTGAACTCTTTGGCCTGAATGCAAAGCGCAATGCCTGGCGCAAACCGAACACAGCTCATCACCCATGTAACACCATCCCTACCATGAAGCATGGTGGTGGCAGCATCATGTTATGGGGATGCTTTTCAGTGGCAGGGACTGGGGCACTTGTCAGGACAGAGGGAACAATGAATGGAGCCAAATACAGGCACATCCTTGAGGAGAACCTGCATCAGTCTGCAGTAGACCTTGGACTGGGGCGAAGATTTACGTTCCAACAGGACAACGACCCCAAGCATACAGCCAAAGCAACACTGGAGTGGCTTCAGAACAAGAAGGTGAATGTCTTTGAGTGGCCCAGCCAAAGCCCAGACTTGAATCCCATTAAGCATCTGTGGAAAGACTTAAAGATTGCGGTTCACCGACACTCCCCATCCAACTTGACAGAGCTTGAGCAAATCTGCAAGGAAGAATGGGCAAAAATCCCCAAATCCAGATGTGCAAAGCTGATACAGACATACCCAAGAAGACTCAAAGCTGTAATTGCTCCCAAAGGCGCTTCTACAAAGTTTTGACTCAGGGGTGAATACTTAAGTAAACAAGATATTTCAGTTTTTAATGTTTCATAAATTTTTGTTACACAATATAAATATTTTTGCCCCTTTAAATTGTTGAGTATGCTGTGTGAATCAAGGGGGGGAAATCATTTCAATGCATTAAAATTCTGGTAGTAACACAACAAAATGTGACAAAATCCAAGGGGGGGTGAATACTTTCTGAAGGCACTGTACATATTGGCTATCCTCAGCATATCCTTCCTCCTCCTCCTCTGCATCCTCCTCCATTATAAGGTCAGGATTATATTCACATTTGTCATATCTCTCATTAATGGGAATGACCGCGCTGACAACATCAACAGAGGCTGAGGAGATCTATTTTGCAACTTATTAACCTGCAAGGTCAACAGGGTAATTGTGGGAGCTGCCATCGGCAGGCCTCCTGTAGGAGACAGGCCTGGCAGTAGACACCGTATCATGCCTGATAATGACAATGTGTCAACGCCACTTTCAGTAGTGGTCCTAATTGCAGTAGTCAGCGGAGGTCAAGTCAACGACTGCAATGTACCAGCTGTAATAGGCCTGGTAGTGCCATTGCAAAACAAATCAGAAAATCCAATACCACCCAGCATACTGGAGACCACATACGATGAATCGTGATATCAAGGCAGTTTATTAAAGGCAAAATGACAATGTGCTGACCTCAAACGTGCATATGAACAAACCGGGAGACTGCAAGCAGGACCCCAAAAACTTCTACAGGTTTCGCTGGGGCGTCTTCAGGAAAAGTCCCAAAGGGTGCGCACCTAGTCAATTTAAAATAACTTAAAGGTACAGACACACATTATAATGGTGCAAATATATAACAAAAGCAGTGCTTAGATTCAGGTGTCTGATCAGTTAATGATCAGTATATACAAAAAAAATCTACATATGTGTGTGTGCGTGCGCGCGCATGGGTGAACACCATACAAATAATATACTTAGAGTCACATCACTGTGTCAGAGACTAAATTTATCAAAATGTATCTAATTAAGATAGCACATTTCAAATCCATGTTTTATTGGCACTAATATAATAATACACGTATGTAGGTACATATATATAAAAAGCAGGCCCAAAATGAAGGGAGAAAAATACACACATATTAAAGAAGGGCAGCTAATACATACACATCTATATCTAACAGAAGATACTAGGAACTACTTCTGTAAGTGGACAGACAAATCAATACCATCACTTAGACCAGGCTCTTTCAGAGCTCCCAGGGTAAAGATCCAAAAGGATTCTTTTTCAGACAAAACTGCTCCAACATCACCACCCCTTGGGCCAATGAAGGCATGGTCTATCCCACAAGCTAAAATGTTGTGAGTTTGTCTGTCTGCAACTTGCAGCAAGTGCATGCTCGTTGCCTATGCCAAGTCAAGACCTTGGTGTCTGGTTGACAGTTTGGGGGGTGGTCAGCACCGCTGCCGGAGCGGATGATGTCATAGTTGGGATCATACCTGTAGTCCACAGCGGCGATCTGGATCTTGCTGGGGTAGCCTTGTCCTGGTGTTTGTAGTTCCCCGATGAGGACTTGTCCCAGGACTCTGATGACCACAATTCAGTTAACAGCGCAGGCGATGCAGATTTGCCTTGCAGATGCTGCTCCACTGCTGCTAAAGCCTTTTGAAGGAGAAATTTCTCCAAAGCCCCCTTCCAGCGTCGCCTGGTAGCAGAATAGAGTCCCCAGCAGATCTCACAAGTTTTCACACTGTGAGAGAGACCTAGGCAGCAGATACACACTTTGTGGGCGTTGCCCTTGTAGATTTTCTCTCTGCACTCGCAATACCAAAAAGGTCTGGACAGTTCTTTCAGCAGCAGACAGGTCGACGAAAATCACTATAGAAGTGATTACACTAAGTATAAAGAATAAAATGAAAACTGCGGCTTTTTGCAGCAGCACTTCCGATGGTGACTCTGACAAGTCTGATTGGTGGCAGAAAAAGAACTGAGGAGAGGAAGATCTGCTCACGTTTATGTAGACGCTGGTGCATGATGCTGTCGTGAGCAGCCCCAGGCTTGCAAAGTTTCTGTGTAGTCCTAGGTAGGGTTGGGACAGGACAACAATGTTAATGATGGTCTATGGGACAAGGGACTGAATTAGCACAGAGAGCAAAGAGTACAGAGTTGTGCTCATAGGTAAGTTCCACTATGTCATGTCAAGAAGAACCTTTCAGTAGCTCCAGTTAACAATGCTTAATTTTAGCAACCTGATGCATTTTAAAACACAAGTGGTTTCTAGTGTTATAACTAGTTAAGACTAGGGGGATAGTGGAAGTAGTGTCAGGACATCTTCAGTTGTAACCACTGTACACCACCTTTGCTGGACTGAGTACTGTTAAAAAGGAAGGAACTTGCTTTGATAAAATCTCCAAGCATTCACATTTCCCAGTGCGCACCATGTCCTTAAGGTAAAACTGAGATAGAGATATAACTAAGGAGGTTGAGGGAAGACTCCAAATCCTCACCACAGTATTTATCATCTAACCTATCCACACTGAAGGAGATATAAGGACAAGTAGAGTGACTGGCCCCAACTGAGTATCAGGATGAGGATTTTTTCGAGGGTGGTGCTTGGCAAGTTGGGTTGTGAAACACCTGGTACCTTAACCGGTGTCAGGTTGCACACCAGACTTGTCAGATCCATGGAAGCACTGGGGTACACGTGGGCAGGGAGACATCAATGGCTTTGTTAGGGATGCTGCTGAACAACTGGGGTCAAAGGCCGTGCTTGATGAGAAGGAATGGGTCCATGGGAACAGTCTTACGTTGGAGTGGCCTACAGCATGGTTTCTCCATGACTTTTTATGGAGCAATGTCATCAACTCCAGGGTCTTAGTCCACCAGTCTTTGAGAGGGGCACACCGACAATGCGCATGGAGTAAAGCCCCCAGAGACTGGCTGCTATGTTTATGCTAGTAACTCCAATGCTTATTCTTGTTTGAGACTGTTTACTTCTAGGAGAAATCAGGGACATACTCAAAGAGCAACTGCTAGGCAAGAATCACTCAAGAATCTATGTGCAATTGAGTCTTTCCCTTTGTTTGCAGTGACTCCTTCAGGGAAAAGAAAAGGGGTCTGCCAAGGGAAAGGGCTACAAGAGTGTACACCAGAATCCTCTCTGTCATCGAGGCACAGGTCAGGAAGCATAGGAAAATTGGAAATTATGTACTTACCTAATTATTGATCTTCTTGGACAGTCTCCATCACTCATTCACATTAGTGGGACAGCGCCGGAGGTGCTAGGACCAAGCGGGAGCCTAAAATTTTCTGAAGGGTTGGCTCCAAGGCAGGACCACGCATGCCCGGCACCACGAGACTAGCTCGCACCCGTGTAAGCTATCTCGGTATCGACCCTCCAACTGCCTCAGTACCTTTTCCACTGAGGAGGTGCAGCGTAACTAATGAGAATAACTCAGCCTGAGTTTCTGGGCCTGAGAGGGCCCAGATGGCCTTTGCAAGAAAGGTCAAAGAACTATGTCTTCACAGTCTGAAACACAGGACCATGAAGACCACGAAAGAAAAGGAGTGAACCCAGGGGATGGTGGGTGGGCATGTGAATGAGTGATGGAGACTGTTCAAGAAGATCAATAATTACGGTAAGTATGTAATTTCCATATCTTCCTGGACTAAGTCTCCATCACTCATTCACACCAGTGGGAGAGTATCGAGCTAAAACCAACAACCCTGAGTAGGGTGGTAGGAGATAGGGTTCACTCAGAAAGGACGGCCAAGGACTGTCCTGCTAATAAAAAGAGCTGTCTTGTAAAGAGCATCTAGAACATAGTGCGTACAAGATAAGCGCTCGAGTTGTAACTCACCACTTTGCAGACGACTGCAATGGGCACAAAATGAAAGTCTGCCAGGAAGCCGCAACCACTCTAGGAGAGTGGTAAGAACCTGGCCTCACAATTTGGTCTAGGACCAAAATTAATAGTGTCAAAGACATATACTAATGTAATGTATAGGGACCTCAGGAACTGAAAGAGTCGGAGGTAAAGTCTACTGGTTCAGGGTAGACTGGAAAGTGCAAATGGAAACCCCCACTGTCAAGTATGGCTGACCTATGAACAATAGGTCCAGGAGCACTTGAACCCCTTACTTGGTGAGCAAAGGGTGTCCAGGTGGGGTTAGCCCATCAAGGAGAATGGTCTCCACTTAGTCACTGGGACCTCCCTGATGGAAGGCCAAGCACGACTTAGAAGCCTCTTGTGGTGGTCTAATAGAACCAGATCCTACCCACTGCATTTTCCAAAAAGGAATCATCCTGCCCATGTGTACAACTGTAGTAGCAGTCTCTGAACTTAGGGAAGAAAGGAAAAGTGTATAGGAGGACATGTCCACTGCAGGGGGAAAAAAAAAAACATTCCGACGGGAAAAAAACGGGCTGGATTTCTAAGGCAAATAGAGGCAGATGTGCATCGAGGAGGGACACAGCAGGACCAAGTTAGCGTTAACCCATTAGTTGAAAGTGACAGAAAGCGGCAGTGACTCAATGCGGTGAGGCACTACCTCTGGCCTCCCTGAAAGGAGTAGGAAAGGATTCTAGTTTGTTTGCTGAAAAACAAACATCACAACTCCGTCACGCACTTGGAGAAGATAGCTTCATGAGCAACTGACATGGAACCAGTGCACAGGAACCGAAGGTGTGAATATTTGAGAAGCTACTTCAGAAAAAAGACGTACTTGGCTTTCGGTCAAGAAGGAGTATATCACCTGTTAAGTTAAAGCAAGCAAGGAAGGAGGAACCTGAGTTCCGACTCGGTGGAAAGTCGCTTCTGTTGCTGCGAGGCTCTGCTCAAGAGAAGAAGATCTGATAAAAAGAAAGGGGAATTAACAGACTGGGCAGTCGCCTAGGTCTAGGAAATGTCTCTGAATGAGAGAAATCTCTCTTAGAGAAAGAGATGACCCATCGGACTCCCCCAGGGGAAGAAGAAGTCAGGTACTATTTACTGTACTCAGGAGAGGAGCGCCTCAGGGGCTGAGGCAGAACCTGATCAGATCAAAAAAAGGGGGTATCGGGTAATTTCGGCTAGGCCCTGTGCTGTGATAAATTTTTTTTTTTTTTTTTATAGTCCAAGCCTAACAAGGCTTTTAGGCTGCTGTTTCGCACGGATTGTCTTGATACAAAATGACAAAGATGTTCTCCATCTGAGTGCAGAAGGAGCCTGAGCGTCCATATTGAAATCACGACCGGACTAATAATCACAGCTGGAGAGATGTTAACCACCTGTGCCGAAGAAGCCACCGAAGGGGCAATATCACAAGGGGGCTATATACCTCTATCAAAGGAGCAGAAGAGCCTGAGCGGCTCCCGACCATTAAATTAAAATGTTCCACAGAGTGCAATTGTCTTGACGACTGAAAAAGTCTAGACGCAAAAGTCTATGGTCCGTAGACGCAGTCCGAAATACTATAGTGGACCCCATTACTGAGGAACTACTGAAAAGATCTTCCATCACGGACTCTGATGATAGAGAGGACATGCTCTTCAGTATATAAAATGAGTCATCCACTGTATTACTGACCAGAAGAACAGGGAAAGACCCATCTAGATGCACTTCTACTCAAGAAGGACCTCTAAGGGAGCCTTACTTGATTTCTCTGGAGAAGTCCACTCAGCCCTGGACAAAGGGTGCCAAACAGGTGCAGTCTTTATCGATCTTACAAAAGCTTTCGACACAGTCCATCATGGCCTACTCACCTCCCTACTTTCTAGCCTAGGCCTGGCCGAAGGTCCTTGTGCTTGGGTAAAAAGTTACCTGTCCAATCGGTCACAGGCTGTAAAATCTTTAATGAACTCTCCGACTTCAAACCAGTTCTCTGGTGTACCACAGGGATCAATTCTTGGACCGCTCCTCTTTAGCCTGTTCCTTAACTCCCTCCCAGATATCTGCCAGGAGAAAATAATCTTATACGCTGATGATGCTGTAATTTCTCTTCCCACAAGGATCCAAACTCCCTACTAAAAAGTCTGCAACTTGCTTTCTAGTGTTGAAAGGTGATTCCTGGATAGTAAACTTGGCTAAACCACAATAAAACAAAAGCCATGCTCTTCTCCAAATCACCAAAACAAAATAGGCACACTCACTCACCATACAAACCTCTGTAGGAATTACACTGGACCAAGTAAATACTTTCAAATACCTTGGCATCACTTTTGACCAAGGGCTCACCTTTGCAACCCACATTGACAACACTGCGAAAACAGTGAACTCGAATACTATTCCATAACGGTCAATTTCTAAATCAAGCGGCATTGAGAATAGCTATACAGAGTTCCATAATCTCAATCATTGACTATGGCCTTATTATTTACGCTCAGCTACCTCCACTGCTCTAAGGCGTATCTCAATCACTCTAAATAAGGCCTGCGGCTCCTCCGGGCTCAAAGACTGACTCACGTGTGATCTGTACTATGAATCAGGCTGGTTGAACCTATCAAATCGTCTTATTTATCTCACCTGCACAATGGCAAAAAAATCTATCTACTCCATTACGTATTCAAAACCTGCTCCGACTGAATCCTGGCTCACGACCCTCCACCAGATCTGAACGCCAACCTTTCCTGGTTCCGAGATGCCGGACTGCACAGGGACAAAGATCTTTCGCATACAGGGCCCCGACATGGTTCAATGCGCTTAGTCCACCTACTCTATCCTCAACCTCGCTTGAGCTTTCAAATC
Source organism: Neoceratodus forsteri (assembly GCA_016271365.2). NCBI lineage: Eukaryota > Metazoa > Chordata > Ceratodontiformes > Ceratodontidae > Neoceratodus > Neoceratodus forsteri. The sequence continues at coordinate 1,269,934,879 of CM057450.1, read as the reverse complement.
CATGCTCTATGCCCACCTCACCACCACTAGCAACTGTGATTGCGCTAGATAAAGACTACTACTCCTCATGTCCATCCTCACATCTGAGGCCTCTTCCTCCCTGACTAATGAACCCTCTGGTACCTCTACTACTTCCTGTCTCCCCCAAACTCACTCCCTCCTTTTTTCCTATCCCCTCTCACTTACTCTCCCGCTCACCACCTTTCCCTCCTCTCTATCCTCCTTTTGGCGCCTAATGATCACCCTCTCCCTGGAAGTTTCCTTAACCTCGAAATTGTCTACTAACTTGAACCTGTTATAGCTTGTTTTTCTATGAAACTTAAAAACGTTACTGCCTTAAACTGTTAATAGCAAATTTATGATGTAACTTTCCTGTCTGGTTTTACCTGTAATGTGTATCGTGCTTTGTTAAATGTTCTTTGTGACGTGGAACCTTTGTAAAAGAGCCCTGGCTCAAAGGTATTAATTCCTAGACTAATAAACTAAACTAAAACTAGATCACAGCCACTAGAGACTCCGCCACCAGGAAGGACGTCGAGGAACTTGATACCACGTAGGGAGCTGAGACAGTGCTGAGCGGAAAGAGAGATTCCACTGGCAGAACAGTACGGCAGAGTTCCATCAGCAGAGAACCGCTGGATGACACAAGATCCCACATGGACCGCCACTCACTAAGATGTGCGGAAAAATAATCTGCAGAACAGGACATCATTCTGCGGAAAACATCCTGCCACAAGTTCTGTGGAGAAGAATTCTGAAAAGGAAAAATGTGTCACTAATTATGCCAGACAGCACCCACTAGCACCCCTGCGGCACCAGAATCACTCCTGGCACAGGAGGGCACCAAACAGTGCCTATGCCAACCTGGGTGATACCCGAGGGCACCCGCAGCAGTACCCGCAGGCAACCCGGCACCCATGCAACAATGGCATCTGAGGGCACCCCCCACACCCATTGGACCATGGCACCATGGTACCCATGACACCACCCATGGCAAGAATGGCACCCGAGGGCACCAGTGACACCCATGGGTGCCCACGGTGCCACCCACAGCACCCATGGTGCCCCCAGTGCCACCCGTGGGTGCCCACTGCAACACCCGTGCCACCCACGGGTGCTCGGCGCCACCAGTGGGTGCTCGGCACCGCCCACGGGTGCACAGCACCACCTGCGGGTGCTCGTCACCACCTAGATACATGCGGTGCCAACAACCAATGGCAGCAACAGCACCCACGGTGCCGCACCGAGCAATGACACTGACCCACGGCACAGACGATGGCGTCGACCCATGGCACCGAGGCATGGTGCTGACCAAGGCATCGAGGCACAGCTCCGAGGCACGGCGCCGAAGGAAAATGCCAATGGAAATCCTAAGAAGGGGAGAAGGAAAAAGGTGGTGCCCGTGCTGGCCCCTGCATGGAAAAGGGAGAGGGGGGTAGGCTTACGAGGGGTCAACACGCAGAGGGCACCTCACCCATCCTGATCCAATCGACCCGGCCCCAGTCCAACGTCTCCGAGGCACAGAGGCCCCAAAATCAGGAAAGTCACACCCCCTGCTCCACAGGAGCGGCCCAGAGGTGAAACTGCTCACCGGAGCTCCGAGGACAGAGATGGAGTTTGGAGTCAAGAATGCCTCCGTTAGGAGTGGGGCCAAGGGGAACCCACCAAAGTCAGTTAAGGCCCATCGCCCCTCCCGATGAACAATCCTCGTGTAGATGTACCAACAGGCAATCTCGAGCGGCACTGATTCTTCTTCCCCAATGAGGAAGAAGAACTTGAGGTTAAGCGGAGCCGGATCCCCAGAACCGCTAGATTTGTGCTTCGATGGACTGTCTCCCCCTCCCCAGAGCACAGGACTGTCCATAGTCGGGGCCCCCCCTCCCCCCGTTAATTAAGGGCGGCGGACCGGAAACAGCCTTTCTGCCATAAAGACTTTCAAACGAAGTCCTCCTACTGTCACCGCTACCATCTAAGGACAACTCCGTTGATAGCAGGAAAGAATTTCTTTTTTGTCTTCTTCATAATCTTCTTTTCTTGTTCGTAAAATAAGAATTACTACTAAAATATTAAATTAAATGCTAAAAGCTGCTGTCGTATAGACGAAAACCTAAGACTCCGGCAGACGAGCGACGTCGACATCCAAGCACACTCGGCGGAAGAAAAGGAACTGAGGCGGCTGTAAGGCTCGTCGCTGAGACAGCCTACACAGGCGAGAGCTAGTCTCACGGTGCCGCGCATGCGTGGTCCTGTCTTGGCGCTGACCATTCTGAAATTGTAGGCTCCGCGCTTGATCCTAGCGCCTCCGGCGCTATCCCACTAGTGTGAACGAGTGATGTAGACTTAGTCCAGGAAGATCCAGCAGTTGTTTTAAAATTCGTAAACAGCGTTATATTTTTCTCAATAACAGCAAAATAAAAAAATACAATTATTCAGTATAACTATGTACAAAGGTAATATAAACAGAAAACAGAGTCCCTCAGAGTTTTTCTTCTCAGTTTCAAATCTCAGTCTCTCCCTCTCTCTCTTGTAGAAAAACTGCAGCTGTTTTTATAAGTCTTGGTCTGGGAACCTCATTAAGAAAACATTCTGCTTCTCATACAACGTTCTTGTAAGTTTCATGCAGGTGCAGCAGAACATGGTGACCCAGAACTGAGCTCTTGTTTACAGCTTCTGCAGAAGCTTGCTAACCATCATCTCAGGGTAACCCACTGAGTTCCAAATAACCTTTTGCAATCATTTCAACAGTATAAGTATATACATTTCAAACACAGGGATCCCGGTATTACATACAGTTATACACAAAGATTTACATATAGTGTTATACCAGCCGATATGCAAGGGGGAAGAAAAGACAGAAACAGCAAGTGAAGGTAGAGAGATAGCAAGAGGCAGATAATTACAAGACCTTTGGGGTGATCAAGTCCTAGGTCTCACGAGAAAACTTGGTTGTGCAACCAGACAAACGAGACAGGAAAGGAGAGAATGGAACAGGCCCTTACATTTAACTCTTTCTGCATAACAAATGGGACAGGGCCTCATTCAACCCTGTTAGACTGTCCACAATGGGAAGGCTCACCTCAGCAGTTATGCACAGGTTCTTCGGCGGGGGGTCAAAACTCAACTTAGACTCCTGAGCAGGCCATGCTAGGAGACTGCCCAGGTTGTAGGCCCTCTCACGATGGAGATGGAAAGTCAACCACCTTTATCAGTGGGATTTTATTGGACACAACAAGCTGATCGACTATTCACGTTTTATCTACACGCAGAGGATGCATGGAAGAGCACGAATTGCCAGGATCAACCCACCATTCAACTTGCTGACAATCTCAGCAGAGTGTCCGCTCTGAAACGCAGTCTCCATCTCAACAGTTCAAAGGATTGCCTCCCACTCAAATCCACGCTGGACTGAGGGTGCAGTTCATTCTCAACCACCTGGTCGGGAGCAAGAAGATAAGCTTCAGGGTTACCAATGACAACATCAAAGCAGAGCTCAGGGCCATCGGACCCCTACTGATGCCTTTGCCCAACTTGCCTGGCTTGTCTGAAGGCTAGGAGAGCCAGCAACCACAGCTTGCTAAAGACTTATGCAGCATGGCCTGGCACATAAGGCATATTTTCTGGTTGTGCACCAGCCTAGGCAACTCAGCCAGCTATCATGCAGAAATGAAAATTACATACCTACCGTAATTATGATCTTTCTGTGTATCTTCACCATTCATCACAGATGGGGTATCTGGCCGGAGGTCAGGACCCCGCGGGAGCTTTTTTTTAAAAGGGTAGGCGGAGCCGACACACCATCGGCGCCACCCTCGAGGCCGACGCACTGCATGGCGCTCGCGGGTTGGCCGTTAGGCTGTGTTGACTCCGCCTGCCTGCCAGTTCTGAGTCGCCGGAGAGGTAAGAGGAAGGGATGGAGGGTGGGACAAGAGAGTTCAAGGGACAGAAAAGGAAAGGATGTATGAACTAAAAGGAGAAATAACGACTGAGAGAACAGCAAAGAAAGATGTTAGAAACTAAAGGGGATTGGGAGGAGCCCCAATCTCTGGAAGCGGAAGAAGGGAGGGTAGGGTGGGTAAAGAATTTAGGAGAGAGGGGAGAAGTATAAGATATCCGAGACCCTGGTCCGTCTCCAGATTGTATAGGAACTGTAAGGAGTAGCAAAGCTTTCTGCCAGAATTCAAGGCACGGAATAACTGGCAAATACTCCAGAAAGCAGAGTCGGCTATTCTGGAAGAAGGACAGGATACAGGGATTCAGTACTCTCTCAAGAAAAGATGTTTGGTGAAAAAGTTTTTTTTTTTTAGGATACATAGGTTGGATGGAAACAGGGAGGAGGAGGAGAGAAGGAGGGCAACTACCAACTCCCACCCCACAGGAGTGGAGACAAGGTACTAGAGTAGGAGTGCCGCTCAAGCTATCCACTCTTCCTGGAAAAATGCTCCCCTGTGTGTCCCTACTTTACCCCACTCCAAGGAGGAGAGGGGAAGTCACAGAGAGGAAGGGGGACCCAGAGACTGAGGCCCCAGGGGGATGGTGGGTAGGGTTGAGATGAATGGTGAAGATACACAGAAAGATCATGCATTATGGTAGGTACATAATTTTCATATCTTATCTGTGTCAATCTTCACCATTCATCACAGATGGGTGAGTACTAAGCCCCCGAAGGGGTTGTTTTTTACACCCTAAGGGACAAAGTCCCTTAGCCCTCAGTGGGTGACACACTAAGAGGGGGAACCTTCAGGGCCTGGAGAGGCCCGAGAGTGGGGGGAGAGAGAGACAGAGTTCCCCCGGAGGGGAAGGAAGTTTCCCCGACAAGCGCTGTCTCACTCTGCGGGAGAAAAGGTAGGTTCCCTGGTGGGTGGAGTTAATCACCCTACGCGGGCCAAGGGTGACAACCGGGAAAGACGTAGCCATGCCGATCACCTAGTGCAGATCGCTGTCCCTACGACCCTTGTAGCTACCTCGTTGGCATCGTAAGATGCCCTCGCTTGGTGCCTTGCTAGCTCCAGGCCACGTGCAGAGAGTGCGATGGCTTGTCTGGTTTGCTCCGTGTCAGGCAATGAGGCTAGGAGCTGACCTAGCCTGGACCACAAGAACCTGTTGTAGGCTGCGTAGTGGGCCTGATGTGCAGAGATAGAGAGAAGTAACTGTGCAGAGTAGAAAGTCCTCCTACCCCAGAAATCAAAATCCGAGGAGTCTTGATCTGGCGGCCAGTCACGGTGAAGGGCGCAAAGCCCATCGGGAGTATCCAACTGCGTCAAACCAGACTGTGGATGAGGAATGGAACCTGGAGACTCCGGGGGTGCGCAATACCTCTGGCTGAGATCCCTTGGGGCAGGAATTCCGGAGAAGGACCTCTGCCAGGAATGCAACGACACCTCCCGAAAGGGAGCCGGCCAGGGCGACACCCCAAGGGTGGCCTCGCCAAAATCGCCTAGAAAGGCGTGCGCCGCGTGTTCAAGATTGCTGACAGTGGAAGGAGAAAGGTGCAAATCCTCCAACATCCTCACGAGGAATCGTTGATACTCAAGAGATATCAGCAGCCGGAGAGATGTGGACAGAGGGTTCCTCTTCCCCTGAAGAGGGGGATGAGGAGCTGGAGGGCACCATCTGTTCAGTGGGTGGCTGAAAAACCTGGCTGTCCATTGCCCTAATGTAAGCAGGGAACCGGGCAGCCACCGCTCTGAACTGCTCCCAGGTGAGAGGGCCGCTAGGACCGAAGATGCCTGGGAGCGCAGGAGAATGTGGCAGAGGGATGGGGACAGAGCCAAGAAGAGATGTCGGCTGACCTCCGCCTGGGCTAAGGAGTGGACCGTGGGCACCCGTGGAAGAAGGTGCCCCGGAAGGCCCCACAGCCGACAGCTGCACAACCACATCGGTACTGCCTTGGCTGTGCCTGGAAGAATCCCCCCAGTGAGGCGACCGGGGCCGTAAAGGTCCAGAAGGACGGTCCCCTGCCTCAAAAGAACAGGACTCTCTCAAAGAGACCGTGGAGGAAGAGCGGAAATCAGCACTACGGCTTCTCCCAGGGCCCGGGTGGACCCCAGAAAAAGGCCGACGCGCCGACCCCACACCCCTCGACCCCTCGGAGTCCGAAAGAGTCCTCCTCCTCGAGAGGGCCAGTCTAGGTAGCTGGCATCTCTGGGCAGCCCCCGAAGGGGATACCCAGGGAGCAGTACCCTCCCCCCCTGCAGGTGCGCCGATGGGCCCCAAAGTCGAGCGATCAAGGCACACCACCGGAGGGGGTACCACAACTGAGGGATCGGTGAACCCACCAAGACCAGGCTGCAGAGCTATGGTGGCGCGCACCACTGCCTGCTGGTCAGCACCACTGACCCTAGTCTTGGTAGCCACCAACCTTACCTCAGAAGGGGGCTGGCTCCGACTGGTCGAAGAGACCACCATGCTGCCCACGTCAGCAGCCAACCCCGAGGGGTGAGACTGCACGTCCAACTCAGAGCTCGACTCCGTCTCCGAGGAGGTAGAGTCAGAGGCCCTGAGCCAAACCGTAGCAGGGCGGGCAGAACCATCCCTACCACCAGGCCCGGAGACCACTGCTGTGCCCGAGTCGGTGCCAGCGCCTCCCGCGACCCCAGGAGCGGGATCCGAGGGAGGCACGGCCCCAGCCCGAGCCAGAGATAGGACCAGTCGCGGTACCATCCGGTCTCATGGCACCGGGAGCGGCACCAAGGACAGGGATGGTGCCGACGACAGTCCCGGCGATACCCTCGGCGCCGCCACGGCCCGAAGGCGGACACGGTGCCGAGCACGGCCCCACCTGGCTCACCGGCGCCGCGAGCAGCGCCGAGGGCGTGGACGGCGCCAACTGATAGAACTGGCGACCCACGCGCCGAGCTCGACGGGCGCTAGCGTTAACCTCTCGCGCCGAGGGTGACGGCACCGAGGCGAGACATGGCGGGCGACAATGTTGCGGGATCTCACGGCGCTACAAACAGTGCCGGCACCGCAAACGGGCGTCGACAGAGCCGATGGCGCCGCGGGCACAGTCGGGCGCCACGGCACTGACCCGGCCTTCCGAGCCACGGGAGTGACACCGGGGGAACCTTCACCACCGAAGGGGCGATTGCCATGGCGGCGCCTCCCGCCTGCTCCCGGGAAGGAGCAGGACGGGCCTCCTGCACCGCGGAAGAAGCCTCGGCAATGGCTAGGCTACAAGTAGCTGAGGCTCCCTCCTCCTCCGCCCGTATAGAACCGGGAGGGGACCCGGAGGAAAGGCCGAGAGAGTGTGGCTTGGCCCGAGTGCAAACCCGACCCCCAAAAGTTGGCGGAGCTCACCCCACTTTCCACGCTCATTGTTCGAGGACCCGGCGGTCCATGGAGAAGCAGAAGTCGCACGAGTCCATGTCGTGAAGCGGGCCAAGACACGAGAGACACCGGTCGTGCTGGTCGGTGACAGAGAATTTTCGGCCGCATGGGCACCGTCACATGGGGGGCCGACCCGTCTTAGAAGATTTCTTGCCCTCCAACTGAGACATGACCTACGGAAAAAAACACTAAAACAGACTCGGCGTCGAAAATACAAAAATAAGGAAAGATCTTACCAGGCGACGCCGAGTAGAGGCAAAAACAGAACTCATTAGGAGACCGACGGACTTGACGCCTCAAGGATTGCATTGAAGCAGGCTCACGATTTTCTTCAAAGCTTCCCACGAGGCGACTCCTCACGGGCGGGAGACGAAGAACTGGCAGGCAGCTGGAGTCATACAGCCTCAATGGTTAACCTGCGAGCGCCACGCAGTGCGTTGGCCCCGAGGGCGGAGCGCCGATGGTGTATCGGCCCGCCTACCCTTTAAAAAAAAAGCTCCCGAGGGGTCCTGCCCTCCGGCCAGATACCCCATCTGTGATGAATGGTGAAGACTGACACAGATAAGATCCTTTTATAAGTGAATGTTTTTTGCAGTGGTTGTACCACTGGAAGCCAGAGGTCCAGGTATCCACCATCTTACTGTCCAGATCTGTGCTGTACAGTCCTAGCAAAAATACAGTGGTAAGGAGCAGTACTGTTTTCAGTTTCAGTTCAGTTTGCAATTAATGCCTTGCTGAAATCCAAGACTGGATGAGTGCCAACTGGTTGAGGTTAAATCCGGATAAAAACGGAGGTACCGGTGGTGGAACCTGGTCACCCAAGGGTTAATGTCCAGGTTGGTTGAGGCACTGGACTTAGGCATGGAGACTCCCAGCTTCTCACCTCTTCTAAGGTGAAAAATCTTGGTGTTGTGCTGGATAGCGGCTCGACGCTTGAATTTCATGTGTCGGGCATGGTCCACAGTGCTTTTTATCATCTTAGAAACGTCACCAGGATTAAACACCCGATTCCCTTGGGTGATCTGTCATCACTAGTCCATGCCTTTATGACACCATGGCTTGATTACTGCAATGCCCTTTACCTAGGGCTATCGGGGGCTGATCTTTGCCACCTACAGCTAGTGCAGAATGCAGCAGCCAGGCTGTTGGTTGGCCTTTCAAGGTCATATCATATTACGCCTGTGCTGCACTCTCTGCACTGGCTTCTCCTGCAAGACCTCCTACAGCTCTACCATCCTTCCCATTCCCCTCCAATCAGCTGAGGTGGGCCTCCTAGTAATTCCCATGGCTCATGTGAAACCATCTGGTGCCCAGGTTTTTTGGTTGCGGTGCCCACCCTGTGGAATTCACTGCCTCAGTTGCTCAGAGAGGCCCCCTCTGTTAGTGCCTTCAAGAGGGATCTGAAGATCGTTTTATTTAATAAAGCCTTTCCCTCCTTTTAACTAATTTTAACTTACTTGTTTTATGTATATCTTAGTTTGTGTCTGTATCATTCAGATATCTGTAAAGCGCCTAGAGTTGCAATGAGTTACAGCGCTCTAACAAATTAATAAACTACACTGTTGACCAAGACGAAAGCTGTAACTGAGCAGTGCAGCTACTACCAACACAAGACAAAAATTTGTTAAAAAGAACCCAGGAACTACCGACAATATGGCCTATGGCCTCAAGTTTCTAGCAAAGAGAAACATCTGAGGCATGGGCACAGGATGACATGGTGAAATTAAAGCTCTAGCAAATAGACTCTCCAAGGACTCAGCATATGCTCAGATACTGCACAAGTGTATCAACGACAAAGAAATTCAGGTAGCTGTATTTTTTTTGTATTACACTGTCAAGCTCTGCATTTTGTACAAAATTTTACTACCTGTATTTTCCCCTTGGCTGATGTATATTTACTTTGGCTTTTCCTCTAGTATCAACTGTGTGTATTAGTGCCCCCTCCATCCCACCTGGAAATAATCTTTGGGCTCAGTAGGCTATTCCTGCACTAAAATTCCTACAAATAAAATTGATGTTTTGATTAGTCAAGGACTGGAGTAAATGGTGGTGTAAACCACAGAGTATACGCTCATCAGGGCAGTCTGTAGGGTTTAAAGCTGTGTGCATATACACATTGTAGTTTAACTTATTAAAAACAAACTCTTTACATTATGCAGACAGAGATTATTATTGCATATTATTTATTGACATGGCATATTATTTACTAACACAATGGATCTTCTCACTCCCCACCCCTCCCAAAAATAGTTCAGAATTATCATGGACGTACCTGCTGAACGTATCTGTCAGTAGTTTTCCACATATAGTAATACTCTATGATGCTGGTAAGTGACTTCCAGGGTAGCTTGAAAACATAATAAAACTATATTAGCATCATACTCCCATCATCTATAGTGCATCTATTAAACACAAATGCTGAGGAGTAAGAAATCAACCTAATTTCAAGTACATTAATTACCCGTTGGGGAATTATTTTGCTGCATCTCTCAAAACATAATCTCCACTAAAGCATCTCTTTTCTAAAGGCATTCAAATCATTTTCAGAGGCTGCAAGTTGTTTTTACAAGTACCGGCAGCTGATACTAAAACCGTGCCTAACAGTTTGCAACAGTTTCAGAAAAACTGCTGCAAAGCCCGAGTCAATAAGAGAAAGCATTACCGCATGATATGAAGTTATACTTGGAAAGCATTATTGCACACTCGCCTCTGAAGCCGGAAGAGCAGAAGGTTGTGGGTTCAAGCTCCATACCAGGCACCTGGGGTAAAATCCCAATACTGATAACATAGTGCATCATGAGGGGGACACTGCACTCTTGAGGTGCCTTCTTTTGGATGAGACAATGAACCGAGGTCCCGCCTGCCTGTTCTGGTGGTTGTTTAGGTGGATGTTAAAAGATCCTGTGGCACTTCTCGAAAAGAGTAACAGAATTTCCCCGGTGTCCTGGCCAGATTTCCTCCATTCACTATAAATACCACCAAAAGCTTAATGTGGTTCAATTGCAGCTGGTTACCATCTGTATCTCCCTTCCCTGGGACGAAGCTGAAAATAGGAAGAACTGTCTAGCCTCCTTTCCCGGTCAACAAAAACTAATACCACTGAAGGACTGAAACAAATCCAACTAAACCGAATGTATTAGTGTGTGTATTAGTAACTAAACTAAACACAATTAAAATAAAACTAAAAACCAGCATTCCTTCCCTTCAGACCTTCCATTGTTCTCTTACTGTGATTTCTCAATCATCTAAAGTTGTACCAAGGGCCTGTCCCTACCCTATCCTTACACCATTAACCCAACTCTTCCCTCCACTTCTCTGCATCCTGAAGGGCTGGGACTCTGCCTCTCTTCTCTCTCACCTTCACCCTCTCTTCTGGTCTTCTGAAGCCTATTCCCCCTCGCTGCCTAGAACCTGCTTCCCTTCTATCATACTCTACCTCTCGCTGCCACAACCTGCTCCCTTCGTGTCATGCTTGACCCCTGCCTTGTGCAGGCAAGGTCCTCAGCATACTGGAGAGGTCAGGCCCCAGCAGACCTTTCCCCTCCTACCTCTTTCTTCGCCTCCTCCTTGCATCCCCTTCCACCGTCCCCCCCCACTTCTCTGCCTACCGACATACCTGCTGACCCCTAATCTCTAATGCACTTGTAGTTAACTTGTACCTCTGCTATACCTTAGCCAACCTGTTCTGCCAGTGTTTACTCCTCACTAACTTCCGTAGATCAAACTACAACAATTCTATTCAGCCCTTTTCTAGCTACACAGTTATGTCATTTACTGTATACCTAAATGTTATTTTGTGTTGTTGTATCTATCTAGTCCAAAAGTGTTGGCGTAGTATCTATCTAGTTCAAAACTGTTAGCATCCCGCTATTTCATTACTCCTGTACAGTCTGCTCAAATTAATTGAATGTAATCCACTGTAAATTTATATTGTGAACCAAATCTCTGTAAATTATCCTCATGTTCCCCTACCCCCAGGTCGCACCAGGAGACAAGCAACTTGTTGCTCAGCGTGCCTTCCTGGTGAAACATTTCAATAAATAAATAAATCTGGTAATCAAGTCAATTCAATTTTACTCAGGGTGTTGACCATTGAGCTGAGTTAACTTACAATGGTGTCCTGTTAAGACAAAACTTCTGATAAGTAAAGGAGGAATTTCTTCATACTTACTGTAATTTCCTTTTCTGTTAGCTCCAATTTTGTCAGTCAATGGGGAGTTAATAAATATGGGTAATGAACTCCCCTACTGGAGCAGTGGTACAGTCTGAAGGTGTCACTCAACACAGAACGCAGGGCACATGAGCATTTCAAGATCACTAATTCCTCAGTCACCTTTGTCCATGCAGTACCTGTATGTTTTTATAACCAGCAATTTCCTTGTCGCCAAGGTCAGTGAACTCTCCCTTTAACCTAATACCAACAAATTAGACTTGTAAATAATTTATGACACTATAAAAGAATAAATGCAAGGCCTTCCCCCATTCTGAGGATCTGGCTGAAGGGGTCTCTCCAACCAGTTCTTCCGTCATGCTTTTTAAGCTTGTGGCCACTGATCCTTCGACACGGTCCATATGCTGCTAACACTTTTAACATAAAGCAGTTCAAACAGTAATAACATTAAATATAACTGACAGAACAGGTTCAGCACTGACCTGTAACGCTGAAGCAAAGCACAATGCTCAAAACCGGCAACCAGTTAACCTCCACACCTCGAAGTCCAATAAAATATAAACTTTTTCACTGCTAGCAGACAATTCCGGATAACCAGCTACAATCACAAATAAATAATCTTTGCTGAAATTCAAAGTCCTTAGATGTATCGGACAGTATACTCCAATAAGAGCCAGTGGCTCCCGGGAGAGGCCCCACTGACAACACTGGAGCTGACAGAAAAGGAAATTATGGTAAGTATGAGGGAATTTCTCCATTCAGTATCACTCCACATTATTTATTTATTTATTTGAATTTTGGTAACCGGGTAAGCCCACCGAGACAATGCAGTCCCTTTTTCAGCGACGACCCGGGAGAGCAATAAGTGTAGTACAGTACAGAACAATTTCAACAAATTCACAGAGAGAAAATTCCAATACAGTGCAATTTCACTGAAAGAAAATTACAGCAGAAATACAAATCATAGAGGAAGACATTGTCAATGGGTAGTCAATACATATGGGTTCTAAAAAGCTGTACCCGGTTCTAATCTAGCTCGGGGAGATTATTGTCCCATATATAACCCATATGGATGACATATAGTAATCATCTGCTAACCACCACCTGTAACATCAGCAGAGCTTTTAACATCCAGTCTGTAGTGCTTAGGGAATGTATGAATGGAGGACCATGTTGCTACTTTGCACAGTTGCAACACAGATGCCTCTCCTCTCTCCGCCCAGGACATAGCAAGTGCTCTCGTGGAGTTGGCCTTAATAAGAGCAGTAGCTTTCTTCCTCTCAGCTGCATAATCCTTTGCGATGCGTGCCCTTATCCTACTAGCCAAGGTGGTCTTAGAAGCTTTCTGACCCTTCACTGCCATTCCAAAGAGAACAAAAAAGCTCTCTGATTTTCTAAACTCTGATGTTCTTTTTAGACAATTCCAGACTTATGAAGTTCATTTTGTTTTGGATTTACTGGCTTGGGACAGAAGGATGGCAGACAGACTTCCTAGTTTACATGAAAGGCTGTATGGATCTTAAGCTTAAAGGATGGGGCCATCCTCAGTACAGTTACCTATGAACATACTGTAACAGTAGAACTTCGAGCGAATCTCTTGCATCAGGCCACACCTAAGGAATGATAGCTGCCAGGCACTAGGACCACACAAAAACTTTCCAGCTAGCAGTCCAGGGGCCACCCACAACTATGATGTCAGCCACCAATGTCCCTCCCATATAAAGATGGATGGCCCCGCACCCTCCTCAATTCTCTCACCGGAAACCTCATACAGAGGACCTCCTCTTGGGAAACCGATAGAGAACCAGAGGTTCCCACCACTTAGTAAAGTGAAACAGAAGGTAAACCATTCTGGAGAAAGAGAGAGACAGTAAAAAACAGAAGCTTTAAGTCCAAGTGGGCCGGAGGGTGGGACGGCATGGCCTGATGCAAGAGATTCTCTCCAAGATCTACTGTTACAGTTAAGTTCTTACGTAACTGCAGTATTTGCAATGAGGATATCTCTTGTATCAGGCCACACACCTATGGAATGAGTCCCAAGCAGTACTGACAAAGAGACAGTCTGTGTGGCTGAAGTCTATAGGCCTAAGACAGAAGACCCTGAAGCACAGCCAGGCCGAAGCCTGCCCTTCTTGTTATGTCCAGACTGTATTGTTTAGTGCCTGGCCACCCTTCTTTTGGGGCTTAACTCTGGCTAATCTTGGAATCTACGGGGATCCCGCTGGAACCTGTTAAAAAACGAGCCAAGTATCCTCTCATAGAGATTGAGGAACGGGACGACTCTCATGGGGTCGCCTTCCCCATGGTGGATGCTGTCTTGGGCCCTGCCCTGGAGCAGTGGCAACACCTGATCTCTTGCCTGCCACCCTCAACCCTCATGGTCTGCAAGTACGCAGTCCCTACCAGGTTACTGCTTGGCTTCACCAACCACCCTTCAGCCACAGATTCCATCTTTAGGTGCTCGGGCAATGTCAGAGTTGTTGATATACCCCTCCTGATAAGGAGTCCAAGAAGATCGACCACAGGCCAAAGAATGTTTATGCTGCCTTGTCCCTATGTCTTCAGCAGGCCAGTGCCGTGGTTATGATAGCTCACTTCTCCCATGCCCTTCTGGGCACCTTGGACCAGGTTATTCCTTGCCTTCCCACTGTTCTTCAGCAGGCAGTAAAAATGGTCCGGGATCAGGGTCAAGCCGCAGCCAAACAGCAGCTTCAGATGGCCTTGGACATTGGTGACTCCTGTGCCAGGTCCGTGGCCACAGCGGTGGCAATGAGGCACCGTGCGTAAATGAGACTGTCGACCTTTACTGCCGACACTCAGCACAAACTGATGGATGTCCCCTTCTTGAACACTGATCTTTTTGGCCCTGGATTTGATGGGCATCTCACCCGCATTGAGAAGTCTAATGCCAACCTGGACTCCATCACGTCCTCTCAGAAGGACTCTTAAGGGGCACAAACAGAGGAAGAAACCCTTTCAGTTTCGTGGCCACCCTGTGCCCGTGGCCCGCCCACCACAGATCCAGCAGGGACATCATCAGACTTGGCGTTCTAAGCCCAAGCAAGCCAGGTGAGCCGGAGGCCAGGTTTCAGGACCCTCCCCAACTACCAGCCCTGCTGCCACCTCTAAGCCTGCCCTGTCATGGGTTGGGGGTGTCCCCCTCCTGTAGGGAGCCGGCTCCAACACTTTGCTTCCGCTTGGTCATATATCACCTCAGACCAATGGGCACTCAAAGTGGTAGGTCGGGGATTACCTCTGGAATTTGAGCATCTCCCGCCCAGCTGAGCCAGTGCCCCATGGGAAGAAGTAGTGACTGTAGACATGTGGTCCCACCCTTCAGGAGGATATTGCTCAGCTCCTGCAAAAGGACACTGTGTTCCATGTCCCGGGCCCCACGGCCAGTCCAGAGTTTTTTTCCAGATACTTTCTGCTTCCAAAAAGAATGGGGGGTTGGCGCCCCATACTGGATCTGCACAACCTCAACAAGTACCTGAAGCCATGCAAATTTTGAATGGTCACTAAGCCAGATAAGTCCATCCCTGGAGCAGGACATGTGGTTCTTCTTCCTGGAACTTCAGGATGACTTCTTCTACATCCCCATCTGCCTGTCCCACCGGCAATTCCTGCAGCTTCACTCAGAGTGGACTCTCTGAGTTCCAGGCCATGCCTTTTGGCTTCTCCTTGGCCCCCCAGGGTTTTTACCAAATGCACAACAGTGGTGGCAGCCTTCCTGCGGCACCAAGGTGTCCAGGTTTACCCTTATCTGGATGACTGGCTGATTATGGGTTCCTCCGCAGCAGAGATGGAGCGGACCAGGGATCTGGCCCTCCAGACCTGCTCAACCTTGGGTCTCCTGGTCAACTCAGACAAGTGGGAATTCACTGCATCTCAGGTGATCCACTTCATTGGGGGCAGAGCTCCACTCTATTTGGAGCCAGGGCCTGCCTCCCGGCAGACAGAGAGGAGAACCTTCCCTCTTTTGCTCACTCATTTTGGGCTGGGCTCTTGCGCCCTGTCCAGGACTTCATGCGCCTCTTGGGGTACATGGCAACTGGGCCCACTAGTGAATGTGCACCCTGCAGTGGGAACTGACTCACCAGTGGTTTCAGCACCTCAGTCACTTGGACTGCCCAGTCAGGCCGACTCAGCTGATGTGGGATGCCATCCAGCGGTGGCTGGTCCTGCCCCATCTGCAGGAAGGGGTCCTTTTCGTCTGCCCAGTGCTGATGGTCACCTTCACCACCTGACCACATTTCCCCACCAGTGCATGACCCACCACCACCTTGGGACTTGTTGCTGGTATTGGCGATGCTCATGGGCAAGCCATTTGAATCCATGCACAGGTGTGAGATGCCACACCTGTCATGGATAACCGACTTCCAGGTGGCTGTCACCTCCGCCAGAAGGATCAGTGAGCTCCAGGTGCTTTTGGTGGAGTCTACCTATCTGGTCTTCCACAAGGACAAGGATGTCCTACGCCCCAATCCGAAGTTCCTGCCGAAGGTTGTTTCGGAGTTTCACCTTAACCAGGTGATGTACCTCTCGGTGTATTTCATCACTCCAACCTCGGAGGCCGAGCAAAGGCTCCATAAGTTGGACCTGAGGCGAATGCTCGCTTATTATAAGGAGCATACAGCTGGAGTTCAGGGTGAGGTTCGACAACTCTTTGTCACCTACGCTGAAGGCCACGCCTGGCAGACCGGCAGCTAACTGGATGATTGGCAGATGGATTGCCTCTTGCATCGATCTCTGCTATAGCTTCGCACCGGGCTTAGGGCTCATTTCACCAGACATTCCGCTGCCTCGGTGGCTGCTTCCAGGGACATCCCTATCCAGGACATCTGCAGGACAGCTACCCGGAAGTCAGCACACACCTGCATCTCCCATTACCACATCAACTCTGAGTCACACCGAGATGCTGGTTTTGGAGCCTTGGTTCTCCAATCTTTATTTCCTAAGTAGGGGATGTGCGCCACGCCCCCTCCTCCCGGAGAACTGCTAGGAGTCTTCCAAAAGTGTGAATAGTACACTATATCCACGTCTCTACAAATGAGAGTTACTCACCTGTAACCACAGCTGTAGGTGTGGTATAGAGAGTGCATCCACAGAACCCAAACAATCTCGCCTGGCAAGTGGTACACCTTCTTGCTTCCACTGTGCAAGATCTGATGTCACAGGGTGGTGGCAACGAGGATACCACCTGGGTGGGTCGGAGGAGCCAGCTTGAAGATGTTCCGGCCAGCTCTTGAAGGACAGTCTCTCTCCTTAACGCAAGCTGCAGTGATTGAAATGGCAGCAGTGTTAAGGGAGGTGCTCAGCATCAGCAGTTATGCTGGGCGAGCTACAAAAAGCATATGCAGATGTGCACTAGTATGATGGTGTCACGCTCATACGCGTGATGTCATGACACTGGGCGAGCGCTCCACAGCGAGTATGAGGTACAAGTGCCTAGGAGAAGGTGTGAAGGGAAAAAAAAAAAGGGGGGGAGCCAAAAGCTGTGAGAGTCCAAGAAGAATGCACAAATACACGCTGGCAGGCTGCCAGCAATGGTGCAGGTGAAACACGTAGTTTGAAAGCAGGGGCACAGACGTTAAAGGGCTCAGCTTCCCAAACAACGCCAATGCTTAAAACACATAAAGGAGGCACAGGCACAAGTAATAGGTAAACTGTAAGAGGCATTGATCAGATATTTTTATATTAAATAAAGTTTCCTCAGTCTGCTGTAAACCCCTGCTACTGGAGAAGGGGTGAGGAATGGAGGGTCCGTCGCAAGAAGAATGCTAGGGAGAAAGAGAAAAAGGACGATAGAATTAGTCCCACAAGTTAGCCGACTAACTGCCTCCCCACCCACATACACAAAAAAGTAAGCTACATCCAGATCCAGATCCAGGAGAAACAAAATGGGGGAGAGATACTGTGGGTTAAGCTGGAAAGGAAAATGGGGCCAGCCATCCGCACAGGTGTGGTCTACAGACCACCAGCCCAGGAGGAAGAAACAGATAGGGAGCTGATGCTAGCCATCCAAAGGATGGCAGACAAGGGTGAGGTAGTACTGGTTGAGATTTCAATATTCCAGACGTGGACTGGAGCATCCCAGCAGCAGCATCAACTAGGAGCAGATTTATCCTGGACTTCTTCAGGGTGCCTTCCTCAAGCAACTGGTCATGGAACCAACTCGGCAGAAGGCAATACTGGACCTTGTGCTCACAAACAGGGACAATGTGATGGGGTAACAGTGGGGAGCACCTGGGAACAGTGACCACCAGTCACTGTGGTTTGAAATCACAGAAAGAGCAGAACCAAACCACACAAAAACACGTATCCTGGATTTTAGGGGGGCAGACTTTGGGAAAATGGGGAGATAATTGAAAGAGGCATTAAGGGGAATGGGGCAGGAATCAGGGGTTGAGGAACAGTGGGCAGTATTTACAATGGGGATTACAAGAGCAACAGAATTATGTATTAAGCAGGTTAGCAAGAGGAAAAGGAAGAGGAGACCATTATGGTTTTCCAAAGAGGTAGCAAAGAAAGTGAAAGCCAAAAAGATTGCATTCAGGCAATACAAAAGACACAGGCAGAAGGAGATAGGGAGAAGTACCAGGAGAAGCAAAGGAGGCAGGAGGTCAGTAAGGGAAGCCAAAGCTCAGACAGAAGAACACATTGCAAAATCAGTGGGTAGAGGGACAAACCTTTACAGGTACTAAGTGAAAAGAAAGGCAAAGGAGGGATAGTGAGACTGAAGGGGAAGATGGGGCTGTGTGGAGGATGACAACAGTAAAGCTGACATATTGAACAGGTATTTCTGCTCAGTCTTTACTGAGGAAGAGGAGGGTAATGGGTCTGAATGGAGTACAAGGGGTGAGAATGGTGCAGAAATGGACACAAGTCCCTTTACACAAGAAAGGGTCCTGAAGGAACTGGAAGTAATAAGAGTTGATAAAGCAATGGGGCCAGATGGGGTGCACCCCAGGGTCCTTAAAGAACTAAAAGAGGTGGTGGCTGAACCTCTGGCTATCCTGTTTAGCCAATCACTGGAAACAGGGGAGGTACCCAAAGACTGGAGGATAGCAGATGTAGTCCCCTTATACAAAAGTGGGAACAAAGAGGAAGCGGGGAACTACAGACCGTCAGCCCCACTCGGTAGTGGGGAAGATCATGGAAGCACTACTGAAGGAGAGATTGGTGGAACATCTGGTTGTCAATGGACTACAGGACCCAAGGCAGCACGGTTTAACCATGGGGAGGTCATGTCAGACCAACCTCACTGGATTTTTTGACTGGGTGACTAGGGAGGTGGATCGGAGAGGGCAGTGGACATGGCCTATCTGGACTTCAGCAGGGCCTTTACCACTGTGCCACATAGAAGACTATTGCACAAACTGGGGAATATGGGTGTGGGTAGGTAACTGACTGGGCGGCAGGACACAGAGGGTGGTGGTAAATGGCTGTCACTCCACAGAGGGAAGAGTGACCAGTGGGGTACCACAGGGATCAGTGCTGGGACCGGTCCTATTCAATATCTTCATCAGTGACACTGCGCAGGACCTAGAATGCAGAATTTCACTGTTCGCTGATGACACAAAGCTCTGTAACAGAGTAGACAAACCAGAGAGTGTAGACAGAATGAGAAGGGACCTGCAGAAACTTGAAGAATGGTCAGAAGTTTGGCAGTTGAAATTCAATGCAAGGAAGTGCAAGATAATGCATATGGGGCACAAAACCCTGGCACAATATATCAGTTGGGGTGAGGATATAGCATGCACCAAGCAGGAAAGGGATCTTGGGGTTATCATCTCTGATGACCTCAAGGCATGGAAACAGTGTGACAAGGCAGCAGGTAAAGCAAATAGGATGCTGGGATGCATAGGCAGGGGCATCACCAGCAGGAAAAGGGAGGTCATAATTCCACTATACAAAACACTAGTGAGGCCCCACCTGGAGTACACTGTACAGTTCTGGAGACCTTAATTACGTGAGGACATAGACAGGGTAGAGAAGGTTCAGAAGAGGGCAACAAAGATGGTGCATGGATTGCATCACAAGTCCTATTAGGACAGGTTGAAGGAACTGAACATGTACTCCCTGGAGGAGAGGAGGGAGAGAGGGGATATGATAGAGACATACAAGTATCTTACAGGGAGGAACAGGGTGCAGGAATACACTATTTTTAACCGAAAAGATGTTCCAGGACTAGAAGGCATGGGATGAAGTTGGAGGAGGACGATTCAGAGGAAACGTGAGGAAGAATTTCTTCACAGAACGGGTGGTGGACAAGTGGAACACCATGCCAGAGGAAGTGGTGGGGGCTGAAACAATCACGGGATTTAAGAATGCATGGGATAGACATAAAGGAATTCTGGAGGTCAGGGGTAAGGGGCAACAGACTTCTTGGAAAACATAAACTGAACTTACAAGCTCAAATTGGCAGACTGGGTGGGTCATAGGCCCTTATCTGCCGACACTGTCTATGTATCTATGTACATCGTTTATCTGAGGCACCAAACTGATGGGACCGGAGACCTCTATTGCATATCCTAAGAACAGTGCAGTGGCACATGGCTCTCTGTTCATGCACAGAAAGCAATGAAAATGAGATTTACGATTCACTAAAAAAATACCAAGGGGGACCAACAGCCTAGCGAGGAAGATGTGCTCTCACAGAGCTCTGCACAGACAAGAGTTTGTAATATAACTTAATAATATTTTATCAAAACAAGTGATTACTAAGAAGGCATCAATCCATGGAGCATCTTTCAGGTTACAATCCACAAGATTTTCAAACTATGGGGTGATCTAGAAATGTGGCAAAAACCGACCAACAGATCGCAGAACCCTCGAAGCTCTCGGCGCCACTACAACCTGCGGATCAACCATCCGATCAGCCTGCTATACTTGAAACTGTTCAAAGGTTGCTCAACTTTTTAAAACAAATTGTACAACACCTTGATAAAAAATGTGATCAGCAGAATGAGCACCTTGTACTGGTGGAGAGCCAAACTGAAGCTATGGCAAACTCGGCTGAAGAAGTGGGGAAGGTCGCAGGGAAAGTTTTAGCAACTTCAGTGGCCGTTATTAAGGAGCAAAGTTTCCTTAAGAACCGTCTAGAGCAATTGGAGAATCAGGTTTGGGCAGTTAATGTGAGGCTGTTAGGAATGCCAGAAGGAACGGAAGGCGTCTTAGTCACCATCCTGGAACACTGGCTACCGGAGGCTGTAGGTTTGGGTCATGCCACATACGTCAAACTGGCCTATACAATCTCCTTAAGAAGAGCGACTGTGACTACGGAGGGTCCTCACACCATCTTACTCACTTTGGCATCTTCTGGAGACCGAGATGTGCTATTACGAGCCGTTAGAAAGCAATATCATGTGATGATGGGGGATCATAAACTCTAATTTTTCCCAGACTATTCGTATGCTACCAGAAGGCGTCCGAAGGTGTAGCTCAGCAATTGAGGAAGGCGGGGATAGCCTATCGAATTGTATTTCCAGCCAGGCTCCAATTTACCTACCAAGATTAACAATACTGCTACACAGATCCTCGATCAGCAGGGAAATTTGCTGCAAAACTACCTCCAATCAACCCCCAAAGGTACAGTCCAGAGCAGATGAATCAGATGCCAAAGACGATACAGCATGAGATGCAGGGACATAGACTGGTTCTTGATTCATTATGATCGTAGCCTTGCAAAATTATTGTTTCCCTAATGGCTACACTTAGAGGTCCTGTAAGAAATGTGCATTTTTTTTTACCTAATACTTATGTTGAAGATATATACCTAAATAAGATGCAGGTCCCCCTCTGAATAAGCCGGCCAAGGGAAGGAAGCTGCCCTGTAAGAGTTTTTGAACAGTTTTGAATGTTGTTACAAGTTTAGCTTTGTTTTACATGTTTGTTAAGGCGTTATTCTAATATGGTCTTGGATAATTAAAATGTGCTTTCTTTGTGCTCTTTTTCACGTCATCTGGGAGTGAGGTATGGCATAGTTGTCTCGTTCATGGGGCAGAGAAGTTCTCTGTTGCTACGACAGGCACAACTGTCAAACTTCTGCAGTTGTTGGAGCAGCGAGACAGCGTTTGAATCTGAGCTCCCATAAAACCACGACAGTGAGGTAAGGCAATCTGGGCACTAGGGCAAGGTTAGCTCACTATAAGTTTATAAAGATTACCTTTATTAAGTGTCAAGATACCGCAGAGTTTAATTTTACTTGTGCAAGATTTGGATGTTAGGTCTAGGAATTTTTATTCAGAAAGCTGTGAGATCACTCATAATTTTGAGTTTAACTTTAAATGAGAACAATGGAGTATACAGTCGTGGCCAAAAATATTGGCGCCCTTGCAGTTTTTTCCAATAATGCACCATTTCTTCCAGAAAATTGCTGAAATTAAAAAATATTTTGGTATCCACATATGTATTTCTTTGGTTTGCAGTGGAATAAAACACAAAAAGCAGAAACATTTACTAAGTCTTAGCTTATTCCACACAGAAATCCTTAAATGGCCCAGACAAAATTATTGTCACCTTTTAGAAGTAGTTAGAAATAATTAGATTTCAAGCAGGTGATTCTCCTTCACTTTGGAATTGTGGTGAGTTGAAGGTGCTTGCAATATAAAAATCACTCATTCAACCAGTTTGAATAGAGAAAAGGACTCATTCTCCTGTTTTGTGTCACTGTGTGTACCGCAATGAGCATGGAGAAAAGAAAGACAGCCAGAGAATTGTCTGAGGAGGCCAGACAGAAGATTGTAGCCAAGCATGGACAATCTCAAGGCTACAAATCAATCTCCAGAGACCTTGATGTTCCTGTTTCCACCGTACGTAATGTTATCTGGATGTTTAAGGCCCATGGCACTGTAGCCAACCTCCCTGGACGTGGCCGCAAGAGAAAACTTGATCGAAGATTGCAGCGCAGGATTGTTCGAATGGTGGAGAAAGCACTTCGATCAACTGCCAAACAGATTCAAGCTGACCTTCAGACACAAGGTACGACAGTTTCAACTCGCACCATCCGTCGCCAACTCAATGAAAGGGGGTTATATGGTAGGAGGCCCAGGAGGACCCCACTGCTGAGAGAGAGACATAAGAAAGCCCGACTGGGGTTTGCCAAAACACACCTGAACAAGCCAAAATCCTTCTGGGAGAATGTCCTGAGGACAGATGAGACCAAATTAGAGCTTTTTGGTACATCACATCATCTCTATGTTTACAGAAAACAAAATGAAGCCATCAAAGAAAAGAACACCTTCCCTACAGTCAAATATGGAGGAGGTTCAGTGATGTTTTGGGTTGCTGTGCTGCCTCTGGCACTGGGTGCCTTGAACGTGTGCATGGCATCATGAAATCTGGAGATTACCAGGCCATTTTGGAGCGCAATGTTGAACCCAGTGTCAGAAAGCTAGGTCTCCGTCGAAGGTCATGGGTCTTCCAGCAGGACAATGACCCCAAACACACTTCAAAAAGCACCCAGGAATGGTTCAAGACAAGACGCTGGACTGTTCTGAAGTGGCTAGCAAGGAGTCCAGCTCTAAATCCCATTGAAAACCTGTGGAGAGATCTGAAAACAGCAGTTGGGAGAAGGCACCTTCAAATCTGGGAGAACTGGAGCAGTTTGCACAAGAAGAGGGCCAAACTGCCAGTAGAGAGGTGCAGGAAGCTCATCCATGGCTATAGGAAGCGGTTGATTGCAGTTATTTTGACCAAAGGCTGTGCTACCAAATATTAAGTCTAGGGTGTCAATAATTTTGTCAATGCCATTTCTTTTCATTTTCTGATTTAAAAGGATATATTAAATTCTGAACAAAAACAAAGGTTCTGTAATATTAACAGAGAAATAAAGAATTGTGGAGACCAAATACTGTACTGCTGTTAATTTCAACTTATGTTTAGAGGAAAGTGTGAGTTATTTGAAAAAGTGTAAAGGCGCCAATATTTTTGGCCACGACTGTAGTTAATTTTAGCCTGAAGGCATGTAATGTTATTTTGACCTATTAATTCTAATCTCCAGACAGCATTGGCTGTAATGTGGTTTAATACTGAATGATATTACTATATGTTAATACTGTGCATTTCCTCACCTAGAGGTTTCAAACAGAGGCATACTGCACTATTCTAACAGTGTATTTTTAAGTTTACTTGATGCTGTCTCTAGAATGCATGTATTTTAGGTATTTATACCGCATTAAAAAAAAAAGGGAAAATGAGATTCATATGGTAGGTTAGTCAACTTGAAAGCCACACCATAACAAGCCTGATTTCTAAATCTGAAGTTGCTTTTAAGGGTGCTCCCTGTCCCCACAACCTGTCTCCCAGCTGCACAATCCTTGCCAGAAGACAGATGCTTGTTAGACAGAGCTCTACCTCTGCTGTCCTACCCTTCTGGTGGTACAGCAAAGACTGTGGAATTAGTGCTCTCGGAATGCTCATGTGTCCAATGTTCTATGCTGATAGAAAGCTGTGGGGTGTTTATTACCCATATGTATTAACTTTCCATTGACAATGTGGAGCGATACAGAAACATGTTATAATCCTAAATAATACTAGATAGTTGTAGTTTACAGAGTCAAATCAGAAGAGAGGGAGAGTCACCAGTGGAGTGCCACAAGGATCAGTCGTGTTTCCAGTCCTTTTCAATATGTTCATCCCCGACAGAGCAGAAGGAATCCAGGGCAAGATTTATCTCTTCGAAGACAACATTAAGCCCTGTAGCAGGGTAGACAGCAGGGACGGGGTTAGGAAATGCAAAGAGACTCGCAAAGACTAGAGAGGTGGTCAAAAGTTCAACAGTTGAAATTCAGTGCCAAAAAGTGCAAGGTGATGCATATAAGAATGTAATAATGTATAAAAGAACCCCGGGACACAGTACTAGATTGGGGGGTAAGCTGGACAGGATCTCTGAGGAAACAGGGAAACAGACCTAGGAGTCATTATCATTTTATCAACGACTTCCTAAAACAATCAAGCCAATGTGACAGGCCTACAGTAAGGCAAACAGGATTCTGGGGTGTACAGAAAGGGGTACTGACAGCAGAAGGAAGGAGGTATCATTACCTCACTGGTGAGGCCCCACCCGGAGTACTGTGCTCAGTTCTGGAGTCCTCTCCTAAGGAACTATAAGGACAGACTGGAAATAGTGCCCAAATGACCAAAATGGTGGCCAAAATGATTCAGGGCCAGCACGGCAGATCTTACGAGGGTCAGCTCAAAGCACTGAACATGTGCTCACTGGAGGCCAGAAAGAGGGGAGATTTGATAGAGACAGTACAGTTATGTAAGAACTTACTGTAACAGCAGATCTTCGAGAGGAGCTCTTGCAGCAGGCAATAACTATTAGAACTGAGCTGCCAGGTGCTAGGACCACACAGAAAACTTCTAGCTAGCAGTATATAGCGGGAGACCGCCCTCAGCTTCGGCATGCCGATACTGGCCAACAGTATAAAAGGGGCAGTCCCCCAGCCCAGCCCATCCCATCCCCAGTTCTCCCGCTGGAGACCCCAGCATGTGTAGAAACTGGAGAACTGAGGAGGTTCCTCATAAAAGAGGAAAGCAGAATGGCTGTGATGGAGAAACAGCAGTCAGGGAGAAAGAGGGAGGGAAATCAGTGCCTAATGCAAGAGCTATTCTCGAAGATCACAAGGAAAACTTTAGCTAGCAGTGTCTGGCGGGGGACTGCCCACCGCCACGTGACAGACATCAGCGTGATCCTATATAATGGTCGGTCCCCAGCCCACCCTCCAGTTCTCCTGCCAGAGACCTCAGAACAAAGCAACAGGAGAAAAGGAGTGGGCTCTTTGAGCTGAAGAAAGGCTTGAAGAAGCAGAAGCCTGGGGGGGATTGTCTGCAAGACCTCTCTCGATGATCTATTATGATGTAAATTCTTACATAACTCTACTATCTTACTGAGGGCTCTTGCAGCAGGCAATAACCATTAGGACTGAATCCCAAGCAAAAGATGAGCAGACTCAGTTGAGAGAAGGACAGTAGCAGTCATAAGAGCATTAGGACAGGAGGCCCTGGAGGACTGCAAGGCCAAAACTGGCTCTACGCCTAGAGGTAATGTCCAAACTGTAATGCTTGACAAAAGTGTGGCTAGAACTCCCAAGTGGCGGCTGCGCAGATGTCTGCAGCAGACACATTTCTGAAGGAGGCAGTGGAGGCAGCCATGCCTCTGATAGAATGACCTTTGAACTGGCCTGGCAAAGGCTTGTCGTACTTGCTGTAGCAAAAAAAAAAAAAAAAATGCAATTAGCTAACTAGTTAGATAATCACTGTTTGGAAATGGGAGCCCCTTCTTTCCTGGGGGCAAACAAAACAAACTGGACAGATTTTCTGAAAGGGTGGGTGTGGTCCAGATAAAATGAAGCACCCGATGAACATCAGGAGTATGAAGTAAAGCCCCTCCTTGATTCGAATTCTCAGGAAAATAAACAGACAGGTGGCTGGATTGATTCAAAGTAAACTCAGACACCACCTTAGGCAAAAACTTAGTATTGGTCTGCAAAGATACTCTGTATTTGTGGAAAACCAAGTAAGGCTCTTTAAACATCAGAGCCTGAAGCTTGGAAATCCTCCGAGCTGAGGCAATGGCGACTAAAAACAATGCTTTCCATGACAGAAAGCGCAGCTCGCAGCTTGTGGCAGGTTCAAAGGGAGGAAAAGTTAGCTTCTCTAAAATAAACAACAAATCCCATAGCGGGACTGGGTCCCTAATGGGAGATTTCAAATGAAGATTGCCCCGCATGAAGGTGTGGGACAGATCTAGTTCGGCAACATTTTTGCTGTCAATGGGTGCACGGTACACAGAGGTGGCGGAAAGGTGCACCTTGATAGAGTAATAGCCCAGACTGGAGTTTGAAAGGGAAAGGAGGTACTCCAGGATGAGATTTACTGGGCAGGTGAAGGGATCCAAATGCCAGGCAGTAGTCCAGATGGAAAACCGCTTCCACTTCATGGCATAAGTGACTCTGGTGGAGGGCTTCCTCGCAGCCACCAGGACGTCCGCCACCCTAGAGGACACCCAAAATCGTGCGATGACTAAGTCTGAAGGAGCCACGCATGAAGATCAAGAGACTTCAGATCCCTGGTCCTGTGAGAACAGGTCAGAGCAAAGGGGCAGAGGAAGAGGGGGTTCCCACTGCCAGTTGCTGCAACAAAGGAAACCATATCTGTCGCGAACGGTAAGGGGCTATCAGAATCATGTCTGCCCCCTCTGACTGCAGCTTGAGAAGAACTCTCTGCAGAAGTAGGAAGGGCGGAAAGGCATAAAGAAACCTCCCTGTCCAAAAGAGGACAACACATCTTGCCAGAAAACACCAGGCCATGGATCTAGCGAGCAAAAATTGGGCAGTTTTACGTTGAATGGGGATGCAAACAGGTCTAACTCGGGACAAGCCCACCTGACGAAGAGATCCTCTACTATGGAGGATAGGAGCTTCCACTCATGTGTTTTTGACCTGGACCGACTTAGGCTGTCGTCATGCCTGGAATATGAACTGCCGTTAGAATCAGGTTGTGTTCTATGACCCAATGCCAGACTCTCATGACCTCCCAGCATAGGGGGTACGAATGAGTCCCCCCTCGTTTGTTGATATAATAGACTACCAACATGTTGCCTGTCTGAATCAAGAGAGGAGTCTGAAAGGCCTGGAGAGCAAGGAGGATTGCATACACCTCAAGCACATTGATATGGAGATGCTGCTCCTGCTGAGACCAGGTCCCCTGGGTCTACCAAGTGGGCGCCCCAGCCCAAACAGGACACATCTATCGTGAGAACCTGAGTGGGAGAGTCCGTTCGGAAGGGGAACCCCCCTCTGAGGAGGTTGGAGGGGTTCGTCCACCAAGACAGCATTTGCCGCACAGGGTTGGAAACTAGGGCTCCCTGTTCCAAATCATCCATGCGTTGGTCCACTGAACCCGTAGAGTCCACTGAGGCACCCTCATGCAAAGGCGGGCCACAGAACAGTGACAATGGCCGCTGCCATGTGTCCCAAGAGCCTGAGGAATGACCTGGCCAGGTCTTGTCGTGACAAACATACGAAGCGGGCCTCTGCTCTCAGGTGTTCTGCTCTGTCTGGAGGCAGGAAGGCCTTGTCCTGAGCTGAGTCTAAGATTGCACCAATGAACTGCAGCCTTTGACCTGGCAAGAGGGAGTACTCGGGAAGGTTCAGCATGATTCCCAGTGTCTGAAACAGTTCAAAGGTAATCTCCATGGTCCGGAGCAGCTGATCTCTGGAGGGGCTGTGAGAAGCCAATCATTGAGGTAGGTAAAGACGTAAAGACCCTACCTACTGAGGGCCATGGCCACTACCACAAGGCACTTGGTGTAGACCCGAGGTGCCAAGGAGAGGCCGAAGGGAAGGGCCCTAAACTGGTAATGGTTCCCCTGGAAGCAAAAGCGTAGGAACCTTCTGTGGGTCCGGAACACTTGGATGTGGAGGTAGGCATCCTGTGTATCCAGAGAGCAGAGCCAATCTCCTCGATGAAGAAGGGGTAGACACTTAAGGGTAACCATCGTGAAGCACTTGTATTCTATAAATAGATTCAGGTGGCTGAGGTCCAAGATTGGTCTCAGATCACCAGTCTTCTTTAGGACCAGGAAGAAATGGGAATAGAACCCCCTTTCCCTTTTGTTTTGCGGGAACAGGTTCTATGGCCCTTTTGCTCAGCAGTGCCTGGACCTCCTCCAGAATAAGGGCAATGTGATTCAGAGGATAGTGGGAGTGCAAGGGAGGGTTATCCAGGGGTATCTCTTGAAACGCGAGAGTGTGCCCTCTTTCTATCAGCTGAAGCACCCACTGGTCGAAGGTGATTCTGTGCCAACTGACCAGGTAAAGGGGGAAATTGCCCCGAGCCTCTGCCCGGTGGAGGCGGGCAAGGAGTCATGCAGAAGAACCTGGTAAGGGCAGGGGAGTCCCTAGGGGCTCTAGGGACTGAGACTCCTGCCACCTGGGAGGGGGCCTTATGTTTGAAGGCTCCTCTGGGCTGCTGTCCCCAGGACTGCTGACGTTGGTTCCTCTGAAAGGGCTGACAGCTGCTGGGGTTTAGGCTGAGACCGATACAATGAGTGCACCATCTTCAGATCCTTGCCAGATTCCTGCAGGCAGGAGATAATGCTCTGGACATCCTCGCCTAAGAGCACCAAACCCCTAAAAGGAACATCAAGGATTTTGGTGTGCACATCTGGGGCAAAACCGGAAACCCTGTGCCAGGAATGGCGGTGAATACAAATGCCCATGGCTGCTGCCCATCCTGCCACGTCTGCCGTATCATAGGAAGCCCTTAGTACATGATTCCCAACGTCAGACTCCTGTTTCAGAAGTTGGGTCAGTTGGGACTTAGTGACATAATCTGGCAGAATTTGTACCAATTCCAGAGCCTTATCCCACAGGGCATTCTGGTACTGTACCATGTGGGTCAGGAAATTCTGGGACCAGGCAGCCAAAGTGGCTGAGGTGTAGACTTTTTTTTTTTTTAATAATTTTTTTTTATTAGTTTCTTTGTCTTTCAGCAAGCATATATAATAAAACATTTCTAGACAGCCTTTGTACAAAAGAAATTCATTACATTGTTCAATCCTGGTATGACACATATCTCTAAATCCAGTTTTAATTTCCTTAATCCAGTTAATATCTCCCATAACATAGTTCTTAGGGTCTGTGTATCTTCTGCAGTTTCCCATTTGTGCAGACTTCTTATTTTCTGTGTTGATGCCCTTTTTTAAACTTAGATTCACTTAATACCTAACTCAGATCTCTAACCTCATGTCTACTAAAACCAGGTACGAAATACATCATCTTATGGATTATTGCAGAGAGATGGCGATGCTCATGTCTCTCTTTCCCCTGAGCAGTCGAGGGCTTCTTCAGGGTTGTCCTCTGGTGGGGTGGCCCCTCATTCTCTCTCATTAGTCTCAGATAAGTTCTGGGGGTTCTTAGCTCATGTATTATCCTACCTCCCCTCCCATTCTGGTGTCTCCCTCTCATGGAACAAAGTTACGTAGTGGTTTAGCTGGTAAGTCATCCATTTACGTCACTGATTGTCAAATTTTTAAGTTTGGTCTGCTAGTCTAGCTGTAACTCGATCTAGTACATAGATCTCCCTAGTCAAATTTGTCCAGGACTATCTCGTCGGGTTTCTAGTTGTGTGCCACGATCTTGTGATGGTCTTATGCGCCGCCAGCACAAGCTTTGTGACTTGCCTATAAGTGTTTCTATCTAATCGGATCCCTTCTGGTTTCACAAATGTTAGGGTATAAGTTGGGCTGAAAAGATCTGGGCATTCGTAAATTTCAATCAGTTGTTTTATCACCTCTTGTCAGTATGCTGCCAAACATGGGCAACTCCACAGGATACGACTCTGGTCAGCATGACCACTTCCACATCCCCTCCAACAGCCTCCCTTGTCAATTCTCCATATTTTACCAATAAAGCAGGGGTTCGAAAAAATCTGGTCCGGAGCTTCCAGATATACTCTCTCCAGTATGGAAAGGGTGATGTTTTGAAGGCTGGCAATGCTGATTTTATCCTGCCTATCCTATGTACTTCTACCTGTAATTCTTCAGACCATTTCATTCTTAACTGACTCTGTGTTGTCTCGCCTCAGACAGCCCAAAGCCCCATATAATCTACTCATTAGGTGTTCTGTTGGGGCTCCCATTAAGTGCATTTGAATTAAGTGAATTAGGAGTGGGGGGGGGGGCCTCAGTCAAGGCAGCTAGATCCTCTTTGTACTGACAGAGGTATGATTTGAGCTGTAGGTAGTTAAAAATAATATTTTGGGGGTAATCGGTACTGCATTTGCAGTGATACAAATGAATGGAGCCCTGTCACCCCTATTAACTGCAAGATATATTTTACCCCATATGTTTGCCAGTTGGCTAGGCTGAGGTTCATCTGGCCAGCTTCTAGGTCAGCGTTGTGCGCCAGTAACCCAAAAGAAAAAATTACTCACCTTAGTAATGTTGTTTCTTCTAATGGAGTCTTGCTATATTATGACAATTGCAGTTTGTCCCACCATTAGAACTGCTCCGGAGGTGAAAGAGTTAACTCCCATTCTAAGAATGGAACTTGGAGCGCGAGCTCGGTTAGAGAAGCTCTGTCTGGGTTATTTCAAACCCAAACTGTCAGATCTTCACGAGCAAAACTCACTAAGGTCTGTGTGAAGCTGTAACCTACACTAGCCAACTGGCTACCTGACTATTAACACATATTCCTGGTCCCAACACAAAGACTCAAGTCAGGGGACCAGAAGTAATAATATAATATAAGCTAAAATAAAAACACCACACCCCAAAACCCCAAGAAGGGGTGGAAAACATATAATGGGCATAACTAGCGCCCACACTAGGCTGCCCACCCCATACCCAAGTAGAAGTTCTGAGAGGGGCAGGCTGGGGGGGAGGTCATAATATAGCAAGACTCCATTAGAAGAAACAACATTACTAAGGTGAGTAATTTTTTCTTCAAACAACATGAAGTCTTGCTATATTATGACAACTGCAGACTACACAGCAGTACCTCCATGGAGGAGGGACAGAACCTACTTAGGGAATAGGCTCTGAAGCACAGCTGTGCCAAACCGAGCATCTCTCCTGGCCTGGACATCCAGGGAGTAATGCTTGGTGAAAGTGTGTACCGTTTTCCAGGTAGCTGCTTGACATATCTCTAAGATAGGGATGTCTCTGGCAGCAGCTAGAGACGTGGCTGTACCTCTGGTAGAATGAGCCCTCAGGCCAGAGGGGGAACTTTCCCCAGTTTCTGATAACAAAATTGGATACAAGAGACAATCCACCTGGCAAATGATCTCTTAGTGGCAGGTCTCCCTTTTCCGACCTCACCATAAGTGAGAAAAAGTTGGAGGGATTCGAACCTGTGACCCTTGGTACGTTCTATATAGTAACTTAAGGCCCTCTTAACATCTAAACTGTGCAATCTCCTCTTGCCAGAGGAGGAATGTTCAGTGAAAAACACTGGAAGGGAGATAGATTGATTAAGATGGAACTCTGAAACCACCTTAGGCAAAAACTTCCTGTTAGTCCTGAGGACTACCTTATCCCTGTGGAAAGAAACAAAGTCAGTTTCTACTGACAAGGCTTGCAACTCACTTATGCGCCTGGCAGAAGTGATAGCCACTAGGAAAACAGTTTTCCAAGTTAAGTACTTAAGCTCTGCAGAAGACAGAGGTTCAAAAGGGGGTTGCATTAACTGGGCAATGCAAACATTAAGGTCCCAGGCAGGGGCCGGATCCCTAAAAGGTGGATTAGTATGAAGTAATCCTTTAAAAAACTTGGAAAATACAGGATGAGCGGAAAGAGAGGAGGGCTTTCCTGCTGACACAAAAAGCAGAGACAGCTGCCAAATGTACTTTCAGGGTAGCTGGTCTCAGGCCCAAAGAATTAAGATGGACCATATAGTCCAAAACAATGGGCAAATCAGCAGATTCGGGAAATATGTTCCCAGAACACCAAATGGAAAACCTTTTCCACTTAGAATTATAAGTAGCCTAGTGGAAGGCTTCCTAGAAGCCTTTAGGATTTCAAGAACACCCTGAGAAAGGTGTAGGTCAGCAAATTCTAACTCCTCAAGAGCCAGGCCTTGAGGTTGAGGGATCTGAGGTTCGGATACCAAACTCTCCCCTGGGCACAGGTTAACAGGTTGTGATTCCTGGGGAGACACAGGGGAAGATGGACTGCTAGGGACAGAAGAAGTGGGTACCAGGGCTGCCTGGCCCAATCTGGGGCAATCAGAATCACCCTGCAAGGCTGGGATCTGATTTTGACTAGCACCTTGAAATGGAGAGGGAAGGGGGGAAAGGCATAAAGAAACTTCCCTTCCCAATCTAGGAGAAAGGCATCCAGGGGGACTGAGCCCAACACTAGGGGCCTGCAACAGAACAGTGGAAGTTGGTGATTGTCTGGGGCTGCAAAAAGATCTATCTGAGGGGTGCCCCATCTGGCAAAAACTATCCCCAGTACTTGAGGATCCAGAGACCATTCGTGATGGCCCTGGGAAACCCTGCTGAGAGCATCTGCTAGGACATTGTCCTTTCCTGGAAGGTGAACTGCTATGAGGGAAGTGTTCAGGGAATAGGCCAGAGACCACAACTTCATTGCCTCGGTGCACAAGGCCGAAGACCGAGTGCCCCCCCCGCTTGTTGATGTACCACATTGTTGTGGTGTTGTCTGTTCTGACTTGTACCACTTTGTTCTGAACAGACGCTGAAAACACTTGAAGTGCTAAAAAGACAGCTCTGAGTTCCAGCAAATTGATGTGGAGCAGAGATTCCTGAGGGGACCACACTCCCTGAGTGGAGAGGTCACCCATGTGGGCTCCCCACCCCAGGAGGGAAGCATCCGTAGTGAGGGTCAAGGAGTGAGACAGAGGAATGAAAGGGACCCCCAGTCTTAAATTGCTCTGATCCTGCCACCACTGGAGGGCCTGGATCAGGGTTCGGGTCACTGGGACCAACTTGGAAAGGGGGTCTCTTCTCTACGACCAAAAGGCTCTCAAGTGAAACTGAATGTCCTCATCTGAAATCTTGCCCTTGCACTACAGCTGTGGACGCAGCCATGTGCCCCAGGAGCTGCAAAAGTGTCTTGCTGGTCGAGAGACCTGCAGAGAGTGAAGGAGGAGGCCAGAGCCACCAAGTTCCTACACCTCTAAGGGTAGGAAGGCTCTGGCCTGCTTTGTGTCCAATTCTGCACCTATGAAGGTGAGCACCTGAACTGGTTCCAGAACTGACTTTGGAAGATTCAGCAAGAAACCCAGGGAGGTGAGCAGTTGCTGGGTAACTTGCAGGTGAGATTTTACCTGTTCTGGGGACTGGCCTACAATGAGCCAGTCGTCCAGATAGGGAAAGACAGCAATCCTTTGCCTTCTTAAATGAGCAACTGCTACTGCCAGACATTTTGTGAATACCCTTGGGGCAGAGGTGAGGCCGAAGGGCATTGCTCTGAACTGGTAGTGACCTGAGGGCAGTTCGAATCTGAGGTACTTTCGGTGGGAGCTTCCGATTAGGACGTGAAAATAGGCATCCTTGAGGTCCAGGGAGGCTAGCCAGTCCCCTGGCCTTAGAGATGGTAAAATCATTGCCAGAGTTACCATTCTGAACTTTGGTTTCAAAAGGTGTCTGTTCAGATATCTCAGGTCTAAAATGGGCCGCCATTCTCCTGTCTTTTTTAAGGTAAGGAAATATCTGGAGTACAGACCCTTGCCCTGGTGTAGGGGAGAAACCCTTTCTACAGCTCTGAGAGCCAGGAGGGTTGAGACTTCTGTTTCTAAAGTAAAGGTCTCTAAAGAGTTTGCAGGTGGGAAAGATCTGATTCTCATCTTGGGAACTTTTTGAAGCTGAGAACCAGACCCTGGCTTACTACTTCCAGGACCCACTTGTCTGAAGTTAGAGACACCCAGTTCTGAACGAAGTAAGCCAACCTGCCCCCTACAGGTAAAGGAGAATCGGCCCTGGGCACCCCATCAGGGTGTCTGTTTGGCAGGTGCTTTAGGCTGAGGGGTGGGAGCAGGCCTGCCCACACCCCGTCTGCCTCTCCCTCTGAAGAACCCCCTCTGAGCATAAGCAGAGGAGGCCTGGGTTTGGTAAAAAGGCCTGTGAAAAGGCCTACCTCTACCCCTGGGGGTCTGCCTCTGAGGAGTGACTTGCCGCTCCTTAGCCTGAGCACTCTTACAGGTAGTCCTATATTCATCCATTTTCTTCATATAATTCTCTGTCTGCTCCCCAAACAGACAATTTCCAACCACAGGAAAATCCATAGCCTTAGTCTGGGTATCCTGTGACAAGCTAGTACACCTGAGCCAGGCCAACCTACGAAAAGCTACAGACGTAGCCATGACTCTAGAGGATACATCATTAAAATCCACAGCAGCATGAAACTGCACCTTAGATGCCTCAATGCCATCAGCAGCCACCTGTTCCAGCTCATTAGCAAGCTGGCCAGAGGCCTGTTTGGCCAAAGCCATGACAGTGTCCCATCTAGATTTTTGATACCTTGCTACATAAGCCATGTAATTTGCTTGCCTGAGTCCCAAGGACGCTGCCATGTATTGTTTTTTAGCCATGGCATCAATCTTCCTGGAATCCTTGTCAGAGGATGTGAAGCCAAGGAATATTAGCTTTATCACAGGCTGCAGCCTGAACCACACCAACGTGACTGCATTGCTGTGAAAGGAATTCCGTATCAGGACCTGACAGAGTGTACCTCCTGTCCATCTTTTTGTCCACAGGAGGCACAGAATTAGGAGTTTTTAAAATTTTTGTTTGTTTCCTAAATGATTTATGCAAGGGAATAGACAACCTCCTAGACTCAGGAATATCCATCATTTCTACAAAATCAGGTTCCTCTTGCTCATCCACAGCTTCCTCCAAAGGGTGCTGGAGGGTTTCAGCAACTTTTTTGTAAAACATAAAGTGAGAGGGAGACTCAGAAAGCGAAGGGGGAGATTCAAAAGGTCTGTCTGGGGAGATGTCCGGTTCAATGGGCATACCCAGACCCTCCAAGTCACATTCATACTGTTCATAATCATCCTCCCCCTCCTCTGGTTCATAAAACTCTTCAACATCATATTCCTGAACCGGTGGAACCGACCGAACCGACCTTTTACCAGACAGTGGCGGTTCGGCTGGAACCGGAGAAAGTGACTGGACAATCTGAATAGCTCTTGCTATTTCTGCAGCAGTTGGAGAAGGAATTTTGGGCTCCACACCTGCTGA
The DNA here is from genome assembly GCA_016271365.2 of Neoceratodus forsteri. Taxonomy (NCBI): domain Eukaryota; kingdom Metazoa; phylum Chordata; order Ceratodontiformes; family Ceratodontidae; genus Neoceratodus; species Neoceratodus forsteri. The sequence goes on along the minus strand of CM057450.1, from coordinate 1,269,899,664 downwards.
TTTTCTTGTTTTCTTTACTGGAACTGGCCCCTCCGAGCCAGCTTTCGTTGCCGAGGAAGTCGCGCCTGGTCAGAGGGCACCCCTCCGTTCGTTGGAACGAACCGGCTGGCCATCCGGTCAGCGGACTTTTGGCCTCGCCCTGAGCCTGCCAACTCTCTTATCCAGGGTGGCTGCAGGGAAATTTTACAAATCTGGCAGTCTGAATTGAGGTGGTCAAACCCCAGACAATATACACATGTGGTGTGTGTGTCAGCCTTGGCAAAGACTTCCCCACAGACATCACAGTGTTGAAACCCAGTGGGCCCGGTTTTTCTTTTGGGTTTCTCAGACATAATGCCAGCCTAACCAAAAACTTGCCCTTTTAAACGGCAGTGCCAGGCAAGACACCCTTATCGGTTCCTAACCGTGTCACGGGTCTTGGAAAAAAACGTAATGAAATCCGCTTTTTAGAACCGATAAGAACCGGAACCGCACTCTAAAACCTTCAATTTCAAGTTTTAAAACAAGCTGATCGGTTCAAAACCGAACCGATAACATTTACAAGTTCCACACAGAAAATAAACTGTAATTACTTATGATACCACAGACAGAGCTTGAACCGATCGGTTTCGGTTAAAATAATAATATTCTCGGTTGATTTGAACCGAGAAAACACTGTTTAAACAGAAATGAACTGAGCAGTAGGAGGGAAATCTCCAGAGCGACTGTTCAGTGAGGCGGAGTAAAGAATCTGACAGTTTGGGTTTGAAATAACCCAGACAGAGCTTCTCTAACCGAGCTCGCGCTCCAAGTTCCATTCTTAGAATGGGAGTTAACTCTTTCACCTCCGGAGCAGTTCTAATGGTGGGACAAACTGCAATTGTCATAATATAGCAAGACTTCATGTTGTTTGAATATACTATCTTCTGGGGAGTTAAATATGCTTGACGTACTTCAAGCCAATTTTTCATAGGTTCTCTAGTATATTTCGGGTATTTTGCAAGTTATCTACACTTTTGGGGGTTGCTAAATAGGTGTTCCTGAAATTCAAACAGGTCTCCCCAAGTTAGCTCTATTTTCTTCCAGTGGGCATCATAATGTGGATTTATCCAGCATAAGACTCTTTTTAACTGTGCTGCCGGATATACTATGTTATCCCTAAACTCGCAACTGTCCCAACAGCTACAGTCCCGAATCACTCTCATGCCCGAGAGACAAATTTCTGGCATGTTACAGGGACTAAGTGTTACATGCGGAGGCGGGGCTTTGCTCGCCGCCTCGTAACTAAAATATCTAACTCCAAGGGGGAGCGGGCCATGGAGTAAGTTAAAATTAGTTATGGGGAGTGCAGTGTGTAAAAGGACGTGACCTGGACCAGAACCCGGGTCACGCACAGCACGCCGACTGAGCTACCAGTGGTATTCCCCTCCACACCACTGGGGCAGCTCGGCCAGTGACTCCATTCCAAATGTCCATTCCTCAGCGTCAGACAGGGTAGAGTAGCAGTCCATCACATTCACTACCTTACCCTGTTGGGAACTATTGTGTCGGGTGTAGTAGCGTCGGGTTACCGCATCTGTCAGGCAGAGCTGACCGGGGTACTGTTTATCTAGCAACCCAGCCTAGTGATAACGTTAAGTATACCGTGCTGCCATTGCGTACCTTCTGAGGTCTGGGAGATTTAGTCCTCCTTTTTCCCTTGCTAGCAGTAAAATGGAATATCTAATTCTTGGGGGTTTCCTCTCTAGATAAAGCGGGAGATTAGCCTATCCCATGCTTGGAAACAGGTACTTGCAGTGGTAAATGGGAGCGTTTGAAGAAAAAATAGTATGCAAGGCAATGTGTTCTGTTTGATAGTTTCCACTCTGCCCAATAGGCTCAGTGGGAGTTGTGTCCATCGAGAAAGATCTTTTGTTAATTTTAGTGTTAGGGGTTCTTAAGTCAATTTTATCCCTAGATACCGCATAGCCTGTCTATGCCATTTAAATAGGAATTCTGCCTTCAACTTAGTGGGGGTTAGTTATAAACCAAGACTTCAGTTTTTTGATCATTCACTTTGTATCCTGCTAGGTTCTCCAAATATTTGGAGTTGTTCCCATACTGTCGGCATTCAGGTGTCTGGACTATTTATTGTCAACAAGATATCAACGGCAAACAACAAAATTTTGTGTTGGCGTCCTCCCAATGGGACCCTTTCTACCTCTGTGCTGGTTCTTATGGCAATTGCCAATGGTTCCAGATGCAACGCAAAGAGGAGCAGGGAGAGAGGGCATCCCTGCCGTGTCCCCCTGGAGAGTTGGAAAGTGTCAGAGTGCTCCATCTACTCTTAGATTTGCCTTATGGGAGGTATATATATTTTGGAGCTGTTGAGTAAGTTGTTCCGGGAAGCCGAAATGAGACAGGGTCCTTAAAACAGGAATGGCCAGGCCACCCTATCGAATGCCTTCTCGGCATCCAGCCCTAACAACAGTAATGGGATTTTTCGGGACAAGGCATAGTCCACCAGCAGGTGTGTGCGCCTGATGACACTGTGTGCCTCTCGGCCTCTAATGAAGCCCACTTGGTTGGGATCAATTACAGTGGGGAGTAGGTGGTCTGTTCTAGATGCTATGATGGACATAAAAGTTTATAGTCATAATTCAGCATTGAAGTTGGGCACTAAGAGGTAGGTTGTTTTGGGTCTTTCTGGGGTTTAGGTATGGCCGCGATGGTTGCACATTGCCAGGTTGGGGGGGGGGGGCTCACCTTCCTGGATCGAATGGTGGGCTGAAATTAATGTTGCGAATAGGAGATTTCTGAATTTTTTATAGAATTCAGAGGGGTATCCGTCTGGGCCCGGGGCTTTAAGCGTCTTGGCTTGTTTTAATATTTGGTCAAGTTTCCCTCTTGTGATTGGGGTCAGCAATGCCTTCGCTTGCTCAGTGCTAATTTAGGGGATGGGTAGGTTTTGCAAGTATGTCTCAATCTGATCTCAAGGGACAGCCTCATCTGCTGTGCATAATTCCTGATAGTATTATACTAGTATGTTCCTAATTTTGTGGGGTGTAATAGCTGTTTTCCCCGTTTTGCAATCAATCATGCTTGTTATGCATGCTCTAGCCTTATGTTCTCTTAGCTGCCTTGCCAGGTTTCTTGCTCCTTTAGGGAATTCCTCTTGGCGTCTTGTGTTTTAAATAAAATAGTTGCTGTTCTGTTTTCTGGTCTAGTATTTTCTGGAGTTTTTGTTTGGTAATTCGTATTTTAGTCTGGATTGTTAGGTCACCTGGGGTATGTAAACTCTGAAAGAAATTGAAGCTCTTCCTGCAGTTCCCTGAATTTACTCTCTTGTTCCCTTTTTTTCCTTTTTTTTAGTGGCAAATTGAATTATTTCCCCTCTTAAGACTACCTTTAGGGTATCCCAAAGAATTGTGAGGGATGCTTTCTATTGGGCGTTATCCTGCAGGGCACGGGGAATACCCTCCTGTACGAGTTTCAGAAATTCTGGATCTCTTAAATGGAGGATATTTAAACGCAATGCGCTTTCTTTATTGCTGCCCCAGTTCAAGTTTTATATACATAGGTGCATGATCTGACAAGAGTGTCATACCATGCCTGACATCACACAGAGTCCAGATGCTCTGCCATAGTAAAAAAGTAGTCTAAACGGGCTGCTACTCCTGTGTGTGTGCTGCCACATGAGTATATCCCTGTGTCCTGGGGAAACAGTGCCTCCAGGTGTCGACTAGGCCCAACGAAGAGATTGTTTGTTTTACATACTTTTGGAGGGGGGTTGCTGAGGCGTAGACCTTCTTACCTCAGAAACCTACCTGATGAGACTACTTGTCCGGAGGATGCGTGCCAAGATGTCTGGGTCTCTTAGTATGGCCATGAGCAGCGTTCATGACCACTGAGTCGGCCACAGGGTGCTCCCCATAAAAAGGCTAGTCTCTAGGGGCATGGTAAAGCCTGTCCACCTTCTTAGGCAGGACCACAGTGGAAGATGGGTGGTTCCAGGAAACCTTGTTGACATCCTCAAAGGAGTCAATAAGGGGAGGTGTGACCGTGGGAAGAGCATCCTTTTTACAGAGGAAGGTTGCCAGGCGTCGGCGTTCTGGGTCTAGATCTTCTGAGTCCCAGTCCTTGAGGGACTGAATGTGACTCATGACGTCCAGGAAAGTTGGATCATCAGGAGGGGATCTGGGGGGTATCCCTAGGCTCCTCCAGCTCCAAGGGTAAACTGGAATCCTTGGAGGAAGAGGAGGAGGAATCCCCCCCATGGAGATTCTGGGACCGGGGTCAGTAGATGGTGATCCCTCTTACGCCAGTCCTCTTTGTCACTGGGAGACCAGGGAGTGGGAAGAGGAACCCGTACCAGTGAGGGAAAAGGTTCCCTCAGAGGTGGAGTAGGAGGCCTTCTCCAGGGTTCCTTGCTCTGCATGAACTCCCACCAAGCCGTGAACAGGGCAATGCAGTCTATTGGCGGTGGGAGGGGGAGGTGGTGCTGGGTGGGAAGGTGTAGGATCTCCCGGTGTTGGCCGTTGAGGCTTCTCAGGACCCAGGGTCAGTTTCTGAAGAACCGAATGGCTGGATGACGGCTCCTGAGGTGAAGGGCTAGTCGGCATTGGTCTCGAAGGACCTGGCGTCGATGTACCAGGCATCGGTTGTAGCTGTCCCAGAGGAGCAACTGGAGCCGGCTGAAGTTTGACCGACAAAGGTTTTGTGTCAGTGTGGCCCGCGTCATGAGAAGAAGGTGGCTGGTGTCAGTCACGCGACGCAGACCGCGGAGGGGTAGCTTGCATAGGGAAGGAAGTCCCCTTTGGAGTTGGTGGTGTCACCCTAGAAATAGAGGCGATGCTGCCCAAGCGTCGCTTGAGGCGTCGATCTCTGAACGCAGGACTGACACACACAACGTCAAGACCAGAGGGGTGGAGGGCCAAGACCATCCCATCTGAAGAGCCAGCCGAGCCTCCCAGCTGAGAACCCGCTGGGAAAATGGGCCTAAGCTTCAGGGGTTTTGGGGCTGAGGACGACGTCCAAAGCCCGGATGAGCCTTCGCCTGAGATGGTGAGGAGGATGGGAGGCGAAGACATGGGCAGCCCAGAGGGAGTGAGGGCTGCCGGTGAAGACTGACCACCCGTGGGAGGAAGATTCAGAAGCAGCCACTGACTTGTATGGTGACCTGGAGTGGGAAGCCAACTGGGGCGATCCCTATCCTTGTGCCAGTGCTTGTGCCTCCCGCTTGACTTCTTCTCTTTGTGGAAAGAAGAAGTAGAAGCCTCGGAAACCGAACCAGGGAGGAAGAAGAGCTTTTGCCCTGAAGCTCCTTCTCCATCGTCACTAACTTCTGTTGCAGAAGGAAAGCCTGAAGAGTCTCAGATCGGCATCTCCGTGTGGCCTGGTTAAACTCCTGGTAGTGCTGGCAGGCCTCAGTTTCATGGTTAGGGCCTAGGCAGAGCAGGCACGAGGAGTGGCCACCCTTATCGGGAATCTGCTTGTCGCAGGCACACTTCGTTCGCTGGTCAGAAGACGTTACTGGAGAAGAACACATACAGGAACATGAATAAAATTAAAGATGACTGTAAATTATGAAAATAAATCGCGGAGAAAATGGCAGCCAGCTAGAAGCAGGAGTCCGTGGAGGTCCGAACTGCATGGGTCGACGGTAGGAAAAGAACTGGGAATGGGCTGGGGGACCGCACCTTTTATACCACTGGCTGGCATCAGCATGCCTATATCGGGGGCCGTCCCCCGCTATATTACTTGGTATACTGAGGCATAAGAAGGCTAATTGCCCATCGAGAATGCCCCCACAATTCTGTGGAACATCAAGAGTTAAATGACATTTAACCAGAGGTCTAAGTTAGTTTTAAATATTTCAAAGTTCTTACTGTTCACAATATAATCTGGTAATTTGTTCCAAATTCGTGGTACCCTTACTGTAAAAAAATGTAATCTCTTAGTTTTTGCTTTTTGTATTTCTATTTGTCTAGAATGTAATCCAGGTACAAGCTTTCTGTCTGCTAGGTGGATCCCACATTGCTCCATTAGTGTAGGATTTTTATAGAGAAACAAAAGATCTCCCCTATGTCTTCTTGTTTCTAAAGAATGTAATCTTAGTTTTTCTAATCTGTCAATATAGCACAGTTGTGCCAAATGGGGACCATCCTTGTTGCGATCCTCTGAATACCCTCAACCCTCTCTATGTTCCCCCTGAGACAAGGATTCCAGAATGGTGACCCGTAATCTGTATGTGATCTAATATAGGTTCTGTAAAGGGGAATAATGCAGTGTTCTGATCTGGATACAAAGGTTCGGTCAATTTTTCTTAGAAGTCCATTAGAGTTCTTGGCCAGTTTTTTACAATAGTCAGTGGAGGAAAGTTTATTACTGTAATCCCAAGGTCTTTTTCGCTGCTTTCAACTTTCAATACAATATTGTTTAGTTTGTAGGGCTGAAGTGGGTTATTTTTACCGAAGTGCAGTACAGTACACTTTTCAATGTTAAAATCCATTTAATTTCTGCCCAAGCCTCAATTTCTGATAAGTCTTTAAGTAACTGATTACTGTTATCTAATGAATCCACTTTCCCTTCCAGTTTGGTATCATCAGCAAATTTAGATAAAAAGGTATTAGAGCTAACCTTCATATCTGAAATGAATAAATTAAATAAAGTTGAGCCAAGAACGGAGCCCTGCGGGACCCCACTTGTTACCTTGCCGATACCTGATAGGGTTCCATTAATTTTTACCTGCTGTATTCTGTTAGTTAACCAGTAGTCTATCCATTTAATTAGATGTATAGAAATCCCTAAATGTAGAAGTTTATCGATCAATTTCTTATGGCTTACTTGATCAAAGGCTTTACTATAGTCTAAGAAAATAACATCCATGGGGGTATCAGTGTCAATCCCTTGATCAATATGATTATAAAAAGCAATGAGGTTGGAAGTTGTCGAATGGCTCTGTTTAAATCCATGCTGAGTTGGGTCACTAAAATTTAAGTTTTGAAGTTCTATGTCTATTATATTTTTTATGATTCTTTCACGTAATTTGCATGGTACAGAAGTTAAGCCAATGGGACGATAGTTTTCTGGGGTTGATCGACTCCCTTTTTTAAAAATAGGTGTTATATGAGCCAACAACCAGTCACTAGGCACTGTAGAATCTTTAAGGGATTTGTTAAGAATAAGAGTTAGGGGGATACAGATTGTAACAGCAGTTTCTGACAAAAATCTGGGATTGATTCCATCAGGTCCAGGACTTCCTTTTTTATTAAGTGTTTTCAAAACGTCCTTTGCTTGATTAATTGTTATACAGTAGTTATATGTATTAGCTATTCTTACTGTTTGAAATGGATGCATACTTTTTAGTGAAAAAACAGAACAAAAATAGTTATTTAATTTATCAGCTGTTTCTTTATCTGATGTTATTGGTTTTTCATCTATTATTAGTGGTCCTACTTGCCTAGTATTCCCTTTTTTTTTTTGTTTAAATAGGAAAATAAAGATTTATGTCCATCTTTCGTATGTGCTATCCTAAATTCAAGATTTCATTTAACTTTAAATATTGCTTTTTTTTGCTTTTTTTTTTACAGAAGCTCTATAAAGTAGTAAAATGTTGTTATTATTTGGGTTTTTTGTACGTTTGGAAATATATTGCTAGTAAGAAGTTTTCCGTGTGGTCCTAGTGGCCTGGCGGCTCAGTCCTAATAGTTACTGCCTGCTGCAAGAGCCCCCTCGAAGTAAGATCTTCAAGTTCCTGAAAGGAATAAACAAGGTAACTTGTGAGCCACTATTTCGCCTAAGTAGTGGATCAAGAACACGGGGGCACAACTGGAAACTGAAAGGGGTGGGAGGATCAAGAAGGAAGTAAAGTTTTATTTTATACAGAGGGTGGTGAAGCTGTGGAACAATCTGCCAGCTGATGTGGTGAACACCAAAACTATCAATAGTTGCAAACACAACTGGGACACAGTGAAGGGCTTAGTGGTTGCTCAGGATGGTTGCGGTAGGGCAGGGGGCATGGAGGTGGGCAGTGTGGATTAGAACCTTGTACGGTCAATAGGTCCTAGGTTTGTTAGGGTTTTATGGACAGACCAGTGGACTTTTTCTGCCGTCATTTTCTAAGTCTCTATACAGTGTACAACTTACAAGGCATTTGTATATTTACACAGACAAAACAAAGTTCTAAGGGCAAATTTAAGGTCCAGTGCAGGGGGCGTTGCGACGGAGGCTCACAGTTGTTGTTACTGTATCTTGCACACCTGGAATGAAAGCAGCAAGGTTAAGGCTCAAAGGAGATGGATACCATTTTGTGACTATTACTGGAGGGCAGGGCCGCAGTAATGGGGGGGTAAGTGGGGAAGTTGCCCGGGGCCCCAAGCTCAGGAGGGGCCCTCCTGAGGAGCTGGCATTACCTCTGTCATTAGCTGGTTTGGGAAACGGGGGCCCATTCCAAGTGACTTGTCCGGGGCCCCAGGATTCATAGCTGTAGCCCTGCTGGAGGGCAAGGGGCAGTTTATCAGGCGTAGGGATTCTGGCAAGGAGTTCCACGCAGTCGAGCATCTGTGACTGAAGGCAAGGGACTCACAAGTCACATATATGTGCAGAACCATCACCTGAAGTGAGCCAGTGGAGCGCACAGATCTAGAACACGACTTGCAGATAAGCCTTGAGTGAAAATAAGAGGGGACATCGACTCTGACGCATCTTAGGGATTGCAGGATGAGTGTAATTTCCTCCTGCCACCCAGAAACAGCCAGTTTAACGCACTGAAAAGCTTACAGTGGTGAGTGTCACAAGGGCAGTCGGGTATCAGCCTGGCTAGCCTTTTGTAAAGCACATCTAATTTGACCAATCTGGATTTGGAGGCATCACAGAGATAGAATAGTTACGTAGCTACCGCAACAGTAGATCTTCGAGAGACTCTCTTTCATCAGGCCACACCTCTGGAACTATAAGACACCAGGCACTAGGACCACATGGAAACTTTGCAAGCAGTCAGCCAGGGGCCACCTAAGATGACGTTACACGTCGGCTAATACATAAATGTGGGCAGGCCCTCCCCTCCTCAAGTCCCTGTCAGAGATCATGCTCGGAAGACGTCTCTGTAGTGAACCAAGAGAGAATCCAGCACTCTGCGAACCCAGATGAGGCAGAGGGTGAAGGGCAGGCAAGAATGGACACAGGAGTAACCCAGATTAAAGCAGGCCAAAAAAAGGGGAGCAGGATGGTGGGACGGCATGGCCTGATGAAAGAGATCCTTTTGAAGATCTACTGTTATGGCAGCTATGTAACTACCTTCTTCAAGGACCTCTCTTTCCAACAAGCCACACCAAGCAGTACTCATAGTGACAAATTTGGGTGGCTGCAGCCTACAGACATGACAGTAGGCCTTGGAGCGCAGCTAGACCAAAGACAGACAATGTCCAAACTGTAGTGTTTAGTGAAGGTGTGGACAGTACTCCAGGTAACAGCTGCACATATATCTGACCATGAACCACCCCAGGAAGCACCTTACTGTACATCCTGTAACAAGTAATACAGTTGACTATCCACTTGGATAGGCACTGTTTGGAAACAGGGGTGCCCTCTTTCTCAGGGTGGAACAAAGCAAAAAGCTGCGAGGACTTCGTGCAGTCCTTTGTGCGGTGTATATAGCACCCGAGTATTCTATGTACATCTACAGCATGGAGCGATGCTTCCCCTCGACTGGCATGCTAAGGATAATAAATTGCCAGCTGGATGATCCGATCTAAAGTAAACTCAATCACCACCTTTGGGAGAAACTTAGAATTGGTACGCAAAGACACCCTGTCTTTGTGGAAAATCAAATAAGGAGACTCACACATTAGAGCCTGCAGTTCTGAAATCCTTAGAGCAGAAATGATTGCAACTAAAAACAATGCTTTCCAAGTAAGAAAAAGTATGCCACAGTTCACAGCTGCTTCAAAAGGAGCCAAAGTAAGCTTTTCCAGGACAAAATTCAGGTCCCAAGCCGGAACTGGATTACGGATGGGAGGCTTCAAATGTAGAATGCCTCTCAAAAACGTACGACCACCTCCAGCTGGGCAATCGTAGGATTCCCTATAGGCACATGAAAAGCTGGTATGGCAGTTAGGTGCACTCTGACAGATGAGTACTATAGGCCTGAATCCCATAAGGACAGTAGATACTTTAGAATCTGACTGACTGAACAGGTGAATAAATCCAGGTGGTGGTAAGCTGCCCAATAAGGAAAACCACTTCCACTTCATAGAACAAGTGGATCTGGTAGCAGGCTTTCTAACAGCCACTAGAACATCAGCCACTTTCTGTGAAACCCCAAAATGAGCAATGGCTTTGTCTTCAGGAGCCATGCATGCAGATGAAGAGATCTGAGGTCCGGATGGACCAGGGTTCCTTGTTCCTGTGACAGTAGACCCCTGCACAGGGGCAGAGGCACTGGAGTTCTACTGCTAGCTGTTGTAGTAAGGGAAACCAAATCTGTCAAGGTCATAGGAGAGCAATGAGTATCAGAGTTATCCCCTCCATTTGAAGCTTGAATAGCGCACTCTGAATTGGAGGGAAAGCATACAGAAAATGTAAATTACGTACCTACCTTAATTCTTGATTGTCTCTTGTATCTTCACCATTCATTACTGCTTGGGTAGTGCGGGCCGCTGCCTAGAGATTTTAATTTTTTGGAGTCGGATCACACGGCGCCACCCACGAGAGCGACGCTCTGCGTCATGCGCGTGGGGCGGCCGTTAGATGCCGCAGACTCCTCCTCCTCCATCTCAGTTCTGGTAGCCGAAGAGGCAAGAAAAATGGTAAAGGAAAAAAGGGAAAGAGCGAGGCAAGAGAGCAGAGGGATAGAAAAAGGAAAGGATATAAACTGAAGAAGGAATAAGCCGGTAGAGGACAGATGGAAAAGGGAGAATACCTACCCTAAGGGACCGCAGGGCCTCCCATCTGGAGCGGCTCTAAGGGAGGAAGAGATAAAGAGAAAAGGAAGAAGAAGAAAGAGAAGAAAGAAGGGATGTTGAGAGGGGAGAACACTGCCCATAGATACATTGGTTGAGAGGATTATAAGCTCGGAACCAAAACCAAAGGAGCAAGAATCCCTCCTAATAGGAGTGAGAAAAGGTTCAACTGAGCCGCTTGTATAGCTTGGACACAAAGGGCAGATTCTCTATAATCTCATCATCCCAACCCCCTACACTCTAGCTGAGAGCTTACAGACTGCCTGGACAGAAATCTGTTCCAGAAAGAGAGCACCCAACTATTGGGGGGGGGTAAGCCCCTTAGCCCCTTGTTAACTGCTAACACCGAAGTTTGTGGGTAGGGGTTAGACCCTACAAAAGGCAGTTTTGTATGAAGGATAGAGTGGGAACTCAATCGGACTCCCTGAAGGCAAGGCAAGGGCAGCAGTTCAAGGTTAAGAAGTGCAGAAGCACCAACCAGAAGAAGCTGACAATTAAATAATGCCTGCCAGGGGGAACCTTAATTCTGAGGCCGAGCCAAGAGGGACGGTCTCTTCCTGCTGTGAACTGAACATCGTGGCTAAGGAGCCCATAGGTCACCCCTAGGGGCAGTCAGAAAAAGTTCCCTCAAGATAGGAGAAAAGTCCTACTTGTTCCCCTTTACCTTGAGGAAAAAAGATCTGTCCAAGAAGGACGAAAACCAGGATAGCTTTTTTTTTCTTTTTTTGCATAAAGGCTAAAGGAAAGGAGAGGAACGAGAAGGGAGGGGGAGATGCCGCAGTAGGAGGCCACTGAAGGAAAGCTGGGTGGGTATCTGCAATGAATGAAGATACAAGAGAAGATCACACCACGGTGAAAATGCACTTGTATAACTCTCCTTGTCAATCTTCACCATTCATTACTGCTTGGGTGAGTATCAAGTCCCCCGGTAAAGAAACCCTGAAGGAGCAAGACCCCCAGCCTCCTGTTGGTGGGAAACAGGAGGGGAAGACCCTGGGCCAATCAAGTGAGAAGCCTATGGTGGAGGAGAGCTAGGAGGTGTCCCCCGAGGATGGGGAGACGGAGGAAGCCCCTGAATAAGTCTCCTAGCTCTGGAGGAAAAGAAACGGGTCCCACGGAAAGCGGAGCGAATCACCCACCGGGCCAGAGGTGACAGCTTTGATAGACGAAGCCATGCCGTCTGTCTAATACAGATCGCTGTCCCTGCAAGCCTGGAAGCCACCTCACTGGCGTCGTAAGATGCCCTTGCTTGGTGTCTTGCCAGCTCCAGGACTATAGCAGAGAGGGCAATAGCTTGTCTGGTTTGCTCCGTATCAGACATAGATGCTAAGATTTGGGAAAGCATCAACCACAAATGCCTACTGTAGGCAGCATGGTGAGCCTGATGAGATGCAATGCATAACATCGCATGAGAGGAAGAGAACACTCTTCGCCCCCACCAGTCAAATTGTAGGGAATCTGAGTCCGGTGGACGGTTGGCGCCAGACGGCAGCACCCGGAGGGAGTTTCTAGGTATGCCAATCCCGAAGGCGGGTTAGGGAGAGTACCTAGAGACTCCAATAAGGCACAATACCTTCTTCTGCAGTCTGCCGGGGCTGGAGAAAGGGCGGTTGGCGACTGCCAGGAACGGACAGATGCCTTCTGGAAGGGAATAGGCCAGGAAAGTATCACCAAGTGCTGGGCACTGAATTCACTGAGGAATTCACATGTCTCCCGTTCGGTACTGTCTCGCCTAACAAGAGAGATGAGAAGATCCTTCACCATCCATCTAAAGGAATCACTGATATTCAGTGAAATCAGCATCGGAGGAGAGATGAGCAGTGGGTTCCTCTCCCTCCGAGGAGGAGGGAGACAAGGATGATGGAGAGCTTGAATGTCCAGAGGACTTCTGTGGCAGTGGGGATAGGCGAAACACCCGGTCATGCATGTATCTAACGTATGAGGGGAAGGCCTCCGCAGAGCCTCTGAATGTCTCCCAGGATAACTGGCCCGTAGGATCAACATGGCCTGGGAGAGAGGGGGGTGGCTGCAGAGGAATGGGAGAGGGGCACCTACGGCGAGGCAACTGTCCTCTGCTGAGGCTCTGAAATCCGGGGAACGGTGCCCGAGCTGGCGGGATCCCAGACAACAAACCAGGTCACAGAACGGAACCCTGGGGATGCAAAGACTGAAAGAGCCTAGTAGGGGATCCTCCCCTGTGACGAACCTGGGGCTGCATGGGTCCAGAAGGGCAGCCACAGCAACGCCACCAGAGGGGTCCATGGGGCTCGAGAGGGAAAGACGGGGCCTGGCGCTACGTCTCCTACCCGCCCCCCCAAGGGGTGGCAGGTGAAGACCGAGGCACCTAAACCCTGTCTCTCGACCCCCCGGACTCCGAGAACGCTCTCCTCCTCCACCCCAGTGAGCCCCCACCCCGAAGGGTGCAGCAGCACCGGAATCGGCAGCTGCCCCAACCCCACCAGGAGGGAGAGCCCCTCCCTCCACCTCCGCTCCATCCCCCCCCCAGGGACCCCAGACCACCCCCAGCCTGGGAGGCCTCAGGGGAGGATAGCAGCGGAGACAGAGGAATAGGCGCGCTGGGCCGCCTAGCACCTTGTCCCACCGGAGACCCTGACTCCGAAGAGTCAGGGTGCAAGGATGGGTCCACATCTGATTCATCCTCCTCCGAGGAGGAAGAGACCAGCTGGACCACAATACTGGCCACCCCGAGGGTCTCCAGTGAAACGGCACCGCGAACGGCGCCAGTGCCAGCGGCAGTGCCTGATGACCCCGCAACGCTGAGACCCAGCCCTGCATCCCCAATGGCACTGGCCAGACCCACGGCACCATCCTCAGCGCCGGGACCCGACTTGGCACCACTAGAAGAATTGACCAGGACCGAGAGCCAACACAGTGCCACGAACGGCGCCGTCTCGATCACCGGCACCGCGAATGGCGCCGGGATCCAAAACGGCGCCGGAAGGCGGCATCGAGGGTCCACCGATGCCGGGCCCAGCAGACCTGGGCCTCGACACTTGGGGAGCCTGCACCTCTGAGGAGGTGACTGCTGAGGCCGTATCCCCGCCGTGGCCCCAAGAGGGACCTCGGCGTTCCTCCAACACCACGAAAGAGGCCTCCTCTTCAGCAAGAGAAGATGAGGAGGCCTCCTCCTCTACAGACCATATAGGCCTGAGATGGGACCCGGAGGAAGGGTCTAGAGACCTTACCTGAGAATCCCTGGAGCGGCGCCATCCCCCGAAAATCGGCAGAGCCTTGCCAATCTTGAATGCACGGACTTCCAGGACGTGATGGTCCATCGAGAAACAGGCGTCACACGCATCCATATTATGGTTGGGTCCCAGGCAACGGAGACAAACATCATGCCGGTCAGTGATGGAAAAATGCCGGCCACAGGAGCACCGAGGCATAGGGGCACAGCCCACCTTCGACTTGCACTTTGCCCCCGAACCTGACATGATGCGAAAAAATTAAGACAAAAACAAGCACAGCTCTCGGCGTCGTCGAATAAAGAGAAGAAAAAGAACAGTCTTACCGGTGACGACGTCGAGAAAAGCAGGAAGGAAGAGTCTCGAACGGCGTCGATAACAACTAGGCCTAGTACTGAAATCCTAACCGCGCAGCAGGTGCAGCCTCGACGATGAGAGAAACAGAACTGAGATGGAGGAGGAGTATGCGGCACCTAACGGCCGCCCCTCGTGCATGACGCAGAGCGTCGCTCTCGTGGACGGCGCCATTGGAGCTGACCCAAAAAAAAAAAAATTTCCGTAGCGGGTGCGCGCTTCCGGCACTACCCAAACAGTAATGAATGGTGAAGACTGACAAGGGAAGATCATCCCTTTCCAAGAGAGGGACAATGCGTCTTACCAGGAAACTCCAGGCCTGCAGCGAGTCAGCAGAAAAGCGGCAGTCTTCTGTTGTGTGGGGACACAAAGGTCCAACGCTGGACAACCGCATCTGCTAAACTTGTCTTCTACGACTGATATCAGAAGTTCCCATTCGTGCATCCTGGACTGGGATCTGCTTAGCCTGTCTGCCAAGACATTTTGGATGCCTGTAACATATACTGCCGACAGTTCTAGACTGTTCCATAGTCCACTACCAAACCCTCACTGCTTCCCTGCATAAGGGATAAGAATGAGTCCCCCCTTTGCTTGATGGTGTAATGTGTCACATTGACATTGTCCTTCTGTACCTGCAGAGGGCCCAGGGACGGGTGGTTCTGGAAGGCCTGGAGCCTATACAGGAGAGCTCACATTTCTAGAACATTGATATGCAAGGTGCTCTCCACTGAGGAACTCGTACCCTGTGTCTGATGGGAGCCCAGGTGGACATCCCTACCAATCCCTGAGGCATCTGTTGTGAGAATCTGGAAAGGGGAAGGGATCAGGAAAGGAACCCCCTTTAATAGATGGTTGGGTTTCATCCACCACTTGAGCACTTTGCAAACAGAGGATGCGACTACAGCCATTTGTTCTAGATCGTCTGTAAGCTGGTCCCACTGGACTCTCAGGGTCCACTGGTGATATGCAGCCTGGCCAAGGGGACTGTCACTATGGCGGCTGCCATTAGACCAAACAGGCACAGAAATGTCCTAGTTGAGACCTACCTGCTGTCGTGCACTCACTGTGCTTAAGCAGTCAAGCACTGGGCCCTGTCCAGAGGCAAGAAGGCTGAGCCCTGGGCTGTGTCCAATACTGCTCCTAAATACTGCAGTCGTTGGCAAGGGTCCAACACTGATTTGGGTATGTTGACAGTCAACCCCAGAGCATCAAACAGCTATCTGGTTCAAGCCAAGGTCTGTAGGAGCTGGTCCCTGGAGGAGGCTTTCAATAGCCAATTGTTCAGATAAGGGAAAAAAAAACTTGTTACTCGCCTGTAATAGTAGTTCTAGGAGTGGCATATGGTGTACATCCACACTTCTGGCAGTATGTTTTCTCTTTAAGGCTCTGGCCGGAAAGTCTTCAAGCTGGCTCCTCCCACCCACCCAGGTAAGTAACTCCCCTTGGCACTGCCCCATAACACCAAATCTTACCCTCTGGAAGTAAGATACAGTGTGCCACTTGCCAGGGGAGGCTGGGCGGGTTGTGTAGATGTACACCATATACAGCACTCCTAGAAAGTACAGTTACATAAGAACTTATCGTAACAGTACATCTTCCGAGGACTGTCTCTTGCAGGAAGTCTTTACTTATGGGAGTATCCACCAGGTGGTGCTGTCATATGGCAGCTTCTTCCAGCAGTCTTCCGTGGGGGCTGCCCACACGACATCACTTCCTGTGGATGTGTATGAGTAAGTGGAATCATAGCCCTCTGTTCACCATCGGCCGCATGAAAGCATGGCCTGGACCCCAGGCAAACGAGGGCCAGAAAAAACAGAGAACAGCGATCCCACCCAACGTCCTGAGTTGCAGATTCGCGGCAACAAGGCAGGGGGATGGAAGGTTGGGGACTTACTGCAAGAGACAGTCCTCGGAAGATCTACTGTTACGGTAAGTTCTTATGTAACTGTACTATCTTCTACAGACTGGTCTCTTGCAGTAAGTCATTACTTGTGGGAGATTACCAAGCAGTAAAATCCAAATGGGAGGAAAGGCAAAGCCAAAGATGTAAAAGCATAATAAAACATCAACTTCAGCCACACCCCCAGAGGCAGACAGGCCGGGGTGGGGTAAGGACTACATGTTCGATAAGTAACAGAAATGTCCAACTCAAACCTCTTCCATGCAGGCAGATAGGCCAACGGTTAGACGAAGACATCTGGCATGGAACTAGGAGAAACGTCAACTCAAACCACACCCGCTCAGGCAGAAAGGCACAAAGGTGAGTGAGGACAGCATGCAGGAGGCAAGATGTAGAAAGAACGGTAGGTGGCCAGGCATAGTGATTCATCCTGACGAGGCAGAGGTCGACAGGCCCTGGCATAAAGTCAGAGTCAGTGTCAGTAAAGAGACAAATAGAGCGGATCAGATAGTAGAAAAAGGAGCACCGGGGAAAAAACATACAGGACAGTCATAGGAAGGAACAACTGAAGGGCTCCAGCAGGGAGAGTGGCAGGAGTTCCAATCAGATCCGCATGGAGGAGTGAGGCGTCCAGTCTGGGAGCAAGCCTCCAAGAGGAGGCGGGGGACACCTGAAAAGTGGGTTAAGGCACAGAAGCGGGTCCCGCCCAGTGTGAGGGATGGGGACGCTGCGGAAGGGCAGACTGAGCTGCCGGCCTGGAGGCCCCACCACGGTCCCGAGAGACACCCCGGTGGGGGGCTGGGCATGAGGTGGCCCGCCCGCATGAACAGCCATGAGCAAGTCCCAAGGCCCAGCAAGACAGCCTGAGCCAGGGAGCAGAAGGGGTGCTGTGAGCAAGGAGGGCCGGGGACACAGAGGAGCACAGGCCCGGCCCAGTAGAAGTACAAGAGCCAAGGCCTGGGAGTAGTACACGTACCCAGGACCAGAGGCAGGAGCCGGGTGTGCAGCGAGTGGTGCACAGGCCTGGGTCCTGGAAGTAGAAGAGCCAGGGCCTGGGAGTGTTCCACAGGTCCAGCAGAGAGAAGCAAAATCGGGCAGAGCTGTTAATAGCAGCCCTAGTGAATCCCCAGACCCAGGAAGAGTGCCTGGGCCAGGAAACAGCAGGTGTACTGGGAGCTCTAATGGAACACCGGGCCTGCTGTAGAAGAAAAAAATTGGGCTAGGCCGTAAAGAAGCCCCAGACCCAGCAAGGGAGTCCGAGTCTGGAAGTAGCAGGGGTACTGTGAGTGGGTCACATGCCTGCCAAGGAAGTCTAGGGGTGCTGAGAGCAAGTCTCAGGTCCCGGACTGAAAGATAGAAAATCGGTTCAAGTTCAAGTCGAAGACTGCAACCCAGGAGGTCAGGAGAGCAGAGTGTGCGAGCTGAAGCTGGCAGGAAAATGAAAAGAGGGTACTGGGGGCCGCCCACTGTTATACACATCCACAGGAAGTGATGTTGTGTGGGCGGCCCCCACGGAAGACTGCTGGAAGAAGCTGCCGTGTGACAGCGCCACCGGGTGGATTCTCCCATAAGTAATGACTTACTGCAAGAGAACAGTCCGTAGAAGATCTACTGTTACAGGTGAGTAACCTGTTTATCTAGTGATGTTGATATGGTGTACCAACCACACTTCTGGCAGACTTCTAGCAGTTCTCTGGGAGGAGGAGCAAGGCACATGCCCTCTATTTAGGGAAGAGAGATTAGAGAATTGAGGACCCAAAACCAGCAACCCGGCATGACTCAAGGTCAATGTGGTAATGGGAGATGAAGGTGTGTGCTGTGACTTCCAGGTAGCAGCCTTACAGAGCTCCATGATAGGGATATCCCTGGAAGAAGTCACCAAGGCAGTAGTATGTCTGGTGGAATGAGTCCTTAGCCCTATGGGAGGCTCCTAAACAGCCAATTTATAGCAGAAGTCGATGCAGGATACAATCCACCTGCCAATCATTCGCTTAGCTGCCAGTCTGCCATGTGCCCAGAGGCAATGTCTAGACTGTAGTGCTTGGTAAAGGTGTGGACAGAACTCCAAGTAGCTACTGCACAAATCTCTGCAGCTGGGACATTCCTGAAACAGGCAGCTGAAGCTGCCATACCCCTGGTGGAATGGCCCTTGACATCTTCATGAAATTCCTTGCCGTACTTTCTGTAACAGAATGTAATGCAGTTGGCCAACCATTTGGACAAGCACAGCTTAGAAACAGGGGCACCCTCTTTCCCAGGGGCGAAAGGAACAAACAACTGTTTGGACTTCCTTACAGTCTTAATGCACATATATAATGCTTGTAAAATTCTGTGCACATCTAAAGTATGGAGCAATGCTTCCCCTGGATTGGCATGCTCTGGATAATAAACTGGCAGGGGGATGGATTGATTTAGGGTAAACTCAGACACCACCTTGGGAAGAAACTTAGGGTTAGTATGCAAAGAACACACTGTCTTTGTGGAAAACCAAATAAGGTTGCTCACACATGAGCACTTGTAGCTCGGAAATGCTTCAAGCAGAAGTAATGGCAACTAAAAACAATGCCTTCCATGACAAGAGTGGCAGTGAGTCTTTTTTTTTTTTTTTTGTACTTTATGTTTATTGCATTTCACATAAGACATACAATAACAATAAGCACCCCAGTGCCCGATTTCAAATACAATACAGAAGCCATCCCATGGTACAGAAACAAAGTAATCTAGGCACATACAGTTACGGATATAGGGGAAAAAAAGACTAAAAACAATACCAGCGTAAGTAGACCTCTACATAGCTGTACCTCACAAGATAAGGTGGTCAATCCAAGATATAAAACATAAAGACTGAACATTTTGAAACCTCAACAATAAATGTTAATATGACCCCATCCCAAAAATCTTTTGAATCTTAAAATGTGTAGTGCCCCCCAACAGTAATGCAAAGACGATGACACTGGCATGACCGCTATACCCCCCTTAAACAGCACAAACGGCAGTCAAGCAGCAACAGTCTATACTTAAAATTATGCATTAAATGTCGTACTAAACATTAAGCAAAAAAATACCAGTAAAGTCCAACACTTAAAGTTCAACAGGACCATTATTGTAATGTCCAGCTACTTCACATACTATTAAAAGAAACTCTATCAAACGACCACTCCCAGCCAGGCACAGTCTATCTCAGTCTACAGTGTCAACTCCGTCCAGACTGTGTTCCGGTGGTCCGGTTTGACGGGCTACTTCAAATTATTTTTTAATTCATTCGACCCTTTTCCCTGCTTCCACAGGGTCAGTGAATTGGAAAGTATGCCCACCATAATATATTCGGAGGCGAGCCGGCATTAAGAGTGAATGAATCACTCCCAGGCTTCTAAGCTTTGCTTTACCACCATCAAATTTCTTCCTCTGAGCCCTCGTGGCACAAGATAAATCGGGGAACAGATGTAAAGAATGTCCCTCATAATCAGAGCTTGTGGTATGGGCACCATTCAACAGTTTATCTCTCATGTGAGCACCGTCAGTAATCAGCAGAACAGTCCGGGGAGATCACCTTGCGCCTCCGTCGAACAAGGAGAGATGCAATAAACCCGACGAAAATTAGCTGCACATTCTGGATATAAATGCAGGGCTCCCGGCAACCAATGACTCAAGAAAGTCAGTAAATCTGTCTTTTCCCGTCCTTCAGGTAATCTGACCAAATGAATATTAGAGGCACAATTAGAATTTTCCAGGGCCTCCAACCGATATCTAAGCTGTGTGTTTCCCTGAATAAGTTTAGTTGTACCTGACAGTACCTTCGTAGCTTATGGCTCTGTCAATGCCGCCGATTTTGTAGCCACCTCAATTTTTTATGTCATGTTCCCATAGTCTTTGAAGTATAGTCCCAATTTTGGTATCGATTGCTTGTACGAAAAGGTGCACGGCTTTCCATAGTGATTCTGGCCCTAAAGATTCGGCGACAGATGGCGGGGCCTGAGGGTCCACAGGTGGTTGACTTTTTGCGGCACTAGAAGTGCCCTTATTTGAGAGCCCCACTGAGAAATTTTTACATCAATCTGCTCCTTATACTGTAAGCTGCCTGTAACAGCTGTCTTTTGACAACAATAAAACTTCATAAGGGCAAAAATCTGCCAAAATGTCCCCTCAAAACACCAGACTGAAGGGAACACGTCCTCTCAGTAGGTGTGCTCAACAGCACCCCCGCCAAAGTAAGTTTTTCCAACACAAAATTCAAGTCCCGCGGAAGGACAAGACTGCAGTGAGGAGGCTTCAAGTGAAGGATGCCTGTCAAAAAAGTATGTGACATTTCCAACTGTGCCACCATATGTCCATCAATGGGCACATGGAAAACAGAGATCGCAGACATGTGCATCTTAAGAGAGGAGTACCCCCAGACCCGTGTCCAAAAGGGACAGTATGTATTCCAACAACTGATTCAAAGGACTTGTTTAAGGGTCCAGCTGACATGAAGCAGCCCATAGCATAAAACGCCTCCACTTCATGGAATAAGTGGCCCTAGTGGAAGGGTTTCTGGCCACCACTAGGACATCAGCCACGGCTATGTCCTCAGGAGCCAGGCATGAAGGTACAAGAACATGAGGTCCAAATGGACACGGGTGCCCCAGTTCTGGGAGAACAAGCCGGTGCACAGAGGAAGAGGAAAGTACAGTTACGTAAGAACTTACCGTAACAGTACATCTTCGAGAACAGCTCTTGCAGCAGGTTACACCATTAGGACTCAAGCCGGCAGGCGTCAGGACCCCACGGAAAAATTCTAGCTAGCTATCTTCAGCGGGAACCTCCCCCGATGTCGGTCCCGCCTCCGACATCAGACGTAGTACATAAGGAGGCGGTCCCGCCCGATTCCCCAGTTCTCCCACGGAGACTTCCGGCCACAGGCTGACATCGAAATGGGAGACCGAGGATCCACCGTCACAAGTCAAAGGGAAAAAACCCTGAAAGTAAAGGTGTAAGCCATGCCTCCTCCAAGAGGGAAGGTGGGCGGGAAGGTACCTGCTGCAAGAGCTGTTCTCGAAGATCTACTGTTACGGTAAGTTCTTATGTAACTGTACTATCTTACTTCGAGACACAGCTCTTGCAGCAGGTTACACCATTAGGACTGATTCCCAAGCAGTAACGCTGCCAACATTCTGGGAGGAGGAAACTAGGAAACACATTCCAGGTCCTGAATCTAGGACAGGAGACCCTGTAGCACCGCCAGGTCGAAGCCGGCTCTTCGCTGAGAGGCGACGTCCAGGCTATAATGACTGATAAATGTATGCACAGAGCTCCAAGTGGCTGCAGCACATATGGCAGAGGTGGAGACGTTTCGGAGTGCTGCAAAGGAGGTGGCCACACCCCTAGTAGAATGACCCCGGACTGTACCCGGGAGGGGCTTTTGTTTGATATCATAACAGTATGAAATGCACTGGACAAGCCAGTGAGACAGGGACTGTTTGGATACTGGTTGGCTCATCATCCTTTCAGAAAAGGAAACGAAAAGTCGCTCTGAACTACGAAGTAGTTTAGTTCTGTTGAGGTAATACCTCAAGCTGCAGTGAACATCCAGGGTGTGGAGCAGTGCCTCTCCTCTATTAGAGTAATTCGGGAAGTAGACCGGCAGGTCAATATCTTGATTGAGAGTGAGTGTAGAGACCACCTTAGGCAGAAATTTTGGATTCGTCTTCAGGGATACTCTGTCCCGGTGGAAAACTAAATAAGGCTCTTTGCACATGAGAGCATGAAGCTCAGAAACTCTTCTTGCTGAAGTAACAGCAACCAAAAACAGCGTTTTCCATGACAGAAAACGCAGCTCGCAATCCGCGGCAGGTTCGAAGGGGGGAAGCGTGAGTTGTTCCAGGACAAACAGCAAATCCCATGGAGGCACTGGGTCCTTAATGGGTCGCCTAAGGTGTAACACCCCTCTCAAAAACTCCCGAGAGGCGTCTAATTGTGCCACTGTGCGATGTCCCACCGGAAGGTGGTAGGCAGAGATGGCACAGAGGTGCACCTTGATGAGGAGAGGCTAGGCCCGAGCGGAAAAGGGAGAGCAGGTGATCCAACACCACTCTCACCGGCAGACCTAAAGGGGAAAAATCGCGTGCTCGCGACCATAAACAAAAACGGCGCCATTTCATGGCCTACGTCGCATGCGTTGCCGGCTTTCTGGCTGCAGAAAGAACTTCTGCAACCTCTTGCGAGACCCCGTGACGCAAGATGGCTATGTCTCTAGGAGCCATGCATGCAGGTTCAGTGAGCGTAAGTCCGGGTGGACCAGTGAACCTTCCTCCTGAGACAAGAGATGGGAGCGGACTGGCAATGGGAGCGGAGGTTCCCGGGATAGGTGAATTAGCAAAGGGAACCAGATCTGTCCGGGCCGGAAAGGGGCCACCAGGATCATTGTTGCATGCTCCCTTCGCAGTCTGAGAAGAACTCTCTGGATCAACGGGAAGGGAGGAAAGCGTAGAGGAATCTGTCCGCCCAGGAGAGGGACAAGTGCTCGCCCAGAAAACACCAGGCCCTGGATCTAGCAAGCAAAAATTGGGCAGTTTTCGTTGGATGGGGATGCGAACAAGTCCAACTCTGGAGTTCCCCATCGAAGAAACAGATCTCTGCTACCTCTTGAAGAAGTTCCACTCGTGGACTCTGGCCTGGGAGCGACTCAGGCCGCCTGCATCGTGTTGTCCACCCCGGAACATGTACAGTGATCAGATTCAGCGCCGTGTCAGATTACCCAATCCCACACCCTCATGGCCTCCTGCAAAGGGGTAAGAGTGTGCGCCTCCTTGTTTGTTGAGGTAATACATCACCGCGTTGTCTGTCTGAAGCAGGAGAGTACCGGCGGATTTCTGACTGAAGGGCCTGCAGGGCATAAGGACCGCCCTCATCTCTAGGACATTGATATGGAGATGAGCCTCAGAGGTGCCACGCCTGGGACTTCACCCAGTCCAAGTGTGCTCCCCACCCTAGACCTGAGGCGTCTGTGGTGAGGATTACCTCCGGGGACGGCGGTATAAACGGGACGCCCGTGGAGAGTGACCTTGGGTCTAGCCACCACTGCCAGTCTCGAATCACGGTGTTCGTGATTCTGACTGGATGCTGCATGTGGTCTTGCCTTGATCCCATTGCACCTTGAGCATCCACTGAGTTACCCATGTGTAGAGCCTTGCGAAGGGACGGTAGGAATAGCCGCAGCCATGTGTCCAAGCAAGCGAAGGACCGACCTGGCAGGGACGGTCTTATTCAAGATAACCCCTGATGAGGGATCTGATGCGCTCCGCTCTGCCGTCTGGAAGAAATGCTCTTCCCTGAACGGTGTCCAGTACTGTGCCTATAAATTGCAGCTTCTGCGACGGTACCAGGAGAGACTTCTCGTGGTTGATTAGGATGCCCAGAGATCGGAACAGGTCCTGGGTGCTCTGGATCGCATGTAACAACGCCTCTCTGGAGGCGGCCATGAGAAGCCAATCGTCCAGGTACGGGAACACATAATGGCCCTGTCTCCTTAGAGACGCTGCCACGACTGCCATGCATTTGGTAAAGACCCTGGGTGCGGATGACAGTCCGAATGGAAGGGCTCAGAACTGAAGGTGGTGGTCGAGAAACTCGAAGCGCAGGAACCTCAGGTGCGCCTGAGCTATAGGGATGTGCAGGTATGCGTCCTGCATGTCTAGAGACGCTAAGAAGGCGCCTTGCTTCAGCATGGGAATGAGACCCGGAAGAGTCACCATGCGGAATCTCTTGTATGCGACCGACACGTTGAGGTCGCTGAGGTCCAGAATCTGACGGAGGTCCCCTGTTTTCTTTGGAACCAGGAAGAAGTGGGAATAGTATCCTTGTCCTCCTGGTTCTCCGGGACGTTCTCTATCGCTCCCTTTTTTAAGAGCACGAGTACTTCTTGCCAGATCAGAGACTTGTGCTGACCGGTACCGGAGAGCAAAGGAGGCCTCAGGGTAGCTTTTCGCTGAATTCTATAAAGTGGCCTCTCCCGACTAACTGAAGAACCCACCTGTCGGTGGTTATAGCCTGCCATCCCAGCAGGAAGTCAATGCAATTCCCCACCATGATTTCATTGATCCTGAGGGCGGGGCCGGAAGAAGTCAGGCTGTGGCGCTGAGGGTCCCGCTGGCTGGACCGGCTTGGAAGTACGCTGGCTCGCCTGCGGTTGTTTCTGGGCTCATGAAGCCGGAGCCCTCTGTTGCGGAGCGGGCGGGACTGTTGCCTCTGCGTCCGTCCACTAACCGGGGCTTTGGTTCCTAGAAAGGAACTAAGCTTGGGTGAGTACATGGCCTGAACCGACCTCACACCGCCTTCCGCGCCTTGAGTTTGGTAATAATCTTCTCTGAGGGCTTACCAAACAAGACTTCTCCTCAAATGGGGCGGCCCATGATATTCTTCTGGACGTCCGGGGTAAAGCCGGAGATGCGCAACCAAGAGTGTCTCCGGATGCATACGCCTGAAGCTGCTGCTCGGGCCAAGGAGTCCGCGGAGTCATACGCGGCTCGTAGCACTTGGGTTCCCACGTCCGAACCCGTACGAAGGAGCTGAAACATCTCCTCCTTCTGCTCACCTTCCGGCAGTTTCTCAGCCGCATCCAGACCCTGTTCCCACAAGGCATATTGGAACTGCACCATGTGGGTCAAGTAATTCAAGGATCTGATGGCGCAGGTAGCGGAAGCATACGTGCGCCTACCCATAGCGTCCAGCTGTTTGGACTCTGGGTCCGGTGGCAGGGTGCTCAGATGGTGCAGTCTCTGGGACCCGGTCATGTGAGGCTGTTATGACCAGAGAGTCGGCCTGAGGCTGCTGAGTCAAGTACTGGTCTTCCCTGGGAGCCTTGTGCAAGCGATCAGCCTTCTTCGCATCGCGGGAGTGAATGTGACGCTTCACGCTGCCTTGGTGACGCCCACAGAAGTGTCTACCAAGGGTGGCACCACAGGCTTGGGGGTCCTTCTGCCGAAGATACTTTGCAAGGCGTAGCCTTTCCGGGTCTAGCTCTTCCGCATCCCATCCCATTTTCTCTTGGATGTGTCTCATAATATCCGAGAACGATAGGTCATCCGGAGGAGACTTTGGCATCTCGCGTGGATCCGGAGAAGGGATGGAGAGGGGAGATGGGGATCTGGATGTTGAGAACTCTGATCCCGTGTCCTCCGTCGAAGGCGATCGTTGGTGTCTTCTGGGTCTCTTAGGGCTGGGTGACCTGGAAGAGGATTTGGACGGAGGTCTCCGTTTGTCTGGTCTCCCCCTTGGAGGTGTTCTGTGCTCCCGGGGAGGAGGTAGTCGGCCTGCTGACCCCGTGGGGGGGCGCAGGAACCGGAGGAGTAATCGGTGTAGGAGGAAGAGGAGGTGGAGTGGGAACCATGTCCTTCTTTATGGTGTCCCACCAGTAAGTGAACAGCTCCTTCACTTCTACCATGGAAAGACCCGACGACGGTCCGGGCGCCGGTGGACGGTCGTCGGGTCCCGGTGTCGGCTCCACAGGGGGCTCGGGTAATGGCGAGGGTTCCCTGGGCGTCTTGACAGGACCGGGGTCGCCCGTCTGGTCCTCGGGCTGAGTTAATTCCTCCTCGGTGATGGTCTCCTGACCGACGTCGGTCGGAGGCATCGGGGTTCTCTTCTCAATAGGAGCGGGCGCCGGTCCCCCCACCGGCGTCTGATGAAGCGTTGGCCTGGCCGGCGACGGTTGTCTGGCCGACGACGGCCCCAGGGATCTGTGGCGAGAGGACGACGACGGGCGCACCGGCGTCGGGTCCTGCGGCCTCTTCAGAGAGGTAAGCTCCAAGGTTTGCGAGGAGGCAAGGAAGCCAACCTGACGTCGGGTTCAGAAAGGCGGGAACCCGACTTATGGTGATGGTGGCGATCCCCAGACTTGACCAGGGCCCTGGAGGATGAGGAAGATCTGGCAGTCTTGGCCTGAGAAGAGGAAGAAGACTTCTTAACCGCAGCAGGGGGAGGCTGAGAGCTGGCCCGGGAGGGGGAGCGGTCGGACCTGGAACCAGAGCTGCGTAAGTCTGAGGCCCTAGACGGGGACCTGGAAGGGGCCTTCTCCCTACGTTTTTCAGCGTGCTGATGGGCCTTTGAAGAGTCCCCTTGGAAGACATGGTCTTAAGCTTTTCTTCCAGCAAAAAGCCTGAAGGGCCTTCTGGCGACGGATCCGGGTTCTGCTATTAAACCCCTGGCAAAGGAGTAGGCCGGGTGTCGTGGTCTGGGCCTAGACACGGACGCAGGCCGTGAGGGTCCTTGAGGGATCTGTTTCCCAAGCACACTTTGAGGAGTGACCAGAGGTCGGAGGACATCAGAGAAAATCTGATTGAAGAAATTAATTTCCGTAGGAAAGAACTTAACCACGTGTCGCGCTAGAGACTGAGAACGAAGGTCGAGACATGCAAGTCGTGGCGGGAAAGAACTGGGAATTGGTAGGACCGCCCCTTATGTACTAATACTGACGTTGGAGGCGGGACCGGCGTCGAGGTGGTTCAGCTGAAGATAGCTAGCTAGAATTTTTCCGTGGGGTCCTGACGCCTGCCGGCTTCAGTCCTAATGGTGTAACCTGCTGCAAAAGCTGTGTCTCGAAGTAAGATCAGCAGATCTTCAAGAGGAGCTCTTGCAGCAGGCTATACCATAAGGACTATGCCGCCAGGCACTAGGACCCCACGGAAAATTCATAGCTAGCAGTACCCAGTGGGGACCTCCCCCTGAAGTTGGACTGCCTCCGATGTCCGCCAATGGTATAAAGGAGGCGGTCCCTGGCCACACCCCAGTTCTCCTGCCATAGACCCGGTTGACAAACCATAGAGAACCGAGGTTAGTGGGATACCCTGCCTAGGGTAAGGAAAGAAAGGAGGAAAGGACCAGGGGGAAGGAGGGCGGGAAATAACACCTGCTGCAAGAGCTCCTATCCAAGATCTGCTGTTACGGTAACTTCTTACGTAACTGTACTATTTTACTTCAAGTGGGAGCTCTTGCAGCAGGTTACACCATAAGGACTGAGTACCAAGCATACCAAAATGATCCTGGACAGACTGGGAGATGGAAACCTGAGACGCAGGAGAGGCTTCAAGACAGTAGGCCTTGAAGTACGGCTAACCCAAACACAACTCTCTGACGGGAAGCAATGTCCAGGCTGTAGTGCTTCACAAAGGTGAGCACCGAGCTCCAAGTAGCAGCTGCTCAGATATCTGCCACAAAAACGTTCCGAGATGCTGTAAAAGAGGCAGAAACACCCCTGGTGGAATGACCCTTAACTGAGCCCGGTAAGGGTTTGTTGTACTTATTGTAGCAGAAGGTGATGTAATGAACTAGCCATCTGGACAGAGTCTGCTTTGCCACAGGTGTCCCCAGGGTTCTCTGGGCAAAGGAAACAAAAAGTTGGTCAGATCTTCTGAAAGTCCGGGTATGGTTAATGTAGTACCTAAGCACACTATGTACATCCAGAGTGTGAAGGAGGGCCTCCCCTCGATTAGTGTGCTCCGGATAATAAACCAGAAGGTTGATGTCCTGATTAAGGGTAAACTGGGACACCACCTTGGGATTAGTCCTCAAGGACACCCTGTCCTTGTGGAAAATTAAATATGGCTCTTTAGCCATCAGAGCCTGAAGCTCGGAAATCCTCCGAGCGGAAGTAATGGCAGCTAAAAACAACGCTTTGCACGACAGAAAACGTAGCTCACAATCCACGGCTGGTTCGAGGGGAGGCAACGTATGTTTTTCTAATAAAAACAAAAGATCCCAAGGAGGGATGGGGTCCCTAATGGGAGGTTTAATATGAAGCATTCCCCTCAAAAATGTTCGAGCCAGATCCGTCTGGGCAACATATCTGCCCTCCACCAGCACATGATAGGCAGAGACTGCTGACAGGTGTACCTTGATGGAGGAATATCGGAGGCCCGAATTTAATGGGGAGAGGAGATACTCAAGGACAGCATTCAGAGGGCATAGGAGGGATCCAGATCCCGACTGGAGGCCCACAAGCAAATGTGCATCCACTTCATGGTGTAGATAGCCCTAGTGGAAGGTTTTCTAGCTGCAACCAAGACCTCGGCCACTCTGGGAGATACTCCAAAACGTGCCTTGGCTACGTCTGCAGGTGCCAGGCATGCAGATGTAGGGACCAGAGGTCTGGGTGAACCAACCTGCCCTGCTCTTACGACAGTAATTGGGAGGACAAGAACAGGGAAACTGGATGTTCCACCGCCAGCTGCTACAGTAGTGGGAACCATAGCTGACGAGGCCAAAGCGTAGCTACAAGAAGCATCTCCGCGTCTTCTGCTTGGAGTTTGAGCAGAACCCTTTGCAGGAGAGGAAAGGGAGAAAAGGCATACAGAAACCTCCCTGTCCAACAGAGGGACAATGCGTCTCGCCAGAAAGCACCAGGCCCGGGATCGAGCGAGCAGAAACTGGGCAGTTTTGCATTGCATGGGGACGTGAAGAGGTCCAGCTCTGGATGACCCCATCTTTGGAAGAGATTGTCTGCTACAGACTGCAGGTGTTCCCATTCATGAGTCTTTCACCGAGACCGGCTTAAGTCATTGGCCAAGGCGTTTTGGACTCCTGGAACATGCACTGCGGTGAGCAACAGGCCATGGTCTAGAGCCCAGAACCACACTCTCATAGCCTCCCGGCATAGAGGATAGAAGTGAGTCGTCGTCCCCCGCTTGTTGATGTAGTAAACAACTGACATGCTATCTGTCTGCACCAACAGGGGCCTGGATGGAGATCCAGGAGAAATGCCTGTAGAGCGTACAGAACCGTCCTCATCTCTAGAGTACTAATGTGAAGGGTCAGTTCTAGAGAAGACCATGCACCTTGAGAGTGATGGTTCTGAAAATGCACTCCCCAACCTAAGCCCCAGGCATCGGTTGTGATAACCTGTAAAGGGGCTTTTCTCTGAAAAGAGACCCCGGACTCCAGATTTTGTGAAGAGAGCCACCAAGAGAGAGCCTGTATCATTGCTTTGGAGATCAAGCCGACTGGTCCAGATTGTCCTCCCTCTGATCCCATTGCACTTCGAGAGTCCACTGAGGGACCCTCATAAACAGACATGCTGTGGGAACAGTCACTATTGCTGCGGCCATATGGCCTAGGAGCTGGAGCATGGTCCGAGCTGGGCCCTGGCGAGCAGCTGAAACTTTGTGGGTCAAAGAGCAAAGGCATACAGCCCTGTCTGGTAGGAGGAAGGCCTTCTCTTTCTCCGTGTCTAGGACTGCCCCTATATATTGTAACCCCTGACATGGTGTCGGGAATGACTTGGCTATGCTTAGGGTGATCCCCAGGGAGCTGAACGGCTGAAGGTGTCTTCTAAGGCCGCCAGAAGCCGATCCCTTGTGGCAGCGGTCAGAAGCCAATCATGGAGGTAGGGATAAACGAAGTATCCCTGCCTCCTTAGGGCTACTGACACCATCGCTAGGCACTTCGTGAACACACGCGGTGCGGAGGAAAGGCCAAAGGGCAAGGCCCAAAACTGGAAATGCCTTCCCTGAAAGGAGAACTTCAGCAACCATCTGTGAGCTGAAAGCACCAGAATATGGAGGTAGGCATCTTGCATGTCCAGGGAGCCGAACCAGTCCCCTTGATGCAACATGGGAAGAATGCACGACAAGGTGACCATCCTGAACCTCTTGTACTCTACATAATCGTTCAAGAGGCCTAGGTCCAGAATCGGGTGCAGATCCCCTGTCTTCTTGGGAACCAGGAAGAAATAGGAGTAGAACCCTTTTCCCCACTGTGGGGCAGGAATGGGTTCTATTGCCTTCTTGTCCAGTAGGGACTGTACCTCCTCCCAAATGAGCTCAGCATGAGAGGGAGAGTAGGTAGTTTGGACTGGGGGACTGTCCGGGGCATCTGCAGAAATTCCAGCGCATGACCTCGCTCTGTCAGCTGGAGGACCCAAGCATCATTAGTGATGGAGGTCTACCTGTCAAGGTAAAGCAAGAACCGACCCCCTACTACCTCTGCCCTGGACTCGGCAAGGAGTATGGGGTTCGGGCAAGGAGTCAGGTAAGGGAGTCAGGGGTGGGCAGGGAGATCTGGGAGGGTTTGGTGTTCCTAGGTTCTTGTGCTCCACCAGGTTGAGAGGGAGCTTTACGGTGAAGGTTGTCCCTCTGTTGCTGTCCTTTAGGCTTCTGCTCTCCATGGCGACGAAACTGGTGATGTCTCCCAGAGGTCTGATCAGATCTGTACAATTGATGCACAGACTGGACGGCCTTACCCGAGACCTGGAGGTCCAAGATCATCTTCTTGACGTCCGGAACGAAAAGCACTGATCCAAGGAATATGGCATCCTGAAGGTCCTGCCCAAATCCAGAAACCCAGAGCCAAGAGCATCTCTGCATACAGACCTCTGGGGTTGCTGCCTTGGCTGCCAAGTTGTAGGATGACCTCAAGATGTGTTTTCCCACATCCAGACCGGACTGGAGCATGTCTAAGAGCTCCGTTTTGTGGTCAGAATTGGGCTGTCTTTTTGCAAGCTTGATTACCTTGTTTCAGAGGGATTTCTGGTACTGCACCATGTGCGCTTAAAAACTGAGCAAACGAATGGTGCAGTTGGCCAAAGAGTAGATCTTCCTACCAACTGGTCCAGTCGTTTGGATTCCTTGTCCAGCAGCTGGGAGCTCGTGCCGGGGCTGTTTGGTCCTGCCGTGGGCAGCCGTCAGCATGACCGAGTCTGCCTTGGGCTGTTCATTGGGATACAATACAGCCTGTCTGCTTTCTTGGGTATAGCAAGGGCCGTCGAAGGGTGCCTCCAGGCTAGCCTGGTAGCGTCCTGAAAGGGGGCTACCAAGTGTGGGACAACTAAGGGTTTGGGCTCATTCATGCCCAAGAAATGAGCCAGCCTTTTTCTTTCTGGATCAAGATCCTCAGTTTCCCACTGATTCAAAAATTGGATGTGACACATCACATCCAAGAAGGTGGGATCGCCCGGGTGGGGGGGTAGCGGGGCAAGCCCCCGGAGGGTCAGGGTGGTGGGAAGGAGAGGAGAACTCCCCTGAGGATCTAGAGGAGACAGAAGAGTTTGAGCCAGATGATCTAGAGGAAGATCTGGAGCGTTAATACTGGTGCCTCCTCCTATAATGCCTGGAGGACGATCAACATCAGTGACTGCGTCGTTCAGGACACCTGTAGTCCGATCGGGTAGGAGACCTGTCCCTAGGGAGTGACAACCATGGGGGTCGCTTAGGGGAGTCTAAGGGTGGCTGTGGCATTGGAACCTGGGGTTCTTTGGGGATGTCTTTTTTGACAGTGTCCTACCAGGAACTGAAAAGGTCCTTGACTTCAGATAGAGATACCATGGCTGGGGCTGATGGGCCTGGTGTCTCAGACCTGTAGTCGGGCTTTCCGGGAGGCGGACCTGATGGTTTGTCAGGAGCCAGCATACGCACAGGTGATTTGGGGTTCTCCGGCGTCTGGTCCTGGGGTGGCACCGGGGCTGACGGCAGGTCGACTGGCTGACTTGACGTCTGACCGTCCATCGTCAGTGGATCGGTCATCGGGGAGGCACCTCCTTGGCCAGAGTCTGACCCGCTTCTAGCGGAAGCTTTGGGGGTGTGGTTGGCAGGGAAGACCCCGAAGGCGAGGACGTAGGGTTGGAGCGCCAGGAGTCGGACGCCCGATGCTTTGGAGAGCTGGGGTCAGTGCGAGACACCAGTTTCGAACGCCGTTTCTTGTCGTGGGGGCCAGCCTGATGACCAGAAGAGGAGGAGAAAGCCTTCACTTGATGAGGGGTGGCATGATGGCTGTCGCCCACCCCTTTGACGGCAGAATCCCTGGACTTAAGACCCAGAGGTATGGCTGTAGGGTCTAAGACTAAGGAAAGGGGCCAAGGCCCATGCTCTGAAGAAACACCACCTGACGTCCGTACCAACGCCAGGGGTTTCAAGGCCGGCAAAATGGAGGAAACTTGGGCTGGCAGGGGAGCAGAGTCTGACCTCCCGTGGGAGGGAGGACTGGAGCTGGCTGCTTTCCTGTGCGGAGACCTGAATTGGGAATCCGAACGGGTGTCCTTCTCGTGATGGTGGTGTTTCCCACTGGACTTTTTCTCCATCGATTTGTGAGAAGTCCCAGACCCCAAGGAAGAATGGGATTCTAGGCCTGACTGGGTCTTTTGCATGGTGGCCAGCTGCTGTTCTAGAAGATAGGTCTTCAACGTCTTCAGTCGACAGATGCGAGTCTGGTGGTTGAAATTTTTACAGTGCGCGCACGAATTGGCGTCATGGTTGGGCCCCAAGCAGATGAGGCAGGCCGAGGGACAGTCTCAGGCCAGGATTTGCTTTCCACACACACACTTGGATTTCGGTCGCTGACTGGAGGACGACGGAGAAAACATGTGCCGATTTGCAGTTAAACAAAAGCTAAACTTTTTATTGAAAAAGTTGGCGAAAATGGCGGTCAACTG
Organism: Neoceratodus forsteri; assembly: GCA_016271365.2. Lineage (NCBI taxonomy): Eukaryota > Metazoa > Chordata > Ceratodontiformes > Ceratodontidae > Neoceratodus > Neoceratodus forsteri. The sequence goes on along the minus strand of CM057450.1, from coordinate 1,269,866,892 downwards.
TTAACAGTACGCATCCATGGAGCCAATGTGAATGGATCGATGGTGGAAAAAGAACTGGAGTGTGGCCGGAGGCCGCCACATTTATACCACTGGCAGATGCTGGAGGCGGTCCGACGTCAGGGGGTGGTCCCCGCTGGGTACTGCTAGCTAAGAATTTTCCGTGGGGTCCTAGTGCCTGGCGGCATAGTCCTTATGGTGTAGCCTGCTGCAAGAACTCCTACTCGGAGTTAGATCTGGAGGTTCCACTGCTAGCTGCTGAAGTAAGGGAAACCAGATTTGACAAGGACAAAAGGGGGTGATGAAGATCATCGTGGCCCCTTCAATTTGTAGCTTGATTAGCACTCACTGAAGCAGCAGGAAGGGAAGGAAGGCATACAGAAACCTCCCTTTCCAGGAGAGAGACAAAGCATTTCACCAGAAAGTTCCAGGCCCTGGATCTAGCAGGCATTAATGTAGCAGTTTTGCATTGAGTGGGGACACATACACGAACTGGAACCCGACTACCTGAAAGATCTCCTGATTCCCTACTCCCTCAATCGTCCTCTCTGATCCACCGACGAGGCATTGCTAGAGATTCCCAGGGTTTGTTTAAAAACTTCTGGAGGTCGTGCTTTTTCATTTGCAGCACCAACCTGTGGAATTCTCTATCTCGTCGGTTAAGAGAATGCCTGACCGTCAGTAGTTTTAAAACTATATTGAAAATGTATTTATTTTCCTTGGCTTTTCCAGACTAATTTTAAATAATTTATTCTGCTGCTTGCTTTTTAAATCTTATGCTTATGTTGTGTAGAGCGCCTTGATTTTGAAAGGTGCTTTATAAATAAAGCGTTGATTGACTGATTGATTGACATAAAGGTCCAACTCTAGACGACCCCATCTGCCGAGGAGGTCTTTAGCGACTAAGGTCAGGACCTCCCAGTCGTGTGTCTTTGACTTTGACCAGCTTAGATCATCCACCAGGACGTTTTCGACACCTGGGACATGGATGGCTGACAGTTCTAGGCCATGGTCCACAGCCCAATGCCAGACTCTCATCGCTTCCCTGCACAGGGGATACGAGTGAGTACCTCCATGCTTGTTGATGTAGTGGACAGTCATATTGTCCCATCTGCACCAGCAGAAGGCCCGGGACAGCTGAGTCTGAAAGGCCTGGAGAGCATACAGCACTGCCCTCATCTCCAGGACATTGCTATGGAGAGAGGACTCCAGTCAGAACCACGCCCCCTGTGTTTCATGTGGGCCCAGATGAGCTCCCCAGCCTATCCCCGAGGCATCTGTGGTCAGGATCTGCTGAGGAGACCCTCCTGAGAAGATTGGTGGGGTTCATCCACCAAAGAAGAACTCCTTTCACCGAGGAATTGATCAGGACCTCCAGTTCCAGGTCATCCATACACTGGTCCCACTGGACTCTAAACGGCCACTAGGGGATCCTCATATGCAATCTGGCCAGAGGTACCGTGACTACGGCCACTGCCATCATGCCCAGCAGCTGGAGAAATACTCTAGCGGAGACAGAGCGGCTGTGAAATATTAGTCTGGCTTGGTCTATGAGACGGTCCAACTTGTCCTGGGGAAGGAAGGTCATGCCCTGTGCCACGTCCAGGACTGCCCCAATGTATTGGAGTCGAGAAGCTGGTCTTAAGATGGACTTGGGCAAATGCACTGTAATAGCCAGGTCCTAGAACAGACGGATTGTGTGTTCCAGGGTTTGGAAAGGCTGTCCCTGGATGAAGCTTTGAGTAGCCAATTGTCCAGGTAGGGGAAGGAGTAGAACTCCTGTCTCCTGAGGGCAGCCGCAACCACAGCTAAGCACTTGGTAAACACCCAAGGAGCCGAGGACAAGACAAAAAGCAAGGCCAAGAACTGGAAATGTGCCCCATGAAACTGAAATCTCAGATACTGTCTATGTAAGGCACATATCCTGATATGTAGATGTGTGTCCTGCATATTGAGGGAGCATATTCAAGCCCCTTTTGTTCAGGAGGGGCAGCAGTCCCTGAAGGGTTACCATTTGGAACTTTTTGTACTGGACGAAAAGATTTAACTCTCGGAGGTCCAGAATGGGCAGGAGGTAGCACATGCATTTTGGGGACGAGAAAGAAATGGGAGTAGAATCCTATGCCCTGCTGGGCTTCTGGCAGGGGTTCTCTCGCGCTTTTCATCGGCAGAGACTGGATCTCCTCCCAAAGAATGGGGATGTGAGTAGGGGAGTAATAATAAGAAGAAGGGACTAGGGGTCTCTCTGGGGGCCTTTCTATGAGTTCCAGAGTGTGATTGTGGCTTATGAGCTGTAGCACCCAGCTGTCCCGTGATCGCCGCCCACCTGTCTTGGTGTAGGGAGAACCAACCCCCTACTGCCTCCGCCAGGTCCACTGGAGGGGGGAGGGTGTCAGGCAAGGAGTCAGGCTGAGGTAGGGGCAGGAGCTGGTGCACCCCCCTCCTCGCTGAAGGGAGGGGCAAGGCTGAGGCAGTCTTACCGTTGGTTGTCTTGGAGGTGGGTCGGGGTCTGTGGGTCGCCCGACAAAAAGACATCCATTGGCCATTATTTTGCTTGAGTATACTACAGCGTCTATACCAACCTTAGGGTGTGTCCGGAGGCTTGCAAGTTGGACAGGATATCCGCCCCGAACGGTTTATGCCCCAGAAAGGGTGCATTCAGGATGGACATCTAAACATCCTGAGCAAACCCCGACACCTATAGCCAGGAGTGCCGGAAAAGGCATATGCCCACTGCCACCGCCCACGCTGAAGCTTCTACCACATCGTAGGCCAAGTGCAAGAGGTGCCGACTGAAGTCATCCCCAGATTTGATAGCCTGGAGGAGCTGCTGAGTGGTCAATCCTTCAGGCAAAGTTTTGACCATCTCCATGGTTTGCTCCTACAGAACATCTTGGCACCGGATCATGTGGGTCATACAGTTAATAGCCCCAATGGCAAAGGTGGCAGAGGCAAAAGACAACTTGCCAAAGAGGTCCAGCCTCCGGGATTCCCTGTTGAAAGGAAGGGAACTCAGGAGTTTTGGCCTCTTACTGCGGTCCTGCTCCATGTTGATGACTACCGAGTACACCTGCGGCTTTTCCCCAAAGAGAGGCTTGCCAATGAGCACCTTGTGTAATTTATCCACCTTCCTAGGCATGGCTGGTATGAGATTCACCAACGGCGGGACCACCAGAGGGGAAAGAGTCTGGCAGCTTGAGATAGGTGGACAGTCGATGACGGGAGGGGTCCAGCTCCTCAGTTTCGAACCCCTTAGCCGAATGGATCCGATACATGACCCCACAGAAAGATGAGTCATCTGGAGGAGACCGGGAATGTATTTAGGGGTCACTTCCCCATCAGAAGAAACTGTGGACGGGGAGGGGGAAGGCCCCTCATCCCCAGATTCGTCGGGGGGGGTAGAGGTCTGAGTGATACTCTACCTCTTCTTCCGGGCATATGGGAGGTGTACAGTGCATCGACTGATGTGGGGCAGGGAGTGGGTCCCTGGGGACGTCGGGTCAGCACATATGAGGCCATGTGGGGTCGGGTCCTGTGGATGGAGAAGCCGCACCTGCATGAAATCCAGAAGGACATCAGCATAGACTGAAAGCCACTGTCACCGACATCAGGCAGCCCGGCAGAGTCAGTTGGGGGACCTGTGCCGGTGTCAGTGGTGAAAGTATCGGTACCGGCATAGACTGAGGGGTCAACAAAGGTGCTGGCTGCAATCAAACAGGCATCAGAGAAGGGAGAGGCCTGACTGGCACTGGTGCCAGGTGAGGAGAAGCTGGCATTGCCCGGGAGATGTCGGTGACAGGCACCTCAGCAGCGGGCGATGGCAACCAAGGGACATCCAGAGGAGATGCCAGGGAAGGTATAGGGTCTGCAGCCGTGGAGGTCACCTGCGCAGAACAGGGCAGTGGAGGGGTTGCAGGAGAAGACCCTGAGCTCACCAAAACCACATTGGACTGAGAAGAACTGATGAAGCCTCCTGACTGCAGCCCTGCCACCATAATGGGCCTGAACAGCAGGGTCTGTGGGGACTGGGAGGATCCAGCCCCCAAAGAGCTGCCACCCGATAAAGAGAGGTTGGCAGGTGACACTGCCAAGGGCAGCCCTTTAGAAGACTGGGTGTGCGAGGCAAAAGATGCCAACCCTGGGGAAGTGGCTGACCCCACTGTGGCCTTAGACTTATGAGGGAACTGCGAGTGGGAAGTGCACCGGGTTTTTTTGTGGCCCTTGCCCCGGTGTTTGTGCTTGCCACCGAGTTTCCCCTGGAGGATGAGGGCTGCAACCCCTAAGACAGGGCTGGAGAAGAGGAGGAGCTTCTGGCCTGCAGCTCCCATTCCATCTTGGCAACCTTCTGCTACAAGAAGAATTCTTCCAGGGCCCGCTGGCGAAAATGGCATTAAGTGGCCTGGGTGTTGTGAGTAGGCCGAGGCAGCAGACACAGGCAGAGTGCCCATCTTTCTCTGGGAGCTGCTTCCCACAAGAACATTTTGTCTTGGAGGCCTGGTCAGAAGAAGAAGGGTCCGACATACAAAAAAGAACGGAAGAAAACTCAAAAAAACTAGGGTGAGAAAATTCAAAGGAAAGTGGCAGTCAACTGAAGCTTGCAGCAGTATCTAGAAATCCAATGTGTGTTAGTCGATGGCAGGAACTGAGGAGGGAACAGGGGCCGTCCACTCTTACAGGGTTGGTCGACATCAGACGGTGACGTCGGACTGGGCAGCCCCCAGATAGACTACTAGATATTAAAGTTTCTGGGTGGTCCTAGTAACTGACAGCAGTAGCTCCATAGGTCTGACCTGCTGCAAGAGATACCCCCGACGTCAGATCATATGTTATCTGAAATACACAAATTGTTTAAGCACAGATTTTAAGGACTTTTTAAAACATAGACTTTGATGGCAAATAAGAACCATTTGGCCCACCTAGTCTGCCTACATCCCTACCTTATTAGATAAGCTGCAGATCCTAGTTAACCAACAGCCTACTTCTTCCTGCTCCCTGCCTTTTGTCTGTCCCATGCATTCTTGAATTCCCCCACTATTTTTGACCCCACGACCTCCTCAGAAAGGCTGTTCCATGCGACCACAACCCTCTCTGTGAAAAACTACTTCCTCTCACTGTCCCAAGCCGTTCCTGAATGTCACTGCTAGAGCAGAGCCCAATCAGGCGCCACAAGCAGAAGTTCGACTTTGGTACCCAAAATTCAGTTTGTTCCTTTGTCACTGTTGCTGTGCCCTGGCAAGAGAGTCGAACTGGAGATGCTGCCGACTCGCTCTCGTAGTTGTCTGCTGGGCCTGGAAAATTTGCTACGAGGTCGGGATTCTGCAGCCAGTAAATTCTCACAATGTCTGGACTTTCTGGGGTGGTGAAGGAGACCTCTCTGCAAGTGGGTCCCCCCTCCCATCCCTGAACTGCAACCAAAGCATGGGGTAGAGGTGCCAGCTCGTTGATGCCGGGCCGGAAGGACCTCCCCGACCAAAAGAAGTATTTCTTCTCCAGCACAACAGCAGGCGTCCGTGCCGCAGATCTCCCGGGACAACTTAAAAATATTTGATTTTAAATCTGTACTTGGGACACTCCTTGCCTCGTTTACTGGAGGCAGAACCCGACCTCGGGATATTCTAATTTCTGATTTTGAATTTTGTACTGGGACACTCCTTGTCTCATTTACTGGCTGCAGAATCCTGACCTTGGAGCAGATTTTCCGGGCCCAACAGAAGACTACGAGAACGAGTTGGCAGCATTTCCAGTTTGACTTGCTTGCCAGGGCACAGTGACAGTGACAAAGGAAAGAACGGAATTTTGGGCACCAAATTCGAACCTCTGTTTGCGGCGCCTAACTGGGCTCTGCTCTAGCAGTGACATACATTCCCAGGCCACTCTAAAGCCTGAACCTGAGCCCCGCTGCTCACAATTTCTGGACTTTCTGGGGTGGCGAGGGAAACCTCTCTGCAAGTGGGTCCCCCTTCCCCCCATCCCTGAACTGCAGCCAAAGCGTGGGGTAGAGGCGCCAACTCGTTGATGCCGGGCCGGGTGGACCTCCCCCATCAATAGAAGTATTTCTTCCCCTGCACAACAGCAGGCGTCCGTGCCGCAGATCTCCTGGTATATCTTGAAAATATTTGATTTTAAATCTGTACCTGGGACACTCAGTGCCTTGTTTACTGGCAGCAGAACCCGACCTCGGGATATTCTAATTTCTGTCTTTGAACTCTGTACTGGGACATTTTTCTCCCGCCCCACCAACCCTGTTCCTTCCTCTCCTTAAATGCCGGGGCTGCCCCGCCCTTATGAATCACTGGGCCAGTCACCTAATCCCCGGGCTTGTAACCTTTCTTGCTCCCATGTACCTGCATCTCAGTAAGAGTTATATATATGAAATGTCTCTTCTAAAGTGTATTGACAATCACTATTCGTAGTTGGCAGTAAAACTCTAACCCTTTTTTTTCTTCCTTCTCCTGAATGTGTTAATGCCAATTATACTGGGTTAAAGCTACTTAAGTAGTATACTGACAGGCACAATACTGCAGACACAAGTCAACAACTGCATTTGGGGTTAGGGGTTGCAAATGTCAATTGCTGCATAAACTGCAGGGAGTACGTGTGCAACAAGAACGCACATCTCCTGCACAATTCCCTAGACCGTGTATAACCAAAGCTAACTTAATCTTCAAGTCACAGATCCTGCCTAGGGCAGAGGTAGCAAAAGGTACCACCTTTATTGTCTCAACTAAGTATTACTTAGAGATATCAATCACTGGGACCAGGCTTTACTCGGGGGAATAATTTCAGGTCCGGCTGTAATCTAACCAAGGGACACAATCTGCTCTGATTGCTAGAGCACGCTTACAAGGGGAATCTGATTTCTGCTCCCATCCCCGCTATCCCAATGGGACAGGGTTATTTCCCTACTAACAGCCAATTCCTCTGAAAATAAATACTGGTATATTGTAACATCTGAAATCCCAGCAGAGACAGGGTACCAGTTCACACATGATAATCGGCCTTAAGACTGAAAATAACTAATGGTATAGTGTTTACACCTGACATTCCTCCATAGACAGGGGACCTGTCCAATGCCTGAAAAGAAAAAAATTACTCACCTTAGTAATGTTGTTTCTTCTAATGGAGTCTTGCTGTATTCTGACTACTGCAGTTAGGTCCTGCCTTTCAACTGCCCCAGAGAACAAAGAGTTAACTTCCCATGGACAGCATGGAACGTTCAGCACGAGCTCGGTTGAAGCCCCTGTCTGCTGTTGTTTAAACTCCAACCGTCAGATCTTTACGAGCAATACTCACTAGAAGTTCTGTGTGGAAACTGAAAAACTCACACTAGCCAACTGGCAACTAAATTTATTAAAAAGGGTTTTTTGGTTTCAAAGCAAAGACTCAAGTCAGGAAACCCAGAAAACAAAACACAACACACACCCAAAGTAAAGGAGGGTGAAAAGGGCACCTATAGGGTGCCAACACTGCTCCTGCCCACCTACATCCCAAAAAGCAGGTTCTGAGAGGGGAGGTGGGGGGAAGGGGCAGAATACAGCAAGACTCCATTAGAAGAAACAACATTACTAAGGTGAGTAATTCTTTCTTCAAACAACATGAAGTCTAGCTGTATTCTGACTATTGCAGACTACCAAGCAGTACCTCCATGGAGGAGGGACAGAACCTACTTTGGGAATAGGCTCTGAAGTACTGCTGTGCCTAACCGAGCATCACTCCTAGCCTGGATATCCAGAGAGTAATGCTTGGTGAATGTATGGACTGTTTTCCAGGTAGCTGCTTGACAAATTTCTAAGATAGGAATATCCCTGGCAGCAAACAAGGAAGTAGCTGTACCTATAGTAGAGTGAGCCCTCAGGCCTGAGGGTGGGGTTCTACCCAGTTTTTCATAGAAGAATTGTATACAAGAGACAATCCACATGGCAATAGATCTCTTAGTGGCAGGTTTGCCCTTACCGACCTCTCCATATGTGAGGAACAACTGGAGGGACTCAAACCTGTGACCCTCCGTGCGTTCTATGTAGTAGCTGAGGGCCCTTTTAACGTCCAAGCTTTGCAGCCTCCTCTCTCCAGAGGAGGAATGGTCAGTGAAGAAAACAGGGAGAGACAGACTGATTAAGGTGGAAATCTGAAACCACCTTAGGCAAAAACTTCCTATTAGTTCTTAGGACCACTTTATCTCTATGGAAAGAGATGAAATCAGGCTCCACTGACAGAGCTTGCAATTCACTGATATGCCTGACAGAGGTAATGGCTACCAAAAATACAGGTTACTCACCTGTAACAAGAGTTCTAGGAATGGTATATGTTGTTCATCCACACTATCTGGCAGGTTCCTTACCGCTTTAAATCTTGCGAAGGTCTTCAAGTTGGCTCCTCCCACCCACCCACCCGGTGGTAAAACTCTCTGCTCCGCCCCATGACACCAGATCTAGCCCGCTGGAAGCCAGGTTATGCGTCGAAGCCGGGGAGGTCAGGTGGGTCGTGTGCATGAACAACATATACCATTCCTAGAACTCCTGTTACAGGTGAGTAACCTGTATTTCTAGGGACATGGATATGTTGTTCATCCACACTATCTGGCAGACTCCTAGCAGTTCTCCGGGAGGAGGGAAGCAAGGCGCACACACACTACTTAGGGAATAAAGACTGGAGAACCGAGGCCCCAAAACCAGCATCCCGGCGTGACTCAAGGTCGATGTGGTAGTGGGTGATGAAGGTGTGTGCTGACTTCCAGGTAGCAGCCCTGCAGATTTCCTGGATAGGGACATCCCTGGAAGCAGCCACTGATGCAGCGGTATGGCGGGTAGAATGAGCTCTTATCCCTCTGGGAGGCTCCATACCCGCCAACCTATAGCAGAGATCTATGCAGGAGGTGACTCACCTGCCTATCGCCTGCTTGGCTGCAGGTCTGCCAGGTGCGGCTTCAGCGTAGGTGACAAACATCTGCGAACCTCCTCGAACTTCAGTCCGCCTATATAATAAGCGAGCGCTTCTAGGGTCCAAAGCATGGAGCCTATATCTCGCCTCCGAGGAGGACTGGGTAGAACACCGCAGAGTCAACACCTGGTTAAGGTGAAACTCCGACACCACCTTCGGAAGAAATTTGGTGGAGGCGCGGGACAACCTTGTCCCTGTGGAAGACCAGATAAGGAGACTCTATGGAAAGCGCCTGGAGCTCTCCCATCCTTCTGGCTGGCTGATAGCCACCAAGAAGGCGGTCTTCCACGACACGTGAGAGATGTCACACCTGTGCATCGGTTCGAACGGCTTGCCCATGAGCTTAGCCAATACCAGCAGTAGATCCCATGGAGGTGGAGGTTCTCGCACCGGAGGGGATATGTGATCCAGGCCTTTGAAAAAACCCCGACCAACTACTCCTGTGCCACCAACTGCTTCCCGGCCCGCGCCCGGTAAGCAGAGATGGCTGCCAGGTGCACCTTAAGGGTCATCGACCGAAGCCCTAGCTGAGAAAGGGACCACAGGTAGTCCAGTATGCTTGCCAAGGAACAGGAGGAAGGGTCCAGGCCCTTGCCCTGACACCAAATGGAGAATCTCTTCCATTTGAAGGCATAGCATTTTCTGATCGACTCCTTACAGCATGCCTCAACGACGTTGAGGACCTCGACAGAAAGACCCAAGGCCTGGAACTCTAGCCCCTCAGGAACCAGGCCGTCAGGTGCAGGGACTGAAGGTCCGGATGGAATACCTTCCCCTAACTGACTGAGATCAGGTCCGGGCGGGCTGGAAGCCGCCTCGGGAGCCTGGAGCTGAGACTGAGGAGATCTGGATACCAGAACTGGTGGGGCCAGTCTGGGGCTACCAGATAAGCCTGCGCCTTGTCCCTCTGCCCTTGAAGCACCTTGTGGATCAGGGAAATGGTGGGGAAAGCGTAGAACAGGCCGAGGTCCACGGCCTCGAAGGCATCCCCTGCAGCGAGCCCTTCTGAGGGGGTGGGCATGAAACAGTCTCAGCTCGCATTCTCCCTGGAGGCAAACAGGTCCGCCTGAGGCGTGCCCCAGTGGGAGAGAAGAGATCTTGTACTACCTCCGCAGGAGAGACCACTCGTGAGACGCAGCCCCTCTCCGGCTTAGGGCATTGGCCAGGGTGTTGGAGGCTCCTGCCACATGAATGGCGAGGAGATCCGCCTCCAGGCTGCGCACGAGAGACCAAATGCGGACAGCTTCCCTGCACAAAGGCATGGAGCGCGTCCCGCCCTGGTGGTTTAGGTACCACTTGACCCCGTAGAAACGGAGCAAAGGCGGTGAGGGCTAGACGAACAGCTCAAAGCTCCAGCAAGCTGATGTGGCATCGGGACTCCCGAGGGGACCAGAGGCCATGCGCTCTGTGCTCCCCCAGATGGGCACCCCAACCCATCAGAGAGGCATCGGTCGATAGAGAGACCATCGGCTCGGGGCGGACAAACGGGATGCCCTCCTGCAGATGTGCCGGAATGGTCCACCACTGGAGAGCGTTCCACATCCCCTGGATCACTGTCACTAGCTGATCCAGCGGATCAAAGTGCTATGACCACTGGCTGGCCAGTCCCCATTGAAGGGGATGCATGTACCAGCAGGCCCAATGGACCATGCTGGTGCAGGCCGCCAGGAGGCCCAGGAGGCACAGGAAGTCCCGGGCAGGGCGCAATTGCCCAACCTGAAGTGATTGGGCAAAGGAGGAAAGAACCTCGGCCCTGTCTGCCGGGAGTCGTGCTCTGGCTCGAAGAGAGTCGAGCTCTGCCCCGATGAAATGTATCACCTGCTTTGGCACGAGTTCCGACTTGGCCTCGTTGATGAGGAGGCCAATCTGAGAGCAAACCTGGAGGGCCAGATCTCTGGACCGCTCCACCTCCGCTCTGGAGGGGGCTGCAATCAGCCAGTCATCCTGGTAGGGGTACACCTGGACCCTTCGGCGCCGCAGGAATGCTGTCACCACTGCCATGCATTTGGTGAAGACCCTGGGAGCTAGGGAGACGAGAGTCCTTGGTCGGCGCCCCCGATTTTGGTTGTGGAGGCGGAAGTTCCACCACAATCGGTGGGGCAGCAGGTTTTGGTTGAACAACCAGCCCAGGTTTGGGCATCTCGACTGCAGCGAGAGGTTGTTTCGGCCGTTCGGGTGACAGCCACTTGATGGCCGGGGAAGGCGTCGGTGTCGACTTGCTCCCGGACAAAAGTAACTGCTGCCACATCAGGTCCTCGTGATGTTGGCGCAATTTAGCGCTAAAGCCTCTCCTCTTCCGAGGAGAGGCAGGGAGCAGCGGGCGTCATACTTAGCTCGGTGTCAGACCGCCGATGTCGGCGTGGGATCGGCTGACCGAGAAGAAGTCCGAGACCGAGATTCTCGGTGTTTCCGAGGACGGCCTGGGAAGAGAGCGGGACACCGTTCTTCCCTCGGCTCGGATCATCTAACGGGAACTGCTGCACCAGAGCAGGAGATCCTCGTCTCCACCGGGGAACCGGCTAATAAGGGTTGTCGGCTTCAGCAGTCGACAACCCGTCTTGACGTCGAGAAAAATCTTGACGGCGTCGGCGGGTGTCTCGGCGGCTGACCTGTGAGGGACACGCAAAGCCAGCGCGCCTTCGCAACCTCGACCGAAGTCGACAGTCGGCCGTCCGGGGAAGGGGACCTCTCCTGCTCCCATGAATGCTGACGTTCGGACTTACCCTCAGAATCCTTCTTTTTGGATCGAGAGGAATGTCCCAATGGCCCCTCTCCCTTCATGGAAAGGGATTGCAAAGCTCCTTGAATGAAGCAGAATACGAGGTACCCAAAGACAGCGGGATAAATACCGCGACCGAGAAGGAGGAAGATGCGTCCTCCTCGAGGACGATCATCTGCTTGAGCTGTTCAGCCGAGCCAGTCGCCGCGGCAACTGCCCAAAGGGCCTCTTTTGACTTTACCGGCAGATAGCACTTCTCAGGGCGCCCAAGCTTCATCCGGGCAGCGCGGTCCTTCAAGACGCTGGCCTAGAATGAACAACATGACTCTCAGGCCTGCGGGTCGTGTTCTAGGCCGAGGCAGTAGATGCATACGGAGTGCGGATCCGTCCTGGACATCTTCTGCCCACAAGGGCACCGCCGAAAACCGGGAGTCAATTTGTCCATCACAGCCGCGAGGGAAAAGGAAGACCTAAGTCTTGAAAATTTTAAAACGAGTTTCGGACGAACCGAAGAATTAGGATCCAGTCTATCCATGAGCATTAAGGAGGGAACAAAACTTAGTGATGAGGAAGATCTGGCGTCATGGGGAGCCGAGAGTTTTGCCACCCGGGTGGGTGGGAGGAGCCAGCTTGAAGACCTTCCGGCAAGATTTAAAGCGGCAAGGAACCTGCCAGATAGTGTGGATGAACAACATATCCATGTCCCTAGAAACACAGTTTTCCAAGTCAAGTACTTAAGCTCTGCAGATGTCAAAGGCTCAAAGGGGGGGTTGCATAAGCTGAGCAATGCAAACATTAAGGTCCCAAGCAGAAGCAGGGACCCTAAAGGGGGGGAATGGTGTGCAGCAATCCCTTGAAGAACTTACAAAACACAGGATGGGCTGACAGAGGAGAGGACTTGCCTACTGACAAGAAAGCAGAAACAGCTGCCAAATGCACTTTAAGTGTAGCTGGCCTAAGTCCTAAGCCATTAAGATGGACCATATAGTCCAGAACTGTAGGCAACCCGGCAGATTCTGGAGAGATATGCTTATTAGAACACCAAATAGTGAACCTTTTCCATTTGGAGTTGTAAGCCTTTCTGGTGGAAGGCTTTCGAGAAGCCTTAAGGATATCCAGAACCCCTTGAGAAAGGTGCAGATCAGCAAACTCTAACTCTTCAAGAGCCATGCCTTGAGATTGAGAGACTTGAGGTTTGGATACCAAATCCTCCCCTGGGAGAATGTCAACAGGTTGTAATTCCTGGGAAGAGACAGGGGAAGGTGGACTGCTAAGAACAGCAACAGGGGGTACCAGGGCTGTCTGGCCCAGTCTGGAGCAATCAGAATCACTTTGCATGGTTGTGACCTGATCTTGACTAACACTCTGAACAGGAGAGGGAGGGAAAAGCATACAGAAATTTCCCTTCCCAATTCAGAATCAGAGCATCCAGGGGGACTGAGCCCAAGACTGGGGGTCTGCAACAAAAGAAAGGAAGTTGGTGATTGTCTGGGGCTGCAAAAAGATCTATCTGTGGAGTGCCCCATCTCGAGAAAATCACTTTCAAAATTAGGGGATCTAGGGTCCATTCGTGATGGCCTTGGGATATCCTGCTGAGAGTATCTGCTAGGACATTGTCCTTCCCTGGGAGGTGAACCGCTATCAGAGAGGTTTGCAGGGAATAAGCCAGGGACCACAACTTCATTGCTTCTGTGCACAAGGTCATAGACCGAGTGCCTCCTTGCTTGTTGATGTACCACATTGTGGTGGTATTGTCTGTTCTGATCTGGACCACCTTGTTCTGTACAGATTTGGAAAAGGCTTGCAGTGCCAGAAACACTGCTCTGAGTTCCAAGAGACTGATGTGAAGCAGAGATTCTTGAGGTGACCACAGCCCTTGGGTGGTAAGATCCCCCAGGTGGGCTCCCCAGCCCAGCAGGGAGAGATCTGTGGTGAGTATCACAATGAGACTGAGTGACAAAAGGAACTCCTTGCCTCAAATTGTCCTGATCCTGCCACCACTGCAAAGCCTGGATCAGGTTCGAGTCACTGGGACTAGTTTGGTAAGGGAATCCTTTCTTTGGAACCAGAAGACTCTTAAGTGGAACTGAATGTCCCTCATCTGAAATCTTGCTCCCTGGACCACTGCTGTAGAGGCTGCCATGTGGCCCAGAAGCTGCAGGAAATGTCTTGCTGGTCGAGACACCTGAAGGGTGAATGAAGAGGTCAGTTCCATAAGGGTCCTTACCCTGTCCAGGGGAAGGAAGGCTCTTGACCTTACTGTATCCAGCTCCGCCCCTATGAAGGTGAGGAGCTGTACTGATTCAAGAACTGACTTTGGAAGGTCGAGGAGGAATCTTAAGGAAGTGAGCACTTGCTGAGTTATCTGCAGATGTGACTTGACTTGGTCTGGAGACTGACCCACCCTGAGCCAGTCGTCCAAGTATGGAAAGACAGAGATCTTTTTTCTCCTTAGGAAAGCAACCACAACTGCCAGGCACTTTGTGAACACCCTTGGGGCTGATGTTAGGCCAAAGGGCATTGCTCTGAACTGAAGTGGCCTGAGGGCAACTCGAACCTGAGGTACTTTCTGTGGGAGCACCTGATGGGTATGTGAAAATAGGCATCTTTGAGGTCCAGGGAGGCTCGCCAGTCCCCTGGCCTTAGAGAAGGCAGAATTATTCCCAGAGTCACCATTGTGAACTTTGGTTTTAAAAAGTGCTTGTTCAGATATCTTAGATCAAGGATAGGCCGCCATTCTCCTGTTTTTTGGGGGGTTAGGAAGTACCTGGAGTACAATCCTTTGCACTTGTGTAGGGTAGGAACCCTCTATGGCTCTGAGAGCCAGGAGGGAAGAAGCCTCTGCCTCTCGGGCAAGGGTCTCTGCTGGATTTGCAGGTGGAAAGGATCTGGTTCTCATCTTGGGAAATTTTTTGAAACTGACAACCAGTCCCTGGCTTACTACTTCCAGGACCCACTTGCCTGATGTCAGAGACTTCCAGTCCTGGACAAAGTAAGCCAGCCTGCCCACTACAGGTATTGGAGAATCGATCCAGGCAGACCCATCAGGGTGTCTGCTTGGCAGGGGCTTTAGGCTGAGGGGTGGAAGCGGGCCTGCTCATTCCCTGTCTGCCCCTCCCTCTGAAGAACCCCCTCTGAGCATAGGAAGAAGAGGAGGCCTGGGCTTGGTAAAAAGGCCTGTGAAAAGGCCTGCCCCTGGACTGCTGCCTTTGAGGAGTGGCTTCCTTTTCTTTGGCCTGAGCACTCCTGTAGGTGGTCCTGTACTCGTCCATCTTTTTCATGTAGTTCTCTGTCTGCTCCCCAAACAGTGAATTACCAGTGACAGGGAAATCCATGGCCTTAGCCTGGGTATCCTGTGATAGGCTAGTACATCTGAGCCAAGCCATCCTCCGAAGGGCCACAGATGTAGCTATGCCTCTACATGAAACATCATTGGAGTCTACAGCAGCATGAAACTGCACCTTGGATGCCTCAATCCCATCTGCAGCCACCTGCTCCAGCTCCTTGGCAAGCTGGTCAGGGGCCTGTTTAGCCAGAGCCAGCACAGTGTCTCATCTGGACTTCTGGTATCTAGCTGTGTAGGCCATATAGTTTGCCTGCCTGAGTCCCAAAGATGCTGCAATGTACTGCTTCTTTGCCATGGCATCAATCCTGCTGGAGTCCTTATCTGGGGGGTGTGATGCCAAGGGGATATTTGCCTTATCACAGGCAGCAGCCTGCACTACCCCAACATGGCTGCATTGCTGAGAAAGGAACTCCGTGTCCGAGCCTGAAAGGGTCTACCTCTTGTCCATTCGTCTGTCCACAGGAGGTATGGAGTTAGGAGTCTTTAGAATTTTAATTGTCTGTTTCCCAAAAGATTTATGGAGGGGAATAGACAGTCTCCTGGACTCTGGAATGTCCATCATTTCAACAAAATCAGGCTCCTCCTGATCCTCCACTGCTTCCTCCATTGGAAGCTGGAGGGTTTCAGCCACTTTTTTATAAAACATAAAGTGGGAAGGGGACTCAGAAAGCCTAGGAGGAGAACATCTGAAGGTCTGTCTGAGGAGATGTCCGGGTCAATAGGCACATCCAGACTTTCATAATCACCATCATCATCATCCTCATACTCTCCCTCCTCCTCCTCCTCCTCCGGTTCATAAAATTGTTCTGAAGTGTAATCCGGAACCGGGGGAACCGACCGAACCGAGCCCCTGCCAGATGGTGCCAGTTCGGCCGGAACCGGAGTTAGCGATTGCACTATTCTTATCGCTTTGGCTATCTCATCAGCGGTCGGAGTAAGAATTTGTGGATCCGAACCGGACAATTTATCTCTTCTCTTCCTTTTAACCGGAACCGACTCCTCAGAATCGGCTCTCCTTTTGCCCAAAGAAGTATCGCCCTGGTCAGAGGGCACTCCTTCCGGTTCGGTCGGAAGCGAACCGGGCTGGCCCTCCGGGTCAGCAGACTTCTCGGCCTCCCTTTCCCTCAGTCTACCTACTCTCTTATCCAGGGTAGCTTTGGGAAAATTCTTACAAATTTGGCAGTCTGAATCGAGGTGGTCAAACCCCAGACAATAAACACAGGTGGTATGGGGATCAGCCTTAGCAAAGGCTTCCCCAAACATACTGCAGTGTTGAAACCCAGTGGGCCCGTTTTTTTTTCTTGGGTTTCTCAGACATGGCCAATCCTATCCAAAACTTACCCTTTTTTTGGCAATCTGCCAGGCAAAGACTCCCCTATCGGTTCCTGACCGTGTTACGGGTCTTGGAAAAAAACGTAATAAAATCCGTTTTTTTTAGAACTGATATGGACCAGTTACCACATTCTAAGTAAATTCACAAACTTTTTTAAACTAAACTGATCGGTTCAGCCGAACCGATCCGAAATTTACAAGTTCCACACAGAAACTAAATGTAACCTATCTAGTACTCACGGTACCACAGACAGAGACTTAAACTGATAGATTTGGTAGCAGAAATATGGTAGAAACCGAGCGTAAAACGACACTTTAACTGACTTTTTTGAACGGAGCAAAGGAGAGATCTCCGGAGCGACTGTTCAGTGAGGTGGAGTAAAGAATCTGATGGTTGGAGTTTAAACAACAGCAGACAGGGGCTTCAACCAAGCTCGCGCTGAACGTTCCATGCTGGCCATGGAAAGTTAACTCTTTGTTCTCCGGGGCAGTTGAAAGGCAGGACCTAACTGCAATAGTCAGAATACAGCAAGACTTCATGTTGTTTGAAACTGCCTTAGACAGGGCTATAGAGCTTGTTACCAGGCACCACTGCTATCAAAGCATGCCTCACCAGAAGTTGACCCCAGACCACATGCCTCGTGGTGTACGCAACCCCTGGGCCCCCTCTCTCCAACGTGGGATACTCCTGACGACAGTCTATATACTGTCCCTTTTCTGGGTGGACAGGCTCATAGGCTTAGGGTATCCAGAAATAAGGGAACAATGGCACAATGACACCCCTCCTGTCAACTTCTACAATGGAATGCCCCACTCTAGCTTACTTGCCCTCTCCTCAGCCCACAAGCTCATAAGAAAGGATATGCTATGACATCTTCCGCTTTGTGAGCAGGACGTGCTGAGGCAACCGAATCCCATCAGCCAGCCCAAAGTTATTCGGCCTGCTAGCTGCGTTATTACTCCTGGCAGGTGACATGCAACCTAACCCTGGCCCTAACATCACCAACTTCTCAATAACGTCCTCTCATGACCCTCACTGGGCGTCCACAAAGGGGCTAAAGATAGGGCATATGAACGTATGCAGCCTCAGACCAAAAATGCAAGAGGTACAAGCCTGGCTTCATCTCTACAACCCGGATATCCTTGCCGTCTCAGAGACATGGATTAAGGCCCACATCCTCGATCACGAGATACTGGCCCAAGGATATAGTATCTACCGTAAGGACAGGGTGACCAAAAGAGGGGGTGGTGTACTCATCTACGCCAACGAAGCCCTAACCGTATCACACCTCACCTTGCAGCAAAGTACCTCCCTGATGGTGAACCTATATTCATCCGAGTTACCCTAGGGCACTCCAAGCAACTCACTACTAGCTCGTCTACAACAGCCAAGTCAGCTCTTCAAATCCCTAGAAGCCATAACAAAATCACGGCCCAAGGTGTTTCTTCGGAGCTCCTTATTCTGGGTGACTTCAACCTAAACTGGGCCCAGGAACCAAACAACGCCTTCATGGCACTGACCCAAGAGGCAAACCTGGTACAGGTCATCTCAGAACCGACCAGATTTAACTACAAATTGGGGAACCATGCCACCCTCGACTGGGGTCTGCTGTCCAGTCCTGCCAACATCCAGAAAGCCAGCATAATGGCGGACTCCTTAAGTGACCACACCCCCATATTCTGCATCTGGAAGAACAGAGCACCCAAGACCCAACCCAGAATACTCACTGCTCGCGACTACACAAACTTCTCAGCAGTGCAGTTTAATGACTATCTACACAGTTTGGACTGCAGCCCAATCATGCTCCTCCCCACCTTGGCAGAGGCCCTGGAGCATTTCCACAATGCAGTAAGTACAGCAGCTAACCTCTTCTCCCCTTTGAAAAAAAGTAGAATAAAAGGTAGCTGCTACAAGTGGATCTCTCCATCCTTAAAAACCCTTATGGTCAGTCGAGACAAGGCCTAGAACAAGTTCAGGCTCTCCTCCCTTCCTGCCGACCTCGTGTCATACAAAGCCTTAAGAAACAAATGCAAGAAAGCCATCAAACTTGCGAAAAGGAAGTATGTTACTCATCTACAAAAAAACAACTTAGGCAACCCTAAACAATTCTGGAATCGCGTCAATAACCTGATCAGGGGTAATATCAAGACTGAACCCGGCCCCACTGAGGTCAATGGTCAGCCAGTGAGCGACTCCCTTGAAACTGCTACTGGCCTCAACAATCACTTCACAAACCTTGAGGCCTACAAGGTCAGCCTGTCCTCGCCAACCTTGGCTCCCAACGTAGTCAAGCCTAGTCGCCTAGACCGACCCTCCTTCCATCTAAGACTGGTAAAGAGAAAAGAAGTCCAAACCCTCCTAAGGGCACTGAAAGACAAAGGCTCAGGAGGAACTGACGGGATAAACCCTCGACTACTTAAGGCTGGAGCCCCATCCCTCTCCAGACCCCTGACCTGGCTTATAAACAGATCCCTACTTGAAGGGACTGTTCCGGACCAGTGGGAACAGGCCAATGTGGCCCTAATCCACAAGGGTGGCTCCAGGGAAAACATAAGCAATTATAGGCCTATTTCCCTGCTCTGTATACTCACAAAGCTACAAGAAAGGTTAGTCTATGGCCAACTCCGCGACTACCTGAGTCTCATCAGCTACTAGCCCTTTCACAGCACGGTTTTAGAATTAACCATGGGACTGACACAGCCCTAATCAATTTCTCGAACGACATGCTCAGAGCAATGGATAATGGGACACCCACTGGCGCCGTCTTTCCAAGGCATTCGACCTTGTTGATCACAAACTCCTGCTACAAAAACTGGATAAAATTGGCCTAGACTCCCTCGCCCTCAAGTGGTTTTGGAGTTACCTATCAGGCCGAACCCAGAGGGTCATCTGGAACGGTGCCACATCGGGTCCTCTACCCCAACAGAGAAGTACCGCAGGGCTACGATTCTCGCCCACTCCTTTCTCCCTATTTACTAACGACCTAAATGTCCACTGTGGGGGTAGCTCGGTCATTCAGTACGTGGATGACACCGTCATCTACCGACCACTGGGCGACATTGCAGCTCTAGGTCCCCTTCTCCAAGCTGACCTTGCATCTTTGGAGGCCTGGCTGAGAGCAAATAGAATGGTCCTAAATGCAGGCAAAACTAAGGCGATGCTATTTGGACACAACGCCCTTGGTCATGGCAGGTCTAAATCTCTGCATCTCACCGCACTCTTGGGAAGCAGCATCGAGGTGGTGCCCTCCTTAAAATACTTAGGACTAACACTGGACCGATGTCTTACCTTCAAGTACCACGTAGATCAGGTTACCAAGACCATACACCGTAAACCTGGGACCCTGTACTGACTAAAGGACCAGCTCATCCCTGAGGCCAGGACCTCAATCGCCACAAGTGTCCTGCTCCCCACCCTGACTTACGCTGCCTCAATCATAGAGGGCATGGCCAAGCAGGAGGTTGCCAGGATGCAAATACTGTATAACAAGGTTACCCGGTTTGCTACCCAGGACCACTCGCGAAGTCACCATTGTGACACACTTGCCCAGTTACGCTGGTCCTCACTGACAGCACGTCTTCATTACCCCCTGCTTTATCTGACCTTCAAGCTTCTCAGCCCGTTAGCTCCACCCAGCATAGTAGGAACTATCGCAATCAAACATAACCCCAGGAGCCTACGGACATCAGGACAAACACTGCTTGAAGTTGCCACAGTCAGGACTAACGCTGGTGGCAGGTCGTTCTCCTACACAGCCCCCTACCTGTGGAACAAACTCCCACCACCAGTGCAGGAAGCCTCCTCACTGATGAATTTCCGCACCAGACTCAAAGCCCATACGACTGATGTTGGCACTTGCCATGGCTCATGAGATCCCCCCCCCCCCACACACACACACTTGCTTCAATCCACCTAATAATCAGACCCTCCATGTACCTCATTAGGTTCCACGGTGCTTCTCTCTAGACATCGTCCCACAGCTAACTTACCACTGAACAATGCCAGCTGAAAACAATGAGTTTCTCATGTAAAATTACCTTTCTTCCACACCTACTGTTAAATCTATTGCCAACCTATTTGTAAGGACTGTAGCATGATGATAACCATGGCTGTAACCTGTATACACACCTGAAACTATTCTGTAACCCAAGTCTTTCTCTGTATGAAAAGATGTATTGTTATCCTGGGTCACCCCTGAAAAAGGGACCCTTGGGGCTCAGTGGGTCTACCTGGTCACCAAATTTAATAAATAAATCAATCTTCAAATTGTGCCCCTTTATTCATGCACATCTCTTTTTCTGGAAGATGCTACCCTCTTGGACTTTGTAAATCCCCTTGAGGTACTTGAAAGTTTCTATCATGTCCCCCCCTCTCCCTCCTTTCCTCAAGGGTATACATCTTAAGCTCCTTTAGTCTCTCTTCCTGTGGCTTCTGTTCCAGACCCTGCACCATTTTAGTTCACCTCCTCTGGACTGCCTCCATCCTGTCTATGTCCTTGAGGAGATGGGGTCTCCAGAACTGCACGCAGTACTCCAGATGGGGTCTCACCAACTGTCTGTACAGAGGAATAACAACTTTCTGTTTTCTACTGGTGATGCCTCTCCCTATACATCCCAGTATCCCCCCAGCCTTCCTTACTGCCTTCTCACAATGCTTGCATACCTTTAGGTCATCTGATATGACTACCCCCCAGGACCCTTTCCATTTTTGTTGTTAATACCCCCCCCCAATTGTGTACTCTTCCCCTGGTTTTTTGTTTCCCAGGTGCATTACTTTGCACCGAATCTAAGCTGACATACTTTTGACCATTCTTCCAACCTTGCCAAGCCCCTTCTCTTCCTTTCCACCCCTCTTGTGCATCAACACTGTTGCAGATCTGTGTGTCGTCATACAGAGACATACTTTTCCTTCCAATCCCTCTGCAATGTCATTTGTAAAGACATTAAAAAGGACCGGACCCAGTACTGAACCCTGCGGTACCCCGCTAGTAACACCCTTTCTTGGAGTAGGCTCCATTTACTATTTTTCCTGTGTCCTGTTGCCCAGCTTTTTTTTTTACCCAGGCTACCACCCTGGGACCAACTCCCAGGCTGGCTAATTTGTTTATTAATTTTTGTGTGTGGGACTGTGTCAAATGCCTTGCTAAAGTCTAGGTAGGTCATGTCCACAGCCCCTTCCTGGTCTACTACTTTGGTCACCCAGTCAAAGAAATTACATTTGTCTGACATGACCTTCCCGCTGTGAATCCATGCTGCCTTGGGTCCTGTGCCCCGCTGGTCTCTAGGTACTCAACAATTCTTTCTTTCAGAAGTGATTCCATCATTTTCCCTACTACTGAGTTCAAGCTAACAGGTCTGTAGTTTCCTGCCTCTGCTTTGCTCCCACTTTTGTGAAGGGGAATCACATCCGCCCTCCTCCAGTCCTCAGGCATCACAACATCCTCCAGTGGTTTCACTAGTTCCGCCCTTAATTCTTTTAGAATTCTGGGGTGAATCCCATCAGGCCTCATTACTTTGTCCACCTTCAGTTTAAGGAGTTCTTTCAGAACCCTTTCTTCTGTGAAAAGACTTTTATTGACCCCCTCAATCCAAAGTGCTTCTACTGATTGGATTAGATACCTCCCCCTCCTCTTCTTTCGTGAATACTGAGCAGAAGTATCCGTTCAGTATCCCTGCTTTTTCACTGTCCATCTCTGCCCACCCATCCTCCCCTTTATTACACCTCACTATCCCTCCCTTGGTCTTTCTTCACTCCCTGATGTACCTATAAAAGGTTTTATTCCCCTTGTTAACTGAGTTGGCTATCTTTTCCTCGGTTTGGGCCTTTGCTAATCTCACTGCCTTCCCCGCTTCCTTCTGCTTTAACTGGTACAGTTCTCTGCCCTACTCCTTCTGTCTCCCTATACTTCCTGAATGCTATCTTTTTCTCCCTAACCTTCCCCGCCACCTCTTTTGAGAACCATAGTGTTTTTTCATTTGTTTCGATTTCTTTATTTACGTCACACAAAGGCTTGTTGCCCCTGTGATGGCAGTTCTGATGTTTCCCCGTTGTTCCTCCACCCCTCCTTTTTGCCTGTTTGCTAGTGCTTTTCTGGGGCACTCTCCTATTTTGACAAAGTCAGCCCTCCTAAAGTCCCGTACCCTCACTTTTGTATGGCTTGACTCTGCGGCTGTGTTTATCGTGAACCACACTGTCTGGTGGTCACTTGTTCCCAGTCTGGTGGTCACTTGTTCCCAGATGGCTACCCACTTCTAGATCTGAGATCCTCTCTCTGACCCCATTTAAGAGTACCAGGTCTAAGACTGCTCTCTCCCTCCCGAATGGGTTCCAACACTAGCTGTCTGAGGTATGCCCGTGGGTGTACCAAGGTACACAATCTACAGGAGGGAAGAAGACGAGGAGGAGGAGTAGCTCTCTATGTAAGGGAAGAGATCAAAACAACAGAACTAAAGGGTAAACAAGGAAGAGAGGAGGCCCTGTGGGTCACCCTGGAGACTGGAAATGGCACCGCAATCCGCACAGGGTCGTATACAGACCCCCGTCTCAGGGGGAGGAAATGGACAAGGAAATGACAAAAAGCATCCTTGGGATGGCAGAGAAAGGGGAGATATTGCTGATGGGGGACACCTGACTATGCCAGATGTTAACTGGAGCACCTTTACTGCAGCCACATCCCAGAGCAGGGCCATTTTTGATGCCCTACAGGGGGCATGCCTCAGACAGCTAATTTTGGATCCCACTCGGGAGGGAGCAGTCTTAGACCTGATACTCTCTAATGGGGACAGAGAGAGGATATCCGATCTTGAAGTAGGTAGCCACCTGGGAACAAGCGACCACCAAACAATGTGGTTCACGATAAACTTAGCTGTAGAGTCAAGCCAATACAAAACTGAAGGTACTGGACTTCAGGAGAGCTGATTCTGTCAAAATGGGAGAGTGCCTCAGAAAAGCACTAGCAAACAGGCAAGAAGGTGGGGTGGAGCAACAATGGGGAAACATCAAAACTGCCATCACAGAGGCAACAAGCCTTTGTGTGAAGCAAACAAACAAAACAAAACGAAAGAAAAAACACTATGGTTCTCAAAAGAAGTGGCGGGGAAGGTAAGGGAGAAAAAGATAGCATTCAAGAAGTATAAGGAAACACAGAAGGAGCAGGACAGAGAACTGTACCAGTTAAAGCAGAATGAAGCAGGGAAGGCAGTCAGAATAGCAAAGGCCCAAACCGAGGAAAAGATAGCCAACTCGGTTAAGAAGGGGGATAAAACCTTTTATAGGTACATTAGGGAGCAAAGAAAGACTAAGGCAGGGATACTGAGGCTGAAAAAAGAGGAAGGTGGTTGGGCAGAGAGTGACAATGAAAAAGCAGGGATACTTAATGAATACTTCTGCTCAGTGTTCACAATAATAGAAAAGCAGGGAGCGATACCTAATCCAGTCAATAGAAGCACTCTGGATAGGGGGGTTGATATTAGTCCTGTCACAGAAAAAAGGGTTCTGAAAGAACTCTTAAAACTGAAGGTGGATAAAGCAATGGGGCCTGATGGGATTCACCCCAGAATTCTAAAAGAACTAAGTGAAGAACTAGTAACACCACTGACTACCCTTTTCAATAAATCATGGGAGGATGGCGGATGTGATTCCCCTTCACAAAAGTGGGAGCAAGACAGAGGCAGGAAACTACAGACCAATCAGTTTGACCTCAGTGGTAGGGAAAATGATGGAATCAGCTCTGAAGGAAAGAACTATTGAGTACCTAGAGGTCAGTGGGGCACAGGACCCAAGGCAGCATGGATTCACAGCAGGAAGGTCATGTCAGACAAATCTAATTGATTTCTTTGACTGGGTGACCAAAGTAGTAGACCAGGGAGGGGCTGTGGACATGGCCTACCTAGACTTTAGCAAGGCATTTGACAAAGTCCCACACAAACAATTAATAAACAAATTAGCAGGCCTGGGAGAGGGTCCCAGGGTGGTAGCCTGGGTAAAACACTGGCTGGACAACAGGACATAGAGGGTAATATTAAATGGAGTCCACAGTGAAGAAAGGGGGGTTACTAGCGGGATACCACAGGGTTCAGTACTGGGGCCGGTACTTTTTAATGGCTTTATAAGTGACATTGCAGAGGCACTGCAAGGGAAAGTATGTTTTTTTGCAGATGACACAAAGATCTGCAACAGGGTTGATATGTAAGGTGGGGTGGAAAGGATGAAAAGGGACTTGGCAAGGTTGGAGAAATGGTCAAATGTATGGCAGCTTAGATTCAATGCAAAGAAGTGCAAAGTAGTGCACATGGGAAACAAAAACCCAGGGGAAGAGTACACAATGGGGGGGTGAGATACTAAAAACAACAAAAATGGAAAGGGACCTGAGGGTAGTCACATCAGATGACCTAAAGGTGGGCCAGCAATGTGAGCAGGCAGTAAGAAGGGCTAGGGGGATACTGGGATGCATAGAGAGAGGCATCTCCAGTAGAAATCAGGAAGGTGTTGGCCCTCTGTACAGACAGTTGGTAAGACCACATCTGGAGTACTGTGTACAGTTCTGGAGACCCCATCTCTGCAAAGACATAGACAGGGTGGAGGCTGTCCGGAGGAGGGGAACCAAAATAGTGCAGGGTCTGCACCAGAAGACATTTGAAGAGAGACTAAAGGAGCTTAAGATGTATCACCTCGAGGAAAGGAGGGAGAAGGGGGACATGAAAGATTCCTCAAGGGAGTCAACAAAGTCCAAGAGGGTAGCATCTTTCAGAAAAAGAGATGTGCAAGAACAACGGGCACAATTTGAAGATAGAGGGGGGACAGCTCAGAGGTAATGTGAGGAAGTATTTCTTCACAGAGAGAGTTGTGGATGCATGGAACAGCCTTCCTTAGGAGGTCGTGGAGTCAAGAACAGTGGGGGAATTCAAGAATGCATGGGACAGACATAAGGCAATTCTAGTGGGAGGGTTAGGAGGAAGTAGGCTGTTGATTAATTAGGATCTGCAGCTTATCCAATAGGTAGAGAAACAGGCAGACTAGGTGGGCCAAGCGGTCCTTATCTGCCATCAAATTCTATGTTTCTATGTCCCCTACAGGGCATCGAGAATGACCCTGCTCTTGGATGTGCCTGCAGCAAAGATACTCCAGTTAACATCTGGCATATTCGGGTCCCCCATCAACAATAGCTCCCCTTTTTCTGCCATCCTAAAGATGCCTTCTATCATTTTCTTGTCCATTTCCTCCGAGACGGGAGTCTGTATACAACCTCCGTGAGAATTGTGATCCCATTTCCGGTCTCCAGGGTGACCCACAGTGCCTCCCCTTCTCATTGTTTACCCTTTAGTTCCGTTGCTTTGATCCCTTCCTTTACATAGAGAGCTACTCCTCATCCTCTTTTACCCTCCCTGTCCCTCCTGTAGATTGTGTACCCTGATATGCTGACATCCCAGTCATGGTTCTCTGTGTACCATGTTTCTATGACTGCCACAATATACAGGCGTCCCTCTTCCATCAAGGCCACCAGTTCAGGGAGCTTGTTACCTAGACTACGGGCACTGGTACTCATTACCCTCTATTTTTTGATGGCTTTACCTCTTTTTGCCCATCCCTGTCCTTACTGCTTTGCCTTTTTCTCCATTTACCCCATCCTTCTCCCCATCGACTTTTCTATCTTGGTGTTTACCTCATTAACTACCCTGATTTTTTTTCGGGGGGGGGGTGCTAGGATTTCCCTGCACCTTTTCAGTGCCTACCCCCGTGGCTAGTTTAAATGCTTGCCAATGAAGCATTTAAACCTATCACCTAGGATCCTGGTTCTCCTCCTGGACAGATGCAGACCATCGCGCCAGTATAAAAAAATACATAGATTCTAAACATTAACTGGTATCCCAGTTGGAACAGACAGAATTCCGATGTGCCTGGCTAATTAACAATTTACTAATCCTACTTCTAACAATTTTACCCTCTAACGGTCTTAAGTAGGAAGGCATGTTATTCCATCTGTTAGGGCCTGTTGTAAAGAAGTGGGATCTTCCCACTTCAAGATTACATTTTCTGAGAAGAAATTCAAGTCCAGAGGCTGATCTTAAACTTGCCATAATTTTTCCACGTTTAAGGTTCATTAACATGTTACCTGGCACTAAATTTGTGTAACATTTATGCATAAATATGATTATGTTATTATTTCTCTGGTCCTTCAACCAACCCAGTCTTCTAAGAAGATAGCAGCTATGTGTCATGCGGGGGCATGATGATAAACAGGAAAATCTGTTGTACATTACATCAAGCTTTGCCAACTACATACTCAAGGCCCCAGCAAACACTAAGCCGTCACAGTAGAAGAGGGGTAATACAATAGTGTTTACTACATATTTTCTGGTTTCTCTGTCCATATATTTTTTATGTTTATATAGGGTTCCCAGGTGTCTTCCTAGATTTTTCAGTACATAATCTACACGGACATTCCATTTGAATTTGTCATCCAGCCAAACCTCTAAATATTTATAACACTGTACTTGTAGTGTTTGGTTCTCGGAGGTTAAGATATGCAGAGTAAGGGAAGAAGAGTATGCCAGCTTTTCTCTATGAAAGCACAACCTGGGTTTTTTTGGCGTTAAGAACCAATCCTTGCAATGGAAATAATTATGAAGTTGATCAAAAGCTATCTGTAATTCAAATTTGAGTTATGATACTGTTGGTCCATCAGTGTATAACACAGTGTCATCTGCATAAAGATATTTAATTTAGGAAGACATCTTGGGGAAGTTGTTCATATAGATGTTAAATAATAGTGGGCCTACAATTGTGCACTGAAGAACTCCTGACAAGATGGGAACTAAACTAGACCTAACATTGTTTAAGGCTACCAGTTGCTGACGTCTTTTTAAGTAAGAGCTGAATCACTCCACTGCTCCATTATAAAGTCCCACTGATTGCAGTCTGGACAGGAGGATGTCGTGGTCCAAGATGTCAAAAGCTTTTGATAAATTAACAAAGATAGCACCAGCATACATGTAAGGTATGTCCTAATGGCCTGTTGCAAATCTAACTTGTGCCACTCCTTCTCCTTTGGGTGAGTAGGTTGTGGACAGAAAGACGGGACACAGATTACTGGTTCATATGGAAGGCCACAGGAACCTTCGGAATGAAAGATGGGACTGTTCTGAGCACCACCTTGTCCTTATGCATGACAAGGCATGGTTCTTTGTGGGACAAAGCCTGAGCTCACCTATCCTTCTGGCTGAGCACATAGCAACCAAAAAACACACCTTGCAAGACAGCACGTCCAATGGCACCAATGAAAGTGGTTCAAAAGGCTCCTTACAGAGAGCGTTCAGAATCAGACCCCTTGGGTAACAGGGAATCTGAACAGAGGTTGACTCCTGCTGACAGCCAGCAGAGAATGAATGACTTCCAAGTTAGACCCGAGGGACAAACACAAGGAAGGTCCAAGGGTCAGCACTTGACCTCTCAGGATGCTCAAGGCTAAACCTTTTCCACACCTTCCTATAGGAAATCCAAAATCTGTGGGACCATGGCTTTGGAAGGCTGGATATTTTTTCTCCTCTGGTCCAAGCCAAAAACGTGGTCCATATGCAAGCATAAGCTCCCGACGTGTAATTCCTTCTGGCAGCCATCAGGGTATCCACCACATTCTTAGAGAAACTCTGTTTCAGGAGTCTCCTCCATTCAAGAGGCAGGCCGCGAGCTGCATCGCCCCCAGATTTGGATGCAGAATGGGACCCTGTGAGAGAAGGCCCCCCCCCCATGCTGGATGGTGAAACAGTGCGCATTGAGCTAGGTTCACTAAATCTAAGAATCATGGTCTTCCGCACCACTCTGAAGCTATTAGAAGAAAGCTTCCTCTTGAGTGCCTTATTTTGGGTATGACATTGGGGAGAAGCGGCAGAAAAGAGAAGGCATACACTCTGCCAAAATTCCACGTTTGTGACAGAGCATCCACTGCCTCCGACTGTGGACTCCAGTAGCGGCTGAAGAACCGTTTAACTTGAGCACTGTGACTGGAGGTGAACAGGTCGATCTGAGGATGACCAAACCTTTGACACAGAAGATCGAACATCTCCAGGTTCAACATCCACTCCCCTGGATGGACATTTTCAGGGCTTAGCCAATTGGCTTGAATGTTCAACACCACCAGCATGAGATCTGAAGCTTCTTTCAGCATCTCCCTGCTCCCTTGACTGTTTATGAAAGCCAGAGTGACAACACTGTCTGTCCTTATTTTTACGGCTTTTGACTGCACCTATCTTTGAAAATGAAGGAGAGTGAGACACACAGCCCTCATCTTCAGAACGTTCATGTGCAGGTGCTGATCCTGTGCTGACCAAGTCCCCTGAATGGGAATGTGTTTCAGGACTGCCCTCCAACTCGACAGGCTGGCATCAGACGTCAGATTCAACTCTGGGGGACTTCCAACGGAGACCCTTTGCTCAGATTCTCCAAACTCGCCACCAAATCATAGACTGCTACAGTCGTGGTGGAATGGGAATTCTGGTCTGAAAATCTTCTGAAGTCTGATCCCAGGTTGACTGTAACTCAATCTGTAGGAGCTGCACGTGAAGGCAAGCCCACGGATCTAGTTCTATCGCAGCCATCATGAGGTCCAGAATTTGCAGAATGCGGTGAACTGAAGCCAACAACTGGCTCCTCAGCCGCTGAACCTCTCTCAACAGGGTCTCCTTCCTGGCTGGCGAGCGGAAGACTTTCCCCTCGCCCATCTGGAACACTACTCTGAGGTGCTCAAGAGTCTAGGATGGCTCGAGAGAGCTTTTCTCCTGGTTCTTCACCCAGCCATTGTATTCCAAAACCTCCACAGTCCTGGTCACCGACTTCCTCATGAAACGTGCAGACGGTGCTCGAATGAGCAGATCGTCCAGGTAGGGACAGACACGATGTCCCTCCTGCTGGAATTGAGCCACCAGGATTATGACCACTTCGAGAAAACCCTGGGGGCTGTTCCTAGTCCAAACAGGATTGCCCTATACTGGAAATGCTCTCCCAGGACCATGAACCTGAGGAACCTCTGATAAGACTGTCGGATAGGAATGTGGAGCTATAACTCCCTCAAATCTATGGACGCTAGATAATCCCCCAGCTGGACAGCCCAGATGATCGAATGTAAGGACTTCATCTTGAAGATCGTATGGCGAACAAACTTCTTCAGGTGTTTCAGATCCAGAATATGCCTGAACCCCACCCCAAGACTACGAAATAGACGGAGTAGAATCCCTGGCCTTGCTCACTGAAGCGCACCGGCAGAATTGCCCCAATTTTAGGAACATGGTCCAGGGTCTCTGACACTGCTTGTCACTTCACGGGGTCCACTGGAACCAGTGAAAGCAGCAAGCGCCCCTTTGAGGGAATTGTAGAAAATTCTATTGCATGACCTAGAGCCAGAATTTCCAAAACCCAATCATCTGATGTTATCTGGGCCCATCTTATGTAAAAATTGTACAGTCTTCCATCGAGGGAAGGGTGGCAGAGATGGGCCCATGTACCCTCACTAAGAGAAGCCCACCTTTCGCCCTGGGCATCTGCTGTGTCTTTGGGTAAGGCCTCCTCTGCTATTATTGCTCCTGAAACCAGAATAGGCTCCTTTACTCCTCTGGTTTCTGAAGTTCCAAAAGGGACAAAACCCCCCTCAGTACTGCCTCTACTGGCCACACCTCCTCAACCTTTTGGAGCTGAACCAGCCTTTTGCTGTTGCTTTGACACTGGAAGGTGGTCCTTCTTATCCTGGATATTTTTCAAAATATAAACCAGGCCAGAACCAGAACTAAACAACAAGCCTCCCTCGAAGACTAACTCACAGCTTGGTGTTTGAAGCCTGATCGGTGACCCAGTGATGAAGCCACACTCCTCTCAAAGCGGACACAATGTGGTATGCAAAGCAAGCCAACATGCACAAATTCTCCACCACGGCATCTTCTAAGAAGGTGGAGGCCACGGATACCGACTGCAAAATGCTCGCCCCGTCCGAATCCGGGGAAACTAAGATGCCCAGGGTTGTAACCCTCAACCTTAAAGCTCTGGGAACAATAAAGGAGGCAAAGAAAGTGTGGAAATTTGTGCCATTGGAGGGGAAGGCTCTTCTGCAAGCAGCATCCACTCGCTTGTCATACAAATCCATTAAGGTCAAGGAGCCTTCAACAGTAATAGTGTTATGTCTGACAGAATTATGAACGGCCTTATCCACCAGAGGAGGGACTTCCCACTTTCGGGTATTTTCCTCCAAAAAGGGGAACACCATACCTTAAGTTTTGGCAGATATTTTCTTTGGTCCACACCAGCCTATTCCTGTTCAATTATGTGGTCAAAGTGAATAAAGTTTGGAAAACATTTTGGAGTGGAAAAGGAATAGGACAGGATAGGATTGACATCCACTGCCTCCATGGACTGCACCTCTTTGAGCTGTACTGACCTACACGATTCAGTCATCAGATAGGATAAAGACTTGGTATCAAACAGGGGAGAGATAGGAATCCTAATCTTCAGTTCTGTCCACTCCCCTTCCTCCTCCTCTTCAAAGGGTTCATCCTCCTCATCACCAAGTAGCTTCCTAGGATCAGGATTTTCCCCAAGATTCCCAATATCCTCATCCTGACCCTCTGTATAATCAGGGTCGGGGTCTGCGTACATATCCATGTTCACAGCCCTGTTCTGCAGTGACGCACCTGGACATGCCTGTGTGGCGCCCCCTCTCCTCCCTGATCTGAGAGGCCCAGTTTAGGATCAGGTGTGTCTAATGAGATGTTCTGCAGAACATCGTGGCCCAAAAGTTCTCTTAAGAGCAACAAGAAAGATTTACACAATTCTGCTTTACTACTGCCAGCTGTTACACCAAATACACCCCCCCCCCCCCGCAGGCCTGAGTGGGGGGTGGGAACAGCAAGAGACATATTAGCTTGAGAAACAAAATGGGGCAATAGGAACTCAGAGGAGAGGGACACATTGTCCTTTTGTAGGTCATACATCTTTTAAGAATGAGGTGTCTCTGATAAGCCATGGTGTCAAGAAAAGTTGCCCTGCAGCAGCCCAATAGTTACAAAACTAAAGATTATTCCCCAAAGTAAAATAGAGTTCTACTGCCACAATCCCCACCTCCGATTCTGGGGAAAAGGAGAGAAACCTTAAAAAGCATGCCTCTCAGCCCCTAAAGATTCCTGCTACAAAAGGAAAAGGCTATACAAGCAAAGCCGCTGTTTCTAGCACTGAGGAAGTGCAGGCACGCGCCAAGTGCTCGGATAAGATCATAACGTCACATCGCCGTGCATGACTTTGGCACACCAGAGGTGAGCTCGCACATAACATAGGTGCAAGAATGGCGCACCAAGGTTAGGGAAGCCCACTGAAGAAAGGAATGTGCACCCAACTGCTACAGAGAGGCGGGAAAATGGCAGGAAGTTGCATGGTTCAATGGAGCCCAGAAAACCACCAAACCGCCTGAAGGGCAAAAATAAACAGACTCCCAATCCACTGAAAAGAATCTGACAGCACCCAGAGTCCAAGAAGTCTCACAGCAGAAAAAAACAGGTTACTCACCTATAACAGTAGTTCTAGGAGTGGTATATGTTGTTCATCCACATTTCTTGGCATGTCCCTTTCCCCTTTAATTCTTGCCGGAAGGTCTTAAAGCTGGCTCCTCCCACCCACCTGGGCGGTATAACCCTCGGTGCCGCCCCATGATGCCAGATCCTAGCCCGCTGGAAGTCAGGTTTATGAGCTGCGGCCGGGTGGGTCAGTCTGGATGAGCAACATATACCACTCCTAGAATTACAGTTACAGGTGAGTAACCTGTTTTTCTAGGTACATGGATATGCCGTTCATCCACAATTCTTGGCAGACTCCAAGCAGTTCTCCGGGAGGAGGGAGGCAAGGCGCACACCCCCTACCTGGGAAACAGAGACTGTAGAACTGAGGCCCCAAAATCAGCATCCTGGCGTGACTCATGGTCGATGTGGTAGTGGGTGATCTAGGTGTTTGCTGTCTTTCAGGAAGCAGCCCGACAGATTTCCTGGATAGGGATGTCCCTGGAAGCAGCCACTGACACAGCGGTATGGCAGGTGGAATGAGCCCTTAGCCCTATGGGAGGCTCCCTACCCACCAATCTATAGCAGAGATCAATGCGGGAAGTGATCCACCTGCCAAATGTTTGCTTTGAGGCAGGTCTGCTAGGTGCAGCTTCAGTGTAGGTGACAAACAGCTGACAAACCTCTCCCCGAACTTCTGTCATTCTCTCCTTGTAATAGGAGAGAGCTCATCTCAGGTCCAGAGTATGGAGCCTGTACTCGGCATCTGAGGTGTAGTTCTGGTAGAACACAGGCAGAGTCAACACCTGATTAAGGTGGAACTCTGATACTACCTTCGGAAAGAATTTCAGGTGGGGGAGCAGGACAACCTTGTCCCTGTGGAAGACTAGGTAAGAAGACTCCACCGAGAGTGCCTGAAGCTCCCCAGGGCTTCCGGCTGACGTCATAGCCACCAGGAAGGCAGTCTTCCACGACAAGTGTGAAATCTCACACTTGTGCATCGGTTCGAATGGCTTGCCCAGGAGTTTTGCCAAAGCCAGCAGTAAATCCCACAGAGGTGGAGGTTCATGCATCAGAGGGGATATGTGATCTAGGCCTTTGAAAAAGTGCCAGACCACCTTTTGCTGTGCCACTGTCTGCTGACCGCCTGCACCTGGTAAGCAGAGATGGCTGCCAGGTGCACCTTAAGGGTCGTAGACCGAAGACCCCCTTTGGACAGAGAATAAAAGTAGTCTAAGATACTAGCCACTGGACAGGACAGAGGGTCCAGGCCCTTGCCCTGACACCAAATGGAAAACCTTTTCCATTTGAAGGCATAACATCTTGTGGTCGACTCTTTTCTGGATGCTTCCACTACTGTGAGTACATCCTCAGAGAGACCCAAAGCCTGGAATTCTAGCCACTCAGGTACCAGGCAGTAAGGCGCAGGGACTGAAGGTCTGGATAGAACACCTTCCCTTGATTGACTGAGATCAAGTCCGGGTGTGCTGAAAGACGCCTCGGGAGCCTGTTGCTGAGGCTGAGGAGATCTGAATACCAGAACTGGTGTGGCCAGTCTGGGGCTACCAGGATCATCTGCACCTTGTCCCGCTTAACCTTGAGAAGTACCCTGTGGATCAAGGGAATTGGAGGGAAGGTGTAGAAGAGGCCCAGGGTCCACGGCCTCAAGAAGGCAACCACCTGCAGCGAGCCCTGCTTGGGGGGGCATGAAATAAATTCAGCTTGGTGTTTTCCTGAGGCAAACAGGTCCACCATCGGTTTGCCCTAGTGGGAGAACAGGCTGTGAGCTACGACTGGGTGGAGAGACCACTCGTAGGATGCCTCGCCTATGCAGCTGAGGGCATCCGCCAGTTGATTTGAGGCTCCTGCCGCATGGATGGCTAGGAGATCCACCTCCAGTTGGCTCACGAGTGTCCAGATGTGGAGCGCTTCCCTGCACAGTAGTCGGGAATGCGTGCCGCCCTGTTTGTTGAAGTAGTACATGATCGTGGTGCTGTCTGACTGGACTTGAACCACTTGACCCCAAAGCTGTTGAGTGAATGCTGACAGCACCAGTCTGAACGATCTGAGCTCCAGCATGTTGATACGGTATCAGGATTCCTCGCGGATCCAGAACCCATGGGCCCTGTTGTCCCCCATGTGGGCTCCCCAACCCGTGAGAGAGGCATCGGTCGTGAGGACGACCATCGGCTCAGGGTGGACAAACAGGATCCCTTCCTACAGATGATTTAGGATGGTCCACCACTGGAGAGCGTCCCACATCTTCTGGGTCACAGTGCTCAGCTGGTCGAAATGACCTTGGCGCTGAGTCCACTGGGTGGCCAGCACCCATTGAAGGGGGTGCATATGACAGCGGGCCCATCGGGCCACAGTGGTGCAGGCCACCATGTACCCCAGAAGGCGCATAAAGTCCCAGCCAGGGCGCAAGAGCCCAACCAGAAATGATTGGGCTAAGGAGGAGAGAACCTCCGCCCTGTCTGCCGGGAGCCAGGCTCTGGCTTGGCAAAAGTCGAGCTCTGCCCCGATGAAACATATCACCTGTGAGGGCACGAGCTCAGACTTGGCCTCGCTGATCAGGAGGATGAGCTGAGAGCAGGTTTGGAGGGCCAGGTCCCTGGACCTCCCCACCTCTTGCTGGGTGGAACCTGCCAAAAGCCAATCGTCGGGGTAGGGGTATATTCTGACCCCTCGATGCCTGAGGTGGGCTGCCACCACTGCAATGCATTTGGTGAAGACCCGTGGGACTGATGACAGGCCGAATGACATGGCTCGGAACTCGTAAAGGGTTCCCTCTGCTCGAAAGTGGAGGAACCTCTGATGAGACGGATGGATTGGGACGTGGAAAAAAGCATCCTGGAGATGCAGTGAGCCGAACCATATATTCTGCTCCAGGGATGGTATGATCTGGGATAGAGTTACCATCCTGAAGGTGCGCAGCCTGAGAAACTGGTACAGGTCGTGCAGATCTAAAATGGGGAGCCAGCGCCCCCCCACCCGCTTCAGGACAAGGAAGTACCTGGAAATGAACCCTGGGTCGACTGAGGGATCTGTCACTCGGGCCACTGCCTCCTTGAAGAGGAGTTGGGCTATGTCGTCTCTCAGAGCCGAGCGAATTTGAATTGATACCCTTTCCTCCCGTGGGGCGTGGGCTCAACTGGGAGGGTACTGCTCGAATTTCAGAGGCAGACCCTGGCCGACCACTTCTAGAACCCACCTGTCCATGGTAACAGTGGACCAGGCAGAAAGAAGGTGGCAGAGCAGGCCCCCCACAGGAGGACCCAGAGCTGGCGTGATGGGAATAGGGGTGGCAGCCCCTATCCTGTCACTGGGCAGGCTTAGAGGAAGAGGGTCCAGACTGGAAACTGCCTTAACCTCGACCTCCTCTATGGGCTGCTGGAGGCCTGGACTTGGGCCGTGGGTGCCAAGCCTAAGTCTGCTGTTGCTGCCCACCCTGGAAGGAGGGCTGCTTGGCCACAGGAACAGGCTACCGAAATGGCTTCTTCTTCTGCTGTTTCTTGGCGCCAGGGGCATCTTTCTGAGCAGAAGTAGCAGAATCCAAGGTGGCACTGGACTGCTCGATTCGCTGAAGGTGACCATCCACATCTGGGCCAAAGAGATCAGTGCCCAGGAAAGGAACATCAGTGAGTTTGTGCTGGGTATCTGCCGTGAAGGTGGTAGACTCAGCCAAGCCCTGCGGCATATGGCAACCACGGCTGCCACTGAACAGGTGCATGAATCCCCGAGGTCCAAGGCCATCTGAAGTTGCTGCTTGGCAATGGCCCAGCCCAGATGCCGGACATGCTTGACTGTAGTCTAAAGATCCGTGGGGAGGAGAGGGAAAACCTCATCCAAGGAGCCCAACAGGGCATGAAGGAAGTGCACCATGATGACGGCCGAGCTTGCCTGACAGAGGCCCAGTGAGGAGGCGGCATAAACCTTCCTGGAAGAGTGGTCCAATTTTTTTGACTTCTTGTCTGGAGGTCTACTGGTGTTGGCAGAACTGCCTGTGCATCTGAACACAGAAGCAGTCACCAGCCCCTCAGCCGAGGGGTGTTCTGTGAACCCCGAGCAGGACCCCAATGGGCACCGCATACTTCCGGACCATCCGGGCAGACGGCGCTGGGCAGGAGGCAGAGTGCTGCCAAAGCTCCAAAGCCAGACCAACAATGGCTTCAGCCACTGGGAAGGCTTCCGTAGGGGTATCCCCTCTCTTAAGAATATCTGTAAGAGGGTACTCTGCCCATTTCTGGACAGGCTCCAGGGGCATCCCCGTGGATTTGGAGATGAGGTGGAGAATCCCCAAAAAGGACGAAGGACCTTCCTCCATTGTCAGACTGCCCACCGACTCAGCGTCAAGTGGATGAGAGTGTAGGTCAGAGTCTTCAGAATCCGAGGCATCCGGACAAATCGGCCGGCCACCAAGGTCCCCTTCTATGCACCTGGGGCAGTCAGGTGTAAGGGCGATCAAAATCCTGTGAGAAGACCAGGAACAGTCCCTCCCATGGGCTGTTTAGGCGGCGGCTCCACCACTGTCAGTGGAGATGTCGATTTTGGCTGAACAGGGGCGGGTTCTACCGGTTCCGCGGGCAGAGGAACCAAGATTATCAGTTTCGATGGAGCCAGCTTCGGCCTAGAAGGTGAAAGCCAGGTAATAGGCGGTGAGGAAACCAAAACCGGTTTCTGGCCGGACAAAATCAGCTGTTGCTACAAGATCTTCGCAGTGTCGGCGTAGTTTCCGTCAAAGCCTCTCCTCATCCGAGGAGCACGAAGCCTTTTCTAGGTGCACTTATGCACGTTTCTCTGCCTATCGGTCGAGGGGGTCCGACACCTCAACATCAATCAGACTGGCCGACTGGGTCGCTCGGGAGATACCGGGGGCCGGTGATTTTCCCAGGTCAGGGACCAGTTCCTCGATGGGATTGCCAGCAGGCTGGGTCTCCTCATTGGGAAGAAACAGGACAGGGGTCCTGTTAAGAGAGTTGTCGGCCTCATTGGGCAACAACAGAGCGACAGGGTCAAAGGTGATCTCAATCGCCTCGTCAATTGAGACTTCGGTCAGCTAACCAGACAACGGGACTGAGAAGCCGGCGGTCGAAGTCGTAATCTTAACTGAGGTTAAGACTGGAGAGTCTTGGGACCGAGATCACTCTTGATCCCAAGAACATCTTCGCTGAGACGAAGAATCTCACGGTTCCTTGTCCTTTTTATGGGACCGCGAGACATGTGCGCCCAAGGGCCCCTCGCCGTTAGTGGGGAGAGACCGGCACATCTCCCGAAAGGAGCCCGAGAAGGTGGAGCCCAGATTGAGTGAAACAAAAAATCGGCTGAGAGGAGAGTTCCATGGCTCGCGTTGCTTCTGCCTCGAAGGACTGCATTTGCTCTAACTGCTCGGCAGACCCCACAGCTGCCGAGACCACCCACTGGGCCTCCTTCGATTTCACCGGTGGATTCCATTTTTCGGGCCTACCCAGCTTAAGCCGTGCAAGACGATCGTCGAGGATGTTCAGGTGAAATGCGAGACAAATCTTGCAGGCCTGGGTGTCATGGCCGACACTCAAATAGTAGATGCACGTGGTACGTGGATCTGTGCGTGTATTTCTGGCGTGACAAGGTTCAGCGAAACCGGGGAAGATTTATCTTCAATGATTGAGAAACAACGATCACAATCGCTAGCTCGAACGAGCTTAATCTTCAAAGAATCTGAAGGAAACTAAACCAGGGCCTACAGAACCCAGGAGCGAAGAAGAGGCAACCTGTATCATAGAAACATAGACTTTGACGGCAGATAAGGACCGCTAGGCCCATCTAGTCTGCCCATTTCCCTACCTACAGGATAGGCCGCAGATCCTAGTTAACCAACAGCCTATTTCTTCCTACCCCCCGCGAGAATTGCCTTATGTCTGTCCCATGCATTCTTGAATTCTCCCACAGTTTTAGACCCCACAACCTCCTCAGGAAGGCTGTTCCATGCATCCACTACCCTCTCTGTGAAATAATACTTCTTCACATTGCCCTGAACGCCCTCCTTCTATCTTTAAATTGTGTCCCTTGTTCTTGCAAGTCTCTTTTCTGAAAAATGCTACCCTCTTGGACTTTGTTGATTCCACTGAGGTACTTAAAGTTTCTATCATTCCCCCTCTCCCTTCTTTCCTCAAGGGTATACATATTAAGCTCTTTTAGTCTCTCCTCATCGGCTTCTCTTGCAGACCCTGCACCATTTAGTTGCCCTCCTCTGGACTGCCTCTATCCTGTCTATGTCCTTGCAGATGGGGTCTCCAGAACTGGACACAGTACTCAGATGGGGTCTCACCAACTGTCTGTACAGAGGATAACAACTTCCTGTTTTCTGCTGCCTCTCCCTATACATCCTAGTATACCCCCAGCCCTCCCTACTGCCTTCTCACATTGCTTGCTAACCTTAAGGTCATCTGATATGATTACCCCCAGGTCCCTTTCCTTTTTTGTTGTTGTTACTACCTCCCACCATTGTGTATTCTTCCCTAGGTTCTTGTTTCCCAGGTGCATTATTTGCACTTCTTTGCATTGAATCCTAGCTGCCATACTTCTGACCATTCCTCCAACCTTGCCAAGTCCCTTTTCATCCTTTCCACGCCTCCTTGTGTATCAATCCTGTTGCAGATTTTTGTGTCATCTGCAAAAAGGCATACTTTTCCTTCAGTCCCTCTGCAATGTCACTGATGAAGACATTAAAAAGGACTGGACCCAATACTGAACCCTGCGGTACCCCACTAGTAACCCCCCTTTCTTCAGAATGGACTCCATTTACAATTACCTTCTGTGTCCTGTTGTCCAGCCAATGTTTTACCAGGCTACCACCCTGGGTCCCACTCCCAGGCTGGTTAATTTGACTATAATCTTTGTGTGGGACTGTGTCAAATGCCTTGTTAAAGTCTAGGTAGGCCATGTCCACAGCCCTCCCTGGTCTACTACTTTGGTCACCCAGTCAAAGAATCTATTAGATTAGTCTGACATGACCTTCCGCTGTGAACCCATGCTGCCTTGGGTCCTGTGCTCCACTGGCCTCTAGGTACTCGATTATTCTTTCCTTCACAAGTGACTCCATCACTTTCCCTACCACAGAGGTCAGACTGACAGGTCTGTAGTTTTCTGCCTCTGTCTTGGACCCACTTTTGTGAAGGGGAATCACATCCGCCTTCCTCCAGTCCTCGGGTACCACACCATCCTCCATGATTTATTAAAAGAGTAGCCAGTGGTTTCACTAGTTACTCCCTAATTCTTTTAGAATTCTGGGTGAATTCCATCAGGACCCATTGCTTTGTCCACCTTCAGTTTTGGAGTTCTTGCAGAACCCTTTCTTCTGTGAAAGGACTGGGATCGACCCTATCAAGAGTGCTTCTGTTAATCGGATTAGGCACTTCCCCTCCTCTTTTGTGAATACTGAGCAGAAATATTCGTTCAGTAATCCTGCTTCACTGTCCCCTCTGCCCACCCACTGTTCATTCTATTCAGCCTCACTATCCCTCCTTTGTCTTTCTCACGCTCGCTGATGTACCTATAAAGGTTTTATCCCCTTCTTAACTGAGTTGGCTATCTTTTCCTCAGTTTGGGCCTTTGCTATTCTGACTTCCCTCCTGCTTCCTTTCTGCCTTAACTGGTACAGCTCTCTGTCCTGCTCCTTCTGTGTTTCCTTATACATCCGGAATGCTATCTTTTTCTTCCTGACTTTCACAGCCACCTCTTTTGAGAACCATAGTGGCTTTTTCTTTCGTTTTGATGTGTTCATTTGCTTCACACAAAGGCTTGTTGCCTCTGTGATGGCAGTTTTGATAACTCCCCATTGTTGCTCCACACCTCCTTCTAGCCCGTTTGCTAATGCTTTTCTGAGGCACTCTCCCATCTTGCCAAAGTCAGCCCTCCTAAAGTCCAGTACCCTCACTTTTGTATGGCTTGACTCTGTAGCTGAGTTTAACGTGAACCGCACTGTCTGATGGTCACTTGTCCCCAGATGGCAACCCACTTCTAGATCTGAGATCCTCTCACTGCCCCCGTTTGAGAGTACGAGGTCTAAGACTGCTCCCTCACGAGTGGGTTCTGAAACTAGCTGTCTAATGCCTGCCACCTGTAGGGCATCAAGAATGGCCCTGCTTTGGATGTGGCTGCAGCAAATGTGCTCCAGTTAACATCTGGCATATTCAGGTCTCCCCATCAACAGTATCTCCCTTTCTCTGCCATTCTAAGAATGCCTTCTATCATATCCTTGTCCATTCCTTCCCCTGACATGGGGTCTGTACTAACCCTGTGCGGATTGTGGTGCCCTTTCCAGTCTCCAAGGTGACACACAGTGCCTCCTCTCCTCCCTGTTTACTCTTTGTTCAGTTGCTTTTATCCTTCCTTTACATGAGAGCTACTCCTCCCCACTTCTCCCCTGCCTGTCTTTCCTGTAGGTTATGTACCCTGGTATGTTAACATCCCAGTCATGGTTCTCTGTGTACCATGTTTCTGTGACTGCTACGATATCCAGGCATCCCTCTTCCATTAAGGGCCATCAGCTCAGGGAGCTTGTTGCCCAGACTACGGGCACTGGTACTCATTACCCTCCATTTCCTGATGGCCTTACTCCCTTTTGCCCCATCGCTGTCCTTCTTGCCTTTGTCACTTTCTTCATTTACCCCTGCCCTTCTCCCTATTGACACCTCTGTGTTGGTGTTTGCTGCACTTACTACCGTGATTATTTGGGGGCTAGGATTTTCCTGCTCCTTTCCAGTGCCTCCCCCCTTGGCTAGTTTAAAAGCTTGCCAATGAAGCATTTAAACCTATCACCTAGGATCCTGGTTCCCCTCCCGGACAGATGCAGCCCATCATGCCAGTATAGGCTTGCATCACCCAGGTGGAACCCCAGTCCCCAATGAAGCCAAATCCTGAGCTCCACACAGTTTTCAACCACTGATTGAATCCCATGGTGCAGAACACCCTAGCCTCTCCTATGCCATAGATGGGTAGCACCTTGAGAAAGGTTACGTGCGTGCTACTTGACTAAGGCCCTCCCCAATTCCACAAACTCTTCCTGCACTTCTCTAATCCCTTTCTTAGCCAGGTCATTTGTCCCTAGGTGGACAATGACATCCAGCTCCCTCCCTGTGCAGCTGCTCCGGCAATCCTGAGGATTAGCTCCTGTCCCTGCAAGCCATGGCGCCAGGCAGGCACCACCTCCCTCTCCCTTCCTCCCCAGTTCTACCTTCCTAACAATGGAGTCCCCACCAGGAGTTGTTTCCTTCCCTGCAGGGTCCCTGCCACCCTCCTGTGGGTCTCCCTTTGTGGAGGTTCCCAGCATCCTCCTTGGTCTCCACTGTGGGTGCCTCCATAGAGGAACCACACTTTGCCAGAATGGCATAGGAATTGTGGAGAGGTACAGTGGGAGGGATGCGCCTCTGTTCCACCACCCTCACCCTCCCTGAGCCCACTGTGGTCCAACTGCTCCTCTTTCTTGGCAACCTCTGAGGCAACGGCAGTGGCACTGGTGGTCCCTGGATGTAAGAGGAGGTCCCACAAATCCTGGCCAACTCAGCCTGGAGATGAGCAACCTCCTCCCTCAGCCCAGAGAGGTGCCTGCAGATGGGACAACACCGCATCCTCCAGAACATCTCCCGGAAGACTGCTGCTCCACAGCTACTGCACTGCACCACTCCAATTATGTCTTATTTCTGGCCCCTTAACTGTTTGCAATCCTTACTCTTTCCTCTGTTTTTTTTTCTCTCTCTCCTTACTTTCTGCCTGTGTGCCCTTTAAGCTCCTGATTGTCCTGTTCTGAGACAAGAACATCCTATATTCGCAGTAGACCACTTACTTGCTCAGAGGCAGACCTCCAGCAGCTAGAGGGGGCGGAGAGCTACTCTTGCCCTTCTAGGATGGTGGGTCCTTGGTGGTTCTGTGATCACTCACTTCCTGCCCCTAAACAGGAAGTTCTGTTGTCAGTCAAATTCTGTGCCTATAAAAATAGAACTAGCTGTGGGTGGAGGGTGCAGGGGAGGGGAAGGAAGGAGGGCAATATAGTCCCAGCAGAGAAGTTCAGTCACACAGCAGTCCTTTCTCCTGGTGTCTTCTGCCAAGTTATTAGCAGAAACTTTCTAAGGCAGTCTTTAAATGTAGCTTCCTTCTAGCTAAGCCACTCCCCCTACTTACCAGATCTTTCTACAGTAATTTAAACCTCACAGCAGTTAAGTCCTTTCAGTCACCTGAGATTTACACCTAGATAACTCTTCAGATACCCATTCAGTTCAGTTAACCCAAACACACACTTTTTTTTTTGTATGTTAGTTTTTTTACCCTAAATTAAAGGTCAAATACAAAAGTTCTTCTACTTTAGTCCCAGTAGAGAAGTTCAGTCACACAGCAGTCCTTTCTCCTGGTGTCTTCTGCCAGTACTGTCCAGCGGAAAGGAAGATCTCACGTCATGGGGCGGAGCCGAGTGTTATACCACCTGGGTGGGTGGGAGGAGCCAGCTTTAAGACCTTCTGGCAAGAATTAAAGGGGACAGGGACATGCCAAGAAGTGTGGATGAA
This sequence comes from Neoceratodus forsteri, assembly GCA_016271365.2. Taxonomy (NCBI): domain Eukaryota; kingdom Metazoa; phylum Chordata; order Ceratodontiformes; family Ceratodontidae; genus Neoceratodus; species Neoceratodus forsteri. Next base: position 1,269,824,492 of record CM057450.1, on the reverse strand, counting down.
CACATATCCACGTCCCTAGAACCTGTCCTTCCTTCCTTCCTTTTCTTGTACTGAGAAGAATTAAAGAGGAACTGTCCATGTTAAGGCAGTGAACCAAATCAACAGGGGAATGTCCCTACAAAAAAGTAGCAGAAAACACCTGACAGGCAAACACCACCAAAAGAGACCCTAAAAAAAATGAAGGAGGCCACCTGAAGCCCACAGATGGAGGGAAGCCCCAAGGAGAGCCCCTGATTAAATGCCCAAAGATAAAAAGAAACAGTTATGTAAGAACTTACAGTAGATCTTTGAGGGGATCTCAGTCATCAGGTCACGTATATGGAACTTCACTGTCTGTGAAGCAGGATCCACACGGAAGATTTTCAGCAGTACAACTGGGGACGCCCACGTCGTTGTCACCAACCCTATAAAGGCATGAGCAACCCTGATTCCTCCTCAGTTCTTTCCCCCGGAGACTAAGGGAGCAAAGCTCGTGCCATGGGTAACCGAGGAGCGAGAGGTGCCCAGGCCTAAATAAAAGGCAGGATACATCAGATAGCCAGTTCTGAGAAAGAGCCCCATGAAGGGGGATGGTGAGAGGGAAGGCAACCTGATGACTGAGATCCCCTCAAAGATCTACTGTTACAGTAAGTTCTTACGCAACTGTTCTATCTTCATCGGGGGTATCTCAGTCAGCAGGTCATACATATGGAACAAGTCCCTAGCAGTTACAGATGCACATAAACAGTCTGGGAGGAAGGGCATTCCTAAACTTAAGACAGGAGGCACTGCTCACAGCCCTGCCAAAACCTGCACAGGCTCTAGAGGCAATGTCCAGACTGTAGAGTGCTTAGTGAAAATATGGACAGTACTCCAGGGACAGCAGCACAAATGTCAGCAGCCGAGACCCCTTTGAAACAGGCCACAGAGGCAGCCATGCCTCACAGATAGCCACCCTACCTCGCCCAGGACACTGCTGCACTTCTGAACAATCTTTGCCTTATTTTGTCTTACTAGCTGCCACTTAGCCTAGTCTAAGTTGTTATTTGCTTGTACTACTGTCACCTTGTATCATCTCTGCCTAGCCATATGTATAATCTCTAGTACTGTCTGAATTGATCTGTATTCTTACTTACATGTACTATATACTATGTAACAATATACTACGTAATTGTATAATCTCATCTCTTTTATGTATGTATTCTCCCAGGTCATGCCTGAAAATAGTCAACTCTTGGCTACCGCACCTAACCCGGTTAACAAAAACTAACTAAATAAATAAATGTGGAATGGGCTTTCATTGCCCTTGGCAACTCTGCCGTCTTTGTTGCAGCAGAACACAATACAACGTGACAACCATTTAGACAAACATTGTTTAGAAACTTAAACACCTTCTCTGCTTTGGGCGAAAGAAACAAAAAGCTACTTTGACTTTCTGCATTCCTTAGTTCAGAGCAGATAATACTTCAACATTCTGCGCAGGTCTAGCATATGGAGCACTGCTTCCCCCGAATCGGGACGCTCAGGAAATAAACACTTAGGTGAATAGATTGGTTCAGGGTAAATTCAGACACCACTTTAGGAAGAAACTTAGGATTCGTGCGCAAAAAAAAAATCAAAAAAGGCTTCTCGCACCAGAGGGCCTGAAGCCTGGAAATCCTTCCAGCAGCCAAAAATAATGGTTTCCAGGAAAGAAACCATAGCTCGCAAGTCACGGCTGGCTCAAAAGAAGACAGGGTCAACTTCTCCAAAACATAATTCAAATCCCAAGCCGGGATAGGGGGATGGACTGGAGGTTTCAGATGCAGGATGCCCCTGAGAAATGTATGAGACATCCAGTTGACCCACAGTGCGGACGCCCACAGGCTCATGAAAGGCTGAGGCAGCTGAAAGGTGCACATTTAGGGAGGAGTACTGGAAACTTGAGTCTGACAGGGATATCAGGTAATCCAGGATCTGGCTCACCAGACAAGTGAAAGGGTCCAGATGATGCTTGGCAGTCCATATAGGAAACCTCCTCCACTTCATGGCATATATGGCTCGAGTGGAAGGCTTCCGAGCGCCCACGAGCACACACATTACCCTCTGGACCCCAAACCAGGTAATGGCTATGTCCTCAGGAGCCAGGCATGCAGATGAAGGAACCTGATGTTGGGAAGGACCAGGGTCCCCTGAACCTGCGTCAACAGAGTCCCTACAGAGGGGCAGAGGAACCAGAGGTTCCTCCTCTAACTGTTGCAGTAATGGAAACCATACTCTGCTGTGGCCAGAATGGAGCTACTAAGATCATTCTGGCCCCCTCCATCTGCAGCATGATCAGCACCCTCTAAATCAGAGGAAATGGAGGGAAGGCATACAGGAATCTCCCACTCCAGGAGAGGGACAAGAGTCTCACAAGAAAGCTCCAGGCCTTGGATCTAGTGAGCAGAAACTGGGCAGTTTTGCACTGAGTGGGGATGCAAGAAAGGTCCAACCCTGGATGACCCCATCTGGTGAACAGATCTTTTGCGACAGATGAGAGAAGTTCCCATTTGTGCATGCTGGACTGAGTCTGACTAAGGCTGTCCGCCAGGGTGTTTAGCACAGCTGGGACATGAACCACTGACAGAACCATACTGTGGTCTAGCGCCCAGTACCAAACTCTCAGGGCCTCCCTGCACAGGGGACACGAATGTGTCCCCTACTGTTTGTTGATATAATAGGCAACACTGAGGTTGTCAGACTGGATCAACAGCTAACCTGGGAGGAGATGGTTCTGAATGGCCTGTATGGCATACAGAACTGCCCGCATCTCCTGGATGTTGATATTTAGGGAGGTTTTGATCTGGGACAAAAAACCCTGACTCTGAAAGGGACCCAGATGCACCCCAGCCTCAACCAAAGGCATCTATGGTGAGGAGATCTGGAATGAGACCCCTTGCAACAGGTTCAGAGGGTCCATCCACCATTGGAGCACCTTGCAAACTGAAAAGGAGACCAGCACTAACTGCTCTAATGCGTCCGTACGTTGGACCCACTGCACCCTGAGTATCCACTGGAGGACTCGCATGTACAGCCTGACCAGTGGAACCATGGGAATGGCTGCAGCCATCAACCCCAATAGCCTCAAGTATACTCTTGCAGGAACATAACGGCTCTGGGTGACCTCCTGAGCCTGGGCGATAAGGCACTTCACTCTGTTCTGAGGTAGGAAGGCCTTTCCCTGCGTAGAGTCCAGAACCACCCCTATATATTGCAGCCTCTGGGATGGCATTAGGACTGACTTGGGCAAGTTGACCATGATGCCCAGGGAAAGAAACAACTGAAGGGTTCTCTCCAGAGTCCGAAGAAACCATTCTCTGGACAGGGCCATTAGCAGCCAATTGTCCAGACAGAGGAAAACATGCAGGCCCTCCCTTCTGAGAGCTACAGCTACTGCTGCTAAGGACTTGGTAAAGACCTGTGGCGCTGAGGATAAGCCAAAGGGCAATACCTTGGATTGGTAGTGCTCGCCCTGAAAAAGAAATCAGAGACCTCTCCTGTGTGGTGGAAACATCAAGATATGCAGGTAAGCATTCTGCATGTCCAGAGAGCACAGCCAGTCACCCTGCTTGAGAAGAGGCATCAGGCCTGGCAGGGTTACCATGCAGAATTTTTTGTATTGGACATACAGATTTATCTCCTTGAGATTTCATATGGGCCGCAGATCTCCGGTTTTCTTGGGGACCAGGAAGAACCTGGAATAAACTCCCTTGTTTCTTTGGTGCTTGGGCACCGGCTTGATGGCTGTTTGGCACAGAAGGGACTGTACCTCCTCCCAAAGAACATACAGATGTGCAAAGGGGTTAGGTGGAGGGTACTGAAGGAGTGACTGGGGGCATCTCGATGAGTTTCAGAGCGTTACCCCTCTCTATGATCTGAAGAATCCAAGCATCTGAAGTAATGGTTCTCCATTGACTGATATGGAGGGAGAACCAACCTCCGACCACCTCTTGGGTCAGCGGCTGGAAGAGGGGGTCTGGCAAGGAGTCAAGTGGAGGCGGATCCTGCCACTGGGGCTGACACATCACCCCTAAGGCGCTTTGCTGTGGCATCAGAGGAGGTGGCTGGCAAGGCGAAGGAGGCTCTTCTCTTGCCTTGGGGCAGGAAGGCTGCTCCAGATTTGTGGGACACCTTGCAAAAAAGGGGGGGGGTGCTGTCTGCTCTTAGGCAGAGTATGACAGAGGGAGTGAACAGACTTAATAGCCCTACCAGATGCCTGTAGCTCATTTATGATGTCCTGCACATCTGGTCCAAATAGCTTGGATCCATTAAAAGGGGCATTGAGCACCTTTTCCTAGAGATCAGCTGGGAAACCCCAGACACTCAGACAGAAGTGCCACAAAGGCAATGCCTGTGGCAGTAGCCCTGGCACCTGTATCTGAAATATAGAGGGCCCTCAGGAGGTGATTGCTAATATCCTCAGCACTCTGCAAGTGCTTGAGAACCTCCTGTTTCTGGGAACAATCAGGAAGGGCCTGGGCCGCGGCCTTGCCTTTCTTACAGATAGTATTCTGGTACTTGACCATGCAGGAGAGGTCAATGGTAATCCTCAGCCCAAGGGTGGAGGAGGCATAGACCCTCTTGCCCTAGAGATCAATCCTATGGGATTCTCTGTGGGGGAACGACTGAGGTCCTTGGGCACCTTCGACCTATTATAACCTGCCTTAATAATCACAAAATCAGTTTCCGGCTGGGCAGCATAATGTGATAAACTCTGGGGGGGCATGATACAACTTAGCCCTGTGCGGCATGGCTGCATGACATCAGGCATGTGCCAAGCCACAGTAGTGGCATTCCTTAGAGCTGGAAAGATAGGAGTAGTGACCTTGGGAGAACACTCTGGGATCTCCAGAAAGTCCACCAAATCTCTTCTGGTGGCATCCTCCTCCTCCTCCTCCATATGGAAGCCCATGGCTGAGGACAGCTGATTCATGACATAGAAAAAAAGTAAAGTCCTCTCTCACTGAGGAGGCAGAGGACCTGTCAGAAGAAGGAGACTATTCCTCTTCTTCCTCAGGTAAGATGAGGTCAGGATGGTACTCCTCCTCCTCCACATCGACTTGTTCCAGCTCAAGGTCCAACAAATGAGGAACCATCGACGGCCCATGGGGAGTAGCTCAAGGGGGACAAAGTGGTGACGACGACGACACGCAGGCGATGCAAGCTTATATTCAGCCAGCTGATGGACCAAGACTGTAGTGAACTTGGTCAAAATGTCATGAAGGTCGACAGTGGATTGCTGTGTCGACGGGGGGGGGGGTTGATGGCACAGGGTGCAACCACCCATCCATTGGACCCTAAGAGCCAGAGGAGCCCGAAGACCTGGGAAAAGCACCAGGCCTCGACAGCAGGACCACTGATAATGAGCCTGTTGTTGATGGAGTGGGGGCCAATGACTCAGAGGTCAATGACTGGCCACCCTGCGCAGTGGTGCTGATGGTAAGGGTTTAGTAGGAACAGAGACCTGTACAGCAGCAGGAGTCAGCACAGCCACAGCCGACCGAGTACCCCCGGATGAAGAAGAGGCCATTGAGGAGTGGGAATGCTGCCAGGGAGATAAATCCCAATCACGGTCATTTTTATGACTTTTCCCTGAGGAATTGCCTTGGGTCTTAGAGGCCTGGGAGCTCGACGAACCCACCGATGACTAGGAAGGAGGGAGGCCGGAGGACCCCTGCCCAGAACTCTGACACCATCTGTTGCTTGTGACAAGGTTGAATAGGACCGTGTCCCAGTTGTTATGGAGAGTTTGAATGCAGGGATCTATTCTGTTCTTTTCTTTCCTGACTCTTGTCTGGCTGGTTGTGCAACCAAATTTTCTGAGAGACCCAGGATTTGATCACTCCGACAGTTTCGCTAATCTTTGCCTCTTGCTATCTCACACTTTTCACTTGCTGTTTTGTCTTTTCCTCCCTTGCATATCTGCTGGTATAAAAATATATGCAAATCATTATGTGGAAATGTAACTGATATTGGGATCCCTTTGTTTAGAAATTATATAGTGTTACAGTTGAAATGTATGTGTACAATTATAGTTTGAGATGATTGCAAAAAGCTATTGGGAACTCAAGGGGTTAACTTGAGAGCAGTTTGTAAGCCCTTTTTCAGAAGCTGTGGACAAGGGGCCTCAGTTCCACATAGAAGATTGATTAATACGCTGAGTTGGCTCGGGGTGGGTCAGAAGTTGGTCAACTGGGTGGCAAACTGGTTGACAGGCAGAAAACGCAGAGTGGTGGAAACGGTATACAGTCAGAAGAGATGTAAGTCACAAGTGGGGTACCTCAGGGATCAGTCCTGGGGCCAGTCCTCTTCAATATCTTCGTCAGTGACATTGCAGATGGACTGGAGGGTAAGGTTTATCTGTTTGCAGATGACACCAAGATCTGCAACAGAGTAGATGATCCAGATGGGGTGGGCAGAATGAGAAGAGATCTGGATAAACTAGCAAAATGGTCGGAAGACTGGCAACTGGGGTTTAATGCAAAGAAGTGTAAGATCATGCACATAGGGAAGAGAAACCCTGAAGCCACCTATAGGCTGGGAAATGAGTTGCTGGCAGTCACAAGGGAAGAAAGAGACTTGGGCATCACCATCATCAATGACCTGAAATCATCCAAGCAGACCACTAAAGCAGTAGGTAAGGCTAGGGGCATGTTAGGGTGTATTAGTAGGGGTATCACAAGTCGGAAGAGGGAGGTAATAATCCCCCTTTACAAGACACTGGTTAGGCCCTATCTGGAGTACTGCATGCAGTACTGGAGGCCACACCTTCACAAGGACATTAACTAAATTGAGGCAGTCCAGAGAAGGGCAACCAAAATGGTGCAGGGACTGCATCAGAAAACATATGAGCATAGATTAACAGAGCTCAATATGTATACCCTAGAGCAAAGGAGGAAGAGAGGTGATATGATTGAAACATTCGAACACCTTAAGGGCATTAACAAGGTGAAAGAGTCTAACATGTTTCAGTATAAGAAAAATAGCAGGACAAGAGGACACAGCATGAGATCAGAGGGAGGCCGATTGAGGGGTAATGTGAGGAAGTTATTTTTCACAGAAAGGGTGGTGGATGCATGGAACGGCCTACCTCAGGAAGTGATGGATATGAATACAGTGCAGGGCTTCAAACAGGCATGGGACAGGCATAAGGGAGCAATACAGATGAGTATGAATAGATAGGCCATTGACAGAGCAAAGGCCGATGGCACATCCATAAGGTAGAAAAAGAAATGGGCAGACTGGATGGGCCTTGCGGTCTTTATCTGCCGTCATCTTCTATGCTTCTAAGTTTCTAGTTCTGGGACATTGTGTTCTTGCTGCACCTGCCTGAAACATACAAGAACATTTTAGAAAAAAACAGGATGCTTGGTTTCAAAGACTTAGAGAGCCGCAATGTTTTGGGAGACACTCAGAGATGGAAGGAAAATTTAGATGGATCTTCTCTGTTTATTCTGCCTCCGTAAATAGTTATTCTGAACAATTTTTTTTATGCTACTGCTAGTACGAATGAACACTTTTTGCAAATTCTACAGCTGCTCCTGGTTTTTCCTATGCTTCCTGGCCTGTGCCTCGACAACGTTGCTTCACTAGGAAATTTTTGAGAGCCTTTTTGCGTCACCTGAGAGTGGTGTGATTAACCTTCTGGCAGAACTCACAGTCTGAAATGCCATGGTCGGGCCCAAGACAGTAGACACAGAGTGAGTGTTCGTCTGTGGAGGCAATCTTCTTTCCGCACCGGCAGCAACAGAAGAGAGAAGTCGAAGGGATAACATTCAGCATAAAGTAAAGGAATCTCTTTAGAAGGTAAATTATAAAAGGCTTAGTATGAAAAAAGCCGTAGGAAAAAATGGCACAAAAGTGCGTTGGAGCTTGTGCAGAGACCAATGCAAACAGAGTCAACAGTGTGAAATAACTGAAGAGGGAGCGGGGCTACTCATGCTTTTACAGGGTTGGTGACATCGGCAGATGACGTCAGCGTGGGCGGTCCCAGCTGTACTGCTGAAAATATTCCATGTGGTTCCTGCTTCACCGCCAGTGCAGTTCCATATGCGTGACCTGGTGACTGAGATACCTCCAATGAAGACCAGGCATTTACCTGAGGCACGTCACTTTTTTTGTTATATATGGAAATCGGAGACCTATTGAAAATGCACACCCCTGAAGTATGTGGCAGACGTGGCCCCCAGAGAGGGAGCGGAAATGGGGAGAGGTTAGCCAATTTGAAAGCCACAGCTTAACAGGCATAACTTTAATTTAGGGGTGCTCCCTTTTACCAGGTAGCCCCAACCTACAATGCAGAATTGCAGCCCCAGAAAACTAGAAGCTGATGTTTCTTTAGAGAAACTTTTCAGTTGTAACCCCTTCAATGGTAAAGCAAAGACTGGAGAGTTGCTGCCATCCAAAATCGACATGCATCCAACATTGTATTCTGTTAACAGCTTTGATCTGTGTCATTTCCCTAGCAGGGGTGCACAATGCCCGTATGTAATGATTACCCATTGACAATGTGGCGCACTACAGAAAAGAAAGGCTACTTTAGGTACGATTGTGAAGGGAAGACTAAAAAGTAGTTCCAGGACCAGATTTTCAAAAGACGGCGCAGGGCTTGCATCAAGCTCTGTGCTACAATACTTTGAAATTGCTAGTGCGCTAATCCCTGTTACTGCAAGTGTGCCCGATCTTTGAAGCTTGGGTGCAGCTGCAACAGTTTTCCTGATTTAAAGCAGCTTGCATCAGAATCTGTGGGGCAAGCTCCATAAAAGCAGTCCCCAAAATTGACGTAAGCTAGCCCTTACAGTACAGCGGGAGTATATCTACATTCTGAATCTTTACACGTTCAAACATATTTAGCACTCACCACAAAAAGATGGTCTCACTTGCGTCAGTTGCTGCACGGAATGGAAAATCCCATTAGGTTGTCACAAGCCCAGTGCGCCATACCTTTGGTTTGCCTGGGGCTTGCAGCAATCTAAACCCTAAATCCAGCCCCCAGAGTCATTTAGGGACCATCTGCCAGGGAGTCAGAATTAATAGTCTATGTGTCATACTATGTAAAGTAGATAAATTTTTTTTTTTTTAACTTTCCCCACCCACATTTTTCAGTTTTTCCTCCATTCCCCACACCACGGTTTGCCAAAGATACACCCTCCTTTGGCTGAGCAAGTGCAAGCCTTCGTAGACAATGCCACAACCACTCCTTTGCTGAGCCGTAAATGTATTGTTTATTTCAAAATTGGTGACTGGGAAATGCACTCAAGGATCGTTTCCAGGTGCGACCCAGGGGAGAATATATCATATAGGAAAAAAACAAATTAACAGTATAAATAATGCCAACAAATACAAAGTAGGGCAAATGAAAAACAGTAGAGCGAAAAGATGTAGAACCATGTCACACAATGTTAACTTACTCGATAAAGGAGGCGCAAAATAAAGGGTATGTGAATGTCACGTGGCCTGCACCCGCCCTCCCCGAGAACTGAGCACCACCTCTGTGACACTTTCAACCCCAAACTTGCCCCAGTGTGGAATTCTGGGGCTTGCACATGAACACTGTCCTCACAGGTGCACTGTCCACACACCACTGGGCCATTCTACAAATCTATGCTTAAAGGAAAACTGCGCTAAATACAGAAACTGCTGCAGAAACGCCAGATTAGGACTTCTGGAAATGAATAACATTTCAGAATTACCTTCTACATGTAGTATTATTTGGTGTAATAACAGCACTGACTGTCCTAGCCGCAGACTCACTTGCAGTCATCTTGCGTACACCAGTCAGCTTCCTACATGACAGTTATGCTAATGAGTGCTACCAACTCTACCATAAGTTGGTAGCACTCATTAGCAAAACCCATGCGCAGAAAACCAACTGCTGTATATGAAATGGCTGCACGTAAATGTGCGGCTAGGACGGTCAGTACTGTTATTACACCAAATAATACTATATGTAAAAGGCAACTGAAAAAAAAAAACAACAGTTACATAAGAACTTACTGTAACAGTAGATCTTCGAAGGGACCTCAGTCATTAGGTCACACTGTAGGAACTTCATCGTTAGTGAAGAAGGATCCACACGGAAGATTTTCCAGCAGTACTACTGGGGCCACACACACACCGACGTCCCCAATCCTTTAAAGGCGTGAGTGGCCCCGCTCCATCCACAGTTCTATCCCCTGGAGACTAGGGAGCTAACCCGTGTCATGGGGGGGCTGAAGAAAGAAAGAGGTGCCCATGCCAAAATGAAAGGCATGGTATAGCAGTAAGCCAGTTCTGAGAAGAGAACCCCATAAAAGGGGGATGGCAGGAGGGAAGGCAGACCTAATGACTGAGATCCCCTCAAAGATATACTGTTACAGTAAGTTCTTACATAACTGTTCTATCTTCTTTGGGGGTATCTTAGTCATCAGGTCACACCATAGGAATGAGTCCCAAGCAGTTACAGGTGCAGCAAGGCAGTCTGGGAGGCAGAGCAACCAAAGCCTAGGAAAGGAAACTCTGTAAGGCAGCCCAGCCAAAGCCCGCTCGGGCTCTAGAGGCAATGTCCAGACTGTAGTGCTTAGTGAAGGTATGGACAATACTCCAGGTCACAGCAACACAGATGTCAGCGGCAGAGACCCCCTTAAAACAAGCCACAGAGGTAGTCATGCCCCTTATGCAGTGGGCTTTCATTGCCCTTGGAAACTCTCTGCCATGCTTGTTGCAGCAAAACACAATACAATATGCCAACCATCTGGACAAACATTGTTTAGAAACCTGAACACCCTCTCCTCCTGGAGCGAAAGGTACAAGTTTCTTTGCCTTTCTACATTCCTTAGTTCAGAGCAGATAATACTTCAAAATTCTGCACATGTCTAACATATGGAGCAGTGCTTCCCCAGGACTGGCATGTTCAAGAAAATAAACAGGTAGAGGAATCTCTCATTAAAAAGAGATTGTGAAAAGCTAAGCAAAGAAAAATCATAAGTGAAAGTGGCACAAAACTGCATCGGAGCTTCCGTGGAGACCCATGTGAAGATGGTCTTTATAGGGTTGGTGACGTCAGCAGGTGACGTCTGCATGGGCAGCCCCAGTGGCACTGCCGAAAAATCTTCTGTGTGGATCCCTGCTTCACCGACGGTGTAGTTCCTATGGTGTGACCTGATGACTGAGATGCCCCCGAAGATCTATTCATTTCTAAAAGCCCTACCTGGGCATTTCTGCAGCAGCTGCTGCAGTTTCTGTATTAAGTGAGCTTTTCCTTTAAATTACAGCAGCAGTCCAGGACAGATGGGTTAAAGTGTTAGATTATAAACAGCATTTGTTCAGTATGTATAGCACTAGAGCCCAATGCTATGCAACCTTTTAAAGAGCAACATTTTGCTATAATAAAAAAGATTAAAACCATTAACTTTCAACCAATTATGTTTTAACTCTATTTTTTTCTTGTTACGTTTCCATGATGGTGTTCTAAATAATGGTTACTCACCTGTAACAGGAGTTCTAGGAATGGTATATGTTGTTCATCCACACTCATTGGCAGGTATCCTTGCCGCTTTAAATCTTGCCGGAAGGTCTTCAAGCTTGCTCCTCCCACCCACCGGGTGGTATAACTCGACTCCGCCCCAGCAGCGCCAGATCTGGCCGCTGGGAAGCTCAGGTTATGCGTCGAAGCCGGGGAGGTCGGGTGGGTCGTGTGGATGAACAACATATACCATTCCTAGAACTCCTGTTACAGGTGAGTAACCTGTATTTCTAGGGACATGGATATGTTGTTCATCCACACTTATTGGCAGACTCCTAGCAGTTCTCCGGGAGGAGGGAGGCAAGACGCACAATCCCCAATACTTACTTGGGAAAGAGAGACTGGAGAACCGAGGCCCCAAAACCAGCATCCAGCGTGACTCAAGGTGATGTGGTAGTGGGTAATGAAGGTGTTTGCTGACTTCCAGGTAGCAGCCCTGCAGATTTCCTGGATAGGGACATCCCTGGAAGCAGCCCACTGCAGGCAGTATGGCGGTAGAATGAGCTCTTATCCTCTGGGAGGCTCCATGCCCGCCAACTTATAGCAGAGATCTATGCAGGAGGTTACCCACCTGCTTATCGTCGGCCGCTTGGCTGCAGGTCTGCCAGATGTGGCTTCAGCGTAGGTGACAAACAGCTGGCGAACCTCTCCCGATTTCAGCCTGGCTCCTTATAATAAGCGAGCGCCTCTAGGGTCCACAGTATGGAGCCATATTCGCCTCCGAGGTGTGATTGGGGTAGAACACCGCAGAGTCAACACCTGGTTAAGGTGAAACTCCGACACCACCTTCGGAAGGAATTTCGGTGGGGCGCAGGACAACCTTGTCCCTGTGGAAGACCAGGTAAGGAGACCTGATGGAAAGCGCCTGGAGCCTCCCATCCTTCTGGCTGACGGATAGCCACCAAGAAGGCGGCCTCCACGACAGGTGAGAGAGGCACACCTGTGCATAGGTTCCAATGGCTTGCCCATGAGCTTTGCCAGTACCAGCAGTAGATCCCACGGAGGTGGGGTTCCCGCACTGAGGGAAATGTGATCAAGGCCTTGGAAAAGCGCCAGACCACCTTCTCCTGCGCTATCGACTGCTTCCCGCCCGCGCCTGTAAGCAGAGATGGCTGAGGTGCACCCTTAGGGTCGCCGACCCAAGCCTTGACTAGAAAGGGACCATAAATAGTCCAAGATGCTTGCCAAGGAACAGGAGGAAGGATCCAAGCCCTTGCTCCTGACACCAAATGGAAAACCTTTCCATTTGAAGGCATAGCATTTTCTGGTCGACTCTCACGGGACGCCTCAACTACATTGAGGACCTCGTCGGAAAGACCCAAGGCCTGGAACTCTAGCCGCTCAGGAACCAGGCCGTCAGGTGCAGGGATTGAAGGTCCGGATGGAACACCTTCCCCTGATTGACTGAGAGCAGGTCCGGGCGAGCTGGAAGCTGCCGCGGAGTCCTGGAGCTGAGACTGAGGAGATCTGGGTACCAGAACTGGCGAGGCCAGTCTGGGGCTATCAGAATCACCTGCGCCTTGTCCCTCCTCGCCTTGAGAAGCACCTTGTGGATCAAGGGAAATGGGGGAAAGGCGTAAAAGAGGCCCGGGGTCCATTGCCTCCAGAAGGCATCCCCCTGCAGCGAGCCCTGCTGAGGGGGGCGGGCATGGAACAGACTCAGCTTCGCGTTCTCCCTGGAGGCAAACAGGTCCACCTGAGGTGTGCCCCAAAGGGAGAACAGATGCTGTACTACCTCCGCAGGAGAGACCACGTGGGATGCAGCCCCTATCCGCTCAGGGCATCGGCCAGGGTGTTGGAGGCTCCTGCCACGTGAATGGCTGAGGAGATCCTCCAGGCTGCGACGAGTGACCAAATGCGGAGAGCTTCCTTGCATAGAAGCATGGAGCGTCCCGCCTCTGGCGGTTTAGATAGTACATGGTCGGGTATTGTCCGTCTGACTCGGACCACTTGACCCCGGAGGAGCGGAGCAAAAGGCGGTGAGAGCTAGGCGGACCGCTCGGAGCTCCAGCAGGTTGATGTGGCATCGGGACTCCTGCGAGGGACCAGAGGCCATGAGCCCGTGTTCCCCAGATGGGCACCCCAACCCATCAGAGAGGCATCGGTCGACAGAGAGACCGTCGGCTCGGGCGGACGAACGGATGCCCTCCTGCAAATGATCTGGAACGGTCCACCACTGGAGAGCTGCTCCACATCCCCTGTGTCACCGGCTACAAGCTGGTCCAAGGGATCGCAGCGCTAGGACCACTGGCTGGCCAGTCCCCACTGAAGGGGACGATGTTCCAGCGGGCCCAACGGACCACGCTGGTGCAGGCCGCCATGAGACCCAGGAGGCGAGGAAGTCCCGGCAGGGCGCAATTGCCCAACCAGAAATGATCGGGCAAAGGAGGAAAGAACCTCGGCCCTGTCCGCTGGAGCCGCGCCTGGCTCGAAGAGAGTCGAGCTGCGCCCGATGAATAGAATCACCTGCTTCTGCCTCGAGTCTGACTTGGCCTCGTTGTTAAGGAGGCCCAGTTGAGAGCAGACCTGGAGGGCCAGATCTCTGACCACTCCGCCTCCTTCCTGGAGGGAGCTGCTATCAGCCAGTCGTCCAGGTAAGGGTACACCTCGACCCCTCGGCGCCACAGGGAATGCTGTCACCACTGCCATGCATTTGGTGAAGACCCTGGGAGCTGGAGACAAGCCAAGGGCATGGCTTGAACTCGAAGGATCCTTCCGCTCGAAGCGAAGGAATCTCTGGTGAGACGGACGGATAGGGACGTGAAAAAACGCGTCCTGCAAGTCCAGAGAGCAGAACCACACGCCGCGTTCCAAGGATGGTATTATCTGAGCCAGAGTGACCATCCTGAAGGTTCGAGACCTTAGGAACTTGTTTAGGTCGTGTAGGTCGAGAATGGGGCGCCAGCCCCCCGTCCGTTTCGGAACCAGGAAGTACCTGGACACAAACCCTGGGTCTGAAGGAGGGTCCACCACCTCTCTTACCACCTCCTTCTGGAGGAGGAGAGCGATGTCGGCTCGACGAGCCGCCAGTGAGGCTGGGGATCCCGAAGCCCCCCGAGGGGCGACGGCTCTGAAGGGTGGTGCCTGCTCGAATTCCAGAGGCAGGCCTCTTCCCACCACCTCCAAGACCCACCTGTCCGTGGTAACAGTGGACCAGGCGGAACGGAAGTGCCGGAGCCGTCCCCCCAAGGGGGGACCCAGGGGTAGGACGGGAATGGGGCGACACCCTCAGCCCGTCACTGGGCAGGCTTGAGAGGGACCGGCCGAGGGACATCCTGGGCCCTTTCCTCCTGCCTCCTGTTAGAGGAAGCCGCGGCTTGGGTTTGGGATGCCAAGGCCGAGCCTGCTGGCCCTGGCGTTGCTGGGCAGGCGCGACGAGGCACAGAAGGACTAAAGGGCTTAGGCTGTGGTTTTGCGGCTTTGTCCTTCTGAGCGGAAGAGACCGAGTCCAAGGTGGCATTGGACTTCTCGATCCTCTGCAGGTGACCTTCCACCCCAGGGTCAAGAGGTCAGTCCCCAAAAGGGAACATCCGCCAACTTGTGCTGGGTATCCGAGTAAAGGTGGATATCCTCAGCCAGCTCGCCGACGATACAGCCACTGGCCGCCACCGATCTGGCACATGAGTCCCTATATCCAAAGCAGTCTGGAGCTGCTGTTTGGCCACTGCCCTGCCCTGGTCCCGCACCTGCTTAACCGTAGTCTGCAGATCGGGCGGAAGATGAGGGATGACCTCATCCAGGGAGCCCAACAGGGCATGAGAAAAATGTGCCATGAGGACGCCGAACTGGCCTGACGAAGGCCGAGACGCATGGCGTAGACTTTTCGCCCGACATAGTCCAATTTCTTGGACTCCTTGTCAGGAGGTTTGTCCACATCCCTGGCGTTGCCGGCGCGCGGAAAACGCTGTCGGTAACCAACCCCTCAGCAGAGGGTGTTCCGAAAAACCGGACAAGGAACCGGTAGGGACCGCATACTTCCTGGCCATCCTGGCCGAAGGCGCAGGGCAGGAAGCAGGCGCTGCCAAAGCTCCAGTGCCGACCCACTATGGCCTCGGGCACCGGAAAGGCCTCATCGAGAACCCTCGGTCCAGAATCTCCGTGAGGGGATACCTGGCCCGCTTTGGAAGCGGTTCGAGCTCCATCCCGGTAGACTCGAGATGAGCCGAAGCAGTCCTAGGAAGGACGACGGGCTATCGTCCATTGACTGACTTCTCTGAAGACTCCAAGTCCAGTCGCTGGAGAAAAGGAGGAATCATCTTCGGACTCGAAGAGTCCTCGAAGAGCTGCCTCTGGCCTGAGCCACCCTTCACCTGCCGAGGTCGGTCGGGAGTGAGGGTAACTGACAGCCGATGGGTAGACCCTTAGCCACCGAGAATCCTTTGGTCGGAGCCCCATTGGTGGCTGTGGAGGCGGAGGTTCCACGAATCGGTGGAGCAGCTGGTTTGGCCGAACAACCGCCTGGGTATAGCTCCTCGGATAAGTCGGGGGTTGTGTCGCCGCCCGTGATAACAGACTTAATGGTCGGGAAGGCGACGGGGCCGGCTTATTCCCGGCCAGAGGAGCTGTTAGCAACATAAGGTCCTCGGTACATCGACGCACTTACGCCAAGCCTCCCTCATCCGAGGAGGAGGACGTGGGACGAGCGGCGACGCCGCCTTACCGGTGCCGAGACCGAGACCGCCTATGACGGTGGGATCGGCTGACCGCCAAGAGGTCCGAGACCGAGACCGAGAGTCCCGAATTTCCGAGGTCGGTGCGGGAGGTGTCGGCGAACCGCACTCCTTCGCTCGGATGGTCCATCCGAGGGCCCGGAACCGGAGGCACAGGCGAGCCCAGCGATCCTCAACTCTCCGGGGAACCGGGAGAGGGATCTCGCTGCTAAAGGCGACAGCCCTGTCCAATGGGTCGAGAAAATCTCGATCATCGGTGGGAGTCTCGGCCAACTGACCTGACGGGACACCGTGAGGCCAGTGGCCGAGCCGAGCGGTCGATGCTTCGACGGTCGACGGCCCGGGAGAGGACCTTTCCGTCTCCCAAGAGCGCCGGACGGAGGACTTACCCGTCCTCTTTTGGACCGAGAATAAGGTCCAGCAGACGAGGCCCTTCTCCTTTAGTGGAGAGGACAGACAAAGCTCCTTAAAAGAAGCCGTAGGAAGAACCCAGAGAGCGATAAATGCCGCGCCGAGGAAGATACGGCCCGCTACCGCCTCCTCTTCGAGGGCACCATCCGCCGAGCTGATCCGCCGACCAGCCCGCCGCGGACACCGCCAACCGGGCCTCCTTGGACTTCACCGGAGGAAGCGCTTCTCGGGGCCCAGTTGCAATCGGGCAGCACGGTCTTCGGAGACGTAGGTCGAGAAAGATGAGCACAGGTCGCAGAGCCTGCGGTCGTGCTCAAGGCCTAAGCAGGACACACGTGAGTGTGGATCCGTCCCGAGACATCTTCTGTCCGCATGGGCATCTCCGAAACTGGGAGTCGATGGTCCATCGCGGCCGTGGGGATAGAAGACTGAAGTCTTTTGCAAAATTTATTTTTAACCGCAAACGGAGAAATAGGAACCAGTCTCAAACGCAGAGCGTTAGGAGGGAACCTGAGCTTCCAAGCGGTAGAGATTTGCGCGTTAGGCGGAGCGAGATTATCACCGGGTGGGTGGAGTGAAAGATTTTCTTCGCATGAAAGCGGTAAGGATACTGTTAATGAGTGTGGATGAACAACATATCCATGTCCCTAGAAATACAGGTTACTCACCTGTAACAGGAGTTCTAGGAATGGTATATGTTGTTCATCCACACTGTCTGGCAGGTTCCTTGCCGCTTTAAATCTTGCCGGAAGGTCTTTACACTGGCTACTCCCACCCACCCGGGTGGTAAAACTCTCGGCTCCGCCCCATGACGCCAGATCTAGCCCGCTGGAAGCCAGGTTGTGCGTCAAAGCCGGGGAGGTCGGGTGGGTCGTGTGGATGAATAACATATACCATTCGTAGAACTCCTGTTACAGGTGAGTAACCTGTATTTCTAGGGACATGGATAATGTTGTTCATCCACACTGTCTGGCAGACTCCTAGCAGTTCTTCGGGAGGAGGGAGGCAAGGCGCACACCCCCTACTTGGGAAATAAAGACTGGAGAACCGAGGCCCCAAAACCAGCATCCCGGCATGACTCAAGGTCGATGTGGTAGTGGGTGATGAAGGTGTGTGCTGACTTCCAGGTAGCAGCCCTGAAGATTTCCTGGATAGAGACATCCCTGGAAGCAGCCACCGATGCAGCGGTATGGCAAGTAGAATGAGCTCTTATCCCTCTGGGAGGCTCCATGCCCGCCAACCTATAGCAGATATCTATGCAGGAGGTGACCCACCTGCCTATCGTCCGCTTGGCTGCAGGTCTGTCAGGTGCGGCTTCAGCGTAGGTGACAAACAGCTGGCGAACCTCTCTCCGAACTTCAGCCGTCCGCTCCTTGTAATAAGCGAGCGCTCTTCTAGAGTCCAAAGTATGGAGCCTATATTCGGCCTCCGAGGTGTGATTTATTTTATTATTTATTTATTTAGCTTTTGTTGACCGGGTAAGTGCACTAGACAAATCCTGCCTATTTTCAGGCACGACCCGGGGGAAGGGGATACAGATGAATGCCAACTGACCTTGAACCAGATTAAGCTGTTGGTGGTATTTTTAGTGTTGGGGTAGAACACCGGCAGAGTCAACACCTGGTTAAGGTGAAACTCCGACACCACCTTCAGAAGGAATTTCGGGTTGGGGCGCAGGACAACCTTGTCCCTGTGGAAGACCAGATAAGGAGACTCTATGGAAAGTGCCTGGAGCTCTCCCATCCTTCTGGCTGACGTGATAGCCACCAAGAAGGCGGTCTTCCACGATAGGTGACAGATGTCACACCTGTGCATCGGTTCGAATGGCTTGCCCATGAGCTTAGCCAATACCAGCAGTAGATTCCATGGAGGTGGAGGTTCTTGCACCGGAAGGGATATGTGATCAAGGCCTTTGGAAAAGCACCCGACCACCTTCTCCTGCGCCACCGACTGCTTCCCGGCCCACGCCAGGTAAGAAGAGATGGCTGCCAGGTGCACCTTAAGGGTCGTCGACCAAAGCCCTAGCTGAGAAAGGGACCACAAGTAGTCCAGAATGCTTGCCAAGGAACAGGAGGAAGGGTCCAGGCCCTTGCCTGACACCAAATGGAGAATCTCTTCCATTTGAAGGCGTAGCATTTTCTGGTCGACTCCTTACGGGGTGCCTCAACAACGCTGAGGACCTTGTCGGAAAGACCCAAGGCCTGGAAAGTACAGTTATGTAAGAACTTACCGTAACAGTAGATCTTTGAGAACAGCTCTTGCAGCAAGTTACACCATTAGGACTGAAGCCGTCAGGCGCCTGGACCCCACGGAAACTTTCTAGCTAGTAGTCTTCAGCGGGGACTGCCTCCGACATCAGTCCCGCCCCCGACATCAGGCATAGTACATAAGGAGGCGGTCCCCCCACAATCCCCAGTTCTCCCGCCAGAGACTCCCGGCCGCTGGATGACATCAGAAGAGGAGACTGAGGATCCGCCACCAGATGGCCAAAATTAAAGTCAGAACGTCCCCTCCCGTAAGATGGATGTTTGGCTACGACCTACCTCCAAAAGAAGGGGGATGGTGGGCGGGAAGATATCTACTGCAAGAGCTGTTCTCGAAGATCTACTGTTACGGTAAGTTCTTACGCAACTGTACTATCTTACTTCGAGATACAGCTCTTGCAGCAGGTTACACCATTAGGACTGATTTCCAAGCAGTAGTGGCAATCTTACGCCACAGGGAGGAGGAAAAGTAGAAGTTTCCATACAACTTGAGCCTAGGACAGAAGTCCCTGCAGGACGGCTAGGCCGAACCCTGCTCTTCGCCTCGATGCAATGTCCAGGCTGTAATGCCTGATAAAGGTATGCACAGAGCTCCAAGTGGCTGCAGTGCAAATAGCTGAGGTGGAGACATTCTTTAGCGCCACAAAATAAGTGGCCACCCCTCTTGAGAAATGACCCTTGACCGCGCCCGGTAAGGGTTTGTTGTGCTTGTCATAACAGAAAGTGATGCACTGGATGAGCCACCTCGAGAGAGACTGTTTGGAGACAGGAGCTCCTTTCATTCTAACGGCAAATGAGACAAACAGTTGATCTGCCTTTCCAAACTGTTTGGTTCTGGTCAGATAATATCTGAGGCACCGATGCGCTGAGGTGTGCAGAAGCTTCTCCTCAGTTGGTGTGCTTGGGAAATACAATGGTAAGTCAATAACCTGATTAAGGGTGAGTGCTGAAACCGCCTTAGGCAGAAACTTTGATTTGTCCTCAGGGATACCCTGTCCTGATGGAAAACTAAATAAGGCTCTTGCACATTAGTGCTGCACCGGAGATCCTTCTTGCCGAAGTAACCGCAACTAAAAATAACGTTTTCCACGACAGAAATCGTAGCTCGCAATCCGCGGCAGGTTCAAAAGGTGGCAGCGTAAGCTGCTCCAGGACGAAGGGCAAGTCCCAAGGAGGAATCGAATCCTTAATGGACGGCCTAAGGTGGAGTACTCCCCTTAAAAAGGCACGAGTAGTGTCCAATTGGGCCACCATCTGATGGCCTATGGGGGCATGATAAGCCTAAATAGCACAAAGGTGCACCTTAATCGAGGAGTAAGCCAATCCTGAATGAAAAAGGGAAAGCAGATAATCCAAAACCAGCTTTTCAGGACATTCTAATGGTGAAAAACCGCGCGCTTGAGCCCACAAGCAAAATCTGCGCCATTTCATGGCGACGTTGGGTGGCTGTTTGGCTTCACGGGGCAGAAAGTACATCTGCCACTTTTGTGAGACCCTGTATCGCAACATGGCTATGTCTCTAGGAGCCAAGTGTGCAGGTTCAAGGAGCGTAAGTCTGGACGGACTAATGAACCCTCCTCCTGAGACAGCAGATGGGAGCTGATTGGCAAAGGAAGTGGAGGTTCCCGGGATAGCTGACGCAGAAGCGGGAACCAAATTTGTCTGTGCCAAAAAGGCGCTATGCATTGCTTGCTCCCTGCGAAGTTTTAAGAGAACTCTCTGGATCAATGGGAAAGGAGGAAAGGCATAGAGGAATCTGCCCGCCCAGAAGAGGGACAACGCATCTCGCCAGAAAACACCAGGCCCTGGATCTAGCGAGCAAAAATTGGGCAGTTTTGCGTTGGATGGGGACAAGAAAAGGTCTAACTCTGGAGTGCCCCATCTGTGAAACAGATCCTCTGCCACCTCCTGTAGAAGGTCCCACTCATGGACTCTGGCCTGAGAGCGACTCAGACTGTCTGCGACGGTATTGTCCACTCCTGGGACTTGCATTGCAATTAGGTTTGCGCCGTGCTGCACTACCCACTCCCACACTCTCATGGCCTCCCTGCAAAGCGGGTGGGAGTGAGTGCCTCCTTGTTTGTTGAGGTAATACATCACCGCAGTATTGTCTGTTTGTAACAGGAGAGTACCCGGTGGAATCTCCGACTGGAAGGCTTGCAGAGCGTAAAGAACCGCCCTCATCTCCAAAATGTTGATGTGCAGATGAGATTCCTGTGCTGTCCATGTGCCCTGAGACCTCAACCCGTCTAGGTGTGCTCCCCACCCGAGACCTGAGGCGTCTGTGGAGAGAGTCACAGTCGGAGAAGGCACTGTGAAGGGAAACCCAGCGGAGAGATTCTCCGGATCTAGCCACCACTGCCAATCCCGAATCGTGGCATTCGTGATTCGAACTGGCTGCTGCAGATGGTCTTGCCTTTGGTCCCATTGCACCCTTAGCATCCACTGGGTTACCTGCATGTGGAATCGTGCCATCAGGACTGTTGCAATGGCCGCAGCCATATGTCCAAGCAGGCGAAGGACCAGTCTTGCCGGGACGGTCTTCCTCACTGACAGGTCCCTGATGAGGGATCTGATGTGCTCCGCTCTGTCTGAAGGAAGAAAGGCTTTCCCTCTGATGGTGTCCAGAACTGCTCCGATGAACTGCAGTTTCTGGGAAGGTACCAGGAGAGACTTCTCGTAATTGATGAGGATACCCAGTTATTGGAAAAGGGACTGGGTGTGGTGAATGGCCGTCATCAGTGCCTCCTGGGAGGGAGCCATGAGAAGCCAGTCGTCCAGGTAAGGGAACACGTAGTGGCCTTGTCTCCTTAGGAGACGCCGCTACTTACCGCCATGCACTTCGAAAAAACGCGAGGTGCCGATGACAGTCCGAAGGGAAGAGCTCGGAACTGATAATGGCGGCTCTGAAACTCGAGGCGCAGGAACCTCCTGTGCTCTTGAGCAATGGGAATATGCAAGTAGGCATCCTGCATATCCAAAGACGCCAGAAATGCGTCCCGTTTCAGCATGGGAATTAGACCAAGAAGGGTCACCATGTGGAAGCGTTTGTAAGTGACCGAAAGACTGAGGTCGCTGAGGTCCAGAATTGGACAGAGGTCCCCTGTTTTCTTTGGAACCAGGAAGAAGTCAGAATAATACCCTAGCCCTCTCTGGTTCTCTGGAATGTGCTCTAAGGCTTCCTTGTCCAGAAGCATGAGCACTTCCTGCTGTATGAGCAGGGCGTGCTGACCCGAGTAGCGGGAAAGCAGGGGAGGTCTTGTAGGTGGGCTGCCTACAAATTCTATATAGTGGCCTTTTTCGACCAATTGCAGCACCCACCTGTCGGTGATGATTGACAGCCACCCTGGCAGGTGACGTGCGATGCGACCCCCGACCTTCATTTCCCGTTGATCTTGAGGAGGGGTGGGGGCCAGGAAGGAGTCATGCTGTGGCAGCATTTGATCCCGCAGGCCGGGCCGACTTTGCTGCTCGTTGGCCTCTGCCTGAGGAGGACTTTGCCTGGGCTTTCCGGGTAAAAGAGCCCCTCTGCTGTTGGCCGGAACATGGTTGTTGCCTCTGTGTCCAGCTACGAAAGCGACTCTGGTTCCTACGAAAGGAACTAGGTCGAGATCTGTACATGGCCTGGACAGATCTAACTGCCTTCCCTGCGTCCTGAAGTTTGGTGATCACCCTCTCGGAGGCTTCACCAAACAGGACTTCACCCTTGTAAGGGATGTCTAGAATGTTCCTCTGGACGTCTGGGGTAAAACCGGAGACACGGAGCCAAGAGTGTCTCCGGAGACACGCCTGAGGCTGCAGCTCTGGCCGAAGAGTCCGCAGAGTCATATGCGGCTCTGAGCACCTGGGTCCCCACATCCGAACCCATACAGAGGAGGGTCAAGAGCTCCTCCTTTTGACCACCGTCGGGCATCTTCTCAACCAGGTTCTGTCCCTGTTCCCACAGCGCATTCTGGAACTGAACCATGTGGGTGAGGTAATTCAAAGACCTGATGGCGCAAGTCGCAGCCGCGTACGTGCGCCTACCCAGGACATCCAATTGCTTGGATTCCGGTTCCGGTGGCTGTGTGCTCAAGTGCTGAGGTCTCGGAGACTGGTCATGCGAGGCAGTGATGACCAGGGAATCGGCCAGAGGATGGTTCGCCAGATACTGGTCCTCCCTCGGGGCCTTGTATAGGCGGTCAGCCTTCTTCGGCACTGCAGGAGTCGAATGCATGCGCTTCCACGCAGCCTTGGTGACATCCACAAAGGTGTCCACCAAGGGTGGCACTACCACAGGCTTTGGGTCTTTCTGCCGAAGGTAGCGGGCAAGGCGCTGTCTCTCTGGGTCAAGCTCTTCAGCATCCCACCCCATATTCTCCTGAATGTCCTTCATGATCTCCGCAAAGGAGGGATCATCCGGAGGAGACCTGGGTAAGTCGTGTGGGTCTGGGGAGGGGATGCTGATGGGAGAAGGAGATCTGGAGCACCCTGAGGTGTCAGATCTGGAATCCTCCGCAGACGTGGTGTACCGGCGTCGTCTGGGTCTCTTAGGGCTAGGTGACCCTGAAGTGGATCTTGAGGGAGGTCTTCTCCTATCTGATGATCTGCCCCTAGGAGGAGGTGTTGGCTCCTTGGGGGTTGGTGACCGTCCTACCGGCCCCTTGGGCAGAGGGGGGGCGGAGGCGGTGAAGGAGTGGGTGGAGGCGGAGCCGGAGTAGAAGGAGGGTGCCACCAGAAGGTAAAGAGCTCCTTTACCTCTGCCAAATTCAAGCCCAACGACGGGCCGGCGCCGGTGGACTGTCACCAGGGTCGGGCGTCGGGTCCCCGGGGGTCTCCCGCACCGGGGAAGGTTCCCGTGGAAGTCCGACGACTCCGGTGTTGCCCGCCTGGTCCTCGGGCTGAGTGGTATCCTCCTCTGATAATTCCTTCTGACCGACCTCAGCCGGCGACGGTGGTGTAGTCCTCCTCTCTGGGGTAGCCGACGTTGGTCCCCTGGCTGACGCCCTGGGAGGCGAACGCCTGGCCGGCAACGGGTTTCTTGCTGTCGCCGACTCCTGGGAGTGCCGGTGATGCTTGGCTGACGTCGGATCTGGCGTCCGTTTTAGGGACGTCAGCTCCTTAGTCTTACGGGGGACCAGGTCCGACCCCTGCGGAGGCTGGGACACCGACCTGGCGTCGGAGTCCCGACGGCGGGAGGAAGATTTGTGGCGCTCCCCAGACCTGGACGAGGCCTTAGAAGGAGTGGATGAAGCCGATGGCCTAGAAGTCTTGAGAGGCTGCAGAGAGGAGGAGCCGCTGGAGGATCTGACCTGAACCGGGGGAAGCTGAGATTCAGCCCTGGAGGGAGAGCGGTCCAACCACGAGCCGGAGCTTCGGGAGTCCGAGGCCCTCGCTGGGGACCTGGGTCTTTCCTTCTCCCGGTGTTTTTCCTGGTGTTTGTGGGTCTTCCCTGACGACCCCCTGGAGGAAGGTTCCCTATCCATGGTCTTTAGTCTCTCCTCCAAGAGAAACGCTTGAAGGGCCTTCTGGCGGCGGATCCTGGTGCGACTGTTCAAGCCCTGGCAGAAGGAGCAGGCCTCGGTGTCGTGTTCCGGGCCTAGACAACATACACAGGCAGAGTGAGGATCCTTGAAGGGGATCTGTTTGCCCCAGGCACACTTCGATGGGTGACCTTCCAGAGAGGTGTTTGGAGAGGACATCAGATGAATTCCAAATTCGTATAAGAAGAGAGAACGTCGTAGCTTTAAGTCGCGTCGACGCTAGAAAGAGACCGAGAGGCCGGCGTTTAGTATGTCGACGCGGAAAAGAACTGGGGATTGGGGACCGCCTATGTACTACGCCTGATGTCGGGGCGGACCGACGTCGGAGGGCGGTCCTCGCTGAAGACTGCTAGCCAGAAAGCCTTTGGGTCCTGCCTGACGGCTTCAGTCCTAATGGTGTAACCTGCTGCAAGAGCTGTATCTCAAGTAAGATCTCTAGCGCCAGGAACCAGGCCGTAGGCGAGGGATTGAAGGTCCGGATGGAATACCTTCCCTGACTGACTGAGATCAGGTCCAGGTGGGCTGAAGCCGCCTCGGGAGCCTGGAGCTGAGACTGAGGAGATCTGGATACCAGAACTGGCGGGGCCAGTCTGGGGCTACCAGAATCACCTGCGCCTTGTCCCTCCTCGCCTTGAGAAGCACCTTGTGGATCAAGGGAAATGGCGGAAAGGCGTAGAACAGGCCCGGAGTCCACGGCCTCGAGAAGGCATTCCCATGCAGCAAGCCCTTCTGAGGGGGGTGGGCATGAAACAGTCTCAGCTTCGCATTCTCCCTGGAGGCAAACAGGTCCGCCTGAGGCGTGCCCCAGTGGGAGAAGAGATCTTGTACTACCTCCGGCAGGAGAGACCACTCGTGAGACGCAGCCCCTATCTGCTTAGGGCATCTGCCAGGGTGTTGGAGGCTCCTGCCACGTGAATGGTGAGGAGATCTGCCTCCAGGCTGCGCACTAGTGACTAAATGTAGAGAGCTTCCCTGCACAGAGGCATGGAGCATGTCCCGCCCTGGTGGTTTAGGTAGTACATGGTCGTGGTATTGTCCGTCTGGACCTGAACCACTTGACCCCATAGAAACGGAGTGAAGGCGGTGAGGGCTAGACGAACTGCTCGAAGCTCCAGCAGGTTGATATGGCATCGGGACTCCCGAGGGGACCAGAGGCCGTGCGCTCTGTGCCCCCCCAGATGGGCACCCCAACCCATCAGAGAGGCATTGGTCGATAGCGAGACCGTCGGTTCGGGGCGGACAAACGGGATGCCCTCCTGCAGATGTGCTGGAACGGTCCACCACTGGAGAGCATTCCACATCCCCTGGGTTACTGTCACTAGCTGATACAGCGGATCGAAGTGTCGTGACCATTGGCTGGCCAGCCCCCATTGAAGGTGACGCATGTACCAGTGGGCCCAACGGACCACGCTGGTGCAAGCCGCCATGAGGCCCAGGAGGTGCAGGAAGTCCCGGGCAGGGCACGATTGCCCAACCTGAAATGACTGGGCAAAGGAGGAAAGAACCTCGGCCCTGTCCGGCGGGAGCTGTGCTCTGGCTCATAGAGAGTCAAGCTCTGCCCTGATGAATTGTATCACCTGCTTTGGCACGAGTTCCGACTTGGCCTCGTTGATGAGGAGGCCAACCTGAGAGCACACCTGGAGGGCCAGATCTCTGGACCGCTCCACCTCTGCTCTGGAGGAGGCTGCAATCAGCCAGTCGCCAAGCAGGGTATACATGACCTTCTGCACCGGGTGAGGATCAGCTGTCACCACTGCCATGCATTTGGTGAAGACCCTGGGAGCTAGGGAGAGGCCGAAGGGCATGGCCCGGAACTCGTAAAGGGATCCTTCCGCTCTGAAGCGGAGGAATCTCTGCTGGGATGGACGGATTGGGACATGAAAGAACGCGTCCTGAAGGTCCAGAGAACAGAACCACATGCCTCGTTCCAAGGATGGGATTATCTAAGCCAGAGTGACCATCCTGAAGGTCCGAGACCTTAGGAACCTGTTCAGGTCGTGCAGGTCGAGAATGGGGCGCCAGCCCCCCGTCCGTTTTGGGACCAGGAAGTACCTGGACACAAACCCCGGGTCTGGAGGAGGATCCGCCACCTTCCTGATCACCTCTTTTTCGAGGAGCAGGGCAATATCGGCTCGGCGAGCCAACAGAGAGGCTGTGGACCCTGTAGCTCCCCGAGGGGCGACGGCTCGGAAGGCGGGCCTGCTCGAACTCCAGGGGCAGGCCCTTTCCTACCACCTCCAACACCCAACAGTCCATGGTGATAGCGGACCAGGTGGAAAGGAAGTGGCGGAGCTGTCCCCCCATGGGGGGAACCCAGGGGGGAGTGACGAGGCTGGGGGCGACACCCCTCAACCCGTCACTGGTCAGGCTTGGAGGAGGGACCGTCCGAGGGACCTCCTGGGCCTTTACATCCCTGCTTCCTGTTGGAGGAAGCCGCGGGCTTGGGTTTGGGATGCCAAGCGTCGAGCCTGCTGGCCCTGGTGCTGGTGCTGTTGGGCCGGACGTGCGCCAGGCGCAGAAGGACGAAAGGACTTGTGCTGCTGCTGTCGGTGGCCTTTGTCCTTCTGGGCGGAGGTGACTGAGTCCAGAGTGGCATATGACTTTTCGATCCGCTGGAGGTGACCTTCCACTCCAGGGCCTAAGAGGTCGGGTCCCTCAAGAAGGGACCATCTGCCTGTTTGTGCTGGGTATCCGCCTGCGGAAGGTGGATATCCTCAGCCATGCTCTGCGGCGCATGGCCACCGTGGCCGCAACCGATCTGGCACAGGAGTCTCCGATGTCCAGAGCCATCTGGAGCTGCTGCTTAGCCACTGCCCTACCCTGGTCCCGCACCTGCCAGACCGTGGTCTGCAGGTCAGCCGGGAGATGAGGGATCACCTCATCCAGGGAGCCCATGAGGGCGTGGGAGAAGTGTGCCATCAGCACGGCCGAGCTGGCCTGTGCGGAGGCCAAGGGAGGACGCAGCGTACACCTTGTGCCCCGCGTAGTCCAGCTTTTTGGACTCCTTGTCAGGGGGCTTGTCCACGTCCCTAGCGTTCCCGGAACACCGGAAAACGCTGTCGGTGATCAACCCCTCAGCAGAGGGGTGTTCCGAAAAACTGGGCAAAGAGCCGGTAGGGACCGCATACATCCTGGCTGAAGGCGCAGGACAGGAAGCAGGCCGCTGCCAGAGCTCCAAGTCTGGGCCAACAATGGCTTCAGCCACCAGAAAGGCCTCCGTGGGTGAATCCTCTCGGTACAGTATCTCCGGCAGGGGATACTTGGCCCGCTTGGATATGGGCTTAAGCTGCATCCCAGTGGACTCCGAGATGAGCTGAAGCAAACCCATGAAGGACGATGGGCTTTCGTCCATCGACTGGCCCCCGGAGGACTCCAGGTCAATGGGCCTGGAGAACAGGGAGGAGTCGTCGTCAGACTCGGAGGAGTCCTCGAAGAGCTGCCTGGGGCCTGAGCCACCCTCCACCTGCCGAGGACGGTCGGGAGTGAGGGTAACCGACAACCTGTGGGGCAGGCCTGACCTGACCAAGAGTCCTTGGTCGGCACCCCCGATTTCGTTTGTGGAGGCGGAGGTTCCACCACAACTGGTGGGGCAGCTGGTTTTGGCCGAACAACCGGCCCAGGCTTGGGCACCTCGACTACAGCGAGGGGTTGTTTCGGCCGCTCGGGTGACAGCCACTTGATGGCCGGTGAAGGTGACGGCGTCGGCTTGTTCCCGGACAGAAGTAACTGCTGCCACATCAGGTCCTCGTAGCGTCGAC
Source organism: Neoceratodus forsteri (assembly GCA_016271365.2). Lineage (NCBI taxonomy): Eukaryota > Metazoa > Chordata > Ceratodontiformes > Ceratodontidae > Neoceratodus > Neoceratodus forsteri. The sequence continues at coordinate 1,269,796,364 of CM057450.1, read as the reverse complement.
GCAATCTGCGCCGAAGCCTCTCCTCTTCTGAGGAGGAAGACGAGGACTAGTGGCGCTGCCACTTACCTCGGTAGTGTCGGGACCGGCCGATGTCGGCGGGATCGGGCTGGACAGAGACGATGTCCGAGACCGAGATCCTCGGCGTTTCCTAAGACAGGTCTGGGAAGGGGCGGGGGATAACCGCTCTTCCCTTGGCTCGGAAGCCTTAACCGGGGACTGCGGCACCAGGGGCACAGGCAGATCCTCGGTCTCCACCGGGGGAACCGGTGAAGAAGGGTTGTTGGCCTCACCAGTCGACAGCCCGTCCAACAGGTCGAGAAAAATATCGACCACATCGACGGGTGTCTCGGCTGGCTGGCCTGCCAGGGACACCATGAAGCCAGCGGCCTTAGCCGCAACCTCAACCGAAGTCGACAGTCGACTGTCCGGGGAAGGGGACCTCTCCCACTCCCACAAACGCCGACGATGGGACTTACCCTTTGAGTCCTTCTTTCTGGACCGAGAGGAATGTCCCGATGGCCCCTCTCCCTTCGTGGAAAGGGACTGGCAAAGCTCCTTGAAAGAAGCTGAATACGAGGTACCCAGTGAGAGCGGGATAAATGCCATGACTGAGGAAGAGGATGATGCGGCCTGAGCCGCCTCCTCCTTGAGGGCGATCATCTGCTCGAGTTGCTCAGCCGAGCCAGCCGCCGCGGTAACTGCCCAACGGGCCTCCTTCGACTTAACCGGCGGGTAGCACTTCTCAGGGCGCCCAAGCTGTAACCGGGCAGCGCGGTCCTCCAGGACATTGGCCGAAAACGAACGGCATGACTCGCAGGCCTGCGGGTCGTGTTCTAGGCTGAGGCGGCAGTAGACGCACGTGGCGGGTCCGTTCTGACACATCTTCTGCCCACAAGGGCACCGTCGAAATCCAGGAGTCGATTTGTCCATCGCAGCCGCGAGGGAGAAAGATGACCGAAGTCTTGAAATTTTTAAAATAAGTTTCGGGCGAACCAAAGAATTAGGACCCAGTCTACACGCAGGGCGTTAAGGAGGGAACCTGAGCTTCCAAGCGGTAAGGAAGATCTGGTGTCATGGGGCGGAGCCGAGAGTTTTACCACCCGGATGGGTGGGAGGAGCCAGCTTTTAGACCTTCCGGCAAGATTTAAAGCGGCAAGGAACCTGCCAGACAGTGTGGAAGAACAACATATCCATGTCCCTAGAATAAATATTACAGAATGCAGTACTTCATTGAGTCTTTCAAAAGTATCTGACTCTCCCTTGCTGATGTCACAAGTGCTGTCTGTGATATCAGTGTCTGCTGTCACAGTGAGCAGTATGGTGTCATAAACAAAAGCACTGTGAGGTTAATTATTTTCTCACTTTATTGCACAGGGTCATACCTTACCTGGTAGTATACCCTAGGACCGCGTAAATCAGTCCCCACCATATTCACTATTTAATACTGAGTGTTTATTTCGCTATAAGGTATCGATTTTCCTCTCGAGAAACCTTGCCACTGATTCCTTTATTTCTTTACTGACGAACATGCTCCAGCGCACAACATCCAGCAAGGACAGCGGAGGCCGCCCATTGAAATTACTGGGGCTCCACTCTGCATTCATTTATCGCTATATAATGGCTAGTTGAAGATTAATGAAGGACCGCCGACTAACAAGGCCCTTGTTAGTCGAAAGTGGTGTCCTTCATTAATCCCCAACTGGCCATCATATGGCATTAAACTGGATGCAAAAGTGAGTCCAATTCATTTCATCGTGGTCGTCAGCGCCTCCCTGCCTCGACAGCATAGAGCAGGGGGCCTTCATTAGTAAAATACAAAAATCGCTGGCAAGGTTTCTCGGAGGTGGGGGAGTATGACACACTCTGGCAAAATCACTAACTGTGGAAGGACAGATGCTTTCATTACAGATCTCAGGAGAGTCTCCGACCAATCCCAGCATGTTCTTCAGCTGTGCATGAAGTACTCGTATTACTGTGAAAGTATCTCATGTACCGAGTCATTATAATGAGCTTCTCACTAACCACTCGTCAGCATTTTAAATTAACAAAAAAAAAACAAAAACAAAGGATAAGCAATTTATAATAATTTTATGGGCCCATTTGAAGGGCCTTTTATGAATCTAAGAGTGTCACTTCTTGTGCCCTTAGGACCAAAGAACTGCGAACCGACCTCTGGTCCTAAGAATGCGTGAGCCAACACTCATATCCATGAGAGGCCCTCCAACTGGACCTATAAATTCATATACTTTTTAGATAAGACTACTAAGAAGTTCTGCAAATCTTGGAATAAAACACTGAAAATGAAAGAAGTATTCTGTACTAAATTCTATTTATGAAGTACACACTGGAGTGTGGAGTTGCTCTTTAAAATTGACTGCTTTAGCTAAACTTGCAATTTCTGATGAAACTGCTGATAACATGGCCTGCTGTTTTAACATGACTAATGGAAACGCGTATTGGACCCAAAAAGCATACAGTACTTTCGGGCAACTGGACTTAATAAAACTGGTTGTAATCATTAGCAGTACTTACAAAGTCTTGTCGTATATCATTGAAATCTTTGCCATATTTTTCCAATGCCTCCTCGAACAAGCTAGCTTCAGATGCTGACCATTCCTCCATCTCATCTCTACAGAGAACAGGTCCTCCTTGTGGTACCAGAACACTGATGGCACTTGTCAAGTCATAGTTGTGTTTGTGCAAAGTGTCCATTGCATGAAACTAGGTTAAAAAAAAGTATACAACTTTAAGCAACATGAAGATTCCACTTAAAATATTCTTTTAAAAGATAAATGAAATACAAAAGCACTGGGGTTGAGGTTACACAAAAAGTGTACTGGCAGTTAAGCCAGGCAATTCCAAGTGTCCAAGTCAGCTCGGTCACAGATGGTGGGCTGACCTGTAGTTTATGCCTGCAATAAGACATGGCATGGTGTGCATTATGGTGATTTGTAAAATACTGCATCCTGATTGACTAGGACCTGTGCGTTTCGAGAGCACAATGCACAGGTAAAGAAAAAAGTACTGGCAATCAGGACACAGCTCACCAACAATATCAGTGCCTGTTTTTTTTTAATTCCTGATTGCCATTACAAATACTGCTGTCACCATTACTTACTAAAATAAACACCTAGGCCTAAAAATTAAACTCCCTCAAAATAAAAAGAACGAACTGATTAAAACATGTCCCTTTCCTTTACATTGACAGTGTCAGTAGCTCAGTAGGTAGCACACTCGCCTCTGAGGCCGGGAGATAAGAGGGCTGTGGGTTCAGTTCCCACATCTGGCACTTGGGCTAATATCCCAGTACTGACACTGTAGTGCAGCATGAGTGGGGTGCTGCACTTCTGAGGTGCTGTCTTTCGGATGAGACGTTAAACCGAGGTCCTATCTGCCTGGATTGGTGGTACTTCAGGTGGATGTTAAAGCTCCCATGGCACTTATCGAAAAGAGTAGCGGAATTTCCCCAGTGTCCTGGCCAAATTTCCCTCATTCACTAAAAATACCACCAACTGGTTCAAGGTCAGTTGGCATTCATCTGTATCCCCTTCCCCCAGGTCGTGCCTGAAAGTAGGCAGGATTTGACTAGTGCACTTACCCGGTCAACACTAAATAAATAAAACATTTACCTCCTTAATACAAACACACACACAAATTAAAATGAAGTACTACTCACAGATTTATATTTTTGGAGTTTCTGTTCAGACTGTGCCGCCCCCATCCCATCCTTACCTGAAAATCAGGGACATCTTTGCTGCTTGCTGTGCCCCAGATAACAATTGAATCTTTGGCTTTACTGAGGCCTTCTGTTGTGTTTGTGCGGGCTGGGGTGAGCATTCAGCCAGCTGAATTCTGCAGAAGTTTGAATTCCTTAATTCCAAGATAAGCAAACATTTATATGCTTGACAGCTGGGGAGGAACTGCTTTGTATTATAGTTAATTTTAACAAAAAAAACTTTTAATATTAAAAATGTTTTTTGGTTTTAAACTTCTCTCAGTTACCCATTTAATAAGTGCAGTAAAACATGTCGAGATGAGTGGTGTGCTGGCACAACGCCCTTCCAAGGGCTGAAGGCATGCCAACATCAGTTGTAAATGGTGGTGTTTCGGCTGTGCAGGTGGTGAGAAGAGGTGTACCCCAAGGATCTGTTTTGGGTCCTCTTTTGTTTCTAGTATATCTAAAAGATCTTGTTTATCATGTGGGAGCTTCTAGGTGCCACCTGTACGCCAATTATACCATTTTATATTACTCAGGTGAATCAGTTCCAGCCATACAATGTATATTGCGGGAAAGCTTTGAAAATATGGAATTGTTTTTTGTTAATTCTAAGTTAAAACTTAACTCATCGAAAACTAAATGTATGTTCGGGTCACCTATTAATCTTAAAGAAGATACGGCTTTGGAAATTGTAGATAGTAAAGGGGTGGGGTTAGAGTTAGTTAACCACTATAAATATTTGGGATTTTGGCTAGATAATCATGGCTCTGGCAATTTACACGTTGACAACTTCATTTCCCAAGTTAATAAACAGATGGGATTTCTTTTTAGGAATAAGAATCGTTTTGACTGAGTGACATTGGATTTGATTGCTAAAAAGCAGATTTTTCCTTTAATTGATTATGGGGATGTTCTCTATGCTGGAACTACTAAGGACAGACTATCAAAGCTAGATGTTCTAGTTAATCGTCTTGCTAGATTGATACTTAAATGTCCCAAATTTACTTACAACTGTGGATTATATGAGAGACTTGGGTGGTTACCATAAAGTAGGAGAAGAATGACACATAAAGAGTTATTTGCTTATAACTGTGGTCTGGGCTTTGTCCCTATTTATTTAAAGAATAGATTCTGATTAAGAAATGTTGAATTAACCCTGAGAAATTCAGCTAGTATAGATATGGTTGTCTCCCTTGTAAAAACAAAGCGCTCTTAACATCTTTTTAGTAATTATATTCAGAGATGTTGGAATGGTCTCCCCCATGAATATAGACAGAAGATTGGTACGCCCTTGTCTATATTTCAGTTAAGAAAACATCTGATTTCTGTACAGGAACATTGTTATTGTCATTGATGTTTATGAAGTTAATGCTTGATGTTTGATTATATTTATTGTGATAAGTGTTGAATATGTATTGTATTTTTGTAAAGGTTACCACTGCAAATGAGTTTAATACTCAATGTTTTTTTTTTTTACCTTAAATAAACAAACAAAAAAAACAGTGTAATGCATCATTGCTCCCACGGGCATGCGATGTGCCAGCACAATATACACTCCATTGTGTCTCACTGCTTACACAATCTCATGTCCCAGATACAATGTCAGGCACAAGGTGCAGCCAAGTGCTGTTAAATGCACCTGATAAGTACATTTATATCACTATAACGACATATCCTGGAGTATACTACTGTGAATACAAAATGCACTTCAAATGAAGAGAAGAAATTATTTAAAAAAATATAAAATAAAGACCTTTCCTTGAAATCAGCTTCTAAAGACAAAATATTCTCCATATTCTGGTAACGGTGACAGAGGGTAGCTGAAAACACTGAGATAATGAAAACCCTGTGTGGCACACATTTTTGTATAAAGAACAGTTATGTAAAAACTTACCATAACAGTACATCTTTGAGAGCATCTCTTCCATTAGACCATACCGTAGGTACTGTAAGCCGTCGGCATCAGAATCACTCAGAAAGTTTTTGCTAGCCAAAGGCCGCCCACAATGATGTGCAGCGTCGACGTGTATATAACGTGGACGGCCCCAACACTCCATAGTTCCCTGCCAGAGATAAGCCTTGGAGGGCCTCTTACAATGAGGAACCAGGAGAGTAAACCAGTACAAGGAAAACACGGAGATGTATGGTACTGGAAATATGATGCATGGAATAAGGCCTCAGGCAAAGCATCTGATGCATCCCTCAGAAGATACAATGTGGAAGGAGGGAGGGAACAATATGGCTGAATTGAGGAGAATCTCTCAAAGATCTACTGTTATGGTAGGTTCTTCATAACTCTTCTATCTTCATCGAAGATATCGCCTCCTTTAGGTCACACTTTTGGAATGATTCTCAAGCAGTACAAAGCAGCCTGGGAGGACGGTACATTTTGATATGTGATCAGGACAGAAGGCTTTACAGCACAAGATCAAAACTAGCACGCGTACCAGAGACTATGTCCAGACTGTAGTGTTTATTGAAAGTGTGGCCAGTGCTCCCTGTGGTAACAGCACATATGTCAGCAGCAGCGATATCTTGGAAGCAAGCAACACAAGGGACCACAAACAGTGCCAGGAAGTTCCTTACCGTACTTCTTATAACAAAAAGTAAACCATTAGCCAGCCATTTAGACAGGCATTGTTTAGACACAGGAGCACCCTCCTTCCCAAGGGTAAATAAAACCAAACACTGAGAAGTTTTTCTGCACCTCTTAGTGCAAGTAACATACCTCAGTAGTCTATGTAGATCAAGAGTATGAGCCAATGCCTCACCCTTATTGGCATGCTCACGGTAATATTTTATTTCATTTTTTTATTGAGATCTTGGATTAATACCTTTGAGAACAAGCTCATTACATAAATTCCATGTCAGAGGCTATACAACAGGTGATACAATGGGTTAACTGCAGACATCAATAATACACAAATACATTTAGGATTATAAAAACTAACAATGGTGTTGGTAACTAATGATGAGGCCTGGGACACTGTAATGAGCAGAAAGGTCACATGAGTCTACAGCAACACAATACAGACAGTGGAGTCAGCAGGGGATAGATGGACATTATAGAGGGAAGAAGCATCAGCCCAAAGGCATCATTACACAGGCAGGTGGAGGAGGAGGGGGAGGGCCCAGTAAGAATGTCCTAAGGGTGGGAAGGGAGGACAGAGTAGGACGGGGGTAAGGGGGATCGAGGTGAGGGGTAGGAGGAGGGCGGACGTTAAGTGCATACAAGAGTAAAAAGCTAAGTGCAGACAGGAGGAATTTACAAGGCTGAGACAGTCGCGAGCTGAGAATTATAAAAAATAATTATGGAAATAAACAGGAAGGAGTATCATTTGGGTCAGTGTAATTTCAAGAAACCACCTTCAGTAAAAACTTAGGATTTCTATGTAAAGAGACTCCGTCTTACCTTGCCAGGGAGGAGGCCACTTCCACGGTGCTGGAGGACCAAATACAGAGGGCTTAGACATTAGAGCAAGAAAGCTCAGAAATCCCTTAAGCACAAGTTACAGCAAATAAAAAAAATGGTTACTCACCTGCAATAGTGTTCTAGTAGTGGTATATGACGTTCATCTACATTTGTTCCCCTTTAAGAGTTCACCATAATGTATTCAAGATGGCTCCTCCCACCCACCCGAGAGGTAACTCCCTCGGCTCCATCCCATGATGCCAGATCTTGCCCACTGGAAGCAGAAGGGTGCGCCACAGCCAGGAGAGGTCGGGTGGGTTCATGAGTAACCTGTTTTTCTAGGGACCTGGCTATGATGTTCTATCAACACTTGTTGGCAGACTCCTAGCGGTTCTCTAGGAAGAAGGGGTAAGGGGCATACCCCCATTTAGGGAACAGAGATTGGAGAACTGAGGCCCCTAAATGAAAATTACATACCTACCGTAATTCTTGATCTTCCTGTATATCTTCACCATTTATCACTGGCAGGGTGTACAGCCAGAGGCGCAGCACCTTGTGGAAGCTCCCCCCAACCCCCAAGGGAGAAGAGCCAGCACCGTCCACGAAGCCGACGCATTGCGTGGCACTCGCGGGTTGGCCAGTAACAACCATCGGCTTCTCCTCCGCCCTAGTTTTGCTCACCGGAGAGATAGAAGGAAAAAAGAGGGAGAGCGAAACACCAAGGGCGGGGCAAGGGAGCCCAAGGGACAGAATAAGGAAAGGATATAAAGTGAAAAAGGAATAAGCTGTCCAGAGAATAAAGGAGAGGAGGAGGATCTGGGGAGTATGGGCTCTTTAGGCCCCAGTCCCTGGATGGCTAGACAGCAGACAGAAAAGAAGGGAAAAGAGAAAAGAGAGAGAAGAAAGACGGGAGAAGGGAGAGAGGAACTCATCTTCCCCCGCACCGAAATTAGGGCTCGGTTACTTTTGGGTGGAGATGTGCCTGCCAGAAGCAGGCGGCCAACTAACCAACAGGAGTAGCTGAGGTACAGTATCCACATCTCAGCATTACTGCCCCTTCCCTGGGCAAGACTGAAGCACTATACGAAGGTGGTGCTGGGACGGTCCCTGACCCTTCCTCCAATTTCATCCCGGGTGGAAAAGAACCACCCCTAGAAGAATCCCTGCCCCCGGCTACTGCTCTCCTAAAGGGAGAACCCAAGGGTTCGGGGATGGAGATCCCACTCACTCAAAGCCCCTCACCCCAGCAGGGGGAAAGGAGCTTGAAGAGCCTGAAGAATATTTCAAGAACAGACAGGAGGGGAGAATCAAGGAGTCCTGTCAGTCGCATTTCTCCCCATCCCAGGAGACGCCTGTCACCGAAAATCGCCCACCCCAGCGGTCTGAACCGACTTCAGAGGGCTCTCCAAGGACGGTGGAAGCGGAGCCCACCAGGAGTCCCCCCAAGCCTGAGTCGAGAAGCCCAACCAACCCGCCGCCTAACTAAGTCCACGCCATCGCCTAACAAGGAGCAAGGAGGAAGACCTGAGGGCCACAGAGGGGAGGGCCCCGACTGGTTCTCGGAGGAGGAGAGCAAGCAGAGAGGAGGCATCACTCAGGGACTGAGGCCTTCTGAGGACGGTGGGAGTGTCAGTGATGAATGGTGAAGAAACACAGGAAGATCAAGAATTACGGTGAGTGCGTAATTTTCTATCTTCCTGTGATCTTCAACATTCATCACTGCCAAGATAATGTCGAATCCCGAAGAAGTTTACACTCCCTGAGGGACAGAAGTCCCTCAGCCTCTCATGGGGGAGGACCACTCGAGGAGGAGACCCACTCCAGGCCAGTGACTGGTCAGAGTGAGGCGGGGTCCCCCGTTCCCTGGAGGAAGGAAGTAGCCCCTGCAGATCCCACCTCATTCTGTGCGAGAAAAGACGGGTCCCCCGGAATGCGGAGGCAATCACCCTACGCCTGGCCAGGGGCAATAACTTCGATAGGCAAAGCCATGCCATCTGCCTAATGCAGATCGCTGTCCCTGCTAGCCGTGACGCTACTTCACTGGCGTCATAAGACGCCCTTGCCTGGTGCCTTGCTAGCTCCAGGCCCTGAGCTGAGAGGGCGGTGGCCTGCCTGGTTGCCTCCAAATCAGGCAGCAATGCCAGCACCTGATCCAGCATCGTCCACAGGTGCCTTTTGTAGGCAGCATGGTGTACCTGATGAGAAGCTATACATAGCATTACCCGTGCCGAGGAGAACACTCTCCACCTCAAGCGGACAGACTCTGCAGAGTCCGCATCCAGGGATCGGTTGTGGACTGGGTGCCCAAGCCCAGTGGGGTGTCCAGCAGCGTCACTCCTGCCGAGGGATGAGGCAAGGTACCTGAAGAGCCCTGGGGCGTGCAATACCAACGCTAGCAGTCCAAAGGGCCTGGAGCTGGGGCAGATGGGAGCTGCCAGGCGCTGTACGATGCTTCCTGGAAAGGTATGGGCCAGGAAGGGACCACCAAGTGATCCAAACTGTACTCGCCCAGGAAGGTGCACATCATACGCTCAGTATTGTGTCTTGCTACGTGTGACAGGTGCAGGTCCTTGATCAGCCTCGCGAGGAAGCACTGATGCTCTGTTTGATCAACGTCAGAGGACAGGTGGACAGATGTATCCTCTCCCTCAATGGAGGAAGACGAGGAGGCTGAAGAACCAGAAGATTCAGACTCCAGCTGCAGCGGGTGAGACAGGCGGAAGACCTGTTCGTCCATGGCCCTAACGTATCTTGGAAATTCTACAGCCTGAGTTCTGAATTGTTCCCAGGTCAATGGCCCCGAGGGACCCACAAGGCCTGGGAGAAGAGGGTCTGGATGCAGAGGCAGGGGGTAGACACCTCTCACTTTCAGCGAGCCGTCTCTGTCAGGCCTAGGGGACCTAGCAGGTGATCACGGATGATGAAGTGATGTGTAGGTCGGTTCAATTAAAGGTCGCTTAACCAGCCCGAAGCGGTCAGGACTGAACCCTGGAGGGGAAGCACCCCTATGGGAGGACTCGGGCTGCACGTGTCCAAAAGGGCGGACTCCAACCCCACCCAACAAAGACTCCCTCGAAGGAGACGAGGCAGAGAACTTGGGCCTGGCGCTGTGGCTCCTCCCCGAGCCCGAAGGGTTCTGGAGGAGAGCCACAGCCCATCGCCCCTGCTGACTCCGAGTAAGCCCTCTTCCTCATCTGCTGTGCCAGGGACTGGCCCAATCCCACAGGCTCCCTGAGGAGAATCGCAGAAGGAGGAGTCCCTGTTCTAGTTTCTGGGTGGGGGTGGGGGGGTGGCGGCACCAGAGATTGCAGTTGATCCACTCCCAAAACCAGAACCACTGGCCTATCAGACTGGGGGCCACTATCCTGCAACTTGCTCCCGGCGCCGCTGTCGGCATGGGAGCCGGTGCCAACTGCTGTCAACGGAGCTGCGGGGAGGGTCACTCGGGAAGCCACATCTGTACCTGGTCCCGGAGAACCCATAGATTCCAAGGAGTCGGATCGTCAGTCCGGGTCAGCCTCCTGATCATCCGATTCCAGAGAGGAGGAGATCTACAAGACCTAGAACTGGTGACCCCGGGACTCTCCCACCCTTGGCACCACAGGCGGCACTGCGGGCGGTGCCAGTACTCCTCACGGCACCATCTCGATCATTCGCGGGATCCGAGGGATCACCGGCGGGTGGCGCTGAGGAACCTCCCATGCCGGACACAGCAACTGTGGGTTGCGACACTGGGGTAGCCTGCACCTCGGAGGAGGCGACTGCCTGGGCGATGCTCCCAACCAGGCTCCGTGGGGAACCAGACCAGTCCTCCAGCACCGCGGAAGAGGCCTCTTCCCTGGCAAGGTAAGAGGAGGAGGAGGAGGCCCTCTCCTCACTGGTCCATATAGGGCCGTGTGGGGACTTGGAGGAAGGACAAAGAGACCTGCTTCTGGAACCTCTCAATCGACACCCCCCGAAAGTCAGCGGAGCCCTGCCGACTTTAAACGTGGGGTACTCTAGAACTCGGCGGTCCATCAAGAAGCAGGTGTTGCAGTGATCCATGTCATGTGGACATTCAAGGCAGGTTAAACAAACATCATGCAGTCCATTAGCGGAAATTTGCCAGCCATGAGACATTGACGTAGAGGAAGCCGGCCCACCTTAGAAGAACGTCTCTTGCCCCCCGAAGTAGGCATGATGTGGCGGTATCCAAAACAACAAAACAGTAAAGACACAGCGCCGCTTAGAGAAATAAAAGGAAAAGTCTTACCAGTATCCTTGTGTAAACGGCACTGAGTACCGAACGGGCAGAACCAGGCGAAGTCGTAGCCCTTCGTCGAATATGGTGAAGTCTGGCATCGCGCTGAAAACTAGGCCACAAACTATGCTGATGCAGTAGAAATTCTCCGCTGCAGGTGAGGTGCTGTCTCAACGGTGGGAGAAGCAGAACTGGGGTGTAGGAAAAGCCGATGGCTGTTACTGGCCAACCTGTGAGCGCCACGCAATGTATCGGCCTCATGGGTGGTGCCACCGGAGGCAGCTCCTTCCACTTAGAAAGAAAAGAAAAGGCTCCTGCAGGGTGCTGCACCTCTGGCTGGACACCCTGACTGTGGTGAATGGTGAAGATTGACACAGGGAAGATCCAGCATGCCGGTGTGAGTCAAGATGGATGTGGTAATGGGAAATGAAGGTGTGTGCTGACCTCCAGGTAACAGCCCTGCAGATTTCCTTGAAGCAGCCATCAAGGCAGCGGTATAGCGGGTGGAATGAGCCCTAAGCCCAACTGGAGGCTCCCTATATGTCAATCTATGCCAGAGGTCGATGCAGGAAACAATCCACCTGCCAATCATCCACTTAGCTGCCGGTCTGCCAGGTGCGGCTTCAGCGAAGATGACAAATACCTGGCGAACCTCTCCCTGAACTCTAGTTGTGCGCTCCTTGTATTAGGCGCGCACTAGCAGCAGGTCCAATGTATGGAGCCTGTGCTCAGCCTCCAAGGTGTGGCTAGTGAAGTACACTGGGAGATTAATCACCTGGTTAAGGTGAAAATCAGACACAACCTTTGGGAGGAACTTTGTGTTGGGGCGAAGGACAACCTTGTCCCTGTGGAAAACCAGGTAGGGAGACTCCACCGTGAGCGTCTAGAGCTCACTGATCCTTCTGGCTGACGTGACAGCCACCAAGAAGGCGGACTTCCACGACAGGTGAGTCATGTCACACCTGTGCATCAGTTCAAATGGCTTGCCCATGAGCTTTACCAACACCAGCAACAACTCTCAAGGTGGTGGTAGTGGTGGTGGAGGGGAAATGTGGTCAAGACCTTTAAAGAAGTGCCAGACCACCTTCTCCTGCACCACCAACTACTGTCCAGCCCGGGCCCGGTAAGCACAGATGGCTGCCAGGTGTACTTTAAGGGTCATTGACTGAAGGCCCAACTGAGAGAGGAATCACAGATAGTCAAGGATGCTAGCCGCTGGACAGGACAGAGTGTCCAACCCCTTGCCCTGACACCAAATGGAGAACCTCTTCCATATGAAGGCATAGCATTTCCTGGTCGACTCATTCCGAGACACCTCAACAACAGTGAGGACATCTCCGGAGAGACCCAAAGCCTGGAACTCTAGCCGCTCAGAAACCAGACTGTCAGGTGCAGGGACTGAAGGTCCGGATGGAGTACCTTCCCCTGATGGATGGAAAGCCGGTCCAGGCAGAGATGAAGATGCCTCGGAAGCCTGCTGCTGAGGCTGAGGAGATCAACATACCAGAACTGGCAAAGCCAGTCCGGAGCCAGCAGGATCACCTGTGCCTTGTCCCTCCACACCTTGAGCAACACTCTGTGGATCGAGGGAAGGCACAGAAGAGGGCTGTGGGTCCAAGGCCTCGAGAAGGCATCCCCCTGCAGCGTCCCCTGCTGAGGGGGCAGGCACAATACGGCCTCAGCCTGTAGTTCTCCATGGAGGTAAAGAGGTCCACTAGAGGGGTGCCCCATTGGGAGAACAGACAGTGCACTACTTCTGGGTGGAGAGACCACTCATGAGACACCTCGCCCACACGGCTGAGAGCATCCGCCAGCTGGTTGGAGACACCGGATTTATGGATGGCCAGGAGATCGGCCTCCAAGCTGCACATGAGGGTCCACACTCAGAGAGCTTCCTTTCACAGAGGTGTGGAGTGCATTCCGCCCTGCTTGTTGAGGAAGTACATGGTCAAGGTGTTGTCCGTCTGGACTTGGACCCCGAATGTGAGAAGCAAAGGCAGTCAGAGCCAGCTGAACTGCTCGGAGCTCCAGCAGGTTGATGTGACATCGGGACTCTTCCGGGGTCCAGAGCCCATGGACGCTGTGTTCCCCCAGGTGGGCACCTCAGCCCATTAAGAGAGGCATTAGTCATCAGGATGATCGTCATCTCGGGGTAGACAAATGGGATCCCTTCCTGCATATGTTCCAGGATGAACCACCACTGGAGAGCATCCCACATCCGTTGGGTCACAGTGACCAGCAGGTCAAAGTGATCCCTGTGCTGAGGCCACTGGCTGGCTAGCTCTCACTGCAGAGAGTACATTTTCCGGTGGGTCAGTCAGACCACACTGGTGCAGGCCGCCATGTTGCCCAGCAGGTGCAGGGAGTCCGGGGCAGGGCACAATTGCCCAACTAGAAATGATCGGGCAAAGGAGGAGGGAGCCTCCGCCCCGTCTGCCAGGAGCCGAGCCCTGGCTCTGCAAAAGTCTAGCTCTGCCCCGATGAAGCTGATCACCTGCAAGGGCATGAGTTCAGACTTGACCTCACTGACCAGTCGGCTAAGAGACACACAAGTCTGGAGGGACATGTCCCTGGACCACTCCACCTCCTGCCTGGAGGACCCCATAATCAGCCAAATGTCCAAGTAGAGGTAAACCCAGACGCCTCGGTGCCTCAGGTAAGCTGCCACAACTGCAATGCACTTAAGAGGGTTCCCTCTGCTAGTAAGCGGAGGAACCATCTGAGACGGACAGATGGGGATGTGAAAGAATGCGTCCTGTACATCCAGGGAGCAGAACCACATGTTTTGCTCTAGTGATGGTATGATCTGAGAATGTGACCATCCTAAACATGTGCGACTTGAGGAACTTGTTCAGATCATGCAGATCGAAGATGGGGCGCCAGGCCCCCCCTCACAAATCCATTTTAGCACCAGGAGGTACCTAGGGACAAACCCTGGATGTTCCAGACGGTTGGCGACAGGAACCATGACCTAATTGGGGAGGAGCTGGACAATAACTGCAGATACCATGTCCTCCTGTGGGGAACGGGCTCAGCAAGGTGGGTACAGCTTGAATTCCAGAGGCAGACTCTGACAGACCACTTTGAGAACCCACTTGTCTGTGGTGACAGCAGACCAGGCGGAAAGGAAGTGGCGGAGCCAGTGCCCCACGGGAGGAACCGGGGATGGCGTTACGGGAATGAGGGAGGCACCCCTCATTCTGTCACTGGGCAGGCGTCGTGGTGGAGGAGGGCCTGGCTGGGGAACCACTGTGGCCTCTTCCTCCTGGCTTACGGATAATTGAGGTCACTGACTCTGACCGAGGTCGCCAGGCCTAACCCTGCTTCCCAACCTGGGCACGAGATGGGTTTGGCCACAGGAGCAAACGTGGGCAGAAAGGGCTTCTTTTTCTGTTGCTTGGAGCCCTTGGGGTCCCTCTGGGCGGATGTCACAGAGTCCAAAGTGACACTGGACCTCTCAGTGCGGGCGAGGTGACACTCGACCCCCAGCCCGAACAGGTCGGTGCCCAGGAAAGGGACATCCACAGCTTGTGCTAGTGTCTGCCGTGAAGATCGAAATCTGAAGCCAAGCCCTGCAGTGCATGGCCACTGCGGCTGCCACAGAATGGACACCGGAGTCACCAATGTCTATGGCTGTCTAGAGCTGCTGCTTAGCAACAGCCCGACCTCGATCTCGGACCTGTTTGACCGTGGTCTGGAGGGTCCACTGGAACATGAGGGAGCACCTCATCCAAAGTGCACAACAAAGTGTGAGAGAAGTGGGCCATCAGGAGGGGCCGAGCTGAGCCGTCCAGGTGGCGCTGAGGGTTGAGGCACTGGACACCACACCTCGCGCCATGCCGGCGACCCAGGTTCGGAAACTAGCCCAGGCCGCCAGGGGTCGGTAGGGGAGACATCAAGGATTGAGCGTCCGGAGGACAGTTCTCCTCTCTCTGGGGAGGGATCCAGGCTTGCCCGGCAGAGCAGCGGCCCCCGGTGGAGACCGGAGGCACTGTGCACGTCAGAGCAGCACAGCAGTGGGGCTGAGCTGAGGCAGGCATCACCAGAGGCCATTGCATGTCCAAGCTCGGAGGAGGGTTTAAACACACACAGAAAAATACAGTTACGTAAGAACTTACCATAACAGTAGATCTTCGAGAGAGGCTCTTGCAGTAGGTAGTTACATATAGGATTGACGCTGGCAGGCGGCAGGACCCCACGGAAAAATTCCTAGCTAGCAGTCCCTGGCGAGGGACCACCCCCACGTCAGGTGACCAGCGCTAGGAGACGTCGGTATAAATGGGCGGTCCCGGATGCCCACCTTCCAGTTCTTTCCCGCCACAGGCCAAAAGAGGCCAGACGAGAGAGAAGCGGATATTTCCATCAATGGAAAAGGAGCTGAAAAAGCCTAGGGTGATGGAGGACGGGAAGGTATTACCTACTGCAAGAGCCTCTCTCGAAGATCTACTGTTACGGTAAGTTCTTACGTGAATTGTACTATCTTACTTCGAGAGGGTTCTTGCTGTAGGTAATTACATATAGGGCTGAATCCCAAGCAGTCTGGAATAAAGAGAGGCACCGGGAGGAGGAAAACTACTCCAAAAAGCAGTTTTGGTTGTGCAAGTCTCAAGATAGGAGGCCTTGCAAAACAGCCAGCCCGAAGCCTGCTCTACGGAGAGAAGCAACATCTAAACTGTAGTGTTTAGTAAAGGTATGGACGGAAGTCCAGGTGGCGGCAGTGCAGATGTCTGCCACAGACACATTCTTGAAACAAGCCGCTGATGCAACTACTCCTCTTGTGGAGTGGCCTCTGACTTGACCCGGGAGGGTCTTGTTGTATTTGTCATAATAGAAAGTGATGCAATGAGCCAACCACTTAGGCGTTGCTTGGAAACAGCACTGACTTCCCTTTTGTGAGCAAAAGAGACAAACAATTGATCAGACTTTCTGAGATCCTTCATCCTGTTGGTGTAGTATCTCAGGATCCGGTGAACATCCATAGTATGGAGTAAATACTCCCCTTGATTAGAGTACTGCATAAAAAAGACAGGTAACTCTATGGACTGATTTAGAGTAGACTCAGCTACTACTTTAGGGAGAAACTTAGGATTCGTGCGAAGAGCAACACGTTCCTTTATGAAAATCAAGTACGGGACTTTACACATCAGGGCCTGGAGCTCGGAAATTCTCCGAGCAGAAGTAATGGCCACCAAGAAGAGAGTCTTCCACGAAAGGAACTTCAAATCCGCAGAAGCTGCAGGTTCGAAGGGAGGGAGAGTAAGTTTCTCGAGAACAAAATTCAAGTCCCAAGGGGGAGCAGAAGTACGGATGGGGGGCCTCAGATGAAGGACCCCTCTGAAAAAAGTCTTAGAGACCTCCAGTTGAGCGAAAGCTTTGTCTGCAATAGGAACATGATAGGCTGAGATGGCCGCCACGTGTGCCTTCAGAGAAGAATGGCTGAGACCCAGGTCAAACAGATGACGTAGATACTCCAGCAGAAGTCCCACTGAACAGGAGAAGGGTTCCACGTTCTTGGAAGCGGCCCAGATAGTGAATCTTTTCCACTTCATGGCATAAGTAGATCTGGTGGAGGGTTTTCTGGCCTCCACCAAAATCTCCGTCACTTTGGGAGACACTCCAAAACGGGATTGGGCTAAGTCTGCAGGAGCCATGCATGCAGTTGAAGGGATTTGAGGCCTGGATGGACCAGGGTCCCCTGAGCTTGGGTCAACAAACCTCGAGATAGAGGAAGAGCAAGATGAGGATCCTCTGAGTATTGCTGTAGAAGAGAGAACCAAACTTGCCTGGGCCAGAAAGGAGCAATCAGAATCATTTGTGCTCCTTCTGAAGCTAGTTTCTGCAAGACTCGTGGGATAAGTGGAATTGGGGGAAAGGCATAGACTAATCTGTCCTTCCAGTCCAGAGACAGAGTGTCGCTCCAAAAAGCGCCTCACTCTGGAACGAGCGAGCAGAAGACGGGAAGTTTTGCATTTAGGGGGGATGCGAACAGGTTGACCTGTGGTGTTCCCCAAAGTTGGAAGATATTGTCTAGGACCCCTTGGTCCTGTTCCCACTCGTGAGTCAGAGCAGAAGAGCGACTTAGCTTGTCTGCCAGGGTGTTGTCGACTCCTGGAACGTCAATTGCCGTGAGGTGAAGGTCGTGCTGTGTTGCCCAATCCCAAACCCTCACTGCCTCCCTGCAAAGAAGGTAGGACCGAGTCCCTCCCTGTTTGTTGATGTACTACACCGCACACATGTTGTCCGTCTGGATGGCTAGGTGGCCGGGAAGGATGTACTGGTGAAGGGCTTGGAGAGCACACAACACTGCATGAAGCTCGAGCACATTGATGTGGAGAGCTTGTTCTAGCTTGGACCAGTAGCCCAGGGTCCGATTAGGGCCTAGATGGGCTCCCCAACCTTCGCCTGAGGCGTCTGTGGTTAGAGTCTGGGAGGGGGGAGGATGAAAGAAAGGAACTCCCCGGAACAGGTTCTCTCGAACCATCCACCATTGCAAGTCTCGAATCATCGGCAAGGAGATCAGAACGGGGTGATCTAGATCATCCACTAGCTGATCCCATTGAGAGCATAGAGTCCACTGAGAAATCCTCAAGTGGAATTGAGCACGAGGCACCGTTGGGATAGCAGCCACCATGAGCCCGAGAAGGCGAAGGACCGACCTCGCAGAGACCATCCTGTGGTCGGACAACAGACTTATTTGGGTCTGAAGGGTGGACATCCCTGTCCGGAGGCAGGAAGGCCTTGCCTGTGGTCGTAACGAGAATCGCCCCAATAAACTGTAGTCTCTGGGATGGGTCCAGATGACACCTGGAATGGTTGACGGTAATACCCAGGCAGGCAAAAACCTGCTGGGTAAGGGAGAGGTAACGCAGGAGTTCCTCCCTGGACGAGGCCACCAGGAGCCAGTCGTCCAGGTACGGGAAAACCTGCACTCCCCTGGTACGCAGGTGGGCCACCACCACTGCCAGGCATTTGGTAAACACTTCGGGGGCAGAGGATAGACCAAACGGGAGCGCCTTGAACTGGTAGTGGTCCCCTGGAACGCAAAACGAAGGTATTTGTGATGAGATGGGTGAATGGGAATGTGCAGATAAGCATCCTGCAGATCTAGAGCACAAAGCCATTGACCCGGCCGGAGGAGGGGCAGAAGGCTCTGCAAAGAGAGCATCCTGAACCTTTTGTATTCTACGTAAAGATTCAGGGAACTGAGATCCAAAATTGGTCTGAGATCTCCTGTCTTCTTTGGGACCACGAAGAAATGGGAATAGTAACCAGTCCCTCGCAGATGAAGGGGAATGGGCTCTATTGCTTGTTTCAGCAGGAGAGCCAAAATTTCCTCCTGGACCAAGAAAAGATGTTCCCGTGAATACGACGACTTCAGAGGGGGGTGGTGGGGTGGTTTCTGAAGAAACTCTATCGAGTGTCCTTCTGCTATGAGCTGGAGCACCTAAGAATCTGTGGTTATCCTCTCCCATCCCGGAAGGTGGAGGGAAAACCTCCCTCCTACCAGTTCCTCCGGGGAGTCCGGAGGCAGTGGGAGAGGAAGAGAGTCAGGTGGTGTGGGGCAGCGCCGCAGCTGAAGCACCCACTGCTTTTTTGGGTGGGGGGGGGCTTGGCAGCTGTGGGGGCCCAACGTTTTGTGGCCCGCCTTCCCTGGGGGTTTCGCTTTGGCCGATTCCGCTCATGAAAGGGACGCGCTGCTGGATGGGGACGGTAATATGAATCAACTGACTTCAATGCGGCCCCTTCTTGTAATCGGTAATGATGTCCTTGACATCACTCCGAAAAGCACTGACCCCCAGAAGGGTGCTTCCTGGATAGCAGATTGCACCACCGGACCAACCTAACACAGGAGCCAAGCACGAGCCTCGGAAAGCTGGAGACTGAGCTCCGCCCAGCAGTGTCCACTACATCGTATGTCGCACGTAGCATGTGTCGACTGGCTGAACAAACAGAGCGGACAAGATCAGCCAACTCCTGCTTGACTTGGGAGTCAGGCAAGGAATCCAATTTGGCTTCCGCCTGAGTCAAAATGGCCTTCTGGTAGTCCCCCATATGGCCGACATAGTTCAGGGCCCTGATCCCCAGCGTGGAGGAAGCGTAAATCTTTCTCCCATACCGGTCCAGAAGGCGTGATTCCTTATCAGGTGGTGACGAGCTAAGATGTTTGGGGTTCGCCGACCGGCCGTGAGCGGAGCGAATCACAACCGAGTCAGCACAAGGGTGAGAATCCAAAAAATCAACTCCCTCTGGAGCCTGATATAGCCTGTTTGACTTCCTAGGAAGTGGGGCTAAGGCCGACGGCTGTTTCCATACTGTGGTAACGAGGTCGGCATGCTGTGAGGCTCTATCCAGGGTGGCACCAAGGTAGGAACCGTCACGGGCAGATTCAGATGTTCAGCGAGTTTCAGACGCTGAGGATCTGGTTCCAGGGAGCGCCACTGATGAACCTCCTGGATTTTCCTAAGCAACTCCGTAAAAGAAGGATCCTCTGGAGGAGACTTCAGTGGAGGAGTCCTTGGCCTGAGCTTCGACGGAGAGCGTGGCTCGTCGTCTCTCTCGAAGCAGCCGTCGGAAGAGTCCGAGGGTGAAGAGGAGGACGAAGAGGAGAAAGACTCCCTTTCCCGACCCAGGGGAGGAATGGACCCCTTAGGAAGTCCCCGGGGAAGCGTGCCCTGCCCTTCTCTGGATCCAGACGGAAGAACCCTGGAGTCCAGAGGTGGTGAGGGAGTGTGCCACCTCGGACATATGGGAACCTGGGACGGCACCGTCGCTGGAAGGCGGCTCTCGACCTCTTTGGTGAGCTGAGCCTTGGCCTCAGCCCACCAGGAGGCCAGAGTCTCCTGCAGGTCCACCAGCGGCCACGAGGGTGGTGGAGGAGGAGGAGGCGGGAGATAAGGATACAGGTTGTAACCGTATGGAGCGTATCCAAAACCCAGCTGCGAGTAGCCCAGCGTCAGGTATTGTGGCGTCGAGTACTGCGGCGTCGGGAAGCCCGGCATCGGGTACAGTGGCTCCGGATACTGCAGTCCCGGGTATGCCGGCGTCGGATAGGACGGAGGGTACCCGGGAGCCGGGGGGGCTGCCGGAGCAGTCGGCCCAGCTGGTGAATTCTCACCGGCAGGTCCATAGTGGAGAGTCTAAGGCGTCCGGCGGGAGGAATGTTTCCGAAGTCGGTAAGGCCGACGCCAGGGCCGACGGCGGAGGTACCAACGCCGGAGGGGCCGGGCGTCTGGAAGCCGACGCCAGGTCCGCGCACCAGGTGGCAGAAGGACTGACGGAGGCAAAAGATCCCCAGCTTCACCCGGGGATGGAGGGGAAAAATCCCTGGGGTTGAGTTGGGGAGACTCTGGTTCCCCAGATGGCAGTGAAGGCTGCAGGGAACCGGGTACGACGGACGTGGGGGGTCCGTCGTCGGTTCCTTCACCAGTCGGACGTCGGACGTGAGGCTTAGGGGCGAGCTCCCGGTGGGCGCCAGAGGAGCCGGCATCCGACTTATGAGAGCCATCACCAGAGGCGGGCCGAGCAGAGTGATCGGCCTGGTCCGGTGGAATGGAAGCCCCGTGCCGCCCCGGAGGGTCAGACGTCTTACCGGCCCTGTCCGAGCAGACGTCGGAGGAGCTGACGCCTGGCTTACCGGAGTCACCCACAGTGGTAGGCCGCGAGCCTCCGGCCGAACCAGGGGCGGAGGCTTCCAACTGCCTGGAGGCACCCGCAAGGCCAGAGCGCGAGCCAGATGGGCGGGCCGACGCCCCCCCCGGAAACCTCCAAGGCGGCTGTCGAGGAGCGATCCCCCGGAGAGGGTGTTACCTGCGTCCCAGCGACTCCCGAGGGAGAAGCAGTGGAGGAGCCCTTGTCCCGGTGCCTCTCCTTCTCCTCCTTCTTCCGATGGCCTTCGGGGGAAGTGGACGCCTGCCTCAGTTTTTTGAGCTCCTTCTCCATAGAACTAATTTTCTTCTTCAGAATATGGGCTTCCAGGGATTGCTGCCGCCTTTTCCGGGTAGCCACGTTGAAACTGAGGCAGTGCTGGCACTTCTCAACCGGGTGATCGGGGCCTAGGCAGAACAGGCACAGGGAGTGGCCGTCCTTGTGCAGTAGTTGGGCGCCACACGAATCGCACTTATTCCTGTGCTCGGAGGGTGTAAGGGACGACATACACCGACGATTGTACTGACGTTAGTCGAAAAAACAATTATTTTCGGTAAATAAACAACGAAGGCAGGGCTGACGTAGCACAAACTTTTCCGCGAGGCGCTGCACGAGCTAATGGCAGGAAAGAACTGGAAGGTGGGCGACCAGGTCCATAGTGGAGAGCCCGAAGGGCCCGATGGGAGCGGAATGTTTCCCGAGGTCGGTAAGGCCAACGGCGGAGGTACCAACGTTGGAGGGGCCGGCGTCCGGGAAGCCGACGCCAGGTCCAAGCACCAGGTGGCAGAAGGACTGATGGAGGCAAAAGATCCCCAGCTTTACGCCGGGATGGAGGGAAAATCCTCGTCGGGTTGGGGAGACTCTGGTTCCCAGACGGCAGCGAGGCGCGGGGAACCGGTACGACGGACGTGGGGTCCGCTGTCGGTTCCTTCACCAGCCGGACGCCGGATGAGCCGACGGAGGCTTAGGGGCGAGCTCCCGCGGGCACCAGAGGAGCCGCATCCGACTTATGAGAGCATCACCGGAGGCGGGCCGAGTAGAGTGATCGGCCTGGTCTGGTGGAGTGAGGCCGCGCCACCCCGGAGGGTCGGACGCTCACGCCCTCTCCGGGCAGACGGAGGAGCTGACGCCCGCTTACCGAGTTGCCACAGTGGTAGCCGCGAGCCCAGCCGAACCATAGGGTGGAGGCCTCCAACGCCCGGGGCACCCCTCAAGGCCCGAGCGCGAGCCAGACGGGCAGGCCGACGCCTCTGCAAACCCTCCGAGGCGCTGCCGAGAGCGATCCCTCGGAGGGGTGTTAGCTCATGCCCCAGCGACTCCCGAGGGAGACGCGGTGGAGGAGTCCTTGTCCTGGTGCCTCTCCTTCTCCTCCTTCTTCCGATGGCCTTCGGGCGAAGTGGACGCCTGCCTCAGTTTTTTGAGCTCCTTCTCCATAGAACTAATTTTCTTCTTCAGAATATGGGCTTCCAGGGATTGCTGCCGCCTTTTCCACGTAGCCACATTGAAACTGAGGCAGTGCTGGCACTTCTCAACCGGGTGATCGGGGCCTAGGCAGAACAGGCACAGGGAGTGGCCGTCCTTGTGCAGTAGTTGGGCGCCGCATGAATCGCACTTATTCTTGTGCTCGGAGGGTGTAGGGGACGACACACACTGACAATTGTACTGACGTTAGTTGAAAAAACAATTATTTTCGATAAAAACAACGAAGGTAGATATTGACGGCGACTAACTTTTCCGCGAGATGCTGCACGCAGCTAATGGCAGGAAAGAATGGAAGGCGGGCGCACCAGGACCGCCTTTATACCGACGCTCTTGACGCCAGTCACCTGACGTGGGGGCAGTCCCTTGCCAGGGACTGCTAGCTAGAAATTTTTCCATGGGTTCCTGCCGCCTGCCGGCATCAATCCCATATGTAATTACCTACTGCAAGAGCCCTCTCTAAGTAAGATCATCCCTTCCTCAGCGATAGGCAAAGGCACTTCCCGCTCTGGTCCACACTCCCAAGGTCAGCTACACCTCTCCGTTGCCCCCCATAGAAAGAATGTCCTTGACGGACAGGGCAGCCCTACCCCGGAGGGTTCAGACCCTGCGTATGTGCTGGGCTAGGGGGTGCAGAGTACAGTGGGCACGATGGGAGGCAAAGACTGGGGGTTCAGGAGGTCGCTGGACAGAGTTCACCGAGGAAGGTGAATAAACATAGTTGGGGAGAAAAAAAAATGGAAGGCCGAGCTCACCTGGCGAAGGCCAAGTGAAGAGGCAGCGTAGACCTTTGTCGCCAAATGGTCCAATTTCTTGGACTCCTTGTCAGGCAGTTTGTCAACGTCCCCCATATTGCCAGAATGCCTAAACACAGAATCATCCACCAAGCCCTGGGCCAAGGGATGTTCTGTGAACCCTAAAGGAACGCGGTAACCGCATACTGGGCCATCACAGCCAACAGCACTGGGCAGGAGGCAGGTCACTGCCATAGCTCCAAAGCAGGGCCAAGGATGGCCACTGCGACTGAGAAGGCTTCCCCAAGGCAGTCACCCCGGTCCAAGATCTCGGTGAGAGGGTACCAAGCCCTTTTCTGAACAGGCTCCATCTTAAGACCCATGGATTTCGAGATCAGGTGGAGAAGGCCCATGAAGGAGGCATGGCCTTCATCCGTCGAGAGACGCCGAAGTGACTCTGTGTCCACTGAACTGGAGTGTAAGGAGGAACCCTACGAGTCTGAGGAGTCGAAGAAACGTTGACCGCCTGAATCCCCACTGACCCTCCACAGATGGTCAGAGGTGTCTGTGACCGTCTGCCGATGGGGGAGACCTGAAGCTGGCCGAGATACCTTAGTCAGCGTGCCAGATTTCGGCTGTTTAGGTGGTGGCGCTACAGAAATTGGCGAGATGGTGAGAGAGGAAGAGCCGAGGCCGTTTTGGTTGGCTCCTGAGGCAGAGAAGGCATCTGCCTCTGCCACGAAAGCCAGGTGATAGCCAAGGTAGAAGCCAGAACAGACTTCATACTGGCAAACACCAGCTGTTGCCACATGAGATCCTTGCAGCATCGACACAAATTGCACCAAAGCTTCTCCTCACGGGAGGAAGACAAGGAGAAGAATAGTGGTGGCTCCACTTTCCCGTGCACTGAGAGCAGGAGCGCCATCAGCGTGAGCCGCTCGACCCACAGGAATAAGACCGGGACCTCAACCACCGGCGGGTCTCAGAGGGTGCCGGCCAGAGCCGGATCACCTCCAGTTCCTGGTAAATAATGAGGCAGCGGGTTAGCGGACTGATCCGTCCCTACCTTGGTCTGAGTCAGAACCGGAGTCCCGGACAGAGAAGTATCAGCCTCTTCAGCTGACAAATGGTCGACCGGTTCGAGAAAGATCTCGGCCGGAAGGTCGACTGGCGTCTCAGCCAACTGGACCGACAAGGATACCGAGGACCTGGCGGCCTGGGCCGAAGATTCGACCTAAGTCAGAGCTGGAGAAATGCGGGAATCGGAAGCCCAAGAGCTTTCCCGGTCCCATGATTGATAGCGAGACCGTTCTTTGGGCTCCATTTTAGACTTGGACTTGTGTGCCAACAAAGGGCCCTGGCCATGAGTCAGGAGAGCCTGGCACAAGTCCTGAAGGCCCCATGAAGGAGGCTACCCAAAAGAGAGCAGCAAAAGGCCAAGCAGAGTAGTTCTTGAGCGTGGCCTGGCTGCCGCCATGAAAGACGCTAATTGTTCGGTGCACGCCCCAACCGCGGAGACTACCTAGCGGGCATCCTTCGACTTGACTGGTGGGTACTGTTCACTCGGACAGCCCAAAAGTAAGTAGGTGCAGTGGTCCTTGAGAATGGGTGGATGGAAGGTACGCTAGATGTCGCAGGCCTGGGGATCGTGCTCGTGGCCCAGGCAGTACACGCATGCAGTGTGCGAATCTGTTCAGGACATCTTCTGCCCTGCAGGTACATTTCCAGAACCCCGAGGCGGTCTTCTCATTGTCCATGATGGTCGTGAAGAACAAGCCTGAATACAAAAAGTTTTTAATAACTTTGGATTTCCTTCTAAGATTTAACAGCAAAGGGACAACTCAGTGCAAGAGCAGTAAGGAGGAAACCTGCTTCTTTCAGCGGAATGGAAGATCTGGCATCATGGGGCGGAGCCGAGGGAGTTACCACTTGGGTGGGTGAGAGGAGACAGCTTGAAGACATTTGGGTGAACTCTTAAAGAGGAAAGGCACTGCTAACAAGTGTGGATAAAATTTCATATCCACGTCCCTAGAAATAACATTTTCCATGACAGGAAACACAAGCCCCAAGTGGTGGCAGGCTCAAAAAGGAGCCAATGTCAATTTTTGAACTATGAAATTTAAGTCCCAAGGCGGGACTGGATTACAGATAGGAGGTTTCATATGAAGAATACCCCTCAGAAAAGCATGGGACACCTCTAGCTGGGCAAGCATACAGCCATCAATAGCAGCATGGAATGCTGACATGGCAGCCAAATACCTCTTAATAAGAGAATAATGTAAGCATGGATAAGGAAACAAGTATTTCATAACAGAATTCACAAGACACATAAAAGGCTCTATATAATGAGAACAAGAACACAAAACGAAACACTTCCATTTCAAGGAATAAGTATGTCTGGTAGAAGACTTCCTAGCTGCAAGCAGGACATCAGCAACCTTAGGGGTGCCCTAAAGCAAGCAACGACTGTTAACAGGAGCCAAACATGCAGGTGTTGGGACTTCAGGTCCAGATGGACCAGAAACCCCCTGTCCTGTGACAACAGACCCCGACACAGGGGTAGAGGAACAAGATGCTCCACTGCCAGATGTTACAGGAGTGGAAACCTATCTGGAGAGGTCATAAAGAACCAGGAACACTGGTTTACCGGGATTGAAAAAGGGCAAATTCCATTTTGCACATTGTAAAAAAAATGGCATTGCCACCGGTGTCTGCTAAGACAAAATCCGTTTTTACTGGTATTTGATTTTGTATACTTTATTTAACAATTTTTAACTCTGCTAATATGCATTTTAGACCTCCACTATTGCACATCCATCCATCCTTGTACCAATTTAAAGTTATTTTAGGTACAAGATGTGATGGCAGCAGCAGCACTACAGCCCCCATCCCCAAGGTGTGGTGGAAGCAGCACTACGGCCCCATTCCTCAGGTGCGATGGTAGCACCAACAGCACTACGCCCTCCATCCCTCTGGTGTGACGGAAGCAGCAGCACTGTGGCCCCCCTCCCTTAGGTGTGATGGCAGCAGTACTATGTTCTCCATTCCTCAGGTGTGATGGCAGTATCAGCACTATGGGCCCCATCCCTCAGGTGGGACGGCAGCAGTACTACATTCCCCATCCACCAGTTGTGACTGCAGAAGCACTATGGCCACCGCCCCTAAAGTGTGATGGTAATAGCAACAATGCAGCCCACATCCCTCAGGGGTGATGACAGTAGTGACAGCACCATGATCCCCTTTCTTCAACACCCACACTCCACATACATAAGTTAGAAATTACTTGGTCTCTTCGCTTGTTAGAACTCAGATGTAAATTAATCTGAACCATCACCACTAAGATAGACCACCTTTGTTTTTTTCCATCTATCATTTAACTGCCTGATTTGGATTTCTGCCTGTGACACCACTGACCAGAATTTGGGAACAGACTTGGGTGTTGGAGGGCCGACCAGGGTTGGGGGGAGGCTTGAGTGTCCAATGACCACTTGTCTTCTCCTGGGAGGGAGGGTGGATCATGGGTCAGTGTTTGCTGGCCCTGGTGGAGGCCAGAGGCACGGCAACATATCAGCCCTCGCTGCCGGAGGAAGTGTGATGGATGTCAGCTTGTGCCTTAACACCATGTGGCCGCCATGCTCCCAAGAAAATGGGAAAACACCCACTGGCTAACCAGAGGACGGCTGCTGGTCCCTCCATAAGCCCAAAGCCCCAGACACATGTTCCGTTCTGACCCCTGCCATGCCTATGATACACAGGAATCTCTTTGGGGTGATTCTCCTCCCCTGATAGCCCTCCACAGGTGTAGAAGGGTTACTCTGAGTTACCTGGTAGCATAGCGGTAAGGGGCAGTGGATGTTGGTCAGGACTCAGCAGCGATGGTAGGGGGCCTTGGCAGGCCTTAAGGAGTGGATGGCCAGGGGGAGGAGGAGCAAAAAAAAAAAACCTGCCTGAATTTGCTTCTTTGAAATAAAGTGTCTTTACCTAAAAAAATTCACAAGTGATTAGTGGAGGACCTTCTAATGGAAAATCATGCATCTTCCAAACGTGTGGATACCTCTTTTTTTTTCCCTTGGTCTCCATGTAAAGGGTGTCTCAGTTTTCATGTCTGAGCTCAGATGTGAATTGAGCACCACTGCCCACCAGCATTGTACAGCCCCGGGGTCTTACCTTCTGTGTGTCAGTGAATGTGCTTTCAGAATCCGCTGGCCAAGCAGAAGTACACTTAAACACTTAACATTTGTTTTTTGTTGACACAGTCTATCGGAAAACTTTTTGTTGTCACAAGGACTGGAACAGCAGGTGGGAGAAAAGGTGCAAATGATCCCATTCACCTAAATGGGGTGCTGTGAAGTTTTTTTGCAAGCAGTAAGGCAGTTCCTTCCTTGTGAACATATTTTCATTCAGACTAGTTTATTCACACAACTGAGGATTTTGGACAGCCCTGCTGATTGCAAACTTGAATAAGCTAGTTGGTAACAGTGATCCTGCGCTTGACAATCTACAACCTAGATGCTCATATGCAAACAATACAATAAAAACCTGTCTAAAGATTAAAAACAAGCTTATAAGACACACAAAATGTATCTGAACATTTATCTTTACCTATACAAAATCACTGCAGCCAGAGTAAAACTCGGGTAAATTACATGATACCCTGACTACTGTATGATGTAGTAAATCTATATTGGTATTTTTTTTACATATATATTTTTTGTAAATCGGGTATGGCCAACCAGGCAGAACTGCCTGTTTCCAGGGGTGACCCAGGTGCACTGGAGAGGTTAAGGGATTTGCTAGGAGTCACACAGTATGCAAGTGGAGGTTGTGGGAATCAAACCCAAGTCTGCTGGATGTACCCAGGTCAATCACTGTTTGTTACTCTAACCACTAGGCTGTACTGCCAGCCATGACAACACTCATATATAATGTTTTAATATATGATTTCAATAAGTGTACAGTACTTACAGTGCAAACTATGAACATTAAACACTTTATTACATTTTACTAAAACCAAATTATTTGCCACTTTATCTGCTTATTTTTTTTCTTACACCAAAGTGGGTGAATAGTTGACAGAGCACTGTAAATAGCTTGCGGTAGCACTACTGCTTGCAATGTCAGTGACCCAGGGTCAGAAGCGAACTCCGGTTGCTAGAGGTTTGGTCAGGGGAGAAGGAACAGGCACCTAGGGGGCTGCTCTCCTCCTCCAGGAAGGGGTGGTCTGCAGATCCTGCTGCTTTACTGCCACCTGGGTGACCACAGATGGTGGTGCAATGGGGCTACACAGCGACTGGGAGGAGAGGATGCTTGCCAGGATCTGGAGAAGTGACATGTCTCTATGTGCCTTACCTCCTTGGATCCCTTCGAGTGCCAGTGTCCTCAGGGACAGAGACCAGAAAACCAGTAATAATCACCCTGCATCAGCCGCTGGTAGAAGGGACCCAGCTGCCCCAGACTTGATAACCAGGCTCCATGAGGGACCCACTGGGCTGCCCGACACACACTAAGGGACTGTGGAGGGTGATCTAGGATCCTCTCCTCTCGTGTGCAACCCAGGCATGATGGGGGCAGGCCCACAGGAACTCCCGAGCATTACCTGGAGTGAAGCAAGGGGATACCCAGTCGGGGGATCTCTGAAAAGTGGAGACTGATGTTGTGAGGAGAGGGCACAGAAAGAGAAAATAACATTTTAAAAGATGCTAAAATCTTAGGGATTCTGTGCAGTGAAATGCAATTTCCATGAGGCACCAGTATAAGAATTCAAAATCCGCAAACCAAGCAGGATTCCGTGATTTTTACCGGGGTTACCAGTAAAAAGGGAAAACCAGGGTGCTTGTAAAGGACCAATGAGGATGACAATAGCACCCCACTCTGAACATGAACAGGACCATCCATATTAGAGGAATGGGAGAATTGCATACGGTAATTTCCCTTTCCAAGAAAAGGACACCGCATCTCGACAAAAAACTAGTCTCTGAAGCGAGCAGAAACGTGGCAGTTTTGCATTATGTGGGGACACAAAACGATCCAATTCGTGAACCAGGGAGTGAGTCCTGCTTAGCCAATGTGCCAAGAAGTTTTGGAGACCTGTAAAAAACACAGCTAACAGTTGAAGGACGTGACGCATTGCACAGTACCATACACTCATTGCTTCCCTGCACGGGGGACAGAGGTGCCCCCTTGTTTGTTTATGTAGTACATGACACTGACACTGTCCATCTGTGCTTGGGCAGAGATGATTCTGAAATACGTAGAAGCTAAACAGTATAGCTCTCAAATCCAGGACATATATGTGTAGGCTGGCTTCCTCGCTGATTCAGGACCCTTGTTACCTAGAAGGAGCCAAGATGAGCACTCCAATTGGAGCCTGAGGCACCTGTTGTATCTGAACAGGAGATGGTACAAGGAATAGAACACCCTTGTGTAAGCTGCTGCGGTTCATCCACCACAGTAGTGCTTGTTAATGAGGGGAAATGACAAAAAATGGAAATTACGTACTTACTATCATGCTCGATCTTCTTGGACGAAATCTCCACCACTCATTAACACTAATGGGACTACGCCGGAGGTACTAGGACCACGTGGGAGCCAAAGATCTTCTGGAGGGCTAGTGCCAGGATAGGACCGCGCATACGCGGCACCGCGAGACTAGCTTGCGCCATACAGGCTATCTCAGTATCGACCCTCCAACCGCCTCAGTACCTTTTCGACTGAAGACATGCAGCATAAACTAACGAAAAAAAAAACAACCCTAACTTCCAGGCATACAAAAGCCCGGATGACCCATGTAAGAAGGGTCAATTCAATAATGTCGTCACAGCCCGAACAACAAGGAAGTGAAGACAAAAACAGAACGACTGAACTCGGGGGATGGTGGGTGGGCGTGAGAATGAGTGGTGGAGACTTTGTCCAATAAGTAAGTACATCATTTCCATATCTTCCTGGACTAAAAATCTCCACCACTCATTCACACTAATGAGAGAATACCGAGCTGAAAATCAACCCTCAAGTAGGGCGGTAGAAGACAGAGTTCACTCAGGACAGAAGCCATAAGGATTGTCCTGCCGAAGAAAGTGAACTGTCTGGCACTGACATCCAGAACAAACAGGTTACTCACCTGTAACACTAGTTCTAGGAGTGGTATATGTTGTTCATCCACACTTATTAGCATGTCCCTTTCCCCTTTAAGGATCACTGGAAGGTCTTCAAGCTGGCTCCTCCCACTCACGGGTGGTATAACCCTCGTCTCCGCCCCATGATGCCAGATCTTAGCCTGCTGGAAGCCAGGTTTGTGCATCCGCAGCCGGGGAGGTCGGGTGGGTCCGTGTTGTTGAACAATATATACCACTCCTAGAACTACTGTTACAGGTGAGTAGCCTGTTTTTCTAGGATCGTGGATATGTTGTTCATCCACACTTATTGGCAGACTCCTAGCAGTTCTCCCGGAGGAGGAGGCAAGGCGCACACCCCCTATACTCACATGGGAAACAGAGTTTGGAGAACTGAGGCCCCAAAACCAGCATCCCGGCGTGACTCAAGGTCGATGTAGTAATGGGTAATGAAGGTGTTTGCTGTCTTCCAGGTAGCAGCCCAACAGATTTCCTGTATGGGGATGTCCCTGGAAGCAGCCACTGATGCAGTGGTATGGCAGGTAGAATGAGCTCTTATCCCTCTGGGAGGCTCCTTGCCCGCCAACTCACAGCATAGACTTATGCAAGATGTAATCCACCTTGCAATAGTCCATTCTGCTTCAGGTCCGCCAGAAGCGGCTTCAGCATGACAAACAGCTGGCGAACCTCTCCCCGAATTTCCGCAGGCCTCTCCTCATCAAAGGAGAGGGCTTGTCTCAGGTCCAAAGTATGGAGCCTGTATTTGGCCTCTGAGGTGTAACTGGGGTAAGTACACCAGCAGAGTTAACACCTGGTTAAGGTGAAACTCTGACACCACCTTCGGAAGGAATTTCGGATGGGGGCGCAAGACAACCTTGTCCCTGTGGAACACCAGATAAGGGGAATCCACCGAGAGCGCCTGGAGCTCCCCTGTCCTTCTGGCAGACATGATAGCTACCAGGAAGGCCGTCTTCCATGACAAGTGTGACAGCTCACACTTGTGCATTGGTTCGAATGACTTGCCAATGACCTCTGCCAGTACCAGCAGTAGATCCCACGGAGGTGGAGGTTTACGCACCAGAGGGGATATGTGATCCAGACCTTTGAAAAAGCGCCTGACCACTGTCTCCTGCGCTAACATCGGCTAACTGGCCCATGCCTGGTAAGCAGAGATGGCTCCCAGGTGCACCCTAAAGGTTGATGACCAAAGACCTCCTTTGGAGAGAGACCAAAGTTAGTCGAGAATATTAACCACTGAACAGGACAGAGAGTCCAGGCCCTTGCCCTGATATCAAATGGAAAACCTCTTCCATTGGAAGGCGTAACATTTCCTGGTAAATTCCTTTCTGGATGCCTCCCCCACGGTGAGGACCATCCTCACAAAGACCCAAAGCCTGGAAATCTAGCCACTCAGGTACCAGGCTGTGAAGTGCAGGGATTGAAGGTCTGGATGGTTTACCTTCCCCTGATTGAGAGAGAGATTGCGTGCTGGAAGCCGCTCCGGGGGCCTGCAGCTGAGGCTGAGGAGATCTGGGTATCAGAACTGGTGCAGCCAATCTGGGGCTACCAGAAACACCTTCGCCTATCCCTCCTCACCTTGATGAGCACCCTGTGGATCAACGGAAATGGAGAGAAGGCGTAAAAGAGGCCTGGGGTCCACGGCCTCGAGAAGGCATCCCCCTGCAGTGAGCCCTGCTGAGGGGGGCGGGCATAATACAGCCTCAGCTTGTTGTTTTCCCTTGAGGCAAACAGGTCCACCATCGTTTTGCCCCAATGGGAGAACAGGCTGTAAGCTACCTCTGGATGGAGAGACCACTTGTGGGATGGCTGGCCTATGCGGCTGAGAGCATCTGCCAGCTGGTTCGAGGCTCCTGCCACATAAATGGCTAGGAGATCCACCTCCAACTGGCTTACGAGTGTCCAGATGCGTAGCACCTCCTTGCGCAGCAGACGGGAGTGCGTGCCGCCCTGCTTGTTGAGGTAGTACATGGTCGTGGTATTGTCCATCTGGACTTGAACCACTTGACCCCGGAGCTGAGGAGTGAAAGCTGACAGTGCCAGTCTGACTGCTCTGAGCTCCAACAGGTTGATGTGGCATCAGGACTCCTCAGGGGTCCAGAACCCGTGGGCCCTGTTGTCCACCATGTGGGCTCCTCAGCCCATGGGAGAGGAATCGGTCGTAGGGACGACCGTCGGCTCGAGGCGGACAAACAGAATCCCTTCCTGCAATCGGTCTGGGGCGGTCCGCCATAGGAGAGCATCCCACATCTTCTGGGTTACAGTGATCAGCTAGTCGAAGTGACCATATCGCTAAGTCCACAGGGCGGACAGCTTACATTGAAGGGGGCGCATGTGCCACTGGACCCAACGGACCACAGAGGTGCACATCGCCATATACCCTAGAAGGCGCAGAAAGTCCCGGGAAGGGTGCAAATGCCCAATCAGAAAAGATCGGGCAAAGGAGGAGAGAACATCCACCCTGTCTGCCGGAAGCCAAGCTCTGGCTTGACAAGAGTCGAGCTCTGCCCCGATGAAGCCCATCACCTGAGAAGGCACGAGTTCCAACCTGGCCTCGCTGATCAGGAGGCCGAGTTGGGAGCAGGTCTGGAGGGCCAGATCCCTTGTCCTCTCCACCTCCTATTGGGTGGAACCTGCCAAGAGCCAGCCGTCGAGATAAGGGTAGATTCTGACTCCTCGACGCCGAAGGTGGGCCTCCACCACTGCAATGCATTTGGTGAAGACCCATGGGGCCGATGACAGGCTGAACGGCATGGCTCGGAACTCGTACAGAGTCCCCTCGACCCTGAAGTGGAGGACCCACTGATGGGATGGACGGATTGGGACATGAAAGAACACGTCCTGTAGATCCAGTGAACAGAACCGCATGTTTCGCTCCAGGGACGGTATGATCTGGTTCAGAGTGACCATCTGAAAGGTGCGGGACCCGAGATATTGATTCAGGTCGTGGAGATCTAGGATGGGGCACCAACCCCCTATCCGCTTGGGCACCAGGAAGTACCTGGAAACAAAGCCTGGGTCTGTCGGAGGATCCAGCACTGGAGCTACTGCCTCCTTGTGGAGGAGCTGGGCTATGTCGTCTCGAAGAGCTGACTGGGTGCATGCGTAGATCCGTTTCTCCCGAGGGGCGTGGGCTCGGCTGGGAGGGTACTGCTCGAATTTTAGGGGCAGTCTGTGACCGACCACTTCGAGAACCCACCTGACCAAAGTGATAATGGACCAGGCGGAAAGGAAGTGGTGGAGCTGCCCCCCCGACAGGAGGACCCAGAGCTGGCATGACGGATGTAGGGGTGGCCACCCCCAACCCATCACTGAGCAGGCTCAGAAGAGGAGGAGGAGGCTCCAGGACCTGAGCCTTGGCCTCCTTTATGGGGCTGCTGAGGACCCTGCTTGGGCCGAGGGCACCAAGCTTGAGCCTGCTGCTGCTGTTGTTGCTGTCCTCCTTGATAGGAGGACTGCCGGACCGCAGAGGAACAGTGCCGAAATGGCCTCTTCTTTCTCTTCTGCTGGTTCTTGCCCAAAGAACCTTTGGCAGAAGTAGCATCCAAGGTGGCACTGGACTGCTCTATATGCTGAAGGAGACCGGCCGCTCCTGGACCGAACAAGTCGGTACCCATGAAAGGCACATCAGCAAGCTTATGCTGAGTATCCGCCTGGAAGGAGGAAAGCCTCAACCAAGCTCTGCGGTGAGAGGCCACTGCAGCTGCCAGCAAGCGGCACAGGAATCCCCGATATCCAAGGCCATCTGGAGCTGCTGTTTAGCAACAGCACGGCCCTGGTCATGGACCTGCTGGACCGTGGTCTGCATGTCCGGTTGGAGATGAGGGAGGACCTCATCTAATGACCCAAGAAGGGCATGAGAGAAGTGTGCCATAATGTTAGCCGAGCTGGCCTGACAAAGGCCCAGAGAAGAGGCCGCATAGACCTTACGGGTAGTGTGGTCCATGTTCTTGGACTCCTTGTCCGGGGGTCGGTCAGTGTCAGCTGAACTACCAGTATGCCTTAACACAGAGGCGGTCACCAAGCTCTTGGCTGAGGGGTGCTCTGTGAAACCCACAAGGGGCCCCATGGGCACCACCTACTTGTGGGCCATGCGGGTAGATGGTGCTGGACAGGGGGCAGGACGCTGCCAAAGTTCAAGGGCCGGGCCAACAATGGCTCGGCCACTTGAAAGGCCTCCGTTGGGGTAGCCCCTCTCTTGAGGATGTCAGTGAGAGGGTACTCCGCCTTTTTCTGGATAGGCTCCAGGGGCATTCTGGTGGAATTGGAAATGAGGCAGAGAATGCCCTGGAAAGAGGAAGGGCCATCTTCCATTCCTGCGCCAACCGATGACTCCTCATCCCCGGGATGTGAGTGCAAGCCAGTGACGTCAGAGTCCGAAAAGTCATGATACAGCGGTCTACTGCCTAAGTCACCTTCGATCTGCCAAGGGCGGTCCGGGGTGACTGTTATCGACAGACGTCAGGGAAGCCCGGTGTTCTGTCAGTCCTCTTTCAAGGGTGCCCCTCCCTCGGGCTGTTTAAGCAGTGGTTCCACCCGAATCAGTGGAGAGACCAGAGTAGGCCTAACCAGGAGATGGCCCGGCCCCACAGGTGGAGGAACCCAGGGCTTCGGTTCCGGAAGGGTTGGCTTCAGCCTAGGAGGCAAAAGCCAAGTGATGGCTGAGGTAGGCGGCGGAGCCGGCTTCTGCCCGGTCAAGAGCAGCTGCTGCCACATAAGGTCTTCACAGCGCCGGAGTTTCCGCCAGAGCCTCTCCTCGTCTGAGGAGGATGAGGACCTGTGGCATCGCCTCTTTTTTGAGTGCTTATGGCTCTTCCTCGGTCGATTGTCCGAGAGGGTCCTGGGCCGAGACCGGGGAGGCTGGCTCGGTCGATCGGGAGACACCGTGATCGGTGAGACCAGAGGGTTCGGAACCGGGTCCTTGACGAGGACACCAGCAGGCTGGGTCTCCTCATCCGGAAAGACCAGGACCAGAGCCCGTTCCGTCGAGTCGTCAGGCACAGCCGGCGACAGAGGGTCGATCGGGTCGAGGATAATTTCGACCTCGTTGGCCACTTCCTCGGTCCCTTGGCCAGACGGAAGGTCTGAAAAGCCAGCGGCTAAGGATGCGATCTCGATTGAGGTCAACACCGCGTGCTCTTGGGACTCAGACCTCTCCTGGTCCCAACAGCGTCTCCGTCGAGACGAAGACAACAGGTTCTTCTCCTTTTTCCGAGGGCTGGAGGAGTGTGAGCCCGAGGGTGCCTCACCCCGAGTGGGGAGAGATGGGCATATCTCCCTGAAGGAGCCCGTAAAGGTAGAGCCTAGGTTCAACGGGACGAAGAAGCTTCGATTGGCCAAAGCGCGAGCTGCTACCTCCTCGAATGCCTTCATCTGTTCCAGCTGTTCGGCGGAGCCCATGGCCATGGAAACCGCCCACCTAGGCTCCTTTGATTTCACTGGCGGGTTTCTTTTTTTCGGTCTCCCCAGCTTCAGGCGTGCCTTGCGGTAGTCCAGGAAGTTGGGATGGAAGGCCAAGCAAAAACCGCACGACGAGGTGTCATGTCTGATTCTTAAGCAGTAAACGCACGTGAGGTGGGGACTGGTGCGTGACATCTTCTGGCCGCAGGGGCACCAGCGAAATTCTGGGGAAGATTTTTCCTCCGTAGTCGATGCGAAAAAAGCGTGATCACTAACTTGAACGAGTCTGATTTTTGGTAAAACCGACAATTTGAAAGCCAGGGCCTATGAAATGCTGAGAGCACGAGGGAACCTGTATCTTCCAGTGGAAAGAAAGATCTGGCATCATGGGAAAGAGCCGAGGTATATACCACCCAGGTGGGTGGGAGGAGCCAGCTTGAAGACTTCCAGCAAGATTTAAAGTGGAAGGGGGACATGCCAAACAGTGTGGATGAACAACATATCCATGCTCCTAGAAAAATCTATTACCCTTTTTACTTTTGTCTAAAGGGCCAACCACATCCATTGCAATTCTCAAAAGGCACATCTATCAAGGGTAGGGGCACCTTGTCTTTTCTAGTGACTGGGGCTACTTTCTGACACTCAGCACAGGAATTACAATAGGTAGCAACATCGACATGAATTCCACGCCAGTAAAATCTATACAGCAATCTGGCAAGGGTGTGATCCCTCCCAGAGTGACCAGCCATAGGACTATCATGTGCTATGTGTAACAACTCTGTTCTATACTTCTGTGGTATAACCAATTGTTCTGTCTGTTCCTGTGTCTGAGGTTTAACCCAAACTCTCTACAGTAACCCATTACATTTTTTAAACTTTAGTTCACCCCCCAGCTGCTTAAAATAACCCTGGAGAGAAAAATTGTTAGCTTGTTCTGAAAGAAAATCACAATCAGTGATCAGTAGCGGCTCTAGCCACAAATGGTTACCAGGGCACAGCTGGGGCACAACCGATGGCAGCCAGGGCACTGATATATTGTTACTATGGGGGAAGCTCTGCACCATATGGGGCACCAACTGGGGCACAGCATTTTTTTACCGGGCACGTGCCCTGGCGGGCCCTAGTGTAGAGCCGCCACTGTCAGTGATCAGTTTAGTTTCAGCATTTTCATATGTTAAAGGGACACTGTCAAGTTCCCAGCCTCAAATTTTACCTACTATGGAAAACACACTGCCTGGTTGTACACGCCATGCAGAAGATGCTGCTGCGGCCAGTAGTTAGAATTTGTTATGATTTTTCTCTTATTTGAAATAAATTCTAAATCTGCACGGTCCGCTACAAAGCTGTGCGCTGCTTGGGGAGCGCGGTCACATTTCTAAATGCAGCTAAGTGCCCGGAGGCTCGTGCATGCCTCCCAACACCCGAGTTTAGCTAAAAGCAGTATTTGACAGAGGAATGAAAGCTGAACTCGGGAAAGTTGCTCCTATGTGCAAACAAGGGCTGTAACTGTTAAAAATCTTGGTCGGAAAGTTGAGCCGCGATACTGGGCATGCGCTGATACATATGCATATGGATGAGCAAAGGCGGAGTATCAGGGCTCGACTTTATGACCGTGATTTTTACCAGTCACGGCCCTCGTTTTAACACATAAAAGCAACTTTCCAGAGTTCAGCTTTCATTCCTCTGTCAAATACTGCTTTTAGCTGAACTCGTGTATTTAGATTAGAAAAATCATAACAGAGTCAAACTACTGGCTACACCAGCATCTTCTGCACGACGTATGCTACCAGGCAGTGTGTTTTTCACAGTAGGTAAAATGTGAGGCTGGGAACTTAACAGTGTCCCTTTAACCCCTTCTGTCCATCAGTCATTTATTGCCACAGTTTCTTCAGGCATCATCTCTCTTTCCTGGATTTCCGGATCTTGCAGCTGTGCTCAAACAAGTCCAAATCAAAGTCACTGAAAGGAAAAGTATCCCCACTGCTTGAGATTTTCTTTACCTGAGCTCTTGTTACCACTGCTGCTGAAACTGCAGGGTTCCGTTCCTGTGAGATAAACTCAGTAAATCCTCGACAGTCATTTCCAATAATCATGGATAGAGGTAACTTAGGTACTACTCCCACTTTCATTTGGTGTGACACACCCTTAATGGTCAGAGTTACTTGGGTGATGGGATAGTATCGAGTTTCCCCGTGGATGCAGATGACACCAGTACCTGGTCCTTTTGCACAGTGTTTCCCGGCACTTCAACATGCACTAGGGTCTGTGGTTCTCGAATCAATCAGTCCCTTTACAGTCTTATCCCCCACCTTCACATTGGTTAAGTACTTGCCCCAATTTGCTAAGGACAAATCTGCTCCAGTGTCACTTATGGCAATTTCTTGCAATATGACCTGGTTTATTACAGTTAAAGCAAATAACATCTTTGGGGACAGATTTGTTACCCCCACCAGAGTTCATATCAGACTTCAGAGTTTAAATGGAAAAAAGAGCGTCTTCCCGGCCCGGTGGTGCTGAGGGTTGAGGAGCTGGACACCACACCTCGCGCCACGCCTGCGACCCGTGTTCGGGAGTGAGCTTGGGCGCCAGGGGTCGACAGGGGAGGGATCGGATGGGCACCTGGAAGTCCGGAGCTCCAGGGGATGCCGCAGTAGCTTGGGGCAGCACGTTACAGCGTGCTCGACGCTGGCAGGGTTGCCGTGAGCTAAGCGTCGTGGAGTGCGCATGCAAGGGTGGGCGAGGAAACAGGACAGAAAATGGAAAAACCCGGCTCATGAGGATAGGCGACGGCACATCTCCACCATGCCCAGCGCCGGATCTGACTGGGCTAAGCCTCATCACTCCTCCACATGGGCCCCGCCCGTCTGCCAGGGTCTGTGTTCATAAGTAGCCCAAGTCAGTGGTTGGGCTACCCTCCCCGGGCAGGTTAAACCAGGGGTACTGGCGGGGGGGGGGAGAGAAGGGCACTAGACCACAGCAGATCTCAGGCGGGCAGGCAGAAAGGAGAGGATGCCTGAGAGAGTTCTCCCGAGCTCTGTCAAGGAGGGAAAAAGAGTTGTTAAAAAAAAAAAGGGGGATATCTTGCTTTGCTGTTACATCACTGCTGTGGCATTTGTCTGGTCACTCGGTAGTCTTCGGCCAAAGAAACAGCCTTTTCCCCGCTTTCTGGTCGGTGTTCCTTTACCCAAAGCTGCACATCTGTAGGCAGGATGTTGATGAATTGCTCCATGGTAAATGTGTCGATCTGGGGGACTGTTTTGCTCTCTGGTTGGAGCAATTTTATCAGGCGTTCTCTGAGTCACATGAAGGCTTCTTGAGGATTGTCCACTGAGCTGTACTTCAGAGATCGAAATCTCTGCCTGTAGGTCTCTCCTGAGATGTCATACCTTTTCAGGATTTCGCTTTTCACCAGGTCATAGTTTTCTGACTGCGTAGTGTCCACACTGCTGTAGGCACGTTGGGCTTTCCTTGTCAGGTGGAGTACCAGTCTGACTGTCCATTGCTGCTCTGGGCATTGGCAGGCTGTGGCAACTCTTTCAAAAGTTGTCAGGTATGCCTCAATATCATGTGAGGGACACAACTTTGTAAGTTTAATGGCTTTTAAGTTGCTTGTGTTTTGTTGCTCGTCTGGATATGTGCCAGATCCTCTGCTTTTGATAGCTTGCAAGGCATCCAGCCATTGCTGCTCCTTTTGCTGCATCTCTTCTCTCATCTGCTGCATCTCCTCTCTCCTCTGTGCTTCTAAACAATGAATTTCTTGTTCTCTCTGCTTCTCCATCTCTTTTTGTTGTATAGCCCACCATTTGAAAAAGGCAGTCAGGCTTTCAAGTTCTGTCAGTGCCCGTTCTTTTTCCATAACTGGTGCTGCCTATACAGTCTCATCTTGGACTTCTGCCTCTGCTAGTTTTGCTGCCATTCTCCTGGTAACCACTCATGGGCTTGCTGCTGCAGAATCCATACCTTTCTTCTATGCTTTCCTGGTACCAGGTCTAGTACCCACGTACAAAACTCCTGGCTTAGAGTATGCACGGAGTAAATCCCACTTTTCACACCATCTGTTGTCAAGGCACAGGTCAGGAAGCATAGGAAAACCAGGAGCAGTTGTAAAATTCACAAGAGTTTTATTATGAATAACAATAAAATAAAAACAAATTATTCAGTATAACTATTTACAAAGGCAGAATAAACGGAGAAGATCCATCTGAGTTTTCCTTCAGTCTCTGTGTCTCTCTAAAACATTGCAGCTCTCTCTTATAACTCCTTGCAACCTCTCTCCTTAACAAGCATCCTGTTTTTATCTAAAATGCTCTTGCATGTTTCAGGCAGGTGGAGCAAGAACACAATGTCTCATAACTGAGGCCCCTTCTCCACAGCTTCTGAAAAAGGGCTTAAAAACTGCTCTTAGGTTAACCCCTTGAGTTTTCAATAGCTTTCTGCAATCATTTCAAACTATAATTATATACATTTCAACAGTAACACTATATAATTTCTAAACAAAGGGATCCCAATATCGGTTACATTTTCACATAACAGTTTTAGAGGATTGAAGGTCGTGAATGCATGTTCAACATCAGTTCCGAACAGTCTGGAGCCCCTAAAAGGAACATTCAAAACAGCCTGCTGCACATTAGCAGCAATACTAGTCTGATGTAACATCTAATGTAAACACCTGAGGCCACAGCCCTGGAAGAAGCATCTGACACATCATATGCTGAATGCAGCAGATATCTGCCAACCTCGGAACAAGCTGACAGAGTTTTAAACAAAGGAGCAATTTATCCAAAAGGACAGTTCTATATGCTCTGAGGATGGGGTCATAGTTACTCAAAAACGTCAGCACGCAGAACTGGACTGACCCAATAACAGCAGAGGAGAGTTGGAGAGTGAAGCAGTGACAAGACGAAAAGATGCCCCTAGCCTGGGGATCT
Source organism: Neoceratodus forsteri (assembly GCA_016271365.2). Taxonomy (NCBI): domain Eukaryota; kingdom Metazoa; phylum Chordata; order Ceratodontiformes; family Ceratodontidae; genus Neoceratodus; species Neoceratodus forsteri. The sequence goes on along the minus strand of CM057450.1, from coordinate 1,269,755,681 downwards.
AGTCAGCCCTTTTCTACATGCTCTAAAAAAGCTTGCCCCTGCTGGCCTGCTGGCACAGCAGTCAGATTTCTACTTGCAACGCCGGAGACCGGGGTTCAGCAACAAACCCAGGAGTCAGAGGGCTGGCCGGGGAGAGAAGGATCGAGCGACCTGGGGACTGCTCTCCTCCTCCGGAGGGAGGGAGGGGTGGAGTGTTTGGCGCTTGACGGACCCCTGGTGGAGAATGGGGGCACCGCAGCAACAGGCACAAATATGTTAGGGGGAGGCGGGGCCGACGCTGGATGTCACTGCACATCCCCCCCCGGGCAACAAAGCAGCACAAAATGCCAGCCCCCGGCATGATGGCTCATTCCACCGCCACTGCCTCTGTCAACAATCGGGGTCCCGCTCAGCCCCACCTGGGACACGGGCTTGCCCAAGATGTCTATTGAGTGTGTGAAGCCCCTTGGTGGTCCCACCCAGGAGGGTAAGCCTGGGCATTCCTGGGTAAGCCTGGGCATGGGGGCGGCGGACAGACAGGTACGAGGACAAGAGGGGGTCATACCCCAAAAAAAAAAAAAAAGAAGCTTGCCCCTAATTCTAAGGGTCACTCAAGTTTGTTCGGGCAACATCAGTGACTGCATATGCTCTGCTGAAGTGGAGAAACCAAAGCTAAAGCTGGAAGGAGGAAAAAGGTGTTCTTCCTGTGTTGGATTAGGTAATTGAGCCAAGAATATTTTACTAGCCGGGACACACAAGCCACACAGAGTTTCGGTACAATGACTTTCAAACATTTGACACTGCATTTCTAAGAATGTCTTTTGACTTTATAAATATTGCACTGATAAAAATTTACTCATAAAACTGCTTTAATAAAATTGTTTAATACTTTTCTAACAAAAGTGGTATAAAGCCATTACTTAAATAGAGTGCATATAGAACTATCCTTTTGAATAAAGTGTTCTCTGTATTTTCCTGCTATTGTGCACCTAGACCTTTTGCCTCAGATAGGGAAGATAAACACAAATATTTTGTTTGCTTAGACAGGGTTTTAAACAAGTTAGTCTTGGAAGGACCATCAAGTAAAATGCTTCAGTTGCAGTAAGTGCAGCCTTCCAGAGCTATACTTTATCATACGGACCTGGTAATTAGCAATCCTCAGGCCTAAGGATGCAGAGGTATAAGTACACTTGCCCATTACATCCTGCCTCCTACATTTTTTTTTCCCAATTCTATTTGTAGCCCTCCAGCCTGGAACTCTCTCAGGCCACTGCACTCACCAGCTTGCTCTACCGCCCGCTGTGTTCCCCTGCCATCTCCAAGTTCGGTATGGTTCCCTGGGTCGGGGGAGGACAACCCAGGGAGACCGTGAGGGGGGGCAGTGGCGGGGACCCAGCATTGGGCATGTGGCAGTGGCACTGGCAGGACCGTCGCCTATCCAGGGCTGGAGGGGTATTTCTTGTGGTTAGCCAGAGATCCCCACTCCCCCCGTGTGGTGCGCGTCTGATGCCAAGGCGCACGGCATCCCTGCCTGCGTCAGCCACGCTCTTACGTGCAGCCCGGTGGCTCGATGGTACCTCCGGTCTCCACCGGGGGTCACCAGAACACCGGGCATCCCTAACCCTCCCGCCTGGAGAGAAGAGCTGCCCGATGGCGCTCGATCCATCTCTCTCTCCCCTGCCGATCCCTGACTCCCAAGCTCGCTCCCGAACTCGGGTCGTCGCCGCGAGGTGTGGCGTCCAGCCCCTCAACCCTTAGTGCCACCAGGCCGGCCCCTCCTACATTCTTTATCTGGAGACAAAGTACTCAAGTGCCTAGGGGTCATCAGCAACTATAGAGTCAGTTTCAGGCTGTACAGCATAAGGCAGCTTAGCAGACAGAGCAGGGTACTGTTTATCAGCCTTCCTTGGAACTGCAAGCAGAGTACTGGGCCTATGCCAAGCAGCAAATGTAGCATTCTCTAATGCAGGAAAGGTGTGCAAGGGAACTCCAAAAATTCCATAAAATTTATTTTGGTGAATCTTCCTCCTCCACAGTAAAGGCCATTGCAGACTGCATCTGCTGGAACATAGCCTGAAAAGATGGATCCTCGGGGGGGAATCCTGGGAGTGCAAACCGCAGAGTCCCCACTGTAGCATGAAAGGGTGGAGCAGGAAGGCAGATTCCCTTCTTCAAGCTACCCCGTCACCTTCATACTCTTCCCCTAAATCCCCCTCAACATCCATGAGGTCAGGATTATTTATATTCAACCTCGTCATCATTAACAATGAGTGCCATAGCAAGAACCAGCAATGCCGGCAGTCTCGGAGGAGGAATCTGCAGCATGCTTGTACAAGTCAACGATGAAGGCCCTGTCAATGGTAGAACTACTAACAGCAGCAGCGATGGTAACAAGCAACATATCATATCTGAACACAATGCCAGCACAGCCTGGGAGTCGATGGCATACTGAAAAGGGTCCGGGACTACCTGTGTCAAAGGGCCAGAGCCCAACGACTGTGGCGACATGCTATCCATCGTAGATATGGCAGTGCCTGAGCCAAGCTCCAACCTTGGTATCTCAACAATAGTTTGGGGGGGAGGGGAGATTTAGTCTATCCTGCCAGAGCAGGCACGGACAACGACATATCTGTTTTTAATAGTGACCTGGACCTCGCTGGCGAAGTAGCCTTACCCTTGTGCTTCTGCTTATGGCCTGAAGAGAGGTAGCCTGGACTATGACTGGTCCTTGTCTCTGTCTTTCGACTCTGACAACCGTTTCTCAGTCAGCAGTAAGGGAGAAGCCCATCTGGAACCCACAGCCTTTTTCATGGCTTTCAGAGCTTTTTGGGCAAGGAAGTTCTAAGGCCTTCTGATGGCATCACTTTCTTGCCTAATTGAAACTCTGTCAAATCTCGCAGGTCCTCATGTTGTGACATAGGCCCAAACAACATACAGAAATGGTGCGAGTGTTGTCATTCTAGATTCTGTAATCGCAGGAACAGTAACGGAACAAAGGATCTTTGTCCTCTGGCAGCATACAGAGACAATGAAAAATATAATTAAGGAAAATAACAGGCCAGCCTGCCAATGCAGAGGTTGGATATCCATCTGCGACGCCGATGCCACTGGTTCAGATACAGACTTGCAGCGTCGGAGAGCCAGCCAGGATTGGGGGGGGGGGGAGATTAGAGTGTCTCAGTGACTGCTCTCCTCTCCTCTCCTCCAGGGTGTGGGGGGCGGGAAGAGTGACAGGCACATGACAAAGAACTCCCGGAGGCCGGGGGAATACAGCTGCCACAGCGAAGCTGTCAGGGACACGTACTGTACATCGTGCATTGCGCATTGTGACACTGCACTCCACGCCTCCCAGGGAGCCTACTGTTAACTAAAAATCGCTGCCAGTTCCATTCATGACGCCCCGCCTCTCCAGCACCCTCTGTGACACCTGGTTGGCGACTGAGCGAGTTTCTGTTGGTGTGGTCTGGTCCTGTGACCCTGTCCTGGGTGGTAAGCCCGGAAAGCACTCCCGGTAGTGTTCCTGCCAGGATCCTTTTTCAGTCACCTGTTGGGGGCCGTGCCTGTCTGACGACTCTGCTCAGAGGAGGTAAGCCTGGGTGGATCACCACTCCAGGTAATTCCCGGAGGTAGGCAAAGGTCGGGAGAGTTGGGGGCTGAGCTCTCGGAGGTCAGGCACCATATAAAGCATAGTAAATAAAAGAAAGAAAAAAAAAAAAAGAAAACCAAAAGCAATGGCTGTTTTGATGGTACTTCTCAGCAGGTCCAACGGGGACAATCGACGATGGGAGAAAGAACTGAGGAGTGTTGGGGCTGCCCACATTATATACGTGCTGACGCTGCACGTCACTGTCTGCGGCCCCCAGCCAGTAAAAAGTTTCCAAGTGGTCCTGACACTGGCAGGTTACAGTTCCAAAGTTGTGGCCTCATGGAGGAGATATCTTCGATGACAATCAACTGTTACTTCCACCGTCTTCTTTGTCCCTTGCATTTACTATTCGCTTTCTGCACCATCAAAATGTTCTACATAATTGCCTTTTAATTCCACATGTTATGTTGTTTCTACACTCTACATATAATGCATATATCCATTTTGTATGCTGCCTTTGTACTCTGTGTTATGCTCTGTACCTTTAACCTGTTGAAGAATTCACAGTCCTGATGATGGCTTGAAATTTACCATTGTTTGATGTTCAGTGTATATCAACAATTATGCACAGGAACACCAAATAATGCCCTCTGCAAACTGAACACTGGTTCGTGATTCCATAGCATGTGCCTGCGTCTGCACTGTCACTCTGTAGCGAAATTCTGGCAAGCCCTGTGCGCCCCCCCAAAAAAACACACACACATGGTTTCAGAGATGCCTAGTGAGGTGTGGGGAAAAAGTAGTAAATCACTAGAAAACCATTCTCTACACCCCTTGTTCTCTCACCCTGTCAGCAACATGCCACATGCTACAGAAATTTTCTAGAAATCTGTTTAACAGCATTAATCATTAATACGTCGGTCGGGACTGTCTTCTTCAACAGTGCTGGATTTATTACCGAAGGATTACTCTAACCAGCAGTTAAACACTGTGACCACTGTGAGTAGCAGACATACCTGAAGTTAGTCTGAGTGCGAGTGGGTGTCCGGACCTGCTTGGTCTTCGTTGACTGTTAAGACTTAGAGGAAGGTTAACGCCTTTTGGGAGCCTATGAGGAGGAGAAGTCTAGCCTGACCAACATATCTTAAAGTGGGTGCCGGTTGCCACCACTCTTCCCCAGAGGAAGTCGGGAGTGCGCACTAGCGGGTTGGTACTTGCTGAGCTTCTGGAGCCGCAGGGGTTACCTTACAGAGGTCGGGCTTGCCCCGGCGATCCAAGTGGGGCTGAGTAGGTGTGTACCCTGTTGCCCGCCTCGTGGTGGCTGCGACCTGGCTATATTTGGGCCAAAGAGGAATTCTCCATTCCGAAGTCTTTACCTCGCCAAGTTGACTGGGCTATTGTGGTCTGCTGCATATACCCTCACGAGTTCTGCTGGAAGTAATCTTCTGATTTGGTGATCATTTTTAACTGAGCTGGGAGGCAGTGAGAGGGCCTCTTTTTTGGAAGCTACTATTCTTCAATCAAGTTTTGGATTTGACTGTGAGAGGGCCATATACTTTGGATTAACTTTATGAATAGGAGGTGGTGAGAGCCCTCCTCTTCAACTACAGACTTTCTTTTAGAGCTGTGGTATTGGCTCTGCTGACATTATTGTTATTTAATCCCAGTGTGTTAATACTGATACTACTTTGGTGGACATTACTTTGAGCAACCTTTGTTACTATTACTGCTTGAACCTCGAATTTCACTTGCGTTAATTGTATTATTTTTATTTTAATTAAGGGGTTTGTGAGGGTATATTAGTTTATTATTTGATCACTTTAGTTGGGATACAGTAATTTAGCTCGGGGGGGGGTTGTTTTACCTTGGTTTTATTTATTTGTTGTACAGAGGGGTGATTAATTGGGGCAGCTACTCAGAGTGGCTAGAGATTACGTGTTGGCAGGTGGCTCTCCCAGTCAGGCGCTATTCCTCCTCTGCACTCCGGGGCCTCCGTCCTTTCAATTGCCCCCCTTTGCATGCTGACATTTATAATCATTGCCTGGCATTAGGGACAGTCAGGAGGAGGCATGGGGGAGGGGGCTTCCGGACTGCGGGGAGGGGGGTTGCTGGGCAGCCGGATTGGGGCTGTGGCAGCGAGGAGATGCCCTGGGGCAAAATGGAGACTGGATAGGGGTCCTCCTTGTCTGGTCCCCACACCTAAGGGCTCCACTTTTAGTGGGCAGCTTACTTGATCAGCCTCGGAGTCTCATCCAATCCGGGCGGTGTTATGCAATGCTAGGTCCATTAAAAACAAGACAGCATTAATTGCTGATCTTGTTGGGTCATCAGACCTGGCTTGCATCACTGAGACCTGGCTGGACGGAAATGCTGGCCCAATTCTTGAGTCAGCGGTTCCAGACGGTATCTTGGTGATACACCTCCCGAGGTTGGATCTTAGGGGCGGGGGTGTGGCCATTTGTTTTAAAATGGAACTGGGACTGACAGATGTTCCAGTGGGGGAGTTCAGATCCTTTCAACGCATCCTGGGTGCAGGTGGGGGGTGCAAAGTTCTTCTCGTCTACTGTTCACCAAGGGATGGGAAGCAATTTTTGCAGGACATCGCAGACTTCAATGTCGAGATGGTGTTGGAGTCGCCCACATTGATGGTGCTGGGCGACTTCAATGCCTGGGTCGATGATGAACTCCTGCAGTTTGGCGAAGACTTCCTCCAACTTATGGTTCTGTTGGGCTTCTCACAGGCTGATGCCTCTGCTACCCATAACTCTGGGCATTCACTGGACCTGGTCTTCTTCCTGGGAATGGAGATCTCCGACTTGGTGGTGGAGCCAGTCGGCTAGTGTGACCATTACACTATCAGGTTCAATTTCCAGGCCCCTCCCCATAGGCCTGCCCCTGTAGAGATGGTTCAGTACCACCCTTTCAGGGGAGTATCCCCAGATGGCCTGATGGCGGTACTGGACCTATCGGGACTTCCAAATGCTAGCTTGGGTCAAGACAACCTTCTGCAGGCTTATAATATGGCTGTGGTGGCGGCTCTGGACTCCATCGCTCCTGTTCGTGTTCGTCTCCTCACCCTTCACCATTGGTTCCCTTGGTTTGATAGGACCTTGAGAGAAATGAGGAGAGAGGGGCGAAGGATGGAACGTCGCTGGCAGAAATCTGGTCTTCATGCCGACAGGCACAGATTGATGACTCATTATTCAGACCATCAATCTCCAATCTCCCTTAAGAAGGCAGCATTCCTGCCCAGGGAGATTGTCATTGCAAGAAACCGACCTGCTCAGCTTTTCCGAACAGTAGATAGACTGAGCAATCCAGCCTGTCTACAAGTTTGGACAGCATTGTCAAAGGAGGAGTGTGATGCTTCTTTGTGGATAAGGTTGCCGACATCAGATCAGAGATCAGCTCAGCTAGCTCCAATGGGCGGGGCGGTGATCGGTTGGAGGCTGCAGAAAGTACAGTTACTAAGAACTTACTGTAAAAGTAGATCTTCAAGAGAGATTCCTGCAGTAAGTCATAACATACAGGACTGTGCCCCCTGGCATCAGGACCATATGGCAAACTTTTGCTAGCAATGTCTGGCAAGGACCGCCCACCCGTCACCTAACGGACGTCAGCATGACCCTATATAGTGGGCGGTCACCACGCCTGCCTTCCAGTTCTCCCGCCGGAGATCCAAAAAGGATAAGACAGGAGAAAGGCTTGGATCCTAGTTCAGAATGGTCTGTAAGAAATGCAGAGACTGGGGGAAAGAGGAAGGGAAAGTGTGACCTACTGCAGGAACCTCTCTCGAAGATCTACTGTTACGGTAAGCTCTTATGTTACTGTGCTATCTTACTTCGAGAGGATTCCTGCAGTATGTCATAACATATACGACTGAATCCCAAGCAGTCACTCTCAGAGAGACTAACAGAAGCAGGGAAGGAGGAAAGTCTGAAAACAACCAGAACAGGCCTAGGACAGCAGGCCCTGCAAAACAGCGAGGCCAAAACCAGCCCTACACCTAGAAGCAATGTCCAGACTGTAATGCTTCGTGAAGGTATGGACAGAACTTCGGGTTGCTGCCGCACAAATCTCTGCTACAGAAACGTTTCTTAGGAAAGCTGCAGAAGCAGCCATACCCTTGACAGAGTGACCTCTGACCGCTCCCAGAAGAGGTTTGTTGCAGGGTTCGACAAATCCTATTGCCCGACGTCCCGGGCTACCAGATACAGTGCAGGGACAAGCACTTTCTGTTGTGCCACCTGTCCACGGGCTAGCACTGATTTAAAAATCTTTGCTGCAGTTCTACCTTCCACCAGTAGGGTGCTCACTGCTTCGGCTGTGCACCTACTGGTCGGGAACGAGCGGTGAGTGTATGAGCTTGCCTCAGCCTATGGAAACCCTACGGAGTGGCATCAGAGGCCAGCCTTGAGCAGCGTCTCGTCGGAGGAAACGGAGGAGGAGCAAGCTGTCAGACTGGCAGGTGGGGCCAAATGAGGAAGACAATCTTGAACTGTAAGTGATACAAAGAATGCCCATTGGCGCGGTGGTGATTTGGCGCATAGTGGAGACGAGTGTAAAGACGCGGCATTCGTTAGAGCCCCTCATTCACTGTCTGTTGGAGGATACTAGAGGATACACAATTAAACAGTCCGTTGTTGTGGATATCGGGAGTGGGGATCATGAAGCGACCTTTCTTTGTGTGTGGAGTGGACTTGACTACTCGGAAAACAAATTTAAAACTGAATTAAGGATAGAGGGTTGGTGAGAGGAAGAGCGGGAGGAGGAAGGCAGGAGCTAGGAGGACCAGGAGTGGCAACGGCTGAGCACTGTTGACTGCACACAAGTGCATTAGTGCAGCAGACAAGCAAGCCATGCCAGTTTTGCCAAAATTAATGAAGAAGAGACTAATCTGAGTAAATAAGGAGGTGCAGGCAGGGTAAATAAAATATTGAGAAGGGTTAGGTTGGGCATAACAGGGTGAAAGCAAACCAAGGCGCTTATAAAATAAATTAAGTAGGCAGTATAGTGCAGTGGTCTAAGGCTCTGAGCTGCAAATCTGGTGACATCCAGCAGACCAGACCTGGGTTTGAATCCCACAGCTTCCACTTGCATACTGCCTGAGCAAGTCACTTAACCTCCTTGTGCTCCCAGGTCACTTAGCTTAGTGTGCTATACCTGGTTAAACAACTAAAAAATAATTTAAACAAGGAGAAAGAAACAAAACAGAAACTTGGGGGGACTGTCTGGTACTGTCTGCCGTCTGTGACAACTGAGAACTAGCAGATAAAGTGTCACTGACTACAGAAAATAAAAGGAAGAAAGCAAGGGCAGGGGACTACTGCTGTGGCGGGGAGCTTTGTGTTGCCCAGTGCCCACCAGTAAAACAGCAGTTTATTTGACTACTAGCTGCATAGACAAAGAAAAATAAAATAATAAAAAGAAAGCAAAAAAAAGAAAGAAAATAAGGGAAGAGGCTGGTGGGTTGTTGGGAGAGGAGAGCGCAGATATAGAGATTGTGTGTAAAGGAGTGAAGGAGGAGCTTGGAGAGAGGAGGGGCGAAGGAAAGGACTGACTTGAGAAAGTTAGTAAAAAAAAAAAAAGATAGTATAGTAAGAAATAAGCCTATAACTCAAACTGTGTGTGGTGTGGGGCTATGCAATGGGCTTGGTTGGGCTGTTGGGAGAGATTTTGTGAAAAGGAGTGAAGGACCCAGTGTCCTGCAGCCAGTTGGTTGGCTTTTGGCTTGAAGTACCCAAGAAACAAAAAGAGAAATATAGTAAAAAAATATATATAATACAAGTGTAATTAATAGTAAAATAAGGGAGCCTAACTGGGGGGTGGGCTTGGCTGTGCTGGGAGAGAGGAGCGGAGTGACTGTGTGGAGTGTTCTGCAGCCAGCTGCCTGACTTGTTACAGGACAAGACAACTTGCAGTGTATAGAAAGAAAAACCCAACCCATGAGCCCACCAGTGAAAAAAGGACACACAGACACCAGTGTTTAAAATAAGTTTATTATTATTGGTTCCATTAGTCTTTAAAAAAAGTGACCACCAAATTTATATGGACAATATGCAGACGAACAAAGCCAAACAACAAAGTCTCTTGTCTCTCTGGTCAGCAGCAGCACCATCTTTACGAGACAAACACAGTCTGGTACTACTTCCACAGATAAAAGTCATGAAACTGAATCTGCATCTGTGGTTCTGGATATAATTGCTGACCAGGTACTTGATGTAAACAGAGAAGCCCTAGTAGCCTTATCTCAAAAAGCCCCTGTGTCACTTGCTAAGAAACGTAGTTTACTGCTTGATAATGAGGTGGCAGTTGGGAGTAGTAAAGACAAGAAATATGACCAAGAGAAAAGGGCCAGACTATTTCAGTGTCATTGGCTGTCCACTTATAAATGGTTGAGATACGATGATAAAAAGGGGCTTATGTACTGCACACTATGTGAAAGGTATCCCAGTATTGCAACTCCAGCATTTTCAAAAAAAACAAATGTCTTTGCCACAGGCTCTAACAACTTTCGCATTGAGTCACTACGTGCACATGAAAAATCCAATCCACATGTGCTATGCCAGAATCAACATATTCTGGAAAGTGGCCAACGAGCAGTATGTTGTGAGATTAGTGAGTCACCACTTTACCAAGCCTTTGCACAGTTGGAAGAGGCCACAAAGCAAAGATGAGACGCCTGTTTAACACAGCTGCATTCCATAGCCAAAATCTTCGCCTTCTCAGACATGGAGTGGCTCTGTGAATTACAGGAAAAAAATGGCATTAAGCTAGGTTCTAATTATACTAACGATAAGCGAGCCAGGGACTTTTGCAGTGCTATTTCAGCAGTGATATCCAGAACCCAGATGCAGACTCTTGCTAATGTTAAGTATGTGACAGTTCTTGCTGGACGGCAGTACTGATTACAGTATAACTGAGTGGAAAATGTTTTCTTAAGGTTTGTTGAACCTAATTCAAAACAGGTGCATACATTGCTTATCCAAGCTGTGCCACTGGAACATGCACATGCAGAAGGTGTATTCATGCAATATCAACTGCATTGAGTCAGTAAATCTTCCTCTCAGTAATCTACAAAATGTTAACAATCAGGACCGCTTCTTATTTCAGCAAATTTTGATGGGGCCAGTGTCATGATGGGCGAAGAGGAGGAACCATAGCAAAGTTGGGAACACTGCCGTCCTGAAATAATTATGCATGCACTCACGCTGCCCATAAGCTAGAGCTGGCAGTTCTCGATGTGTTAAAAAATCCATTTGTATCAAAGCTGGAAAGTACCTCAAGGGAATATTTAAATTTTATCACTATAGTCCCAAAAATGAGAGAGCTCCAAGAAATTGCTAACGTGATGGATACTGATCTGGCGACTTTACTGCAATTAAACAAGTGAGATGGCTTGCCAGTAGGTCACGCTCGGTACATGCAGTTCAGGTTAACCTACCCACTGTTGTACAACACCTACATGCATCTTTGACTGCTGGTGGTGGTGAAAGTTCAAAACAAAGAGCCTCTTAAAAGAAACACAGAGTGTGCAGTTTGTAAAGCTATCCATATACTGCAAGATTTCTGCCAATACTAAAAACCTGTCACTGCAGTTTCAACGAGATGACATAGTAATACTGGAAGTTCCACAGCTTGTTGAGACCTGCCTACTCCAGCTTATGGAACTGAAAACCATGCTAGGCAATACATGGCAGCTTTCCTCAGCCATTACAAACCAGAACAGAAATGTATGGAATATGTTGTGACAAAGAGAGGAGGGAGGAGAAGACTGTTCATTTCCCATTCAGAGGCAACTGCCCAGAAATCAATTTGTGACAGATGGACAACTGCAGACTTTAATAGATGCAGCAATAATGTATATTGACAACAGATTTAAAAATTTCTCAGACGCGTTCTCAAATGGTTCAACTGCTTAGATTTTAAGCAGTTTGATCTGCCAAGAGACCAACTAGCTGTGTTTGGGACCTCTGAACTTGCAAACCTGGCAGAATATTTTCACTTTTTCGGAGAGCAGCAGGAACATATAAAGTCAGAGTATGCTGCATTTAAAACAATATTGAAATCTGCCATTGAAAACCCTATTTGCAGGTATGTACCAGATTACTAAAAGAAAAACACCCCAGATTATACACATTCTTGACTTAGTTGAAATACTCATGGCAATGAGTGTATCGACTGCAAAATGTGAGAGAGTTTTTCTGTTCAGAACCTAATCAAACAAAAATCAGGACAAGGCTGGCTGATGATTCACTACAGTCTCTCCTGCAGATAGCAGTAGAAGGTCCTGAACTGCATGACTTTGATCCGGATCCAGCAATTAACCACTGGCTGCTCTCTGGTCCAGGCACTCGACATGTTCGTGGGCATGCTGTTACTGCTGATACATTATCTTCTGGTTTAGCTGCTTCTGCTGATGATGATCTTCTTGATGCTAGTACTCCTGCTCCCAGTGCCCCATCATCTTCTTCCTGGCCTAGCCCTTAATCACCATTTCATGTTCTTTTCAACCAACGGCCTAACTGGTTTTGGCTTGTCCTTAACTAATTCTGTGTCATTTCTCCAATCTCTTCTAATACAGACTTCTGCCTGGGGTGTCTTAGTGTCCGGCCTGTACTACCCTGGCCTGTATTAACAAAAAAATATATGAAAATATTGTTTTTCCTGATTTATGAAGTTCTTCTACATCTCTCCATCCATCCTATGAAATAATAGTACAACATATAAGCCCTGCCACACAGCCACACCATTTAACTTATTTCTGTTAAGTCGGTTTAATATTTCAATTGAAATGTACTGGACTACCACTCGGAACTCGAGGACTACCATTTTTGTCAAGGCCACTTGTCCTGGACTAGCATGAGATTTTAAAATTTGTCGATCCCTGGTTTGTTGTACTTCTGGTAACAGAAACGGATGCAGTTAGCCTGCCATTTGGAGAGGCACTGCTTAGAAACTGCCGACCTCAAGGATTTGAGGGCAAAGGAAACAAAAAGCTGATCTGACTTGCATGTGTCCTTGGTCCTGTGGACACAACGACGCAAAGCCCTATGTACACCCAGTGAACGAAGGAGAGACTCACTCCTATTCGTGTGAACGGTGTAGCATACAGGAAGTTCAACAGTTTAGTTTAAGGTGAACTCAGAGACCACCTTGGGAAGAAACTTAGCATCTGTACGCAGGACCGCCCGATCTCGGTGAAAAATAGCAACCAAAAGAGCGCTTTCCAGGACAGGTAGCACATATCACAGCTTATAGCCGGTTAAAAAGGAGGGAGTGTAAGGTTTTCTAAAATAAAATTCAGATCCCAAGGTGGGGTGGGGTTGCGGATGGGGGTTTCAAATGGAGGATTCCTTTCAGAAGGGTTTTGGAGACCTCCAATTGAGCCACAGTTTTCCCATCCACTAGGATGTGGTAAGCCGAAATAGCCGACAAGTGGACTATGAGGGAGGAATAGCTTAAACCAGAGTCAGGTGCAACAGGTAATCTATGACCTGTGGTACCGAGCATGTGAAGGGGTCGCAACCCTTAGCTGCCACCCAGATGGAAAATCGTTTCCATTTCATCGCATAGGTGGACCTGGTGGAGGGCTTCCGAGCTTTCACCAGGACCTGAACGACCCTCTGGGAGACTCGAAACGTAACACAATTACATCTGAAGGAGCCATGCATGGACATGTAGGGTCCTGAAACCTGGATGCACTAGTCTGCACTGATCCTGCGTCAACAGATTGCATTGAAGAGGGAGGGGAACTGGGGGTTCCACAGCCAGCTGCTGCAGGAGTAGGAATGAGATCTGCCTCGGCCGGAGTGGAGCTTTAAAAATCATCCAAGCCCCCTCTGCCTGAAATTTCAGAAGGACACGCTGTAGAATGGGAAAGGGAGGGAAGGCGTACAAGTACTTCCCTGTCCAGCAGAGAGACAACACGTCTTGCCAGACAGCAACAGGCTCTGGAACAAGTGAGCAAAAACTAGATAGTTTTGCTTTGAATGGGGAGGCAAAGAGGTCTACTTCTGGTCATCCCCATCAAAGGAATAGTAGCTCTGCCATGTCCTGATGCAGTTCCCATTCGTGAGCTTGTGTCGAGGTTTGACTGAGGCTGTACGCCAGGACACTGTGAATGCTTGGGACGTGCACAGCCGTGAGAAAAAGATCATGTTGGACGGCCCAGGACTACACCCACATCCCCTCCCTGCACAGGGGGTACAATCGGGTGCCTCCCTGCTTATTGATGTACCAGACCACCAACATATTGTCTGTCTGTACCAGCAGTATTCCCACAGATAGGAAGGGCTGAAAAGCCTGAAGGGCATAAAGAACCACCTTCATCTCCAGGATGTTTATATGGAGAGATGCTTCAAGCTGGGACCATGTCCCTTGTGTCTGATGATCCTTCAGGTGGGCCCCCCAAACCCAGACCAAAGGCGTCTGTGGTGAGGGTCCAGGAGGGAAGGGGTACCCTGAAAGGTAACCCCCAACCAAAACAGATTGTGAGGATCCTGCCACCATAAGAGGTCTTTCTTGAGTGCGCTGGACACCAGAACCGGATGATCCAGGTCATCCGAGAGTTTATCCCATTGGACTCGTAAGGTCCACTGGGTGACCCTCATGTGTAATCTGGCCAAGAAGACCATAGAAATGGTCGCTGCCATTAGGCCAAGAACACCCTGGCAGGAATATGCTTGGAGGAGAGTAGTAGACTGACTTGCTCCCGCAGAGTATGTGCTCTGTTCGGGGGCAAGAAGGCTTTGCATTGACCGTGTCCAAGACCACCCCAATGAACTGAAGTCATTGGGAGGGGGGTCAGGAACAACTTGGGAAAGTTGACTGTGATCCCCAATCTGGAGAAAAGATCCAGTGTGAAGGAGAGTGACTCCTCCAGGCTGTCTCTGGATGGGCCGCTAAGAGCCAATCGTCCAAGTAAGGGAACACTGCAATGCCCCAACGGCAAAGCGCCACTGCCACCACCGCTAGGCACTTGGTGAAAACCCCGGGTAGTTAACAAAGTCCAAAGGGGAGAGCTTTGAATTGGAAATGCTTCCCCAGGAAAAGAAAATGTAGGAACTGGCAGTGGCCGGGGAACATTGGGATGTGCAAGTAGGCGTCATGCATGTCTAATGCACAAAGCCAACGGTCTTGCTGTAGTAGGGGCAGAAGACCCTGCACAATCAGCATGCGGAACCTTATGTAATCTATAAAAAGATTCATCTGGCTGAGGTCTCCCGTCTTTTTCGGGACCAGGAAGAAATGGGAGTAGGAAGCAGAGGGACGGGGGGAGGGGAGAGGTCCCCGGCTGCCCTCTGTTTTGGAGACAGGAAGGGAGGAGACAGTTGGCCCCTGTGCTCTCTTTTTGTTTCGACGCCTGGAGAAGGGTTGCTTGTTCTGTCTCTTCTGCTGGCGCTGAAGGGCCTGCCTTTTCTGGTTGCCCGATCTATACACAGATTTCACGGATCTCAGGGCCTATGATGAGATCTTTGGTATCCCCCCTAATAGGACCGACCGTCAAAAGGGGGCATCCTGGATGGCTGCCTGAACATCTGCGGAAAGTCCAGAGATATGCAGCCGGACATGCCATCTTAAACTAACTGCTGTGGCGGAGGAACGAGCCACTGCATCCCCTGAATCATATGTGGCCCTGAGCGTGTGTCGACAAGAATTTTAGACAGGCGCACATCCTTGACTAATTCCGCCTTGAGCTCAGAGTCCTCGATAGACTGGATGCAGGCGTCAAGTTTTGCCATAGTGGCCTTTTGAAAAGAGGTCATGTGTGCAACGTAGTTAAGTGAATGAAGCACACAAGTAGAGGAGGTGAAAAAACCTTCTTCCCAAATTGGTCAAGCTGCCTGGATTCCTTGTCTGGGGAGAGGTGCTCATGTGTTTTGGTTTTACCAAATGGTCATGAGCTGCCGCTATGCCTCTGGATGTGAATCCAAGAAGGAAATGCCCTCAGGCATGTGGCTGATCCAGTCTGTCTTCTTAGGGACAGCTGGGATAGAATGTGGCAACTGCCAAATGGTAGTGGTAAGGTCTTCATGAGGGGCTGTCCAAGGAGGAAGAGGAATGGGGGATACCTCTTCCAATTCTAGATGTTCGGCTAGACATTTTCGTTTGGGGCTTTGGGAGTAGCTTGGTAAAGGAAAGGTACTCAGGAAGTGATCTGGGCGACTCCTTGCCCTTGGCTGCAGTGGCTCCAGACTGCTCCCCACATGAGGCACCAGAGGGATCTTCCTCAGAATCAGAAGGTTCCTCCCCTTCGAGGGTTCCTATTTCAGGTAGGGTGACCTGTTCAGTGGCACCTCCAGAAATGTACACCGTAGTGGACCGAATACAGCTGACCGGTGAAACTGAGCGGGGGAGGGGTGCGAAACCACTGGGGCCGGCAGTCTTCTCTCCAGATCAGACACCAGCTGTGATCTTCTAGGATAGTAGGCCTGGAAAAAAGGAGTCATCATTGGGTCTGACGAAGGATAGGCCGGCGTCTGAAACCTCGGATAAGAGCGATAGCCTGGCGGGTGAACCTGATCCGCCAGAGGTCTGGATGGACCTGGAAAATTATCTGGCATTGGGACAGCTGATGTTAGGGGTTCTGGCGCCGGGCCCGGCGTTAGGTTAGCTTGTGTCAGGGGCAAACGTAAGGGCCCTGACAGCTGATGTAAGTTATCTGGCGGAGCCCCCTGTGATGGATTGGGGACGTCCAACAGAAGGAACTTTGACAGCGGAGTCAAGGTTGGACCCATTGAACCAGAGATAGTTCCCGGAGCAGGTGTAAGAGCCGGGTCTGGTGTCAATGTCCCTGGGTATCAGAGTGAGTGACCAGGGGTACAACCACTGTAGTGGGTGAGGGGAAGACCACTTACATGGGACCCTCTTCTTCCTTCGTCCTAGTTGCAATGTCTGGGTTCGGAGGTTCCACCGGGGGAGGCGGAGAGGAAGGCTCCTCACCGGGGGCCTGGAAGGAGGGCTAGCCGAGAGATCAGCAGCTCCGACCGGCGCTGGTGAAGCAGCCAGCCCCTGACAGATGAACTACATCCAGGTGGTCGTCAGAAGCCCTGACAATCGACTTATCGGACGGAAGAGGGTCTGGATGGACGAGGGGGGCACCCTTGACCAACTTATCAGCAGGCGTCGTGCGGGTTCTCGCCTGGCGGGAATCCATCTTAGCGACTACTGGGCATGCTCCAGAAAAAACGGAGTCCGACTGACTGGCAAGAACTGGGCGTTCACCGGAGGAGCCGGTGGACAACTTACCAGTAGAAGACGACTGAGTAAAGCCCGTTTTAAGGGGCTGGAAAGAAGCAGAGGTACCGGTAGCGGCCTGGACAACCACAAGAGCAGGTGGTGGAGGAACGACCTTGCTCGTAGAAGCCTTGCTGGAGGAAACCAGGTCCTGGTCTTCCAAACGCTCCCATTCTCTATGCTTCTCTTTAACATTTTACTTCTTTTTTGACTCCAAGGAAGGCGAAGAAGCGGAGTCCCTCAGTTTCTGCATCTCTTTTCCCAGGGTGGCCATTCTGAGCTTGAGAAGATGGGCCTCCAAGGCTTGCTGTCTATGTTTGCGTGTGGTCTGACTGAAGGGCTTGCAATCGGGGCAGGCCGCAGTATTGTGGTTTGGGCCTAGGCAAAAAGGGCAGCGCCAGTGGCCGTCTTTGTGAGGGATCTGTGCGACACACTTCTCACACTCCTTCTTGCCCTTTGAAGTTGAAGGTGAAGCAGACATAAAAGAAGCGAAAAAATGACTAGAAATCCAGAAAATAATGAATAAAACTTGACAAAATGGCGATCGACTGGAGCAACGTTCACTGCAGAGGTCCTTGCACAGGTTGACAGCAGGAAAGAACTGGAAGGCTGGCGCGAGGACCGCAAGCTATATAGGGTCACGCTGACGTCTGTCACACGACATCGGGTGGGTGGTCCCCCGCCAGACATTGCTAGCAAAAGTTTGCTGTGTGGCCCTGACGCCAGAGAGCGCAGTCTTAAATGTTATGACTTATTGCAGGAACCCTCTCGAAGTAAGATCCACAGTTCTGTTGGTCAGCTTTCACCCAGCCGACGATCGTCGATGTCATAGGGATCATCCAGGGTATGCAGTCAACTTACTGTAGTTTGGACCCGGGCCCAACTCGCCTCCTTGTGGGGTGTGTTGAGATCATCGGCCTGGTCCTGGCTGAGATAGTCCAGAGGGCGCTTGAGATGGGTGAGTTTCCAGATTCCCTGAAGTAGGCGGTAGTTACACCCCCTCCTTAAGAAATCTTCTCTTGATCTGGACTGTCTCGCCAACTACAGACCTGTCTCTAACCTGCCCTCTGTAGGCAAGGTTATTGAGAAGGTGGTCGCGCTGCAGCTGGGCAATCATTTTACCATCCATGATATCTACGATCCTCTCCAGTTGGGATTTAGGAAGAGGCACTGCACCGAGACCACCCTGGTTCGGGAGCTTAAGGATCTCCCGATAGTGAGAGATTGGAGGACTCGTTCCATCTTAGTCCTCCTTGATCTCTCTGCAGCATTCGACACTGTGGATCAGGGTATGAAATTCGTGAAAAAAAGTACATGCCCACTTAGGCATGTGATAAGAAAATGTACATGCCCAAGAAACTATTTACATGCCGCCACTTAGTTTACGTTATTTTAAATGTCATCTTCACCGGACCAAGCACTTTCATTTTCATCACATTCACTAGTGCTGGCAGAACTGTGACTGTGTTCTGGAGCCATAAGCTTTGGTAGTGGGCCTTCTTTTGCCATTTTTCCACCATAGTGATATGGCACCTTCAGGGTTATATTCACTGAGCTGGGGAGGTCCATTGAGAGATACAGACATGAGGTCGTGAAGGGTGTCCAGACGTAATCCAACATTCCAATCATTTTTTATTCTTCCCATTAGAGAGAAACCTCATTCTGCAGCAGCAATGTGAACAGGAATCAGGAGAATAATCTTGACAACAGCCAGCACATTTCGAAATTGCTGATCCTGTATATCCACAAGAATCACTTTCTGCCACAATTTCAGAGACTTACAATTTTCAACAGACAGCAAGTGGAGTACATGCTTTTTTAAGTCTAGCCACTCCAGCAGTACCAAAGCTACATCAACTCCTCTTGACTCCAGGACCACTTTAGAGTGATCAACAATTGTGTGAATTGCCTGATCTCCATATGTTTCAAGTGCCTCTGTGGATGTCGGCCAGGACTGAAAATTTAAAGTTCTTGCAGCTAGTAGCACTTTATTGGTCGTGAAAGACTGAAAGCGAGATGCAATGTGCTGTGATGTTTTCTGAAGAATTTTCTTAATCTCTGAAATTGTGGCTTGTACAACGTCTGACAGAGAACTGGATCTGTGTCTGCTAGCTTCATTAGTTAAGTCAGCACTGTTGTAGTGAGTTAGATTCTCATTTACAAACATAAGTGTTATGCGGTGAAGAGTTTCGTCACTCGAAAGACCATTAAGTTTCTGAATTGAGCTTTCTACTCTGCTGTGAGCTTTTTCAACAGTGGCATCCTCTTGCTGAAAGCATAGACTAAGAGCAGAAAAATAACCAAAAAAACACTTTCAGAAAGTTCATATACATGACACATTTTAAAGTCTTAAGCACTTTAAGTATTCCCAGTGCTTTTTGGCCATAATCTTGCTTGTTTGTCAGTGAGACATGTTCAAAGTGAGGCACTAATGCAGCCCAGTTCCTTTCAAGGGCAGAAATTGCCCGTTCTCTGTGTGCAAACCACCTAGTGCCACCATTGTTAACTGGTTTGACCACATTAACATTTAAAAGGGATCCTGTTTCCTGTAGGCCTTTCCAACTTTTGGGTGACCTATGGTAAAATGAGTAAATGTTCAGCAGAAGTTGCTCTACCGACCTGTAAAAGGAACAGTCTTTGAAAGAATCCTTTACAGCAAGCTCTAAACGATGTGCACAGCAGTGTATGTCAATGAGGTGTGGACAGCACTCTTGTTTTATTCGAGTAAGGACACCCGAAGTGGATCCTAACACGACAGCAGCACCATCTGAAGCTGCACTGATCAGCTTTTGTTTCCAACCACCATCCTTTAGACCACCTTCACTCTCTAATGCATCAATGACGACATTTAAAATGCTTTCAGCATCAGGAACACTAAATGGTTTCAGTGCAAGAAACCTTGTAACTGGCAGGCCATTGTCAAAAACACGCTCGTAAATGCCCTCCTCCTCTGTCACACTTTTATCTGTGCATGAATCTAGAAGAAAACAGAAGTAATCATTGTCTTCTAAAAGACGAGCAATAGTGTTTTGAATAGCTTGAGCAATGTAGTGAATAAAGACACGACACTGCTTGTCACTGCTGTAACTTTGTCCCATTACATCATCTCCATGATTTCTTTTTCGCAAATCTATTAGCCCAGGAAAATCCCTGAAAGGCCTTTCAGTCCTAGCAACGTAATATGCAGTACAGAACAGTTTAGTAATTTGGTCCATTTCTTTTTGTTCCATTAATTGTATGGACTTCTCTATTGGTCTTTCTCCAACTTTTGTTTTGTTTGCTATGTATGCCCTCTCAGCATTTTTGTGCGCTATGCACACTTCATGTGCTGAGATAATGTGTACACTATAAGTACTGCATTCAGTTCTAAAATTATTTTTGCTCTGACTTTTATCATAATTCTGACACCATGTACAGAACATGGCACATTTATATGTGTCGTAGGTAAGCCACTGCCTGCCCTTTTTCCATGATTCTTGAAATGTTTTAACTTTTTGGGGCTTAACTGGGGGGTTTCAGTACAAGAAGCAGCAATGGAGGAAACTTCAGTGGTCACAAGAGTTTGACTGTCTGGGCAAGGAGATGGCGGCACTATGGTACTGCTAGTACTTGGTGTTGGGGAATCCTCAGCTCCCACAGTCTCATCAGAACACTTTCTCTTAAATCCAAATTTAAAAAGACTCATGGTGTCTGCCTGACTGCTCGTGACTATTGGATTTTGAATTCTGATTGTGTGCACACTAGTGTCATTCACTCAGTATATAATAAACACACTGTGCAATAAGGAAAATGTGCGTGCCTTTTTCAGTAATAAACTGAACAAGAAAACTGTGTGTTTGATTATTTTTTATAACAGTAGTGTACGTAGTATTCAGATTTTAGAAAGTCCATGCCACAAAACGTGACAGATTTTTTTATAACAATATTTATTTTATTTTATTTTTATTTAGTTTTGGTTGACCAGGTTAAGTGCACTAGACAAATCCTGCCTATTTTCAGGCACGACCCGGGGGAGGGGGACACAGATGAATGCCACCTGACCTTGAACCAGATGAAGCTGTTGGTGGTACTTTTCATTAATGGAGGAAATTTTGCCATTGCACCGGAGAAATTCCCCTGCTCTTTTCAAGAAGTGCCATGGGATCTTTAACATTCACCTGAACTACCACTAGAACAGGCAGATGGGACCTCGGTTTAACGTCTCATCCAAAAGACTGCACCTCAGGAATGCAGCACCCCCCTCATGTTGCACTACAGTGTCAGTATTGGGATATTAACCCAAGTGCTTGGTGTGGGGATAGAACCCACAGCCTACTGATCTCCTGGCCTCAGAGGCGAGTGTGCTGCCTGCTGAGCCATTGACACTGCTAGTTTAGATTTTAGATAGTCCAAAAGAAAAAATTACTCACCATAGTATTGTTGTTTCTTCTAATGGAGTCTTGCTGTATTCAGACATAATGCAGTTAGCCCCAGCACTTGAACTGCCCCGGAGAGGAAAGAGTTAACTCCATGCAGAAGCATGGAACGTTGAGCTCGAGCTCGGTTTTCAAACCTCTGTCTGTGGTACTTACCAGTGCAACAGTCAGATTCTTATGAGCAACTAACTAACTTAAACACTAAAATGTGGAAATTGTTTGAACACATAGCCAAAAGACAAAATACTTTTTGGGGTCCAAAAAAGACTCAAGTCGAGAACCCAAGAAGAAATAAGGTAGTGACAATTCAAACTATGCAACACAAGAAGGAAAAACATAACAGTTACCCCACCAAGAGGGAGGGTACAAGTTACACCCGAGGTGCAACACTGTGCCTGCCAACCCACTTCCCAAAAACAGGTTCTGAGAGGGAGGCGGAGGTTCTGAATACAGCAAGACTCCATTAGAAGAAACAATATTACTATGGTGAGTAATTTGTTCTTCAAACAACATGAAGTCTTGCTGTATTCAGACATAATGCTGACCACCAAGCAGTTCCCTATGGAGGAGGGAATGCAGAACCTACTTTGGAAACAAGCTCTGCAGTACTGCTGTGCCAAATCTAGCATCACTCCTAGCCTGGATATCCAGAGAGTAATGCTTGGTGAATGTATGTACCGTTTTCCAGGTGGCTGCTTTACAGATCTCTAACAAGGGTATATCTCTGGCCGCAGCTAGAGTAGCAGCTGTACCCCTAGTCGAATGAGCCCTCAGGCCTGAAGGGGGTGTTCTACTCAATTTGTCATAGCAAAAGTGTATACAGGAAACAATCCACCTCGCAATAGTTCTCTTAGTGGTAGGCTTACCTTTCCCCACATCACCATAAGTGAGTAACAATTGAAGACAGTCACTTCTGTGTGCCTTAGTACGCTCTATGTAGTAGCTAAGTGCCCTTTTAACATCCAAACTGTGTAATCTTCTTTCCCCTGGGGAAGAATGGTCAGTGAAAAATACAGGAAGAGACATAGACTGGTTTAGGTGAAAATCCGATACCACTTTAGGCAAGAACCTCCTATTAGTTCTTAGGACCACTTTATCCCTATGGAAGGATATGAAGTCAGGTTCAACTGACAGGGCCTGTAATTCGCTAAGCCGCCTGGCAGAAGTAATAGCTACCAGGAACATAGTTTTCCAGGTCAAGTACTTCAATTCAGCCGAAGCCATAAGCTGAGCAATGCAGACATTAAGATCCCAAGGCAGAGTAGGTTCCCTAAAGGGAGGCTTAATGTGAACCAGGCCTTGGAAAAACTTCCTGAAAACAGGATGAGATGCCAGGGAAGAGCCCTCCCCTGCTGAAAGGAATGCAGAGACAGCTGCTAGATGAACCTTCAGAGTGGCAGGCCTAAGGCCTAGACTATTAAAATGAGCTAGATAATCTAAGGTTGTGGAAATGCCTGCAGAATCAGGCACAATACCTTTCTGAGAGCACCAAATACTGAACCTCTTCCATTTGGAATTGCAAGTTTTTCTAGTGGAAGGTTTCCTGGAGACCTTCAGAATATCCAGAACTCCCTGAGAGAGATGTAGAGCTGCATATTCTAACTCTTCAACAGCCAGGCCTTGAGGTTGAGAGACTGAAGATTGGGGTACCAGATCCACCCCTGAGAGGAGGAGAGAAGATTGTATCTGCTGGGAAGAGACAGGGGACACGAGACAGCCAAGGACAGCAGCAGAGGATGCCACGGTTGTCTGGCCCAATCTGGAGCCACCAGTATCACCGTGCAGGGTTGAGTTCTTATCTTGATCAAAATTCTGAACAAGAGAGGGAAAGGAGGGAAGGCATAGAGAAACATGCCCTTCCAGTTCAGAATGAGGTTATCCTGGGGAACTGTCCCCAGGACTGGAGGTCTGCAGCAAAACAGAGGAAGTTGATGATTGTCTGGTGCTGCAAATAGATCTATTTCTGGAATGCCCCACTTGGAGAAAATGATCCTCAGAATGTGAGGATTCAAGGACCATTCGTGATGCCCCTGTGAAATCCTGCTCAGGGCATCTGCCAGCACACATTGTCCTTCCCTGGAAGATGAACTGCTACCAGGGAAGTCTGAAGGGAATAGGCCAGAGACCAAATCTTCATGGCCTCTGTGCACAAGGCCGTGGACCAAGTGCCTCCCTGCTTGTTGATGTACCACACTGTGGTAGTGTTGTCTGTCCAGACTTGGACCACTTTGCCTATGACTGAATCCAAAAAGGTCTGAGGGGCTAGAAAAACTGCCCTGAGTTCCAGGAGGTTGATATGAAGAAGAGACTCCTGCGGGGACCAGATCTCCTGAGCTGTTAGGGCTCCCAGGTGGGCTCCCCAGCCTAGGGAGAGAAGCATCTGTAGTCAGTACTACTGATGGAAGTTGAAGGAGAAATGGAAACCCTTGTCTGAGGTTGTCCTGGTCCAGCCTCCATTGGAAAGCCTGGACCAGAGTTCGGGTCACTGGAATCAGTTTGGTGAGAGAATCTGTTCTCTGTGACCAAAAGGACCTTAGATGGAACTGAATGTCCCGCATCTGAAATCTGGCTCCCTGAACCACTGCAGTGGGGGCTGCCATGTTGCCCAGGAGTTGGAGGAACTGTCTCACTGGAAGAGAAACCTGAGGTCGAAAGGAGGAAGCAAGGTCTACTAAGGCCTTCACCCTTGCCAGAGGAAGGAAAGCTTTTGCTTGAGCAGTATCCAATTCCACCCCTATGAAGGTGAGAAGCTGTACTGGTTCGAGGACAGATTTTGGCAGATTGAAAAGAAATCCCAGGGAACTGAGCAAGTCCTGAGTGGTTTGCAGAGCTGACCTGACCTGGTCTGAAGACTGCCCTACTAGGAGCCAGTCATCCAGATATGGAAAAATGGTGATATCGTGTCTTCTGAGGTAAGCCACCACTACTGCAAGGCACTTTGTGAACACCCTTGGAGCTGATGTTAGGCCAAAAGGCATGGCCTTGAACTGATAATGGCCTGAAGGCAACTTGAACCTGATGTATTTTCTGTGGGAGCACCTTATAGGGATATGGAAGTAGGCATCCTTGAGGTCCAGTGATGCTAGCCAATCTCCTGGCCTTAAAGAGGGAAGGATTATTCCCAGAGTTACCATTTTGAATTTGGGTTTTGAAATGTGTTTGTTCAAATACCTTAGATCCAGTATGGGTCTCCAGTCCCCTGTTTTCTTTGGGATGAGGAAGTACCTGGAGTATAGGCCTTTTACCCTGTGTTGAGTAGGAACCCTCTCTATGGCTCTTACAGCCAGGAGAGAGGAAACCTCTGCCTCTAGGACAAAGGTTTTTTTTTTTTTTGTATTATCTATCTTTCCGCCCCCGTGCTCGCCGGTCCTCCACTCCTTCAGGCTCTGACAAGTTCCCCCCAGACCTCTCCTGTCCTTGCCCGGCACTCCTCTAGTCCCCAGATCGCAGCCGACCCCTGGGATATCCCGGTGTATCCCTTCACCAGGCGGGTCCCTCTCCTCCAAGGGGGAAGGCACCAGGGGGAGGGTAGCCCCAGCACATCCTTCTAGAGCCCGGGGTGCTGCTGGGGAACAGGAAGCACTGGGAAGGCGCTGGAGGCCCTTCAGGACAGAGAGCCGTCATCCGGAGGGCCAGCGAGCGATTTTCCTGGCTTTCTGTTGAAGGCAGTGTAATGACGTCATGGCATACGCCGACGTCCGCTCCTCCCCCAGTTAGTATTGGGCCGTGCGTCCTGAGATACTCCCAGCCTCCGCTAGGAGCAAGCAGGCGCTGGACCAGTCCCCCACCCTCCCCCCGGAGAAGAGCTGTCCCTGGGACGCTCAATCCTTCTCTCCCCTCGGTCCTCCAGTGACCCGGGCTCATTCCTGAACCCGGTCGCTGGTGTCGCAAGCGGAAATCCAACCACTGCGCCGGCGGGCCGGCCTAGGACAAGGGTTTCTGAAACTGAAACAAGTGGAAACGACTTGGCCCTCCTTTTTGGGCACCTTTTGAAGCTGAGGGCTAGTCCCTGGCTTACTACTTTCAGAACCCACTTGTCTGAGGTAAGACTTCAAGGCCTGAAAGTAGTAAGCAAACCTGCCTCCTACTGGGATTGGAGAGTCGACCCGGGCTGACACCTCAGGGTGTCTGCTTGGCAGGAGCCTTAGATTCGGAGAAAGAAGCAGCCCTGTTCATCCCCCTTCTACCCCTCCCTCAGAAAAAAACCCTTTGTGGGTAAGACGAGGAGGACTGGGCTTGGTAAAAAGGCCTGCTCCTGCCCCTGGACTGCTGCTTCTGAGGAGTGGCTTGCCTTTCCTTGGCTTGTGAACTCCTGTAAGTGGTTCTATATTCGTCTATTTTCTTCATGTAAGCCTCTATCTGCTCCCCAAACAGAGAGTTACCAACTACAGGAAAATCCATAGCCTTAGACTGGGTGTCCTGTGATAGTCTAGTACATCTGAGCCAAGCATGCCTTCTAAGAGACACAGATGTAGCCACGACTCTGGATGCCACATCGTTGGAGTAGACAGCAGCGTGAAATTGTACTTTGGATGCCTCAATTCCATCCGTAGCCACCTCCTCCAGCTCTTTAGCTAGCTGGGGGTAGGCCTTTTTAGCCAGTTCCAGAACCGTATCCCACCTGGACTTCTGGTACCTGGCTGTGTAGGCCATATAATTTGCCTACCTGAGTCCCAAAGAGGATGCCAAGTGTAGTTTCTTGGCCATGGCATCGACTTTCCTGGAGTCCTTGTCTGGGGGGTGTGAAGCCAAAGGAATGTTTGCCCAGTCACAGGCTGCAGCCTGCACTACCCCAACATGGCTGCTATGTGAATAAAGGAACTCCGTAGCTGAGCCTGATAACATGCATCTCCTGTCCATTCTTTTATCTACAGGAGGTAAGGAGTTAGGAGTCTGTAGAATCTTTTGTGTATGTTTCCCCAAGGACTTGTGAAGGGGAATAGACAACCTTTTGGACTCTGGGATGTCTATCATCTCCACAAAAATCAGGCTCTTCCTCCTCCTCAGCAACTTCAACCAAAGGGAGCTGGAGAGTTTCAGCCACTTTCTTGTAAAACAAGAAGTGAGAAGGGGGACTCAGAAAGCCTGGGAGGGGAGACATCAGAGGGTGGTCTGGGGAGATGTCCGGTTCAATGGGCACATCCAGACCCCCACCGTCGTAGTCATCGTCGTCGTTGGGATATCTTCGTCTCCCTCCCACTCCTCATAGAAAGCATCTGGATCGTAATCCGAAGGACCCCTTCCGACCGAACCGACCGCCTAACTGGCGGCACCGGTTCGGACGGAACCGGACGAAGCGATTAGACAATACTAATCACTTTGGCTATCTCGCCTGCAGTTGGAGTAAGCGGTACTGGATCCGAACCGGCAGACTTTCATTTCTTTTTTGATGGAACTGACCCCTCAGAGTCAGCTCCCCTTTTGCCCGAGGAGGTATCACCTAGGTCAGTACGCACCTCCTCAGGTTTGGCCGTAACTGAACCGGGCTGGCCATCCGGGTCTACAGACTTCTCGGCCTCCCTTCAACCTACTCAGTCTTTTTTTTTAGAGTGGTTTTAGGAAAGTTTTTGCAAATTTGGCAGTCTGACTGGAGGTGGTCAAACCCCAGACAATAAACACAGATGAGGTGGAAGTCGGCCTTGGCAAAGGCCACCCCACACTCAGTACAGTGTTGAAACCCAGTGGGACCGGTTTTCTTTTTGGGTTTCTCAGACATGGCCAACCTACCAGAATTACCCTATAGAAGCGTTCAAGCCAGGTAATACCAACCGATCAGTAACAACCATGTCACGAGTTTGGAAAAGAACAGAGAAAAAGCCCGGTTCTTTTGAAACTGATCGGTAAAATAATAAATTTAACATTTGAAGGAAACACAAGGTCGGTTCCTAACCGGACCGACCGGGAAGAAAGAAACTGAAGAAACCAACAATTTCCACAAGTTATTTAAAATAAAATACAGTCGCTACCTATCTACCACACTACCTGTACCGCAGACAGAGGCTGGAGATCCGAAAAAACAATAAAGAACAAGTTTTAAACCGAATGCTTTACTTTTGCAGAACCAAGCAGAGCCAACCAAACAACCAAACTTTAGAAAGGATAGGCAATATGGAGATAGGCCTATAGTTGTTTACATCGCATGGGTCACCAGATTTAAATAGAGGGAGGATATGTGCTGATTTCCAGCAGGACGGCACAGTAGCAGATGTAATGGAAAGATTGAAGATGTGGAGAATTGGGGCAGTGAGATGGGCGTAGCCTGACCTTAGGAAAAAGGGTTCCAAGCCATCGTCCCCTGCGCTTTTCTGGTGTCTAAGTTAAGAAGAGAATCTTCTACTTTTTATGTTATCTCAGGGTAGTTGGAAGGGGCTGGGTGCAGGACTAGATGTAGGGGAGGGGTATGCTGGCTCACCGCAGCACCAGCATAAGGTGACGAGTCAAAACTAATCCAGCTGTGGCAAAGTGGGAGTTAAGTTCCTCCAAGATTAGGACTTGTTTTCCACAATCTTGCCACTTGCAACTATCTTTGTTGGGACAGAGGGCCATGGGTCATCCTTCTATAGCTTTGATAGTCTTCCATATTTTATGAGGGTTACCTTTAGCTTGTTCGAGAGTAGAAATATAATAGTTAGCTTTAGCAGAGCAAAGTTTTTCACACAGTTATTCCGGCTGTTCTAAAGGCCTGCCAATCCAAGATTCTTTGAATGTCTAGCTTTAGCCCAGAGCTTATCTCGAGCTATAAGGGCTGCCTTGAGATCCGAGGTGAACCAGGGGTTGGAATTGTTCCGTACCCTTACTTTGATGAAAGGGGCATGCTTATTTATTATTGTAGTGAGTTTGTCATTAAGGATGTAAGCTGCCTTGTTGACATCTTTGGCTAGGTAGAGATCTTGCCATCTGATCATGCTCAGGTCAGATAGGAAGTTTACTGCACTGAATTTGCGAAAGGATCTTTTTGTTATAAAGATGGGTTGCGGCCGGGCCTTAATTTGAGATCTTATGCAAGCAACAATTCCATGATCGCTCATGTCGTTGGGAAACACTGCCGAATGAGATATTTTGTGTGGATGGGTGGTTAGTACCAAATCTAGAATTGAACTGTTGGCAGTATTTAGAGTGTTGTTCCTAGTGGGTTCACTGATTAATTGCCCAAGACCTAGCTCGTCACAAAGGGATTTGAGGCCGTGTGATTTAGGTGACAGCCAGTCCATATTTAGATCTCCTAGAAATATTGTTTCAGTTTTTGCATCTATGAACATGGATTTCAAAAGATTAAGGACTTCATTACCACCAGACGGGGTCTATAGCCACCTAGGATAGTGATACATTCCGAGGAGGGGAGATGAAGGCTCAGCGAAACTAACTCAAATTCCTTGGCTAGAGATTTGCAACTAATATTGGTGACCAAGTACTTAGATTTGGCGTAGATAACCACACCCCCGCCTCTAGACTCTCTATCTGCTCTAAATAAATTGTAGCCCTGCAGTGATATTTGTTGATCAGTGTTCGTCTTTCTTAACCACGACTCAGTAATAGCCAGCACACAGTTGTCAATCATGCAGCATTAAGTTTGCTTTTGACTCATTTCAGCTAGGACAAAGATCGTAACCTTTGTTTGCAGCATTTAACTGTGCTTTGCTGCAAACAAAGGTTACGATCTTTGTCCTAGCTGAAATGAGTCAAAAGCAAACTTAATGCTGCATGATTGACAACTGTGTGCTGGCTATAACAACTGAACTGTGCCTGGGCAAAAAGCTACTGTAAAAAATAATCTGATTTTCTTTCAAAAAAGTAATGAGTATTAAATAAGCCACAAAAATTGTCATCAATTTTAAGTGCCAGACAGCTGCAACAATGTACAGCACTTGGCACAGAATGATTAGCAAAATTAAAAAATATGTATTGTTTCATTAAAGAGCTTCTGACGCCTCAAAGAAAACCTTTAAAAAACATAATAATTAGGTACAATTTTGTCTGCATTCCATTTATATTTGTATATTTCTCCTCTCCTATTATTTACTACCAAGGAAATGTGCATGAATATATGATCTTTATCCCTTAGAGTTCCTTTAGAGTCCATCTGCCTTTACAGCTTACTCTCTACAGCACCTCTGTAATAAGACTGGTTCTCTCGCTCTACAAATGTTTGTAAATACATGTGATTGTCTTTTCTACAACTTGAAACTGTGTGATGTATCAATGAATCTGTAATGTAATGTATCTGTCCTCAATGTGACGAGGTACCTTTGGAAATGAACCTCTGGCTCAAAGGTTGTAAACTGATGTACAAATAAATAAAATAAATACTTCAAGTCATAATCCTCTGTTGTGACATCACAATCTGTTGCTATGGGAGTAACTGTGATACCACAAGCAGTGCTCTATGATTTCAGGTAGGGAGAAAGTAGCAGGAATAGATGAACTTCAGGAGCAAAGATCCTGTTTTCGTACAAATGACCTCAGTAATAAATAATGGGGAGGAGGAATACAGCACTAATGAGAAATACGAGCTGTACTGTGTCTAACTATTAGGTTCTGCTAAAGTTCTCCTGAACATGTCACCAGCTCTTTAAAGAGCTTTTGTTTGGGGGTATCCACTGGTAAGGCTTGTGCAGCTGCCTTGGCCTTTCTCCACAGAGTTTTCTAGTACTCAACCATTTGGGCCAGATTTTTAGTAACTCTAAGGCCCGGAGAAGCTGGTGCAAAAGTCCTCTTTCCTAGCACACCCAACCTCCTGGACTCATTATCAGGAAGGAGGAAACTCACGTGATTAGGTGCCTGTCACCTATTACAAGCAGCATTAATGACCAGAGAGTCTGCCTCAGGCTGAGTGGCAAAAAAATGTGCATCCCCGAAGAAGCCATGTACATTTTGTCTGCTTTCCGAGATATGGCTGGGATGACAATCGCCTATACCAGGCAGCAAAGGTGACCTCCTCTATGGCAATAAGGAAATGTGGTACCACAATGGGGAGAGTAACTCCAAGAAACCTATTAATTTTTCTTGGTGGTGTCCTCTTCCTATAAATCAAAACCCATGGCAGCCTGTAACTGCTGCATCATGGTGAGGAAAGCTTGGTCCTTTGGTGGGAACCTTGGAGTGAGGACCATAGAGTCCTCACTGCACGTGGTCACAGTAGTGCTGGTGCCCCTCTCATAAGGACTTTCAGCATAGTCCTCAGGTTCCTCCCCTTTATCCTGCATTATTAAAGCAGGATTATATTCAAAATCGTTATTGACCTGGTTGACGTGTAGCAGGGAATGTGCCAGCGAGGTCGGTGGTGCCCTAGGTGGCAGCTAAGGCATGGCTGTCATTTGTGTCATCGCGGGGGATTAATAGAAAGCCCCATCGATGGGCCCCCTGGAATGGTAAGGGGAGGCAGCAGGTGTCTGAGCACGTCTATAAAGGACGTTAGAACAGTCTGGATGTCAGAGCCTGTGTGGTCAACGGGTGTGCTGGTAGGAATCAATGGGGAAGGCAGTGCCTCTGATGCCGACGGTGACATACCAGCCATACCAAGCCTGGTAGGGCCAGTGTCATGCCCCGACCTGGGAGTTATATCAATGGTCGGGGGTGCAAGCTGCATCACTGCTGTAGCAGTTGATAGTGCAATGGAGATTGTAGCTGCTGTGTGGAGGGGCAACCTGGAACACACTGGGGAGATTTTCTCCTTCTTCCAGTGCTTGTGCTTATGGCTCCCGGATAACTTTTCCCAGGATTTCAAGGACCTGGAGAGTGGGTCTGTTAGTGGCAGTGCTCGTCTTCTGGGGTTCTCTCATGCAAGCTATCTGTGGCTTCAATAGGCGCTTATCTAGAGTCCCTTTTCCGCACTGCGGGATGGCAGTATTGAAACCCCTGATGATCGGGCAGGCTTGCATGTTGTGGTCCAGGCTGAGGCAACAGACACAGACGGCGTGGGAATCGCTGGTACAGATCTTCTCACAGCATTAACAGTACCAGAACAATTTCGATGGTTCCTTTGAAACCAGTTCCTGTTGCTTCAATAGGGGCTTCTCTAGGGCCCCTTTTTGGCATCGCCGGGTGGCAGTACTGAAACCACTGCAGATCAGATAGGCTTGCATGTTGTGGTCCGGGCCGAGGCAACTGATGTAGATGTCGAGAGACTCGTCAGTATAGAGGTTCTCACCACATTCATAATACTGGAACAATTATTTTATTTATTTATTTATTTTAATCGCGCTCACCGACCAGCCTCCTTTCACTGGCATCCACTGACTCTTACCTCTTAGCTTTAGAGGTGCCAGCTGGCCGGGTGCGGCACCTGCAGAGAGCCAGCATCATCCGCCGATCGGTAGCATTTTCGGCCTCCTTGTTTCTCCCTTCTGAGTGCGGAGGTACAGCATGCACTGATGCCAATGGCCAATCTGTGCATGCTTCCGCACATGGCACATGCCAGGCGTCTGCTCTGCCTCCGCCCCCATTCTCTGCAGAGCCAATGTGCCAGTCTCCAGCCACTGCTAGGGGCCAGGCAAGCATCGGCTATAGTACCACCGCTCCCTGGGAGAGGACAGTTGTCCTCTGGACGCTCTATCCTCTCCCTCCCCGGCCGACCCCAGACGAACCACTCGCACCATGAACATGGGTCACCGGCGTGGCAGGAGGCTAAGGCAGTGATGCCTCAGCCCTCCATGCCACTGGGCCGGCCATAATGGAACAATTCTGATGGTTCCTTTGATGACATACAGGTCATTGAAAATCACTTGTGAAGGTGATTACTTTGCTGTGTAGAAAAAAATAAAGCAACGGCAATTGCAGCACCATTTCCATCAGTTGTCCAACGAGTATGGGTGATGACAGGAAAAGAACTGAGGAGGAAAGGAACCACACATTTCTGCGTAGCAGTCGACATCTGACATTGTCGTGGGCAGTACCTGGTGGACCGCCTGCAAAAGTCTGTGTGGGGTACTAGTGCCTGGTGACTTATAGTTCCATAGATGTGGCCTAATGATGGCGTTCTGGAAGACATATAATAAACTGCAAGGAATGCAAAAAACAAAATATCCAAATAGTTTTGTAATATATGGCTATAATGTACAGCTGGGCACAAAAGTGATGGATGATTTTAATGAATTTTTTGTCAATATGGGAACAAGCGTGTTATTACACAGTCCAAAAAATGATTATGATATAACCACAGCAGAAATCCAGTATGGGCCCAAGTAGTGGGGATAATCATATAATGGCTGATGAAGAATTTAAATTCTCACTAATATTAGAACATGAAGTCCTGGAATTGTTACTTAATAAAACTAACAAAGCTGGAGGGTTAGATGGTATTCTAAATACCTTGTTAAGATTGGCAGCCCCTATCATAGTGTATCCAATTACCAAAATATTGAATATGTCCCTAACATACGCAGAGATACCCCAAATACGGAAAGTGGCTAAGGTAGTTCCAGTATTTAAATCAGGATCGAATAACCAACTGGAAAACTATCGACCAATTTCATTGCTACCAACCATATTGAAAGTCCTTGAAAAGATAGTTGCAACACAAATCAACACCTTTCTGTCTAACAATAATATTCTCAATAATTTTCAATCTGGATTCAGACCACAATATGGTACTACAACAGCACTGATAAAAGTTACAAGGCATATAGTGGAAGGTCTGGACAGGGGGATGTCGGTGGGAGGAATATTTATTGACTTGTCTAAAGTTTTTGACACCTTCGACCACGGCATCCTCCTGTCCAGACTAAAATCCTCTGGTTTATCCAAGATGGCCATGAGATAGTTTAAAAACTATTTGGGGGTACATTACAGCTACTGACCATCAACGAATGGACATCTGGAATGAACATGGCAATCTTGGGTGTACCACAGGGATGTATGTTGGGTCCAATTTTATGTAACTTGTATATTCATCTCAGCATGGGGTGGATTACCACCTCTATGCTGATGATACTATTTTATATGCCAAAGGGACATCTCTATTAGGTATTCAACTGTCTTTGCAAAAGGCCTTCGATCAGTTGCAGGAGTTTCTCATTAAATCCAAATTGGTGTTACATGCTAAAAAATTGTAAGTGATGGTGTTTAGGAGGGTAAAAAGGATGGATCTGGTTGAGAAGTCACTTCAAATTGAAACTCTCAGGTTCAAAGTTGGAACAGGTGGATCATAATACTTGGGGATCTATTGGATCAACATTTAAAATGGGATATACGTATAGATGCAACTGTGAAACAGTTGGAAGATACTTAGGGCCTTTATATAGAATAAGGCATTGTAAGACAGTTGAAATTAGAAAGCACATAATAAATATGGTGGTTTTCCCAGTGTTGGAGTATGGGGACATAGTGCCATTCTTTATTTATTTAATTCTTCAGAAAAGACCTCTGAGCAAAATGCTCTTTTTCAAAGGTTCCACATCAGGACAGGTACATTTACAACACAATATAACACAAAAGATATGACCTGTTAAGGTTAAACATGGGATGAAGGAACAATAAGGATGGTATAATAATACTATACATATGTTTATAAAGTGCAAAAGCAGAAAGAACATGTTCATAGGAGATTGGAGAATTGGCAGAAGGGAGAGATTGGAGTAGTGGTGGAAGGGAGAGGTACAGCTGAGAAACTTGGTAGTCAGGTAATTCCTCGGGGCCCAGGAGGCATTTATTCATGTTAATAATCCACGGGGTAGGGCTGCCGAAGTCAGGCATTGTCATGGAAGACAGGGGGAGAGAAGGGATGGCAGGGGAAGTTGTAGGAGTTGAATGTCAGTTAGAGGAGTGGTAAGAGTGTAATAGTATACGCGGGTGCCTCACATATGCGCTTGAATAAACTGGAAGTCATGTATAATAAATTGGCTAGATTTATTCTAAATGCCCTTAGAAGAACACATAGGGTGGATAAGTAAAGGGAATTAAACTGGATAAACCTGGAAGACAGAAGAACTGGTCACCATTATAATTATGACAAAATGCATGATGGGGAAGGTTCCTGAGTATATTATGGAACGTATACAGATTAGAAATCCTAAGCAAGGTCTTAGATCAGCAGAAGGACTAGAATGAGTTTTACCCAAATTTAAAACAGAATTGGCAAGAAACCACTTTATTTATAATGGGCCCGCTGTCTGGAATAAACTACCAATTAGCTTAAGACCCACCAGCAAGAAATTACAGGACGGATTGAAAAATCAATAGTAATAAAAGTAAATATGATAGTTCAATAGTATATATTTATTATGTATTAGCAGAATGTCTTAATATTTTAATAATAACTGGGTATCGTTTTTTCCCATAGAGAAAGGTGTTAATAATTTGGCGTTATAAAGGAGTGTTTATAACGGCAAACACGCGACACTTCTCTATTGAAAAAAAGGCATGAGCCACCAGTGTCTCACGTGACCATTCGAGCTGTCTCTCGCTGTCACATTATAAGCACTCTCGCACACTCATCTCAAAAACGGCAGCCGACGAGCAGAACCACAAAATCACTCTAATCAGCAACTCTTATTTCAAAATATTGCCCAAATTACCTGAAGTAGTGGACTTCACACACAATCCCTAAGTGCTTCTCCTCTCCATTTCTTATTCCCCCGCTTCCGCCGCCGGTCACATGTTACAGTTGCTCCGGTAACCATGACCTCCTGGCAACTCTTACTGTAAGCTAGCAACTGACATTGGGACGAATTCTTTTTTTTTTTTTTAGCAAAAGCTTTACTTGTTCTTGTTCAAAATGTTCAGCGGTTATATTTTAGCAGTTCAGGCTACAGTTCTCCATTGATATTTATTCTGAATAACATGTCCAGCAACGATACCAAGGTAAGACTGTTCCTTCTATTCATCCCGATTGACTCAATTTTTATATAATTGCTGTGGTAAAAAAATGATACCCAGCAATTATATAAAATAAAAAATGGGTCGGTGTGTAAAACTCAATTTACACACACTACTCGTCATGGATAATGTTAAACCGGCTTCACCGGGTTTATGTATATCCCACAACTCGGGTGTGTGTAAAATCTCATTACACACCCCGACCCATACTTTATTCTCTATTTTCTGCCTAGTTGTAAAATGTGATAATCGCCATGTTAATGATGTTGTATACGTGTGAGTATTTGACAACTTTGCAATGTATGAATATTTATATGTGTTTAATGTAAATGTAACTGGAACTTTGCTGATGGATCTCACCGTAAATGAGCTTCGGCTCAGTTGAGTTATCCAATTCATTTGCACAAAATGAATAAAAGTTTTACTACTACTATTACTACTACTACTACATCTCCTCAAAGATCATGAAGTTCTGACTCCTGGCAGGTGAACAATGTTGTCACCGATGTGCACCCAACAGCAGCAAAAAAGGAACCGAGGCAGCTGAAGGCTGTGGCCAAAGTAAGCTTCTGTCCCAAGCTCACATCGTGGTGCCATGCATGAGCACCACTTACCTTGGTGCCAGCCCTCCTCAAAAGTTCCATCTCCCGAAGGGTCCTAGCGCCTTTGGCTTAAACCCAATAGTGGGAATCAATAGCGAAGACTGATTCCTGTAAAGTCAGCAGGAAGGATAGATAGGAAAGGCTACCTCTGGTGAGGAGTCTTGTTCAAGACTGTCCAAGAGCGAATAGGTCTCCTTCTTCTGGACCTCCTTCATGGGAGTGTCCAGAGCCACAGAAATACGTCGCAAGAGAGCGGCCATAGAGGGCTGTCTGTTGGCTGGCAACCATTCTGATGATACAGTGTCAACAAGACAGATGACCCAGCCAATTCTGGATAGAGAAGTGTTGAGTGCCGACATGGGGTAAGGACAACCCTATCTGCTGGGACAACTACTCCTGACAGGAGATGAGGTAGTCCAATCTCTGATCTACAGGCCATTATTGGAGCACCCTCTATCAGCTGTGGAGGGAAGGGCTCCACCTGTGTAACCCCTAGGTGGCGCTATCCCAAGGGCTACTACCCCTGCCTGTGTGACTAGTTGCAGGTTAAGGGGCCTGGGAACTGAAAACGGGTGCCTCCACCCAGAGGACAGGGTTAGTGCTAGCATAGCTGACCTGGGTACAGCCCTCTGGGACACTGTGACACCCCCCTTTTTCCCTTCTAGTGGTCTAAACAATGAGCAGCATACACAGGTACAATAGCCCCTGATCGGCATACAAATTTGCACTTACCACCAGGGCTGGTTCCACCAGTCTGACCCTGGAGGCCCCTTGTAAAATACGGTTAGACACAGCAGGTAACAACAGTACAGTGCTTCTGGTACAAAATGGAACCACAGTCAGGTTAAATGCAAGCAGAATTAGACCTGATTTATTCAGGGGGGAATGAACAAGGGAGGGGCATAATCTGGCTGATTAGTTCTGTAACTGAATCAATCAGGCAATCATGCATGCACTTTAGAGTCCCTTCACAGTCACACACTCTGGGTACCCAGTTGGAACAAAGGTGGGCTAGCCTAATTCGTTGCCCATGGTAGGCCAGCGTTGCAGCTGGTCGGGGCCCTGTGATGGAAAGAAGAAACATGCACAACCACACAAAATTTGTAATCCGGAGCATGGAGGCTCAGTTCGTGAAAAGGAATCAACAAAGGAATCAGATGACAACACTTTTGATTTAGCTGATGTTGCAGGGAGCTACCCTGGGGTTTACTCACACTACCCAATACGAGACATAGGAGGGACAAGATGGAGACTGCAGGTTGACAAGCTGGTATGCCAGGAGAAGCAGGGCCCACACTAATCACCGAGGTGTAGTTCCTGTTCGAGATAGTTGAGCAGGGGGCTGATCCTGGGGCGAGTCTCTCATCGATGGTGAACTCTATGCCTGAAGTAGCTGGCTGGGCCAAGGTGACAGGGCCCAGGCCGGGTGAACAGTTCGGATTCAGTCCAGTAAATGCTGGATGCAGCTTCCAGCAAGCATGACACAACTAGGCAGTGGGGAACCAAATCGCGACCCACTAACAGCATACAGCACACTTACAGTAAAAGAAAACACAATACCAAAGGTTGGATGACAGTCCAGTTGCAATTTCAGCTTTCCTGAGCAAAACCGTGATCTCTGTGGTAATTCAGACGTCCTGACAGGCCAATCGCATATAGCAAATCTTCAGTCTTCTTCAGGCAATGGTACAGTCACAATCCGGTGGCTTTTGTCATTAATTGGTTCGGATACAGTCCGGTTATTTAAGCACTCTCTAAAGATCCCTTTCGAGGGACAGCAGGCAGACAGGCCAAATTCAGCCTTTCCACCAATTTGCTGCGTAACTACACAGGAGCAGCTGCTCGAATATCTCAAGCTGTTCACTCTCTCAATTCAAACTCTGACTGCCCCTCTGCTGCAGGCAGCTTGGGACTTTCACTCCGATCCAAAAAGTTCAATTTGTTGATTCATCTGTCTGTCACAGCAAGGGCTCCCCCTCTAGGTCCATTTAGGCACCAAAGTGGAAAAAAGTACAGTTACATAAGAACTTACCATAACGGTAGATCTTCGAGAGAGGCTCTTGCAGTAGGTATTCACAAGTAGGACTAAGCTGCCAGGTGTCAGGACCCCACGGAAAAATCTTTAGCTAGCAGTCTCTGGTGGGGACTGCCCCCCACGTCAGGTGACTGGCGTCATCCAACGTCAGTGTAAACAGGGCGGTCCCGACGCCCACCCTCCAGTTCTTTCCCGCCAAGAGCCAAAGGTCTGACAGGAGAGAAGAGGATATGGCCCCCTTACCTGAAAGAAATTGAGGGGTTGGAGGGAGGAAGATAATATCTACTGCAAGAGCCTTTCTCGAAGATCTACCGTTACAGTAAGTTCTTACGTAACTGTACTGTCGTAATTCAAAAGGGCTCTTGCAGTAGGTATTCACAAGAAGAACTGAGTCCCAAGCAGTCTGGAACAAAAAGAAAGCGGGAGGACGAAACACCATCCACAAAGGCTGAGCTTCTATACAAGGATCATGAGAGGATTCCCTGCAGAACAGCTAGCCCAGAGCCTGCTCTGCAGCAAGAGGCAATGTCCAAACTGTAATGTTTTGTGAAGGTATGAACGGACGTCCAAGTTGCGGTTGCACAAATCTCAGCCACTGACACATTCTTAATGCAAGTGGCAGAGGCCGCGACCCCTTTAGTGGAGTGGCCTTTGACCTGACCCGGAAGGATCTTGTGATACTTGTCGTAACAGAAAGTGATACAATTGGCCAACCATCTAGAAAGGCACTGCTTGGAAACAGGGTTGCCTTCTCTCTTGTGAGCAAAAGACATACAGAGTTGGTCTGTTTTTCTGCGATCTTTAGTCCTG
This sequence comes from Neoceratodus forsteri, assembly GCA_016271365.2. Lineage (NCBI taxonomy): Eukaryota > Metazoa > Chordata > Ceratodontiformes > Ceratodontidae > Neoceratodus > Neoceratodus forsteri. The sequence continues at coordinate 1,269,717,203 of CM057450.1, read as the reverse complement.
GAGTGTAGTATCTCAGAATTCTACGTACATCCAGGGTATGGAGGAGGTATTCTTCACTGGAGTGCCCGTGAAGAAGGCTGGAAGATTGATGGACTGATTCAGAGTAGATTCAGCCACCACGTTCGGGAGAAATTTAGGATTAGTGCGCATGGCCATTCTATCCCTGTGGAAAATCAAAAAGGGGATTTTACACATCAGGGCTTGCAACTCAGAATTCCTCTGAGCCGAGGTAATGGCCACCAGAAATAAAGTCTTCGAAGAAAGAAAGTTTAGCTCTGCCTCCACTGTGGGTTTGAAGGGAGGCAGAGTAATCTTTTTCAGAATTAAATTCAGGTCCCAAGGGGGAGCAGGGTTGCGAATCATGGGTCTTAGGTGCAAGACCCCTTGCAGAAAAGTCTTGGAGGCTTCTAGTTGTGCAAACATCCTGCTCCCGAAAGGGATGTGGTAGGCCGAAATGGCTACCATATGTACTTTCACTGATGAATAACTAAGGCCCAAGTCATACAGGTGACTAAGGTAGTCCAGAACCTTTTTGGCTGGACAAGAAAAAGGTTTTAGGTTATTAGAACCCACCCAGATAGTGAAGCGTTTCCACTTCATGGTGTAAGAGGACCTGGTGGAAGGCTTTCTGGCCTCCACCAGGGTTATCTGCTACCGCGGTGGAAACTCCAAAATGCGCTTTAGCTATGTCTGAAGGAGCCACGCATGAAGAGACTTGAGGCCTGGATGGACCAGGGTCCCCTGCTCCTGGGTCAGCAAGTGTTGTGACAGTGGTAGAGGAAGAGTAGGTTCCTCGGAAAACTGTTGCAGAAGAGAGAACCAGGCTCGCTACGGCCAGAAAGGTGCGATGAGGATCATTCTCACCCCTTCTGACCTTAGTTTGTTGAGCACTCTCAAGATCAGAGGAACCAGAAGGAAGGCGTAAATGAACTTGTCCATCCAGCACAGAGACAGCGCGTCCTGACAAAAAACGTCTCACCCTAGAGCGAGTGAGAAGACGACGGGAAGTTTGGCGTTGTCAGGGGAGGTGAATAGGTCAATTTCAGGGGTCCCCCAATGCTGGAAGACGTCGTTTAGCAGAGCGTGGTCTAGTTCCCACTTGTGAGACCTGGCTTACAAGTGACTTAAAGCATCCGCGAGCGTGTTCTCCATCCCCGGCACGTTGACAGCCATCAAACGAAGGCTGTGCTGGGACGTCCAGTGCCAGATTCTCATAGCTTCCCAGTAGAGGGGATAAGAACGAGTTTACCCCTGTTTGTTGAGGTACCAGACAACACACATGTTGTCTGACTGTATAAGAAGATGACCGGGACAAACAACCAGAAGGAGAGCCTGGAGGGCAAAAAGGACTGCCCTCAGCTCAAGGACATTTATATGGTGTGTCTGTTCGAACTGAGACCAGCTGCCCTGAGTCTGATGAGACCCGAGATGGGCACCCCAGCCTGCCCCTGACGCATCCGTCCATCGGGTCTGGGTGGGTGGACGGTACAGAACAGGGTCCCCAGATTGAGGTGATCTGCAACAGTCCACCACTGTAAGTCCCTGACCATAGGATCTGACACCAGAATCTCATGATCCAGGTCATCCTGGGACTGATCTCATTGAGTCCGTAGGGTCCGCTGAGAGATTCTCATGACGAGACGAGCTAGTGGGACGGTCGGGATGGCGGCCGCCATCAGGCCGAGAAGGCGGAGGACCTTCCTGGCTCCGACCCTTCTGAGACCCGACACAAACCAAGCCTGGATTGACAGTGTCTCGGCTCTGTCCAGGGGCAAAAAGGCCTTGCCCAGGGTCGTGTCCAACACTGTCCCGATGAACTGCAGCCGTTGGCAAGGGATCAGATGGGACTTGACTTAAGGTTGACTGTAATCCCCAGGTCGGAGAAAACTTGAAGGGTGAGGGAAAGGGAGCTCAAGAGTTCCTCCCTGGATGGGGCTGCCAGAAGCCAATCGTCCATGTACCGGAAGACTTGGACCCCCTTGGTATGCAGGAAGACTGCCACTACTGCCAGGCATCTGGTAAATACTCGAGGGGCTGAGGATAGACCAAATGGGAGGGCCCTGAACTGGTAATGGGACCCCTGAAAACAAAAATGGAGGTACTTGTGGTGGGAGTGGCAAACAGAGATACGGAGATAGGCATCCTGCATATCCAGGGAGCACAGCCACAGGCCCGGCTGAAGCAAGGTAAGAAGGTTCTGGAGGGAGAGCATTCGGAACCGTTTGTACTCCACAAACTGACTGAGGCAATTGAGATCAAGAATGGGTCTCAGATCTCCAGTTTTCTTTGGTACTAGGAAGAAGTAGGAAGATGGAGGGGGACAGGTTCTACTGCCTCTTTCAACAGAAGAGAGTATATCTTCCAGTAACAATTGCAGAAGGGTAGGGGAGTACGATGAGGGAGGGGATGGTCTGAGAGGTGGTTTTTGAATGAATTCAATTGAGTGTCCTGCTGCAATCAGCTGGAGCACCCAGGCGTCTGTCGTTATCCTCTCCCAGCCCGGCAGATGGGAGGAGAATATCCTCCCTACTGGTTCCTCTGAACTGGACAGAGGCAGTGGGAGAGGCAGGGAGTCAGGAGGCGGAGGGCAGAGTAGCGGCCAAGGCCCGGAGCTTTCTTGCTGGGGCATTGGCAGTTACATTTATTGGGACGTCTGGATTGAGTCTGCTTAGCCCTTTGGCGGTTGGGGTGCCGAAGGACCATTTCTGCCCTTCAGCGGGTTTGTACATTGTATGAACAGACTTTAATGCCAAACCCTTCCTCCTGTAATTCGGAGATGATGTCCTTGACATCACCGCCAAACAGCACAAACCCTCTGAAGGGAGCATCGTGGATAGCCGATTGTACTTCTGGGGCCAGACCTGACGCCGCAAGGATATGGCGAAGGCTGAGCTCCTGCCTGCTGTGTCCACCGTGTCATATGTAGCACGAAGCATCTGTCTGCACGCCGAACGCGCTGAGCAGACAAGATCTTCCAGTTCCTGCTTAGTCTGGGAGCCTGGAAGGGAGTCCAGTTTTGATTCCTTCTGACTAAGGATAGCCTTCTGGTAATCCTCCATGTGGCCGACGTAGTTGAGGGCCCCTCATGCTCAGAGTGGAAGAAGCATAGACCTTCCTCCAGTACTGGTCCAGAAGACGCCATTCCTTGTCAGGAGGGGATGAGCTAAGGTGCTTGGGGTTGGCTGATCAATCATGTGCGGCGCTAATCACTACTGAATCAGTCTAGGGGTGAAGGCTAAGGAAGTCCTTCCCCTCAGGAGCCTGGTATAGCCTGTCTGCCTTCCGAAGAATGGGGGGGGCCAATGAGGAAGGCTGCTTCCAAATAGTGGAAACAAGATCCGCATAAGGCTCTATCTAGGGTGGAATCAGGGTAGGAGAAGTCTCCGGGAGATCCAGATGGGCCGTGAGTTTCTTACGCTGGGGGTCTGGCTCCACTGATTGCCACTCACAGGCAGCCTGGATTTTCTTCAACAGCTCCAGAAAGGAAAAGCCTTCCGGAGGGGACTTTGAAGAACCTTGTGGCCTGGGTCTATCTGGAGTGCGGGGCTCGTCCTCTAGGTCAGAGCATCCGGAGTCCAAATCTGACTCTGAAGACTCCGAGGATGGAGATAGAGAAGAAGAAGAGACCTCCCTAGGGGGAGGAGGATCGCCCTCTCTGGGGGTTCCCCAGGGGAGTGTGTACTCCCTGGCCCAAGAGCAAGAAGGCTCAGCTCTGGTGTCAGGCAGAGGTAGAGTAGTCTCTTCACGCCGATATAAGGTGACCAGCATCGGGACCGGTGTCTGTATACGTTTTTTGACCTCTTGGGTGATCTGTGTTTTAGCCTCAGCCCACCAGGAAACCACGGCCTCCCTGAAGTCCACCTGAGGCTGCGGGGTAGGTGGAGGAGGGGGAGGAGAAGGCAGAGGGGGGCTCAGATACAGGTAACCTGGAAACCCGTAATAAGGGTACCCATAACCTGACGGAGGGAGGCCCGGCGTTGGGTACTGAGGCATCGGGTACTGCGGAGCTGGAAACTGCGGCATTAGGTATGCCGGCGGAGACTCCGATGAGGTCGAAGGTTCTGGCGCCGGCCCCGGAAGGGGACTCATCGGGGGGTCTGGAAACCCAGAAGACTCTGACGGTCTCTCGTCAGGAAGCGGTATGCCAAAGAGTGACATTGGGTTGTCTGGCGTCTGAGGATCCGGCATGGGGGGCACCCCCAAACAGTAGCATTTCAGGCTTCTCAACCCCAGCTGGGGAGGGAGGAGTGAACTCCTCGGAAGGGAACTCAGTAGGCAACGCGACACGTGTGCACTGCGGCAACTCTCCGGCATCAGGGGTGGAAGGAGAGCCTGATGACGGGTCACCGGCTAGGCGGACATTGGGTATACCGACGACCGACTTACCAGCCGAGTCCGGGTGGGCACTGGTGGGACTGACGCCAGGCTTATCAGACGCACTCTGACCGGTAGACCTGGGTTTAGAAGTCGTGGCGGGAGTGAGGGCCTCCTTTGCCCCAGAGGCTCCTGTCAGGCCCGACCGCGAGCCGGACAGGGGGTCCGACGCCGGCTTAGATACCACTAAGGCAACCATCAAAGTATGATCCCCCGGAGGGGAAGTTACCTGCAGAGCTGCGGCCGCTGTGGGTGGCGAGTCCCAATCCTTGTGTTTCTCCTTGTCCCTCCTTTTCTTGTGATGGCCCTCAGGAGAAGTGGACGCCTGCCTCAATTTCTTCAGTTCTTTTTCCATGGATGCCATTTTCTTCTTGAGCAAATGGGCTTCCAGGGACTGCTGGCTTCGTTTCCGAGTAGCAGCGCGGAATTTTCGGCAGTGTTCACACTCCTCCATGCAGTGGTCTGGGCCCAGACAGAAGAGGCAGAGGGAATGGCCGTCCTTGTGAGGGAGCTGGGATCCACACAAGTCGCACTTGTTTTTATGCGATTCCGATGGTGTTGGGGACGACATGCACAGCGAGGTTGTAACACACAATTATCAGAAAAAGAAAGAAAACTGTCAAAAAGGGTTTATACTTATCCAAATGGCGAGATAAGTGAGTGTTGATCTTCCGCGTGGTACTTTTGCAAGCCGAAGGTGGGAAAGAACTGGTGGGCGGGCGTCAGGACTGCCCCCTTTATACTGACGTCGGATGACGCTGGTCACCTGATGTGGTGGCGGTCCCCACCAGAGACTGCTAGCTAGAGATGTTTCCATGGGGTCCTGACGCCTGGCGGCTTAGTCGCCCTCTCATAGTAAGATCTACAATTCCTACAGAAATTCACTCCCACAAGACCCCTGGGGTCAGACTCCATTTTAGGGTACCCAAAGGTACTTACTGGTCCACAACGGCACTCCAGAACCAAGATGGTGGTGATTTACAGAACTGTCCAGGCTACAAAGAAGGCAGGTTAGACAAACTACGAGATCACTACTATTATAATAGAAACTCAGCAAACAAGTACATCTTCTAGCAGAGCTCCCTCTGCGCAATTAGCGATGGCAGAATGGAGCAATTATCTGGCAGCCAAGGAGGGACTCAAGGATAGAAAATGGAAATTACGTACTTTCTGTAATTATTGATCTTCTTGGACAGTCTCCATCACTCATTCACACTAGTGGGATAGAGCCGGAGGTGCTAGGACCAAGCGGGAGCCTAAAATTTTCTGAAGGGTCGGTGCCGAAACAGGACCACGCATGCGCGGCGCTGCGAGACTAGCTCGCACCTATGTAGGCTATCTCGGCGTCGACCCTCCAAACGCCTCAGTACCTTTTCGACCGAGGAGGTGCAGTGTAACTAATGACAATAACTCATCCTGAGTTTCTGGGCCTGATAGGGCCCAGATGGCCTTTGCAAAAAAGGTCAAAGAATATTGTCCTCACAGTCTGAACCACAGGACCATGAAGACCAGGAAAGAAAATGAGCGAACCCAGGGGATGGTGGGTGGGTGTGTGAATGAGTGATGGAGACTGTCCAAGAAGATCAGTAATTACGGTAAGTACGTAATTTCCATATCTTCCTGGACTAAGTCTCCATCACTCATTCACACTAGTGGGAGAGTACTGAGCTAAAACCAACAACCCTGAGTAGGGTGGTAGGAGATAGGGTTCACTCAGAAAGGGCAGCCAAGGACTGTCCTGCTAATAAAAAGAGCTGTCTTGTAAAGAGCAACTAGAACATAGTGCCTACAAGATAAGCGCTCAAGTTGTAACTCACCACTTTGCAGACGACTGCAATGGACACAAAATGAAAGTCTGCCAGGAAGCCGCAACCACTCTAGGAGAGCGGCAAGAACCTGTCCTCATAATTTGGTCTTGGACCAAAAATTAATAGTGTCAAAGACATGCACTAATGTAACGTAAAGGGACCTCAGGAACTGAAAGAGTCGGAGGTAAAGTCCACTGGTTCAGGGTAGACCGGAAGGTGCAGATGGAAACCCCCACTATCAAGTATGGCTGACCTGTAAACAACAGGTCCAGCAGCACTTGAACCCCTAACTTGGTGAGCAAGGGGGTCCCAGCGGGGTTAGCCCATCAAAGAGAATGGTCTCAACTTAGTCACAGGAACCTTCCTGATGGAAGGCCAAGCACGACTTAGAAGCCTCTCGTGGTGGTCTAGTAGAACCAGATCCTACCCACTGCATATTCCAAAGGAATCATCCTGTCCCTGTGTGTACAACTGTAGTAGCAGTCTCTAAACTCAGGGAAGAAAGGAAAAAGTGTACAGGAGGACGTGTCCACTGCGTAAAAAAACATTGACAGAAAAAAACGGGCTGGATTTCTAAGGCAAACAGAGGCAGATGTGCGTCGAGGAGGGACACAGCAGGACCAAGTTAGGGCTAACCCATTTGTTGAAGTGACTGAAAAAAGCGGTGACTCAATGCGGTGAGGCACTATCCACTCTGGCCTCCTTGAAGGGAGTAGGAAAGGATTCTACTCTGTTTGCTAAAAAACAAACATCATCACTCCATCACGCACTTGAAGAGGATAGCTTCGTGAGTGACTGGCATGGACCAGTGCGCAGGAACCGAAGGTGTGAATATTTGAGAACCTAACTCAGAAAAAAGACCTACTTGACCTTCCGTCAAGAAGGAGAAAATCGCCTGTTAAATTAAGCAAGCAAGGAAGTAGGAACCTGAGTTCCGACTCGGTGGAGGATCGCTTCTGCTGCTGCAAGGCTCTGCTCAAGAGAAGAAAGCCTGATAAAAAGAAAGGGGAATTAACAGACTGGGCAGTCGCCTAGGTCTAGAAAATGTCTCAATGAGAGAAATCGCTCTTAGAGAAAGAGATGACCCATACCGCCGCCACATCGGACTCCCCCTAGGGGAAGAAGAAGTCAGGTACTCTATACCGTACTCTGGAGACGAGCGCCTCAGGGGCTGAGGCGGAACCTGACCAGATCCAAAAAGAGGGGTATCAGGTAATTTCAGCTAGTGCTGTGATAAAAATATATATTTTTTTTTTAGTCCGAGCCTAACAAGCCTTTCAGGATTGTCTTGATACAAAATGACGAAGATGTTCTCCATCTGAGTGCAGAAGGAGTCTGAGTGTCCATACTGAAATCATGGCCGGACTAATAACTACAGCTGGAGAGATGTTAATCACCTATGCCGAAGAAGCCACTGAAGGGGCAATATCACAAGGGGGCTATATACCTTTATCAAAGGAGCGGAACAGCTAGAGCGGCTCCTGACAATTAAATTAGAATGTTCCACAGAGTGTAACTGTCTTGACGATTGAAAAAGTCTAGACGCAGAAGTGTATGGTCCACAGACACAGTGTGAAATACTATAGTGGACCCCATTACTAAGGAACTACTGAAAAGATTTTCCATCACGGACTCTGATGACAGAGAGGACGTGCCCTTCAGTATATAAAATGAGTCGTTCACTGTATTACTGACCAGAAGGACAGGGAAAGACCCATCTAGATACACTTCTACCCTAGAAGGACCTCCAAGAGAGGTCTAGGACAGAGCGACTAGAGACTCCGCCATCAGGAAGGATGTCAAGGAGCTTGGTACCACGTAGGGAGCTGAGAAAGCGCTGAGCAGAATGATACTCCACTGGCAGAGCAGTACAGCAGAGTTCCATCAGCAGAAAACCGCTGGATGACACAAGATCCCACATAGACCGGCACTCACTAAGATGTGTGGAAAAAATTATCCACAGAACAGGAGTTAATTCTGCGATAAACATCCTGCCACAAGTTCTGTGGAGAAGAAGTCCAAAAAGGAAAAATGTGTCACTAATTCTGCCATACAGCACCCACTAGCACCCGTGCGGCACCAGCATCACTCGTGGCACAGGAGGGCACCAAGCAGTGCTTATGCCAACCTGGGCGATACCACAGAGCAGCCGCGGCAGTACCCGCAGGCACCCCCGGCACCCATGTGGCAATGGCACCCGAGGGCACCCCAACACCCATGGTACCATGGCACCCACGGCAAGAATGGCACCCGAGGGCACCAGTGGCACCCATGGGCGTCCCCTGGTGCCACCCATGGTACTCATGGCACCAGTGGCACCCATGGCACCTGTGGCACCCACGGGTGCTCTTGGCGCCACCCAGACACCCATGGCACCACAGACGGCGCCGATAACCAATGGCAGCAACAAGAGCATCCACGGCACTGTACACAGCAATGGCGCCGACCCACGGCGCCGACTAAGGCATGGCACTGGCTGCACCCCAGCCGCGGGCTCGAGAGGCATGGCGACCGAGGCATGGAGCCACGGCACCAAAGGAAATGCCAATGGAAATCCTGAGAAGGGAAGAAGGAAAAAGGTGGTCCCCGTGCCGGCCCCTGCATGGAAAAGGGAGAGGGGGGTAGGCACAAGGGGTCGACACGATGGCAAAGGCAGCAAAAGGGCACCTCGCCCATCGTGATTCAATCAACCCGACTCCGGTCCAACGGCTCCGAGGCCCGGAGGTCCCGAAATCAGGGACAGAACCAGGAAAACTGGAAAGTCAAACCCCCTGCTCCACAGGAGTGACCCAGAGGTGAAACTGCCCACCGGAGCTCCAACGAGGACAGAGATGGAGCTCGGAGTCGAGAATGCAGCCATTAGGAGCGGGGCCAAGAGGAACCCAACAAAGTCTGTTCAGGCCCATCGCCCCTCCCGACGAACAATCCTCGTGCAGACGTACCAACGGGCAACCTCGAGCAGCACCGATTCTTCTTCCCCCAGCGACGAAGAGAAGCTCGAGGTTAAGCGAGCCGATCCCCGGAACCGCTAGATGTGCTCCGGAGGACTGCCCCCCGCGAGCACAGAACTGTCCGTAGTCGGATTCCCTGTTAATTAAGGGTGGCGGACCGGACACAGCCCCTCTGCTACAAAAACTTTCAAACGAAGTTCTCCTACCGTCACCGCTACCGTCTAAGGATGACTCAGTTGATGGCAGGAAAGAAAAAATTACTCACCTTAGTAATGTTGTTTCTTCTAATAGAGTCTTGCTGTATTTTGACATATGCAGTGATGTCCAACCTTTGAACTGCCCCAGAGAGGAAAGAGTTAACTTTCCATGCAAGGCATGGAACGCTGAGCTTGAGCTCGGTTGAGACTCTGTCTGTTGTTGTTTGAACTCAAACCGCCAGATCTTTACGAGCTATACTCACTGGGTGTCCTGTGTGGAAACTGTAAACTTACAATAGCCAACTGGCTACTAAACATAATAAAAATATTTTTTGGTTCCAAGGCAAAGACTCAAGTCAGGAAACCCAAAAAATAAAACAAAACACAACACACACACAAATTAACAGGGTGAGAAAAAGGGGGCACCTCCAGAGTGCCAACACTGTTGCTGCCCACCCACATCCCAAAACCCAGGTTCTGAGAGGGGAGGCCAGAATACAGCAAGACTCCATTAGAAGAAACAACATTACTAAGGTGAGTAATTTTTTCTTAAAACAACATGAAGTCTTGCTGTATTCTGACATATGCAGACTACCAAGCAGTACCTCCATGGAGGAGGGACAGAACCTACTTCGGGAATAGGCTCTGAAGCACTGCTGTGCCAAACCGAGCATCACTCCTAGCCTGGATATCCAGAGAGTAATGCTTGGTAAAAGCATGTACTGTTTTCCAGGTGGCTGCTTGACAAATCTCTAAGATAGGAATATCCCTGGCAGCAGCCAGGGAAGCAGTTGTACCTCTGGTAGAGTGAGCCCTCAGGCCTGAGGGTGGGATCCTATCTAATTTTTCATAGCAAAATTGTATGCAAGAGACAATCCACCTGGCAATAGATCTTTTAGTGGCAGGTTTTCCCTTACCAACCTCACCATAAGTGAAGAACAGTTGGAGGGAGTCAAACCTGTGACCCTTGGTGTGCTCTATGTAGTAGCTAAGGGCCCTTTTCACATCCAAGCTGTGCAGCCTCCTCTCCCCAGAGGAGGAATGGTCAGTGAAGAAAACAGGAAGAGACATAGACTGGTTAAGGTGGAAATCTGAAACCACCTTAGGCAAAAACTTCCTATTAGTCCTGAGGACCACCTTATCTCTATGGAAAGAGATAAAAATCAGACTCCACTGACAGGGCCTGTAACTCACTTATGCGTCTGGCAGAAGTAATGGCTACCAAAAACACAGTTTTCCAAGTCAAGTACTTAAGCTCTGCTGAGGACAAAGGCTCGAAAGGGGGTTGCATAAGCTGAGCAATGCAAACACTAAGGTCCCAAGCAGGGGCAGGGTCCCTGAAGGGAGGATTGGTATGCAGCAATCCCTTGAAGAACTTACAGAATACAGGATGGGCTGAAAGGGAAGAGTGCTTGCCTGCTGACAAGAAAGCAGAGACAGCTGCCAGATGCACTCTAAGTGTAGCTGGTCTGAGTCCCAAGCCATTGAGATGAACCATATAGTCAAGGACTGCAGGCAACCCAGCAGACTCTGGAGAAATATGCTTCCCAGAGCACCAAATAGTAAACCTTTTCCATTTCGAGTTTTAAGTCTTTCTGGTGGAAGGCTTTCGAGAAGCCTTAAGGATATCCAGAACCCCTTGAGAAAGGTGTAAATCAGCAAACTCTAACTCTTCAAGAGCCATGCCTTGAGATTGAGAGATTTGAGGTTCGGATACCAAATCCTCCCGAGAGGATGTCAACAGGTTGTAATTCCTGGGAAGAGACACGGGAAAGTGGACTGTTAAGGACAGCAACAGTGGGTACCAGGGCTGTCTGGCCCAGTCTGGAGCAATCAGAATCACTTGGCAGGGTTGTGACCTGAATTTGACTAATACCTTGAACAGGAGAGGGAAGGGGGGAAAGCATACAGGAACTTCCCTTCCCAATTGAGAACTAGGGCATCCAGGGGGACTAAGCCCAACACTGGGGGCCTGCAGCAAAAAAGGGGAAGTTGGTGATTGTCTGGGGCTGCAAAAAGATCTATCTGTGGGGTGCCCCATCTGGAGAAGATCACCTTCAAAATCAGGGGATCTAGGGACCATTCGTGATGGCCCTGAGATATCCTGCTGAGAGCATCTGCCAGGATATTGTCTTTCCCTGGGAGGTGCATTGCTATGAGAGATATTCAGGGAATAGGCCAGAGACCACAACTTCATTGCCTCTGTGCACAAGGCCGTAGACCGAGTGCCCCCTTGCTTGTTGATGTACCACATTGTGGTGGTATTGTCTGTCCTGATCTGAGCTACTTTGTTCTGAACAGACTTGGAAAAAGCCTGAAGTGCCAGAAACACTGCTCTGAGTTCCAAGAGACTGATGTGAAGCAGAGATTCTTGAGGTGATCACAACCCTTGGGTGGTCAGGTCCCCCAAGTGGGCTCCCCATCCCAAGAGGGAGGCATCTGTAGAAAGGATTAGAGAATGAGACTGAGTGACAAAGGGAACTCCTTGTCTTAGGTTGTCCTGATCCTGCCACCATTGCAAAGCCTGGATCAGGGTTCAAGTCACTGGGATTAGTTTGGTCAGAGGATCCTTTCTCTGAGACCAGAAGGCTCTTAAGTGGAACTGAATGTCCCTCCGCTGAAATCTTGCTCCTTGAACCACTGCTGTAGAAGCAGCCATGTGGCCCAGGAGCTGCAGAAAATGCCTTGCTGGTCGAGACACCTGGAGGGTGAGTGAAGAGGCCAGTGTAACAAGGGTCCTTGCCCTGTCCAGGGGGAAGGAAGGCTCTTGCCTTTAATGTATCCAGCTCTGCCCCTATGAAGGTTAGGAGCTGCACAGGCTCTAGAACTGACTTTGAAAGATTCAGAAGGAATCCTAGAGAAGTGAGCAGTTGCTGAGTTATCTGTAGGTGTGACTTGACTTGGTCTGGAGACTGACCTACTATGAGCCAGTCGTCCAGGTATGGAAAGATGGAGATCTTTTTTCTCCTTAGGAAAGCAACCACTACTGCCAGGCATTTTGTGAACACCCTTGGAGCTGAAGTTAGGGCCAAAGGGCATTGCTCTGAATTGATAGTGGCCTGAGGGCAACTCGAACCTGAGGTACTTTCGGTGGGAGCTTCTGATGAGAATGTGGAAATAGGCATCCTTGAGGTCCAGGGAAACTAGCCAGTCTCCTGGCCTTAGAGAGGGTAGAATTATTCCCAGAGTCACCATTTTGAACTTTGGCTTTAAAAGGTGCTTGTTTAAATATCTGAGGTCCAGGATGGGCCGCCATTCTCCTGTCTTTTTGGGAGTTAGGAAGTACCTGAAGTGCAATCCTTTTCCCTTGTGTAGGGGTGGAACCCTTTCTACGGCTCTCAGAGCCAAGAGGGAAGAGACCTCTGCCTCTAGGACAAGTGCCTCTGAAGGATCTCCAGGTGGAAAGGATCTGGTTCTTATCTTGGGAAATTTTTTGAAGCTGAGAACCAGTCCCTGGCTCACTACTTCCAGGACCCATTTGTCTGATGTTAAAGACATCCAGTCCTGGATAAAGTAAGCCAGCCTACCCCCTACAGGTGGTGGAGAATCGGCCCTGGCAAACCCATCAGGGTGCCTGTTTGGCAGGGGCTTTAGGCTGAGGGGTGGTAGCAGGCCTGCTTGTACCCCGTCTGCCTCTCTCTCTGAAGAACCCCCTCTGGGCAAAGGCAGAAGAGGAGGCCTGGGCTTGGTAGAAAGGCCTATGAAAAGGCCTGCCCCTGCCCCTGGAATGCTGCCTCTGGGGAGTGGCTTGCCTTTCCTTGGCCTGAGCACTCCTATAGGTGGTCCTGTATTCATCCATTTTCTTTATGTAGTTCTCTGTTTGCTCCCCAAACAGAGAATTACCCACAACAGGAAAATCCATGGCCTTAGTCTGGGTATCCTGAGACAGGCTAGTACATCTGAGCCAAGCCATCCTACGAAGGGCCACAGATGTAGCCATGACTCTAGATGAAACATCATTGGAGTCCACTGCAGCATGAAACTGCACCTTGGATGCCTCAATACCATCTGCAGCCACCTGCTCCAGCTCCTTGGCAAGCTGGCCAGGGACCTGTTTAGCCAGAGCCATTACAGTGTCCCATCTAGACTTCTGGTATCTAGCTGTATAGGCCATATAATTAGCCTGCCTGAGTCCCAAAGATGCTGCCATGTACTGTTTCTTTTACATGGCATCAATCCTCCTGGAGTCCTTATCTGGGGGGGTGTGAAGCCAAGGTATATTTGCCTTATCACAGGCGGCAGCCTGCACTACCCCAACATGGCTGCATTGCTGGGAAAGGAACTCCGTATCTGAGCCTGAAAGAGTATACCTCTTGTCCATTCTCTTGTCCACAGGAGGTACAGAATTAGGAGTCTTTAAAATTTTTATTGTCTGTTTCCCAAAAGACTTATGAAGGGGAATAGACAGCCTCCTGGACTCTGGGATATCCATCATCTCAACATAATCAGGCTCCTCCTGATCCTCTACAGCTTCTTCCATAGGAAGCTGAAGAGTTTCAGCCACTTTTTTGTAAAACATAAAATGGGAAGGGGACTCAGAAAGCCTAGGAGGAGAAACCCCTGAAGGTCTGTCTGGGGAGATGTCCGGGTCAATGGGCACATCCAGACTTTCGTAATCACCATCACTATCCTCACACTCTCCTCCTTCCTCCTCCGGTTCATAAAAATCCTCTAAATTATAATCTGGAACCGGGGGAACCGACCGAACCGAGCCCCTAACCAATAGTGCCGGTTCGGTCGGAACCGGGGTTAGCGACTGAACAATCCTTACCGCTTTGGCTATTTCATCAGCGGTCGGAGAAAGAACTTGTGGATCCGCACCGGCTGATTTAACCCTTCTTTTTCTTTTAACCGGAACCGACTCCTCAGAGTCGGTTCTCCTTTTGCCCGAAGAAGTTTAGCCCTGGTCAGAGGGCACTCCTTCTGGTTTGGTTGGAACCGAACCGGGCTGGCCATCCGGGTCAGTGGACTTTTTGACCTCCCTTTCCCTGAGCCTACCAACTCTCTTTTCCAGGGTAGTTGCAGGAAAATTCTTGCAAATCTGGCAGTCTGAATCGAGGTGGTCAAACCCCAGACAATAAACACAGGTGGTGTGGGGGTCAGCCTTAGCAAAGGCTTCCCCACACACACTACAGCGCTGAAACCCAGTGGGCTTGGTTTTTCTTTTGGGTTTCTCAGACATGGCCAGTCCTAACCAAACTTACCCTTTTTTCGGCAATCCGCCAGGCAAGACACCCTTATCGGTTCCTGACCGTGTTACAGGTCGCAGAAAAAAACGTAATGAAATCCGTTTTTTTAGAACCAATAAGGACCGGTTACCACACTCTAAAAGCAGAACAACTTTTTTGAACTAACCTGATCGGTTCAAACCGAACCGATCCAACGTTTACAAGTTCCAGACAGAATAAACAATAATAACCTATCTAGTACTCACGATACCACAGACAGAGACTGAACCGACAGGTTAAACGGATTAAATTCGGTTAAAACCGAGGAAAAACGACACTTTAACCGACTAAATTGAACCGAGCAAAGGAGAAATCTCCGGAGCGACTGTTCGGTGAGGCGGAGTAAAGAATCTGGCGGTTTGAGTTCAAACAACAACAGACAGAGTCTCAAGCGAGCTCGAGCTCAGCGTTCCATGCCTTGCATGGAAAGTTAACTCTTTCCTCTCCGGGGCAGTTGAAAGGTTGGACATCACTGCATGTCAGAATACAGCAAGATTTCATGTTGTTTGAAGAATTTATTTTTCTTCTTCTTCATAATCTTCTTTTTGTTCGTAAAATAAGAAATTACTACTTAAAATACTAAATTAAATGTTAAAAGCTGCTGACGTATAGACAAAAACTTAGACTCCGGCAGACGAGCGGCGTTGACATCCAAGCGCACTCGACGGGCGTGGAGAAAAGGAACTGAGGCGTGTTGGAGGGTCGACACCGAGATAGCACACAGGCGCGAGCTAGTCTCGTGGTGCCGCGCATGCGTGGTCCTGTCTCGGCACCGACCCTTCAGAAAATTTTAGGCTCCAGCTTGGTCCTAGCACCTCTGGCGCTATCCCACCAGTGTGAATGAGTGATGGAGACTTAGTCCAGGAAGATCACTCAGCCCCCACCCAGATTAATTATACACTGAGATATAGGCAGCTCTTAAAGAGACAGGACATAGAGGCTATAAATGTACTCATATGCAATAACTTTCAAACAATTAAGACATAGGACACCAGCCTGGCAGTGGGCATTTAGGCACACCCAAGCAAGACTTTCGGAAAACACCACTTGTAGGGGGGTTACACCTGTATTAGTCACTGCAGCACAACCAGCAAAGCAAGAAGTACACATGGCTGGAGTCAGCACTAGTAGACCACTGGTCAACCTCGACCCTGAGAAAACGCTACATGGTCTGTGCTGCCTTGCTTCCCTCTCTACCTGTAACACAGACAGATGACAGCAAGGAAGAACTAATGTCAAGACTGGAACTGACAGTGTGACCACGATCTCGGTCATTGACATGTCAGAGCTTCTGGGTTCTGGTACCCTGATGGAGAGATCCTGGGTAATGGTTGGGTAAGTGTTGGAAAATCTGGTAGCTGCAGAACTGATGGGGTGCTGACTCGGAGCTCTGAATGGGTCACTGCCAGCATCGGAATCTGAGAAAGTCAGGAATCTTCTACCTCACTGGACTCATCCTCAATGGGGTTGACAGTCTTACTGACCAACATTCACATATTCACCTGTCCAAGCAGGAGTTCTCTGGGTTCACCAACAGGCTCTATGGGTGGCTCAATGTCCTTCGAAGGCGATCTACCAGTAAGCCATCCAGCAGCAGAGAAGGCGAATAGTTCTTTGACTGAAAGCAATTCCAATACCAATGCAACCGCTTCTTGTGTCTTTGGCATCATAATGGAAACTCACCTTCGAAGGAGCAGAGTGACAGAAGAAAATTCTTAAAACTTCTCTTTGAAAGGAATCTGGAGATAAAATAAGTACTCCTCTTCCTCCACCATCACAAAGTCCAGGACCAGAATATCCTCATCTGCCCCCTCCGCCACCAGGGCCTACAAATGTACCACTGACCACACAGCCGGACACAACATGTACATTTTCGTTGGCTTTCCCCGAAGTGCCTGCAGCTAGCACTCAAGCGCCTGCAGGTGCATGGCATAGAACCAAGCGAAACGTTCCAGTCAGATAGTGTGCAATGCCCAAGCAGTACATGTGCAACACACCTCAAACTTTCGCTCCTACTGTTCCATGATGAAAATCAGTGATGGAGCAGGAAGCCAACAGTGAGAATCCAGGAATGAGTTGAAAAAGTAAGTAAAATTTTGCAATAAATTATTTAAAAACCTGAAAACTAGCAGAATCCACAGGAGCTATGAAGGAATCAATCAATCAATCAAATCTTTATTTATCCAGGCGAACATCGTTGAGCAAGGCTCATTTGCAAGATGGACCTGGTAAGGTCAAGGTTCAATTTACATGAAATATAGCATTCAGAACATTTACAATTTTAAGAATACAGAAGTGAGAGTTATACAACAAATCCCGGTAATATAACAAACAGTATATACACCAATTTGAGAAGACAGAAATAAAACAATATATAGAATACAGAACACATAATTTGATATGTTAGAAAAACAAGGATATAATACATATGTACACGATTCATGAGGTAGCCAGCTCGCTAAAATAGGTAATGGGGGGCAAGGGAGGGTTTGTGGCTGACGGAGTTGGCAGGATGGATACCTGCAGTAATGGTCAGGGGTAGGTAACAGGGTGGGGGGGAGGAATCATAAGAATTGGTGCAATAAGAGGATCCAGAGTAGGTCTAGGAGGAAGAGAAGAGGGTTAGGCAAGAGAGGTAGGAGCTGGGAGTGTTAAGGAGATTAAAGTATTAAGGGTATAGGGAAGTGAAAAAAGCACTGGTTAGTGAACTACAGGGTAATTTCACAGTGGGTGCTGGTAAGCTTGTCCTGTCTATCTAAGAATGGAAGGTTAATCTAGAGTTGATGGAAGCAGTTACATTTTTCTATGAAAATCCTATTGTATAGATATTTGAAGGCTGAAATAGATACAAGGAAGAGACATATTCCTTCCAGAGGAAAAGATCTGAGTGCAGTGGAGGTGGAGCTGTAGGACCACATGGTTGGAGGGTAGAAGCAGTCAAACTTGAAGACTCTTCCAGTGACTGCTTATGTTCAGTGGAGAATGCTTAAGTGTGAAGCGTACTAAACCTAGGTAGGTAGATTGTTTTGTTAACCAGGAAATGAAGATCAGGAAGCACTGCCTATTTCCAGCTTCATCCCAGGTGAGGATGCAATAATGCTCTGGGTCTCAAACAGCCGATTGCCTCAGCAACACACAAAAATGCCGTACAATGGACCTGTTTTTTTAAAGCTGGGCTAAAGGTAGAGCACACCTCAGGATCCCATTGTTTGGTCAAACCACTGCACTGTAAGTTCAACCACAGGGCTCCTATTATGCCACTTTGACTGCAAATGTGATCTGCTATCATGCAAAGCAGAACCTCGATCCAGATAGTTTTCTGGGTTTGCTGGAGCACTTCTGGACCTGGTTGCAACCCTGCTTATGAAGGCTGGAGTGACCAACCATAGCAGGTATCTGCAATGCATCTTTGAGGGAGGGAATCTATCTAGCCGCTTTGAAGATGGCATGCATGTAACCCCTTTTCAAGAGGTAATATCTAGAACATGCTTTCCCTACTATCAGCTAATCTGCAACCTGCTCTTTCGAATAAGGCTGTTGAGAAGGTGGTGGTAATGCAGTTGGAGAATCACCTGGGCAGGTTTAACATCAATGAGCCTTTCTAATCTGGCTTACCACAGTGCCACAATACAGATGGCTCTGATCAGGACAGAAACATATAATTTGACAGCAGATAAGGACCGCCTGGCCCACCCAGTCTGCCCATTTCCCTACCTGATGGATAAGCTGCATATTCTAATTAATCAACAGCTTTCTTCCTCCTACCCCCAACTAGAATTGCCTTATGTCTGTCCCATGCATTCTTGAATTTGCCCACTGTTCCTGACTCCACAATCTCCTCAGTAAGGCTGTTCCATGCATCCACAACCCTCTCTGTGAAAAAATACTTTCTAACATTACCTCTGAGCCGTCCCCCCTCTATCTTCAAATTGTGCCCCCTTGTTCTTGCACATCTCTTTTTCTGAAAGATACTACCCTCTTGTACTTTGTTAATTCCCTTGAGATACTTGAAAGTTTCTATCATGTCCCCCCCCAATGGTATGCATATTAAGCTGCTTTAGTCTCGCCTCGTATGTCTTCTGGTGCAGACCCTGCACCATTTTGGTTGCCCTCCTCTGAACAGCCTCCACTCTGTCTATGCCTTTGCGGAGATGAGGTCTCCAGAATTGCACGCAGTACTCTAGATAGGGTCTCACCAACTGTCTGTACAGAGGGATAACAACTTCCTGCTTTCTACTGTTGATGCCTCTCCCTATGCATCCCCCCAGCCCTCCTTACTGCCTTCTCACATTGCTTGCCCAACTTTAGGTCATCTGATATAATTACTCCTAGATCTTTTTCGATTTTTGTTGTTGTTATTATCTCACCCCCTATTGTCTACTCTTTCCCTGGGTTTTTGTTTCCCAGATGCATTACCTTGCACTTCTTTACACTGATGTGCAATGATATCCTCCAGGCCAGGGGATCGTGGTGATGTGCCTACAGTGATCCTCCACATCGCTTACCTGCCTTTAACACAGTGGCTCACAGACTGTTAGTGGACTCAAGGAATACCTGGGTCAGTTTGGGACTATGCTCACAGGGTTCCAGTTGTTCCTGGAAGACTAGGAGCAGTTGGTGGCTATGGGCCCCTTTTTATAGGGGCCTATGGCCCAAGACTGTAGTGTTCCTTAGGGTTCTCCATGTTATTCGACATGGTCAAGAAGCCTCTGGGAGATATTGTTAGGAAGTACAGTATTAGGTTTCATTGCTGTTCAGATAACACACAACTGTATTTCTCCTATGAACCTGATCAAGTCCAGGGTTATTACTTTGTATATATATTGCAGTGGTGTCTGGAGGAAGTGGAAGACTGGATGACCTTCAACTGGCTAGCTCTTAATACTAACATGGAGCTGTTACTGGTAGGACCAATCTACTTTTCCATTTGCAAATTATACTGCAAAGCCACTAGAGGGCAACAACTCTTGGAGGTTGCATTCCTCTTTCCACTGCTCTCCCCTAAGCATTTCTCATCCAGGATCCTACTTGGAGCAACTGGTCTGCTAATTTCGTCCTGCCTTTCTATTTCAGAACCCCCCTCCCCCTTTTTTGGATCAAACCTTGGTTGCGACATATAACTTTCCTCTTGCCTATATATTTGTGGTGCCATGGCACACACTGTTTATCTTGGCCTCCTGTTATTAATAACCAACACATGCTATGTTTACTATCAAAAAGTTGAACTAGGTTCAGGAACAATCTTGGAACTACCTACCCCTATTTATACCGTCCCCCCCTTCACGCACTTCCTCCTATCTAGTACGTTTCCCTCCCTTTACCTTCGTTCCTCATTCCTCCCCCTCCATTTCCTACTCCCATCACCCATGTCGATCCAAGCACTTTCCCTTGTTTTTATACACTGTTGCATCAGCATTTCCCTGCTGAACTTTAAAGCGTTATGCCTTAAGTTGTACCTCCCGTTTACTGAACGCATCACTGTTATTGGTGGCTATAGGCCCCCAGGTGGTAGCACTGATATCCTTGACATTCTTAAATCCTTAACCATCTCTGCCAACTCTGAAACTATAGTCCTAGGGGATTTTAATATGGACTGGCTCACCCCTAAACCACGCAATCTGAAATCCTTCTGTGACGAAGTCGGCCTTGCCCAGCTAGTTAACGAACCTACCAGGGTCAATACTTTAAACATTGCCAATAGCTCACTCCCAGATGTTATATTAAGTACACATCCCCACAAAATCCTACATTCTGCAGTCTTCCACAATGACACGAGTGACCATGGAGTTGTAGTTTGTTCAAGACTGCAAGCAAAAGCTAGCCATCAGCCCAAGCTCATATCAAAGTGGTCCTATCGCAAGTTCAGTACATCGAAATACTTGTCTGACTTAGGCAAGGTCAGATGGCAAGACCTCTACCTCGCTAAAACAAGCGAAGCGGCTATTGCGATCCCTAACGACAACCTTATCACCCTGGCTAACAAGCATGCACCTTTGGTCAAGGTTAGAATGTGCAAAACTTCCAACCCTTGGTTTACAACAAATCTTAAGGCCGCACTCCTAAACCGTGACAAGCTCTAGGCGAAAGCTAGACATACTAAGTGCCCGGTAGATTGGCAGGCATTTACAGCAGCTAGGAATGCCTGTGTCAAATGCACTCACTCAGCTAAAGCAAACCATTATGTTTCCACCCTCGAACAGGCAAAATGGAGTTCCCATAAAATTTGGAGGACACTTAAGTCTATCGAAGGTCAGCCTGCTGCCCCTGTGTTCCATCTAAGATCCTCAGCAATGGTAGGATTGTGGAGAGTAACTGCCAAATCCTTGAAGAAATTAACTCCCATTTGGTTACAGCTGGCCTAGCCTTCAACTCCTCACCATACGCAGGCCATGCTAATAACCAAGACAGCAGTAACATCGCTCCCCAAACCTTGACTTACCGCTTCCTGCTGCTCCCTCTCAACTTTAAAGATGTTTAAGATTCGCTCCTTAAGTTAGATACAAAAAAAGCGCTGGAGATGATGGATTAGAACTATTCTTCCGAAAACTAGGCTACCTCCATCTCACTGCCCCAATTCTTCACATATTCAATCTATCTATCTTCACTGCCGCAGTTCCCTCTTGTTGGAAATCAGCCCACATTCTTCCCTTATTTAAATCAGGGGACCCATGCGACCTAAATAATTACAGGCCCATCTCAATCTTGCCCATACTCTCTGAAGTCTTTGAAAAATCGATCTATACTCAGTTAAAGCTCTATATTGAAACTTTCTCACTCCTCAACCCAGCACAATCCGGGCTCTTGGCTCAAACATAGCACAGTCACTGCACTGGCTAAAGTCACCAACGACTGGGTCTCTGCTGTGGATACTAAGAAAATCACTGGTGCAGTATTCTTTGATCTTAACAAAGCGTTTTACACCGTTGACCACAACCTACTAGTTAGTAGCCTTACCAAAATAGGTGCTACCCAACTTACCGCCCAGTGGTTTACCAGCTACCTAACCGGAAGGACCCAGAAAGTCAAAGCTGCTGGCCTTTTTTCAGCCCATTGCCAGAGGAGCTCCGCAAGGCTCCATCTTAGGCCATATCCTCTCTTCCCTATACATCAATAATCTAGACACACACATAACTAACTCCACTCTGCATTTCTTTGCAGATGATACAGTACTGTATACATCAGGCTCAACACTTTCCGAAGTGAGGGACATATTACAAGCTGATTTTGCCCAGCTAGAAATTAATCTTATTAATGCTAAACTCCTCCTCGATGCCAAGAAAACAAAGGCCATGATCCTCACTCTTAATTCCTATTCCACCTCTTCCGCCGACCCCCCCCCCCAAAAAAAAGACTTTGTCATCACCTCCTTAGGAGAACCCTTGGAAGTCGTCTCCAAATTCAAATGTCTTGGTACTTGGTTAGATAACAAGATCTCCTTCAATGACCATCTTGAGGACCTGTCAAGGAGGTTAAAAGCTAGGCTTGGTTTCTTCTTCCATAACAGGTCTCTCTTACCGTTAGATACTAGAATCAGGTTTGTTCAGGCCACATTCCTCCCTCTACTCGACTACGGAGATTTAATCTATACTTCCTCAGCTGTTACAAGCCTAAGAAAATTGGACGTCCTCTATCATCGTGCTCTACGGTTCATTACAAACGTACCCTACCAAACCCACCACTGCGATCTGTATACAGCTGTTGGTTGGACGTCACCTTCGATTAGACATACACTTCATATGGGTATCTGGACTCCCAAGTCAATCCTGAATAAGCTCCCAAGCTATCTAACATCCCTCATTCGTATTTCCAACAGTGCCTACTCTCATGGGAAAACTGACTTCATCCTCCTTGATGTACCGAGGACTCGCACTTCATTTGGCAAACGTGCCATATCAAGTACCCTTCCAACCCTCTGGAACCAGCTCCAATCCACACTGAAACTGTCCAGCATCATCTCTGTCAATTTCTTCAAAAGGCTGGCTGCATCCAAAATAAGACATTTGTAGCTGTTTCTAAACTTTATCACCGCTATTACTCCTCTCCACGCCTCGCAACTATCTGGAAACAGTTCCAGCTCAGAAGTATTCTTCTAGCACTTGCCCTTGACCACTAGTCCAAAATGTCCTCCATGGGTATACTAAAAGAAATCTACAGCCGCTCCCTCTAATGTCCTTTGCCCTTTAGTCTTCCATTTCCTAGTCTCTCTTACTCCCACCTACTCCCCTTCTACTACCCCCTACCCTAACTTTATCCTGTTACCCCATACCCCTAACTCCATTTCTACTTTTCCTTTCCCTCCTCAATTACAGCCAATTCCCCCTACACCATCTAGCTCCCTCCTGCTTCTCCATGCTTTCATTTTCCTGTTTTATGTCTGTTAACTCCTCATACACATTCCACTCTTCAAACTCATTATTTTTCTCTTGGACAGGTTTATTACCTATCAGGTTATTTCCTTATTAAGCATCATGTACCACATTTCCGAAACTGTCCTTAATTACCATGATGATGTTATTTGAAGTCATTATGCAATGTGTACCTGTCTGCTTATATGCCTCAGGACCTCCTTGTGAATGAGCGTGCTCAATGGAGTTATTTCCTGCAATAAACTTGAACTGGACCAGCTCGACAGACATCTGCTTTAAAAGTAGTCTCAGTCTTCCCAGCCTTGGCAAGATACAGCTTGAGACGGGGAAGGAGATCACTAGATCTTGATGAACAGCTGGCCCTGGATTTTATTTATTTTTTTATCAGCAGTGGTCAAGAGCTGTTTCTACCACTTGTAAAATATAGTCAAGCTAGACCCCTTTCTAGAACCTGGACAACATTTAACACTGGTGCAGACGTTCATTTCCTCACACCTCAATTACTGTACTGTGTTACAAAAGCCTATACTATGGTCACATGTGACGCCTGTAGCTAATGCAGATAGAATGCAGCACCTCAGTATCCGAGTTCCTCAAGAAAAATCAAAGGGTATCACCCTGATCCTGTACAAATGGCACTGGCTGCCAGTAAGGCAGAGAATCAACTTCAGAGTGATAATACTGCCATTTAAGGCCCTAAATGGGTTGTGACTATCCTACCTCCATGAGCTTCTGATGCCCATATACCCCTGGGAGAGCTCACAGTTCCAGGACTAGAGGATTTTTTTTTTCTAAATGTCAGGGACTGTGTAAACATGCACTTGCGTTTATAAATGTTGCAGCTACACTGAAATTTTCTTTTCTATTTGGTATCAGCAAAAAATAAGGTTATTTGGCTGGGTCTGGTAAAATCCTACGAAACCAGTGGATTAGGCTGAAAAACTTAATTCTGACCCCCTGCAGAAACCTTGTGGGTTGTTTCTCAAGCTGTCGGACAGCATGCTTGTTTAGTGGACACAAAATTTAAACTTGCTAGATTACTAAATTGGTAAGACCACAAAATGCAATAGCACTGCTTTTTTTTCTCTTCAACTAGATTTAAGCCATTTATTAAACTTATATTAATGGACAAGTATATAATTGAATGTGTTAAAAAATGCAGCAATCCCCATGAACATCATGCGGATACAATTAAAGTTTTATTCAGAGGTGCGAAGAAATGAAAAAATGAGGCTAAAGGCCCAAATAACAAATTCAAGTGTCACAGTTCCCAAGATAAATTAAATTGCAATCATCTTCAGTAATTCACACGCTTTTCCTAAAATCATTTGGTTCATATTATGAATTTTTCTTCTAATTTCCTTCACTAAGAAATGGAACATATTTAACACTTCTTAGCTAATCGGCCTTTACATCTAGACAGGCCCTACAACGTCTTCAGAGCTGCACATCTGTTTGTAGTACAAAACTAATATTTCATTTAACAACTGAGTAGCAATTACTGCTAATCATTTTTCAGCAAATAATCAGTGCATTATAATTAGCAATTCTTACACTTGTCACGCAAGACATGATTTTGGAGGTCATTTCTCCATCTCGCTGCAGTATTTCATCTCTTCTTTCTTACCCTGTAGCCTTTCCTGGGTTAAGGTGTCTTATCTGGGGACTCGTGTATGTTTCTCTTTCTGTAGGAACATTTCCTTCACACTTTATCTCTCTGACTGAGGTCATTTTCATTAAGGCCTCTTTAGTCTGGAGTTCTTTCTATTCGTAGCTCATCTGGGTTGCTTTTTCTCTCTCTGCCTTTTTTTTTCTTACTGAAGATCATTCCACTGTTCATATCAAGAAGTGCTGCCATTTGAATGAATCAACTTTCTGGGGTTCCAAACTCAGTTATTGGTTACTTTCATTCTCCAATCTGTGCTCTGTGTAAAACAGTTCAATCTTCAGATCCAACAGCCCAGCCTGCAGTGTCTTTTACCTGCTAATTTTATACAGTGACCATTCTGAGAAACAGAATGCAGGGTTTAATTGCTCTCCACATCCACACCACAACGGTCTAACAGATTTCAGGGTAAGTGAACCAGAGATGGAACACTAACCACATCCCCTTTAGCTGATAAGAGAACACATGCCCAAAATACGAAAATTACATACCTACCGAATTCTTGATCTTCTTCTATATCTTCACCATTCATCACTGGTGGGTACCAGCCGGAGGCACTAGGACCCCGCGAGAAGCTTTTTAGCTAAAGCTTTCTACCTGGAGGAGAGGGTCCGACATCGGGAACAGCGCCGCTGAGGCCGAGACAATACATGGCACTTACGGGTTGGCCGGTAACGGATGCTGGCCCCTCCAACACCTCAATTCTGCTTGCCAGAGAGGAAAATAGAGACAGAGAAAAAGGGGTGGAGAGTGGGGCAAGAGAGCCCAAGGGACAGAAACAGGAAAGGATATTAACTTAAGAAGGAATAAGCCGACCAGAGAACAGAATAAGTTCTACGTTTTGTGGGAGGGAGACCCCAACCAATGGGCAGGCAAATGGGTTAAGAGAAAGGCCAAGGAGGGAGGAAGGTAAGAAAGAGAGGGAGAGAGAGAGAGAAAGGATAAGGAGGTGGGAGGGAGGGAGAAAGAAGAGAATGAAAAGACAGAGAGAGAAAAGGAGTATGGAGAGGTGTGAGGTGTGGACCACAACAGGACAACCTACCAAGGGGGATCTTGTACTGGCTCCCTTCCGGCCACCTGTGCACCAGAGGCAGTGTGCCCGCCATTAGGGCCCCACACTGATGAATTTGCAGCCCCATCCCCAAGGTCCACCTCCCTCTCCCAGAGTTAGAATCTTAAGAAGGGGGGCAGCCCCCCGCAAAAAGAGGGGACAGCGAGATCGGGACGTGGAGCCTTCAGCACCCTATATTTATTTATTTATTTACAAGTTTTACCAGGAAAGCATACTGAGCAACATGCTCGATTCCAGATGCGACCTGGGGGCCGGGACCCACTTACATATTAGTAATGCTTAGACAGTACAAAGTTGTACAAGGATTGTTACAGTACATTTGTATGGGAAAAATTACATAGCTGGGGGAAGGATTACAGTCAGGGGTAGGATACTTACAAACAGTATAGAGAAACAGAGGGAAGATACAGTTCACTACATATGCGAATATTGCAGCGAGACATTTAAGTAAGAGTTCTTAGCTGATACATGAGCAACTGGAGGTGAGATGTGTACGGAGTAACACGTTTGTAGGGAGGTATTTGGTGCGTGGCGGATGGGGCTGGTGGGGCGTTCCAGGTCTGGGTATTCGGTAATTAAAAGCGGCCTGTCCTTTGGATGTGCGCATAAATGGGACATGGAGCAGTTTATGGTCAACCCGTCTAAGAGAGTACATAGGTGCCGGTTGTTGGGAGAGAGAGCAGAGGTCAGGTAGGGGGGGAGGGAGTTGGGCCAGAATTTGGCTGCGAATCTGGCACAGTTGGTTTGTCTACAATCATGTAAGGATGGTAGAGTTAGCGAGCTATAGAGATCGCAGTGGTGGGTTGATTGGTGGCAGCCGAGGATGAAAGTGGCAGAATGAGTGGAACAGGGTGTCTAGGCTGGCCAAAGCTGACACGGGGGGCGGTGGAGTAAATTATGTCGCCGTAGTCGATTACGGGGAGGATCATTTTTTGTACAATGGCATGCCTTGTTTGTGCGGGGAGGCAGCTTTTGTTGCCGTGACAGTGCTCAAGTTTAGGAAGTAACCTTATGAAGAGAGGTGATGAGCAGAGAAATCTAGGTGTTGGTCTAGCCATACACCCAGGTATCTGAAGCTCGTACAGTTTTCTAGGGAGTTCCGCCCAGGGTTTTGAAAGGGGGAGGGGCTCATGGGAGAGTCTTTGAGGGGTGCCAAAAGTTAGTGATACGTCTTTTTTGGAGTTAAGAAATAGCTGGTTAGTCCTAAACCAATTCTGGATAGCGTTGAAATCTTCCTGGAGTTGGGAAGCTACGCTGAGGGCTGTGGGACCAGAGAAGTAAAGGACAGTGTCATCTGCATACATCTGTATAGAGGAGTGTGAGCATGCTGCTGGGAGGTCATTCAGAAAGATGGAGAAGAGAAGGGGACCCAGGGCTGAGCCTTGCGGGACATCAGTTGGGACAGACAAAGGGTGGGAGGTGTGAGATGCTATTTTGACTACCTGACTCCTGCCTAGTAGGTAGTCGTGGAACCAGTTTGTGGCCAAGGTAGAGAGCCCTGCGGAGGTGAGTTTGGAGAGTAGTAGGGAGTGGGAGACTGTGTCGAAGGCCTTGGCTAGGTCTATGAAAATGGCAGAGGTGATGTGACCTTTGTCCATACTCGTGAGGATGTCGCCTGTGACCCAAAGTAGGGAGGTGGTGGTTGAGTGGGATTTACGGAAACCCGATTGGAATGGTGTGAAAAAGGAGGAGGCAGCTAGGTAAGGGGTGAGTTGGGACAGGACTAAACGTTCCTGGAGTTTGGCCAGGATAGGAAGTAGGGAGATGGGTCGGTAGTTGCCTGGGGAGGAGGTGTCACCTGCTTTTGGCAGAGGTATAACGGTGGCCAGCTTCCAGACTGTAGGTAATTTGCCCAGGGAGAAGGATAGATTGAAGAGGTCGGCTAAAGGGGCTGCAATAGCTGGGGCGGAGAGGTAGAGCATTTTTGTATCCATGAAAGTGGGGCATTTCCCATTGTTTTAATTTAGCGACCGAAGGGAGCGACAGACATCGGTTTGGGTAACTGCGGAAGGAGAACGGTATGGTAGGGGAAGTAGGCGAGGGGACATGTGTGTGGGAGGCGCCGTGTGGTGGTGTGGGTTAGGAGGATAGGAGCTTATTTGGCGCAGGCTGGCGAAGTGAGTGTTAAAAAACTTCAGCTACTTGGATAGGGTCGGAGATAAGGGAACCTTGGTCTAGTAGTGTTGGTGCAGCCAGTTGGGTGGGGAGAGCAGGGTTTTAAGAGATTTCCAGAAATCCGTTGGGTGATTTAAATTTTTGTTAAAGGTCGACTGGAAGTAGTTTTTTTTTTCGCTAGTCTTATGCTATCTGTACACTTGTTTCAAAGGGATCTATAGGTAATAAGGGAGGCCTGAGTGCCCTTCTTTTTATATATTTTCCAGGCGTGGTCCCTGGTGTGGCATAATTTGAGAATGTCTGCCGAGATCCAGGGGAGATGCGCTCCACGGACTCTTTTCGTTCGTAGAGGGGCGTGTTTATCCCAGACTTTAAGGAAGTTTGTTTTGAAAGCCTCGAAAGCTATGTCAATGGTGGGCGCATAGGGATGAAGGACCAGTTTATCTGTCTTAGGTCAGACAGGAGGTGGCTAGGTTGAGGGAGTAAGACCTGGCGACTAATGTTTTTGGGGGGGGTGGGGCAGGGGACAGTGAATCTTCCTGATCAAATAGATCATATGATGGTCACTTATGGAATCAGGTAGGAGGCCAGCACTTACTATTCTATGTGGGTGGGAGGTGAGTGCCCAGTCCAGTAAGGTGTGATTTAGGGATTTGTGGTTTAGCCTGGTGGGTTCTGTTATGAGCTGAGATAGAGACAGGGCCTTTATTTTAGTCTTTAGAAGTGCTTTATCAGGTCCGATCCAGTTTATGTTGAAATTGCCAGTGATATGAAGCTCTCCCCCCGCTGCATGTGATTGTAGATTGCCCAGATGGGAGAGAATGTCCTTGGGCGGAGTGCAGGGGGGGCAGTAGGAGCCAGCCACATAGATGGGGTTTGAGCTGGGGAGGGAGATTTTTATGAGTAGTGTGTCAATGTTCCCAGGGGATACAGGGAGGTCCACTACAGAGAACTGACGACTATTTGCGATATACATAGCTGTGCCTCCGCCTCTCTTATTTCCTTGGCGGTCGGACCTGATTATGGCATACCCTGGTAGGGATACCTCCGCATCATTATTATGCAGTTTTAGCCAGGTTTCTGAGATGACTAAGATGTCGGGGTACAGGGTTAAGGCCAGTGGTTGAATAAGTGAGAATTTAGATAGGAGGCTGCAGGTGTTTAAATGAAGGATACAGAGGCCTTTTGGGAAAGAGAAAGGGGGGCTGGTGGCAGAAACAGGGGTTGGGACCAGGGTTTGCCTCTATATCCCCAGACAAGAGTAGGAGAAGGGTGATTAGGTTTTTAAGCTTGACCCAGGAGGTTTAGAGACATTAGTTGCGGTTTGAGAGATAAGGGCTTGGGGGGGGGGGGGGAATGATAGGAGGAAGAGCTTAGAACCACAAGGCCCATGTGAAACTGAGGGGGTAGAAAAGTTGCACTGATGCAACTGTAATGAACATTTGCCAGTGCTAGAACAAGTGTGTCCGAAGGCATAGTAATGGGGGTATGGATTTAGAACTGGGGGCATTGGAGATGGCTGCACTATGCATAAGAGGGTAGTTGGTGAAGGGAATTGCTTCCCAGTTGAAGGAGCATGATTAAAGTTGGCAGCAGCAGCATTCTAGCTAGAAATTTAGTTGGGTAAAGGAAGATTTTGGACGGGAGCCCTCTGGTGGTGACAGCTGATAAGCTGCAAGTGGAGAAGTGGGCTGATAGGTTTTGGGCATAGGTAGAACCATACTGGCTAAGGAGTAAGGAAGGAAGGAGATCCCCTGATTTTTCCTTGTTTTTTTTCAAATGTCAAGGACCCTGGAAAGGCCATCAGATTCAGAGCCATAAGAAGCCCCAGAAGGCAAGCAGAGAGGAACTCAGAAGATGCTCCAAAGAAGCAAATCTCCACACCACATAGAGAAGGATAGGGTCCAACCAGTTCCCTCTCCCCCTCCCAGACCTGCTATATAGGGGCGAGGAGAAACAGGAGGCCCACCACGGGGCATGGCCCTTCTGGTTAGGATTGGAGGCAATCATCTTGCTAGAAGAGACCCTCTCTAGCTCAAGAGGAGGACTGCCTGCACCTAAGCACACCACCATGTAGAGGATTTACCTCTCAAGGAGGTATGAAATTTGAGGGGACCCTGCACCCAGAAGCAATCCAGGCTGGTCACTCACAAGAATATAAAGAGCCATACTTGGATCCAAAGTCAGAGAAGAAGAAGGGAAAAAGGGAAGGGAGTCCTTGTAGCCCCAATGATCGTGCCACGGACCCAAGGTGAGGCAAAGAAAGGGACACAAAGAAAAAAAGGGGGGTCCTAAGAACAAACCAGAAATTCTTCTGGAAAGGATGCTATCCTAAGGGTGTTCCAGAAAGGCTGTACGCAGCACCAAAGGAGCCCCAGGCCAAAGAGGACAACAACACTTGTCTGCACTCCCCCCAGAGGTGGGTCCCTGGTGCTTCAAAGAAGGGTCAGTGAACTCGGACGTGCCAGTGGGCTTAGACCCGCAATTAGCCTCCACTGGGGGTAAGGCAAGCAGAGAAGAGGTACTGACCAGAAAGCTGAGGCCTAAGAGGGGATGGGGCGGGAAGCGGTGATGAATGGTGAAGATATACAAGAAGATCAAGAATTACGGTAGGTACGTAATACCTCAATCTTCATCATTCTTCACTGGTGGGTGAGTACCAAGCACCACCACTGTGACACTGGCACCTCCCTGAGGGTTGAACCTTTCCTCAGCCTCTTGAGGGGAACTCGCAACAGGAGAGGGGCCCATCACGGGTCTGGCCAGGTCAACTACTGGTCAGGGTCAGGTCGAGCTCCTGACGTGCAGGAGGGTGTCCCCGACAGCTCTCACCAGGCCCTGCGAGAGAAGAATTGGGTCCCCCGGAAGGGCCAGGCAATCACACTACGCCGGGCCAAGGGTGACAACCGGGGTAAGAGGAGCCATGTCATCCGCCAAATACAGACTGCTGTTCCTACAAGGCTGAAGGCTACCATGTTGGCATCATAGCATGCCCTCATTTGGTGTCTCGCCAGCTCCAAGCCGTGGGAGAAATGGCGATGGCCCACCTGGCTGCCTCGTTATCAGGTATGGATGCCCAGATCTGTTCCAGCATAGCCCACAGGCGTCTTTCATAGGATACCTGGTGTGTCTGATGTGCAGAGATAGAGGGCAAGAGCCATGCTGAAGAGAAAACCCTTCTGCCCCAGCGATCAAACTCCGTGGAGTCAGCCTCGGCGGGGTGGTCTCTTGAAGGGTGGCGATGCCCTGAGGGGGTATCCCGCCACTCCAATCCAGACCTGGGATAGAGCATAGTCTTGGAAACTGGTGTGGGGCCTGCAATACCTGCGCTGGCAGTCCCGAGGGGCTGGAGAAAAGTCACTGGGAAGCTGCCAGGCGCTCTGCGACACGTCCATGAAAAGACAGGGCCATGGAGGGATCACAATGGCTTGACTATGCTCCCCGAGGAAGGCCAGTGTCTCGCGCAGGATTGTAGTCTAGAGATGGGGGAAGATGGAGTTCCTCCAACATCGTTGTGAGGAGCCACTAATACTCCGTGAAGTCAGCATCCGAGGAAATACGAGAGGGAGAGTTCTTGTCCTCAGAGGAGGTATCCGACAATGTGGAAGGAAGGACTCTGTACAGGGTGAGATGGTGCCAGGGTGTGAGGTGGAAAAGCAATCTCATCTATGGCCCTAAAATAAATGGGGAATGCACTCGCCATCGCCCTATACTGTTCCCAGCAGAGGGGAACCAAGGGACCAGACAGCCCTGGGAGATGGGAAGGAGGAGGCAGGGAGGAAGGAGGGGGAGCAGAATAGTCCCAAGAGACTGAAGCCCCTTCCCTCTGCCACGGCTATGGGAGCAAGCAGGGGTTGTGCATCCCTCTCCGAGCTAACAAGGTGGTGCCCTGTGGGGGGAGACCCCCAGTGAGGAGACCACAGCCATGCAGGCCAAGAAGGGTGGCTCCCGTCCCCACCCACAGCAGGGCTCCGGCTCCTAACTGGAGAGGGGGAGCCCACATCAACACTCCAATTACGACCGGGGTGGGATGGCTGAGGCCATCTGGATAGAACAGGACACGAGACGGGGCACCCCCACCCGACCCCGAGGACCGGGACCTGCCTCTCAAGAGAGGCCCTACCTTGGCCACTGCTCTCAGGGAAGGTGGGGGGGGGGGGTGGAGAAAAACCAGCACCCGGGTCAGCTTCCAATTCCCCCTCGGACTTCAGGTCAATGCTGACTACCATCGCAGCACAGAAGATGGTACTAGCAATAGAAGCAGCACTGGAGATGGCGCCGTCACCCCAAGCTGCACTGACCATGGTACCGCCACCAGAGGTGGCACCAACATCAGGGCACCGACCTCAAACATTGCACCGACCTTGGCACCATCATCAGAATTGGCACCGACACAGGGAGAGGCAATGCCGTGGATGGTATCGGGCCGAGAAACAGGCAATGGAGAGGACCGTCTGCTGAGTCTGGGGAGTGTCCAGAGCACTGGGCTGCCAGTCCGGATCATCCTGGTTATCCTCCAATTCCAAGAAGGAGACCATGGAGGTCCCAAGAGAGTCAACCCAGGACGGTATCGGGAGGGGACCCAGCCGCAACGGCGGCACCAGTTTGCTCAACACACCAGGGTTGGTGCCAGGAGCTGAGGCTGTGCCCGCCGGAGCCTCTGAGGGAACTACCAATGTAAGCCGCACATCTAGCTGAGACCTCAACACCAGGGTGGTCCGGTTCCCCTTATGGGGTGCTCAACCTACCCCGGAGGAAGCCAGTTGTCTGCCCAACCTCTCATCCAGGCATCTGGTCTCAGCGAGACCCGAGACAATGGAGGTCTGCACTCCCCAGGTGCGCATAGCAGTGGGGGGGAGGCCCAGAGACCTTACCTTAGCTGCCTTCATGTGACGCCGACCACCAAAAGTTGGAGGATCCCGCCCCAACTTCGCCGCACAGTTAACCAAAGTGTGAAAATCCATTGAGAAACAGGCATCACAGTGATCCATATCATGGTTTGGCCCCAGGCAGGTGAAACACCAGTTATGTGGGTCCATTACGGAAAAAAGACTACCACAGGGACACCGACACACTGGGGTAGTCCCCATCTTCGAATGTTTTTGGCCCGAACCCAACATGATCGGCCGCACAAAAATGACAAAACGAAAGAAAAGACTCGATGCCACACGTTACAGATAAAGAAAAATAAAATGCCGGACAACGGCGACGGAAACAGCGTCAAGTAACTATACAATCGAGCAGAGTAAAATTAGGACTTCTGGAGGATTCTGAAGAGCTGTCCCATGGAGTCATGCTGCTGCCATGACAGTGAGAAAAACAGAACTGTGATGGTGGAGGGACCAACATCTGTTACTGGCCAACCCTTGAGCACCATGTGATATGTCGGCCTCAACGGCGACACCATTCCCGACTTCGCACCCTCCTCCACATAGAAAGCTTTAGCTAAAAAGCTTACCGTGGGGTCCTGGCACCTCCAGCTGGTACTCACCAGTGATGAATGGTGAAGATTGATAAAGGTAAGATATTCATAATATGTCAGCTGCAACCTCATTATGAAGTAATCTGAGCAAAGTACAGTTGTGTTAGAACTTGCCATAACAGTAGACCTTTGAGGAAATCTCTCATCAGGACACACCTATGGAACTTAGCTGTCAGGGGCTAGGATCCACAGAAGCTTTTTTCTATAGCAGTCTATCAGGGCCACCCATGCTGGCTTCATCTTCCTTATACAGACATAGGCGGTCCTGCTCCCTTCTCAGTTCATTCCCGACAGAGACTATTCCCATCCGGCTATCTCTGGGGGACAAAGGACAGAGATAGCATACCTAGCCCTATATAAGGTTGAACACTAAATAACCACTCTGGAACAGAAAAGACTCCAAAGGGGGATGGAGGGTGGGATGGCATGACCTGATGAAAGAGATTCCCTCGAAGATCTACTCATACCGTGGGTTCTTACGCAACTGTACTATCTTCATCAGTGATATATCTTTCAGTAGGTCACATGTATGGAAAGAGTCCCAAGCAGTGCTTACAGCAAAGCAACAATGGGTGGCTGGAGGTTAGAGACCTAAGAAAGGAGCCCCTGAAGCATGCTGGCCAGACAAAACCCTGCACCCCTGCGAGAGGCAATGTCCAAACTGCAGTGCTTGGTGAAAGTGTAGACAGTACTCCAAGTGGCAGCAGCACAGATGTCCACAGCTGACACATTCCGGAAACAGGCAACAAAAGTGGCCATACCCCATCTGAGTGGCCTTTGACAGTCCCAGGAAGTTCATTACCGTACTTTCAATAATAAAAACTAATACAGCTGACCAACCATTTGGACAAGCACTGTTTTGAAACTCGGCCACTCTCTTTCCCAGGGGCCAAAGAAACAAACAATTGCTTGGACTTCCTGCAGTCCTTAGTATGGTGTGTACAGTAACACAGAATCCTATGCTCATCCAAAGTATGGAGCAATACTTCCCCTGGACTGGCATGCTCTGGATAATAAACGGGCAGGGGGATGGATTGATTTAGGATAAACTCAGACACCACATTAGGAAGACATTTAGGGTTAAGTATGCAAAGAGACCCTGTCTTTGTGGAAAATCAAATAAGGCTGCTCACATACGAGAGTCTGTAGCTCCGAAATTCTTCGAGCGGAAGTAATGTTAACTAAAAATAATGGTTTCCACAACAGAAAGCGTAGCTCACAAGACATGGCCAGTTCAAAAGGAGGCAGAGTCAGTTTCTCCAACACAAAATTCAAGTCCCAAACCGGGACAGGCCTACGAATAGGGGGCTTCAAGTAAAGGATGCCCCTCAAAAAGTACGAGACACCTCTAACTGGGCTACCGGAAGGCCATCCACAGGCACATGGAAGGCAGACATGTGCACCTTAATGGAAGAATACTTAAGCCCAGAGTCTGAAAGGGTCAACAGGTACTCCAAAACCTGCTTCACCAGACAAGTGAAAGGGTCCAAGCGACAAGCAGAGGACCAAACGGCAAAGCGTTTCCACTTCATAGAATATGTGGCTCTGGTGGTTTCCTGGCAGCCACCAGGACATCAGCTACCCTCTGAGAAACCCCAAATCGTGCTATGGCTATGTCCTCAGGAGCCAAGCGTACAGCTGAAGGGATTTGAGATCTGGATGGATTAGGGTCCCCTGGGCCAGTGTCAGCAAGTCCCGACAGAGCGGGAGAGGAACTGGAGGCTCTACCGCAAGCTGTTGCAGTAATGGAAACCAAATTTGCCAAGGCCAGATGGTGCCACCAGTATGAGAGAGGCCCTCTTCATCTGCAGTTTTAGGAGCACTCTCTGGATCAGCAGAAAGGGGCATAGAGGAACCTCTCTTTTCAGGAGAGTGGTTACGCGTCTTGCCAGAAAACTCCAGGCCCTGGATCTAGTGAGCAGAAAAGTGGCAGTTTTGTGTTGAGTGGGGACGCAAAAAGATCCAACTCTGGGCGTCCCCACCTTTCAAACAGGCCCTCGGCTACTGAAGACAGCAGTTCCCATATGTGCTTCCAGGACTGTGATCTGCTGAGGCTGTCTGCTAAGACATTTTGGTCTCTGGGAACATGCACGGCTGAAAGCTCGAGGCTGTGGTCCAGAGCACCATATTGGACTCTCTTCACCTCCTGGCACAGGGGTTAAGAATGTGTTCCCCCATACTTACTGAATTAGTAACCCACACTGAAGTTGTCCAACTGCACCAGCAGGTGACTCGGGGACAACTGGCTCTGAAAGTCCTGGAGGGCCATACAGGACCGCTCTCATTTCAAGCATGTTTATGTGGAGGTTGGCCTGCACAACAGACCAACACCCCTGGGTCTGAAAGGGACCCAGGTGGGCTCCCCAACCAGCGCCCGAGGCATCTGTAGTCAGGATCTGTTTGGGAGAGGGGATGAGGAAGAGGGCTCCCTGCAACAGATTGAGAGGGTTCTGCCACCATTGTAGTACCTTGCAAACAGGAGAGGAGACTAGGACCAAGTGATCTAAGTCGTCGGAGCGCTGGTCCTGCTGAACGTGCAGATTCCACTGGGGCACATGCATATGAAGTCGGGCAAGCGGCACAGTAGCTACAGCCGCTGTCAGCCTAGGAGCAAAAGGCAGGACTGGGCCATAACGTACAGATGCTGAGCCACAATGGAGCCCATTGCCATCAGGCAGTCCGCCCTATCCTGGGGCAGAAAGGCCTTGGCCTGGGAGGAGTCCAGAACTGCACCTATGTACTGAAGGCACAGACAGGAAGTGGGTAGACTTGGGCATGTTCGCCATAACACCCAGGGAACGGAACAGCTGCAGGTCCTGTGCAAGGTGGTCGGCAAGAGCTCCCTGGATGGGGTTTTTAACAGCCAATCATCTAGATACGAGAAAACATCAAGGTCCTCACGGCATACCTCTCAACCTTTTGTCCCCCAAACGTGGAATATTGCCTTTCAAAATGTGGAACAAATGAGCAAAATGTGGAACACTTAATTGTTTCCTAGGAAGCTCAGAACACTGTTAAAATGTTTGCATTTATGTTCAGAGAGTCTGTTATTAATTGAATAATACATTTTTTGCATCATTTACTATAGATTTTTGTTTAAAATGTTAATACTGAATGTGGGACAAGTCCTCACAATGTGGAACAGGGAGCTTTTGTGAAGTAAAATGAGGAACGTTCTTCGTAATGTGGTACAGTTGAGAGGTATGCCTCATGGTAAAGAGTTGCTGCCACCGCCGCTAAGCACTTGGTAAAGACCCGAGGAGAAGAGGACAAGCCAAAGGGCAAGAATATGAACTGAAAATGTTCCCCTTGAACAAGAACCTGAGGTACCTTGGGTGTGGGGGATAAACCAGGATATGCAAGTACGTATCCTGCATGTCCAGAGAACAAGGCCAGTCTTCTTGCTTGATCAGAGGCAGCAGGCCCTGCAGAGTGGCCATGCGAAACTGCTTGTGCTGAATGTACTGGCTCAGAACCTTGAGGTCCAGGATGGGATGAAGATCTCCCGTACATTTGGGTACAAGAAGAATCTGGAGTAGAAGCCCTCGTTTCTCTGGGCTTGCAGGTCAGGCTCCATGACCCACTTGCTCAGGAGAGAGTGAATTTCCTCCCTTAAGACCGGAATGTGGTCCGGAGAATAGCTGGTGGTCCCTGGGGGAAAGGAGGGAGGCCGTTCTGGAAGCTCCAGAGTGTGGCCCCTTTGCATGAGCTGCAAAATCCAATCATCTGAAGTAATGTCCCTCCACTGTTCTAAAGAGAGGGAAAAAAGACCCCCTACCACCTCTTCCTGGCTTGGAAGAGAGGACAGTGGGTCAAGCAAGGAGTTAAGCTGAAGCGGGGCCAGGAGCCTGGGCAGCGCCTCCAACCCTAGGGACTTTGGCAGAGGCTCTGGAGGAAGAAAAAATTACTTACCATAGTAATCTTGCTTCTTCCAAGGGACTTTTACTGTATTCTGACTTCTGCAGTATGGTCTCACCATAAAACTGCCCTGGAGCCAAAATGGTTAATAGAACCTATGCTTATCATAGGCTCGAGCTCGGTTTTCAAACCACTGTCCCTGGTAAACATTCTGCAACCATCAGATTCTTACGAAGCAAAGCTAATAACAGGTCCACAATAAAGCAGAGCTCAAGCCGTCCCCCAGAAAGAAATTCCAGACGCTTGAATGTCTGATGATACACTGCATTTATTTGTTAAAACTGCCAACAAAAACCTGGTGCTGCCAAATGTTTTTGAGTCACATACTAGGCTCTTTCTCAAGGCATAGCATGTATGTGTGGAAGCAACATTTAAAACCAGGATCTTTAAAGTGACAGTGCTATAATTATCATACTAAATCAATGAAGGCATAAATATATACAATATTACAATCGGAACACCATTTGTTGTGAATAAAACCACCAATCATAAATATAAAAACACACAAGATGTGAAACAAATATGTAGACAAACCACAAACATAGGGGAAGAGGGGAGGGAGAAGGGGGAAAAGATAAGGTGAAGGAAAGAAAAGATGGGGAGGACGGGAAAGGTTTTTTCAACATCGTAAGCTCGCTGTGTCTATGCAGTGCAAACTAGATATATTGCACAACCTCAAACATTACAAAGAATACGAAGTAGGAATACTATTTTCTATATTCATGTTGACACTTATTAAATACACATATTGGTTCCTGTATACACCTCTCTTGACAGCCACCCTATATATGTGTTAAAGATATTTACAAAAGCCAGCATATGTACAACAATTTCTATATAATGTATATAAACAGCATTAGGACACTAACTACTACAGTTTCTGCATTAATCTGGGGGACAGCAAATTTTATGCGTTTAAAAAAGGTTTTAACTAGAACCTATCATTAAGTCCCTGACCATTACCTTTTATAGCCCCCAATGGGTTAAATTCCATTGTCTGGTAAATCAGTCCCTGAGGTCACTGCTAGCCTTCAGGCTGACTTCACCAAGGTCCAACTCTGGTTCAACTCACATCAATTATTTCTAAATGCCAAAAAGGCAGTCTCCATGACCTTCGGCATAAGACAGAGACTTGACTGGTTAAGCCAACTCCCCTCCTTTCACACCCTTGATGGGACTGCTCTTGAGGACGTCTCCTCGTTCAGGTATCTCGGCGTTTGGCTGAATAAATACCTCAACTTCTCTGCACACACAGATGCTGTTCTGAAAAAAATTAAGACCTAAGCTCGGTGCCCTCTACAGAAACTGCAGCTGCATCCCTCTTGCCAACAGGCGTGAGCTGGTACAGAAGATGATCCCGCCCGTTTTTGACTACTGTGACACAATCTATGGTGCCGACGCTCAGTCCCACCTAGCCAGACTGGACTCTCTCTTCAACCCCTTCTGTTCTTTTGTTCTTGACGCCCCCCTCCTAACCCACCATTGTGACTTGTACTGCTCCTTCAACTTCCTTCCCCTCCACAATCAGAGAGTTCTACGTGGTGCCAAATTCATCTCTAAATTCTGGCTTGGTTTGCTCCCCTCTTACATCACCTCCTCTCTGGGTACCCCTTCCCCCTCCCTTTACCACCTTAGATCTCTTGCTGACACTTGCACCCTGTCAATCCCTGGCAGAACCACATCCTCAAGACAGAAAGCCTTCTCGTATCACCTGCCTAAATTGTGGAATTCTCTGCCTCCTCAAATCCGCTTCTCCTCCCGTTTTCTCTTACCTCCGCTCTACACAACTACCTCACCCCTTCCTGCGCCTGATTCTGACCCCCCTCCCCTAAACTCCTCCACCTTCTCACCCGCCCTCTCCTCATGCACTTACCTCACCCCCTCTTAGTTTAGCACTTAACCCCGAGACATGTTCCTCGTGGAAGGTTACTGTAACTGCTGCAGTGTACCTCCTACAAATCCTCTAACAGGCGCATGGCTCAGCAGTGCACTTATACTTG